>CAMTDV010000015.1:5235000-14477500 GCA_947069175.1 Scalesia atractyloides
CCTCTCTCTCTCTCTCTCTCTCTATATATATATATATATATATAACAAGAAATAAGATTGAAGACTGAAAATGGTCAATTAATAATTGATGTATCTATACTTTGCTTTAATTATCTTGTAGGGTTGGGTTGATTTTAAATATCTCATGTATGGGTTTAAAAGCTTATATATAGGATGCATAGCACTCAATTATCTATTTATATATATGGTTCGATAGATATGATTATGGATTAGCTACTGAAAAAAAAATGCAAATCAAATCAAGATATACTTACCTCTGCAAACGAAAAAGCAAACCATGAAAAGCTTTCGGTTTCTAGGATTAAACAAAAGCATGATCAAGAAGATGATGTTGACATAGTAGCAAAAATCCTGCATGACATTTGAAACACGGTTAAATTCTATCTTAGATAGGGGATTTCATTATTACATGCAAAGATACTAAAGCAAAAACATCGATATCAGGCAAGATTAAAACTTACCAGCAGATAATAATACCATTTCTTGTACCGATAATAAATCCACCTAAGCGGAACGGAAGTACATGTATCGGATATCTTGAGATAAATAAGGAACAACTTTTAAGATTAACATTAACAAACAATTTAAATTAAAATGGTGTTAATAACCATTACAGAAACAATGGTGTTACAACAAAATACTTCTGAATCTATGACTAAAGGATCTAGGGGGTTGTATGGATTAAAATAGATATCGGAAAACTTAGCTCGTTTAACCCGTTTGACCCGTTCCTTTCATGTTAATTTATGGGTTTTTCCCATTGGAGATTAAACACAACCCAATCATATATTAATAAATAAATGGGTTAATATTATCACTTTTAATCAATAAGCTACCAGTAATCTCCACAACTACACAAACCATCTTCAATCCGATGAAACCGGATCCGGTCCCTCACAATGATTAGTCTTTTCAACACTTTAGAAACCAATTTCATCCACGAGTGACAGTCAATACACGTCCTCAGATTCTTTGAAACCCGAATTTCAGATCCGGGGCTCGATTTTAGTATGCCATACGCCACTGCCAACTTTTCACTATGATAATTCAGATTTCCCTCTTTTTCCTCTTCGGATATATCCATTAAAACCAATTCAGTAACAGGTATAAAACCTTCCTCTTTAACTCGACCCGTTAACCCCTCGAGAATCTTGTAAATCGATTCGTTTTCGGAATGCGATATATCTCCTGATTTGAATTGGTGAATCACTCCACCGAATTCAATCCAACTTTTCCCTCTACTTTTATTAACGCCTTTTTGTCTCATCATATGCCTTAAGTTTTCAGCGTTATCCCATTTATTTACGGAACAATAAGTATTCGACAGTAACACGTAATCTCCACTAGCAAGATGTGATATTTTCGAAACAGTAACTTCTCCTAAACTCGGGTTTTTATGTGTTCTACACGCGCTAAGAAATGCTCTCCATATAACAACATCAGGGTCCATCGGCATCCTGTTAATGACTTCGTAAGCTTCTTCTAGAAGCCCGGCCCGACCAAAGAGGTCAACCATTGACCCGTAATGCTCAAGCTGTGGCTCGATCGAGTATTTCGATCTCATTAAGTTAAAATACTCACGACCTTGTTGAGTCAAACCACAATGACTACATGCAGTTAAGATTCCAACGAAAGTAATTGAATCGGGTACACATTTTTCATCTTCCATTTTTGAAAACGTTGCGATCGCATCCGTAGCGAGACCATGCATTGCTAGCCCGTTAATCATGGCATTATAAACGGAGACGTGATCATGTCGAACATTTTCGAAAATCGATTTTGCGGTTTCGATGCTGCCACATTTTGAGTACGTGTCTATGAGTGCAGAACTCAGAATAAAATTAAGTTCGATTCTTTTTTGGGTTAGTAAACCGTGTATACGCTTAGCTTCATCAAAAGCTCCAACACGACCACATGAAGTGATCATAGATGAAAACGTAAATTTATCGGGCTCGATATTTGAATTCAACATCTTTTTGAAGAATCGAAACGCCTCGTCATAACGTGCATTTCTAACCAAACCTGCTATCACTGAGTTCCAGGTTATTAGATCTCGTTTTGGCATTTTACCGAACATCTTCTTGGCAATATTAACATCTCCCGCTTTCATGAGACTTGCAATGATTGTATTAAAAGAAACTAAATTGAACTTCCAGTAAGGAACTTCGTTAAGTAACTGACGAGCAAAATTGAGATGATTGAGAGAAATGTAGGCTGTGACTAGCAGTGATGTAAGAGATGGGCATGTTTCATACCCGAGTTTAATGATTCTTGCATGTGTTCCGACAATAGCTGTTGGATTTCTTGATAATTTGCATTCTTCCAGAGATTGGACCAGCAATTGGCGGTCTGAAAATGTTGTCGCATAAGAGAAGAACCGATTTAAGTTTAAACCAACAACTGTGTGAATTGAACCATTAACATTGACTGAATAAGGAAATGTGTCTTTTCAATTAGGCATTAGGTCATTATAGTGTTACATGGACCGTATATTTTTAATATAAGACGCTTAATATAGATGGCACTAACATCAAAGAAACTCTTATGCGGCATACAACTACTATTATCCCCATGCTAGAAGTACATTTTACATATCAGCAGGAGTAATTTTCGAATTCAACTACATCAAGTTCAAATTTAACACCAAAGTTAATCATATGAGCATACACGGAGCGGACGCACAGAAACAATGCATATGAAGTGAATTGGCACAAAAATTTACAAATCAATAAAGCAGACGCACTGCGTGTGATGTGTTACAATGCTGTGTATGAGAGCAAACTATACACAAATCAGCACAGAAATAGCTGAAATTACAGATCAATTACGCGAAAACTGGGCGAGTGTGTGTTGAAACAAAGTGTACGAGAATAAATTATACAAAAATCAGCACAGAAACAGATTTACAGATCAATAAAGCAAAAACAGTGCATCTGCGCGTTGAAACAAAGTGTACGAGAGTAAATTCTACAAAAATCAGCACAGAAACAGATGAAGTTACAGATCAATTAGACGAAAACAGTGCGTGTGTGTGATGAAACAAAGAGCAAATTCTATAAAAATCAGCACAGAAACAGCTGAAATTACAGATCAATTAAAAAAAACAGTGCGAGTGTGTGTTGAAACAAAGTGTCCGAGAGCAAATTCTACAAAAATCAGCACAGAAATAGATAGAGCTACAGATCACAAAAACAATGCATGTTTGTACGAGAGTGAATTCTACACAAATCAGCATAAATAGATAGAATTACAGATCAATTAAGCAAAAACAGTGCGTGTATGCGTTAAAACGAACTGTACGAGAGTAAATTCTACTGAAAGTGCTTGCAATACAGCACAAAACAGATGTAATTACATAATAAATTAATAATCGAGATATATTTTGCTTCAATGAATCTGTGAGTGAGTATAACCTGAAGGTTCCGTAGCAGGAAACTCGATAACGGAAGCTGTGTGGTTCGATCGCCATAGCCAGATAGAAGTAGGCTTGTTCCGCCATTGAAACCGTTTGATAACTTCTCTGCTCATATTGAAGAAGATGAATCAGGTCAGTCAGTTGGTAGATTGTTGAAGATGAACTCAACTTTTTGGGATTTGAATTAGGGCTTTAAAAGCCCAGATATAATGGGCCGAATAAGGGGATTGTATTTATTTTACACTGTAATTTAAATTAAACCAAGCCGGCTTTCAATTTGGTTTTTCTATAGAACCGGTTAAACCGCTCAGTACACCCACCCTGATTGAACCGTCTGGTAAAACCGCTTAAACCGTCCGGTAGAACCGTTTAAACCGTCTGGTACACCTGGTTGAATCGTTCGGTAGAACCGGTTAAACCGTCTGGTACACCCGGTTGAACTGTCCGATACATCCGGTTAAACCGTTTATAAGCCAAATTCCGGTACAGTATAAAAACTGGATTTTAAAACATTTTCAGTTTTCGAATCAAGTTACGAATTTATGGGGTTCGAAGTGTTGTGGATAACTGGGTTAGGATTGTTTGTACTTTTTAATGTTTGATTTGAATCAACCCAATTTTGAATCATTTTTTTTCTAATTGGAATTTGAATTCGCTTTATCACAGCGAGAGAAAACTGATTCAAATAACCTAAAAAGAGATTCGGTTAATGGCATTAGTTTTACCGTGCGCCACGTATATGCAACCCTTTACGCCTATTTCGTGACATAATAGTCTTCAACTATGGTCATAAATATATTTTTTTCTATTTTACTCTGTTAGTAATAAGATCAGGGCTCAAACTACAAGAAAACAACAAATTTGACTCTTCTACTCGTTAAAAATGTGATCGGCCTAAGGGCCATGAAATCTTCTTATCCCCCGTCGAATTGTGCCATTGCCCGTCGCATCTTATTACTCTTTTGTAGCGTAGAACAAGGAGCGTAACCTTGGAACGTGATGATGGGGATTTAGTTGTAGTTAACAAAGGGGTTAGTTAGAATTTTGTGTAGATTAGTGATAATACTATAATAGCATTGGAAATTCAAAAAATGCATGACAAAATTGTTTCTAAGGTTTCCCGTTTAATTGTCTCGGGCACTTGAAAGCTTTCATTTTATCTATCGAAATTAAATCACAATGCCAAAGGAATACATTGATGTTAGTGTTACAATTGGCCATATTATGTTTGGTTGGTTTTAAATATGATCATTCATTGATGTTGGTGTTCGTTAGTGATGAACTGATGATGCATATTCAGATGGGCCATGATACTTGGGCTTAGGCCGGAATACAATCCAGCCCATTGGGCTAACATGACCCACACGTCTCTCTTATGTAAGGAGGCCTAACCAGAGGGGTGTTCAAAAAACTCGTGGCTCGCAGCTCGCTCGAAACTCGCTCGGAAAAATCTCGAAAAAGCTCCGCTCAGCTTGGCCTGGCTCGGCTCGTGAGCTCGTGAGCCGGCTTGATAAGGTTTACATCCTTTATTTTTTTTGTCCCACATTGCTTAAAAGACAAAAACTAAGGGAGTGTCTCACCTATAAAAGATGGCAAAGACAATGTAGAAAGTGATTAACTATTTATACTTGCATATTTAGCCATCTGGTTAAATTAAATTCTCAATTATGGCGTTATTTTATGAAGAGTTATTTTTTATGGCATTTTAATTAGTAAATTTTGCGTTTTTTTGTTGGTTCAAGCTAGATCGAGCCGAGCCGAGCTAGCTCCAATTTTAATCGAGTCGAGCTCGAGCCTCAAATCTTGGCTCGATTTAAAATTCGAGCTCAAGCCGAGCCAGAGCTCGAGCTGAGTCTGGCTCGGCTCGACTCGGCTCGTTTACAGCCCTAAACTAGACTTCCACTTTGCTACTCCTCCCTCATTGTTTGCTTAAACAACCCCCCACCCCCCACCACATACTCTTTATACTTATATCTTATATATACACTTGTTACGCCAAATACGGATTTGACCGTTTGATGTTGGTTGTAAGACTTTGAAAATGATAGATCTGGTTCACTTGGCTCCAAGGTTCAACCCCAACAACTGATGCTTCAACGCTTGTTCTATCCTACACAATCCAATCCGTTCTATCAGATATATAATTTTTATATAAAATTTTGTATTTATTTAATTAAATAAACGGACACAAATAGTGAAATACTTTCTCATTTACGTTTGTGGGTTCCATAAATTTGTTTGTTATGATTCATTTGTCTGGTCATTCAACAATGTTCAAATATCATATATTGTATTTATTTGTTTCTAAATTTGCCTTCATATTATTTTTTTTTTTTTTTTTAAAGAATAACACACATATATTTGCCTTCATATTATTGTATTTAGTTTTTTTAAAGAATAACACACACATATATTTGGCTTTATTAGCTTTAAAGTATAGATTATAGAGTAGTGATGGAAAAAAAAGAAGCCAAACCTAACGAGAAAACCCGAAACATCTGGACAGGTATGGGATTTGGTACAGATTATTAGGAAAAATTGTGGGCTCAGTTACATGTACAATATAAGGTTACACTCGGCCGACTACCTGAACCACACCCGATTTTTTTCCTCTTTTTTTATATTGTACTTGGGTAATAGACTACGCAATTTATCATATTTCGAACATGTTTAGTTCAAAACATCAACTGTATAAAATTTAGAAATGTATATGAGAACGTGAATGGTTACTTTTTTTAATAAACTTAAGGTAATGAACGCGTATGCCCAATACATAACTGGGTAATTGTACGAGGTATCTAATGGGTATTAGTTTGAATGTTTGATCACGTTTAAGAAAAGGATTTTAAGTGTTAAAGCACCATGGTCAATTTTCAAAGGCAAGACTGAAGAGGTGCACCATTTTCGAGCCAGTGGTCCATCGAAAACAGCCGTGGACCAATAGATATGAATCCTAATGCTCCACTCTGCTTTTGGTCTATGAATGGGCCTACGATGTTCATATTTATACGGTCCATTTTGAGTATTTTGACTCTTCTTTTAGAAGTCACAATCATACTTCGGCCCATTCAAGATCTATTGCTCTCTTTTAGAAATACTACCTTTTTATAATTGTTTTAGCTTAATTTTTTTCATCGAAGAGATTTTAAAAAAGGGAGTGCTTTTAGCAATCTAAATTTTGACATATTGGCTGGTAAGAGTAGGGATGAGCAAATCATACCCGGAATCGATACCGAACCGGTATCGAATTTATCGAACCGTGTACATTTTTCATACGGATTCGGTACCAACTTTTGACATTTTCGGTAACGGTTTGGTACCTGTTTTTACCCTCAAATATCGGTACCGAGCTTATCCCTAGGTAAGAGTACCAACTGAGGAAATGTTTTGTGACATTTCCAACTTTAACATATTTTCTGAACCGGGATGGTGGGTGCAGGGTGATGGATTCTAATTCATTTGATAACCAGACACATCAATTATGGAATTGAGATTCCAATTTCAATCAAAAGGTTGAAATTCCAAATCTAATTCCTTCAATTCTAATTCCTATACAAATTCTAATTTCAATTCCAAAATATTTTACGAACCAAACGCCCCCCCGATGGAATGTAAGGGAATTGAAATTTGAAGAGTGTACAAAGTATCTCAAGTTATTGATATTCCCCTTGTGTTCTTTGCAACTAACGTGAGCCTTAGTTTTACATTGAGTTAACGGTCATTTTCTTCTTATCATTTATCTAATTATGCCATTTCAGACCAAATTTCAAATTTGTATCATTTTCGTCTCTGAAATTCTTGAACATGCCTGTTCAGTCCAAAAAAATATGAGTTAACTATCATTTTCGTTCCTGTGGTTTGTCCAATTATTCAATTCAACCTTAGTTATTTTTGGATGAAATTGACATGTTTCAAGAATGTCAGGGACGAAAATGGTACAAAATTAAAATTTGACCTGAACTGACATAATTGAAAAAACCATAGGGACGAAAATGACAGTTAGCTCTTTTATTATATTGAAAGCAACTAAAAACTCCTTACCATTAAACTTTGGAATAATTGTATTAAACATTTTCAAAATTATGAAACTCGTCTAGTGTTTTCCGAAGTATTAAGCGGTACCTTAGTCAAATAGGTTTGTGTTTCAACTTGAAGTTGTTGGAGACAGTGACGGACCTATGAAATTATTTTTAGGGGTACGAATGGAGGATTTAACAATATTTCAAACGGTGCGATCAGGATTACCCATCCATACACCTGGGTCCACCCCTGGTTGGAGCGGTAACTAAGCAGTAGCTACCAAACTCAAGTTGCTACCGGGCTCCATGGTTATTGCTCCTAGGTAGCTATCGAGCTCCATGGTTACTACTCGTTTCTCAACCATAAATATCATGTCAGATTTCTTATTATTACCATAAGTCTTGTTACATATGTATGGTGGAAGACAAAGCTGTTTATAATCAAATTTTGCAATTGAGCTTTGTAGTGATATAGAAAATCGGTACCCAAGATATACATAGTAATTGAGCTTTGTGGATAGTAATTCATGTCTTATTAGAAACTCTAAAATCATGATTACATTGAAGAAACATAAATTCCATGGTTAATCAGAATACTAGACTACAAGTCAAATTTACAAATATTATTTGAATGCTTGTTTAACAATGACATTTACCGGCTATCATTATTATAAAGTGGTTTAAAATGTTTTACATACAATAACATAAGGTTGTTTTGCTTTGGCATATAAAACAAATCAACTAGGGCTGGCAATTTCGGACACGAAAACACGACACGAAACAACACGAGCTTAACAGGTTTATGTTTGTCCCTTAATAGGTTTCGTGTCTTAAATAAGTCGACACGATAAGACCTATTAATTTTCGTGCCGTGTTCGAGTTTACCTATTTCGTGTTCATGTCTTAGCAGGTCATATCTGACATGATTTGCCAGCCCTAGAGTCCACACACCACCCCTCCAAGGCGAGTTTGTGTCTTAATATGTCGTGTTCGTGTCTTAACAAGTCATGTTCGTGTTTTAACAGGTCGTATGATACGTTTGTGTAATTTTTTCGTGTCTTAACAAGTCGTATTCCTGTAACCTGTTTATTATCAGGTTTGTGTTTGGAAAAACTGACATGATATAATTTCGTGTCGTGTTTGTTTTAATTTACTTGCTTCGTGTTTGTGTCTTATCATGTTCATATTCTAACAGGTCATGTTTGACACAATATGACAACCCTAAAATCAACCACGCTTTATATCAAGGACATTGGTTTAATACATCTTCTACATGTATTTGCATCACTCGTTGTAAATTCTTTCATAATTACTCGAGTAAAACTCTATTTTGCTCCTTGTGGTTTGAACCAAATATCCACTTTGCTCCAATAGTTTCAATTTGACTTTTTTTGCCCTTTGTGGTTGCCTTATTGGTTCAATCACTTCCCTTACACCAACACCCTCCTATTGATTTTTTTACAAGGGCAAACAAGTCTTTTTACGTAGAGGCAGTTTTCTAGTTTTACCTTTCAAGTCCCTAAACCCCAAAACCTTTAAAATGCATGCTTTTTTCTACTTAAACCATTTTCAAATTGTTAAGAAACTACAACAAAGAATTTTGTGGGATTTTTTTATCCGTAACAAATATATCTTCTTTACACAAAGAAAAATATGCAAAAAAGTCTATTGTTTGTTTGAATTAAAGAAGCAACCATGGCCATAACATAAAATTAAAGCAATACATGAGTATCGTAAATAAGAAATTGCAATAAATTACCAAAATAGCCATACAAAATGGATGTTCAAATAGCCCTAGTCTATTTACACACGCACTAATCTATTGACACACATCAAAGTGTCCCGCTATAATCAAAGCGGGGCGTTTCAAAGCGGGGCGCTAGTATGAAGCACCCCGCTATGATCAAAGCGCTTTGGGCTGCCAGACTTAATTTCGTGGAATGGGTTAGGTTTTGGTGAAAAAATGGGTTGTTGGTTGATTGTTTTTGTTGTATTTGGTTGTGTCATTTTTTTGAAAAGTTGTAGCTTTTGTTTTATGTTTACAAACGGACATTTTTATTACAAAATTGTTTTATTTCTTACAAACGTATACTATTTAAAGTTGTTATTATAAATGTTATCCCATTTTATTTTAATAAATTACCCGAACATATTTAATTAAAACACCGTACGATATGTCGCGAATGAGATGTATGAACTAAGCAAAATCAATCGTTTTATTTCTTACAAACGTATATAATTTAAAGTTTTTGTATAAATGTTATCCGATTTAATTTTTAATGAATTACACGAACATGCTTAATAAAAACACCGTACGATATGTCACGAACAAGACGTATGAAATAATCGCAAACAATCCACACAAGCATACATAAAAGATCAACTGCATATATACATAAATAGTCGGTTTGTACATACAAAACAAAACATAATGTCTAATACAGGAAAAAAAACTATACAAAGTAAATCTACTGATCCTCCGGATGATCCTCCGGCGGTGGTGACGATGGCAGTGGAATCTCCGGCAGTCCCAAATGTGCGCTGATAGCTGTGAGCGTCTGGACAATCCACGCCTGCTGTAGCTCAGACCGCCGGAGGCGCCGATCGAAGTCCCTCGCCACCGCCTGCGCATCAGGTGGCAGGTCGGCGATGACATGCTGTGGGTACTGCGGGGGGTGTGGAGGCGGTGGCGGCGGTGGTGGCGGGTCACCCTGAGGCTCATGCTTCTGACATGAGGCGGTGGCGGTGGCTGGTCATCCTGAGGCGGTGGCAGACCCAGAGCTGCAAGCTGAGCCTGGTAAGCCGCCGCCTGAACAGCCGGAGGCGCTAGTATGCCCTCGGTGATCTCGACAACTACGGGGATCACCTCCGGCAACGGCGGCTCCGGCACCCAAACACCCCTATCACGGCCCCGAAACCGGTAGCCAACGTCAAACTGGTGCAGTATGCCCATCGACGACGCTGACGCCCGGCCTAATAAAGTCGACGGAATGGGCGGGGTCAATATCGGATCACTCTCGGGCACGAGCCCTAAAGATCGGCGATGACGGTGACGTAGCCTCCGCCAAAAAGCATGTCGCGCTCCTGCTTATGATAAGCAGAAGCATAGTACTTGGCCAAGCAGTGAGCCAGCGCGCACAGGTGAGGCCGCAGCAGGCAGTACAGGTAAAAAAGGTCCCCCTTGTTGACCTTGTCCCGGCTGTGAAACCGGGGCACGATCGAGGACGCGATAATGCGATGCAGGTACCTGAACAGGGGGTCTCTGATGGTGGAGGCCTTTTGCGAGGATTTCCCAAAGGGAACCCTCACAATAGCCCTCCAGAAACTAATAAGGGTCTGCCTGTCCAAGGCTCTAACCCCCTGCGTATATAAATCTGTATCAAGCTCAGCTGCGGTGTACAAACCTGCATGGACGGCGAACTGCCTAAGACTTATCCCAAACTCCTGGGTGGCCAGGCGGAAGGTAATCTCGTGCTGAGGATGGGCCGGGTCCTCCACGTAATCCGCCGGATGCGGAGTGAATACAAACGATGCGATAAACTCGACCGTAAGCTCACGGTACGAGTCCTCCGCCGCCCCCTGGAACAAACGCGCCCACGGGGAATCCAACCCTATAATATCCCTCGCCCTAGGCGCCTCCTGTACTGTCTCCAACAAGCCCCAACCAATCCCGACGTGCGCCCCTATCGACATGACGCGCAACCTCGCGCACCTCTCATGCTTATCCTGACCTGTCGGGAACGCGAGATACTAGTGGTTCTGGGTTGGATCAGCGCCCTGATCCTCCAATCCCGCATCCATGTCGACATCAAAATCATCCATATCCATATCTGCGTTTTAACAAAACAATCATCAATAATTAAACAATAACTATTATTAAAGAAATATTAATAACAATAACAACTAAAAAACAAATAACAATAACTATTATTAATAATAAAACAATAAACAAACCATAAATTATCAATTAAAAAAATAACTATTATTAAAAATAATTAAACTATTATTAATAACAATAATATAAACTAATTAAACTATTATTAATAACAATAATTAAACTATTATTAATAACAATAACATAAACTAATTAAACTATTATTAACAACAATAATTAAACTATTATTAATAACAATAATATAAACTAAGTAATTTAAAAAAAAAACAAGGCAAAGCGGGGCGCTTAGGGCCATGCGCCGCGATTTGCCTCTTTCTTTTTGAGCACAGCGGCGGCAGCTGGCCGGAACCCCCCAAATCGAACCCAAACAAACCTCAAATGAATAATCTAATGGAATAAATGAGTAGGGGGGCAACGATCATACCTAATAAGAGTCGAATCGCCAGAAATGGACGTCAAACGAGCTCAAACGAGGCTAGTGTGTGTAAATCGCACCGTTGGTGTGTGTGTTTTGAAGTTTTGTGAGTTTGGGGGTGAAGCAGGTCGCTTTAGGTTAAAACGTGGGTCCAGAGCGCCCCGCTTAGGCCTAAGAGTGGCGTTTCATTTCAAATTTTTTTCAATTTTAACCCCAAACGTCTGCGTAAGTAAACAAACATAAACGTACTCTTGGATTATAAATGAATTAACATGATTAATATTACACCTATTTAACCTACATCTTGAACATATGGCGTTACATTAAGGTCCGGGGGTTTGTACGTAAACATTTGGTATGGCTGATCTGATCCCTATATAATGTATGCCAAGCAGTTGCGCTCTCTGATATGTTCGCTGTCCACTGGGGGTTTGTGGGTGGCATTGGATACCATCCTCTAAGCTCTACATGGATGAAATGCCCACGGTCGACAAACACAACTGCAACCACCTGGTGAGGTTGCTCGGATTCGTCTGGCCCGCCCAATAGAGGGAAATTTGTATCGCTCCCACGAATGTCGAAGGTGTGAACAATCACATCGTATCGTTGCGCAATAAGAAACCCCATCTCAGGCATTGTCATGTAATTTTTGATACCTGCTCGTCCCACCCCCTCGAATTCGATCTGTCTGACTAGCGCATCATAATGTCCTATGTTTTTCGGATCAAAAACCTGCCTCCAAAGCAATTAATTCATACGTAACTCCATTATAAGTTGTTTCCGGATAGTCAAATACTTTGATTGTTTCATTCCTAACCCAACAGCTACCGATCGAAACCCGCAATGACCATCTGGTTTCACGTCCTTTATTCTCATGATGTATGGATGGATCACTTCAGGAATCTGAGATGCGTAGTTGCGGATTGCTATATCCGTCTTAGGACCGAGCTTGATCATCGGGAAATCTGGGTGTTCGTTGAGTGGTTGGGTTTTCTTTTGTCTTCCAGAGTCGGATGATATGTACGAGCTGTGACGGGGGAGATCGTCTGAGGCCTCGAGCCAAGTTTCTTCCGACGGAATATAAGAGCTTTTTCTGGCCGCTTCAACCTTTCTTTGTTCCTGCGTTTTCAATGTTGGGCGACCGCGAGTTTTCTTCAAAACAACAGGAGGTTTTTTGTTACTGTTGTCTGGATTTAGGATTTGCTGAAACTTTTTAAAGAAACTCCTTTTCACTTGAGGAGGTGTTGGATCGATCTGTTGTTTCAATTTTTCAAATTCCGCGTCTACATCGATATCCTCTATCTTATTCCTTGCCGGCTTGAAGTCAAGCTTCTTCCAGAACACGTCTATCGAATTAATACGGATTTGCTGACCTATGGACGGAAACAAAAATTAGGTGGCAAAATAAAAAAAAAAAGACAAAAGGTAAAAAATATTAATTACTGTTATTTTCCAATTTTTCAAGCGACAGGCACATGGCAAACCACAACTGGTAAAAAGTTGGCAACCATAGCTTGAACCGTAGGCTCTCAACCCGTCTTCCTTACGTTTTAGCTCCATACTCAAAAGCTCAATTGCAAATAGTGAAACCTTTCTGAAATATTTTCAAGCATGCGATGATCCTTGTGGTGGTTCATCACTTTTCCGAGGCTTGTTTCAAAGCTACTTTTAATCTCCGCGTATTGTATGTCAACAACATGATCAACATACAATACATGTTTATCCAGCGTGTTGTGATGACTTGGCAAGTGATTTTTTAGTCTTGCATGCATGCCCTCAACCTTGTTGGTCGTAGTTTGGTGAAAGTTAATAGTTTTGTTCGTCCAGCAAGAAACAAACTTTTCACGGTATGGATCCAACCAGGATTTCCTCAAATAATCAAAAACCTCTGAAATCCACAAACGTAAATAGGGAGTTTTTGTTATTATATAAAAACGTAAATAGTCGGTTGAACATAATTATGTAAAAATACTCACGTTCACGTCCATCTTCTTTCAGTTGTGCTTCAAGGTTTTCCAAGTTATACCTGTATAATTTCTCGGTCGAAGACTCGCACAATGTCCAAAATGAACGTACGAATTCTTTCCACTACTTGTCAGAGAATTTCTTATTGCTATTCTTGTTAATATTTTGTTGAATATGGAACCGATAAATATACTTCTGCGCTTTTGGAAAAACTTGTTCACACGCGTTAATTAGCGCAAACTCCCTATCTGTTAAAATCACACGCGGCTCCATACAGCCTACCAACATAGACTTGATCCTCTGCAGCACCCATAGGTAGTTCTCTAACTTCTCAGCGGAAATTACGGCACCAGCATCCGTAAACGATTTGTTTGTCGACGTCATGCCTACAACCTGAACGAACGGCTGGTTGTACATGTTTGTTTTGTAGGTGGCGTCAGTCATTAGCACATGCGGGAAGGCACACCATATAGTGAATGATTTTTTGTGAACAAAGAAGACATCTTCAACTGCGTTTGATATCTCATTCGTGCGCATGTAATAAGTGTAATATTTTTCGCGAAGAATGTCTTCAAGTTTTTGCATCGGAGACTTACCGACATGCTTTCTAGCATTGATCTTCTGAACAGCGTTGTGTACATCTTTCGGAATAAGCTTTCTATCCGGTTTGTTTTTCGTCAGCGTTCGCCAGATACTGCGGTTGGGAATATCTTGCTCCGCCAGATGCTCAACCATTAATTTATCATCCGAAGAAAGCCTCATCGCATACGCGTGACCTTCTAGGTTTTCGATAGGAGTGTGGTTGTGCTTCGCCCTCGTCACCTCGATCTTCCAAACCTTATCGTTTGATTCTGAAAAGTCGATCATCTCGAACGGGCAGCCTATTTTCTTGCTACCCGTTTTCCTCTGTGTAGCTATACTCTTATGCTCCCCACCAAGAGTGCATTGAAACCAAATCTTGTAATTCTCTCCTCTTTTATTCGACCTCTTGATCATAATGAGGTAACCATTGTCTTTTGCCGTGTCTTGTACCCAACGCACCAGCTCTTTACGTGACGAAAATTTCTGCGTTGTATCAAACGAAAATGTAACCGGGTAACAACCTTCCTCGTCAACTGACTCATCCTCCTACTCTCCATCGTCACCGTGTTCCGAATAGACTTGATGTTCAAAGATCTGCTCATACCCGTGACCAAAGTCGGGATAGTTTGGAAGACCGTACGAATATTCAGCCTGAGGATATGCTTCGCCTCCGTGTCCGTAATTCGAATAACCTTGTTGTGCGTACGGGTCCTCCACAGGGATATTCAAATCCAGCTCCACCGTGTTATCCTGATAACGAATGCCAGATGCAACCTCCTCCTCCTCCCTCAAGTTGGACAAGACCGGTCTCTCATATGTGTCGGAAATAGCGGTCCCCTCGTAAGAATCAGGAACAACTGACTCGTTAGAATATTCACCGAAAAGATAGTTACTTAACCACGACATCGTAACCGTGCGTTATTTTGAAGAAACACAAGTAACACAGAAAAACCCCACTAATGTATAGAAACAATATAACGAGTTTTTGAAATCGAATGCGTTAACTCTTCTCCCGGGCAGACTTTAAAGGCAAGTGTTTGGGGCCGAAGCGACGCGCTTTGTCCAAAGCGCGGCGCTTAGGGGTCATGAGACAACATCATACCTGGTCAAACCTCGTATCACCTTTATGTCACTCAGACATCAGTCACTTCACTTTTTGTCTGGTAAAAGTAACCCTAAACGCCCCACTTTGCCCAAAGCGGGCACTTTGGGGTGTGAAAATAAGTTGGTCCGTGTTTGAATAGCAAGATCCGTTCAAATATTGCAATGTAGGTCATAGATAACAAGATCCAAAAACGAGAGTGAATTGCAAAGATTGTCCTTTATCTTTATAACCTTTTTCCAGGTGGTGCCCTTTATGTTTATAATTGATGAGTTTTATACTTTATGTTTTAAAATCTTGCACGCTATGTCCTTTAGGCATAACCTAGTTAATTTTTTCAGTTAAATTAGATTACAAAAGGGTACTTTAGTCTTTTTTGTAACATCCGTCAAAAAACGGATTTACCAAACCCGCTCCGTTTATCAACCGAACAGTCAGTCAAAAATTTCGTTGCGAATTAAATGCCCAAAATATTTTTAAACGATACGTAATCAATTATTATACGAGACTATATATTTAGTTTTTGAAAAACTGTTGAAAATCGCAAGATAAAAATGAAATGATCCAGCCGGGTTTCGAACCCGGGTCACTCGCCGAGTCACTCAGCGACTTATCTCACACACATAAACCACTGCGCCACTTGTTCTGTTTGGTAAATATTGAAATCATTTAATTGATAAAGTGACGTTACGAATTCAAAATCGGCGCCCATCAGTTCAGTCGTCGGAATCCCGGAAACCTCGCGAGTTTTTAACACCATTTTCAGTTATAACGTAAACCATTAACAAGACATCGGTTATAACCGATGTTTGAAGTCCGCGACCAAACCATAACCGCCGGAAAATTTAAATCAATGAACCCAGTCGGAAATCAGACCAAATACATCTCGATTTTCCCCTATAAATTCACCCTCAACCCATTGAAAACCTTTTCGTTCAAAACCACACTCTTTCTCGGCGAAAACTCCCTCGCCGGAACTTTTCTGTTCGTCGCCGGAAAACCGATTTCCTTATTTCTGAACCTCGCTAAATCTTTTAAACTTATACCGGAGTCACCCATACCTTCTTCAAACCTTCTGGGGACTCGCTGCTGCAAGACACCTGACGCCGGAGCTTATTACTGTCGCCGGAGTTCTGCCGGAAAACAGAGGGTCCAGTCGGTATACTTCTCCTCCCAATTTCTTTTCCTTTTCACATTTATCTCACCGTAATGAACTGAAAAACACTAATAAACCGATAAAAACTTGGAACCAGTCGATTTCCGAACTCTGGTTCTATCTTGATGAAGAAGACGATGTATTTCCGTATCTTATAAGTATAATTAAAATCAGGATATTAATCGGGTTAGACACACAGTCCAGCGGTGGACTGTGTGCACATATAACGCAAAGGTCACGAGTTCGAATCCGGTTTCATACACGCTGCCTAAATAAAAATCAAATTTTTGTTTAACTGAACCGGAGTCGATACTGGTATATGTTAAGTATATTGATAACCGGAATAATAACCAAGTTAGACACACAGTCCAGCGGTGGACTGTGTGTTTGTTTATATCACTGGTCACGAGTTCGAGTCCGGTCTTCTGCACCGACTCGGACAATTATCTCTTCTTTTTAAATAAGGCAGAAAAGGAAATAACTAATTAGTATTTAAGTATAATAAAAATCGAATTATATAACATGTTGAACACACAGTCCAGCGGTGGACTGTGTGTTAGATTAAACCACAGGTCCCGGGTTCGAGACCTGTGGAGTGTATGTCCGATTCGCTTAAAACTGTTTTTAAAATAAAATGATTTTTCGGTTTAAACTAATTAATATATATATATAATTAAAATCAGATTTATAACGGGTTAGACACGTAGCTCAGTTGGTAGAGCTGCGTGCACGCGTACGGGAGATCCCGGGTTCGAGCCTCATTCAGCGCACTTGTGTTCCGCATTCGAACCGGTCAACGGTCAACGGGCTGGTCAACGGTCAGAAAAAATCAAATTTTTTTATTATCTTTATTTAATTATTTTAATTAAAAATCAATTAAAATACTTAAAAATAACATTTTTAAGGTTAGAAAATAGCCTCAAACTCACAAAAATACACCCAACAATCCTACTAAAATAAATTAATAAAATCCGTTTACTTACCGAACCATAATGCGATTATTCAAGGTTAAACTCACTCGTGGTTAAAACCACTTCGCGTGCATTCAACATCATCAACCGAACGCACCCACTGTGAGTGAATCTTACAACTTCCCCTTTTAAATTACACGTTTTGGGGTGTGTCATGTGTTATGAAAATAATTAATTTATTTATTTAAACTTGTGCCATACCACATCATGACTTAAACTTAGATTGTTTTATTGTTGTGATTTACTTATTTCCTTTTGTCAAATTATATGAAACTCATACATTAAGCCCATCAGTTCCTCGTGGGAGACGAGTAGAACATCGCGTGCTTCAAATCAAATTCATTATTGTTCATGTGTGTATTCATTGAGTTTGTATTGCTTGTAGTTGTGTCATTCATATTATCATGTTTATGCAATTCATTCATCAGGCCCCTCAGTTCCTCGTGAGAGACGAGTTGAGCATCGCGTGCCTCTAATTGTTCCATTATTGTTCATGAGTGTTTCATTTAATATCTTATGATTGTTGATTAAGTTACATCTAATTTTACTCATGTTTGGTTGTGCACATATTTCATAATCAATTTAAATAAATTTGTTCAAATGTTTTCCATAGGATTCACTCGCCAACATTATGTTGATCCAAAAACCTTTTTACACATGATACAGGTGAACAGGTTGAAGCAAGGAAAACATAGGATATGCCTTAGAAGAGAACAAAGAAGTTTAGATTGTTAGTTAGATCATGTTGTAACATTTATTGTAAAATTCCATTTAATTTGTATTAATGAATATGAAACGTTTAATAAATGTCATGAGCTTTGATGATAACCCAATCATGCCCCGATCACCTTTTCCGCTGCGGGTCGGGGTGTGACATTTTTACCCATTTAAATAAAAATGTTTTAATAAATAAAACAAAAATAAAAATGGATTGTTATAACTCGGTGTGTGTTTACTGTTTGATTACGAAAGTTTTACTGTAGATACTAGGGTTCAGACATGCGACTTTTTTTTTTGGTTTCGCGCCAATCGGATATATAGATATTTTTAAATAAATTTTTCGGCAAACTTGATCATATTACGTCAAATATGATCATGGTTTGGCGCAAGATTTTTCACAGAAAATCCGTAAGGAATTTGGTCACCAAATTTTACTACAATGGTCTATGGTTCGATTGACACGATCTGTAATTCTTTGGGAATTATCCGGTGCCCGAACGGTCCCGATTAACGCACCAAAAATTGTCCGAAAATGCACTTAAAAGCTGAATTTTTGTGACAAGATTTATTATGTGAATTGTGACGAAAAGGTAGTCGCTATTTCGAATAGCGACACTTTGCATGCATGTGTGTATATATATTGTAATACTTTACGTGATACGTGTTAGATACGTGTATGATCCGCATCTCCGTCAGAGTTCACCCACTAACTTTTACCGATAATCGTGTTAGGACGTGATTGACCCGTTCCACTCCGCATTTAATTTCCGCCTTTTAACAGAGCAAACTAAGGTGAGTTCACCGCTCTTTTACAACCATGCGTTCCGAGGGAACAAACAAACTATTATTCCTTGGAGGAATACATTTACGAAACTACTATTCCTTGGAGGAATACTTTCATAACTGTTGAAGTTTAATTTCGATGTTGGATAATCTACTCATCTCTATCACTTAAGTCCCATCTTATTACCGAACTAGTTGCTTGGAGGGCAACGGGTATTAGTTGATAGCGCTATTAGACTTGACAACCTCACACCATACCTGGATTGGACGGGTGTGAACTAATGACCTTAACCACATGATATCAATGTTGATAGGCATTGGGGAAGGGCAAACAAACTGACGTCACTGCGGTATCGAGTCATTATCAACATGTCTTTAAACTAAACACCTACTGGTTTTATGTTAAACAAAACTGTGAACTCGCCGACTTAATCGTTGATACATTTTTCTGCATGCTTGCAGGTTGTTAGATATCTTAGGCATGGGAACTTGCAGTCTGAGGAGTTGAAGTGTCATGGGGCGTGTTACTCGATTGCAAATATTATTAATTTACGTTTTAAAACATTGTGGTTTTTAATTATTTGAGATACTTACATTTGCTTCCGCTGAACATATACTTTGTTGAATCGTTTAATTTGAGTTATACTATTCATGTTGGACATGGCATTGGCGTTTTTTTATATTATTTACTATTAATTCAACATGATTAGTGGTTAGATCCTGGTACATTACACGACTCGCGGTAAAACCTCGCAGATGGATTTTTGAGGGTGTGACAATTATTACCTATATTTAACAAAAGTATGTATTTAAAAAAAAAGAACTTTACATACCGACAATGGGATGCTTGGATGTACCAATAAACGCTTTTGCTAAGGTCTCTTCCTCGATCGTCGACCATGGTTGTTTGTTCGGTTTCGAAGGTTTATTTTGGTTGCTTTCCTTTTTTACGTTTAGAAGAAGATCGTGGTTGAGTCTCCGGAACAACTTCAATGTCGTCTTCAACGGGTTGTGGTGGTTGTGAAGATTGAACGGTTGTGGTTGTTGGTTGCGTGTTGAACGGGTTTCGCATCATAAGCTTTGTAACGCTTGCATTTGTTGCGTGTTAAAGGTGTTCGGAGAATGTTGGAAACCCACAAAAGCGTTATCGGTAAATTGCCCGAAAGGATTCGGTTCCATTTGTGGATAGTAACCTGACACCGTAAAGACAACACTAAATACATGTTCTTTAACAATCAACTTCGCCTTGGTGCTCCCATGTGGTTTGGTGGTGATGTGGTCCGTGGGCTGGGGGTTGAAAGGGACGCTAGCCCACTAGGGAGTCTTTGGATATTATCTCTATGAACACTGAAAACTTTTTTGGGCGTTAGATCTAGAAAGAAATATTTTGATAGCATATTTGTTTTACATTCAAAGCGTTAGATCTAGAAAGAAATATTTTGGTAGCATATTTGTTTTACATTTAAAAATAATAACTCTATAATATAATGTAAAACGGTGAAAGGGTAATAGATGACTTTTTACATTAAATACGCCATACTATATGGGTTTTATAAAAAAAAAGATATTAAAATACTTACATCATTAATAATATAGATTAAGTGTTCATACAGCATCCAAATTGAAACAAGTATGCTAGTTTTAAATATATACGACCTAGTTCATAGTTTGGTTTTAAAGGTTGACGGTTTATGATTAATGCTTAAAATTGGTCGTGTAAACCGAACCAACCGTTTTAACATTTACTATTCTTTTTATTATATAGGAATTTAAAAAAAGTGTGCATAGTATACTCATGAACAAATTTCATCATTTTAAAAATTTAATACAAATTTATGCTTTTGAGTAAAATATGCAAAACCGGTGAACCATCAAAGCATAAAACCTTGAAAACAGGTTGGTTTGGTTAACCCAACCAATCCGTCCGGTTTGATTTGATTTGGTTTTATTTTATTTTTTTTCAAAGTCAAAATTAGCAATTCAAACTAAACACGGTGACGGACCCAATTTTTTTTTCTAATATGGTCCAAATTTTTCAGTGTTCAAATTTTTCATAATAAAACGTTAAAATTTTCGGGTGGGTCCTCGTTCGGGTCGGGTCAGAAATTTGAATTAGATTTAAATAACAAACAAAAAACAAGCTATACAAGGATTGAACCCATGACCTCTTGTTGGTAAAGAATGAGGTTTACCAGTACACCAACTTTCTTTTTTTGTGTGGCGTCCACCTAATTGTATTTATGGGGTCCTTGTAAAATTTAATATATCGAATCTACTAATTTTTGAAAAACATTGGGGTGTAGGGACCCCGACCCGTTCAATGTGCAGGGCCGGCCAACCCGTGCCGTCGCTCGAGGTCCAAATTTTCAAAGGGCCTGAAAGGTTTTTATAAGTTTGTATATACATACTAAATTATATATTTAATATATGCATCCATTTATTATGTAAACAAGTGTTGGTGGTGGAGTGGAAAAACCATCTCAAGATAATGTAAAGGTCTTAAGTTCAAGTGTTGGCTCTATCACCAACCTTTTTAATTTTGATAATTCATTCTCCCTTAACCACAATTTTGAGCCCAATTTGATTTTGTCGCCCAAGACCTAAATTTTTTTGAGAGTTCTCGGAGGCGGCTCTGTCAATGTGGGTCCTCCCCTGACTAAACCTATCGTCATAACCTGCTTAACTGAATTCTAAACAACCTGGATTAAACATTACTTAATTAATATTCATTCTAGACGTGTGAAGTTTAGTATATTCAACACCATAGACAACGAACACATGTATTTGTATTATTATGTATGTATATATTATTGTTATCTTTTGAGAGAGTAAAAGGTTGGTGAAGGGACAAATGTTATGCCATTATGTCCCTAAGGCTAGAGGCTATGGAGGCGTCACCCTTGCCACCTAAGTTTCTATGGCGTCTGGGTGGTGGCGCCACCCCACACTATGGGTTTCAAGGAGGGAGTCTATAGGCTGCTCGCCAAGATGGTAACAAGGAAGAATAGGCGCCATTGGTGGGGCCCACATCATTTCATCCAATAAAATTTTATCTTTTTTTTTAATTTTGTTTAATATGGGGCGTTATTCCACACTCTGCAAGTTAAGAGAATGCGTGATAAAGCCTCCTGGCTGACGTGGATCCAATGCGACAACGTTGACATGTCTTGATAAAACCCCTAAGGACTTCATCCCACACCCTCCAACCTAAGTAAGCATCTCAACTAACAAAGTACTCCTCGATAAAGGAAGGCAAACACATCAAAAATATGAGAAGTGTTGCCAAAATCTGTATTTCTTTTTTTTATGTGTCCTCTTTTATAAAATCTACAATTATTACAATATCTTTTATATTATTATTATTATTAATTAAAACTCAAATGCATTCTCTTGAAACGAAAACCCGTCAACTAACACACACAACGTTGAACACTTGAACATCCATACAATCACCTTTTCCAGCAACACACTATAATTACAAAAGTTTACGAACGCACAACATTTAACATTTTACTTTAAAATTTTACGGTAAAGTGGTAAACATCTAAAAAAACATAACATACATGGCTAAATTAAAGATGTGTATGATTGTTGAGAATGTTTAATGGAAATTTAAAGTTTAAAAGCTTATAAAACTAGAATATTACAAGCTCTACATTCACTATAATGTTACCAAGCTACGACACGATAAACATATAATTATCCAATTATTTTAATATTTATAGTGTTATCTTACAAATTGTGCAGAACGTGTATTTAAAAAATATTACTTCATGACTTGTTGACTTGTATTCATACTTAAGCTTGATCACGAACGTTGGTTTTCAATCCAGGTTTGCTATATCTTACATACAAATACAAATAAGACGATCTTTATGTTTATCTTTATGTTTTGTGAGTGTTAAAGATAAAGTAACATGAAAATAGTTAATTAAGATATTTATATACATAAACATTGCATTATTTAAAAAGCCATATATTTATATATGGATGATTATCCTAAATCATTTTCCAATGGTATAGAACTCTAGTTTATTTATAGAAAAACATTTACTAATAACAACATTTAATTATTTATTTATTTATTTACTATAACAACATTTACCATGACAGGGAATAGTGTTTTCGTGCCATTGTTTCAAATGGGCGGCGAGTAATGTCTCATTGGTCCAACAAAAGTACGACTTTGCCCCGTTTAAATTTACAGTTTTGTAATTAGTTTGTTTTTCTCCCTCCCATTTAAATTACAATTCTGCCTTCAGTTTAAATTTACACTTTTGCCATCGTTTTTGTTTTTGTTCCCCGTCAAATTACGATTTTTGCCCCCGGTGTAAATTTACGGTCATGCGATCGTTTTTTTTACAAAACTATGGTAGTGTTTTGTGTTAATTGGCTTAGTGTACTTTTTATTCGTGCCAGATGGCTGTCTGACACACGCTCATTTATCCTGAAAAAATACAATTTTCCCTCTGTTTAAATTTTAGTATTTCCATCGTTTTAGTTTTTTTATAACAAAAGTACGGTATTGTTTTGTTTTAATTGGTTGACTCGATGTAATTTTTTGAGATCGGTTATGAGTAGTATGTACAAGAAATCGATACAAAGACGCACACATGTATGAAAGAAAAAAATTCGACTTAATACCCCACAACGCGAGCAGGGCACAAACTAGTTGAAAACATATATGAGGGTGATAGTCATGTGAAATATTTATTTATGTCTATTTTCAAGTATATCGATTATAAGTTTGACACGTGCGTGTAACTCGAACACAAACAATGCAACACACTTATCTAAGCATTCTAAGTTAGTTAGACATGTTAAACTTAGGATGAGTGGTGTGGAATAAAGTTCATAGAGGCTATATCACGTCAACTCAACGGCACATACGCAACATGTCGATATGGGCAATTGTTGTTAATTTGCACGGTGTGAGATAAAGCCCACTGTAACTATTTAAAAAAAATGAAATTAAAATGAAAAGGAATCTAATTGGTTGAAAAACATCAAAGGCCCCACCACCTTTCTTTATGTTCGTGAATTGTCCGGCGGAGGAAAGAATACCCCCCCCCCCTTATGGCGCCCTTACAATGGTGTATGGGGTGCCATCCTACATAGGTGGCATGGGACGGTATAAATTATCATTTTCTATTCTAATTTAAACGGGTTGACCGGACGACTTGTTTAATATATACAACTATAACGCCATTTGTTTAAATTAAACAAGTCAAGACACGTCAATACTAACATGACCTATTTATTAAACGAGTTAGATATAACAACCAAAAACTGATTATTTTCATGTCATGACCGTATCACTTTCGAGTCGTCATGTCATAATTCCTAACCTATTTTGACACTATAACATTATCTATTTGATAAACATCTTCTTACAAACATATATTCCCGTATAATTATATATCCCATAAAAAATCTGAAACAAGCACATATTGTTAAAAATTTAGTCGAATTTATGAAAATCAGATATAACGTATATTCAATTTGGAGAGTGTGATAACCTACTAACCTTGTACTAATCGTATGCGTAAAGTTCACTATGAAATTTTTAATTGTATATCCAACGTATAAATCTTTATGTACTCTCCTTTAGTTGTATATCGATATAACGACATTAATTTATTGACAAGACTACTCAAACGTAGATAATTACGAACAAATAAACAACTCATCAACAATTAGTTGAATAAAGACTTTTCAAAAACAAGTTGTTGGTTTATTAAGATAATAATGATATTAGAAATTGACAAAGGTTTATTTAGATAATAATAATAATGATATTAGAAGTTGACATTTTATGATTTATGATTATATAAATGGGAGGCTTAGAGTTGTCTTTATATACGCGGGGCAAAAGTTTATAAATACCAATGGTATAATGCTTATCCTAATGCTTATTTGTAGAAGTTTTTTTTAATAGTCAAAGATATGTATGGCTTCATCTTTGCGTTTGAAGATTTGGAATATTAAAAAGATATTTTCTTTATATCAATTATCATTTATCAGAATAACTTTTGAAATAAATGAAGATTGCTTAATTTAATATAAAAACAAAGGTTCGTTATGGATCCCTTTTATGGCACGAAGTCACAAAGGTCGTGAGTTTTACTTCTTTTAGCCCTATTTTTCCTTTTCTTTTTTGTATATTCTTTTTTTTAATTGTGATTAAAACTATTATCTTTTTGTATATTCTTTTTATTTAATTGTGATTAAAACTATTTATATGATATCATGCCAAAATCGTCCATGAAGTTTAGTCATTTTTACTTTTTCATCCAAAATAATTTTTTTGTACATTTGAGTCCTTTAGGTTTGCATTTTATTGTCATTTTCACCCTTGAGTTTGATAATTTATTACGACTTTCGTCTCTCGAAATTTGGCTCTTAGGAGATGAAAATCGCCAGAATTCAAAGTTTTTAGATGAAAATGACTTTTCAGGGAAGAAAATCACAAAAGTGACCAAATGACGAAAATGACATTTTACTCTATTATTATTATTATTATTATTATTATTATTATTATTATTATTATTACTACTACTACTACTACTCTGCTACTATTATTACTTTTATTAAGGTTATTCAGAAATTTATTAATTTTATCTCTAAGAGAGCTAATCCAGATTGTAATTTTAACAATTTTATGGATGCTTTAATACAAGAATCGCGAGGGCTGCTTCCTGCGAGACCCCCGACTCCAAAGACATATCAAGATATAATAGTCATAAAAGCATACATCTACATCTACACCTACACAAATCTATGCAAATGAAACAAACATATTTGGTTTAAAAATTCACCCGAAAAGAACTATAAAAGCTAAAGTTCCTAAGATAAGAGAGCCCCTCCTCCTCTACAAGTCTTTAACCTTAATCATACGTCTCCATAAACTCTTATCCTTGACCAGGTCTTTAAAGAGGTGGAAGTCTAACAAATCCTTTCTAATTTTTTTTAGTTAAACCTTGTTTTAAAGTTGTTAATTAACCATGTTTTTAAATAGTTGGTTGATGAAAACAAGTGGAACCCTTAATTTCTACACAAGTCCTATGCTAGTGGAAAAGAGAGGGTATGAAAGATTAGCACCAAGGCTTCACACTTTACCTTTCAAATCACAACTTTGAAAAATAGCTTTCTTTGCCCTTATTTATTTAACTCATTACGAATTCTACATAAAACAAACTTTTTGAGCTTATGTTTTTCAATTTCAAGTTTGGACCACAAACATATGTGGGGATGAGATGACTGATTTGCGACTTTTATCATCTTTGACTAAACTTTGAGCTTAATCTTTATTGAATGGAAAACCAACGAAATATTCGAGTTAAAGTTGAATATTCCATCTAAAAAGCGTGTTTGATTGGTTCATATACAAGAGTTTTCTTGTTCGGTTAAAAGAAAAGAGTATGTGTGTGTTTCTTAGTTAGTTCAATTTACAACAATATTTCATGTTAACTCTTGTAGTTTAAAAGGTTAAGTTAGGACTTGATATTTTAACTTCTCCTTCAAATTTGCTTATATTGATTATTTCGATATGATTAACATGTTTTTGACATTTCATTAGATCACCCGTTGCAGTTTAACTAAAAAGTGCACAAGAACATGTCATGTCATTATCACGTAAATAATTAAGTTTAACTAACCTATTATATGGTTTAACTATTAACTATATAAAAATAAATAAATAAATGTGTGTGTTTGCATATGATGGGTGGAGGTAGTACACCCAACTAAAGTGTGATGAGGGTGTTAAGCACTTAACGCCCATGGGTAATGTGGAGTTGTGATTTGACAATGGAATTGTGGTTAAAATGGTGGTGAGGTGGCACGAGTAGGGGTGTACTCAAGTGAAGCCTTAGGCAGGTGAGCGCCCACTTTATTTGGACCACTCGTAGTGGGTTTTTTTTGCTTCCCCCCCCCCAAAAAAACCGCCTAACCCAGCCCCTTACCCGCCCCTGGGCGTTTCAAGAAAAATGGACTTGGCGTTATTTTTTCCACACCCCTCCCTTGTTTCTTTGGCCAATGAGATTATACCAAATCATATATGATTAGTTTTTAATTTAAAACAAAATAATAATTATTGGGTAATCATTAATGGGGTATCATGGGGCTTTATTCCACTACGCCTATTTTAGAAAAACGCCCAATAAAACCCCTTGCTGACTGCACTGCCACAGGCGCAAAACGCCCAAGGGTGGGGGCTTTGTTTTACCCTCTCACTACACATGGACTTATTTTTATTGGGTATTTTATAGAAAATAATTTCTGAGTCCACCATTAAACCATGCGTAGTCGATCAAATTGGGGCTTTATTTACCCCAAAAACGCCCAAAACAAGCCCCCCTTCGGCCCCCGTGGGCTTTATTTTTGAAAAATATGTGTTTGTCGTTGGATTTTCCACGCCCTTGCCCTATGTTTTTGTCCAATCACCCTTCATCTTTCTATTCTTTGTCTAGTCAATTTTTTTCATGGTTTTTTTATTTATTTATTTAATTCTTTACACCACTATTAACATAATACCCATATCCCCACTACACCCATTTTAAAAAAAACGCCCCTTTGCTGACTAGGACGACATGTGGCAGACAACGCCCACAAGTGGGACATTATTCACCCCAACGACTACACATGGTCTTAGGCACAACACCACCCTACAATAGATGATGTTAGGGTTGTGTACACATATTGACACCATAATAAAAGTTTTTTTAACTATCTGCTTCATCTAAAAAGAATTAGCAATCCACACTAAATCGTTTAATATGATTTTAGTACGTTTAAAGAAAACTGTAACCACTTATATATACTTTCAGGTAGAATAGATATTGTTGTCACCTAAATTTCGTTCTATTTAAGACAAATCATACCATTGCTAATTTTATATTTTGTTTCATTACATTAACAATGAAAACATTTCAGTGTATTATAACACAACTAGAATGGTGTCCGCGTGATGCGACGGGAAATATAGACATTGTCAGAGTGTGTATTGCATGGTTGGTTTGGTTATTATACTCAACCGAAACGAAGTCATCGGTTAGTCTACTTTATTAACCAATCGGTTAATCAGTTCGGTTTATTCTAAATACCATACCACACTACTTTCGAAATAAACGTGTTCGTGTTGCGATGGGAAATATAGACACTGTCAGAGTGTGTATTGTTTGGTTGGTTTGGTTATTATACTCAACCGAAACGAAGTCATCGGTTAGTCTACTTTATTAACCAACAGTTCGGTTTATTCTAAATACTATACCACACTACTTTCCGAAATAAACCTGCTCGTGTTGTTACCGGACGACTCGTAAAAAACGTAATTGAGGTTGAACCAAGACATGGTGGAATCAATTAAGGAAAGTACGGGAGAAGAAGAAGAAGAAACAAGGAAAGCTTCATCTCCTACGTCGTTTTTAAAGGCAGAAACTCCGTTTCATCTTTTAAGAGCAATATGGGTCGTATACTCGTATAGAGCTATACGATCCGTATAGGGCTGACGTAATATTCACATTCATCACTTTCTGTCACTGTTAAGTGACAAAAATCTAACCTCATACCTGATACGGGTCATATAGGCTTATAGGACCCGTTTAGGGTTTGCACGTGATCACTTTCTGTCAGAAATATGTGACACCCTCGTATGATACGAGTCGTATAGACATATACGACTCGTATAGGACGCGCATGTGAAGATATTGTCAGCATTTGGCTTACCTTGGGAATTGATATTTGCATAATACGGATCGTATAGACCTATACAACCCGTATTAGTAGTGTTGATTTAAAATGATTATGATTATCTAAAATCTAAAAACAAATATAAATAAAAACTAGAGGACGGGTCCAATATCCATGTGCATCTGCTGGATCGGGAGGACCAGTAAATTCTGATCCACAATGTAGGCCCCACAAGGGGACTAAGTGGGGACCACATTATAACTACACGAATGATACTGCAACACGTGGCGGAATACTATTTGTGCTTCTTAAAGAAAACTGTTTGTTGTAAGGTTGTTACAACTTACAAATACAATAATGTCAGACGTCCATCCTTTTTAATTAATTTTTATAAATTGGAATTAAATTTTGTTTTGAAGTCCGCAAGTGATTGTCCACCTCCGCACGTGAACAAAAATGAGAGTGGTGACGTGAATGTTGACTGAATGTGACTCAACATACAAAGTTTTATTCTTATAGCAACTAGTTGATTTTTCGCCCGCGCGTTGCGGTGGGGATCCAACGTCTACAAATGCGTGTCAACAACGGCAAGCAAATACCGAATATCAAAACATAGACAAAAATGACGTAGTAACGATACTCACTTCGTCCTAAAAAACGATTTTAAATAATTTAATATATAATAGTAGGACCCACACGTCCTACACGTTGAAAATTCGGTTGTTTTCAGTTCAGTAACTAACACGTTAAAATATGGATGAGCTTGGTACCAGTAACGGCACTGAAAGTACCGATGCCGAAAATGCTCGGTACGATACGGTATGGTATTTAAAGGTAAAAATCAGTAAATAAAGTATGGTGTCAGACCGGTGTCGAACCTAAAGTAATGATTCTGAAAACGAAAAAAGGTGGGTACCAAATTGGTACCGAAAATGATTTGTAAATTTGATACCGATACGATACCAGTTTGATTACGGGATTTGATACCATTTGTTCATCAACAATTTAAATATCCAAGTTAATTTTAAATGCTACAATTCATTCGTTACAGAAAAAGATAAACAAGAAGGCAAAAGAAGTTGTTGTGTATATAAAAACCTCATTCAAGTGAAATATAATTTACTTACCACGTGTATGAAAAGCAATCTAAACGGTGCCATTACCTGCGTTGCTATGTGGCATGAGCTCAATGGTGATGTTAGGGATGAGCTCGGTACCAACCGGTATCTAAGGGTAAAAACCGGTACCGAGCCGGTAACAAAAATATCAAAAGTCGGTAGCGAGTCGGTACTAAAAATATACCCGATAAATTTGGTACCGGTTGAAATATAATTTACTTACCACGTGTATGAAAAGCAATCTAAACGGTTCAATTACCTGCGTTGCTACGTGGCATGAGCTCAATGGTGATGTTAGGGATGAGCTCGGTACCAACCGGTATCTAAGGGTAAAAACCGGTACCGAGTCGGTAACGAAAATGTCAAAAGTCGGTACCGAGTCGAAAAAAAAATATACCCGATAAATTCGGTACCGATACAATATCAGTACCATTTGCTCATCCTTAGTGATAGTTACTATTCATTACATTCCTTTTTTAATATATAGGTAATTTAGTCCTTTGATAATATAAAATCTCAGTTTTAACCCACATGTTTTAACGTTAGCCCTTGCATTGCATGACATAATAATAATAATAATAATCTCCTTCAACACACATTAACTTCCATAAAAGAAAATGTTGAATTTCCATTTAATATTTCATTGTGCCACCAGCGAAATCACTAGATTATATCCATCTCCATTAGACAATAATGTCTATACAACAATTCAGGAGGAAACCTAAAAAATAAATCTGATAAAACCCTACTTGTGGGAATCGAACCCAGGACCTAATGGTTCCTAAGCCTTATCACACCCCTAACATGCCATTAGACTGCGTATCGTGCTAGACAATCATTTACAAGCAAGTGACAGGTAAACGATTATTGAATGTGGTTTATGCTCGTGTATTGCGGTGGTTCAGTTTTGAATAAAATTTATATTAGAACTTAGATATAAATAAGAGCGTCAGAATAATATATTTAGAATTTTATAAAAAAATATATTTGAAAAGAAACAAAATAAGTTACATCCGACGTTATTCGTTAGGTATTGGTTGGTTCGTTTCATTATTGGTACTATACGAGAATCAATATTGCTTATGATACATAAAATACATTATTTTGTACACAAATCATTTCGTTACAGTACCCTTACTCGGTATACGTTACGATGCAAAAAATAGCTTATTTACAATGGATTTATTTCACAAAAGGTTACTATATATAAACCAAAAAATAAAATCATTGTTTACATTGTTTGAAAACCATAAAATAATAATACCGATATTGCCCATTCGTATCAATTGTGTTTGTCATGGAGTACGGTACTGACACTCCATATGGCCAACGATACCAAAAAGATGCTATTTTCAAGCAAATCTCTGTTTTCAACATAATATATATCTGAATATCGAGAGAAAAAGTTTAACACGGTTGCGTATTCTAGTTTTTTAATGGTAATGCTTGCAATTTATAAGAGAAAAATCAAGGTAATAAATAAATATATAAGCGTATATTATATATAATATAAGTAGTAAAAAATAATAATAATAATAATAATAATAATAATAATAATAATAATAAATTACTGTTTATACTTATAGAGCACATTTATAATGTAGAGTTAATCTTTTAATCAAACATGAGCCGTATCTCCTAATACAACATGAGTTAATCTTTTAATCAAACATGCGTCGTATCTCCTAAATCAACATCAACACTTTAATCATTCACCCAATAATTTTACCAATCAATCAATTTATCTTTCAATTATTCTTACCATTTTTTTCAATCATCACATCACAACCTTTTCCATTTATTTTTTCGTAACCACAATATTTGCTAAAATAAAAAATTTAGGCTACAAACGATGACAAACGAACTTGTGCAATGTAGACGTCAATAGCTTGCTCGTCTGTGAAGGCCGCATCCCCAGTATATGAGACCCACAAACACTGCTTTGTAATTGCTCTAAGGTTTCAAGTGAAGTATAATTTTGATATTATAAGTTTTTTTCTTCAACTGATCAAGTACTTACCCTAGCCATTAACAAGTCAATGTGATCCTCCCATTTGTGGCCACTGGCCTAGTGGTAGGAGACTTGGGTTTTCCAATGGAGACTCAAGTTAAATTCCCATTTGTGTCATATTGGGTGGATATAATCCTGGGCTTATAGCTTTGTGTTTGGGCAATGATGGTGACAAACCCACCGAGGGGGGTTCGATCCTGGATGTTTCTTTAGCGAGCCAATTCGTGTGGAAGCAGGGTTTCCGGGAGAACGTCGTAACCAAATCTGACCAACCTAACGCGCGCCCGGTTAAGACAACGTAGTTTGGTCAGATCTTGGTTAGGACCGCCGTTTAGGTGGTGTGACAATTTGCACTAATTACAATCAACAAATGCAGCTGTATAGTGTGTGAATGCATTTAAATTGACAAACAAAACAAATTAGTCAATTTTAGTTTTTTATTTAAGTTGAAATAATAATATATTTTTATTTAAGATGCCATGGGGTGAGGGGGCAGCAACAAGATGCTGGGTTGTCCTGATTGGATTAAATTAAGAATTAATTGCGTCGCTTAAAGGGGACATGCTTGTGGGCCAGTGGTCCCACTGCTGAGGCTCAGTTTGATCCCTTCATCTCACCCACCATGTAATAAGTTTATAATGTTATTTTATTTTTTCAAGAATTAAATCTCACGTGTAAATATCTTATTGAAACTTTGATTTAAGTATTTTTTTTTGTTTTTTCAAATTAAACTTAACTACTTTGTTTAGTTAAATAATATAATAATACATTTAATAATCAACTTTGGGTAATGTATTTCTATTCATTTTTATTATATGCCCAATATAAACTTATTATAAAAAATTAACGATACTAACACTACACTGTCATCTTCTACAACGAAGTCCTGTGAGGACGTCATCCTGTTCATTTTCGATGGTAATCATTGTCGGTGATCTTAACCTCTTGACATCACTTAGCTTCAGACATATTCGTCATCTTCTCAATAATCAACTTTAGGTAATGTTAACATTTCTATTCATTTTTATTATATGGCCAATATAAACTTATTATGAAAAATTAGCGATACTAACACTACACTGTCATCTTCTACAACGAAGCCCAGTTAGGACGTTATCCTGTTCATTTTTTATGGTAATTATTGTCGGTGATCTTAGCTTCACGACTTCACTTACCTTCGACGCATCAGTCATCTTCTATGGCGAAGCCCCGTTGAGAACTCATCCTTTTCATTTTCGATGGTAATCACTGTCGGTGACCTTAATTCCACGACGTCACATACCTTTCACATAATAATATGCTCTTGGGGACCGTGTAATATAACATTGAGGACATGGGGGTATCCTATCATCCTAAAGTGGGCACGTTCTAAACTCTACTTGGTGGTGACCTATGTAAAATAAGAGGTGGCATTTGACAAGGGTACCTTGTATAAAATTGTTTTGTTATGATGCATTGTAATCAACATATATATCAAAACATTTTCTTAAGTTACACACAACATGAGAAACATGACCAATGTTGATTACTTTTGTTTTTGGAAAGAGCTTAAGCTACAAAAATTTTGAAAAGATAAAAACCTATATTTGTTATCCAGATATGAGAAAGGTATAAAACAAAAATAACTATACAGTTATCTTAATCGTAAAAACTACGATATAATGCAATTTTTTAAGTTTTATAATGATGTACTGCAATTTGTTAAGATCAACGTCTATTTTGCTAATGAATGTTACGATAAAAGTTTGGATTAGGTTGGGAATATACGTAATAACATTTAACTTATGTTAAATTGTTAATGATAAATATAATTTAAAACGTATCGTGATTATATTATTTTATTGTAAGTTTAGGAAAAGAAATAACCAAGGTTGATATATAATATCTTATACATAGACTTATATGTCAAAGTTAATATTATATATATATATATATATTTTTTGAAAAAACAAACTATACAATTCCTAAGATCTACACCATATGTCTCCAATTAGACTAGAACCCTCTCTAGTTTGGGAGGACGCCAATGCAACACATTGATACCATTAGGCTATAAGCCCTTTTGGTACTTATTTATCTATGTTAATTAGATAGGTATAAATGTTTTACCGGATATTTTTAGCCAAAAAACACAGTCACACATGTAACTCGAATTTGTTTATCAAACGAGTCGGATATAACCTAAAATCTGATTGTTTCGTGTAGTCATTATCATTACATGCGTGTCAAACAAGTTTTTCTTCAAATAATTGAATACATACACCTATTACTCACTAATCACTCTAAATAAACTGCCACATATAAGCTAATAGATCGTGACACGCGAAAATCACTTCAACTTACACTAACTAATAACACGCTAAGTTTTACTTTAAACATCGTAAGTTCACATCCCTACAAACGCAATATGTGTGAATTAAAGAAAAATATGTGGGAATATTTTAAAATCAACTAAAAATGTTAATATCAAGATTTAAACACAATAATAATAATAATAAACAAGATTAGGTCTTTTCGTAATTAACACGGAATTCAATGGTTGTTAGAAAAATATGTTAAGATCAACGTCTATTTTGCTAATGAATGTTACGATAAAAGTTTGGATTAGGTTGGGAATATACGTAATAACATTTACCTTATGTTAAATTGTTAATGATATCTTATAAATAGACTTATATGTCAAAGTTAATATTATATATATATATATATATATATATATATATATATATATATATATATATATTTGAAAAACAAACTATACAATTCCTAAGATCTACACCATATGTCTCCAATTAGGCTAGAACCCTCTCTAGTTTGGGAGGACGCCAATGCAACACCTTGATACCATTAGACTATAAGCCCTTTTGGTACTTATTTATCTATGTTAATTAGATAGGTATAAATGTCTTACCGGATATTTTTAGCCAAAAAACACAGTCACACATGTAACTCGAATTTGTTTATCAAAAGAGTCGGATATAACCTAAAATCTGATTGTTTCGTGTAGTCATTATCATTACATGCGTGTCAAACAAGTTTTTCTTCAAATAATTAAATACATACACCTATTACTCACTAATCACTCTAAATAAACTGCCACATATAAGCTAATAGATCGTGACACCCGAAAATCACTTCAACTTACACTAACTAATAACACGCTAAGTTTTACTTTAAACATCGTAAGTTCACATCCCTACACACGCAATATGTGTGAATTAAAGAAAAATATGTGGGAATATTTTAAAATCAACTAAAAATGTTAATATCAAGATTTAAACACAATAATAATAATAATAAACAAGATTAGGTCTTTTCGTAATTAACAATGGTTGTTAGAAAAATATGTTAAGATCAACGTCTATTTTGCTAATGAATGTTACGATAAAAGTTTGGATTAGGTTGGGAATATACGTAATAACATTTAAATTATGTTAAATTGTTAATGATAAATATAATTTAAAACGTATCGTGATTATATTATTTTATTGTAAGTTTAGGAAAAGAAATAACCAAGGTTGATATATAATATCTTATAAATAGACTTATATGTCAAAGTTAATATTATATATATATATATATATATATATATAATATATATATATATATATATTTTGAAAAAACAAACTATACAATTCCTAAGATCTACACCATATGTCTCCAATTAGGCTAGAACCCTCTCTAGTTTGGGAGGACGCCAATGCAACACCTTGATACCATTAGACTATAAGCCCTTTTGGTACTTATTTATCTATGTTAATTAGATAGGTATAAATGTCTTACCGGATATTTTTAGCCAAAAAACACAGTCACACATGTAACTCGAATTTGTTTATCAAAAGAGTCGGATATAACCTAAAATCTGATTGTTTCGTGTAGTCATTATCATTACATGCGTGTCAAACAAGTTTTTCTTCAAATAATTAAATACATACACCTATTACTCACTAATCACTCTAAATAAACTGCCACATATAAGCTAATAGATCGTGACACGCGAAAATCACTTCAACTTACACTAACTAATAACACGCTAAGTTTTACTTTAAACATCGTAGGTTCACATCCCTACACACGCAATATGTGTGAATTAAAGAAAAATATGTGGGAATATTTTAAAATCAACTAAAAATGTTAATATCAAGATTTAAACACAATAATAATAATAATAAACAAGATTAGGTCTTTTCGTAATTAACAATGGTTGTTAGAAAAATATGTTAAGATCAACGTCTATTTTGCTAATGAATGTTACGATAAAAGTTTGGATTAGGTTGGGAATATACGTAATAACATTTAACTTATGTTAAATTGTTAATGATAAATATAATTTAAAACGTATCGTGATTATATTATTTTATTGTAAGTTTAGGAAAAGAAATAACCAAGGTTGATATATAATATCTTATAAATAGACTTATATGTCAAAGTTAATATTATATATATATATATATATTTTTTTTGAAAAAACAAACTATACAATTCCTAAGATCTACACCATATGTCTCCAATTAGACTAGAACCCTCTCTAGTTTGGGAGGACGCCAATGCAACACATTGATACCATTAGGCTATAAGCCCTTTTGGTACTTATTTATCTATGTTAATTAGATAGGTATAAATGTTTTTACCGGATATTTTTAGCCAAAAAACACAGTCACACATGTAACTCGAATTTGTTTATCAAACGAGTCGGATATAACCTAAAATCTGATTGTTTCGTGTAGTCATTATCATTACATGCGTGTCAAACAAGTTTTTCTTCAAATAATTAAATACATACACCTATTACTCACTAATCACTCTAAATAAACTGCCACATATAAGCTAATAGATCGTGACACGCGAAAATCACTTCAACTTACACTAACTAATAACACGCTAAGTTTTACTTTAAACATCGTAAGTTCACATCCCTACAAACGCAATATGTGTGAAAAAAAAGAAAAATATGTGGGAATATTTTAAAATCAACTAAAAATGTTAATATCAAGATTTAAACACAATAATAATAATAATAAACAAGATTAGGTCTTTTCGTAATTAACAATGGTTGTTAGAAAAATATGTTAAGATCAACGTCTATTTTGCTAATGAATGTTACGATAAAAGTTTGGATTAGGTTGGGAATATACGTAATAACATTTAACTTATGTTAAATTGTTAATGATAAATATAATTTAAAACGTATCGTGATTATATTATTTTATTATAAGTTTAGGAAAAGAAATAACCAAGGTTGATGTATAATATCTTATAAATAGACTTATATGTCAAAGTTAATATTATATATATATATATATATTTTTTTTTTTTGAAAAAACAAACTATACAATTCCTAAGATCTACACCATATATCTCCAATTAGACTAGAACCCTCTCTAGTTTAGGAGGACGCCAATGCAACACCTTGATACCATTAGACTATAAGCCCTTTTGGTACTTATTTATCTATGTTAATTAGATAGGTATAAATGTCTTACCGGATATTTTTAGCCAAAAAACACAGTCACACATGTAACTCGAATTTGTTTATCAAAAGAGTCGGATATAACCTAAAATCTGATTGTTTCGTGTAGTCATTATCATTACATGCGTGTCAAACAAGTTTTTCTTCAAATAATTAAATACATACACCTATTACTCACTAATCACTCTAAATAAACTGCCACATATAAGCTAATAGATCGTGACACGCGAAAATCACTTCAACTTACACTAACTAATAACACGCTAAGTTTTACTTTAAACATCGTAAGTTCACATCCCTACACACGCAATAGGTGTGAATTAAAGAAAAATATGTGGGAATATTTTAAAATCAACTAAAAATGTTAATATCAAGATTTAAACACAATAATAATAATAAACAAGATTAGGTCTTTTCGTAATTAACACGGAATTCAATTGTTGTTAGAAAAATAAGTTGATTTTTGTGGACAGAGAAATACAAGGAATAATGGGACATCTTCCCTTGACCGAGCAAAATGCCAAATACGATATCGTTTTGGATTTGGTTCATCACCCATTAAAAAAACCCGGTTCAGTAACCGGCAATAACCGGTCACTACTTGGACCACTTGTTGAAATTACTGCAAAAACCGGTTCTAAACCTCCAACCATTCAATGAATATCTTTCTTTGCTCTGAGAATCTCCATAATTTAGAGAGAAAAAATCCGTTTGATGATTGATGTAGATGTTACGGAAGCTGATTGGTGTTGAATTTGCTCATTTGATGCAAGTTCGTCGGTGATTTGTGCTGAATTGTGTTGATCTGGTGTGATTTCGGTCGAATTATAGGGTTTAAGTGAGAGAAACGGTTTGATTGTTGGTTTAGATGTTTCAGAAGCTTCGTGGTGCTGAATTTGTTCAGTTATTGCAAGTTTGAAGGTGTTTTGTACTGAAATTGTATTGATCTGGTGTGATTTCGGTCGAATTTAGGGTTTTTAGTGAGAGAAACTGTTTGATTGCTGGTTTACATGTTTCGGAAGCTGTTCGGTGTTGAATTTGTTCGGTTATTGCAAGTTTGAAGGTGTTTTGTACTGAAACTGCGTTGATCTGGTGTGATTTTAGTCGAATTTTAGGGTTTTAGTGAGAGAATCGTGTTGATTGTTGATTTAGACGTTTCGGAAGCTGCTCGGTGTTGGAATTATTCAATTATTGCAAGTTTAAAGGTGTTTTGAACTGAAATTGAGTGATCTGTGGTGATTGAAGGTAGAATTTTAGGGTTTTGTTAAGAGATCTGTGTTGAGAGTCGTTTATCGTGGTGAAATGACGTCATCGGAGGTTAATAACATGAGAGGAGACAGAGACGCGTTTTCTCTCTCTTGTTTTAGCTACAAAAACGACGTCGTAGGTGATTCGAGAACTGTTCCGGTGGCTGCCGGTGCCGGAAAAGGTACTTATCGGAGTTTTTGACGGATAAATTAGGTTTACGTTTCGATTTACGGGTAATTAATCGTTTTCTATCTTATTTTTTGCTTAGCTGATGCGGAGGAGGCTATTTACAAAGAGTTATGGCGAGCTTGTGCTGGTCCGCTCGTTACCGTGCCTCAAGAACAGGAGCTCGTGTTCTACTTTCCTCAAGGACACATAGAACAGGTTTAGTTTTATTCATTCTTGCTGTAAAATTGTTTAGATTTGTGCGAATCGAGTTTAGACACACGGAAATAGTCACTGCTGATTATATTGTTTATAGTTTATTTCTAATCTGAAGGAGTTAGTATTGATTATATTGTTTATATTTGTAGGTCGAGGCTTCAACTAATCAGGTAGCGGAACAACAGATGCCGATGTATAACCTTCCATCGAAGATTCTCTGCCGTGTTATGAACGTGCATTTGAGGGTAAAATTGTTTAAGAGTATTAAATTTGATGTTTGTGGTTAGTCGGTAGGCCATTTATTGTTTTTTCTAATAATATTTATTTATGGTATTGTGTTTGTAGGCTGAATTAGAGTCGGATGAGGTGTTCGCTCAAATAACTTTGATGCCTGAAGCTAATGTGAGTTTGTTTACCTTTTGGTGGGGTTAATCAATTTGGTATGTATATGTGTAGTTGGTATTTGAATAATAATTTATTTACGATGAAAATTTTGAACAGCAAGATGAAAATGCTGTTGAGAAGAAAACAACACCACCTGCCCAGACTAGGTTTCATGTGCACTCGTTTTGCAAGACTTTGACTGCTTCTGATACAAGTACTCATGGTGGTTTTTCTGTTTTGAGACGCCATGCTGATGAATGTCTTCCACCATTGGTTAGTACCTTACCCTGTAAAGATTAATATTATTCTGTTTAAATTCAGTTTTTGTTCTAAATTTCATAAACCTAAAATGATCATCTGGTTTTGTGACAGGACATGTCAAGGCAGCCTCCAACACAGGAGCTGGAAGCCAAGGATTTGCATGGAAACGAATGGCGTTTCAGGCACATATTTCGAGGTAGTTGGCAGCTTCTTGTAGAGTTTGATTTTGTATAATTTGATTTTGTATAAGGTTGAATTAACTAACTATTGAATTTGGAGCTATTTTTTGTTTGTTTATATACATAAATTATTCAACTAAGCCGCCTCTGCCCTTTTAATTCATGTAACTCATACTTTATCAATATTAGGTCAACCAAGAAGGCATCTGCTTCAAAGTGGATGGAGCGTCTTTGTTAGTTCTAAAAGGCTCGTTGCAGGTGACGCCTTTATATTCTTAAGGTAATAATAGATCACACATGGATCATATCCATTTTCTTTTTTCATTATTAACTTTTATCTACTTTGTTAAATACCTGACAAGTAACCATGATATACAGAGGTGAAAATGGAGATCTTCGTGTGGGAGTAAGACGTGCAATGAGACAACAGGCAAACGTGCCATCATCTGTCATATCCAGTCATAGTATGCATCTTGGTGTTCTTGCCACAGCATGGCATGCCGTCCAAACAGGAACAATATTTACAGTCTATTACAAGCCTCGGTATGTGATCAATATCAATACAACGGTTAAAACTGGTTCAGGTTGAAGCTGGTCAGTTTAGACATGCCAAAACGTATTGGTTTCGGTTACCCACAACCCTTTTTTGTCCACTTTAATGAATATATTACGTGTTAAGTCTGAATAGAAATATCTATCTATTACAATAATAAGCTAAAATCTTTTGAGTAACATGAATTAAGAAGTTTAATGTTCTTGTCGAGCCCTAAATGGGAGCATGATATTATGTATTCTCTCACTCTTAATGTTCTTCTCGTTGTCCCTAAACAACCGGTTATATGTAAATTTAGCTAATCCTTTGGGGGCGTATGTTTTTTTTTATATTCATTTATCGTCCCAGTATTTACATCATTTTTTTAAATGTAAATTGCTTTAGGACAAGCCCTGCAGAGTTCATTATTCCGTATAATCGGTACATGGAGTCTATGAAAAACAACTACTCCATAGGTATGAGATTCAAAATGAGGTTTGAAGGTGAAGAAGCTCCAGAACAAAGGTATAGATGGCTATTGGAATTTGCTCTTTATCTTTTCCGTAATTGCTTTTCTTTTCCCCAAACTGTGACATAATAATCTATTTGATCATGTAGATTTACTGGAACCGTTGTTGGGATTGAAGAGTCTGATCCAAAGACTTGGCCTGATTCTAAGTGGGGATGCTTGAAGGTATTACAGTATTGTTTAATCATATTTATCACTTAGTGTGGTATGTCATATTGTCATGCATTTACAGTTTTTGTATTATTTTATTTTTATAGGTAAAATGGGATGAAACATCGACTATTCCTCGTCCAGAGAGAGTGTCACCGTGGCAAATAGAACCCGCACTCTGCCCACCTGCAATAAATCCGCTTCCGGTACATAAACAAAAACGGCCTCGACCAACAAGCATGTTGCCTTCATCTCCTGATTCTTCGGTTCTTACAAGAGAAGGTATCCACTTCAATCCATTTACTTATGAAAGGGTGGACATGAGTTATTATTATTCTCTAACCGGTGAACATAACATGATAAGCAAAAAAGGAAACAAGTCAAATGGCCCAACAGGTAGAAAGTTGTTAAAAATGTATTTTAGCTGTATACAATCCCCTAAATTGTTTTACTCAAGTTTTAGATTATTATTGAAATACTATAGGATTGTAATCATGGTTAACAGACTAATTACTTATTAATAAGTTTTGGACAAAAAGTGTTAACCCTAACAAAAGAGTAAATGCCATTTTTGTCCCTGAGGTTTGGCCAGCCAAAAGGTTTATAATCTTATCATTTCCATCCGGCTCGTTAACTCCATCCATAATTCTCCTTTAAGTCGGGTTATTTCCGCCTTTTTTTGTTAACTTTATGTAAAAAGACCGAATACCTCTGAAAAAGATCGAATTTCCCTTTAAGTTAATAAAAAAGACGGAAATAACCCTGACTTAACGGAAAAAACTGGATGGAGTTAACGAGCCAGATGAAAATGGCAAGATTTCAAACCTTTTGTAGCCCGTTACACAACCTGTCTGAATTCTGAAATCCCCCTTTTGTCACGTATAGTCATGATGGATCTATTAGAAATGGATTTTTATTCTTAATAAGGTAATTTAATATCAGGTTCGTCAAGGGCGATTGTGACAGACCCTTCACCTGCGAGTGCATTTTCAAGGGTTTTGCAAGGACAAGAATCACCAGCATCAAGAGTCCTTTTTGCAGAGAGTAACGAATCAGATTCATGTGGTAGGCCCATTCAATGGCCATCTTCACTAATAATAGACGAAAACGACAAAACCAGCCCTGTATCTGTCTCTGTCTCACAACGTTACACAGGAATGGATAAGGTGTCCTTCGGAAGGCCCAATGAAACCTATTTCACAGATCTACTGTCGGGCTTTGGATCCTCTCCTGGTCAAAGTCAAACCGAAGGAAAATTCAACCTACAGTCAAACCCAAACCCGTGGTCAACCCCGCCTTCCAATCTCTCTCTCAACTTAATGGGCTCCACCATGAAAGGTGGTTTTGGCGAGTACTCTGTTCATAGTAATCCACGGGGTAACGAGCAGCCACTTGGAAAGTGGCTAATGCCGCCGCCACATACTTCGTATCTACAAACTGCGAAATCGCCACTGGCTCAGCAAAATGAGGTTAGGAAACCGGAAGATGGAAACTGTAAGATATTTGGTGTACCCTTTGGTAATAAGGTTGCTTCAGAGACACAGCAAGCGGCAAAATTACAACAATATCCCTCGTTTGAATCTGGGCAGCTATCTGAACAGTCCTCGGGTCTGAAACTTATTGGTAATACACCAGGCGGTAAAGAGATGGATAAACAATACCAAAATTCTCAGTCACAACCAAAAGTCAACCTTGGTGTTTCACCTAGGAGTTGTACAAAGGTATGGGTTGTATTATATGCTGAGGTGGCAACTTCGATTGATTTGTAACATAGATAAAATAGTGGGTGTGGGTATTGGTTGTATTATCTTCTTGGTATACTGACATACATTTCTATATTCTTTTCAGGTTCATAAGCAGGGGATTGCCCTTGGTAGGTCTCTGGATCTTACTAAGTTCAACAACTACGAAGAACTCATTGCTGAATTAGACGAGTTATTTGAGTTCAATGGCGAACTAAAAACCTGCAACAAGACTTGGCTGGTTGTATACACAGACGACGAGGGTGACATGATGCTTGTTGGAGATGATCCATGGCAGTAAGAAATTCTATCACAAAATATTTTTTTGTAATCTAAATTGAATCTGCAGTTTCAACCCAACCTTACCCACATCTCTTAACACATCAGACGTGGAAAATTAAAAAAATAAATAAAAAGTAAACTGTTCAAAAAGAAATTAAAAGATAAGATATTATTAAAATAGGAGTTAGGTTCCGGTACAAATGGGTCTTAACATACAAATTGGCTTAACGTAAGAAGTGGAGGGAATTTTTTTCTCGTTTTACTAAGCACGTATTTTAGTCCCAGAATCTAAAAAGGGGATTCTTTTTTTCTTTTTTTTTTTTTTTTTGTGTAAATAGCACTAGTAGAGTAATTATAATTACCCTAAGGTAATTACACATAATTACTCTACTACAGTAAGTACATGAATTTTTTTTTACATTTTGCAACTAAACATCATGCTTAAGTAGATGGGAACAAAAATTCAAAAAAATCCCCTCCACTTCTCTTTCAAGGCCATTTTGAATGTTATGACCAATTTTTATTTGATCCTTACACATTATATTATAATAGTTAAAATTGTTTAAAGGAATTGAAACATCTGGACAACGGTTGTTTTGGGTCAACCTGACGTGTATTGACTCATTGATCAACGCACTCTTCCTGCTCGTTTTCCTACCTCCAATCCAACATATTCTCACCTGTGTCTTTTCCATGTATTATTTTCTTGTTTATCAGGGAATTTTGTGGAATGGTGCGTAAGATTTTTATATACACAAGAGAGGAGGTTCAGAGGATGAATCTCGGGACTCTAAACTCAAGGGGCGAGGATGATTCATCGATTGCAGAAGGGCTAGATGGTAGGGACACTAGGGCTGTTCCATCATCTTCTAGTCCTGAACACGCATAGGTTTTTAATAACTATATCTAGGTAACTATCTCCATTCTTTCTATTTTAGCAGGTTGGTGCATACGATATCTTGCGTTAAGTATACAAAATCGGTTATACCACATGCACATATCAGTTCAGCACTACGTACAAGTGTTTATGTGGTTCTTTACATAAAATTAGAGTAGAGTACACAGATAGTCCTTGTGGTTGATGAAAATATTGGATTTGGTCCCTAGCTTTTTAAAAGTACACAGATGGTCCCTTGTGTTTGCACCTTATAACACATTTACCCCCCAACTTTTTCCAAAGTACATGGATGGTCACTGTGGGTTGAACTTGATAACGCATTTAGTCCCTAACTTGGACATGCTAAAAACTTTAGATTTGTTGGCGGGGGACTGAATGCGTTCCAAAGTGCAAACCGTAGGGACCATCCGCATATTTTGGAAAGTTAGGGACCAAATCCAAAATTTAGGTAAACCACAGGGACCATCTGTGTACTTTACTCCTTAAATTTATATGCATCTTACTGTTTTTTTTTTTGTTTGAATTTTCTGAAATTTTATTGGTTTTTATGAGCAAAAAAAAGACGGTTAACTAACAAAGATTGGACCAAATTTGGTTAAGTGGAGAATTAATACGAAGAGTATGATTTTTGCAGGTATATGTTTGTAGGGGGGGGGGGGGTATGGTTGGTATACATAGGTTATGGCAGTTAAGTAGAGTTTAAATAATTATTTAAAGTCGCGTCAAGATGCATCCGAGTTCCCGATGAGCAAAATCTTCTCTCAATGGAGGCAAGTCTTTGATGATATCATATTTTGAGTTTTGGACACTTGTATTGGTTCATCACTCCTTAACATTATTATTGCTATATATCTATATATATAAGTATGGTTGTATATAGGTGATATTGGGAGCATGCCATTATGTACAAAGGTGATTTGCTAGGTAACTTTTTGAATGTAAGGAGAAAGTTATTGACTCTTAATGGAGAATTTAATGTAGTTTTGTAGCCTAAATTATCGTTTTTTCTTGTTTTTTTTAATCTTTATATACTTTAATTCTAGTGTTGTTCACGGTTCGGTTCAACCAGGAATTCGAGGGGCAAAGCCATTGAGACAGCTAATAACCCCGTGTTGTATCTCAAAACCCGAGATTAGCGGGTAGCTCTATACCCCGTGGTGGCAAAGAGCCTGAAGGAACAATACGCAACTGTAAATACGGTTGCAACAATCAGAGATAACTTAAATCAAATGTTGGTATCGACAGTAACTCTGTTTTAGTAATCAGATACAGTGGTGCACAAAGAAACCGGTTCGGTACCCGACCCGGTTCCGGGAAGGGCCCGTATCAACTATAGCTAGATCCTAACCATTTATACCCGCTAGTTCCTACCCGTTTCCACATTAATTTTCTGGAGTCCGGTCCTACCAGGTTCCTATCTGAGCCGGTTCGTACCCACATTTATTATCTTGTTAGTGAAGCTACTACTATCTTTAAAGGGTAAATTAATATGTACATAGTTACTTAATAGTTACCATTGATGTTAAACACGTGTTGATATCCTTTTATTATATCACAACTTTATTTTTTTTTAATTATATGAAAAAACTTTTGTGTAACTAAACCTTGTGTCATTTTACATATTTTTTTTTTTGCAATACATACATGTTTCTGTTGCTAAGCGCAAAAGAGTTTCCACTAGTTACTAGTATGTCATTAATACTCATTAATATACTTTTTTAATCTTAAATTCAATAATAATTCCTCCGAAGTGTTAAATCTGTTATATACATTACCAAATATAGGTCACTTTCATCAAATTTAGTAACAATCTTTTATATATACAAGCAATCGGCACCACACCAACCGATTCAATTAGCAAATATAACATAAAAAACAAAACGAGTAAACTGTAATTTGCGACCCTGTGGTTTGTTGGCAGAATCAACTTGCATCCTTATTTTGAAGTAATGGACGCTTGAGTCGCCATCCTTTGTTTTCTTGCTACACTTTGAGTCCTTCCATCAAGTACTAGTTAGTCATTAGTTTGACTGTTAAGTTGAAAGGCTAATTTGGTAATCTTGTAACCCTAACACATTTAGCTCCTCAGGGTCTGTTTGGTATGGGGTAATGGAATGGATAGAGGAATGGAATAGACAAGGTAATGGAATGGACAATGGAACATTTCATTCCATTGTGATGTTTGGTTACTCACATATGAACATAATAAATCATTAGTTTGGACAATTTGATAAACAAGAAAAGACGAAGTAACGAAACACAATTTTATTAAAAACGACTAAAATATAATTGCCTCAATAATAATAATAATAATAATATTAATGGTAAAAAAATTAATAATAAAATGTTGATATATATTTTTCCAAATTTGCCATTTAAAAAAGTATATTGATAATATGAATATAAATAATAATAATAAATATAAATATAATAATAATAATAATAATAATTATTATTATTATATATTTCTTCCATTCCTTGAAGGAATGAAAAAAAAAACAAATTACGAAGGAATGAAAAATTTTATATTTGGAAGGAGTTACATTCCTTTGGAATGCTCCATTCTATTACCACATGACAACCAAACATGTTTTTTTTCATTCCATCAGAATGATCCATTCCATTACACCTTCTATTCCTTCATACCAAACGCTACCTCAGTGTTGAAGAACACATGAATCCCTGTAAATTCTTCCTAAACCAAAAGCCAAAATCACAATCTCCTCTCTCTACAGAGAAACTAACCATCAATTTAGTTAATGGCTTTGGGAAGCAACTGTTGAAGGAAAACTATTGAGACTTGGTAAAGCTGACGACCCGAACTCATTTTCATTAGAGAAAAAGGGGAGAGAGTGAGGAGGAACATTGACTAAACAACAACTTATCAGAACGAGGATCAACATAGAGTTTCTTTTACATTGAGTTTTGTGGAACACACTTATGTTTTTCTCTTATAAAGTATCAGCATTGGCTTTGTTTTATAGTGTAAATATTCATATTTTATGTAGAATAATTATTGTTTTCCTCCATTCAAGTTTCATGTTTTATAGTGTGAATATTCATATTTCATATTTCATGTAGAATCATTATTGTTTTCCTCCGTTAAAAGTTTCATGTTTTACTCAATTAGCGGTCATATTTTCCTCCATCCAAGTTCATGCTTTACCTTATTACAATTCACGTTTTCCTTCATTAATGTTCATGTTTCACCAAGTGTCCAAATTCACGTTTTCCACCCAAAAGAAAAGAAAAGAAAAGAAACTGAAATCCGACGGGAATACTGAATTTGAAATATTTGGTATTTCGGTATAAAAAAATTATAATTTTTTCGAGGTTTGGACAGATATGATATTACAAGATATCAGCTCGATTACATGAAACATAAGTCGAACTAATTTACAGGTATCAAAACTAAATATATTATAAGATATAATTAATTAGTATTCTTGAGCTTCAAAAACACTAAAAATATGTTGTGAAAAGTGCCCCTAATTTTAGCTTTTGATTAATTCAAACTATCGGTGTAGACAAGGCGTTCAATTCATCGGATGTGCAAAGCGATAAGCTTCAACGTCTCCTGTGCATCCGTTGGCGTGATATTTGTTTCTTATTAATTATAAAAAAGCATGTAGTTTACCTAAAGTCACTTAATTTATGAATATATCAATATAATTTATGTTTATTATTATTGCTAAGGTGTTTGGTGATGTCTAACCCCTCCCAAATCTCAAGTGGCGAGGGTTCAAATTTCATTGCTGGCAAAATTGAATATCTTGAAGTATACAAGTTTGTTGTTAAAGAAGATATTTATTGTGGATAGGAAATGTTGATACATAATATCTATTGTTTAGGTATTGGATCGAGTCTGTATGTTTAAGGCTTGAATGTGTTAGAACTTGAAAAATATTTATGGCGTAACACAAGTTCGGTCGAACTTGTGTGAGTCTGATCAAGTTCGCCCGAACTTGATCAAGACTAGCCACAGTTCGAGCAAACTTGTGTGTCTACATATAGTTGAGTCATGGTTATTCATTGTAACAACTTTGCGACTTCTACGACGAAGCTCTGTCAGTTTGGATTTCGAGTTGTAATATCTTTGGACTTAATAAACTGACGATTAAACTGTAATTCTTGTGTATTTGGTTAAACTTGTCATATAAATTCCGCATATATGGACAATAGATACAAATTTAAGTTCCTGAGCTGAGGAGGACGGTCCTATCAAGTGGTATCAGAGCATGGATACCTAAATTTGCTGGAATCATCACAAGAATCATTCTATTTCTTCTCATTTCTACCATTTTTCTTAACTTTTTCACAAAATTGAAGAATTCATGGACAAAAATGGCTAAAAATTGAACATGTCAAACAAAATCACATAATGATAAGCCCCTGAAAGTTTGAGAATAAAAAACAAACGAATTCATGTCGAAATTGTCAAAAAACCAAGTTTGGATGACAAACTTCGCTCGAACTTAACCTACAAGTTCGCTCGAACTTGATCAAAAATCATCAAATTTTGTTGATGTTTGTCATCTTCGCCCGAAGTTGATTGTAATTTCAGTGAAATTTGACCAAGATTGACCGAACTTGATCTTTTTTGTTGAAATTCTCAGTAAGTTCGCCCGAAGTTTTTAGATAATCTTGAAATTTTTCAAAATAATAACCAAGTTCGCCCAACTTGAGTAAATCAGAAAATTTTTAAAACTTCATTCAAGTTCGACCGAACTTGATTTAAATCTGAAAATTCTTGTAAATTTCATACAAGTTCGCCCGAACTTGTTGAAATTAAAATCAAAATCTGTTTTTGTCACACTTCGACCGAACTTGTCAATTGCTAATAAGTTTTCGAGTATTTTTGAACGTGTTTTCAGATAAATTGCCTGATCTTCAAGATGGATGATTTCCATAATGATTTTGCCGCGGGAGTAGCCCAAGCTTCAACATCCAATGCTAATGCGGTAAATCAGATCAATCTCGACAACGAGATGGGTACTACTACAAAACCGCCGAAGCTTATGAGTATGGACGAGTTTGAGGGTTGGAAGGAGAAGTTTGTTAACTGGGTTCAAGCAAACCAGTTTCATAGTTGGGTTGCTGTGGAAACCGGATACAAATGGCCAAAAGACGAACGTGGTCAAGATCTCGCTTTGGTTAAGTTCACACCAGAACATGAAGACACGTTCGTAGCTGAAAAGAAAATGATCAGTTTGATTAAACAATATGTGAAGGAAGATATTCTGATCTTATTACCCGAATGTGAAACTTCACAAATGTTATGGGATGCTCTTTGTGCAAAATACCTGGGTAGTGACGAGAAGAGCAAGAAAGCCTTAATCAAGAAAGAGTTCGACATCTTCATAATGATCAAAGGCGATACTATGAAGCAAATGATTGATCGATACTGTCATCTGATGGTTCAAATGCGAAGACACATCATTCTGAAAACTAACGAAGAATAGATTGATAAACTGGCAGACGCACTTCCTGAGGGAGAGTGGTCGACTTACTTGACGATTTTGAAGAATAGTCCAGGTTGGCTTCATTTCAAGTTATCGTCATTCATCGACAAATTAGAAGGACATGAAATGGAATTGATAAAGATGGCCAAATCAAAGAATGCGAACGTCGTGCAAGATGTTGCGGTGTATTACAGAGAAGGTGTTCAAGATATTCAGAGCCCAAAGATTCAGACTGCATTTAGTGCGAATATGAATTCCTCGAATCATTCGCCTCAGAATCAATCGAATACTCAATCATATCCTAGTTATGATCAGAGTCCTCCGAACACGGAATATTCAAGTGCTGGATCAAACTCTTCGTTCAAGAATCAACCGAATCAGACAAATAATTCTAGTTCTGATCCGAATGTTTTTCAGTGTAACATTGTCGTGAATCTGAAGAATGTTTTCCCTGAGCAAGTGGCTAAACAACATATAGCACTTCTTGCGACCGTACTCGAATCATACGAATGTTTAGTTGTGGGGAAGATCGGTAATCCATAAATGACTGCTGAGGATTACGATGATGAAGAGGAATTAGAGCTAATGGATATCAAATGGAGCCTAGCTTCAATCATTAGAAGAGTCACAAAGTTTGTAGCACTTACGGGAAGAGATATTGGTAATTCAAGCAACAAACTTGGATTTGATAAGTCAAAAGTTACTTGCTTCAAGTGCCAACAAAAGGGGCTTTTCAAATGCGAGTGCACCAACCAAGAAGCAAGTGGCAACCAAAGTCAATTCGGCAACAATAATGATTATTACAAGAAAGCGCTGCAATACAAGCCATATCCAAAGAGAACTCAAGTTGAAGTTCAAGATAATTCCTTAAAGCCAACTGAACAAGCTCTAGTTGTGTCTCACGAAGACGGAGATTTTGATTGGAATAAGTACATCGGAAAGAAGACTGGAGTTGTTCTGATGGCAGAGATTGTGGATGATTCAGAACAAATGGCTAATGATGCAGCTCTGGAGAATGCGATTCTAGAAGAATATTTGCAAAGAACAGAGGAAGAGGAGATGATTTCTCACCAGACACAGATGAAGAACCTTATCTCTCCTAACTTTAATGCCAGTTTTGTAGGTTGCTTTGGGAATACATCGCATGAGCAAGTGACTGAAGAAAAGAAACCGGAGATTGAGGAGGTCATTGATGTAACGAAGGAAATGAATGCAGAAAACCTCATACAAATTGCCGACAAAGCAATGATGGCGAATCTTAAACAGGTGGGTAAAGAGGTAAAAATGATTGAGAAGGAAGTTGTGGAGGTTAAAAAACCTTGCACAAAGTGCACAAATCCTTGTGAAAAGTGTACTAAAAACGATCAATTCATAAGTGATCTTAATGGGCATAATGAAAATTTTCGATATGATTATCGCACAATGAAAGAGTCTTATGATAAAATGAAAGGCACATATTGTAATGTCAAAAAAAGCTAATCAAGAACAAGCTGCTTCAATAAGAATGTTAAAAGCAACGGTAATTGAGAAACAAGAAGCTATTAACATGTAGATAAACACCATTGCTGAAACTAGACAAGAGCTTCAAGACATGAAAATTGAAACTGAGAGAGTAAGACAACTTTTCTCAGTTACACAACAAACACTTATGTCATCGATCACATTCTTCGTACGATTTAGTCGGAGGAAAATGTTGAGAAGCCAAAAGGTATGAAGCATAAAGAGTACAACAATGTTCCACCTCCATCACTTGCAAGTTACTGCCATAAGAAAGTGGACGGTATTGAAAAGGCAACTAACATAACACTTTTATCAGAAACAGATGATAAGTTGCCTGAGAACATTGATGTAGTCTATACGAAATCAAACGATGACAATGAAGCGGTTGTGAAAAATGTGATTGAAAAGGTTTTGGGAGATGATTCTGATGATGGCCGCTTTGAAAGCGCCAACCCAAGCTTGAACAGTTCTGATTCACAATCTGAAAATGACGATACATCATTGGAAGATAGCCTAAGTGATGATCCTAACGTTGTGATGTACAAAGTTAAGGATTCTGATAGACTATATTTCGATGATAGTTTCCGATTCGAAACATGAAAGAAGATCAAATCGATAAATTGTTCAAACTTCTGGAAGTATCATCAGATGATCTTGAGAGAAACGAGAAAAAGTTTTATTCAAAACCCAAGAAAGTCTATAACAACTACCGAAGGAATGGTGGTGACTTTCCTGAAAACAGGAGAGTGGGTTTGGGTTTGGAGGTAGAAGATGAACCGAAAAAGAAACAAAAGTCACCATTCACGAATATAAGGAAAAAAACTTGAATTTCGTGTTTGGGACTAATACGGTTCAGGAAAAAGTTTGATTGGGAAGCAAATAAATGATGAGTTTAAAAGGAAAAAGAATTTCGAGATAAGGCTAAATCCGCAAGTGGAGTAAAACCCACTAGTGGACATTCTCATGATACTCGGACTTGCTTCAAATGCAATGAAGTTGTTCACATTGCTCCCAAGTGCCCGAAATCAAAGCCTGTGTATCACCGAAGAAAGACAGTTTCAGAAGATGAAAAACTTAAGCGCCCAGAGATTGTAAAACCAATCACAATCTTAAAATGAAACAATGAATCTAAAAACGAAGTGAAACCTAAAACTGAATCAAAGTTTGAAAATTGAACTTTTGAAAAAGGTGAAACTTCCAAATCGAACGAAAACAAAGATTCAAAATTCTATGTTAAGAAAGCAAGAATTAAATCACAATCTTGGCTTGCAAAGAAGAAAACAACATCATCTGAAAGTGCAAAATCTGAATCAGTCAAGAATGATGATGTCATTGACATAAAGACTGATCAGAAAGTTCCAAATGTTGATTTGAAACTTCCGACTTACGATATTCCTATTCCACCCAAGACCGGAAAGGCTTGAGTTTCCCTTTTTAAGTAGTTTCTTATCATGTGCAGGGGCTCCAAAGATCCATCTTATCGAAGTGGATTATGGATAGCGGAGCTTCTCGACACATGACCGGGATGCGTGCCTTGCTCTACGATATCAAATCTATTAATGGAGGGTACGTAGGATTTGCTGGAAATCAAGGAGGAAGAATTATCGCTGAGGGAAAATTATCAAACGGTGTGGTGTCATTTGACAAGGTCAATTATATCACCGAACTGGAGAACAATCTTCTCAGTATTTCTCAGATTTGTGACAAACAGTTCACCACACATTTCAACGATAAAGAGTGCATGATAATAAAACCGGGCTTCAAGATTCCTGAAGAATGGATTCTCATGCGTGCTCCTCGCGAGAATGATCTATTCGTGCTAGGTATGAGCATTGCAACTACTACTTCAAAGTCGGCTCAGTGTTTTGTTACAAAGGCCACATAGAAGGAGTCTATTCTTTGGCATAGAAAGATGGGTCATATTCACCTGAGAAAGATGAATCATCTGGTTCACAACGATCTGGTTGAAGGAGTGAATCTAAGAAGCTTTCATATGACGGACAGTTGTCTAGAATGTAAGAAAGGAAAGCAGATCAAGAAGTCACATCCTAGAAAGATCCTAAACTCAATAAAACTGCCGCTTGAAAGACTGCACATGGATCTCTTTGGTCCAGTGAACGTTAGAAGTATATCTGGAGATCTGTACTGTCTGGTCGTAATGGATGATTATTCACGGTTTTCATGGGTTTTCTTCCAGGAAAGTAAAGATGAAACGTTTGATAATCTAATGATTCTCTTTAGGAAGATTGAAAACTTGTACCATCTCCTCATTAGACGAATTTGCAGCGATAGTGGTACAGAGTTTAAAAATGCCCGAATGAAAGAGTTCTGTAATGACAAAGGCATCCTACATGAATTTGGTGCTCCGTACACTCCGCAACAAAATGGAGTAGCTGAAAGGAAGAACATAACGTTGATAGAGACTGCAAGAACTATGCTTGCCGATTCAAAGCCTCCTGTCAGCTTCTGGAGTGAAGCAGTCGCAACAACATGCTATACGTTGTACCGGGTCTTAACGGTCAAACCAACCCAGAAGACTTGTTTCGAAATGCTAAACCTAAGGAAACCTAATCTGAAATACTTAGAACCATTTGGCGCACCTTACACAGTTATTGATCAAGAAGGAAAGTTTGGTGCTAAATCAATTGATGGTTTCTTTGTTGGTTATGCAACCCCACTCAAAAGAGTTTATCTTCCAAGTTTGAGGAGAGTGGTAGAAGCACAACACGTTGACTGTTTTCGGTACACAACTCCTATTCAAAGAGCAGGAGACGCGTGGTTGTTCAACTATGGCGAACTATGGAAGTCATTCGACTTGCCAGAAGAACCTTCTGAAGAAGACATTGCAACGTTATATTATCTTCATCAGCAGGCAAACCAAGAACGGATAATCAAACCAATAGTGGTTAATCAACTAACTGTTGGGTCATCATCTTCTTCTGGTGCAGGTCCAAGTACTAGCGGTATTCAAGAAACTAATGTTGAACAAGAGACACCGGCTACAGAACCAGTAAATAATACAGAGGAACCCAATCTTTCTCAAGCACATAACTCAGACTCTGACGAGGCTCCGACATTTGATGATGATGGAGAATCTTCTTCTGATGAAGAATCTGAGCAGATAACAAGCACGTTGAATCAATCTGCTGGCCCAGGTAATCAAAATGAAACGTCTACTAGTGCTCCTATAGTTGAAGTTGTGGTTGAGCAGAATATCACTAATCAAGAGAATACCGTTGAAGTTCCTAGTGAGGTGATGCCAAGGACCTATTCTTACCACCCATCGAATTCTATAATCGGCTAATTACAAACTGGCGTGAGAACAAGGAGCCAGATTAACAAAGCTTTAAGTTGTTTCTATACTCGAGTAGCTCCAGTTCAAGAGTATTGCTATTATTCATGTTTCATATCCCAGATTGAGCCGAAGAATGTTTCTTAAGCTTTAGGGATGAGAACTGGGTACAGGCAATGCAAGAAGAATTGCTACAATTTGAAAAGTTGGGAGTATGGAAGCTTGTTGACCTACCAGAGAATCAACAAGCGATATATACCAAATGGGTCTTCAAGTGCAAACGTGATGATCGCGGAGTGATAGTGCACAACAAAGCTCGACTCGTTGTCATGGGATTCCATCAACAGGAAGGAATTGATTATACAGAAGTATATGCACCAGTTGCTAGATTGGATTCCATTTGCATTTTCCTTGCATTTGCTGCTTGGAAAGGATCTAAAGTGTACTAGTTAGATGTGAAATCCGATTTTCTATATGGTAAGCTACGTGAGCAAGTGTACGTCGGCCAACCACCGGGTTTTGTCGATCTGCTGAACAAGAAGAAAGCTTATCTCCTGGATAAAGCACTATATGGTTTGCATCAGGCCCCGAGAGCCTGGTACGAGACGTTATCTCAACATCTCGTTGGCAACGGCTTTATCAGTGGAACAGTGGATCATACGCTCTTTACCAAGAGAAGTTGGAAATCATCTGATTATCATATAAATATATGTGGATGACATCATCTTCGGTTCAACAAATGACGATCTTTGCAAAGAGTTTGAGAAAATCATGAAGAAGAAATTGGAGATGTCTTCTATGGGCGAAATGAAATTCTTCCTCGGATTGCAAGTTGATCAATTTCGAGACGGTATTTTCATTCATCAAACAAAGTATGTTCACGACATCTTGAAGAAGTTTGAAATGGAAAACATGAAGCCGTTATCAACTCCTCTTGCTCTCAATCACGGAATTTGCATCGATGAAACAGGAACCAAAGTTGATGATACTCTTTACAGGTTGATGATAGGATCTTTGATGTATCTGACAGCATCTCGCCCAGATATCATGTATCCCACCTGCCTTTGCGCCAGATATCAGTCCAACCCAAGAATCTCACACATGCAGATCGTGAAGCGAATTTTCAGATACTTGAAGGGATATCCAAGCACCAGCTTGTGGTACCCGAAGAACGATAACTTCGATCTGACGGGATACGCTGATTCTGTTTTGGTGTAGATAAGTTGAATTCAAAATCAACTACAGCGGGCTGCCAGTTCTTTGGAACACGCTTGGTAACCTGGCAGCGTAAGAAACAGACTACGATCGCTCTGTCTACTTGTGAAGCTGAGTATATCTCGGCCTCCATCTGTTGTTCACAGATTCTATGGATCCAACAGCAGATGAGAGACTATGGTCTGCAATTTCTTGACACGCCGCTGTATGTTGATAATAAGGCAGCTATCGACATAACTAAAAATCCAGTTCATGACTCTAGAACAAAACATATCGAGATTCTATACCACTTCATTCGTGATTGCTACGAAAAGAAGTTGGTACGATCCACACCAATGAACAAAAAGGTGATTTTTATACCAAACCATTTACTCTGTCACGGTTTAAATACTTGATGAGAATTAATGGTATAAAAAATCTTTTGACAAGTGCGGATGCAGAGATTGAATATGGATCGGGCGACGAGTTCTCGTGATCCTCATTTGTTTGTTACCTTTTAGGATTAGAATTTCTTAAAAAACTAAAATACAAAAATATGTTTTTGATTTAGGGGGAGAAATGTTACGAGAAAATACAAAAACATATGAAAAACCAAAAAGTACAAAAATATGAAAAAGACAAAAAGAATTTTGTGTCAAAAAGGAAATGATAGTATATCAGTGGACTATCACAGTACGCTAAGGATTTGTAAAGTTTAAAAAGTGTAAACAAGTCTTACTGTGGATGTGTCGATAGGCTTTACACGTTCAGTAAATTGTTTCCGGGATATAAACTAAATTTTACAACTGCTTAAACTTGTGGATTAACATCTCTCGGATATATGGACTTAGTACTCCGAAATTTCGTTTGAGAGATTGCCTGATTCTGAGATACGAGGTCTTTATAGATGATTGATATCTGGGGTATTATACAAGTTCTTCTGATTTTGCAGAAGCAATAGCCTAGAACTTCTATAATGCTTTTGCTAAAAACCCTAACACTGCATCATAATTGAAAGAATCGAAAGATCTAATCAATTGCAGTAAAAAAGATTCCAAATATGGAACACTACCTTAAAAGTCGAGCCTTCATCTCTTTATCTGTACGGTGGTACTAACCTGAGCTCTCAAGGCCTCGCATTACCCAGATACAGATATCAGTTACGCTATATTCACCAGTAAGATGAAATCTAGGGAATCTTGATACAGGAGTATATTCTGAGATGGGAACCATAGTTAAGTCAAGTTTCATAATTACTACCTAACATATCTTGGAACAATTGAGAAATGTGTCGAAGTTTAAGTGGACAAATATATCGACAATCTAGGTAAACGAGTTTAGAACTTAAAGTCATCAAAAAAGGTCAACGGTACTGGTGATATGTCTTAAACAACTGATATGATCCTTAGACACGAATTCACCAAAAATATGTAACATCCGTCAAAAACGGATTTACCAAACCCGCTCCGTTTATCAACCGAACAGTCAGTCAAAATTTTCAATTAAATGCCCAAAATATTTTTAAACGATCCGTAATCAATTATTATACGCGAACATATATTTAGTTTTTGAAAAACTGTCAAAAAACGCAAAATAAAAATGATTTGTTTCAGCCGGGTTTCGAACCCGGGTCTGTACGAGTCACTCAGTAACTTATCTTCACACACACAAACCACTGCGCCGCTAGTCATGTTTGATGAATAATAGAATCATTTATTTGATATAGTGACTTTACAAATTCAAAACCGGTGCCCAATCGTTTCAGTCGTCGGAATCCCGGATTATACGCGAGTCTTAACACCAATTTACGTTATAACGTAAACCTTTAATCACATATCGGTTATAACCGATGTTTGAAGTCCGCGACACATTTCAAAACCGCCGGAAAACTTAAACCGACGAACCCAGTCCGAAATCAGACCAAATACATCTCATTTTTCCCCTATAAATTCAACCACAACCGTCTACAAACACTTTCGCACAAAAATCACATCTTTTCACGGCGTATTTTCACTCGCCGGAACTTTCCTGTTTTTCGCCGGAAAACCGTGTTTTAATCCCTGAGCTTTATTGAATCCCCTAAACCTTCACCGAAGTCACCCTTACCTTTTTCCAAGTTTTCTGGAGACTAGCTACTACAAGGAAAACGTCGCCGGAGTTGTTTTTCTGTCGCCGGAATTCTGCCGGAAAACAGAGGAAACGAGTCGGTATACCTCACGCTTATTTTCCTTTCTTTTTACTTCTATATTACCAGTAATTAACCTAAAACGCTAAGAAACCGATTTAAAATCTCGAACCAGTCTGTCACCGATTCTGGTTATTCTTTCAGTGAAGAAGATGAAGACTTGTTATCATATAAGTTTAATTAAAATCATGAAATTAATCGGGTTAGACACACAGTCCAGCGGTGGACTGTGTGCACATATAAAACGCAAGACGTCTCAAGTTCGATTCCCGGTTCACACACGTTGCCTTAATAAAAATCAAGTTTTTGTTTAACTGAACCGGATCGCCTTAGTTATATGTTAAGTATATTGATAACCAGAATAATAACCAAGTTAGACACACAGTCCAGCGGTGGACTGTGCGTTTGTTTATATCACTGGTCACGAGTTCGAGTCCGGTCTTCAGCACCGACTCGGACAATTAACTCTTCTTTTAAATAAGGCAGAAAAGGAAATATCTATTTTGTATTTAAGTATAATAAAAACCGAATAATATAACATGTTGAACACACAGTCCAGCGGTGGACTGTGTGTTAGATTAAACCACAGGTCCCGAGTTCGAGACCTGTGGTGTGCATGACCGTTTCGCCTTAAACTGTTTTTAAAATAAATGATTTTCTATTAATTCTAATTATTGTATATATGAAATTAAAATCGGATATATAACGGGTTAGACACGTAGCTCAGTTGGTAGAGCTGCGTGCACGCGTACGGGAGGTCTCGGGTTCGAGCCTCACCGAGCGCACAACAATATTCCTCAAACCGGTCAACGACCAGTCAAAGTCAACTGGTCAATGTTACTGTAGCAGAAAAAAATAAAATATTTTTATTAATTTTTTTAATTAAAAATCAATTATAAATACTTAAAAATAACATTTTTAAGATTTGAAAATAGCTTCATATTCACAAAAATACACCCAACAATACTATTAAAATAGTTTAATAAAATCCGTTTACTCACCAAACCATAATGCGATTTATCTAGGTTAAATCTCACTCGTGGTTAAAACCACTTCGCGTGCATTCATCATCATCAACCGAACGCACCCACTGTGAGTGAATCTTACAATTCCCCCTTTTAAATTACACGTTTTGGGGTGTGTCATGTGTTATGAATTAATTAATTTATTTATTTAAACTTGTGCCATACCACATCATGACTTAATCTTAGATTGATTTATTGTTGTGATTTATTTATATTCCGTTTGTCAAATTACATGAAACTCATACATTAAGCCCATCAGTTCCTCGTGGGAAACGAGTAGAACATCGCGTGCTTCAATTCAAATTCATTATTGTTCATGTGTGTTTTCATTGAGTTTATATTGTTTGTAGTTGTGATATTCATATTATCATGTTTATGCAATTCATTCATCAGGCCCCTCAGCTCCTCGTGAGAGACGAGTTGAGCATCGCGTGCCTTTAATTGTTCCATTATTATTCATGAGTGTTTCATTTAACATATTATGATTGTTGATCAAGTACATCTAATTTTATTCATGTTTGGTTGTGCACATATTTCATAATCAATTTAAATAAATTGTTCAAATGTTTTCCATAGGATTCACTCGCCAACATTATGTTGATCCAAAAAACCTTTTTACACATGATACAGGTGAACAGGTTGAAGCAAGGATAGCATAGGATATGCCTTAGAAGAGAACAAAGGAGTTAGATTGTTAGTTAGATCATGTTGTAGCAATCATTGTAAACTTTCATTTAATTTGTATTAATGAATATGAAACATTTAATAAATGTCATGAGCTTTGATGATAACCCAATCATGCCCCGATCACCTTATCCGCTGCGGGTCGGGGTGTGACAAAATATGTCTGTAAATATGTTTGTACATAGCTTATTTGATTTCAGATTTAAACCCAAGAAGATTTTCAGTGTGTTTTGGCATAAAATTTCAAAAATTCAAAATGATTTTACTTCTACATTGTTTCAACAGCCAATGATGGAAAGCGGATCTTCGGAGTTCGGAATGGTGCTAAGTTGTTGGAATCTTGATGACAACGGGTTGGGAGCTAATCTGTAAAATCAAAATGCACGAAAAATGAAGAAAAGTTCATTAATTTGAAACTTAAATTTTGAAGAAAACATCAGTTTGTTCATAACGGGTCAAACCGGGGTCATTAACTTGGACTCAGCAGACAAATCGCTTAACCAAGGTCATTAACTTGGACTTGGTCAACTGAGTGGATTTTTAAAACTGGTAAAAGTTGAAAATTTCAGAGTTAAAAATGAAAATTTTGAAAAGTTCGTTTTTGGTTGTAACCAAGTTCGGCCGAAGTTACTGAGAATTAATTAATTCAGTTTTTGAGTAACTTCGGGCGAGGTCTTAGCTTTGTTATTGATAGATAATAGTCAAGTTCGCCCGAACTTGACTCATTATATAACATTCAAGTTCGCTCAAATTGTCATTATCTGTTTAAACCATCTTCGAGCAACTTAGGCGATCTGTGAGCGAAAGTGAAATTGCAAAGAATTCGTCGTTGTGCTGCCCGATTTAGAGCAGATATTAAGTGATTTGCACACTTAATACCATGGATGAGGTACTGATTGTGTAAAACATCTACGAATTGGACTTGAACAAACATGTTTGGACCGAATCTGTTAAAACTAATAGATCTAGGTGGTTAATAAACAAATTGATCGATGAAATGGACTAATAAACATGTAATTATGATAAACAAATCTTAAAATCAGCTCTGTGAGCATCTTTGAAGATTGCAGAAGTTGTTGGAGAAGATGACAAGTTCGCCCGAACTTGCTGTTGATGATTTCCATCAACTTCGGGTGAAGTTGTCTAATCCCGATTAAACTTGACAATGAAACAAGTTCGCCCGAACTTGTTTAGAATCTGAAAAGTTTGTTCACAACACAAGTTCGGCCGAACTTGTATGAAATTATTAAAAAAACTTGTTTTGGGAACATGTTCGGCCGAAGTTGTTGTCTGTTTGTATTGTTTGTGTGTTTTTGGCCTCAAGTTCGCCCGAACTTGATGGTTATGTTGTTGAAAATTGTCAATTTGTGCTAAATTGTTTGTTTTTCTCTGTCCGCAGAACATCAAGCTGTCGTTTAACAAGTTCCATGATACTTGTATTTCATTGGACGAGAAGATCTATCCGATGATGACGGCTTTTTTCTGAGATCTTAAAGGTTTTAGGGCGTATTCCGATAACGAAGGAGATCACAGACAAACACGTGGTATATAGATCGCACGCTATCTCTTCTGGAACGCATCAACATATGATGAGGCGAACAAAGTAATAGTCTGTTGTACGAGTCGGAAACGAAGATAAGGAAATTTTGATCACAGAAGCTGACATCCGTAGGGTCTTAGAATTCAACGATGATGTTAATGATCCAATCAGTTTTGAAGAACGGATGGTTAAGGGTTGCTTCTTCCGAATGGGGATAAGGGTGTCACGCGAACGAACCAACGATGAAGAAAGGAAGTGTGCCACTACCTTACAAGGTTTTGATTCACGCCATCATACACGCTTTCAGTCATAGGAAAGCAGGCCTCGACGACATACAAGATTACATGGCATGTATGGTTACTGCATTGGTGTTGAACAAGAAATACAACTTTTCAAGAGTTATCTTCAACTTCATGTCAAAGAATATGGGAAAGGAAAGGCTAGTGATGTATCCAAGATTTGTGCAAATGCTGATCGATGAGAAATTTCAGAATATTATGAAGGATCCAAACGACATTCTTTATCTGAGTCACATGGATGAAACGACGCTGAAGAAACTAAAGATATATCAAAAGCAAGACTCTGCTCCTGTTGCTAAGCCTGTTTTTGGAGCTATTTCTGATGAACACTACGTTGCACCTCCAGAGAATAAGTGGAGAAAAGAAGGCAGTGGTGACGAGAAAGAAGAAGTTGAGCTTTTAGAAAACTTCAAAGAGAAAAGAGGTGACTGGTACATCAAGTGTGTAGTCGTGGTTGAAAAACAAAAGAAAAAGAGGGCGTCAAAGAAAGCTGATACGATGTTGATCGATGAGCATGAGATTGAAGAACCACAGAATGTTGAGGGTTCTAGCGCTGTAGCAAACATCGAAAGTCAGGAGAAAGATGACGAAGTTATTTCTGCAACTTTAGATAAAGATGATGAATCATCTGAAGATCCAATTGATGTGAGTATAAAAGCTGCAGAAAAAGATAAAGAAGAGGAAAGATTGAAAAAGTTGGGTGAAGATCTTTACGAGCCATCTGCTGAAGATAATTCTGATTCTGAACGACCTAAGAAAAAGGCTAAGCGCACGAAATCTAAAGTGGGAGAATCAAAGAAAGCCACAGGATCGCCTAGCACACGAGGTAGAAAGAAAACTCAAAGTCGCAGATATCAGATATCCGAGTCAAACGAAGAAAGGAGTTACACAAGAACCTCTTGTTTCTGAATTACAAGAGACTCCGATCATTGAATCTGTTATTCTACCGACTACTGCAACTGAAGAAGCAACTTTTGTCACTTTTGAAGTTCCTGTTCAAGTTACACCTAAGTCAACACCAAAGTCTGCAACAAAAGGAACTCCAAGAGCAACGCAATCTACTCCACCAAGCGTTAGAGCAAAAGAGTTTCAAGATGCTTAAGGTGATATTCCAGATAACATTACACAACCTGTCACTGACGAAGATCTTTCAGGCTGGTTTGAAGATATTCCCATTGATATGCTGGATAAAAGACTTAAAGATCTGGAAGATAAAGCTAAACAGAACGAAATCGATAAAGCTGCTCTGGAACAGAAACTAAAGCAGAGCGAGGTTGAAAAAGAGATTCTGAATGACAAAGTAAAGTTTCTAGAAGATGATCGTGGTTATCTGAAAGCGATGGTTGAGAGTTTGGGTGCTGGTAATGCAAAACTAGAGAAAGAGATAGCAGAATTAAGATCTGAACGCGATATGAATGATAGAAGATTTGCAAGGCTGCAGAAAGTGCTTACTAATAGTCTGAGCATCGATTTCAAAGCAGAATATGATCGTCTAGATGTTCAAGAGGCAAAAGAGAAAGCAGAAAAGGAGTTAGCTAAGCAAGGCAAAGGAAAAAAGGTTATCGATGGTGCACCTAAAGTAACAGAGGAGCCGGTGACAGAAAAGATAGTTGAATCTAAGGAAACTCCTGAATTTGAGGTTATTACCGAAGAAATTCCGAAAGTTACATCAGTTAAAGAGAAATAATCTAAGGAAAAGAATGACGAAGAGGAAGACAATAACGACGACGACAACCCTACCGGTAATGATACGAAAGACGACAGATCATGGTGATGATAATGATGATCAGGGGGCGTTGGTCTTATAGTTGATTATGCAAAAGTTCATTCAGATTTTGATGTCGAATCCCTTATAAACGATGAACCTAACATGGAGGATGAACCGAGTAAGGGGGAGTCTACTGAGCAGACAGGGCCATAGGATGTTGATACTTCTGATGCGGTTATTGATATGCCTGTTACTGCGGTGCACGAGAAGCTTTTGATGATAACGTTAGATCCAAGTTTAGAGGAAGGGGAGATAGCTCACACTTACACTAAAGAAGAGTTGGCAAGAATGTTTGAAGTTGACACAGATTCATTCAAGTTTGATTTCGAGGAAGAGTTGGTGAATATAAAGGCGTTCGAACCAAAGCAGCATGTGTACAAGCGTGTGGCTGAAGCTGATGACTATGATCGAGTAATAATCGAAGATTCTGATGATGATAATGAAGCTGAAAAGTATTCTAATCTGAATACTGACAAGTTCCCAACAATCGAAGAATTGATGAGTCAAATAGATGTTGATTTACTGAAACAAAAGATCGATGAGGTTGTGAAGACAGGCAACATACCGAAACGTTATTCGAAAGAGCAAATTGCCGAAGCGAAAAGCTCGTGGTTTAAAGAAATGCCCAATGAGAGAAAGTTCAAAAGGCCTTTAGCATTCTTCACACGTGATAAAGATTTTTCTCTTGGTGATATCCTGAGCTGGGGTTGGATACGAGATCTTGACGTATATGCTATAAAGAGAGAGTTTGGGGTACATTACTTTCGACATCTGACAGATATCAAGACATTGCCGTTCTGGGATGTTGAGGAATTGGTGCAAACACGTAACATAAGTCTGCAGATGAAATTCAATGAACAAAGACTGTGAGGGTGATAAAGTTTGAAGCATCGAGAGGTTTCGAATTGTGGAAGCCGTTTATCCCTAAACGCCAAATCAAGATTAACCAGAAAACGAGAGAAAAAGATATTACACTTGTGATGAAGCATCCTCGAGCTATGAAGAATATGCCACTGAAGCCCATGGAACAGGATTTTCATCCTTACTTTAAGTGGTGCAAACGGATCCGGAAACATGTGAAGCGGTAATTGTGTTGCGTGCTGATGATACATGGGATATTACGAAAGAAAAGGATCCAGAACCGATAGAACGAAGGAGGATTTGGGGGCTTTGGAGAATGATTCGTATACTAGACTCGATGTGGCTAGTTAATTGCTCGAAGGAAGATGTCAAATGCTTGTTCTTCAACAAGATTTGTTTCGATAAGCGCGAAGAAGTCCAAGCGAAGCAATACCAAGGTGTGATTATTGTTTTCTATGCACATGGTATTAATTCAGGGCACATGTGGGAATCGAGATAGAAAGAGCTTGAGAGAGAAGAGTTTTTGAAAGAGGAGAAGCGTTTAGAGAAGATTCACGAGAAAGGTAGGGATTCAAGAATCAGAAGGTTTCAATTCATGAAGTGGGCACCTTCTAAGATCAAACGCCTATCCCAAAGCAAGAATGTCGAAAGAAACCATACAAGAACTTCTTCGGAAGATGCTAAAGATTGAAGACTGATCAAGACGCTGCGACAATATCCAAGGAGGATTTTGTTGATACATAATGTCTATTGTCTAGGTCTTGGATCGAGTCTGTATGTTTAAGGTTTAAATGTGTTAGAACTTGAAAAATATTTATGGTGTAACACAAGTTCGGCCGAACTTGTGTGAGTCTGATCAAGTTTGCCCGAACTTGATCAAGACTAGCCACAGTTCGAGCGAACTTTTGTGTCTATATATAGTTGAGTCATGGTTATTCATTGTAACAAATTTGCGACTTCTACGACGAAGCTCTGTCAGTTTGGATTTCGAGTTGTAATATCTTTGGACTTAATAAACTGACGATTAAACTGTAATTCTTGTGTATTTGGTTAAACTTGTCATATAAATTCCGCATATATGGACAATAGATACAAATTTAGGTTCCCGAGCTAAGGAGGACGGTCCTATCAATAAACAATTGCTATTTACTATGAAATCACTTATCATTGTTATTTGTTTCCTAATTATAATTCTTTTAGACATGTTCATATAATTTTTCTAGACATTGTATCTTTACTTGCTTTAACACAATCAATTTTATTGGTTATGCGATTGTTATTGTAAAGGGATATTGAATTTTAATAACCCTAACTTTCACCAATTGGCCGATAACACTCACAACTTTCTATTTGTACACCAGCACTCTCAACTTTCAACTTATTGGCTGATAACACTCCCTAACTGACTGAACCCTAACCTAGTTAGCTGATGTCACCTGCCACGTCATCAAAAATGCCATGTCACCTGACACATCAGTTGCCATGTCATCAGAAAATGCCATGTCAGTTGCCACATCATAAAAAATGCTTAAGGTACCAACCAACTCTACCGACTAAAAACTATAGACTCCCCTTGAATGAACGTGCAACCACCATCTTCATCGGACTGCCCTTTCATCCAGAAACACACAATTAGGTGCTAACTTCATCAGTATTCAGACGTATAACTTATAATGAAAAAAACATTTGAAAGATAATATATTTGTCATACCGAACTCAACAAACAACGAAGAATCTTTCTGCTCCTTTCAGGTAGTTGAATGGTACCATCAAAGATTTCTTAATATTGCTACAATAGAAACTTTAATTCTACCAATCTCCAAACTCATGAAAATATGTCACTTGCTTCTTGTTAGAGTACCACAATTATAAAGATTAATAAATCAAATGAATAAATGATCTACACCCTAGTACCTGTGGGCCATAAGCCCATAATCAATTGACTCAATTCTTCAACTTTTGACGAGATTGCTGCATCAACCCAACCCATTTTGATTCAACTCACACCTATTCTTACTCGTTACCTAATGTATATACGCTCTTAAGTCGTCTTATTAAAAAATTAAGTTATAATTAAAACAATGCGACTATGTTAGCCATTTTTAAGCGGTAGGAATGAGCATTTGGTTTTCGATACGGGTACCTATTTTTCCATTTTTTGGTACCGATACCAGTACTTTTGGTTAATTAACCGGTAAATACCGGAACCCATTTTCTCCGTTTTTCGGTACTTGTACCGGTACCATGATCATCTCTATTAAGCAGTTAGTATTTAAAATTCTGGCAGTGTTATTGATAATACCTTTATAAGAGAAATTAGCCTTTAGCAAAGATCAGCCTCAAATCCCAGATTAAGCACAATTGCCTATAATATACAAATAATAACACTAATAAAATGTCAAAAAAATGAAAAAAATTTGATAGAAGGTGGAAAGATAAAGTGATGTGATCAAATCTCTTCTCTGTATACCAAAGCCCTCATGTAAAGTTCAGTGTACTAACATTGTAACATAACTCATATTTAAATTTAAGTTATATATCAGACTACAGAATGATGCTCAACCTGTTAATGCAGCTTCATCAAACTTTGTTATTAGACACATAAACTCAAGAAATCCAAATCACTTCCATATAGGGTACCTCATCCATAAAGCCATTGCTCTAAATTACCATTGTTAAGATACTCGTATGTATGTCAAAACCCTGAAGTGTCACTTAAAATAAAAGTTAAAATGCAAAATGATCACCATGCTCGTCTCAAAGTTACAAATCATGTCAAAACTGTTTGACTACATAATTTTGGAACAAAATAGTTTCAATTTCACAATATCATTCCAAAAGTTTCACTTGCACACTTTTACTATACATGTACCCTTAACCAATAATTTATAAAAAAATAAAGAAAACATAAAACATAATAAAACAAATACTTGTGTGTTCCTCAATACAAAAGATAATAAATAAAAAAATAAAGAAAACATAAAACATAATAAAACTAATACTCGTGTGTTCCTTCAGGACTATAGACAAGAAGTTTAACTATTTTTTTATGGAAAACTTGACCAATTGCTTTAAACAGATCATTTAGTTCAAACATAAAAGTAAAATAAGTAATACTGCAAAATAAAATCACGATAAATGCAATTACCGTTCTTACGAAACCATTTTTCTATCTAATACAAGTTTTTTCTAAATCAATCTTGTATAGTTAAAAGAAATTAGTACAAAGGTTTAATTAAAATTTACTATAAAATTCATACGTTCACTGTTCACATGGTTATTATTTACTAAAAAAAGTAGAATAACAAGTTGTTCTAGTTTTAAAACCTTAACTCAACCAGTATGTTGTTCCTACATAACACATCACAAAAAGGAAAGCAAGATCTAGTCGAAAATCTTCTGCTGTTAAATTCAATGAATGAAGAAAATAAATTATATTTATTTGACAAACAAAGAAGATATACCTTATACCGGCCACCACCTCCCATAAAATGAGCCCAAATCGATTAACGCCAACTTTCCGACCTAGGGTTTCCGTTTATTCATCTTGGGAACTTTAATACCCTGTTACCCAAATCAAGATTAGCAAAGCGATTCACAAATTCACTTTACACAGAATATTTTAAGGGATTTACATTTCATATTTATACCTGATGTTATTTGTTGGAAAAAAAAGAAACGGAGGTGGGTTTACGAATGGTGGTGATGTTGACTTAGGTATGCAGAGTAGATAGTAGATCTGGTCATGAGAACCCTAGTTCATCATCACTAATGTCGGACTAAGGTGGACAATTTCTCCTTCTCCATAGTCTCTCTCTCTCACTTTAATGTAGAAGATAGGATTTGGGCGAGATAGTGTTTGAAAGCTTTTGATTTGTTGACTACGTTTAAATTTAAATGTTTAAATTTTAAAAACTGTTCCCACTTTGATTAACTATAAAATTTTCTCACCCTTTAAATTAGGAATTATTGTTGATATTTGACTAAAGTATTAAAAAGTTGTTTAATCAATTATTCCACAATAGTATTAGGATATATTTTTATTTTCTTTTTAATCACTTGTACACTAAAGGATCATCAACTTGTACCTTTTAACCTTTACGTCAATATTGAACAAGACAACTACTGAAACGTCGATAAAAATATGTAGGTCGTCATGCTATCTTTGGATTTTTTTAAACATTATAGTTTATAAGATATTTTAAGAATACCTAAAAAATTATAAGTTTGTTGTGGAGGGAGAAAAGTGTAACTAATTATCTATAATTTTGTTAGAAGTCAAGGATTTAAGTGTAGTAAGTTTAGGGGCTAAAAAATAAATAATGTTTAAAAGACCAAATTACCCTCATTTTAGATGTATATCTATAAATAAAAGAAGGAAAAGTTCTTATTTTTTGGGTATCTTAAAATACCCCTCCCTCATGTATTATAATATAGTATAGATAATACAAATAAACGTATATTCATAGTAATATTATTAATATATATAGTATTATATAAAAATATTTGTGGTCGGATATATTATTTTGAAAGACATAATAGTTGTAAAACAGTTGGAATTAACTATAACAATAAATATCATATATAAATAGAGAGAGGTTATTGTACAAGATGAAAAAATTTTACGAAGTATATGAAACAAGTTTGGCCCTTGATTTAAAATATTAATGGTTGAGATTAAGTGGTCTCAAATATAGAATTCACATAACTAAAAACAAGGGAAACAAGCGGGGAAAGGGTAAAATAGGAAAATCTAATATTGTTGACTCATAAACCCACTTCCCCTTGATTTTCAAACGGCTATAATTTTTTCCATACGTGAATATTTTTTATAAAAATTACACTGTATTAACGATCATTTCATTCTCTTTAATTCGAGCAGAATATTGCTATATTTTCCTTAAAAATTTTTTACAGAATTTTGAATAGTCATTACGTGATTTCGTAATTTTGAATACCCAGAATTTTGTATTGTTACGTGACTACATGATTTTAAATACTCATTTATACGCGATTTCATTATAGTATTTATGTGAAACCCTACTAAGTGATTACGTAATTACAATACATAATATTTCATATGAAATACCAAATATTTCAGGTCCAGGTCCAATGACGTATTAAGGATAAATTATATACAAAACAATAGCCAAATCAACCTATAATAACCACATAATGCCGCATATTAGAGATTTAGTCACGTAATAAACAAAAACAATCAAGTTCTTATTATTGAATGTGTAATTACGTAATATGCATATTTGTAATAAAATCAGTTATAACAAATCAAATTGAATGTGTAATCACATAATGGATTTAAACTAAATGTGTAATCACGTAATAGGTATTCAAAGTCACGTATTCATTTGTTGGGTACACGTAATCACGTAATGAATTAACGGGTATTCAAAATCCTGTAATTTTTTTTAAGAAAAATATAGCAATGGGGTTTTCGAATTATTAACGTATGAAAGAGTTATAGCCGTTTGAAAATCAATGGGTAAAATTGTATAAGTGAGAAATGACTAAATTGCCCTTCAAGGCAAGGACACTTGTCCTCTTCCCTTGGTCACGTACACTCCGTACAAATCATTTGTTTTATATATGATCCTTTACCTATATAAATAATATTAATACTCGTGAAAATATTTATAATATACACACACATATATACATACTTGTTGGAAATAGTTGGAATTAGTTATAACAATAAATACTCGTGGCACGAAAATAACTTTTCACTAAACATACATAATTTTTTGTTTACAAACATTATAAAGAACAGACACCTTGTGTATATATAATAATAATAATCTTATAACCATATACAGGTATCCCCACAACCAGTTTTGATCATTGTTGAGGTCATTCAGAGCAGGAAACAATTGCATGTTTAATCAAATCTCGTAGAGGTCATTCAGAGCAGTCCTCGAGTTCTATCAGATCTCCTCCATCACCGCCGCTAGAATTGCCCCGACGAGCCAAACTCTTTTTTAATTTGGGCTAATGAAAACTGGATACCAGAGCTTAAAATGGGAACACCCATGAGGAAATGTTGTAAACTTAATAGAATACAATTTCTCAATCTTCCCCTACCTCCTCGGCGTTTCCATCGCCATTGTTACAGTTTGAGGTATCCACTTTTTTTGAAACAAAATCTCCACGGGTCGAAGACTCTGTGAACCATATGACCCAAACTCATTTTCAATCTGGGTGGTTGAAAACTGAGGATCCATGGGGTTTTCTGACCAACATGCACTGAAACCAGTGCCTAGATCTGAACCGTGGTCATGATTAGGGTGTTGATTGTTGTAAATCGAAGGTGGTGTAGAAGTAAAGAGGAGGTTTGTTTCGGGTTGATTATGGTGATGCAGGTACCAACTGTTCTTAATTCCTTCAAATTCAAATATTGAATTGAATGAATTGAGATTGTGGGTTGCAAAAGGGAGATAATGATAATGAAAAGAAGTTTTTGAGGGAATGAGGAACATTGACAGATTAAAAAGTGTCGACACTGAATTTGATTTATATGGTAAAACTTAATGTTTTTCCAAAGAAATCACTCTTTACTCGGTTAAAGTTCACCTTTTTCTCCATTAAAGTTCACCTTTTTTTCTCCATTAAAGTTCATGCTTTCCTCCATAACGTTCACATTTTCCACCATTGAAATTCAAGTTTTCCTCCACCGAAGTTCACGTTTTTGTCTCAACCACCAACAACTTTTAAGGGTCCAAATCAGGTTTTCTTCTAGAATTAGTTTACATTTTCTTCTCATCCAACAACAAATTTTAAAGGTCCAACTAACATATTCCTAAAAAACAGTTTTTTTTTTTTCATTTTTAGTTAGTATAGCCTGTTTCAGAATATATATATATATATAGCATCTTTTTTTATGTAAACCTGTTTATTCATCTTTTCAAAATTTGGACTTAATTAATTCATTTGTTAAAATGGGTCCCAAGAGAAATTTTTCTAACAAAATAAAAAATGCTATATATGATTGGTCATATTATCGGGGTTACATAGATGTCATTTATGGAACATTCTTAACTACGGGGATACGAAAACTGGCCAAATTTACTCATTTTTTATAGACGAATAACTGATGGAATTCCAAATGGAGTTGGTTATATGAGTTTCTTTGTAGCAAAGGTTATTAAATCAGTAGGGGGTGGACGCATTTCTTCTTATTTGTTCTCTTTTATTTTTCTTATGTATCAATCTTTTTATTATTTTATTACTCTTTAAATCTTTAAGTCTTCTTCAATCTTTAAATCTTTTATAAGTCTTTAATAAAGTCTTTAATTCTTTAATTTTAATATTAATCCAGCCCATTTCATGAATAAAACGTGACCCATTATCCAACCAACAAAATTACTTGTTACAAATAGCATCTTGCTATTGCATCGAAACATAAAAATGTTGACTAATCTCGCTAACATTGAACTTGGTAAAATAAAATAAAATGATTCAATAATTGGAAAATGAGATTATTCAAGAATATACATTGAATGCTCATATTACGCATTGAATTTCTGGTAGTAAATCCATAATCCAAGAAGTTTTTCTTACTATTGCAGAAGAAATGAAACAAAAGATATGGTAGAGCTAGGACAGTTATAGTATGAGGTCTACCCAGTGCTAGATGCAGAGGCGCATAATAGATCGATATGAACATTATGAGTTGTCTTGTAATAAAACTAGTTGTTGCTGATACCTTCTTCTCGGCTCCTTCTTTCTCCTTCCATAACGTGAGCTCGGAGAAGGAAGACATAGGAGGGTCCTATGGAGAATGTAGTCAGAAATCCATAATAGAGTCCAACCACAACGACCGAATTGATTATCTTCATGTATAACGATACTAGATTACCTAGTAGAAAAGATTTCAAAATCATCACAAACCTCCATTTTTTTCTTTTCTATTGCAATTTCTGGATTATTATATGATGATTTTGAAACTTTCCATATGTAGAAAAGAAATAGAAAGAGATAGACTAGAAATGACATCTGTTATATTAATGACACCAAAAGGATATTAAATGAATGGAATTGGGATACGGATGGAATATAACGAAATAGAGCCACTTTGAGGTGCCCTATGAAATGAGGCATGGAGGGGAGCCACTACGAAGAAGTTCCGGGAGTTACGAAAGAAGCTTCGAGCTCATATTGGTTATGGGTTGAGAATGGGAATGGAACTCTATGAGATCGAATCTCCCGTTGTTCCTCAGTAGCTCAGTGGTAGAGCGGTCGACTATTAACCAATTGGTCGTAGGTTCGAACCCTACTTGGGGAGATTTTAAAATCACCATCAACACCCTGGTGTAGGTCCTGGATACTCCTTTTTTCCATAGCCCTGGGGCTATTTACAACTATTCAATTAAGAATTCTCAGATGTACTATTACTAGCAGTGCATCAATGATGCAGTCATCGATTCTAAAGATGCAGTCATCGATTCTACCGAGAGTCCACAATTGTCTCGAGCAAACATATTAATGACAAGGAACGCGTTTTTTATGCAACTAATACTTGTACTTACTCTGCTATTTTGCCCCATCCTGGCTGAGGAAAAGTTACGGGCGAGTAAAATAAAAAAAATACGCTGATAGGGGACGGGCATACTATATGTAATGCTTCACTCGTTTACGATAAATAATAAAGAAAAAAGCCATTCCATTTCGACAAAACACCAACACCCAAGTTCCACAGCTTTTGGTCCGCTATCCCGTTCATGATTTTCCTACCCCCCAGAGGGAAAGGCCCTTCCCTTTTGGGCTGGTTGTGGGCGAGGAGGGATTCGAACCCCAACACCGTGCTCTAATCCTCTGAGCTACAGGCCCCACTGCGTCTCCATTGGATCTGTTCCCGGAAGTACCCTAAAAAAAGGGTACCTTGGCTTTCCTAAGCCATTTCGGGTTAAGAAGATGTCAAAGCGCCTTTATCTCTACTTTCTCTCTATAAGAACGGCGTGTTCCGAGGTCTGAAGTGGGAGAGAGGGGACGTCATAATTGGGGTTTTGAATAAGACGACCTTTTCATTTTTCAGTTTTTTTTCTTATTGAAAAAGTATGAAGAACGAGAGCTGTCGATGTGATCCCTATGGATGGCAATAATCCTGACCCGGCGAGAAAACCGAAACCTAAAACATGTGGGTATGGGAATAATTAGAATTTTTAGAGGGTATGGAACAGGTATTGTATTAGGATTTTAAAAGATACATGCGGATTACTTGAAAAGAGGTTTGTTTACTTAGATCAAAACCAAATATTTAATATAATATATAATATATTAATCATAAAAGATATAATATATAGTATTATGGTTAGAAACTCAAATTATTAAAAAAATTGGAATTGAGTATTTAAAGATTAATTTAAGTTGGTTTTGGGTGAGTTTAAGATCAGGTATTATGAAGTCCTAGTTTTAGTACCAATTCGGTACTCATTTTTTATGGTTTTTCAGAATCTATACTTTCCATTTAGTGCAGTATTTTACTCACTTTTTACCTTCAAATACCGTACCATATCGAGCATTTTCGGTACCGGTACCCATTTTTTGTGATCACACTTGATCTCTGCGGTCATTCACAGTGTAAACTCTTTTGGTTAATTCATGCCAATTTTCTATCCGTTCTATGTATTCTGATTGTAGTTGTTTTATCCAAACTTCATGTATGTTAAGCTGGGAATATATAGTGGGTTGGTTAAAGTTAATATTAATTGTTTATTTAATTTTTAAAACTAGCCGTTAAACTTTTTTCTAAATAAAATTCACACGGTCCAAAGCGACCCACCACACTTATCCGCTATCATTCGATGCACCGGACCAGATCTACCCACTTCATCTCCTCCGATGCACTACAATATCAGGTTTTCATATTCTGCTACCGGATCGCATCCAAACGCACACAATGGAGATGTTCTAAGAACCTCAGAATTTTGAAGATGATATATATACCCTGTGTGATTTTAAAATATTTTAATAATAAGATATTATTAACATCAAATATGATATTAATAATACAGATGGTATTGTATCCTAATACTTTAAGAGCTCTTCCAAGAGGAAGCCTTAAAAATGTCACTATGTTGCACTTGCCCGGATTTTCCCCTCTCATAGCCAAAAACCATCGAATTTTTAATAGTCTCACTTGGGCGCCACAGTATGACGTTTCAACAAAAATAGTCATTAATCTTGTATCCAATTTAACACATACAAAGTTAAGTTGATATTACTAACCTTGATTGTTTACATCAATACAACAAAATTTGCATCCAACATTATGAACTATATGTAAGTAGTTTTACTTCTTCCCGCTAACAACGTTAGGACTAGCAAACACGCGATAAGCTCATCTACTTCAATTTGCAACTCGGCCTATTTAGCGCGTATGTTCCTAACTCTTTCAGTTACGTCATTCAGTTTGCTATTTATTTGATAGTCCGATTCCAAGATCTCCTCTTGAAGCCGAACTAGTTGTTCCAAGACGTTCACATTATTGTTGGAAGTTGACATACTAATACAAAGGAATTAAGACATCATTTGCGTTATAACATAACCAAATAAAACATAATTATAAAAAGTAACTAAAACTTATTGGTACGTTGTTACAAATAAGCTTGAGCACATAAAACTTATTGTGACGGTAACCATAAAGACCATCCAAAAATGCATGCTTCTCATTGTCAATATGATATACTGTAAACACATAGGTAAAGATACAAAACAAGAAATACAAATAGAAATCTACATATTATTTATTAAGTTTAAAAAATAATATTTGGGCTCGAAAATCTAGTTCATGACAGTTGCTTTCATAAAGCTGACGTGGTGCGAGTGTGGGTATAATTTTTGATATATTTTTAGCACTTTTACTCATTTATCAAGCTTTAAATTTATGAAACACGATATAACACAATTAATCTCTACAACACGCTAGGGCAAGTGTGTCACACCTCGACCCGCAGCGGAATAAGAGTCGGAGCATAATTGGGTTATCACCAAAGCTCATGATGTTTACTAAAATGTTTCATATTTATTAAATTCAAATTACAACTTAAATGTTCAAATCAAATTATACAAATACAAGGAAATGAAACTAAGTAAAATAATCTAAAGCTTAAACTGATTTATTCTTCTAGGTCCTCTTATGTGTTTCTTGCCTCAACTGGATCACCTGTATCATGTGTAAAATGGGGAAATTTTGGGTCAACAAAAGTTGGTGAGTGAACCTTGTTTAAAAAAAACATTGTTATTGATTTCTTGTTGTATTTAATATTTAAAGGTTGTGCAATATTCATATGTGAGCAAACATATATAACCAAACAATCACAAACCACCTTGAATGAGTATATGACATGAATGATAATGTATTGTGAGATCAAGGCTCAATCAAACGGAGCCGATCGTATGAAATGTATAATGATGTAACAAGGCTCAATCAAACGGAGCCAATCGAATGAGGCACTTGTACTCAACCCGTCTCCCACGGGGAGCTGATGGGCCTAATGAAATGCATGTACTGAAAATGATACTTTAATCTAAACATAATCCACACAACAATTGATACATATTGAATACACATTTGATCATGGATATGATGGATGCACAAGTGTTTAAATATAATAAATAATTAAGCGACACATGATACACCCAAAAAATGTGATTAAAACAGGGAATTGGTAGAGATTCACTCACATTGGGTGCGTTCTTTTGATGTTGTTGGATGCGCACGAGTTTTGGGATTTGATCGACGAGGAAGAACTAACCTAAAATAATAACGAAATGGTTCGGTAAATAATTGGATTTTATTGGAGACTAATACTTTTAATTAACAATTTTAATAGGATTTTTTTAGATTTATTTTTGTGAGTTTAAGGTCGTTTTCTAACTTTAAAAATATTATTTTTAAGTATTTTTAATTAATTTTTAAATTAAATAAATAAAAATAAATTTTTTTGACTTTTTGACCGTTGACCGGTCCGTTGACCGTTGACCGGACTGTTGACCGGTCGGACTGTGGGTAATGTGTGCGCTGAGTGAGGTTCGAACCCGAGACCTCTCGTACGCGTGCACGCAGCTCTACCAACTGAGCTACGTGTCTAACCCGAAATATTCTCTGTTTTAATTATATATATATACTAATTAATTGTTATTTTATTTGAGTTAATATTAAAAAGATTTAAAATGGCCGAACCGCTTGCAGGGACCCGGAGTCGAACTCGGGTCCTTCGGTTCGTATGCGCACAGCCCAACCAGTTGGGCTGTGTGTCTAATCTGTTTAAATTACGGTTTATATTATTCTTATACACATGCTGTGACTCGTTCTGATTCAGTTTTAAAAAGGTTGGTTTTAATTCTGAAAGTCGGTATGTTGTAAGATTCGAACTCGTGACGTGCATTGTATGTTTGCACACAGTCCACCGCTGGACTGTGTGTCTAACCCGGTTAAACATTCAGTTTATATTAATCTTATACTCATTTCGACTTCGTCTTCTTCATTTATAACGACACAGACAAAGATGTCCGACTGTTCTTGCTTAAATCGTTCGTCTAACATATAAATGATTGAAATGTAATGGATAAAGAGAGTTTCGGAAACGAATGTACCGAACAGGATGTTTTTCTCAGAACTCCGGCAAGGGTCGTCGGCTCTGATTTGTGAATTCCATCTGAGCGGATCAATTAATAGCTTTGATCAATGAGATGTGAAATTAAGTGACTAAACAAGAGATATCAGGGGGTTTAGATGATTGTACCGATTTATAGTGTGATTTCAGAATTTCCAGAGATTTTCCGGCGAGTGCAGAATTTCCGGCAACGTCGTCTGGAACCGATTCTGGTTGAAGGATTGAAGTTAGTATATGTCTAACAAATGGATTGAAAACGAAAGATTCGAGAAATTTACCGATTTGGTGTAAGTCTCGGTTTTCCGGTGAAAGTCCGGCGAGTTCAGAATTTCTCCTGCGAGTGCTAAGACTTCGATAAATTGTGCGATTTTGAGCGAAAAGGTTACTAGAGACTTGAGTGTGAATTTATAGGGAAGAAACAGGATGAATCGAGTCCGAATTTGACCTTGATTCGTGGTCAAAACTTTTCCGGCGGTTATGACTGGGATTGCGGGATTAGACATCGGTTATAACCGATGTCGAAGTTAATACACGCGTTCAGTCAAAGGAAAACGGTCGTGATTGGCGAAATCGTCGGTATTTCCGGCGACTGCGGATTGGGCGCGCTGAACTCAGGTTTTGATTTCGAGTTTTATTTTAAGTATTAATTGTTTCAATATAATAACAAAGAAGTCAAGTGGCGGAGTGGTAAGTTGTTTGCTTAACGAACCGGCTGACCCGGGTTCGAAACCCGGCAGCGGTATTTATTTTTTTTTATTCACTATTTCTTTATTTTTATTAATTATGTTTTAAAATTCTAACAATGTTTATTAGTTATGTATCGTTTAAAATTTATATGAACATTAAATACGCAACGAAAATTATAACTGAAATATTCGATTAATAAACGAAGCGGGTTTTGAAAACCCGTTTTTCGACGGATGTTACAGTATCCCCTACTTTTAGAAATTTCGTCCCGAAATTTAAGTAGTAGTGGTAACAGGAAAATGATGCGGGTATTTTTTCGCGCATTGAGTCTTCACGTTCCCAAGTAAACTCAGGTCCTCGTTTCGACTCCCAGCGTACCCTAACAATTGGAATACGACTCCGTCTTAAACGTTTTTCTCCGAAGTCCATGATCTCTACTGGTCTTTCAATGAAGTGCATAGATTTATCGATCTGAATATCTTTTAGGGGAATATGGAGGTTTTCATCGGCGTGGCACTTCTTTAAGTTTGATACGTGGAATGTGGGATGAATTCTGTTGAGTTCTTCTGGTAGGTCAAGCTTGTATGCTACAGGTCCTACTCTTTCGAGTATCTTGAAAGGTCCTACGTAGCTTGGTGCTAGCTTGCCCTTCTGGCCAAAACGAACTACTCCCTTTCACGGTGATACTTTTAAAAGTACTTGATCACCAATGTTAAACTCCAAAGGCTTTCGTCGTTTATCTGCATAACTCTTTTGACGACTTTGTGCTGCTAGAAGATTGTTTCGAATTTGATGGATCTTGTCTGTTGTTTCTTGAATTAATTTTGGGCCGGTGATTTGAGCTTCCCCAATTTCGTGCCAACATACTGGTGATCGGCACTTACGACCATATAAAGCTTCGAAAGGAGCCATGCCGATACTCGAATGATAGCTATTGTTGTACGAAAATTCAACTAATGGTAGATGAGCGTCCCAATTCCCTTTGAAGTCTATGACACATGCTCGAAGCATGTCTTCAAGAGTTTGGATGGTGCGTTCAGATTGTCCATCAGTTTGAGGATGAAAAGCGGTACTGAGGTCTAATCGTGTACCCAAGGCGGCTTGTACGGCTCGCCATGTTCGTGAAGTGAAACGACCATCACGGTCTGAAATGATGCTTAAGGTACACCATGACGGCTTACGATCTCGCTAATGTAGATACGAGCTAACTTCTGGTTCTTGAAGTCCTTGCGAATCGGAATGAAGTGAGCTGATTTTGTAAGACGATCAATGATTACTCATATAGTGTCATACCCACTGGAGGTGCGAGGTAGCCCGGTAATGAAGTCCATGGTTATGTTTTCCCACTTCCCTACAGGTATTTCAGGTTGGGTTAGAAGTCCTGAAGGTCTTTGATGTTCAGCTTTTACTTTGGAACAGGTAAGGCACTTGGAAACAAAAACAGCAATATCCTTTTTCATGCCAGGCCACCAGTAGGTGTATCGAAGGTCTTGATACATCTTGTCGGCTCCTGGGTGTACAGAGTACCGTGTTTTGTGCGCCTCATTCATAAGGAAATCACGAAGGCTATCGCGATCGGGAATCCATATGCGATTTAGATAGTATAGAATGCCGTCGGATTTGGTTTCGATTTTGAGTTCTGCTCCACATGACAGCTCATCTCGTACGTCGTTTTCTGTTACAGAAACATGTTGAGCTTCTCGGATTCGATCCTTGATGTCGGTTATGATTTGCGAACATAGAAGACGAATGGAGTTCGCATAACCTTTTCGACTGAGCGCATCGGCCACCACGTTTGCCTTGCCAGGATGATACCGAATTTCACAGTCGTAGTCGTTAAGAAGTTCGACCCATCTTCGTTGCCTCATATTCAACTCCTTTTGGTTGAAGATATGTTGGAGACTCTTGTGGTCAGTGTATATTTCACACTTGGTACCGTAGAGGTAATGTCTCCATATCTTGAGAGCGAACACAACGGCTCCAAGTTCTAGGTCGTGGGTGGTGTAGTTCTTCTCATGAACTTTGAGTTGCCTAGAAGCATAGGCTATCACTTTTCCTCTTTGCATCAGTACACAGCCTAGTCCTTGCCCTGACGCGTCGCAATATACTACAAAGTCATCGCAACCTTCAGGAAGTGTGAGGATAGGTGCGTCACAAAGTTTTTGCTTTAGAGTTTGGAAGGCTTCTTCTTGTTTAGGTCCCCATATGAAGGGTTTTCCTTTATGAGTCAAAGTCTTGAGTGGTACAGCAATACGGGAGAAATTGGCAATGAAGCGGCGATAGTAACCAGCCAAACCAAGAAATGATCTTACTTCGGTAGGGGTTCGTGGCGCTTGCCATTCCTGTACTGCCTTGATCTTTGAAGGGTCGACATGTATTCCCTTATCATTGACGACGTGTCCAAGGAATTGTACTTCCCTTAACCAGAATTCACATTTCGAGAACTTAGCGTACAGCTTTTCTGTCCTTAAGAGTGTAAGGATGAGTCGAAGGTGTCGTTCATGATCAGACTTAGACTTTGAGTAGATGAGGATGTCGTCGATGAAGACTATGACAAAGCGGTCGAGATAGGGTTTGCATACCCTATTCATTAAATCCATAAATACTGCTGGGGCGTTAGTTAAACCAAATGGCATGACCATGAATTCGTAATGACCATATCGAGTTCGGAAGGCGGTCTTTGGGACGTCTTCTTCATGTACTCTGAGTTGATGATATCCAGAACGAAGGTCGATTTTTGAAAAACAGGTGGCGCCTTGAAGTTGGTCCAGAAGGTCATCGATGCGAGGTAATCGGTAGCGGTTCTTGACCGTTAACTTGTTGAGTTCTCTGTAGTCGATACACATGCGAAACGTTCCATCTTTCTTCTTCACAAAAAGAACAGGTGCACCCCAAGGCGATGAGCTAGGACGTATAAATCCTTTTTCAGTCAGCTCTTGCAGTTGACTGGCCAGCTCTTGCATTTCGGATGGGGCTAACATATAAGGAGATTTTGCGAATGGAGTATCGCCAGGTATAAGATCAATGCGGAATTCGACTTCTCTCATGGGAGGAAGTCCTGAGATGTCGTCGGGAAAGACTTGTGGGAATTCTTTCACTACAGGTATCTTCGAGTTTCTTCTCCTTGTTTCCCTTCTTGACGATGTGAGTTAGGAAGGCGACATAGTTCTTGCGGAGATATTTTCGGGCTTGAAGGCAGGACATCAATTTGAGTCCTTTCGAAGGGGTTTCTCCAAAGATTCGTAGAGTCTGACCGTCTGCAATAGGAATGCGAATGAACTTTTCGCGGCATACTACTTCAGCATGATGTTGGCTGAGCCAGTCCATACCGATTATAATATCGAAACTTCCCAACTTCATAGGAATGAGGTCAACTGGAAAATCGTGATCGTTTAGGGTGAGAGTACAATTGCGTATAATAGAGTTTAATGAGACCGGTTTTCCGTCAGCAACTTCCACCGTTATGGATTCCATGAGATTATCACAAGTTTGGTTGAGGATGGGTTCAAATTCTAAGGACACAAAACTCTTATCCGAGCCAGTATCAAATAACAATGGATGCATAACTACCATTGATGAGAAACGTACCGTTAACCACGTTGTTATCAGCCCTAGCTTGATTGGCGTTGATGTTGAAAGCTCTTCCTCTAGCAGGTGGAGGAACTTGGTTAGCTTGGTTCACCGGATTTGCTTGAGCCTGGGCATGAATGATGTTCACCAAGCGTGGACAAGTGTTTCTAAAGTGGTTTGGGTCTCCACAGTTGTAACAAGCTCGCATGGGTTGCATCATGGGGTAGTTGGGTTGGTAGTAGGATTGGGCTATATGTTGGGCAGGTGGTAGGAGTAAAGGTTGTTGGGCTTGACCCACTATCTGATGGTGGGTTTGGGTTGAGGGCTGATTGCGGTTCATTCGCTGAAGTGTGCGACAGGTTTGGATGGTGTGACCTGCACGGCCACAGCCGGTGCAATGTTGGCAGGGATGTTCGGGAAGGTGATGGTATTGGCAACGGTTGCATTTTGGGTATGGGCCGGAGTATGGCTTTTTATATGGTGCAGCTGAGGGGGCAACTTAGGTGATGGTTGCAGCAGTGATAGGGGGGTTTGTTTGTGTGACAGCAAAGTTCCTGTTGTTTCGCTTCCTCTTACCAGCAAACTTCGAAGAGGAGACAGAATGGTTTGAAGTTTGGGCCTCAATGGGGGCTTTCTTTTTCTACTCCTTGAATTTACCGTTTCGGATGCGATTCTCGGTAAGTTCGGTAGCTAGTTCCATTGCGAACTCAAGTGTTGCAGGTGAAGTGCTTAGAACCGAGTCTTGGATTTTCGAGGGGAGGCCTCGAATGTAGTGTTCAACAAAGCGGTACACTGGGGTGAACAAGTTGGGGATCATTTGGTTTAGCTTGAGAAATATTTTGTTGTAGGAAGTATGATCTCCTTCCTTTTGTTTTAACGAATGGAATTCATCTTCCAACTTCTTGATTTCGCTTCTTAGACAGAAGTGTCTTGTCATTATTTCCCTTAACTCTTCCCATGTTAAGGCCATAGCATCTTCGACTCCTCTCTTACCCTTTTCTGTGTTCCACCAGGTAAGGGCTACTCCAAACAGTCTCCCGGTTGCGTAACGTACCTTGCGATCCTCCGGACAATCGCAATTGAGGAAGGTGTTCTCCATTTCCTCAAACCAGTGGAGGAGAGCAGTGACACCTTCAGTCCCTTCATACTTTGGGGGGTCGCAAGACTTGAAGTGTTTGTAGGAGCACCTTTTGGAGGGAGGGTTGTCGACGTTCTGGTCTTCTTGATTGGGAGAGTTGATGGGATTCGCGGTGAGAGCTTGTTGGACTTGAATTACGATGTCAGGAAGCACCGCGGCCATTTGTTTTGCAATTTGGGTGGCCAAGCGTTCGTTTGACCTTCCTGACTTTCTACCTCTACGTAGTTGCCTAGCCGACATCTACAGGAACATACATAGGAAGATTGTGAGTTTAAGAAGTTTCTTTTAGGTGTCATGTGTCGTTAAAAGTAATAAAATAACATAATCATCAATAATGCAACTACATCCATAGGATATCTTGGGTTTGCTCATGTTTGGGCCTCCAATGTCCCCCATACCATCGCCTGTATAGTCATGTGGGCCCCCATAACTATTGGCTTAGTAGGATTCACATTGGTGTTGGCGGTTTAACACTCGCATCACCCGAATGAAAACCATGAAATATGATTGCGAGATGTATGGTAAGAGGGTGTCCAGGTGTAGACACAATGACAACTCAAAGTGGGGTTAGCTCACACGACGTTTGGTATAGCATGCTTTGGCCTAATAGGTCCTTCGTACTCTCATCGTTAGTCCCCAGGTAGGCAAACTGGTCCTTTATTTTGGATTTATACGAATGCCAAGCCTAGACAGGACGTTCCGACTACCGGTACTTGTACCCTTCCAGTTACTACATGCCCGTCATGAGAACTCACTTTGATGTGATTTGAAAATACAAAAATCATTGTAAAAACAATCATGAAAATGATGTGGTGTGTGCTCTCATGGATATGATATGTTATAAGAATATGATTCATGATGAGCATTGTATAATAATATGTACTTATGAACATGCTTGCATAACATTGAATGTAACAATAAACATAAAGCATATAAACATCATGAATTTTGTATGTAACACATAAACAATTTAAAAATTCTAATCAACTATAGTATAGGCTCAAAGGGTCTAATAACCTATCCTATATCCCTATAGTCATGGCTCTGATACCAATCTGTCACACCCCGACCCGCAGCGGAATAAGAGTCGGGGCATAATTGGGTTATCACCAAAGCTCATGATGTTTACTAAAATGTTTCATATTTATTAAATTCAAATTACAACTTAAATGTTCAAATCAAATTCATACAAATACAAGGAAATGAAACTAAGTAAAACAATTCAAAGTTTAAACTGATTTATTCTTCTAGGCTCTCTTATGTGTTTTTTGCCTCAACTGGATCACCTGTATCATGTGTAAAATGGGGAAATTTTGGGTCAACAAAAGTTGGCGAGTGAACCTTGTTTAAAAAAAACATTGTTATTGATTTCTTGTTGTATTTAATATTTAAAGGTTGTGCAATATTCATATGTGAGCAAACATATATAACCAAACAATCACAAACCACCTTGAATGAGTATATGACATGAATGATAATGTATTGTGAGATCAAGGCTCAATCAAACGGAGCCGATCGTATGAAATGTATAATGATGTAACAAGGCTCAATCAAACGGAGCCGATCGAATGAGGCACCTGTACTCAACCCGTCTCCCACGGGGAGCTGATGGGCCTAATGAAATGCATGTACTGAAAATGATACTTTAATCTAAACATAATCCACACAACAATTGATACATAGTGAATACACATTTGATCACGGATATGATGGATGCACAAGTGTTTAAATATAATAAATAATTAAGCGACACATGATACACCCCAAAAATGTGATTAAAACGGGGAATTGGTAGAGATTCACTCACATTGGGTGCGTTCTTTTGATGTTGTTGGATGCGCACGAGTTTTGGGATTTGATCGACGAGGAAGAACTAACCTAAAATAATAACGAAATGGTTCGGTAAATAATTGGATTTTATTGGAGACTAATACTTTTAATTAACAATTTTAATAAGATTTTTTTTAGATTTATTTTTTTGAGTTTAAGGTCATTTTCTAACTTTAAAAATATTATTTTTAAGTATTTTTAATTGATTTTTAAATTAAATAAATAAATAAATAAAAATAAAATTTTTTGACTTTTTGACCGTTGACCGGTCCGTTGACCGTTGACCGGTCGGACTGTGGGTAATGTGTGCGCTGAGTGAGGTTCGAACCCGAGACCTCTCGTACGCGTGCACGCAGCTCTACCAACTGAGCTACGCGTCTAACCCGAAATATTCTCTGTTTTAATTATATATATATACTAATTAATTGTTATTTTATTTGAGTTAATATTAAAATGATTTAAAATGGTCGAACCGCTTGCAGGACCCGGAGTCGAACTCGGGTCCTTCGGTTCGTATGCGCACAGCCCAACCAGTTGGGCTGTGTGTCTAATCTGTTTAAATTACGGTTTATATTATTCTTATACACATGCTGTGACTCGTTCTGATTCAGTTTTAAAAAGGTTGGTTTTAATTCTGAAAGTCGGTACGTTGTAAGATTCGAACTCGTGACGTGCATTGTATGTTTGCACACAGTCCACCGCTGGACTGTGTGTCTAACCCGGTTAAACATTCAGTTTATATTAATCTTATACTCATTTTGACTTCGTCTTCTTCATTTATAACGACACAGACAAAGATGTCCGACTGTTCTTGCTTAAATCGTTCGTCTAACATATAAATGATTGAAATGTAATGGATAAAGAGAGTTTCGAAAACGAATGTACCGAACAGGATGTTTTTCTCAGAACTCCGGCAAGGGTCCTCAGCTCTGATTTGTGAATTCCTTCTGAGCGGATCAATTAATAGCTTTGATCAATGAGATGTGAAATTAAGTGACTAAACAAGAGATATCAGGGGGTTTAGATGATTGTACCGATTTACAGTGTGATTTCATAATTTCCAGAGATTTTCTGGCGAGTGCAGAATTTCCGGCAACGTCGTCTGGAACCGATTCTGGTTGAAGGATTGAAGTTAGTATATGTCTAACAAATGGATTGAAAACGAAAGAGTCGAGAAATTTACCGATTTGGTGTAAGTCTCAGTTTTCCGGTGAAAGTCCGGCGAGTTCAGAATTTCTCCGGCGAGTGCTAAGACTTCGATAAATTGTGCGATTTTGAGCGAAAAGGTTACCAGAGACTTGAGTGTGAATTTATAGGGAAGAAACAGGATGAATCGAGTCCGAATTTGATCTTGGTTCGTGGTCAAAACTTTTCCGGCGGTTATGACTGGGATTGCGGGATTAGACATCGGTTATAACCGATGTCGAAGTTAATACACGCGTTCAGTCAAAGGAAAACGGTCGTGATTGGCAAAATCGTCTGTAACATCCGTCAAAAAGCGGGTTAACCAAACCCGCTTCGTTTATTAACCGAACATCCAGTTAAAAATTTCGTTGCGTATGTAATGCTCAAATTAATTTTAAACGATACATAATTAATAAGTATATTAGAATATAAAATCTATATTTGAAAATTTATTAAAAATAGTGAAATAAAAATTAAATGCTGATGCCGGGTTTCGAACCCGGGTCAGCCGGGTAAAGCTTCAAAGTCTTAACTCACACACATTCCACCACTCCGCCACTAGTGTTACTTGTTAAGTTATTGAAACAAATAATACATAAAATAAATCTGGAAGTCAAATTCAGTCACTCAGCGCCCCTAAATCCGCAGATGCCGGAAAATACGCGAGATTTCGACGGTTTCTTTTGACTCCGGAATCATGCAAGTATAACGAATGATAAAACATCGGTTATAACCGAAAAACTCAATCAATTTCATTCAGGGACCATAATTCCTGTTCGAAACCGAAAATATAATTCAATCCGAGTTATACTTTATTCATCAGTTGAGCTCACAAGTTTATCCAACTTACACGCTCCATTTTGCTCAGAAAACCTCGCCGCAAGTCGCCGGAATCCTCTGCAAGTTAACCGGAAATTATCGCCGGAAAACCAAATTCATTCCATCCTTTCTGCTTACTCTAAAATAAGATCTTTAGAGCTCATACCGACATCACCCACACTCACCTTAAACCCCCTGAAGAATCTCTGTCGCAAGAAATACATCGCCGGAATTCTCTACAAGTCGCCGGAAAACCGAGACTTTCATCAACACGGTAAATACCTCGACTTTTTCTGTTTCAATCCATTGTTAGACCATTACTAACATCAAACCATCGCCCAGAATCAATCCCAGACGACGTTGCCGAATATTCTGTTTTCGCCGGAAAACTTCTGGAATTTCCAGAATCTCGCTATGAATCGGTATGATCATCTAAACCTTCTGATAATCGTTACTCAGTAATTCAATTTCACATCTAATCAATCAAAGTTGTTAATTGATCCGAACAGACGGAATACACAAAACAGAGCCGGCGATCCTTGCCGGAGTTCTGAAAAAGACAACCTGTTCCGGTACATCCTCTCCCCAAACCTTCTCTGTCCATTGCATTTCAATCGCTGATATTGTCCGTTAATCGAATTAAACTTGAAACAATTGATTTATCATTGTCTGTGTTCTTGAGCGGAGAAGACGAAGTCGTTTATGTTATAAGACTAATTAAAATCAATATTATGAACGGGTTAGACACACAGTCCAGCGGTGGACTGTGTGCAAACAATACACATACGTCCCAAGTTCGATCCTTGACACAATCACATTCTCTGTAATAAAAATGTTCCTTTTTAAACTGAACCGGATCCACTCGCAGTTAGCTGTTAAGTATAATAAAAACCGGAATATTTACCAAGTTAGACACACAGTCCAGCGGTGGACTGTGTGCCAAACTAAACCAAAGGTCCCGGGTTCGAGACCTGTGGAGATCACCGATTGGATACAATTAAATCCTTTTTAAAATAAATGATTTTCAGATTAACTTAAATAGTGTATAAATATAATTAAAAACAGAAATATTTCGGGTTAGACACGTAGCTCAGTTGGTAGAGCTGCGTGCACGCGTACGGGAGGTCACCGGTTCGAATCTCACTCAGTGCAACAATATAACCGACCGAACCGGTCAACGGTCAACGGTCAACAGTCACGGTCAACGGTCAAAGTCAAAAAGTCAACATTTTTTATTATTTTTATTTATTTATTTAATTTAAAAATCAATTAAAAATACTTAAAAACAACGTTTTTAAAGTTAGAAAATAGCCTTAAACTCACAAAAATATATCCAAAAATCCTATTAAAATTTGTTAATAAAATCCACTTATTTACCGAACCGTTATGTTATTATTTAGGTTAGTTTCTCTCGTGGTTAAATCCAAATTCGTGCGCATTCATCATCAATCCAAGAAACGCAACCACTGTGAGTGAATTCTTACAAATTCCCCTTTTTATTCATGTTTTGGGGTGTATCATGTGTCGCTTAAACTAATTCGCTTATTCAAACTCGTACTATACCATATTATGATCTAAACTTAGGATGTAAATATTGTTTGTTGTGATGTATTACATATTGTCAAGTTGTATGCAAATTATTTGTTATGCCCATCAGTTCCTCGTGGGAGACGAGTTGAACAACGCGTGCCTTAAAACTCATTCATTAGGCCCATCAATTTGTAGAACAACGCGAGCCTCAAAACTCATTCATTAGGCCCATCAGTTCCTCGTGGGAGACGAGTTGAGCAACGCGTGCCTCAAAACAATCAAATGTTGTATGTGTGTGCAATATTTAATGTTATGTGTATTGTGAATAAATTTACATCTACATTTACTCATATGTGGTTATGCACTTTATTTTATAATCAATACAATAAACTCGTTTAAATGTTTTTCATAGGATTCACTCGCCAATTTTTTGTTGATCCAAAAACCATTTTTACACATGATACAGGTGGACAGGATGAAGCAGAAAACATATGAAAAGTGCCTTAGAAGAAAAATAATGAAGGCTAGGAAGATGTATAGAACATGTTGTACTAGTATGATTTGATTGTATGATCTTCTTTAAAATTGTAATAATAAATATGAAACATTATAATAAATGTCATGAGCTTTGATGAAAACCCAATCATGCGCTGATCACCTTTTCCGCTGCGGGTCGGGGTGTGACATCGTCGGTATTTCCGGCGACTGCGGATTGGGCGCGCTGAACTCAGGTTTTGATTTCGAGTTTTATTTTAAGTATTAATTGTTTCAATATAATAACAAAGAAGTCAAGTGGCGGAGTGGTAAGTTGTTTGCTTAACGAACCGGCTGACCCGGGTTCGAAACCCGGCAGCGGTATTTATTTTTTTTATTCACTATTTCTTTATTTTTATTAATTATGTTTTAAAATTCTAACAATGTTTATTAGTTATGTATCGTTTAAAATTTATATGAACATTAAATACGCAACGAAAATTATAATTGAAATATTCGATTAATAAACGAAGCGGGTTTTGAAAACCCGTTTTTCGACGGATGTTACAAAGTGCACCCATCGTTGGCGTGGTATGGTGATGGTAATACCGAGGGTCGTCCAAGTACACAAGAACTTTTAATACTGAAATATCGTCAACGTCTAATCTAACCAGTTTTTTGAGAAAAGAGATGTTTAGTAAAAAACTAGAAAGAAACTAAAATATTAGAAAGAAACAATAGACAAGATAGAATCACTTGGTTCCGACTCTTCTTTTACGTATCCTTTGATGAATTCTACACTTTGGGTTTTTTAAGGAATTATCTTAGTTATAGTGGCATGTCCTTCTTTTGGAGGCAACGCTTCTCTCGGCCATATTGGTCTGGGTCAGCAATGATACATTCCCGCAAGGCCGAAATATTGAAAGATAATTAAGTAAGTTATTTATGCAAAATGTGTCATGTTTCTCTTTTGGAGACAACACTATCCTCGGCCATATTAGTCTGAGTCAGCAGGGATACAGTCCGGCAAGGCCAAGTTAAAGTTTTAATAGTAGTTTATCTATAAGGATTCAAGTCGTTCTTGCTTCCCCGATTTGATGTTATTTGCCTCAACAGAAGTCTTGAATCAAGTCCTCGTAGAATCTATACATTGAACGAGGCAAAAACTTTACCCAACCCACCCTTCTAACCCCCCCTTCCAGGCAGTTAACGTGCTTTATATAGACCGTAAAGACACGAATGAGTGAATCAACAAAACATGAAGAGATGATAGAATAAAGTTTACTTTCAATATTAAAAACTAGTTATTAAAGTCATTATCACATACCCAAACAAAAAGTTTACCAAAGCTTGGAAATCAAAAGTAATACATAGAAGATTTCACCAAGTGATGGAAGAAATTAGCCAAATGGCCTTTGTTTGAAAAAGACTCTTCAATCGATCTTGGATCCCGAGAGTACAACACACAATCTAAAGATGGATGATGGAGGAATGTGGCGGATGATGGTGGTATAGTGGTGGTGGAGTGGTGGCAGGTGTGAGAGAAGAGGTTTGCCAAGGGATGATTTGCAAATGAACCAAGCACCCCTATTTATAGCTGGAAACAGACCTTTCACATGGCACCATGTTTTCTTCTTCTTTGTCTTCATTAAATGAGATGTGTTAGTCCGTATGCACACACGGCCCGTGTGTCAAAGGGCACGGCCCAGTGGTCTTATACTTGCTGTAATATAGGAGTTTTTGCATATCCGGGAGTTTACCATGGCTCGTATCCATGGAAACGGCCCCGTGTCTCTTGTTTGCTTCTGTTAATCTTTTTCTTCATGGACTCTGGAGTAGGGCACGACATCGTGCTTGTCTTTAGATTTGTTGTTTTGGTGGTATGATGTGTCAACCTCTCTTCTTTTGTATTTATGTTGGTTTTTGCCATTAATTTGTTCCTTTTGTACATTTAAGATTTTTTAATACTGAAAATAAAAAATATACAAAGAAACGCACTTCCAACATTAATACATAAACGCTTGGAGGGGAAACGGCCCCGTGTCTCTTGTTTGCTTCTGTTAGTCTTTTTCTTCATGGACTCTGGAGTGGGGCATGGCCTCGTGCTTGTCTTCTCATTTGTTGTTTTGGTCTTGGGGTGAAGCTTGGAGGGTAGATATGATGTGTCAACCTCTCTTCTTTTATATTTATGTTGGTTTTTGCCGTTAATTTGTTCCTTTTGTACATTTAAGCTTTTTTAATCCTGAAAATAAAAAATATACAAAGAAACACACTTTTTCCAACATTAATACATAAAAAGTTGAGTTTATACCTTATTTGATATAATTCATATGTTTCATTTTGTGCATATCAAAAGCCTTCATGGAATTTGTGAAACTAGATTAAAAACATCATAGCCAATTCAACCAACTCTAAATAACCAAATCCAAATAATGTTGTAAAGTATAATGCGATTAATTTGCAACAAAATTGTCGGCTTAGTGTTACTCAGAAGCACGACATGGCTGCAATAACTATTGCTTAGCCAAATGACATGCCCCATCATAGAAATCATACCCTTATGGGTCATCTAAAATCTAGTGTTAACATAGGTGTTGCAAATAAGTCTGCAAACTAGTACACAACATTTTATATACCCAAACATGGTTACAACCAAAAACACCCATAATACAACCCAACCCAACTCAAATGAATTTGGTACAAGTCAACAAAGCACCCACATGTTGACTAAATGAGTCTCAATCAGCAAAAAGAAAGGGTTAAATACCCACAACGAGTATAAACAAATAACCACAATATACAACCTAGCTATGCTTAAACACCCAAAATGCAAGAGGTACAACTCAACAAAGCAGAAACTTGTTGCATACGGATAGTATTATAATAAAGTAACAGACATAGCAGTTATTAACCATAACCACAACTAAATTACATGCCTAAACGGCTTCAAGCAATCAAAGAAAGTGAAACCATAAGGCTCAGAAGCTTAACATGCCTACATCACATAATGTCATGCCAAATGAAAAGCCACGTCATCCCCGGTATAAACATGCAACGAATAAAACCTCTCAGATGGGTACAACCCATCCTCATGGAGATTACCAACTATCTAACATAACAAACCTTGTCCATGCCAACAAATATAATATGCATCCGCACAACCGTTTCTCGGATGAAACAATACATTCATCCTCACCGAAATCAATATCTGAAAGAACAACAATAACCAATACAAAAGTAATCAAACAAATTCTCTAAAGAACAAAGATGTTCAGTGTCATCGAAAAACCAATCACAATCCACAAAATCAACACATCTTACATCTAGAAAAGAGTAATATACATCATCCCTAACAAAGTTGAACAACGTTCATCAACTTGATTCTCGGACGAAATTTAGAGAAAAATGCCTGGATGGTCCCTGTGGTTTATGAAATTTCACTTATAGTCCCCAACTGTCTAAAATTACAGTTATAGTCCTCGAATTTTTTACACCCGTTTCCAACTAGTCTTTAACATGGATGGGGTTAGTTTTTGGTTTAAGTGTGTGTGAAATGACAAATATGCCCTTAGTATTAAATTTATAACTAAAAAATTAAAAGAAAATATTTAATATATATTAATTTATATGTGACCCACCAGCAACCCCACCTACTTCATATTCCCCACCCTAAACCACCCACCACCACCATTCACCTTTCACCACCATCTTCTATCTTTATCTCTTCCGAAACTGACCATACTCATTCCAAAATCAACGGCTTCCGTGACATCTCCTCCAACAATGAAACATAAAACATACAGTAAACCCTTTGATTTTCATAAGTCTCTCTCACCTCTTGATGATTTATGGGATTTCGAAGCTTTCTTATAAATCGATCGGACACTATTAAATCTAATTGAATTTCAATCATACCTCATGAAACCCATTGATTTTCATAAGTCTCTCTCAGATAATTTTCAAAAGCACCACCACCGCACGCGAACTCCATCAGTGCTAAGTGCTAACAACAATCTACGATTCCTCAAAGCAAGGTAACTATAAGCTTATGTCTCCATTTAACCCCAGGTTTCTCAGCTTAAAGAACCCAACTAATAACAGTCTCTGTTCACTGCTCCTAGATCTCCAAACAACAGTGTACCTGCTCATTAGCTTTCCGACAAAGGCTGAGATTACGACGGGTTTAGAGGGTAAAGGGTGGTGTTTTATGAGAGGTTATGGGTGGTGATATAGTGTTTGCAGGTAAGGTGGATTTGGTAGGTCATTGTTCGGGCGAAGGTGTGGGTGGGGGTGATGAAGTGGCGGTGGTTTGGTGGTCATCGTTTTTTCGGCGATGGCAAGATTTGAGGGTGGTGGTGGTGTTATGGTGCTGTGGTGCAGACAAAGAACGAAAGAGAGAAAAGGGGAGACGGGTGGTTAAGTGGGTAAAAGGTGGTACCCATTTATTATTATTTTCATTAGTATGGGCATTTTTTTATCATTTTACACCCTCTTTTAACATAAAAAAAACTAACCCCTATTCACATTAGAGACTATATTAGAAATGAGTGTGCAAAAGTTGAGGTCTATACCTGTAATTTTAGAAAGTTATGGACTATAGATGAAATTTCACCAAACCACAACTCTATGCATTTTTCTTGAAATTTTATCATATTCAACCATACGATATCAGATACATATTCATCTTCAATTCTGACATATTACACATCATAAAAAAAAACTTATCAAGTTACATCAAAACGAAAAGTAGACGGGAAACAAGCTGCGCCGCCACTCCCTTCTGAATTGCAAACCTTAATCTTCCAAAGACGAACCCCTGCCCCCTGGGGATGAACAGTTGTTGTGGATGACCCGTTGATATTACATTTTTGCATTATAAATTTATTACATTTATATATAAATTCAAGAAAGAAAAAAAACTCCTACAATCAGACGCTACCAATATACACCCCACCATTGTATCTAGCGAGTAATATCAACCTGATTTAGACTACAATCAGACGCTACCAATATACACCACACCAGTGTATCTAGCGGATTCGAGTAATATCAACCTGATTTGGTAAGGGTGCACATTTTCATTGCATTGCTGCAAAAACCACAAAGCCATAATCAATCAACAAACTTTATATTACTAAATAAAATCACAATCCAGATATTTATTTTGTAATAAATACACTTAATCTATATTTTATTGTTACAAAAATTTGTAACTGAGCTCAGAAAACATGAGTAAAAAGCCATTAAAACAGCTAATAGGTGCTTGTTGGACATCAAGAACCGAAGAGTCCTCGTGATCGAATGCAAAAAACCCGTTTTCTGACACAAATAAGTGTATTTTCACCACTTCGCCTCATCTCAATCTGCAGTCATTAAACGAAAAAGGAAATGTGACTAAACATACATAATTTTTGTTTATAAACATGACTAACTGATAGGATTTACGATGTTAGAATACGTACTATATAAAGAACATGCACGATGGTAAAAGGGTTTCGACATCAAAAATTTATTGATGAGCAACGGTATACACGCCTGACAAGTCAGCCTGAAGATATTCCGAACAACTCAATCCTTGACACAAGTCTTATTCATTTTCTCGCTTTGATTTATGATCTGATTTTTCTTTCGCAATACATTTTTTAACTTCATTAATTAGTTGTTACTAAATACATCTTTTCACTCCCATTCATTCTCGTTTTGTATAAGCGTTGTAATTATAATAATCTTGTAACCATATACAGGTATCCCCACCGGTTCTGATCATCGTTGAGGTCAATCAGACCAGTCCTCAAGTTCTGTCAAATATCCTCCATCACAGCCGTTAGAATTTCCTATTACTGAAACGGAGTTGGATGTGCTAGACTGGAAGGAGAGTCTTTGGTTGACTCTGTAAACCCGATGATCCGAACTCTTTTTCAAATTGGGCTTATGAAGGCTGGATATCAGAGGTTAAAATGGGAACACCCATGAGAAATTGTTGTAAACTTGATGGAAAACAATTTCTCAATCTTTCCCACCTCCTCCGCGTTTACATTGCCATTGTTACTGTTTGAGGTATCCCCACCGTTTGAGGAAATGTTGTGATCCCGATGAACCAAACTCATTTTCAATCTGGGTGATTGAAAACCGAGGATCCGTGGGGGTTTGCGACCCATGTGCACTGAAACGAGTGCATAGATCTGAACTGTGGTCATGAAAAGAGTGTTGATTGTTGTAAATTGAAGGTGGTGTAGAAGTAAAGAGGAGGTTTGTTTCGGGTTGATTATGGTGATGCCGGTACCAACTGTTCTTAATTCCTTCAAATCAAATATTGAATTGAATGAATTGAGATTGTTGGTTGCAGAAGATAATGATAGTGAAAAGAAGGTTTTGAAAGAGTGAGGAACATTGACGGATTAAAAAGCGTCGACAATGAATTTGATTTATAGGGTAAAACTTTATGTTTTCCCGAAGAAATCACTTTTTCCTCGGATAAAGTTCACCTTTTTCTCCATTAAAGTTCATGTTTTCCTCAGTTGACGTTCACGTTTTCCACCATTGAACTTAAAGTTTTCCTCCACCGAAGTTCACGTTTTCGTCTCAACTCTCAACCACCAACAAACTTTTAAGGGTCCGAATCACATTTTCTTCTCATCCAACAACAAATAATAAGGTCCAACTCATGTTTTCCTAAATAACCAGTTTTTACATTCAGTGATCCCTATGGATGGCAATAATCCTGACCCAACAAGAAAACCGAAACCTAAAAGGAATAACTAGAATTTTTTAGAGGATTTGGAACAGGTAGTGTATTAGGATTTTAAAAGTTTACATGAGGCGCCTAGGCGCGAGGCGCACTTAAGCGCAAACCCCTAGGCCTCTTAATGCTTGAGGCTACCATTGTACATAGTAAAAACGGCTTGAAAGGCAGGCATAAAGTGCAACTCTTGTAAATGGAAAGATTTTGTGCACCATGATGTTGTACATACAGCTTTTAGGTTGTACTTGTAGATATAGTTTATTATATAATAAATCGATATTGAATATAGAACATATTTATATCTAAAATTTGGGTACATGATTATAGAAACACATGATAAATATAGAAAAGTTCATATAAATGCCTTGCATCTTGCATACGAGATGCAATGCACCTTACGATTTGTGCCTCGAACATAAAGCCTATGTGTGCCTCACATTTTTTAAAACTGGGATTGTTTGCAACCATAATACCTTTAATTTCCTTAGATGAGTTCAATGAATTGACTTGTTAAGTTAGTTTATCTCTTTTTCTTCTTGTGGGGTAAACAAGTTCATAGGGTTTGTGTTTATCTTCATACAAACTTGAACCGCGTAAAACCTAACAAGTAATGATCATGTACTTAAACTGTTAATCAATTTGGTCACCCCTTGGTTTAAAGTTAGTCATACTATGGTTTTTGACAGGCTAAACATTTGTTTTGAAAGTGAAAATATGGAACCGAAATATTATTATCAGATAACCATTTTGGGAGATATAAGAAAAAAAACCGTAGAATTTAGGTTATGTGTGAGCTTCTTGCTCTTAAAGTTGCTTAATCATCCTATTTTTGCAGATTCAGTGTATGTGGAATTGTTGACTCAGATCGAAAAAAAGAGTGGCGCATCTGCTCGGCCATTTTGTAGCAAATTATTATACTTTATTAACATCTATTTATTTTCTGAATAGTGACATCAGTAAGTGGTTTAGGGTGAGAAATTTCTTACCATATCCTAGACATGTGGATTTGCTGACGCCATGGTTGCTTCATATCTTGGACCCCATAGAGCAAAGAAAGCACAATATGCCAGTCTTCATGCCCATTTGAAGCATTCAACGTTTGTCCAAAACAGCTCCATACACTCCTACAACCAATTGCAGAATGTTATGAAAACCAAATTTAGTGATATTATAAAACTATAAATCTGCTTAGTAGAGCTAAAAAATCTCAAAACACAAAAGAGATAGAGAGGGACATAAAACAGAGAGGTTTAACTTGTACAGGTAACTATAGAGTATATATTGAGTGCAGGCGTGAAGCATAGAGTATATGTTACGTGTCACTGTCTCACTGACAGGTATCTACCTAAGTGATTTGACTTTCTTTCCTCCAATCCAAATTCATGGAAGCCTTCGATCGGACATATACATAAGTGATTTGACTTTCTTTCCTCCAATCCAAATTCATGGAAGCCTTCGATCGGACATACAAGACAAGATATGCACAATATACCCTGATAAAAAAAACCATACAATGTTATACATACACTTATAAGAGTTCAAAAGTTTCGTATACATCCTTCTAAATTTCTTACTACCTTGGTTTTAAATTACGTGATGCGCTCTCATCTATGAAGCACAGAAACGGCATGGAGCAGCCGTCTCCCGTCCCGGGGACTGCAAGGGGACGGAAACGCGACGGGTACGCCTGGGAAACGTCCCCGGCGATTAGGAAACGTGGAGGAAACGGTCAGGCGAAGGGGACGGCCAAGAAACGTCAAACCGAAACGTTTCCTGCGCGTTTCCGGGTAAACGTTTCTAATTTCTTATTTCACAAGTCAAGACTATGTCGGAGTGTGGTGATGATTCGAGGCGGGATTTTAAAGGAATCGAGGCATTTAGAACGGTTAGTGGTGGAAATGGTGGCTGCAGTATCAGGAGGGAGAGCTTTTCGGTGTCCAAGATTTGGCTTAGAGGGAAGAAAGAGAAGCCCAATTCGACGGCAGCTACCATTGAGCCACTGCTGAAGGGGGCTTTCTCGTTGCAATTTTTGCTTCACCAGAACGTTATTGGAGATGAATCAAAGGCTTCTGAGATGGGTTGTGAAGATCAAGAAACACATTGTAACAATTTTGATCAACAAGGGACTTCAAATCCACCATCTTTTGCAAAAAGGAGTTTGCTTTGGCTTGTGGGTAGGCAGAAAAACAAGGTTGTTCATTCATCTATGTCCAGTAATGTTTGAAATTTTTTGCACCCAACTATGTTGCTATCTTTATGTTAGATAATTTTTTGCACCCAACTAATTTGAGTTTTTGTGTTACATTATCTTTGATATATATTTATTTTTTTATATGTTTTTTTTTCCCGTACCCGTCCCGTCCCCGCTTCTTAATTTTTTTAGTTTTGCCGTTTCCCGTGCCCGTCCCCGTACCCGTACCCCGTCCCAGTACCGTCCCAGTGCATCCTAGGCTCTCATGTGTTTGGTCCAAAAATCCGATGCATGAAGCGATACGAGCACATCACATTTGCGATGCGCTCTTTACAAAAATATACAAAAAAATATTTATACTTAAAAAGTTATAGAAACATCAAACATACTTTAACTAAAACAATTGACGTAATAGGAAGATAAGAGTTGTGCTTTATGATTCAAATCAAGCATACTAAAATGTTACTAGAACCACAAAAAGTGTTTAGGAACCATAATGGTCCAAATCAAGCATACTAAGATATTAATTATTGAAAAAACCAACCCAGTTCATAAAATTTGGAAAAACAAAGCTAGTTTAGGCTCACGAGCCTAAACAAATTTTATATTATTTTTTATACATATAATATACCTACTATTTAACATTGGCGAGCCGAGCTTTTAGCTCATTTAAAATTGTTCTCGAATTACCTCAAGCCAAGCCGAACTTGAGCTCCTGGGTTTTACTTTCGAGCCGAGCTCGATCCCAAAATAGTAGGCTCGAGCCTAGGCGAGACGGCTCGGTTCGTTTACACCCCTTGGGTTTTAATAACACGCCACCAATTAAAAGCATGTGGGCTCATTCGGGTGTGTTAGTATTGTCCGTTAAAAAACAAAGTCCGTGTGATATTATAAAACATCAACATCTGGAATATCTGATAAAAAAACTATTGTAGGCATATGCTAAAGGTTTTTGTTAGTTAGACTAGCGCATACCTTGGTCAAAAAACTTGGATTCGCCACTATGACAATCTCTCTGTGCTGAGAGAACCATAAGTCACCACAATAACCAGTTTCTCAAAGACCAGCATAACCTTGGCTCAGAAATATCTCAAGATATTTTTTTGGAGCAGCAGGATGAATCCTATAAATTCGAGCAATAAAGCTTCTTTCACTAGTGGCAATAATACTAGCAAGTGAATACTCTTTCTCACACAACCCGGTCTCCATAAGCCATGTATGAAATCTATATCTCGGCTTTATTCTTTTCTCCAAATCGAAGCACAAATAAGCCGGGAAAACATCAAGATAATCCATCGAAAACTCGATTTCGTCGCAAAGAAACTCTAGCTTCTTTTCAAGAATTTTAGTTTGTTGATTTAAAATTTTCGGTGACAAACTAATTATTTTACAAAGCTTTGAAAACTCAACTCCATTACAGAACAAGCAATAGAAACGGTTACTTAACTGACCACTCGTCCCGTGCACGTGTTTTAACACTTTTATAGTCAACGCGTTTTCTCCGAACCCGATACTGTGCAAGAACTGTAACTTACTTAGAGTGTGAGCTGGCACTCGAGATGATTGAATTCTCACTAAGCTTTCGGCAAAGTCTTTATCGTAATCTTCATCGGGATTGATAACAGGGTAACTTTTTAATAAACGATAACCACCGTGTTTTAGATTATCGAAGAACCATTGATTAAGATTCAACGCTCTCATCACATGTGGCAGATTAGCTAAGCAGTTTTTACCGAGCACGTAAGGGTACTTCTCGGTAATAATACGCAGACGTTGTTCATCCATCCCGAAGTGTCGTAAAAGTCCTACGACACAAAATACTTGAGTCGTCAACTCCAAATCAAAGATTTTAGATCCCGAAAGAAGTAATGACATGACCTCATCTACGGTAACATCAAATTTACGAAAATACTCGACTTTTTCCGATAAAACGTTTTCCGAATATTCCACCAATATAGTTTTACTCCTACCGATCATGTCAGATAAACCGTCTTTCTTGCAACCCAAATTGTAAAAGAGTTTAATCTTTCTACAAAGATCAATCCACGTATCCACATCACCGTCCACGTCATCGACCAAATTAAAATCAATAATGACCCGTTTCAAATCACTAACCACCACCTCAACTTCACGATCCCCGTTCAACACACGAGGAAACACCAAGCAAATCCCGATCAAAGACGAACTAGTGAACCCATACCCGATATACTTCTTCCAAATCTCCCTCAACTCATCCGGATCCTTATCAAAAATTGTTTTTCCCTCTTTATACAAAATCCCCAGCTTGTTCCACGGAATCCCAAATCCATAAAGCACACACGCGACATCAAACGCGTTCCTATCTTCCGACAAAAAGAACTTCCGTGTAGGCAAAACCAAATCAAGCTCATTAACATCAATCCCAATGCTCTCAAAGAACAACTCGAACTCATTAACCGGATGATACCTAAGAAACTTCTGCAACGATTTCGAAAAATCCGAAGCCGAGAACTTAACTTTCGACACGATGGTGGACAGAGACACAACAGAGTATTTGCTTATGTTTTCTGCGAATGTGTACGGTACAGTTTTAACAGTGTGCAGGTAGTCGGTTAGGGCTTCTTGTGCTTGTTGTATAGCTTTAGCTCTGTACTTATGAGGTATTTTCGACAGCGGTTTTGCCACGGAGGAACCGTGGCGTACGGTGGCGTGAGGATAGAGCGAGTGGATCGTACGGCGGAGCAGCATGATATGGTTGTTGATTTGAGTGTATAATTAGGTCAAAATATCTGGAATATGTATATATCTAATGATTAACCTAACTTTTAGAACAATATTTGAGCCAAATTGATACAAACAGATAACCTAATTTGTACGGATAAGTAGCATGATGCGTGTTGATATGAGTGTATAATCGATATAAACAGGTAACCTAATTGAATGCATTGTGATCAGAGATTGAAGATTAACGGTTGATGAGGTTATACGGGACGTATAGGATAATAGTAGATAGTAGAAATGGTGGAATAGTAATGTGTAATGTTACCTGTTTGTGGTTTGGTTAAGATGAAGAGATTGCAGAGGTGGCGGCGGGATGGAGCGGCGGTGGTGGTGGATGACGGTTAGCGGCGGAGGAGGTGGAGGAGGAGGTGGCGATGGGGTTTGGTGAGGGTTTTGAAATAGAAGGGGGACATGGGTTGTGAAAAATGAGGGGGCATTTTTGTCCTCATGCAGTTTTTAGAGGGTGTTTTGGGATTATTATTTTTTTACATGTTTAATTTTCTTTCGAATTAATTATTATTTTTGTAAATTGTTTGTCAAAAATCACTATTTCAGTCAATTAGTTTAAAATTTACGATTTGAGTCTCTGTGGTTTCACTTTCGTAACCATTCAGTCCCTGTGGTTTCACTTTCGTAACCACTTCAATCCATTTATTCTGTAAGTACAGGGACTGAAATTGTTGCAAGGTGGACTGAAATGGTTACGAAAGTGAAACCACAGGGACTGAAATCGCAATTTTTAAACTAATGGACTGAAATAGTGATTTTTGACAAACCACAGGGACGAAAACAGTAATTAACTCTTTTCTTTTTGAAGAAACAAATCCGTTCCACGAACGAGTTCGGATCAGTTTACCAGACGGAAAACACCATTAGGCTCGTCACATGTAACTCTCCCTGTAACCCACCTCAAGCGTAAAGACTGATTTTTTTAGAGAAATAAGGGTTTTGTGAGAGTAAGGAACAGGGCGTACTAGAAAATGTAGAATGTTACTAAAAGCATTAGTAGGTGACAATGAATGTGTTTTTGGAATAATATGATCACATGCACTAACTTACCTAAACGAGTAATTGTATGGCAACGTGATTTTGTGGCTATGTGCTAGACTACGTGTAGGAACTCATAAATTAAACTAACTGAGACAGTAAACATATCAGAAAGATATTGATTATTCCTGATTACCTTTCACCTTTACTGTCGAGCAAATTAAGGTGAGTTCACAACCTTTTCAAAAAGCATGTGTTCCTAATTTGGAACAACACTTTTAAAGGTAGCCCTGGTGGGGCTATACGCGCGTTTCTAATGGAACCACTAAAACATAATATCCACTGGAGGTGGAGTAGTACACTTGGACAAAAACTCTATCATGGAAGTCCCTAAATTTTTACCGATTAGATTGCCAGGGGGCATACACGGGGTATTAGTTGACAACGCTATTAGGTTTGACAAACCTCACACCGTGTTGTAGGCCGGGTGTGACATTCTAACATTCAATTTTACATTAATGTTGATAGACTTAATGAGGGCACAAACGAAACGTCAGCATTCGGTACACAGTTTAGTCATGTGATGAGGATTAGCTACCCAAGTCATACATAAACCAAAAACAATTGTGAACTTTACTTTTTGTTAAACTAAAATTTGTGAATTCGCCAACTTTATTGTTGACACTTAGTTACATGCTTTGTTTGTCAGTAGGTACAGCTGGGGACGGACGCTGCAAACTGCTGTAGTGGTGTGGTTCGTTAAAACTTTATGTATTGAAACATTTATTAAAATTGTGGTTTTTAAATTATTGTTGAGATTTTTATTTTATCTCCGCTGCAACATAAATTGTGTTTTGGACAATTAAAACTTGATCGCTAATCATGTTGTTAGTGATGTTTTTTTTTATAATTTTTAAAGTTTGGTTCAACATGATTAGTGGCCAGATCCTAGGCAGTCATACGCCTCGCAATAAAACTCCGCATATAGAATTTGAGGGTGTGACATACTGACATAGTAGCTTGCTAATACTATAATTTTGTATTCTTTGTTTTGTGATTATCAGATTCCTTAAGTAGCACCACATGTTTTTATTGGCTGATTTAGTTTGGAGTCAAGGGTCTCCTTAGAAGCAACATAACTATCCATATTCATTGTCTATATTCTACCCTCTCTAGACCGTACTAATAATTTTGGTATTGGTGTTAAACAACTAGAGCGACCACAATCATGATGTTTATATCAATCAATGACAATTTTGTAAGGTTAATGAACTTGGCTAAAGCTCGGAAGATTGTACTTTTTGGATTTGTGAGACCGCAATTTAACATTAACAAAATCTCCTTAAAATATTGGTATTGGCCCTTTTTTAAACGACCAACAAATACTGTATAAGCTCAGCCACTCGGGTAAACCCATTGCGAAAGGTCACTCACGCTCTACGAACACAGACAACACGGGTGACCCAGTCCGCTCACCATTCCAGAGGATGACACCGCCCAAAGGCTCACTGTGATAAAAACATTTGGCCCACCTAAAGCAAATTGCACCAAATGGGATTCAAACCATGACCTCCACATTAAAAGGTCATGGGGTGCCTCCTCCCAGACTAGTTGATCTGGGAGTCATTGGCAATGTTATTGTCCCTTATCTCTCACACACTGTCTTTTTTCAAAGAAGTGTTTCGAGAGAGACGGAAAAGAAGAACCTCTAGGTCCGAGGATTGACATAGAATTTTATGTAGATTGAGACCATTTGTCATGGGCTAAGGCCCCCTTTAACACATCAGCCCACGGGGCGTTAAATGCCGCCTCAAAGGGGCGTTAGAGAGCCCAGTGTGAGGCTATTCACGATTTCACGGGCGTGAGCAAGAGAGAGTGATGCACTTTTTAGTCAATCACCAATAGACACATCGCTCACTTTTTTTAATTTGTCTTGGTCAAACTATTTTATAAAAATGATTAAACAAATCAAAACAAACCATATCAGATTCGTATAAAAAGTTCTCAACCCAAATGTGTTATGAACTTGCACTGTACAAAATAATACTACACACTATTGTCCTCTCAAATGATGGGGGAAGACTCTATATCTAAGCTCCATTACCATCCAACCAATTATACACATACTTCACAGATTCACAGTTCATATATTAACACTCAAAACAGCAAAATTAGTTTTTTTTATTTAATATAAAATTAAAAGAAATGAAAATGAAAAAAGGAGAATCACAATGAGGCATCTTCTTCTCCAGATTCTTTAGAATTTTCAACTGGAAATGAAGATGATTGATCGATTTCCTTTCGGGACGCTTCCCAGAGCTGTTGTTCTATTCCCAACTTCCTCAATTCTGTTAGCCCTCGTTCAACTGCAAGAAATAAAAAAAATTAAATGTTAAGACGGGTACTTTGTGTATGCTTCTAATTATGAGAGCTTGATGGGATTGAGTGTAATATATAATTCTCGTTTGCTAACTAATTATTTAATGGAAAATAAAAGATTTATAAAATTAAAAAATTACCATCAACAGCATCATGAGAAGTGGGAGACGTCGCACTACGGCTTTTCCAAAAGTGAAGTCGATCTTCCGCAATATCCTCTTCTACACCATGAACTTTGGCTCTTCTCCAAAAATACGTAAGCCAAGCCTGCACACGACAGTGCAATGATTAACTATCAGACTATATGCAGCAAAAGGTGGACTGAGTTGAACACGCGAACCCGTTTAGCTAAACGGGTCGGGTTTGGGGCAACCTGGTCGGGTTGGCGGGGTTGACCCATTTAACCCATTATGCTATATTATATTTTTTTACACTATGTTTTATGTCATATATTAAATAGAGTGTGTATTTTATGCCATAATTATAACTTAAAAACAGAAACTAACATAGATTTTATAATTTAAATGTAATTGTATGTTATATACATTTGTATTTTTTAGTAAATTCTAATCTTAATATATTAATTTGTAGAAAAAAAAATTCAAGGTCAACCTGCAAATATTCAGGTTTCATGTGTATGACACGATTTTCGGGGTTTAGGCTGTGTTCGGGTTCGGATTCGGTTTGAACCCACCAACCCATGAACACGACCCGTTTAGCGCCCCTAGTTGAAACAAGTCAATCCGAATAAGTCTGGCCTAAACAATTTCTGCCCATTTTTTTAATAAATACTCAATGAGGTAATGCGATTACAGATACTAAGGTATCCAATAATAATCTAATTTAAAAAAAAATATATAGAACGATATAAGTTGTTGTAAATTGAAAAACCCAGTTTAAAATATTTTCAAACGATTAATTTTTATTATCATATTTTGTGCACTTTGGGGGATAGGATTATAAACCAAAAGCAAACCTCTTTAAAAGAAACATCTTCAGCCTCCTCGAGACTCAACTCTGCAGCAGAGGTGGGGTAACTAAAATTAGTCAACTTAAACTCAATTATTATTTATACAATTTAGGACAAAACAGTAACTTTATGCAACAAAAATGTTGAAAACATTTAAATATTATATTAAAGGCAAATTCATACTAAAAGTATGAAATCATTACCATATCCCTCCACGAACTTTGTATCACCCGGGGATTTCAGATCTGCTAAAAAATGGGAGATCGGAAAGCATTTAGATATGATTATGAACTTATGGTCAGATCAGGGTGAAGTGAACATACCGGGAACAGACTGCCGTACTAAATTTGGACGACGTTGTTGGGCCAATGCCAGCACAACAGCATCTTGTACCTTCAAATGCATATATAAAGAACCTATTTGAGAATTTAATGAACTAAGCATATAGTTAACTGTTAACCAACGTACATTAATCCCGAAAATACCTTTAAGGATGCCATTTCCCTCATACCCATATCAACCGAAAGCATAATCTCAATATATTTCCTTCCCCTGTTAAGTCGTTTATATCACGAACGACTTTTCTCCTGTCAGAATCATCTTCACCTGCTCTCATGTCACGATAGTAAGTCACTCAGCGAGCCAAGATGTGACCATTTCAACCCACTTAGTTATACATGGGCTTAGGGTTGTACACGAACTGAACGTTCATCGAACGGTTTGTGAACCGTGATCCGGGAAGTTCGTTTATGTTCGTTCATTTAATAAATGAACAAACACAAACAAGAAATCTCGTTCAGTAAGTTAAAAACGAACATGAACAAAGACTGCGTTCGTTTATGTTCGTGAACATTCGGTAATGTGTTTATTTATGTTCATTTGTGTTCGTTCATTTAAATGTTTATTTGTGTTATATTTTTATTTTATTGGTTTTTGTTTCCAAAATTTGAAACCACAATTATACTATACGCCTCCACCACCATCCCCTGTTTGATCATTTTGATTTCAGTTTGTGTTAAAGACTTAAAGCTTGACAAACTTCTTAATTGTTGTGTTGTTTATGTTACGTATTTATTTATTTTTGGTGGATTCTTCGTAATTTTTCTAATGAAAATGCCAGTTGTATTTTTAAATGAATATGTATAGTACGCTTGTGTTCATTTATATGTTCATGAACATTTGTCTGTATTCGTTTGCGTTCATCTACGTTCTGTAAGTGTTCATGAACATGTTCAGTTCCTTGATGAACGAACACGGACAAGAAATCTCATTCTGTGAGCGTTCGTCAACCATTCATGAACATGTTCATTCCTTAATGAACGAACACGAACAACGCCTTGTTCGTGTTCGTTCGGCTCGTTTACAGCCCATGATGGGCTGGCTGATTCACGTTGTGGCAAATTGGGTTTGGCAAAAAAGGTGACGAGTCAAACAGGTTATAAATTGTAAAGTCTATTTTTAATTCATACAACCGCCTAAGCTGTTTTTTTAAGAAGGTACATTATTATTGTAGTATATTGTTTTGCAATATTTAATGGGATAATGCATACATAGGCCACTGAAGTACTCAAAAGTTCTCATAATGCCCACCTAACTTCTAAAACAACTTTAAAGGTCACCAAAGTATCAGTTTGGTTGGTTTCATTTATTTCTGGAAAAAAAATTGCCAAAAATACTGTAAAATGATTAAGTGCCCTTAAAACTTACAGCTACACTTGTAAAAAATGACAAAAATGATCGTGGTTTTACTCAAAAGACGTGACAAAAGCTTTAAAATTTAGAGGCATTTTGTTATGTCACTCTTTTTCCAACAAAACTTTTAAGGGAATTAAAGTTCTTGTCAATAGCAAAAAGCGGACGATAGCGACAAGCTACCTATACGCTATGTAGCAATAGCGATGAAGTAGCGGGCACTATTTTATGTTTAGCGACACACCAGAAGAAAATTTTAGAAAAAAAATTATATGTACATTATATCCAATACGCTGTTTTATATGTATATTTAACAAAAAGCCTAAAATCCCGCTATTTATGTTAAGACAGAAAAAAACAAAAAAGAAAAAACTAAAATCCTGCTATGGAGGCCCCAAAATCATATAGCGACACATGAGCGCTTCGCTACGCTATTTGCTGTAGTGCCAGCTATGAGCGTTATTAACAACTATGGTTGGGCCTCCTCTAAAGTTCTTTAATATTTGACTGGCCGCAGTGAAAACGTTTTAAGACTTGGGTGGCCTAAATAAATGTTATCCCTGATCATTTAAAAACATAAGCGAAATGCTTTTGTATTGAAAACGCTGTATTTTAACCAGTAGCTTGACCCGCCCACCTTTCCACCTCTAGCGCGTATATCTGAACAGCGGTAATCAGTGAGTTAGTGAGCTTATCAACATGCCAAGATTCATCTCTCACCTTTTGACCAGCTGATATGACAACTTCAAATGGCAGGGGTGCAAATGATGACCAATGTTCATGCTTTGACCCATCTATGTCAGCACAAATACCTTAAACCCAAAGGAACACAGGGTATTATAAGAAAACATGAGGTGTTTAGACGTGAATTACATAATATGCAATTTAGTTTCCAGTTATGGCATAATAAGTGAAAAAGGAAGATTACCATGCTGTACAGCTAAACCCCAGTAACGAGAAAGCCAACACCTCTTTAGAACTACCTCCTCCTGAAAGTATACAAAAAAAAAATTAACAAACATAAAATATCTTATAAATAAAGAAAAGCCTACCATCTCTTCATGAGTCAAAATCATTCTTTGTGTCATCATGCGAAGAGCTTTTGCTTCAGATTCGGCTTCCTTGAGCTGTTCCATGGCACCGGCGGTCTCGTCTTTAACTTTCTGAGTCAAGCATAAAAACGAAGAAAATAGTCAACACCGGATTTTAGTGTTTCGGTGACTATGATGTATTTACCTCAAGTTCAGCACGAAGGTTAGAAACTTCTACATCTCTTCCATCTCTCGTTTGTTGTGCAGCTTTTAAAGCAGCCTGGAACAAAAAGAAATCTCAGGAACAAGTAATCATGAGAGAATAATGACAAAAATGCCCCTCGATCTGCTCAAAAGAATCAACTCTAGAGAAACTGTCAAAACATATTTAAGTATACTCGTGTATTTGGGTGACCTTAGTTAACACTTTGGAATACTTGGGTGATCTACATATTACCCCTAATTTTATTTAACTGCCAAATATGTATTTAATTTACCTCTCGTTGACGTATTGCTGCTTCTTTCCTGCTAAAATATATATTACATCAGTTTTTTTAATGTTATGCATGCATAAAAAAAATGATATGACAATTGACAAGTCTCAAAGCTAGATTTATCACCTGCTCAACAGCTTAGCCTCCAAAGATACTCCTTCTCCTAGAGAAGCCACCTATTAGATACGAGTTTCGTAGATAAATAATTAAATATAAATATAAGGTATCATAAAACTTATTAAAAGTCTACTTAACTTTAAGGTCATCAAGCCATACAACATATAGACTCAGAGTGGACTATTTGTGAGTAAATTTGATTGTGTACCTGTTTCTCCAGTTCCCTAGCTCTAGCCTCAGCTTCTTCACGTTTTTCTTCTACAAGTCGAAGCTGAAATAAAAAAAAATATCAATAACTTCGTAATATTATTACGGATTACCTATCCGTATAACTAACAATAGAGGAACCAGAAGGTGGACTCACCTTATCTATAACAATGTCATGCTCTTCTTGTAGCATATCAAGCTGCAATTAAGCACCAACAAACATCAACAAAAAATTATAAAATTTGTGTTACGTGATCGTATTATGTACATCATAATCAATAAGCCCATCAAGTTTGATAATATTATGTGTTCCTTAACAAATTCATTTTTGGAATGAGTACAAGTAAGTTCTAAACGTTGATAAGATATTCATACTTCATCGCGAAGTGCAGATGCCTCGTGCTGATCTCCCATATCTTTGCCATGTCCAATGCCTGTTGAGAACCTAAAATGTATAATTGATATATAAATACCCCCTTTAGTTGCATATAGGTTGTGGACTAAGACACGATATTAGTTTTTAATCTAGTAATAATAAAACATCTAAAGATAAACAAGTAAAACCACTTATTACCTTTTTTCTCTCTGTCGGTTGCTAGCAGGTTGTTCTATTGGGGGTGGGACGGAATCAGGTTTGTCTCAAAGATGGTCTATTAGGTGGCAAAATTTGTCCTGTACGAACCGATGGTCTTCCTGCTGATGGGGAGCGATTAGAAGAAATGTGCTCCATAAAGTTCCTACCTAACTACATAATGAGCATAAGAAAGTGACTATAACATCAACACACACAAAAAATAGCATCTACAAATGCAATCTTTTGATCATTCTGTATCTAATTAAGTGAGCCAATGATCGTTGAATGCACCACCAGATTAAACAAAGTTAACTTATTCTAAATCAATAAAGTTTCTAGAACACTTGACACTATCGAGGGAGCTCCATTTTTATCGTTTATCAAGCAATAATTTCGAACTAACTAAGCTCCGGTTCAGATTCTAGCACTAATTGCATATATATTCTCAACAAACTGATCAAATTAATCATATGAAACAATTTTGAATCTCGAGCCGGGGTCTCACTGGAAGCAGCCTCTCTAAGGCTGTCTACATCTTACCCTACTCAGACCCTACCTAAGCGTTGGTGGTGGTGTTGGTGTTGGTGGTGGTGTTGTGGTGGTGGTGGTGGTGGTGGTGGTGGTGGTGGCGCAGACGCTGACGCTGACGACGAGGATGAAACAATTTTGAATCTCTAACTCAAACATACTCTAGAAGAAACGCAATTCATATACACGAAATAAGAACAAAACAAACTGCGTTGACTTACTGCCGGTGACTAGAACAACACACAAAAAGAAACAAATAAGCACATAATTCAAACGCAATCTTAATCATTCCGTATGGACCGTGTCTAATTAAGCGATCCAATGATCAACAAATGTAACTCCAAATCAAACAAAATTAATCTACTACAAATCAACAACGTTCCTAGAAGACTTCTAACATTGTAAACCGAAACTCCATATTTGTAGTTCATCAAGAAATAATTTCGAACTAACTAAGCTCTGGTTCAGATTCTAGCCCTAATTTCATCTATATTCTTAACAAAGTGATCGAACTACAAAAATGAAACGGTCTGAACCTCTAATTCAAATATACAATAGAACAAATACAAATCATATACACGAAATAATAACGAAACAAATTGCGTTACAGGTTAACTTACCGCCGGTGACGGCGATCTATTAACTCTACCAAACGAACCACCACCACTACCATTACTACTACCACTACTCTTCCCAAACGACGTCGTAACAGCAAACCGGAACCCTAGCTCCTCATCCTCATCCCGATCTTCATCCTCAGTAATCTGCGAAGCCATAACTTTCGCCAACCGCTTTGCCGCTTCCTTCGCAGCAACATTTTGCGTCCGCTTAATCGTTGAGTATCCAGACGGTTGACCTAGCCTTGACTGCGGATGCGCCGGTGACATCGCCGGAGAAGATGAACCGGTGCTGCTCCACTGCCGTGCGTACACCGGACTCTCCGTCCGTTTTCGATCCATATGAAGGAATTGAACGGAATTATAGCGGATTTGTAGTTGTGATTGTAGAGATTTGGTGGATAATTTGTACGATTGGTTAGGGTTTTGTGGAGAGAAAGATCACCGGAGAGAATGGTGGAGTTCAAATTGGGATTTTTTTTTTGTTTAGAGGCGTGATTAACGGAGATGATGGTGTTAGATAGTGAATGTTAATGGTAGTGATCCAAATGATTTTGTGAATGTTCCCATCATAATATCCACATCAGCAGCATCCACTCCGAAAAGCTCACACACCCCTCTTCCTGTTTTCCCAAATAGACGTATGCCGGTTATCCGGTCTGGCCACCGGCCACGGGTTCAACCGGCCGGCTACGTATTAAAGCAATCCAACTCTATGAACCGGACCGGTCAAGGCTGCGGTCCCCGGTTCGACCGGTCGAGCCGGCCGGTCCGGTCTGGTTTTCAAAACCTTGGAATCAACAAACTATAGGGCAAAGACCACAAATAAATAAAATGCAACCATTCAAACTAAGAGTTCCAAACAACACAAGTATAACAAATACCAACTCATTTACATTTCTTGTATCACCTTCTGTTTGACTTTTTTTATTTTTCTTTCCCTTCTTAAATGAAACTCAGGAACACAAACATATTCTTTTTCCTTTCAATTCCTTTCTTTTCCCTCTTTAAATGAACTCGAAAACAAAGTGTTAAGTAGGGAAAAGAAAAGAAAGTAAAAGGAAGACGGGGAGAAAGAGAAAAGAAAAGAAAAAATGTATTTCCTTCCATTTCTTTTCAAATCGGAAGAAAATAAAAACTAAAGAATTTAGTCTAGTTTTCCTTCTCTTTCCTTTCTTTTTCTTCCTTGAATGAAACTAAGAAACACAAACATGTTTTTATTTCCTTTTTTTACCCTTTTTAAGTAAACTCGGGAACAGAAATACACATTAACACCCTTATATAGTGATAACAATAATATTGTTAGTATAATAAAACAATAAACATCGTTATAATAATCATAAACAGACATTAATAACGAAGATAATAAACATGCTAGTGATGATAATATTGTTAGTATAATAATATAACAATAACATCGTGAAATTAATAATAAACAGACCTGAAGATCGCTAGCTTTCCACAATCGATGAGATTACGGAGTAAACCGTAGCTGACATAGGTTGTTAATGCTGTTAAATATGGATTTGCTATCATTTTTAAGAGTGGATTGGCCGGAAACGGAGCTCCGGCGAGATGAGAGAGATCGGACGGTGGGAAATGAATGAAATTCCGATGGGTTTTGCGTCTTCTACGTTGATGTTATTGTTTTGGTTTTTTTGAATAACGGATTAACAACTTTTAGTATTTCCTCAAATGAATAAGATTTCTTTTAAAAAATTATCATATTAGTGGGATTCTTGTTCTCCATGCAATGTGACAGGAATTTGGTTTCGTTCGATATCAATTCAGTTCATTATGAGACTCGGTATAGTGACTAAAAGATAAGAGAAGTAAAATAAAGTCTCAAAAAAGATATCGAATACGTGTTCTACATCGATCTAAAACCAAAACGAATATCAATAGCAGTTATGATTAGTATTGCATTATGGCAACGACACCAGACCCGGCTCTCTTCAGTAAAAATATAGGTTTGGGCGTAGGGCCTCTAATAGGGCCCACTTTTAAGTTTATATGTATTAGGTTATTTGGGCTTAATATTTGCTAGTCCAGCATTTGTATAGTTGTATTCGTAATCTCATTATATTCTCATTGGTGTTCATAACTGGGGATGGTTTCTCTAAAATTATTTTAAATTGTTAACTTGCTGGTAAAGTTATTATCTTATTTAGGGCTAGTGTTTTTAGTTCGTATTAGTCCTCCAAAATAATTACGTTGTTCCTGATAGTAACGTACTCAACATCTGTTTTAAAAACCGGTTTAAAACGGTAATATTACCAGTTAAACTGTCTGGTACACCCGGTTAAACCACCCAATACACCTAATTAAATTGTTTCCAAACCTAACCCGATACCATACAAGAACCGGTTTTTAAAACATTACAAAACATCGATCTAAAACAATGCTGCACTTAATTTTCTTATGGGGTTTTAAAATAATCATAGTGTTAACCTCTGACTTGTAACTTTTGTAGAAAAAAGTATGTGAAATGTATCAACTTCTGATGTCATTTATACCGGAAAACCATGGTCTAAATTTCATATGAAATATGATAATATATGCTTTAACTTAAATAACATTTATATCAGTAAAGGATTTACATAGAAAAATTAAAAGAAACAACCAACAAATTAAACTAATCACATAACTCAAAAACTAAAAGAAACAACCAACAAATTGAACTAATAACATAACTCAAAAATTAAAAGAAACAACCAACAAATTGAATGAATCACATAATTCAAATCATCCATGTGATATATATGTCATGAATTTAAAGGACAGAACCATAAGTTAATCAATAATTTATCATAAGTGTAAGTATCAAATATAAATAGGTCTTAACATAAAAAATGACCTTAAATTGAGAAGTGAAGTAGGGATTTTTTTTTTAATTTTGTTCTCATCTACTTAAGCATGATGTTTAGTTACAAAATGTTAAAAAATTCTTATATTTACTCTAGTAGAGTAATTATATGTAATTATAATTATAATTACTCTAGAGTAATTATATTTCCCTCTCTACTACTGTTATTTACACAATGTTTTTTAGATTCTATGACTAAAATATGTGCTTAGTAAGATGTGAAAAAAAATCACTCCTTTACTTACGTTAAGCCAATTTGTATGTTAATACACGTTTGTACCGGAACCTAACTCTTTATCATAAATGCCAATAATTACGGATGTTGCTTTAAACGTGATGTATACGACCTTTTTAATGGCTAAAATCAGACCATATTGCCTTTTGTGTATGATTTGAATTCACATTTATTTGATTAGAGAGTACAACACTTTACTATCAGACTATCTTTAAGGGATTGTATATGACGACTTACCCTGTTAATCTATTTCTCTAGTTATATTAATTTGAACACTACGCTTAGTTAAAAGTAAATTATTCGATTATCACGATCCTGTAATCGAAATTTCTTTTATCAAACAATGTAACAAGTATAATATAATATGTTAGTTACTTAATTAATTAAATTAAATGAAAAAAATATATAAAATGATTGATGGGCTCACCTGACTCGTTCAGAGCACACACGTTAACAGATGGAATTATTGCTACCCAAACGAGAGTAATTTCCATTTTCCAATACAGATTTTGCCAGATTGGTGAAGTTGGCCCACTACGTGTTTTACCTTTTGTTTTAGCTTAAATTTAACTAATATATTTAATTCGATTAGAATGTATATATTTAAATAATAAATATATTCTTTACAATCTAACATTTTAAGTATTTTAACTATAAATTTGGTTTTATATAGTGTTATTTTTATTGTTTTTTTTTTTGAAAATGATCGGTGTATAATATCACTCGGATGTAAAATAGACATATAACGCATTAATCGGTGTATGATATCACTCGAATGTAGAATACGCATTAAAGCAAACATAAGATGTTTTATAACATATTAAACTTTTATTAGTATCACCTTAGATATTTAGATCTCCCAGCAAAGAACTGGGTGAAATGGGTACCTAAGAAAGTGAATATATTTGGGTGACGAGCGGAGCAAAATCCTCTACCGACCCTAAAAAAATTGGCGAAACGGAATGTACATGGTTCGACTATATGTAGGTTATGTGGGGAGATTGATGACGATGCAAACCACCTCTTAGTGTCATGTTACATCGCATTAGCCCTCAGATACAGGTATGTATGCGCCTGGCGTAGAATTCCGATGACGGCACTGTCTGATGTGGAGGAACTGTTAAAACAACACTCAAGTAAAGGTGTAGAGACTAACAAAAAAAGGTATGTTCAGCTGATATATTTAGTTCTTTGCTGGGAGATCTCGAAAGCACGAAATGCACTTGTTTTTTCCAGAAAACGAGTGTCCGTAGATCAAATACTCGGTGAAGTACAAGCAGTTACATTTATGTGGGTAAAACATCGTGCAAGGCGACTTGACTTGGATTGGGAGAAATGGCTGCGTTTCTAATTGTAACAACATTACATAGCACTTATAGAAGGAAAATATGGCTTCGATGAGTCAACACGTACCCATTTCATGTTAACTTCATTTTTACAATAAGTTTGCCACTCATAAAGGATCTTGTTTCTTCCATTTATCACAATCCACCCTTTATATATTTATTCATCTTTATATTTCTAAAACCATAATTTAAAAAAAAATGTTAATTATTTTTAATGATACTTTGTGATATGATACTCAATAGTATACGCTTATAATTTACTCATTTGATTAAGCAAATAGTTAACTATTACATGTGTGTTACTATTTGTTCAAGCATTGACAAGTTCAAAGAAACATTCACAATTCATATTTAAATCATTGAGGTTAATCAACTTTTGGGGTTTAAGAGAAATTTTGTACCCAGTGAAATTTATCTGGATAAACCAAAATAAAGCGATATTCAAGGCTCAAAACATATACACATAATATTTTTATCATTTAAATTTAACTTTGTGTTTTTTTTAAATTATAAGAATGTAAGAAATTTGAAACAACTCAACTTGATTTGAGTAACATCAAAAGATGGTTGAAGCTACTCAATGAGTCTGACTTTTGTTAGACATGTCTCGTAGTTTTGTTTTGTTGAATATCAAACTTTTAATGATTGTGTGGTTGTGATATGTTTATAACAATATAGCGATGTCGTTCAATGAAACATGAGAAAACACAAGACGATATCATGTGTAGATAATTATTGTATAGACTATAGAAAGATACAAGGGGATGACCTACTTCCAATTGAGCTCCCTACATTATAAGTAAAATACGTGGAGAAACAATCAAATAAAACTCCTAAACTAATAATTGATGGGTGTTAACCGTGGCGAGGGCCGAGTCCCATACTCACTTGTACCTTACACAACTATTTGGTAAGGTTGGGGTGCATATCAGAGGTCTAATGGGGCTTAGGAATGGGTTTAAGGGGTCCGAGATAGAAGAAAACGCAAAAACATGCTTACCGGCGTCGACGGGGTTCGTAGGCAGCAGGGTTGGGCGTAGACCAGCCTCAGGTCATCGTCGACTCCACTTCTGGGCGTCAGCGACTTTGCTTTTAGCACCGGTGGCCGATTTTCGTTCTTTTACGCGTTTTGACCCGCGCCCACGTGTCCTAAAAGTCTCAAATCGTAAAATATAATTTTTCCACCCCCAGATCATTCTAACACGTAACCCTGTGTCCCCATAACCAAAATTTATACTTTTTTCTTACTTTCTAGATTTTGACTCGTTTTATTCTATCATGAACTTTCTGACATGGTTAACTACTTTTGGCCCGCTACAACAATGTTTTCCTTAATACTACCATCATTTAGGGGCTGTTTGGCAACTTCTAAATGATTAAGTGCTGAACCAATAAGAGGTCTGAACCATTAAGTGCTGAACCAGTAAGAGGTCTAAACCATTAAGAGCCAGTATAATGCTTAACCATTCAAAGGCAATTGTCTAACAAATTCAGATTAGAGGTCTTAACCATTCAGACTTTGTATAATACTTAACCATTCAGAGGCAAATGTTTGAACCATTCAGACATTTGCTTGCGAAACAAACAGTCTGAACCATTAAGTGCCGAACCAGTAAGAGGTCTGAACCATTCAGAGCCTCATTAAGAGGTAAACAAACAGCCCCTTACACAATTTTACATGACTCCCTATATTCATACATACAAAACTCCCTTTTTAAATACTAAGAAGTGAGTCATAATCACTTAACTTTAGCGTCCATGTTAATGCTTGCTTCATTGCCTCATCTTGACCCATTAGCCTTCCATGCTTTGGTCCATCTTGATATGATCCCTATTCTTTCAAGTCATTATGTTTACCACATTATTATCATTCAAGCACATTCATAATAACATTCATTTTCAACTCATATCTTACATTGACTTTCACTAGTCGATATTATAACAATCACAAAGCATGGATTAGTAATCACATCATTTCGACCCAACACAATTCAACACATCAACATGTACAACTCATAATGATCTAACGTGTGCTATATGAATTCTTAAATCTCACAATCATGTTAGAAACTCTAACCACGCTATTCGTATTTTGTTGACTTTCAGAAAGTCAACTGTCTGATCATTAAAACTTCCAAATTATACTCATACATTCATATTGATATGGTAGACCATAGTAATGACATAACATACATTTCATACTAATGTTGTAAGACACATATAACCACATGATATCCTAATTACAAAAATATACATATATAATCAACTCCACATATACTAGTACACAATTCTATGATTAGAAACACCATTGAAGATTAGCTAATTTAACATGGTTCCAACATTATGCTTACTAGTTAATCCACATGCTAGACAATACTCCAATTTCACTTCTTGATCCAACTAAACAATCAACTAAACACATAGTGTACATCATACCATTCGAACATAGTGTCACACCCGACCCGCAGCGGAAAAGGTGATCGGGGCATGATTGGGTTTTTATCAAAGCTCATGACATTTATTATAACGTTTCATATTTATTATCACAATTTTAAGGGAAATCATACAATCAAATCATACTAGTACAATATGTTCTATACATCTTTCTATCCTTCATTATTTTTCTTCTAAGGCACTTTCCCTATGTTTTCCTTGCTTCATCCTGTCCACCTGTATCATGTGTAAAAATGGTTTTTGGATCAACAAAAAGTTGGCGAGTGAATCCTATTAAAACATTTAAACGTTTTTATTGAATTGATTATAAAATAAAGTGCATAACCACATATGACTAAATGTAAATGTAAATGTAAATTTATTCACAAAACACTTAATATTAAATATTGCACACACATACAACAATAGCTTGTTTTGAGGCACTCGTTGTTCAACTCGTCTCCCACGAGGAACTGATGGGCCTAATGAATGAGTTTTGAGGCACGCGTTGTTCTACGAACTGATGGGCCTAATGAATGAGTTTTAAGGCACGCGTTGTTCAATTCGTCTCCCACGAGGAACTGATGGGCCTAACAAATAATTTGCATACAACTTGACAATATGTAATACATAACAACAATCAATATTTACATTCTAGGTTTAGATCATAATATGGTATAGCACGAGTTTGAATAAACGAATTAGTTTAAGCGACACATGATACACCTCAAAACGTGAATAAAAAGGGGAATTTGTAAGAATTCACTCACATTGGGTGCGTTCGGTTGATGATGTTGAATGCGCACGAGTTTAGAGGATTGATCGACGAGGAATAACTAACCTAATTAGTAACGAAAAGGTATGGTAAATAAGTGGATTTTATTAACAATTTTAATAGGATTTTTGGATATATTTTTGTGAGTTTAAGGCTATTTTCTAACTTTAAAAACATTATTTTTAAGTATTTTTAATTGATTTTTAAATTAAATAAATAAATAAAAATATAGAAAAAAATGTTGACTTTGACCGTTGACCATGACTGTTGACCGTTGACCGGTTCGGTCGTGTATAAGCATGCGCTGGGTGAGACTCGAACCCGTGACCTCCTGTACGCGTGCACGCAGCTCTACCAACTGAGCTACGTGTCTAACCCGAAATATTTCTGTTTTTAATTATATTTATACACTATTTAATTTAATCCGAAAATCATTTATTTAAAAAGGATTTAATTGTATCGAACCGGAGCTCTCAACAGGTCTCGAACCCGGGACCTGCGGTTTAGTTTTGCACACAGTCCACCGCTGGACTGTGTGTCTAACCTGGTTAATATTCTGGTTTTTATTATACTTAACATCTTACTGTGAGTTAACCCGGTTCGGTTTTTAAAAGAGTATTTTTATTTAAGAGAGTGAGGTTGAGTCAGGGATCGAACTCGAGACGTGTATTCATTGTGTGCACACAGTCCACCGCTGGACTGTGTGTCTAACCCGTTTATTATTCTGATTTTAATTAATCTTATACACTAGTTCGAACTCATCTTCTTCGTTTAAAACACAAACAACGGTTAACCAACTGTTTCTTGTTTAAATTCGATTAACGAATATTATAAGCAATTGAAGGTAATGAACAGAGAGGGTTTGGGGAAAGAATGTACCGAACAGGTGTCTTTCTCAGAACTCCGGCAAGGATTCGTCGGCTCTGTTTTGTGAACTCCGTCTGTTCGGATCAATTAACAGTTTCGATTGCTTAGATGTGAAATTGAGTTACTAAACAATGATTAACAGGAGGTTTAGTTGATCATACCGATTAACAGCATGAGTTCGGAAATTCCAGCGATTTTTCGGCGAGTACAGAATATCCGGCAACGTCGTCTGGGATTGATTCTGGGTGATGGATTGATGTTAGTAATGGTCTAACAATGGTTTGAAACAGAAAGAGTCGAGGTATTTACCGTGTTGATGTGAGTCTCGGTTTTCTGGCGAAAGTCCGGTGATGGCAGAAAAGTTCCGGCGAGTGAAATTGCTTTGAGAATTGGTGTGATTTTGAGCGAAAAGATTACCAGAGGCTAGGGTGTGTATTTATAGGAAAGAATATCGATGAATTGGGTCCGATTTCTGTCTTGATTCGTTGGTCAATCTTTCTCCGGCGGTTATGACTGATGTCGCGGGATTGGACATCGGTTATAACCGATGTAGACGTTAATACGTACGTTAAGTCAAAAGAAACCGACAATAATTGGCGAAGTCGTCGGGATTTCCGGCGACTGCGAAATGGGCGCGTTTGACTGAATTTGAATCGAGTTTTGTTATATGAATTAATTGTTTCAATAAATCAACAAGTAACACAAGTGGCGGAGTGGTGGAATGTGTGTGTGTTAAGTGTTTGAAGTTTCATCCGGCTGACCCGGGTTCGAAACCCGGCATCAGCAATGTATTTTTATTTCATTATGTTTAATAAATTTTCAATTATAAATTTTAAATTCTAATATATTTATTAATTATGTATCGTATAAAATTAATTTGAGTATTAAATACGCAACGAAAATTTTAACTGGATGTTCGGTTAATAAACGAAGCGGGTTTGGTTAACCCGGTTTTTGACGGATGTTACAGTATCCCCTACTTTTAGAAATTTCGTCCCGAAATTTAAGTAGTGGCATGTTTGTCTCAAAAGGATGGTGTTTTAATTAACAATTGCATACTTAGAAGGGGGTAAGAGTTTAAATTTTGTTTGAGGCGGTAGCGTTCCTTGTAAGGGTTGAGTACCCTGCTACAGGAATCGCTTTTTGTTGCCTACGGTAAAGAATATTTAGAAACATAGTTGATTGACCAAGTATAATTTTATGCATAAGAGTTTTGATACGTTTGGAAAGATAAGGTTATATCCTAAAACAAAACTTCTACTACTAAAACCTACATGGAACTTCTCATAACCGCCTGACAATGCCTCTGATCCTTTGGCAAGAATACTTATATATAGGAAGTACCAGCGGCGTATCCACCATATTCCTGTCAAATTTTCATTGGTTTTATCAGTAAGTTATGATTGGTTCTATGATGTGACTCTAGAACATAAACAAACATAACAACCAAAGTCTGAGTCCTAATTCTGATAGTATACATGTTTGAATGGTGACAGTACCTCTCTCGTTTGTTATGATGGAGAGGTTAGTCTATGTAGAAATGGGACACAATCCAATTTATTTAAATGATGAGATGATATGAATGCTAAATCAGTGAGTATAAAACAAATTTCAACCAAGACATTACTAAATCCTACATGGAACTTCTCATAACCGCCTGACAATGCCTCTGATCCTTTGACAAGAATACTTATATATAGGAAGTACCAGTGGCGTATCCACCATCTTCTTGTCAAATTTTCATTGGTTTTATCAGTAAGTTATGATTAGTCCTATGTGACTCTAAAACATAAACAAACACAACAACCAAAGCTTGAGTCTTAATTCTGATAGTATACATGTTTGAATGATGACAGTACCTCTCTTGTTTGTCATGATAGAGAGGTTAGTCTATGTAGAAGTGAGACACAACCCAACTTCTTTAAATGATGAGACTGAGATACATCGTGAGGTATGATGATATGAATGTTTAATCAATGAGTATAAAACAAAACTGAAATAGTAGTTCGCATTAAGATTCTTGGATAAATTTCCAATTTATAATTGAGAAACGTGAAAATTGAGATAACATAAAGAAAAACATAAAAACGAAGCGGGTGGAGTTGAATCTTGAGTTTTGGTGAAGGAGACTAGTTGGGTGGTTCGTTTGGGACGTCATTATCTTCAATAGGATTGGAGTTGATGTTGAAAACTCTTCCTCTTGCTGGTGGCCTAGTGGTTAGGTTTTCTTGATTTGCTTGGTTAACTGGGTTTGCTTGAGCTTGGGCATTTATGATGTTAACCAATCGAGGGCACGTGTTTCTAAAGTGGGTAGGGTCGCCACAATTAAAACAAGCTCGAACATATGGGAACATGGGGTATTGGGGTTGTTGATATGTTTGGATCATGTTTTGAGTAGGGGGTGAGGTTTGGTTTTGAGGGGTGCGGCAAACCTTGCTCAAATGACCATAGCGTCCACAATTCGCACATAGTCGACAAGGTAAGGTAGATGGATGGTGATAAAAACAGGTGTTACATTGAGGGTAAGGTCCAAGGTAAGGTTTCTTGTTTGGGTAAGTTGAGTTGGGTGCTACTTGAGTGATTGGGATAGCTTGGAGGGGTACGGCTTGTGAGGCTGGTTGATTGCGTTGGGTGACAGCGAAAAGTTGCCCATCTCGTTTTCTCTTAGAAATGGGTTGAGAAGGGGATTCGGTTTGGGTGGAGTTTGAGGTTTCAGTTGATGCTTTATCCTTCTTCTTCTCCTCCTTGAAGTCTTTATTTCGTATACGGTTCTCGGTGAGCTCTGTAGCAAACTCCATTGCTGCTTCCAAAGTTGCAGGTGTGGTACTTATTACCGAGTCTTGAATTTTTTAAGGAAGACCTCGAATGTAGTGCTCGATCAAACGGTAAAGAGGAGTGAACAAGTTGGGAACCATTTGATTTAACTCGAGGAATCTCTTGTTGTATGTGGTGTGGTCGCCTTCCTTTTGTTTCAAGGAATAGAACTCATCCTCTAATTTCTTGATTTCACTTCTTGGGCAAAACCGTCTTGTCATGATTTCCTTCAACTCTTCCCAAGTCAAAGTCATAGCATCTTCAACACCTCGTTTGGCCTTCACTGTATTCCACCATGTAAGTGCTATTCCAAGTAAACGACCGGTAGCATATCGCACTTTGCGATCATCAGGGCAATCGCAATTTAGAAAAGTGTTTTCCATTTCTTCAAACCAATGGAGGAGAGCGGTGACACCTTCAGTCCCTTCGTATTTTGGAGGGTCGCAGGATTTGAAATGCTTGTAGGTGCATTTAGTGGTAATTGGGGAAGGGTTGATAACATTTTGATCTTCTTGGTTGATTGGGTTGACGGGATTAGCGGTAAGGGCTTGTTGAACTTGAACTACAATGTTGGGTATTACGGCAGCCATTTGTTGAGCGATTTGGGCAGCCATGCGCTCGCGGGCTTTTCCTGATCTCACCTTCCTACGAGCGGAATTAGAAGACATCTACAAGGAATACATATCAAGAGTATGAGTTGGATGTTTTAGGGATCATGTGTCGTATTTAGGAATGAACAAAAATAAATATAGAATAATAAATCTACTACATCCATAGGATGTCTTGGGCTTTGCTCGTAATTGGGCCTTGCATGCCGCCATACTTCACCTTCGTAATCATGTGGGCCCCCATGATTACCGGGTTTTTCATATGGTTCCATTGTGTTAGCCTGGTTACGTACACTAAAACCCGGAGAAAATCGAGAAATAAGTATGTAACGTATGATATTCGGAATGTATCCAGGTGTGGACACGGTGACACCTCAAAGTGGGGTTAGTTCGAACGACGTTTGGTGTGGCATGCTTTGGCCTAATAGGTCCTTCGTACTCTCATCGTTAGTCCCCAGGTAGGCAAACTGGTCCGTTATATTGGATTTATACAAATGCCAACCTAGACAGGACGTTCCGACTACCGGTACTTGTACCCTTACAGTTACTACATGCCCGTCGCAGAACTCACTCTGATGAGATTTGAAAAATGAAAAATGCGACAAAATCTTGAATAACGGAAGTATGAAGATGATTTGAATATGTGAACATTGAAATATGTATGATGAATATGTATGTAAGTATGTATGTTTGACTGTAAGTATAATTCATTATGTATCACAAAATGTCATAGTGGAAGTGTTTGCATGCATTTGTATATGTAATAAATATGAAAGAAATAAACATCATGAGTTTGGATGTAACCACATAAACAATTAAAATCTAATCAACTATAGTATAAGCTCTAAGGGTCTAATAACCTATCCTATATCCCTATAGTCAAAAGCTCTGATACCAATCTGTCACACCCCGACCCGCAGCGGAAAAAGTGATCGGGGCATGATTGGGTTTTTATCAAAGCTCATGACATTTATTATAACGTTTCATATTTATTATCACAATTTTAAGGGAAATCATACAATCAAATCATACTAGTACAACATGTTCTATACATCTTTCTATCCTTCATTATTTTCTTCTAAGGCACTTTCCCTATGTTTTCATTGCTTCATCCTGTCCACCTGTATCATGTGTAAAAATGGTTTTTGGATCAACAAAAAGTTGGCGAGTGAATCCTATTAAAACATTTAAACGTTTTTATTGAATTGATTATAAAATAAAGTGCATAACCACATATGACTAAATGTAAATGTAAATGTAAATTTATTCACAAAACACTTAATATTAAATATTGCACACACATACAACAATAGCTTGTTTTGAGGCACGCGTTGTTCAACTCGTCTCCCACGAGGAACTGATGGGCCTAATGAATGAGTTTTGAGGCACGCGTTGTTCTATGAACTGATGGGCCTAATGAATGAGTTTTAAGGCACGCGTTGTTCAATTCGTCTCCCACGAGGAACTGATGGGCCTAACAAATAATTTGCATACAACTTGACAATATGTAATACATAACAACAATCAATATTTACATTCTAGGTTTAGATCATAATATGGTATAGCACGAGTTTGAATAAACGAATTAGTTTAAGCGACACATGATACACCCCAAAACGTGAATAAAAATGGGAATTTGTAAGAATTCACTCACATTGGGTGCGTTCGGTTGATGATGTTGAATGCGCACGAGTTTAGAGGATTGATCGACGAGGAATAACTAACCTAATTAGTAACGAAAAGGTACGGTAAATAAGTGGATTTTATTAACAATTTTAATAGGATTTTTGGATATATTTTTGTGAGTTTAAGGCTATTTTCTAACTTTAAAAACATTATTTTTAAGTATTTTTAATTGATTTTTAAATTAAATAAATAAATAAAAATATAGAAAAAAAATGTTGACTTTGACCGTTGACCATGACTGTTGACCGTTGACCGGTTCGGTCGTGTATAAGCATGCGCTGGGTGAGACTCGAACCCGTGACCTCCCGTACGCGTGCACGCAGCTCTACCAACTGAGCTACGTGTCTAACCCGAAATATTTCTGTTTTTAATTATATTTATACACTATTTAATTTAATCCGAAAATCATTTATTTAAAAAGGATTTAATTGTATCGAACCGGAGCTCTCAACAGGTCTCGAACCCGGGACCTGCGGTTTAGTTTTGCACACAGTCCACCGCTGGACTGTGTGTCTAACCTGGTTAATATTCTGGTTTTTATTATACTTAACATCTTACTGTGAGTTAACCCGGTTCGGTTTTTAAAAGAGTATTTTTATTTAAGAGAGTGAGGTTGAGTCAGGGATCGAACTCGAGACGTGTATTCATTGTGTGCACACAGTCCACCGCTGGACTGTGTGTCTAACCCGTTTATTATTCTGATTTTAATTAATCTTATACACTAGTTCGAACTCATCTTCTTCGTTCAAAACACAGACAACGGTTAACCAACTGTTTCTTGTTTAAATTCGATTAACGAATATTATAAGCAATTGAAAGGTAATGAACAGAGAGGGTTTGGGGAAAGAATGTACCGAACAGGTGTCTTTCTCAGAACTCCGGCAAGGATTCGTCGGCTCTGTTTTGTGAACTCCGACTGTTCAGATCAATTAACAGTTTTGATTGCTTAGATGTGAAATTGAGTTACTAAACAATGATTAACAGGAGGTTTAGTTGATCATACCGATTAACAGCGTGAGTTCGGAAATTCCAGCGATTTTCCGGCGAGTACAGAATATCCGGCAACGTCGTCTGGGATTGATTCTGGGTGATGGATTGATGTTAGTAATGGTCTAACAATGGTTTGAAACAGAAAGAGTCGAGGTATTTACCGTGTTGATGTGAGTCTCGGTTTTCCGGTGAAAGTCCGGTGATGGCAGAAAAGTTCCGGCGAGTGAAATTGCTTCGAGAATCGGTGTGATTTTGAGCGAAAAGATTACCAGAGGCTAGGGTGTGTATTTATAGGAAAGAATATCGATGAATTGGGTTCGATTTCTGTCTTGATTCGTTGGTCAATCTTTCTCCGGCGGTTATGACTGATGTCGCGGGACTGGACATCGGTTATAGACGTTAATACGTACGTTAAGTCAAAAGAAACTGACAATAATTGGCGAAGTCGTCGGGATTTCCGGCGACTGCGAAATGGGCGCGTTTGACTGAATTTGATATCGAGTTTTGTTATATGAATTAATTGTTTCAGTAAATCAACAAGTAACACAAGTGGCGGAGTGGTGGAATGTGTGTGTGTTAAGTGTTTGAAGTTTCATCCGGCTGACCCGGGTTCGAAACCCGGCATCAGCAATGTATTTTTATTTCATTATTTTTAATAAATTTTCAATTATAGATTTTAAATTCTAATATATTAATTAATTATGTATCGTATAAAATTAATTTGAGTATTAAATACGCAACAAAAATTTTAACTGGATGTTCTGTTAATAAACGAAGCGGGTTTGGTTAACCCGGTTTTTGACGGATGTTACACATAGACTACATGTAACATTCGTCGAAAAACGGGTTTTCCAAACCCGCTTCGTTTAATAATCAAGTATTCAGTTATAAGATTTCGTTGCGTATTTATTATTCAGATTATTTTAAATAGTACATAATTAATAAACATTTTAGAAAAAAAACATAATTGATAAATAATAATAATAAGTGAATAAAAAAAAATAAAATGGAGCTGCCGGGTTTCGAACCCGGGTCGCCCACAAAGACAAACACACACCACACCACTCCGCCACATACTTTCTTTGTGACAAATACTGAAACAAATAATAATTATAATAAAAACCGAAAGGTCAAATCTGCAAATCAGCGCGCCCAGAACTCGCAATCACCGGAAAAACCTAAACTCCGCGATTTTGGCTGTTTTTCCTTTGACTGAAACGGATAAACTGATTTCGACATTCGTTATAACCGTTGCCGGCAATCAATTTAGTCAAAAACCGTCGGAAATCTTTAATCGCGATTGTTTACCTTAATTCAAACCCAAATCAACTGTTCCTCCTTATAAATACCCACTCCAACCTCCTGTAAACCTTTCGCTCAGAACCGCGCTCACTTCCTGAAGCTTTAGTCCACTCAGAACACGTCGCCGGAAATTCTCGCACTCACCGGAATATCACCGGAGAACCGAAGCCTTACTCCTATCGGTACAATCATCTAAACCTTTCTTGCTATCTCTTGATTAGTAATCTAATTGCTCAACACAATAATCGAAACTGTTAAACAGTTCACTCAGCTGGAAATCGCAAATCAGAGCTTACGAAATCTTGCCGGAAATTTGAAGCAAACTCGCTGTTTTGGTATACCATATCACTTAATCTTCTTTCCATTTCAATCAAGTATAAGTTGTGGTCGATTAAACAGAACAGTCGGATTTCACTGTTCTGTATTTTTAAGTGAAGAAGATGAAAATGAAAATGTGTATTAGTATAATTAAAAACGGATATTTAACCGGGTTAGACACACAGTCCAGCGGTGGACTGTGTGCAAATACAATACACACGTCCCGAGTTCGAATCGCACATGTTACCGACTTTCTGAAATAAAACCAACGTTTTTAAAACCTATTCAGATCAATCCACAGAATGTATATAAGAGGAATATAATCCAGTAGTTAAGCGGATTAGACACACAGCCCAACTGGTTGGGCTGTGCGCACTCGAACCGGAGGTTCCGAGTTCGACTACGGGTCTCTGCAACCGGTTCGGCCATATTAAATCATTTTTAATAAAAACTAGATAAGGTTAAAGTGAATTAGTATATATATATAATTAAAACAGAGAATATTTCGGGTTAGACACGTAGCTCAGTCGGTAGAGCTGCGTGCACACAAACGAAAGGTCCCGAGTTCGATCCCGCGCGCCGTATAGAATAAACACAGTCTGACCGGCCAGACCCGGTCAACTGTCAGAAAGTCAACCCATTTTTTATTATTTTTATTTAATTATTTAATTGAAAAATTATTTAAAAATACTTAAAAATAAGATTTTAAAGTTAGAAAATTTCATTAAACTCACAAAAATAAATCTAAAAATCCCAATAAAGAGCACTAATTAAAAATATTAATCTCAAATAAAATTTACTTATTTATCGAATCATTTCGTTATTATTTAGGTTAGTTTTTCCCTCGTCGGTTGAATCATAAATTCGTGCGCATTCATCGTCGTCAAAGAACGCACCCACTGTGAGTGAATCTCTACCAATTCCCCGTTTTAATCATGTTTTGGGGTGTATCATGTGTCGTACAATTCTTTTATTTTATTTAAACACTTGTGCATACATCATATCCGTGATCAAATGTGTATCAATTGTTGTGTGAATTATATGTAGATTGGATTTATCATTTTCAGTGTACGCATTTCATTAGGCCCATCAGTTCCCCGTGGGATACGGGTTGAGCATCAGGAGCCTCATTAGATCGGCTCCGTTTGATTGAGCCTTGATCTCACATACATCATCATTCATGTCATATACTCATCCAAAGTGGTTTGTGATTGTTTATCTATATATGTTTGCTCACATGTGATTATTGCACGAATTTTCTTTATTAAATAAAACAAGAAGTCAGTAAAAATGTTTTATCAATGTTCACTCGCCAACTTTTGTTGACCCAAAATCTCCCCCGTTTTACACATGATACAGGTGATCCAGCTGAGACAGGAAACACTTAGGAAGGTCTAGAAGAATAAACAAGTTTATGCTTTGGAATAATTATGTAGTTTCATTTTCTTGTAATTGTATGAATTTTGTTTTGGATATTTAAGTTTGTAATTTGAATTTAATAAATATGAAACATCTTAGTAAACATCATGAGCTTTGATGATAACCCAATTATGCCCCGACTTTTATTCCGCTGCGGGTCGGGGTGTGACACTACAACCTTCTAATGCTTACCTTTTTTACAAAATCATATAATCAACCAAAGAACCTACATGTATTCCATCTAAAATACATTTCTCATGTTGAAGTACCACCAAATACATCACATCCACATTTATACATTTTCATCCATTACTTTCATGCCATTTCATCTATTAATCTCACCTAGACATTTCATCAAACACTTGGTGTGCATATCACTATCTAAGCATAATGTACAAGTATTGCATTCTTTACTACATACTTTCATAAATCAACACAACTAAAACATCAATCAATTCCATGTCATAGTATCTAACAGGAATTCGTCACATACAACATCATACATCAAAATTGCACAAGAATTGGACATGGATGATTCACCCATATCATCCTCCTTACTACTACAAGTGGGTTTCACCCCCAAACATCAAATTACATCAAAATCTTGTATAATTCTTGTTCCATATAGTGACTCTAACACATATTCATGCTTAATTCACACTAATTCGTGGATTGATCATAAACTCACTTCATACAAAATCACCAAATTAAATTCTACAACTTACCTAGTGATTTTAAGCATAGATGATGCTAATTCTTCATTCATGCAAGACGTTTGGCTCCACATTTAGTCCCTCATGTTTTCTACTTGATCATAAATGTCACAACTTCATTCCTTACTTGTTTGACTAAGTGTTTAACTAGGTTGGTTAGCCTAGTTATTTTATTTCATGCTATAACATATGGAAATGTACTAGCGAATTTAAAATTCGAGTTTTAGGGCATTCCAATGACGGTTGATACATAAATTAGGTTTTATCATGAATGGCACTTAGGCTTTAATAGAACGTCTATTTAAACTATAGAGTGCATATAGTTCAAGCAGTTTAATGAAAAATCGAATATGAATTCCAACAACATTCATTGTTGATAATGTAAGACGATGAGCTTTGATGAATCTGAAATGTGAATAAAAATATGTGCCACGTAGGCAGTAGAGGGTTTCACATTCCACACCCAAGAGCATGTGTGTTTTGGAAAGGTTATATTGAAATGTGGTGGTGTAACGTTCCGTATTTTTCCATTTCTTTTTCAATTTATTGTAATTCGTATTTTGATTCAATCCTTTGTATTTCGAGACTTGATCATAATAGAAACTATATTTTATATCCTGTTCAATCATACTTGCATAATACGTAGGCAATCACGAAATACGTGTTTTAATTTAAAACCGAGCCATACATTAAGTTTATATTTTTCTCCTAACGATATTCATACACTTTTATGCATTACATGGTTACATACACCTTAAAACCCTAAAAACATGTTCAACATTGAGTTTATAGCATAAGATAACCAACCAAACAACTCAAGGGGCTAAAGATGAAATTTTCATCATTTCAGAGTTCCATATCAACCATATGGAACCCCCTTGCAGTCCATATGGAACATGGTCTGGTAGGTTACTTTTAGTTTGCAAATTTTGGCTCCATTTCCCTCATTTCAACCCCCAACCACCTCATTTAACACCCAAACCCTAATCCCAACAATAAATACAACCCCTTACCACCTCCTAAACACTTTCCACACCCAAATCACTCTTTCAAACACTCTCAAATCTTCACATTTCTCAACTTTGGGTAGGTTCATACAAGTTCCAAATCAGTGAGTTTGAGCTTATTTTCTTCACTTTTCTTCTTTTTTTTTCTTGCTTCTCATTCCTTGGATAACCTCTAGGAATGTTCCCACATGTCTACCAAGGTAAACAAAGATGTTCATCTTCCTTATAAACATGTTCGTTAGGATTTTTCTTGAGTTTTGTTATGAACTTATAGGAAGTACATCACCATTTTGAGGTCCAAAGTTAGGATTTTTCTTGAGTTTTGTTATGAACTTCTAAACATGTTCATCCTTTAACTTTGGTATAACTTTAAGTTGCCAACAAATCCCTATGTTGGATAGGTTTGCATTGAAAATTTGTTCCAGAAATCTTATGATTTTATATTTACATTTCATACATTCTAAGTTACCAAGTAACTTCCAAGTAAACAAAGTGGACAAACTACACCATGTCTCCTACCATGACAATGTAGGAAGCATTCGTCTAGTTATACCTACTTGGTTATTCGGTGAATTAGATGAGTTAGTTTATGTTCTTTATATTGTATTCATGACCATCCAAATCTTTCTTGTGGTGATTTTATGCAATGGTGAAAATTATGAGGTTAGTGGATTCCCTATCTCTAATACATGACAATTACATGACTATAATATACTTATTAATATATCTATACCAAAATCAGACTATAACATCAGCCGAAACATGGTTGAATGTTATATGTTAAGGTGGAAATTATCTTGATTTTAGACTCCTTATTTTGGACTTCTAATGAATGTAATACTCATGAAAAACATTAACCAAAATAGTGTCCGAATAAGTATCTAAACATATATATATATATATATATATATATATATATATATAGGGTGGGGTTCTAGAGTGAACACCAGTGTATTTGTGAACTGAGTGAACAACTCCTGGCCATTGATTTACATCATCAAATCGTAAAGTACACTAGTGTATTTTCATCATCAAATCATGGCCATTGATTTACATTTGTGTATACACTTGTGTATTGATAATCAAGGGCTAGGATTAATTCACTATTGTTCACAATCAAGGGAGTTGTTCACTAATGAACCTAACCCTATATATATATATATATATATATATATATATATATATGTGTGTGTGTGTGTGTGTGTGTGTGTATTTTCATATTTTTAAAATTCTCGAATACATTCCCTTATTAAACTCATACACCTTTATTTACCTTATAGGGTAATTTTGGTGATTCCATCCTACGAAACTGCACACTCGCATCTTTGTGGAAAAACTAATCTTCGCAAACTGTTAGTATACTTGACCCATTTTCCGTTTTAATCATTATTTAGGTTGTAATATGTAAACATACTAAGTCACATACACACACACGCGTACAAACAATCTTATGCAAACACTCAATCCATATACATGCTTAATTGATATGCTTGTTGTGATTACATGCTTGACATCTCATGCTTATTATTACATCATTAACCTTGCAAGCCTCCCTTAACATGTATAACACTATAGGATTAGCATACCGCCCGTTTGTGGTCATTGTTAAGTTATACTTTACGGTCTTTTTTACTTCGGTGAAAAGATTATGCTCACGGTCTTATTCACTTTGGTGATAAGATTACGCTATGGGACACTTTAGATTGATGTTTAATTATGCATGCTAGTATGTAACATGATTAGTATACTTTAATATATGGATTTGAGAACCAATCTTTTATATGCTATGTAGACAAAACTAGTATACTCACCGACATTATTTTTGTTGATGGATACTTATTACATGTTGCAGGAAATTGATGATGATTCTACGAGAAATCTACTTAGGAAGGATTAGAAACTCACCAAAACTTTATTTATATATTTTGTTTATGAGTATGACATTTTCACTTGTTGTACTTCTTTACCTTAACAATGTAACGTGTTATTCGATGAATGAAATGAATTTGAACTTCAATACATTGTCACAATTTTAGCGTTATGTTTTCTTTGAGCAATCTCTTTCGTCCCGCCTCGATGTTTCTGCCATCGGTTGGGGTGTGGCAGGTGGTGGGTTGAAGTGACTCTACGTGATTGGGTTTTATTTAATATTAAAAAATGTAAAAAAATAAGAAAGTGTGCCCCCACCACATGCTTTGCCCCCAAGCGCCCATGGTGTTGTGGTGTTCAGGCCATTGCTACCATTGTGCCAGGCCTTGTGCCCCTCTTGCCCCTCTCGCATAAGCTGCAATCATAGAATTGTAATCAATTCACTCAAATTCATTCATGTAAACAAATTTACATTTCCTTCCAAACTTTGAAGGAATTTAAACCAATGAATTGGAATATCTTACTCTCTCATTGTCGTCGCAACCAAAACCGTGCCTTCCAACGTCTAACATTCGTGTGCCATCACAACCTTTGTCCTCACCCTTACCACTGGCACCTCCATCGTTGTCGCTATCACACCCAGTCGCAACACCACCTTATCGACTTCACCACCACCGCAAACCAACCTTGTCATCGCCACTTCCACCATCATCGCCGGCAACGCCTTCTCAACGCATTCATCATTGTTATTACTTCTAGCATTGTTTTCACCTACGCAATTGCCTCCCCAACTCCATGCCATCGTCGTCATGACTTTTTTGGTGGTTACGACAACAACATCAACAGTGTCGATACTATCATTAGGGGAGGCATCATTATAGGTTGCGATATCGATTGTTTGGTGTATGGTGGCAACGGGGCAGTGGGGTGTCAGTGATGAGATGGGAATGGTGACAACGACATGAGTGGTCATTACGGTGGTGATGAAGACATGGTGGAGGGGGCGATGTTAGTTGTGGTGGCAGCAACAAAGGGATGGGCTACAACTATCGGCAGGTGGTGGTAAAGGTGGAAGATTTGCATCCTTTATGATTGTTTAACTTAAAATAATTGAAATGTAGCACAAATTTCGTTTCAACAAAAGAAGAAATTAGAATTGCACAATAACATAAGAAACAAAATCTACATTCTAATTCCATCCAGATTTTATTTTATTCTATGAAAGAAACACACATAAATTACAAATCGAATTTCAATTTCTATGAAATTCTAAGTTCATTACATTCAACAAAATAAACGCTAACTAATGGTTTGACAAAGTTTAAGTTCAAATTCATCTAGTATGACAAATTCCAATCCCCTCAATAAAATCCACTAACTCAACGTACCCACCCTAATTCATTTAGGTAACGTTTGGTATGCAGGAATGAGAGGGGGAATGAAATGGACCATTGTGAGGGAATGAAGAAAATAGTGTTTAGTTGGTCAATGGAATGGAATCACTCATTCCAAAATGCATTCCATTCCCTCAAAAGCATTCCATCCTCCCTCCTGTTTTTTTCCATTCCCTTCCCTCCCCCCTGTTTTTTTCTATTCCATTCCCTCTTCACCCTTCATTAACAACACAACAACCCACTATCGTTGCCACCATCCACCACCACCGTCACCCGCCTCCACCCACCGCCACCCGCCACCACCCACGCCACCCGCCATCGCCACCACCCACCTTCGTCGTCACCCACCACCACCACCGCTGTCACCACTCACCACCGTCTCCGCCCACCACCACCGATGCCACTATAGCTGCCATCTATCACCACCCGCTCACCATCACCGCCTATCATTGACCACCGCCATCCGATTTCATTCATTCGTCTTTTTACGCATACCAAACAACAAAAAGTAATGGTTCATTCCATTCTCACATCGTAACCAAACAAGACATGGAATGGTAATGATCACAATTCTATTACCTCATCTATTCCATTACCTCGTTCATTCCATTCCCCCTGCTCTTCCATCACCCATACCAAACAGACCCTTAGAACTTTAATTTTGAATTATAGTGTTTGTCCGTATCCTAAAGATATTTTAATTTATAATATCACTCATGCACGTTTTTCAACTTTGATAAAAAGTTGATTAGTTTGAAAAAAAAAAAGAAACTACTTGATAAAAAGTCTTATAAACCGAAGGTTACTCTACAAGAATTTGAAAATTTTGGAGTCTAAGATACTTTTTGGAAATTAAAAGGCATGCTTTGATTTTAATGTTCTAATGAAAATTCAAGTTCTAGATATCATAAAGATATTTTAATATTTAACATCTCTCATGCGTGTTTTTCAAATTTGATGAAAAGTTGATTGTTTTGAATAAAAAAAAGTTACAACTTGATAGAAAGTCTTCTTAAGCGAAGGTTCCTATGAAATATATGTTTACGAAACTCATTCAGATTTTGCAATTCATGGTTTTTATTACCGTCCCAAGATACATAGTGTGGCTGTAAGGTTTTCCTTTATTAATGGAGGTGGAGGATTCAAATCATATAAGATTTACCTATAAGAGTATTTAGGCATAGATTAGTTTGCAGTTAAATACATGCGTTGTTATTATTATTAAGGAGTATATTTAATTGATTTTTTATCTATTATTATTATAAATAGAACTTCTATTACTATTTTCGTAGCATCTCTTGAGTTGGTTAATATGGAGTTCTACACATTCTCATGCGTGAAGGATTGAAGCCTTGGAGGCTGGTGGGGTACTATTACAAGATTTATTTATTTCTCTTGTTCTTGGTGTTGTCCTGGACCTTTTCGATTTTCCATTTCCTATGATTTGTATTGTCCATTGTCCTGCTTATGGTTATCATAATTTTCTAATAATATTGTTGTTAAAAAACACTAACATGGTAATTATCTTCAATATAATTAACTTACATTGAAAATTTGTCATGTCTAGTGTCGTATTGATTATCCATCACTTGTGGCCTAGTGGTAGGGATACTTGGGTTTTCCAATGGAGACTCAAGTTCAATCATCACTTGTGTCACTTTGGTGGATTCGATAATGAGGATAGAGCCTAGCCTTCTTGCAGAGGTGTCAGGCTCTATCCTGAGCTAACACGGGCTTTCTTCCCACTATATGTTACACTAGAGAGTTCTGTTCTTATGGTGGCACAACGACTGTTAAGTGGCAGCCGACGGTTGGTTTCCCGGAGGAACACCCAAACCAGTGGCAACGGGAATCGAAAAAACTTTAAATTTTTCCAAAATTTACACTACCGTCGGAGCGTCAAAGGGGCAACGGAGGTTACACCTTGTAACACTATAGGTCCACCCCTGGCCCAAGCCAAACTCTAATGCTAGCATAGATACCATTACTACGGAAACTAATTCTTCTTTGATAATTATGACTCATAATTGATATTCAATTCAAGTTTGAATATAATAGAGGTTGTTATAAACGATTTGTAGAACGCAGGGTTCTTTTTATTTATTGTCATGTTGACTAAATTTTTTATTGAAGAAATCATTTCGATAATAACGTAATCGAGTTTTGTTTCTTTTTTAAAAAATCAGTTATTATTATGAATGCTTAAGGAGAGATTATCATAAATACTTTTGAAGTAAATTAACAGTTAGAATAACGCATACATTTTCTTCTTATCTGGCTAAGCAAATCTTTAAGTTGAATTTTCCAAGTGACTAACCCAACCAATCTGTTCCCTACGGCCTCCTGCCTAAACGGTACTCTTATGGCTCCAGGTTTTGAAGAATGCTTAAAGATAAACATGATGGATAAAAGAAACTAATACGTTTATTTCATAACTGTTCTTCCCTAAGGAAAAACTTCTTGGTATTTACATAATGCTCCCCTTTAGCAAAGGAGTTCAGTCCCTCTTACACATTGCTTCCTAGTTTACAAAAATAAAAAAAAATTGGTGAAGTTTTGATGCCTCAACACATAAATCATTCTTCTTTATATAGGCGGAGAAGATTTGTACAAAGGACCAAAAAGCCCTTCTTGATTCGTCATGCATGACGTTTTTAGTCGACATACCCATGTGTTGGGTCTGGTGTCTTCTTCTGAGTAATAGCTATTTGGATGTGGGCTATCACTTTCTTTTGTACTGATTGAACAGTATTGGCAATTATGATATTCATAAATGCGTTGAAGCCTTTGGCATAGCCTTTCTTTTGTGGCTGGACCTACTTCTACTTTATTAAAGATGATTCGTTGTTCCATCTTTTCTAAAGCTTCTTTCTCGTGCTTTGGCAGCGGAGTGTTGCTCTAACTGGTGATGATACAGTTGTGGCTGTAATAATTCACTTTGTTAAAGCTTCCAGCTTTTATCTTCTGAAGATTGTCAAGAATCTTCAGAAAATTTTTTATCCTGGTTTCTACCCAACTGTTTGGGTCTTCATATTTTTCCTCCATAACTTTAGAGGGATTGACGGTTCTTGTTTTGGCGAGACTGATTTCTAGATGATGGTAGCTTTGGAAACTCTTTCCTTGGTACCAGTCAGGAAGTGTGGATGTACATTTTACAAAGATGTTGGCATCTTTTGCAGCTGCAATCTTTTTACGAAAGTTCTTGATGGCTTTCTTCATTCCTTCAGCTAATAAACTAATTTCTAGTAAATTAGAGGCAGGATAAATATACTTAATTAACCCAGCAGAAAATTCTAGGGAAACAGGTTCTGGGCTTGCGCCTGGACAAAAGACAAATAAACTTTTAGTAGCTTTATCTTCTGTACAAATGTGCTTGGATTCGAAGTTGTTTTGACTTAAAGACCGTGCTTTAGACCATATAGATCTAAATTCGTCGAGAAAGACAATATCTTGGGATTTTCTTTCCTCTTTTTCTTCAAAAAATTTCAATTTTGAGAGAAAAGGGGTAGCTTTTCTAAACTCAATGATTCTTTCTTGTTTCCTGGGTTTTAGAGGTTCAGGAAAAACTGTTACCTTTAAAGGTACTTCTTTCTCTCTGAGGTTGGCCGGATAACGGGTGGCTTCTTGTTGGGCTTGAGCTAGTGACCCAAATTTTTTATGTGTGATGTTTCTTCCATCAACGCAGTTTTTGACTATCGACCAGTCTTCATAGATTCCTCTATGCTCGCCATCGAAGATTACATAAAATCTCCCTTTGGGATTTTCTGGTTCTTGGGCGATTTGAGAGTAGCTTGGTCATAGTGAGACTTTTTCAGCTTTTGGCAAACTGTCAGCCATCAACAGATTTGATATGTCTTTACCAGAGCCATTTGCTTCTGGACTAGATGAAGATTTTAGTCCTTCATTTACTTTGCTTTTGCTTTTTTCCAAAGCAACAGGAGTAAACGGACTTAATTTTTCTTTACCCTTCGCCGTTTGAGAGGGAATAGATTCAGATTCTTTCCTTGCGGATTCCTGCTTTGAATAAGCAGTTGTTTCTATACGTTCGTCATAGAGCGTTATTCTTTCTCGAATAGACTTTAATTCTATAAGAAGAATTTTTTCTTTGAGGCGCAAAGCCTTTAATTCTTCCATAAATTTTTCTTTTATCTTTTTCTATAACAATGGAAAATTTTTCTTCTTTCTTTGTCTTATGAGAAAGGAAAGAAAAAGGTTGTGGTCCATTGGAAACGATCTTTAGTTCCTTAAATAGGTGGAAAAAGGTGTGATGGCTCACATTTTTTGAAAGTCTCGTGTCAGGCAGTCTGTCAGTACGTTTTTTATTCCCTCGAGATGCTCAATGTCGAACAAATATCTTGAGAACCACATCTGCCATCTGACAAGACGACCTTGTTTATTATCTCCAGAAATTTTTGTTTTAAGGAAATAAGTAAAATTTTTATTATCTGTCCTTACGAGGAATTTTACCGGGGTAAGATAGATGGAAAATTTTGAAATAGTATTTTTTACCGCTAGTAATTCTTTTTCATTACTATGGTAATTTCGTTCTGCTTGTTTGAAGCTTCCCAAAGTGTACTTACATATTTCTTCCTTTTTTGCTGTTCTGTCACACCCCGATTTCCACGTGTAACCCGGTGGGCCCGGATGGGGAGTATCGTGACGTATGTTGATATCATTATTACCAAACAATACAAGTAACACAGAATAGCACAGCGAAAGTCTTTGAATTTAAAATATTATTACAAGCCGAAAGGTTCAAAGATCAAATACAATGGCTCGTAATAAAGATCCACAGGCGGATCGAAGATATACACTGAAGATGTTCGACAGACTTTGGGCACATCTAAGGACTTGCAAGATCCTCTTATGTTGCTACTGAGCAGCTTCCAGCCTATTTACGTATTTGTACCTGTGACTTATTTATTTTGAAAATACGTCAGTTTACACTAGTAAATACAATCAACCGACACATTTTGAAAACCTTTTCAAAATCATTTTATGTACACATTGGTACATTTGTTTGATATTTAACTTGGGACAAACTATATCTCATGTTATCGGTTTTACATAAATCGACAATACAAACGAGGACCGGAAACTATGCCGGTTCATGATTAACCGACACACCACTTATTCCCTTATTGGGAAACCCATATTGGGTCATTAAAATTTATAATTTGTTCCCTTATTGGGCAACCCTTATTGAGTTGTAAAATTATTTATTTGAACCGTTTCGCATCTGTCAGGTGTATGCCTACACCCCGTGCTTAGGTCGTGGCCATTTGCAATTAAATGAGCAATGGATATCCAGGACACGGTCGCATTAACCCCTAATGTTTAAGTCAAGCAATACGAATTAAAATGGGTCATTTGAATTTCCTGACACATAGGTCTTCGAATCCCATACCCGACCATGCGGTAATAATTTACCGTATTCCAAGCCCGTATAGGGAAAATAGGTTAAGAGTATTTACCTGGCTTGCAAAATCTTTAATAAATAAGAAAATAAGCAAAGCACAGTCGTAATCCAATTAAGTAAGCGTAGGTACAATTTACCGGAAGGCTCTAGTCTGAATGATGGTATAAATAACCAATTAGAATACTAGCGGATCTTATTTAAGTCGTAGACTTAGACCGGCTAGCTTAAGTATCAAAACGGTACGACGCGCTTGATTAAGCGATGACCGGAAAGAATGTAGTTTAAACCCGACAAGTACAATGACTTGTATAATATGGGTAAACATATAACATTCTGGATTTTGAAATAAAAATGATAAGGTTAAACCCGTTTCGGTTAAATTACGTAAACTAGCCTCGTGGGCTTAACCGTACGCATATGAGCGATACCGGGTAACCGGATGACTCATGAACGAGTTCCATATGCCAATATACTTCAAACAAGTTATAATATCAGTATGATATCAACTTGTATGCCCGTTATAGTTTTATAATCAAACTATGCCTTATAAGGGCATTTTGGTCATTTAGCAAGGTATAAAAGGAACTTGCGTTATAATCTGATGTTACGATCATAATTATTCTATGAAAATACTTTATTTATGATATAATATCAGTAGGACATCGAATATATGTGTGTTTTTATAGTTTAAATCCAATCTATGCTCCGAAGGGGCAGTTTGGTAATTTCACACATAGTTTCGAATGTATATTTGGGATTCTGAGTTTATAACATGTACCCACTGTAAAAATATTTTAAATGTGTTATAATATCAGTGGGTAACAAATCTTGGTTGGTAATTATGGTTTAAAACCATACTACGCGCCGGAAAGGCGTTAAAGTCGTTAAATGACGATATTTGTGATACTTTGTGAAAACTGATGTTATGACCAGGTTTAAATAGTTAAAATATGTTATTTAGTTTAACATATCAATAGGAAAAAAAGGTTCCATATGAAAATCATGATTAAAAACCATTTTAAGTGCCGTAAGGGCGTTATCGTCATTTAAGAGCGTAATACAAGATCTTTTGCATAAACTCTGTTTATAAACTGAGATGATATCCCAAAATATCCTGATTATGATATTACATCAGTAGGCAATAAGTTTGGTATGATAAATTATATTTAAAACCGTTCTACGCGCCGAAAGGACTTTACGTCACTTTAAAGCCTTATTTACGATATATTACGAAAACTCGGTTTATGATCAGATTTGTAACATCAAAATATGTTAGACATGATATTATATCAGTAACTAATTTATTTGCAAGTTCATTGGTGTTTAAAACTTCATTTTTAAATAAAAAGGCAATATAGTCAAAGTTTGGTATTTTTACGGAAACTCGCATAAAACTCGGATAACTATTATTATCATGTAATACAACCTCAGAGGGTTATGCTACATCATAATATGATCACAATAGGACCTTAAATCAGTAGCATACTAATCTAATTCGGTCCATAAGCGAAAGTCAATGCAGAAGTCAAACTTTGCGACTTTCGGTTGCGAACCGACCCTAAAACTATAATTGACGAGCCGAACATGTTTACACATGTTCTAATAATTATTACCAAGTTTTTTAAGTGTTAAAACATAATTTAGAATATGTATAAACCCAGATTATAAATATTTCGAAATCTAACCCGTTGACTTTTTAAACATTAATATGTTGACCCGTCAATTGGCTAAGCAAACGTGGTAATCAGGATGTGCCCTTTTGAGGGATTAACACCTACCAAATTATGATCACGTAGCCACGTTCGTTGCGAACAATGGCTAGACCTTTAAGGTCTGAACCGAAAGTCAAAGCGTTTATCGAAAACGCTTGACTTTTAGCTTTAAAAGCTAAATAAAAGAACTAGCCAAGGAAGGAACACTTACTTGTGGTCCTAATGACTGAAGAAAACTCAAAGGAAGCTCCCAATTGCTAAGGAACCTCCAGAGGAGAGTTATAGAAAGATTTATGAGAAAGGTGCAAGTTTGAACTCAAGAATTCAACACCTATTTATAGTGGAAGAGGATCAAGGAGATCATTCCAAGTGTTTAGAGGGTTGTTAGGATGATTACAAGTGTTAATGAGGTGTCCAAACCAGGTTAAATGGTGGCAAAACAAGCTAGGTGTCGGATTGTGAGAGTTATGCTTGATGAGCAAGCAAATTCTGGTCTGCATAAATATATAGGGACCGTAAGGTCCTATACATACGGTCCGTAAGGACCCAGGTCACCAGCCACAACTTTCATCTTTTGACACTTTTGGCCCCTGGACTTGTTTCGTCGCGTTTTGTCAACCGTAACCCCTTTTAACCTGATTTCTAAGCTCTATTAGGGTGTTAAGGTATATGTGACTTGGATTATGTCCGGAAATATTCTGGATGTTGGTTCGTTCGGTTGTACGGTTGCGCGTTTCGCTAAAATGCGTAAAACGCTTAAACGGACACAAAAAACGATCGGAATTCGCAACGATGGACATCCTTGCATCCTTATCAATAAAACATGATATTTTATTGTATACAAAATATTTGGATCCATATATAGGGTCTGTATATCAAAATACGAGAATCGACAAGTTTCCGCAGTTTGTTAGGAATAGCCCCTGGACTTCCAAACTTGCGTGAAATGTTATAATTAGTGCGTAAAGCCTTCATTGGCATATAATAGGCACACATAAGAGTATAAATAATGTTATAGGACTTTTGGTTCGTTAAAAGGTCACTCAGAGGCTTAGTTTTAGCATGTTGACACCTTTAGTCCCTTAACTATTAAATTGTCGTTCAGAGGTTATAAAATAACATACCGACGCATTTGGTCCCTCTTGTTTTAGCATGTGGCATATGAGGATCAGCGGGACACGTATCGGAATTTTATAGGATGGGTTTTTACGAGGTGTTACAGTTCTGGCCTTCAAAACTCCTGCCCAATAATCATGAGAAACATCTGTTTCTATGATTAAAAAATCATCTTCCTTCGGAAGATAAAGTTTTGGAAAACTGGTTAAGTTTTTCTTTATCTTTTGGATGTAGTATGTATCAGACTGTTTCCATTCCCATACATAATCCTTTTTTAACTTTATCTGTAAAGATTTTCTAAGTTCTGCAAGTTTAGGGATGTAACTTTCCGGGTAAGTTAAAATACCTAAAAACATTTGAAGATGTTTTTTATACTCTAAAGCATCTGGAAATTAGTGTAAGTTTTCCAAGATATGCTTTTGTGGACAATGATTCCCTTGATCTATTTCAAGACCTAAAAGGTTTATCTTTGTGTTAAAAAGATTTGCTTTCTTTTTTGACAAAATAATTCCATATTTTTCAATTGTTTTTAATACTGATAAAACATGAAAGTAGTGTTTATCTTCGGAGTTTGAGAAAACTATAATATCGTCCACATAGACGGTACAATAATTTTCTAAGCCTCTTAAATCATTTTGCATATGTCTTTGAAATATGCTTGGCGCTTGTTTTAATCCAAAAGAAACTACTCTCCATTGGTAATGACCATCTAGACATGTGAATTCAGTTAATAACTGAGATTTTTCATCTAACAGTACCTGCCAGAAACCACTTTTACAGTCGAAGGTAGAGAAATAGGTTTTTCCTCTTAGGAGTGTTAACAGTTCCTGCATACAAGGCAGATTATGACTGTCGCCCTTTGTAGCCGCGTTGATTGCTTTGTAGTTTACAACCATACGCTTTTTTTCTCTTCTTTCTCAGCTTCATTTTCAATAAAAAATGCTGGAGACATGTGAGGCGATTTGCTTGGAATTATTAGGTTTGGATCAAGCAGCTCTTTAATTTGCTTGCTAAATTCTTCTTGATCCTGTGGACTTTTTAAAGAATGGGAACGTACTTTCATAAAAAAGAAATAAATTCAAAATGAGTTTTAAAATAAATCTAAAAGACTCAATAGATACTGATTCTGAAGAATCAAGTAATCTCGAAATAATTGAAGTCATAAACTTTAGTGAAAATGAAAACGGTTTTGTATCAGATTATATGATTAATTTTGATCAACTAGAAAAAATTAACAAGCTTAAATTTAAGCTCGACACAAAAGGGGTTTTTAATCAGCCTAATAACTTACAGAGACTAGTCTCAAGAGCTTTCTCTAGAAAAAAACAAAATCTTCTACTAACATAATACTGAAGAACTTTCAGTTGATGTAAAGGATACCTCAGGGGAAGTATATTTACCACTTCTAACTAAAGGAGAAATAGCAAAAAGACTTTTGACTATTAAACCTGAGTTAAGAAGATCTATAAACATGGTGCATATAGGAGCAGTAAAATTCTTCTGAAAGCACAATTTAGGGATAGAATTAATTTTCCTATAATAATCGCTCTAGTTGATAATCGGATTATCAACAGGCAAGATGCTCTTCTAAGGAGCAGTACAAGGAAATTTAGCATACGGAAAATTTATGTTTAATATTTATCCTAAATTTGCCTTGCATCGAGATCCAAAAGATTTCGATAAAACTATAAGTTTCATACATCAGTGTGAAAGGAATGATCTTATGGAACCAGGTAATAAAGTATTTACGATTAATTATTTAATTTCGTATGCTTTAACAAATAGTACTCATTCAATTGAGTATAAAGAAAAGGAGAATATAACAATCGAAGATATATTCTCAAAAATTGGAACTGTTGAAGGAAGTAAGTTTTCGGAGCCTTCACAGTTACAAGAAGATTGGGCAATTAATATTGCACGAAACAAACCACTTCTAGGACCCAAGCCTAGACATAGTGTTACTGTAAATATTATACGATTAGGAGAATCTAGTTTTACTAAATCACAATTAATACGATCTATGTCTGAGAAAGTAGATAGATATGGCGAAATTCTTAAAGAAATAGCTGGAAAATGACATCATCACTAATCTTTAAGAATCTAGAACGCCTATAACAAGAAATTGTTCAAGAAGAAGCAGAAATACAAATCTTTTTCATAAGAATAGAGCAAGTTAGAGTAGATTTTATGGGGAATCATAGAACAAGATCTCTAAAAATAAAAGCTTTAAAAAATAAAATTTTAGCTGCCAAAGAAAGAAATAATGATCTTAAGGCTAGAATGACAATAATCTCTACTACATGAGTTTAGTAAAGATAGAAGAATTAATTAAAGAATTAATCAAAAAGGTAGATGATTTAGCTACTAACGAAAATTTAGAAGCGATAGCCGCAAAAATTATCAAAGATGTCTTAGACAAGATTAATGAGAAAAAAGAAGAGCAAGCTTTAAAACTTGAAAAGCATAAAGAAAAAATTTCTGATGAAAAAAGGAGATTTCAAAAATATACTTTCCCCAACTTTAATGTGGGAAGTCCATCACTAGGAAGTTCTAAAAGTCCAAATACTTTAGAATGGCCTTTCGGATCAACCTCAAATGACTAATAAAAGTCAAATGAGGGCTTCTCTTCAACAAATAAACATTGAGATTAGGATAAATCATTTAATCTCCAAAGTATCATTCGAAGAACGAAGGAACTACAGAATGACTGGAGTATTGATCCATATGTTAAAGTGAGAAAACTAGCTCAGTTAGAGCAAGAAAAACAATTTTATGAAAAAGAAATACAAGATCTTCAAGATAAAAAAGTTATTCTATCTTGTGGATGAATGAGTTCTATTACACAAAAACTAGAACAAATTTTTGATGAACAGCTGGAAATATTTTCAGTTGAACAAATAAATGAACTTGTTCATCTCAAGACCCTAAGTGACCAAGAATGTGAACAAAAATTTTCAAAAAATAAAGATCTAAAAGAAAAATATTTTCCAGAAAATAAAGAAAAGGTTTTTACAATAAAAGAACCTAAAACTGAAGAAGAAGAAGACTCTTCAGAAGAAGAAACTCCGAAATATAGGATGAATCACACTAGTACTAGCAGCAGTAATTACAAACCATCCTATAGAAAAAAGAACATGAAATCTGAATTCAGTATGCCATATTACAAGGGGATACCTAATTCTAACAATGATAATGGTAGCTCAACAGCAATAGATACCATTAAAGTTGATTGTATCTTTGATTTAATCAAAGAAAAGTGTTGGGATTGAACCCAATGAAAGGAACAGATGATACAAAGCCAAATAACACTATCCGAGCTTTGGTTTAACTATCAGAGGTTACAACCTCTGATGTACATACACTGCTTTCCCTAAAGACTGCTCATCCTATCATCTGCCTTCACAAAGCTTCAAAGGTCTGCCAGAGTTACAAGGGTCAGAGGATAGAGATCAGAGTTTAGTCATTAGCTTAGTTAAATCAATATAACAGTGCTAAGCACTGATAGTTAGTATTAGCAGTGTTTTAAGTTAGTTACAATTGGTTTCCTGTCCCTATCAACCCTGACGTCATCAAAGATGCTCAGTGGTTAGATAGTTAGTATAAATAGGTAACTTCTGTAACAGTTTAAACTTGTCTATTAAAAGATCAACTTTCGCATATCATCTTCTCTGCATTTTCTTATTACCAAACTGTAACTGCAAAGGCTGGGGGGGAGTTTGTGAATCACATGCAAGTTAATCAACTTGAAAGCATGATGATGATGAAAACAAACGACCATTGCTTGTAGTAAAAGTGTTCCATCTTATTCCGCTGCAAATCTCTTTTAATTCAATCATTTTCCATTTTTGAAACAAAAACTACAAGTAATTCAAACTCAGATCCTAACAATTGGTATCAGAGCTTGATTCATCAAATTCGATCTAACAATCAATTTGGTTCGAACAGATCAGCTCTCTTGCTAATCAGTTTGGTTGTTTTAGCTTGATATTCAGAGTTTTATTATGTTCAAAGTTTTTAAAACAAAATCTATAAAAATCAACTTAAAATGTCTCAAAACACACAGGATGCCAATTCTGGATCCTTGTTCAAACCGTCGATGCTCAAAAGAAATGAATATTTCATTTGGCAACGACGGATGCTTCACATCCTTGCTCAGCAAAACACCGGTTGCTGGAGATCTGTTGCTTATGGACCTCACGTTCCAATGGTTCCAAGCACAGAGTATCCAACTAAACAAGTGCCAAAAAATCCTGAAAACTTTTCGGAGCAGGATTTCCAGAAAATTGAATTGGATGCTAAGGCATTTAGCATAGTTGCTTCGGCCTTACCCAATGAAATTTATGCTGGTCTACTCCATTGCAATAGTGCAAAGGACTTATGGGATGCACTTAAAGAGCAATTCGGTGGGACTGAGGAACTGATAGAAAGTAATAGAGAAGTTCTAAATCAGCAGTATGAAAAGTTTTGTCACTTGAAAGGAGAGTCTCTAACACAACAGTTCGAAAGTTACAGCTGTATCATCAGTGAACTTAGACTGGTTAACGTGGTTCTATCTAATTCGACTGTCAGTAGTCGTTTCCTTAGATCATTACCAGATAAGTGGGAGACTGTAGCTTATGTAACGAGAAAATCTGTTGGGTTTAAAGAAATGTCGCTGACACAACTTCATGGGATACTCCTCACTTATGAGAGAGAGTTAAACTAGAAAAAGAAGTTGCAAGATTCTGGCAAACTGACTAATGATTACTCATTGGGTAATACAGCTCTTTTTGGCCAAGAAGAGGGATCTGGCAGCAGTAAGGACCAACGTTATGATCACTATATAGATATTACATCTGGTGGGAACTTTGGATCTGAAACATATGCACCCAACTATGCTTTTACTGCTAGTGGGGAAAGCCAAACCTCTGACAATCTATCCTTTGAGCTAAATGACTTGCAACACTTTGAACCTTCTGATCTTGAAGAAATGGATATTTTGCACCAACTGGCCTTATTGAGTGTTAGGGCTAGCAAATTCTATAAGAGAACTGGTAGAAAATTCCCAGGTTTGCATGGGGGGTTGAAGGTTGGGCTGGATAAATCAAAAGTCAAGTGTTATAAGTGTAATAGGCTAGGACACTTTGCCAGAGAATGCAGGTCTCAAAATTCTGGACCAATAGTGACTCATCCTGGCCCTAGACCTCAGCACACACAAAACACTGCTCATTATTCCCAATATGCCCCTGCTCAACATGTTCAAAACACTGCTCACTTTGCACATCCTGCTACCACTGTTCCAGTGCATTATGTTCAATCAACTGCTCCACAAATTCAATATATTCAGGAACCATCACATCCTCAAGTGCTTGTACAACAAGCACCCATTGTTACACAACCTGCTCAAACCACTGCTAGTCCAGCAGAGGTTGGTCAACAAAGCTTTTTCACACAAAGTTCTGTTGACTGGAGCAGCTTGCCTGAGGATTTGACTGATGAAAACTTTGCTTTAATGGCCAAAAATGATGTTGAACAAGAATTTTGTTTAATGGCCTTAGAGACAATTGCTGAAGGTGTTGAATCTGTGGAGATAGTGTCAAAAACTGATGAAGTTCAAGTTTGTGATGAAACAGTGGTTTCAAGTGAAAAAAAAGAAAATACTGCTGATAAGGAAAAGAACTCTCCTACTGACCCATGGAATGTTGATGTGTGTGAAGATGAGTGTGATTGTGCTCTCATGGCTGCTACAAAAGTATCACCTCAGATCCTTAAAGATATATGTTCTGACAAATGTATCATTGCTTTTGCAAACATCAAGAAGGTGAATGAAAACCTGAGAAAGAAAATTTTAGGAGATGAACTTAATTTTGAAAAACAGATTGAAGAGTTAAAATCAAAGTTAAGTGAAAAAGATTCTGAAATGAGTAGCCTGAGACATGAATCAAGCATAACCAAGGACCAACTCCAAACTATGGTAGAAAAATACCAAGTTTGTAAAAAGGAGTTAGAAGAAACCCAAATCACTTGTGAAAAATAGGTTGAGTCCTGTAAAGGTTATGAGATTATGCTTGATGCTCAGATCAAGAGCAGCATTAAGTTTGGTGTAGGTTTGAGAACCCATGACCAAATTGAGAAAAATGCTGCTGAAATTGATTTTGAGTTGGTTGCAGTAGTCCTATATGGCTGGTGAAGAGATAAAAATCACAGATAAAGCTGGAAACAAAATTGTTTTGGAAAAACCAGAGGTTTCAAAAAGATAAAGAAATTCAAAAATATCAGTTTAAACCAACCTGGTCAGATGAATGTGATATCTTAGAAAACTTTAAGCCAATGGACTTCACAACCACTGATGGTATTAAAGCCCCAAAAGCACTGGTGATGCCTATCAAAGATGTACCAGCAGAGGTTACAACCTCTGCTGATAAAATCTTATAGGAAAAGCAGAGTAAAGATTAAAAACTTGTTTTGTGAATTTTGTGAGAAAAGAAATCATGTGCCTGCAGCTTATTTTCTTTTAAAAGCCTATGACATTAACAAAACTTATGTTATCAAAAGCTCTTCAAAATGCACCATCTGCAACAAAACAAATCACTCAACTCACCAGTGTGCCTATCTCAAAAACTATGAACAAAAGGTAAAAGAGATCAAGGCAAAAGCACTAGAAAGAGAAAGTTCAAGTTCTGCTGAAAATAAATCTAAGCAGAGTTTTGAACCAATTGAAACATCTGTTACAAAAGCCTTAAACAAAACCTCTGTTCAAAGAGAGGTGCAAGTGACAGATGCCCCACCATCAAACTCATTTCCAAGAGGGTATGGCCAACCTGCTTATAAAAAGGTTCCTCATGCTTATGAAGGTTACAAAAAGCCTTCAAAGCAAAGAGTAAACAGGCACCCTTATGGATACAATCATCTGATAGAAAATGGTCAAGAGCAGATGTTGCAAGAAAATTTCAAAACCACTGACCATTGTCCTAGACTTGAGGCTGGACCATCTGTGACCCCATCCAAAGCCATATTGGCTTTGAAGACCAATCTTAACTGATTTATTTACTTGATGTGCAGGGACCCTCTACTTGCCTTGATAGCTTATGGTATGTAGATAGTGGAGGTTCCAGGCACATGACAGGATGTAGAGCCCTTCTCAAGGACTTCATGGCTCATGGGGGGGGGGGGTGATATATCTTTTGGTAATAACTCAAAGGGAAAGGTTTTAGGGTTTGGGTCGGTTCTGGCTGGTAAACTCAAGTTTGAAAATGTGAATTTAATTGACAATCTGAAATTTAACCTGCTGAGTGTCTCACAAATGAGTGACAGAGGATATGGATCCTTCTTCACTAAGAAAACTTGTCAAATTGTGGGACCAGATGTCGTTAACAAGATTGATCAAATCATTTCTGAGAGCAAAGCACAACTCACTGCACACAGAAGTGGGAATGTGTATGTGGTAGATATGCTAAAAGATAATCCTATGTCTGGAACATGCTTATTCTCAGTTGCTTCTAGCAAAGAGACTGAGTTATGGCATAGTATACTTGGACACACAAATCTTAAAACTATCACCACACTATCAAAACAAAGTCTTGTAAGAGGTTTGCCTCACAAGCAATTTTCCTGTGATGAACATTGTGTTTCCTGTTTAAAAGGCAAACAACCAAAACAAGCCAGTGTTTACAACTGCTACACATGGACTTGTTTGGCCCAGTGCAAATCATGAGCTTAAAACACAAAAGGTATTGCCTAGTGATAGTTGATGATTTCTCTAGGTTTACATGGACCTTCTTTCTCCACTCTAAGGATGAAACTGTAGGCATTTTGCAAAACTTTGTCAAACAAGTAGAAAAGCAATTTGATCTTCCAGTAAAAATCTTTAGGAGTGACAATGGAACAGAGTTTAAAAATAGGGAGTTGGATGCTTTTTGTGAGTCAAAAGGAATTGTTAGACAATATAGCATTCAAAGAACTCCAGAGCAAAATGGGGTGGTTGAAAGGAAAAATAGAACTTTAATTGAATCAGCAAGGACTATGCTAGCAGATTCTGGTTTACCTTTGTCTTTCTGGGCAGAGGCTGTAAACACTGCTTGCTATATTCAAAACAGAGTTTTGATTAACCCCGGGCATCAAAAGACTGCCTATGAGATTTTGTATAAAATCAAACCTCTGATTTCCTATTTTAAAGTTTTTGGCTATCCATGCTTCATTTTGAACTTAAAAGATTCTATATCTAAGTTTGCAGCCAAAGTTGATTGTGGTTATTTTCTGGGATACTCAACCACTGCTAAAGCCTACAGAGTTTTCAACTGTAGGACAAAGTGTGTTGAAGAAACTTTGAATGTCAAGTTCAATGAACTTTCATCACTGAAGATCCCAGCAAATCCTGCAGAGCTTTTTGATTTAGATAAATTCACATTTGCTGATGTTACTATCAAGCTAGATAATGCAGGTACACCACAACCATCTGAAGAAGATCAAGATCAAGGATATGACTGTGTGCTTCCACAAACAAAAGTATATTCTTCCATTAGAGGATCAGGTGCTACAAGCTCTTGTGTAAACTCTGCCATTTCTGGGTCAACAGTGGTTGATCCTCAAACCTCTGTCAGTTCACAAAATCAAACATCTGTTGATAAAAGTCCTACTTTTGGTCACCAAAATCATCAGAATGTTACCTCTATACCGCAATACCTCCACCTCCATTCTCATTAGTGGCTGATACTTCAAATTCAGCAGCAGAGGTTAGCTCAGATGATACACATTTGCAGCCATCACCTCAAAATGCTATTGTTCCATACCAAGGTGATTTGATTTATCTCAAAAGCCATCCAGCAGATCAAGTTATTGGCAACATCAAATCTGGGGTACTCACACGGACTAAATCCCAAAATATTTGTCTTTTTGTTGGTGTTCTATCACTCATACAGCCAGTCAAGTACCAAGAGGCACTGAAAGACAACAGCTGGGTAGAAGCCATGCAAGAAGAACTCCTTCAGTTCAAAAGACAACAAGTTTGGGAGCTTGTGCCACTGCCAAAAGATGTAAGTCCAATTGGCACAAAGTGGGTCTTCAAAACAAAACTGATGAAAGGGGTATTGTTGTCGAAAACAAAGCAAGGCTCGTGGTTCAAGGCTACAGACAGGAAGAAGGTATAGACTATGATGAGACCTTTGCTCCTGTAGCAAGGTTGGAAGCTATTCGCCTGTTCTTAGCTTTTGCTGCTAACCACAACATAAAGGTGTTTCAAATGGATACAAAGAGTGCATTTTTGTATGGAAAAATCAAAGAAGAGGTGTATGTCTGTCAACCTTCAAGTTTTGAAGATGCATTCCATCCTGATCATGTCTACAAGCTCAATGAAGCATTGTATGGCTTGAAACAAGCACCAAGAGCCTGGTATGAAACTCTATCCATTTTTCTCTTATCCATAGGGTTTACTAGAGGTAAAATAAATAAAACCCTATTTTTAAAATGGAAAGGAAAAGAATTGATGCTTGTCCAAATTTATGTGGATGACATCATTTTTGGATCCACAAGCACTGCTACGTGTGAAGAGTTTCGAAAACTCATGGCAGCAGAGTTTGAGATCAGTGCAATGGGTGAGCTCCAATGTTTTCTTAGTCTCCAAGTTAAACAATTGCACAATGGTACATTTATCCATCAAAACAAGTATGTGAAAGAACTGCTTAAAAAGTTTGATATGGATGATTGTAAACCATGTAGCACACCCATGGCAATCTCCAAGCTAGTCACTATTGATGGTAAAGATGACCTTGTTGATCAAACTCTTTATAGAAGCATGATTGGGTCTTTATTGTACCTAACTGCATCAAGGCCAGACATCATGTTTGCAACATGTGTTTGTGCTAGATCACAGGCATTACCTAGAAAGTCTGATCTTATTGCTGTAAAAAGGATATTCAGATACATAAAAGGTGCTCCCATACTTGGTATCTGGTATCCAGCTAATGGAAATATTGAGCTTTCAGGTTTTTCAGATAGTGACTTTGCTGGGTGCAAAACTACAAGGAAGTCCACATCAAGAGGATGTCAATTTCTAGGTGATTGTCTAGTGTCTTGGCAAAGCAAAAAGCAGGTTGCAGTTTCAACATCCACTGCTGAGGCAGAGTATATTGCTGCTGCTAGCTGCACTGCTCAACTCTTGTGGCTTCAAAACCAGTTGTTGGATTTTGGTGTAAATGCACTAAAGGCTCCACTCAAATTGGACAGTCAAGCTGCTGAAAACATCATTAAAAATCCAGTTTCTTATTCAACTACAAAGCACATTGACATCAGACATCACTTTGTGAGAGATTGCTATGAAAAAGGTTTGATTTCTTTGCATCATGTCCATACTTCAGATCAATGGGCAGATGTTTTAACCAAGGCATTGGATACATCTACCTTTGAAAAATTGATCTCAAGAATTGGAATGCTAAACATGGATTAAAAACAAGGTTTCTTGTAAATTCATGCGTACATAGCATCAAAATGTTTTCAGAAAATCAAAAACTGATCCTTAAAAATAGTTAAAATTGAAATTTTCAATAAATCTTTAAAAGTCTGATCATAACATCTGATTGCTCAAAACCTTTGATAGGCTTCAAAATCTTATCCACTGTAAAAGTGTATCCTCTGACTTCCATTTTTACCACTTTTTCAAAACACTGATAGCTATCCACCGATAGTGTTAAAAATCAGTATTGTCCAATCCCCTGTCCTAAAACAGTGGTTTTCCACCTCAACGGTCACTTTTCTCATCAAAGGTTACATGTGGACAGATGTTAGCCATCAGATCTTGCAAACAGATGCCACGTCATGTTCACTTTTTCAAAACCCTATAAAAACCTTGTTTTATCCTTCATCAGTGTTTACCCTAAACTGTGTCGATTACAAAAATCTCAAAACAGTTTTTCTCTCTAACACCATGGCTCCCAAATCAAAATCTTCGAAGAAATCCACACAAGAACTTCCACCCTTCACTCTCATAATCAAAACTCCACATAATTATATCGCCATACTTGAAGAAACCGACGCCAATACTCGCTATCATCCAATGATTAGAATTTTGCAGAAGTCGAAATTCAAGCACATGTTAACAGTCAAGCCCCAATTCACATTGATTCTCTTAGAGATTTTTGGAAAAATGCAAAGATTCACTCATCTGCTGCTGGTGTTCCTTACACAATAATCTCAAGAGTAGGGGGAGTGTTGATGCAAATTAGCCCCCAATCGATCTCTCAAGTTTTCAAGTTAAATGACATACAACACCCTGTGTCATTTCCTCAAAATGAGATCCAAGCAGAGTTTTTGGAAAGAGGTTATGTAGGCCAGATGAAAGGTATGCCAATTTTTAAACCTAACTTTCCTGCTGAGATGAGATTTTTCTTTCACACAATTCTTACTTGTCTCTCAGCAAAAACCACTGGTTTCAATGAAATCCCATTGAACATGCAATATCTGGGGTATGCAATTTTAACTGACACAGATTTAAACTACTCCCAGATATTGTTCAATGATCTTGTGAATAATTTTAAAAATATTGAAAAAAGAAAAGCTTTTTTGATGCATCCACGTTTCCTGAGTGTTTATTTACAGGATCAAATTAAAGGTCCTGAAAGTAAACAAGGCGCTGTGATTAACCCAGGCCGCCTTAATCATGAAACTTTCATCAGAATAACTAACCAAGATAAAGTTGAGAAAACACAAGTAGAGGAGGTTGAGCAAGTTTTACCTGAACAAAATATTCAAACTCAACCTCTTGCTACTGAGCCCACTGCTCTTGGTGATCAGGGCACCACAGCCGCTGCTCTGAAGCCCACACCAAAAATCTCCAAAGAGAAAACCAAAACAATTTCCAAAAAGCCCACCAAACCTAAAAAGGGTCCTCTGGAAGATGAGATCCCAGAGGTTAACCCAGTGACAGCACCAACGTCACAAACCACTGCTGCTACTTCTTCACAGCAGATGGTTCAAAGATCTCCCACCGGCTTTGAAACTCCTCCTTCTTCCTCACAAAAGGAAAAGGTTGTAGACACAGGGACACCAAATTATGAAGCTTTAGATCCACTTGGCTCTATCTTCCATAGCCCCTCTCCCATGGCAATGTCGCTTTCTACACAACCACCTTCACCAATGACTTCACTTCCACCCAAAATTGTACCATTGTTGAATGCAATTGAATTAGTTTAGACACAAACCAGCACTTCTCAACAACCTATTACGGAGAATATACTTCATCAAGAGGTTGGGTCTGCTTCTTTATTCATTGCTAGCCCATCAGCAAATGAAGAGGCTACATCCCTTTGGTTACATGTAACCCTTGGTGATAGTTCAACACAAGCAGCCACTACAATTGCTGAACTCCCAAGTTCTCAGTTGGACAGTGGTTTCATTACTAAGACTTGGTTGAAGGCAACCACTGTTGAGGTAACAACTGTTACCTCTGTTGTGGGAAGTCCCCAGAACCAAGACAAAGGGGCATCTATGTTTGAAGTTAGTCCTAAAACCACTACTCATGATGACATAGATATAACTACCACCATTGGTAGGAGTTCGGATGATCCTATTAAATTAGGTGATGAGCTAAAATATCAGGATTTGACGGAGAGAGTGACAAGGATAGAAAGTTCTGTTGATGATATCAAAAGTTTACTGAAGCAGATGATAGCTACCAAAAGTCAACCCTCTGTTCTACCCACTGCTGATCTCAAAGAAGCTCTTAACCCTCTGTTTCAACATCAACAACATTATTTGGATCTACAACAAAAGCATCATATGAATGATGTTAGAAACATGTTTGAATCAAGGTATTAAGACACTGCAGCAAACATTAAAGCCATCAAAGCACATCTACTCACAACCACTTGCCATGCACCTCCAACGGTTATATTTGTTACAACAGATGAAGCCAAAAAGGGGGAGAAACCTTTGGGTCCAAAGAAGTTAACAATAGATGATGATAAGGCCAGACCTACCTTGAATATTCCAAAGCCTGATGGTTCAAAGAAGATAGACTTAACTGATGATATTGTGGCCAAGGCAAGGGCCAGTCACAAGAAGACAGTGATTGAGGAGAGCAGAGTATTGGTTGAGAAAAAGATTGAACAGCAAAAAGAAAAAGGAGAGGTTGGTACTTCATCAAAAAGGATACCTGCTAGAAAAGCTAGGCAACCAACATCCACACCTCCTAAAACTAAGCCTGCAACCAATCCAACCATTAAAACCTCTGCCTCTCAAAAACCTATCACATCTTCCAAATCACAACCCACATCCACACAAGCAGATGTTACAGCACCTGTTGTGTCAACATCTGTTGATACAGCAGAGGTTGCAACAAATGCAACTCTATCCACTGCCATGATCATATTTCCCACATCAACCCATCCATTATCCACACCACCAAAGATCCCACAACCACCATCACCCACTCTAAGGTTCAAAAGGAGAAAAATCACAAAAGTGATAAATGATGATGAGATCTCTGCACCTCTTCCAATATCATCAACACCAGTAACATCCACATCAGTGCTTACAACATCTTCAACTCTTAAAGTCACTCCTGCATCAAAGTTGTATCCTCTTGATTTACCAGCAGTCAGGGAAGAGATCCTAAGTTTCTTTTCAGAGGATGACCCTGACAAAAGAACAATTCTATCCCTTGATGGCTATCCAAGACCAGCAAATGTTGATGCTTACCTGGAACTAAAAAGGAAGCAAGCAGAGGATATTGCCAAAAGAGAATCAGTTGGTAAAGATGATAGAGAAATACAGACTGTCATGTCTTTTCAACTGAGTAAAGTCACCATTTTACAAAACTTTGTCAAAGATTTGAGCAACCAGCTGTCAGTAAGGGAAGATAAGCTGCTCAAAAGTGAACTCATTGAGTATATCATGGAAAAGAAGATGTATAAGGCAACAAGGGCACAGTTTAGGGACTGGAGCATAGATGAGCTAAGAGAAGAAATCAACAGAATGCAAGAAATGTTGAAAGACCCTCTCAAAAAGCAAACTCCTCCCAACTGGGATTTATACAAGAAAGATATGATTTAAAATGCCTTGAAGTTAAAGAGAATGATGTCACACCCCGACCCGCAGCGGAAAAGGTGATCGGGGCATGATTGGGTTATCATCAAAGCTCATGACATTTATTATGCGTTTCATATTCATTTAATACAATTTAATGGAAATTTACAATAAATGTTACAACATGTTCTAACTATCAATCTAAGCGTCTTTGTTCTCTTCTAAGGCATTTCCTATGTTTTCTTTGCTTCAACCTGTTCACCTGTATCATGTGTAAAAAGGTTTTGGATCAACATAAAGTTGGCGAGTGAATCCTATGGAAAACATTTGAACAAGTTTATTTAAATTGATTATGAAATATGTGCACAACCAAACATGAGTAAAAATAGATGTAAACTTATTCAACAATCATAAGATATTAAATAAAGCACACATGAACAATAATGGAACATTTAGAGGCACGCGTTGCTCAACTCGTCTCTCACGAGGAACTGATGGGCCTAATGAATGAATTGCATAAACATGATAATATGAATGACATAACCACAAACAATATAAACTCAATGATACACACATGAACAATAATGAATTTGTTTTGAGGCACGCGTTGTTCAACTCGTCTCCCACGAGGAACTGATGGGCTTAATGAATGAATTCCATATAATTTGACAAAATGAAATAAGTAATCACAACATTATAACAATCTAAATTTAGATCACGATATGGTACGGCACAAGTTAATAAACGAGTATATTATTTTTATGACACATGACACACCCCAAAACGTGTAATTTAAAAGGGGGGAGTTGTAAGATTCACTCACAGTGGGTGCGTTCGGTTGATGATGTTGAATGCACGCAGAGTGGTTTTAACCACGAGTGAGATTAACCTAGATAAATCGCATTATGGTTTGGTAAGTAAACGGATTTTATTAATCTATTTTAGTAGGATTGTTGGGTGTATTTTTGTGAGTTTAAGGCTATTTTCTAACCTTAAAAATGTTATTTTTAAGTATTTTTAATTGATTTTTAATTAAAATAATTAAATAAAAATAATAAAAAATTTTGACTTTTTCTGACCGTTGACTTTGACTTTGACCGTTGACTGACCGTTGACCGGTTCGAATCGTGTATATAAGTGCGCTGGGTGAGGCTCGAACCCGAGACCTCCCGTACGCGTGCACGCAGCTCTACCAACTGAGCTACGTGTCTAACCCGTCATATATCCGTTTTTAATTATATTTATATATTAATTAAGTTAAACAGAAAATCCTTTTATTTTAAAAACGATTTAATTGATTCGGACGGTGCGCTCCACAGGTCTCGAACCCGGGACCTGTGGGTTATGATAACACACAGTCCACCGCTGGACTGTGTGTACAACTTGTTAACTTAACTGATTTTTATTATACTTAAACACAAATTAATTATTTTCATTTCTGACTTATTTAAAAAGCTTAATAATTGTCCGGGTCGATGCAGAAGACCGGACTCGAACTCGTGCACTTTGATTAAACATACACACAGTCCACCACTGGACTGTGTGTCTAACTTGGTTATTTTTCTGATTATTAATATACTTAACATATATATAAAATGAATCCGGTTCAGTTAACAAAAAAAGAACATTTTTATTTATGCAGCGTGTGTGGAACAGGATTCGAACTCGAGACCTTTGTGTGTTTATTGTGCACACAGTCCACCGCTGGACTATGTGTCTAACCCGAGTTATTTCTTGATTTAAATTATACTTATATACTACCGTAACATCGTCTTCTTCGTTGAGTTTTAACCAGAGATGATGTCTGACTGGTTCGAGTTTTTATTCAGGTTTCTTTAGCGTTTTAGGTTAATTAACGATGAGATAAAAGTAAACAGAAAGGAAAATTAGGCGTGAGGTATACCGACTAGCTTCCTCTGTTTTCCGGCAGAACTCCGGCGACAGCAATAGGCTCCGGCGTCAGGTGTCTTGCAGTAGCGAGTCTCCAGAAAGTTTGAAAAAGGTATGGGTGACTTCGGTATAAGCTTAGGGGGTTCAATAAGGCTTGGAAATGGAGAACCCGGTTTTTCGGTGATGAGCAGAGATATTCCGGCGAGTGAGTTTTCGCCGAGAAAGGGTGTGGTTTTGAGCGAAAATGTTTGCAGAGGTTCGAGGTGGTTTTTATAGGGCAAATTATCGATGAACTTGGTCTGATTTCCGACTGGATTCGTCGGTTATAAAAACTCCGGCGGTTATAACTTTGGTCGCGGACCCAGACGTCGGTTATAACCGATGTCTTAGTAAATGTTTACGTTATAACGGAAGATGTCGTTAAAACTCGCGAGATTGCCGGGATTTCCGACGACTGAACTTTTGGGCACCGGTTTTGAATTTGTAAAGTCATGATATCAATTAAATGATCTTAATGGTTAACAAAAGACATCAGTGGCGCAGTGGTTTGTGTGTTGTGTGTTAAGTTTGTTGCTGGACCGATACTGACCCGGGTTCGAAACCCGGCAGGAACAAAGTATTTTTATTTTGCGATTTTTAATAGTTTTTCAAAAACTAATTATATATTCCCGTATAATAATTGATTATGTATCGTTTAAAATTATTTTGGGCATTTAATTCGCAACGAAAATTTTAACTGACTGTTCGGTTGATAAACGGAGCGGGTTTGGTAAATCCGTTTTTGACGGATGTTACAAATGAAGCAAGAACTAATTCAGAATCATTATGGTTCCAAAAACCAAGTGATGAGATGGGGTGAGGTGAGGGTGATAGACACCTACAAAAGTTTGGAAGAAAGAAGGAAAAATGATCCATCCATACCTCCTAAGCCTGACTATTCAAAAGAAGATGCTATCCTCAGAGCTCAACTCTCCAAAAATTCCAGCTCAACATCTGCCCATTCCACACTTGCCCTGTTACACAGAAAAAGGCAAGAGGGTATGTCTGAAAAGACTGATAAAGAGTTTGAGGATACATTTATCAAAGAAGGCATACAGAACATGATTGATTATCCAACAGATGATAGAAGTGCCAAGCTAGCCAAAGATCTATCACAAAAATCACCTGCTCAAACCTCAGCAATAAAAGCTCCTTCAAGAAAACCATCAGACCCAAAAATTCTAAATGGAAGGTCGACAAAGACACCCATAAATTGACACTGCTCAAGTCTGATGGTTCAGCCACTAAACTATCCATGGAAGCTGCTTATGAGCTTGCAGTATAAGACTTCCAAGAACTACTATGTTTAGAGCTGGAGAAGGATGTGGATGACATGGAATCTCTTAACTTTGAACTTCAATTCAAAGGTCAAATATGAGAATTCCTCTGAGGAATAAAAACCAAGAATAAAGTGTTTTTGGCATCATCTGTTCCAGGGGGAGATTGTTGGGATTGAACCCAATGAAAGGAACAGATGATACAAAGCCAAATAACACTATCCGAGCTTTGGTTTAACTATCCGAGCTTTGGTTTAACTATCAAAGGTTACAACCTCTGATGTACATACACTGCTTTCCCTAAATACTGCTCATCCTATCATCTGCCTTCACAAAGCTTCAAAGGTCTGCCAGAGTTACAAGGGTCAGAGGATAGAGATCAGAGTTTAGTCATTAGCTTAGTTAAATCAATGTAACAGTGCTAAGCACTGATAGTTAGTATTAGCAGTGTTTTCAATTAGTTACAATTGGTTTCCTGTCCCTATCAACCTTGACGTCATCAAAGATGCTCAGTGGTTAGATAGTTAGTATAAATAGATAACTTCTGTAACAGTTTAAACTTGTCTATTAAAAGATCAACTTTCGCATATCATCTTGTCTACATTTTCTTATTACCAAACTGTAATTGCAAAGGCTGAGGGGGAGTTTGTGAATCACATGCAAGTTAATCAACTTGAAAGCATGATGATGAAAACAAACGACCATCGCTTGTAGTAAAAGTTTTCCATCTTATTCCGCTGCAAATCTCTTTTAATTCAATCATTTTCCATTTTTGAAACAAAAACTACAAGTAATTCAAACTCAGATCCTAACAAAAAGAAACAATCGACAAATGGAATACTGAAATTAGCTTAATCATTTAGTCTAATCCAGAAGAATTTTCCAATGCTAAGGCTTTAGCTGCGGGAATAGTCCAAGATTTCATTAAAGGAACAACTTGGAATGAAGATTTACATGGTGAGGACTTTGAGCAAATAATTAATGCCATGTATATGATGTTCTTAGGTCTTGATTTCCTCACAATAAAGACCATGAGAATCAAAAAATGCTTGAAAAGGCAAGACAGACCTTAACCCAATCTCAACTTTGTGATATATGCCTTTTAGACGATTTTACTTGTCTTATTGAGCAAAATTTATACAAGTTAAGTACAGGTGAATATCATTCATGGATAGAAGTCTATCTAATGAAAATTCCAGTGTTGGCGAAAAGGCCAAAGGACGATGGAATAAAGAAAAGAACAACCTAACTATGCATTCTCTTGGGTTTGCTACGAGGATTGTTAAAGAAGAAATTGCAGTTTACTGCGACTTCTCCAACAAACAAAATCAGTTAAAGAAATTTAATAAAAGTTGTTGTAAAAAATTAACTGAAACACCACAGTTATCTTTCGGATGTGAACAAGAGAAAAACAAAAAATATTTCAAAAAGAAATATAAAAGAAAATATAAAACCAAAAGAAGGTTTTGGAAACTTAAGAAAAGAAAATTTATTCCTGGAAAATACTTTTCAAAGGAAAAACCTAAGGTTTGCCCTCAGGGAAAAAAGAAATATCGTTGCTGGATATGTTCTGAAGAAGGACATTATGCCAACGAATGTCCTAATAGACAAAAGTTTCCAAAAAAGGTAAAACTTATTTCTGAAGCAGAAACAGAAGGATATTATCCTTCAGAAAATATTTTTGATGATTATATTCAAGTGTTTTCATTCGAAATAAAATATGATTCATCTTCGGACACTAGCTCTAGTATTGACAGTTCAGGATGAACAAAACTCAATACTTTAAATGAGGGGATGAGAAGATCTATGGGAAAAATACTCCCAAAGATATCAAAGTGACAATTGCTAACCAAGAAACAAGTAGACTTAACAAAGTTTGTAGAAACCTTATAGTCTATTTCAGGAGAACCATTTCCTATTCCTACTATTTATCACAAGAAACAGGAATAGATTTACTCCTTGGAAATAATTTCTGTCAGCTATATAGGCCTTTTACCCAGTGGTTAGACAAGGTATCTTTTCACCTTAATCAAGAAATGATTTTGATTAAAAAAGTAACAAAAGCTTTTCTAGTTGGAAAACCTTGTTTTCTTGAATCAATGAAAAAGATTCAAAAACAAAACAAGTCCATGGCACCAATATAACACAAGAAATTATAAAGCAAGAAGAAAAATATTTTCTTGAAATACAAAAGTTTTAAAAATAGAAGAGTACTTGAAAAAGTATGCTCAGAAAACCCTATTGATCCAAAGAAATCCAAAAGTTGGATGAAAGCATCAATAGAATTGATTGATCCTAAAACTGTGATTAGGGTAAAACCTATGAAATGTAGTCCACAGGATCGAGAAGAGTTTAACAAGCAAATTAAAGAGCTGCTTGATCTAAACCTAATCATTCCAAGCGAATCACCTCACATGTCTCCAGCATTTTTAGTTGAAAATGAAGCTGAGAAAAGAAGAGGAAAAAAGCATATGGTTGTAAACTACAAAGCAATCAACGGGGCTACTAAGGGCGACAGTCATAATCTGCCTTGTATGCAGGAACTGTTAACACTCCTAAGAGGAAAAAGCTGTTTCTCTACCTTCGACTGTAAAAGTGGTTTCTGGCAGGTACTGTTAGATGAAAAATCTCAGTTATTAACTGCATTCACATGTCCAGATGGTCATTACCAATGGAGAGTAGTTCCTTTTGGATTAAAACAAGCGCCAAGCATATTTCAAAGACATATGCAAAATGCTTTAAGAGGCTTAGAAAATTATTGTACCTTCTATGTGGACGATATTACAGTTTTCTCAAACTCCGAAGATAAACACTACTTTCATGTTTTATCAGTTTTAAAAACAATTGAAAAATATGGAATTATTTTGTCAAAAAAGAAAGCAAATCTTTTTAAAACAAAGATAAACTTTTTAGATCTTGAAATAGATCAAGGGGCTCATTGTCCACAAAAGCATATCTTGGAAAACTTGCACAAATTTCCAGATGCTTTAGACGATAAAAAACATCTTCAAAGGTTTTTAGGTATTTTAACTTACCCGGAAAGTTACATCCCTAAACTTGCAGAACTTAGAAAATCTTTACAGATAAAGTTAAAAAAGGATTATGTATGGGAATGGAAACAGTCTGATACATACTACATCAAAAAGATAAAGAAAAACTTAACCAGTTTTCCAAAACTTTATCTTCCTAAGGAAGATGATTTTTTAATCATAGAAACAGACACTTCTCATGATTATTGGGGAGGAGTTTTGAAGGCCAGAACAACAGAAAAGGAAGAAATACATAAGTACACTTTGGGAAGCTTCAAACAAGCAGAACGAAATTACCATACTAATGAAAAAGAATTACTAGCGGTAAAAAATACTATTTCAAAATTTTCCATCTACCTTACCCCGATAAAATTTCTCGTAAGGACAGATAATAAAAATTTTACTTATTTCCTTAAAACAAAAATTTCTGGAGATAATAAACAAGGTCGTCTTGTCAGATGGCAGATGTGGTTCTCAAGATATTTGTTCGACATTGAGCATCTCGAGGGAATCAAAAACGTGCTGGCAGACTGTCTGACACGAGACTTTCAAAAAATGTGAGCCATCACACCTTTTTCCACCTATTTAAGGAACTAAAGATCGTTTCCAATGGACCACAACCTTTTTCTTTCCTTTCTCATAAGACAAAGAAAGAAGAAAAATCTTCATTTTTTATAGAAAAAGATAAAAGAAAAATTTATGGAAGAATTAAAGGCTTTGCGCCTCAAAGAAAAAATTCTTCTTATAGAATTAAAGTCTATTCAAGAAAGAATAGCGCTCTATGACGAAAGTCTAGAAACAACTGCTTATTCAGAGCAGGAATCCGCAAGGAAAGAATCTGAATCTATTCCCTCTCAAACGGCGAAGGGTAAAGAAAAATTAAGCCCGTTTACTCCTGTTGCTTTGGAAAAAAAGCAAAAGCAAAGTAAATGAAGAACTAAAATTTTCGTCTAGTCCAGAAGCAAATGGCTCTGGTAAAGACATATCAAATCCGTTGATGGCTGACAGTTTGCCAAAAACTGAAAAAGTCTCACTAAGACCAAGCTACTCTCAAGTCGCCCAAGAACCAGAAAATCCCAAAGGGAGATTTTATGTAATCTTCGATGGCGAGCATAGAGGAATCTATGAAGACTGGTCGATAGTCAAAAACTATGTTGATGGAATAAACTAGTTTATTAGCTGAAAGAATCATTGAGTTTAGAAAAACTACCCCTTTTCTCTCAAAATTGAAATTTTCTGAAGAAAAAGAGGAAAGAGAATCCCAAGATATTGTCTCTCTCGATGAATTTTGATCTATATGGTCTAAAGCACGGTCTTTAAGTCAAAACGACTTCGAATCCGAGCACATTTGTACAGAAGATAAAGCTACTAAAAGTTTATTTTATTTTGTCAAGGCGCAAGCCCAGAACCTGTTTTCCTAGCATTTTCTGCTAGGTTAATTAAGTATATTTATCCTGCCTCTAATTTACTAGAAATTAGTTTATTAGCTGAAGCAATGAAGAAAGCCATCAAGAACTTTCGTAAAAAGATTGCAGCTGCAAAAGATGCCAACATCTTTGTAAAATGTACATCCACACTTCCTGACTGGTACCAAGGAAAGAGTTTCCAAAGCTACCATCATCTAGAAATCGGTCTCGCCAAAACAAGAACCGTCAATCCCTCTAGAGTTATGGAGGAAAAATATGAAGACCCAAACAGTTGGGTAGAAACCAGGATAAAAAATTTTCTGAAGATTCTTGACAATCTGCAGAAGATAAAAGCCGGAAGCTTTAACAAAGTGAATTATTATAGCCACAACTGTATTGAAGAAACCCTAGACCAACTAGACCGGAATCTGAGTAGATCTATGGAATGGGCTTTGCATAAAAGGGTTAACCCTTCGTTTGGTTTCACGATGGATGATGAATAAAACAGTACTCTGGCTGAACCTGCAAAACAGAACACCGTTAGCTCGCCACGTGGAGAAGGGGGTTCTCTCCGTGACCACCCTCCGGCGTGAGAATAAGTACAGGTAGTCGGAAGTAAGTATTGTAAGAGAGAGAGAGAGAGAGTAATTCAGAGTGAATACCTTTCCTTGAACTCCAAGTTCCTTATTTATAGCCGGTGTTTGGCGCCAAAAGGAGATATTGTTAACTTTAACGGAATCTTCTACTATTCCGTTAATGTTTATTGGCAATCCGTTAGTGCACACGGATCGTGAGCTCATCAGCGGTTAGGGAGGTGCCACGTGTCAACATGAGATCACTACATCTTATAAATATGAGCATGCCATCACCGGGATCTTCCTCAGCCGTCCAGATGCTGCCATGTGGCAATTGGTTATAACCGAAAAGATGCTTGCACGATTGGGTGTTAATGGCTTTTAGAAGGTTTCACAGCTGTTACCCATCTATTATTCGTCACGTGTACATTCTGTCACAACAGAAAAGATTCCCTTTGTTTCTGCACCAAGTCAAGGATTTTGCTAAGGGACAGTTTCTCAGGATTTACTGTTTCCTTGCGCGAGAAGCGCAAGTTAGTTAACTGATATTCCTTCTTCTCCTTGCTGCTTAGCGCAATGTTTGGTGGATACTTGCTTTGATATAAATATCTGCGCAAGGTTTGTGCATGAAGCATTATCAAACGAGAATGTTCAAGGTTAACTTTGAACCTTGCGCGAGCCCGCGCAAGGTAGTTAAATGAAGCATTTATCCAAAGAGAATGTTTAGGCTTTTAACTTTGAACCTTGCGCGAGCCCACGTAAGGTAGTTATATGATCCTTTCCTCTCTTGGATATTTGGCGCAGAGTTCTAATAAATCTTATTTTGGCAAAGAAGTCTGCACGCAGTTTTCTTAGAAGTTATTAATGGGTATGGTTTCCTTGATTGGCGCAAGGTTTTGGGGACCACACCCCTTCAAGTCCCCCTAGTCCAGTGTTGCTCCTATGTAAGAATAAAAATTAGGTGGAGCGCTGGACTTAAGATAAATGTGTTGCGCTAGGTAAGGACTAGCTTTTTGTTGCTTTATGCATCTTGGTGACGTGTCGTAAGTGAATTTTGAAAAAGTATTGAATTTCAAATATACTTAGACACGTGTCACTTATCCGGATGGTGTAGTTGGTGACGACGCACGTTCTTGAGACGTGGTGGTACTATTGACATGCTGTCAACAGTACATGTCTTACGGTATTTAATGCTATTTCGGCGACACTCGCGCACATGGGGCGGTTACTGTTCCCCACTTGCCCCTGCGGTTACTTGGGGATACGTGACTGTCGCAAAAGTCGCTGCAGTCAAATCATGCATTAATTGCGATTAGTATATAAAGGGATCAACGATCCATTTGCTCCCTCACCAAATTAAATCTTGAGAGAAACTTGTGCTCATATATTCCGGCGACCTTCAAGGTTTTCTAAGTATTCTTCAAAGTTTGAGTTATGGCCACCGGTGCAAGTTCTGCTGAGATACCGTCGACGTCAAGTTTGCCAACGTTAAAGTGGTCGAAGAAAGATTTCGATAATCTTGCTACCAACTTTCTTTTTGCTCCGTCCTGGAAAGCGTTTTTCCGGTGGCGAATGCCACGGCGGCTGATGCTCCGGCCGGCTACATCACGTTATTTTATGATTATTTTGCCAAAGGGAACTTCAGGCTTCCGGTGACCCATTTCCTGCTGGAAATTCTTGCTTTTTATTAGCTTCATATTTCTCAATTGAGCCTGATGGGAATGGTTAGGATCCGGCATTTTGAGTTTGTTTGTCGTTCGATGCAGATCGTACCGACGGTTGAGAAGTTCATAGTTTCTATCAGTTGCACTGCTCGTTGGGTTTTTATTCGTTCAAACAACGTGTGCAAGCAAAACGATTGCTGTTGGTGCCGCCCAAATCTTACCACGACTGGAAACAAAAGTTCTTCTTCATAAAGGCGGTGGTGATCCCGATGAAGATGACATTCCGAGCCGGTGATGAGATCGAGATGGTGACCCTTCCCATACCTGCCGACGAGGTGTGGTATCAGGATATTAAAGATGTGCCCAGCATTGTTTTGCCGGAGAGGGCCCTCATTGCTGCCGGGATGAGTATTTTTTAGAAGAAAGAACGCCGGGAAAAACCGGTGTATACTGAAGATGGAACTGGTATTTAACCTTTTAACTTCCTAGTAATATCCTTTAATAGATATGTACTGATGCAAAAATGCTTGTTATGTAGCTGCGCCGCTCTACTTGGTTTCTTTCAAGAGAGAGAAAGCGAAAATGGCCGTCGTGCCGATTGCTGAGGGTGAGGAAACTTGGTTCTCACAAATCTTGGGGAACATTGAGCTGCCCAAGAAGGAGGATCTGGAGGCGCAACCATCTTCGAAGACTGGTAATTAAATTCTTACAAATCCTAAGTTGATATTGCAATATTACTCCTGAACATATTTTCTAAGTAATATTGCAATATAACTAATGGCGCAACCTTTGCTCAATATGATTGATTATGTAGGTGATTTGCTAAACTTCGGCGTAGGCCCTGACTCGAAGAAGAAGAAGAAGAAGAAGAAGAAGAAACCAACTGCTGCTGCAGCTGCTGCGCCTCCCCCTTCCAACCCAGATCAAAAAACCAAGCCATCAGCTGCTGTGAAAGCTGAGGGTAAGAAAGGTACGCGTCTCGTATCTGACTCTTGGTGCAATTATGTGGTGGTGTCGGACTCACTAGAGGGTCTTGCGCCTGTAGGTTTGAAGAAACCGAAGCCAGAACCCATTGACACCTCCTCTCTTCCAGCTGCGAACCCAGATGATCCCTTGGAAATACCCTCTAGCCTGGAAGAGGCGTTGAAGCACACTTCCAAAAAGAGGAAGGAGGCGGAAACTAAAACTCCAGCGCCAACAAAAGTTGTGCGCCCGCGTATTGGCAAGAAGGGCAATCTAGATGCCTTTGCAAAGAAATTCTCACCTGGTACGTTTAGTTTGTTGCGCATTTCTGTCAAAAAAAATTGCGCAGAATCTTATACTTGGTATTTGTTAATATGCTTTGCAGAGAAAATGGTGAAGGCTGCACCAGCCACCTCATCTACTATACCATCGCCGCGCAGGCCTGAGAACGTTGAGGAGGGAGATGCGGGGCAAGAAACTCCTGTTTTTGATGCCGACCCCATCGTCCCGGAAAATATTGAGAAGGTGGCTCCGGAAGAAGAGCCCAAAAATTTTGATGCTGAAAATCCTGCTGGCGAGCAGGCTAAAGATACAACTACAGATGTTGGGGTGAGAGATACTGCTTCCGCAGAACAAGAAAAAATATCTTCCCCTGTGCCGGAGCCGTCAAAGTTGATATCCAAGGGAGCTGGCCCTTCAACACAACGCGAAGGCTTTGTGTTTGTTGAGGATTCGGATGAGGAGTCGCCCATTCGCCCAGAGGAGACGCCTGGGGACTATTAGTATCGTTCTTATTCTGAGAGGCGGGCTTCTGCGATTCATCAGCCCGTGTGGAAAGTTAAACAGGGTGATGTTTTTACTGATTGGCACTCCTGCAGGGAGTCGTATAAGGGCGTCTTTCCTCCGACGGAGGTGAAACGACAAGAAGAAAAAGACCACGAGGCTACCTACGAGTCATATCTGCAAGAGTCTGCCCTTGCCTCTTCCACAATGAATAGGATCATGCGCGAATGGTGCAGCATGAACAAGGAGTGGGATGAGGTTGAGCTTGATAAGGCGAAGGCCAAACTCGAGAAAGAGAAGACGCTAAAGATGCTCGTCGATTTTTAGGCGGAAAAGGCCCAGTTTGAGGAGGAGAAGAAGACTGAGGAGTGGTCCACGCTGTCTTGGAAGCGCAAGTGTGAGGCCTCTGCTGTGCAATATGCGGACGAGCGTAAGCGCTTTGTGGAGGCTTGTGATCGTGATAACAAAGAAAAGATATCTCTGCGCAACGAAATTGAGAAACTCAAGAAAGAGAAAGCTGATGTTGTTGCAGCAGCAGAAGAGGCGCGCTCACACAGAGAAAGGAGCGAGCAGAATGAGGGATCAACCAAAATGACTCTCCTTCTTAAGAATAAAGAAATTGATGAGCTAACTTCTATGCTATTTGACCAGGCGCGGCTGCAAGATGAGGTTGATAGTTTGAAAAAAGATATCAACTTTCACCGAACAGAGAAAGCCGAGTTGATCCGCCGTTTAACTGAAGGTGAACAAAAACTTAACGACACGGAGGTCGCTCGCGCTACAGCAGAAAGCCTGACCGAATCTCTCATGAACCAGCTTACCTGGTTGCGGGAGTACGGGATTGTGGAGGTAATATTCCCTTTTCTTTATACATGTCTGGTGTAATTGTCGCAACATATACTGATTGTATTTGTATACAGATCGCAAATGCCATCCTTAACTCTACGGAGTTGGATGAGAGAGTAGCAGAATTGATGATGGCTGTGTGCAATGACGGGCATGCCGAGGGCTATAAAGAGTGCACTTTGCAAGACCGAATAGGATACAAGCCGGGCTGCCACGCATAGGTTAAATACTGCTGCCATTTATTCTGCTGCTAAAGAAAAATACGATCAGTTGCAGATTCCGGTTATGGACCTTGTGGATGCCGCGCTGCAGCAAGATGACTTTGTTGATAAACTAAAGGAGATCTTCGCTACATCAAAGAAGCAGGCGAGAACGCAATCCATAGAATAGGAAATTTGTATTTTTTTTGTAATTACTTGTAACGTTGCGCTGCTGTGCAAGTACTGTTGATGTGAATATAATATATTTCAGCTTTACAATGTTTGCATGGGACCAATTACTTGTGTAGGATAGATAAATGAACAATTTCTTTTCTCATGTGTGAGCGTAAGTATTAAGTTAGCTTGTGGCTCATGAGTTTGTGTTTTTGTTTATCCAAAGGAATTGCATGCATTTGTAAATGAACATATACAAGACTGTAAGTAGTGGCAGAATATTTTATTCATACTAATAAAGCGCAAAGCTATGGCAGCCAATAAGATTACATAAAAAAATAAAGTAAGCAGTCTCGTTACGCAACGCTCAGAAGTTGCTTAAAGGACTGAGATTACATATAACATCGGCATAGTTGTTGGCCGTTCCTGGTTCGAGGAAAGCTGGATCCGTCCATACGTTTCAGAGTGTACACGCCTTTTCCCAATACTTTGTTTATCACGTACGGACCTTCCCATCGCGGCGCTAGGTTTTTCGGCATTCGACGCTTCATTACCGCGAAGAACAAAGTCACCAGGCAAAAAAGAACAGATGTGCATCCTTTTGTTGTAATACTTTTCAAGCTGAGACTTGTATTTAGCTTCGCGAATCGCTGCATTTTCTCGTCGTTCTTCCAATAAGTCTAGGTCGATGCGCCTTTGTTCTTCGTTATCTTGTTTTTCCAAAGCTAGCATTCTTGGAGATGGTAACCCAATTTCGGCAGGAATCACAGCTTCCGTGCCGTACACAAGGCTAAAAGGAGTTTCTCCAGTACTAGTCTTGGACATAGTTCGGTGTGCCCACAAGATGCAAGGCAATTCGTCAACCCACCCCCGCCGTGCCGTGCCAAGGCGGGCCTTGATACCGTCGACCAACTGTTTGTTTATGCTTTCAACTTGACCATTTGCTTGTGGGTGCGCAACAGAAGCGAAAACATGTTGGATTCCCATTTCGGTCATCCATGTTTGCAACTCTTCAGTCATTAAATTTGGACCGTTGTCTGTAATAATGCGCATGGGCAGACTAAAATGGCAAATAATGTATTCCCAGATGAATTTGCGAATTACCATCGATGTAGTAGAAGCTAAAGGTTTGGCTTCAACCCATTTCGTGAAGTAATCGACCGCAACAATGATAAACTTTACTGCGCCGGGCGCATCCGGAAATGGTCCCACTAAATCAATGGCCCATTGTTGAAATGGCCAAGCTGTTGTGACGGGTATCAAAGGATTCTTTGGGCGCAACGTTTTAGGGGTATGCCTTTGGCAGGACATGCATTTGCGCAAGACATCTACAGCGTCAACGTACATTCTGGGCCAATAATACCCTACGCTTTTCACTTTGGCTACTACCATGCGCGACCCAGAATGTATACCACATAGCCCCTTGTGAACCTCCCTAATCAGGTATTGCGCATCATGTTTGTTAACACAGCGGAGCGAAGGACCCATGTAAGAGCGTCGGTACAGACTACCGTCAATCATTTCGTAATTGAGGGCTTTGCATTGTAACTTACGTGCTTGTGCTTTATCTTCTGGTAAAGAACCATGCAACAAATACATCATTATTGGAGACATCCATGATGGATCTCCTACTTCGACCATTGTCACTTGTCTGAGAGGGACTGATGGATTATTTAAAACCTCGATGCGAACTTCTTTTGCCAAATGCTTGAAACTAGTTGTAGCGAGTTTGCTTAGAGCGTCAGCATGTTTGTTTTCGCTTCGCTTGACGCGTGTGATTTTAAATTGTTGGAACTGTACTATAAGAGCCTTGGCTTGCGCCAAGTATAAAGCCATGATATCTCCCTTTGCATCGTACGTTCCAATTACTTGCTCAGCAACTAGTAATGAATCAATATGGGCTTCTAAATTTGTTGCACCCATTTTGATAGCGAGGCGTAAGCCTTCTAGGAAAGCTTCATATTCGGCCTCGTTGTTGGTGCTTTTAAAATCCAACCGAATTGCATATGTGAATTCTGCTCCCTCTGGACTCACTAATCGAAGACCTGCTCTAGCCCCATCACTGTTTGATGCGCCATCTGTAAACATTGTCCATGCTCTATTGTCTATGACTGGGACTGGGTTTTGAATTGCTTGGCATTCTTCAAGCTTATCAGCAGGAATTTCAGCGATGAAATCTGCCAAAACTTGGCCTTTGATAGCTGATCTAGGTTTATAACAGATGTTATAACCTCCCAATTCTATTGCCCACTTCGCAAGTCGTCCAGAAACATCTGGTTTGGTCAGGACTTGGCCAATGTGAAAATTTGTTAAAACTGTAATAACATGTCCTGAAAAGTATCTTCGCAGCCTGCGCGAAGCGTGGACCAATGCTAAAACTAATTTCTCCATAATTGAATACCTTGTCTCTGGATCGTTCAACATCTTGCTGATATAATAAATTGGAGACTGGACCCCTTCACATTCTACTAACAAGACAGCACCTACTGCTACCTCAGATGCAACAAGATATAAGACCATGGGTTCTTTTTCACGAGGAGCAGTAAGTGTGGGAAGTTGAACTAAACAATCTTTCATATGCTGGAAAGCTTGATCAACTTCAGGAGTCCATGCGAACTCTTTGCTCTTCGTACAATTGCGCAAGGTTCGGATAAATGGATAAGACTTTGCAGCCTGATTGGCGAGGAAGCGGTTTAGCGCAACTAACCTTCCAGCCAAATGTTGCATCTCTTTGATGGTAGTAGGAGAAGACATTTTTTGTATTGCCTCGACCTTCTCAGGATTAACTTTGAAACCGTCTTTGGTGACGATGAAACCCAAAAATTTGCCCTCCTCCATGCCGAAAGAGCATTTGCTGGGATTTAACTTTAGATTTACCTCTCGTAGAGAATCAAAAGTTCGTTGGATGTTGTCTAACATAGTGTCTTCTGAATTACTCATAATGACCAAATCATCAATGTAGACTTCCACAGTTTTCCCGATATCACCTCCAAACACTGTATCCATCAATCTTTGATAAGTAGCTCCCGCATTGCGGAGACCAAAAGGCATCTTGGTATAACAAAAAATGCCCTTCTCCGTGCGAAAAGCGGTTTTATCTTCGTCCTCTTTTTTCATCAAGACTTGATGATAACCTTTATAACAATCTAGAAAACATTTCCAGCGAAAGGAAGCTAATGAGTCAACCTTTTTGTCAATCTCAGGAAGAGAATAACAATCTTTCGGACACACCTTGTTTAGATCTTTAAAATCTACGCACATCCGCCATCCGCCATTATGTTTCTTTACCATGACTGGGTTCGCCACCCAGGTCTGGTATTTGACTTCACGCAGAATACCAGCATTTAATAACTCGGTGACTTGTTCGTTCATCGCATCTGTCTTTTTTGACCCGAGGCTGCGCTTTTTCCGCACAACTGGTTCTGCTGACGGAAATACATTCAGACAATGTTCCGTAACGTTGCGCGGGACACCGACCATGTCGGTAGTTGTCCAGGCGAAAATGTCTTTGTTGCGAAACAACAGTAGTTTAAGCTTTGCGCGAATTTCAATACTGACTGCAGGCCCTAATAAGATTGTTTGCTCAGGATACTTTTTGTTGAGTACCCACTTTTCTGGTTCGTTACTTGGCAATGTCTTGACAGCCTTCATAACTGGTTCTTCAATTGACATGATTTATTTCCAAACGTAAAGTATAGCTATACCATTTGGTGTCGGAAAACCACAAGCAGCATGCTGAGCGGAAGTAATCATACTCAAATCACGTTGCGTGCGGCGTCCCAATAGTACATCGTGACGGGAATTTGCCGGCATCACCATGAAGTTGATGTTACTCGTTCGAGAACACCTCTCATTAGATAAAGTAACAGGAAAAAGGATTTGTCCTAGAGGAAAGACAGCCTCATTGCAGAACCCAGTTAATGGAAAATCAACTGGTTCCAAGCGTGCCTTATCCTCAGGATCTAGCTGCTTGAAGCACTGCTCATACATAATATCCATGGAACTACCGGGATCTATAAACATATAGTCTGTTTGGTAGCACCCAAAGATACCGGTGATGACTACTAGTCGGTCTTCTTGAGGACCTCCTGGAACGATAGGAAAAATGACTTGCTGTTCGCGCCAAGTGTTGTTTTGAAAATGTTGAAGGCTACGCTTGCGCGATGATCCACCTTGAATCATGGAAACGTGCTGTTTCATTTTCTTGTTGCTAGGCCCTTCGTTCTCGCGCGTAATCTGTTTAATCTCTTTGCGCACATTCTGGAGTAGATGTGTAAGCTTCCCACTCTTTAATGCTTTTTCAATCTCCATGCGCAGACTGATGCAATTATCTGTTGTGTAGTTATAGAACAAATTTGGGTCTTGCCCTTTTTTGTTTTTCATTGGTTGCGGCTGTTTGAACTGATAATTCTCAGTGCTGAGAACCTTAACCGGAGATTTCGTTAAGGGAGTCCACTGACGTTCCCTATTCTCCTGCTTAATCTCTTTTTGAGTTGTTATTTTGTTGATTGTTGCGCGCGCATCAATTGGTGAATAAGGAGAGTACGAATTTTGACTTGACTTTTTCCAATTTCTCTTATACTTGCGACTACCTCTACTCAGGTCTTGCGGACGATTCTGAAGTAGAGGTGGCCTGTTAGAATTTAAGTTGCGCTCAGTCTGGGCGTAGACCTTGGCTGCCGCCATGAGTTTATCCCAGTTTTTTGGAAGGCCACTTGTACCGGACAACACTTTAATCATTTCGTCACACCTTACCGCATACTTGAACTGCGTGCGTATAAGGTCTTCATGGACATCTCCAATCTCCAACACCTCTTTATTGTAACGCGTTATAAAATCTTCGAGGCTTTCATCGTCCCTCCGCCAGATGTTCATTACATCTGAGGAATCGCGCACGTATCGCCATTGCTGACTAAAGTGTGTAAGAAAATTTTCTTTTAAGTCATTCCAAGAGGAAAGTTTACCTGCCGGCAAATTATCAAACCAAAGGCGCGCAGCGCCGGTAAGGGTCTATACAAATAGGTGACACCACATTGGCAATGTCCAGCACCCAAGTAACCCTGCACCGGTAAAGAGGCGCATGTGATCATCAGGATCGGTCAAACCGTTAAACTTTCCAACGTTGGATGGTAATTTTGCTTGCTCCAGCGGAGCCAGTGCTATCTCTCTGGTAAACTTTGATTGTTCAGCTGCTTCGGTTGGGCGATACACCAAATTGTAATCATGCTCAGCTTCTGGATTGTATACTGCATGTACTTTTGGCCTGTAACTAGCATGATCTGCAGATATTCGATTGAAAATGCTTGCACTATCCCCTTCCTCATAGGTTCTATCGAGCTCATCGTGTTGGGTGTCCCGTTTCTGCGAAGACCGCGGGCCCAAACGAGAGTGGACAGATGCGCGACGCTGAACGTTGTCTTCTTGCCTTCTATTACCAGAATGAATAGGATCATTACTGGTTTTAGAATACATTTCTGTTCCATCTTCAGGCATGTGCGAAGGGGAACGAGCATGACTTTGAGTATTATAACTCAAAACTCGAGGTGCCGGCGAAGCACGAACCTAAGGAGCGTTAACCGGAGCTTGAAAAGCTGGAGTTCCGGTTTGGGCACATAACTGAGCATACATAGCGTTTAGAGCCGCTTGAGATTTGATTAACCACGATAATGGAGTCTCTCTAGGTGGTAAAATCGACGTAACATCAACTTGAGGAGCCGCCGGCGTTACAAGAATACTCGCATGATTAGGATCATACTGAGCATTAGCTTCGCCGGAAGAATCCTCAACTATTTTTCCGTCGACCTGAGGTCTGACAACAACGCGTCGAATCCCTGATCGAGGACCTTGAAAAGATGATCCGTCAGCCATGATGCTACAGATCTAAGTGAAACGAAACGAAAGATGAGAAAGAATTGAAATCGGTGGGCGCCAATGAAGAAACCCTAGACCAACTAGACCGGAATCTGAGTAGATCTATGGAATGGGCTCTGCATAAAAGGGTTAACCCTTCGTTTGGTTTCACGATGGATGATGAATAAAACAATACTCCGGCTGAACCTACAAAACAGAACACCGTTAGCTCGCCACGGGGAGAAGGGGGGTTCTCTCCGTGACCACCCTTCGGCGTGAGAATAAGTACAGGTATTCAGAAGTAAGTATTTTAAGAGAGAGAGTAATTGAGAGTGAATACCTTTCCTTGAACTCCAAGTTCCTTATTTATAGCCGGTGTTTGGCGCCAAAAGGAGAGATTGTTAACTTTAACGGAATCTTCTGCTATTCCGTTAATGTTTGTTGGCAATCCGTTAGTGCACACGGATCGTGAGGTCATCAGCGGTTAGGGAGGTACCACGTGTCAACATGAGATCACTACATCTTATAAGTATGAGCATGCCATCACCGTGATCTTCCTCAGCCGTCTAGATGCTGCCATGTGGCAATTGGTTATAACCGAAAAAGATGCTTGCACGATTGGGTGTTAATGGCTTCTAGAAGGTTTCACAGCTGTTACCCATCTATTATTCACCACGTGTACATTCTGTTACAACAGAAAAGATTCCCTCTGCTTCTGCACCAAGTCAAGGATTTTGCTAAGGGACAGTTTCTCAGGATTTACTGTTTCCTTGCGCGAGAAGCGCAAGTTAGTTAACTGATCTTCCTTCTTCTCCTTGCTGCTTAGCGCAACGTTTGGTGGATACTTGCTTTGATATAAATATCTGCGCAAGGTTTGTGCATGAAGCATTATCAAACGAGAATGTTCAAGGTTAACTTTGAACCTTTGCATTATCAAACGAGAATGTTCAAGGTTAACTTTGAACCTTGCGCGAGCCCGCGCAAGGTAGTTAAATGAAGCATTTATCCAAAGAGAATGTAGAGGCTTTTAACTTTGAACCTTGCGCGAGCCCGCGCAAGGTAGTTATATGATCCTTTCTTCTCTTGGATATTTGGCACAGAGTTCTAATAAATCTTATTTTGGCAAAGAAGTCTGCGCGCAGTTTTCTTAGAAGTTATTATGGGTATGGTTTCCTTGATTGGCGCAAGGTTTTTGGGACCATACCCCTTCATGTATCATCACCAGTTACAGCAGCACTCCACTGCCAAAGCACGAGAAAGAAGCTTTAGAAAAGATGGAACAACGAATCATCTTTAATAAAGTAGAAGCAGGTCCAGCCACAAAAGAAAGGCTATGCCAAAGGCTTCAACGCATTTATGAATATCATAATTGCCAATACTGTTCAACCAGTACAAAAGAAAGTGATAGCCCACATCCCAATAGCTATTACTCAGAAGAAGACACCAGACCCAACACATGGGTATGTCGACTAAAAACGTCATGCATGACGAATCAAGAAGGGCTTTTTGGTCCTTTGTACAAATCTTCTCCGCCTATATAAAAGGGAATGATTTATATGTTGAGGCATCAAAACCTCTACTAATTTTTTTTATTTTTGTAAACTAGGAAGCAATGTGTAAGAGGGAGTGAACTCTTTTGCTAAAGGGGAGCATTATGTAAATACCAAGAAGTTCTTCCTTAGGGAAGAACAGTTATAAAATAAACGTATTAGTTTCTTTTGTCAATCATGTTTATCTTTAAGCATTCTTCAAAACCTGGAGCCATAAGAGTACCATTTAGGCAACAGTTCTAAAATAAACGTATTAGTTTCTTTTGTCAATCATGTTTATCTTTAAGCATTCTTCAAAACCTGGAGCCATAAGAGTACCATTTAGGCAGGAGGCCGTAGGGAACAGATTGGTTGGGTTGGTCACTTGGAAAATTCAACTTAAAGATTTACTTAGCCATATAAAAAGAAAAGGTATGCGTTATTCTAACTGTTAATTTACTTCAAAAGTATTTATGATAATCTCTCCTTAAGCATTCATAAGAATAACTGATTTTTCAAAAAATTAACAAAACTCGATTAAGTTATTATCGAAATGATTTCTTCAATAAAAAATTTAGTCAACATGACAATAAATAAAAAGAACCCCGCGTTCTACAAATCGTTTATGACAACCTCTATTATATTCAAACTTGAATTGAATATCAATTATGAGTCATAATTATCAAAGAAGAAATAGTTTCCGCAGTCTATAGGTCCGCCCCTGGCCCAAGCCAAACTCTAAAGCTAGCGTAGGCCCGGTTAAGACAACATAGTCAGGCCGGAATGAGGCAACGAGGCTCTCCTATTTGGAAAGCACCGTAGCCTAATATAAGAAAGTCGTCGTTTCAAAAAGTAGTCTCGTATTGTAGTTAAATTCAATTCCCTCTTATTTGCAATTGACAATTTCCGTCACAAATCCTTCACAAAAGTGGACAAATAATTTTGTGTAATAGTGTCGGTTGCTTCCTTATATAAATCTTTGGTTGCACTATTATGATCAATTGCATCCTTCTCAATAGACTTTAAATTTGGGCTCTATATTAATTATGTCTTTTCAATCCTAGAAGATTTAGGCTAGAATACTCAAGTCTTTATGATATTTTGTGGGGCCAAGACAATTAAATGTTGCAATATTCATTGTGAAAACATGGTTGGAAAGAAAGAACTCACATTTGTTTTTTCTGAATTTCTTGAATAACTTGACGTTCTCATTTCTTTTATTTTTTTGAAATGTTACAATCCGTGATCGCTAAGGAAGGCAAGGATGAAATCGAAGGAATATTAGAACACCTTAAATCCATATTTACAATAAACGATTTACAAGTAATTAAGTATAAACTACAAAATAATCAATTAAATAGACCTAACGATCCTTAATTAACAACGTCAACTAATAGTCCAAATTAGGGAAAAAAACCGTCAATTTAAGGGCTAGTAATGTAATTTTATAAAATTAGCAAATAAATCTGTAAGTGCTTGTTTGTTAAGAGCTCTTACTGGTTCAAACTGTTTGTTTCGCAAGCAGATGTCTGAATTGTTTAGACGTTTGCCTCTGAATGGTTAAACATTATACTGAATCTGAATTGTTAAGACCTCTTATCTGAATTGATCAGACATTTGTCTCTAAATTGTTAAGTATTATACTGCCTCTTAATGGTTTAAATCTCTTACGATTCATTGATTCAACACTTAATGGTCCAGATCTCTTACTGATTTCACACTTACTCATTCGAAAATTATTAAACAGTCCCTAATTTGATCATGTTTTTATAATTGATTCCATATCTTTTTTTAAAAGGTCCATTGTACCTCATTTAATATAAGAGGTAGGAAGGTTGTTAGTGCAAGATATGTAGAGGATGCATAAAAAGGCTGCCCCTTGATATGAAAAGGAATTTATAACTGAAAAGCAACCTTTTTAAAAACGACACTTTTGGCAAAAAGCAAATGATTATGGAATATTATCCTCGTAAGTTGTTGCTTCATGACAACCTCATTTCGCCTTTTTTGCATGTGACACATTAGATATTCCTCCCACACGAGGCCTATTTTTTAAAATTATCATTATTTTCTTGTATTTTAATTAAAAAAAACCCGACAAATATGCTAATATTTTAAATGTATTTTTGCAGTCGTGTCAATTTATATATTTGTTATTTAATAAGAGGGGTAAAATGTTAATTGATCAATAGTTTTTTTAATAAGAGGGGTAAAATGATATTTTAACAAATGTATATACTTATATGATGGTGATAAAGGATCAAACATGTTATAGTTTGAGTTGTATAGATCAAATACAAATGATTGTTAAAATACAAATGTGTCTTTAATATAAGAAGTGGATTTATTTTTAAAATTTCTTTCTATTTAAACATGATTTTTAGTTACAAAATGTAAAAAAAATAAAAATAAAAAGAATTGCATATTTACTCTAATAGAGTAATTATGTGTAACTACTCTAGAGTATACAAAATTACTCTACTAGTGTAAATACATAATTCTTTTTATTTTTTAGATTATGCGACTAAAATACGTGTTTCGCAACATGGGAATTTTTTTTTTAAGTTCTCTTTCACTTCTTATGTGAAGACCCATTTGTATGTTAAAACTCAACTATACGGGTACCTTACTCATAGTTTGACAAACAAGTTAGATTGATCCATTATTTTTGAAAACAAAATACGTAGAACATGCTGACCATACTGATTATTCTTATAACTAACTCTTAAATTTAATTATAAACTTTGATGGTTTTATGATATATCCAAATTAATAAACTTTTGGACTCTTAAAATCAACCCCAAAAAGAAGTTACTAGTTAAAATCAGTGTCACTCAGGAAAGAAAAGCATTCAATTTTTATATGATTTTACAATAGATTATTATTAATAAATTTGCACAATATAATTCATATAATGACAGGATTAAGAAAAAAATTACGTGTAACCTTTTTATTGAACGGAATAATAAAAAAAAACTTAAAAGTAGCTACAGTGATATGATATGAGAAAAGAAAACTCTAAAGAAAACATTTTAAACTTTGTAAAGCCGTAATGGTTAAAAAAGAAGGAGATATAAGTCGAATACCTAAAATGGTGATATAAACTTCAACAAGAATGCCTTCTGATCTACTTTTGAATTGAGATTATCGATCACCATATCAAAATGCTACAAAACAGAATTCGTTAGCCTCGTCACAGGAAGAGAGATCCCTATGTGACTATCATCTGGCGTGAGAATAAGTATAGACTCTTTGAGTGCAAATATTGTAACGTGTAAAGTATTTGTAAGAGTACAAGTGAGTGGATGATTTGTGTTACCACATGAGATAAATTTGGGTTTGTATGTTAGTATGGGCCTAGATTAAAGACATAACCGTTTTGATAATGACATCCATTTCCCTATCGGAGGAGAACACTTTTTTTGTCATGATGTATTATTTTGCCACGTAGGCGTGTGGCCTAATCCCGCTTAATTGGTCAGGTTTGATATAGCATATATATATATATATATATATATATATATTAATCAAATTCTGATCATACATCTTGAATAAATTTTCTTCCAATCTCTATAAAAGTTTATACAATGTTTTTTTTATTATTTGTTTAAAATGACTAATTTTTATTGAATTATTATACATATTAACAGAAAGGTAGCATGAACAGTAAATGACATTATTTTTTAGTAATATTTATTTAGTATTCATTTGATTTCTTTATTAATAAATGTTTCTTTAATTCTTTTTATTATTATTTTATTTAGCATTCAAATTTAACTTTAAATAAAAACTATATTTGCATCTATGTTTATTTATTTTTTAACATTCCAAGTTATTTGTCTGCGCATTGTGATGGTATGTCACCGCGGGCATTGGATCAATATCGGTTCAGGTCGTTACAGTGTCGGTACGATTCATGCGTTCGATATAAAAATCAACATGTGTTTTACATCGACCGAAAACGATAAATTCGAACAGCAGTACCGACACTGTTGTTGTTTGAACGGTATTAGATTGTCATTGCTGGTACTGATATTCATTTATCGTCACAGACAGAGTTGTATAAATGAAAATTTCTAGAAATTGGAAACCATAAAAATGTATATATGTATTAGATTGTCATGATGTTGTTTGGTATAGTACGCTAGCGATACGATGTCTGTTTATAAAGAAAATCCAATATCCAACCGATGTTGTTTGCTCGTTTTGGTTCGGTTCGCTATGGTAGCAGCACGATATTGTTATCAAACAAGAAACCATAAAAATTAATATATACCAGTACCAATGTTGTTCGATTCGGTACAGTATGGTAGTGTTACGATCTAACCTTATCGAAAGCAAAAAAAATTAAAAAATTAATATTGGTACCGATACACATGTTGCTCAGTCGGCCTCGGTTTAGTTTGGTACGATAGCAACACTATAGCCGTTTTCAAAAATAAATATATGCAAACCAACCTACCGAGATCAACTGAACAACATTAGTATTTTATTATTTTCAATCCATGTAAGATTTTCTCTTTCAACTACTATAGCGAGTGCCAATACTCTAACGAAACAAATATGTACCAATCGAATTCCCCCGCGGAAGCGCGGGAAAATATCACTAGTTATGTATGAATTGAAACTCTTATTTATGAAACCAATACTTTTTTTGCTAGTCCACGGCTTTATAGCATAGTGACATCTTGAAGGTGAGATAAGAGTTTTGAACCAATAGGTTCTGAGTTCGATTCTCATGAAGGGGGATTTTCTCATATTTATTGGGTTCCTCCTGAATTGGTGTATAGGCATTATGCCTAGTGGAGATGGATATGATCAGGTGGTTCCGCTGGTGACACGATAATACTTCAGTGGTCCGTCAGTTATTCAAAATCTTCCTATACTAATAAATGAAAATCTTTTTTGGACACGTGTCACTTTCTGGTGCTTTCTCATTTTTTCCTATTTATCTCTTATTGTATTAAATAATAATAATAATTTTAAACAAAAAATAGATAAGAATAAATATTTGTTTTTCTACAAATAATTCAAACAAATATTTAGATAAGGATAAAGTTATATCCTGAGTATTACAAGTGTATATATATATATATATATATATATATATTTATTGGAGTTATCTATCTCTTTTATTAAATAATAATAATTTACACAAATATTAGATAAGAATAAACATTTGTTTTTATATAAATGATTTTAAACAAATTTGATAACTGAATAGTACACCAAAGTTCATTTTTAAAAGACGAGTTTTTTTAAAAGATATACTACAAATATTTTCAAACAAGTATTTAGATAATATCTCTTATATTAAATAATAATAATTTACAAAAAATAGATAAGAATAAATATTTGTTTTTATAAATGATTTTAAACAAATATGATAACTGAATAGTACATCAAAGTTCATTTTTAAAAGACGAGTTTTTTTAAAAGATATACTACAAATAATTTCAAACAAATATTTAGATAAGGACAAAGTTATATCCTGAGTATTATAAGTAGATATATATATTTTGGAGTTATTTATCTCTTATATTAAATAATAATAATTTACACAAAAATTAGATAAGAATAAATATTTGTTTTTATATAAATGATTTTAAACAAATATGTTAACTGAATAGTACACCAAAGTTTATTTTTAAAAGGCGAGTTTTTTTAAAAGATATATATTTCTTATTATTTATTATATAAAATTATATTTATACAACCCGTGTGATACACGGGGTTCAAACCTAGTTTACCATAAAAAAATTACTTTATTGGCTGAGGCTCAAGCAGAGAGACGATAAAGATCCCCGCCCTTTTTTTGAACGACCAACAAATCAATCCCGATTACTCTCGGGGCACCCACTGGACAAACGGAGTACTTCGAGATTAACCCGAGTCATCCACCACCACTTCTGGGGAAAACCCGGTAACCCACCCGCCCGTAAGCACGGCGATGAAATTACCGGTAAAACTCGTTTGGCTCAAGGATCGAACCCAGGTTGCCCTGGGTCTCCTATCATTGCCCACCAATGCCTCTCTCCTTTTTGCACCAAGTGGGAATTGAACTTGAGTCATCATAGAAGAACTCAAGCTCTCCGACCACTTGAGCTAGAGATCATTGGCAGTGAGCAAATTGAACTTAGTCAAGTTTATAGTAAATTACTAAATTGTATTTTTGGGTATATGTGATATATTTTATTATTTACTTGTTTTAAAACCAAGCTAACATATTTCTTTAGCAGTAATTTGCAATATTTTTTATGGAGTAAACTGTTATTTTGGTCTCTGAGGTTTGGCCAGTTTTGCCATTTTAGTACAAATCTTAAAGTTTTTTTGCATCTGGGTCCCTGTGGTTTCATTTTTGTTGCCATTTTGATCCAAAAGTGAAATTAGGTCAGATTCTAAAAGAAAAACCTTTATTTTTGTCCTTTTCCTTAGGGGCATTTTTGTCCTTTTAGGGGTGTTCGGGGTTTATTAATGCTTAAATGACCAAAATGCCCCTGAGGAAAAGGACAAAAAACCAGGTTTTTCTTTTAGAAATCTGACATGAATTCACTTTTGGAACAAAATGGCAACAAAAATGAAACCATAGGGACCCAGATGCAAAAACTTTGAGATTTGAACTAAAGTGATAAAACTGACCAAATCTCAGGAACCAAAATGGTTGTTTACACTTTTTTATGCTACCAAATACACTCTTCTTTTTTACTAATTATAATCTCTCTCCTTCTCACATTGTTATGGTGGGGCCTAGGGCTTGTTATTTTTTCTCACACAAAAAGGGGGAAGCGGGGTATAACTAGTAAAAATAGTGTATTTAAATCAAGGTTATTTGAACCATATATCATTTGGATGTATGGGACGTAAATTATCGTCACATCATGTCCCTTGTAAACTATTTATGTATTAGAACATCCGTCAAGTTTTGTTACCACTAATTTATGATTTTTGTGTGTGAAGTGCCATGATACATGTTTAGCTTTTATTCGATATTTTGAACTTTTTTTCATGACACCTTAAAGAAAATAAGCAGTAATTGTTACAATGGATTATATTTATTATTTATCATGTGATGACATGGGTATGCTAGGACCCTAATTAAACAACACTAAGATAATCAAGAAACTCAAATAAACAATAATGAGCCAATCATAAGGAAAAGCAAAGGCTGACCAAATGGGCAGCTAGCTCCCAACCAGGAGCTGGGTCATTATGAGGGAGCTACTGTTACTGTACACCCTCGAGATTCATATGACATAGGTCAAATTGACTTGATCTTCACGAAAAGCATAAACAGTGTCCTCGAGACACACAACCTGCGAAATTATCTTAAAAGGCAAGGTCTTTCCTGCAAGCAACAAACAGCAAAGAAGATACTTACCCAATAGAGAAGGTAGCAGCTGGCAAAGGAGCTCCCTTGGGCAGGTCACCTGGCCTATAAAAAGGAGTGTCTTGGTCCAGCCAAAGGTATTCCTCTTCACTCTCTTACTTTAAAACTCTTTCCTTTACTATGCGAAGACTCTCAAGAACATATAACTGATTCTCACGCCGGAGTCCAAACACGGGAGACCACCTCTCGCGTTAAGGCTAACGGTGTTCTTTGTCCGCAGATTCCAGTCAAGGAGCTTCCATTGGAGTTGATCCTGGACCTTCCCCCTGCCATATTCTTGTTATTTTAACATCATGAAACTTATAGAGAAAAATATCACTCCCAATCCGCTTTAACCTAAGTCCTAAACTCTTTAGACCCATTTTTGTTATGATTTGGATGATTTGGTTTCACTCGAACCTGTTCTAATCTGAAGGTGCATAATTCTATTTTCTAATTAAAAACCAAAAAATAGGGTTTCTTTTTGTGACAGGTAAACTTTATACACAGATGACAAAACTACCCCAAAACCAAGGCAATCAAAAAACAACAAAAACATCAGTTATTGAAAGAACACTACATACCCATGTTAAAACCCTGTCTTTTGATTTATTACTATGCAACAAAAAATCAATGGCCATGATGTCTTGAATGATTTTTATAATCGTCGCTCGTTTATTTGAGAATCTTGTTTCGTTCCTAGCTTTCCATAAGCACAAACAACCGAGCATGATGATGCGTGAAGAATCAGTTTCACCTTGTTTCCCAACCTAAAATACTCATGCACTTCCAAAAAAATCCCTTAGCGAAAAAGCATATATAGGGCTAATCCCACACCACTGACTAACCGAATTCCAAACCTTAGCGGCAACGTAACACGAGCAGAAAACGGACTCAGGACCGTCTTCACATAAAACACAGCTGTCGTCTCCACTATAGCAATTCCGTTTTATCCCCATCTCGTCTCTCCCAACAAGAATATTGCACTTCTTGGGATCCATTCGACCATTTAAAAACAAAATTATTACTATAGTCATTACCACTTCTGATATGCCTTTTAACCGCATCAATAGAGAAGCCTTCACCATCGCCGCCTATCCATCCCCATTTTTTCTTTAGTTCTAGCGAAGGTAACATTGTCTAACATAGTAAAATTCTAACTCAGAATATAATACCAAAACCAATGTTTTAAAATTCAGTTTTATACCATACCAGATTGAGCCCAGAAACAGTTTAACCAGGTGTATAGGAGTTCAACCGAATGTACCAGACGATTTAACCACTTACTGAATGGTTTAACCAGTACTAACGGCCATTTTGACCTGGTTTTAAAACATTTACCAAAACAATAAGGTAGAGGCACAATCAATTTGCTTTTTGACAAATAAAAAAAGGGTAACGGATGTTACAGAAGTTACCGAGTGACAGTTTCTTTCACATGTATTTCACAGATTGATATTTCATGTACAATGTACATCTTTTCCCACGCGCTTATTGTGTGTATTTCAATGTATTTTGACATTTTCAGAGTTTGTTTTTTAATATTGTTTAAGTTCATTTCAAAAAAATCAAATTAATTATCATTTTAGACTTGATAACGGAAGTTAGAATATTTTAATCCTTAAATTAGATTAATTTTTTCTTTTAAACTTTTTCCTAAAACTTGGTTTATAAAACTCACAAATAACTTTTTTATAATAATTTTATTATTTGTCCACCATTGATTATTAGTTTTTTTATATATTTACTACCTTATAATATTTCAATATTATTTATTTTTATAATAATAATAATGTTCAAGTAGTTTGCGATATAAATCCAATATAACATTTAGGGGTTGTTTGTTGTGCTGAGCTATTAAAAGGCTTAACCGATTAAGAAGTAACCTCTTAATAGGTCAGTATATTTCTAAAACTTCTCAATAAGCTGTTTTATAATCATTAAAAGTTGTATTTTAAATGAACCAAACACACTCTATCTTTGATCGATTTAGATGTAGTCTTTTAATTAAATTGTTAAGACGTTACCAAAGAGTTCTTTACTAAAAAAACAAAAATCAAAATATCCTTAGTATTTTTTTTATCATATCATGATAAATTCCCATAATAACTAACAACAAGATTGTTAGAAAAAAACATATATATATGTTTATCATGGCATCAAACACCCACCGTGCTTTGTCAAGTGCACCTACACTAGCACACATCAATGATCACATTACCGCTATACAATCCAATCCAAAACCTGAGTCTAAGACATGTTCATGGATCTCTTTCAAATTGCACTGCATCTAAATCAGCTTATTCGTTTTCTCTCTATATATCTCTTTCTTAATATGTAATGACGCCTTTCATAGATGTTTCATCTCCTATGCGCTTTCCTTCAACCCTGAACACTAAAGAAAAGACGTTTTAACCAGTGACGAACCTATTAATTATTTGTTAGGGTTACATATAAGGGGTTCAACTATATTTTTAAAGGGTCTGATTAGGCTTTTTTACCCAAAAAAACACACTAAATGTTTTAATCAAACTACCATTACCATCGATGTAATTTACTCTTAAATTTAATTTAATATATATCGAACGTAGCTATTAATCATTGAACGTCGTATTAATCATTTATGACATGTAGAAACGATGCTGACTGTTTTCATAAAAAAACACACTATATTACTTTTTTATAAAAACACACTATATTATTTAATGAACATAAATTCATTTTGGGTCGGCAATGCATGGTACCATATGTCCATATTTTTATATTATTATTACACCCGACCCCACCGTTACACGTGAACTTCACTCGCGTCACACGCGCGTCGACATCCGGTCCACTTCCCCACCCAATTTCCCCTTATCTACTGTAAACCCCTGAGCGCGCACACACACAATCCCCGCCCTTCTTCTCTGCAATGAAGCTGCCGGAAACTGCAACCGTCACCGGCGATCACGAAACCGTCACCGGAGAACTTCTTCACTCTCTTCTCCATTCAATCCAAAAAACTCAATCCTTCAAAGGAAAATGGTCACTGATCGAAACGAAACTCTCCGATCTCAAAACCTTACTCTCCGACGTCTCCGACTTCCCGCCGAATTCAATCTCCGGTGACCTCATCCGCTCGCTCTCACAAACACTCTCCGACGCTTTATCACTCTCCGTCACCTGCCACACCGCTAATCTCCCCGCCGGAAAGTTAAAAACGCAAAACGACGTCGATTCCGTCACCGCAAAACTCGATAATCACATCAGAGATTTAGAAGTCGTCATCAAAACCGGCGTGCTCCACGACGGCGTCGTTTCCGTTTCGAAATCTTCGTCGAAGATTTCGAAACGAGATTCCGTACGAGTTGAGGCGAGGAGTTTAGTAACTCGGTTGCAGATTGGTTCGGTAGATTCTAGAACCTTCGCGCTTGATTCGCTGTTGAAGTTAATTCAGGAAGATGATAAGAACGTGTTAATCGCCGTCGCGCAGGGCGTTGTTCCGGTGCTCGTACGGCTGTTAGATTCCGGATCTTCGCCGGAGATTCGAGAGAAAACGGTTACGGCAATCGCTAGGGTTTCGACTGTAGATTCGAGCAAACACGTGTTAATGGCGGAAGGTTTGTTACTACTTCATTATCTAATCAAAGTTCTGGAATCCGGTAACGATTTCGCGAAGCAAAAAGCATGTGTTACGCTCCAAACCCTAACACTTTCGAAAGAAAACGCAAAAGCGATTGAATCACGAGGCGGAATCTCATCGTTGTTAGACATTTGTCAGTCCGGTACTCCGCTGTCGCAAGCCGCCGCTGCCGCCGTGCTCCGGAACCTCACCGAATTCTCCGATTGCAGAGAGAATTTCATCGAAGAACACGCGGTTTCAGTACTTCTAACCCTAGCTCGTTCTGGAACTGCATTAGCTCAAGAACATTCAATTGCTTGTTTAAGTAATTTAGTTAAAGAAGATGATGATTTGAAACTGTTGATTGTTAGAAAAGGTGGATTGATTAGTTTGAAAAGCTTTTGGGACTGTTCATCTGTTAAAAGTTTAGAGGTAGCAGTTGAGTTTTTAAGCAATTTAGCATCGGATCAACGGCTAATCGACGTCATCATATCGAACGATTTCTTAATCCGGTTACTTAACGCGTTAAACTGTGGCGTTTTAGGCGTTAGAACTCATGCTGCAGAAGCGGTTTACAAAATCGGATACAATTCGAAAACTAGAAAGGAGTTAGGCGAATTAGGGTTTATTCCGGTTTTAATTAGAATGTTGGATGGGAAATCCGTCGAGGAAATTCAAGCGGCGGTGAAGGCGTTATCGACGATTTTGGTTTACACCGAAAATCGAAGGGTTTATAGGAAGGATCCGCGAGGGGTGGTGAGTGTGGTTCGTCTTTTAGACCCATCGATAACGAATTTAGACAAGAAATACCCCGTTTCGATTCTAAATTCGTTAACTCATTCGAAGAAATGTCGTAAACAGATGGTGAAATCGGGTGCTTTGTCGCATTTGGAGAAGCTTGTGGCTATGGATGTTGAAGGTGCAAAGAGTTTGCAAGAAGCAATTGGTGGTGGGAAGTTGTTTGGTATGTTTAGAATAAGGTCATGAAGTTGATGATCAATGGACTAAAAATGCAAGTAAGAAATAGGAAATTACACTTGTTGATTTTTTTTGTTTTTGTTTTTTGATTTTGTTTTAGTTGTTGTTGTTATTGACATGATGGTTGTTGTGCCATTGTTCATAAATTTATTGGTAGCAAGTACTAAAGTAGATGAATATTATTACTTGATGATGAATGGCTGAAATTGTGGTCAATGTTTGTTTGGTGACCTAACTTGGACCAAGTCATTTTCTTAATTTGTGTTCAAGGATGAGTCACATATCTTCTTGTCATTTTATATGTTATTTGCATTATAAAATTTTAATGTGATGGTGTTTATAAACTATCCATATGGAAGCAAGTCGACTGGTTTAAGATTATAAGATTTGGCATTAGCAACTTTTTGGTTTAAAACTTTTATCTTGACATTAACCTTTTATTTTTTGTTATTATTCTTTTCATTTTTAGAATATGTTGATCATGAATCATTTATATTATTTTAAAATTTGAATATAAACTAAATATTCTGATAAAAAAAGCGGTTTAGATCGTTAAGACATCAACCCACTAAAATTAGCCGGTTCAATCGACCCAACCGATTCAGTGGGTTTGGTTTTGTGTTTCTTGAAACGTAATTAATTGTCCGACCCAATATTACAACAAAACCTGTTAACATGATCACATATACATATGTTTTTTATTATTATTTAAAGAGAATTTAACGGTTGATAAGGCGAAAAATAAATGAAATTTAATTTTAATAATATAAATTAAGAACAAATTTAGTAGATTTATAAATAACTAATTTAAAATTTTACATTTATTCAAGATTTTTTTAACGTGTGTAACTAACATATAACATTAAACAAGCCCTATTTTAATTCTTATTATCTTATAAGAATCTTTCCTATTTCTCCATGGTGCATCATATTTAAATCCCTAAAGAAGGTTATTTTGGGAAATGGTCCTAATACATAAATATATAATTGTGGCAGTTTCATGCCTATTTCATCTAGAGACGGGCACAAAAACCGGTTCCGAACCCGAACCGGTAGAACCGAACTGGAACCGGTTCCAGTTCCTACCCGACATTAAGTAGAACCGGTTCCGGGTTCAAAATACCCGTTGGTTCCAACCCGGTTCCACAATTTTACCATTTGAATCGGGTCGTACCCGGTTCCTACCCGTACCCGGTTTCACTAGTACTCGGTTCCACCAGTACCCGAGTACTGGTGGAAATAAAATCTTACTGGAACCGGTTCTGAGTAATTTTTTATTTTTTTTTGTAACCGGTTAATTTTTTTTTATATATTGTAACCGATTAATTTGTTTTTTAATTTTAACCGATTATTGTTACTATTTTTATTTATCAATGTAACTAATAATAAAAATCAAACATAACAAACACAATAGAAAGAAATATTACACAAACTTTATTAAAACACCAAACCAAACGGGTTACATCAAACATTTGAAGAACCGGTGCCGGAACCTTCTCCCGTCTCATTTTTCCTTGCCTTCGTCACTGGGCAATGCTGCTTAGTGTGTTTCTTAAGGGTTGAGTTGGCTGCGGCCTTCATAAATTTTCCACAATCTTTGCATCTAGCCATCTCGTGGCTGTCAGACATTAAACAGAGATCAAAATTCTTTCATATAGCTGGGTTTCTTTTCGTCTCTAAGACCATAACAACTTCGTCGTTACATGCCATAGGTATTTTGCAAGAACTTAGAAGTTGATTGATTTTGTAAGTTGATGATGGTGAGTGTTAAGTTTAGAAATGGTAAGTAGGAAGGGGTTTATATACAAAAAAAAAAACGATTTTTTAATCAGGAACCGGTTTCCAACGGTAACATTTATCAGGAACCGGTTCTGAACAATAAATGGCAGGTTTGACTGTCAGGAACCGGTTCCCAATAGTAAAATGGCAGTTTTTGACTGTCAGGAACCGGTTCTGAACAGTAAATGGCTGTCGGGAACCAGTTCTGAACAGTAAATGGCAGGTTTGAATGTCAGGAACCGGTTCCCAACACTATCAGAAACCGGTTCCGCATCATACCCGGTTCCACACCATACCCGGTTCCATAATACCCGTACCCGGTTCTACACAGTTCCATATTCTTGGGTGTGAACCGGGTAGGAACTGGACCCGGTTCCAATGACATCCAAGCAGAACCGGGTCCAGGTTAAAACCGGTTCCGAGTAATAATAAAACCCGATTATGCCCATCTCTAATTTCATCTCGTATGTTACTTTGGTTTTTCTATTCCTCTTGTGGTCTTACGGGCCCATGTCATGCAACAATTAGGTTGTACTTCTTGCATTATAAAGTTGTTCACTATACTTGGTTCAAACATGTTGGATTTTAAAGAGAAAATCATGAAATAAGCCTTCTTGACAGATAAAAATAGCGAAGTGACCTTTAAGTTTTATTTTATTTTTAAAAACGTTTGTACCTTTTTAAATAGTAATGCCACATGGTGTTCTTATGCACAAGACATCTTTTATGTCAGACAGGCATCTTTTATGTCAGACAACGCAAGAACATGTATATGTTGCCTCAATACGCAAGAGAATGGACTTGGTGCCTGTTCCATGTAATTGAATTGTAAAACTCAAAAGGCTAGTTTGGTAAGCTAGTTGTCAACAAAGTTATTTTTGAGATTTACTTGTTTAAATTCATTTCAAATTTTAATATAAAGCTTCTCCAATCGACAAACCAAATAGCATGGTTTTTATAATGTACAGCCTATCATGGTGGTAGTGACCAAGGCTATTTGCCGGCATCATAACCCTTGCAAAGTGGGATGATGAGTACCCAAAGGGTACCGAGGCAAGGGGTTCCTCCTTCAACCATTATAATGTAAAGCCCAAAGGCCTTAGGTCCCCGAAAAGCCTAAAATTGCAACAAGTTTTGTTTGTGGAATATGCTTTGAATCATTGGCGTTGTTTCATTAAATAAAAGAAAACAAATTTAGGTTTGATAAAACCATATCGAAACCGAATCCAACAACAATGCACTGGACCAAAATACTACATTGAGACTGGTTTTATGCTATAAAAGGAATTGTGAATCAACTTGAGTATATCCACTCAAGCTTAATCTGATAATGGTTTTTCCTCAATTTTATGATTTTGACATGAGTACTACACACTACACACACCTAATAATAGCATAGTGGTAGGGGACATAAAAGCGAAGCAAGAGTCCCTGGGCTCAATCCCGAGATCACATCCGTCATTGTTTACAATGTACCTTTCTAAATTGACCGTAAGACTAGTTGGTAGGGGCCATATGGTGGGACAACTTTCAGTATAAATAAATTAATAAATAAATAGGGATCGAATCGTTAAGTTTACATGTTAGAAGGAACGTTGAATTCTTTTATACAAAGGAATTTTGAGAATTCATTCTAATTCCAATTCTATTCTTTCTTAACCTAACTTGTTATCCTCGGAATTCAAATTTTAGTTTCGACAAATTCTATGAACCAAACACATTAAATATGAAATTCGGATTTCAGTTTCGTTGGATTTTATTCTAATTTCATGATGTTGGACATGAACTAAGCCGAATCGGGTTTATAACTAAACTTTTTTTTCCCATGCCACCCAGTCTAACTAGTCTAAACTCTAAACCTGAAACTTGGGCTGTTCGAAAAAATATAATAGGGTTAAAACAAACCATTACAAGTTGTTCTAAGGTTACAGCTACATGGGCTTACAATAAACCCCATAAGTTATGGGCTTTTAATCGTCACAACTATTATGACTATGGATTTATGGTTTTTATGTTTTTTAAACTTCTTTCAGACTTAAGCATTTTTACGAGTATATCTATACTTACTATATAATAAAAGAAATCACTTTTGGGACACTTATCATCATATTAGGCCATGTTTTATAGATAATTATTATTTTAGTTTAATTTTTCTAATTAATTATAGATAACCCTCCTATTAAATATTATTTAGTTTAATATCTTAGGGATAATTATTATTTTGTTTAATCTCTTTTAATTAATTATAGATAACTCTCCTGCTAAATATTATTTTGTTTAATCTCTTCTACTTAACTATTGATAATTATTATTTATTTTAAATTTAATGTATACTTCTCATTTATAACTCTAATAAACTTTAAACTTTTACCATAGTATATATAATACAAGACATAGGATCGAAAAACATTTTGGATAGCATCAATTACTTAAGACATAATATAATTATAGGTAAAATATGCACTTTCTAATAAAATAATACCAAACAAAATTACAAATATAAATTCATTGATTTTTCTAATAATAACAAAGTCTTAGTTTTTTTTAAATCATATTTATTATGGGGTTTTAAATATTATTTATATTTTATCACTTAAATGACTGCTTATTTGTTTCTTGAATAACATGCTTGATCACTGTATCTTTTTTTCAATAATCTTCTCTCCGCAATCATCATGTCTATCACGTACCGAGTATATCCATTAATTTTTAAAAAAAAAATTTCTTAATATTTGGTACATAAAATCAATTTTATTCAAGCCTGTAATACACGTGGGTTTTTGAAGATATAACTTTTTTATTATATGGTAAACAATACTATATTTATTCACCCCGTGTAATATACGTGGTTTTAAAGATATAACTTTTTTTATTATTTGGTATATAAAATTACATTTATTCAACCCGTACAATATGGTTCATATATATTTTTTAATATGTAAAATTATATTTATACAACCCGTGCAATAAAGGAGGTTTATAAAGATATATTGTTTTATTATTTAATATATAAAATTTATTTATTCAACCCGTATAATACACGGGGTTATAATCTAATATATATATATATGTATAGTAAATAGACACAAAGGATAAATGTTAATTCTTTTAATCTGATATTAATGAAAAAAAATAATATAACCTTCTAAATTTTTTAACAATATATACATTAAATTATTTTAGTAAATGTGAGTTCTTTTTCAAGAAAGAAAAAGTATTAATTTGAAATTATGTATCTTACTTTTGATTCAAGGAAAGAAACGAATAAATAATATACATATTAGTTTTGACACTCAAGTTTCCATCACCTACAATTCGCAACTGCCATACATGTCTTCCGTTCAAAATATAATCGATAAATATTCCATAGATTCAACATCTATTCCCGAGTTCAGTTAAAAAGGGAAAAGAAAGGAATTGAAAGAAATAAAAATATGTTTGTATTTCTAAGTTTCATTTAAGTAAGGAAAAGAAAGAAAAATAAAAATATGTTTATATTCCTGAGTTTCATTTAAGTAAGGAAAAGAAAATAAAATAAAAAAATATTTGTGTTCTCGAATTTTCAAGGAATGGATACATTTGAAATATTTTACTATCTGAACATTTATTTTTTATTTATGTTGATATTAACATATATTGTTATAGATATTAGTAGACTTATGATATATGACATGTTTATAGTTTCCCGAAAAATATTTTCTTCATAATTTTAACATGTCTGAGTAGTCACAGAGTACTCTCCGCCTAGACCGAGTACTTGCAACTCCCCAGTCTACCGACATGGGAGCGCCTGAGACTTCCGCAACCATGGTTTTAACTTCAAAGTCATGCAAGTGACGGATAACGCGGAACTGGTTTGGGTAAATGTTAAAAAGGTATAAGGTATACTATCATTCATATGATTTGGGCTGGTAATGTTTAGTGTAATTGGGCTCAGGTAAGGTTTGGGTTATGTATTGTTGGGCTCAGTTATTATGGGCTGATATTGGTTGTTGTTAGTTGTGATGTGTTTTTGTACATGTTTATATTGATGAGGGCTAGATTGAAAGTCTAGAGGGACTACGATCATTTTGTGTCAATGTTGGAGGTCCTGAGTGTAAATTGGTTTGTGCTGGCATATAAAAGAGAAGATTCCTGAAGTGTTGATAATTCTCTCTTTCATTATTGTTCAGTTGTTCTCTGCACTTGTATTAGGGTTTCGTTGTTTTGTTGAAGATTGTATCAACAATCTCTCATCTGTATCTGAGAGATTGATCTGGTTATGTTGATGATCATTAGTGGATGATCATCACGAGACTCTTTGTATTCTGTATTGTTTACATATCTTACATTTCTAAGATCTAGCAAATTCTTTGGGTTGGGCTAATAAGATTTTGTCACCGTTTTGTCGCTATTTTATGTTGTTCATATTTGTTTGTGATTGATTCATAAAATTCTACATGGTATTAGAGCTTTTTGCTCTCGATCCATCTCTGTTTTGTTGAGATATCTGATTTCTTCTATGTTCTGTGTTAAGGTTTTCTCATCTTGAGAACCTGTGTCTGGAGTTTTGTGGTTTGTGGATCTTGAAGGCATGTGTTAGTCTTTGTTGTCTATTGTGACTTCAAAGCAAACTAACCGGGTTATCGTTTCTTGAAGCAAATTCTGTTTGCGATCTGATTTGTAACCCTAGAAGGTTATTAGTCAGATCTGTAGCAAGGATGGAGTTAAATGCTTTGGTAAGATCGTTCTTATCTTACTCTTTTGTTGTCTACTGTTTGTATTTTGTTTATCCCGGGGTTGTGAGGACCGGTTTCTTATTTGTCTAGTTATTGTTGATGCCGGGGTAGTGAGGACCGACTTATTGTCTCATCTTTCTGATTGTTACTGGTTGAGTATCTTGGGTTGGTTAGTTTTTTTGGCTCCTGTGTAAAGACCTGTCCATGCACTATAAGTGATGAACCTGAAATCTGGGTCCTAACACACCTTCACCTTAGGATTTGTATCTGGTTTGTTGTTATTGTTGATTGTTATTATATGTGTTGTTTGGTTATTGATTGTTTGTCAATATGACTGGTACTTCTGCCACTCTTATTAGTAGATTGGATATAGATGATCCATTTTACTTGCATCCTAGTGATTCTAGTAGTCTTACCATTGTTAGTATTAAACTCAAGGGAACTGAGAACTATATAGTCTGGTCTAGTGCTATGAAATTGGCTTTAGAAGCCAATAATAAGTTTGGTTTTATTGATGGTAAATGTGAAAAGGATTCTGATGATCCTGTGTTGAGTAATCAGTGGGATAGGTGTAACTCTGTTGTCTTAAGTTGGTTGTTAAATTCTGTTTCTGAGGAGTTATATCTTGGTCAAGTTTTTTTCAAATTAGCTTCTGAAGTCTGGACAGATTTGAAAGAAACTTCTGATAAAGTTGATGGCTCTATAGTGTATGATTTGTATAGAAGAATTAACCGTATTTCATGATTTGTATAGAAGAATTAACCGTATTTCACAAAATGGTAGTTCTGTATCAGAGTATTATTATAAACTAAATACTATATGGAAGCAATTTAATGCTATGGTCCAATTGCCTTCATGTTCATGTCAAGCAGGGAAAGATTATAATGATTTTACTACTCTAATAAAACTGATACAGTTTCTTATGGGTTTAGATGATATCTATCAACCTGTAAGAACAAACTTATTAACTAGAGAGCCATTTCCTTCTGTTAAAGTTGCTTTTTCAATTGTGTCCAGAGAAGAGTCACATAGGAATGTTAGTGGAGGATCTAAGGGTCAAAATATGTCTTTTATGTCAAAAGTTAATCAACCTGTTGTTCAAAAGAAAAAACTTTTTAGAGGACCTAACCCTAACCTAAAATGTACATATTGTAACATGTTAGGTCACACAGTTGATAGGTGTTTTGAAATAGTTGGATATCCTCCAAAGTTTAAGAAAAGGACTGGTGGTCAGGTTGGGAAAAGTTTTTCAAATAATAATAATAAATCAAATGTATCAATTGGTCCTTCTGAGTCTCCTTTTTCTCCTGAACAGGTTGCTAAGATCTTAAGTCTTGTAGGTGAGAAACCTAGTGCTGATCCTCAAAGTTCTAATATGGGAGGTAAGTCTAGTTGTGTGTTTAATCCATTTAGTAATTTTGTTAGTTGTTCAAGTCTAATAAATGTTTGGGAGTGCTTATAAAACTCCTTATTGACATTTTGGAAAAGTCAGTGAAAAGTCTAATAAATGTTCGGGTATGGACCGGGTATAGCTAATCACATACACGTACCCGGTTGTAAAACTTGTCCCATACCCGCCCATCACTCGTTGGGTATTTTTCAGGTATTTACCCGTCGGGTATCGGGCATACCCGTGGGTATCGGGTACACCCGTCTAGATTTTCATGTATATATATTTCTTACTTTTCTTTATAATTTCATGTTTTAAAAATCTATATAATACACTAAATTGTGATGAATAACATACATATGATCATGCACCATAATGATACTTGATATATTTAAAAATGTAAATATATTATAATCTTAATCTCAAAAAATAATTTTGTATTTCATAGCATCTATTATCTATTATCTATTATCTATTCCATTATACATAATAAACCAAAATAATTTGGGACACATGTCGCAATATTAGGGGCTCTTAGATTCAGTTTTGGCGGGAAAATCCTGGGTCGCTTTTCAGTGATACGGGATCCGAATCCATTTTATTGACCCCACTTTTCGAAAAGTGGATCCTTTATGTACCATTTTCTCATAAAATCATCATCCTCTCCATTCTATAGCAAACCCTAGACGCCACATCCTATCTCATAATCTATCTCCACATCTTCATCTTTCCCAATCAATCTTGGCGTTACTAGATGATTTTGTTGCGGAAGAAACCTAGTTGGAATCAACTTCCCGATCTTGCCGCTGCAAATCCTCTCGCCTCTCAAGTGGCCAACGTTGAAATTTCTACTTGGAATCGCACGTCCCTGATTTGATTTCAGATGGTGTAACATCCGTCAAAAACGGATTTACCAAACCCGCTCCGTTTATCAACCGAACAGTCAGTCAAAAATTTCGTTGCGAATTAAATGCCCAAAATATTTTTAAACGATACGTAATCGATTATTATACGGGAATATATATTTAGTTTTTGAAAAACTGTTGAAAATCGCAAAATAAAAATAAAAGTACTCTGCCGGGTTTCGAACCCGGGTCTGTACCGCCTCAACAAACATACTTATCTCTCAAACACAAACCACTGCGCCACTTGTATTGTTTGGTGAATATTAGAATCATTTAATTCATAAAGTAACGTTACAAATTCAAAACCGGCGCCCAATAGTTCAGTCGTCGGAATCCCGGTAAACTCGCGAGCTTTTAACGACAATTTACGTTATAACGTAAAACATTAACAAGACATCGGTTATAACCGACGTTTGAGTCCGCGACACTTTCTATAACCGCCGGAGTTTTTATAACCGACGAATCCAGTCGGAAATCAGACCAAATACATCTCGGTTTCTCCCTATAAAATCACCCACAACCCACTGCAAACCTTTTCGCTCAAAACCACACCTTTTCTCGGCGTAATTCCACTCGCCGGAATTTTTCGGTTTGTCGCCGGATAACCGGGTTCCCCATTGCCGATCCTTACTAAGCCTCTGAGCTTATACCGGAGATACCCACACCCTTTTTAAGCTTCCTGGAGACTCGTTGCTACAAGAAAACTCGTCGCCGGAGCTTATTGCTGTCGCCGGAGTTTCTGCCGGAAAACAGAGGAAAGCGAGTCGGTATACCTCACGCTTATTTTTCCTTCTTTATACTTATATCTCATCTATAATTAACCTAAAACACTAAAGAAAACGATTAAGACTTTGAACCAGTCGATTTCCGAATTCTGGTTATATCTCGACGAAGAAGACGATGACCGCTATAACGTATAAGTATAATATAAATCAAGAAATTACTCGGGTTAGACACACAGTCCAGCGGTGGACTGTGTGCACATAAAACGCAAAGGTCTCGAGTTCGAATCCCGTTTCACACACGCCGCCTTAATAAAAATCATTTTTTTAAACTGAACCGGAGTCGCCACAGATATATGTTAAGTATATTAATAACCGGAATAATAACCAAGTCAGACACACAGTCCAGCGGTGGACTGTGTGTTTGTTTATATCACAGGTCACGAGTTCGAGTCCGGTCTTCTGCACCGACTCGGACAATTATCTATTCTTTTTAAATAAGGCAGAAAAGGAAATAACTAATTTGTATTTAAGTATAATAAAAATCGAGTTATATAACATGTTAAACACACAGTCCAGCGGTGGACTGTGTGTTAGTTTAAGCCACAGGTCCCGGGTTCGAGACCTGTGGAGTGCACGTACGAATTGATTTAAACTGTTTTTAAAATAAAATGATTTTCGGTTTAAACTAATTAATATATATATATAATTAAAATCAGATATATAACGGGTTAGACACGTAGCTCAGTTGGTAGAGCTGCGTGCACGCGTACGGGAGGTCTCGGGTTCGAGCCTCACTCGGCGCACTTGTGTTCCGATTCGAACCGGTCAACGGTCAACGGTCAGGTCAACGGTCAGAAAAAAATCAAATTTTTTTATTATTTTATTTAATTATTTTAATTAAAAATCAATTAAAAATACTTAAAAATAACATTTTTAAGGTTAGAAAATAGCCTCAAACTCACAAAAATACACCCAACAATCCTACTAAAATAGATTAATAAAATCGTTTACTTACCAAACCATAATGCGATTTATCTAGGTTAAACTCACTCGTGATTAAAACCACTTTCGCGTGCATTCAACATCATCAACCGAACGCACCCATTGTGAGTGAATCTTACAACTCCCCCTTTTAAATTACACGTTTTGGGGTGTGTCATGTGTTATGAAAATAATTAACTTATTTATTTAAACTTGTGCCATACCACATCATGACCTAAACTTAGATTGTTTATATTGTTGTGACTACTTATTTCCTTTTGTCAAATTATATGAAACTCAATCATTAGGCCCCTCAGTTACTCGTGAGAGACGAGTTGAGCATCGCGTGCCTCTAAATGTTCCATTTTTGTTCATGTGTGTATCATTGAGTTATATTATTTGTAGTTGTGTCATTCATATTATCAAGTTTATGCAATTCATTCATTAGGCCCCTCAGTTCCTCGTGAGAGACGAGTTGAGCATCGCGTGCCTCTAATTGTTCCATTAATGTTCATGTGTGTTTCATTTAATATCTTATGATTGTTGTTTAAGTTTACATCTATTTTTACTCATGTTTGGTTGTGCACATATTTCATAATCAATTTAAATAAATTTGTTCAAATGTTTTCCATAGGATTCACTCGCCAACATTATGTTGATCCAAAAACCCTTTTACACATGATACAGGTGAACAGGTTGAAGCAAGGAAAACATAGGATATGCCTTAGAAGAGAACAAAGAAGTTTAGATTGTTAGTTAGATCATGTTGTAACATTTATTGTAAATTTCCATTTAATTTGTATTAATGAATATGAAACGCTTAATAAATGTCATGAGCTTTGATGATAACCCAATCATGCCTCGATCACCTTTTCCGCTGCGGGTCGGGGTGTGACAGATTGGTATCAGAGCCATGACTATAGGGATATAGGATAGGTTATTAGACCCTTAGAGCCTATACTATAGTCTGCCTAAATTTTAATTGATTAGGTGGTTACATACAAACTTGTGATATTTATTTGTTTCATATTTGTTGCATTTACAGTCAAACATACATGCTTATATACATATTCATTATACATATATACATATTCATTATACATATATCGATGTTCATGTATTCAATTTATTTTCATACTCTCATTATCCAAAGATTTTGTGCAATTTTCAAATCTCATCAAAGTAAGTTCTGCGACGGGCATGTAGTAACTGGAAGGGTACAAGTACCGGTAGTCGGAACGTCCTGTCTAGGCTGGCATTCGTATAAATCCAATATAACGGACCAGTTTGCCTACCTGGGGACCAACGATGAGAGTACGAAGGACCTATTAGGCCAAAGCATGCCACACCAAACGTCGTTCGAACTAACCCTACTTTGAGTTGTCACCGTGTCTACACCTGGACACATTCCGAATATCACACGTTGTATACATATTTCTCGATTTTCTCCGGGTTTTTGTGTACGCAACCTGGCAAACCCGTGCGAACCATATGAAAAACCGGTATTCATGGGGGCCCACATGATTACACAGGTAAAGTATGGCGGCATGTAGGGCCTAACAGCGAGCAAACCCAAGACATCCAATGGATGTAGTAATTTATTTATCTATAATTATTTTATGAATGTCCACTCTTGAATGCGACCCATGATCTCAAAAGCATCCAACCCATACTCTTGTCATGTATTCCTTGTAGATGTCTTCTAACCTCGCCCGTAGGAAGACGAGAGCAAGAAAAGCCCGCGAGCGCATGGCTGCCTTAATCGCTCAACAAATGGCTGCCGTAATACCCAACATTGTAATCCAAGTTCAACAAGCACTTACCGCTAATCCTGTCAATCAAGCAAACCAAAACATTTTCAACTCTCCCCCAAATACCACTAAATGCACCTACAAGCACTTCAAATCATGCGACCCTCCGAAATACAAAGGGACTGAAGGCGTCACTGCTCTTCACCATTGGTTTGAAGAAATGGATAACACTTTTCTAAATTGCGATTGCCCTGACGATCGCAAAGTGCGATATGCTACCGGTCGATTATATGGGATAGCACTTACTTGGTGGAACACAGAGAAGGCCAAACGAGGTGTGGAAGATGCTATGTCCTTAACTTGGAACGAATTGAAGGAAATCATGACCAGACGATTTTGCCCAAGGAGCGAAATCAAGAAGTTAGAGGATGAATATTACTCATTGAAGCGAGTGGAAGGAGACCACATCACCTACAACAAAAGATTCCTCGAGTTACATCAAATGGTTCCCAACATGTTCACTCCCCTCTACCGTTTGATCGAGCACTACATTCGTGGTCTTCCGTCAAAGATTCAAGACCCTGTAATAAGTGCCAAGCCTGCAACTTTGGAAGCAGCAATGGAGCTAGCAACAGAGCTCACCGAGAACCGAATCCGAAACAAAGACTTCAAGGAGGAGAAGAAGAAGGATAAAGAATCGACTGAAACCTCCGACTCCACTCAAACCGAATCCCCTTCTCAACCCAATCCTAAGAGAAGAAGAGTCGGGCGACTTTTCGCTGCTACCCAACGAAATCAACCAGTTTTACACGCCATACCCATCCGAGCTATCCCAATCACCCAAATGGCACCCAACTCAGCTTACCCAGATAAGAAACCATATCTTGGACCTCACCCGCGATGCAACAACTGTTTTTATCACCATCCCCATACCCTACCTTGTCGTCTATGTACAACTTGTGGATGCTATGGTCATTTGAGCAATGTTTGTCGCACCTTTCAAAACCAAACCTTTTCCCCTACTCAAAACATGGCCCAAACTTATCACCAACCCCAATACCCCATGTTCCCATATGCTCGAGCTTGCTTAAATTGTGGCGACCCTACCCACTTTAGAAACACATGCCCTCAATTGGTTAACGTCATCAACACTCAAGCCCAATCAAACCTAGTTAACCAAGTAAACCAAGGAAACCCAACCGCTAGGCCACCAGCAAGAGGAAGAGTCTTCAATATCAACGCCAATCCTGTCGAAGATAATGACGGCCCAAACGAAGATACTCAGCTAGTCCTCTTCGCCGAAGATCCAGATTCAACTCCTATCGTTTAGTTTTATGTTTTTCTTTATCACATAGAACCAAACATAACTTAAGGATAAAGCCAATGAAACTTTGACGAGAATACGGTGGATACGCCGATGGTACTTCCTATATATAAGTATTCTTGTCAAAGGATCAGAAGCATTATCTGGCGGTTATGAGAGGCTCCATGTGTAGACTGTTAGAGTAATTATTGTATATTATATATTGTTTTCAGTATATGCATTTGCCGAGGCCGTGGCTCCCCATCCATTGAGGTTGAGTTGGATCCCCATTTAATTATGCGGTTGATCTTGGCGTGCCCGCACGATCGGCTCCGTTTGTTTGAGCCTTGATCGGTCATTTCATTTTCCATTTCAATACATGCAATACGATCGGCTCCGTTTGTTTGAGCCTTGATCGGTTATTTCATTTTACATTTCAATACATGCAATACGTTCGGCTCCATTTGATTGAGCCTTGAGTGCACATTTCAATTTACATTTCCAGTTCATGCAATACGTTCGGCTCCGTTTGATTGAGCCTTGAGCGCACAGACAATTTCATTATCAGTATCTTGTGGTTGTGGTGTTGTAGTAGAGTCGCATCGAACTAACCATAACTTGCGGATAAAGTCAATGAAAATTTGACAAGGATATGGTGGATACGCCGCTGGTACTTCCTATATATAAGTATTCTTGTCAAATGATCGGAGGCATTATCAGGCGGTTATGAGAGGTTCCATGCATAGGCTGATTGTGTGATGGTTGTTTAGATTAAGTTGTTCAATTTCAGTACATTCAATACGTTCGGCTCCGTTTGATTGAGCCTTGAGCGCACATACAATTTCATTCAATACGTTCGGCTCCGTTTGATTGAGCCTTGAGCGCACAGACAATTTCATTATCAGTATCTTGTGGTTGTGGTGTTTGTAGTAGAGTCGCATCGAACTAACCATAACTTGCGGATAAAGTCAATGAAAATTTGACAAGGATATGGTGGATACGCCGCTGGTACTTCCTATATATAAGTATTCTTGTAAAATGATCGGAGGCATTATCAGGCGGTTATGAGAGGTTCCATGCATAGGCTGTTTGTGTGGTTAAGTTATTCATTTTCAGTACATGCAATACGCTCGGCTCCGTTTGATTGAGCCTTGAGCACACAATTTCAATTTCAGTACATTCAATACGTTCGGCTCCGTTTGATTGAGCCTTGAGCGCACATCCATTTCATTTTCAGTACATGCAATACGATCGGCTCCGTTCGATTGAGCCTTGATCGCACAGATATATTTCATTTCAGTATTTTATGTTTGTCGTATTGGTTGTAGAGTTATAGGACTAATCATAATTCACTGATAAAACCAATGAAAATTTGACAAGAATATGGTGGATACGCCGCTGGTACTTCCTATATATAAGTATTCTTGTCAAAGGATCAGAGGCATTATCGGACGGTTATGAGAAGTTCTATGTAGGATTTATTAGTTTCTTGGTAACCAATCATAACTTGTGGATAAAACTAATGAAAATTTGGCAAGAATATGGTGGATACGCCGCTGGTACTTCCTATATATAAGTATTCTTGCCAAAGGATCAGAGGCATTATCAGGCGGTTATGAGAAGTTCCATGTAGGATTTAGTATTGCCTTGGTTGGAATTTGTGTTACATTTATATCATCATGTTATTTAAAGAGATTGGATTGTGTTCCATTTCTACATAAACTAACCTCTCCATCATAACAAACGAGAGAGGAACTTCCATCATTCAAACATATATGCTATCAGAATGTGGATTCAAATATTTGCTGTCGTGTTTATTCATGTTCAAATATTTGCTGTTGTGTTTATTCATGTTCGAATATTAGCTGTTGTGTTTTTATTTATGTTCCCTATAGGTTGTAGTGATAGAAGTTTTGCCTTAGGATATAACCCTACTTTCCCAAACGTATCTAAACTCTTATGCATGATATCATTTTTAGCAAATCATTTCTGCTTATCAATACTTATACAGTAGGCAACAAAAAGCGATTCCTGAATAGGGTACTTAACCCTTACAAGGAACGTTACCGCCTCGCACAAAAAACTTAAACCCTTATTTTTCTAAGCATACAACTGTCAAACAAAACATCATCATCCTTTTAGTCAAAATATATCATTATTTAAATTTCGGGACGAAATTTCTAAAAAGCAGGGGATACTGTAACATCCGTCAAAAACGGATTTACCAAACCCGCTCCGTTTATCAACCGAACAGTCAGTCAAAAATTTCGTTGCAAATTAAATGCCCAAAATATTTTTAAACGATACGTAATCGATTATTATACGGGAATATATATTTAGTTTTTGAAAAACTGTTGAAAATCGCAAAATAAAAATAAAAGTACTTTGCCGGGTTTCGAACCCGGGTCTGTACCGCCTCAACAAACATACTTATCTCTCAACACACAAACCACTGCGCCACTTGTATTGTTTGGTGAATATTAGAATCATTTAATTCATAAAGTAACGTTACAAATTCAAAACCGGCGCCCAATAGTTCAGTCGTCGGAATCCCGGTAAACTCGCGAGCTTTTAACGACAATTTACGTTATAACGTAAACCATTAACAAGACGTCGATTATAACCGACGTTTGAGTCCGCGACACTTTCTATAACCGCCAGAGTTTTTATAACCGACGAATCCAGTCGGAAATCAGACCAAATACATCTCGGTTTCTCCCTATAAAATCACCCACAACCCACTGCAAACCTTTTCGCTCAAAACCACACCTTTTCTCGGCGTAATTCCACTCGCCGGAATTTTTCGGTTTGTCACCGGATAACCGGGTTCCCCATTGCCGAGCCTTACTGAGCCTCTGAGCTTATACCGGAGATACCCACACCCTTTTTAAGCTTCCTGGAGACTCGCTGCTACAAGAAAACTCGTCGCCGGAGCTTATTGCTGTCGCCGGAGTTTCTGCCGGAAAACAGAGGAAAGCGAGTCGGTATACCTCACGATTATTTTTCCTTCTTTATACTTATATCTCATCTATAATTAACCTAAAACACTAAAGAAAACGATTAAGACTTTGAACCAGTCGATTTCCGAATTCTGGTTATATCTCGACGAAGAAGACGATGACCGCTATAACGTATAAGTATAATATAAATCAAGAAATTACTCGGGTTAGACACACAGTCCAGCGGTGGACTGTGTGCACATAAAACGCAAAGGTCTCGAGTTCGAATCCCGTTTCACACACGCCGCCTTAATAAAAATCATTTTTTTAAAACTGAACCGGAGTCGCCACAGATATATGTTAAGTATATTAATAACCGGAATAATAACCAAGTCAGACACACAGTCCAGCGGTGGACTGTGTGTTTGTTTATATCACAGGTCACGAGTTCGAGTCCGGTCTTCTGCACCGACTCGGACAATTATCTATTCTTTTTAAATAAGGCAGAAAAGGAAATAACTAATTTGTATTTAAGTATAATAAAAATCGAGTTATATAACATGTTAAACACACAGTCCAGCGGTGGACTGTGTGTTAGTTTAAGCCACAGGTCCCGGGTTCGAGACCTGTGGAGTGCACGTCCGAATTGATTTAAACTGTTTTTAAAATAAAATGATTTTCGGTTTAAAGTAATTAATATATATATATAATTAAAATCAGATATATAACGGGTTAGACACGTAGCTCAGTTGGTAGAGCTGCGTGCACGCGTACGGGAGGTCTCGGGTTCGAGCCTCACTCGGCGCACTTGTGTTCCGATTCGAACCGGTCAACGGTCAGGTCAACGGTCAACGGTCAACGGTCAGGTCAACGGTCAGAAAAAAATCAAATTTTTTTATTATTTTATTTAATTATTTTAATTAAAAATCAATTAAAAATACTTAAAAATAACATTTTTAAGGTTAGAAAATAGCCTCAAACTCACAAAAATACACTCAACAATCCTGCTAAAATAGATTAATAATCGTTTACTTACCAAACCATAATGCGATTTATCTAGGTTAAACTCACTCGTGATTAAAACCACTTTCGCGTGCATTCAACATCATCAACCGAACGCACCCACTGTGAGTGAATCTTACAACTCCCCCTTTTAAATTACACGTTTTGGGGTGTGTCATGTGTTATGAAAATAATTAACTTATTTATTTAAACTTGTGCCATACCACATCATGACCTAAACTTAGATTGTTTATATTGTTGTGACTACTTATTTCCTTTTGTCAAATTATATGAAACTCAATCATTAGGCCCCTCAGTTCCTCGTGAGAGACGAGTTGAGCATCGCGTGCCTCTAAATGTTCCATTTTTGTTCATGTGTGTATCATTGAGTTATATTATTTGTAGTTGTGTCATTCATATTATCAAGTTTATGTAATTCATTCATTAGGCCCCTCAGTTCCTCGTGAGAGACGAGTTGAGCATCGCGTGCCTCTAATTGTTCCACTAATGTTCATGTGTGTTTCATTTAATATCTTATGATTGTTGTTTAAGTTTACATCTATTTTTACTCATGTTTGGTTGTGCACATATTTCATAATCAATTTAAATAAATTTGTTCAAATGTTTTCCATAGGATTCACTCGCCAACATTATGTTGATCCAAAAACCCTTTTACACATGATACAGGTGAACAGGTTGAAGCAAGGAAAACATAGGATATGCCTTAGAAGAGAACAAAGAAGTTTAGATTGTTAGTTAGATCATGTTGTAACATTTATTGTAAATTTCCATTTAATTTGTATTAATGAATATGAAACACTTAATAAATGTCATGAGCTTTGATGATAACCCAATCATGCCTCGATCACCTTTTCCGCTGCGGGTCGGGTGTGGACAGATGGTTGGTGTTGTGTTTCAGGTTAGGTATGATTTTCATCATTAGACTTGCACAATATTTTAATAGGGTTTATATTCCATTGTCATTCGTTCTATGTACGAGCTAGCTACCAACAGAGAAAGAGAAGTTTGAAGGTGATTCTTTTTCAACATACCTTTTATCATTAGGCTATAGGGTGTGGTCATGAGCCTTATGACCACCATTACCCTTCACGTCAGTGTCATATCACCCACCTCTAATCCACCATCTAAAACCACTATCCTAAGGGTGTGGTCATGACCCAAACCACCATCCTCTTATTATTTTAATGTATTTTTGTCTAAAGAAAAAGAGAAACTAGGACCATGGTTTCGATGGTTTAATCCATGAGAACCATGGTGGATTAGACAAGGGGGTGGTATAGCTTTTTATTCTGGTTCCCACATGGCAAATCATGTCCCAACCATGACCCCCACACCCTTTAGCCTTATAGTCATTTTGTTTGTGTTTTGTTTTTAATAACTCTATTCCGTTTGAAATTTATTTATTAGACTACCGGAAAACAATGACTACTACAAAGGGCATGTTTGAGAGTGCTTATAAAACTCCTTATTGACATTTTGGAAAAGTCAGTGGAATGACTTTTGTAACACCCAAAAAAATATATAAAATTATATATATATATATATGTATGTATATATATATATATATATATATATATGTATATATATATAAACATGATTAGGTTATAACCGAGGGTAAAGTAACTAGAAATAATTAACCTAGTTAGTTGTTTGTTTTTAAAACAACAAAGAAACTTGATTAGTAACCCCTTTTATAAACTTGGAAAGTAGAGGGACTAAAATGGCAAAATTGAAAGTGGTTTTAACAAAGGAAAAATTTACACCAAAAACACACACAAGTGTGTGTTTCTGGTAGACTTATTGCTCAGAGAAAAGGGGGTTCCTCCTCTTGAACCCTAAACTCACAAAATTGATCAAAATCGAAGATGAATCAAGCTAAAAATTGGGGCTTTCACTAATTTCGTGATCACCCAAGTTAGGAGATCACAAGGTATGTCAAATTTTGTAATTTGGTGATACCTTGAATTTATGATGAACACTCATAATCGAAATTGTAGAGTGAATGTTGAATGTACGAGTGATATAGACATGATTACAAGTCTAGGAACAAACCCTAGATGTAAACTTGTTAAATTATTGCCATGAATTAGTGATTCGGTTAGCTAATCATGTATGTGCTAAGTGGGTTTATGATAATGTGATGGACACTTAAATTAGAGTGCTAAACTTATGAAATTTGAAGATATGATGCAAGTCCTAGATGTTGTTCATGAACACTAGACATAGAGGTTTGATTATGATGATTAAAATTTGGTTAAAAGAATGACCATGAGTTGGATAAAACATGCATAAGAATCTTGCCCGCAAGGTGCTTGTTAAAATGCATGAATGAATGTTGATATGAAGAAATTATGAAAGAAACGCGTCATTGGCTAATTTGACTAATTATGTGTGATACGGGATAATACGGGTTCTAAACATGATGTTGATTGAACTAAATTGTGCATATCATATGATTAAAGGTAGTTGACTTTTGAAAGTCAAACTAACCAATGATAAGGTCGAATAATAATTTCGACATAAAATCCGTAAGATGGAATAGTAATTAATGATGACTAATTTAACCATCTTACGAATTATTATGATAGTTTGACGCTTGACAAGCTAGGTGGAGGCTTGGGAAGGAAGCGGGTCAAATGAATCAAGTATGAAGGAAAAGCGTAATTTGGATGCAAGGTAAGTAAAGCTTACACCCTTTTTATTTTGTAGAATATCTCCTTATTGTATTGATTGCGAATAAGGTAAATAAGTATTTGGAATATGATCTTCCGATGTGTAGTAACACGGGACAAATTATGAAAATAATATGAAACCATGTTTGATGGTTAAAAAGGAGTAAAACGGTAATTCGGTCATGCAATGACGAATAAACAACGAGTTTTGATTTAAGTTACCTTATGGTGTAACCTATACTGAGTAAAAAGGGTAATATGGTAATTCGGTTACGAGTTAACGGATAAACATCAGTTTTGAAAAAGACACCTTATGGCGTAAGCCATGATGGGTCAAAAGAATTAAGAATTTATTTTTAAGTAATATGATTGTACGGTGTAAACCAGAATGGGTTACATGGATGAGATGGTAAATAAATACCATCTCACAAGGAGGATAAAATGGTCATTTAGACCAAACGGGTCAAAAGGTGATGATATCACCATTTGACAATATCGACTAATGATTGTTTGTCGAGTCTTAAGCTCACATGAGTGAATAGCGAATGGAAATTTGTGTTGCTATTAATTAGCGGCTATTAAAGCAAGGTATTAAAACGGGTCGATACTTTGACCCGAGCCAGGTATATGTATATAAGATTATAGCTAAAATGTGCGATTTTGGTTAAAAATGTTGTTGAAAGTCCTTCGTCGTAAAAGAAGGGACCAAAGTTGACCAAAACGCCCTTGAACGATAAACCAGACAAACGACCCTTAAGGGTACTTTGAAAGTAAAAGTTAAAGGTATACGCCTTTTGGGTCAAATGCCTCATAATGGGTCTTTTCCGTAAAATGACAAACCGACGGGTAGAATTCGCAATAAATAGTTTACTATATTAAATCCACCACAAATATAGTTGTGGTGGAAGATAAGTAGATACCTTAATGTGGAAATGAGATGTATGAAAATGAAGAGCGAAAATTAAGCTTACGTGCTTAAATCCCATAACGGGTCAAAATAAAGATGCGCATAAACCGGGCAATGGTTGCGCAATATATAAATTATGGATCCGAGTAATGATTTACGGATTTACGTATGATAAGGAATGAGTTTTAAACATAAAAACTTGATTTGGAGTGATCTAAACACTTGTTTGGTGGAAAAACATGAAATTCATGAGTCAGGTCTGGGTTTAGCGCCTAGTGCGCCAAAATCAGAGCACAGTGCGCCAAAATGTAATTGTCTGCTGTGGTGCGCTGAAATCAGCCCCTAGTGGCGCCGAATGATACCAACCTTCCCGTTTTTTCGCGTTTTGAACTTCCAATTTGTACGTATGATTCGAATACCCCATAAGAGATTATGTAGCAAGCCACCATAGGCTACGGTAGCCTACCGTAGCTTACGGTAGGCTGTTGCTGTTGAAAACAGGTAATGCCCACCGTAAGCTACGGTGGCTAGCCGTAGCTTACGGCGGGGTCTAAATCAAAATGTTGTTTTTGGTGTTTTTGGCCTTCGGGCTTATTCGGTTAGGTTATAATCCATTTATAACTAACGTATTTCATGTTTTATGAAATATAGGTTGAATTTGAAGTACTGGATGAAGATCAAGTTTAACGAAGAACCGAACACGATCAAGGATAAAGCTTCCGCATTTTGATTGAAACGTTTACCAAATCGAATTATTTTTAATATGCTAAAAGATTTTGAAATACTTGTAAAGTTCAAATTAACTTAGGATTTCATATCATTATAAATTTGCATTATTCTTACTTTAATGCAAATTCTTTTATATAAGTTATGTTATAAGATGTAGGGTCTTACAACTTTTTGGAAAAGTCAATTTTCCCCTCACATACACCCTCATTGCTAAATATCATTTTGGAGCTTATAACTTTTCAAAAAGCTAATAAGTCAATAAGCTGTTTCAAAATGCTTAGCCAAACATGCCCAAAATAAGATTACCATCTAACGTGTTAAACGCTCCTGGGAGGGATTACGTTATATCAGTGTATGAACAAGAGGGATTTTTCTTATTGGTTCTTTGATCTAACTGGAACAGATGGGTAATTTGATAGGGATGTTTCTTTCGTAAAGTGTTGTACCTGATAATTAGCTTTTGGTATAACCTTCTGTAGCTGTGTAGGTTTGGATGTATTGAAAATGGCGGCATGTGTGATTCCATTTAGTATTTCATCATTCTTATTCGTCTGTCGTCGCTTTCATAGACGTGTCTTTTACTTTTGATTGGCTTATTTGTTTATTTTATTCTTTATTTTGAGATCTCAAGATTGGGTTTTTACAGTTATGGAACATTGATTTCGTGGAGAATTGGTTTTATCATGAGGTTGCAGTCTACATTTTTTATACGACACAATATAGATATGTTGTATATATCTCAAGTGTGCTTATGCCTTTGCTGTTTTTTTTATCGGGGTGTGTGTTTTTTTATCATGAGGTTGCAGTCTACATTTTCTATACGTTTCTTAGGTTATGATATATTTGAATTTAAGCATGGTTGTCACTTTCTCAAAGGACGAGTACTCGTCGAGTAATCGTTACAAGGTAGGCTGCTAAGACGATTTTCTTCAACTCAGCCTAATTACTTAGAATCGATCAAACATGGCCAAGCTCGGCCATAATCGATCTAGTTGGTAAACCCGGGCTGAGTTTGACTTAAAAAAAAAGTAAAACATAATTCATGTGTCTATCATTCATATTAAAGAATGAATATTAATTTTCAAGGAATGAATATATATGAAATATTTTACTATTTGAACGTATATTTTTTTTATTTATGTTGATATTAACATATATTGTTATAGATATTAGTAGACTTATGATACATGATGGTGTCACCGTTTTGTCACTATTTCTGTTGTTTATATTTGTTTGTGATTGATTCATAAAATTCTACAGTAAATTTGATTGGTAATCTACTCCTTGCATGGCGGTGCTACCGAGGTTATAAATTCAATTATAAGTTTTGGGGCACGTTTGACCTAGCAAGACGCTTGAAGAATAGATTTCTGTAAGATGGTTTTAACTCCGGCTTATGCGGGTGTCGTGCATTGTTGCCTAGCAAGTAAGTGGCATATGGAGTGGATAAAGGTTAAAGTTTTTTTTTATGAATCGTTAACACATTGATTTTGATTATAAAGGTGGTAATAATATTATTAGTTAGAATATGATAGAAAATATGCTTGAAAAAAAGTTTTTGGAAACCAATTTGACCGATTCTATAATAAATTTGACTTGGTGATCTGATCTGATCTCCAAGAAAGGCGAGGTGTAACAAATAAAAAATGTTATGAATACAGATAATATATCCTGATTTTTCCCATCTTCAGTTGTATTTTTTGTTACATCAATGACTTCATATGTACATGTATATAAAGAGGTAGTGCAATGAATAACATGTGAGTTCTTATTTTTCACTTTTTTATATCACGTTATCAGCACTGTTTGACTCTCCACTGGGATTTTATCGATAATCTGCAATCAATCACAAGGAATTGGCGATTCGTCCATACTTGCTTTGCTATTCACAACATTTTCTTTTCATCACACCTGGTACACATCATTACAATCTCTCATATTTGTTACATATATGTATGTGTTATCCTTGTTCATATAGTGTGTGTATACATCTGCATATCAAAAAGAAGATACACAATTTTTAGTTTTTTTTGAAACATCTGCATATACATATTATATATAAAATAAAAAGTGGATATACAAAATTTCAAGATTTTCCAAGTGGTAACTAGAAAAGAGTTTTTTTTAATCGTTGGAATTATGGCATTCTTTTCATAAACAACAAAAACAGAAAAAAAACACACATTTTTGAATGATTTTAAAGTAGCCTTTCAGAGCTTTTCCTTTGGGACAAAAGAATATGTGTTGGATCTAGCTTTTCCTCTTGGCCGTTGTTTTTGTATACAACCGCTAGTTGCTCCGGTGACAAGTATCGTACGCCGACTTTTTCAACCGCACTTCACCCACCAGCGAGTTTTACGCGGCAGGTATGGTCAACAACCGTGCAAATCAGAAGTAAATGGTACAACCATCAGAGCGAAATTTCAGGAAAATTGATCTGGTAGTTTTTTTAAAAGGAGAGAAGTTGTTGTGGATGTGATTTTTTAAGGGCCTGATTATCTAATTTAGATGGTATATTCTTTTATTCCACACTCAGTTAATGGCTTAGATTCTATCTTTCCTTATAATATGATCTAACGGACATGTAATTTTTGTTTTCACTTTCAATTAATGGCTTAGAACCTATCAAAACTCGAATTCGTCGCACTTGACATCTCGGGAAATAACTACCTCCCATGGACTCTTGATGCGAAAATTCCTCTGACAGCAAATAATCTAGGGGCAACAATCAATGATGAGAATCAAACCTCCGCTCAAGATAAGGCTAAGGCCATGATATTCCTTCGTCATCATCTTCACGAAGACTTGAAGAGGGAGTATTTTACTGTTGAGGACCCGCTCGAGTTGTGGAAAAATATCAAAGAAAGATTTAACCACCAGAAGCTGGTCTTGCTCCCTAAAGCTCGTTATGAATGGCTTCATTTGAGGCTACAAGATTAACAAAAGTGTTAGCGAGTACAACTCGGCCCTTTTCCGCATCACATCTGAACTTAAATTATGTGGTGAAAAAATAATTGACGAAGACATGCTTGAGAAAACTTTCTCAACGTTCCATGCATCAAACATGCTCATGTCGCAGCAGTACAGGGAAAGTAAATTTACAAAATATTCTGAATTAATATCATGTCTGTTGGTCGCGGAGCAAAACAACAAGCTCCTACTACAAAATCATCAAGCCCGACCCGTCGGTGCAAGCCCATTGCCAGAAGCCAATGTGGCAAATTATCAAAGCGGACGTGGGAGAGATAGAGGTCGCGGCCGTGGCCGTGGCCGTGGACGGAGCAATACATGGCGACGAGAATCTCAAAATTCTAAATCTAGTAGTGGCGAATCGAGTCGACAGAACACCGGACGACCTGCTAGAGGGAGAACTAGCGGGAGCCAAAACAATATATGTTATAAATGTGGAATGTCAAATCATTGGTCCTGCACATGTCGCACCCCCAAACCATCTCGTTGAAGCTTATCAACGGATGATGAAAGAAACTGGAAAAAATGTTGAGACAAATCTGATTGAGAATGCACCTAATCTGTTAACTCCTACACCACTATCAGACACCCCCGTCTGACTTCACTGAAAATTAGTGGCATCCTATGGTTGAACATTATGTGATGTTTTTTTAGACTATGGTTTCTTTTCTTTGTTTTGGATTTTGTTTAAACTCTTATGGTATTTTGTGTTTAAACTATTGTTATGTTTTTCATTTAAAATCTTGTGATTTGATGTTTTTATTATCGTACTCAAGCAAGTAGTTTCATTATGTTAATTTGTTTTATTATTTTAATAGGAAATATGTTTACAAGCTCCAATAAAGCTATTATTGGTGATGAATGTCTCGTAGATAGTGGTACCACCAACACTATTCTCAAACATAAGAAATGTTTCTCTGAGTTGTCTCCTGCAGAGACACTTGTTGGTACTATTTCTGGTATATGTGATCTTATAGAAGGCTCTGGAAGAGCAAGCATCATATTACCATCGGGTACTAAACTAATTATAAATGATGCATTATACTCTAGTAAATCAAGACGAAATTTACTTAGTTTTAAAGGTATTCGACAAAACGATTACCACCTTAAAACAGCATCCGAAAATAACATTGAATACTTACAAATTACTTCAAATGAAAATGGCAAAGATACCATTGTAGAAAAGCTAAAAGCTTTATCCTCTGGATTATATTGTACTAATATTACTCAAATTGAATCATACATGGTGGTGAGTAACCATAAGTTACTAGATAAAGATACATTCACAATATGGCATGACCGACTAGGTCACCCTGGCAACATAATGATGAGGCGAATAACTAAAAGTACCAATGGGCACCCTCTAAAGAATTTAAAAGTCTTGCTATCACAAGATTTATCGTGTGCGGCATGCTCTCTAGGCAAACTCATTACTCGGCCCTCACCAATTAAGTTGACACAAGAAAACCCCTCATTTTTAGAAAGAATACAAGGGGGCATTTGTGGGCCTATACATCCTCCTTGTAGTCCATTCCGCTATTTCTTAGTCTTAGTTGACGCCTCATCGCGATGGTCACATGTGAGTCTTTTAGCCACTCAAAATGTAGCATTTGCCCTACTTTTAGCTCAAATCATACAACTTAGAGCTAATTTTCCGGACAATCAAATTAAAAACATCCAGGTGGATAATGCAGGAAAATTCACATCCCAAGCTTTTAATGACTATTGTATGTCGATTGGGATAAATGTTGAACATCCAGTAGCTCATGTTCACATACAAAATGGTTTAGCTGAATCATTAATTAAACGATTACAAATAATCGCTAGACCTCTCCTGATGAGATGCAAATTGCCATCTTCTGCATGGGGGCATGTTATTTTACATGTTGCTGCACTAATCCGATTAAGACCAACTGCCGATCATGAATACTCCCCATTACAACAGGTCTCCGGAAGAGAACCAAATATGTCCCACCTCAAAATATTTGGTTGTGCGGTATATGTACTGATATCGCTACCACAACGTACCATTATGGGACCACAGAGAAGACTGGGCATTTATATTGGTTTTAACTCCCCGTGTGTTATTAAATATTTATAACCATTAACGGGTGACATGTTTACAGCATGCTTTGCTGACTGTCAATTTAATGAGACAGTATTCCCAGTCTTAGGGGGAGATAAGACTAAAGAAAGACTGGTAACACAAGAGTTAACATGGAATGCATCATCGTTATCAAATCTCGACCCCCGAAGTGGTCAATGTGAATCCGAAGTCCAAAAGATAATACATTTGCAAAGAATCGCAAATGAATTACCAGATACATTCACAGACATAAATAGAGTGACAAAGTCACATATACCAGCATCAAATGCACCTGCTCGAATTGAAGTAATCCTAGAAACGATTACCATACAAAGAAAGCGTGGGAGACCAGTAGGTTCCAAAGACAAGAACCCACGTAAACGAAAAAAGCAGAATAAATCAGTTGGTGAAAACTTAGTAAATGAAACCCTAGAAGAGGTAAATGTCCCAGAAGAGACAAATATATGTCCAGAGGAAAATGAAGTTCCGGAAGATAATCCGTTACCAAATGAAAATGAGATCTCTATCAATTACGTACAAAATAGTACAATATGGAACCGAAATGAAACACGTGTTAATGATATATTCGCATATGTTATAGCAACGGATGTAATCAATGAAAATGTTTACATACCTAAAACTCTAGAAGAGTGCATGCACAGAGATGATTGGCCAAAATGGCAAGATGCCATAAAGGCTGAGTTAGGTTCGCTTGAAAAGCGAAAGTTTTCGGACCTGTAGTCTGAACACCCATAGACGTCAAACCAGTTGGTTATAAATGGGTGTTTGCTATTAAAAGAAACAAAAAGAATGAGATTGTACGATATAAGGCACGCCTTGTAGCACAAGGGTTTTCCCAAATCCCAGGAGTTGATTATGAAGAAACGTATTCCCCTGTAGTGGATGCGATAACCCTTAGATTTCTAATAGGTTTTGCAATCTCACAAGGACTTCAAATGAGACTTATGGATGTCGTCACTGCATACTTGTATGGGACACTTGAAAATGACATCTACATGAAATACCGAAAGGGTTAAAAATGCCTGAAGCATTAAAATCAATACCCCGAGATATGTGTTCTATAAAGCTAAAAAGATCTTTATATGGTCTTAAACAATCTGGCCGCATGTGGTACGGTCGGCTCAGTGAATATCTCGAGAAAGAAGGATACAAGTCTGATGTAATCAGTCCATGTGTCTTTATAAAAAGAGCACTCTCAAAATTCACTATAATAGCAGTCTATGTTGATGATATAACCATTATCGGAGCTCCTGAAGAGATAGAAAAAACTACTAATATATTAAAGAGAGAATTTGAGATGAAAGATCTTGGTACAACAAAATTATGTCTTGGCCTGCAGTTCGAGCATTTGCGCAACGGTACATTCGTACATCAGTCGAACTACATCCAGAAGATGTTAGTACGTTTTAATATGGACAAAGCTCGTCCATTTAGCATACCCATGGTTGTCCGACCGCTAGATCCTCAAAAGGATCCTTACCGCCCTCAAGAAGAAGGCGAAGAAGTACTCGGTCCAGAAGTACCATACTTAAGTGCGATCGGTGCCCTTATGTATCTTGCAAATAACACAAGACCCGATATTGCTTTTTCGGTGCATGTACTAGCAAGATACAGTTCAAATCCAACACGCAGACATTGGAATGGAATAAAACATATATTTCGATATCTTTGTGGGACACAAGACTTGGGTCTTTTCTACCAGAAAGATAAAAAGTCTGAGCTTGTTGGTTATGCCGATGCTGGATATCTATCAAATCCACATAAAGCAAAATCTCAAACAGGTTATGTATTCACATACGGTGGCACAACAATTTCTTGGAAGTCAACTAAGCAAACACTTACAGCAACGTCATCAAATCATGCCGAACTAATAGCACTATATGATACTGGTCGAGAGTGTGTGTGGTTGAGATCAAATGATTACTCACATACAAGAAGCATGCGGATTAGAACAGATCAAGAAGGAGCCAACGATTATTTGTGAAGACAATGCTGCTTGCATAGCTCAAATCAGAGAAGGTTACATCAAGGGTGATCGAACAAAGCACATTGCACCAAATTTTTTCTCAACATCCGACTTGCAGAAAGAAGGAGAAATTGATGTTCGTCAGATCAAGTCAAGTGAAAATTTAGCTGACTTATTCACAAAATCTTTACCTAGAAGCAGTTTCGAACAATTATCACACAAGATCGGTCTCCGCAAATTGAAAGATGTTTGTTGAACTCAGGGGGAGAATTATACACGTTGTACTCTTTTTCCCTTAACTAAGTTTTATCCCACTGGGTTTTCTTAGTAAGGTTTTTAATGAGGCAACATAGCTGATCCAGTAGTATCAGTTTATTATATAGGTCCTGAAGTATCTATTTAACATCATCCAAAAGTATGTTGTTAACAATGTATAATGAGTAGCAATATATATCTGAGGGGGAGTGTTATGAATACAGATAATATATCCTGATTTTTTCCACCTTCAGTTGTATTTTTTGTTACATCAATGACTTCATATGTACATGTATATAAAGAGGTAGTGCAATGAATAACATGTGAGTTCTTATTTTTCACTTTTTCTATCAATAAATATATTTTTTTTGAACGGCAAAATAAAGAAAACCTTTAATAATATTAATAATTTATTTAAATGAATTAATATACATATATATTTCAAAGGCGGTGGGTGTTACGTTACGAAGGGTGATATTAGGGTTTGAAAAGTACCCGGGGACGGACAAGTCGATCGCCAGAAGATATATTTTGATTTTGAGTTTCGTAATGGTGGCAAAAAAGGTAAAGCAGATGAATTTTGATTTGGAATTGGCCGGCACAACATATATTTGAGTTGGATGAATTGAATTGAATTTCAGGTGCTTGTCCCAATTGTTGTTGGAACGGAGCCGATGGAGGCTGTGATTGTTATTGACGTGCTCCGTAGGGCTGGCGCTGATGTTACCGTCGTTTCCGTTACAAGCCAGCTTTGCGTCGATGCTGCCCGCGGTGTTACAATCGTCGCTGATGCTCTTATTTCTGCCTGTGTTCACACCATTTTCGATCTTATTTCTATCCCTGTATGTATGCATGCATGCATGCTCTTCTTTCTTTCCTTCTTACTAGCTATACCGTCCTCAACTAAAATTAAAGATCTCTGTGTTTTGCAGTTGAAACCAACCTAAAGGAAGACATATAGCATCCCTAGTCTCCCTCCATATGATTGATCATACTTGTTTGTTTGTTATTCTGTTGGCCAGTAAATTTCTTTTTCATCTTTCCCTACAGGGAGGAATGCTAGGTACAGTTAATCTTAGAAATAATATGACCCTGTGGCGTATGCTGCGCGACCATGTTGAACAAGGTCGAATATATGGTGCACTAAGTGAAGCTCCTGCTTTTTTACTTTGGAAGTGGGGTTTCTTGTGGAACTTAAAAGTAAGTATTATTAAGCAAGCTCACCCGTCCCGTCCCATCCCGGCCCCAAATAAGTATACATTTTTCTTTTGTAGGCAACTTGCCTTCCGTCTTCCATGGGGACGCTATCTTCTTATGCGATTGCGGTTGATTCACGACTCCAGCTACTAGTCAAGGCCTGGGAACCACCATGGAATACGCTCTTGCACTCGTTGACCAGCAGTTTGGGACACAAACTTTCTGGTGGACTACGGGTTTGCTTTACTATCTTATTTGTTACCTATAATTTAGTCTCAGTTGATCATCTAATTTACGTTTAGGTGTTGTTTGTTACGTCATTTTACTAGCTAGCTAGTCGTTTTTTTGCTAGTTTAACCCTTATTATTGTGATCAGTTGATGCCTTTCAACCCCAATACCGAGTTCATTCACATATTTGAAATATATGTAAGGAGTTTTCAAAGCACGTACATATTATAACATGGTGTTTTCTCTCCGCTCCACACAAAAACGATTGGAGATTTTCAAGTGTCTTTTATTTTATTTTCTTTGAAATTGTTCTTCACATTTCATTTCAAAGAGATGGATGTGTGGTTTAAGTCAAAACACAGTCCACTCCAAAAAAACATTCTACCCAATGGTGCCCATTTCTGATCCATCGGTAAACATTCTATAAATAAATAGCAACTAAGCCTTGACACTTCACCATCAAGTATTTCAAGTTCTCATATGGAAACTTCTATGTATTTCAAAGACGATCATTGTTTGGACGTGGTTTGTAGGAGTTGACTTGGATGGAGTGTGGATCATTGTTAGCATTTTGTTTGGTCTTCAAAGTTAAGCACCCTGTCATTCGTACTAGCTAGGACTTGGGTTCTCACGTGTGCGTACGTGTTAAGGTATTTTACTTATATGCATTGCTCACGTGGTCTAGTCATTGGGCTAGATGGCATACATATAAAGATAATTAGGAATGTTTTCCTAGCTAGCTAGGGTGTCGATAACGTGTTTAATGCATGCTGAATATAAGTGTGACAAGTAAATAATAATATGGTGTGTCAAAACTAACATTATTATACATATGGCGTGAGAATCAGCAATGTGTTCTTTAGAGTCTAAGCGAAAAGAAATGATAAGAGTATTGAGTGAGAGTGAGAGAGATTGACTTACTTTGGGCTGGAACAAGGCTCTCCTTTTATAGGTGGATTGCGCTGCCCAAGGGATCGAGCCTCTCATCAGCTGGCACCTTCTAGTCTTGGTAAGCTTATTCTTTTCCCTGATGTTGCTTGCAGGGCTAGTCTTGCCTTTTGGGTATGTTTCAGGTTTGTGTGTCTCGAGGACACCTTTACATGTAGAGAGAGGTCAAATCAGTTTGATCTTAGCTTCCTGTCACCAGCCATTGGTGCATTAGCTTCTCATCGGGAGCCTTCAGCTTCCGACTTTCAGCTTCTTATTTTAAGTTTATGTTTAGCATTCTTTGTTATATTCTTGCGATTGCTGTTGACTTTTATCTTTGCTGATTGGGATCTCCGAGTACCCACGTCATCAAACTTCAAGAGAGGTGATGTGGCCGTGACACCCAACTGGGTCCAAGATGTTGTATGAGAACGCGTCAAGTGAAGAAAAGACCTTGAAGTTGTACCAAGGTATGTACCAATCGTTGATACAAGGCGAGCCTCATAGGGATGCCAATCTTCTGTTGGCTGATATGAGAAAATGGATCGACGAGAACGCAATACAAAATGGATCGGCCATGAACCACAAGATCGCAAAATAATGGCATACCATGTTGTATGTATCCAGACATGATACACCTCCCATAAATCAAACGCAAGCATGCGGTATATATATAATAAAGGCTCTTTCCCATTCCCAAACATATAATAAGGAAACAACATGGGGAGCTCGTTAAATGATTGTACCTCATGGGTGTCATGCTAGCTAGTGGCACCACAACAACATGTTTGTCAATAGCCACACAAGCAGCACAATTTGCTTCTCTTCCTCTATGTATTTCTTTTAAATGAGTGAGTGAAGCTGATGTGAGTCGAGCCTGCTTGAGCTCGAGCTCAAAGTTAGACATGACATACAGAACATTTCGGCCTAGCGAAGTTAGCTCGAGCTCTATATTTTTGGTCCCTTTGCTTCCACCCTAGCGATCAGTTGTGAAGAATTGCATCTTTCCTCATTCTTTTGTCTTCGATTTATCCGCTGATAGTCAAAGATAATCATAAGAGTTGGTTGAAGAATCGAATCTCTGTGTTATGGGGAAAGAAAAGGAAATTAACATAGAGAAAAATCTCATAGTTGGTGGATTAGTAGGAATTCCGACTAGAACTAATAGAATCAATTGCGAAGAAACTCAAAGTTCATAAGATACATTATCCATACCCTACGGGTAGGGTCGGGTTCGGTTACAGGTATAAAATACACAGGTACAAAAATAACAGGTTTTAGGTTTTTTTTTTGGGTCCGGGTTTTTTGTACAAATATATTATATCTCTTATACAAAAAGCAACTCTCACCCCTTTGATTAACACACGTACCCTTTCAATCAACACATACCTTTTTATTTAATACACATACCTTTTTATATTATCTACTAGGTTATAACCCGAAAACTTTCCGGGTAGGAAAATTTAATTTAATAAAAATGAAAGTATATAAATAACACTTTTAACCTCTAAAGTACTAACTAGGGTGTGCAATAACCAAACCGTTAACCAAAACCGAACCGAAAACCGATAAAACCGAACTGAAATTAACCGAAACCGAATTAACCGAAAGTCGGTTAACGGATAATTTTTTTTACCATCGGTTAACCGAAATTAACCGAAATTAACCTAACCGAACCGAACCATTTTTTTTATTTCTAGATTTTATACCTCCATTTCATATATTTCATGTTTTATACTTTCATTTCATGTAATATTACCTTCATTTCATTTATATGTACTTTCATTTCATGTACTTAAACATCTATTTCATGCATTTATACCTCAATTTCATTTATTTAGACATTCATTTCATGTATTTATACATCTATTTCAAATATTTATACCTCCATTACATGTATTTCTAAGCAAAAAATTTAGCCCTTGTTTGAATTGGTTATTAACCGAACCGAACCGAAAACCGACAAATTAACCGAACCGATTAACCGATGACTTCGGATACATTACAGATAATGCTAATAACCGAACTGAACCGTGCAGACCCCTAGTACTAACCATTTTGCTAGCTTAATGAGAGACCCATATCTCTTTCAGTGAAGTTTCTAATTATTTGACTCCAATTTTATCAAAAAGTTAGCAGTCTCATGGATTCAAAAGAACAATCTTATATTTTCCTTTGTGTTGAATTGAATTCACTCTTTTCTTCATTTGAACAAAGCTATGTAGTACTCTTCCTATCTTCAACGGATATATTTTGTATACATGGCCCATAGTCAGCCAACTTCTCATCTTTCTATCTACATCAACAATCAACTCAAAAATCATATCAAGAGATTAAAACAAAACTTACAGATGAAAAACTAACGAAAAGAGTGAAAGATCCCCCGTACGAACACAACAAATGGGTCAAAATCCTTGAAAATGGGTCAAAAGCCCTAAAACAAACAATCGAAAAACATGTTACAAAGCGCAAACAAAGAAAAACAGAACCAATATAATCAAGGTGAAAGATTATAAAAGTGGTTACTTCGTCTTCTATCTCCTTGCATCCAACATCCCACCAATAATAATTACATATAGTTTATGGAATTGTAGGCCAATAACACCACATCATGTCTGAGATGTACCACTAATGACACAAACTTTTAACGCTTAGTGTCCGGTGAACAATAAATACTAAATAAAAGTAAAATATTATTTATGTATATGTATATAAAAAATAAAACTACGTAAAGTAAAACAAATTAAAACAGAAAAGAAAGAATGAAAGAACCATCACATGAAACCATGTACAGGTTTAGAAATGTTAAAACTCATTTATTCATTTATTTTATAAAAGAATAAATCATCAGATTCATATCCCAAAGTTTTCACAGTCTCTACGCCATTACCCTAAAACGAATTGCAAAAAATATCATAAGATCTACGGGTTTCATCTCCAGATAAATATTAACCTCATATACAAGACGGATGCCTTTGAACAACTCGCCAGCTTGTGATTCCTTGTTAACATTTGGATAATACTTGACATGAGTAAGTATTATAAATTTTAGCCGAAATGGGATCTGGTAGATACCGTCGTTTTAGAAAAGAAAAGGCATTAAAATGCGTTCACCAGGTATACTTTGGTTGGTCTGTTGAGATATTTTCTTAAGACTTAGTATGTACATAATTCGTTTTGTGGTTAATATTTGTAAGTGATTCTGTGTTTTGTGTCTGGTGATTAATTGAGCTGTCATCTTGCCTTAATCAGTTTTACATTAGGATTAGTTGCTTGTTTTGTTGACAGCAACAGTTTCATTCTTAACAAAAGTAAGCCTTTTCATTCTTCCAAAAAAATACTAAGGTCAACCTTTTCAAAGACCAAAAAACAATGTGAACATCATATATTCATTCATATAATTTCATAATCGAGGATACTAACCTGAACCCAAGAAGTAGATCTGGGTCATTCACCGGTTCCATCTTCTTCTCGGTGGATCAATATCAAGATCCTCATCACAAGCCCAAAACACTAAACCTAGAAGAAAAAAACACAACTATAATTACTTGCCGAATACTTAATAGCCGGAGACCATATTTGCATTACAATCAAAATAGGACCAGGAGCATCATCTTGCTTGCAAGGTACCCATGGGAACCCAATATCTAATTCAACATCTATGTTTGCTACCCAAGTCACTAAAAAAGAGTAAATTGCACAAAATATCCTTTATGTTTCCTCAAATTTGCAGGTTCCAGCCTTAATGTTTAAAACTTGCTGAAAACAGCCTTTACGTTTATTTTTGTTGCAGGTTCAATCCTTTACAGCTAACCACGTTATTTTCTTCAGTTATGTTCCCTCACATGCATAACATGTGAGGGTATATTCGTCATTTTGGTTGATCTTCCACCCACTTCAATTATATAAAAAAAAGAATATTTAAGTTTCAACCTATTTTAAACAAATTCTAACCGCAGGGACTAATGTGCAATAAAACAAAACTTTTAAAAACCAATCACCCTCTTTTCCAACCTTCTTCTCCGGCGACTTCGCCAAAATATCATGGCTCGTCTCTCTCTCCTCCTCTTATCCGCTACCGTCGCCGCCGCAGTCTCGGCCAATGATCTGTTTATCTGGCAAGTGGTCCCGGAGGAAGAAACCTTAACCGATCATCTACTCAATGTCGAGCGCCACTTCAGTTTGTTTAAAACAAAGTTTGGTAAAACGTACGCGACCGCAGAGGAGCACGATTACCGTTTGACAGTGTTTAAGTCTAACTTGCGTCGTGTTAAGCGTCACCAGTTGCTGGATTCGACTACTGAACACGGTGTTACGAAGTTCTCTGATTTGACGGCGTCGGAGTTCTGTGAAAGGTATCTAGAGTTGAAGAGTGGTTTTCGTTTCCGTCTGATGCGAATAAGGTGCCGATTCTTCCAACTGGTGATATTCCTGAGGAGTTTGATTAGCGTGATCAAAATTTGTGTTAATCTTTACAGTTTAGTCGGCTCGGTTAACAAGATTCCGGTTCGCCGGAATCCGGCGAAGTTGCCGAAGAAGAAGACTGGAAAAGCGAGTGTTTGGTTTGTAAAAGTTTGGTCATATTGCATATTAGTCCCTCGGTTAGAATTTGTTTAAAATATGTTGAAAATTAAATATTCTTTTCTTTTTTTATAATGGAAGTTGGACGAAGATCAACCAAAATGACGAATATACCCTCACATGTTATGCATGTGAGGGAACTTAACTGAAGAAAATTACGTGGTTAGCTGTAAAGGACTGAACCTGCAACAAAAATAAACGTAAAGGCTGTTTTCAGCAAGTTTTAAACATTAAGGCTGGAACCTGCAAGTTTGAGAAAACAAAAAAGGTTGTTTTGTGCAATTTACTCCTAAAAAAATTATATATTATTATATGGTTAAAGAACCGAAAACAAAAATAAATATAAGTCACGATATATTATATTTAGAGAAAAATGCCTGGATAGTCCTGTGGTTTGCCCATTTTTCATCTTTAGTTCCTAGCTTTATAAAATTACAGCTATAGTCCCTAACTTTTGCAATTTCGTTTCCGAATAGTCCCTGGAGCGGATAGAGGTTAGTTTTTTTGGGTTAAGTGGATGTAAAATGACTACAATACCCCTTACTCTTAAAATAAATATTAAAACATTTCAAAACAGTAATTCAGTCCATTGGGTCCCACCTGTGGCCCACAGCCCATGTCTTCTTCCCTTCCCCCTTCTTTCTCTTTTACCTGCGACTAGAATCACCGCCACCACCGATCGGAGGCAACCAAAATTAAACCCCACCATCTTCATCGCCCACTGCATCCCACCACATCGAACCACCACTACCCGAACACCTTGCTCCACCATTAACGACCAATCACCACCATTGAACCACCGGAAAATCCGACCACCTCCATCGCTTCTTTCACGATTTTGATTCGATTTGTAGCGGCTGTTTGAATCCGATGAAGATTCAGATTTGGAATTTTGCTCGTCTTATTAGAGTGGTGGTTGGTCTAAAACGAGAAGAACCACCGCCGCCATCACCACCGCTGCCTCAACCAGACTCACCGGAATTCCGTCGGCTCATCTGCAAATTCACGCAACACAAATTCTCCAACATCTTCATCTTCTTCAACAATAATGGCTCGTATCCTTTTCAAATTAACAATTCACACAACAATCTGCTGTTAATTTCACTCAATTTCAAGTTATCTTATCACTATTTATCAACACTTTTCCATCAAACATTAAAATTCAAATCACCATCCGAGTTTCAAACAACAATCTGCGTTCGAAATGGATGTTTTCATGGTCGGGTGGTGGCAGTGTTTGATCGGTGTTGGAGGTGCAGAACAGGGGTGGACGTGGTCGGGTGGTGTGGGGGGAAGGTTGATGGTGGTGTCTGTGGAGAGGAGAGAGAGGGAGGTCTAGAGAGAGATATGAAGCAGAGAGTAAGAAAGAGAGAAGGGTGGAGGTTGTTTTTTTTAGAGTTGGTGGGTCCCACAAGTATGTCTAATATATGTATTTAATTAATTTATTTTGTTTAATATTAACGGCATTTTTGTCATTTCATATACACATAACACCAAAAATTAACCATCATCCAAGCCAGGGATTATTCGGGAACGAAATTGAAAAAAAGGAGGAATATAGGTGTAATTATAGAAAGTTAAGGACTAAAGGTGAAAAATAGCAAACCACAAGGACTATCCGGGCATTTAACTCTTATATTTATAAAGAAGTTTTTATTAAACATATTAATATTTAATATTCAATCACCGAACTTACCGAGTCAGCCGGAACCCATCATCTCCAATTCTGTCTGGTAGTCCTTTTAGAAACTTCTAACGTCACAAGTTCGTCAATATCGCAGACCACTATCAAAACCAATCGTAGTTCACCCCAAGTTCATATTCTATTTTTGCATCACTTTTGCAATTTTAATACAAATTAATAGAGTAAAACGCATCTGATAGACCTAACCATAGGACTACAATATTCCAAATTTGATGTTGATTCAGATTGAGTATAGTTTTCGAATCTGAGGTAACTAAAATTTTTAAATATATATATCTAAATCCCAAATGTGGAACTTAAAAAATAAAAAAAAAAACAGGACATAATCAACATATATATTATTAAATTAATAATGTAGAAAAATAAATGGTAAATTACATTTTTCGTCCTTTATGTTTCTACCGGATTGCAACGGATAACCTTTAACTTCAATAATCACAGTCTCAATCATTTATTTGCAAAATCGGTTACTATCTACGTTCTTTAATACTAACCAGGTTAAAATTTATAGTTAAGTATTCACTTAAGAGTATTTTGGTCAATTCATGTTTTTATTTAAATGTTTAATTAATAAAACCAAAAATTACATATACACTTCATCTTACCCAATTTCCTAACCCTAAAATATTAACCACCACTTCTAGCCACCACCACCTCATTTTGCCGCCACTACTCCAGCCACACTCACCGCCCCTCACCCTTTGCCTCTCGCTTGCCGTTTCTTTCCGTCATAATCCGGCTGTTGCTTTATCGCCGCTGCCAGAACCTACTCCAGAAAGGTTGATTTTGATATCGAAAAAGTTGCTGGGTCAAACGTAAAATTTGATATCAAAACATGTAAAATTTGCATTTAAATTAAAAAAAAAGTTACTGTGTGAAGTCAAATTTCAAGCTTCTAGAATCAATATTTAGTGATAAAAACTTGAACAAACGTGCTTGCACCATCTGATTCACGCCAAACAAGGTTAATCGGACCTTTTCAAATGTAATTGTTCAACCGATTTGTTCTAGCATTTTGATTAAGGATCTAAATCGTAAAGTTTCTGATCTTGAATGTGAGTTGCCTTGGAAGTTGTAATTCTATTTTATCAACAGCAGCCAGATACGATTACGATGAAAAGAAACGGCAAGCGAGACGCAAAGGGTTAGGAGCGCAGGATGTGGTGACGGTGGCGGCAGGAAGAGGTGGTTTGTGGCTAGATGTGGTGGTTAGGGTTTTAGGTGATTCGTAACCGTTGTGCAATTCTTCTGGCGATTCGTAACTGTTGGATATTTTAGTGTAATTTGAGATTGCGTGTGACGTTCAAATAAGAGTGCACGCTTATTTGAATGTCATCGGACTAACGGGGGATCCAAGGGGGCAGCGCTCCTAGGAGCAGGGTCCAAGGGGCGGCAGCCCCTGGCGGGGTCCAAGGGGCAGAGCCCCTGGCTGGGGTCGAGCTGCACTTTTGGACAAAAGTCCTTTATCAAAAATGCATCAGAAATTGAATTTCGGGCTAAATATGCACTTTTGGAAACTTAAGAGACTAAAGGTGTTTTTGTTCAAAATTGAAACTACAAGCAGTTGTGAAAAACTGAAAATACGCTCCCAAATTTTTTAGAGAAACCCTGGATGAATTTTGATTCAAAAAAACGAATCTCCAAAATTTCACAATCAAAAATTGCCATACAAAAATCTAGAATTTTTCTGATTTTATCCGATCAAAGATTGGTAGCCACTCCGATTGTTTGATCTGATAGTGATTACACGACTTCAGATTTATCCAAGCAATTTCGAATTATTCCCAACAGTAACTGCGTCTCTTGGCCTCTGGCGCCACTTCGACACCGCTGAGTCATAACCACCGCCTCTTTATCTCCGACGAATTGTAACTGCCCTGTCTTTGTCACGCATATGGATCTTTCTTATCGATCTTGGCGAAGAACTTTGCATATTGAAGTGATTAAAATCCTGATTCACATATATCAAATGATTGACTTGGATAATCTCCAAAGGACCTTGGAATCTTGAGAACAAGTTAAAAAAATCAAAATTCGAAAAAACAGGGACAACAAAGGACTGCCGCAAATCAAGAAAACAAATCGAAGAACCAAAATTCGAATACAAACTCAATGAAGTGTCGTCGAATAAAATACACCGACGCGAGAAAGACGCAATCAAGAAAATAAAATTCTAAATTGCATCCGTAATATTTTCTAGAACAATAATCGGGTTCAGTCGTAAGTGATCAAATGATGGTGGCGCCGTGGCGGTGCCGCGGCCGGAGGAGGCTGAGCGGTTACGTTTCCGGTGAAGGCTAGGCTGTGGTCATGATGCTGGTTTCAAAACCAGCAAATGTAGTATTATTGTCCAGTGTCCATCAAAAAGTTGTTTAATATTTTCCTTAGTAACTTCATCCTTATAATTATACCCTTATACAATTAGCAACTTGGATTGTCTCTCTAAAATAAAACGTTGTGACTTTAAAAAAACCACACATACATGCCTTTTGCTTAATTATTGTATTATATATAAATCCAAAAAAGTAACTAAGGGTACCGGCAATCGTTGTGTCCTTACAAAACATACCCGTATAAATAATAACGAACATGGTCTTCACAAAACAATACCCACAACATGTACACCAACATTATTTTAAAATATTACAACCAACACATCCAATCAAAAACTACCACACTACTAATATAATTTTTTTTCCCACATTCATACAACAAATTACTTAATATTTTATCTTATTCCCACTTTACACTGCATATATAATTATATATAATAATCAAATTATCCATCCTATTTACATGATTCTCGAGATTCTTCATCCCTCTTCTTCTGCTTCCCACATCCTAACTGCCAGATTTACACTCTCCCTGTTCCTCTAGACTTCATCCACAGAGAAACAATTAAAAAACAACTACGGTCACAACACTTAACTTTTTGTCACTGATTTTCCCTCGCCTTAATTTTCCGCTGTTACCAATCTTCACTTTTCTCATCCGAAGTTTCGATTCCAGTATGCTTTCATTGTTTATCAATCATTTTATGTATTCCATTTTGATTACTTTGGTTCAGATTTTTGAATCCTGATTTATCAATTGTTTTATTTTTTTTTGCTGTTCATTAATTTGGTTCTTTTTTATTACTTTTGTTCTTTGTATGACATGAAAGGATGTGAAATTTTGTTTGTAGAGTCTAAAAGAAAAATAGAGACTAAACTCACAATCATAAAACTTTAATCAAATTCACTCAGACCTTTAAAGAAAGGTTCGGCAATACCATGTTCCCGGTTCCAATGAACATTTAGTCTGGAGTTTAATAAAATGCTTGAATTTGGTTAAACTTTGAAAACATTTGTTGTTCGCAACGATTTTGTATCACATAATTGGTTAGATTTTGCCGCATGTTTATTGATACGCATGCCTGCTTCATATACGCTTATGTTATTTTATTTTATCGATGGAATCGGATACGCTTAAGTTATTTTATTTTAATCGATGGAATTCCGATTAAAACCTTACATTTTCTACAAAATCATGTAGAATTTTGAGTTAATCATTAGGATGATCTTATGACATTTATACTTGATCGATTGGTTTTTAATATTTTTAATAAATTATTATCAAAATCCATTTTTTATTAAAAATTTTAATCCAGTTATTTCTACCAAGACATAAAGTTTTGGCGCGAACCATGATCTCGGTTTTAATCACGTAAGTGTTGTTTGGTATTTTAAAAATAAATTTAATCAAAATTATTGGTGAAGAAGAGGGTTAGAGTTGATCAAATTGAGTTCAAATCGTTCCTCAACCGGAAGATATTAGAACCAGTTTGACTTTTGCAAAGGCAAAAATGATTTGTTTCTTTGTTTGTGTTTCGTTCAATTTTCGATCAGTGATAATCAAATACTACTTTGATTATGGATGATTTAATTCATGAAATTTAAGAATCTGTTTTACGCGCCCGTGATTATTATATTTCAATCTTCACATCCCGTTACAACTATCAAATATCTTTACGCGCATGTAAGTTCAAAACCCACTTGGTGCAAAATAGAGTGAGGCACTGGTGGAGAATGATAGGAACCCAGGGAAACCTGGGTTCGATCCTTGAGCCAAACGGGTTTTACCGGTAATTTCACCGTCGTGCCTACGGGCGGGTGGGTTACCGGGTTTTCCCTGGAAGTGGTGGTGGACGACTCGGGTCACTCTCGGAGTACTCCGTTTGTCCAGTGGGTGCCCCGAGAGTACTCAGGATTGATTTGTTAACCGTTAAAAAAAATAGCATGTACGTGATTTCTGTGTGTGTTTAAGAGGGCCTTTGTTTGGTTGGTGTGAGTGTATCTGATGATTAATGGTCGTGTGTGTTTTTAATCATAGGAAATTTTAAACAAAATCTTTGAAACATTCATATAGATGGAATTTCATTTGAGAAAATTTGAATTTTGTTTCAATTGTACGAATTGTGAATCATGAAGTTTGTTTCAATGATTTTGTATCACATAGTTGGTTATATCCCGCTGTATCTTCGCTTTCATATAACAAATTACATTCATAATAAATATCCCGCCGTAACGTGCGGGTAAGCGTCAACTCGTATATATATATATATATATATATATATATAGCCAATGCGAATAGATATCTAAAGAATCATATGAGTGTTCATATGATATAATTTTTTTATATTGCATGCTTTTTATTCAGTAGGTTTTTATCATCCATGTATTTTCTATACTTAGATTTCCTTTCATGTTTCCTTTTAATGTATGAACTGTATTTTCTTCACTTAGATTTCCTTTCATGTTTCTTTTTAATGTATGAACATAAATATCTATTTTTTAGTCATACAACTTAACACAAAAGTTATCTACATATTTTTATGAGGATTTTCCTAAAAGAGTGTTGGTGGAAAAAATATTTACCAAAATGGGTGATTTGAAAAATATTACCAAAATGGGTGTTTTTCTATGTTTCTTTATTTTTAACTAATCAATTTTAATTCTTCTATTTTTATTTAATCAACCTATCACATTTATATTCATTTCTTCGATCTCATTATATAGATCTTTAACTAACTTATTAATTATTAAATTTTTTTATATAATGAAACCCACGTTAGAATAAATTGAAATCGTTGAATTCATTTAATTTTTAAATGCTAATACCTCTCATTTGCTGTTCTAATATAATATTTTTAAGGGTAATTTTTCATATTTACTATTGTCTATGTAGTTTATTACCAATTCAAATGAAAACCCATAATATAGTGTTTCATATAATTACATAAAGTTTATTAACAATCAGTGGGCAAAATATTTAGATAGATTGATTGGTTCGTAATTTTATTGGCCAACTTGATACTGTATTATTATTTTTTATTATCAACTTATTTTTTAATGGTCACAAACAACATTTATTTCATTCAGTTAATGTAAACATGAATACATGTCTTGTTTACGAAAAAGAAAACCATATTTGTGTTCGATTATTTGTTCGGTTAAAGTTAAATAAATAAACATGAAGGTGCTATTTTAGTGATTGTTTACATCTCTAAAACTCTAGGAGTAAACTTTATATTAGAATTATTTAGCTTATATAAATGTAAAAAGAAATAAAAGAAAAAGACGTTAAGAAAAAATTTATATTTTGGTTAGTTAAAAAAGTAAATAAAATATAACGAGTAATTTGTTTTGGAGAAAAATAAATTAAAAACATATTAGGTTAACTGGAAAAAAAACATAACAATTTAGTTAATAATAAAGAAATAAAGAAAAAAAAACACTCATTTTAATAAATATTTTTTAAAATCACCCATTTTGGTAAAAAAATTTCCACCCTCACCAATTTGAGAAAAAAATCATTGCAAAACACCTATTCTAGTAATTATTTTTCAAATCACCTGTTTTGGTAAATAACTTTTCTACCAACACTCTTTTAGGAAAAACTCTATTTTTAGACTTAATAACTAAAATATATGCTTTCTTATTTTGCAAACTTTGCCATCAATTCTTCTTTTTTATTTCAATGCTGGTCTTTCACTCCATGACTATTCACACTTTCTTTACAAAAAAAATAGTATTCAAAATGATTAGAGTACATAGTCAATCTCTTTTAAATTAACATATATAAGTTATTAAAAGGATTTTTTTTTAAAAAGCTTAGTGACTTAAAGATGTATATTAACGGTGCTTAATGACTAGATCCGATGCCAATAAAATGTCCATCCAGTTCTGTGATAGTTTCATTGGCCGACTTCATGTCTCATTAACAGCTATATTCCAAATTAAAGTATTTTATAAATTTATGCATCTTTATTTACAAATCATCTAGCCACTTCGCACTACAACGATACATGCCGATGTAAAATATATTTTTATGGTTTTTGAACAATGAAAAACAAGTGTTTATATCCCTTTGGGCATATATCTTTTGGTTGCTACACCAAATATCACTGCTTATCGAACCAAACCGATATTGACCAAAGGTCCGTCGCAACGCGCGGGGGCGTATTACTAAATATATATATATACATACACACACCTTTTTAGACATTTTTATGAGTATTTGAGAATATTTATAAAAAGCTTATAAGAAAAACCATCTACACCAAATATGGTTTTGACTAACTAAGTTATATATTTTGTAGCGAATGTGGGTAGCTCACTTGATCTATACATGTTTTTTGGAGAGGAGGTCTCAGGTTCAATCAGAGAGATATTTAAATAATTGGTGTAAAGTTATATAAAAGTAACCTTTGAGGTTCAAAAGAATATATACTTTTGTAAAATCTTTTTGATTAAATTACATTAGTCAATGTAATAGACAAATAAAATAATAAGATCCTATGTAAAAGGACCGGCATTAGCACAAGAAAATTCAACTTGTTAAAGAAGACAATGGTTTGAAGTTGTTAATTGCTGAAAAGGAGGATTTAGTAGCTTGAGAAACGGACTTAGGGCTTTTGTTTACCTCTTAATGAGACTCTTAATAGTTCAGACATCTTACTCGTTCAACACTTAATGGTTCAGACTGTTTGTTTCGTAAGCAGATGTCTGAATGGTTCAGACATTTGCCTCTTAATGGTTAAGTATTATACTGAGTTTGAATGGTTAAGACCTCTAATCTGAATTGGTCAGACAATTGCCTCTGAACGGTTAAACATTATACTGGCTCTTAATGGTTCAAACCTCTCACTGGTTTAGCGCTTAACCATTCAGAAGTTGACAAACAGTCCCGTAGCCTCCGTTCGAAGTTTAGAGATCGCCATTGAGTTCTTAAGCAATTTAGCATCCAATCAACGCCTAATCAAACTTATTACATTAAACAATTATTAATACCTGGGTAGGGCCGGGTACATAATTGTGTTTTTTAATACCCGATGGTGGGTTTTTATTTGGTAGGATATAAGAGCATTCACAATGAAATCCCTATATATATTCATATATTTTCACTAAAAACAACTACTTTTTCTCTCTTATTTTCAATTAAATAATATTTTTTAAACCTTTATAATAACCAGTTTCTTTTAACTTCATAAGTTATGCGGGTTTTTAATCATAGTTGAAATATGATACTGGTTTTTTTTTGAATTTTTTAATGAGTATTTATCTGTTTTATGTAGAGAAACATGAGAATCATATAGGTATGTGTACTTATTGTTTTAAATGTGATATATAAAACAGTTTATTTTAACCACATATCTTTTGCTCTCATGTTACATGTAACTATCTTTAACACTTAGGGTTGTTTGACTATTTCTAAATGGTTAAGTGTCAAACCCGTAAAAGATTTGAATCATTAAGTGTTGAACTAGTAAGAAGTCTGAACCATTAAGAGCAGTATAATGCTTAATCATTCAGAGGTAAATATCTGACCAATTCAGATTAGAAGTCTTAACCATTCATACTTAGCATAATTCTTAGCCATTTCAGAGGCAAATGTTTGAACTATTCAGATATTTACTTGTAAAACAAACAGTCTAAACCATTAAATATTAAACCCGTAAGAGATTTGAACCATTAAAAGTTCCATTAAAAGCTAAACAAGCATTCCTTAATTGTATTAAGCAAAATAATTAACAACTATGATACGTGCATGACACATTACACTCCACGTAACTTTGCATCAGCCTCAAGCCCACGTTCATTGCATGTTTTCCTTGTTTAGTTCCATGTTTCCCTTGTTTAATGTAGGCAAGATCTCCATAACTAGGTAGTGTTTAATTTGGTTTGCATATTTAAAGTGATATACTGCAATTGTTTGAGATATGAACGAAATATAGAAAGTTAATCCAAACGAATGTCGCTCTCCTTGTCTAGTTTCTTGGGAGAATAGCCATTTTGAGTCCGCTATCTATCAAACTATAACAATGTAATCAATAATTTACAACAACTATAACAACACAATCACGATGCTAAACCACATGGTTTTTGGATGATTTGAGCATTTACAAACACGTAATAAAAGAAAAAAAAATTCACATTTATTTTGGATTATTTAATGTTCACGTCTATATTTATATGCAGTGACGGAGATAGGTGAAAGGGGAGGGTGGACACAGGCCCACCATCCGATGCACATTATAAGCATATATGTTATGTATTTTTCGTTGCACATAATAAGTATATTATGTATTTTGTATTCAAACTAGTAAATTTCTCTGCGCGTTGTGATGAGTCCAAATGTAAAGTAACTCAGATTCGTATTGTGAAGACCTGAATTGTTTTTGAACAAAAGTTACATCAAAACGTAGATAAACTAAAGATGTGCATAAAAATAAGCACCAAAACGTATTATATTTGACACGGCTTATTTGCAAAAGAAATTTACGTTGGACACTAACTTGAACTTATACCGACACATACGTAAAAAAGAGTACAAAATTATGTTTTTTAAGTTAAACATGGTACCGCGCGTTGCAGTGGCGGCGAAACGTAAAGTAAGTCGAATTTATACAGTCTAATGAAAATGTATTATATTTGATCCGACTTGCTGTAAAATAAAATTTATGTCAAAACGTAGACCAACTGAAAACGTTCATAATGTAAAGTAACTCAAATTTATACAGTCTAAAGTTATTGCCGCATATTACGGCGGCGTATGAACGTAAAGCAACTCAAATTTATACCGTCTAATGAAAACGTATTATATTTGACCCGACCTGTTTCCGAACAAAGTTTACGTTAAAACTTATAACAACTGAAAACGTATATATAAATAAGCACAAAAACGTATTATATTTGGCTTTAACCAACCTGAAAATATACTAACACGTACATAAATAATAAGCACATAAGAATATAAAGTTTTATAAAGTTAAAGAGCAGTATGGCGCGTTGCGGCGACGTTGAAACGTAAAGTAATTTGAATTTATACCGTCTAATGATAATGCATGATGTTTGACATGACTTGTTTTAATTTATAATTATTAGGTCAAAGAATGGTACGAAACGAAAAGTATTATATCTAACCTGACTGGTATTAAAAAAAAACTTCTGTCAAATATAATTCAGAGTAAAACTCGATTACAAAGCGTTTAAAAAGTTGAGAAATTATAAGCATCCATGTTGAAAGGTAAAGAATAAATGTAGAAAAAAAGTCATAAAAAAGAAAAAAAATAAAATAAAAGATGGCTGCTACTTGTACATCATCTTGTTTTTGTAAGTATACTAGTTGATGCCTCCGTCCGCGTTGTGGGGCGGTAGGCCGGATATTTCTCAACCAGTTAAAAAAAACACTATCATAGTTTTGTTAGAAAAAAATTGAAAACGATGGCAAGACCGTAATTTTGAGCTCGGGGCAAAACTATAATTTGTTAAGACTAATGAGCAAGTGTTAGACAACTCATTGACACGAAAAAAAAACTTAATCAAGTAAACCAATTAAAACAAAACACTTATATAGCTAAAAAAAATCTAAAGCGATTGCAATAATAAAATTTTGAACTAAGGGCAAAATCGTATTTTTGACCGGGTAAAATCGTAATTTGCGAAAAGCTAAAGCGAGGGCAATACTGTAATTTTGAACTAAAGGCAAAATCGTAATTTTGATACGGAGGTAAAATCGTAACATACCTGGGCCAACGGGGGAGTCTCATGCAGCAGCCTGACACTATTTCCCCACGCACCTTAAAAAAAACTAAAATGATGACAATACTGTAATTTTTAACTGGGGAAAAAATTGTAATTTTTGGCTGGGGTAAAATCCTAATTTGCTAAAAGCTAAAACGATAGCAATAAAGTAATTTTTTGCCCCGCCCGCGTTGCGGGGCACTAAGTCGAAGATTTCTCTCTTGTAACATGTACGTCTGTGTTTCGATACTTGTGCATACTACGTATAACACGATCTCAAAAATTATATTGAGTCAACCAATTAAAACAAAACACTACCATACTTTTGGTTAAAAAAAACTAAAACGATGGAAATATTATAATTTTACTTAAGGCAAAATTGTATCTTTTCAGGACAAATGAACATGTGTTAGGCAGCCGTCCGGCACGAAAAAAATTACACCTAGTCAACCAATTAAAACAAAACAGTACCATAGTTTTGACAAAAAAGGAAAACCAAAACAATCGCAGGACCGTAATTTTACACCGAGGGCAATATCGTAATTTGACTGGGAAAAGAAAACCAAAACGATGGCAAAACAACAAATCTAAACTACGGGCAGAGTTGTAATTTAGCTAGGAAGGGGAAAACAAAAACAATGGTAAAATAGTAAATTTAAACGAGACAATATCGTAATTTAGCTGGACCAATGAGAAGGTGTCAGGTAGCTGCCTGACAGTATTAATGGCCACCCATATAAGCCAATGACAGGGAAGTACTATTCCCTACCATGACTAGCTGCCTGACACTATTAAAGGTCATCTATATAAGGCAATGACATGGAAGTACTATTCGCTACCATAAGTATTGTTAATTGTTTAATTAATGTTTAATTAATAATTAATTAATTTAATTAATGTTTAATTAATTAATTAATAATGTTTCATTAATTAGTTTAATTAATGTTTAATTTAATTAATAATATATAAAATAAAATTTGTTAATTGTTAATATATAAAATAAAATACAATACAATTAGATATTACATGCCTATTTATTAGTTTTGGAGTGGCTCAGGCTCTTTTGGTGAGGTGAAGCCCAATATCCATGTTTCATAGGCCGTAACCCATTAACCCTTAAGTTGCTAGCCTACCACAATTTACAAGCCACAAAGCGTGACTTGAAGCGATCATCATCAGAACAGGAAAAAAAAAACATTTTCTGATACAAGCAGATGCCAACAAGAACAAACATCAAACAAAGCATTTTTCTAATCGAACGAAATCGAAGTTTGTGATTGACCAAGGTTTGCTTATCTTGACCCTATGTTTGTTTTCTAGGGTTTTTCCAATTTTTTTTATTTATGTTGACTAATTTTTTTTGTTTATGTTTCTTTTCTAGGGTTTATAAATTTCGTAAGCGAGAGTTGTTGAACCTAATTCGACGATAGAAGTTGCTTAACCTAATTAGGTGATGTCTTCACATAATCTTAAGCGAGGTGCCTATTTTACCCTTTATAGTCTTATATCCTCATAGAGACTTAGGGTCATTTGTATTGTTAATTATATATATTTTTTAATTTAGAAACTCTTACCAATACGGGTTGGTTAAAAATGGGTCAAAAAATAAAATAAAAAATAACTATAACAAAACAAATATAAATCAACATGTTTTCCTAAGCAACTACAAAAAATTCTGACCTGTTGTGCCCTGGTACAAAATATTTGAGAAAATTATTGAATTAACAGTAGTTATGAATTTCTTAAAATGCATTCGATTGGAATTGACTTGTAACCTACACCATATTGATTGAAACTTCAATTCCACTTTTGACTAATTCTTTCACTTGATTTATTTTTATTCTTTAGATGGAATATTGTTTATAAGTAATAGTTTGTAAATCTTTAGAAGAGATGTAGAAAAAACATAATTAAGGGGCTGTTTGTTTACCTCTTAATGTGACTTTTAATGGTTCAGACCTCTTACTAATTAAACACTTAATGGTTCAGACTTTTTGTTTTGCGAGCAAATGTCTGAATGGTTCAGACATTTGCCGTTGAATGGTTAAACATTATAGTGACTCTGAATGGTTAAGATCTCTAATTGAATTGGTCAGACATTTGTCTCTGAAGGGTCAAGTATTATACTGACTCTTAACAGACCTCTTACTAGTTCAGCACTTAAATATTCACAAGTTGTCAAACAAACCCTAAGTAAATTATGTTTTTTTTTATTTATTCAACCAGTTTTGAATCTCACTGGATGGTTTTACAACGTAACCCCCTAATGGTCTAGATCCATCCATGTTTCTCGTCTCTAACCTGATCAACACTTTGATCTTCAGTGTCATTCCAGCATCGATGTGGCTGCAGCCATAGGATAATCAGTTTCTGTCTTGTCGCGCTAGCCAGTCTTCTAACCGTCACATACCTTATGATGGAAGTCCAGGTAACAACCACAAACCATCCTTTATTTACACAAGATATATATAAGCAGCAAAAGTCTGATATAAAAACCAAGAAGATGAAGTGGTGTCCAATGTAGCCACTGTTATGTACTTATATTTGTGTTTATAGAGGCCGGTTATTGTACAAATTGCCTTCACGTACGCTGCGTACAAGAGGCGGTATCAACATGCGATTTTGGTTTTTTTCAACATGTGATTTTTTTTAACATGCAAAAATATTATTTTTTTTAACATGCAAATTTTTTTTAACATGCGATCTTTGGTTTTTTACAACATGCGAGATTTCCTTTATGGGGTTATAACGTGCGAACTTGCCATCGCGTACCCTCGTACGTTAAGACAAATTGTACGATACACTTTCGCTATGTTTATATATAAAATATATATTGGCAATCATCTTTTTTTTTTTAAATGAGCTTTATATAAATCCAAATTATTAGTTTATATCTCTACATTCTAGTCTATATATCTTCAGTATATATATATGATAGTCTATATATACTGAAGAATCCAACTACACAACTAATTACCTGCTATATATCTAATTAATAACTGTAACTAACTATACACATACAAGCTGTGTGTACATATATATGTACACTCTAATACTAGTAATACAAAATGCCAGTTTTTGTTAAATTTACTAACTTCGGTAAATAAAATAATAAGTTTTTATGCTTTTTACAAACGATAACGTTTGAGATGCCGTAAATTAAATTGGTATATCTAGTTTTTCTTTAGTGGTGAAGATTAATTTTATTCAATGTTTTAAAAACCGGTTCAAAATGGCCACGGAACCAGTTTAACCGTCCGATAGAACCGTTTAAGCCTCCTGATACACTCAGTTGAACCACCCGATAAATCCAGTTAAACCGTTTATGAGTCCAATCCGATACGATATAAAAACCGGATTTTATAACATTGGTTTTAATATTTTGATAACAAATTTTTTTTTCATATTGAGTATTCACGGATTGTATAAATCAAATAATAGAGTAAATTTGATCTTTCTTTTGAGAAATCACTCGTGGATTTGATCCCAGAAGTATATAAATTAAAATGGAGTATTCAAGGATTGTATGAATTTTGATTTTTTTTTGCATTATTTTAAGAAAATGGCATATTTACCTATTTGCCTTGCCCCATCTTCATTTTCTTCCCATCAAATTATCTCTCATCCATATTCCCCGTCCATCATCGGAATTTTCACCAGAATCCTTATCGGAAAGTATGACGGTCTTTAAAGCCCACACTCCTCCACCATTAACGTTTAATAGACCCTAGGTCTCTCATTCCTAAGGATGGGTGGTATCTACGGTATTGCCCTTCCACCTTAGCCAAAAAAGGTGAATAGCGCTCTCTCCCCATTACCTAGGCGTCATTAGGAGGGCACATTGAATGCAATAACGAGATGTTTGTGGGGCCATGTGAATATTAATTTCAAAAGGGGGCATCATTGACCTTTTGGGGACTTTATCCCATTTCTTGATTGTTAAAGGAGTTACGTTATTGATTGACGTGGCGTAATTTGGCTTAGGTGGCGCTGAGGTGACACAAAGGAGCCCCTAGGGGCTCCATTGCATACCCTCCAGCCTAATAGTATAGAGTGGTGGAACCAAAATATTTTCACGAGGTGTCGTAATGTGACTTTTTACACACTCGCCGCCTAATGTATAACAATTCGGGGGCGCAACTGTCGGACATGGGGTGCCCCTGACCGCGGATGTTAAGTTTAGTAGTGTAAATTTTTCGGTATTCTGTCCGAAAATTTTATAAGTATTGAGTCCAGCCCCACCATTTATTTTGCCTAAAAATTCTCGCCTCCCACCAATTTTCTTGCCAAAAAAAATTCATACGTGTTAAGTTATAAAAAATCTTGAAGAACATGACTATTAGTAAATTTTTAAACTTGAAAGGGGACTTTTAATAATATTTGAAACTTGTTTTTAAACAATTGAAACTTGAGGGTTGTTTTTTTTGTTATAATTCGGGTTTATAATTATGGTGGAGTTGGGGATTTGGAGAAGATGATCAATCAAGGAAGAAGTATAGTGAAATTATAGTTTAACGCAATCCTATTAATTCCTTTTTGTTAGGTATATCATGGAAAGGTAAAAACCATTCATTCTTTTTTTTTAAGAAAGGATGTTGAACAAGAGAGTAAACGTCAGAAAGCTTTAACAAGTGAGTCGCAAGAGCATGAAGCTCCACAACCACGGTCAAACACCAATGTGGGAGCAACTAGTTAATTTAAGGGAATAAATAAGACGCACTTATCTTTCTTTAGGAGCTTACCAAATACACATTATAGAGTATCAAGATAAAGGTTCGAAGACACATACTCGTAGGTTCTAACATGCTTGGTTCAAAGCTTATACTAATTGGTTAGGGTATTCTCCAACAAACATTTTGCTTATTGTTTTTTTATGTTATCTATTTAGTGATAATCCAAGTGTGTGCCACAGTTACTTTTCATTTACACTTAAATGGTTTGACAGTTGAAAAAAATTTAACCGAAAAAGGTGTGCATTCTTAAGGCACATTGCTACTTCACAAAATAGTGATTCCCTGGCATTTACTGAAAATTATTGAACCAAACAACACACATGTGATAATGCCGTATCGAAGCAAAATAAAGAGCAAATAATGAAGAACCATTTACAATTAAAAACTAATGTTGATGTAGTGTAGAAGCATACTTTGAATTATAAGGAGCATTCTCTAATATAACCTTTGCGATTTCATCACTATAAGAAGCTAGAAGTTTTAGCAGTTCAAGAGTATTACCTCGATTTTTAGAACTAGAAGATTCATCGTGTCCACTTAAAGCACAAGCTTGGAATGTTAACCAACAAATTACATCGAAAATTTTTAATCGTAAATAATTCTTCATTATTTTCTCTATATTTGGCTTCAATATGACATTATCAATGTGTTTTGCTTGGTTCAGTAAGTTTAGTTTTCCTTGTGAAGTAGCAATGCGCCTCAAGAATGCACACTTTTTCTCGTTAACTTTTTTTTCCAATTGTCAAACCCTTTAACCATAAATGAATCGTAACCATGGCTCACACTTGGTTTATCACTAAATAGATAACAATAAGCAGAATATTTTTGGACAACACCCTAACCAATCAGGGTAAACTTTCAACCAAGCATGTTAGAATCTACGAGTATGCGTGTTTAAACCTTTATAAGTTGTCTTAGGTAAGCTCCTAAAGAAAGATGAACACGTCTTACTTGTTCCCTTAAATTAACTAGATACTCCCACATTGGTTTCGTTTAGCTGAATCTATTTGAGAATGGTTAATATCCATTTCATTAGTGTTTAATTGTGGTTGTGGAGCTTCATTATTGTTTGACTGTGTTTGTAGAGCTTCATGCTCTTGTCGACTAACTTGTTGAAGCTTTGTGACGTTTACTCTCTTGTTCATCATCCTTTCTTTTGAAAAAAGAATGAATAGTTTTTATCTTTCCCATGATATATCTAACAAAAAGAATCAATATGAGTGGGTTAAACTACAATTTCTCCTTACTACTTTCCTAATTTATTGACCATCTTCCCCAAACCTCCAACTACACCATAATTATAAACCCGAATTTCGGAATCTTTGAACAATAATCTCAATAGATGCATTGCATAGGTTAATCTCATATTAAATGATACAATTAAGGTCTAAAACCCTAGTACTACCCAAAAATTCGATTCAATATTCATCCCTCAAGAACTCAACAATGGTGAATGAGAAGCTAAAATAAAGGATTACCTAGTTTTTGGCCATGGAGTGGTATACCGATTGAAAATGGATGTATGAAAAGACCAATAGTGATGGGTTTATTGATATGGAATACTTTGACAACTTGAATAAGTGGTTAGACTACATTTATTCTAAAGATTTAGTTTTGGATCCAAGGTTGACTAAGCGTTGTAAGATAGTACTTACGTAAATGTCCTTGTTCAAGATGTCAAAATTCCATCTACTTAGATAGAGAAACTGTTCAAGAACACTTTCTTACAAAGGGTTTCATGCCTAATTACTACATATGGTGTGAGCATGGTGAAATTTCCACATGTGAGGTAGGATAATCGTCTACTACGAGGGAAGTTGTTAACGATGATGATGATGATGGCTGTAGACGCATGGTGTTGGATATCATGTACTCGTTTGGTTATAATCCACCAATACATTCAAATCTAGATTCAAATTCTTTGAAAGAGATGTACCGAACCTAGAAGCAATGAGATTTTATAACATGTTACAAGCTGTTGAAGGGGAGAAGCCCAACAATTGTTCAAAGTAAAAAAAAAGAGTTTAGAAAAGCTTTTATTCCTAAAGAAAGGATTTACGTGTGAAAAAAAACCCTGCATGCTATTCTATTAGTAAGACATGACATTCACACAATGTAAATGGTGTGGGGAATGTCGTTACAAGAGTGACCAAAATAAGGTACCTCCTTTGGGGATGACGTACATGTCGATTGGTCCTAGACTTAAAATGTTGTATGTCTTCAAAGACAGCAAAAGATATGACTTGGTATCATGATCACAAAACAAAGGACAGTAGCATGGCACATCTAAGTGATGTTAAGGCTTGGACGCATTTTAACTCTGTGAATTCTTGTTTTGCGAATGAGATCCAAAATGTTCGTCTTGGGTTATGTACGGATAGGTTTAACCCAAATAACTTTAATTGAAACCCTTACTTCTTGTGACCAATCTGTCTTACAATCTATACCCATCTATCTTACAATATATAACTTACCTCCATGGATGAGTTTAAAAGACGTATATATTAAACTATGTTTGGTTATTTCCTTATGAAAGAGCCCGTGCCAAAACATAGGTGTGTTCCTAAGACCGTTTATAGATGAACTGAAAGGGTTGTACGAGGAAGGCATTGAAGTTTATGATGCTTATCGTAAATAAAACTTTACGATGAAAGCTATTCTTTTATGGACTGTTAGTGACTTCCCTGCCTATGCTATGTAATCTAGTTGGAGTACGCATGGTCACTTAGCTTGCCCATACTGTATGGGAAACACGAAAGCTTTTAGGTTACAAGCTGAAGGCAAACCAAGTTGGTTTGACTGTTATCAAAGATTTATTACCTCGGTCACACCCTTTCCGTAGTGACAGAAATGGATTCCAGTCTAATAAATCTATATCATCATCATTGGGACCTCCACCTGAGTTAACTGGTTGGCAAATATATGAACTGTATGTGACCTTCCAAGTGTCTATGAAGGTGTAACGTATAAACCAAAGAAGAAAACCTAAATAGGATGAGCAAAGTTATTTTACTTTTTAGATGATATTCCAAGTGGACTTGTGGTTTCCGTACTTGGTTTAAACATAGCACGACAATACCATATCGTGTTAGATTTTGTAGTCATAATTTATAAAAGTTTTTTTTTTTTTTTTTTTTTTTTGGGGGGGGGGGGGGGGGGGGGTACTAGGCCCAATGTGAAGATGCCACAACAAATAACTAAGAAGAAAGTTTGGTGGAAATTTGAATATTCGATTGCTTATGGTTAATTTTTATTTGATCGATTAGCTTTTCGTTTATTATTTGGTGTGGCATCTTCACATCCGGCCTAGTACCCCGCCCCCACCATTTACTAAATATGACTGTAAAATCTAACACGTTATGGTATTGCAGTGTTGTATTTAAATCTACGTATGGAAACCACAAGTCTACCTGGAAAATCATTTAAAAAGTTAAGTAACTCTTGTCATCTTATTAAGGTTTTCTTCTTTGGGTTATACATTACACCTTCATAGACACTTGGAAGGTCACAGACTTGGTCATATATTTGCCAACCGGTTAACTTAGGTGGAGGTCCCAATGATGATAATATAGATTTATTAGCCTGGAATCCATTTCTATCACTACGGAAAAGGGTGTGACCGAGGTAAAAATCTTTGATGACAGTCAAACTAACTTGGTTTGCCTTCGGGTTATAACCTAAAAGCTTTTGTGTTTCCCATACAGTATGGGAAAGCTAAGTGACCATGCGTGCTCTAACCAGATACCATAGCATAGGCAAGGAAGTCATTAACGGCCCATAAAAGAATAGCTCTCATAGTAATGTTTTCTTTACGATAAGCATCATAAACTTCAATGTCTTCCTCGTACAACTCTTTCAACTCATCTATAAACGACCTTAGGAACACATCTACGTTTTGTCCCGCGCTCTTTCATCCAGGAATAACCAAACGTAGTTTAATATATGCTTCTTTTAAACTCATCCATGGGGGCAAGTTATATAGTGTAAGAAAGACGGGCCACGATGAGTAAGGGTTTGAGTTAGAGTCATTTGGGTTAAACCTGTCAGTGCATAACCCAAGACGAACATTCCGGATCTCATTCGCAAAGCCAGGATTCACCGAAGCAATATGCTTCCAAGCCTTACCATCACTTAGATGTGCCATGACACATCCTTTGTTTGTGATCATGATACCAAGTCATATCTTTTGCTGTCTTTGAAAACATATACAACATTTTAAGTCTAGGACCAATCTACATGTACGTCATCCCCAAAGGAGGTACCTTATTTTGGTCACTCTTGTAACGACATTCCCTACACCATTTACATTGTGTGAATGTCATGTCTTACTAATAGAATAACACGCAGTGAATTTTGCACACAACAATCCTTTCTTTAGGAACAAAAAACTTTTCAAAACTCTTTTTGACTTTGAACAACGGGTGGGTTTCTCCCCCTCAACAACTTGTAACATGTTTTCAAAATTCCAAGTAGATGGAATTTTGACATCTTGAACAAGGACATTTTATGTCAAGTACTATCTTACGACGTTTAGTCAACCTTGGATCCACAACTGAATCTTTAGAATAGAGGTAGTCTTACCACTTATTCAAGTTGTCAAAGTATCCCATATCAATAATTCCTTCACTATTGTTTTTTCATACATCCATTTCCAATTGGTATACCACTCCATGACCAATAAAATATAGTCAATACACGTCCTAAAACTATAAAAAGAAAATTAACCTTAAATGAACGCATGATGTTTAGAAATCAGATCACCATGAAACCAGAAATTCATAAGGAATTTAAATAATCAAAGAACCTATAATCCTGTTACAACCAAAATCACTTGTATGAAAATTTATTCAATTTACTTAATTCGTTTGTTAAGAAATTCCTTGCGATATTTATGGTGACCAAGGTTTCTTTCCGAGTTCCTTAAATGCTTAAATATTATTTAGGGTCATCATTAATGTTATAGTAAATTTAACACACCACCTTATGTAACACTTGTAATTTCACGAAAATATACTGTTTATTCACGGATTGAAATACCAACTGTATAAGCACAACAACATTAGTCGTGCTCTTGTTAATTAATATAAATCTATTTCATAGTCAAAATAGTTTCATGTGTAAACATGCATGTATAAAGAAAACAATGACTAAATCAAATTAATTCCACTAAGAATTGGATCATGATTGTAATAACTAAAAGCTCATCTGTTGGAGATCCAACATATACAGGCACTTAAAAGCATAAATATATAGTCATAATATAGTTGCTTCAGTTTGAATTTAAAGTCAGTTATCAAATAATTAATTATTGACATGTTATGTTTATAGTTCAATATGTGTTTCCTTAAGGTATCGAAACAACGACCAGCAAATAAAATTGGCAGCAAAAAAGGATTAAACCATATAATTAATATAACTATATCATCAACATGCTAACACTTTCAATAATTAAAGCTCTAGTCACCGGGATCAAATACAACACACAAGAATTTAAACTTCTATATATATACGAATCGGATGAAGGTTCAACTTGGTAGCTTAATTCCCAAACGGAGACCAACAATGGTGTTTCACTGTTGGTGTATGACCAGTTGTGGATCCAGGAATTTTTTTAAGGGGATGAAAAATGCACGACCAAGATGATTAAATATTACAAAAATAGATCGGTTAAAATGGGTCAAATATGCTAAAAATAAACCGATGAAAACATGTCAAGTAATTATAATTAGTTTAGTTAATTTCTGAAAGCAAGTCTCCTTAGGTGCCTGCTTGTTTTTGGACTATATTTAAAACAAATATTACTGGTACCTGATCGCGAATCAAACTGACTTGAATGAAATGCAAATGGTACGGTGGTGGCCACGACGGTCTGAATAGCGGCTGCGTATGTCATAACAAAAGGTTGAAGATAACTTAGTACCTGATCGGACTGGAGAACGCGGTTGATACAACTGGGGTGGTGGCTAACGCGGTGGTCAATTGATTGAATGTTATGGATAAAAGGGAACTCGAATTCCACTATCTTCAACTACTTAGTTAGCGATAAAGACGAACGAGAGAGTTACGGCATTTGAAAATGTTTACGAGTTGGAAACTTTGAAACTCAAAATACTATTATCTATTGTTTTTTTTTAAACAAAAGTCTATTATCTCAAAATTACTAATATCTCGGCTTGTTTTCTTCGTTAAACCGACTTTGAGTGTTTTTTATATGGAAGCACACTAATTTATATGTTATCAATTAGCATATTTTGTTGCATCTCAATTTGTGTATGTTGCTTTATATGTTTGTCATGCTTAGTGTTGTTGTATTTATGGTTTTACTTGTTGTATAGTAAGTTGGTATTTAAAGCGGTGTTATTTTTATGGTGCTTCGTTGGCTCACCACCGCCCCACCTACCGGCCGGCAACCACCGTGTCCACCGCACCTGGCCGGTGGTCACCTGATCTTTGTTGGTTGTCTTTTATAGCTACAGTTCATCGGCTTGAAGTAACAGTTTTCATATTTCACTGATGAATCCTTTATGGTTTTCTGGCTTTCTTTACGTCGTCCTTTCTGGCAGTTTCTACGCATACATATTTTATACTAAACGCATTATCAGCAAAAAAAGAAAAGTAATTAGGTGAAGTTTTTTAATGGGGTCCATTGAAAAACAAATTAGTTAGAAAATTGGTACTAGTGGAAAGAATATTCTCATTTGGGATTATTATTGACAAACTGAGAAAATGTGAGGTTATTAAAATCTAATTAGCCATTTTATGAGAAAATGCGGTTGCAATGCGATACTCGGTCGTTTTGGTGCCAATTATGGGAAACGAAAGGGAAAACGAACTAGGGGATGAGACCCGCGCGTTGTAGTGTGGAATATTCGATCTAATATATATTTTCTAGTTTCTCATGATGAACTTTTTTTGGTAAAAAGAAGTTTATTATTTATTTTTGTAATACATTATAAATGATCAAAACTCAAATTGCTTTATATGTAAATTTTTAAATCGATAAAAGCGGCCCCTAAACTTTAGAACTTTTTTTTGAAAACTTTACAAATTCTCCTGTTTTCACTCCATCGGGTTCTAACCATTTAAATTCACGCTCCATATTTTCATTGTTTAGCTTAAATTAAAAAAAAAACAATTTTTTCACGTTTAGCTTAAAATTATTTTTTTTTCACGTGTTTATTTTTATGTAAATTAACATTTCGACGTAAATTTTTTCAGAAACGAACTAGGTCAAATTTAATGAGATTTCATGCTTATTTTTATATTAATATTTTCAGTTGGTTTACGTTTTAACATTTTAGTGTACGTGTAGGCATAAATTCACATTCCAACGTAAATGATATAAATTCACTTTTCGACATATATATTTTTTTCCGGCAACGAATCTGGTCAAATATAATATGTTTTTATGTTTATTTTTATGTATGTTGTCAGCTGGTCGACGTTTTGACGTAAATAGTATTTAGATTCTCAACTTCGCTACAAATTTTGCTATGGATCTTATTTAACTTTTATAGTTAATTTCTAATTATTTATTTTCATGTTTGCTACGATTTTGTTACTTATTTTTTAATACTTATTTCCTTAGTTTTGCTACAGATTTGTTACGGATTTTGCTACGGATTTCTTTTGCGACGGAATATCCGTAGCAAAATGGTAGTGAAATGTGACCGTAGCTAATTCGTAGCAAAATTTGCGATCGATTTTCCCGGTAACAACACTTCATAGCAAATGCTTCTTTATGTAGTAATGGGTTGTGATTTTCATATCTTCCAACCAATGAAAAACTTCATAGGTTGTGTTTTTTAATTAATTTATATCATTTTACGTGTTTTAACGGCAAACTAACATAGTTCTAAATACTTCTGTACTTGCATGCTGCAAGATTTAAACTCATCAAATCTTAAATAGAAGGGAGATACCTGATCACCACATGTGATGTGATGTCCCTTTGGATTGTATCATCTAACTATTGTAGAACAGTAAGTGGTTGTGCATGGCACTTCGTTGCCCTTGCCTATATGACCATCCTCCACTACTTATGCACATCTCATCACAACCAGCAGTTTAACTTGGGTGTGTGATTGAAGGGCAAATTCTGTAATAATGGTGATTGCTGCTCAATTCCCTCAGCTCACTTTTGCAGTGGGACTTATGGGTACTCTCTTCTCTTTCTCCACTATCCATTATATTCACTATGATAATCTAGAACATCATCTGATGACATGCCTCCAACTGTAGTCGATATGATGACAGTGGGAGATCCAGGAATTTTTTTAGGGGGTTCCTTTTGGTAGATTTTCACAATTTCTCACTAATTTTTCCAATTCATACAAGGTTTCCACTATTTTTTTCCGAACCTAGGGGGTTCCTAGGAACCCCCAAAAATCCTCTGGATCCGCCCCTGTATGATGATCTGCTAGCCGGTTAATCATACGATGAGTGATAGATCACAAACCATGAATACTACTAACAAACCCAAAAACCCTAGCTGGCTAACAATATGCTTGCTTAATTCTTTAAAGGGGTAGCGGCGCAGCTTGTTGCCCGTTTACCGTCTATCTGGATGAAAATTCATTAAATGAGTAAATGACACCAATAATGGTGCTAACTCAGTTTTTATATTTATGTTGAAGTTTTGCCATAAATATACATATAGTTAGTTACTTTCAGGCAATATTGGCACATTTTTGGTATTTCTTTCATCGATGTAAGTTGTTTGATCCTCTTTGGCTCTTTCATCACAAATCAGTACTAATAAGCCTATGTTTATATGTGTTGTTTCTTTATTCATTCAAACATGTTTGCATTGAGAAAACTTAGGCCAACATTCTACGAAGTTTACAAAAAGAAAACGACTGAAGGTATTCAGTCGTTTCCCTACGGGGTGGGCTTATTGTATTCCATGTTATGGATGTATTACTCGTTGATAAAGGGTGATGCCATGATTCTGATAGCCATTAGGTCTATTTGCGTCATCATACAAACCTTTTATATCGTTGTTTTCGTCTTCTATGCACCAAAGAGACCCAGGGCACGCATGCATGTGTGAATTCTTATATATGATCCTCGTGTTTTGATTGTTTGTTTCTCTTAGCGTTATTAGTTTCATGTGCAGATGGAAAGTTTGAAGCTAATCACGATGTTCATAGTTTTTGGATTCGGATTGTTTGTTCTCCTGACTCAGTTACTTACGAAAGGTACTCAGCACGACGTGATAGTCGGATGGGTTTTCCTTGTATTAATTTCTCTCTGTGGTTTTGTCGCACCTTTAAGTATCTTGGTAAGTACAAAGGATGTAAAAATATATAATAACTCGTGACGGATCTAGGATTTTTAGCAAGTGTTTACATTGATTTTGAGAAAACATATGGAATTAGAAAATGTACGGAGATATGTTATAAGAGCTATATTTTAAATATTAGAGTACAGTAAATTATACAAATAATAATGATGATGGGAAAAGCTATTCATTTCTTTAATTTACTTGATTCTTTTTTTAGACACAAGTGATCAAAACAAAAGGTGTGAAGTACATGCCTGTTCTTCTGGTGCTATCGGTGACACTAATTACCGTTGTGTGGTTCTTGTATGGTCTACTTCTTGGGGACTTATTCATCATGGTATGTATGGCCAATAGTTTAGTTACAAAATATTTTCATATTAATATGGAATTTTCAAAAGCTTTCTTGACTCTTGGATTTGCCTTGGGTGTCATTCAGATTATATATTACATTGTGTATAGGAAGGAGAAGCCAGACATCAACGACAATATCATAGAAAACAACGAGCAAATAAGTGAAATTGCTGAACCCGTGGGTGCCCCAAAAGTAAAAGATCAAAATGCGTCTAGCGACTCTCAAAACGTTGTAAACCCAGTTGTGGCTATTGATCAAACCATTGATATCCCAGTTTGAGATTGATCCTCACAGTTATTGGTTTGATGTAAATACCGTCGGCTGCCACTTGACAGTCGTTGTGCCACCACAAGAGCATAACTCTCTGACGTAACAAATGGTGGGACGAAAACCCGATTGGGCCAGGAATCGAACTGACAACCTCATACAAGGCCTAGTGCAAATCCTTCATTGCCTATATCCACCCAACATGACACAGGTGGGAATTGAACTTGAGTCTTTATTAGAAAATCTAAGCCTCCTACCACTAGACCACATGTGGGCGATGACATGTTTTTATTAGTTTGAATTATTTGTATAAGTTAAGAGTCGATGACCATTCTGAAAGAAAATGCTGAAATTATAAACATGAAGGAATTTTGGGAAATTTATTTCGCTTCCCCTTCTATTCATTTATTAACCAAACATGTTAATCTTACATTCAACTTCAGTTCCAACAAATTCTACAAACCAAACACATTGAAAAATGAAATTCGGATCCTAGTTATGTCGAATTCCATTTAAATTCAGCGAATAAACACGCCCTTCGGATTTTGGGCCGGAACTGAGCTGGATCAGGCTAATGATTATTCTTTTTTTTTTTCTATAGCTGGACTGCTGGAGTTTGAAACTGAAAATTGGGCTGTTCAAAGAAATTAGATTTAATAAAACAATGTTTGGCTGTTCCAAGATTACAGGTTTACAGTTATATGGGCTAGAATAAGCCCATAGACTATGGGCTATTTTTCTCATCACAAGACATAAGTTCACATCTAAAACAAGATATGAACCTATGGATTTTAAACTTCTTTTAGACATAGGGCTACAAATAAACCGAATGTCTAGCGAACCGTTCATGGACCGTTCAGCAGGAAGTTCGTTTGCGTTCGTTCGTTTAATAAATAAACGAACATGAACAACAAATTTTGTTCCATTAGTAAAATGAACGAACATGAACAGAGGTCCCGTTCGTTCGAATGTGTTCGTGAACGTTCGGTAAATGTTCGTGAACGTACGGTAAGTGTTCGTGAACGTTTGTTCATTTATGTTCGTTCAGGTTCATTTTTTATGCTGTTCATTAAAAAAATTTGTACATTTATTTATTTTATCTATACTTTTTATATTATTTATTTTTTTTTTATTTTATTACTATAACAATTAAAATAGGAAATACTATTCCCACCTTGTTTATGCGTCATCCCCCTTTTCATTCCTCATTATTTACATCGACGAATACTATCAAGTATCAACATCCGTTCCATGATTAGAGCTTCAAGTTCCAGCTTCCTTCACCATCCACCCCTAGTCTCCACCTCCTCCGTTCAATTTTATATGTGTCCGTTTGTGTTGTGAACCCTTCGTGAACACGCTCAATTTCTTAGTGAACGAACACAAACACAAAATCTCGTTCGGTAAATGTTCATGAACCGTTATGTTATAACTAGTGTTATGTTATGATATGTGTGATCTTGGTAATGCGTTAAGCTCTTGTACTTGAGGTAGATGTTCACAACACGTTCGTGGACCGTATATGAAACTATGATTAGGCCCGAAGAAACCGATGAAGATGACAAATACCATAATTACTAACTTGAAGGTGACCATCCATTGTTGATATCGCTCTTTTTACCCACCATACATAAAGAAGAAGACATTTTTCAAAAGATGTGGGATATTTACAAGTTGTATACTTTGCATTCATTACATGTTCCATGATTGATATGAAATTTGCAACACTTTTAATTGTTTTCTTTTCTTTGCCTTTTTTTAATCATTAAAATGTTCTTATGTTGATCAAAGTGTACATATATTCTTTAGTGATTCTAACAAGTATTTTTAGAAGATTGGATATTATATACGGTTGTTGGATATTAGAGATACAATCGAATATCAAGCAGTAGATGTACATTTATTTATATACATTATAAAAAAGAAAGCCGCTGGGCACTCATAGATTTTTCAGAAAGTCATATAAAAGGTTATAAGTGTTTGAAGAACTTAGACTAAGTTGTTCTTTTTGAACGGCCAACAAATGAAACCCGGGCACTCTTAAGGCACCCACAAGACAAAATGAGTACTTCAAGAGCAATCCGAGTTGCCCGCCACCAATTCGGGAAAAACCCGGTAACCCACCTGTCCGTAGACACGGCGGTGAATATTACCGGTAAAACTCGTCTGGCCCAAGGATCAAACCCAAAATTCCTCAGGTCCTGCACTGCATCGGTACGGACACTTAGACAAGTGGTATTAGTGTTAGTTTTTACCAAGAATTTAATATATGATTCAAATAACAAGATGGGCCTTCTCAATAAGGCTATGTGTTATGGGGACTTAGTTGGGGGCTTTGGTGAGAAAAAAGTGTTGCCTCGTAGACGATATATAAGCACATTTTTTTCTCACTCAGAATTACTAAAAAGGGGTGTAATGGAAGGGCTTGGATGGGGGCTTGGTTAGTGACTAAATAATCATTGTTTTATTATTATTATTATTATTATTATTATTATTATTATTATTATTTATGTTAGTTTATATAATAAAAATGTAATTAAATATTATTAAATACACTCTTTTAACTAAAAAAGTATTTCCATTAAATTTTAAATTAAAAAAAAAACTAAAGTAAAAAAACTATAATTTGAGGGAAAAAATTTATACATCATAGATACAAAGAAAATAAAGTTAAATGTTCAAAAGTAATTAAAAATCATAGATACAGAGAAAATAGAGTTAAATGTTCAAAAGTAATTGAAATTTTCTTTTGCTATTAATATGAGTTGAAAAAAAAACACATCACCCATACACTTTAAACGGAAATATTAAGTTTGTTGTTAATTTTTTTTCTATTTTTAACTCAACCCATCCATCTATTAAATAAAGTACATCTCCATCTTCTTTCATCTCTATCTTCTATTCTTCTTCCAAACCTGCAACTTTCAATCATCTTCCACACTTCGAAAATCAAATTAGAATAACTTTCTGCTCATGTTATTTACCATATTTTGTTTTTCTTACTCCCTGGTCTAGATTGGTTAAACAGGGCCCACCACTTTCAAACATTCCCCCTCCAACGCCGCGATCCGTGTTGATGCAGTCTGAAATGTTGAAGTTTATGTATGTCTAGGGACAAGTTCGCCCGAACTTGTCCATGACACAGTTTAAGCGAACTTGTAACCCTATATATATGTGTTGTGATTTCATTTGTAACATTCAGAGATTTTGTAACCTGGACGGTGAAGCTCTGTCCAATTGTTTCCAGGAGCTGTAACGTTTACTAATCAATGAAACAGTGGTTAATCAGTAAAGAACTTGTATACAATGTCGCCTATGCAAACGAATTCCGCACGTTTACCTTAGGTTTGCCAAATTAGTGCCTGAACGATCCGTACAACGGACCTTCAAGTGGTATCAGAGCATGATTGCCTAATTTGAAGACATTGGACATAGAACATCTTATCTTCTACTCATTTCTTTCTTTTTAAACTTTTCTTGGATATTTCACGGACAAAATGGACTGGTTTTCAAGTATAATACGTAAAATCCATAATAGTAAAACCCTTGAAAAGATCAGAGCTAAAAACGATCAAAATCATGTCAAAATTTAAAAAAAATCAAGTTTTGGAAACTCATTTTGACCAAACTTACTGAACAAGTTCGCTCGAACTTGTCCAGAATTATACAAGTTCGCTCGAACTTCTCCAAAAGTGAACAAGTTCGCCCGAACTTGTCCAAAAGTGAACAACTTCGCTCGAAGTTGTCCATTACAAGTTCGCCCGAAGTTAAATAAAATAAAGGCATGAAAATTCAGAAAAACGTCTCGGACATTATATATCGTTAGATTCGTATCGACGAGATGATTTTAAAGCTATAATCGGGTAAAAACAGTTTTCGGAAAGATTTTAAACGTTTTTTAGCGAACCGATACGTTAATATTGTCGATTAAAAAGTCAAATTTTGCATAAAGCTTTTAAAAACCAAATTTTTTTGTCGGAAATGGAAGATATTGAGCTTGAAAGAATATATTATTGGTTTGATAGTTTTTCGTATTTGAGGAATGAAAATGAGAGAAAAAATATTTGGATTAAGAGATTTGAACATTTTTTGTGTAAAAAGGATGAATCGTTAAATCAGTTGAAAAAGCGGTATGATATATTACTTGACAATTTAAAAGAGTACCAGATAAGAACGTCAAGTGCTGAACAGATATCAAAATTTGAAGAAGCGTTACCTTCAGAGTGGGATGAATTTTTTATTGAATTGAAAAAGGATTCTAGATATTCAAAGTTTTATCTAAATGAGTTTTTCATTGAGCTTCAAAACCACAATTAGAGAAATTACAAATAAGAAGAAAGCTTTGGTTAAAAAGATAGAAGAGAAGCTAGAAAAAATAAGTTTGGATGTGGTTCTTGAAATAAGCAGAAGAATCGATATATGTCTTGGAGCAAAATATGTTATGAAATATGACTAGTAGTAAGACCCGTGTGAACACACGGGTATGTTTAATAATGATCGCAATAAAATATAAGTTTTTGTCTACATTTATATGTAAAATATGATTTGAAATTATTCAGTGAATTTACATTAGCATTATACTTAAGAATACATTAAACTTGTGGACTGATTAAGTTTAGACACAAGAGAAGCAAAACGAACCCACAAAACATGGTCACAGGTTCACTAACATAGAACACGCATTAATTAAAAATATACTATCTAATACTTCATTTAGTTCCAAACCAATATATTTCAAATCAACAGAGTTCCAAACCATATGTATTCCTATCAAAAAAACATTTTTAATATTCATACATCTATGTTCATTAAACTTTAACTAACGAAAGTAAAAAAGCAAAGCTGTAGTATCAGGGGCGGCGGCAGCGGCAGCAGAGGCAACGGCAACGGCAACATCAAAATAATGCGTTATACAAAGTACAACATACCAAAAGAATGAAGTTTAGTTTGAAGCGAACATATCTAAGCTAGATTTAGAAGTATAGAAATGGAATGGTAAACCGATTAACTTACGAGATATCTGCATAGCTCCTCGTAATTGTGATAATGATTTGTTCAGTTCCACTAAAGAATTGGCTGCTGCAGAACGATTCCTTCCATTTTATATGGTGCGAGTTTAATCAAGGTACTACATCATTATTTAAAATTCATGTATTATTTTGTAAGGCAAAAAACCTGAATATACGGAAAGTAAACATCTTTTAATTTGCATTTAAGCAGCCTTATGCTAGTGCTTCTCATTTCCAGCTAAAAAATCTCAGGCTATTCAGATTGAGATTTTTGAGCTGCAGATGAGAAGCACTAACATAAGGCGGCTTAAATGCAAATTAAAGGATGTTTACCTCTCATATATTTAGGTTTGGTGGCTTACATATAATGCAGTAGTATTAAATAATGATGTAGTACTTGAATCAACCTATAATATTAAACTGCTACCGAGCAATAACACAAGCTCGTTATTAGTGGGGTCTCGAAGTTCAACACAATTCGTATATTATAGTAGAATCTTTCCTGCAGCATAGGGTATGTTACGTGTAAAATAATTAGTTTCCCAGTACTAATTACGGACAACTCGGATGATATAACAAAAATATTATATATTGACGACCCAAAAGATATGTCCGAGTTAAAGAGATGCCCGAATCCATGATTTTATAATGCTATAGCCCTGCAGTCCAAAAAAATATATAATCCTAATTGCTACCCGAAAGCAACACACCTGAGTCTGTGTGGTCACTAAGCAAATAACTAAATATTTTTTTCGGACATAAATCCTAAAATTACTTATAACTGCATTATTGAAATTACAATTCTCTTTGCTTTGTCTTCCATCTTTACGATGGAATCAAATTATGTCCGAAAAGTGATTCATAAAAAATTTTATGAAGTCAAGCACTTACCATCACCTGCTACCGTAGTTGCTCTTAGTATAACCACCGGTCCCCCTATTAATCACCTTCTTTGGTCACCAACCCTGGTCCTGAACTACGTTGAAACATATCCGAAAACACAAATATCAGGTCATGAAAGCAAACCTCAAACTATATGACATTTAAATATAGGGCTAACCTTATTAGATGAGTATGGAGAGCATTCATGCAACTCTCACCTATAGCACCAAGAGCTAAAATTTTAACCTCCCTCTCTTTCAACTTGCATCATCTAAGAAGGATAACTTGGACTGAATAGACCACAGGTTTACATAATTCCTCATAAAAATAGAAAAAAATACATAACTCAAACTGAAACAATAGGCTTACTCAATTTTTTTTTATATTTTCCAAAATTAAACAACTACCTGGATATCTCAGGCTTGTTTTCAAATATCAGTAAGAATGGTATATTTGGCCATCATGATGTACCTGTTCGATGTATTGCAAACTCTTACGCTAAGGTAAGAGTCCTGCAAATAGATAAGGTTAATATGTTATATAAAAATAGATATACATTCAAACGCCTCATACAACAGGCTCCTTAAAGTATTAACTCAGCCAAAAGCGATGCCTCAAACAAAAAAACAACGCCTCAAGCTGCCTTTTTGAGATCATGACGCCGCAAGATTACTTTTCCAAACATAGTTTAAAATCATGTCAATTACATCACATCTATGCAGTTAAAATCAGATTGACTAACATAAATGGTCAACAATGATTGAGCTATCACTCTATTATCGGCCATTCTGTCAGACTTAAGAACACATACAGCCGCCCCTGAAATTCAATGAAGATGATCAAATAAACAATTGAATCCCAAAGATTTTATAAGAAGAGAGGTTACGCCAGCTGTCTCTTCTTTCTCTACAACCTTGTTTTACTCAACAGCAACAACTTCAGGTGCAGCGCCACCACCAAATGAAGGAACATAAGCTAACTTGTCCCTTTCTAATGCAATTAGTGTAGGAAAGTAATCATTTAACCTATATTATATACGATCAGTTCAAATGTTAATCAACTAATAATACATAAAATCATAAGATTTGTGAGCTGCAAATCAATATCCTGACAAAGTTATAGCCATCCATCTAAGAAGAATTAACGTGAAAATCCGAATTTATAGCCATCCATCTAAGTAGCTTAAAATAACCAACAAAAACAACACATATCATATTTATATCAAACTGTATCTAATTTTCACTTGTATTGTAATCATCTATAGATGGTCCTTCATGTCCTTTTCCATAAACAATTCAGTTTAACTGTAAAGTCACATAATAATATATAGATTAAGGTCCAAAAATTTTAATAATCAATATATATATATTTCATAATATGTATTGACAGAAATTAATTATCATTGTTTCCTTGTTATTTGTTTGAGTTACATGGAATTTTCTCCCAAAAATACTTATATCAGTACTATAAATAATTACATTCTTAAAAAAGTAAACAGTAAAAATTAAATAAGGATGAATTTTACAATAAAAATATATGTATGTAGGTTATTTTTTTCTTTACCTTATATTGTTTAGAAAATATGTAACAACTTGAAGCTTTCATTATAAATGGTTAAAACTATCAACACATAAGTTTAACAAAAATAATACTAGACAGTAGTTTTTGTAAAATGATCAAGCAAATATTAACAAACCAATAAGGTGATTAAAATGGTTATTGTACCAAATAAGAAGGACAATCATATGCAATTTATTGTTTAGTTATTAACATTCACAAACAATAAGAACATAGTTATTCACATTGACCCAATTGTTTTAAAGCCTCGTTGACTGATTATATACATCGATATTATAACGTAAACTGCATTCAAAATTGTGTTATCCACTAAAAGAAACACCACAAGTAAACATTCAAGTTTCATACAAAAGACCATTGTTTTGTTACTAATTGTTCAGACGGTAATACTAACCCACTAACCACATCGTCAACATATGAACAACAAACTCCATACTATCAAAAGAACACACTAACCAACTATCCATACTATCTCCTAAAGTACCAACAAACCAAAAAACCACATCTAGTGTTCATGATTAACCATATGACAAAAACATAATAACCATCATTTAGGCACGCCCTCTTTTCTTTGTAATCCGTTGTACGACTTTGTTCAACAACAATTGCTTAGAAGACTTGACGTAAGTAAAGAAAAGAGTGGAGCCAAACTCGATGTGATTAGATTTCAAGAAAGCTGCCCACTTCAATAAACCATACCTGAAACCATTCCTAGACTTCTCTGTTGTTGCACCCAAGTTACATAGTTCACATTTGAGATTTTGAACGGTAACATGGTGCAAGTTGTCAACAGACAGACACAGATGACTTGAAACACCAGTGGGTAAACGCTGATAAAAAAAGGATTAAATTAACTAACAGACTGGCCAATAAATTATGTATGTTTTAAGTTATAATAGTTGAAGAAAATTAAAATGGTATTATAAACTTTATCAGTCTGCTTTCGACTTTCTTGGTAAACTGAATTACAACATTTTTTTTCAACTTTTTGGACGTAGAACATTTACGGCCAAAAACACCATTTGTGGACATGGATGCGTTACACTTTCGTTTAGCCTATATATTTGAATAACACGTAATAGGTGTAAATGTACCGGTACAAAAAAGTAAAATTATAACAGTTTATAAATAAGCAAATTAATATTTAATATAACGGTACTTACTTGTTTATTTTCACCAGGACTGATTTTGTGAAAAGCCATAGAATCATCAAGCTTCGGAACCTTAGAACGTGTACGATAAGCTATATGACACTTGTCGATGACCGATGTTTTAGCACTACGTTTCCGGTTTCCCTAAAAGTTTCAAAAAATAGTTACTTAACATATGGCTAAAGAAATGAATACACAAGGATTAATAATAAATGAATGGTTTTTTTCAAACTAAGTTAAATGCACTAAATCAAAATCACCTTATTTTTTTTCCTTGGGTACAACCAACGTATGAAGATCAACTGTAGAAAAGCTTTTTGATGTGTCCTTAGCTGAAGGCATTGTTATATTCTAAACAAAATTATTACAAAAATAGAACAATAAATGAAATGGCATAAACAACTTCTACTCATACATAAAAATAAATGATAATGAAAAGAAATATTACATAATATTCTTACTTGAGAGATAACATGACTACACATTTCTGGTCAGACACAAAAGCACATGATCTTCCTTTCGGTTCAACCTAAAGAAAATAAAATTTTTTTTATCAACATCCATCTGCAACTGGGTTTTCAACTGAAAAACTTCTCGAAATTTTTAATTATATTTATAAAAAAATATGAAACTATATAATCGAAATAGAAAGAACATTTGTGGAAAGACCTTTATCTTCAACAACTTTGGATTTCCCTTTAGGAACAACCTACAAAAAAATTAAAAAAACATACTATGATAAAATATATTCATGCACACAGATTATCTAATTGTTATATAATATATAATGCAGGTTGTAAAAACTCTTACATGAGACCGATTGCCATCACCAGACCTTTCATTAAAAAGTTTAGATTTCGTATTCCAGTGTTCTTTAAACTACAAAGCAGAAAATAGTAGCACAATTTGACAGTATAATTCTCTTATAGTAGTATGTTAAATACACTCGATATCAAAGCATAATGTGAAACATTACCTTGTTTTTAAGAGCTTCCATTTCAATTACAGCGGCTATATGCTGATCAAACTTTGAGTCATCAATATCCTACCAAAAAAAGAATAGAACGACAACAAACGTAAGAAGAAAACACAATATGAATCTTAACGTACAGAAACTTATAGAAAATAATCTATATATACATTAAAGTTAGACTCAAACTTTGAAAGCCACATAGAGTCACCAAGTGCATCACCGGTAACATCTTGATCAACATCACTGTCATTGGTCATCACATTCTCTTTGTGTTCAGACTACAAAACCACAATATTCACAAATAGCAAGGATTTAAATTACAGACTAACTAATAAGCTCATATTATTAAAAAATTAAGTATAAGAATGATAACGCTAACCGCAAGAAAAAGATCGAATCCATCATCTCCATAAATAGGATCATCTAAAACAACTATTTCAACCTTCTTGAAATACATCTCCGTACCAGTATGATGATTAAAAACCGACACCTCAAAAGTCTCATATCCAACCGTAGTAAATTTAAAAGTACATCGACTATCTAATGCAAGATCCTGAAGCAGCTTAGACCATCCATCAGTGAAAGCACAATTGTTAGACAACGCCTCCAACTTCACATTCCAAAACCTATCTCCCACATAAATAGTTGCGGATCCACCTTTATGACTCTTTCCGTAAAACTGTGACCAGTATTTCTCCGCCATGAGCTGTAAATTACTTACAAATAAAATTAACAAAAATTTGCACAATAAAAATTGGTATAAACAAAGTGATTTTTTCATATATAGTTCTTACAATGAAATCATCATCTGCTCTAGTGCCACTGATGAAAGAGTTGTCCAAAACACATGATTTAAAGACATCGATACACCATACAGACGGTCCAAAAGGGTTGACCAACAGATAATCATTTTTTTAAACCACTCTCCCTAGAAAATTTAACAAACCCATGACCTAAAACAGGACCAGAAACGTCTTTTTCAATTTTGACAAGCCATAAGTTGTCAGCATCAACAATCTTAACCCATTCACCATATGGGAATTTTTCTCCCCATTGATATACCTCAAAATCATACGGTATGTCCTGTAATTGGAAACACAACGTATCAATAACTATGAAGATTACTTTTTAGTAAAAATAAAAATAACAGCAAAACATACCAAAAATACAGGATCATCTTCATCGATTAACTTCAATAAAGAACGATTGTTATTCTTGGGATCCATGTCTGCAGAAGTAATAGCAACAGTCTTTACTACTTACAAACTTTCAACTACATATAACAAACTCCATCCACTCTACAATAGGTCATTACAAAACCTAAACTTATTAGTTTTATGGTATAATTTTAAACACTTACAAATGATTAGTATCAACACCAGCAAAGCCTGTTCGATTGTTCAAAGAAAATCAAAGCATACCATTAAAAAAGACATATACAAACATACAATGTGTGATATTCAAAATCAAAACCTAAACTTTCAACCATTAGTATCAATATACTCGTTACCCAACCTAAACTGTTATGGGTATGATCACATTAACATTTTTACTTACTACTTACAAACTTTCAACCACATATAACAAACTCCATCCACTCTACAATAGATCATTACAAACCACTGAAAGTTTATTGGATTTATCGTATAATTTGAAAGCATACCATTAAAAAAGACTACTGCACAAACATCAAACCCATGTAATGGAGGTATAAATACATATTCAACATCAAACCCATAACAGTTAAAACACTACTGCACAAACAAACTACTGCACAAACACATATTCAACACTACTGCATAAACACATATTCAACATCAAACCCATAACAGTACATCGACTAACCTATAAACCCTAAATCTAATTTCGAAACCTCCTCTAATGGTTATTTTCACCCAAAATTGAAGAAACCCCAAACAGTTTCGTAACCCTAGGTGAGATTTCAGCCGCTCACTACTGTCCGGATATCATTTCAGTCGAATTAATCGAGTTTTCATACAATACAGATGCATATATAAACTAAAATTGATATGATGAGATCTATATAGCTTTCGAATGTTTGAAACGTAAATTAGGGCAGAGAGAAGTGAGTTTAAAAGAGGATTAACTGTGAGGATCCAGTCGATGACGATGAAGAGCCAGTGATTTAACTGTACAGATCTGATGTTTGTGATGAAGGAAGATCCAAGTAGAAGATCCACGGAGAAGAGAAGATCCAGACTGATGTTTGTGTTTATGATGTTTGTGTCTACCTTTAATTTGAAAGGTAAAATTCAAAATTTGAATTTGAACGGATAATAATAATTACATATAGTTATTTAAGGTATTTATTGTTTATATTGTTTTTGTTTATTGTTTATTCGAATTATGACATCATCGTTGACTACGTGGCGTATCTAATAGTTTGACACATAAGCAAAACGAAGTCAACATCTAAGCTCCTTTTATAGAGAGTATAGATAATAAGAGGGGTTGTTATATAGATGAAAATATGAATCATCCTGTTGATTTTACTAAAAAAAATTCTGCAGGTACATTCAAGACAGATTCAACTCCAAAAAATGAAGAATCTAAAGAAAAAATTGTTGACAATACTCACCAAGAAAAATATAAACAAGAGGAGTCAACTGAATTGTCACAGAACGGTGAAGTCAAAGAATCAAGTGCATCAACAAATGAAACTTCAAGTTCTGAACCTGTGTGCTCAAATTGTGAAAAATCCAGATCTGATAATGTCAAACTTATGAGAGATGTGGAAAGTTTGACATTAGAAAACAAAAATTTTATAAAATTAGAAAATGATTTGAAAAATCAAATAAAAATTTTAGAGAATGAAAAATCTGTTTTAAATAAAAATAATTTAGAAAAACAAAATACAATAAACTCGCATCTTGAAAAAATCAGGAAACTTGGACAAGATGCTGAGATTGCTAAAAATAAAATTGATGATTTAGAAAAGAAGTTGAAAGGTTTTGTGACCTCATCATTAATTCTAGATTGTATATGTCCAAAACCGATCAATAAGAATAAAAAAGAAATCCCAATAAGTGACAAAATCACAAATTATGACGATGTCATAATTGAGGATTGCGATGATGATATTGATGATGAATGCGTTAAAAAGGATAAAAATGAAATATTTTTAAAACTAAAAGAAAAATTTCAAGAAACTGTTCTACAATCTACTGAAAAAGGTGAATGCTCAACGCAAAAACCTTCTAAGCAGAATGGAGAACGAAAACAAAAGGAAAAACAAAGTTCTAAAAATTCTAAAAATTTTCAAAAGAAAAATAAAAGCTCATCGGTACGATCATCCAATCATTATAAAAATTCACAAAAAATTGAAAATAAGTGGTGCAGGTCGGACCATAGTGTTTCAACGTCAAATCATGTGTATAGAAGAAACAGGAAAGATGGTCAGTATGATAACAGGATGTGTCACAACTGTGGGGTAAATGGACACATTGCTAGAAAATTTCCACAAATATATCATAAACTTGTTTATATTGATAAGGAAAATTCTGGAGTACCAACACAGGTTTGGAAACAATGTACAGAAACTACAAACAAGGTGAAACCAGTTATTTCTAAGTTTTCAAATTTTGAAACTGGTGAATCCTCGAAAAGTAATGAACAAAAGGTTTCTACATTGTATTTCAAGAAAGCTTTAGCGAAAAATCAAACATGGTTGGTAAAAGAAAAAGAAGTTACACAATCAGTGAAAATTGAAAGCTTAGAGGACTTTCCGAAACTTGAGAAAGTTAAAAAATAAACCTGATTGTGAAAAGAAAGTCAAAATTAAGGTTGAAAAAATAACACCTAAGACTAAAATGGCTTGGGTGTCACTATTCGACTAATTGTTTGAATTCTTATGCAGAAACTTCCGAGGAGAAAGCAAATTACTGAGAATGGAGTTTCGGAGCACACATTGAAGACGGGTCAGGCTATCAAGTTCTATATAAAGACCTTATTACATTCTAATAACATTTACTTTTCAATTTTTGAAAATTTTTGGAGAAAATTTTTCGAAAACACATTCCAATAACGTTTACTTGAAAATTTTACAAATTTTTAGAGAAAATTTGAAAAATTTTACACAACCCTCATTGTTGAAAAAACAAAATTCATGGGTATAAATTGTTATAAACACAAAAGTGTCAAAGTTTTTGTTATCATGAGAGGGAGAATGCTTTAAAAGTAAAATTGTTCATTAGGGTGATTCAAACTATGAGAACCTGTTTGATTTGTGAGTCTAACCTAATAATTTTCTGATTTCATTCGTGTTCATTTTACTCTTTTTATTAATTTATTTATGTAGTTCTTTAAACGTTTTATCCAACTTTTACCTTTCTTCACTAATTATCTCATAATGAGATAAGGCTGGTGAACTAGAGATTGGGTTTTGTATATGAAGAATTTCAAGCTTTTAGAGGAACTTAAAGATTTTAGAGATTAATTTGTTATAATAAATCTTTATTATTATTTGTAATGTTGGATTTGAAATGCAAATTTTACAACATCTCGTTCAAATCAATTCGTTTACCGCTTAGAGAATTGTGAAAAAACACAAAATAGTAAAAGAAAAAAAACAAAAAGAACTAGTTAAAGATAATTTGGAGAATTTTAAAGGTTTTTGTAAAAATAAGGATAAGATAGTCATTTTGTAATTTCTATTTAATAAAATAAATCATAATGGATAAATATGTAATTGTTTTTACTAAGTGAGGGGATATATACAATTTTATTTTTGAGTTAGGTATATATGCAATTAATAGGTTTTAGAAGGGGATATATGCAATTGTCCCAAATTTAAACGTACAACTAGTGAAAGATGATCTCTACACAATCAAGCATATTGCTTTGTACACAACTCAATATGTTATCTTAATTTTCTATATTTAAAACGTAAAAAATATGTCCTGTAATTAAAGGGTGTGTTTAAACGTACTTTTTTTACGAACACCCTCTATAAACATATGCATTTTAAAATATCTCAAAGACATCATTGCTTGTCCTGCAAGAGATAAAGATACGAATGTACGATGTTGTACAAAACAATCATTGCATTTCTTTTATTGTTGTTATAGTGACTCTAGTCTTAGGTTGACACATTATATAAAGTTCATGTCCACTACACACATTTAAATTTATAACTTATTCATATGCCAATAATATAATGATATAGGGTTCCATATGAATATGATCATAACATTCGTGAAGAGGCATGACTCGAACTCGGATCCATATCCAGCGGGTTCGAGTTAAATCGACCCAAATTTGGTTACGTATACGTGGAAAAAAGTACAACATGAAAAATTAAATGTTTACTATCTATACTATATTATAATGTAGGAGGGAAGGATTCCCAAAAGTTAAGAACTTCTCCCCCCCTTATTTATAAATAAACCCCTAAACTAAGGGTAAAGTGGTCTTTTAAACCATAATTATTTTTTAGTCTCTCAATCTATTACATTTAAATCCTTGACATTTAATATAATTACGGGTAATTAGTTACGCTTCCCCCCTCTTTAATTCTTTAACATATTCCTGCGATATCTTACACCCCGTAATGTTTTAAAAAAATCTGAAGGTACCATGACGATCGGCACATTTTTTTAAACGTTTCGATAGTTGTCTTTTTTAGTTTCGCCGTGCGTTCATAAAGTACAAATAGCCGATACGTAAATGTACAGTTGATTAAAGCCAACATTTATTTTTTACCCAAGCCCGCTTTGACCATTACCTAGCTACCGTGCATTAACAAACTGACTCTGTACAAGTTTTTTGTTTTGAACGGCATTATTAAACTATAAAATATTCCCTAATTTTACTAGCCGCAATATTGAAAAGTTACCACCCGCAATATTGACACGAGACACAAAGTTACCAGCCGCAATATTCCTCAAAATTTTCTGGTACATGATAATCAAATTAAAATCTATTCTATATAACAAGTTCAGCTCAACTCCAAGATGATAAATCGGCACCACGACACTTCATAAATCTGCAAGACGAAAACCGTTAATATGAATTTTTAACAAATCAAAGTATATATAATTATTTTGTTCAAAGTACAATACATATAATTATTATTTCACAGTTGAAACAAACATTTTAACTAGATACAATTATTATTATTATTTCACAGTTAAAAACAAATATTTTAACTAGATACAATTATTATTCTATACTATATGCACATTTGTTTGTTTTTTTTAAAGATTGGTAGATTCAAAATTAAATAGATGCAACTAACTTCCTAAACGAAAGGGTGCCGGATTTCAAATAACCCTAATTCACCTATATATTCCTACTATAAATACATAGTAGGGCACCCATTTCTATTGCTAGACATTTGATAATGGATCCAATTTCGAATCCAGTGATTTCGAAAAAACAATCATATGATGTTGTACTTTCAAAGGTTAGGTTGTAAATTCGCATCAATTTATATATTATGTTTTAATTTTATGCGAATTTTATATTATGTTATTTTTTTGTTTCAGTTGGAAGGTGAACGCGCCGATTTAAACAATCCAGTTGCAAATCCCATTTCTAAGGTATCGATTTTGACTGTTTTATTAATTTTTCCTTTTCAAACATCAATTAAATAACGAGCTGTTCATAACAGGTTGTTCGATTAAATAACGAGCTGATCATATTAACGGTTTTTTTGCAGGATGATGGTGATAAATCTGTTGAGAAAATCAGATATGGTCACATGTTCAGCCCGTACAAGTCTCATCTTCAACGTGAATTTAGTGAAGAGGTAATTTTAAGGTTTATTTAATCTTTTTTGAACTTTGTATTCAGTTTTTGTCTTTTTTTTAAGGATCGAAAATGTGAAGCTCAAAGAAAGAGATACAAGAGACTCTCGGAATGGAAATGGAGTGACATGGTTGATTTAGATGATTCCGATGACGATGACAAAGCGGAAGAATTTAAAGATACTGCACGTTCAAATGACAAAACCCGATTAAAAATACCTCGGGTGTCAATTCAGAATCGGAACAGATATCATGAAGTCTAATATGATATCTAGCAAATACCAAATTGTGTTGCAAATTTGTAGGAGCTATAGGTTCAAGTATATTGTTACAGATAATTTAGTAAGTTTCAAAAGAATTCTTTACCAACTTGACTGATACATAGTAAATTATGTTGCATATTTTTAGGGATTGTAAGTTAAAATCTAAGTCATATAGATAAGATTAGTTACGAACTAAAAAGATGAACTTAGTATGATATGATAAAGTTAATAAAGATATAACTCTTAACATCCTATTATTTTATATAACAGTTCTTGCATATTTTCAAAGAAGAAAATCAGCCTAAAAAAGATGTAACAATCAAACAGGAAGAGATACAAGAAATTCCGGAGGATGTTGATCTCGATGATGAGAAATGGTGGTCTGATAATATGGATGAGATCCTTGAGATGTTTAAGCCGTATGATTAATAAATTTTCAACCTCGTGATGCAAAGTACTTGACCCTTTATGTTTAAGACTTATCTTTCTTTATTTGTGTGGTACTTTATATAACTTTTAATTATGTTTAAGACTTGTTTTTTCTTATTCGTGGTTTACTTTATTACACCAATTGTTTCTTGAAGTACTTGCTAATTTAAATTCTAAATTTAACAATTACTAAACATGTGTAACACTTATGACATATATCCACCACAATAATGTTATCATATACAAATAAGAAAACTACCAGCAACGAGTGCCGCAATCCAAAGTGTCGCCCCCGCCGCATCGCGCGGGCACCCTACTAGTTGACCAAGAAGGAGAAACGTGTCACTATCACGGCGATGATGTCTTTTTATAAGCCCGTCACTATATGACAGTGACATCAAATCCTAATTCACATGGTATAAATACTCTCAAATGTCATTTACTCATAAGTACTCCCACACATATTTTCTTACTACAACTTGCATTAGATGGTCGTTACAGGAAGACCTCCCATCCTGTAGTGAGGCTAACAACTTCTATTTTGCAGTGTTATGATAACAGTGATCTTAGCTCGAAGGTTGATCCAAGGATATTCTTGTTGAAGTTCATAACGGTAATCAAACATCCGACAAGCATTTTCTTCTTCAATCGGTGGGACTCAAAATTTTATATCACACATATAAAAACAAGAATTAGATATTAAATAACGCAAAAGAAATTCCTCTCGATCATTTGATCATGATACCCATCACTTGTGTCCACCATTGCTTATAGAGCTATATGTTTATAAATTAGTGATCTCTTTTCATTTTTATACCTACCTTTTTTAATAATGCAATATAAAATTCACTCAGTTAATAACGATCTCATAACTCTATTGGGTGTGGAGGAGGGTGGTCCTCAAAGGATAATCCGTCACACAGACGTTCACGTAAATAGGTGTGAGGATGAGCCTAAAATGATGGACCTATGATATGGGAATAGGCCTCAATATATGTGTGTGTTAGTATAAAGAAGAAAGAGAGAAGTGGAGCGTCGAGAAAGGCAGAAGGCCAACATGGCCATGTGCCGACCCGGAAGGAGGTGGTGTGGACGGAGCTGAGCTTGTCGGCCCGAGGACGAGCTCCACACCCAATAGTCTAATTATAGGCTATATTAATTTATAAATATTTAAACAACTTTTATCATTTATTGCTTTCTTCACCATTTGTCTATGATCAATAACTACTCCACTAAAGACGTATCTATGAGGTAACATCCTTAAACACCACAAACATTATATATGTTATATTATATTATATACAATTATTTAAAGTGTCTTATGAACCTCAAGTTATTGGTTCTTGTAGATACCTTATGTGGCCATGGTGCTTCATCTAAAACCTAAATAATATAATGAAATACGAAAGGAATCCAGGTATAAGCAACTGATATGTTTAGAGGCATAAACGAAATTAGAATTCTACGTATTTTTTTAAATTTTATTAGATAAAAGCAACTCCTTTTTTATGTTTGTTACCCAGAGTAATAAACTAAGATAGTTTGTAGTTAGTAAATTAAAAAGAAACAATGATGTATATTAGCTTGTATGTATGGATGCATATACATACGTAATTAATTTTAGGTTAAATTTATTCTTTCTCGCAATCAGTTTCTTGTAATAACTTTATAACTTATCATTCCACGTTAACGAATAAATAAAAAAGATACAAATAGCTTTTATTTTTTGAATAATGGATTTTAATAATCCCAATTATTAACCGTTGGTAACAACAATCCTAACTTAAAAAATAACCAGTGGTGGTCCCACATTTTCACATATTGTAAACCAACAGACCTAACCTTTATCTCCTTTGTCATTTTTTCTTTTTTAGTAAAGGTCCACTGGTTTACAACACATATGTGAAAAGGTGGGACCACCACTGATTTTTGAAGTTGAAACCATTACCAGCCAATTACTAATAGTTGAAATTATTAAAAGCCATTATTCTTTATTTTTCTGAAAGTGTGGATCACCCTGCAAACCATTTGATTTACTACATCAAGCCCCGAGTTTGACTCTTAAGACGGAATTTCTATACATCTTTATACGATGAGGGAAGAAAATATCGCAAGACAAAATGCATATAAGAAAAGGACATTTATCTCACATTGAACAATGAAAAAAGTGATACCCAGGAGAATATTTTTAAAAAGGGGTCAAACCAAATTATACTACTCTTCTTGTATAGGAAAGGTAGGTGATTTACATATTATTAGGTGTATAATTAGATTTTTTTTTTCATATTATTAGGTGTATAATTAGATTTTGAGAAATTGGTCTGTAATAATCTCACCTAGACCTTATTGGCCATTAATAATCCCACCTCAGAATATTCCCCCACCAGTCCCGCCTTTCACCTATTTTTCCTACAATGGTCCCCCGTTAAAAAAACTTAACGGAGTTAAGCTTTTTTCCAAATTACAAACAGATTTTTAGGGCTTTTGATTAGAACGACGATATGAGTCAATTGATGTAAAACTTGCCTCGAAACGGTGCTCCAAACGATGAAAACGACGCTTCAATTCGGGTGTTTAAATTTCCAATTAACCAAAATCAAGTAACTTGGAGCACCATTTCGAAGTAAGTTTTACATCAATGGACCCGTATCATCGTTCTGATTAAAAGCCCTAAAAAATATGTTTGTAATTTAGAAAAAAGTTTATCTTCGTTAAGTTTTTTTAACGGGAGACCATTGTAGAAAAATAGGTGAAAGGTGGGACTGGTGGGGGGATATTCGGAGGTGAGATTATTAATGGCCAATAAGGTTTAGGTGAGATTATTACAGGCCAATTCCCCTTAGATTTTTTTTATGATTATACTTGGTTATTGGTATATTAAGTAGTTTTTATGGTATTTGAAATACCCACCTATGAAACAACAAAAACTGGAGATCCACGTAGAGTTTTACATTATGAACAACAAACTAGTTTTAATACTCATATAATATAGTATTCAAAAAACTTATATATAAGTTACTATTGTTAAATTTGTTGAATTTTAATTGAGCCAAAAAAGATGGCTACTTCTGTAACAAAGAATGAGCTTCCTAAAGTACATTATGTTTACAGTTTGTGACCTTTGTACTTCTTTCATTGATCATTGGAATTATACATGTAGTCCGGTTTAAACCTTTTTGTAATTTATTTAAATTTACAATGATAGTTGGTAAGGGTGCAAACGAGCCGAGCAACTCACGAGCTACTAGAGATCGGCTCGAAAAAAAGCTCGAATGAGCCGAGCCTTATCGAGCTCGAGCCCGAGCCCGAGCTTGAAATTAGAATCGATTTGGTATCGAGCCCGAGCTCGAGCCTTGTATGTGTAGCTCGTTTAGGCTCGTCGAGCCTTATCGAGCTTAGTATATTTTAGGGTTTAAACTATGTATTACTTTTGAATGATCTAGATGTTTTTTTTTAATTGAGTTCTCAAACTGTCGAGCCGAGCTCGAGTTGTGTTGAGCCTTGGCTCATTAACAGCCAAATACGAGCCCGAGTGGAGCTTTAGCTTGTTTTAACTCGTGTCATAGATATTTAGGTCGAGCTTTCGAGCCGAGCTCGAGTTTTAAGTTTTACTAACGAGCTGAGCTCGAGCCCAACATCCAAGGCTCGAATCGAGCCGAGCTCGAGCTTCAGGAAGTTGTAGCGAGCCTAGCTCAATTATGGTAAGGTTCAGGCTCGACTCGGTTCGTTTGCACCTATAATAGTTGGTTATCATATATAACTATTGAAACCAAAGTTACAGATGTTTAGTTTAGTATCTATAAACAATAGCAATTTTCTAAAAAAATCAGTATGTGTGTGTGTGTGGGGGGGGGGGGGGGGGGGGGTACATAAGTTGTGGTAAGAAGCCTTCTAAGAAGTTTTCTAAAAAGTTTATAGTTAGTGAGGATTTTTTTTTTTAAGGTTATATGTTTTGTATAGATATGCTATATGTTTAAATAAAATTGAGATAGGATCGTCGAATGGTCGATGGTTGGTGCAATCCTGTAGTTACGTGTGTAATTTAATTCGAAACTAGACCTTGAATGTGGGCCTTTTTTCCTAAATAATTTTTATCTGGGCTTCTTTAATAATACAATCGGTTTACTTTTACTTTTATAGGGTCTAATACATACGATATATTTAACTTACTAAAAATTGGAAGCCCTTGATTTTTGGTGGCCCTAGGCCCATACCTATGAAGAAAAGCCCAAGGGGCCAACCTTGATATCATGACTTTATTTTTTCTGGTATTCTTTTTTACGGTTTTGGTTCTGATACGACTCAGCAATGTGCAGACGTAACCTAGTAGTTATCTATTAATTTTGATTTTTTTTTATCTTAAACATGTTAAATTGTTCGGTTGAAAATTTTAAGAGAATAACAATAAGTTAATGGGTCAAAAGTATCTGAAAAGTGTGGTCCAACCTCATATAATAATATTAAAGAGATTGCTTATTATAAAATTTAGTTCGATAAAAAGACATAACTATTAAGATAGATATATAAACTAAAGGCAGCATCCTAAATTAAGTGGAGAACGTAAACAACGTCATGGTTGCGTTGATTCATTCATGCCAAGCAATTAGATCGCCGTTCATCAAATTTATTGTCGGCCATCAAATTCTTTAAAAGTTACATTTAAAGTTTAATATATTTAATGGAAATATATTATATCCTAATTATCATTATCATTATCATTATAATTATAATTATAATTATAAATACATTATATTATATTATATTATATTTCAAACGTTTTAAACAGTAAATTTAGTTTAAAAAAAAAGAAATAGTGTCAGGCCACTGGCCTGACACTCTCTCATTGGACCAGCCGTTTACCTGGCACTCTCACATTGGACCAGGCGTTTATTATTTGTTAACGCTGTAAAATTACGGGATTGCCCTTGGAATAGTGTCAGGCAGCTGGCCTGCCACTCCCCCATTGGACCAACCGTTTATTATTTGTTTAGCTATAAAATTACGAGTTTGCCCCCACTTTAAAATTATGTCTTTGCCCTCTGCTCAAAATAAAACTGCGCTTTTGGTCTCAGCTAAAAAATACGATTTTGCTCACGATTCAAAATTACAATCTTGTCCTCAGCTCAAAATTACGTTTTCACCCCTGTTCAAATGGAAAAAATTTGTTCTCGCACCACCTTAAAATTAGGATTTCTCCCCGTTTAAAAATTATGATTTCGTCGCAATTAAAAATTACGTTTTTGCCACTATTCAAAATAAAATTAGGCTTCTCTCCAACTCAAAATTACGATTACACCCTTGGTTCAAAATAAAAATATGGTTTTGCCTCCGGTCTAAAATTACGGTTGTGCCTTTAGTTTAAATTTATATTACTGTGTTGCCCTAGGTTCAAAAGTACGAATTCGCCCTTGAGCCGATTTACACTTTTGCCCGTGGTTTCAATTTCCAGTACTGCTATCACTTGACAAATGGTATCAAAGTTAAGAGCCGAGCAGATGTGCTAGCGAGGACATTGACTCCCTAAGAGATGATGGAGATGTAAATTCCAAATCGGTTTAAGGTGACAATCAAACCATTCTTATAGGAGGATGGAAACCTTCTCTACCTAAATACATTTTGCTTTTTACACCGGTGAAAAAAATATAACTTTCCATTAGTTAGAAAATAACAGTATTGTCATTGTTTTAGTTTTTTTGGCAAAACTATAAAAGTGTTATGTTTTTATTGGTTGACTCGATTTAATTGTTTTCCTTGTCAATGAGTTACTAACACTCGCTCATTATTCGGCCATCGCCTCGCAACACAGGCGGGGCATCTAACTAGTTATAATAAATTTATGAATCGAAGCCAACGTCAACACTAAAAATAGGAGAATGATTACAAAATATTAAATTGAGAGAAAATTACGAAATATCTGGTTTGTTTGTTGAAATTCAATATAGGTATTATGTCTAGTGTAGATGGATATGATCTGGTGGTTTCGCTAGTGGCATGATGATACTCCAGTGTTCCGTCAGTGATCCAAATTTGCGTTAAAAAAATGAAAAAAAAAGTGGATATGAATTCCAGTCTTAACAAATATTTGGATGATAAATAAGTGAAATTCGAGTGGTAAGTAACATTCACTAAATTTCTTCGTATGAAGGATATCTTTTCCGTGCCCACCCTTCTTTATTCTATTTTGAGGATCCTGCTTTTCCGAATTCATAAAAGATGGCAAGGAACAAGAACAGGGTCAGTAGTCTCTGTCGTTGCATGTCCTTCTTCTTCTGTTGAGATGACCCTCTTTTTTGTTTTATTTTTCAAGGTTGCACAAAATCATGAAGAAGTTGAAATAACTCAGAATGAAAGTGACGCCTAGCCACTGAGAGCGTCAAGCGAAGCTCTATGCCGGGGTGGGGGGACGGGAAAAGAAACGCCGTCCTTAGAAAGAAATTGGGTTTCCCAATGCTTCTCCACGCTCAACGAAATGCGCCAACCTTAGGATGCTTTACTCATAACCCCACAAAGTTCGGTGCATTTCTATTAGATTCAAGTGTTCAACGCATGCTTCACTGTTCTTAGTTTATGATTTTTCAATCAAATTTGTTAATTCAAATTTTAAGTATTTTACTAAGTATAAGTTTTTATCTATTATTATCATTAGTTTATTTCTTTTTAACTATTATTATAATATATATTAAAAACATCTTGGTGGTAGAGGACACACAACCACCTTATTTTGTTTTTTATTACAAAAAATGTCATTATTTACACTCATATGATTAATTTTTCTTTTGATGGCATTTTAGTAATTTAATCATTTTTAATGGCATTTGTAAACATCACATAAGACAAACTATTTTTTTTATGTTTTAACCACAAAAAAATTTGTTCTTACACTTTTGACACCTCAAATTTTGTTAGTTTATTTTAACTAATTTGAATTATTATCTCTTAGATTTTTAACAAATTTATCAACAATCCTCTAAATTCTAGTAAATTATTTTTACCACTTTTTAAACCGCTTTACACTATAACCCCTAAATTTTCATAAAGTTACCGTTTTAAGATTTAAACAAATTTTTCATTATAATGTCATGATTTTTTTACATGTTTTATCTTTTTATATATAATTTTAAATAATATTAATGGTGCACATTAATTATTTTTATCTACATTTTGCATTAATTTATGTAACATTGCTTTTAAACTAACCGGTTGTTTTAGACATTTTTAAATCGTTTGGTTTTTAAAACAGTATGACGCTTATGTTTTACTGCTGTTACGTGTTTTTTTTATCTACGGTTAAACCGAGCCACTGCGACACGTTATATATAACTTATATTAACTTACATCACAAAAGTACTGTAGTGGCTACAATGTTTTTTTTTTTACTTTTTGAAGTTTTAACTTAGCCCTATATACTATAAATAATATACGTTTTTACCCGGTAGTTTCATTTTCATTATATAATTTTCATTTGTTATTTTTTGTGTACAAAAGCTACATATGAGATATAAATTTTACATTTTGTTTCAATTTTGATTCTAACATATTTATCTTTTACATTTTTGTACTGGTCTTTATAGTTTGGTTCATACGCGAGTTTCCTACCGCAACACGCGATGGAGAAATACTAGTTTTTAACAAATTACAACAGTTATATAATTTGTTAAACTACATTAACATCAATTCATGTGTTGGAACAAACATAATCTTTATTTTAATATCAATAATTTCGATCCAAAATTAATCGTATACAGCAGCATGAATTCATAAATTAAAACCACGAACTATATCATATACATAACATATATTTACCACCATCATCATCATACTCAGTAAATCCTACCGATAGCAAAGCTAAAGTAGGGTCTGTAGACAACCTTACCTCTGCTTCCAGTGAGACTCCCGGCTCGATTGTAGTTTTGTATCAAACCTTGAACCTAAGGCACATAACACTCAAACAATTGGGACACGGACCGAGTAATGCATGTACCCCGTGTCTTACAACATATATTTACCAAAATAAATCAAATCCCTAAGCATGTGACTCTATAGTTATGATCGACATGATAAAAAAATATCACATTAAGTGTTAATTCAATACAAAATATAGCAGCTTTTCTAAAAGAAATGGCTAACTCAAACACCCACTAATCATGCTCATAGCAGCTTTTCTAAAAAAAAAAAAACTAACTCAAACACCCACTAATCATACTTATAAATGTATGCTTTTGTCCGCCACGAACACGAACAAAGGATATATGAATATTATATTATATAAGCGATTTAGCCCCTACACAACACCCTTTATGACTACGAAATCCCCAGGAAACTGCAATATTTATTTTTCTTCTATTTCATGTTATAAATGTATGCTCTTTCGGCCTTTCTTTATGCATTCAAACCAAAGTATAGAATCCTTTTCAATCAATTACCTAAGACCAAGAATTAGTGACTTTAAGCACAACCTAAAAAGTGAAATACAATATTTTATACTATAAAAATAATATAAAAATTCAAATTAAGTATCTAAGGGTTTAACAAAGATACTAATAAATTTTAACGAGTCGGTGATCCTTTTGTGAATGTTAATAATCCGTAGGTGAAGATAGGGCGTTCAAGAATCAATTTATAAATTACTCAAGTTATTCAAATTGAATTCTGAACATTATGAATTAACAACCAAAATAATTAACTTCCATGCTTCACGGCTGCATGATTCCAAGCTTCACACCTCCATAGTAAGTGACCAATATATATATATATATATATATATATATATATATATATATATTAACACAAATTCTTTTATATTTTTTTTAAACTTTTATTAGGTCTTTAGATTCATATATAAGGGAGAGGATCAAATATGAAGTATGTTTTGGATAGGAAGGATAGGAAGTAATCTTAGCCGTCCATCTGGAAAAATAGAAATACAAGTGGGAAGGGTATTTGAGTCAATTTTCTTTTATCTATTCTTTCTCTTTCCCTTCTCTGTATCTTCAAAACCCAGATGTTCAAAACCAACCATCTTCAACATTTCATTCCTTTTCTCACTCTAGAATTATACATCACGATGCAATTTTTCTTCATCGATGAATGGTTCGAACACTCAATCAACGTGTTCTTCGATTTCTTTGAAGAAAACCCAGTTTATGTTTCTATAATTTCTCGTTTTTTTCAATGTAACATGATGCGACGGAACATGAGATTTCTATTAAAACAGGTACTTCTCTACTCAAATTTCTCAAACATTTTTTAATTCAAAGTGAAGATATCTCTGATTCTACTCTTTCTCTTGATGTATTCATGCGTTTGGGCAACATCATTATTTCCAATTTCATTGAGAAATCATTAATAAAAAGTTGCACACCAGGTGTTTGACAAAATGTCTCAAAGAAAAAATTGCAAAACACCTTTCAGTTTAGACTTTCTTTTAAAATTGCGTTTTACAAAAGAATGAAAAAACACATTTTTTTGGTGTTTTTGTCCATTGCGTTTTACAAAATAATAAAAAAACATTGTTTTTTATCCATTGCGTTTTACAAAAAAATGAAAAAACACACTTTTTTTGGGTTTTTTTGTTCCATTGTGTTTTACAAAATAATTAAAAACACATGTTTTTATCCATTGCGTTTTACAAAAGAATGAAAAACACACTTTTTGGGTGTTTTTTGTCCATTGCGTTTTACAAAATAATGTAAAAAACTGTTTTTTATCCATTGCGTTTTACAAAAGAATGAAAAAACACACTTTTTGGGTGTTTTTTTTGTCCATTGCATTTTACAAAATAATGAAAAAACACAGTTTTTGTCCATTGCTTTTACAAAAAAAAAAAACACTTTTCTTTTGTGATTTTAGTCCATTGCGTTTTAGAAAATACATTTTCTTTTATATTTTTAGTCAATTGCGTTTTAGAAATAAAATTTGTTTTGTGTTTTAATTCATTTCTTTTTTGAAAAAAAAAACATTGCCTTTTGTTTTTTTTTGTCCATTGTCTTTTAGAAAAAAAACATTTTTTTTATATTTTTTAGTGCATTGTGTTTTATAATGGTTTGTTGAACTTGAAATAAAACTATATGATAATAACATGGAAATTAAGTGTGTTTGAATGGATGTCCAAAATGGTAAACCACTTGTCCCACATTGGTGTGGAGACAAAGTATAAGGTTATTTATAAGGTGAAACCTTTGCCTAACCAACATAACTTTATGACATGTTTTACCATAAGTCCTACGCGCAGGGGGTTGCAAATTGGAACCGGAATTTAGTCGAACTCGTGTGCACACGCACGTCCTGCGGACACGAATGCAGTTCCAAAAAACCGGGTCCGCGTGTTGCTGGTTTGGTTTTTTTAAACTGTCCAGCCATTGCGTTTTTTAACTGTGTTCAGCTTGCTGATGTGTTTTTTAACTGTATTCAACCATTGCGTTTTACTTTTTAGCTGTGTTCAGCCAGCTTCGATTTTTAACCGTACTTGCGTTTTACTTTCAGCCATTGCGGTTTTGATTGAAGGGCTGTCCGCGTTTTTTAATTGTAGACAGTGGTTGCGTTTTACAAAAAAAAAAATTCACTGTGTTTTTTATTGCTTTTTACGCAACTGGGTTTTCAAAATTATTTTTCCGAAATATAGCAATAGCATACTCGTTTTAAAGATAAAAAAAACGCTCGTTTTTTTGGTGCAATTTTTATAAAAAAATAATGTCGTATGAAAGAGTTATTAACGTTTAAAAAATGAGAGGGAATTGGAGGAGAGAGAAACTATTACCTTAGATTGACTAGAATGCCCCTACAAAAACTCACACGCCTCCTCTTTTTGATTCAATTTAGTTCATTTAATCTTAGCCCTTGATTACTAATGGATGGACAAGATTACTTCTTATCCTTCCTAGTGATAAAAACTTCCTATTGTATCCTAACCCTCATATATAAACCAGAAAATTTGTCAAGTTATTTATATAATTATAACTAATTATGTATATGTGTATGTGTGTATAATTCTAATTTGAATTTCGAATAAAAAATTACAATTTCCAAATTTGATTTGAAATTAGACAAATATTTGCATCGACTTCGAATCGAATTTCGAATTGGAGAGTTTTGAAACGAATTTCGAGTTTTTCGAGTCCAATTGTAATACTGAACACTCCTGGGTGGACCCTGAGAAAACATGGAATAGGGAAAAGTTCACCAATAAATCACCTATGTAGTGTTTGTATGCATAAATGAGAAGCGAAATTGAATGAACTATTGCGAGAGAATAAAAATAATGTGTGTGGTTGTTTAAGGTAGGGATGAGCTCGGTACTGAAATCGCCAAATATGGTACTGGTATTTGGGTGTAGAATTCGGTAAAATATTGGCACCATACCGAACTAAAAATACTGGTACTATAAACAGCAAAAAATGGGTACCAAATTGGTTCTGAAAAAAGTTTTGGTACGGGAAATTCGGTACCAGTATCAAGCCTCAAATGCTCATCCCTGAGTTAAGATAATGGAATCACCAATTATATAAGGCACTGCATTCCCTCTAAAAAAACTCAAAGTCATTTCATCCATCCCCTTGTTAATTTTTTTTTCATTTCATCCCCTCTCTCATCTTTCATCACCACCACCACTACCACCCACCGACGTCGCCACCCAACACCACCACCGTCTACCGCCACCACCTCCAACCACCGGCACCACCTGCCACCCTTGACCACCGCCACCACCTGTCGTCGCCGCCACCACCCTCTGCAGCTAACCAATGCCACTCCCCGTCGGCCGCCACCCATCACCACCGACCACAGTCACCACCGCCTCTGGCGTCCACTGCCATCGCTGATGTAGTCGTAGGATACATAGTAATCTAATGTTAAAATACCCCATCTTAAGTGGTAATTGTAGCATATCTAATAAGAATATGTATGAATTAACGTTTTGTTGTGATTTGCAGGTAGATACAAAAAAGAGAGTGTTTTAGATGTAAAAGGGTATAACTGGAATAGCAGGTGAAAAGCGGAAGTATGATATGGATATTGAGAAGGTTACAACCCGTACCTGACCTATGGGTTACGAATCGTATGCGCCGCCAATGATTAAAAGACCAGATCTGCATGGGAAAGTGGGCCAGAGTTGATTTCAATTAGTTACGAGTCGTGGCTTAGCCCATATGTACGGCCGTAAACAAGAACAAACTATGATTAGTTCGGATATAAGATACACACGATTGGAAACACTAGAGAGGCTGGAATTCGGAGAACTTACGAAAAAAGGTTGTGAAGAGAGAGGAAGCAAAATCGGGAGAGAAAAGAGGACGAGATTGAAGATCAAAGACACGGGGAAATATTAGATTTACACGGTTTGAATTATAATTTTTATTTTTTTAGGATTATGCAATCTTAAAAGTGTGATTAAATCCTTCAATTACCCATTATAAAATTGTTTTCTGAATCCCTCACTGGCTTGTGGAATTAGAACCAACATATTTATAAACATATAAATAAAAAAGCATTTTATTTAATTCAAAACTAGACCTGCACCCACCACATTCACATGCCATGTCCAGTGGCAAATTTTGAGATTTTCAACAGAGGGGGCATAAGTCATAGTACCTAAAAATTTCTATAAAACCGGGAGGTCGAAAACGTATATACCTAAAAATTTCTATACGAAAACTACATACTCTCCACTACTGAGCAAAAAGTTCGGGGGGGAGGGGGTCGGTCGCTCCCTCCCGCCCCTTAAAAGCTTCACCCGTAGCCATGTCCTCAAGTCGAGACATTTGTTAAATAGCTTAAAGCCATTTGGACCAAGTCTCATATTATAAGCACAATAATCTAACACATAAACCTTTTGTGTAGGTCAGAAACTCAGAATTGAATGACGCAAAATATAGTGATGTATACATACATATCACATAAACTTTAACTTAAGAGCTGGCTGCATTCGACACCCCATATTGGAATTTTGATAAAAAGCACCAAATCCAATTAGTAACCAAATCATCAAAAATAAAGTTTGTTGTTTTGCTTTACACACCTTATCATTTGCATTTTCTCTTTTGCCTCAATCAAATCATGCTTAGTAAATAGACTTCATGGGATCTCACTATGATGACACATAAACCTACACTTGAAAGTTGCTTATATAACTAATATTTGTCATTTGTGTTTTTGTCACTAGTACAAAATACAAATACGACAAATTGTTACCGGTTTTGATGATCACTTAGACCCTCGTCGCAACTGGTTCTAACAGCCATAATGTTTCGTGACCATAATATTTTTTGATCAAATTCAACGACTAAAAAATTGGTCTATGAATTTGCGACTGAATCTGTTTGCTCCCGCATTTGTGACCACATTTTTATCGATCGTTATTTGCGACACACTTTATATGTTATTTATCTAGTTTAAAATTTGTCGACCGTTTTATAACCAAAATATATGTTTATATTATTTTTTTCTTAATGAACGATCATTTATGCGACCGAGTTGTTTTCGGTCGCTAATCATTTTTAGCGTATTAGTTGAAGCTAACAATATTAATCTTGAATTATATTTTTGTTAGATAAATTCAGTTTAGATAAACTAACAAAGCTGAGTTCCATCATGAATGAACCACAAAACAAGACATGTTGTGTGACTAACCTAATGTTTAACAGATAGGATTATATTTTTGTGATAGTTAACTTGTTTTTTTCGTAATTAGGAAATATTATATTTATGGTTGCAAGATGATATTGTATCTTTGAGAACCTTTTGAAGCAGTGTATAAATGTGCAAAGCCTAATCGTTAGGAACCTTTTTTCAATTATATCTGAACCATCATGTCAAAAAGCACTCATTAAATGTTTTTGAGTTTGAGTTTAGGATTAAGTCGAAAAAATCATATCATAAATGTTTTTGAGTTTGAGTTTAGAATTAAGTCGAAAAAATCATATCATAAAAATATATATGCTTGGTATTTCTATATATCAATTTTATATCAAATAAAGCTCTACACCCCCCCCCCCCCCCCCCAATATATAATAATAATAATAATAATAATAATAATAATAATAATAATAATAATAATAATAATAATAATAATAATAATAATAATGAAAATATATTGTGAATTTGTTTTGATTTCCTTAATCTATTAATTTTTTTTGGAACATGTGAACTTTTTCCATAGATATGAATGCATTGCTGGGAGGACATGCAATATGTGGATGATGTGGTTAATCGATACACGATTTGTAGAAAAGAAGCTTTAATAGTTTATATTGCAAATTTTTTGGGACATACATAAGAAGTCAAAGAATAATATATAGGGATGCCGTTACACAAACACCATAGACACACTATCAAACTACCACTAACATGTCTCATGGGCCATTGATAGTAATATAAGTCGTATGATAGGATGAAAATGATCATATGGGTTTATATGAGAGTCAAACCATACCACATGTTATGACTTTTTATTACTAAAACATAAATGATTTTTTTCGTCTTATCATACGACCTGTATGATCCATTCATATGATTTGATAGATGACCTAGTGTACACTTTTGGTGTATTCTATCTTCATCAACACCTAAAATTTTGTAAAACGAAGTCAAGTGTAATTATGATGATTCGAAAGATTAATATGGGCATATGATGTTTTAATTATTAATCTAGTTTAGTCGTAAAGAAAAAAAAATGTATGAGAAAACAATTACGTATAAGTATACATAGTAAACAATATATTTATCATTCAATCATTATCATCTAATGATTAAAAAAAAACCGTATTATTAATTTAAAAAAAAACTCAAATGGTAACAAAAAGTGATTTTAGAAAAATACACTTGAAATGCATGATATGATATTTCATAAGTAGCACACCTCTCAAAGCTAGATAATGTTACAAAGCACATCTCTTTTAGGTTTATCAAAGCACCAAGAGGGTATGTCCATGGGACCCACAACATATTATTGATGGTGACATGGCAAAAGGCAATTAGTTATAAATTTTAGTATTGTGGATTGGCTTCATAAAAATAAAGCAAAAAATATGATGGGAAAATTGGGAAAACAATGAGTTGTATTCCTTAAACCCATTTGGATGTGGGTGACACATAAGAAAGTGGCAAATGAGGGTCCCATGGCTAAGGGACATGTACCCTAAAAATGGGAAGTATGAGCAAGTGTTGGTGTGGGTCAAGTGGATCATAGTCCTACGAAACCATCTAATTTTGGGACTCGAAATGACATGTTGTAGTAGGCAATTGATGTCAAAGACACCAAAACCCATAATCTCATCAACATGTCATATTGGGATACAGTTTGACACAAAAATTACAATAATTGTTTGAATAATTGTATGGATTAAAGTTAAGAATGTTAGGTTACTTTAGAAAGACGAATAGTAGTCATTATAAAAGATTATGTGTGTGAACGAAAAATATGTTTTTAATAGATGATTTCAATGTTTCTAGGGTTCTCATGTGTGGCGGGTTAGATAGGTTGAGTAACAAATTATCGACACATTGGTTGAAATGGGTAGTTTCCAAGTGTTTGTTCAAACACACGATAAGTATCACTTTCGACAACACAAATTTGTATTGTTTCTTTTTTTTTTACCCTTATCTATAATTATGTGATATGACGGGAAAAAAAATAGTTATTAAATTGATAGTTCAAATAAGTTGACATAAGAGATTGTAAACATTTAAATATACTTTAGTTAGTTGGCTTCTAAATGATAAATTTAATCTCTATCTTTTATAGTTGGTATGTAATTCACCACTTTGATCAGTTACTAAAAAAGGCAACCCTAGCTAACTTCTTTAATATATTGAACAATGTCCGTTCAAAAAAAATATATTGAACAATGTTATTAACTAGTAAATTACCCCGTGTGATGCGGCGGGTCCAAATGTAAAGCAATTCGGATTTATACCGTAAAGACCCGAATCGTTTCCAGAACAAAAGTTACGTCAATACGTAGATAAACTGAAGATGGACATAAAAATAAGCACGGTAACGTATCCCAATTTATTTGCGAAAGAAATTTAAGTTGAACACCAACCTGAACTTATACCAACCCGTATATAAAAATAAGTAAAAATTTATGTTTTTTTAAGTTAAAAATGGTACCGCGCATTGCGGTGATGCTGAAAAGTAAAGTAAATTGAATTTATAAAGTCTAACGAAAACATATTATATTTGACCCGACTTGTTATAAAACAAAATTTATGCCAAAACATATATCAACTCAAAACATAAATAAAAAAAGCGAAATAACATATTATATCTGAGCACAACCATTTTCAAATAAATGTAATCAACTTGAATTTATACCGACACATACATAAATATAAGCACGTAAAAAGAATATAAAAGTTTTAGAAAGTTGAAAGGTTGCAAATACGAATACTAAATATTGAATGGTAAACACTAAAATTAACAAAAACTTACTAAAAGACAAAAAAAATATAAAGTAGAAAGTTAAAGGATTATAAGTGATAATACAAAATGATGAAGAGTGAAAACTAAAATAAACAAAAACTTACTAAAATATAAAAAAAATCTTAGAAGGTAGACCAATGGTCAGCTGTCAAGCAGTAGCATGACACTGGTCATCCATCTTCATATTATAACTATACAAAATATCGATTGGATCTTCCGGTCGGACTTATTGGACAAGGTAGGAGAGCCACCGGTTTATTGCATGGTTAAGCTGTCAAAATTGAATAAACCTGATGAGCGAGTTTATCTAACATACATGATGTAAAGCAGTTGTCGAATAAACCTTATGTTTTGCCTTATATTAATATTTATTATTACTTTTTTTTTGTCACAGATGTATCGCAAATAATTTAAGTTTTTGTAAACGTAAAGTGTATTCAGTTAACAATAATTATAATTTATTTGTAGATCATTTTGCGACAGATTTGTGACACAGCTGTGGATTAATTAGGTATTTTTTTTTATTTTCTCTTGTTATTGTGTTGAAAATTTGTCACCAGATTTGGGTTTTTTCGTAGAAATTTTGACACAAATATGTCGATATTTGTGATGAAAAAACTACGTAGAAAATTATCGTAAAAATTCTTCACTTTTCTGGCAGTGACTTTTTTTTTATTTGTTTTTTTTATTTTTAAGGTTTTTCTATGTAATTTTGTATTAGATTTATCAGAGATTTACACAAATATTGATCGTAGATATATATTTCTTTTTGAGTTTTTCTATATATATAATGAAAACTTTCTGTTTTTGGTATTTTATGTTTTCTAAATTTTTAATTAATTATGACACAATTATTACGTCATTTTTTGGGTACGTTGTGTTCAAAACATTCATATAATGAGTTAAAATTGCAGCATATGATTTTTTTTTTCTCATTGGATATATTTACCTTTGGTACTGTAAGCGCTAAGCACCAGCCTACAATACTATATACGTCGTTGCAAGGCCGTTTCTGAAAATTAGAAAAAAAATTTAGCCCTACGCGAGATAAAAATTTTGGGTCATATTCGCAAATTTTCCATGTATTATAAACTCATCAATTATTTAATCACTAAAATTTATGTGAAAGTAATTAAACCCACGTCTCCTTGTTGTTTAAGCAAGGCAATAACCAACCCGACAAGAACTTGTTTGTGTCATCTTTCGATTCAGTAAATATATATTCTAGCTTATACAATGTAAATTCTATACAAAATTAAAAACATTTGAGCCCCCAGAGGATTTGGGCTCTGTGCCGTCGTCCACCCCGCACCACTCAAAGACGGCCTTGCATCGTTGCAAAGTATGTACTATATAATTAAATATATAATTAATAAAATTGTGTGATTATACCTAGGGTGAAATGCTCTTATTTTTATTTTACCATTTTCTTTAGCTAAAGTGAATATTATATATGCTCAACTATAACGCAATCGCCCAACCTGATTATTTATAATTTCAAATCATAAAAGCAACACAAAGAATAATGTTTATCAAGAATATGCAAAAATACTAACAAGACAAAATAATAACTAACTTTAAGTCCACGGGAAAAAATGAAAAGAAAAACACACACACAAACATGGATCTAATGATAATTTACTAGGATTTGGCAAGTCGCTCTCAAAGGTATATCTGTTGGATATGAGAAGTGAAGTGAACACAAGAAAATCTTTTTTTTTTTCGTTGGTTACAACTAAATATTCAACGTACTTATGTTTTTATATAAAAAAAACAAATTTATGTATAAAAGTCCATCATTTCTGATGAGGGGAGGGTCATCGGATCGTCTTGTCCCCAAAGATCTACCCCTGAACAAGAAGTGGAATGAACACACTCTACATTCTAGCACAGGTGGTGTTCCCGAGTTTAATATATAAACAAAAGAAAAGAAGAGAAAAATGAACTAAGGAAAGAAAAGAAAGTGAATGAAAAGAAAAGACTTATTTAATTATTGTGTTTCCGAGTTTGAAGGAAATGAAAAGAAAAATTAAGATTTTATGTATTAAAAATCATTTCCTTCTAAATCTCTCCAATTTTGAAAGATTTAAAATGAAGGAAATAAAAATAAGTCTTCCTTCCTAAAAAACTTTGGAACACGATTTTTTTTTTTGAAATCCACCCAAATCATTTTTTTTCCTTCGTTAAATGAAACTTAGGAACACAACGTAAGTGAAGGTGCCTTGATCACATACAATACACTTGATATTTTGACAAATACAAGGCACTTTAGTCGTTGCACATCACCAACCGTTTTCCAATTTCAATTCCTAGCTAGATCTATGAGCACAATCCTTTTAGCCATATAGCTTATTTCACTATTTCTATCTAGGAAATGTAATTTGCCTCCATTTTTACATGGCTTCAACATGGTATTAACTAGACTATCCTTTCTTTGTGCATGCCATGACGATTAGACCTTCAAGACATAGCCACCTATGGAACTTCCCTTGTCATTATTGCTGGCAAAGTTTGCATGTGACACTCGACTTTAGAAGCTTATCAGTTCACCTTTCCATACACAACATCCTTAGGGTATACAAGATGGATACCCATTATTTATGCTCACTACGTAATTAGTATTAGGTCTTGTTCACCATCAAGTACATATTAGAGGATTTAACCATATGTTGAGTCATATATTCATCATATCCCCACAATTATTCATATCCTTAATTATAGCCTTGACCATCGTTAATTTAGGTTCGTTCTTTGTTTCTTCCGGTATTATTTATTTCCTCCTATATCATTGGTTTGATTTTCAAGAAACAAAAACAAGATACAAGATAGTTTTGGTACCATTAATTTTAAGATGGTATCAGAGTAGGTTTGAAAGACGAATCAACACTAGCCGGCGGCAACCATGGTTAACGGAAAATACGACAAAGGAAAGGCAATGGCAACTTGGGTAGAAACCATGACAAGCTCAATACCTGGTATTACCAAAGAACAATATGAAGCTTGTCTAAAATACTTTGATGACTCCAATAGTGTCCCCAAGAATGAAAAGCAACAACCAGAAAACATGGCAGATAAGTTTAATCAAGACGAGAATTAGGTTGTGGACTCAGGGGCCACCGAGCACATAACTTACAAAACTGATGTCCTTGAAAATAAAAGAAAAACTACCTGTGAAGCTCCTGTCATCATACCAAAGGGTGAGATCGTTCCCGTTGAAGGTGGGATGATTATACTCTACCTGGAGGAGTTAAGACAAAAAGGGTCCTGCATGTTCCAAAATTTTAATTGCAGTCTTTTATCAGTTAGTAGATTGAAAAAAAAATCTTCAATGTACGGTTACTTTCTTTCCGGATTTTTTGTGTTATGCAGGGGTTACGTACAGGGAACTTGATTGGTATGGGTAAGTGGACGGGGGTATTGTACCGAATGAGCATGCTTGGAAGTGAAAGAAAAGGAGTGACAACAACCATTGATACATGGTACAAAAGGTTTGGGCATGTATCCGAAGACAAACTCTCATATCGGTTTTCTAAAGAATGTACCCTCTCGTACTCACAGGAAAACTATTTTCTCACCATAGTAGACGAATTTAGGTAGATCTGCATGGCTTTTCCTCATTAAACATAAACACGAAGCGAGGAAATGACTGACTCACTTTCACAAAATGGTGGAAGTTCAATCAAGAGGATCAAATGTGATTATGGGGGGGGGGGGGGGGGGGGGGGTTCACATCAAATCTTATGACTGTTTTTTATGCCAATGCAAACAACAAATCTTGCTCAAAACCACTTGCCCACATACCCCTCAACAAAACGGGGTGGTCGAATGCAAGCATAGGCATATTCTTTAGATGGCTCGACATTAAGATTTGAAGCAAATTTACCCAAAAGATTTTAGGCGGAAGGTGTTCTAAAGACACCTTATATTATTAATCGGCTAGCCTCAAAGGCCATTGGAAATAAAACACCTTATAAGTTTATTTTTGAACAAAGACCAAAATATTACCATATGAGGGTCTTCGATTGTCTTGCCTACTCTGGAAACAAAGGGAGATAAATTTGAATAGACGGGGAGACCTGGGTTTTTTTTGGGTTAATCACTGGGGACAAAAGAATATAAAATTCATGACATAGAATGTGCCAAAATAATAGTTTCCATAGATGTTAAGTTCTATGAAGAAAATTACCCTTTTCATTCTATCTCTCATGCTAAAGATACAACAGATAAAGGTGAAATTTTTGATTTGTCTAGTGGGCCATTTGAAGAAATATCATTTTAATGGGAGTTCTCATAACCCCAACCCTAATGAACATCAAGACGATGGTCCATCCCACGGCCCATTGGCTGGTAGTTCAAGTACACTAGATGAGAGTGCTAATCAAGATCCTTTAGAATACTTAATTCAAGGTCCATGACCTTATCCAATGACAACATACCCAACTGAAGAACCAACCTAACTGGTACAAATTGAAGGAATCAATATAAAAACGACGGATACTAGACCAAAAGAAATATGTCTCAACCAAAGCACCTCAATGACTCTGTTTTTAAACTCCCCCGTTGGTCAATCATTCACAACCCACATCCAACCAAGGAACCTCGATAGTACACCCTATCTCAAATTTCATTTTATATGATACATTCTTTGATTCTCACAAGGCGTTTTTAGAGTCCACCCATTCAAATGATGAGCCAAGATCCTTTAAACAAGCTATGTAGGATGATAAATGGAAAGAGGCTATGAAGAAAGAAATATGAGCCCTTGAAGAAAATAAAACATAGACCCTAAAACAGTACAAGAAAGAAAATGCGCCATAGACTCTCAATTGGTCTACAAAATGAAATACAAGCCTAGTGGAGAAATTGAGAGATTTAAAGGTCGACTAGTCGCAAGGGGGTTCACACAAATGGAAGGGGTAGATTATGATGACACTTTTACCCAGTTATAAAGCTATTTACGTTAGAACTTTACTAGTCGTGGCCGTCAAAAGAGACCGAATCATTCATCAACTTGATGTGTATAATGTATTTTTACATAGAGACTTAGATGGGGAAATTTACATGAAGGTTCCACAAGGTTTTTCAAAGGAGAATGAAACTCAGGTTTGTCGTCTTCGAAAATCCCTCTACGGTTTGAAACGGGCCTCACGCAGCTGGTATTAAATATTTACAACTGTCCTTTTAAACCTAGGTTTCAAACCGTCTAAAGCGGATCACTCTCTTTTCGCATACAAAGAGATAAACACCTTTGTGGCAACTCTGATATTGTGGATGATGTGATCATTGTGGGAAATGATCCATTCAAAATACAAGGAACTAAAACCAATCTTGCAAACACTTTAGCATTAAAGACCTTGGTACTCTAAATTACTGTCTTGGAACCAATGTGATGCGAATACCTGATGGGTTGGTCATAAGTCAGAGGAAATACACTTTAGTGGTGTCTTGCTCTTCGACAGAAGCAGAATATCGAGCCATGGCCACCACAGTTAGTGAAATCTTGTGGATGTGTTGGCTTCTAAAAGAGTTTGAAATTTATCCCACCGACCCAACATCCTTGTTTTGCGATAATCAAGCGGCGCAACACATTGCAAATAACCCGGTGTTCCATGAACGTACTAAACACGTTGAAATGGATTGTTATTTTGTTCGAGAAAGAGTAGAGACACAAGAAATCAAAATGCAGATTGCTAACCTATTCACCATAGGGTTGGGGGCACAACACTTACGACTTCTACTAGACAAGTTGGGCGTTAAAACTTACATGCTCCAACTTGAGGGGGAGTAAAGGATTTGGCCATATTTTGAGCCCTATATTCATCATATCCTCACCATTATTCATATCCTTAATCATAACCTTGACCATCAGTAGTTTAGGTTTTTCCTAGTTTCTTCCTGTATTATTTATTTCCTCCTGTATCATTGGTTAGATAATCAAGAAATAAAAACAAGATACGATATAGTTTTGATACCGTCAATTTTAAGATATACTACATAAGCATAAGGACCTTACTCATGCTATGTTATTCATCATCGGACTTTGAAGTGTCATTGGTAAGGAACTTGAAATGTTGTCTAATTGAAGTTTTTACTACATTCCTTTGTGTCATAAGTAGTTACGAAAGACATTCTTCAAATAGGATGTCAATTTAAAATACCTAAGTCAATTTGAAAAGACACAACCTCTATTTCCATGCCTATGAACTTTTTGGCTTCATCTAGTCCCTTCATATCAAATTCATACTTTAAAAAGTTAATCTTATCCTTATTTGTTTTCTATCTGCACATATCACCAACATGTCATTAACATAAAAAAGAAGATACATAGAACTTTTCTAATGTTTATTCTATATTAATACAACATCACAAAACTAATGTTGGTTGAGCTAATTTAAATTAATGATTGAAACATATTGATCCTGGAACAAATCGAGATCGCAATGAACAAACCGAGAACACCCTACGATATGCTAGTAGGTTAAAACTTTATGAATATTCTAAATATTTTTACATAGTATACACCACCACATAATTTCTACGCAAGATGATATGTTGAGTATTACTTAAATGGTCCTTGTAGTTTTCACATATTTTCCAAATACCATAAGTAGCACGGATGCTCCTAGTGCTATGAATTATTTTGTGAATATGGTGGTTCTTACGATAGATGATTGTTAACTTTTTCAGTAAAGTCCATGTAAAATAACCAAACTACCCTCAATATTAAAAAACAAAAATTAAAATTAACTGGAAAAAACAGAAGACTTAAATAAATAAAATAAACATTATATGTATATATATATATATATATATATATATTGTTGGATCCAATAAAAATAGATTTAACATACTAAACAAACAAAAAACTACAATAATTGTTATTACTCTACCTCATTTTCTGTTGTGTAGTTACTCTAGTTATTGATACGTTTAGTAGGTTAATTTCATTTGTACAGGATCTCACCCCAATATATATAAATATATTAGGTGGGGCACCATATACTTCCCCATTAATCTTCTACAACTACCACTACAACCACCTCCCCAACAATCACCGTCTGTTCATAAAGAGGACGAACATTATAACCCAATCCCACCCTACGAAACAAACACATATACATGCCAACATTGTATGCAAGAACACATAACTCCAATCCATGGTCCAAGTTTTAAGCTTTAACAGGCAAACGTATATTCCCATTACCGTAAACGAATCAAATTAAATAAAAATTAGCAATGAGCCTACCCAAAGTCATAGCCAACAATGACTCTTGTTGTTTACGTTTAATTAAGTTAATACGAATAAGATTGGGTATTTTATAATCAGTTTAATAATTAAGTATATTTTTATTTAACTTATTTGTTCAATTATGTTTTTCAATATTAAAGGGTAATTTGGTCTTTTTAGATGAATTTAAGGAAAAAAATTAACGCTCATCACGACAGGGTGTGCCACAGTGATAAAAGGCATATCACTAGGAGTATCTATGTAATTTTGACAAGTTAAGTAACAAAGTTCCAATCTACTCAAACCACATGGACCATCTAAGTAATTAACTCTAATAGGTAAAATGAATGTTTTCATGATTTTCTTTAAGTGAAACCAATTTGCAAATTTATACTGGACAAGTATTGAGAGCCCGCTTGAAGTTTTTAAAATTTTTGAGAAATATGATTTGCCATCATTTATACATATTTTTTATACACAATTATCCTTATATTTGACTTATGTGGATGCCTTTTCACATGTTTTAATACTTAAATACTTCTTTGTGAAATTGAGTGAAATTTAGTGTCCAGGTGATAAAAGAGCGAAAATATAAGAAAAACCAAGAAAATCACCAAATATTTCCAAGCACGATCATGCATAATAGCATATGTAGATCGTGGATAGTAGAGATACCCTTAGATACAACTAAAAAAATCACGCCCATGCCGACAACCTACACGACTGTCCTGATGTCACACCCCAACCGATGACAGAATCATCGGGGCGCGGCACTAGGCGAATCAGATTGCTCGAGAGAATCCATAACAACTATTTATGCGACAATATTTAAACATTCGTTATCCCATACTAACAAACATATAATCCATAAACAATTATTACAAATATCCAAGTATCTCTCAAACAAACATAATTCGATCTTCCATAGATTCTATTACATGCGTTTCTAAAGATGATATCCTACATCCATTTGCAGCAAGCAGAATTCAATAACCTGCAACATACGTTAAAATAATTTGTCAATACAAAAATGTATTGGCGAGCATACAGGTTTTGATATAATAGCATAGTAGATAAAAATATAGCGAATTTCCTCATACATAATCATGATTTATACAACACATAAACTCACAAGACAATTTCACATGTTATACTCGCTGAGAGCTTGCGCGTACGTCCTAGCTAAACCCCGTCGGATGAGAACCCCTCTATAGTACTATACTAGCTAAGGTGGAGATAACGAAAAGTGCCCTAGCTTACATGTTCTAACAATCACGTATAATATGTATAGCAGATATTCGTGTGTGATAATTCAGTTTAGTGTTCGATGTGTATGTTTTGATAGGAACGTATGTTACACCCAAAAGTGCGTTAAAGCGAAAATGGGTCAAGTATACTCACAGTTGATGCGTTTAGGTTAGAGATGAGGTCTGAGATGAGTTGAGGAGAGTGCCAGATCAGCCTGCATACCCGAACGGAAGTACATCAGTCTCTGAAAAGCTGAAACGGTGAAGTTTAGCTTGAACAGTGGGCAAGTTCGGCCAAACTTGTATGTAAACATACAAGTTCGAGCGAACTTGTGAGGGACTGCTGAGCTCTGAGTCAAGTTCGGCCGAACTTGTGAGAAAGGTTTGTTGGAAAGACAAGTTCGGGCGAACTTGTATAGCTTCCTAAGAAACTAGACAAGTTCGAGCGAACTTGTGATGAAATGGGTGAAAACCTGACCCAAGTTCGCTCGAACTTGACCCTCAGGGGTACAAGTTCGGTCAAACTTGACCTAGGTGCTGCTGAAAGACAGGTAAATCTTGAGCGAACTTGATGTTTCCGGGTCCAAAATCTTGCGTTTTCGCGTCGTTTGCTGAGTAAATCGAGTGTTCATCCCTCCAACCCTGTGCTACTGAGCAAACTTAGGTCAGAGAGGTCTTTTAGAGCGGTTTTAGTCGTTTTACAAAAGCGTGGGTTAATCCGGGCGAACTCGCGGTTTGTTCGGGTTAGTCCGACTTGTATAAGCCAACATAAACGTCCTTGTGCTTCCAGATCTGGGATCTTGAATGATAAGTGCTTCGTTTCATATCAGAAAGGAACAAAACATCACCAAAAGTCCGTATTTTGTGTAAAATCGAGTCTAAAAAGGGTTTTCCATAGATTTAACACTTGGTGAGCCGAAATCATTAAAGTTTCTTGTTTGGGAGGCCACAGCCAAGTCCAAACGACTCGTTAAGTGTAGATCTAGGATAAAAACAGAAGTTTTATAGAAAAAGATGAAGATTTTCGTAAAAGAAAGGGTTTCGATGAAATCGAAGGTAAAACCTTGTGCAAAATCGTTGTAAAACGTTGACGAACATCATTGTAGTTGAAATCGGATTTATTCTTGTCACACCCCGACCCGCAGCGGAAAAGGTGATCGGGGCATGATTGGGTTTTCATCAAAGCTCATGACATTTATTATAATGTTTCATATTTATTATTACAATTTAAAAGGAATCCTACAATCAAATCAAACAAATACAACATGTTCTATACATCCTTCTAAACTTCATTATTTTTCTTCTAAGGCAATTTCCTACGTTTTCCTTGTTTCATCCTGTTCACCTGTATCATGTGTAAAAATGGTTTTTGGGTCAACAAAAAGTTGGCGAGTGAATCCTATGAAAAACCTTTAAACAAGTTTATTGAATTGATTATAAAATAAAGTGCATAACCACATATGAGTAAATGTAGATGTAAATTTATTCACAAAACACTTAATATTAAATAATACACACACATACAATAATAGATTGTTTTGAGGCACGCGTTGTTCAACTCGTCTCCCACGAGGAACTGATGGGCCTAATGAATGAGTTTTGAGGCACGCGTTGTTCTACGAACTGATGGGCCTAATGAATGAGTTTTAAGGCACGCGTTGTTCAACTCGTCTCCCACGAGGAACTGATGGGCCTAATGAATGAGTTTTGAGGCACGCGTTGTTCTACGAACTGATGGGCCTAATGAATGAGTTTTAAGGCACGCGTTGTTCAACTCGTCTCCCACGAGGAACTGATGGGCCTAACAAATAATTTGCATACAACTTAACAATATGTAATACATAACTACAAACAATATTTACATTCTAAGTTTAGATCATAATATGGTATAGCACGAATTTGAATAAACGAATTAGTTTAAGTGACACATGATACACCCCAAAACATGAATAAAAAGGGGAATTTGTAAGAATTCACTCACAGTGGTTGCGTTTCTTGGATTGATGAAGAATGCGCACGAATTTGGATTTAACCACGAGAGAAACTAACCTAGATAATAACATAACGGTTCGGTAAATAAGCGGATTTTATTAATCAATTTTAATAGGATTTTGGATATATTTTTGTGAGTTTAAGGCTATTTTCTAACTTTAAAAACATTATTTTTAAGTATTTTTAATTGATTTTTAAATTAAATAAATAAATAAAAAATAATAAAAATTGTTGACTTTTTGACTTGACCGTGACTGTTGACCGTTGACCGTTGGCCGGTTCGGTCGGTTATATAGTTGCACTGAGTGAGGTTCGAACTCGCGACCTCCCGTACGCGTGCACGCAGCTCTACCAACTGAGCTACGTGTCTAACCCGAAATATTTCTGTTTTTAATTATATTTATACACTATTTAAGTTAATCCGAAAATCATTTATTTTAAAAATGGTTTAAATTGTATCGAATCGGTGATCTCCACAGGTCTCGAACCCGGGACCTGTGGTTTAGTTTGGCACACAGTCCACCGCTGGACTGTGTGTCTAACTTGGTAAATATTCCGGTTTTTATTATACTTAACATTTTACTGCGTGTGGATCCGGTTCAGTTTAAAAAAAAACATTTTTATTACAGAGCATGTGCTTGTGTCAAGGATCGAACTCGGGACGTATGTGTTTGTTTGCACACAGTCCACCGCTGGACTGTGTGTCTAACCCGTTCATAATACTGATTTTAATTAATCTTATAATCAATACGACTTCGTCTTCTTCGCTCAAAACACAGACAACGGTTAACCATGCTGTTACTTGTTAAATTAATTTAACGAACTTTATAAGTGATTGTAATGTATTGAATAGAAAGGGTTTGGGGAATGATTGTACCGAACATGTGACTTTTTCAGAACTCCGGCAAGGATTCGTCGGCTCTGTTTTGTGAACTTCGGCTGTTAGGATCAATTAACAGTTTGGATGGATTAGATGTGAAATTGAACTACTGAGCAACGATTATCAGTAGGTTTAAATGACCATACCGGCTCACGGCGTAATTCTGGAACTTTCAGAAGTTTTTCCGGCGAAAGCAGAATTTCCGACAACGTCGTCTGGGATTGATTCTGGGTGATAGATTGATGTTAGTAATGGTCTGACAATGGAATGGAATAGAAAGAGTCGAGGTATTTACCGTGATGATGTGAGTCTCGGTTTTCCGGCGAAAGTCCGGTGATTGCAGAAAAATTCCGGCGAGTGAAATTGCGTCGAGAATTGGTGTGATTGTGAGCGAAAAGATTATCAGAGGCTAGAGTGTGTATTTATAGGGAATAATATCGATGAATTGGGTCTGATTACCGTCTTGATTCGTTGGTCAAAAATTCTCCGGCGGTTATGACTGATGTCGCGGAGCTGGACATCGGTTATAACCATTGTAAGAGTTATTATGCACGTTAAGTTACAAGAAACCGACAATAAATGGCGAAATCGTCGGGATTACCGGCGACTTTGAAATGGGCGCGTCGGTTGACTGATTTTGAAAACGAGTTTTTGCTATTTGAATTAATTGATTTAATATATCATCAAAAGGCACAAGTGGCGGAGTGGTTGGGCGAGTGTGAGTTAAGTCTTTGTGGTTCCCGGCTGACCTGGGTTCGAAACCCGCATCAGCATAATATTTTTATTTCATTATTTTTAATAAATTTTCAATTATAAATTTTATATTCTAATATATTTATTAATTATGTATCGTTTAAAATTAATTTGAGCATTAAATATGCAACGAAATTTTTAACTGAATGTTCGGTACATAAACGAAGCAGGTTTGGTTAACCCGGTTTTTGACGGATGTTACAATTCTTACTTAGAAAACGAGGGGTTTCGGGTTTGAGAGCTCTGGGCGAACTTGCAACAAGTTCAAATGAGGAAATGGAGCTGAGTATTTATAGGAAAGTGAGAAATGAGGGATCTGATGAGTCAAGTTCGGCCGAACTTGCATGAAATCATGCAAGTTCGAGCGAACTTGTATCATGCAAGTTCGGCCGAACTTGTAAGATCTTGGAGGGAGGTGAGTCAAGTTCGGTCGAACTTGCATGGTTTCATGCAAGTTCGGGCAACTTGAGGGGAGATGAGGTTTTGTGTTTTGGTCAGCCAAGTTCGGCCGAACTTGGGGTCAGCCAAGTTCGAGCGAACTTGTCCAAATGTTGGGTTTTCTTCGTTTATTTTGCTCTAAGAGTTCGTTTGGCGATTTGGTTTGTATTATATAGTTATATCAAGCGTTATAACAAAGTATTAAGCGTGTTAAATGGTCATATTTACTTAAATTCCACAATTACTCAAAGTTTGATAGATAAGCGATGAAGCATGCAGCTTTGTTCCCAAGTCTTACGAGAGTCGCGTTGTATTTTAAGTGAGCAGATAGCCTTGGAAACTCCACGCAAAGTCGATAGTATTTAGTTTGTGCGAGATAAGCATTGTGTTAATGCGATGTAATGCGTTGTGATGTGATATAGTGCGAAAACATGCGTTGTAGCGTAATAAGCGATTTAGATTAGATTATGATCCGAATCTCTGGTGCAGGCGTAACGAGAGTGACAAGCTTGCGAGGAAGCGGATTGTTACAGTCTCCCCTACTTTAGGAAATTTCATCCCGAAATTTATTCAAATGGGGGGGGGGGAACTTGAGAATTAAGACGAATAGATAATGATAGATAGCGGTAGAGCGTTAGGCGTAAGTCGAGGATGAACGAGCGGTTGATCGAGGACTGGCGAGTGAAAGCGTCTCGAAGGTGTAAAGAGTCGATGAGTGAAACAGATTGATTGACTCATGGTCGATAATTCACGAGCTGGCGATGAAGAATATGCTTTTAAGTTTTGAAAAATTTTCTAACCACCATAAAGAGCGTTTAAAGGAAATTGGGTTTATGAAAATCTTCTCACAACTTGGCGCTAGGCGGTCGATTCCCCATTGTGAAAAGGGTTTTTACTTGCCTAAAAGATTTTTCGTAAAAATATTCAAAAATTCTTAGAAAAATTTCCCGTTAAATTACAAAAACATAATGGTAAAAACTAATTTTTAAAGGTATCAAAAAGTTTTAATTAGTGTCATACCCCGTATGGCATCTTTCCACAAAAGTTTGTAATATGGCTAAAACACTTATATATAGGAAGTACCAGCGGCGTATCCACCATGTTTTAGCCATATCGCATTCGTTTCGTGGAGCGTTGTCAGGCGTGTTGACACGATTATAGATAGAATCCGGTATCCTTGGTCCACGCGGTAAAAAGGGAAACCAAGAAATTATGAGGCTTGAATAACGTCGAACCCCACATGGCATCCTTGCACGGAAGTTTGTGAATACGGCTAAACACTTATATAAAGGAAGTACCAACGGCATATCCACCATGTTTTAGCCATATTGCCTCCATCCCGTGGAGTGATGTTATGTGTGCCGACACGACATGGATAAGTTGACGACTTAAATAGCGAAGCGGTAGGAACGAGGTGCGATAAGCGTTAAAGCGATAAGCGATAAACGATAAGCGATAAGCAATAAGCGATAAGCGATGTGAGGTAGATCCCTGCAGTAGTGCGATTGCGTTGAGGTAGATCCGCGGGGTATCTAGCGTTTGCGCGATTTGAGTAAGCGATGAGATGGTACGCCCTTGCGGAGGAGTTTGCGTGTGAAAATATTCATCATAATATAAAAGGTCTATTAACGTTCAACTATACACGGCATGTCTCTACGGAAGTTTGTTAGCATGGCAAAGCACTTATATATAGGAAGTACCAGCGGCGTATCCACCATGCTTTAACCATACCTCCTCTGTCCCGTGGATAGGTGTCGTGCTTTGTCGACATGGTTAAAACGCTTATGTATAGGAAGTACCATCTGCGTATCCACCATGTTTTAACCACGCTTTTAACGTTAAGGTACCATTGGAACTCATTACGATCCCCGTGCAGACCCCAAGATAATCCCGTGTGCACCCGTGATTAGTTTGGTGTTTGCATGTTTATCGTAACTTGTTTTAAAGGGGTAGAAAATATATTATATCGTGATATACCATATAACATTAGTAGTGAGAACTAGTGTGTGCGAGCTTAGACTAAGTGTGAGGATTCGAGAGAGAGATACATTGTTCATGTGTTGAAGCGATATCAAACAATAGAATGATTACAAAGCATAAGTACTAACGTCGAAAGTCGTACCTTTGTTAACGTCGTCCTGCGCCTGGTCGAGGTTGGTGTCTACGTCTTCCTCTGCTGGGGCTGCGGCTTGGGTCGGTGACTCCGGGGGTGTCGATTCATCTTGTTGTCGTGGTCCTTTGCGAAATTTGTTGGTGAAGTGGCCGTAACGGTCGCAGTTGGTGCAATAACAACAGCTGGCTCCGGCCCGATGGTAATAAGTACACATCCGACACTGGGGATGAGGGCCGGTGTAGTTACGCCTTGGGTAGAATGGAACTGCTCGAAGAGGTTCAGGATTGAGCGGCTTAGTTGCGGAGTAGTTGAGGCTCGAGCTTTTTCTCTTGCAGCTGGGCTTGGCGGCAGCTTGCGATGAGGTGTCGGTGTCGTCGTCGGAGTCGTCGTCAGTATCGTCGTGGGAATCGTCGTCGGAATCGTCGGACACTTCGATAGTAGCTTGATTCAGGTTCTTGGCGGGAGTTTTGGAGAAATATCCGTCCAAGGCTCGCTTGTCATTGATTTCAGCGGCCAACTGATAGGTGTCTTCGATAGTAGTCGGTCTTGCAGCTGCGACAAAATTGCCCCCGCACTCAGGCAAAGCACGTATGTACTTCTTGATAGCCTTTTCAGGAGTGTCGACTTGGCTTGGGCAGATGATGCTAAGCTGTTTGAACCTTGCTGTGAGGCCGGCGTTGTCTCCTTTGATTTGCTTGATTTTCCAAAATTCGTTCTCGAGCTTTTGGACTTCTTGGGGAGGGCAGTACTCTCAGTTCCTCCCACGATAGTGCGTAAGCTGCGTTGTTTCCACGCTTGATGCGCTCAGCTGTCCACCAGTCGAGGGCTCGGGATTGAAATACTCCGGTAGCACATGTGGTTTGGAAATGCTCAGGGCACCCACTCTGACGAAGGGTAACCTCGATGGCATCGAACCACTGGAGCATCTGACATACACTTCCTTCACCTGTGAAAACCATCGGGTCACAGGCCTTGAATTGCTTGTAGGAGAAAGCAGACTTTGGTGCGCTTAACTTGGAGTCTTCGGAGGTTTGAGAGTTACTAAGGGCTTGAACCTGAGTGATGATTTGAGGAATGACCTTGGCCATTTCCTTTGCCATAAGCGAAGCAATCCTCTTGTCGGAGTTCCTTCGAGCTTGACGTCGAGAGTTGGAAGCGTTCGAAGACATCTAGACAAAGAGATTTGGAATGAGATTCGATCATAATGATTTTGAGATAGCGATGCGATTTAGCGCGTTAAAAACTTGTTATAGTTGATATAGTAACACGCATTTCGAAGGTCACATAGGAAAACACATATTTCCTAGATTCTCACGTTCTCACATAAGCACATATAATCACGTACTATTCGTATGTATATATATGTTTGTATGTAATAAATAAATATGGCGGGAGGATGCGTTCAAGAGAGTTGTTATGATTTAGTTTTGTTGCGGGTATTAGCTCTTGTTTTGGATTGCGATGGTTGTGTGAGTTGTGCATTAACATAGCAAGATGAAAGCAATAAAGCGGTAAGCAAAAAGCGACAAATCGAAAGCATAAAAGTTTAAAATTTGTTAAAACATGCGCGAAGCACATGTAAATCGATGATGTGAAAAAAATCGACAATTGCGGCTTAAAATCAATGGAGCGTCCTGGGTTTTGAGACAACGACTACCCAAAGTGATTAGATTATTCCGCCGGGTTTGGGCACACGCTTTGGCCTAGTAGGTAAATGCTCTCACCACCCCGCGGCTAACGACATCACCCTTCCGGTTACTACGCGTCCCAAAGCGTTGGAAACAATCGAGACTTTGGTGAGATTTGAAAATCGTTGAGTGGGACGAGTTTTCAAGGTTCGGGTTTCGCCCCTGACTTGATTACTTCGAATCCCTGATTGTGGTTTCACCTCCCGGACCCATCAGGAGGTTTCCACCAGATAGAATGGGAAATTTTCCGTTAAGATGTGGATATCACTCCTAACTTAACAGACAATTTCGTGCGGATGAGATTACGCGGAGTGAGTGATTCATCGAGAGTTCACGGTTTTCACACCTATTCCCGGCAAATCGAGTTGTTGGTGTGATACGAGCGTTCTTTACATGTATTGTGGCAGCTTTAGGATAAGCGTGTGATAAACATTCGTGTCGAAAGGTCCTGATCAAGTTCGGGCGAACTTGGCATCAAACTGACGTCAAGTTCGAGCGAACTCACACATTACCAGCGAACTTGTTTGATTGTTGAGGGGACAAGCAAGTTCGAGCGAACTTGGTCAAGTCCAGGCGAACTTGATCAAGTTCAGGCGAACTTGATCAATTTCGAGCGAACTTGTCACCCCAAGTTCGGGCGGACTTGCTGTTCGTATTCGTTTTCGGCGTTTAATCGATGCGTAACCGTCTGATTTGGTGTGCTAACTATAGACTAGGTCGAACATGGCAATTCTACCTAATTTCCCTATAGTTATGGCTCTGATACCAATCTGTCACACCCCAACCGATGGCGGAATCATCAGGGCGCGACACTAGGCGAATCAGATTGCTCAAGAGAATCCAAAACAACTATTTATGCGACAATAATTTAAACATTCGTTATCCCATACTAACATACATATAATCCATAAACAATTATTACAAATATCCAAGTATCTCTCAAACAAACATAATTCGATCTTCCCAAGATTCTATTACATGCGTTTCTAAAGATGATATCCTACGTCCATTTGCAGCAAGCAGAATTCAATAACCTGCAACATACGTTAAAATAATTTGTCAATACAAAAATGTATTGGCGAGCATACAGGTTTTGATATAATAGCATAGTAGATAAAAATAGAGCGAATTTCCTCATACATAATCATGATTTATACAACACATAAACTCACAAGACAATTTCACATGTTATACTCGCTGAGAGCTTGCGCGTACGTCCTAGCTAAACCCCGTCGGATGAGAACCCCTCTATAGTACTATACTAGCTAAGGTGGAGATAACGAAAAGTGCCCTAGCTTACATGTTCTAACAATCACGTATAATATGTATAGCAGATATTCACGTGTGATAATTCAGTTTAGTGTTCGATGTGTATGTTTTGATAGGAACGTATGTTACACCCAAAAGTGCGTTAAAGCGAAAATGGGTCAAGTATACTCACAGCTGATGCGTTTAGGTTAGAGATGAGGTCTGAGATGAGTTGAGGAGAGTGCCAGATCAGCCTGCATACACGAACGGAAGTACATCAGTCTCCGAAAAGCTGAAACGGTGAAGTTTAGCTTGAACAGTGGGCAAGTTTGGCCGAACTTGTATGTAAACATACAAGTTCGAGTGAACTTATGAGGGACTGCGGAGCTCTGAGTCAAGTTTGGGCGAACTTGTCTAATTTCCAAGGAAATTAGTCAAGTTCGGGCGAACTTGTGAGAAGGTTTTGTTGGAAAGACAAGTTCGGGCGAACTTGTATAGCTTCCTAAGAAACTAGACAAGTTCGAGCGAACTTGTGATGAAATGGGTGAAAACCTGACCCAAGTTCGGTCGAACTTGACCCTCAGGGGTACAAGTTCGGTCGAACTTGACCTAGGTGTTGCTGAAAGACAGGTAAATCTCGAGCGAACTTGATGTTTTCGGGTCCAAAATCTTGCGTTTTCGCGTCGTTTGCTGAGTAAATCAAGTGTTCATCCCTCTAACCCTGTGCTACTGAGCAAACTTAGGTCAGAGAGGTCTTTTAGAGCGGTTTTAGTCGTTTTTACAAAAGCGTGGGCTAATCCGGGCGAACTCGCGATTCGTTCGGGTTAGTCCGGCTTATTTAAACCAACATAAACGTCCTTGTGCTTCCAGATCTGGGATCTTGAATGATAAATGCTTCGTTTCATATCAGAAATGAACAAAACATCACCAAAAGTCCGTATTTTGTGTAAAATCGAGTCTAAAAAGGGTTTTCCATAGATTTAACGCTTGGTGAGCCGAAATCATTAAGGTTTCGTGTTCGGGAGGCCACAACCAAGTCCAAACGAACTCGTTAAGTGTAGATCTAGGATAAAAACAGAAGTTTTATAGAAAAAGATAAAGATTTTCGTAAAAGAATGGGTTTTGATGAAATCGAAGGTAAAACCTTGTGCAAAATCATTGTAAAACGTTGACGAACATCATTGTAGTTGAAATCGGGTTGATTCTTACTTAGAAAACGAGGGGTTTCGGGTTTGAGAGCTCTGGGCGAACTTGCAGCAAGTTCAAATGAGGAAATGGAGCTGAGTATTTATAGGAAAGTGAGAAATGAGGGATCTGATGAGTCAAGTTCGGCCGAACTTGCATGAAATCATGCAATTTCGAGCGAACTTGTTAGATCTTGGAGGGAGGTGAGTCAAGTTCGGTCGAACTTGCATGGTTTCATGCAAGTAATGGCTGCATCGAAAGCTACATGAAGCATCAAGATATGGTGTTGGATAGGGCACAACAAGCAATAAAGGTGGTGTTGGCGCATAGTAAACAATATTGAATTTATTTAGCAATGATGGTCTAGTTCACTTTGAAGCTGTTAGTCCATGGGAGAGGTCCAAGCCTGTAAAACTTCATGGTTGAATTAATATACGTATGGGTGGTGATGCTAAATATGTAGGCTCACCAAAAGCCTTAAAGATTAGGTTGAAACTTGTTGTTTGATTTATGACATGGTCCATGCATGGCAGAGTTTATACATGAACGACTATGTGAGTCGTGATTTTATGGGGATTTATTGATGGGTCACTTAGACATGATTGAACACAAATTACCATGCCCATAATAATAGCTTTACATAAAAGTTGTGGAATAAAATGGCGAATGATAATGATGATGTTGGATCATATGGAAAATTGTGTAAAATCGTAATGGGTAGGATAATTAAGATTACTGGTTTAAATTTTGGGATTATTTTATTATTTCATGAAGATGGTGGGAACATGAATGCATACTAATATATAAATGGTTATGGTGATGTGATTATCTAGGTTATGGATGAAAATGACGATGTTAACTTGAGGTCACGGGTGTAAAGGTTGTCATTCTTAAGATCGGGTAAAGTGTTCAACGATTTTCATGAAGCTAGACGTGGGATGATTGGTTTATGTGATGCCATTTGAAAAGGTGTAGATTGTTGACACCATCCTTGTTGGTGCTCTTATGTCTATTGCCTACGTCTAGGACGGGTCATTTGTACAGATAGGGTTTCATAGCGTCAGAAGTTTAGTTTTGAAGTTTTTGTATGTATACTGTTATTTTCATACGAAAATCTGTAAGGTTTTCGCACGAAAATTTCATGCGAAAATCCATCCGGCCTACTCACTTGGTGCTGTCATGTCTGCCTATAAATAGGTGACTTAGGTTGTGTGTTAGGCATGCTGTTTTGAGGAATCAGTGGCGAAGCCCTGTTCGAGTCTGTAATCGTTGCTAACGTTTATTCAATACACGGACGGTTAAACAGTAATCATTGCTTGTTCTTTGTTTGTTCAATCAGCTAACAATGAATTCCGCCTCTGTTAGCTGAGCAAGTCTGACCGGAAAGCTCATTAAGTTGGGTCCGATCCTAAGCTTCATTCACAAGTGGTATCAGAGCCTTAAGGTCTGATTTGTGGACAAACAACCAAGTTTCAGCTGGATTCAACCTTCAAAGTTCAAGATTCATCCATTAGAAACTCTTCTTCTACTCTTTCTTGGAACTTACTCTAGATCTGAAGGATTTCATGGACAATTTGGACTAGATTATTAGTATACCGTGTTAAAATCAACTCTAATCAGCTTACTGAATCAAACAAACCTAAAATCCATCAAAATCATGATTGAAATCATCTGTTGGTGCACTTATTTCTATTGCCTACGTCTAGGACGAGTCTATTGTACAGATAGGGTTTCGTAGCGTCAGAAGTTTAGTTTTGACGTTTTTATATGTATACTGTTATTTTCGTACGAAAATCTGTAAGGATTTTTGCACGAAAATTTCGTGCGAAAATCCATCCTGCCTACTCACTAGGTGCTGTGATGTCTGCGTATAAATAGGTGACTTAGGTTGTGTGTTAGGCATGCTGTTTTGAGGAATCAGTGGCGAAGCCCTGTTCGAGTCTGTAATCGTTGCTAACGTTTATTCAATACACGGACGGTTAAACAGTAATCATTTCTTGTTCTTTGTTTGTTCAATCAGCTAACAATGAATTCCACCTCTGTTAGCTGAGCAAGTCTGACCGGAAAGCTCATTAAGTTGGGTCCGATCCTAAGCTTCATTCACAAGTGGTATCAGAGCCTTAAGGTCTGATTTGTGAACAAACAACCAAGTTTCAGCTGGATTCAACCTTCAAAGTTCAAGATTCATCCATTAGAAACTCTTCTTCTACTCTTTCTTGGATCTAACTCTAGATCTGAAGGATTTCATGGACAATTTGGACTAGGTTATTAGTATACCATGTTAAAATCAACTCTAATCAGCTTACTGAATCAAACAAACCTAAAATCCATCAAATCATGCTTGAAATCATTAAAAAATGAAATTATGAACAAGTGTTCAAGGAAGATAAGTATTTTCGCACGAAATACTAGGTTTCGTACGAAAATCAGAAGTCTAAAACCTGAAAATTTGATTTAACAAAGAAACATTATTTTCGCACCAAAAGAGAATTTTCGCACGGAAATCCAGCATCATTTTCGGACGAAAATTTTGTGTCTCAAACCAATTTTCAGTCAACTTCAAGTTAACCAATTTTAATCTGTTTCCTATTTTAAGTTTTTTGACAAGATGTCAGGTGAAGAAGAATTCCATAACGCTTTCGCTACACAAGCCGTTACAGTCTCCGTAGCAGCCCAGAACATGAATCTGGAAAATGAAATGGGAACCACTACGAAGCCTCCAAAGCTAACGACAGTTTGAGCTTTGCTAGTTTCTTTAGCTGTTTCAACCTTTTCTACCTGTTTTTCCACACTGACTACCTCATTTGTATTGGCTATGAGTGCTTTGTTGGCAATATCGGTTAGGCTTTCTAGCGTTACAGGCTTGGTTACATCTTTCTAGCGTTTCATGGAAATTACTGGAAGAGATGATTTAAGGGGCCTTGACGGTAAATTAGGCTTTGATAAATCCAAAGTCACATGTTTCAAGAGCAGAGAAAAAGGGAACTTCAAACGCGAATGCGCAAACCGAGAAGTAAAAGGCAATCATAATCCGTTTGGTGATGATTATTACAAAAAGGCAATCTATCATCTACCACAACCAGAGAAGAGAGTGGTACAGATCGAAGATGGAGGTTCAAACTCCAAAGATAAAGCTCTGGTTGTAACACAGGAAGATGAAGGATTCAATTGGAACAATTTCATCTCCAAAAAGGAAAGTCTTGCACTTGTTGCTGAAATCATGGAAGAACCAGAAGCATCTGAAGAAGTCTCAGAAGAAGAAATGAAAGAAGTATTGGCAGATTACTTCAGAACTTCAGCAGAGGAAGAAGAAGTTCTAGCAGGTACTCCCAAACCCTGTTTATTTGACACAATTATAAAAACTTTTGCAGGTAGCTTCGATTCTGGTCACAAAGAAGAAAGTCCTGAGGAGATAAAGACAGAGTGTGTGGAAGTGATTGATGTAACCAAGCCTGTAACGCTAGAAAGCCTAATCGATATTGCCAACAAAGCACTCATGGCCAATACAAACGAGGTAGTCAGTGTGGAAAAACAGGTAGAAAAGGTTGAAACAGCTAAAGAAACTAGCAAAGCTCAAACTGTCGAATTGGTTAAACCATGTTTAAAATGTACCGAAGCATGTGAGCAATGTGCTGAGAAAGAAAAAGCATTTAAAGAACTTAAAACATACAATGATAAGCTGTCATACGATTACAACACTGTAAAGGAATCATATGATAAGCTCAGCAGGACCATTCGACAGTATGAGAAAACTGTCAAAGAAAATGACAACACACTTTCAATGCTCAAAGCAACTGTGATGGACAAACAAATGGCCATTAATCTTCATATTAACACAATTCCTGAGCTGAAAAATGAGCTGGAGAAAACTAGAATTGAAACAGAAAGGGTTAACAAATTGTTAATCAGTTACTCTACCAGTATGTATGTCCTCGATCACATTATGCCAAAACCAGAAAGCAGTAAAGATGGTAAGAAAAGTGAGAAAAATCTTGGAAAATGTTACGATCATGTTCCACCCCCTATGTGGAATAGCTATGCTAAGAAAAATCCTGACGGAGTAGATAAGGCGCTGAATTTAAATCTTCTCACAGAAAAGAATAACGAGCTGCCTTAAAATCTTGACGTAACATATTCCAAAACAGAAAAGGAATGTGAATCCGAGGTAGTAACTAAAGTGTTTGAAAATGTGTTTGAAAATGAGTCTGACAGCACAATTTATGAAAGTGCTGAGTCAAACATTGAGAAATCAGAGTCAAGTTCACATTCTGGAAGTGAGAAAGTTTTCATGAAAATTTTATCACAACATCAGAATATGGTTTAAGTGATGATCCTAATGTAGTTATCTACAAAATGAAAGGATCAGATAAACTATATACTGATGAAGAATTCCCAATACAGAATGTTAACTTTGACCGTGTCGATAAAATCTTTAAACTCACTGAAGTTGAAACTTCTGAACTTGAGAAGAATGTTGATGTTTTCTACTCAAAACCAAAGAAACTCACAAACACATTCATCCCAGAGGAAGAAGTTATCCTGAAAACAAAAGGGATGGGTTAGGGTTTGAGAAGAAACAAAACAACAAATCACGAAAACCAGATTTTACAAAGAAAGTTGAGTTTGTTTTTGGAACCAACACTGTTGAAGAAAAAAATGTTATTAACAAACAAACCAACGAAGAGTTTAAGAAAGAAAACGAGCTTCATGAACAGGCTTTGGAACAGACTGTTGAAAATGACAGCAGAACATGTTACAGGTGTAACAAAGTTGGGCATATTCCACGACAATGTTCACAAAATCGTTCAAAACCTGTTCATGAACAAAAGAGGTTTACAGTAGATGAGAAGAAAAAAGGGTCCAGCGTTTGTGCCAACAAAAATTTTAAAGAGAAATGAAAATGCCAATTCTATTAAGGAATCACCAACTGAGAGCATTTCAAAATTTGAAATTGGAGAAACCTCAAAGAAAAATGAAAAGAAAGAATCTAAACTTTACATCAAAAAGGCATTTTCTAAGACACAAACCTGGGTAGTCAAAGCGAAGACATCTCCTGTAACTCCAAAATCAACCAATGTTCCAGTCAAATCAAAAGATAAGATTGACTTCAAGACTGGACAGTGGGTTGAGGTTAAGAAAGATGACAAAGTTGCCAAAGTTCCAAAAGTCGACATTGTCATCCCACCCAAGACCGAAAGGGCTTGGGTCTCTCTGTTTAAGTAATATGCTTTTAATGTGTGAAGGGGCTTCCAAGGTCAACCATTTCAAAGTGGATAATGGACAATGGAGCTTCAAGGCACATGATAGGGATGTTGGCATTGCTATACAATGTTAAAGCTATCAGGGGAGGATATGTTGGGTTTGTCGGAACATAGGGCGGCAGGATCGTAGGAGAAGGAATTTTGACAAACGGAGTCGTGTCTTTCGACAAAGTGAACTACATCGCTGAACTTGAGAACAATCTTTTGAGCATTTCACAGATTTGTGACAAGAAGTTCACAACTCACTTCACTGACGAAGAATGTCTTATTCTCAAACCTGGTTTCGTAATTCCCGAGGAGTGGATTCTCATGTGCGCTCCACGAGAAAATGATCTATATGTCTTAGACATGAGCGTCGCATCTACTACTTCAAAAGAAGGGCAATGCTTTGTATCAAAGGCTACAGAGAAAGAATCAATACTATGGCATAGGAAGATGGGTCACATACACTTAAGGAAGATGAATTCTCTGGTGCATAACAATCTAGTGGAAGGGGTGAATCTCAAAAATTTTCATTTATCAGACGACTGTATCATCTGCAAAAGGGGAAACAGCACAAGAATTCATACTCGAGAAAGCTTCTAAACTCCATCAAATTTCCACTAGAAAGGCTACACATGGATCTCTTTGGGCCTGTTAATGTGAAGAGTATTATAGGAGATCTATACTGTTTGGCTGTAACCGATGACTTCTCAAGATTCTCATGGGTTTTCTTTCAAGAAAGCAAGAATGAAACATTCGACAATCTGATGATCGTATTTCGAAAGATTGAAAACCTTTACCATTTGCCTATCAAGAGAATTCTGCAAGATGCTCGAATTCTGCAATGCTAAGGGTATTCATCATGAGTTCAGTGCCCCCTATACTCCTCAACAAAATGGAGTAGCTGAACGAAAGAACAGAACGCTTATTGAAACTGCACGCACAATGCTTGCCGACTCTAAGTTGCCTATTAGCTTTTGGAGCGAAGTTGTTACCTCTGCATGTTACACCCTTAACCGCGTAATGACAGTCAAGAAACACAAGAAGACATGCTTTGAACTTCTTAACCAACGAAAACCTAATCTAGAGTTTTTGGAGCCTTTTGGATCACCGTGTACCGTATTGGACCCGGAAGGAAAATTCGGAGCCAGATCTTTGGAAGGACTCTTCGTAGGATATGCAAGTCCGCAAAAGAGAGTCTATCTACCAAGCATGAATCAGATTATCGTTGCTCAATATGTTGATTGCCAGAGATACACAACGCCTATGCAAAAACCTGGAGATCCGTGGCTATTCAATTACGACAGATTGTGGAATTCATTTGATCGAAGAACCTTCTGGGAAGAACTTATCTTGCTATTTCAACAACATCAGATATCCAATCAAGAGCAAGTAACGGGGCCGTTGGTAATTTCTCCAACAACAGCACCTTCCTTTGAAGCAGGTCCAAGAAACCGACAGTCAGAACCAGTTGTTCCACCAGAACAAAATACTGCAGAACCATCTTCTCAGCCAGTAAATGCAGAACCTGAACAAGATCCTACTTTTGATAATGGGATACCAGTTCCGATGAAGGATCAGAAGAGATTACAAGTTATCTAAACAATCAAGCTGCCGAAACCAGTGCGAGAAATGAGGCCACTTCTTCAGAACAAGTTGTTGATCAGAATATCACAAATTTGGAAAGCTCAGTAAATGTTCCAGGCGAAGTAATGCCGAGATCAGTCTCCTACCATCCAATTGATAACATCATTGGAGAACTACAAACGGGCGTGAAAACACGAAATCAGATCAATAAGGATCTAAGTTGCTTTTATTCCAAAGTTGCTCCACTCCAAAATAAATTTTATCATAGTTGTTTTGTTTCTCAGATAGAACCAGGAAACATCAGAGATGCTCTTAAAGATGATAGTTGGGTGGAAGCAATGCAGGAAGAATTATTGCAATTCCAGAAACTTGGAGTCTGGGAACTTGTTGATCTACCGCCAAAGCAGAAAAAGATAAGCACACGGTGGGTTTACAAGTGCAAAAGAGATGACAGAGGAGTCGTTGTTCGAAACAAAGCTCGCCTCATAGTTCAAGGTTTTCGTCAGGAAGAGGGGATAGATTACAACGAGGTCTACGCCCCATTCGTACGTCTAGAAGCTATCCGCATTTTCCTGGCATTCGCCTCATGGAAAGGTTTCAAAGTGTACCAATTGGACATGAAATCTGCTTTCTTATATGGTAAGGTAAAAGAGGAGGTATATGTCGGTCAACCACCGGGGTTTGTCGATCCAGTTCACAAAGACAAGGTCTACTTGCTGAACAAAGCTCTTTACGGATTACACCAGGCCCCGAGAGCCTGGTACGAGACGCTTTCCAAGCACCTTTTGGCTAATCATTTTACCAGAGGGACAGTAGACAGCACCCTCTTTACAAAGGAAGTAGATGGACATCTGATTATTGTACAAATCTATGTGGATGATATCATCTTTGGATCGACAAATGAACAGCTGTCCAAGGACTTCAAGAAAGTCATGAAAGAAAAATTCGAAATGAGCGCTATGGGAGAGATGAAATTCTTTTTGGGGCTTCAGGTGGAACAACTGCCAGACGGTATTTTCATTCACCAGACGAAGTATGTTCATGACGTGTTGGAGAAATTCGACATGACAAGAACTAAACCCGCCTCTACCCCTTTAGCCACAAACCACGACATTTGTCCAGACGACTATGGAGAAAAAGTTGATGAAACATTATATTGCTCCATGATCGGATCCTTGATGTATCTTACAGCTTCTCGACCGGATATCATGTACCCCACATCAAGTTTGAAGCTGAACATGGTTTTAATCTATGGAAGCCACACAAGCCAAAAACCGTGACAAAGATAGATCCAGTTACTCAAGAGAAAGATGTGACTTTGATTATAAAAAGGCTACGCGTTATGAAGAATATGCCTCTGAAGAAAATGGAACAAGATTTTTACAAGATCTTCAAGTGGTGGCACTATGATTCGAGTACTGGAGAGGCTGTGATTTCTGTTGAGCCTGATGAAGGGTCATGGGATATGTCCGAGGATCTATCAGAGACCATAATTATGCACAAAAGAATCTATGGGCTATGGCGTGCAATCATAGTATTGGATCCTATGTGGCTTGTCAACTGCTCAGAGAAAGACATGGAACAATTATTCTTCATCAAAATCAGTTATGAAGATAAAGACAAGGAGCAGGCCATGCAGTTCCAGAAAATTGTGAATGTTTGTTACACTAACAACATTAATTCAGGAAAAGAATGGAAAACTTCATTGAGAAAGCTTGAAGATAAAGAGCAGAAAAAGAAAGATCAAAAAAAAGAAAGGATTGAAGCTCGCCGAAAGCTGGCCACCCGTGAAAGGTTCAAGTTCGGGAATACTTACAACCGACCTCCTCCTACAGATCAAACTCCCATTGCTTCAGAGGAGCATCGAAGGCCACGCAAGAGATTTTTCGGATGATTCAAGTCAAACATGTTAAAAGTTTTTGAAGAAAAGGTTTTGAAGACTGTTCAAGACTGCGGCAACATCCAAGGGGGAGTCTGTTGGTGCACTTATGTCTATTGCCTATGTTTAGGACGAGTCTATTGTACAGATAGGGTTTCGTAGCGTCAGAAGTTTAGTTTTGAAGTTTTTGTATGTATACTGTTATTTTCGTACGAAAATCTGTAAGGATTTTCGCACGAAATTTTGTGTGCGAAAATCCATCCTGCCTACTCACTAGGTGCTGTCATGTATGCCTATAAATAGGTGACTTAGGTTGTGTGTTAGGCATGCTTTTTTGAGGAATCAGTGGCGAAGCCCTGTTCGAGTCTGTAATCGTTGCTAACGTTTATTCAATACACAGACGGTTAAACAGTATTTATCGCTTGTTCTTTGTTTGTTCAATCAGCTTACAATGAATTCCGCCTGTGTGAGCTGAGCAAGTCTGACCGGAAAGCTCATTAAGTTGGGTCTGATCCTAAGCTTCATTCACAAGCCTAGGATTCGCGCCTTCACTCTTTTCTCCAGGTCATGTGGTTAGTGCGCTTTATTGAGGTTTCAATTGATGATGTAGTTCAAGAAGGTTGGTTTGTGGATTTGGAAGCTTTGCAACCGTCGAGTTCTAATCTCCTTTCTCTCAAATATTTTCGCGGCTAGTATACATGCTTTTCATGTGTTTTCGTACGTGTTACAAGTTTATATGATTAATGAGCTTTGTGATTTAAATTGTTTATAAACATTTGCGCCAGATAATAGCTTTTATGATGTATTAGTTAGTTGGGCTTTATGTCACCCCCTGACTTCCCGGTGGGCCCAGACTTGGGGTTTAGGCGTGACGGCCGGATAACAGTATTACAATTGGCAGCGGAAGAAAGAATGATAAAGTACAAGTATAAAAACTTGAAATTATATAAATAAAATTTATAGCGTTGTGTTTGGTAAAAATATCCCACAAGGCAAGATCAAAATAGAAAGGACTTTAGACATCAAAGTTCTTTAGCTAAAGAGTCGCAAATTCTAAAGTTTTATGGCCGAACCGTATCCAGCCTACTATCAAGGTTTGCCACATGCGGATAATCTTTAAAAATATGTTAGCTTTCGCTAGTAGTGAATACTATTAACCGACTCTTTTGAAAATCATTTTAAAAATCATTTGATATATATTATGAAAACCCGTGGGTAGTCATTTATTATTCATTTGGGTAGATTTCTTGTCACAAGATTTACATGCTTGTCAATATATTCGGGGACCTGAGATCAAATGCCGGTACATGGTCAATATACACACCATCTTTATTATTTTACGTCTGTCAGGTGTATGCATACACCACATGCTTATTTTATATGGCCATTACAATTAATGAGTCGGGATGCCAGGACACGATACTATTAATCCCCAATTATTCAATGTTATCAAGCAAAACGGATTAAACCAGGTTCTTACATTTATGAATGCATTTGCCCATTTTGCAATACCCATTCCAAGTGGCTATGCCATATCCCAAGTTTTATAAACAAAGTAGGCTAAAAAGTATATACCTTTGCTATTTGTATCAAACAGTGTATTTGTTTCTCGTCGCAAAGCATATTAAGAGTATATTACTCTAGGTGCGATTATCTGGAGGGCTCTATAGTTTGGAATGAAATGGAAATGTTATCCATTAGAATGTAGTTTATACTCGTACGAGTGAGGAGTCTTGTGTGTTATGGGTTATTTAACCAGACGTTCTGATTTGGGAGGGTTTTAAAAAGGTTTGACCAGATACGACTAGTTTATATGGTTTATGCCACTTTAACTAATCGTGCGCGTATATACGGGTTCGGTTGGTTAAATGGATTTATGTCGAGTCCGACATGTTTAAACATATTTTATGATATTATATAACTGATCTTGAAGTCAGAAACTAGTTTCATACGTTACAATTTCATTCTTTGATTTATTTGCAAAAAGGTCATTGTTTACTTTTAGAAAATATATGTTTGACTCATCATTTGACCCGTTTAAACATAATGCTTGAAGGTATAATTGCATGGAATTATTCCTTATGATATAATAATCAAGTGGTTGACATTAATCAGGTTTTGACTTTGACCAAAGTGGTCAGAACCGAAAGTCAAAGCAAAGGTCAAACTGCTTAACTTTTGGATAAAATCTAACTACAAAACTGAAACTGACTAAGGATAATACTAGGACTTGAAGGAATACAGAAGGAGGCACCTAAGCTAAGGCGGGCTCCAGAAATGTTTTAAAATGAAAGATGGAATGGTGTGAAGAACATTGTGAAACTAAGGGGCTATTTATACTAACCAAGGTGTTAAGAACATGACAAGTGTTATTGGAAGTGTTAAGAGCAGGGTTAGTAGCGCCCCTTGTGTTCAAAGGAGGAGGAGAGTGGTAAAGTTTCGTGAAAGGTGGCACAATATGCAGCAGGCTGCTGCCATCAGGATTTCTGTTGTCAGTGCACCCCTTGCGGACCGCAAGGGGTTATGCCTTACGGCGCGCAAGGGGCCTCAGGCTCGCAAAAGATTTATACCCTCTTGCGGACCATAAGAGGTTTATCCTTGCGGTCCGTAAGGGACCGACAGAGACAAAAATTTTGTCTTTTTGGCATTTGGAGCCTCTCAACTTTTAATGACACCTTTTTCAATTATTTTTGTCCATCTCCTTCAATAAATCTAAATTATACGGAGAGTTTGGACACGTGTCTCACTAGAATTCGATATAAATATTCGGGTTGTTACACTTTATTAGTCCTACATAGGCCTATATCATTTTATTAAGGACATTGTGGTCTTAGAGGTATGAGGTGTTGTAGGTGTTGATAATAAAAGCATGGCTTATGTCATGTAGAATTTTAAACTGTGAATCTATCATCAGGCTTGTGGTGACGGGAATATGAAACTAGTAGCTGACGTGCCTTAGACTTGATATGTGCATCTATGTGATCTTATGTGACTTAGTATCACAGAGGTGTCTGATGCGGGCTACTCATGATGGGGGTGTTACCTTCGGGGTAGCGTCTGGTCACGAGAAATACCCTTGAGGTGTTTAAATGAATAGCCCTAGTGGTGACGACAAACCCGTTAATATGCGGGTGACGTGTTACACACTAAGTTAATTTTAACTAAAATACATGCAGCGGAAATACGAGCCTAAAAAGTTCTTTCTTTTTAAGTATTCAAACATACTTGATAACCATTTAAAAATGACTCCTTTAAAAGAGTTACATCATTTACCCTTACTTGATATTTCAAACTTAACATGCGAATACAAACTAAGTGACTACCCTTCCATACAATCCATGTTCTTTAACTCGATCTCCGCCCGATTGTCCTTTGTGGCAGTTAGTAACGATCCGTAAGCTGCGGTCACCATAAACAACCGACACATTAGTAAATAGTGACATCATACTTATATTATGAACATATAGCTAAAGGATTATATTGCATTTTAACAACACAAGATGTTTCGTTTGATCATCCTTCCAAACTAATCCACTACTTCCAAGCATCAACTCACTTGAACCCAACGTTATCGTACCTGCACTTTTCCTTTCATTCTCAACAACAACATGATTAGCAACGTGTACCCTTAAATATTGGAAGCCCACGACTTCACATAAACATATTCCATTAGTCTACATTCACTAGATCACATCAGATGCGATACACGTTCATATATTCGAGCACATACTTACATTTCACATACACATGTATACACCTTAAGTTTGTACTACATACACTCCTATGAATTCTTATTTATAATCACACATACAATCCCATTCATTTAATTTCTTTCAAGAACCATAAATTGTTAGGCACGCCCCCTTTTTTTCCATTTACAAACATGCTTAAATACTAGATTTCGTCCATTCACACGTGAATTATATTCAAGTACTAACAGACATATAAGCCTTAGTCGTGTACATAATGAAATCAATAATTACACACCGTAACTTACATGCCATATCTTTGTACGAGCCTCCGTACCTTTTTTTTGTCCTTACCATCTCAACATTGATCCTCATAACCCAACATCCAAATTCCACCATTCGATTCATTACACTCGTATTCATGACCCATTTACTTATTTCTCATGGTTTCGAGCATAATCATTTACATATAATTAATTTCCATTCTACTTATCTTGAGACTACCTAACCATCCTTATGTAATTTCAAATAGACAAGAGTACATAACTTTAGCTAAATAATAATAAGTGAAACTAGAAATCACTACTAATACATAATAAATTTGCTTATACGTGTACCGGGTCGAATCGACCCATTCTTACTCTCTTTAAAGATACAGAAACTAAATATATAATGTATTGGGTTTAAAAGACAAACATACTAATAATTTATATGCATTCTTATAATAGAAGTAAGTTTAACTTACCTTTGCCCGTAGGATAGTCCTCACCATTTTAATTTTTCCTTTTTCTTTTTTTGCCATGTTGTCTTCCAAGCTTTCCCACACCTAGCTTGGCAACTAGTTCATTCTTTCAATCATTAGAATACACCTTGTGGTTGTACACGACATGCAAACAGATTGATAATTTTTCACATACTATCTCATGTATTCATTTACAATAATACTACTCTACTAGATTATTGACTTTATAGTCAACCCGTTTGATATATTTAAGTGAACACTTGCATAGTCTATTTTTATGTAGATAAACACTTTGAACACACCTTAACAATTGTACTGATTCATCCAAAACAACATTTAGTGTTATAGCAATGGGTAATTAGAAAATCACTCATGTTAAGTTCATAAAACACATTATTTTTATCACTGCGTTTTTGTGCAGTAGCTGTTCTCGACCATTTTCACCCTTTTACAATCCGATTTAGTTCGACACGTTTAAATATAAAACGCGGTACATTCTGATAGCTTTCCAACCATATATCGTACGCCTTAAACCGAGCTACGGTTGATTTTATATGATTTTTTTAAAAACAGACCAGCAGCATAATTTATTTCAATCAGCATTGCTGAAAGTTCTGGTTAGTACTAAAAACCATCTGTTTTGACCCTTTTACGATTTTTTAGCCTTTTATGTTCAAAGACAAATCGTAGACAATTCAAAGAGCTTTCCAAGCATATAAAATACACTATCACATGATTTTTCTATAATTTTATATGATTTTTATAAAATCAGGACAACTTATAAAAATGACACAATTCAGCTTGCTGTCAAAACTAAAAAATCAACTTAACTTGCGGTTTTGACACGCCAAACATCATAACTAGCTTCTCGTGTTCAAATATGAAATGTAGTATGTTCTACTAGCATTCCAACCATCTATCGTACACCCTAAACGGAGATGTTACGGTCTCGTTACAGCCATTACAAAAACAGGTTTGTAAGAATAATTACTTCCAATAGCTTTGTAAATCTTTTGAATTAGGGATCAAAAACTCAACTTTAAATTGTCTAACCATGTTTATAGGCTACTAAGCATCCTAACTCAATTTGAAATATCGTGGCATACCCATTCAAGTCTTTATTTCTCATTTGATCACGTATTCAACAATAGTCTTAGTCTAGGTTTTGCATCAAACACTTGGTGTGCGTACTACTATAAGCATAATGTTCAACTAATTCATGCATAATCTTCCAAGTTCCTACTTTCAATCATCAACACAAGAAGACATCAAACCAACTTCATACCATATTCAACCTAACTTGAAAGAGTTCATCATATTCAACATAATCAAACGAATTTGCACATGATTTGGACATGGGTGATCCACCATGTTGCTACCTTCACCATCAATGGTGGGTTTCAACTTCAATCATCAAATTACTTAAAATTATTCAAATTCAAGTCCTATTTGATGATTCTAACACATATTCATCCTCAATTTCATACAATTCATAGATTGATCATAAACCCACTTCATCAAAAGCTCCAAATCGAAAATTACAACTTACCACTTATTTATTAAAGCTAGATGGTGAGAAATCTTCATTCATGCAACGTTTTCCATTCGATTCGGACCTTGATTTGGGGTTGAATTGCATCTTCATTCAAGAAAGGGTTTTTCTCCTTTCTTGTTCTCCATGTACCACACATACACACACACTACACACACTTAGGCTAATTTATCAAACTTCAACCCCTTTTACCAAGTTTAGTCCCTCTAGTTTGCCACACTATCATAATTACCATCAAACTCATTCCTTACTTGTTTTACTAAGTACTTTAACTAGATTAAATAGCCTAGTTATTTTATTTCATGTTATATCATGTGGAAATATATGGCGAATATAAATATTCGAGTTTTGGGGCGTTACATGACGGACTCTCCGGATCAAATTCGAGGTGACAAAACCCCTGAGAGGGCAATGATGATAGCTTACGGGCAACAATGATGGCTCACACTTCCCTATGTGCTTATATGTTTTGCGCAAGTTAAATGGTGAGTAAATGATGTTTATTTGTGAAGTTGAGGAATGATGATAAAATATGCGGGTGATGAATAATGTTTAATTATGCGGGTGATGAATAATGTCTTATTGTGTAGATATAGAACGAGGTTAAGTTATAGTTGAATTTATTCTAAGGAATATCTTGTGTGTTCTTGGGAACGAATTTTGACGGGTAATCGTACTTAACGATAAACGAGTCTTTTAGGCCATTACTTCTAATGTCCTAGATACGGGTCGGTTTAGATGATTGACCTATGAAACAAAATGCATTGAGGGTTGTCCTTCAGTGTCTAGGTAATCTGATCCACATCGGAAAGGATTACTTGAAGGGTTATCGGATGTAAGTTACGAGTGGAGTTGCGGGTTGTTTTGGGTGACGGATTGGACTTGTTGAACTTCAAAATGATGTTAGCGTATTTAAATAAATGTTGATGATTTGAAAATAAGGGTGTTTTGATTTTCAAAAAACGTTTACGACGTATCTTAAATGCTTTAATTAAAATTTTTACAACATGTTTTCAAACAAAGCGTTTACAACGTATTTGAATGATTGGCCTATGAATTAAGACGCATTGAGGGTTGTCCTTCGATGTCTAGGTCATTTGATCCACATCAGAAAGGATTACTTGTAGGGTTGTCAAATTTAAGTTACGGGTGGAGTTACGGGTTGTTTCGGGTGACAGGTTGGAGTCGTTGAACTTTAAAATGATTTTAACGTATTTTAATAAGCGTTGGTAATCAGTAAGGGTGTTTTGGTTTTTAAATAAAGTGTTTATGATGTGTTTTAAATGCTTTAATATAAAATATTAGAACTCATTCAGCATAGCTAACTTTTGCATGTATGTTAGATTATGTTGTAGGTGTATGATTCGAGTTGGTGACGCTCTTGGCTAATGGGTGGGGTTACTCGTGGGCATAATGGAAAGCATTCATATTATTTTGATTTACCGATAGTTTTAGATTTTAATACATCTAATATTGTTTTAAATTAACTTTTCCGTTGTGTATTTTTTAGAAAAGATCAACTTATTTAACTAGTAAACTGTGATATGACCCAACGATAAGATGCTCAATTTGAGGGCCTTACATTCAGTTTTTGTGCTTAAAGTATCCATTATGAGTCCCCAGTTATTCCAAGCCATGAAACGAAACTTTCACTTAAAGGTGATCATACTAGTGATTCTTCGGCTACTTTTGCAAGTAAGTCGTGGGAGATGTTAGCTTGGTGTGGTCTCTCCATAGGGAATTCGAAATCAAAGTCACATAACTTAAATTGATTGTCTTCTTATATCTTTATTTAAGTTTATGCTTTTATTTTATATTTATATTTTTACTTTTTTAGTTAAATTTACTTTTATTTGCACCAAAAGGTTTTCTTTATGATTGACTAAACAGCGATGAAAGTTAACTATTGAGAACTTCCGTGTCCTTATCCTTGGATGAATATTTGGTTTTTACCTAAACTATACTACGACATCATACATTTGCCTTATTGTGTATATTTGTGTTAAGCGTGGTAGTTATTTTATAAATTTCAAACAATGATTTGTGTTATAAAAATCTTTCAAAAAATAATGTATCAATACATGTGGAAGTGAGTATGGATTTCTCATGATTTGTGATCCACATAAACATACTATTTTTTCTTCAATCATTTAAGCGTTTGTTTGTAAGATATATACGTCAAATCTCTTAAACACACATCTCTGACTTTGACTGAAATGCTAGAACTTGATAGTAGTCAACGTTACACATATTACCTTGGACTGGCCAACACATGGCTAATGTAACATACACTTGGACTGGCCAACACATGGCTGACACAAATGGTCAATGTGACTTACACTTAAAGTTCATAAGCTATGTGTGACAAACACAGTAAACTATTTCATGCTAATTAACTCTTAAGTCACTGTGACTTACGGAAATAATCTTACTAACCTCATGGTTAGTTAATTTATTTGTTTAAGGGCTTTTGTTAAGTGAAATCATGTTGAGCTAACCACGATATTATTAAATGTACAAACCTGATAAATCAGTAATAAGTTAATATATTCAATGAAGCCAGTTATACTTTTCATCATCAAATCTATACATAATACATTAGTTTGACGTGAGAGAAATTAGTAATAGAAACTAGTGTTAAGAGACGGAGCAAAAATTCTCATAAATTTCTCTAGACTAAAGTTTTATATCTTGGTATAACTTAAATTCCAACAAATTTGCAAGATATACAAACTAATTCCACATCCATATAACTTATCATACTTTCCGTCAAATCTCAAGTTTTAAGTGAGTTTGATATCTAAACACGCACTATAGGTTTAAAAACTAAGTGTTAAAAAAAACTATAGGTTTAGAAACTAACGAAGAAACTAAGTGTCAAAAAACTATAGGCTTAGAAACTAACGACGACGTATTAGTAAAGAATCACTATATATTATTTCTAACGAACTAAAACAAATGATAGTAAAATGGGTAGATTAATATATATATCTTGCATTAAAATGAATATTACTATCCATGGTGATCTAAAGTCTCCAATGAATATATATTTTTGGATCAATTGTTCAACCTACTCACAATGAAGGTACACAGGGTTTCGTAATAGGTTTTATCATTACGCAATGAATATTTGTATCAAAATAACAATGATACCCTTTCCGACAGTGGCGGACTCAGGAAATATTTTTCAAGGAGTGTGGATGATGGGTTTAACCAAATTTTCGACAAATACAAGCGGGATTTTACGCTATAAAATATACAAAGTTTTTTTTTCAAAAGGTGTGCCCGCCCACCCATTCCTCTTACTAGGTCTGCCCCTGCTTTTCGGTACGTAATCCAATTCTAGAACATTAAGAAAGTCAAATACAACCAAAGGGTGTTCAGAAAACTTTACCTTGCTTAGTTAAGGATGATCACTACTAAAAGGTTCACACACTATTATACCTTGGTATATGGATGGTAGTCAAATCCTTCCAATTTACCAGAACACATGATATGTATTGCGTTTACCCACTTGTAACAAAACACCACGCGGAAGGAACCCAGTTTGATCCTTGTCAGTGACGCGACAACGTGGAGTGTAGTGGCTGCGAAAGGAAATCAATGGTGGTTGCGGCTCGGGCTAAGGAAGCATAAAGAGTGAAGAGGGAAAGAGAGAGTGGCGGAATTTTCAGATTAAGAAGTAAATGCAAATGCAAATGTAGGCATTGTACATACCCTGGAAGAACTAATAATAATAATAATAATAATAATAATAATAATAATAATAACAACAATAACAACAATAACAACAATAATAATAGGGTGTACATATTTGCATAATTTGCACACCAAATCCTAGCTTTATATACGCCACGTATAGGTCTATATGCTGCGTTATAGTGTCACACCCAAACCGATGGCGGAAACATCAGGAAGCGGCACTAAGCGAATCAGATTGCTCAAGAGAATCCATAGCAACTATTTAAGTGATAATATTTAAGCGTTCAATATCCCATACTATCAAACATAAAATCCTCAAATAATTATTACAAATATCAAATAATCTCTTAAACATAATCCAATCTGATCTTCCTTAGATTTCTATTAGGTGCGTTTCTAAAGATAGATCCTAATCCTTTGCAACAAGAATCATCAACATGTCACATACGTTAAAATAAAGTCAATACAATTAAGTAAAGGTGAGCATACAGGTTTGCGTACATAACAGATATAAAAGCGTTTAGCATACACCGCATGACATACGTAAGAGATGTGAACTATGTAACTACTTAGATTCAAGTAAACCAACAAACCGCGAGTGCGAGGCACGCGAACAAGTGTCCACGTCCTAAAGAGAAAATAAATGTGAAATGAAATGCGAGCCTTAGCAACCCCGGGCCTCCGGGTGGCGGGTCAACCTCTAGCAAGCTATCATGTTAAGGGTGGCGTACTAGCAATCAAGTAACACATACAATTCAGCAGATTTCACGTATAGTCATGTATCAGCGGGTTGCGAGTAAGCGTTTGAGCTGTGTGATGTGATTTGATATAGGAACGTATGTAACACCCAAAAGTGCGTTTAAGCGTAAAAAGGGTTCAAGTATACTCACAGTTGGTGCGTTAAGAGAGAGAGATGGGATCTGATGTGGATTGAAAAGAGCGCCGATTCAGCTTGTAAGCGAACAGAAGTGCATCAGTCTTCCGAAATGCTGAAACGGTCGAAACGTGAAGGTGCAGAGGACAAGTTCGAGCGAAGTTGTACCAAATCTCCTGGATTTGGTACAATTTCGGGCGAATGTGCTTGAAATACCATAGGATTGTACAAGTTCGGGCAAACTTGACTGAAATTCTTGGAGTTGATACAAGTTCGGGCGAACTTGGTTGATTTTCTTGAGAATTGGACAAGTTCGGCCGAAGTTGGTCACCAATCTGGGGACAACTTCAAGCGAACTTGCTCTTTTTGGAGCAAACTTGACTGTTTTAGTCACCAAATTGTGCGTTTTCGCGTCGTTTGCTGAGGAAATCGAGTGTCCATCCCTCCAACCTTAAGCTACTGAGCAACACATAGGCTGGAAAGGTCTTTTGGAGCGAGTTTTAGCCACTTTACAGGAACTCGGGCTAATCCGGGCAAACTTGATGGTTCGTACGGGTTAGTCCAGTTCGTGCAAGGTGACGACATCGTCCTTGTGCTTCCGGATTTGAGATCTTGCTTGACAATGCCTCGTTCCACTTCATAGTGAATGAACATACGTCATTAGTCAGTAATTTGTGTAAAAAACAATGTTTTAAAAGGTTTTACTTAGATCTAACACTTGGTGAGTCGAGATCATTGAGATTCCTAGCTTGGGAGCCGAAGCTAAGCCCAAATACACTCGTTTACTAATTAAAAAGTAGAAGTTTTGTAGAAAAGATGAAGATTTTCATAAACAGAAGAGATTTGATGAAAACGAAGGTAATCCTTGTGTAAAATCGTGGTAAAAGCGTTGGTGTTTACATAAAACGGGTTGATTCTTACTTGGAAATCAAGGGTTTCCGGTTTTGGGAGCTTTCGAGCGAACTTGCAGCAAGGAGAGCACGAATGGAGGTGCTGGGTATTTATAGGTGAAGAGAAATGGAGCTGATGGAGACCAAGTTCGCCGAACTTGGCACAAGTTCGGGCGAACTTGGCTAGTTCTGCTGGAAATCATGCAAGTTCGAGCGAACTTGTGGGTTTTTGAGGAATTCCTTATGTTTTCACCACTAGTCAAGTTCGGGCGAACTTGGGGCACACAAGTTAGGCCGAACTTGGCCTGATGACGAAGTTTTCTTTGTTATTTTCGCGTTAGGTGCTCGTTTAGTGATTCGGTTCATATTAGTTAGTTCTATTAGGCGTTTTAGCGAAGCGTTAAGCGTTTGGATAATTAAAATAATGTGATTTGGCGATTCGTGTGAGTGAGAGCGTTGCGGTAGCGAGTATAACCATAAATCATAAAATACACATAACACATAATAACATAAAGTAACATAATCAACTGCGCTGCGATGTGATGCGATAAGCGATGTCGAAGGCACAAGTGTTTATTAATAATAACACACTCGGCTCTTTAAGTAACATAGTTACTCGTAATTGCGTTGAATTAGCGTTTAACAAGCTTTTAGATGTAATATAGTTGTGACATAAATGTATTTAATAAACATAAACCATTCCATTAATCAAATCTCGGATTACATTAACGGGTACAAACAAAATTGACGGAAAATGATAACAATGAAAATTACGAGTTGTTACGTATAGCCACCTTTTTCAATTTCCAAAAGAATCTCTGATATCACGTGGGAATTTGAACCTTTATATACGTCGTGTATATTCCTATACCCAACGTGTATAAAGGGTGGGTTTTTTTAATAAACAATTTTATACATTATTTATTGTTTTACTAAACTTTTATAATAAGTATTTAAAAAAAGTTAAGTATTTTATTGTATAGTATAAGTCTCATATAGACTTATATAAACTCTAAAACAATGAATAGTGTAGTACAAGTCTCGTATATGTCCCCTATAGGTCTTGTATATGCCTATAGGCCTATGGATGTAGTATATATCCTGTAGTATAATATAGGTCTCGTATAGGCCTATGGATGTAGTATCCTATCATATAGTGTAGTATTAGTCTCATATAGGCCCATACGTGTAGTATAATATCATATCCTATGGTATTGTATCGTATAGTGTAGTATAGGTTCTGTATAGGCATATATGTGTAGTGTCGTCTCATATAGGCCTATAGTGTAGTATCGTATAGTATCATATCATATGGTGTAGTATAAGTCTTGTATAGATCTCGTGTAGGCTTATAGGCCTCGTATAGGCATATGGATGTAGTATTATTGTATACGGGACCTAAACTACATTTATAGTCCTATAAGGGACCTATACTACACCTATAGGCCTATACGGGTGTTGTATCGTATCCTATAGTATGGTATCGTATTTTATCCTATCGTATCGTATATTATAGTATAATATAAGTCTCGTTTATGTCACTATAGGGCTTGTATAGGCCTATAGGCCTATACACGACCTAAGCCACACCTATAGTTCTATACTGGACCTATACTACACCTACAGACCTATACGGGTGTTGTATCGTATCGTATTGCATCGTATCGTATCGTATAGTATAAGTCTCGTATAGGTTTCGTATAGACTTATATAAACTCTAAAACAATGAATAATGTAGTATAAGTCTCGTATAGATCCCCTATAGGTCTTGTATATGCCTATCTATACGGGACCTAAATTACACGTATAGGCCTATACGGTTGTTGTATCATATCGTATAGTTTGATATGGTATCATATAGTGTAAGTCTTGTATAAGTTCCATATAGGTCTTGTATAGGCCTATAAGCCTATATGTGACCTATACTACACGTATGGTATCATATCGTATTATATCTAGTATCGTATCATATAGTGTAGCATAAGTCTCGTATAGGTCCCTTATAGGTCTTGTATATTCCTAGTATAGTATGCTACACCTATGCGGGACCTATACTATACGATACTACACATATATGCCTATACTACATTATTCGATACGATAAGATATCATACTATACTACACCTACAAGCTTATACGAGACTTATACAACACTATACGATACGATACATCCATAGGCCTATACGAGGTCGATACAAGACTTATACTATACAATACGATACTTAACAACGTTTTTTAAAGTACTTATTATAAAACTTTGCTAAAACGATAAATAATGTATAAAATTGTTTCCTAAAAGAAACAGTTATATACGCTATGTAATAAGCCTATACGCGACATACATAAAGGGTCAAAAGACAATTTTATCCCTGGTTTGGGCTGCGTAAGCACCCAATCTAGGGGTAAAATAGTTTTTTTTACCAAACTTGCCCCATGTATATGCCACATACAGGACTACACACGGTGTATAGTAAAAAGACAATTTTACCCATGGATTGGGGGCTATACGCAACCCAAACCAGGGGTAAAATTGTCTTTTTGACCCTTTATATACGTCGTGTATAGGTCTATACGCAACGTATATAATGGGTGGCTTTTTAGCCCAAACCAGTGGTAAAATTGTCTTTTTGACCATTTATATACGCCGTGTATAAGCCTATACGCATCGTATATAAATGGTTTTTTTTAGGAAACAATTTTAGACATTATTTATCGTTTTAGCAAAGTTCTATAATAAGTACTTTAAAAAAAAACATTGTTAAGTATCGTATCGTATAGTATAAGTCTCGTATAGAACTCGTATAGGCCTATGGATGTAGTATCGTATAGTGTTGTATAAGTCTTGTATAGGCCTATACGTGTAGTATAGTATCATATCTTATCTTATCGTACCGAATAATGTAGTATATGTATGGTATAGGTCCCCTATATGTCATGTACAGTACATCTATAGGCCTATGCATGACCTATAGTACACCTATAGGCCTATACGGAACCTAAACCACACCTATAGGCTTATACGGGCCTATACTACACCTATAGGCATATACGGGTGTTGTATGGTATCCTATAGTATCATATCGTATAGTGTATACTTTATAGTATAAGTCTCGTATAGGTTCCCTATAGGTCTTGTATATACCTATAGGCCTACGCGGGACCTAAACCACACTTATAATCCTATATGAGACCTATACTACACCCATAGGCCTATACGGGTGTTATATCATATCCTATAGTATCTTATCATATTGTATCGTATCGTATCGTATAGTATCGTATAGTGTAGTATAAGTCTCGTATAGGTCCCTTTATAGGTTTTTGATATGCCTACTATACTATACTATACTATACTATACTATACTATACTATACTATACTATACATATACACCTATACGGGACCTATACTACACTATACGATACAATATCACATTTATAGGCTTATATGAGATCAATACGGGACCTATACTACACTTATACGATACGATATTTATTGTATAAAAGTGATTAATGTTGTATAAAAAAGTTCGTAAGAAATAATTACTTTTTTTTATTTATTTAACATAGAAAACTTATTTTCTTTTATAAAATTTGCTAAAACGATTAATATTGTATAAATGTTTCTAAAAAAACACGTATATACGCCGCATATAGGCCTATACGCGGTATATAGGAGCAGTCGGACCAGAATGGCACCAGCCAGACACTGATTTTTATGCAACTATATACATTGCGTATAGACCTATACGCAGCGTATATAAACCCTAAAGTGTGCAAAGAGACATCTTGGTTGTGCCAATAGTTTGAGCCTAATAATAATAATTTTTAAGTTAAGAAATGAAGTTCTATCCCTCTGTTGGCATCTAAAGTATGATTTAAAGTTTGATAAATAGTTTTAGTAAAAACAAACAAAATATGAAATTTATATGCATGGGAATCAATGTAAATTATAAAGATGTTAAATCTAATTAGTTTAACTGATATTTAATATATAAAAACAAATTTGAACTTTTTGTAATAGTTAATCTTCAAAGTCTGAAACTTAAAATATAACAAGAACCTCTACTAACATAGATATTTGATCACTTGTTAATTTATTTACAATCATATATATGCTTGAAACACTTTCTTATAATAAGTGTGATGTGGAAAATACTTTATGGTATTTCACGAAATAATCGGAAAAGAGGTATGTGAGGCCTAAAAAGAAAATAATGAAAAGGGAAAGCTGAGTTGCGCATAGTCTTTAAACCCTGTAAACAACTTGAGTCTCTTCTTTAATTTAATTTCCCAAAAAACTTTATGATATAATTGAAATCTATAAAAATTGTAAAAATTGTAATTTGTGACATGCTAATGGCTCATGACCCACCACCCACTACCCTCATTTCTCCCTATATATACCATCTCTTCCACCATTCCTTATGCACCATCACCACCACCAGCAACAACAACAGCCACCACCAACAGTTCACTGTAACTGTTTGATTTGAGTGTGTGATTTCACAAGCAAAAGCTGTAACAATGGTGATTGCTGGTCAATTCCCTCACCTCACTTTTGCATTTGGTCTTATGGGTACTCTCTCTCTCTCTCTCTCTCTCTCTCTAGAAATGTTTCTATCTCTCTCTTCACCATCATATCCATTTCACTTTGATCCTTTCTAGTTAACATATATAATCATATTATTGAAGGATCACATACCAAGAATAAAATAATAGTATATATTAGTACTTATTGCATGCATGAAATATATAGGTTACTTGCCATGCACGTAACAAATCCAAAAACCCTAGTTAGATAATACTATGCTGGTTTTTATTATTGTTTGCAGGCAATATTGTCTCTTTCATGGTGTTTGTTTCACCATTGTAAGTTTTTTATTCCTCTTTTCATCATAAATCAGGATTAATATTTAAATTATATTCAAGTTTATGGTTATGTTTATCTTTATATATGCTTCTTTCTGATCAATTTTGATTTTTAAACCATCTTGCATTGGAAAAATTCAGGCCGACGTTCTATAAAATTTACAAGAAGAAATCAACCGAAGGGTTTCAGTCGATACCTTACGTGGTGGGATTGTTTAGCGCAATGCTTTGGATCTATTACGCGCTGCTAAAGGGAAATGCAATGCTTTTGATCACCATCAACTCGGTTGGCATAGTCGTGCAAACATTTTATCTCGCGGTTTATGTTTTCTATGCCCCAAAGAAAGCCAAGGTATGCATGTGTAGATCTTTATATTGCTAAATTAATTGTTACTTTCTCTTGGCCTTGATTCGGAAGCATTGTTTCATGTGTAGATGGAAAGTTTGAAGCTTATCATGCTATTCATAGTTATTGGGTTTGGATTGATTGTTCTCCTAACTCAATTACTCACGAAAGGCGCTCAACGTGGTGTGATAGTTGGATGGGTTTGCCCTTGTTTTCGCTTTGTGTGTTTTTGTCGCACCATTAGGTGTTCTGGTACGTATAAATCATAATTTAAAAAAAATAAAAGAAAGAAAGAAACTATAACTAGTGACATATCTAAGGTTTTTTTGCAAGTATAGGACTTCTATTACAAAAAACATAATTCAAAGAAACAAACTAAGATTTGTTGTAAGAATTTATTTAACTTTAAGATCACTATATTGTAAAAGGTGATTTACAAAAAGGTTTCCTATATGTACATATGCAAAGTATAAGAGAATAATAATTTTTGGGAAAAACAATTTTCAGAGACAAGTGATCAAGACAAAAAGTGTTGAGTACATGCCAATTCTTCTTTCAGTTGCCCTCACGCTCTGTGCGGTTATGTGGTTCTTTTATGGTCTATTTCTTGGGGACTTAAACATCGCGGTACGCCCTTCAGCTTACAAACTTTATTCATACGCATCAAACATTTTCTAACACGCACTTTCTTGTTTACAGATTCCAAATACACTTGGATTCACCTTCGGTATCATCCAAATCATACTTTACTTTGTCTACAAAAATAAGAAGCCGGTTATCGACGACAAAGTGATAGATTTCAAAGAGAAAGTGAGTGAAATGGATGAAGTGAGTGTCCCAGAAGTAAAAGATCAACACATGATCGATATGGTGAAGCTAAACGCGCTTATACCCTCAGAAAACGTTCCAAATCCGCATGGTGTGGCTGTTGTTCGTACTCCAGTTGTGGCTAACAACACCCTTGAAGTTCCAGCTTGAAACTGATCCTGATTGTTTATGGTTTGATGGTCAAAGTGTACCTTCTCTATAAATAACTGTACACTTCTTGTTTACAAGTGTGTACCTTTATAATTCGAGTATACTATACCATATCCTTCCTAGCTAACGTAACCCTCAGATTGTTTCGATGTTAAATGTATTCTCGATTTATTATTATATTATGTATTCTCGATTTATTATTATATTTATGGCACTTCTTACTCTATATAAATGAAGAGCATTAAGTTTCCTACTATTATCTTTTGTTTTTATTAGAACTTTTTTTTTGTAAAGGCAATATTAGAACTTTAGTACAAGTCCAAAACTAAAGAAGAAGAAGAAATATTGTTGTTTATTAATATAAAATATCACTCTCATAAAATTTGTCAAGGTATGGTACAAATGTTTTGCTTCATAGGACACATATTGTAATTTATGTCCATATGGTTCGTCTGCTTTTGTCATTTCCGACCAAATTTCAAAATTATATCATTTTCCACCATGACATTCTCAAACTGTGTCATTTCAGTTCAAAAAACTAACCCTTAGTTAAAAAAAATCGTAAGTTTGTGTATGAGTGTAAAATAATAATAATAATAATAATAATAATAATAATAATAAAAGTAGAAGTTTATAATAATAAATAAATAATAATAGTAACAATATTAACAATAATAATAAAAGAAGTTTAAAAAAATTTAGAGTAAAATATCATTTTCGTCCTTAAGCTAACTAAGCTATGAGTTTTATAACTAGGATTAGTTTTTTTGAACTAGAATGGCACGTTTAGAAATGTTAAGAAGGAAAATAATACAATTCTGAAATTTAGCCTGAAATAACAAAAGTGAACAAACCAAATAAACGTAAATAACTCTTTAACTCTTAAAAATAAGTATAGTAGCACTTTATTATAGATTAACTTTAATCTAAAGATGTTCTAATATTTAATCATAATCGATTGATAAGTATCAGTCTTTATAAAATATTAGCTAACTTGAGGTGCCTTACATGTGAAAAATGACCTGAGTATTAGCGGAAGACATGATAACTTCTGATAGAGATAAAAAGGGTTCATGAAAAAGGTAATCGAAAGAAAGGTTCACTATAAATCAACGTGAGGTGACGAAACCTACCTACGTTTTAGTGTCCTAGATCTTCTTCTTCTTCTTTTTTATTCAGAATAATATATCAATTAAATTCAAGCGTATCTCTTCAGAATTTTTTTATGAATTATTTAATACCAGATATTTTAGATTTTTTCTTATTACATAATCTAGAGTAGATGTAAATCAATAATTATGAGTAGAGTAAATCAATAATTATGAGTAGGGCTGTAAACGAACCGAATGAACGCGAACAAGGCCTTGTTCGTGTTCGTTCGTTAAGGAAATAAATGTGTTCACGAACGGTTCATGAACGCTTACCGAACGAGATTTTATGTTCGTGTTCGTTCATTAAGGAAATGAGTGTGTTCGCGAACGGTTCACGAACACAAATAAATTTGGCGAACATGACGAAGGATAAAGGCAATGGATCCCTTATTGTGGAACGGAGGTCGATCGTATTCGTCGATGTAAATAATGAGAAATAAAAGGGGGGATCGGTGCATAAACAAGTGAAATAGGGTTTCCTAGTTTAATTGTTATGGTAATAAAATAAATAAAAGTTTAATGGTAATAAAATAAATAAAAGTTTAATAACATAAAAAGTATAGATAAAATATATGAAAGTACACAAATCTTTAATTAAAACACAAACATGTGAACATAAATGAACGCAAATGAATGAATGTTCTTGAACACATTCACGAACACCTTACCGAACATTCACGAACACAATTGAACGACGAGACCTTAGTTCATGTTCGTTCATTTAACTAATCGAACAAAATTTCTTGTTAATGTTCGTTCGTTTACAAAACGAACGAACATAAACGAACTTCCTGCCGAACGGTTCACGAACTGTTCGCTGAACGTTCGGTTCGTTTACATCCCTAATTATGAGATGATAAAATGATAGAACGGTTATCATCAATAATCTGTGGTAATTTATTTAAAACAAAATTCAAAGAGCATAATGAGCAAATTATCTGTCGAAAATCTCTCAGTAAAAGTGGACGCCATCCGTAATTTGTCGGTGACAGTCCCTTATATTTTTTTTGAATGGTAGAAGATTCTACGATTATAGTATTCTATAATATTCGTAATTTGTTGGTGACAGACCCTTATACTTTTTTTTGAACGGCAGAAAATTCTACGATTATAGTATTCTATGATATCCGTAATTTATCAGTGATACCATATTTTCATATATGATAGTCCCTCATATATAAAATGGTGTGGGCAAACCAAGGGATAAATCACCGACATAATTCATTGTGAGTTCACTCGATTTCCGACGATCAACAACAAAAGTGGCACCAAGGGATCTCTAATAGAGGTATATATACAACTATTATTCGATAGAGGTTTAGGATCAAATACAAAGGCTTTTAAAATTAAGAAGTCGTACAAAGGATATCAAACGGACCCTGATTGACCTCGTTCAAGTGGCAATGGAACCGTCTCATCGAACTCTACGATGTCAGATTTTAGGTTTTCAATTTTGGATTTATAGGTTGTAGATTTTAGAATTTTTGTTTATTATCATTGTGTATTTTTTATATTTGCGTTGTTGTGTCTTTATTGTGATTCATTATGTCTTTTTCCTAGACATTGTGTTATATTTTTCGGTATTGTATTATATTTTGCTCCATATTGTGTCGTTGTACACTTCTTATTTTCAGAAGTCTTTGTAGAATAACTTAACTTGCAGTTTATATTATTCTATAAAAAATCTATTTGTATCTTTAAACTTTATGCATATCTTCTATATTTGTTTCTTGAAGTTCGTTATTTTTAATCTTTTTTAATTTTTCTTAATATTTTGTCACTATTTATAAACATCTAAAGTAATTAATTATTAATTATTAATATTAATTATTAATATTAATTATTAATATTAATATTAATTATGAATTAATAATAATAATAAATAGTTTTATTACTCTATGTATCTAAAGTAATTAATTAATAATAAATAGTTTTATTACTCTATGTGCTAAATTAGAAGTGGTGATTTTCTTAAGTTATTAGCTGGGGCGGACTTACATACAAGCATCGGATTTCTAGAAACCTATTCGGTTTTTAGTGTTTAGTGTAAACTCATTTAGGGTTACACTAAAATAATACCCATCATCGGAAGAAAAGAAAAACAATTCGTTGCAGAACAAGAAAACACCGTCTCCACCCTCACCCTCACCCTCCTCTCCTCCGGCCGACGGCCGTCCTTCTCCGGCAGCCCTCCTCTTCTCCGGCCCCTTACATCACTGCACTCATTAGATAGGTCCAGCCCCTTAAAACAGAGGCATCGATTCAGAGTGGTGGATTTCGTTTTGGGATAAAAACCCACCAATTCCTGGTACTTGTATTTATAATCTTCGTTTATTTTTGTTTAATGTTTAATTTTGTTGGGGTTTTTTATTTTTGAATGTGGAATTAATGGTTGAGTCATTGAAGTTGAACCCATATGCTAATTGAGGTTTTTTGTTTCTTATATTATTTTATTTGGTTTGTGTTGATTTTGCTGCATAATTTGTATCAATTAACAGCTCGAGATTATAAAAAAAATCATCAATTTTTTTGCATATTTCATGTCAGTTTGAAATTGAAAATGTGTTGATTATTTGCTTATTTTAAGCCAAGAGCTCTTGGCTTATGCTTGTGAATCTAGAATTAATGCTTAACAAGTCATCACTATGTGATTGAATCGTTATGCCAATTTAGCGTTTTAGTTCCTTTCATCTGTTCATATTTAGGATTTATTTTGCTTGATTTTTGAAATTGGAGGTTATGATTTGTGATGTCTCTATATACGAGTAAAATGTGTCCCATATATCATGTCAATTAACAATCTGAAACTGAAAATGTGTTGATCATTTGCTTATTGTAAGTTGAGAGCTCGTGATGTTTGTTTGTGAATCCGAAATCAATGCTTAACAGTATGAGATTGACCCGACCCGAAAATTCTATGTTATGTTGTGATCACCAAAAAAGTGAACTCATAAGAAAAAATTCCTGGATCCGTCACTTCTTATTAGGATCGGATAACATACGTGCGGACGAATTAAGGGGAAGGAAGTCAATTTCATGAAATTGGAAGGTAATAAAAATCATCTGTACACATCACTTCTTATATGTGGAGAGTAATATGCAACTTGTTTATATGTATATGGATCCCCAAACTTTAACGGGTCTTTTCTTTCATTTTAATTTTAGTAATTGAGTAAATACAGACTTAGTTGTATATAAAACTTTGTGTTTGTGTCACGACGCTAATACGGTATTGTACAAACTTGTTTATATGTGATGCCACGACCCTGATACGGTATTGTACAGACTATAGAGTTTGTGTCCTTCCTACATGACATATTCATATTTTTTTATTGATCAGTCTAACTCATTTAATAGAATGTTGTGCTTCATCTGTATACCTGCTTATATATGGGTTGTGTTTAATTTACACTAAAAATAATCATATCTCTAATATGTCAACTCGTATAAAGTTAAAATAAAAGATACAAAAATACTCAACTTATATAAAGTTAAAAGAAAAGTTACAAAAATACTCAACCTATAGTCCAATTATTTATGGCCTGTTCAAAACATTATTACAACCCGTTTACCAACAATCTTTTTACGGCCTGATTAACTTGTTTACAATTTGAATACAACATTTTTGTTGCAATCTGTCAATCTATATGACACTTACATATAAAAACGGATTACACAGATTGTTTTTGGTTCACTAATTTCGACCCATCAATCCGACATGATTACCAACACTATGATTATCAACATGCATGCATGTCTACATACATAGTTAAATATAAGTGTGTATTTATAAATGAAATGTATGTATGATAAAGAAAAAGTAAAGTCAAAAACCATAGAAAGTGTAAAGTGAAAGGGATCTGTGTTGTTTCTTGTAGCAAAGATTCTCCACTTATATTTATTCCCGGCTTTTAAGGAAATGATGATCATTATTTTATGAAATTACAAGTAGGTTCCTATGCCATTTTGATGATACAAATATATGACTTGTAGGTCAGTTACCATGCAAAACGACCACTATCAACTCACCATATGTATACTCCTACTTTATTTTCTTTCCTGTACATTAATACAAGGTCATAACTTACCCTAATTACCATCCAAGGGTATTTTTGGGTTTTCCATGTCGATCACTAGTCAATAACATCCAACAAGATCGTTCTCCGCTAGTGGCGAAGCTTGAGATTTCTGACCGAGGGGTCAAAAACGTATATACCCAAAAATTTCTATAAAACCAAGGGGCCAAAAACGTATGTACCCAAAATTTTCTATACGAAAAATACATACTCTCCACTACTGATCGAAGAGTTCAAGAGATCGGCCGTCCCTTCCCCCCTCACTATGCTACGCCCATGTTTTCCACTCCTCCCCCTAGTATGTAAAGGGCCATAATTATATAATTAACTAGGGGTTTAACTGGATCATGTTTACGGATTGACGAATTAAATAGGACATGAATTAAAAAAAAATATACGGATCCAAGTATGACATGAACCTGAACCGACTCATGTATTCCGCGGTTGACACGAATACGATCCTTTTAAGCCGACATTTTAAAAATTATTTCTGTTTTAAATATACTACTCTAAAATTACAAATTTGTAACAAAAACACATAAATGTTATTAAACCACACAACCCTAACGTCAATTTATCTTTCAACTTTCAAATTTTAACATAAAATAGCCTAACTATTTAAGTTTAACATAAAAGATTGTTTAAACTTGTAATAATAAACAGGGTCAAACTGCAAACTCACTGGGTTGAAATCAACCAAGTTAGCTAAACATGTTTATGGATTCAGAATAAATTCAACCTGCGAACCTAACATGTGAACACGTTTAGACACTACTACAAAGAGTGCGCTACGACGAAAAAGAAATAAGTCAAAACTTGAGAAGGGATTTATGCAATGAATATATTTTACCGTTTGTAAGTATATGCAAATGGGAAAGGAGTTGATACAACAAAGATGATGCGGAAGTTTAGAAAGTGTTTTTATAATATAAAGAGTATAAAAGGTGGTTGTGAGTGGAAGAGAGAAAAAAGGTAATTATAAGGTATAAACTATATTATTTAATTGAAAATGAGAGAGAAAAAGAGAAAAATGTAGTGTTTCTTTAGTATAATTTAAGATGAAAATATGATAGAATAGATGTGAATGCTCTAAGGATGGAGTTTGTTATTTCCGTATGATTAGTAATTTAGTATAAAAGAGAATAACTTCATGATTGGTGAATTTGAAGATATATATGATGAAAAAAGATCAATTTGTAGATTTTTATGTCAGAGCATTCGCAATGAAATCCTTAAAAATATGTGAGAGGATTTAGTTATATTATAAGGAATGGTTTGTAGTGTTTTTGAGTGGTTGTGAGTAGAGGAGAAAGAAAATATATGGGAAAATTAATGTTAATCTGTAAATATGGGAAAAAATTCAGGAGAGAGAAAACTGTATAACTTTTTTAATATTTTTAGAAATTGTTATGAGTGAAGGAAAGGGAAAATGTAACGATAAAGGTATAAAAAATATTATTTAATTGAAAATGAAAGAGAAAAAGTAATTGTAAAATATATGGATATATATAGGGATTTCATTGTGAATGCTCTCATTTTGGTTGAAATTGTACAACTTTATAAATTAACTGAAAAAAAAGTCGGTGGACATGCTTCCATTATGTTTGTTATTTAAGATGCATTTAATTATATACCGAAGAAAAACTTAATACAATTCTATTTAAAAGAGGTTGCGGCACAGCTTGTTATCCGTTTACCTGCCACTTTATTGTAATCATCCCTCTTCATCAAGAATTAATGCAAATGATAACAACTAGAGTTGAAAGAAATAAAGCAATTATTTAAGAGTTATGTGAGAATGAATCCGTTAGCAACCCGTCCGATAAATTATTTACCCATGCCATGTTTTTTCGACAGATATCATACGGCATATGACGATATCCCCTTCGACGTGAACTTTCGTCACCATGAAGACAACCACTGAATTTTAATTAACAAGATATGGATTCTTTTTATGTTTTTTTAAAAGAAAATGAGGTTGCATTCAATAAGATTCATATCTTGGTTCCAGCAGAGTTATTTAGGAACCCCACTGAAATTCACTTTGAATTGGAACCTTATTCAAATGTAACATCGTTTACTGTGTTTGTTCAAGGAATCATATAAATCTAAGCCTTAAGTTTGGTTCTTTCTTAGAAATTATCCTTACTTTTTTAATGTTAAGTCTTTCTTGATAATAAATAAACTTATAGTGTATATATACATAGACAATATATGTACACCAATGATGCATGGATCGTAATGTGTTCAATAATTCAATATTTTGTTGATGTATAATATAATATTGACACATTAAGCCTTTATTGGTAAAATGTTTATCTGAAAGCAACATTTTGAAAAGCGGATCAAACCAGCAGGTCATACATGTTTAACAGAGATCGTTGGAATCATCAATTCAGTTAGGAGCTATCGAACTGTGTACAAATGAGAACGCCCGGACCATACAAGCGCAATGAAAACCGAAGCAAATCGGTGATGGGACCCAATTTATATATGATATAGATATTTAAGCAAAATAATTGGGGGAGGGGGGCGATCCTTTATAATTTAAAAATTTTTGGACGAAAAATCAGAAATTTTATACTTCTAATCGAAACATTAGGGGGGGGTTGCATTCCCGGGTAGTAACTAAGCTACGCCCTTGAACTCATCTCTTGGATCGTCAACCGGTTGAGTACATATAAGGCAGGGTTTAAAATTTGGTTGGTGATGATCTCATACGAACTGCAAAAAAATCCAACTTTTTTTTGTTTATTCGGTGATCTGCCAGTAATTAATCACGAATTTTTAAAAACTCAATTTTGGGATTCTTTTTCCTTCCATCGGTGATAACGGGGGGGGGGGGGGGGGGGGGGGTGGGGTGCACACCCTGGTATTAACTAAGCTACACCCTTGAACTCATCTCTTGGATCGCCGACCGGTTGAGTACGTATAAGGTAGGGTTTAAAATTTGGTTGGTGATAATCGAAGATCTCCGACGAACTGCAAAAATCCAGCTTTTTTTTGTTTATTCGGTGATCGGTCAGTAATTAATCACAAATTTTCAAAAACTCGTTTTCTTTTGTTTTTTGGGATTCTTTTTCCTTCCAACGGTGATACGTGGGTAATTAATTACCTACGTATAACCGCCAGATTTTCAAAAATTCACCTTTTTTGAGTTCTGTTTTTTCCATGTATGATCAACTGGCTTTGTTAATGAACATTTCATCAATGATATTTTTTGTTGTAGCGGTATAGGAAATTCATTTCGATTTATAAAGTTTAAGGGTATATATTTCGTTATATGTATTAAACTAGCAACTTCTTGTTTTGGTTAAAAATTACCGAAGCAATTAAGTGATCAAACTTAGTTTGTGAGATAGCGTGTGCTATTGTGAATTGTAAAAATATGTTAACTTGGTTGACCAATTTCAGGATATAGTTTGAGGATATCGAACTATATCAATTGACAAGTAATAAATGATAAAAGTAAAAAATGACACAGGATATACGAGGAAAGCCCTTGATCAATTAGATCGCCGGCACAAAACCTCAGGATCTGACAATCACCAGCTGCCTTGTTCTTCTTATTGCTTGAAATAACAGGATACAACTTCAGGATAATGCTTGAATCAACTCTAAGTGTTACGACGATGGTGAATTGTGAGTGTTTGAGTGTGATTGCAGTGAGAATTCAGAGAGTGTACGAGTTTGTGAGCTCGAGAGTGTGTGTTTCTACTGATCCGACACCCCATATTTATAGTTACAGAAACGAACTAACTATCATATTATTCCGGGATACTCTGAATATGTTGCAGACCTATTCTTCCAGCTTCAACGTCCTTATTCCAACGAAATTGAGCAAGTCTTCAGGGTGACTTGGTCTTTGTAAACGTTTATGACATGCAGCCAAAGTCTACAAGTAAACCGTTAGCATGATCAAGATATTCTCGCAAGATGTTACCAATATCCTAGTTCAGTATCCTGATCACCAATAAGAGATATAAAAATCAAGATAAATAGTCAGGATATGGGTTTAAAATTCCACCCATAACACTTCCAAGGCAAAACCCTATCTTACATTGCTTGATATAAAGATGTATGAAATAGTAGATTTATTGTGAGAGATAGGATAAAAAGTTAGGGGGCCAAGGACTATGAAATAACTGAATGAAAGTTATACTCAAAGCATTTGAAGTTTAAGGAAAGTATGATAAGAAAGTGACAAAGAAATGATGTTAGTGATAACTAAAATAGGAATTAGTGATGGTAACCATACCAAACTAAAAGAATGTTTTACTTTTATGAATATATTTTAGGCTCCTAGACCTTTGTTTTTTATGTACAGGTCTCGTGAAGAGAGAAGATAAGAAGAGGAGTACGCGGGTTTTTCAACCCTAAAATTGGTTTATAACCCTAACCGATTTGGCCCATTAAAAAAACAGTTCGGTACTAAAAGCTATTTATTTTGGACCCAACCCGGTTTTCGTACATCTCTACCACACCACACGTCCACACTAGTTTGGATAATTGTTATTGGATTTATAAACCAAATTCATTATATTGCCAAAAAATTTTAGGCCCAAGTTTATTAATAAGTGGTTTAACGGATAATTTAGGTTGAAAAATTATGTCTCAAATTCAATATATTTGGACAACTTTTTTTTTCAGGCCCTAACATATCAAATCTAAATGTAAAACCAATAGTAGACTCGTAACCGAACCGAACTATTCATAATATCGAAAACCTAAAAGCAGAAATCAATCATCTTCCTAAATTGAAAGACCTATGCTCGATTTTAGTTCGGTCTAAACCCAAAACTGACGCATGGATTCCTATGAAATTAGAGGTCAAAACATATTAATTAATGTGAGCAAGAAGTTTCTAATTCACACCAAATTGTTTTCAGATGTTTAAATTCCATTTTGAAAACAAGATAAACTCACTTTTATCACAAAAAGATACGTCACTTTATTATATGAATAAATAAATACCTCCTCTCAACAGGTTTGATGATATGTAGGTAGTGCTTAGATCACTTGTTCATTATTATTCACAATGCAGTTTTTTATTCGAGTAAAATTTAAGATCTAGACAACGATAAAATGGATGAAATGAATTAGTCTTAATTCTCTATGAACCTTATGGTCCTATCTAATCACCATACTATGTACCTCAAAACAAGGGTACACACAAGGTTGTGGGGAAGAAGACGGAGCTAAAGGGTGTGACTGATGGCGACGGAATAGGAACTAAATAATGGGGATGGTGAAATAGGATAAGCCAGTGATGGCAATGGTGGTGATGCACGAATGCTAGTGGTGGTGGCAACTGGCAATGATCAGCTATCAACCGTTTTTCTTCGTATTCTTGATTTGGTATGGTCGGCGAGCTAGTTTTTCACGCATCCGATTAGGTGTTTTCGGGGAAGAAAGCTGGGTGAATGTCTTCGGTTGTTCTCTCAAATATGAAGATGGTCCCATACTCGATGTCCTACACCTGACTCATTACACGTCAATCATTTGGGTAATTTATGCGACATTTGCGGAGTAATTTTTTTTTGAACGGCAAATTTGGATCACTGACCGACCACTAGAGTATCATCGTGCCACCGGCGGAACCACCCGATCATATCCATCCCCATTAGGCATAATGCCTATACACCATTCAGGAGGAAACCCAATAAATATGGAAAAACCCCCTTTGTGAGAATCGAACCCAGGACCTGTTGGTCCCAAAGCTTTATCCCACCCACAAGATGCCACTAGGTTATAAAGCCATGGACATTTGCGAAGTAATACCTGTCAAATATCAGACATACAAACATGTATCTTAAATACACATTTATGTTTTTTTAATACGTCCATCACGATTTCCAAGTACATATTTTTCCTTCCAATATAAAAAGTAGAATGGGAGGAAAAATATATACTTGAAAATATATCACTATTTTTATAGCGAATCCGTCACTTGTGGTTGGAAAGACTTGGTTCTCTTTAGAGAACCAAGTTCAATCCCCACTAGTGCCACATTTGGTGGATAAAAGGCAATGAACGCTAGTTCTCCTAGACCCTAGATCAAGAGTTCGAGCCCGAGCCACACCGGGTTTTAGACCGTGTATTACACAGTGGTGGCGCAAGCCCCTACCACTGGTATTGGGTGGTAAGGTTTCCCAGGGAATGCCATAGGCAAACTCTGACGCAAGCGTGAGTCCGATTAAGACAACATAATCTGACCAGAGTGGGATTAGGACCCTCTGTTTGGGTGTGAGATCTCTCTCACAACAAGTTAAAACTAGTTAAAGATCTCATCATTAAAATAAAATTAAAATAAAAAATAAAAAACCATAAACCATTTTGTAGCATCCAACTTAAAGGTCTATATCACAAAGGAAAAGTTTGTTCTCTATGTAATAAAGCACTAGATTAAACCATTACTAAACAAAGGTTAGAGAGGAAAATAAAATCAAGGGAAAATAAAATCAACTTCATGGAACAGTGCATGTAGTTTCAAGTAATCAGGTCGGATATCACGTAATCCCATACCCGCAAAATATATACTTTTTTTAATTCCATCACATTCACATGAGTTGAGATTTTTCTTCCTACATTCCAGCTTACCAAATAACAAACATGAACATAATATGGCCGATTTTAACATAACCAATTAAACCTAATAAGATAAACCTCAAATTAAACCCAAAATATTATTTTCTATAATATACCCTAACATATACATTGCTCCTACTGACCTCAGTTGTGCCTCATCCTATTCATTTTCTTCAACTGCAACTGTGCCACCTTTTCCATCAAATCTTTGATTGTACTTTCCGCTTCCTGCACATAAGTAAATAAACGACCACATATTTCAAACAGGGGCGAAGGTTAGTTGATGCCCATGGTGCACCTGCCCACCCCAATATTTCGGTTAGAAATGTATAAGTTCCGATTTTTTCGTCCGAAAATTTTAAAATTATATAGGATGGTCCCCCCAGTTATTTTTCCTAAATATTTATACAATATATAAGTTACAGTAAAGGTTCTTACCACTTTGTATATCCTAAATATTTAAACAATATATAAATTAAAGTAAAGTTTGTTACCACTTTGTATATAAATGATGGGTACTTTGGTAAATATATATCTTAACTCTTATTTGTTTAACCCTGGATTACCCACCACACAATAAACCTAATCGCATGTTAATACCAAATTACCAATCATCTTCTTCCCGTACCCCGTAGCTTTCTGCGGCCCATTCTTCTTACCGTACTCTCGTAGCTTTGTATACAATATTTAGTTTTTTTATGTGTAAGAACGGGTCCTCTGAATGAATGAAATTTTGTGGTTTTATTTGGAACTATCATTATTTCACCCGAATCGAATAGCCGACCCGGCCCGAAACATAACGATAGGAAAAAAATTGGGTCTCATCACTTTACGCCCCCTCGAAACTTTTGGTCAAGCTCCGCCACTGATTTCAAATACTCTTTTTACTGGCGATTGGAAAACAAAACGAATTTAACCAAACATAACTGGAACGAAACCAAATTAACTGACGTAACCGAACCATACAAAAAAACCGAAAGCTCGATTTGTATGTTCTGATTCAATTTCAGCTCAGACTTTGATTATGTATTTTCGAAAACCAAAAACTGACCCGAACGGAAAAAAAGGGGAAGATTGAATTTTACGATTTGTCGGATTAACTTTTACCTAAATATCTGTTTTTCTAATATCCATTATTATTTTCTTCAAGATAGATGTATTAAAACGAAACCGACCAGTTTTCAAACAATCCAAAAACCGAAACTTTGGTTTTTGGTCGGTTTGAGCCCAAAACCAACCCATGCACACCCCTACATTTTTTTATTAAAATTGGGAATCACTACCACAACAAATAAAATTAACAAACCAACCAACCTTCAATTTCTTTTTTAGAGTTTCCACCTCAGCGGCGGTATGCTCTTTTTCCTCTGAAAATATCGCGATTATACTATCTTGCTCCTTTTTTAAAACCTCGTATTTCTGTTCTCCTCCTCTAGCTGATAATACCAAGTATCGACATTTTAATACGTATCATCTGTTAGTTCGTGTAACGGGTCAAACAGATAATTTGGAGTGTCCAAGTTCTTTGCAGCGGTTATTTTTTTCAGATTTTACCTGAGCTTCAAGTTCACTGCCGCGGTTTTTTGCAGATTTTAGATCCTGCATCAGATCACCTAATATCTCTTCTTCGCTCCTTCTCAATCTATAAGAACACAACACTTATTAATATGTGAAACCGAATTTCTGAATTTATGATTTAAAAAAAAAAGAAATATCGTGCACCTATTCTTCAAGTCACGATTCTCTTCCATTAATAGCTCTAAACTGGGATTGCTAGAATTTGAAGGAACGGTTTCATTCCCGTTAACACCAGGAGACTGACAAAAAAACTTTGCATTGATCACGCAGATAAAGTTGTAACACTTAAATTGGTATTTAACAAAGGAAAACTGCACGAAACTGAAAAAACTGTTTCTCAACAACTTTGAATTAGATGAGATAACGGAAAGCGGCTCGTGTTTAATTTCCAGATTTAGCAACCAAGTTACATTTAAACTACAAGCTTGTCGTAACAAGTGTCACTATATTTTTGCTTTTGCTTCAAAAATTGCTGACATGGCATAATATACTAGGTGGCATCTGATGTAATATTTAGCAACTATTTTAAAATAAAAACTTTCAAATTTATCATATTTAGCAACCAACTTTCAGAAACAGATAAGCATGCTTTACTATGGGAAGGTTAACGTACAATAGCTCCTTAACGTGCGACAGTACGTGACTTAATTACGCATGTCCAATTGTAAATTACGCTTGTTGTAAATTTTAAACCCTAATTACGCATGAAAAGAAATCACGCATGGTCAAAACATAAATCACGCATAGGTTGGTTTTTACCGTAATTAGGCATGTTATACATGGCCGGCTCTGAAGGTGGGCGGGGAGGACCACTGGCCAAGGCCCGATATTTTGAAGGGCACATTACTTTTTAAAAAACTCTGATATTTATATGTAAAAATAAATAAATTAATAGGTATACCCATACAAACACCAACATAGGCCCACTAACAAAACATTTTTTTATGGTTTAGATTAGTTATTAGCCCATTGCATTAGGTTTAGATCTTTAGTGAGCCCAATACCCAATTTCGTTAAGGCCTAAGGGCACGTTTTTTCGAGCTCGAACAGGGTACATGAATTCTCAGGGCCGGCCCTGATGTTATATCATAATTACGCACGTTAATTTGTTGGTCGCGTACCGTCGCATGTTAAGAGACTTTTGTATTTTAATCTTCCTCTGCTTTACTAACTCTCCATTTTACCCGTATCATATACGAATTTCCGAGCATTAACTACAAGGGTTTAATTGGCATTCTACTAACTATAATTTTAATTAATCGCACATATCTTAAATTTCGATGGAAGTTACCGCCATGTGAGGTGGCTCGACAGCTGGCACAGCTTTAACAGTTGGAGAAATCCCAAGATTTCTGACCTCTGAATTTGAAAGTAGACGGGTTTTCCTACCGTTTGCATGTTGTTTATCCAACATAGTTTGTAACTCTTCACGGGTATTTTCATTTTCAGTCAAAGGTGACGTTGACTCTGTAGAGCTTGCATCTACACCAGAAACCTTGTTTGATTTATCCCCCTTTCCTCCGATATTGATATTACCATTAGCGGCTGCAGTAGGATGCCTGTTTGGTTTGGTTGTTACTGCCTCTTTGTGCGGTTTATGTGTAGAGGCTTTGTTGTTCAACGGTGGAGTGGGTCTCGTCCTTTGACTTTTCCGTACTGAAGGTCTGGGCTCGTAATCAGGAGAAGGTTCTATAATAACCAGAAAACGTTACATGATTTAGTATATAATTATATATACACATCTCTTTTTCCGTTACCTAAAGGCGTATATAGCGAGTAATTGTTACAAACAATACACAATACATTGGTAACTTGTAAGATAATGTCGCAAGAAAACGCTCATTAAGCAGACACACACACATATATATGTGTATGTATACAGATAAGATGTATAGCTTTATCTCTACCATATACATTATTTAATGAAAGATATTTTTACAAACAAATACAACAAATTAAACATAATAAAAGCTAGTTTTTCCTAAACTATCTATACAACTAAACAATTTTGTTAAATGTTATGACCAATTTAAAAAGAATTATGCTATTGATATACATAAATAATACTTCTTACACACAAAGTCCAGCTATGTTTATCGATAAAAAGACACGTAATAAAGAAACAAAATATAGTTTACTGGTGTTCGAGACATTTATCGGCTCCCCACTTATGCAAAATTTAATCTATCATTTTTTTAATAAATCAAACTCAGCATAACATATTCCCCGTATCAGATTTTCCTAAGCAACCATTGGTATCCTACTAAAATCAAGAAACCATTAAAATTACGGATTTTGATGTAAAATCAAGAAACCATTAAAATACAGCAGATACCTCTGCCCTCGGAACTTTTCCCATGGCGTCTCGGAGCGTAGCCGATTTTGTGACAGTACGTAGTCCTGCATCGAAAATTATATATATATATATTTTTTTAACTCTATAAACTACTTAAAACATTTTCATTAACAATATATATACCAGTATGTCTTCTGCATTTGAACAAGACGTGTTTCAAGTCTTTGAAGAACAGTAGTACGCTCAAACCCTTGTTTGTCATGAGCTGGTTCGACAAAATTAGCTTCCAATACACCTAGCAAACAGCAAAAATGAAATAAAACACTACATTAATAGATCTAAACTAGTACCGAAAACAACTAAGGTTGTGAAGGTATATATAAACCTATGACCCCACGACCGTCACTTCCTGCAGCATTCCAGAGTCTCCAAAATGGCTGTAAAACGAGAAGAGCATTGCATTAAAGGTCAACAAAAGTCAGACCTTGATAAGTCTTATGAAGGTCAACAGAAGTCAGACCTTGATGAGTCTATTTTTATGATAAACATTGAACTCCTGTACATCTATATGAGCTGCTGCATCCTTTACAAACCCCACAGTAACTACCGCAACAATCTGTTCATTGAAATAGACTATAACTAGAAGAAGACGAACTTGAACAGAACATAAGCAACATATATTATAGAGACAGCAAAATGTGTGGATCGGGCACGGGTCAAAATGGGTCATTTTTTATTTTGTCCAAATTATTATATAAAGAATTGGCGTGGTAAATATGATCTGCAGATTTAATATTTTTCAACTATAATCTGATTTTTTTTTGTATTAAATTTAACCGACCCGTTTCCATATTAGCTGACTTCTATAATGTCCCATTATAAGATAAACAAAAAACTGAAAACTAAGAAAAAAACGAAACAACCATTGTTGTTACATTTGAATCCTTGGGGACCCTTCCACACTGGGATGCGGGCGATATTTGACAACATTTGTCATCATCATATCATTTACTATATTATGATGCTCCACATCCTTCCACGAAGAATCATCCGGAAATCATGAGGAACTCGTAGATAGAGAATCGATGCGTAACTCTGACAAAATTAAGAACAAATCATAACATTATACCATGAACAATCAACAAGATTATAATAATACTGGAGAATATGTGTATGACATTCTAATTACAAGTTACGGCGACCAAAATAAAGGTTTACCCTGAGTGAGTGATGATATGTCAAGTAGTGTCTAGAGTTGGGATGTTGTTCTGCCATTTCTATATTTTTCTCAGCTCGATTAACACCTCGAATCTGAATATCCTGCAAGATACAAATTTTAATGTCGATTAAGCTCGGAAAATATGACCATAAAGGAGTTACATAAGATCAAGGATAACATAAACAAACATGCTTATCGGTATCAAAATCGAGCTCTAAATTTCCTTGATCATCCTCCCATAAATTGTAAATGATAATGCGCGTACCCTGATCCTTCATATGACCAAACTACAACGTAAAAATAAAAAGAGATTAATAACATATCCACTATACACAGATGCTAACCATAAGAAAAGAAGTGTCACTTGTTTCAAGAGGTCTGCTTCGCTTGAAAAGGGAGACCATTGTACGATCGTCTCAACATTTGGATCCCAGTCACCGGCTGATGATCGTTTCATTTGATTCCATTCTTTCCCACTTTTTTCATAATCAAGCTTTTCGTTGTAGTCAAAAACCACCATAAACAAATAAAAAGAACACACGGTAAGTTACTCGCTATAAAAACATCGATAAACACATTTCAAAATAACATTATTTTAATTACCATGGGAACTACTGTATCTTCCTTCCCTGTGCTCCGCAAAAACGTGTACGACAATAGACCAATGCTCTGTGTAGACCTTCAAAGCAATATCAAATCAAATACAATTAGTATTTTTTAAAATTGGTATATAATATATAATATAAATATAAATGGACCACTGACGTTTTCCCATCTTCTCCAGAGCATCGAGAGAAGACAATAACATCAGCTCCAAGCCTCATGGTGCTCGTCTTGAAACCGTTCCCATCTATTAAAAAATATCACCATGGTAAATAAAGAAATACATTTAGTTATAGTAATAATAGGGATGCGACTTATGCCCTTACATTGTCCGATCATATCCTTGACTTTGCTTTTCAAAGAATATCCGAACGACATGCAATGTCGCATTTTATCTGGGTCCATCCCACCACCATTATCTACAATAAATAGAGATAGCAAAGAAAACAAATTTATATTACGTGATCCCGAGTGGGAAAAAAAGGAGACAAAAGACAATAATTTTTTTGAGCCACACATACCTTCAATCAGCAGCATTCTGCTGTTATCTTTCTTGTTCTTGAGCATATCAATTTTGACATATGTGGCGCCATTACAATTCTGATAACAAAGTAGAAAATGGTATCACATCACAATAATATAATGTATACAAATACACGTATAAACATAGGAATATTACCTCATCTAGTGAATTGTCCAAAAGCTCCGCAAAAGCTGCATGAATACATATATACATAAGTTACCAAAATAAGTGGATTATTATTAGAACAAACAGATTATTATTACCGCCGAGAACCCATTTATGACTAGTTGCATTGGAGTGCAGAAACCTTGGATGAACCCTCAAATGATCAAGACCACATACAGATATGAAATCCGTGAATTTAATAGCTTGCTCTTGCCAACCGTAAACTAGTTAGTTTCCATCTTCATTTATATATAGTGCATGCTTTAAAGGACAAAACTGCGCGAATAAAAAACTAGAGGCACCATACAAAACGCAACTTTTACGTTCAAAATTTCTTACACACTAGCTGGCAGTTACATGTTAACACAGAGGCGAAGGTTAGGTGGTGCCCGTGGGTGCACCCGCCCACCCCAATGTTCCGGTTAGAAGTGTATAAGTTTCGATTTTTCGTCCAAAAATTTTAAAATTATATACGTTCCCCCCCCCCCCCTCCCCCAACCAATGTTTCGGTTAGAAGTTTATAAGTTTATATACTATTAATTGCTCTATTTTCTTTTTTATATACGATAAAAGATTCTCTATATACAACCAAACATGCATAGCGTACAAATTATGCAACAGAAAAAGAATTAAAATTCAAGAAAAGGATAAAATGGGGAAAATAAAATAAAAAGTAATGTTTTGACTACTGCTTATAAGAAAAACAAAAGTAAAAATCAGAAAAAGTAAGATTTTGACTACTTAAACACATTATTCTAACCAATCAAAGTGTGACACCATTTACTTTCATCATTTACTTCATCTACTTCTTTCACAATCAAATCTACTAAGAAATCCGCCTCAGACGCCTAACGCCTCGGCCACCAGAGTGCTGCCACCGCTTCATGGGGACACTCCGACTCACCATGGCTGAAGCGAAGCCGCTCCTAAGTTCTAACAAGCGCTTTTTAAGACCGAGGTTACCGGACCCATAAGTAATGGACAAAAACACCCCAAAGTCTGAATCATATACATGAATTCCATAACCCAGTTTTCTTATAAAATGGACTTTAATTAATTGTTTGTACATTCAATATGGCAATATTATATCAATTTTCTCTTATTATTTCATAAATATGGACTTTAGTTAACTGTTTGACCATCCAATATGGCAATATTATCAATTTTCTCTTTTCATTTTATAAAATTATTATTCATGATTCACCCTCAATCTTCTTTGTCGTTCTCGGTTCTTCACTTTCTAACTTTTCTATTCTCAAATTCAATATAGCTAATAATAATAAATAAATTTTATTCTCAAACTCAAAACAATAATAATAAATAAAAGTGTTAAATGTGATTTAGTCTAGGTGGTTTGGGTCATTTTGCCAGTTTAGTCCAAAGGTTTCATTTTTCCCCTATGGGTCCAGAAAGATTTCACTGTTGCCATTTAGTCCACTAAGTTAACTTCATCCATTTTTTCTATTAACGAGAATAATAATTCAGTCATTGGACAATTCGGCCATATAAAATGACTGAATTGTCCTTCCACTTAACGGAAAAAATGGATGAAGTTAACACAGTGACTAAAATGGCGACGGTGAAACCTTTTTAGACCATTGAGAAAAATGAAACCTTTGGACTAAACCGATAAATTGGCCCAAACCAAAAAGACTAAAATGGCATTTAACTCTAAAACAACAAAAACAACAACAACAATAATAATAATAATAATAATAATAATAATAATAATAAATAATTCTCAAAACGCAAGCAAAGTGTATTTATTCCATTAAATAAGCACAAAATTATTAATTAATTAATCCTCAAATAACCATAAAAACCAATTAAATAAAAAACTAAAACAAACATAATACTACAAAACAAATTATCATCATCTTTCAACAACAACATCATACCTGAAGATACACTCCAATCAGTAACAACAACATCATACCTGAAGATACACTCCAATCAGTAGAAGAACGCCCTTCAAAATCACCAGATTTCCAAAACTGCTTACAACTCCGTTCAAACGTCACTTTCTTCTTACACGGCAAAGGCTCCAGAAACCCTGACGGAAGACTCACACCGTCACCACCACCTTTCTTCCTCTTCTTCTCCTTTTCATTATTATTATCCACGTCATCACCACCACTCAAAACCCTAGATCTCTTCACACCACCACCTCCATGATCATCATCATCTTCCGTACTATCATCTTCTTCTGAACCATCGAGATGAATTACTGGAATATCTGAACTGTTGTGTTTTGATTTGTTGGTGGTGTTGTTGGTTCGAGTGGTGGTGAATGGTTCTTCGATGTGTTCTTTCTTGATTTCTGGTTCGTTGGTCATGGTAGAGAGAGAAAGAAGGTGGTTGTAGTGAGAGAAAGTGAGGAACAGAGGAAACTATTTTCCGATCAACGGCGATAACTTAAGTGTGCATACACCCCATGCCCCTAACATGACACGTGGTAAAGTGTAGCAGGAGCTCTCATTTACGCGCCTGTCTTGTTGCGTCAACTCTACGTTGTCTGAATGTTTAAACAAGGGTTGTAACCGAACCGAACAAACACGATATGTGTTCACGAACGAACTGTTCATTTATCGAATGAGATTTTTTATGTTCATGTTTGTTTGTTAAGGAAATAAACATGTTGTTTTCGTTTGTGTTTGTTTGTTAATTTTGGACGATGAACGAAAACGAACGTTAATTAACACAAATTAACGTTCATGAACAGAATATAATACACCGACACTTATTAAATATTTTATTTGTTGGAATTTACAGTATTTAAATAACATATAAAGACTAAAAACACTAATGAACTATCTAACACAGATGAACACGTTACCGAACGTTCACGGACATAAATGAACAAGCATAGCCTTTGTTCATGTTTGTTTATTTAACTAAACGAACGAAAATTCTTATTCTTGTTTAATAAACGAACACAAATGAACTTCCGTCAAACGATTTACGAGTTTTTCGTCGAACGTTTGATTCATTTACTGCCCTAGTTTTAACCTTAAAAAGGCAAATTTGATTATGGACAATACAATGCCATGGGGAGCTAGTGGTTGGGTCGTGATTTAATATTTTTTAACCAAATTTATCTTTCCATCTCTTTGTTTGGTTTTAAATTTATAAGAATGTTTTACAACAGATATGTTCATCAATATGAAAAGTTGTTACTCTTAATTGTATTTTTTTAATTGCTAAATAACGCACTCTAACTCAATAAAGGTCGAAGTCCACCTCAAAATTGTCAGGAAAGAGGTTCACAAATAAGAACTAGTGCAAAGACTAATCTGATGAGTCAAATTTGCGATGATTGCAAACAAAAATCCGTAGAGGGCATTCTCGGTGCCCACTTCGACCCCTCTAACTCTACTCCTAAATTACACATTTTTATAACTACTATGTTTGAATCTCACCGTAGGTAAGTCTTGTTTAGATCTCAATACTAATAGACCAAACGCGCTTTAGTAATCTTTAACTCTGGATTTTATATAGTCTCCAACAAACTAAATTGATAATTATGATTTTATGAGGGTTTCAAATTTGCGAGTTAACTTTAAAAACGTTAAGATGATTTAGCTTAATGATTTGTGTAATATGAATAAAATAAATTACTAGTTTTCAAACTCATATTGTTATATAACAGGATTTTGTATCTTTTTACCAGCTAACTTACACACTCTTTAATATTTCTCTTAAATCTACACATTTATTTATTATTAGACTTGAATCTTCAACCTAATGAAAAAAATCATATATATTGATACCACTAGGCTACAAAATATTTTTATTATGTATTTTTAATGTAATATATTTCAACTCAATATTGGTATATAGTTTCAGCATATATATTATTAAAAAACATATTTATAAAAAGAAATTTAGTGATTTGTTAAACTGATCAAAAATTGATTAAAAGAATTATAAGTGACTTGGATAAAAAAGCATATTAGAATTGTCATAATCAATCGAGTTGCATCAGCAAATCCAACCATACTTTTGTGTTACATCAGCAAATCCAACCAATGCCGAAGCTTAGTGTAAAGTAGGGTGCACCCGCCCCCCATATTTCGGTTGGAAAAGTAAAATTTTTGATTTATCGTCTGAAAATTTTAAAATTATATAAAATCGTCCCTCCAATTATTTTGCTAAATATTTATACAATATATAAATTGATTCCCATGACTTTCCGCTCTCTTGGAACTTTTGGTCAAGCTCCGCCCACTAAATCCAACCATACTTTTTTATATATCCTCAATATTTTTGTTTTATCATATTTGTCGTACGGATAAACTTTTCATTCTCTCACATTATGTAAATTAACTAGTGATGTCCCACAAACGTTGCGAGAGGTAGGCCAAATATTTTTTAACCGATTAAAAAAACACCATTATAGTTTGCTAGAAAAAAAATAAACTAAAACGATAGCAAGACAGTAATTTTGGATAAAGGACAAAATTGTAATTTTTCACTGGGGTAAAATTGTAAATGGCCAAAAGCTAAAGGAATGACACTACTATAATTTTGAACCAACGGCAAAATCGTTATTTTGAACATGGGCAAATTCGTAATTTTTAACTGGGGTAAAATGGTGACATACCTGGGTCAATGGGTGAGTGTCATGCAACAGCCTGACACTATTCCCCTACACACATTTAAAAAAACTAAAACGATGGTAATACAATAATTTTTAACTGGAGGTAAAATTGTAATTTTGGGCGGGAGTAAAATCGTAATTTGCTAAAAGTTAAAGCGATGGCGATACTGTAAATTTAACCAGGGGCAAAAGCAGAATTTTGAGCTTGGCACTATATAGTAAATAAATATCATTATTATTATATTATATATTTGTAACTTTATAAAAGGATCGATGAGTTTATTAAACTTAGAAATCTTTATCGTTGGTTATATTATGAATATACAATGCACGGCAAAAGTACGTGTTGTTCATGTTACCAAATACAAGAAAATTGTGAAGGGTACTTGTTGGCAACAATGTTTGCATAAAGTAACAGATTTAATAAAATGAAAATGTATGGCAACATTATGGACGGTGCTTACTGGACAATTTAAGAACAATATACAACCATTTTTGCATAAAGTACCAAGTAATTAAAACATCTTTGAGGAGAATTAATACAGCAGCATTTTTGTTACGTGTTAAATTGAAAATATGTAAACTTGAATGCACTCTCACTTACAACATTAAAAATATACATCTCTTCTCGTCTCTCTCTCTTCTTTAATTATTTTAGGTCATGTGTAGTCAAAAAACACCTGAAAAAGCGTTGTCTGACATGTGGCGTATAACGTCAGCATGGGGCGTTTTGACTACTACGTCATCATTAATCAATTATTAATTTTCATTATTTAATATTAATTTGTAACTATATAAAATAAAAACAAATTTCATTAAAATAAAAATTACACTAAAAATAAAAATAAAACATTACACTAAAAAAACTCAAAGATTATATTTTTTTTTCGATTCACTCCTTTTCCAACCGTTTCTCGTCCGTAGGTAAACGGTATGAAAATTTGTACATTTTTTATTGATGTCGGTCCATTTGCCCGATGGTGAGTCCGCCGGTCGGTACTCGTCTCCCCTACCCATTAGGTCGAAAAATAGAGTTTAGATATGGTTCCAAAGAACGGTTTTACTTTGGTTGTTGGCTATATAAAAAAAACAAATAATTATCATAAAAAAGACACAAAAATAAAATAACAATAAGACGGAAAAAAATAATAATAAGACGCAAAAAAATACCGATTATGGGGTCCTCCAACACGTCGACAAAAGCTCGGGTTAACGCGTAATACTCATCATCACTCCATGGTTGAACGTTTTTTTTGTCGGCTATCGGTGTTCTCGGGTTTCTGTTTATGCGAGCGTTTTGCTTTACCCTTTTGTGTCTCCACTATGTCCGGTTGTGTCTCCGGGACAACCTCGGGCTCGCGTAAGGGCGACCCGAATGCTTGTGCGGAACCAAATGCTTGAGACGAACCACATTTCGCCCATGTTTTAGTTCGGGTTCCAACCGTACATCTTGGGGTCCAAGTAAGTGGTTGGTTCAAAAGGTTCAAGAACCCGTGTTGATTTTGATTAAACTCGCCGAAACCGGATCCGTATGGGGTGGGCCGAGTGGGTACCGGAGAAACGGGACGGGTAGAGTGGCTAGCTTGGTTCGTATCGCCGCTTGAACGTGGAGGAATGAAACCTCGGTTGAAAGGATTAATGGTTAAAAGCTTGTAAATTTTTATAAAAAAGGGAAAGAATAGGATAAAAGGATGAGAAGTGTGTTGGATTTTTTTTTTTAAATGAGAGATGATGGAGAATATATAGGTATTAATTGTGGTATTTTAAAATAAAAAAAAAGTTTTTTTTTACATATGACCGTTGTAATGGTCGGATCTTTCAAAATCCTCTCACCAAAGCGCCGCCTTCATTAAAACAGGGCTTCAAGTTTTAGACCCCAAAGCGCCCGGCGTAATGGTGTTGCCGGCACTTTGGGGCGTTTGGGCAACAAAAAGGGACGGAAACCGCCCCACTACGGATGGGCTTATACCCCTGTATTTTTTCTGTTTTCATCTCTAACATTCACCCATACCATCTTCTCTCACAGGGGTGCACAGTACAGCACTTGCAAGTCTGCAACACCAGTAATTGTCATTCTTGATAGTTAAGAGGGTTAAGTTGTTAACGCATTTTATGTTGGGTAGATTAAGTCGTTCGTTTCGTTTATTGGACTTTTGAGATGACATTAAAAGACATATGATCCTAAATGTTCACTCATTAAACAACTTTTTTAAAGACAAATTTGGATAACTGACGGACGATTGGAGTATCATTGTGTCATCAGCGGAACCACCCGATCACATCCATCTCCATTAGACTATAATGCATATACACTAATTCAGGAGAAACACAATAAATATGAGAAAAACCCCTTATAAGAATCGAACCTAGTGTTGGGACTAATCTTGTCATAACTTAAAAGTTGGATGGTGCTATGTGGTTTAGTTTATTTTTGATGGAAGATTAATTATTTATGGTAGTTTTATTTTATTATTATTTAGGTTTCCTAATTCTAGTCTAGGTATGTTTCTTGGGCATCAAGGTTGTTTAGTATAAATAGAGATTATATGTATAGGGTTTATGTACCTTCAATTTTAATCAAAGTATGCTTTTATTAATAAATTAATAAAAGAGTCGAACAGTTTGTTCAATCTTGTGTTTTTGTGTTCGATCAAAGGCCTGATTTCGAACAATTGGTATCAGAGCTAGTTTGGCGGTTTTGAGAGTCGTTTTCTGAGTAGGGGGAGCCGCCCCTCGCGGGGTTGCAACGACGGTAAAATGGTTAGTAGAAGACGAAAAAGAAAAGAGAGAAAAAGGGGTTAGTGATGTAATTAAATTGTTTTGTCATATGTAAACAATTAATGAAATCATTGGAGGGTGGTCGAATTGCTTGTGGAATAATCAAACTGGAAGTGAATAAATTCATTCACGCGGAACGAACATCGATGGATTTGTGGAATACATAATAATTCATGAAGTGGTGCTCATATTAATTTACTATGGGTAGGTGTTTAAATAAATTCATGGGTTTTCAACATGGCTGTTCGTTCATATGTTGAGGCCCAAACTAAAGTGGTTAGATTGAGCTTCAAGAGCGGACGAGTAAAGTAGAAAATAGTTTCGGTTTGTTTTTCTATAAACCGGACAAGTGTTTTGGGCGGAAAACCAACGGGCGTGTTGCGGGTAAAACGAAGGAGCGAGGAGGCTAAGGGATTCGTTTTACGACCGAGGGACGGAACAACAGGTAGTTGTTGTCTTTGTTGGTGTGTTGATATTTGCGGGAAGACATATCAATGAGGAGTTTGACATGGAGGTAAAACTACGATCAAGAAGGCAGGTGCAAAAGGGTTTGTTGATCAAACAACAACAGCAGGTTGTAGTGATCAAGGATGTGATCAAACAACAGCAGGACTGTCGCAATCAAGGAGCAGAGATTGTAGGCTCGATCAAAGGAGAAAACCCAGGTATAGTGCAGTGCTATATTGGATCAACAGCAGACTTCAAAGGTGGTGAAGTAGCAGGTTTGATCAAGGTGGAAGGGAAAGGATGTCGCCCTGTTTGTTGTTGATGGTTCAAGTGTTTGGACAAGTTGTGGGAGTGATCTCAAAGGAGCACATATGTGAGCATTGCGGTTGTGGAAACTCAAATCGATGAGATCTTGGACGAGGCCGAGGTAGAGGTCGAGGGTCCGGGAGAGATCGAGGAGATGGTCTAGTATAACGGAACAAAAGCCATGTCATGTGTTACAAGTGCAATGAGTTCGGCCATTACATATCGGAGTGTCCAAGGTGGGAGAAAAAGAAAGAGGTGAACTTGACCCGGTATGAGGATAGCTCTAATGTGAAGAAAGTGATTGACAAGATTAGGGGTGATTGTTAGGACTAATCTTGTCATAACTTAAAAGTTGGAGGATGCTAAGTGGTTTAGTTTATTTTTTATGGAAGATTAATTATTTATGGTAGTTTTATTTTATTATTATTTAGATTTCCTAATTCTAGTCTAAGTATGTTTCTTGGGCATCAAGGTTGTTTAGTATAAATAGGGATTATATGTATAGGGTTTATCTACCTTCAATTTTAATCGAAGTGTGCTCTTATTAATAAATTAATAAAAGAGTCGAACAGTTTGTTCAATCTTGTGTTTTTGTGTTCGATCAAGGGCCTGATTTCCAACACCTAGGACCCCACGTGATCCTAAATGGTCACTCATTAAACAACTTTATCAAGTATACATTCAAATGACATTTGTATTTATAACTTTTCTTATAGAACGGTTAACTTATCACATTCTAAACCTACTCCTAATATGGGATTAAAACCCTCTACCACTTGAAGACTAACATATTAAGGGGTTGTTTGGAAACTTCTGAATGGTTAAGTGCTGAACCATTAAGTGTTGAACCATTAAGAGCCAGTATAATGTTTAACCGTTAAGAGACAAATGTCTGACCAATTCAGATTAGAGGTCATAACCATTCAGACTTAGTATAATATTTGACCATTCAGAGGCAAATGTCTTAACCATTCAGACATTTGCTCGCGAAACAAACAGTTTGAACTATTAAGTGATGAACCAGTAAGAGGTCTGAATCATTCTGAGCCTCATTAAGAGGTAAACAAACAGCCTCTAACTACACATCTTGATAAAACTAGGCAGCAAGCTTTTCGTAATTATTCTTAAGTGAAACAATAAAATGAATAATTTAATTATGATGTATGTTCAAAATTTATATTTATGTTACCTTATGTTAATTTTTCTTGTACTTGTTCTCTATATCTATGTTTATATTTATTGTTAACTTTAATATGTAATTCATTTGATCATCAACTTCTAGTTGGTTTATGTTGGTTGCAATTGAAGTATATATTTCTTATGGAACCTCTTTTGTATGGTTGCAATTGAAGTATATATTTATTAAGCAACCTCTTTTATACAGTGGCGAAGATGGAAACAAAATCAGTAAGGCTAGGTTCTCAAAATTTAAATCAGTAGGGCCCTGCTTAAAAATGAAGAAAAAAGTTATAAGTTTTCCTTCCTTAAAAAAACTACAGAACATGGCTTTTTTTGACGTACTTTCAAATCTTTTCTTTTGTTTCGTTAAATGAAACTCGGGAACATTGCATTACATATGATATAATAGGAAATTTAAGTAGTACAAAGAGAAATAAACTTTATATTACATGCCATGTCACCTTTTTTGTCTAGTCAGTCGATGACTAAATACGGGTGGGGCTTTTTATGTTCACGAGAAGCATGGAAAAATGATGTTTGGTGATGTATGTCCATATGTTCCAAAATGATCTAAGTCTTTTATGTTTGTTTCTTGTGTGAAGAAAAACTTGACAGAAACCAGCTGCTAGTTTTTCGAGCAGCCACACATACATACATACATAAATAAAACGCTTTTCGGTGAAAATTGTAACACAGAAGAATTATCACCAACTTATCTATTATCAGTTAGTCTTAAAGTTATTGTGTTACTCTCTTGTATGCTTCAACTTTTTTCATTGGGTAAATTACACTTTTCGTCCTTTATGTTTTATACCAGATTGCAATGGATAGCCTTTAACTTTAATAATTACAGTCACGGTCTTTTTTTTTTGTAAAACTCATTACACCCTAGGTCCTTTAACACTAACTAGGTTAATTTTAGACGTTAAATGATGTCATGTGGACGCTATATAAGGGCAAAATAGTCATTTTCCCATTATATATTTCACTAAAAAAATAAAAAAAATACATATAAACCCCCACCCTGTGCAAATTATAAAGCCTATCTTTGTATTCCTTCTTCTCCATCGACCACCCACCACCACCTGCCACCACCCATCCCACACATACCGTCGCCACTGCTACACACCACCACCCACGCAGCCACCACCACCATGTTCGCGATATCATTGTCGTATCCTCACCAACCTCCGACAACCACCGCTACAACTGTCACACCCCAACCGATGGCGGAATCATCGGGGTAGTGGTACTAGGCAAACCAGATTGTCTCAAGAGATTCCATAACAAGTATTTAAAGATAATAAATCAACATTTAACATCCCATACTATTAAACTCATAATACCCTTAAACAATCATTACATTAACCAAATCTCTTAAACAGTAAAATCTGATCCGATCTCCCCTATATTTATTACACTTGGAACTAAGCAAAATAAAACAAAACTAAACTACGCAAGCCACATCCAAGCATCAAAGCTACAAAATCCTCATCATGTTACATACGTTAAAATACAAGTCAATACAATTAAGTAAATGTGAGCATACGAGTTGAATAATACTAGCATAGTCGAGAAAGCGTTTGCGAAACAATCTAATTACATACCATGATACACCAAAACACTTAACATAACATAGGCTCATTTCTCATGCTAACTACCGTGAGAAGGCTTGCGCATCCATCCTAACTAGACCCCGTCGGGTGTAAGCCACGCTATAGTACCATACTAGCTAAGGAGGCAAGTTAACGAAAACAAGTCCTAGTCACATGTTTCTAGTATCACGTATAGAGCATATACAATCAGATCATTCGCGTGTGATAAAACAATTTTGATTTGTATTGTGATTTTGATATAGGAACGTATGTAACACCCAAAAGTGTGTTTAAAGCGAAAATGGGTCAAGTATACTCACTGTGGGTGCGTTTAGGTAGGATTAGAGATCTGACAAGGGTCGAGAAGAGCCGGATCAGCCTGCATAAGCGAACAGAAGTGCATCAGTCTCTGAAAAGCTGAAATGGTTAAGTCTTGGTTGGGCAGTAGACAAGTTCGGGCGAACTTGTGTGTAAACACACAAGTTCGAGCGAACTTGCTGGGTTTTGGTGGGGTTTAGAGTCAAGTTCGGTCGAACTTGATGAGTTTCCTAAGAGACTTGTCAAGTTCGGGCGAACTTGTAGGAAAACCTTACCGATTTGGCAAGTTCGGTCGAACTTGTATGGTTTCCTAAGAAACCAGGCAAGTTCGGGCGAACTTGCAAGAAACTTGGGGAAGAAACACTCAAGTTCGGTCGAACTTGACCTAAATGGGTACAAGTTTGGTCGAACTTGACCTGGTGAGCTGGTGATTCTCGAGCGAACTTGATGTTTTCGGGTCCAAAATCTTGCGTTTTCGCGTCGTTTGCTGAGGAAAATCGAGTGTTCATCCCTCCAACCCTGTGCTACTGAGCAAACTTGTGTCAGAGAGGTCTTTTAGAGCAGTTTTAGCCGTTTTACAAAAGCGTGGGCTAATCCCGGCGAACTCAGGGTTCGTTCGGTTTAGTCCGGCTTGTGTAAACCGACATAAACGTCATTGTGCTTCCAGATCTGGGATCTCGAATGATAGATGCTTCGTTTCATATCGGAAAATGAACAAAACAGCTTCAAAGTCCGTATCTTGTGTAGAAATCAATGGTTTTGAAAGGTTTTTCTCAGATCTATCACTTACAAGCCGAGATCTTGCAGATCTCGTGTTTGGGAAGTCTCTACTATCGCCAAACGAACTCGTATCATGTAGATCTAAGCTTAAAACAGAAGTTTTTGGAGAAAAAGATGAAGGTTTTCGTAAAAGAATGAGTTTTGATGAAAACGAAGGCTATGCCTTGTGCCAAAATCGTTGTAAACCTTTGTAGATCATTGATAAACGTTGTTGCAGTGAAATCGGGTTGATTCTTACTTAGAACACGAAGGTTTCGGATTTTGAGAGCTTTGGGCGAACTTGCAGCAAGTTCAAATTAGGGAACAGAGCTTGGTATTTATAGGAGAAGGCAAAATGAGAGCTGATGGAGACCAAGTTCGGTCGAACTTGCATGAGATTCATGCAAGTTCGGGCGAACTTGCTAGATTTTCAAGGATGGATGGTTAAGTTCTGCCGAACTTGTACATGTATGTACAAGTTCGAGCGAACTTGAGGGAAAACAAAGGATCCTTGTGTCTCAGGCAAGTTCGGGCGAACTTGTGGTAGTCAAGTTCGGCCGAACTTGGCCTGTTGACCAAGTTTCGTTTGCCGATTTCGCGTTAGGTGTTCGTTTGGTTATTCTGTTCGCATTAGATAGTTATATTAAGCATTAAATTAAAGCGTTAAGCGATATAGTTGATATAATAGTGCGATTTAGCGATTCGAGAGTGTGAGAGCGATGTGATAGCGAGCGTAAACATAACCACAAACACACATAACACATAAATAATATAAAACCACATAAAAAACTGCGATTTGCGATGCGATGAGATTAGCGATGAGATTTAATAAACGATTAGATGCGATAATAACGTACAATACCATAATTAATTAACATAAACTTTATCATTAACCGAATCTCGGATTACAAAAGATAGATAAACGAGAAAACAAAATGAAAAGATAACAACGATTTTTCGAGTTGTTACAGTCTCCCCTACTTTAGGGAATTTCGTCCCGAAATTCAAGTAGTAGTTGTAACAAATAGATGCGGGTACTTGGCCTTCATATCACTTTCCAACTCCCAAGTAAACTCGGCGCCGCGTTTGCCTTCCCATCGGACCTTCACGATAGGGATGCGAGAGCGTCGGAGTTTCTTGGTCTCTCGGTCCATGATTTCCACAGGCTTTTCCACGAAATGGAGAGTCTCGTTGATTTGCAGATCTTCGAGAGGGACATGGACATTTTCTTCAGCGATGCATTTCTTGAGGTTAGACACGTGGAAAGTCGGATGTACGTTATTGAGTTCCTCCGGTAACTCGAGACGATAGGCTACCTTACCGATCCTTTCCAGAATCTTGAAGGGACCAACGTATCGAGGCGCTAGCTTTCCTTTCTTGCCGAGCGGACCACTCCCTTCCAAGGTGCAACCTTTAGGAGAACATGATCTCCCACTTCGAATTGTAGGGGCTTGCGGCGTTTATCGGCGTAACTCTTTTGACGACTCCGAGCTTTCAAGAGATTGTATCTGATTTGGAGGATCTTGTCGGCTGTTTCTTGAATTAGCTCGGGACCGGTGATTTGTGCTTCTCCGATCTCGTGCCATGCAATAGGCGACCGACATTTTCTTCCATACAGTGCCTCAAAATGAGCCATTTGAATGCTGACATGATAACTATTATTGTACGAGAATTCGATTAAAGGTAAATGCGTATCCCAGTTACCACCGAAATCTATGATGCACGCACGAAGCATGTCTTCAAGAGTGCGAATCGTGCGCTCAGTCTGACCGTCGGTTTGAGGGTGAAAAGCGGTACTAAGATTAAGAGTAGTAACGAGAGCAGATTGAAAAGTCTCCCAGAGACGCGAAGTAAAACGACTGTCGCGGTCAGAGATGATGTTACGAGGCGTCCCGTGTCGACATATAACTTCGTCGGTATAGATCCGGGCTAACCGTTCGACCTTAAAGTCTTCTCGTATAGGAATAAAGTGCACGGATTTGGTGAGACGATCAACTATAACCCAAATGCTATCGTGACCGGATGAAGTACGCGGGAATTTAGTAACGAAGTCCTAGCTATACTCTCCCACTTCCACATCGGGATTTCGGGTTGTTCGAGTAAACCAGAGGGCCTTTGATGTTTGGCTTTAACTTTCGAACAAGTTAAGCACTTTGAGACGTACAAGGCAATATCCTTTTTCATGCCCAGCCACCAGTACTTGGAACGAAGGTCCTGGTACATCTTGTCAGCACCGGGGTGAATGGAATATCGAGATTTATGAGCTTCGGTCATTAGCAACTCACGAAGATTATCACGAGTAGGAATCCAAATACGATCGAGATAGTGATAAATACCATCGGATTTAGATATAAGCTGAGTTTCGGCACCACATTTCATTTCGTCTTGAAGGGTATTCTCGTTAAAGTAGGCGAATTGAGCGGCACGAATGAGGGTTTCAAGTTTAGCACAAGCTTGAGAGTCACGAATACCATATACATAGCTTCGTCGACTTAGAGCATCGGCGACGACGTTTGCTTTGCCGGGATATTATCGTATCTCACAATCGTAGTCGTTGAGAAGTTCAACCCATCGACGTTGTCGCATGTTTAGCTTTTTTATTGAAGATATGTTGTAAGCTCTTATGGTCGGTGAAGACCGTACACTTAGTACCGTAAAGGTAGTGTCGCCATAGCTTCAATGCAAAAACAACTGCACCGAGTTCCAGATCATGGGTTGTGTAGTTCTTCTCGTGGATCTTGAGTTGACAAGACGCATACGCGATAACCTTGTCTCGTTGCATGAGGACACAACCAAGACCAAGATTAGAGGCATCACAATAAAAAACGAAATCGTCGTTTCCGTCGGGTAAAGTGAAGATAGGAGTGTTGCATAGCATACGCTTGAGAGTTCGAAAAGCTTCCTCTTGCTTGGAATCCCAAACAAAAGGTTTGTCCTTATGAGTTAAAGAGGTAAGCGGAACGGCGATTTTCGAGAAGTCGCCGATGAATCGACGGTAATAACCCGCCAATCCAAGAAATGAACGGATTTCAGAGGCATCCTTCGGCGTTATCCAACTCTTGACGGCATCAATCTTTGCAGGGTCGACGTGAATCCCTTGACTATTAATGATGTGGCCGAGAAACTGGACTTCTTCGAGCCAGAATTCACATTTAGAGAACTTAGCATAAAGGCGATTTCCTTGAAGAAGTTCGAGGACTAAACAGAGATGACGCGCGTGTTCGTCTCTCGACTTCGAATAGATAAGGATATCATCGATGAAGACAATAACGAAACGATCTAAGAAAGCTTTACACACACGGTTCATCAAATCCATGAAAACCGCGGGTGCGTTGGTTAGACCAAAAGGCATGACCACGAATTAGAAATGGCCATAGCGAGTACGAAAGGCGGTTTTAGGAATGTCTTCTTCCAACACGCGTAACTGATGATAACCGGAACAAAGATCGATCTTGGAAAAACAAGTAGCACCTTGAAGCTGATCGAATAAGTCATCGATACGAGGAAGAGGGTAGCGGTTCTTTATCGTGAGTTTGTTAAGTTCACGATAATCGATGCACATTCGGAACGATCCATCCTTCTTTTTCACGAAGAGGACAGGTGCGCCCCATGGTGAAGTGCTCGGGCGTATGAAACCTTTATCAAGAAGCTCTTGAAGTTGGCTTGATAGCTCGCACATTTCAGATGGTGCGAGGCGATAAGGAGCTTTAGCAACGGGAGTAGCTCCGGGAACTAAATCGATAATTCGACATCACGAGTAGGGGGTAAACCGGGTAAATTATCGGGAAAGACCTTAGGAAATTCATAAACAACGAGAACGTCTTTATAAGTCTTCTTTTCTTTCTCTGGGTTCATGATATGAGCGAGGAAAGCAACACATCGCTTTTGCAAGCATTTGTGTGCTCGAGTACATGACAAAAGCATCAACTTCTTTGAGGGAGTTTCACCATAAACATGGAGTTGATCACCGTTAGGAAGTGGGAAGCGAATCATTTTATCGAAGCATACAACTTCAGCATGATTTTCACGAAGAAAATCCATGCCTACTATGATATCGAAACTACCTAATTGCATAGGTATAAGATTGATCGAGAAGACATGGTTGTTGAGATCGAGATTACAACCACGTAGGACGGAATTAACGGTAACGGTTCTTCCGGTGGCGACTTCCACATCGAAAGTCTTTGGGAGTTTAGCGCGCTTACATTTTAAAACCTTTTCGAATTCTAACGATACAAAACGATTATCGGCACCAGTATCAAATAAACATGATGCATAAATACCATTAACGAGAAACGTACCATTGACAACATTGTTGTCATTCTGAGCCTGGCGGTGATTAAGATTGAAGGCTCTTCCACGCGCAGCTTGTTGTTGCTGCTGAGGCTGCGGTAGTGGCTGCTGCTGCTGCAGCTCTTATTTCACGGTGCGGTTTGGGCAAACATTAGCAAAGTGGCTCGGATCACCACACACGAAGCACACTCGTGCCTTTGGAGCTTGCTGCTGGTTGGCTTGAGGAGGAGCAGGTAAAGCTGGAGCTGTTGGAGCCTGAGGAACTGGCTGACGAGTACCACTACGGCAGCTGACTGTAAAGTGGCCGTAGATGTTGCAGTTCGTACAAAAACGGCAATTGCCTCCAACGGCATGATGATATGTGCACTTAGGGCACATAGGGTGCGGGCCAGTGTGCGCACGCTTTGCTGGCGGTGCGTTTGGTGCTGCTGACTGGAGTGGATGAGGGTTCGCTGGAGCAGTAAGAGTAAAGTTCTTGCTCGGGTTTTCATTTTGCGACGACGGTGACTGTTCTTTGGTTCTCGGGGTTGTTCGGTAGTAGGAGCTGCTGATTCGTTGACTGCCTGATTTGCGGCCTTGCTGCTTTTAAAGTAACCAGACTGAACTCGTTTGTCATTAATGTCGGCGGCTAGCTGGTAGGTATCCTCGATAGTAGTAGAGCATGCTGCTTGAACAAAGTCAGCGACGCAATCAGGGAGAGCATTGAGGTATTTCTTGATTGCCTTTTCGGTCGTATCCACTTGACCGGGACAGATGATGCTCAACTGTTTGAAGCGAGCAGTGAGACCAGCGTTATCGGGACCATCTTGCTTGATATTCCAGAATTTGTTCTCTAACTTCTGGATCTCGTAGGGAGGACATAATTCCTTGATCATAATTTCCTTAAGTTCCTCCCAAGTGAGTCCGTAAGCTTCATCGTTCCCACGCCTGTTGCGCTCGGCTGTCCACCAGTCGAGAGCCCTTGATTGAAACACGTTGACAGTGCGCAGAGCCTCGGGACATCCACTCTGCCGGAATGTGACCTTCCATTATTCCTGCGAAGTGCGATATGGGATGCGAGATATAAGCGAGATATAAGCGATATATAATAGCGAGATAATACCGCGTATGAGGCACACGTCCTCATAGGCGTAAGCGAGTTAAGCGATTAGTTTGGTTGGTGTATTAATTTAGCATTTTAGGTTTCGAGAGTTGTGCGAGTTGTGCATACATTCGATGGAGCGTAAATGCGATAAATCGAGAAATCGATGATATGATAAATCATCAAAGCGAGAAATCGAATAAAGCGGAAATTCTCAAAATTTTAAACACATAAATATTAATAAACTCGATGATGCGCAAATCGACGATATAGGCTTAAATCAATTGGGAGTGTCCGGGGTTTTGAGACATTTGACACGCCAAAGTAATTCGACTACCTTTTTCATCTGGACCCACGCTTTGGCATAATAGATAAACGTTCTCACCGCAAGCGGCTAATGACGTTTACCCTTCCAGTTAATACGTGTTCCAAACCATCGGCATAACCGAGACTTTGGTGAGACTGAAAATCGAATTGCGGAATTAGGTACTAAGATGCGGGTTTCACCCCTAACTTAACAACATCATTCCTTGTTAGAAATGGAGATTTTCGTCGAGGTTTGGATGTCACTCCTAACTAAACAAAGATATCTCGTGCAAGAGAATGCGCGAAGTGAATGATCTTATCGAGAGTTCTCGGTTTTCACACCTATTCTTGACTTGACCACTCGTTTTGGTGTGATGCGAGCGTTTCCAAGCGTGTATTATTGTATTAGCCTTAGGAAAGGCACATTTAAGCATTTATGGCTAGTAGTTTAACATTTAAGTCAAAGATAGGTTAATCGGGTACTTAAACATGCTACTAGGTCGAATCATGGCAATTCTACCTACTATCCTAAAGTTATGGCGCTTTAATACCAATCTGTCACACCCCAACCGATGGCGGAATCATCGGGGTAGTGGCACTAGGCGAACTAGATTGTCTCAAGAGATTCCATAACAATTATTTAAAGATAATAAATCAACATTTAACATCCCATACTATTAAACTCATAATATCCTTGAACAATCATTACATTAACAAAATCTCTTAAACAGTAAAATCTGATCCGATCTCCCCTAGATTTATTACACTTGGAACCAAGCAAAATAAAACAAAACTAAACTACGCAAGCCACATCCAAGCATCCAAGCTACAAAATCCTCATCCTGTTACATACGTTAAAATATAACTCAATACAATTAAGTAAAGGTGAGCATACGAGTTTGAATAATACTAGCATAGTCGTGAAAGTGTTTGCGAAACAATCTAATTACATATTATGATACACCAAAACACTTAACATAACATAGGCTCATTTCTCATGCTAACTACCCTGAGAAGGCTTGCGCGTCCATCCTAACTAGACCCCGTCGGGTGTAAGCCACACTATAGTACCATACTAGCTAAGGAGGCAAGTTAACGAAAACAAGTCCTAGTCACATGTTTCTAGTATCACGTATATAGCATATACAATCAGATCATTTGCGTTTGATAAAACAATTTTGATTTGTGTTGTGATTTTGATATAGGAACGTATGTAACACCCAAAAGTGCGTTTAAAGCGAAAATGGGTCAAGTATATTCACTGTGGGTGTGTTTAGGTAGGATTAGAGATCTGAGAAGGGTCGAGAAGAGCGCCGGATCAGCCTGCATATGCGAACGGAAGTGCATCAGTCTCCGAAAAGCTGAAACGGTTAAGTCTTGGTTGGGCAATAGACAAGTTCGGGCGAACTTGCTGGGTTTTGGTGGGGTTTAGAGTCAAGTTTGATCGAACTTGATGAGTTTCCTAGAGACTTGTCAAGTTCGGGCGAACTTGTAGGAAAACCTTACTGATTTGGCAAGTTCGGTCGAACTTTTATGGTTTTCTAAGAAACCAGGAAAGTTCGGGCGAACTTGCAAGAAACTTGGGGAAGAAACACTCAAGTTCGGTCGAACTTGACCTAAATGGGTACAAGTTCGGTCGAACTTGACCTGGTGAGCTGGTGATTTTCGGGCGAACTTGATGTTTACGGGTCCAAAATCTTGCGAGAGTCCATCCCTCCAACCCTTTGCTACTAAGCAAACTTGTGTCAGAGAGGTCTTTTAGAGCAGTTTTAGCCGTTTTATAAAAGCGTGGGCTAATCCGAGCGAACTCAGGTTCGTTCGGTTTAGTTCGACTTGTGTAAACCGACATAAACGTCCTTGTGCTTCCAGATCTGGGATCTCGAATGATAGATGCTTCGTTTCATATCGGAAAATGAATAAAACACCTTCAAAGTCCGTATCTTGTGTAGAAATCAATGGTTTTGAAAGGTTTTTCTCAGATCTATCACTTACAAGCCGAGATCTTGCAGATCTCGTGTTTGGGATGTCTCTACTATAGCCAAACGAACTCGTATCTTTTAGATCTAATCTTAAAACAAAAGTTTTTGGAGAAAAAGATGAAGGTTTTCGTAAAAGAATGAGTTTTGATGAAAACGAATGCTATGCCTTGTGCCAAAATCGTTGTAAACCTTTGTAGATCATTGATAAACGTTGTTGCAGTGAAATCGGGTTGATTCTTACATAGAACATGAAGGTTTCGGGTTTTGAGAGCTCTGGGCGTACTTGCAGCAAGTTCAAATTAGGGAACAGAGCTTGGTATTTATAGGAGAAGGCAAAATGAGAGCTGATGGAGACCAAGTTCGGTCTAACTTGCATGAGATTCATGCAAGTTCGGGTGAACTTGCTAGATTTTCAAGGATGGATGGTTAAGTTCGGCCGAACTTGTACATGTACGTACAAGTTCGAGCGAACTTGAGGGAAAACAAAGGATCCTGTGTCTCAGGCAAGTTCGGGTGAACTTGTGGTAGTCAAGTTCGGCCGAACTTGGCCTGATGACCATGTTTCGTTTGTCGATTTCGCGTTAGGTGTTCGTTTGGTTATTCGGTTCGCATTAGATAGTTATATTAAGCATTAAATTACAGCGTTAAGCGTTATAGTTGATATAATAGTGCGATTTAGCGATTCGAGAGTTCGAAAGCGATGTGATAGTGAGCGTAAACATAATCACAAACACACATAACACATAAATAATATAAAACCACATAAAAATAACTACGATTTGCGCTGAGATTAACGATGAGATTTAATAAACGATTAGATGCGATAATAACGTACAATACCATAATTAATTAACATAAGCTTTATCATTAACCGAATCTCGGGATTACAAAAGATAGATAAACGAGAAAACAAAATGAAAAGATAACAACGAATTTTCGAGTTGTTACAACAACCATCTCCGCAGCCATGGCCACCATAGGTTTTGCAGCGATTGTCACAACCCCCGACCCCACCCCGGGAGCGGGGCCCGCGAGACAAAGGGCTGGTGGTACCGGTGTTTATTAATTTGACAGCGGAATTAAAACATCAGGATCGTAGTTAGGAAATAAATATCAGAGTTTCAAAACACAAAACTTTTATATTAAACAATGGGATCCAACCCATGTTTCCATTACAATACATTCGTGGAGGGGTAACCCCAATTTATGAAAAACATAAAGTCATTTTTATTTAGGTAACTTTTATAGCCACCTTTGTAAGCCTTCAGTTCTCTCCAGCTGGCTTCTGTTAGCTTCACATTAAGTTACCTGAAACGCGTTTTAAAAACATTTATCAGCAAGAAATACTGGCGAATCCATCTCAGTTTTATCAAAACAACTGATTATACTTTACAGTTATTAAGAGCATCCGCATTTACAATGTTTATATCTACCCAATTACTCAATCAGTCTGTCAATCTTGACTTGTGGGTCATATTACTTTGGGCCCTGTCACCCAACAGTAACGGTTCCTGTCACATTCCTGTGACTGTGGACTAGCAATGTATACAAAACCCCAACATACCGGAAGTAATTGTAGAATACATATACTCAATCACTGTTAAGCATAATTAAAATATTTGAGGTTTTGGTAACACATTTTGACTCATAAAAAGATTTACAAAAGAGAATGTATGTCACACCCCGACCCACAGCGGAAAAGGTGATCGGGGCATGATTGGGTTTTCATCAAAGCTCATGACATTTATTATAATGTTTCATATTTATTATTACAATTTTAAAGAAGATCATACAATCAAATCATACAAGTACGGACGGCCTATGATGATGTATGTGCGATCAAGGCTCAATCAAACGGAGCCGATCCTATGTTGGCAGCGCCTCGTTCACGCTCATAGGTAATGGGGAACGGTTCCGCTCATAGGTAATGGGGAACAGACGGCCTATGATGATGTATGTACCGAATATGATAAATTAAATCTAAACATTAACCACACAAACAATTTATACATAATGGATACACATTTGATCATGAATATGATGGATACACAAGTGTTCAAATGAAATAAATAAATAAATAGCGACACATGATACACCCCAAAATGTGATTAAAACGGGGAATTTGTAGAGATTCACTCACATTGGGTGCGTTCGTTTGATGATGTTGAATACGCACGAGTTTAGAGGGTTGATCGACGAGGAATAACTAACCTAAATAATAACGAAAAGGTACGGTAAATAAGTGGATTTTATTAACAATTTTAATAGGGTTTTTAGATTTATTTTTGTGAGTTTAAGGTTATTTTCTAACTTTAAAAACATTATTTTTAAGTATTTTTAATTGATTTTTAAATTAAATAAATAAATAAAAATATAAAAAATGTTGACTTTTTGGGTTGACCGTTGACCATTGACTTTGACTGTTGACTGTTGACTGTTGACCGGTTCGGACGTGTGTATGTATGCGCTGGGTGAGGCTGGAACCCGAGACCTCCCGTACGCGTGCACGCAGCTCTACCAACTGAGCTACGTGTCTAACCCGAAATATTTCTGTTTTTAATTATATTTATACACTATTTAATTTAATCAGAAATCATTTATTTTTAAAAAGGATTTAATTATATCGGACCGGTGCACACAACAGGTCTCGAACCCGGGACCCGTGGTTTAGTGTTGCACACAGTCCACCGCTGGACTGTGTGTCTAAGCTGGTTAATATACTGATTTTTATTAAACTTAACATCTTATAGCGAGTTGATCCGGTTCGGTTTAAAAAAAACATTTTTATTTTAGAGAGTGAGGTTGTGTCAAGGATCGAACTCGAGACGTGTGTTAATCGTTTGCACACAGTCCACCGCTGGACTGTGTATCTAACCCGGTTTAATATCTTGTTTTAATTATACTTATACATAAGTTCGACTTCATCTTCTTCGTTCAAAGACACAGACAACGATTATTCAACTGTTCTTGTTTGATCCGATTAACGAAATTTATAAGTGATTGAAATGTGATGGATGGAGAGGGTTTTGGAAATGAATGTACCGAAACAGATGTCTTTCTCAGAACTCCGGCAAGGATCGTCGGCTCTGTTTTGTGAACTCCGTCTGTTCGGATCAATTAACAGTTTTGATCGATTAGTTGTGAAATTGAGTTACTAAACAATGATTATCAGAAGGTTTAGATGATTATACCGATTCACAGCGTGATTTTGGAAATTCCAGAGATTTTCCGGCGATTGCAGAATATCCGGCAACATCGTCTGGGATTGATTCTGGTTGATGAATTGAAGTTAGTAATAGTCTAACAATAGATTGAAACCGATAGAGTCGAGGTATTTACCGTTTTGATGAAAGTCTCGGTTTTCCGGCGAAAGTCCGACGATTGCAGAAAATCTCCGGCGAGTGAAATTGATTCGAGAAATTGTGCGATTTTGAGCGAAATGATTTCCAGAGACTTGGGTGTGTATTTATAGGGAAGAATCACAATGAATTGGGTCTGATTTCAGTCTTGATTCGTTGGTCAGCCTTTCTCCGGCGGTTATGACTGATGTCGCGGGATTAGACATCGGTTATAACCGATGTCGAGGTTAATACATACGTTAAGTCAAAAGAAACCGTCGATAATTGGCGAAATCGTCAGATTTTCCGGCGACTGCGAAATGGGCGCGCTGTTGACTGAATTCAATTTCAAGTTTTAATATAAATGTTATTTGTTTCACTGGATAGCACAAGTGAGTCAAGTGGCGGAGTGGTTAAGTGTTTGTGGTTTCATCCGGCTGACCCGGGTTCGAAACCCGGCAGCCTTCTTTCTTTTTTTATTTATTTTATTTTCACTTTTTATCAATTATAGTTTTTAAATTCTAAATTGTTTATTAATTATGTATTGTTTAAAATTAAAATAAATCATAAATACGCAACGAAATTTTATAACTTGATATTCGATTAATAAACGAAGCGGGTTTGGAAACCCGTTTTTCGACGGATGTTACAGTATCCCCTACTTTTAGAAATTTCGTCCCGAAATTTAAGTAGTAGTGGTAACAGGAAAAAGATGTGGGTATTTCTCGCGCATTGAGTCTTCACGTTCCCAAGTAAACTCAGGTCCTCGTTTTGACTCCCAGCGTACCCTGACGATTCGAATACGGCTTCGTCTTAAACGTTTCTCTCCGAAGTCCATAATTTCTACTGGTCTTTCAATGAAATGCATAGATTCATCGACTTGAATGTCTTCTAAAGGAATATGGAGATTTTCATCGGCGAGGCACTTCTTCAAGTTCGATACGTGGAATGTGGGATGAATTCTGTTGAGTTCTTCTGGTAGGTCAAGCTTGTATGCTACAGGTCCTACTCTTTCGAGTATCTTGAAAGGTCCTACGTAGCGTGGTGCTAGCTTGCCTTTTTGGCCAAAACGAACCACACCCTTCCACGGTGATACTTTTAAAAGTACTTGGTCACCGATGTTATACTCCAAGGGCTTTCGTCGTTTGTCTGCATAACTCTTTTGACGACTTTGTGCCGCTAGAAGATTGTTTCGAATTTGATGGATCTTATCTGTTGTTTCTTGGATTAATTCTGGACCGGTGATTTGAGCTTCTCCAATTTCGTGCCAACATATTGGTGATCGGCACTTACGACCATATAAAGCTTCGAAAGGTGCCATGCCGATACTTGAATGATAGCTGTTGTTATACGAAAATTCAACTAATGGTAGATGAGCGTCCCAATTCCCTTTGAAGTCTATGACACATGCTCGAAGCATGTCTTCAAGAGTTTGGATAGTGCGTTCAGATTGTCCATCAGTTTGAGGATGAAAAGCGGTACTGAGGTCTAATCGTGTACCCAAGGCGGCTTGTACGGCTTGCCATGTTCATGAAGTGAAATGACCATCACGGTCTGAAATGATGCTTAAAGGTACACCATGACGGCTTACGATTTCGCTGATGTAGATACGAGCTAACTTCTCATTCTTGAAGTCCTCGCGAATCGGAATGAAGTGAGCTGATTTTGTGAGACGATCAATGATTACCCATATAGTGTCATACCCACTGGAGGTGCGAGGTAACCCGGTAATGAAGTCCATGGTTATGTTTTCCCACTTCCATACGGGTATTTCAGGTTGGGTCAGAAGTCCTGAAGGTCTTTGATGTTCAGCTTTTACTTTAGAACAGGTAAGGCACTTGGAAACAAAAACAGCAATATCCTTTTTCATGCCAGGCCACCAGTAGGTGTATCGAAGGTCTTGATACATCTTGTCGCCTCCTAGGTGTACAGAGTATCGTGTTTTGTGCGCCTCTTCCATAAGGAAATCACGAAGGTTATTGTGATCGGGAATCCATATGCGATCTAGATAATACAGAATACCGTCGGATTTTGTTTCGAGTTTAAGTTCTGCTCCACAAGATAGCTCATTGCGTATGTCGTTTTCTGTTATAGAAACATGTTGAGCTTCTCGGATTTGATCTTTGATGTCGGTTATGATTTACGAACATAGAAGACGAATGAAGTTCGTATAACCCTTTCGACTGAGTGCATCGGCCACCACATTTGCCTTGCCAGGATGATACCGAATTTCACAGTCGTAGTCATTAAGAAGTTCGACCCATCTTCGTTGCCTCATATTCAACTCCTTTTGGTTAAAGATATGTTGGAGGCTCTTGTGGTCAGTGTATATTTCACACTTGGTACCGTAGAGGTAATGTCTCCATATCTTGAGAGCGAATACAACGGCTCCAAGTTCCAGGTCGTGGGTAGTGTAGTTCTTCTCATGAACTTGAGTTGTCTAGAAGCGTAGGCTATCACTTTTCCTCTTTGCATTAATACACAGCCTAGCCCTTGCCCTGATGCGTCGCAATATACTACAAAGTCTTCGCAACCTTCGGGGAGTGTGAGGATAGGTGCGTCACAAAGCTTTCGCTTAAGGGTTTGGAAGGCTTCTTCTTGTTTAGGTCCCCATATGAAGGGTTTTCCTTTATGTGTCAAAGCCGTGAGTGGTACAGCAATACGAGAGAAGTTTGCAATGAAACGGCGATAGTAACCCGCCAAACCAAGAAATGATCTTACTTCGGTAGGGGTACGTGGCGCTTGCAATTCCTGTACTGCTTTGATCTTTGAGGGGTCGACATGTATTCCCTTGTCATTGACGACATGTCCAAGAAATTGTACTTCTCTTAACCAGAATTCGCACTTGGAGAATTTAGCGTAGAGCTTTTCGGTTCTTAAGAGTGTGAGGATGAGTCGAAGGTGTCGTTCATGATCAGATTTAGACTTTGAGTAGATGAGGATGTCGCCGATGAAGACTATGACAAAGCGGTCGAGATAGGGTTTGCATACCCTATTCATTAGATCCATGAATACAGCTGGGGCGTTGGTTAACCCAAATGGCATGGCCATGAATTCGTAATGACCATAACGAGTTCGGAAGGCGGTCTTTGGGACGTCTTCTTCATGTACTCTGAGTTGATGATAGCCAGAACAAAGGTCGATCTTTGAAAAACAGGTGGCACCCTGAAGTTGGTCTAGTAGATCATCGATGCGAGGTAATGGATAGCGGTTTTTGACCGTTAATTTGTTGAGTTCTCTGTAATCGATACACATGCGAAACGTTCCATCCTTCTTCTTCACAAACAGAACAGGTGCACCCCAAGGCGATGAGATAGGACGTATGAATCCTTTGTCAGTCAGTTCTTGCAGCTGACTGGCCAGCTCTTGCATCTCGGATGGGGCTAGCCTATAAGGAGATTTCGCGACGGGTGTAGCGCCAGGTATAAGATCAATGCGGAATTCAACTTCTCTCATGGGAGGAAGTCCTGAGATGTCGTCGGGAAAGACTTGTGGAAATTCTTTCACTACAGGTATATCTTCGAGTTTCTTCTCCTTGCTTCCCTTCTTGACAACGTGAGTTAGGAATGCGACATAGTTCTTGCGGAGATATTTTCTAGCTTGAAGGCAGGACATCAATTTGAGTCCTTTCGAAGGGGTTTCTCCAAAGATTCGTAGGGTTTGACCGTCTGCAAGAGGAATGCGAATGCACTTCTCGCGGCATACTATTTCAGCATGATGTTGGCTGAGCCAGTCCATACCGATTATAATGTCGAAACTTCCCAACTTCATAGGAATGAGGTCAACTGGAAAATCGTGATCGTTTAGAGTGAGGGTACAATTCCGTATAATAGAGTTTAATGAGACCGGTTTTCCGTCAGCAACTTCCACCGTTATGGATTCCATGAGTTTATCACGAGTTTGGTTGAGGATGGGTTCAAATTCTAAGGACACAAAACTCTTATCCGCGCCAGTATCAAATAACATGGATGCATAACTACCATTGATGAGAAACGTACCGTTAACCACGTTGTTGTCGGCTCTAGCTTGATTGACGTTGATGTTGAAAGCTCTTCCTCTAGCAGGTGGAGGAGCTTGGTTAGCTTGATTCACCGGATTTGCTTGAGCTTGAGCATGTATGATGTTCACCAAGCGTGGACAAGTGTTTCTATAGTGGTTTGGGTCTCCACAGTTGTAACAGGCCCGCATGGGTTGCATCATGGGGTAGTTCGGTTGGTAGTAGGATTGAGTCGTATTTTGTGTAGGTGGTAGTAGTAAGGGTTGTTGGGCTTGACCCACTATCTGATGGTGGGTTTGGTTTGAGGGTTGGTTGCGGTTCGTTCGCTGAAGTGTGCGACAGGTTTGGATGGTGTGACCTGCACGGCCACAGCTGGTGCAATATTGGCAGGGATGTTCGGGGAAGTGATGGTATTGGCAACGGGTGCATTACGGGTAGGGGCCGGAGTATGCCCTTTTGTATGGTGCAGATGAGGGGGCAATTTGGGTGATGGGTGCAGCAGTGATTGGGGGGTTTGTTTGGGTGACAGCAAAGTTTCTGGTGTTTCGCTTCCTTTTACCAGTAAACTTCGAAGAGGAGCCAGAATGGTTTGAAGTTTGAGCCTCAATGGGGGCTTTCTTTTTCTCCTCCTTGAATTTACCGTTTCGGATGCGATTCTCGGTAAGTTCGGTAGCTAGTTCCATTGCAGCTTCCAGTGTTGCAGGTGAAGTGCTTAGAACCGAGTCTTGAATTTTCGAGGGGAGGCCTCGAATGTAGTGTTCAACCAAGCGGTACACTGGGGTGAACAAGTTAGGAACCATCTGATTCAGCTCAAGAAATCTTTTGTTGTAGGAAGTATGATCTCCTTCCTTTTGCTTTAGCGAGTGGAATTCATCTTCCAACTTCTTGATTTCGCTTCTTGGGCAGAAGCGTCTAGTTATTATTTCCCTTAACTCTTCCCAGGTTAAGGCCATGGCGTCTTCGACTCCTCTCTTACCCTTCTCTGTGTTCCACCAGGTCAGGGCTACCCCAAATAGTCTCCCGGTTGCGTAACGTACCTTGCGATCCTCGGGACAATTGCAATTGAGGAAGGTGTTCTCCATTTCCTCAAACCAGTGGAGAAGAGCAGTGACACCTTCGGTCCTTTCATACTTTAGGGGATCGCAAGACTTGAAGTGTTTGTAGGAGCGCGACGTTCTGGTCTTCTTGGTTGGGAGGGTTGATGGGATTCGCGGTGAGAGCTTGTTGGACTTGAATAACGATGTCAGGAAGCACCGCGGCCATTTGTTTTGCAATTTGGGTGGCCAAGCGTTCGTTTGACCTTCCTGACTTTCGACCTCCACGTAGCTGCCTAGCCGACATCTACAGGAACATACAAATAGGAAGATTGTGAGTTTAAGAAGTGCTTAGGTGTCATGTGTCGTTAAAAGTAATAAAATAACATAATCATCAATAATGCAACTACATCCATAGGATGTCTTGGGTTTGCTCATGTTTTGGCCTCCAATGTTCCCCATACCATCGCCTGTATAGTCATGTGGGCCCCCATGACTATTGGCTTAGTAGGATTCACATTGGTGTTGGCGGTTTAACACTCGCATCACCCGAAGGAAAACCATGAAATAGGTTTACGAGATGTATGGCCGGAGGGTATCCAGGTATAGACACAATGACAACTCAAAGTGGGGTTAGTTCACACGACGTTTGGTATAGCATGCTTTAGCCTAATAGGTCCTTCGTACTCTCATCGTTAGTCCCCAGGTAGGCAAACTGGTCCTTTATTTTGGATTTATACGAATGCCAAGCCTAGACAGGACGTTCCGACTACCGGTACTCGTACCCTTCCAGTTACTACATGCCCGTCATGAAAACTCACTTTGATGTGATTTGAAAATATAAAAATCGTTGTAAAAATCATATGAATTGTGAGGTGTGTGCTCTCATGGATATGATATGTTATGAGGATATGATTCATGATGAGCATTGTATAATAATATGTACTTATGAACATGCTTGCATAACATTGAATGTAACAAAAAACATAAAGCATATAAACATCATGAATTTTGCATGTAACACACAAACAATTTAAAAATTCTAATCAACTATAGTATAGGCTCTAAGGGTCTAATAACCTATCCTATATCCCTATAGTCATGGCTCTGATACCAATCTGTCACACCCCGACCCGCAGCGGAATAAGAGTCGGGGCATAATTGGGTTATCACCAAAGCTCATGATGTTTACTAATATGTTTCATATTTATTAAATTCAAATTACATCTCAAATGTTCAAGTCAAATTCATACAATACAAGGAAAGGAAAAATTAAATAAAACAATCCAAAGTCTAAACTGGTTTATTCTTCTAGGCCGTCCTATATGTTTCTTGCTTCAACTTGATCACCTGTATCATGTGTAAAAATGGGGGATTTTGGGTCAACAAAAGTTGGCGAGTGAACCTTGTTAGAAAACATTTTATTATTTATTTCTGGTTATATTTAATATGGAAAATTGTATATTAATCATATGTGAGCAAACGTAAATAAACATACCATAACAAACAACAAACCACCTTGTATGAGCAAATGACATGAATGATAATGTATATGTTGGCAACGTCACGTTCCGCTCATAGGTAATGGGGAACGGACGGCCTATGATGATGTATGTGCGATCAAGGCTCAATCAAACGGAGCCGATCCTATGTTGGCAGCGCCTCGTTCACGCTCATAGGTAATGGGGAACGGTTCCGCTCATAGGTAATGGGGAACAGACGGCCTATGATGATGTATGTACCGAATATGATAAATTAAATCTAAACATTAACCACACAAACAATTTATACATAATGGATTCACATTTAATCATGAATATGATGGATACACAAGTGTTCAAATGAAATAAATAAATAAATAGCGACACATGATACACCCCAAAATGTGATTAAAACGGGGAATTTGTAGAGATTCACTCACATTGGGTGCGTTCGTTTGATGATGTTGAATACGCACGAGTTTAGAGGGTTGATCGACGAGGAATAACTAACCTAAATAATAACGAAAAGGTACGGTAAATAAGTGGATTTTATTAACAATTTTAATAGGGTTTTTAGATTTATTTTTGTGAGTTTAAGGTTACTTTCTAACTTTAAAAACATTATTTTTAAGTATTTTTAATTGATTTTTAAATTAAATAAATAAATAAAAATATAAAAAAAATGTTGACTTTTTGGGTTGACCGTTGACCATTGAATTTGACTGTTGACTGTTGACCGGTTCGGACGTTTGTATGTATGCGCTGGGTGAGGCTGGAACCCGAGACCTCCCGTACGCGTGCACACAGCTCTACCAACTGAGCTACGTGTCTAACCCGAAATATTTATGTTTTTAATTATATTTATACACTATTTAATTTAATCAGAAATCATTTATTTTTAAAAAGGATTTAATTATATCGGACCGGTGCACACAACAGGTCTCGAACCCGGGACCCGTGGTTTAGTGTTGCACACAGTCCACCGCTGGACTGTGTGTCTAAGCTGGTTAATATACTGATTTTTATTAAACTTAACATCTTACAGCGAGTTGATCCGGTTCGGTTTGAAAAGAACATTTTTATTTTAGAGAGTGAGGTTGTGTCAAGGATCGAACTCGAGACGTGTGTTAATCGGAACATTTTTATCTTAGAAGGGGGGGTAAGAGTTTAAATCTTATTTGAGGCGGTAACGTTCCTAGTAAGGGTTGAATACCCGGCTACAGGAATCGCTTTTTGCTGCCTAAAGTGTATGAATACGGAACATGGATAAACAGAGTTGATTGACGAAGTATGATTTTATGCATATGAGTTTTGATACGTTTGGAAAGATAAGGTTATACCCTAAAGCAAAACTTCTACCACTAAAACCTACATGGAACTTCTCATAACCGCCTGACAATGCCTCTGATCCTTTGGCAAGAATACTTATATATAGGAAGTACCAGCGGCGTATCCACCATATTCTTGTCAAATTTTCATTGGTTTTATCAGTAAGTTATGATTAGTTCTATGATGTGACTCTAGAACATAAACAAACACAACAACCAAAGCTTGAGTCTTAATTCTGATAGTATACATGTTTGAATGCTGACAGTACCTCTCTCGTTTGTTATGATGAAGAGGTTAGTCTATGTAGAAGTGGGACACAATCCAACTTCTTCGAATGATGAGATGATATGAATGCTAAATCAGTGAGTATAAACAAACTTCAACCATGACATTACTAAATCCTACATGGAACTTCTCATAACCGCCTGACAATGCCTTTGATCCTTTGGCAAGAATACTTATATATAGGAAGTACCAGCGGCGTATCCACCATATTCTTGTCAAATTTTCATTGGTTTTATCAGTAAGTTATGATTAGTCCTATGTGACTCTAAAACATAAACAAACACAACAACCAAAGCTTGAGTCTTAATTCTGATAGTATACATGTTTGAATGATGACAGTACCTCTCTCGTTTGTTATGATGGAGAGGTTAGTCTATGTAGAAGTGAGACACAACCCAACTTCTTTAAATGATAAGACTGAGATACGTCGTGAGGTATGATGATATGAATGTTAAATCAATGAGTATAAAACAAAACTGAAATAGTAATTCGCATTAAGATTCTTGGATAAATTTCCAATTTATAACTGAGATACGTGAAAATTGAGATAACATAAAGAAAAACATAAAAACTAAGCGGTTGGAGTTGAATCTTGATTTTTGGTGAAGGAGACTAGTTGGGTGGTTCGTTTAGGCCGTCATTATCTTCAACAGGATTGGCGTTGATGTTGTAAACTCTTCCTCTTGCTGGCGGCGGAGCTGGGTTTGCTTGATTTGCTTGGTTAACAGGGTTTGCTTGAGCTTGGGCGTTTATGATGTTAACCAATCGAGGGCACGTGTTTCTAAAGTCAGTAGGGTCGCCACAATTGAAACAAGCTCAAACATATGGGAACATGGGGTATTGGGGTTGCTGATATGTTTGGATCATGTTTTGAGTAGGGGTGAGGTTTGGTTTTGAGGGGTGCGGCAAACCTTGCTCAAATGACCATAGCGTCCACAATTCGCACATAGTCGATAAGGTAAGGTAGATGGATGGTGATAAAAACAGGTGTTGCATTGAGGATGAGGTCCAAGGTAAGGTTTCTTATTTGGGTAAGTTGAGTTGGGTGCTACTTGAGTGATTGGGATAGCTTGAAGGGGTACGGCTTGTGAGGCTGGTTGTTTGCGTTGGGTGACAGCGAAAATTTGCCCATCTCGTTTTCTCTTAGAAATGTGTTGAGAAGGGGATTCGGTTTGGGTGGAGTTTGAGGTTTCAGTTGATGATTTATCCTTCTTCTTCTCCTCCTTGAAGTCCTTATTTCGTATGCGGTTCTCGGTGAGCTCTGTAGCTAACTCCATTGCTGCTTCCAAAGTTGCAGGTGTGGTACTTATTACAGAGTCTTGAATTTTTGAAGGAAGACCTCGAATGTAGTGCTCAATCAAACGGTAGAGGGGAGTGAACAAGTTGGGGACCATTTGATTTAACTCAAGGAATCTCTTGTTGTACGTTGTGTGGTCGCCTTCCTTTTGTTTCAAAGAATAGAACTCATCTTCTAATTTCTTGATTTCGCTTCTTGGACAGAAACGTCTTGTCATGATTTCCTTCAACTCTTCCCAAGTCAAAGTCATAGCATCTTCAACACCTCGCTTGGCCTTCTCTGTATTCCACCATGTAAGTGCTATTCCAAGTAAACGACCAGTAGCATATCGCACTTTGCTATCATCGGGGCAATCGCAATTTAGAAAAGTGTTTTCCATCTCCTCAAACCAATGGAGGAGAGCGGTGACACCTTCAGTCCCTTCGTATTTTGGAGGGTCGCAGGATTTGAAATGCTTGAAGGTGCATTTAGTGGTAATTGGGGGAGGGTTGACAACATTTTGATCTTCTTGATTGACGGAATTAGCGGTAAGGGCTTGTTGAACTTGAACTACAATGTTGGGTATTACGGCAGCCATTTGTTGAGCGATTTGGGCAGTCATGCGCTCGCGGGCTTTTCCTGATCTCATCTTCCTACGAGCGAGATTAGAAGACATCTACAAGGAATATATATCAAGAGTATGAGTTGGACGTTTTAGGGGTCATGTGTCATATTTAGGAATGAACATTCATAAAATAAATATAGAGTAATAAATCTACTACATCCATAGGATGTCTTGGGCTTTGCTCGTAATTGGGCCTTGCATGCCGCCATACTTCACCTTCGTAATCATGTGGGCCCCCATGATTACCGGGTTTTTCATATGGTTCGCATGTGTTAGCCTGGTTACGTACACTAAAACCCGGAGAAAATCGAGAAATATGTATGTAACGTATGATATTCGGAATGTATCCAGGTGTGGACACGGTGACACCTCAAAGTGGGGTTAGTTCGAACGACGTTTGGTGTGGCATGCTTTGGCCTAATAGGTCCTTCGTACTCTCATCTTTAGTCCCTAGGTAGGCAAACTGGTCCGTTATATTGGCTTTATACGAATGCCAACCTAGACAGGACGTTCCGACTACCGGTACTTGTACCCTTACAGTTACTACATGCCCTTCGCAGAACTTACTTTGATGAGATTTGAAAAATGAAAAAAAGTGCGACAAAATCTTGAATAACGGAAGTATGAAGATGATATGAATATGTGAACATTGAAATATGTATGATGAATATGTATGTAAGTATGTATGTTTGACCGTAAGTATAATTCATTATGTATCACAAAATGTAATATTGGAAGTGTTTGCATGCATTTGTGTATGTAATAAATATGAAAGAAATAAACATCATGAGTTTGCATATAACCACATAAACAATTAAAATCTAATCAACTATAGTATAGGCTCTAAGGGTCTAATAACCTATCCTATATCCCGATAGTCAAAAGCTCTGATACCAATCTGTCACACCCCGACCCGCAGCGGAAAAGGTGATCGGGGCATGATTGGCTTTTCATCAAAGCTCATGACATTTATTATAATGTTTCATATTTATTATTACAATTTTAAAGAAGATCATACAATCAAATCATACAAGTACAACATGTTCTATACATCTTTCTAGACTTCATTATTTTTCTTCTAAGGCACTTTTCTATGTGTTCCTTGCTTCATCCTGTCCACCTGTATCATGTGTAAAAATGGTTTTTGGGTCAACAAAAAGTTGTCGAGTGAATCCTATGAAAAACATTTAAACGTGTTTATTGTATTGATTATAAAATAAAGTGCATAACCACATATGAGTAAATGTAGATGTAAATTTATTCACAATACACATAATATTAAATATTGCACACACATACAACAATTGATTGTTTTGAGGCACGCGTTGTTCAACTCGTCTCCCATGAGGAACTAATGGGCCTAATGAATGAGTTTTGAGGCACGCGTTGTTCTACGAACTGATGGGCCTAATGAATGAGTTTTAAGGCACGTGTTGTTCAACTCGTCTCCCATGAGGAACTGATGAATAATTTGCATACAACTTGACAATATGTAATACATAACAACAAACAATATTTACATTATAAGTTTAGATCATAATATGGTATAGCACGAGTTTGAATAAGCGAATTAGTTTAAGCGACACATGATACACCCCAAAACATGAATAAAAAGGGGAATTTGTAAGAATTCACTCACAGTGGGTGCGTTTCTTGGATTGATGATGAATGCGCACGAATTCGGATTTAATCGGCAAGGGAACTAACCTAAATAATAACATCATAGTTCGATAAATAAATAAACTTTTATTTGAGATTAGTATTTTTAATTAGTGTTCTTAATGGGATTGTTCGGTTTATTTTTGTGAGTTCAAGGAAATTTTCTAACTTTAAAAATATTATTTTTAAGTATTTTTAATTGATTTTTAAATAAAATAAATAAATAAAGAAAATAAAAATTTTTGACTTTTTGACCAGTTGACCGTTGACCAGTTGACCGTTGACCGTTTGACTGTTGACCGGTTCGGACCTTGTGTTTGTTTGCGCTGAGTGAGGTTCGAACTCGTGACCTCCCGTAGGCGTGCACGCAGCTCTACCAACTGAGCTACGTGTCTAACCCGAAATATTTCTGTTTTTAATTATATATATATACAAATTAGATTAATTCATTTATGTCCTTATTTAAAAACTTGATAATTGCCAGAACCGGTGCGGAAACCTGGACTCGAATCCGCGACGTGCTTAATGTTTTTGCACACGGTCCACCACTGGACTGTGTGTCTAACTTGGTTATTATTCCGGTTTTTATTATACTTATACACTTATTACATGTTTCAGGATTTGGCTTTTATATAAAAAGGGTATATTATTTCAGTGGATCAGAACACAAACAGAACTCGAACTCGGGACGTATGTTTGATAATCGCACACAGTCCACCGCTGGACTGTGTGTCTAACCTGGTTAAAACACTTGTTTTTATTAATCTTATATACTAACTGAAAGGTTCCGTATTTGGGTTTTATAAAAAGGTTTGAATATTGTGACGAATCGGAACAAGGACAGACTCGAACTCGGTATCCCTATGTTTCAAATGCACACAGTCCACCGCTGGACTGTGTGTCTAAGCCAAGATATAACCCGATTTATATTAAATATATACACAATCCAAAACTTCGTCTTCTTCGTTAAAACAACACAGAACTCAAAAATCCGACTGTTATCTTTATCTAATCGATTCTGATTACTGGTTTACGAATTAACGGAATTAAATATGAATGTAAAAAGGTTTTAAAGGTTCGTACCCTCTGGAGAACAACACTTTGACGATTCCAGTGACCAACTCCGGCGAGTTCCAATTTTTCCGGCGAAGCTTGACTTGCGACAGAGGCTTTACAGGGAGTTGAGGTGAGTGTGGGTGACTTCTATCGAAGCTCTAGAAGTTCAATTTATAGAGTAAGGCAAAAGAGATGAAACGGGTTTGGTTTTCCGGCGACTTGCAGAGAATTCCGGCGACGTGATCTTGGAAGACAGAGAGTGCAGAGTCTTTGAGAGTGTACACAAGTGTATGAGCGAGATTTTACAAGGATTCCAGGATTGTTATTTACAGAGTAGAGGCAGTTATGATTTTTGGTTTCATTCACGATTAACGGTCGATGATTCAGCTCAGACGAATTGATTCACAATTTCCGTTAAGTCTAATAATTGAAAGCCGTTACATGCGTTAATCAAAAAGGAAAACGGTTATTTGTTTGATTTGCTAGAAATCCGATTTCGACTGTTATGGATTCAGAGATTCAAATTCAAACGTTGTTTTAGTATATAACTTAATTGCTTTAGATTTTCAACAGATATGTGGGTGTAGTGTAGTGTAGTGGTGTATTGTGTGTGTTGGTTGGGTGGAGACCCGGGTTCGAAATCCGGCAGCCCCATTTATTATTAGTTATCAATTATGGTTTTATATTCTAATATATTTATTAATTATGTATTGTTTAAAATTAGTTTGAGCCCTAAACATGCAACGAAAATTTTAACTGGATGTTCGGTTAATAAGCGAAGCGGGTTTTGGAAACCCGTTTTTTTTACGAATGTTACAATGTACTCGCCTTGAACACTTAGGTAATCCTACGGAGTTCCTGGTGACAATTCTTGATTACTTCCTGGAATTTCTATTAAAAAACACAATGCACATGTGTTAGTAAATTAACCCAAGTCACTTTAACCATACAACACGCGACAGAACTCCAACGAACGTAGTCATGCAGAGCCTAGACATGCGTTGGCGATTCTAGATCGATCGGGTAGGGTGTCCATACAACATGAAATAGGATTCCAACGAACGTAGTCGGGCAGAGCCTTGACATGTGCTGGTCCTAACTCGGGTAGGATAGTGAATTAGTGATCGGGGGTTAAGTTACTTACAGCGAGCAGCGCTTCGCAGGTTTAGGGATTTAGGGGGGTTTATTAGAAAAGTGGGGATACGAGAGAGTACGATCAGAGAATTTCGATCGAATGTGAGCACTGGACTTCATCCCATACTGCTCTATTTATACCCGAATTTGACCTCCCCCGCACATCGTGCGGGATTCCGGGTCCCCTCTCGCGTGGAGCCAGAGACACCTAGCTAGGCCAGGTCAGCCTCGTCACAAGTTTAGGGTTGCCACATGGCGCAAAACGGTGACACGTCACCTGGACGTCTCCCGCGCGTCGCGACAGAGACACCAATCTCTGGCGCGTGGCGCCTGGGATGCATAGGTGGGCTTGCTCCGTTTTGCATGCCACGTCTTGATTCGCGTGTCCGGTTCTTCGTTAATGGTCCGGTTTTGGGTGTTTTGGAGAGTTATTACATCCTTCCCACCTTGTTTTAAATCTCGTCCTCGAGATTCACTTGAATAGGTGTGGATACTTTCTTTGCATTTCTAACTCTAGCTTCCATGTATATTCTGGTCCTTTCTTTGAATCCCATTTTACTTTAACCAGAACTAATCTCTTGCGTTTGAGATTCTTGATCTTTCTATCTTCAATCTGAATAGGTTTCTCAATAAACTTAAGCTTCTCATTTACCTCTATATCTTGAAGAGGTATCACCAATGATTCATCTGCTAGACATTTCTTGAGATTGCATACACGAAATACATCATGTATTCTTGCCGTTTCCTCTGGCAATTGTAGCTGGTAGGCTACTGGCCCTATTCGTTTGATAATCTTAAAAGGTTCAACATACCTTGGACTTAGTTTTCCTTTCTTACCGAATCTTATAACTCCTTTCCATGGTGAGACTTTTAGTAGCACTTTATCTCCAACTTGAAATTCCAAAGGTTTGCGTCTGTTATCTGCATAACTCTTTTGACGATCTCAAGCCGCTTTCAGTCTTTCCTTGACTTGAATGATTTTGTCAGTTGTTTCTTGCACAATTTCAGGACCTGATAGTTGCTTTTCTCCAATCTCCGCCCAACATACTGGAGTTCGACATTTTCGTCCATAGAGTGCTTCAAATGGTGCAGCATTGATGCTGGTATGATAACTGTTGTTGTAGGAAAACTCTATCAAAGGCAAATGTTCATCCCAATTTCCTCCGAAATCAATTACACAGGCTCAAAGCATGTCTTCCATTGTTTGGATTGTCCTTTCACTTTGACCGTCTGTTTGAGGATGGTATGCTATACTTAGATTTAATCTAGTTCCCATTGCTTTTTGGAAACTTGTCCAAAAATGAGAGGTAAAACGGTTGTCCCTGTGAGACACAATAGATAAAGGAATTCCATGCAATGAAACTATTTCATTTACATATAATTTAGCTAGCTGTTCCATACTGAAAGTTTCCTTCATCGGTAAGAAATGCGCTGATTTGGTTAACCTGTCTACAATCACCCACGTTGTATCATTGCCTTTTTGTGTCCTGGGTAGTTTGGTAACAAAGTCCATTGTTATCAATTCCCATTTCCAAATGGGCATTTCCAATTGTTGTAACAAACCTAAAGGTTTCTGATGTTCAGCTTTAACCTGTGAACAGGTTAGACATTTGGCAACGTAGCTTGCTACATCCTTCTTCATTCCTATCCACCAGAAATTTTTTCTCAAGTCTTTATACATCTTATCACTTCCAGGATGCATTGTATACTTAGTCTTATGGGCTTCTTCTAAAATTTGATTTCGTAGGCCTCCTTGGATAGGAATCCAAATCCTTTCCTTATGGAATCTCCAAATTTCATCTGTTCCTTTCTCTAATTCCTTAGTCATCCCTTTTAATCCTTCAGCATCGTCTTTGATTGCTGTTTCTTGTGTCTGTTTAATTTGCTCATTTAAATCTATCTGCAGGTTTAGTCTAAGAGAGCGTACTCTTTTCGGCTTTTCATGCTACTTTCGACTTAAAGCGTCAGCTACTACGTTAGCTTTTCCTGCATGATACTAGATATCACAATCATAATCACTAAGGATATCCATCCATCGCCTCTGTCTCATGTTTAATTCCTTTTGTTCAAAGACATATCTTAAACTCTTATGATCTGTGAATACCACGAACTTACTACCGTAAAGATAGTGTCTCCAAATCTTAAGGGCACAAATTATTGCTCCTAACTCTGGATCATGGGTTGTATAATTATCTTCATGCTTCTTAAGTTGTCTAGAGGCATAAGCAATTAATTTTTGACGTTGCATCAACACACATCCATATCCTAATTTAGACGCATCACAATAAACTACAAAATCTTCATTCCCTTCTGGCAAAGCGAGTATTGGTGCATTGGTTAACTTTTGCTTAAAATCCTGAATGCTTCTTCCTGCTTTGGTCCCCATTCAAACTTAACCGATTTGCAAGTTAGCTTAGTTAACGGGATGGCTATTCTAGAAAAATCTTGAATAAAACGTCTATAATATCCTGCCAATCCAAGAAAACTTCTTACTTCCGTTGGTGATTCTGGGACCTTCCATTTGGTAATTGCTTCTATCATTGTGGGATCCACATGAATTCCTTCGTGGTTTACCAGATGTCCAAGGAATTGTACTTCTTGTAACCAGAATTCACATTTTGAGAATTTCGCATAAATCTTTTCTTTCCTCGGCAATGCTAGGAATATATACAAATGCTCTGCGTGATCTTCCTTACTGTTAGAGTAAATTAGAATATCATCTATAAAAACAATTATGAATTTATCCAGGTATGGTTTACATATCCTGTTCATCATGTCCATAAATGCAGCGGGGGCATTGGTTAAACCAAATGGCATGACAGTAAATTCATAATGACCGTACCTTGTTCTGAAAGCTGTTTTAGGAATGTCCTCTTCCTGTACTTTCAACTGATGATATCCTGAGTGTAAGTCGATCTTAGAGAAGAATCGAGCTCCTTGGATTTGGTCAAACAAATCATCAATTCTCGGTAATGGGTACCGACTTTTATTGTCACTTTGTTCAATTCTCGGTAATCAATTCACATTCGCATTGATCCGTCTTTCTTCTTGACAAATAACACCGGTGCTCCCCATGGCGATGAGCTGGGATGTGTGAAACCTCTTTCTAGTAATTCATCCAGTTGTTTCTTCAATTCACGCATCTCCGTTGGTGCTAGGCGATAGGGTGCTTTGGCAATCGGTGTCGTTCCTGGTATTAGGTGAATTCTAAATTCAACCTCTCGATCTAGCGGTAATCTAGGCAACTCTTCTGGGAATACATCGGAGAATTCAGATATTACGGGAATGTCTTTTAATTCCTTTTCTTTAGTGTTAATGATTAGGGAAATTATATACACCATTCCACTTTTTCGTATATAGCTTGCAGCTTTCATCACAGAGATGAATTTCGTTGACCTTGTCGACTTATCTCCTTTAATTGTGATCATTTCGCCAAGTGGTGCATTTACTTCTACAGAATTTTGATCACATGCGATTCGTGCCTGATTGGCTACCAACCAATCCATTCCTAACACGACATCAAATCCGGCAAGATCCATTGAGAAAAGGTTAGCAGTAAAATTATGACTTAAAATTTCTATCTTGACTCCTTGCAAGATTTCGCTTATTTTGATAGAAGATCCATTTGCTGTTTCCACCAGACAGTCTTGGTGAAGTTTAGTTAATGGTTGATTAAGAAAATTGCAGAAGGAAGTATTTATGAAACTTTGGTTTGCACCAGAGTCAAATAATACTTTTGCATAAACATCATTAACTAAAAACGTACCGACAATCACATCCGGAATCATTTTGGCTTCCTCGGCGGTCAGCACGAATGCTCTGGCAGTCTTCTTGAGTCTTTCGGTTGTCTTTGCTTTATTGTTGGCCGCTAGAGCTAATTTCGGACAGTTGGATTTAATATGGCCGGCTTTTCCACAATTGTAGCACAACCTATTGCTAACTTTTCTTCTGCAGTCTTCTTCCTTATGCCCTGGGAATTTGCAGAAATTGCAGTATGTAGAGCATTTCCTGAATGTTTCCTTTTGCAGTACTTACATGGGGGTGAAGAAGAACTTGCCCCTTTCCCACGGTTGGAATTTCCATAACGTAGCTCCTGAGTGATCTTTTGTGCTAGGTTCCTATTCTGGTTTTCTTCTTGTGTACGTACCAATTCATCTGTCAAAGTGTTTGCTAGCTCTACTGCTTCTTCAATCGTTTGAGGTCTAGCTGCTTTGACTACATGCCTGATCTCACTGATTAATCCCCAGATGTAATGGGAGATTAATATTGGTTCTGGTGAGGCCAGGGTTGGTACAATCCTTGCATATTCAAAGAATGTGGTAGTATATTCCCTGCAATCTACCCCCATCATTCTATGATTTAGGAATTTATTAGCAATATGCTCCTTTTCATTAGGAGGACAGAATTTCCTTTCAACTATTTCCTTAAAGTTGTTCCATTCCATACTGTAAACTCTGTCACTTCCTTTAGACTGAAGAATGGTATTCCACCACTCTAAAGCTGCATCTTTAAAAAGATTAGAAGCATACATAACTTTATCTTGATTTGCACATTTACTTATCTTTAGGACTGCTTATGTCTTTTCCATCCAGCGCAAGGCTGAAATAGCTCCTTCATTGCCTGAGAATTCTATCGGTTTGCATGATAAGAATTCTTTATAAGAACAACCATATGAGATGGTTCTTCTTCTTTTTGGAATTGGAGCTTGGGTTAATAATTAGTGATTTCCATTCACGTTGTGATTTGGTTCAGGGGGTCCACGTTTATTCCCGTTTATGGATTCATTATTTCCTGCCTTTTTAATAGTATCGATAATATAGGGCATAACATCTATGATTCCTTGGGCCACTATGTGTTCGATAGCACTCTTATTCATTTGATTCTCGTTATTATCGTTATTCTGGATTACCTGATTTACTTCGTCTGACATCTGAATTGTAAACATTTATCAGGTATTAATATCACAGAATAAATTAAATAACAATCACACCAACACAGTGAATCAAAATCGTCGAGCATTGCGACTTTTACTCTATTTATATAGATATGCATCTACTACAAGCATAACTGGGATCCAAACATTAGTAACTTATATATATATATATATATATATATATATATATATATATATATATATATATATATATATATATATATATATATATATATATAGGTGACATATATTACTTTATATCTATTTTAGTGTTTTTTTTTCAAAATACACACACACACACACACACACATATATATATATATATAGGCTTAGGATCATGTGAGAAGAAGTAGGCTATTTGAGAAACTAGAGAAGAAATCTGGACCACACATTTTCTCTAAGCTTTTCGTAATATACACATATGTATATTTAAAAGTGACTATATAAATATATGTATATTGAATTATACACATATGTATATAGTCAAATGTAAACTATACATATGTGTATATTACGAAAAGCTTTAAAAAATGTCTGGTCCAGATTTCTTCTCAAGTTTCTCAAATAGGGTGCTCTTCTCTTAGGATCCCTACCCTATATATATATATATATATATATATATATATATATATATATATATATATATATATATATATATATATATATTAAGCTATGGCTTCCTTAAAACTGCATTTCCCGCTCGTCATACTTCCAGACGAGCTTCTCTCCTATGTGGCGAATTCGGTTTCCTTCCTCCACCAATTCATCGCCAAGCTGGCGGAGTTCTTCCACATGTTCCCTGGGTAGTATTGGGGCTGGCACTAGTTCAGCATAAGGTGGAACAGGTTCTTCATAGGGAATTGGGTTTTCTGGCAAGTTCTAAATTGCCCAGTTGTTAGCCCACCATTGATCTAAAGGGTTTGGTTCTGGAATTCTAGGTATCTCATTGGGATCAAAAGCTGGGATTGGAAATTGGTTTCCCTAGTTCTGTTCAGGTTCATGGGTTGGTTAGGAAATAAGGGAAGTAACGGTGGTTCTGTATTTGCTAATTGATTGAAATTAGGTTCTCCTCCTACATTTCCAAACATGTGAAAATTAGCTAGTTGTCTATCCAATTCTTCTTCCCACAAGGGTCTAACTTCTGGGTTTTGGGTGTTTCTCTCAGTTCTAGCTGCTATGGCATGTTGTTGTACTTGTCTCAGTCTTTTCCTCTTCTCTGCTTTGGCTCTACTAAACCAACCTCTATTTTAGGGGAAAAGGTTCTGCGGATTTGGCTTTGAAAACAAAGATATCTTCGGAATCAGCGGTGTAGTCGGTGGTTGGCTCGGATGTTCCTTCATCCATGAGAGAATGAGGTAGGTGACGATAAGCGTTAGAAGTACCCTGATCACTCATACTGTAAACTAAAGAAGTTATTGAAATAACACAAAATAATAATATATATACATATAAAGTCGCGGATATTATCTAACACATTTGTTTAAAATTTAGGTATTTCAAAAGAACACCTAAATTGCTTTAATCAGTGGCTCTAATACCACCTTCTGTCACAGCCCCCGACCCCACAGAGCTGGTGGTACCGATGTTTATTAATTTGGCAGCGGAATTAAAACATTAGGATCGTAGTTAGGAAATAAATATCAGAGTTTTAAAACACCAAACTTTTATATTAAACAATGGGATAGAACCCATGTTTCCATTACAATACATTCGTAGAGGGGTAACCCCAATTTATGAAAAACATAAACTCCTTTTTATTTAGATAACTTTTATAGCCACTTTTCTAAGCCTTCAGTGCTCTTCAGCTGGCTTCTGTTAGCTTCACATTAAGTTACCTGAAACGCGTTTTAAAAACATTTTATCAGCAAGAAATACTGGCGAATCCATCTCAGTTTTATCAAAACAAGTGATTATACTCTATAGTTATTGAGAGCATCCGCATTTACAATGTTTATATCTACCCAATTATTCAATCAGTACTGTCAGTCCTGACTTGTGGGTCATATTACTTTGGGCCCTGTCATCCAACAGTAACGGTTCCTATCACATTCCCGTGTCTGTGGACTAGCAATGTATACAAAACCCCAACATACCGGCAGTAATTGTAGAATACATATACTCAATCACTGTTAAGCATAATTAAAACATTTGAGGTTTTGGTAACACATTTTGACTCATAAAAAGATTTACAAAAAGAGAATGTACTCGCCTTGAACACTTAGGTAATCCTACAGAGTTCCTGGTGACAATTCTTGATTTTCCTGGAATTTCTATTAAAACATACAATGCACATGTGTTAGTAAATTAACCCAAGTCACTTTAACCATACAACACGCGACAGAACTCCAAAGAACGTAGTCAGGCAGAGCCTAGACATATGTTGGCGATTCTAGATAGATCGGGTAGGGTGTCCATACAACACGAGATAGGATTCCAACGAACGTAGTCGGGCAGAGCCTTGACATGCGTTGGTCCTAACTCGGGTAGGATAGTGAATTAGTGATCGGGGTTAAGTTACTTACAGCGGGCAGCGCTTCGCAGGTTTAGGGGTTTAGGGGGGTTTATCAGAAAAGTGGGGATATGAGAGAGTACGATCAGAGAATTTCGATCGAATGTGAGCACTGGACTTCTTCCCAAACTGCTCTATTTATACCCGAATTTGACCTCCCCCCGTGCTTCGCGTGGGATTCCGGGTCCCCTCTCGCGTGGCGCCAGAGACACCTAGCTAGGCTAGGTCAGCCTGGTCACAAGTGTAGGGTTGCCACATGGCGCGAAACGGTGACACGTCACCTGGACGTCTCCCGCGCGTCGCGACAGAGACACCAGTCTCTGGCGCGTGGCGCCTAGGATGCCGAGGTGGGCCTACTCAGTTTTGCATACCGTGTCTTGATTCGCGTGTTCGATTCTTTTTTAACGGTCCGGTTTGGGGTGTTTTGGAGAGTTATTAGAGCGATGATGAAGACGGTGGTGTGTAGATGGATCTGCCGTCAATCATCAGAGAAAGTGGGTTTAGAGATTTGGGGCTTCACATCTTCATCTACATAGACCCTGAAATCTATGGACCCCCGAAATCTTTAAGAACCCTTTCAGATTATTGATCTGTAGCTTCATATACCTTGAAATATGTGGATTTTCGATCCAATTTACCATATGTATGTAGAGTTGTATGAATTTGAGATGTGGATTTGTATGAAATTGTTCTATGGAACTGAAGAGTTGTATGAATTTGAGATGTAAAGTTGTAATGGTGATGGTGGGATGGTATGACTGTGGGGTATGGGGCGGGGGTTTGGGCGTGGGTTGGGGGAAACACCCAAGGCACCACCCGGGTGGGCTTGGGTTTAGGCGTGGCCTGTTGGGCGGGGCTTTGGCACCCGGCGTTGGACGGGGCTACGAAGGTGACTTGGCGATGGTGATTGGCGGGTTGACCTAGCCTATTTGAATTTTAAAATAAAACCCTTTTATTTGTTTGATAAGTATGTTTTTTTTATTTGTAATTTTTTTTTGTAGAATTTTGTAATTTTTAGGAATGTTTAATTATATTTTTAGGTTTTCTTAATATTGTGTGTATTTATAAAAAAATTAAAAAAAATTGCACGTGGCCTAGCCACGCCCCACCATACCCACCGTTGGGCTGCTTCAGGGGTGGTGCCCCTCCTTTTCAACGTGTCAACCCACGCCCCAATCCCCCGCGCCACCATACCCCACAGCCTAATGTTGGTTAGCTGATGATGATGGTAAAGTGAGAGAGAGAAAGAGAAGCCTGACGGAGAGAAGTTAGAGATATGAGGTTTATGTTTTTATACTTTAGAAAATTCCTTTTGTTTTATATAAGAGGTGTGAAAAGACATAAATGCCTTTATATGGTGTCTACATGACATCATTTAACGTCTAAAATTAACCTGGTTAGTGTTAAAGGACCTAGGGTGTAATGAGTTTTACAAAAAAAGGACCGTGACTATAATTATTAAAGTTAAAGGCTATCCATTGCAATTCGGTACAAACATAAAGGACAAAAAGTGTAATTTACCCTTTTTAATTTGTGAGAAGTTTACATTATTGTCATGAAAGAAACTGATAGCACTACACTATGCTAAACAAATTCGAGTGGGTTTCTAAAATAAGTTAAGAGTAAATTACAAAACTCATCCTTTATGTATGCTACTTATTGCAAACCGTGTCCTTTATCTTTAATATATACAAGAAACGTACTCAATGTTTGCAAACCCTTGCAGGTTACATCCTTTAGCCCTAACTCAGTTAGTTTTCATGGTTAAATCTGGCCAATTGGACCCCACTTAAGGGTATTTTAGACATTTTTACCTTAAATAAATAATTATGTTTAAAAAAATTATATTATATATACATATAAAATTATATTATATATACATATACATACATACATACATACAGAGACAACACCACTCCCTCATCCCCTTTTTCTCTCTCTCACACACCCACCACTGCACCTCCACTTTCACCACCGCACATCCACCACCACCGTCAACCGCCGTACCTCCACCACCATCAACACCTCCCCCACTGCACCTCCACTCCTGCTGCAAAACCTCCACCCCACTGCACAAACCCAACCACCGCAGCTCCACCACAGTAAAAAAACTCTCTCTTCATTCTCTCTCTCTAAACTCTCTCTCTCTCTCTCTAACACCATCACCACCATAAACAACCTTACCGCTATCTAGATTGCCATGTCCAGACTTCAAGGTGAGTTTTGCAACATCCTCATCTCTCACGCTACTCCAATCGAGACCGACGATGGTCGCTGCTCCAGATCTGATGCCATCGGGTCGTCGGAAGAACGACGACTTCAATCGCCGGAAGAAAGACGAGTTCAATCACCGCGTTGTCGGAAGGAAGACGAGTTCAATCGCCATCTAATGCCATCGCGTCGTCGGAAGAAAGATGAGTTCAATCGCCATCTCCGCCGAAGTTTAGGTGGCGGCGATTGGTTTTCCGGTGAAGTTTAGGTGAAGTGGTGGTGGTGGTGATTGGGTAGGTGGTGATGCAAGGATAGTTAGAGAGAGGGGGTATGTATGTGGGTAGTGGTGGTCATGGTAGGGGCAAGAAGTGGTGGTTGTCATCGGGTGGTGGTGATGGCTGATGAAAGGAGGTGGTCTCTGACTCTCTGGTCCTGATGGAAAGAGAGAGAGAGGGTTGAGATAGAGGGAGATGATATTGTTGTATATATATATATTTATAATATATCTTTTATAATTTTAATTTTAAACCTATAATTGTTTTATTTTTATAATTTTTTATTTTAGCATTTAGTCTGAAATGTCTAAAATACCCTTAAGTGGGGTCCAATTTGTTAGATTTAACCATGAAAACTAACTGAGTCAAGGATAAAGGACGTAACCTGCAAGGGTTTGCAAACATTGAGTAGGTCTCTTGTATATATTGAAGATAAAGGACATGGTTTGCAATAAGTAGCATGGACGAGTTTTGTAATTTACTCATAAGTTAATAATTTGAGTCATGGAATCACTCTTTTACAAAAATACAAGATAATGATGCTTATCAGGCTCAAGTTGGCCTAAACCAGTGTTTTAAAAACCGGTAAATACCGGCCGGTAATACCGGTATTACCGGTGCCGGATAAAAATACGTTACGAAACACCCCGGTAAATAAGTGAAACGGCATAAGATTCGTACCGGTTGTAAAATCCGGTATACCGGTTTGAACCGTAATACCGGTACCGGCCCATGGTTATTTTGGTTTGGGTTTTAGTATTCTAGAGTTTCATCAAATACATATACCATCGATCAACATTCAAAACCATCATCACTTACGGTTCATCACTTCACTCACAAGATTCAGCTCCATCTTCATCGGTTCATCACTCCATCTTCATCATGCTTCGAGTTCCATCTTCATCGGTAGTTTTACTTATCTCGGTAAAATCTAAGAGTAAATAAATCCACAAGTGGGTCAAAAAGTGAAAAGGTTGAAGCAATTCGATGTATCCCTCTCTCACTCACTCAATATATATATATATATATATATATATATATATATATATATATATATATATATATATATATATATATATATATATATTTATGTGAAAGATAGTTTTTTGAAACTTGAAAAAGAAAGAGAACATAATAATAGTTATATTATAATTTATTATGTTAGTGAAAAAAATTAAAACTGATAAGTTATGTTAATGTAATTCATGTACGTATGTATCTCTATGAAATTATGGAGTTAACTAGTTCATCCGGCCGGTTGAACCATTTTTAAGGCCATCCCTGTATGATTTAATTCCCCCCCCCCCCCCCCGTCGACCATACACATGAGATAATCCCGTGCACTAGGGGTGTTCAAGATCGGATAATCCAAATTTCGGATAGTGAATATTGACATCCGAACCCAAATCCGAACTTTCGGATATCCGAAAGTTCGGATTCCGGTTCGGATGTCAAAAAGGATATCCAAACTTAAAAGAAACAAAAAATTTGTTTTCTAATTAGATCAAAACTAAACCTGTTTCGCATCCAATTTCCCGAGTTTGTAATATCTAAAACATTCAACAAACAAACTGATAATAAAACCCAACCTTAAAAAGTTCAAAGTTTCAAAACACCACAACATATTCAAAACAATCCAAAGTTTTAAACACCTAAACATTCAAAACAAGAAATAAATTCTAAAAGTTATTCTTAAATAATAACATTAATCCAGATTTTAGCTACATGCGCTTGTAAACCTCAAATATTTATCCATTGTAAACCTGCAACAACATAATCTTCCTATATAATAAAGGAAGGGCTGTCAATCCCATGAGTCAACATAACAAGCCCATACCCATCACTTTCATCCTATATGTCAATTTCTAAGATTTTTGTTTTTTTAATAAACCATATATGTCATTGTTGCATATATGTTAAAGAAGAAGGGTTAAAGCTGACCACCTGACCACATACTTATCTCTGTCTAAATAATATTCGATTGAATCACTGGCAAGGAAAATGGGCGCCCAATTGACTTTCATAAAGAAGATTCAAATTTTGAATCCCTTTGGTTTTCTCAAACACGCTAACAAAAACAAAGGAGATAACTTTTAGGGTTCTTGCATCATCGCAGATGCCTATAACTGTAAAGCCTCGCATTTCCATGCTTTCTATTTTTAGCAAGAGCGTTTTGTATTCCTATTTTTGGAAACCTCGTATCTCGAAATTATTCTTTGTTGTAAACCATTATAATCCGAGACTTAAATCATAATGGAAAATCATATTTTATTCATGTTATACTTAGTCATAATCATTTTATACTTATACATTCAATCATGAAACGCATACTTGTGATATTCGTAAACGTGTGATGAACTTGCAAATACGTGACGTACATACATTATACGATACTTATACATGATACATATATGCAATCATACTTGGTTATAATTATTCTTACGATAAAGTGACTTAAAACCCCCTTAAAATGCACTTTTTATGCTTATAACACCCCTAAACCCTTAAATATAAACTCCAGGGGGCTGAATTGCCAAAAATGAAACTTCTCCCAGCTTCTTGCGGGCTGCCAGCATGTCCCCCATTCCTTCTCGCGCCCCGCCAGCCGTCTGTTTCGGCAGAAAGTTGTTTAAGCTCATGGATTGGTCAATTTTGGTGCACAAGGATTGTGCCTCTTGCATTAAACACCCACCTAACTAACCCTAATCACATCCTATAAAACCCAACCCATTCCTACACTTCTCCACTTTGCAAACTCCACTAAACACTCTCTGATCACTTCAAATCTGCTAATAATCTCAGAATTTGAGCAGAAAGTTCAAGGTCTTCAAAGTGAGTTCTAGCTCACTTCCACTTCACCTTTTTCATTGTTCTTTCTTTCTTAGCACTTGGGACACCTCTAGGATTGTTTCCTTAGGTTTTCCATGGAAAACCGAGATGGAACTCCTTCATATTTAAGGTTGAAGTGCAAGAAACTTTCTGATTTTAACAAAACTCTTTCAAAACTTATGTTTTCGTCAAACAACTTTGTGTTCTTGAGTTTACAATCAAAGCTATGATTAGTGAGACTAACCAAGGTTGTTAAACATGTAAATAAGAGTGTTTTAACACTCTAAACTTTCTGTTTTGAAGAGCTTTAAGCTCACAAGTGATGCCAAGCCAAAAGCTTGATGATAATGTGTCCACCTTGGTTAGCTTGGGCTATCCTAACTTCGGGACCACACATCACTTGATGATTTTCATCATTATCCCAAGTAGCTTGCTAGTCCTAAAGTGTCACAACCCCACCTAGCCGTCGACGGGTGTCGATGTGTGCTCCCCGGGTTGTAGTTCACTTGGCTACTTGGTATAGTGGCGACACACTTTACATTCTTGTCATTTACATTTTGTTCTTGTTCTAAGACCCTCCTTGTTACCTATGGTAACTTGTGTAGTGGTGAACATCATACGAGGTTCCAAAGTGGATGGTTAATCCTCCCACCTCCTACTTGAATTACATGATACTAAGAGGTACCTAAGTGGATGGTTCATCCTCCCACATCCTACATGATTATATAACTAGATATATATATACCTATGGACTATAATATAATCCTTGGAACCGAACCCTTGATAATGACTGTTATGGCTGGTTTTTCAATTACTTATGAATCAGTGATCCTTCAGTATACTGAGGATATATTATCCATGTACTGAGTATCGGATGCTAGAAGGATCACGGATCCTTAGTACTTACGACAGTTTCTAATGATTGTCTTCAATGTTTTATTTGAATTTAGTGCAGGTATTGATGGAAGACTAAGTCAAGATCGAATCTTGGAATATACTGGGAATAAGTCGCGTGCAACAAAGGCAATAGAGACATTGAAGGTGAACGTGGGAGCTTCTCCCATATTCCGGATAGTTAGTTTTATTTGATTTTTAAGGGGTAAGTGAGCTCATTAGAGGACACAGCAAAAAAACATACTCGAATACTAGAGAAACACGCACACTCACGATAGCAAATCACATTGTACCGAGCTCATTAGCTTCCGAAGTTGTAATCTTATTTTGTTCAATATAGTTGATAGTAATAGTTTTCACTATCCGAGGTTTTTATGTCAGCGATCTACTAGTGATCAAGGGCTTTTCCTCATACAAATCCATGTGTTCATCTTTGTTTGCATTTCTAGTTTCGTTCATACATTTGTTCAACACACAAGCACTCAACCTCACAAATCGGATTTGGTTACATTATCCTTGTTGTGATTTTTGACCAAAACAGTTTGGCGCTCACCGTGGGGCAATCGGTGCTTCAATTCTAAAAATTCATTAATTTCATTCATTTCTATTCATTTCCATCAATCACATGGCTTCTCAAGGAAAATCAAGTTCAAGTGCCATACCGGCGGTTTCAACATCTCAGCCTAGTGCATCATTGCCACCCATTCCTCCTGCATATCAGAAGAATGCTGAGAACCCTCAGAAGAAAACTACACCTATTTACACAGGATCGAAAACCTCCACTGTTTCTTCATCTACAGTAACTAACAATGATCTTTCTACTTTGATTTTGCAGATGAGGGGATACATGGAGAAACAGGACAAAACTAACTAGAGGATCCTCCGGGAGATTGATGAAATCAAGAAGCAGAAGAGATCAGTGTAGGATCACTCTCAGATGATGCCCAGATCATTGGATTTCACTTCTCTGGCGTCAGCAATCCAGCACTCAAGGGGATCTGGTGTTCAAATCCAAGGATCCTCCAATTACCAGCAGGGATCAATGGCGATGACACAGGCTCAAGGATCCTTAGGATTACAGCATGGATCGTTTGCAATGACGCAGCCACAAGCATCTCATGACTAGCCTTATGGATCCTTATCCTAATCTCCAGGATCATCGTATCAGTATCAAGGAGGCTCTCTCAGCTTGGGAGGATATTTGGAGACAATTGCACCAAAGGAACCCTATTCCCAGCATCAAGGATCCTTCTCTAAGGACCAAGGATCCTCTGCTTGGGATAAGGTTCAAGGATCCTTACAGTATCCTTTGAGGCCGTCAGCACCCATGTATCCTGGACCTAATATCTTTCAGGATCAAGGATCTTCAAGGAGTCAGATATTCAAGGATTCTGATATTCAAGGATTCTGAAGTTCACAAAGGGGATTTCATCCCTATGCAGACTATTGCTTCATCTGGTCCAACTGTTGCACCTGAAGTGTCTACTTTTGGATACACTTCAGCGATACCGGTTCCAAACCAATCATGAGGTAACCATGTCAATACATCTTTTGGTACTAATTACGGTTCCATGCAGGATACAGGTATCAATCAGGCTATGGCGCGGGAGCTCCAGAAGCTTAAGGATATGATATCCAGCGTCCCAGGAGTGGTTAACCCCATTCCTGAGATCCCGGACGGAAGTCACAGGGTGTCTCGCTTCGCACCTCCTATATGCAATGCAGAGATACCAAAACGATTTCAGACCCCCAATATGAAATTGTATGATGGCACAACTGATCCAGAAGAGCATGTGGCACAATACCGGGAAAGAATGAAAATCAACCCCATTCCAGAAAGGTTAAAGGAAGCCTGTCTTTGTAAGGGCTTCGGATCCACACTCACTGGATCAGCACTGAAATGGCTGCTAAGTCTTCCTCCCTACTCAATTACTTCATTTTCTCATCTAGTCAGTTTGTTCAATAATTAGTTTTCATGTAGTAGAACCTTTGAGCGACTAACTAGTGATTTATATAGGATAACACATGGTCGTGATGAATCCTTAAGGGATTATATCACTAGGTTTAGTAAAGAATCCTTAGATATCCCCAATCTGGATATTGCCACTGCTGTGGAAGCATTTAAAATGGGATTACTTAGAGATTCAAAATTCTATGATGATCTTGTTATGACACCTTGCAGAAATTTAGACGAAGTAAGGAACAGGGCATTGAGGTTCATTCGTTTAGAGGATGATAAAAGGAGCCAGGAGAGATTGTCAGGATCCTCAAAACAGGAGAAACAAGGATCATTCTTTAAGAAAAATCGATCCAAGTCATACTCTAAGAATGACAATCACAATGTGCATGCAGTCGAAGAGGAGGAAGATGATGGCGATTATCCTCCAATTTCTTAATATTTTTTTTCTGCTGATAATAATGAACTAATCCTTGCTATGCAGAATTTAGGTGACAAGGCTAGGTGGCCAAGGAAAACTGACAAGCCCGGAGCTACTAAGGATAAATCTAAGTGTTGCGCTTATCATGAGGATTTTGGCCACCTAACTGATAAGTGTATAGCGTTGAGGAAGGAAATTGGCTATCTTCTTAGCAAAGGGTATTTGAAGGAACTGCTAGGAAGGAAACGTTCAAGGACTCAGGATACTGAGAAAGTGCCTGAGAGAGCTCCTCCACCGCCAGCGGATGCTCAGATCATTAACTTTATTTCCGGTGGTTCTGATATATGTGGAACTTCGTTTTCAGTGGCTAAAAGGCATGCTAAGGAGACGAAGATGGAGAATGGGAAGAGACCAGTTCGAACGTCTACCCTAACACAGCAAAAAGTGATATCTTTTGATGAGGAGGATCGCGTAGACATTCAGGATCCTCATCATGATGGTCTTGTCATTACTTTGTTTATTTCTAATCATTTTGTTCGCAGGATCCTTATCGATGGAGGGAGTTCAGTGAACATAATCCAGTTGGATGTCCTTAAAAAGATGAGCATTCCTGAATCTGAGATCATACCGAGATCATCGGTGCTCGTGGGATTCAGTGGGGAAACCAAGAATACATTGGGGGACAGTAAGCCTCCAATTTACATAGAGGGAGTGAATTCTATCCAGAAATTTTGTGTAATAGATAGCTTATCTTGCTGTAATGTTATCCTTGGCAGGCCATGGATACATGACATGAAGGCGGTCCCATCAACATACCACCAGTGTGTCAAGCTTCTAAGTCCGTAGGGGATAGTCAAGATAGAAAGTGATCAGCAGGAGGCGAAGAATTGCTACACTTCCTCGATGAAACCTGCTTCCAAGTCTAGGGAAGCATAGCAATTAAAGCATCCTCCAAAATACGTCATGGAGGCAAGAGAACAGGACGTCAAGGAAATACTCTTAGAGCTTGAGGATCCTGAATCCAAGATATATATAGGATCCGGGATCCAGGAGTGCATAGAGCAGGATCTAGTATCCTTCCTTAAACAAAGAAAATCTACCTTCTCCTTGAAGCACGAAGATATGACAGGTATTTTGAAGGATATCATTATCATAAGCTTGGCATTGACAGGTCTTTCAGGCCAATTCACCAAAAGAGAAGAAAGTTTGCTCCTGAAAGAAATGCAATCATCCAAGAGGAGGTAGATAAGTTGCTAAGGGCAGGTATGATTAGAGAAGTCAAGTATCCAAGCTGGTTAGCCAATGTGGTTGTTGTTCAAAAGAAAAATGGAAAGTGGAGGGTATGTGTTGATTTTACTGATTTGAACAAGGCATGCCCCAAGGATCCTTTCCATTTGCCCCACATTGACTCCATGGTGGATGCTACGGCGGGTCATGAATTGTTAACCTTTATGGACGCTTCATCTGGATTTCAGCAAATCCAGATGGAACCATCATACTGCATTCATGACACCCACCGGCATATATTGTTATATTGCTATGCCCTTTGGTTTAAGAAATGCAGGTGCTACATACCAAAGATTGGTGAATATGATGTTCAAGGAGCAACTTAGACATACAATGGAAGTATACATAGATGATATGGTGGTCAAATCTAAAAGAGCCGAGGATCACCTAAAGGATCTTGAAGTAGCATTCAACATTCTTGATCAATACAACATGAAGTTGAACCCGTCTAAATGTCATTTCGGGGTCAAAGCTAGAAAATTCTTAGGATACATGGTGACCAAGAGAGGGATCGAAGCAAGTCTGGAGCAGATAAAGGCTATAATCAACATCAAGTCCCCTGCCAACGCCAAGGATGTGCAAAGATTGACAGGAAGAATCGCCGCCCTAAACAGATTCATTTCAAAATCCTCAAAAAGATGCAAGGATTTCTATGATATTCTGAGGAAGAATAAGAAGTTCGAGTGGACGGAGAAGCATGAAGCTGCTCTACAGGCTCTCAAGGATTACCTATCCTCAGCACCGGCTTTAATGAAACCTGAAAATAGGGAACCATTATCCTTATACCTAGCTGTTTCAGGTAAAGCAGTAAGTGCGGTCCTTGTTAAGGATCATGAAGGTCAGCAACATCCGGTATACTATGTAAGTAAAAGTTTACTTGATGCTGAGGCCGGGTATTCTCATTTAGAAAAACTTATTCTCGCTTTAATTATGGCTTCAACTAAACTAAGACATTATTTTGAAACTCATACTATTGTCGTTAAAACTAACTTTCCTATCAAGAATGTTCTCAGGAAACCAGAGATGTCGGGGAGAATGGCAAAATGGGCTGTTAAACTTAGTGCATATGACATTAAGTATGAGCCTAGAACTGCTATTAAATCCCAAGCTTTGGCTGACTTTGTAGCTGATTTCAGTAGTGATCTCCAAATAGAAGCTGAACTGGAGGTTCAACAACTTGAAGAAACCAAAGATCCTTGGACAATCTTCACAGACGGAGCCTCAAATGTCAAAGGAACTGGATTAGGTTTACTACTAAAATCGCCACAAGGGGGACATTATACCCCAATCAATAGCATGTGAATTCCAGACCACTAATAACGAGGCAGAGTATGCGGCCTTGATAGCAGGTTTGCAATTAGCTAAGCATATGAGAATCATGTATCTTCAAGTGTTTGTGGATTCTCTATTAATTACTAATCACTATACTGGTTCTTATGCTGTTAAAGGTGAGAAACTAATCAAATATTTGGAGATAGTCAAGAAATTGGCGGATTCTTTTGCTTTTTTCAGTCTAACCCAGGTACCCAGAGAGGAAAATGCAGAAGCAGATGCCTTGGCTAATCTAGGATCCTCATTGAAGATGCCTGATGATGTGAAGATACCCATTATCCATGTTCTAACTCCCGCAATCGAGGAGAGTGAGACAATGGAAATAGTGGATGATGCTGCAATCGTACCTAGGGATGATGCACAATCAACTCCAGAATCATGGATCCTTCCAATCTTGAATTATATCCAAAACGGGGAAGTTCCCATTGGAGAAAATCCTAGAACCTTCAGGATAAAGGTATCCCAATTCACTATCATTAATGACATGTTATATAAGAGATCTCTTGCAGGACCCTATCTACGATGTGTTGAGGATCCTGAGATCCAAGAAGGCTTGAAGGATTTTCATGAAGGAGATTGTGGAAATCATACTGGGGGCAGAGCACTATTTTCAAGGATCCTCAGAACAGGATATTATTGGCCTACAAGAAAGAAGGATGCTGTGGAGTATGCAAGGAAATGTGATGCTTGCCAAAGACACGGTAATATCCTTCATCAGCCCGCAGAACCTCTGCATCCTATATCCTCCTCTTGGCCATTTATGAGATGGGGAATGGATATAGTAGGCAAGCTTCCCAAGGCACCAGGAGGAAAAGTATTCATGCTAGCTATGACCGACTATTTCTCCAAGTGGATAGAAGCTGAAGCCTTTGTTCAAGTCAAAGAAAAGGAAGTTATATCCTTTATTAAAAGAAATATCACTACTAGATTTGGTATTCCTTCTGAGATTGTTTGTGATAACGGACCCCAGTTTATTGGGAACCGTACTACTAACTTTTGTGACAGCTGGGGGATTAGGATGATAACATCAACACCAGTCCACCCACAAGCAAATGGCCAGGCAGAATCATCCAACATGATCATCATCAATAATTTGAAGAAAAAGCTTGGATCAAAGAAAGGAAAGTGGGCTGAAGAACTACCATATGTCGTATGGGCAGATAGAACAACTCCCAAGAATGCTACGGGTCAAACTCCTTTTTCTTTAGTCTTTGGAGCTGAGGCAGTGATCCCTACAAAAATGGTAGTCCCTACAGCCAGAATAAGCATCCGTGATCCTGAAGCAAATGCTGAGACTCTGGCTCAAGATCTAGATACCGTGGAAGAATTAAGAAACTTGGCAAGGATAAGGCTGGCTCGTTATCAACAAAGGATGGCTAGTGCTTATAATAAGAATATCAGGATAAGAAGATTTCAAGTCGGTGACATGGTGCTGAGGAAAGCATTTCAAAATACCACGAATCTTTCTGATGGCAAATTGGCACCAAAATGGGAAGGCCGCTATCTAATTGAAGCCGAGGCAGGAAAGGGGGCATATCGATTACTGACTATGGATGGTGACCTTCTTCCAAGAGCTTGGAATGCTATCCACCTAAAAAAGTATTTTATGTAAAGGATCAGGGATCCTTAAGTATCCTAATGATCAATTCAGATTGAAGGATCCTCAAAGGATATGAGATTCTTGATTCGGTAACGTTTTACTAATGCTTTCATTCTTATTGTACTTCTTATTATTTATTTTAAAGTAAGGATGTTGAATTTTCAACATTCAACCTTATCAAGTTTTAAGTTTCGCAGAAGTTATTACAAAGGATCAAGAGGTTGGCCACCTCTCCTAGACTTTGGCATGTCCCCAGCTTAAGGTATCCAATACCTTCTATGGTTTAAAGGTTTTCACCTTTCACACGAATTGGGTTTTGACACCTCGCCAGTAGCGCACGCTATCCAAGTATAGTTCGAGGCAATGGGACCAGTACCCGCTTTAGAGGCTGACAATTTCATCGCTGTTAGCTATATTTAGGATCTCAAGTATAATGGTAGACGTACCATACATCCGTTCCTAAGGTTTCTAACGTTTTCACGCTAGCTAAGGTTTTGGCATTTTCATGTCACTTACGATCGGTTAGTCGCCAGTTTGGGCCGTACACCAGAATCCTAAGGTTTTGGCATTCTCATGTCGCTTACGTTGGGCTTGTCCCCAGTTTATTTGGGCTTGTCCCCAGTTTGTTGGGCTTGCCCACAGTAGCTAATGATTATTTCATTTGATATTTGGCTTAGTCCTAAGCTGTATACTGTCACAGGTCTATGAAATTGACCACACGACTGTAAGTGTTAAGGATATAGAATCCTAACTTGGATTCCCTGGTATGACTTATTCTTATTCTAATGATTCGACCCTTAACCATGGAATTAGAGATAAGTCGTTCAAGATCATATGACGTTTTATGCCTAGCAGTTGTTATGATTGCAGACTTAAAATTTTTTTTATAAAGTCGAAATTTTAAGCATTTTACACAATATGATTTTGCCAAACACAAACATGTAATGGTAGTAATTCAAAAGCAAAGTTGTAACACCAAACATAGTCAAAAGTCTAATATCATTAGGCCCGTTGATATTCACCAAAAGTATCCGGCCCGGACTTCACCAGCAAAATGTGGACCATCCATCCAGGCCGGATCGGGTTTGTCTAACTGTAACATTCGTCGAAAAACGGGTTTCCAAACCCGCTTCGTTTATCAAACAAATAATCAGTTATAAGATTCGTTGCGTATTTATGGTGCATATTAATTTTAAACAATACGTAATTAATAAATATATTAGAATTTAAAAATCATAATTTATAATTAATAATAAATAGTGAATAAAAAACAAATTGGAGACGCCGGGTTTCGAACCCGGGTCACCCACAAACACAAGCACACAACACACCACTCCGTCACACACTTTCTTTGTGTCAATACTGAAATAAATAATACTTAAAGTAAACCCGAATTCAAAACCGGAAATCACCGCGCACTCAGAACGCGAAATCGCCGGAAAAAAACTAAACTCCGCAATCTTGGCTGTTTTTCCTTTGACTGAAGCGCATAACTAATCACGACATAAATCATAACCGTTGCCGGCAGTCAATTTCGGTCATAACCGCCGGAAACCTTTGACCGCGAATCAAGACTCAAATTCGTACCCAATTCATCCAGTTCTTCCTTATAAATACTCACTCAAACCTCCTGTAAACCTTTCGCTCAGAATCGCACTCTCTTTCGAAGCTTTAGTCCTTTCAAAGCTCGTCGCCGGAGATTTTCATTTTCGCCGGAATCCTGCCGGAATCACTAATCAGAAAACCGTATTCATTCATCAGACGGTATAACTGTCTAAACTCCTCTGCTATCTTTTGATTTATACTTTAATCATTCAAACCAATAATCAAAAACTGTTAAAACAGTTCATACAGCCGGAAATCGCAAAAATCAGAGCCGACGAACACTGCCGGAAATCTGAAGAAAACGCTCCGTCTTGGTATACCCTATCAGTTAATCTTCTTTCCATTTCAAACAAGTATAAGTTATGATCGATTAACCAGAACAGTCGGATTTCACTGTTCCGTAATTTTTAAGCGAAGAAGACGAAGATGCAAACGTGTATTTATATAATTAAAATCAGATATTCAAACGGGTTAGACACACAGTCCAGCGGTGGACTGTGTGCAAATACAATATGCACGTCCCGAGTTCGAATCGCACCCGTTACCGACTTTCAGGAATAAAACCAACATTTTTAAAAAGCTAATCAGATCAAGTCACAGAATGTTTATAAGAGAAATATAATTCAGTAGTTAAACAGATTAGACACACAGCCCAACTGGTTGGGCTGTGCGCACTCGAACCAAAGAACCCGAGTTCGACTCCGGGTCTCTGCAACCGGTTCGGCCATATAAATCATTTTTAATAAAAACCAAATAAGTTTAAAGTTAATTAATATATATATATAATTAAAACAGAGAATATTTCGGGTTAGACACGTAGCTCAGTTGGTAGAGTTGCGTGCACGTATACGAGAGGTCCGGAGTTCGAACCTCACTCAGCGCATAGAAAACACAGTCTGACCAGTCAAGACCCGGTCAACGGTCAACGGTCAAAAAAAGTCAACTTTTTATTTCTTTTTAATTATTTATTTAATTGAAAAATCATTTAAAAATACTTAAAAATAAGATTTTTAAAGTTAGAAAATTTCCTTAAACTCACAAAAATAAATCTAAAAATTCCATTAAGAGCACTAATTAAAAATATTAATCTCAAATAAAATTTATTTATTTATCGAATCATTTTGTTATTATCTAGGCTAGTTTTTCCCTCGTCGATTGAATCCTAAATTCGTGCGCATCCAACGTCATCAAAGAACGCACCCAATGTGAGTGAATCTCTACCAATTCCCCGTTTTAATCATGTTTTGGGGTGTATCATGTGTCGTTTAATTCTTTATTTTATTTAAACACTTGTGAATACATCATATCCGTGATCAAATGTGTATCCAATGTGTATCAATTGTTGTGTGGATTATATGTAGATTGGATTTATCATTTTCAGTGCACGCATTTCATTAGGCCCATCAGTTCCCTGTGGGAGACGGGTTGAGCATCAGGTGCCTCATTAGATCGGCTCCGTTTGATTGAGCCTTGATCTCACATACATCATCATTCATATCATATACTCATCCAAAGTGGTTTGTGTTTGTTTATCTATATATGTTTGCTCACATGTGATTATTGCACAAATTTTCCTTATTAAATAAAACAAGAAATTAGTAACAATGTTTTATCAAGGTTCACTCGCCAACTTTTGTTGACCCAAAATATCCCCCGTTTTACACATGATACAGGTGATCCAGCTGAGACAAGAAACACATAGGAAGGCATAGAAGAATAAACAAGTTTAAGCTTTGGAATAATTATATAGTTTCATTTTCTTGTAATTGTATGGATTTTGTTTTGGATATTTAAGTTGTAATTTGGAATTTAATAAATATGAAACATCTTAGTAAACATCATGAGCTTTGGTGATAACCCAATTACGCCCCGACTTTTATTCCGTTGCGGGTCGGGGTGTGACACTAACAGTTAATGTTTATGCAGGAAAGTAAAATGCATGAAATAAAGAGCAGAATAACAAAGGCTTCATCCCCCAAACAGAGGATCCCTCCACCTTTGTTATTCTACCTATTGTCTGAAGGATCAGTGATCCTTAAACCTACAACTATTGTTCATAACATCCAACAAAAACTACAAATCCTAAAAAAGTGGGCTCCGGCCTCGTCTACATTATCCATCATTGCCCACTTATGCAGCTTACACCACTGCTGCCTCACCGCCTTCACCTTCGCCCGCTCCGCCTTCAACCACCATATCCTCGACCTCCTTCTGCACCCCGCTGGATCCTGCCCCGCCTGTCACCACAATCGCAAGTTCCGGCGTGCTGCCGCCAAGGTTGTCCAATGCTGTCTCCCAAGAAGACGTGTCCCATGAAGACCTGTCGAAATCCAGATCACCAGCCTCCTTAGCCATCTTAATCATAGATTGGAGAACAGACTTAGCTGCACTGAGTTTGGCTTGTTCAGTGATCACCTTTATCTGTTCCTCAGCAGCGGCCTCAACTTCCCTCAGCATCTTCTCAAGGGATTTCTTTTCCTTCTCGAGCTTGGACATATCCTTGTCCTTGGCAACAACGATGGAGCGCATACCAGCCAGAGTGTCCTCATACTCAACCATCTTCTTTTCATAATGGACTTTCACCCGGCTGAATTCCTGCAAAGACAATGGGAACTCTGTAGGATAAAGGATCCTTACGAAGGATGGAGTAAACAAATAAGGATTGGGGATCCTTACCTCGCTCAAAGCTTCATGGAGGCGCTTTTCGATGTCAGCAAGGTCGCCTTCTGGTTCACATGACTTCTTCCTCTTTGAACCAGATTTGGCTCTGGTGGTAACTTGGCGTGGCTCGGCAGCAGGGATCTTCATTGGCTCCTTCTTCACAGCTTTAGAGATGATGATGCTGTTGATGTCATCAAGAGCGAAATCGGCAGATTTGGAAGTGGATTTTTGAACACCTGTCATCATACATCAAAAAAGATAAGTTTTTAATTCAAACTCAATTCTTTCATTTATACAACACATTATACACGATTACTTACTTGACATGATGTAGGACGATGAGTGTGCGCTTCTATAGAAGGATCCTGGATTCTTGTTGTGAATGTTCTTTCTGCAGGTCGAGATCCAGAAATGCTTGAACTCTTTCAGCAACGCCTGGAAGATTGGCAAGGACTGCAAAGTTCTTCACTACAAAAAGACAAAGAAATCAAATACAGTTATGACAAGAATATGACTCATACAAGACCCCTAAATCCTACCCTTGGTTATCCATCTATGAGGCAACAACTCCCCTTCCGGCAGAGAGTCTCGTCTAACAAAGAAAAATTGATTCTTCCAGACAGAATCATTTTGGGTTGTTTTGAGGATCGGAACTGGTTGGTGGGCTTTTACTTTGAACAGAAATCGGTTAGAACCGTGGGTGGTCAAAGAATACATGAAGGCTAGTTCATATTGGTTTACTTGAATCCCTTTATTTTTGATAATTTCTTCAATGGTGAACAACGTCCTCCATAACATCGGCATAACTTGGCTAAAGCAAATGTCGGTTAGCTTGAAAAAGCTTTGGGTTAAGAACGGAAAGGGGTATGAAAACCCTAGAAAGAAAGGCAGAGCATGGAAGCAAATCCAAAAATCAGACAAAGCGTCACTTTGAGCGGAAGGGTCGAAGGGACAAAAAATGACTTCCGGAGGAAAACACGATTTGAGGTTCTTGATTTCTGGGTCTGTGAACTTACAGATCTCAGATGAGGGATCCTTCAGTAAGTTTTGCGATGGGAGTGGGTCATCGGATTTTTTAGAGCCGGAACTTGGAGAGGATCGGGTGTTCATGTCGCCGGAACTCAGATAAAAATTGAGAGAGAGAGAGAGGAAATACCTGATACAGAATGCTTGATTAGGATTTATGATGAAGATATGCAAATCTTTAAAGGGAGTTATCTCTTCCGCATAAATAGTGATGATTGTTATTTAGACTGTGCAAGTCCCATCAGTTATCCTAACGGCTATATTTGAATTAATATGACAGCTGTGATCTACTATCACAACCGCCATATTGGGGGCAATTGTTAGGGCTGGTTTTTCAATTACTTATGAATCAGTGATCCTTCAGTATACTACTGAGGATATATTATCCATGTACTGAGTACCGGATGCTAGAAGGATCACGGATACTTAGTACTTACGACAGTCAATGTTTTATTTGAATTTAGTGCAGGTATTGATGGAAGAATAAGTCAAGATCGAATCTTGGAATATGCTGGGAATAAGTCACGTGCAACAAAGGCCATAGAGACGTTGAAGGTGAACGTGGGAGCTTCCCCCGTATTCCGGATAGTTAGTTAGTAACTGTTTATTTGATTCTTAAGGGGTAAATGAGCTCATTAGAGGACACAGCAAAAAAACATACTCGAATACTAGAGAAACACGCACACTCACAATAGCAAATCACATTGTACCGAGCTCATTAGCTTCCGAAGTTGTAATCTTATTTTGTTCAATATAGTTGATAGTGATAGTTTTCACTATCTGAGGTTTTTATGCTGGCGATCTACTAGTGATCAAGGGCTTTTCCTCGTACAAATCCATGTGTTCATATTTGTTTGCATTTCTAGTTTCATTCATACATTTGTTCAACACACAAGCACTCAACCTCACAAAATCGGATTTGGTTACATTATCCTTGTTGTGATTTTTGACCAAAACAATGACTAAATAAGCATCTATCAAGTTAATAAGTTTGTCACTATGTGTGTAGTTCCTTGTCAACGATTCTTATAGGTCTTGAACCTATGAAACCACACCTAATCCTTATGGGTTATTATAAGTGTCAAGGACAAGTGCTATACCTTAGTGTATATTTTCGTATACGTTACTTTGAATGCACTATTCCAATTCCCGAATCTCTCATTATCATTCCAACGCTCACACCTACATTTTCCTTTTGTAGGATAACTCGGTGTTCATCCCGCAACACAACAACTCTTCACGGACTTTGCTAATCGGAACGCTTGCAAAACTGTGAGTATACTCGAACCCCCCTTTTATGTTTACCACTTTTGGGGTGTAACATGTTTACATTATCATAAAATCACAAAACTTATGCTTTATTACTTGCACGAACAATCCATTATACATGAACGCTTTGATACGTATGTTATGCTTATACTAGGACCGAACGTATGTGATACCATAGTCATTAGTTTATTTTGAGCCTCCATTTGACATGTATAGCGCTATAGGAGTAACGCACCGCCGTGAATGAGTGGTCATGTTGAATTATTTATACTAGTTGCATGAAAAGAGAGTTGACTAGAAATATCGTATGCCTTGTATATGCTCGTATATAAACTTAGTTGCCATGTGGATTTGTTTAAACTCATGCTTATACGTATGCTATACTCAAACTTGTATACTTGCCTTTGCTTTTGTATTGAACTCGTATTTTAAACGTGTTATAGGTTGAGAAGGTTGATGCCATGAAAACGAAGTAGCGATGACGCTAGATACACATTTAGACGTTTAGGTTTACTATTAATGTATCAAATTTTGTCTTAGTTGATGTTGTATTTGAAATTTTCCCTTGTATTGTAATGACATTATGCCATGAAATGAAATTCGGATTTAATTAATTATTGTCACAATTAGTAGCAATCTATTTTGTCCCGCCTCAATGTTTTCGCCATCAGTCGGGTGAGCCATGATCAAAGTTGTGGCTTATCTAACAATTGAAGCCCTAATCAACGTTGCTGCTTCTCCCCTTATGTCTTTCTTCCTCAACGATGCCCTAAATCTCTTCCAGGTTTGGATTAATTATGTACTTTCCATAGATTTGGATGCAACTTTCTTTTTCCATTTCTCAGTTTTTCACCCGCAGCTGTTTGACAAACCCTAATTCTAACTCATCCTCCTCCATCGCTATTTCACAATCGACGCCCTTCCAAATCCAATTGGCAACGCTATCTTCAACTTCAGTTGTTAGTTTTGATGGGCGATTCTCATCATCGATGCGTTTTATTCATTTTTAGTTTCAGTTCCATCCATTTGCAGTTATCATATGTTTTTCAATGTTTATTAATCAAATGATGACACTTCGAACAGATCCAGCGAAAAGCTCCATATCCGACAATCTGAAGGGTGGCGGCGGCTAGGGTTTCGTTTTGTAAAACCCTCTGATCGAAATTTACTGCCGCTGGTAGTCATGAATGTGCATTGAAGGTACCAAGTGACCTAAGTTACAGAAAAGTTATAGGTAAGAAAGTAATGATTTGTTTGTTCAAGGGCATGTAATTGTGGTTTTTTGTTTAATTGTAATTGCGATTTTTAAATTTATTGTGGACAGATCAGTGTATTTGCTTTGACTTGTATGCTTTTTTGGCGCTTTACACCTGATTGTAACTTAGTGTAGTGGTTCAAGAATGCGTATTTTTATCGTCATAAGACTTGATGTATGAAGTTATTATTACAAACATCTTTCTTCCTTGATTGATTGGCTGCAATTTTGTTATTTGCTGTTTTGGACTTGGGTAGTTATTTGGTGGGCGTTTATGCTTTGGATGTTTAGGTCTTTGTGCTAATCTATGTTTAATTAATGGTCTTGGTTTAGTAAAATAACTAATGGGGTATGTTGTGATTCATGGACTCTTAAGGGTTTGCGGCTTCTTTTGTGTGAGGCGAATAATAAAGTACATGGTGCTTTCTTATGTTGTTATTTGTGTCGTGTGCTTTCCTTTGATGGTCGTCTTATGCATGTGTTTAGTTGGTATTATGTTTGTGTCATATCAGCCTGCAATGGGACTTTGGCTGATCTTTGGTCAAGATCTTTGGCTGATGTGATTGACTATGATTTCATGATGGTTTCAATTCGAGAATCTGCGAAACGCTCAAGAAGGAAAACACAAACATTTAACAGATCTGGAGCAAAAAGTGTATCAAGTATTTTGTTATTTACTAATTTTTTAAGCACAGTGTTTCCATGATATAAGTAAGTCAAAATGCTATAATTTTTTAATTTTTTTTGTATTAGGGATGCAGCTGCTCTTGCTGAATTTTTGTCTTGGCTGGAGGAGGAAATAAACAAACATGTGCGTGTCACAGAGGTAGAAGTTTCCAACTTCATGAGCTTTGCACAAGTCTAGCTGGTTTTATTAATGATAGCTTGGATACTACAAGTGGTATATTTCTACGAACTATATGTTTTTTTTACTTTCTTTTGTATGTTTATCTTATTCCCTTTGATATTCTAGGGCTCTTGAAACTGATATTTAAATATTTTTAATATATCGTTTTTACGAATATAAAACTAGCGTTTGAACTCGCAGGTACTGGTGCAATCCGTGCTATTATACATTACAAAGAAAAGGCAAATAGCTTCAACCTATTCACATCAATGAACCTTAACATGTTCACAATTGTAACCTTGAACCTATTCACACCATTTGTCAATCTATGTACATTTCTTGACCAACTTGATGACTTGTGTTTGACTGGCATGATGGCAGGTCAACTATAGCCGGATGATCGTGACCGTATGCGTCAACAAGTTTGCTCTCTTATGGTTCAGTCTTGTACTGCAAATACTCTTCATTTCCATATGTTGTGAGCTGGCTCAGCGATATAGTTTACTTGATACCTGTTGACTATTGCTACAAAAAAACCACACAGATAAGCTCAGAACATTAATATGCATTGTGTGTTTCTACGGTTTAAGAGGTGGTCTTAACAACTATCTATAGTTTTTGGAGAAGCCAAATTTATATTGTGCTAATTTACAAGTAATTGTAGGTTCAACTACAAAATAGGATAAACTGAGAAGCCGAATAATTTCGGCAGTGGAAATCATCACGTGAAAAAGAAGGCAAGTATATATATTTGTAGTTTTTTGCTTTTTAATCTGTATATTGTTCAGACTTATATGCATATACGTGTGTAAATTATGTTTTAATTTGTTTTATTTGTAGCTAAATAATGGACGAGAAACGAGTATGAATAATTGCAGGCTCTTAACTAATACAAAAAATGGTGGGCTTTTTATATTCACTTTATTGCCATGCATCCTTATCAAGCTCTAAAAATTTCCCACTTATTCTATTATAATAATTTTATCTTTATAAAAAAGAACGTTGGTTTTTTTTAAAGGAAGAGTGAAGAGGCTGCACCTGCAACCATAAGGTTAAAAGACTTGCTAGAAGCCTGGAAGTTTACAAATGTTAATAAATTCACATCTTTGAAACATTTACCTCTATCTTTTGAAATTGCAAAACTTGCAAATAGATTAAAAGAATTCATTGACAATGGTTGCAGATTGGTAATGGCGCACATTGTAGGTTGAGTCCTCTTTGGAGAGGCGAGAAACTGCCATTTTGTAAGCAATCATGTTGCCAATAGCAAATCTGAGTAACGTAGGATTAATAGGTAAATAATGCAACTATGAAACTTATGCTATTTGTTGATATTTAACGTCTATAAAGATGTTCGATTTTTGATGCTATCTGTGGTTCGTTGATCACCCGTGACAGTTTGTTTAACTGAATGTGATCATTTGAGCCTACAGTTACTGAACTTGTGTGTTAATTATTTCGTATATCCCAATCCATATCTTTTTGCATCTTATGGATTTTAAGATGTTACGTTGTTATATAATCAATTTATATTTACACTTGGAACTTCGTATTTTTTTGTCAAAACAAGTTATTCTGGCACTTCGATTACTTTTGGAATGTATATTTATGCATCTTGCTCAGTTCAGTTGTTCAAATTGCAACTTAGGTTGCATAGCGTTTGTACCGTGTTTGACATGTTTAGTTAACAATGCTCTTAGACTGGGTAACTGATCCTTTTAGTGCAATCATTTATCTGTGCACTTAGAATTTCTTTGTGGAAATGATATTTGGTTAATCTTTGCTTAGTTTTTCTGCTTGACATGTGTTTTTTTGATCTTATCTTATTGGGGCCGGCATCCGGGTTGTATTGGTGCTAAAAAGATGCTAACTTTATCATAGTAATCGATTTGTTGTTGTGTCGATCACTCGTATCATTATCTAGAATTATGTATTAAATTTCTCTATATGTTTGAAATTTCTTGGTAACAAGTTCAAAAAATAGAGCATTGTTCGTTAATAAGGCAAACATACCTGACCTGTGGTTACATACATTAATTAACAAGTTCCTCTATCTATATGTGTAAAGTAATTTTTTTAGGTATCAATCTGATTTGATTGTCACCTATTTCACTTAGGCAGTTTGTTACCGAATTTCCCCTACCAAATTTTTTTCGGTACCACTTTTTAGCGTTTTCGGTACCGGTATTTTCGGTTCGGCTCGGTACCGGTATTTTCGGTTCGACACGGTACCGGCATTTTACACACAAATACCGGCCGGTACCATACCGTACTAAACGTTTTCGGTACCGGTACCCATATTTAACGAATTTCAGTATTGGTATTTTCGGCACCGGTAACAAGCTCATCCTTATATACTCATATCCATGGTTAATGGGTACACAATTCCTTACCCATGTTTTGTGCTAAGAGGTAAATGTGGTCCCTACAAAGATATGTAATTGAGTTACACAGGTATGCACATGTGAAATATATCTACCTATACCACAAACTCTACTCATGTACATGTTTTTTTCAATTCTCGAATATTTGTTCTACAGTTAATATTACTGATTTTTTCATACAATTTACTGACTTTCTATTTATGATATGTAGGAGGGATAGGATTGAGACTCCAGAAGAGATTTAGTTCAAGAAGTCAATCAAATAATATAGTCAAGGTTTGCTTAATAAATGCATCTCATTTTTGTTCGGTTGTTCAGTTACGTTAAGATGAGGTTTTTTTGGTAATCACATTTAGAACAGAAATCATATCTTAGCGTCGCTATTAGTGGGATTTACTAAGTATTATGATGATTTACTAAGTATTAGTGGGTTATATGGATATTGTTGTTGGATTGGATTGAGAACCATTTATATTCTAGCTAGCATACACTATTTTGTTCTGTATATTCTTATTATATTTTATATCTTATACAACTTATATTACTATTATTGAAATTATATAGTTTATAATCCTGCTTGAGACAAAATATTTACAATTTTTCTATATATCGGACAAGAAAGTTTTACATCAATCTGACTCTGACTCGTACCAAAGGTTACCTGCTTTGACCCATTACTTAACCCACCTATGTTTAGCCATTTGATTCTAAATATGAATAAAGTAAACAAATGATAGCTTTAGCATATAATCTATTGAGATTTAAGAGGTAGTTCTCCTTGGATGATTTTACTATAATCGTTCATTTTTTGTGTATACAAGCTGCAGAATTTCTTTGAAGAAATGAATATGAAACGTGAAACTTGATGACTTGACAAATCAAGACACTAATTATTAAATTAAGGTTGTACTGAACATAATTTAGAGACTTGTGAATGGTAATTTTAAGTTTGTATTTTATTATTGTATATGCAATGTTATTTGTAACTCCAGCTATATAAGATATATATATATATATATTGTATTTATATGATTTTTTATGAGGGTGCACCCCGTGTAATACACGGGTCTATAAACTAAAACCCTTGGACTTTCTTAGTTCAAGCATGAGAGCTGAGTAGTTAATGCGGCAAAATATCGGATATCGGTCAAGGACCGATATTTGAGATATCGGTTATCGCGGTGAGATATCGGCAGTATATCAGTAATTTTAATATCATGGTAAATACATATGTATACATATTAACCTTTTGCAACTTGCAAAACACTAACAATTGTAGCAATTAGTAACTGACTAAGACTTAAAACACTAACATTTAACAGTAACAACCAACAATTAAGACTAAAAACACTAGTAGCAGCAATAAGTAGAAAGAAGAACGGTAGAAATAAGAAGAAAAGTACTGATATCGGGAAAATAGGTGATATATTGGTCAAATATAGGTCAGTATCGCCGATATTATCGGCACCGATTTTATCGGCACCGATATTCTGACTGATATTTTGCACCGTTATCTCGGTAGAGAACTGATAACCGATATATCACTGATATATCGGTTGATATATCGGGATATTAACTACATAGCATGAGACTATGAGAGTATTTAATTAGTTTTCTGCAACTGTTAGTTTTATCTAATCTGATTCTTAATTAGTGATCTATTGCAACTCTTTGTTTATTTTGTTTTGACTTCACATAATATAGATATGGAATGAGATGGTTAATTTTAATAAACCTGCAGGTATACCCCAAACTCGTGAGTATACCCAATACCTTACGGATATACACCCGATAGATATCTGATGGGCTTTGGGCTGAGTTTGGGACAAGTTTTTATAATCAAATTTAGAGTTGAGATTATCTAAACCCGTCCTGTTGGTGCCCCACATTAAAGGGTATATTGTGAAGATAAAGTGAAGCAACCAAGAGACAAAGTTTAGTCAAGGGGAAGTTCAGATAAGTTTAAAGCTTAGGATAATCAATAATGTCATTGGTTTGGTAACTATTTTTTAACAACTAAACTTTTCCCCCTTAAATGCTATACTAAATTATACTTCTCAAGGATTGAACCTTGGTCTCCTCACAAGAGGTAACTATTAATATATGGTTTTTGTCAATGCCAGATGATCTTGAACCAAATTATAAATGATCATCAGTCATGAATATTATTTGGTTAATCAATGATTATATTATCTCATCTTATTGTTTCGATTGCTATTAACATGATTAAAATCATTTCTCAACTTTTGATCCATGTTAACTTGGGATAATATTAATATGGTTGATGTGTTGGTGATGATTTTTGACATGTTGCTGCTCTTTTTATTATAGTTTTGTCTAGATTTTTTCTTCGTACCTAAATGGTTTGATTTCGGGTGTACAAGAATAATTCAGTTGTAGTGATGGAAATATCATTATTCATTAAAGTTCATTCGTAATATGACCGTACAACAATTAAAAGTTTAACTTCCTAAAACGGCTCGCTTAAATGCTCTAACTAATTCAATTTTTGTTTTTTTTTTTCCTCCTTGGTAAAAAACCTTTTATAAATTTTTTTTAATACAACCCATAACTGTGAAACTCACGGATATATAACCTAGTATATTATATATTAAACATTAAACAATGGATGGACAATAGAAATAAAAATATAAGGTTGAACATCAGCCATAACTTAATAGAAATAAATTACCTCAAGCCTGCGCGATCGTTTCATCAACAGTTTCTTCTATGACGATGGTGGGTTGTTTCGATCGGAGAGGAACGGTGAGGGAGAGCGACTTCCGATCGGAGAGGAACGACGAGGAAGAACAGAGCTTGACGTCGACGACGGGCAGAGGGGAGCGACGTCGACGAGGGGCAGAGGAACGGCGCTTGAAGTTTGAGATCCACTGAAGTGAAACCCTAGTTTTTGAAGTTTGAATGAATGCACGTGTAATTAACAATTGTTTTAGTATGGATTTAGTAATATATTAAAATATATCTATTTTTTTATTTTTAATATTTCGGATTATCCGAAAATTTTTTAAACTAACATCCGAATCCGAACCCGATTTTCGGATATTTCGGGTACGGATTTACGGATATTTCGGATTCGGATTTTTTTGAACACCACTACCGTGCACCTTTAATTGTTAACTTAAAATACACATTACAAGGAGGAACTCATCCAACCTTTTTTTTCCTGATTGACAATAAGTTTAAAAGGTTTTATAGGGTTTTTAAATTGAATCGATATTTAAAACTGGGTTAGAATCTCGTATATTGCTTGGTTAAATAAATGCAATGTTATATATTTAATAATAAAAATAAGTCTTTAAAAACACTCTGTATTGCAGAAGTTGAATAAACTTGTGTATTACACGTATTGAATAAAATATAAGGTAACTTATTAACACATATAGTTGTTAAGATATGTCTTTTAAAAATAAACTTTGACGTGACAGTTATAAATTATGTTAAGTTAATTTCTAAAACATTTTTTTTTCAAAATAGTATTGACCTTTTTATGTAATTAATAAATGCTCATTCAAATAAAGTCTACGTAGTCTTTTAGATATCCTTTTAGCATATTTAAGTTAATCTTAAATTGCAATTTTATATATACACATATATATGTATATGAATACTTATACAAAATTAAGAACTAAAATTTAGATTTTTTTAATACCATATTCTTTTTATTCCTTGAGTTTTTGTCTGTGGGGTGTTGGGCGTGGGTTAAGGCGGGGGAAGCCAAGCAACGTCGGTTCAGCCACACCAGTCAGCATGAGTTGCGGCGTTGCCCCACTGGCATGGCTTTAAAGCCTGTCGTGGGGCGCGGGGGGGGGGGGGGGGGGGGGGAGGGGGATAATGTGGATGACTGGGATTGGCTGTGGACTTTTGACCGTTTAGGGTAATCGTTGCCCAACGGCTAGTTTATTAAAAAAATTATATTTCTTTTTTAACCATTATAAAAACTCTCCTATTTTTTACATTTTTACAACTTCTCTAACTAACATTCTTCTATCTCTTTAATTTTTTTTATAAATTCAACCCACAGTAATGCATCCATTTAACCAAAACCTCGACCCAAACAACCCCTTTGGTTACCAAGAGAACCTGAACCCTAGCCCGCCACAAAACTGTCAACCACCAAACCCGACCCATATACCCCTTACACCCGGCCATCCACACGGTTTAGTATACTCATCGTGTCCTCGAACTAGCCGGTTATGTATCGTTCATAGGAAACCGTGTAGTTTTTTAGCAAAAATATAACACTGATAAACCATGAAGTTTTTATTTTTTATTTTTATTTGATGTAGTTGTTTTTTTAATTTTATGTAGCTTTTTTAAAAAATATTATATGTAATCTACTTTTTAAATAGCTAAAACAAATATATATATATATTAAAGTCCACATGGCTGGCCACGCCAGCCGAAGCCGCGCCACCCCACACCCAAAGTTTTCAAGAATTGTCTCATGTTCCCCACCTCCGCTACGTGTCGACCAAAGCCCCCCCCCCCCCCCATCCCGCGGTCTTATATCAAACCATCTAACCAGTTAAATATTTAAGTCCATGGCTTTATATCTTAGTAGCATTTTAGGGTGAGATAAGACTTTGGGACCAATAGGTCTTGTGTTCGATTCCCACAAGGTGGGTTTTTCCATCTTTATTGAGTTTCATTCTGAATTGGTGTATAGGCATTATGCCTAGTGGTGATGGATATGATCAGGTGGTTCCACTGGTGGCATGATGATACTCCGGTGGTCCGTCAGTAATACAAATTTACAGTTCAAAAAAAACCTAAATATTTTAAAAAATAGAAATCACTCATATAAAACAATGTTTATCATTATTCTTTTTTTATATACTAACAAACATAATTTTAAACATGGTGTATTTTGAGACTTAAATATACGCTTTTAAGTGAAAAAATACGTTTATTTATAAAATCATAATTAGTTTCATATCAAATTCATTTAGTTAATGGTATAATTAATTATCCATAATTAAGTTTATATTTAAATATCTAAAAATATCTTTTTAACATTAATATATTATAGGAGAGAGTGACGGGGAAAATAAATACTGAGAAGGCCTAAAATCATGTGTCTCCTAATTTTTTTATTTATTAGAATTTTTTTGTCTCAAAGACAGTTGCAATAAAGTTGCCAGAAGTCATAATCAAAACCAAATGGAAAAGTTGGTCGATGTAATTTTAGCCAAACATGTAAGTGTTTCCAACTTTATCCATTTGTATTTGTAAACACCCATGTTATAGCGACCATCAATCAAATTAATTCGCATACGTTTGTTTATTACCAATAACATAGGGATAAAACTATAGAGATATCAAAAGGTTGGCAACCAATTAGACTTCTTTTTTCTTCTTCTTTTTTTTTAAACAGTACTTTCGCCAAGTGCCTTAAAACGCCGACGATACACTTTGGTGTTGTAAACGTTAAAATGTCAACTGATGTTGGTATGTAAACAACATACGATTAAACCAAGGGTATAACTTAAGTTGGTAATCGTGTAAGTATATAATATGGATAATTGTTTAAATTGTACTTTTAGCTATTTTTATCTTTACACGGATATTCACATAAACAATCGTTATATGGAAGGCATCGACCATGAGCATCAGACCCTTTTTTTTGTTTGCAATCGTTGGCGCAAATCGTCCCATTACATTGAGCATACAACCACTCATCATAACACACACCATCTTTGTCTTTAAGCTCACCAATCACCATCTTTGTCCCTGAATTAGACATAACATGTATACCATCAATGAATAGTAAGTTATAAATCATTAGGAGTGTGTTTATATACTGAAAATCACATCGATAGAGTATAAAGTATCTTTACCTACAATTGTGAGTATGAGTAAGAATGCAAGATAAAGCTTCATAAATGACATGCTCTTAAAAGTTAAAACTTCTTGATATATGTATAACTTGAAAGATTTTGGATAGACAATTTTGAACCAAATGGTTCAAGGATTGTACATTTATATTGAAAAATGTTTGATGAGCATGGGATATAAACACATTTTACAAATGTCACTGAAATCACAATAAATTACGTATTGGTTATGTTAAATACATTTTACATGACTACTTTATAACTCATTGGTGTATTTATTTCTTGAATTTGCAACGTCTTTAATATTTTCGAAACAAGGGAAAGATCTCTTAAAAATGAGTTTTATATAAGTAGTTCAAGAAAGATTATATAGATAATATGTGACACTTCTTACAACCAGGATTAAATGACATTTTATTTTAAAATATAAACTCTCACCCTCTTGTTTTTCTTTTCAAAATAGAATACGAAAAATCGAGCAAAAAAATTCAGCATAAAAAATCAATAAAAAAATTTACACACAAAATGTTTATAACATAGAAATACAACATAATTTTGGGGTTTTTTAGTCTTCATTTTATATAGCAATACGGTACTCAATTTAAAAAAAGATGCTCGATTTTATGATGCAAATAAAAAATAATAATGTCACATAAAAAACTTGAACCTTTAAAAAAAGTATAAGAATTTGAAAAAAAAAATCAAAATAAATGGCTATCTCGAATGTACTTTTTTACCCCTATTTTTTCTTACAAAATTAAAGACTGTCTTCTTCGCATATTTAAGCGAATCAACTTTTAACGTGGTCTATTTCTTCACACAAATACCTTTACGGTAGATTTAAGTTTCTTTTTTTATGCTCAATGACCACCGTCGTGATGCAAAGACTCTCAGGGTCCATAAGATCGTGAAAACTATCCTCTATATGATACGTATACTATATACAAGTCATACGCTAGTACTTTCACATCAAAAAAAGAAGATACTGAAATATTATCAATACTTTGTATGAGTAAAAGAATTTTCCAACCAAAATAACCACAAATCAATCGAATATCACAAGGTCAAGGCTTTTAACGAACCGAGAGTCGTAAAATATTATTCATACTCTTATGTGTGCCTATTATATGCCAATGAAGGCTTTACACACTTATTATAACGTTTCACGTAAGTTTGAAAGTCCAGGGACTGTTCCTGACAAACTGCTGAAACTTACCGAATTCTCGTATTTTTTAATATAGGCCCTATATGTAAATTTAAATATGTACATTCAATAAAATCTTGTGTTTTATTGATAAGGATGCAAGGATGTCCATCGTTGAGAAATTTCGATCGTTTTTGTGTCCGTTTAAGCGTTTTACGCATTTTAGCGAAACGCGCAACCGTACAACCGAACGAACCGACATCCGGGATATTTCCGGACATAATCCAAGTCACTTATGCCTTAACACCTTTAACGAGCCTTGAAATCAGGTTAAAAGGGGTTACGGGTGACAAAACACGACGAAACAAGTCCAGGTGCCAAAACTGCAAATAAGTGAAACTTGGGTTGCTGAGCTGGGTCCATACGGACCGTAAGGCTGGACCATTGCGGTCCGTAAGCCCATCTGCAGAACTGCTTAGTCATCATGTATAACCTCCTAGCTCGCCACCTATCTCAGTTTTGCCACTCTTAACCTGGTTTTGACACCTCTGGGACACATGTAAACATCATATGATACTTCTAAACACCTGGATAGATCTCCTTGATCCTCAATCATTGCAAATATGTGATGAACATATGGGTTCAAGTTTGCATCTTCCTAAATCCTTTCATCTATAATCAATTCTTGAGAATCCTGATTACTTAGAAGCTTTTCTTTGAGTTTCTTCAGTCCATAGGACCTCATGTAAGTGTTCCATCTTCATGCTAAGTTATTTCATTAGGATTTAAGCTAAAGTCAAAGTCTTGACGTAAAAACGCCTTGACTTTGAGCTAAGGACATGATGGTCCAGCCATGGATCAATCCGAATGTGGCTACGTAATCGTAAATAGGTAGGTGTTAATCCCCCAAAAGGGCACCTCCTAACTACCACGTTTGCTAGATTAATTGACGAGTCAATATATATTTTTTTTAAAAGTCAACGGGCCAGATTTTTGAAATATTCATAAACTGAGATTAAAGGCTTTCTAAAATATGCTTTAACACATGAACAACTTGGAAATAATTATTAGAACATGTGTAAACAGGTTCGACTCATCAATTTCAGTTTTAGGATCGATTCGCTACCGAATGTCGCGAAATTTGACTTCTGCGTTGACTTTCGATTATGAATCGAATTAGATTAGTATGCTACTGATTTAAGGTCTCGTTATGATCATATTATGATGTAGCACAACCCTCTGAGGTTATATTACATGATAATAATAGTTATCCGAGTTTTATGCGAGTTTCCGCAAATATGCCATACTTTGACTATTTCGCCATTTTATTTAAAAAAATAAGGTTTTAAAAGCCAACAAACTTGCAAAATGATTTAGTTACTGATATGTTAACATGATTAACATATTTTGATGTTACAAATCTGACCATAAACCGAGTTTTCATATAATGTCGTAAAATATGCTTTAAAGCGACCAAAAAGCCCTTTCGGCGCATAGATCGATTTTAAACATAATTTCTCATACCAAACTTATTGCCTACTGATGTAATATCATAATTAGGATATTTTGGGATATCATTTCAGTTCATAAACTGAGTTTATGCACAAGTCCTTGTATTACGCTCTTAAATGACGATAACGCCCTTACGGCACTTAAAATGCTTTTTAATCATAATTTTCATACAAAACCTTTTACATACTGATATGTTATTCTAAATAATATATTTTAATTATTTAAACCTGGTCATAGCATCCATTTTCACCAAATATCGCAAATATCGTCATTTAACGACTTTTACGCCTTTTCGGCGCATAGTATGGTTTTAAACCATATTTACCAACCAAGACTTGTTACCTACTGATTTTATAACTCATTTAAAGTATTTTTACAGTAGGTGCATAATATAAACTTAGAATCCCAAATAAGCTTTCGAAACTATGTGTGAAATTACCAAAATGCCCCTACGGTGCATCGTTTGGTCTTAACCTATAAAACACACATATGTTTGATATCCTACTGATATTATATCACAAATAAAGTATTTTCACAGAATAATTATGGTCGTAACATCAGATTATACGCAAGTTCCTTTTTTACGTCGCTAAATGATCAAAACGCCCTTTTGAGGCATTGTTTGATTTTAAAATTATAACGGACATACAAGTTGATATCCTACTGATATTATAACTTGTTTAAAGTATCTTGGCATGTGGAACTCGTTTATGACTCATCCGGTTACCCGGTATCGCTTATATGCGCACGGTTAAGCTTATGTAACTAGTTTACATAATTTAACCAAAACAGGTTTAACCTTATCTTTTTATCTCAAATTCCAGAATGTAAATAGTTTTCCTATATTATACAAGTCTTAGTACTTGTCGGGTTTAAACTATATTCTATTCCGATCATCGCTTAATCTAGCGTATCATACCGTATTGTCTTAACGTAAGTCTAACTGATTCAAGTCTAAGACTTCATTAAGAACCGTTAGCATTCTAATATTTGGTTAATAATTACCATCACTCCCAGACTAAACGCCTTCCGGTAAATTGTACTTGTGCTTATTTCTTATCTGCGGCTGAGTTCTGACTTTACAAGACTTAACTTCAGGTAAATACTCTTAACTTATTTTCCCTATACGGACTTGGGATACGGTAAATTATTACCGCTTGGTCGGGTATGGGATCATGTTTTATCCAGTTGTGGTAATTAACTAGAATCTTGCATAACCCGATTTTGATCCGTTTTGTCTGAAACTAAAACATTGGGGGCGGACTTGACCGTGTCCTAGATATCCTTGGCTCACTAAATTGGTAGTGGCCACAACAATATAGCATGGCGTGTAGGCATACACTGGGTAATTGCTATCTGCTTTCTGTGTGAAAGTTCAGAGTGGTGTGTCAGTCGATCATGTCTTGGTTTCTGTACTGAGCCCCATATGTAAAACCCAGCATGTAAATCTGTATACAAGGTTATTTGTACTGTCCCAAATTATTTATGAAAATGTGCCGAGTGCACCTAAACCATTTTCGAAAGGATTTTCAAAATGAGTCGGTTGAGTGTATTTACCAGTGTAAACTGACGTATTTTCAAAGATCAAGTTACAGGTATAAGTACGAAATAGGCCGGAAGCTGCGGGGCATATACCGAGGAGTTGCGACCTTAGGATTTACCTGTAGAGTCTATTATCATTTTATGTATATTTTCGATCCGCCTGTGGATCTTCGTTACAAACCATTGTTGTTATATTTCGAACTTTGAATATTTCGTTTTGTAATGATATTTTAATCCAAGACTTCCGTTGTGCTATTCTGTGTTATATTTGGTCATGATGATATCAACTTTACGTCACGGTACCCCCCACCAGACCCACCGATAGACACATGGATGTCGGAGTGTGACATTTATGCATCATTAGATACGTATGGTAAAAATCATAAAATGGGTCCTCTGTATACACCCTCCTTTTATTATTGTTATATTATTATTAAATACAATCTTGATGCAACTATTTTATTTTATTTTTTAATTTTGACTTTCTAGTTTTAATTTCTACCAAATATTTTAAATAAAAATCTAAGAAGATAGTCAAATGAAGATGTGTGTTTAGTAATTACAAGGAGTTATCGTAGAAACTCAAAATATACCTATTTATTATATATTATACATATTATTATACATATTTTATACATATATACACAGATTAATTCAAATTATTCATGAACAGTAATAAATTTTAATTTTAATTTTCTTATATTATTAAAGAAAACAATAATTTATTCTAGGGGAAATGGGCGAAAAATACCTAATTAATAATTTCATTTTGGTTTCCAATTGTAACGAGTCTTCAAAAAAAGTTTTATACATCCTTATTACTTAATTAGATAATTAATTATTTTTTGTTAGTTATAATTATATATTATTATTATTATAATTAAATTTTAGCATATTTTGTTTTTCTTTAATAACTTTTAGAGAAAAGTGATCAGATAGTCCTTGTGGTTTGCCCATTTTTCACATTTAGTCTTTAACTTTTTAAAATTACAGCTATAGTCTTCAACTTTTGCAATTTTGTTCTTGAATAGTCCCTGATATGGATAAAGGTTAGTTTTTTCAGTTAAGTGTGTATGAAATGACTTATATACCCTTACTGTAATAACAAAATAATTTTATGAAGTAATGAAAACAAAATATTTGTAGGACCCACTTCTTAAAAAAAACAAAAGAATAACCCCACCCCCACCCCCACCCCAACCTTAACCTTTCCCTCTTTCTTCCTTACTCTCTGTTTCCTCTCTCGTCTCGCCGGAAAACCAGCCAACACCAAACAAACAACCATCAACACGCTTCATCTCCTTCACGAGCATGAAACCTATCGCCGGGCAATGTATTACCGGTAGGTCGATTTTCCAGCGAACCTTTTTATGAGGAGATTATCCATACTAATCTTTTAATCTTTTCCTCCAGTTTGGTTAATCCTTAACAGCAGCTACAACTCGAATCTTGTTTTCCTTCATTCCTAATATCATTCGTTCGAGTTTAAAGAATCTATTGCAACTCAATCGGTGATGGGTTTAACAGTTTCCGGTTGCAGACCAGCGGTATACACAAGGTGTTTGTGAAATATTCACTGTGAAGTCGTCGGTATTACTCATCTGATTGGAGTAACAATGGTAATCGAGTGATCTATTTAAAAAAAAATATATGTTGATCGAAAAGTCGCAGATGCCATTTCTAATTCATTTACTTCTAGGATCACATGTGTCATGTGAGAAATAGATTAGCAGGTGAAATGATGTGGGCTTTGATAAAAACCAGTCGCTGGAAAACTCATTGGTGGTTGGTTGGTGTACATGGAAACTAAATTGCAGGCGATGGGTTGTGGTGAATTGGGGGTGGGTTAAGCCTTTTATTGTTATACATTAATGGTGTGTGGTGGCGGCCGGAAAAAACGAGTCATCAGATCGTTGGAGGGATGTGGTGGCGTATGGTGGCAGCCGGAAGTGTGCTGCTGGGGTGGGTTTTAGTGTTAACAAAACATGGTGAAGGTGAGGGTGATGAATTGGGGCCCACTTAATTATTTAAATGTATTAGTTATTGTTTTTTAATAGGAAGGGTATATAGATAATTTCACATACATTTAACTGGACAAAATAACCCTCATCTACACCAGGGACCATCCGGGAACGAAATTGCAAAAGCTAGGGAATAGAAAGTTGAGGACTAAAGATGAAAAATGGACAAACCACAAGAACTATCCGGGCACTTTTCTCTAACTTTTAAAATAAAATACGATGTTTTATAAATTAACGTCGTTTACTCTTTGTTGTTATTCTAATTATATAGTACAATGTTTTATTAAACTCTGAATATATTGTTGTAACATACTTATTTTATCTGCGTTTCGATAAAAGCTTTGTTTAAAATTCAACGAGTCAATTATATTTTTTTGTTCTTTACCATGACAAACCAAGCAGATACTATTCGAACACATTCGGTAGCGGTATAGAGTACCTTTTATATCATAAGCTATATGGAGTATCGGTGATTAACAAAACTGATACAATCCGAACAACATTGATACCATGTCAATTTTAACCGAACATCATTACTGGTATTTGTACTTTTAAAACCTTTATAGATATTCATTCTTATAGTTTTTACCAGTGTAAAACATATACCAATATCCTTTTGGGCATATCATGACTTTATTTTTTGGGGCTTATCTTTCGGTCGCTATACAAAATGCCGATTACAGTAACGATACTTTATTGAATCGAACGGTGATACCAATCGACTTCCCGCCACAACGTGCGGAAAAGTCCACTAGTTGTGAATTAAAAAGGATATATTAACTTAATTTTGGTGTATGAAATTATAAAGTTCACATAATTATATAGAAAAGTTCTTTAATCTAAAATTGTTATATTGAAGTAACAAAACTTGTTTAGAATATATAAAAACAACGTGATATCCTTTAAACTCACTATAGTTAGATGAAGTTAAATTTAATACTATAAGAAGATTAGGTTATATTATTTTTACCAATTTAAAAGGTAACAAGTTGTGTCTAAACTTTTTTTTCAAGTATACGCAATTTAGATAAGTTGAGACTTTAACAACATTATAATTAACTTGAGTGACTTCAAATATTTTTGAGAGTATTCACAATGAAGACCTTAAAATATGTGAGATGTGAGAGGGTTTACTTATATTATAAAGAATGATTGGTAGGTTGTAAATAGAGGAGAGAGAAAATATATGTGAAAGTTACTGTTCAATGGGAAAAAAATCTAGAGAGAGAAAACTGTATAACTTTTTTAATATTTTTAGAAATGGTTGTGAGTGAAGGATAGAGAAAAGGTAATGATAAATGTATAAAAAAAATTATTTAATTGAAAAAAAGAGAGAAAATGTTTTTGTTTTTAGTGGAAATATATGGATATAGTAATTGTTTTTTAATGGATATGTATGTATATTTATAGGGATATGAATGTGAATGCTCTGACAAGTCAAAAGGACTTTAATTTATCAATAATAGGATTTGTCCTAGAAGTAAAAAAAAGGTACTTTATAGCTTATTTTTCTTATGGTAGGCTTAAGTTATCATTTGTCCCAATTTGTTTTGAGTAAATTAAACACATTTCCCTGTTGTAAGTTCATAGATTTGATCAATACTTTTAAGAAAATAATGGGTTTTACCTATTGGGTTTGCCGACTTGTAACAAGTTGTTTTTAGAGTGGACAATTGTTTACTTTTGGAGTAATCTTTTCTTTTTATTATTAACGACCGACGAATCCCCCAAATAGGCTACTAGAATAAACTTTTTAATAGACCGTTTTACGCTTAACACAAGAAAAAATCGTACAACTCAAAACTATCCCCCTAGATTACCTTCTTCATATGTGTCACCCCTACCCTATGCGAGGATCACTCCTTTCTAGTCACCTCCCTTTTCGTATTTGATCCAATTTTCGTTATAGTACATCAAGTATATTATATCCAACATATAAAATAGTTTTAGACGAAGAAGCATATAAGAAACAAATATTTTGTTGCATTACAACAAGTAATTAACATCATGGACATCAATGAATATCAAAACTTGTGATTATGGAAAAAATTACAAATAGGAATTTAATCCGGTCACCTCCCTCGATCCCCTTTTTCATCTTCGTCTTCCCCAACATAGATGATATTGACATGAAGCGTCGAGCGCATGATGGTGTTGGTTGGAAGTTGAGGGATAGTGGAGATATTGTTGATCAAAGGCGGAGAAATATTCAACTATTTTATCGACAAGGCACAAATCATTATACAATGAAGAAGAAGAAGAGGTTGGCATGTATTTTCTCAGGTTTTTTGCTTTCTTTAAAAATAAAAAGAGTGTAATAATGTTTTTATCACAACTTAACCCTAATTTTATGGACAAAAAGAACCAAACATGTGTTACGATACAAAATGGTAATCGAGAGATTATGAGGTAAAGAATTGTAAAAGAAGAAGAATCACAGAAGGAGTTAAACTCTCAAATAAATAGCTACCTATTCCTCATCTCTGTTCGTTTATTTAACGAACTATGTTACAATGATTATTTACAATTAAAACCTTCTAACTTCCTAAAAATGACACATAACCCCCTCTACTAGTTGATACCTAACAACATGTTACAACTGAGTGACATGTGAGGACTATGGAGCTGATTTCTAAAAACTAAAACTGATAAGTATTTTCCACAATCATTGACTTTCTCAATACCGAGAATATAGATTTACCCATATACAAAGGGTCTCACAGTCCCACCCTCAATATATCAGAAACCTCTTTGAGGCCCATCAAGGATGTGTAACAAACGAGTTTTCCTTATAAATATTGTCTTATGGGTTGCTAAGTGATATGTTCTTTGATGACCTGTTTACCTGTCACTTGTTTGTAATTTGTTACTTTGATAATTTAATGAAAGTAAAGTTATCAGAAGTATTTTTATATATTTCCTAAAGATATGTTTTTTTTCTGATAAGAATAGACAGCGTACGCTATTCACTTCCAAAGTAATTTCAAAAGTAATTAATAATGTATATAAGTTCGTTTTAAATGTTGTAAATAATGCATTTAACAACATTTAGATTCAACACTCAATACATTGACAATGTGGTACAAATATAAAATAATGCATTTAACAACATATAAATTCAACACTCAAGTAAGAAAGATATTGACAATGTGGCACAAATATAAAAATAAGAGGGAAACAATTATTGAAAGCATATAAATGCGAAAAGAGTATAGGGTGAAGGTAATCACTGTTTAATTGATGAAACGTAATAAATAAAGATAACAATTTAAATGAAAGACGTTTGATTTGTAATTTAAGCAACCTCTATATTTGTTTAATTCTAGTATTTTGGACCATCGATCTTAAGAATTCATGTACTTTATGCGCATGTTGAAAAACGTCCCCTAGACCTTAATAAAACAGATAATGTAAACTATTAATTTTTTGCCGCTCATTGTTATTATTATTTTTTAAAACTAAAATGGGTATTCGACAAATATCTAATATAATTAAGTTATAAATTTTGAAAATGATAGTTTTAAATGGGCCTAAATATAAGTTTGTGTTTTATATGGTTTTCTATGTTAAAGGAATATACATACATGGTAGAGATTCTAAAGGAAAAACTTGAGAAATATTCTTGACCAGACATTTTTTCAAGCCAATTTTTTTTCTTCTAATCGCATGATTCATAAATTTTCTATAAACATTCATACCTCTAGAAAATTACACAAAATCATATGGACTATTTGTCATATCTCATAAAATATTAAAAAAATTTCAGCATCGTTTAGTATTTCAAATAAAACAAACTGATGTTGTGCTGAATTTGCTGAAACTTTTTGTTAACATTAGAAATTGTATCTATTTGGTTATGCAAGGTGTCTTTGGAATGCGAAACCAATAGATGTCATTGAACACGTTATATGATGTGTACTATAGTTTTACTTGCTTTGCATGAAAATGAATTAACCTGAAGTCACCTAATTAGTCACTAACGGGTCCTCGGGTCAACTTGTGCTGAATGGTCAAACATAAGAGTCTTTTTTAAAACATTATAACAACAAGGTTGTTTGGATTAGTTGGGTTTTGTGAACCAACGCGAACATACACTTATAGACACTACATGTGATAGGCAGTGGTTAACCGTACATCAACTCTTTGGCTTTTGCATACTCGGATTTTCTTCGCAAACTATGAGTTAACTACTTTTCTAAAAGCATGCATCCCTGGTTTGAGACTACTTATATTCCTAGGAGGAATGCCTTTACTTTGAGTACCTTAGTTTAATTTCATATCGGTAGTGGACTAAACAACCTTTGTCTTGAAAGTCCCTACTCTTATACAGATCAATTGCCAGGTGGCAAACAAGGTATTAGTTGATAACGCTATTAGGTTCAACAAACCTCACATCGTGTTGGGAGCCAGGAGTGAACTTTTGACTCTAACTTTGCATCAATGTTGATAGACATTGATGTGGGGCACAAATTTACTCAGCCAGTTTTCAGTACTTCACGTTTAGTTGCTTATCTGTGGGTTACCTACCCATGACATGTCCTTATAACTTTTGTGTTTAGATTTACTTCTTGTTGAACTAAACTTGTGAACTCGCCAACTTTCTGTTGATACACTTAAGCATGCTTTTGCAATACACTACGTATGACACGCTTAGGGCATGCATTGAAGTCTCATGAATAAGTGTTTTAGGCATTTTCATTTGTATGCTTTACCAAATTTCACAAGTTTTTCGGCACGTGTTTAGCGCAAGACATGTAACTTTTACTTAACATTCGCTTCCGCATTTACCTTAATAACTTATGATTAAACTTTATTTTTATAATTAAAAATGGACTAGGTGATTTCTAACATTTAAAGTCGTTCAATGTAACTAATGGCTATGTGGATGTTGGTTTGTCAAGCGGCTCACGGTAAAACTTTGCAGTGGAATTTGAGGTTATGACAGAAATAGTATTTCAAACACTAATTACATTATCCCCTCATTTTAATTAACTTTAGTTCCCTCATCTTTAACCAAATTATGGATAATTAGTTAGCAGTTACAATTTCCCTCTCTACAAAATTATAATTCTTTTATTTATTAATTCACATCATGTCTTTTAAACTATAATGTTTTAAAAACATTCGAATGTATGGTGACGTCCTGCTCATTTTGTCATGTCACACCCCAACCGATGGCGGAAACATCGGGATGAGACGAAATCGAGATTGCTCATTGCTCACATTGCTAATAAATGACAATATTTAATTAAATCTAAATTTCATTTCACAACATTGTCAAATACAACATGAAGCAATACAATAAGTTCATAAAACATAACAAAAATTGGTACAACATTTATAAATCTAACGTCTAAAATGTGTGTATCTAAGTCCTTGCTATTTTGATTTCACAGCATCATCTCCTTCAACCTGTAACATGTTTTAAAATAAAGTCAATGCAAAAGCAAATGCGAGTACACAAGTTTAAGCATAGCATACGTATACGAATAAAGTTTTAACAATCCTCATGGCAACCAAATCTATACAACAGCAATATCAAGGCATGCAATGCTAATAATCAAACCCTTAACGCAATCACGATGTTTTAACATGACCTCACGAATAACACGATGGAGGTGGATGCGTGAATTCCTATAGCGCTAAGCAAGCCAAACGAAGGCTAAAAATAGTTAATGACTAAAGCATAGCATAACGAATATCCCAGACAAGCAACAGGTATACGATTCAAGTAGTCATGTGTATAGGATTGTTTGTGCGTTTCATAAAGTTTAAGTGTTTGTGATTTTTGTATATGGAAACATGTTACATCCAAAAAGTGATATAAACAAAAGCGGGTCGAGTGTACTCACAAAATTGCTAAGTCTTCTTTGGAAATTCCACGACGAGTTGATGAGTGGGAGAAAGGGGACACCGAGGTCACCTTAAAAATGGCAAACGAATGTGCATGAATAATCGAAGCTACGACGGAGGATTCGAATTGGAGTTGGATGAATGTATATATAAATATGTAGGTAACTTGGTTTTAGTAATAATTTCTATTGTAAATTGGTAGAAAGTGTTATAGAAACGGCGCCGAAATAATAAGTAAAAATAATAATATACCTTTATATTTATTGCTATATAAAAATTTTATTTGAATTCGATAAGTTATCTTTTGTTTTTGACTTTAAGTATAGATTTATGTACTTATGTATATATATATGTATATATATATATATTTAACGAAAAGCACGTTAGATATATATATTTATTTTCCGACGAAATGTATGAGAGTTATATATATATATATATGTATATATATATATATATGTATATATTTAAGGTTTATATTGTCGAATGGTATAATAGGTTTATATCTAATTTGTCGAAAGGCGTAAAAGCTAAATAAATGAATTTTTGACGAAAAGTGTAGCATATAAATATATATATTTTGACGGAAAACCGGGCAGAGTTTCCCCTGTTTTAGGACGATCCAGACAACACCAAGGTGTCGATTAAATGTTTGATTAAATGTTTTCAAAACGCACCATAAACAATACGATATATACTAATATATATTTATACTTTGTTACAGGCTACAAAGAATTCGGTTTCGCGATTCCACAATATTTAATTATGAACAATAAAATTAATATATGCGTCAATAATATATCAGATCTCGAGTTTTACCCCGCTGATTGTAGTTGACCATTTGACCGCGGCCCGAGCTTTGACCAGGTTTGACCGTGACCCGAATTGACTCGGTTTGACCGAGTCATGCTAAATTGAAGACGAACTCGAACGAGGCATGACCGAACCTGAACCATACCACCGCCGTGAACCACCATTATCGCTGAACCGGAACTGAGATTCACCGACCCAAAACTGAACAGAGATAAACCGAACAGAAATTCGAGCTTAACCAAAATAAACCGGAAACAAACTGACCTGAGCATGCTCCGCACTCGAAACCAGAGCCAACGCTTGAACCCACCCACCTACACCACTGTTGCCGCCGTTACTACGGCTGCCGTGCAGCGTCGCCGCCTCCGTTACCGCCCCACCACCACCGTCGCTATAGCTGTTGTCGCGAGCCACCACCTCACGGTGGTGGTTTGTGTCGCGGTTTGTCCGGGAGAGGGAGGAGGTGAGCGAGAGGAGGGTGGTTTAGGTGTAGTGGTTCGCCGGAGGAAGGGGGACGCCGGAGTTGAGGGTGTGGTGGTTCGCCGGAAGTAGGGGACGCCGGAGTTGAGGGTGGCGGTGTAAGGTGTGCCTCCGGAAAACGGGTTGAGTGGGAGAGAGCTGAGAGGGGTGAGGGTATGTCGTGAGGAAGGAGGATGAGGGGGTAGGTGGTGCGTGGCCGGAGGAGGAAGCGGCTGGCCGGAGGTCCGCCGAACTTGCGGCTCCGATCGACGGAGATTAGAGGGAGGCAGGGAGTGTGTTATGAAGATGATGTATAAATAGCCTAGGGTTTCAAGTGGGCTTGTGCATTGGGCCCGAGGCCTGTTAACTAGCGTTTAGGGTTTTGAGCGGCCCGCTTTACGTTTCTTAAACCCGTCTTCAAACCCAAACATCGTGAAATGTAGAAAAATATTATTTTTATTATTATTATGATTATTATTATTATTATTATTATTATTTAAAGAAAATTAAAATGCGAGGCGTTACAGTCTCCCATCCTCTAGGAAATTTCGTCCCGAAATTTAATGATGAGAAGATTTGAAAGGAATTGGCTAAAGAATGAGGGTTAACGATCAATACTTAGAGTTCTGGATACGTGGGGGAAAGCATGAAGTTTAGAGCAACGAAGATTTAGGTTTGCCACAAGAAGTTGCTTGACTAGAATGACTTGAGGCATCAAGCATAAGTAAAACGTGTGGGTATGTGTATAGACGAGTGGTTTAAGCGAGTTCGAATACGCAAAGGATAGGTAATTTAAAATAACCCAGTTATCGAGGTAACGGCCAACTAAGTGTGTTGCACCTAGCAAGGATGGAAATAGCTTTTAAAGCGAGAAGGCATTTTAGGGCTCTAATGGTTAAACGATTAATCTGAACGAGGTGGTATAAAGACAAGACTAACGTGGATTACCGGAGACATGAGAGTGAATGTTTGATCAAATAAACTAATACGAGCATAAGAATGGCATATGTATATGAACAATGAAAACGTTGCGTTAGGAATGAAGTCTCGTCGTGGATGTTCGGATATCACGCACTTAGCAATGCATTTGTGAGTTGTTTAAAGTTTGCATATTAGGTCTTATTATGGTCTGTGAAACACCGAATTTCTCATGGCACGCTCTACGAAAGTTTGGCAATATGGTGAAAACACTTATATATAGGAAGTACCAGCGGCGTATCCACCATGTTTTGACAACGTCGCGACCGTTTCGTTACTCGATGCAATGTTACGTTCCGTGTAATACCATACGCGGCAGTGCTATGGTTCTCATGCGCTTATCACTATAATCCCGCGTGCACCTGTGATTATACTGATCATCGCATGATCCGCATAGCTTGTATTAGCGGCGTATGAATTAAGGTGTTCATAAATTCTGAAAACGAGTTTGCATGTGTATAAGAATGTAGTGTGTAAGCATGTTTGTGTGCAAATAAGCATGTGGCCCACGTAAGCGAATCCTTCGGGTTTCGCTCGCGCATAGGCACGAATGTATGAATACGAGTACAAGTATAGGTATGTATATGAGTATAAGCATAAGTATGGAAATAAGTATAAGCATGGATGTAAGACGTATATGCATGAATGTGATGATAAGTATAACCATGAATGATGACACGTATGTTCATGAACATGAATATGTGTATAATTATGAACGTCAACAAGTGTAAAAGACGATGATTGTGCGTAAGCTATGAATTGTATGCAACGAATTTATTTACATAAAATAGTCGGGAAATCAGGGTATGTAAAACGAATGATACAATTAAAATGTCATGCAACAGTTGACTAAACCATGTACGAGGATATGCATGTATAGTTGTTTGAGCAACACTTGAGGTTATCGCTTCTAAAATAGGTTTAAGTTTGACTTAGAATGTAGGATCTAGTTTGTGAATATAAAAGAATATAAAGTACTTATTGATTTTGTGTCAGGTATTTTGTAAAGGACATGAATGCTACCACTGTATTAGGAGAATTTAAGTAAGTCCAAAATGGTTGGTCCTTGTAAAGTTTTCTTGCCCACGTGTTTTGAAATTGAGGTGACATTTTTGGTGATGTATGATAAGGTCTTAAATTAGTAAGTTCGTATCGTTTTCAAAGAATATTACATCAAGATAAGAAATTTGAAATTCAGTGGTTCTTGTGAAACGTTGACCCTTGAGAGGAAATATGGGTAATGGATTTAATCATCGTTGAAAAGTGTTTAGCAAAATGTTTTCTTAATCGCGATAAGAGGTTTAGAGGGTGTTTGGGTTGAGTTTTGAAAATAGTTTATGTGTTTTGAATAATCAGAATCAGATAATTAGCTGTAACAAAATGTGCTGCAGAAAGATAGTGTTTGGATTTGATTATGTTGTTTGATATCCCAATAAACAGATAATCAACTATTGGAGTGTTTGATAAATATATATATGTAAAAAAGAATAAATAAATAAATAAGCTTATATCTCTACAAAACGAAAGAAACCAGTTTTTTTTATTATTATATACTTACCAAACACTAAAAGAATAGTTTTTTTTGCGCTTTAAAAAAAGAACACAATAATCAAAGGAATTTGGTTAAAAAAATAAATAAAAAAATAAATAAAAATTAAAAAAATAACAATCCCAACATACCTTAGTAAAACGACCCCTTAATGTCTATAAGATATTGGTTTGGCTTTTGTATACAAATGAAAGCTCTTAATGTGAAGTTATCGCATGAGCGTGTTTTAGTGATTATGTTAAACATAAGATTTGTGGGCAAGTATTCCTTGGACCGATTAAGTTGGTAGGTAGCATTCCGTCGAGCTTTGAAAATCGTGAAACAAAACGTTTCATGTGGTGACCAAGTATATGCGTATGTGATTTATATGGAATAGATTATAGGATGAGAAAAATAGTACGTTTTGAAATTCGCCTAAGTAAGAATTTTGACAATATGATAAAAGATTTAGGTATGCAATTTAAATGTGTGATTTGTGTAATAAAGTCTCGAAGAAGGTGGGTTGGTAACGATCACCGAGGTATGGGAATCACCCCTAATCCGTTGGTAGGTCGTTTTAAGGAAAGAAGGAAACGGAGTTTGATCGTCTAGGTAAGGAATCCACAACTATCTAGACGACGGTCTCCATTTTGGACTTTTCGAGAAATATAAGTATAGTTGATGACGTTTTGAAATCATGCATGCAAATAATGTATAAGTGTATGAAAAGGTTTACTATGAATTGCGTAAAAACCTTATAATAAATTGGAAATTTGAAAGGAATGGTAACAAGTATATAAAAAGTCACGTATAAATTGAAATGGTATAAAAGAGAGTCTCAGAAAACATTAGACTGTTTCGGGTAGAGAAACGTGGACTATTCCAAAGTGAATCGAAGATCCTTTCGAATTAGAGAAACGTGCTTTGGCCTATAGGTAAAACGCTCTCGTCGAGAAGCGATTAACAACATTTTACCCTTCCAGTTACTACACGTCTCTAATCGATTGGAAAATCGAAACTTTGGCAAGATTGAAAATCGAGGAATGGGACTTAATCGACAAGGTGCGGGTTTCACCCCTAGCTCGACGATTTCGTACCCTAAGTGTGGTTGGTACTCGTCGGGTCAGACTACAGTTCAACACGTTGACGAGGATCCACTAGAGTTTGAATTGGAAATTCTCCGTCAAGGTGAGGATGTCACTCCTAACTTGAAGGCGGATTTCGCGTAAAAGAATAGGTGGGTCGAGAGTCGTTCACCAAATTGTGGATTTCACGCCTATTTTGGTGAATTCGTCTCGTTCAATGTGATAAGAGTGTCTTCGCGTTTAGTATAATCAATAAAATGCATTAAGAAAAGCGCACGTTTGGGATAGTGAAACAAGTATGAGCACATAACGCATTTCGAGAATTTAGCACATAAAAGACGTTTCAAGAAATTAGCATGTGAATCACGTATGGTCAAGTATGGTACTTAACTATAGACTAGGATAAAGCATGGCAATTTTCCTAATTCTCTATAGTTATGGCTCTGATACCAATCTGTCACACCCCAACCGATGGCAGAAACATCGGGATGAGACGAAAACGAGATAGCTCATTGCTCACAACGCTAATAAATGACAATATTTAATTAAATCCAAATTTCATTTCACAACATTGTCAAATACAACATGAAGCAATACAATAAGTTCATAAAACATAACAAAATTTGGTACAACATTGATAAATCTAACGTCTAAAATGTGTGTATCTAAGTCCTTGCTATTTTGATTTCATAGCATCATCTCCTTCAACCTGTAACATGTTTTAAAATAAAGTCAATGCAAAAGCAAAGGCGTTTAAGCATAGCATACGTATACGAATAAAGTTTTAACAATTCTCATGGCAACCAAATCTATACAAGAGCAATTTCAAGGCATGCAATACTAATAATCAAACCCTTAATGCAATCACGATGTTTTAACATGACCTCACGAATAACACGATGGGGGTGGATGCGTGAATTCCTATTGCGCTAAGCATGCCAAACGAAGGCTAAAAATAGTTAATGACTAAAGCATAGCATAACTAATATCCCAGACAAGCAACAAGTATACGATTCAAGTAGTCATGTGTATAGGATTGTTTGTGCGTTTCATAAAGTTTAAGTGTTTGTGATTTTTGTATATGGAAACATGTTACATCCAAAAAGTGATATAAACAAAAGCGGGTCGAGTGTACTCACAGAATTGCTAAGTCTTCTTTGGAAATTACACGACGAGTTGATGAGTGGGAGAAAGGGGACACCGAGGTCACCGTAAAAATGGCAAACGAATGTGCATGAATAATCGAAGCTACGACGGAGGATTCGAATTGGAGTTGGATGAACGTATATTATACGTATATATAAATATGTAGGTAACTTGGTTTTAGTAATAATTTCTATTGTAAATTGGTAGAAAGTGTTATAGAAACGACGCCGAAATAATAAGTAAAAATAATAATATACCTTTATATTTATTGCTATATAAATATTTTATTTGAATTCGATAAGTTATCTTTTGTTTTTGACTTTAAGTATAGATTTATGTACTTATGTATATATATATATGTATATATATATATTTAACAAAAAGCACGTTAGATATATATATTTATTTTCCGACGAAAGGTATGAGAGTTATATATATATATTTAAGGTTTATATTGTCGAATGGTATAATAGGTTTATATTTAATTTGTCGAAAGGCGTAAAAGCTAAATAAATGAATTTTTGACGAAAAGTGTAGCATATAAATATATATATTTTGACAGAAAACGGGCAGAGTTTCCCCTGTTTTAGGACGGTCCCGACAACACCAAAGTGTCGATTAAATGTTTTCAAAACACACCATAAACAATACGATATATACTAATATATATTTATACTTTGTTACAGGCTACAAAGAATTCGGTTTCGCGATTCCACAATATTTAATTATGAACAATAAAATTATTATACGCGTCAATAATATATCAGATCTCGAGTTTTACCCCGCTGACCGCAGTTGATCATGTTGACTGTTTGACCGCGGCCCGAGCTGTGACCAGGTTTGACCGTGACCCTAGTTAACTCGGTTTGACCGAGTCATGCTAAAACTGAAGACGAACTCGAACGAGGCATGACCGGACCTGAACCATACCACCGCCGTGAACCACCATTATCGCTGAACCGGAACTGAGATTCACCGACCCAAAGCTGAACAGAGATAAACAGAACTGAAATTCGAGCTTAACCAAAATAACCCGGAAACAAGCTGACCTAAACATGCTCCGCACTCGAAACCCGAGCCAACCCTTGAACCCACCCACCTACACCATCGTTGCCGCCGTTACTGCGGCTGCCGTGCAGCGCCGCCGCCGTCGTTACCGCCCCACCATCGCCGTCGCTGTAGCTGTTGTCGCGAGCCACCACCTCGCGGTGGTGGTTTGTGTTGCGGTTTGTCCGGGAGAGGGAGGAGGTGAGATAGAGGAGTGTGGTTGAGGTGTGGTGGTTCGCCGGAGGAAGGGGGACGCCGGAGTTGAGGGTGGCGGTGTAAGGTGTGCCGCCGGAAACGGGTGGAGATGGAGAGGGCCGAGAGGGGTGAGAGTGTGTCGTGAGGAAGGAGGAGGAGGGCGCAGGTGGTGCATGGCCGGAGGAGGAGGCGGCTGGCCGGAGGTCCGCCAGAATTGCGGCTCTGATCGATGGAGATTAGAGGGAGGCAGGGAATGTGTTAGGGTTTTGTGATGAAGATGATATATAAATAGCCTAGGGTTTCAAGTGGGCTTGTGCATTGGGCCCGAGGTATGTTATCTATCGTTTAGGGTTTTGAGCGGCCCGCTTTACGTTTTTTAAACCCGTCTTCAAACCCAAACATCGTGAAATGTAGAAAAATATTATTTTTATTATTATTATTTAAAGAAAATTAAAATGTGAGGCGTTACATGTCAACTCTTTGATGACTGTCGTAGTCAATATAGGATGTGTATTGAGTGTTTCCCATCTCCAAAGTAATGAGGATGAAACTCTTGATATTGGACATGGTAACGGTTACGTGAGTCTGTTTCGAATGAAAGACTAGGATTAAAGAACATAATCTCGTAATAGCATCAAACACACTGTATATTCTCAGTGGATCCTTGATCCCTATTCTCTATCCCCTTCAACATATATTAAAGATACAATCCCATATTTTGGGATATGATTACAACTAATTATCCACTAATCATGGAAATAAACTATTTCTTAAAATACATAAGCTATTATAAAGATTTATGCATTACCCTAGGGATTGAGTAAATGGTATCAGTAGCGAATTTCCTAAACCGAAATATTTTTAGTACTATCGACTTTTGACGTTTTCAGTACCGATATTTACGAGTGTTTACCTTCATATACCGATATCAAATCATACGATACCATTATTTTCGATACCAACACCAGCTGATATTAACCTCTTCCCTACTTTGCACACGATAGGGGTTATATTTGAAGCAATCTCTATATACTCCATTAATTATTTAAATAAAAAAAAATCTAAATCAAGTATTATTTTGAATAATCAATCTACTTTGGTAAGTTAGCATTATTGATTTACTTCAACCCCCCATGTGCCCCACATTCACTTCTTCCTCATAAATCCCCCCTTCTCAAACCCCTCCACCACCACCACCACCACCACCATGTCTATCCCCGCAACCGTCGTAACACCACCATTAGTCAACGAACTCGACATCGTCATCCCCACCATCCGCAACCTCGATTTCCTCGAGCAGTGGCGACCATTCTTCCAGCCCTACCATCTCATCATCGTTCAAGACGGAGATCCCACCAAAACCATCCGGGTACCCGACGGATTCGATTACGAACTCTACAACCGTAATGATATTAATCGGATCCTTGGCCCCAAATCCAGCTGTATCTCGTTTAAGGATTCCGCTTGTCGGTGCTTCGGGTTTCTTGTTTCCAAGAAGAAGTATATCTTCACCATTGATGACGACTGTTTCGTAAGTTTTTTTGTTGTTAATAATCCCCAATTTTTGAAATGCCGAGTTGACTCAGTGAGTCACGAGTTAACGAAGTTTCTCTACTGAGTTGACTCACTGAACGACTGCTTTGAATTTAATTTTTAAATTTTCTCAATTTGTTGTTTACTGAGTTGACTCAGTGCGTCTTGGATCGTAAACGATTTTTCGTTACTCAGTCCGGAATCGCAAACGAGTGAGTCCAGAATCGTAAACGGGCTCTCTATACTGAGTTGACTCACTGAGTTCAAGTCGTTAATGTAGACCATTACCGGATCATGACACGTGCTGTTATACATTACAGGTGTCGTAAGTTTTCTTTGAATTGAATCAATTTTTGTGTATTGAGTTGACTCAGTGAGTCTGGGATCGCAAACGAGTCTTCTCTACTGAGTTTACTCACAAAGTCTGAAACATAAACGAATATTCGGTACTGAGTTGACTCACTGAATCGGGAATCGTTAACGAGTTTTCTCTACTGAGTTGACTCAGTAACCAGATCCGGACACGTGTTATACATTATGGGTGAAATAATCTTCGTAAGCTTTCGTAAATTTTCCTCAAATTTTTGTGTACTGAGTTGACTCAGTGAGTCAGGGATTGTTAACGAGTTTTAAGATCTAGATTTTGCATCTGAAGTCAACAGTAGGTAAGATTAGAAGACTGCTGTTGCCGATGGCTAGATTGTTATAGTAAAATATGATTAGATCGTGACCGCGTTAAGATCTTGTGTTGACCGTACGATTGCTCGGTTTGTAGGACCACTTTGTGGAATTTAAAATTGTTGACTCTTTCTCAATTATGGGGATCAAATAATTTTGGACTTTTTGTTGTCGAATTAGGAATCACAATCAACCCCAAAAGGGGGAAAGTGGAAAATCCTAATATTCTTTGACTAGGAATAGTAGTTTTGCACTAAACATTTTAACTATGTAGTAGCATGTGTGGACCCTAGTATATAGAATGCGGGTCAACCGACCGCCTAGCTTTTTTAGTTTCATATGATACGTATCTTATACGGTTGGAAAATTACGGCCTTTTGACCGTCCTTGAGAGTTTTGAGTGCTGACCAAGAGATTTTTCTAGAGTTAAGTGGCGTTTACATTCATGTGGTTTGTCCACTTTTGTCATTTCAGGCCAAATTTCAAAATTATACCATTTTCCTCCTTGACATTCTTGAAACATGCCATTTCGGTCCAAAAAACTAACCCTGGTTAAAAAACTCAGTTAGCTCAGGGGCAAAATGGTCATTTTACATAGTGGTTCAGAGGTTTTACATACCCTCCACCGTGCACCAACCTCTGAACCACTCCAACCATTATGTAAAATGACCATTTTAGCCATGAGCTTTTTAACTCGGGTTAGTTTTTTGGACTGAAATGGCATGTATCGAGAATGTCAAGGAGGAAAAGGGTATATTTTTTAAATTTGACCTGAAATGGCAAAAGTGGACAAACAAAAGGGATGTAATTGGCAGTTTAACTCGATTTTTCTCATCATCATCATACTCAGTATATCCTAGCAATAGCAAAGCTAAGGTAGGGTCTGAGGAGATGTAGACAGCCTTACCTCTACCCGTAGGAATAGAGAGGTTGCCTCCACCTTAACTCGATTTTTCTAACTAACTTAAATGTTGTATTTGAAAAACGAAGCGAAAAGAAATGAGATTGAATTTGATTAGACAGTCCAGTTATTCTTATTGAATTGTTATTTTTATGATGTGACATGTTCATTATTACCTTCTACAACCACATTGTAGCTTTTAGTTTTATTTGGGGTTCAGTGGAAAGTTATCACTATTTACGTGACTCGACCTGACCCATACCAATACTTTCGTTGTCGCCGGTAAAAACAATTACGGGTCCACGATGGATCTTGTTCATCATGCTTAGCCTTTTCTTTTGCATTTTGATCATAAATTATTTATTTTTCAAGTCTAAAATTGGCTAAAGTCAGCTGTGGTCCTAACTAGCCATAGCCCTGAAATTTTTAGAGCAACAGTTTGCTTGTATTCTGTTACATCTCTAAGGAAAAACTTTTATGATGTATCTGGTTTTGCATAAAGTGTGGGCTTAACTAGTGACACGGTTTTCGGGCCCTAAGTAGTTAATGCGGTAAAATATCGGATATCGGTCAAGGACCGATATTTGAGATATCGCTTATCGCGGTGGGATATCGGTGGGATATCAATAATTTTAATATCATGCTAAATTTATATATATATTGCAATTTAACACTAACAATTTATTATACTCTCCTACCATTAACAAATTAACCTTTTGCAACTTGCAAAACACTAACAATTGTAGCAAGTAAAAACTGACCAAGACTTAAAACACTAACATTTAACAATAGCAACTAACAATTAAGACTTAAAATACTAATAGAAGCATTAAGAAGAAAGATGGACGGTAGAACTAAGAAGAAAGGTACTGATATCGGGAAAAGCGGTGTTTTATCGATCACATATCGGTCATATATCGGACAATATCGCTGATATTATCGGTACTGATATCATGCAATCGGGCCATTATATATGGAGGACCAATGCATGCAGTTTGACTTTTAACCAGGTCTTTTGGGACCAGGCCTAGGACCGGTTTGACTTGTATGAAACTATGAATAAATGGAGATGGATGATAGAAGAAAATGACATTTGGACACTTTTAGTATTAATGTAACTTATTATATATTTATATGTATTTTGATTTATTTATTTTTATTGAAATGAAGGTTGCTAAGGATCCAAGTGGACAAGAGATCAATGCATTGGCACAACACATTCACAACCTGTTAACACCAGCAACACCCTTCTTTTTCAACACATTGTACGACCCGTATAGGGAAGGTGCCGATTTCGTTAGGGGGTATCCCTTCAGTTTAAGGGAAGGTGTCACCACAGCCATTTCTCATGGCCTTTGGCTTAATATCCCGGATTACGATGCCCCGACTCAACTCGTCAAGCCTCTTGAGCGCAACACCAGGTCCTATTTTTGTTTCAAGTCACAAGAGTGTTTTTTTTGTCTAGATAAACAGATTATGTTTCAATTCATCTGATTATTAAGATAATCAGTTTTGTATAACCGGCTCTATTACAGATTTGGGTACCAAAACTCATACATTTAACCTAATCCGAGATGCCTTCACTCCAATTATTTCTATATAAAAGAAAGGAAGTTCAATAGTGGCCTAATATGCTAACTTGTCTTTTTTTAGTTTAGTATGCTAACATGAGCCTTTTTTTGCTTTTTAGAGTTAAGTTTTTTAACGAATAAAACCGTAACCGCTTTTAACTTTCAAATTTTTTTAAATGAACTGACACGCGCGGATACCCTTTTGGACATATTTTTTAAACTTTTTTTTTCCTTTGCTATAAAGGGGAACGGGGCGTATTCGGGGAACCATGCGGGGAGGGTTTTTGCCTCACGGGGGTTGTGCCGCCAACCTGGTTTTGCCGCGCGGGGGAGAATGTTTGCGGTGGGTTGTTGCCGCACACGGTGAAGAGAAGGGAAAGGGTATAAGGGTGGGTCCCACTAGTATTCAACCTATCATCATCTTTTTTTTTTTTTATAAATGGTTTTGGGGAAAGCACCCCTTGTGTTTTTGGGCAAGAGGGGAGAATGAGAGGGGAAATGACATGGCAAAATTCATACTTTTAACCTAATCTGAGATGCCTTCACTCCAATCATCTCTATATAAACGAAAAGAAGTTCAATAGTGCTAATATGCTAATGTGAGCCTTGGAGGCTTGCTAACTTGAGCCCTTTTTTAGTTTAGTATGCTAATATGAGCCTTTTTTTGCTTTTTTGAGTTAAGTTTTTTTAACGAAGAAAACCGATACCGATAAGGAAAAACTGCTTTTAACTTCCAAAATTTTTTAACTGAATTGAACACGCGCAGATACCCTTTTGGACATATTTTCTAAACTTTTCTTTTTCGTTTGCTATAACGAGTGCATCAAAACCGACCGAGTTCATATTGTTTTCTTTTACGTTTACCTATTGTTTTATCTTTTCTTATTATTTTGATGTTCAGAGCCAAGCTACGGTGCAAATAACATTAACACCTTTAGATATCATTTTGTTTAGTTTTACGAATTTATTTGATTCTGATTTTTCTATCTCACAATAAACATATGTACTCATTGTGTGGCTAAAATGCTTGGGAATTTGCAGGTATGTGGATGCTGTCTTGACCATCCCTAAAGGGACCCTTTTCCCTATGTGTGGGATGAACCTTGGTTTCCATAGGGAGCTCATCGGACCCGCCATGTATTTTGGGCTCATGGGAGACGGTCAGCCCATTGGTCGGTACGATGACATGTGGGCTGGCTGGTGTGCTAAGGTATATGTTTCATTGTTTCTAGAGGCGGCAATATGGATGGGTCGGGTCTGGTCGGGTCAGGTTCTGTCAAAAGATTAACTTTTTTTACGTGGCCGGATCAGGCTGGGTTGGCGAGAAACTCCTTTTGTTCAACTATTTAAAGTCTTTTTTTTGTAAACAAATTGTTTATTTATATGATTACAGAAAGTATATTACTACAATATTAATCTATTCTTTCTAATAAAATGTTGTAGCAGGTTAAAAAAAAACACTTTGGGTGAGTTTCGACCCATTTTACATGTTTCCATGTAGCCAAACCTTTTTTTTTACCATTTTGACCCGTTAAAGATAAACTTAATTGGGTTTGGCCCGTTCATAAATAAACAGGTAGAAATCGGCAACTTTGATTGTTTTGTTCCGTTATTACTTTAATAATAGATGTTCTTTTAGACTTTTAGTTTATTAAAAAGCTATTTGGGTTCATATATTGATCAAGTTAGTGTGAAAATGTAGGTGATATGTGACCATTTGGGGCTAGGAGTGAAAACAGGGCTACCATACATTTGGCATAGCAAAGCAAGCAACCCATTTGTCAACTTAAAGAAAGAATACAAAGGCATCTACTGGCAAGAAGACATCATTCCATTTTTCCAAAAGGTCACGCTCCCGAAAGAATGCACGACCCCACAACAATGCTACATCGAGCTCTCGAAGCTCGTGAAGGAGAAACTTGGCCCGATTGATCCTTACTTTGAGAAGCTTAGCAATGCCATGGTTACCTGGATTGATGCTTGGGATGAGCTTAACCCGTCAACCAATGGTGCAGCCACAGCCAAAGTTGAGCCTTCTAATTCCAAGTAGACGTTTACTCGAGTAACATCAACGTGCATTAGCTTGCTGTTTTTAGTTTCCTTTACTGTTAAAATAATGTGTTTGTTCTGGTATTTGTCGTCACAGGCTTTATATAGACTATTTAAGCGAGTTTGTTCGAGATATATAACTTATACTTCTATCTATAATGTATGGTCATATTGTCATTTTTGGTTGTGTTTGGATATGCATTTTAAAAGGCATCATTTGATTTTAAACAAGTACATATGGCGAGATGTCATGTAAAAGAGTAAACGAGCCGAGCTGGTCATGAGCTACTTGAGATTCGCTCGCTAAAAGCTCGAATTAAGCCGAGCTTGAAAAACTATTCACAAGTAGAGCTCATTGCAAGCTAACTTTATACACTCTTTTAGGTAAAACAAACTCAACTTGCTAAAAGCTCGAATTAAGCCAAGCTTGAAAAACTGTTCACGAGTAGGGCTCAAAACAAGCCGACTCTTTACACTCTTTTTAAGTAAAACAGACCCACCTTGCTAAAAGCTTGAATTAAGCGAGCTTGAAAAAACATTCACGAGTAGAACTCAAACAAGCCGCCTCTCGATACATTCTTTTAAGTAAAACAAACTCAACTCGCTAAAAACTCTTAAGCTGAGCTTGAAAACGTATTCACGAGTAGAGCTCAAAACAAGCCGACTCTATATACATTCTTTTAAGTAAAACAAACTCAACTTGCTAAAAGCTCGAATTAAGCCGAGCTTGAAAAAGTTTTCACGAGTATAGCTCAAAAAACAGGCCGACTCTATATGCCCTTTCATGTAAAACAAACTCAACCCGCTAAAAGCTCGAATTAAGCCGAACTTGAAAAACTATTCACAAGTAGAGGTCAAAACAAGCCGACTCTATACACTCTTTTAAGTAAAACCAACTCAACTTAACTCGTTTGCCCCCATCAACTTTTCTAAGATATGTAACAATAGTAAACTTAAGCTCGAGTTTTAGACATAGAGCACAAAACTAGTTGAATCAAGAACTCAATAAGTAAAACGGGCTTAACTTGACTCGTTTCAACTTAAACTCGAGTTTTAGACAGAGCATAGAACTAGCTGAATCAAGCACTAAAAAAGTAAAATGGGCTTGACTTGACTCGTTTACGCCCTAGTCTTTTCTAGGAACTCAACAATAACAAACCCAAAAATTCAAAAAACAATGAAACAAAACATAAGAAAAAAACATTTGGATTAAAACTCATGTTGGAACTAGAATACTTTTGTGTTCACTACTACACTCTAATGCAACAATAGCAAGTGCAAACAACATTACAACTAAACTAACAAACCACTTCCCAGCACCACCCCCACCCTTCACCGCCGCCGCCCTTCCACCCTTCTCTGCCACATCCAACCGCGATGAACCCGTACAAGAACCACCACCACCGCCACCACTCTTCGCCGCCACCTTTACACCCTTCCCCTCATCCAACCGCGATGAACCCGTACAAGAACCACCAAAACCACTCAATTGATTGTACTTCTCATCAAAATTCCTTTTATCATAATTTTCGAAACCCTTGTAGGAAACCTCTGTACTAACTCCACTCTCTTCATCAAAATCAGCCTCTGCTTCATTTATTTCAAAGGCATCTTTTGCAGGCGAATATTCGTTCTGCAACAGTGTCATGAGTTCTTTGGGTGAATCCTCGTACGGATGAAACCCACGGTGATCTCCGGCGACGGTGGTGGTTGTGGAACTCCGGCGATTGGATCTGGAAAATGATTGTTTGATGGAATCCCATTCTTTTTGGAGGGTTTTGAATTGTTTTTGAAGTGGGTCGTCTTGTTGTTGTTGTTGTTGTTCATGATCGTACATGGAGAAAAGTGTTTTTGTTGGAGATTGTTGCGGGATTTGATGAAGTCGTGATTTGGATTTGAATCTTCATTGGTATTTGATCCAACAACAACGGTTGTTAGTAGTTTTTGAAAGTGGAATATGGGGTTGCCTTATTTGGGTTTCAAATTATTTTATTTATTATTTTGGGGTTTGGAATTTTATTTTTACTTTTGTTTTGATGTTTTTTATAAGTTATTTTTTTAAATTACACCGTATCAACGGATATTTTATTCTCTTTAATTTAAATAATTACACCATATTAACGGGTATTATATTCTCTTTAATTTAAATATAGTATTGCTATAATTTTTTTAATTATAAAATATGCGTACTTTTGTTTTGATGGTTTTTATAAGCTATTTTTTTTAAATTACACCATATCAACGGGTATTTTATTCTATTTAATTTTAATAAGGTATTGTTATAATTTTCTTTAATTAAAAAATATGATATGTTACGTGATTGACAATGTCTAAGGGTGAGTAATAACTGAATCGCTATCCGAAACCAAACCGAAATCAACCAAAAACTGATTAACCGAAACCTGAATTAACCAAAAACGGTTATCTTTTTCTTAGTACCTGCATTAATTAACTAAACCGAATCATTCATATTTTATATATTTTATAGCTTTTATACATTCAGTTCATGTATTTCATATTTATACCCTCGTTTTATGTATTGATACCTAAATTTCATGTATTTCTAATAAAAAAATTTAGCCCAAGTTTGGTTTTGGCTATTAACCGAAATTAAACGAATCAAACCAAAAATCGTCAATCTAGCTGAATTGTAACGCCCCAAAAACCCGAATATTTGCTTTGTTAGTAAGTTACTTGTACATGGCATGAAGTGGTTAACCTAGTCTAATTAACTTAGTTAAAATATGTGCTAAATAGAAAGAAAATTAGAATAAAAAAGAGGAATTCATCAATTTAGGAGGGCTCAATGTGTAACATTTATTGTAAAAACACGTAGTCGACACACACATGTGTGTTCTTGTGTGAATCAAGGAAGACGGAGAAGAGAAGGAATTCGGATGTTTGCATGGATGATCTGTGGGTTTGGAAGTGTTCATCATCTCCTAAGCATTAAGTAAGTACCCAAATAATCTCTTGAATCTTTTGAATGAAGCTCTTGGTGGGTTTTGTGGAATTTACCTTAATTGGATGAATTTAAAGAATGAGATGTTTGAATTTGGGTTTAGAGGCACTCAATTTAGTGTTAATAATGATTTAATCATCTCAATTAGGAGTTTTAACGAAAGGAACCATGTTCAAGAACTTGGGGTTTTGGTGATTTATGGTTTAATATGATTGAGTTGGATGAAGTAGAGATTTTGCTATGTTGATGTTTATGTGTGAATGATACTTGTTGATTAGTAAGAAGATTTGATGAATTATGTATGAACTAGGAAGATTAGGCATGGACTACTTGTACATTATGCTTAGATAGTAGTACGCACACCAAGTGTTTGATGAAAAGCCTAGACTAAGACTATTGGTGAATGCGTGATCAAATGAGAAGCAAAGACTTGAATGGGTACGCCATGATATGTCAAAGTGAGTTAGGATTCTTAGTTTAGCCTATAAACATGGGTAGACGATTTAAAGTTGAGTTTTGGTCTATAATTTAAAAGATTTACAAAGCTGATTGGAAGTAATTATTCTTAAGCACCTGTTTTGTAATGGCTGTAATGAGACCATAACATCCCCATTTAGGGTGTATGATAGATGGTTAGAATGCTAGTTGCATGTGGTACATTTCATACTTGAACATGAGAAGCTAGTTATGACGTTTGGCGCGTCAAAACAGCAAGTTAAGTTGACTAATTAGTTTTGACAGCAAGCTGAAATGTGTCACTTTTATAAGCTGTCCTGATTTTATAAAAATCATATAAAATCATAGAAAAATCGTGTGATAGTGTATTTTATATGCTTGGAAAGCTCTTTGAATTGTCTGCAATTTGTCTTTCAAAATAAAAGGCTAACAAAAATCATAAGTGGGTCAAAAAGGGCAGTAAAACAGCAGCTATACAAGAACTTTTATAAATAAAAAAGTAAGTTTTGTGAACTTACTAAGGATGAGTGTTTGTATACGTTTTGGATGAACAATATAAGTTGAATCTAATTGATGTATTACGTCTGTTCAAGTGTGTTTTAAGTGTGTTAAAGACTTGCAAACTAGTTCATGCAAATAATTACATAGTGGGTCAAAATGGGTTACTAGTAGATAATCAATTGATTTCAAACTAGTTGTTGAACCGATTACATGTATGGTATGACATCACAAGAATATTAATGGTTGTATTGACTGAATTCCACGTTATGTATTCTAACCATTAAATGTTGACTTAAACATAAGCAAGGTGTACGAGCTTAAAAGCCAACGAGTCATGAGGACAACAAGATAGTCCAGATCTTACGGGAAAAGGTAAGCTAGTCTTACTTCTATTTTAAGAATGCATATAAAATTATTAATATGTCTATCTTTAAACCCGTTGGATTGTATCTTTGGTTGTTATGTCTTTAAAGAAAGTAAGAACGGGTCGTTTCGACCCGGTACGAATGTAAGCAAAATTTACTATGTATTAGTAAGTGATTTCCGAACTCACTTCTTTATATTATAGATGAAGTATGGCATGTTTGAATATAGGGAATCATGAAATAAGGTATAGGTAATGGTAGTACCAAGGAAAATATTGTTGTAGCAAGTCGTATTTAAATGTATATGTTTGAATCTTCACGGTAGAAGTAAACGTGTAACAACTCAGAATTTTCGTTGTTAATTTTTATTTCAGTTTGTTCCGTATGTTTCCATCATTGTACTCCGAGGTGCAATTATAAGAAAGTTATGTTAATTAATTATGGTTGTTTACAATGTTTATCACATCTAATCGCTCATTAAACGCATTGCTAATTCAAACGCAATCACAAGTAACTATGTTACTTTAACAGCCAAGTGTGTTATTGTTTAATAAACACTTGTGCCATCGCATTGCTTATCTCATCGCCTCGCGAAACGAAGTTAATTATGTGTAATTATGTTTTAAGTGTGTTATATTTGTTTATGTTATAGTTACAATCGCTATCGCAATGCTCTCACACGCACAAATCGCCAAATCGCACTATTACATCAATTATAACCAAACGAACCGAATCGCCAAACGAACTCTTAACGCGAAATAATTGAACCAAACTTGGCCACTAGGTTAAATTCGGCCGAACTTGTATAACACAAGTTCGCCAGAACTTGTCTAAGCCAACAAAACCATTCAGACAAACAAGTCCGCCCGGACTTGTCTCCTAAACACAAGAAACAAGCAAGTTCGCCCGAACTTGTAGCAAGTTCGCCCGAACTTGATGTTCCAGCTCACCATTCTCACTTCACCTATAAATACTCAGCTCCATTCTACATTTGAACTTGCTGCAAGTTCGCCCGGAGCTCCCCAAAACCGAAACCCTTTGTTTTCTAAGTAAAATTCAACCCGTTTTTAGCTATAACCACGTTCAACAACGTTTTACAACGATTTTGCACAAGGCTCTGCCTTTGTTTTCATCAAATCTCTCCTGTTTACGAAAATCTTCATCTTTTTATGCAAAACTTCTGTTTTTCACTCAGATCTATGCTTAGATCTGAGTAAAACCCTTTTAAACATCGATTGTTACACAATATCGGACTAATGACGTATGTTTCTTTCACTTTAAAGTGGAACGAGTCGTTGTCAAGCAAGATCTCAGATCCGGAAGCACAAGGACGAAACCGTCACTTTACACAAGCTGGACTAACCCGTACGAACCTTCAAGTTCGCCCGGATTAGCCCGAGTTTCTATAAAATGGCTAAACTCGTTTCAAAAGACCTCTCCGGCCTAAGTTTTACTCAGTGGCTTAAGGTTGGAGGGATGGACACTTGATTTCCTCAGCAAACGACGCGAAAATGCACGATTTGAATGCCAAACAAGTCAAGTTCGCTCGGAAGACATTAAGTTCGCTCGAACTCGTCACCAAATTCGTAACCAAGTTCGCCCGAACTTGACCAAATGTGACAACAAACATATAAGTTCGCCCGAACTTGTACTCCCTCATTAACAAGCACACAAGTTCGCCCGAACTTGTACTGATTTCATGGAATCAGGACAAGTTCGCCCGAACTTGTGCTCCCTTCAAGAGTAATAGCACAAGTTCGTCCGAACTTGTACTCCAGGGTACAAGTTTGCCGGAACTTGTCTGCTGTTCTCTCAACCGTTAAACGTTTCACCAATTCGGAAGACTGGTGCACTTCTGTTCGCTTACAGGCTGATCCGGCACTCTCCACAACTCCTCTCGGATTCCATCTCATCTCCCAAAACGCACCAAGAGTGAGTATACTTGAACCCCTTTTACGCTTAAACGCACTTTTGGGTGTCACATATATTCGTATATTAAAACACATCACACATATCTCAAAAGCTTATACACAACCCGCTGTTACATGATTATACGTGAAATCTGCTGAATTGTATGTATTGCTTGATTGCTTGTACGCCACCCTTAACATGATAGTATACTAGAGGTTGACCCGCCACTTGGAGGCCCGGGGTTGTTAAGGCTCGCATTTTTATTTCATATTTATTTTCTCTTTAGGGTGTGGACACTTGTTCGCATGCCTCGATCAATCGCGGTTTGTTGGTTTACTTGAATCTAGTAGTTACATAGTTCACGACTCTTACGTATGTCATGCGGTGCATGCTAAACGCTTTTATATTTATTATGTACGCAGGCCTGTATGCTCACCCTTACTTAATTGTATTGACGTTTTATTTTAACTTATGTGGCAGGTTGAGGATATTGCTTTGGACGCTTAGATTAGGTTTTGCTTTAGAAAAGCATTGCAATAAATCTAGGGAATATCGAACTTGAATTTGTGTTATGAGAATCTTAATATTTTGTAATGTTATTTAAGGATTGTATGTTGAAAGTATGGGATTTTGAAGTTTAAATATTGTCGCTTAACTAGTGTTATGGAATTTCTCATGAGACAATCTGGTTCGCGTAGTGCCGCGCCCCGATGATTCGCGCCATCGGTTGGGGTGTGACAGATTGGTATCAGAGCTATAACTGTAGGGAATTAGGTAGAATTGCCATGTTCGACCTGGTCTACAGTCTAAGTACCCAATTTGACCAATCTTTGACTTAAATGCTTAAACCACTTGCTATGAATGCTTAAATATGTCTTTCCTAAGGCTAACACAATATACACGCTTGGAAACACTTGTATCACACAAAACGAGTGATCAAGTTTAGATTAGGTGTGAAAACCGAGAACTCTCGATAAGATCATTCACTCCGCGCATTCTCTATCGCACGAGATACCTTCGTCGAGTTAGGCGTGATATTCAAAACTCGATGAAAATCTCCATTTCTATCTAATGGAACTCCCGATTTGTAACATCTCCAAAATTTTTATTTAGAATAAAGTATATAGAAACTTATATTATTAAACGGGTAGATCACGGGTAAGTTGACTGTTAGAAATATGAGGTATTTAGACGAATATAGGAACCGTTTAAAAATAATAATAATAAAAATACATTGTATTTAAACTTAGTCCGTTTTTAAGAAACTTAGATCAAAATGTAGATAAAAATATTCTCGTTCTAATGGCATATTCATTATTTTATAAAACGTCATAGTTTAGAAGTTATAATCGATAAATGAGTTGAGCTGCTTAATTAATTATAATATATAATAAAATAATAATAAACTAAAATATATGAATTGAATGTTGGTGAACATGTCAGAAGAAGTGGCATGGCCTTTAGGCTACCTTTTTAGTATAAATAGGATCAACTTCTTTCACTTCTTCTCTGCTCTCTTCCTATCTCTCGCTCTCGCTCTCACTCTCCCCTTTATGCTTTTTCTAATTTTTTTATTCACCCATAACAATAATAACGTCCTATCCTATTTTAAGTGTTTTAACCCCTCATCACTAATTTGTTATCTTGTTCGATTGATTTAGGACTCATCAACACATGTCAAGGCTTTGTCCGACTAAGTCGTTGGGGTTTTGTCTCGAGTTGTATGTGACATGGGTTATTATACTCTGGACCTATGCCCAAGATTATACCGGGAGGCCTGTGGTTAGACCCAAGAATTACTAGGCGAGTACATTCTCTTTTTGTAAATCTTTTTGTGAGTCAAAATGTGTTACCAAAAACCTCAAATGTTTTAATTATGCTTAACAGTAATTGAGTATATGTAGTCTACAATTACTGCCGGTATGTTGGGGTTTTGTATACATTGCTAGTCCACAGTCACGGGAATGTGACATGAACCGTTACTGTTGGGTGACCGGGCCCAAAGTAATATGACCCACAAGTCAGGATTGACAGTACTGATTGAGTAATTGTGTAGATATAAACATTGTAAATGCGGCTGCTCTCAATAACTGTAAAGTATAAAAACTTGTTTTGATTAAACTAGATTGCACTTGCCAGTATTTCTTGCTGATAAAATGTTTTTAAAACGCATTTTAGGTAACTTAATGTGAAGCTAATAGAAACCAGCTATGGAGCACTGAAGGCTTAAATAAAGTGGCTATAATTACCTGAATAAAAGAAGAAATTTATATTTTATTTATTTGGGTTATCCCTATAAAAACATTTATATGAAATACGGGTTTCAACCCATTTATTTAATATTAAAAGTTGGTGTTTTTATAAACTCTGAATTTATTTCCTAACTACGATCCTGACGAATAATTTTTCCGCTGCATATTTAATAAACACCGGTACCACTTGACTGGTTCACGGCTCCCGCTCCCGGGGCGGGGTTGGGGGGTTGTGACATGATTTGATCGGTGAGCATAACCACAACTAAAAATGAGTTGTTAAGTTAGGGGTGAAACCCGCATCTTAATAACTAGTTCTGCCCTTCGATTTTCAATCTCACCAAAGTCTCGATTATTTCGATGACTCGGAACACGACTTAACGGGAAGGGTAAATGCCGTTAACCGTTGTACGGCGAGAGCATTTGTCTATTAGGCAAAATCGTGTGTCCGAACTCGTAGAATTTTCGAACCACTTTGGGTAGTCTTTGTCTCAAAACCCAGGACGCTCCAATATTGATTTAAGCCTATAATCGTCGATTTTACGCATCATCGAGTTTATTTACCATTTCTGTGTTTAAATTTATGGATTTTCGCTTATTCGATTTCTCGCATTATCGATCTCTCGCTTTATCTCTCTTCGCTTTATAAAGTATGCACTATTCGCACAGCTCTCGTAATCTAAAACACTAATAATTTAACATCCAAACTAATCGTTCAACTCGCTTACGCCTATGAGGGGTGCCTCATGCGCATTATTACTCGCTTATCTCGCTTATATATATATATATGTATATATATATATATATATCGCTTATTACGCTTATATCTCGCATCTCATACGCGCTACGCATGGTTTTAAATTAAGAGGTGAATACGTGCAAAATACGTGCTTATGTGCTTCTGTGACTATGTGCTTATGTGCTTACTTGCTTATGTGCTTACGTGGATACGTGCTTACGTGGTTCTGTGCTTTGTATGAATAATAATAATAATAATAATAATAATAAATATTTGAATATAAACCTATATAATCGAATCTCATCTAATCAAGTCCTTTATGTAGATGGCATCAATGGGATCTCACACTCGCCGCACTGCTCTGTGCAACAACGCTGACAAACGCATCGCCTCTCTCGTAGCCAAGGAAATGGCTAAGGTGATCCCGCAAATCGTCAGCGAAATACATGCGGCTAGCAGCAACTCTTCAGTTGATTCCAAGAATGATGCTCCAAAATCCCGTTTTAGCTTCAAGCAGTTTAAAGCCTGCGGTCCTGCAGCATTCACCGGCAAAGACGGACCAACCAAGTTGTTCCATTGGTTTGATTTGATTGAAGTCACCTTCAGACAAAGCAGATGCCCTAAAAATCTCCGCACTGTTAACGCCACTGGAGTCTTAGAGTCAAGGGCACTTGACTGGTGGACCGCTGAGCGCAACATGCGCGGTAACTACGAAGCTTACTCTCTCGCGTGGGAAGAACTTAAGGAGCTAATGATCAAAGAGTTCTGCCCACCTCACGAAATCCAGAAGTTGGAAAATGAGTTTTGGGGTATCAAGCAAAATGGTGGTGACAATGCTGGTCTCACCGCTCGCTTCAAACAGCTCAGCCTTATCTGCCCAGGTCAGGTGGATACTACCGAAAAGGAAATCAAGAAGTATCTCTGCGCTTTACCAGATTGCGTAGCCGACTTCGTTCAAGCAACTCGACCCACTACCCACTACCATCGAGGAAACTTACCAGATCGCCGCAAAGATCAACGACAAACGGGTTCAAGCTGGTTATTTAAAAAACTCGACCAAGAATCTCACCCAAGCCATCACTGAGCCAAGCATCGATACTGCTCCATCTCAAGTCCCCAAAACAAGTAACCAGAATCGCAAGCGTAAGGGAAACAACAAGAACTGCGCAATGGTCCATGTTCCAAGCTCTCAGTCTCGCCAAGCCGCTACTCCAAACGCACCAGCTGCTAAGCGTGCGTACACAGGACCTCACCCACTGTGCTCTAAGTGCACATATCATCACGCAGTTGGAGGAAACTGCCGCTTCTGTGCTAACTGCAACATTTATGGTCATTTCACGGCGCATTGCCGTACTGGTCCTCGTCAGCAAGCTTCTCCCGCTCTCGCAGCTCCGCCAGCTCGTATCAATGCTGCTCCCGTTAACCAAGCACCGCCAGCGCCAACAATTCAGGCCCGCGCTTGTTACACGTGCGGTGACCCAAATCACTTTAGCAACGCCTGCCCAAACCGGATCGTCAAACAAGAGCCGCAACAGTAGCAGCCACCACCACAGCCTCAGCAGCAACAACAGGCTGCGCGTGGACGAGCCTTTAATCTCAATCATCGCCAAGCTCAGAACGATAACAATGTTGTCAATGGTACGTTCCTTGTCAATGGTATTTATGCTTCATGTTTATTTGATATTGGTGCAGATAATTGTTTTGTATCGTTAGAATTCGAAAAGGTTTTAAATATAAACGTGCTAAACTACCAAAGAATTTCAATGTGGAAGTCGCCACCGGAGAAACCGTTACTGTTAACTCCGTCCTATGTGGTTGTTCTACCGATCTCAACAACCACATCTTCTCGATCAATCTCATAACTATGCAATTAGGTAGTTTCGATATCATAGTAGGCATGGATTTTCTTCGCGAAAATCATGCTGAAGTTGTATGCTTCGATAAAATGATTCGTTTTCCTCTCCCAAACGGTGATCAACTCCATGTCTATGGTGAAACTCCCTCAAAGAAGTTGATGCTTTTGTCGTGTACTCGAGCACACAAATGTTTGCAAAAGCAATGTGTTGCTTTTCTAGCCCATATCGTGAACCCGGAGAAAGAGAAGAAAACTTTTAAAGACGTGTGAATTTCCTAAAGTTTTTCCCGACGATTTACCCGGTTTACCCCCTACTCGTGATGTCGAATTACGTATCGATTTGATTACCGATGCTACTCCCATTGCTAAAGCTCCTTAATGTCTCGCACCATCAGAAATGCGCGAGCTATCAAGCCAACTTCAAGAGCTTCTTGATAAAGGTTTCATACGCCCGAGCATTTCACTTTGGGGCACACGCGTTCTTTTTGTGAAAAAAAGATGGGACATTCCGAATGTGCATCGATTATCGTGAACTTAATAAACTCACGATAAAGAACCGCTGTCCTCTTCCCCGAATCGACGACCTATTTGATCAGCTTCAAGGTGCTACTTATTTTTCTAAGATCGATTTACGTTCCGATTATCATCAGTTACGCGTATTGGAAGAAGATATTCCGAAAACCGCCTTTCGCACTCGTTATGGCCATTTCGAATGCGTGGTCATACCTTTTGGTCTTACCAATGCACCCGCGGTCTTCATGGATTTGATGAACCGTGTGTGTAAAGCTTTCTTAGACCGTTTTGTCATTGTGTTTATTGATGACATCCTGATTTACTCGAAGTCGAGAAACGAACACGCGCGTCAACTCCGTTTATTCCTCGAACTTCTCCAAGGTAACCGCCTTTATGCTAAGTTCTCTAAATGTGAATTCTGGCTCGAAGAAGTTCAATTTCTCGGCCACATTGTTAATAGTCAAGGAATTCACGTCGACCGTGCAAAGATTGAAGCCGTCAAGAGTTGGATTACACCGAAGAATGCATCCGAAATCCGTTCATTTCTCGGATTGGGGGTTACTACCGTCGATTCATCGCCGACTTTTCGAAACTTGCCGTTCCGCTTACCGCTTTAACCCATAAAGACAAGCCTTTCGTTTGGGATTCCAAGCAAGAGGAAGCCTTTCTAACTCTCAAGCGTATGCTATGCAACGCTCCCATACTCGCTCTTCCCGACGGAAACGACGATTTCGTTGTTTATTGTGATGCCTCTAATCTTGGTCTTGGTTGTGTTCTTATGCAACGAGACAAGGTTATCGTATATGCATCTCGACAACTCAAAATCCACGAGAAGAACTACACAACCCATGATCTCGAACTCGGTGCAGTTGTCTTTGCATTGAAGATTTGGCGAAACTACCTTTACGGTACTAAGTGTATGGTCTTCACCGACCATAAGAGCTTACAACATATCTTTAATCAAAAGGAACTGAATATGTGCCAACGCAGATGGGTTGAACTTCTCAACGATTATGACTGTGAGATACGCTACCATCCCGGCAAAGCAAACGTCGTAGCCGATTCTCTCAGTCGACGAAGCTATTTGTATAGTGTTTGTGACTCTCAAGCTTTGGATGATCTCGAAATTTTGATTCGCTCCGCCCAGTTTGCTTGTTTTAACGAGAATACCCTGCAAGATGAAATGAAATATGGTGCTGAAACTCAGCTTGTTGTTAAACCTAACGATATCTATTACTATCTCGATCGTATTTGGATTCCTACCCGTGATAATCTTCGTGAATTGCTAATGACCGAAGCTCATAAATCTCGATACTCCATTCACCCCGGAGCCGAAAAGATGTATCAGGACCTTCGTCCTAAGTGCTGGTGGCCGGACATGAAAAAAGATATCGCCGTTTACGTCTCAAAGTGCTTGACTGGTTCGAAAGTTAAAGCCTTCATCAAAGACCCTCTGGCTTGCTCGAACAACCCGAGATCCCAATGTGGAAGTGGGAGAGCATAACCATGAACTTTATTACGAAAATCCCTCGCACTTCCTCTGGTCACGATAGCATTTGGGTTATCATTGATCGTCTTACTAAATCCGCGCGACGTAGAAAAACTTCAACAGATTTACAGTCTGTCGCTTTTGACCACTCGGCCACTCTCCCCTTCCCGGGCCGACCTTCGTAGCTTCTGGCACTTCATTGCTATACGAGAAGACTTTAAGGTAGAATGATTAGCATGAATCTATACCGACGAAGTCATATGTCGACACGGGACGCCTCGTGACATCATCTCTGACCGTGACGGTCGCTTCACCTCACGTCTCTGGGAGACTTTTCAATCCGCTCTCGGTACTACGCTTAATCTCAGTACCGCTTTTCACCCTCAAACCGACGGTCAGACTAAGCGCACGATCCGCACCCTTGAAGACATGCTTCGTGCATGCATCATAGATTTCGGTGGTAATTGGGATATGCATTTACCTTTACTTGAACTCTCGTACAATAATAGTTATCATACCAGTATACAAATGGCCTCTTTTGAGGCACTGTATGGAAGAAAATGTCGATCGCCTATTGCATGGCACGAGATCAGAGATGCCCAAATCACCAGTCCTGAGCTAATCCAAGAAACGACGGACAAGATCCTCCAGATCAGAGACAATCTCTTGAAAGCTCGGAGTCATCAAAAGAGTTACGCCGATAGAGGCCGCAAGCCCCTACAGTTCAAAGTGGGAGATCACGTTCTCCTAACGGTTGCACCTTGGAAGGGAGTGATCCGCTTTGGAAAGAAAGGAAAGCTGGCGCCACGATACGTTGGTCCCTTTAAGATTCTGGAAAGAATTGGCAAAGTGGCATATCGACTCGAACTACCGGAGGAACTCAACAAGTCCATCCGACTTTCCACGTGTCAAACCTCAAGAAATGCCTAGCTGAAGAAAATCTCCATGTACCTCTCAAAGATCTGAAAATCAACGAGACTCTCCATTTCGTGGAAAAGCCTGTCGAAATCATGGACCAAGAAACCAAGAAATTGCGGCGCTCTCGCATCCCTATCGTGAAGGTCCGATGGGAAGGCAAACGCGGTGTCGAATTCAATTGGGAATTGGAAAGTGACATGAAGGCTAAATACCCGCATCTCTTTGTTACGGCCGCTACTTAAATTTCGGGACGAAATTTCCTAAAGTAGGAGAGACTGTAACAACTCAGAATTTTCGTTGTTAATTTTTATTTCAGTTTATTCCGTTTGTTTCCATCATTGTACTTCGAGGTTCAATTATAAGAAAGTTATGTTAATTAATTATGGTTGTTTACAATGTTTATCACATCTAATCGCTTATTAAATGCATCGCTAATTCAAACGCAATCACAAGTAACTATGTTACTTTAACAGCCAAGTGTGTTATTGTTTAATAAACACTTGTGACATCGCATCGCTTATCTCATCACATCGCGAAACACAATTAATTATGTGTAAATATAATTTAAGTGTCTTATATTTGTTTATGTTATGGTTATGATCGCTATCGCAACGCTCTCACACGCACGAATCGCTAAATCGCACTATTACATCAATTATAACGCTTAATATAACAATCTAATACGAACCGAATCGCCAAACAAACTCTTAACGCGAAATAATCAAAACAAACTTGGCCACTAGGTCAACTTCGGCCGAACTTGTATAACACAAGTTCGCCCGAACTTGTCTAAGCCAACAAAACCATTTAGACAAACAAGTCCGCCCGGACTTGTCTCCTAAACACAAGAAACAAGCAAGTTCTCCCGAACTTGTAGCAAGTTCGCCCGAACTTGATGTTCCAGCTCACCATTCTCACTTCACCTATAAATACTCAGCTCCATTCTACATTTGAACTTGCCGCAAGTTCTCCCGGAGCTCCCCAAAACCGAAACCTTTTGTTGTCTAAGTAAAATTCAACCCGTTTTCAGCTACAACAGCGTTCAACAACGTTTTACAACGATTTTGCACAAAGCTCTGCCTTCGTTTTCATCAAATCTCTCCTGTTTACGAAAATCTTCATCTTTTTATGCAAAACTTCTGTTTTTCACTCAGATCTATGCTTAGATCTGAGTAAAACCCTTTTAAACATCGATTTTTACACAATATTCGGACTAATGACGTATGTTTCGTTTACTTTGAAATGGAACGAGTCGTTGTCCATCAAGATCTCAGATCCGGAAGCACAAGGACAAAATCGTCACTTTACACAAGCTGGACTAACCCGTACGAACCTTCAAGTTCTCCCGGATTAGCCCGAGTTTCTGTAAAATGGCTAAACTCGCTTCAAAAGTCCTCTCCGGCCTAAGTTTTACTCAGTGGCTTAAGGTTGGAGGGATGGACACTCGATTTCCTCAGCAAACGACGTGGAAACACACGATTTGGATGCCAAAACAGTCAAGTTCGCTAGGAAGACATTAAGTTTCCTCGAACTTGTCACCAAATTGGTGACCAAGTTCGCCCGAACTTGACCAAATGTGACAACAAACATATAAGTCCGCCCGAACTTGTACTGATTCCAAGGAATTCCATGAACTTGTACTCCCTCATTAACAAGCACAACAAGTTCGCCCGAACTTGTACTGATTTCATGGAATCAGGACAAGTTCGCCCGAACTTGTGCTCCCTTCAAGAGTAATAGCACAAGTTCGCCCGAACTTGTATTCTAGGGTACAAGTTTGCCGGAACTTGTCTGCTGTTCTCTTAACCGTTAACCGTTTCAGAAATTCGGAAGACTGATGCACTTCTGTTCGCTTACAGGCTGATCCGGCACTCTCCGCAACTCCTCTCGGATTCCGTCTCATCTCCCAAAACGCACCAAGAGTGAGTATACTTGAACCCCTTTTACGCTTAAACGCACTTTTGGGTGTCACATATGTTCGTATATTAAAACATACACACATATCTCAAAAGCTTATTCACAACCCGCTGTTACATGATTATACGTGAAATATGCTGAATTGTATGTATTGCTTGATTGCTTGTACGCCACCCTTAACATGATAGTATACTAGAGGTTGACCCGCCACCTAGAGGCCCGGGGTTGTTAAGGCTCGCATTTTTATTTCACATTTATTTTCTCTTTAGGGTGTGGACACTTGTTCGCATGCCTCGATCAATCGCGGTTTGTTGGTTTACTTGAATCTAGTAGTTACATAGTTCACGACTCTTACGTATGTCATGCGGTGTATGCTAAACGCTTTTATATTTATTATGTACGCAAATCTGTATGCTCACCCTTACTTAATTGTATTGACGTTTTATTTTAACATAAGTGGCAGGTTGAGGATATTGCTTCGGACGCTTAGATTAGGTTTTGCTTTAGAAACGCATTGCAATAAATCTAGGGAATATCGAACTGGAATTTGTGTTATGAGAATCTTAATATTTTGTAATGTTATTTGAGGATTGTATGTTGAAAGTATGGGATTTTGAAGTTTAAATATTGTCGCTTAAATAGTGTTATGAAATTTCTCATGAGACAATCTGGTTCGCGTAGTGCCGCGTCCCGATGATTCCGAAAACATCTAGAAGATGATGTGTCAAGAAGTAAAAATTTAATTTCGGGGCATGGGCTTTGGTGTTAATATGATGAGGTCTTAACTAATGTCATTTCATGTCTTGAGCTTCGTTAAGCTTCCGAAATGCACCCAAACCATACCGAAGAGTTTGTGTGAGGTGGGGCGGGTATGAAACTCATATATGCAATGTAAGGGAATGAAATAAGTATGTGTGCATGTAATTATGGTCTTAAATGGTATGTTGATAGATAGGAACTATAAAAGGGCATGATTGAGGAATGATGACAAGTGTATGTTATTATGTGCATGGTTTGTAAATAAGTAAGTTAGTGGGTAGGATTAGTAAGTTCGAATGTAATAAAATTTCAAGGTGTATTTAAGGTTTGGATAAAAGAAATGTTCGCACGCATTTTAGATTTACTATGTACTAATGAATATCTTTTGTACATTCAGAGGCATAGGTTTCATACGTACAAATATAAATGGTACTAATCAAGTTACTATAGAGAATGAAACGAAGTGCATGTACATCATTGTTGGATCATTGAAAGATTGATACGGAAATGTAAAATTTGAAGTCAGGGAGTTATCCGAATGAAATGCATTTAAGAATTGAACAAGATATGGCTGTTTAATTACGTATTTTTAAACTACGCTTAATGTCACCAAGTACTATTAATGTGAATGTATGTGGTGACCGCATGTTACACGGATCATTTCTATTAATCACAAGGGAAAAGCATGTGAAGATCGAGTCAAAGAACGTGGATTGTACGGGAGCGTGGTCACTTGGTTGCAGTCGCATGTTATATTTGAGATATACAAATTAAAAGATGAATGATGAAATTCTTTTAACTGAGTTGTCCTTAAATGGGTTATTAAGTATGTTAGGACAAGTATAATGAAAGAATTTTTAATGTTCGTATTTTCCACTGCGTCTTTATGGTTAAAACAAGTTTGGTCTTACATGAATAAACCAAACCGATTAATTGAAAACGGATTGGTTAATAACATAGACTAATCAATGACCTGGATTTCGGTTGAGGATAATAATATAACCAATCGAACAATAAACATTGTAACAATGTTTGTGTTTACTGCCGCATTGCGTGCTTACCCATCGGTTATTAACTAAAATCGGTTATCGGTGAGCAATAACTAAATAGTTAACCTAAACCAAAATGAAAACAGACGAAACCGAACCAAAATCAGCCAAAAACTGAATTATCTGAAAAGCGAATTAACCAAAAACGGTTATCAATTTTTTTTGTGCTCTCATTTAACCAAATTAGCTTAATTGAACCGAATCATTCTTATTTTCATACATTTCTAGCTTTTATACCTCTAGTTCATATATTTCATATTTTATACTTTCATTTCATGTATTTATACCTCAATTTTATATATTTTCAAGCAAAAGTTTTAGCCCAAGTTTTGTTTTTGCTATTAACTGAAATTAAATGAACCAAACAAAAATTCTTCAATCTAACTGAATAAACTGAAGTGATTAACCAAAAACCTTTTGTAATAAAATAGACTAACCGATGACTTTGGTTTTGGCTTCGGCTGAGGATAATAACCGAACGGACCAAACCATGTACAACAAAATGAAATGGATTACCCGATTACTTTGCTTTTGATGTATATCTATCACAATAATACTACAATAAATGTTATATGAATAAAAAAAAACTATAAAAACAAGTATCGCAATGCGATGTGTCGCTCTCGTCACATCACGTGAGGATCCTGATAGTAAAGATTAAGTACGTGATAAGAGACGCATACTAAATTATGAATTAAATTATGAAGTCAAATACAAGATATAAGATTAAACTGAATTTTATTTAATGAAAGGCAAACAAAACAATTGAGCAATTTGGCCAAACATGATTGTCGGTATTGTTTTCAACTAGTAAATTTTCCTCGTCTTGCGGCGGGTTCGAAATGTAAAGTAACTTGAATTGGTATAAGCGAAAACATATTACATTTGACCCGACTTGTTTCTAAATAAAACTTACGTCAAAACGTAGACAAAATAAAAAATGTACATTAAAAAGTAAAGTAACCTAAATTTATACCGATACGTACATAAAAAACACGTAAATATTGATTGCAAAGTCTTTAAAAGGTTGAGGGTTATAAGTACCAATACTAAATGTTGAAGTGTGAAAGTAGAAAATAACAAAAAAGACACTAAAAACAAAAAAATTGTAAAATATATGAATTAAAAGGTAAATTAAAATATTCTTATAAAAGATAACCAAAACTACACTAAAAAGCAAAAATGTAAAATTTATGAATTATAAAAGTAAATTAAAATATTATTATAGTTATCGTATATATAAATTCAATTTGCAGGTATATACAATTACTGTATGTATATACAATAACAAGATGTTATCCGTATGTAAAACACAAACGGCACATTTTGGCTAAATAATATAGAAATTGGTAACATATTTGTTGCTTGTAATCTTGATAATCCAAGCTTTCAAACTGATTCAGTCTTTATCAAAGTAGCAAGTCAAAATGGAACTTATTAGATTTTTAGAACGGTTAACTCATACACCTTCTAAATCTACATCAATGTCCATCATGGGACTACAGTCATACACCACCACTTATGTTTTGGTATAGTCGAGCCATCCTTGGGTCTAGATTTATACACTAACCGAATTATTGAGCAAAAAGCGATTCTCATTGTTGATTTTACCTGAAATGCGAACGAGTTAAAATGGTCTAAGGTTGGCCCCAAAGTGTATTTATTTTAAAAACCACGTTGTTATTTTTCTAAAGATTTAGCTTTTTTTATTTTTATTTTTACAAAGAATAGTTTAAGTTTTATCAAAGGGATATTTTTATAAAGATTTAGCTTTTTTTTATTTTTACAAATAATAGTTTAAGTTTTATCAAAGGGATAACTGTGCAAAAACTTCTCTACAAATGTTAGTATTACACTAATACTAATGGTTAAGAAATGAAAGTATTTTGCCTTATTATCCATGTAAATTATATAGTATATCTATATACGCGGGTCATGTTGACCCGATCCACTTTCCACGTTCAAAGTTTATATATGTATTTTGACTCATTATCCAACCGAAACTCCCCATTTGCTTAAACAACACATCACCTGATTTTGAATCTGCCATTTTCATTTGTAGTTACTTAAAGAAAAGCCAAGCAAGCGCATTCCAACTTTCGCAAAAGAGTCCAGGTTTTTGGTTAATGAAAACATTTTGATTTAATTAGGGCTTTTTATTTTTCAAACAATGCATCATGATGTTTTCTACTTCTATGGTGTTTGTTTTACGACACATTACACGGGTAAGATGTATTAGATTAGCTTATGAGTGGGTGTAGTGGTTTAACTAAAAAGTAAAAATGTTTATGTTATGTAGGGAATGAAGCTTTAACTAACTAAATAATCTTCAAATTGTGTAGTAATTTAACTTAAACGAATTAAATGAAGTAACGAGCTCGACTTTGTTTTGTTAATAGTTTTTAAAGTTCAAGCAATACATATTTGTTTTAATTTTTTTAAATATTTATTAATATATATATAGTTGTTTATATATACGGCCCGCTTGCGGTATACACATATAATGTATATATGTGTGGGTCCTCAGGGGCAAAAGTGAAAGTGCACTAATTTTAACGTTATTTTACTAATTTCATTAAAATAACGTTAAAAAGTGAGGGACGGTTAATCATGCATCATGTGGTGGCGTTGATAACCGAAAGACAAGGGGGGGGGGTACATGTACTAATCGGCTTTTGTCTCAATTGCTAAGTGTGATGTGTCTTATGTCCAAGGCTTGATGCAAAACTAATATCGAGCCGGGAGTCTCATTGGAAGCAGCCTCTCTACTCCTACGGATAGAGGTAAGGTTGCGTACATCTTACCCTCATCAGACCCTACCTTAGCTTTACTATTGGTGGGATTTACTGAGTATGATGACGATGAGTTGTTTATATATCTTTTAAATTATTATTTTACAATATAATAATATATGTATATGTATATTTAAATAAGTATTTTAACATAATTTCATATAGTAACACCGAATATGCTCCAAAACTTGGGAATTGTCAATTGTATAAATATAAAATAGAGCTATCACTTATACTTATAAAAATAAAAAATAGACCTATCACTTACCAAATGTACACAGCTTTGAATCTTCACAATTGTGATTCAAGATAATTATACTGAAGAATTTGATTGTAATACCGATTGACCGATTCACAAGTTAGGTAAGCTTGATTTTGATTATTGATTATATTCTGAATCGCTATATGATCATCACGTTGTCACTTAGTTTGATTTTGATAACTTGTTATATTCTGAATCGCGATTTTATAATTATATTGTCATTTAGTTTGATTTCGATAACTTATATATGAATTAAGTTTGAGTTCCTACAAAATACTTTGAATAATTGTACTATTGTAGAGTGGAGTTGATGAGTTAGAGGCGAAATAGTTGTAGGACTTCAATGAAAAGGTTGTAATATTTGGGATTGTTATTCTAAATTTGAAGTTATTTCTTATGACTTATGAGGAATGATTTGTCTTTGATTAAGTGAAGGTGACACACTACATTGATCACCCAAATAGCGTTGGCGACAACTATTGAAAAGCTTGACATAGATGTCCTTCAAAACATACTCACCAGGCTTTCGGCTGTTGATTTTGCCTCTGCTGATTGCGTTAGCCGCTCGTGGAACCATGTTTGTCATCACATCCTTTGTCGCCCCAAGTTCGCCTCTGCGTGCTCGGGCAATCCTTCTCTCCATGTAACTTATTTCAATTCTTTAATTATACACCAGTTGTAACTTATACTCATTGTGTTGTTTGACCATCTTTCCTTTTTACGCCCCAATTTTCATTAGGTTGCTATACAAGAAGTGACAAATAAAGTACTATCAAAGCCAATTCGTCCTCAATTTGTCATTGCTTCCATCGGACGTTCATTAAATATGCAAGAGGCTTTCCAACTCGTATGTTCTTGAATTTCATTCTATGAATTTTAATTTTTTTTATGAAAAATGCCATCTAGTTCAAAATTTATTTATAATATAAATAAATAAATAAATGTCTTAGTTGTCCGCTTCTAGAATCCCACTTGTTAACATCACTAGATTAGTTTCTCATTCTTCCTCTCCATAACAATTGGACTTTTTCTTTGAGTGTTCACATTAGTTTCAGTTTATAAATTTATTCTCAGTTTGTATCATGGTATCAGAGCCTACCTATCATGAACTCTGATTTGTGAGAAGAAGAAAAAAAACATGTTGAGTTGTACTCGCTTCGAGCCTTTTCAGAAACCTAATTTTGAACCCATCTTTGAATCTCACCATCATCTTCCCCACCTTGTAAAATGCCAAGTTGGAAATTTTTGCTGCCAAAAACCACCCCACGCACCCCATCGCTGCCCCACACGTCGGCAAGTCGACGTTTTTCTTTCTCAGGCCATCTCGTTCATTTCCAATCATCCTGTGTAGTTTGTGGTTTGTCTTTTAACCATTTCCGAATCTGATTATCATCAGATTTATGGGCTTTTGACATTTTAATTTCTAAACATCAGATTTTTGGTTTAACATTAACTTTTGACTTTGACTTAACTTCTAGTTAAATTTCTAGATTTCTAACTTTGACCTATGACGTTGACTTTATTTTTTTTATCAAACTTTCAGATTTTTGACTTTGACTTTTGATTCTAGTCAACCTTTTCAGATCTTTTTGTTGCTCTAATATTTGGTTAATTAGAGCATTCACATCCTAGCCACCAAAATATGTGAGAAAAAGTTTTCATATTATAAAAAGTATAAAAGGTGGTTGTGAGTGGAGGAGAGAGAAAATGTTACTGTTAATCTGTATATTTATGGGGACACTGTTCACCGTCTATAATTTTTTTAATATATTTTGAAAGTGGTTGTGAGTGGAAGTGAGAGAAAAAGTAATGATAAAGGTATAAAAATATTATTTAATTGAAAGAAGAAAGAAAATATAGTTGTTTTTAAGGTAATTATAGGGTAAAAAATAATAGATATGATATGAATGCTCTTATACCACTTTCCATTACTTTATTATAGGGTAAAAATGATAGATATGATGTGAATGCTCTTATACCACTTTCCGTTACTTTAGTTTGTTTGAATTCAGAAGGTTAAAATGACCGAACCCAAAGATTCATCAAGTGTTGTCAACAAAGGTGAACTGAGCTTTGCTACCAACTCTACTCTACTGATATCCTTCCTATAGCAACTCGACTCGCCGATAACAAACTTGATGGCACGAATTTCTTTGAATGGAGAAAAACTGTTCGTGTATATTTAGGAAGCATTGGAAATATTTCGCATCTCATGTTCGATCCTCCCACGGATGAAACCAAAGATCAATAAAAAAAAAAAAAAAATGGCTTCAAAATCCTCCCACGGATGAAACCAAAGATCAATAAAAAAAAAAAATGGCTTCAAAATGATGCTAGGTTGTTCTTAAAAATTAGGAACTCCATTGATACTCGTGTCATCTCACTGACAATCACTGTGAGTATGTCAAGGAATTGATAGATTATTTGGATTTTCTGTATTCTAGACAGAGCAACATGACTAGGATATACAATGTTTGTATTATAGACAAAGCAACATGACCAAAATACTATATTTTTTCACATAGAACGACGTCCACGAAACCTTCCAATAAATATATATTTTACAACCAAAATACTATAGATAATCACGTGGAATAACGTTCACAAAACATGTAAGTCGAACTTGACTGAAATAGATATATACAGGGATAGGATAAAATGAAAACTTATACGAGTTGTGAGAACTTAGAGAACTCGGCTTTACGAAAGATGTTTTCAATTTTTTTTACCAAAAATCATAAAAAATCAACTTTTCCAAAACAAATTTTTTTTTTCAATTACGGCAGCCGTAAATGTTGTAAAAAGTGATGTCATGCTTATGTCATCAGCTTTTTACGGCTGTTGTAAGTGGCCGAAAAACACCACTTTGATTTTTTTACCGCAGTCTTTCTAAACATTTTAATATATGGGTGTGAAAAAAATGGAGGCCAAACTTCCACGGGAAGGCCGAGTTCTCTAAGTTCTCACAACTCGAAGTGGTTTTCTCTTGATCATATATATATATATTCTTAAAAAATATACGTTCCCAAATACGATAAATAGTCGAGATATTATAAATCATATCTTCAATATTATTTATGTATTTACTAAAAACTCGTTCGTTGACATGAACATTTTGCTCACATATTGTATACACATATTCACATCTATACGTACGTTTTTATACAACAAGCACTTAACCATCCTCACTAAGCATGCAACCTATATACCTCATGGAACGATTCGAATATATATATATATATATATATATATATATATATAACTTTTTGTAGTCAAAATATATTTTTAGGTAAAAATATATATAGTACATTTTCGTAATGTCGTCAAGACTTGGTCGTTTATATCTAAAACTCGACTTTTGTAGGAATGATATACTTTGTACTAAAATACTTGTACGCTTTGGAAAACCCTGAATTTATATAAAACAACAATTTGTACTAAAAATATCCCAAGTCTTTTTTTTTTAAACTAATTTTATCATGAAAACCTTGACATACCAAAATGACCATTTTAACTATAACAAGCCATATAACACAAAATATGCACTTAACATGTAAAATCAAGTGTTAATGTGCACTTTATCCTTTTTAAACCATAGTATGCCAAATTTCACCATTAAACATAATATACACTTTAAATAACTCAAATTTATCACTATCCCCGTATTACGCTATTTTTAACTCTGAAAATACTTAATATGTTACGTGATACAATAACCCACATTTAACATCTTTCAAATCTTAACATACAAGATTTACCGTTAAACTAATATTTTAACACACTAACATGGGTCTAAACACTATACATACAAGTACCACTTTTAAGATCATCAAACATCCAACCAACTCTCTAAATGTATTTTACTTACATTTTAGACATAACTCCCTCATAACAACATCTTGCACATTACATGACTTGCCTTTTAACATCAAGTTACAAACAAGTGTCCAACATTATTATTATTATTATTATTATTATTATTATTATTATTATTATTATTATTATTTTAACAAGCAAGGACATACTCGCAAACACCATATTTTTATACATTTAGAAAGCTTTCATTTTTATTCTCAAGTTTACTTGTTTTAACAAATTACCTTTTTTAACATCTCTTTAGTGACAAACTTGCACACATAGACATTAAACACTTATACAAACAAGATAAAAAAATACAAGATTCTCACATAGTCTAAAACTAGGGAGTTTTCTCTTTAAGGTGGATGGTGGAGGCTTATGTGTTGAAATATAGCTCCAAGATTGCTCCAACTCCTTCTAATATTTCAACACTTAAGGATTCCTAGTGTATATTTATTTAGGGTGAATTGGATAAAAATAAAAATATAAAGGATGAAATGAGGTTTGGTCGTGAGTTAAGGGAAAGAAAATAGTTGGGTGTTGAATTGTTTGGTAAAAGAAATGAAGTGTAACCCTTATGTATCCATTTCACCAAATCTCTAAGGCAAAATCATGGAACTATCATCCCTTTGGATAACATTTATCCTCATATCAAATCAAGTAGGCTAGGGAATGGGGTGTGGGGTATGTTGGGAGTGGTGGATCCATGATTTTTCTCCAAGGGGTTCACTTTTTTATTCCAATATCATATGGAACATAAAAAATACGGGTCGGTTCGACGGTTCGGGTCGGGTAAGATTCATCACATAATAAAAATACGATACAATAATGAAAAAAACATCGTCATGATAAATTTAAAACCCGTTATATAAATAAGATGGTCTCTACGAATATAAAAAAGATCTAAAGTTATTCCCTACGAGGTTTCATCTTATCAAAAGTCGTCAAAACTAACTATCTTTTTTCACACTAGTAATGAGAAAGGATATGCTGAAGAAAAAAAATAGATATGCTCTTTTCCATTGTCTTAAGGTAGAACCACCAACACATTTACACATCAAAGAAATGTTTCTTCAACAGAGCATATCTATTATTTTAAGAAAAAAATAACACATCTCCAAAAAGCATGTCCACTGCCATTGCGAACACAACACATAAAATCATTTAATGTTTCTAGTTTCTACACTTAAGAAAGCCTACAAGCTTTACATTGGGAACAACATCAAGTCTTGACTTCTAGAAAAATGCAATCTTAATTACCTTCAGGGAGGCAACCATAACTGCGGCAAGAGTTTGTGAACGCAAAAAAGAAAATCGGAATGACTTGGGGTACTCGAACCTGAGACCTTAAGTATAATCAGCCCGCTGTTTACCAGTAAACCAGTCCATTCATTTGATTATAGGGTTCCCCTGAAAAATATTAAAGGGTTCCTTGAGTATGTTCTATGTACCTTTATACTATAAATTACGAACCGAACGGGTTCCTAGGAACCCCCTTCCTAACTCTAGATCCCCCTGTATGTTGGCCGTATGGGATGGTGTGTGGGTGGGTGGGTGCGTAATTTGGTTTTGACTTTGAAAAGTACTTGCAAAAGTGGTGTAGTAAGATATTTAGGTGATTTAGGTAAATTAGGATGTTTAGAGTTTGTTAAAACTCTAATCTAGTTTAATTATTATTAGACAATAATAATTATACAATAGAGTTTGGTGAAAGTATAGATGTTAAAACACAATTAAAATAACATCTACGCGATACACCGAATAAGTACGTTACTTTCTTATCCGAGATAAGTTTTATCTATCATTCACGCCAAACGTATAACAATCCCATAACTTTTAAAGTTCCAGGCACATTGGAACCGTGTCAGCATCTTTTATAGTGTACCGGATAGTCCATCAACACTCGTTTTTTATATACTTTTATCACTACATGATAAGACAATACCAAACAATATCAATGCGAACCCATGCATTAACATGGACATTGCTAGACTTTATGGACTCAATTAATCATAAAATTAAGTCCAAAGGCACGTAACATAATAAATAAATAGTGATTAGGTCGTACGGATTAATATGAAAATTTTCCGGTTGTCACATAAACCTACATGAATGAAATTGATTTTAGGCAAACGAAACCTGTGGTGTGATAACACGGCAACTATTCATATTGCAAACAACCTAGTGTTTCAATGAAACCAAACACATAGAAGTTGATTATCACTTCACTAGGGAGAAGCCTCTTGAAGATGGAACAATTACAATGCCTTATGTCAGAACTGGAAAACAACCAACAGATGTATTCACCAAAGCCTTGCCCAGAAACATAATCTACTTTATTTGTGACAAGCTGGTCATGATCAACATATATGCTCTAGCTTGAGGGGAGGGTTAAATAATACAAATAAATAAATTTCCAAGATGTTCCCTTCTAGAAGCCCACTTGTTAACATTAGGAGATAAGAAATCTATTTCCTTACAAGTTGCTAGATTAGTTTCTTTTTCTTCCTTTTCAATAAATAGCAAGCATTCTATATATGCCTATTTGTGAAATATAAATACTCTCCATAACATTTGGGTGTTGTTTCTTTTTTAAGAGGTAAAATGTCTGCAGTCTGTGGACCACATCTTCAAATACCTGTAGAAGAAGAGGTGGACCAAACCTTTGCAGTCTGCAAGAAGAAGACTGTTTGTTTTTTAATGTACGTAGACTTCTAAATAAACTGGTGGTGGATGGTGGTGGTGGTGATGGTGATAGACGGTAGGGGTGTGCAATAACCGAACCGCTAACCGAAACCGAACCGAAAACCGACAAAACCGAACCGAAATTAACCGAAACCGAATTAACCGAAAATCGGTTAACGGATAATTTTTTTACCATCGGTTAACCGAAATTAACCGAACCGAACCATTTATTTTTGTATATTTTCTAGCTTTTATACCTCTACTTCATGTATTTCATGTTTTATACTTTCGTTTCATGTAATAATATCTCCATTTCACGTATTTATACCTTCATTTTATTTATTTATACATCCATATCATGTATTTTAACATCTATTTCATGCATTTGTACATCCATTTAATCTATTTATACATCCATTTCATGTATTTATACATCTATTTCATGTATTTATACCTCTATTACATGTATTTCCAAGCAAAAAATTTAGCCCTTGTTTGAATTGGTTATTAACCGAAAATTAACCAAACCGGACCAAAAACCGACAAATTAACCGATGACTTCGGTTATGGTTACGGATAATGCTCATAACCGAACCGTGACACCCCTAGTAGACGGTGGTGGTGGGCGGTAGATGGCGGTGGTGGTGATGGACGGTGGTGGTGGTGGTGATGGACGGTGGTCGGTGGTGGTGGTGAAGGACGGTAGTAGTGGGTGGTGGATGGTGGTAGTGTACGATGGTGGTGGTGATGGACGGTGGTGGTGGTGGTGGGTGGTGGTTTTTAACCCTCTGCAGACCTTAGAAGATCTTAGAAGTGGCTGGACCACGTCTGCACCAAGAAGATCTCGCGCATACGTTTTTTAGTGAAACGTCTTCGGAAAAAACAAACAGTCTGCGCGTGGTCTGCGCTGCGCAGACAAAAGAGCCTGCGTAGAGCTTTCGTGAGAAAAAAAACAGCACCTTGGAGTTGTTCTTTAAGTGTTCACTATTAGTTCCAGTTTATAAATTAATTCTCAGTTTGTTTCAAATATTTAAGTGTTCACTATTAGTCCCAGTTTATAAATTAATTCTCAGTTTGTTTCAAATATAATTATTTTGGTGTTATTGTGTAACACTACTCATATCATGTATCAATTTAACATCAATGACCAAAACATACAACTTGCTTTGGTTTTTTTTATTTTATGACAGATCACTACAAAACTAAGCTCCAAAGTTTCTGTCATTATCAACCAGTCTTGGGGATTTACTGGAGGGTATGCAAATTCTGATGAACTAAAAGACGTTTACTATGTTTTTTACTCACATATTTTGTTGTTTTCTTTTATTCAGTAATTATGTTAATCTTTAACGTTAAGAACGTAATGATTCAAGTAAATTACAGATTTCTCTACGAAAATTAAGGAAAGGAATCATGTTAACGGTTGGATATGTACCTGGGATGAAAGTAAAATCAATCCCACTTCTAAAGCAAGTTGAGGTAATAAAACTTATCTTTGTTTATCACAACATTAAACTTATCATATACCTGTAATTGTATATACATCCCTCAGAACCCACAAGATTTTATGATTGACAAATTCATAACGGACATTTCGGAGTTCTCGACTTCTATATCAGGATGTCAATCTCCTGCTACTTTAATGATTTTCAGTGTAAGCATGTGACTTCTTTGGTACATTATTAACTTTTCATGTTGTTTTTACAAGACCAAATTATTGTTGCATATTTTTATTCTCATTGGATTTGTTAACAGAAACCTCATGTAGGCATGCATGCTATGGACAAACTTGGTGAGTGTGCTCTTGTGTTAGATATACGTCTGTGACTTATCGTTATTGTTTTTTAGCTTTATTTTTCTTCTTTGTTTTAGATTATGCCATGTCACCAGAAACTGTCATTGTTGGTGGTTTTTGCCATGATTTCCTCCGACATACCGCCACTCAAGAACCTGCTTGTAATGCTGTTGCCTTGGTATTTGTTATGGACATGAACAAACCTCCTGGTAACTTCTATAATTCACCTTCAGATTTATTAATTGTTTTATCATTTTCTTATCTTCCTACCTTTGTACCTTTTTGTTTAAGTTTCTATTTAACTTTATCAAGTATAGGTATCCGTTGCAATGTTATCAAGTTATGATTCTTATATGAGTAGGTATTGGAGAAACGAGATTTCATTGTGTATTATCAAGTGGATTATCACCTGTAGGACCCACATACAAGGTGGATTCTGCTAGAGAGGAGTCTGGTCGTAGGACCCATCTCATTGTACATAGGGAAGGGCCGTTTGAAAGTACTGTATGTTATTCTTTAACCTAAATTTATTCATTGTTACTGGCCTATTTTGTTGATTTGGCATGTCAAAGTTTGTTAAGGGTTTTCAAAAGTCATAGAGAGTATTTATTTTGAATATATATTTGGCGTTCCAAATATAGGAAGTGCACGAGTTATCTACTATGCACATTGGGATAACGAAAAGAAGGAAATGTTCCATCGGGCATGAAAAAGCCAAATGGATGTCGTCTCTCGCATTCCACCAAATTCTACAGTAACATAATTAATTCTCTCTCGTTTTATAATTTTAGTTTTTTCCTATGCAGTTAATATCGGTGATATATCGGTCATATCTGTCCCATAGTAAAATATCGTTCTCAAATATCGGTCAAAATATCAGTACTGATAATATAGGCGATATTGACCAATATAACCGATATATCACCGATATTTGACCGATATAATCGATATATTACCGATATTTGACCGACAAAACCGATATATCATTGATGTATCACTGAATTATCAGTGTTAAATTGCTATATATACAAATTCTGCATTATATTAAAATTACCGATATCCCACCGTTATCTCACCGAAATAACCTATATCTCAAATATTGGCCCTTGTCTGATATCCAATATTTTGAGGTAAGTTTTACATCAATCGACTCGTATCCTCGTTCTGATCCAAAGCCTCAAAACATCGAAAGATATTTTAACGACGGACTATTTTACAAAAAAAATGGAGGAGTTCGGATTATTATCGGCTAATAACTTACTTGAGGCTATTATCGGCCAAAGTTAAAAATGTGGGATTATTTATTTCTAATTTGCAAAAAGATTTTATGCTTTAAAAATACACTTTTTACCCATTTGATATGTTTCTATTTTAATACTTGATGGGTGTTAATTGTCTCCTCTAACTACACTCATTTTCATGTAGTAAAGGAGAGGACAATGAGTCTGTGTGTTGAGAACATAGGTATCAAAACAGGCGATACCTTTCGATGTTACCACCCAGATGATAATACCGCTGGATCTTCTGTGGAGAGTGTATCCAACCTTCTGAGATCTTTTAAGCAAAGGAGCACCAAGGACAATGATAAGTGGGAGGTATCTGGTGGTCTTATTTTCACTTCTATGTATCGATTTGGCTGGTTATTCTTAAACCAACCATATGGTGCCAGTTCCGTGTTTTTGGAAAACTTCCCTAGCGTGACATTCTCCGAGACAATGTGTTTTAGTGAAATTGCGCGAGGCTATATTACGCCACAAGAATCTCAAGAACAAAAGTGGGCACAAGGTTGCTTTTCGCATCCATACAGTGTTTTCTATTTGATCATATCTTACGCCCCATAGAATTATGAAGCATGTTGTTTCTGTGTTGGACTTTTATGTAATTATGTGTTTGTCTACTTGCTTGACTTTAGGTAATTGTATGTGACATTGAACTAAGCCTCAAACCATGTCCATGTTTGAATAGGATCCTATGTTTTATATGTTTTTTTTTTGTTTTTATCTAAGTGTGGGGATGTTTTATGCATTAGTATGGCAGTTGAAGCAATTATTTTTTCTTTTCTTGAAGATGGGGTTCTTCAAGCTCCCATGATTTATGGGCGACAGTGGTGGAACTCCGACAATTAGATCTAGAAATCGAATGCTTGATGGAATCCCATTCCAATTCAAGGCTCTTGGATTGTTGTTTGAAGTGGTCATAGAACGAGAAAGTTGTTTTTATTGATATTCTTGTTGTGATTCTGAACCAAGCATGATTTCGACTTTAATCTTGGTTACATCTGCTTGAACTTTGATTGCTAATGGATCCAACAACGCTTTTCATAGTTTTGAAAGAAGAGTATGGGGTTGCCTCAATATGAGGTAGGGTTCGGGTACGGATATTGAGGAGCTTGAACAAAAACTCACTGGTGGCCGGACTCCAAAAATCTAAATCGGTGGATATATATGACTTATGACGATTGACTTGATGGTCGGAGTGTTCACAGTGTTTCAAGCCCGTGGACCCTCAAATGGGTTCTTGTGGTTGAAGCTTGGATTGTGACCTAAGTAGAGGAAACCAACACGACATTCACACCAACACGAATCTGAACCGAGGTTGTCTTCTTTGAGTGTTACTATCCGAATTCTTGTCACTAATGGTACGGTTTTTATAAACAACAAAACAACTTTGTTACTATGACTAAGGTCTTAGATTTTAAACCAACAAGATTGATCTGAAAAACTGTTTTATTGAAACCATGTGAAATTTTGTAACAAAACATATCCATCCGAAAATTTCAAATCCTAAATAACAAAAGCTTTGCTAATTTTTTCAGCTGTGTCAGTAAATAATTTAAATTTAAAATTTAAGTATATTAGTAACGAGTAAATAGTAAGAATAGTATAATTACTAAGCAGAGAAAAAAAAGAAAGGACCATAAAATATAGACGTACCATATAAAAGAATCCGTATAATTTACTCTTGGAAGCGTTTCGAGATCTATATTTTAAGCTCAACTTTGATTTGTTAATAATTAGCATTAGAACCTGCGCTTCGCGACAGAATCGTCGAAGGATGCAAGGCGAGGATATATTTGTTATATAGTATATCAATGGATTAATATTAGAACATATCAAAATGCCAATAAAAGTTAGCACGTTATTATCGTGAAGGTTTTAAGTTTTAACACTAAACTTGATATAAATATAATATATGTATAATTAAACAATAATAAAATCTTAATATAAAAATGAAAATGATATATGAACGAGTGATGAATAAGAACCATTCACAACTGAAATTGTCAGTTTATGAATTTTTAAAGTTCAACCACAGCTTATTTGTTTTAGTTAATTATTTATTTATTAACCATACATAGTTATTTATATATAATTTAATTTATTATTTTACATATAGTAAAAATGTATACTATATAAGTATTCCATAATAATTTCATATAGCAAAGGCGGATTCTGTTATAAAACGAGCTCCAGTTTAGACTCTTTTATATTCGACCTTTTATAAGATGATCTCAAATAGCTCACGAGCTCTTCTAACAAGGCATGTTCATTTTCGTTCGTTAAGGAATTTTAGGTGTTCGCGAACACATGGCGAATATAAGTTTATGTTCGTGTTCGTTTGTTAAAGAAATCCAGTTGTTCGCCAGACGGTTCGTGAACACTGTCTAGGAATGTAAACGGATACAAACGAAATTAGAATACCTTAAAACTTATAACGAAAGAACATAGACAAACGGACATGAACGAACGTAAATAAACATATATGAACGAGTGTAAACGAACATATTATCAAACGTTCACGAACGCAATCAATTAGACAAAACCTTTGTTCATGTTCTTAGTTAATCAAACGAAATTTGTTATTCGTGCTTGTCCGTGCTATCAATCACACTCACTCCACTCACATTCAAATTGCTTCTCTCAAGAGCATAACTTATGGCCTAACGAACCCTAAATTGTTCAGCTACCACCAAATTAATGACAGTCTTTCACCCATGACCCATCCACTGCTCTAATCCACTCGATTCGACAGTCACTCCTCAGCTAATCAAACACCTTCTATCGTTATTTACATATCGCATCTTTCAATCTTCACAATTGTGTTCGAGAATTTGCTTGTAATATCAGTCAGTAAGCTAACCCTAATTTTGGTTGTTGAGTCACAATGTTGATAATTAATGGTGTTTAGTTTGATTTTGATATTTTGGCAAGGTTATGAGTAGTTAGTTAAATTGTGCACATTTTATTATCTTGTGTGTAGGGCTGTTTAAAAAGCCCGTGGCTCGAGGCTCGCTCGAAAAAAGCTCGGCTCGAAGGCAGCTCGGTTTGTAAACGAGCTCAGCCTTAGCCAAGGTAGGTTCGGTTCATGGCTCGCTCATTAGTTGGCCTGTTGGCTCGTTCGTTTGGCACGTTTAAATTAAACCCCAAATTATGTGTGTGAGTGTGCTTTTATATACATATATTCTAATATATCTAAGTAAGCAATGTTGTTTAATTAGTAATATAGTTACTTTTTTATCGAACGAAATAGATTGTTAAGCTATAGTTTTAATTATTAATGTTGATTTAAAAGATATGGATTAAGGTAACTAACAATAACTCTTTTCTTATTCGTTTTATAGTCCGCCAAAAATTAGTATTCTGTTTAAAAAATCCGTGGCTCAAGGCTCGCTCGAAGTTCACTCGAAAAAAGTTTGAAAAAAGCTCGGCTCGAAGTCAGCTCGGTTTTAAACGAGCCGACTCGGCTCGATTCGATTTTTAAACGAGCCGAGCCTGATCGGTTCGGCTCGGCTCGGCTCGTTTACAGCCCTACTTGTGTGATTACTAGTTAATTAAATATTTTAGAGGCGAATTATATATTGTATATTAGGCCTACCGCAGTGGGGCGCCCTTCGGGCGGTTTGGCATACAAAAACGCCCCATAGCGCCGCCACACCATTACGGCGGGCGCTATGGAGGAAAAATTGGTGGGTGCCGCCATGTTGATAGTGGCGTTTTGGGGCACGATTTTAAAAAAAGGACCGTTGACAAACGGTCATATATTAAAAAAAACTTTTTTATTTTAAAACTCAATAAATACTCCTCCATCTCTCATTTTTTTATAAAATAACACACTTCAGATACTTTCATCCTATTCTTTCCCTTTTTTTATAAAAATTTACAATCTTTTAACCTTGAATCCTTTCAACCGAGGTTTCATTCCTCCACGTTCGAGCGCCGATACGAACCAAGCTAGCCACTCTACCCGTCCCGTTTCTCTGGTACCCACTCGGCCCACCCCATACGCTTCCGGTTTCGTCGACTTTAATCAAAATTCCCACGGGTTCTCGAACCTTTTGAACCAACCACTTTCATGGGACCCAAATCTATACGGTTGGAACCCGAATCAAAACATGGGCGAAATGGGGTCTTCTCAAGCATTTGGTTCAGCACAAGCTTTCGGGTCGCCCCTACGCGAGCCCGAGGTTGTTCCAGAAACACAACCGGAAGTAGCGGAGATGCAAAAAGGGAAAGCAAAACGCTCGCAAAAAGAGAGGCGAGAAAACCGAGAACCGAGCGAAAAAAACGTGCAATTGTGGGATGAAGAGGAGTTATACACGTTAACCCGAGCTTTCGTCGACGTGTCGGAGGACCCTGTAATAGGTATTATGTCTTTGTATAATTTTTTTGTGTTTTAATTTTTTTGTTGATTATTTGTTTATTTTGTAGCAAACAACCAAAATAAAACCGTCTTTTGGAACCGAGTCCGAGCGCTTTTTTTCGGCCTAATGGGTAGGGGAGACGAATACCGGCCGGCGGACTCTATATCGGGCAAATGGACCGATATCAACAATAAGTGTACAAATTTTCATACCGTTTACCAACGAACAAAAAACGGATGGAAAAGTGGGCACAACGACGAGGACGTTACGCAAGCCGCCTTAATCGAGTATCAAGAGAAAAATGGTAGTTTCGCGTACATGAAGTGTTGGCAAGTTCTTCGGAATAGCCCCAAATGGGCCGACGTCCCTACGGTAGGAGCGAATTCGGGTCGGTCGGCGAATAAAAGGCCGTCGAAGAGATCAAAAACCAACGAGTCGGGTGAACCCGAAACGCCGACTTCTGACGCTCGAAACATCGACGTAAACGATGATATTCCGGAGGAAGAGCCGGTTGAAGAGCTACCACGACCCGCCGTACGAACCGCTTCAAGTAGCGGTGTGAGATCGAAAAGGCCCGAGTCATCGTCGATGTCATCCGACATGACTAATGCATTTTTGGAGGTAAACCGACGCCTACAAGACATACACGACTTAGGGACTAAACGTATGGAGGAGAACCGGGAAGTGAGCGAGATTATGCGGGATAGGCAATGGGCCTACGACTTTGAATTCTACTCGAAACCGCCTGACCACCTAACTGGTAAAGCGTTGAAGATGGCGTTGACACAAAAGGAGCGAATCAAAAAAAAATATAATCTTTGAGTGTTTTTATTTTAGTTTGATGTTTTTTTAATTTTTAGTCTAACTTTTTTATTTTTATTTTAGTGTAACTTTTTTTATTTTATTTTTTTAGTGTAATGTTTTTTTAAAATTTTTAGTGTAATGTTTTTATTTTAATGAAATTATTTTTAATTTTACAAAGTTATAAATTAATTATAAAAATTGGAAATTAATAATTGAGTAATGATGAGGTAGGGGCGTTATGACTACGGCCTCTATTGGCATAACGCCCCATGCTGACGTGGCACGCCACATGTCGCAAAACGCCCATTTGAGGGCGTTATGACTACACAAGGCCTCAAGGTTGTAAGATGTGGGATTGTTGTTTTGAATTTGAAGTTATTTCTTATGAGGAATCATTTGGCTTTGATTCTGTGTAGGTTACACACTACATTGATCACCGGAATGGCGATACCGACAACTATCGAAAAGCTCGACATAGACGCTCTTCAAAACATACTCGCCAGGCTTTTGGCTGTCGATTTTGCCTCTGCTGACTGCGTTAGCCGCTCGTGGAACCATGCTTGCAGTCGCATCCTTTGTCGCCCCAAGTTCGCCTCTGCGTGCTCGAACCATCCTTCCCTCCGTGTAACTTATTTCAAGTCCTAAGTTTGACACCAGTAGTAACTTATACTCTTAAATCTTAATCATGTTAGCTGACGATTTTTTTTTCTTTTTTATGCACCAATTTTCATTAGGTGGCTATTGAAGAAGTGGCAAATGAAATACTATCGAAGCCAATTCGTCCTCAGTTTGCCATTCTTTCCGTCGGAAGTTTGTTCAATATGCAAGAGGCTTTCAAACTCGTATGTTATTGAATTTCAAACTGGTCAATTTTAACAAATTTCTATGAAAAAATGCTATCTTTTCAAACTTTGTAAGGATGAGTCATAGTTGTCAGTAGCGATCGCTATAGCGTAGCGTATAGGTCGAAGGTCCCCACAGGGTATGTAGCTATATATATAGCGGGATTTCAGTTATTATTATTATTAATTTTTTTAATATAAATACCGACTAAATATGCTATAAAATAGCTGGATTTTAGGTTTTTGTTAAATATACATGTAAAATAACATATATACCAGGTATTTTGATATAATATAAATATAATTTTTTTTCTAAATTTTTTTCTGATGTATCGCTGTTTATAAAATAGTGCCCGCTATTTATCGCCATTCGCTATGTAGCATATAATACCTTATCGCTAATTGTCGCTATTCGCCATTAACAACTATGGGATGAGTATCAATTTGACATTAAAAATCATAACACACTACTTGCTTTAATTTCTCATTTTTTTATGAATTAATTACAGATTACCGCAAAACTAAGCTCCAAAGTTCCTGTCATTATCAACTGGTCCTCTTGATTTATCGGAAGGGATGCATTTTTTGAAGAATTCAAAAAGGTTCACCATGCCTTTACTCACATATTTTGTATTTTTTTATTTAGTAAATTTGTTAATCTTTAACGTTAAGAAGATAATGATTCAAGTAACCTACAGATCCCGAAATTGGAGAGTGGAATTAGAGGAATCGTGTTAACTGTTGGATGCGTACCAGGGATGAAAGTAAAATCAATATCGCTTCAAAAGCAAGTTGAGGTAATAAATCTCAACTTTGTCGAACACAACATTAAACTTATCATTAGCCTATAATTGTATATACATATCTCAGGACCACAAACTGTTGAAATATTAATGAGGAACATACAAGTTGGTATGTTTCCTTCATCCCACATTGATGGGTGAGGTGAAAGTTGAGTGCCTTATAAGGGATTACCCCTTATGGGCCTCCAAAGTGTTAAATGGGTTGAGAAGTGGGTCAAGCCCACACGCGCGTCGAGCCGAGCCGCGAGCTTGCGAATTGGCGCGTTTGAGGCGCACTTTGCATTTCGCACGTACGCTTGAGGAGCTTTTATTTTTAGCTAGAGTCCGGTTCAGGTGTGTTAGATCTGTGGATCGAGATAGAGCTGAGTTAAGATTGGGATAGAGATGAATTCGAAACCAGTGGGGGTTATCTCTAGGATATTCGAATTCGTATGGGATATACCTAGGAATTCGAATCTGTTTGTGATAATGGTTATCCCATTCCCCGTTTTTCTCATTCTCAGTTATGATCTCAACCTATAAATAAAGACCTCCTGCTATCCATTCAAACACTCTAACTTTCGCAGCCTGTAATCTCTGTGCTTCTGTTTCTTCTCCAGCTTCTGCGTTTTCTGGTTTCCATTGCTGTTGGAATACCAGATCAGTTCTGCATTAAATCCTGGGAGTTTACGCTGCAGCTCACAGCAATACGAGCGCGTAAAATCCTTTAAGGACAGAAATCATCCGTGCAATTCAAGAATCTCGGTTTCTTAAATCGCCAGGTTGGTTTTAGTTTTTGCGTGTTATTTAAATTCGTCCGATAACGGGACAGTCTCCTTCTACCTTTCTTCAATCAGTTTGTTCAAGTTGGAATAAACTGGTTTGGCCAGTAACTCGGTAATTAATAATAAAATAATTAATTTTCTGTTTGATTAAATTGTTTTCAACAATCTTAAAGGATTTTAGTTTTTGTGTTTAATAAACAGAAATAATGGACGATGAACTACCAACAGCTAATCTGAGATTCATGAATCAAGAGTTTGTCAAGTTGGACAGATTCGATGGCTAGAACTATACCCGTTGGGCGGACAAGCTTGCCCGCAATCCCTGATGACCCTCCTCTTGTGGCTGGAGAGGTCCCGAATCAAGATTTGGCTAAGCAAAGACTTGTCCGTAAGGAAGCTGAAGATCTTTGCCTTGGCCACATCAAGAATTCTCTTTCAGATCGTCTCTATGACTTATACGCGCCGGTAACAAGTGCTAGAGAATTGTGGAAAGCTTTGGAAGATAAGTACAAGGCTCATGAAGAAGGTACTAACAAATACCTTATTTCCAAGTACTTAGACTTTCAAATGGTTGATGACAAGTCAATCCTGGAGCAAGTGCATGAACTCCAAGTTCTTGTTAACAAATTGACCGCGCTTCCTATTCCACAGCCAGAAAATTTTCAAGTAGGGGTCATTATTGCAAAACTTCCTCCTACTTGGAAAGATTTCTCAAAGAGAATGATGCACAAGTCTAAGGACTACTCTTCGGATGAACTGTTGAAGCACCTTCGAATTGAGGAGGAAACGCGCAACAGGGACAAAAGAGGTAAAGTCGGATCGAGTGTGAATCAAATTGTTGGAGGATCTGGGCAAAAGGGAAAAGGGACATCAAAGAATAGAAAGTTTACAGCACCAAAGAAAAAGGAATTCAAAAAGTCACATCAAACGACCAACCATCAACCAAAGAGATCGGGTAAATGTCATGTTTGTGGAGAAACCGGGCATTATGCACGAGAGTGCTCTCAAAGGAAATCTGAATGCTGTTGATATTGAGAAAGTCACCAATCTAGTGGCTAATGTGGGTCTTGGAGATGTTAACATGCTTTCTCAATATACACGCGTTGTGGCATGTAGAGGATGGTTTTTGGATTTTGGAGCCACTGTTCATGTTTGTGGGAATCGTGGCTCGTTTCTTACTTATGGTCCTGTTCCTCAAGGAACAGTGGTGGTATGTGCTGATGGACATCGAGTGTAAGTTCGTGGTAAAGGCATAGTACGACTAAACTTTAAAGATGGTCAAACGGTTACCCTTCAGGACGTGTTGCATGTTCCTGGTATCACCAAGGGTCTTGTTTCTGTTGATAAGTTTGATCGAAATGGGTACAAGCTGGTTCTCAAGAATCTTCGTGTGAAGTTTTCTCTAAATCACATCTATGTGGGTCAATCAAAGAACACGGGTGGAATATATCGCCTTGACCTAGCTGAAGGTGGAGTTGATGAAGAAGAAGACTCGGATGAAGGTGCGTTTCAGTGATTGATGGGTTTGGGAATGAAAGTGATAGTGATAGTGGTGATAATGGTAGTGATAGTTTTTATCAATGTAATGCAATTGGTTTTGATTTGAATGAAATTGTCTTCTGATTATATCGCTTGTTCAATTTCTTTATGACATAAATGTTTAGCTCATACAAATATTAAAAACATTGAGAAAATGCAAACTAAAGGTTTATTGAAATTAAAAGATAAATACTTTAAAAAATGCGAAACTTGTGTGAAATCAAAATTCACAAAGAAACCTTTTTCCAAGTGTCCATAAACGTAATACATCACTACTAGAACTAATTCATTTAGATATTTGTGAACTGAATGGAGCCCTTACTCGTGGGGTAAGAGATACTTTTTCACTTTCTGCGATAACTTCAGCCGATACTTATATGTTTATTTATTGCATTCAAAAGACGAAGCTTTTGAGGCATTTAAATATATAAGGCTGAGGTTGAAAAACAAAAGGAGAAACGCATTAAAATTCTTCGCTCGGACAGAGGCGGAGAATACTTTAACCGAAGATTTGATGCATTCTGCGAAGAAGAAGGCATCATACATGAGAGAACTGCACCATATACTCCCCAACAAAATGGTTTGGCTGAGAGAAAGAACCGAACCTTGGTAGAGATGGCTAACTGTATGTTAAATCAATCGGGTCTATCTCGTAATATGTGGGGGGAAGCTGTGTTAACCGCTTGTTATGTTCACAATAGGATCACTAGTCGTGTGATACCTACGAGCCCATATGAGTTGTGGAAAAAGAAAACCAAACCTAGAGTATTTGAGGGTTTGGGGGTGTGTTGCCTATTATCGCGTACCTGATCCAAAGACACTCAAACTGGGAGAACGAGCTTACAAGAGTGTATTCATTGGATATGCTCCGCAAAGTAAGTCTTACCGGTTGTTGGATGACGAATCAAGTACAGTTGTAGAATCCAGAGATGTGGAATTCTTTAAGAACAAGTTTTCTAGAGATGATGAAAACTCAAATTACACCCCCTCTTCTAGTACTTCTGAAAAACGAGTTCAACCTTCACCAATAGTTGAAGAACCGAGGAAAAGTACTAGAGTTAAAAAGAGAAAAGTTATGGAGATGATTTCTTTTCTTACCTGGTTGAGGGAACTTAAAAGAAAGTGACGAGATAGGTCATTTTCGCTGTTAATTTGGATGATGATCCTAAAACTTTCAGCGAAGCAATGTCATCAAGAGATGCTCCTTTGTGGAAGGAAGCAGTCAATGATGAAATGGATTCCATTATGGGAAATGGAACTTGGGAGTTAGCTGATCTACCCAAGGGAAAGAAACCTATTGAATCCAAATGGATTTTCAAAAGGAAGTATCATCCAGATGGATCCATCTCTGCCTATAAAGCGAGATTAGTTGCTAAAGGGGCAGAGAGAAGGGATCGACTATTTTGATACCTATGCACTTGTGGCTAAATTAGCTCTATTAGAACTCTAATAGCGGTGTCTGCTTTGAAAGGCTGTACATCCATCAAATGGATGTAAAGACTGCGTTTCTAAATGGGTATCTAAATGAGGAGATTTATTTGGAGCAACCAGAAGGGTTTGTGATGCCTGGACAAGAGAACAAAGTGTGTAGACTTATTAAATCTCTTTATGGTTTGAAGCAAGCTCCTAAACAGTGGCATGAGAGGTTTGACACCACTGTGACTGCTTTCGGGTTTCGACACAATAGTGCTGATAGGTGTATCTATACTAAATGCGAATCCGGTTATACAGTCGTGATTTGTCTCTATGTTGATGATATGTTGGTCATTAGCACTCACCTTGAAGGTATTTCTGAAACTAAGAAATATCTGTCCTCGAACTTTAATATGAAAGATCTAGGAGGAGTTGATACCATTCTTGGGATCAAGGTGAAAAGAACTGAAAGTCAGATTTCTCTAAGTCAATCTCATTACATAGAGAAAATTTTGACTAAGTTTCAACACTTGAACATTAAAGAGTTTAATACCCCATTTGATCCAAGTGTGAAACTTAATGCGAACTCAGGGAGAGCAGTGGCTCAACTGGAGTATGCGAGTGCTATTGGAAGTATGATGTATGCAACACATTGCACTCGTCCTGATATTGCTTTTGCTGTAAGCAAACTGAGTCAGTATACTGTCAATCCAGGGACAGAACACTGGAAAGCAATGGGTAGAGTACTTGGATACCTGAAAAAGGACCAGTAACTTAGAACTGACACGTCTAATTCCAGAATACTCAAAGGTTATTCTGATGCGAGCTGGATTGATCACACCAGTGATTCAAAATCTACAAGTTGGTGGATTTACACTCTAGCAGGAGGAGCAATTTCTTGGGCGAGCAAGAAACAGACGTGTATTGCCCACTCAACTATGGAAGCTGAGTTCATAGCATTAGCTGCGGCTGGTAAGGAAGCAGAGTGGATTAGAGATCTACTTACGGACATCCGTTTGTGGGATGTTCCAATGCCATATATTCCCATGTATTGTGATAGTGAGGCCACACTATCTAAAGTATACAACGCAGTGTATAATGGGAGGTCAAGACATATAGGTCTACGACACAATTATGTGAGACAACTTCTTGAAAGTGGTACCATCAAGGTTGTCTATGTCAAGACGAGTAAGAACTTGGCTGATCCGTTTACTAAACCTCTGACGAGAGATTTGGTAGTGAATACCGCGAGAGACATGGGTCTAAAACCACAATAGAATCGTTAGTGATGGAAACCCAACTTGAACTTAGTGCTCCTATTTCTCAAGTTTAATGGGTAAAAACGAAGTCACTTAATGATAGAAGGTACTATCAATTTTTTGATAGATCCATGTGAGGTATGATAGTACGTCGTTGCTGAGAACAAGGGTGAGCTAATGCTCTTAACAAAGTTTTGGAGGCACCCAAGCAACATGGATGATGTAAAACTTTGCCTATATGATCTAGGGGTGGTGCCGTTTGTCTTCTAAAGTATCATGAAAAGGGTTTATAGCGCACAGCCATATTCGCGCTCAGTGAGAATGCAATGTGGCTGGTGATGTGTGGGGGTAAACCGAAGGGGGCTATCAGGTTAATGGTTTAATTCCATAGGACACCATCGAATCTGTCTCTTCTTGTTTATCAACATAAACTGGGTTTAATCTTCGTGACACCTAGTGACATCATCTGTCTAAGTGAGAGGAAACATTCCAACTTGGTGTGGGATTGTTGGAAATATTAATGAGGAACATACAAGTTGGTATGTTTCCTCCATCCCACATTGGTGGGGGAGGTGAAAGTTGAGTGCCTTATAAGGGATTACCCCTTATGGGCCTCCAAAGTGTTAAATGGGTTGAGAAGTGGGTCAAGCCCATACGCGCGCCGAGCCGAGCCGCGAGCTCGCGAATGGGCGCGTTTGAGGCGCACTTTGAGGCGCACTTTGCACTTCGCACGTACGCATCGTCGCTAGGAGTTGATGAGCTTTTATTTTTAGCTAGGGTCCGGTTCAGGTGTGTTAGATCTGTGGATCGAGATAGAGCTGAGTTAAGATTGGGATCGAGATGAATTCGAAACCAGTGGGGGTTATCTCTAGGAAATTCGAATTCGTATGGGATATACCCAGGAATTTGAATCTGTTTGTGATAATGGTTATCCCATTCCCCGTTTTTCTCATTCTCAGTTATGATCTCAACCTATAAATAAAGGTCTCCGGCTACCCATTCAAACACTCTAATTTTCGCAGCCTGTCATCTCTGTGCTTCTGTTTCTACTCCAGCTTCTGCGTTTTCTGGTTTCCATTGCTGTTGGAATACCAGATCAGTTCTGCATTAAATCCTGGGAGTTTACGCTGCAGCTCACAGCAATACGAGCGCGTAAAATCCTTTAAGGAAAGGAATCATCCGTGCAGTTCAAGAATCTCGGTTTCTTAAATCGCCAGGTTGGTTTTAGTTTTTGCGTGTTATTTAAATTCGTCCAATAACGGGACAGTCTCCTTCTACCTTTCTTCAATCAGTTTGTTCAAGTTGGAATAAACTGGTTTGGCCAATAACTCGGTAATTAATAATAAAATAATGAATTTTCTGTTTGATTAAATTGTTTTCAACACCCACAAGCTTTCATGTTCGACTTCTACATCAGGACGTCAATCCCCCGCTGCCTTAATGATTTTCAGTGTAAGCACGTGACTTCTTTGTTTACGTATTATTAACTTTATATGATATTTTTGACAAGAACCTAATCTTGTTGCATATTTTATTCTCATTGGATTTATTGACAGAGAGAGCATCCTCATGTAGGCATGAATGCTATGGAAAAACTTGGTGAGTGTACTCTTGTACTATGCAGTTAATATTGGTGATATGTCGGTTATATCGGTCCCCTAGTAAAATATCGGTGTCAACTATTGATCAGGATATCGGTACCGATATTATCAGCGATATTGACCGATATAACCGACATATAACTGATACTTGACCGATATAACCGATATATCACTGAATTATTAGTGTTAAATTGCTATATATATAAAGTCTGCATTATATTAAAATTACCGATATCCCAGCGATATCTCACCGAGACAACCTATATCTCAAATATCAGTCCTTGACCGATATCCGATATTTTACCGCATTAACTACATAGCTCTTGTATTGGAAATACATTAGTGACTTATTATAATTGTTTTTGTAGTTTTATATCTCTTCTTTGTTTTAGATTATGCCATGTCACCGGAAACTGTCATTGTTGGTGGTTTTTGTTATGATTTCCGTCATACCGCCACTGAATAACTTGCTTGTGATGTTGTTGCCTTGGTATTTGTTACGGATAGTAACAAACCTCCTGGTAACGTCAAAAATTACACTTTTTAGATTTATTTTGTCTGTTGTACCAATCCGTTGCAACGTCATCGATATATGATTCTTTTATGAGCAGGTATTGGGGAAACTAGATTTCATGCTGCATTGTCAAGTGGATTATCACCCGTGGGACCCACATACAGGGTGGATTCTGTTACAGAGAAGTATGGTTGTATGGAGCATCTCATTGCACACAGAGAAGGTCCGTTCGAAGCTATGGTATGTTGTTCGTTAACCTATGTTAGTTCATTATTACCGCATAAATGAATTATTTTGTAGAGAATATTTATTGTGATTATAATTTTGGCATTCTGAAAATAGGAAATGGAGGAGTTATCTACTATGTACATTGGGGTAACAAAAAGAAGGAAATGTTCCGTCGGGCAGGAAAAAGAACAATGGATGACGTCTCATTGTACACTAATTTTACACTAACGCCGGAGCGTCAAGCCGTAGCGGGGGTTGCCCCTTGTTATACACTAGCTCCGCTGCCCATGCTCCGAACATCCCCCTTAGAGGTGGTGGTAAATAGGAAAAGACCTTTTGTTTTTTTTTTTTTTTTTTGCAAAAGCAAGTGCGCAAATTGGTTAGAAAGCTATGATTTTTTAGTGATAATTATCTATTACCTAAATGACTTAAAAGATTTTGTGCATTAAAGATACACTTTTACCCTTTGATAACGGGTCAAAACTGTCACCTCTAACTACGCTCATTTTCATGCAGCACAGGAACGGACAATGAGTATTTTCTTGTTGAAGACGTTGGTATCAAACCAGACGATACCTTTCAATGTTACCTCACAGATTCCAATACCGCTAGATCTTCTACGGACAGTGTCTCTAACCTTCTGAGATATTTCAAGCAAATGAACATCAATGGCGGTGATAAGTGGGAGGTATCTGGTGGTCTTATTTTCGCTTCTATGCATCGTGGCCAACCAAATGGTGACAGCTCCCTGTTTCTGGAAAACGTCCCTGGTGTAGCATTCGCCGGGACAATGTGTCTGGGTGAAATGTGGCGGGGCGATTTAATCCCACAAGAATCTCAAGGGCAAAAGTCGGCTCAAGGTTGCTTTTGCACCGATACAATGCTGTTTATTTAATTATGTCTTACGCCCCATAGAAAAATGAAGTATATGCTGTTTTTTCTGTTCGACTTTGATGTTCTTTGACACTAATCGAAGTTAGAAACTCGGTTCACTTTTTATAAAGTAACTTAAATGACCTTTTAAAAAATATAATATAAGAGTAAATTGTCATTTTCGTCCCTAAGGTTTGGGCACACTTGCCATTTTCGTCCAAAATAACACTTTGTTACCATTTTCCCCTCACGTTTGTAACTTTTTGCCATTTTCGTCCAAATGCCTAACCTAGTTACTTTATAACGTTAGATGGGTTATTTTTGAAAGAGTAAATTGCCATTTTCGTCCCTGAGGTTTGGGCACATTTGCCATTTTCGTCCAAAATGACACTTGTAACTCCTGCACCGTCTCCGGCACAACCTGCAACTCCGACACCGTCTCCGGCACAACCTGCTACTCCGGCACCACCTACAACTCCGGCACAACCTGCAACTCCGGCACAAACCTGCAAGTACGGCACCGTCTCCGGCACAACCTGCAAGTCCGGCATCGTCTCCGGCACAACCTGCAACTCCGGCGCCACCTGCAACTCCGGCAGTTGCAAGTTTATGCCGGAGTTGCAGGTTGTGCCGGAGACGGTGCCGGACTTGCAGGTTTGTGCCGGAGTTGCATGTTGTGCCGGAGTTGTAGGTGGTGCCGGGGACGGTGTCGGAGTTGCAGGTTGTGCCGGAGACGGTGCCGGAGTTGCAGGTTGTGTCAGAGACGGTGCCGGAGTTACAAGTATCATTTTGGATGAAAATGGCAAATGTGCCGAAACCCCAGGGACGAAAATGGCAATTTACTCTTTCAAAAATAACCCATCTAACGTTATAAAGTAACTAGGTTAGGCATTTGGACGAAAATGGCAAAAAGTTACAAACATGGGGGGCAAAATGGTACCAAAGTGTCATTTTGGACGAAAATGGCAAATGTGCCCAAACCTCATGAACGAAAATGGCAATTTACTCTATAATATAATGATAAAATTTAGTTTGCTTTGGTTGGTTTGTTCTTAATTTGAACAGGATAATTGGGTTTTGGTGTAAATTTCATAATTTTGTTTGTGCTTCTTATTTATTAAAAAGGGATAGGAATCTTTAAATTTCCTTTTTTCAGAGATGAGGTTTTTGATGTGGCCATGATTCATGGGCGAAAGTGGTGGAAGTCCGTTGATTAGATCCTGATGTGTACCAATCGGATAAAGATAACCCGTTGAGTGAATGAAGCTCAAAAGAAATTAGCAGGGAGAACAAGACTTTGAGTTAACTCTCTAGTTTTTCATTCATAATACAATCCAACATTAACAAACTATAAATAACATTACATGACTACTAACTAAAAAAAAACTACCCACTGAGATAATGACCCCTGACTTCTACAAAATCAACCATGAATTTGACCCACAATGTAGTAAACAATCGGCCCACGATCATCTCTTGGTTTGCATGATTCAACTCACGTGTACGTGTGCATGCCCGGTTAGAACATATTATTCATGCCCGCTTAAACGCTCCTTGTGCGTAAGGAGTACAGATCTGGATGGGTCTCGATGAAATACCACGGTGGTCGCCATTCAACTCTTTCGGCTGCATTTGGACATGTCGGAGTGAAACGCCATGGTGGGTGCCACTCGTGGTTTATGAGACAATTTGGGTCAAGAATGAAGTCAACAAGGAACCATTTCATGACATCTACTTTACTCAACCACTGTTGTGTGATGTCTTCACAAGGTTGTTGAATGATGTGTTTGGTTTCCAATATACATTCTTGGTAATAGGCCATGGCAGACGCCACTCGGTTCTTGGCATTGGGAGAAATCATAAAAAAACACCACGGTGGACGGCACTTGCGTTTCACGGCTACCCATTTGATGTGGTTCAAAAGCAAAGGCTTGGTGAGATGATAAAACAGTGAACACAACTTGGGTTTAGTTATTCCGTAATTGTTTGCTAAGTAGCGGGTCTAATATAAGTTGTTTACAACCGTTACCATATATTACAATTAAGTCCCTATACAACTTGAATTATTACAGAACTATACCTGACTTATTATCACTATTACAAAGCTACCCCTGACTTTCTAACAAATACATAACAGTCCTAACATCTAATCTGTTATTTACAAATTAGTTGTTTCCTTATTCCTAACTTGTTTGTTTTCTCTTTGTAAAGGCTATATAAGCCTATGTGCCGATTGGTTAAGGTATGCATAAATGAGTTAGTAAAAGTCTTTGTTTCCCTCAAATTTTCTTTTTGGTCTTCGTCCTATTTTCTTTGGGCAGTCGGTTATCGATTGGAACCACATCACATATGCACCAACACGATATAAGTATAAATGTATAATTGCATGAACAATTTTTCGTTTCACATCGCCATGTGAATTTCCATGAGATGTCTGTAGGATAAAGCATTATGAATGAAATAAATTAGTGAAAAATTTGTATGTCTGACCTCATATTAGAGCATTATGATGACATGAAATGAACAATTTTCCATTTCAACTCCCCATGTGGGAGCACCACATGTAGATTTTGCGACCATATGAAATCCGCTACTGAACACGAAATAAATAAATGATCAACACTTTCATCACATAGACTACATACCAGGTCTTCAATTGGGATGTTTCTTTTCACTAAATTGTCCGGCGTAGGGATACGATTCATCCCGCCTCGCCAGCTAAATATGTTCACTTTCTTTGGTGCCCTCAGTTACTCAAAATGAATTTGTAGTACTTGTCTTGAATGCTTGCATTGGATACTAGATTTTTAATATGTTTTGACATCAAAACTGTCACTACATCATCCCGACCACTTCCATGCGTCACCACTTCCAGAGAAGTGTATTGTACCAAGCAATCCGATCATTGAGTTATACCAATCCCATTCTTCTGCTAGAGACACCCCCCTCTTCCAGCGCCATATCCATTCCAACGAACCCCCATTGCTTGTAGCATTTGACTACCATGATCATTTTTAACTTTTCTAATCCAAACAGAAAAGGGAAGCGCAATGCCAATGGACCATCACCAATCCACCGAGCCAAAACATGACATTTACCCCCACCCGACGACCTCTATCATCAACCTCCTAATGTCTATGTAAAACCTGTATGTATGACCTCATATTTTATGTCATTTATTAGGGTGATTCTATTTCCATATATATATATATATAGAGAGAGAGAGAGAGGAGGGATGTGTGAATATTAGCACCCCATTTATTATCCTATCCTGATGACGCGACTCTTGTTATGCACCCATCCAATGTGATTTCAAGTGTACGGTCTACATCATGCATATATTCATTCGTTCTGACAACATGTCAAGCATGCATTCGGCTTTTCTCAATGATCTGGTTAACTTCAACGACAGACAAAGTAGCTCTTAAAAATAGGAATGAATTGGTCGGTCTAACTGATTACATTAGGGATTACAAGTAGGGGTGAATAAGCCTTAACTGTTAACTGCAATCAACTAATAATCGAACCGTCCTCAAACTGTACCAAACTAATGATAACCAAGATTAACCAACGCTTATGGTTAAGGTTATTTGATTAACCGATTAATCACTTATGGTTATGGTTAAGGGTGTCTATAACCGAACGTTAACCTAACTAAATGTTAACCAAACCGAACGAAAAATTTTTAGACATTCTTACGCCAGATGAATTGTCACACCCCAACCGATGGCGGAATCATCGGGATGTGGCACTAGGCGACGAGATTGCTCTAGAGAACCATAATGGCTATTTTTGCGACAAATAATTAAGTTCAATTTCCCATACAATCAAACAATATTTGTACAATCTTATCCAAAATGAAATGCATAGTCTCAAACAATATAAGCAAAACATGAACAAAGCAAAAATTCATTTGGGCGAGTATTTAGCCCTAGATCCATTTTCAGCATATAGAATCATCAACCTGTCACATACGTTAAAATAAAAGTCAATACAATAATGTAAAAGGTGAGTACACACGTTTAGCATAATAGTAATAAAGTGGTTAGCGAAACCAGCATGCACTAACGTAGTCATGTGAACATATATGTTACCTATACCGAAATAGACTAACCAAAACAACTGCGAGTGAGACAAGTAAAGTAAAGCGAGAGTGAGCCTTAATAACCCCCCAACTAACGGGTGGCAGGTCAACCTATAGCAGCCATCATGTTAAGGGTGGTTAGCAATCTCAAGGCATACAATTAACACATAGCTGTTCAGTGTTTCACGTATAGTCATGTGAGAATGGTTTGCGTTTTAGCGTTGTGTGTGGTGATCGTTTGATAGATAACGTATGTAACACCCAAAAGTGCATTAAAGCAAAAAAGGGTTAAGGATACTCACAGTGGGTGCGTAAACAGTTAGGTACGAGCAGAGGAGAGCAAGGAAAGCGCCGGGTCAGCCTGCAAGCGGGAACACAAGTGCATCAGTCTTCCATAGTGCTGAATCGGTCGAAACGAAGTGTCGTTGCGAGGAACAGGTCAATTCGTACGATTTGTACCAGTTCGTACGAATTGGCCAATTCGTACGAATTGGCCAATTCGTACGAGTTGAGTTTCGTACGAATTGAGTTGTTTAGTGTCCAAAATCGAGTGTTTTCGCGTCGTTTCTTTGGGAAATCGAGTGTCCATCCTATCAACCTTAAGTTAATGAGCAAACCAAAAGCTGGGAGGTCTTTAGAGCGAGCTTAGTCACTTATGGGAATTAGGGCTGGTTCGTACGAATTGGTCAATTAGTACGAGTCAGTCCGATTCGCACGAGTTGACTGTTTAGCGTCTGCGTGTGTCCGGGACTGAGTTTTTGCTTGGAACAGGCGTGATTTCGAGTCTATTTGTAACACCATGTGTTTTTACATCCTATAAAATTTTGACACGTGTCCGCTGATCCTCGTTACCGTGTTCTAGACGAGAGGGACTTAAATCGCCAACATGTTATTTTATAAGCTCTGAGTGGTGAATATTAAAGTCGAGGGGTTAAACGTGTCAACATGCTTAAGCTATGCCTCTGAGTGACCTTTCAACGAACTCGGAGCTCAATGATGTTCGGTTATACTCCCGAGAGTGCTAATCAGGAGCCATACTGAATAAAACATGCTTTTATGTCGAAATATGGGAGTTTGGATAAGTTCAGGGCCAAAATGGAAATTTTGTAAATTGGCACCTGTGGCGCCACGCGCCAGGGAAATGGTGTCCCCGCGTGACGCGCGGGAGAAACCCGTTCGCAGAAACAGCTGCCAGTTGCTGATCTGCATGCTTGGCCACCTCTCAAACCATCTGCACTCACTCAGCTCGAAACCATTAACTCAATTCCGGTTTTGGACAACTCCTAGCACACTTGGAGTGATCTCTAGTGTTCCCATAACACTTGTCTCAATCCTAGATCATCCACTCCAACTATAAATAGGGGAGTTCATCACTCTTCATTCCTTGCATCTCTCAAAATCTCTTCTCTCTATCTCTACTTGGAAGTTCCTGAACAAGGAGCATCCTAACTAAGTTCTAGTCATCTTTTTGGTTCACTTGTAAGTGTTCCAGTCCTTTCCTTTTATTTTCATTAGGCTTTAAGCCAAAGTTAAAGCGTTGACGTAAAAACGCTTTGACTTTGAGCTAAGACCATTACGGCCCAGCCATTGTTCGGTACGAACATGGCTACGTGATCGTAATTAGGTAGGTGTTAATCCCTAAAAATGGCACCTCCTAATTACCACGTTTGCTTGGTCAATCGACGGGTCAAAGTTATTAATAAAAAGTGAAACTGGGTCAGATTTGAAAATAAATTCATATATGATAATGTAGGTGTTATAAAATATGTTTTAACACTTAAACAACTTGGTAATTATTATTAGAACATGTGTAAACATGTTCGGCTCGTCAATTCCAGGTTTAAGGTCGGTTCGCAACCGAAAGTCGTGAGGTTTGACTTCTACTTTGACTTTCGGTTCTGACCCGAATTAGCAACTTTAGTTACTAATTTTAAGTTGCATTGTGACCATTTTAGGTTGTAGTATGACCCTTTGGAATTATACTACATGGTCACATAGTGATCCGAGCTTTTATACAAGTATACGTTAATTATGCCAAACTTCGACTAAAATGCCCTTTTGCTTAAAAACAAGGTTTAAAATACAAATGAGCATACAAATGAATTATGTACTGATGTATAAACATGACTAACTTATTTTGATGCCAATAATCTGGTCATAACCCAAGTTTTGTTTAATTATCGTAAATCATGCATTTAAAGGACCAAAATGCCCTTTCGGCATCTAAAATGGTTTTTAACATAATTCTTCAATAAAACTCATTACCTATTGATGTAATATCATAATTAGGATTACTTGGGAGGTTAAAATCAGATTGTAAACTGAGTTATGCACAAGTCTTTGTATAATGCCGATAAATGACGATATTACCCTTATGATGCATAAAATGATTGTAAAGATACTTTTCATAACCAAATCTTTTACCTACTGTTATAATATATTAAATAACTTATTTTGGTTATATAAACCTGGTCATAACATCAGTTTTTCCTTAAACATCGATTAAATCGTCATTTAGTGACTTTATCGCCATTTAGGCGCATAGTATGGTTTAAAACCATATTAAAGCACCAAGACTTGATAGCTATTGATTTCAAAACTCATTTTACATATAGTTACAGTAAGTACATTAACTAAAATCAGATTCCCAAGTAAATTATCAAGCTATGTGTGAAATGACCAAAATGCCCTTACGGGGCATAGTTTGGTCTTGAACTCTAAACCACACACATACTCGATATCCTAATTATATAACATCATAAATAAACTATTTTTACAGTAAGATTATGACCATTACATTAGTTTGCTCATAAGTTCTTTTACAAGTCATAAAATGACCAAAACGCCCTTTTGAGGCGTAACTTGATTTTTAAAACTATAACGGGCATACATGTTGATATCCTACTGATATTACAACATGTTTTAAATATAATGGCATATGGAACTTGTATACGACTCATCCGGTTACCCAGTTTCGCTTATATGCGTACGGTTAAGCTTACGTGACTAGTTTACGTTGCGGGTTTAACCTTATCACTTTTATATCAAAATCCAGAATGTAATATGTTTACCCATATTAAACAAGTCTTAGTACTTGTCGGGTTTAAATTACATTCTATTCCGGTCATCGCTTAATCTCGCGTTTAGTACCGCTACTATATTTTAAGCACCGGTTCGAGTCTACAAAGTAGATAAGACCCGTTAACATTCTAATTGGTTATAAACACCATCATTTCCAGACTAAGAGCCTCCCGGTAGATTGCCATCTAAGCTTATTTTGTTGAATATTCGGTTGAGTTATTTATCTATTTGAAGAATTTGCTCAGGTAAATACTTTTAACTTATTTTCCTATACGGGCTTGGGATACGGTATAATAATACCGCTTGGTCGGGTATGGGATCATGTTATCGTATTGTGATTTACTAAATCCTTATAACCCATTTTATTCTGTATTGTTTGATAACTTAAACATTGGGGGTTAATTCGACCATATGTTTGGGATATCCTTAGCTCATTTAAGTTACTAATGGCCACGACCTTAAGCACGGGGTGTAGGCATACACCTGACAGACACTAATGCTAATAAAAATATTTAATCCCGCTGGTGGATTATTTAAGTGGCGTGTCGGTTAATCAGGTTATTCGGTTTCTACACCGGACCCCATATGTATTGACAAACATGTAAAACTGTAAACAAGGTCATTTTGAACTATCCCAAGTTATTTATAAAATGTGCCATGTGCACCCAAAATCATTTTTAATAAATGTTTACAAAATGAGTCGGTTATTAGTATTTACCAGTGAAAACTGACGTATTTTTCAAAAGACCAAGTTACAGGTGGTAACACGCAATATATCGGGAGCTGCACTATAGTGACAATAGAGGATTTGCAAGTCTCTAGGTTGCTTAAGGTCTGCTGAACAATTACTTTGTATATATTTATTTCGATCCGCCTGTGGATCTTTTCATTCAAGCCTTGTAATTATTTTTGAACTTTGGACACTCGGTTTGTAATAGTAATTTAAATCCAAGACTTCCATTGTGCATGTGTTTGTTTGGTTATGATGTTATCAACTACGTCACGATATTCCCCAATCGGGCCCACCAGGTACACGTGGAAATTCGGGGTGTGACACTATTTCAGGCTGGTTTCGACACTGCTTCGTCCCACTATCTAGTGAAGAAGACATATGTCGGTTTTAGTCCGTTTTTGTGTAAAAATCGAGTATAAAACATTTTTTTTAATCAACACTTGATGAGCTAGAAACATTAAGTTTTCTAACTTGAGAACCCAAGGCTAACTCAAACACTTGTTTAAGTGTGATTCCGAGGGAAAAACAAAAGGTTTTATGAAAAAGATGAAGATTTTCATAAACATAGAAGTTTAGATGAAATCGGAGATAAACTTGTGTAAAATCATTGTGGAATCCGTTGTGGTTTGTATGAAAATAGTTGTTTCTTATTTGGAAACTAGAGAAAGCGAGTGAAGAGTAATCTGGTGCGAGTTGGCAGCAAGCGGCGTGCATGTAGGGGGAGCGAAGTATTTATAGGAGAGGAGGTGAAATGGTTTGGGAGGCAATTCGTACTAGTTGGCCAATTTGTACGAATTGTGCCAATTCGTACGAGTTGGTCTATTCGTACGAATTGAGCAATTCGTACGACGTGTCTAGTTTCGTGCGAATTGTTTCCAATTCACGCGTTGGTTGTTTGTTCGGTGTTTTCGTTCGTATTAGTTAGTTATGTTAAGCGTTTTAGCGAGGCGTAAGCGTTGCGTTAGCATAATAGTGCGAGGGCGAGTTTAAGTGAGCGAGTGAGAGCGAGAGCGAATAATAAGCATATAAAACAAGTAAAACATGTATAGACATATAAACACATAGCATTGCATAACCAACATAACAACTGTGTTTTGTGATTTAGTGCGATGAGCGAGGGCGAAGGTGAGAGCGAGTACCGAACAAACAAACACACTCGATAAATAAAGTAACATAATTAACTGCGATTCGTGTTGCGTTAGCATTGCGAGTATTAAGTGTGCAGTAGTGATGTTGTGTGATGAAAATGTGTTTAGTATAACATAAACCACTTTTTATATCGATTCTCGGATTACAAGCGGTTACAATAGAATAAACGGTAATAACAGAACAACCGGAAAAGTCGGGTTGTTACATGAATATATATATATATGATGTATATATGCCTATATATGGATTGGGTATATGTATCAATGTTGTAACGAAAACCCTGGAGAATTCATAATTTGTTTACTCTAAGTAGCTTCAAATATAATCTTTGTGACTCACGTGCGACTCTTAGAATCCGTATAAGATAAGCCTTTTCCCCAACAATGATTAATCATTCAAGTGACTTGAGCAGAATTTTCAAGCTTATACACGAAATATCACATTATATTGCTAACGAGAAGAATAGAAGTCGTCCTTTACTAGTTACAAGTTCGTAAATTTGAGAGTTTGTTGGGTGATTACAAATGATGCGTCATTGCCCTATTTATACTGCCAGGGGCTGATTTTCTTGAGTCTTCTTAATCTAGTAGCATCTATACATTAAACCATATACAATTCTACAGATAACTATCAAAGTATCTTGTTCGATCTAGATCTTATTTAGAACTTCCCATGGCTGATTGTTTTTTTTACAAGAATTCTGAAGTCGCTTTCAAGCATTTTCCTTGTACTTTCAAGGTTGTTATAGTCTTTCCAATGCCCCATTATGGTTCAACACCTTGTAGCATTTTTCAGAGATTTCCAGCAGCCAAGAACACCCGGGAACCTTTCGGAATTCGCGACCTGCTTTTTGGCGGGACATATTGATAAATATTTAATCAACTTGAGAAGGGGAGGAAAAAGACTTAAAATCATATAAGGTGAAAGAGCTCCAAGTCAAGACTTAAATATCACTCTTTAACTATAAGGCATACACACTATCCAACTGTGCCACCATGTTGTCATGTTTTCGTCCGAATTAATGTACTATCTTCATTTACGACTCATTGTGTCTTTTTTTATGACTCATTGTGTCTTTTTTTCTCGGTATTGTGTTATATTTCTAGGCATTGTGTTACCTTTGTACCATTCCTAAATTTACAAGACTTTGTAGAATAATTTTACCAATATTGTGTTTAGCCATCAAGAGGTCTTACCGATTTAGAGGCTCCCTGAATTGGTCGGCGTGTTTCTAATTTTTTTAAAGTTTCAAATGACATTCAATTTTATTTGATATAATCGAATATAAAATTACATAAGAGTGGTAGGTAAACGGGCAACAAGCTGCGCCGCCACCCCATTTTGAATTGCATATCCAATCCTACCAAATACAAAAGTCTGGTTCCTCGGTGTCGCAAAATTGCTATGCACGACCCTCTGTATTCTCTCTAGAAAACTGACAACTTCAGGAGCAAGCGAACCAAAACTATAAAAGGCAAAGAGAATGAAGACATGTTAGATTCTCAACACAAGCTTAAGAGCTCCATGAATCCTTAAAATGTGTCTTTTAAGTGAATCAAACACACTCTACATCTGACTGATTCGAAAATTGTTTTAGAATTGAATCAGTAAAAGTCTACCTAATAGCCCCTAAAACTTTAAAGTAGTATCTAACACGTTAAATTCAAAGTTTGCTTGTAAACACGTTTATTAAATAAATAAGTATTGATATAAAAAATAATAAATGGTTAAAAATTTTTGATTTAAAAATTAGTAAATAAATAAGTTTTGATATAAAAAATAACAAATGGTTAAAAATGTTTGATTTAAAAATAATAAGTAAATGAACATGCAATTTTCTCAAAGGGCGTGGTTGAAGAAAAAAAAGGATACATAATTTATTACTAGTATTATTATAGTTACAAAATAATAATATAAAGATACATGATTATTAAGTTAGATAGATTATTTGATCAAATATTGTTTAGTGTGGTGGAATTTCTTACCACTTGTTCACTGAGAAACGTAATAATAACAACCTAAATGAAAGGCGTTTCATTTGCATTCTAACTTAAGTCACCTCTATATTTGTTGGTGATAATTACCCACTTGTAATATCATTCAGGAATTTTCGTTTCGGAATTTTCGTTTCGGGTACAAACGGTTTGATAAAAAAAAACAAGTCCAGTAAAAAATTGACAAGTTATAACATATACTTATTGACAACAATCACCATACTTAGATGATCAGTCTGGTAAAAAATAACAAATTATAACGTATACTTATTGACAACAACAATCATACTTAGATGATCCGGTATGCTAACTATGATTTACGACAACTGGACCCAAAATTTATTTTCTGAAGAGGGCAATAAAGAAGACTTAAAATAACTTTTAAGGAGGATAGTCGATTTTTTTTTCTAAAAAACACACTCAACTTTTTTAAGGGGGTGGCCATAGTCTGATTTGGCAAGGTTTCACAGTCTTTATTCTTAGGATGAGGTGTACAATGATGGGTGGTTCACTGTCGTAGGAAGTTCCACATAGAGAAAAAGCGCCTATATATTTTTAATTAATTTAATGAGGTGTACAATGTGTGCTCGTTAATCTCTTTAAAAATCTAATACGGATGTATTCTTAAAATTACGAAATATTCATATAGTTCTATATCCTAATATACAAATCCTTCATTAGAGAATAATCACATCATTTAAACAACCAAATATTCATTTATCGTCAACTCGTCCTTTTATCTTAACTAGCATGAGACCCGCACGTTACAACGGGTGAGAACCCGGTTGATTTTGGTGCACTCCATATAACAAATAAAAGAGAGAACCCAAAAATATAGTTGTAATATGCCTAAAACGTGTTCAGTTCAAGATTTTTTTTCTTATTATTTAAGTTAACTTTATCACAATGTTAAAAACAATTGTATCTACTAATAAAAGTTCTAATAAATAGATTGTAGTTTGTATTTTAGTATAAGAGACAATGATATTGAAACAGATGTTCAAATAGAATTGCCTTACATCTCAAAATATTATTATAATGTATATTTTTTATATTGGATCTTGTACAAGACAAATAATGCGTACGAAGATAGGTGACATTCATAGCCATTGATCTTTCAAGATCAATGGCTCAAACTAGGGGGAGTTTTTTTAGTAAATCTGAGGTTCAAACAATTAAAGAAATAAATAGAGAAAGGGTATTTTTATCATTTCTCACTTTAACTCCTCCCCTGATTTTCAAACAACTATAACCTTTTCATACGTTAATATATTTTTTTTAAAATACACCGTATTAACCAACATTTCATACTATTTAATTCGAGCAGTCTATTGCTATCGTTTTCATAAAAATAATTATATGATTTTAAATAACCATTAGGTGATTTTGAAAACCCAGCATTACTACGTGATTTTGAATATTCATTACGTGATTACGTAATTCCATTATAGTATGTGAAACCCCACTAAGTGATTACGTAATTACGTAACAATCATTGACTATGCATTATTATGTGACTACGTGATTTTGAACACCCAATTCGTGATTACGTGATTTCATTATAGTATTTTATGTGAAACCACGGTGAGTGATTACGTAATTACGTAAAAACAAAAACATGTAATTAATAATATTTCATATGAAATACCAAATATTTCAAGTCTAATCACGTATTAAGGATAATATATACAAAACATTAACCAAATCAACCTATAATAACCACATTATGCTGAATGTTAGAGATTTATTCATGTAATAAAGCATAAACAATCAAATTCTTATTATTTGAATGTGTAATCACGTAATAAGCATAATTGTAATAACATTAGTTATAACAAATCATATTGATGGTGTAATCATGTAATGGATTTATATTGAATGTGTAATCATGTAATAGTTTATGAGGAAGGAGACGTGTTTGATCCGAAGGTGACATTGTTATCTTACAGGCTTTACTTCAAGGCACACCATCTACAGTGATCGAACTTAAAGGTGAAGGTGAGATGAGAGTGAGAGAGAAAGCGATGGAGTTAGATGTTATGCAAAAACCTAAGAGTGGGGATAGTTTTGTGGAGGAATTAGAAAGAGAAATAAGTTGGTTTATATTAGGTTTGGAGATTTGAAAAAACCTAAGTGTAGGGACAATCTAGTGGTTTATGATTCATGTTTCAAGTTCCCCACACTTGAGTTTAAGTTTGTTACGAATGATAGGAAGAAGGATGATGAGATTTGGAGTAAAAGAGGTAATAGTTCAAGTGATTGTGATATAGCCCTTAAGGTTAACCTCGGAGGTGAAGTAGATCTTCATGATCCTCCAGGAGTAACTTCGTGAGTTTAGAGAGCTTGGGTGAAATCCTAATTGTAGAGTTTGTTTAGGTTAGAGTTGTAGTCGTAGATTTAGGTTTTTCGATATTTTGTAGATTTTTTTTGTTTTGCATTTGAGTCTTTTTGTAACACCTCGTGTTTTTACGTTCAATATTTTTCTGACACGTGTTTTGGTAATCCTCGAATGCCGTATGCTTTAACAGGAAGGACCAAAGCCGTTGAAATATAAATTTTTATCCTCATTATGCGAATAATGGAAGTCGAGGGACTTAAGTGGCAAAAAGGCAAAAAATTTTGATTTCTAGGAAGCGGTTACGGACTGCAAGCCATATTGGCTACGGTCCGTAACCAACTTCTAAACAATGGGCGCCTGAGGTCCTTACGGACCGTAAGGCATTACCCATACGGTCCGTAAGGACCTGCCAACGAACAGAAATGTGGCAGTAGCCTGTTCTGCCACATTTGTCGAGTTTTGGCACCATCCTTGCATGCTTGACACGTCCTAGAACCCTTATGCACGTCCCTTAACACCTGGAAACCATCTGAAAACTTCCATGACCTTTAATGGATGATTTCTTTGAGTTGCAACCATCTTCATCAACTTGAAATCATCAAAGAATATCCTAGAGGAGTTCCTGGTCATTCTCAAGCTTTGCATTCTGTTCCTAGCACTATTTAAACTATATGTAAGTATTCAATTTCGTGCTAAGTTGATTCCATATGGTTTTGAGCTTAGATCAAAGTCCCGTCGTAAAAATGCCTTGACTTTGATCTAAATCCGTGATAGTCCAGCCAATAAGCGTAACGAAAGTGGCTATGTGATTGTAATGATGTAGGTGTTAATCCCTTAAAAGGGCACCTCCTGATTACCACGAATTCTTGATCAATTGACGAGTCAAACTAAAAGTCAAAGAAAGTCAAACTGTCTAGTTTTATAATAATTCATAACTAACAAGCTATATGTTATAAAATACGTTTTGATGCACTAACAACATAACTTAGAACTTATATCAACTGATTTGGCTCGTCGAGTTTTGGTATAGGTTCAGTTTGCATTTGAAAGTCGCTATATTTGACTTTTCGCTTCTGACCCGATTTAGACATTTTGGCTACTGACTTTTGGTCACTTTAAGATCATATCTAAGTATAGGATGACCTCCTAAAGTTTCGTCACTCGATTCATTAGAAATCTGAGTTTCTATATAAGTTCCACAATTATTTATTAAAAATTTTGCAAAAAGGTCCTTTTCATACAAATTAAGATTTTAAACATACATGCATAGAAAAAAATATGTCATAAACTGATTCATAATCATAATTTGATTATACTGATGTCAAGAATCTGATTCTAATATGAGCTTTCACAAAAGATGCGTGGCATTAAAATGACTAAAATGCCCTTTTCGACATTTTAGAAACACTTAACATGATTTTATGACCAAAACTTAAACCTACTGATGTAATAAGTTAAATGACATATTACCGGTATATAAAAACAAGACATAACTTCTGTTTAACTTAAACATCGATTTAAACAGCATTTTAGCGAGTTTTACGCCTGTTCGGCGCATAGTATAGTTTAAAACCATAACTATGAGCGAAGACTTGATATCTACTGATTTATAAAATTATTTTCAAAATCTTAACAGTAAGTACAAGTCCCAAACTCAGAATCCCAATTTTGGCTTCAAAAGCTATGTGTGAAATTATTAAAATGCCCTTACGGGACAAAGATTATCTCAAAATCGTCAAACACACATATATTTGATATCCTGCTGTTATAACATCATAAAATAAGTATTTTTACAGAATATTAATGACCTTGACATCAGATTCGTTTTAAACATCTTTTATAAACACTAAAATGACCAAATTGCCCTTGTAAGGCATAATTCGGTTTTAAATACATCTCGGGCCTATCTTTTGCAAAGCTACTTATTTTATAACATATTTCAAACATGTATTCATACGGAACTTATATATGACTCCTCCGGTTACCCGGTTTCGCCTATGCGCGTTCGGTTAAGCTTATGTAGCTAAACTACGTACTTAAACCGAAACGGGTTTAACTTTGTTATTTCTCTATCAAAATCCAGAATATTGTTGGTTTACCCATATTAGACAAGTTTATATACTTGTCGGGTCCAACTAATATCCTATTCCGGTCACCACCTAATCTAGCGCATCATACCGTATTGTTTTAGCGTAAGACTAACCGGTTCAAGTCTAAGACTTAACTGAGGACCCGTTAGCATTCTAATATTGTTTAATAATTACCATCATTCCAGACTGAACGCCTTCCGGTAAATTGTGCCTGTACTTATTGTAACATTTGTCGAAAAACGGGTTTTCCAAACCCGCTTCGTTTGTTAATCGAATAATCAGTTTTAATATTTGTTGCTCATTTAATACTTATTTTAATTTTAAACAATACATAACTAATAAACATTTTAGATTATGGAAATTAAAATTGTTAAAAAATAAAATTAAAACAATTGAAAATGAAAAAGGGCTGCCGGGTTTCGAACCCGGGTCTGCCGGAAACTTTAAACACCAAACACATAACCACTCCGCCACTTGATGTCTTTGTGAATTCTAAGAAACAATTAAAACATAACTTCAACCGTGAATCAACCTGTTTGCGCCAAACTGAAACCGATATCGGCTTCCGAACGTCCAGGGACTTTTGAGTGATCGCGGATTCTTGATTATAACCGATAAACTGACATTCTTAATCAATTCAGCCTTAAATGAACTTGAATTCATATGATGTTCGGGTTTAGAAACCGAAATCTTTTACTTTCTGAATTACTCCATCAATAACATCATCTCGCGACTCAATAACATTCACAGAACCTCTAATTTTACTTTTACTCTAATTTCTGATCGTCGGAATCGCTTTTTGAACTCGCCGGACTTTCGCCGGAAAACCGTGTCTTTCATCAAAACGGTAAATTTCTAAATTCTTTCATCTTCTATCTGTTGTTAGACTTTTACTAACTCAAACCCTGCAATCAGAATCGGTCCCAGACGACGATATCGGATAATCTGCAGTCGCCGGAAAACTTCTGAAAAATTCCTATATCGCGCTGTGAAACGGTATTATCATTTAAACCTCTGATAACTCTTGTTTAGTCCTTCAATTCCACAATTAGTTAATCAAAAACTGTTGATTGGTCCGCTCAGACGGAGTTCATAAAAACAGAGCCGACGACTTCGCCGGAATTCTGAGAAAGATCATCTTCCGGTATGTTCATTCCCAAAACCTTTCCTATCCGTTACATTTTAATCACTTATATGCCTGTTAATTGAATTGAACAAGTTCAGTCGAAAATCAGTTGTCTGGGTTATTATAACGAAGAAGATGAAGTGAGTCTGTATATAAATTTAATATAAATTGGATTATATCTCGGGTTAGACACACAGTTCAGCGGTGGACTGTGTGCAATTGAAACACAGCGATACCGGGTTCGAGTCCGCCCTTATTCCGATTAGTCACAATATTCAGACTTTTTATAAAACCCAAATATGAAAACTTCCAGTTAGTATATAAGAGAAATAAAAACAAGTGTTTTAACCAGGTTAGACACACAGTCCAGCGGTGGACTGTATGCAACGTTAATCAATAGGTCCCGGGTTCGAGACCTGATACGCACGCTGGTTCGATAGAATTTAAATCCTTTTTAAGAAATGAATTTTGGAATACATTAAATAGTATATAAATATAATTAAAAACAGAAATATTTCGGGTTAGACACGTAGCTCAGTTGGTAGAGCTGCGTGCACGCGTACGGGAGGTCACGAGTTCGAACCTCACTCAGTGCAAACAATATACACGACCGAACCGGTCAACAAGTCAAAGTCAATGGTCAACGGACAAACCTAAAAAGTCAACATTTTTTTTATATTTTTATTTATTTATTTAATTTAAAAATCAATTAAAAATACTTAAAAATAATGTTTTTAAAGTTAGAAAATAGCCTTAAACTCACAAAAATATATCTAAAAATCCTATTAAAATTATTAATAAAATCCACTCATTTACCATACCTTTTTGTTATTATTTAGGTTAGTTAATCCTCGTCGATCAACCCTCTAAACTCGTGCGCATTCAACATCTTCAACCGAACGCACCCAATGTGAGTGAATCTCTACAAATTCCCCGTTTTAATCACGTTTTTGGGGTGTATCATGTGTCTTATTATTTATTACACTTAAACAATTGTGCATCCATCATATCCATGATCAAATGTGTATTCAATATGTATCAGCTGTTTGTGTGGTTAATGTTTAGATTAAATTTATCATTTTCAGTACATACATTATCATAGGCCGCCGCTCCCCATTACCTATGAGCGTTGAGCTGTTCCCATTACCTATGAGCGTGAACGAGGCGTTGCCAACATACGATCGGCTCCGTTTAATTGAGCCTTGATCGCACATACATTCATCATAGGCCGTCCGTTCCCAATTACCTATGAGCATGAACGAGACGTTGCCAACATTTACATTATCATTCATGTTATATATTCATTCAAGGTGGTTTGTTATTGTATCTTATTGTTTATTATTGTTATTGTTATTGTATTTTATTGTTTATTATTGTTATTGTATGTTTAATTACGTTTGCTCACATATGATTATTGCATAATTTTCCATAATAAATATAACAAGAAATCAATAGTAAATGTTTTCTAACAAGGTTCACTCGCCAACTTTTGTTGACCCAAAAATCCTCATTTTTACACATGATACAGGTGATCCAGATGCAGCAAGAAACATATAGGATGGCTTAGAATAATAAACCGGTTTAGACTTTGGATTGTTTAGTTAGTTATTTTTCTTTGTAATTGTATGAACATGTTTGGAATATTGAGGATGTAATTTTGAATTTAATAAATATGAAACATATTAGTAAACATCATGAGCTTTGGTGATAACCCAATTATGCCCCGACTCTTATTCCGCTGCGGGTCGGGGTGTGACAGTTATCTTGGATCTGCGGCTGAGTTTTGGACTTCACGAAGACTTAACCTCAGGTAAATACTCTTAACCTATTTTCCCTATACGGGCTTGGGATACAGTAAATTATTATAGCTTGGTCGGGTATGGAAGTTATGTTTTATCCACTTGTGATAATTAATTAAATTGCATAACCCGGTTTTAATCTGTATTGTTTGAAACTAAAACATTGGGGGTGGGCTTGACCGTGTCTGGGATATCCTTGGCTCACTAAAGTGCTAGTGGCCACGACTTAAGCAAGGTGTAGGCATACACCGGTAATTGCTATTATTTATTAATGTATGCTTTCTGTGTGAAAGTTCAGTAGTGGTGTGTCAGTCGATCATGTCTCGGTTTCTATACTGGGCCCCATATGTAAAAGACAAACATGTAAATCTGTATACAAGGTCTTTTGTACTATCCCAAGTTAATCATGAAAATGTGCCTCGTGCACTTAAAATCATTTTTATAAAGGATGTTCAAAACGAGTCGGTTGATCGTATTTACTAGTGTAAACTGACGTATTTTCAAAGATTAAAGATACAGGTGCAAGTACGCAATAGGCCGGAAGCTGCGGGGCATTGACATTAAGGAGTTGCGACCTTAGAGTTGAGCCTGTAGAGTCTGTTTTCATTTTGTATGTTATCCGATCCGCCTGTGGATCTTATTCCAAACCTTATTTGTATTTATTATGGTTCGAACTTTGGGCGTTATGGTTTGTAATAGTTTATATTTTACTCCAAGACTTCCGCTGTGTTGCTCTATGTTGTAATTGGTTATGATGATATCAACTGTACGTCACGATACTCCCTGCCGGGCCCACCGGTATACACGTGGAAATCGGAGTGTGACATTTTTGCAGGACATCGTATTTGTCATGGAGTTTATAATGCGAGGAAATGGAGTTTCCAAGTGCTTTACCATGGAAAATTTGGCGTTTTGGACGAATTTGGAGAAAGATGGGAAAAATTCTAAGTCATAAAGGCCACAAACTAATGAAACATTCTGTGAAAAAGCCCCTCTCACCGTCGCGCGAGAGGGAGAGCATATTATCGTTGTGTCACGCGAGGCCAATCAGGTTAACGCAGGTCAAGACTTCTCTCGCGCCACATGAGAGAGTTAGGGTTACCCGGCGCGTCCCACGACCGGGAGTCATGAGATCAGTTTGTTGTCCGATTTTCTCAGTTTTAAGCGCTCGTATCGATTACGGTACGTATTTTCCGATATTTTAAGTCGTTTGTTTTGTACCATGAATCTAACTTAGTGTTTTTGAGTCAGTTTTTTGTTTAGAGTAGGTACTGCTTTGGTTTTTGCTTGTGTTTGTTTCTGCAGGTTTGGATCGTACCACCCGTACTCAATCGTCATTCGGGTGATTTCGGAGCTGTTCATCATATTTCAACGCATTCACCAAGCAGGTCAGTTTATTAGTGGAGCCAGTCGTGAATGATATGCTATACGATCGAGTTAGATTGGAAAGGAGTTTTGGAACTTACGCGTTTATATAACCACCTAAACCCTTTTGTAATTATTTTAGTCTTTTGAATCAGTTTCTATTCCTACATTGAGAGTAATGTAGAGTTTAAGTGTGGGGATGGGAAATTGTCGTTTGGTCTATATAGTTGAGTCGGTTGAGTCATAAAAATTTTGAAAAAAATCCCAAAACAATAAAAATTGAAAAAATATCCCTGATTTAGAAGTTTGCATTTATATAAAATATGGAAGATAGTAGATAAAGTCAGGTGTCCGGTTTTCAAATAATTATAATATGAGCTGATGAATAATCGAAAACGTGTCTGACTTGGGATGCGCGGGTAGACCCAACCAGATGATAGGTTTCCTTTGAGCTAAAATATATCTAATAATGTTAGAATACTTGTGGGTTCTCACATAGGAGAAAAAAGGAAATCGAAACTGTCAAAAATAGTATAAGAAATGTCGTTATAAGTTAAACTGTCAGAATTTTTTATTAAAGAAAAGAAAAATGAATAAATGAGCTAGATAAAATAGGGAAGCCTATGGAATCTCCCTTGAGGATGGTGACTCTGATCGAGAATCCCTCTTGTTAGGCAAATTTTTGTTATTTGTTGTTAAAAATTGTAAAACTCACTTAGAAATAATTCCGTCAAGGCGAACCGACTGATGAACCGTCGAAGAAGCAGTAAATATGAAGACCGAGAAAGAAAATAATCAAGCTTCTAATTCTTTGATTAAAAGATCGCTACAAAGGTTACAAGACTTCAATATGTTAGCAGGGTATTATGGAGTTTACAATTTGCAAATCAAAGAATTGTGTTCATAAGATAAAATAAATATATCTTATGAACACATTAAATATCTCAAAATTGTGGTACTTTTCATCAGAAAAGAATAATGAGCATTCACTATAAAAAAAGAAAAGAAAAAGGATGAAAAGAAAAAGTAGCTTTCATCAGAAAAGTAAAAATGAGCAAGTTGGTGAACAAAGAAGATATGGCACACAAACCAACACTCTATCAACCAATCACAATTAAGATATTGCAAGTGAAATTCTCTATAAATACATAATTCCTTCGTAGGAATTATGTGTGTCTTTGTGAAGTAATATTTTTATATAGAGTTTTCATGAGAGTTTCCCCTGGATTGTTCCAGGGGGTGATAATTAAGATTCAAGTTAATTCTTGGATCGACCCCTTCTTCTTCGTTTGATTCCGCCAAACAAAGATTGATTCTTGTGTTCATATATTGATACATTTATTTATAAAATTAATCATTGAAGAAACCTCACTCTCATTATCTCTATTTTTATTCTTTGAGTGTTTATATATTTCACAAACACCCGTCTCTACGAATGAAGAACGTTACACCATTCGAACAAGATTGCAAAAGGGGACCAACACTTCTAGGTTAAGTTAAGGAAAAAATGATAAAATTACTGAAGCTCGTGCTATCGTTATTGGAGATGGTGACTCTGGTTTAGACAACCTCTGAGTTAGGTATAGTTATGTCTAGTTTTCATATGTAAAGAAAGAAAGAAAAAAAAATATTTTGATGTTAAATTCTGTTAGTTATAGCATAAAATGGTTAGGAAATAATCAGTGACCATTCCTTGTGTTTTATAAGCTTGAGGCGGGTCTAAGTAGAAATGTGGCTTTCGAAGTGTGAGACCCTAGGTTGACTATTCGCACTTGAAATAAATAAACATAATAAGAGATTGGAAACTGGTTTTGGGTTTAAGTGGATCATATACCTACAATCAAGATTAACACATTAGTACAATTTAATTAAGTAATCTAGTTTATGATTCCAGATGTAAACCTGATTATCATTCCATAGCATAATTCTTTTTCAGGGACGAAAAAAGAGTAATTGTGGGGATATTTGATGTAATGAAAATTATGACTCTTATCAGTGTATAGTTTGTACAGTTCCGAGTCTGGTTGTGTTGTTTTTAGTGTGCTTTTGTATATTACTAAGTCGTCTGTCTTTTGCAAGGTTCCGGAGGAGAAAGGAGCTGAACACGAGTAAATACTGAGATAACTGAGCCTCCGGATGGATTGTACGAGAACAAGAAATGAAATGGAACGAAAATCGAGGAAAACACCCTCGTCGCATGACGCGACATGGAAGAGAAGACCCCTTGCGTCACGCGAGGGGAGGAAAGTCAATAAGTCGGTCAAGAACCCTCTCGCGCTACATGAGAGGGAAGGCAACACCCGTCGCGTCGCGTGATGGGGCTTCAGTTCACGAAAACGAGATTAGGGTTTGGGTTTGGGTTTGGGGTTGGGGGTTGTGATGAAAGATCATATAAATACGATTTTTTTACATCATAATTAGAGACGACAAGCCCTAAGACGAATTTGCAGCTATGGAGAAGGATTTTTGGGAGCAAGCAAGGTGAAAGTTGAAGACTTTAGACATTTTAAGCTAGATTCTCGAGCTCAATCATTTGGGTTTTGAGTTTCTGTGTTTACATTTAATCAATGATGTCTCGTGAACTCATTTTTTGCTTTGTGTTATGTTTTTAACATGCTAGGCTAAAACCTTGATATAGTGCCTAGGTTATGATGACTACAACCATGTTTTGCTATTTGTTCGTTCAGTTTATGGACTAAATTGTGGATTGATAATAAAGTAATCAACTTTGGTTTTAATGATTTGATGTGTTTGCGTACCTAAACTTGTTCTTTGATTAATTATAATTCTTCATGTGTACTTGGTGAAGGTCTTTCATATAATAGTTGCATGCTTGGTTAACTACTTTGTGCTTTTAACTAATAGATGGTTTGCTAGTGTAGGTAATAACATAGGAGTATAGTTGTGGTTTGAATAAGTTGAGGTGTTCTACCAGCCTTAATAGTTGTGAAGTGAGAGGTTGCCAGTTAGTCTCGAGTGATTAGATTGCTAGGGTTAGATACTTTGTGAGAAGATCCCTTACTTTACTTGTCTTTGTTTGCTAGTTGAGTCTGATCAAAAATCCAAAGTTACCTGTGACTTTCACGCTATGAGGTAGATTGTCTAGAGGGTACTTTATTATTACAGTAGGAAAGCCCGTTAGGGAATCCACTAAACCGATAGTTTCTCAGCTTTTAGGTTTCCATACGTTTCTTCTCGAGAGGGGTCGAGGATCCTTTAGGTCATCCTTTAAGTTTAGTATTTTAAGATCTCGGTTTCCACATATAGTTCCATAACCAATAGAAAGTGTCAAATATGTATAGGAGTTTGATCTAGGTAGTGTGTTTCCTAGTATCTGATCACATCTTTAGCTTAAGTTCATGTCTTTGTCATTTTTAATTACTTTAGTTAATTGCAGTAGTCTGTTAGAAAACCCCCCTTAAATAACAAAACATTTAAGTCGAGTCAGTTTAGTTAGTAGTAATCAAGTCTAGTATTAGTAATTAATAGAGTCTTGTGGAATCGATAATCGGACTTACTTAAGCTTTACTACATTTACCGGTACACTGGCCGGTTGTGTGGTCTAGGTTTTAGAGAGTCTTAGTTATAAATTAAAGAATTAGAGTTTCTAGTTTAGAGTTAAAATTAGTTAGTTTAATTAGGCCGCTCGGTGGACATCAAGTTTTTGGTGTCGTTGTTAAGGATTCTTGGCGATTGCGTTTATTAGCTTTGATCACTTTATCTGAAATATTGGTGCTTGTGTTTTGTTTTGTGTCCGTCTGTCTAGTCGAGTCTTCTCACTTTTCTTGTGTCTGTTTTGCAATGAATGTCCTATACGCGCTCACAGGGACAGCCACCAAAACCACCTTTGGATAATCTTGATCTTATGGTTTACACACCAAAGTGAATCCCCCATATGCGGTCACAGGGGCCGCCACCAAAACCACCTTTGGATAATCTTGCTCTTACAGTTTACACACCAAAGGTTAGTAAAACTTCTTATTCATCTTCATCCCTTTCTACTTCTACCCTCCAATCTAAACTACCCGTTTTCGATTTCACTCCACATTCCTCACCACACAACTCTCCACCACCCAGTCCAAAACCTGCTCGATCAGCAATGGCCGACTGTCGCACCATCCACCAACAGTCCACTCAGTTGTTCACGGAAGTAAACTCCCCAATCACCATCCTACATATCAATAATGATAACTCGTGGCAAATTCCCTCATAATGATAACTCGTGCAAAAACGATGACGTGTATACATATTGAGCGTGTGACCATATAAAAACAACCACATTATATAACTCTCATAAAAATATCATGTTTCTCATCTCTTCTCGAGAAACAAGTCCTGGCTATTTACAGAACATGAGAAGCAGATGATTAATCATATGCTTCAGAAAATATAAACTAAACTAAAATTTTATAATATAACTCAAGGTTTTTTAAAAAATTGGTTGATTAGAATATGACATAAGAGCCTAAAGTTGAAAGTGTAACAAGTTTTATAAACATCAAAATAGCTTTTATAAAATAGTATTACATCATAAATATAAATGTTGGATGAACAACACTGCATTATTATTTTCCATTTATTACACTACATTATTAAACAAGTTTTATAAAAATCAATATACTTTTATAAAATAGTAATAAATGATAAATATAAATGCTAGTTGTAATAACACTACATTATTATTGGTCATTTATTACACTATATTTGTTAGGATCTGAGTTTGATATTGTTGTGATTGTTTAAGATGAGAATCAAAGTAAGAAGATGAATAATAATGAAATAGTGTAGCGAAAATAATAAACTTTGAAATCACAACAATAGAGACATTGTTTTCATCAACATGCTTTTGCAATCTTTGATTCACGTCTGCACGTAAATATTACAACTCCCCCTCAGCCTAAGATCACTATAATTTGTTCGTACAGAATGTTAGAAGGAAAGCGATAAATAGAACAGTACATGCACTATTCTATTTATAGTACAAATCTAACCACTGTGGCATCTAGGCTGACGTCACCTCGACAGTGACATCTAACGACCTAACAAAGTCTAACATTTGCTAAGCTCAAACACTGTTACATTAATATAGAAACTCTGTTGATCCATATATGTTGATAGAAACTTTGATGAGCTTTAACCTCTGTTGGTCTAGCAGACCTTTGCTTCAACAGGCTTTAATTCTTCATTAACAAAGGTTCTCTGGCAGACCTTAGACTTTGAGCAGAGATTGTATTCAACTGATCTTGTAGAACAAACCTTTGAATAGCAGATGTTGATGTCTTTGCCTTTGGAAGGAGGTAAATATTCAAAGCACTGTTTATTGTTGATCAGATGATACAGTATCTTTTGGCTTTTCAATCATCTGTTCTTATATAGGGTTCAATAGATCCAACAACATTATTAACTTCTAAAACATAAAGGGATAAAATTATAAATGCAAAGTTCTTTATCCATTAACATTTGTACCAAATGCATAAACGTTGTTCTGAAGTGTCATTGTTGTCTCAAATATATATATATATATATATATATATATATATATATATATAATACCAAAATATGTGTAGTTATATTTGCAGTTCTCATTAACTCGGCCTTTTATCGAAACTAGCATGAAATCTGCGCTTTGCGGCGGGTGGAAACCCAGTTGGTTTTTGTGCACTCGCTAAACCAAACAAACGAGAGAACTAAAAAATTTCTCACTCTACTGCTAAAGAAAGGGAATCGTCGGATGAGAACCTTTGAGGAGAAGAAGGGGCACCTGCGATCGGCAAGAATAGACTGCGTCTATCGGTGAATAATGGTCTGCTTGAGATCTCTGTCTCTCTCGTCTGTAGCAAGAAAACCCAAGCTAGTCATAATATGCATAAAACGTGTCCAGTTCTAGTTTTCTTTTTTTTTTGTCTTGTGCATAATCTTTCAGTATTATTATAATATTGTGAACGTGACAGTTCAAATAACGTAAACGCAATGAATTCTTAAAAATCACGATATGGTAGATATAATAATAGAATTAAAATATATTGGTGTTACACAACCTTTTTCTAAATTTTAAAAAATAAATCATTATTCATTAAATTCACTTGAAAATCAGGTTTAAAGATTTAATTATTAAATTGATTAACAAAAGAATTTGATATTAATTATTTAACTATTGAAAGTTATTATATTGATTAACAAAAGAATTTTATATGAAATTAATTATGAATTTTCTAAATAAACTTATTTCTTATTTAAAAACTTATATTTAAGTCTCTAAGTATCCACAAAATCAAAATTGTGTTGTTAAAATACTATGCCAATTGAAGAATAATGATTATAGTTGTTTTTTATGAGTGGTTTTCTAAAAAAATCAAATATTTCATGTTATTGGATGTTTTGAACGGTAAAATAGGTTAAATAAAAATAGACGGTATTAAAAAATTCAAATTTTAGTCATTAATTTTCTGTATGTATTAATATTTCTATATATTATAGTTGTAAGTTAAGTTAACTCGGTGTTAAAACGATATTTAAATAAGTAAGTACACTTAAGGTGAGTGACATTTACCAATTACATAAAAAAAGTTAATACACGATGAGTGTACAAAGATGTTTTGAAAATGAACTTAACAAGAATTGATAAATGTCACGTCAAAATTTATTTTTTAAAGACATATCTTGTTAATTGTATGTGTTAAGAAATCTCCTGCCTAAAAAACAATTGCAAATTTAGACATGTGTAATCACCGCACACCTCATATCTTATAATATTTATTTGGGAAAAAGTAGTAGAAAATATCAATTTAACATTTTTATAATATATTTTGTTACAATTAGAGATATGATATGATAAGTTAATTCATTTTTTTAAGTTGTTTTTTATTTAACCAAAGATACTACTTTTATATTGTTATTACTACTTTTATATTGTTATTCAATTTTAGTTAACATTAAATATGATTAAACTATTAACTTTTTTGTTATAAAGATTGATTATAAAGGATTCTTAAAACTTATTTTATTAATAATTATCTTGGAATATTTAGTGCTCTTTATATACTTATAACTTATTAATAAATACTAAATTCTAATTTAAAGTTATGAATATCAATGAAATATAAAGACTTTATCTTTACATTTACTTAATTAGGTTTAATATAAGCTAATTACAACTAATTTTCTAATTGTTTTCTACATAATATCTTTGTTTTAAATGCTATAACCACAATTTATGTTGTCATTAATTTATTTTCATATAAATATTTTGATCATAATATCAAATCATTTAATTAAGATTCTAATATTTTTTATTGTTTTTTGAACAACAAATTTGGATCACTGGATCACCGATTAAAATCAATTTTTTCAAGGATTTGATTTTATATTCCTTATATTATTCTATCAAATATTAGAAAGTTCATAATGTTGACTCTAATCAATTAAGCAAATGCTATCATATATTATATATATATATATATAACATGAGTACATGACACAATTTTTATTGTGTATTCGAAAAGGGTGTCAAGAATATTGTTTTATAATTCTTAAACCTTTATTACTAACTATTTAATTTTTCTTTATTAAATCCGTATAAAAATGGGATTATAAGCTAATGGTATTATAGTACACTACACATTTTTTAGGGGTGTTATTCACACACCTCTTTACTCTATCTCTATATACATACATACACACACACATATATATATATATATATATTATATAGTGAAAGCATATTGTACAATTTTGCTTAACGTACGCTGCATACGCTAATGAAATTATAACATGCGTGATTAGGTTTTTTACCCCATGCGTGATTTCTGATTTTGTACATGCGTGATTAGGGTTTTTGAGTTTTATAACATGCGTAATTTCATCTCGTACACATCGTACGTTAAAGATACTGTACGTTAACCAACCTATATATATATATACGTGTAAATAAGATTATGAGAGTACAGGAATAAGATGAGTTTTTTTAAAGAAAATAACATTAGTAAGTATATAATATTAAATAAACTTTGTAGTATTTTGTACGAAAAATCTCCATCCCCATGAGAACTTCTTCATGGCTTACACTTATAAATACCCCCTTCTCCATCCACCATATTCACCCACCACATCACCACCATGTATACTCAGGCAACCGTCGTCACACCTCCGTTAGTTAATGAAGTGGACATCGTCATCCCCACCATCCGAAACCTCGATTTCCTTGAGCAATGGAGGCCTTTCTTCCAGCCTTACCATCTCATCATTGTTCAAGATGGAGATCCCTCCATAAAGATCCGAGTACCCGAAGGATACGAGTATGAACTCTACAACCGTAATGATATCAATCGGATCCTTGGTCCCAAAGCCAGCTGCATTTCGTTCAAGGATGGCGCGTGTCGATGCTTCGGGTTTCTTGTTTCGAAGAAGAAGTATATCTTCACCATTGATGACGACTGCTTTGTAAGCTCTTTGGTTCTCTACGTCTTTTCATTGCTAGAAAAATGAGTATTTTATAACAAGTAGTTGCAAAATTAGCAACTGGTTTGCGATGAAAATCAAAACGGTCGCAAAAATGGTGCCGATAAAGTTCTGGTTGCAAAACAGTCGCAAGTTTTACGACTGTCTTGTTTCGGTAGCAATTCGGTCGTAAAAGTAAATAAACTTACAATTAAAGTAATTAACTTAAAAAAATTAATTTATATCGGTCTTAAATATGTGGAAAATAATATATAGAATACGGTTGCAATCCGTCACAAAAGTTGTGACCCTTGTCACAAACCTATTTCTCGTAGTGTAAGTAAAGTCACGTGTTAAACATTGTTAGCATTAATTTAGGTAATTTATTATATGTGCATGCCTGCACGATGTTGAATTATTATTATTATTATTATTATTATTATTATTATTATTATTATTATTATTATTATTTTATTTTTATTTTTATTTATTTATTTATTGGTTGAAATGAAGGTTGCTAAGGATCCAAGTGGACAAGAGATAAATGCATTGGCACAACACATTCACAACTTATCAACACCAGCAACACCCTTCTTTTTCAACACATTGTATGACCCATATAGGGAAGGTGCTGATTTTGTGAGGGGGTATCCCTTCAGTTTAAGGGAAGGTGTCACCACAGCCATTTCTCATGGCCTTTGGCTTAACATCCCGGATTACGATGCCCCTACTCAACTCGTCAAGCCTCGTGAGCGCAACACCAGGTCCACCTGGTCGATTTTCGCTTCATGTCACAAGGATTTAGTTGTTTTTTAATGTCTAGTTATGTAGTAATGTGATTGAAATCTTTGAAATTTGTAGGTATGTGGATGCTGTTATGACCATCCCAAAAGGGATCCTTTTCCCTATGTGTGCGATGAACCTTGCTTTCGATAGGGAACTCATCGGACCCGCCATGTACTTTGGACTCATGGGACATGGTCACCCTATTGGTCGATATGATGACATGTGGGCTGGTTGGTGCGCTAAGGTATTTTACTATTTTAGCGTTTCATTGTTTCTAGAGGTGGCAAAATGGATGACTCAGATCTCGGGTTGGGTCAAAACTATAATTATTTAGCAGAACGGATCGGGTTGGGTAGGTTCGGCCCATTTAAAAATAAATAAACGGGTCCAAATTGACACCTTTGACGGTTTTGGACTTTTAGTTGATTAAAAAGCTATTTGGGTCCATATATTAATCAAGTTATGGTGAAATGTAGGTGACATGTGACCATTTGGGGCTAGGTGTGAAAACAGGGTTACCATACCTTTCCCATAGCAAAGCAAGCAACCCATTTGTCAACTTACAGAAAGAATTCAAAGGCCTCTTCTGGCAAGAAGACATCATTCCATTTTTTCAAAATGTCACCCTCCCGAAAGAATGCACAACCGCACAAAAGTGCTACATCGAGCTCTCAAAGCACGTGAAGGAGAAACTTGTCTCGATTGATCCTTACTTTGAGAAGCTTAGTGATGCAATGGTTACATGGATTGATGCTTGGAATGAGCTCAACCCATCGACTGATGGTGCGGCCACGGTCAAGGTCAAGCCTACTAAACCTAAGTAGACACACACAAGAATGACGTCTACTTATATTAGCTCGCTATTTTTAATTTCGTTTTATGTTAGAATAATGTGTGTTCTGGTATTTAATTTGTTCGTGGCGAGCTTTAATAAGTCTATCCAGAGATATAACTTAAATTTCTAGCAATAAATATATGATCTTATTGTCATTTTAGTGATGTTTCAATGTGTGTTTTAAAAGGGTTTATATCATATGTAAACAAATGAAATAACTCAATACAAGATGGAAGATATATATAAAACTAAATACACGATGTAAGACCCATACAAAATTATTAAATCAAACACTGGATGACAAGGAAATTAGAATTTGTTAAGCTTAAGTAATATATAATCACTTAATAATATAAAAATATTCACTTTCATATAACTGGATTCCTTTTAAAAGAACAAAAGTTAAGTTTTACTAAATATTTAATTTTTGATAAACAGTAAGGTCAAATAAAAGTGATTTTCACAAAAAAGGTTTCCATCAGCATCAGGTAGATTCCTTATAATCATTAGTAGGTTATTACCCGTGAACTTCACGAGGTTATACCATTTAAATTACGTATACAATAAATGTAAAATAAAAAGACTACATGAACTTCCTAGGCAAAAAAAAAATAATTTGTATTAATCTAGTTATGTCATTAAATAAAATAAAAAAAAATGTTTTCAAACGTTATATTGTTTTATATTAACAGTTATAGTTGCGATAGATTTTAACTTAATTGACAAAATTTGTAGAAAACATGCATTAAACAATGTTTATTGACATAGTAAATGACTCCATAAAAATACATAAAATTAAGGCATAAATATTTACTATAAATACGGCACATTATAAATGTTAGGTTTGACTATTAACATAAATCTATTTACATATTTGTATAAACAATGTTAAAAACAAATATCATCATTAAACACATAACCTAAATTATAACAAACATTTGAGTGTGTTCAAAAACATAATAAATCAACGGAAACATTCAAATGTACCACAATGTGAAACAAACAACACCAACATGTCTTAGAAAACACGACAAAAATGAAATATAACGAAACACGCCACTTCCCATCTTTGGAATAAAAAGTTTGCCAAATCCATTAATCTCGGCCTCATCCTTTTCATCTTCAATCTGGGGTTTTGTTGAAGAACAATTTAGAGAGTCATCTACCTCAAAGAATTCACGAAGGTTACACTTAACTTCACCAGGATGATATATGTTTTCTGATTACTTTGAATAGCATTAGATATAGGTGTTGAATTGTCTCTAGTATAACACACTTCATCCTACAAATAAATACATAAACATAGTTTAAAAAATGATATTCAAAACTATATAAAAAACTGAAATAACATTTGATATGACCTTAGAAAATTCATGAGGATTGGATTGAAGTTTCGACATTGGAACACCAAATGATTTTGATATGGTTTGAGAATCCCTTAAGAATTGAACACCTATAATATACAAGAGAAATATAAATTGTATACATGTTCATAATGATAGATAATGCCATTTGTTAATCTGAAACAATTTTAGTATATATTGTCTTAAATAAATTAATTTATTCAAGATCATAGTTGATGAACCGTCCACTAACATCAAATGTGTTAAACACCACGTATACCTACATTAAAATTTTAATCAATTTAAATATCATTGAAATACAAAATAGTATTTAGAATTTAGAATCTGTTATAATAAAAATATTTTTTGGCATTTAAATTACTTAATAAAATAAGTTTTATATAAATGATAATTGTACATTAAAGAATCATTGAACTTGAATTAGATATAAATAAACATATTTCAAAATTCAAAATTTAAAAAATATAACTGAATACTTAATAAAATTGAGTTTCATATAATACAACATCTATGCTTTAAAAATAAAAGTAAGTAAAATAATAACGTGATTGATCTTAATTTTCTCTATAATTATATATTACCTCTGTAATAAAATCTTTTAAGAAGTTAATAATTAGTAATTACAAATTAAAGAATGATTGTACTTGTTTTAGATATCTGATATAAATAAACATATTTTAAAATTTCAAAAATATACATAACTGAATATTATTGGTCTTAGTTTGCTCTATAATAATAATAATAATAATAATAATCAATTATTAACAATACTATATTAAAATTTTATTTGAAGTGTCAATATATTGCATTTATTGCAGAATCTCTGATTGAGATTATTTTTCATTGATTTAAAAAAGATAATAATTGAAGTGTCAATATTTTTCATATTTAACAACAATGGATGAAATTTTGAAATATCTAAAACCTAAATGTTGTAGTTAAAGAATGATTGAATTTGATTTAGATATCCGCCATAAATAAACATATTTCAAAATTCAAAATTTTAAAAATATAACAGAATATTTAATAAAAATGAGTTCCATATAATATAAGATCTATGCTTTAAAAATAAAACTAAGTAAAATAATAACTTGATTGATCTTAATTTGCTCTATAATTATATTACCACCATAATAAAATATTTTAAGAAGTTAATAATTAATAATTATAAATTAAAGAATGATTGAACTTGATTTAGATATCCACCATAAATGAACATATTTCAAAATTTGAAAAATATATATAGCTGAATATTCGATGAAAATGAGTTTCATATTGTATACTTAGTCTTATGGGCTTCCTCTAGTATTCGCTTTAGAAGATCTCCTTGGATAGGGATCCAAATTATGTTTTTATGGAATCTCCAAATTCCATCTGTTCCTTTCTCTAATTCTTTAATCATTCCTTTTAATCCTTCAGCATCGTCCTTGATTGCTGTTTCCTATGTTTGTTTAATTTGCTCATTTAAATCTATCTGCAGGTTTAGTCTAAGAAAGCGTACCCTTTTTGGCTTCTCATGATACTTTCGACTTAAGGCATCAGCTACTACGTTAGCTTTTCCTGCATTATACTGGATATCACAATCATAATCACTAAGGATTTCCATCCATCGCCTCTGCCTCATGTTTAATTCCCTTTGTCCAAAGACATATCTTAAACTCTTATGATCTGTGAATACTACAAACTTACTGCCGTAAAGATAATGTCTCCAAATCTTAAGGGCAAAAATTATTGCTCCTAACTCTAGATCATGGGTTGTATAATTCTCTTCATGCTTCTTAAGTTGTCTAGAGGCATACGCAATAACCTTTTGACGTTGCATCAGCACACATCCATAACCTAACTTAGACGCATCACAATAAACTACGAAGTCTTCAGTTCCTTCTGGCAAAGCGAGTATTGGTGCGTTGGTTAACTTTTGCTTCAAAATCCTGAATGCTTCTTCTGCTTTGGTCCCCATTCAAACGTAACTGATTTGTAAGTTAGCTTGGTTAACGGGATGGCTATTCTAGAAAAATCTTGAATAAAACGTCTAAAAGAAATAAAATATGAGAATGAGTTAGTAGGACTGACCTATTCTGGAACCGTTGTGATTGAGTGCAATTCGCTTGTAAACAGTGCGCCAATTAGGTTTAGCAAAATGAGACTTTACACGAGTACCCGAAACAACGTCAACGCCATTTTTAGCATGATTTAGAGACTGAAGCATAGTAATTAAAGCTGATCTCGCATCGCCTTCCTCATAAACACTTGTGCAATAATTATGCATCTCTATAACACCGTTTTTGTCCATCTCAGCAACCTCATTCATAACACCTTTAAACCAATCAAACGAACCTTGTTCTCTGGTGACCCAATAGAAGTAAGCGCGTGTTGTTCTAAAGTTGTTTGTACTTCTTGAACCCGATTTATCCTTTTGTAATGTGGCACCGTTTTCCAATGCATTTTGTTCTTCTTCTTTGGCTTTCATGTTATTCACAATGTCTTTCACAATACTGATCATTGGGGTTGCTCCAATTCCTAAGCCCACTAGCAACACCACATCGTATTTTTTGTAGTCTTGTGCTGGTGCACCGTATGGACCGTCAATTAAAACTCTTGGGAAACTGTCCAAATAATTGATCAAGTTATATAAATATACGCATCAAAGTTTTAGAGCTCACGTGTGGCGAAACGGGTCAAAATGGGTTTGGGTTGAGAATATGGGGTTAATTGTGATTACTAAAAACAGTATTATTAAACTAATAATCTGAACATTTGAATAGTTTTATATAGGAGCTTGCATGTCCTTTTGGATAAAGTGAAAAAGTCAAAAAACTCATGCATCTGATGTGTTGCCAACCTTTTCTAATCTGTTACATTACATGTCCTTATTTGCATGATGTTGACAGAATATTCAAGGCATTATGCTTTGCTTCTAAACCTTTTATTTATATCTAAAGATTTACATTATTGTAATAATAATATTTTTGTACTATACATCAGCTATCCTAGAAGGGGAAACAGTGTGTTTTGAGGTTCGATAGGCCTATTTCAACCTGCACGAAACAACCAGAAACCCATTTTGACCCGCTACCCAACCCGCCTCTCTTCCCACCCTTAATATGAATATATATGCAAGTTTTGAAACCGCCTCTCTTCCCACCCTTAATATGAATATATATGCAAGTTTTGAAACGGTCAAATACACTTACTTTGGATTTTCTCCTTGGCAATCAGCTCTAAGAAGCCCACTTTTTCCATTACGTGGAGGCTGACATACCTACCAAAGACAAAAACACTTGTTAGGTGATATAATCAACTACTACATATGTCGTCAGACACCCTACATTACCAAATTTAACAATAAATAACGGGTAACATAACTCGGAAAAGACGGTTCTTAGTTGTCTAGTCCAATCACCAAGAGTTCGGATATGTACACTGAGGTAATCATCACCCGGGGCAGACGTAATGGAAAATGGGTGCCTGTTGACATGTATCAAGTGTTAAGATATTGAAACGGGTCAAGATGATTGGCCATTATGGGCATATTTTGAAGGTACAACTTACCATTCAAATGGGGAGACAGCGGCACAGTTGACAAACATGTATTGACCACTCTTGTATTTGAACCCTTGGGGCTTTGACATATGAAGTGCCAATACGTTTCCAGGATACACAGCCACCTTTTAAGTAACACACGCAATATTAGTAGAAAATCTCATTTTATTTCCCAATAACAAAAATAAACAAACATTTATATATGTAGAAAGATGGACGTGTCAGTCAGGTTGGGTAACTTGTCAAAACTAATTTACCTCAAGTATCTTGACGGGCTTAGAAAAACTGATTTACCTTAAACTAAACAAACATTTATATATTTAAAAAAGTTCAACCCGCGAATGTAAGATTATACCTTAAGTATCTTGACGGGCTTAACACTTGACCGGAATGCCCTTATTAATCTCTCACAAGCATAGAGCGCGAGTGGGACTGTCAAGTACATCCATGTCTGCATCCAAAAAACATGATTTAGTTTAAAGAAGCAAGGTTTTAATGAAGTGACAGAACATTAAGAAACTAACCGTTCTCTTGTACCAATCTTTGGTGAGGTAAATTTTGATTCCGTGAACTATAAGCAGCACATAGACGAAAACAAACAGGTGGTGGGAATACCAAAAGGCGTTAAATCCCGTTAGCTTTTTTAAAAATGGGGGTAGGTTGAGCTTGCCTCGTCTTAGCCATGGGGTTGCTAGTGTAAAAGCTATAGTCATTAGTACTACCATTGCTATTCCCGTATACCCCACCGGTTCCTTCACAAAATGCCAATAATTTTCGGCTTGATCACCGAAAAACTGTTGCATTGGTTTATAATCTTCCTCTGATGCGTGAATTAGTATTGGAAAGTCGCATGTTAAATGGGAAATCGCGTGTAACCCAACTGCAATCGTAATCGCCACTGCAATCACCTAAACATAATAACACCATTTAATAAATAAGAATCACTTTCTCTAATGGGTTCTCACAGTTACGCAATAAAAAGAAACTTTTCAAATACAGTAAACAATAATATTTTCAAATGTGAGAATTAATATCAACTTACCTTGTGGAAATTAAGATTGTCATCGAACGGGACCACGACACCCATCTTAGTCTTGTTCCTCAACCAAGTAATCGTGTTTCGACAAACGGGTAATAATATAATCGCCATGTTAAGCTTTAAAGTCTCGGCTGCACCTTTAGCTATACATACACACTGCCCCAACAACTTATACACAGCTCGGTTTCTGTATTGAACGTACTTCCACGTAAATAAACCCGCCATTATTCCTATCCAAAGTACAATCACCCAACATCTCTTCCAGTTGTCCTGTAAAAAGTACTTAAAATCTTCATACCATCTTCTTATCGGGTTTCCATAGTGCGTCGTTTTCAGCTTTTGGCTCAACATTTGGCTCAGCTTTCGGCTTTCTCCTCTCACATTATGTGTTGGTGCTTGTAACAATAACATCTCCAAGTTTTCTATCTATTTAAGCATTAATCGCTAACCGTTAAAATCACCAATCACAAAACAGAACTTCCAACCGAACTATATGAAATGTAGTTGTGCGATTTGTAACCGTACCATGATGTAACCGACATTGTCCGGGTCTAGTTCTTCCATGATCAATGCTGCATATTCATCTGCTTGTTTTTGAATGTTGGATAACTTGTTGGCTGATGCACTTAGGCTGATAATCTACATTCACATGGGTATCAATTATTAGCAAATGTTGGGACAAATATTCTAAACTACCACTAACCACCCCTTTATCTTCATGTCCACCTTACCTAATGTTTTATTTAACCACATTTGAAGCAAGTGGCATCCTTAATATCCCTGCACTCCAGGGTCTTGTGTCCTGTTTTCTTACAAATCCCACAAGGCTTAGCCTTTGGGTCATACCTACACTAGCCTCCATGCCTCTTGTTGCAGATTTTACATACAGGTCTATCTTCAGACCTATTCTGATTCTTATGAGATTCAAACTTTCCTTTCTTCTTAAACCGTTGGGAGTTATCATCCTCCCTTTTCCTCTTTCCCTCGGCTTCCTTTCCGGTCGACATTCTCCTCACATAGTCTTGAGTGAGAGACAAGGCTAGCTCAACAGCCGATTTATAAGTGTTAGGCTGAACTACCTTAACCAAACTCCTGATTTCTGGAGCTAAAGCATTAATGAAGCGCGCGATGCGCTTAGGTTCTGGCGTGACCAGATAAGGCACTAGCCGGGAGTATAAGTCGAAGTCGGTAACAAACTTCCGACAATCGAGGTTCTTCATTGTGAGAGCAAGGAAATCCATCTTAATCTTTTCCACCTCATGCGGTGGACAGTAAGTGTCCTTGACTAAGTCCACAAATTGGGACCATCCCAAGTTATACAGCTGGACCTTACCTGATGATTGGATTAAGGCCTTCCACCAGATTAGGGCGCTACCCTTAAAGGACTGCGATACAAATTTTGCAATATCTTTATCAGCGCAGCCGCTGATATCTACCACTGTCTTGATCTCACCGAGCCATCTTAGGGTCTCAATAGCTCCTTTCTCTCCGCTAAAGTCTCGTGGCTTACACGAGACAAAGTACTTATATGAACAGCCACCACAGGTGAGAATCGGTTTTGTCATGAATTTCCCTTTTCTTTGCTTCATTCCTCACGCTTGAGGAATGTACAGATCCCTCTTTCTTCTCAGAGGTGGGAGGCTTTGAGACAGCCTTTGACATCGTCTTAGAGTGAGTAGCACTCGACATGATAAATTTTTCTAAGGCTTTTTCCATAGCCTTGCTTACGGCTGCATCAATGCGAGCCTGAAACTCATCTTCATTCATGACTATGTTTGCTTTATTGTGATCATCATCGTTGTGGTGATTGCTTGCGCCATCTGAGTGAGCCATTTAATGCTTTGATACTATACGGCGATTTAGGAATCTTATGGGTTAGCCATGGTATGATTAAACCATTTAGGCTTTAGCATTACAGCGAATGCTTTTCATATAACTTAGGTCCATAGAGACCATGAAAGATCCTTTGGGATTTACTGGGGGAGCGATAAAATCGAATTAAAATCGAGGCTCGCTAAAACAGGTAACAAGATTGCATAAGCAAATCCAAATTTAAAAATTTCATTAAAACGGTAGGGATTACATAATTTCCTCTAAAGGGGTCTTAAGGCAAAATTTAGTCCGCACATGGACTATAATAAGGAAAACATACCCACGAGGGGCTTTAAAAGAAATAACAATGTCCACGCAGGGGCTTTTTGAAATTAAAATTACATAAATAGGAATACAAGATCTACTCATCCTTCCTCCCTTTTACGACTTTATAAAGCTTTTTGATGAATTTGGTCGTTTTCTTCTCCTACTTCTTTACTTGTTGCCGCATTTCCCTGACTTGTTCCAAGGCCTCGTTAATGGCCTCGAGTTGTACTTGTGGTTGGGGTTGAGGCTGAGGTGGAGGTGGTTGTGGTTGAAGCATACCCGGGTGCGTGTATGTATATGGTGGATACCCGGTAGCCGCATAGGAAGGGTAAGAAGGTGGGTAACTAGGATAAGGAGAATGATAAAGGGCATTGTGCATGGCTGCTTCAAGATATAGATCATATGAAGGAGCAGTGAAATCAACACCATATCCAGATAGATCTGGATAGGTGGGAATCGGGTTACCAAGTCCCGATGAAGATGGCTGAACTGCCGGTTGGGGCATCGGATCAGCAGCAGGTTGTGGGGTTGGAACCGCCACAGGTGAAGTGTTTGAGGGCCCACCCATTTGTGGGTCCTCGGGGATAATAGGGTAAGAAGGTGGCAAAGGTGGCAGTGAACCCGACCTCTGACCAGCACGCGCTGACATGCATGCACCACGCCTTCGGCGTGGTTGAGACGACGACTCAGGTGGTGGCTGAGATTGATCCACCGGTTGCATATCTACATCCTCTTGGTGAGGATGGGGTGATGGGGCTTGATGTTGGGGGGTGCTGTGGTATGAGGGTGTGTTGACGAACACATATTGCGCCCATCTTTTTTCGTAATCATCAGGACCTCGAAACGGAGATCCCGCCAAAGAGTTCAAGCCACTAGACAGCTCGATGGGGTGTCCATAGGATTCAGTTTGGGGAAATTCTTCCGGATCAGAGTCCTCCTCCATATGGGTGGGTGAGTCAATTGGAGGGGTTTCTGGTGCGGGTTGGTTGACAGGGTTATCGAAATAAGAGTTGAAGTATTCCTGATGGGAATGAGAATGTGAATGGTGAGATTGGTGGGTGTGGTGAGAGTGGTAGGAATGTTGGGAGTGTGAATGAGGTGGAGAATATCCGTGTGATATTGAATGTCTGTAATGTTCAAAAGGAGACGAGGAATCTCCAGATCCCTCGTAAGGATTGTAATCGGGCAAATTAGCTGCTCCGGCTAGAGATGGTCTATAAGGTGGTCTGAAGGATGGTCCGGTGAAGGATGGTCCAGTCATTGAGGGTCCGCCCCTCATGGGACCCTTGCCCTTTCCTCCGCGTCTGAAATTTTGGCGGCATGTTTCCTGCTTTAATAACAAGTTAAAACAAAGCAAAACAATAATAATAACTTAATAATGAAATGAGTACTCTTAGGTCAAAGCCTAGACTCGGAAGTCTAAGGAATGTGCTATTGTGTATTTTCGAGATTAAACACAAAAGGCTAGTGTTTAATTCACTCGAACATTGGCTCTGATACCAACCTGTCACACCCCGATTTCCACGTGTACCCGGTGGGCCCGGTTGGGGAATATCGTGACGTAGTTGATAACATCATAACCAAACAAACACATGCACAACGGAAGTCTTAGATTTAAATTACTATTACAAACCGAGTGCCAAAGTTCAAAAATAAATTACAAGGCTTGTAATGAAAAGATCCACAGGCGGATCGAAATAAATATATACAAAGTAATTGTTCAACAGACTTTAAGCAACCTAAAGACTTGCAAATCCTCTATCGTCACTATAGCGCAGCTCCCGACCTATTGCGCGTTGCCACCTGTAACTAGGTCTTTTGAAAATACGTCAGTTTTCACTGGTAAATACTAATAACCGACTCATTTATTTTGGGTGCACTTGGCACATTTTATAAATAACTTGGGATAGTTCAAAATGATCTTGTTTATAGTTTTACATGTTTGTCAATACATATGGGGTCCGGTGCAGAAACTGAATAACCTGATTAACCGACACACCACTTAAATAATCCACCAGCGGGATTTAATATTTTTATTAGCATTAGTGTTTGTCAGGTGTATGCCTACACCCCGCGCTTAAGGTCATGGCCATTAGTAACTTAAATGAGCCAATGATATCCCAGACATGGTCGAATTAACCCACAATGTTTAAGTTATCAAACAATACAAAATAAAACGGGTTATAAGTATTTAGTAAATCACTGTCCGATAACATGATCCCATACCCGACCAAGCGGTATTATTATACCGTATCCCAAGCCCGTATAGGGAAAATAAGTTAAAAATATTTACCTAAGCAAATGCTTCAGTAAGATAAATAACTCAGCCGAATATTAAAAAGTAAGCTTAGATGGCAATCTACCGGGAGGCTCTTAGTCTGGAAATGATGGTGTTTATAACCAATTAGAATGCTAACGGGTCCTATCTACTTTGTAGACTCGAACCGGGTAGCTTAAGAATAATAACGGTACTAAACGCTAGACTAAGCGGTGACCGGAATAGAATGTAGTTTAAACCCGATAAGTACTAAGACTTGTTTAATATGGGTAAACATATTACATTCTGGATTTTGATATAAAAATGATAAGGTTAAACCCGTTTCGGTTACTTTACGTAAACTAGTCACGTAGGCTTAACCGTACGCGTATAAGTGAAACTGGGTAACCGGATGAGTCGTATACAAGTTCCATATGCCATCATATTTAAAACATGTTGTAATATCAGTTGGATATCAACATGTATGCCCGTTATGGTTTTAAAATCAAGTTACGCCTCAAAAAGGCGTTTTGGTCATTTTATCACTTGTAAAAGAACTTATGAGCAAACTGATGTAATGGTCATAATCTTACTGTAAAAATAGTTTATTTATGATGTTATATCAGTAGGATATCGAGTATGTGTGTGGTTTAGAGTTTAAGACCAAACTATGCCCCGTAACGGCATTTTGGTCATTTCACACATAGCTTGTACTTGGGAATCTGAGTTTAGTTAATGTACAAACTGTAGTTATATAAAAAATAAATTTTGAAATCAGTAGGTATCATGTCTTGGTGTTTAGATATGGTTTTAAACCATACTATGCGCCTAAATGGCGATAAGGTCGCTAAATGACGATTTAATCGATGTTTAAGGAAAACTGATGTTATGATCAGGTTTATATGACCAAAATAAGTTATTTAATATGTTATAAAAGTAGGTAAAAGATTTAGTTATGAAAAGTATCTTTAAGATCATTTTATGCATTATAAGGATAATATCGTCTATTGGCATTATACAAAGACTTGTGTATAACTTAGTTTACAATCTGAATTTAACATCCTAAGTAATCCTAATTATGATATTACATCAATAGGTAATGAGTTTTGTTGAAGAATTATGTTAAAAACCATTTTAGATGCCGAAAGGGTATTTTGGTCCTTTAAAAGCATAATTTGCGATAATTAAACAAAACTCAGGTTATGACCATATTTTGACATCAAAGTAAGTAGTCATGTTTATATATCAGTACATAATTTATTTGTATGTTCATTTGTATTTGAAACCTTGTTTTTAACAATAAGGGCATTTTAGCAAAGTTTGACATAATTAACGGAAACTTGCATAAAGGCTCAGATTACTATGTAACCATGTCATATAACTCCAGAAGGTTATAGTACAATATACCATGGTCACAAGGCAACCTACTTTCAGTAGCTAAGGTTGCTAAATCGGGTCAGAACTGAAAGTCAAAGCAAAGTCAACTTTTGCGACTTTCGGTTGCGAACCGACCTTAAACCTAGAACTGACGAGCCGAACATGTTTACACACGTTCTAATAATTATTACCAAGTTTTTTAAGTGTTAAAACATATTCTATAACACCTACATTACCATATATGAATTTATTTTCAAATCTGACCTAGTTTGACTTTTTATTAATAACTTTGACCCGTCAATTGACCAAGCAAACGTGGTAATTAGGAGGTGCCCTTTTTAGGGATTGACACCTACCTAATTACGATCACGTAGCCATGTTCGTACCGAACAATGGCTGGACCGTAATGGTCTTAGCCTAAAGTCAAAGCATTTTTACGTCAACGCTTTGACTTTGGCTTAAAGCCTAATAAAAATAAAAAGAAGGGATTGGAACACTTACAAGTGAACCAAGGAAAATATTAGAACTTAGGGGAGGTCTCCTTAAGCCAAGAAACAACTCCAAGAGAGCAAGAGAGAAAGAAATGATGAGGTGCAAGGAAATGAGGAGCTGAATGCCTCTATTTATACTTGAAGAGATTGAACTAGGATCAATACAAGTGTTCGAGATGATGCAAGATCACTCTAGGTGTAGTATGAGGTGTCCAAAACCGGATTTGAGTTAATGGTTTCGAGCTGAGTGAGTGCAGGTGGGTTGAGAGGTGGCCAAGCATGCAGATCAGCAGCTGGCAGCTGTTTCTGCGAAGTGACCTCTCCAGCGTGTCGCGCGGGGATACCAGGTCCCATGCGCGTGGCGCCTGAGGTGCCAAATCACAAAATTTCCATTTTGGCCCCTAGACTTCTCCAAACTCCCATATTTCAACATAAAAGCATGTTTTATTCAATATGGCTCCGGTTTAGCACTCTCGGGAGCATAACCGAACATCATTAAGTTTCGGGTTCGTTAAAAGGTCACTTAGAGGCATAGTTTAAGCATGTTGACACATTTAACCCTTCAGCTTTAATATTCACCACTCAGAGGTTATAAAATAACATGTGGCGATTTTAGTCCCTCTCGTCCAGCACGCGGCATTTGAGGATCAGCGGGACACGTGTCGAAATTTTATAGGACGTAAAAACACAGGGTGTTACGTATATAAAGTTGAATCATGGTTGATATTCCACTTCATCACCAGGCCTAGAATGGTGTGATAAGCTTGGTTGATTTGTTGGATAATGATTAGGTTTGGTAATTAAAAGTTCGAGCGAATTAGGAAGAAGTTGGGTTACCCTCTAGAGGTTCCTGCGTTTCTCCATTTTAGAAAACCAGATGTTTTAAACTTAGATAATGGCCTTCATTCGTTATTTGATGATTTTACTGTGGTTGAAACTTTAAAAATAATTGGAGGTGATATTAGGGTTGTTGATGTGTTTGTTGAACATGGAAACAATAATATTGAAGTGTCTTAATGCTCACAATAAAGTGTTGTTATTAAAGAAATAACTGAATTGCAATAACAAATGATTGGTAGTAAAAATCAATGAAAGGACAAAGTGTTGTTATAAAGAAATAACTGAATTGCAATAACAAATGATTGATGGTGAAACCAATGAAAGGACAAAGATGATAAATATGTTGCAGAAGTTTGCAACAAGTCTTTGTCTCTGGAGGTACGAGTTTTTGCAAATTTAAAACAAAAATTTAATCAAAATGTTGTGGATAATGTTAAAGATAATGAGGTTGATAACTAGGGAGAGAGAGATAGTGATGGAGATAATAATGAAGAGGGAGATGTGATAAGGATAATCATGAAGAGGGAGATAACGATGGAGATAGAGATTGTAATATTGTATTGTAGATGCAAATAATGAAATGGAAGAAAGTGAGGTAGATATAAGACATTTTAGGTTTATACATGCATATATTAATTTAGAGAACATGCATATAGAAGTTCATATAGATTTGTCTACGTAGCATATGTGTTTTGAAGAGTCATAATACAAGTTAGGGGATCAAAATAATTATTTTGCTAATCATGTTTCAGGCATGTGATTAAGTTAACTAAAAGAACTAACTGGGTTTTATAAAATTCTGAATATATTGTTTCAATGTGTTTTATTTATAAACGTTTCATTAAAAGTTGCGTTTAAAACGGCGTTTTGTGTGATAATGCAAAAGTTAGCAAAACACAAATGTACACATCGTTAGAAGGAATCTTTAAACTGTTATTTTTTCTTTGTTTTACATACTTCTTATGGGAGTGTTTTTGTCTTCTTATCTATCTATACTAGACCGAACCTTGTGTGTGCGCGGGGGGAGGGTATAAGTATTCCATAGTTGTGAATGAATCACCTAATTTGTGCATAAAATTATGGACTCGCCCCAACTCGCAGGTGCTCAATATTAGTTGATGTGTCTCTAAATTGCGTGTTACACACTCGGTTAATCCAACAAAAAGAGAAAATTGTCAGTTAGTAAAATTTTAGCCATTCGCGTTGGAGCATAAGATATGAAAGGCTTTAGGAAAATGAGACTTAAATTTAGAAAAAATGTGATTCTTTAGTTTCATCTAGTTTTTTATTTAAATTTTGGGGAACCATTCGAGCAAACCACAGTGACTTTCTAACATGCTTACACACTCACCTAACCTTACCTGACAACCGAAATTCAAAAAAATAATAATTAGGTAGTCAAATTTCAATAAAAAATTAATACAACTCAATTAAAAAATAGTTTTACATGTGCATATAAATAAATGGGTTGAGTTATTCTACAAAGGAGTTTAAAAATAGAGTTAACTGTCGTTTCGGTCCCTGTGGTTTATTCACTTTTACCATTTAAATCCAATTTTCAAAATTGCACCTAGAAACGTGCCACTTCGGTCCAAAAATTAAAACTTAGTTAAGTCAGAAAGATTTAATGAAGGGTATTATTGTCAATCCATATATCTTTATTTTCACCTCATTTTATGTCTAACAAATAAAAAGACAATAATACCCTTCATTAAACTTGTCTGACTTAACTGAGTTTTAATTTTTGGACTGAAGTGGCAGGTTTCCGGTATATTAGGGAGGTGCATTTTTTAAAATTGGACTGGAATAGCAAAAGTGAACAAACCACAGGAACAAAAATGACAGTTAACTCTTGAAAATGAGAAGTGTAAGAAGCCACTATAGAATGACAAGTGTCCAAAAATAAATCAAGTGGAAAAGGATTATGTAAATGCAAGTCACATGCTGTTTCCCCCTCATTTTTTAAGCGTTCGTAATTTTTTTACACGTCATTTTTTTAAATATACCATAAAATCGAGCGTTTTTTTATCTTTAATATGAGTATCCTATTGTTATATTAAAAAATTAAAATTTGAAAACCCAGTTGCGTATTACACAATGGACATAACGTAAAACACAATGAGAAAACCAAGTTGCATATTACACAACTGACACAACGTAAAATACAATGAGTATCAAACTAAAAACACAATAGAAAGTAGACCAAAAACACAATCGATGACAACAAATAAAAGACACAATGGACACAACGTAAAAAGCAAAGAGTATCAAACTAAAAACACTTTGGAAAGTAATTTAAAAACACAATTGATGCCAGCAGATAATAGATACAATTGATGAGAGTAGATAAAAGACACAATGAACAACATATTAAAACACAATAGGCAACGGAGTAAAACACAATGAACAATAGATTAAACACAACGGATACTAGAATAAAACAATGATCAGAACTTATAACACAATGTATAGAAAACCCAAATATAACATTATCTTCATTGTGCCACACACTGTGTTATAGGTTCCGATAAAAATGCAATGACAAAATCCAAACTAACATTGTGTTAATAAGTTTTGATAATAACACAATGTCTAGAAACCTTAGTAAAAAACGTAAGGATCAAAACCCAGTTAAAAGACACAATTATCACAACCTTTAACAAAATACAAAGAAAACCACGTGAAAATAAAAATTTTTATTTTATTTTTATATAGTAATATAATGCTCATATTAAAGATAAAAAACGCTCATTATTATGGTGAACTTCTTTTAAAAAACAAATATCATATGAAAAATTTATGCACATTTAAAATTGATGGGGGAATTAGCATGTGTCTTGCATTTGGAGAAAGAAAATCAATATATGCAGGATTCCTTTTATGCCCCCTCTATTATCATTTTTTTCTCTAAAATTAATCTCAACCCTATAAATCTAAGATCAAAGACTAAAATTCTTCTTACTCTTCTTATTTGTGTTATCCCTTATATTTGATCCAAGCCCTAAATAAAATAATTAATAGTTAGAATTATAACTAAACTAGATGAAGAATAAGAAGTGGGGTTTGGAAAATGTGATTTTTTTTGGTGCTTGAGATGATTCGAATGCTCTAGTGCTTAAGTGGAGGACAATGTTATGACTTTAGTTTCATCTTTATTTTTGTTTCGTTTACTATTACAAAGCTTTAGGTTCATCTTTATTTTTGTTTCTTTTTCTATTACAAAGCTTATTTTGTTATTTTTTCCATTAAGTTTTTAAATGAACTTAAAAATTGTATAAACTAGTGAGATTTTTTCACCATTGTGCCGGAAAATAAGTACCCATCATTTCTGTTTGTAACGGTATCGGTACTTTCTATATTAATCGAAAGAGAAAACATTAAATCGATCGAAAACAATAAAAATGAATATTGATACCAGTACCGATATCTTTAGTTGATATCCGTTAGGTTCGTTGGCATACATTGCGATACAATTGAACATCAGTATCGGTACTGGTATTTATTTTATTGTTTTTACTTACAATAAACTGACACCGTGTTGCTATCATACGGATATTTTCAGTTGATATCGGTTAGGTTCATTTGCACCCGTGTGGTCATCACCCAAATGACCACCACCTTCCATGTTAGCGTCATGTCATATCCTTATCCACCAACCTAATCCATCACCATATATGGTGCGGGGACCATAACCTCACTATCATCCACTGTCCTCCCACACCAATCAAAATCCACAAATTAATTGAAAGAGGATTATGGTTGCATGGATTAAACCATACGAACCACCATGGTTTGAAAGGGGGTGGTGTACTACGAGAATCAGGTCCTTGTGGCAATCCATCCAACCCATCACAACCATACCCAAGAGCCTAATGGAATACGTAACATATTTATTTGAGTGGGCTTATGTACGTAGTAGCTATTCGCCCTCTATAAATGTCTTGCATTACCCTCTCTCAACTTGCAACCATACGAGGAAACAAAAAAGTGAATTGAATTGCTCCTTTTCATTACAGGTTTGTAAGTTGCCTAATAGAACCACCTGTTTTCAAATTCAAAAAAAAAGTCACAAAGTAAAATTTTTTGTTTATAACTTAATTTATTCATTTGTTGTCATGGCTTCACACGCTATATTTCTTCCATAAATTCTCACTACAGGAATATAATTATAAGTTGGAAAAGACAATATAAAGATGAGAGTGGCAGTTATTGGTGCGGGTATAAGCGGGTTGGTATCCGCATACGTTTTAGTAAAGTCAGGGACGGAAGTGATACTATACGAGAAGCAAGATCACCTTGGTGGTCATGCAAAGACCGTGCTTGTGGATGGCATCGATCTCGACCTCGGATTCATGGTCTCCAATGGGGTAACTATGCATTCCTCTATGTTATTATTATTTACTAGTAGTAAAACCTGTGTGCAAACACGGGTGGTTATTATTATTATTATTATTATTATTGTTATTATTATTATTATTATTATTATTATTATTATTATTATTAAAAACAACTTGGAAAACACTATAGTTTTCAATTTTGGCCGCTAATCTTTGACCCTTCAAATTTTAGTCACATTTGACCAATATTGGTCACATTATATTGTTGGTTATCAAGCTTTAAAATCGCACTTAAAACTCACGAAAATAAACAGCTGAATCTCTAATGGAGTATTTCTTGTGAATGTAAAAGAAAAAAATATGCAGAGTTGTTGTACATTTGTTATGTGTAAAAGAAAACTAATGAAAGTTAAACTTTATTGAATAAACTAATGAGCTATAAATAATAAATAATGTTACAAAAGAAACCTAGGAACCATAAAAAAGCAATAAAAATACTGATTCCACTGAAGATCCACCAAGGTACATTTCTTGTGAATCTGTCAACCGTTGACTTCTCTTATTCAGTCATGCAAGCATGTGAAACAACTTAAACTATTAAATAAACACTTAAAGAAACAACTTGAACTATTGAATAAACACTTGCACTATTCAGCCAAGTTTTAGCCATGCGATATCAACACGTGACTTGAATCTGTTTATTTCATGCAGCCTAATTATTAAACTAAACCAATACAATAAAACCAATGGCAGGCGGGAATAGAGATTCTCTTTAATTGGAGAAAATGGGTGGTTAGGAGAATAGTGTCAGGCAGAGAAAAAGGATGGTTAGGGAAATAGTGTCAGGCAGCTGTCTGGCACTTTCCTGTTGACTCGGAGAAATTATGACTTTACCATAGTTTAAATTTATAATTTTGCTTCTGTTTAAAATTACGGTTTTTCCCACAGTTAAAAATTACAGTCTTGTCTTGACACTTCCCCACTGGTCCTTCTAAATTACGATTTTGTCCTGTTTAAATTTACAGTTTTGTCATTGATTTGTTTTCCTCTCTCCCAGCTAAATTACGATTTTGCACTCAGCTCAAATTTACAGTTTCACCAACATTTTTTGCTTTTCTATTTCCTGTCAAATTACGATTTTACCCTAAGTGTAAAAGAATTTTCTCTACAAGCCAAATTATGATCTTCCCCCTAGTTCAGATTTACAGTTTTGCCATCTTTTTATTTTTTTTCCTTCTCAAATAAACGATTTTGCTCCCAGTGTAAAATTATATTCGTGCCAGCCAGAGCTGCCTGGCACATGCTCATTTGTCATGGAAATTTACTATTTTGCCCCGTTTAACATTATTGTATTTCCATCGTTTTCGTTTTTTAGCAAAAGTATGATAGTGTTTTGTTTTAGTTGTTTGACTCGATGCTTAAGTAACCGAAACATAAACGTACATGTTACGAGAAAAAAATATTCGGGCTAGAACAACAAGCTAAAATATTAACGGACGACCCGTACCCGTTACCCGATATATATTTCATTAACTTATTATTATTAACTACTAATTTTTCATTCACACCAACCGTTGAATTTATTTTATTTAGTTAATGTTCTTTAACTCATGTTCTATGGCTATTTGTAGCATACGAGGAATTCGTTTATATCCTTACTAGTTTAAGATCCCGTGTGTTACATGAGTGGTATAAAGAAAATATTTTTTATAAATTTATTAATTTAATAAATTATACATAGATGTAGATTTTACTATACTCACAATTGGTTCCCTTATTATAAAACATACATTAATACCCCCACCCTTTAACACGAAGTGGCTTCTCATTAACAAATAAATAAAAAAAATCACAAGTCGTTTTATATAATATATTTTACTTTATTTAATATATAGTATAATTCATTTCATAATAATACAAAATGATGCATTAAATATGGAAAATGTTAAATTACATTATACAAATTTTTTTGTTCTTTATTTCTATTGTATATGGGATTTGAAGTTTTGAACCTAAGACCTTCAAATCTAAGTGTATCTAAATGCTTTTACCTCTGTCCATTGATCACCAACATCATTGGTAATTACAATATATAAGTAATAAAATATAAGCAATCTATAAATCTTTAAATATTTCTTTGTACCCCACATTTGTCGTCTTAGTTGTAGGATTTTGTCAATATCAGTAACTTAACTTTGTGTATTCTTTTATTCTTTATAGTGCCATTGCTCATGAGAAGAAAATTGATTCTTTTAAGTATAAACCAACTTTTAATATTGATTATGTTTGACTTTTATTAATAATCATTGACCAAACATCAAGTTGTTGTTTATTTATAAGTTATGCAAACATTTTAAATAGAAATGATTTTTAAGATTTTATTAAAAAATAATAATAACAATACACAAAAGTAGGGATGAGCTCGGTACCGACTGGTACCGGAATCGAAAGTACCGGTACCGAAAATCCCCAAAAGTGGGTACCGGTACCGAATATACCCGGTTCGTTTCGGTTCGGTAGGTAAAAAACCGGTACCGTACCGGACCGGTACCGAAAATGTCAAAAGTCGGTACGAATCGGTACCGAAAACGTACCCGATTCGGTAAATTCGGTACCGGTACCGGGTCCATTTTGCTCATCTCTACACAAAAGGTAATAATTATTATATTAATTTATTTAAACAAAAAAGAAGACAATTTAAACTATTACCATTCTTGCAGATAATTAAAAGCTTTAATTATTTTATAACTTGAATGCGTAAAATATATATTATAATATTTAAAAGTCAGTTATAATTTCAGTTACAATTACATATTTTATTTTAAAAGGTCATTGTATTTTATTGAGTGTTTTAAGAATGACGACTTCAAAAATGAAAAAAAATATGATAGTTATAACGAAATTGCATTTACAATTTAGTTACAGAAAGAAACTTTATATAAAGGAGAACGCAATCTCGAAACTAAAGTAAAAAAAATCTCATAAACATAAAAAATGATTTGATTAATCTTAAAAAGGAATGTAACTCAAATTTCAAAAATACATGAAAATAATCAAAAATGTTTTTAATTATTTAATATAAAGAAACATATGCAATTGTTAATTGATTATGATTTATTATAGAAAGTTTGATAAAAAAATAAATTTATATAATCTTGAATAAACTATTGACAGATATATATTGAATGGAAAGAATATTATTATATGTCAATAATTCAAAAGATACAACCGAACCTTTAAAATAGATTGAAGTTTTCATTGGAAATGTTAAAGTAATTAAATGTTGAAAAATTTAATGGATCAATAAATACCTAGTTAAAAATTGGTGTAAAATAACTAATCATATGTAGACTTCTGCAAATAATTTTTTATGAAGAAAATACTATTATAAATGATAACAAAGGAAAGTGGATATACCTTAAAAAAGGACAAATTCATAATATTTTCTACAAGTAATTTCTTCAAAAGGAAACAGTCTGCACAAAAAGGAAAGTCTGATTTCTTTAAAATTTATGACAAAAATAAGTGAAAAAAAAGCTTTGTGTTTTCCCTCATAAAACAAAATAATAATGATTAAAACAATATTACGTGACAATTAATAGATTAAGTGATTGACATGTGGCCTAAGATGGTTTTGCTTTATTATAATTTATTGATTTGCCAAAAACATAAATGTAATGCAATTAAAATTAATTTAGGTAACTTAAACATATTTTTACCTTAATATTATTACTCACTAATGTTATTAGTAATTCTTTCATTCTTTAATACTATTGGAAAAATGTCACAAAACAGTAACAAAGTTTTAAAAGTGTTCTAATTAATTCACGTGTATCGTTTTTTTGTTATCTAATAAAAGTACTTAAAATCATCATCATCGTTGTCATCATCATCATCATCAACATACTCAGTAGATCCCACCAATAGCAACGCTAAGGTAGGGTCTGAGGAGGGTAAGATGTAAACAGTCTTACCTCTACCTAGTAGGAATAGAGAGGCTGCTTCCAATGAGACCCCCAGCTCAATAGTAGTTTTGCATTAAGCCTTGGACATAAGGCACGTAACCCGCAACAATTAGGACAAAAGCCGATTAGTGTATGTACCCCCTTGTCTTTCGGCTATCAACGCCACCAAATGATGCATGATTAACCATCCCTCTCTTTTAAATGTTATTGTCACGAAATTAGTAAAATAACGTTAAAATAAAAGTAGTTAAAATGGGATAAATATGCAGGTGACATCTCCCAACATGATGGAGCTGTTTGAGACACTTGAAGTTGATATGGAGGTTTCTGATATATCATTCTCAGTGAGCTTAGACGACGGTCATGGCTACGAATGGGGCACTAGAAATGGTTTGTCAAGTTTGTTTTCACAAAAGAAGAATCTATTGAATCCTCGCTTTTGGAACAGATGTTCAGGGAAGTAACCAAGTTTAAAACTGATGCTTTGAGGTACCTAAATTTAAGAATAAACCAAGCTACCTCCCAATTCTTTTTTAACAATTACACAAAAAACTGCTTTATAGCCTAACAATAAAACGGTTGACATGACCGGTTTTAACAATAAGTCCATGGCTTTATAGCCTAGTGGCATCTTAGGGGTGCGATAAGACTTTAGGACCAAGGTCCTGGATTCGATTCCCACAAGAGAGGTTTTTCCCGTATTTATTAGGTTTCCTCCTGAATTGGTGTATAGACATTATGCCTAGTGAAAGTGGATATGATCGGGTGGTTCCACTAGTGGCACGATGATACTCCAGTAGTCCGTCAGTGATCCAAATTTACCGTTAAAAAAAGTATGTTAATTAAAATTGATAAAACTTGACTTAAATTCAGTGTAACATGAAATAAATAGAATAGATAGATTACAAAGTCAACTAAAACAAGAGTAAATTACAAATTCGCTATTTATATATAATTATATATACCCCATTATACACCTTTGCCCGCGTTCTTATTATATAAACTACAATATCACTACAAGAAATTGCTATTTTTAGTGGAGACCTTTGTCGCCGCTATTAGTCCCTTTTGTCGCCGCTATTGACCTTTAGCGGCGACACGTGGCCGCTAAAGCGTCGCCGCTATTGCTGGGACGCTATTGCTCTTCGTGTCGCCGCTAAAGGTTACCGTCGCCGCTATTGCCCTATTTTGTCTTTAGTGGTTTTGGCGGACAATCAATAGCGGTGACATGTGTCGCCGCTAAAAGTCAATTTTTTTAAATACAGCAGCTATATACAGCTACCGAACCTGTTTCGGGTCGAAAAAACGCATCCTGTTTCAAAACGCAACCTGAATACAGCTACATTCAAATATATTAAACACCAAAACCATATACAAAACGTAATACAGTTTCAAACAACAGTTACGTCCTACATTATCATCCTACATGCGTCAAAACGTTAAAAATAACTACCCATACTTCGAAATCATCCTAATCTTCATCATCCTCTTCTTCGTTATCGAAATAAGGGTTATAACAATCGTCGTCGTCTGCCGGTTCTTTTTCTTTTGCACTTAAGTAGCTGTCAAGTCGATTCAGGAAAGCCGGGCTTTGGAACAAGTTGTCAACAAATCCCTACAATAATAAATATCAAAACGTATGTTAGCATATTAGCGGACGCTACCAACATATATTTAACAAGGAAACACGCGTTCGTTTATCATTTTATAAATTGTGTAGTTTACCTCAGAAAAGGGTTCTTGAGTCTCAGGTTGGGAAGCCGACAAGTTCGGGGGCGTATTTGAAGGTTTATGCCCCATCCCCCGGTACCATCCTCTCCGCTCTCCCAAGGCTTCCTGAAATGAGGCAAGTGGAGGACCGTCACCATGCCACTCGTTTGTGGCCTGTTGTAAGTTCCGTTGTATATTACGAAGATGATTAAATATATATATAAATATATATATATATATATAGATATTTGTTTGTTATAGAAAAATATACTTAAAAGAAATACTTACGAAGTTCTGTTCGGCAACCGGGTCAACCCAATGCCCCTCCTTATCCTGGTGGGTTTTTGCGTACGTAGGTACCCAATCTATATCATGTTTAACATTAAACTTAGATTAGATATTAAATAAACAAAAGCTTACACAAACATAAATATAAAATATTACATTTTTGTAGGCTGTGCTACCGTATGACGCCGTCCCCCCGCGGAATGGGAATTACTGTTTCGCGCGGACACCCTTGTTGTCGTCGCATCGTTTGATATATTTTTCGTTTAAAAATCCGTCGACAGCTTTCAACCAGTTATCATAGGGCATGTCAACGGGATGGTATGCCCTTGCTTGTTGAACATCCTGGTACCCTCCGTGTTGCTCAAATAATTTTTTTGCATCGTGTTTGCGGTCAGAGTACCTCTTTATAAGCAAACTCTTGATTCCACCCTTTAAGTTTTTTGCTTGTAGATCCTGTTCAACTTTGTCAAAGTTAAACATTTCCTACAAATTCAATAAAAAAGGTAAAATATTATTATAAATTAAGTCTAACGACCCGTGAAACGGCTGCAAACGGCCTTTAAACGATGGCAAATTACATGCATATAACTTATTTACCCTCAAGTGGTTCATGAGCGCTTCCTTGTACGGTTGTGCCACATTATCCCATCCAACTTTATCGAACGGGATGGACCGCCACATAAATGAACCGGCCTCTCTTGAAAACATATCTCTTCCTTCACCAACGGGGGGTAAACGTGACATCCCTTTCAAATGTTAGGGATACCCCCCCCCCCCCCCCGCCTTAACCATACGACGGAGTTTTTGGTTTGGCTTTCCCCCTAACCCTCTTCGGAGGATCAGCTGCAATTAAAACATAAATAATTAGTAACAACATTTATAATATATGAAACATAACAACTAAAAACGAATTAAAACATAAATAATTAAAAGACTTACCATCAAGCTCGTGCGTGCCTCAAAAAAATAAACTGGAGGCGGTGGATCACCGGCGCCGTCTCCCCCATGTCCCCATGGGGCCAGATCGGCCATTAAATAAGCAAATATCAACATACCGAAATCATGATTTCTAAAAAGTTGCAAATGTTACAGCATGTGTATCTAATATACAACAAGTGTAACTCATATTCAGATAAATATTTCAACAAGTGTTTATCAAAGTTAAACATTTTTTTTTCAAACCTACACATAAACATTCAAATTATCAAGTTAAATATATTTGTTTTCTCAAACCTAAACATAAACATAGAAATTATCAAGTTAAACATATTTTTTTCAAACATAACCATAAACATAGAAATCATGAAACTTAAACATAATTTATACTACCAACACATATACATACTTATAAAAACATTTTGAACAAAAACCCAAGATTTATACATACTTACATACACATTTGCATACTTTATATAAACATACATACTAGCATAAACATTTTTCACCAATTGCAAACATTTAGATGCACAATTGTTCATCCTTTACATACATACATTCATTCATAGACTTACATACACACATACATGCTTACACACCTACATCAACAAATACATAGATTTCCATATACACATTTTCACCAAACACACTTACATTATACATTTTACATACAAACATTCATCCTTATATACACCTACATCAACAAATACATAGATTTCCATGTACACATTTTTTTACCAAACACACCTACATTATACATTTTACATACAAACATTCATCCTTACATACACATTTACGTACCTAAACAAAAAATTATACAATTTCTAAACTTAAAAAAAATACATATAAAACTAACTTTTTTTTAAGTTTCAGGATACGAAGACCGCGGAGAAGAGGTGGTGCCGGAGAAATGATGGTGGTGACCGGAGAAGAGTGGTGGTGATCTGAGTTATATTCCACAAACACAAAAATACACAAAAACGAGCAAAAATTAAAGCCTATAACATGTATATAACAAATGTAGAGAAGAAATTTAACATAAATAGAGTTAAACTAACCGATTTGGGCAAAAGATGGGTGTCTCCGACGGAGCTCAGGCGTTTTTTCGAGGGAAAAATGAAGGAGGAGGGAAGAAAGGCGCTGATATTGGGTCTGTACGTTAAGACCATTACCGGCGACACTTTGTCGCCGCTATTGGTACTACGTCGTGGCTACTGGTTGAACCTGGATAACATTTGTGTGGCTAGGGTTTATTGTGGTTTAGGGACCTTTGTGGAGACGGCGTCGCCGCTAATTGTATAATATTTGTCGCCGCTATTGCCTGTTGAATCCCTAACCGTCAGATCTAGAAAATGATCAACGGCTGGGGTTTGGTCTGAGGGCCCGGGACACGGATCGACGAATAGCGGCGACACTTGGCATGTCGCCGCTAATGGCGTTGCCGCTAAAACCGGTGGTTTCTTGTAGTGTATGTTTGTTAAAAGAAAAAAAAATCAAACTCGAAATAATTAATATATGTGTTTAAATATCCCAACTATAGACTAGTATATGTTTGCCACGTTAAGAATTGTCTTTTAATAAACATATATATGCTATATTTTCGTCCCTCTTTAATGTCCATAAAAAGAAGTTAAACCTTTACCCTTCATGTCTGTTTAATATAAACTTTGATAGCCAATTGTTAATGAGCATTTATCGAAGTTAACTAGCAATGAACATATATATATATATATATATATATATATATAAAGCAATACAGGTACCTGGACGATAACCAAGATACTAGTCACCGAGAAACATTGCAAGGCTTCATCAAGTCACATGGTTACTCAGAATTATTCCAAAAGGCTTATCTTGTGAGCAAACTTCAAAACTCCATTATCCAACATTCTTCAATAAGCTTATAGTCTCCTGACATATATATATACCACAGGTACCATTGTGCTATTCAATTTGGCCTTACCCTGCGGAACAAATCTTAGGTTTCTCTGCATTTTTAGTTCTCTCGTCCCTTCGCAGTCAGCACATGCTTCAGGTACAACTCTTCTCGAAAACAATTAAGTAGCATAATAAGACATATATAAGTAAAAGAAGGTTAAGTAACTAACAAAGAGAAATGGATACTACTTTAATGAACCCTCAATATCATTCCAGTTGATTATGTGAAATATTGTGGAAGCTAAATAGTATGTTGTATTTCATGGATGATCAAAACATATATGTTTGTGTGTGTACATACATACATACATACATACATACATACGTACATACATACATACATACATACATGTGCATGTTCAGTACAAAACATAGAATAAGTAGAAAAGTCCAAGAAACGAGTAAGTATGAAATGTTTACATAACATGTATATGTTACTTCCTAACCCATTTTCTTTCACTCTTCCATTAAATCAACACAATAATGCGCGCAAATGTCTTATGTGTTTCTTAAGAAGGTTTTCTACTTAAAATTGGTTTTCCTCTATATATGTGTGTAACATAGTGAACAAATAGCGACACAATAATGCGCACAAACGTATTATGTATTTTTCAAAAGGTCTTGATTGGTGGCTGTTGTTTACCGGCGGCAGAAAGAGGAATGGGTGGGACGGTGGCAGTATTAAGGTTAGATGGGGTATTAGAATAGGAGATTACAAAGAGATTATATAGACTACATAGTTACACTCTAATTGATCCTCTAATATACACAAATACATATATTGACGAATACGAGCAATATTCCCTATACAAAATTTGTGGCACTATATTTGGGACATGTTTGAAGAAAAAAAGTTATAAAGCTTATTTTGTGAATTTTTTTTAGGTTTATGGTCGCCCTCAATGGCTTACGGTCAGAAGTCATTCATATACTTTTGTTACAAAGGTGAACTTTTTATTTATTCTCTATTTGTTTCACTGTTAGACCATTCTAACTATATACATGTTGGAATGAATTGAATGACAGGTCAAAGAGGATCTGGAACGTAAAGGTTGCCAAATAAGAATAGGTTGCGCAGTTCAATCCGTGTCAAAATTTGATAGTGGTAAATAATTGCTTTAATTTATTAACTATAGTTGTCTTCTTTTGAATTTGACCATATTACCATATTAGGACACTTATGCTTAGTGAATCAGTGTCGCGCTCTTGTGTGGGATACGTAAATAATACACAATGTGCTATTGGTGTCTTGACACCTGTGATGACTATCTAAATCCACCATTGGCTATTAGGTCATGTGCCTTTTTTCTATGTCACTTTGATCATGTTTGATGGAAAAGATGGAAAATTAGTTCCTTGGTTTTGCCACTGAGTTTTGTGCTTTGTTAGTAGAGAACAACTAATCATGAAAACTATCACGTGAGTGAGGTTCAATGAGGAACCTAAAATAAATGGAGAATCAAGGAATCACTAATTTTACAAATAAAAAATTATTAAAAATCATTTTTGTAAACGTATGAAGCAATCATTCAAATACAAAAATTAATTGTTGTGATTTTTATAAATCTTTTCTTTATTTTTATTTTTTGTTTTTCTATATACAGAAAATCAACGAAAAAGATTTGATTAGAGTTAATTTTTTACATGAAAAAATGATTTTTTATGAGTTGTTTTTGTTTTACCCTTGGTTCTCCGGTTCCCTTTTTTGACCTATACACACACACATATATATATATATATAGAGGAAATATAGAGAGACAACCCACTTAAATTAAGAAAACTTAAGAAAACCTTATGTAACAAATTTTTTGTTTAAAAAAATTAGAGAATGTAGGTTACATGTTAATGAACGTTTTGTAACAAAAAAAATAAAAATAAAAAGCGCTGAAGGGATTATAACATAACCTATTACACCATACAATGTAAAGTTTTGAATTTTACCTAGTTTTTTTTTATCTAGAGTAATGTACTTGCTATCTAAATTCCTCTCATTTAGTATCTCATAATGGTACTAAAATTTATGTTCACAACTAGTATTAAACATCGCGCTTTGCGGCGGTGTCGTAATGGTTAATATTAATACAACGGAGGTATAAAACAAAAATAAGAAAAGGAAAAAAATAAACCTAAAAGTATGTAGAAAAGAAAAATAACAAAAAGGAAAGTGTGTTAAAAGAAAAAAAATTATAACTAATCTAAATTAACTTGATATTAAATTAATAATATAAATAGCCTAAATGACCTAAAAAAGAATTGTTACTGTTCACATTTCATTTTGTTAGTATATAGAATATATACTAGCTGAATCACGATTGAATGTTACAAAATACAAACAGGTTGGGTGATAAGCTGTGAAGATGGCTCTCACGAAAAGTGTAATGGATGCATAATAGCGACACATGCCCCAGATGCTCTCACATTGCTAGGAGAACAAGCTTCATACGAAGAAAAAACAATACTCGGCGCTTTTAATTATGTCTATAGGTATGCTCACCCTGTGTATAATTTCCACATGTGCTCAGCGCTTTTAATTATGTATCTACATGTTGCACTTAATTAAGTAGTTTCATATTTGAATGTACACAACAGTTCTACTTCTCATTATACCATTTTAATGATGATTAGAAATGCATACTAATTAAAGTCTTATTTGCAGTGACATGTTTCTACATCGTGATGCAAAATTACTGCCCCGAAACCAAACAACATGGAGTGCATGGAATTTCCGTGAAACACTGGATAACAAAGTATGCTTAACTTACTGGCTCAATGCGATCCAGGTACATATGATGCCACCTTATACTTTATGATTAGTTCATCTATTTATTTACCCAGATGGTGTAGAACCTGTATGAATGCCTACTTCATTTTAAGTGCATAACCCTTAAATTATTTATATGAAAATGTAGAACATTGATGACGAGGGACCACCTTTTCTTAACCCGTCCCAAACTCCAAAGAGTACGGTACTTAAGTGGTCAACTGGATATCTAGTTCCATCGCTTGCGGCATCAAAGGCTTCACTTGAGCTTCATACTATTCAAGGAAAGAAACATTGTGTTTTGTGGAGCTTACCAAGGTATTCTTACTTATGCAACCAACCTACACCTTATACCAACAAATGTCATGTAAGTCTTACCTATTAATGCAGTCATGTTACATTGTTACATTCTATTACCACTTTATCCAATATTTTACCTATTTAGAAGGTGGCATGCTACCCATATGCCCATTGGAAATTTAAATGCTGATGTGTAAGTGGTAATGACACATAAGAAATGATATTTCATATATTGTTGATGCGCGTAAATAACCATGCCCGCTAAAAACAACAAAATAATAACTTTGATATTGTTATAATAATTGAATTTTACCTACTTTTCATTAATAATTTTATCTCACTGTTATTTCTTGCTTCCGGTGTGTATCGCATAAGCTCTATGCTAACTCATCCTTGATTCTTATAGGTTATAGATTACATGAGGATGGAGTGAAGGTAATATACTTTGTTAATGAAACCTTACTGAACAATTTTGTATCAAAGTATCTTGTGGAGAGCTTGTTTAAGGTTCCATATTGTATAAGGAAATGGAACAGTGACTCATCATGTATGAAAAACATTAATACACATCTCACATTGATTTTTAAGTTGTTGTAGGCCGGCATTGTTGCAGCAAACAAAATGCTTAATAAGAGTTATGATATTCTCAACAACCCTAATCAGATGGTACCCTCTTTGATGGAAGCTGGTGCACGGTCGTTGATTGTTAAGTTTCTTCAAAATTACATTACCCTTGGAACTTTAATGTAAGTCATACTTTATTACATACAATCTTCTTTCAAATGCTTATTGTCTATTTCAAAAGTAAGCCAAGTCAATCATCTCAGGAGAGAGTATCACTTATTTATTTTCTTATTAGGAATACATACATTAATTTCATGTGACCAATTTCTTTCAAAACTAAAGTAAGGAGAACAAGTAAAAAACAAGATGAGAAACTAGATCAAACTAGTGCGCCCCCCAATTAAGAACACTCACATATACACACCAAAATAAGGTTAGATTGAACCTCTAGTGATTGATTCCTTGATGGAGGAACTCTCAAAATCAATCACATTATATACGGAGAGAAATTTAGAAAGTGCTCATTTGACCCTAAACATTAGCCTCTTGTCCAAAATCAAAATCATTTCATTTTAATTTGTACGGTTTAATCGAAGAAGGGGGTACAATGTTCAAGTTTGAAGGGAGCAAAAACAAAAGTTCTTTAAAAGTTCATTTAAAAGTTCACAATTTCCAATTTTATTGGAAGGTAAATGCTCTAAATTTGCTTATAGCTATCTCTTACAATGTATCCACTTCCTCAATCTCCCTAATTTTTATTGGTTCATCGATATTTTCTTCTTATTTCAACCATTCACTATATATATATATATATATATATATATATAGGGAAATGGTAAAATGAGAAACGTCTTGAGTTGTGAGAATCATGAGAACTAAGTCTTCCAAAAGATTTTTTCAAAAATAATTTTTAATTTTTTTTAAAATCACTTGTTTTAGAAAAAAATAAAAAATAAAAAAATGTCGCATACAAATATTTACATCAGATGTAAAAAAAATTACATTGTCATAAAGAAAATTTACATCAGCGGTAAATAAAACTTACATTGGACGTAATTACCGACTCGACAATTTTTTTTTGTGTTTTTTTACAGATTTATTTATAATATTTTTATATCTACGTTTGTGCAATAAATGATGGCCCAACTTGCGCGCTTCTCACAACTCGTGGTGGTTCTTAATTGAACCGGATCCTTTATATGTATATATATATATATAGGAGAAGGATCCGTTAGGAACCACCCTTTGTTGCGAGAACCGCGAGAACCAATGTGAACAAAACAAAAAATACCTAAAAAATCTAAAAAACACCCAAAAAAGATTTTGTTTTAACATTTTTACCAAAAAATCGTTAATTTTCGTCACAAAAAAAATGTATGCCTTTTAGATTTTTTTAGGTTTTTTTGGGGGGTTTAGTTTTTAGCATTTAGCTTGTGAGGAGGGGGGTTATGTAACATTTGTATAAATCGGGTCTCCAAAACCCGCTCCGTTTTGTAATCAAATACCAAGTTATGAAAATATAGTAATTATTTATGGTTATCTTGAGTTTAAACGTTACATAATTAATAAATAAACTAAACTATAAAAATTAAATTGGATAAAAAGTTAAAATAAAATAAATAAAAACAATTGTAGCTGACCGGACTCGAACCCGGGTCAATTGCTCCAACAACTTAACATCCACTTCCCAAACCACTCCGCCACAACGTGTTTTCTGTAACAATTGGCAACTAAATGGATCTTATATGCAAACTTGAATTAACCATAGGTGCCATCTGAATAACGGAAACCGGCAAACCGAACGCTAAATCATTTCGACTTCTTTTGGCTAGCTTATAACCGATGAATATCGGTTTCTAATTATGTCCGAATTGAATGAACTTAAAGACTTCATCATTTCCGGTTTTTGAAACCGAAAACATACCAAACTCTAATTTAATCCAAGTCCTGATCTTTTGCGCGATTCATAACTATCACACAACACTCAATTTCATTTTCGTCAAGATTCTGAACTGTAAGATCCTCTGAATTCGATCGCCGGAATTTTTTTCTGCAACTCACCGGAAAACCGGGAATCGCATTCTCACGGTAATTCCTTCGACTCTTTTTGTTTAAAACATGTGATTAGTTAATCTCTAACACAATTCCATCATCAGAATCAACCTTAGTCAACGTTTATCGGAAATCTCACCTTCGCCGGAAAGTTTCTGAAATTGCCGGAATTTCACTGTGAAAGGGTAAGATATCCTACACTTCATTTAAACCTTGTTTAGATGATTTAATTCTATAAATAATCGAACCACACTGTTAATTGTTTCAACAGTCGGAGTCAATTCCTGTACCGACAAAACCTTCGCCGGATTTCTGTGATTATCTTCAATTGGTAAATTCTGTTCTTTAAACTCTCTTCATTCCTTACTCTTGAATTACTGATAGTGTCTAAAAAGTTTGTAAACCACAAATCAATCGTAATCGGTCGAGTTATGTGGCCTGTGTAATCGGTGAAGAAGATGAAGTTCAATCAGAATATAAGGGTAATTAAAAACCGAATTATAAACGGGTTAGACACACAGTCCAGCGGTGGCCTGTGTGCAAAGTTTATATACAAGTCCCGAGTTCGATCCTTACTACACACACGCTTCACGTAATAACACTCTTTTTATTCATGAACTAACCGGGTTAGAACGGGTAGTTGTTAAGTATAATATAAATCAAGAATATAACCGGGTGCAAAACAAACTTCACGTCGCGCGATCGAGTCCCGTCACAAGCACCGGTTCATGAGATTAAAACGTTTTGCAAAATAAAGGAATTTTCGGTAAGTTCGAATAAGTATATAAATATAATTAAAACTGGATTTCTAACGGCTTAGTCACGTAGCTCAGCTGGTAGAGCTACGTGCGCGTGAACGGAAGGTCACCGGTTCGAATCCCGCTTGGCGCAAATATTTACCGCTGACCGAACCGGTCAACGGTCAAACAGTAAAAAAAAAATATTTTTTTTTTAAATATTTATTTGTTTATTTTAATTTAAAAATCAATTAAAAATACTTAAAAATAACATTTTTAAAGATAGAAAATAGCCATAAACTCACAAAAATATATCTAAAAATCCCATTAAAATCCTTAATAAAATCTATCCATTTAATATATCTTTCAATTTCTATTTAGGTTAGTATTCCTCGTCGACTCGCTCGTCTAAATCGTGCGCATCTCACCATCTCCAATCCAACGCACCCAATGTGAGTGAACCCTTCAAATTCCCCGTTTTAATCACGTTTTTTGGGTGTATCATGTGTCTTGTTCATTTACATATTATAACCAAGTTATTGTGCATATATCATATCATGACATGTGTGTTAGTTTGTTGCTGTTAAGTAGTTATTATTGTTTGCAAATTATTATTTCAGTACATGCAATTGCCGAGGCCGTAGCTCCCCATCCATCGAGGTTGAGTTTGATCCCCATTTTATTATGCGGTTGATCAGGGCGTGCCCGCACGATCGGCTCCGTTTGATTGAGCCTTGATCGGTCATTTCATTTTACATTTCAATACATGCAATACGCTCGGCTCCGTTTGATTGAGCTTTGAGTGCACAGTTCAATTTACATTTCCAGTTCATGCAATACGTTCGGCTCCGTTTGATTGAGCCTTGAGCGCACAGTTCAATTTACATTTCCAGTTCATGCAATACGATCGGCTCCGTTTGATTGAGCCTTGATCGCACAGTTCATTTATGTTAATTATTATATGATGTTGGTATGTTCATGTATGCTATCGATTGTTAATTGATGTTTGCCAGTGTTTGATTTCATACATGTGCTCTTTTATGATTATGCACAATATTTTATTGATAAACTAACCAGAAAATTATTATCAAATGTTTATCTATAAGGTTCACTCGCCAACTTATGTTGACCCAAAAACCTCCTATTTTACACATGATACAGGTGAACCAGCAGCAGCTAGGAACACGTAGGACCTGGATTAGAAGAAATAAAACGATTTAGTATTTGGATGATTATGTTTGGTTATTTCCCCTTGTAATGAATGAACATGTTTGGATGCTTGAGAAATGTAACTTTGACTTCATTTAATTATGAAACATAATAGTAAATGTCATGTGCTTTGGTGATAACCCAATTATGCCCCGACTCTTATTTCCGCTGCGGGTCGGGGTGTGATAGATTGGTATCAGAGCCATGACTATAGGGATATAGGATAGGTTATTAGACCCTTAGAGCCTATACTATAGTCGATTAGAAACTTATAAAAATATTTGTGTGTTATATGCCAAATTTCATGATGTTTATATGTTTATGTTAAATGTTACATTTGATATTGTTCAAGCATGTTCATAAGTATGTATTATCAAGTAATGCCTATCATGAAATCGTATGATCATAACATATCACATCCATGCAAGCACACACCACATCATGATTGATTTTACAATGATTTTCGTGTTTTCAAATCTCATCAAAGTGAGTTCTCATGACGGGCATGTAGTAACTGGAAGGGTACTAGTACCGGTAGTCGGAACGTCCTGTCTAGGCTGGCATTCGTATAAATCCAAAATAAAGGACCAGTTTGCCTACCTGGGGACTAACGATGAGAGTACGAAATACCTATTAGGCCAAAGCATGCTATACCAAACGTCGTGAGAGCTAATCCCACTTTGAGTTGTCATTGTGTCTACACCTGGACACGTTCCGACCAAATATCTCATGAACATATTTTGTGGTTAGCATTCGGGGGATGCGAGTGTTAAATTGCCAATACTAATGTGAATCCTACCAAGCCAATAGCCATGGGGGCCCACATGACTATATAGGTGAAGGTATGGGGGACATTTGAGGCCCAACATGAGCGAACCCAAGACATCCTTTGGATGTAGTTACATTATTGACATTTATGTTATTTTCATTTTCTTAAAGACACATGACACCTTAAAAGATACCATAAACTCACAATCTTCTCATTTTATGATCCTGTAGATGTCATCTAGACCGCATCGAAGGAGTAGGAAATCGGAAAAGTCTCGGGAACGTTTGGCCACTCATATCGCGAATCAAATGGCCACGATATTACCTGACATCGTAGTACAAGTACAACAAGCCCTTGCTGCAAATCCTACTAACCCTCCTCAACAACAGGACCAGATCATCAACAACCCTCCTACCATCAAATGCTCCTACAAACATTTTAAGTCCTGCGATCCCCCAAAATTCGAAGGGACTGAGGGAGTCACTGCTTTCCTACATTGGTTCGAGGAGATGGAAAACGTTTTCTTAAACTGCGATTGTCCTGAGGATCGCAAAGTTCGTTATGCCACCGGGAGACTACTTGGGGTAGCTCTCACTTGGTGGAATACCGAGAAAGGAAAGAGGGGAACGGAATATGCGATGGCCTTAACTTGGGAGGAGTTAAGGGAAATCATGACTAGGCGATTCTGTCCTAGAAGTGAAATTAAGAAATTGGAAGATGAATTTCATGCCTTGAAGCAAAAAGATGGTGATCACTCGACTTACAACAAAAGGTTCTTGGAGTTGAACCAAATGGTTCCAAAGTTATTCACTCCAACCTACCGTCTGATCGAACATTACATTCGAGGACTTCCCTCGAAAATCCAAGATTCGGTCCTCAGCGTTTCACCGATAACACTAGAAGCTGCCATGGAGTTGGCGACAGAACTGACCGAAAACCGAATTCGCAATGGGAAGTTTAAGGAGGAAAAGAAGAAAACCCCTGCTGAGGGACAAACCTCAAACCACCATACTCCTTCCTCTAAATTTGCTAACAAGAGGAAGCGTAACACCAGGAATTTTGCAGTCACCCAAACCAACACCCCTGTTCCTGCTGCACCCATTACTCAAGCCACTCCTCCACTCGCGCCATACAAAAGACCATACACAGGGCCACTACCAAAATGTAACCGTTGTCAGTATCACCACTCCCCTGACTATCCTTGCCAATACTGTACCGGCTGTGGTCGCGCTGGACACACTGTTCAAAACTGCCGCACGCTTCAACGAACAAACCGCCACCAACCTATAACCCAAACCCACCAACAATTTATGGGTCAAGCCCAACAACAACAACCATTTCCACCCACTCAACATTTAGCCCAAACATACTATCAACCCAACTACCCTATGGGCCAACCTATGCGGGCTTGTTTCAATTGCGGTGATCCAAGTCATTTCAGGAACACATGTCCAAGGCTGGTCAATATTATTCATGCTCAAGCCCAAGCCAACCCTGTGAATCAAGCAAACCAAGCTCCTCCACCTGCTAGAGGAAGGGCTTTCAATATTAACGCAAACCAGGCCAGAGCTGACGGCAATGTGGTCAACGGTACGTTTCTTATAAATGGTAGATATGCCTCTATGTTATTTGATACTGGTGCGGATAGAAGTTTCGTGTCATTAGAATTTGAACCTATCTTAAGCAAAAATCGGGATAAGCTCGCGGAATCCATAACGGTGGAAGTTGCAGAAGGAAAACCAGTTTCGTTAGACTCTATTTTACGCAACTGTACGCTCACCTAAACGACCACGATTTCTCAGTCGATCTTATTCCTATGAAGCTGGGAAGTTTCGACATCATAATCGGAATGGATTGGCTCAGTCAGCATCATGCGGAAGTTGTATGTCGTGAAAAATTTATTCGTATTCCTCTTTCAAACGGTCAGACTCTTCGCATTATTGGAGAAACCTCGGCGAAAGGGCTCAACTTAATGTCTTGTCTTCAAGCTCAAAAATACCTTCGCAAAAATTATGTCGCGTTTTTAGCCCATATCATCAAGAAGGGGACCTCAGAAAAGAAACTTGAAGATATCCCTGTTGTAAAAGATTTTCCACAAGTTTTTCCTGACGACATTTCAGGACTTCCTCCAATTAGAGATGTCGAATTTCATATCGATCTTATACCTGGTGCTACACCAGTGGCAAAATCTCCATATAGGTTAGCCCCCTCTGAAATGCAAGAGCTAGCCAGTCAATTGCAAGAGTTGACTGACAAGGGATTTATACGCCCCAGCTCATCACCATGGGGTGCACCTGTACTTTTTGTAAAGAAGAAGGATGGATCTTTTCGCATGTGCATCGACTACAGAGAGCTCAACAAGTTAACTGTCAAAAATCGATATCCTTTACCTCGCATAGATGACCTTCTTGACCAACTACAAGGTGCCAGTTGCTTCTCGAAAATCGACCTTCGATCAGGCTATCATCAGCTTAGAGTGCATGAAGAAGACGTCCCTAAAACTGCTTTTCGAACTCGATATGGTCACTATGAATTCATGGTTATGCCGTTTGGATTAACCAACGCACCAGCTGTTTTCATGGACCTAATGAATAGAGTCTGCAAACCTTACCTTGATCGATTTGTTATTGTATTCATCGACGATATTCTTATCTATTCAAAATCTAAAGCTGATCATGAGCATCATCTGCGACTTGTTCTTGCACTTCTAGAAAAGGAAAAGCTTTATGCCAAGTTCTCTAAATGTGAATTCTGGTTAAAAGAGGTGCAATTTCTCGGGCATGTAGTCAATGACAAAGGAATACATGTGGACCCATCAAAGATCAAAGCAGTTCAAGAATGGCAAGCTCCACGTACGCCAACTGAAGTAAGGTCTTTTCTTGGACTTGCTGGCTACTATCGTCGATTCATTTCAAATTTCTCTCGCATTGCGGTGCCACTCACGGCTTTAACCCATAAAGGGAAACCATTCGTATGGGGGCCCAAGCAAGATGAAGCTTTTCAAACTCTCAAGCAAAAACTTTGTGATGCACCAATCCTCACTCTTCCTGAAGGTTGTGATGATTTTGTAGTCTATTGCGACGCGTCAGGGCAAGGATTAGGTTGCGTTCTCATGCAAAGAGGAAAAGTCATAGCTTATGCCTCAAGGCATCTCAAGACACACGAAAAGAACTACACCACTCATGACCTTGAACTTGGAGCTGTTATATTTGCTCTTAAGATATGGAGACATTATCTCTATGGTACGAAGTGTGAAATCTACACTGACCACAAGAGTCTTCAACATATCTTCAATCAGAAAGAGTTAAATATGAGGCAACGAAGATGGGTCGAACTCCTAAATGATTACGACTGTGAAATCAGATACCACCCTGGCAAAGCAAATGTGGTGGCTGATGCACTTAGTCGAAAGGGTTATGCGAACTCCATTCATCTTCTATGTTCGCAAATTGTAACCAATATTAAGGATCAAATTCGAGAAGCTCAGCACGTTTCAATAACAGAGGAAGATGTACAAAAAGAGATGTCCTGTGGAGCCGAGCTAAAACTTGAAACTAAATCTGATGGTATTTTGTATTACCTAGATCGTATATGGATTCCTAACCACATCAATCTTCGTGAAACACTCATGCATGAAGCTCACAAATCGCGATATTCTATACACCCAGGAGCTGCTAAGATGTATCAAGACTTACGGTACACCTATTGGTGGCCTGGAATGAAGAAAGATATTGCCGTTTTTGTTTCCAAGTGTCTCACTTGTTCTAAAGTAAAGGCTGAACACCAAAGACCCTCAGGAACTCTAGTCCAACCAGAAATACCTGTTTGGAAGTGGGAAAATATAACCATGGATTTCATTACCGGGTTACCTCGCACTTCTAGTGGGTATGACACTATATGGGTGATTATAGACCGACTTACAAAATCAGCTCACTTATTTCCTATTCGAGAAGATTTCAAGAACGAAAAGCTTGCTCGTATTTATATCAACGAAATCGTCAGCCGACATGGAGTTCCATTAAGTATTATTTCTGATCGTGATGGCCGTTTCACCTCACGAACATGGCAAGCAGTACAATCCGCTATGGGCACTCGATTAGATCTCAGTACCGCTTACCATCCTCAAACTGATGGACAGTCTGAGCGCACCATTCAAACCCTTGAGGATATGCTTAGAGCATGTGTCATAGACTTCAAGGGAAATTGGGACGCCCATCTACCGTTAGTTGAATTTTCGTACAACAACAGTTATCATTCTAGCATCGGCATGGCACCTTTTGAAGCTTTATATGCTCGAAAGTGTCGATCTCCTGTTTGTTGGCACGAAATTGGGGAAGCACAAATTACTGGTCCAGAATTGATCCTAGAAACCACAGATAAGATTCATCAAATCCGAAACAATCTTCTAGCGGCTCAAAGTCGTCAAAAGAGTTACGCAGATAAACGACGGAAGCCCTTGGAGTTTAGCGTTGGTGATCATGTGCTTTTAAAAGTATCACCGTGGAAGGGAGTAGTTCGTTTTGGTCAAAAGGGAAAGCTAGCACCACGTTACGTAGGACCTTTCAAGATACTCGAAAGAGTAGGTCCTGTAGCATACAAGCTTGACCTGCCGGAAGAACTCGACAGGATTCATCCCACATTCCACGTGTCGAACTTGAAGAAGTGCCTCGCTGATGAGAATCTTCATATTCCACTGGAGGATATTCAGATTGATGAATCCATGCATTTTATTGAAAGACCAGTAGAGATTATGGACTATGGAGAAAAGCGTCTACGTCGAAGTCGCATTCCTATTGTTAGGGTACGCTGGGAGTCGAAACGGGGACCTGAGTTTACTTGGGAACGTGAAGACTCAATGCGTGAAAAATACCCTCATCTTTTCCCTACTACTTCAACTGTTTAAATTTCGGGACGAAATTCCTAAAAGTAGGGGATACTGTAACATTTGTATAAATCGGGTCTCCAAAACCCGCTCCGTTTTGTAATCAAATACCAAGTTATGAAAATACAGTAATTATTTATGGTTATCTTGAGTTTAAACGTTACATAATTAATAAATAAACTAAACTATAAAAATTAAATTGGATAAAAAGTTAAAATAAAATAAATAAAAACATTTGTAGCTGACCGGACTCGAACCCGGGTCAACTGCTCCAACAACTTAACATCCACTTCCCAAACCACTCCGCCACAACGTGTTTTCTGTAACAATTGGCAACTAAATGGATCTTATACGCAAACTTGAATTAACCATAGGTGCCATCTGAATAACGGAAACCGGCAAACCGAACGCTAAATCATTTCGACTTCTTTTGGCTAGCTTATAACCGATGAATATTGGTTTCTAATTATGTCCGAATTGAATGAACTTAAAGACTTCATCATTTCCGGTTTTTGAAACCGAAAACATACCAAACTCTAATTTAATCCAAGTCCTGATCTTTTGCGCGATTCATAACTATCACACAACACTCAATTTCATTTTCGTCAAGATTCTGAACTGTAAGATCCTCTGAATTCGATCGCTGGAATTTTTTTCTGCAACTCACCGGAAAACCGGGAATCGCATTCTCACGGTAATTCCTTCGACTCTTTTTGTTTAAAACATGTGATTAGTTAATCTCTAACACAATTCCATCATCAGAATCAACCTTAGTCAACGTTTATCGGAAATCTCACCTTCGCCGGAAAGTTTCTGAAATTGCCGGAATTTCACTGTGAAAGGGTAAGATATCCTACACTTCATTTAAACCTTGTTTAGATGATTTAATTCTATAAATAATCGAACCACACTGTTAATTGTTTCAACAGTCGGAGCTCAATTCCTGTACCGACAAAACCTTCGCCGGATTTCTGTGATTATCTTCAATTGGTAAATTCTGTTCTTTAAACTCTCTTCATTCCTTACTCTTGAATTACTGATAGTGTCTAAAAAGTTTGTAAACCACAAATCAATCGTAATCGGTCGAGTTATGTGGCCTGTGTAATCGGTGAAGAAGATGAAGTTCAATCAGAATATAAGGGTAATTAAAAACCAAATTATAAACGGGTTAGACACACAGTCCAGCGGTGGACTGTGTGCAAAGTTTATATACAAGTCCCGAGTTCGATCCTTACTACACACACGCTTCACGTAATAACACTCTTTTTATTCATGAACTAACCGGGTTAGAACGGGTAGTTGTTAAGTATAATATAAATCAAGAATATAACCGGGTTAGACACACAGTCCAGCGGTGGACTGTGTGCAAAACAAACTTCACGCCGCGCGATCGAGTCCCGTCACAAGCACCGGTTCATGAGATTAAAACGTTTTGCAAAATAAAGGAATTTTCGGTAAGTTCGAATAAGTATATAAATATAATTAAAACTGGATTTCTAACGGGTTAGTCACGTAGCTCAGCTGGTAGAGCTACGTGCGCGTGAACGGAAGGTCACCGGTTCGAATCCCGCTTGGCGCAAATATTTACCGCTGACCGAACCGGTCAACGGTCAACGGTCAAATAGTAAAAAAAATAATATTTTTTTTTAAATATTTATTTGTTTATTTTAATTTAAAAATCAATTAAAAATACTTAAAAATAACATTTTTAAAGATAGAAAATAGCCATAAACTCACAAAAATATATCTAAAAATCCCATTAAAATCCTTAATAAAATCTATCCATTTAATATATCTTTCAATTTCTATTTAGGTTAGTATTCCTCGTCGACTCGCTCGTCTAAATCGTGCGCATCTCACCATCTCCAATCCAACGCACCCAATGTGAGTGAACCCTTCAAATTCCCCGTTTTAATCACGTTTTTTGGGTGTATCATGTGTCTTGTTCATTTACATATTATAACCAAGTTATTGTGCATATATCATATCATGACATGTGTGTTAGTTTGTTGCTGTTAAGTAGTTATTATTGTTTGCAAATTATTATTTCAGTACATGCAATTGCCGAGGCCGTAGCTCCCCATCCATCGAGGTTGAGTTTGATCCCCATTTTATTATGCGGTTGATCAGGGCGTGCCCGCACGATCGGCTCCGTTTGATTGAGCCTTGATCGGTCATTTCATTTTACATTTCAATACATGCAATACGCTCGGCTCCGTTTGATTGAGCTTTGAGTGCACAGTTCAATTTACATTTCCAGTTCATGCAATACGTTCGGCTCCTTTTGATTGAGCCTTGAGCGCACAGTTCAATTTACATTTCCAGTTCATGCAATACGATCGGCTCCGTTTGATTGAGCCTTGATCGCACAGTTCATTTATGTTAATTATTATATGATGTTGGTATGTTCATGTATGCTATCGATTGTTAATTGATGTTTGCCAGTGTTTGATTTCATACATGTGCTCTTTTATGATTATGCACAATATTTTATTGATAAACTAACCAGAAAATTATTATCAAATGTTTATCTATAAGGTTCACTCGCCAACTTATGTTGACCCAAAAACCTCCTATTTTACACATGGTACAGGTGAACCAGCAGCAGCTAGGAACACGTAGGACCTGGATTAGAAGAAATAAAACGATTTAGTATTTGGATGATTATGTTTGGTTATTTCCCCTTGTAATGAATGAACATGTTTGGATGCTTGAGAAATGTAACTTTGACTTCATTTAATTATGAAACATAATAGTAAATGTCATGTGCTTTGGTGATAACCCAATTATGCCCCGACTCTTATTTCCGCTGCGGGTCGGGGTGTGATAGGTTAGGTTTTTTTTACGTTTTTGGGGGGTTTAATTTTATGGTTTAGTTTTTTAGCATTTAGCTTGGATGTTGGGGGGGGGGGGGGGGGGGTGTTTTTTTTTTTTTTTGTTTTAGGAGGGGTGGGTTTTAGGTTTTTTTTTTTAAGTTTTGGGTGGTGATGTAGTGGGTTACTTTTGTGTTCACATTGGTATCGCAGTTCTCACAAATAGTGGTTTTCGTCTGAACCTTGCCCTATATATATATATATATATATATATGGTTAGGATCATGTGAGAAACACTAAGTTAATTGAGAAACTTGAGAAACATTCTGAACCACACATTTTCCCAAAGCTTTTCGTAATATACATATATGTATAGTTTAAAATTGACTATATACATATGTGTATAATTCAATATACATATATGTATATACTCAATTCTAACTTATACATATGTGCATATTGTAACATTTGTAAAAATCGGGTTTTCAAAACCTGCTCCGTTTTGTAATCGAATATCGAGTTATTTATTTACATATAAAACTATACATAATTAATAAATAGACTAAACTATAAAAATTATATTTGATAAAAAGCTAAAATAAAATAAATAAAAAAATTATGTTGCTGCCCGGACTCGAACCCGGGTCAGCCAAGACACACTCCAACGCTTTAACACACACTCACATCACCACTCCGCCACTTTGTGTTTTCTGTTATCACTAGGAAACAAATGAGATTTATATACAGACTTAGTTAAACCGGTTCCGCCAACTGGCAAGCAGTACAATCCGCTATGGGCACACGATTAGATCTCAGTACCGCCTATCATCCTCAAACTGATGGACAGTCTGAGCGCACCATTCAAACTCTTGAAGATATGCTTAGAGCATGTGTCATAGACTTCAAGGGAAATTGGGACGCCCACCTACCATTAGTAGAATTTTCGTACAACAACAGCTATCATTCGAGCATCGGCATGGCACCTTTTGAAGCCTTATATGGACGTAAGTGCCGATCTCCTGTATGTTGGCACGAAATTGGGGAAGCATAAATTACTGGTCAAGAATTGATCCAAGAAACCACAGACAAGATCCATCAAATTCGAAACAATCTTCTAGCGGCTCAAAGTCGTCAAAAGAGTTATGCAGATAAACGACGGAAGCCCTTAGAATTTAACATTGGTGATCATGTGCTTTTAAAAGTATCACCGTGGAAGGGAGTAGTTCGTTTTGGTCAAAAGGGGAAGCTAGCACCTCGTTACGTAGGACCTTTCAAGATACTCGAAAGAGTAGGTCCTGTAGCATACAAGCTTGACCTACCAGAAGAACTCAACAGGATTCATCTCACATTCCACGTGTCGAACTTGAAGAAGTGCCTCGCTGATGAGAATCTCCATATTCCGCTGGAAGATATTCAGATTGATGAATCTATGCATTTTATTGAAAGACCAGTGGAGATCATGGACTACGGGGAGAAACGTCTTCGACGAAGTCGCATTCCAATTGTTAGGGTACGCTGGGAGTCGAAACGGGGACCTGAGTTTACTTGGGAACGTGAAGACTCAATGCGTGAAAAATACCCGCATCTTTTTCCTACTACTTCAACTACTTAAATTTCGGGACGAAATTCCTAAAAGTAGGAGATACTGTAACATTTGTAAAAATCGGGTTTTCAAAACCCGCTCCGTTTTGTAATCGAATATCGAGTTATAAAAGTTACATTGAATATTTATGATTATTTACATATAAAACGATACATAATTAATAAATAGACTAAACTATAAAAATTATATTTGATAAAAAGCTAAAATAAAATAAATAAAAAATTATGTTGCTGCCGGGACTCGAACCCGGGTCAGCCAAGACACACTCCAACGCTTTAACACACACTCACATCACCACTCCGCCACTTTGTGTTTTCTGTTATCACTAGGAAACAAATGAGATTTATATACAGACTTAGTTAAACCGGTTCCGCCAACTAAGAAACGGAAAACGGCAAAGCAATCGTCAAATCGTTTGATTTCTCGCGTATTCACGTTCATAACCGATGAACCGATGTCTTTAATCAATTCAGAATTGATTGAGCATCAAGTCTCATCATTATCGGCCTTCATAACCGAAAAGCAATCAAATCCTGAATACTTCAATCCAAGCTCACTCTCGCGACTCAGAAACGTCATAACCTTACTCCATTTCATTTTCGTCACATTTTCAGACCATCAGAACGCTTAAATCAGTTCGCCGGAATTTTCTGCAAATCCCGCCGGAAAACCGTATTCATCCTCAAACGGTAATTCTCTCAATATTATTGCAGTTCAACAATAATTAGACTATTTCTAACCTAAACCTCTCAATTGAAATCGAATTCAGGCGCTGTATTCAACTAATTCCAGTTCGCCGGAACTCCCCTGAAAATTTCTAATTCCGTCTGTGAAACGGTAAGGGTCTTCAAACACATCGATAACGTTTGTTTATCACTTCAATTCCATATTCGACTAATCAAAATAGTTAATTATCTTGTTCAGTTGAAGAGCATAAAAACAGGAACCGACACATCGCCGGAAATCTGAAATAAACCATTCATCGGTATGTTCACCTCTAATTACCGTCTCTGCCTTTCCATTTAAGATTTAATAATGTCTGTAAATCGTAAACACAAGGAACGAGATAGTAAATCAGATTGACTGTAATTAGAATGAAGAAGACGAAGCTAACTAAGTTATAAGTATATTTAAAACTAGTAAAATGAACGGGTTAGACACACAGTCCAGCGGTGGACTGTGTGCAAATACAAACGCACGTCCCGAGTTCGATTCCTGCTATACGCACTCCTTATATAATAAAATGCCTTTTTGTTTAAAAACTAAACCGGGATAACTCAGTTAGTTGTTAAGTTAATAAAAACCGAGATAATAACCAGGTTAGACACACAGTCCAGCGGTGGACAGTGTGCAACATAAACCATACGTCGCGCGTTCGAAACCCGTCACTTGCACCGGTCCGTTGAATTAAAATGTTTTTGAAATTAAAAAGAATTTCGGTTAAAATGAATAAGTGTATAAATATAATTAAAAACAAGATTATTTCAGGTTAGACACGTAGCTCAGTTGGTAGAGCTGCGTGCACGCGTACGGGAGGTCTCGGGTTCGAGCCTCACCCAGCGCAAACCATGCTCCTGACCGAACCGGTCAACAAGTCAACAGGTCAAAGGTCAACGGTCAACGGTCAACGCAAAATAAACAATTTTTTTATATTTTTATTTATTTAATTTAATTTAAAAATTAATTAAAAATACTAAAAAATAACATTTTTAAAGATAGAAAATAGCCTTAAACTCACAAAAATATATCTAAAAATTTCATTAAAATCCTTAATAAAATCCACTCATTTAATATATTTTTCCGTTATTATTTAGGTTAGTAATCCTCGTTGTTCCGCTCATCTAATTCGTGCGCATATCACCATCTCCAATCCAACGCACCCAATGTGAGTGAATCTTTACAAATTCCCCGTTTTAATCACGTTTTGGGGTGTATCATGTGTCTTGTTATATATATATTATACTTAAACTTTGTGCATGCATCATATCATGAACTAGTGTATTCAGTTTGTTTCTGTTGTGTAGTTATTGTTGGATGCAAGTTTATTATTTTCAGTACATGCAATTTCATAGGCCGCCGCTCCCCATTACATTATGAGCGTTGAGCATGTTCCCCATTTCATTATGAGGTTGAACCTGGCGTGCCCACATACGATCGGCTCCGTTTGATTGAGCCTTGATCGCACAGACATTTTCATTTTCAGTACATGCAATACGATCGGCTCCGTTTGATTGAGCCTTGATCGTACAGTTTCATTTATGTTATTTACAGTATGATGTTGGTATGTTCATGTATGCTGTCATATGTTATTGTATGTTATAGTGTGACTGCTATTTGTCATTGCTTGATTATTTACATTTGCTCATCTATGATTATGCACAAATTTTCATTGATAAACTAACAATTAATTTATTTATAAATGTTTATCTAATAAGGTTCACTCGCCAACTTATGTTGACCCGAAAACTCCCATTTTTACACATGATACAGGTGAACCAGCAACAGCTAGGAACACATAGGATTTGGACTAGAAGAATAAAACGATTTAGAGTTGGGATTGTTATGTTGGTTTATTTTCTTTGTATTGAATGAACATGTTTGGATTTTTGGAAATGTAACTTTGACTTTATTAAATATGAAACATATTAGTAAATGTCATGAGCTTTGGTGATAACCCAATTATGCCCCGACTCTTATTCCGCTGCGGGTCGGGGTGTGGTGTGGTCCAGAATGCTTCTCAAGTTTCTCAAATAGGGTGGATTTCTCTTAGGATCCCTACCTTATATATATTATATATATATATATATATATATATATATATATATATATAAATGATGAGGATCATTACAGAACCCTAAGTTATTGTGAGAACAACTCTAAATCATTTATATTTTAACTAAATGTGGATATATTTTTATGTTTCCTACATTCATATATTTACCAACACACTACTTACACTTGTGTAGGTAATTTAACCTATATGTGTGTAGGTTATATAATTAGCTAAAGTTTCTCATATAATTTTTCAAATTCCAAAAGTGAGAAACAATAAAGATTATAATTACAACATGTTTTAGTTCTTAAGACTGATAAAAATGAAAGATTCATTTTTTTCATCATGTTCTAACAATATATAGTGTTTTGCATAGATCATTCCCCTATATATATATAGGTTGGTTGATGTATAAAACCACCTTATCGTGCAACGCGTATGCGACCATCTCAATCGCACACCTGATCTAATCTAGGCTTTTAATTGAACGTGATAGCATAATTGTAACTAACTTTGCATACTTACGCACGTTATTGCATAATAACGCACATTATAGTACATAATTATGTGTGTTATTTGAATAATTCCAAATGGGTTGGGTTAAACCTTACTTACGCATGTTATTTGCATAATTACGCATGGGTTGGGTTCAACCTAGTTACACACGATATTTGCATAATTACACACGATAATTTGTTGGTCGCGTATCTTCACACATTAAGAGCCTTTTGTATTATAAACTTTCTCTCTAAATATATAGGTCAATTATAAAGAGAAAACTCCTATGAATTCAATAAACTCATTAAACTCAATGGATAGACCAAAACTTGCCACGTGTTACACCTTTTTCGGAATCTGACATGTTACACTTTTTGTGCAAGGAAAGAGAGAGATTAAATGTTACACCTTCACCCGTTTACATTATATGTAACTTCACATGTTACACTCTTTTTTTTTTTTGACGACAAATTTTCAGATTCTATAAAGTGTAACGTTCTCGAACTTAGATTTTATGAGTTTTCTAATTTTAAGTGTATGAAAAAAAATATTTTACGTGTTTTACATAAATATTATAGTGTAACAAATCCAACGGTTACACTTTTTTGTGTGAGACTCGAGAGAAAGTCTGAAAAACGTTGTTATACCTTTTTTGCAGAGTGTAACATGTTTCGTAAAAAGCAGGTTGTGTAACAAGCCAATCTCCACCATAGATTAACCAGATTAATGGTGGAGATGAGATTTTCCAAGTTTCTTGAATTTACATGGGTTTTCTCCATATCATTCCCCCATATATATATATATATATAAGATATCGATTGGGAAAAGAGAAAGAAATAAGAGAAAAAAGATAAAGATATGAATGGAGGATAAGATATGTGAGTTTTTTTTTCAAAATGAGAGTTAAATTTAGAACAATATGATTTTTGGTTAAATTATAGTATTTGAGATGAGGAGCCTATGGTGAGTATTCTATTACCTTTTAAAGATCTTCTATATTATACTCTCTTACAATATCAGTACATTTTTAATGTCAACACTTAGATAATATAATATCATGCTTTAAACTTGTAACTTGCCACAAAAGGTGGTTTAGGTCTTGCTGAGGCCTACATAAACGGAGACTTCTCCGTCATTGATAAAATGATCGCGTTCTAAATATGTTAATGGTACGTTTTTTGGTTGATATCCAAACGTCGTTCCTTAATTTTCATGAATCTTTACTGATTTTCTCTTGGTTGCAGCTTTTGACCCCAAGATTTAGGGAAAGGTAACTAGAGATTCCATATACATATATGAGTGTCGCATGTTGAAACGTTAATATCTATCACAATATCATATGTTGTGTGTGGCTTTAGGAAATGGTGGACACCAATATTTCTAACAGCAACTGCAAAGTATTTCTATCATCAAGTTGTGAGGAAAAATACTATTACTCAAGCACGAAGTAACATTTCTCACCATTATGATCTGGCATGTGAAAGTTTTCTTGAATACCTTTTTCTACCTATATGGATGGATATCTGTCAGGACATAATTTGACTCTTATATCATCTAATATGTTGTCATTACATGTTTTTTTAGAGTAAGGAACACTTTTCTCTCTTCTTGGATGAGACCATGACATACTCATGTGCGATATTCAAGGTGTTGATTTCAAAGATCATAGTGTTTCTTGTTTGGTCTTCAAGTAATTAATATATACTTTATGAATGTAATACTTCCAATAGAGCGAGGATGAAGACTTGAAAACCGCACAAATGAGAAAATTGCATTCCTTAATTGAGAAGGTGAGTATTTGCATACTTTTACTTTCATTTTTCTAGGAAAAAGGTTTACTAAAATGAGTGTATATGTTTCAGTTTTTTCTCTAAGCAAACATTGTGCTTAAATGTTTATTTGAAATCTATATAGGCAAGAGTAGAAAAACACCATGAAGTTCTTGACATAGGATGTGGTTGGGGGAGTTTAGCCATTGAACTAGTCAAACAAACGGGATGCAAATACACTGGAATCACCCTCTCAAAAGAGCAAATTAAATATGAGGAAAGTAAAGTGAAAGAAGCTGATCTACAGGTAATCAAGTGCTTATAAGATTACACTAAAGGCAAAGATTAACATTGCATGCATGTCAATTTGCAATCTAGTACTATCTTTGTCTTCCTCCTATGAGTTCTATTTCTTAATACAATTAATTGTTCAGGATCGGATCAAATTTCTACTACGTGACTATAGGCAGATACCTGACACTTTCAAATACGACAGGATAATAAGCTGGTGAGTTATAACATTTGTTTTTTTTATGACAATGTTACTACTTATGACACATATGGTTACTGGTTACTCATAATGGAAGCAAGAAATGTCAATTTTCAGTGAAGCGATAGAGCATTTTGGCCATGAATACTATGAAAAGTTTTTTGGATGTTGTGAATCCGCATTGGCAGAGGATGGGATTTTCGTACTGCGGGTATCTTACTTCCATAAAATATTAAATTATTATAACATCAAGCATGTTTTCCCCAAAAGTATAAAACAACCAATAGGGAGGGGGCTGAAGTTGGAGTTCATGTCAGCAATCCTAACGGAGAAAGCATATGAATTGAGATGTGGTTGAACTTTTTTGTTAATTAACTACTACAATTTTGTTTCTCTTAATGTCATTCTTGTGCTTTTATATCTTTTACATAATTTTAAGAATATATTAATTAACTTTCCATTAAAATCTTTGGAACTTGTTTAGACAATAGCAGTTCAAGACAGAAGGTATGACATGTTCAGGAAGCAACGAGACTTTATTAAGGAATACATATTTCCAGGAGACAACCTACCTTCACTTAGCAGATTAACATCAGCCATGGCTGCATCATCTAGATTATGGTAAGAGTGTCTTTGTGAGATCTCGGTGTTACATTAGTAGTTCTTTGTTATGATTCTTATATTTAATATCTTACAAAATGCTTCAAATTGTAGTGTGGATCACGTGAAACAGATAGAAAGACATAATTATTACCAAACAATCAGATGCTGGAGATCTAACTTCATGAAAAACCAGAGGTAAAATGTAACAAGATAATACAATTTTTTAAACTGTTGTTTCAACTCAGGAATTCTATCATTTGGTTGGTTATTTATTGTTATTGCTCCTAGCAAAATCCTTGCTTTGGGCTTCAACCAAGATTTCATCCGTACTTGGGAGTACTATTTTGACTATTGTGCTGTTGGCTTCAAGATTGGATTTATTATGGACTATCAGGTACTTATTTGCATATCTACTACACTCTAACCATCAAAATCATCATTCTTTTTCCATTTCTAAAAGAAAATTTAGTTAAAACAAATACTCGATAGACACAAGTTTTAAGTAGAAAATTGTGAGGGCCTCTTAAACACGTGTAGATATACATGTTATACATGAACGTATAATCATCACTTTCCTTCCCTCGCTATATGTAGTGAGTGATAAGTACTACTTTTTTTTCTTTCGGTTCTTTAAATAAACTTGGTTGAATGTTTTTTTCAACTAGAAATGATTGTTATCTAGTTTGACGGTTGCTATGGAAGTATGGAGTCACACTTCTGTTTGGACCAACTTATCGTCCATACAAAATACATACATATTGTAATACATTGTTTTATATTGTTGATTAGAGGTTGTGTTCTCGCGGCCTAGAAAATGTTAATGCCACACATGGAAATCCTTACAAGACTACATCTTTATGTGGTGAACTCCAGTAGTGATAATGACTACAACAACGTCCTCACATGTGGGTTGACCATGTTTTATGGTTTATCCTTTGAATAAAGTCTTTTGACATTGTGTTAAGAATCTAGCTTGTTTTACTGATTTTGTTGTTGGTTTTGTTCCTGTTTTTTTTGTCGATTCAAAACTCGAATGTGTGTTGTTTTGATTATAAAATTACATAAAACGAAAACTGAGTAGTTGTTTGCTCTATCTCTATGTTCATTATCAAACTTAGGGTGTCCTTTAAGCCACTAATTAGGTCAACTTTAATTAACTAGTACTATACCCGTCTGGTGGATGGGTATCATAAGGTCATCATAACATAACTGTTTGTTTCATTTGAATTGTAACACAAAGACATTATTTGTATAAATAAACAAAAATGTTCTAAATGTTTTATAAATAAAATAACCTGGAAAGATTAAGGTATCGTTCATATCTTCGGTTAGCCCCGGAATAAAAAAGAACAGAAGCGAAACAGTTGTTTAAAGGAAACTTACCAGTCACAACATTGGGGTCATACCTAGCCTGACCTGAGCCAACCACGAACGCCCGTCCTCTCGCACTGTTACCACCATTGTTGTTGTTGCCATTTGTGTTATTGTCGTTGTCATTGTTGTTATTACTGCCATTCTGATTCAGTTGAGGGAAGTCCTTTTTGAAATGCGCTTCAATACCGCATTGAAAACGACCTTTAACATTTCCCCTTTGTTATTGTGGCTGCTGCTATGGATGTTGTTGCTTTCATTGTGGTCGCCTAGATTGCAGCTGACTCCTACAATCCTTGGCAGCATGTCCTATATTCTCACACCGCTAACAGCAGTTCTTGTCACATTGTCCATGATGGTGGAAATTGCATTTGTTGTAGTTTAGGTGATTACCTTGGTAAGAACTCTGAACTTGGTTTCCTGCTGGTTGTTGGTTGAAATTTATGTTGTTATGAAACTTCCTTTGTTGTTGTTGTGTTTGGTTCGTGTTATCCAAAACAGTAGAAGTAGAGGCATCTCGTTTGGGTAAAGCGCCTTGAGCAACCGCCTGATCAGCAAATTTGTGGCTAGCTGAATAACCTGCTAAATTGTGCTGAGGTTTGCTGAAGTAACCATGCTTTTGATCTACGGAGCTAATCCATCAATGTACCTTTGGATACGTTTGAAGACTAAGGTTAACATATTTGGGCACACAATTGCTAGTTCATGTGAGCATTTCGTGTAAGCCTCAATCTCCGAACCCTACATCTTCAAATTCCAGTATTCAGCCTCCAGCTTATGCACTTCATCCAACGGACAATATTCCTCATGGAGCATATCCTTAAATTTGTCCCACTAGGTAGCGTTGGCCATATCCAGGCCCAAACATATGCACCTGAGAATTCCACCATGTAAGTGTAGCTCCTTCCAGAACACCAGATGTATACTTCACCCAGTTATCATGTTGGCAATTGCGCATGGCAAAGGCATATTCGGTCTTCTCAAGCCAGTAAGGGGCCCCACTGCTCCCTCAGCTCCACTGAAGGTGTGGGGTTTGCAGCCCATAAAAGCCTTGAAAGTACAGGCCGGTGGGTTACTAATATGGCCAGAGTTGCAAGAGAAAAGACATGCATAAGGGATCAGATTGAGTACGCATAACATAAGAATAGATTTGTTGAGGAAAGATTTTTAAAGATAAAGAGAAATATATTTTCCTCCAAGGTTTGCGGCCTGAAAAGCTTCCAAGCTTCAGTCACCATGTCATTAATTAAATTTGTAAGCTCAGCTTGAGTCATGTTGATATTACCATGGCCACCACCGCATCCTCCAGCAAGTCTGCCACCGTGGGCACCCCACGTCCTCCACTACGTGCTCCACTCATGATCTTTCACATTCACAAATACAAAAATGAGAAAAATATAGCGCATATAATTCATCATGATGGCATAAATAAAATAAATAAATTGAAACCACAACATGTAATATTCCAATAATAATTTTTGATAGAATTAATTGCACGCGTCACAAAAATATTCTAAATTAATATATCAAAATCTGGAAATGGATGGGGACAACCCTTCCTATATTGGTTTAAAGGTAGATGAAAGAAGGAAACAGACGATAGATAACGAAGTCAAACATCAGTGCCAGCAAATGAGACGAGAGATCCCTCATTGTCGCTCTTCTTCTGGATTCTCCTCCGGGTCTTCATCCGGGTCCTCCGCGTTTGCATTGTTCAAGGCATTGTTGAGGCTTGTTTCTACTTCCATAATCCTTTCCTTTTTTGTGACAATCCTTGCATTAGCACCTGCAAGACCATCGGTCACCTGTGCCTTCAGTTTCTTCATGTAGGTTACTAAGTTTTTGTGTGATGTCTCTGTGTCACTCAGTCCCCAAGAGTAACGCTTGAAGACACGATCTATGCGAGCCACCAGCTCTCCTATTCCAGAGGTCTCCCCAGCTACATCTTTCAAACGTTGTGTCTCACTATGATCCATATTAGGCTCATCAACAAAGGTAGCCTCAAGGCGACGCTTCGTCGACTCAGAGTGTGGTTTTGGGATTGTGGGGGTGAGTTTGTGACAATCGGCTTCTTACCGTTAGCATGGGATTGATGTGAGTTAGTCATATCGGTAGTGCAATGCATGTGTGAGTGTCAAGTAGGCATGAGTGTAGTGTATGCATGAAAATGATGCACGATACAATTTGGAGTGTAGTGTCATTATAGTTTCTTAAAAAGGTTATAGTTTGGTTTTCGAAATATAAACCGAGTTCACTATAACCAATGACTCTGATACCAATCTGTCACACCCTCAAATTCCATCTACGGGGTTTACCGCGAGGCGTGTAACAAACTAGGATCCAGCCACTAGTCATGTTAAATCATTCATAATAAATGAAAAATACCTAAATACCACATTCAACATGAATAATGATAGTGTTTTAACTGTTCTAAAAGTTTAGGTGTAATAGCAGAAGCAAAAAGTATCAAGTGCCAGACATAGCAAAACCAAACAGTTATCAGGATATTAAATAAATATAGTTTAATTAAAAAAAGACACTCCAACGCGCATGCAATGCGACGATCCAAGTAACATGCCTTAGCAACCTACGGCAAAACATACTAAAGTGTGTCAACACAAATTGATGAGTTCACAAGTTAAAGTACTATTTTTAGAAAATGCACAAATTAGCTATATCAATAGGTAGCTAGCATGTTTACAAGTTACTAAACAATGAACCAAAGCTGATTATTGCGTTTTGTGCCTTCCACCATGTCAATTACGAACGTGGTACTTGAGTTAAGTCAATGTTTCATACCCGGCTCATAGGACGGTGTGGGGTTTATCAAGCCTAGTAGTACTACCGAATATTACCTCGCCATCCATATTAACAGTTCGGTGTATAAGGACTTTCATGATAACGAGTGTGTTTAGTACACAAGTGATATAAAAGAAATACATTATCTAGTAGTGTTTGTGTTTTCTCCCAGAAAACGTATAAGTAAAAGTAGTAGTGAAACTCATTGTTTGCAAAGAATCTGAGAAATGCAAAGACATGGAATAGGTGTCCAGCTAACCGCTACCTATTACATGCAATGTCTATGAGTGTATGTTCGTGTAGGTTCAGAAACCCAAGTAATCCAAACAACCCCATTATTTTAATGTTTTAGAAAAAAAAACTCACAAGTAACATGTTTAACTAACTTAGAACAGGTTGATCGATGACCTGTTGGTGATTCTACTTAGTGTATTAATTTTTATATGCGATTACCTAACCATATTGATTCAATTAAACATACACTTAGTTCAAATAAGTAACATCTAATTTTCTCACCCAACAAAGTTTCCACCTTTAGCAAGTCACGCATAATAGTCAAATTCCCAACAATTCTACACATCAAAGCATTTAAACATGTTAACTCATCCTAACTAACATATCTAGAATGTCACGTGTCAATCACACACGACAACTGTCACACGTCAACCGATGCGGAATCATCGGGGCGGACGTAAATAGATTGCTTGAAACGTCATAACTTCTAATAAAGTCACAAATATTCAAACAACAACATTTTTCCATTTCATTTCTAAAATTCAGTTACAATGCTTTGGAAACAAGTACAACATCGAAGAACAAAATACAAGTACAACACTTTAATCAGAAAAACACGATGCAACAAAACTAAGTTAAAAGTGGGTTTCTAGTTCATCTTACTAGACTCCATGCACCCTCATCATCGTCACTAACCTGCAACATATATAAAGTATAGTTCAACACACATGGCATTGGGGAGCATACAAGTTTGAATACTAAGTATAATAAAAGCCTAACATTCAACATAGCATAAACGTTTCCTTAAAACTATCATTCAGTACTAGTAATGCTACTACACATGTCAACCCAAATTTTACCGCTAGCGTAATCTAATCATAGCAATGAAAAGACCGTTTTGTTTACGTAACATGACCTCACGAATATGAGCGGTGCGTTACTCCTATAGTGCTATACATGTTAAGGGGAGGCTTGTACACAGTTAATGACGTAGTATAAAGCATTCGAATTTAGCATGAAAAAGTCTACAAGTAATTGTATTAAGCATGTATGGTTGAATGTACGTATTGTGATTTGCATAAAGTATGATGATTTAGTGGGGTTGATAAGCATATACGTTGCACCCAAAAAGTGTTAAAGATAAAAGAGGGGAGTCGAGTATGCTCACAGTTTTGCAAAACTTCCTTTGAAAACCGCGAGTTGGTGTTGAAGTAATGAACACAGAAGGTACCCTACATTAGGGACACAGAAGTGTGTGAATAGACTGTTTAGACGAAGGATTCAGATTTGGATTCGGAAGATACGAAAAGAAAACGTAGAAAATTTCCACTTCGTGCGAAGTGGCTGACCATTTCGTGCGAAGTGACATGCACCTCGTACGAAGTGGATGTCCACTTCGTGCGAAGTGTCAGTTTTGGAATGTTTTAGCTCGTTTTGTACCCGTTTCAACACTGCTTTCTGTTAACAAGAATTTTGGTAACGAGAAAGAACAGCCTAGGATCATAACACTTAATTAGAAGGGGATTAATATTATGTCCAGACCAGTTTAGTAAGAAAATACGATAGTTATGTATAGTTTATGTCCTTCCTAGTCAAGTTTGTCATAGAGGTCAAGCGAGGAGGTATACACCTCGTTATATGATTCACCAAAGCACTAAGTTTATCAACTCGGTTGGTCATGAATGTACAGAAATAGATATTACACCAAAAACAAGTACAAGTGGAGGTGGAACTTAATTCGGATAGCCCAAGCATCCAACGTTCTCACATCAGCTGAAACACAAGCTTATAGCTCACACACTTGGTACAAAAGAAAAGTAGAAAAAATACAGTTAAGAATACAAAGGGTTATAGTGAGCTAGAACTCACTTAAACGGAGGAGAATATTTTTCCACGAATCCAGAAATTTGAGAGTGAAAGCGAGAGTGAACGGAAAGTTTGAAGGTGTGAAGTGCATCTGTATTTATAGAGAAAGTTGCTGCCAGCTCCGCTTCGTGCGAAGTGTGTTCAACTCGCACAAAGGGCTGGTTTGGGCTGTTTTAACGTGTTTTAATCGGTTTTTGGGTATGAAGACGTATTGCACGTATAATAAGTATGATTTGCGTTTATGTAAATGGTTGATTGTGTGCATAACATGTATAGGTAAAACAAGAAAATTTCATTATGATCAACGTCTCGGATTACAAGTTGGGATAAAATATGTAAGAAACAAGAATACAAGCTATCCATGAATAGAAATACGATTACACATTCTAAATAAGGAAAGTACAGGAATGCGAGGCGTTACATGAACCACACAGGCACACATATTTCTCCCAACTAATACCAAAAAGTTTCCACATTTGGAAAGTAATGAACTACATGCACAACCTAGCACCTTTCAGGCACCATACAACATTTATATCATCCATACAGACTAAAAATGTTATCCTACAAACTCATGCAAATCTACAACTAAAGATTCATTAATCAAGTTCAACAAAGATTCCCACTTTGGAAACCTTAAGCTTTCACCTTACATACTAGTGATCTAATTGTATGTAATAGTTTCATACACCCTATATAAAAATCAGTTTCAATCATTCATAGCATCTAACATGCAATCCTACAAGTTTTAACACCAAAAAGTTTCCCTTTTTAGTAAGTTGTAAACTATCATGCAACTTAGGGTTTTCATCACAAAGTTGGTTCCTACATCATGATATACATCTACTAGTATGAACAAATCATCAAAGACAACCAAATCATCCTACACATTCATATTAAAAATCCAAATCATCAAAGTTTCCTCTTTGGGAAAGTTCACAAAAAAGATCAAAATTCAAAATTGATTGCTCTAATACATCCATGTAAAACCCTAATGTCAAAATCAATCACCAACAAACATCAAACAACTCATTTGATTCAATTGACTCTTTTTGAAAACTAGGGTTTTGTGATGAACTTCAAATTGAAGCTTAAAAACATGAAACTTAGGTTATAGCCTAGTGGTCAAGAGAAATTATCTTTTGTGGGGAGACCAAGGTTCAATCCTTGGGAGGTGTAAGAATTTAAAGGGGAAAAATTAGCCGTTCAAAAAAACATGAAACTAGAGGTAGACTACTTACTTGTTGCGTTAGAAATACTCTGGATTGCATAAAACGTCCAAGATTTGAGATATTGGATCAAAGACTAAACTAGGGTTTGAGAGTGAAAGACTAAGGAATGTCTAACTAAGGAGGTTTGGGTTATGGGGGTAGTTGTTTTGACGCATGGGAGAGGTGTTTGGGTTGGGCTATTAAACACACCACTTAGTTCAAATAACAAACATCTTACTTTTTTCACCCAACAAAGTTTCCATCTTTAGTAACTCATGCATAACAGTTAAATTCCAAAGAACTGTATCCATCAAAGCTTCTAAACATGTTAATTCATCCTAACTAACATATCTAGAATGTCACATGTCAATCACACACGCCAACCACACCCAACTAATACCATAAAGTTTCCACATTTGGCAAGTAATGAACTACATGCACAACCTAGCATCTTTAATGCACCATATAACATTTATATCATCCATAGAGACTAATAGTGTGTAGGCCCTTTTAACGTCTTAGATCTTGACAACATTGTCTAACTAACCTAGAATGTAGAATCTTCTAGATCAGATTGTAACGTGTAACTGAAACGTGTAGAAAACAGAAATCACAATTAAACTGATCTTTATTGATAATCTAATTGTTGTTTACAATCAATCAAGATCCTAACACTTCCTTAATTCGTCCCCCTCTCTCCTATATGAACTCTCTCTCTCTCTAACTCTCTATAAAATTGTTTTAAAGTGCTTAACCCGAACCCTAATGCATAGAAATGTTTATACAACACAAAACATGCATCTTGGTTGATTTCACATAGGCATGCGAATTGGAGATGCCTAATTTGCCTCCACACACCCAATGTGGGTTTGGTTTGGCCCAATCACTATTAGCTAACTATACAAAGCTAAACCCACTAACCGTTTACCGTTTTACTAATAACAAGATATCCAAAGACCCAAATCTAAAAGTTGTTGTCACAAATATGCACCATTAGACTCCCCCTTGACAATAGCTTCATGGGGAAAATTTGTCTTCAGTCATCTTGCAATCTTCATGTAGTCTTTGCATAGTCTTTGGTTTTTGAATAACTTCAGCTTCAATAGCTTCTATCAGCAACAAACTCCCCCTGAGCTAATGCATCCAATCCCCAAATCTTCAAAAACTTTAGCACTTGATTTTCAGCATATGCATAACAATCTTCAACCAATCTTCAAACTCTGTCTACTATGTAGAAGTGCGGTTTCTACCATGCATCCAATCAGACTCCTCTTCACTTAAACTTCACAACATTTTATCACGTCACAGCTGTGTCAATTTTATCTAGAGATGTCAGAAAGTAGTACAAATGTGTCAATTTTAATAAAAAGCCGTTTGATTTAAGTTCACTTGAAAAATGAGTTCTAAGTCCGATTGACTTTTAAGTTTGTCCAACACCCTAGAACCTCCATGTTTTAATACTTTAAGACTCATGATGTAGCATTGTCTCCCCCTTACAGTGACAATTCCTCCACAAATAACCATTTTCTGTACCTTAAGACTTTGAAAGAAAGAGAAAATCTTTTTGAATTTTTATATTTTTCTTAAAGCAAACAAATAAGAAAAAGAAATTAACAAATAAAAGAAACACTCTGATTTTGTGAGAATCATAGGTGAAGAAGATCATATCAGCCAAATCAAATTGTTTCACACTTTCAGTTAATTCTTTATTTAATTTTCCATGAATAGCAGTTCAAGACGATTATCAGTATTGTTTATCCACTTAAATAAAACACATCAACATTTCAAGTTCCATTACCTTGTGATATGATTAAATGTTTTATTATACTGTAGTACTAGTGTGTCCCACTACAGGAAGTACCCTTGCGATCAAGGTATGCACAAAGATTCCTCGTAGTAGGTGAGTATACTAAATTCATCTTTTTTTTATTTACATCGTCAGACCATTGGTGATCAGGTCAATACTTCCGCACAATAAAGAGAAGAGACCAATATCCAAGGAGGGTTAGACAAATTCCAAAGCTTGGTATGATTTATGCTTTTTGCACATTTGAATGACCCTCTAGGATAGCTTCTTCAATTTCTGGGTTTTTGGCATTTTAGCACTTTTAAAATATCTTGGTGTGACTAGGTCAGCATATATCTGGATGCAGCAAAAGGACAACCCTGATATCTCTGGATGAAATAACAGTATGAAGACCTAAAACCTCAAATTTTGGCAATCTATCAACACAAGATTTAAGGTTATAAAACCATACGCAACTGTTGTGTTACCCACTAAGTACATAGTTCGTTATGTTTATATCACATTTGTAAGTTTATTATTACATGATTTTTGCCTATCGATACATCATATGATGAAGCCACTATCAAACACTTAAGAAATTTTATGTTCAGATTCAATGTGACAATTTAACTCGCTGATGTACTATCATTTCTTTTTTTTTCACACAGTAATAACTCATTTTTGATTTTCTATTTTTTTATATTTTTATTTTTTTGGTTTTCTATTTTATGTTTTATTTTTATATTTTTAAATATTTACAAAAAGATTCAAAATTCTTATGAAAAACTGGTTACTCAAGATTCCTCATCCCGTTAAGTTCGACGGACTTCTCAAAACGAGGCCTTTCAAACGCTTTAAAGTAAATATCTTTCAGGTTGTCTAATATGTCCCTATGTAGTTCAGTTAGTTTCTTTTCAGCACAATCCTATATAAAATGATGTCGAATGTCCGTATGTTTAGTTCAACTGTGTTCCAGGGGATTATCTATTATTGAGATTATGGCATTATTGTCTATCATGATAGGGGAGTGAGTGAAATTCAAACCGTAATCATGCCTCTGCTGTTGTATCCACAAAACCTGAGAGCAACAACTTCCAACTGCAATATATTCAGCTTCACACGAAGACGTAGACACAAAAGCTTGTTTCTTGTACTGCCATGACACAAGTCTTCCCCCTAAGAACTGACAACCACCTATTGTAGACTTTCTGGTTTGATTTACATCCTCTGAAGTCTATATTGGTGTATGTAATAAATTCCATGTCACCATCAACAAGGTGCCATAACCCAAACTTATCCTTCCCCTTCAAGTAACGAAGAGTCTACTTCACCGCCTTCATATGCGACTCATTTGGATTTGCTTAATATTTGGCACAAAGACATACAACGAACATAATGTCTGGTCTTGAAGCAATAAGATACATCAATGATCCGATCATGGCCCTATATCGAGTTGGATCAACATCTTCAAAACGATCAACATCTGGACTAAGATTGTGATTTTCACGAATGGGTGTATTAAAAGTTGCGCAATTATCTTGAAACGTGTCAAAATGTCAAACACATATATACTTCTTTTGTTCAACTTGCAATCCCAAGAAGAATGATAACTCACTCATTGCACTCATCTCAAACATACTCTTCATCACCATCTCAAACTCATGACACATACTCTTATCAGATGAACAAAAAATGATGTCATCCACGTATACATGTACCAACATAAAATCTTCCTTCTTTCTCTTAATGAAAAGTGTACTGTCGATGTGATCCCTTTCAAAGCCATTTGCTAAAAGATGTGTCGACAGTACCACACCCTGGGTGCTTGATGCAATCCATACAGTGCCTTATCCAAACTATAAACACAGTCTGGATAGTCTGGATCAGTAAACCCATCTTGTTGTGAGACATACACCCGTTCTTTAATTTTCCCGTAAAGAAATGCACACTTCACGTCAAGCTGATAGACTATGAAACCCTTGAAAGATGCAAAATCTAGAAACAACCGAATCGCCTCCAACCTTGCAACTGGTGCAAGCACTTTATCATAATCAATGCCTTCTTGGTGATTGAATCCCTTTACCACTGACCAAGCCTTGTTTCTTGTCACGATACCTTGGTCATCTTTCTTACACTTGAACACCCACTTGGTGCCAATCTCTTTCTCTTATTCTGGTAAATCAACTAACTCCCAGATTTTCGACTTTTCAAATTGAGCTAGTTCCTCCTACATAGCTTCTACCAATCAATTATCCTTCAGGGCCTGGGTCCTTGGTATTCCTGAAGCATTAATCTAAGACCCTTCATGTAAGCACATGTCCCCTTTAGTTCTTCAAAAGTTGGAGATGCAACCGATTTTGATTTATCTTACCAAATCAGTTTTGGTTTAACAAACGTGTGTGTTGCCTTTCGTTGAGCAACTTTAGCTGTTTCAGTTTTATTAGTTTTAGAAACAGATTTATGTGCCTGAATAGCCTTGCGTTTATTTTTGGCAGCATTCTAATCTCCATCAGATGCTTTAACCTTGGGGTTCACATTATTCATCGCCTTAGGCGAAGATACCTTCATTGGCTTAGAATGATAGTTATCCTTAGGTGTAACCCCCTGATGTTGAACATGATAGGGTACGTAAGGATGATGTGTGCAGTTCTGAGAAATGCGACCAGGGATGCCGCAATTAAAATACGTTTGTCTTTTCATGAAGAAGGCAATATGATCAGCTTGTGTAGCTCTTGCGGACTTGAAGGATAAAATTTCCTTTCTGTGCTTGATGTTCATGCACATTTCTTGTAAACGATGATGCATTTGGATGCTTATACTTGTCATTTGCATAGGCCTTTTGTTGTGGAGCTTTCTTTTGATGTGGATCCTTGTTCGGAGAAGCTCTCTTTTGATTTGGTGTGGCTTGTGAAGATTTCATGTCTTGTTTCAAAATCTCACCTATCTTGCAAAAGCTTGGTTAGCACAATCAAATGCATATTTTTCACATTTGCCATTATGAACATGCTTAACAAAATCGTTTTTCGAATCACGAGCCTTTTGAGGACTATTGCTGCCTGATTATGATCTTGGAGAGCGTGATTATCCTTGATGTTTAGAATTCTCATTCCCTTGTCTTTGATCCGTTCGTTTCAGCCTCTTTTGCTTGCTATGAACATGCTTACAAACATCAGCACTAGAGTGAGCATTTGCATTTTTAACTTTTGGTTTCACATCTACTACCCTGTGTGTATTCTGGGCAATTTTAGGTTGACACTTATGGTCAAAAATCTCATCGTCGCAAACAGAAGATTCAGATGGTTCTGGTTTATCAGCTGATGTACTAGAGACCTCAGTCAAGCCTTCAACTTTTACAAGAACAGAATCCAAATATTTAAAAACACTACACGCATCAAGATTTATGCGCGCATTTTCAAGTGCATGTTGCATAATGTCAAATATATTAAAATTCTTTTTTGAAAATTAAAAGAAGCATCAACGCTTGACGGTTCATCATCCTCCTCTATCCAGTCCTCGAGTGTCACTTTATCTGCACATGAACTATAAGAGTCAGTATTGTTCACACAGTTTTGTTTAATATTATCAGGATTAACAGCAACTGCTTCAACATCTGCTGGTTGAACAGACTCTTCTTTGATGGGTGCTTCAGCGGGTTTAACAAAGACTGCCATGATAGAAATTGTTTTAGCAGACTTAACAGATGTTACTTGGATGGTGTTGTCTAAACAGGTGTGACAGACTCTACTTTTACAGGTGTTGCTTCAATAGGTTTTCCATACACCATGTGTTCCTCCCTTTCAAGTTCCTCATCGGTCCAAGGCATACTTGTATAGTTATGATTATATGGTGGAAGAACCTTCTCATAGCCTAAACCCATCACCTGCTTTTCTTTATAATCAAGTTGAACGTCACAAATATTTTGCACAAGTTTGCTTGAGGTTTCAAAGTTAGTAATGTTTATTTCATTTTTTTGAAAATTTTCTTTTAAAGCATTTAACTTGGTGGTTTAAAATGAAGATTTTCTTGAGCATCCTTGTTCCAGCATTTTAAAACACTGATATCTTCTTTTAATTGTTTAATATCTTTCTTTTAAGCTTCTATCTTTTCATAGAGCGTCTTTTGATTTGCTTTAAAAGTAAGATTTTCTCTTCTTAGATCTCTAAATTCCTCAAGCAAGATAGAGTTGTGTTCTTTGTATAGTGCAACTTTTTCCCTACATCTATCAGTACACAAACAGGAGGTCAACTCGCACATGGATGGTACAATGTCATTCCCCTGAGCTATGTAAACAGGCTTAGATTTTATATCTTGTATCATAGAGGTAGATTATTCAGAAGACGAAGATGTATTGGAAGAAACATCAGAGAAAGTTGCCTTAAATGTATAATAGGTACGAGTGAGAGCTGGAGGTATAGCAGCAAGCTGAGCAGCAGTACCAGGTTGGGTAGCAACAACTGGTTGAGTGGGATAAGCAGCACATTGAGTGGAAGCAACTATAGTAGGACAGTGAACAAAAGTGGATGCAAAACACGATGTGCTTGCATGATTCTAAGCCTTTTGCTTATCATCCTGGTCGAATGATTTGATAATCGAGATCAGATCTACTAGATTTATTTTGTGTAGGTCATGTGTATTTTTGAAGACAGCAACACATGCCTATGCTTGCTGGCAGACTATTAAGAAGTTTTGTGTTTATATCACCATCTGACAATTCTATTTCTGCACCTTTTATTTTTTTAATCAGGTAGGTAAACTTATTCATCATGAAACTCAAGGTCTCACCTGTTCTGTGATTGAACTCATTAAATCTGTGCATAAGCCACTCGCGTTCACTAAACATCTTTGAATTAAAAATCCCGAAATAACGGCTTGCAAAACATATTCTTTTGTTCTTTGCCCGCAATCAAAAACCAAGAAACACGAGCCAAAACAAAAACCCGTGAACTCGCTAACTCGAACACTTAGCAAACGTACGAACTTTCCTCCTATACTACACTTCAAAAACATGTCAAAAGTTATCACAAAGCAAACAATTTTTTTTTATTTATTATTTTGTATATATATATATATATGGATTGGGTAAAATGAGAACCACCTTGAGTTACGAGAACCGTAGGAACCAATATTAACTATTGATCAAATGTGTTTTGATGGATAAGATTAAAAGAAAATAAAGTAGAGTAATATTGTGTTTTAATTAATAAGATTTTTGTTTTTAGTGAGATAAGGGCTAATTGGTTTTTTTTACTATGACCATTAATGATTGTGCTTTAATTATTGGTCTTTTTACTATAACTATTAATGATTGTGCTTTAATTATTAAAATTGTTCTTTAATAAAAAAACTAAAAATTGACGTAAATGTTTACATTGCAAATAAATCACCAAAAAATGAAAAAAAATAAACTAAAATAAATAAATCAAAGTCTTCATTAGTAAATATAAATGATAGTTTGCACCTCCATCGTCTGAGATCTGCACGGATACCACATAAAACATGTAGAAATCCCAAATTATCATTCTACAAACAAATTAAATATCATTTACTCCAAAATATAGCATTTACATTCCACAAAGTGACGTTTAGAGGAGCTCGAGCAGGCATTCAGGGGCGTAAAAAAACATTTTGCTATCGCATGTAAAAAATCATTTTTTGCTTTCGACACCGTACACAACTTTTTTACATTCGGCAACGAATGTAAAAACATTTTTTAAACGTACGTAAAAACTACAAATTTACAAACGTGAAATTACAAAACATTTTATATAATTTTGTTATGCCGCCGACACGTAAATTTTTATTTTTTTCCCTAGCCCTGGCTGTAAAATATTTTTACGCCCTGGTTGTAAATTTTTATTTTTGTCTCGGTTGTATGGTTTTTACGCTCCTATTAAAACATTTTAAACTTTTTTACGCCTTAGTTGTAAACTTTTTTTACGCCCTCAATCGATAGTTTGGCTAGGGGTTTTTTACATTCCGACTACTTAAGTAAAAAGTTTTTTTTATTCGACATCATGCGCAAAAAAATTATTTTACATTCCGACTACTTAAGTAAAAACATTATTCAAACGTACAAAAAAATTACGCCTTCCATTTTTACATACGTTTGAAAATAAAAATTACGCGCGACATTTAGAGGAGTTTGGGTCGGCGATCAGGGCGTAAAAAAAACTTTTTTACGCACATTGTCAAAACATTTTTTTTATTTATTTTTTACATAATAGTGTTCTCATACTCAGTTCGTGTAAATGTTTACGCACATTGTCGAATGTCTTTTTTTTAACTTGTAGTGCAAAGTCATCAAACGTTAACGAATGAAATAGAAATTCTCAATAAACATATAAGACAAATATAGTTTGCATTTTATAAAGAACATTATGTCATAATTAGGGAAAATATAACGAAAAGAAATAATATCATTTTCGATAATTTTGTATTTTCTAATAACATATAAGACAAGTATATATTGCATTTTTTAAAGAATATTATGTCATAATTAGTGAAAATAAAGCAAATAGAAATAGATATCATTTTCGATATTTTTGTATTTTCTATATTACGTATTATTTTTGGTGTTTTAATTTGAAACCTAAGATATATTTTCTCAATTTTAAATATAAAAAGTATATAAAAAAAATTAAAAGTGCGAGATATTATTAGACATCTTAATGATGAGGTGATATGATGTGTTTTAGATATCAGAGAAAGGTGATATGGCATGATAAAATATTCTTTTGAATTAAATTAATTATAAGTGATGTGTTAAAATTATATTGGATAAGAGGAATTTTCATGGTTCTTACAACTGGTAATGGTTCCTGCTTGAACCGAATCCTATATATATATATATATATATATATATATATGCTAGGTTATCACCCCGGATTGCTTCCCGGGTTAAAGAAAATTAATTAGATAAATATTAAGTGTATAAACAACTTATGCAAGAACCGTTGAATAATTAAAGACCAATTCCAACAAAATAAAAAAAAAAATATAAGGGTTGTTAATTTTCAACATACTTATGCTGGAATGTCCCTACTTGTAACGCTTGTTACCATCCAAACAATAACCTTCAACATGTTAATTCCCATCAAAACAATAACCTTCAACATATGATTCACACATGACACCACCACCGATCGACAACGTCAACTAACAAAACATCTATCTTGTTCCTCTCAGATGCAAGAAAGTTACTTATATTAAAACTATTTATGATTAATACATACTTAAAATCATATGACATTAAATGTCTTCGATAATACATATTAAATAAATTTCTTCACTAAAAGAAGAGTCATAATCTTTTCATAAACTTAGTCACACGTTATGAACTTGTAAGCAAACTTATTGATTGGTTATGATTTGTGTTTATAATTTCCTTTGTGTTCCAAATTTAATGATAAACAATTGAAAAATTAGTTAAATTACTAAACACAAAAAGGTTGTTCACATATTTAAATGATCACAAAACAACATGATACTAAAATAAGTAATTTATTAGGTGATCGGACTCGATTGCCTCCTCAAGTAGCCTAAAAAGCCTTTCTAAGACATCCAAACCAACGTTCAAGCTTGACATGTTATAAAAATGGAAATAACGAATCAATTGCCCTGTACTACAACCAAACTTAAAACAAATATGCAAACAAATATAAAATGAACACAGATTGGATCGTACAACAAATATGTCGTAAGGGTTTCAATGAATTCAAACAACAAAAACCAACAATGAGGAGGTTGTTGCATGGCAGCAATAGAGCAGCGTTGCCGTATTTTTAGGTTGAATGTAAGCAGTTTTTTACAACCCATTGCTGAAAAGAACATTTAAAATTCCTTATAGTTAGGATGATATGTATAAAAAGACTCTCGTATAAAGTTTACTAAACAGTTTAAAGGAGATTAAACACCATATATGTCAAATAGTTTTTATGATTCAATATAAAAACCAACGAATTGAACATGCCTTGCGTACATTACTAACGTTATGACAAACATCAACGCTAACAACCCCTAAAAGTAAACAACAAATCACTAAATTAAACAAATACAACAATATTATCAAATACCCCAATTCACACACATATGCCACTATTACTAACAATCATTCACAGTAGCATGAAGTTATAACATACTACAAAATTAGACTCTATATTGTGCAAGTAAGCATTAAAGTATGCATTTAGTAAACAGTAGTAAAATAGTACTCACTTTTAGAGATATAACCTTAACATTATTTGATTAAATAAGGACTGCTATAACTTGGGACTATGCTACCAAATCTAGACTCAAATCATTAAATATTTAATCAATAATTTCTCGTCTAAATGAGATTACAAAGTTAAATCATGATAATATAATACATGATTGATCAACAGCATTAAAACATAATATTTTCACATAATATTTTCTTAGTTTTAACTTAAAAGCAACATGCAATATTAATATATAGCTAAAATTATAACATAATAGAACTTATGCAAAAAGAGTAGCATTTGTCGCCTCGTAATTGTTATTAGGATTTGTGGTGTGTGTATAACGTTTGTGGGTTATTCGTTATGGTGACGTGTGAACGAAGTTGGAAGCAACAACCTAGTAGGGTGTAACTCATTAAATGTAAAGAAAGCAACAACATAGTAGTAGCGCGAGAGCCCGTGCTTTACGGCGGGGAAAGAATGATGATTTTTAACATTTGTAAAAAAAATGAAGAAAAAACAAAATCTAAAGTGAGCTTTTAGCTAGGCTTAAATTAAATTTAGCCCGACCTGATTAAAGTTTTTAACAACTCCATATTAACTTGCTCATAAAGCGGCTCGATTCGCTACACCCGAAAATTTGAAACTTATGTGTCATAAAAAATATTGAATTGAAGTTTTTATTTTAAAGAGAACTTTTACACATCAAAAGTGAACTGTAATACAATATTAAATTTAATTGTTTAAATGCAATTAACTCGTAAAATATATTTTCCCCTAGTATATACTTTCCAACCAATATGCTGTAGAAACCGTTCGTGCAAATTAAAATAAAACAATCTTTTTATCACAATTACAAAAGGAAAAGAACGAAAGCAGTAAATTACAAGTACGAATTACAATTGAAATAAATAAAATATAAGAACTAGATGATGAAAAATAAATGTCAGAGAACACCGGTGGCTGAGGATCATGTTTAACACGGGCCCTTAAAACAAATTCCGAGCCTCCCCAGAGAACTCGATTTGTTTCCCAGGTACAACAGCCGGAGCAGTATGTACTGTCGAAGATGGCTCGAGAACACGAAGAATACCTTGAAAGAAGAAGTGCAAAGTGCGCCATCAAAGCGCTACATTGCGCCTCAACGCCCACGCCACGCGCGGGTGTGCTAGTGCGAGTGCGAGTTAGGGTGCGCCGTACCCTTCGCGAGGATACTAGTGTGTGCTTCCATGAAACAATAAGGAAGGAGTGTCTCCACTTAAATACTCATTTAAGTTCCATTACTCCTCCTATGTGGGACAAGATGCTACTTTCCCATTCCACTTCATTATTTCAGCATTCAATGCTTCAAACACCCAACTTTGAGCTTTGATGTCTCATTCATCTTAGCTCCATTTTGGACACGGTTTGGCTTGTTGCAAAGGCCTTCCAACATAGATTACAAACCCACAAATAAATATATAAATTAACCCAGTTTCTGTTATATATTTATCGTCCAAAATCTAGGAAAATGCATTTCCTATAATTGTGAAAATTACCATTTTCATAAATTTTCCAACACATGCAATATTAACATTAGGAGTGGACCCTATTATTCATAGATAATTTATATTTACGTAAGTTGCAAATGGATTTATAGGAACTCGGTACAATATGCTTTAGATGTTGGAACTCAGTTACATAACATTCTAATGGATTTATAGGGATAATATGTGCAATTTCGTAATTTGATAGATGATACCCATGTGTTGCAGCGGTGATATGTACTATGTCGGTTCAATTCGTTACAGTAACGTAAATGATTTGTTCGCAATTATCATATGTTTGAACCGTGAGAACAAATGAAAAAACCAATCAAAATCAATTTTTTAATACAAACCTCATTGTAATTAAAATACAACATCAAAATAAGAATTTATAACATCAAATAATTCATTTCTTGTAACAATTCGGAAATCCGTTGTTATCTTTTTCTTTGTTATCGATTGTATCTATCCTTTGTAAATCTGGGATTCGCTTACTAATGAAGTTTATGTTAACTAATTATGATTTGTAAGTTATATCGCATCTAATCGCTTATTAAATTCGCATCGCTAATCTCATCACATCGCAAATCACAGTTATTTATGTGGTTTTATGTTATTTATGTGTTATGTGTGTTTGTGGTTATTATTACGCTCGCTATCGCATCGCTCTCGCACACTCGAATCGCAAAATCGCACTATTATATTAATTATAACGCTTAATATAACAAACTAATACGAACCGAATAGCCAAACGAACACTTAACGCGAAAAAAATGAAGAAAACCCAAGATTGAGTCAAGTTCGCTCGAACTTGGGTGATCCCAAGTTCGACCGAACTTGGCTGACCAAACTCAATTTCTTCATCAAACCACAAGTCCGCTCGAACTTGTACATATATGTACAAGTTCGGCCGAACTTGGCTATTATCTCCTGAAATCTCTACAAGTTCGCGCGAACTTGTACGATTTTGTACAAGTTCGGCCGAACTTGACCTCACCAGCCCTCACTTTTTGCCTTCTCCTATAAATACCCAGCTCCATTCTCTTATTTGAACTTGCTGCAAGTTCGCCCAGAGCTCTCAAACCCGAAACCCTCTGTTTTCTAAGTAAGAATCAAACCGATTTCAACTACAACGATGTTCAACAACGTTTTACAACGATTTTGCACAAGGCATTGCCTTCGTATTTTATCAAATTTCTTCTATTTTACGAAATCTTCATCTTTTTCCATAAAACTTCTGTTTTTCGCTCAGATCTATACTTAGATCTGAGCAAAACCTTAAAGTATCGATTTTTACACAAAATTCAGACTAAAGACGTATGCACTTTTGAGTGGAACGAGGCGTTGTCGAAGCTAAATCTCAGATCCGGAAGCACAAGGACGAAATCGTCACTTTACACAAGCTGGACTAACCCGTACGAACCTTCAAGTTCGCCCGAATTAGCCGAGTTTCTGTAAAATGGCCAAGTTCGCTCCAAAAGACCTCCCCGGCCTAAGCTTTACTCAGTGGCTTAAGGTTGGAGGGATGAGCACTCAATTTCCTCAGCAAACGACGTGAAAACGCAAGATTTTAGACCCGAAAACATCAATTTCGCTCAAGAATCACCAGGACCCAGGTCAAGTTCGACCGAACTTCTACCCAAATGGGTCAAGTTCGACCAAACTTGAGTCCTCTCCATCAAAATTCCTCGCAAGTTCGCCAGAACTTGCCTAGTTTCCTAAGAAACTATGCAAGTTCGCCGAACTCATCATCTCAGTAAGGTTTTCTTACAAGTTCGCCCGAACTTGACAAGATTCCTATGAATCTTACCAAGTTCGACCGAACTTGACTCCAAACTACCAAAACCTTGCAAGTTCGCTCGAACTTGTATGTTTACATACAAGTTCGGCCGCACTTGTCTATTGCCAACCAAAACTTAACTGTTTCAGTATTTTGGAGACTGATACACTTCCGTTCGAATATGCAGACTGATCCGGCGCTCTTCACGACTCTCCTCAGATCCCTAATCTTACCTAAACGCACCCACAGTAAGTATATTTGACCCATTTTCGCTTTAATGCACTTTTTGGGTGTTACATACGTTCCTCTATCAAAAATCACTTCACAAATCAAACTGTTTATCACACGCGAATAATCTGATTGTGTATGCTCAATACATGATACTAGAAACATGTGACTAGGACTTATTTTCGTTAACTTGCCTCCTTAGCTAGTATGGTACTATAGTGTGGCTTACACCCGACGGGGTCTAGTTAGGATGGACGCGCAAGCCTTCTCACAGTAGTTAGCATGAGAAATGAGCCTATGTTGTGTGAAGTGTTTTGGTGTATCATGATATGTAGTTAGATTATTTCGCGAACGCTTCCTCTAATATGCTAGTAGTACTTAAACCTGTATGCTCACCTTTACTTAATTGTATTGACTTGTATTTTAACGTATGTAACAGGTTGAGGATTTTTAGCTTGGATGCCTTGGAAGTAGTTGTTTCGTTTAGTTGTTTTGTTTAGTTCAAATGTAATAAATCTAGGGAAAATCGAACCTTTTTGTTTTGTGGGAAAAACGAGTTTATGTAATAGTTATTTTGAAATATTGTGTTTAATGGTATGGGACGTTAAATGTTAAATGATTTCTCATGAGACAATCTGGACGCCTAGTGCCACTACCCTGATGTTTCCGCCATCGGTTGGGGTGTGACAGATTGGTATCAGAGCGCCATAACCTTAGGATGATAGGTAGAATTGCCATGTTCGACCTAGTAGCATGTCTAAGTACCTGATTGACCATTCTTGAACTAAATTCTAAACTACTTGACATAAATGCTTAAATATGCTTTTCCTAAGGCTAAACATAATATACACGATTATGAAATGCTCGTATCTCACCAACGAGGATCAAGTCGAGATTAGGTGTGATAACCAAGAACTCTCGATAAGATCGCTCATTCCGCGTATTACTCATCACGGGATATCTTCGTTGAGTTAGGAGTGATATCCAAATCTCGACGAAAATCTCCATTTCACCTAGTGGAACGCTCGATGAGATCGGTGTCCGTAGCCACAACTAGGAATGATGTTGCTAAGTTAGGGGTGAAACCTGCATCTTAGTAACAAATTCCGCTCTTCGATTTTCAATCTCACCAAAGTCTCGACTATTCCGATGATTTGGAACACGTAGTAACCAGAAGGATAATGTCGTTAGCCGCTTGCGGTGAGAGCATCCATCTATTAGGCCAAAGCGTGGGTCAAAAGTCAAAGGATGGTCAAACCACTTTGGGTAGTCAACGTCTCAAAACCCCGGACACTCCCAATTGATTTAAGCCTATATCGTCGATTTACGCATCATCGAGTTTATTATTATTTGTTGGAAATTTTGGGAATTTTCACTTTATTCGATTTCTCGCTTTAATGATTTGTCATAATTATCGATTTCTCCAATTATCGCATTTAAGCTCCATCGAATATATGCACAACTCGCACAGCTCTCGTAATCTAAAACATTAATTAATACACCAACCAAACTAATTGCTTAACTCGCTTACGCCTATGAACATGTGTGTCTCATACGCAGTATTATGTCGCTTATCTCGCTATTTATATCGTTTATATCTCGCTTATATCTCGCATCTCATATCGCGCTACGCATGATGGATAATTAGAAGTGAATACGTGCTTACGTGATTATGTGCTTACGTGCCTATGTGCCTACATATTAATGCGCTTACGTGTTTATGTGTTTACGTGCTTACGTGCTATTGTGTTTTGTGCCTTGTATGAATCATAATAATAATAAATATTTAAACATAACTATATTATAATCGAATCTCATCTAATCTAAATCCTTCGTGTAGATGTCTTCAATGGGATCGCACACCCGAAGGAACCTCCAGCGCAGCAACGCCGACAAGCGTATTGCCACCATGGTAGCCAAGGAAATGGCTAAGGTCATCCCGCAAATCGTCTCGGAAATTCATGCTGTGAGCAGTAACTCATCAGTTGACTCTAAAGCTAAAAACCCCAAGTCACGGTTCAGCTTCAAAAATTTCAAAGCTTGTGCACCTCGCCTTCACGGGCAACGATGGACCGACAGTTATGTTCCATTGGTTTGACGCCATTGAGGTCACCTTTAGGCAAAGTGGATACCCCGATGACCTTCGCACGGTGAACGCTACCGGAGTCTTCCAGTCTCGTGCTCTCGTCTGGTGGACCGCCGAAAGAATTAGGCGCGGTAATGATGAAGCCTATAATCTGTCTTGGGAGGAACTCAAGGAAGTAATGATGAAGGAGTTCTGTCCTCCGCACGAGATGCAAAAGCTCGAGAATGAGTTTTGGGGAATCAAACAGGATGGTCCCGACAATGCTGGATTCACTGCTGGATTCAAGATTTTGAGCATCATCTGTCCCAGCCAAGTTGATACCACTGAAAAAGCTATCAACAAGTATATCCGTGGTTTACCCGAATGTGTCACGAATTTTGTGAATGTTGCTCGTACTACAACCATCGAGGAAACCTACATGCTCGCCGCTGAGATCAGTGATCAGCGAGTTCAAGATGGTTATTTCAAGAACCATGCGAAAGTTGCCAATCAAGCTGTCGTCGAACCAACTGCTGCTATCGAACCATCCAGCGATCCGAAGGGAAAGCGTCAGGGACGCAAAAGAGGAAACCCAAGCAAGAACTTTGCCCTCGCCGCTCAAGCAAACCCTCAGCCGCTCCAGTCAGCCGCTCCGAACGCACCTCCAGCTAAGCGTGCATACACCGGTCCTCACCCACTGTGCCCTAAATGCACTTATCATCATGTGGTAGGTGGAAACTGCCGTTTTTGCACTAACTGCAACATCTATGGCCACTTTACTGTGAGTTGCCGTACCGGCCCTCGTCAGCCAGCTCCTCAGGCTCAAGCAGCACTAGCCTTACCAGCTCCACCCCAGGCCAATCAACAAGCAGCTCCAAAAGCACGTGTGTGGTGATCCGAACCACTTTGCAAATGTCTGCCAAAACCGTATCGTCAAGCAAGAGCCGCAGCAACAGCAGCCCTAGCAGCAGCCACCACCGCAGCCTCCAGCAGCAACAAGCTGCGCGTGGGAGAACTTTCAACCTGAACCACCGCCAAGCCCAGAATGACAACAATGTTGTCAATGGTACGTTCCTCGTTAATGGTATTTATGCTTCATGTTTATTTGATACTGTGCCGATAATTTTTTTGTATCGTTAGAATTCGAAAAGGTTTTAAAATGTAAACGCGCTAAACTCCCAAGGACTTTGATGTCGAAGTCGCCACCGGAAGAACCGTTACCGTTAACTCCGTCTTACGTGGTTGTAATCTCGATCTCAACAACCATGTCTTCTCGATCAATCTCATACCTATGCAATTAGGTAGCTTCGATATCATAGTAGGTATGGACTTTCTTCGTGAAAACCATGCTGAAGTTGTATGCTTCGATAAAATGATTCGCTTCCCTCTCTCGAACGGTGATCAACTCCATGTCTATGGCGAAACTCCCTCAAAGAAGTTGATGTTTTTGTCATGTACTCGAGCACACAAATGCATGCAAAAGCGATGTGTTGCCTTCCTCGCCCATATCGTGAACCCGGAGAAAGAAAAGAAGACTTATAAAGATGTTCCCGTTGTTTGTGAATTTCCTAAAGTCTTTCCCGACGATTTACCCCTACTCGTGATGTTGAATTTCGTATCGATTTAGTTCCCGGTGCTACTCCAGTTGCTAAAGCTCCTTATCCTCTCGCACCATCCGAAATGCGTGAGCTATCAAGCCAACTTCAAGAGCTTCTTGATAAAGGTTTCATACGCCCGAGCACTTCGCCTTGGGGCGCACCCGTCCTTTTCGTGAAACAGAAGGATGGATCATTCCGAATGTGCATCGATTATCGTGAACTTAACAAACTCACGATAAAGAACTGTTATCCTTTTCCTCGTATCGACGACTTATTTGATCAGCTTCAAGGTGCTACTTGTTTTTCCAAGATCGATCTTCGTTCCGGCTATCATCAGTTACGCGTGTTGGAAGAAGATATTCCAAAAAACGACTTTCGTACTCGTTATGGCCATTTCGAATTCGTGGTCATGCCCTTCGGTCTTTCCAATGCACCCGCGGTCTTCATAGATTTGATGAACCGTGTGTGTAAAGCTTTCTTAGATGGTTTCATCATTGTTTTCATCGATGATATCCTTATCTATTCGAAGTCGAGAGACGAACACGCGCGCCATCTTTGTTTAGTCCTCGAACTTCTTCAAGGTAATCGCCTTTATGCTAAGTTCTCTAAATGTGAATTCTGGCTCGAGAAGTCCAATTTTTCGGCCACATCGTTAATAGTCAAGGAATTGACATCGACCCTGCAAAGATGGAAGCCGTCAAGAGTTGGATTACGCCGAAGAATGCATCTGAAATTCGTTCATTTCTTGGATTGGCGGGTTACTACCGTCGATTCATCGCCGACTTTTCTAAAATCGTCGTTCCGCTTACCGTTTTAACGCATAAAGATAAACCATTTGTTTGGGATTCCAAGCAAGAGGAAGCCTTTCAAACTCTCAAACGTATGCTATGCAACGCTCCAGTTCTCGCCTTGCCTGACGGAAACGACGATTTCGTTGTTTACTATGATGCCTCTAATCTTGGCCTTGGTTGTGTCCTTATGCAACGAGACAAGGTTATCGCGTATGCGTCTCGACAGCTCAAGATCCACGAGAAGAATTACACAACCCACGATCTCGAGCTCAGTGCAGTTGTTTTTGCATTGAAGATATGGCGACACTACCTCTATGGTACCAAGTGTACAGTCTTCACCGACCATAAGAGCCTACAGCATATCTTTAATCAAAAGGAACTGAACATGCGCCAACGCCGATGGGTTGAACTTCTCAACGATTACGATTGTGAGATACGCTACCATCCCGGCAAAGCAAACGCCGTTACCGATGCTCTAAGTCGACGAAGCTATGTATATAGTGTCCTTACTGTCACACCCCGACCCGCAGCGGAATAAGAGTCGGGGCATAATTGGGTTATCACCAAAGCTCATGATGTTTACTAATATGTTTCATATTTATTAAATTCAAATTACATTTCAAAGTTCCAAGTCAAATTCATACAATACAAGGAAAGGAAAATTAACTAAAACAATCCATAATCTAAACTGGTTTATTCTTCTAAGCCGCCCTATATGTTTCTTGCTTCAACTTGATCACCTGTATCATGTGTAAAAATGGGAAATTTTGGGTCAACAAAAGTTGGTGAGTGAACCTTGTTAAAAACATTTGTTATTGATTCATTATTGTAATTTATTTAGGAAAATTGTGCAATAATCATATATGAACAAATGTATTTAAACATAACGATCACAAACCACCTTGCTTAAGCATGAAATAAGAATGACAATGTATATGTTGGCAACGTCTCGTTCACGCTCATAGGTAATGGGGAACGGACGGCCTATGCTAATGTATGTGAGATCAAGGCTCAATCAAACGGAGCCGATCTTATGTTGGCAACGCCTGGTTCACGCTCATAGGTAATGGGGAACAGCTCACGCTCATAGGTAATGGGGAGCGGCGGCCTATGAAATGTATGTACTGAAATGATAAATTAAATCTAAACTTCAACCACACAAACAACTGAAACATATTGAATACACATTTGATCATGAACATGATGGATGCACAAGTGTTTAATATAATAAATAAATAGCGACACATGATACACCCCAAAATGTGATTAAAACGGGGAATTGGTAGAGATTCACTCACATTGGGTGCGTTTATTTGAAGGTGTTGAATGCGCACGAGTTTAGAGGATTGATCGACGAGAGATAACTAACCTAATTAATAACGAAAAAGGTACGGTAAGTATGTGGATTTTATTAACTATTTCAATATGATTTTTGGATATATTTTTGTGAGTTTAAGGCTACTTTCTAACTTTAAAAACGTTTATTTAAGTATTTTTAATTGATTTTTAAATTAAATAAATAAATAAAAATAATAAAAAAATGTTGACTTTTTGACTTTGACCGTTGACCATGACTGTTGACCGTTGACCGGTCGGTTATATTGTTGCACTGAGTGAGGTTCGAACCGGTGACCTCCCGTACGCGTGCACGCAGCTCTACCAACTGAGCTACGTGTCTAACCTGAAATAATTCTGTTTTTAATTATACTTATAAACTATTTACTTTAATCCGAAAATCGTTTATTTTTAAAAAGGATTTTAATTGTATCGAACCGATGCTGACCACAGGTCTCGAACCGGGACCTGTGGGTTAACGTGCACACAGTCCACCGTTGGACTGTGTGTCTAACCTGGTTAATAATCCGGTTTTTATTATACTTAACATGATTTTGTGGGTTAACCCGGTTCAGTTAAAAAGGCATTTTTATTTCAAGAGAGTAAGGTTGGGACAGGAATCGAACTCGCGTCGTATGTGTATTTGTTTGCACACAGTCCACCGCTGGACTGTGTGTCTAACCCGTTCATAAAACTGTTTTTAATTAATCTTATATTATAACCCGTCTTCGTCTTCTCCGTTAAGCTTTACCCAGAAAAACAAAGTCCGACTGTTTTGACCGATTTATGTCTAATTTGATTTTCAAACATTATAAGTATTTGAAAGGAAATGAATGGAGAGAGTTTGGGGGAAAGGAGGTACCGATCAGTGTCTTTCACAGAACTCCGGCAAGGATTCGTCGGCTCGGTTTGTGAACTTCGGCTGTTAGGATCAATTAACAGTTCTGTTCGATTAGTTATGAAATTGAGGTATTTAAACAAGGATTGACAGGAGTTTGAAGGGTTATACCGATTCACAGCGCGATATCAGAAATTTCAGAGATTTTCCGGCGAGAGTTGAATATTCCGGCTACGTCGTCTGGGATTGATTCTGATGGTGGATTTGTGTTAGTGACAATCTAATCAATTGATTGAAACAGAAAGAGTCGAAGGAATTACCGTGTGGATGTGAGTCTCGGTTTTCCGGCGAAAGTCCGGTGATGGCAGGATATTTCCGGCGAGTGAATTTTCGTCGAGAAAAGGTGCGATTTTGAGTGAAAAGGCTACCAGTGGATTGTGGGTGAATTTATAGGGAGAAATCGAGATGCATGGGGTCTGATTTCAGTCTCGATTCAAAGTCAGCCGTTCTCCGGCGGTTACGACTGATGTCGCGGGTTCAGACATCGGTTATAACCGACGTTGAGGTAAATTCTTCGGTTAAAATAGAAGAAACCGTCAATTATCGGCGAAATCGTCGGGATTTCCGACGACTGCGAATTGGGCACGATTTTGACTGGATTTGACTTCCGTGTTTTATTATTTGAATTAATTGTTTCAATATGATATCAAATAACCAAAGTGGCGGAGTGGTTGGATGAGTGAAAGTTAAGACATTGTGGATTTCCGGCTGACCCGGTTTCGACTCCCGGCAGCGGTTTTCCTTTTTAATTAATTTTCTTTTATTTTTTAACAATTATAATTTATATCTTCTAATTTGTTTATTAATTATGTATCGTTTAAAATTAAAATAAGTCATAAATAAACAACAAAAGTTTAAAACTGATTGTTCGGTTAATAAACCAAGCGGGTTTTGAAAACCCGTTTTTCGACGGATGTTACAGTATCCCCTACTTTTAGAAATTTCGTCCCGAAATTTAAGTAGTAGTAGTTACAGGAAAAAGATGTGGGTATTTCTCGCGCATTGAGTCTTCACGTTCCCAGGTAAACTCAGGTCCTCGTTTCGACTCCCAGCGTACCCTGACAATTGGGATGCGGCTTCGTCTTAAACGTTTTTCTCCGAAGTCCATAATTTCTACAGGTCTTTCAATGAAATGCATAGATTCATCGACTTGAATGTCTTCTAGAGGAATATGGAGATTTTCATCGGCGAGGCACTTCTTCAAGTTCGATACGTGGATTGTGGGATGAATTCTGTTGAGTTCCTCTGGTAGGTCAAGCTTTTATGCTACAGGTCCTACTCTTTCGAGTATCTTGAAAGGACCTACGTAGCGTGGAGCTAGCTTGCCTTTTTGGCCAAAACGAACTACTCCCTTCCACGGTGATACTTTTAAAAGTACTTGGTCACCAATGTTAAATTCCAAGGGCTTTCGTCGCTTGTCAGCATAGCTCTTTTGACGACTTTGTGCCGCTAGGAGGTTGTTTCGGATTTGATGAATCTTGTCTGTTGTTTCTTGTATTAATTCTGGACCGGTGATTTGAGCTTCTCCAATTTCGTGCCAACATATTGGTGATCGGCACTTACGACCATATAACGCTTCGAAAGGTGCCATGCCGATACTTGAATGATAGCTGTTGTTGTGCAAAAATTCAACTAATGGTAGGTGAGCGTCCCAATTCCCTTTGAAGTCTATGACACATGCTCGAAGCATGTCTTCAAGAGTTTGAATGGTGCGTTCAGATTGACCATCAGTTTGGGGATGATAAGCAGTACTAAGGTCTAATCGTGTACCCAAAGCGGCTTGTACAGCTTTCCATGTTCGTGAAGTGAAACGACCATCACGATCTGAAATAATGCTTAACGGTACACCATGACGGCTTACGATTTCGCTGATGTAAATACGAGCTAGTTTCTCATTCTTAAAGTCTTCGCGAATCGGAATGAAGTGAGCTGATTTTGTAAGACGATCAATGATTACCCATATAGTGTCTTACCCACCGGAGGTGCGAAGTAACCCGGTAATGAAATCCATGGTTATGTTTTCCCACTTCCATACAGGTATTTCAGGTTGGACTAGAAGTCCTGAGGGTCTTTGATGTTCAGCTTTCACTTTAGAACAGGTAAGGCACTTGGAAACAAAAACAGCAATATCCTTTTTCATGCCAGGCCACAGTAGTTGTATCGAAGGTCTTGATACATCTTGTCGGCTCCTGGGTGTATAGAGTATCGTGTTTTGTGCGCCTCTTTCATAAGGGTATCGCGAAGGTCATTGTGATCGGGAATCCATATGCGATCGCCGTCAGATTTTGTTTCGAGTTTAAGTTCTGCTCCACAAGATAACTCATTGCGTATGTCGTATTCCGTTATGGAAACATGTTGAGCTTCTCGGATTTGATCTTTGATATTGGTTATGATTTGCGAACATAGAAGACGAATGGAGTTCGCATAACCCTTTCGACTGAGCGCATCGGCCACCACATTTGCCTTGCCGGGATGATACCGAATTTCACAGTCGTAGTCATTAAGAAGTTCGACCCATCTTCGTTGCCTCATATTCAACTCCTTTTGATTAAAGATGTGTTGGAGGCTCTTGTGGTCAGTGTAAATTTCACACTTGGTACCATAGAGGTAATGTCTCCATATCTTAAGGGCGAACACAACGGCTCCAAGTTCTAGGTCGTGGGTAGTGTAGTTCTTCTCATGAGTTTTGAGCTGCCTAGAAGCATAGGCTATCACTTTTCCCCTTTGCATTAAAACACAGCCTAGTCCCTGCCCTGATGCGTCGCAATAAACTACAAAGTCATCGCAACCTTCGGGGAGTGTGAGGATAGGTGCGTCACAAAGCTTTTGCTTAAGGGTTTGGAAGGCTTCTTCTTGTTTAGGTCCCCATAGGAAGGGTTTTCCTTTATGTGTCAAAGCCGTGAGTGGTACAGCGATACGAGAGAAATTTGATATGAAACGACGATAATAACCAGCCAAACCAAGGAAAGATCTTACTTCGGTTGGTGTACGTGGCGCTTGCCATTCTTGCACTGCTTTGATCTTTGAGGGGTCGACATGTATTCCCTTGTCATTGACGACATGTCCAAGGAATTGTACCTCTTTTAACCAGAATTCGCATTTGGAGAATTTAGCGTAGAGCTTTTCGGTTCTTAAGAGCGTGAGGATGAGTCGAAGGTGCCGTTCATGATCAATTTTGGACTTTGAGTAGATGAGAATGTCGTCAATGAAGACTATAACAAAACGATCAAGATATGGTTTGCAAACTCTGTTCATTAGATCCATGAAGACCGCTGGAGCGTTGTTTAGACCAAATGGCATGACCATGAATTCACAGTGACCATAACGAGTTCGGAAGGCGGTCTTTGGGACGTCTTCTTCATGTACTCTGAGTTGATGATAGCCGGAACGAAGGTCGATCTTTGAAAAACAAGTGGCACCCTGGAGTTGGTCTAGAAGATCATCGATACGAGGTAATGGATAGCGGTTCTTGACCGTTAATTTGTTGAGTTCTCTGTAATCGATACACATGCGAAACGTTCCGTCTTTCTTCTTCACAAACAGAACGGGTGCACCCCAAGGCGATGAGCTAGGACGTATGAATCCTTTGTCGGTCAGTTCTTGTAATTGACTGGCCAGTTCTTGCATCTCGGATGGGGCTAACCTATAAGGAGATTTCGCGACTGGTGTAGCGCCAGGTATAAGGTCAATGCGGAATTCGACTTCTCTCTTGGGAGGTAGTCCTGAGATGTCGTCGGGAAAGACTTGCGGAAATTCTTTCACTACGGGTATATCTTCGAGTTTCTTCTCTTTGCTTCCCTTCTTGACAACGTGAGTTAGAAATGCTACATAGTTCTTGCGGAGATATTTTCGGGCTTGAAGACAGGACATCAGTTTGAGTCCTTTCGAAGGGGTTTCTCCAAAGATTCGTAGAGTTTGACCGTCTGCAAGAGGAATGCGAATGAACTTCTCGCGGCATACCACTTCAGCATGATGTTGGCTGAGCCAGTCCATGCCGATTATAATGTCAAAACTTCCCAACTTCATTGGAATAAGGTCAACTGGGAAATCGTGATCATTTAGAGTGAGAGTGCAGTTTCGGATAATGGAGTTTAATGAGACCGGTTTTCCGTCAGCAACTTCTACCGTTATGGATTCCATAAGTTTATCACGAGTTTGGTTAAGAATTGATTCGAATTCTAAGGACACAAAACTCTTATCCGCACCAGTATCAAATAACACGGATTCATAACTACCATTGATGAGAAACGTACCGTTAACCACGTTGTTGTCGGCCCTAGCTTGGTTGGCGTTGATGTTAAATGCTCTTCCTCTAGCAGGTGGAGGAGCTTGGTTAGCTTGGTTCACTGGATTTGCTTGAGCTTGAGCATGTATGATGTTCACCAAGCGTGGACAAGTGTTTCTAAAGTGGTTTGGGTCTCCACAATTGTAGCAAGCCCGCATGGGTTGCATCATGGGGTAGTTGGGTTGGTAGAAGGTTTGGGCCGTGTGTTGTGTAGGTGGTGGTAGTAGGGGTTGTTGGGCTTGACCCATTATTTGATGGTGGGTTTGAGTTGTGGGTTGGTTGGGTTCATTCGATGTAGTGAGCGGCAGGCTTGGATAGTGTGACCTGCACGGCCACAGCCGGTGCAATATTGACAGGGGTATTCGGGGGAGTGATGGTATTGACAACGGGTGCATTTTGGGTAAGGGCCAGAGTATTGCCTTTTGTGTGGTGCGGGTGAAGGAGCAACTTGTGTGATGGGCGCAGCAGGGATAGGGAAATTGGTTTGGGTGACAGCAAAATTTCTGGTATTTCGTTTCCTCTTGTTTGAAAATTTTGAGGAGGAGGTGGAATGGTTGGAAGTTTGGCCCTCAACGGGGGCTTTCTTTTTCTCCTCTTTGAATTTCCCGTTTCTGATGCGGTTCTCGGTAAGTTCGGTGGCTAATTCCATAGCAGCTTCGAGAGTTGCAGGCGAAGTGCTGAGGACTGAGTCTTGAATCTTCGAGGGAAGGCCTCGAATATAGTGTTCAACCAAACGGTATACTGGGGTGAACAAGTTAGGAACCATCTGCTTCAGCTCCAGAAATCTTTTGTTGTAGGAAGTATGGAACCCTTCCTTTTGCTTCAGCGAGTGGAATTCGTCTTCCAACTTCTTGAGTTCGCTTCTTGGGCAGAAGCGTTTTGTCATCATTTCCCTTAACTCTTCCCAGGTTAAGGCCATCGCGTCTTCAACTCCTCTCTTACCCTTCTCGGTGTTCCACCAGGTCAGGGCTACCCCAAATAATCTCCCGGTTGCGTAACATACCTTGCGATCCTCGGGACAATCGCAATTTAGGAAGGTGTTTTCCATTTCCTCAAACCAGTGGAGGAGAGCGGTGACACCTTCGGTCCCTTCGAACTTTGGGGGATCGCAAGACTTGAAGTGCTTGTAGGAGCACTTCTTGGAGGAAGGGTTGTCGATGTTTTGATCCCCTTGATTTGGTGGGTTGACAGGATTCGCGGTGAGAGCTTGCTGGACTTGAATTACAATATCAGGAAGCACCGCGGCCATTTGTTTCGCAATCTGAGTGGCCAAGCGTTCGTTTGACCTTCCTGACTTTCGTCCTCCACGTAGCTGCCTAGCCGACATCTACAGGAACATACATAGGAAGATTGTGAGTTTATGGAGTCTTCTTAGGTGTCATGTGTCTTAAAGAAAATGAAAATAACAGAAATATCAATAATGCAACTACATCCATAGGATGTCATGGGTTTGCTCATGTTAGGCCTCAAATGTCCCCCATACTATCGCCGGTATAGTCATGTGGGCCCCCATGACTATTGGCGTGGTAGGATTCACATTGGTATTGGCGATTTAACAATCGCATGACCCGAATGAAAACCACAAAATATGTTTACGAGAGGTATGTTCGGAATGTGTCCAGGTGTAGACACAATGAAAACTCAAAGTGGGGTTAGCTCACACGACGTTTGGTATAGCATGCTTTGGCCTAATAGGTATTTCGTACTCTCATCGTTAGTCCCCAGGTAGGCAAACTGGTCCTTTATTTTGGATTTATACGAATGCCAAGCCTAGACAGGATGTTCCGACTACCGGTACTTGTACCCTTCCAGTTACTACATGCCCGTCATGAGAACTCACTTTGATGAGATTTGAAAATACAAAAATCATTGTAAAAGCAATCATGAAAATGATGTGGTGTGTGCTTTCATGGATATGATATGTTATGAGAATATGATTCATAATAGGCATTATATGATAATATATACTTATGAACATGCTTGCATAACATTGAATGTAACATTTAACATAAAACATATAAACATCATGAAATTTGGCATGTAACACACAAAAATCTTAAAAATTTCTAATCAACTATAGTATAGGCTCTAAGGGTCTAATAACCTATCCTATATCCCTATAGTCATGGCTCTGATACCAATCTGTCACACCCCGACCCGCAGCGGAATAAGAGTCGGGGTATAATTGGGTTATCACCAAAGCTCATGATGTTTACTAATATGTTTCATATTTATTAAATTCAAATTACATTTCAAAGTTCCAAGTCAAATTCATACAATACAATGAAAGGAAAATTAACTAAAACAATCCATAATCTAAACTGGTTTATTCTTCTAAGACGCCCTATATGTTTCTTGCTTCAACTTGATCACCTGTATCATGTGTAAAAATGGAAAATTTTGGGTCAACAAAAGTTGGCGAGTAAACCTTGTTAAAAACATTTGTTATTGATTCATTATTGTAATTTATTTAGGAAAATTGTGCAATAATCATATATGAACAAATGTATTTAAACATAACGATCACAAACCACCTTGCTTAAGCATGAAATAAGAATGACAATGTATATGTTGGCAACGTCCCGTTCACGCTCATAGGTAATGGGGAACGAACGGCCTATGCTAATGTATGTGAGATCAAGGCTCAATCAAACGGAGCCGATCTTATGTTGGCAACGCCTGGTTCACGCTCATAGGTAATGGGGAACAGCTCACGCTCATAGGTAATGGGGAGCGGCGGCCTATGAAATGTATGTACTGAAATGATAAATTAAATCTAAACTTCAACCACACAAACAACTGAAACATATTGAATACACATTTGATCATGAACATGATGGATGCACAAGTGTTTAATATAATAAATAAATAGCGACACATGATACACCCCAAAATGTGATTAAAACGGGGAATTGGTAGAGATTCACTCACATTGGGTGCGTTTGTTTGAAGGTGTTGAATGCGCACGAGTTTAGAGGATTGATCGACGAGAGATAACTAACCTAATTAATAACGAAAAGGTACGGTAAGTATGTGGATTTTATTAACTATTTCAATAGGATTTTTTGATATATTTTTGTGAGTTTAAGGCTACTTTCTAACTTTAAAAACGTTATTTTAAGTATTTTTAATTGATTTTTAAATTAAATAAATAAATAAAAATAATAAAAAAATGTTGACTTTTTGACTTTGACCGTTGACCATGACTGTTGACCGTTGACCGGTCGGTTATATTGTTGCACTGAGTGAGGTTCGAACCGGTGACCTCCCGTACGCGTGCACGCAGCTCTACCAACTGAGCTACGTGTCTAACCTGAAATAATTCTGTTTTTAATTATACTTATAAACTATTTACTTTAATCCGAAAATCGTTTATTTTTAAAAAGGATTTTAATTGTATCGAACCGATGCTGACCACAGGTCTCGAACCCGGGACCTGTGGGTTAACGTGCACACAGTCCACCGTTGGACTGTGTGTCTAACCTGGTTAATAATCCGGTTTTTATTATACTTAACATGATTTTGTGGGTTAACCCGGTTCAGTTAAAAAGGCATTTTTATTTCAAGAGAGTAAGGTTGGGACAGGAATCGAACTCGCGTCGTATGTGTATTTGTTTGCACACAGTCCACCGCTGGACTGTGTGTCTAACCCGTTCATAAAACTGTTTTTAATTAATCTTATATTATAACCCGTCTTCGTCTTCTCCGTTAAGCTTTACCCAGAAAAACAAAGTCCGACTGTTTTGACCGATTTATGTCTAATTTGATTTTCAAACATTATAAGTATTTGAAAGGAAATGAATGGAGAGAGTTTGGGGGAAAGGAGGTACCGATCAGTGTCTTTCACAGAACTCCGGCAAGGATTCGTCGGCTCGGTTTGTGAACTTCGGCTGTTAGGATCAATTAACAGTTCTGTTCGATTAGTTATGAAATTGAGGTATTTAAACAAGGATTGACAGGAGTTTGAAGGGTTATACCGATTCACAGCGCGATATCAGAAATTTCAGAGATTTTCCGACGAGAGTTGAATATTCCGGCTACGTCGTCTGGGATTGATTCTGATGGTGGATTTGTGTTAGTGACAGTCTAATCAATTGATTGAAACAGAAAGAGTCGAAGGAATTACCGTGTGGATGTGAGTCTCGGTTTTCCGGCGAAAGTCCGGTGATAGCAGGATATTTTCGGCGAGTGAATTTTCGTCGAGAAAAGGTGCGATTTTGAGCGAAAAGGCTACCAGTGGATTGTGGGTGAATTTATAGGGAGAAATCGAGATGCATGGGGTCTGATTTCAGTCTTGATTCAAAGTCAGCCGTTCTCCGGCGGTTACGACTGATGTCGCGGGTTCAGACATCGGTTATAACCGACGTTGAGGTAAATTCTTCGGTTAAAATAGAAGAAACTGTCAATTATCGGCGAAATCGTCGGGATTTCCGACGACTGCGAATTGGTCGCGATTTTGACTGGATTTGACTTCCGTGTTTTATTATTTGAATTAATTGTTTCAATATGATATCAAATAACCAAAGTGGCGGAGTGGTTGGATGAGTGAAAGTTAAGACATTGTGGATTTCCGGCTGACCCGGGTTCGGCTCCCGACAGCCGGTTTTCCTTTTTAATTAATTTTCTTTTATTTTTTAACAATTATAATTTATATCTTCTAATTTGTTTATTAATTATGTATCGTTTAAAATTTAAATAAGTCATAAATAAACAACAAAAGTTTAAAACTGATTGTTCGGTTAATAAACGAAGCGGGTTTTGAAAACCCGTTTTTCGACGGATGTTACACTTACTCTCAAGCTTTGAATGATCTCGAAATCATGATTCGCTCCGCTAAATTCGCTTGTTTTAACGAGAATACTTTGGAAGAAGAAATGAAATGTGGTGCCGAAACTCAGCTCGTATCTAAGCCTAATGGTATTTATTACTATCTCAATCGCATTTGGATTCCCAGTCGTGATAATATTCGAAAGTTGCTAATGACCGAAGCTCATCAATCTCATATTCCATTCCTCCCGATGCCTACAAAATGTACCAGGACCTTCGTCCTAAGTATTGGTGGCCGGGCATGAAGAAGAATATCGCCGTTTACGTCTCAAAATGCTTAACTTGTTCGAAAGTTAAAACCGAACATCAAAGGCCCTCTGGCTTACTCGAGCAACCCGAAATCCCGTTGTGGAAGTGAGAGAGTATAGCTATGGACTTCGTTACTAAACTCCCGCGTACTTCCTCTAGCCACGATAGCATTTGGGTTATCGTTGATCGTCTTACCAAATATGCGCACTTTATTGCTATACGAGAAAACTTTAAGGTCGAGCGGTTAGCCCGAATCTATACCGACGAAGTTATATGTCGACACGGGACGCCTCGTGACATCATCTCTGACCGAGACGGTCGCTTTGCTTCGCATCTATGGGAGACTTTTCAATCCGCTCTCGGTACTACTCTCAATCTCAGTACCGCTTTTCACCCTCAAACCGACGGTCAGACTAAGCGCACGATCCGCACCCTCGAAGACATGCTTTGTGCGTGTATCATAGATTTCTGTGGTAATTGGGATACACATTTACCTTTAATCGAATTCTCGTACAATAATAGTTTTCATACCAGCATCCAAATGGCTCCTTTTGAGGCACTATATGGAAGAAAATGTCGATCACCTATTGCATGGCATGAGATCGGAGAAGCAGAAATCACCGGTCCCGAGCTAATTCAAGAAACGACGGACAAGATCCTCTAGATCAGAGACAGTCTCTTGAAAGCTCGGAGTCATCAAAAGAGTTACGCCGATAAACGCCGCAAGCCCCTGCAGTTCGAAGTGGGAGATCACGTTCTCCTAAAGGTTTCACCTTGGAAGGGAGTGGTCCGCTTCGGCAAGAAAGGAAAGCTAGCGCCTTGATACGTTGGTCCCTTTAAGATTCTGGAAAGAATTGGGAAAGTGGCCTACCGACTCGAATTACCGGAGGAACTCAACAACGTACATCCGACTTTCCACGTGTCTAACCTCAAGAAATGCCTCGCCGAAGAAAATCTCCATGTACCTCCCGAAGATCTGCAAATCAACGAGACTCTCCATTTCGTGGTAAAGCCTGTGGAAATCATGGACCGAGAGACCAAGAAACTCCGACGCTCTCGCATCCCTATCGTGAAGGTCCGATGGGAAGGCAAATGCGGCGCCGAGTTCACTTGGGAATTGGAAAGTGACGTGAAGGCCAAGTACCCGCATCTTTTTGTTACAGCTACTACTTGAATTTCGGGACGAAATTCCCTAAAGTAGGGGAGACGTAACAACTCGGAAATCCGTTGTTATCTTTTTCTTTGTTATCGATTTTATCTATCCTTTGTAAATCCGAGATTCGCTTATTAATGAAGTTTATGTTAACTAATTATGATTGTGTATGTTATATCGCATCTAATCGCTTATTAACATCGCATCGCTAATCTCATCGCATCGCAAATCGCAGTTATTTATGTGGTTTTATGTTATTTATGTGTTATGTGTGTTTGTGGTTATTATTACGCTCGCTATCGCATCGCTCTCGCACACTCGAATCGCAAAATCGCGCTATTATATCAATTATAACGCTTAATATAACTAACTAATACGAACCGAATAGCCAAACGAACACTTAACACGAAACAAACGAAGAAAACCCAAGATTGGGTCAAGTTCGCTCGAACTTGGGTGACCCCAAGTTCGGCCGAACTTAGCTGACCAAACTCAATTTCTTCATCAAACCACAAGTCCGCTCAAACTTGTACATATATGTACAAGTTCGGCCGAACTTGGCTATTATCTCCTGAAATCTCTACAAGTTCGCGTGAACTTGTACTATTTTGTACAAGTTCGGCCGAACTTGACCTCACCAGCCCTCACTTTTTGCCTTCTCCTATAAATACCAGCTCCATTCTCTCATTTGAACTTGCTGCAAGTTCACCCAGAGCTCTCTAACCCGAAACCCTCTGTTTTCTAAGTAAGAATCAAACTGGTTTCAACTACAATGATGTTCAACAACGTTTTACAACGATTTTGCACAAGGCATTGCCTTCGTTTTTCATCAAATCTCTTCTATTTTATGAAATCTTCATCTTTTTCCATAAAACTACTGTTTTTTCGCTCAGATCTATACTTAGATCTGAGCAGAACCCTTAAAGTATCGATTTTTACACAACATTCAGACTAAAGACGTATGTTTCGTTCACTTTTGAGTGGAACGAGGCGTTGTCGAAGCTAAATCTCAGATCCGGAAGCACAAGGACGAAATCGTCACTTTACACAAGCTGGACTAACCCGTACGAACCTTCAAGTTCACCCGGATTAGCCGAGTTTCTGTAAAATGGCTAAGTTCGCTCCAAAAGACCTCTTCGGCCTAAGCTTTACTCAGTGGCTTAAGGTTGGAGGGATGAGCACTCGATTTCCTCAGCAAACGACGCGAAAACGCAAGATTTTGGACCCGAAAACATCAAGTTTGCTCAAGAATCACCAGCACCCAGGTCAAGTTCGACCGACTTGTACGCAAATGAGTCAAGTTCGACCGAACTTGAGTCCTCTCCATCAAAATTCCTCGCAAGTTCGCCCGAACTTGCCTAGTTTCCTAAGAAACTATGCAAGTTCGCCCGAACTTGTCATCTCAGTAAGGTTTTCTTACAAATTCGCCCGAACTTGACAAGATTCCTATGAATCTTACCAAGTTCGACCGAACTTGACTCCAAACTACCAAAACCTTGCAAGTTCGCTCGAACTTGTATGTTTACATACAAGTTCGGCCGCACTTGTCTATTGCCCAACCAAAACTTAACCGTTTCAGCATTTTGGAGACTGATACACTTCCGTTCGAATATGCAGACTGATCCGGCGCTCTTCACGACTCTCCTCAGATCCCTAATCTTACCTAAACGCACCCACAGTAAGTATATTTGACCCATTTTCGCTTTAATGCACTTTTTGGGTGTTACATACGTTCCTCTATCAAAAATCACTTCACAAATCAAACTGTTTATCACACGCGAATAATCTGATTGTGTATGCTCAATACGTGATACTAGAAACTGTGACTAGGACTTATTTTCGTTAACTTACCTCTTTAGCTAGTATGGTACTATAGTGTGGCTTACACCTGACAGGGTCTAGTTAGGATGGACGCGCAAGCCTTCTCACGGTAGTTAGCATGAGAAATGAGCCTATGTTGTGTGAAGTGTTTTGGTGTATCATGATATGTAGTTAGATTATTTCGCGAACGCTTCCTCTAATATGTTAGTAGTACTTAAACCTGTATGCTCACCTTTACTTAATTGTATTGACTTGTATTTTAACATATGTAACAGGTTGAGGGTTTTTAGCTTGGATGCCTTGGAAGTAGTTGTTTCATTTAGTTGTTTTGTTTAGTTCAAATGTAATAAATCTAGGGAAAATCGAACCCTTTTTGTTTTGTGGGAAAAACGAGTTTCTGTAATAGTTATTTTGAAATATTGTGTTTAATGGTATGGGACGTTAAATGTTAAATGATGTTGATAGATAATCGTTATGGAATTCTCATGAGACAATCTGGTCGCCTAGTGTCACTACCCCGATGCTTCCGCCATCGGTTGGGCTGTGACATTTCTCCCCTCAAAATCACTCTTATTAGATTTTTTACACATGTGTAAATGACAAACTTACACATGCGTAAAATAAATTATTTATGAATTCGCGTAAATTTAAACGTTGTAAATTAAATTTCTAACATTGTATTCGAGTAATAATGATAAGTGCAAAAAGAAATTTTGAATTTGAATTTTTTTTGACCAAGTTTTCGTAGTTTTTTCATTCTTCCTCACGGTTCTCGCGATATTTAGCGTTCTCATTTAAACTCTCCCCTATATAATATATATATATATATATATATATATATATATATATAGGATAAGTTAGATAGAAAACCCTAAAAAATTGAGAAAACCCTAGAAAACCTGACATCCCGACATTTTTTTTTTTAAATAACACATGTAATATACATGTTTTTAAGAGTTTTGGGTAAAAAAAACAAAAAAGCGCCAAATGATTATTTTTTAAAAAATAAACAAATTTCAGCAACTTTTGTGACTAACATGTGTTAGACAAAAAATGTTGAAACTTGTTTATTTTTTTTTAAATATTCCTTCTGCGCTTTTTTGTTTGTTTTTTTTTTTTTTGCTCAAAACTCTTAAAAACATGTATATTACATGTGTTATTTTTTTTTTTAAATGTTGGGAGGTTGGGTTTTCTAGGGTTTTCTTAAATTTTTAGGGTTTTCTATATAACCCTACCATATAATATATATATATATATATATATATATATATATATATATATATATATATATATATATATATATATGTGTGTGTGTGTGTGTGTGTGTGTGTGTGTGTGTGTGTATATAGGGTAGGGTTCTAGAGTGAACAATGGTTAACTTGTGAACAAATTGAACAGATCTTGGCCCTTCATTTGTTAGATGATCAAAATTAATATTAATGGCAAACTTGTAAATATTAAATTAAATATATGAAAGAAATGGGGTTGATAGGGGGCATTCACGTAAATTGTATTAATTGTAATTTTCGTATCCTACCGTAACTGAATATTGCTTTTTTTTTAATATAACACAATCAAATCCCTTTAAACCAGAGATGTCAGTTATTAATTAAATATATGAGTACACAAGTGTACGGTCCGTTGTTCCTGCAATGTACATTGTTGTGCATATGTGTATTGTACTCATGTACACAAGTGTACAGTTGTGTCCGTACATTGTACACTGTTGTACTTCTGTATGTTGTACTCATGTACACATGTGTATATAAAAAATAAAACGCTGGAAACAAAAAATGCATATGTTGTTCGTTTTTATTAAAAAAACTATAGCAATATCATACACAAATTAAAGAGAATAAAAAACTCGTTTTTATGGTGTATTCAAATAAAAAAATATATTAACGTATGAAAAGTTATAACTATTTAAAGATCATAGGGGGTAGTTAGTTTAATGTTAACAAAAATATATAACTTCCTAATTTAAACTGATTAATTACCATCATATCATTTACTTCTAAAAAAATGATCAATGGCTCAGATTGGTTCACACGGTTCACAACCAAGGATGTTGTTCACTCATGATCCTAACCCTATATATATATATATATATATATATATATATAGAGGGGTGGGTTATCTTGAGAACCCTAAATATCGTGAGAACCGTAAGAACGAATGAAAAAATCAATCAAACCAATTTTTTTAAATACCAACCTCATTGTAATTAAAATACAACATCAAAAAAAGAATTTAAAACATAAAAAAAATATTTCTCCTCTCAAAATCACTGTTATTATATTTTTTACACATGTGTAAATATAAAAAATTCACACATGTGTAAATGGCAAACTTACACATGTGTAAATTTTCTTTATTTACGAATTCACGTAAAGTTTGACGTTTAAATTAAATTTCTAACATTGTATTCGAATAATAATGATAAGTCTAAAAAAATTTGAATTTAAATTGTTTTGACCAAGTTCTTATGGTTTTTTTATTCGTTCTCACGTTTCTCACAATATTTAGCGTTCTCATTTAAACCTTCCTCTATATGTATATATATATATATATAGCTATTTAACTCTATTTTATTTGATTATTAGTATTAAATATTAATATTAATTAATAAGAACCTTAAAAATAATAAAACCTAATTATAGATACTAAACGTCACTCCCCTCCAAACCTTAAAACTTCCATGCACTGAATTCAAGACCCACCCAAACCCTATTTTTCTGTTAGTTTAAAAGAAAAAGTGTCGCTAAAAGATTGTTCCGTTTGGTTACTGTCACAAAAATATTACTTTACCGTTACCAACAAAACTTCGGCTTCTTCTTCCCCCAACTCAAATAATACCAGCCGCCAAAAACTGTTACTTCTTCCTCTATGGTATCTTGCCAGAGACCGGTGGCCGATGAAATAGATCACAGATGCTACCGTGATTTAAGGCAACAAACGTTGGTATTTTATGAACGTATTGTCCGATGAAAGTGTTGTGGTGATGATGATACAGTTATGATGGTGTTATTGGTTGGAGGGTTACGGTGGCCGGAGATGAGGGTTATTGCAGGCTGGTTGACGTCCGTTATGGATGATCTATGAGGTGGATAATGGAGGTAGTTAACGGTGGTGAACGCAGGCTGGTTCAACTCGAAAACTCAATCTCGCAGGCAACTATCTCAAGAACTGATCGGTAACTCATAAATGAAATACGTCGATGTAGGTGGCGGAGGAGCGATGGTAGGGTGGCTGCGGTGAACGATGATTAGACGATACGATGATGAAGATGACGATGATAACGTAGGTGTGTGGAGATGGTGATTGTCTGAAGGTGATTAGAGACGATTGCAGGATGCAACTTGTATTTCCCAAAGATTTGACAGCAAAACTGAAAACAAACAAATATTATGCATTTAGTAAAGTAGCATTTAAAACCAAGGTATAAACTATTTTACCAAACATATTTATAACCTTCTCACGTACACACTAACACATAAGGGGAGTGGTGCTCCCAGTGATGATGCATGGTTCGTGCGTGGCCACGTGTGGAACACCGCAGTCAGTCCTTGTGATCACGTGTGCTGGTGACCACGCGTTAAAATCTTGAAGGCTACTGTTGAGAGGGTGGGTTACCGTTGGGTGGTGTTTAAAAAGAATAAAAAAAGGCTAAATCTATTCACACACCCATTCTGCCTATTTGGACACCCTTGGGCTTCAAGACGCCTCGTATAGACCTATACGGGATGTTTAGGCACTGAAATCAAGGGGCTCTGAGTGGGAAGTCGGGCACAGAATTTAAGGGGTTAAGACGCCCAGTATAGGTCTATACTGGGCATCTTGAAGGTAGTCCAAAAGACCATTATACCCCTGGGTTAGTGATATATTGGGGGCAAAACAGGGGTATAATGATGACAATAGACGCCCAATATAGGGCTATACTGGGCGTCTTGAAGGTTTATTTTATTTTTTTCTTTTCTTAATATTAATTATAAAAAACTTATACTAATATCAATAACACTAATATTAATTATAAAAAACTTATATTAATATCAATAACACTAATATTAATTATAAAAAAACTTATATTAATATCAATAACACTAATATTAATTATAAATATAAGTTTTTTTGCCCCCAGTATATCCCTAACCCAGGGGTATAATGGTCTTTTGGACTACCTTCAAGACGCCTAGTATAGACCTATACTGGGCGTCTTGACTCCTTAAATTCTGTGCCCGGCATTTCATTCAGAGCCTCCTTAATTTCAGTGCCTAGACGCCCCGTATAGGTCTATACGAGGCGTCTTGATGGTGTGAAAACAGGCACTTGGGTGTGTGAATATGTAGACCCTAAAAAAATTAAACACTATATATATATACCATCCGCCTTAACTTTAAACCCACAAAAAATACCCTAACCTTTCAACCCACAAAAATACCATCTCTATACTCTAAATTCTAAACCGAAAAATGGAAGGTTTAAGCAAACGCGGTTCAGGTTCGAAGAAAAAACCCACACGGCCAAAGGTTCGAGCTAATCTTGGCGAGCCGGCGAGATTTCGCTTGCATGATGAAACCGACCCAATCCCACCATTTCAAACCCAACCGTTTCACAACCAACCGTATCAAAACCAACATTTTATTCCACCATTTCAAACCCAACCGTTTCAACACCAACCATTTAATCAAACCTTTCAAACCCAACAATCTCAAACGTACTCGAATATTCCAACACAAATGTCACTTGACCCACTAGAAGATAACAATCTCATCCACCAATTCGCCCGTGCATATCGCGAACCACAACAACAAGATGATGACGATGGATAGTGAACGGGTTCAAGAAGAAGAAAAAGACGACGATGAAGAAGTTGATATCGTCCCAATATCCGTTGGTCGGAGACCTTGGACGAGCGAGGATGAGGTCGCCTTGACCAAGGCGTACTTGCACATCTGCGAAAACAAAAACATTCAAATGAACAAAGAAGAGACTTGTTTTGGAGACGAGTTATTGCACATTTTTCCAAACTTCCCGGTTAGACCGAACGCAATATGGATCAAATGACTTCAAAGTGGGGAAATTTGAACCGAAAAATGAGTAAATTTAACGCTTGCTTCATTCAATTGGTAATTTTTTTAAGTTATTACTTTATTTTGTTGTTTTTATCTTGTTATAAAATAGTTTATGTTTTGTAGACCCGAAATCCACAAAGCGGAGCGAGCGAGGCGACTATCATCAAAAACGCCCTAAAAGATTACTGTGCGACATACCGCCATAAATCTTTTCCACACTTGGCGTCATGGGAGGCTGCGAGACATCACTCGAAGTGGGTACCAGTTACGTTGGTCGACATGGATGGGCCGACGGCTCCAAAGAAAAGATGAGGTTCAAAAAGATCAAAAACTTTCGAGTTCGGGAACTACACTACTTCTAACGATGGTATATCAAGCAACATGCCCGAAATGAATCTGAACGACCAACCCGATGACGAACCCGAACAAGGTGATACACCCACAAAGGCGCACCACAAGAAAAGTGGTGTATCGTCAAGCAGAGGAAAGGAAGCGGTGGTGGACTCCATCACCAAATTCAAAGCGGCTAGGTTGGTGGAAATGGTCGAAGCCAAAGAAAGAAAAGAAAAACTTGCGGCTTCAAAACTTAAACGTGACGAGGTTTATATTAAAAACTTAACCGAAAACCAAAAAAAATAGTGATTTAAACGTCCTGTTACAACTGCACGACACTCTTAACAAACTCTTTAGGTCGATCCTACTTCAACGCAAACGCAAAATATGTGAAAAGTAGGGTTGAGAGATGCCAAAGAATTTTTACTTTTTTACTTTGCAATGTATAGTTTTTTTTTTTTTTACTTTGTAATTTAGGGTTTTTTTAATGTAATATTTATTTAAATGAAATTGTTATTGTTAGTTTATTATTTTAAAAAAAATCCATCACTAGTGATGGGCACTTCCACTAAAATCAATCACTAATGATGAAATGAAATTCGATGACGTGGTAAAAATTGGTTGGGTGTGATGAGTGATGAAAAGTAGAGAAACCCCAACCCTTTTAGGAGCCTACGATAGCAACACTCAAAACACAAACATTGTTTGAAACTTTGTTCAATCCCACGTAAATTCAAGCAATAGAAAGAAACACACCAAAGTCCCTATACAAAAGCAACATATGTACTTCCTTTTTCTATGAAGTGTAAGACATGATTAAAAAAACATCACTGCATTCATGCACACAACAACGTGCCGAATTTTGTTGTTGAGATTCTTCAACATAGGGGGTTGAATCGCCACGCCCAATTTCCATGACAGAGAACATCCCGCCAAGTGTCACGCAAGGAAAGTTGTCCCGAAACGGTGAGCTGTCGATGTTTGGTTGGACAGGGATATACGTACCCCGAAGCCAAGAACTGAAGACAAGACCACCAAACACCTCCCTCTTAGTGCTCCCTTACTGAGATAGGCAGAGGCATTGGCAGCAGAAGATATAGCAGTGGTTGAATCTGGGCGGTATAAACGAAAAGTATCGCCGCTTTTGATGCCGATACCATTAACAATCAGACTCTCTTGGTCACCCCTGCATGAAAAAAGTTATATTGATTCACACATGGTTCAATCATGAGAAAGAAATCTAGAGAGAGAGAGAGAGAGAGGAGAACTCTGTATTCATTAGCTAATTACAGATACAAGCCCTATATAGCAACTACCATTCAAAGACCTAACTAACTTGACATTGTTATAGTATAACACTATAACACTTCAACTTACAAACAATGACCTGTAATTATCATGACTACTATTTATTTCATAACAAACAGACTAATAACACTATTCATAGTATAATTCATGATTGCTGTTATACATTAGGGTTTACCTGGAGGTCATGATTGAACGAGCAGGCGGACATGAGCTTTCGGGCGGCAAAGAACACAGCCGCAAGCATGGTTCCAGGAGCGGCTAACGCAATCAGCAGAGGCGAAATCAACAGAGTGAAGCCTGGCGACTATGTTTCCAAGAAGGTCTATGCTGAGGTCATCAACAGTTGTCGCTGACGTCATCATTTCGCTAATCAATGCACATAATGAAACAAAAATTATTTCTAATAACTTCAAACCTAATTCTTCTTATGTAATTTTGTTTGTTTATTGTTACTCTACAGTCACCGGAGCTAGGGTTTCAAGTTTCAACCACAAAAACAAAGGTCTATGCTGAGGTCATCAACGGATGTCGGTGACGTCACCATTTCGCTGAAACACAATGATTTCTAATAGCTTCAAACCTAATTCTTCTAGTCTAATTTTGCTTGTTTATTGCTACTCTACAGTCGCCGGAGCTCAAAGGTGCTGAGGTCATCAATGGATGTCGGTGACGTCATCATTCTGCTGATCAATCAATGTACGTAATGAAACACAAATGATCTCTAATAAATTCAGTGTTAACTCATCTATACTGTAATTTTGTTTGTTTATTGCGATTAAACTATACAGTATCCCGAACAAAGTTGCATATATAATTCGTTTATCGTATGTAAGTAGGTAGGTGAGTTAGGGTTACCTAAACTGTATGAAATGTAAAACGGATCGCCGGAAGAGATGATCAGCGGCGGTAACTGTCGGCGAAAAATTTGTTGAAGACTGTTTGTAGGCGTATGATATGGAGAGGGGTTTTAAAAATAGAAGGAATGATGACGTCATACACAACACATCTAACCAGAAAGTTTGTTAAATACTTTGTTTTGTTTTGTTAAACACTGACACGAGTTTAGAGATGTCGAGTGTGATCGAATTCATTCAATAGGATTATGATTTCTCCGACACCACTATCATGAAAATATGATCATATATTAATAGCTAGAAATATATAGTTTTACTGCTAGATAGACTTAATGAAGCTTGCGACGACAAACTGAAGAGTACAACTCGCATTATTCTAACATAAAACAAAATTAAAAATAGCGAGCTAATCAAAGTAGACGTTATTCTAGTTTGTGTCTACTTGGGTTTAGTAGGGCTTGACCATGGATGTACCATCGGTCAATGGGTTGAGCTCGTTCCAAGCATCAATCCGTGTAGCCAACGCATACTAAGGACAAGCTTTGAGAGCTCGATGTAGTTTTCTGCGCGGTTTTGCATTCTTTTGCGGGGTGACATTTTGGAGAAAAAAAATGGAATCATCTCCTCTTCTCCTCTTACCACAAAAAGGCTTTGAATTCTTTTAGAGATCATTTATACAATTGAATATATAGTAAATTAGTAATGTTATTATGTTCACACTCACATTTTGGTTTGTTATATTTGCTCTTTGATAATTATGATAGAATTAGAGTGTGTTAAAGAATTTTGCTTTGTTATATAGAAGCATTAAGGGGTTGTTTGTTTACCTCTTAATGAGGCTCTTAATGATTCAGACCTCTTACTGGTTCAGCACTTAATGGTTCAGACTGTTTGTTTCGTGAGCAAATGTCTGAATGGTTCAGACTGTTTGTTTCGTGAGCAGATGTCTGAATGGTTCAGCATTATACAGAGTCTGATTGGTTAAGACCTCTAATCTGAATTGGTCAAACATTTGTCTCTGAACGGTTTAGCATTATATTAGCTCTTAATGGTTCAGGCCTCTTACTGATTCAGCACTTAATGATTCTGACTTCTTACTGGTTTAGCACTTAATCAGAGTTGCCAAACGGTCCCTAAGTGTGGTTTACTACAAGATTTACACAAAAGGATAAGGCGATTTGAGGGTGGGTCTAGTCACTGTAAGTGGAGATGACCCATAGCCCATCTAGTTTCATAACAGTTCTACAACTTCTCTCTTCATTTATTTTTTCACACGATCATGTTATAGAGAATTTCCCTATATTCTAAATCTTTTGATCATTAACCGAATAATATTGTGGCCGGTGTGCTAATCAAAGCTTCTCAGAGCATCTAAGTTGGAAAGTCAAGTCTCACAAGGAGAAAAAGAAAAAATAGAACTTGCCGTTCAAAACACATTTCCATATTAAAGGCCAAAAGTGTTAGACTTTCAAGAGTCAAATGTTAATATTTGATAATTTAATTATAAGCTTGTAAGCGTACTCTTATTGTTTGTTTTGATATGTTTGGACAAGATCATAGCTAATTACAGACAGAAAAAGAGAACATCTTTATGCTATTCGTTCTTTGCGATAGAGTATGTTTGTTTCAATATTGACCATAGCCAATTACAAACAACCTAAAAGGCTGTGAGATGAAGAAAACATGGGTTATATCCACAAAAGCCATAGGGGACACAGGTTTTGCTTGATTTTATTAAAAAAAAAGTCAAAGGGGCTGACTTCCAAGAGTCGCAATAGGAACACAGGTTTTGTTTGATTTTATAAAAAAAAAGTCCTAGGGGCTGACTTCCAAGAGTCAACTCAAAAGTGTAATGATAAGGAATGAGTTATAGCTTGTAATTACACCCATATAGTTCTTATCTTGATCCAATTAAAACTATTGAGTTTGATTGCAAGCTTAGGGGTTGTTTAGCAACTTCTGAATGGTTAAGTGCTAAACCAGTAAGAGCTCTTAACCATCAAGAGCCGGTATAATGCTTAACCATTCAGAGGCAAATGTCTGAATCATTCAGACATTTTCTCGCGAAACAAACAGTCTGAACCATTAAGAGCTTAATTAAGAGGTAAACAAACAAGCCCTTACTTTTATACTATGATAGAAGCACTCACCCATCTCAAATTCCAATCCGAATTCATAAAGTAAACAGGAAAAAGATGACACCAAAGTCCCAACACATAATCACCATAATTCCCCTTTTATGGAGTGTAAGACATTATGAAATAGACAGCACTGCATTTGGGCAAGCAGCAACGCCCCAACTTTAGTTCTTGGGAGTCTTTAACATGGAGCGTTAAATCACCACGCCCAATTGCCTGGTAACTACATGTCCCGCCAAGCGTCGCACCTGGAAAGTTATCCGTAAACGGAGACCTGCAAATGTTTGGCTGGGTGAAGAATGTATCGCAAAAAGAGGAAGAAATGAAAATAAGACCGCCAAAAACCTCCCGCTTATCACCGCCAGTGGTGCTCCCTTGCTTGATAGATCTTAGATGGTTAGAGACATTGGCAGCAGAAGATAAAGCGGTGGCAAAATCTGAGTAGTAATAACGAAAAGTATCGCCTGTTTTGATGCCTCTATCATCAACAATCAGACCCTCTGTCACTCCTGCATGAAAATGATTATACTTGGGTGACATGTGTTTTCCCATTTGATTATTAGTTGTTATTTCTAATAGACGGGTCAAATGGGTTAAAGTGTGTTGTCAATGCATAAAACCTTCTAGGTCATCTTGTTCACGAATAGATTATTATTGAAATAATTTGATTTGTAATCATATCCAACACACTACTTATTTTTCTAAAAGTTTTGATGGAAGTCTTTCGGGTCAACAAATTTTCAGCATATATTGTCTATCTTGAAAATTTTACACCACCAGCCACCTCTAAAGGGGTGTTTCAGGTTGTATTTCAGTAGTTATTATCTGGCTATTATTTTTTTAAATGAAGATAACCGGTTGTCAGTGTTTGGATGTGATTATTTTTGGGTAAATAATCAGTTTTCAGTAACCAATTAGAGTAGCTTATTCAGAAATGACAATTGCAATTTGAAAGCAATCATGTGATAAACTTGCAGAAAATCAACTTATGAGTGTATAGGTTAACAATCTGATTATTATTCCTATAACATGATATTGTTTTAGGGCAAAATAATCAGTTCAAAAAGAATTTTTTGCCTTAATAGTCAAAAGCAAAATCCCAAACACCTACTAACAAGAAACTTCTTAAGTAATATTTAAGCAGATGTGCATCATTTTTACTTCAAAAAAACAGTTCATAGTTGTCAATAGCGGCTATAGCGACCGCTATAGCGCGCTATGTAGCGAGGCGACAAAGTGTCGCTATCTGGGTTATAGCAACCAATAGCGACAGTGATGTTTTTTTTTTTGTTTTTTTTTTTTTATTTTTTGATGTAAATAACAGTTAGATATAGCTATAAAATAGTTGGATTTATAGGTTTCTGTTAAATATACATGTAAAATAGCATATATAGTAGGGTATTTTGATATAATATACATATAAAAATTTTCAAAATTCTTTTTCTAGCGTATCGCTATTTATAAAATAGCGGTCGCTGTTTGTCGCTATGTAGCATATAGGTCCCTTGTCGCTATTTGTCGCTATTCGCTATTAACAACTATCAAACAGTTTACTATGATATGTTGACTTATAAGTTATAACGGATGCTACTGGTAGTTATCTTACCGCCGAACTTGGTGGAATGAAAAAGAAGTCACCCATCCGGCTTTTTCTTGACCAACTGAGCATTTTCTACTTTTTCTTACCCCAATGCAAAAAGGGCGTAAGTGGTTCGGGCGTCCTAGCTGCCATCATTTATTAACGGTCAAAATTCACAACTTTGGAAGAAAAAAAAAAGTTAACATAGTTTGGTCATCTTTATAAGCAAATGTATATAACATCTCTCTTTAATGAAACCAACTTTTATAATCCTTTCATTTAAAGATTTCTTGTAAGTTAACCGGTTTTCATATGCCAAATCAGCACCATGCCAGTGCCACATCAGCAAAAAGTCGATGTGGTCAAACTTACCACATGTAACATCATCCTTTTTACCACGTGACTGCATCACACTTTTTACATGTTTAATCACTTTTATCAAAGTTTTTAAAGTTTGAATCCTTTTTATGTTAAATCCCCTGAATAGAAATGTGACCAAACTACGTTACCTTTATCATGCAAATAGCAACAAGAAACCCGCATATTGTATTTAAATTTCTTGATATTCATCAAAATAATATATGGGGCGTTTGGGATTCAGTTGTTTATTAAAAAAAGTTGTTTGCTTATAGTGTTATGATAATACATTAGTAAATTATTCTAAAGATGTTTGGAATGGAATTGCTTATTCGAAACTACGAGTAAAGAATAACATACTTCCTCGTAAATTTGATTCTTGATTGTTTCACCATCAAGAATCTCACGTGACCCTTCTCTTCTAGCCGTGAGCAAAGTCCACCGGTTGGAATTGAGTCCCTCTCTAACAGATGCCACCTTGTATGCATCGCCTACGGATAACAGTCCATTTGATATCACAGCATGAAATTGAGTTTCTCCAATACCTTCTCAAAAACATTTAAAAATTCATAACCGGTTGGAATTAACATCATATTGCAACGGATAAATATGAAAATCAAAAAGAAAAATTGATTTGAGTGTTGAATCTAGATGAATATTACATGAAATGTGAAAGTATGAAGAGACTCGGAATTATTATTTTTTTTAAAAGGTACAAGATCGGTCAAAGAAAGGAAGATAAGAAAATGATAAAACATAAAATACTGAAAAGATATATAAAAGTGTAATTTTGAAGTTACCAGGAGGTTTGTTCCTATCCACAACAAATACCAAGGCAGCAGCAGAAGCATGTTCTTCAGTGGCGTTTATGTTCTTCGAACTTCCATTAGCATGTTGTAGAAAAGGATAACAATCACCAACAATGACAGTTTCGGGCGACAGTGCATAATCTAAAATAAAGAAAAAAATAAAATCAAAATATTAATTATAGTAAGTTGGCACTACACGCCACACAGTGAATGTTCTAATACAACACTCACCCAGTTTTTCCATAACAGTTATTGTGTCTCCTTGAATATCCTGTCAATAAAACATGGTCTTGTTTAAAAAGAGAACATGAAATTTATTTTTAGTAATACATACACTAGTAACATAACGCCCCCCTTGCGGTATGTGCATATAATGTATATATGTGTGGGCGCTCGGGGGGCAAAAGTGAAAGTACACTAATTTTAACGTTATTTTACTAATTTCGTGAAAATAACGTTAAAAGAGGGGGTTGGTTAATCATGCATCATGTTGTGGCGTTGATAGCTGAAAGACAAGGGAGTACATGCACTAATCGTTTCTTAATTACTGAGTGTTATGTGCCTTATGTCTAGGCCTGTAAACGAACCGAACGTTCATGAACTGTTCATGAACTTGTTCGGCGGGAAGTTCGTTTATTTAATTAATGAACGTTTATTTATTAATGAACGAACACGAACAAAAAAATTTGTTCGTTTAATTAAATGAACAAACATGAACACACCTTGTGTTCGTTCATTTATGTTCGTGAATGTTCGTTTATGTTCGTTCTTTTATATTCGTTTATGTTCGTTCATTTATGATCGTGAACGTTTGTTTATGTTCGTTTATTTATGTTTGTTAAAATATAGTAAATACATAAATAGTTTTATTTATATTAATATTAGGTTTTCTAACTACTTATATAAATATAACTATTAGTAATTCATTTTTCTACTAATAGAAAATGTAATTTTAAATTTTTTCTTAGATCGTAACTAACTACTTAATATTTATACAAAAAACTACTTCGTTTTATTATCTATGAACCCTAATTTAGATGTGTTTTCGGATGAACTTTAATATATTAGACTTGTTTGTGCTCATTTTTGTTCGTTCATGTTCGTGAACTGTTCGTTTAGGCTTTAAATGAACGAACATAAACGAACACGAACATGCCCGATTTCTTAACGAACGAACACGAACAAAAAAATGTGTTCGATTATATGTTCGTGTTCGGCTAAAGTTAAATGAACAAACACGAAAATGCCTATGTTCGTGTTCGTTCGGTTCGTTTACAGGCCTACTTATGTCCAAGGCTTGATGCAAAACTGCTATCGAGCCAGGGGTCTCATTGGAAGCAACCTCTATATTCCTACGGGGTAGAGGTAAGGTTGTCTACACCTTACCCTCCTCAGACCCTACCTTAGCTATGCTATTGGTGGGATTTACTGAGTATGATGATGATGACATACACTAGTAACATGAGGAACGACTTACACTAAACATTATGATGGCAGCAGGGGATTTATATCCCGAAATAGAAGTCGAGAACTCCCTAATGTCTGTTACAAACTTGTCAATTATGACGGCTTGTGGTGCCTGTTACATGTATATCCAAACTTATAAAGGATAAGTAAAACAAATACAACTATAGCTACATGATTGCTCTATCATCTATGAAATATATTACCTCAGTTTGTTTTGGGAGTGCGACTATTTTGACTTTAATGCCTGGTAGAAATCCAACGATTAACATGATTGCTCTATTTACATACTCCATTACAAGTACAGAAGTATCAGCATCGCGATCATTAGTTTCCCAATCAATCTGTAGGTTATTGAAACGTTATTTTCTTAACATTAAACAAAAACAAGTGGTAGTTCTAGCAAATCAGATTAAAAACTCAATAGTAAAGGCGAATGTTGTAAGTGAAAAACAATAAAAACCTCTTGATATTCATCAGAAATCACATCCCTCCCAATAATTCAACGGGACCAATTAGTAATGACCGGAACTTTGAAGCCTAGTTTTGCAGTAATCTGCAATTCATCCATGAAAACAATAAAATTTACAAATATGCAATGCATAACACCAAAAAGATTACACTATTTACGTGGTTGTAGAAATCGCGCCTAGCCTCCTATTAGTCACCAGCTAATCGCTAATCGGAGGCTCACCTTGTAGTTTTCATCTAATCACCCATTAATTATTAGGCGGTCCACGGTCAAAGGCGGACCTAATTGGCCAAAAATCGTTGCAGCACAGGTAAACCCTATAAATCCGGCTACTTAAAAAATACATACGAAAATGTGTGTATCATGGTTTTAAAAATCGTTGAGGTGTGCGCCTCAAGGTGAAACACCCAAAAAACAATTTTGAGGCGCGCCTTGGGGGGGGAGGTTCTATTGTACGTGCGCCTCAGGTGCGCCTTAGGGATTTCTGATATTTGTTTTTGATGATTTTGACTTTTTGTGTCAATTCAAGCAATTTATGTCTTTTTTATGTGTGTTTTTGATGATTTTGATGATGAATTTAGTTAGTATTATTACTTTTATAAAATATATAATTTTATATTTATTTTTTAGTTCCGCCTCGGGCTCACGACTCGTGAGTAAAGAGAAAAACACCTCGAAACTCGTTTTCATTTTTTAAATCTCGGTGTGTGTATATATATTCAAAACTGAAAATTACATAAATATTTCAATCTGATTATTCCCTATTAATCCGATAAACCGTCAGTCTAGCGCCTAGCTGTTCAGATAACATACGAGCTGGTGAGCCTGATGCCTATGGAATATGCGGCCAACAAAGCAATGGCGAAATGAGGACTAATCGGCTCCGATAATACTTTATTCGCCACATCTTCTACAGCAACCTGATAAAAATTAGGGCATAGAAGTGAAAAAACGATTGAATAACACGATTTCGAGTATTGAACTACAATTTAGGGTTTGAAATAAGTAACCTGGAGAGAAGGATTGATCGAACAGGCGGAGGATAGCTTGGGGCGACAGAGAATGCGATCGGAAACAAGGTTCCAGAAGCGGTTGACGCAAGAGGCGGAGGCAAAGAAGGGCTTCTCCGACGAGATCAATATTTGTTGCGATTCCTGTCGACGGCATTTCGGTGGCGTTTTACGACGGTGGTGTGTCCGGTGACCGGTTCCGATGCTTCTTGACAGGTTTTAGGTTTTTACTTTTTACAGTGGCGGTTTGTGTAAATAATATTGAATGAAAATAAACAGGAGTTAATTGCCCGGATGGTAACTGGTTTGTCATTTTTCACCTTTAATCCTTATATTTTTATAATAGCATGTTTGTTCTATGTGGTTTGCTTACTTGTTTAATCAGGTGGTCCCTAGAATGGATGGATATTAGTTTTCTCTTGGGCTGCAAAAGAACCAAACGTTCAGCGAAAAGTTCGTGAACCGTTTGGCGGGAAGTTCGTTTGTGTTCGTTCGTTTATTAAACAAACGAACACGAACAAGAAATTTCGTTCATTTAGTTAAATGAACAAACATGAACAGAGGTCGTGTTCGTTCGTTTATGTTCGTGAACGTTCGGTAACGTGTTCGATAGTTCATTAGTGTTTTTAGTTTTTATATTTATTTAAATACTTAAAAGTTCCGACAAATTAAATATCTAATAAGTGTTTGTGTATTATACATTCTGTTCATGAACGATTGTTTGTGTTCGTTTGTTTCCATTTGTGTTCATGAACATTAGTTTGTGCTCATTTGTTTTCGTCAACGTTCGTTTTTTTTTTTTTTCGTTACCTAAAAATAACAAACAAACATAAACGAACATGAACAAGTTCATTTCATTAATAAACGAACACGAACATAAAATCTCGTTTAATAAGTGTTCGTGAACGGTTCGCGAACACATATATTCTTAACAAATGAACACGAACAAGTGTTCGTTCGGTTCGTTTGCAGCCCTATTTTCTCAGTTAAGTATATGTAAAATGACAAAATTACCCTTGTTAACTAATTAAAACATTAAAAAAAACTCTAATTAACCAAATAGACCCACACCCCACCCCCTTTTTTCTTTATCTTCTTCATGTCACCGGCAATGCAATAACCACCATCGAAGACAAATGATGGCCTGAATGAAAAAGATTATAATCAGGGGTGCTATTTTTTAATCCATTAGTGGTTCGCACAGATTTTTTTTTTTTAACAGGTCAAGCTAGTAATGAATCAAATGGGTGAAAATGTGTTGTTAATGGTTAAAACCTTATAGGTCATCTTATTCTAAGAAATATAATATAAGACTACCCGGAATGAGGGTCAGCATATGCCCGGCAAGGCTCGGCGTCGGACCCCCACACCGCCCCCTTATGCCCATCCCCGGCACACCCGGCCAAATGTTGCCGCTCAAGCCGTGCCTATCCAACTCTCACACACCTATACATACGTACACATATATATATAAAGGGGTTCATCCCCTCACTCCTAGGTCCATCCCCTTTAGGCCCATCCTCCCGTCTATCCTACGTGGCACTGACGTGGTGGCCCATCCTCCCAAGGATGAGCCTAACCATACCCACTAGTCTAAATAAACTAATATAATTAGTAATCATATTCCAAAAAAAATTTGGATGGAAGTGTTAGGTCAACCTATATTTCACCAAAATCTTGAAAAGAGGTCAAGTCAGGTCACAATAAGGTCCACCCCAAGTTTTGATTTGATCTAATGTTTAAAGAGGTCACAACGATGACCATCACCACCAAACCATTAATTCTAGTAGATTATTTTTATATTAAGTATCGTAATATAAACCAAAAATACAAAAGAATTTGGCAAAAATACACATATATCTTATAATTTTTAAGTATCCTGATGTAAAATTCTATACTATAATAATATTAAGAGTTAACTGTCATTTTCGTCCATATAGTTTGTTCACTTTTATCATTTCAGTCTAATTTCTAAAAATGCACCAGTTTCCTCCCTAACATACTAGAAACGTGACACTTCAGTCCAAAAATTAAAACACAATTAAGTTAGACAAGTTTAATGAAGAGTATTATTGTCAATTCATATATCTTTTATTTTCACCTTATTTTATATCTGAAAAATAAAAGGACAATAATACATTTCATTAAACATGTTTGACTTAACTGAGTTTTAATTTTTGGACCGAAGTGTCATGTTTCCAGTATATGAGGGAGGAAACTGGTGCATTTTCGAAAATTGGACTGAATGGCAAAAGTAAACGAACTACAGGGACGAAAATGGCAGTTAATTCTAATATCAACTGTGAACATTAGTTTAATAAAAGTTAAAAAAAATCTATTAGTTTTGTTATTATTTATTTACTTATTTTTATTAGTTTAGTTGTTTTTTATTTATTATTTATTCAGTTAAATTATAATTAAAGTTAACTTTTAACTTTAGACATATTTACTTAATTGGACTGCCTACTTATTTACATCATCGTTTAGGCTCTTAACCTTGTGGTCGTGGGTTCGAGCCCCATGGTGGGCGCCAATGAAGAAATGTAGACCTAACAGATTGGGATCTGGTTAGATCTAGGGTTTAGTTTCTTGCATAAAATGGGTTAATCCTTCGTTTGGTTTTAGAATGATGATTGCAATTGCACTCTGACGATGCCTGCAAATCAGAAACGCCGTTATCCTCGCCACGGGGAGAAGGGTGTTCTCTCCGTGACCACCCTCCGGCGTGAGAATAAGTATCGGTACTTGGAAAACAGATTAAGTGAAGAGAGAGAGTAAGTGAGAGTGAATACATTTCCTTAAAGCCGAAGTTACCTATTTATAACCAGATTTGGGCGCCAAAAGGAGAGATGAAAACTTAACGGAATCTTTGCCATTCCGTTAAGTGTTGTTGTTACCGTTGGTGCACACGCATTGGCTTATTATCAACGGCTAGGGAGATGCCACGTGTCATCGTGAGATCATTGAGCTTTCTCGAGGTGACCATGCCATCACCGTGATCTTTTTTATTATCTAAGATGTTGCCACGTGGCATTCGGTTATAACCGAAAGGTGCCTTTGCACGATTGAACATTAAATGCTTCCAGAAGTTTCACAGTTGTGACCTACTGCCACGTATGCATTTTGTTACAACAGAAAAGATTCCTTTTGCTTCTGCACCATATCTTGTGAACAGAAGTTCTCTGCTAAGGAGAAGTCTTTCAAGATTAATTGTTTCTTTGCGCAAGCGGCGCAAGGTAGTTAAATGATCATTTTCCTTTCTAGATGCCTGGCGCAGAGAATTGTAAACTTCCTTTGTTGTGTTGTGGGCTGCGCAAGACATCTGGGAAGCAAGAGTGACTTAGGGAATTCTCAAGATTAACTATCTTCCTTGCGCGGAACGACGCAAGGTAGCTAAATGATCTTTTCCCCTCTTTGTTATTTAGCGCAGCGTTTGCTAAGTTCTTTCTTTAGAGCAAATGTCTGCGCAAGGTTTCCTTGGCAGTAAAAGTGGGTATGATTCCCTTGATTAGCGCAAGGGTTTTGAGTCCATACCCCTTCACTAGGTAACAAAGTTAATTATTTTTTTATTTACCTTATTCTAGTTAGAGCTAATTTTTAACTCTAGACATGTTTACTTAACGGTATTGATTGCTTATTTTTATTGTTGTTTAGATTAAAGTCTGGATGGTCTATAATAACCTATCGATATATCATGTGACAAATACATCATCGCCAGCACCCTGTCGCAAAGCGTGGGATCCAATACTAGTTAAAAACATAATCGGTAAAAGTGATATATTTAGCTTATTGCATCTCAAAAACTGCCTTTTTTTTCTTATCTTTTATACTTCTTGTTACAAATACACAACCCAATAATCATCCAAAATCAAGACTCATCATGATCAAAAATAAACCCAAAAATAACAAAGAAACCAAACATGCGGTTCTTTTATGTGATGGAAGCCCAATGGTGTGATTTTGTGTAATGAAAGCCCGGATATACACGAGTCACAACGCATCATCCAACGCTTCTAGAGAAGTGTCGCCTCATCACTGCTTCGTGAAATCACGTCGCTGAACAACCATGGTCACCACCTCCAACGCCTCACACACGACACACTTGTAAAAAAGCAAGATTGTATATAATAATAGTAAATGACATTATGATCTTATACGATGCTGTTTAAATTGTTTTTTTATTTATTTATAGGGTTGATGTTGCATGTCATTATATTCTTGTATTTATGCATATCTGTGGTCCCATGAGGTCATGCATTTTTTCTATGTTACTTTCATCCCTCTTGCTTGCGTTTGTGTTCTAGCTAAATACCATGCTTTGGTATTAGTGATTGTAATTCAAGTTTTGTGTAAGTTTCTTGAATATTAATAAACGTTTGGGTGTTAGCCAAATAGTTTGCAATTTCCGATTTCGATTTCCGTTCAATACCGATTCGACTTGAATGGGTATCAGAGCAACCTGGGAATCAACATACCTTTGATCGAGCTTAGGATTGGAGGTGAACAAGCAGGACGGAAGTTCACAAATCAGTTAACTACGAGTGATTCCATTGGACGATTAGGGGTTCTAGCAGCTTGTGCGTAGAAGCTGTTGTTGCTTCTGGTCACGATCGAATCGAAAGGTGTTAAACTGATAAAGATTGAATTGGAGAACACAGACTGTGCGCGTGAGGCTTCTGCAGGGTAGCTAGGGTATTGTATTGGATCAAAAGTGTTGTTTCGGGTCAGACTTTACGGGCCCAAATAAAAAACTTAATCCAATTCGTACTGTGTAGTTGCTGTTTATCGAGAAAAGAAGACAACAAAGGATTGTTTTGGATTATTTAACTGTTCCAAAATAGCAAAAATATTAGAAGTTCAATTCATATTGTTTCGTACTGTTGTTCACGAGAACAATAGATCACTAAAAAAATAAAAAAAATTCTTTGCTTTGGATTATTTATTAAGTCCAGAACAAATAACTTTTATTTATTTTTCGGGTTCGTGTTTGAAGTGGAATTCGGGAAGTAAACGTGTAGACTGGAAGAAACTGAACCAGTTATACCGGGTTCGTTTAATCTTACGTATAGTTGACGAAAGAAAAATATGGCTGGAAGCGATAGCAGTAGTGGCTCGAATACCGAGAAATCGGTTCCAAATTCAACATCACTTCAATGCCCGATGTTGAATAACGTTAATTATACTATTTGGGCGTTGCGTATTCGCGCAATTTTTAACGTTCATGACGTGTGGGAGGCCATTGAACCCGGAACTGAAACCGATGTGAAGAAAAACAATATGGTGATTGCTTTGTTGTTTCAATCTATACCGGAAGAACAGATCTTGCAAGTGGGTAATCTGAAGACGGCAAAAGAGATGTGGGATGCACTAAAAGCGCGCCATCTGGGAGCCGAGCGGGTACGTGGAGCAACACTACAGACACTCATGTCAGAATTTGAGGCGTTAAAGATGAAGGATTCTAGTACAGTTGATGAGTTTTCGAGCCAGTTAACAGGAATGTCTTCAAAAGCGGCGTCTCTCGGTTCTATAATCGAGGAACAAAAGATCGTGAAAAAGTTTCTCAGTGGTTTACCAAGACGGTTCATCCATATGGTAGCCTCGGTTGAGCAAATTGTGGATCTAAAAACAGTTTAATTGGACGACGTTGTTGGTCGAATGAAGGCGTATGAAGAACGCATAAAAGATGAAGAATTGCAGTCGGAAAATCAAGGTACACAAACGAAACTTATGTTCAATAATTCTAATTTTCTTCAAGTTCTAGACATAATTCACGCCATTCGAGTAAGGGGCGCGGGAAAGTCTCGAACCGTGGATGTGGTGGTGGTGGACGTGGTCGAAACCAATCCGGTCAAAACCGCGAGTCACAAGGCGGGTCCAACGAAAGGGATAAACAATGAGGAAAGAAGGATTATTCGAAGGTTCAATGTTTTCGATGCGACAAGTTCGGTCACTTTGTTTCGAGATGTCCAGAGCGAAAGAAAGACAAACAAGTAAATTTGATCGATGCGGAAGAAATTGACCCGTCTCTATTTATGGTGCAAGAGGTTCAAGAAGTTGTTTACTTGAATGAAGAGAAGGTCGTTCCAAAAGATTACGAGAACGGTTCGCAGGGAAAAGACTTGTGGTTTTTGGATAATGGCGCGAGTAACCATATGACGGGTAATTTATCTGTTTTCTCTAAACTAAATAAGCGCGTTGATGGCGTTATTGACACGGTAGATGGGTAGGTTAATACGGACTCTAACGAATCTAACAGTGGATCGCGAATGCAAACCGGGTCAGATTCAACCGGGTCAAGTAATACTAAAAGCACAATTGGTGTTGGTATTGTTTCTAAAAATCAAAATTCTCATGGAACAAATAACTCAACAGTAGAGATGGGCATAATCGGGTTTTATTATTACCCGGAACCGGTTCCAACCCGGACCCGGTTCTGCTTGGATGTCATTGGAACCGGGTATGGTGTGGAACCGGGTCCAGTTCCTACCCGGGTTCACACCCAAGAATATGGAACCTTGTAGAACCGGGTACAGGTATTATGGAACCGGGTATGGTGTGGAACCGGGTATGGTGCGGAACCGGTTTCTTCTACTGTTCAGAACCGGTTCCTGACAGTAAAACCTGACTTTTTTACTGTTCAGAACCGGTTCCTGACAGTCAAAACCTGACTTTTACTGTTCAGAACCGGTTCCTGACAGTCGAAAACCTGTTTTACTGTTCAGAACCGGTTCCTGACAGTCGAAAACCTGACTTTTACTGTTCAGAACCGGTTCCTGATAAAAATGTTACCGTTGGAACCGGTTCCTGATTACAGAATCGGTTTTCTATATAAACCCCTTTACACTTTACACTTTACAGAATCGGTTTTTCTATATAAACTTAACACTTTAACAAGAGATAACGATGGCTTGCAACGATGAGGTCGTGGTTGTTTTGGAAACCAAAAGAAACCCCGATATTTGGAAGCACTTTGACTTGTGCTTGATGTCGGATAGCCATGAAATGGCTAGATGCAAGGGGTGCGGGAAGTTCATGAAGGCGGCGGCCAACTCGACGCTCAAGAAACACACCGACCGCCATTGTCCGGTGACAAAGGCAAAAAACAATGAAAAGGGTGAAGCATCCGGGACCGGGTCATCGAAAGTTTAGTTTGTTTTATGTATTGTAAAACCATTTGCGTTTTATGATTAGTATGTTTAGTGTTTTATATGTTTTGTTTAACGTTTCTTGTTTAGGTTGTTTGTGTAACCGGGTCTGGAAGGTTACCGTAGGAACCGGGTATGATAAGAAACCGGTTACGGGTACAACCCGGGTACGGGTTGGAACCGGTTCCGGAACTTATTTTTTATGTGGAACCGGGTAGGAACCATCGGGTATTTTGAACCCGGAACCGGTTCTACTATATGTCGGGTAGGAACCGGAACCGGTCCCAGGTAGGTTCTACCGGGTCGGGTTTGGAACCGGTTATTATGCCCATCTCTACTCAACAGTGGCATTGGAATATGATGCATTGGGCTCACATGGTGAACAATATTCAAACGAAAATATGGTATGCACCTCAAAATCAAATTCTAGTCAACATGCACATGCCAGTGAGTGATGTTTCTATGAGCCCACTTCATCAAGGTCAAACTGGGCTTGACTTGGCCCATTTATATACTAGTAAAAACGCAAACAGTAGCAGAGGTGATGTCGTGAATAGTGGCGGTACTGAACCAAGTATTTTCGTGATGCCTGAGACGATTGTTCGTAGATCCAACCGAAACGCGGTTACCCCGGTACGTTTTAATCATTATGTATTAAATTCGAGTACGATTGATGAAGATTTTTTATTGCTTGCGGATGACGAACCGGCTTATTTTAATGATGCGAAAAATAAACCGGAGTGGATGAAAGCAATGCGCGCAGAAATCGAATCAATTAATAAAAATACTTGGTCGTTAACCGAGTTACCGCGTGGTGCAAAAGCGATTGGATTGAAGTGGGCTTTCAAGGTTAAACGAAACACGGATGGCTCACTAAATAAACACAAGGCTAGGCTCGTGGCGAAGGGTTATGTTCAGCAACCTGGAATTGATTTTGACGAAGTGTTAGCGCCAGTTGCTCGACTTGAAACAGTTCGGTTACTTTTATCTCTCGCAGCGAATGAAGGTTGGGAATTACATCATCTTGATGTTAAATCCGCGTTCCTACATGGCGAATTAAAAGAAGAAGTTTATGTCGTTCAACCGGAAGGGTTCGTTAAAAAGGAGCTAAGAGCATAAAGTGTATAAATTATCGAAGGCGTTATACGGGTTAAGGCAAGCTCCACGTGCGTGGAATACAAAATTAAATAATATTTTATTAAATATTAAATTCCATAGGTGCTCGCAAGAACAGGCCGTATACCGAAGAACCGTTGGAACGGACGTCTTATTAATCGGCGTGTACGTGGACGATTTAATAGTGACGGGTTCAAATTTGAAACTTATTATGGAGTTTAAGCGCGAGATGGCTAAAAACTTTGAAATGTCGGATTTGGGAAAGCTTACTTATTATCTTGGAATTGAAGTGTCGCAGAGCAAGGACGAGATAAAAATTAAGCAAGAGGCGTATGCAAAGAAAATACTAATAGAAGCCGGTATGATTAATTGCAATCCTACTAATGTTCCCATAGACCCAAATGTGAAATATTCTAAATATGAAGACGAAGAAGATTTAGATGCAACGAGATATCGAAAGATTGTCGGGTGTCTCCGGTACCTTTTACAGACTCGACCAGATTTGGCTTTTTCGGTCGGAGTAGCCAATCGGTACATGCAATGCCCGAAGCAATCTCATGAAGCTCTCATAAAGCAAATTCTTCGCTATTTAAAAGGCACTTTTAGCTATGGCATTACCTATATTCGAGGAGAAAATATGTTGGTTGGTTACAGTTATAGTAGTCACAACATATATCTGAACGATGGAAGAAGTACTAAGGGACACGTGTTTTATTTTGGGTCTTCCCCAATTACTTGTTCTCAAAAGCAAAGTACAGTTGCTTTATCATCGTGTGAGGCGGAGTATACAGCGTCTAGTGCAACCGCGTGTCAGGCGGTTTGGCTAAAAGAATTAGTTGGTGAATTACTCGACAAGAAAATTCAAGCGACGGTGTTACGTGATGATAATACATCGGCGATAGCTCTCGTGAGGAACCCGGTTTTCCATGAAAGAAGCAAACACATAAAATCCCGGTTTCACTACATTCGGGAATGTGTTGATCGTGAAGATAAAGTGGTCGAGCATGTTAGTGGCATTGGTCAAAAGGCGGATATTTTGACGAAGGCTCTTGGAAAGATCAAGTTCAAGGATATGACTGAAAAGCTTGGAGTTGAAGACTTGTTAGATACGAGTTCGAAATTCCGGGGGTGATTGTTGGAAATTTCGAATTAGAGATTCCTTTGCGTGCAAGGCAAGGAACCTGTGGAGTGGATAATTATTAGAATATTTAAACGTGTTTAGGTTTAATTATTTAGTGATAATTATCATGTCCAAATATAATAGGTTGATTAGCAATCCTAGTTATAATCTAATAGGAGTGTTTAGATTATAAATACCATGCTTTGGTATTAGTGATTGTAATTCAAGTTTTGTGTAAGTTTCTTGAATATTATAAACGTTTAGGTGTTAGCCAAATAGTTTGCAATTTCCGATTTCGATTTCCGTTCAATACCGATTCGACTTGACATCCCACCCTCCCCAGACCCTATCAATAGTTTTGCTATTTGTAGGATTTACTGGGTACGTTTAATTGATTGATTGATTTTATTTATTTATTTATAAGCATATGCACTGTTACACCAAGAGGATGATTTTACTAGTTAAATTGGATTATGGGTTGTAATGTTGTATGGGGTTGAATGGGTTGGTGAAATTGATATTTGAATGTATAAGATATATTAGGTTACACTGTTCACTGTTGAAATTGATCTTTAAATGGGCCAGTTAAATGGGGTTATTGGCCCGCTAGGTTGAATTATCATGAATGCTAAAAAATGTATCACTTACACTTAGTTTGTTGTGATATAATATGTAAAACTTGTAGTCATAGATCCAAAAATTCACAGAAACAACAAGAAAACAAACAAACAATATGCAAAATACACATAAAGTACTTGTATTGTCAAACATGTATTATACCATCTATAATTAAAAAAGCTTTAGTCGAAAGCGTATAGCGTAGCTCTTAACTAGTTTTACCAACAAATAGTTTTACAACGTGCACAAAGCATACACGATATACATAGGCAATGCTTAAAACTCGTTTCTGGTACCAATTTGAGACCCAGAACCGACTCGACATAGGAACCGGTCCATATAGGTTTATTAAAATTGTTTCCAGGTGCCAAAATTGTTGAACAAGCTAATAAACCCTAAAACCAGATGTATTATTGAAGATTAGCTACAACAAAAGCTTGATCAAGAACACAACATGAGATCAACTTTTTTTAAAAGAAGATAGAATATCACTTCATGCTCCTCATTTAATAGTTCATTCCCGGGGAGATCACTGTTGACATTTGTTTGGTTTGGTACAAAAAAACTACATTAACATGTCGAATCTCAGAAGGCGATTCATATCTACGCATCATTAATAAATCTAAAGGAACTCTCACTGTATCACCAACATCTCTATTTCCTTAAACCAATAGTAAACAATTCATGGTAATCTAATAACAGCACAGGTAACCTCCTTAATTCATCATCTTCTTCTAAGGGCTTTATTGCCATTACAGATCCCACATTTTACGCATTATTGAACTTGCAGCATCATGATCTATGACACATGAATAACCCAAGATTTTTAACAGAATAAAACATGAAAACAAACAAATATTACGTATTTAATAAGGTAGCATTTGAAATGATGTTATAACTATTTTACTAAACACATATATAATCTTCTCAGAACACGCTAATACATAATCTATTAAACTCAAGAAAACTGAAACACACAAAAGTCCCATACAAACCAACATGCTTCCTTTTTCTATGGATGGTAAGACATAATCAAATAGACAGCAGAGGATGCATGCAGGCAACAATGCCCCAACTTTTGTTCTTGAGATTCTTTAACATCGGGGGTTAAATAGCCACGCCCAACTTCCCCAAAACAAAAAGTTCCGCCAAGTGTCACGCCCGGAAAGTTGTCCAAAAACGGTGAGCTGTCAATGTTCGGTTGGCCGTGGACAAACTTACCCCGATCACAAGAATTGAAAATAAGACCGCCAAACACCTCCCACTTGGTTCTCCCTTGCTTGAAAGTTCTCATTTGTTTAGAGACATTGGCAATAGAAGACAAAGCAGTTGCGGAATCTGGGCGGTAAAGACGCAAAGTATCGCCTTTTTTAATGCCTATACCACCAACCCTAAGGCTCTCCGCATTATCCCTGCATGAAAATGATTAAAGTTCTTGACCCGTTTAGTTATTAATAATTTGTTGGGGTTTTATTTTCTTGATGAGTAAAGTACGCATATGGTCCTTGTGGTTAACCAAAATTTTGGATTTCGTCCCTAGCTTTCCAAAAGTACACGGATGGTCCCTATGTTTTGCACTTTATAACGCATTTAGTCATCAACTTTTCCCAAAAAGTACACGGATGGTCCTTATGGTTTGCACTTTGTAACGCATTTAGTCCCCGACTTTTAGGGAATAAATGCGTTATCAAGTACAAACCACAGGCTCCATCCATGTACTTTTGGCAAAAATTGGGGACTAAATGCGTTACAAAGTACAAACCACAGAGACCATCCGTGTGCTTTTGGAAAGCTAGGGACTAACTAAATCCAAAATTTTGGTTAACCATAGGGACCATCCGTGTACTTTACTCTTTCTTATTCTTAACAACTCAAGGAGATAAGATAAAGAAAGTTAACTATTATGAAAGCGGGTCAAATGGGTAAAAATGTATGTTTGGCAAACTACTTATTTAGAAAAAGTTGTAGAAGAAAACTGATGATATTTGCAGTCGCGTAAATAAAAGGATGATATGATAAAACAAGAAGAAAATTGTTGTTATCTTACCCAAAAAATTCGTGGAATGCAAAAGAAGTCATGCGTCCGACTTTTTCCAGCCCAAAGTAGACACGGAGCTCGATCGGGACTCCTGGCTATCATTATCTATGAACGGTTAAAAATATGGAGACAAAAAGGGCAATTTGGAAGAAAATAGTGTAACACAGTTAGATTATGTCGTGAGTTAACGAGTTTTCATACGCCAAGTCAGCACCGTGCGAGTGCCATATCAGCAAAAGATCACCATGGTCATAACTAACCACGCGTAACATCATTCTTTTTACCATGGAAACCTTTTTTCAAATGTTGATAGTTGCTTATGCAAGTTAATACAGGTACAGAATAGCATACGTCTTCATAAGCTATATTCCAAATTGTATCAGCATCAAGAAGCTCATGTGACCCTTCTCTTCTTGCAATGAGCCAAGTCATAAAGCCATTTTCTTTAACACGTGTCACCTTGTATGCATGGCCTATGGGTAACAGTCCACTTGATAATGCAGCATGAAACTGAGTTTCTCCAATACCTACTCAAAAGAGAAAAAATATAAAAAGTATAAAATATAGATGAATAGATCTAAAAAGGTGTATTTTTGAAGTTACCAGGAGGTTTGTTCCTGTCCATGACAAATACCAAGGCAACAGCATCACAATTGCGTCCAATAGTATGCTGGAACTCACATTCATAATCACCAACAATGACAGTTTCTGGTGACATGACATCATCTAATATATAGGAAAGATGATCAATTATAAATATTCAATTCAATTACAATAAGTCAGCATAACAAAGGGGCTGTTTGGCAACATCTGAACGGTTAAGTGCTGAACCAGTAAGAGGTCTAAACCATTAAGAGCTGAACTAGTAAGAGGTCTAAACCATTAAGAGCTGAACTAGTAAGAGGTCTAAACCATTAAGAGCCAGTACAACGTTCAACCATTCAAAGGCAAATGTCTTAACCATTCAGACATCTGCTCGTAAAACAATTCAGATTGGAGGTCTTAACCATTCAGACTCAGTATAATGCTTAACCATTCAGAGGCAAATGTCTTAACCATTCAGACATCTACTCGTAAAACAAACAGTCTGAACCATTAAGTGTTGAACCAGTAAAAGGTCTGAACCATTAAGAGTCTCATTAAGAGCTAAACAAACAGCCCCAAAGTGTTTTTGAGACAACACGCACCCATCTTTTCCATAGCAGCTGTTACGTATCCTTGACGCTTCTGTTATAGAATTTAGTGAGGATAATGAAGTGCAAAACCAATATGATCTTGTAAAAAAGGTAACATGAGGAACAACCGAACAACTTACACTGAACATTATTATAGCAGCAGGAGATATACATCCAGAAATAGAAGTTGAGAAGGCAGTAATCTCTGTAACAAATTGGGATGGTTTCTGATACATATATATGCAAACTTGTTAAGATAACATAGAACAAATACGAGTTACTGTGGCATGATAAGTTTGATGTTGTGTGTAACAAAGATGAGATTTACGGTACCAAGAGTGGGATTGTTTTGACTTTTATCCCTGGTAGAAATCCAACCATTAACATGAATATGGCGCCAGAACGATCATAATCCTCCCACTGAATATGTAGGTTATTTGATTCGTTACTAACTTAGCAATAAAACTTACTAAAGTTATAAAAGGAAAAAAATCTGTAAGTACAAAAATGAGTAAACCTCGTCGAATTCATCAGAAATCGCATCCCTTCCAATAACTCCACGGGAACAATTAGTAATGACAGGAACGTTGGAGCCTAGTTTTTCGGTAATCTGCAAGTAACTCATAAAATAAATAATATTAAAGGTCTTTCCATCCAATAACTCTAATCAATCTCAATTTCAAAGTTCAAATGACATACCAGTAGGTGAGCCCTTGGAAAATCGATCTCACGACAAACAGAAGCAATGGCAAAATGAGGACGAATTGGCTCTGATAGTACTTTATTCACCACGCTTTCTACAGCAACCTGATGAAAATTAAGACATCAAAATGAGCGAATAACACGATTCATGGACTTGTAGTATAATACACGAGTGTTGTACAGATTAGGGCTTACTTCGAGGTCAGGATTGAAGGAGCAGGCGGAGGAGAGCTTAGGGCGGCATAGAACACGACGGCAAGCACGGTTCCAGAAGCGGCTAACACAATCGGCAGAGGCAAAATGGATGGCCGGAAGCCTACGAACTATGTTTCCAAGAAGGTCTACGCTGAGGTCATCAATGGATGTCGGTGACGCCATCATTTCGCTAATTCGCTGATCAATGAAACACAAATGATTTCTGAATTCTGATAAGTTCAAACTAAAGTTATCATTATTCTTCTACTGTAATTTGGTGTTTGTTTAAATATTCTAACACAAATGATTTCCAATAACTTCAAACCTAATTCTTCTTATGTTAAATTAGTTTGTTTATTGCTACTCTACAATCGCCGGAGCTAGGGTTTCAACCACAAAGACAAAGGTCTATGCTGACGTCATCATTTCGCCGATCAATGTACACGATGAACACAAAAGATCTCTAATAATTCAAACTTAATTCTTCTATACTGTAATTTTGTTTGTCTAATGCGATTAAACTCTACAGTAGCCGGAACAAAGGTGATTATAAAACGCGAGTAATGTATGCAAGTAGGTGAGTTAGGGTTACCTGTATCGTACGGAATGTGAAGCGGATCGCCGGAAGAGATGATCAGCGGCGGCAACTGTTGCCGGAAAAGTTTGTTGGTGACGTACACACGTATGATATATAGAGGGGTTTTTCAAATTAGATTTATGTCGTTAGTGTGAAAATATACTTTTTTTAATCTAACTCGGTGATGATTGATAAAATATATATATATATATATATATATATTTATAAAAAGTTAAGTATATTAAATCTAACTTGGTGATGATTGATAAAATATATATACTAGGTTATGGTCCTGTGTGTTATACGGGTTGATTAATAAAAATGATATAATTTGATATTTGTAAATATTTATTATTTTTAATTTTTAAATTTCTCTTGATGGTTTTGATGGAACATGCATGATAAATTCTTAAGTTGTCATTAATAACATTGAATTTCATAAGACAAACCTATAATAAGATTGAATTTTATGTGACAAAGTTCTAATAATATTGAATTTCATGGGACAAACCTCCTAAAATTATAAAATAAAAATCAAATTCATCAAAATTCACACCAACAAAACTTGGGAAAAGTTGAATTAAAGAAATAAATATTAGATTTTAATAATTTCAACTATTAGTCGTTGGCCGTTAACAGTTTCAACTTAAAAAATAACCAATGGTTATCCCAACTATTAACATATTGATTTCCAATGGACCCTGACTATTAGATACCTAACGCTGTTAGTCTTTTTTTATATACCAAATAATAAAAATGTTATATCTTGAAAAACAACGTGTGTTATAGGGATTGAATAAATGTAATTTTGTATAGCAAATAATAACAAAAAATATATCTTTAAAAAGCCTCGTGTATTACACTGGTTGAATAAATGAAATTTTATATATTAAATAACAAAAAAATTTATATCTTTTAGAATCACGTTTATTGTACGGGTTGAATAAATGAAATTTTATATATCAAAAATAAAAAAGTTACATCTTCAAAAACCATGTGTCTTGCACGGTTTGAATAAATATAACTTCATATAATAAATAATAAAAAAAATATTTAAAAAAACCCGTTATTTTAGTAGAAGTCATGAGTAATTTTATTATAATTTAGTTTTATTAATTCCTATTATAAAGTAAAGACATGATATATATAAATGGAAAAAATAGTAAAAGATAAAATTCATAAATTAAAATAATATATTTTTTATTTGAATCTTATTAATAAATATTATCTATATCTAGTTGTTTAGGGTAAAAGATAAAAAGATAAAATTTATAGAATAAAATAATATATTTTTTATTTAAATCTTATTAACAAATATTATATATATATATATCTATTTATTTAGGCGGGAAAAAAAGCTGAGATCGCCTCATAAAACGCCATGTGTCCCCCATATGATTTACTTTATTATATGTATATAGATATATAGATAAGTTTATAAAAAGTTAAAGTATGTAGTCAAAGTTATAACTATGTTCGAGCTTGACATTTGAAGCGTTGTTTTTTTTAAATCTAACTTGGTGATGATTGATAATATATATATATATATATATATATATATATGTGTGTGTGTGTAGAGGATCCAGTAAAAAAGACTAAAAGTGTGAGAGGATAAGAAAGATTATGGTGATGACACATGTCCCTATCTATTTTATTAGTTTAAGGGTAAGATGGTAATTTAACCTATAATCCTAATTAATGAATATAATTAAAGATATAATCTTGTAACCGAATTCATCAGTTATTTTAGGAATCCATAAGTTATTTTAGGAATACATCATCAGTTCGTATAAAACACCATACGAATTCCAGATAACACCACAACTTGAATCGTAATACAGCCATGGTGTTCTAACATCTTTAATGATTTTTGTTATTGTTGCAGGCATAAAAACACCATATAGATTTCAAAAACACCATGAATTGAATCATAATTGTTTTAACATTTACAATGATTATATTGTTATTCCAGATGTTAAAACACATGACTGTAATCACATACTCTAGATGTTAAAACACCATAACTTGAATCATAATTCATTATTTGCAATGCTATGGTGTCTTATTTACGTCATGGTGTTTTATTGTAAAACACAACACCTTGAATCACAATACAATTAAAACGTCATTATATGAACATAGAAAAAACACCATGGACTAAAACATCCAATCGAAACGTAATTTTTTCTCTACATAAGTATAACAATATGGTACTCATATTAAAGAGAAAAAAACACTCGTTATTATGGTGTAATTTTTTAAAAAAAACGAGCTACGTATAAAAAGTTATTGACGTTTAAAAAAAGAAAGGGGGAACTTGCATATGCATTGCATGTGACTTTCTAAATTTAAAAATGTTAAATTTACCTTTATACCCTTAATCTATAAAATTAGTTATTTTAATAGTAAAAACTATTTACAAGATTGCCATAAGATCTCAACCATTAGATTAAAGATCTAATGGTTTATATTCTTTCTTACCCTTCTCACAAAAACACCTTTTTTACAATAACCTCACCCTATATATGTATATAAGTTTATAAAAAGTTAAGTATGTAGTCAAAGTTATAACTATGTTCGAGCTTGACATTTGAAGGATGCGGATGGACGAAACGATCGGTTAAGATGATATAACTCGATACGAAGTTAAAAATTAGTGTTTGTGATAAACAAGTTTGTGTTATGAATAAATTGACACGGTTTAAAATGTGTATAGACGGGTTCAACCTACGTAACACATTTATGACACACATAAGTCATGTTTATCTTATCGTATTAAACAGGTTAATAGGTTAACAAAGCACATTTATCACTCGTTTGTCAAAACAGCGTAGTTTTAAGTCTTACTTTGTCTTAATATTATTAACCATGTTTAGTGAATCATAGCAATAATCTTTATTGAACTGCTTAATGTTATTCGGTTAAAGTAAGTCATTCGTGTTCTAAACTAGTTACCTTTAATCATATAAAATTTGGCATGTTGTGTAGCCACTTATTAAAAATGTTTGTATTAGTGTTTAAGAAAACTACACGTATAGTTAAACTTGTTGTGTTCGGGTTTAATAGTTGTGTTTTTAGTTTAGTGTGTCATGTTTTTATCTTGAGTAAACTGCCATTTTGGTCCCTGAAGTTTTGTCAATTTTGCCACTTTAGTCCAAATTTCAAACTTTTTGCATCTAGGGCCCTGTGGCCTCGTTTTTATTGCCATTTTAGTCCAAAATTAAATTTTGCCAGAAATCTAGAAGAAAAACCTGGTTTTTTGTCATTTTCCTCAAGGGCATTTTGGTCATTTTGAGCATTAATATTTATATATATATATAAATAAAATAAAAAAACTCAAAACATCTCTCTCTATAAACTCTCTACACACTCTCTCTCTAAACAATCTCTCTCTCCTCTCTCTCTCTAAACTCATCTCTCTCTCTCTAAACTCTATCACCACACACAGAGAACAAATCTTAAACAACTTGAATGTAATTTTTTTTTTATCTAAAGTGAAATAAAGGAAACCTTAGGAACCCATTACAAATTGGGGGGTTTTGATGGCCGGATTTTGCATCCTTGTTAAAGGACCAAGGCTGATTGAAAAAGGGTTTGCAGTGGCGACAATGGTGTAGAGATTGCAGCAGAGGCGATGGTGGTGCAGCGGCGGCGGTGGTAGTGCAGCGTTAGGGGTGGTGTAAGGATTGCAGTGGAGGCGGTGGTGGAGCAGCGACATGGGTGGTGTATGGATTGCAGTGGAGGCGGTGGTGGTGCAGCGGCGGCGGTGGTGTAGGGATTGCAATGGAGGCGGTGGTGGTGCAGCGGCGGCAGTGGTGCTGCAGCGGCAGGGGTGGTGTAAGGATTGCAGTGGAGGAGGTGGTGGTGCAGCCGCAGGGGTGGTGCAGGGATTGCAGCGGCGACGGTGTAACTTTAGGTGTGGAAGTGAGTACGGATATGGTGGTGAGGGTGACGATGGTGGCGGGGTGATGGAGGAGGAGGTGAGGGTGACGGTGGTGGAGGTGGGGATGGAGGAGGAGGTGACTGAAGATAGGGTTAGAGAGAGAGAGAGCGAGAGTTTGAGGGGTTATTTATTTTTAATATGACCAAAATACCCCTGAGGATAAAAACAAAATATTAGGATTTAAGTTGAGAATCTGACCAAATTTGAAATTTGGACTAAAATGACAACAAAATGCAAACCACAGGGACCCAGATTTAAAAATTTTGGATTTTGGACTAAAGTGACAAAAGTGAGCAAACCTCAGGGACCATTTTGGCATTTAACTCTTTTATCTTTAAACATTATAAGTTAAACATTAACAATAGTTAGGAGGTGTAGAGTGTGCATTGTTCAATACTATTATGATCTCTGTGACACCACTAAAATAACAACGATCATATATTTATTGCTAGAAGTATAAGTTACATCTTCTGATAGACTTGATAAAACTTGTGACGAGAAAACAAAATACCACAACACACACTATTTTAACATAAAACAAAATAAAAAATAGTGAGCTAATGTAGACGTTATTCTAGTTTGTCTACTTGGGTTTAGTGGGCAAGACCTTGACCGTGGTTGCACCATCAGTCGATGGGTTGAGCTCATTCCAAGCATCAATCCATGTAATCGTTGCTTCACTAGGCTTTTCAAAGTAAGGACTAAGGGTCAATCAAGACAAGTTTCTCCTTCACAGGCTTTGAGAGCTCGATGTAGCATTTTTGCTAGATTATGCATTCTTTCCGGAGGGTGATATTTTCAAAAAAATGGAATTATCTCCTCTTGCCAGAAGAGACCTTTGAATTCTTTCAGTTGGTTTGTCGTATTTGCTCTTTGATCTTTATGATAGAATAAGAGTGTGATAATGAATTTTTTGCTTTGCTATATAAGTGTTATATAAGTGTAGTTCAAGGACCCAAGAGGACAAAGGGTTAACAACATATTGATAAACTTAGTTGTCACTTATTGTATAAAAAGACACTCAATACTTATATTTATCTATTTCAATTAACCAACACAGGTAACAACCTCCTTAATTCATCATCTTCTTCTAAGGCTATGCGTAGTCACAAAGCCCCTTTGTGGGCGTTATGTAATACATGTCGTGCCATGTCACACAGGAGCATTATGGGGCGTTATACCAGTAGAGCACGTAGTCATAAAGCACCTACCTCATCATTACCCAATTAATTAATAACCCCTTAAATTATACATATATATGTATGTATATATTTGTGTGTGAGTGGAGGGAAAACTTTGCAAATCTAAAACGCCGCTATGTACATAACATTGGGAAGATTTCACCCTCCCATAACGCCCCCCATAGTGGTGTTGGGGGCGCAATGGGATGCCTTAGACCTCCTCCCCCACCACAAAACGCCCCACTACACACTAGCTAAGGGCTTTGTTGCTGCCATTGTAGATCCCAATCCCCACTTCTTCATATTATCTTTTTGAGTGAACTGTCCTTCCATGATCATTCCCTCTGAAGAAGACAAGTTTTCCTCCCTATATGTAAGGTTTCTTGTCACACCCCGACCCGCAGCGGAATAAAAGACGGGGCATTATTGGGTTATCACCAAAGCTCATGATATTTACTAAGAAGTTTCATATTTATTATATTCGAATTACAATTTAAATATCCAACATAATTTTCATACAAATAAAATAAAAAAAGAAATCTAAATGTTTGTTCCAAAGCAATAACTTACTTATTCTTCTAGGCCATCCTAAGTGTTTCTTTCCTCAACTTGATCACCTGTATCATGTGTAAAACAGAGGAGATTTTGGGTCAACAAAAGTTGGCGAGTGAACCTTTGATAAAACATTTAAATAAATGCTTATTTTGGTTTATTAAAGAAAATTGTGCATAAATCACATGTGAGCAAATATATATATGTAACCAATCACAAACAACATTGAATGAGTATATAACACGAATGATGATGTATCTGAGATCAAGGCTCAATCAAACAGAGCCGATCTAATGAGGCATCTGATGCTCAACCCCTATCCCACGAGGAACTGATGGGCCTAATGAAATGAGTGCACTGAAATGATAAATTTAATCCACATATAAACCACACAACAAACAATTTACATTTAATCACAAAATGATATAAGCACAAGTGTTTAGATAAAATAAAGGATTGGTACGACACATGATACACCCAAAACGTGATTAAAACGGGGAATTTGTAGAGATTCACTCACCTTGGGTGCATATTCTTGAGTGGAAGAGAGAGCGCACAAGGAAAGGATTTGATCGACGAACGAATACTAACCTAAGATAATAATACGATAAAAAAATATAAACAAATTAATATTTGGACTTGCTACTTTTTGGTTAGGTTTTTAGGTTATTTTTGTGGTATTTTGTTGAGATTTTATAACCTTCAAAGTTATATTTTGATGTATTACTTTTTGCTAAAATATAAGGATATATGACATATAATTTATTTTTTTTAAAAAAAAACTGTCAGATCTGACAGTTAGATCTGACCGGGTTTGTGTGCGAAATTGAATGCATGTGACAGGATTCGAACTCGAGACCTCGCGGTTGCGTGCACGCAGCTCTTCCAACTGAGCTACGTGTCTAACCCGTAAGGATTCTGTTTTCAATTATTCTTATACCCTTATTTATTTATTTCAGCAATCATTTAATTTAAAAACATTTTTAAATTATCGAACCGGTGTGAAGGGTCGGCCTCGAACCCGCGACCTCAGTGTTATTTTGCACCCAGCCCAACCAGTTGGGCTGGGTGTCTAACCCGCTTAATATCGGAATATTATTATACTTAACAACTTACTGTGCGTCAATGAAATTTGGTCTTAAAAATGGATTTTATTTCGGGGGGGTCGGTGAGGCACAAGGGTCGAACTCGGTACCATTCGAGTGTAATGCACACAGTCCACCGTTGGACTGTGTGTCTAACCCGATTAAAAACCCGATTTTAATTACATTTGTATACATACTGCCACTGATATATTTTATCCAAAATAAAAATGGTTATGTGTATTTATGCGGTCATGAGCCGGATTCGAACCAGGGACGTGTATATTGTGCTTGCACACAGTCCACCACTGGACTGTGTGTCTAACCCGTTTGAAACATTCGTTTTAATTACGTAAAAACACTTAACCCACTTCGTCTTCTTCATTTTAAAATTAAACCAGAACTTATACCCGCCTGAATCGATTTTATTATTCATTCTGATTTTTGTTAGTTATCGACCACATATGATGTTAATTAGGTGAAATTTAAAAAGAATAGTAGAAGAGGTCTACCGTAACAGAGGTGGCGGCACGATTCTGGTGGGTGGATTCTGACGATTTCGGTGGTTCTCCGATGGAACAGAGCTTTTCCGACGACCGAGTTTTAGAGAGTAAATAGAGAATATGAGCGAGTTCTGAAGGGTGATTCGACTGGTATTTATTGTGGAGAGTCGAGAGCTCGGTTTTGGTAATTGGTTCGAATTGATTGCCAGTTCAATCGCGGTTGTGCGTTTACCAAACTTAGACGGACAGTTGTCGAATTTGTTTAAGAAACACGCGTGAATCTCCGGCGAGGAGGTGTGGTTGTGGATTGCAGGTTCTTCTCAGCCTCAATATAGATATAATAAGAAACCAGAATTTACACAACTTGTGTGTGTATCGCAGCGGTGTTTGTTGTGCGTGTGTATCCGGGGGGAACCCGGTTCGACTCCCGGTTCACCCATTTATTTTTAAAACCGCTTTTCCTTAATTGTTTTTATTATTATAAATAATTAATAATTAGTTGATTTGTTTTTTCTTAATTAATGGATTAAATCTTTAAATTTTATTTATAAATTTATTTTTAAACATTTAATTTAATCATTATATATAAATAAATAACTAAACACGTAAACAAATATTCTTTGATTGATAAAACAGGTGGGTTTTCGAAACCCGATTTACACAAATGTTACAGTATCCCCTACTTTTAGAAATTTCGTCCCGAAATTTAAGTAGTGGTTGCAACTAGAAAGAGATGCGGGTATTTCTCGCGCATTGAGTCTTCACGTTCCCAAGTAAACTCGGGTCCTCGTTTTGACTCCCAACGCACCCTGACGATTGGAATACGACTTCGCCTTAAACGCTTCTCACCGAAATCCATGATTTCCACTGGTCTTTCAACGAAGTGCATCGATTCATCGACTTGAATGTCTTCTAGAGGAATATGGAGGTTTTCGTCGGCGAGGCACTTTTTCAAGTTTGATACGTGGAATGTGGAATGAATTCTGTTAAGCTCTTCGGGTAGGTCAAGCTTGTATGCTACAGGACCTACTCTTTCGAGTATCTTGAAAGGTCCTACGTAGCGTGATGCTAGCTTGCCCTTCTGGCCAAACGAACCACTCCCTTCCACGGTTGTTTCTTGAATCAATTCAGGTCCGGTGATTTGCGCTTCACCAATTTCGTGCCAACATACTGGAGATCGGCATTTACGACCGTATAAAGCTTCGAAAGGAGCTATGCCGATACTTGAATGATAGCTATTGTCGTACGAAAACTTGACTAACGGTAGATGAGCGTCCCAGTTCCCTTTGAAGTCTATGACACATGCTCGAAGCATGTCTTCAAGGGTTTGGATGGTGCGTTAAGATTGACCATCAGTTTGAGGGTGAAAGGCGGTACTGAGGTGTAACCGTGTACCCAAAGCGGTTTGTACGGCTCGCCATGTTCGTGAAGTGAAACGACCATCACGGTCTGAAATGATGCTTAACGGTACACCATGACGGCTTACGATCTCGCTGATGTAGATACGAGCTAACTTCTCGTTCTTGAAGTCCTCGCGAATCGGAATGAAATGAGATGATTTTGTAAGACGATCGATTATTACCCATATGGTGTCATACCCACTGGAGGTGCGAGGTAACCCGGTAATGAAGTCCATGGTTATGTTTTCCCACTTCCAGACAGGTATTTCGGGTTGGACTAGAAGTCCTGAAGGTCTTTGATGTTCAGCTTTTACTTTGGAACAGGTAAGGCACTTGGAAACAAAAACAGCGATATCCTTTTTCATGCCAGGCCACCAGTAGGTGTATCGTAGGTCTTGATACATCTTATCGGCTCCTGGGTGTACAGAGTATCGTGTTTTGTGTGCCTCCTTCATGAGGAAATCACGAAGGTTGTCGCGATCAGGAATCCATATGCGGTTTAAATAGTATAGAATACCGTCGGATTTGGTTTCAATTTTGAGTTCAACTCCACATGACAGCTCGTCGCGTACGTCATTTTCCGTCACAGAAACATGTTGAGCTGCCCATCTTTGATGTCGGTTATGATTTGCGAACATAGAAGACAAATAGAGTACGCATATCCTTTTCGACTGAGCGCATCGGCCACCACGTTTGCCTTGCCAGGATGGTACCGAATTTCGCAGTCGTAATCGTTAAGAAGTTCGACCCATCTCCGTTGCCTCATATTCAACTCTTTCTGGTTGAAGATATGTTAGAGACTCTTGTGGTCAGTGTATAATTCACACTTGGTACCGTAGAGGTAATGTCTCCATATCTTGAGAGCGAACACGATGGCTCCAAGTTCCAGGTCGTGGGTTGTGTAATTTTTCACATGAACTGTGAGTTGCCTAGAGGCATAGGCTATCACCTTTCCTCTTTGCATCAATACACAACCTAGACCTTGCCCTGATGCGTCGCAATAAACCACAAAGTCATCACAACCCTCAGGGAGTGTAAGGATAGGTGCGTCACAAAGCCTTCGCTTTAAAGTTTGGAAGGCCTCCTCTTGCTTAGGTCTCCAAATGAAGGGTTTTCCTTTGTGAGTCAAGGCCGTGAGCGGAACGACGATACGGAAAAATTGGCAATGAAGCGTCGGTAGTAACCAGCCAAGCCGAGAAATGACCTAACTTCGGTAGGGGTACGTGGCGCTTGCCATTCTTGTACTGCCTTGATTTTTGAAGGATCCACATGAATCCCTTTGTCATTGACGACATGACCAAGGAATTGTACTTCTCCTAACCAGAATTCGCATTTTGAGAACTTAGCGTAAAGCTTTTCAGTCCTTAAGAGTGTAAGAATGAGTCGAAGGTGTCGCTCATGATCGGATTTTGACTTGGAGTAGATAAGAATGTCCGTCGATGAAGACTATGACGAAACGGTCGAGGTAGGGTTTGCATACCCTATTCATTAAATCCATGAAGACAGCGGGTGGTTGGTTAAACCGAATGGCATAACCATGAACTCGTAATGAGCATCGAGTTCGGAAGGCGGTTTTTGGGATATCTTCTTCGCGCACTCTAAGCTGATGATAACCAGAACGAAGGTCGATTTTGGAAAAACAGGTGGCGCCTTGAAGTTGGTCTAGAAGGTCATCAATACGAGGCAGTGGATAGCGATTCTTAACCGTCAACTTGTTGAGTTCTCTATAATCAATGCACATGCGAAAGGTTCCATCTTTCTTCTTCACAAAAAGAACAGGCGCACCCCAAGGCGATGAGCTAGGACGTATAAATCCTTTGTCAGTCAACTCTTGCAGTTGACTGGCCAACTCTTGCATCTCGGATGGGACTAACCTATAAGGAGATTTTGCGACCGGTGTAGCGCCAGGCATAAGATCGATTCGAAATTCGACTTCTCTCACTGGAGGAAGTCCTGAAACGTCGTCGGGAAAAACTTGCGGGAATTCTTTCACAATTGGGATATCTTCGAGCTTCCTCTCCTTGCCTCCCTTCTTGACGACGTGAGCTAGAAATGCGACGTAGTTCTTGCGAATAACTTCGGGCTTGAAGGCAGGACATCAATTTGAGTCCTTTCGAAGGGGTTTCCCCAAAGATACATAGTGTCTGACCGTCGGCGAGAGGAATACGAATGAATTTTTCGTGGCACACCACTTCAGCGTGATGCTGGCTGAGCCAGTCCATGCCGATGATAACATCGAAACTTCCCAATTTCATAGGAATGAGATCAAGTGGAAAATCGTGATCATTTAGGGTGAGAGTACAATCGCGTATAATAGAATTAAATGAGGTGGGTTTTCCGTCAGCAACTTCCACCGTCAGAGATTCAACGAGATAATCACGAGGTTGGTCGAGGATAGATTCGAATTCTAAAGACACAAAGCTCTTATCCGCACCAGTATCGAATAATATGGATGCATAACTACCATTTATGAGAAACGTACCGTTGACCACATTGTTGTCAGCCCTAGCTTGGTTTGCGTTGATATTGAAAGCTCTTCCTCTAGCAGGTGGAGGAGCTTGGTTAGCTTGGTTTACCGGGTTTGCTTGAGCTTCGGCATGGATGATGTTCACTAGGCGTGGGCAGGTGTTCCTGAAATGGTTTGGGTCCCCACAATTGAAACAGGCTCGCATGGGTTGCATCATGGGGTAGTTGGGTTGGTAGTATGGTTGGGCTGCGAGTTGAGCAGGCGGTAGAAGTAAGGGTTGTTGGGCTTGGCCCACTATTTGATTTTGGGTTTGGGTTGGAGGTTGACTGCGTTCAATCGCTGAAGGGTACGGCAGGTTCGGATGGTGTGACCCGCACGGCCACAACTAGTGCAATATTGGCAGGGGTTTTCAGGAGGGTGATGGTATTGACAACAGTTACACTTCGGGTGTGGGCCAGTGTATGGCCTTTTGAATGGTGCGGCTGGAGGGGCAACTTTGGTGATTGGGGCAGCAGTGATGGGAGGGTTGGTTTGGGTAACAGCAAAATTATTGCCATTTCGCTTCCTCTTACCAGCAAACTTCAAGGATGAACCTGGGTGGTTTGGAGTTGGGGTCTCAATGCGTGTTTTCTTCTTCTCATCTTTGAATTTGCCCTTTCGAATGCGATTTTTAGTGAGTTCCGTAGCTAACTCCATTGCGGCTTTAAGTGTTGCAGGCAAGTGCTTAAAACCGAATCTTGGATTTTCGAGGGGAGGCCTCGAATGTAGTGTTCGACTAGACGGTATAATGGGGTGAACAGATTGGGGATCATCTGGTTCAACTCGAGAAATCTCTTATTGTATGAAGTGTGGTCTCCTTCCTTTTGTTTCAATGCGTGAAACTCGTCTTCTAGCTTTTTGATTTCGCTTCTTGGACAGAAGCGTCTCGTCATGATTTCCCTTAACTCTTCCCATGTTAAGGCCATGGCATCTTCAACACCTCGCTTACCCTTTTCCGTGTTCCACCAGGTAAGGGCTACCCCAAACAATCTTCCAGTCGCGAAATGTACCTTACGGTCCTCGGGACAATCGCAATTAAGAAAGGTGTTTTCCATCTCCTCAAACCAGTAAAGGAGAACGGTGACACCTTCAGTCCCTTCATATTTTGGGGGATCGCAGGACTTGAAGTGTTTGTAGGTGCATTTGGGGGTTTTAGGAGGAGGGTTGGCGCCGCTTTGGTCTTCTTGGTTGAGAGAGTTGATGGGATTAGCGGTGAGAGCTTGCTGAACTTGTAGTACGATGTCAGGAAGCACTGTGTCCATTTGTTTAGCAATTTGCGTGGCCAAGCGTCCGTTTGACTTCCCTGACCTTCTACCTCCACGTAATTACCTAGCAGACATCTACAGGAATATGTATAGGGAGATTGTGAGTTCAAGAATTTCCTAGGTGTCATGTGTCGTAAAAAAATGAAAACAACATAACTGAAATTAATTTAACTACATCCATCGGATGTCTTGGGTTTGCTCATGTTTGGGCCTCCAAATGTCCCCCATACCATTGCCTGTGTAGTCATGTGGGCCCCCATGACTATTGGGCTTGGTAGGATTCACATTGGTGTTGGCGGTTAACACTTGCACCACCCGAATGAAAATCGTAAAACATGATTGCGAGATGTATGGTCGGAGGGTGTCCAGGTGTAGACACAATGACAACTCAAAGTGGGGTTAGCTCACATGACGTTTGGTATAGCATGCTTTGGCCTAATAGGTCCTTCGTACTCTCATCGTTAGTCCCCAGGTAGGCAAACTGGTCCTTTATTTTGGATTTATACGAATGCCAAGCCTAGACAGGACGTTCCGACTACCGGTACTCGTACCCTTCCAGTTACTACATGCCCGTCGTGAAAACTCACTTTGATGTGATTTGAAAAATACGAAAACGTTGCAAATATCATGGAAATCGTGAGGTGTGTGCTTGCATAGATATGACATGTTATGAGGATATGAACTATGATGAGCATTGCATATTAACATGTACTTGTGAGAGTGCTTGCATAATATTGGGTGTGAAAATAAACATGAAACATATAAACATCATGAATTTTTGCATGTAACACATAAAAAATTAAAATTTAACCAACTATAGTATAGGCTCTAAGGGTCCAATAACCTATTCTATATCCCTATAGCCACACGCTCTGATACCAATCTGTCACACCCCGACCCGCAGCGGAATAAAAGACGGGGCATGATTGGGTTATCACCAAAGCTCAATATATTTACTAAGAAGTTTCATATTTATTATATTCGAATTACAATTTAAATATCCAACATAATTTTCATACAAATAAAATAAAAAAAGAAATCTAAATGTTTGTTCCAAAGCAATAACTTGTTTATTCTTCTAGGCCATCCAAAGTTTTTTTTTCCTCAACTTGATCACCTGTATCATGTGTAAAACAGAAGAGATTTTGGGTCAACAAAAGTTGGCGAGTGAACCTTTGATAAAACATTTAAATAAATGCTTATTTTGGTTTATTAAAGAAAATTGTGCATAAATCACATGTGAGCAAATATATATATGTAACCAATCACAAACAACATTGAATGAGTATATAACACGAATGATGATATATCTGAGATCAAGGCTCAATCAAACGGAGCCGTTCTAATGAGGCACCTGATGCTCAACCCGTATCCCACGAGGAACTGATGGGCCTAATGAAATGAGTGCACTGAAATGATAAATTTAATCCACATAAAAACCACACAACAAACAATTTACATTTAATCACAAAAATGATATAAGCACAAGTGTTTAGATAAAAAATAAAGGATTGGTACGACACATGATACACCCCAAAACGTGATTAAAACGGGGAATTTGTAGAGATTCACTCACCTTGGGTGCGTATTCTTGAGTGGAAGAGAGAGCGCACGAGGAAAGAATTTGATCGACGAACAAATACTTACCTAAGATAATAATACGATAACAAAAATATAAACAAATTAATATTTGGACTTACTACTTTTTGATTAGGTTTTTAGGTTATTTATGTGGTATTTTGTTGAGATTTATAACCTTCAAAGTTATATTTTGATGTATTACTTTTTGCTAAAATATAAGGATATATGACATATAATTTAAATTTTTTTTTAAAATAAAACTGTCAGATCTGACAGTTAGATCTGACCGGGTTTGTGTGCGAAATTGAATGCATGCGACAGGATTCGAACTCGAGACCTCGCGGTTGCGTGCACGCAGCTATTCCAACTGAGCTACGTGTCTAACTCGTAAGGATTCTGTTTTCAATTATTCTTATACCCTTATTTATTTATTTCAGAAATCATTTAATTTAAAAACATTTTTAAATTATCGGACCGGTGTGAAGGGTCGGCCTCGAACCCGCGACCTCAGTGTTATTTTGCACCCAGCCCAACCAGTTGGGCTGGGTGTCTAACCCGCTTAATATCGGAATATTATTATTCTTAACAACTTACTGTGCGTCAATGAAATTTGGTCTTAAAAAATGGATTTTATTTCGGGGGGGTCGGTGAGGCACAAGGGTCGAACTCGGTACCATTCGCGTGTAATGCACACAGTCCACCGCTGGACTGTGTGTCTAACCCGATTAAAAACCCGATTTTAATTACATTTGTATACATACTGCTACTGATATATTTCATCCAAAATAAAAACGGTTATGTGTATTTATGCGGTTATGAGCCGGATTCGAACCAGGGACGTGTATATTGTGCTTGCACACAGTCCACCACTGGACTGTGTGTCTAACCCGTTTGAAACATTCGTTTTAATTACGTAAAAACACTTAACCCACTTCGTCTTCTTCATTTTAAAATTAAACCAGAACTTATACCCGCCTGAATAGATTTTCTTATTCATTCTGATTTCTGTTAGTGATCGACCGCATATTAGGTGAAATTTAAAAAGAATAGTAGAAGAGGTCTACCGTAACAGAGGTGGCGGCACGATTCCGGTGGGTGGATTCCGACGATTTCGGTGGTTCTCCGGTGGAACAGAGCTTTTCCGACGACCGAGTTTTAGACAGTAAATAGAGAATATGAGCGAGTTCTGAAGGGGGATTCGACTGGTATTTATAGTGGAGAGTCGAGAGCTCGGTTTTGGTAATTGGTTCAAATTGATTGCCAGTTCAATCGCGGTTGTGCGTCTACCAAACTTAGACGGACAGTTGTCGAATTTGTTTACCAAACTTAGACGGACAGTTGTCGAATTTGTTTAGGAAACACGCGTGAATCTCCGGCGAGGAGGTGTGGTTGTGGATTGCAGGTTCTTCTTAGCCTCAATATAGATATAATAAGAAACCAGAATTTACACAACTTGTGTGTGTATCGCAGCGGTTTTTGTTGTGCGTGTGTATCCGGGGGAACCCGGGTTCCACTCCCGGTTCACCCATTTATTTTTAAAACCGCTTTTCCTTAGTTGTTTTTATTATTATAAATAATTATTAATTAGTTGATTTGTTTTTTGTTAATTAATGGATTAAATCTTTAAATTTTATTTATAAATTTTTTTTAAACATTTAATTTAATCATTATATATAAATAAATAACTAAACACGTAAACAAATATTCTTTGATTGATAAAAGAGGCGGGTTTTCGAAACCCGATTTACACAAATGTTACATTTCTCAATCCTCTTGACACACACATCAAAGTCTTCCTCAATAAACCTTACAAAAGATTAAAAAAATAGTTACCCGATAGATATATAACAAATTTTGAGCTGGGTAAATCCGGTGTATTTTTATTAAACTAACAGGTATACTCGAAACTATGCCCGATATCCGATGGATGATTACTCTATAGATAACTCATGGCAGTGATGGATCTAGAAAATAATTATAGGAGCGACGTTTCAAAAAAAATCTATAGGGGCAGCAAAATCGAAAAAACGTCAAATTTTTAAAAGAAAAAATACACTATCGTCAGAGCGTGAAGAGGTAGCGGGGGCTACCCCTTGTTTTAAGGTATATCTGGCAGTGACTCATAGCAAGGGCGAATCTTAGCTGGTGTCCGAGGGTGCACTCGCCCACCCCAATGTTTCAGTTAGAAGTGTATAGGTTCCGATTTTTCGTCCGAAAATTTTAAAACTTATATAGGATCGTCCCCCAATTATTTTTCCTAGTATTTATATAATATATAAATTAAAGTAAAGTTTGTTATCACTTTGTATATCCTAAATATTTATACAATATATATATATATATATATATATATATATATATATATATATATATTATTAAAGTAAAGTTTGTTACCACTTTGTATATAAGTGATGTGTGGTTTGGTAAATATACTTTAACTCTTATTTGTTTAACCCTAGATTACCCACCACACAATAAACATAATCGCAAATTTTTATGTGTAAGAACGAGTCCTTTGAATGAATAAATTTTTTAGTTTTATTTGGAAGTATTATTATTTGACCTGACCCGAATTGATAGCCGGCCCGACCCAAAACATAACGATAGGGAAAAAAATTGTGGGTCCCATTACTTTACGCCCCCTCGAAACTTTTGGTCAAGCTCCGCCACTGACTCATAAATTTTGGGCCAAGTATGGGACAAACTTTTGTAATCGAATATAAGGTTGGGATTACCCAAACATGCTCCATTACCATCACTAATGGAATATGGATTGAGTTGTTAGCATGCTTTATAAGATGCACACAAGCTAATACATATAATATGATCCTCTATAGAAACACACAAACATGAGCGATGTTTTAAAATTCGTTCAATTCCACACATCATCTATTAAACAAACTCAAGTAAAACTAAAAAAATTCACCAAAGTCATAATTCTCTTTTTATTATCGAGTGTAAGACATGATTAAATATACAACACTCCATTCATGCACACAACAACGTACCAATTTTTGTTCTTGAAACACTTCACCATGCGGGGTTAAATCACCATGCGCTATTTCTTGGAAATCAAACGTCCCACCAAGTGTCACACTAGGAAAGTTGTCCAAATACGGTGAGCTGGCAACGTTTGGTTGGTCAGAAAATGACTTGCCCCGGAAAAAAGAAGTGAAAATAAGACCACCAAACACCTCCAACTTATTATAGTGATAGATGCTCCTTTGCTTGAAAGATCTTAGTTGGTTAGAAACATTAGCGATAGAAGATAAAGCATGGGTGATGTCTGGGCGATAAAAACGAAAGGTATCACCTATTTTGATGTCACTATTACCAACTAAGAAACGCTGCTCTTGGTTACCTCTGCACAAATCGTAAATAACTAAATAAGCAAAAGGTGTATTTTTAAAGCATACAAGCTTTTAGGTCATTATATTCAAAGACATAGACAATGACTTGAACAATGTAATTTACAATGATATATGGCACACAACTAGGGATGAGTTTGATACCATACCGATACCGGATACCGAAAATACTGATACCTAAATTAAGGAAAGTGGATACCGAATATATCAGTTCTGTACCGATACCGGTTTCTTTACCGCATTAGTACCGCTTTGGTGTTTTCCATTATTTTACCTAATATACATAACTGATGGATACGAACCATTGAATTACAAATAAGATCAAATTATCATACTAGAAGATGCCATAAATGAGCACACTTGGGTCATGTTTTTTACTGTTGATGAAGATGCCATGAACAACTTAGAAGAAAAATTGTGAAGATTGGATACCGGTTTAGAATTCAAATCTAAATGGAAAAGTAAAATATAATGAAAAATTAATAATGAACGAGTACAACATAATATGGCACATATGCATAACTTATTTTAATCAATCGACTCAATCATGCAACTACAATCCAGTATCCACTTATTCTTCATTTCACAAACTATTTAAACAGTTATATGTTTAGTTTACAAAAACAATAAATAATTAAAATGATTATAAACAAATATTCAACTGGTTTATGAGAAAAAAATCATTCAAGTTAACTCATCTACCATTATTTAAAAGATAGTTGAAGGATTAATTAATTACCTAGTTGCCAAAAAAAACCCCTGAAATTCCTTAGTAAAATTCGGTATTGATACCGGTTTTCACCGAAAAAAATATCGTACCAATACCTTTGTTTACCATATCAAAATTTAAAAAATCTAATACCGTTATCAGTACCAATTATGGTCGGTACGGTACCGGTATTTCGGTAAAAAATCTCATCCTTACACACAACTTATCATTTTATTGTTTACATATCTTGGTACGTTACGTTACCAACCACCTTTAAGAGAAAAGGCAACGATAATCAATTGTATATCTAATTGTTTTATGGTAAAATAATCAGCTTAATCAAACGTGACAGTTGTGTTTTAGAATGATTATATGATCAAATTGCAGATAATTAATTTTTTAGTGTTGGGTAGTAGTAATCTGGTGATTTATTAGAATGATTAGGAGTAAAATAATAAGTTTTCAAAAATCAGTTTAAGAGTATCTGATTCTTTTTTTAGCGTTATTGAATCACATACTATCATGTAAAAGGCAAATTGAATTTTAATAATCTCACATTTTGGTAGTTAGACAATAATAGTCCCATCTTTAAAAATCCCCCCGACACTCCCACCTTTAAAAAAACTCACTAGACCTTTGTTTTAAGACTTTTGATGAGAATGATATATGAGTCGATGGATGTTAAACTTACCTCTAAACGATGTTTCAATTCGGATGTTTGAACCTCCAATTAACAAAAAATCAGCACCATTTCAAGGTAAGTTTTACATCAATTGACTCGTATCCTCGTTCTGATCAAGTGTCCTAAAACATCAGTTTGAAATTCGGGAGGTCCAGTGAGAATTTTTCTTTAAATCTGATCAAAAGTCCTAAAACATCAGTTTGAAATTCGGGGAAAAAAAACCCTTAAAAGAGTTAAGTTTTTGTTTAACGTAGGTCCAGTGATAATTTTTATTTAAAAGGTGGGACAGGCAGTGAGGATTTTTGAAGTTGAAATCATTATGGACCAAGTACCAAAAAGTGAGATTATTAAAATCTAATTTCCTTAGAAAATATTCCCAACCACCGACGTATAAGAAACTTCTATTCAAGCAAAGATGCACCGTTTTTGTATAAAACAAAAAGGTAACCATGGTAAGTTGATTTGGCATTTACGAGTAGTTTTGATGTACTTATGAAAAACGAATGTGGTGATTGATTTGGCTTGTTTGTAAGTGTATTTAGTACTTTGCGTTTATGATGAACTGATGGTCTAAGTTGTAGCGGATGATACTTGTAGTTAGCTTATTAAAAAGATGATATCATTAAAACAGATGAAAAGTCGTATCTTTTTTAATGGCAAATTTGGATTATTGGAGTATCACCGCATCACCAGTGAAACCATCCGATCATATCCATTTCTACAAAGCTATTAAAATCTATACAACAATTTAGAAAGAAACTCAATCTAAAAAAAACTCCTTATGAGAATCGAATTTAAAACCACCTTATGGTCTTTAACACTAGGCTATATATCTTACCTTCTAATTTTGTGGAACGAAAAAGAAGTCATCCATCCGACTTTTTCCTGCCCAATAGAGCATATCCTGCTTTTTGTTACCCCAATGTAGAAACTACGAAAGTCTATCCAGTCTCCTAGCTACAATTATTTATGAACAAATATCATAAGAGAAGAGAAGGCCAAATTTGATGGAAAAATGTAACATAATTTCGTCACATTTAGATCCAAAACAATGACATTAATATATATATATATATATATATTATATATATATATATATATATATATATATATATAGTATATCGTACAATTGGTGTTAACATAATGCTGGAGCCAAATTCGCATGTTATAAAAAAGCGCGTGTGTGAGAGTTGCAAATTCGCATGTTGAAATACATGCATGAAATCGCATGGATGTCTTCAAATTCGCATGGAGTTTGTGCAGCCCATGAAATCGCATGGCTGAAAAAGGAATTCGCATGTTATAAAAACACAGTGTACGTTAACACCAATTGTATGATAACCGCTATATAGCTATATATATATATATATATCTTTCATTTTTGTTATTTTGTTAGCTAATCAATTTCAATATGGCAAGTTAGCACCATGACATCACACTTTATCAAAGTTTGAAGGTTAATCCTTTTTAGAAGAAAATTCTACATTCCCCTGAATAGAATTGTGACCCAACTGTGTTACCTCTATTATGCTATTTGCAAAAAGAAAGCTTAATTTACATGAAAATAGAAAAAAAAGGGGGGGGGGGGGGGGGGGGGGGGGGGGGCAGGGGCGAAGCTTGACGTTTTCAACGGGGGGGTCGAAAACGTATATACCAAAAAATTTCTATACGAAAACTATATATATACACTACTGAGCGAAAAGTTTGGGGGGTCGGGCGCCCCTCCCGGCCCCTTAAAAGCTTCGTCCCGGGAGGGGGGGGGGGTTAGGATTGCTTGTTAAAAACGTTATAATATGCTTATTATGTTGTGATACAAATATACAATAGTAATTTGTTTCAAGGTTGTTTGGGATTTGCTTATAGGAGTGAATACTTATTTCATATTAGCTTATTCCAAACTATTTATTTACTTCAAAACGAAATAAGTAGTTAACAAACTACAAGTAAAGAATAACATACTTCATCATAAGCTTGATTCAAAGTTCTTCCACCATCAACATTCTCGCGCGACTCTTCTCTTCTTGAAGTGAGCCAAGTCGAATTTCTTTCCTTTTTAACAGATGTCACCTCGTACGTAGGGCCAGCAGGTATCAGTCCCCTTGATACTACAACATGAAATCGAGTTTCTCCTATACCTACTCAAATATATTTAAAAAATCACGTCATCGTTGCAACAAATATTTCAATTTCAGTAGGAATATATTTGTTAAATCCAGGTGAATAGTAGTTGAGAAAGTGAAAGAAAAAAAGGTACAAGAATATGAAAATGGTAAAAATAGAAAATATCTTTTTTTAACGGCCAACAAATAAAATCTCGGCTACTCAGGGTAATCTAATGGTAAAAGGCGACCCCATGTGCCTGTGATCATAGACAGCGTTAGGTAGTCCAAACCTACCATCTCCAGTTCCAGGGTAAACCCGTCGCCCGAGCATGCACTATAGTAAAACCCAGTTAGAGTCAGATTCAAACTTAAGACATGTGATCTTCAACCCAGATCCCGAATGCCAATTAAGCTATATCTAAAAGTGAATTTGTGAACATACCAACAACTTTTTTCCTGTCCTTGGCAAATACCAAAGCAATAGCAGCAGCGGCTGTGTTCCTTAAGCCTCCATTAGTGTGTTGGAAGTAACAATGAAAATCACCAACAATGACCGTTTCCGGTGACATGGCATAATCTAAGATAAAAATAAGAAAATAAAACTACAAATTATAATTATTACAAGTTAGCATAGTTCAGGGCCATATTTCAAATACAACACTCACCTATTTTTTCCATAATATCATCCATGCCTTCATGAAGTCCCTGTTAAATCTAGTGAGAATATATATATATATATATATATATATATATTTTATATATATATATATATATATATATGTATATAATCTTGCTATGGAAAGAAATAACATGCTTACAGTGAAGATCATTATGGCAATAGGGGATCGACGTCCCGATATATAAATTGAGAACTCCCAAATGTCTGTTATGAATTTGTCAATCATGAAAGGTTGCGGGTCCTGATAAATGCATATACAAACTTCATCATCATCATACTAACTAAATCCCACGAATAGCAAAGCTAAGGTAGGATCTGACGAGGGTAAGATGTAAACAGTCTTACCTCTATCCCGTAGGATAGAGAGGCTGCTTCCGGTGAGACCCCCAGCTCGATTGTAGTTTTGCATCAAGCCTTGGACATAAGGCACATAACACTTAGCAATCGGGACAAAGACCGATTGGTGCATGTACCCCCTTGTCTTTCGGCTATCAACGCCACTACATAATGCATGATTAACCGTTCATTGCTTTTAACGTTATTTTCACGAAATTAGTAAAATAACGTTAAAATTAGTGCAATTTCACTTTTGCCCCCTAAGCACCCACACATATATACATTATATATACAAACTTATAAATAACAAATACAATTGCAGTTTTACAATAAGTTTGATGTTGTGTTCAACACACAAATTTAACTTAAGGGAAGATTAGCGTACAATAGCCCCTTAACATGTGACGCGTCCATGAACAAACACACATAATGACGCATGCTGCATGCATAAAACTTATTAACGCATTTGTTCAACAAAAAAACAGAAAATCACGCATGAGTAAACCCTAATCACACATGTTATTTAGTCGCATACGCTTGGCACGTTAAGGGACTTTTGTATTTTAAACTTTTTCTGTAGCTTATTACCCGAAGTGAGATCATGTTTACTTTCAGCCCTGGTACAAATCCAACGGTTAACGTGATTCCTCTCCTTGCATAGTAAACTTCTTTGAATTCATCAGAAATCGCATCCCTTCCAATAATTCCAGCCGAACGCTTAGTAATGACCGGAACTTTAGCGCCTAGTTTCGCTGTAATCTACAATTCATTCATGAAGTCAATACAATTTTTTTTAAATAGTATTGTACCAGTTTCAATTTTCAAAGTCTAAATAATGCAAATGAACCGAACGAAGTTCGTTTGTTAAAAACTACATGTGTTCGCGAACCGTTCACGAACACTTATCGAACGAGATTTTATGTTCGTGTTCGTTTGTTAAGGAAATGAATTTGTTCGTGTTCGTTTGTGTTTGTTTGTTAATTTTAGGCAACGAACAAAAACGAACGTGGACGAACACAAATGAGCAAAAACTAATGTATATGAACACAAATGGAAACAAACAAACACAAACAATCGTTCATGAACATAATATATAATACGCTAACACTTCTTAGATATTTAATTTGTCGGAATTTTGAAGTATTTAAATAAATACAAAAACTAAAAACACTAATGAACTATCGAACACGTTACCGAACGTTCACAAACATAAACGAACGAACGCAACCACTGTTCATGTTTGTTCCTTTAACTAAACGAACAAAATTTCTTGTTCGTGTTCGTTTGTTTAATAAACGAACGAACACAAACGAACTTCCCGCCAAACGGTTCACGAACTGTTCGCCGAACGTTTTGTTCGTTTGCAGCCCTACTAAATAACATACGAGTTGGTGAGCCTCTGGCAGATCAAACGAACGACAAACAAAAGCAATGACAAAATGAGGACGAATTGGCTCGGATAGCACTTTGTTCAGCACGCCTTCTACAGCAACCTGATGATGTAAAAATTAAGTTACGCCTACGAGTGTGTTCTATGACTGATAAATATTAGAATTTGAAATAACTTACATGGAGGGAAGAATTGAACAAGCAAGCGGAGGAAAGCTTGGGGCGACAAAGGACGCGATTGCAAACAAGGTTCCAGGAGCGGCTAACGCAAGCAGCGTAGGCGAAGGACAAGGCTGGAAGTCTGGCAAATATGTTTTGAAGAAGGTCTTCGCCAACGTTATCAATAGTTGCTGTGATTCCCGTCGAGGGGTGTGTCCGCCTCCACGATGCCATTTCGGTGTTATCTTACGCAGTGGCGGATCTAGCCCAAAAATTCAGGGGTATCCCAAATTTTTTTGGGGGATCAGGGTTATCCTTTGTATAAAACTGAAAAAAAAAATTACACTACGTAGACGGAGTTGAGGGGTAGCATGGGCTACCCCTGCTTGTACACTACCTCCGCCCCTGATCCTACGATGGAAGCGGCCGTATGACCTTCTGATACTTGAAATCAGGCTTCAGGTTTGTATATTTTCTCTGACTCTCAGTTGACTACATCATTTTACATGTTTATTATGATGTTTCTCCTTGTTTACAGATGTATATTTGTAGGTATTCAATTAATTTCCAGCTGTGTTGACTTAAGTATATCATATTATCTACATAATTAATTAGCTCATAGCTGTTTCATAACACTTTATTAGTATTTAACTATAACTACTTGAGTTATAATATATAATACTTATTATTTTAAAAAGATGTTTCTGATGAAAAAATGTTCTCCAGTCGACTCCCCCGGGCCCAACTCGGTGAAAATGAGCAACTCAGAGAATATATATATATATATATAGTATTAGGATCAAATAATGCGAAAGGTACGAAGTGATGAAAAAATATTGCGGTAATATTTTTGAAAGACTACCGTTAAAACTAGAATTTTGGAAACCAAGTAAAAGTCCAACGGAAGAAAAATACCATCTAGCGTATAGTAATTTATGTGGAATCGTTGATGTTGACAAACCAATCTTCGTACAATCCTAAATCTTCAATAAAACTGTACTCAGTATAGTCCTACCCATAGCCAAGTTATTGGTATGGTCTCAGGAGTGTGTATGCAGGCAAACCTTACCTCTATCCCAAAGGTAGAGAGGCTGCTTTGAATGAGACCCCAGCTCAAAGGTCGCATCCAAACATAAGAGTCCGATGATACATAACTAGGCCTATAGCTACTCTAAAAACAAGATGATAACATAGGGTGCTAAATCATCAATGAAGACTTGTTAAAATGTACATTTATTATCAGTTTTAATATCTATATACTGAATTGTTATGTTTTTGTTATTTTGTGAGGGCCCATTTATTATAAACGGAGGATATAAATAAAGGTAATCGTAATTCCTTGATCTCTTATTCAGTAATATCTAAAATATATATACAGGACTAGGACCGACTTCTTAGAAGCTAAAATAGGAAACAGATAAACACAAATAATACATGATACTAATCTTCTAATATATTATCCTAAAATAATATACACGCTAATACACCCCCTCAGTCTGAGCGGAAGAAGGCTGAATGCACAGGCTGGACTTGAAACGACAGAAAAGTTGACGAGGCAGCCCTTTTGTAAAAGTATCAGCGTATTGGTAATCAGCAGGAACATGGAGGTCCCGAACTGCGCTAATTCTGACCTTTTCGCGTACGAAATGAATATCCAACTCAACATGTTTAGTACGTTGGTGCTGAACGGGGTTCTCAGATAAGTAAACAGCTGATATGTTGTCACAGTAGACAACAGTGGCTGTATGAATCGGAACATGTAGTTCTGTCAATAAGTTGCGCAACCAACTCGTTTCAGCAACGGCATTAGCTACCCCACGGTATTCGCCCTCAGCACTTGAACGAGAAATGGTAGCTTGCCGTTTTGATGACCATGACACAATATTATAGCCAAGAAAAACACAATAGCCTGACGTAGAACGCCGGGAATCCGGACATCCCCCCAGTCAGCATCTGAATATGCAATTAGAGCATTAGACTTGGAGGGGCGAATAAGAATACCTTGATCACTCGTGCCTTTTAAATAACGTAGAATACGCTTCAAAAATTGAAAATGGTGTTCACGAGGATCATGCATAAACAAACAAACTTGTTGGACTGCATAGGCAATGTCAGGACGTGTAAACGTAAGATATTGCAGTGCACCAGCAAGGCTACGGTATAATGAACCATCTGAAAGCGGGGGGACCAGATGAAGCACTTAATTTAGAAGCTGTGTCCACAGGTGTGGCACATGGCTTACAGTTTGTCATGTTAGCCCGAGCAATAATGTCATGCGTGTAATGCTCTTGCGATAAAAATAGACCACCTTGTTTAGGGGTGACCGTGATACCCAGAAATTGATGCAAAGAGCCCAAGTCCGTCATAGCAAATTCATTGGATAGTGAGCCAATAATTTGACGAAGTAATGTATCAGTGGAAGCTGTGAGTATAATATCGTCTACATATAAGAGAAGATACGCCATTTGATTACCGTGTTTGTAGACAAATAAGGACGTGTCACTAACCGTGCTGATAAAACCACAAGAAGTAATAAATTTTGCAAACCGTTGGTACCATGCCCGAGGGGCCTGCTTGAGGCCATAGAGAGACTTTTGTAGCTTACACACATGATATGGTTTAGAAGGGTCCTTAAAACATGGTGGTTGATGCATATAAACAGTTTCGTTCAAATCACCATGCAAAAACGCATTTTTAACATCTAACTGATTTATTTGCCATCCCCGCGAAACCGCAAGACTAAGGACAGTGTGTATAGTGGATGGTTTTACGACGGGGCTAAAAGTGTCATCACAGTCAATACCAACCTGCTGGGATTTCCCATTCAAACTAAGCGGGCCTTATAACGTTCCAACGTGCCATCAGCATGGAACTTATGGCGAAACAGCCACATACAACGGATGACAAGTGCATCCGGAGGTCTAATCACTAATTCCCATGTATTATTATCCTGTAAAGCTTTGTATTCAGTTTTCATAGCATCAAGCCAATTAGGATCTGATTGGGCATCAATATGGGATTTAGGTACCGGTGAGATAGGTTGGTTTGCGGAAGTATGTAATCTGTAGGGTGTGTTGGTTTTGATGGTTCCATCACGAGTGTGTGTGACCATCGGGTGTCTGGGTGGGGGAGGGGGCGGAGGAGGTGTAAGGGCTGTGGGAGACATGGGAGACGGTGAACCCGAGTTAGCGAGCTAAGTAGAAGGGCTGGTGTAGACAGGTTTTGGTGGGGGAAGGTTTTTGTTTCGTCGCTGGTAGGTAATAGGTGAGGGAGGCGGCTGATGCGATGTAGGAGAGGGCGAGGTTGGCGGAGAAGAATTGGGTTCAGGCTGGTTAGGAGAGATGGTGGATCCGTAGGGGTGTGTGGGGCATGCGGAAAAGATGTAGGTGGTGAAAGAAGTGGTGAGATGTCACTTTCTAGAAAGGTATGGTCTACAGGTGAGGAGGGTTTAGAAAACGGGAACACGGTCTCTGCAAAAGTGACGTGCCGTGAGAGGATTACCTTTCTGGTAGAAAGGTTGAGACACCGATAACCCTGAAAATGAGCGGGGTATCCAAGGAAAACGCAAAGGGAGGACCGATGGGTTAATTTATGGGGTCGGGTTGAGGACGTGTTCGGATAACATGCGCATCCGAAGACCCGAAGGTGGTCGTAATCAGGTTGACGACCATAGAGAGAAGCCATTGGGATTATAAACCGTAGTTTGGCGGACGGTAGGATGTTATGAAGATAGGAAGCTGTATGAAGCGCTTCGACCCATAAATTGGATGGAAGCAAAGCATGAGTTAAGAGACAGAACATGATTTCATTTAGACGACGAATCATGCGTTCGGACTTCCCATTTTGTTAGGAAGTGTGTGGGCATGAAAACCTAAAGTGAAGACCATTTGCCGTAGCAAAATTTCAAAAATTTGTGTTGTCAAATTCACCCCTAAGTCGCATTGGAACGACTTAATATCAATGTGAAATTGGGTTTTAACATATTTATGGAATTGGGCAAATTTGAAAAAAGTTTCAGATTTGTATTTCAATGGAAAAACCCAAGTAAAATTAGTGTAATCATCAATCAACACCATATAATATTTGTAACCAGATTTACTAAGAACGGACGACGTCCACAAATCACAATGAACAATATCAGATGGTAATAAAGTAGACGAAGTTGAATTAGTAAATAGTAATCGTTTATGTTTCGACAATTGGCATGAATGACAAACGAGTGATCGTGATCGCTTATTACACGAAATTAAATGACTAGAATGAAAAAAATCCATAATATGATGTCCTGGATGTCCAAGACAATCATGCCAAAAATCGGTTGATGAAGATGAAGCAACAAAAGCGGAAGCTGAAGCAGTGTTCTTGGTGAGAGGATAAAGTGGGCTGGAGCTATCATGCCTGGTTAGGATCTTCCCACTCTTGTAGTCCTTCACAAAAAAACCATACGGATCAATTCCACAGAAACATTGTTATCTTTAGTGAATTGTTTGACAGATATAAGGTTTTTGACGATGTGTGGTGAATAAAGAACATTGTTAAGGACAAAGTTTTTGGTAGGTGAGGTAATGGTGGTGTTACCGGATCCGTGAATTGGTACTCGATTACCATTACCAACTTTAACAAATTTAATAGGACAAAAATCATGGAAAAAAGAGATTTTACCTTGGTCCCCAATGACGTGATTAGTAGCACCAGTGTCCATATCCCATGGGTCTTCACCATCATTAGTTTCTTGAACATTTAGGACCTGAAAAGCATTAGCAAGGGCCTGAGGATCCATTGGGTTCACTTCTGTTAAATGCGCCTGAGGTGTTTGGGCTGCTGATGATTGGGACTGGTTGTGCTGTGAGCCAAAACCTTGAGGCCAAGGGGAAGCCCACCCTGGCATCGTCGGGTATGGGCAGGGTGGTGGTGGATACCATGGGGCTGGGGATTGGGCCATCCACCAGTTTGGCCAAGGACCCATGGGCCCATTTGATCGCCGATTACTGTTGTTATTGGGCCAGGACCCATTGCAATTGGGCTGACCCGAAGAACCTGAAGATCCAGAATTTTGCTGTCCATATTGCCTGTTGTTGTTACGCTACTGTTGTTGACCCGAACCACCGTCGCGACGGTTACTCCTGTCGCCGCCCCTGTATGAGCCACCACCTCCGCGTGTAGGCTGTTGCTGCCTGCGGTGTGGTGGTTGTTGATCTTCAGAGATAGTCATGATGTTTGACGAGGCGGCTGAAGCATTAAGGGATTCTCGTGCCTCTTGTCGTTGATGATCAGACTGAAGCAAACTAACAGCCTCTTCCCATGTAGGAATTTCCTTGTTGATGATGCTTGCAGTTGTGTCAAATTCAGATGGTAGGCCCCTAACTAATTGAAGGATGAGGCGCTGATTGGAGAGCGGTTGGTCAACATCAGCCAGTTGATTAGCAATATCCTTTAATCGTTGGCAATAGGCGTCGAGAGATGGCATGGATTTCAGAGTCAGATTAACAAACTGATGTTCTACGGTGGCTGCCCTAGATCCTTTGTTGTTGGTGAACAGGCCTTTGATGCGTAACCAGGCCTCTAAAGCAGTAGAGTCAGTTTCAAGAACACGAACCAGGAGATCGTCAGAGAGGGTACTGTAAATCCACTGCAGAACAATGGCATCGATCTCCAACCATGACTCGTAGTCAGGATCAGTTTTCTCTGGTGGAAGGGTGCCATCGATGTGGTTTGTTACCTTGTAACCACGAGCAGTCAACTGAAACAGTTTCACCCAAGACGAATAGGTGACCTTGGTACCATCCAGAACCCGCACCTTGTTCTGGATGTTTGTAACAGTGTAAACAGGATGGAGAGTAGGTGTTTTAGGGTTGGATGATGAACCAGCATCAGTTTGCTTGGTATCAACCATGGCTGATCTGTGAAGATAATACGGGTGTTGAAAAAAACGAATAAAAGAAGGCTGGGGCAGCAGACTCGTAGTCTGGGATCTGTGAAGAACTAGGGTTTAGAGCTTGAAAGCTCTGATACCATAAAGTTAATCGTAATTCCTTGATCTCTTATTCAGTAATATCTAAAATATATATACAGGACTAGGACCGACTTCTTAGGAGCTAAAATAGGAAACAGGTAAACACAAATAATACATGATACTAATCTTCTAATATATTGTTCTAAAATAATATACACGCTAATAATAAAGACATGTAATTTTCAAAAGAATAAAGACATGTAGTTTTCAAAAGAATAAAAGAGTCTCGCACGTATCATTCGTGAGTCTTGTTTTTGTAGATTTGCGTCTTTGAAAAACTGTTTGTAAATAGAATTCTGGGAATAATACTTGGTTTGGGTATTTTCAATGTGTAAATCCTGTAGTTTTGACATGGTATCAAAGCATATGGCTCTAATTTTCTCAAATCTGTTCGAGTGAGGTTGGCTGGTGTTTTAGCGAGAACAAACGCTTAATAGTTTTAAAAAGAAGATGGAATATTGCCTCATGCTCCTCATTTCATAGTTCATACTAGGGGAGATCACTGCTGACATTTGTGTACCACAAACTACATTAACATGTCGAATCTCAGAGGGCGATTCAAATCTATGCATCATTAATAAATCCAAAGAAACTCACCGTATCACCAACATCTCTATTTCAGACCGGCGGCGGTGTAACCCGAGTAGGTAGTGGGGTACCCGCTCACGTACACACTAATAATACATAAAAACAAGTTAATGTTTGAAACTTTGTTCAATCCCACATACATAATCTATTAAACTCAAGACAAATGAAATAAACAAATAGACAGCAAAGGATGCATGCAGGCAACAATGCCCCAACTTTTGTTCTTGAGATTCTTTAATATAGCCACGCCCAACTTCCCCAAAACAAAATGTTCCGCCAAGTGTCACACCCGGAAAGTTGTCCAAAAACGGTGAGCTGTCAATGTTCGGTTGGCCGTGGACAAACTTACCCCGATCACAAGAATTGAAAATAAGACCGCCAAACACCTCCCACTTGGTTCTCCCTTGCTTGAAAGTTCTCATTTGGTTAGAGACATTGGCCATAGAAGATAAAGCAGTTTTGGAATCTGGGCGGTAAAGACGCAAAGTATCGCCTTTTTTAATGCCTATACCACCAACCCTAAGGCTCTCCGCATTATCCCTGCATGAAACTGATTAAAGTTCTTGACCCATTTAGTTGTTAATAATTTGTGGGGGTTTATTTTCTTAATGAGTAAAGTACACATATGGTCCCTGTGGTTAACCAAAATTTTGGATTTAGTCCCTAGTTTTCCAAAAGTACATGAATGGTCCCTATGGTTTTGCACTTTATAACGCATTTAGTCCCCAACTTTTAGTGACTAAATGCGTTACAAAATGCAAACAACAGGGTCCATCTAAGTACTTTTGGCAAAAATTAGGGACTAAATGCGTTACAAAGTACAAACCACAAAGACCATCCATGTACTTTTGGAAAGCTAGGGACTAAATCCAAATTTTTGGTTGACCACAGGGAACATCCGTGTACTTTACTCTTTCTTATTCTTAACAACTCAAGGAGATAAGATCAAGAAAGTTAACTATTATGAAAGCGAGTCAATTGAGTAAAAGTGTATGTTTGATACATAGAGGTCACTTTAGTCAATAAATAGTTTATTACTTAAATAACAGAACTTGAAATCATATTTGGAAAACTACTTATTTAGAAAAAGTTGTAGAAGAAAACTGATGATATTTGCAGTTGCGTAAATAAAAGGATGATATGATAAAACAAGAAGAAAACTGTTGTTATCTTACCCATAATATTCGTGGAATGCAAAAGAAGTCATGCGTCCATCTTTTTCCAGCCCAAAGTAGACACGGAGCTCGATCGGGACTCCTGGCTATCATCATCTATGAACGGTTAAAAGTATGGAGACAAAAAGGGCAATTTGGAAGAAAATAGTGTAACACACTTAGATTATCTCGTGAGTTAACGAGTTTTCATACGCCAAGTCAGCACCATGCGAGTCCCATATCAGCAAAAGATCACCATGGTCATAACTAACCATGCTTAACATCATTCTTTTTACCATGGAAACCTTTTTTTAAAAGTTTATAGTTGCTTATTCTAGTTACTACAGGTACAGAATAGCATACGTCTTCATAAGCTAGATTCCAAATTGTATCAGGATCAAGAAGCTCATGTGACCCTTCTCTTCTTGCAATGAGCCAAGTCATAAAGCCATTTTCTTTAACACGTGTCACCTTGTATGCATGGCCTATGGGTAACAGTCCACTTGATAATGCAGCATGAAACTGAGTTTCTCCAATACCTACTCAAAAGAGAAAGAAATATAAAAAGTATAAAATATAGATGAATAGATCTAAAAAAGTGTATTTTTGAAGTTACCAGGAGGTTTGTTCCTATCCATGACAAATACCAAGGCAACAACTTCACAATTACGTCCAATAGTATGTTTGAACTGACATCGATGATCGCCAACAATGACAGTTTCTTGTGACATGATATGATCTAAAATATAGGAAAGAAATAGAATTATAAAATCGATTATAATAAATCAGCATAACAAAGTGTTTCTGAGACAACACACACCCATCTTTTCCATAGCAGCTGTTACGCATCCTTGGTGTTTCTGTTATAGAATTTAGTGAGGATAATGAAGTGCAAAACCAATATGATCTTGTAAAAAAGGTAACATGAGGAACAACCGAACAACTTACACTGAACATTATTATAGCAGCAGGAGACATACATCCAGAAATAGAAGTTGAGAAGGCAGTAATCTCTTTTACAAATTGGAATGGTTTCTGATACATTTATATATGCAAACTTGTTAAGATAAACATAGAACAAATACGAGTTACTGTGGCATGATAAGTTTGATGTTGTGTGTAACAAAGATGAGATTTACGGTACCAAGAGTGGGATTGTTTTGACTTTTATCCCTGGTAGAAATCCAACCATTAACATGAATATGGCGCCAGAACGATCATAATCCTCCCACTGAATATGTAGGTTATTTGATTCGTTACTCTCTTAGCAATATAGCTTACTAAAGTTATAAAAGATAAAAAATCTGTAAGTACAAAAATGAGTAAACCTCGTCGAATTCATCAGAAATCGCATCCCTTCCAATAACTCCACGGGAACAATTAGTAATGACAGGAACGTTGGAGCCTAGTTTTTCGGTAATCTGCAAGTAACTCATTATATACAGAATACTAAAGGTCGTTCCAACCAATAATTCTTGTTCTAAATTCATCTCAACTTCAAAGTCCAAATGACATACCAGCTGGTGAGCCCTTGGAAAATCAATCTCACGACAAACAGAAGCAATGGCAAAATGAGGACGAATTGGCTCCGATAGTACTTTATTCACCACGCTTTCTACAGCAACCTGATGAAAATTAGGGCATCAAAATGAGTGAATAACACGATTAATGGACACATAGTATAATACACGAGTGTTGTACAGATTAGGGCTTACTTCGAGGTCAGGATTGAAGGAGCAGGCGGAGGAGAGCTTAGGGCGGCATAGAACACGACGGCAAGCACGGTTCCAGGAGCGGCTAACGCAATCGGCGGACGCAAAATGGATGGCCGGAAGCCTACGAACTATGTTTCCAAGAAGGTCTATGTTGAAGTCATCAATGGATGTCGGTGACGTCATCACCTCGCTGATCAATGTACATAATGAAACACAAATGAATTCTGATAACTTCAAACTAAGGTTATCATAATTCTTCTACTGTAATTTTGTGTTTGTATACATATTCTAACACAAATGATCTCTAATGAATTCAAACCTAATTCTTCTTATGTTAAATTCGTTTGTTTATTGCTACTCTACAATCGCCGGAGCTAGGGTTTCAATTTCAAACACAAAAACAAAGGTCTACGGTGACGTCATCATTTCGCTGATCAATGTACATAATGAAACACAAATGATCTCTAATGAATTAAGCTTAATTCTTCTATACAGTAATTCTGTTTGTTTATTGCGATTAAACACTACAGTCGCCGGAACAAAAGTACTTATAAAATGCAATTAATGTAAGTAAGTGAGTACGTGAGTTAGGGTTACCTGAATCGTACGTACGGATCGCCGGAAGAGATGATCAGCGGCGGTAACTGTCGCCGGAAAAGTTTGTTGGAGAGGGGTTTTAAAATTAGATTTATGTTGTTTAGTGTAACGATATTGTTTTTATTATAATCTAACGTGGTGATTATTGATTAAAAAGAAAAAGAAAAAAAAGGTAAGTTTACAAAAAAAAAAAGTTAACGTAGGTCGTCAAAGTTATACCCTATGTTGGAATTTTGACATTTGAAGTATGCGAAACCATGGGTCCTCCACTACAGCGCAGTGGTTGTTCTCGTCTCGGTGAAGGCTTGGCCTGAAGTTTTACCCGGATTCGAGTTCGGGGGGGCACAGTTTTTAACTATTCCACGGGGTTTCTGCGCATCAGGGGTGTGCTACGCTTTCTAGCGGTGGTCGAGTAGCCGGCCTTTGGACATAGCTCCGAAAGGGTGGGTTTACACGTGGAAAGCATTTAGCCGTTCAAAAAAAAAGTATGCGAAACCATCCGTTAACATCATATAACTCGAAACTAACTTAAACTAATTAATGCTTGAGATAAATGTGTTTGGATCATGAGCAGCTTGACACGTTAATGACACGGTTAAAGACGTGTCTAGACGGGTTTAACATGCATTAATCACATTTTTATTATCGTGTTACATAGGTTAATAGGTTAACATATCACGTTTGTCACTTGTTTATCAAAACGATATGGTTTTATAGATTTTAATTGTGTGTTATTAGTTTTAACCCATGTTTAGTGATTTGTATCAATAATTGTTTACCGATTACTTAATTTTATTCGGGTTAAGCAAGTCGTGTCTTGTCATTTGAGTTCTGAACTAACTACCTTTAATCATGTAAAATGTGTCATGTTGTGTAACACACTTATTAAACATGTTTGTATTCGTTTAAAAAAAGTACATGTTATGGAAGTGAATGCAGAGATAATTTGAAGAAGCTATTTTGTACATTGATAACAATAATATTTATAATATGTATAAGCATGAATCGAGGAGCTAGAATCGGAAATAGTTACAACAAATATTGACTTACTAAAGTACACGAGATATATCATCTACTATAATCATTTATCTTGGTTAAACGTATTATTCGGGTTTACTAGGTGTGTTTAGTGTGTCGTGTTATTATTTTTTAGTTGTATTTAGTTAAACTTTGACAAGAGTTAGGAGTTGTGAAGTGTGCATTTGTTCAATATAACATGAAAGTCAAATACATATATTTATTTATAGCTAGAAATAAAAGTTATCGACAGTCAAATACATATATTTATAGCTAGAAATAAAAGTTATCTCTAGATGGGCTTACTAAAGCTCGTGACACAAATTGAATACCATACCAACATTATTTTAACATAAAACAAAATTAAAAATAGCGAGCTAATCAAAGTAGACGTTATTCTAGTTTGTGTCTACTTGGGTTTAGTAGGCTTGACTTTGACCGTGGTTGCACCATCAGTCAATGGGTTGAGCTCATTCAAACATCAAGCCGTAACCATGGCATCACTAAACTTCAAATTAAGGATCAATGGAGGCAAGTTTATCTTTCACGAGCTTTGAGAACTCGATGTAGCATATTTGTACGGTTGTACATTCTTTTAAGAGAGTGACATTTTGAAAAAATGGAATTATGTTCACTTACCCTTACCAGAAAAGGCCTTTGAATTCTTTCAGTTGATATTGATCATTTACACAATTGAATATTTGAATGTATAGTTAATTAGTAATGCTATCAAGCTCACACTCACATTTTGGTTTGTTATATTTGCTTTTTGATCATTACGATGGAATAATAGCATGTCAATGAACTTTTGCTTTGCTATATATAAGTATAAAGTGTGGTTTAGTACAAGATTTATACAAAAGTATATAGATAAGGGACCGAAGATGATAAGGGGTTAACAATGGGTTGAGCGGTTTAGTCTTTCTAACTTAGTTGTCACTTTTGTATAAAACATCGCTAAACAATCATTGAAATCTAAATATCATAATTTTATAAGTGTCTTTAGACTTGCACAAATCTAAAAATCATAATTTTATAAGTCTCTTTATACTTGCACAACTTTGGTAAAGATATGAATTTGTTTGGGAAGCCTAGTTTATCAAGATTATAAGCAACAAATATGTTTGTACAATTTGTATAAGACCATCTGTAATGGGGCGTACTTGCAGATTTCACGCCCCATAAAGCGCCCAAACATCGCCCCTCCGTCGTGAAAGCCCCAATTTTTCTGATGCATCTCGTTTGAATCACACGACAAATTTTGTGTGGATTCATATAACACCGTTGGCAACAGTCGAATTATATTAAAAATAAACAAGAAAATCAATTTACCAATTTTTTTATTGAAGGAGCAGCGGTGTTTTACGAGACAAGAGGTAGAAGATAACTTACTAAAAGGTTATTGGGCCTTTAATATTTCCCCAACCCAAATATATAGTCCTGGATCATGATATGGTAAAACAAACCTTATACTATTTGTTTTTTGAGTTAAATGTTTATGGTCCATGTGGTTTGCGAAAATTTCAGACTTGGTACCAGTGGTTCACTAATTACACGATTGGTCCTAATAGTTGTAATTTTTGCACTCGTGTGGTCCTTATCACTAACCTATGTTAAGGTTTTCAGTTAAATACGTGCAAAATTACTAACTTGCCCCTAAACAAATAAAAAAAAAAAAAAAGAACTGAACTCCCTTTATCTTCTTCATCCTCTCCCCCCTCTCTCTCACTCTAAAACCCACCACCCACCTCCACCGTCAGCCCATCACCACCACCACCGCCACCTTCAACCCACCACCACCTCCTCCACCGCCTCCTTCAACACATCACCACCACCTCAAACGTGATCCTCAAAAGTACCCGGACGAGCCCTTCTAGATACGGTGTGACGAACCGGCTTCGTCTCGGTTCTCCTTGCCGAATCATTTTGATTCTCGCAATCACCATTTCGAACGCACCTTCATCGAGCATTTGAAGCGTGAGGCCCATATCTCGTTCCGGGAGATCCGCAAGAAGCCCAACAGCTACCGCTTGTTCTTCAGAACTCACAGTGTTTTCCGCAATTACTTTTATTAACCCGTCGAGTTGACCTGCTGACCCGCGCAACGAACTCGCGAGTTCTTGACCCATGTTCGGTGAAAGTTTTTGCAACAGTTTAATCGCAGCCAAACGGAGATCTTGTTGCGGGGCTTCGATTAATTGAACCAAACTGGTAATCGCACCTGAGCTTTGATAGCAGAAACGACACTGATTAAGGTAACCGGGGAGCTCGTGAGTCCAACAAGAACTTGTAAAAGTTTGCATTCGATTGAGGGTCCGGTGGTGGTGATGGGTTGAAGGAGGCGGTGGAGGAGGTGGTGGTGGGTTGAAGGTGGCGGTGGTGGTGGTGATGGGCTGACGGTGGAGGTGGGTGGTGGGTTTTAGAGAGAGAGAGAGAGGGAGGGGGGAGAGAATGAAGAAGATAAAAGGGGTTCAGTTCTTTTTCTTTTTTTTTATTTGTTTAGGGGCAAGTTAGTAATTTTGCACGTATTTAACTGAAAAACTTAACATAGGTTAGTGATAAGGACTACCCGAGTGCAAAAATTACAACTATTAGGACCAAGCGTGTAATTAGTGAACCACTAGGACCAAGTCTGAAATTTTCACAAACCACAGGGACCAACCAAGCATTTAACTCTTGTTTTTTTAACAACTTGTTAATTAAACATAAAAATAATAATAATAATAATAATAATAATAATAATAATAATAAATTCAAAAGCATTAAATCATTGGAGGGGCATGAAGGGGGTACCGTTGGGATATGTGGTATTCGGCTTATGTTGAGGCTCATGGAATGCCGCGCGGGACATGGAACCCATGATACATTGCCCCCATCCTCTTCCATGCGTGGAAAAAACCGAAAAAGTATTGATATATTGACGCTCACCATAGCCCTCTTTGAAGAAATTGATGAATTTGATTGATGGTGAAGGATGGTGATGGACAATCACCATACCATATAGGGTGGTGGACAAGAGAGGATTTATGTTGACTCAAACATAAGGCAATCACTAACACCTTTCAAATCAAAGTGAACATATTTAACAATGGAAAATGACATAGTATCTGACCTCCACAGTAAACTTTGACAAAATAGTCGTTCGAGTTCGTTATTGACCATCCATCGAAACAAAATGAGCAGTCACAATAGTCAGGAATCCCGCATTGTCTAAAACACCCTAAAAACAATGCAAGTCAAAACTATATGTCACACCCTGGATTTTCGACACCCCGGGCGTGCAACCAATCGGTTGATACCTGTTTCGACGAATACGCAGCGGAAGACATTTCTCTTTCTTTTTTAAAACAACTTTTAAGTTGAATAATATACATTTTATAAATGAGGTTTAAATACCTCTTGTTCATACAAAACGTTTCTTTGCAAAAAAAAAAACAAACTTTTACATCATTTTCTGTCTTCTGACAGATGTACAAAATTCTTGCCACAAGGTTTTATCGTGCCTAAGGAGTCATAATCCCTTCAGCATCTACCCTTGCTAAATATGATTACCTGAAAACGTTTTGAAAATAATACTTCAGCAAAAAGCCGGTGAATATATTTAACTGACACTAAACCATTTTTAGCATAAGTAGTATTAAAGCTATTTAAAACATACTAGTAATATACACATTCAGCGAGCTCCCCGCCCATTTTACTACCCAACTTCGTGCCCGGTTTTACGTATTTCTCCTACCGAACTTCGTGCCCGGTTTTACGGTTTGTAACACGTCTACAGTTTGATCAAACTATATGTGCACTTATGTTCTGAATGTTATCCATAGAATACCATATGCAAAAATATATTTAACACAAACTCATGCTATTTTTAAAATGTATAACATATCAAATTTTGTAAAACAGTTAAACGTATTCACCTTTGCTAACTCGTGCTTAGAGAAAGCTTAGAACTTCTACACCTCGCATGTTGTCAGGCATCCCTACTACTACGTACTAGTAAATATCACAGTTTCTGACTCCATGATCTTATTATTTTCTTTCTTTTCGGTGATTCCATTGTCAATTTCTTTCCATCATCTTTCGAAACTGATGACTTGATTATATTAGACTTGTGTTTGCTACCTGATTGATTATTTGAAGAGCATCCCAAATCAAGTGTCTGTCAGCGGTGTTTACTATCAACTCGCCAACTTGTGCTTTGTTGAACACCAACTTAAGTTATCCCTATCCGTTCAATTTATCTCTCGTTGGCTTATTAAATTGTCAACTTTTATGGTCGATAAATTTGAAGGCTGGGGTGGGTGTATATATTAAGAAAAGGGTGGCTAGAAATCATGAATTTGAGATAAGGATGGCAAATGCTTAGTTTACAAAATCAACCTATTGGACATATGTGAGGTTATTGATGTAAAAACGTGGCATCAATTCTTGTTTACTAAGTTTCTCCATATTCTCATTGATTAAGTTTTCACATATATTTATCTGACATATTGTGCGTATTAATTAAAATATTACTAATGCTGGCTCATAATTATAAGTGTTGCATTCGAATGCAACATCATGGTTTACCTCACAATTTAGTAATATATATATTTGGGATCGTGCGGAAAGTGTGTTTTTTCTAGAAAGTGTAGGAAACGATCTGGATCATCAGATGAGTGTGTTTAATGGTTGAAATATTTTGGTGGCATTTTGGTAATATACGTGTCTTTAAAATAGGCTAATTTAATTGATTGGGGGTAAATGTGTCATTTATGTTGATTTAAATAAGGAAATAACTACCAATCATAATACCACCTCCAAAAATATCACAATTTTTTTTCTCTTTCTCTCTCTCTAATCAACCACATTTGAAAACACCAAATCATACAAAAAAATAACGATAAATCAGATCTAGATGTGTTCATGGTAGTGTGTTTTAGCGATAAAACACAATGTGACTAGTGACTAACTGCTAAAACACAACATCAAGAATACCAAAATCATATCAACCAGTAACTGATAAAACACATTGTGATAAAACGGTAACTAGAACCAGTAACTGATAAAACACATTGCGATGAAACCAATAACAGATAAAACACAACATCAAGAATGCCAAAATCACATCAACCAGTAACTGATAAAACACATTGTGATGAAATAAGTAACTGATAAAACACAACATCAAGAATGTCAAAATCACATCAACCAGTAAATGATAGAACACATTGTGATGAAACCAGTAACTGATAAAACACAACGTGAACCAGTAACTGATAAAACACAACATCAAGAATGCCAAAAATTATATCAACTAGTAACTTTCAAAACACATTGTGATGAAATAGTAACTGAAACCAGTAACTGCTAAAACACATTGTGATGAATCCAGTAACTGATAAAACACAACGTGAAGAAATTGTTAAATATTTGAACTTCGTAATTTAAAGTAACTGCCCTTTTAAAATCGTAATGATTTGAAATTGTTAAAGAGATATATGTTTCCATAAATATCTGGATAGTTATTTTATGATATATAATATTCCAAATTAAATTAGTAATCAAATTACCATCATGCCCTTTTGAATAAAAAACTAAAAGCCACATGTCACCTCCCTATTGCTTCCTAGACTTTCTAATAGTAACAATGCGTAGCGCGATAATCACATAAGCACATAAGCACGTAAGCACATAATCCACGTAAGCACACATTTGCACGTATTCACCTTCTAATAGTAATAATGCGTAGCGCGATACAAGATATGAGATATAGCGAGATATAAGCGATATATATAAGCGAGATAATACCGCGTATGAGGCACACGTCCTCATAGGCGTAAGCGAGTTAAGCGATTAGTTTGGTTAGTAAATTAGTTAGCGTTTTAGATTGCGAGATCTGTGCGAGTTGTGCATACATTCGATGGAGCGTAAATGCGATAAGTCGAGAAATCGATGATATGATAAATCATCAAAGCGAGAAATCAAATAAAGTGAAAATTCTCAAAATTTTAAACGCATAAATAATAGTAAACTCGATGATGCGTAAATCGACGACATAGGCTGAAATCAATTAGGAGTGTCCGGGGTTTTGAGACGTTTGACACGCCAAAGTGATTCGACTACCCTTTGCATTCGGACCCACGCTTTGGCCTAATAGATAAACGTTCTCACCGCAAGCGGCTAACGACGTTTACCCTTCCAGTTAATACGTGTTCCAAACCATCGGCGTAACCGAGACTTTGGTGAGATTGAAAATCGAATTGCGGAATCAGTTAATAAGATGCGGGTTTCACCCCTAACTTAGCAACTTTATTCCTAGATAGAAATGGAGATTTTCGTCGAGGTTTGGATGTCACTCCTTACTCAACGAAGATATCTCGTGCGAGAGGATGCGCGGAGTAAATGATCTCGTCGAGAGTTCTCGGTTTTCACACCTATTCTCTACTTGACCACTCGTTTGGTGTGATGCGAGCGTTTCCAAGCGTGTATTATTGTATTAGCCTTAGGAAAGGCACATTTAAGCATTTATGGCAAGTAGTTTAACATTTAAGTCAAAGAAGGTCAATCGGGTACTTAAACATGCTACTAGGTCGAATCATGGCAATTCTACCTACTATCCTAAAGTTATGGTGGTCTGATACCAATCTGTCACACCCCAACCGATGGCGGAATCATCAGGGTAGTGGCACTAGGCGACCAGATTGTCTCGTGAGAATTCCATAACAATCATTTAACAATATCATTCAAACATTAACGTCCCATACCATTAACATAACATTTTAAACAATCATTACAGAATCTAAGTTCTCCCACAAAAACAACATGGTCCGATATCCCCAAGATTTATTACACTTGGAAACTAAACAAAATAAAGACAAAACAAAACTACGCTAAGCATGCAACATCCAAGCATCCATAGCTAAAATCTTCAACCTGTTACATACGTTAAAATACAAGTCGATACAATTAAGTAAAGGTGAGCATACGAGTTTGAATAATACTAGCATAGTCGAGAAAGCGTTTGCGAAACAATCTAATTACATATCATGATACACCAAAACACTTAACATAACATAGGCTCATTTCTCATGCTAACTACCGTGAGAAGGCTTGCGCGTCCATCCTAACTAGACCCCGTCGGGTGTAAGCCACACTATAGTACCATACTAGCTAAGGAGGCAAGTTAACGAAAATAAGTCCTAGTCACATGTTTCTAGTATCACGTATTGAGCATATACAATCAGATTATTCGCGTGTGATGAACAGTTTTGATTTGTGATGTGATTTTAATATAGGAACGTATGTAACACCAAAAAAGTGCGTTAAAGCAAAAATGGGTCAAGTATACTCACTGTGGGTGCGTTTTAGTTAGCTTAGGGATTCTGAGGAGAGTCGAGAAGAGCGCCAGATCAGCCTGCATACGCGAAGGAAGTGCATCAGTCTCCGAAAAGCTGAAAGGTTAAGTTTTGATAGGGCAGTAGCCAAGTTCGGGCGAACTTGGGTGTAAACACACATGTTCGAACGAACTTGTGTAATTCTGGTGAGCTATGAGCCAAGTTCAGTCGAACTTGATCATCAAGTTCGGGCGAACTTGTGGAGAATCCTTACTGAAGAGACAAGTTCGGGCGAACTTGCAAGAAAACTTGGTGAAAAGTACCCAAGTTCGGTCGAACTTAACCCATTTGGGTACAAGTTCGGTCGAACTTGACTTGGGGAACTGGTGATTCTCGAGCGAACTTGATGTTTTCGGGTCCAAAATCTTGCGTTTTCGCGTCGTTTGCTGAGGAAAATCGAGTGTTCATCCCTCCAACCCTGTGCTACTGAGCAAACTTAGGTCGGAGAGGTCTTTTAGAGCTGCTTTAGCCGTTTTACAAAAGCGTAGGCTAATCCGGGCGAACTCGGGGTTCGTTCGGATTAGTCCGGCTTGTGTAAACCAACATAAACGTCCTTGTGCTTCCAGATCTGGGATCTTGAATGATAGATGCTTCGTTTCATATCAGAAAATGAACAAAACATCATCAAAAGTCCGTATCTTGTGTAGAAATCAATGGTTTTCAAAGGTTTTTCTCAGATCTATCACTTACAAGCCGAGATCTTGCAGATCTCGTGTTTGGGAAGTCTCTACTATCGCCAAACGAACTCGTATTGTGTAGAGATAAGCTTAAAACATAAGTTTTTGAAGAAAAAATGAAGGTTTTCGTAAAAGAATGAGTTTTGATGAAAACGAAGGTAGATCCTTGTGCAAAATCGTTGTAAACCTTGTTGGTTGTTGATAAACTTTGTTGTAGTCGAAATCGGGTCGATTCTTACTTAGAACACGAGAGATTTGGAATGAGGGAGCTCTGAGCGAACTTGGTCAGCAAGGAGAGCATGAATGAGGAGCATGGGTATTTATAGGTGAGGCAAGAATCTCAAGAGCTGACAACAAGTTCGGCCGAACTTGCATGATTTCCATGCAAGTTCGCGCGAACATGATAGATTTAAAGGGAAATATAGCTAAGTTCAGCCGAACTTGTACATTTCTGTACAAGTTCACACGAGCTTGAGGGAAACAAGGGAGCCCTGGTTATCAGGCAAGTTCGGGCGAACTTGTGGTAGTCAAGTTCGGCCGAACTTGGCCTGGTGACCAAGTTTCATTTGCCGATTTCGCGTTAAGGGTCGTTTGGTTATTCGGTTCGCATTAGATAGTTATATTAAGCGTTAAATTAAAGCGTTAAGCGTTATAGTTGATGTAATAGTGGGATTTAGCGATTTGAGAGTGCGAGAGCGATGTGATAGCGATTGCAAACATAACCACAAACACACATAACACATAAATAATATAAAACCATATAAACAATTGCGATTTGCGATGCGATGAGATTAGCGATGAGATTTAATAAGTGATTAGATGCGATATAACATACAATACCATAATTAATTAACATAAACTTTATTATCAACCGAATCTCGGATTTACAAAGGATAGATAAACGAAAAAACAAAAGAAAAAATAACAACGGATTTCCGAGTTGTTACACTGTGGGGCCTTACGGACCGCAAAGGAAATGCCTTACGGTCCGTAAGGGTGTCTGACGGGGGGAAACCTTGAATCAGTCGCGAATTTGCACGAAATCCCAACACTAAACCTCACCCAATGGCCTCTAATCACCATTAAAAACCTCCCAACCAACCTAATTCATTCCTCTATAAAACCCATGCCTCCTCCAAGCATTTTCCACTTTCCATCACCTTCAAACACTCTCAAACAACATCAAGATCAGCTGTTAGTCAGACATTCGAGCAGATTCGTCATACTTCACCAAAGTGAGCCTCCTTGTGTCTTCTTTCTAATTACTTGCTCATTTCTTAGCCGTTTTACTTGATTCTTCTTTCTAATTACTTGCATGAACCTTAGGTTTGATTCCACGGATTCTCCTTGGAGAATCCAGACCTGGAAATTCACCAAAAAGGCTCCAAAGTTTCTGTTTTGAACAAAACCTCTTTAAAACTTAAGATTTCTTCAAACAACCTTGAGTTCTTATGCTCCTAATCAAGTTTATGGTTAGTGAGCCTAACCGATATTGTGCTACATGAAATATGAGATGTTTTAACACTCTAAACTTTATGTTTTATATGAGCTTTAAGCTCACAAGTGATGCCAAGTCTTGAACTTGGAGATGGTGTGACTACATGGCTAGCTTGGGCTATCTTATATACAAGTCCACACATCACTTGATGTTTTGCTATATTAGATGTATTATTTCATTCTGATGTTCATGACCCTCCTTGTGTCTATGACACATGTGTAGTGGTGAATCCAACGAGGTCATAAGTGGATGGTTAAACCTCCCACCTCATGCTTGACTTATGTGACTCCAAAGAGGTCCTAAGTGGATGGTTAACCCTCCCACCTCATACTTGACTATGTAACTTATATCTAGTGACTAAACCTTGATGATAGCCTAGTGGTTAATTGTCAAGTGTTGAGTTACACTATCTATGACCATAACACTTATCACGATTCTAATGAGCATTGTGTCTCATGAAAACATTCAAACTCCTTCGAGTTACATAGTGTCAAGAATAAGTGTTATGTGGACTAGATGGTTACTTTCATATTGTTACTTTTACTTGCACTATAAAGCTCCGAATCCCTAAACCCGAATATAATCATTCCCTTAAACTCCAAACCAAATACATTCATCCTTCGAATCTCGACAACTTCGTCACATTGGATAATCGGAGAGCATATGCAATATCGTTAGTATACTCGAACCCTTTTTTTTACTTTACCACTTTTGGGGCGTAACATGTTTACAATATCATAAAATCACTAAACTTATGCTTTATTACTTGCACGAAAACAATCCATTATACATAAAATACTTTGATACATATGTGATGCTTATACTAGGACCGAACGCATATGATATGATAGTCATTAGCTTATTTTGAGCCTCAATTTAACATGTATAGCGCTATAGGAGTAACGCACCACCCGTGAACGTGAGGCCATGTTGAATTATCATAAACATTTGCGTAAACAGAGGGTTGACTAGAAATATCGCATGCCCTGTATTTGCTCTTATATGAACTTAGTTGCCATGTGGATTTGTTTAAACTTATGCTTATACGTATGTCTATGCTTAAACTTGTATAATCGCCTTTGCTTTTGCATTGAATTGTATTTTAAGCATGTTACAGGTTGAGAAGAATGATGCTATGAAATTGAAGTAGCAATGACGCTAGATACACACATAGACGCCCTAGGTTTATTTATGTTGTATCAATTTTGTTAAACAATGTCATACCTTGTCGTTATGTTGGATGATTGTAATTTGTTTCACATGTTGTATTTGACAAATCTATTTATGAATGAAATTCGTTTTGATTAAATATTGTCAAAAATAGTGTTATGAAGTCTCTTGCAATCATGTTTTCATCTCACTTCGATGTTTCCGCCATCGGTTGGGGTGTGACAACTTGGGTTTAGTAATGTGGATTGTTAGAAAGGTTGTTATCTACTATCGATAGGTTAGAAGTGACATTTAGGCTTAGAAATCTCGATTAACCCTAATTGTTAAACAAAATAAAAACTAGTAGTTGCTAACCACAACTAATCTACTGGTGATCTCTTATGGAATAAAAGGTTTTAGTGGATAAACTCTCGATTGTGAAATCAGGGAGAGAACGTAGAATTCACTTGAACCTCTAAAAACCGGTTATGTATTTATTTCCCTAAAGTTTTACATAACTTATTTGTTTATTATTAGCATACAATAACAATTAACAAGAGGTATTTCATCCCAAGAAGTTTTTTAGAAAATTATCTCCTCTGTGGTTTTCTAGATATTATTATTTAATTTTTTTTCATTTCTTATAGGTTATATTATTTAATAACAAAGTACACCAACTAGTTTTGCATTTTTGAAAATTTGGATTTGTTGTATTTGGAATGGTTTTATTTTTCATGGTATTTTCACGTACACCAAATGTTACCTGTATGTTGTTAATATGCATTCCCAACCATGATAATAACAAAGAAATAAACAACTTTTAAGTAATTAAATTTCTTGCGTGACATAATTTTGAAAGATTTGACTTTAGTTATATTGAGGGTGGGATAATGCTTATGATCACTAAGGTCATGGGTTCGATTCTCTAAGGAGGTTTTTCTAGATTTACTGAGTTTCCTTCTGAATTAGTGTATATACATTATTCTCTAACAGAGATGGATTTGATCGGATGATTCCACTGGTGGCACAATTATACTCCAGTGGTTCGTCAGTGATCCAAATTTGCCGTTAAAAAAAAGCTGCATTGACATTAAATAGATCGAATAACTAAAAAATTATAAAATTATCATATATCTTAAAAGGTTATTGGGTAGCACTCAAATGTACTAGCTCCGGTTGTAAGTAGCCAATGGTTGCTAATGTGGGAATAGTTTACTTGGTTTTTTTTCCTCTCAGTTTTTTTTTCTTTTTTCCTGTTTGTCTTTTTTTCAAGTAATTGACCTTACGTTGTCTCGTCGATTTCAACTGATAAACATTAGTACTGGTACTATTAGAACAGATATTCGTTTTTTACAATTTTCAATCGACCTAAAACATAGGTCAACATCTTTTAAACTTATGACGACGTGTCTCGATGTTTTTCTTTATGTGGATTTACATTATCTCTTTCGATTTCTATACCAAGTGTTTACTGTAATGATAATCAAACTCCCGCTTTTATGTAATTTCGTAAATACATATGTAAGAAAAAGAAAGAAAATAATAGGGTAAATTACTTTTTGAGTCCCTGTGTTTTAGGGGTTTTAAGTACTTGAGTCCAAAAGCAAAAAGTTTAATGCCCTGAGTCCTTATAAACATTTTCCTTAACCATTTGAGTCCAATTTCTAACTCCATCCACCAAGTCTGTTAGCTACAAGGGCAATTTAGTCATTTACACACAGATTACAACTCTTATATGAACAAAAAGTATTATGAACAAGTCTTTAATGCATAAGATTTTAATACTATATAAAACTAATTACACAGACATTTCACACACTAACACTCTGCACTCTCTCTCTCTCTAGAAATCCTAGCACCACCACCGCACCAACCACACCACCATCATACAAGCCCCACCACCGTACCACCATCACCCCCACCGCACCAACCACACCACTATCACACCAACCCCACCACCAGAACCACCACCGTACCACCATCACCACCACTGGGTGGTGTCTCCTAGCGGCTACGACGACGTGTGAGATCTAGAACTAGAGACGAAGACGAAGATCAGAGAAGAATGTGGAACGAAGCAAGATCTGGGAACGGTGTAAGAGGGATCTCCGGGTGGTGTCTCCCAGCGGCTACGACGGCGTCTGGTTGGTTTGGGTTAGGGTTTCGACGGCTTTTTCCGGTGGGAGGATCTAGAAAGGTCCGGTGAGAGGCATCTCGTTGAAGCTGCAAGAGGAGGAGCGAGAGAGGCGTATGGACTTTGTTCCGGATGAATCCGCCATTAAAGTTGATCGGATTGAGGTTGATAAGGAGACAATTGATTTGCTTGCTTCGTTGGGGATGAGTGAGCTGCCGGGGATTGTGTTGAAGGAGGATGTGCCGGTGGTTTCCGGTGGGATTCCTGGTGGGTATGGTGGTGGCCGTGATGGATTTGGTGTTGGTGCTGGAAGGAGGTACTGATTTTTGTGATTTGTTGTTTTATGTTTTGTGTTTTGTTTGTTAGGATTTTGGTGACAATGTTATGGTTTATATGTTTTGAGTTGGATTGCAGTTGTTCAACATACATTATAAGGTGGTGTGGCAGAGGTGTTAGGGTTTAAAGAGAGAGTGCTGCAATGGTGATGGTGGTGTTAGGGTTGGTGGTGTGACGGTGATGGTGGTGTAATTAGTGTGTGTGCGTGTATGTAAGATAATAATAAAATAATATGCAGAGGCATTTTAGTCTTTAATGAAAAACTAACAATAATTTCAAACAGAGTTAAAGTTATGGACTCAAAAGGTTAAGGAAAATACTTATGAGGACTCAGGGCGTTAAATTTTTTTGCTTTTGGAGTCAATTAGTTAAAACCCATTAAAAACATAGACTCAAAAAGTAATTTACCCAAAATAATATGTGTAAAGAGGGTTTACACATTCTAAAAGTTCCCGGCGATCATCTCTTCCGGCGTTCCGCTTCAGTTTACGTATGATTCAGGTAACCCTTGCTCACTTACTCACATACATTAATCGCATTTCATAACCACTTTTTGTTGTTGTAGTTGTTGAAACCCTAGCTCCGGCGACTGTAGAGTAGCAATAGACTAACAAACTTACATGTTTGTTTGATCACGTAACAAGTTACACTGATCAGCGAAATGGTGACGTCACCGACCACCATTGATGACCTCAGCATAGACCTTTGTTTTTGTGGTTGAAACCCTAGTTCCGGCCACTATAGAGTTAATCGCAATAAACAAACACAAAATTACATTTATTAGAGATCATTTGTGTTTCATTATGCACATAACAATTATCAGCGGAATGGTAACGTCACCAACAGCCATTGATGACCTCAGCATAGACCTTTGTTTTGTGGCTGAAACCCTAGTTCCTGTAACTGTAGAGTGAGTAGCGATAAACAAACACAAAATTACAGTAGAAGAATGAAGTTTAAAGCTATTAGAAATAGAAATCATTTGTGTTTCAACGAAATTGTGACGTCACCAACAGCCATTGATGACCTCAGCATAGACCTTTGTTTTTGTGGTTGAAACTTGAAACCCTAGTTCCTGTGACTGTAGAGTGAGTAGCGATAAACAAACACAAAATTGCAGTAGATGAATGAAGGTTAAAGCTATTAGAAATCATTTGTGTTTCAGCGAAATGGTGACGTCACCAACAGCCATTGATGACCTCAGCATAGACCTTTGTTTTCGTGGCTGAAACCCTAGTTCCTGTAACTGTAGTGTAGAGTGAGTAGCGATAAACAAACACAAAATTATAGTAGAAGAATTAAGGTTAAAGCTATTAATAATCATTTGTGTTTCAGCGAAATGGTGACGTCACCGACAACGATTGATGACCTCAGCATAGACCTTGTTCAAAACATATTTGGTAAACTTCCGGCGGTCGATTTTGCCTCTGCTGATTGCGTTAGCCGCTCCTGGCACCATGCTTGCCGTCTTATTCTTCGCTGCCCTAAGCTCTCCTCTGCCTGCTCCTCCGATACTGATCTCGAAGTAAGCCCTAATCTGTTCAGCACTCGTAAATGATACTATTAAGTCCATGAATCGTGTTATTCACTCATTTTCATGCCCTAATTTCCATCAGGTTGCTGTAGAAAGCGTGGTGAATAAAGTACTATCGGAGCCAATTCGTCCTCAATTTGCCATTGCTTCTGCGTGTCGTATGATCCATTTGTCAATGGCTCACCGACTGGTATGTCATTTGGACTTTGAAGTTGCGATGAATTTCAAGACAAGAATCATTGTATGAAAAGACTTTTGATATTATTATGTATATAATGAATTTCTTGCAGATTACTAAAAAATTAGGCTCCAACGTTCCTGTTATTACTAATTGTTCCCGTGGAGTTATTGGAAGGGATGCGATTCCGAAGAATTCAAAGAGGTTTACTCGTTTTTATACTCACGGATCTTTTTTATTTTATAGTTTTAGTAAGTTTTATTGCTAAGAAATTAACGAATCAAATAACCTACATATTCAGTGGGAAGCTACTGAAGATTCTGGTGCCGTAATCATGTTAACGGTTGGATATCTACCGGGGATAAAAGTCAAAACAATCCCACTCCTGGTGCCGTAAATCTCATCTTTGTTATACGCAACATAAAACTCGTATCTGTTCTATATTATCTAAATAAGTTTGCATATACATGTATCAGCAACCCGCCCGATTTGTAGGAGAGATTAGTAACTTCTCAAATCATGTTTCTGGATGTAAATCGCCTGCTGCAATAATAATGTTCAGTGTAAGCTGTTCCTTATATTAATTTTTTACAAGATCATATTCGTGTTGTGCTTTATCATCCTCACTAAATTCTTTAACAGGAACGTCAAGCATTCATAACAGCTGCTGTGGAAAAGATGGGTGTGCTGTCTCAGAAATGCTTTGTTATGCTGACTTATTATAATTAATTTTAATAGTTATATTTCTTTCCTATATTTTTAGATCATATCATGTCTCCAGAAACTGTCATTGTTGGCGATTATGAATGTCAGTTTGAACATACTATTGGATATAAATGTGTTGCCGTTGCCTTGGTATTTGTCAAGTACAGGAACAAACCTCGTGGTAACGTCAAACGATCACTTTTAGATCTGTTTTTCTATATTTTATGTTTACCTCGTGGTAACTTTAGGTTATTTCCATCAAGTTATTAATCTTATAATTCTTTTTTTAGTAGGTATTGGAGAAACTCGGTTTCATGCTGTATTATCAAGTGGACTGTTACCCATAGGCCATGCATACAAGGTGACATATTTTGGAGAAGATCGCTTTAGGACTTGGCTCACCGCAAAAAGAGAAGGGTCAGATGAGGGAACAATTTGGAAACTAGCTTTAGAAGATGTATGTTATTCTGTACCTGTAGTTAATTCAGTAAGTCACCATTATTTCTCTTCTTTGTCTCCATAGTCAGTATTTTTAACCGTTCATAGATAATGATAGTTAGGAGTCCCGGCCTCTCTCCGTGTCTTCATTGGGCTGGAAAAAGTCGGACAAATGACTCCTTTTGCATTCCACAAATATTATGGGTAAGATAACAACAGTTTTCTTCTTGTTTTATCATATCATCCTTTTATTTGCGCGACCGCAAATATCATCAGTTTTTCTTCTGCTTGTTTTAAACTAGAAATAGTGCACCGCTGCTTGAATAGTAGGTGTTTGGGATTTGCTTTTGAAAACACGAAAATTAATTATCTGATTTCAAAATGCAACTGTCACTTTTGAATAAACTATTTTTGAACTGATTGTTTCATCCTGAAATAGTCAGATAATAAAACACGTAAGGTGTGTCCATTTGGGCATTTTTTGTTACAAGTATATCTAAATAAGCAGTTTGCCATATATGATTTCAAGCTCTATAATTTAAGTAATAAAATATTTATTGACTAAAGTGAGAATAGTTGGCTTTTTTGATCTTATCTCCTTGAGTTGTTAAAAATAAGAAAATAAACCCGCACAAATTATTAGTATTAACTAAATGGGTCAAGAACTTTAATCATTTTCATGCAGGGATCATGAGGAGCGCCTTCATGTTGGTGGTATAGGCATTAAAAGAGGCGATACTCTGCGTTTTTACCGCACAGATTCCACCACTGCTTTATCTTCCGTTGCCAATGTCTCTAACCATCTAAGATCTTTCAAGCAAGGGAGAACCAGTGGCGATGATAAGTGGGAGGTGTTTGGTGGTCTTATTTTCAATTCTTGTTACCGGAGTGAGTTTTTCTACGGCCAACCAAACATTGACAGCTCGCCGTTTTTGGACAACTTTCCGGCGTGACACTTGGCGGGACATTTTGTTCTGGGGAAGTTGGGCGTGGCTATGTTCAAGAATCTCAAGAACAAAAGCTGGGGCGTTGTTGCCTGCATGCATCCTCTGCTGTCTATTTGATTATGTCTTACCATCCATAGTAGACGGAGGTATGCTGCTTTTGTATGAGACTTTGGTGTTTATTTCAGTTTTCTTGAGTTAATAGAATATGTATGTATCTGGGATTGAACAAGGTTTCAAACATTATCCATGTTTCATGTTTTTGGGATCTGCAATGGCAGCAGTAAAGCCCTTAGAAGTAGATGATGAATTAAGGAGGCTGTTAAATTACCATGAATTGTTTAATGTTGGTTTAACGAAATAGAGATGTTGGTGATACAGTGAGAGTTCCTTTAGATTTATTCATGATGCGTAGATATAATCGCCTTCTGAGATTCGACATGTTAATGTGGTTTGTGGTAACAACCGGACAAATGTCAACAGTGATCTCCCCGAGTATGAAGCAAGATTCAATCTTCTTTTTAAAACTGTTGATCTCATGTTTTTTTCTGATCAAGCGTTTGTTCTAGCTAATATTCAGTTAATATAGTCTTGTTTAAGGGTTTATTAGTGCGTTCAACAATTTTGGCACTTGGAAACAATTTCTATGTCAGTCGGTTCCAGGGTTCCAAATTGGTACCAACAACTGGAACCGCTTTTTTGTGCACCTCTAGTTTTAAGCATTGAGGTGTGTGTGCACGTTTTAAAACTATTTGTTGGTAAAACTAGTTAGAGCTATGCTATAAGTTTTCGACTAAAGCTTTTAATTATAGATGGTATAATATATGTTTGACAATACTAAGCACCTAATGTGTATTTTGCATATTGTTTGTTTGTTTGTTTTCTTGTTGTTTCTGTTCATTTTTGGATCTACAAGTTTTACATATTATATCACAAGAAACTATTTTGGCAGTTATAGATAATTCAATCTAGCGGGCCAATAGCTCCATTTTACTGGCCCATTTAGAGATCAATTTCAACAGTTTAACTCAATATATTTTATCCATTCAAATATCAATTTCACCAACCCATTTAACCCCATACATCCAACCCATAATCCAATCTAACTAGTAAACACATTCTTTTGGTGTAACAATGCACATGTGCTGACAAATTCATTTGTAAACATCATATAAGATTATAATGTCATCTAGGCTATACGGTTTATCACCCCCAGTAAGAGACACGTAGGCGACACATAAGCGGGGGCTGTATTGTTAACTTGCACAATGTGAAATAACCCCCCCCCCCCCCCCCCCCCCAGCAATTAACTATATAAAAAAAAGAAAGTAAAAAAGGAAAACAAATTTGATTGATTGCTCCCCACCTTTCCCCCTTTAACTCTCACCATCATGGCTGGGGTAACAATAGCGCCCTCATATGGCGAGGCATGGCTGATGTTGGGCTAAGGTGGCAAGGGGTGTTGCCCCACACCGTGCATATATACAAATCTTGCTTTTAAAAAGTGTGTTGTGCGTGAGGCATTGGAGGTGGTCACTCTAGCCCTTCACCATGGTTGAAGTGAGGTGATTACACGAGCAGTAGTGAGGCGACACTTCACTAGAAAGTGTTGAGGATGTGTCTCATGTATATTAGGGCTTCCATTACACAAATTCACACCGTTGGGGTTCCATCAGATAAAAGAAAAACATGTGCTGTTGGATTAAAAGAAGTATAAAAAGAAGGAAAAGGTTAAAACATATCACTTTTACTGATTTTGTTTGTTGTTTTTAGTTTAAAAATAATCAAAACCTTTTATGATTTATTTTTAGGTTTATTTTTAAATTTTTTTATGATTATAATACTTGAATATGAAAGTAATGAAGACACATTTTCTGGTTTTTTTATTTGTTTATTTATTTTTATCTATTTTATATCTCAAGAGCTTATTAGTTGTATGTTCACGTTTTTTTTGTTGTGCACAAAAATTGTTCATGCCTTTTATATTAATAAAGTGTATTTATTTTTAGCATCAAATCTTTGATTTTTAAGTGTTATCAAAAAGTACAAAATGTTTACTACCAAAGGGATTCAAGTCCAGATATATTAGGTGTTTAGCATAAGTGTTTTCCTCAAAGGTTCTTTACTTTTACTTCTATAAGACCACTTGTAGTGGTTAAGTTTTTGGCGTTTTTCTTCTCCAAACACGCCCCAGGACGCCCAACCCCCACCCCCGGCGTTTTCGGGCGTTATTTTTCAAACCCTCCCTCGGGTTGTTTGAAAAACGCTGGAATTGGCACAACTTTCAAATTGTTTGGCCAATGAGATCAAGCCAACTCAAATACCATTAATTTTAAAATAAAAAAAATAATAATAATTGGGTAATCATTGATGGGGTATTATTGGGCATTATCCCACTACGCCCATTTGTGAAAAACGCCCATTACCCTTTGCTCACTGGGATGACATGTGTCGCACAATGCCCATGGGTGGGGACATTATTCATGTGTACCACTACACATGGTCTAATAGACCTTGGTGTAATTTATAAGTAGGTTTCAGACGGTATGCGAATTAATTTTTTCATAATATTAAAGTTTACTATAATTCATTTAGAGTTAAATGCCATTTTAGTCCCTGTGATTTGGGCTGTTTTGCCAATATAGTCCAAAGGTTTTATTTTCCGTATCTGGATCCAAAAAGGTTTCATCGTTGCCATTTTGGTCCAACTGACTTAACTTCATCTATATGTGTTAAGTCTGCCAAGGGCATTTTAGTCAATTTGTTTTTCTTTCCAGGGGCATTTTAGTCATTTCGTAATTCTTTTAATTAACCCTTTATTCTCTATTGTTTTCCCTCCAATTTTCCCGCCCTTTTACCCCATTTATAACCTGCACCCAGAAACCCCAAAAACACAGTTCGTACCATTCATCTCTCCTACCTACCTTCAATCTTCTTCAATGGTGCAATGTCCATGTGGTGCCAATACTGTAATCCGAACTTCGTGGACCTCTTTAAACCCTGGGAGACGTTTTTATTGTTGCAATAGACAGGTAATCTGTTTTCTTTCATCATCTTAATCTGAACCTGAGATGTGTTCATAGGTTTCTCGCTTTTTGTTGATAGGGAAGGGGTTTGTGGATTCGTTGCTTGGGCGGAGGCTGAGTTGTGTCAAAGATGTGCAGGAATCATACGAGGGCTGTTGAACTCCATCTGCAGGCATGAAGAAGAGAACAAGAGATTGAAGTGGCTATTGTGTCTTAGTTGGGGTTTGTTCATGTTGTACTATATGTGTAGTTAATGGTGTGTGTTTAGGGTATTTTGAGTCTTTGTAATCCGTGAATGGTATGAATGATGTAATGTTTTGCTTTAGTTAATGCATCTATGTTAATGGTGTTATATGAATTACGTTAAATTGCAACCGATTGTATTGTGCAAAATGGCCATTACAAAGTGTAACAAACCTGAAGTATATTGCAGCCGATTAAAGAGTGAAGTTGCAGCCAAAGTGATTGTAAATTGGTCGATTGTAAATGGGCCGATTGTAAATTGGCCGATTGTAAATTGCCAAAACTTTCCCATTACAAACTGTATCAAAAGGCCTGAACTAAATTGCAGCAGATTATAACAAAACGCCTGAACGAAATTGCAGCCAAAAAGATAAGACCTGTACAAGATTGCAGTCGATTAAAACAAAAAGACCTAGACTAAACTTGCCAAAACTGACCCATTACAAACACACCACATACTAAACTGTTTTACCATAACATATTACATAGCAAAGTGTTTTACATCACAAATAACCAAAAGACAGAAGCATAACAGATTTAACCAAAAGACCTAACCATAAACTGTTTCAACATCATACCTAACATAACAAAATACATAATCGTAAACTGTTTTACCAAATTACATTACCAAAGGACCCTAGACCTAAGCAACATCTTCACTTGGACCTGCACCACTTTGACTTGCAGCAAACTGAGTTGCACCATCTTGACCTGAACCAACCCGACCTGCACCATCTTGACTTGCACCAGTTTGACTTAAACCACCATGACTTGCATCTGCATCCTGTTTTTTCTATCTCTTCTTGCATGTCCTCCTGTTATGGCCTCTTGCCTTGCAAATCTCACAGGTGACAGTGTTTCCCTTTCTGGTCAACTTTCCTGCATCAGGAATGGGGCTTTCAGTATCTTGTGTTTGGGGCTGTGTTTGAGTTAATTCCTCTGTTGACTTCTTCCTCTTTTTCTTAGGTCTGCCTATCTGGTTATGATGCTTAGGAGGTAACAAAGTGGTGGGGCATCTTGACTTTGGCCATTCATCCATACCATTGATTGGTTCAATGGTACACTCATAAACCAACTTCCATGTTTCAAACCAGTATGCTTGATCAACCCACCTTTCTAGTATGGGTTCCCCACCTCCATGTAGACCCTGATTCCAGATTGCAGCCACTGCGTGCTTGTAAGGCATACCAGTAAGGTCCCATTTCCTGCATGAGCATGTCCTTTCACCAAGATTAACAGCCCTTTGGTCTAAGCCATGGCTAACCTGATACTTTGTTTCCCCAGCCCAAATGCAAGTGTACTGTGATGCCTCAGCCTTGATTGGATCAAAAATCTTGGTAGCAGCAGGTGTTAAAGGACCATTAGACTTGGCAATAAGTTGTTTGACAACCACAATCTTTTTCATTAGGTATTCCCTAATGAATTCAAGACAGGTGATGATAGGTTTGTCCCTACCATACACCACCTGTATATGCATAAGATTATGTTATTAAGGTATACAATAAAATAAAGAACTTTATGCTATTTATGTCATACCACTAAAATATGATCTGGACCAATGCTTTGGAGGTATCTGTTCAACCAGTCATGTAAGTCTTTATCTTCATCCTGAACTGCCTTCATTGCTTTTTCCCAACCTCTTGGTGTAAGGACACTAGCACAACTCCATAACAGATCTTTGTATACATCACCCTTCCATCTTGTGTTTCATATTCTCATGTATATGCCTTAGGCAGAACCTATGTTCTGCTTTTGGATACACCCTTTCTATTACTGGTATTACACCCTAAAGTTAAAAAAGTTACATAAGTAAACAATTAGATCTGCTACATAAGCAAACAATTATGACAGTTTATGATACATACCTTCTACCTTTCACTTATAAAGGTGAAATATGAGTTAGGATCCAGCCCTAGATCATCTCACAAGCACATCAAAAACCAAGTCCATAAATGTCACACCCCAACCGATGGCGGAAACATCGGGGTTAGTGGCACTAGGCGACCAGATTTGTAACATCCGTAAAAAACGGATTTACCAAACCCGCTCCGTTTATCAACCGAACAGTCAGTCAAATTTTTCGTTGCGAATTAAATGCCCAAAATAATTTTAAACAATCCGTAATCAATTATTATACGGGGATATATATTTAGTTTTTGAAAAACTGATAAAAATAACAAAATAAAAATGTTTTACCCATGCCGGGTTTCGAACTCGGGTCTGTACCGGTTCAAACCAATGATTTATCACTCAGCCAAACAACCGCTCCGCCGCTTTGATTTACTGATGAATAAAGGAAACATTTAATTCATATATTAAAGTTCGGTAATCAAATTCAGTAATTTGCGCCCAAATTAGCAGTCGTCGGAAATCCCGACGACTTCGCCGTTTAATTACGTTTTCGCTCAAAATAACCGAAGTCTTAACTCTCACAACGGTTATAACCGACATATGAACCCGCGACATCAGCTATAACCGCCGGAGAACGGCTGACTTCGAATTGAGACCGAATTCAGACCCCATTCATCTCAATACTACGCTATAAATACACCCTCAACTCGCCATAAACCTTTCACACTCAAATCGCACCTTTTCTCGGCGAAAACTCACTCGCCGGAAATTTTTATTACTTCGCCGGAAAACCGTATCAGTAATCTCTGAGCTTACTGAACCCCCTAAACTTTTACCGAAGTCACCCACAACCTTTGTAACCTTTCGGAAGACTCTCTGCTGCAAGAGACTCGTCGCCGGAAGAACTTGCTGCCACCGGAGTTCTGCCGGAAAACAGAGGAGAAACAGCCGGTACTTCTCACGCCTAATTCCTTCCCTTTTTACTTTTATCTCGACTGTAATTGATCATAAAAACACTAAAGAAACTTGAATCAACATTCGAATCCGTCAGTCGTCACTTCCGGTGAAAACCAGTGAAGAAGACGACGTTACGGTAATGGTTAAGTATAATTAAAATCAAGATAATTACCGGGTTAGACACACAGTCCAGCGGTGGACTGTGTGCACTTTTAACGCTAAGGTCACGAGTTCGAGTATTGTTCCTCACACGCTGCCTTAAAAAAAATCCCTTTTTTTCGCAAAACTGAACCGGAGTGTTTTGGGTATATGTTAAGTATAATGATAACCGAGTTTATAACCAAGTGAGACACACAGTCCAGCGGTGGACTGTGTGTACGCTAACCCACAGGTCCCGGGTTCGAGACCTGTGGAGCGCACCGGTTCGCTAGATTAATTCGTTTTTAAAATAAAGGAATTCTGTTTAAATTCTAATTAATGTATATATATAATTAAAATCGGATATATGACGGGTTAGACACGTAGCTCAGTTGGTAGAGCTGCGTGCACGCGTACGGGAGGTCTCGGGTTCGAGCCTCACCCAGCGCACAATAATATGCCTTCGAACCGGTCAACGCCAGTCAAAGTCAACGGTCAAAGTCAACTGTAGCAAAAATAAAATATTTTTTTATTATTTTTATTTAATTATTTTAATTAAAAATCAATTATAAATACTTAAAAATAACATTTTTAAGGTTAGAAAATAGTCTCAAACTCATAAAAATACACCCAACAATCCTACTAAAATAGATTAATAAAACCCGTTTACTTACCAAACCATAATGCGATTTATCTAGGTTAATTTCACTCGTGGTTAACACCATTTCGCGTGCATTCAACCTCATCAACCGAACGCACCCAATGTGAGTGAATTCTTACAAACTCCCCTTTTATACATGTTTTGGGGTGTATCATGTGTCGTTTAAACTAATTCTCTTATGCAAATTTGTGCTATACCATTATATGAACTAAACTAGAATGTAACTATTATTGGTTGTGATGTATTACATATTGTCAAAGTTGTATGCAAATTATTTAGGCCCATCAGTTCTTCATGGGAGACGAGAACAACGCGTGCCTTAAAACTCATTCATTAGGCCCATCAATTCCTCGTGGGAGACGAGAACAACGCGTGCCTCAAAACTCATACATTAGGCCCATCAGTTCGTAAGAACAACGCGTGCCTTAAAACTCATTCATTAGGCCCATCAGTTCCTCGTGGGAGACGAGAACAACGCGTGCCTCAAAACTCATACATTAGGCCCATCAGTTCGTAAGAACAACGCGTGCCTCAAAACTCATTCATTAGGCCCATCAGTTCCTCGTGGGAGACGAGTCGAACAACGCGTGCCTCAAAACAATCATTTGGTGTTTGTGTGTTCAATATTCAATATTATGTGTTGTGTGAATAAATTTACATCTACATTTACTCATATATGGTATGCACATTATTTATAATCAATTGGATAAACTTGTTCAAATGTTTTTCCATAGGATTCACTCGCCAACATTATGTTGATCCAAAAACCTTTTTACACATGATACATGTGAACAGGTTGAAGCAAGGAAAACATAGGATATGCCTTAGAAGAGAACCAAGAAGCTTAGATTGATAGTTAGAACATGTTGTATCATTTATTGTAAATTTCCATTAAATTGTATTAATGAATATGAAACATATAATAAATGTCATGAGCTTTGATGATAACCCAATTATGCCCCGATCACCTTTTCCGCTGCGGGTCGGGGTGTGACAAGATTGACTTCACGAGATGTTCCATAACAATCATCTAACATATCACAACCTTCTTAATATCACATACTATTAAACGTAACATTTAAACAATTATTACAAAACGGAGATTTCTCATAAAATTCAACCAGGTTCGATTTCCCCTAGATTTCATACATAAGTTCAAAATCTGAAATACATCAACAAACTAACTAAACAAACTAAACTACGCTAAGCATGCAACATCCAAGCATCCATAGCTAAAATCCTCAACCTGTTACATACGTTAAAATACAAGTCAATACAATTAAGTAAAGGTGAGCATACAGGTTTAAGTACTACTAGCATAATCGAGAAAGCGTTCGCGAAATAATCTAACTACACATCATGATACACCGAAACAATTCACACAGATTAACATAGGCTTATTTCTCATGCTAACTACCGTGAGAAGGCTTGCGCGTCCATCCTAACTAGACCCCGTCGGGTGTAAGCCACACTCTAGTACCATACTAGCTAAGGAGGCAAGTTAACGAAAATAAGTCCTAGTCACATGTTTCTAGTATCACGTATTGAGCATATATAATCAGATTATTCGCGTGTGATAAACAGTTTGATTTGTGAAGTGATTTTGATATAGGAACGTATGTAACACCCAAAAAGTGCGTTAAAGCAAAAATGGGTCAAGTATACTCACTGCGGGTGCGTTTTAGTTAAGATTAGAGATTCTGAGGGGAGTCGAGAAGAGCGTCGGATCAGCCTGCATACGCGAACGGAAGTGCAACAGTCTTCGAAAAGCTGAAACGGTTAAGTCTTGGCTGGGCAGTAGCCAAGTTCGGGCGAACTTGTGTGTAAACACACAAGTTCGAGCGAACTTGCTGGGTTTTGGTGGGTTTAGAGTCAAGTTCGGTCGAACTTGATGAGTTTCCTAAGAAACTTGTCAAGATTGGGCGAACTTGTAGGAAAACCTTACTGATTTGGCAAGTTCGGTCGAACTTGTATGGTTTCCTAAGAAACCAGGAAAGTTCGGGCGAACTTGCAAGAAACTTGGTGAAGAAACACTCAAGTTCGGTCGAACTTGACCCAAATGGGTACAAGTTCGGTCGAACTTGACCTGGTGAGCTGGTGATTCTCGAGCGAACTTGATGTTTTCGGGTCCAAAATCTTGCGTTTTCGCGTCGTTTGCTGAGGAAAATCGAGTGTTCATCCCTCCAACCCTGTGCTACTGAGCAAACTTAGGTTGGAGAGGTCTTTTAGAACTGTTTTAGCCGTTTTACAAAAGCGTGGGCTAATCCGGGCGAACTCCGGGTTCGTTCGGATTAGTCCGGCTTGTGTAAACCAACATAAACGTCCTTGTGCTTCCAGATCTGGGATCTTGAATGATAGATGCTTCGTTTCATATCAGTAAATGAACAAAACATCCTCAAAAGTCCGTATTCTGTGTCCAAATCGATATTTATCAAAGGTTTTCTCAGATCTATAACTTACAAGCCAAGATTTTGTAGATCTCGTGTTTGGGAAGCCTCTGCTAACACCAAACTAACTCGTATTGTGTAGATCTAAGCTTAAAACAGAAGTTTTTGAAGAAAAAGATGAAAGTTTTTTTTTGTAAAAGAATGAGTTTTGATGAAAACAAAGGCTATGCCTTGTGCCAAAATCGTTGTAAACCTTTGTAGATCGCTGAATAACGTTGTTGCAGTGAAATCGGGTTGATTCTTACTTAGAACACAAAGGTTTCGGGTTGGGAGAGCTTTGGGCGAACTTACAGCAAGTTCAAATGAGAGGAATGAGCTGAGTATTTATAGGCGAAGGCAAAAAGTGGGGCTGGTGAGACCAAGTTCGGCTGGACTTGCATAAAAACATACAAGTTCGCGCGAACCTAAGGGATTTTAAGAGAATGGAAGCCAAGTTCGGCCGAACTAGTGCATATATGCACAAGTTCGAGCGAACTTGAGCCAAACAACGAAGAAAGCTTGGCCAGTCAAGTTCGACCGAACTTGGTATCACCAAGTTCGAGCGAACTTGACCCAAAAGCTGGGTTTTCTTCGTTCATTTCGCGTTAAGAGTTTGATTAGTTATTCGGTTCGCATTAGATAGTTATATTAAGCGTTAAATTAAAGCGTTAAGCGTTATAGTTGGTATAATAGTGCGATTTAGCGATTCGAGAGTGCGAGAACGATGCGATAGCGAGCGTAAACATAACCACAAACCCACACAACACATAAATAACATAAAACCACATAAATAACTGCGATTGCGATGCGATGAGATTAGCAATGCGATTCAATAAGCGATTAGATGCGATAATAACGTTCAATACCATAATTAATTAACATAAACTTTTATTATTAACCGAGTTGTTACAACAAAGCTTTATACTCTGACTCCACCAATGCATAGTAGATGCCATTGTTGGCATCTATACCAACTGCAGTTAAGACCTGTCCTGGATAGGGACCCTTCATGAAACATCCATCTAGACCAAACAAATTTCTACCAGCTATCTGAAATCCCCTTTTTAAACCAGCTAAACAAATGTATATCCTTTTAAACTGCCTTGTTGGAGTATGTGGGTTAGGCTCCCTCTCAACCTCTATTTTTATTGTTGTACCAGGATTAGTCCTAATAAGTTCTTCACAGTAGTCTCTAAGCATGGTATATTGAGCATTATAATATCCTTGAACTCTCTTTGTTGCCTGAACCCTAGCCCTAAACATCTGCTGGATACTAACTTCAACATGGAACTTCTTTTGTATCATATCTTGTAAGGATCTGAGTGGAATAGTAGGATTACTCTGAATAGTACCTCCTATCTCCTTAGCCAGCCAACCAATAATGCACAATCTAACATCCCTTGTGTTTAAACAAATGTGCTCTTTCAAGAAAGTTTTAACTACCCAAGAGCCGACACTCTTGCTCTTTGATATGTGCAGCAGCCATGGACATGTAGGATTTATATCCCTTGGTTTAGGTTTAGGTTTAACTTTAGGCCCACTTGCACTTTTTGGTGTTTACAGATGTACCACCAACCTTTTCTACATTTGCAGATGTACCCCCAACATTTAATGAACTTCCAGCAACACCCCCATCTTTTTGTCTTTTTCACCCCTATTTTTTGTTACATCTTCAGCACAGCTCCATCTTTTGGTTCTCTTTCACCCCTGGCCAGTTTGGGATTAAACCCTTTACACACTACACGAAACCTGGATTTATCATTTCTTACTATCATCAGTTGCCGCCTACTTTCCACTGCATGTTTTTTAACTAACCTTCTTATTTGTTCCTTATTACTAAAGGTTTGACCTAGATAAAAAGGACATCCATCAGTGTTTTTGTTTTTTTTATGCTTCCTCCTATGAGCCCTCATGCTCTTCTGCAACTTTGTGTCATTGTCTTCATCGCTCAAACTATCAAATTCTTCTAATTCAATCTCAACATCCATGTTGACATCATGTCCAATATCTAGGTATGCTCCATCATCACTTAAATCAAAATCTACTGCAGCCCTAAACTCATCCATATCAACATCATACTCCTCAACAATGTTATCAACATCAACAATAAAGTATGAGTCTTCATCAGATGCATAATTATCACCCTCAACTGCTTTGCCTTTTCCTACATTAGAACACTCATCTACTTTGGCCTTTCCTACATTAGATCCTTTTCCTATATCATTACTATCATCCTGCTCATCATCACCTACCTTAGGTTCATAATTGCTATCATCTGATCCATCACTACCACTATTTTCTGATCCATCACTACCACTATTTTCAGATCTATCACTACTACCAATCTCTTCAACAATGGGCTCCCCATCAGCTGCACTACTGCCATCCCTATCACATACATTTTCATTGATATCATGTTGTGCATTGTTTCTTAATTGCAAACCTTCATAATCTGGCCTAATATGTTCTACAAACACATCAATCAGTTTAGTAGTTCTAGAGAGCTTTAAAAAATCCAGAATAAAGACATCATTTAACAGTGGTCTTAGCCCTAAATCCAGATCCTCTCCTGGCAACCTATACATAAATCTCATTTCATCCTCTTCTTTATACCCAATATCCACCATCATATCCTTTAATACAATGACTTAAAAGTAGTCTGAGTTAGCCTTGTCAACATAAGTAACCTTACCATTAGCATATGTCATTTTAGGAAAGTCTGTATATTCCCCCCTATGGTGTATTTCCATTGAAAAGTTTTCAGGGTAGTTTACTGCATCAATGAACAAATAAACTTCATTTAAAGTGATCAATCCACTATCAAAGGGCAGAATTTAGACAAAATGATGAGCATCAAACATGAACTTACCATATGCCTCTTCTGGATTGAAAACTTCATCAGGATTACGAACACACCAAGGCTCGTTCATTGTTTAGAAACTCCCAATGCTCGTTCATAGCTCAATCGCCTTTGGATACTGGATGATCGTTATCGTTGTTAGGGTTTTAGGATTGGGGATGGTTTTGACGTTGTTATGCTCTGATCAACAAAGGAGCTCTGTATTTATAGGGAAACATCAAAGAATAAATGAATAAACAATAAGGAATAAAAGGGTTAGTTATAAGAAAAACGAAATGACTAAAATGCCCTTGGCGGACTTAACACATATGGATGGAGTTAAGTCAGTTGGACCAAAATGGCAACAATGAAACCTTTTTGGATCCAGATGCGAAAAATGAAACCTTTGGACTATACTGGCAAAACAGCCAAACCACAGGGACTAAAATGACATTTAACTCATTCATTTATATGTATTATATACAAGATCAACATAATATAGAAGCTAATTAAAAGATTAAGTGCACGATCGAAGGTTTATTTATATAAAATTATAAAGTCAAATACAAGATGATACATCTTAAAAATTTGAGTAAACTTTAATTTTTGTCCATATGGTTTGCGGATCTTAATACTATTAGTCAAATAGTTTAAAAATTGCATTTATCATCCAAGAGTTTGCATATTCTAACACTTCTAGTCTTGGATGATAACACTTTTAGTCCACCACTCTATTTGATGGCTGTTAGAGTGGTGGACTAGAAGTGTTATAATATACAAACTATTGGATGATAAATGCAAATTTTAAACTATTGGACTAATAATGTTAAAATCAACAAACCACAAGTACAAGAATTGAAGTTTACTCTAAAATTATTAAGCATAAGTAATGATCAATAAATAGCAAATTGCAATTTTATAATATGTTTTTTTAAATGGTTAGACCAACTTACATTTTATAAAAGAAGAAACGTCGTTTAAAAAATTGGTAAAACAAAAGTATATTTCATAAGGTGATCTCATATCTGAACATAATGCATAAGGAAACCACCACCTAAATATTTTTTACTAAAGATTATATGTACAAACATATTGTTGCTTTTAATCTTGATAAACTAGACTTCCCAAATAAATTCATTTCTTATCAAAATTGTGGAAGTCAAAAAGACTTAGGGGTGTTTGGTTCGCATGAATTCAAGGGAATTTAAAGGAATTGGAATATGAATTCTATCTCTTAAGATGTTTGGTTCACAGAATTTGATGGAATTGGATTCTCAATTCTAATCTTCATGTGTTTGGTTGACAATGGAATTGGAATTAGGCATGAACTCCTTCAAATTCCTTTAACTAAAGGAATTCAAAATCATTCCCATATGTGAAGGAATTAAAGTAAATTCATTGGGATCTTCGACCTTTTCGACCCGAACTGTTTCGACACACACCGTTTCAACCCGTATTGTTTCTATCCGAACCGTTTTGACCGGTACTGTTTCGACGCGCACCGTTTCGACTCGTACCGTTTCGACCCGTACCATTTTGACTCGTACTGTTTCGAACCGTACCGTTTCGACATGTACCGTTTTGACGTGAACCCCAATTTCGACGCGTACCGTTTCGACACAACGCGCATCGTTTCGACGTGAACCGTTTCGACCCGTGCACCATTCCGACGTGTACTGTTCTGACGCGAACCGTTTCGACATGCACCGTTTCACCGTTTCGACCAGTACCATTCCGACGCGTACCGTTTCGACCCGTGCACCGTTTCGACGCTAACTGTTTCGACCCATACCGTTTCGAATCGAACCGATTCGACCTGTACCGTTTTGGCGCGAACGATTTCGACTCGTACCGTTTCGACTGTAATGTAACCACCCGTACCGTTTCGACCTGAGCCAGGTGTCACACCCCGACCCGCAGCGGAAAAGGTGATCGGGGCATGATTGGGTTTTCATCAAAGCTCATGACATTTATTATAACGTTTCACATTTATTATTACAATTTAAAGGGATCATACAATCATAATTACAACATGTTCTACACATCTTTCTAGACTTCATTATTTTCTTCTAAGGCATTTCCTATGTTTTCCTTGCTTCATCCTGTTCACCTGTATCATGTGTAAAAATGGTTTTTGGATCAACAAAAAGTTGGCGAGTGAATCCTATGAAAAACATTTAAACAAGTTTATTGAATTGATTATAAAATAAAGTGCATAACCACATATGAGTAAATATAGATGTAAACTTATTCACAAAACACTTAATATTAAATAATGCACACACATACAATAATAGATTGTTTTGAGGCACGCGTTGTTCAACTCGTCTCCCACGAGGAACTGATGGGCCTAATGAATGAGTTTTGAGGCACGCGTTGTTCTACGAACTGATGGGCCTAATGAATGAGTTTTAAGGCATGCGTTGTTCAACTCGTCTCCCACGAGGAACTGATGGGCCTAACAAATAATTTGCATACAACTTGACAATATGTAATACATAACTACAAACAATATTTGCATTCTAAGTTTAAATCATAATATGGTATGGCACGAGTTTGAATAAACGAATTAGTTTAAGCGACACATGATACACCCCAAAACGTGTAATAAAAAGGGGAGTTGTAAGATTCACTCACAGTGGTTGCGTTTCTTGGATTGATGATGAATGCGCACGAAATTGGATTTAACCACGAGAGAAACTGTAACATTTGTAAAAATCGGGTCTCCAAAACCCGCTCCGTTTTGTAATCAAGTACCAAGTTATGAAAGTACATTAATTATTTATGGTTATTTTGAGTTAAAACGTTACATAATTAATAAATAAACTAAACTATAAAAATTATATTTGATAAAAAGTTAAAATAAAATAAATAAAAAACAATTGAAGCTGCCGGGACTCGAACCCGGGTCAGCTGAGTCTCTAAACGACTTATCATCCCTTCTCTTAACTACTCCGCCACAACGTATTTCCTGTTAACACTAGGAAAGCAAAAGGAACTTATACACAAACTCGATTTAACCATTGATGCTATCTGGAAACCGATAATCGGCAAACCAATCGTTAAATCGATTGTTTACCTCACAATTTCAGTTATAACCGATGTGCGACGGTTTTTAATTAAGTCAGAAGTGATTGAACTTAAAGTTTCATCTTTTCGGCTTTTGAAACCGAATATTACTTCAAGTTCTGATTTAATTCAAGTTTCAATCATTTGCACGATTCAGAAATATCACAACAATATCCAATTTCATTTTCGTCGCATTTGTGAACCTTAAGATCATCTGAAACAGTTCGCCGGAAATTTTCTGCAAGTTACCGGAAAACCGGGACTCACATTCTCACGGTAATTCCTTCGACTCTTTTTGTTTAAAACATGTGTTTAGTCAATCTCTAACACAACTCCATCATCAGAATCAATCTTAGCCAACGTTCATCGGAAATCTTATCTTCGCCGGAAAGTTTCTGAGACTGCCGGAATCCAACTGTGAACTGGTAAGATATCCAAAACTTCTTTTAAACCTTGTTTAAGTGACACAACGTTATGAGTAATCGATCAACGCTGTTAATTGGTTCAACAGTCGGAGTTCATTTCCAATACCGACGAACCTTCGCCGGATTTCTGTGAATATCTTCAATCGGTAAATTCTGTTCCTTAAACTCTCTCCATTCCTTACCCTTGATTTACTGTTAATGTCTAAGAACTTTGTAAATCACAAAATCAAACTTAACCAGTCGAATTATGCTGACCGTGTAATTCGACGAAGAAGATGAAGTTATATCAGAGTATAAGAGTAATTAAAATCCGGATTATAAACGGGTTAGACACACAGTCCAGCGGTGGACTGTGTGCAAATTTCATATTCACGTCCCGAGTTCGATCCTTGCTACGCGCACGTTTGTGTAATAACATTCCTTTTTAATCATGAACTAACCCGGGTTAAAACAGGTAGTTGTTAAGTATAATATAAATAAAGAATATAACCGGGTTAGACACACAGTCCAGCGGTGGACTGTGTGCAAGATAAATTTCACGTCGCACGTTCGAATCCTGTCACGAGCACCGGTCCATGGAATTAAAACGTTTTTGCAAAATAAAGGAATTTTCGGTTAATTCAAATAAGTATATAAATATAATTAAAACTGAGTTTCTAACGGGTTAGTCACGTAGCTCAGTTGGTAGAGCTACGTGCACGTGAACGGAAGGTCACCGGTTCGAATCCCGCCTGGCGCAGGAATTTACCGCTGACCGAACCGGTCAACGGTCAACGGTCAACAGTAAAATAATAATATTTTTTTTATATATTTATTTGTTTATTTTAATTTAAAAATCAATTAAAAATACTTAAAAATAACATTTTTAAAGATAGAAAATAGCCATAAACTCACAAAAATATATCTAAAAATCCCATTAAAATCCTTAATAATATCCATCCATTTAATATATTTTTTCCATTATTATTTAGGTTAGTGTTCCTCGTCGACTCGCTCATCTAAATCGTGCGCATCTCACCATCTCAAATTCAACGCACCCAATGCGAGTGAACCTTTCAAATTCTCCGTTTTAATCACGTTTTTGGGGTGTATCATGTGTCTTTGTTTATTTATATATTATAACGAAACTATTGTGCATACATCATATCATGACATGTGTATTAGTTTGTTGCTGTTAAGTAGTTATTATTGGATGCAAATTATTATTTCAGTACATGCAATTGCCGAGGCCACAGCTCCCCATCCATGAGGTTGAGCTTGATCCCCATTTTATTATGCGGTTGATCTGTGGCGTGCCCGCACGATCGGCTCCGTTTGATTGAGCCTTGATCGGTCATTTCATTTTACATTTCAATACATGCAATACGCTCGGCTCCGTTTAATTGAGCCTTGAGTGCACAGTTCAATTTACATTTCCAGTTCATGCAATACGCTCGGCTCCGTTTGATTGAGCCTTGAGTGCACAGTTCAATTTACATTTCCAGTTCATGCAATACGATCGGCTCCGTTTGATTGAGCCTTGATCGCACAGTTCATTTATGTTAGTTATCGTATGATATTGGTATATTCATGTATGCTACCAAGTGTTATTGTTTGTTATAATTGTAACTGCTATATGCCAAAGTTTGATTACTTACATTTGCTCTTTTATGATTATGCACAATATTTTATTGATAAACTAACCATAATGTCATTATCAAATGTTTATCTAATAAGGTTCACTCGCCAACTTATGTTGACCCAAAACCTCCCATTTTACACATGATACAGGTGAACCAGCAGCAGCTAGGAACACATAGGACCTGGATTAGAAGAATAAAACGATTTAGTTTTTGGATTGTTATGTTTGGTTATTTTCCCTTGTATTGAATGAACATGTTTGGATGTTTGAAAAATGTAACTTTGACTTCATTTAATTATGAAACATAATAGTAAATGTCATGTGCTTTGGTGATAACCCAATTATGCCCCGACTCTTATTTCCGCTGCGGGTCGGGGTGTGACAGAAACTAACCTAGATAATAACATAACGGTTCGGTAAATAAGCGGATTTTATTAATCAATTTTAGTAGGATTATTGGATATATTTTTTGTGAGTTTAAGGCTATTTTCTAACTTTAAAAACGTTATTTTTAAGTATTTTTAATTGATTTTTAAATAAATAAATAAATAAAAATAATTAAAAAATGTTGACTTTTTGACCGTTGACCATGACTGTTGACCATTACTGTTGACCGTTGACCGGTTCGGTCGTTTGTATGTGTGCGCTGGGTGAGACTCGAACCCGTGACCTCCCGTACGCGTGCACGCAGCTCTACCAACTGAGCTACGTGTCTAACCCGAAATATTTCTGTTTTTAATTATATTTATACACTATTTAAGTTAATCCGAAAATCATTTATTTTAAAAAGGATTTAATGGTATCGACTCGGTGCTCTCCACAGGTCTCGAACCCGGGACCTGTGGTTTAGTTTGGCACACAGTCCACCGCTGGACTGTGTGTCTAACTTGGTAAATATTACGGTTTTTATTATACTTAACATCTTACTGCGTGTGGATCCAGTTCGGTTTAAAAAAAAAACATTTTTATTACAACGAGGGTGCGTGTGTCAAGGATCGAACTCGGGACGTATGCGTAGTTATTTGCACACAGTCCACCGCTGGACTGTGTGTCTAACCCGTTCATAATATTGATTTTAATTAATCTTATAACCTAAGCGACTTCGTCTTCTTCGCGCAAAACACAGACAACGGTTAACCATGCTGTTACTTGTTAAATTAATTTAACGAACTTTATAAGCGATTGTAATGTATTGAACAGAAAGGGTTTGGGGAATGATTGTACCGAACAGGTGACTTTTTCAGAACTCCGGCAAGGATTCGTCGGCTCTGTTTTGTGAACTTCGGCTGTTAGGATCAATTAACAGTTTGGATGGATTAGATGTGAAATTGAACTACTGAGCAACGATTATCAGTAGGTTTAAATGATCATACCGGCTAACAGCGAGATTCTGGAAATTCCAGAAGTTTTCCGGCGAAAACAGAAAATCCGGCAACATCGTCAGGGGTTGATTATGGGTGATGGAGTGATGTTAGTAATAGTCTAACAATGGGTTAAAACAGAAAAAGTCGAGGTATTTACCGTGTAGATGAAAGTCTCGGTTTTCCGGCGACTTGCAGAGATTTTCCGGCGAGTGAAATTGATTGAAGAATCGGTGCGATTTGAGCGAAAAGTTTACCAGAGGCTAGGGTGTGCATTTATAGGGAAGAATCAAGTTGAATTGGGTCTGATTACCGTCTTGATTCGTTGGTCAGCCGTTCTCTGGCGGTTACGACGGATGTCGCGGAACTGGACGTCGGTTATAACCGATGGCGTCGTGAATTCTTACGTTAAGTCAAAAGCAACTGACGATAATTGGCGAAATCGTCGGATTTTCCGGCGTCTGCGGATTTGGGCGCGCTGTTGACTGGGTTTGATTTTCCAGTTTTATTATATGTATTAATTGTTTCAATATGTTAACAAACAACACAAGTGGCGGAGTGGTTGGATGGATGTGAGTTAAGGCTTTGTGATACTCTCGGCTGACCCGGGTTCGAAACCCGGCTTCAGCATTTAATTTTTATTTCACTATTTTTAATACATTTTCAAATATAAATTTTATATTCTAATATACTTATTAATTATGTATCGTTTAAAATTAATTTGGGCATTAAATACGCAACGAAATTTTAACTGGTTGTTCGGTTAATAAACGAAGCGGGTTTGGTTAACCCGGTTTTTGACGGATGTTACACCAGGGGTTGTGTGTACTGAGGAGCTGGATTCCAATTTATTTGACAACCAAACACAACAAAAATGGAATTGAGATTCCAATTCTACCAATTTCCAATTCCAATTGGAATGTTTGAATTCCAAATCCAATTACTTCAAATTCTAATTCCCATACAAATTCCAATTCTAATTCCAAAACATTCCGCAAACAAACGCCCCCTATAAAACGGTTAAGAATTATGATTTTCAGATGAAAATAAGTTTTCAGCGAATTTTTATAAAAAAAAGTGAGTGGGAGAAACCAAAATGAGTGTAAGCTTAATAATATTACTAATTTACTATACATTCAATTATATAAACGATCAATACCAGTTGAAAGAATTCAAAGGCCTCTTATAAGAAAAGGAAATGATTCCATTTTCTCAAGAATATCACCCTCCCGAAAGAATGCTCAACTGCGCAAAAATGCTATATTGAGCTCTCCAAACTCGTGAAATGGGGGAAATTGTTCCGATTTATCCTTACTTTGAGAAGCTTAATAATGCCACTGTTACATGATTGATGCTTGGAAGGAGCTCAACCCATCGACCGATGGTGCAACCACGATCAAAGTCAAGCATACTTTTACACTAAACATAACTAGTAAACCCGAACACAACACGGTTAACTATACATGTAGGTTTCTTAAACACCAACATAAACATGTTTTACAAGTGAGTTTTACAACATGAGATATTTTACACATTTAAAGGTAACTAGTTCATAACATGGATGACACGACACGACTCGCTTAATGCCTTAACCCGAATAAAGTTAAACAATTCTTAACACGATTCACTAAAAATTGTTGAATGATTAAAAAATAATAAGACACAATAAAACTATGTCGTTTTGATAAACAAGTGATAAACTTGTTGTACTAACTGCTAAGCTATTTAACTAAATGTGACTTATGCGTGTAATAAATGGGTTAACCGGGTTAAGCCCGTCTAGACACTTTTTAACTGCATTATTAACGTATCGACTTGTTCAAAATCCAAACTTTTTTTTTATCGTAAACACTAACCAATTTAACTTCATATAAAGTTACTCTATGTTAACAGATGGTTTCATAAAGTGACTACCTTGACTCTTTGTAAACTCAACTTTTTAACTATAATCACCAGGGTTAGATTTATAAAAACAATATTATTATTTCACTAACCAAAAAATAACAAATTATTACTAACATAAAAAAATCATACGTCTGTTGTGCAGCTTGTACGTCTCCAACAAACTTTTCCGGCGACCGTTTCCGCCGCTGTTCATCTCTTCCGGCGATCCGCTTCACATTCCGTACGGTTCAGGTAAACCTAAATCACCTACATACTTCCTTACGTACATTAATCGCATTTTATAAGCGCACTTGTTCCGGCGACTGTATAGTATAGTTAATCGCAATAAACAAACAAAATTACTGTATATATTAACTAAGTTTGAATTCATCGGAGATTTCATTATCTACATTGATCAGCGAAATGATGACGTCATCGACATCCATTGATGACTTCAGCATAATAGACCTTTGTTTTTATGGTTGAAACCCTAGCTCCGGCGACTGTAGAGTAGCAATAAACAAGCAAAGTTACAGTAGAATAAGGTTTAAGTTACTAGAAATCATTATGTAACAAGTTACGTTGATTAGCGAAATTATGACGTCACCGACGTCCATTGATGACCTCAGCATAGACCTCTGTTTTTGTGGTTGAAACTCTAGCTCCGGCGACTGTAGACTAGCAAAATTACATAAAGAAGAATTACGTTTGAAGTTATTTTTGTTTGATTATGCAACAAGGTACATTGATTAGCGAAATGGTGACGTCACGAACAACCATTAATTACCTCAGCATAGACCTTCTTGGAAACATAGTCGCCAGGCTTCCCTCTGTCGATTTCGCCTCTGCGGATTGCGTTAGCCACTCCTTGAACCGTGCTTGCGGCATTGCTCTTTGCCGCCCGAAGCTCGCATCCGCCTGCTCGTTCAATCCTGACCTCCAGGTAAACCCTAATTTATACAGCAATCATGAATTATACTTTGAATAGTCTTATTAGTCTGTTTGTTATGAAATAAATAGTAGTAGGGGTCCTTGTTTGTAAGTTAAAGGTTATACTGCAACTATGTCAAGTTAGTTTGGTAGTTGAATGGTAGTTACTATAATTAGCGAATGAATACAGAGTCACCATTTTGATGCCCTAATTTTCATCAGGCTGCTGTAAAAGATGTGGTGAATAAAGTACTATCGGAGCTAATACGTCCGCATTTTGTCATTGCTTCCATTGGTCCTTATGTCGATTTGCAAGAGGCTCACCGACTGGTATGTTATTTGGACTTCAAAATAGTATGAATTCCATTGTAAATTTTATGAATGAATTGCAGATTACTGCAAGACTGAGCTCTAAAATTCCTATTGTTCTCTCCTCCTCCTTCGGAGTTATCGGAAGGGATGTGAATTCTGATGAATTCATAGAGGTTTACTCTGTTTTTAACTTGAATATTTTGCTTTTCTTTAACATTAAGAAAACAATAATGATTCAAAATTTCAAATATTCTACAGACTCGATGGAGAACGGGGAATTATGCAGAGAGAGGAATCCTGTTAACAATTGGATTTCTACCAGGGGTCAAAGTAAACTTAATCTCACTTTCACAACCGACCGGGGTAATAAATCTCATCTTTGTGAACACAGCATTGTATTTGTTCTTTTATAAGTATGTAACTTTGTTTATACACCTCTCAGGAGGATCCTTTTGAGATTGACAAATTTATAACTGATATTTGGGAGTTCTCGGCTTCTAAATCAGGACGTCAATCCCCTGCTGCCATAATGATATTCAGTGTATGTCTTATATGCTTTTCATGGTTCTTTTACAAGATCATATTCTTGTTGCATATTTTAATTCTCAACGGATTTATTAACAGCAATCTCAACAGCGCATGAATGCTGTCATGGAAAAAATTGGTGAGTGTTGTATCTGAAACACTTCATCTTTTTGTGCCAACTTATTATAATTATTATTATGGTTTTATTTCTTTCTTTATTTTAGATTATGCGATGTCACCGGAGACTGTCATTGTTGGTGGTGGTTGCGGTTCTCTCCATTATGCTAGTGGAAGCTTAAGGAACGTTGCTGCTCTTGCGTTAGTATTTGCTGAGGACAAGAACAAACCTCCCGGTAACTTCAAAAATTCACTTCTACAGTTTTTTTTTATTATTTTGTTATATCACTTTCAGTTATGACTCTTTTTAAAAAAAAAATTTTTTGAGCAGGGGTTGGGGATACTCAATTTCATAGTGTATTATCAAGTGCACTGCTACCTGTAGGCCCTACATGCAAGGTGACATCTATTAAAGAGATATCTGATATTAAGACTGTGCTCACTGCAAGAAGAGAAGGCTCACTTGAAAATCTTGATGTTTCGACATTATTGGATCAAGTTAATGAGGAAGTATGTCATTCTTTACATGTAGTTAATTACACTTTTTTACAATATGCCCTGTTTTACTCTTAACCTATGAATTATAATTGTTCATAAATAATGACAGCGAGGACACTGGGTAGACACTCGTGATATCTTCATCGGGGTAATGAGAAGAAGAGAATGCTCCGTTGGTCAGGAAAAAGTCGAATGGGTGACTTCTCTTGCATTCCGCCACGTTCTAGAGTAAGATGACTACCAATAACATTCGTTTTAACTTATCAGGGTCCACTTAGCATGGTCAACTGGTTGTTTTAAACTAGAAATGATGCATCTTTACTTGAGTACTACTTTGGAAGTTTCTTATTAATAGGTGTTTGAGATTGCTTTTGAATATAATAGTATGCGGTTTGAGGTAAGGTTGTCTACATCTACCCTCCTCAGACCCTACCTTAGCTTGCTATTGGTGGGATTTACTGAGTATGATGATGATGAGTATGCGGTTTGAATACACGGAAATTACTTTTGAATTTGCTACTCTGGAATTGATTATTCGCCCTAGAATAATGAGATTATGATACTAATAATAATCAGATTGCTACATCCAAACACTCAAAAACTGACTGTCTGCAATTTGATCTCATGATTGATTTCAAAACGCAATTGTCACATTTTAATAAGCTACTCTCAAACTGATCACACTGAAACTGATTATTTCTCCCTAAAATAATCAGATAATGAACGTCTTGCTCCATTCAAACATCGAAAACTTTCTATGTTTCAAGATATTGGTGAAATATGGGTTGACCTGAAACACTTTCATCCAATTTTAAAGCAGAGTAAAATGCCATTTTCGTCCCTGAGGTTTGGCCAGTTTTGTGACTTTCGTCCAAAGGTTTGTTTTTTGCATCTGGATCCAAAAGGTTTAAAATCTTGCCATATCATCCGGCTCGTTAACTACATCCATTTTTCTCCGTTAAGTCAGGGTTATTTTCGTCTTTTTGTTAACTTAAAGGGCAATTTGTTCTTTTTCACTTTATGTACAAACATTTAGCGAAATATACAAGTATTCAAAATACCCGTACTAAATAAAAAAGACGAAAATACCCCTGACTTAACGGAGAAAATGGATAGAGTTAACAAGCCGGATGAAAATGGCAAGAATTTAAACCTTTTGGATCTAGATGCGTAAAAACAAACCTTTGGACTAAAGTCGCAAAACTGGCCAAACCCAAATGGCATTTTACTCTTTAAAAAATAAGTTTTGTGTGAAATATGATTACTAATTATATTATTTCATTTATATTATATTTCTTAGAATAAGATGACCTATAAGGTTTTCTACTTTAACAATACACTTTCACCCATTTGACCCATTACCATAATAGCTAGCCACCTTTTCTATTTTATTAGCTTGACCTGTGAAAAATAAATTATGGGTTAAAAAAATGTCACCCCTAATTATAACTTTTTTCATGCAGTGGTGACCAAGAGAGTCTCTGATTGTTAATGGTATCGGCATAAAAAATGGCGACACTTTTCGTTTATACTGCCCAGATTCTGCCCCTGCTATATCTTCTGCTGCCAATGCCACTGCCTATCTCAGATCTTTCAAACAAGGTGATAAGAGGGAGGTGTTTGGCGCGTTTATTCAACCAACCAAACGTCGACAGCTCACTGTTTCGGGACACCTTTCCTGGTGTGACACTTGGAGGGTTGTTTTCTGTCATGGAAATTGGCGTGGCAATTCAACCCCGTATGTTGAAGAATCTCAAGAACAAAGTTCGGCGCGTTGTTGTGTGCACGAGTGTAGTGATCTCTATTTAATCATGTCTTACACGTCGTAGAAAAAGGAAGTATGTCGCTTTTGTGTTGGGACTTTGGTGTGTTTTTTTTCTATTGCTCGAGTTTAATTGATTGTGTATCTGGGATTGAACAAAGTTGCAGACATTATCCGTATTTACTGTTTGTCTATATTAGCTATGCTGTTATTATATTGCCGTGATGCAGAAACAATAAAGTCCCTTCCTATCCTCCATCAACGCTATCAAGTACATTCGCTTTCAAGATCCAAGATTAACGGGGCTGGATGCGTAGATTGTTCTTGTGGTATGCATTCTGTTCTGTTTCTCATAACTATAAGTGGTAAAACAGACGGATGGGGCGGGTTTGTAGGAAGTTAAAAACGGATTCAACTCCAAAATTATGATTTCTTATATGGGTTGGGTCAACATGCGCGAAACACTTTTTTGACCAAAACGAATAACTTTTTAATAAGATTCTTAGTGTGTTAAATACAGTTACAGAAATCATATATATTTTACAATGAAATGAATCAATGATTTAGGATGTCTATGTAGGAGGTGAGACTGATCAAAGAAACCTCCCACATATTCTGGGGCTATTTTTGATGATCTATTCAGAATAAGAAATTTTATTTTTCCTCATTTTTTTTGTTATCGAAGTATGCGGATGAAGAACATTACAAAGTTGTGCTTGAGACAGAGTGATCTTGCTGCAGCTGTCAAATATGCAAGATTAACAGAGTGGAAGGTGTGTTCTAAAAATCTATGAATAGATAAGTTTATATTTATATTAATGATAAGTTTTCTTAGAATAAAGAGTTAAATGTCATTTTAGTCCCTGTAGTTTGGGTCATTTTGTCAGTTTAGTCAAATGTTTCATTTTTCACCCGTGGGTCCAAAAAGGTTTCACCGTTGCCATTTTAGTCCCCTGGATTAACTTCATCCATTTTTTCTGTTAACGAGAACGGCAATTCGGTCATTTATATGTAATTATGTTAACTAGAAGGGCAATTCACCTATATAAAATGACCAAATTGTCCTTCTCGTTAACGAAAAAATGGATGAAGTTAACCCAGTGGACTAAAATGGCAGTGGTGAAATCTTTTTGGACCCACATGTGAAAAATGAAACCTTAGGACTGAACGGGCCAAATTATAGGGACTAAAATGACATTTATTTCTAGATTAAATGTTTCACCAAATATGATTTTTTGACCCTAAGTAATGGTTGTGAGATAATGAATTCTCGGGTCCTTTCTCATTAACAAAACAAAGGTTTTTATACACATATTACATCAGTAAAGTAAGGAAACTACCTATCAGTTTACAGCTAATGAACAGCTAATGACTGACTAATCACAATGAATACAAAATATACATAATAATATTCGGTCAATATATGTGACCGCTAAGATACCCCCGCAGTCGAAGCCGTAGATGATCGAAGGCATAGACTGGATCTGAAACGAGTGAAAAGCTGGCGGGGTAAGCCTTTTGTAAATATGTCCGCATACTGAAAATCTGCTGGAATGTGGAGAACTCGAACTGCGCCTATCCGAACCTTTTCTCTTACAAAGTGAATGTCGAGTTCTACATGCTTTGTGCGTTGGTGCTGAACTGGATTTTCTGACAAATAGATGCAGACACATTGTCACAATACACTAATGTTGCTCGACGAGTTGGGATAAATAATTCCAATAGTAGATTGCGTAGCCAACTTGTTTCAGCAACTGCGTTTGCAACGCCCCTATATTCTGCCTCGGCACTAGACCGAGAGATAGTTGGTTGGCGTTTAGACGACCACGATATAAGATTATTTCCAAGAAATACACAATATCCCGAGGTGGACCGTCTTGAATCCGGACATCCCCCCGTCCGCGTCGGAATAAGCAATGAGATGTTGCGAACGTGAGGGAGTGATACATAAACCATGATCAATTGTGCCTTTTAAATAGCGCAATACCCGTTTTAAAAACTGAAAATGTGAATCTCGAGGGGCATGCATGAAGAGACATATTTGCTAGACGGCATATGTGAGGTCCGGCCTAGTAAAAGTGAGATATTGCAAGGCGCCGACGAGTTGTCTATATAGTGTGCCATCCGGTAAGAGTTTGCCACTCGTGGCACTTAATTTCGATTTTGTATCGACCGGTGTGGCCGAAGGTTTGCAATTTGACATGTTTGCGCGGTCCAAGATCTCGGTAGCATATGTACTTTGTGAGAGAAATAAGCCGTTGTCACGTTTGGTGACATGAATACCGAGAAAATGGTGAAGGGAACCCAAATCCGACATACGAAACTCAGTAGATAAAGTGGTGATGATGTTGTGCAGCAGGTTGTTGTCGGATGCTGTTAAAATAATATCGTCAACATAAAATAATAAGTAAGCTGTTTGGGTACCTTTTCGATAGACAAACAATGATGTGTCGCTGATGGTGCTTCGAAAGCCGCATTTGATTAAGTATGTAGCAAGCCTGTCATACCATGCCCTAGGCGCCTGTTTCAACCCGTATAAGGATTTAGTCAACCTACAAACATAATTAGGATGTCGAAAATCTGTGAAACCCGGGGGTTGAAACATATAAACGGTTTCATGTAGGTCACCGTGAAGAAACGCATTCTTAACGTCTAATTGGTGTATCGGCCAAGCCTGTGAAACCGCTAGACTGAGGACCGTACGAATGGTAGTGGGCTTTACCACCGGACTAAAAGTTTCATCACAGTCCACACCAACTTGTTGGCTTTTACCATTAACAACTAACCGAGCTTTGTATCGTTGTAAAGTTCCATCAGCATTGAACTTGTGGCGAAAGAGCCACATGCATCTGATGATATTAGCATCGGGTGGTCTAGGTACAAGCACCCATGTTTGATTATCCAATAGGGCTTGATATTCATCGTTCATAGCAGTGCGCCAATTTGGATCGGTGAGTGCTTTAAGGTGAGAGGTTGGGATTGGGGACAAGGTGGAATCAGATTGAGTGTGAAGGTTTATAGGAAAACGAGGTTTATAGGTACCATCCTTAGATCTTGTAACCATGGGGTGTGAAGGTGGTGGGTGGTGAGGCGGAAGAGAGGTGGAGGGAGGAATCAGTTGTGTGGAGGTGGACGGTGTAGGTGGCTGAGGTGAGTGGGGGGGGGGGGGAGAGGATGGAGCAGCGGAAGAGGGTGAGGGGGTAAGGATGGTTGTTCGAGGTTGGCGTTGGTACTGGACGCCAAAACGAGAGGGTAGGGCCGTGGTGTTAGGTGACGGGCCGGTAGGTGTAGTGTGGGACTGTGGGGCGTTGATGGGTTGGGTTATAGAGGAATCGAAAAGGGTAGGGGAAGGTTCGGTTTGGAGACACGGGTAGTCGCGAGGAGTGTCGGTGGTAGCAAATGGAAAAACCAACTCATCAAATGTTACATGTCGCGAACATGTGACTTTTCCCGTGGCGAGGTCTAGACATCGATAGCCTCGATGGTCAGCCGGGTAGCCTAAAAAGATACATCGTGTGACTCGTGTGGAGAGCTTATGTGGGCGGGTGGCGGTAGTATTGGGATAACATATGCACCCGAAGGTTCTAAAATGGTCATAAGAGGGGTGACGGAGGTAAAAGGCTGATGTGGGAGTGTGGAATTTAAGAAGTCTTGTGGGAAGGATGTTGTGGAGGTAACACGCGGTGTGGATGGCCTCGACCCAATAGATGGGGGGTGGGGGGGTAAAGAGGCGTGCGTGAGAAGAGTCAACATGATCTCATTTAGGCGTTTGATCATGCATTCCGATTTTCCATTTTGTTGGGAGGTTTGGGGGCATGAAAATTGGAATTGAAGACCATGAGCATCCGCAAAATTTTTAAAGTTTTGATTATCAAATTCACCCCCTAAGTCACATTGAAAAGATTTTATGATTATTTTGAATTGGGGGAAATATATTTATGAAAATTGTGAACTTGGTGAACGTTTCGGATTTGAATTTAAGTGGAAAGACCCACGTGAATTGAGTGAAGTCGTCCACGAGAACCATGTAGTATTTATATCCATTTTTGCTAAGAATTGGAGAAGTCCACAAGTCACAATGGATAATGTCAAAAGGTAAAATAGTACTAGATTGCGAAATCGAAAAAGGCAAACGTTTGCTTAGACACTCGACAAGAATTGCAAAGTGATGTCTTAGCACTTTTATTACATGAGATAAATTTATTCGATGCAAGAAAATCAAAAATTGGAGAGCCCGGATGACCTAAGCGCTCATGCCAAGGTTCTTGTGATGTAGATGCAAGAGCCAAGGAATCAGCAGTGTTGGTAACCGGGTAGGTCAATGGGTAGAGGCAGCTCGAGCTATTGTGCGGGAGATGATCTTCCCACTCGGGAACTCCTTCACAGAAAAACCATTAGGATCAAAATCAACAGACACATAATTATCGGTGGTGAATTTTCGAACGGAAATAAGGTTCTTGATGATTTTAGGGGTGTAGAAAATGTTTTTAAGGTGTAGAGTGCGAGAAGAGCTTGGGAGGGTAGCATGACCCGATCCAAGAATTGGCACGTTCACCATTTCCGACAAAAATCGAGCCTTTAGAACAATCTAACAAGGATGTTTGAATTTTACCTTCATCACTAGTGAGATGGTCTGATGCTCCTGAGTCCATGTACCACTGGTCATCTCCTGCAGTAACATTCAAAGCCTACATAACATCTCCAATATCAGTGGGCTAGAGTGGATCAAAGTCGCTCAAATGGGCCTGAGGTGCAGTGGAGCGATGCTGATTTGGGCCGGTTTGACGAGACGGGCCAGAACTGGATGGGCCTTGAGACGAGGAAGCGGCCCAAGGTGGGGTTGTGGGCTGCCATGGCTGAGCCCACCCCGGTTAAGTAGGGTATGGGCAAGGTGGTGGTGCCCAATAGGCCCAGTAGGGCTGTTGATGGGCTGGTGCAGCGGGCCAGGGGCCTGGTTGGGCTTGCTGAGTCTGAGCCTGCTGCTGAGTTGGGCTACGACCACGTGGGCCAGAAGACATGGGCTGTTGGGGCCTGCGGTTATTGTTGGACCTGTTGTTACCCCAACACCTCATGTTGGGCTCAGGACGCTGCTGATCAGTGTGAACTGCAGCAAGGGCAGCAGGTGGAGTCAGATTTTCCGGGCTGTCTGGCGCTGGTGCTCTAGTTGGAGCATGCTGCAAGCAGTCTCCCAAGACGGGAGGCTTTGGTTGATGTAGGCGCCAACTACATCATACTCCGTAGGCAAACCGCGAACCAATTGTAACACTAACCTCTGTTCATTGACTGGGCTATCAACAGCAGTGAGTTGGTCTCCGAGATCTCGAATTTTTTGACAGTAGGCTTCAAGGGATGGCTGAGACTTGAGCGTGAGATTGTTAAACTCATGTTCAAGAGCCGCTGCCCTTGCACCTTTGTTGTTCAGGAATATCGCTTTGATGCGATTCCAGGCAGCATGAGCGGTGGAACCGTTGTTAAGAACACGGACCAGAAGGTCGTCTGACAAAGTTCCATAAATCCACTCAATTTCTGACCAAGCCGCGTAGTCCGGATCTGTTTCTGCTGGAGCTGGTGAACCGTCAATGTGATCCATAACCCTGTAACCACGTGCATGAAGCTGGAACAGCTTAACCCAAGAAGAGTACGAGACCTTGACACCGTCCAGAACACGGACCTTGCGCTAAGTGTCGGTCATAGTGTATGCGGGGTGAAGGGGTTTCGGCTGGGCTGCAGGTTCGGCTTTGTCTCCCATCGTATAACGGAAGAGGAGCAGGTGGTGATTTTGACAGGGAGGGAGGGTGTTATCAGTGAAGGCGACGGCTGCTAGGGTTTAGGTACAGAACCTTAGAAGGCCTGATACCATGTGAGATAATGAATTCTCGGGTCCTTTCTCATTAACAAAACAAAGGTATTTATACACATAACACATCAGGTTAGTAAGGAAACTACCTATCAGTTTACAGCTAATGAACAACTAATGACAGCTAATGGCTGACTAATCACAATATACATAATAATATTCGGTCAATATATGTGACCGCTAAGAATGATATCATGAGTCGACCCCAAAAAAATGGTCACTTTTTTATATAATATTATTTTTGAATTATGCATTAAAACTACACCGTGATTAACTTTTTGAAGCAATCAAATGATTGAAAAACAATTAATAACTAAATGCTCATAATGAACCGAAGGTTCAAAAATAAAGTTCTTATAGTATTAAATTCAATAAAAAAAATAACTAACCATAAAACCCCAAGTCCCAAAAGTTTCCACCCATTAGTCATTAGACTTGTTCACCATTCAGTTAAATTTATTTATTTAACCGTTGAGATAAATCATATCCTTCACTCACCAGGTAGAAAATAACCGGTTTACTCCAAAGTAATCATTACAACTTGAAATTACAATAATCAAATTAAGCTTGCATCCAAAGCCCCTTTATCACCTTGCTAAATCTAAAAATTCTTGTAAGATTCATCATAAAATTGTGCCTTTGGTTTGCGAAATGTTTTAGAAATGGAATTTGTATAGGAATTGGAATTTGAATGAATTCCAATTTTGATGTGTTTGGTTGTCAAATGAATTGGAATCTATCACCCCGGCCTCCATTATCCCTAGTTCGGGTCAAAACGGTGCGTGTCTACACGGTACGGGTCAAAACGGTTCAGGTCGAAAAGGTGTGTTCGGGTTGAAATGGTGCGCGTCAAAACAATACGAGTCGAAATGGTTCGGGTCGAAAAGATGCTTGTCGAAATGATTCAGGTCAAAAGTGGTCGGGGTCAAAACTGTGGGCATCGAAACGGGATGGGTCGGGTCGTAATGGTATTGGTCGAAACACTTCGGGTCGAAATGGTGTGCGTTGAAATGGTGCAGGTTGAAACGGTGCGGGTCGGGTCAAAATGGTGACCAGGAGGTAGGGCATGATGGATGATGATGGGGTGGCGGATGCAAGACGTCAACCGGTCGAAGATTCCAATGAATTTACTTGAATTCCTTCACATGTAGGAAAGATTCTGAATTCCTATACTTAAAAAGAATTTGAAGAAATTCATGCCCAATTCTAATTCCCTTGTCAACCAAATTTATGAATATTGGAATTGAGATTCCAATTCCAACAAATTCTATAAACCAAACATCTTAAGAGATGGAGTTCAGATTCCAATTCCCTTAAATTTCATTGAATTCCTGCGAACCAAACGCCCCTAGGAAAATGAATTCAATGTGAATGCTCTAAGACTATACGGAGTGGGAGTGTATGAAGATGGTGCCTTAAGCGCCACGTGACAGCCCGTCAGCAAGGGGGCGTTGCAAAAAAGTACGGGTGGGAAGGTGTGAAAGTGGCGTTTTTATCAAAAAAAATAAATTATACAAGAATCAATCAAAAGTAACCAAAATCCATCCACCAACGAAACGCCACCAGACCATTTACCCTCCACGCCATAAGATCTAAAATACGGAAATAATTTGATATGATAGAAAGTTGGAAACAATATCGATTTGTCTTTTACATTAATAATTGGAAACAATAAAAGTTAGGTATGGTTGTAAATTCAACAATAAATCAAACACAAAACAAAGCACGGAAATGTCTTTTTCTTCATAATTTGTGGTTGTGTTTGCCGATTTGATGTAGTACAACGCATATTTTTTTATTTTTCGTTTATTAAAATAATAAGATATAGAAACCAATTTACAAGTTACTAATGAAAACCGGTCTACGAGGTTACTGAGGGCATATGTTATAATCATGAATCATCCCACAAGCCGCAGGTGCACATCATCGAATTGTACCGAAGGTGTCTTTGTTCCTTCTTTGTCTTCATCATCGAGTGGCCTTAACCCCGAAGGAAGGTCATCTTGTTGTGCCCAAGGACCTGGGTGCGGTGTTCCGCTCGGGATGCGGGGCCATGTAGGACCCCGCAAGCTTGCTTACTAAGATGTATATAACACATGACTTGATGGATCGTTATGAAAAAGGTAGACTGATAAATGAGGGTTCTGTCTACCGCAATCAAACTAAATTAGTTGATTAATTAACTTTTAAATGAGGGTGTCATTCCAACTAGTTTTGGCTGAGTGGTAGAGGCTCATGCCTTTTAAGAGAACACCAGAATTTAAATTCTGACACTGGGTGTACTTAGTATTTATTGGTATAGGTTAAGACTAGAGTAGAATAATGTAATGTTTACCATTAAAAAATTAATTTTTAAAGTCATGTTCGTATTTCTAAAAACAAAAGATAATATTCAAAGCTTTCTTAAAAAAATACAAACCATTAAAAAAATAATTTTTAAAGTCATGTTCGTATTTCTAAAAAACAAAAGATAATATTCAAAGCTTTCTTAAAAAAATAAAAAAAACAACATATATAGTTAGGATTTGTTTTTATTGAATGCGGCCTTGTAATAGTCTTGATTTTTTTTTGTGCATTTTTAATTTCGGTGCTGAGAAAAACCGAGCAGAAACGATTCACTCGATTCAAATTCAATCCGAGCACGAGCATCACTTTTGTGCTCGGTTTTGCAAATTCGATTGGATCGGATCGGTTGTAATTCAATCCAAGCATGAGCAGACCCTCGCTCGAATCGGATCAGCTCATAAACACCCCTAATATATCCCCCGATATGAAAGTGTTGAGACAAAGGTGGTGCCCCCACCATCGTATCTTCTTTTGAACTAATTTTTAGTATTAAAAAACTATTAGATATTTGTATCTACGAAACAGTTATAAAATTTTTAAATATTAAAAAAAAATACTTTTTGGGTTTTTTTTTATTATTTATAACAATTATAATATAGAGCTATCTGTTTTTTAATATTTATTTATATTAATAATAATATAGCAACCTGTTTGAAATTATTTTGAAGATATTTTCAAGAAAAAATATAGAAAATTTCTAACGTATTTTTTTAAATAAAGTTTTTTTTTCAAATATGTTACTTAGCAAGTTTTGTTTTTAGCGGGATTACTAAATAACCAATAATATATAACTAAGTAAAATTAACTTTTTAGAAAAATAGTGTGTATTTATAAGGTAATAAAATTTTAAAGAATGCATAGAGTTATGGTCGAAACAGGATTCCAAAAGTAATGATATGAGATATGAGAATCCTACGAGTGAGAAATCCGGACTTCACGAAAGTTTTTATATTCCAAGGGGGAGGGGTTTGTGTTAGGAAGGTTAGGGTTCGCAATTCAAAAAGGATTGGCGGCGCAGCTTGTTGCTCGTCTACCTTCTGTTTTGATGTAACTTAACAAGTTTTCTAGTTTATTAATTACAAAAAAAAAACTTGTAATATGTAATTGCTTTTCGTGCTTGAGAAAGTTTTTTATATTAAAAAAACTATTTATGATTAATACATAAGTTTGATCATACAAAAAGAAGTATGTCATATTAAATGTCTTAGCTATAGAAATATTATAAACTTTTTATAAACTTAATAACAGGTTGTGAACATGTAATAAAAGTTTTAAACCTATTGACTGCTTATAATTCATGTTTTTAAATCACTTTTTTTCTAAATACGAATTTTATTTAAAAACAATTGAATAATAAGGTAGCGTAATAAAAAAAATATGTAAAAAAATCTGTATTTTTCTAATTTTTAAATTGATATAATCATCAAAACATTGCCTGGTAGCGTATATTTCTAAAATTATAACGAAATAATCCATTTATCCGTCAACTTCCACCACATTTTCAGATTTCAAACATCCCACCATTCCAAAAATATCTAACCCCACAATATCTTATTCAAAGATCAGTCTCCACAAGCATAAGTAGTCACTAGATCATTTCCTATTGGTCATGTAAACATAACATTTCATCATATCAACAAAACACAAAGACTAGTGTGCATCAAAAAAAAAAAACAATGAGTTCACATGAAAAAATGAAGAGTTTGTTCAACAACAGATGGCTAGTTTTTGTTGCATCAATGTGGGTGCAATCATGTTCCGGTATCGGGTACATGTTCTGCAGTATATTGCCGGTGATCAAGAAAACCATGGGTTATAACCAGCGCCAGATTGCGGCGTTGGGTGTGGCGAAAGATATAGGTGATGCTATCGGGTTTGTTGCGGGTAGTTTGTGCGAAATCGCGCCGATTTGGGTGGTTTTGTTTATTGGAGTGGTGCAAAATTTAGTTGGGTATGGTTTAGTTTGGCTTACTACCATACACACCTTGCCAGAATTGCCTTTGTGGGTGGTCAGTTTTTTTTAACCCTTTAGTGATATGATTTGTAATATTCTGATCATGGATTAGGTGATGATTATCTTGTTTTAGGGGGGTGTTTGGGAATTGGGATTGCTTATCCAGTAGTTGAATAATCATGCATGATTAGTTGATTACCTTACGTAACAGCAGAAGCACATCCAAACACTACTTTCTAGGAACCGGTGATGTTACACTTATTTTTTTTATCTAACTTTCTAATAATGTGGGGCTAGCCACTTGGTGGAGCGTATGGAGGCATATGTCTCTTAAAAGGAAGGTATCAGGTACCCAAGCAAGAGGGGTATTTCAAAATAGTTGGTGTAAAGAATAACTGAGAGTAACATTTTCTGTTAAAAAAATCTAACTTTCTAATATCACGTGATCTAATTCCAAAAGTTCAATTTAGCTTCGGAATTTTGCGCCACCAGATCAGAACTGGAAAGAGTCTTCAAAAAACGCGAGTTTTTCTATCACTATTTCAAATTTTGTTTGAGCGGCTAAACTTGCACATTATATGGGGATTGAAGTACCCCTGATCTGATACTACCTTAAACTCTATCTAACTCACCAATATCATCGGGCTATTCCCAAGTGGATTTGCATTTTAGTATATGACTATATATAAATAAGGTGTCAGAAAACATTCAAGATCGAATTGTAGTTAAGGAGATAGTAAAGGTGTAAAAATGGGTATGTTAGTGTGGTTGGTAATGAATCAAAATGGGTCGGGTTGGGTCGGGTCGGATTTGCGGTTTCATATAGCTAAAGTGTCAAAAGTCATTCATGATTGTATCATAGTAATTATAGTAGATGTATTGTAAACATGGGTATGTTGGGCGGGTTCCGTACTGAGCTCAAACAGATTGTGTCAGATTGACCCGAGACACTTTTTGTCCAAAATTTTAAACTTTTCGGAAAAATGACTATGTCAGTTATAATTACTAAAAGTATATTTTATATCAACAATAACCATATATTGTGAATAAAGTTAGTTAAGGTGATATATATTAGAAATACACATTGAGTGACTTTCCGTTACCAACCTATTCACAAATAAACGGGTCAAAATTGTCACCGCTGAGTTATAGTAGAGTACAAAAAAGCACGTAACGTGCCAAATGCATGCTATGTGAATGATATCAGCGATTTTCGTCCAAATACTTTCACAATGTGCATAACGAATCTTTAAATAGTTTTGGTATGTATTTGCAGTTATGTGTTTGCATATTCGTGGGAACGAATGGCGAAACCTACTTTAACACGGGAGCTCTTGTTTCGGGTGTTCAAAACTTCCCTAAAAACCGCGGTCCTGTTGTAGGGATACTAAAAGGTTTTGCTGGCTTGAGTGGTGCAATTTTAACTCAAGTTTACACTGTCCTTAATTTTCCAGATCAGGCTTCGGTTATACTCGTGGTTGCAGTGGGACCCACGATCGTTATTTCTTCAGTAATGTTCATTATCAGACCCGTTGGAGGCCGTAAACAAGCTCAACCGTCCGATAACACAAGCTTCTTATGCCTCTATTCTGTTTGTCTCATTCTTGCAGCTTATCTTTTAGCTGTTTTGATATTACAAGATGTAGCCCCTTTGAACCAAACCACCATCACATGGCTCACAATCGGGCTCTTAGTGCTCGTATTACTTCCTGTCGCGATTCCTATTTTCTTGGTTTTTTTCTCGTCTTCAAGGCCCGAGAATTATGTTGAGGAGACCCTTTTAAACGAGGGCCAAAAGCGAGAAAATGAAGTGGTTTGAAGTGAAATGGAAGACGAAACAGGCTCAGAAGTTGACTTGCTTTCGGCTCAGAATAGGCAAAAACGAATGAACCACTTGCAAGCCAAATTGGTCCAGGCTGCAGCCGATGGGGCTGTGAGGGTGAAGTGAAAAAAGGGCCCGAGAAGAGGGGAGGATTTTACATTAATGCAAGCGTTGGTAAAAGCCGATTTTTTGCTTTTGTTTTTCTCTTTGGTTTTGGCTTCGGGTTCAGGTTTGACCATTATCGATAACCTTGGTCAAATGTGTGAGTCTCTTGGGTACGCGAATCCTCATATTTTTGTTTCCATGATTAGCATTTGGAACTTTCTTGGTAGTGTTGCTGGCGGATACTTCTCAGAGATAATTGTAAGGTGCGTTTGTCGCAAAATTATATATCATGTGATGGGTCCAAGATTGTTGACCGATATCTACCCTTGGAGGTGGCAAAACGGGCGGGTCAAAATGGTTTCTCATTAGGAGGCAAAATGTGTTCAGAGTTGAACCGAAACACTTTTTGAAAAAGGATACTAGATTTAAATAACTCCAAATTTCACCATTTGACCGATAAGTCAATAACATTCCCAACTTACGAATGGTACCACGAGACTCCCAACTTTCAACTTATTTACCTCTGGCACTCCCGAGCTAACTGAACACTAACCTCGTTAGCTTTTTGTTGATGTGCTAATCTTTTGCTGACGTGGCACTTGTTTAGTGATGTGGCATCTGACGTCAACTAACTGGGTTAGGGTTCAGTTAGTTTGGGAGTGCCAGAGGAAAATAAGTTGAAAGCCGGGAGTGTTGTGGTACAAATCGAAAATTGGAAGTGCTATCGGCTAATTGATGAATGTTTGGGTTATTTAAATTCAATATCGCTTTAAAAAAAGATTTAGCTTTTACCACAGGTTATATGGGATGGACAAAAATGTCAAATCAACCTGGGTTAACATGGTATGTAAACGGTAAAGATTACATGTTTTGACTCGTTATCCAACTCGTCTTTGCCACCTCTTAACATCTTGTCTTTGTGTGCTAACAATGTTCATGCGTATCAGAAATTATGCATACCCGAGACCTGTAGCGATTGCTGGAGTTCAACTTGTTATGGCGGGTTCACTTTTCTACTATGCAATTGGTGCACCAGGTGCAATTTATGTCGTTGCGGTTGTAATGGGCTCGTGTTATGGGCCCATTGGGCCATTGTCCCTTCAGCAGCCTCGGAACTATTCGTTTAAAGAGTTTTGGGCCATTGTCCCTTCAGCAGGCTCGCTTATCTTCTCTGGTGTCATTGCCGGTGGGATTTACGACTACGAAGCAAAGAAACAATACTCTATGAAATATAACATTGTTCATGAAACGGACGAACTCACTTGCTATGGGACCGTATGTTACTCGCTCACTTGTGGAATTTTATCGGTCCTTTGCATAATTGCGGCTTCTTTGAGTATGACGGTTGTCTACAGGACCAAAGAGTCTATGCACAGTTGTATGGAAATTCGTACACTTAAAGGCGTTCTTGATAAACTTTTCTTTTACAGGCTTGCTCATGTTTGTGCGATTGGGGAACATTGAAACCGACGATGTTGATTTGGTGTTGTTACGGGAGAAAAGAGGTTCGGCTTTCTGCATAGTCGAGTTATGAGAATGGTTAAACCTATTGGATCCAGGGTTGTATACAAGTTGGAAGAATTCATATTGGTAAGAATATGTAAAGTGATTAATAAAGTGCATGCACCCATTATTTTTTTATTTGTAAAGTGAGAAAAAACCGAGTTTGTAAAGTGCAGTTTTCGACATGTGTTTCCTGATATTGGAACACCTGTATCTATGTAAACGAAAAATCCTGCAACTTCTAAAGCGTTATCGTTGGAAAAATTATATGGTTGTTATGTACAAGACTAGTCAAAAAGGTCAACAGGCCGTCAGGTAACGGATCATAGTTAATAATTGATTAATTTCAATTCTCTCAGACCAAACACCCCTGACCAGTCTCATATCAACCATATTAGGATGACACATATCGTATGTTATAATGACATATTCGGTCACAAAAAATATCGTATTGACGGTTTTCAGACACAAACTCTGGTAACTAAACGGTGCAAGAAACAACTTTAACAAGCATATAATGACTTCTCTTCAGTCACAAAAGGTCATGAAGGAAATTTTACGTTTCCTGTAAATATTATAGTAGTAAACTGACGACATGGCTAGTTTTTAAAATTTTCCCAAAAAAATTATATTCCCGAATAACCTAAGTTGAAATTAAATGACGATATCATTGATGAAAACAGTAAATACAATCTATATAAAAAAGCAAGATGGTAATTTCGTTTAAACTTGACTTCCAAGTCCAACATGTAACTCAAAAGGCCAATATTCAGACCAGACCAGGATAACATCTCACTTGCAGTATGACTATGTACGTGTATCCTGTCGATAGGCAGTTAGTTCTAATCTTGACTTCTTTTGTTGCTGTAAGCAAAAACATCATCCATTCGCTTCTTGGCGCTGACAATCATACACAAAAAGGAAGTGTTAAATTTTACGGAATTGATGATCATATTACAAAAGATGATAGTTATTAGCTTACCATTCTCTTGCTTATATAAGGCTTTAACTGCATTGATGAATCGACATTTTGACTTTCATCTTTGACCGGTTTCTTAGCCTCCACCTCAAATTCTTTTCGGGAATCTTTCCTGCTACCCGATTGCCACACTCTGCCAAAGTTGGGCAGCCAGCTGGCATCAAATCTATTAACAGGCAACGCCCCTCGTTTCTCCATCTCCATCTCTAACTTTCTTTTCTCTGCCCAAGCTGCGCCAACCCTTTTAGGATTTAATTTTGACTTCACGATTTTAGTTTTGGTTTTATTTTTAGTTTTGATTGCATCAAGATGAGTCCCATTGGCTGCACTAAACCAAGGAGGAGGTGCTCCTGAATGCACGTTTCCTGCATTCGGTTCATAGAATGTAGAAGAAATTTGTGTGAGCTGCTGCAGACCTGTAAAAAAATACCGTGTTATCAAGTCTGATGCGTGTAATAATATAATTTCTAGATGTGGCAAATGTACTGGCTCAGGTCAAAATGTGTACTTTGGCATGCGCAGATACATGTCGGTAGATAGAGTTAACGGAATGAGTGTCCATTCAAAACTTTTAAAGTTGCATCAATAAATGACATGTCGAACATGATTATAAAAACTAGAGTTAAATGCCTGGTTGGTCTCTGTGGTTTGCAAATATTGCAGACATGGTCCTAGTGGTTCAATAATTACAGAGTTAGTCCTGGTGTTTGTGATTTTTGCACTCGTATGGTCCTTATCACTAACTCATGTTAGATTTCTCAGTTAAATGCGTGTGAAATGACTTAATTGCCCCTAAAATTAAAAAAAAAAGAATTAAGGACCTCTTTTCCCTCTCAACCTATCATCTTCATTCTCTCTCTTTCCACCATTCAAAGCCACCTCCACTTCTACTGCCACCACACCAGCAGACCACCACCACCACAATCGTAATTTGATCCCACATCGCCTGAAAACCACCTCCACTCCGGTCATTGGCCGACGGTTGGATCCGGGCGTAACAAAATTCGGATAACATCAGATCATCATCGTGTATTCAAATGATCAAATGACATAATTAGGAAACGTGTATTCAGATCGAAACATGATTCGGATGACATCAGATCGACGTCGCCGGATAATGTAGGACACCTTAACATCCCATCACCTCCTCATTCCAGATCCATGTTCGAAGATGCTTCGAGACCCGTGCCACCGCCTGAAATTCTTGGCCAGTAATCCATAAGGTCATCTGTTCAGGTGGGTGGTGATGAATCAAGAGAGGGCAAGGGAGACGGTGGTAATGCAAGAGAACAGTGAGAATAAAGAAAATGGATGTGGATGCTTGAATGGTTAATGGTTGTTATGTGTGGTGGTGGGGGTGGTCTGTAGAGATGGTTGGGTGAGGATGATGATACTGTTGGTTGATAGTTGCTGAAGTAGAAGAAGAAGTGTGCCCCAAATGAATGTAATATTTCATTTTTTATTTAGGATTTTTTTAATCTTAGGGGCAATTATGTCATTTCACACGCATTTAACTGGGAAATCTAACATGGGTTAGTGATAAGGACCACACAAGTGCAAAAATCACAAACAGTAGGATCAATTCTGTAATTATTGAACCACTAGGACCAAATCTGCAATATTTGCAAACCGCAGGGACCAACCAAACATTTAACTCTAAAAACTAAATTGCCACATCTAACAATTTCAGGTGGCTACGGTTTCAGACACCAATAATCTGGTGGTTGAAATGCTCAAACAATAATAAAAAGAAGAGTAAAATGTTAATTTCGTCCCTGAGGTTTGGCCAGTTTTGCGACTTTCATCCAAAGGTTTGTTTTTCCGCATCTTGATCCAAAAGGTTTGAAATCTTGCCATTTTCATTCGACTCGTTAACTCCATCCATTTTCCCCATTGAATGAGAGGCATTTCCGTCTTTTAGACATTTTTTTATTAAAATTAAAAACACTAAGAAATAAAGATCCACCTCTATTGACTTTCTCCCTACCCAAACTCTTTATCATTACAGAAAAAAATGTCTAAAAAGACAAGAATGCCCCTGACTAAACGTTAAATAATAAAAATGGATGAAGTTAATGAGTCGGATGAAAATGGCAAGATTTCAAACCTTTTGGATCCAGATGCGGAAAATCAAACCTTTAGTCGCAAAAGTAGCCAAACCACAGGGATGAAAATGACATTTTACTCTAAAAAGAATGTGACTCTGCCAGGGTTCGAACCAATTGGGGCTTTAATCCGCGGTTCAAACCTGACGGGGGGCGAGGGTTTACGGATTTCATCCGGTTCCCGCGCAACAGGGTGCACGGTCTCATGGTGGTCGAGGAGTCGACCTTGGACATAGCCCCGAGCAGGGTAGGTTTACACGTGAGATTCTTTGCCATTCCAGAAAAAAAGAACATTAGAAAACTAACCCAAATACAGAAAAGGGATCAAGCAACACTAAGACGGTGTTTGGGGTTGAGTTTTGAAAATAGATTATGCGTATTGAATAATCGGAATCAGATAATTAGCTGTAACAAAATGTGTTGCAGAAAGATAGTGTTTGGATTTGATAATGTTGTTTGATATCACAATAATCAGATAATCAACTATTTGAGTGTTTGGCAAATATATATATTTTAAAAAATAAATAAGCTTTGATCTCTACAAAACGTAAAAAATCAGTTTTTGTGGAATCCCGTTTTCCTGCAGTAAGGGGTGACCTACTTTTGGATTATCACGTTTTGATCTCTACAAAACGTAAAACATCAGTTTTTATTAGTTTTTTTACCAAACACTCAAAATAGATTTTTGGCGATTTCAAAACACAATAATCAAAAAATCAGGTTGAAAAAGCAATCCCAAACACACCCTAAGAGCGACAAATGAATTGAGATTGTTAAAGATACCTGCTGAACTACCATCCCCATTAGATTCCCTTTTCTCTGCATGTACCTGGCATGTCTTACTCGATGACATTAGTATATGCCAAATATATTGGCAAAAAGTGCAAACAAAAAACCGACAAGATAACAAACCAAATTGGTCAAAACTATGACACTAGACAATGCTGCATGATAATAAATCGTATTAAACCATATAATCAACATTTATATAAAGTAATTCTGGACCTCTGGTATAACTAAACTAACAGTCCTCATGCTGATTAGAAACATACCAGCCCATTGTGATGATAACCTTCAGTTAAGCCACTCACACCTGCATTACATGAGTTTTAATAAAAAGTCTTTATATAAACCATAAAAGTTTCAAAATATGTATAAAGGGGAGATAATCACCTCTTAAGTTATTTGCAAAATTTGCATTTGAAGCTGACGACAATGATTGATTATCATATGAAGAAGTGCTGGTTGCCACATGTCCAGATAGATCTGAAGGGGATACCTGATATTTCTCATTTGTATAATCTTGTAAAGGTAAAACACTATTTTGAAAACTTGAATTATGAGAGATGATACGATTTCTGTCAAAGTTATCTACATAATCAAATTTCCGTTCATTGTGGATATCATTTGAAGGTCCGATTAAAGGTCCACGAGATTGTTCACTACCACTTTCACTCTTCAACGACATGCACTTCTTTTCATACTGCAATAACACGTAAATGAAAATCATAAGTATCCTTAGTGTAATTTAACACATTGCAACTATTTACGCAATAAAGATGCCAGTCACAAAACTAAATATATATACCTTAGCGAGATCTGCCTCAGTAAACCTGAATCGATCAATTCGATCCATTCCACCGCCGTATTTCCACATAAAACCTTTTAAGTTCCTTAAATGATCTGCACTTGCAAGATGTCTGATTCCATTCTCACTGACAAAACAACTTAGAGAATCAAAATCTTACTCATAATTCAGCTAATTAGTCGACAAAAGTTAGAATTAGTGATATAACTTTACATCCATTAACACCTGAAAATTTGAAGATTCTAACCCTAACTGATCACAAACATCAACCAAACAATCAAAACTGAATACTGAAACCTTTTAACCCTGATTTTCTACAATCATGTCCAATTTAAATACTCAACAACTATAAACGAACAGCATCTACCTACATTTTCTCAATAAAAACAGATTTAACAGATCAGATAACAATAACTTGCTCACGTAAAACCGCTATCATTCTCATAATTCAGATAATTAGTTGATTAAAGCTAGAGTTAAACAGTTAGTCACATAACTTTACATCCATTAACATCCACAAATTTGACGATTATAACCCTAACTAATCACAAACATGAACCAAACAATCAAAACTCATTACCAAAAACTTCTAACCCTAATTCTCTACAACTATGCTCACGTATATACTCAAACACCTCTATAATCACCAAAACGCTACATGAACAACTATAAACGAATAAAAAACCAACAAATGGATGAGATAACGATAACTTGCTCACCACGTAAAAGTGCTACCATGCTCTATAACATCCGAATCGCAAAACACGCACCAAAACCTGTTGCGAGAAGCGAGATCCGGAGGAAGTAAGTTAGGGTTGTTAAAGAAGAACCGTACGTCGGAAATTTTGGATTGAAATCGAGATAGGAAAGAGGATAGAGATTTGACGTGGTTCGGAAAGAAGTTGTGGCGGCGACCTTGGTTGTGATTGAGCTTGCATACTTTACAGAACTCGAATTCGGTGGTCTTCTGCTTCGGTTTTGGTTTCGAGTGACTCTCCGGTGTACTGGAGCTAGGGTTAGGGTGCTGAGTCTCCGGTGGTGGTTCCATTCGCCAATCGTTCAGGCGAGAATCATGTGTTCGGTATTCTGTTTCCGATCCAGTTTTGCGTCACCAAAAACATATATTTTTTTTTATTTAGTTTGTAAAAGAGAAAATTGACTGGAAAGATAACGTGGTTTGCTTAATTTTCACTTTTAGTTTCTGATTTTTTAAAATTACAGTATAGTTTTCAACTTTTGCAATTCTATTCTCGGATAGTTCCTGGTACAAATAGAGGTTAATTTTTTGTGTTAAATGTATGTGAAATTACAAAATTGCCCTAACTATTAAAAAAAACAAGAAAACATTAAAAAAATCTAAAACCACCATGGGTCCCACTTTTTACCATCACCACCAACCCCTCCCTTTCCCTTTTCTTTTTCTCTCACTCTCTCGTTCACCGGAATATCATCACCACCACCATAAAACCTCACCACCTATACCCAATTCACTTTTCAATTCTTCATCCTAAAACCTCCTCTACCAACCAACACTAGCAGTTACTATGAAAGCAGTTCACAATCTCCGTTAATTATTCCAATGTCGCCTCCGTTTAAGGTGTCGGGTTATGGGCTGATTTGTTTCCTCCGCCGCCTCCGTTTAAGGTGTCGGATCCAGTTTGCAGAGAGACGATAAGTTTTGTTCTTACCAGTTTCTTCAAGTTTGTTGTTGATTCTGTTGTTTATAATCCAAAATTTTAACTGAATCAAACCCACCGGAGACTCGAGTTCAGCCGCATTGTATAGAGACAACAGAATGGTTTCGTTGATCTACCGGCGTCGTTAGGTAACTGGCTAACTCCTGTTCCTGATCATCAACTATGATGTTAATTTTGGTAATTGTTGTTTCTAATCATCAACAGTTTCAATTTTGTGATTAAATTATTGCAACTTGTAAATAATGTTACTTGTTTTTTATGATCAAATGTGAGGTTGATTTTGGTTGCCTCCGATCGGTGGTGGAGGTGATTCTGGGTTGTTGCAAGTTAAAAGAAAGAATGAGGAAGAAGACATGGGCTGGGGGTGGGTGGGTAGTGGATAGGTGGGGCCCACATGTATTTTTTTTAATCTTTTAATATTTTATTAGTTATTTTTTAATAGTTGAGGCATGATAGTCATTTCACACTAACTTAACTGAGAAAACTAACCCTCATTCACGCCAGGGACTATCCGAGAACGAAATTGCAAAAGTTGAGGACTATAGGTGTAATTTTAGAAAGTTATGGACTAAAATTGAAAATATAGCAAACCATAGGGACTATCCGGACACTTTTCTCTTTGTAAAAATAGAAATTTTTTGTATTAAACAGATTGATGGATTGACACGACATGTTTATCAAAATGACGTAGTTTTATTAATAGTTAGATGTTGATTGTAATTTTCAGTAACTTTAATAATGTCATGCCAATCATGTCCTATTATTTCTTTAGAGTGTTAAGTGAGCCGTGTCAATAATCGTGTTAAATGTGTCACGTTTGTTGTGTTATTGAAGTGTTATACTTAATTGTGTTAAATGTGTTGTTTCGTGTCACTCATGTTATTAATTTGTTACACTTAAGCTTGTTAACGTGTTGCGTGTGTAACCAACTTATTAAACATGTCCGTGTTAATCTGTCAAGAAAATGACATGTTTATTAAACATGTACGTGTAACCCCAAAAACTGAAACAAAAACACCAAACATATATTTGAAATTTTTAAAAAGAAAAAGGAGAACACAACACCCCGAAGTATATAACAAAAAAAAAGAAAAGAAACCCTTAAGGATCAACCAAAAGGAAAATTGGGGCACAATCATGTGCGAAGCTTTTAAGGGACACGGCCCCCTCTTTTTTGCTTAGTAGTATAAATTCACGCGTATTTCGTCCGTAAATTATATATACGTACTGAATCCCTCCCCTCCTCTATGTGTTTGTTCAAGCTCCACCACCAGACACAATTGAAGGGGTCAGAATTCCAGCCAAAAAACAAGGTTTGAGAGACACTCACATGTTATTTAACATTGAGCTAAAAATAGTCAATTCCGGATTCTATCCATCCCTAAAAAAACGTTTCGGATCTGGTTAGGAAAGTTCTGGTGTGCTAAAATTTTATGAATCGGACTGGATCCGGAGGATCCTTCCGAATCGATATAACTTTTCATGTTTCAGCTTACAAATCAAGCAGGTCAAATAACTTACGTACACAAATACACAATTAAATAAACAAAAAGCCCAAATAAACCCAATACTTATTATAGAAGTAAAAAGGCCCTTATTAATAAAAAGAAGCCCAAATAGGCCCAATAGTAAACGAATGTAAAAACAAGGCCCAACACCAATCACTAAAACACACACTTTTTCCCGCTCTCTGCTGTCTCATCCGATCCTTTTTGGCGGCAAAACTTCACCACCTCCGTCATCATTTTCCGGCAAAATCCGTCGCCATCATTCCAACCGCTTCAAACTCCGGCGATGAATTCGCGAGACCTGACTCTCGTCTCTATGGCCGCCGTCGCCGGCGCCTTAGCCTCCGCATTCGTTATCCGTTTGTTTGTAAACCCCAGCAAGAAGCTGCTCGCCAGTTCCTCTAATTCAGACGACGTGTTGCAGAAGAAATCATCTTCCAATGATCCGTACGATTCGTCCAAACGCAAGGGGTAAAGTTGATTTAAAATTGATTGTTATTGAGTGGTTTGAAGTGCGTGAAATGATAATATTGTGTTGATTTTGGTGTAGATATTTATCGTGGGATGATTATTTTATGGCGATTGCGTTTTTGTCGGCTGAGAGATCTAAAGATCCTAACAGGCAGGTCGGATTTCTGCTCTTGTAAATATTGCATGTGTTCGTTTAATCATTTTGTTTTTTTTTTCGCTCACCTTGCGGTATGCTCGTGTAATGTATATATGTGTGGGCGCTTGGGGTTGGGTAAAAGTGAAATTGGACTAATTTAAAGTAGTTTTGTTAATTTCGTGAAAATAACGTTTAAAGAGGGGATGGTTAATTATGCATCATGTGGTGTCATTGATAGTGGAAAGACAAGGGTGCATGCACTAATTGGCCTTTGTCTCAATTGCTGAGTGTTATGTGCCTTATGTCCAAGGCTTGAAGCAAAATTACTATCGAGCCAGGGTCTCATTGGAAGCAGTCTCTGTATTCCAATGGAGTAGAGGTTAGGCTGTGTACGTCTCACCCTCCTCAGACCCTACCTTAGCTTTGCTATTGGTGGGATTCATTGAGTATGATGATGATGATTTTGTTATTTCTTTTCAGTTTAGTGTAGCTATTATCTTAATATTTAAAAGCAAAATATTAAATCTGAAGTGTATTTTAAAGGAAACGATTGATTTCTTTGTAGTTATCTTCTTTTGTGTTTCGAGTTGGTTATCTTTGATTTAGGGATGTCAATCAACTCGAACCCGAAGTGTATGGGTTCAGGATAAGTTAAAAAAAACTTGCGGGTATGGGACTAGTATGGTATTTGATGATACTCAGCCCGATTACCCGAAACATACATATCTGTTTGCCCGAACCATACTCGTAAACATATAATTGTTTTTAATTTTGTGTCTTTAATACACTCATTTATGGTTTGTAGTTTGAATTTCTTTGAGTAATAAAGTCATATAAAAAATAAAATAGTAAGAAATGTGGTTGAAAATCCCATCGGGTAATTTTTAGCCAACTAATAGGTATACCTGGTACCTGACGGGTATTTAAGCGACAAATACCCGATGGATACCGGGCCCGGTATGAGACAAAGTTTTACAATCGGGTATGGGGCTGGGATTACTAATACCTGTCTCATTGCCATCCCTACTTTGATTGGTGATCATGGCTACAAAATTAGCAGATTATGTTGGTTTTGTTGGAAGAATTGGTTTGTTTGCATAGACTATAAGTCTGGATGTTTTTGTTTGCTCATCTTTCATTGTAGGTTGGAGCATGCTTAGTGAGTCAAGATGATATAATACTCGGTAAGACTTTCTTGACGAAAGCTATACTCCAAGTATTCGATATGTATGCATTATATGTCTTTTCTCTTGAAGCATCACCTGTGTCTTAACCTAGTTGGGTGATAAAATGAACGGGTCAAATGGGTTGGATAACAGGTCGGTGGTCAGACATATCCGAATAGCAAGCATCTCAAATGAAAAAAACACCTTACAAAACTGTGAAAGCAAGCAAAAGTGCGAAGTTAATGAAAAATTTTTCAAAACTATGAAATTCAGCATATAAAAACATTAATCTGAATTGGGACCTTGAATAATATAGCACAAAGGATTTGAAAATTTGAAACACACATAAGTTTGACCCATTTACTTATGAATGGGCTAATTCTGGGTATATTTTATCATTAACGGGTCAAATTTGTGGAAAAATTGGCCAAGTGTTTTAAAATGCATAAAACTTTCTAATTCACTTATCATTATTATAATATTGGTGTGTTTTTTGTAATTATATTGACAAAAAGGTAAAAAATTCAGACAAAAAGTTGTTTTGGGTTGATTCGACTGACCCACCAAGTTTCGACCTGTACCAAAGAATTACCCATTTTGGCCCGTTACGCAACCCGTTGGATTCACCCATTTACTGCTTAGATGTGTTACTAACTTTGTCATCATTTACCTGTTAGTTTGTCTTTTTTTGACATGAATATGTGACCTATAAACAGGCATCGGCTACAATGGGTTTCCACGTGGTTGTTCTGACGACAAACTTCCATGGTCAAAGGTTAGTATATTTTTAAATTAAATTATGCTAAGGTTCATCAATGATTTATCATCACTAATCTTTTTTTGCACTTTCAGAAATCCAAGAATGGAAATCCTTTAGAGACAAAATATCCGTAAGTGATGCTGCTACACTGCTTACAATGACCACAAGTAGAGGTGGCAAAATGGTCGGGTTGGGTAATAGGTCAAAACAGGTATTATTAGTACGGGTCACGTGCTATGTTGACTAAAACACTTTCAAATGAAACCGTTTAGCCGTCTTTTAACCAGTTAGTGTTAAATAATGAATGACGAAAGTTATAACGTTTCAATGATCACGCTATTTCTTAATAGCATGCTTTAAGAGGTTTTATGCATGAAGAATACATTTTTTTGTTTTACCCAATTTACATGTTATTTGACAAAAAAATAAAACGATTCGACCCGTTCATAAATAAATGGCTGAAAGCCTGAATTGCCACGTGGCCACTTCTAATACAAGTTTTTTACTTGCTAATAATTCCTATAGTTTTTATATACTTGTTACTATTTCTTCTTGCAATCCCTGCTAGTTTGTGATAAAAGCTTGTTGTTAATTGCTGCAAATTTAATTTTCTTCTTTTGCAGTTATGTTTGTCATGCTGAAGTTAATTGCATCTTGAACACAAATCACGCGTCTGCTGCAGGGCAGGTTGGTTCAATTTTTTTATTTTTTATTTATCTTTTTTTTGTGAACTGTAACTACCCCATTGACCTGAACCTATTTTAACATGTTACCCAATCTGGCCATTTTGGCACCTACAAATATTTGCGAAAACGTTTTATAAGAGTATTAGTTTCATGTATTTTGTTTTTATTAATGTGCAGAGGCTTTATGTAACAATGTTTCCTTGTAATGAGTGTGCAAAAGTTATCATTCAGGTGAGTTTGAAGCCCTTCTTTACATTGCATCTTTTTCTTACTTTTGGGCTTTGTTGCATTTTTTTTCCAATTTAATCTTTGATATTTTATATATTACAGTCTGGGGTTTCTGAGGTCATTTATTTTGTGGAAAAAAGTTTGGAGAATTCTGATGTTATTTATGCTGCTTCTCACAAACTTCTATCTCTGGCAGGCATAAAAGTAAGTTATTCTAAACTATTTATCTCAATTGATTTTAGGTTGTGTTTGGACATGTATTTTGAAAGTGATTTTTGCCGCTTGTGGTCACATAATCGGTTTTAAATGTTAGACAAATTTATTGTAGGGGGTTAAATAAATTTACCTAATTAGTCTTCTTAGATATTTATTCCCACCTCACGACGTTCATCTGATACTGCCATACTGGTAGGGGTGTGAATTTCTTGTACGACATGAAACATGATATTCACGGATTTGGGTTTAGTCTAAATGGGTCAGGTCGGTTTCAGGTCGAACCCGTGAGTACCTTTAGCTAAATGGGTTGATTTTGTGTCAACATGGCAGGTCTGCAGGATAACCCGTTTAATTCATTTATTTTTACATTTTTAAAAAAAAATGTATGTTATGTAATAACTTAAACTATATGGGTTTTTTTTATGTCAATATTCAAAAGTTTAAAAATAAATTAGCATAATTTAAGCACAATTGTTCAAGAAAATAGAAAAAGTATATCTGAATATGTAATTTTAAAGCATTAAATATAAAAATGTTAAAACATATTATTTTTTTTGTTCTAAACGGCCGTGTGCATTTCAACCAGCGAATACACATGTGAGGCTGATGTTCTAGTTCATGTGTCACATGTTTGTGGGTTCGTATCGGGTATGACCTGCCAATATATGAACACGACCCGTTTAGCAAGCTAATCACTTCCGTCTTGTATCACTTGCTAACAATGTTTTGAATTGTAGGTTAGGAAACATCAGCCGAAGATGGATCAGATATTACTCAGATTTCTCGAGACTTAGAACCTCATTTTACCTTATTATTGTATGCGCGTTTTTGTTAGTGTTTTATCTCGCCCTTGAATGAAATAATCAGACATGAAGTAATTAGGGTGTTTAGTGATTATAGAACTTTTTCTACTGATGCATTGTACTTTTGTTACTTTGATGTTTCTTGGTCGACTCTTGTATGTAACAATATCGAATGCAGTTTTCGCTGATTGATGCATGTTTGGTGGCATTCGCGTTGGATTTTTTTATAGTTATCCATGATTTCTTTTAACAATTTCAGAGTATTTTTAAATTGTATTTTATTTTTTGTGTTGTAGAATCAACACCAGAAAAACCCAAAAACGAACCAAATGTTACTCAGTCTTTATTGAATCAATGATTACAAGCTAATACAATAGGAAATTTCAAGTGAATTGAAAGAAACTGGAAATGACAACTAGTAACGACCTTTAACATAAATTAAAGAAATTTTGCACAAACACCCCCTGCGCTTATGAGTAATAAGCCAAGACACCCTTCAACTTCTAAAACCAATTTCTAAACCATCAATGCATAAATCAAACTACCTTCCAAACAGAGATTTAGTTAACATATTTGCAAAATTTTCATCGGTGTCTATATCCTTTACCAACACCTCCATTGCACTTGCAACATTCCTGACAAAATGCAATCAAACATTTATATGTTTAGTTCTTTCATGAAAGACACTGCTCTTGGTCAACTGCACTGCCCCCTGATTGTCACAATGAACTACTGCAGTCACCTCATCAAATCCCAGCTCAGTTACCGATCCTTTAACCATAGTGCCTCCTTTACAGCTTCAGTTAGAGCAATATACTCAGCTTCAGTTGTGGATAAAGCAACCACATGCTGCAGTTGAGCTTTCGATCTAATCACATTTCCCAGAACCTTAAAACATAACCTATGATAGATCTACATATCGTCAAGAACTTTGGCATAGTTCGAGTCAACAAATCCTTCCACTTTGTACTCAACATCATCTAAACTGCCAAAGTTGAATCCCCAATTCAAATACCTCAGTACCCACACACATGTATATATACATGTGTCGTTGTCCTCTTGGATATATAACTTTAGGTTGATATATTGTTGTTTTCTTAACATAATAATATTTGTATTATGATTTGGTTATAACGATTCCGATAATGTTAATGGAACAGATGATTTGCTGGAGGTCAACATGAAGATGTATTCTGTGTTTGCAGGTGTGACATCCTTCCCCTTGAAGAGGATCAGTTTCCAGTTTTGGCGACCACAAATTGACCACGGAAGGCTGGTTCTTCAATGTTTACGCAACCCTTATGCTGGATCTACTTATAATCTACGTCTCGGTAAGTATAGGTCATGTTGTACCAAGTATCGTTATAGTGTCCATGAAGGAGATAACAATGACAACCCTCCTTGGTTCATAAAGCAGTGGCGGTCCAGTCATCACTGCATTCCTGAACCATTTCCCAGAGGTGGTTATGGACCTGAGGGTTCTCCGTTGGTTGATTGTGGTTTGGAATGTGATTTGACGTGCTGTGTGATGCTCTCGGTTTTTCAGGTTGGCTCTTCTGACTGTGTCGGAGTTGTTGAGTGCTCTATGAAGCATCCTACACTTCTTCTTCCAATCAGTTGAAACGTGAACTAGAGGTTGTATGCTTTGAAAAATCATTCTTTCTTCATCTTCAAGTGGCCGGCTACATTTAACTTTTTTATATATGCAGATAAGGGGCCTAAGTATCTATCATGTACAAGGAAGTTGGCCATACAAGGTAAATAAACCAACCACCTATGTGAATTCTAAATAGTATGTTTGTCTCTGTCTAAAAACTTTATTCTCTTTAAATAAATAGGATGCTATACCAGGTGATTTGGAACCTGCCAAAACTGAAATTGAAAATGGGTTAAAGATAGCTTGTGAATCACATGATTTAACTCTTGTTCAAGTTTGGATCTCTTATGAAAGTGATCATCATGCATTGGACATGACGAAACGAATGCTTTTGGTGAAAATGAGTGGCTATTCAGTTGATTCAAATGACGATCATCTGTCTTCTGTTAAGGATTTCTACCATAAGCTTGATGTGATTTATTTGAAAACTGGGGAGGGGCTCGCTCAGAAGACTCTTCAAACTCATCAACCACACTTGTGCAGAAACATCTATAAGCTGAGTGATAACAGCGGGGGGGGGGGGGGGGGGGGGGGGGGGGGGGGGGGAGGGGAGGGAGGGATCCTAAGAGAAGAGCACGCTATTTTAGAAACTTGAGAAGAAATCTGGACCACACATTTTTCTAAGCTTTTCGTAATATACACATATTTATAGTTTACATTTGACTATATACATTTGTGTAAAATTCAATATACATATATGTATATAGTCACTTTTAAACTATACATATGTGTATATTACGAAAAGCTTAGGGAAAATGTGTGGTCCAGATTTCTTCTCAAGTTTCTCAAATAGCCTACTTCTTCTCACATGATCCTAACCCTATGTATATATATATATAAAATTATTTTATTGTTTTTTATTTAAAGATAATAATTAAAAAACAAAAAATAAATAGGTAAACTGCCAAAAACGTCCGAGGTTTGGGAATTGTCAAAACCAAGGTTGGAGAACTCGCTAGTTGGCCCAAAACCATTCATGAGTGAATGTTACATTTTTGATGTTTGGACACTTTTGTTAATTTGGATGGAAATAACAACACAAATAAAACCTCAACAGTTTCGTTACAAAAAAAATTCTTATCTTAAATACAGCAAACAAAAGTGTCCAAACATCAAAAACGATTTTAACATTTTACTCAAGATTAAAAATAAGATAATGACGATCCACATTTTGGTTCTTACATGATGCATGATTAACAAGATGAGCACTTGTCTACGTGTTATCAGATGAATTTTTTTGATAAAATAAAAAAATATATCTTGCAAATTGTTTTTAGTTTTTTGATACATGTTAAAAATTAATTTTAGTTTTTCTTTGTGAATTAAGGAGTTTTATGATACATACTGAAAAACTACTAGTGGGTTGCCTCGTGTGAAGATTATCGTCTAACTTGGTATGCTTTAAACGTTATTTATATTTTGGTATTATTATTATTATGTAAATATATCATAATATACTTATAACAAATAGTATTTAATTATAAAAATATAAATAGTAAATGTAAATTTAAATCTTAATTTAAATTAAAAAAATTAAAATATTATATATAAGAAGTACTTAATATAGTAAAATGAATGTAGTGGAGTCTTGTTAAATCATAGAACACTTGTACAAAGTGTAAATAAAATGATAACCGACTTCTTAAAATTGATGTAATAAATCAATTATAAAGTAGTGTAGACACCTATTGAATCTTCCTTCGCTACCCACCCAATAGATTTGTCGCAGAGTGGGTTTTTTAGAGCTTCTTTTGTTGGTATTATAATTTCATCAAGGTGAGGGTTCTTCATAAAGACGCTATCATCATAAAACAAAATGTAACAAATAATATAAGAAAATGAAACAAATATAATATAAAACAAAATGTAACAAATTAAATAAAATAGTACACTAAGGCAGCAAACAAAAAATTAGAATAAAAAACTGTTCAATAGGATAAAGGAAAAGCGAGTGTTACTTTTCTATTTCTTGGATTGGATAAGTTGTATGTCGATTATCTTGTCCTCTATGTAAACTCGAAGAAGCACCACTTTCACGATGAATTTCTTGTTCTTCCATGTCCCTTTGATTTCCATGATTAAAAAAACATTTAGCTTTCTTGAAAAATATAAAAAAATATATAATTAAATTTTATAAAATCTTCAAAACATATCTTTTTATTTAATCAAAATCAAAGGAATTAAACACAATGTGATCTTTCATTTGGATTGTAAATTTCTTTTGGGTGTGTGGTAAAAGATCTATTAAGTAACAAATCAATGAAATTCTTTATAACTTTGAGTAGTAATTAACAATCAGTTGAAACCAAATTGTTAATTCGGGTGTTTTGTAATAGATTTTGTGTTTGCATATAAAGAAAATGATATGTGAAGAAGAAATCGATAACCTGGTACTAATTCGAGTACTTGATCGTGAAATAACACATCAGTTTAACGAATCATTTGTTGGAGTCGTCATCGTTGTCAAAGGGCTTTGATTGTATTTGCGAGAAGAAGCAAAAAAAGGGTAATGTTACAAATTGATCGTCGGCGATATGAACTTAGGTTTCTAGGGTAACAAGACTTTATATCTGATATTCTCTCGATTGGGGAATTGCATTAATATATAGTGTTTATTATTGGGGTTTTAATCTTCTGTGTACGCAATATACAATATTGTATTAAATGCTAAGGAAAATCATGATTTTCGGTGTGTTTCAATTGATATATCTAGAGAACCATTCACATTATAAACGTTTTGGGTAGTCTTACGTGAATATACCAGAAGTATCTAGAAAGTTCGAAAACACTTATTAATAAATATGAAGTTATATACAAATTATAGATTATATATTATTATGTGAGATAGCCTTTTAATAAAAAACAAAGAAACATTAAGACACATGATACACTCCAAAAAGATTAAGTGACAAAATGTAGAAAAGTAAAGATCTACTCACAGGTTGCTGCGAAGTGTTCCAAAAATGATTTCTCATAAAATAATATCCAAAAGAATCCAACCACAAAATTACCCTAAAAATATATAAATCAAAATCTAAACAAACAGAACGATGAAATGAGACTAATAATTCAGGTTCTTGATTTGGGGACTTTTGTATAAAATATTATCTTGAAAAATATATATAAAGTATTCTTAACCAAACTTATATATAAATAAAACTAAATGATTATGTATTTAGTTATTGAGAATAAATTTAAATTAAGAAGAAAAAGAACAAAGGGTAAAAATGTAAAAGATTAATAGTTTTTTCTCTCATCTTATTTATTATTATCTTTGATTAATTAATTAGTCATAAAGACTATTATCCTACACCCTAAAACTTTTGACTAAACACATCAAAATTTACCTTACACATTTTGAAATTTATGCTACACATATTGAAATTTATCATATACAGCTTGTAATTTATTCTACACAACTCGTAATTTATCCTACACTTTAAATTATTTTTTTGTTTTTGAAAAAATATATTTTTTTGAAAATAAGTTACAAATTTAATGTAGTTAGCTATTAAAAAAGAAAACTGCCAATTAATGATCTATTTAATTTTACCAATATACCCTTACACTAATATTAAATATAGAAATTAAATGAGGTAAATTGAAGTATTTTTATTGGTTGAAATTTATTCTTTTTTCTTTTTACAAAAAAATTCTTCTCATTTGAACTCTCCACTAATATCTTATATTTAATAATTAATAAAGAGTTAGAAATATATTAATTTTTCGAGAAATAACTTATCAGAGTTTAAAGATGAAAGTCATTTTAGATTTAGTAATAGTAATAATTAACCCATAAATCTATATATTACTTTTTTATATTTATTATTACTAAACGAAAATGCAATGAAAATTACATGGTTTAGGAACTTGATTCCATATAAAAAGTATGTTAATCCTGAAATACACACACACACACACACACATATATATATATATATATATATATATATATATATATATATATATATATATATATATATATATATATATATATATATATATAATAAGTTTAGATAAAAAACCCTAAAAATTTGAGAAAATCCTAGAAAACCCAACCTCCCGACATTTTTTTAAATAACACATCATATGTAATATACATGTTTTTAAGAGTTTTGGGTAAAAAAAACAAAAAAAAGCGCCGAATGATTATTTAAAAAAAAATAAACAAATTTCAGCAACTTTTGTGACTAACATGTGTTAGACAAAAAATGCTGAAACTTGTTTTTTTTTTAAATATTCCTTCGGCGCTTTTTTGTTTTTTTGGCCCAAAACTCTTAAAAACATGTATATTACATGTGTTATTTTTTTCAAAAAAATTGTCGGAAGGTTAGGTTTTCTAGGGTTTTCTCAAAATTTTAGGGTTTTCTATGTAACCCTGCCCTATATATATATATATATATATATATTATTTTAGATTTAGATTAGATTAGATTTAGTTAGACTTAAATAATGTATGTATAATTATATTTTTCATTAATATAAAGAAGAGTAAATTGTCATTTTAGTCTCTGAGGTTTGTCTCAAATTGCCATTTTAGTCAAAATAGTTTTTTTTTTCTCCTCTGGGTTCCTGAGTTTTCCATTTTCTTGCCATTTTGATCACGTTGGCTAACTCCGTTAGAAAACCTCAGTTTTAACCATGGGTATTCTTTGCATTTTCGTAATATAATACTAATAATATTTATATAAAACACAAAAAACTAACTTTATTTTTGTTTCTAAAAAAATTTGATTAACACCCCACCCCCTTCTCTCTCGTTCTTCATCGCTTTACTTTCTTTCTCTCCACAACCACTGGTGCCAATGCCACCGCCATCGATCCACAATCATCACCCACCCACGACACTCACCTCCGCCAACCACCGTCACTGACCTCCGCCACCAAAATGTCCACCACAACGTCAGTTAACCTAGGGGAACCTCCACCACCGTTACCGACCTCCGCTCCATCACAACGTTAGTTTTTTGTGTTTTATATTATAAATATTATTAGTATTATAATTATTACGAAAATGCCAAGAATACTCCTACTTAAAACTGAGGTTTTTTAAGGAAGTTAGGTAATGTGATCAAAATGGCAAGAAAATAGAAAACTCAAAGACCTAGAGGAGAAAAAAATCATTTTGAACTAAAGTGGCAATTTGAGACAAACCTCAGGAACTAAAATGGCAATTTACTCTATAAAGAATGTACCTATATATGTGTATATAAATTTTGTGTTCTCCAAATGTATTTTATATGTATATTAAATGCATCAACTTATACCTTTTAAGTATAACTAGTTATAAGGCTCGCCCGCGTTGCTGCGCGGGTACATTTCTAAAAAAATGTTATACTTAAGCTAACTCTTTCTCGGAAAAAAAAGTCGAAACGTAAATTTATACCGCTTACGTTGAAACGTGAATTTATACAAACATGTACAAAAAATAAGCACGTGAAAGATTAACGTTTTTATTTATTTATGTCATAACGTAAACCAACTGAAAACATACATAAAAATAAGCATGAAAACATATTATGTTTGACCCGACTTATTTCTGAAAAACTTTAGGTAAAAACATGAGTTTATATTGTTTACGTTGAACCCCGAAACATGAATTTATACAAACATGTACAAAAAAATAAGCACGTGAAAGATTAACATTTTTATTTATTTATGTCATAACGTAAACCAACTGAAAACATACATAAAAATAAGCATGAAAACGGATTTATATTTGACCCGACTTATTTGTGAAAAACTTTAGGTCAAAACATGAGTTTATATTGTTTACGTTGAACGCCGAAACATGAACTTATACCGTTTACGTTTACGTTGAAATATGAATTTATACAGATACATCCATAAAGCATGTGAGGTAATAGTTTACTTAAAGTTAAAGAATGAAAATAAGGTGCCCGAACATAGAGGCGGAACACCATTTCTACTACGTGTTTAAAGGCTCGTTTGCATTCAGTGTTACTGGCACTTTTGCTTTTGGGTAGAGCGCTAACCCAGTGACATTAACGCGAACGCACAAAAGAAACGTATAAAGATATAGTACGATTAAATGAAATGTATAAAGTTGTGATGAATGAGCTACTATCTTCGAATTTATAACGATAAGTACACGTAATATACAATAAAAACATAAAAGAAAAAGTTTAGAAGATAAAAATGTATGATATATAAAAGTGAACAGTTTGAAACTTAAATGGGAAATGTTTCATTCTATAAAATAGAGTAAAAAATTAGTTAACAAAATGAAAGGGTCTAAAGTAAACTTAAAAGGAAGTGTAGGAGTAAATAAAATAGTAAACAAAATAGAGGATCCTAAAGTGACAATGTGACCGAGTGATCAGTTAGAAACTTAAATGGGAAATGTTCAGTAAAAGAATAGTTAACAAAATGAAAGGCCTAAAGTAAACTTAAAAGGAAGTGTAGGAGTGAATAAAATAGTAAACATAATAGAGGGTCCAAAGTGAAAATGTGACCGACATTTGGCTTTAAGTTATATAAGAATGACGTCTATCTTTTTCCTCAATCAAATAAGATAATATATTCATATGTTCAATATTAATGTTAATGAATGAATGAATAATGATACTACTTTAGTGTATTTTGATTGTTAATTTCATTATATACATTCAATCTATGTTGCAAGTAGCACGATCAATAATGGTATTGGATATTTCTTATGTCTCATACGATATAATCCTTTTAATTGTTAAACACATCGTATGTTTTGTTACACAGGTAACGAATGAGCATTAATACTCCAGTAATAGCAAGGGCGGACACACACCCAACCCAACATGGGCGGGCACATCCTCAGGAAAACAAAATTAGTGATATTATCTGTCGAAAATCCCGTCCGCACCCTTAAGAATTTTTCGTCCGCACCCCTTGAAAATTTTCGTCCTCCCCCATTGGTTAAAAGAATCTTAGCAGTTTATATTAACTTTTTTTATTTAACTCTGATTTAAAAAAATACTACTTTAATTATATAACTTATAAGTTATAACCACTAACCCACTTAACCCTTATAACTTTAACCCAATTAACCTTTAGCCCAATAAGTGTTACCCAAGCCCAATCCACTTTCAGTTTTAAACATACATAAAATAAACCAACCCAATAAACGTCTATTCCCCTCCCGCCTCTCCAATCGTCGATCGCACAGCACAAGCAGAATAGAAGACATAGCACATCAGCGACAGAGCACAATAGCGACCAGAGAGAGACATCGCCGGAGAAACCTGAAATCCGGCCACCCGCATCGCACTGCGAACGAAGTCTCATTCGGTAAGGATCGATTTTTATTGTTTAATGGTGTTGTTGTTTTATATTTAATAGGAATTTAGGAACCATGAGTAGGGAATTTACGGCGCGACTTGCGTAACCGGATTGGCGATGAGAATTTAAGTGATAGTTGTATATGTTATATAGAAAGACTTGATAAAGAAAGTGGCTTTAGATAATGTTTTGGATAGATTCAAAAAATGTAAACCGTAGGGCGACATTTTAATTATGTGCGTCACAAGGTTTGTCGTGTTTTTGATGATTATATAAATTTGCTTTGATGTTATTTTGTTTTACATGACTCGACCCGACCCGATACGAACCGATTTTTTTATTTATATACCTAGGGGCCTAAAATTTTTGAAAATGTTCCACACCCCCATAGAAAAATTCTTGGGTCCGCCACTGATAATAACTATGATGTAAATGCACCGATTTTTGTAAAAATATTTTAGTTATGTTAGTATTGTTTGTTATAGGTTGTAGAGAAAATGATTAACAGTTGATTTATAATAAAATAAAATATAAAAAGTAAAGGTGAAAAAGAACTTTATGATAGTTAACTAGTTTTAAGATACCTGCGTTGCAGGTCAGTGGACATAAAAGCGTGCTACCAACGTTGAGGAGATGGGAACGCAACCATGCTAAGTAGCATCGAACGAAGACCAAAACCGGGGAAAAGCGTAAAAAAACACGAATTTCCAACACAAAGTGACTTACGTGACGTAAAACGTAAACGTAGTCAAATTTGTAACGATACGTATTAGAAAGTGGAGGGGTAAAAAAACTTAAAAGACCAAATGTGATCGCTAAATACGAATGAAAAAAACACCAAGGGACCAAATGTGACTATCAAACACTACGCTAAATAGCAACGAACGACGAACAAATCCGATAAAAAACGTAAAATAAAAACTAATAGAAAAACAAAAATTATTTAACCTGACACAAATTATAAAAACTAAAGTGTTGTTACAAAATGAAAAATGAAAATGCCAAAAAAGAGAGAAAAAAAACGAAGACACAAGAGACAAAAAAAATATATTATTCCACCATATTTATTAAAATTAAATTTGTAATAATAATAATAATAATAATAATAATAATAATAATAAAATATTTTTTATATATAATATTAAAATTCAAAGTAAGAGATCTATAGAAAATAATAATAATAACAAAATATTTTTAAATAAAAATAAAAGTATAATTGTGAAAGTTGAAGGAGAAATTACCACATGACATTAAGTATAGTCTTTATTAATATTTAGAAGAAGATTAGATTAGATTAGATTGCATTTATTGTTTAAATGGTTGTAAGGAAGATCAGGGGCGGACCTACCCACATCCGTGGGTGGGTGGCCGCACCCCTTGAAAAAATAATTTTTAGTGTTAATTTCCCGGTAAAATCTCGACCGCACCTCTTGAAATTTTTCACCCGCACCCCTTGGAAAATTTCAATTGCCCTCCTTAGAAAAAAAATCATATTTTTAATTTATAAAAATTGTAATAAACACTAATCTTTTTATAAAAATATAACCTAAACATTGATTTTTATAAAAATATAACATTATTTATAAGTTTGTAATCCACTCATTAACCCAAGCCCACTTAACCCAACCCAACCCAACAAAATTTGAACTATATAAATAACCCAACCCATGGCATTATAACCTTGTGGCCTTTTGAAGTGGGATAAGGCTTAGAGACTAGGTTCTGGATTCAAGTCCCACAAGGTGTTTTTTCCCAGATTTATTGGGTTTCCCTTAAATTTGTGTATATGCATTATTGTCTAGTGGAGATAGATATTATCAAGTGGTTCCGCTGGTGACATGATAATAATTCAATAGCATTTTGAAGTGGGATAAGGCTTAGAGACCATTAGGTCCTGGATTCAAGTCCCACAAGGTGTTTTTCCCGGATTTATTGGGTTTCCCTTGAATTTGTGTATATGCATTATTGCCTAGTGGAGATAGATATTATCAGGTGGTTCCGCTAGTGACACGATAATAATTCAATGGTCCACCAGTGATCCAAATTTACCGTTAAAAAAAATAGAATAAAATGAAATAACCTAACCCAAACCGCCCCTTCCTATTTTGTTTCTCCCGCTCTCTCTCGTGACCTCGACTGCCTATGCGATCCTCATCCCCAGCGACGCAATAGCCAACAACAGCCATCCAACTTCAATTCTCGCCAGAAATCGCAAATATCCAGCCACCAAATTCACTGGAAACCAAACAATACAAAGTACCTTCTTTTTAATGTTATATTGTTGTTTGTTGTTTTTTTAGAGGAAATATAGTTTTAGAGATGATAAAAAAGGTTTAAAATTTTATGTATTTAATGTTTTATTGGTTGTTCTAGACTTTAGTATGGTGATTTTGTTTTTTATTATGAGCTTTTGGTTGCTGCAACTTACAAAGTAATCAACAATTAGTAGGGCTTGAAAAGTAAAAATGAAAATTATGGAGCGGTAAACTTATGGTGCGATTCGTATGTTTAGTACTTTAGTGTTATTTTATGAACTTATGGATCGATTTATATGTTTGGATAGATTTATAAATTGAAAAGTAGCACTAAATGATATTTTGAATAAATTTCAAAAAACGAAATCCGTTAGAGCGACATTTTAAGTATGTTTGTAACAACGTTTGATATTATGTTCTTTTGTTTTACATGATTCGACTCGAATCTAACCGTATCGATCGGATCCGACCCGATATGAACCGAATTTTTTTTAAATATACATAGGGGTCTGAAATCTTTAAAAATATTTCGCACCCCCATGAAAAAATTCTTGGATCCGTCACTGAGGAAGATACGAGAAAAATAAAAAATATGGATAACCTTTAAACAATTAAGTAACTGAATTAATAATGCAATTAATATATTAATGAGATGTTCACTTTGTTTTGATTGGAAGTATTATACAGGAAAGGTGAAAACTTCAAAACAAATTGTTGGGCTAGAGGGAAATTGAAGCTGGGCCGATGTAACTAAACCAATTTGGACTTATTACATTACTCATATTTAATGGAAGCCAACATCATAGAAAGGAATGAAGGAACATATCGTGAATAAAAAGATAAAGCTTGGACGGCAGATGTTATATGTTGTAGCTTGGTTTGCAAGTTGAGGGATATAGCACAAGGAGATATTACAAAAGAGATCGCAGGACAATAACTTTTGACGGCTGCTTGGAGGGAATTGTTTCAGACGCAGATTTGAGACATCGCAGAGAAGAGTTTTTTGATGGCGGATTCTTGGAGTTCACGATACCGGATGACAACCATGCGCGGCTAAACTGTTTGTGGCTTCCGCTCGGATGAACTTTTACTTTGTTTTGCATTGAACTTTGTTTACGGATTCTTGTAACTCGTACAACTTGACCACTTGTGTTGAATTATTGGTAAACGTTTCTTGTCTGTGTAAATTGGTGGGTAGTTGACACAATCAAACGGGTTATTAGGTTGCATAGTGAATCTTAAAAACTATCCCTATTAACTAATCAAATTCATTAATTGTGAGGTCATGTCTATGTGGTGTTTTGAAGCGGTAAACAGGTTTTTATGTTAAACGGGTAATTGGGATTCCGGGTGGAAGTTACTTTTTCTCACATTGATCACAACTTTCGTAACTAGTTTTCGTGTTTTTACAATCAATTTCATCAAACCTCCAATTTAGATAATTTAGTTATTAGATATAAACGCGACATTAATCACAATTTCCACGTGGATACAATACCCTACTTAGCTATCTACGTAGTTTAAATAGGTTTTTTATTGACCCGTACGTTACAGAATCATCTAGTTCATAACTTAAAATCACATACTTTTAACAGTTTACCGCTTACAAATTGTATTAAGTCAAAGTCACACCTTCTAAAAGCTATCATAATCAATTAAGTCAAAGTCAAACCTTCTAAAAGCTACCTATATCTAATAAATTCTATTTAAAAGCTAATAACCTCTAATAACCATATCCTAACTAATTACCACCTTCCACCAACCCTGTCACACATAGCTCAAGCCTCACCATCTCATCCTCCACATACCTCTGCATACACACTGCCCAACCATTCGCATCCACAAGATTCACATACGCTCTCTGAAATTTGATAGGTATTAGGATTCAAGTTGCACTCTTGTTCTAGCCGGGTTCGAAGTTGGTTGAATGTATGTGGAACACCACTTGAAAGCCTTGCACGTAGTACACGACAACCATCATCATTCCTGGATTCGGTCACACGTTGAACCCAAACTGCACGCGTCTTGCGTTTAATACCCTCCGAGAAACTGTAAAAATAAAAAAAGATGGTTACACAATAAAAAAACAAACAAAGTATAGAATAGAGATGAGCATTTAGTACTGGGTACCGGTACCGAATTTTCCGTACTGAAGTTTTTTCGGTATCATTACCGGTAACCATTTTTTGGCATTTTCGGTATCGGTACCGGTTCGGTCTAACGACCTGAAAACCTAACACGAATTCGCGGGTTTGAGGTTTGTCTAATTGGATTTGGTCAGTTTCGGGTTGAACCCGCGAACCCGTTTAGCTAAACGGGTCGGGTTCGGGCTGAACCCGTCGGGTTTGCGGGTTGAGCCAATTAACCAATTTATATTATATTTTATTTTTTCAAAATGAATTTTTATGTTATAAGTTAAACTGGCTATATAACTTAAAAAAAGAACTTGACATAAGATTTTATAAATAAAATGTAACAGTTTTATATACATTTGCATTTTTTGTTGTAAAATTTAATTTTAAAATATTAATAAGTGAAAGAAAATAAAAAATAAAACAATTCGGTCAAATGGGTCAAGTTCGGGCTAACCCGCGAATATTCAGGTCGTGTTTGGGATTAGGTGTTTGACACGATTTTTGGGTTTAGGTCGGGTTGAACCCACTAACACGACCCGTTTAGCATTAAAAAAACTCTTTCTTCTTGTGTGCAGTCTGACTTGTGGCTGCGTCAACCCAAGATAATCTGATAGATGTTCTCTATCATTGGGATGCTTGCGTGTGTTTGGCGTCCATTGCGTCAGCAACTGTGCATTTCGCAAATCTTCTAAAGCATGGTCAAGTAAAACTCCAATGACCCCTAAGTCGAAATCCAAATTTCCTGCATTGATGTGATCACGCAGTGTATTAAAGATTTCGTTGATCCTTGTTAATGCTTCTTGATAATATATGATTGAAGCAAGCCTCCTCGGGCGCAAAGGTTATTCTGGTGGCGGTAGTGGCACGTTACCACCACCTACTGGTGGCGGTGGCGGTGGTGGCTCGTCCATGTTATCACCTTCCCCGTTGTTATTCATAAACTCTATAAACAGCTCGAGCAGTTCTAGCTTGGCTCGGCGAGTCATATGCACCCCTATCACCATAATCAGTTGTAGTCCTAATCCAAAACAATCACGTAACCTTAAAACATAACAATAACAGAGTTTAAATGCAAAATAAAACACTCAAACTAAAACAATTCGTTTCTTACATAACCTAATCTTAATAAAAACTATAGCAGATTCGATCATACCAAACATCTTACGAGAGCGTATGAAAAATTAGGATATTTGAGTGTTTGGAAAATCAGATACTCAAATTTGGTTTTTGAAACTGTAACTATCAATTTTTTTTTCTAAATCTAATGCCAAACACCCATATAATCTACCTGCTAACAACTTAAATCATTCATGAAAAAACTGACATTTTCCATCTGATATAAGCTGATAAAGTCATGATGAATCGAGCTCAAATTTGGTTTTTGAAACTGTAACTATCAAATATATTAATCCCAAACACCCATATAATCTACCTGCTAACAACTTAAATCATTTATGAAAAAACTGATATGTTTCATCTGATATAAGCTAATAAAGTGATAATGTCATGATGAATCGATCATCAAACATCATAGCGAACCTGTTACACAGATTGTAGTGGATCTCTGATCTTAACTCAGCTCTAAGAGCAATTTTACTCCTTAATTAAGTGTGGAAGTGAGAATGACCTTTTACTCCTGAGTGAGTGAAGAGAATGAGCAATTTTGGGGGAAACGGTTTCCCCAAAATTGCTTGGGGAACAAGAAAAGTGAAGAAAAGAAAAACAGTTAATTGCTGTTTTGGTCCCTCTACTTTGTTTTTTTTTTTTTTTCATTTTTGTCGTCCAAAACACAATTCCTTTCGCTTAGATTTATTGATTTAAAGTTTGTTGTTTGACATTTGACAAGTTCGTATGATAACGTTTATGTATCAACTTGTCGATGACTTTTATTTTAAGAATGCCAGGCGTACACTTTGCACTTATTTCATGTCATACTTGCAGGGCACGTAAATGAATTGAACAACTCGAAGATCTTTTGACGGAAGGTTGGTCACATGAGTTACTTATAAACTCAAATAATATTTAAGCGATGGGTTATCATTGGTCAAATTACACGTAAATCAAATTAATTAAATTTAAAGAACTAATTTTTATATGCCAAATAAAACTGTAATACATTTTTACACTCACAAGGAATAAAGTCAATATATAACATATATAGAATAGAATTTGGGGGAAGGTTACAATTTGTATGAATCGTTTAAAATTAAAAGCCCAAAAACAAATTTATATTCTCATTTGGATGAACAAAAAATAGTTTTAACGAAATAGCATCCTATAATTAATACTTATATCCTTCAATAATTCGTTAAATAAACAAACAAATGACCACTGGTTCAAATCAATGGATACATATTGTTCCTAAAGTTTTTATTAGTTAATGTATTGCATAAAAGTAAAACACCATGTCACCAAGATCTACATGCTTTTTTTCTCTTTTCGAAAAGCCTAAAGGGTGTCTTGTCCATACCCCAAAAAAATAAATAAACTAAAATAGCCTAAAGGGTGTTTTTGTCCGTACCCAAAAAAATAAGGGTACTAATTAAGAAAGTAAGATAGAAGGATGTAGACCAATCAAAACATGAATTATTCAAGCAAACATAACCAATCAATAAAGCTCATATTAAACAACTATTTAATTAACCAAACAACACTTTTCAAGGATCGTCACCACTTTAGGTATGTCTGGAGGGTCCCACCGTACAAATTTCAACTTTAATGTTAAATTTCTTTTGTATTTTAGCCAAATTAAACACCTATGTTATTTTAATGGCCTTAACTTATTCTAAAATAGAATAAATGTAGAAATATAATTACAAAACTATTTTTCATGTGTTAAGTAGGGTAGAAATAGGCTAAACGCATTTTAACTTATCATATGTGGGGTAGTCCATAGGTTACACCGTATGTATATGTATCGGGTAGACCACTCGGAGAAAGCACGCAATGCTCACTACATATGTCAATGAGATAGGTGACTTATGACGCGTTTAATAGATATTGGATTAATATGACAAGTTGACAGTACAAGTATACAACTATGATTCGTAATAAAAGTCCAGCGCGATCGGACTTAGTCTGCTCACACCATATGGTTGAGAGATGATGACATGATATATGTACGTTGAATACGTGCTACAAGCATGTAACTTCGGACCATGACTTAAAAAATAAACCCAATTAAAAAATCCCTAACACCCGAATGGTCCCCACTGGCAAGCTATCTCCTTATATAGCCGGGGCCGTCATAATGATGTTTTCAAAGATATGTAACAACAATAAACTTGGTGTGCTGTATTATAACTATATAATAACGCTATAACTTACTTGGTATAATGTATAGTTATTTAAATAGCTCGTGGCTTGTAACTTGTTTGATTAAATTAAAAGCTCACATTTGAGCTAATTTTGCTCAAGCCAACTCGTTGGCATAAGTTTTCAACCCAATGTGTGGTTGCTCGAGTGAAATGACCATATACTTTTAGCACCAATGCACAACCAACGAAGTCCAGGACTTCGCCCAACTAAAATGCCTAATTTTGATGTGACTTCTCTATTTCTTTTCGATTCTCCTTTGAATTTTGAAACTTGTTTACCATGATTTCAGTGGTTACAGACGTTGCTATCATGATTCGGCCTTTACACTGTGACTGCTCTCTCTCTCTCTCTTGATGTATATGTGTTTGTCTTGAGTTTTCCAATGTATATGGCGTTTTCAACAAACGCATGAGATTTTAATGATGTATATTTGCTTGTCGTTATGTTTTTTTTCCGGTTCATCTCCCTCACCACAAGACTTCACATTCTCATAGATGGGAAAATTTGAAGTAGTCAGCTTATCATGCCACAAATTGCCTCCAGTTTTAAGCAGGGCAAATACGACATTAATTTTCAGTTTAATAAGGAGATTACAAGCCAAGTCAAGTTGGCAAATATATAGTTTCAAGGCGTGAACCTAAGCGTCTAGTCGAATGTAACATTTGTGTAAATCGGGTTTCGAAAACCCGCCCCAAATTATCAATACAAACATATTTATTTACGTTGTACGGTTATTTTATTTCATATGAAAAAAAAAATAATAATAATAATAATAATAGATAATAATGATAATCAATGTTTAATAAAAAATTATATAATAAACAATATAATTTATGGATAATTAAAAAAGTTTATTAAAAAAAGCAGAAAGGTGGAACCGGGAATCGAACCCGGGTTCCCCCAGTCACACACACACTACAAACACCACTGGACTACACACACTTCTTGTGTTTAACCTCGCAAAACAAAATATATGCATACACCCTCAGACCAGGCGGGAAAAACCTGCAACTACCCAGAACTATACAGCACACCTTTCCTTTTCGGCTTAAACCCTCCGACAACTGGCTCGACGCTATTTTTGGCAAACTCCAATCTATTAGCTCTCATCTCCGCAGCAGATTGGAAATCGTAGAATTCGGTTTCCTAAATCGAACCCCTAAAGCACCACTATATATACCGAATACCCACCCTCTTTCAGAAATCGCTCACTCCCAACTTCTTTACGCGCATTCTTCCTCTGCCTGCTCACCGGAAAACACCGGATGTTACCGGAATTTAATCGCCGGAAGTTGCGGTTCATCATCCTGTTTTACGGTAGTCCCCTATGTGTCCTTTCTTTTTAATTCATTTAAGCATCTGCCCATAAACAATTGGATCAGAATGAATCGGTTTTGATTCAGGCGGGAATAATGTTTGGGTAAATTTCTAAATGAAGAAGACGAAGTGGGTTAGTATTCTTATGTAATTAAATCCTAAGTTATAACCGAGTTAGACACACAGTCCATCGGTGGACTGTGTGCACATTCAACACACACGACCCGAGTTCGATTCATGCAGCAGACATCGTTTTTCTTAAAACTATTAAACCCATACTGAGATACATTGAGAGGTTATATATAATGCAACTTCTATATCATACGGGTTAAACACCCAGCCCAACTGGTTGGGCCGGGTGCAAGCCAAACCCAAAGACGCCGGTTCGAAACTAGTTACAGGCGTCCGGTTTGATCCATTATAACCTTTTGAGAATTAATTAAAATTGAATAAACTTAATAAGAGTATAAGAACAATTAAAATGGTGATTCTTTCGGGTTAGACACGTAGCTCAGTTGGAAGAGCTGCGTGCACGCAACCGAGAGGTCACGAGTTCGAGCCCCACCACACGCATGCTTATCCCCCTATCCGACCGGTCGACTAACAGGTTGTCAGTCTGACAACTGTTTTTTTATATATTATTTTTATCTTATATATTATCTATTTCTAGTTTATTTACTTTCTGGTTTAATAATTAAATGGGAAAATCAATTAAAGTTGGTTAAAAGTACATATGTTAAGAGTTTAATACATCAATACAACCCACTAATTAATCTAAAAACCTAAACAAAGGTTTTAATCAAAATATTAGCCTATTTATTTATTTATCAAGTTATCACGTTATTTTTTTTAGGTTAGTACACCTTCATCGATTAGATTCCCAACTCGTGCGCTCCCTTTACCATCCAAGAATACGCACCCAAGGTGAGTGAATCTCTACAAATTCCCCGTATTAATCACGTTTTGGGGTGTATCATGTGTCGTACCATTTCTTTATTTTATTTAACACTTGTGCTAATATCATTTCGTGATCAAATGTGTATTGCTTGTAATGTGGTTTATATGTGGATACATTTTATCATTTCAGTGCACTCATTTCATTAGGCCCATCAGTTTCTCGTGGGATACGGGTTGAGCATCAGGAGCCTTATTAGATCGGCTCCGTTTGATTGAGCCTTGATCTCACATACATCATCCATTATGTCATATGTTCATTCAATGTGGTTTGTGATTTGTTACATATATGCATTTGTTCACATGTGATTTATGCACAATCTTATTTTAAACAACAATAAATTCATTTACTTAAATGTTTTATCAAGGTTCACTCGCCAACTTTTGTTGACCCAAATTTCTTCTGTTTTACGCATGATACAGGTGATCAAGTTGAGGAAAGAAACATCTAGGATGGCCTTAGAAGAATAATCAAGTTATTTCGTTGGAACAATCATTTGGTTTATTATTTGTGTTTGTACGAAATTTTGTGTTGGATATTTGAATTTAATTTGAATTTAATAAATATGAAACTTGTTAGTAAATATCATGAGCTTTGGTGATAACCCAATCATGCCCCGACTTTTATTCCGCTGCGGGTCGGGGTGTGACAGATTGGTATCAGAGCTTGTGATTATAGGGATATAGGATAGGTTATTAGACCCTTAGAGCCTATATTATAGTTGATTAGATTTTAATTATCTATGTGTTTCATGCAAAATTCATGATGTTTATATGTTTCATGTTTATTTTCACACACAATACTATGCAAGCACACTCACAAGTACATGTTAATATGAAATGCTCATCATAGTTCATGCCTCCATAACATATCATATCTATGAAAGCACACACCTCACGATTTCACAACTTTCATGATTTTCTTTCAAAGATTTTTGCAATGTTTTCATATTTTTTTTTCCAATCACATCAAAGTGAGTTTTCACGACGGGCGTGTAGTAACTGGAAGGGTACGAGTACCGGTAGTCGAAACGTCCGTCTAGGCTTGGCATTCGTATAAATCCAAAATAAAGGACCAGTTTGCCTACCTGGGGACTAACGATGGGAGTACGAAGGACCTATTAGGCCAAAGCATGCCATACCAAACGTCGTGCGAACTAACTCTACTTTGAGTTGTCATTGTGTCTACACCTGGACACCCTCCGACCTTACATCTCGCAATCATGTTTTACGATTTTCATTCGGGTGATGCGAGTGTGAACCAGCCAACACCAATGTGAACCCTACCAAGCCCAATAGTCATGGGGGCCAACATGACTATACAGGCTATGGTATGGGAGACATTTGGAGGCCCAAACATGAGCAAGCCCAAGACATCCAATGGATGTAGTTAAGTTATTTTCAGTTATTTATAAATGTTGTTTCATTCTTTTTACGGCACATGACACCTAGAAAATTCTCAAACTCACAATATCCCTACATATATTCCTGTAGATGTCTGCTAGGCAATTACGGGGAGGTAGAAGGTCAGGAAAGTCGAGCGAATGCTTGGCCACGCAAATTGCTCAACAAATGGCCGCAGTACTTCCTGACATCGTGCTACAAGTTCAACAAGCTCTCACCGCTAATCCCATTAACCCTCCCAACCAAGAAGACCAAAGCGTCGCCAACCCTCCTCCCAAAACCCCTAAATGCACCTACAAACACTTCAAGTCTTGCGATCTCCCAAAATATTAAGGGACTGAAGGTGTCACCGCTCTCCTCCACTGGTTTGAGGAGATGGAAAACACCTTTCTCAATTGCGACTGTCCTGAGGATCATAAGGTACGTTACGCAACTGGAAGATTGTTTGGGGTAGCCCTTACCTGGTGGAACACGGAAAAAGGTAAGTGGGGTGTAGAAGATGCCATGGCCTTATCATGGGAGGAATTAAGAGAGATCATGACAAGACGCTTCTGCCCTAGAAGCGAGATCAAGAAGCTTGAAGATGAATTCTATTCTCTAAAGCAAAAGGAAGGAGATCACACCTCCTACAACAAGAGGTTTCTTGAGTTGAACCAAATGGTTCCCAATCAGTTCACCCCATTATACCGCTTAATTGAACACTACATTCAAGGCTTCCCCTCGAAAATCCAAGATTCGGTTTTAAGTACTTCGCCTGCAACACTCGAAGCCGCAATGGAGTTAGCTACGGAACTCACTGAAAATCGCATTCGAAATGGCAAATTTAAAGATGAGAAGAAGAAAACACCCATTGAGACCCCAATTCCAAACCACTCAGGTTCATCCTCGAAGTTTACTGGTAAGAGGAAGCAAAATGGCAAGAACTTTGCTGTCACCCAAACCAACCCTCCCATCATTGCTGCTCCAACACCCAAGTTGTCCCTCCAGCCGCACCATTCAAAAGGCCATACATTGGCCCACACCCAAAGTGTAACCGTTGCCAATACCATCACCCTCCTGAAAACCCTTGCCAACATTGCACAAGTTGTGGTCGTGCGGGTCACACTATCCAAACCTGCCGTCCCCTTCAGCGATCAAACCGCAGTCAACCTCCAACCCAAACCCAAAATCAAATGGTGGGCCAAGCCCAACAACTCTTACTTCTACCACCTGCACAACCCACAACCCAACCTTACTACCAACCCAACAACCCCAGATGCAACCCATACGAGCCTGTTTTAATTGTGGGGACCCAACCCACTTCAGAAATACTTGCCCACGCCTGGTGAACATCATCAATGCCCAAACCCAAGCAAACCCGATGAACCAGACTAATCAAGCTCCTCCACCTGCTAGAGGAAGGGCCTTCAATATCAACGCCAACCAAGCCAGGGCAGACAACAATGTGGTCAATGGTACGTTTCTCGTAAATGGTAGTTATACATCCATATTATTTGATACCGGTACGGATAAGAGCTTTGTATCCTTAGAATTCGAATCTATTCTCGACCTACCTCGTGATAGTCTCGTTGAATCTTGGAGGGTGGAAGTTGCTGACGGGAAACCTATTTCATTAAATTCTATCATACGTGATTGTACTCTCACCCTAAATGATCATGATTTTTTGATTGATCTCATTCCTATGAAATTGGGAAGTTTCAACGTTATCATCGGTATGGACTGGCTCAGCCAGCATCATGCTGAAGTGGTGTGCCATGAAAAGTTCATTCGTATTCCCCTCGCCGGCGGTCAGACACTACGTATCTTTGGAGAAACTCCTTCGAAAGGGCTCAAATTGATGTCCTGCCTTCAAGCCCGAAGTTATCTTCGCAAGAATTACGTCGCATTTCTAGCTCACGTCGTCAAGAAGGAAGGCAAGGAAAGGAAGCTCGAAGATATTCCAATTGTGAAAGAATTTCCGCAAGTTTTTCCCGACGACGTTTCAGGACTTCCTCCTGCACGAGAAGTCGAATTTCGAATAGATCTTGTGTCTGGCGCTACACCGGTCGCAAAATCTCCCTATAGGTTAGCCCCATCCGAGATGCAAGAGTTGGCCAGTCAACTGCAAGAGCTGACTGACAAAGGATTCATACGTCCTAGCTCATCGCCTTGGGGTGCCCCTGTTATTTTTGTGAAGAAGAAAGATGGAACGTTTCGCATGTGCATTATAGAGAACTCAACAAGTTGACGGTTAAGAATCGCTATCCACTGCCTCGTATTGATGACCTTCTAGATCAACTTCAAGGTGCCACCTGTTTTTCCAAAATCGACATTCGTTCTGGTTATCATCAGCTTAGAGTACGCGAATAAGATATTCCAAAAACCGCCTTTCGAACTCATTATGGTCATTACGAGTTCATGGTTATGCCTTTCGGATTAACCAACGCCCCCGCTGTCTCTATGGATTTAATGAATAGGGTATGCAAACCCTATCTCGACCGTTTCGTCATAGTCTTCATCGACGATATCCTTATCTACTCCAAGTCAAAATCCGATCATGAGCGACATCTTCGACTCATTCTTACACTCTTAAGGACTGAAAAGCTTTACGCTAAGTTCTCAAAATGCGAATTCTAGTTAAGAGAGGTACAATTCCTTGGTCATGTCGTCAATGACAAAGGGATTCATGTCGATCCTTCGAAAATCAAGGCAGTACAAGAATGGCAAGCGCCACGTAACCCCTACCGAAGTTAGGTCATTTCTTGGCTTGGCTGGTTATTACCGACGTTTCATTGCCAATTTCTCCCGTATCGCCGTTCCGCTCACGACCTTGACTCACAAGGGAAAACCCTTCATTTGGGGAACTACGCAAGAGGAGGCTTTCCAAACTTTAAAGCAAAGGCTTTGTAACGCACCTATCCTCACACTCCCTAAGGGTTGCGATGACTTAGTGGTTTATTGTTACGCATCAGGGCAAGGTTTAGGCTGTGTACTGATGCAAAGAGGAAAAGTGATAGCCTATGCCTCTAGGCAACTCAAAGCACATGAGAAGAATTACACCACCCACGACCTGGAACTTGGAGCTGTCGTGTTCGCTCTCAAGATATAAAGACATTACCTCTACGGTACCAAGTGTGAAATATACACTGACCACAAGAGTCTCCAACATATCTTCAATCAAAAAGAGTTGAATATGAGGCAGCGAAGATGGGTCGAACTTCTCAACGATTACGACTGTGAGATTCGGTATCATCTTGGCAAGGCAAACGTGGTGGCTGATGCGCTCGGTCGTAAGGGTTATGCGAACTCTATTCATCTTCTATGTTCGCAAATTGTAACTGATATCAAAGATCGAATACGGGCAGCTCAACATATCTCTGTAACAGAAAATGACGTACGCGATGAGCTGTCATGTGGAGCTGAACTAAAAATCGAAACCAAATCCGATGGTATTTTATACTATTTAAACCGTATTTGGATTCCCGATCGCGACGATCTTCGTGGTTTCCTCATGAATGAGGCACACAAAACACGATACCCTGTACATCCAGGAGCCGATAAGATGTATCAAGACTTACGATACGCCTACTGGTGGCCTGGCATGAAGAAGGATATCGCTGCTTTTGTTTCCAAGTGCCTTACATGCTCCAAAGTAAAAAATCATAACCATGGACTTCATTACCGGGTTACCTCGCACCTCCAGTGGGTATGACACCATATAGGTGATCATTGATCGTCTCACGAAATCAGCTCACTTCATTCCGATTCGCGAGGACTTCAAGAACGAGAAGTTAGCTCGTATCTACATCAGCGAAATCGTAAGCCGTCATGGTGTACCTTTAAGCATCATTTCAGACCGTGATGGTCGTTTCACTTCACGCAGATGGCGAGCCGTACAAACTGCTTTGGGTACACGCTTAGACCTCAGTACCGCCTTTCACCCTCAGACTGATGGTCAATCCGAGCGCACCATCCAAACCGACGAAGACATGCTTCGAGCATGTGTCATAGACTTCAAAGGGAATTGAGACGCTCACTTACCGTTAGTCGAGTTTTCGTACAACAATAGCTATCATTCAAGTATCGGCATGGCTCCTTTCGAAGCTTTATATGGTCGTAAATGTCGATCTCCGGTATGTTGGCACGAAATTGGGGAGGCGCAAATCACCGGACCTGAATTGATTCAAGAAACAACCGACAAAATCATTCAAATTTGAAACAATCTTCTAGCTGCTCAAAGTCGTCAAAAGAGTTATGCCGACAAACGACGAAAGCCCTTGGAGTTTGGCATTGGTGATCAAGTACTTTTGAGAGTATCACCGTGGAAGGTGTAACATCCGTCAAAAACGGATTTACCAAACCCGCTCCGTTTATCAACCGAACAGTCAGTCAAAATTTTCGTTTCGAATTAAATGTCCAAAACATTTTTAAACGATCCGTAATCAATTATTATACGCGAATATATATTTAGTTTTTGAAAAACCGTCAAAAATCGCAAAATAAAAATAAAATACATCTGCCGGGTTTCGAACCCGGGTCTGTACCGAACCAGAATCAAGTCTTAACTCTCACCCACAAACCACTGCGCCGCTTGTTATGTTTGATGAATAACAGAATCATTTAATTGATATAGTGACTTTACAAATTCAAAACCGGCGCCCAAACGGTTCAGTCGTCGGAATCCCGGAATATTCGTGAGCCTTAACTACGATTTACGTTATAACGTAAACCTTTAATCAGACGTCGGTTATAACCGATGTTTGAAGTCCGCGACACTTTTCAAAACCGCCGGAAAACTTAAATTGATGAATACAGTTCAAAATCAGACCAAATACATTTCGATTATTCCCTATAAATTCAACCACAATCGTCTGCAAACTTTTTCGCTAAAAATCACATCTTTTCACGGCGTAATTTCTCTCGCCGGAATAAACCTGTTCGTCGCCGGAAAACCGGTTTCCCCATTGCCGAGCTTTTCTGAACCTCTGAAGCTTATACCGGTGATACCCTTACCTTTTCCAAACTTTTCGGAGACTAGCTGCTACAAGGAACACGTCGCCGGAGTTGAATTCAGTCGCCGGAGTTTCTGCCGGAAAACAGAGAGTTCAGTCGGTATATTCTCCGCTCAGTTTCTTTTCCTTTTCACTTCTATCTCACCAGTAATTAACCTAAAACACTATTGAAACTTGAATAAAAACTCGAACCAGTCAGACCCGATTTCTGGTTCAACTTTGTCGAAGAAGACGACGCACTTCCATATCATATAAGTATATTATAAATCATGATTTTAATCGGGTTAGACACACAGTCCAGCGGTGGACTGTGTGCACATAAGACGTTAATTATGCAAAGGTCTCGAGTTCGATTCCCGTCTCACACGCTGCCTTAATAAAATCTATTTTTTTTATTACTGAACCGGAGTCGCCTTAGTTATATGTTAAGTATATTAATAACCGGAATAATAACCAAGTTATACACACAGTCCAGCGGTGGACTGTGTGTTTGTTTATATCACAGGTCACGAGTTCGAGTCCGGTCCTCAGCACCGACTCGGACAATTATCTTTTCTTTTAAATAAGGCAGAAAAGGAAATATCTATTTTGTATTTAAGTATAATAAAAACCGAATATTATAACATGTTGAACACTCGAGACCTGTGGTGTGCATGACCGTTTCGCCTTAAACTGTTTTTAAAATAAAAATGATTTTCTGTTTAAATTCTAATTAATGTATATATATAATTAAAATCGGATATATAACGGGTTAGACACGTAGCTCAGTTGGTAGAGCTGCGTGCACGCGTACGGGAGGTCTCGGGTTCGAGCCTCACCGAGCGCACAACAATATTCCGCAAACCGGTCAACGACCAGTCAAAGTCAACAAGTCAAGGTCAACTGTAGCAGAAAAAAATAAATATTTTTATTATTTTTATTTAATTATTTTAATTAAAAATCAATTATAAATACTTAAAAATAACATTTTTAAGATTAGAAAATAGCTTCAAACTCACAAAAATACACCCAACAATCCTACTAAAATAGTTTAATAAAATCCGTTTACTCACCAAACCATAATGCGATTTATCTAGGTTAAATCTCACTCGTGGTTAAAACCACTTCGCGTGCATTCATCATCATCAACCGAACGCACCCACTGTGAGTGAATCTTACAATTCCCCCTTTTTAATTACACGTTTTGGGGTGTGTCATGTGTTATGAATTAATTAATTTATTTATTTAAACTTGTGCCATACCACATCATGACTTAAACTTAGATTGATTTATTGTTGTGATTTATTTATATTCCGTTTGTCAAATTACATGAAACTCATACATTAAGCCCATCAGTTCCTCGTGGGAAACGAGTAGAACATCGCGTGCTTCAATTCAAATTCATTATTATTCATGTGTGTTTTCATTGAGTTTATATTGTTTGTAGTTGTGTTATTCATATTATCATGTTTATGCAATTCATTCATCAGGCCCCTCAGTTCCTCGTGAGAGACGAGTTGAGCATCGCGTGCCTTTAATTGTTCCATTATTGTTCATGAGTGTTTTCATTTAACATCTTATGGTTATTGATCAAGTTACATCTAATTTTACTCATGTTTGGTTGTGCACATATTTCATAATCAATTTAAATAAATTGTTCAAATGTTTTTCCATAGGATTCACTCGCCAACATTATGTTGATCCAAAAACCTTTTTACACATGATACAGGTGAACAGGTTGAAGCAAGGATAACATAGGATATGCCTTAGAAGAGAACAAAGGAGTTAGATTGTTAGTTAGATCATGTTGTATCACTATTGTAAACTTTCATTTAATTTGTATTAATGAATATGAAACATTTAATAAATGTCATGAGCTTTGATGATAACCCAATCATGCCCCGATCACCTTATCCGCTGCGGGTCGGGGTGTGACAGATTGGTATCAGAGCCATGACTATAGGGATATAGGATAGGTTATTAGACCCTTAGCGCCTATACTATAGTCTGCCTAAAATTTTAAATTGATTAAGTGGTTACATACAAACTTGTGATATTTATTTGTTTCATATTTGTTTACATTTCAGTCAAACATACATGCTCATATACATATTCATTATACATATATACATATTCATTATACATATATCGATGTTCATGTGTTCAATTTATTTTCATACTCTCGTTATCCAAAGATTTTATGCAATTTTCAAATCTCATCAAAGTAAGTTCTGCGACGGGCATGTAGTAACTGGAAGGGTACGAGTACCGGTAGTCGGAACGTCCTGTCTAGGCTGGCATTCGTATAAATCCAATATAACGGACCAGTTTGCCTACCTGGGGACCAACGATGAGAGTACGAAGGACCTATTAGGCCAAAGCATGCCACACCAAACGTCGTTCGAACTAACCCTACTTTGAGGTGTCACCGTGTCTACACCTGGACACATTCCGAACATCACACGTTGTATACATATTTCTCGATTTTCACCGGGTTTTGTGTACGCAACCAGGCAGAAACCGTGCGAACCATATGAAAAACCGGTAATTCATGGGGGCCCACATGATTACATAAGGTAAAGTATGGCGGCATGACGGGCCTAACAGCGAGCAAAGCCAAAGACATCCTATGGATGTAGTATTTTTGTATAATTATTTTATGAATGTTCATCCCTAATGCGACCCATGATCTCAAAAGCATTCAACTCATACCCTTGTCATGTATTCATTGTAGATGTCTTCTAACCTCGCCCGTAGGAAGACGAGAGCAAGAAGAGCCCGCGAACGCATGGCTACCTTAATCGCTCAACAAATGGCTGCTGTAATACCCAATATTGTAATCCAAGTTCAACAAGCACTTACCAATAATCCTGTCAACCAAGCAAACCAAAACATTTTCAACTCTTCCCCAAACACCACTAAATGCACCTACAAGCATTTCAAATCATGCGACCCTCCGAAATATAAAGGAACTGAAGGTGTCACCGCACTCCTCCATTGGTTTGAAGAAATGGAGAATACTTTTCTAAATTGCGATTGCCCTGATGATCGCAAAGTGCGTTATGCTACCGGTCGACTATATGGGATAGCACTTACTTGGTGGAATACAGAGAAGGCCAAACGAGGTGTGGAAGATGCTATGTCCTTAACTTGGAACGAATTGAAGGAAATCATGACCAGACGATTTTGTCCAAGGAGCGAAATCAAGAAGCTAGAAGATGAATTTTACTCATTGAAGCAAGTGGAAGGAGACCACACCACCTACAACAAAAGGTTCCTCGAATTACATCAAATGGTTCCCAACATGTTTACTCCCCTCTACCGTTTGATCGAGCACTACATTCGTGGTCTTCCGTCAAAGATTCAAGACCCTGTGATAAGTACCAAGCCTGCAACTTTGGAAGCAGCAATGGAGCTAGCAACAGAGCTCACCGAGAACCGAATCCGAAACAAAGACTTCAAGGAGGAGAAGAAGAAGGATAAAGAATCGACTGAAACCTCCGACTCTACTCAAACTGAATCCCCTTCTCAACCCGAATCCCCTTCTCAACCCGAATCCCCTTCTCAACCCAAACCTAAGAGAAGAAGAGTCGGGCGACTTTTCGCTGCTACTCAACGAAATCAACCAGTTTTTCACGCTATACCCATCCGAGCTGTCCCAATCACCCAAGTGGCACCCAACTCAGCTTACCCAAATAAGAAACCATATCTTGGACCTCACCCTCAATGCAACCACTGTTTTTATCACCATTCCCTTACTTTACCTTGCCGGCTATGTACAACTTGTGGACGTTATGGTCATTTGAGCAACGTTTGTCGCACCTTTCAAGACCAAACCTTTTCCCCTACACAAAACATGGCCCAAACTTATCATCAACCCCAACACCCCATGTTCCCATATGCTCGAGCTTGCTTCAATTGTGGCGACCCTACCCACCTTGGAAACACATGCCCTCAATTGGTAAACGTTATCAACACTCAAGCCCAATCAAACCCAGTTAACCAAGTAAACCAAGGAAACCCAACCACTATGCCACCAGCAAGAGGAAGAGTCTTCAATATCAACGCCAACCCTGTCGAGGATAATGACGGCCCAAACGAAGATACTCAGCTAGTCCTTTTCGCCGAAGATCCAGATTCAACTCCTGTTGTTTAGTCTTCTTTATCACATGGGTAGACTGTTAGAGTAATTATGGTATATTATATATTATATATTGTTTTCAGTATACGATTTTGCCGAGGCCGTGGCTCCCCATCCATCGAGGTTGAGTTGGATCCCCATTTTATTATGTGGTTGATCTTGGCGTGCCCGCACGATCGGCTCCGTTGTTGAGCCTTGATCGGTTACGTAATATTTCATTTCAATACATGCAATACGCTCGGCTCCGTTTGATTGAGCCTTGAGTGCACAGTTCAATTTACATTTCAAGTTCATGCAATACGCTCGGCTCCGTTTGATTGAGCCTTGAGTGCACAGTTCAATTTACATTTCAAGTTCATGCAATACGTTCGGCTCCGTTTGATTGAGCCTTGAGCGCACAGACAATTTCATTATCAGTATCATGTGGTTGTGGTGTTTGTAGTAGAGTTGCATCGAACTAACCATAACTTGCGGATAAAGTCAATGAAAATTTGACAAGGATATGGTGGATACGCCGATGGTACTTCCTATATATAAGTATTCTTGTCAAATGATCGGAGGCATTATCAGGCGGTTATGAGAGGTTCCATGCATAGGCTGTTTGTGTGGTTAAGTTATTCATATTCAGTACATGCAATATGTTCGGCTCCGTTTGATTGAGCCTTGAGCACACAATTTCAATTTCAGTACATTCAATATGTTCGGCTCCGTTTGATTGAGCCTTGAGCACACAATTTCAATTTCAGTACACGTTTGATTGAGCCTTGAGCACACAATTTCAATTTCAGTACATTCAATACGTTCGGCTCCGTTTGATTGAGCCTTGAGCGCACATCCATTTTATTTTCAGTACATGCAATACGATCGGCTCCGTTCGATTGAGCCTTGATCGCACAGATATATTTCATTTCAGTAATTTATGTTTGTTGTATTGATTGTAGAGTTATAGGACTAATCATAATTCACTGTTAAAACCAATGAAAATTTGACAAGAATATGGTGGATACGCCGCTGGTACTTCCTATATATAAGTATTCTTGTCAAAGGATCAGAGGCATTAACGGATGGTTATGAGAAGTTCTATGTAGGATTTATTAGTTTCTTGGTAACCAATCATAACTTGTGGATAAAACTAATGAAAATTTGGCAAGAATATGGTGGATACGCCGCTGGTACTTCCTATATATAAGTATTCTTGCCAAAGGATCAGAGGCATTATCAGGCGGTTATGAGAAGTTCCAGGTAGGATTTATTATTGCCTTGGTTGGAATTTGTGATACATTTATATCATCATGTTATTTAAAGAGATTGGATTGTGTTCCATTTCTACATAAATTAACCTCTCCATCATAACAAACGAGAGAGAAACTTCCATCATTCAAACATATATGCTATCAGAATGTGGATTCAAATATTTGCTGTTGTGTTTATACATGTTCAAATATTTGCTGATGTGTTTATTCATGTTCAAATATTTGCTGATGTGTTTCATTCATGTTCGAATATTTGCTGTTATGTTTATTCATGTTCAAATATTTGCTGATGTGTTCATTCATGTTTGGATATCAGTTGTTGTGTTTTTATTTATGTTCCATGTAGATTGTAGTGTTAGAAGTTTTGCCTTAGGATATAACCATATTTTTCCCAAACGTATCTAAACTCTTATGCATGATATCATTTTTAGAGAATCATTCCTGTTTATCAATATTCATACAGTAGGCAACAAAAAGCGATTCCTAAATAAGGTACTTAACCTTTCCAAGGAACGTTACCGCCTCGAACAAAAACTTAAGCCCTCATTTTTCTGAGCATACAACTGACAAAACAAAACATCATCATTCTTATAGTCAAAATATATCATTAATTAAATTTCGGGACGAAATTTCTAAAAAGCAGGGGATACTGTAACATCCGTCAAAAACGGATTTACCAAACCCGCTCCGTTTATCAACCGAACAGTCAGTCAAAATTTTCGTTTCGAATTAAATGTCCAAAACATTTTTAAACGATCCGTAATCAATTATTATACGCGAATATATATTTAGTTTTTGAAAAACCGTCAAAAATCGCAAAATAAAAATAAAATACATCTGCCGGGTTTCGAACCCGGGTCTGTACCGAACCAGAATCAAGTCTTAACTCTCACCCACAAACCACTGCGCCGCTTGTTATGTTTGATGAATAACAGAATCATTTAATTGATATAGTGACTTTACAAATTCAAAACCGGCGCCCAAACGGTTCAGTCGTCGGAATCCCGGAATATTCGCGAGCCTTAACTACGATTTACGTTATAACGTAAACCTTTAATCAGACGTCGGTTATAACCGATGTTTGAAGTCCGCGACACTTTTCAAAACCGCCGGAAAACTTAAATTGATGAATACAGTTCAAAATCAGACCAAATACATTTCGATTATTCCCTATAAATTCAACCACAATCGTCTGCAAACTTTTTCGCTAAAAATCACATCTTTTCACGGCGTAATTTCTCTCGCCGGAATAAACCTGTTCGTCGCCGGAAAACCGGTTTCCCCATTGCCGAGCTTTTCTGAACCTCTGAAGCTTATACCGGTGATACCCTTACCTTTTCCAAACTTTTCGGAGACTAGCTGCTACAAGGAACACGTCGCCGGAGTTGAATTCAGTCGCCGGAGTTTCTGCCGGAAAACAGAGAGTTCAGTCGGTATATTCTCCGCTCAGTTTCTTTTCCTTTTCACTTCTATCTCACCAGTAATTAACCTAAAACACTATTGAAACTTGAATAAAAACTCGAACCAGTCAGACCCGATTTCTGGTTCAACTTTGTCGAAGAAGACGACGCACTTCCGTATCATATAAGTATATTATAAATCATGATTTTAATCGGGTTAGACACACAGTCCAGCGGTGGACTGTGTGCACATAAGACGTTAATTATGCAAAGGTCTCGAGTTCGATTCCCGTCTCACACGCTGCCTTAATAAAATCTATTTTTTTTATTACTGAACCGGAGTCGCCTTAGTTATATGTTAAGTATATTAATAACCGGAATAATAACCAAGTTATACACACAGTCCAGCGGTGGACTGTGTGTTTGTTTATATCACAGGTCACGAGTTCGAGTCCGGTCCTCAGCACCGACTCGGACAATTATCTTTTCTTTTAAATAAGGCAGAAAAGGAAATATCTATTTTGTATTTAAGTATAATAAAAACCGAATATTATAACATGTTGAACACACAGTCCAGCGGTGGACTGTGTGTTAGATTAACCCACAGGTCCCGGGTTCGAGACCTGTGGTGTGCATGACCGTTTCGCCTTAAACTGTTTTTAAAATAAAAATGATTTTCTGTTTAAATTCTAATTAATGTATATATATAATTAAAATCGGATATATAACGGGTTAGACACGTAGCTCAGTTGGTAGAGCTGCGTGCACGCGTACGGGAGGTCTCGGGTTCGAGCCTCACCGAGCGCACAACAATATTCCGCAAACCGGTCAACGACCAGTCAAAGTCAACAAGTCAAGGTCAACTGTAGCAGAAAAAAATAAATATTTTTATTATTTTTATTTAATTATTTTAATTAAAAATCAATTATAAATACTTAAAAATAACATTTTTAAGATTAGAAAATAGCTTCAAACTCACAAAAATACACCCAACAATCCTACTAAAATAGTTTAATAAAATCCGTTTACTCACCAAACCATAATGCGATTTATCTAGGTTAAATCTCACTCGTGGTTAAAACCACTTCGCGTGCATTCATCATCATCAACCGAACGCACCCACTGTGAGTGAATCTTACAATTCCCCCTTTTTAATTACACGTTTTGGGGTGTGTCATGTGTTATGAATTAATTAATTTATTTATTTAAACTTGTGCCATACCACATCATGACTTAAACTTAGATTGATTTATTGTTGTGATTTATTTATATTCCGTTTGTCAAATTACATGAAACTCATACATTAAGCCCATCAGTTCCTCGTGGGAAACGAGTAGAACATCGCGTGCTTCAATTCAAATTCATTATTATTCATGTGTGTTTTCATTGAGTTTATATTGTTTGTAGTTGTGTTATTCATATTATCATGTTTATGCAATTCATTCATCAGGCCCCTCAGTTCCTCGTGAGAGACGAGTTGAGCATCGCGTGCCTTTAATTGTTCCATTATTGTTCATGAGTGTTTTCATTTAACATCTTATGGTTATTGATCAAGTTACATCTAATTTTACTCATGTTTGGTTGTGCACATATTTCATAATCAATTTAAATAAATTGTTCAAATGTTTTTCCATAGGATTCACTCGCCAACATTATGTTGATCCAAAAACCTTTTTACACATGATACAGGTGAACAGGTTGAAGCAAGGATAACATAGGATATGCCTTAGAAGAGAACAAAGGAGTTAGATTGTTAGTTAGATCATGTTGTATCACTATTGTAAACTTTCATTTAATTTGTATTAATGAATATGAAACATTTAATAAATGTCATGAGCTTTGATGATAACCCAATCATGCCCCGATCACCTTATCCGCTGCGGGTCGGGGTGTGACAGAAGGGAGTGGTTCGTTTTGGTCAAAAGGGTAAGCTAGCGCCACGCTACGTAGGACCTTTCAAGATCCTCGAAACAGTAGGTCCTGTAGCATACAAGCTTGACCTACCGGAAGAACTCAACAGAATACATCCCACGTTCCACATATCCAACTTGAAAAAGTGCCTCGCTGACGAAAACCTCCACATCCCTCTAGAAGACATTCAAGTTGATGAATCAATGCACTTCGTTAAAAGGCTAGTGGAAATCATGGATTTCAGTGAGAAGCGTTTAAGACGAAGTCGTATTCCAATCGTTAGGGTGCATTGGGAGTCAAAGCGAGGGCCTGAGTTCACTTGGGAACGTGAAGACTCAATGCGCGAGAAGTACCCGCATCTTTTTCTGGTTACAACTACTACTTAAATTTTGGGACAAAATTTCTAAAAGTAGGGGATACTGTAACATTTTTGTAAATTGGGTTTCGAAAACCCGCCCCAAATTATCAATACAAGCATATTTATTTACGTCCTACGGCTATTTTATCTCATATGAAAATAATAATAATAATAATAATAGATAATAATATCAATGTTTAATAAAAAATGATATAATAAACAATATAATTTATGGATAATTAAAAAAGTTTAATAAAAAAAGCAGAAAGGTGGAACCGGGAATCGAACCCGGTTCCCCCGGTCACACACACACTGCAAACACCACTGGACTACACACACTTCTTGTGTTTAACCTCGCAAAACAAAATATATGCATACACCCTCAGACCAGGCGGGAAAAACCTGCAACTACCCAGAACTATACAGCACGCGCTTTCCTTTTCGGCTTAAACCATCCGACAACTGGCTCGACGCTATTTTTGGCAAACTCCAATCTATTAGCTCTCATCTTCGCAGCAGATTGGAAATCGTAGAATTCGGTTTCCTAAATCGAACCCCTAAAGCACCACTATATATACCGAATACCCACCCTCTTTCAGAAATCGCTCACTCCCAACTTCTTTACGCGCATTCTTCCTCTGCCTGCTCACCGGAAAACACCGGCTGTTACCGGAATTTAATTGCCGGAAGTTGCAGTTCATCATCCTGTTTTACGGTAGACCCATATGTGTCCTTTCTTTTTAATTCATTTAAGCATCTGCCAATAAACAATTGGATCAGAATGAATCGGTTTTGATTCAGGCGGGAATAATGTTTGGGTAAATTTCTAAATGAAGAAGACGAAGTGAGGTAGTGTTCTTATGTAATTAAATCCTAAGTTATAACCGGGTTAGACACACAATCCAGCGGTGGACTGTGTGCACATTCAACACACACGACCCGAGTTCGATTCATGTAGTAGACACTGTTTTTCTTAAAACTATTAAACCCATACTGAGATAAATTGAGAGGTTATATATAATGCAACTTCTATATCATACGGATTAATCACCCAGCCCAACTGGTTAGGCCGGGTGCAAGCCAAACCCAAAGACGCCGGTTCGAAACTAGTTACAGGCGTCCGGTTCGATCCATTATAACCTTTTTCAGAATTAATTAAAATTGAATAAACTTAATAAGAGTATAAGAATAATTAAAATGGTGATTCTTTCGGGTTAGACACGTAGCTCAGTTGGAAGAGCTACGTGCACGCAACCGAGAGGTCACGAGTTCGAGCCCCACCACACGCATGCTTATCCCCCTATCCGACCGGTCGACTGACAGGTTGTCAGTCTGACAACTGTTTTTTTATATTATTTTTATCTTATATATTATCTATTTCTAGTTTATTTACTTTGTGGTTTAATAATTAAATGGGAAAATCAATTAAAGTTGGTTAAAAGTACATATGTTAAGGGTTTAATACATCAATACAACCCACTAATTAATATAAAAACCTAAACAAAGGTTTTAATCAAAATATTAGCCTATTTATTTATTTATCAAGTTATCACGTTATTTTTTTTTAGGTTAGTACACATTCATCGATTAGATTCCCAACTCGTGTGCTCCCTTTACCATCCAAGAATACGCACCCAAGGTTAGTGAATCTCTACAAATTCCCCGTTTTAATCACGTTTTGGGGTGTATCATGTGTCGTACCATTTCTTTATTTTATTTAACACTTGTGCTAATATCATTTCGTGATCAAATGTGTATTGCTTGTAATGTGGTTTATATGTGGATACATTTTATCATTTCAGTGCACTCATTTCATTAGGCCCATCAGTTTCTCGTGGGATACGGGTTGAGCATCAGGAGCCTTATTAGATCGGCTCCGTTTGATTGAGCCTTGATCTCACATACATCATCCATTATGTCATATGTTCATTCAATGTGGTTTGTGATTTGTTACATATATGCATTTGTTCACATGTGATTTATGCACAATCTTATTTTAAACAACAATAAATTCATTTACTTAAATGTTTTATCAAGGTTCACTCGCCAACTTTTGTTGACCCAAATTTCTTCTGTTTTACGCATGATACAGGTGATCAAGTTGAGGAAAGAAACACCTAGGATGGCCTTAGAAGAATAATCAAGTTATTTCGTTGGAACAATCATTTGGTTTATTATTTGTGTTTGTACGAAATTTTGTGTTGGATATTTGAATTTAATAAATATGAAACTTGTTAGTAAATATCATGAGCTTTGGTGATAACCCAATCATGCCCGACTTTTATTCCGTTGCGGGTCGGGGTGTGACATCGAACAGCCCTTGTATACATTGTATATAAATTATCGAACAATGATAAAACCGATGGTCATCATCAGTTCATGGTCAATCGTGAACAGACTGTTCACTAGTAACTTTAACAATGTTTGTTGGGTGACATTTAGATCATATCCGGGCATTTGGAAACACAAATTGTAACACACAGAACAAATTAGCCATTTTGGGTAAACTTGCACATCATTGCGGTCAATAAAATATTCTGATACACTAAACATGTTACATGTACAAAACTCGACAAGTCACAATAAACAATTTGATTTTGTATTCAATCAGGATGGAAAAGAAGGGAAAAACATATCACTCGCCCCTTCAAACCATACTAACCGAAAATTTAAGCCAATCCATCCCAAATAAGCAACTAGTAATGCTTAAAGTGGTCTCTAGTGAAACAAACGGATGTCGTAAAGCTTCTCGTGCTGTTAACCTAACTAAGGGATCGTATCTTAAGAGCCATTGTAAGTGATGAATAAGGTCCCCAGCCGAATGGTCTACATGCTGCGTGATTAAGTTCTGTATAAGAAAATATATAATATCAGTAAGACTATGTTAAAGTGTATGAGAATGGTAAATGGAGATGATCACAGAGATTGAAACCTGAAGTCGAGGTAGTTTTTGAACAGCTTTGATACTTTCTCGAGAGGTCGCACCTTCAGGCCAGTCCAGCCTGCCTTTTCTAATGTACTTGTCTGCATGTCGACTGAAAAGATGGAAACATTATTATATGGTGATTAAGAAGGCTAGTTGCATACAGCATTACAGATGATTGCCAATTCAAGTTGGCTTTTAATAATAAGTGTAAAGATCAAATACAAATGGGTCTTAACATACAAAATGGTCTTAACATGAAAAGTGAAGGAAGTTTTTTTTTTTTTTTGAATTTTTTTCATCTACTTAAGTATGACATTTAATTGCAAAAAGTAAAAAAGAAATCGTGATTTTACACTAGTAGAGTCATTATAATTATAATCACTCTACTAATATTGCAATTAAATATCATTCTTAAGTAAATGAAAAAAAAATAAAAAAAAAGCTTCCTTCACTCTCATGTTAAGGCCATTTTGTATGTTAAGACCCCTTTGTACAACAACCTTACTCTTATTAATAAAAGTTTAAACGAGCAAAATAAAAGAATAAAGCTACCAATGAAACAGGTCAAATGAGCCACATAGGTCAAATATCATCTTACAATCTTCTAACTGATTTTAGTTTAAGTGATATGTTTTTTGCAATCATGATTATTACAAATATAAGCATTTATAAAACTCATAAGATGTATTGATATCCAACCCGCCTGTTTTGCCTAAGAATTACAAAAAAAAATGCTGTCATATAAACGGAGAAAATACTCACTCTGCTTTCCTCAACATGTGCTGAGGTAAAAAGCCAAGGACCCTTTCCATCATAGCAAGATGTTGGAGATTCTCGTGTGTTTGGAACAAAGCTTCACCCTGTTATACAAGTGTACAAGTCAAAATAAGCCTTCCAGTTTTTAAAAGTTTACTTACTCTCAAAATGATTTTTGTCTCCTTTTGACGCAAATAAAAAAAAGGTCAAAACGACATTTATTTGTTGTCAAAAAGAGACAAAAGGTTAAGCCACCTGTATATTGAAAGATGTAGCTCAAAACTTACCGAGCATAGCTCCACAAGGATACAACCAACACTCCATATATCACAAGGGTAACTCCATCCCAATCCTGTAAGAAACACGGGTCAGATGGCAAATAAATATGTGAGCCTACTATGCATAGAAACATAGGAAGGGATGATGCATGTGGAACCCACTAAAGTATTCATCTTGTTTTCTTACTTTATAGACCACACAAGTTTATAGCCATTTTCATTTAATACCCATTTCAGCCCAAAAACAACCAAGGTCACAAAATGCCTTAATGAAATGAGCTGAATATTTGAATGGCTTCAACATACATTATCAACACATGATCAAGAAATTTAACTATTTCAATAAACTAAACAAAGTAAATACCTAATATAACTTCTGGTGCCCGATAATGGCGTTTTGACACTATGTAGCTCTGGTCTGGACGATCATACGTTGTGCTACCAAAATCAATCACTTTGATAGCACTGCATTTTAGTATTCTTTTGGAGTATGAACTATCCTTGGGTGACCTAGATAAACCCTAAAACAACATATTGGAAACAAAAACTGTTAGCCATCTGCATCTTTATGACATAAACTAAAAAGGGCTGATCCGGGCTTGAATATCAAACGGGTCAAATGGGTGAAATAGTCAAAACTCACCTGAAGTGTCTTTTTGATAGCATAAAACCCCATAAACATTTTAATAAAAAAGTACATTACCAACAAAAAACAAATGAACTTCCAAAATCATGCTTCGGGGTCAACCCACTCGTGAAAATAACCATTTTAACCCGGGCCCACCTTGACCCATTACCCAGCAGCCCATTTTGTTACCTCTAAATAGCAAAAAAGAAAAAAAAATGTTCAAACCTTGTAATCAGGCACTTTGATATATTCTGGGGACACTAGAAGAATGTTCTCAGGCTTCAAGTCGGTGTGTATGAAAAGCAGATCATGCATGACTGCAACGTATTTAACAAACACACATTAATCATTGATAATCAGCAGCAAAGACAGTCAACAATGGTCAAACTTGTAACTACCACACATGGAACTACCCAAAGACAGTCAATAATACAGAAAACAAAAGAGTGCAGAAGAATTAACGGATGTAAAAATAGCATAAGCGATTACTACACACATGCTATACATTCCAAGAGTTGTCCTCAAATCTCTCGAACTAGGACTATAGTACTTAAAAGTGAAACATGCAAATCGGGTTAGACGGTTATAATTATTAAGTTAAGATGGAACATGCAAATCGGGTTAAAAGATGGTACTTAAAAATGAAACGGACCAAAGGTGCCAAAATGCGGTCAGTTAAAGTTAAACGTGTCAAAAAAATAGCAATGTAAAAGAAACGGGTCAAAGATGCCAAAATACGGTGAATGAAAGTTAAACGGGTAAAAAATATTGCACATAAAAAGAAACGGGTCAAGTATGCCAAAATGTGGCGAATTGAAGTTAAACCGGTCAAAATAGAGCAATGTAAAACGAAATGGGTCAAACGTGTCAGTATGAGTCGAAAGAAAGCTAAACTAGTTAAAATAGAGATGTAAAAAAATATTTTATACATGATATACTCACATATGTCTCATCTAGTTAAAAACAACTTGGTCATATGCATCGGTAAGTTGACTCTTACATTATGTGACTTAATACCAGGACATATGAATATATAAGTTCAGTAGCTCGCATTATCCAATTAAAAGGGAAAAAAAAACTAATGAAAATGAATCACATGAGTAATTTGACTATAAAGTGTAAACCCCTTTCACCAAACAACTTTTTGCATATTATCAGTCAATAAGAGCATGTATGTTTTGGACACACTATGAACACCAAATTTTATGCCACTTAGGACACTCAATGACACCAAAAAAGAACATCCACTTTAAATTAAAACTCCATTTACTAAGGTTACACCACAGACCATATAAACTTACAAGAATAACATGTTTAAACTAACAAAATGGGACTACAAGACATCTCAGTTTTAACTGATCTAATCAGTTTGAGCAAAGCTAACCACATAACCATTTTTTAACCATTTTAAGGATTTTTTTAGGTTTTTTTAATTAAAAAAATGAATTAATTGAAAGAAAATTTAGGTCAACAACCGTCTCTGGCAGGGGATCGAACCTGAGACCTTTTCCTTACAGATTTATTAAGAATAACATACCAAAGTTGTTGAAGAGTATTGGGTAGTTCAATGTAGTTATCCTAATATGTAACCATTTAAGACAAGAATACAACTAATCTAACATCGTATACCTTTACCTTTTCCTTACAGATTATCTTACTTCTAAAGTCGTTTTAAGTTACGCGATAATGAAAGGCCATTTGTTCTAATAGTGTCTTGAATGTGACAACTTATGCATAAAGTCTCAGCAAACACTTAGGCTACCGGTATGGTGCCCGGAGGATGACCCACCACGTAAGCGCCACGTAGATCGGGTGCGAGGATGGGGCAAAGAGGATGGAGGGGGGAAATGGAAGATAAGCCTAATATATATATATATATATATATATATATATATATATATATATAAGTTGTATGTATGTGTGTGTGTGTGAGTGTGGTTTTGTTTTTTTGCTCGCGGCATCAACGGCTTGGCCAGGCCGGGCATGCCGTTGCTGGGGCGAAATGGTGTTGGGGGCGGCGTCAAGCCATGCCGACCCCCACACCGCATGGCTTAAGGCTAGTGGGTGTGGTGATGAGCCAACCTTGGAGGATAATCCTCCACGTAGGCGTCACGTCATAGTCTTAGAATGATACCCCTTTAGTGGAAATGGATGATGAGCCTACCCCACGATCTTTATTTATTTTATTTTTTTTAAGTTTATCTACTTTTATAATATTTTTTTTTAAATAAGATGTAAAACTAAATTCATTAAATATTAAACAAAATATTACATAAAACTAAAATTAAAATTAACTAAATAAAATTATAAAAGAACTAAAAATAATAATAACTAAAAAAATTTAATAAAAGCTACTAGTCTTCATCCGTCATGTCGTTGTTAGTTTCGTTTGGTGCGTTGTTCCAAATGTACTCCACCAAGTCCGCTTGTAGGTTTTGATGTGTGAACTCGTTACGTAGGGAGAATTCGTTTAAGTCTTGTTGTTCCAAACTTGCTAGAACAGAATTCCCGATAGACGCGTTCTCGTCGTACTCACAAATCGCGTTACCTTCGTCTTCTATGATCATGTTATGCAGCAAGATACAAGCGTACCTAATGTGGCGCAACCTCTTTGGTGTAGCAGAACTGTCACACCCCAACAGATGGCGGAAACATCAGGGTTAGTGGCACTAGGCGACCAGATTGTCTCATGAGAATTCCATAACAATTATCTATCAACATCATTTAACATTTAACGTCCCATACCATTAAACACAATATTTCAAAATAATCATTACATAAACTTGTTTTTCCCACAAAACTAATCGGGTTCGATACCCCTAGATTCATTACAATTCAGAACAAAACAAAACAAACTAAACTAAGCAATCTACGTCCAAAGCATCCAAGCTAAAATCCTCAACCTGTTACATACGTTAAAATACAAGTCAATACAATTAAGTAAAGGTGAGCATACAGGTTTAAGTAATACTAGCATAATAGAGAAGCCGTTCGCGAAATAATCTAATTGCATGTCATGATACACCAAAACACATCACACAGATAAATATAGGCTTATTTCTCATGCTAACTACCGTGAGAAGGCTTGCGCGTCCATCCTAACAAGACCCCGTCGGGTGTAAGCCACACTATAGTACCATACTAGCTAAGGAGGCAAGTTAACGAAAATAAGTCTTAGTCACATGTTTCTAATATCACGTATTGAGCATATATAGTCAGATTATTCGCGTGTGATAAACAGTTTGATTTTGTGAGGTGGTTTTGATATAGGAACGTATGTAACACCCAAAAGTGCATTAAAGCGAAAATGGGTCAAGTATACTCACTGTGGGTGCGTTTAGGTAAGATTAGGGATCTGAGAAAAGTCGTGAAGAGCGCCGGATCAGCCTGCATACGCGCACGGAAGTGCATCAGTCTTCTGAATTGCTGAAACGGTTAAGTTTGGGTTGAGCAGTAGACAAGTTCGGGCGAACTTGTTGAATTTTGGTGATTTTAGTGTCAAGTTCGGTCGAACTTGATAGGTTTCTTAGGAAACCTGACAAGTTCGAGCGAACTTGTGGGAAAAGCTTACTGGAAAGATAAGTTCGGGCGAACTTTTGTGGAGATTGGTGAGAAAGACCCAAGTTCGGTCGAACTTGACCCAGATGGGTGCAAGTTCGGTCGAACTTGACCTGGTGTGCTGGTGATTCTCGAGCGAACTTGATGTTTTCGGGTCCAAAATCTTGCGTTTCGCGTCGTTTGCTGAAGAAATCGAGTGTTCATCCCTCCAACCCTGTGCTACTGAGCAAACTTAGGTCGGAGAGGTCTTTTAGAGCGGTTTTAGCCGTTTTACAAAAGCGTGGGCTAATCCGGGCGAACTCGTGGTTCGTTCGGGTTAGTCCGGTTTGTGTAAACCAACATAAACGTTCTTGTGCTTCCAGATCTGGGATCTTGAATGATAAATGCTTCGTTTCATAGCAGAAATGAACAAAACATCACCAAAAGTCCGTATTTTGTGTAAAAATCAATGTTTAAAAAGGTTTTACTCAGATCTAAACATAGATCTGAGTGGAAAACAGAAATTTTATGGAAAAACATGAAGTTTTTCGTAAACAAAGAAGATTTGATGAAAACGAAGGCAATGCCTTGTGCAAAATCGTTGTAAACCGTTGTAAAACGTTGATAAACATTGTTGTAGTTGAAATCGGTTTGATTCTTACTTAGAAAACATAGGGTTTCGGGTTTCGGGAGCTCAGAGCGAAGTTGCAGCATGTTCAAATGAGAGAATGGGGCTGAGTATTTATAGGAGAAGGCAAAAATGGAGCTAATGGGAGTCAAGTTCGGTCGAACTTGCATGAAATTCATGCAAGTTCGGGTGAACTTGCTTGATTTTTAAGGGAATTCAGTTAAGTTCGGCCGAACTAGTACATATGTGTACAAGTTCGAGCGAACTTAAGGAATGCAAGGGACTCTTGTGTCTCAGGCAAGTTCGGGCGAACTTGTGGTAGTCAAGTTCGGCCGAACTTGGCCTGGTGACCAAGTTTCATTTGTTGATTAAGCGTTCGTTTGGCGATTCGGTTCGTATTAGATAGTTATATTAAGCGTTATAATTTATATAATAGTGCGATTTTGCGATTTGAGCATGCGAGAGCGATGCAATAGCGATTGTAATCATAACCATACACACACATAACACATAAATAATATAAACCACATAATTTAACTGCGATTCGCGATGCGATGAGATAGGCGATGCGATTTAATAAGCGATTAGGTGCGATATAACATACATAGTTGTAATTAATTAACATAAACTTTTCTTATAAACGAATCTCGGAATACAAATGGAATTACAACTGGAATAAACTGAAAATGAAGTAACAACGTAATTTAGAGTTGTTACAAGAACGTGCTGGGTATTCAATAATATGCCATTTTTTGTAGAACCCCAAAACACTGTTCGACATCTTTTCTCGCACCCTCTTGAAACTTCACAAATTTTTTTCTTTTCTCTTCTGTTGGGTGCGGAATAGTTTTAACGATCGTGGAGTACGCCGAGTATATGCCATCCGCAAGATAGTAACCATGCATGTATTCCACCCCTGAAACCGTAAAACTAGTGCTTGGACCCGTTCCTGCCACCACATCTGCAAATACTAGTGACTGGTAGATGATGCTAAGGTCATTTAGTGAACCTGGTAAACCAAAAAAAAGCATGCCAGATCCAAAGATCTTGCGATGCAACAGCCTCTAGAACTATAGCAGGATAGCCATGATCTCCCCTAGTATACTGCCCGTGCCAGGCAGTTGGGCAGTTCTGCCAAGCCCAGTGCATGCAATCTATACTTCCAAGCATTCCAGGAAAACCATGTTTTTGTTCGTGAGCTTGAAATAACTTTTGAACGTCGTTTGCGTTTGGTTTACGCAAATATTTCTTGATGTACAATTTCACGACCCACTCACAAAACCTGTGTAAACAATCACGTGCCGTCCTTTCCGACATCCTCAAATACTCGTCCAACGCATCTGGCGCGTAGCCATACGCAAGTTGGCGAATAGCCGACGTGCATTTTTGTAATGTAGTGAATCCCCTTTGTCCCCTAGCGTCGTATCGCAGCGTGAAGAAGGGATCAGACTGCACCAAATCGTCAATGATACGCAAAAATAGACGACGACTCATTCGGAACCGACGTCGAAACATCTTCCCCGAGTACACAGGCGTGTCGGAAAAATAATCGGCTACCAAACTATCATGGCCGGCTATATTAAAAAAAATTATTAAATCTTAATAAAAATCCTCGTAAAAATATTTTAGCAATACCTTCTCGGTCTCGGTTTAAGGGGGCCTTCCTAGTATGTCGTTGCATTGAAGTATCAGAATCCTCGTCATCCTCGAAAAACATATGAGCTGCGTGCATCAGCACGTTTGCGAAAACGCTTCGTTCTCATCCGAAGATGACGAATACCAAGTTGAAGAAGTTGACGAAGACACGAGTAAATTTTTATAAATTTTGAAAAGGTTGAAGGATATGAGATTGGTTGAAGTGGGTAAAAAATAGGGTGTTGGTTTTTTATATAAAAAAAACTTTTAAATTTAAATAAATTAAGAAATGGACTGTTGCCCAATGTTCAAAAACTCTCAAATTTGTCCTTTAGTGCCCGGCACAAAGGTGGTGTGTGTGCCGCCCATGCCGCGGCAAGGAGGGGGGAAATGGTGTGTCGCCCGACGCTGGCCCATGCCGGGGGCCACACCGTGTAGTCTAAGAGAAGCAATTTTAGTGCGTACTTTTTTAAGATACCTTTTGTATGTTGCTGACTTTTAATTTTTTCAAGTGTCAAGTGAAACATTCATTTGGGAAAAAACTTTTAACATTTATCTCACACCAAAACTTTGGAATGTTAACTTTCTTTAAAAGTAAATAATTGAATAAATGTAGGGAAAAACTTTAACATTAATCTCACACCTAAACTTTGGAATGTTAACTTTGTCTAAAAGTAAATAAGTGAAACACTAGTTAACACCTTAACTATTAACTGGATGGTCTCGTGAAAGATGATTCCACTCCCTCTTCCACTCAACTAATACCTATGTCCCTACCTGAATCCTGCAAAACGAGCAACACCGGTGACTCGTTACGAGGAGGAGAAGATGGAGGTTCTCCTCGTGACCACCCTCCGGCGTGAGAATAAGTATCGTTTTGAGGATAAGTGTGTGTTTATAGTAAAAATGTAGAGAGAACGGACTCTTAAACCTGTGGATGATGTCTTCTATTTAGAGCCAGAGAATAGTGAGAGGAGGGAGACACCAGCTATCCAGCGTTTGCCAGACGTCCGACCAAGGAGAATATCCGTTTTGGCCCCTCTGACAACGTCAGGGTCAGAGGTGACGTGGCGTACGGTTATTCGTTCCAGGTCATCGTGTCCCTGCGCTGGGTGTCTCCTTGTTCCCTGGGAGCTTTGTGGTCCTTGCTGGCGGTCTCTCATTGGAGCCACCTGTCGTCTTTTGTCTGGAGACGGTATGTTTTCCCGCCAGGTGTCTCCTTCTAGAAGATTCCAGATCCTTCTAGATGATATTGCACGATGAAGGTGTTGACGTTGAGTGGTGTGGTCCTGATTGACGCTTGTAACCATTTGATTCGGGATCATACCTCTTCTGAGCTAAATGTATAAATTGTGGATATAATAACACAGTACAATATAATCGCATTTTGCAAAGTAAATATTTGAATAAATGTGTAACTTGTGGACATAATAACACAGTACATATAATTGCATTTTGCAGCATTCTTTTTATAGTAAGAAACAAGCACAAACAACTCGTTTGAGTTAATTTACACGCAATGAAGATTCCTGTATTAGAAACAAGATTTTAGCCTAAAGTGTGGGTTTGGTCCCTATGGTTTAATGGTTATTACTATTTTTTTATAAAATCGAAATGTCTTGTAATTTCCATACCGAGGTTTCTATTTTATTGAAGTTTTGGTCCACCATACTAACTCTATCCAACTCGTGTGACAAGGGTTTAGAGTAAATTGCAATTTTGGTCCTTATGGTTTGATTCAAATTGCAATATTTTACAAAAATGAAAAGTCTTACAAAAAACACTCTTTAATTTCTAATTATTGCACTTCCAATCCAATCACAAAACAAGGTTATAACAAGAGTAAATTGCGGTTTTGCTCCATGTGGTTTAGTAGTTATTGATGTATTTTACAAAATTCAAATATCTTGTAATTTACATACCAAGGTTTCTGTTTTTTTTGCGATTTTGGTCCACCAAACTAACTCCATCCAACTCGTAGTTGAATCCTAGTCACATTTCTTGCAATATATAATATTCACGAAATTGTTCTACCACCATCTTGAATTCTTAATATTGATTTGGTTGAAAAAATAAAATAAGAATAAACCGGTGTATAAAGGGAATGTGAATGTTATTATGTTCCATTAATTCTCATATTCTAACATATTAATATTTATCTTGATATTGCATCCGAGTTGATTTACAAATGCGAACTTGATTCAACTTTTTATTGACCCTCTAATTTCAAAGGGTGTATTTTATTCCAAGATCATGACGTAATCTATCCGAAATTACTCATTTGCTTAAAGTGAGTAGTACATGGAAAAAAAATCGAATTACAACTATGAGTGGATAATTAACTGGGGCTCTTCATGAACCGAGCCAGGCTCGGCTCGATTATAAACCGAGCTGGCTCGGCTCGTTTTTGAAACCGAGCTGAAAATAGAAGCTTGAGCTCGGCTTGGTTTTAAACCGAGCTGGCTCGGCTCGGTTTGGTTTGGCTCGATTTTGTAAAGAAAAATTAATATATCTCTTAAAATTTAGTAGCCTAAAATATTATTCAATACTTTAAAAGAATATATTCAAAATAAGTTCAACTTAATACATTACAAACTAAAATCAAGTTCAACAACATAAAATAAGTTTTAATTTCAATTAAATACAATATTAGTTCATTAGTATGGTAATCAACCTTAAAATATGTCACAGATATCAAATTACAAACCTATATACATGTAAATAGTAATCAGTTTTTTTTGTAATATATTACAATGTATATAAAATATGCTTGGTTGGTCCCTGTGGTTTGCGAAAATTGCAGATTTGGTCCCAATGGTTCATTAATTACACACTTGGTCTCAGTGGTTGCAATTTTTGTACTCGGGTGGTCCTTATGACTAACCCATGTTAACTTTCTCAGTTAAGTCTATGTAAAATTACCACACTACCCTTACTATTAAAAAACAAAAATAAATAAACACCTTCTTCTTCTTCACCCTGATCTCTCTCTCTCACTTTCCTTTTCTCTCTCTAAAACCACAAGACCGCCGTCTCCCACCTCCACCACCGCCTCCACCGCCGTCTCCTACCTTCTCCTCCCATTCACTGTTTCAGGTAATTAATCTCCCTATTTTCCTAAACTTAAAACAGGGGGCCTCTTCATCATCATCTTATCTCCTAAAAAAATCTACCACCCAATAACAACCAACGACCACCACCCTCACTGCCCTCAACAAACCAACCCGCCGGAAAAATGACGTGGGTTGTCGGAACACCACACCAGCCGCCGTTACTGCTGCCGTCATCGTAAACCACCGCCCATCATCACAAAACCTACCTGCCATCGCCATCGCCACCTCCTTCAACCTCCACCGTACACCCTTCAACCTCTCTCTCTACCTCCCAGCTGATGATGCACATCGAACTGCCGGAACCTACTACCGGAAAAATGAACCTGCAACTCATCTTCCACCACCGATATGTCAATCATCGGATCCGACATCGCCGGCTCCTCCGTCGCCCCTTCGACTTCACTGCATCGTGTTTAGTTTCTGATGATTTGTTTTTGTGTAATTTTGTTCCTGATTGTTTGTGCTATTTAAAAATTGACGTGTGTTATGTGTAATTGATGCATATGTGTGTGGCGGTGATTTTGGGGAAGAAGTGGTTGTGGCGGTGTGAAGCAGCAGGGGCAACGAGCTGGTTTGGTGGTTATCGGCGGTGGTGATAGCCTGCCCGTTGGTGGTGGTGGGTTTCAGTGTTGGTGGGTGTTTTGGTGTTCCGGGGTGGAGGTGAGAAGTGGCGGAGGTGAGACGGTGGCGGTGGGTGTTCGGGGGTGGAGGTGAGATGGCGGCGGAGGTGATATGGTGGTGGTTGTGCTGCTTGTTTGAGAAGAGACCTGTGAAGATATATATAACTTGGTAATAAGCAAGGGTATTTTGGTCATTTAACATGGACTTAACTGGAAAACTTAACAGATGTTAGTGATAAGGACCACCCGAGTGCAAAAATTACACCACCGGGACCAAGTGTGTAATTAGTGAACCACTAGGACCAAGTCTGCAATTTTTGCAAACCACAGGGACCAACCAAGCATTTAACTCTAAAAATTATTATAAGTAAAATAATCCGAGCTAAACCGAGCCGAAAGCGAGCCAAACTGAGCCAACTCGGCTCATTACGAGCCGAGCCGAGCTAGGCTCACTTTCTAACCGAGTCGAGCCGGCTCGGCTCACTTTTAAACCAAGCCATATCGAGCGAGCTTTATCCGAGCGAGCTATGAGCCGCTAGCTTTTTGAACAGCCCTATAATTAACCCATACATAGAAAATGGTTTTTTTTTCTATGGGTAAATTATGTTGTACTTGTAATATTGTTCCTATTTTTCTTGGTTAAAATATTAGAATACTTTCGGTAATTAAAATGTTATATTCTGCTCTGTTGAAGTTACATCAATATGTTCTTGAGTAAACTTTCATGTGGTTTGCTGGTTTTAACACTTTTAAATCAATAGTTTAAAAATTGTATTTATCGTCCATTAATTTGCTGATTTTAACAGTTTCATAAGATGATAACATCATAAGAAATAAGAATAAAATGTGTCCATCAAAATCACGTGTGAAATGTGATATCTAATAGAGCAAAAGTAGCCAACTTTTGCCAAAAGCTTGACCACATGTGTCGATTTTGTAAACAATTTAATTTAATCAATAAAGTTTTTATAAAAACATCCAATAACCATTTTGTTTTTACATTTAGCCAATATGCTATTCACATGATCTCCCCTGTTCCAAACAATCCAATCACCAACAGCCACATACACTGTGACAAAAACAACTGTAAAACGTACCTTCACAGCACGGTTGAGAAGGATGCGAGAGTAAGCAGGGTCACGTGACCGGAAAACAATAGAAACAGCTGCCAACGCAGCAGCAGACTCCCCTGCCACGTCAGATCCGGGGTGGTTCCGATCAATCTTATATATTTCGTTTGGTTCTTTTATATTAATTTTTTTATTATATATATATATATATCGTCTGGTTCTTTTATATTATATTATATATATATATATATATATATATTTCGTTTGGTAATGTTCTCTCAAACTAACTAATAAAGGTTCAGAGTTTAAACATCATATAATTCAATTCCTAAAGATTTTGCACATTAAATTGTGTTAGTAAGGATTGAGATCTAAGCGTGTTGAATTCATGAACCTAGACATTTCGTGAAGCTTAATGTTATTATGGGTTGCTTAGTTGGTTTGCCTATTTTATTTTTAATACATTAGCCCTCATCATAGGGCCTGGCAAATTGGTAGGACTTAAATTCCATTTGGTTTGTCTCGGTTGTTTTTGATTAACCCAAAAATTGGATAAAAGTAGCCAAATAAACCGTAAAAAAAACCGATAAACATCTCTGAGGGTTCCAAGTGATTTTTTGGTCTTAAAATTGTTCTAATTTAACATGTGAAGACATTTTAATGTTTCAAAAATTGTTGAGGGACTTTTATTAGACAAAACAGAAAGTATGTCGGTTTTTAATGTGCAAAAAAGTTACTGAGAGACTTTTACGGGAAAAATAAGAAAGTATGATGGTTTTTTTTTAATTTTGTTTGCCCTTTCAGAATTTCATCATGTGTATTTTGATGTGTTATTAGAAATCGTATCCAGGCTCTCATAAGCATATGAAACAACATATGACGATTGCTAAAGAACACAGGATACATAAATATTTGGAAGTGCACCAAACTGATAATTCTCAACATCAAATCGTATCCAGGCTCTCATCGGCCAATGGGATTGGAATCATGTCGCATTGCACGAACATAAGTAATAACAGATAACTATGAATGCTAAATGCATTCACCATAATATGACCAAACGTTTTCTTTTACCTTAGCAAACCCTTTATACCTTATATATTCACACCACTTTGTGCCCTGATAACTAGTCTTTAAAAAAAAAATTGAACGTAACTCAATACCTTCTGTCACCATTAAAGCTGCAAAACTGCATCTTGCTTACAACGTCTTAAAATACATCATCTTAAAAGCATGAAATAAATACATAGTGTTTTAAGTTTAAACTTCCTACACAATGAAAGTTAACTATCAGTTTTCCACGTCCAGCCTACTTGTCTACCCTCAGGGAGCACACGAAGTCTAATGAGATCCATTCCCCGACAACTCTACCAGACTAGACCACTGGCCCGAGGAAGCTTTGTACTCGACCTTGTAGGTCCGAGCTGGATCCAACTCAAACTCCTTGTTAAGTTTCTCCAAAACATATTCAGATGTGGATGAGCTTGGGATGTAGAATAATAAGGGTTTGTGTCTATAAGATGCTAATATGGCTAGATCATCATCCTCACCCTCCGGATGATTCAAGTCACTTTGACCCGCAATGGACTTTCTCTTCACCCCTACTGATGTCCTTGTTTCATTTATTGCTTCTGATAATTCATTTTCGTTTCCCAGGAGAACCTTCACAAGCCTTGAAGAATAACCATCAACATCTACAACAGATAATTCATCACCAAGTTGTTCACCAGAAGCACACTTGAAACTAGGCAAATACTTCCTTAGTGTCACTAACAAAGAGTCCAACAAGATCAAATGGTTACGACTTTGGGGCCAAAAGAACTCAAACGCGAGTCAAGTTCTCCCGTGTGAGTGCTCCTCAAGCATATCACAAAAGAAGCACATATTTTGGATTTGGTACTGGCAGAGAGTAGCGCCAATACCCCCCGCTATTATCACTCAGCTTATAGATGTTCCTGCACAAGTGTGGTTGATGAGTTTGAAGAGTCTTCTGAGCGAGCCCTTCCCCAGTTTTCAAATAAATCACATCAAGCTTATCGTAGAAATCCTTAACAGAAGACAGATGATCGTCATTTGAATCAGCTGAATAGCCACTCATTTTCACCAAAAGCATTCGTTTCGTCATGTCCGATGCATGATGATCACTTTCATAAGAGATCCAAACTTGAACAAGAGTTAAATCATGTGATTCACAAGCTATCTTTAACCCATTTTCAATTTCAGTTTTGGCAGGTTCCAAATCACCTGGTGTAGCATCCTATTTATTTAAAGAGAATAAAGTTTTTAGACAGAGACATACTATTTAGAATTCACATAGGTGGTTGGTTTATTTACCTAGTATGGCCAACTTCCTTGTACATGATAGATACTTAGGCCCCTTATCTGCATATATAAAAAAGTTAAATGTAGCCGGCCACTTGATGATGATGATGATGATGATGAAAAAAGAATGATTTTTCAAAGCATATATATATATATATATATATATATATATATATATATATATATATATATATATATATATATATATATACCTCTAGTTCACGTTTCAACTCATTGAATATAGGAAGGAGTGTAGGATGCTTCATAGAGCACTCAACAACACCGACACAGTCGGAAGAGCCAACATGAAAAACAGGGAGCATCACACAGCACGTCAAATCACATTCCAAACCACAACCAACCAACGGATCAGAACCCTGGAGAACCCTCAGGTCCAGAACCACCTCTGGAAAACGGTTCAGGAATGCAGTGACAACTGGCGCACCACCACCGCTTATGAACCAAGGAGGGTTGTCAGAACTATCTCCTTCAACGACACTATAACGATACTTGGTACAACATGACCTGTATTTACCGAGACGAAAATTATAAGTAGAAACAGCATAAGGGTTATGTGAACATTGAAGAACCAGCCTTCCGTGGTCAATTTGCGGTCGCCAAAACTGGAAAATAATCCTCTTCAAGGGGAAGGATGTCACACCCGCAAACGCAGAATACATCTTCATGTTGACCTCCAGCAAATCATCTGTTCCATTAACATTACCAGAATTGTTATAACCAAATTATAATACAAATATTATTTATTATGTTAAGAAAACAACAATATACAATACCTGAAGTTTCAGGTACCCATGCACAACAAGCCGCTCTACCAAATTTATTTACTTGCCTGCTGATTGTACGGTCGTCCCCCATCTTGTTCAGAAGTTGAGTAAACCCTAATTTAAGTTCGCCCTTGTGATCACTATATATATATATATAGAATTATGCTTCGTTAACTATATAAGGTGATCGATTTCTTAATATTAATGGAATGGAATGGAATGGAATCTATATTAAGAAGATGTAACTACGGTATATGAGATTGGAATCAGAATAAGGGGAAAATAATAATATTACCATATACAAGGCAGATTTGGAGAAACTTGGAGAACAAAAAACCCAAGCAGAAAGGGGGAGATGGGGAAAATAATAATATTGCCATTTCAGTCCCAATGGTTTTACTTTCGTAACTATTTCAATCCATTGGTTTGTCAAAAATTACTATTTTAGTCCATTAGTTTGCAATGTAGTGTCTGAATAATTAGATGGAATTAACAAAGGTGGATTGAAATAGTTACAAAAGTCAAACCACAGGGACTAAAATGCCAAATTTTAAACTAATGGACCGAAATAGTGATTTTTGACAAACCACATGGACGAAAAACGTAATTAACTCAAACTTTTTTATCATTTAGGTTTTTGAGTCCCTAACATTTGTTCACTTTGTTCTTTTTACTAAGTCAAATTTTTTGAATCTGGCTTCGAAAAAATATTTTCAATTGATATCCAGCTTTATGTCTATTTCCTCCCTTTTAATAAAGGGTAAAATGGTCAGATTTTTTTAATTTGTTATAATAATAAAACGTTAAAAAATCATTTTGCCCTTTATTAGAAGAAAAAAAATAAGTGTTAACTAAAAAATCTGACCAGATTTTGATTTTGAATGAAAATGACAACAAAATTGAAACCACAGATATTCAAATTTAAAAGGGTTGAGTTTTGTAATAAGGTGAACAAACCTTAGGGACCATTTTAACACTTTACTCTATTTTTTTTTGGGTGGAATGTGGTGGTTGTTTAGGTTTTTTGGTAGTGGGTTTATTATGTTGTGTTTACATTGGTTATCGCAATAAACGTGATTCTTGCATGAACCCTACCCTTCACACATAGGGTTAGATTCATCCATGAACAACTAATTTGATCGTAAACCTAGTGAACTAATTATAGCTCTTGTTTATCAATACACAAGTGTAAACAAAAGTGTAAATTAATGGTTAGGAAACGTACAAACCATTACAAAATGTAATCTAAATTTATTATTTGGAAAATAATATTTATAAGAATAAAGGGATTTAAAAATGTTTTATAGCACTAATTTGCAACTATTTGTTTGATTGAGTAAACTGTCATTTTGGTCCCTTAGGTTTGAGCAGTTTTGCCACTTTAATCCAAATCTCAAACCTTTTAAATCTGGGTCCCTGTGGTTTTAGTTTTATTACCATTTTGGTCGAAAAGTGATATCTGTCTTCTAAAATTCTACTATTTTGTCCTATTCCTCAGGGGAAAATGGTCATTTTAAGCATTAATATATATTATATATATAAATAAACCTCAAACTCTGTTTAAAATGACCATTTTGCCCCTGAGGAAAAGGACAAAATAGCAGGATTTTAGAAGACAAATATCACTTTTAGACGAAAATGGCAATAAAACTAAAACTACAGGGACCCAGATGCAAAAAATTTGAGATCTGGACTAAAATGGCAAAACTGTCCAAACCTCAAGGACCAAAATGGCAGTTTACTCTTGATTGTTTCATAAATTAAGAAACGTAAAGGTAAGTTGCGCCAAATGGTCATCAACTTTGGTAATTAACTTTAGTCTTATGTTAAATACAAAATTAAACTACGAAAGTTTTAAAAGTATTATACATAGCGTATGAGATCTAGTGACGTACAATGGGTAGAGAAAAGTAGCACTAGAACAATCGTATTATATGTCACATTTAAAGAAAAAAGCATAAATGTTTATATGATTTTAATTATAATATAACTAAAGCAGAATGTATATTAAAAATAGTTAAAATTTTGAATCTTCTTAGCAACCCCACCTGTTACAGCTTGTTTTTGTTGGTGATACTTGGATATTGGGAGTTGATATATATATGTATGTATATATATGTATATATATATATATAATGCTATATAGAAAACCTTGGAAACCTATCTAATGGCCTACATTTGGCCACATGTCCTAGTTTCCATAATATCCTTTTTTAATCTTGAGGGCACATTGGTAATTCTACGTATTCCTACCCCACTCAAAATGATATCTTTTCCTAAAGTGATTTGACTCCTCATTAATATCTAACATCACATCATTCTCTTCCATCCTCCTTCCATTTTTTCGATGAACCAAATTCAAATTAGAAAAGTTGTTTTTCATAATTTCTTCATCTTCTTAAACCACTTATTTCAAACTAAATCTACCATTAATGAACTAAGGAGCATCCATCAACAATGGTAGATCTATGGAGCACCTATGGAAACCAGATCCAATTATCGGGACCACCATCGTCCGTTTCTAACACGAATCAGGGGACCCGGTCATGGATTCCTATCGTTGCTGAGAATTTCTTACCCGTGTGTGGGAAATCTTATCCAACATTTGAGGATGTTATATCCATGTACGAGCTATATGCATACGAAGGTGGTTTTCAAATAAAAAGAGATGAAACCAAAGCCTTTAGTGGAGTTACCACTCACAAGTATCTTCGTTGCTCAAAATATGGGAAACCAAAGCAAAAGAGAAATTGTGCTTGTAAGGCGAACATTCTTGTCTCAATCTTTAATCACACATTCACAGTGGTGAGTTTCATGATACTCATAATCATGACCTTGTCGAGAATTACAACCTTGATCTTACCAAAATATCAAGGAAGGTTTCATTCACTACCAAGCAATTCGTTCACAACCCGAGCACAGCCCGTATAGGACCCGACATTGCGTATAGATGTCCCGTGCTCTTAAAACGGGGTCATCACAATGTCAACGGTACTCCTGTTGACTTTCAATATTCCAGGCAAGAGATGACTCAGCAAAGGTAGCAGATAAACAACAAAGACAGACCGTCAATGGAAGTTCCACCCCTTCTTAGTGATCTGTGTTTTCGTTTACTAGTAATATGTAATGTGATACTCTTTTTATTTTGTCTAGGACGTGTTTGTTAAAAATGTTCTGTCTTCCGAACTTTTGCCTTGAAGTTGACCTCCGCATATTTGTGTTGCTTTTGGGCCCTATGCATCCATTTTTTGTGTAACTTGCTTGTAGGCAATGTAGCCTTTTACAACTTTTACCAGTACATTAATCTCTAACACATGTTATGTGTAAAAGAAATTTTTTCTTTTACACATATGCGTCCATTCTATGAGTATTGGTGTTAATAGGGCCTTAACACACGTATGTTATCTCACGTAATATAGTAACTTTTGACAAATTTACCAGTACATTAATCTTTAACACATGTTATATGCAAACGAAGTTTTTTTCTTTCGGCCTCTATGCATCCATTCTAGGCGTATTTAACACACGTCTTAATAGGGGATTAACAAACGTTAGTTATCTCACGTTGTTTAGGCAAAGAAATTAAGACAACGCTCTTTGACAACATGAAAACCCAAACAACTTTTTACAAATTTACCAGTACATTACTCTCTAACACATGTTATATTTAAACGGAGATTTTCTTTTCCTAAGCAATGTAACTTTTCCAAATTTACCGGCACATAAATGGTCAGCTTCAAATTATACATTTAATGCTAACCTGTATATACTTCTTCATTTCTTATGTTTCGGTGCCCACACGTGTTGTAATTCACTACCAAACAATTCGTTCACAACCTGAGCACACCCCGTATAGGACCTGACTTTGCGTATAGATGTCCCGTGCTCTTAAAATGGGGTCATCATAATGTCAACGGTACTCCTGTTGACTTTAACAATTTCATGCAAGAGATGAGTCAGCGAATTTAGCAGATAAACAGCAAAGACAGACCGTCAACGGAAGCTCCATCCCTTCTTAGTCCGCTATGAGACTCTTATTATTTTGTCTAGGACGTGTTGTTAAACAGCAAAGACAGACCGTCAACACAGAGCAGACACCAACACGTCTCAGGTTACAGCATGGTGTTCTCCGACAGCATGAGCCACTAACACATGTTACAAATGACATATAGTTCTCACTAACACATGTTATATGTAAAGGCAGATTTCTTTTCCTAAATAGTATAAGTTTTCCAAATTTACCGGCACAGTATAATGCTTGTTCATTTGTTATGTTCGAAGCCCACACGAGTTATATATCATTCGAACGGGAGGCTTAACATGTAGAAAATCTGTAAAAACCTACCAGGTTACATCAGAGTGTTATCCTACAGCATGGACCTCTAACATGTGTTATAAAGGAGCGCATCTATACGCTTTTTGGAAATTTCAGGTACATAAATGGCCGGTTTCATATTATACCTTACATGCTAGTGTACATGGTTCATTTGTTATGTTTGAAGCCCACACGTGTTATATATCATTCGAACGGGAGGCTTAACATGTGGAAAATCTGCAAAAACCTACTAGGTTACATCAAAGTGTTATCCTACAACATGAACCTCTAACATGTGTTGTAAAGGAGCGCATCTATACGCTTTTTGGAAATTTCAGGTACATAAATGGCCGGTTTCATATTATATCTTACATGCTATTGTACATGGTTTACGATCTGTACCCACACACGTTATTAACACAGAGCAGACACCAACACGTCTCAGGTTACAACATGGTGTTCTCCGGCAGCATGAGCCACTAACACATGTTATAAATGACATATAGTTCTCACAAAAAGCGGGCGCCAACATCCACCCAGCTAGTCACATGAATTTCTTCTAACGGCCTATTCGGTAAATCAGTGAATACCAGTCCATCTTATTATTTTTTGTGGCATTGTTTCCCGAATTCGCTATTCCATCGACCTCCACATATCCGTAACGAACATCACAGTTGGTAGGATGCAACATATCCCGTATAACGATTTTTGTTAGATTTGTAAAAAAACGCACTTAATCCTCCATAAATATTTCCTTATCGTTGTAAACTCACCAACAAAAAAAGGGATACTATGTGTGTATAGTACAAATACATTTTTATGGTGTGTACCATTCTCAAATGTTGCTCTTGTTGCTCTCGTACGCAATCATCCCCTACGTAATTTTCGTCATTGTCGTAAACTTAGCAAAATAAAAACAAACACAGGAATCTCTGTTTGGAAAACTACAAATAAAAGTTTTATGTGTTTGTACCATGTGGAAAACCATGGTTCATGATGTTTGCTTTTGGACTACTGGTTTATTTAAATGTAATGAATGCAACAATTAAATGAAAACCATAGATATATTTAATAAAACATAATCAATGGTTGATGTTTGGCTTCATAGAGTTTCACAAAAATTTCCAATGTCAATCTAATCAAATGAAATAAAATACATGGTCTGCATTTATCCACATGGTCAAAGAAGTAATCATGTTCTTTTTGTCCTTTGTACTTACTTTACACAAAAGATATCTTTTGTCTACTATGATTTGACAACATTTATTACACACTTATCTTCCCAGTGTACCTTTTCTACCTCCATTTCTCTATCCTTTACCTTAATAATAAAGATCTATCTTCCTTTACCATCTACATGCACTCCTGCATATCTTCCTTTCTCCATTAATGTCCATGGAGACAAATCCACCAACGAACGAGTTAATGTCGTCGGTTCATCTGCTCCCAAACAGGTTCATTACCACTGACTTCCCTACTGACGAGGAATTAAATGCTCAAGGTTTATCTCTCTATCTAAATTAACGCACTCGTATATATGATTTTTTTTATTTGACATTTTTTATGGAATAATCCAAATATACTGGTCAATGTTCACATGTACCATTCGAAGCTTCTGGATACACTAACATGCTGGTTGATGGTGCTGGAACATCTCAAGTCCCTGCTAGATCACCGGATTGTCTGATCCCCAACATGTTCATTAGCAGCGATTTCCCTACTGACGAGGTTATGGATCATGATCAAGGTTTGTTTTTCTATATACATGTTACACTCGTTTTATTTTTTCTACCCAGATATTTTTCCTCCCTAATGCAAACATATGGCATAATGTTCACATGTAGCATCCGAAGATTCTGGCTACCCTAACATACCGGGTGCTGGCGCTGGATCATCTCAGGGCCCTTCTGTGTTTGCTGAATCATCTCGCGGGCCGTTAGATGGTTGTTTATTTTCCATGGGAGCAAACTTTATACCCATCCATGCTACCTTTTTTTACTCATGTACCATATTTCTAACGTTTCGTTTTCTGATGCAGGGCCAGCGCATCCATACTTCGTTTTTTGATACGCCTCAGGGAACCCGCTACTGGATTCCTAACGTCGCTGATAAGTTCTTACCAGTGTGTGGGAAATCTTATCCGACATTTGAGTCTGTTCTCTCCATGTATGAACTTTATGCGTTTGAAGCTGGTTTTTCAGTTAAAAAAGGCCAAACTAAAGTCTGGAGTAGAATTCCCACACACAAGTATCTTCGCTGCTCAAAATACGGGAAACCACAACAAAAGAGGACTTTTGACACACTAGATGAATCTTCTATTAGGCCAAGGAGAACCAACTTCACATGTTGTGACTGTAAGGCAAGCATTCTAATCTCAATCTATAATGATACATACACAGTACTGAGTTTCAATGATATTCATAATCATGAACTTGTTGAGAATTACAACCGTGATCTTAGCAAGATATCACGGAAGCTGTCATTCACCACCAAACAATTCATTCACAATATGAGTCTAAACCGTATCAGACCCGTGAGAGCTTATAGATGTCTTGTAGCTTTAAAAGGAGGGCATCACAATGTCAACGGGACTCCGGTGGATTTTAAAAATTTTAGCCACCAGTTGCGAATTTTTATTGGTGAACGCGACGCACAAGTTTTCCTTGAATGCTTGCGTGAGCGCTTTGACAACCTACCCGACTTCTATTTTGATTACACGGTTTCAAATGGAAAGCTATCTTCTGTATTCTGGGCTGATGAAATTTCAAAGCAAAATTACAAAGCTTTTGGCGATGTCCTCGCCTTCGACGCTACTTACAGCACTAACATGTGAGTTTTACGTTAACATGTTTTAGGCCTGGTATCAAAGTATACAAACCTAACCAAAAAAGTGTTACATTTTTTTAACTTCAAATCCATTTTTTTCATAGGTACAAGATGGTTTTTGTGCCATTCACAGGTGTGGATCATCATTTCCAATGTGTTACGTTTGGTGCGGGTTTGATATCAACTGAGTCCATTGAATCTTATGTGTGGTTGCTTAAGGCTTTCTTGAAGGCACACGGTACTCAACCAACTCTCGTGTTGAGTGATCAGGACCCATCTATGCTTCAAGCTGTTCCTCTGGTCTTTACCGAATCACGCCACCGGCTATGCATGTGGCATATAATGAAAAAACTACCCTCCAAGGTTTGGTTTAGTCGTGAACCTTTAACATGTGTTATTCAACATCTCAGACTTATATAGCTTTTTCAACTGTTTAATCTATCTAACATGTGTTACCAACTCTTAAAATTTACCAGATCTCTGCGGACATTCTTGATAACACTAATGTTCGGGCCTGCCTTCACCGGTTGGTTTGGAATGTTTATATCAAACCAGAAACGTTTGAGTCCCGCTGGCATGACCTCCTAGAAACATTTGGCCTACAAGACCACACTTGGTTGAACGACATGTACAACATCAAACATCTTTGGGTACCAGCCTACTTCAGGGAACTGCCAATGTGTTGCTTGATGAAGACCACTTCACGTTGCGAAAGCTCGAACGCTGCCTTCAAGGTCAACTCAACAAGTGCAAACACCCTTGTACAATTTATGATGTGCTATGAAAATAGGGTAGACAGCCAACGCTATCGCCAACGCGTATCGAGCACAAAACCTCATCCACGGTTTTCAAGGGCATCACTGATTTAGCGATAGAACAGCACGTGTTTGCCATATACACAAACGTTGTTTTCATGCAAGTTCAAAAGGAGATAATAAAGGGGATGTTTTTATGCTACATCACATACCAACCGAGTCCAGCAATACCACTCTTTTGCTAGACGTCACTCATTTGGACAAAAGGAACAACATCACAAACGTCTACCAGGTAACACATGCATGCAGTCATTATTACCATTCCACTAACATACGTTAGATATAAATGCCTTTTTGGTCCTTCTGTCCCCAACAGGTTACATATAACATTGTAGACCACTCCGCCAGTTGCTCATGTAGGAATTTCACACGTATCGGCTATCTGTGTCGCCATGTCTTTTGCGTATATCGATTGAAAAATGTTACAAAGATACCACCCCAATACATCAACAACAGGTGGCGCCGAGATGCCCTCCCAAAAGAGGTTTTTTCACTTTCCAGGATACGGCGTCTACGCACGCGCACCGTCCGTTATGCGGAATGAAATCCTCGACCTCGTTACTGAATTCGTTGATGTGGCCAGAACCGATGAGGTTCATTGTCAAAATTGGTGGACCAACTCCGGGATTTCAAGATTAATGTGCTTTCCAAGCAACCATTGGGTACAACTCAAAAAGAAACAAACGAGTGTGAAATGGAACAGTCAGTCAAAATTTTCGTTGCGAATTAAATGCCCGAAATAATTTTAAACGATACATAATCAATTATTATACAAGAATATATATTTAGTTTTTGAAAAACTGTTGAAAATCGCAAAATAAAAATAAAATGTTCCAGCCGGGTTTCGAACCCGGGTCAGTACCGAACCACTCAACAAACAGACTTAACTCACACACACAAACCACTGCGCCACGGATTTTGTTTGTTGTATATTGAAATCATTTAATTGATATAATGACGTTACGAATTCAAAACCGGCGCCCAATAGTTCAGTCGTCGGAATCCCGGTAATCTCGCGAACTTTTAACACCACTTTCAGTTATAACGTAAACTAGTATTAAGACATCGGTTATAACCGATGTTTGAAGTCCGCGACCAAACCATAACCGCCGGAAAATTTAAATCGATGAATACAGTCGGAAATCAGACCAAGTGCTTTGACGATTTGCACTATAAATTCACCCACAACCCACTGCAAACCTTTTCGCTCAAAACCACACCTTTTCTCGGCGTAATTCCACTCGCCGGAATTTCTCTGCTCATCGCCGGAAAACCGGTTTCCTCATTTCTGAACCTCACTGAGCCTCTGAACTTATACCGGAGATACCCACACCCTTTGTAAGCTTCCTGGAGCCTCGCTGCTACAAGGAACACGTCGCCGGAAGTGATTGCTGTCGCCGGAGTTTCTGCCGGAAAACAGAGAGTCCAGTCGGTATACCTCTTCGCCTAAATTCTTTTTCTTTTCACTCATATCTCACCTTAATGAACTGTAAGACGCTAAGAAACCGATTAAGACTTTGAACCAGTCGATTTCCGATTTCTGGTTCTAACTTGACGAGGAAGACGATGACCGCTATAACGTATAAGTATAATTAAAATCAGGATATTACTCGGGTTAGACACACAGTCCAGCGGTGGACTGTGTGCACATAAAACGCAAAGGTCTCGAGTTCGAATCCCGTCTCACACACGCTGCCTTAATAAAAATCATTTTTTTTAAAACTGAACCGGAGTCGTCACTGGTATATGTTAAGTATATTGATAACCGGAATAATAACCAAGTTAGACACACAGTCCAGCGGTGGACTGTGTGTTTGTTTATATCACAGGTCACGAGTTCGAGTCCTGTCTTCTGCACCGACTCGGACAATTATCTAGTCTTTTTAAATAAGGCAGAAAAGGAAACAAATAATTTGTATTTAAGTATAATAAAAATCGAATTATATAACATGTTAAACACACAGTCCAGCGGTGGACTGTGTGTTAGATTAAACCACAGGTCCCGGGTTCGAGACCTGTGGAGTGTATGTCTGATTCGCTTAAAACTGTTTTTAAAATAAAATGATTTTCGGTTTAAACTAATTAATATATATATAATTAAAATCAGATTTATAACGGGTTAGACACGTAGCTCAGTTGGTAGAGCTGCGTGCACGCGTACGGGAGGTCTCGGGTTCGAGCCTCACTCAGCGCACTTGTGTTCCGCATTCGAACCGGTCAACGGTCAGGTCAACGGTCAACGGTCAGAAAAAAAAATCAATTTTTTTATTATTTTTATTTAATTATTTTAATTAAAAATCAATTAAAAATACTTAAAAATAACATTTTTAAGGTTAGAAAATAGCCTCAAACTCACAAAAATACACCCAACAATCCTACTAAAATAGATTAATAAAATCCGTTTACTTACCAAACCATAATGCGATTATTCTAGGTTAAACTCACTCGTGGTTAAAACCACTTCGCGTGCATTCAACATCATCAACCGAACGCACCCACTGTGAGTGAATCTTACAACTCCCCCTTTTAAATTACACGTTTTGGGGTGTGTCATGTGTTATGAAAATAATTAATTTATTTATTTAAACTTGTGCCATACCACATCATGACCTAAACTTAGATTGTTTTTATTGTTGTGATTTACTTATTTCCTTTTGTCAAATTATATGAAACTCCTACATTAAGCCCATCAGTTCCTCGTGGGAGACGAGTAGAACATCGCGTGCTTCAAATCAAATTCATTATTGTTCATGTATGTATCATTGAGTTTATATTGTTTGTAGTTGTGTCATTCATATTATCATGTTTATGCAATTTATTCATCAGGCCTCTCAGTTCCTCGTGAGAGACGAGTTGAGCATCGCGTGCCTCTAATTGTTCCATTATTGTTCATGAGTGTTTCATTTAATATCTTATGATTTGTGTTTAAGTTACATCTAACTTTACTCATGTTTGGTTGTGCACCTATTTCATAATCAATTTAAATAAATTTGTTCAAATGTTTTCCATAGGATTCACTCGCCAACATTATGTTGATCCAAAAACCCTTTTACACATGATACAGGTGAACAGGTTGAAGCAAGGAAAACATAGGATATGCCTTAGAAGAGAACAAAGAAGTTTAGATTGTTAGTTAGATCATGTTGTAACATTTATTGTAAATTTCCATTTAATTTGTATTAATGAATATGAAACGCTTAATAAATGTCATGAGCTTTGATGATAACCCAATCATGCCCCGATCACCTTTTCCGCTGCGGGTCGGGGTGTGACAAACCAATCAACATTCCAGTCGAAGTTGCCAATCCAGATGTTGTACGCAATAAGGGATGTGGTACACATACTCGCATCTCCGGACTTGGTGAGAAGGCAAAGACAAAACCACCAAAACCTCCAAAGCAGCTTCGTCTATGCAAGAGTTGTGGCCTGTGATGTGTGCTAAACAATCTATAAAAATGAACTAACTAAGACTCTCTAAGCTAGACACTAAAAAGCTTTAAAAACTACACTCGTCTTAAACCTAAACCACACAATCGGCAAGTGTACCGATCAATGTAGTATAACCTAAGTAAGTCCGGATATCGAACCCACAGGACTCTATTAATTACGCTAATTAGACTCTGAAAGACTTGGACAGACATGACTAAAACTGTTTTGATTGTTTTGGGGGGGTTACGGGAAATCTACGGAAATCTATATTAAAACTAATTAAAGACTAAATTAACTAACACAAACGAAGGATGGAAGTTGTTCTCAAGTGATGATGAAGACTACCTAGACTAGAATCCTGGATTGATTTTAAACGTTTACCGATTAAGTTAATTACTCGTTTTCTGGAACCGGGATCTTATGATACTAAACCTATTAAATACCAGCTAAGCCCCTCAACCCTTCTCGAGGTGAAACTTATGGCGTTACCTAGGCCGTTAATCCTACCGGTTGATTAGACGTCTTTCCAGTTGTCTAATATTGTGTGAGTACCCTAATGACGACCTACTCTTTTCTAATTATAGATCTAGGGTAGTTTGAGTATCTAAACTTGACTTGATAGACTAATAAAACCGACGGGTCAACAAAGGCATGGACTTTTTCCAAAGACCGACAATAGCAATTCGCCGGGTAAGACCTATCAATAGCCCCTCACTTTCCAGGTATTAGGACTAGTAGAACACTAAGATCTAGTAACCTGTTAACTATCCCTTCTAAGGTTTACTGGGCCCTTCAACCTTAAAGACTATGAAGTTATTCTATGATATAGACACTCACCAAAGTTCACAACCTAATACGACTCTATTCCGTGATATAGACAATCACCAAGAATCATATGAAGCAATAGCAAACCGAAAACCAAATCAAAGCATGCACACACACCAAGCCAGATAAACAAACTGCTTACAGAGCACAATTAACCCATAATAAACATGTAATCAACGAATAAGGTATAAACTTTATATCAATCCATTCATCAAAGTCTAGGTAGTAAGTGCGTTTAGCCTAGCATAGTCAATAACGAAATCAAAACAAAAGAAGTCAAACTAGAATTCATCATTACAAGTTCAAAAAGAGAAAACAAGACAAACAAGGATCGTGTAAACCCGAGAAAATCTCTAATCGTCAATCTTCGCTTGTTCCAGTGATTCCAGAGCTTCCAAAACCTTCAAACTTGGCTTAAACGATTCCAATTCAGCTGCAAAAACACCTCCAATTCGTAACTAGGGTTTCATTATGATAAAAATCGCTTAAATACCCCCAAAACTCAGCTAAAATCCGACCCATCTGCAGATACCACCCTCTCGCGGGGCGCGAGAGGGTTTAAGCTTATCGGTTCGCGGCCCGCGACCGTGTTTATGACATCAGCAACTAACAGGCTTCTCGCTGGGCGCGAGAAACAATGGTTCTGGCCAGTCGCGGCCCGCCAGGAGGCAATTTCATCAGAATTTCATTTACTTTAGCTCCAAAACTCTCCAATTCGTTCCAGGACTTTACCACTTCGTATTTCTACTCAATTATCACGCTTTTCAGCTACTTTAAGCTCATACGACCTGCAAAACGCAATTGGATCAAAAGACTAACTATTCTACGGAAAACGAAACTAAAACTAACAAAGATTGTACAAACTAGACACGAATAAAGGATGTATTTTACAATACATCAAATATCCCCACACTTACTCTTTTTTCGTCCTCGAAAAAGAATCTATGCAAACGGAATCAGAAACAAGCAACTACTCGAGACAAAAGTTATCCATACTTATTAAAATCAGAACTTATGTTACCCGCGATTACAAATATGTTTGTCCTCTTAAACCCAAAACCCGGTTCCAAGCTCTTATCATACGAATTTAGTTCAAGTGCAACCAGCTTACCTAGGGTCTCACACTAAAAGCGACGGTCCATTTAATCCCGCCTCAAGCTTATAGAACAAAAGGAACGATCATTGGACCGATTCCTAACTGTTTTATATCAAAATCAAAAGAATTTAAAACCAATTTTTTTTCTCTTTTCATTTTTTTCTCTCATTGAGCTTAGACAATGCTTTACCTAACCCAGAGGCATTCCGGCTGTAGAGTCGCTATCCCCAACTCGGATTACAATAGGCTTCGGTAATGTTTCTTTGCTATGCAACTTAATTTCACACATCCCAGAGGCATTCTAAGTCAGAGTCACCACCCCCAACGAAGATTACATAGGCCTACGCTACTTTCTTAGTTTCTAGCTCAATTTATTTTATATTTTTATGGACCCAAGCAAGAAGAAGCTTTTCAAACTCTTAAGCAAAAACTTTGTGATGCCCCAATCCTCACTCTTCCTGAAGGTTGTGATGATTTTATAGTCTATTGCGACGCGTCAGGGCAAGGATTAGGTTGCGTTCTCATGCAAAGAGGAAAAGTCATAGCTTATGCCTCGAGGCAACTCAAGACGCATGAAAAGAACTACACCACTCATGACCTCGAACTTGGAGCCGTTGTATTCGCTCTTAAGATATGGAGACATTATCTCTATGGTACTAAGTGTGAAATATACACTGACCACAAGAGTCTTCAACATATCTTCAATCAAAAAGAGTTAAATATGAGGCAACGAAGATGGGTCGAACTCCTAAATGATTACGACTGTGAAATTAGATACCACCCTGGTAAAGCAAATGTGGTGGCTGATGCACTTAGTCGAAAGGGTTATGCGAACTCCATTCATCTTCTATGTTCGCAAATTATAACCGATATTAAGGATCAAATTCGAGAAGCTCAACACGTTTCAATAAAAGAAGAAGATGTAAGAAAAGAGATGTCCTGTGGAGCCGAGCTAAAACTTGAAACTAAATCTGATGGTATTTTGTATTACCTAGATCGTATCTGGATTCCTAACCACATCAATCTTCGTGAAACACTCATGCATGAAGCTCATAAATCGCGATATTCTATACACCCAGGAGCCGATAAGATGTATCAAGACCTACGATACACCTATTGGTGGCCTGGAACGAAGAAAGATATTGCCATTTTTGTTTCCAAGTGTCTCACATGTTCTAAGGTGAAGGCTGAACACCAAAGACCCTCAGGACTTCTAGTCCAACCGGAAATACCTGTATGGAAGTGGGAAAATATAACCATGGATTTCATTACCGGGTTACCTCGCACTTCTAGTGGGTATGACACTATATGGGTGATTATAGACCGACTTACAAAATCAGCTCACTTTATTCCTATTCGAGAAGATTTCAAGAATGAAAAGCTTGCTCGTATTTATATCAACGAAATCGTAAGCCGGCATGGAGTACCATTAAGTATTATTTCTGATCGTGATGGTCGTTTCACCTCACGAACATGGCAAGCAGTACAATCCGCTATGGGCACTCGACTAGATCTCAGTACCGCCTATCATCCTCAAACTGATGGACAGTCTGAGCGCACCATTCAAACTCTTGAGGATATGCTTAGAGCATGTGTCATAGACTTCAAGGGAAATTGGGATGCCCACCTACCGTTAGTTGAATTTTCGTACAACAACAGCTATCATTCGAGCATCGGCATGGCACCTTTTGAAGCCTTGTATGGTCGAAAGTGCCGATCTCCTGTTTGTTGGCACGAAATTGGGGAAGCACAAATTACTGGTCCAGAATTGATCCAAGAAACCACAGATAAGATTCATCAAATCCGAAACAATCTTTTAGCAGCTCAAAGTCGTCAAAAGAGTTACGCAGATAAACGACGGAAGCCCTTGGAGTTTAGCATTGGTAATCATGTACTTTTAAAAGTATCACCGTGGAAGGGAGTAGTTCGTTTTGGTCAAAAGGGAAAGCTAGCACCACGTTACGTAGGACCTTTCAAGATACTCGAAAGAGTAGGTCCTGTAGCATACAAGCTTGACCTACCGGAAGAACTTGACAGGATTCATCCCACATTCCACGTATCGAACTTGAAGAAGTGTCTCGCTGATGAGAATCTCCGTATTCCACTAGAAGATATTCAGATTGATGAATCCATGCATTTTATTGAAAGACCAGTGGAGATTATGGACTATGGAGAAAAGCGTCTGCGTCGAAGTCGCATTCCTATTGTTAGGGTACGCTGGGAGTCGAAAAGGGGACCTGAGTTTACTTGGGAACGTGAAGACTTAATGCGTGAAAAATACCCGCATCTTTTTCCTACTACTTCAACTGTTTAAATTTCGGGACGAAATTCCTAAAACTAGGGGATACTGTAACATTTGTAAAAATCGGGTCTCCAAAACCCGCTCCGTTTTGTAATCTTGTACCATGTTATAAAAGTTTCGTTAATTATATATGATTATTTTGAGTTTAAACGTTACATAATTAACAAATAAACTAAACTATAAAAATTATATTTGATAAAAGGTTAAAATAAAATAAATAAAAAAACATTTGAAGCTGCCGGGACTCGAACCCGGGTCAGCTGAGTCGCCCAAGACTTAACATCCATTCCCCAAACCACTCCGCCACAACGTGTTTTCTGTTAACACTAGGAAAGCAAAAGGAATTTATACACAAACTCGATTTAACCGTTGATGCCATCTGAAAACCGATAATCGGCAAACCAATCGTTAAATCGATTGTTTACCTCACAATTTCAGTTATAACCGATGTGCGACGGTTTCCAATTAAGTCAGAATTGATTGAACTTTAAACCTTATCATTTCGGCTTTTGAAACCGAAAATTTCATCAAGTTCCGATTTAATTCGAGCTTCAGATCATTTACACGATTCAGAACTATCACAACAATATTCAATTTCATTTTCGTCGCATTCCTGAACCATAAGATCTTCTGAATCTGTTCGCCGGAATTTTTCTGCAAGTCACCGGAAAACCGGGACTCACATTCTCACGGTAATTCCTCCGACTCTTTCAGTTTAAAACATGTGATTAATCAGTCTCTAACACAACTCTATCATCAGAATCGATTCTAGCCAACGTTTATCGGAAATCTTAACATCGCCGGAAAGTTTCTGAGACTGCCGGAATCCCACTGTGAACTGGTAAGATATCCTACACTTCTTTTAAACCTTGTTTAGGTGACTCAACTTTATGAATAATCGATCAACACTGTTAATTGGTTCAACAGTCGGAGTTCGTTTCCAGTACCGACGAACCTTCGCCGGATTTCTGTGAATATCTTCAATCGGTAAATCCTGTTCCTTAAACTCTCTCCATTCCTTACCCTTGAATTACTGTTAATGTCTAAGAACTTTGTAAATCATCAAATAAATCCTAACCAGTCGAATTATGTTGACCGTGTAATCCGACGAAGAAGATGAAGTTATATCAGAGCATAAGAATAATTAAAAACGGTAGTTTAATCGGGTTAGACACACAGTCCAGCGGTGGACTGTGTGCAAATTTCATATACACGTCCCGAGTTCGATCCATGCTAAGCGCACGCTTTGTGTAATAACATTCCTTTTTAATCATGAACTAACCAGGGTTAAAACAGGTAGTTGTTAAGTATAATAAAAACCAAGAATATAACCGGGTTAGACACACAGTCCAGCGGTGGACTGTGTGCAAAATAAACTTCACGTCGCGCGTTCGAATCTTGTCACGAGCACCGGTCAATTGAATTAAAACGTTTTTGTAAATAAGGGAATTTTCGGTTAATACAAATAAGTATATAAATATAATAAAAACTGAGTTTATAACGGGTTAGTCACGTAGCTCAGTTGGTAGAGCTACGTGCACGTGAACGGAAGGTCGCCGGTTCGAATCCCGCCCGGCGCAGGAATTTACCGCTGACCGAACCGGTCAACGGTCAACAGTAAAAAAATAATATTTTTTTTATATTATTTATTTGTTTATTTTAATTTAAAAATCAATTAAAAATACTTAAAAATAACATTTTTAAAGATAGAAAATAGCCATAAACTCACAAAAAAATATATCTAAAAATTTCATTAAAATCCTTAATAAAATCCATCCATTTAATATATTTTTCCATTATTATTTAGGTTAGTATTCCTCGTCGACTCGCTCATCTAAATCGTGCGCATCTCACCATCTCAAATTCAACGCACCCAATGTGAGTGAACCTTTCAAATTCCCCATTTTAATCACGTTTTTGGGGTGTATCATGTGTCTTTGTTTATATACATATTATAACTAAACCATTGTGCATACATCATATCATGACATGTGTATTTAGTTTATTGCTGTTAAGTAGTTATTATTGGATGCAAATTATTATTTCAATACATGCAATTTCATAGGCCGCTGCTCCCCAATTATGAGGTTGAGCCTGTTCCCCATTTTATTATGCGGTTGAACCTGGCGTGCCCGCAACGATCGGCTCCGTTTGATTGAGCCTTGATCGCACAGTTCAATTTACATTTCCAGTTCATGCAATACGATCGGCTCCGTTTGATTGAGCCTTGATCGCACAGTTCAATTTACATTTCCAGTTCATGCAATACGATCGGCTCCGTTTGATTGAGCCTTGATCGCACAGTTCATTTATGTTAGTTATCGTATGATATTGGTATGCTCATGTATGCTATCAAGTGTTATTATATGTTATGATTGTAACTGCTATTTGCCAATGCTTGATTACTTACATTTGCTCTTTTATGATTATGCACAATATTTTATTGATAAACTAACCATAAAAACATTATCAAATGATTATCTAATAAGGTTCACTCGCCAACTTATGTTGACCCAAAACCTCCCATTTTACACATGATACAGGTGAACCAGCAGCAGCTAGGAACACATAGGACCTGGATTAGAAGAATAAAACAATTTAGTATTTGGATGTTATGTTTGGTTATTTTCCCTTGTATTGAATGAACATGTTTGGATGTTTGAAAATGTAACTTTGACTTCATTAATTATGAAACATAATAGTAAATGTCATGTGCTTTGGTGATAACCCAATTATGCCCCGACTCTTATTTCCGCTGCGGGTCGGGGTGTGACAGATTGGTATCAGAGCCATGACTATAGAGATATAGGATAGGTTATTAGACCCTTAGAGCCTATACTATAGACGATTAGAAACTTATAAGAATTTTGTGTGTTATATGCCAAATTTCATGATGTTTACATGTTTATGTTAAATGTTACATTTGATATTGTACAAGCATGTTCATAAGTATGTATTATCAAATAATGCCTATCATGAAATCGTATGATCATAACATATCACATCCATGCAAGCACACACCACATCATGATTGATTTTACAATGATTTTTCGTGTTTTCAAATCTCATCAAAGTGAGTTCTCATGACGGGCATGTAGTAACTGGAAGGGTACTAGTACCGGTAGTCGGAACGTCCTGTCTAGGCTGGCATTCGTATAAATCCAAAATAAAGGACCAGTTTGCCTACCTGGGGACTAACGATGAGAGTACGAAATACCTATTAGGCCAAAGCATGCTATACCAAACGTCGTGAGAGCTAATCCCACTTTGAGTTGTCTTTGTGTCTACACCTGGACACGTTCCGACCAAACATCTCATGAACATATTTTGTGGTTTGCATTCGGGGGATGCTAGTGTTAAATTGCCAATACTAATGTGAATCCTACCAAGCCAATAGCCATGGGAGCCCACATGACTATGTAGGTGAAGGTATGGGGGACATTTGAGGCCCAACATGAGCGAACCCAAGACATCCAATGGATGTAGTTGCATTATTGATATTTATGTTATTTTCATTTTCTTAAAGACACATGACACCTAAAAAGACACCATAAACTCACAATCTTCTCATTTTATGATCCTGTAGATGTCGTCTAGACAGCATCGAAGGAGTAAAAGATCGGAAAAGTCTCAGGAACGTTTGGCCACTCATATCGCGCAACAAATGGCCACGATATTGCCTGACATCGTAGTACAAGTACAACAAGCCCTTGCTACAAATCCCACTAACCCTCCTCAACAACAGGACCAGAACATCGACAACCCTCCTACCATCAAATGCTCTTACAAACATTTTAAGTCCTGTGATCCTCCAAAATTCGAAGGGACTGAGGGAGTCACTGCTCTCCTACATTGGTTCGAGGAGATGGAAAACGTTTTCTTAAACTGCGATTGTCCTGAGGATCGCAAAGTTCGTTACGCCACCGGGAGACTACTTGGTGTAGCTCTCACTTGGTGGAATACTGAGAAAGGAAAGAGGGGAACGGAAGATGCGATGGCCTTAACTTGGGAGGAGTTAAGGGAAATCATGACTAGGCGATTCTGTCCTAGAAGTGAAATTAAGAAATTGGAGGATGAATTTCATGCCTTGAAGCAAAAAGAGGGTGATCACTCTACTTACAACAAGAGGTTCTTGGAGTTGAACCAAATGGTTCCAAACTTATTCACTCCAACCTATCGTCTGATCGAACATTACATTCGAGGACTTCCCTCGAAAATCCAAGATTCGGTTCTCAGCGTTTCACCGGTAACACTCGAAGCTGCCATGGAGTTGGCAACGGAACTGACCGAAAACCGAATTCGCAATGGGAAGTTCAAAGAAGAAAAGAAGAAAGCCCCTGTTGAGGGACAAACCTCAAACCACCCCAATCCTTCCTCTAAGTTTGCTAACAAGAGGAAGCGTAACACCAGGAACTTTGCAGTCACCCAAACCAACACCCCTATTCCTGCTGCACCCATCACTCAAGTCACTCCTCCACCCGCGCCATACAAAAGACCCTACATAGGCCCATTACCAAAATGTAACCGTTGTCAGTATCACCACTCCCCTGATTATCCTTGCCAATACTGCACCGGCTGCGGTCGCGCAGGACATACTGTTCAAAACTGCCGCACGCTTCAACGAACAAACCGCCACCAACCTATAACCCAAACCCACCCACAGTTAATGGGCCAAACACAACAACAACTACCATTTCCACCCATCCAACATTTAGCCCAAACATACTATCAACCCAATTACCCTATGGGCCAACCTATGCGGGCTTGTTTCAATTGCGGCGACCCAAGTCATTTCAGAAACACATGTCCAAGGCTGGTCAATATTATTCATGCTCAGGCCCAAGCCAACCCTGTGAATCAAGCGAACCAAGCTCCTCCACCTGCTAGAGGAAGAACTTTCAATATTAACGCGAACCAGGCCAGAGCTGACGGCAATGTGGTCAACGGTACGTTTCTTATAAATGGTAGATATGCCTCTATGTTATTTGATACTGGTGCGGATAGAAGTTTCATGTCATTAGAATTTGAACCTATCTTAAGCAAAAATCGGGATAAGCTCGCGGAATCCATAACGGTGGAAGTTGCGGACGGAAAACCAGTTTCATTAGACTCTATTTTACGCAACTGTACACTCACCTTAAACGACCACGATTTCTCACTCGATCTTATTCCTATGAAGCTGGGAAGTTTCGACATCATAATCGGTATGGATTGGCTCAGTCAACATCATGCGGAAGTTGTATGTCGTGAAAAAATTATTCGTATTCCTCTTTCAAACGGTCAGACTCTTCGAATCATTAGAGAAACCTCGTCGAAAGGGCTCAACTTAATGTCTTGTCTCCAAGCTCAAAAATACCTTCGCAAGAATTATGTCGCGTTTTTAGCCCATATCATCAAGAAGGGGACCACAGAGAAGAAACTTGAAGATATTCCTGTTGTAAAAGATTTTCCACAAGTTTTTCCTGACGACATTTCAGGACTTACTCCAATCAGAGATGTCGAATTCCGTATCGATCTTATACCTGGTGCTACACCAGTTGCAAAATCTCCATATAGGTTAGCCCCCTCTGAAATGCAAGAGCTAGCCAGTCAATTGCAAGAATTGACTGACAAGGGATTCATACGTCCCAGCTCATCGCCTTGGGGTGCACCTGTCCTTTTTGTAAAGAAGAAAGATGGATCTTTTCGTATGTGCATCGACTACAGAGAGCTCAACAAGTTAACCATCAAAAATCGATATCCTTTACCTCGCATAGATGATCTTCTTGACCAACTACAAGGTGCCAGTTGCTTTTCGAAAATCGACCTTCGATCTGGCTATCATCAGCTTAGAGTGCATGAAGAAGACGTCCCTAAAGCTGCTTTTCGAACTCGTTATGGCCACTATGAATTCATGGTTATGCCGTTTGGATTAACCAACGCACTAGCTGTTTTCATGGACCTAATGAACAGAGTCTGCAAACCTTACCTCGATCGATTTGTTATAGTTTTCATCGACGATATTCTTATCTATTCAAAATCTAAAGTTGATCATGAGCGTCATCTTCGACTCGTTCTTGCATTTCTAGAAAAGGAAAAGCTTTATGCCAAGTTCTCTAAATGTGAATTCTGGTTAAAAGAGGTGCAATTTCTCGGGCATGTAGTCAATGACAAAGGAATACATGTTGACCCATCAAAGATCAAAGCAGTTCAAGAATGGCAAGCTCCACGTACACCAACTGAAGTAAGGTTTTTTCTTGGACTTGCTGGCTATTATCGTCGGTTCATTTCAAACTTCTCTCGCATTGCGGTGCCACTCACGGCTTTAACCCATAAGGGAAAACCATTCGTATGGGGACCCAAGCAAGAAGAAGCTTTTCAAACTCTTAAGCAAAAACTTTGTGATGCCCCAATCCTCACTCTTCCTGAAGGTTGTGATGATTTTATAGTCTATTGCGACGCGTCAGGGCAAGGATTAGGTTGCGTTCTCATGCAAAGAGGAAAAGTCATAGCTTATGCCTCGAGGCAACTCAAGACGCATGAAAAGAACTACACCACTCATGACCTCGAACTTGGAGCCGTTGTATTCGCTCTTAAGATATGGAGACATTATCTCTATGGTACTAAGTGTGAAATATACACTGACCACAAGAGTCTTCAACATATCTTCAATCAAAAAGAGTTAAATATGAGGCAACGAAGATGGGTCGAACTCCTAAATGATTACGACTGTGAAATTAGATACCACCCTGGTAAAGCAAATGTGGTGGCTGATGCACTTAGTCGAAAGGGTTATGCGAACTCCATTCATCTTCTATGTTCGCAAATTATAACCGATATTAAGGATCAAATTCGAGAAGCTCAACACGTTTCAATAAAAGAAGAAGATGTAAGAAAAGAGATGTCCTGTGGAGCCGAGCTAAAACTTGAAACTAAATCTGATGGTATTTTGTATTACCTAGATCGTATCTGGATTCCTAACCACATCAATCTTCGTGAAACACTCATGCATGAAGCTCATAAATCGCGATATTCTATACACCCAGGAGCCGATAAGATGTATCAAGACCTACGATACACCTATTGGTGGCCTGGAACGAAGAAAGATATTGCCATTTTTGTTTCCAAGTGTCTCACATGTTCTAAGGTGAAGGCTGAACACCAAAGACCCTCAGGACTTCTAGTCCAACCGGAAATACCTGTATGGAAGTGGGAAAATATAACCATGGATTTCATTACCGGGTTACCTCGCACTTCTAGTGGGTATGACACTATATGGGTGATTATAGACCGACTTACAAAATCAGCTCACTTTATTCCTATTCGAGAAGATTTCAAGAATGAAAAGCTTGCTCGTATTTATATCAACGAAATCGTAAGCCGGCATGGAGTACCATTAAGTATTATTTCTGATCGTGATGGTCGTTTCACCTCACGAACATGGCAAGCAGTACAATCCGCTATGGGCACTCGACTAGATCTCAGTACCGCCTATCATCCTCAAACTGATGGACAGTCTGAGCGCACCATTCAAACTCTTGAGGATATGCTTAGAGCATGTGTCATAGACTTCAAGGGAAATTGGGATGCCCACCTACCGTTAGTTGAATTTTCGTACAACAACAGCTATCATTCGAGCATCGGCATGGCACCTTTTGAAGCCTTGTATGGTCGAAAGTGCCGATCTCCTGTTTGTTGGCACGAAATTGGGGAAGCACAAATTACTGGTCCAGAATTGATCCAAGAAACCACAGATAAGATTCATCAAATCCGAAACAATCTTTTAGCAGCTCAAAGTCGTCAAAAGAGTTACGCAGATAAACGACGGAAGCCCTTGGAGTTTAGCATTGGTAATCATGTACTTTTAAAAGTATCACCGTGGAAGGGAGTAGTTCGTTTTGGTCAAAAGGGAAAGCTAGCACCACGTTACGTAGGACCTTTCAAGATACTCGAAAGAGTAGGTCCTGTAGCATACAAGCTTGACCTACCGGAAGAACTTGACAGGATTCATCCCACATTCCACGTATCGAACTTGAAGAAGTGTCTCGCTGATGAGAATCTCCGTATTCCACTAGAAGATATTCAGATTGATGAATCCATGCATTTTATTGAAAGACCAGTGGAGATTATGGACTATGGAGAAAAGCGTCTGCGTCGAAGTCGCATTCCTATTGTTAGGGTACGCTGGGAGTCGAAAAGGGGACCTGAGTTTACTTGGGAACGTGAAGACTTAATGCGTGAAAAATACCCGCATCTTTTTCCTACTACTTCAACTGTTTAAATTTCGGGACGAAATTCCTAAAAGTAGGGGATACTGTAACATTTGTAAAAATCGGGTCTCCAAAACCCGCTCCGTTTTGTAATCTTGTACCATGTTATAAAAGTTTCGTTAATTATATATGATTATTTTGAGTTTAAACGTTACATAATTAACAAATAAACTAAACTATAAAAATTATATTTGATAAAAGGTTAAAATAAAATAAATAAAAAAACATTTGAAGCTGCCGGGACTCGAACCCGGGTCAGCTGAGTCGCCCAAGACTTAACATCCATTCCCCAAACCACTCCGCCACAACGTGTTTTCTGTTAACACTAGGAAAGCAAAAGGAATTTAAACACAAACTCGATTTAACCGTTGATGCCATCTGAAAACCGATAATCGGCAAACCAATCGTTAAATCGATTGTTTACCTCACAATTTCAGTTATAACCGATGTGCGACGGTTTCCAATTAAGTCAGAATTGATTGAACTTTAAACCTTATCATTTCGGCTTTTGAAACCGAAAATTTCATCAAGTTCCGATTTAATTCGAGCTTCAGATCATTTACACGATTCAGAACTATCACAACAATATTCAATTTCATTTTCGTCGCATTCCTGAACCATAAGATCTTCTGAATCTGTTCGCCGGAATTTTTCTGCAAGTCACCGGAAAACCGGGACTCACATTCTCACGGTAATTCCTCCGACTCTTTCAGTTTAAAACATGTGATTAATCAGTCTCTAACACAACTCTATCATCAGAATCGATTCTAGCCAACGTTTATCGGAAATCTTAACATCGCCGGAAAGTTTCTGAGACTGCCGGAATCCCACTGTGAACTGGTAAGATATCCTACACTTCTTTTAAACCTTGTTTAGGTGACTCAACTTTATGAATAATCGATCAACACTGTTAATTGGTTCAACAGTCGGAGTTCGTTTCCAGTACCGACGAACCTTCGCCGGATTTCTGTGAATATCTTCAATCGGTAAATCCTGTTCCTTAAACTCTCTCCATTCCTTACCCTTGAATTACTGTTAATGTCTAAGAACTTTGTAAATCATCAAATAAATCCTAACCAGTCGAATTATGTTGACCGTGTAATCCGACGAAGAAGATGAAGTTATATCAGAGCATAAGAATAATTAAAAACGGTAGTTTAATCGGGTTAGACACACAGTCCAGCGGTGGACTGTGTGCAAATTTCATATACACGTCCCGAGTTCGATCCATGCTACGCGCACGCTTTGTGTAATAACATTCCTTTTTAATCATGAACTAACCAGGGTTAAAACAGGTAGTTGTTAAGTATAATAAAAACCAAGAATATAACCGGGTTAGACACACAGTCCAGCGGTGGACTGTGTGCAAAATAAACTTCACGTCGCGCGTTCGAATCTTGTCACGAGCACCGGTCAATTGAATTAAAACGTTTTTGTAAATAAGGGAATTTTCGGTTAATACAAATAAGTATATAAATATAATAAAAAACTGAGTTTATAACGGGTTAGTCACGTAGCTCAGTTGGTAGAGCTACGTGCACGTGAACGGAAGGTCGCCGGTTCGAATCCCGCCCGGCGCAGGAATTTACCGCTGACCGAACCGGTCAACGGTCAACAGTAAAAAAATAATATTTTTTTTTATATATTTATTTGTTTATTTTAACTTAAAAATCAATTAAAAATACTTAAAAATAACATTTTTAAAGATAGAAAATAGCCATAAACTCACAAAAATATATCTAAAAATTTCATTAAAATCCTTAATAAAATCCATCCATTTAATATATTTTTCCATTATTATTTAGGTTAGTATTCCTCGTCGACTCGCTCATCTAAATCGTGCGCATCTCACCATCTCAAATTCAACGCACCCAATGTGAGTGAACCTTTCAAATTCCCCATTTTAATCACGTTTTTAGGGTGTATCATGTGTCTTTGTTTATATACATATTATAACTAAACCATTGTGCATACATCATATCATGACATGTGTATTTAGTTTATTGCTGTTAAGTAGTTATTATTGGATGCAAATTATTATTTCAATACATGCAATTTCATAGGCCGCCGCTCCCCAATTATGAGGTTGAGCCTGTTCCCCATTTTATTATGCGGTTGAACCTGCGTGCCCGCAACGATCGGCTCCGTTTGATTGAGCCTTGATCGCACAGTTCAATTTACATTTCCAGTTCATGCAATACGATCGGCTCCATTTGATTGAGCCTTGATCGCACAGTTCAATTTACATTTCCAGTTCATGCAATACGATCGGCTCCGTTTGATTGAGCCTTGATCGCACAGTTCATTTATGTTAGTTATCGTATGATATTGGTATGCTCATGTATGCTATCAAGTGTTATTGTATGTTATGATTGTAACTGCTATTTGCCAATGCTTGATTACTTACATTTGCTCTTTTATGATTATGCACAATATTTTATTGATAAACTAACCATAAAATCATTATCAAATGTTTATCTAATAAGGTTCACTCGCCAACTTATGTTGACCCAAAACCTCCCATTTTACACATGATACAGGTGAACCAGCAGCAGCTAGGAACACATAGGACCTGGATTAGAAGAATAAAACGATTTAGTATTTGGATTGTTATGTTTGGTTATTTTCCCTTGTATTGAATGAACATGTTTGGATGTTTGAAAATGTAACTTTGACTTCATTAATTATGAAACATAATAGTAAATGTCATGTGCTTTGGTGATAACCCAATTATGCCCCGACTCTTATTTCCGCTGCGGGTCGGGGTGTGACACAGACCAAGTTCGATTAAAAACAGCATAAAAGAAAAAATAAAAGATACTAGATAAAACTTCACTGTTGCTGCCTCTAATCACTCATTATCATCTGACTCCTCCGATCCCTGTTGGGCAACATGATACGGCTCAACCCCTGCCAAACCACTCAGTCCTGCCTGAAGAACGGGGGAACCGCGAGGTGCATACCCTCCATCATGTACCTCATACCATCCTCTAACCTCTGCTGGCTCTGCTCGTGCATCCGACGATTCTCCATCATCACCTACCTAACACCTCCAAACTGAGTGTCCAAATAACCCCTCAAATCACCAAAACCGGTCTCCATCCGGTCATACAAAGAGTCCAAAGTAAGCGGGTTAGGACGTGGCGGTATAGGTGGAGGCTGAAAAGTAGGTGGATCAATATCTGGCTGCCTGGGTGGAGACTTAGGCTGAGGCTGAGGCATCTGCGGTCTGGTCCTCTGCTGATAACGTGTAGATGTACCAGTCCCTAAAACCGGTGTACTTTGTGACTGCTGGGTAGAATAATCCCACTCGGGTGGGTCAGAATAAGTCAGAATACCAGGAGCCTAAAGATCCTGCAACCTCATAAACCCCAGCGTCGGCCCCTCTCTCATTTTAGCAGCCGGGTACCTAGTAAACACATCCAAACTCTCTGCCAACCATGTAATGTACGGGCCCAAATAAATTCTAGCCCCTGAACCACCTCTCCATGTTCTCCTCATTGACCAAGCAAAAATCATAGCCAGATTAGCGGGTCGACCCTCAACCATGCACATCAAACAAAACAAACTAACCTGATTAACCTTGTTATCACCTTGACCCCTTCCTACCAAAGTAGCTGCTAGAATCTTGTGTATAAACCTCAACACTGGGTCGGTGATCTCACTAGCTACCATGTTGGTTGAGTAGGGTGCCCTCGAAATCATACCCCAAAACCTCTTTAAATCACTTGTACGAACACTATAGTCATGATCCTTTTTAAAAACCCCATGAAGGCTTGTGATAAAGTCAACTGTCTGCACTTCCTCTTCCGTATAAAACTGCAATGCCACAGCAAACTGAGGAATGGTCATCTCGTAAGATTGGCGACCCAAAGCAAAGAACACCGCATCTTTCTCAAAGAAGTTCCCTTGTTTGTAGTCGAATGTCAAATGAAACTCAAGGGTAATCTCCTTGTATTGACGAACATCACAATCCAAAACTCTACTGAATCTCGGTCCCAACAATTTCTCAACCCGGGCCCTTGCCCCTAAACGATCCAACAGGCCCCAATCTATCCTCCTAAATTTCAACAAATCAACTTGAATCAAAGAACCCAATCGATCATACTCCCCAGAATCTAACTCGAATTGCAACAAAGGGCTATCCACTATCCTTGTGCTTTGACCATGAGGGACTCCCGTGCCCCTATAATCCACTTCCCTATAGTGGACATACTCGTCTTGCTGAACCGGTGCGTCCGGAACACCTTGAGGACGAGCCGATGGGCCTCTTTTCCTTCCCCTTTTGCTTGACGGTCCTTCACCTAACATCTGCAAAACAATTATATTTGACAAACACAGCAAAGCAGATCATTAGAAGTCACAAACTATTTTTGGGAATTTTTTAATTTATATATATATATATATATATATCAACCGTATAGCATTTCTTTCGCGGTTGAAACCGACGCTAAACAATGACTAAAATCTGGGTTACCGTTTACAAAAGCATAAGTCATAAACAACCTCGCCCGAATGGAGATTGCGTACGGGCGAGGTGTTTTGTACCTGCACGTGCTTATAAGTAAACCCGTGACCGACTAACACTAAAACTACTAGACTCATAATACATGACTCAATGTACACTACCCCCTCCCGGCACTTTAATTGTCCTCAATTAAAACTCAAGTGCCAAAATAAACGAACATTGAGTGCTAAAGTTGAAAGCTTGAACGTCATAAACAGCAAAACGGGTCAAAAGTGGGGTAATAAACACAAATTTAGCTTAAAGAAATGACCCACCCGAATCCCGACACTCAATGTTACTACACCTCAAACCTATGGCAGTCATAAAACGCAAAGCAATCAACCCAATCCAACCGTTCCGCAACCTGGATAATGCTAAACTACCCATACCGAAACACCCGCAACCTCAAACAAGCACTAACCATACCCAAACACAAGACTAGAACAAGACCCGACACTAAATCGAAACCTAAATGAACTAAAAACTGAAATAATCTACTCAAAGTACAAAGATTACAAGAAACATACATTGGAGTTGAGTTAGACAAGAAAAACTAAGAAAAATCCGGTTGTAGCTTGAAAACTTCGTGAAAACCTCGTGTTTGTGGTGAACGGATGAAGGAGGATGGTTAAAATCGGTGGGATAATGTGTGTAACCGTAGTGGGGTTGCAGATTTGGTGAGTAAAGGGTGTATTTCGGTGGTGGATGGTGGTTTGTGTGGGTGTCGGCGGTTGTTTTAGAGAAGAAAGATAGGAAAAACTGATGAAAGTTAGGGTTTTCACGAAGGAGGGCTGTAGATAAGGCTGCTGGCGGGTCGCGAGCCCCATAAGACACTCGCTCGCGCCCCGTGACCGCATAAGTGACGTCAGCATTATTAGCCCGCTCGCGGGCCGCCAGAAGATTAGGGGAAACCGCTCGCGCCCCGCGAGAAGGCAAAATTCATAGAAAGTTTCGAATTTTAACCAGTTCATGCCTTAGAAAAAATTTCAGCACTTAACCAAACCCCCCAAAACACAACCCAAAATTTTTTTAACTCTAGAACTTACCTGGAACCGTTTTTCTCCTCATTCCCTGCACATCCTTGGTATAGAAATCCTGCAAAATGACTCAAAACACAAACAAAGACCCACAAACTACCCAAGAAAACTGTTAGCTACGAAAAATAAATAAATACGACTCGTATACAAAAGGTACAAACGGTGCACTTGGGTTTTCACCCAAAACACTAAGTGGTGTTGTTCGGTGGAATTTCGAGAGGAGTGTCTTCCCTCTCATTCCTATCAAGTGGTCCGCCAATGTAGTGCTTCAAACGATGGCCATTCACCTTCCAACTTCTGCCATCGGACTCATCCACAATCTCAACTGCTCCATACGGAGACACATCATTCACTATGTAAGGACCCGACCCACTTTGACTTCAACTTCCCTGCAAACAACTTCAACCTAAAATTGTAGAGTAGCACTCTACCACCCTTGCTAAACTCCTTAATCTTCCTCAACTTACGATCGTGTGGGGCTTTGGTTTTCTCCTTAATGCTCCACGATCGAGAATACGCCACATCCCTAAGCTCCTCTAGCTCATGAATTTGAATGAAACGTTTCCTAGCGGCTTCGGTCATGTCATGGTTAACGGTTTTCAAGGCCCAAAGAGCACGATGTTCTAACTCGACGGGGAGGTGACACGCTTTTCCGTAAACGATCATGAATGGAGTGGTACCTAAAGGTGTTTTGTAGGCGGTTCGAAACGCCCATAATGCATCGTCGAGCTTATCGGACCAACCCTTCCTATTCTTCCACACGGTTTTCTCTAAAATGCGTTTGACACCCCGATTTGCGTTCTCCACTTGTCCACTCGTTTGCGGATGATAAGCGGTGGACAAACAATGAGTGACCCTGTAGCGTGCAAGCAACTTCTCCATCAATGCATTGCAAAAGTGAGTGCCACGGTCACTAATTAGAGCTTTGGGTGTACCGAATCGACAAAAGAGTTTCTTGAGGAAATTCAACACTACTCGGGCTTCATTTGTGGGAAGGGCTTGAGCCTCAACCCACTTTGACACATAGTCAATCGCCACGAGAATATACCGATTCCCTTTCGAGGTAGGGAACGATCCCATGAAATCTATTCCCCAAACATCAAATACTTCTACCACTTGGATTGGGTTTTGAGGCATCTCATCTTTGGCCGAAATGTTGCCGGTTCGTTGGCAAGCATCATATGCTTTCACAAACCTCTCGGCATCACGAAGTACGGTGGGCCAATAAAAACCACAATTGAACACCTTTTGTGTGGTCGTATGAGCCCCATGGTGGCCTCGCGTTAGACCCTCATGCACATGTTTAAGGATGTTCATTCCTTCTTCTCTAGACACACAACGCCTAAAGATCCTATCTCCTCCTATCCTATAAAGGAAAGGGTCATCCCACAAATACTTCCTAGCCTCACTAAGAAATTTCCTACGTTGTTGCGTATTCATTCCCTTAACAATATCGCAACTAGATAAATAATTCGATAAGACACAAAACCATGGCAATCCTTCTTCCTTGGCATTAACAAACTCAATCGACTCGTGAGGGAATGTGTCCCCTATCTCCTCCTCACGAATCTCCTCTCTCTTGGGATCCTCTAAACGTGAAAGGTGGTCGGCGGCCACGTTCTCGGCCCCGCTCTTATCTCTAATCTCGATATCGAATTTGGAAAGTAAGAGGATCCAACGGATAAGTCTAGGTTTCGCGTCTTTCTTTTGGAAAAGAAAATGCAACGCTGAGTGATCGGTGAAGACTATGGTTTTGGAGAGAACGAGGTATGAGCGGAATTTGTCGAAAGCGAAAACCACGGCTAAGAGCTCCTTTTCTGTCGTGGTGTAATTCTCTTGAGCGTCATTCAATGTTTTACTCGCGTAGTAGATCGGGTGAAAGTGCTTTTCCCTTCTTTGTCCTATAACCACTCCTACGGCATAGTCACTCGCATCGCACATGAGCTCAAACGGCAAGCTCCAGTCGGGCGAGATAAGAATGGGTGCACTAACAAGCTGCTCCTTCAAAAAATTGAAGGCTTTGAGACACTCTTCGTCAAAGACGAACGGAACATCCTTCTCTAGCAAACGGGTCATGGGTCATGTGATCTTAGAGAAATCCCTAATGAAACGTCTATAGAACCCCGCATGACCTAAGAAACTACGAAACGACTTCACACTCGTGGGTGGGGGCAACCTACTAATAGTATCGATCTTTGCCCTATTTACCTCATACCATCCCTCGAAATCTTGTGACCTAAAACTATCCCCTCGGTCACCATGAAGTGACACTTTTCCCAATTAAGCATCAACTTCGTTTCAACACACCTTTTCAACATCCTCTCGAGATTCACTAAACACTGCTCAAACGAATCGCCGTACACTGAAAAATCGTCCATGAAAACTTCCATGGAACTCTCTATCATATCCTGAAAAATGGCGACCATGCATCGCTGAAAGGTAGCTGGAGCGTTACACAGCCCAAATGGCATGCATCGTTACGCGAAAGTGCCATAGGAGCATGTGAATGTGGTTTTATCCTGATCCTCTGGTGCGATAGGGATCTGAAAATAACCGGAAAAACCGTCGAGAAAACAGTAAAACTGCTGACCAGCGAGACGCTCCAACATCTGATCGATAAAGGGCAATGGGAAGTGGTCTTTTCGGGTGGCATCGTTCAATTTAAGATAATCGATGCATACGCGCCAACCAATGACCGTGCGAGAAGGTATAAGCTCATTCTTCGAATTCATGACAAAGGTCTCCCTTCTTAGGGACAACCTGACTGGGACTTACCCATGGTGAATCGGAAATGGGATAAATCATCCCGGCATCTAAGAGTTTCATCACCTCCTTCTTCACTACATCTTACATGTTAGGATTGAGGCGTCATTGAGGTTGCACCACCGGTTTAAAATTGTCCTCCATGAGAGTCTGGTGGGTGCAATAAGAAGGGTTTATACCTTTAATGTCAGACAACCTCCATGCAATGGCCTCTTTGTTGGCCTTCAACACATCTAACAACTTCAACTTCTCACCCTCCCCTAATTTTGATGATATGATAACGGGTAGCTCGGATCCCTCTCCTAAAGGCATACTCTAGGTGAGACGGAAGGACCTTAAGCTCTAAGAGTGGTGGTTGGGTGGTGTTATCACTAACCTCTAACACTTCGGGAATTATAGAACTCCCCTCATCTCCTATCTCCTCTACCTCTAGAACTTTCTCCTCAACTACCTCTCCTCCTACCAAGTCGGCACCACTAATGAACTCTAGACAATGGTCTACACACGAGATGAACGAATTCAAGAAGTAGACGGAATGACATGGGCTGCTATAATCATTGGAACCACTCGGGTGGCTCATGGAACGATCAATCTCGAAAGTAACTCTCTCCTCACCAACTCTAAGAGTAATTTGCCCGTCATAGACGTCTATGAGAGCTTTGGCGGTACGCAAGAAAGGACGACCTAAGATGATAGGAACTCGCTCATCAGCTTTCATGTCAAGAATAACGAAATCGGCAGGAACGAGTTTATCGACCTTTACTAGCAAATTCTCGACAACACCTCTTGGGTACTTCACGGACCGATCGGCTAAGGATAATGTCATACGGGTAGGTGAAAGCTCGCCTAACTCTAGCTTCTCGTAAAGAGAAAAGGGCATCAAGTTGATGCTTGCACCTTGGTCGGCTAAGGCTCGTGTCTTGTTGTCACTACCGAATAGACATGGGATGGTAAAGATACCGGGATCGGTGAGCTTCTCTGGAAGCTTGTTCAAAACGACGGCGGAACACCCTCCATTCAACGGACATTCGACAACTCCCCTAGTTTCTCCATATTTCTAAGGAGGTCCTTTAAGAACTTGGCGTACTTAGGCATGGACTGGAGTGCCTCTATGAATGGTAGATTGATCTTCAACTGCTTGAAGATGTCTAAAAAGTGCCCGTATATTTTTGATTCCTAAGACGTGAAGGAAACGGGACACGTGAGTGATCTACGAGCGGAGATGGCCTAACGTCAACGGGTGGTCTCTCTACTCTCTTCTCTCCTACGGGCTCACCGGGCGGTGCGGTACTTGCTGGGACTAGTCTAGATTTCATTTTGCCCGGCGCCTCCATCTCAATATCCTCATCAACTAACTCCTCATCCTCACTCTCAACTCTCTCCTCTACTCTCGGGTTCCCTAAGGTCTTGCCACTACGGGTGGTAATGGCCTTGGCTTGAGCATTAGGGTTCTGTTGGGTCGTACCTGAGAACTGACCGGGTGATCTCTCCTCGAGTTTCCTAGACATATCACCCATGACCCTCTCAATGTTGTGGAGTGAAGACTGGTGGTTCTTAAGTAAAAGGTCATGTTCGGAGAGAACCTTTTGGGTGGCTTGGTCTTTGACGAGTATTTGACTCATCATGGCTTCTAGACGCTGAAGATAACCCCCTACATCACTATTTGACCCCTGATTTGGTTGAACCTGACTATTCGAACCCTCACCCCCAGTCTGACTATTGAACCCCTTATTGAACTGCCCATTTGACCCCCCACCAAAGAATGAACCCTGCCCCCTGTTTGGATTTTGAGCTATTTGGAAACCAGGGGGGTTACCGGTGGAACGAAAGTTATTATTATTATAGAAATTATTACTATTATTACGCCACACCGAGTTAGAATTGCTACCAAAACCACTACCCTGACCTCTACCTAGACCTCCTCCCACGAAATCGACATGTTCCTCACCGATCAACAATGGGCACGCACTAGTATCATGACCCCCGTTGAGAGCAACGAGCAACTAAGTTTTGAAAACGCTCCCAAGCAAGGTAATAGGGTTCGTCGGGCTCCATGCGGAATGAGTGAATTTGATCGCGAAGACGTGAAGCTTTAGCGGGCGGGAAATACTTGTTCAGAAAGGCTTGACGAAGGGCCGCCCAAGTAGTGAAGGTACCGGTTGGATGAGAGTCCAACCATGTAGCTGCACGGCCTGTAACATTCTTCAAAAATGGATTTTTACCAAACCCGCTCCGTTTATTAACCGAACAATCAGTTAAAAATTTCGTTGCGAATTAAATGCCCAAAATAATTTTAAACGATACATAATCAATTATTATATTGGAATATATAAGTTGTTTTTGAAAAACTGTTAAAAATCGCAAAATAAAAATGTTTTGTTTCTGCCGGGTTTCGAACCCGGGTCAGTAACAACAACTTAACACCCAGCCGATCAACCACTGCGCCACTTGTGATTTTTGTTAATTATTAGAATCATTTAATTAATATCATGTTTTTCCGAATTCAAAACCGGCGCCCTGTATCAGCCGAACTCGAAATCAGGCATCAATCAAGCTTCCGTTTCTGTTCTTCGCGATCAAGAGACTAAAGAAAAACCGTTTTCAATCAATTGGTCAGACTCAATCGAACAGTTAAAGACCAATCCCGGAAATCAAGTCGGCCGAAATTTTATTTACCAAAATCAGGGATTGACTTGTTACTCTATAAATACAACCCAACCTATCACAAGAGAACTCGCACCACACACTTCTTCATCACTCAAAATCTTTGTTCTGTTCGCCGGAAGTCCCTTCAGTCGCCGGAATTTTTCTGCATTTCGCCGGAATTTGGCCACCGGAAAACCGAAACCTTGCTTCCAGTTGGTATAAGCCTCTAAACTCTCCTATATCTTATGTTTAATACGTTCTAAACTTTTACGCAACCCAGATTCTGTTAAAACATTTTTAACAGATCAGATTCCGGTTTCTGGGTTCATGTACGAAGAAGATGAAGTATCTGTATCATATAAGTATAATTAAAATCAAGTTATTAATCGGGTTAGACACACAGTCCAGAGGTGGACTGTGTGCACATTAAACGCAAAGGTCTCGAGTTCGAATCTTGTTTCCACACACGCTGCCTTAATAAAAATTTCTTTTTTTTGTTAACTGAACCGGATTCATTTTATGTATATGTTAAGTATATTAATAACCGGAATAATAACCAAGTTAGACACACAGTCCAGTGGTGGACTATGTGTATGTTTAATCACAGGACGCGAGTTCGAGTCCGGTCTTCTGCACCGACTCGGACAATTATCTATCTTTTTATTTAAGGCAGAAAAAGAAATGTTCAGTTTATATTTAAGTATAATAAAAATCGGATTATATAACATGTTAAACACACAGTCCAGCGGTGGACTGTGTGTTAACTCAACCCACAGGTCCCGGTTTCGAGACATGTGGAGCGCACCGATTCTCTGGATTAAAATCGTTTTTAAAATAAAGGATTTTCTGTTTAATCTAATTAATGTATAAATATAATTAAAAACAGATATATTACGGGTTAGACACGTAGCTCAGTTGGTAGAGCTGCGTGCACGCGTACGGGAGGTCTCGGGTACGAGTCCTGTCCGGCGCACAATTTTCACACATACGAACCGGTCAAAGTCAATGATCAACGGTCAACTGTAGCAAAAAAATTAATTTTTTTTATTTTTTATTTAATTATTTTATTTAAAAATCAATTAAAAATACTTAAAAATAACATTTTTAAGATTAGAAAATAGCATTAAACTCACAAAAATGCACCCAACAAATCCTACTAAAATGGATTAATAAAATCCGTTTACTTACCGAACCATAATGCTATTTATCTAGGTTAATTTCACTCGTGGTTTAAACCACTTCGCGTGCACTCAACATCATCAACCGAACGCACCCAATGTGAGTGAATTCTTACAAATTCCCCTTTTTATTCATGTTTTGGGGTGTATCATGTGTCGCTTAAATTAATTCGCTTATTCAAACTCGTGCTATACCATTATATGATCTAAACTTAGAATGTAAATATTGTTTGTTGTGATGTATTACATATTGTCAAGTTGTATGCAAATTATTTATTAGGCCCATCAGTTCCTCGTGGGAGACGAGTTGAACAACGCGTGCCTTAAAACTCATTCATTAGGCTCATCAGTTCGTAGAACAACGCGTGCCTCAAAACTCATTCATTAGGCCCATCAGTTCCTCGTGGGAGACGAGTCGAACAACGCGTGCCTCAAAACAATCATTTGATGTATGTGTGTGCAATATTTAATATTATGTGTTGTGTGAATAAATTTACATCTACATTTACTCATATGGGGTTATGCACTTTATTTATAATCAATTGAATAAACTTGTTCAAATGTTTTCCATAGGATTCACTCGCCAACTTTTTGTTGATCCAAAAACCCTTTTACACATGATACAGGTGAACAGGATGAAGCAAGGAAAACATAGGAAAAGCCTTAGAAGAAAACAAAGAAGCTTAGATTGATGTTAGGTCATGACGTATTTATGATTGTAAATTTCCCATTAAATTGTATTAATGAATATGAAACGTTATAATAAATGTCATGAGCTTTGATGATAACCCAATCATGCCCCGGTCACCTTTTCCGCTGCGGGTCGGGGTGTGACACGGCCCACGAGTGAAAATGGGAAAAACTGAAGATAGGTGGCATCTTTGGGTGCTCCATGGAGGCTAAAGGTGGCGAGCATGCGAGAGAAACGATTTATATGAGCGGGTGCATCCTCGTCATCGCGACCATGGAACTGAATGGTATTGGTGATGGATGTCATGGCGTATGAGGGAATTTGCCATCAGTTTTGGTTCACTATGGGTGGGACAGTGATGGGTGAGGCGAGACCAGTGAAATTTTAGGTAGCTTGTTGGTGCACGGGTTATTGTCATACGTTGGCCATATTGGAGATGGGTGAGCTTTCGGGAGTAGAGTTGAGTGGTATGTGAGACTGGAGTGAAGTCAAAGTCGAGTTAATGGGGTGAGTCAGAGGTGATGAGGAAGTGGTGTACTTACCTGAGAAGATGAAGAAGATGAGGTTGATTTGTCCGTCGGTGGCTTTGGTGGAGGTCCCTGTGAGCGCAGATGTGGCATCCACTGCAAGCAAAGAATACCTACCAAAGAGAATCAGAAACTAGATTACTAAGACTCAAATAAGAAAGAAAAACTAAAACAAAATAAAACACTAAGCATGTATATGTCAATGTAGTCAATCAAAGCTAATAGACGCAATTTCCAAGAGTCCCCGGCAACGGCGCCAAAAACTTGATGCGTGCTAAACAGACTATAAAATGAACTAACTAAGACTCTCTAAGCTAGACACTAAAAATCTTTAAAAACTAGACTCGACTTAAACCTAAACCACACAACCGGCAAGTGTACCGATCATTGTAGTATAACCTAAGTAAGACAGAATATCGAACCCACAGGACTCTATTAATTACGCTAATTAGACTCTGAAAGACTTGGACAGACACGACTAAAACTGTTTTGATTTTTTTTTGGGGGGGGGGGGGTTACGGAAAATCTACGGAAATCTATATTAAAACTAATTAAAGACTAAATTAACTAACACAAACGAAGGATGGAAGTTGTTCTCAAGCGATGATGAAGACTACCTAGACTAGAATCCTGGATTGATTTTAAACGTTTACCGATTAAGTTAATTACTCGTTTTCTGGAACCGGGATCTTATGATACTAAACCTATTAAATACCAGCTAAGCCCCTCAACCCTTCTCGAGGTGAAACTTATGGCGTTACCTAGGCGTTAATCCTACCGGTTGATTAGACGTCTTTCCAGTTGTCTAATATTGTGTGAGTACCCTAATGACGACCTACTCTTTTCCAATTATAGATCTAGGGTAGTTTGAGTATCTAAACTTGACTTGATAGACTAATAAAACCGACGGGTCAACAAAGGCATGGACCTTTTTCCAAGACCGACAATAGCAATTCGCCGGGTAAGACCTATCAATAGCCCCTCACTTTCCAGGTATTAGGACTAGTAGAACACTAAGATCTAGTAACCTGTTAACTATCCCTTCTAAGGTTTACTGGGCCCTTCAACCTTAAAGACTATGAAGTTATTCTATGATATAGACACTCACCAAAGTTCACAACCTAATACGACTATATTCCGTGATATAGACAGTCACCAAGAATCATATGAAGCAATAGCAAACCGAAAACCAAATCAAAGCATGCACACACACCAAGCCAGATAAACAAACTGCTTACAGAGCACAATTAACCCATAACAAACATGTAATTAACGAAAAAGGTATAAACTTTATATCAATCCATTCATCAAAGTCTAGGTAGTAAGTTCGTTTAGCCTAGCATAGTCAATAACGAAATCAAAACAAAAGAAGTCAAACTAGAATTCATCATTACAAGTTCAATAAGAGAAAACAAGACAAACAAGGATCGTGTAAACCCGAGAAAATCTCTAATCGTCAATCTTCGTTTGTTCCAATGATTCCAGAGCTTTCAAAACCTTCAAACTTGGCTTAAACGATTCCAATTCAGCTGCAAAAACACCTCCAATTCGTAACTAGGGTTTCATTATGATAAAAATCGCTTAAATATCCCCAAAACTCAGCTAAAATCCGACCCATCTGCAGATACCACCCTCTCGCGGGGCGCGAGAGGGTTTAAGCTTATCGGTTCGCAGCCCGCGATCGTGTTTATGACATCAGCAACTAACAGGCTTCTCGCTGGGCGCGAGAAACACTGGTTCTGGCCAGTCGCGGCCCGCCAGGAGGCAATTTCATCAGAATTTCATTTACTTCAGCTCCAAAACTCTCCAATTCGTTCCAGGACTTTACCACTTCGTATTTCTACTCAATTATCACGCTTTTCAGCTACTTTAAGCTCATACGACCTGCAAAACGCAATTGGATCAAAAGACTAACTATTCTACGGAAAACGAAACTAAAACTAACAAAGATTGTACAAACTAGACACGAATAAATGATGTATTTTACAATACATCAGCCTGTATGTCGACGACCACGACTCACGCATGGATAATTGTTTTGGTTTATATTTTACAATAGCATTACAATAGATGCTTAACACACGTTAGCCCCCGTACTTTGGGGTTTCTTTAACTTTAAATAACGAGTACACAACAAAAGGGGTTAACCAAACCAACCCACCAAACCAATAGCTTATATATAAAGACACATCAGGTTATAGAATAAAACTTCACAACTAGCCAACTTAACCACACATACTACTACTAGGTAACAACCACAGATAAAACCACGGATCGGCTATCGAGCCGTCACATCAACACATCCCCACAAAAAACGACGTTAGGGTCAACAGGTTTTCATCATGGTGTTTCAACATCTTCATCATGAAAGTACAGAGGAGACGGGCTACGCTCACTCTCTCAGGGGTCATGGTAACACCAGGCCTTGATTGTTTCGGGTGAGTCTGGACACAACGGACAACCACATAATTCATGGTCTGGATCCGTCAGCAACCTAACCAACTCCTCTGGTAACCCCTTCAAAAATTCAGCTTTTGGTAAAACGTGTTCCGTACGGCGACTGCTAACATCAGCTACATTGTTTGTTCCGCTTTCTGAAGCATCGACACCACCCGGGCCTCCAGTTTTCACGTCCTGGCGCTTCTTGTGAAACACTTTTCTTTCGTAGCACACCCCGTACCATCCCTCACATGCTTCCTTCCCCTTTTGATTCAGCTTCTCCATGCCTGCCTGGTGGTGTAGCCGTGACCTTATTTTTATATAAGTGTCCATCACATTAGCACACTTTCGAACCACTAAAAGTTTTTTGGTTTATTGAAGTATTACACAATATGACTTGGTTCTTCATTACACTACTTATAGAGATATATCATGGATACATTTAATAAAGTTGATGTGACCATAAGTTTCATGTTTCCTTTCCAATCTAGCCACCAACCCTATGTTACCAGACTTCTGCCACCTACTTTCCCCAACTTCCAAGAATCCTACTACATTTATAACAGTGGGCCCCTTGACAACTGGAAGGAGCATTTTCATTTCCTTAAATGTTACACCTGCCAACATCAATAACATTCAAACACATGCAAGCTTTGTATGTTGTCAATAGTATAAAATTACCAAGTTAATAAACATCAGTCAGTCAGTCTATCCCCAAAAGAGCTGGTACACTTAAAGCAACACCTATCCCACAATAAGTTTAAAGCAACATCCACAAAACAAAATACATGCTACACCCAAAACAAAGTCTACATATACATACATCTAATAGGTGTCCCAACGATCATTAACTGGACGACCGCACAAAATCAGTAAATACCATTCACCCCCTAACACACGTTACTCTAACCGGCAACCCTGCTGGGTTTTAGGAAGCAGCACATTCACCTCCGAACATAACATGTGCGCAGCATACCTCTTTCTCAACTTCCGCACCTCGGACATCTTCCTCGGCCCACTCATGCTGAACCCACAATCAAAACTTTTGATTTTCCCCATGTAGCACTCCATGTGCCGCATTAAGAAGACCCCACAATCAGTTGTGTTTCCTGTCGTCGCCGTTGGATGTTGCAGTCGTCAATGTCATCGGCTCGTGGATTCCCAACCTCACGAAGGTATTGCACAAACTTATCTTTCTGCATATACAGATACAAGCCATGCTCAATTAAATAACACATCTTGAATACAATCACACTTACGGTACTAGCAAGTAAAAATGTTTTTGCTCCAAGATCGGGAACAAAACAATGTCATGCTTTCTCAAATCAGGAAACTCAGCGCTGTTAACCGCACCTTTTATACCAACCCGAAACTTGTGCATCCGCGCCTCGACTCCACCTTCCTCAGTTATTAACATCCACGGAAACTTTCACAAAATAGAAATTAATAAGGATAACCTCTTGCCACACCCTAACTACTTTTCCACAAAAAACATCAATGTACACAAATCATGTCTATATACAAAACACTCACCACAACTTTAGTACCAAAGAATAGCCTACTGTAAGCCTCCCTTGATTTGCGTTTCTCTTGGAAGTTTAGCACCTCCGCCCAACAGTCGATAATACCACCCGACACCTCCTTGCCAACGTTTAAACTCTTGAACATAGCCCAAGACGCGTCTACATGGGCAGGGCTTCGAAACAGCAACTCCCTGGTTTCATATGTACAGATAAAAACTTAACTTCCACATCTTAACACACGTTACTGTAATTTAACTCATTTTTTAGCAATATCCCCCGTACTTACTCAGCCATGTGTATCGGGCTATCTACATCATCAACTGACGACCTACCCTGTTCAATCCTGCGGAAAAAATAAAAAAATAACCAATTAACTAGATCCATTGGGATCATGGTTTACACGCTATTATACAACAATAAACCCCGTAGTAGTTCTACTTACTTGTTTGCCTCCATTGCCCGCTTCCTACGACAATGCCCAGTAAGCGAGTGCATCGGGGATTCATCAGCGTATATGTAATCCCACAGGTTCGCCTCCTTCTAAGTGATTGCAGGTCCCATGTCAACAGACCTTATATAGTAAGGTGATCTATTTGGTTCCGCTGCCACTTTCTCTCTAAAAGGGAGCTTCCTTTTTTGGGGCCCCAATTCAGCTAACATACGCACACGGTGTGCCAGCGACAAATTGTCCTCCACCTCATTCGCATCACCACCAAATAATTCCAGTCCAGCTTGCCCCTTGTGAATTGCAATTGCGGGGTCATATGAGCTAACCGTTCAACCATTAAAACCATACTCAAGTCTGGGGTAGTCTCCACATTGCCTAAACATGTAAAATAATTCACGTTACTCTGTAACCAATATAACACTTTCACAGTAAACGGAAATAGTAAACCTTACCGGAACGTTCGGGCGCTGTTTCTGTCCCAGCCATCTCATCCACCTTTGCACTTGTGCAACCTGCATGTTCGATGCAAATAAGTATATTAAATGACTCCCACTAAACCAGCAATCCTAATCATTTTAATGCTCCTACGTACCGGTTTGCTGTGACTCGACAAATTCACCACCAATTTGTGTCATTCCAAGACTCCAATTAGGCTCATCGAAACTAAGTTCATCAATAAACGTATCGCCTCCGTCCACTGTTCGTATGATTAACACATGTTAACCCACCAAATGTTCCTAATAGGGAACTATTTAACACATGTTATACAATGAAAAGCTTTACCGTTACAATCCGGCTGCCACTCCTCTTCCGCCGCTTTGCTTTTACCATCCATAACCACCTCCTCAGCTTTATCGAAAGCATCACCTTCCACAGAGCCAGCCACCACGCCACCACACTCTTCCGTGGATGTTACGACAGTTGAATCTACAACGTCATGCTCAGTCTTACTATTTGAAGCTGCATAAAACATTCGTATCACATCTTATGCATAGATTACTATTTGAAGCTGCATAAAAAATTTACCGTTACAATCGGGGTGACACTTCTCTACAGCCGCCTTGCCTTTGCCATCCAAAACCACCTGTTCATCCTTATCGAAAACATCACCTTCCACAGAGGCAAACGCCACGCCACCACATTCTTCCTTACTTGCAACAGTTGCATCCACAACGTCATGCTCAGTCTTACCATTTGAAGCTGCATAAACATTCTCGAATAAATTACACATGGCTTAACATGGTGCGTCTAGAGTTTTTTACGACCCTACAAATAAAATGGTTTCTGAAGATTACCTTCATTGTCATTCCCTTCAACCTGGTCAGTAAGCTTAACATCCATCTCAGCAATTTTGGCTACCTCTTCAGCACAGCCAAACCCACCCCGGTTCAGAAATCTTATCCTTCTTTGCGTCAGTCGCTTCTAATTCGGTGATTTGCTGATCATCGTCCTTCTCATCCACATTATTGACAGGTGGAGGTACATGTTCTGCTGCCTCCACCCTATATGCATCTTGACCAAACAACCGCATGCCAGAGCCACCGGCAACTGTCAATAAAACATGACACATGTAAAATCAGAATAAACTATTAAGCACACTATAAAAAAACAAATAAAATGAAATGCTACGGAGCACTACCAGGTACACCCTGGACCGCTGCTGCTTTAAAACGCAATATCGCACGCATTAAACCCAACGGCTTACGGACTTCTTCATCATCACTGTTATCCCCGCTCCATTGTCCTTCACTATGTTCCGCCCACCCATACTACAGGCACCTCCAGTTGAATTACCAGCCTCATGAACAATCTGATAACCCTTGACGCCTTCAATTGCTTCGTCCCCAACTGCACTACACCCCTCTTTACTTTCGTCGTGTTGCTTCTCACTCTCGTTGCACCCTATAACATCACATTAATATTAAATGTTATCAGACACGTACGCATATTACAGGGACATAAACTTTGTCGAGCAATAAACAACGCGTCACCATCAATGTGTACTAATGTTTTCTTCCTAGGCTGCCATCTATACACTTAACTGTTAACGTACAATGAAACCGGTAACACATGTAACACTTTACCTGTTTCGTTACCACCATCCGTGTTAAGTGCATCAAACTTTATATTTGTCAAACGCCTTTTTGGGGTCACACAGCCTTCTTCTTTTTCAGGAACACCCTTTAAGTTCTTTAGTCGAGGAGATCTCCTCACTTGTAACGACTTCCCACCATCTTCTTTTTCCAGCCTTCTTCTTTTCCATCATCAGGTATGCTTGATCGCCCCGCAACATCAGCTGCAACCATGACAGTTGTTAATCAATACGTTCGGTAACACATTAACATGTGTTACAGTATACATTTCAGCACGGTACTTAATCTTCGCACCTTCCAGGGCATAAAAGTCTATGGATGAAGATCCTACTTCTTTCAATCTCCTTTTACTGATCCGTTCATTAAGCCGATTAATTGACTTCCTGTACAAACTAGCTATTGGCGAACCATCCGAGCATTCGTCATCCACGCCATTCCCTACGAAAACGTTGCACATCAGTAAATGCCGGCCATATTAATAAACTCAATATTACAAAGAATAACAGGGACTAACGAGCGTTCTCTCCCTCGATAATGTGTCTACTTTCATCATTTTTCAAATCTTCCAACACCTCATTGATATGGTCTGACGCTAAATCTACCGCTTTATCGTGATCTGTACTTGCATAGGCTTTCTGTTCAAACAAACTTTCATACATTGCCTTCAACGTTTGTACTTCCTCGTCATCAGGGCTCTCCACACACATAGATTCTAACATACCCTCTATTTTGTTTTTGTTCTTGTTTGTCACGTTAATTAGTTGTCGTATCATCAACAGCCTCTCCTGTTTCAAAATTTTTTTCAATAATTACATACCAAAATTATATACTAATTGTAAAAAACACATGTTGGTGCATATAACTATACCTCCTTACTTGCCCAGTGTTCCACGTTATAGTTACTTGGAAGTGTTAACCCTTTAAACTGTCCCAGACCAAACCCACCAGCAAGTATCTCCAGCCTCTCTCTCTCTCTCTCTCTCTCTCTCTCTCTCGCAATCTCTTCAAGTTCCAGAAAGCCAAAGGACACACGGCTTTGTCAACCTTCATCCCTGTGCACTCAATGCTATCAACGTACAACAGCTACAAGAAACACCGATCAGTTCAGTCCGAAAACAAGCAAGTATATTAACACATGTTACTTCTCCCAAATAAATAAATATCACTTACTATCAGAATCGTGAGAGGCCAACGAAGATGCTTTGTGGGTCAAGCCAATCCCAGGTATCTTTGCAAGTTTTCAACTTGTCTACCACCAGGTCACACCAGTCTACCTTTGCAAAATCCATTTCGTCATCTAGATACTCTAAGATTTCTTCCCGTAAACAACTTTGTTTATGACAGTCAAGCAGCACTGCCACAAAACACATTACAAAATCCATACGGAAATCAAAACTCTCTTCGCCGTCTGACTCATCAATCATTTTCACCATCTTCGTTGGAGGTACATGTACACCCGGGTATCTCCCCCTCCAATCCGCAATGGCATCAACCAAGATGGGCAGCTTATCAATCGAACTAATCTTTTTCCCACCTGTCGGAATCCCTAATAACTGATGTATCACTTTCCTGTTTACCTTGATATTACCAGCAGGCGTACATATCATCATCTTATCGGGATTAAAATTGTCGACAACAAAATAGCCTAACTTAGCTGGTAACCCATCAACGCTGAAAGTAAGTAAACGACCAAAGCCCATTTCCCTGACCGCCTCACGTTGTTGGTCTGTCAATGCTTGTACACACTTATAAAATTGTAGTGGTGCGGATCTCGTCCTTATTCCCGGAAATTCATCCTTCTTGGCTCGCTTACGGGCTTTGGGAACTTTTGCCGGTTCGTTACCAACTCCCTTTTGCTTCCGTGCTTTACCTTTCACACTCTCCTCTGAAACTTTCTTCTTCCCTGAACGGAACGTTCTCCCGCTTGATGTAGCTGTTACATCTGCCCTACGTACTGGTATAACGTTTTATACGCAACAAAAACAACCAAAAAAATTAGTCTACTTTCAAACCATTTATGACAAATCTATCTAACACAAATGGTAACATTACATTTATACAATAAAACATCCAACCCTTAATCAATTGAACATCAAACAAAATGAAAGTCAATAAAAATTAACGAACCACGGTTTCTTTGCATTCCACTGCCAGAAATATCCTCTGCGATGGTTTTTTTCCCTGCCAGTTAACACATGTTAGGCAAACTTCAAACTCAGACCCAGAGCAACTAAAACTCTATACCATCAAACATCAAACCATTAATTAATTGACAAACAAACAAATCAAAGTCAATAATATTTTACTAACCACGGTTTCTTTTAGTTCCACTGCCAGAACTATCCACGGCAATGATTTTTTTCCCTGCCATTTAACACATGTTAGGCAAGTTCACTTTGATAGCAAATACCAACTATTGTAACCACCGGTGGGAAACCAAGGCACTTACCTTTATGATCTTTGGTCTTTTCCATCTTTGCCTTCCACATAAGCTTCTTTAGGCCTGAGAAATTAGTAACAAAAATGGTTACTTCACCCAGAAAAGATACAAACTATACACAATAAAACCGTTTACCTTTAACGGTTTTCTGTCGTTTCGCAACAGGGCCTGGTGACCCACTCTCAGTATCATCACACACTGCAACGCAGCCAACAAAAGTATGTTATGAACAGGGACTAATCCAACACACTATACATATATACATCACCTTCAACTGTGTTCACGGTTCATACACAAATCAAATACTAACCTAACGTCCTTTGGGTCGGACCGAAGCCATATTGTTGATTGGAAGGACATTCCTTGGAACCATCGGAGATAATAACACAACCCTACGGCTTTCAGACCTTTTCCGCCCTAATATAGGCCTCGTCGTGCTATATATAGAAAACAAAACATAATCAGTTGCCATTTTGGGGAAATCGATTGAAAAAAAACCCCTTTTACAGGTCCGATTACAAGAACTAACCTTTTACTTGAACTCTTCATCTTCCTTAATCGTTTCAGTTTGACCGACGATGACAAGATTATGAACGATTTCCTCATTCTCCACGATCGCCACTATCTGCTTCTGATTTAGGTTTAGTGATGTTTTGGCGGAAGAGAAATATGAATACTCAGTATCGAGTGGGAAAGATAAAGAACTGTGTTTGAAATGTTTTCAAGTTTTGATTAGACGTCTACTGCATGGCAGGGATTTGGTTTTCCAAAGTCCAAAAAACAACTTTTTGCACTACCGAAAATGAGTTGTAGTACATGTATTATATAAAGTTTCTTTTAAATCTAATTATTTCCTAAATTATGAGAGCCATTGATCAAGTTTGATGAAAGATAATCAATAGATGATATTGAGTTTGCAGAGTTTTCTTAAAAAGATAGGGTTTTCCACATAACTCATCCATATATATATACAGGGAAAGAATATATAGAAAACCCACTTGTTGTGAGAAAACCTAGGAAACTCAAAGCTCCCGATATTTTTTTATTTTAAAAAAATTACACATGTAATATACATGTTTTTAAGGGTTTTGAGCAAAAAAATCAAAAAAGCGCCGACCAGATTTTTTTTTTAAAATAAACAAGTTTTTGTGTAACATATGTTAAATTCATGTGTAACATATGTTACAGCCGCGTTGCTGAAAACTTGTTTGTTTTTTTAAATATCCACTCGGCGCTTTTTTTATTTTTGTTTTGCTCAAAACCCTTAAAAACATGTATATTACGTGTGTGATTTTTTTTTAAAATAAAAAAATGTCGGGAGCTTTGAGTTTCCTAAGTTTTCTCAATTACAAGGGTTTTCTCCATATGCTTATATATATATGTATATATATATATATGTATGTATAGTAAAGTTCAGGTACAAATAAACTTAACATACAAATTACAAAACGTACAAACTGAAGGAAAAGACTAAAAAACACAGTGGCATTTTCGTAAATATTTAGTCGTAGGGTAATTGTCAAAATTACTCTACAGGATCATTTGTAGAGTGATTTTGGTCTTGTAGAGTAATTTTGATTTGTAGAGTAATTTTGTAAAATATTCTTGTAGAGTAATTTTGATAATAATAACCCCCCCCCCCCCCCAAAAAAAAAAAAAAAAACTAAAATAACCTAACCCCCCCACTCCCAAAAAAACGAAAAGCTAAAAACTAAACCATAAAGCTAAACCCCATAACTAAATGCTAACAAAATTACTCTAGATGATCATTTTACAAAATTACTCTACAAGAACAATTTACAAAATTACTCTACAAAAGATCAAAAATTACTCTACAAGAACATTTTACAAAATTACTTTACAAGACCAAAATCACTCTACAAATGATCTTGTAGAGTAATTTTGAAGACCAAATATTTACGAAAATGTCACCACGTTTTTTTGGCTTTTCCTTCGATTTGTACGTTTTGTATGTTAATTTTATTTGTAATCTTTAGTCTATATATATAACAACTAAAAAGTATTCACCTTATATTAGTATATATAGATACACACACAAAAGTACAAAACAACAAAATGAAGTATTAAGACGTTCACTTATAGATAACAAAAAAAATCTAAGTTGCAACCTAAATAATAACATTGGTGTAATTGTACTTCCAGCAACACTTGTGCCTCCAAAGCGACTGGTTGCAATGTGAGAGATCCAGTTGTTCCTTGACATTACCATCCGGATTGCCCTTCGTTCAACTCCACTTGGAGGTATAAATACCAAATATATTCATTAATAACCTTGCTGAAAAAGAAAATCAAGGTTCATTAATAGAATCAATTTGTTCATAAATATATTAAAATCACAAGGAAATTCAAGATATTACCTAAGAAATAAAACTTACTTAACAAAGCATGAGTAAGTTGAAAACCAAGTGTCAAAACTTGAAAGCATAGAATTTACCTTTGTCTCTCAACGTTTGAATTGGCATATACATGTAGCAACTACAGTTGTTAACAAATTACTTTAATCTCCATAATCTATAAAAGTTATGGATTACCAATTCCTACTTGCAAAGATTTGTGCATCAAGTAGGCTTTTCATCCTAACATATGATTGAGATTTTCATCATATGCATTGCAAGGTTTATCTAAATTCGCATGTGAATTAAGCAGGCAATATTAACAGATCGAATTTAATAAACAAATTACCCTAGATTAGGGAGGGTTCTCTGCCACCTCTTATCACCACCGACGCTGTCACCTCTGCCACAGTTTCTGCCTCCATAACCACCACCACTTCATCCGCCAGCTCCACCGTAGACATGCATCATGTTCTAAGTTTTCTTCTTGTTGCTCTTCTGAGCCATCACATTCTAACCCGTTACATCAGAAATAATCAACATGTTAACCACTAGGGCTGTCCATTTTTTCGAAACCTAGAACATATGAACGAAAAGAAAGAAACCTAATTCGTATCATGTAACTTAACTGGATGGTCGTAGAAGATATGAATTTAATCCAAAGCGAGGATCGTTTAACCTTACTTTTACATACGGAGCTCTTTCGCTCAAGTTGTTACTCTCTAAAATGTTGAGATTGGTCTTTTTTTACATTCAGTTTACTGAGTTTTTTAGATCATAACAGAGGTAATCCGCACGGTTTTAAGTTGAATTTGGTTTTGTTTCTTTTCACACTTGAATATTGAATCCTTCTTTGTCAGTGTGTGTTTTGTTTTTAGCTAAAGAGTGTTTAACTGCTCTAATTTGGACTTGTAAGTTTGACTCGTGTTGAAAAGTCAGGTCTTTTGTCATGGACATGGTTTAAAATGGCATTATAGATTAACAAAAAAAAAAAGGTATTATTGGAGAAGTTGCTTATTTATTATTGGAGTTGTTTCATAAAAAAATATATTGTTAGCTGATAAGAAAATCATCAAAGCTCAAACAAATGATACAGTAGTTACTTACTGAACAAAGCAAATATATGGAATGGAAGTGTTGTAGTACCTTGCAAAGCGCATTATAAGGTCGCAATAGAACTGATAGAGCAAGTTCAAATTATCATCAAAGGGAACTACAACTAAAGATATCATCATCAAAGGGTCCAAAATTTGTATAGAAATACAGAAAAAAGACATATGTAACTGGCTAATTAATTAATTAAATACTACTACTACTAATAAATTGCAATCCAATCCAATCAAATAAAAAAACTTGTTTTGACCTTACCTGGTCAATGCTTCAGATTTCGATTGGATCCACCAAAACAAAGAGAATGAAAACACAAAGGAAACAAAATTTAAGAAATATACAGGAAACGAAGCAGATCTAATACCTTAGCTACCTTAGGCAAATCGTTGTCGTTTTCTCGGTCCGATGTGAACAATAATACACTCTATCTCTATGCTCACTGAATTTTTCGCCGTTCATGATTTGTAGAGGCTGATGCAAGGATAAAGGAACTTACGTGAAGAAAAAGCCTATTCTGAAGGGTCTATTTGGGGTTAGTATAGAAGAAGAGAAAGACGTTTGATAGGTACGACATGTACCATTAATGGGTACGAAGCGTACTCACATGTATACATGGGTCCACTAGGGTTTTGTTTTATATGGTAGTGTTTCTCTTTTGTCTTCTTTTGTATGAATCGTACTCTAGTTCCTATTGTCCAGTCTTTACAACTACTCTTGTCTTTAACCTTGATAATCCTTCATCTAAACCTCATGCAAAACACCAAAATACAAACAAATAGCCAATTCTAGGAGAATTTTCAAAAAACAACTATATCTATGAGGATTTTAAACATTGAAATCTATGTGTTATTTCAGGCACATCAAATATCACATACTATGTTATAGAATATTATTTTTTTTAAAGGTTAAAATGCTTAAATTTAGTTGCTAATGGTTATTAAATAAATGGACATTGTGATATAATCTTTCACATATAAATATATAATAAACTAGTATTTAACCCCCGCGTTGCCGGGTGATAAAATTGTGTTACGTAGTAAGCAAGCAACGATCAAAATCGGTAAAAATCTTAAAGAAAACACACAAATTTATACCACCGTGTGACGCAAAACTCAGGCAAAGACAAACATGAACTTATATTGAGATCCAACATAAAGCATAGACAAACTCGAAATTAAATGGACACATATTATATAGCAGAGTGGGTCGACGTGTTTAACTTTTTTATTACGGATTTTAGAAAGTGGCGGCACAGTGTTGCGGGCGCGGGTAGTAGGCAAATGATGATCAAAACCGAAAAAATCGTAAAATAAAAACGTGACGAAAATGACTTAGATTGCAAAGAAAACCTGGCCAGAAATATCTAAGATTGCAAAAAAAAAAAAGAAAAAAGAAAAATTAAAATCACAAACCAACGAGACTGTGACACGTGGCGGTGCATATTAACACCACCACACTATTCTTAAGATCCTACCACATTTGTTAATATATAGTAATAAAAACTTCTTGTGTGTGAAGGTTTAAAGACGTGAGTAATGTGGGTTTTAAAAAAGAAAACTAAAAGAGAAAAATCATTAGAAGACAAAAAGTATTCTAGCAGTAAATTTAAGTTGTGTCTTAGTATGTATTATTATAACTAGGTTATCACCCGAGTGTGAGCTGGGCTCGAGAAAGTTATTTATATAAATTAACGGTATAAATACAAACAAAGTGTGATATTATAAAAATTAGTGACAAAGTGCAGATATATTCCTTTGAAGATCCATATCCTTCGAGTTGCCAAAACCTTTCCCTAAGTAAATCAAGTCTCTTCTAACAAAAAGAATCAACAAAAAGGTATGAGGATAGTCTTTTAATAGACAATTAAAATCATACAAAGAAATAAACATATTAACATGTATATAGATTACTTTCCACGACTAGAAAACTGCTATTATTCCCACGTCAACTTCCGTGGGAAATGTCCGACACTTTTCCTACGCATAACAATTTGTGGCTTTTTTGTCGTTTTTTTTGTCACAAAACTAAGACCCTTTCTTGTTTGTAGGAATTTCGTGGGAAAAGTGTCAGAATTTTCGTTTGTAGGAAACGTGTAGGAAATTTTGGTAGGAATAATAGCAGTTTTCTAGTAGTATTCGTCCATCCATCAAAACTCATTATCTTTTTAATCTCCATATGCATCCTTTTGTTTTTTATATTGCATGCGTATTGATCAATGATGAGTACATAACACGTCTAAATTTGTCATACATACTTGATACTTCTATTGCAAATGGTTTTAAATACATGTAATACTCCCCAACATGTATTTGTATTGCAATATTCACTACCATTTCCAACTTACCATAGGAACATAGGTGTTAAATAGTAACCAATCCCAACACAATTTCAAGCTAGACAAATGGTTTCAAGCAGACTAAGTTGATCATCATAGAAATGAATATGGCAGCCACATGTTTTGCTTAAATTTTGACATTTTAGGTGGGTTGTAAGTTATATTTGTCGACCAAAACCATACATGGATTTTACTTGAGTGCGAGCTCATGTTGTCAAACTCTGCTTGAAGGTCGAACTTTACTAAACCAACTGGCTCGCCCAATTTAGCAAAAGCAAGTTGCGAACTGACATAGTTAGATTTTTAAAAATGTTTCCCAGCCACACAAAGAGAACACACAATAATTGTTAGCTATGAAGTCATTCACATAACCATCTCGGTTGCCCCGCCAAGCCTCTAAAAGATCTCATCTTTGATCATATTAAAACTCATCATCACAGCCTCCTCCAAACATTATGTGCACTTATACAAAACGGGGCCGTCAAACATGACCAAAATAGCAGAGGATGTAAAAGTAACATGTACCTTAGTATCAGCCACTTACAGTGATATTTGTATGAGGCTCGGACATGAAAAAATCTACAAACTCACAGTTTTTTCAGAAGCAAAACATTTTAAGCATTAAAATCTCCAAATTCTGATGTTTTTCTTTCTCTTTTTTTTTCTATCTTTTACCCGGTCTTTTAAGGTTTTGTCTCAAGTCTAAAAGATTAAAAAAAACGTTTATATATCAACTCGAATTGTGGTTGGATCGGGTTAGGGCAAAACTGGGCTTCATTGATATAAAAACGGACCCGAAATTTCGAGCCAAAAGTGAAATTGAGAAGCTCTAATATTGCGTCACATCAACCCAAATTATTTTTAATTATTATGTATGAAATAGAAATAGATATATAATAGATATAGAAGTTAATTTCGTTCGTTACATTTTTCTCAAGAAATTTAAAATTAGTTACAGAACGTTTTCGTTAAGTTCTAATATCTCTACCCTTTAACCTTTCAGGATCAAAATTTCTATCTATATCTCACATTCAATGTTAAAATATAAATATATCATAATGTTTTTAAACTTCTTTGTAAACAAATTAAAATATAAATATATAATAATTTTATTTAAACTTCTTTATAAACAACATTTGATGTCCTATTCCAAAAATTTTTATTGTTATTAATAATTATCAGTTTGAGTCCATATTTATTTTTGACTTTAGAGAAGGTTACCATGTCAAGACACTAGACCATGTCAAGACACTGGTTATTTTAAAAATAAACCCAAGCAATTCTATTTGAACTTTATTTATTGTTATCGTGAAATACACAAAGAGAAAAAAGTGTCTTTTTTTTTAATTTTTTGTATTACATTAAGCTAGATAAATGACACAATGTGATTGAAAAATATACATGTGAATTTTTAAAATTGAGAAGTATACAATGTGAAATTGAAACGTGAATTTTTTAATTTAGGCTCAAACTCAGCTTGAGCTCGATAAACCTCGGCTCGTTTCAAGTTTTTCCTCGAGTCGCTCGCCAGCCACTCGACTCGATTGCACGCGTGGTTGCCTGTTGAAAAAAAAACCTAAATTGTCTAAACAATATCATAAAATTTCATCTTGTTCCCGGGTACTCTCATTCATCTTGTTCCCGGGTACTCATAGTCAAATTATATCCTCTCCACCCTCCGACGGCGCAACCGCCGTGATGGACGGCCCTGCAACTCCGTCGAAGAACCCTAACGGCGCTTCGAAGTTCCTCCTCGATCTCCCCTCCAAAGGCCTCTTCTCTTCCCCCGTCATTTCTTCCAATTTGGTATTTCTTTATAAACCCTAATTTTCCCAATCTTTTTTTCATAAAATCTTGATTCAGTCGGCCTTTTTATAACTTTTCGAAGATGTAGAATGCGTATTGAACTTAGGATTTGACCAATGACGTTAGGGTAAATTGAATTTGGTAAAATGTAAGTGTGTTGTTGAATTAGGGTTTGTTGATTATGATTTTTGGTGTTAGTTCTGCTGAGATTGTTAGATTGTTAGGTTTTTGCTTGAAAAGGATTAAATTTGATGAAATGCAACTCAATGTTGTTAAATTAGGGTTTGTTGATTATGATTTTTGGTGCTAATTCTGATGAAATTGGTGGATTGTTAGGGTTTTTGTTTGAAAAGGATTGAACTTGATGGAATGTAAGTATATAACTGTGTGTTTCGTAATTTAGGTTTATTGATTACGATTGCCATGTGTTAATTCTGCCTTAATTGGTAGATCATTAGGTGCTTGTTTGGAAATGGTTGAATTTGATGAAATGTAAGTCTGTGCTCTTCCGTTAGGGTTTGTTGATTACGATTGTTTTTGCTAATTTCTGCTTCACTTGGTAGATTATTAAGTTTTTTTTTTTTTGACAAGGGTTGAATTTTATGATGTTTGTCGTTGATAATCCTGCTTCAATTGTAGTAGATTATTTAGTTTTTGGTTGATAAGGAATTAAGAATTGAATTTGATGAAATGTAACTCTATGTTCTTCATTTAGGGTTTGTTATCACAATTGTCGTTTCTATTTCTGCTTCAATTGGTAGATTATAAAGTTTTCGTTTGACAAGGATTGAACCTCATTGGCTTTTGCAAATTATAGATCTATCATTTCAAAGTTGTGATTGGTCATAAACACCTTCCAAATCGATACACCACAATGTAACATGTGTATAGAGATAAAAATTCATGGAATGTGTTACAAAGAGTGCGTTTTTCCATCTTTGATATGATTTATTTTTGCGGTTGTAATATACGCGATTACGCAGGGTGGAATGCGGGTCTATGTTACTGATCACGACACATCACCTCCAGGTCAGCTTCAACAATCTATCCTTCACCGTTTTATCATATTCAAATGACACAATAAACTTTCTCATTTCATTTACCATGTTAACATTGCAATGCACGTTTACATCATGGTTGATGATTCTCATTCGCATTCCACCATGTCCTTAAAATTTGTGTAGTAACTAGTGATTATGATAATAGTACTATAATAGTAAGGAGATCTCGAAGGTGGCATGTTCAATGGTAAGAGTTGACTTGACATCTTTTTTTCTCAGAAAGTCAACATATAAAGACTGATCAAGTGAACATACTGATTAGATCCCTTCTGCTTAAGCAACAGCAGAAGGGTGCACCAAATTCAAAGGGGACAAAGAGCGTAGGCACAAATGAGAACTCAAGAAAGAGGTATTTCATACTTGTTATACCTACTTTTTTCATTTTAGTAATAACGTTTTGACATATGCCTTTAAGGTGTTTGCTGTTAGTTAATTCTTTTTATTATTTATCAATGTATTATTGTTTGATCTTTAGGGCCCCAGAAAGAGCGACCGATGGTAGGGCTTCTGCTAAGAGGGCGGCACCCACCACCCAAAACGGTATCTGCCAAGATTAGATTCTCAGTGCACTTATATGATTGTATGCTAGAGATGGGAAAATGGGCGGGTTGGGTAGAGAGACAAAACGGGTTCGGGTCAAAATCAAAACTGGTTCAGTGTTTAGTTTGGTTTAGGGATGGGATCGGTACCGTACCCGTACCGAAAATACAGGTACCGAATCTAAACAAATTGGGTACTGAATATCGTATCGAATATTATGGTATGGTACAGGTACTCGCATCGGTACCGATATTTCGGTACGGTACCCGCTTTGGTACCACTTTGTTTTTTATTTTATCAAGCACTCGTACAAGTACCAATTAGGCAAAATCGGTACGAGTACCAATACTGCATGGGTACGAAATAATGTAAAATTGGTACTAGTAATAATACAATACGGGTACCAAATAGGTAAAGTTGATACGAATACCATAATACCATAATATGAACCAGCCACATAATACAAACTAGTACTATATAAAATTTGGTACTAGCACCCTTTTTTACCCGTACCTATACGATACCGAAATCAATACATATGGCCATGGTTGTAAAAGTCCCGCCTAGGCTCCGAGTAGTCCCCGAGTACTCGCTACAAGGTAGGCTGCCGAGGCACGAGTACCGTTCTCTTAGGCCAATTACTCCCCGAGTAATCTCCGTCTAGGCCGAGTACTTCCCTATCTCTCCCGAGTACTCTCAAATCCGACTAGGGAGCGCCTAGCGACTTTTGCAACCATGCATATGGGTACCGATACATGTATTTATTAGCCGAGAATTATGCTTGTGATTGTGTTTTCATATATTCGTAATTGTATTGTTATTAGGTTATGATTATTGTTTCCTTGTTTAGTGCTAGGGTTCAATCCCTATATAAAGGGATCCTTTGTAAACATATTATTCATTCAGAAAATACAATACATAACCACTTTTATGGTATCAGAGCCCTAGGTTCTGAATACCCTCTTCCTTTTTTCCCTTTTTTTTCCGATTGTCTGCTGTTTCGACAGCCTCTTTCCTTTGTTTCATAAACCCTAGCACATCTATCCTATGACAGACAATAACAAAAAGGATGACCCCGAGTCATCTTCTTCCGATAAACCCACCAAAAATCTGCACCCGGCCTACTCAGTAACAAACGTGCAGTCCAAGATACGTACCCTCGACGACGTTAAGGTTACGTATACGTCTTGGGTTTAACTTTTCCGGCTCCACGCTTTGGCTTATCAGGTTCTCGATCACATTGATGGATCCGAACCGCCACTAGCCACCGCAGCAGATTACGAATCCTGGAAAGAACTGGATGCTCTCGTTCTCCAATGGATTTACAGCACTGTGTACGATGACCTCTTGCCACGGGTTCTTGAAAGCGGCCCTACGGCTCGCCATGCATGGGTGAAGCTCGAAAAAATATACCTGAGCAACAAAAAGGCTCGGGCCGGGGCGCTTAAAACCAAGTTTTGTAACCTCACCTTGACCACCTGCTCGTCTTTGGACGACTACTGTCAGCGCCTCAAAGATCTCGCGAACCAGCTCAAGGACGTGGACCATCCGGTTACCGAAGAACGTCTTGTGCTTCAACTTGTTCGGGTGCTGCCTGCAGAGGATGACACGACTGCCTCTCTTATCAACGCCAATAATGCAGATTGGGATCTTGCTAGGAGTATGTTAGAGGATGAAGTTATTCGACAAGAAGCCCGCCAAAAGACCACACAGTCCGTTCATGTTACAACCTCTCAAAACCAAACCTCCCACAAGCAACAACCACACACTCCTGCTGGATCAAATACCTACAACAACCAACCCTTTTATAACCGATCTGGACGTGGCCGAGGACGTGGTCGGGGGCGTGGTAACCGCAGCCGCGGTTCTGGACGCGGCAACAACCCTTCACCACAAACTTGGGCCCCAAGCAACTTCTCCTACCCTCAATGGGCTTGGTGGAACCCTCCACCTTGCCCCTACCCGACCCAACCCGCCTTCCAGCCCCCTGCTCCCTATTCCCAACCCACGGCCCAAAATCAGTCGGCCCACTATACTGCAGCCCATTCGACAAACCTGAACCAAACCGCACCCGCCTACGGCCCAACCCCATACCCTTCCACACCTTACACACCGCAGGCCCACTTCAGTTCCATCCAACCCACTGGTTACAATCCTATGTGTCCATCAGATCTTACTGCAGCCTTCTCCTCGATGTAGCTCCATTATGACCCGAACTCAATTATGGACACGGGAGCAACATCACACGCCACAGATGAACAAGGTATGATCAAAACTCCCGACTCTTTTCCTATTAACAGTAACATATTAGTCGGCAATGGCGCGTCCTTGCCAGTTCAAGGGTCTGGAACAGGCTATTTAACCTTACCCAATCGCATTTACATACTACCCAGAATCCTTTACTGCCCACAAATCATTAAAAAGTTAATTTCTGTTAGACGATTTACTCGTGATAAAAGTGTTTCCATTGAATTTGACCCCTTTGGTTTTTCCTTGAAGGACCTTCGAACTGGGCGTCTTCTCTCCCGCCACAATAGCACCGGGGATCTCTATCCTGTCACACCGCCAGAACTCCCATCTCAAGCAGCATTCATCACTTCCACATCTCTTCCATGGCATGATCGTTTGGGGCACCCCGGCGCTCAAGTCTTGGATGTTCTTAGTCGTCATTTTAATTTCTCTTGTAATAAGAACAAAACATCTAGTCTGTCACTCTTGTCAGCTTTCCAATAGCAAACGTTTACCTTTTTATGCATCTAATTCTTTTACTTTTGCACCATTTGATATCATTCATTGTGACCTTTGGACTTCCCCCGTGTTAAGTAAATCTGGGTATAAATATTATCTTGTTTTGATTGACAACTTTTCACACTTCATTTGGGTATACCCTTTAAAATACAAATCAGAAACTTTTCCAACTTTTGTTAAGTTTCACCGCCTAATTGCCACCCAATTCAACAGAAATATTAAAACCTTCCAATGTGACCTCGGTGGTGAGTTTGACAACAATGCTTTTAAAACCTTTGTCAGCCAGCACGGCTTGTTATTTCGTTTATCCTGTCCCCAAACTTCTTCCCAAAACGGCCGTGCCGAGGCATGATCCGTCGTCTAAACGATATCATTCGCGCTCACCTTATCCACTCACACCTTCCACCTAGTTTTTGGGTCGAAGCCCTTCACACCGCCGCTTACCTCCACAATATTCTTCCTACAAAAAGATATAATTTTTTTTACTCCTACCTTTGCCCTCTACCTTCGTCACCCCACATACGACCATCTTCGGGTGTTCGGATGCGCCTGCTATCCGAACACATCCGCAACTCAACCCCACAAACTTCACTCGAGGTCCATCAGGTGCATATTCCTTGGTTACCCACCTGACTTTCGTGGGTACCGGTGCTTTGACCCCACGACCGGGAAAGTCTTTATTTCTCGGCACGTTTCGTTTGATGAAACCGTCTTCCCTCACACCATACCCACACCCACTCCATCATACCGGTTTCTAGACGACATAACCCCTCCCGGATTTACCTTTGCTCCACCCATGGCCTCCAACAACCCCCCACCACCACCCACGGCTCCCCCTCGGCCCACTACTACTTCACCTTTTCGCTACGCCTATACTCGCCGCCCACGACAATCACAAAACCCACCAGCCCCCCATTCGACCCAAACATACCCGGCCCCCATACAACCCACTACCCAACCGCATCCTACAGTCCCACAGCAACCCACGCATGTTACACAGCCACCTACGGCTGTCCCACAGCCGCCGACCCAAAACCAGTCATCTCACCCAATGGCCACCCGATCCAAAACCGGAAGCCTAAAACCTCCCTATATTCCCTTAACACCACTACCATCTCTCCCGTCCCTAAAACCTATCACCAGGCCTTCACCGACCCGAACTGGCTGCGCGCCATGCAGGCTGAATTTACTGCTTTACAGGAAAATGAGACGTGGGCTTTGGTCCCTAGACCGGTTGATAGACCGGTGATCAGATGCATGTGGCTCTTTCGCCACAAGTTTAAATCGGATGGTACATTAGAGAGGTATAAGGCACGATTGGTTGTTAATGGGAAGTCGCAAACTGTGGGCATTGACTGTGAGGACACTTTTAGCCCTGTTGTGAAACCTGCCACAATTAGAACAGTATTATCTCTTGCAGTTTCCAAATCATGGCCTATTCATCAGTTAGATGTCAAGAACGCTTTCTTACATGGCCACCTTAACGAGACAGTCTTTATGCACCAACCCCCTGGGTTCATTGATAAACGGTTTCCAGATTTTGTGTGCAGGTTAAAGAAATCTTTATACGGGCTTAAACAGGCACCGCGCGCTTGGTACACACGCTTTGCGAATTATATCTTATCCCATGGGTTTAAGAGTAGCGCGTGTGACAATTCCTTGTTCATCTACAGCACCGGCCATGATATAGCATATCTTGTTATATGTTGATGATATTGTCCTCACAGCATCCTCTGACAAATTGTTGTTTGACATCATTCAAACACTATCCCGAGAGTTTGCCATGTCTGACCTTGGTGAATTACATCATTTCTTGGGGATCAAGGTCACCCACACGGCTAATGGGTTGTTTTTGGACCAAACACAGTATGCCAAAGAAATTATTAATCGGGCCAATATGACATCTTGTAAGCCTTGTGCCACTCCTGTTGACCTGTCTTCCAAATTAAGTGCCACGGATGGTCCTTTGTTTCATGATCCCACTCTATACCGTAGCCTTGCGGGAGCCTTACAGTACCTCACTTTCACCAGGCCGGACATATCTTATGCGGTACAGCAGGTCTGCTTTTTTATGCATGAGCCTCATGATCCACATTATGCTTTCATGAAGCGCATTATTAGATACATTCAGGGGACTTTGGATTATAGTATTCGAATGGTAAAATCTGATACACATTCCTTGGTTGCATACTCGGATGCTGACTGGGGCGGGTGTCCTGATTCCCGTCGATCTACAAGTGGATATTGTGTTTTTCTTGGGAATAATTTACTATCTTGGTCGTCTAAGCGTCAGCCTACTGTATCTCGTTCTAGTGCAGAGGCTGAGTACCGCGGGGTCGCCAACGCAGTGGCTGAGGTCACTTGGATTCGTAATCTTTTGTTTGAGCTGCGTGTCCCCCTTCTCCAGGCTCCGGTCGTATTTTGTGATAATGTTTCAACAGTATATAGTCTGATAACCCCGTGCAGCATCAGCGTACAAAACATATCGAAATCGATATACATTTTGTCAGAGAAAAGGTGCGCCTAGGTCATGTTCGGGTCTTACATGTTCCTGCTCCGTATCAATACGCGGATATATTTACGAAGGGTTTGTCTCGACAACTTTTCCAGTCATTTAGATCCAGTTTGACCATTTGTCCCATGACCGATCAAACTGTGGGGGAGTATTAGCCGAGAATTATGCTTATGATTATGTTCCCATATATTCGTAATTGTATTGTTATTAGGTTATGATTATTGTTTCCTTGTTTAGTGCTAGGGTTCAATCCCTATATAAAGGGATCCTTTGTAAACATATTATTCATTCAGAAAATACAATACATAACCACTTTTAGTACTGAGTATCCGAAATCGGTACGGGTATGGGAAAAAAAATCTCATCCCGAGTCTGGTTGAGTTGAACCACATTTTATGAAAGAAAGATCAATTTTTTCAAGTATTTAGTGTTAGTAATATCTTCTAGGAAGTTTTATACATTAACATCATACTTTGAGTGGTTTGTGTGACATGCTTGATCTGTTTTTCTCAAGCTTGATTTCACTTCACCCATTTGACGCACTAATTGGAGTTGACCCATTCACAAGTAAATGGGTTGAATTTGCCATCTCTGCTTTAAATCCTTATATACCGTGGCAAAAAAAAATCATTGTGACGCGTTTAGTGACATGGTTGGTTATAATTGCTTGCATTTCTCAACCATCTAGTGACGTTATTTTTTTTTCATCATGTAGAGGGTTCAAAAACTAAGTTACCTGAAAATCTCCAAAGTTTGACCGTTGAGAGACTTCGTGCACTTTTGAAGGACAGAGGTCTTTCTGTAAGAGGGAAGAAGGTATGTAACTTGCGTTACATAACATTGTTAAATATTTAGGTTTATTATTGCATTAACTAATCACATATACAAAACTACCATAATCTTCTTAGGTGATTTAGTTTAAGGTCGGAAAATGACTTCGACCTTTGATTACGCATGAGTAAAAATATTCTGATTTAGTCAGTTCTTGATTTACACACACACACACACATATATATATATGGCAAAAAGAGAGATTATTGAAGATTAATAAAAAAAATTATTGCTGTCAATATATGTATATATTTTGTTTCACATTAGAACAACCGCAAGTTTAAATTTGGTTCCATCATCTTCTATTTTCCATTCTTATCACGTTGTTCGCTCATATTTACACTAACTGATCTATATGGGGTTTGTGGTGATAGGATGAACTGATTGGACGGTTGAGATCTACTACTGGTTCTGCAAGCTCATCTGGAGCCAACCCATTGTAATGTCCTGCCATTAATATATGTTGTAAGAGCACCCTTAAGACTATTACTGGTCCCAAATTGCTATATAGGCTTTTGGCTGCATCAGTGAAATGGGTGGTCACTTAAGTGTTACTTAATTAGAATATTTGTGCATGTGGATTCTGAATTTGTAACCTACCTGCACATGGGTCTGTACTGTTCTTTTTGTAATGCATCTGGGTAATACAGTTATTTTCATTCTTGTTTATTTAATATTACATATCGCCTTGTTAATCCGCTCGTTTATATGAAGCATTATTTTTAACATGAACTAGACAAACTTCTCTTAAGGAATGTTGGGCCGACCCGACCCAACACTTAAAGAGGGTTTTAAAACAGGAGACGGTGGTTTGATTGACTCGTCGGTACTTTTGGGGAGGTATAGTATGTGGGGTGACTCAAATACATGTATTGAAACTACTATACAGTACGGTATTATATAGGCTATGTTCATACCAAATCTGGTCTTAAACATACCGGAATATTGTAAATTAAAGATAACCAGGGCCGACAATTTTTGACATGATCGAAAACAATCAGCCTTTGGGTTGTTATATTTAAATCGTACAAAATCTGGTGGCGTTTTGGTTTAACTTGTTTGAAAACGTCTAGTTAAGCAGGTTGACCCGTCAACTTTTTTAATTAAGCAGTTTGACCCAACTAACCTTTCTGACCATTTTTTTTACTTATCAATCTGATAACCATGTCTTTAGATTGATTACTACTCATCAACCCTTTCGAAATGATTAGATAAATGAATTAAGTTTTTTGAGCGGCTTAAATTACACCAAATCCGTCTTCAGCGGGACTCGAACCCTTGACTTCAAGGGGAACAACAGACCTTTATCTAGATAAATGGATTAAACAGGCTCTGCTTAGAGCTATGGTTGATGAATTTGACAAAAAAAAATGAGTTGTGTTAACAATTTAACCACTAACCCGACTCCATAGGGCATTTAAAGAAACATTAAGATATTTATTAGTCAATATTTTTGGCTAAATTCCAAGGTAAAGATGGATGCATAATTGGGTTACCAATAATGTAGCTTTAGTGTATTTGAGCTAAATATAAAAATAGTTTGAACATGTGTCCTTACACGTATATTATCCTCTTATCTTATCGTCTACATTTTAATCTGCAAGTATATAATGTGTTAGGCATGACTCAAAAAACAAATACTATTCAATTTATAACCTAGTTCATAGGGTATTAGGTAGTGTAGTGTGTAGGGATGAACTCGGTACCAACCGGTATTAGCATCGAAAATACTGATACCAAAATATAGGTATCCGTATCGAAAATAACTGGTATGGTACGATTCGGTACCAAATATCAAGTCGGTTTGAGAAATTCAACACCAATACCATTTGTTCATCCCTAAGTGTGTATTTGGTATAGTAAGTTTTAAGATATAATTAATGAACATATTTTTTTGGGTGAGTGTACCACCTCCCCTACTATTTATACTCAACTTCTTAAAAAAGGTGGCGTGTCTCACCTATATGTGAGAGAATATAGTAGCATCTTTTTTTAATCAAAAGTAGGGATTTTTTTTATTATAATGGTTTTCTACATATGCGAATATAAAATCTGTCTTTTCTATATATTATGCTAACTAAAGGTAAAAGTGTATTCCCTATTCACATATATATTATACTAACTAAAGGTAAAAGTGTATTCCCTATTCAGATATTAAATAAACTTTACTTTGCTAATAAATGAATATAAAACCAAACACGTGTCACGATTATCTTTCATTTCACCATCTTAAGTAGCTTACGAGTAGTGGCGAAGCTTGACGTTTTTTACGGAGGGTCGAAAACATATATACCCAAAAATTTCTATAGAATCGGGGTCGACAACGTATATACCCAAAAATTTCTATACGAAAACTGCATATATAACAATGCTGAGCGAAAAGTTCCAGGGGGTCGCCCCCCCGGGCCACCTTAAATGTTGCGCCCCTACTTACGAGCGGCTCATCTCGTTACACCCCTATGTATCCTCACGAATATAGACAGCTTTGGAAGTTAAAATATCAAAGACAAATCTTTTGTTGGTTACTTTTAGTGTTTGGCATCTCTCCAACACTTCCACTTTGAAGACTTTAAAACCCACAACGTCACCATGTTTGTAACTTGTGGATGAGGTTGGTTTAATTTGTACGGACACATAGCCAAGGCATCGGACTTGGCCCCTCTTTATGGACGGTGTCCATTCACGAGTTATGACCAAAGTGCACGTTTCAACATGCCAAAATCATTATCGACATTATTTTTTATTAAATCTTGAACGCAATGGCTTTAAAACATCATCCTAGAATACACGTGTCAGACTAAATAGATATATGAGAAAATAGACAGGCCAACCAAGGGCGGACCTACCCTATGGTGTGGGTGGGCGACCACACCCCTTGAAATATAAAATTTTAGTGTTAATTTGTGATAAAATCCCGATCGCACCCCTTGGAAATTTTATACTACCCCCCTTAGGAATTTATTAAAAAAAAGTTGTAAACAATGATTTAACAAGTCAACCAATTCAATTTCACTAAGCAACTTAGCCCATTAAAATCTTTAACAATCCTTGTAACCCAAGTACTCAAACCCAATTATAAACATACTATCATTAAACCCAACCCAATTAAGTAAAACAAAACAACCCAACTCACCTCGTCCCTTACAATTCCATCTCCTGCCCTCCATCAGCGAACAACGCCTAGCCCCATCCCCAGCCCCAGCAACGTCGATCAGCCGGCTTATCTCGCCGGAATCGCCAAAATCCGGCCACCGCTCCATCCGAAATCTTAAATTAAAGAGGCACTTAAATTTATTTTAGATATATTGATGTTATATGTGGATTTTTCAAGAGAAATAGTTATATATATGTTAAAAAGGTTTGAAATTTTAAGTGTTTTGATTTTTTTTTGTTCTAGTCTTTAGTATGGTGATTTTCTTGTTTATATGAACAATTATTAGGGCTTGAAATTCAAAATTTTAAATTGAAAATTAAGGAGTATGGGCTATGGTTAAACACTTGAATATCATTGTTTATTTTAGCTTGATGTTCTTTTAGTTTACATGACCCACCTGAACTGAGCCGATCCAACCCGATATGAACCGAATTTTTTTTATATACATAGGGGACGAAAATCTTTAAAAATATTCCGCACCCATAAATAAATAGATGAGAAAATAGACGGGCCAAGCAAGTTGAATAATAAATCAAATGAGTTCAAGTTTGAACGAGTAAAATTCTACGACATGTTGCTTTTGATCCACATACAGGTGTCATGAATAGGGGTAAAACGCATGGGATACATATGGGACACGTTCATTTCAGAACCAATAGACGAGCCAAGCAAGTTGAATAATTCGTCCTAGAATAAACGTGTCAGACTAAATAAATATATGAGAAAATAGACGGGCCAAGCAAGTTGAATAATAAATCAGATGAGTTCAAGTTTGAACGAGTAAGATTCTACGACATGTTGCTTTTGATCCACATACATGTGTCATACAAAGGGATAAAACGCATGGGATATATATGGGACACGTTCATTTCAGAACCAATAATGCGTTAGGAAACCACCTAATGTAGTTTTATATAATGCATAGAAGATTATTAAAGTAGTGAGAGAGAAACTAAATGGTTACATGCAATAACCATCTTATATGTTACATTCAAAACACTACGATAAAGATATAATTTAGTTCTCGTATTTTCAACATGTTTATGATTTCGAAATTAATGTGCTATACATACAATCATACATACATGCACATAGGATGCATATTAAAGTTGAGAGAGATGAATCACAAAACACTAAATCATTGCATAAACAAAAAAACAAACTCAAATTGTTTAGTTTTTTTTTCTTTTTTAACAACAGTTCATAGTTTTGAAAACTTACTACATATTACAACAAAGGTTTTAACTAATTTATTCATAAGTTTTTTTTATAAACGTTTACCTACACTTCTATAAGTTGTGTGTAAAAGAATATATCTACACATGATTTACACTTATATGGATTCTATAAATAAACAAATTTACATATTTTTTTAGAAGATAAGAAAACATGAATAAACAATGCATTTTAACAATTTTCTTACATTTTTTTAAATTAAAGAAAATAATGATTTGTATTGTTATTTAAGCAAAAATGTGTTCTAACATACAAACGTATCATATCCAACTAATACAATTCCCGCTAGCTTCTTTGATATTAATAATATCATTGTTGTCGTTAAAGAAAAAGAAAAATCCAACTAATACAATTACTATGACTTATGTAATTAGTATACACCGCAAAGTAAGATCACAAAATCTTGACTTTAGGCGACACTATTTAATGAATAAATGGACATTGTCTATCACTAAATTCACGTTTCTAAATAGGCTGGTCCAAACCGTTCGACGGGTGAGACCTCAACACGACCATATTATTTAAACATAAAAACAAAAACATTTTTAAATCTATTATTCATACCCGTTTTTTTTAATTATCACTATATTCTTTAATATTTATAATTAACACACGTGTTTTATTTTTCTCTTGTAGTTTTCAAAATATTTTGTTTTTTTTTTCTTTTTAACATACTGTTACAACATACTTATTTTTACTTACGTTTTGGTATAAACTATATGTTATAATTAACACACATGTTTTATTTTTTCTTGTAGCTTTCAAAATATTTTATTTTTTTTCTTTTGAATATATTGTTACAACATACTTATTTTTTACTTACGTTTTGGTACAAACTTTATGCAATACTGAACCGGTCTATGTTTCGTTGTAAATCTTAACTAGAATCGAGTTGGGTCAATCATGATATATTTGTAGTTCTATAATTAAATACGTTTTCATGCATCTTAACACTCATTGTTACAGAGACGTGACTTTTTGTGGATCTCGAATATACCATTGCACTGTGCTTTTTATATCTATCTTTTGATATTCAGAATCGAGCCATCGCAACTTCATATGTTCTCTCCTGCAAATCTTCAAATATACCACGTATTCAAAATCGAGCCATTGTATGATCGTCGATATAAAAAAAATTAAATACTATTTTAGTTCTTGTGGTTTGCTCTAGATATTCATTTCAGTCCAAAAGATTTTTTATGACTTTTATAATACAATAGTTTGGTTTTCATATCGATTTAGATCCAGTCCACCAACTCAATCCAAATCTTTTGTTAATTTCTCATGAAAATACCAAAATACCCTTAGCCCATTTTTCAACTAATATTAAATTTTTCAATACAAATAAATGAAAATATTTTTTGATACATATCACCCTATGATGCCTCCTCGCTTTTAAATAATAATATAATATTTTATACGCGTTATATATATATATATATATATATATATATATATATATATATATATATGTAGAGAGAGAGAGGAAGTGTATTGTACAATTGGTCTTAACATACGATGCGTACGCGATGTGGGTTCCGCATGTTATAATCCGCCAAAACGAAAACCCGCATGTTATAAACCCACAAACTCGCATGTTATAAAATCCAGAAACCCGCATGTTATAACCCCCATAAATCTGCATGTTATAAATCCAAAAATCCGCATGGTTTAAACAAAGATCGCATGTTATATTCTCATCTTGTACGCATTGTATGTTAAGACCAATTGTACATTAACTAACCCCCATGTATATATATATATATATATATATATATATATATATATATATATATATATATATATATATATATATATATATATATATATATGTATATGTATGTATGTATTCTCTCGTATAATAATAAATTGATTAAATCTAATTTAGATTATCAGACTAACATACATGAGACTACAAAATAATATGGATTATTATTATTATAAATAAATAAATTGATACAGTAAAAGAAACTAAAAGAAATACTAGAGTTACAGAATTTTTATATGTTATATTATACTATATTACATACAAATTACATTGGATATGAGCATTAAATTACAATTTTATAAAGCATTGAATTATAAGTCTCTAAAGCATCAAATTAAGCCTATTAAAACTTTTTTTTTACATTTTTTGTTCAACTTTTTTATAGAATTTATGTATCTCAGTTAACTTTGTTTACTCTTGCTAATTCTTATTCTTTTTACATACTGGACCGATCTTTATAGTATTTTTTATCAACTTTAATATAATTGGATCTTTTTTAAGACAATATAGTTGAATCTACCTTTACTTTTCGAATGTTGACTTGATATCAAATTATCGTATTTTTATCATTTTTTCCTTTAGCTAATTATAGGTTTCCTCTTTGATATTTTTTATGTTTTTTTTTGTTGTTTTTATGTTCTCCACCTTTCGCTTTAAATCATAGATAAAACCAATTGGCTGTGTATAAAAAGTATTATGTTACTATTTAAAAGTGACGAGGCATCAAAAGCATCAAAGAGTGACACTTGTACAAAAATATTTTCATGTATTAGTATATAAAAAATATAGTATTAGTTTAGAAATTGGCTAAGAGTACTTGGTCTTTTCATGAAAAGTTAACATAAAATTTGAATGAAGTTAGTAGACTGGATCTAAATTAATATGAAAACTAAATTATTAGATTAAAGACTTAGAAAAAATCTTTTAGATTAAAATAGATATACTTAAATATTAAAATAATATTTAACTAAAAAAAATCTACACAAGTGTCCAAGTTACGAGGTAGCAATCATATGTGATTGATTATGATAATACATTACGAAGTGGTGGCTCGTGTTGGACGGAGAGTGACTACAATTTGTTTTTCCTAAGTTCCTAGAGCCCAAATTTATTAGTGAGCAAGATAACTAGTCGACATCAAATTTTTTTTTCTTATGTACTTTATTGGACGGTTTATTATTCAAATAACTATTAAAATCCTTAAAAATATGAGAAGTCAACAAGACACAACATATGTATCATAGACTGAGGGGTAAATGCGACCGATAGTTTAGACGCCTCATATATCGAGAGGACGCTTGAGTTAGACACCCCATTATTATAGGTTTGGATGTATTGTTATATACACAATATATTAACACTTCAAAATATCGTTACACGCATAAGTATATACACATACAAATGGAAGAGAATAAAATTGACGGTTTTATAATATAATATTTTTGATATCAAAGTTATAAGTGTGCTTATGTCTCTTTTGCTTTTCACATACGTAATTAACCTTTGTTACCGTGTTATTTTAGGAAGAGTAAACTTCTGTTTTGTTCCCTGTGGTCTGGTCATTTTAACGGTTTTGCCCCAATCATTTAAAAATAGTCATTTTCCTCCAATAGTTTAGTATGTTTTTTTCATTTTGCTTCGCGTCTCTAACTCAGTTAAAATGTTTGTTAACTTAAAGGGTATTTAGGTAACATCAAGTAAAAAATGAAAGGTATTTTGGTAAATTAAAAATAAAGATTATATTATATATATACTCTAATATATAAGAAAACTATACCTCACTCATTTTTGTCTCGAAAGATATTATTAATCAAATCAAAATATAGCTTAGATAATACATTTCTATGAAATTAATATGACAATATTCAAAATTACGATGAAACAGACCCTAGGCCCCCATTTTCCCCAAATCCAATTCCTCATACATCAATGCCTGATTAACAGATCCAATCTCCGATCAAACACAAACCCTAAACCCAGAACAAGATGACGAGCGGCATCAGCGACGTAGAAGCCGGATTGCAAAACTCCAAGGCGAAGACTTCGAATACCACATGCAAACCTACTCCATCATTCTCGGCCCGGAACTCCAAGAAATCCACCGTCGACGTCGACCCTCCTCCTTAGGCGGCGGCATGAACTAGGGTTCCGTCAAGGTTTTCTAAGATCCAGATTCGTTTATGTGTGCAGCAGTGGAGCATTCAAGGTAAGGGTTTTCTTAGATCTAAAACTTGCGACTTGGGGGCCGGCTACAAGGTTGTCGTTGTTGTGGATGGGTTTTAATCGGTGGCAGTTAGGGTGTGATAGAGGTGGTGGTTTAGTGGCGTCTGGTTTAACAATGGGTGTGGTGGTGTGGTTTCAAAGTGGTGGCATGTGATTGTGGTTTCATGGAGGTGATGGTTCACAGTGGAGGGCCGGTAGTGATGGCAGGTGGTGGTGTTCGCTTGCTGTTGGCCGACTAGTGGTGGTGTTCGGTTAGCAGAGAGTGGGTGGGGATGGATTAATTAAGTAGATTTATTTATTTATAATATTAGTAAATAAAAAAGTTTAACAGATTTGAAGAATTAATAATAAATAATTAAATACTTATATTCAAAATTACTGAAACACCCTTCCTGTTAAATGAAAATTTTAACTGAGTTAGATGCGGGGAGCAAAATAAAAAAACATACTAAACTATTGGAGGAAAATGACTATTTTTAAACGATTGGGACAAAACCGTTAAAGTGATTAAACCACAGGGAGCAAAACGGAAGTTTACTCTTTTTAGGAATTAATTTGAGTTGATGATGATTTTAGTTTCTTTTTACACTTTTTCTAATTCTCGTTATTTGTATCATTGACTGATTCTAATCTAAAAACTTTTTTAAGTATATTTTGAACAATTAACACTTAAGTGAAAGAAACTGGGAAATAATTTGTGTTTCTAGTTTTTTTAATGAAAGGAAGTGAAAATAAAGTAATCAAATATAAATATAAGGTTCTTCAATTTACCGATTTTACCATTCTACTTAATATAAAATCTTTAAATTCTTTTCTTTTTAATATAAAATCTTTAAATTCTTTTCTTTTTCTTCGAACTCTAAAATACAAAATTACATTCTACTTTTTTCTTTTCCGACTTCTTTTTTCTTTCTTTAGTTTCTTTCCCTTTTTTTTCTTTCATTGATTAAACTTAGGGTGTTGGTATATCAAATTGCCTTTCAACTTGTGACTAACTTATCATTCAAGAAACTAATCAAACTAAAAAAAAAGTTAAATACCATTTTAGTCACAGTGGTTTGGACGATTTAGCTAGTTTAGTCCAAATGTCTGAAACGTTGTCATTTTAGTCCAAATAGTTTCAAATGTTGCCATTTTAGTCCACTGGGTTAACTTTATCCATTTTTCTGTAAACGAGAAGGGCAATTCGGTCATTTATATGGCCGAATTGCCATTCTAGTTAATATAAGTACATAAAAATGACCAAATTACCCTTCTAGTTAATAAAAAAAATGGATGAAGTTAACCCAGTGGACTAAAATGGCAACGTTTGAAACTATTTAGACAAAAATGGCAACGTTTCAAACCTTTGGACTAAACTGGCAAAATGGTTTAAACCACAGGGACTAAAATGGTATTTAACTCTAAAAAAAGTTAACTACTACATTGCTTTTAAAATTAAATATATTTAGCATATCTAATAATAAAAAAGAAAAAAAAACAAATTATATATACTAAAACTGTATGTCGACGGCTACTATGCCACCGATCACAACTCAGTTTAAAACTAAATGGAGTTAACAACAGCTCAGGTTTAAAACTAAATAGCTTGACAACATAGTATGCCTTTGTTGGGTCATGTTTTTTCCTATATAACATAACTAACTAGTGATAGTGGTTGAAACCCGCATGTTGTGACAATGGTTTTAATTCTGCGGAACCCAGCACTTACAAGTTACAATTACTATTATGACAGCGCTCATCGCAAAAAAAATAGTATTGTGTAAAAAAAACAAAACTATTTACGTAAACCCATTCGATACTTATAACAACTCCACCATGACGTTCGGCCTAATACTAACAAATAAAAAGAAAAACGACGCCCTTAAAAATTTAAGTGCAGATATAAAAAAAAAAAGAAAATAACGATGTGCACATTTGTGCTTTGCAAACTTTTACATAACACACAAACTCGGTTTTGAATATATCGAAACATAGATAAAAATAAGCATGATATTTAGAGTTTTATAAAAATATTAAATTTTATAAGTTATAAACATAAAAAAGAGAAGCTTATGAGCACGTTACATGTCAATGAGTGGTTCGCAAATTAAAAAAAAACATATGGAAAAGTCTAAAGTTTAAATATTTTTTTGAACGACCAACATAATAAATCCCGAGTACTCTTGGGGCACCCACTGGACCAAACGGAGTACTCCGAGAGTAACTCGAGTCCACCACCTATTCCTGGGAAAACCCGGTAACTCACCCGTTCATAGACACGACAGTAAAATTATCGGTAAAACCCGTTTGACTTAAGTTTTGATGGATCTTGTTATTCACACACGGACCAACTTATTTTCACACCCCAAAGCGCCCCGCTTTGGGCAAAGCGGGGCGTTTAGGGTTACTTTACCAGACAAAAGGTGAAGTGACTGATGTCTGAGTGACATAAAGGTGATACGAGGTTTGACCTGGTACGATGTTGTCCCGTGACCCCTAAGCGCCGCGCTTTGGCCAAAGCGGCGCTTCGACCCCAAATATTTGCCTTTAAAGCTTGCCCGGGAGAAGAGTTAACGCATTCGATTTCTAAAACTCATTATATTGTTTCTAGACATACGTGAGGTTTTTCTGTGTTACTTGTGTTTCTTCAAAATAACGGACGGTTACGATGTCGTGGTTAAACAACTATCTTTTTGGTGAATATTCTAACGAGTCAGTTGTTCCTGATTCTTACGAGGGGACCGCTATTTCCGACACGTACGAGAAACCGGTCTTGTCCAACTTGAGGGAGGAGGAGGAGGTTGTATCTGGAATTCGTTATCGGGATAACACGGTGGAGCTAGATTTGAATATCCCTGTGGACCCGTACGCACAACAAGGTTATTCGAATTACGGATACGAAGGCGAAGCGTATCCTCAGGCTGAATATTCGTACGGTCTTCCAAACTATCCCGACTTTGGTCACAGTTGTGAGCAGAGCTTTGAACCTCAAGTCTATTCGGAACTCGGTGACGATGGAGAGCAGGAGGATGTGTCAGTTGACGAGGAAGGTTGTTACCCGGTTACATTTTCGTTTGATACAACGCAGAAGTTTTCGTCACGTAAAGAGCTGGTGCGTTGGATACAAGACACGGCAAAAGGCAATGGTTACCTCATTGTGATCAAGAGGTCGAATAAAAATGAGGAGAGAATTACAAGATTTGGTTTCAATGCACTCTTGGTGGGGAGCATAAGAGCATAACTACACAGAGGAAAACGGGTAGCAAGAAAATAGGCTGCCCGTTCGAGATGATCGGGTTTTCGGAATCAAACGGCAAGGTTTGGAAGATCGAGGTGACGAAGGCGAAGCACAACCACACTCCTATCGAAAACCTAGAAGGTCACGCGTATGCGAGTAAGCTTTCTTCGGATGATAAATTAATGGTTGAGCATCTGGCCGAGCAAGATATCCCAACCGCAGTATATGGCGAACGCTGACGAAAAACAAACCGTATAGAAACCTTATTCTGAAAGATATACACAACGCTGTTCAGAAGACCCGCCACCACCGCCACACCCGCCACAGTACCCATAACACGTCATTGGCGACCTGCCTTCTGCTGCGCAGGCGGTGGCACGGGACATCTACAGAGAGCTCCGACGTACTCAGCGGCAGCAGACGTGGATTATCCAGACTCTCACGACTATCAGTGCTCATTTGGGACTGCCTGAGATTCCACTGCCACAGTCTCCACCTCCGGAGGATCAACCAGAGGATGAGTAGATTTACTTTGTATTGTTTTTTTCCTGTATTAGACATTGTGTTTTGTTTTCTATGTACAAACCGACTTTTTATGTATATATGCAATTGATCTTTTTATATATGCTTGTTGTGATTATTAAAATCCAATATTCTTTTTTATTTTGATATATTTTGTTGATACTTTCAAAACACTAAGAGATCTATTTTTTTCTAGTAAATTGCCATTTTCGTCCATAAGGTTTGGGCACATTTGCCACTTTCGTCCAAAATGACACGTTTGTACCATTTTGCCCCCACGTTTGTAACTTTTTGTCATTTTCGTCCAAATTCCTAACCTAGTTACTTTATAACGTTAGATGAGTTATTTTTTGAAAGAGTAAATTGCCATTTTTGTCCCTGAGGTTTGGGCACATTTGCCATTTTCGTCCAAAATGACACTTATAACTCCGGCACCGTCTCCGGCACAACCTGCAACTCCGGTACCGTCTTCGGCACAACCTGCTACTCCGGCACCACCTACAACTCCGGCACAAACCTGCAAGTCCGGCACCGTCTCCGGCACAGCGTGCAACTCCGGCACAAACCTTCAAGTCCGACACCGTCTCCGGCACAACCTGCAACTCCGGCGCCACCTGCAACTCCGACAGTTGCAGGTTTGTGCCGGAGTTGCAGGATGTGCCGGAGACGGTGCCGGACTTGCAGGCTGTGCCGGAGACGGTGCCAGATTTGCAAGTTTGTGCCGGAGTTGCAGGTTGTGCCGGAGTTGTAGGTGGTGCCGGAGTAGCAGGTTGTGCCGAAGACGGTGCCGGAGTTGCAGGTTGTGCCGGAGACGATGCCGGAGTTACAAGTGTCATTTTGGACGAAAATGGCAAATGTGCCTAAAACTCAGGGACGAAAATGGCAATTTACTCTTTAAAAAATAACCCATCTAACGTTATAAAGTAACTAGGTTAGGAATTTGGACGAAAATGGCAAAAAGTTACAAACATGGGGGCAAAATGGTACCAAAGTGTCATTTTAGACGAAAATGACAAATGTGTCCAAATCTCAGGGACGAAAATGACAATTTAATTTTTTTTTTCTTTCAAAGTTCGTTTTTTTTTTCAAGTACTTTTTTAAATTATTTAAGGTTTAGAGCAATTTTATATCTTAAACTATAACTATAATAGTGTTTCTTAATGTAACGTCTCTAGTTAACTAACATGAGCTTATACGGGGTTCAAAACATGTGAAGCATCACTAATTCAGATATGAACCCGAACGTAAGGTTATACGGGGTTCAAAACATGTGAAGCATCGCTAATTCAAATATGAACCAACACTAGGTGTACGTATGAATCAATAGTGGTTCAGATGTGAACTAATCTTGATTAATTAACATTGGTTAGAATGTGAAAAAAAAGTTGTAGTTCACATGTATTAAGTTTTTAATCAAAGGCAAATATAACGCTTTTACAGTGTTGGATCACATCTAAATCAAACTTTTATTGATATATTATTTTATCAAGCATCCCTTTAACTGTCCCTTTCTACAGGTAGATAAACAAAGAAAACAAAGTGGGATGATGACATACAAAAAAGTGACTTTTGTGGAATGAAATTTGGCCGTTGGCCATTGGTTACACATTCTTTATTTATTTTTAAACGAAAAAAAATCTTACATACAAACCCAGCTTGCTCGGGTTATGCCTACAACGACTCCTCAACCATCATGAGACCTTTTGGCGTAGCTTACTGGGAGGCCGGGGGGCGCCTGACCCTCCGAACTTTTCGTTCAATAGTGTCCGACATGTAGGTTTCGTATAGAATTTTTTAGGTATATACGTTTTCGACCCCCCGATTTTATAATATTTATGATATAATTTTAGGTTCGGTAACTTCTGACCCCCCGGTCGGAAATCTCAAGTTTCGCCACTGATGAGACCGTGCCCCCATATGCGCGGGAACCGGATAAACACTCGCCCCCGTCAAGTTCGAACGAGATTAAAACCCTAATTCGTCCCTTCACCCAAATATCCTTCGAAAATGACTCAAGCGAGAATGAAACCTGCGTCTCTACTAGGAAGGGCAATCCTTTTGACCACTGGATCAATCTCAAGACATATAATTTATTATTTGTTAAAGAACGATAAACAATATATAATTTTACACCCGTATCATTTGGGGGAAAGAGATTCAACAGGGACCAAATGCTCTTGACAGTTGCATTAAATTAATGGCTAAGACTTATTTTGTGATAAAATTACAATTAAATCGGAAATTAGATATGGTTGAAAAGGTAATATATAATCGTGTACCTAAATTTCTAATTTTAATTCGTTTTTTTATAATGAGTTTTTGTGCACCTTTAATTACAATGATATACTAACATGTACCTTTAGTTACAATGATATACTAATATGTCTTAACATATTATAACAATTAACTTTTTATTTCTGAATAGCTCATAGTGAGTTATTACTCAAATAGCATTCCTCCATTACAATGGGTTTTTGTAATCGCTGGAAAAACGTTTTTGGCCAGAAAACTTAACCCTTTCGTCCCAAATCTCTTTGTAACCTTATTACGGACATTTAGAAACTTTTTTCTGGTAAAAACACCAATTATTGAGGTTGCCAGAAAACTTATTTTTTGCTAGAAAACTCAACTTTTTGCTGGAAAACCCAAGATTTCCGTCCCAAACCTCTTTGTAACCTTAGATCGGACCTTTAGGAACCTTTATCTGACCAAAGACCTTTTTCCGGCAACCGAAGACTGTCAACGTTAGGGTTCTGTTAGTCAGAGTCCATTGGAGGCCAATATATTTATAGTTGGAACTGCTAGTAGTTATTTTTGAAGTTGGGACTGTTAGCGGCCAACAACGAATAGTTAAGATTATTAAAATCCAATATTTCGTTCTATTTAATAACCAAAAAAGGTCTAGGAAGAAAGGAACCGAGTTTCACCAAATGATAATCCTTGGTTTAACATTTGATGGTTTTATCTTCTTTAGACCTTCTTTAAGCTACATTCTCTCCCCTAATTTGATATTATCAAATAGAACCATTAGAAGTTCAGTGTGTGAGAAAACGAGGCATAATGTTCTTAATCATTAGCTTTATACTATGATTTCGGTACACGACCAACAAAGATATATCCTAATGAAAATATATATATGGTAAGGTTCATGCGAGAACCACCTTTATTGCAAAATAAAATCTAAAAAAATCAAAAAATACTCAATTTTTTTTATTTTTTTAATAAAAATCGTTATATTTCGTTACCAAAAAAAACTTTTTTTTCAAGTAAAAGTTATCCATGCACATGTGCATATGTATCATAACTTCCGACAAATTCAGTAATACGTTATCACTAGTAGACAATTGCACTTTAATTTACAATACCATCCATAATACACTCAATTTTACATTAAATGCACATGTGCATTATTATGTATAGCAATTATATACTGTGTTTTGGTACAAAAAGTTTGTGATTTTGAATGATGAAGTAGGCTCATATGTATGTTTTTTGGTTAGTTATATTTAGTGGTTGATGGGTTCATTATAGTTGTCACTTTGTGATGTAATATGTTGATTGGATGGTATAAACGGTGTTGATATTCATGTAATAAAGTGAAAATATTGGTATTGGTATTGTATTATAAATGGTAGGAGGTAATGCTATTGTATTATGGATGGTAGGATGTAATGGAAGTGTATTATGGATGGTATGATAGATGAAAGAGAAAGTGTATTCAAAGTAGTGTACCAAAACACCTTATTTCTTGTTGATACATATAGATGCACATGTGCATTTCTTATATTGGTAACATAAAAAGTAGTGTATTACACATGGTAGTGTAAATGAAAGTATAATTGTCTAATGTTTGTAATGTATTACAGAATTTGTCAAAGAAATGATGAAAATGCACATGTGCATGGTAGTGTATTATGGATGGTATGATAAATGAAAGAGAAAAGGTATTCAAATTAGTGTACAAAAACACCTTATTTCATGTTGATATATATAGATACACATGTGCATTGCTAATATTGGTAACATAAAAAGTAGTGTGTTACACATGGTAGTGTAAATGAAAGTACAATTGCCTAATGTTTGTAATATATTATGGAAGTTATCAAAGAAATGACGAAAATGCACATGTGCATGGATAGTTGGTACTCAAATTTTTTTTTGAATTTTTTTATTGTTGAGTAAATATAGCGACTTTTTCAAAAAAAATATTAAAAAAATAAAAAAATGGTATTTTTTTTATTTTTAGGTATTATTGTTTGTGTTCACACTGGTTCTCACGGTTCTTGCAATAAAGGGTGGAACCTAACGGATCATTGTCCTATATATATTTATATATATATATATTTTAACAAGTGGTTACATGTGAACAAATTCTTTTGACAAGTGCTTAAATGTGATCAAATTATTTTTAACTATTGTCAAAAATCTATGTAGCTCTTGATTCCTTGCATGTATAATAAACTAGAAAAAACATGTCACTTTTAAATATAAAAAATTATTAATTGAGAGATTGTAAAGCTTCCAAATATATTAGACTAAACTGAATACGTTTTAGTAGTCAGATATTTTTTTGTTTTTGAACGGCAAATTTCTTTTAATACCTTTTGTCTATGGGACTTGAATCTAAGATCACTCTCTCAAAATCCAGGTGTTTAAAAGTTTTTGCCTTTATTAATGAAGCACCACCCTATTGACACGAATAGTCGGAATCTTTTAATTAGTTTTCTTTGAATATAATTTAATGTTTTTACACACTACATCCTTAAATAAAACTCGGTTATACTAACATTACAATAGTGTTATCTATATATCTATTTTGTGCTACAACATTTGGTATACCATTATTAATATAATCTCTAAATGATTTATGGTTAACAAACTACATTTAGCAAGTCGGTGAAATATTATAATTAAACACTTTTTGTTTATTTGAAAACATAATTTTGAACCACAGGATTGATTCTTTTACGGTCAATAGTTTCTTATAACAATTTATATGCAATGTTTTTTGAATGATTATTCCTGTTTTGTTTTGGATTCTTGACATAGTGAGACAACTATACCAATAAAAAAAGTTTATTAAAATTATAAACGAACAAACTTAAAAAGTAAATATTCATGTCTTTCAGCACGTGCTTCAAATGACATAATTAATTGTACTTTAAATATTGCGGCATGCATGGAAAACGTGTGTAAATAATTAAATACTTATGCTATAAAGAGTACACAATAACTCTCATAAATCGTTGTGCTATAAAGAGTACACAATAACTCTCATAAATCGTATCACAACTTCACTTCCCTTCACCACCTTGTTACGCCACCATCAACCACCATGTTTTCTCTCTCTCTCCTCCACTTTCTCTCACTACTTTTTGTAGTTCTCTACTTATTTTCTTTGCTTAGAACCTTAATAATGTCTACATCCACCACCACCACGACCATCGCCGCCATTACCACCACCAATAACGGGCTTGTTTCATACCCGGTCATTGGTTCGTTTATATCTTTGTACCGAAATAGCCACCGGCTCATCCATTGGTACACGGACCTCCTATCTATGTCATCGTCGCAAACGATCGTTTTGGCTCGGTTTGGAGGCTGGAAGAACCAAATGATCGTGACCGCAAACCCTATGAACATCGAACACATTCTAAAAACGAAGTTCGACAACTACCCGAAAGGAAAACCGTTTACGGACCTCCTAGGAAATTTTCTAGGAATGGGGATATTTAATGTTGATGGTGAGTTATGGAGTACACAAAGAAAGTTAGCGAGCCACGAGTTTAGCGCGAAGTCGTTGCGCGAGTTTGTGGTTAGTGTTCTTGAGGAAGAAGTGACAAAGAGGCTGATTCCACTACTCGAAAACGCGGTCCAAAATGATGACGTGTTGGACATGCAAGACGTGCTTAGAAGGTTAGCTTTTGATACTATTTGTAAAATATCACTGGGGTGGGACCCGTGCTGTTTGGATTTCAGCAGGTCTCTTCCGCCGCTGGCACCAGCTTTTGATGCAGCGGCGGAAGCCAGCGCCATGCGTGGCAGGGCGCTGGCAACCTGGGTGTGGAAGGCGAAAAGATTTTTTAACGTGGGAAGTGAAAGGAAACTAAAAGAAGCCGTTGGAGTTGTCCACCGAGCCGTTAACGAGATAATCCGCGAAAGGCGGGAACAAATGGACGGAAGCGATAACCAAAGAGATTTGTTAACGAGGTTCATATCCGCGGGTCATAGTGACGACCTAGTTCGTGACATGGTAATAAGCTTTTTGATGGCCGGGAGAGACACGACATCTGCAGCGATGACGTGGCTCTTTTGGCTGTTGCAACGCCACCCGGCCATTGAGAAAGATGTTTTAAAAGATGTCACATTTGTAAACAAAGACGACAATAAACTAAACTTTAATGATTTGAAACAAATGGACTATTTGAAAGCATGTTTATGTGAATCGATGCGGTTGTACCCGCCCGTGGTGTGGGACTCGAAGCACGCGGTCAATGACGACGTGTTACCGGATGGGACCCCGGTCTACAAGGGGAACCGGGTGATGTACTTCCCATATGGTATGGGAAGAATGGAAGCATTGTGGGGAAAAGATTGTTTGGAGTTTAGACCGGACCGATGGTTTGTTGAACCGGGTGTGCTAAAAATAGAAAGCCCGTACAAGTTTCCGGTTTTTCAAGGTGGTCCAAGGGTTTGTTTAGGGAAAGAAATGACTTTTATCCAGATAAAGTATGTGATGGCGTCAGTTTTAAGCCGGTTCGAGCTTGAACCGGTCGGTTTGGAAGAACCGGTTTTTGTGCCGTTGCTTACGGCTCACATGGATGGTGGGTTCAAGGTTAGGGTTCGTAGGAGGAGTGGCTATTCTGAGCCATAAAATATATAAAGCTTGTTATTGTGGTTGGATAAGTATCACCTTTGAAAATCCAGCGGTTATAGTATTTTTATATTTTTCTACTTGATATATGTAAGTTTTTTATCCAATATTATATTATATTGGGTAATTTTTTTATGATTGTACTTGATATATGTAAGTTTTTTATCCAATATTATATTATATTGGGTATTTTTTATGATTGTACTTGATTTGATATATGTAAGTTTTTTTATCCAATATTATATTATATTGGGTATTTTTTTTTATGATTGTTTTATTTAAGCAAAGGTTGTAGAATTTTATATTTTTCTACCTTATAGATGCAAGTTTTTATCCAATTTTATATTGGGTATCTTTTTATAAATTGTCTATATAGTTGAAGGTTAACATATAAATAAATTTTAATTATTCAATATTTTCATTACTATCATCTAACCCCCACTCAAAACTCTACAAGGTCACCTACAAATAATAGCAAGTGTTTATTTTTTTGAAAGGCAATAGTAGGCGAGTCTTAGTTTTTATTCCCAATAGCCAATAGGATGATTAAATAGGTATATAAAAACTAAAAAAGTACAAAAGGTGAGAGAATTATAAACACGAAAATTGACAATATAATAAGGCGGTGGTCCATTGGCAAAGGCGAAGCCTTTAAACACCTTGGCAGAGGGAGGTCTTGGGTTCAAGTCCCATAGATGACGGGAATAAAAGAAATTTGCCGTTCAAAAAATATATAATAGATATATATATAAAAACTAAGAAAGTACAAAAGGTGAGAGAATTATACCCCTCAACTTTTTGCCAAATTAAAAAAAAAATTTATGATGTTTTTGTATTTTGCGACCCCTGAAATAATATTATGCTTACCCTCCTTAATATATCAAGTACTCAGATCAGAATTTCAAATCTAGAAAACAGATGAACGAACTTCAGGTCCAAATTTCAGTGAATGAATGAAAGAAGATTTTCGAGTAGAGAGACAAAGGGTGATCTTTAGCGGCAACGGAGTTAAGCTCTGATAGCTACAGGTTGAAGAATGAATGGAAGAAGATGGGTACATAGTGACTATGGTCATTTAAGTTTAGAGCAACTTCAATATTTAGTCTAGCTTGACAGTCTATAACTGATCCCTCACCTTCTACTCGTAGATTCATCATGTGGCCTAATACTTGGAATTTTTTTATGGCTTAACTACAAATAATTATTAAATGTTTCATAAATATTATTTCAACCGGACAAAAAAAATTTATGGCTAATAGTTACAACAATAATTATTAAGTTTATCATAAATTTTATTTCAATATTAACTCTTTTTTTACATGATCCGATCCGAATGACCCGAACCGAATCGAAAAAAATATAATATAACTATAGGTAAACAAGCTATAAAAATTTTCACCCCCACAAAAAAAGGTTTCTGAATCTGTCACTGTGTATTTTGAACAAATCTTGTTTGTTATTCTCATCCTCAAAACTCATTCCTAGTTACTCTTCGAGACGGAGTGGAAGAATGGAGGGGATTCTCGAACGCGGAAAAGGATCCAAGAAAGCATGTTGAAGCCGATGTTCTATAAAACTAGAAAAGAGAATGAAAAATTGAAAGAAGGCGTACAAAGAGAAGGGAGTAATTGTTTTAGAGTTCATAATTGATAAAGTAAAATAGCTTCCATATATCTTTGGTTCATTATTAAATATGTGATCTGGTTCTTAAATCCGGTTAGAGCGGCCCAACTGGATCGATAAAGTAAAAAAAGGATGTAATGGCTCTATTCCAAGCTTTCAAAAACCGAAAAGGAGAAATCTATTATGTATATATTTAATTATATATATATATATTATCGTGTTTTTATTTTTATTCGTTTACATTGTATGAAGTATGGTAAAAAAAATGGAACATTACCCTAAAATTTTGGTCTAGATCCGCAGAGAAAATGAGAGTCTAATTTAAAATAAGGTTAATGGATTATATCACCCTTAACTATTGGTCATTGGCCGCTGGCACCCCCAACTAACACTTTGACGCCCCACACCCTCAACTTAACTTTTAGTTTGTGCTGGCATCACTCTGTTAACTGGACACTAACTCAGTTAATGTTTTTGCCTACATGTCACCACCTTTCTGATGTGGCTATGATTACATGGACTATTTTTGTATAAGAAATGAATATTGAAGCATAATACAAGGACTATTTCTAAAACTTTTCTTCAAGCCTCTTCATAAACAAAAGCTCAGAGCCTGAAAACCCTAAACCCCCATTTTCTTTAGGGCAAACACCAGAGCTACAAACAATACTTCATCAATGGTGTTTAGGTTCATTGTTAACGGTGGTCCAACGAAGGTGATGACGGCGGTGGTTTAGGTTCAAAGACGGGGAAACAGAGGTGGGTTCCGGTGATGAGGTCAGCGGTGGTCCGACGAAGTTGCGGTTATGAAAGGTTCCGGCGAGGCAGCAAGGGTTCCGACGAAGTTGCGGTCACCGAAACCACCAGAGGTTACTGTCTGCGCGAAAAGATAAGGCCGTCGGGCGCCGCGGTGTTCTGCCAGAAAGAGGCGAACAGAGAAATTGGTGGAGGTGGCAGGTTGTTGGTGAGGTTATGGTGGTGTAGAGAGGAGGGAATGAGGAGGTGGTGGAATTGATTGTGGCGGTGGTCTAAGAGAGAGGAGAGAAAGAGTGGGGAAAGAGTGATTTTTAGAGAGAGAGAGGGGGGGAGCTTTTATAAAATCTTATTATTTTTTAAATAGATTAAAAAAAGCCAAGTCATCTTGCCCACATCAGATTAAAAAAGCCATGTAGGATAAAAAACTAATTGAGTTAGTATTTGGTTAACGACGTGGTGCTAGCACAAACTAAAAGTCAAGTTAGAGGTGTCGGGCGACAAAGTGTTAGTTGGGTGTACCAGCAACCAATGACCAATAATTATGAGTGATATAATCCAATAACCCTTTAAAATAAAGATGATATGAAATGTAATAACATGAGTAATGATCTAAAAAAAGTTACTGGGACAACAATGTAGTGATCTAAAAAGTTAGCGGAGTAATATTTAAATCAAATGAATTGAGGCAAGAACTAGATTTTTTTTAAACGGTGTATGGTTAGGATGTCGTTAACCGGGTTAGTAGTTAGTATGCTAGTATCACCAAGTTAGTATTAAAATCGCTCTTGTCTGGATTTGAACACAGGACCTCCAAGAGAAGCAAAGTTTCTCATCTCCCCATTAACTACTAGGCTAAGAGATCATTAGCTGGCATGAACTAGAATATAACTCAACTTGAAAATGGTATAAATTGCAATTTAGCACTTAAATGTTTATTTTTTTTGTTAATTTTAGCAATGTTAAATTATTTTTTTTCAATGTAAAAATGCATGTATCCCTTATATGAATGATTTACGTGTTATTTAAAAAGTTAATTCAACTCATGGTAGTGTTAGCTTTTTTTTTTTCTTTTTTTTTTAAATTTGACTCAACCTACAAAATTTAATTACTCTATACAAATTTTTCTTTCTTTTTCCAAATTTGACTCACCTACCAAATTTAATTACTCTATGGAAAGACGATTTAAGGTATAATTTAAGGATTGAGTGCTACCATCGTACTTCTTAAGTTTACACTTTTAATCTTGGCCAATTGTTTCTGCTTCACAGTCTCCTGCGATGTGAGGTCTAAGGAGAAGAAGAGAAAACTGGGGAATTAGAGCTTGTAATTTGAGAGATCAGTATTTAAACATGGGAAAAGTAGACATTTCACAAAAAATGAACGGTTAAATGGACAGACGTTTAGGTTGGAGACTCATTGTGTTGCGCTTTTACAACACAGGAGAGGCAGAGGTCAAAATTTTCATTTTAGGGACACGAATTGACACCGCCCCTAAAGCATAAGGACGCAAATTGCATTTTACATTATATAATAATTAGAGATCCTTGCCCTGGTGGCTGGTCAGCAAGGTCATGTTAGACTTGAACCAGAGACCTCAGACCTAAACTCGTGAAGTGTTGTAGGGAGATTTCGATGTTATATCTCTAGATATATAAATTAACTACACTCCAGATTTATTAAATCACCTTTATATTTAAAAAGTTCTTAGTTATTTTTTTATATTTCTATTACATCTTATCTTTAAATTTTAACTAGTAATAAGGCCTGCGCGCGTTGCTGCGCGAATACATCGCAAACATCGAATGGATTTGTTCAAGTATTAGGTGATGTGTTAACCATACTAAAACGCGTGTTTCAACATATTTTATTGAACTCAATGTAACCTATATAAGTATTGCGATTGGATCATAACGTAAAGTAAATTGAATATATCTCGTACAATCATAACTTATTCTATAGGAGTAATTAAACACGTGTGAATTTGAAGGGGGCATAAAGATGGAATCATATAGGATGTACATTCAACAAATATACAAAATGAAAGCATAATTTTAATTTATGTAAACTATCGCTAGCTAGTTGTTAGCTAACTATATTAAAAAATTTCGCCATCACAGCACTGCCTTTGGCAACCGCCCTCACAAAGTTCATACTCTTGATAGTTTCTCCGTTTGGAGAAAACACAAATGCAAAAAACATTAGGTTATTGCTTTCGTAATGCCACAATAATGGCTATCGATCATTCATATTCAATCGTTTACTTCACAGTAGATCTGTTACAGATAATTCATTACAGATGTAATAGTCTCTCCGATGGTGCCACTATCACATCGATTATTGTGAGCGTTATGTTAGGTTGGTTGCTCAACCGGTCTCACAAGTATCAAAATCCTTAGAAGGTTGGAATAACAGCTAGATCTAGGTATTTTTTACGAATATTATCGTCAAATTCATAACATATACATACCACATGAGCCATTTTACACGATTTACTCTGTAATAAGTAAATACATGGAAAATGACTATGCTATACATAATCATATTTTACATCATCAATGTTAAAATATAAATAGTGTAACAAGATATACGTATTTGGTGGTGAATTTACTGATTTAGGTGTTGTTAATGGCATGTGTGTACGAATTTGACAAGCTATTTATTTATCAATTATTTTTCTTTTTTAATTTCATGTTTTTTAGTTCATGTATGTTTGTTTATCTATTAAACTAGTTGGATTCTCATGCTTCGTGAAGGGGTTTTGGTCTGTTAGAGATATGTATGTCCGACCGTAATTAAAGTCAACGTAACTAACTCGGTTCGATTCGAAGAGTTACACGTTGGTACACGAATCGTATATGTTCACGAGTAGGTGGATTATTATTTGTGAAATAATAATAGTTTAAACCCGAGGGACTTAATATTAATTAGATTATTATTAAGAGGATTATAATTATATAATCTTAAAGGGCTTTTATGTAAGATTGTGTTCTATAAAAGGATGATTAAGGTGCAAACCCTAAGGATACTTTTATAAAACACAAAACCCTATCTTCCCTCTCAAGTTTAGCCGCCGTCGCCGCCTTCTTCTTAGTCGTTCTACCTTTGGGTATCTTGTGCTCGGTTGTGAACTTCCTACTAGCGAGGATTCGTTGTAACCCGCGTGTTATGATCCCGGTGTAGTCGTCAAAGGTTGATTACTAAAACCCTCTATGGTTGTTTATTATTATGCGCGTATAACCTTGATCCTGATTGAGAATATTTATTAATCGGATTAATAAATCAAACATATATAATCGGCTTTTGGTAAATTATATAAACCGCTCTCGCTACTATTTTGATACACTGATTCCCAACAGTGGTATCAGAGCCACGGTTACACGCGTATAGATGGTAAAGTTATAATTTTTTATCTATGTTTTATTTGTCAAAAATTATTTATTTTGACAAAAGATCAAAAACTTTTGATTGTCTATGGATTGTGATGTGAATCGATTCCTAGGTTATGACCCTTGTCATGGTTGTGTTTGTTATGGTTATGATTTTATTTTGATTTGTATTTTTTTCGGATATCGGATCCGATGTAATAGTTTTTTTTGTGTATTTTTTTGCGGATATTGGATCCGATGTAATAGATAGGATTAGAATAGATTTGGTTTTATTGTATTTCAAATTTATTATTGTAATCCTTCAAGTACAAGATCAAGATCAAGATAAATGGCGAACATGTAACATGAAGATAGAGATCACAGGTGAAGTGGGAGCTTTCAAAAATTAGCTTTTGAAATCCTTTAGACTAGTTCGTTTTGTTTCTGGCTAAAACGAAACGGGCAACCTATTAGGGGCTTGATTCGATTATTTTATTATTGTGTTTTGTGGTTGTGTTTTATTTATTGTAAATAATCTAAATAACCCAAAATAAATAAAATTTTTCTCAATCAAGACAACGGTTTTATTAAAACAAGTTTTATAAAACTGAAAAGTATATTTAATAAAAGAGTTTTATTAAAATTCAAAACAAGTTTATTTGCAATAAAACGACCAACATAGTTTAATAGGGTATTTAAAATTTACCGGGTCAAGTGTGGAAAGGAATTTCTATTACCACGAATTATATAAAATTGGATTTTATAATATAGTTTAATAGGGTATTTAAATTATACCGCCTCATGCTACGAGTTATTCAAAATAATTTTTGTAAATATTAAAATAAATCCCAAATTTTAAATATGATGTTTTATGCCACCCTTAACGAGTTAACACTTTATTCTAAATAGAACCCAAATGTTAGTGTTATACCCTGCATCTGGGCATCTATCATGAAAGAAGGTAATCATCGCGTTTCCTGTGTAACATAGGCCGATGTTACAGTTAACAGTTAAGGACAAAACATCACTTGTTCATCAAGTGGGCATAGTTGGGGTTAAACATACATCGTTTAAGCGATAACCCCAAATGGAGAGTTGTGTAGTAGACACAATTAACAATAGTTGTTTACCTACATAATCATACCAGTGGATAGTGCTCAAGCCAATTCACTGTAATTGATGAATCGGGGTCTCATCTTAATTATAATTTTGTTTTTGGGTCATAAAATAAAATTAGGATATTTAAAACATAAATACTAATAAATTAATTTTGAATTTTGTAGATGTCAAATGAAAACAATTCCTCCCAATTCTCTCTCAAGTCCATATTAGAGAAGGACAAACTGAACCACTCCAACGTCATGGACTGGCATCGCAACTTGAAAATTGTTCTCAAGGCGGAGAACAAACTGTATATTCTTGAAACGCCCGTCCCTGATGAACCCATCAATCAGCAAACTATTGCATATAGAAACTATGCGAAGCACTTTGATGACGCTTTGAAAGTCTCATGTCTGATGTTAGCATCCATGATCGCTGAACCTCAAAGGACCATGGAGCATATGATGGCATACGAGATGAATGAGCACCTGGTAGAAATGTTCCAACAGAAGGCTCGTCATGAGAGGTTTGATGTGATGAGATCACTCATAACCATTCCTATGCAAGAGGGTACATCAGTTAGCGCCCATGTGCTAAAAATGAAGGCATATGTTGATCACTTGGCTCATCTGGAATCCCCCTTGAGTGATGAGTTAGCTGGAGATATCATCATCAACTCATTGCCCAAGTCATATGATCAGTTCACTATGAACTACAATATGAATGGGATGGAGAAGACACTTGCAGAGCTGCATCAGATGCTCAAAACTGCTGAGGTAAATATACCCAGCAAGACTGCACCAGTGCTGATGATCAAGGAGGGTCATGTTAAGAAACCTAACACCAAGAAAAAGGGCAATCAGGGTAAAGGGAAGGGCAAAGGCAAATCTCTTGCAAACAAGAAGCCTCAGAAGGATGCCAAGTGTTTTCATTGTAATGAAATTGGGCACTGGAAGAGGAACTGTGCTAAGTATTTAGCTGAACTGAAGCAAGCCAAGGCTTTAGGAGGAGAGTCCTCAGGTATATATGTTATTGAAATCTTTGCTTTTTCTGGCAAAACATGGGTGTTTGACACAGGATGTGGTTTTCACATTTGTAATGCTTTACAGGGACTAAGAAAGATTAGGAAGCTGAAACGGGGTGACTTGGAGGTCCATGTTGGCAATGGACAAAGAGTTGCTGTGAAGGCGATTGGAGAATATGTTCGTTTACTTCCTTCTGGTTTAGAACTTGTTTTGAACAATGTTTATTTTATTCCTAGGTCACTAGAAATATTGTTACGGTTTCTGCTTTGCATGGACAAGGTTTCAATTATTGTTTTAATGGTGAATTTATTTCTGCTTATTTTAATGATGTATTTTACTTTGATGCAAAACCAAACAATGGAATCTATGAGATAGAAATACAAAACAATGACTTATTATGCAACATCTCCCATAAACGTAATAAGTTAGACTTTAATGATACGTATATGTGGCATTGTAGACTTGGTCACATAAGCGAGAATCGAGTTAAACAACTCAAAACCGCAGGAATCCTAGATCCCAAGGGTTCAGAAACGTTTGGCAAATGTGAATCATGCTTAAGTGGAAAGCTAACAAAAGCACATTTTTCAAATGTTGGAGAAAGAGCTAATGATCTGTTGGGACTTGTACATACATATGTATGTGGTCCATTTAGAACAATGTCAAGACAGGGAGAAAGATACTTTGTCATATTTACTAATGATTTCAGTAGATATGGTTATGTTTATCTTATGAAGCATAAACATGAAACACTTGAAAAGTTTAAGGAGTACCAAAACGAAGTAGAGAATCAGCTAAATAGAACTATCAAGATGCTTCGATCAGATCGAGGCGGTGAATATCTTAGTCAGGAGTTCATCGACCATCTAAAGGATTGTGGAATAGTTTCACAACTCACTCCACCTGGAACACCACAACATAATGGTGTATCTGAGAGGAGAAATCGAACTCTATTAGATATGGTTCGATCAATGATGTGTCGAACAACCCTCCCACGCTCCTTTTGGAGTTATGCTCTGGAAACTGTCGCAAGACTTGTGAATATAGCTCCAACGAAGAAGGTTGACAAAACGCCTTATGAGATATGGCATGGAAAGAAACCTAAAGTATCCTATCTTAAGGTCTGGGGATGTAACGCTTATGTCACTCTAGAATCTTCTGATAAACTAGATCCCAGAGGCGAAAAAATGGTTTTCGTCGGATACGCTAAAAGGATTGGTTACTTTTTCTATCACCCCACTGAAAATAAGATTTTCACTAAACGCAGAGGCACTTTCTTAGAGGAAGAGCTTATGGCACGAGGGATTGGAGAAAACCAAGTGGATCTCGAAGAAATTCGAGAATCACAAGTGACTGAACCAGTTGTTCAGTCAGAACCAGAAGTAACTGATCCAGTTGTTGAAGTTGAGCCTAAGAGGACTCAAGAAACAACAGAAACACCAAGTGTTCGAAGAAGTATTAGGGATCGTCGTGCACCTGAAAGGTATTGTAAAAACTTGAAAATTCGTTGTTATCTTTTCATTTGTCTTTCCGATGTGTCTATCGTTTGTAATCCTGAGATTTGGTTTATAATAAAGTTTATGCTAATTAATTTTGGTGTTGTACGTTATTATCGCATCTAATCGCTTATTAAATCGCATCGCATCGCAAATTGCAATTAATTATGTGGTTTTATGTTATTTACGTGTTATATGTGTTTTTGGTTATGATGACAATCGCTATCGCATCGCTCTCGCACAACTCGAATCGCTAAATCGCACTATTATATCAATTATAATGCTTAATATAACTAACTAATACGAACCAAACCGCCAAACGAGCACTTAACGCGAAAAACGACTAAACCCCAACAAATTGGGTCAAGTTCGCTCGAACTTGGTAACCCCAAGTTCGGCCGAACTTGGCTGATAAACTCAGAATCTTTCAATTACCTCAAGTTCGCTCGAACTTGCCCTTCAAGGGTCAGGTTCGGCCAAACTTGACTCATTTCTCTCCAAGACTTCACAAGTTCGCCCGAACTTGCGTGAAAACATGCAAGTTCGACCGAACATGACTCCACCAGCTCCCAATTTTCCCTTTTCCTATAAATACCCAGCTCTATTCTCTCATTTGAACTTGCTGCAAATTCGCCCAGAGACCGAAACCCTTTGTTTCTAAGTAGGAATCAACCCGATTTCAACTACAATGATGTTCAACAACGTTTTACAACGATTTTGCATAAGGCATTGCCTTCGTTTTCATCAAATCTCTTCTGTTTACGAAAATCTTCATCTTTTTCCATCAAAACTTCTGTTTTCACTCAGATCTATACTTAGATCTGAGCAAAACCTTTAAAGTATTGATTTATACACAATATTCGGACTAATGACGTATGTTTCGTTCACTTTTAAGTGGAACGAGGCGTTGTCAAAGCTAAATCTCAGATCCGGAAGCACAAGGATGATATCGTCACTTTACACAAGCTGGACTAACCTGTACGAATCATCAAGTTCGCCCGGATTAGCCCGAGTTTCTGTAAAATGGCTAAGTTCGCTCCAAAAGACCTCTCCAGCCTAAGTTTTACTCAGTGGCTTAAGGTTGGAGGGATGTGCACTCGATTTCCTCAGCAAACGACGCGAAAACGCAAGATTTTGGACCTGAAAAAATTAAGTTCGCTCGAGATTGCACTGATTTTGACAGCACTAGTAGTCAAGTTCACTCGAACTTGCCTTCAAGGGGTCAAGTTCAGCCGAACTTGAGTGGGAATGTTCAAATTTTTCTTCAGAAGCCTCCCAAGTTCGCTCGAACTTGTCAAGTTTCTCAGTAAACTTCACAAGTTCGGCCGAACTTGTCTCACCTGTTAAGGTTACCCACAAGTTCGCTCGAACTTGTCAAGTTTCCTAGGAAACTTACCAAGCTCGACCGAACTTGACCCAAACCTCACCAAAACCTTACAAGTTCGGCCGAACTTGGCTACTGCTCAACCCAAACTTAACTGTTTCAGCTTTTCGGAGACTGATGCACTTCCGTTCGCGTATGCAGGCTGATCCGGCGCTCTCCTCGACCATTCTCCGATCTCTAATCTTACCTAAAACGCACCCGCAGTGAGTATACTTGACCCGTTTTCGCTTTAACGCACTTTTTGGGTGTTACAAATGTTCCATTATCAAAATCACTTCACAAATCAAACTGTTTATCACACGCGAATAATCTGATTATGTATGCTCAATACGTGATACTAGAAACATGAGACTGGGACTTACTTTCGTTAACTTGCCTCCTTAGCTAGTATGGTACTATAGTGTGGCTAACACCCGACGGGGTCTAGTTAGGATGGACGTGTAAGCCTTCTCACGGTAGTTAGCATGAGAAATAATGTCACACCCTGACCCGCAGCGGAAATGGTAGTCGGGGCATGATTAGGTTTTCATCAAAGCTCATGACATTTACTATAAAGTTTCATATTTGTTATTTCTTTTTAAAGAAGAAATTTACAATAAACATATAAGTACAACATGTTCAAATACATTTTTTATGACTTCATTATTTTTCTTCTAAGGCAATTTCCTATGTGTTCCTTGCTTCAACCTGTCCACCTGTATCATGTGTAAAAATAGGGTTTTGGGTCAACAAAAGTTGGCGAGTGAATCTTATGAAAACATCTGAACGAATTTATTATATTGGTTATAAAAAGGTGCATAACCACATATGAGTAAACGTAAATGTAAATTTAATCACAATACACATAATATCAATTAATGCACACGCACACACCAAATGATGAACAATGAGATCAAGGCTCAATCAAACGGAGCCGATCTAATGAGGCACGCGATGTTCAACTCGTCTCCAACGAGGAACTGATGGGCCTAATGAATTATTTGCACGCAACTTGACAAAATGTAAACACACTTCACAACAAACAACATTTACATCACAAGTTTAGATCATATAATGGTAATAGCACAAGTTTGAATAAACGAAGTAATTAAAGCGACACATGATACACCCCAAAACATGAATAAAAAGGGGAATTTGTAAGAATTCACTCACAGTGGGTGCGTTCCTTGATAATGATGAGTGCGCACGAATTTATGATTCAACTGATGAGGGAAAACTAACCTAAATAATAACGTAATAATTCGATAAATAAATAAATTTTATTTGAGATTAATATTTTTAGTTAGTGCTCTTAATGAGATTTTTAGATTTATTTTTGTGAATTTAATGCAAAATTTTTAGGCTTTAAAACTTTATTTTGAGGTATTTTTAACTAATTTCCAAAGAAAATAAAAAGGATTTTTAATTAAAAAATTACTCTTTTTCTAAGGGTTGACTGGTCAACGACCGGTCTGACTCATTTATTATAGGCAGCGTGTGAGATTCGAACTCGTGACCTCCCGTATCCGTGCACGCAGCTCTACCAACTGAGCTACGTGTCTAACCCGAAATAATCTCGTTTAATTATATATATATATATACAAATTAGATTAATTTATATTTTGTTTTTATTTAGAAAGCTTTAATAATTGCCAAAACCGGTTACAGAAGCAGGAATCAAACTCGAGACCTACGGTTCGTGTGCACACAGCCCAACCTGTGTGTCTAACCCGCATAAACACTGAATTATATTAATTTTATATACATGTTATGAGTTGATCTGAATAAGTTTAAAAAGTGTTGGTTTTATTTCGGAAAATCAGAAACATGTGCGACTCGAACCCGGGACGTGTGCTTTGTAATTGCACACAGTCCACCGCTGGACTGTGTGTCTAACCCGGTTAAATACCCATTTTTATTTATATTTAAACACTATCTCGACTTCATCTTTTTCACCCTTTAAGACCCAGAATCATAATTTCGACTGAGACATGCTTAATCAGTTTTGGTGAATCGTTTTAGTTTTAAAACATGCTAGATAATGAATTACAGAGGTTTAAAGGATTATACCGACTAGAAGGATGCTCTCGGTTTTCCGGCGAGTAGCTGCGGATTCCGGCGACTTGCAGGGACAGCTTTAGAGTGTTTTAGCGAGAGTTTAAGAGAGAGTTTGAGAGATTGAACGAGTTCGTTTGGGGTGAAATGATTGGTATTTATAGAGTAAACAGACAACACAGATTTCGGTTTCAAAAGTTTCGGCCGAACTTGATTTCCGGAAATTGATTTTTTTTATAACTGATCGATCGTTATGGACTCCATCATTGAGTCTGATTACTTGATTGACAAACGGTTTTAGCCTTTTGATCGCAAAGAAAAGAAACGGATGCTTGATTATTTCCTGATTGCAAGCTCGACTGTTACAAGGCGGTTTGTTCAAAAATTCGATTTCGAGACCTTGTATTAATATTGTTTAGTTTAGAACTTTAACAGATAAATGTGTGTGGCGGAGTGGTGTGAAGTGTGTGTTGATCCATTGGGGACCCGGGTTCGAAACCCGGCTACCCCTCTATTATTATTATTTTCTTTTAACCTTTTTATTTTATTAGAATTTCCTTTATTCCTTTATTTATTTAATATATTTATATTTTATTTATTAACCAAAAAAAAAAGAAAAAAGAAAAAAAATTAACTAACCAATTTTACAAAATAAGTAAAGACATAACGTAACATTTAATAAACAGAGCGGGTTTTGGAACCCGTTTTACGACGAATGTCACAAATAAGCCTATGTTATCTGTGTGATGTGTTTTGGTGTATCATGATACGTAGTTAGACTATTTCGCGAACGCTTTCTCTATTATGCTAGTAGTACTTAAACATGTATGCTCACATTTACTTAAATTTATTGACTTGTATTTTAACGTATGTAACAGGTTGAGGATTTTAGCATTGGATGCTTGGATGTTGCATGCTTAGCTTAGCTTGTTTTATTTATTTTGTTAGAATGGTATGTTATAAAATCTAGGGGATATTGGATCAGATTATATGTTTAAGGGATTATTTGGAATTGTAATGGTTGTTTGAAGATTTTATGAGTTTAATAGTATGGGATGTTAAATGTTGATTATTGTCTTTAAAATGATCGTATTGGAATCTCTTGATCAATCTGATTCGCCTAGTGCCACTGCCCCAATGATTCCGCCATCGGTTGGGGTTGATAGGTATGACGATATCTTCATGATTGATGAAGCTGAACCTGCTACTTACAAAGCTGCAATGTTGGATTCAGAATCCAAGAAATGGCAGGAAGCCATGAATGCAGAGATGTAATCCATGTATGAGAACCAAGTTTGGTATTTGGTTGATCTTCCTACTGAAGGTCGGACTGTAGAAAACAAATGGATCTTCAAGAAGAAGACCGACATGGATGGAAATGTGCAAACCTACAAAGCAAGGCTTGTAGCGAAAGGGTTTACTCAGACTCAAGGAATTGATTATGAGGAAACTTTCTCGCCAGTAGCCATGCTTAAGTCTATTAGAATTCTACTTGCCATTGCTGCGTATTATGACTATGAGATATGGCAAATGGATGTCAAGACTGCATTCCTTAATGGACACTTACTTGAAGATGTCTATATGGTTCAACCTGAAGGTTTTGTCGATCCAAAGAATCCTAATAAGGTGTGCAAGCTAAATAAATCCATCTATGGATTAAAGCAAGCATCTCGCAGCTGGAATCTCCGTTTTGATCAGAAAATCAAAGAGTTTGGTTTTATTAAAAATGAAGATGAACCATGTGTTTACAAGAAATCTATTGGGAGCTATATCACTTTTCTCATTCTGTATGTAGATGACATACTAATCATTGGAAACAATGTCCCTATGCTAAAAGATGTTAAGGCTTGGTTGGGTAAATGTTTCGCAATGAAAGATCTTGGTGAAGCCGCTTATATTCTAGGAATAAAGATTTATAGAGATAGATCAAAGTGGTTATTAGGTTTAAGTCAAAATACATATATTGATAAGGTCATGCGACGCTTCTCAATGAAAGACTCAAAAAGGGGGCTCTTACCCATGGCACGTGGAACCATTCTTAATAGCGAGCAGTGTGCAAAAACTAAAGAGGAAAAGAAGAAAATGGAAAGAGTTCCATATGCTTATGCTATTGGTTCTATCATGTACGCCATGTTATGTACTAGACCTGATGTTTCGTATGCTCTTAGCATGACGAGTAGATATCAACAGAATCCAGGAGAGAGTCACTGGGCTGCAGTGAAGAACATTTTTAAGTACTTAAGAAGGACTAAGGACATGTTCTTAATATATGGAGGACTGGATGAGGAGCTGTCAGTTAAGTGTTATACTAATGCAAGTTTCCAGACTGATCGTGATGACTCAAGATCACAGACCGGATATGTTTTCATTCTGAATGGTGGGGCTGTTACTTGGAAGAGCTCGAAGCAAAGTGTGGTTGCTCAATCCACCTGTGAATCAGAATACAATGTTACATACCATACTGCTAAGGAGGCTGCCTAGATGAGAAGTTCATCACTGATCTCGACGTTGTGCCTAGCATAGAGAAACCGATCGAGATGTTGTGTGACAACACTGGTGCCATTGCTCTTGCAAAGGAACCAAGGTCGCATCAAACCACAAGGCATATACTCAGAAAATTCCACTATATTAGAGAGATAATAGAGCGTGGAGACATCGTAATAAGCAAAGTTCATACGGATCTAAATCTGGCTGACCCCTTTACTAAGCCTTTACCTCAAGCTAAACATGAGGAGCATGCTGAAAAGATAGGGCTTAGATTTGCTAGACGGTGGGCATGATCTGTAGTTAGTATTGGTGTTTTAATTTTGAACTACAACAGTTACATTGAAAAGTTATTTTATTTATTGGCTACATGCAAGTTTAATTATTTTGTAACTGTGTTCGTTATTTGTATGTTTATATCCTTGAATAAGCGTATTCTAAAAATCCGTAGTCGATCAAATTACACAGGAATGAATTTGAATTTAAGACTATTGTGAATTGAGATGATTGTATTCATGAGATGAATAACTCAAGGGTTTGAGAATCAAAATTCACAGATATCACTAGGGAATGATATTGGATGTGACTCGCTTCAAAACGATCTCCATGGATCTAAGTCATGAGATGTTTTGATATTGATATGTTCAATCTGTCCTTTTTCCATAGGCACATATTAAACTATATTGATCAAGGACAATCTTTGATGTTATCTAACACTGTCCTGAAACATGGATAGTAATCCGGGTAGCGTTGGGAAAAATCCAAGGTTAAGTGGGAGTTGTATGACGCTGATGGAATTATGCACTTCTATGCAATTAGAAGTTTAGACATTCTGGCGCCCTCGTTAACTTAAACTGGAATAAACGCGTGGCCACGCTCGGACTAAAAGTAGTTTGTTAGACCAGTTTGAATTAAAGTCGAGAACAGAGAATAGTTGATCACTATATAAGAATGAATGATCCATGTCTTATGATCAATGAATGTTCTATATAGAAGGGACTTATTGATAGAATTATCAGGGCTACAGTATTTGGTTAAGTAAAGCGTTACTTGAACTCAAAGAACTAGTTGACGACTGTAAAGTGTCATACCATGTTAAGAGCAGTGCGATGCAACTAGGTGTCCAACTCTGCACACGTTGACTCATTTAATTAAAATCGTCCAAGTGGGAGATTGTTGGAGATATGTATGTCCGATCGTAATTAAAGTCAACGTAACTAACTCGGTTCGATTCGAAGAGTTACACGTTGGTACACGAATCGTATATGTTCACGAGTAGGTGGATTATTATTTGTGAAATAATAATAGTTTAAACCCGAGGGACTTAATATTAATTAGATTATTATTAAGAGGATTATAATTGTATAATCTTAAAGGGCTTTTATGTAAGATTGTGTTCTATAAAAGGATGATTAAGGTGCAAACCCTAAGGATAATTTTATAAAACACAAAACCCTATCTTCCCTCTCAAGTTTAGCCGCCGTCGCCGCCTTCTTCTTAGTCGTTCTACCTTTGGGTATCTTGTGCTCGGTTGTGAACTTCCTACTAGCGAGGATTCGTTGTAACCCGCGTGTTACGATCCCAGTGTAGTCGTCAAAGGTTGATTACTAAAACCCTCTATGGTTGTTTATTATTATGCGCGTATAACCTTGATCCTGATTGAGAATATTTATTAATCGGATTAATAAATCAAACATATATAATCGGCTTTTGATAAATTATATAAACCGCTTCCGCTACTATTTTGATACATTGATTCCCAACATGGTCGGCATCGACTCGGTTCGCTAAAGTATAGGTATGATACATACACTCGGTATAACTACCAATAGAGATACGCCCAAAAGGATATCGGCACATGTTTTACATTGATCGAAAACTATAGAAACAAATGTTCGTATCGATGTTATTCGGGCGGGCATTGGTTCGGTCATTGACACTCGCTATAGCATACGGTAGTACGGTACAAAAAAAACTCTATTACCAATACAACTTTATTTTCAATCACTTTTATGCCCCAACACCAAGAAAACCATAAAAACGAATACATATGAGTACCGATATAGTTTGAACAATTCTGTCTCGGTTCATCACCATAAAGAACAAAAAGAATCAACTATATTTACCCGTTCGGTCAAAAGTTTTATCGAATCATAGATAAAAATAAACATGTTGACAATGTATTCAAAATTGTATATTATGTTACTCAGATAACAAAAAATAGTAAAAGATGTAACTGTATATTAAAAAAAACTCAATGAAGTTACCCGGATAACAAAAAAAGGTAAAAGTGGTAACTGTATATTAAAAAAACTCAATGAATTTTGTATCATCATGTTGAGAAAACCATAAAACTGAATATAACAACAGTATTGATATTTGTTTTAAATGAAGTTTATCGTAGATAAAAATAAACACGTCACAATGGTATATTCAAAATGTTATTAAACGTCATAATATATTACTCAAATAACGAAAAAAGCTAACCGGCTTAAAAAGTCGTTGTATTATATTGCTTAAATAACGAAAATGGTAAACAACATCATTTTATATTACTGTGTATAACTCTGTTTGAAATAAAATTTATATATAAACATATATAAAAAATAAGCACATTACAAAAAAATACTCGAAATTTATAAATGTTGTATTTGTTTAAGTTATAAACGCAAAATGTAATCTAATTAAAATGAATTATAATATTAAAAAATTATAAAAAAAACAAAATATGTTTGATGGATTCTATTACAACTAAAAAGTAATTAAAAATAAAAAAAAAGCTAAAATTATGATTGGTCTAAATAATTGAGCTATTGTACAAGTACTTCGAATTTGTAAGGTATAAGAATGATTAGATAATGAACAAGACAACAAAATTTGTTTACTTAATTGTTTGTGTTTGTTCATTTGTTGATTAGTTAAATTTAAACACACGAATATAAACACCTTTGTCATCATTCGCTTTGTTCGTTTACAACTAGAGGAAACTAATCCTCTTTGTTTATGCTCGTCCTTTGCATATCATTCATCGGAGTTCCATCATAGTGATGCCTCACCAGTCACTTTTCTCGATCAGGCTCCCGTATCTACATTTGATCTCCACTTTTATAAGTTCAGGTTTGGCAAACCAGCTCTGATTATGCGGTGATTTGTTGTTGTTTTGGCGCTTTAGGGTTTTTTAGTTTTCTTGTGTAAGCTAACAAGAGGTTTCCAAGCGAAGCATGAAGAGATCTCGTTTAGCTCTGTTTGATAGAAATGACCCGTTGATGTGGTCTAATAGATCATTTGAGTAACGTTACCAATATTACTTAACTAGTCACCAACAATTACTTAATTATAGCAATTCTAAATATTGATTAGTCCAAAAGGAAACTATTGTTTCCTTTAGATATCTTTAATAGAGAATTCATATAGTTTTATAACCCGACACTATTCATGACAAGAACACCATATATACTAATTTTTTTTTCTCTAAAGTGATCCATTAACACGAGGTATCATAACAGGAATCATGACTTCATCTTTCTCTTCAAAGATAACCATCCCTACATGTATTTCGAATTTGATATTCATGTTTATGTTTTTGTTTGATTGATTATCTTTGGGGTTCTATAATTTTGACATATGTTTAAAGATATTATCAACACAATTCACTTAATTAATAACCCAGCTAACCATGATAAAAGAGAATGAAAAAAAATGCCCAAAAGAAAACATTTAGGGAAATTTTTGGTATCTATGTTTTTCACAATAGCAAATGTCACATAAAATTAACCATCGAACTCATTTTTTTCTTACAAAGGTAGCACAACGTAAAACTAATGTGAATAGACCCGGCTAACCATGATAAAAGAGAATGAAAAAAATGCCAAAAAGAAAACATTTAGGGAAATTGTTGGTATCTATGTTTTTCACAACAGCAAATATCACATAAAATTAACCATCGAACTCAATTTTTTCTTACAAAGGTACCACAACGTAAAGCTAATGTGAATAGAACGGTTAGCATGCTCTCAGACCGGCATCATCATCATCATCATCATCATAATAATAATAATAATAATAATAATAATAATTGTACTTTTTCCATATTATCCAAACTTCCAAACAATGTAAATAAAAAGAGTAAACTACCATTTTGGTCCCTTAGGTTTGGGTAGTTTTGCCACTTTAGTACAAATCTCAAACCTTTTGCATCTGGGTCCCTGTGGTTTCAGTTTTATTGCCATTTTTGTCCAAAAGTGAAATCAGGGCATATTTATCTTATAAAATCTTGCTATTTTGTCTTTTTCCTCATCTGTCTCTCTCTCTCTCTCTCTGAACACCAATCTGTCTCTCTCTTTCCTCTCTGTCAATGATTCAAGAACCCTAACTAAAGATTCAAACCCACTCAACAAAACCTTAACTAAAAAGGAGTTTTTGGAAAGATGTATAAGTTTGGCTGACAATGGATCATGGGATGAATGAATGAAGTATGAGAGGGGTGAGTCATGACTCAGCAAATAACATACTGCATCATCAATCATGAGCTAAATTTAGTGGTGACGGTGGTGAGAAGGAAGGGGGGAGGAGGTGGCGGTGGTGAGGAGATAGTGGTGGCGGTGGTGTGAAGGGGGGAGGAGGTGGCGGTGTTCTAGAGAGAGGAGAGAGAGACAGATGGGTGTTTAGAGAGAGAGAGATAGATGGGTGTTTATATATGTATATATATAGGGTAAGGATCCTAAGAGAAGTTCACCCTATTTGAGAAACTTGAGAAGCATTCTGGACCACACATTTCTCTAAGCTTTTCGTAATATACACATACGTACAGTTATTCATTATACACATATATGTATATTGAATTATACACATATGTGTATATTCAATTTTAAATTGTACGTATGTGTATATTACGAAAAGCTTAAAAAAAATGTGTGGTCTAGAATACTTCTCATGTTTCTCAATTAGCCTAGTGTTTCTCACATGATCCTAACCCTATATATATATATTAATGCTTAAAATGACCAATTTGCCCCTGAGGAAAAAGACAAAATAACAGGATTTTTTTTGAGAAATCTGACCTGATTTATTTTTGAACCAAAATGGCAATAAAATTAAAACAACTGGGACGCAGATGCAAAATATTTGAGATTTGGATTAAAGTGACAAAACTGACCAAACCCACGTTTCTAAATGTACTTGTTTCAAATAAAAAACAAATGTAGTTGTTACAAATAGTACATACAACAAGCAAGTTTCTAAAAGGCAAACCCATGTGCTACACACAATGGTCCCTCGACTAATGTTAAATAGATATGTGAGTTAACCAACATTTTTGTTTATGTGATTTGTTTACTTTTGTCATTTAAATTCAGTTTTTAAAGAGATTTTATATATATTCCCCTCCTAAGCTGGCTTATTACGTATTTCCCCAAACAAAAATAAAACAATTACATATTTCCCCTCCCTAACCCATGTATATTACATATTTCCCCTTTTCATTAAAATTCCTTTTGTTGATGACTATTTTACCCTTAATGAATTATTAAATGAATATTTACATATTTACACTTTCTAATATTATTAATTAAATTACGTATTTTCTTAATTCTTCTACTTGCTACTTTTGTCAAATAATACCATAATACTCATAATAAAAAACACAAACTTTTATAAAACTAATAAATAATGATTTTTTTTACTATCAGTGTTTTGTATTTTAAAAAGTAATGAATGAATTATCTATTTATTCCTTTATTGAAATTAGTAAAAATAAATTAGCAACTTACAGTTGATTTAAAAAAAACAACCTTTTGCAACTGACAATTCTTTGAAAACCCTGCCGCAAATGAAATATTCAAATTTCTATCTCCACTTAGTATACCACTGTTATGTATCACCATGAAAATGAAATATTTAAATTTATATCTCCAGCCCAGCCGTTGAAAAACCACCACCTGAACCTCCGCCACAGCCCCACCATTGAGCTGCCACAAACAGAAAATGGTAATTATCTTATTTCTCCTCAATCAAAAGACATGGGACCAGTGTAGTGATGCATAATAAGCCAGAAGAAAGGATGCAGCGTCGTGAGTACCGGAGGCAGAAGAAACGATGGCCGGATTTGGCTGCCTGAAGAAGTCGAGAAACGATGGTAAGGTTTGGCTGCGTCTAGAGGAAGGAGATAAATGGATTATGTGGTTTTATAAGGGTAATTGGGTAATTTCTAAAAAAAAAAAGGGAAATATGTATCTGTTTTTTTTTTTGGGAAATACATAATAAACTAGCTTAGGAGGGGGAAATATGTAAAAACCCATTTTTAAAAATGCACCAGTTTCCTACCTGATATACTGAAAACATGTTATTTCAGTCCAAAAATAAAAACTTAGTTAAGTCAAACAGGTTTAATGAAGGGTATTTTTGTCCTTTCATGTTTCTTTTATTTTCAACTTATTTTATGTCTAACAAATGAAAGAACAAAAATACTCTTCATTAAATCTATCTGACTTAACTGAATTTTAATTTTTTGACTAAAATGACATGTTTCCAGTATGTTAGGGAGGAAAATGGTGTATTTTTAAAAAATAAACTTAGATGACAAAAGTGAATAAATGATTGAAGTTAACTCTAGATATGTAAAAGACTAAAAGGTAGACAATAAGACAAAGGATCTAAACCATTGTTACATGTTTCTAACCGTTTAACCACCATCCATCCTGACCACAAACATAATATTCTAAACAAAAGGTTAGCACATAAATGGCGCCACTATTGTGTAATTTGTGTTATATTAACTTGTACATTATGTATGAAAAGTTGTATGTTTCATTTCTACTATTCACTACAAAAGGAGGGCTTTCAGTGTCGAAGACATTAGTCGGAGATATCTCGGCAAAAGCGGTAGCAATTCTAACTCGGATTGGGTCCTCTACTGCAGCGCAGTGGTTGTTCCCATCTCAATGAAGGCTTCGCCCGCGGTTTTACCAGGGTTCGATTCCAAGGGAGGCGTAGTTTTACCTATTCCACGGGGTTTCTGTGTCACACCCCGACCCGCAGCGGAAAAGGTGATCGGGGCATAATTGGGTTATCATCAAAGCTCATGACATTTATTATATGTTTCATATTCATTAATACAATTTAATGGAAATAAATGATACATCATATTCTAACTATCAGTCTAAGCTTCTTGGTTCTCTTCTAAGGCATATCCTATGTTTTCCTTGCTTCAACCTGTTCACCTGTATCATGTGTAAAAAGGTTTTTGGATCAACATAATGTTGGCGAGTGAATCCTATGGAAAAACATTTGAACAAGTTTATCCAATTGATTATAAATAATGTGCACACCACATATGAGTAAATGTAGATGTAAATTTATTCACACAACACATAATATTGAACATTAAACTCACATACACCAAATGTTTGTTTTGAGGCACGCGATGTTCGACTCGTCTCTCACGAGGAACTGATGGGCCTAATGAATGAGTTTTGAGGCACGCGTTGTTCCACGAACTGATGGGCCTAATGAATGAGTTTTGAGGCACGCGTTGTTCTTACGAACTGATGGGCCTTAATGAATGAGTTTTGAGGCACGCGTTGTTCTCGTCTCCCACGAGGAACTGATGGGCCTAATGTATGAGTTTTGAGGCACGCGTTGTTCTCGTCTCCCACGAGGAACTGATGGGCCTAATGTATGAGTTTTGAGGCACGCGTTGTTCTCGTCTCCCACGAGGAACTGATGGGCCTAAATAATTTGCATACGACTTTGACAATATGTAATACATCACAACCAAACAATAGTTACATTCTAATTTAGTTCATATAATGGTATGGCACGAATTTGCATAAGAGAATTAATTTAAGCGACACATGATACACCCCAAAACATGAATAAAAAGGGGAGTTTGTAAGAATTCACTCACATTGGGTGCGTTCGGTTGATGACGTTGATTGCACGCGAAGTGGTTTTAACCACAAGTGAGATTAAACCTAGATAAATCGCATTACGGTTTGGTAAGTAAACGGGTTTTATTAATCTATTTTAGTAGGTTTGTTGGGTGTATTCTTGTGAGTTTGAGGCTATTTTCTAACCTTAAAAATGTTATTTTTAAGTATTTATAATTGATTTTTAATTAAAATAATTGAATAAAAATAATAAAAAAATATTTTATTTGTGCTACAGTAACTTTGACCGTTGACTTTGACTATCGTTGACCGGTTCATAGGCATATTGTTGTGCGCCGGGTGAGGCTCGAACCCGAGACCTCCCGTACGCGTGCACGCAGCTCTACCAACTGAGCTACGTGTCTAACCCGTTATATATCCGATTTTAATTACATATATATATTAATTAGAATTAACAGAAATCCTTTATTATTAAAAACGAATTAAATCTCAGAACCGGTGTGCTCCACAGGTCTCGAACCCGGGACCTGTGGGTTAGCGGACACACACTCCACCGCTGGACTGTGTGTCGCACTTGATTATAAACTCAGTTATCAATATACTTAACATATACTTCAATCAACCCGGTTTAGTTTGCTGTAAAAGAGGAATTTTTATCAAGGCGGCGTGTGAGGGACAATACTCGAACTCGTGACCTTAGCGTTAAAAGTGCACACAGTCCACCGCTGGACTGTGTGTCTAACCCGGTAATTATCTTGATTTTAATTATACATAACAGTTACTGAAACGTCGTCTTCTTCACTGGTTTAACCGGAAGTGGCGACTGACTGGTTCAGAAAGTTGATTCAAGTTCCTTTAGCGTTTAAAGATCAATTACAAACGAGATAAAAGTAAAAAGAAAGGAATTTAGGCGTGAGAAGTACCGGCTGGTTTTACTTTGTTTTCCGGCAGAACTCCGGCGACAGAAGTCTTTTTCCGGATACAAGTATCTTGCAGCAGAGAGTCTTCCGAAGGCTTGAAAAGGTTGTGGGTGACTTCGGTAAAAGTTTAGGGGGTTCAGTAAGCTCAGAGATTACTGATACGGTTTTCCGGCGAAGTAATAAAAATTTCCGGCGAGTGAGTTTTCGCCGAGAAAAGGGTGCGATTTGAGTGTGAAAGACTTCTGGCGAGTTGTGGTTGAATTTATAGGATAGTATTGAGATGAATGGGGTCTGAATTCGGTCTTAATTCGGAGTCATTCGTTCTCCGGCGGTTACAGCTGATGTCGCGGGTTCAGACGTCGGTTATAACCGTCGTAATAGTTAATTCATCGGTTATATTGAGCGAAAATGTAATTAAACGGCGAAGTCGTCGGGATTTCCGACGACTGTTATTTTGGGCGCAATAATTTAATTTCTGAAATTGAATATTTGAATTAATTGTTTTCTGTTATTACCAGAAAATCGAGATGGCGGAGTGGTTTGTCGGCTGAGAGCTAAGTCTTGGTTGAACCGGATACAGACCCGAGTTCGAAACCCGGCATGGGTAAAACATTTTTATTTTGTTATTTTTATCAGTTTTTCAAAAACTAAATATATATCCCCGCATAATAATTGATTACGGATCATTTAAAATTATTTTGGGCATTTAATTCGCAACGAAAAATTTGACTGACTGTTCGGTTGATAAACGGAGCGGGTTTGGTAAATCCGTTTTTGACGGATGTTACAGTATCCCCTGCTTTTTAGAAATTTCGTCCCGAAATTTTAAATAGTAATATATTTGACTAAAAGAATGATGGTGTTTAGTTTTGACAGTTACATACTTAGAAGAAATAAGGGTTTGGGTTTTTTTTTTTTGCTTGAGGCGGTAACGTTCCTTGTAAATGTTAAGTATCCTAATACAGGAATCGCTTTTTGTTGCCTACTGTATAAGTATTGTTAAGCAGGAATGATTCGCTAAAATTGATATCACGCATAAAAGTTTGAATATGCTTAGGGTTATATCCTAAGGCAGAAATTCTACAATCTACACAAATAAACACAACAACTAACAATTGTATCCACATTCTGATAGCATATATGTTTGAATGGTGATGGTTCCTCTCTCGTTTGTTATGATGGAGAGGTTAGTCTATATAGAAATGGATCACAATCCAATTTCTTTAAATAGTGAGATGATATAAATTTAACACAATTTCAACCAAGGCAATAGTAAATCCTACATGGAACTTCTCATAACCGCCTGATAACGCCTCTGATCCTTTGACAAGAATACTTATATATAGGAAGTACCAGCGGCGTATCCACCATATTCTTGTCAAATTTTCATTGGTTTTATCAGTGAATTATGATTAGTCCTATAATTCTACAATCAATACAACAAACATAAATTACTGAAATGAAATATATCTGGGCGATCAAGGCTCAATCAAACGGAGCCGATCGTATTGTATGTACTGAAATTGAAATGTCTGTGCGCTCAAGGCTCAATCAAACGGAGCCGAACGTATTGAATGTACTGAAATTGAAATTGTGTGCTCAAGGCTCAATCAAATGGAGCCGAGCGTATTGCATGTACTGCATATGAATAACTTAACCACACAAACAGCCTATGCATGGAACCTCTCATAACCGCCTGATAATGCCTCCGATCATTTGACAAAAATACTTATATATAGGAAGTACCAGCGGCGTATCCACCGTATTCTTGTCAAATTCTCATTGACTTCATCCGCCAGTTATGATTAGTTCTATGCGACTCTACAACAAACACCACAACCACAAGATACTGATAATGAAAATGTATGTGCGTTCAAGGCTCAATCAAACGGAGCCGAACGTATTGCATGAACTGGAAATGTAAATTGATCTGTGTGCTCAAGGCTCAATCAAACGGAGCCGAGCGTATTGCATGTATTGAAATGTAAAATGAAATGAAATGTATTGCATGTGAGACACAACTCAACTAAGATATGTCGTGAAGTATGATGATATGAATATTAAATCAATGAGTATAAAACCAACTGAACTAGTAATTTGCATTAAAATTCTTGGATAAAATTCCAATTGAGATACGTGAAAATTGAGATAACATAAAGAAAAACATAAAAACTAAGTGATTAGAGTTGAATCTTGATTCTTGGTGAGAGAAGGCTAGTTAAGTGGTTGGTTTGGACCGTTAACATCTTCAACTGGATTGGCATTGATGTTATAAACTCTTCCTCTTGCTGGTGGTGGAGCTGGGTTTGCTTGGTTTGCTTGGTTAACTGGGTTTGCTTGAGCTTGGGCGTTTATGATGTTAACCAACCGAGGACACGTGTTTCTAAAATGGGTAGGGTCGCCACAATTGAAACAAGCTCGAACATATGGGTTCATGGGGTATTGAGGTTGTTGATATGTTTGGGTCATGGGTTGAGTAGGGGTTGAGGTTTGGTTTTGAGCGGTGCGGCAAACTTTGCTCAAATGACCGTAGCGTCCACAATTCGCACATAGTCGACAGGGTGAAGTAGTTGGATGGTGATAGAAACAGGTGTTGCATTGAGGGTGAGGTCCAATGTAAGGTTTCTTATTTGGGTAAGTTGAGTTGGGTGCTACTTGAGCGTTTGGGATAGTTTGAGGAGGTACAACTTGTGAAGCTGGTTGTTTGCGTTGGGTGACGGCGAAGACTTGCCCATCACGCTTTCTCTTAGATGTAGGTGGTGTAGAGGATTCGGTTCGGGTGGGGTTTGAGGTTTCCGTTGATGCTTTATCCTTCTTCTTCTCCTCTTTGAAATCTTTGTTCCGAATTCGGTTTTCGGTGAGCGCGGTTGCTAGCTCCATTGCTGCTTCCAAAGTTGCAGGCGAGGTGCTTATTACAGGGTCTTGAATCTTTGATGGAAGACCACGAATGTAGTGCTCGATCAAACGGTAGAGGGGAGTGAACAAGTTGGGAACCATTTGATTTAGCTCAAGGAATCTCTTGTTGTATGTGGTGTGGTCGCCTTCCTTTTGTTTCAAAGCATGGAACTCATCCTCCAATTTCTTGATTTCACTTCTTGGGCAAAACCGTCTTGTCATGATTCCCTTCAATTCTTCCCAAGTCAAGGTCATAGTTTCTTCAACACCTCGTTTGGTCTTTTCTGTATTCCACCATGTGAGTGCTGTTCCAAGTAAACGACCAATAGCATAACGCACTTTGCGATCATCGGGGCAATCGCAATTTAGAAAAGTGTTCTCCATTTCTTCGAACCAATGGAGGAGAGCGGTGACACCTTCAGTTCCTTCGTATTTTGGAGGATCGCAGGATTTGAAATGTTTGTAGGTGCATTTAGTGACTGAAAGGTTGATAGTGTTTTGATCCTCTTGTTGGGTTGGGTTAACGGAATTAGCGGTAAGGGCTTGTTGAACTTGAACTACGATGTTGGGTATTACGGTCGCCATTTGCTGAGCGATTTGGGTAGCCATGCGTTCACGGGCTTTTTCTGCTCTCAACTTTCTACGGGCGAGGTTAGAAGGCATCTACAAGGAATACATGCCAAGAGTATGAGTTGGATGCCTTTGGGATCGTGGGTCGTGTTTGGGATTGAACGTTCATAAAATAAATATAGAAAAATAAATCTACTACATCCATAGGATGTCTTGGGCTTTGCTCGCTGTTAGGCCCGTCATGCCGCCATACTTTACCTGTGTAATCATGTGGGCCCCCATGAATACCGGTTTTTCATATGGTTCTCACGGTTTCTGCCTGATTGCGTACACAAAACCCGGAGAAAATCGAGAAATATGTATACAACATGTGGATGTTCGGGATGTGTCCAGGTGTAGACACGGTGACATCTCAAAGTGAGGTTAGTTCGAACGACGTTTGGTGTGGCATGCTTTGGCCTAATAGGTCCGTCGTACTCTCATCGTTAGTCCCCAGGTAGGCAAACTGGTCCGTTATTTTGGATTTATACGAATGCCAACCTAGACAGGACGTCCCGACTACCGGTACTTGTACCCTTCCGGTTACTACATGCCCGTCGCAGAACTTACTTTGATGGGATTTGAAAATTGCAACAAAATCCTTGAATAATGAGAGTATGAAAATGAATTGAATATATGAACATTGATATATGTATAACGAATATGTATATAAGCATGTATGTTTGACTGTAATATGAAACAAATAAATATCACAAGTTTGTATGTAACCACCTAATCAATTAAAAATTTAGGCAGACTATAGTATAGGCTCTAAGGGTCTAATAACCTATCCTATATCCCTATAGTCATGGCTCTGATACCAATCTGTCACACCCCGACCCGCAGCGGAAAAGGTGATCGGGGCATAATTGGGTTATCATCAAAGCTCATGACATTTATTATATGTTTCATATTCATTAATACAATTTAATGGAAATAAATGATACATCATATTCTAACTATCAGTCTAAGCTTCTTGGTTCTCTTCTAAGGCATATCCTATGTTTTCCTTGCTTCAACCTGTTCACCTGTATCATGTGTAAAAAGGTTTTTGGATCAACATAATGTTGGCGAGTGAATCCTATGGAAAAACATTTGAACAAGTTTATCCAATTGATTATAAATAATGTGCATACCACATATGAGTAAATGTAGATGTAAATTTATTCACACAACACATAATATTGAACATTAAACTCACATACACCAAATGTTTGTTTTGAGGCACGCGATGTTCGACTCGTCTCTCACGAGGAACTGATGGGCCTAATGAATGAGTTTTGAGGCACGCGTTGTTCCACGAACTGATGGGCCTAATGAATGAGTTTTGAGGCACGCGTTGTTCTTACGAACTGATGGGCCTTAATGAATGAGTTTTGAGGCACGCGTTGTTCTCGTCTCCCACGAGGAACTGATGGGCCTAATGTATGAGTTTTGAGGCACGCGTTGTTCTCGTCTCCCACGAGGAACTGATGGGCCTAATGTATGAGTTTTGAGGCACGCGTTGTTCTCGTCTCCCACGAGGAACTGATGGGCCTAAATAATTTGCATACGACTTTGACAATATGTAATACATCACAACCAAACAATAGTTACATTCTAATTTAGTTCATATAATGGTATGACACGAATTTGCATAAGAGAATTAATTTAAGCGACACATGATACACCCCAAAACATGAATAAAAAGGGGAGTTTGTAAGAATTCACTCACATTGGGTGCGTTCGGTTGATGACGTTGATTGCACGCGAAGTGGTTTTAACCACAAGTGAGATTAAACCTAGATAAATCGCATTACGGTTTGGTAAGTAAACGGGTTTTATTAATCTATTTTAGTAGGTTTGTTGGGTGTATTCTTGTGAGTTTGAGGCTATTTTCTAACCTTAAAAATGTTATTTTTAAGTATTTATAATTGATTTTTAATTAAAATAATTGAATAAAAATAATAAAAAAATATTTTATTTGTGCTACAGTAACTTTGACCGTTGACTTTGACTATCGTTGACCGGTTCATAGGCATATTGTTGTGCGCCGGGTGAGGCTCGAACCCGAGACCTCCCGTACGCGTGCACGCAGCTCTACCAACTGAGCTACGTGTCTAACCCGTTATATATCCGATTTTAATTACATATATATATTAATTAGAATTAACAGAAATCCTTTATTATTAAAAACGAATTAAATCTCAGAACCGGTGTGCTCCACAGGTCTCGAACCCGGGACCTGTGGGTTAGCGGACACACACTCCACCGCTGGACTGTGTGTCGCACTTGATTATAAACTCAGTTATCAATATACTTAACATATACTTCAATCAACCCGGTTTAGTTTGCTGTAAAAGAAGAATTTTTATCAAGGCGGCGTGTGAGGGACAATACTCGAACTCGTGACCTTAGCGTTAAAAGTGCACACAGTCCACCGCTGGACTGTGTGTCTAACCCGGTAATTATCTTGATTTTAATTATACATAACAGTTACTGAAACGTCGTCTTCTTCACTGGTTTAACCGGAAGTGGCGACTGACTGGTTCAGAAAGTTGATTCAAGTTCCTTTAGCGTTTAAAGATCAATTACAAACGAGATAAAAGTAAAAAGAAAGGAATTTAGGCGTGAGAAGTACCGGCTGGTTTTACTTTGTTTTCCGGCAGAACTCCGGCGACAGAAGTCTTTTTCCGGCGACAAGTATCTTGCAGCAGAGAGTCTTCCGAAGGCTTGAAAAGGTTGTGGGTGACTTCGGTAAAAGTTTAGGGGGTTCAGTAAGCTCAGAGATTACTGATACGGTTTTCCGGCGAAGTAATAAAAATTTCCGGCGAGTGAGTTTTCGCCGAGAAAAGGGTGCGATTTGAGTGTGAAAGACTTCTGGCGAGTTGTGGTTGAATTTATAGGATAGTATTGAGATGAATGGGGTCTGAATTCGGTCTTAATTCGGAGTCATTCGTTCTCCGGCGGTTACAGCTGATGTCGCGGGTTCAGACGTCGGTTATAACCGTCGTAATAGTTAATTCATCGGTTATATTGAGCGAAAATGTAATTAAACGGCGAAGTCGTCGGGATTTCCGACGACTGTTATTTTGGGCGCAATAATTTAATTTCTGAAATTGAATATTTGAATTAATTGTTTTCTGTTATTACCAGAAAATCGAGATGGCGGAGTGGTTTGTCGGCTGAGAGCTAAGTCTTTGGTTGAACCGGATACAGACCCGAGTTCGAAACCCGGCATGGGTAAAACATTTTTATTTTGTTATTTTTATCAGTTTTTCAAAAACTAAATATATATCCCCGCATAATAATTGATTACGGATCGTTTAAAATTATTTTGGGCATTTAATTCGCAACGAAAAATTTGACTGACTGTTCGGTTGATAAACGGAGCGGGTTTGGTAAATCCGTTTTTGACGGATGTTACATTCTGCGCATCAGGGGTGTGCTACGCTTTCTAGCGGTGGCCGAGTAGTCGGCCTTTGGACATAGCTCCGAAAGAGTGGGTTTACACGTGGAAAGCAGTTAACCGTTAAAAAAAATCTAACTCGGATTGGATAATTTGAATAGACACCAAGTCGTAAAAATAAATAAGTTTAAAAGGTTGAGTTTATATGGTTTAATAAATTGGTGAGGTGGACCTATATGTTTCTAAACCGTTTAACCACTTTGAAATAATACTTAGTGGGTGTTTGGCTTAGCTTATTTTACCCAACTTTTAATTTATTGACTTCTCATAAGCAGTGGTGGACCCATGATTTTTTTCAGTGGGGTCCATTTTTTCGGTGTTCAAAATTTTTATAACAAAACGTTAAAATTTTCGGGTGGATCCCCGTTCGGGTCGGGTCATAACAAGGTTTGAACTAGATTTAAAAAACAGGAAAAATGGGATATACAAAGATTGAACCCATGACCTTTTGTTAGAAAAGGAGGGGATTTACCGCTACACCAATTTTCCTTTTCTTTCAATGGTGTCTACCTAATTGTATTTATGGGGTCCTTATCAATTTAATATACCGAATCTACTTATTTTTTTTTAACATTGGGGTCCAGGGACCCGACCCACTCTATGTGGGTCCGCCCCTGCTTATAAGTTAATAAGTTAGAAACTAGTGTTTGGCAATTGACGAAGGACTTCTATTTTTTCTTCTAACTAAAGCTAGATTCAAGGGTTTTTGAGAAGTAATAAATTTTAACTTTTCAAAACCCGAAAGTTATTTTGAGTCAAAAGTCTTTTGCCTTTAAATAAGCTAACCCAAACACTCTCGATATTTAAAATTATAAAACCATCTCTGACACTGCGACGTGAAAAGGAATCTGAGAGTTTTCTGATGTGGAAAGGGAGAAGAAGAAGAGAGAAGACGTCTCTTGGTATTTTCCCTTCAACATGTAGGGCAGGTGCTCTAAGCCTCTAACAAGGCATGCACGTGTCTTGATCTTATAGTAGTTTCACATGTGAATTTGTAATTTTTCGCCTTTTGGATTTATATTGTTTTATTTCTTCCCTTTTATCTTTAGATTTATATTAATTTCATTTGTTCTTTTTATAATTGATTTTCATCTAATATTAACTTATAGAATTACAAGAATGGTTCATGTAGTATACTTATTTTACGGATTTGGTCTCTTAGTATGAAAAATTACAGATTATGTTTTTAGGATTCAATAAAGGGATTTGGTCCTTAGCCTTAACATGCATAAAAATAGGACCATGATATTCACACACTCAAAAAATTATTTTCACACCCCAAAGTGCCGCGCTTTGGCCAACACGCGGCGTTTAGGTTTGATTGCAGACAAAAGGTGATGTGAGGTGAGTTGACTAGCGATACGAGGTTTGATTCTGTACGATGTTGTCAGCAGTCACGAACTAACCCTAAACGCCGCACTTTGGCCAAAGCGCGGTGCTTCGGCCCCATATTTTGCTTCTTTAAGTAGCAGACGACGTTGCATGATACTTTATTCAATTTTCAAAAGTTTAAATCGATTATCAAAAAGACTCATGTTTTTGTCACACCCCGACCCGCAGCGGAATAAAAGTTAAGGTATGATTGGGTTATCACCAAAGCTCATGATATTTATTATCAAGTTTCATATTTATTAAATTCAAATTAAAATTCAAATATCCAACACAAAATTTCAGACAAACACAAATAATAAACCAAATGATTGTTCCAACGAAATAACTTGACTATTCTTCTAAGTCATCCTAGGTGTTTCTTTCCTCAACTTGATCACATATATCATGCGTAAAACAAAAGGAATTTTGGGTCAACAAAAGTTGGTGAGTTAACCTTGATAAAACATTTAAGTAAATCAATTTTATCGTTGTTTAAATAAGATTGTGCATAATCACATGTGAATAAATGTATAATGTAACAAATCACAAACCACAATGAATGAATATATGACATGAATGATGTTGTATCTGAGATCAAGACTCAATCGAACGGAGCCGATCTAATGAGGCACCTGACGCTCAACCCGTATCCCACGAGGAACTGATGGGCCTAATGAAATGAGTGCATAAAATGATAAAATGTATCCACATATAAACCACACTACAAGCAATACACATTTGATCACGAAATGATATAAGCACAAGTGTTTAAATAAAATAAAGAAACAATACGACACATGATACACCCCAAAACGTGATTAAAACGGGGAATTTGTAGGGATTCACTCACCTTGGGTGCGTATTATTGAATGGTAAAGAGAGCGCACGAGTTGGGAATTTAATCAACGAGTAGGTACTAACCTAGAAATAATAACGTGATAACTTGGTAAATTATATAGGATATTATGTAGGTTATAATCTTTTGTTTAAGTTTTTTTGGATTATTTTTGTGGGTTTGAAAGCCTTTGGAAAATATATATTTATGTTTCTAATTGATTTAAGTTGATAATTAAAGTAATAAGATAAAATAACTAAATAACTAAATAAATTAAAAATAAAGTGGACAAATAAGGAAATTAATTAATAATAAAAATAAAAGAAAATGCAGCAAAAACGTTGGTCTGACACGTGTCAGGCCGGTTCGATTAGAAGTTGGCATGCGTGTGTTGAGACTCGAACTCGCGACCTCTCGTTCGTGTGCACGCAGCTCTTCCAACTGAGATACGTGTCTAACCCGAAAGAAACCTGATTTTAATTATGTTTATATACAAATTAGGTTTATTCAATTTTAATTAAATTTTAAAAAGGAAAATTAATTGATCCGGCTGGTGCGTGAGACGGGGATCGAACCGGTGACTGTGGGTTGGGTTTACACCCAACCCAACCAACTGGGCTGGGTGTCCAACCCGACACCACTGGTATTTTAATTACATTTATATACTTGCTGTTTACTAATATATCCTGCTCAAATTAAAAACGATGGTGCGTGTTAAAGCGGTCATAAGTCGGATTCGAACCGGAGACGTGGAGTCCGGGTTTGCACACAGTCCACCGCTGGACTGTGTGTCTAACCTGTTTAAAACTCAGAATTTTAATACATAAAACACGTAACTCACTTCGTCTTCTTCATTTTGAATTTAAACCAAACCTGAACCGCCTGAATCAAATTTCTTCATTCCGATTTAATTGTCTGAACAAAAAGCTTAATTGGATTAAACTCAAAAGAAAGGGAAAAGAGGTCTATCGTATGATAAAGTCGGCGGTGGCACGATTTCGACGACCTGTTGCTTCCGGCGACGTAGGAACTTAGGAGTGAACAGAGGGATTTAGAGGTGATGAGCGAGTTTTGATTGAGGGTATTCGACGGATTTAGAGGTGATGAGCGAGTTTTGATTGAGGGTATTCGACGGTATTTATAGGAGAAACAGGGTGCACTTGGTTTCGATTTTGGAAATCCAATTCGATGATTGGCAATTGCCATGATTGACAGCCGGCGAGATTGGTGTTTGCCAAAAATATACGTTGCCAGTTGTCGGAGGATTTAAAAAAAAAGGAAAGTGCGTTTGCAGAGATCTGGGAAGTTGCGGATTTTCCCGCCATGTTTGAGGGTGTATACATATATTTTGTTATGCGGGTTTAAACACATGAAGTATGTGTAGTCTAGTGATGTTTGTAACGTGTGTACAGGCGGGGGAACCCGGGTTCGACTCCCGGTTCCACCCTTTTCTTTAATTATTTTTTATTAACCCTTTTTAATTCTCTATTAATTATAAATATTTATTATTTAATTGATTAGTTATTATATTATCTTATTTTTAGACCTTGATTATTATTATTATTATTATTATATATGTATTATTAAAAAAAATAATAACACGACGTAAATAAAATACACTTTAATTGATACATTGGGCGGATTTTCGAAACCCAATTTGTACAGATGTTACAGTATCCCCTACTTTTAGAAATTTCGTCCCGAAATTTAAGTAGTAGTTGTAACCGGAAAAAGATGCGGGTATTTTTCGCGCATTGAGTTTTCACGTTCCCAAGTAAACTCGGGTCCTCGTTTTGACTCCCAACGCACCCTGACGATTGGAATACGACTTCGCCTTAAACGCTTCTCACCGAAATCCATGATTTCCACTGGTCTTTTAACGAAGTGCATTGATTCATCGACTTGAATGTCTTTTAGAGGGATATGGAGGTTTTCGTCGGCGAGGCACTTTTTTAAGTTTGATACGTGGAACGTGGGATGTATTCTGTTGAGTTCTTCTGGTAGGTCAAGCTTGTAGGCTACAGGTCCTACTCTTTCGAGTATCTTGAAAGGTCCTACGTAGCGTGGTGCTAGCTTGCCCTTTTGGCCAAAACGAACCACTCCCTTCCATGGTAATACTTTCAAAAGTACTTGATCACCAACACAAAACTCCAAGGGCTTTCGTCGTTTGGCAGCATAACTCTTTTGACGACTTTGAGCCGCTAGAAGATTGTTTCGAATTTGAAGGATTTGTTCGGTTGTTTCTTGAATCAATTCAGGTCCGGTGATTTGCGCTTCGCCAATTTCGTGCCAACATACTGGAGATCGGCATTTATGACCATATAAAGCTTTGAAAGGAGCCATGCCGATACTTGAATGATAGCTATTGTTGTACGAAAACTCGACTAACGGTAGATGAGCGTCCCAGTTCCCTTTGAAGTCTATGACACATGCTCGAAGCATGTCTTCAAGGGTTTGGATGTTGCGTTCAGATTGACCATCAGTTTGAGGGCGAAAGGCGGTGCTAAGGTCTAATCGTGTACCCAAAGCAGTTTGTATGGCTCGCCATGTGCGTGAAGTGAAACGGCCATCACGGCCTGAAATGATGCTTAACGGTACACCATGACGGCTTACGATCTTGCTGATGTAGATACGAGCTAACTTCTCATTCTTGAAGTCCTCGCGGATCGGAATGAAGTGAGCTGATTTTGTAAGACGATCAATGATTACCCATATGGTGTCATATCCACTGGAGGTGCGAGGTAACCCGGTAATGAAGTCAATGGTTATGTTTTCCCACTTCCATACAGGTATTTCGGGTTGGACTAGAAGTCCTGAAGGTCTTTGATGTTCAGCTTTCACTTTGGAACATGTAAGGCACTTGGAAACAAAAACGGCGATATCCTTTTTCATGCCAGGCCACCAGTAGGTGTATCGTAGGTCTTGATACATCTTATCGGCTCCTGGGTGTACAGAGTATCGTGTTTTGTGTGCCTCATTCATGAGGAAATCACGAAGGTTGTCGCGATCGGGAATCCATATGCGGTTTAAATAATATAGAATACCGTCGGATTTGGTTTCAATTTTGAGTTCAGCTCCACATGACAGCTCATCGCGTACGTCATTTTCCGTTACAGAGATATGTTGAGCTGCCCGGATTCGATCCTTGATATCGGTTATGATTTGCGAACATAGAAGACGAATAGAGTTCGCATATCCCTTTCGACAGAGCGCATCAGCCACCACGTTTGCCTTGCCAGGATGACACTGAATCTCGCAGTCGTAATCGTTGAGCAGTTCGACCCATCTTCGTTGCCTCATATTCAACTCTTTTTGGTTGAAGATATGCTGGAGACTCTTGTGGTCAGTGTATATTTCACACTTCGTACTGTTAAGATAATGTCTCCATACCTTGAGAGCGAACACAACGGCTCCAAGTTCCAGGTCTTGGGTGGTGTAATTTTTCTCATGAACTTTGAGTTGCCTAGAGGCATAGGCTATCACCTTTCCTCTTTGCATCAATACACAGCCTAGACCTTGCCCTGATGCGTCGCAATAAACCACAAAGTCATCGCAACCCTCAGGGAGTGTAAGGATACATGTGTCATAAAGCCTTTGTTTTAAAGTTTGGAAGGCCTCCTCTTGCTTAGGTCCCCAAATGAAGGGTTTTCACTTGTGAGTCAAGGTCGTGAGTGGAACGGCGATACGGGAAAAATTGGCAATGAAGCGTCGGTAGTAACCAGCCAAGCCAAGAAATGACCTAACTTCAGTAGGGGTACGTGGCGCTTGCCATTCTTGTACTGCCTTGATTTTCGAAGGATCGACATGAATCCCTTTGTCATTGACGACATGACCAAGGAATTGTACCTCTCTGAACCAGACGCATTTTGAGAACTTAGCGTAAAGCTTTTCAGTCCTTAAGAGTGTAAGAATGAGTCGAAGATGTCGCTCATGATCGGATTTTGACTTTGAGTAGATAAGGATATCGTCGATGAAGACTATGACGAAACGGTCAAGATAGGGTTTGCATACCCTATTCATTAAATCCATGAAGACAGCGGGGGCGTTGGTTAAACCGAAGGGCATAACCATGAACTCGTAATGACCATAACGAGTTCGGAAGGTAGTTTTTGGAATATCTTCTTCGCGCACTCTAAGCTGATGATAACCAGAACGAAGGTCGATTTTGGAAAAACAGGTGGAGCCTTGAAGTTGGTCTAGAAGGTCATCAATACAAGGCAGTGGAGAGCGATTCTTAACCGTCAACTTGTTGAGTTCTCTATAATCAATGCACATGCGAAACGTTCCATCTTTCTTCCTCACAAAAAGAACGGGCGCACCCCAAGGCAATAAGCTAGGACGTATGAATCCCTTGTCAGTCAGCTCTTGCAGTTGACTGGCCAACTCTTGCATCTCGGATGGGGCTAACCTATAGGGAGATTTGGCGACTGGTGTAGCAACAGGCACAAGATCTATTCGAAATTCGACTTCTCGCGCAGGAGGAAGTCCTGAAACGTCGTCGGGAAAAACTTGCGGGAATTCTTTCACAATTGGAATATCTTCGAGCTTCCTCTCCTTGCCTTCCTTCTTGATGACGTGAGCTAGAAATGCGACGTAGTTCTTACGAAGATAACTGCGGGTTTGAAGGCAGGACATCAATTTGAGCCCTTTCGAAGGAGTTTCCCCAAAGATACGTAGTGTCTGACCGTCGGCGAGAGGAATACGAATGAACTTTTCATGGCACACCACTTCAGCGTGATGCTGGCTGAGCCAGTCCATGCCGATGATAACATCGAAACTTCCCAGTTTCATAGGAATGAGATCAATTGAAAAATTGTGATCATTTAGGGTGAGAGTACAATCGCGTATAATAGAATTTAATGAAGTGGGCTTTCCGTCAGCAACTTCCATCGTGAGAGATTCAACGAGATTATCACGAGGTTGGTCGAGAATAGATTCAAATTCTAAAGACACAAAGCTCTTATCCGCACCAGTATCGAATAATATGGATGCATAACTACCATTTACGAGAAACGTACCGTTGACCACATTGTTGTTAGCCCTGGCTTGGTTGGCGTTGATATTGAAAGCTCTTCCTCTAGCAGGTGGAGGAGCTTGGTTAGCTTGGTTTACCGGGTTTGCTTGAGCTTGGGCATGGATGATGTTCACCAGGCGTGGGCAAGTATTCCTGAAGTGGTTTGGGTCCCCACAATTAAAACAGGCTCGTATGGATTGCATCATGGGGTAGTTGGGTTGGTAGTAAGGTTGGGCTGTTAGTTGTCCGGTGGTAGAAGTAAGGGTTGTTGGTCTTGGCCCACCATTTGATTTTGGGTTTGGGTTGGAGGTTGACTGTGGTTTAATCTCTGAAGGGTACGACGGGTTTGGATAGTGTGACCCGCACGGCCACAACTTGTGCAATGTTGGTAAAGGTTTTCAGGAGGGTGATGGTATTGGCAACGGTTACACTTTGGGTGTGTGCCAGTGTATGTCCTTTTGAAGGGTGCGGCTGGAGGGGCAACTTGGGTGATTGGAGCAGCAGTGATGGGAGGGTTGGTTTGGGTGACAGCAAAGTTCTTGCCATTTCGCTTCCTCTTACCAGCAAACTTCAAGGATGAACCTGAGTGGTTTGGAATTGGGGTCTTAGTGGGTGTTTTCTTCTTCTCATCTTTAAAATTGCCATTTCGAATGCGATTTTCAGTGAGTTTCGTAGCTAACTCCATTGCGGCTTCGAGTGTTGTAGGCGAAGTGCTTAAAACCGAATCTTGGATTTTCAAGGGGAAACCTCGAATGTAGTGGTCAATTAAGCGGTATAATGGGGTGAACAGATTGGGAACCATTTGGTTAAACTCAAGAAACCTCTTGTTGTAGGAGGTGTGATCCCCTTCTTTTTGCTTTAGAGCATAGAATTCATCTTCAAGCTTCTTGATCTCGCTTCTAGGGCAAAAACGTCTTGTCATGACCTCTCTTAATTCTTCCCATGATAAGGCCATGGCATCGTCTACACCTCGTTTACCTTTTTCCGTGTTCCACCAGGTAAGGGCTACCCCAAACAATCTTCCAGTCACGTAACGTACCTTATGGTCCTCAGGACAGTCGCAATTGAGAAAGGTGTTTTCCATCTCCTCAAACCAGTGAAGGAGAGCGGTGACACCTTCAGTCCCTTCATATTTTAGGGGATCGCAAGACTTGAAGTGTTTGTAGGTGCATTTAGGGGTTTTGGGAGGAGGGTTGGCGACGCTTTGGTCTTCTTGGTTGGGAGGGTTAATGGGATTAGCGGTGAGAGCTTGCTGAACTTGTAGCACGATGTCAGGAAGCACTACGGCCATTTGTTTAGCAATTTGCGTGGCCAATCGTTCGTTTGACTTTCCTGACCTTCTACCTCCACGTAATTGCCTAGCAGACATCTACAGGAATATATGTAGGGAGATTGTGAGTTCAAGAATTTCCTAGGTGTCATGTGTCGTAAAAAGAATGAAAACAACATAGCTGAAAATAATTTAACTACATCCATAGGATGTCTTGGGCTTGCTCATGTTTGGGCCTCCAAATGTCCCCCATACCATTGCCTGGCCCCCATGACTATTGGGCTTGGTAGGATTCACATTGGTGTCGGCGGGTTAACACTCGCACCACCCGAATGAAAATCGTAAAACATGATTGCGAGATGTATGGTCGGAGGGTGTCCAGGTGTGGACACAATGACAACTCAAAGTGGGGTTAGTTCACACGACGTTTGGTATAGCATGCTTTGGCCTAATAGGTCCTTCGTACTCTCATCGTTAGTCCCCAGGTAGGCAAACTGGTCCTTTATTTTGGATTTATACGAATGCCAAGTCTAGACAGGACGTTCCGATTACCGGTACTCGTACCCTTCCAGTTACTACATGCCCGTCGTGAAAACTCACTTTGATGTGATTTGAAAAATATGAAAACATTGCAAAAAGCTTTGAAAAGAAAAACGGAAATTGTGAAATTGTGAGGTGTGTGCTTTCATAGATATGATATGATATGAGGGTATGATCTATGATGAGCATTGCATATTAACATGTACTCGTGAAAATGTTTGCATAATGTTGTGTGTGAATATAAACATGAAACATATAAACATCATGAATTTTGCATGTAACACATAAAAAATTTAAATCTAGTCAACTATTGTATAGACTCTAAAGGTCTAATAACCTATCCTATATCCCTATAGTCACAAGCTCTAATACCAATCTGTCACACCCCGACCCGCAACGGAATAAAAGTCGGGGCATGATTGGGTTATCACCAAAGCTCATGATATTTACTATCAAGTTTCATATTTATTAAATTCAAATTCAAATTCAAATATCCAACACAAATTTCATACAAACACAAATAATAAACCAAATGATTGTTCCAACGAAATAACTTGATTATTCTTCTAAGGCCATCCTAGGTGTTTCTTTCCTCAACTTGATCACCTGTATCATGCGTAAAACAGAAGGAATTTTGGGTCAACAAAAGTTGGCGAGTGAACCTTGATAAAACATTTAAGTAAATCAATTTTATCGTTGTTTAAATAAGATTGTGCATAATCACATGTGAACAAATGTATAATGTATCAAATCACAAACCACATTGAATGAATATATGACATGAATGATGATGTATCTGAGATCAAGGCTCAATTGAACGGAGCCGATCTAATGAGGCACCTGATGCTCAACCCGTATCCCACGAGGAACTGATGGGCCTAATGAAATGAGTGCACTGAAATGATAAAATGTATCCACATATAAACCACACTACAAGCAATACACATTTGATCACGAAATGATATAAGCACAAGTGTTTAAATAAAATAAAGAAACGATACGACACATGATACACCCCAAAACGTGATTAAAACGGGGAATTTGTAGAGATTCACTCACCTTGGGTGCGTATTCTTGAATGGTAAAGAGAGCGCACGAGTTGGGAATTTAATCAACGAGTAGGTACTAACCTAGAAATAATAACGTGATAACTCGGTAAATTATATAGGAATATTATGTAGGTTATAATCTTTTGTTTAAATTTTTTTGGATTATTTTTGTGGGTTTGAAAGCCTTTGGAAAATAAATATTTATGTTTCTAATTGATTTAAGTTGATAATTAAAGTAATAAGATAAAATAAATAAATTAAAAATAAAGTGGACAAATAAGGAAATTAATTAATAATAAAAATAAAAGAAAATGCTGGGTGTCCAACCCGACACTACTGGTATTTTAATTACATTTATATACTTGTTGTTTACTAATATATCCTGCTCAAATTAAAAACGATGGTGCGTGTTAAAGTGGTCATAAGTCGGATTCGAACCGGAGACGTGGAGTCCGGGTTTGCACACAGTCCACCGCTGGACTGTGTGTCTAACCTGTTTAAAACTCAGAATTTAAATACATAAAACACGTAACCCACTTCGTCTTCTTCATTTTGAATTTAAACCAAACCTGAACCCGCCTGAATCAAATTGCTTCATTCCGATTTAATTGTCTGAACGAAAAGCTTAATTGGATTAAACTCAAAAGAAAGGGAAAAGATGTCTACCGTATGATAAAGTCGGCGGTGGCACGATTCCGGCGACCTGTTGCTTCCGGCGAGGGAGAGATTCCGACGACGTAGGAACTTAGGAGTGAAAAGAAGGATTTAGAGGTGATGAGCGAGTTCTGATTGAGGGTATTTGACTGGTATTTATAGGAGAAACAGGGTGCACTTGGTTTCGATTTTGGAAATCCAATTCGATGATTGGCAATTGCCATGGATGACAGCCGGCGAGATTGGTGTTTGCCAAAAATGTACGTTGCCAGTTGTTGGAGGATTTAAACAAAAAAAGGAAAGCGCGTTTGTAGAGATCTGGGAAGTTGCGGATTTTCCCGCCCTGTTTGAGGGTGTATACATATATTTTGTTATGCGGGTTTAAACACATGAAGTGTGTGTAGTCTAGTGGTGTTTGTAACGTGTGTACAGGCGGGGGAACCCGGGTTCGACTCCCGGTTCCACCCTTTTCTTTAATTATTTTTTATTAACCCTTTTTAATTCTCTATTAATTATAAATATTTATTATTTAATTGATTAGTTATTATATTATCTTATTTTTAGACCTTGATTATTATTATTATTATTATTATTATTATTATTATTATTATTATTATATATGTATTATTAAAAAAAATAACACGACGTAAATAAAATACACATTAATTGATACATTGGGGCGGGTTTTCGAAACCCGATTTGTACAAATGTTACAGTTTTGTTGTTTTAGTGGCATTTCTTCAAAATACGATGTCGTGGTTTAGCAACTACCTGATCGGTGAATACTTTGACGAGTCTGTGGTTCCAGATTCTTACGAGTGGACCGCTATTTCCGACTCATACGAGAAAACTGTCCCGTTCAACATGAGGGAGGAGGAAGTTGTCTCTGGCATTCGTTATCCTGACAATACGGTGCAGCTGGACTTGAGTGTCCCTGTCGAAGACTCGTACGGGGTGCAGCTGGACTTGAATGTCCCTGTGGAAGACTTGTACACTCCCAATTTGAAAATTCGTATGGTCAGCCAAACTATCGGGACCACGGTTACGGTGGTGAGCAGAGCTATATACAAGAAAACTATTCGTACTACGGTTACCGTGGTGAGCAAAGCTTTGTCAAGCAAGACTCTCCTGACCAGGGAGATGGTGGTGAACAGAACACTGCAACGCAAGACTATACGGACCAGGGGCACGGTGCTGAGCAGGAAGATCCGTTAGTCGACGAGGATGGCTGTTCCCAGTTATATTTTCTTTTCATAAGACAGTTAAGTTTTCGTCACGTGACAAGTTGGTAGATTGGGTACAGAATACGGGAAAGGCCAATGGCTACGTTATTGTGATTAGAAGGTCAAATAAAAGAGGAAGTAATTTCAAGGTTTGGTTTCAATGCAGTCTTGGTGGGGATTATAAGAGTGTAGCTACAGTGAGGAAAACGGGTAGCATGAAAATAGGTTGCCCGTTTGAGCTGATAGGGTTTACTGAATCCAAGGGAAGTGTTTGGAAGATAGAGGTGACGAACTCGAAGCACAACCACACTCCTATCAAAAACTTAGAGGGTCACGCATATGCGAGAAGGCTTTCTTCTGAGGATACAAGACTGATCGAGCAGATGAAAGAGCAAGAAATTCCAAACAGTAGCATCTGGCGAACGTTGATGAAAAAGAACCCGACTAAAAAGATTGTTCCGAAAGATGTACACAACGCTGTTCAGAAGATCAATGCCTGGAAGAGGGTCGGCGAATCTCCAATGCAAAAACTCGAAAAACTTCTCGGTGAAAAAGATTTCACCTATTACATGCGCGTAGACGAGATCACCAACGTTGTTGAGGATATCTTCTTTGTCCACAAACATTCATTCACTATGTGGTGTGCATTCCCGCATGTGTTAATGATTGACGCCACATACAAAACAAATTTGTACAATCTTCCGTTTGTGCAGATCGTAGGTATGACGTCGACAAACCAGTCATTTGCGGTCGCTCATGCCTTAATTTCTGCAGAGAAGGCAGAAAAATACATGTGGGTGTTGGAGAGGGTCAAGTCTATGTTGGTGGATGAACGTGTCATGGAGCCGCGTGTCATCATTACAGAAAGGGACCTGGCACTGATGAACGTGTGTGAACAAGTTTTTACAAAAGCGAACAAGTATCTTTGTCGGTTCCATACTCATCAGAATATCAACAAGAACAACAAAGAGAAATTTACCGAGAAGGAGTAAAAAGAATTTCTCCGTTCGTTTTCGACGTTGTGTGAGTCTTCCACAGAGGAAATATACCGGCATAATTTGGCGAACATCAAAGCACAGCTGAAAGAGGCTGGTCGGGGATGTGAGTATCTATTACATAATTATTCACATACTTTTTTACATACATACATGCATACATACCTGACAAGTTTTGGTTATATTTTTAGAGTTTTTTGACTATATGAAGAAATCCTGGTTGGACTCGTACCGTGAAAAGTTTGTAGCTGCATGGACCTACAGGACGCTTAACTTTCACCAAACTACAACTAACAGAGTTGAGGGCATGCATGCGTTACTAAAAAGTTACCTTCCAAGTCATCGCAAGACGCTAGTTAAGCTTGTGGGGTTTGTTGATCATATGGTTGAGAAACAATACACGCAGATTAAAAAAGGTTTTGAAACAAGTCTTCGGAAAGTAATGAACCACCACAAGGCTCACCCCATGCTTGCATATATACTTCGCTTGGTTTCGATATACGCTATTGAGCTTATCTCTTTCGAGCTGCGGCGTAAGGAAGACGGGTTGAGAGCCTATGGTGCAACTTGTGGTTGCCAGCTTTTCACCAGTTGTGGTTTGCCATGTGCTTGTCGTCTAAAAAAGTTAGAAAAAACGGTATGTTTACCTGTTAACTCCTGGCTTTTATGATTTCACGAACTAATTTACTACATTTTGCTTTTTTTTTTACTACAGGTCAGCAAATCAAATTAAATTCCATAGACGTGTTCTGGAAGAAGCTTGACCTCAAGCCGGCAAGGATTAAGGTTGTAGATGTCGATGTAGACGCGGAATGGGCGAAACTAAAACAACTAACCGATGCAACACCGCCTCAAGTCAAAAAGAGCTACTTTGAAAAGTTTAAACAAATCCTGAATCCAGGAAGCAATACAAAAAAGACTCATGTTGTTCAAATGAACACCCGTGGTCGTCCAACAAAGAAAACGCAAGAACAAAGGACGGCAGAACCCGGCAGGAAAAGCTCTTATATACCGTCTACACAAAGTGAGTTCGACTTCTCGGCCGATCCATCTCGTAATAGCTCGTACGCAGAATCTCAAGGCTCGCACAGACAAACAAAACAGCAACCCCTTAACGTCCACCCCGATTTCCCAAACATAACGTTGGGCCCTAAGACGGATGTAGCTATCGAGAACTATGGATGGAAAAATCCCAAAAGTGTATCAACCATACATCTCGAAAATAAAGGAAGTGAAACCAGATGGTCATTGTGGGTTTTGATTGGTAGCTGTGGGGTTAGGACTGAAACAGACAAAGTATTTGTCTATCCGGCAACAACTTTTAAAGGAGTTGCGTATGAACGAGGGTGTTTGGAGGCACATTTTTTATCCGAACGACAATGGACATTACGACTCGTTGTTTAACAGGATAGAATTTCATGGTGTGGGTAGAGCCGAGCGTGAAAATTGGATGGTGATGCCTGATACGGGATTTCTTATTGCTCAGAGATATGGTGTGATTGTTCACACGCTTGACAATCGCGGCAATGACACAATTTTCCCCTTGCTGGGTGGTCCCGATAAAGCTGAGAGACCTCATCAGGTGGTTGCTGTTGTGTTTGTCGACAATGGACACTTCATACACGTACAACTTAAAGAATCCTATCCAATGCCTCCCCCGAACTTGCTTTGGACTTCGAATAGAACAGATAGTGCAGCGGGCTGTGTGACTTATACCAGGATCAAATCAACGCATATCGAAGAATAATGTACAGACACACAGACCTTAATGTTTTCCCATATGTCCAAGATGTAGGTTAAGTGTGTTTATTTATTTGTTATTATCCAAAAGTGTATTTTTGATTGTTACTGCTCAGAATATGCGCTTTTATCGTGTGTCACGTCAACCCGGACGTAATCGTCATAATAATACGAACAACATAAACATATTACACCATAATAATTAATCTACGCACTAATACGACACTCACTAACAATGGAATCAATAATACGCGATATAACCAAATGTCTCCGACACGAACCGTACGACCAACATACGCGACAAAACCGAATAATACAGATAGTAAACATTATAATACAACTTTTAACGACAAAATACGATAAGCACTGATCCGGTATGGCGCGCATACATGCAATACCGCACGTCGGACTACAAGTGAAATCAAAAGAGAATCACACGAAATCATGAATACACCACCCGAGATGACCGAACTTATCCGGAATTTGAGGTATAAACCATAAACTCCCCAAAAAGACATAAAATGGCAAATTACGTCACGTTATGACATGTATAGGTGCGTTTTTGAATTAAAATCAAATTAAAAAAAGCCAAAGCGCAGCAGGCTCAGCAGCCTCAGAATGACCCGCCACTGTCTCCACACCCGCCGTAGTACCACAGCACGTCATTGCCGACCTGCCTCCTGCTGCGCAGGCGGTGGCAAGGGACTTCGATCGGCGCGTCCGACGGACTGAGCGACAGCAGGCGTGGATTATCCAGACGCTCACGGCTATCAGTGCTCATTTGGGACTGCCGGAGATTCCACTGCCACTGTCTCTACCGCCGAAGGATCAGTAGATTTACTTTGTATTGTTTTTTCCTGTATTAGACATTTTGTTTTGTTTTGTATGTACAAACCGACTTTTATATATATATATATATGCAGTAGATCTTTTATGTATGCTTGTGTGGATTGTTTGCGCTTATTTCATACATCTCATTCGTGACATATCGTACGGTGTTTTAATTAAACATGTTCGTGTAATTCATTAAAAATTAAATCCGATAACAATTATAAAAACAACTTTAAATTATATACATTTGTAAGAAATAAAACGATTGATTGCGCTTATTTCATACGTCTCTTTCGTGACATATCGTACGGTGTTTTAATTAAACATATTCGTGTATTTATTAAAATTAAAATCGGATAATATTTACAAAAACAACTTCAAATTATATACGTTTGTAAGAAATAAAACAAATTTGTATTAAATATGTTTTGTAAAAAACAACTTTGTATCAAAAAAACAACAAAAATCTACAACTTAAAAAATAAAAAAAAACCACACCCAAATACAAAAAAAATAACCCACCAACAACCCATTTTTTCCACCAAAACCTAAACTTTTACACCAAAATAAAGTCTGGCCTCCCAAAGCTCCCCGCTTTGACCATAGCAGGGCGTTTCACTCCAAAGTCAACAGACAAGGACTGACATGCTTAGTCCTTATCTTTTGACTTAGTCTAAAACGCCCCCGCTTTGGTCAAAGTGGGGCGTTTTAGAGTGTGCCAATAGACCAGATGCGTATGCCAATACCCTGGGCCTAAAAATAATGTGTGTGTGTATATATTATATAAAATGACTAAAAGAATCCTTAATCTCTTTTAATTAATGACTGACGATGTCTTAAGAGCAATATGCAAAACAATAAATACCGCAAGCTCGTTACGAGGAGGAGAAGATGAAGGTTCTCCTCGTAATCACCGTCCGGCGTGAGAATAAGTATCGCTTTAAGAACTGAAACGAGAGTGTGTTAATTGTGAGAGTGAGAGAGAACGGATCCTCAAACTTGTGGTTAAAGGTTGGTATTTATAGCCGAAGAGTGTGAAGAAGGAGATGGGTTGATGGGCCTTGGGCTAGACGTCCCCAACAAGGAATATCCGGTATGTCTCCTCTAACACGACAGATAGTGTTTGCAGAGGTAGAGAGGTGTTGGCCCACGGTGGTTGGTGTCACGCACTACTAGAAAACTGCTACTATTCCTACCGAAATTTCCTACGCATTTCCTACCAACGAAAATTCTGACACTTTTCCCACGAAATTCCTATGAACAAGAAAGGGTCTTAATTTTGTGACAAAAAAAAGCGACAAAAAAGCCACAAATTGTTATGCGTAGGAAAAGTGTCGGAAATTTCCCACGTATTTCTGACGGAATTCTTTTTCATTTTAAGCATTTATCGAAAATTTGTAGGAATTGGTATGCGTAAGAAAAGTGTGAGAAATTTCCCACATAATTCAGACGGAATTCGTTTTCATTTTAATGATTAGTAGGAAATGCGTAGGATTCCAATTTATCGAAAGAAAAATATTCATAATAATAAAATTAGTGTTATTAAAATATAAAGTTTTATTATTTATAAAAATACATGTTATTTTTGAATTTATTTATTACTATCCGTGGGAAATGTGTAGGAAAATACCGACAGATTTTCTACGGAATTGTTTTTAATTAATATCCGTAGGAAATGTGTAGGAAAATACCGACAGATTTCCTACGGAATTGTTTTTAATTAATATCCGCATGAAATGTGTAGGAATATACCGACAGATTTCCTTCGGTAGAAAATGTGTATAACACTTCAATAACGAATGTTACACATATGATAGTATTATCACTCAATACAACATGACATGACCCTTGAATACCAAATGTTATATAAAGGTTCTAAGGGGCCATTAAGATATCAAGGGCTAGCACGGTCTATTAGGGTCTGTTTGGTATGGGGTAATGAAATGGACGGGGGAATAAAATGGATGCGGTAATAGAATGGATGAGGTAATGGAAGTGATCATTACCATTCTATGTCTTGTTTGGTTACCATGTGAGAATGGAATGAACCATTACTTTTTGTTGTTTGGTATGCGAAAAAAGATGAAGGAATAAAATCGGATGGCGGTGGTCAATGATAGGTGGTGATGGTGGGTGGTTGTAGCGGCATCAGTGGTTGTGGGTGGAGATGGCGGCGGGTTGTGACAGCAGTGGCGGCAATGGGTGACGACGAAGGTGGGTGGCGGCGGTGGTCGGAGATGGTAGTGGCGGTGGGGTGGGTGGCGACAACGGCGGTGATCGGAGGTGGCAGCAGCGATGGTGACGGTGATGATCGGCGGTGGGTGGTGGTGGTAATCGAAGGTGGATGGCGACAGCGGTGGCGGCGATGACGGGTGGCGCCGGCGGCGGGTGATGACGCTGTCGGGCGGCGGCGGTGGGTGGGGCAACGGTAGTGGGTTATGGTGTTGTTAATGAAGGGTGAAGAGAGGATGAGATGGAAAAAATAGGGGGGTGGAGGGAATGATTTTGAGGGAATGGAATATATTTTGGAATGAGCGATTCCATTCTATTGACCAACTAAACACTCTTTTCTTCGTTCCCTTATAATGGTCCATTCCATTCCACCTCTCATTCCTGCATACCAAACACTACCTTAGGGTCGTATGACCTGTTAATGTATATCAAGACTTAACACGGTCTATTAGAGCATGTATGACTTGTAATTGATGGTTACGATATAATATCACTTAATACAACGTGATATAACCCTTCAACATCGAATGTTACATAATAGAGGCCTTAATGGGCCATTAAGATATATCAAGGCCCAACACGGTCTATTAGGGCATATATGACTTGTAATTCTTCGTTACGATATAATAGCACTCAATACAACATGATGTAATCCTTCAACATCAAATGTCACGTAATAAATGCCTTAACGAGCCAATAAGATATATCAAGACTTAACACGGTCAACTAGGGCATATATGACTTGTAATTGTTTATCATGTTATAATATCACTCAATACAACTTGAAATAACCCTTCAACATCGAATGTTACATAATAAAGGCCTTAACGGGCCATTAAGATATATAAAGGCCTAACACGATCTATTAGGACATATATGTCTTGTAATTCTTCGTTACAATATAATAACACTCAATACAACGTGATGTAATTTGTCAACATCAAATGTAACATTATAAAGGCCTTAACGAACCATTAAAATATATCAAGACTTAACACGATCTATTAGAGTAGGTATGTCTTGTATTGTTCATTATTAGATATATTATTTCTTCATAGATTTAGACAATTGTTAATATATTTTTAATAAATAATTGTCAAAGAGAATTCATGGATTTTGCATATATTAACAACTATTTTATGCGACTTGCTGATGAAAGGAACTCTATTATTTATGGGCCTCAAAATTATTTAAATAATATAACTTTTAATAAAACTATCAAAAGTAGTTGCAACTCCTTATTTCCTGCTAGAACGCTCTCCTCTTCACGAAACGAATCTATCATTAAATTCGTGGGTTTGTGTTTAGTCTAAACAGGTTCTGGTCAATTTTGGCTTGAACATGAACACCTGTTTAGCTAAATGGGTTGGGTTCGTGTCAACACGGACGGGTTGACCCATTTATATTATATTGCAAAAAGAGAGAGAATAAATTCGGGTTGAACGAGTCATTTATTAGTCAACCCACAAAATTTAGGTCAAGCTGGGGTTCAGACGTATAACACGGTTTTCGGGTTAAGACCATGTTCATATTAGTGTAAAATATTTAGGTTCCGGTCAAATTGGACACATCAACCCCCAAATTAAAATGATTATTTAAGTAAACCACAAAACTAAAAATAGTATTTAACTCTTCTACAAATTTCCCTCCCACCCCTCCCCTAAAATTTTCATCTAATTTAAACTTTCCCTCCCATACGAAAATTGCTCTACTGGGACTTCTTCACCTTCCACGCCTCTTTCTTGCTTTTCCAAAAGCAAGCGAAACACATACATGAAATTTTCCTTGCTTGCATCAGAGCATTTGAAATTCAACATCAAAGGCGTCGAATTAGTTCAATTTGCATCTGTTTACATGATTTGTAAGTCCGTTGTTCCTGATGCTTCAATTTAATTCACTTTTTCTTTAAATTATGGTTCGGTTTCTTATTAATATTATTGCGTATGTTTATACTAACTGGATCTGTATTTTCCATTGTCTGATGTTTTGTGTTGTTTGTATGCTAGGGCTACATGCTCAAGGGTGAAGCATTTGCTTAAGTCGCCCAAATCTTTTATGAGCAGGTGTTGGTCTCAATCTTCTATTTTAGTAACCATGTTTTGCTACATATGTCAATTTCAATTTGTTTGTTCCTCTATTGGTTATCGGTTCTAAAGTTAGGATTACATTATCCTAGGATCTTATATTTTGTTTATTTACTATTATGATTATTAAAAATAAAAAAAAAACATAACACTCGAACGAGAGGTTATTTTCTTATGGAATTTGAACATTGGCACCAAGTATTTAGGAAAATTGGTACCAATATCGGTACTGAAAAAAGGGGAAAATGAGAACGGTACCAAATATACCCGGTATGGTTAGGTTGTACCGGTACCAAATGCCCATCCCTATTGATTGATACTTGAAATGGAAGAATGAAACACAAGTAATTTCATGAAGCAAATTGACAATGTTACAATTATTCTAATGTAGTACTATTCTTTATTCATTAATTTGACCCTACTATATAATTCTGCTATAATATTTTATAATAAGCCTCAATCTGACTATTTTGTGGAATAATTGTTTCTTGCAGGGAGCCTTTGTTCAAGGAATAAATGAGGAAGTTGGGTTATATCCCGCCAATGTTTTTCTTTTTTATTACAGCTAGAGAAGGTACTATCTCTAGCCTTAGCTTAGATCTTAATGCTTTTCACTCAGCATGTATAAACCTACTAACTTTTGGTGCTACATTATTCTATTTGTATTTACATGAAATTGTCAAGCTCTCTTATCTTTTCCGGTGGAGAGTTAAATCTTGATTCTAGACTTAGACATCTTAACGTGTTATATAACTTCCTGTTGTGATAAAACTTAGGAATCCGTTCGCATAAAATAAATAAAATTTTATTTAACTAAATTACACAAGCAGAAAAATAAAGAAACCATAAAATTTACAATACGGATTACAACTGAAATAAGGAAAATACAAGAACAAAATTTAAACAGAAAAGTCGTCCTTGGCTGAGGATCGTGTTAGACACGGGTCCCTTAAAACAAATTTCGAGTCTCCCAGGAGAACTCGTTTGTTTCCAGGATACAACATCCTAAGCAGTTGCACTGCCGGAGATGACCACAACCCGAAGGTGTACCTTGCTGCAAGAAAGGAGAAGAAAATGATTTTTCTGTAGGTAATTCGTTGATGTTTCGGTGTCTCTTCTGGTGTTGAGGTGATGCTGTATTTATACTGTATCTGGATTGAAACAGCCAAAAGGAATTAACTTAACGAATTAAATTGCATTAAACGTCTTTAATGCACTTTAATTCGTCAGTTACATTCCTGGTCAAGACTCTTGACTCGTCTGTTTCAACTGCTGAAGTGTAACTGATCTGTCATTAACTCTAGAAGCAGCAGGTCGTGCGCGCGCGCCTCCATACGCCAGCCTGCTGGTGCGCGCCCCAGTGTGCCTTACAACCCTGCGCGAGCTTACTGGTACGCAACCCCTTGCGCGAGCATCCTTGCTCCACAGTCCTATTGCGCGAGCGCCAGTGTGCCTTCCAACCCTGCGCGAGCCTACTCGTGCGCAATCCCTTGCGCGTGCACCCCACGTCACCAGGGAACCCATCTGGTCACGCCATTCTGGTTCACTTTGGTGCGCTGCGCGCGCGCACGTCAGGCATCTGTTTGCGCAACCTGGACTGCCTGCACCATGCGCCACTATCTGTGTACCTGCGCGCCCCTTGCCACGTTTCCTTCCAGGGTCTGCGCCACTTGGTCCTTGCAGCCTTTGCTGAACCGCGCGCGGTAAAAGATACAAAGGTGGCTCTCAAGCGGCTCGCGGCGTTGCGAGCGTGCGAAGTGCGCCATCAAAGCGCCCCATTGCGCCCATCGCCCACGACACGCGCGCGCGCGCGCGTGCGAGAGCGAGTTAGGGTGCTCCGCACCCTTCGCGAGTACACTTAGTGTGTGCTTCCATGAAACAATAAGGATGGAGTGTTCCCACTTAAATACCCATTTAAGTTTCATCACTCCTTCTATGTGGGACAAGATGCTACTTTCCCATTTATTTCAACATTTAATGTTTCAAACACCAAACTTTGAGCATCGATATCTCATTCATCTTAACTCCGTTTTGGACGTGGTTTAGTTCGTTGCGTAGCTCTTCCAACATAGAACACAAACCCGGAAATAAATATCTATATAAACCTCAGTTTATAATATTTCTTTATCGTCCAAAATTAGGAAATACCCATTTCCTATATTTGTGAAAAATGTTATTTTCACTAAATTTCCAACAAACCCCCACATGAATAGAAATCGATCTTTCCCCTTTCAAGTTTCAACGACACAAATTCAACAGTCAAGTATTGCAAGATAGGTAGGCGTAACCTTTGAACCCTCTTTTATGAAGCATACTTAGCCTCCTAGAGTCTTGTAGACGCGGTGTCTTTGAACAATCCCCCATTTATGTAGGCGACAATATACATTCACACAATACTCTCCCTAGTTTAGTCAACTCCTCATGGTTGTGTCTCTTCATGGTCATGGAACACTTTCCTGGTTCTGCGAGAGCTCTAGGATTTGCGCCTCCCCACAAATCCATTCAAAGCGACCCCACTTCTCTCTAACATAGGTGATTCGTCGAATCATTAAAAGCAACATGGTTAATTTGATTTCCTCAAATCCTTAACCTCAACATGCTTAACCTTACTTCATGTCACTGATTGGAATGGACTAGGAAGTATATAACTCTCTTTATGAATCTTTTGGGGCACCCCCACAGTGACTCCCTTTGGGTTTATGATTAAGTTTGCCTATTGAACCTAGATCTTGGGATCTCATTCAACTAGGTTAGGTTTCCCTCATATTCCCTTCATCCATGGGCTTTAGTCCCATTCCTCTTGACGTCGTATAAACTAAATTTTTGCTTAAGCCTTTCGTTAGCGGGTCTGCAATATTCTCTTTTGACTTCACAAAGTCAACCGAGATAATACCCGTTGAGATTAGTTGACGTACTGTGTTGTGCCTACGTTGAATGTGCCTTGACCTGCCATTGTACATAGAGCTTTGTGCTCTCACAAGCGCTGATGTATTGTCACAATGTATGCAAATCGCCGTCAACGGCTTTGGCCATCGTGGAATATCTTCCACAAATTGACGTAGCCACTCCACCTCTTCACCGCTTTTATCTAAAGCGACGAATTCAGATTCCATCGTGGATCTAGCTATAACTGTTTGCTTGGACGACTTCCAAGCTATAGCTGCTCCCGCAAGTGTAAACACATATCCACTTGTCGATCTATGACCTTTATATCTGAAATCCAGTTCGCATAAGTGTATCCTTCAATCACTGCTGGATGACGGGTATAATATAATCCGTAATCTCTCGTGTATCTTATGTATCTTAGCACCCGTGTGATAGCTTTCCAATGATCATCATTTGGATTACTAGTGTATCTACTTAGCATGGTTACTGCATATGCTAAGTCGGGTCTAGTACATGTCATTAGATACATGAGACTACCAATGATCCTTGAGTACTCTAACTGAGCAACTCCTTCGCCTCTATTTTTCCTTAAACCTTGAGTATTATCAATCGGAGTTCGAGCTATACTCGTATCTTCCGAATTAAATTTCCCAAGGATCTTGTCCACGTAGTGAGTTTGACTTAAGATAAGACCATCTTGCGTTCTAGTGATTTTTACACCAAGAATCACATCCGCTAAGCCCATGTCTTTCATGTCAAACCTCGCTTTCAACATGTCTTTAGCTGAGTTGATCATATGATCGTTACTCCCAATGATAAGCATATCATCCATATAAAGACATAAAATCACATAACCTCTTGGTGTGTCTTTATAGTACACATTTGTCACACTCATTTATTTTGAAACCATTGTCAATCATGACATGATCAAACTTTTGGTGCCATTGTTTTGGAGCTTGCTTCAAGCCGTACAAAGACTTGACCAATTTACATACTTTGCCCTCTTTTCCTGGGGCGGAAAAACCCTCGGGTTGTTCCATTTAAATCTCTTCTTCTAAATCGCCTTTTAGAAATGCGGTTTTTACATCCATTTGGTGAACTTCCAAATTTCTTAAAGCCGCAATTGCAAGAACCAATCTTATAGAGGTTATTCGTGTCACAGGTGAGTAAGTATCAAAGTAATCTAGACCTTGTTTTTGTCTAAACCCTTTTATTACTAGCCTCGCCTTGTATTTATCAATACTTCCATCAGCTTTCATCTTCCTTTTGAATATCCAACGATATCCAAGTGGTTTACAACCAGGTGGAAGATGTACTAACTCCCAAGTATGATTTTGCAATATAGAATCAATTTCATTCTTGATTGCTTCTTTCCATTGAGGTCCTTCCGCGAAAGAAACCGTTTCGCGATAGGTATTGGGCTCACCCTCAACCATATAGCTCATGAAGTCTGGCCCAAATGATTTTGCAATCCTTGGCCGTTTACTTCGTCTAAGGTCACCTTGGTCGACCTCTGGTCGATCATGTGTTTCATCTAGCAACGTAGATGAACATGGACCTGCTTCATCAACCATTGTTGGTGAAGTGTCATGTGGTTCTTCTAGCATAGGAAACACATTTCAAAGTATGAGACGATGTTAGGATTTGCCTCCATGAAAGTGTTTACGTGGACATCGGGATTCTTGGACTCATGTACAAGAAAACGATGTGCACTACTTTGATGTGCATATCCTATGAATACACAATCAACAGTTTTGGGTCCTATCCTAAGAGTCTTAGGAGGTGGTACAATCACCTTTGCTAGGCACCCCCACACTTTCAAGTATTTGTACGAAGGCTTCCTTTTTCTCCATAACTCATATGGAGTTTCGTCCCTATTTTTAATTGGTATCTTGTTCAAAAGATAATTCGCTGAGAGAATCTCGTCCCCCCACATTTCTCGGTTCACACCCGAACTGATCAACATGGCGTTCATCATTTCTTTTAATGTACGGTTCTTACGTTCCGCAATGCCATTTGATTGTGGAGAATAAGGAGGTGTACACTCATGTACAATGCCACTTTTTGCGCATAAATCCGCAAAAGGTGCGACATATTCACCTCCTCGGTCGCTACTAACCGCTTTTATCTTCTTTTTAAGTTGATTCTCAACTTCGTTTTTGTACAAGATAAACTTTTCTATTGCTTCATCTTTACTTCTAAGTAAATATACATAGCAATATTTAGTACAATCATCAATAAACGTGATAAAGTACTTATTTCCTCCACGTGTGGGAACCGCTTTTAAATCACACACATCGGTATGAATTAAATCAAGGGGTTCGGTTATTCTTATAACCGGTTTAAACAAAGATCTTGTAAGTTTGGATTCTACACATGTTTCGCATTTGTAATCGGAATCAATATGGAATGTTGGTATCATATTTAATTTAATTAAACATCGTAATGAATTAAAATTTACATGTCCTAATCTACCATGCCAAATATTTGAAGACTCAATCATGTAAGTAGAAGTAGAAATTTCATTCATGTTTTTCTTAGTGTTAACCACCGTTATATTCATTTTGAACATACCATTAAGAGCATAGCCCTTTCCAACATACATTCCACGTCTAGATAAAAAAAATTTGTCCGATTCAAACACTAGACGAAAACCAAACTTGTTGAGCATCCAACCCGATACGAGATTCTTCCGTATATCCGGGACATAGAGGACTTTGCTCAACGTGAGCTCCTTGCCAGAAGTCATCTTCAAGATCACCGTGCCTTCACCCTTGATGTTGGCGGTAGCTTTATTTCCCATATAAAGCTTTTCTTCACCCGTTGCTTCCTTGAATGTTGAGGACAATGACTTGTCTCCACAAACATGGCGGGTTGCACCCGTGTCAACGAACCATCCTGGTGGGTTGGTGCCCACCACGTTGACTTCTTCAATCATAGCCGCTTCCTCGGTTATCATTGAAATTAGAGGCATACCATCCTCATCAACCATATGCGCACGCTCACCCTTGGGTTTCTTGCATTCGTTAGCACGATGCCCCGTCTCGTTACAATTGTAACAAGTACCTTGGAAAGGCGCAGACTTCTTTTTCACAGCCCCCTTTCTTGGTCCAAGGTTGTCAACTTTTGCTTTACCCTTGTCCTTTTTCATTGGTTTGCCCCTTTTGCGTTTGGAAGATTCACCAACTTCCACCATGTTTGCTTTAGCCGCAGCTAGCGCAATGGTGCCTTTTAGGGTGACCTTGTTGTCCTCTTCGATTCGAAGACGGACCACAAGTTCCTCCATCGTCATTTCCTTTCGTTTATGCTTTAGGTAGTTTTTGAATTCTATCCACGAAGGAGGCAATTTTTCAATTATTGCTGCCACTTGAAATGTCTCGCTAAGAACCATGCCCTCAGCGTGGATGTCATGAAGTATAATCTGCAACTCTTGGACTTGGTTCATAACAGTCTTGTTATCGACTATTTTATAGACCAAGAAACGGGCGACAACAAATTTCTTTGTTCCCGCATCCTCCGTTTTGTACTTTTTGTCCAAGAGATCCCATAATTCTTTGGAAGTCTTGACATTGTAGTACACATTATACAATGCATCCGAAAGGCCATTAAGCACATAGCCTCGACATATGAAATCCGTATGCTTCCAAGCATCAACTGCGCACTGAGCTTGAGCGTTGGTCTCCCCTTCCGCAGAGCGGTTTCAGTCAAGAACCTCGCAAGGTTCATGGTGGTCAAGTAGAAGAACATCTTCTGTTGCCACCTCTTGAAGTGGAGACCCGAGAACTTCTCAGGTCGTTCAGCATGGTTTGCCACTATGGTCGCTCACACAGTGTTGGCAGGTGTTCCAACGACAAGGTTGTTAACATTCGTGTTCACATTGTTATTGTTTTCAGACGACATTCTGAAATAAAAATTAAAGGTTTAGTTCAAATTCTTTTTAACTAAAAAAAAACAGAAGTAAACTCCAATTTTTTGTAAATTACCACGAATTTAATGTTTGGCTTCTAAGTCCAACTTTGAAGACCAAAAACATAAAATTCTTATAATTTTTAGTGCACACTAACTGTTTGGCTTCTAAGTCCAACTTTGAAGACCAAACCAGAAAGTTTTATAACTATTGTTACAAACGAATTGAAGTAATCCGAAATGGTTTTCAACCAAAGTCGCTCCTTTGAAGATGAAAACCGGAAAAAAACCATATGTTTTTTAAAACACAAACTGCCAAAACAGAATGGTTTTGATTCTACACGAACGTTGTTTTTGAAAATTTATTTTAAGATTGTAGGAATCCGTTCGCATAAAATAAATAAAACTTTATTTAACTGAATTACACAAGCAGAAAAATAAAGAAAGCAGAAAATTTACAATACGGATTACAACTGAAATAAGGAAAATACAAGAACAAAATTTAAACAGAAAAGTCGTCCTTGGCTGAGGATCGTGTTAGACACGGGTCCCTTAAAACAAATTTCGAGTCTCCCAGTAGAACTCGTTTGTTTCCAGGATACAACAGCCCAAGCAGTTGCACTGCCGGAGATGACCACAACCCGAAGGTGTACCTTGCTGCAAGAAAGGAGAAGAAAATGATTTTTCTGTAGAGAATTCGTTGATGTTTTGGTGTCTCTTCTGGTGTTGAGGTGATGCTGTATTTATACTACATCTGGGTTGAAACAGCCAAAAGGAATTAACTTAACGAATTAAATTGCATTAAACGTCTTTAATGCACTTTAATTCGTCAGTTACATTCCTGGTCAAGACCCTTGACTCGTCTGTTTCAACTGCTGATATGTAACTGATCTGTCATTAACTGTGGAAGCAGCAGGTCGCGTGCGCGCGCCTCCATACGCCAGCCTGCTGGTGGGCGGGCCAGTGTGCCTCACAACCCTGCGCGAGCTTACTGGTGCGCAACCCCTTGCGCGAGCATCCTTGCTCCACAGTCCTATTGCGCGCGCGCCAGTGTGCCTCACAACCCTGCGCGAGCTTACTGGTGCGCAACCCCTTGCGCGCGCATCCTTGCTCCACAGTCCTATTGCGCGTGCGCAAGTATGGCTCACATCCTTGCGCGAGCCTACTAGTGCGCAAACCCTTGCGCGCGCGCGCCACGTCACCAGGGAACCCATCTGGTCACGCCATACTGGTTCACTTTGGTGCGCTGCGGGCGCGCACGTTAGGCATTTGTTGCGCAACCTGGACTGCCTGCACCATGCGCCACTATCTGTGTACCTGCGCGCCCCTTGCCACGTTTCCTTCCAGGGTCTGCGCCACCTGGTCCTTGCAGCCTTTGCTGAGCCACGCACGCGTGGTAAAAATACAAGTGCAAAATGCGCCATCAAAGCGCGACATTGCGCCCACGCCACGCACGAGTGCGAGTTATGGTGCGGAGTACACTTAGTGTGTGCTTCCATGAAACAGTAAGGATGGAGTGTTCACACTTAAATACCCATTTAAGTTTCATCACCCCTCCTATGTGGGACAAGATGCTACTTTCTCATTTATTTCAGCATTTAATGTTTCAAACACCAAACTTTGAGCATCGATATCTCATTCATCTTAGCTCCGTTTTGGACGTGGTTTAGTTCGTTGCCAAGCTCTTCCAACATAGAACACAAACCCGGAAATAAATATCTATATAAACCTCAGTTTATAATATTTATTTATCGTCCAAAATTAGGAAATACCCATTTCCTATATTTGTGAAAAATGTTATTTTCACTAAATTTCCAACATTTTGTAGGTTGCTTGTGATACTGAGCAAACGGTATGTTTGATCTACATCATTATAAACGTGTTGGGTCTTTCTTATATTGTGCTGCTAGATTTTTCACTAGTGTATTAATACTAAGCTTTGATTTGAATAGGAAAAGAGAAGTTGTGCTTTCGGTTAACTGATATTAAAAAAACCTTTAGTTTACAAGTGCCTTTAGCCAGGTAAAGTCATTGGACTTCTAAGTTGATTTGCAGATTTAGTTGCCATCTTTCATTATTCATGTTTTATTGGGCATTTGGAAGTTGTTCAAAAAAAGTTAAGACATTTGAAAAATAATAAGTAATTTATGGGTCCATCACTACCACTAATCATTGCCTTGTATATTACTATATTATATATCTTCGTGAGTGATTTCATCACACAAGTTACTCCATGGTAATTGGTACACAGAAATGTTAATGCATGATATTTCAATTTTGAATGCAATATTAACATGATATATATTTGCATATTTCAGGAACAATTTTCGCATCAGAACAAGAATTCAAATATAAGAAGGATGAAAAGCATTGGCTTAGAGTGGATAAAGTTTTTAAAGTGAAGGGTAAGGGTCATGTTGGACTATCCACTAATACAAAAAATTTATGGGATTTTGAAGCCGATTTTTTTCTATTTGCTTTTAGTTTTCGTTGATGATATTTGTTATAACTTTTTCTATTTACTTTTTATAGATATGGCACAACACGAGAGAGATAACGGATAATGATATATAGATTTTGTTGAAGACATTGATGCCGAATTTTTTTCAAGAGTTAGGTATTCCATTAGTTTAGCTTTATTAATAAATTTTGGAATTTATGTAGTTTATTTATGAAATTTCATCTAGCTTGTTATACATTTAGCAAAGAGTTGTAATTTGACTTGTTAGTCTTAATTGAATATGTATTCGGTTGATTTGAAAAAGGTTTGAATTGGTGTATATATTGGCTTGATTTGGACAGGTTTGGAAACGACACGAAACTTGAAGTTTTTTTTTTCAGTTCATAATAATTTGGATTAAAAGACGGGATTTATTGTTTAAGACGGGGTCTAGTTTGAAGCCTGTCTAATAAAAAAGACGGGTTAGAAACCCCGTCTTAAAGCCCAAATCACCCCGTCTAATGTTCTATTTTGTAGTAGTGTTTATCGGTAGGAAATGTGTAGGAAAAACACTAAACAAGTTTCTCCACATTCTGTTGGAATTGTGTAGGAAAAAAGATAATTTTGTATGAAATGTGTAGGAAAAAAGAATACATTCTATTGGAATTGTGTATGAAAATAAACTAATTTCGTAGGAAAAAAGAATACATTCTGTTAGAATTGTGTAGGAAAAGAAACTAATTTTGTAGGAAATGCGTAAGAAAATAAACTAATTTCGTAGGAGATGCGTAGGAAAAAAGAATACATTCTGTTGGAATTGCGTAGGGAAAAATATTTTCGTGGGAACTGTGTAGGAAAAACGATTACATTTCGTTGATATTGTGTAGGAAGAAAAAAAAAGTTTCGTAGGAATTGTGTAAGAAAATAATAAAATATAAAAATTATATAATAAAAATAAATATAATTGATTTAAAACAAAATTTTTAAAAGAAATATTCCGTGGGAAATGCGTTGGAAGTTAAGAAAATTAGTTTTATGAGAAATGAGTAGGAGAATTCCAACGAAACATTTGTGTGGGAAATCAGTAGAAAAATCTGTAGGAAATGCGTCAGAAAAAAATTACCCATGAGTAAAATTCCTACAACCCGTTTTCGTGGGAAATCCGTGGGTAACTGTACGGATTACCCACGGAAATTGACTTGAGAATAATAGCAGTTTTCTAGTAGTGACGTGACCCGTCGAGTCTACTTGTTGTCGAGTCTGTCATGAGTTGTGAGTGGAAATCGTGAAGCAGCGAATGATACACACTGATTGGCTACACGTCACTGTCCTTTTGTACTTCTTGTCTCCTGCACGATTGATCATCGTGGGGAATGTATGAGTAGAGCCTGACACACACTGATTGGTTGCAGGCTCCTACCACTTGTATTGTTTTTACTTGCTTCAAGTGTCATTGTTGTGTGCAAGCGGATGAAGTTCGCGCATGAGCTCTGGAAATAGTTGAGTGTTTTAATGATTAAGTTTTGGTATGGTCTTCTACGCATATGGTTTGTAAGACCTTACGTAGGATTTAAGACCACACTCCTAAACAAGTTTTTAAATTTAAATGTTTGTGTAGTTCTCCCATCGAAGATAAGCTTACTAAAGTGTTTCACTGCTTTACCGCTTTGGTGATATACTAATAAGTGGTGGTGTATAAATTCTCTCTAGTCATGTCTTACATAAAATTACATAAAATGCACATGTTTTTTTTTTCGATTGTCCCACATTAGTATTATACATAGAAATAGTCCAACACAAGTTGTTGAAAGTCAGTTTTTCCCCTTTCGACTAGTTTGGTAGCTTGATGCTTAATTCATTTGATAAAATAATGATGATAACTTTTTTAAATAAGCTTAAATCTAGTAAGTGGAAAAATTTTCGAGGTTAGTTTGAGAAAGTGTTTTATGTCATATTTATCTTGTCATTGTACTTTTAATTAATTTTAGCTCTTATACTTCTAATTTTTTTTTGTCATATACTTTCAACTTTGTATTATATTATCTATTCTACCTTTAGTTTTATCTTGTATAAGTTAGATAGTTTTTGGAACCAATCAAATCATGAAATGTTTTTACCATTTGTTCAATCGCACTCATAACTTACAAAGTGTTCATGTCATTCTTAACTATTAATTTATTTTTCTCTCACACTCCTAAATTAATTGAATTCTAACAAATTTATCTGACGTCAGATGACACGTCACTAAATAAGTGTCACGTTAGATGTCATGGCATCAAAAAATCATGTCACTAAATAGGTATCACATTAGATGTCACATAATCAAAAGGCCACATCATATGTCATGTCACCAAATAAGTGCCACATCAAATGTTACATCAGCAGCAAAAGGCTACGTCAGATGTCACGTCACTAAACAGTGTCACATCAGTAAAAAAAAACTAATTAGTTTATGATTCAGTTAATTTGTAAGTATTAGAGAAAAATAAATTGAAAGTTGGGAATAGAATGATACAATTCATAAGTTGAGAATGTCAACAGTCGAATAATGAAAGTTGAGTTTATTTAAATCCTATATACCAAATATAATATGTTTTAATGTGTATGTCTTCACTTCATCATCTAAATAAGATCTCAATATATGTACTGAGAGGTGATGTTGGGTTTTCAAATGGACATTTTAATATTTTGTTCTCTTACAACAGTGAAAATGTTATAGAAGTTGTTAGAAATTAGACATTCTTCAATATAATTAAAAATAGATTTAACAAGAAATTTTTTTTGATTAAAATTAAAGGTATATAAGCCTTATACTATAACTCCTATATATATCAAACAAATCTTGATACCCAAGAAATATTTGTAGACTAGAATTAGGAAACAAAATAATAACAATAAAATAAAACTACCATAAATACTAAATTTTTCACCAAAAATAAACTAAACATTTAGCATCCTTCAACTTTTGAATATTGACAATATTAGTTTCAATAATCACCCCCTAGTCTTGTCAAGTTCCTCTTAGGTCTTGAAACCAAGTAAGACCCGAAGTTCTTCCACCTTAATACTCGGTCTCATGTGTTCGTTTTGTATCAACACCTTTGTTGCAGCCGACACAACACCACACCCTCTATTTTCTAAGTCTTTGGGATCACACACAAAATTTGTCAAAACACTTAACCATCAACCACAAACAAACATGACAACATATTTTCTCTTTCACCTTGATCAAAACTGCTACTTCACCACCTTTTCTGTTGTTGATCTGATCTAACACTGCATTACACCTAGGTTTTCTCCTTTGATCAAGCCTACAATCACTATTCTTTGATTGCTGCGATCTTATTGTTGATCACAACCTCGATCACTACAACCTGCTGTTGTCGGTTGATCAACAAACCCTCTTTCACCTGAAACCTCCTAAATTGATAAACCGCTCTGATACCAATTATTAAAAATCAATACTCACATTCAAAACTTATGTGAAGGTTTGTCAAATACACTCAATTTTTCTAACTTTCACATCGAAGACTTTTAATGATATTTATGGTGTTAACTTAAATTTAAATTAATTTAAAAAACAAAATATCTAAAAACAATTCGTGGCATTAGTTTAAATTAATTAGAAAAATAAAATCACACGTATTTAATTTATATCCATCTAGATTAATTAATAGCATAGTTTTTAGCATATGATTTTAACATATTCTATTGTATTTTTTCTCTTATAATTAAAGGAAGAAGCACAAGCCTAAAGTAGTCAAGACTAGCTAATCTTGCACTTTCAGATACTCTACCTTAAATACTCTACATTAAAATATCCTATAATCACAAATAAATTAAACAATTAAATACCAAATTTTGCACTGTCACATCAAATCTACCTTAAAGTATCATAAAAATACTAACGGCACATACTCTAGAGTATCCCGGAACATTTTTCTAACATAAAATAAATTAAACAGTTAAATACCAAATAAAGATAATTCAAATTCAAATAAATTACAAAATAAATAATTCAACTATATAAATAAATTATTGAACATAATACAAAATAAAAATAAACTATTACTCGTCTGAATCTTCTAGATAAGGTAGATCTTAAATTGCAATATATATCACAAGATCAATGCGAAGTCAGAAATGTGTATATGGATCCATAATCTCACCAAGGGCATCATTGTCCAAAACGGGTTGAACATCCCTTACGTGGATTGGTGAGAAGGTATGAGCGTCGTCCTTAAAAGTCATGTTGTACAATATCATGCACGCATACATCGTCTAAGCATGCCTCATTTTCCCTTTAGAACACCAAAAGCGTGTTCCACATCTTTTCTTGTCCCTTCGTGCAATTTCTTAAACTTCTTTTCAACCATATCGGTTGGATGTGGAAACATAAGCGTTGACTAGGTAGGCTAGATCCCATTGGTTAAATAGTACCCACGTTTGTATAAGTGCCCATTAACATTAAATATCGAGATCATCGTTTGAGAAATTAGCCATAAATAAAAATGGGTAGTTGAGAATATGGTGGAATGTTTGATAGTTTGTGAATGGTGTAAAAATAAAAATGGTGATATAGGTATTTATAATGATTTAAAATAATTAAATTAACTTTTTCAATAAATGTAACAATCATGTGATTGTTAAAAGATCACAAACCCCCCACTTTACCTTCAATAAAGAGTAGTCGAGCTTTCCTAGCCGCTCGCCTACCAGAAGGAAGGGGGTGGCGGGGGTGTTTCGCATGCGGCTTCGAAGCTGAGCACACTTAGCCGAGGATGCCTTTTCCCCTCTTATAGCTGAAAGTATTCAAGTTTATTATTTTTTATTACCAAGTTTGATTTATATCATCGCTTATTTTTGCTCTTTGCATATGTTTATATATGTGTTGTAGATGTGACAACTTCAACAAATATTTGTCTTAATTTGTTTGAGTTATGTTTGATCTCTAGGGGTCAAATGTTAAAAACGCTTATTTTTCAACTATTTATGAAAATTTCATTTATTTAATTATTATTTTTAAACTATGCGTACATTTTCCTGACTTATTAATACCTTTTTTTATCAAACCGAATGTGATACAAGCCTTTTCTAACCTAGTAACTTACTATATTATTATTAATTAATTAATAATAATCAACAATATGAAATTTCAAATAATAAACAGTTTATCGTAATAAACAATTTGGGTATAAAAAAGTAAATTTAAAAATAGTAATAAACTAGAAATGCAATAATGTTTGTGAATGATGAACCATTGAAAAGAAATTTTATGTTTTTAAATGATTGATAAATTTCTTATTAACATCTAACTGAACGTATTTTTAAACGTTTTTGTGGCTCACCCATTGTAGATGAGCTTACTAAAGTATTTCACAACCTTACCACTTTGGTGATATACTAACAAGTGGTGGTTATAAATTCTCTCTCGTCATGTCTTACGCAAAGTTACATAAAAACACACATGTTTTTTTTATTTCTTTTCAAGTGTCCCACATTAGTCATTGTACATTGAAAAAGTCTAACACGAGTTGTTGGAAAGTTAGATTTATCCCTTTCAACTACTTTGGTAGATTGGTGATTGATTGATTTGGTAAATGATGATAACGACACTTAAATGCGATATTTTATGGTTTGGTCTATTCTTACAACCCTTTAATTTGTTTTTACACCTCATGCGTTGGTCTTTGGCTTAAGAGCAATGCATAGGTACCAGGTCAACGACCAACGATTGACATCTATTAGTCTTTGTCTATCAGCGAGACCTATATGTTGCTTTTAGGCCAAAGAGCAACGTATGAGCTTGTTATGTTTTGTTTGGCTTGTTTTTTTGGTGTATCTTAACACTTAATCATACACAATTAAGGCTAGGATTTGGTTACAAAGTCCAAATTTCCTAAAAAGTGTATAAAGTCATAAAACACCAAAATGTCAATCATAACCTAAAACCCACAAATTGTGTTTTGTGTTTTTTATGATAAGGCTTTGATTATTGAATAACAAACATTATTGTGTTTTATGTTTATAGTTCTACGATTGTGTGTTTGAAGTTTTTATGAACTATTATGGTTTGGATATTGTGTTTTATTAGTCTTCACTCTGTTATTTATAGGTTTTAGGTGTGTTTTATGACTGAAACTATAGTGTTTTATGACTTTTTACACTTTTTAGGAAATTTGGACTTTGTAGCCGAACCTCACCCCACAATTAAAGCTTATTTACCCAAACAGAGCAGCGCATGGGCATGTGATGTTTTGTTTGGCTTGTTTTTTTGGTGTATTTTTACACTTAATCATACATAATTAAAACTTATTTACCCAAACAGATGTAACAAAATTATGTGAAACTAAATCATTATTAGTTTGTTTTAATTGTATATTATAACTTTAAAGAAAATGCACATACATTGGGGAACAAACTAAAAAATGAAAGCATTGGTGCACCGAATAAAAGTTATCATTAAAAGATTAAAAAACCCAATAACTCACGGGACCCAATAATACCATGCTAACCAACCAATAGGATTAGATAACCTAGCCCGTAATGGATGATTATGAGTTTAATACTTAATATTATGTGTTTTTGGTTCATGAATATCTTTTTTTGATCGTCTCATTATATTGAAGGCTAATCTTGTTATCATGCAATATGTTTTACCATTAAAATTTGGGTGTATTTTTTTTTAAAAGTTGTAGATTTTAGTTTTTTTTAAATATATATTTAAAAAGTTGTACATTTTTGTTATTTGACTTTTGTAAATTTTAACGGATTTTACTGTTACATTGGTTCTATATTATTTATTATTTTAACAGTTTATAAAACTTCAATTTTTATTAAATTACACAAACATGTTTAATTAAAACATCGTACAAATGTTGCGTGAGAAACATTAAAAAAGATTACAAACATTCCAAATAAACATCGTATATATAAAAGATCAACTGCATAAATATATAATCAGTGTGTACATACAAAATAAAAGTACAACTTAATGTCTAATACACAAAAAAAACTAAACTAACATAGGTTGGGCGTCCTCCTTTGACGGTGGTGACTGTGGCAGTGGAAGCTCCCCTAATCTCGTGTCCCCCCGTAACTTTATGAGTGTCTGAACCGTCCACATCTGATAAAGCTCTGCACGTCGGAGGCGGTGATCGAAGTCCGAGCGACCGCCCATGCAGCAGGAGGCAAATCGTCGAAGACGTGCTGTGGGTATTGTGGCGGCTGTTGGGAGCGGTGGTAAAGGTGGGAAATCATCATCGGGTTGATGTACAAAGTTTTACTCACCCCGTGTCCCTGATCTGAATAGTCTTGCTGTACAAAGCTTTGCTCACCACCGTGTCCCTTGTACTGATAGTCTTGCTCTACAAAGCTTTGCTGACCATCGTAACTGTGGTTGGGACAGTTTGGCTGAACGTAGGGATATTTAGCCTGAGGATACGGTTCACCTCTGTATTCGTAATTCGAAGAGCCGTGTTGTGCTTACGAGTCTTCCACAAGTATATCCAAGTCTAGTTGAACCGTATTCTTACGATAACGAATGCTAGAGACAACCTCCTCATCCCTCTCGTACGAGTCAGAAATAGCGGTCCCGTCAAGTATCTGGAACAACAGACTCATCAGAATTTCATCGAAAAGGTAGTTGTTAAACCACGATATCGGTAATCTAAAGACCCGTATGGGAAAAACTTGAAAAGCTCGTATGCTTGGTATGTCTGTTTTTAAGAGAAAACCTCGTACCTGAGGCGTTGCTCTTAGCCCAAAACGCAACATATAGATCCTCATGACACTGTGCCTTGTCAGCTTGACAACTGTTTGTCAGTTGTTACCTCTTTTTTTTGTCGGGTCAAAACCCTAAATGCTGCTATGTGAGGGGTGTGAAAATAGGCCTTGGGTAGAAATAAGTAAAAATCCATTTTCCGAAAGTATGGAAAATCTACAAACTCTTTATATATCAAGTTAAAAACTTTTAATATATTCGTTAGCAATTTGCTTTTATTGGTGGGGTGAACATTTTTGCAAATGGTGATGTGTAATTTCACAAGGGGGTGTATAGGCGTGATGTGGGTTCGTACCATCTAGAGTCACCACTGCAACACCAATATTGTTGGTTGGTCCTTCAAACCCTAATGTTATGCACCAGTCTCTTCGTCTATTATAAAACATTTTCATGTTCCGAGCAATGCTAAAAAAAGTCACCAAGACATAGTGATTATTGAAACGCAATTAGCATGCTAAAGAACCAAACAATGCAATTAGTATCCTAATATTATGCACCATTCTAAAGTTTGTTTCAACATTCCCTCTTTGTGGTCTTTATATACATGTACATGCTAGATCATTTCATAACTTACATATATTGTGAAAGCTTAGAAGTCCATCTTAATCATAGTAATGTGGGTTTCGTACCATCTAGAGTCACCACCGCAACAACGTGTATACTTAGTTACGCGACAAAATAAGTGGACGTGTGAAAAAAATGGCTCGGTCTATTCCCACACCCTCTTTTGACATATTCACACGCGCTTGGTTTATTTCCACACCCCCTATGAGCTGCTCTTTGGCCAAAGCGCAACATATAGGTTTCCACACCGCCTATGCGCTGCTCTTTGGCCAAAGAGCAGTATATAGGTCCGACCTACAAACAAAGATTGACGGTGTCAGTCTATGTTTCGTTGACCTCGTAGCTATATGATGCGCTTAGGCCAAAGAGCAACGCATAAAGGGGTGTGGAAATAAGCTAAGGGTGTGTGAATATCATAGTCCTATTTTATTTCAATAGATTGGATAATTTTTGTAAAAGAAGCTCAAGAGCATTCACATTCAACCTTCTATTTTTCACCTAATATTACATTAATAATCATTATCTTTTCTCTCTCATTTTCAATTAAATAATACTTTTTAATACCTTTATCATTATATTTATCTCTCTTCCACTCAAATCCACTTTCAAAATATATTAAAGAGTAAACTGCTATTTTGGTCCCCGAGATTTGGCCAGTTTTGCCACTTTAGTCCAAATTTCAAACCTTTTGCATCTAGGGCCCTGTGGTTTCGTTTTTGTTGCCATTTTGGTCAAAACGTGAAATCAGGTCAGATTCCCCAAATTAAAGGCTATTGTTTTGTTCTTATCCTCAAGGGTAATTTAGTCATTCTAGTATTATTTAAACTCATTACTAATTAAAATAATTAAAGATAAATATTGTTTGACCCTATAAAAACCCCATCATCTTTCTCAAATGCATCAGTTGCAAATACCCTAACCCAAACCCTAATTCCTCTGCAGATCATCACCACCACCTCTATTCTTCGGGCACCACCACCAAGCACCACTAACACCTCTTTCTCTACCCGTTGACACCTGCCGCCCACCACCACCACAACCCTAAATCCCGTTTCCTCATTCCCGATCGAATCAAGAACGCCGTACGGTGCAAATTCCAACCACCACCGTCTCCCCTCTACCACCGTACACCCACCACCACCGTCTCCCATCTGACCCGGTTTTTAGCCGGTTAGACCTGTTTTTTCCTGGTTTGGTCACACCAGCCGGTTTAATGAATTCGGTCACACCAGCCTGTAGATCGACGACAATGGCCAAGGGTTAGGGGCGGTGGGTGTGACGTGGTGGTACCCCAACTGGTGAAGTGTAAAAGAGACGGTGATGTTAACGGGGAAGGGGTTGCTGAAAAGTAGAGAAGCCGTAAACGGAGTTCTCCAGCCACCACTTTCGACGAAGAACTCTGGAGGTAAATAGTTTTCAAAAAAGTGAATTTGGGGAAAATGAATAATAGGATAGTTAGGTTAAGCCATGATTGGGGAAAATGATCGGAAGTGTTGTCAGTGTTTACAATGGTAGTCACAGGTGGTGGGGTTTCTTTGTTGGCCGGTGGGTTTTTTTGGTGGTCGGCGTTGACAGCCACAAGTGGTGGTTATAGTTTTTGGTAAAAGTTACACAGAGAGGGGGGAGAGTTGTGGATAAGGGTTTTTAGTTTAAGCTTTATTATAAAGATAATTTTAAATATAAGGGTCAAATGACTAACTATAATGACCAAAATGCTCCTAAGGATAAGGACAAAAAACCAGGGTTCAATTTTAGAAATCTGACATGATTTGAGATTTGGACCAAAATGGCAACAAAAACGAAATCACAGTGCCCTAGATACAAAGGTTTGAAATTTAGACTAAAATGGCAAAACTGATCAACCACAGGGACCAAAATAGTAGTTTACTCTAGATAAATATTAATATAATTGGGCTCCAATTGATAAAAGCCCAATTAAATCTAATCCATTTACAAACCTGTAATACTGTAAGAAAGCCCAACACAAATCCAAAAAAAATAACCTTCGTCTTCTTCTTCGACGAAACCCTAGCCTTCAATTTTGATTCTTCGTAGAACACAATTCGGCTGCATTTGCACCGGCGAATCAGCTGCAGCAATGGTCAGTTTTCACCGTCAATTTCACATCTAAAACATTGCATTCACACACACAAACACATATATTTACACACACATATTGATATATGAAATTAATTTTGTTCGTGATAATCTCAGGTGAAGTACTCAACGGAACCGGAAAAACCTACGAAATGTTAGTTTTTCGATTTATTTTTCTTATAATCGGCTAGCTCGTTGATCGCTAGGTTTATAGCTCTGTAATTTAATATTGTGTTCGTTGTTGATGTTCAATCAGCTTGCAAAGCTAGAGGTTCAGATCTCAGGTGTCACTTCAAGGTACACTATTTCAGTTATTGAATTTCTGGTTTTGTTCCCGATTTGTTTCTGATTGTTAACAGTTTCAACATTACGAATGCATAAATTGTTGTGTTAGATGTTTTATGTATCTGTCTGTTGCTAATTTAGGTTTTGAATATTTTATTATAGCACATTAGCAGTTGAGCACACTAGAGAAACTGCACATGCGATAGAATTTCTCGTTTTGATTCCGAGTTGTTACTGATTGTTGACAATTTTAATGTTACGAAATACGAACTCGTAAATTATTGTTACAGATGTTGTATCTATCTGTGTATTGCTAATTTAGGTTTTGAACATTTTATTATACAACACTAGAGAGACAGTGCGGTACGCACATTGCCATTGATTATTGACAGTTAACGTTACGAACACATGAATTATTGCTTCAGATGTTGCATCTATCTGTCTGTTGCTGATTTAGATTGTGAATAATTTGTTATAGAACACTAGAGAAACTGCACATGCTATGCGCACATGGCGTTGATTGTTAACAGTTTAAAATTGCAAATAAGTTATTCTTTCAGATGTTGTATCTATATTTGTGTTGCTAATTTAGTTTTTGAACATTTTATCTTAGAACACTAGAGAAAATGCACATGCTATACACAAATTGCCATTGATTATTAACGGTTTGAAGTTACGAAGTAAGAAGCATAAATAATCGTTTCAAATGTTGTATGGATATGTGTTGCTGATATAGGTTTTGAACATTCTATTATAGAACACTGGAGAAACTGCACATGCTATACGCAAATTGCCGTTGATTAAGGCTAAGAGATACTTAGAAGACGTTCTTGCTCATAAACAAGCGATACCGTTTACGCGTTTTTGTCGTGGAGTTGGACGGACTGCACAAGCGAAGAATCGCCATTCGAACGGTCAAGGACGTTGGCCTGCTAAATCTGCAAAGTTTATTCTTGATTTGTTGAAGAATGCTGAGAGTAATGTAGAAGTAATGATCGAAGCTTCACATATATGTTCTATTTTGTATTGTTTTAATTTGGTTTTTGGAAGTTATTTACGATGAATTTATGCTTATTTAGGTTTGATAAATATTGTAGGTTAAGGGGTTGGATGTAGATGCTCTTCACATTTCTCACATTCAGGTGAACCAAGCACAGAAACAGAGACGTCGGACTTACCGTGCTCATGGAAGAATCAATCGTGAGTTTGGTTCTCATAATTTTTAATATTTGTTAAGAATATATGCTAGTTATGTCGCAATATAGACCAATTTACTTACAAATGTATATATGCCCATTGTGTTTTATCTTTGGGTAAATTACACTTTTCGTCCTTTATTTTTGTATCGAATTGCAATGGATAGCCTTTAACTTCAATAATTACAGTCACAATCCTTTATTTGTAAAACTCATTACATCTTAAGTCCTTTAGCACTAACCAGGTTAAAATTTAAGTTAAATATATTCCTATAAGGGTAGTTTTGTGATTTTACCTATTTAGTTAAGAAATATATTTAGAAAAAGGAAAATAAACAAGAAAATATATTTATATTACAAACCAAACACTGTCAACTCTCTCTCTCTCTCAAAACCCCTCAAACCTATTCTCCTCCTCACCACCACCACTCCTGCCGCCGCCAAAACTCCTGCCGCCGGCCACCACCTAACCTCCCAAACTCAACAATGGCGGCTGCTTCTTCTACGTCTGCTTCGTCAACCATTCTTCATCGTACCTCATCATTATTATCATCATCCAGAACACTGCATCAGCGTTTATCTTCTCTATCCCTTAATACCTGCAACACTTGGCCCATCATTCAATTTCCCCCAAAAGGTAAAGATATAGGGTTCCTCAAGTCCCACACTGTTAGGTTTAGCAAATCTGCTACAAAAATCCGCTATTTGTAGCGCCGGTTGAGAAGACGAAGAAATCGCTGGTTCAAACGGAAGCAATTGATTGGTTTTTTGACGAAAGCTGAGGGTTTTTTATTTGCCTTTGTTAGTTTACCATCTCTGTTTTTGTTTTAACTAATTTTTCTTACTGTTATTACTTTTTTTCTTACAAAAATTAGAGGTAATCATATTTTTTATATACAGAGTATGAGATTTATACGAATGGTATTTTTGTTATTGGGTAGTAAAAATTGCCATAAAATTTATCTTTTCTAAAAAAAAGGAACTACCTTTAATCCATATATTTTATTTTCAGAATATGAAATTTATTGATTTTGGAGATTAGGTGATTGCCGGCAGCTGCAGTGGTGATGGCCGGTGGCAGGAGTGTTAGAGGGGTTTTGAGAGAGAGAGAGAGAGAGAGAGTTGAGAGTGTTTGGTTTGTAATATATATATATATATATTTTCTTGTTTTTTTTTCTTTTTCTAAATATATTTTTTAACTAAATAGGTAAAATTACAAAACTACCCTCATTGGAATATATTCAACTTAAAATTTTAACCTAGTTAGTGCTAAAGGACGTAAGATGTAATAAGTTTTACAAACGAAGGATTGTGATTGTAATTATTGAAGTTAAAGGCTATCCATTGCAATTCGATACAAACATAAAGAACGAAAAGTGTAATTTACCCTTTATCTTTTGTGGGTCAAACTGGTAAAATAAAAAAAAATATTCAAATGAAACGGGCCAAAGAGGTTTCAAGTCACCCGACGTGTGTATTATGCATAAATCGACCTAAATGATTTGATGTAATAAATCAAATTGATTATCGAAATGTTTGGACAACTTTTTTGAGTCCACCAAATCTGACACGGGGCATATCAAAATTACCTATTTTGACCCGTTTCTCAACTGCATATACCAGCTTATTTTGTTACCTTTATTCATGAGGTTTACAATAAAGACAATAGTAAAGTATTGGACCTTAATCGATACACTAAATTTAATATGTAATCTGTTTTTTTTTTTGCAGCGTACATGTCTTCTCCTTGTCATATTGAGCTGACCCTATCTGAGAAGGAAGAACCTGTTAAGAAAGAGGTTTGTTTCTTATCCTGGAGCTACATTTATTTAATCTTTTTTATACTCAATACTTGATTTAGGGTGTTTGGGAATTGGGATTATGTTTTGAAATAATAGATAATGCGTATAACACCATATTTAAATAATCAGCTGTAACTAAACAGGCTGCAGAAGATAGTGTTTGGATGTGTTACAGCTGTTCGAAATATCACCATAGTCGGGTGTATGAGTGTTTAGAAAAATCATATACTCAAATTTGGTTTATGAAAATGTAATTATAGAAAAAAAAATTCTAAATATAATCCCAAACATACATATAATCTACCTGCTAACAAGTGAACCGATTCATGGATGGTGTTGTGCTTTTGCAGCCCGAGACTCAGTTGGCCTCAAGGAAGACAAAGTAGAGTCTAGTTTTTATCAGCGGTGGCCGGTGGATTGGTGTTACTAGAAAGAGCTTTAGTACTATTGGTGCACATTTATTTTTTTAAAATTCATTTGATGTTAAATTTTGAGATTTTCTATATTATATTTTGTTTTCATTATCTTGCATTTACAAGGTTAACATCAAGGTCGTCAAAAAGACATCGGTTTATTGCGACACGTTGACATCCAGAAAACCACGGCTCAAATATCACTCCTTGGTATCTTGAATAGAAGTAATAATGGGATAATTGCGTGATCAACAAACCGGGGTAAGCAAAGACAATATCAATTGAGTTTTGGAGATCTTATCTTAGTTTCTATTTTTATATCAGATATTAGAAATCCTTTATGTTTTAATATCAGATATTAAAAATCTTTTATGTGCTAACCAAGCGCGTTGCTATCTGATTCTTGTTTCTATATCACACGAACGAGACAATGTTCATCCTTTGATAGGCTGGCTCACAAATTGCTTCATGAGCAATCTTCATTTTGAGCTTCTTGATGATGATGGTAATTGAGGTCATGAATGCATTTATCCGCGTAACCATTTGTTGGACGTAATTCCCGTACTCGAGAACTTCCAAGAGAATCAAGACAAAGAAGACGCGTTGGAGTTGAAGGCCTACCGATTTCGAGTCGGAAATAAGGGGGTGATTGTTGGACGTAATTCCCGTACTCGGGCGTATGAGGCGGATTGGGCCAATTAATTGGAGTTTGGATTAGTATGGTTATTTGGTCACGTTAATTAGAGATAAATCAAATGAGTTATATTTAATTTATAATAGGTAGGTTAGATAAACGTGTGGGTTTATTCTATTATTATCTAGGAAGTTGACTCCTACTCTAATTGTAACCAAGTCATGTCCTATATAACCTGATCAAAGTTGTGATTAAGGTTAAGAGAAAGGTAATCATTTTTGAGTTATTTTCTGATTAATAAGATTGAGAGTTATTCGATCTAAATTCTTTTCTTTTACTTTTCTAATTCGGTTTGATTATCGACTCGGACTTGACCATTCAACTATACCTCTTTGTCCTCGGCGAGACTTACCCTCAACCACTTGTTTGAGGAGCCCCGTAAATACACTTGATATCGCGAAGCCAATGACTTACACTACACCGTTTTCTAGTTTGTGTTGCATTATGTTGCATCTACAAGGTTAACATAAAGGTCATTGTTAAGACCATAACAAACCAAAAGCGATATTCAAGCAACTATCAATAACGGGTTCGTGATTGCTGTAAACTAAAAGAGAACTTCACATATAAAAGATATGAAATAATTGAATTTTAGAAAACCACAAATTTAAACTAGAAAATTGGTTAGAGCTTTACAATAAATGAAAAGGCTCTCCAAAAATAAGTGTATGCCATTTGATGTAAGGAGCACACGGTATTCTTTAGTAGAAGGCGGAAGAATAGTTCGCTTTGTGCTCACTACATGGCTGCATATCTTTGAACCTTATTGATCTTCTGAATGACGATGGTAGTCGAGATCATGAATGCATTTATTTGCATAAGCATTCCATTATGCCTCTTTGTTCTAGGATCACCATAAATGCATCTGATAAGGTGAAGCCAATGACTCGACTTACACTACACAAATGCTACTTTGTGTAAAAAAAGTGCATGTGCCAAATATTGCTAAAAATATAAATGTGCCTAAAGAATGTTGCTATTGTGGGCATCTAACTTTTTTCCATATCAAAACCTGAAAGTTGAAAAGAAGATGGCCTTTGGAATCAGTCACAAATCTTTATGATTAGAGTGTTAACTGCTTATATTCTGTTATAATATTTGCTTAATGGGCGTGGAGAAGACTATTAGATGAATCCAGTTCGAGCCAAATGAGAATGGCAAAGAAAATGGTACGAATACACTTGTTAGCGAAGGAAAAAAGAAAAGGAAGAATCTGCAGAGTGAAGAATTTCGATAGATTGATTTGTATTCAAAGTATTGTTATAATGGTGTTCTTGCCTGCCCAACAACAAATTAGGTGGCTTCATCTCAAATTCTATTGAACTTTTAAGTTTGATATTTTTTTTGTTTTTTAATACACCATTGCGACGTTTTTTTAATCTACGTTTAAACCTACCCGCTTTAATGCGCAGCCATCTTGTTTATTTTGTTCCAATAATTTGGCTTTGTATACATCAAAACTTTTCCATAACTTTCAAATATAATGAAGCGGAGGTGGGTAACCTCTTAGTAAACCTTTAACAAGGTAAGAAAAAATAGTACTTTTCAAAATTAAACTTTTTAAACTAGATGCTTTGTTGGAGCCCTTCAATGATAGAAGATGCTCTCCAAAAACAAGTGTATGCCATTTAATGTAAAGAGCACACGGTATTCTTTAGTAAAAGGCGAAAGAATAGTTCGCTTTGTGCCCACTACATGGCTGCATACTTTTCAAACAAACTAACTGTGTTTTTTATAACTATCTTCCTCAACTCTCCTTCACTTACCTGGCTGATGTGGGATCAATAAACTCCTGATGTGCAAGTGTAGAACTGTCCCAACTGTATGAAATTATATATTTTAATAAACCTTTTAATCTCTGTGTGTTTGATTCCTGCTTTATAATATGGACAATATACCTTACTTTTTGTAATAATTTGATATAAACAATGTTTTTTCTTTGTTATAAAAAGTATGAACAAAGCAAGTAGCTATCAGATTATTTTTTTGTAAATCACACAAACGAGATATATGTTCGTCTTTTGAACGGCGTGTTCACAAGGTTGCTTCATGAACAAGTAGAAGAGAGCTCATTTTGAGCTTCTTGATCTCCTGAATGACGATTATAATCGAGATCATGAATGCATTTATTTGCTTGTTCTAGGCGAGACTTACCCTCAATCACTTGTTTGAGGATCTGAAAACGGGAAGCCAATGACTCGACTTACACTACACCATTACTATTTTATGTAAAAAAGTGCATGTACCAAATATTGCTAAAAATATAAATGTGCCTAAAGAATGTTGTTATTGTGGGAATCTCACGTTTTTCTGTATCAAAATCTGAAAGTTGAAAAAAAGATGGTCTTTAGAATCAGTCACAAATCTTTATGATTAGGGTGGTTCACAGATGATTCTCCATTTGTTTAATGGGTATGAAAAAAAGCTACTGATCCTAACAAGAAAATTTAAATGTGCAGATAACAAAAAGAAAACGTTAGTTGCAAGTTTAGGATCAAAATCCGAAACAAATAAAAATAAACGATATTAGATGAATATAATTCGAGCAGAATGAAAATGACAAAGAAAATGGTATAAATACGCTAGTTGTTAGTGAAGGAAAAAAGAAAAAGAAGAAGCTGCAGAGTAAAGAAATTTTGATAGATCGATTTGTAATCTAATATGGTCATAATGGTGTTGTTGCCTAGCCAAGAACAAATTAGGTGACTTCATCTCAAATTCTGTTGAACTTTCAAGTTTGATATTTGTGTGATTTTTGGCCCGTTTTTGGGTATTTTTGAAATAACGGGTCGGATTGTGTTTGAGTGTGTCTGAACCCACAACTAAAGGGTTGTTCTAAAAGTATTTATAAACAAACATATAAGAAAGGTATAAAAGCTTATTATGAACAAACATTTAAGAAAGGTATAAAAAGCTTATTATTTCGTTTTACAAGAAGTTTTAAATTAACATTTGTTTTTATATTCATCAGCTTTAAACTAAAAGACTTGTTGCAGAAAAATATTATTAGCATATTAAAAGGAGTAAATTACTTTTGAGTCCTTGTGTTTTAGTGGTTTTAACCACTTGAATCCAAAATCAAAAAGTTTAACGCCCTGAGTCCCTAACCGCTCATTTTATAACGTTTCGAGTCCAATTTTTTAACACCTGTACCTTTGATTTTGGACTCAAGTGGTTAAAACCACTAAAACACAGAGGGACTCAAAACGTTGTAATATGAGCGGTTAGGACTCATAGTGTTAAACTCAAGTGGCTAAACCACTAAAACACAAGAACTCAAAAAGTAATTTATCCTATTAGAAGATTAGTTTTAGAGTTAATTATGTTTTTCGTCCCTGTGGTTTGTCAAAAATCACTATTTCAGTCCATTAGTTTAAAGTTGTCATTTTACTCCCTGTGGTTTCATTTTCGTAACTTTTTCAATCCATTGGTTTGTCAAAAATCATTATTTTAGTCCACTAGTTTGCAATAAAGTGTCAGAATAATTGGATGGAATTAACGAATATGGATTGAAATAGTTACGAAAGTGAAACCACAGGAACTGAATGACAATTTTTAAACTAATGGACTAAAATAGTGATTTTTGACAAACCACAAGGACGAAAAACGTAATTAACTCTTAGTTTTAAAAAAGTAGAACATTACACTGTATTTATAAATATTAGTTTTAAACTAGTAGATTGGTTGGAGCTCTTCCGTAATAGGAGAGGCTCTCTAAAAATAAATGTATGTCATTTGATGTAACGAGCACATGGTATTCTTTAGTAAAAGGCAAAAGAATAGTTCGTTTTGTGCTCACTACATGGCTGCATATAACTCTCAAACATACCAACTTCCTTTTTATAACTACCAACCTCCATCTCTCATTATCTTAGCCACCCAATGTGGAATCAATAACTTGTGATGTGCAACTGTTCCAACTTGTTTTATTTTTCAATAAGAAAATCTACATGAAATACAATTTGTAATGTACCTGTATTACAATATGTGTTTGATTTTGGACAATTTATCTTAGTTTTTGTAATAACGAGATATTAAAAGAATATGTCTTTATTTGTTAAAAAAAGCAAGTCTGAACAACGTAGTTGCTATCAGATTCTTGTTTGTATATCACACGTCTGAACGAACGATAGGTTCACATGATTGCTTCATGAACAATCTTCATTTTGAGCTTCTTGATCTTCTTAAAGACGATGGTACTGAGGTCACGATGCATTTATCCGTATACCATTCCATTATACACACAGGCGGAGGTTAATGGAGGCCCGGGGGTGCCCCACCCCCCACCAAATTTTCGATCATAGTGTTTAGTTTTACCAAAAATTTTTGGATTTTTTGTAGTGTAAAATATTGAACTTTTAAGAGTCCGGCTCCCACCGAGTTTTTGTTCAAGCTCCGCCACTGATTATACACTTATACTTCTTTTTCTGGGTGAGACGAGCCTTACGCCTACCACTTGTGTGAGGAGCACCGTAAGTGCATCTGCCAATGACTGGACTTACTCTATGCTGTTGTTATTTTGTGTAAAAAAAGTGCATGTGCCACACATTGCAAAAAATAAAAAATGTGCCTAAAGAATGTTGCTATTGTGGGAATCTTACCTTTTTCTGCTTAAAAATTAGAAAGTTGGAAAAAAAGATGGTCTTTGGTATCAGTCACAAATATCCCACACCAAATAAAAACAAGAAAAAGAAATGATCATATGACAAAAAAAATGTCCGTTGCAAACGTAGAATCAATTGCTGAAAAGAAGAAACAGAAACAATTACTTCAAATAATCCGAGCCGAATGAGATGGTATACATGTACACTTGCTGTAATTGAAGGAGAAAAGTAAAAGAAGTTGTAAAGTAAAAAACAAAATTTGAAAATTTAAACTAAAAAATTGGTTGGAGCTTTTCAATATATGAAAAGGCTCTCCAAAAATAAGTGTATGCCATTTAATTTAATATAATGAGCACACGGTATTCTTTAGTAAAAGGCGAAAGAATAGTTCGCTTTGTGCTCACTACATGGCGGCATACCTTCCAACCATAATAACTACATTTTTTATAACTACCTTCTTCCATCTCTCATTCTGTTACCTAGCCGATATGGGATTTAAAAGCCTCTCACCTTGTGGTTTATTCTCTTCTACAACTTTTCAACTTAATTTCATAAAATTTGTTTTTAATAAATTTGGTTATGTAATTTAGCTTTCTAAAATAGAGATATGGTCACCTTTGGGGTCTTCTTAGTCTATCAGATTCTAGTTTGTAAGTCACATGTACACAAGAAATGTTAATCATCTGAATGACAAGTATGCGCTTTTCACAAAGTTGCCCCCGAATATGGATCGATCATGATTCATGAACAAGCAGAACATCGTATTGATCTTCTGAATGACGGGTGTTGCTCCTCGTAGGAACCTTGAGGTCATAAAAGCTGTTTTGGAAAAGACTAGTGTGGAAGTAGTTTAAAATACTGTGAAGCGTGTAGCTATTTTGCAGAGGTGACAACTTCAGTCAATTTTTTACGAGTGGGTCGATCTCAGTTGTGTTATATCTCAAAGTGGGTTATAAATAAGGTTTAACTTTTCAGTCATCATTTTTAGTTTATACACCTTTGCGTATAATTTTATTAAAAAATATAGATTATTATGTAGTGTTACCGTTACAATGTTTTTCTGTGTATCATAACCGGTACATTAATTAAGTATAAAAGATGTACAAAAAAGGTGTTTGTGGGTCAACCAAACTTGTTTTGACCTGTGCCAAAAAGGGACTAGTTTCGACCCTACTGTTTTTCGACCCTTTCTTTTAAATTCAGTATCCACATAACCATTCCACTATATCACATATGCCTTTGTTCTGAGTGCGACTTGCCCTCAACCACTTGTTTAAGGAGCACCAAGAATACATGTGATACCGTGAAGCTGTTTTGCGTAAAAAAGCACATGTGCCGAACATTGCTAAAAATATAAATGAGCCTAAAGAATGTTACTTAGTGAAGGAAAAAGGAAAAAAAAGTTGCAAAGTGAAGAATTTTTGATAATTTGATTTGTAATCTAATATGGTTATAATGGTCTTGTTGCCTGGCCAAGAACAAGTTAGGTAACTTCCTTTAAAATTCTGTTGAACTTTCAAGTTTGATATATGTGTGATTTTCGGCCTGTTTTTGGGTATTTTTGAAATAGCGGGTCGGGTTGTACCTGAGTGTGTTTGAACCCGCAACTAAAGGGTTGTTCTAAAAGTACTTACAAGCAAATGCAAAAGAAAAGTACAAAGAATTAGCATTATTTTTATAATTATCAGCTTTACAATTAAAAGATTGGTTCAAATAAATTTTGAAATTTTAAAATTTAGCTTTAAAAAAAAGTTAACATTGTAGTTGTAAATATATTAGTTTCAAACTAGAAGATTGGTTGGAGCCCATCAATAATAGAAGAGGCTCCCCAAAAATAAATTTATGCCATTTAGTGTAACGAGCACACGGTATTCTTTAGTAAAAGGCGAAAGAATAGTTCGCTTTCTGCTCACTACATGGCTGCATGCCTTTGAACCTTGTCAACTGCAGTTTTTATAAATACCTTTCTCCATCTCTTCTTCTTTTACCCCGCAGATGTGGGATCAATAGTATGCCTCTCACCACCTGATGTGCAATTTTCTAACTTGTTTTATATTTCATTATGAAAAAAGTTAAAAACCTTTGTTTTTTATAAATCCTCATTATAGTGAATCTGCCTTAAACTAAAGGTAATATTATGTGTTTCATTTCTCTTTCTGGACAAGTTGTCTTGTGTACTTGTTCAAGATCATGATCAGTGGCGAAGCTTGAGATTTCCGACTGGGGGTCGGAAGTTAGCGGACCTAAAATTATACCTAAAAAGATTATAAAATTGGGGGGTCGAAAACGTATATACCTAAAACATTCCGTACGAAAACTACATACCGGACACTACTGAGCGAAAAGTTCGGAGGGTCGGGCGCCCCCCGGCCCCCTACTAAGCTACGCCCCTGATCATGATCATGATCATGTACAAGTACAAGAGCATCTTGGTTTCCATCATCTTGATCTTCTGAATGACGGGTCATGTTGCTTCTGGTAAGAACAATAAAGTCATGTGTACGTTTAACTTTTCGAAAATTTACATATTTTATGAGGTCTACATTATGTTGCATTTACAATGTTAACAATTTAACGATATCCCCTTTTTCGTGAACCTTGAAAGTGAGTTACGGTCTTCAAAAATCTTGAAAGAAAATCAAAACTTGAAGTTATATAAAAGCAAACAATTTGGAAAGTAATGTAATAAACTGGTATCAAGACACTATTTGTGAAGCAATTACTTCACCTTTTAGTATTTCTTTTAGATGCATATTCCAGCGCCCCTAATTGAGTTTGAATAACTCTGTTAAATGTCTACAAATGCTAGACTGAAAATTGGTTGGAGCCCTTCCATCAGAAGATGCTCTCCAAAAATACACGTATGCCATTAAATGTAACAAGCACACGGTATTCTTTAGTAAAAGGCGAAAGGATAGTTCGCTTTGTGCTCGCTACATGGCCAAGGTGACAACTTGCATGGTTGGGTCAATTTGGTTTGTGTTATATCTATAAATGGGTCAAATAAAAAGTTTTAAGGAACAAACGAGAATGAGTTCAGTTGGTTTAAAGTCTCACTAACTGTATACAACTTAATGTGTCACTTTATTCAAAGATTTGGATTGTTATGTAATGACGTTATTGTAATAATACTCTTCAATTTGTATAATCATATATATTTAATACATGATATAATTATAAAGATTGGTTAGAAGGGTGTTTGTAGTCAACTTAACTTGCTTTGACCCCAACTAAAGAGGGTCTAGTTTCGACCCGACTATTTTGAGCACCGAATCTGGATAACCATTCCACTAGACGTTTTTTGTACGGGCAAGACTTACCCTTAATCACTTGTGTAACGCCTCGCGTTTCCATGCTTTCTATTTTTAGCAAGCGCATGTTGTATTTCTATTTTTGGAAACCTTGTATCTCGTAATTATTCTTCGTTGTAAACCATTGTAATCCGAGACTTGAATCATAATGGAAAATCATATTTTATTCATGTTATACTTAGTCATAATCATTTCATACTTATACATTCAAACATGTAACGCATACTTGTGATATTCGTAAAACGTGTGATGAACTTGCAAATACGTGACATACATACATTATACGGTACTTATACATGATAAATATATACAATTATACTTGTTTATAATTGTTCTTGTGATAAACTGACTTAAAACCCCCTGAAAATGCACTTTTTATGCTTAAAAAAACACCCCAAACCTAATATGACCCCACGGGGCTGTTTTGCCAAAAATGAAACTTATCCCAGCCTCTCGCAGGCCGCCAGCGTGTCCTCCTTCCCTTCTCACGGCCCGCCAGCCATCCATTTCGGCAGAAAGTTGATTTTGGCTCTTTATTGGTCAATTTTGGTGCACAATGATTATGCTTCTTGCATTAAACACCCACCTAACTAACCCTAATCACATCCTATAAAACCCAACCCATTCCTACACTTCTCCACTTTGCAAACTCCACTAAAACACTCTCTAATCACTTCAAATCTGCTAATAATATCAGAATTTGAGCAGAAAGTTCAAGGTCTTCAAAGTGAGTTCTAGCTCACTTCCACTTCACCTTTTTCATTGTTCCTTCTTTCTTAGCACTTGGGACATCTCTAGGATTGTTTCCTTAGGTTTTTCCATGGGAAACAAAGATGGAACTCCTTCATATTTGAGGTTGAAGTGCAATAAACTTCCTGATTTTAACAAAACTCTTTCAAAACTTATGTTTTCATCAAACAACTTTGTGTTCTTGAGCTTACAATCAAAGCTATGATTAGTGAGACTAACCAAGGTTGTTATACATGTAATTAAGAGTGTTTTAACACTCTAAACTTTTTGTTTTGAAGAGCTTTAAGCTCACAAGTGATGCCAAGCCAAAAGTTTGATGATAGTGTGTCCACCTTGGTTAGCTTGGGCTATCCTAACTTTGAGACCACACATCACTTGATGATTTTCATTATTATCCCAAGTAGTTTGCTAGCTCTAAAGTGTCACAACCCCGCCTAGCCGTCGATGTGTGTCGATGTGTGCTCCCCGGGTTGTAGTTTACTTGGCTACTTGGTATAGTGGTGACACACTTTACATTCTTGTCATTTACATTTTGTCCTTGTTCTAAGACCCTCCTTGTTACCTATGGTAACTTGTGTAGTGGTGAACATCATACGAGGTCCCAAAGTGGATGGTTAATCCTCCCACCTCCTACTTGAATTACATGACACTAAGAGGTACCTAAGTGGATGGTTTATCCTCCCACCTCCTACATGATTATATAACTAGATATATATACATATGGACTATAATATAATCCTTGAAACCGAACCCTTGATAATGACTAAATAAGCATCTATCAAGTTAATAAGTTTGTCACTATGTGTGTAGTTCCTTGTCAACGATTCTTATAGGTCTTGAACCTATGAAACCACACCTAATCCTTATGGGTTATTATAAGTGTCAAGGACAAGTGCTATACCTTAGTGTGTATTTTCGTATACGTTACTTTGAATGCATTATTCCAAATCCCGAGTCTCTCATTTTCATTCCAACGCTCACACCTACGTTTTCCTCTTGTAGGATAACTCGATGTTCATCCCGTAACACAAACAACTCTTCACGGACTTTGCTAATCGGAACGCTTGCAAAAACCGTGAGTATACTCGAACCCCCTTTTACGTTTACCAATTTTGGGGTGTAACATGTTTACATATCAAAAACAACACAAAACTTATGCTTTATTACTTGCACGAACAATCCATTATACATGAACGCTTTGATACGTATGTTATGCTTATACTAGGACCGAACATATGTGATACCATAGTCATTAGCTTATTTTGAGCCTCCATTTGACATGTATAGCGCTATAGGAGTAACGCACCGCCTGTGAACGTTTGGTCATGTTGAATTATTTATACTAGTTGCGTAAACAGAGGGTTGACTAGAGATATCACATGCCTAGTATGTGCTCGTATGTATTCTTCATGCCATGTGGATTTGTTTAAACATATGCTTATACTTACGCTATACTCAAACTTGTATACTCGCCTTTGCTTTTGCATTGAACTCGTATTTTAAACATGTTACAGGATGAGGAGATGATGCTATGAAAAGAAGTAGCGAATGACGCTAGATACACACATAGACGTTAGGTTTATTATTGTTGTATCAATTTTGTTATATTGTTATTTGTCAAACTTGTTGTATTGTCGTATTTCCTTGAATTATGTTGTACTTGACAATTTTATTATGAAATGAAATTTTGCTTAATTACATATTGTCACAAAGTAGTGTTATGATGCTTTTGAACGATTTGTTCGTCTCATCCCGATGTTTCCGCCATCGGTTGGGGTGTGACAACTTGGTTGAGGATCACCGATACCGCAAAGCCAATTACTGGACTTTACGTCGTTGCTGTTTTTTTATGAAAACATTCTTGTACCAAACATTGCTACAAATAGAAATTTGCCTAAAGTGTGTTGTTATTGTGGGTATTTAACCTTTTTGTGTATCAAAATCTGAAAGAAAGAAATATGTTGTTGCATGACCAAAAACAAGTTAAGTGATTTCATCACAAACTTTGTTTAACCTTCGAGTTTAATATTGATTTGAAGTAACGGGTCCGGTTGGACCAGAGTGTGTTTGAACCCGCAACCAAAGTGTTGTTACAAAAGTACTAATGAACAAATAAAATTTTAAAAAGATCTGAGTTTTGCACAATTATCAAATTTGAACTAGAAGACTCGCTGCAAAAAAATAAAATTCTAATTTTTTTCTCAAAGCAGGTAAAAAAAGTTAACTAGAAGATTGGTTGGAGCCCTTCAATAATAGAAGCGGCTCTTCAAAAATAAGCGTATGCCATTTGATGTAACAAGCACACGGTATTCTTTAGTAAAAGGCGAAAGAATAGTTCGCTTTGTGCTCACTACATGGCTGCATACCTTTCAACCGCACCAACTTCTCTTCTATAACTACCTTCCTCCATATCTCCATCTTTCACCCGGACGATGTTTTGGATTATTTTTAGACCCCTCACCTTGTGCTTTATTCACATATTCCTTCTCCTTTGAATTATTTTCAAGTAATTGTTAGGAAAAAAAGAAGCAGTTGCAGATTTTGGCCTGTTTCTGGTATTTTTAGATGACGGGTCGGGATGTGCCTTGGTTTGTTAAAAGATATTTGAACCCACAACTAAAGGGCTGTGTTAGAGTACTTGATAGCATTTCAAAATGTCTAATAGTCTTTTGTTTTAAAGCTGATGTAATGGATAAGTGGATACAAAATGGATTGGAAGTACCGATAAAGGCTATATAACACCCTCTACGTTAATTATCAAACCCCCTATTGATTTTGATGTTACACGCTATTAAAAGCAAAAATTGTGGAGCGTAAAGTAAAAATTACTATCAAAGAACTTTTTTAAATGCAAACTCGCCTTTTAGTAGACTATGGCCAGGTTTGGCTTAGCTTTTCAAAAGGGCTTATGACTGACTTTTTGGAGCTTATGACTTTTAGATAACAGGACGGGATGTGCCTTGCGTTTAGAACCTGCTTGTTTAATTCTTACAACTTAACAATCAAAATAGTGGGTCCTAAGAGTCATGATCAATATTAGAAGATGCTCTCCAAAAAAAAGGGTATGCCATTTGATGTAACGAGCACACGGTATTTTTTAGTAAAAGGCGAAAGAATAGTTCGTTTTGTGCTCACCACATGGCTGCATACTGTTTTACCGTACCAGCTACCCTTTTATAACTTCCTTCATCTCTTCTATTGTCACCTGGCTAATGTGGGATTTGTAATTAGGCCTCTCTCCTTGTGCTTTATTCACATACCTCTGCAAATTCCACACTAAATAATTACCAGAAAACGAAAAGGAAATGATCAGATGACAAAGAAAACGTCACTGCATATGTTGAATCGAAAGCCAAAAAAGAAGAAAAAGAAACATTTGCTTGAAAATTAATTCGAATGACAAAGAACATAGGCATGCTGCTGTTAGTGAAGAAAAGGGAAAAAGGGAAAAGAAGCAGGTAACAGAATTCATCTTAAACTTTGTGAGTTTGTTCAAGTTTCAAGTTTAAAATTTGTGTGGTTTTTAGCCTGTTTTCATTTTTAATAGTGGGCCAGCCAGGTTGTACCTATACCTTAGTTTGTTTGATGAGATTTGAACCCCCAACTAAAGGGTTGTATAGAAGTACTTGATAGCATTTCACAACGTCTAATAATCTTATGTTTTCAAGCGTATGTAATGGTTAAGTGGATACGAAATGGGTTATAACTTATAAGTGTCGATAACGGCTATATAACACCCTATACGTTACTCATTAATCAAACCTTCTATTGAATTAATCAAACCTTCTATTGAACTGATCTTATACGCTTGTATTAGGGTGTATGATATGTTGGCATATGCCTGCATATGGCTTTGTATCGAATGCTTGTGTAGGGCAGACAAAGCGATGGTGTACGCCTGTATCGAGGTATACGACCTGTTAAAAATGTTCCACGCCCTTATATTGTATGACTGGCGGATTGATGTGATCTTGTGAGAGGGAAGGGAGTGTTCCTATAGTTGGTATATGCTTGTATAGAGGTATACAACCATCTCAAAATTCTGTTCAACTTTCAAGTTTAATAATTGTGTGATTTTGAAGTAACGGGTCGGGTTGTACATGAGTGTGTTTAAAGATATTTGAAACAACTAAAGGGTTGTACATGAGCGTGTTTAAAGATATTTGAAACAACAAGTGTTGTTCTTGAAGTACTTCATAGCACTTCTTACATATAATTATCAGTTTTAAACTAGAAGATTGGTTGAAGCCATCTTTTTTGTAGAAGAGCTCTCCAAAAATAAATGTGCCATTTGATATAATGAACACACGGTATTCTTTAGTAAAAGGCGAAAGAATAGTTCGCTTTGTGCTCATTACATGGCTGCATAACTTCCAACCATACAAACTGCCTATCTTATAACTACCTTCCTTCATCGCTGCTTCTTTCACCAGGCCGATGTGGGATCAATAATATGCCTCTCACCACCTTTTTTTTGGAACGGCGACTTTCATGCATTAGGCTACCGCACTCCCCAAATTGGAGAGCCCCGTTGCCCCACTCCGGCCGAACTATGTTGTCTTAACCGGGCCCACGCTTGATCCAGAGTTTGGCTTGGGCGTTCCCTGAGGAAACCATACCGCCGGCTGCCACTTGACAGTCGTTGTACCACCACAAGAGCATAACCCCTTTGGTGTAACACACGGGAGGACGAAAACCCGGGTGGGCTTAAGATAGAGCCTGACACCTCTACCAAAATGACACAAGTGGGGTTTGAACTTGAGTCTCCATTGGAGAACCCAAGCCCTCTCACCACCTAATGTGCAACTTTTCCAACTTGTTTTATATTTTCAGTATGAATTTGCGTGCACATATGATGTATATATGTGTGGCCCTCGGTGAGCAAAAGTGAAATTGCACTAATTTTACAATTAATTTCGTGAAAAAACCTTAGAAGCGGCGGATGGTTAATCATGCATCATTTGCTTGAAAAAAAAATTGAATGACAAAGGACATAGCTAGTATGAATGTAGGCATTTAGATGCTGTTAGTGAAGGAAAAAAGCAGCTACAAAGTGAACATCGGATGGTTATAATGGTGTTGTTTCCTGGCCAAGAACAAGCTAGGAAGGTGACTTGTATGAAATGCTCGTGTAGGGAGGACAACGTAATGGTATACACCTGTATACGACCGGTTAAAAATGTTGTACGCTCGTATATCGTATGACTACTAATGGATGTGATGGCTACTGGGTGTGCATCTAACATCTTGTGAGAAGGACGGGGGTCTTCCTTTAGAGACGCCCGTATAGATGTATACGAACATCTCAGATTCTGGTCAACCTTTTATGTGATTTTTAAGTAACGGTTCAGGTTGTACATGAGCGTGTTTTAAACAACTAAAGGGTTGTTCTTGAACTACTTTATAGCATTTCAAACATATAATTCCCAAAATTAAACTAGAAGATTGGTTGGAGCCCTTCAATAATAGAAGGAGCTCTCCAAAAGTTAGTGTATGTCATTTAGCGTAACAAACACACAGTATTCTTTAGTAAAAGGCGAAAGAATACCTCACTTTGTGTTTGATACATGGCTGCATACCTTTCAACCATACCAACTGCCTATTTTATAACTACCTTTGTCCATTTCTGCTTCTTTCAACTGGCCAATGTGGGATCTATAATATGCATCTCACCACCTGTGTAACTTTTCAGTATGAAAGAAAAGAAAAGAACAAAAAAAGTTTAATATATAATAAGTCCTAATGGTAGTGAATCTGTCTTTGATGAAATGACAACTCATGTTTCTGAGTTATTTTTATTTTTATTTTACATTATGTATGCCAATAAGGTATAGCTAGGGGTGTTCATGAACTGAACTAAACCGAACAGAGGTATGCTCGTGCTCAGTTCGGTTTGAAACTGAACCGCTCTGTTCGGTTCGGATTTAGGAAATCGAGCAGAATCTTATGCTCGTGCTTGGTTCGAGCCGCTCGGTTCGGTTCGTTTTTGCTCAGTTTTATTTAGCAGTCATACACAATCATTATTTCACCAAAATTCACCAACTTATATGTCTCACACACACTTGACAATTTAACAAAATACAAACAATAAAAGTCCCAAAAGTTAAACAAAATATTTATGTTACATGTTTATATTTAATAAATATAATATATATATAATAATAAAAATAAATTCGATCGAAACCTATTTAATAAATATAATATATATATATAATAAAAATAAATTCGATCGAAACCGAACGAGCGACGAGCGAGCATACCTATGCTCGTGCTCGGTTCGTTTTTAAACCGAATCGAGCTGCTCACTTCGGTTTTAACCGAGCAAGGAATCGAATGAGCAAATTTCCGAGCTTTTTCGAACGATCTTCGAGCGCCGAGCAGTTTTGGACAGCCCTAGGTATAGCCAGGTGGTCAGGGGATTTTCCACTAAGTGGTTTTCTCCTGGGGAGGTCTTAGGTTCGATTCCTACTAAGTGCAAATTATGTAAATATGGGAGAGCACCTCTGGGAGGGATTTGAACTTGGGGTGAGGGGTTTAAACAGCATATGCTGGCCCTTTGAAGTCAGCTGGAAATCCAGTTGATCTACCGTTAAAAAAAACAATCTAATATCAAGGCCTGTCAATGAACTATGAAGAACATGTGACAAACAGAAAGAGGAACAAACAATGATCGAAGCTACTTTTGTGCTCCATTTCCACTCTTTAGTGAACCTTGAAAGAGAATTATGGTTTTTCCAAACTCTCAAAAGAAAATTAAACTTGTAGATACATAAAAGGCAAACAATTGGGAAAGTAAAGCAAAAACTGGCATAACAGTTGTGTGATGCACACTCACCTTTTAGGATACTACGGTGGTGAATTTGCGCTTAAAAGTTAACAATCGTAATAATGAGTCCTAAGAGTCATGATCATGCACAAGCACACGTAGTAAGATAAGCCCAATGGCGGGTTCCAGAATTCCATTGCTGAGCTCTCAAATGCATTTCGGTTTTCGAAGGCACATTCCAACCCTTTAAATTGAGTTTGAACAAGTTGTTATAAGTTTACAAAAGCTAAACTGAAAGTTGGTTGGAGCACTTCAATAATAGAAGAGGCTCCCAAAAAATAAATGTATGCCATTTAGTGTAACGAGCGGACGGTATTCTTTAGTAAAAGGCGAAAGAATAGTTCGCTTTGTGCTCACTACAATTTTGAGATAGAGTTTAAACATGACTCATCTTTTAAGCTAAACTTAAACTCAACTCAATAACCTTAACTTCATTCGTAATACACATTCGAGTTTGACATCTTCATAATGCACACCCGAGTTTAACTTCGTAAAAGATTTATGCTCGAGTATCTTAACAAATTATATAAAATAAAAAAAAATGAATTTAGGAAAATTTATCAGGTTTTTATAAAATTTGAATCCGAAAATGAAGAAGATTAAAGAAGTTTCAAATGATCCAAACCCGTTTTAACCCATCATATTATCTCTTGAGTCTGAACAAACCATATAAACATCAAAATAACCAAAAACAAAATAAATACATGTCTAATAATTGCGATTAGAACCTGTTGGTGGCCGGAATTTTGCAGTCGTCGAATGAGATGGGGGTCGAACGTTGAAGTCGCTAGCAGTGAGGCAGAGGGAGGGCGGGAGTCGCACCTGCTGGCAGTCGAATTGGGTTTGTTGTCTTGAGGATTGATTTTTGTTTGATTAAAGTAGTATTTGGGTTGGCCTTGAATTGAGAGTAACTTATTGGGCTTCATGTTTGGTTACAAGAATGAATACAAATTTTATTAAAGGGATTAGTGGGCTAACTTGTTTACATAATTGGGTCGGGTTTCAATCCGTGTTCACAATTTTTTTACATAAATTCCTATCATTTTTTTCTAAGGGGTGCGGACAAAAATTTCCAAGGGGTGCGGTCGCGATTTTTCACGAAAAATAGCACTAAAATAATTTTTTCCCAAGGGGTGCGGCCGCCCACCTGTCACACCCCAACCGATGGCGGAAACATCGGAGTGAGACAGAAACGAGATTGCAAGAGACTTCATAACACTAATTGTGACAAGTATTTAATAATTGTTTTTTACGTTGCTTGAACTAGGAACACCACAAGTTTAAAATGAAGAATGTATAATAAGTATTCAAATAAATAATTTCATTTTATTAAAATGATTTTCGTACAAATACTGAAATCGAGATACAATAGGATTGAAAATAAATTACAATACAACGAACATTAAAATTTAAATGTGTTTCTAGGCAATCCTACTAGATTCATCTGTCACAATCCTGCAACATGTAATAAAAGCATGGATCAGTACAAAAGCACTGGCGAGCATACAAGTTTGAATATAAGTATACATATAAAAGTTTGTCTCAAATCCACATGGCATTTTAAATTCAAGATGAACGAGCATACATAAACAACTTACGCATATCAAATAGTATAGAATTAAAATTCTTAACTAGCATGCATAACAATCTAAGCATAACAATATCATGAGATTACAAGTTGAAACTAACAAGCATAAACAACCTAAGCATAACAATGAACGTATTCGATGGTTTGAGGTATTTAATTATAATCGATTGCGTAAAGTGGATTTTGTATACATGTTGCACCTAAAAATGCGTGAAAGCGTAAAAAAGGTCGTGTATGCTCACAGTTTTGCAAAGTTTCCTTTGGTGATTCAGTGAAGAGTTGGAGGTTGGAGCTTTAAAGCTTCCTTTAAAACACTTAATGTTTTCTTTTAGAACTCTTAGAGTTCTCTTCCTTGCTTGGAAGATTTGAGAGAAATAGAGAGGTTGAGAGAAGAATGGTTGGAACACTTAGTGTTCTTTTAGAATTCTTAGAATTCTTGATTTAGAGAGGTTGAGATAATTAGAGAGATGGAGAGTATAATGGTGTGAAGAAAATGATAGAAGGAAGTTGGTATTTATAGGTAGAGATGGCGGAAAAGGGGTGAATTATGATTGGTTAAAGAAGGTGGAAGAGGATTGAAAAGATGATTGGTGGAGAAAAGAAGTGGAAAATGGTGAAATATGATTGGTTAAAGAAGGTTAAAGAGGATTGAAAAGTTGATTGGTAGAGAAAAGAGGTGGAAAAAGGTGAAATATGATTGGTTAAAGAAGGTGAAAGAGGATTGATGAGATGGAAATATAATTGGTATATTTCTTGGTATTTCTTGAGTATATATATTATGTAATTGAGTATATAAAAAGTATAAAAGTATAATTCAAGTATTGAGGATGTGCGTATAAGTATTTATACATATAATTGTGTCTGTTTGCGTATAACTACGTATTTAAATGGTCGGTTGTGTGAAAAAATATGTATAAAATATGAATTTTATTATGAGTAATGCCTCGAATTGTGAGATTGAAATTAAAATACGAATGTAAGGTTTCTAAAATTAGAATACGAATACGAATATTTTTTAAATAGAAATACGAAGATACGAGGCGTTACACCACCCACGCCATATTTGGTTATGTTTACTGATGTATTCTGGTTATATTGCTGTTATAAATTATTGTAGTTGAGTATGAGGTCTAGTCACAATTGCAGTGAGTTAAGGCTTTACTGTGTTATCTAGGGTTTTGTTGGTGATGATTTGTTGTATTGTGTTGTTCTGTTCATATGAATCTATTATAAAAAATGTTGTTTTTGCTCAAGTTTATTATGCAAATAAGCATCCTATGAGTTGAAACTTTTACTTATTAATTTTGTTTGTTTAAAGCATTTATAATAGATCATCTATTTTTATGTGAGTGTAACCTATATATTTGTGAAAGTGGTTGTAAATTGTTGTAAGTGAATCAAAGAGAAAAAGGAGAAAAAGTTACTGTTCATCAGTAAATTTGAAGGAGATACTATTCATCTCTATAATTTTTTAATATTTTTTTTAAAGTGGTTTGTGAGTGTAGGAGAAATAAAAGGTAATGATAAAAGTATAAAAATGTGTTATTTAATTAAAAAGAAGAGAGAAAAGATAGTGTTTTTAGTGTAATTATAGAGTTGGAGAAAATGTTTGATTGTGAATGCTCTTAGAAGTGTAGTAAGGCTGATTTTCCACAATTAAAGATGTTAAGATATCAAAAGGTAAGCAGTGAATGTTTTGACATGTGAAACCAGGAGGGTTTTTTTTTTTGCTTGATTGAAGACCTTATGTGAGATTTTATCCCTGTGGCTCATGGTAAGAATTGTATAGCAAGAATCCAACACATAAGTGATTGGAACTCAAGTGTTTCTAGTTTCTATCATATAACGTAAGGTTCAGTTGCGCGATGCAACTTGAATAAAATAGAAAGGGAAAAGGGTGAAAGATCATTTACTGACTTCATGGGTCTTTTAGGCTCTTTTTTAATGGTAAGATATATATGTATCGAAATAGTCTTAACTTTTTACCTTGTATATCAACAATTGTTGCATGATATATAAGGTTGTAGACTTTTTAGTCATTTTTCTAGACTTGGGATGGGCTAAGGAGGAGTAGAGGCAGACCGAAACTAAACAGGGGGAGCAAATTAGGTAGGATTTGCTAGACTTGCAAATCTTTTAGGATAGGAGTTTGTAGAGACATAACATTAATGTTAACAACGTTTAGAAGGATGGTACCGTTTTCTGTAAAATTTATGCTTAAGAGCTCAAATTTTGAGTTTTTATGCTTGCTTGTATGTCTTTATGACGTGTTATCTGTCTCTAGCATTCATTCTTACTAGTTTCCTGTTTGGTATCTTACTTAGAATTTTTTTAGTACACTATGCTTTTTGAGTAGTTACGTGCCTATGCAGGTTTTTATTTGCCACGTATGTCTTGATGTAACTTTGGATCTGGGGGTCGCACCGGAAGCAACCTCTCTTTTTTATGTTACCACTTACCACATTTGGTTTCATCGCATGTATTATAGCCAATGGGCTGTTTATAATTTGTTGTTAACTTGTATATAGATCATCTCACAAGTGTATAATTAGCAAGACAATAAATGGCTTCCTTTCGAGCATTCCTGAACAGTCCTATTGGGCCTAAAACCACCCATTTCTGGGGTCCTGTAGCCAACTGGGGATTTGTTGTTACGGTGCGTTTTCTACTACATCACTAATAATTCTATAACCAATTTCTATGATTCTTGAAAGAATTTAATTTGCTTTATGGAAAGAATTTCCTCATTAAACTTCTTAATTGGTGAAATATTGCAGGGGTTGGTGCAGAAACTTCCGGAGATGATATCTGGCAATATGAGTATAGGTTGGTCATCATCACTTGTTGTATAGGAGACAATTTTGACTCCTTTACTTATAATGTAGTGCTATGAATGTATGTATAAATTAATTGTGGTTAGGTTAAAGTATTAACCTGAGATTGCGGGTTGTCACATGCAACATCGGCCGCACACTGAAGCATCGGCTGCGCATGCTGAAGCATCGGTTGCACGCTGCACAATCTTCCGCACGCTGAATTATAAACTAGTTATGAATAACCTTTTTTTTAAACCGGTCAATAAAACTTGCAGAAATAATCGGTTTGCTGCAGTGCCGAAAAACCCGCAGAACGCTACAATTTTTTGACTTTTTTTTTAAAACCTGCATTTTTTGGGGGTTTTTTGCTGAAAAACTTGCAGTTTTTAGGCTTTTTTGCTAAACGAAACTGCACTTTTTGATGATAAAAACCTGCATTTTTTGGGGGTTTGTTTGCTGAAAAAACCCTGCAGTTTTTAGGCTTTTTTGCGGAAATAACCTGAATTTTTTTTATTTTTTTGCTAATAAAAATCTGCCCTTTTTGGCGTTTTTTCGCTGAATTAAACCTACATTTTTTTGCCGATTTTCGCTCAAAAAACCTTATAAGCAACCTACATGTCGTTAACTGACAACATCAAACAGGTTATAAGCACACGCAACAGTAGTTATCGTTAGTCGTATAAATCGTTACCTGAATGTGCACGCAGCGTACACATCGTTAACCGATAACTTCAGCTAAGTCGTTACATCGAACACGCCATTAGTGTTTATATCGTTTCAATTATCCGTTTATAGCAACTGATGTATTACATTTAGTCGTTAACTGAATTTGTTGCAACTGATGTGTACGCTTTACATGTTGTGATCGTTGTATACGCTTTGCATAAACCGGTTTAACATCAACAAGGTATACGCTTTACATAGTCCAGTTATCAGATTACCCAAACCGACCCATATCCATTCATTCAATACCCTTAAAAACCAAACATCAGCAGAAGTTATGCCCATAAAAAACCAAACAATTGCATCATTGACTTAATCAAATAGTCAAAATTAGGGGAAATTTAATTCATAAAATAGATAGATAGAACTGATACACAATACAAGTACAAATTCAAAGATCAGTACAAAAACAACGACCTTCACAAATTCTTAGGTCAATTAAACAAGAAATACATAATGAAGAACAACCAACTGACACCTAACACAATCTTCAGCCTCTTGTTCTGGATTCTTGAGTCTTATCAAATCTTCATGATGGTTATTGTTTTGCAATAGTCCATGTATGACGTTCTGAGCTCTGAAGTACAATTGGGGATCAAGCCGACTAACAAAGCCACAGTTGTTCCCTACTTTGTCACAGCAAAAGAATCGTCTTCCGTAATTTTGTTCAGTCCATGATGTTTTGATGATTGTTGGTGATCCACAAGCACGTACAACCATTGTTGTGTGTCTTTCTTGCTTAGCATGTTGTCATATGTTACAAATTAGGGTTTGGGATATGAAGAAGAAAGAAATAAAAGTGAAGCAACATTATTTCTTTCAGTTTATGATTATTTACGATAATGCCTCTGCACATGACAGTCATGTGACATGTTTTAACTAGGTTATGGATGGGGTTAGTAAGTGGATTGAAATTGCAATGAAATGAAAACATTAGTATCAAAATTGTAAAATATTGCGATGGCTAATAAACCACAGAGACCAAACTGCAATTTACTCAACTTAAAATAATAAGAAATTTACTTGAGAGCTCTAACATATATTTTTTTAAGAAACTAAAAGATTTACCTATACCATAAATAGACACGACATTGTACTTTTAAGTGGTTCCAAGTTCTAACATATGTTTTAACAAACACATGGACTTACACTTTCCGGTGGTTTTTGGCTATTGACTTTGTAACACATGAGTATGTTGTGAGACCGACAACCATTATAACCATGCATACGTAGCGAAAACTAAAATTTTATAGCAGACAACCACCACTATTACTACTGCCACCACCCCTCCATCAACACCAACACTATCACTAGGGATGGAGCCCGAGCTCGATGGGTACACCCGAAACTTATGGGTTGGGTGTACCCGCCAGGTATGGGATTAAAAATATATAAAAAAAATCGGGTACGGGTACGGGTATGGGATTTAGTGATACCCGCCCAATACCCGGGCCGTTTACCCGAAAAGTATATTAATTTAAATTTAATTATCCATTTATATAAACTTTAGCACATACACTTATTCATTATTCATAGATTTTGTTTGTCTTTAAGACTTTAATATACACATACAACATTTTATGTTTAGTTATGATGTTTCTATATAGATATCATGTATATATGTGTGGGCGCTTGGGGGACAAAAGTGAAATTGTACTAACTTTAACGTTATTTTACTAGTTTCGTGAAAATAACGTTAAAAGAGACGAATGGTTAATCATGCATCATGTGGTGGCGTTGATAGCTGAAAGACACGGGAGTACACGCACCAAACGGTCTTTGTCCCGATTGTTTGAGTGTTATGTGTCTTAGGTCCAAGACTTGATACAAAACTATAATCGAGCCGGGGGTCTCACTGGAAGCAGTCTCTCTATTCCTATGGGGTAGAGGTAAGGCTGTCTACATCTACCCTTCTCAAACCCTACCTTAGCTTTGCTATTGGTGAGATTCACTGAGTATGATGATGATGTTTCTATACAGATTAGAGATGTGTGTTAGTTTTGGGATTTTTTAAATACGTTTCAAGTTGTTAGGGAGATTACTTGAGTACTGATTAATTTTACTATTTTTCATGTCTGGTGTTCGATTAAATGCAAAAATTATAAACTGATATTTTGTGTTCCAAAGTAGTAGTACCTTAATTAGTTAATTATATAGATATAAAATATGCATTTGAATATGATATTTATGTATGTTATTGGTCATATTTTCCTTTATTGTAGTTATTAAAATAGTCAATTAAATAAACATTAGAGTAAAAAGCACACATGGGAGTCTCAATTGTATTTTTAACAAATTAACGGGTATACCTAATACCCGTGGGTATAGCCTATAGCCGATGGGTAATTACCTGACAAATACCCGACAGATAACGGGCCGGATATAGGACAAAGAATTACAACTGGATACGGGCTTAAGATTACCAATACCTGAGCTGAACCCGGCTATTGCAATTCCTAACTATCACCACCGCCACTACCGTCACAACACACATCAACTTCATAACCAGCCATTTAGTACATGTATATGTTTTATACTTTTTGATAAAGCAGCCTAACCTTAAAACTTATTTATATTTAGTCAAATTTTGTGGACAAACTGCATGGCCAATATTCTGGAACCACTCGACCCACTTTCCCATCTGTAGAAAACCCTAATATTCTTATGCAGCACACGAACCACTCTAAACCGTTGTCAAACTCTACACTTACCACCGGCTCATTGGCTATCTTTGATCACTGGACCCACTTAGTGACATGGCCCACAAACCACGTTTAGGTTTCCACTAGTCACTTCAACTGTGTGCTGTTCCAACCAATGTCCTCACTCCTCACATGTGTTGCTTTTTTCTCCCACAAACGGCTGCTGATCATCCTCAAATGTTGTCTAATATTTTATATATGTTCACCATCTCCACAACTTTATTATATTATGTTATTCCTAACTATATAAACAAACGTTCTAAGAGTCATCTCACTCGCATGTAAAGTAGAGTATAATGATTTGAGATAAGGGCAAACCTTACTTGCTATATGAGTCTTGGATATATATAATGGATATCAGATATGCCGGTCACAGTGGTGGTGTTGGTCACAGTGGTGGTGGTGGTGGTGGTGTTAGAGGTTGTGTTTCAAGGTATGACGACGGTTGTTGTTAGTGTTATTATTATTGTTTGATGTAATATTCAACTTTGTTTGTTAGTCACCATTCTGGTGCTAGTTATTTTTAGACCCATGGCCGTTCCAACCTTTTTGGAAGCTCAAGGTGAAATGAATTTCTCGGGTTCTTTTTCTTTGTTTATTAATATAAACGATACTCCTTTATTCGTGTTTGGAGAACTGAGCAAAAATGTAACGCTAAGTGATTTGCTTGTATATGAAATCAAACAAATCTAACACAATAAATTTGCACTAATATTAGTAGTTACTATATAATAATTTTTTTAATTGGAGATTACTTATACTATAGGTCCGGTCACTTGGACCATTTGTCAGTTGTGGTTGTTAAACACTTTTTTTGCTGTTATAGTTATTGTTATTTGACTCGACGTTTATTTTTAACTATTAGTAGTTAGTCACTGTGGTGGTGGTTAGAGAGATTGTCTAGTGTAGTTATTAAACAATTTTTGTACAGTTATAGTTATTATTATTTGATTTATCATTTATTTTTATCTATCAATAATTAGTCACTAATCTGTTGGTGCCTGGTGGTTGTTGAATAGTTAGTTTATGTAGTTACTAAATAAATATCATTAGTTATTGTTATTTGTTTGTGAAACCGTTTGTCTTGTATAGTTACTAAATATTATTTGATTTATCATTTATTTTTTTAATTTTGTTTGTTAGTCACTATTGTGGATCGTACCATACATCTATAATGGACATGGTGATGCTCAAGTTCAGACCGATTGCACCGAAACCAGTGCCTTCAGGATCGGGCTCTAGTAACTCAACAAAGGAGAATGTCCACGTAAGTGGTCGATGTAAGCGGAGGTACGATAGGGTTAAACGAAACGAGGGTAATAAGAAAAGAAAACCACGTCCGTCAACGTCGACGTCAGAAAAAGTTTCCAGTGACGGAGACGCGGTGGTGAAGCTACCGTTGATGCCCGAAACACCAAAGGCTATGGACCACTCGTTGATCAAGAATATAGCATCACCTATATGGTTGTACTCTACAAACAATAATAATCAAACATCACGTGATGGTCACGTGATACCACCAGAGAGGCCACAAACGGTGTCGTTGGTGATGGTGGACATGGTTACGGAGACTATGGTAGATGGAGAGTTGGAAGAATGGACGGTATGGATAGTGACACGTGTCCAAGATTCATATCGGATGGCAGGGATAAGGTGGTGTGGACAAACAAAGCGTATTAAGAGATGGTTGTCGGTGGTGATGAGGTGGTGGTTCGGAAAGAGGATGGATGGCCGGCAGCGTTCACGTGCAATGTGAGGGTCACGTGCCGGACCAACATGGGCACTTTAATAACCTTAACGGTGCCGTGTGACACATGGAGGATGGAGAGTGGTGGACATGCATGGAGATTGGACGTCAAGGTTGCGCTTTGTTTGGGTCGTTAAATAAACAAGTATAGTGTTTTTTTAATTTGTAAAAGAAAATAAACCCTTTTAAAAAAATAAAAATGGGTTGTACAAATGTTTGGAGTATGATTTCGTGTTGTAAGTTAAGTTTGAATATCGTAGGACTTTGGGTTGTTAATAACAACTATCAAGGATATGGAGTGTATATATAAGTTTTATGATTTTAATTAGATTTGCATATTGAATGAAGTAACTATGAGACGTGGTTTTAGAAATTGTACGTTTGCATCTTGTATGATGTATTCGGAGAGTTTATTATTATATTTACGTGTAAGCAAAGTATATTAAGTTCGCCTCGGATATGGTTAGAAAATGTGTGAAGTACATGGTTTTTTAACATTAGGGACGAAAGCGGGGCGACTTTTGGACAAGTATTAATAATCCTAGTCACATTTCTTGGTCAATACTCAGAACCATCTCTGTGCAATTAAGTGTTCTAGCCGAAACAAAAAGTCAAGTTGGTTTAACGAATTATGTAAATTATTTTTTTAACGATGATTAATATTATAGCAATAAATATAGCAAAAATACAGGGTTTCTAAATTTATTGGTTTCTAATGTTTCAAAATAACTTCAATTCCATATAAAGTTCAACGGTATCCAATCTTTAGTTTTTTAATTTTATTTTTTTTAACTTTTTATTACAAATTACATTATATAGATGTTTGGATAATGGATATTGATCAAATCAACTAATTGGCCAATATGGTATAAGATTTAAGATATGGATAAAAATAAAAATTATTTGGACCAAACAAGTTATAAGATTATATCTCTATAGAGATGGTCCAATAAATCACATTAGATAGGTATTTGGATAATGAATATGGATCAAAATAAGATTAATAGGCCTAATATTATAAAATTTTAGATATGAACATAATAAAATTATTTGAGCCCAATAAATTGGAAGATTAGATTTTTATATAGAGAGTCCAATTAATTTTTCAATTTCTTAAAGAAAATTACAGAGAAAGTCCAATAAATTTTGATAATTACTCGTCAAGTATCAAGATGCATGTTAGTTCGTTAAAAATTGTTAACGATTTCCAAATTCATATTTTCTTACCATTGTAACTTCATGTTTTAACAACTAAAATATTTAAAATGTGATAAAGTTACAATCATATCATCATCACTATAAAAGTTTTAAAATATCTAAAAATATTTTGGGTCCTTCTTCTCCACTACAGCGTAGTGGTTGTTCCCATATCGGTGAAGGCTTGGCCCAGGGCTTTACCCGGGTTCGAGTCTAAGGGGGGACGTGTCACACCCCAACCGATGGCGGAATCATCAGGGTGCGGCACTAAGCGGTTCAGATTGTTCGAGAGAATCCACAATAAGTATTTTAAATGACAATATTTAAGCGTCAATTTCCCATACAATCAACATACAATCATTACATAATCATCACGAATTCCATTAATCTCAAACAATTTTCAAAGTCGATTACAATTTATTACAAGTTTCTAAGCAAAATCCTAAGTCCGTTTGCAGCGAGTAGAAACATTAACCTGCAACATACGTTAAAATAATTATCAATACAAAAATGTATTGGCGAGTATACATGTTTTGATATAATAGCATAATAGATAGAAAACGTTGCGAAATACCACATACATAAACATGACCAACACATATACACTCACAAGACAAATTTATCATGCTATACTCTCGAGATGCTCGCGCGGTCTTCCCAGCTAGACCCCGTCGGGTGTTAGCCAAACTATAGTACCATACTAGCTAAGGTGAGTTAACGAAAATGTGTCCTAGTTTACATGTATCAAGCATCATGTGTAGACTTGTGTAACGGATATTCGCGTGTGATAATCAGTTTAGTTTTGCGTTGTGTATTTTGATATGAACGTATGTTACACCCCAAAAGTGCGTTTAAAGCGAAAAGGGGGTCAAGTATACTCACAGTGGGTGCGTAACAGCGAACATCGAGAGTTGATGAGAGGAGAGAAATAGAGTGTCGGTTTAGCCTGCGCGTAGAGACGGAAGGAATCAGTCTTCCAGAGTGTTGAAACAGTTGAAACGGAGAGTCGTGCGGGAACAGACTATTTCGCACGAAATGGAATTTTCGTGCGGAAATGCCTGCTTTGTGTCTAAAATCGAGTGTTTTCGCGTCTGTCTTTGAGAAATCGAGTGTTCATCCCTCCAACCTTAGGTTACTGATCAACCTAGCATCAGAGAGGTCTTTTGAGCGAGTGAGTCTCTTGTATGAACTCAGACTGTACCGTGTGAACCAAGTATGGTTTACGCGAACCAGTCCAGATCGCACAAGTGACTGTTCTTACGTCTTGGTGCGTTCGGGACTAAGACTTCGTCTGAAACAGATGTTTCGAGTTTATTTCGTGACGGTTTCGACAGCGCCTCGTTCCACTTCTTAGTGAACGAAACATTAGTCGGTCTGATCCGTTTTCGTGTGAAAATCGATTTGATAAAGCAGTTTTGTTAGGATAAACACTTGGTGAGTTTGAAACAACAAGGTTTCGGGTCTGAGAAGCCAAGGCTAACTCAAACATGCTCGGTTAAGTGCTAAATCCTTAAGAAAATCAGAAGGTTTTATGAAAAAGATGAAGATTTTCGTAAAACATAGAAGTTTATATGAAATCGAAGATAATCTCGTGCAAAATCGTTGTAGAAACCGTTGTGATTCGTGTGAAAAACGTAATTTTCTTACTTGGAACAGAGAGAATCGGGCTGGAGAGCGTTTTGGTGCGGAATGGCAGCAAGTTGGAGTGAATGGTGAAGGGTTGTGTTTATAAGCAGAGAGGAATGAAGGTGGTTTGGTGAAATTTTCGTGCGGAAATCCATATTTTCGTGTGAAAATGTCATTTTCGCACGAAATATGTCTTTTTCGCACGAAATATGTCTTTTTCGCACGAAAACTGCCAATCGGAGCCAAAGGATGCAACATTTTCGCACGAAAATACAATTTTCGCACGAAAATCAATTTTCTCACAAAAATCATTTTCGCACGAAAATTGTATTTTCGTACGAAAAAATATATTTTTTTTGGATTCTAATGGTTAAAACAAGCACTTTTTACAAAAGGACCCTATGCTAGAAAAATTCCTAAAAATTATTAAAAACCCTTTTGTAATGCTTCCGTTCGTATTAGTTAATTATATTAAGCGTTGCGTATAAAATGCGATAAAGCGAATTAAGCGAGAGCGAGAGCGTGAATTAAGCGTTTTAGCAAAGTGTTAAGCGTATTAATCGATTAAATTAAGTTAAGATTCGAATGGATAAGCGAGGTAGTATGCGGCTTTGTTCCCAAGTCTTGCGAGAGTCGCGTTGCAGTTTAAGCGAGCAGATAGCCTTGGAAACTTCATGCAAAGTTTGTAGTATTTAGCGAGTGCGTATAAGCGTCGTGAGGTGCGATATAGTGCGAAAATAAGCGATGTAGTGCGAAAATATGATGTAGCGTAGTAAGCGATATAGTTTACATTATGATCCGAATCTCTGGTGCTAGACGTAACGAGAGTAACGAGCTGCGAAAATGCAGGTTGTTACAGTCTCCCCTGCTCTAGAAAATTTCGTCCCGAAATTTATTCGAAAGGGAGACCTTGAGAATTCACATGAATAGATAGCGATAGAAGCGATAAGACGTTAGCGTAAGTTGAGGATGAATGAGCGATCGATATATGATTGACGAGTGAAAGCGTCTCGGTGGCGTAGAAGAATCGATGAGTAAAACCGACTTAATTGACTCGTGGTTAGCAACTCACGAGTTGGCGATCCAAAAATGTTTTTAGGTTTTTGAAAAGTTTTGGTTAAATTATTACGAAAAGGCTTTTGAATAAAACTCGATTTAGGAAAATTTTCTTACGATGCGGCGTTAGGCTGAGTCGATTTAACCCACGTTGTAAGAAATGTTTTTGTTGGTCAAAATAATTCAAAAATTATAGCAAATTGCCCAAATTTTGTAAACATTTAAAAATCTTTATTTATTTCCAAACACGACGGTAAAAATAGGTTTTAACGGTATAAAAAATTTAATTAGTGCCGAACCCCACATGGCATCTTTCCACGAAAGTTTGTTAATATGGCTAAAACACTTATATATAGGAAGTACCAGCGGCGTATCCACCATGTTTTAGCCATATCGCCTCTGTTTCGTGGAGCGATGCCAGGCGTGTTGACACGATATAGATAGATTTCGGTATCCTTGGTCCACGCGGTGAAGGGGGGCCAAGAAATTATGAGGCTTGAATAACGTCGAACCCACATGGCATCCTTTCACGGAATTCGTAAATACGGCTAAAACACTTATATATAGGAAGTATCAGCGGCGTATCCACCATGTTTTAGCCATATTGCCTGCGTCCCGTGGAGTGATGTCATGTGTGCCGACATGACATGGATAGATTGACGATTGGAATAACGAAGCGGTAAGAACGAGAGATGCGATAAGCGTTAAACGTCACGAAGCAAAGACGATACACGAAGACATAGCGTTCGAGCATCGAGATGAGAAGAGCGATAAGCGATAAGCGATAAGCGACAAGCGATAAGCGACGCGAGGTAGATCCCTGTGATAGTGCGATTGTGTTGCTGTAGGCTCGTGGGGTATCTAGTGTCTGCGCGATCGAGAAAGCGATGGGATGTTACGCCCTTGCGGAGGAGTTTTGCGTGTGAAAATAATCATCATAATATAGAAGGTCTAATAACCTTCAACTACACATGGCACGTCTCCACGGAAGTTTGTTAGCATGGCAAAGCACTTATATATAGGAAGTACCAGCGGCGTATCCACCATGCTTTAACCGCACCTCCTCCGTCCGGTGGATAGATGTCGCGCTTTGTCGACATGGTTAAAACGCTTATGTATAGGAAGTAACATCGGCGTATCCACCACGTTTTAACCACGCTTTTAACGTTAGGGTACCATTAGAACTCATTACGATCCCCATGCAGACCCCAAAATAATCCCGTGTGCACCCGTGATTAGTTCGGTGTTTGCATGTTTATCGTAACTTGTTTTAAAGGCGCGTAGTAGGGGTAGAAAAATGTATTATATCGTGATATACTATATAGCCTTATTAATAATAGTTAGTGTGTGCGTTTAGACTAAGTGCGAGGACTCGAGATAGAAGGACGTCGTCGTGTATTGAAGCGACGTTGAATAATAGATAATTATAAAGCATAAATAATAGCGCCGAGATTCGTACCGTTGAGGACGTCGTCATGTGCCTGGTCGATGTTGATGTCCTCGTCTTCTTCTACTGGGGCTGCGGCTTGGGTCGGTGACTCCGGGGGTGTCGACTCATCTTGTTGTCGTGGTCGTGTGCGACATTTGCTGGTGAAGTGACCGTCAATAACGGCAGCTGGCTTCGGCCCGGTGGTGATAAGTACACATCTGACACTGGGGATGAGGTCCGGTGTAGTTACGCCTTGGGTAGAATGGAACTGCTCGAAGAGGTTTAGGATTGAGCGGCTCAGTCACGGAGTAGTTGAGGCTCGAGCTTTTTCTCTTGCGGCTGGGCTTGGCGGCAGCTTACGGTGGCGTGTCGTCGTCGTCGTCGGAATCGTTCTCGGATTCGTTGTCGGAATCGTCGGACAATTCGACAGTAGCTTGGTTCAGGTTCTTGGCGGGATTTTTGGAGAAGAACCCTTCCAATACCCGTTTGTCGTTGATTTTTGCGGCCAGTTGGTAAGTTTCTTCAATGGTAGCCGGTCTTGCAGCTTCGAAAAAATCGCCTACACACTCCGGCAAAGCACGTATGTACTTTTTGATAGCCTTTTCCAGGAGTGTCGACTTGATTAGGGTTAATAATGCTAAGTTGTTTGAACCTTGCTGTGAAGCCGGCGTTGTCACCTTCTATCTGCTTGATTTTCCAGAATTCGTTCTCGAGCTTTTGGACGTCGTGGGGAGGATAATATTTTCTCTTCATAAGCTCCTTCAGTTCCTCCCACGATAATGCGTAAGCTGCGACGTTCCCACGCTTGATGCGCTCGGCCGTCCACCAGTCGAGGGCTCGGGATTGAAATACTCCGGTAGCATAGGTGGTTTGAAATGCTAAGGGCACCCACTTTGACGGAGGGTAACCTCGATTGCATCAAACCACTAAAGCATCTGAGATACACTTCCTTCACCTGTGAAGACCATTGGGTCACAGGCCTTGAACTGTTTGTAGGAGAAAGTAGACTTTGGTGCATCGGACTTAGAGTCTTCCGATGTTTGAGAATTGCTGAGGGCTTGAACTTGGGTGATGATTTGGGGAATGACCTTGGCCATTTCCTTGGCCACGAGTGATGCAATTCTCTTATCGGCGTTTCTTCAGGCTTGACGTCGCGAGTTGGAAGCGTTCGAAGACATCTAGACAAAGAGATTTGGAATGAGATTCGATCATAATGGTTTTTGAAAATTGCGATGCGATTTAGCGCGTTTAAAAACTTGTTGCAGTTAATATAGTAATACATATTCACATAGGATTTCACATAGGAACCACGTATCTCCTAGATTCTTACGTATTCACATAAGCACATGTAACCACATACTATATATACGTATATATGTGTGTGTATATAGAAAAGGCGCGAGGACGCGTTTAAGAGGTTCGTTATGATTTAGTTTTGTTGCGAGCATTAGCTTTTGTTTTGGATTGTGATGGGTGTGCGAGTTGTGCGTACGTTTATGGAGCGAAAAGCAATAAATCGAGAAATCGATAAACTGTAAAATCTTCAATTCGAAAACATATAAGCATAACAAAATTCGATGATGCGTAAAATCAGCGATTGCAGGCTTAAAATTAATAGAGTGTCCTGGGTTTTGAGACAGCGACTACCCAAAGTGATTCGATCATTCCGTTGAGTTTGGGCACACGCTTTGGCCTAATAGGTAAATGCTCTCACCGCCTCACGGCTAACGGCATTACCCTTCCGGTTACAACGTGTCCCAATTCCACGAAATAGTCAAGAATGGTGAGATTTGAAAATCGTTGAGTGGGATGAGTTTTCAAGGTTTAGGTTTCACCCTAACTTAATAACTTCGAATCCATGATTGTGGTTTCCCTCCCGGACCCATCAAGAGGTTTCCACTGGATAGGATGGGAAATTTCTGTTAAGATGTGGATATCACTCCTAACCTAACGGAGAATTTCGTGCTAATTGGAAAATGCAGAATGAGTGATTCGTCGAGAGTTCGCGGTTTTCACACCTAATCTCGGCAAATCGACTCGTTGGTGTTGTACGAGTATCTTTGTAGCTTCGTGTGTTATGTTCAAGTCTTAGAAAGACTTCATATAGTATTTTAAGTCCAACAATACGGGGGAAAAGTTTTAATCGGCTAAGCAAGGAAGAAGCACACAGTTTCCTACTATAGACTAGGCAATCTACCTTATCCCTATAATTATGGCTCTGATACCAATCTGTCACACCCGAACCGATGGCGGAATCATCGGGGCACGACACTAAGCGGTTCAGATTGTTCGAGAGAATCCACAACGACTATTTTTAAATGACAATATTTAAGCGTCAATTTCCCATACAATCAACATACAATCATTACATAATCATCACGAATTCCATTAATCTCAAACAATTTTCAAAGTCGATTACAATTTATTACAAGTTTCTAAGCAAAATCCTAAGTCCGTTTGCAGCGAGTAGAAACATTAACCTGCAGCATACGTTAAAATAATTGTCAATACAAAAATGTATTGTGCGAGTATACAGGTTTTGATATAATAGCATAATAGAGTTATTACGAGAAGGGTAATCATTTTTGAGTTATTTTCTGATTAATAAGATTGAGAGTTATTCGATCTAAATTCTTTTCTTTTACTTTTCTAATTCGGTTTGATTATCGACTCGGACTTGACCATTCAACTATACCTCTTTGTCCTCGGCGAGACTTACCCTCAACCACTTGTTTGAGGAGCCCCGTAAATACACTTGATATCGCGAAGCCAATGACTTACACTACACCGTTTCTAGTTTGTGTTGCATTATGTTGCATCTACAAGGTTAAGTTAAAAGGTCATTGTTAAGACCATAACAAACCAAAAGCGATATTGAAGCAACTATCAATAACGGGTTCGTGATTGCTGTAAACTAAAAGAGAACTTCACATATAAAAGATATGAAATAATTGAATTTTAGAAAACCACAAATTTAAACTAGAAAATTGGTTAGAGCTTTACAATAAATGAAAAGGCTCTCCAAAAATAAGTGTATGCCATTTGATGTAAGGAGCACACGGTATTCTTTAGTAGAAGGCGGAAGAATAGTTCGCTTTGTGCTCACTACATGGCTGCATATCTTTGAACCTTATTGATCTTCTGAATGACGATGGTAGTCGAGATCATGAATGCATTTATTTGCATAAGCATTCCATTATGCCTCTTTGTTCTAGGATCACCATAAATGCATCTGATAAGGTGAAGCCAATGACTCGACTTACACTACACAAATGCTACTTTGTGTAAAAAAAGTGCATGTGCCAAATATTGCTAAAAATATAAATGTGCCTAAAGAATGTTGCTATTGTGGGCATCTAACTTTTTTCCATATCAAAACCTGAAAGTTGAAAAGAAGATGGCCTTTGAAATCAGTCACAAATCTTTATGATTAGAGTGTTAACTGCTTATATTCTGTTATAATATTTGCTTAACGGGCGTGGAGAAGACTATTAGATGAATCCAGTTCGAGCCAAATGAGAATGGCAAAGAAAATGGTACGAATACACTTGTTAGCGAAGGAAAAAAGAAAAGGAAGAATCTGCAGAGTGAAGAATTTCGATAGATTGATTTGTATTCTAAGTATTGTTATAATGGTGTTCTTGCCTGCCAACAACAAATTAGGTGGCTTCATCTCAAATTCTATTGAACTTTTAAGTTTGATATTTTTTTTGTTTTTTAATACACCATTGCGACGTTTTTTTAATCTACGTTTAAACCTACCCGCTTTAATGCGCAGCCATCGTGTTTATTTTGTTCCAATAATTTGGCTTTGTATACATCAAAACTTTTCCATAACTTTCAAATATACCTTCGCGGCGTGGTTTTCTGTGGTCATGTTCATGATTTCTAATTTTTATCTACATTTCATACCCGCTATGAAGCGGAGGTGGGTAACCTCTTAGTAAACCTTTAACAAGGTAAGAAAAAATAGTACTTTTCAAAATTAAACTTTTTAAACTAGATGCTTTGTTGGAGCCCTTCAATGATAGAAATGCTCTCCAAAAACAAGTGTATGCCATTTAATGTAAAGAGCACACGATATTCTTTAGTAAAAGGCGAAAGAATAGTTCACTTTGTGCCCACTACATGGCTGCATACTTTTCAAACATACTAACTGTGTTTTTTATAACTATCTTCCTCAACTCTCCTTCACTTACCTGGCTAATGTGGGATCAATAAACTCCTGATGTGCAAGTGTAGAACTGTCCCAACTGTATGAAATTATATATTTTAATAAACCTTTTAATCTCTGTGTGTTTGATTCCTGCTTTATAATATGGACAATATACCTTACTTTTTGTAATAATTTGATATAAACAATGTTTTTTCTTTGTTATAAAAAGTATGAACAAAGCAAGTAGCTATCAGATTCTTTTTTTTGTAAATCACACAAACGAGATATTTGTTCGTCTTTTGAACGGCGTGTTCACAAGGTTGCTTCATGAACAAGTAGAAGAGAGCTCATTTTGAGCTTCTTGATCTCCTGAATGACGATTATAATCGAGATCATGAATGCATTTATTTGCTTGTTCTAGGCGAGACTTACCCTCAATCACTTGTTTGAGGATCTGAAAACGGGAAGCCAATGACTCGACTTACACTACACCATTACTATTTTATGTAAAAAAGTGCATGTACCAAATATTGCTAAAAATATAAATGTGCCTAAAGAATGTTGTTATTGTGGGAATCTCACGTTTTTCTGTATCAAAATCTGAAAGTTGAAAAAAAGATGGTCTTTAGAATCAGTCACAAATCTTTATGATTAGGGTGGTTCACAGATGATTCTCCATTTGTTTAATGGGTATGAAAAAAAGCTACTGATCCTGCAACAAAGAAAACAAGAAAATTTAAATGTGCAGATAACAAAAAGAAAATGACAAAGAAAATGGTATAAATACGCTAGTTGTTAGTGAAGGAAAAAAGAAAAAGAAGAAGCTGTAGAGTAAAGAAATTTTGATAGATCGATTTGTAATCTAATATGGTCATAATGGTGTTGTTGCCTAGCCAAGAACAAATTAGGTGACTTCATCTCAAATTCTGTTGAACTTTCAAGTTTGATATTTGTGTGATTTTTGGCCTGTTTTTGGGTATTTTTGAAATAACGGGTCAGATTGTGTTTGAGTGTGTCTGAACCCACAACTAAAGGGTTGTTCTAAAAGTATTTATAAACAAACATATAAGAAAGGTATAAAAGCTTATTATGAACAAACATTTAAGAAAGGTATAAAAAGCTTATTATTTCGTTTTACAAGAAGTTTTAAATTAACATTTGTTTTTATATTCATCAGCTTTAAACTAAAAGACTTGTTGCAGAAAAATATTATTAGCATATTAAAAGGAGTAAATTACTTTTTGAGTCCTTGTGTTTTAGTGGTTTTAACCACTTGAATCCAAAATCAAAAAGTTTAACGCCCTGAGTCCCTAACCGCTCATTTTATAACGTTTCGAGTCCAATTTTTAACACCTGTACCTTTGATTTTGGACTCAAGTGGTTAAAACCACTAAAACACAGAGGGACTCAAAACGTTGTAATATGAGCGGTTAGGACTCATAGTGTTAAACTCAAGTGGCTAAACCACTAAAACACAAGAACTCAAAAAGTAATTTATCCTATTAGAAGATTAGTTTTAGAGTTAATTATGTTTTTCGTCCCTGTCGTTTGTCAAAAATCACTATTTCAGTCCATTAGTTTAAAGTTGTCATTTCAGTCCCTGTGGTTTCATTTTCGTAACTTTTTCAATCAATTGGTTTTTCAAAAATCATTATTTTAGTCCATTAGTTTGCAATAAAGTGTCAGAATAATTGGATGGAATTAACGAATATGGATTGAAATAGTTACGAAAGTGAAACCACAGGAACTGAATGACAATTTTTAAACTAATGGACTGAAATAGTGATTTTTGACAAACCACAGGGACGAAAAACGTAATTAACTCTTAGTTTTAAAAAAAGTAGAGCATTACACTGTATTTATAAATATTAGTTTTAAACTAGTAGATTGGTTGGAGCTCTTCCGTAATAGGAGAGGCTCTCTAAAAATAAATGTATGTCATTTGATGTAACGAGCACATGGTATTCTTTAGTAAAAGGCAAAAGAATAGTTCGTTTTGTGCTCACTACATGGCTGCATATAACTCTCAAACATACCAACTTCCTTTTTATAACTACCAACCTCCATCTCTCATTATCTTAGCCACCCAATGTGGAATCAATAACTTGTGATGTGCAACTGTTCCAACTTGTTTTATTTTTCAATAAGAAAATCTACATGAAATACAATTTGTAATCTACCTGTATTACAATATGTGTTTGATTTTGGACAATTTATCTTAGTTTTTGTAATAACGAGATATTAAAAGAATATGTCTTTATTTGTTAAAAAAAGCAAGTCTGAACAACGTAGTTGCTATCAGATTCTTGTTTGTATATCACACGTCTGAACGAACGATAGGTTCACATGATTGCTTCATGAACAATCTTCATTTTGAGCTTCTTGATCTTCTTAAAGACGATGGTACTGAGGTCACGATGCATTTATCCGTATACCATTCCATTATACACACAGGCGGAGGTTAATGGAGGCCCGGGGGTGCCCCACCCCCACCAAATTTTCGATCATAGTGTTTAGTTTTACCAAAAATTGGATTTTTTGTAGTGTAAAATATTGAACTTTTAAGAGTCCGGCTCCCACCGAGTTTTTGTTCAAGCTCCGCCACTGATTATACACTTATACTTCTTTTTCTGGGTGAGACGAGCCTTACGCCTACCACTTGTGTGAGGAGCACCGTAAGTGCATCTGCCAATGACTGGACTTACTCTATGCTGTTGTTATTTTGTGTAAAAAAAGTGCATGTGCCACACATTGCAAAAAATAAAAAATGTGCCTAAAGAATGTTGCTATTGTGGGAATCTTACCCTTTTCTGCTTAAAAATTAGAAAGTTGGAAAAAAAGATGGTCTTTGGTATCAGTCACAAATATCCCACACCAAATAAAAACAAGAAAAAGAAATGATCATATGACAAAAAACGTCCGTTGCAAACGTAGAATCAATTGCTGAAAAGAAGAAACAGAAACAATTACTTCAAATAATCCGAGCCGAATGAGATGGTATACATGTACACTTGCTGTAATTGAAGGAGAAAAGTAAAAAAAGTTGTAAAGTAAAAAACAAAATTTGAAAATTTAAACTAAAAAATTGTTTGAAGCTTTTCAATATATGAAAAGGCTCTCCAAAAATAAGTGTATGCCATTTAATTTAATGTAATGAGCACACGGTATTCTTTAGTAAAAGGCGAAAGAATAGTTCGCTTTGTGCTCACTACATGGCTGCATACCTTCCAACCATACTAACTACATTTTTTATAACTACCTTCTTCCATCTCTCATTCTGTTATCTAGCCGATATGGGATTTAAAAGCCTCTCACCTTGTGGTTTATTCTCTTCTACAACTTTTCATCTTAATTTCATAAAATTTGTTTTTAATAAATTTGGTTATGTAATTTAGCTTTCTAAAATAGAGATATGGTCGCCTTTGGGGTCTTCTTAGTCTATCAGATTCTAGTTTGTAAGTCACATGTACACAAGAAATGTTAATCTTCTGAATGACAAGTATGCGCTTTTCACAAAGTTGCCCCCGAATATGGATCGATCATGATTCATGAACAAGCAGAACATCGTATTGATCTTCTGAATGACGGGTGTTGCTCCTCATAGGAACCTTGATGTCATAAAAGCTGTTTTGGAAAAGACTAGTGTGGAAGTAGTTTAAAATACTGTGAAGCGTGTAGCTATTTTGCAGAGGTGACAACTTCAGTCAATTTTTTACGAGTGGGTCGTGTTATATCTCAAAGTGGGTTATAAATAAGGTTTAACTTTTCAGTCATCATTTTTAGTTTATACACCTTTGCGTATAATTTTATTAAAAAATATAGATTATTATGTAGTGTTACGGTTACAATGTTTTTCGTGTATCATAACTGGTACATTAATTAAGTATAAAAGATGTACAAAAAAGGTGTTTGTGGGTCAACCAAACTTGTTTTGACCTGTGCCAAAAAGGGACTAGTTTCGACCCTACTGTTTTTCGACCCTTTCTTTTAAATTCAGTATCCACATAACCATTCCACTATATCACATATGCCTTTGTTCTGAGTGCGACTTGCCCTCAACCACTTGTTTAAGGAGCACCAAGAATACATGTGATACCGTGAAGCTGTTTTGCGTAAAAAAGCACATGTGCCGAACATTGCTAAAAATATAAATGAGCCTAAAGAATGTTACTTAGTGAAGGAAAAAGGAAAAAAAAGTTGCAAAGTGAAGAATTTTTGATAATTTGATTTGTAATCTAATATGGTTATAATGGTCTTGTTGCCTGGCCAAGAACAAGTTAGGTAACTTCCTTTAAAATTCTGTTGAACTTTCAAGTTTGATATATGTGTGATTTTCGGCCTGTTTTTGGGTATTTTTGAAATAGCGGGTCGGGTTGTACCTGAGTGTGTTTGAACCCGCAACTAAAGGGTTGTTCTAAAAGTACTTACAAGCAAATGCAAAAGAAAAGTACAAAGAATTAGCATTATTTTTATAATTATCAGCTTTACAATTAAAAGATTGGTTCAAATAAATTTTGAAATTTTAAAATTTAGCTTTAAAAAAAAGTTAACATTGTAGTTGTAAATATATTAGTTTCAAACTAGAAGATTGGTTGGAGCCCATCAATAATAGAAGAGGCTCCCCAAAAATAAATTTATGCCATTTAGTGTAACGAGCACACGGTATTCTTTAGTAAAAGGCGAAAGAATAGTTCGCTTTCTGCTCACTACATGGCTGCATGCCTTTGAACCTTGTCAACTGCAGTTTTTATAAATACCTTTCTCCATCTCTTCTTCTTTTACCCCGCAGATGTGGGATCAATAGTATGCCTCTCACCACCTGATGTGCAATTTTCTAACTTGTTTTATATTTCATTATGAAAAAAGTTAAAAACCTTTGTTTTTTATAAATCCTCATTATAGTGAATCTGCCTTAAACTAAAGGTAATATTATGTGTTTCATTTCTTTCTTTCTGGACAAGTTGTCTTGTGTACTTGTTCAAGATCATGATCAGTGGCGAAGCTTGAGATTTCCGACTGGGGGGTCGGAAGTTAGCGGACCTAAAATTATACCTAAAAAGATTATAAAATTGGGGGGTCGAAAACGTATATACCTAAAAAATTCCGTACGAAAACTACATACCGGACACTACTGAGCGAAAAGTTCGGAGGGTCGGGCCCTGATCATGATTCATGTACAAGTACAAGAGCATCTTGGTTTCCATCATCTTGATCTTCTGAATGACGGGTCATGTTGCTTCTGGTAAGAACAATAAAGTCATGTATACGTTTAACTTTTCGAAAATTTACATATTTTATGAGGTCTACATTATGTTGTATACGACCGGTTAAAAATGTTGTATGCTCGTATATCGTATGACTACTAATGGATGTGATGGCTACTGGGTGTGCATCTAACATCTTGTGAGAAGGACAGGGGTCTTCCTTTAGAGACGCCCGTATAGATGTATACGAACATCTCAGATTCTGGTCAACCTTTTATGTGATTTTTAAGTAACGGTTCAGGTTGTACATGAGTGTGTTTTAAACAACTAAAGGGTTGTTCTTGAACTACTTTATAGCATTTCAAACACATAATTCCCAAAATTAAACTAGAAGATTGGTTGGAGCCCTTCAATAATAGAAGAGGCTCTCCAAAAGTTAGTGTATGCCATTTAGCGTAACAAACACACAATATTCTTTAGTAAAAGGCGAAAGAATACTTCACTTTGTGTTTGCTACATGGCTGCATGCCTTTCAACCATACCAACTGCCTATTTTATAACTACCTTTGTCCAACTCGTTTTATATATTCAGTATGAAAGAAAAGAAAAGAAAAGAACAAAAAAAGTTTAATATATAATAAGTCCTAATGGTAGTGAATCTGTCTTTGATGAAATGACAACTCATGTTTCTGAGTTATTTTTATTTTTATTTTATGAGGTTTACATTATGTATGCCAATAAGGTATAGCTAGGGGTGTTCATGAACAGAGCTAAACCGAACAGAGGTATGCTCGTGCTCAGTTCGGTTTGAAACTGAGCCGCTCTGTTCGGTTCGGATTTAGGAAATCGAGCAGAATCTTATGCTCGTGCTTGGTTCGAGCCGCTCGGTTCGGTTCGTTTTTGCTCAGTTTTATTTAGCAGTCATACACAATCATTATTTCACCAAAATTCACCAACTTATATGTCTCACACACACTTGACAATTTAACAAAATACAAACATAAAAAGTCCCAAAAATTAAACAAAATATTTATGTTACATGTTTATATTTAATAAATATAATATATATATAATAATAAAAATAAATTCGATCGAAACCTATTTAATAAATATAATATATATATAATAAAAATAAATTCGATTAAAACCGAACGAGCGACAAGCGAGCATACCTATGCTCGTGCTCGGTTCGTTTTTAAACCGAATCGAGCTGCTCGCCTCGGTTTTAACCGAGCAAGGAATCGAATGAGCAAATTTCCGAGCTTTTCGAACGATCTTCGAGCGCCGAGCAGTTTTGGACAGCCCTAGGTATAGCCAGGTGGTCAGGGGATTTTCCACTAAGTGGTTTTCTCCCGGGGAGGTCTTAGGTTCGATTCCTACTAAGTGCAAATTATGTAAATATGGGAGAGCACCTTTGGGAGGGATTTGAACTTGGGGTGAGGGGTTTAAACAGCATATGCTGGCCCTTTGAAGTTAGCTGGAAATCCAATTGATCTACCGTTAAAAAAAACAATCTAATATCAAGGCCTGTCAATGAACTATGAAGAACATGTGACAAACAGAAAGAGGAACAAACAATGATCGAAGCTACTTTTGTGCTCCATTTCCACTCTTTAGTGAACCTTGAAAGAGAATTATGGTTTTTCCAAACTCTCAAAAGAAAATTAAACTTGTAGATACATAAAAGGCAAACAATTGGGAAAGTAAAGCAAAAACTGGCATAACAGTTGTGTGATGCACACTCACCTTTTAGGATACTACGGTGGTGAATTTGCATTTAAAAGTTAACAATCGTAATAATGAGTCCTAAGAGTCATGATCATGCACAAGCACACGTAGTAAGATAAGCCCAATGGCGGGTTCCAGAATTCCATTGCTGAGCTCTCAAATGCATTTCGGTTTTCGAAGGCACATTCCAACCCTTTAAATTGAGTTTGAACAAGTTGTTATAAGTTTACAAAAGCTAAACTGAAAGTTGGTTGGAGCACTTCAATAATAGAAGAGGCTCCCCAAAAATAAATGTATGCCATTTAGTGTAACGAGCGGACGGTATTCTTTAGTAAAAGGCGAAAGAATAGTTCGCTTTGTGCTCACTACAATTTTGAGATAGAGTTTAAACATGACTCATCTTTTAAGCTAAACTTAAACTCAACTCAATAACCTTAACTTCATTCGTAATACACATTCGAGTTTGACATCTTCATAATGCACACCCGAGTTTAACTTCGTAAAAGATTTATGCTCGAGTATCTTAACAAATTATATAAAATAAAAAAAATGAATTTAGGAAAATTTATCAGGTTTTTATAAAATTTGAATCCGAAAATGAAGAAGATTAAAGAAGTTTCAAATGATCCAAACCCGTTTTAGCCAACCAGTTACAAGTGTGACTTTGACCCGAATGTCGCACCCGTGCAGAAGCAACCTACAGTTTGTTATCTTGTATGCAACTAAGAACTTAAACAGGAACACAAGCATGTCGGTGTGAATCGCAGACCCACTGGCCAGAATCATGGCGTTTCAAACCACAAAAGCCCGGTTTTACATAAACATTCTTGATCAGACTTGACAATTAGTAAGAAACTAAATGTTATTTTTTCATATATGATTAAAAAAGTCTATTACACGAGACCCGGAGAGTCAAATTTGAACTTGCATACATCAACAGTAGACTCAAACCTAGAATAACTGGTTAGGCACGATCATATGCGGTCCTAACTTGCTTATTTGGTTTGGTTAACCCAAACCCGTTTTACTATGGTTCTTCAGTAACCGACACAAACCATTCATTACAAGTTTAGGAAACCATGTATAGAATCAAGAACCGATACTGAAGACGTTTGACTAATAAACCACTTAAATGTCAACTGCAATCTTGGCATCAAGACATGTGAACTCTTCATAAAATGCCTTCAAATGTTCATATGAATGCTTCACATCATCAACTGCACACATCTCTCTTATGCTATGCATAGACAACTGTGGTGCCCCGATATCGACTGTGCGAATCCCCGTCCCACTGGCCAGAATCGGTCCGATGGTGGTGCCGCACTCCATGTCGTTTCGAACCACAAAGTCCTGTTTTACATAAAAGCTTTCTTGATTAAGCGTGCGCATTAGTTGTAAAAATAATATCGTGTACAAACTTATTGATGATTTCATCTTTAATCAGAGGTGCCCAAATGTGTAATCGGTCAGGATGTTAAACTATAAGAAGAAACAAACAACCCGATTGTTCATAGGGCTGTAGTCGAGCCGAGCTGGGTTGAGCTCGAGCTCGAACTTAAACGAGCCAGCTCGGCTCTATTTAATCGAGCTGAAAAGTCGAGCTCGAGCTTGGCTCGTAAAATGTTTTGAGTCAGCTCGAGCCAAATCGTGCCAGCCCGTTAATTTTTTTTTTACAAATGTTGATAATATAAAAACAAAAAAATAAATAAATTAGATACACATATATCTATATGTGTTATTTTTTATTTTGTAATATTTAAAAGATTGAAAGGCATATTAAAAGTACTATAAGTATAAATTTCCTTTATATTCTCATATTTTGATATGTTTTGATTAATTAAACCTAAAATGTTAACACTTCAACCCTCTCCCACATGTTTTTAGTTTAACACATTTCAAACTAAAATTAACCTATATAAAATAAAATAATTTGAGCTGGCTAGCGAGCTCACTAGCCAAGCCGAGCTAGAGCTCGGCTCATTTACAAATCGAGCCTCGGCTCGTTTACAATCGAGCTTTTCCCGAGCGAGCTACGAGCTTTTTGAACACCCCTAATTGTTCAACTTAACCGAGAACCAGAAACGAATAATGGGCCAACCTGAACAGGAAGATTGTGTTTGGCTGCTATTTCCCTGAATATGAAGGCAGTAACAGCATTAGTAGCGTATCGTTGGCCTGCGTTGTGCTTAATCACAAGCCCGGAATGTAGCTTTGGTTGATGGTTCTCTTCATGTTTTTCCTGAGGAAAAAAAAATAATATATGACATTAAAATTTGCATAAAATGAATATCAGTTAATGAAAACTTAAATGCTACACACAGACCATATAATTTGGATGCAATGCATGTGCCATGTCAGCAGACACCAAGAAGCTTCTTTGTATGGCCTGTTCTAGTAACTGGATAAAATTAATGAAAACAAAGCATCAGAAATCAATGTAGATGAAAATTTAAAATAAATTTAAATTTTGTGATTGCTTCTAAACTCAGATGCTAGGTTATTTTAACACATTATCTATTTACAAAAATAATTTAAAGATGGACAAAATGTGTTTTCATTTCCACAATCTTTTCAACCCGCCCCATTACAAAAAGAAATAGGACATGAAGTGTCACACATATATATAACCTTAAAAACAATGGTCGGTGGCAAAATCCACTGACCTGTTCAACCCCAAACTTTGATATAATGTCAAAAATAGCCCTCTAGCTTTGTAAATGTCACTTTGACCACCTCAAGTTTCTAAAGTTTCGAGTTTACCCTAAAAACTTATTTCTTACGTTTTTGCTTTTATGTAAGTGAAATTTTTGTTTGGAAACAAGTCGGGTCAACTGTAAAATGTTTTAATTTTTGTGCGTTTTGACGTAAATTTTGTTTGAAAACAAATCAGGTCAAATATAATACGTTTTCATTCGACGGTATAAACTTGAGTTACTGTACGTTTCGACGTAAATTTAGTTCGGAAACGAGTTGGGTCGATGGTAGTCTATACATTATCACGCCGCGTACGACGCCACCGCACGTGTTTATTTTATGTCCGTTTTGAGTTTGTCTACGTTTCGACGTAAATTTTGTTTGGAAACAAGTCAGGTCAAGTATAAAATATTTCATTAAACGGTATGAATTCGGATTACTCTACATTTCAACATAAATTTTGTTCGAAAACGAGTCGGGTTGATTGTAGTCTATAATTAATCACATCACGTACGACGCCGCTGCAATGCATGGCGGGTAAAAAAACTAGTTGATTATTAATTGGAAAGAAAATAGACAAAAAGTGTTTTCAAGTCAACGCAGCCCGTTTCAACTTGTACCAAAAACTACCTGTTTCAACCAGTACCAGAAACTACGAGTTACCTAACCCACCCGTTACAGATAAAAAAGAATTACAAGATGAAGTAATTCTTACCTGTGAATCTGAAGAAAAGAAAGTTGTAATGCGGGACAGAGCATCAAACATAACGGGAGACCCAGCTCCTTGTGCTGAATCAGATCCGACTTCCTCATGATCAAATAATGCCACCATTCTTACACCACTCTCATCTTCGAGACTTTTTTCTGACGCCGTGGCATCTATTAACGCCTGAAATTAATGATCAAGTTATTAGAAACCCAAAACCGTAACAGTAACATACAATGACACTTGCATATATATATACACATGTCTTTTGGAAATATGCAACGAGCGAAACAGTAATTTTTACCTTCAAAGAGCAGAAAGACATGCAGAGATTGTCAAGCCTTCCAGAGAATATAAATTCCTTCATTGCACCAGCAATAACACTTGGTTGAGTGTCACATGCTTGTAATTCAAAATCACATATGTCATCTGGTTTACACCCAACCTGAGCTGCAAGCAGCTACGGAAAAGGAATTAAACGATTAGTTTATTCAAGTAAATTAATTTGTATAATCTCAGGGATCGTTTGGATTTGCGTTTTAAAATTGATTATGTGATATTAAATAATTAAAAAGCATATAATCAGCAATATAATAGCGTGCTGCATGAGATGGTGTTTGGATGTGTTTCTGTTGTTCAAATATAAGAAATTATTTTGTATCAATTATAATAGATCTTCTACAAAATTATGTACTAACAAATTCAGTATATATACATACATACACACACATACATATACAATTCAAACAACTATCTTTTTTATCATAATAGAATCATTAACAACAAAAATTTAGATGAAGATTATATAAAATATGGTAAACAATACGGGTAAATTAGTACTTCAAATTTTCCTCATATATTGTATCAAACTGAGTAACCAAAACTCGATTATTTGACCCTTAATAATCAGATAATCAGCATCACTATATCCAAACACTAAAAACTTATTATTTCAACTTCAAGTAACAATAACCAGATACTCATTTTCATGTCGCACATCCAAACACCCCTTAAAACAAATATTAGCTAAACGGCAGCATGGTTTAAAAAATGTTTGAGGCGTGCGACTCGAGGCGCTCCTCAAGGGGAAATGCCCAAAAAACAATTCTGAGGCGCGCCTCAGGGGATTTACATTTTATGTGCGCCTCAGGGGGTTTTGATACTTGTTTTTGATGTTTTTGACTTTTTGTGTCAATTTCAAGCAATTTATTTCTTTTTATGTGTGTTTTTATGAATTTGATGATGAATTTAGTTAGTATTTTTATCTTTATAAGATATATAATTTTATAGTTATTTTTTAATTCCGCCTCGGGCTTACGCCTCGGTTTGCCTCGAGGCTTACGCCTCGTGAGGCGATGGGAGAAAATGCCTCGATACTCGTTTCCGTTTTTTAAACCTTGAATGGCAGTTTAGACAACCTTGCATCTCATAGACCTTCCACAAAAGATAGATAAAAGACAAAAATATATAAATAAAGTGCATTACCTGCAAAAGAAGAGAATGATGCTTCTGGCTATTCGGGCTTTCAATGCCCTTCCCATCGGGGCCATTATCAGCAACCGCTTTGTTGAGCTCAGCCTAATAAACATATACTTACTCGGCATTACCAATCATTTAACAAATATGTCACGAATATGTTCAAATAAACTTAAAAAAATTAAAATGATCACCTTAACAGATGTTGCCAGCACGGGAACCAGATGAGTTTCTGTATTCACCTTAAACGCATCATTAACACTCCTATCCAGTCAAAACCGACACAGCTATTAGAGTAAGAAATTTTGACCCGTTTCATCTTCATCATCATCATCATACTCAGTAAATCTCACCAATAGCAAAGCTAAGGTAGGGTGTGAGGAGGGTAAGATGTAGACAGCCTTACCTCTACCCCGTAGGAATAGAGAGGCTGCTTCCAGTGAGACCCCCCGGCTCGATAGTAGTTTTGCATCAAGCCTTGGACATAAAGCACATAACACTCGGCAATTAAGACAAAGGCCAATTAGTGCATGTACTCCATTGTCTTTCGGCTATTAACGCCACCACATGATGCATGATTAACCATCCCCCTCTTTTAACATTATTTTCAAGAAATTAGTAAAATAACGTCAAAATTAGTGCACTTTTACTTTTGCCCCCTCGAGCGCCCACACATATATACAATGGTAAAAAGGCAGCTTTTAAAGGAAACAGGTCAAACAGGATGAAAGTTGGCTAATCGTATTTAACATTAACACACTAATCATTTGAAAATTCAGTACAAAAAGTTTTTCGGGTCGATCGCCCAAACCATTCAACTCCATACGAAAATTACCTGTCCAGATGGATTGCTAGAGTTGGAATACGCATAATAGGCTCTTGAAGTCTAACAAGCTTATGCGAGTAAGATACACCGTCACTTTTTGCTTCTTTAATCATCAGTCTTCCAGCAACGGTCAAATCACGGTCAAACCATGTATGCCACAAACCACCGCCGTATATCTGAACACCAACTTCCAAATAACCACCTTTTGATACCTTTGAAACAGGCTTTAGTTTAAGGCAAGGACTGTCGGTATGTGCACCAACTATGTGGAACCCATTTCCAGCAACATATCTAAACAATAAGATGAAAATTATTATACTGAATAAAGTTCATGTTAGTATGTTACTATAATGTCTTCAAAGACTTTGGTAATTGCTAACTTCATTGAGATATTGTAAGCTATACATATATCATGACAACTAACTTTCAAAACGATGTGCTCAACAGGGCCAGCATAACCTTTTGGGGGGCTTAAAGCGGATTCTAAAATCAAGACCCTTTTGTAACATCATCATCATCATCATCATCATACTCGGTAAATCCCATCAATAGCAAAGCTATGGTAGGGTCTGGGGTAAGATGTAGACAGTCTTACATCTACCCCGTAGCAATAGAGAGGTTGCTTCCAGTGAAACCCCCGCTCGATAGTAGTTTTGCATCAAGCCTTGGACATAATGCACATAACACTAAGCATTTAAGACAAAGGCTGATTAGTGCATGTACTCCCTTGTCTTTCGACTATCCACGCCACCACATGAGCATGATTAAGATTAACCATCCCCCTTTTTTAACGTTATTTTCACGAAATTAGTAAAATAACGTTAAAATTAGTGCCTTTTGCCCACCGAGCGCCCACATATATATACATTGTATACGTATACCAAAAGCGGGGCGTCAAGACCCTTTTGTAACCAAAAAAAAAAAATTTACTTAGGTTCCTAGCACGTGGAATACCATCACATGCAATTTTTTGTATACAAATTCTAAAAGAGACAATCACAGATATTACAGTAGAAAGAAACCCTTCCAAGCATACTGATTGTTTGTTTTTTCTTGTCAAAACCTAACAATCAAACGAAGTTAAACCCAAAATTTTGAAGCCTCTTAAATATGGTATTAACATCAACAAACAATGGATTCTGGAGTGTGCATGAGTTTAACTGGTCATAAAATCACAAACAAAAACGAACACATACTTTTTGCCAATGGCAAACGCAACAATTGTAGAGTAATTCCTCGTAAAGAAATACTTCTTTCCAGCTTCTAACTTCCAAACTCCCCTTTCAAAAATTTGCTCATACCCTGCAACTTTCAATCGCTTCTTCGCTTCATCTGTGATTCAAAACAAGGAATTCACATACCAATGGTAAACACAATGATCAAGTTAAACTCGTCGCATCCCAAATTTCTGGTTGTCAGCTAAGTAGTTAATGCGGTAAAATATCGGATATCAGATATCAGTTATTGCGGTGGGATATCTGTAATTTTAATATCATGCTAAATTTATATATATAGCAATTTAACACTAACAATTCATATACTCTTCTACCATTAGTAAGTTAACCTTTTTGCAACTTAGAAAACACTAACAATTGTAGCAACTAAGACTTAAAATACTAACATTTAACAGTAACAACTAACAGTTAAGACTTAAAACACTAATAGCAGCAATAAAAGAAAGACGAATGGTAGAACTAGGAAGAAATGTACCAATATCGGGAAAATCAGTGATATATCGGTTAATATTGCCGATATCATCGGTACCGATATTTTAACCGATATTTTGCACGGATATCTTGGCAGGGGACAGATAACAATATATCACTGATACATTGGTGATATATCGGGATATTAACTACATAGGTTATCAGTTAGGGTGAATGAGTGATGCTATCTTGGTTTAAAAAAGTGCGCTTAAGCTCAAAGCGACCCTAGGCACAAAGAGTCGCGCCTTGTGTGAATCAGGCGAGCTCTGTACAAAAAGCGAGCTTTTTGAAAAAATCACACTGAGCACACGCTTTTGTACAGAAGGTGTTTTTGTGCTTTAAAGTGTTATACATGTAGCTAAAATGGTTGTACATTAAGTGATTTAAACATTAAATCATATATAAACCTTTTTTGTTACTATATTTTCGGTAAGGGATGCTAAAAGCCTATAAGATATATATAAAAAATATATATAAGCACATTGCGCCTCACATACAAAAGCCGGCCGCTTTCGCGATTTGCGCTTCGCGTTTTGATTTTAAGCCTTGTCGCTTTTGTGCGCTTCACGCTTTTTAAACCAAGGATGCTATATAAACACCACCCCAAAAGTGTACACCATATGACATGGCGAAAATTGGTCATAAAGGCCTCATAACTGATAAATGTCATATGAGTCAAACACATCATACAGTCATATGATTTAAGACCAAGTATAGTCGTAGCAAAAGGGGGCGTTTTTTTGCCCGAAAACGCCAAACAATGCACGAGTCTCGGCCCCCCGGGGCATTTTTCTTGGATTTTTTTGAATGGCGTTTTAAAAACAACGCTCTTGCCCCATTTTGAAGATGTTGGCCCAATCACATGTTACCCTCTTCTTCTTTGCCAATCAATTTTTTTTCATGGTTTTTTTATTTATTTATTCTTTACACCCCTATTAACATAATACCCACATCCCCACTACACCCATTTTAGAAAAACGCCGCTTTGCTGACCAGGACGACACGTTGCGGACAACACCCAAGGGTGGAGCATTATTCACCCCAACGACTACGCATGGTCTAAGGTTGTTGCTTTTGACACCCCAATCTATAACACCAACTCTATTAGTATAATTATTACCTAGTAGAAGAAATATAATTGTTACTTAATTAATCTTTCTAAAGACCACCATAATTTTTTTAAGTATCTCATTTTAATTTCATTCACTATGGACGTATTAATATAATTTTTGGAAACCCATCATACATACTTTTTTAAATGCTCAAACACATAGAGATCTGGAAAATAAATATTTATTAATAATATTGATTATTTGATACCATTTATTATTTATATTTATAATTATAATATATTTGTAAAAGGGGTGAACAAGAAAATCAAACCAAAACAAAAATTAAAAAAAGAACGTCTGAAAGAAAAGTTTACACGTCAAAAACATATAAATCTTGGTTAATTACTTTTAAAAGCCCAACTTTCTCAGTTGCTTGAGGACATTGTTTGTTGACAAATTAGTAAAAATATAAATTGATTTTGAAGTATTAAAGGCGGAGAGGAACAAGAGATCAAATCTTGTTTCCTCAAAGAAAAAAAAAGACATTCAGCTGATTAAATACAAACGTAAAAATGTATAATAAAAGAATAAAATAAATTATGAATTAATATAATAGAAATATAAAAAAGAAGACTAATGTAGCATTACAACTTAAGAGGAAAAAAACCTCAAGGAAGAAAGAGAACCAGTCAAATGTCTCAAGATCAAATCTTATAGGCTTCATAGTCAAACTACAATTCAATATGGTAGATGAGAGTGTTAAAAGGAGTTTTTTCACAAACTAGTGTTGGTGGAAAAACTATTTACTAAAATAGTGTTCTTTAATAACTATTTACCAAAAATAGTGTTTTTTGTTTGTTTTGTATTTCCCTTTTTCTTTTTTTCATATCAATTATTAATCTTTTTTTTTATATATTTTCAATGAAATAGTCAAGTATCTATTTTTTTATTCTTGAATGATTTATATTTTTTTCAACAAATCCAATATTTATTTATTTTTGATTTTGATTTTCCTACCAACTCTATATATTTTTTTAGCAATAATTCTTTGTAAATAGTAAAAACTCCCATTATATATCATTTTGCTGATATTTGAATAACAAATTAAACTGAAAAATGCTTATAGGTAATCCTATATGCATCGTGTGTATGTATATGTTGCATGTAACTATGTATGTATGTGTAATACATATTTATTTTGTAAGTTTACATTATATATATATATATATATATATATATATATAATTATAATTATACTAAAATAAACTTCAAAATAATAGTATGTATATATATCTATATATCCATATATTTGAGGTTACCAACGGCATGGAAGGCAGTGGGAGAAGCATTTAGGAAATCGATGAGTTCGGCAGCAACTGAGCTTTCTTCCTTCACCATTGATTGATCGCACGATGGTCTTCGGTGTGTGTGAATCGTATCCTATCTTTGCGAGTGAGTGAACCAGAGACTGTGTGCTTCATATATACCATTTGTCTTTTTTAGTTGGTCACAAGATATAATCTTTTTGTGGTTGTGGGTTAACTTCGGATAAAAACAAGTTACAAACTTACAGATTGTACCGGTTGCATTTTCGGTTCGGTTCGGTTCAGTACCAATTGGAAAACCGGTTTTTTTTTTTTTTTTTGCATCTTGGGTGGTTCAGTACCAATTAAAAATCGGTTTTCTTTCCATTAAACCATCACTAGTGCTCTAGTGATGGTGACGGATATTTAGTACGTTGTTACATTCCCACATTTCAACCCTTTATAAGTTTAAAAATGCTAGACTGAAAATTAGTTTTTTTTTTGTTATTTTACTCGTTTATGATAATGCTAGACGAAAATTGGTTGGACTCTTCATAACAGAAGAGGCTCTCCAAAAATAAATGTAAGCTTATTCTTTAGTAAAAGATGAAAGAATAGTTCGCTTTGTGCTAGTTACATGGCTGCATACCTTCCAACCATACCAACTGCCCTTTTTTATAACTACCTTTCTCCATTTCTTCTTCTGTTACCCGGCCGATGCGGGATTATTTAATAAGCCTCCCACCTTGTGTTGTATTCACCTCTGCAAATCCCACACAAAATAAGAACATGAAAAGGAAAAAAAATGTTCAGATGACAAAGAAAACGTCACAGCCAATAGCGAATCAAAAGATGAAAGGAAGCAAGTGAATAGCTGGCGCGGTAGACCTTTAGTGAATATGTCTACGTACTGAAAATCCGCAGGAATATGTAGAACCCGGACTGCTCCAATGCGTACCTTTTCTCTAACAAAATGAATATCGATTTCTTTGTGTTTCGTTCGCTGATGTTGCACTGGATTTTCAATTGGCTAATAAATTACAAAATAATAATATAATAATGTTTAATAATATGTACCAAATAATTCTAAAAGTAGATTTTCGCCTAAAGATGTTATGGGTATTTAACCTTTTTCTGTTCAACCTTCAAGTTTAACATTTGTGTGATTTTTATATTAAGGCCAGGTTGCAAATGAGTGTTTGAAGATATTTAAACCTACTACTTATAACAAACTGTTGGATAGGTACTTTATATAACATTTCAGAATATACAACTACTAACTACGAGTTTTAAACTAGAAGATTGGTTGGCGCCCTTCTTTTAAAAGCTCTCCAAAAATAAGCGTATGCCATTTGATGTAAGGAGCAGGGACGAAACTTTGAAGGGGCCAAGAGGGGCGCCCGACGATTTTTTTTTTGGAAATGGTATATTTTAAAAACATTTATAGGATAACGGGAAAGTCAAAAAAGGGGTATGGGGTATCCGCTATTAGCAATAGCGGATTATGAAGAAAAATAAAGTGTACCGCAGCTTTACTCAGGGAGGTGTCAGCTTTGCTCAGGAGGTGTTTCCTAATCCGCCATTCTCAATAGTGGATTTGGAAGAAACACTTCACCAACTCAACCCAATTAACCCTAGTCAGTTATATTACCCAAAACCTAGTTAAGTTTTAACAAACCAAACTAACCCCTTTAACTGATCTACCTAACCTCCGTTTAACTTTGGATTCCTAATCCGCAAATGTGGACCTTCTTCCATTATCACAAAGAAACAAACTGAACCTGCTGGATTCCTAGAGACTTGCTTCCCTTATGCAATGATAATAGAGGGGGTGTGGTTGGTAGTAAACTGAAATTTTCAGTGATAATGAATGGATGTGTTGACTGCTTTTTCTGTGATAATAAATGATGTTCACATGCTAGTAGAAGTGTTGGGTGGGTTTTTATGGATTATCAGGATTGGTTGTATTTATGGCGGATGTTTGTATAAAAAAACATTGAATATTTTTATATTTTTATGGTTTATACGGATTGGTTGTATTTATATTGAATGTTGAATATCTTTTGTAGAATGAAATGTAAAGTAAATGTTTTTTAAAAGTTGTAATAATATTAAAAACATGAAATAAAAATAAAATGATAAACAATAATAAGATTAAAAACATGAAACAAAATACACTGAAAATCACTACTAATATTAAAAACATGAAATGAAACAAACAGAAACTCAAATACATGATAAAAACACAACAATTAATGTTGTCGGTTTGGATCGTTTGATCCTGTGACCCGTTCTTTTACAACCAGAACACCTACGACCCGTTCTTTCCTCAGCATAGCTGGCGTCCATCTCGTTATGCATCCTCCTTGCATGTCGTCTTCCCCTTACAATAGTTATCTTTGATGGGTCCCCATGAATTTGCCAGCCGGCGTATATCCAATCTTCCTTATGGGGCACCGGAAAATACTGGTTGCTGTATTGTGCACGGTATGTTTCTGTATAAAACCTTGCATCTGCAGTTTTTCTTGGACTTTCACGTAAGTGGTGGCAAACTTGCCACTTACAGCATGAGCAGGTTTTTTTCTTCTGGAATTCTACCGTATAAGGACTATGACCAGATTCGTCCGATGTTTGTTGGCGTGTCTCCACCATGAACCTTTGATGTTGTGCTGAATATGGGTATACCCTGTGTTGTCGAGCCCTAATTTCACGATCATGGAAGATCTCCCACATGCGGTGAGGAAAGTCCGTTGAGCAATCATTGGCGGTTCTGTAGTGTATGGCGTATTGGTCAACTTCTCTCTTCAAGGTATATTTAATTAATGCTTTTATTGGGAGCATCCTGGCACCACGTAACACATTGTTCATGCTTTCTGATATGTTCGTGGTGAGGTTTCCCCATCGCTGATTCCCACGGTCATACGAGAGTGTCCATTTTGTTTTATCGATTCCTTGCAGGTATTGCCACGCTTGTTTATTTGTTGCCTTAAGCTCAGCCATCAAGCGTTCATACTTTCTTTCTTGTGTTGTGTTTTCGATATCCTGACACATATTTTTCAAGCTCAAACTCTTGAACTTCGTCACGAAATTGCTTGTTACATTCCTTAGACAAAACCGATTATAAGCGTGAGGTTCTTTCCAGGATTCTAAATTATCCATGGCATTTTTTAATACTTGCATGCCTGTCAGAAATGACACACAACGTTCGCCTTGCAGGATTCTAAATTATCCCTGGAGGGGGAGAGGTGTACAATGGGTTTTAAACGTGGTGATGGTTCATTTTGGGAGCTGGTTTATGACGAACATTACTCTAACGGGTAAAGTTTAAGGTGCATCTGTCTATTCGGTTTTGGCGGTGTTGTGCGATGTGGATATAGGAGATTTGGTCGATCCTTGATAGAGGCACTGGTTGAAAGGTGGCGACCCGAAACCAACACATTTCACCTGCCTTTTGGTGAGGCGACTGTAACCTTGGAGGATGTTAACGTTCTATGGGGTTACCCATTGAGGGCGTGGCATTAACCGGGTACGAGGGTTCATACACCTACGATGAACGGAGGTGTATGTGCCTAAGTTACTTGGGTTTTGATACACAACCAACTGATTATAAAAATCATATGGTTAAAATCCGTAATATGTTAACGTTTATGTTAGATAAACCAATAACCGATGAATCAACAGATGAAGAATGTATGCAACGTGTATGTAGTGTTTGTCTAATACTGGCTACTAACAATGTATTAGCAGATACGAATAATGGGTACGCGTCATTACATTTACTAAGTCATTTAACTGACTTTACTATTAGTAGGCAACTGAGCTAGGGTGCTACAGCCCTAGCATCTTTGTATAGAGAACTCTATAAGGGAACCAGGCCACAAACAACGGCAATAGGCGGCCCGATTTCACTGCTACAAATATGGGCATGGACCCGGATTCGTACTTTAACACCCAGAATTGTTGATCAACAAATAGATTAGCAAAAACCATATGGTGCAAGGTAGTCAACTTTTGTTGTAATACTACCATAAATTTTTGTATTCCAATAATTATTATGTACTTTGTGAAGGTGGGCGGAGCATGTCATTAGTCAAACAGAGACTCCTTCACACGTGATAAAGGCTCACCGTACATGTAACGTCCGACTTTTTCATACTTTCCATATTTAGAAAGCTCGTATTGTAGTTCTATTTTTGGAAACTTTGTAACCTTGTATTCATTCTTCGTTGTAATCATTGTAATCCGAGACTTGAATCATAATGAAAACTCGTGTTTTATTCCTATTCATGTTATACATATTCATACATTTATACATATGATACCTAAATCGTGATACTTTAAACGTGTGACAAACTCGCAAATACATGACATTCCTACTTCATACGAGACTTAAACGTGATTCTTAGACTTATTCATATTCGTTATATACTTGTAGTACATGTTATTTTTGCTTATAAAACCTTAGGTTATAATAACCAAACATTAGGAATATCATGCCACACCTTATTACAAGTTCATAACCCATTAAAAGGTAAAAAAAATTAACCAATTAATAACCTTTAATTAGCAAAAAAAATAAAAATAAATAAATAAATGGCAGCCCAATTTTAAGGGTGTGTTTGGGCTTATTTCAAGCCTTAATGCCCACTAACCTTGTCCAAAGCCCAACCCATTGAAACCCTAATCCCTTCCCTATATAATAAACCATTCCCCACTCCTTATTCCACTTTTGCAAGCCTCCAAACACTTCAAAAACCCTCCCAAGCTCAGTTGAGTTTCAACCATGTTTTTTAGAGTTCCAGCCATAAAAAGTGAGTTTTAACTCTCTTCCACTTCAATTTTCTTCTTGTTTATTCTTCTACAACACTTGGATAACCTCCATGAAGGTTCTCACAAGTTTTCTTGGGCAAACTAAGGTGAAACCTCATCATTTTTTAGGTCCAAAGTGCACCTATAATGTAACATCCGTCAAAAAAACGGATTTTACCAAACCCGCTCCGTTTATTAACCGAACAATCAGTTTAAATTTCGTGGCGTATTTAATGCCCAAATTAATTTTAAACGATACATAATTAATTATTATATTGGAATATATAATTTGTTTTTGAAAAATTGTTAAAAATAATGAAATAAAAATATAATGGCACTGCCGGCTTTCGAACCCGGGTCAGTCAGCCGGGTCAACAACATACTTAACACTCAGCCGTTCAACCACTGCGCCACTAGTGTTTCTTGTGAATTAATGGAAACAATTAATACATATTATAATTCTCGAATTCAAAACCGGCGCCCAAATTTCAGTCGTCGGAAATCCCGGCGATCTCGCGAGATTTGGACGGTTACTTCAGTTATAACGTAAACCTTAAACACTGCATCGGTTATAACCGACGCCTGAACCCGCAACACAAGCTATAACCGCCGGAAAACGTAATGACTTTGAATCAAGCCTGAAATCCGACTCTATTCATCTCGATTCCTGCCCTATAAATACCTCCTCGAACCTCTGCAAGCTTTTTCGCTCAAAACCGCACCTTTACCCGACGAAATTCCACTCGCCGGAAAAGTTCTGCACCTCGCCGGAAAACCGAGCCCTTCACTTCTGAGCCTTACTGAACCACCTGAGCTTATACCGAAGTCACCCACATCCTTTTCAAGCTTGATGAAGACTCTCTGCCGCAAGACACAAGACGCCGGAATCTTTTGCTGTCACCGGAGTTTCGCCGGAGAAACAGAGGAGTCCAGTCGGTATACTTTACGCTTAAATCTTTCATTCTTTTTATATATCTCACATGTAATTAACCACCAGACACTAACGACCATGATCAAAACATCGAACCAGTCAGTCATCGTTTCTGGTTAAGACTGACGAAGAAGACGAAGTTTCGGTAACATATAAGTTTAATTAAAATCAAGTTATAACTCGGGTTAGACACACAGTCCAGCGGTGGACTGTGTGCACAATAAACACGTAAACGTCTCGAGTTCGAATCTTGTCCCACGCATGCTGCCTTAATAAAAATGTCCTTTTTTTTGTTAACCGAACCGGAGTCACCGCTATTACATGTTAAGTTTATTAATAACCGGAATAATAACCAAGTTAGACACACAGTCCAGTGGTGGACTGTGTGAATGTTTAATCACACGTCACGAGTTCGAATCCGGACTACCGCACCGGTCCGGACAATTATTCAAACTTTTTATTTAAGTCAGAAATGAAAATACTTAGTTTGTATTTAAGTATAATAAAAATCAGTTTATTTAACAAGTTGGACACACAGTCCAGCGGTGGACTGTGTGTTAACTCAACCCACAGGTCCCGGGTTCGAGACCTGTGGAGCGCACCGAGTCACTGATTAAAATCTTTTTAGAAATAAGTTGATTTTCGGATTAATCTAACTAATATATAAATATAATTAAAAACAGAAATATTTCGGGTTAGACACGTAGCTCAGTTGGTAGAGCTGCGTGCACGCGTACGGGAGGTCTCGGGTTCGAGCCTCACTCAGCGCACACATACACGCATACGAACCGGTCAAAGTCAACAGTCAATGGTCAACGGTCAACGATCAAAAAAAAAAGTCAACTTTTTTTATTATTTTTATTTATTTAATTTAATTAAAAATCAATTAAAAATACTTAAAAATAACATTTTTAAGGTTAGAAAATAGCCTTAAACTCACAAAAATACACCCAACAATCCCACTAAAATGGATTAATAAAATCCGTTTACTTACCGAACCATAATGCTATTTATCTAGGTTAGTTTCACTCGTGGTTAAAACCAACTTCGCGTGCATTCAACATCATCAACCGAACGCACCCACTGTGAGTGAATCTTACAACTCCCCGTTTTTAATTACACGTTTTGGGGTGTGTCATGTGTCACAAAATAATTAACTCGTTTATTTAAACTTGTGCCATACCATATTGTGATCTAAACTTAGATTGTTTATATTGTTGTGGTTATGTATTTCATTTTGTCAACTTATATGAAAGTCATTCATTAAGCCCATCAGTTCCTCGTGGGAGACGAGTTGAGCAACGCGTGCCTCAAAACAAATCCATTATTGTTCATGTGTGTATTATTGAGTTTATATTGTTTGTAGTTATGTAATTTATATTGTCAAGTTTATGCAATTCATTCATTAGGCCCATCAGTTCCTCGTGAGAGACGAGTTGAGCAACGCGTGCCTCTAAACGATCCATTATTGTTCATGTGTGTATTGTTTAATATTAAATTGATTGGTGAATAAGTTTACATCTATTTTTACTCATGTATGGTTGTGCACTCTATTTTATAATCAATTAAATAAACTTGCTCAAATGTTTTCCATAGGATTCACTCGCCAACTTTTTGTTGATCCAAAAACCCTTTTTACACATGATACAGGTGAACAGGATGAAGCAAGGAAAACATAGGAAATGCCTTAGAAGAAAACAATGAAGCCTAGATTGATATTTAGGACATGTTGTAATATTGATTGTAATTTTCCATTAAAGTGTATTAATGAATATGAAACGTTAAAATAAATGTCATGAGCTTTGATGATAACCCAATCATGCCCCGATCACCTTTTCCGCTGCGGGTCGGGGTGTGACTTATAATTCTGCTCATTTTTATCTTTTTTATTCTTCATATTTTGAAAGAAAACTCATGTTTTACTTATACAAACCTATGTCCTTATGCCACTAATCAAGTCTATGATTAGCGTGCTTAAAAACAAGGTTGTTACATACAAATTGGAGGTGTTTAACCCCTCTAAACTTTCTGTTTTCATAGAGCTTTAAGCTCACAAGTGATGCAAGTTCTTGAACTTGTTCGTGTGTGTCCACCTTGGTTAGCTTGGGCTATCCTAACTTTGAGACCACACATCACTTGATGATTTTCATCATTATCCCAAGTTAGTTTGCTAGATTGAAAGTGTCACAATCCCGTCTAGCCTTTGACGTGTGTCAAAGTGTGCTCACCGGGTTGTATTTCACTTGGCTACTTGGTATCATGGTGACACATTTTACATTCTTGTTCATATTATTGTTCTAAGACCCTCCTTGTTACCTATGGTAACTTGTGTAGTGGTGAACATCATACGAGGTTCCAAAGTAGATGGTTAATCCTCCCACCTCCTACTTGACTTACATGACACCAAGAGGTACCAAAGTGGATGGTTAATCCTCCCACCTCCTACATGATTATATAACTATATATGTATCTATGGACTATAATATAATCCTTAAAACCGAACCCTTGATAGTGACTAAGTAATCACCTATCAAGTTAATAAGTTTATCACTAATGTGTATAGTTCCTTGTCACGATTCTAATAGGTCTTGAACCTATGAAAACACATTCAATCCTTATGGATTACTATAGTGTCAAAGACAAGTGCTAATACCTTAGTGATTATTTTTGTATTATATACTTTGTCATATTTTGAATCTTAAATCCGAATGTTCCATCATCATCCCAAAATACTCATACGCCTTTGTTTTCCTCTTGTAGGATAACTCGGCGTTCATCCCATCAAAACAACTACCTTCACGGACTTGTCAAGTTAGAAGACTTAGCAAAACCGTGAGTACACTCGACCCACTTTTGTTTATAACACTTTTGGGTGTAACATGTTTTCCATATACAAAATCACAACACATAAACTTTGTGAAATGCACAAACAATCATATATCCATGAATACTTGAATCGTTTACATTGATGCTTATATCTTGGACATTATTTATGCAATACCTTAGTCATTAACTAATTTAGCCTTCGTTTGACATGTATAGCGCTATAGGAAGTAAGGCATCCCCCTCCTCATGAAATCTAGAGGTCATGTTAAAATATCGTGTTTGCGTTAAGGGTTTGACTAGTAGTATTGCATGCCTTGTATATGCACTTGTAAAATCATAGTTGCCATGAGGATTTGTTTAAACTTTATTCATATACATGTGCTATGCTTAAACTTGTGTACTCGTCTTTGCTTTTGCATTGAATTATTATTTTAAAACATGTTACAGGTTGAGGGAGATGATACTATGAAATCAAAATAGCAAGGACGATAGATACACACTTAGACGTTTAGGTTTAATATTGTTGTATCAAATTTTGTCACGTTAATGTTGTTATTTGAATTTCCCTTGTATTGTAGTGACTTTTGCTATGAAATAAAATTTGGATTTAATTAATTATTGTCTCGTTTAGTTTTATGAGCAATGAGCAATCTATTTCGTCCCGCCTCGATGTTTCTGCCATCGGTTGGGTGTGTGACAGTACAACATTACAAAATCTACGAGAGGGCGATGTATTTTTTTTCTTTAGCATAAAGGTTTTATAAATCGATTTTAAATACTATATATTAACAGTTTTTTATTTTAACAGTTTGATTGGATGCCTTATCGGTACGTGCTGCAAAGACTCCCGAAAATGTGTGGAATAGGCATAAGCAGTTGGAGGTCACGATGTTTTATAATTTATTGGAACATAGTTGAATATCATCCGGTGGAAAGGGTTATGAGGCAATTTGGATTTCTTCAGGAGGTCCCCGCCCCATTCCCTTTTTCACATCAAGTGCTTCACAAACTCCGTAAAACAATACGGAAGGGGAGGTTGGAAACAGACTGGCCTGTTCATCATGCAGCATACATGGAAAACTGGAACCATAGACACGGAAATATGGTGGAAGTTGTGCCGACCAACAAGCCTGCGGCACACCCTACTTACAATGATTGGTTCCATGAGCATACTGTGTTATATATAAAGGACCCGAGGCACGTCCCCGGTGTTGTGCATACTGGTTTCGATGATCACGGTGGAACTGCAAGATACTTCGTTAGTTTAATTAAAATGTAGAATTAAAATTAATAAATTAGTAATGCGTATAACTTTTAATTATTTTGGTTTTGCGGGTGGATGGATTAGGCTTCATTGGTCATGAAGCAATCCGAATGCGAAACATGGGCCTTGATCATTACTACGAAAATTTTGGAGGGGTCCAAGGCATGGCTTCTTAACTAATTGGATCACTTAATCATATGGGTCAGCGTTCGTACATACAGACTAATGAACCGGATAACACTATACCCCAACGAGCAAGGCGTGGTGGTCGGGGGCGTCGTGGTCGACAAAGAACTCGGGTAAACCTCGTACATGATGATCATGACGGGGAGGGTACCCAACATTTTGGAGAGGCTACAACCAACTATGGGGAGGGTACCTCGAATTTTGGAGGGGCAACACCCAACTATGGGGAGGGTACCTCACATGTTGGAGGGGCAACACAGGATTGGGAAGCCGGTTATAGACCTTCATTTGAAAATGTTGGATAGGGATCATCAAGCATTCAATTAGGTACCCAGTCGAATGTTAACAACTACCAACAAAACAATTGGGTATCCTCATTGTTTGACAACACTCCTTACAGTAATATGATTCCTGTGATGCACTCAGACCAGTCGGGACCCTTCCAGAATTACGAATATACCGGTCTTAGTGTACAACAGCCGCGTTACCAACATATAAGTCCGGTTCCAATAAGCTTGGACCTACATATGAGTCAACCCGAAGGCTCCAGTCCACCAAATGATAATGAACTAGAAGAACCAGAACCAAGACGTGTACAACCACAAATACATCCAAAACCAGTTGTTTGTGGCACTGGTGGCTGTCTGATCCGCTATCCACATAGGCATTAAATAATTAGTTAGATTGTAACAATTTAATTCAGTTTATGTAATCGATTAGTTCATTTTCAATGTACTTGTGCAAGTTATTTTAATAATATTGTAACCATTTAATTCAGTATATGTAATCGATTAGTTCATTTTCAATGTACTTGTGCAAGTTATTTTAATAATAATTTATCATAATATTCTAATCAGTTAGGGTTTGAAACATTAATATAAATCAATTAGAGTTAGGGTTTGAAACATTTATATTATTGTTATATAATATTATTTAACAAAATATTATTAAATGAAATAGGGTAATGGTTTGAATTTTTTATAACGTGATCCGCTATTTGTAATAGCGGATTAGGAGATATTGTGTTCTTCTTCTAATCAGCTCTTCGGAATAACGGCTTAGGCCATATATTTTTTATTAATTAAATCATCGTCATCTTCATCGTCCAGTTCAACCCTCCACACTCATGTTCAACATCAGAACCTGTATCATCTTCAAACCTCCCACAATTTAACTCATGATTAAACCCACCAACATCATCTACCACCCATCAACCCACCTGCAAATTAAAACCCACCCACCTGCAAAAGCTGTAAAGTTAAAAGCATTCAACAGTGCATGTGATATGCTGCATGTGATGTGAATGTTGCATGTGATGGTCAGAAGAAGCCAGAATCTCAGGTTGCATGTGATGGGCAGAAGAAGCCAGAATCTCTTCAATAATAGAGGAATCCAATGTAGAAGTTAGGTAGAAGTTATACTTTGGGTTGAAAAAACTTAAATGTGTTAAGTTTTTTAACTGGGTTTAGCTTTTTAACTGGGTTATGTTTGGTGCCGGGTGAGGCTGGAACCATGATCAAGTGTTTCTTCCTAATCCGCTATTGAGAATGGCGGATTAGGAAACACCTCCCTGAGCAAAGTTGACACCTCCCTGACCAAAGCTGGGGCACTTTATTCTTCCTAATCCGCTATTGCTAATAACGGATACCCCATATACCTTTTTTTTACTTCCCGTTATCCTAAAAATGTTTTTAAAATATACCATTTCCAAAAAAAAATTGGCGCCCGACCCCCGAACTTTTCGCTCAGTAGTGTTATATATATGTAGTTTTCGTATAAACTTTTTTGGTATATACTTTTCGACCTCCGGTTCTATAGAAATTTTTGGGTATATACGTTTTCGACCCCCTCCCCCATCGAAAACGTCAAGTTTCGCCACTAGTAAGGAGCACACGGTATTCTTTAGTAAAAGGTGAAAGAATAGTTCATTTTGTGCTCACCACATGGCAGCATACTCACCTTTGTTACCGGCCGATGTGGGATTAATTAATAGAGTTAAGTTCCGGTGAAAATAAGATTAAGGTACTAAACGTACAAATTGAAGGAAAAGTCAAAAAAACGCGGTGGCATTTTCGTAAATATATGGTCGTAGGGTAATTATCAAAATTACTCTACAGATCATTGTAAAGTGATTTGTCTTGTAGAGTGATTTTGGTCTTGTAGAGTAATTTGTAAAATATATTGTAGAGTAATTTGATCTTGTAGAGTAATTTTGTAAAATATTATTGTAGAGTAATTTTGATTAAAAAAACCTAACCCCCCACCCCCCAAAAACCTAAACCCCCCCCCCCCCCCCCCAAACTAAAAGCTAAAAACTAAACCATAAAACTAAACAACACAACTAAATGCTAAAAAACCTAACCCCCCCACCCCCAAAAACCTAAAAAACTAAACCCCCCAACCCAAACTAAATGCTAACAAAATTACTCTACAATATCAAAATTACTCTATATGATCAGTTTACAAAATTACTTTACAAAAGATCAAAATTACTCTACAGGATCATTTGTAGAGTAATTTGATAATTACCCTACAAGAACAAAATTACTCTACAAGAACATTTTACAAAATTACTCTACAAAAGATCAAATTACTCTACAGAATCATTTGTAGAGTAATTTGATAGTTGCTGATAATTACCAAAATGTCACCGCGTGTTTTTCTCTTTTCCTTCAGTTTGTACGGTTAGTACGTTAAGTTTATTTTTATTTGATCTTTACACTTAATTAATAAGCCTTTCTCCTTATGTTTTACTCACCTCTGCAAATCCCACACCAAGAAATGTACAAATTACTTCATCTCATATTTTGTTCGGCGATCATGTTTTTTATAGTTATAACTATAATTATAATTATATTTTTTTCAAATAATGGGCCGGGTTATACCTTTTTTTGTCTGAAGATATTTGAATCTTACTAAAGGGTTGTGTAGAAGTACTTGATGGCATTTCAGAACTAATTATCTTTTGATTCAAAATGGGTAAGAGGTGTTGAAAAAATAAAAGGTGGCTATATGTTCAAAACTTCTAATAATCTTTTGTGTTACTAATCAACCCCTAAATTGACATGAATCATAGGCTCGTATAAGGGTGTATAATTTGTTGGTGTACACACACAGGGATTTGTATGAAATGCTCATAATGATGGTATACCGTATACACCTGTATAGAAATACACGACAGTTTAAAATTGCTATGCGCACGTATATTGTATGACTCATGGATTAATGTGATGGCTAGGGGTATGCATCCAGCATCTTGTGAGAGAGAACGCGATGCTCCTATAGCATGTCCCTAAATGGCTCAAACATGTAATAGTTAAGACTTGACCGTCCCTGAGATTTTTCACTAAGATCACTGGGTATCTTGCATTTTGTCCGCACCCTTAATGTGGGAACCAACTCATCTACATGGGCATGAAAATACAATTACATGTTTAAAGATTCTTATTTTAGAAGAACAAAAATATATTCATGGCCACTCGAGAGCCTAAAGTTTGAGCCGAAACTCAAATCCAACAGCTTGAGACTTCATTAAAGCTCGAACCAGATGAGCACAAGTCGAATTTGAGACAAATACAACAATAATGAACTCAAGCCTGGAATAACTGGTTAGGCCCGATCAAATGCGGTCCTAACTTGGTTATTTGCTTTATATGGTTCTTCAGTAACCAACACAAACCATTCATTACAAGTTTGCAATACTTTTAGACCACATGTTAGACGAAAGCAAAAGCAAACCGCAGTTTCGGAAACCATGTATAGAATCAAGAACTGATACCGAAGACCTTTGACTGATAAACCACCTAAATGTCAACTGCGATCTTGGCATCAAGACAAGTGAACTCTTCATAAAATGCCTTCAAATGTTCATATGAATGCTTCACATCATCAACTGCACACATCTCTCTTATGCTATGCATAGACAACTGTGGTGCCCCGATATCTACTGTGCGAATCCCCGTCCCACTAGCCAGAATCGGTCCGATGGTCGAGCCGCACGGCATGTCGTTTCGAACCACAAAGTCCTGTATTACATAAAAGCTTTCTTGATTAAGTGTGCGCATTAGTTATAAAAAAAATATCGTGTACAAGCTTATTGGCGATCTCATCTCTAATCTTCAATAGAGGTGCCCAAATGCGTAATGGGTCAGGATGTGAAACTACAAGAAGAAACAAACAACCCAATTGTTTAGGGCTGTAGTCAAGCCGAGCCAGGTTGAGCTCTAGCTCGAACTTAAACGAGCCAGCTCGGCTCGGCTATCTAATCGAGCTGAAAAGTCTAGCTCTTAAAATGTTCGATTCAGGTCGAGCCAGCTCGTTATTTTTTTACAAATATTGATAACATAAAAAAAATTAAAACACACATATATCTATATGTATTATTTTTAATTTTGTAACATTTTAAAGATCGAAAGGCATAGTAAAAGTACTATATGTATAATTTTCGTTTATTTTCTAATATTTTTATATGTTATTGATTAATTAAACTTATAATGTTAACACCTCAACCCCCCCCCCCCCCCCAGACATGTTTTCATTCTAATACATTTAAAACTAAAATTAAGCTATATAGAATAGAATAATTCAAGCCGGCTAGCGAACTCACAGGCCGAGCCAAGCTCGGGCTCGGCTCGTTTACAATCGCGCTATTTTCGAGCTTTTTGAACACCCCTAATTGTTCAACTCAACGGAGAACCAGAAACAAATAATGGGCCAACCTGAACAGGAAGATTGTGTTTGGCTGCTATTTCCCTGAATATGAAGGCAGTAACAGCATTAGTAGCGTATCGTTGGTTTGCGTTGTGTTTAATCACAAGCCCTGAATGTAACTTTGGTTGATGGTTCTCTTCATGTTTGTCCTGAGGAAAAAAAAAAGATAATATATGAAATTAATCTTTGTATAAAATGAATATCGGTTACTGAAAACTTAAATGCTATTCGCACAGACCATATAATTTGGATGCAAGGCATGTGCCATGTCAGCAGATACCAAAAAGCTTCTTTGGATGGCCTTTTCTAGTAACTGCATAAATTAATGGAAACAAAACATCAGCAATTAATGTAGATAAAAACTTGAAATGAATTAAGATTTTGTAATTGCTTCTAAACTCAAATGCTAGGTTATTTTATACATTATCTATTTACAAAATATACTTAAAATGGACAAAAAAGCAAGTCAACTCAACCTGTTCTACAATTTTGTCAACCCGCCCCATTACAAAAAGAAAGAGGATATGAAGTTATACACATTTATATAACCTTAAAAACAATGGTCGGTGGCAAATCCATCGACCCATCCAACCCCAAACTTTGATATAATGCCAAAGGTAGCCCTCTAACTTTGTAAATGTCACTTTGACCCCCTCAAGTTTCTAAAGTTTCGAGTTTACCCTAAAACTAATTTCTTACATTTTTAACGTAATTTTTGTTTGGAAACGAGTTGGGTCAACTAGAATTTGTTTTATTTTTATGTACGTTTCAACGCAAATTTTGTTTGAAAATAAATCGGATCAAATATAATACATTTTCATTCGAATGTATAAATTTGAGTTCCTGTTTCAACGACAATTTAGTTCAGAAACGAATCGGGTCACTTGTAGCCTATACTTTATCACGCCGCGTACGACACCACCGCCCATGTTTATTTTATGTACGTTTTGAGTTGGACTACCCGTCGACGTAAATATTGCTTGGAAACAAGTCGAGTCAAATATGATAACATTTTCATTAAAATTCAGAGTACTCTACATTTCAAAGTAATTTAGTTCGGAAACGAGTCGGGTTAATTGTAGTCTATAATTTATCACATCGCATACGGCGGTGGCAGCACAACGGGTAAATAAAAACTAGTTGATTAATGATTATTAACTGGAAAAAAATATAGACAAAAAGTGTTTTCAAGTCAACGCAGTCCATTTCAACCGTACCAAAAGCTACATGGTTCAACGCGTACCAGAAACTACCAGTTACCTAACCCACGCATTACAGATAAAAATATTATGAGATGAAGTTATTCTTATCCTTACCTGTGAATCTGAAGAAAAGAAGGTTGTAATGCGGGAAAGAGCATCAAACATAACGGGAGATCCAGCTCCTTGTGCTGAATTAGATCCGACCTCCTCATGATCAAATAATGCCACCATTCTTACACCACTCTCATCTTCAAGACTTTTTTCTGACACTGTAGCATCTATTAACGCCTGAAATTAATAATCAAATTATTAGAAACTCAAAACCGTAATACACACACACACGCATACACAGACAGAATCCTACTGGAAACATGCAACGAGCGGAACAGTAATTCTTACCTTTAAAGAGCAGAAAGACATACAGAGATTGTCGAGCCTTCCAGAGAAAATAAATTCCTTCATTGCACCAGCAATAACACTTGGTTGGGTGTCACATACTTGTAGTTCAAAATCACAAATGTCATCTGGTTTACACCCAGCCTGAGCTGCAAGCAGCTACAAAAAGGGAATTGGACAATTAGTACATTCAAGTAAAATAACATGTAATAAATCTCAGTGAGTGTTTGGATGTGCGTTTTAAAAATGATTATGTGATGTTAAATAACTAGACGCATATAATCAGCTATAACAGAATGTGTTGCAGGAGATGGTGTTTGGATGTGTTTATGTTGTTTGAAGTTATGATAATCAGTTTAATGGTTTGAGTGTTTGACAAATTCCCACAATTCGAGTCACTGATGACAAAATGACAAAAAACACCATTCTTAAGATTTAGTAATTTATTTTGTATCAACTATAATAATAAATTTAATATACATATACACTCACACTGTTACACATACATATACAATTCCAACAACTATCTTTATATCATAATAGCATCATTAACAACAAAAGTGTAGATGAAAATTGTATAAAAATAAGGTAAACAATATGGTTAAACTAGAACTGTTAATTTTCCTTCTATATTGTATCAAACTGAGAAAACCAAAAACTCGATCATTTGACCCCTAATAATCAGATAATCAGCATCACTACATCCAAACACTAAATGATTAATATGGTGACTTCAAGTAACAATAATCAGTTTATGTCGCACATCCAAACACCCCTTAAAACATATATTAGCTAAATGGCAGTTTAGACAGCCTTGCAATTCATAGACCTTCGCCTTCCACAAAAAATAGATAAAAGATAAAAATAAATAAATAGATAAAATGCATTACCTGCAAAAGAAGAGAATGATGCTTCTGGCTATTTGGACTTTCAATGGGCTTCCCATCCGGGCCATTATCAGCAACCACTTTATTGAGCTCAGCCTAATAAACATATACTTACTCGCCATTACATTTATCTAACAAAATGTGTCACTAATACATTCAAATAAACTTAAAATCATTAAAATGATCACCTTGACAGATGTTGCCAGCACGGGAACCAGATGACTTTGCGCATTCACCTTAAATCCATCATTAACACCCCTATCCAACCAAAGCCAACACAGCTATAAAAGTTAGAAATTTTGTACAAAACGTGTTTTGGGTCGATCGCCCAAACCATTCAATTTCATACGAAAATTTACCTGTCCAGGTGGATTGCTAAAGTTGGAATACGCATAATAGGCTCATGAAGTCTAACAAGCTTATGTGAATAAGATGCACCGTCACTTTTTCCTTCTTTAATAATCAGTCTTCCAGCAATGGTCAAATCACGGTCAAACCATGTGTGCCACAAACCACCTCCATATGTCTGAACACCAACTTCCAAATAGCCACCTTTTGATACCTAATCAGATACATCACATAATTGATCATGCCTATCAATTTCTATCACTGGAAAAAAAGAGATATGTAACTCGCAAAAATATAAGAGAATTTACCTTTGAAACAGGCTTTAGTTTAAGACAAGGGCTGTCGGTATGTGCACCAACTATGTGGAAGCCATTTCCAGCAACATATCTGAACAATGAGATGAAAATTGTTATACCGGATAACAATTATATGATGTTAAAACTTGAAAATTATATGATGTTAAACCCAAAAATTTGAAGCCCCTTAATTATGGTGCTCAACATAAAGAAAGTATTAAGTAATAACATCAACAAATAACAGATTCTGGAGTATCAACTGTGCATGAGTTTAACCGGTCATCAACTCACAAACAAAAATGAACACATACTTTTTGCCAATGGCAAACGCAACAATAGTGGAGTAATTCCTCGTGAAGAAATACTTCTTTCCAGCTTGTAACTTCCAATCTCCCCTTTCAAATATTTGCTCATACCCTGCAGCTTTCAATCGCTTCTTCGCTTCGTCTGCAAGTTGAAACAAGAAAACTCACACACCAACAGTAAACACAATGATCAAACTAAATTCGTTGCATCTCAATTTTTTAGTTACCAGTTAAGGTGAATGAGTGATGCTAAACAAACACCACCCCAAAAGTGTACACCAGGCCTACCGTCACATCATACGGACCCTAAACCATATGACAATGCGAAAAACTGATCAAACAGGCCTTATGACTTGACATCCGTCACATCATTTATGTGTCAGTCAAAGTGTTAAATATTACCGTACGTCATGAATTAGCGAACACTACCTCATATAGGTCATATATGACCAATTTTCCTCCGATCATACAACTCAAATGACACATCATACTTACCCTAAACCATATACAGACAAAAATTGGCCATATAGGCCTTATGACTTGACATCGGTCACATCATTACTATGTCAGTCAAACACATCATACCTTCTTATGAATGATCTGGCAAACACCACCTCATATCGGCCCTTTGACCAATTTTCCTACGGTCATAAAACTCATGACACATCCTACTTACCCTAAACAACATGACATGGCAAAAATTAGCCAAACAGGGCTGTAAACGAGTCGAGCCGAGTCAAGCCAGGGTGAGGTTGAACTCGAGCTCGAAATCAATTCAGGCGGCTAAACTCGGCTTGGACTTTACATTGGAGTTAAACGAGCCACGCCGAGCCATGGGCCGAGCCGAGCTTAGCTCGAGCTGGGCTCGGTTACAAAATGAGCCAGCTTGGTTCATCATCTCAAATTGAGGTTTTTTAGCTAGTTTTTATCGAGCTTCTTTCGAGCGAGCTACAAGCGGAGCTGCGAGCCGCGAGCTTTATGAACAGCCCTGTCTTTTAACAATTGTCACATCATATCTGTGTTACATAGGCCCTGATATGACATATTTTCTCCGGTCATACCACTCGTGTGACATCATACGGCCCGGATGACAAGTAAACACCATCCATTAACCAATCAATCAATCAATTTGGGTTTTATAAGGTTTCGGTTCCCTAAATCGTTTTCCTCTATTTAAAATTTGTTATTAATCAGAGAAATAACAGAGAGGAGGTTACCAACGGCATGGAAGGCAGTGGGAGAAGCGTTCAAGAAGTCGATGAGATCGGCGGCGACTGAGCTTTCTTCCTTCGCCATGGATTTGATCGCACGATGGTCTTCGGGTGCGTGTGAATTGTACGTTTGCGACTGAGTGACTGTGTGCGTGATATATACAAATGAATATTTCTTTTGTCCTTTTAGTTGGTCTCAAGATGATAGGGAATCTATTTGTGCTTTGTGTTAAAGTAAACTTTTATTTTGCTGTATTTGGTTGTATTGGTTTGGTCAGTTTAATAATTTTGCCTTGGTTTTTTAGAAATAGTCAAATGACATCCAATTTCTCCAATTAATCTGGTCAAGGGCTCCACACATAAGGGTATTTTAGTAATTTTAAAGATAAAGTAAAGGGTATTTAAGTAATTTGTAAGGATATTTATACATTTATATAACAGATACATCCATACACACTCTCTCTCTACTCCTTTTTAACTTCTTAGCCTTACCAGTCACCACCATCAACCTGCCGACCACCAGTTACCACCACCACCTCTTTCCCTTCAAGGTTACTGGAACCGCTGTCAGACGAGCACCATCGATGCCAGACCACCGTCACACACAATCTTCTATCTCTTCCCTCTCTGCTCTCTTTCAGAAACCGTCACCCAGCACCACCTATCCCCACCATCAACCACCACCCCACCCACCACACCACCAACAGATATAAACACCCATTCACTCCACACCATTACCACCATCAACCCCCACCCCCACATATTCAACATCGCCGACAGATCTAAACACACCAGCAGATCTAAGCACACCCACTCATTCCACACCGATGACAAGCCATCACCACCATCAACCACCACCCACCCATTCCGCACAACCGATAGATCTTAGCACCAGCAGATTTGAACACTACGGCCTCCCCCATCATCTCTATGACTTTTTGTCCCCCCACAACCATAATCGCACCCCTAATTGAAGCCCTAACAACCATAATCGCGTTTTAGGAATCATAGGTCCCAAATCTCTCAGTTATATGCCTTTACCCTAATGTTTGGAGAGAGATGCATTGTGTGAGTGAGAGAGAGAGTAGGCTGTGTGTGGGGGTGATAATGGTAGCGACAGTGGTGAGGTGTTGATGGTGAGGCTAGTGGTGGTGATGTCTGGTTATGGAGGAGAGAGAGCACATGTAGAGAGAGAGAAGAGAGATGAGAGAGTGTATGTATAAGTATTTAAAAGGGAAGCTCAAGAAAAGACAGAATTGCCCCTTGTGTGAGGGGTACGTGACTATGTTATAATGTTAAAAATGGATGCCGTTTGGGGCGGGGAGTATAATAGAGATAAGTTATATAGACCAGGGAGGAAAATAGCTATTTTTAAAGGATTTGGGCAAAACCATTAAACTGAACAAACCACAGAGAGCAAAACGAAAGTTTACTCCTTGTTATTATGAAGCGTTTCAGCTTTAGATGGCATATTTAGAACTATATTGTCATTAGTTACATTTGTTATAGCCTAATAAAGTGTGTAGGGAATGTGTGTTTTTCTCATGTTACTGAGATTACGACTTTAGGAGTAAAACAGTAGGCCTAAAAGGTTGAAATTCTAAATCGATTCGGGTTATACTAGTTTGGATTGGTTAGCAAAAAGCCAAATTGGATTGAATTTAAATTCCGTTTGGGTTTTTGCCGATTTTTAGCAGTTTGACTGGTTTATTTACCGGTTAGGTTCAGGTTTAACCAATTTCAAATGAGAGGATTATAAACCGGTTAGACACCTACGAATTATACTAATTTGATTTCAATTCAGTTATGGTTCAAATAAAGGACTTTAGTATATTTGAACATAACAACCAACACTCATCAGCTACTAACATGAGTTGAGCAATCTAACTAACTGAAAGAAACCATAAACCATCCAACTACACCCCCTCCTTTCTCTCCATATAATCTCACGTACATTAATGTACATATGAACCCAAACAATGGCGAAGCTTGAGATTTCTGCCCGGAGGTTGAAAACGTATATACCTAAAAATTTCTATAAATATGGGGTTCGAAAACGTATATACCCAAAAATTTCTATACGAAAACTACATACCCTCCGCTACTGAACGAAAAGTTCGGGGGTATGCCGCCCCCTCCCACCCCTTGTAGCCTGCACCCCTGAACCCAAACATGATGCAAGTTTTTGAAGGTAACACAAATACGTCCAACCCATTTTTTTTTATTTTGCATATTAGCATTCTAGTTCTCTAAACTTGATAACTTACGGTTTAAGATACACATGTACATAACATAATTACAATCATAATATAAAACATGATGCTCATATCAATCTATTAACTTTTTGAATAAAATATCAATCAGTTTAAGTTATAAAACAAAACACAATTTTTAAAGTAAATAAATCGAGTCAAAATGTGAACCAGAATGTTAACCCAAACACTTGTTTAGCTACACGAGTTCGACCATTCAACACGCAAGGACCGGCACTTTTTGAGGCTTAACCCAAACTCGTGTAAGTTTGTTGTTTTGGAACAATCCAAGCATCTATCTTAATCGTGTATACTCCCTTTCGAAATTGAAATATTCTCATGGTACTCTTGAAATCTCAGTCACGTGATTCCAAAAGAAACGAGAACAGGTATGTAATTGTATGTTATGAAAAACGTATATAAACTAGACCAATGGCTTGTGTGTTTATATATTGAAGCAAACGACCCTTAATGTTTAGTCAACTCAACTATATGTTATGAAAATTCCAATTCACTCAAATTCCACGAATCAAACGACCCTTAGTGTTTACGCATTTCATTCGTAAACAAATAATAACTAAAACTTTAATTTTAAGCAAATAATAACTAAAATTTTACTTTTAAACAAATAATATAACTAAAATTAAAAACTAACAAGTTTCATGTTAAAGTTGTTGCGTGTATATTTTATGTAAACATATATTTGAGTGGAAGAAAAGTTTGTCTTTAACCAGAGCTTCTTCCATCTTTCCTCCCAATCCGCCGTTAAGACTATTGAGTGTGGGCGTGATTTTTGGGCGTGGCTGGCTCTTCTACGTTAGCTGCTCCACCCCGGGTTAGCGTTGGGCATGGCCTTGCCCTTTTGGCGTGCGTATTAAGCCTTGCGGGGGCAGGGTGACATGGCTGACTTTGGTTGGCTTGTCCAATATGACCGACTTTGGTTGGCTACTTTAATTAAAAAAGAAAATTCACATGGCTGGCCACGCCAAGCTAAGCCACGCCACACCCCTAGCATTTTAGTATTACCTTGTGAATCCCACCCTCGCCACGTTTCGAGCAATCAGTAACGGACCCAATAATTTTTCGGTTCGGTTCGAGTCGGGTCATGTAAGACAAAAGAACATCAAACTAAAATTTATCTAATCATCAAAAACACGTCAAACTTTACGGGTTTTCATTTTTTTGAAATCTATCAAAAACATCATCTAGAGGTACTTTAATTTTCAAGATTATTCACATCAACAAGTTTTGAATTTCAAGTTATAGAATCACATAATCAATAAGAGATTAAGATACAACAGCACCATCCTATAAAGACTAGAACCCAAAAATACCTCAAAACACATAAAAGTTTAAACATTTTTAACCCATCATATTATCTCTTGAGTCTTGAACAAACCATATAAACATCAAAATAACCAAAAACAAAATAAATACATGTCTAATAATTGCGATTAGAACCTGTTGGTGGCCGGAATTTTGCAGTCGTCGAATGAGATGGGGGTCGAACGTTGAAGTCGCTAGCAGTGAGGCAGAGGGAGGGCGGGAGTCGCACCTGCTGGCAGTCGAATTGGGTTTGTTGTCTTGAGGATTGATTTTTGTTTGATTAAAGTAGTATTTGGGTTGGGCTTGAATTGAGAGTAACTTATTGGGCTTCATGTTTGGTTACAAGAATGAATACAAATTTTATTAAAGGGATTAGTGGGCTAACTTGTTTACATAATTGGGTCGGGTTTCAATCCGTGTTCACAATTTTTTTACATAAATTCCTATCATTTTTTTCTAAGGGGTGCGGACAAAAATTTCCAAGGGGTGCGGTCGCGATTTTTCACGAAAAATAGCACTAAAATAATTTTTTTCCCAAGGGGTGCGGCCGCCCACCTGTCACACCCCAACCGATGGCGGAAACATCGGAGTGAGACAGAAACGAGATTGCAAGAGACTTCATAACACTATTTGTGACAAGTATTTAATAATTGCTTTTTACGTTGCTTGAACTAGGAACACCACAAGTTTAAAATGAAGAATGTATAATAAGTATTCAAATAAATAATTTCATTTTATTAAAATGATTTTCGTACAAATACTGAAATCGAGATACAATAGGATTGAAAATAAATTACAATACAACGAACATTAAAATTTAAATGTGTTTCTAGGCAATCCTACTAGATTCATCTGTCACAATCCTGCAACATGTAATAAAAGCATGGATCAGTACAAAAGCACTGGCGAGCATACAAGTTTGAATATAAGTATACATATAAAAGTTTGTCTCAAATCCACATGGCATTTTAAATTCAAGATGAACGAGCATACATAAACAACTTACGCATATCAAATAGTATAGAATTAAAATTCTTAACTAGCATGCATAACAATCTAAGCATAACAATATCATGAGATTACAAGTTGAAACTAACAAGCATAAACAACCTAAGCATAACAATGAACGTATTCGATGGTTTGAGGTATTTAATTATAATCGATTGCGTAAAGTGGATTTTGTATACATGTTGCACCTAAAAATGCGTGAAAGCGTAAAAAAGGTCGTGTATGCTCACAGTTTTGCAAAGTTTCCTTTGGTGATTCAGTGAAGAGTTGGAGGTTGGAGCTTTAAAGCTTCCTTTAAAACACTTAATGTTTTCTTTTAGAACTCTTAGAGTTCTCTTCCTTGCTTGGAAGATTTGAGAGAAATAGAGAGGTTGAGAGAAGAATGGTTGGAACACTTAGTGTTCTTTTAGAATTCTTAGAATTCTTGATTTAGAGAGGTTGAGATAATTAGAGAGATGGAGAGTATAATGGTGTGAAGAAAATGATAGAAGGAAGTTGGTATTTATAGGTAGAGATGGCGGAAAAGGGGTGAATTATGATTGGTTAAAGAAGGTGGAAGAGGATTGAAAAGATGATTGGTGGAGAAAAGAAGTGGAAAATGGTGAAATATGATTGGTTAAAGAAGGTTAAAGAGGATTGAAAAGTTGATTGGTAGAGAAAAGAGGTGGAAAAAGGTGAAATATGATTGGTTAAAGAAGGTGAAAGAGGATTGATGAGATGGAAATATAATTGGTATATTTCTTGGTATTTCTTGAGTATATATATTATGTAATTGAGTATATAAAAAGTATAAAAGTATAATTCAAGTATTGAGGATGTGCGTATAAGTATTTATACATATAATTGTGTCTGTTTGCGTATAATACGTATTTAAATGGTCGGTTGTGTGAAAAAATATGTATAAAATATGAATTTTATTATGAGTAATGCCTCGAATTGTGAGATTGAAATTAAAATACGAATGTAAGGTTTCTAAAATTAGAATACGAATACGAATATTTTTTAAATAGAAATACGAAGATACGAGGCGTTACACCACCCACGCCATATTTGGTTATGTTTACTGATGTATTCTGGTTATATTGCTGTTATAAATTATTGTAGTTGAGTATGAGGTCTAGTCACAATTGCAGTGAGTTAAGGCTTTACTGTGTTATCTAGGGTTTTGTTGGTGATGATTTGTTGTATTGTGTTGTTCTGTTCATATGAATCTATTATAAAAAATGTTGTTTTTGCTCAAGTTTATTATGCAAATAAGCATCCTATGAGTTGAAACTTTTACTTATTAATTTTGTTTGTTTAAAGCATTTATAATAGATCATCTATTTTTATGTGAGTGTAACCTATATATTTGTGAAAGTGGTTGTAAATTGTTGTAAGTGAATCAAAGAGAAAAAGGAGAAAAAGTTACTGTTCATCAGTAAATTTGAAGGAGATACTATTCATCTCTATAATTTTTTAATATTTTTTTAAAGTGGTTGTGAGTGTAGGAGAAATAAAAGGTAATGATAAAAGTATAAAAATGTGTTATTTAATTAAAAAGAAGAGAGAAAAGATAGTGTTTTTAGTGTAATTATAGAGTTGGAGAAAATGTTTGATTGTGAATGCTCTTAGAAGTGTAGTAAGGCTGATTTTCCACAATTAAAGATGTTAAGATATCAAAAGGTAAGCAGTGAATGTTTTGACATGTGAAACCAGGAGGGTTTTTTTTTTTGCTTGATTGAAGACCTTATGTGAGATTTTATCCCTGTGGCTCATGGTAAGAATTGTATAGCAAGAATCCAACACATAAGTGATTGGAACTCAAGTGTTTCTAGTTTCTATCATATAACGTAAGGTTCAGTTGCGCGATGCAACTTGAATAAAATAGAAAGGGAAAAGGGTGAAAGATCATTTACTGACTTCATGGGTCTTTTAGGCTCTTTTTTAATGGTAAGATATATATGTATCGAAATAGTCTTAACTTTTTACCTTGTATATCAACAATTGTTGCATGATATATAAGGTTGTAGACTTTTTAGTCATTTTTCTAGACTTGGGATGGGCTAAGGAGGAGTAGAGGCAGACCGAAACTAAACAGGGGGAGCAAATTAGGTAGGATTTGCTAGACTTGCAAATCTTTTAGGATAGGAGTTTGTAGAGACATAACATTAATGTTAACAACGTTTAGAAGGATGGTACCGTTTTCTGTAAAATTTATGCTTAAGAGCTCAAATTTTGAGTTTTTATGCTTGCTTGTATGTCTTTATGACGTGTTATCTGTCTCTAGCATTCATTCTTACTAGTTTCCTGTTTGGTATCTTACTTAGAATTTTTTTAGTACACTATGCTTTTTGAGTAGTTACGTGCCTATGCAGGTTTTTATTTGCCACGTATGTCTTGATGTAACTTTGGATCTGGGGGTCGCACCGGAAGCAACCTCTCTTTTTTATGTTACCACTTACCACATTTGGTTTCATCGCATGTATTATAGCCAATGGGCTGTTTATAATTTGTTGTTAACTTGTATATAGATCATCTCACAAGTGTATAATTAGCAAGACAATAAATGGCTTCCTTTCGAGCATTCCTGAACAGTCCTATTGGGCCTAAAACCACCCATTTCTGGGGTCCTGTAGCCAACTGGGGATTTGTTGTTACGGTGCGTTTTCTACTACATCACTAATAATTCTATAACCAATTTCTATGATTCTTGAAAGAATTTAATTTGCTTTATGGAAAGAATTTCCTCATTAAACTTCTTAATTGGTGAAATATTGCAGGGGTTGGTGCAGAAACTTCCGGAGATGATATCTGGCAATATGAGTATAGGTTGGTCATCATCACTTGTTGTATAGGAGACAATTTTGACTCCTTTACTTATAATGTAGTGCTATGAATGTATGTATAAATTAATTGTGGTTAGGTTAAAGTATTAACCTGAGATTGCGGGTTGTCACATGCAACATCGGCCGCACACTGAAGCATCGGCTGCGCATGCTGAAGCATCGGTTGCACGCTGCACAATCTTCCGCACGCTGAATTATAAACTAGTTATGAATAACCTTTTTTTTAAACCGGTCAATAAAACTTGCAGAAATAATCGGTTTGCTGCAGTGCCGAAAACCCGCAGAACGCTACAATTTTTTGACTTTTTTTTTAAAACCTGCATTTTTTGGGGGTTTTTTGCTGAAAAACTTGCAGTTTTTAGGCTTTTTTGCTAAACGAAACTGCACTTTTTGATGATAAAAACCTGCATTTTTTGGGGGTTTGTTTGCTGAAAAAACCCTGCAGTTTTTAGGCTTTTTTGCGGAAATAACCTGAATTTTTTTTATTTTTTTGCTAATAAAAATCTGCCCTTTTTGGCGTTTTTTTCGCTGAATTAAACCTACATTTTTTTCCGATTTTCGCTCAAAAAACCTTATAAGCAACCTACATGTCGTTAACTGACAACATCAAACAGGTTATAAGCACACGCAACAGTAGTTATCGTTAGTCGTATAAATCGTTACCTGAATGTGCACGCAGCGTACACATCGTTACCGATAACTTCAGCTAAGTCGTTACATCGAACACGCCATTAGTGTTTATATCGTTTCAATTATCCGTTTATAGCAAACTGATGTATTACATTTAGTCGTTAACTGAATTTGTTGCAACTGATGTGTACGCTTTACATGTTGTGATCGTTGTATACGCTTTGCATAAACCGGTTTAACATCAACAAGGTATACGCTTTACATAGTCCAGTTATCAGATTACCCAAACCGACCCATATCCATTCATTCAATACCCTTAAAAACCAAACATCAGCAGAAGTTATGCCCATAAAAACCAAACAATTGCATCATTGACTTAATCAAATAGTCAAAATTAGGGGAAATTTAATTCATAAAATAGATAGATAGAACTGATACACAATACAAGTACAAATTCAAAGATCAGTACAAAAACAACGACCTTCACAAATTCTTAGGTCAATTAAACAAGAAATACATAATGAAGAACAACCAACTGACACCTAACACAATCTTCAGCCTCTTGTTCTGGATTCTTGAGTCTTATCAAATCTTCATGATGGTTATTGTTTTGCAATAGTCCATGTATGACGTTCTGAGCTCTGAAGTACAATTGGGGATCAAGCCGACTAACAAAGCCACAGTTGTTCCCTACTTTGTCACAGCAAAAGAATCGTCTTCCGTAATTTTGTTCAGTCCATGATGTTTTGATGATTGTTGGTGATCCACAAGCACGTACAACCATTGTTGTGTGTCTTTCTTGCTTAGCATGTTGTCATATGTTACAAATTAGGGTTTGGGATATGAAGAAGAAAGAAATAAAAGTGAAGCAACATTATTTCTTTCAGTTTATGATTATTTACGATAATGCCTCTGCACATGACAGTCATGTGACATGTTTTAACTAGGTTATGGATGGGGTTAGTAAGTGGATTGAAATTGCAATGAAATGAAAACATTAGTATCAAAATTGTAAAATATTGCGATGGCTAATAAACCACAGAGACCAAACTGCAATTTACTCAACTTAAAATAATAAGAAATTTACTTGAGAGCTCTAACATATATTTTTTTAAGAAACTAAAAGATTTACCTATACCATAAATAGACACGACATTGTACTTTTAAGTGGTTCCAAGTTCTAACATATGTTTTAACAAACACATGGACTTACACTTTCCGGTGGTTTTTGGCTATTGACTTTGTAACACATGAGTATGTTGTGAGACCGACAACCATTATAACCATGCATACGTAGCGAAAACTAAAATTTTATAGCAGACAACCACCACTATTACTACTGCCACCACCCCTCCATCAACACCAACACTATCACTAGGGATGGAGCCCGAGCTCGATGGGTACACCCGAAACTTATGGGTTGGGTGTACCCGCCAGGTATGGGATTAAAAATATATAAAAAAAATCGGGTACGGGTACGGGTATGGGATTTAGTGATACCCGCCCAATACCCGGGCCGTTTACCCGAAAAGTATATTAATTTAAATTTAATTATCCATTTATATAAACTTTAGCACATACACTTATTCATTATTCATAGATTTTGTTTGTCTTTAAGACTTTAATATACACATACAACATTTTATGTTTAGTTATGATGTTTCTATATAGATATCATGTATATATGTGTGGGCGCTTGGGGGACAAAAGTGAAATTGTACTAACTTTAACGTTATTTTACTAGTTTCGTGAAAATAACGTTAAAAGAGACGAATGGTTAATCATGCATCATGTGGTGGCGTTGATAGCTGAAAGACACGGGAGTACACGCACCAAACGGTCTTTGTCCCGATTGTTTGAGTGTTATGTGTCTTAGGTCCAAGACTTGATACAAAACTATAATCGAGCCGGGGGTCTCACTGGAAGCAGTCTCTCTATTCCTATGGGGTAGAGGTAAGGCTGTCTACATCTACCCTTCTCAAACCCTACCTTAGCTTTGCTATTGGTGAGATTCACTGAGTATGATGATGATGTTTCTATACAGATTAGAGATGTGTGTTAGTTTTGGGATTTTTTAAATACGTTTCAAGTTGTTAGGGAGATTACTTGAGTACTGATTAATTTTACTATTTTTCATGTCTGGTGTTCGATTAAATGCAAAAATTATAAACTGATATTTTGTGTTCCAAAGTAGTAGTACCTTAATTAGTTAATTATATAGATATAAAATATGCATTTGAATATGATATTTATGTATGTTAATGGTCATATTTTCCTTTATTGTAGTTATTAAAATAGTCAATTAAATAAACATTAGAGTAAAAAGCGCACATGGGAGTCTCAATTGTATTTTTAACAAATTAACGTGTATACCTAATACCCGTGGGTATAGCCTATAGCCGATGGGTAATTACCTGACAAATACCCGACAGATAACGGGCCGGATATAGGACAAAGAATTACAACTGGATACGGGCTTAAGATTACCAATACCCGAGCTGAACCCGGCTATTGCCATTCCTAACTATCACCACCGCCACTACCGTCACAACACATCAACTTCATAACCAGCCATTTAGTATATGTATATGTTTTATAGTTTTTGATAAAGCAGTCTAACCTTAAAACTTATTTATATTTAGTCAAATTTTGTGGACAAACTGCATGGCCAATATTCTGGAACCACTCGACCCACTTTCCCATCTGTAGAAAACCCTAATATTCTTATGCAGCACACGAACCACTCTAAACCGTTGTCAAACTCTACACTTACCACCGGCTCATTGGCTATCTTTGATCACTGGACCCACTTAGTGACATGGCCCACAAACCACGTTTAGGTTTCCACTAGTCACTTCAACTGTGTGCTGTTCCAACCAATGTCCTCACTCCTCACATGTGTTGCTTTTTTCTCCCACAAACGGCTGCTGATCATCCTCAAATGTTGTCTAATATTTTATATATGTTCACCATCTCCACAACTTTATTATATTATGTTATTCCTAACTATATAAACAAACGTTCTAAGAGTTATCTCACTCGCATGTAAAGTAGAGTATAATGATTTGAGATAAGGGCAAACCTTACTTGCTATATGAGTCTTGGATATATATAATGGATATCAGATATGCCGGTCACAGTGGTGGTGTTGGTCACAGTGGTGGTGGTGGTGGTGGTGTTAGAGGTTGTGTTTCAAGGTATGACGACGGTTGTTGTTAGTGTTATTATTATTGTTTGATGTAATATTCAACTTTGTTTGTTAGTCACCATTCTGGTGCTAGTTATTTTTAGACCCATGGCCGTTCCAACCTTTTTGGAGGCTCAAGGTGAAATGAAATTCTCGGGTTCTTTTTCTTTGTTTATTAATATAAACGATACTCTTTTATTCGTGTTTGGGGAACTGAGCAAAAATGTAACACTAAGTGATTTGCTTGTATATGAAATCAAACAAATCTAACACAATAAATTTGCACTAATATTAGTAGTTACTATATAATAATTTTTTTAATTGGAGATTACTTATACTATAGGTCCGGCCACTTGGACCATTTGTCAGTTGTGGTTGTTAAACACTTTTTTTGCTGTTATAGTTATTGTTATTTGACTCGACGTTTATTTTTAACTATTAGTAGTTAGTCACTGTGGTGGTGGTTAGAGAGATTGTCTAGTGTAGTTATTAAACAATTTTTGTACAGTTATAGTTATTATTATTTGATTTATCATTTATTTTTATCTATCAATAATTAGTCACTAATGTGTTGGTGCCTGGTGGTTGTTGAATAGTTAGTTTATGTAGTTACTAAATAAATATCATTAGTTATTGTTATTTGTTTGTGAAACCGTTTGTGTTGTATAGTTACTAAATATTATTTGATTTATCATTTATTTTTTAATTTTTGTTTGTTAGTCACTATTGTGGATCGTACCATACATCTATAATGGACATGGTGATGCTCAAGTTCAGACCGATTGCACCGAAACCAGTGCCTTCAGGATCGGGCTCTAGTAACTCGACAAAGGAGAATGTCCACGTAAGTGGTCGATGTAAGCGGAGGTACGATAGGGTTAAACGAAACGAGGGTAATAAGAAAAGAAAACCACGTCCGTCAACGTCGACGTCAGAAAAAGTTTCCGGTGACGGAGACGCGGTGGTGAAGCTACCGTTGATGCCCGAAACACCAAAGGCTATGGACCACTCGTTGATCAAGAATATAGCATCACCTATATGGTTGTACTCTACAAACAATAATAATCAAACATCACGTGATGGTCACGTGATACCACCAGAGAGGCCACAAACGGTGTCGTTGGTGATGGTGGACATGGTTACGGAGACTATGGTGGATGGTGGGTTGGAAGAATGGACGGATATGGATAGTGACACGTGTCCAAGATTCATATCGGATGGCAGGGATAAGGTGGTGTGGACAAACAAAGCGTATAAAGAGATGGTTGTCGGTGGTGATGAGGTGGTGGTTCGGAAAGAGGATGGATGGCCGGCAGCGTTCACGTGCAATGTGAGGGTCACGTGCCGGACCAGCATGGGCACTTTAATAACCGTAACGGTGCCGTGTGACACATGGAGGATGGAGAGTGGTGGACATGCATGGAGATTGGACGTCAAGGTTGCGCTTTGTTTGGGTCGTTAAATAAACAAGTATAGTGTTTTTTTAATTTGTAAAAGAAATAAACCCTTTTAAAAAAATAAAAATGGGTTGTACAGATGTTTGGAGTATGATTTCGTGTTGTAAGTTAAGTTTGAATATCGTAGGACTTTGGGTTGTTAATAACAACTATCAAGGATATGGAGTGTATATATAAGTTTTATGATTTTAATTAGATTTGCATATTGAATGAAGTAACTATGAGACATGGTTTTAGAAATTGTACGTTTGCATCTTGTATGATGTATTCGGAGAGTTTATTATTATATTTACGTGTAAGCAAAGTATATTAAGTTCGCCTCGGATATGGTTAGAAAAATGTGTGAAGTACATGGTTTTTTAACATTAGGGACGAAAGCGGGGCGACTTTTGGACAGGTATTAATAATCCTAGTCACATTTCTTGGTCAATACTCAGAACCATCTCTGTGCAATTAAGTGTTCTAGCCGAGCCTAGCCGAAACAAAAAGTCAACTTGGTTTAACGAATTATGTAAATTATTTTTTTAACGATGATTAATATTATAGCAATAAATATAGCAAAAATACAGGGTTTCTAAATTCATTGGTTTCTAATGTTTCAAAATAACTTCAATTCCATATAAAGTTCAACGGTATCCAATCTTTAGTTTTTTAATTTTTATTTTTTTTAACTTTTTATTATAAATTACATTATATAGATGTTTGGATAATGGATGTTGATCAAATCAACTAATTGGCCAATATGGTATAAGATTTAAGATATGGATAAAAATAAAAATTATTTGGACCCAACAAGTTATAAGATTATATCTCTATAGAGATGGTCCAATAAATCACATTAGATAGGTATTTGGATAATGAATATGGATCAAAATAAGATTAATAGGCCTAATATATTATAAGATTTTAGATATGAACATAATAAAATTATTTGAGCCCAATAAATTGGAAGATTAGATTTTTATATAGAGAGTCCAATTAATTTTTCAATTTCTTAAAGAAAATTACAGAGAAAATCCAATAAATTTTGATAATTACTCGTCAGGTATCAAGATGCATGTTAGTTCGTTAAAAATTGTTAACGATTTCCGAAGTCATATTTTCTTACCATTGTAACTTCATGTTTTAACAACTAAAACATTTAAAATGTGATAAAGTTACAATCATATCATCATTAAAATATCTAAAAATATTTTGGCTCCTCCTCCTCCACTGCAGCGCAATGGTTGTTCCCATATCAGCGAAGGCTTGGCCCGGGGTTTTACCCAGGTTCGAGTCTAAGGGGGGACGTGTCACACCCCGACCGATGGCGGAATCATCAAGGTGCGGCACTAAGCGGTTCAGATTGTTCGAGAGAATCCACAACGACTATTTTAAATGACAATATTTAAGCATCAATTTCCCATACAATCAACCTACAATCATTACATAATCATCACGAATTCCATTAATCTCAAACAATTTTCAAAGTCGATTACAATTTATTACAAGTTTCTAAGCAAAATCCTAAGTCCGTTTGCAGCGAGTAGAAACATTAACCTGCAACATATGTTAAAATAATTGTCAATACAAAAATGTATTGACGAGTATACATGTTTTGATATAATAGCATAATAGATAGAAAACGTTGCGAAATACCACATACATAAACATGACCAACACATATACACTCACAAGACAAATTTATCATGCTATACTCTCGAGATGCTCGCGCGGTCTTCCTAGCTAAACCCCGTCGGGTGTTAGCCAAACTATAGTACCATACTAGCTAAGGTGAGTTAACGAAAATGTGTCCTAGTTTACATGTATCAAGCATCATGTGTAGACTTGTGTAACGGATATTCGCGTGTGATAATCAGTTTAGTTTTGCGTTGTGTATTTTGATATGAACGTATGTTACACCCAAAAGTGCGTTTAAAGCGAAAGGGGGTCAAGTATACTCACAGTGGGTGCGTAACAGCGAACACCGAGAGTTGATGAGAGGAGAGAAATAGAGTGTCGGTTTAGCCTGCGCGTAGAGACGGAAGGACATCAGTCTTCCAGAGTGTTGAAACAGTTGAAACGGAGAGTCGTGCGGGAACAGACTATTTCGCATGAAATGGAATTTTCGTGCGGAAATGCCTGCTTTGTGTCTAAAATCGAGTGTTTTCGCGTCTGTCTTCGAGAAATCGAGTGTTCATCCCTCCAACCTTAGGTTACTGATCAACCTAGCATCAGAGAGGTCTTTTGAGCGAGTGAGTCTCTTGTATGAACTCGGACTGTATCGTGTGAACTAAGTATGGTTCACGCGAGCCAGTCCAGATCGCACAAGTGACTTTTCTTGCGTCTTGGTGCGTTCGGGACTAAGACTTCGTCTGAAACAGATGTATTTTCGAGTTTATTTCGTGACGGTTTCGACAGCGCCTCGTTCCACTTCTTAGTGAACGAAACATTAGTCGGTCTGATCTGTTTTCGTGTGAAAATCGATTTGATAAAGCAGTTTTGTTAGGATAAACACTTGGTGAGTTTGAAACAACAAGGTTTCGGGTCTGAGAAGCCAAGGCTAACTCAAACATGCTCTGTTAAGTGCTAAATCCTTAAGAAAATCAGAAGGTTTTATGAAAAAGATGAAGATTTTCGTAAAACATAGAAGTTTAGATGAAATCGAAGATAATCTCGTGCAAAATCGTTGTAAAAACCGTTGTGATTCGTGTGAAAAACGTAATTTTCTTACTTGGAACAGAGAGAATCGGGCTGGAGAGTGTTTTGGTGCGGAATGGCAGTAAGTTGGAGTGAATGGTGAAGGGTTGTGTTTATAAGCGGAGAGGAATGAAGGTGGTGAAATTTTCGTGCGGAAAATCCATATTTTCGTGCAAAAATGTCATTTTCGCACGAAATGTGTCTTTTTCGCACGAAAACTGCCAATCGGAGCCAAAGGATGCAACATTTTCGCATGAAAATACAATTTTCGCACGAAAATCAATTTTCGCACAAAAAATCAATTTTCTCACGAAAATCATTTTCGCGCGAAAATTGTATTTTTGTACGAAAATATATATTTTTTTTTGGATTCTAATGGTTAAAACAAGCACTTTTTACAAAAGGACCATATGCTAGAAAAATTCCTAAAAATTATTAAAAACCCTTTTGTAATGCTTTCGTTCGTATTAGTTAATTGTATTAAGCGTTGCGTATAAAATGCGATAAAGCGAATTAAGCGAGAGCGAGAGCGTTAATTAAGCGTTTTAGCAAAGTGTTAAGCGTATTAATCGATTAAATTAAGTTAAGATTCGAATGGATAAGCGAGGTAGTATGCGGCTTTGTTCCCAAGTCTTGCGAGAGTCGCGTTGCAGTTTAAGCGAGCAGATAGCCTTGGAAACTTCATGCAAAGTTTGTAGTATTTAGCGAGTGCGTTATAAGCGTTGTGAGGTGCGATATAGTGCGAAAATAAGCGATGTAGTGCGAAAATATGCGATGTAGCGTAGTAAGCGATATAGTTTACATTATGATCCGAATCTCTGGTGCTAGACGTAACGAGAGTAACGAGCTGCGAAAATGCGGGTTGTTACAGTCTCTCCTGCTTTAGAAAATTTCGTCCCGAAATTTATTCGAAAGGGAGACCTTGAGAATTCACATGAATAGATAGCGATAGAAGCGATAAGACGTTAGCGTAAGTTGAGGATGAATGAGCGATCGATATATGATTGACGAGTGAAAGCGTCTCGGTGGCGTAGAAGAATCGATGAGTAAAAACGACTTAATTGACTCGTGGTTAGCAACTCACGAGTTGGCGATCCAAAAACGTTTTTAGGTTTTTGAAAAGTTTTGGTTAAATTATTACGAAAAGGCTTTTGAATAAAACTCGATTTAGGAAAATTTTCTTACGATGCGGCGTTAGGCTGAGTCGATTTAACCCACGTTGTAAGAAATGTTTTTGTTGGTTAAAATAATTCAAAAATTATAGCAAATTGCCCAAATTTTGTAAACATTTAAAAATCTTTATTTATTTCCAAACACGACGGTAAAAATAGGTTTTAACGGTATCAAAAATTTAATTAGTGCCGAACCCCACATGGCATCTTTCCACGAAAGTTTGTTAATATGGCTAAAACACTTATATATAGGAAGTACCAGCGGCGTATCCACCATGTTTTAGCCATATCGCCTCTGTTTCGTGGAGCGATGTCAGGCGTGTTGAGACGATATAGATAGATTCTGGTATCCTTGGTCCACGCAGTGAAGGGGGGCCAAGAAATTATGAGGCTTGAATAACGTCGAACCCACATGGCATCCTTTCACGGAAGTTCGTAAATACGGCTAAAACACTTATATATAGGAAGTACCAGCGGCGTATCCACCATGTTTTAGCCATATTGCCTGCGTCCCGTGGAGTGATGTCATGTGTGCCGACATGACATGGATAGATTGACGATTGGAATAACGAAGCGGTAAGAACGAGAGATGCGATAAGCGTTAAACGTCACGAAGCGAAGACGATACACGGAGGGATAGCGTTCGAGCATCGAGATGAGAAGAGCGATAAGCGATAAGCGACAAGCGATAAGCGATGCGAGGTAGATCCCTGCGATAGTGCGATTGTGTTGCTGTAGGCTCGTGGGGTATCTAGCTTCTGCTCGATCGAGAAAGCGATAAGATGTTACGCCCTTGCGGAGGAGTTTTGCGTGTGAAAATAATCATCATAATATAGAAGGTCTAATAACCTTCAACTACACATGGCACGTCTCCACGGAAGTTTGTTAGCATGGCAAAGCACTTATATATAGGAAGTACCAGCGGCGTATCCACCATGCTTTAACCGCCCCTCCTCCGTCCCGTAGATAGGTGTCGCGCTTTGTCGACATGGTTAAAACGCTTATGTATAGGAAGTAACATCGGTGTATCCACCACGTTTTAACCACGCTTTTAACGTTAGGGTACCATTAGAACTCATTACGATCCCCGTGCAGACCCCAAAATAATCCGTGTGCACCCGTGATTTGTTCGATGTTTGCATGTTTATCGTAACTTGTTTTAAAGGCGCGTAGTAGGGGTAGAAAAATGTATTATATCGTGATATACTATATAGCCTTAGTAATAATAGTTAGTGTGTGCGTTTAGACTAAGTGCGAGGACTCGAGATAGAAGGACGTCGTCGTGTATTGAAGCAACGTTGAATAATAGATAATTATAAAGCATAAATAATAGCGCCGAGATTCGTACCGTTGAGGACGTCGTCCTGTGCCTGGTCGATGTTGATGTCGTCGTCTTCTTCTGCTGGGGCTGCGGCTTGGTCGGTGACTCCGGGGGTGTCGACTCATCTTGTTGTCGTGGTCGTGTGCGACATTTGCTGGTGAAGTGACCGTCAATAACGGCAGCTGGCTCCGGCCTAGTGGTGATAAGTACACATCTGACACTGGGGATGAGGTCCGGTGTAGTTACGCCTTGGGTAGATTGGAACTGCTCGAAGAGGTTCAGGATTAAGCGGCTCATTCGCGAAGTAGTTGAGGCTCGAGCTTTTTCTCTTGCGGCTGGGCTTGGCGGTAGCTTGCGGTGGTGTGTCATCGTCGTCGTCGTCGGAATCGTTCTCGGATTCGTTGTCGGAATCGTCGGACAATTCGACAGTAGTTTGATTCAGGTTCTTGGCGGGATTTTTGGAGAAGAACCCTTCCAATACCCGTTTGTCGTTGATTTTTGCGGCCAGTTGGTAAGTTTCTTCAATGGTAGCCGGTCTTGCAGCTTCGAAAAAATCGCCTACGCACTCCGGCAAAGCACGTATGTACTTTTTGATAGCCTTTTCAGGAGTGTCGACTTGATTAGGGTTAATAATGCTAAGCTGTTTGAATCTTGCTGTGAAGCCGGCGTTGTCACCTTCTATCTGCTTGATTTTCCAGAATTCGTTCTCGAGCTTTTAGACTTCGTGGGGAGGATAATATTTTCTCTTCATAAGCTCCTTCAGTTCCTCCCACGATAATGCGTAAGCTGCGACGTTCCATGCTTGATGCGCTCGGCCGTCCACCAGTCGAGGGCTCGGGATTGAAATACTCCGGTAGCATAGGTGGTTTGAAAATGCTCAGGGCACCCACTCTGACGGAGGGTAACCTCGATTGCATCAAGCCACTAAAGCATCTGAGATACACTTCCTTCACCTGTGAAGACCATTGGATCACAGGCCTTGAACTGTTAGTAGGAGAAAGTAGACTTTGGTGCATCGGACTTAGAGTCTTCCGATGTTTGAGAATTGCTGAGGGCTTGAACTTGGGTGATGATTTGGGGAATGACCTTGGCCATTTCCTTGGCCACGAGCGATGCAATTCTCTTATTGGGGTTTCCTCGGGCTTGACGTCGCGAGTTGGAAGCGTTCGAAGACATCTAGACAAAGAGATTTGGAATGAGATTCGAACATAATGGTTTTTGAAAATTGCGATGCGATTTAGCGCGTTTAAAAACTTGTTGCAGTTAATATAGTAATACGTATTCACATTGGATTTCACATAGGAACCACGTATCTCCTAGATTCTTACGTATTCACATAAGCACATGTAACCACATACTATATATACGTATATATATGTGTGTATATATAGAAAAGGCGCGAGGACGCGTTTGAAGAGGTTCGTTATGATTTAGTTTTGTTGCGAGCATTAGCTTTTGTTTTGGATTGTGATGGGTGTGCGAGTTGTGCGTACGTTTATGGAGCGAAAAGCAATAAATCGAGAAATCGATAAACCGTAAAATCTTCAATTCGAAAACATATAAGCATAACAAAATTCGATGATGCGTAAAATCGGCGATTGCAGGCTTAAAATTAATAGAGCGTCCTGGGTTTTGAGACAGCGACTACCCATAGTGATTCGATCATTCTGTTGAGTTTGGGCACACGCTTTGGCCTAATAGGTAAATGCTCTCACCGCCTCGCGTCTAACGGCATTACCCTTCCGGTTACTACGTGTCCCAAATCCGCAAAATAGTCGAGACTTTGGTGAGATTTGAAAATCGTTGAGTGGGATGAGTTTTCAAGGTTCGGGTTTCACCCCTAACTTAATAACTTCGAATCCCTGATTGTGGTTTCCCTCCCTGATCCATCAAGAGGTTTCCACCGGATAGGATGGGAAATTTCTGTTAAGATGTGGATATCACTCCTAACCTAACGGAGAATTTCGTGCTAACTGGAAAACGCAGAATGAGTGATTCGTCGAGAGTTCGTGGTTTTCACACCTAATCTCGGCAAATCGACTCGTTGGTGTTGTACGAGTATCTTTGTAGCTTCGTGTGTTGTGTTCAAGTCTTAGAAAGACTTCGTATAGTATTTTAAGTCCAACAATACGGGGGAAAAGTTTTAATCGGCTAAGCAAGGAAGAAGCACATAGTTTCGTACTATAGACTACGCAATCTACCTAGTTCCCTATAATTATGGCTCTGATACCAATCTGTCACACCCCAACCGATGGCGGAATCATCGGGGCGCGATACTATGCGGTTCGGATTGTTTGAGAGAATCCACAACGACTATTTTTAAATGACAATATTTAAGCATCAATTTCCGATACAATCAACATACAATCATTACATAATCATCACGAATTCCATTAATCTCAAACAATTTTCAAAGTCGATTACAATTTATTAGAAGTTTCTAAGCAAAATCCTAAGTCCGTTTGCAGCGAGTAGAAACATTAACCTGCAACATACGTTAAAATAATTGTCAATACAAAAATGTATTGGCGAGTATACAGATTTTGATATAATAGCATAATAGATAGAAAACGTTGCGAAATACCACATACATAAACATGACCAACACATATAAACTCACAAGACAAATTTATCATGCTATACTCTCGAGATGCTCGCGCGGTCTTCCTAGCTAGACCCCGTCAGGTGTTAGCTAAACTATAGTACCATACTAGCTAAGGTGAGTTAACGAAAATGTGTCCTAGTTTGCATGTATCAAGCATCATGTGTAGACTTGTGTAACGGATATTCGCGTGTGATAATCAGTTTAGTTTTTCTTGTGTATTTTGATATGAACGTATGTTACACCAAAAGTGCGTTTAAAGCGAAAAGGGGGTCAAGTATACTCACAGTGGGTGCGTAACAGCGAACACCAAGAGTTGATGAGAGGAGAGAAATAGAGTGTCGGTTTAGCCTGCGCGTAGAGACGGAAGGGCATCAGTCTTCCAGAGTGTTGAAACAGTTGAAACGGAGAGTCGTGCGGGAATAGACTTGTCACACCCCAACCGATGGCGGAAACATCGGGATGAGACGAAAATGAGATTGCAAGAGGCTTCATAACGCTAATTGTGTCAAGTGTTTAATAATTTCCTTTTTTACATAGTTTAAATCAAATAATATAAACTTTAAATCACTACACATAGAAAATATAATTTCATTTCATGGATAACGATTTAATACAAGATATTGAAACGAAATACATGTTTGAAATAAGATACAGTACAATAAACATTTAAAGTTTTAAGTGTGTATCTAGGCAATCCTACTAGATATCTTGCATCATCAGCTTTCCTGCAACATGTATTAAAAGCGTAGATCAATACACAAGTATTGGCGAGCATACAAGTTTGAAAATAAAATCTAAGTGTAAGAGTTTATTCAATCATGACGGGAGTATAATAAAGCTGAATCGCATATATATGTAGACGACTCTCACATAATAATAGCATATAATTGAATTCCTTAACTAGCATGCATAGTATCATAATCATAACAATGTCGTGAGAATACAAATTAAAACTAATAAGCATAAACAACTCAAACGTAACAAGTAGCATGTATAAATGAGTTTAATCTAACACATATAATTCACATAAGCGTAATTGATAACCCGTTTGGTATTGGGAACACATTTAATCTTGCTAAAAATAAATTTTGTAATTTATACATGTTGCACCCCAAAATGCGTTAAAGTGTAAAAAAGGGTTGACTATGCTCACCTTTTAGCAAAGCTTCCCTTGGAACGTCCGCGAGGAGTGGAAGAGTTGACGGCGGATGCCGGGGTCATCATACATGAGTACACGTAAGCAATGAAATGTGTTTTAGAATAATTATACTTTTATATATATATATACACATACATATATACATATGTATGTATATATATATATATTATTATTAAAAGTTCATCGGACCCGATAGACTCGTTTTATTATTTAGCGCGTTTGGTTTTGAGGATTCTAACGAAAAACGGGCAGAGTTTCCTCTGTTTGTGGATGATCCCGACAAACAAGTTGTCGATTATAACTTCAAAACGCAACAATTATATAAACAACGTGAACAATATATATGTGAGAATTCTTGTTAACTATAAAGATGTAAATAATCACTGATGGTATCGGTTCGAGGTTTTAAGCAATATATGCACATATAACAATGAAAAAAATCATCAATGTTTAAATTGTACCAAGTCTCGAATGAGCCGTTGACCCGTTAGTTGGTCGGGTTTGACCAGTTGACCGCTGCTGACCACGTTTGACTGAACCGAACAAGACTGAACCGAACCAAATCTGGACTGAACATGAACCGAAACAACTCTGGCTTTGACCAGGTTTGACCCGGTGTTGACTGATTGACTTTCATTAACCGAGTCGTTCGAACCCGGAACCTGTTTAGGGACTGAACATAACCTGATTCGAACCGAACCTGAACCGAAAACCCGACCCGAAGCGAAACGGGAAACCCAAGAACAACCACCACTGCCGCCGTCGGCCGCCGCCGCATGGCGGCTTCGTTTATCCGTCGTAGACCCATGCCAAAACATACTGAACCCCAAACCGGAAACCCAACCCAAACCATCTGTGTCATTCACTATCATCGCCGCCTGTGCGGCTACCGCCGCCGCTGCTGCCTAGATTCCTTGGTGCGCCGCTATCAGATTAGTAGCCGGCCGTCCAGTTTCGGAGAGAGAGGAGAGCGAGAGATGGAGGGTTGTGGTAGGGGTGCTTACCGGCGAACTGTGCCGGAGCAGAAGCAGAGGGGGGTGTCGCGTCAGAGGAGACAGAGGGGTGTTTCTTTGGCCAACCGCCGTCACCGGCAAGGTCGCCGGAGTTACTCCGGTGGCCGGAAAATCGCGAGAGGGAGAGACAAGGGGGCGGCTGGTGAGTGTGTGAGCTGAGTGTGTGTGAGGTTATGCTTATAATAGGTTAGGGTTAGGTTTAGGTTGTGTTTGGTAGGTTGGGCCTAAGCCCACAAATCCGGTTCTTATGTTAGAGCGGCCCGTCTATGTTTTTAGACTCGTTTTCATACGCGGACTTCACAGAATATCGGGTAATAGCATGTATTATTAATATTATTAAAGGTGTGTTAAATGCGGTCGGTAATCGCTGTTTTGGACGCGAAAGTAACAAACCGGAAATGTATGGTTTCGCGTACGTATACGTATTTAAATGTTTGATTATACGATTTAGCTACTAGTAATTATAAACGAAAAGGCGAGGTGTCACAGTCTCCCCTACTTTAGGAAATTTCGTCCCGAAATTTATTCGAGGAAGACTTTAGATAAATTGGCATTTCATTGTAGGGGTGAGTATAACCGAGAATAGAGTGCGAGTGATCAAAGTTCGCTTTTAAATATAGCAGTGAAACACCGAATTTCTCATGGCACGTTTCACGAGACCTTAGCAATATGGTATTAACACTTATATATAAGAAGTACCAGCGGCGTATCCACCATGTTCATACCATATTACGTTCGTTTCGCTAATCGATGCCATGTTACGTTCCATGTCATAATCAGGTTTGTTTGCGTATTACGAGTAAGACTGATAGCGTATATACAGTCTCAAGTATGTAAGTATAATTGTATCGAAGTATGAGAGAGTATACTGTATAAGTATGAGTATAAGTGTAAGTGTGCGTATTCGCACATTCGTGTACAATACAGATGTTATATTTTAGTTTAACCAAGATTAACGGATTACTGGCATATGAATAAACAGGTCAAACCATCGTGTACCGCAATGTAGACTACCCATCATCGTTAAAACGAAGAGGGTGTAAAATATTTTACTTAACATGACCTCAAGAATACGGGCGGGCGTCACTCCTATAGTGCTACACAAGCTGTATACATGTTAAGGTGTGGCTTGATCAAAGTTAATGACGAGTCTACCACATAAACATGTGAATAAATAAGTCAAACCATCGTGTACGCAATGTTGACTAGTCAATATTGTCGAAACATATTGTAAAATAGTTTACTTAGTATGAAATAGTTTACTTAACATGACCTCAAGAATACGGGCGGGCGCTACTCCTATAGCACTACGCAAGCGCTATACATGTTAAGGTGTGGTTTTATAACGAGTTTATCACATAAAATGTTCCAGTAATCCCAAATCTAATAAAATGTTTAGTATGCACCTATAGAATCGTTGTGTAATAGTTTTAGTATAATTGAGAAGTGTGTTGTGTATAAATTTGATTCTAGTATAATGTGAAATTGAAATAAAATGAAAGAATAAGATTTCTATTGCATAAAATTTAAGATAGCGTAAAAGAGAGGCTTGATAAAATGTTGGAGTGTTTCGGGTTTTAGAAACTTCGACTATTCCAATGTGACTCGTAAGTCCTTTCGAATTAGGGAGACATGATTTGGCCTAATAAGTATAATACTCTCGTCGCCAAGCGATTAACGGTATATTTGCCTTCCAGTTAATACATGTCCCTAATTTGATTGAAACATATGAAACTTTGGCGAGATTGAAAATTGAGGAGCGGAACCAGTCATCAAGGTATGGATGTCAATCCTGGCTTGACAATTCCGTCCCCAAATTGTGGTTTATTAACGTATCAAGATATAATCTCGAATCGTCAATAAGGATCCACTAGATTTGAAATGAAACTCCCATCAAGATATGGATATCACTCCTGACTTGATGGTGAATTTCGTGCGAAATAACATGTAAAGCGGATTGAAACTCGTCACCAATGGCGGGAATCACCCCTGTATTGATGAGTTATTTCGATTGTGGAACAAGAATATACTCAAACGTGTGTGTTGTGTTTCATGTCTTAGGAAAGACATATTGTAAGTTTTAGGATCAAAAGGGGGAGAAGCATGATAGAAAGAATAACATTTTAGACAAGTATCACAAATGGTCAATGGTATGGTACTTAAACTATAGACTAGGTCGAACATGACAATTCTACATAATTCCCTATAGTTATGGCTCTGATACCAATCTGTCACACTCCAACCGATGGCGGAAACATCGGGATGAGAAGAAAACGAGATTGCAAGAGGCTTCATAGCGCTAATTGTGTCAAGTGTTTAATAATTTCCTTTTTTACATAGTTTAAATCAAATAATATAAAATTTAAATCACGACACGTAACAAATATAATTTCATTTCATTGATAACGATTTAATACAAGATATTGAAACGAAATACATGTTTGAAATAAGATACAGTACAATAAACATTTAAAGTTTTAAGTGTGTATCTAGGCAATCCTACTAGATTTCTTGCATAATCAACTTTCCTGCAACATGTATTAAAATCGTAGATCAATACAAAAGTATCGGCGAGCATACAAGTTTGAAAATAAAATCTAAGTGTAAGAGTTTATTTCAATCATGACGGGAGTATAATAAAGCTGAATCGCATATATATGTAGACGACTCTCACATAAGAATAGCATTAATTGAATTCCTTAACTAGCATGCATAGTATCATAATCATAACAATGTCGTGAGAATACAAATTAAAACTAATAAGCATAAACAACTCAAACGTAACAAGTAGCATGTATAAATGAGTTTAATCTACCACATATAATTCACATAAGCATAATTGATAACCCGTTTGGTATTGAGAACACATTTAATCTTGTTAAAAGTAAATTTTGTAATTTATACATGTTGCACCCCAAAATGCGTTAAAGTGTAAAAAGGGGTCGAGTATGCTCACCTTTTAGCAAAGCTTCCCTTGAAACATCCGCGAGGAGTGGAAGAGTTGACGACGGATGCTGGGGTCATCATACATGAGTACACGTAAGCAATGAAATGTGTTTTAGAATAATTATACTTATATATATATATATATATATATATATTATTAAAAGTTCATCGGACCCGATAGACTCGTTTTATTATTTAGCGCGTTTTGTTTTGAGGATTCTAACGAAAAACGGGCAGAGTTTCCTCTGTTTTTGGATGATGCCGACAAACAATTTGTCGATTATAACTTCAAAACGCAACAATTATATAAACAACGTGAACAATATATATGTGAGAATTCTTGTTAACTACAAAGATGTAAATAATCACTAATGGTATCGGTTCGAGGTTTTAAGCAATATATGCACATATAACAATGAAAAATCAGCAACGTTTAAATTGTACCAAGTCTCGAATGAGCCGTTGACCCGTTAGTTGGTCGGGTTTGACCAGTTGACTGCTGCTGACCACGTTTGACTGAACCGAACAAGACCGAACCGAACCAAATCTGGACTGGACATGAACCGAAACAACTATGGCTTTGACCAGGTTTGACCCGGTGTTGACTGATTGACTTTCATTGACCGAGTCGTTCGAACTCGGAACCTGTTTAGGGACTGAATATAACCTGATTCGAACCGAAAACCCGGCCGAAGCGAAACGGGAAACCCAAGAACAACCACCACTGCCACCGTCGGCCGCCGCATGGTGGCTTCGTTTATCCGTCGTAGACCCGTGCCAAAACATCCTGAACCCCAAACCGGAAACCCAAACCATCTGTGTCGTTCACTATCACCGCCGCCTGTGCGGCTACCGCCGCCGATGCTGCCTCGATTCCTTGGTGTGCCGCTATCAGATTAGTAGCCGGCCGTCCAGTTTCGGAGAGAGAGGAGAGCGAGAGATGGAGGGTTGTGGTAGGGGTGCTTACCGGCAAACTGTGCCGGAGCAGAAGCAGGGGGGGTGTCGCGTCAGAGGAGACAGAGGGGTGTTTCTTTGGACAATCGCCGGCACCGGCAAGGTCGCCGTAGTTACTCCGGTGGCCGGAAAATCGTGAGAGGGGGAGACAAGGGGGCGGCTGGTGAGTGTGTGTGAGGTTATGCTTATAATAGGTTAGGGTTAGGTTTAGGTTGTGTTTGGTAGGTTGGGCCTAAGCCCACAAATCCGGTTCTTGTGTTAGAGCGGCCCGTCTATGTTTGTAGACTCGTTTTCATACACGGACTTCACAGAATATCGGGTAATAGCATGTATTATTAATATTATTATGTCACACCCCGACCCGCAGCGGAAAAGGTGACCGGGGCATGATTGGGTTATCATCAAAGCTCATGACATTTATTATAACGTTTCATATTCATTAATACAATTTAATGGGAAATTTACAATCATAATACATCATGACTTAACATCAATCTAACCTTCTTTGTTTTCTTCTAAGGCATTTCCTATGTTTTCCTTGCTTCATCCTGTTCACCTGTATCATGTGTAAAAATGGTTTTTGGATCAACAAAAAGTTGGCGAGTGAATCCTATGAAAAACATTTAAACAAGTTTATTGAATTGATTATAAATAAAGTGCATAACCACATATGAGTAAATATAGATGTAAACTTATTCACGAAACACTTAATATTAAATAATGCACACACATACAATAATAGATTGTTTTGAGGCACGCTTTGCTCAACTCGTCTCCCACGAGGAACTGATGGGCCTAATGAATGAGTTTTGAGGCACGCGTTGTTCTACGAACTGATGGGCCTAATGAATGAGTTTTAACGCACGCATTGTTCAACTCGTCTCCCACGAGGAACTGATGGGCCTAACAAATAATTTGCATACAACTTTGACAATAAGTAAACATAACTACAACCAATATTTACATTCTAAGTTTAAATCATAATATGGTATGGCACGGGTTTAAATAAACGAGTTAGTTTTCGTGACACACAATACACCCCAAAACGTGTAATTAAAAAGGGGAGTTGTAAGATTCACTCACATTGGGTGCGTTCGGTTGATGATGTTGAATGCACGCGAAGTGGTTTTAACCACGAGTGAAATTAACCTAGATAAATAGCATTATGGTTCGGTAAGTAAACGGATTTTATTAATCCATTTTAGTAGGATTTGATGGTTGCATTTTTGTGAGTTTAAGGCTATTTTCTAACCTTAAAAATGTTATTTTTAAGTATTTTTAATTGATTTTTAATTAAAATAAATAAATAAAAATAATAAAAAATTTTGATTTTTTTGCTACAGTTGACTTTGACTTTGACCGCTGACTTGCCCGTTGACCGGTTCGCTTGTATAATTGTGCGCTGAGTGAGGCTCGAACACGAGACCTCCCGTACGCGTGCACGCAGCTCTACCAACTGAGCTACGTGTCTAACCCATCATATTTCTGTTTTTAATTACATATATATATTAATTAGATTTAAGCAGAAAATCCTTTTATTTTAAAAACGATTTTAATCCAGAGAACCGGTGCGCTCCACAGGTCTCGAACCCGGGACCTGTGGGTTGAGTTAACACACAGTCCACCGTTGGACTGTGTGTTTAACATGTTATACAATCCGATTTTTATTATACTTAAATACAAACTGAACATTTCTTTTTCTGCCTTAAATAAAAAGATAGATAATTGTCCGAGTCGGTGCAGAAGACCGGACTCGAACTTGCGTCCTGTGATTAAACATACACACAGTCCACCACTGGACTGTGTGTCTAACTTGGTTATTATTCCGGTTATTAATATACTTAACATATACATAAAATAAATCCGGTTAAGTTAACAAAAAAAAAGAATTTTTATTAAGGCAGCGTGTGTGGAAACAATATTCGAACTCGAGACCTTTGCGATTAATGTGCACACAGTCCACCACTGGACTGTGTGTCTAACCCGATTAATAACTTGATTTTAATTATACTTATATGATACAGATACTTCATCTTCTTCATACATGAACCCAGAAACCGGAATCTGATCTGTTAAAAACGTTTTAACAGAATCTGGGTTGCATAAAAGTTTAGAACGTATTAAACATAAGATATAGGAGAGTTTAGAGGCTTATACCAACTGGAAGCAAGGTTTCGGTTTTCCGGTGGCAAAATTCCGGCGAAATGCAGAAATTATTCCGGCGACTGAAGGGACTTCCGGCGAACAGAAACAAAGATTTTGAGTGAAGAAGAAGTGTGTGGTGCGAGTTCTCTTGTGATAGGTTGGGTTGTATTTATAGAGTAACAAGTCAATCCCTGATTTTGGTAAAGAAAATTTCAGCCGACTTGATTTCCGGGATTGGTCTTTAACTGTTCGATTGAGTCTGACCAATTGATTGTAAACGGTTTTTCTTTAGTCTCTTGATCGCGAAGAACAGAAACGGAAGCTTGATTGATGCCTGATTTCGAGTTCGGCTGATACAGGGCGCCGGTTTTGAATTTGGAGAAACATGATATTAATTAAATGATTCTAATAATTAACAAAAATCACAAGTGGCGCAGTGGTTGATCGGCTTGGTGATAAGTTGTTGTTGGAGCGGGTACTGACCCGGGTTCGAAACCCGGCAGAAACAAAACATTTTTATTTTGTGATTTTTAACAGTTTTTCAAAAACAACTTATATATTCCAATATAATAATTGATTATGTATCGTTTAAATTTATTAGGGGCATTTAATTCGCAACGAAATTTTTAACTGATTGTTCGGTTAATAAACGGAGCGGGTTTGGTAAAATCCGTTTTTGACGAATGTTACATATTAAAGGTGTGTTAAATACGGTCGGTAATCGCTGTTTTGGACGCGAAAGTAACAAACCGGAAATGTATGGTTTCGCGTACGTATACGTATTTAAATGTTTGATTATACGATTTAGCTACTGTTAATAATAAACGAAAAGGCGAGGTGTTACAAGACTATTTCGCATGAAAATGGAATTTTCGTGCGAAAATTTTCGTGCGGAAATGCCTGTTTTGTGTCTAAAATCGAGTGTTTTCGCGTCTGTCTTCGAGAAATCGAGTGTTCATCCCTCCAACCTTAGGTTACCGATCAACCTAGCATTGGAGAGGTCTTTTGAGCGAGTGAGTCTCTTGTATGAACTCGGACTCGACCGTGTGAACCAAGTATGGTTCACGCGAGCCATTCCAGATCGCACAAGTGACTGTTCTTGCGTCTTGGTGCGTTCGGGACTAAGACTTCGTCTGAAACAGATATATTTTCGAGTTTATTTCGTGATGGTTTCGACAGCGCCTCGTTCCACTACTTAGTGAACGAAACATTAGTCGGTCTGATCCGTTTTCGTGTGAAAAGCGATTTGATAAAGCAATTTTTTTAGGATAAACACTTGGTGAGTTTGAAACTGTCACACCCCGACCCGCAGCGGAATATGAGTCGGGGCATAATTGGGTTATCACCAAAGCTCATGATATTTACTAATATGTTTCATATTTATTAAAGTCAAAATTACATTCCCAAATATCCAAACATGTCCATACAATACAAAGAAAATAAACCAAGCAAAACAATCCCAAACTTTAAATCATTTTATTCTTCTAGTCCAATCCTAAGTGTTTCTTGCTGCAGCTGGTTCACCTGTATCATGTGTAAAAATGGGGGTTTTGGGGTCAACATAAGTTGGCGAGTAAACCTTGTTAGATAAACATTTATTATTGATTTACTTATCAGTTTATCAATGAAAAATCGTGCATAATCATAAATGAGTAAATGTAAATAACCAAGCAGTAGCAATAGCAATCACAACTATAACATACAATAACACATGCTTGCATACATTAACATACCAACATCATACGATAAATAACATGAATAAAACTGTGCGATCAAGGCTCAATCAAACGGAGCCGATCATATTGCATGTACTGAAAATGAAAAATGTCTGTGCGATCAAGGGTCAATCAAACGGAGCCGATCGTATGTGGGCACGCCAGGTTCACGCTCATAATGTAATGGGGAACATGCTCAACGCTCATAATGTAATGGGGAGCGGCGGCCTATGAAATTGCATGTACTGAAAATAATAAATTGCATCTAACGATAACCACACAATAGTTGAAACAAACTGAATACACATGTTCATCATATGAGGTATGCACAATGATTTAAATATAATATATAGCAAGACATATGATACACCCCAAAACGTGATTAAAACGGGGAATTTGTAAAGATTCACTCACATTGGGTGCATTGGATTGGAGATGGTGAGATGCGCACGAATTGGATGAGCGGAACAACGAGAAATAACTAACCTAAATAATAACGGAAAATGTAGTAAATGAATGGATTTTATTAAGGATTTTAATGGAATTTTTAGATATATTTTTGTGAGTTTAAGGATATTTTCTATCTTTAAAAATATTATTTTTAAGTATTTTTAATTGATTTTTAAATTAAATTAAATAAATAAAAATAAAAAAATTGTTTATTTTTGCGTTGACCGTTGACCGTTGACTTGTTGACCTGTTGACCGGTTCGGTCAGTGTGCAAGTATGTGCTGGGGGAGACTCGAACCCGAGACCTCCCGTACGCGTGCACGCAGCTCTACCAACTGAGCTACGTGTCTAACCCGAAATAATCTTGTTTTTAATTATATTTATATACTAATTCGATTTATTCAAAATTCATTTGTTTTTAGAAAAAGATTTTAAATCATCGAACCGGTGCCGTTAACCAGACTCGAACGCGTGACGTGCGACTTAGTGTTGCACACAGTCCACCGCTGGACTGTGTGTCTAACCTGGTTAATATCTCGGTTTTTATTATACTTAACAACTAACGGGGTTAACCCGGTTCAGCTTTAATCAAAAAGGCATTTTATTACTTAGAGGTTGCGTGTATCAGGGATCGAACTCGTGACGTGTGCGTATTATTTGCACACAGTCCACCGCTGGACTGTGTGTCTAACCCGTTTAAAATACCAATTTTAATTATACTTATAGTATTATCAAAGTTCTTCTTCTTCGTTGGATTTTACCGACAGCAGATTACACCATTAAATCTTGTTAATTCGATTGTTAAGCATTACACAGACTGATAAGAGATAGCAGGGATGATAATTAGAGGAAAAACATACCGGTGAACGATTGATTACAGAGTTCCGGCAAGGCGTCGGTCTCTGTTTTTAAGGACTTCAACTGAGCAATTTAAATAATCACTTTGATTAGCTAATCATGAAATTGAAGTGCTAAACAAACGTTATCAGTGTGTTTGAAGGTCCTTACCGTTTCACAGGCGAAGATACGGATTTTCAGAAGTTTTCCGGCGAGCAGAAATTATCCGATGACGACGTCTGAATTTGATTTAAATTGGAGGGTTTGAGTTAGAAATGGCTTAACTGTTAGACTATGATGGTATTGAAGAACTTACCGATTTGAGGACAAATACGGTTTTCCGGCGAACGTGCAGAATTTTCCGGCGAGTTGATTTAAGCTTTCTGATGGACCGAATGGGTGACGAAAGTGAAATGGAATGTTTGTATGATGTTTCTGAGTCGCGAGAGGGGTCTTGATTGAAGTAATTTGGACTTTGATTATTTTCGGTTATAAAAACCGATGATGATAAAAATTGAAGTTCATTCAAATCCGAATTGATTAAAATCGTCCGTGCATCGGTTATAAACCTGAATGTGCGATTAATCAAACGATTAGACGGTTGAATTGCCGATTTTGGTTTCTCAGTTGGCGCAACCGGTTTAACTAGGTTTGTGTATAAGAGTTATTTGATTCCCTAAGTTGACAGAAAACAAACAAGTGGTGATGTGTGTGAGCGTTAAGTCTTCGGGTTTAAATTCCGGCTGACCCGGGTTCGAGTCCCGGCAGCAACATTTTATTTTTATTTATTTTGTTTTCACTTTTTATCAAAAATAATTTTTATAGTTTAGTTTGTTTATTAATTATGTATCATTAAAAATCAAAATAACCATAAATATACAACGTGACATTTATAACTTGATATTCGATTACAAAACGGAGCGGGTTTTGGAAACCCGTTTTTGACAAATTTTACAGTATCCCCTACTTTTAGGAATTTCGTCCCGAAATTTAAGTAGTTGAAGTAGTAGGAAAAAGATGCGGGTATTTTTCACGCATTGAGTCTTTACGTTCCCAAGTAAACTCAGGTCCCCGTTTCGACTCCCAGCGTACCCTAACAATTGGAATGCGACTCCGTCGTAAACGTTTTTCTCCGAAGTCCATGATCTCTACAGGTCTTTCAATAAAATGCTAGATTCATCAATCTGAATATCTTCCAGCGGAATGTGGAGGTTCTCATCAGCGAGGCACTTTTTCAAGTTTGATACGTGGAATGTGGGATGAATCCTGTTGAGTTCTTCTAGTAGGTCAAGCTTGTATGCTACAGGTCCTACTCTTTCGAGTATCTTGAAAGGTCCTACGTAGCGTGGTGCTAGCTTGCCTTTTTGACCAAAACAAAACTACTCCCTTCCACGGTGATACTTTTAGAAGTACATGATCACCAATGTTAAACTCTAAAGGCTTCCGTCGTTTATCTGCATAACTCTTTTGACGACTTTGAGCCGCTAAAAGATTGTTTCGGATTTGATGGATCTTGTCTGTGGTTTCTTGGATCAATTCTGGACCGGTGATTTGAGCTTCCCCAATTTCGTGCCAACATACAGGAGATCGGCACTTACGACCATATAAGGCTTCAAAAGGTGCCATGCCGATGCTTGAATGATAGCTGTTGTTGTACGAAAATTCAACTAATGGTAGGTGGGCGTCCCAATTTCCCTTGAAGTCTATGACACATGCTCGAAGCATATCTTCAAGAGTTTGAATGGTGCGCTCAGATTGTCCATCAGTTTGAGGATGATAGGCGGTACTGAGATCTAATCGCGTACCCATAGCGGATTGTACTGCTTGCCATGTTCGTGAAGTGAAACGACCATCACGATCAGAAATAATGCTTAACGGTACCCCATGTCGGCTTACGATTTCGCTGATATAAATACGAGCAAGCTTTTCGTTCTTGAAATCTTCGCGGATAGGAATAAAGTGAGCTGATTTTGTAAGTCGGTCAATTATTACCCATATAGTGTCATACCCACCAGAAGTGCGAGGTAACCCGGTAATGAAATCCATGGTTATATTTTCCCACTTCCATATAGGTATTTCAGGTTGGACCAGAAGTCCTGAGGGTCTTTGGTGTTCAGCTTTCACCTTGGAACATATAAGGCACTTAGAAACAAAAACAGCAATATCCTTTTTCATTCCAGGCCACCAATAGGTATATCGTAGGTCTTGATACATCTTATCGGCTCCTGGGTGTATAGAGTATCGCGTTTTGTGAGCTTCCTTCATAAGAATTTCACGAAGATTGTTGTGGTTAGGAATCCAGATACGATCTAGGTAGTACAGAATACCGTCAGATTTAGTTTCAATTTTAAGTTCAGCTCCACAGGACATCTCCTTTCGTACATCATCTTCCGTAACTGAAACATGTTGGGCTTCTCGAATTTGGTCTTTAATGTCAGTTATGATTTGCGAACATAGAAGACGAATGGAGTTCGCATAACCCTTTCGACTAAGTGCATCAGCCACCACATTTGTTTTGCCAGGGTGGTACCGAATTTCACAGTCATAGTCATTTAGAAGTTCGACCCATCTTCGTTGCCTCATGTTTAACTCCTGAAGATATGTTGAAGACTCTTGTGGTCAGTGTATATTTCACACTTAGTACCATAGAGATAATGTCTCCATATCTTAAGAGTGAACACAACGGCTCCAAGTTCTAGGTCATGGGTGGTGTAGTTCTTCTCATGCGTCTTGAGTTGTCTCGAAGCATAAGCTATAACTTTTCCTCTTTGCATTAGAACGCAGCCTAATCCTTGCCCTGACGCGTCGCAATAGACCACAAAAGCATCACAACCTTCAGGAAGAGTGAGGATTGGTGCATCACAAAGTTTTTGTTTAAGAGTTTGGAAGGCTTCTTCTTGCTTGGGTCCCCATATGAAAGGTTTTCCCTTATGAGTTAAAGCCGTGAGTGGTACAGCAATGCGAGAGAAGTTTGAAATGAAACGACGATAATAACCAGCTAGACCAAGAAAAGATCTTACTTCAGTTGGTGTACGTGGAGCTTGCCATTCTTGTACCGCTTTGATCTTTGAGGGGTCGACGTGTATTCCCTTGTCATTGACTACATGTCCGAGGAATTGCACCTCTTTTAACCAAAATTCGCATTTGGAGAATTTGGCGTAAAGCTTTTCATTCTCTAGAAGTGTAAGGATGAGTCGAAGATGACGCTCATGATCAGACTTAGACTTTGAATAAATAAGAATGTCGTCGATGAAGACTATAACAAATCGATCAAGATATGGTTTGCAGACTCTGTTCATTAGGTCCATGAAGACTGCTGGAGCGTTGGTTAAACCAAATGGCATGACCATGAATTCATAATGACCATAACGAGTTCGGAATGCGGTCTTTGGGACGTCTTCTTCATGTACTCTAAGTTGATGATAACTAGATCGAAGGTCGATTTTGGAAAAGTAGCTGGCACCTTGAAGTTGGTCAAGAAGATCATCAATGCGAGGTAATGGATAGCGATTCTTGATTGTTAATTTGTTGAGCTCTCTGTAGTCGATGCACATACGAAACGATCCATCTTTCTTCTTTACAAAAAGAACAGGTGCACCCCAAGGCGATGAACTAGGACGTATGAATCCCTTGTCAGTCAACTCTTGTAATTGACTGGCTAGCTCTTGCATTTCAGAGGGGGCTAACCTATAAGGAGACTTTGCAACTGGTGTAGCACCAGGTATAAGATCAATACGGAATTCGACTTCTCTAACTGGAGGAAGTCCTGAAATGTCATCAGGAAAAACTTGCGGGAAGTCTTTTACTACCGGGATGTCTTCAAGTTTCTTCTCCAGGGTTCCCTTGTTGATGATATGAGCTAAAAACGCGACATAATTTTTGCGAAGATATTTTTGGGCTTGAAGACAAGACATTAAGCTGAGCCCCTTCGACGAGGTTTCTCCAAGGATTCGAAGAGTCTAACCGTTTGAAAGAGGAATACGTATAAATTTTTCGCGACATACAACTTCTGCCTGATGTTGACTGAGCCAGTCCATACCAATTATGATATCAAAACTTCCCAGCTTCATAGGAATAAGGTCGACTGAGAAATCGTGGTCGTTTAAAGTGAGTGTACAGTTGCGTATAATAGAGTTTAATGAAACTGGTTTCCCGTCAGCAACTTCTACCGTTATGGATTCCATGAGCTTATCCCGATTTTGATTTAAGATAGGTTCAAATTCTAAGGACACAAAACTTCTATCCGCACCAGTATCAAATAACATAGAGGCATATCTACCATTTATAAGGAACGTACCGTTAACCACGTTGCCGTCAGCTCTAGCCTGATTAGCGTTGATATTGAAAGCTCTTCCTCTTGCAGGTGGAGGAGCTTGGTTCGCTTGATTCACCGGGTTGGCTTGGGCCTGAGCATGAATAATGTTTACCAACCTTGGACAGGTGTTTCTGAAATGGCTTGGGTCTCCGCAATTGTAGCAAGCCCGCATAGGTTGACCCATAGGATAATTGGGTTGGTAATATGTTTGGGCTAAATGTTGGGCGGGTGGATATTGTAGGGGTTGTTGGGCTTGACCCATTAATTGTTGGTGGGTTTGGGTTGAAGGCTGGTGGCGGTTCGTTCGCTGAGGCATGCGGCAGGTTTGAACAGTATGACCCGCGCGACCACAGTCGGTACAATGCTGGCAGGGATAATCAGGAGAATGGTGATATTGGCAACGGTTGCATTTTGGTAACGGGCCAGAGTTAGGTCTTTTGTATGGTGCAGGTGAAGGAGCGACTTGGGTAATGGGTGCAGCAGGAATTGGGAGGTTGGTTTGTGTAACGGCGAAGTTTCTGGTGTTGCGCTTCCTCTTGTTAGCAAACTTAGAGGAGGAGATGGAATGGTTTGAAGTTTGACCCTCAACAGTGGCTTTCTTTTTCTCTTCTTTAAACTTCCCGTTGCAAATTCGATTCTCGGTCAGTTCAGTTGCTAGCTCCATAGCAGCTTCAAGTGTTACCGGTGAAATGTTGAGAACTGAATCTTGAATTTTCGAGGGAAGTCCTCGAATATAATGTTCAATCAAACGATAAGTTGGGGTAAACAAATTTGGGACCATTTGGTTCAACTCTAAGAACCTCTTGTTATAGGTGGTGTGATCACCCTCCTTCTGCTTTAAAGAATGAAATTCGTCCTCCAACTTTTTAATTTCACTCCTAGGACAGAAACGCCTAGTCATGATTTCCCTTAATTCCTCCCAAGTTAAGGCCATTGCATCATCAATTCCCCTCTTCCCTTTTTCAGTATTTCACCAGGTAAGAGCTACCCCAAATAGTCTTCCGGTGGCGTATCGAACCTTGCGATCCTCAGGACAATCGCAGTTGAGAAAGGTGTTTTCCATTTCCTCGAACCAATGGAGGAGAGCAGTGACACCTTCGGTCCCTTCAAATTTAGGAGGATCACAAGACTTGAAATGTTTATATGAGCACTTGCTGGTAGGAGGGTTGTCGATGTTCTGGTCATGTTGTTGGAGAGGATTAGTAGGATTTGTAGCGAGGGCTTGTTGTACTTGGACCACAATGTCAGGCAGTATCGTGGCCATTTGTTTCGCGATTTGTGTGGCCAAGCGTTCCTGAGACCTTCCTGATCTTTTACCCATTCGTTGTTGTCTGGACGACATCTACAGGAACATACATGAGAAGATTGTGAGTTTATGGAGTCTTTTTAGGTGTCATGTGTCTTTAAGAAAAATGAAAATAACATAAATATCAATAATGCAACTACATCCATAGGATGTCTTGGGTTTGCTCATGTTGGGCCTCAAATGTCCCCCATACCTTCACCTGTATAGTCATGTGGGCCCCCATGGCTATTGGCTTGGTAGGATTCACATTAGTATTGGCGATTTAACACTCGCATCACCCGAATGCAAACCACAAAATATGTTTACGAGATGTATGGTCGGAATGTGTCCAGGTGTAGACACAATGACAACTCAAAGTGGGGTTAGCTCACACGACGTTTGGTATAGCATGCTTTGGCCTAATAGGTACTTCGTACTCTCATCGTTAGTCCCCAGGTAGGCAAACTGGTCCTTTATTTTGGATTTATACGAATGCCAGCCTAGACAGGACGTTCCGACTACCGGTACTGATACCCTTCCAGTTACTACATGCCCGTCATGAGAACTCACTTTGATGAGATTTGAAAACACAAAAATCATTGTAAAAGCAATCATGATGTGGTGTGTGCTTTCATGGATGTGATATGTTATGAGAATATGATTCATGATAGGCATTATATGATAATACATACTTATGAACATGCTTGCATAATATTGAATGTAACATTTAACATAAAACATATAAACATCATGACATTTGGCATGTAACACACAAAAATCTTATAAGTTTCTAATCAACTATAGTATAGGCTCTAAGGGTCTAATAACCTATCCTATATCCCTATAGTCATGGCTCTGATACCAATCTGTCACACCCCAACCCGCAGCGGAATAAGAGTCGGGGCATAATTGGGTTATCACCAAAGCTCATGATATTTACTAATATGTTTCATATTTATTAAAGTCAAAATTACATTCCCAAATATCCAAACATGTCCATACAATACAAAGAAAATAAACCAAGCAAAACAATCCCAAACTCTAAATCATTTTATTCTTCTAGTCCAATCCTAAGTTTTTCTTGCTGCAGCTGGTTTGTAACATTTGTCAAAAACGGGTTTCCAAAACCCACTCCGTTTTGTAATCGAAAATCCAGTTATAAATGTCACGTTGAATATTTATGATTATTTTGATTTAAAATGATACATAATTAATAAATAAACTAAACTATAAAAATTATATTTAATAAAAAGTTAAAACAAAATAAATAAAAAGGATATGTTGCTGCCGGGACTCGAACCCGGGTCAGCCAGATCTGAAATCCAACGACTTAACACACACTCGCATCACCACTCCGCCACTTGTTATTTTCTGTTATCCCTAGGAAACAAATAACATTTATACACAAACTCGGTTAAACCGGTTGCGCCAACTGAGAAACGGAAATCGGCAATTCAATCGTCAAATCGTTTGATTACTCGCACATTCACGTTTATAACTGATGAACCGATGATGTTAATCAATTCGGAAGTGATTGAACATCAATTTTCATTATTACCGGTTTTTATAACCGAAAAGAATCAAGTCCAGATTACTTCAACTCCAGACCCCTCTTGCGACTCAGAAACATCATACCAACACTCCATTTCACTTTCGTCACACTTTCAGTTCGTCAGAACGCTTAAATCAACTCGCCGGAATTTTCTGCAAAATTCGCCGGAAAACCGTATTCGTCCTCAAACGGTAAATCTTTCAATATCATTGTAGTTCAACAATTGCTAGGCTATTTCTAACTTAAACCTCTCAATTGAAATCGAATTCAGGCACTGTATTCAGCTAATTTCAGTTCGCCGGAAAGATTCTGAAAATCTCTATATTCATCTGAGAATCGGTAAGGGCATTCAAACCCTCTGTTAACATTTGCTGATCACTTCAATTTCACGATTAGCTAATAAAAACGGTTAATTGTCTTGTTCAGTTGAAGAGCATAAAAACAGGGACCGACACATTGCCGGAATTCTGAAATAAACCGTTCATCGGTATGTTCACCCCTAATTACCGTCTCTGCCATTTCATTTTAGCATTAAGAATGTTTGGTAATCATAAAAACAAGAAACGGATCAGTGATTCAGTCGACTGAAATTTGAATGAAGAAGACGAAGTTAGTTAAGTTATAAGTTTATTTAACACGAGTAAAATGAACGGGTTAGACACACAGTCCAGCGGTGGACTGTGTGCAAATTATACACGCACGTCACAAGTTCGATTCCTGATACACGCACTCCTTATGTAATAAAATGCCTTTTTGTTTAAAACTGAACCGGGTTAACTCCGTTAGTTGTTAAGTATAATAAAAACCGAGATAATAACCAGGTTAGACACACAGTCCAGCGGTGGACTGTGTGCAACACTAAGTCACACGTCGCGAGTTCGAAACCTGATACTGGCACCGGTTCGTTGAATTAAAATGTTTTTGAAATTAAAAGAATTTTGGTTAAACCTAATTAGTATATAAATATAATTAAAAACAAGATTATTTCGGGTTAGACACGTAGCTCAGTTGGTAGAGCTGCGTGCACGCGTACGGGAGGTCTCGGGTTCGAGCCTCACCCGGCGCAACAATTTCGCTGACCGAACCGGTCAACAAGTCAACGGTCAACGGTCAACGCAAAATAAACAATTTTTTTTATATTTTTTATTTATTTAATTTAATTTAAAAATCAATTAAAAATACTTAAAAATAACATTTTTAAAGATAGAAAATAGCCTTAAACTCACAAAAATATATCTAAAAATTTCATTAAAATCCTTAATAAAATCCACTCACTTACTATATTTTTCCGTTATTATTTAGGTTAGAAATTCTCGTTGTTCAATTCTCCCGATTCGTGCGCATCTCATTATCTCCATTCAAACGCACCCAATGTGAGTGAATCTTTACAAATTCCCCATTTTAATCACGTTTTGGGGTGTATCATGTGTCTTGTTATATATATATATATATTATAATTAAACCATTGTGCATACATCATATCATGAACATGTGTATTCAGTTTGTTTCAACTGTTGTGTAGTTATTGTTGGATGCAATTTATTATTTTCAGTACATGCAATTTCATAGGCCGCCGCTCCCCATTACATTATGAGCGTTGAGCATGTTCCCCATTTCATTATGAGGTTGAACCTGGCGTGCCCACATACGATCGGCTCCGTTTGATTGAGCCTTGATCGCACACATATTTTACATTTTCAGTACATGCAATACGATCGGCTCCGTTTGATTGAGCCTTGATCACACAGACATTTTACATTTTCAGTACATGCAATACGATCGGCTCCGTTTGATTGAGCCTTGATCGCACAGTTTCAATTATGTTATTTATCGTATGATGTTGGTATGTTTATGTATGCTATCATATGTTATTGTAAGTTATAGTTGTGATTGCTAATTGCCACTGCTTGATTATTTACATTTGCTCATTATAATTATGCACAATTTTTCATTTATAAACTAACAAGTAAATCAATAATAAATGTTTATTTAACAAGGTTCACTCGCCAACTTATGTTGACCCAAAAACCCCCATTTTTACACATGATACAGGTGAACCAGCTGCAGTCAGAAACACATAGGATTGGACTAGAAGAATAAAATGATATAGAGATTGGGATTGTTATGTTTGGTTTATTTTCTTTGTATTGTATGGACATGTTTGGATTTGGAAATGTAACTTTGACTTTAATAAATATGAAACATATTAGTAAATGTCATGAGCTTTGGTGATAACCCAATTATGCCCCGACTCTTATTCCGCTGCGGGTCGGGGTGTGACATGGTTCACCTGTATCATGTGTAAAAATGGGGGTTTTTGGGTCAACATAAGTTGGCGAGTGAACCTTGTTAGATAAACATTTATTATTGATTTACTTATCAGTTTATCAATGAAAAATCGTGCATAATCATAAATGAGCAAATGTAAATAACCAAGCAGTAGCAATAGCAATCACAACTATAACATACAATAACACATGATAGCATACATTAACATACCAACATCATACGATAAATAACATGAATGAAACTGTGCGATCAAGGCTCAATCAAACGGAGCCGATCGTATTGCATGTACTGAAAATGAAAAATGTCTGTGCGATCAAGGCTCAATCAAACGGAGCCGATCGTATGTGGGCACGCCAGGTTCACGCTCATAATGTAATGGGGAACATGCTCAACGCTCATAATGTAATGGGGAGCGGCGGCCTATGAAATTGCATGTACTGAAAATAATAAATTGCATCTAACGATAACCACACAACAGTTGAAACAAACTGAATACACATATTCATCATATGAGCTATACACAATGATTTAAATATAATATATAGCAAGACATATGATACACCCCAAAACGTGATTAAAACGGGGAATTTGTAAAGATTCACTCACATTGGGTGCGTTGGATTGGAGATGGTGAGATGCGCACGAATTGGATGAGCGGAACAACGAGAAATAACTAACCTAAATAATAACGGAAAATGTAGTAAATGAATGGATTTTATTAAGGATTTTAATGGAATTTTTAGATATATTTTTGTGAGTTTAAGGATATTTTCTATCTTTAAAAATATTATTTTTAAGTATTTTTAATTGATTTTTAAATTAAATTAAATAAATAAAAATATAAAAACTTGTTTATTTTTGCGTTGACCGTTGACCTTTGACTTGTTGACCTGTTGACCGGTTCGGTCAGTGTGCAAGTATGCGCTGGGTGAGACTCGAACCCGAGACCTCCCGTACGCGTGCTCGCAGCTCTACCAACTGAGCTACGTGTCTAACCCGAAATAATCTTGTTTTTAATTATATTTATATACTAATTCGATTTATTCAAAATTCATTTGTTTTTAGAAAAAGATTTTAAATCATCGAACCGGTGCCGTTAACCAGACTCGAACGCGTGACGTGCGACTTAGTGTTGCACACAGTCCACCGCTGGACTGTGTGTCTAACCTGGTTAATATCTCGGTTTTTATTATACTTAACAACTAACGGGGTTAACCCGGTTCAGCTTTAATCAAAAAGGCATTTTATTACTTAGAGGTTGCGTGTATCAGGGATCGAACTCGTGACGTGTGCGTATTATTTGCACACAGTCCACCGCTGGACTGTGTGTCTAACCCGTTTAAAATACCAATTTTAATTATACTTATAGTATTATCAAAGTTCATCTTCTTCGTTGGATTTTACCGACTGCAGATTACACCATTAAATCTTGTTAATTCGATTGTTAAGCATTACACAGACTGATAAGAGATAGCAGGGATGATAATTAGAGGAAAAACATACCAGTGAACGATTGATTACAGAGTTCCGGCAAGGCGTCGGTCTCTGTTTTTAAGGACTTCAACTGAGCAATTTAATTAATCATTTTGATTAGCTAATCATGAAATTGAAGTGCTAAACAAACGTTATCAGTGTGTTTGAAGGTCCTTACCGTTTCACAGGCGAAGATATGGATTTTCAGAAGTTTTCCGGCGAGCAGAAATTATCCGATGACGACGTCTGAATTTGATTTAAATTGGAGGATTTGAGTTAGAAATGGCTTAACAACTGTTTGACTATGATGGTATTGAAGAACTTACCGATTTGGGGACAAATACGATTTTCCGGCGAACTTGCAGAATTTTCCGGCGAGTTGATTTAAGCTTTCTGATGGACCGAATGGGTGACGAAAGTGAAATGGAATGTTTGTATGATGTTTCTGAGTCGCGAGAGGGGTCTTGATTGAAGTAATTTGGACTTTGATTATTTTCGGTTATAAAAACCGATGATGATAAAAATTGAAGTTCATTCAAATCCGAATTGATTAAAATCGTCGGTGCATCGGTTATAAACCTGAATGTGCGATTAATCAAACGATTAGACGGTTGAATTGCAGATTTCGGTTTCTCAGTTGGCGCAACCGGTTTAACTAGGTTTGTGTATAAGAGTTATTTGTTTCCCTAAGTTGACAGAAAACAAACAGGTGGCGGAGTGGTGATGTGTTGTGAGCGTTAAGTCTTTGGGTTTAAATTCCGGCTGACCCGGGTTCGAGTCCCGGCAGCAACATTTTATTTTTATTTATTTTGTTTTCACTTTTTGTCAAAAATAATTTTTATAGTTTAGTTTGTTTATTAATTATGTATCTTTAAAAATCAAAATAACCATAAATATACAACGTGACATTTATAACTTGATATTCGTTACAATACAGAGCGGGTTTTGGAAACCCGTTTTTGACAAATGTTACAGAAACAACAAGGTTTCGGGTCTGAGAAGCCAAAGCTAACTCAAACATGCTCGGTTAAGTGCTAAATCCTTAAGAAAATCAGAAGGTTTTATGAAAAAGATGAAGATTTTCATAAAACAGAGAAGTTTAGATGAAATCGGAGATAATCTCGTGCAAAATCGTTGTAAAAACTGTTGTGATTCGTGTGAAAAACGTAGTTTTCTTACTTGGAACATAGAGAATCGGGCTAGAGAGTGTTTAGCTGCGGAATGGCAGCAAGTTGGAGAGAATGGTGAAGGGTTGTATTTATAAGCGGAGAGGAATGAAGGTGGTTTGGTGAAATTTTCGTGGGGAAATCCATATTTTCGTGCGAAAATGGTCATTTTCGCACCAAATATGCGATTTTCGCATGAAATATATATTTTTCGCATGAAAACTGCCATTCGGAGCCAAAGGATGCAACATTTTCGCACGAAAATATTTTTTTTTTATTCTAATGGTTAAAACAAGCACTTTTTACAAAAGGACCCTATGCTATAAAAATTCCTAAAAATTATTAAAAATCCTTTTGTAAAGCTTTCGTTCGTATTAGTTAATTGTATTAAGCGTTGCGTATAAAATGCGATAAAGCGAATTAAGCGAGAGCGAGAGCGTGAATTAAGCGTTTTAGCAAAGCGTTAAGCGTATTAATCGATTAAATTAAGTTAAGATTTGAATGGATAAGCGAGGTAGTATGCGACTTTGCTCCCAAGTCTTGCGAGAGTCACGTTGCAGTTTAAGCGAGCAGATAGCCTTGGAAACTTCATGCAAAGTTTGTAGTATTTAGCGAGTGCCTTATATGCATTGTGAGGTGCGATATAGTGCGAAAATAAGCAATGTAGTGCGAAAATATGCGATGTAGCATAGTAAGCGGTATAGTTTACATTATGATCCGAATCTCTGGTGCTAGGCGTAACGAGAGTAACGAGCTGCTAAAATGCGGGTTGTTACAGGACGCGGTTTTACCTATTCCACGGGGTTTCTGCGCACCAGGGGTGTGCTAAGCTTTCTAGCGGTGGTCGAGTAGTCGGCCTTTGAACATAGCTCCGAAAGGGTGGGTTTACACGTGGAAAGCTGTTAGCCATTAAAAATATCTAAAAATATATTAAATTCATAATTGATGACACATTTTCAAAAGATGAGTTAATACCTCTTATCATAAAATATACAAATAATATTATCAAATATACATTTAAAAAAATATTATTCTCACATAACATAAACTAGAATGCATTGTTGCTATAATACTAAGGTTAATGGAAAGTTAAAGTCATACACAGTTTCGTACTCAAATACTCGTTCTACTACTCGTTGCCCCAAATGTTTTGGATATCAGGTTTTGGGTTGTGTATGATTGTCATCCAGAGTAAAGTTCAGATGGTTTCAAGATCGTGAAGGGGTTAAGACCCCCTTGCAATACCGATCGTTGTTACTTGGCTAACAATTTTTCTCGTCAAATCTAAATGGATTTTAGCTACTATCCTATCCGATTGTTTTCTATTAATAACCACTATGTTATCACTGTATAACGATTGTTTTCTGGTCAATAACCACTATGTTATCACTATATAACGAATGTTTTCTGGTCAATAACCAATATGTTATCACTATATAACGAATATATATGGTCTTAGATAAGATATAAAGATATTTAACATTTTATATGTGTTTTTACCATCAATTTTTGTTTACAATCGTAGTGTTATCTATCATTATTTATACTAATTTTTATAGTAAATCAAAGAATGACAGGATTGTCTTTTTACATTAACTTTGAAGAGTCTAATTGGCCGAAATTGTCTTTTATGAATTTAAATGATTTAATTATCTTTTACATACATGCTAATTATGTGACTAAATGCAACAGCAAAAAAACAAATAACACTGACTACAAATACCATATATAGAAAACTCAGGGGTGAGGGGTTGGGGAAGAAATAGGTTTTCTTAAAAATTGCGTTTTTAAAACACTAACAATTGAATGTTTAATACCAACTTGAAACCCAACCACACAATCAATCAATAAGAATCAACAAATGTAAGTGAGTAAAGAGTTTAAGGGAAGGAATGGCAAAATCGATAATTAATTTATGGAGCGTCAAAGGATGTTAACTAATCCCTTTATGTCCTATCCTTAATCTTCTAACTGAGAGTTGTTCCACTAGTTGTCTCCTTGAAATAGTAGGGATCATCGGTACACTAACGTCTCACTATGCAAAAATAGTGATCACCTTGTACAAACGTCTCACTATTTCAAAGGAATTGGTCACCTTCTTCGTCTCACTAATCTCAAGTGATAATGATCACCACTATCTCTAATTATTAAACAAACTTAATGATGCCCCTTACAAAGACAACATATAATGCTCACAATATGTTTGAGAACTAATTTTAAGAATAACTCTTCTAATTTGTTCTTAATCTTGACCTTTATATTGATTCTCTCTTTGGATTGGTGTTTGAATCACAAGGGAACCAAAGAGATATGACTTTGAATGACATGAAAGAAAGTTTATAGCAAAATGTAATCAATATCAAATTATAACAAAGCCAATCAATGTAAAAAAAAATAGTACCTTAGAGCGAATGTGGATCTGCAGTGGCTTAGCAACTCTACAATAGATTGGAGAGTAAGGAGGTGTTTGTTCTTTTTTGTGAAAAGCTCTTTTTGTCCTCTTATGCGTCCCGCAGACCACGCGCAGACGTTTAGGTCTGCATAGTGTTTGTTTTCTCGAAGACATTTCATTAAAAAAGCTATGTGCGTCCTTTTTTTGGTGCAGATATGGGATGGCCTCTTCTAACATCTTCTCATTACCCTAATATCATAATATCAAAACACAGACATGAAACCATAGCCCCTCTCCTCCACCCACAGCCTCCCTCGTCACCGTCATCCTCCCTCACAACAGGCAGTCCCACCCCGTCGTCATCCCTCACAACCGGCAGCCCCTCCATCGCTCTCCTCCATCACAACCACACCCCTCCCCACTGTTTACCATCGTCACCGCGGCATCCCTCTCCCTGCTGTCCTCCCTCATAGTCGACAACCTCCTCCACTACTCTCCTCTATCACAACCGCTACCCCTCACCCGACATCCTCCATCACATGTAATGCTTCGCATTCTTGTAATTTCCTTAATTAGAAAGTGTAATCGTATTTCTATTTTTAGAAACTCGTACTTGTACCTGATCGAGGATGTCACACCCCGACCCGCAGCGGAAAAGGTGATCGGGGCATGATTGGGTTATCATCAAAGCTCATGACATTTATTTTAACGTTCCATATTCATTAATACAATTTAATGGAAATTTACAAACATATTTACATCATGACCTAAGCATCAATCTAAGCTTCTTTGTTTTCTTCTAAGGCATTTCCTATGTTTTCCTTGCTTCATCCTGTTCACCTGTATCATGTGTAAAAGGGTTTTTGGATCAACAAAAAGTTGGCGAGTGAATCCTATGGAAAACATTTGAACAAGTTTATTTAATTGATTATGAAATAAAGTGCACAACCACACATGAGTAAAAATAGATGTAAACTTATTCATAAATCAATTTAATATTAAACAATACACACATGAACAATAATGGATCGTTTAGAGGCACGCGTTGCTCAACTCGTCTCTCACGAGGAACTGATGGGCCTAATGAATGAATTGCATAAACATGATAATATGAAAGACATAACTACAAACAATATAAACTCAATAATATACACACGAACAATAATGGATTGGTTTTGAGGCACGCGTTGCTCAACTCGTCTCCCACGAGGAACTGATGGGCTTAATGAATGAATTTCATATAAGTTGACAAAATGAAATACATAATCACAACAATATAAACAATCTAAGTTTAGATCACGATATGGTATGGCACAAGTTTAAATAAACGAGTTAATTATTTTGTGACACATGACACACCCCAAAACGTGTAATTAAAAAGGGGGAGTTGTAAGATTCACTCACAGTGGGTGCGTTCGGTTGATGATGTTGAATGCACGCGAAGTGGTTTTAACCACGAGTGAAATTAACCTAGATAAATAGCATTATGGTTTGGTAAGTAAACGGATTTTATTAATCCATTTTAGTAGGATTGTTGGGTGTATTTTTGTGAGTTTAAGGCTATTTTCTAACATTAAAAATGTTATTTTTAAGTATTTTTAATTGATTTTTAATTAAAATAAATAAATAAAAATAATAAAAAAAAGTTGACTTTTTTGACCGTTGACCGTTGACCATTGACCTTGACTGTTTGACCGGTTCGTATGCGTGTAAGTATGCGCTGAGTGAGGCTCGAACCCGAGACCTCCCATACGCGTGCACGCAGCTCTACAAACTGAGCTACGTGTCTAACCCGAAATATTTCTGTTTTTAGTTATATTTATATATTATTTAGATTAATCCGAAAATCAATTTATTTCTAAAAAGATTTTACTGAATCGGACCGGTGCGCTCCACAGGTCTCGAACCCGGGACCTGTGGGTTGAGTTAACACACAGTCCACCGCTGGACTGTGTGTCTAACTTGTTAAATAATCCGATTTATATTATACTTATGAACAAACTTCATTATTTCATTTCTGCCTTATTTTAAAAAGTTAGATAATTGTCCGAATCGGTGCAGTAGACCGGACTCGAACTCGTGACGTGTGATTAAACATTCACACAGTCCACCACTGGACTGTGTGTCTAACTTGGTTATTATTCCGGTTATTAATAAACTTAACATGTACAGCGGTGACTCCGGTTCGGTTAACAAAAAAGACATTTTTATTAAGGCAAGCACGCGTGGAACAAGATTCGAACTAGAGACGTTTACGTGTTTAATGTGCACACAGTCCACCGCTGGACTGTGTGTCTAACCCGAGTTATATCTTGAATTAAATTAAACTTATATGTTACCGAAACTCCGTCTTCTTCGTCAGTTTTAACCAGAAACGATGACTGACTGGTTCGAAGTTTTATTCATGTTTGTTAGTATGTTTCAGTTAATTACAGGTGAGATATAAATAAAAAGAAAGAAAAAATTAGGCGTAAGGTATACCGACTGGACTCCTCTGTTTCTCCGGCGAAACTCCGGTGACAGCAAAAGATTCCGGCGACGTGTGTCTTGCGGCAGAGGGTCTTCAACGAGCTTGAGATGAATGTGGGTAGCTTCGGTATGAGTTCTGAGTGTTCAGTGTTTAGAGTAAGGCACAGAAGTGAAAAACCCGGTTTTCCGGCGATGTGCAGAAGTTTTCCGGCGAGTGAAATTACGTCGGGTAAAGGTGCGGTTTTGAGCGAAAAAGCTTGCAGAGGTTCGAGGAGGTATTTATAAGGCAGGTTATCGATGAATTTGGTCCAATTTCCGACTTGATTCGTCGGTTAAAAATTCTCCGGTGGTTATAGCTTGTGTCGCGGACTCAGGCGTCGGTTATAACCGATGTGGGTTTAAATGTTTACGTTAAGACTTGAAGAAACCGTCAAATCTCGCGAGATCGCCGGGATTTCCGACGACTGCATTTGGGCGCGCCGATTCCGAATTCGGAAAACATGTTATGAATTAATTGATTCTAATAATTAACAAGGAACACTAGTGGCGCAGTGGTTGAGTGTGTGTGCGATAAGACTGTTGACCCGGCTGACTGACCCGGGTTCGAAACCCGGCAGAACCATTATATTTTTATTTCATTATTTTTAACAATTTTTCAAAAACAAATTATATATTCCAATATAATAATTAATTATGTATCATTTAAAATTAATTTGGGCATTAAATACGCCACGAAATTTTAAACTGATTGTTCGGTTAATAAACGGAGCGGGTTTGGTAAAATCCGTTTTTGACGGATGTTACAGTATCCCCTGCTTTTTAGAAATTTCGTCTTGAAATTTAAGTAGTGTTATATTTAACTAAATATGATGGTGTTTAATTTGACAGTTACATACTTAGAAGAAAAGTAAGAGTTAAAATTTTTGTTTTAGGCGGTAACGTCCCTTGTAAGGGTTAAGTACCCTATTACAGGAATCGCTTTTTGTTGCCTACTGTAAAAGTATTGATAAGCAGAATTGATTCGCTAAATATGATATCATGCATAAGAGTTTGGATATTTTTGGAAGGATATGGTTATATCCTAAGGCAAAACTTCTAATACTACAACCTACATGGAACTTCTCATAACCATCTAACAATACCTCTGATCCTTTGACAAGAATACTTATATATAGGAAGTACCAGCGGCGTATCCACCATATTCTTGTCAAATTCTCATTGGTTTTATCAGTAAGTTATGATTGGTTCTATGACTATAGAACATAAATAAACACAACAGCTAATATTTGAATCCACATTCTGATAGCATATATGTTTGAATGGTGACAGTTCCTCTCTCGTTTGTTATGATGGAGAGGTTAGCTTATGTAGAAATGGATCACAATCCAATTTCTTTAAATAGCGAGATGATATAAATGTAACACAAATTTCAACCAAGACAATACTAAATCCTACATGGAACTTCTCATAACCGCCTGATAATGCCTCTGATCCTTTGGCAAGAATACTTATATATAAGAAGTACCAGCGGCGTATCCACCATATTCTTGCCAAATTTTCATTGGTTTTATCCACAAGTTATGATTAGTTACCAAGAAACTACTAAATCCTACATAGAACTTCTCATAACCGTCTGACAATGCCTCTGATCCTTTGACAAGAATACTTATATATAGGAAGTACCAGCGGCGTATCCACCATATTCTCGTCAAATTTTCATTGGTTTTATCAGTGAATTATGATTAGTCCTATGTGACTCTACAACCAATACAACAAACACAAAATACTGAAAATGAAAAAATGTCTATGCGATCAAGGCTCAATTAAACGGAGCCGATCGTATTGCATGTACTGAAAATGAAATGTCTGTGCTATCAAGGCTCAATCAAGCGGAGCCGATCGTATTGCATGTACTTAAAATAATAAATTTAATCTAAACAATAATCACACAAACAGCTTATACATGGAACCTCTCATAACCGCCTGATAATGCCTCCGATCCTTTGACAAGAATACTTATATATAGGAAGTACCAGCGGCGTATCCACCATATTCTTGTCAAATTCTCATTGACTTTATCCGCAAGTTATGATTAGTTCTATGTGACTCTACAACAAACACAACAACCACAAGATACTGATAATGAAAATGTCTGTGCGATCAAGGCTCAATCAAACAGAGCCGATCGTATTGCATGTACTGAAAATGAAAATGTCTGTGCGATCAAGGCTCAATCAAACGGAGCCGATCGTATTGCATGTACTGAAAATAATAAATTTAATCTAAACAATAACCACACAAACAGCCTATACATGGAACCTCTCATAACCGCCTGATAATGCCTCCGATCCTTTGACAAGAATACTTATATATAGGAAGTACCAGCGGTGTATCCACCATATTCTTGTCAAATTCTCATTGACTTTATCCGCAAGTTATGATTAGTTCTATGTGACTCTACAACTAACACAACAACCACAAGATACTGATAATGAAAATGTCTGTGCGATCAAGGCTCAATCAAACGGAGCCGATCGTATTGCATGTACTGAAAAATGAAAATGTCTGTGCGATCAAGGCTCAATCAAACGGAGCCGATCGTATGTGGGCACGCCAGGTTCAACCTCATAATGAAATGGGGAACATGCTCAACGCTAATAATGTAATGGGGAGCGGCGGCCTATGAAATTGCATGTACTGAAATAATAAACAATAATTACTCAAATAGTCTACACATGGAACCTCTCATAACCGCCAGATAATGCTTCTGATCCTTTGACAAGAATACTTATATATAGGAAGTACCAGCGGCGTATCCACCATATTCTTGTCAAAGTTTCATTGGCTTTATCCTTAAGTTATGATTGGTTCTATGTGATTCTAAAATATAAAGAAAAACATAAAACTAAACGATTGGAGTTGAATCTGGATTTTTGGTGAAGAGGACTAGTTGGGTATCTTCGTTTGGGCCGTCATTATCTTCGACAGGATTGGCGTTGATGTTGAAGAATCTTCCTCTTGCTGGTGGCCTAGCGGTTGGGTTTTCTTGGTTTACTTGGTTAACTGGGTTTGATTGAGCTTGAGTGTTGATGACGTTAACCAATTGAGGGCATGTGTTTCTAAAGTGGGTAGGGTCGCCACAATTGAAACAAGCTCGAACATATGGGAACATGGGGTATTGGGGTTGTTGATAGGTTTGGTTCATGTTTTGAGTAGGGGGAGAGATTTGGTTTTGAAAGGTGCGGCAAACCTTGCTCAAATGACCATAGCGTCCACAAGTTGCACATAGTCGACAAGGTAAGGTAAGGGAATGGTGATAAAAACAGTTGTTGCATAGAGGGTGAGGTCCAAGATATGGTTTCTTATTTGGGTAAGTTGAGTTGGGTGCCACTTGAGTGATTGGGATAGCTTGGATGGGTATGGCGTGTGAAATTGGTTGGTTTCGTTGGATAGTAGCGAAAAGTTGCCCGTCTCTTTTTCTCTTAGAATTGGGTTGAGAAGGGGATTCGGTTTGGGTGTAGTCGGAGGTTTCAGTCGATGCTTTATCCTTCTTCTTCTCCTCCTTGAAGTCTTTGTTCCGGATTCGGTTCTCGGTGAGCTCTGTAGCTAACTCCATTGCTGCTTCCAAAGTTGCAGGCGTGGTACTTATTACAGAGTCTTGAATCTTTGACGGAAGACCACGAATGTAGTGCTCGATCAAACGGTAAAGGGGAGTGAACATGTTGGGAACCATTTGATGTAACTCGAGGAATCTTTTGTTGTATGTGGTGTGGTCTCCTTCCTTTTGCTTCAATGAATAAAATTCATCTTCTAATTTCTTGATTTCGCTCCTTGGGCAAAATCGTCTGGTCATGATTTCCTTCAATTCGTTCCAAGTTAAAGTCATAGCATCTTCCACACCTCGTTTGGCCTTCTCTGTATTCCACCAAGTAAGTGCTATTCCATATAATCGACCGGTAGCATATCGCACTTTGCGATCATCGGGGCAATCGCAATTTAGAAAAGTGTTTTCCATCTCTTCAAACCAATGGAGGAGAGCAGAGACACCTTCAATCCCTTTGTATTTTGGAGGGTCGCATGATTTGAAATGCTTGTAGGTGCATTTAGTGGTATTTGGGGGAGGGTTGATAACGTGTTGATCTTCTTGATTGACAGGATTAGCGGTAAGTGCTTGTTGGACTTGGATTACAATGTTGGGTATTACGGCAGCCATTTGTTGTGCGATTAGGGCAGCCATGCGTTCGCGGGCTTTTCCTGCTCTCATCTTCCTACGGGCGTGGTTAGAAGACATCTACAAGGAATACATGTCAAGAGTATGAGTTGGATGTTTTTGGGATCATGAGTCGCACTAGGAATGAACATTCATAAAATAATTATAGAAAAATAAATCTACTACATCCATAGGATGTCTTGGGCTTTGCTCGCCATTAGGCCCTACATGCCGCCATACTTCACCTTCGTAATCATGTGGGCCCCCATGAATACCGGGTTTTTCATATGGTTCGCATGTGTTAGCCTGGTTGCGTACACTAAAACCCGGAGAAAATCGAGAAATATGTATACAACGTATGGTATTCGGAATGTGTCCAGGTGTAGACACGGTGACACCTCAAAGTGGGGTTAGTTCGAACGACGTTTGGTGTGACATGCTTTGGCTTAATAGGTCCTTCGTACTCTCATCGTTAGTCCCCAGGTAGGCAAACTGGTCCGTTATATTGGATTTATACGAATGCCAACCTAGACAGGACGTTCCGACTACCGGTAGTTGTACCCTTCCAGTTACTACATGCCCGTCGCAGAACTTACTTTGATGAGATTTGAAAATTGCAACAAAATCTTTGAATAATGAGAGTATGAAAATGAATTGAATATATGAACATTGATATATGTATAATGAATATGTATATAAGTATGTATGTTTCACTGTAAATATAAACAAATATGAAACAAATAAATATCACAAGTTTGTATGTAACCACCTAATCAATTAAAATTTAGGCAGACTATAGTATAGGCTCTAAGGGTCTAATAACCTATCCTATATCCCTATAGTCATGGCTCTGATACCAATCTGTCACACCCCGACTCGCAGCGGAAAAGGTGATCGGGGCATGATTGGGTTATCATCAAAGCTCATGACATTTATTTTAACGTTCCATATTCATTAATACAATTTAATGGAAATTTACAAACATATTTACATCATGACCTAAGCATCAATCTAAGCTTCTTTGTTTTCTTCTAAGGCATTTCCTATGTTTTCCTTGCTTCATCCTGTTCACCTGTATCATGTGTAAAAGGGTTTTTGGATCAACAAAAAGTTGGCGAGTGAATCCTATGGAAAACATTTGAACAAGTTTATTTAATTGATTATGAAATAAAGTGCACAACCACACATGAGTAAAAATAGATGTAAACTTATTCATAAATCAATTTAATATTAAACAATACACACATGAACAATAATGGATCGTTTAGAGGCACGCGTTGCTCAACTCGTCTCTCACGAGGAACTGATGGGCCTAATGAATGAATTGCATAAACATGATAATATGAAAGACATAACTACAAACAATATAAACTCAATAATATACACACGAACAATAATGGATTGGTTTTGAGGCACGCGTTGCTCAACTCGTCTCCCACGAGGAACTGATGGGCTTAATGAATGAATTTCATATAAGTTGACAAAATGAAATACATAATCACAACAATATAAACAATCTAAGTTTAGATCACGATATGGTATGGCACAAGTTTAAATAAACGAGTTAATTATTTTGTGACACATGACACACCCCAAAACGTGTAATTAAAAAGGGGGAGTTGTAAGATTCACTCACAGTGGGTGCGTTCGGTTGATGATGTTGAATGCACGCGAAGTGGTTTTAACCACGAGTGAAATTAACCTAGATAAATAGCATTATGGTTTGGTAAGTAAACGGATTTTATTAATCCATTTTAGTAGGATTGTTGGGTGTATTTTTGTGAGTTTAAGGCTATTTTCTAACATTAAAAATGTTATTTTTAATTATTTTTAATTGATTTTTAATTAAAATAAATAAATAAAAATAATAAAAAAAAAGTTGACTTTTTTGATCGTTGACCGTTGACCGTTGACCATTGACCTTGACTGTTTGACCGGTTCGTATGCGTGTAAGTGTGCGCTGAGTGAGGCTCGAACCCGAGACCTCCCGTACGCGTGCACGCAGCTCTACCAACTGAGCTACGTGTCTAACCCGAAATATTTCTGTTTTTAATTATATTTATATATTATTTAGATTAATCCGAAAATCAATTTATTTCTAAAAAGATTTTACTGAATCGGACCGGTGCGCTCCACAGGTCTCGCACCCGGGACCTGTGGCACAGTCCACCGCTGGACTGTGTGTCTAACTTGTTAAATAATCCGATTTATATTATACTTATGAACAAACTTCATTATTTCATTTCTGCCTTATTTTAAAAAGTTACATAATTGTCCGAATCGGTGCAGTAGACCGGACTCGAACTCGTGACGTGTGATTAAACATTCACATAGTCCACCACTGGACTGTGTGTCTAACTTGGTTATTATTCCGGTTATTAATAAACTTAACATGTACAGCGGTGACTCCGGTTCGGTTAACAAAAAAGACATTTTTATTAAGGCAAGCATGCGTGGAACAAGATTCGAACTCGAGACGTTTACGTGTTTAATGTGCACACAGTCCACCGCTGGACTGTGTGTCTAACCCGAGTTATATCTTGAATTAAATTAAACTTATATGTTACCGAAACTTCGTCTTCTTCGTCAGTTTTAACCAGAAACGATGACTGACTGGTTCGAAGTTTTATTCATGTTTGTTAGTGTGTTTCAGTTAATTACAGGTGAGATATAAATAAAAAGAAAGAAAAATTAGGCGTAAGGTATACCGACTGGACTCCTCTGTTTCTCCGGGGGAACTCCGGTGACAGCAAAAGATTCCGGCGACGTGTGTCTTGCGGCAGAGGGTCTTCAACGAGCTTGAGATGAATGTGGGTAGCTTCGGTATGAGTTCTGAGTGTTCAGTGTTTAGAGTAAGGCACAGAAGTGAAAAACCCGGTTTTCCGGCGATGTGCAGAAGTTTTCCGGCGAGTGAAATTACGTCGGGTAAAGGTGCGGTTTTGAGCGAAAAAGCTTGCAGAGGTTCGAGGAGGTATTTATAAGGCAGGTTATCGATGAATTTGGTCCAATTTCCGACTTGATTCGTCGGTTAAAAATTCTCCGATGGTTGTAGCTTGTGTCGCGGACTCAGGCGTCGGTTATAACCGATGTGGGTTTAAATGTTTACGTTAAGACTTGAAGAAACCGTCAAATCTCGCGAGATCGCCGGGATTTCCGACGAGTGCATTTGGGCGCGCCGATTTCGAATTCGGAAAACATGTTATGAATTAATTGATTCTAATAATTAACAAGGAACACTAGTGGCGCAGTGGTTGAGTGTGTGTGCGATAAGACTGTTGACCCGGCTGACTGACCCGGGTTCGAAACCCGGCAGAACCATTATATTTTTATTTCATTATTTTTAACAATTTTTCAAAAAAAAATTATATATTCCAATATAATAATTAATTATGTATCATTTAAAATTAATTTGGGCATTAAATACGCCACGAAATTTTAAACTGATTGTTCGGTTAATAAACGGAGCGGGTTTGGTAAAATCCGTTTTTGACGGATGTTACAGAGGTGTCGCCCCTCGGTCAAAGATAATAATTTATAGTCCCGAATTACCCTTAACAATGTGTTAGTGGTAGTAAGGGGTCGAACCACAAAGAGTCTATGGTTTGCGATCGGATGTAGTTGATTTTAACTAAAAATGTCACTTTTATGAAGCTTGCTAATGAGATTGATTAAATTGTATGGTTGGAAAGGGTGTCGGAATTAACCGACAAGTTTGTTTATTAACTAACTAACAAAAACTTGAGAACGAGTGCGATGAAAGTAAATACGATTGTAAACATAGTGAGAAAACAAGGTTCACACCCGGTTCAACAATTGCAAGACCTAGGGTTACTACACCTTTTAAATTGGTTTAAACGAATTAGTTCATTAACGGTTTAGAATCACAAAGCTTAGGTGACAATTGTTATCAACGTCATAGACAACGGACCACAATGCACTTCGTTACTTTGGACAAGTGAAACCTATCAATCGACAAGGCATAAATACGCATATTCATTTCACGAAGTCAAATTTCATAACTCACTCGACAATTCGCAAATACAATACAAACATAAGACAATTATCAAAAGATTAAATGCAATTCGAATTGTCACAAACCAAATGTTTAACATATAGCAAACCCTAGAAATCTTACAAAAGTCTACACCTGGGTGAAACCTCCGGGAATTAGCCGCTCATGGTGAACGGAACTTGATCAATGAGGGATGATAGCTTGAATTCTTGCATCTTAAAGCTTTGAATCAGATGAAGGCAATGATTAGGGTTTATGGTGAAATATGGAGAAAGATGGATGATGGTGATGATCGTGGTGGATTAGGGTTAGGATGATGATGATTGATTCGGTTGATGATGGATGAAATCAATGGATTGGGATTGAAAAGGATGGTGTTCTAGGCTCCAAAATGGTGCTTCCAACTCCAGGAATTTGTAACACCTCAAAATAGGTCAAAAATTAATGATATAACCCGTCCCCCAACTCAAAAATCAAGTTTTTCACGAAGTGGGAATGCAGGTGGCGTCGCCGACGCCCATTTAGGGCGTCCCCGACGGCCCCTAGAATTCCCACTTTCACCCGACGGCTTAATATGCTATTCACGGAGGTTTCTGGCCGAAGGGACAATCCAGAGGGTGTCGCCGACGCTGCCTAGTTTTGCCGGTTTCCTGCGATTTTCTTCATAACTTCTTCGTTATAGCTCCATTTTACTCACCGTTTTCGCCCATGTACTCGTAATTCAGCCCTCTATCATGCCATCTTCAAATATATTCATTTTAAATCCATTAACCTCCCCCCAAAACACATCCAATATTCGTGGCTAACCCGGTTTCGTTCATTTCACATCCCTAGTTGATCCCGTTCGCTCCAGGTGCTCCGTAAAGCTCCCGAATAGCTCCTTAAACTCTCTTAGACCTGTAAAACATAAATCTCATTAAAAGTAGGCTATTCAAGATTAAAAGCTATATAAATACACAAACTTAAACGCATAAGAACACCATTTTTCGACCACGCATCAGTACCTTGTTCATATTCTTATCCAAATTTGTAATCCGAGATGTTGATCATAATGAACCTTTATACTTTATGCATATGCTTATACCTATTATTCAAGCAAATATATGTGATAACTCATACAATTCATGCATTCATACACGATTATTCAAGCAAGCAATCATTTAATTACGCAATTTTATGCAAAGATACGTTTCTATTACATGTTATGCACACATGATACATTCTGATACTTAAAAGTACTTAAAGCCGGTTAAAACGCGAAAACCTGACCCAAAACAGACCACTCCGTACGAGTTGGACACAACTCGTACGAAGTGAACACACCTCGTACGAGTTGTGCCCAACTCATGCGAAGTGGCAACTCGCACCAAACCTCCTGCCAGCCCTTTTTTCCTATAAATACGCATACCACTCCACTCCTAGCCCCTTTGCCCACTCCGAAATTCACTCCCAAGCTACTGATCCTATCCAAACGATCAGTTCACATCAGAAGGATCTCCAAGCCTTCTAAGTGAGTTCAACTCACTTTCACTCCTCAAAAACTTGGAGTTTCTTTCTTCTACTTTCTTCTTCATTTTCTTGTACCAAGTGTTGTAAGCAGCCTGGTTCATCATCCTCATAGGATTGGACCAGTGTTCTAGCTAGTGAGAATGTTGGTAGCTTGGGCTACCCGAATTGAGTTCCACACCTCACTTGAACATTTTTACACTTTATTTTCTGTACATTCATGACCAACCGGGTTTGTCAACTCTGTTGAAAAACCTTGTGCTTTGGTGAATCATATAACGAGATTTAAACATCTCCATGCTAGACATCCATGACACAATTTAAGGACTTTATATTATAAATATATGTATGTTTACTTTCTGACCTATTCTACCTCGTCATCAAAACCCTGTTCACAAAACCAGTGTCGAAACGGGTGAAAATGAGCTACGAAACTCCAGAAAACAGTCACACCGTACAAATGGACAGTCACCTCACCCGAGGCAGACTGCCACCTCGTACGAAGTGGACTGTCACCTCGTGCGAGGTGGACACGTCGTGCGAAGTGACTCTTTTTCGTCATGTTCATACTTTTTGTTTTTCATATATTCGAACTCCGAATCTGAGTCGTTCACTTATTACCCTACTCATGCACTTTAGTTTACCCCTTTGTAGGGTGACTCCTGTTGCATCACTTCAACCCACCAACTACTCGACTCGCGGCTAACTCTTTGGAAGCTTGCAAAACCGTGAGTACACTCGAACACACTTTTTACTCTTTACGCTTTTGGGTGCAATATGTTAACCTATCAAAATACACAATCGCGCTTATACTTTTATGTAACAACACAAACAATCCATCATACATGCTATAGTTACGTGATACATGATTTGCAAACTTGGAACATTCTTATGTGTTACTATTTGTCATTAACTTCGTACGAGCCTCCCCTTAACATGTATAGCGCTATAAGTGTAACGCACCGCCCCTAATTCTTGTGGTCATGTTAAGTTTATTCTATTATGCGGTGACACTAGAGGATTGACTTGTCTATCACATGCCATGTTTACATTAATCTAGTATGCTAGCTTAACATGTGGATTCATTTAAACCATTTTTATACTTATGCTATATCAAACTTGAGTCCTCGCCAATGCTTTTGTGTTGAACCATACTTTTAACATGTTGCAGGTTGATGATGATGCCATTGATGAAATCTAGTAGGGAACTGCCTAGAAACACACTTAGAATTTCTAGATTTTATTGTTGTATTTTTTGTTAAACATGTTGTACTTCAATCCTTTCAATGTTGTATTTTGAGATTTTCTATGTTGTACTTTGACAATTTGAAATGAAATGAAATTTGGTTTTCTTAATTATTATCGCAAACTAGTGTTATAAAGTCTCGAGCAATCTATTTCGTCTCACTCTGATGATTTGGTCATCGGTTGGGGTGAGACATCACAGATGCACCCTGTCACACCCCGACCCGCAGCGGAAAAGGTGATCGGGGCATGATTGGGTTATCATCAAAGCTCATGACATTTATTAAAACGTTTCATATTTATTAATACAATTTAAAGGGAAACATACAACCAAAATTACATCATGTCCTACACATCATTCTAGACTTCATTATTTTCTTCTAAGGCATTTCCTATGTTTTCCTTGCTTCATCCTGTTCACCTGTATCATGTGTAAAAATGGTTTTTGGGTCAACAAAAAGTTGGCGAGTGAATCCTATGAAAAACATTTGTACAAGTTTATTGAATTGATAAAATAAAGTGCGTAACCACATATGAGTAAATATGGATGTAAACTTATTAACAAAACACTTAATATTAAATAATGCACAACATACAATAAATGATTGTTTTGAGGCACGCGTTGCTCAACTCGTCTCCCACGAGAAACTGATGGGCCTAATGAATGATTTGCATACAACTTGACAATATGGAATACATAACTACAAACAACATTTACATTCTAAGTTTAAGTCATAATATGGTATGGCACGAGTTTAAATAAACGAATTAATTTTAGTGACACATGACACACCCAAAACGTGTAATTAAAAAGGGGAGTTGTAAGATTCACTCACAGTGGGTGCGTTCGGTTGATGATGTTGAATGCGCACGAAGTTTGATTTAACCACGAGTGAAACTAACCTAGATAATAACATAATGGTTCGGTAAATAAGCGGATTTTATTAATCAATTTTAGTAGGATTATTGGATATATTTTTGTGAGTTTAAGGCTATTTTCTAACTTTAAAAATGTTATTTTTAAGTATTTTTAATTGATTTTTAAATAAAATAAATAAATAAAAATAATAAAAATATGTTGACTTTTTGACCGTTGACTTGTTGACCGTTGACCTGTTGACCGGTTTGATTGTGTTATTATGTATGCGTCGGGCAGGACTCGAACCCGAGACCTCCCGTTCGCGTGCACGCACCTCTACCAACTGAGCTACGTGTCTAACCCGAAATATTTCTGTTTTTAATTATATTTATATACTAATTGAATTAATCCGAAAATCATTTATTTTAAAAACGATTTTAATGCATCGGCTCGGTGCTCGCCACAGGTCTCGAACCCGGGACCTGTGGTTTAGTTTGGCACACAGTCCACCGCTGGACTGTGTGTCTAACTTGGTAAATAATCTGGTTTTTATTATACTTAACATCTTACTGAAGTTAACCCGGTTCGGTCTCTAAAAAAAAGGCATTTTATTTCTGTGAAGGTGCGTGTGTCAAGAATCGAACTCGGGACGTTATGCATATTGTTTGCACACAGTCCACCACTGGACTGTGTGTCTAACCTGTTCATAAAACTGTTTTTAATTAATCTTATATCATCTCAGTACTTCGTCTTCTTCGTTAAACTTAACCAGAATCGATGTCCGACTGTTTTGACAAAAATAATCAGTTTCTTTAGTAAGTTGTGATTAGCTACATGTGAGATTAATAAAAACGAGAGAGATTAGGTGTAAGATATACCGAACAGAGATCCTCTGTTTCGCCGGCGAAATTTCCGATAACAGCAGGTTATTCCGGCGACGTTTATCTTGCGGCAGAAGGTCTTCAGGAAGCTTGAGGTGAGTGTGGGTGACTTCGGTATGAGCTCTAGGTGTTCTGTTTTTAGAGTAAGGCACAGAGGTGAAGGGGTTCGGTTTTCCGGTGAGTTGCAGCAAGTTTCCGGCGAGTGAAATTACGTCGAGAAAGGGTGTGATCGTGAGCGAAAAAGCTATCAGACGTTAGAGGGTGCATTTATAGGGAAAGACATCGATGAATTTAGTCCGATTACCGACTTGATTCGTCGGTCAATAATTTCTCCGGCGGTTATGACTTGTGTCGCGGACAGGACATCGGTTATAACCGATGTTAAAGTTAATGTGTCGGTTAAATCAGAAGAAACCGTCCAATCTCGGCGAAATCGTCAGGATTTCCGACGACTGCGATTTGGGCGCGTCAGTTTGAATTCGAGTTTGTGTATTTGAATTAATTGTTTCTAATAATGAACAAGAACCACAAGTGGCGGAGTGGTTGGAAGTGTGGGAGTTAAGGCTCTGAAGTTTACCCAGCTGACCCGGGTTCGAAACCCGGCAGCATTGTTTTTTTTTATTTCATTAATTTTAATACTTTTTCAAATATAACTTTTATAATCCAATATACTTATTAATTATGTATCGTTTAAAATTAATTTGGGCACTAAATACGCCACGAAATTTTTAACTGATTGTTCGGTTAATAAATGGAGCGGGTTTGGTAAATCCGGTTTTTTACGGATGTTATACACCCTCCCCCATCGTCCTCCAACACAGCGAACCTCCGTCACAGCCCCGATTAAAAATCAGTTTATTTCAGCAACCTGCAGAAATTAAAAAACAAATAATCTTCTTCTTGCATATTGTAGAGGTTTAGCCCACCTCTTCTGCTATAGATGTCTGCAAATGTGGTCCGCAGATTGTAGACATTTTACCTCTGAAAAAACAAACAACACTTAAGATGAAAGCTTAATTGTTTATAATGGATGACAATTAAAAAATGGCAGACATATTTATAAGGGATGTTTCGTGAGCTAAAAAACAGGAACATGCCAAATAATTTAGACCAAAGGGTGTGGGCAGGAGTTTGGGTGTGGGTTGGGGGGCAACGACCAATTTTTCCACCCCGTGGGGGCTTGGCTTTTGGCGTTGCCCTTTTGGCTTTGGATTTTTTCCGGGCATGGGGCAGGGGGCTGGGGTGATGTAGCTGGCAACGGTTGGTTGGGCTTTATAAACATAATAATTATAATTTTTAAAAAATCAATTCACATTGCTAGTCATGCCCCACCACACCCCGTTTTTTTTTCAACCTGGTCAATTAAGCTCACCTATGCCACATGTCAAGCAATGCTCCCAACCCACGCCCCACTCCCAACAATCTTAGAAAGATAAATAAAACCCCATAGTTAAGAAAATGGGTTTGAAAATTATAAATTGAAAAGGCTTTAGTTACGGTTAAACATGATATGTTTATCATATATTTACAATATTTGATTGAAAAAAATTAAATATGAGTGAAGGACATATATCACAGTCATATATATGAGCAAATTGCTAAGATAATTTGTGCATCCATTATTAAGTTATATAACTATTATCTTTAAATACGTGTAATACACGAGACTATAACCTAGTATAAAATACATAAAAGAAAATCTCTTCTAACTTACTATAAAATACATAAAAGAAAATCTCTTCTAACTTACTATAAAATACATAAAAGAAAATCTCTTATTTTATATAATTTATGTAAAACCTAAAGAGAAAATAAACATACCTTATATCAACGTATTTTTTTTCAATTTGATAGAATATTCAAAGGTTTTCTGTTTGATAGACTATTCAAAGGGGTTATAACCTAAGACCATGAGTAGTGCCAAGGGTGAATAACGTCCCTATTTTTTGGTGTTTTTTATTATGTGACAGTCCAGTTAGTAATGAAGTATTATGGGACGTTATGTTAAAAGGGGTGTAATGGGGCTTGAAATCTGTGGTGCATTATATTATAATAGAATTAAATAAAAATTTAAAATAAAAACCATACAGAAAAGGTTATTGGCCAAAGATTGGGAAGGTGTGTGGTTATTGGTCAAAAAAGGCAGTCATTAAAACACGCAAAACGATTTTTTTGGTAAAAAACGCCCAAGGGGTGGTCTAGAGGCATTGTGGGGCGTTTTTGAAGACAAAAACGCCTAAAACTGCCACACTACGCATAGTCTAATATAAAATATATAATTGTATTACCATAAAAGTAAAACCTAAAGAAAATATAAACACACCTTATGAAAACGTATTTTTCTTCTATTTGGTAAACTAGATATGTGGACCACAAGAACAATTCTTATAAAAACGTATTTTTCTTCTAGAAACAAATAAACATACCTTATAAAAACGTACCTTTCTTCTATTTGTGACAAGTCTTCTGGGAAAAATATATGTACCTTATAACAACGTATTTTTCTTCTATTTGTCACAAGATTAACAATGATCTCAAACGATAAACGGCTAGGATTTGCTACAAGATCGCCGTGTAAATAGCCTACCCCCCCTCTATTTAAGTAGACCAATAACCAACCACCACCCTCATTCACTACTCTCTCTCTCTCTCTACCATCTCTATCTCGGTAAGTCTCTCTCTCTCTCATCGATCTTTTTACCCTAACTTTCTCTCTCTATATCTCTCTCACTTTTTGTCCATTATTCTTCTCCAACGACCGACCCAGAGGCTTTTCTAGGGTTTCTATACACGCCTCTCTCTCTCTCTCTATACACATATATATATATATATATATCCAATCAATCAACAAACATATATTGTGTTTTCAATTTCAATTTTTGACTCGAAGATCCACACCTTTTCTATTGGATCTTCTCAAATCCTTCACAAGCGCTCAATTTTGCAATCCTCTCACTCTAGGGTTTCGTTCGCATTGGATTCGAACGTTCTTGATCTTGATCGATTGGTGAATCAAGGTTACCGATAATTAGGGTTAGATCTTCGATTCGATTCGTTTGTTATTTCAATTTGAAGCTTTATTTGTCGACTATTTTCAAATTAGACACATGAATTGATAAATGCAGATATGAATATTATGAATATCAGAATATTGGATTACTATACCTGTTGAGTTTTTAGATTGTGTGTTCTGAGAGTCTGACGTGTCATGTTTGTAACTGAGTATCAACTTTTTAAGTAAGTTTTGAAGTTATATGAGACCTGTTTGTTGGACATAAAGAGTTTTAACTTTTAAAGGAGTTATCGAAATCGAATGACTCAGATGATGGGGAAGAGTAGGAAGGTTTCCAAGGGTTACGCGTATGGGTTTGTACCGGATTATCATCATGCGGTTGAGACAATGGCTGACTCGGAAGGGTATGGTAGTTCAGGGCGGGTGGATACGGAAATCACTGCTTCGGAGGTTTCTTGTGCGCCAAGGAACAAATCGGTTAACTTGAGTAGTGATGGTTATCAACATTTTGGGGTTCCGATTCAGGTCGTGTGTTTATCGAAGTTATCCAGTTTTGAGAGGAAAGAATTGGAGTCGAGGTTAAAACGTGAGCTTGAACGAGTTAGAAGGTTTCAGAGGAATATCGATGAGGGTTTGTCGCCTTCAAGTGATGTTCATAGTTGTAGTGCTGGACAAAGGAAATCGGTTCCTGAGTTTTCGCGTGGTGTAAAGAAAAGGGGACCACCAGGGTTGAACGGGCATGGTGGGTCCCAGTTAAAGAAGGCGGTGTTGCCTCCGGCTACTGGGAATGCTATGTTGATGAAACAATGTGAGACGCTTTTGAACCGTTTGATGGGGCATAACTTTGGTTGGGTGTTTAATACTCCGGTTGATGTAGTAGCGTTAAAGATTCCGGATTATCATACGGTTATTAAACATCCAATGGATTTGGGGACTGTGAAAACAAAGTTGAATTCGGGAAAGTATGTGGATCCATGGGGGTTTGCGGCTGACGTTAGGTTGACTTTTTCGAATGCGATGACTTATAATCCACGTGGAAACGATGTGCATATAATGGCCGAAACATTGAGTAAGTTTTTTGAAGTTAGATGGAAAGCGATTGAGAAGAAACTATCAGTGGCTACAGATTCAGTAATTCCAGTTAGACAGAATGTTCCGGAAACTGACATTGAAACTGCTACTGTTATGCCTCCGTTAAAAAAGAAAAAGACCTCATCTTTCGGAAATGAACGAAAGAAAGAACCTGTGAAAAAGACAATGTCTGTTGCTGACAAGCTTAAATTGAGCTCTGAATTGGAGGCTTCACTAGCGGATTTACCTGAAACCATAATTGATTTTCTTAAAGAAAATAGTTCAAATGGGAATGCTACGGCGGACGATGAGATAGAGATTGATTTAGATACTTTTAGCGATGAAACATTGTTCAAATTGAGGAAGCTTCTAGATGATTTTTTGGCGGATAAACAAAAAAGCACGGTAAAACCGAAAAGTTGTGAAGTCGAGGTACAGCTTTCTCGCCAATAAAATGAATATTTGAACGTACAAGCAGTGTTTGGTGATTGTTTTGATTATTACATGTTATTGCAGATTAATAATGAGTCAGGGATCGTTAACTCTTCCATGCAAGCAGTCAAAGGTTGTATTTCTGGTCAAAGATGTACAAGTTTCATGGATGTTATGTTTTCAAAAGGCGGTTTGGTGGATGGTTTCTAATTTTTTGTTAGTTTCAGTTAATGACGTGAATGAAGAGGATGTAGATATCGGTGGAAATGATTTGCCTATAACAAGCTTCCCACCAGTAGAGATAGAGAAAGATACAGCTGCCAGAAACAGTAAATGCAGTAGTTCAAGTAGCTCCAGTAGCGATTCTGGATCATCATCTAGTGGTTTGTGTTACTTTGAGCGTTTTATAGTTTCTTATTTGAATCTTTTTGACATATTAAACACTTTCTTGATTTTCATGATGTTATTTCAGTACCCTTTATATTTGCCACATTTTATCTTGTTTTTCTTGATTATGACAGCATTTTCTGATCAATAAGTTGATTGTTAATATTTCTATATATAACCTAAAGATTGGAAGTAATATAGCTGCTATCGTTCTTTTAATTCTTAAACGGACATAATGATGAACTCATTAACATTCTATGCAAATAATTAACCGTTTCTCATTTATCACTAATATCTAAATTTTTTATGGGTTAAAAGAGGGGGATGGTTAATCATGCATCATGTGGTGGCGTTGATAGCCAAAAGACAAGGGGGCACATGCACTAATCGGCGTTTGTCTCAATTGCTGAGTGTTATGTGCCTTATGTCCAAGGCTTGATGCAAAACTACTATCGGGCCCGGGGTCTCACCGGAAGCAGTCTCTCTATTCCTACGGGGTAGAGGTAAGGCTGTCTACATCTTATCCTCAGACCCTACCTTAGTTTTGCTATTGGTGGGATTTACTGAGTATGATGATGATGATCTAAATTTTTTATGGGTACTTCTTTTTCAGTTGTACTTTTTTATGGTTAACTTGGCTTTGCAAAATCAATAGCACTACTTGATTGCTTTCATTAATACAAGAGTAGCTGAGTAGTATTGCTTTTGCATATTAGTATTTATTTGATTTGATTCAGTTCTGAATGAAGTTTTTGTTCCCTTGTGCATGTTTTTTCTGAATCAGATTCAGACAGTGAATCAGAAGGTGCTAAGATTTCTGCCATTGTAAACAATATCAAGGTAGTGTTTGGTAGGCAGTTTTTATCTTAAATTAGAACATATATCTGGGTGTGTGTTTTAATTATAATTTACTTGAGATTTTTTTTAACATAAAAATTGATAAGTTTATTAAATTATGCAGCAAGTGTAAGTAGAAATTATACATTTTCACATACATATAACTTGAGTACTTGACATATTAACATAAAAAACTACCATATGTCTGTCAATATGTAAGTAAGAGCACAAATATACGTTTTTTTAGAAAGGAGTAGTCTTGAAACGTCTTCACGACGTGATGGGCGACATCTCCATGACTTTTTAATGTCATTTTCATTTTTGGCTTTTATTTAACATTTACTTCCGTTTTTCATCTAATAACATGTAATATCTAATATTTTTTTAAATTCTAAATTCAGAGATTTGTTTTATGTTTTTGTCGACATCTCAATATAAATTTATATTGAAAACCAAGTTGTATTTAAATAAAGTATTTTTGGTCTCACAATATAAAAAAATACGATATTTTCGATACAACTCCGGTTTCAATAAAATTTATAGCCGAACACAGACAAAAAAAGAAAAACAAATCTGTGTATTTAGAAGTTATTAAAAATAGTAGATATTACGTGTTATCAGAGAAAACAAAATTAATTGTTAAAATGAAAACTGAACATTAAAGTTATGGAGATATCAGCCATACCTATAATTTTTAAAAAGTTCCCAATATACCCATCTCTTAACATTTCATTAGTATTTATTATTTGATAGGGAAATTGATATGATATAAATAATGATAATGTGTACCAAACAAACTTATTTTAATGGCCTGTTCGGCCGTACATGTCAAGCAAACATGATTGTGGAATGTGAAGATTCATATTACACCTTTGCTCATATGTTATCTTGTTCTAACTAAATAAGTTTACCTGTTTAGTCAATTATAATAAAATTTTAGAAGTCTGTACTTCCTTTCAACAAATGGTTCCTTTTTCCTCACAATATTGTTATTTGGGACCTTATACATATGATTTCATTTGATAGTTAGAAGCACATCGAAGCGCTATTTTCTACAAGCTTGTTTAAATGCAACTAATTACGTATTTATAGTTATTGCATATCATATAACTAATCTCTTTCAAAACGCACATCCAAAACAACCTTATGTGTTTGATAGTTAAATGCGATCTTATTGCTATATAGGCTTCATTGGGCCCTGATGTTAATTTGGAGCAAATGACGGATATTCCCCATGATGCAGAAGGTGAACACTGCGATATATGTGTATATATATAATAACACCAGCAATTACATGTGCAATTTTGACCCGTTCACTTGTGTATGGTGGATTTGGGGGTGATCTTGCAATAAATTAGTTAGCTAAAAGGTTAGCGGCATGAAAAGCTTGCCCATAATTTAGTTTTAGATGCATGCATCTTCCCAGAAAGTTTAATTAAAAGTTTCAGACTGTTTAATAAGTAACACATGCTTCATACTATATAAAAAATAAAAATACAAAAATTGAAGACGGGTCACAGTGTCACACGGCCTGATAGACCCCTATAACTTGGAATATGAATGACTATTAACGTGCATCTGCTTTGACCCGTTTCGTCACCTCTTAGATTATTTAATTTTTGCAGATATTGTGAATGGGGTGGGACAAGTTGAGCAGAAATCTGAATCTATTCCTGTTTCTGCTGAAACTGATGGGCATCAAGAGGGTAAGCAAATGAGTTAACACGTGGAGAGAGTGTTGTTTAAGAAGGACTTGTTCTCAACTTTTCACATGTAATAATACTATTTTAGGGAGCGCGCTCCAAACGAGAGGCAAGTCTCTCCTGACAAGCTTTATCGCGCAGCACTATTGAGAAGTCGTTTTGCTGACACAATTCTTAAAGCTCAAGAGAAAACCGTTGGAAAGGTATAAGTGGGCCATGTGTTCCATGTCATGGTGCATATAGATATGTAAAAAGACATTTTTTGCATCGGTTGAAACACGATAACAAACATGTTTTGTCCATTTGTTAAAACTGTACAAAAAGTTAAGGCACAATTCCATATATATTCTTCTAAAAGCTCAAAAGTTCATATTTGTTCTTCTACATTTTGCATACAATACACTGGAAATATCGTATTAACCCCATCTCATGTTATAAATAAAATAAAAGAAGTTAATACGGTGAAACATCGTGTTACTGGTTTTGTTTTAGTTACCATGTAATGTAATGTATGAGTATGATATCATTAGTGTTTTGTAAAAGTAAGTTTGAAAAAACCCACTTGAGTTGAAAAAACTCAAGAAAACCCTATGTAACATTTTTATTTTTTTTCTAAAAAAAATAGGGAATGTAAGTTACATGTTAATGAACGTTTTGTAACAAAAAAAACCTTTTTTTTTATAAAATTTTTTAAAAATTTTAGTGTTTACAAAAAAATGCTAAAAAACTGAACTTTTGTAATTTTTTATAAGAAATTCCACTCGGCGCTTTTTATTTTTTTTGTTACAAAACGTTCATTAACATGTAACTTACATTCCCTATTTTTTTTAGAAAAAAATAAAAATGTTACATAGGGTTTTCTTGAGTTTTCTCAACTCAACTCGGTTTTCATTTTATCCTTCCCCTATATATATATATATATATGAAACTTGTGATTAAAAAAACCATTATTACAATGGTAATCAAAAGAATTGTTTAAAATAATCTAATCGTATGCATAAAAACAGCTGACTTTAAATACATTTGATCCATATTTTGACCCGTTATGTCAATCTTTTTTTCAACACAGTTTATCCACTTGATTCAAAATCACCACCACTATTAATATGTTTAATTGAAATTACTGAGCTAATCAAAATTATGAGTTTCAGGTTGAGCAGCAGGATATAGAGAGGCTGAGGCTTGATAAGGAGGAGATAGAAAAGCGAAGAAAAGAAGGTATTTATATAATTGTGTTCATTTAAAGTTAAATTTCTTTTGTGGGTTATTGTCGCATTTTTGAACGGTTTTGTTAATTGGGTTGTTGATCTTGAGATGATGTTCTCTCGTATAGAAAAAGCTCGGCTGCAAGCTGAAGCAAGGGCTGCCGAAGAGGCAAAACGAAAAGCAGAATTAGAAGCCGCTGCTGAAGCCAAACGGAAAAGGGAAATTGAAAGAGAAGCAGCACGTCAAGCTCTACAAAAGGTATCATATGTGCGTGTGTATGTATGTATAATTGTATATATATTTATGCATGTATGGGACTATTTGCAGAAATGTATCAACTTCAGTCGATTTTCTCTCTTGGGTTACTGACTCTTATCGTTAAGCTTTAGTTAAAACACTCAAAAGCTTTCATGACTCATGTTGTGCTGAACTGGTATAAAAAGGTGCGCCTCAAGTAGTTTGGGGTCAAATTTGGTCAAAAAATGGTTAATAGGAGGTTTATTAGTAAAAATAACCAAAGGGATGAAGAAATTATGAAAGGTTTACTTGAGAAATAGGCTGATATGCTTATCTAGTTGTACGTAGGCGCGCGCCTCGCCTATGTGCTGCCTTGCTCTTTTTTAAACCAAGGCGCCGAAGGGTTGACACATGGTTATTTGAAAAAAGGCTGAAGAAAAACTTAAATAAGAGTTTGTGAAAATTTTGAGGTTTTTTAAAAAAAGTTGGTTACCTGAAATAGTTTTTGTGCTTGTTATATTTTGTGTATATTCTGACCCATAGCTTAAAAAGTAACAAAATTGTGGTAAATTTTCTAAGGTAACAAACCCTGTATACCCAAGGTTGGAGAACTCGCTAGTCGCTAGTCGGCCGGTGAGGTGGGGACTAGCGACTACTCGGGATTAATCGGATCGGGTTTTTTATATGTAATTTTAAGTTTTATGTGTAGACATTTTTATAGGTAAATATTTTAAGTAGCTAGGTTTTAACTCTTACTCAACTTATTTTTTTTAGTATAAGTTGGAAACTGGTAGGAATTTAGAGGTTTTAGCCGGAATATACAGTTTTTTTGCCGGAATCTCGCCGGAATCGCCGATTTTTAGGTGACCGATTAGGTCCGACTAGCGATTAATGGACAGATTAATGAAAATTTACTCAGTTACTAGCCGACTAGCGATTAATCGCTGACTAGTCACCGCCTAGTCGTGATTTTTACAAACTGTGTACCCCAGAAAAAAGCCCTCATTTTTTAGATTATTAGATACAAACTCTAAAAAATGCAGTTTTATACGAAACCCGACTTCCGATTATTTAAATGAAAACCCTCAGTATTGAAAAATCATGTTGACTATATATTATGTGGTAATGAATTGGCCTGATGGGGGTCACATATACAGGCCACCTCATGTCAAGATTCAAGGTCGGCTTAAACCGAAACATTTGGAACCTTTTAGGGGTATTATGTTTCTTATGTACCTTTGTCTTTATTTAATGTCAGATGGAAAAGATGGTCGATATAAATGACAACTCACGGTTTCTCGAAGACCTCGAAATGCTAAGTGTGGGACCCACTGAGCCTTTACAAAGCTTAATAGATGAAAACAGTGCAGATGGTTTTCAAGATCCTTTAGGGAGCTTTAACTTGAATGGAAAAGGGAATCCACTGGAGCAACTTGGTTTATACATGAAAGATGATGACGAAGAAGATGATGACGAGCCAAGAACTGGTCCCACCATGGGAGACGGTCACGACGAAGTAGAGATAGATTGAATGTGTTTTTTTGCTATTGTTATCAATTCAAAGGGTAGTTTGGGCATCTTACACTCATGCTAGTTATAGCAGGTTTAAAAGGTGGATTTCTTGTTTTTCTTTTTACATTTATTTATTGTATAAAAAAGTGAAAGGAAAGAATTATTAGCTTTTTAATATGTTAAAGTGTTAAATTTCTACAACCAAGGACTAAAGTTGTAAATAAAATTTCAAAAATGGCCAATAACATTACAAAGAAATAGACCACCAGACCTAATTACACTTCTCTCCCTCCAGTTATCAAATAGTAACTCTTCAGTCCTCTCGAGCTCTATATACTTGCACATGTCAAATGGATGACTTTTGTTTTCTTTTATTCTATTTTCTTTTGCGTTTGTTGAATTCGCGGTTGTATGTTCAGGGTTCAAGCTACCGTGGCTACTGCCATGCTCTTGGATTATTTTTAAATCCTACAAAAAGGACAGAAGTTGGTTAACGGGTCAAAATAACTAGTTTTATTAAATGAACCAGGAACAGGTCGGGTTGGGTTGACAGCACTACTTTTTCAGTAAATCAGTTAAAAACCCCTTTTACCATTTGACAACACTACTTTGACGGCCCTGATCCCAAAAGACTACTTAGGCCCTACAACAGCCACGTAAAGTTTTGGGACAATCTGACGTCGTTTGATGCCATTAATGCATACAGAGTGTAGGCTTGCTTTGAGCACTCTAATTTTTTCAAAGTAAAAACGCCAGAAGGATGACCCGCCTAGTTAAGGGTAGGAGCGCATTGCCGATAGAAGGGACGAGTAAACCGGTGCACACCTGAGGTAGACCGGCTGACCCAACCTAAAGTCTAACTACGAGCAGACATTAATTTTTTCAAAGGATCATAATTTGGCAAACCCTTGTGAAATGTTGTCGGCTAGCCAATAAACTTTGAGGGATCGAAAAAGTGCGATAATTGCTATCCAAACGTCATAATCAGGTTGACGTCGAGGACTGAGATTCAATGCATATTATACAAAGCTGACAAAGCTAAGCCCTCAGTGAGACGAAGCTAAGCCCTCAGCGAGGTTATGTTATTTTACCCATTTGACCCGACAAACCCCTTAATTAACAAATGGATGGTTTATTGAAACTCACATCGGTTTTGCAAAGTAGTTGGGAATGGTGACGAATACACATCAAATATGCAATTAGGTAGGCATGACCTTAAAAGCTTTTGAAAAACTTAAAACTTTCAAAAAACCAACCAGACCATATATTACCCATGTTGATCCATTCCCCAACCCATGGTCACCCATGTTGATCCATCACCCAACCCACGCGCCCGATCATTTTGCCGCAGCTAATCTGAAGCTTTCCGAAAGGTTAATAAGTGAAATGAACAAATACCTGAGATGGGTCCCACAATTTTGTTTTGGGGGTTGAAGGAGAAACACCAACATTGTCATCCCATTTCAACCATGGTAGATTAATCCCTTCCATTTCCACAGGAAGAGAAATAATATCACCATTTTGGGTTGGTAATGCGCCATCTCGTAGTTTGGCTGTACTCCCAACTAAACTTGAACTCGTGTCACTTCTTTCTCCATCAAAAGAAGAAAAATCCGTATCTTCAACATTAGATATAAAATCTTCAAAATACTTTTCTGCTTCTTCGTTTAATCGTTTTGACACTCTGTTCCTGTCATTGCTCCTCTGAAAGTTCAAAACCAATACCATTTAGAAGATTACACTTATGATGTGACAGTTTCACAACAATTGACAGTTTCACAAGTAATTATTAATGGATGAAATGGGTTGGGTTGCTGGACCACAAACACATCTTGTACCATTTTAAGTTGTATATAAAGCAGCTATATAATTAGATTTTAGAGTTAAATGCCATTTTCGTCCCTGAGGTTTGGCCAGTTTTGCGACTTTGGTCCAAAGGTTTGTTTTCCGCATCTAGAACCAAAAGGTTTGAAATGTTGCCATTTTCATCCGGCTTGTTAACTCCATCCATTTTTCTCCGTTAAGTCAGGGGTATTGTTGTCTTTTTTGTTAACCTAAAGGGCAATTTGATCTTTGGAATCCTTGTACATATTTGCTCTTTGGCAATTTGATTTTATAATAACATTTTTGAGGAATTAATTTAGGTTTTTGTACATTTATATACACTTATGCTGAGTTTCAGCCCCTTTAGTTAAAACATAACCTGTTTGGCCCATTTAAGATGAAAAAAAACCTGAAAGTGACCCATGTATATAGTAACAGACCCAAATTGCCACCTGTATCAGATCAAAAGTTTACGGAGCTAAACCTTTCGGGAATACGAGACTCTTTGTGCATTAGCATTGCTTTTTGACTCGGGAAGCACCTCCCTAACGATCTTGAACCCGTCCTGAACCTGTTGCTCTTCTAGTGCCCTCTCAGCTAAAAAATCTTGTTTTAACCTTGTTGTATAGTTCTTTCTTGTTGTAGCATCGGATTTTTTTGAATACAAGCGATCATGGACGGATGATGTAGAAGGCTTTCTTTCCATTGTCTGGATTAGTAAAGTGAGAGTTGAAAGTAGTTAGAGAATTAAAGACCATATATCTGGAAGCATTATTTTTTAAAATAATATTAATATTAGACCTGTTCGAGTTCTATCATGATGTCGTTGACAGCAGACCTAAGATCTTTTCTCATTGCTTCACATAGACCGAGGTTAGCATCATCTCCAGTAGGATGGTCAATCTAAAAATAAAGTTTGTGTGGTTAAACATGCTGATATAAACAAGTCCAGAAAAGATCGAAAACAACCCCCTCCCCCAAATAAAAGAGTAAAACGCCATGTTCGTCTCTGAGGTTTGGCCAAATTTGCGACTTTCGTCCAAAGGTTAATTTTTCCGCAGCTGAATCCAAAAGGTTTAAAATCTTCCCATTTTCATCCGGCTCGTTAACTCCATCCATTTTCTCTGTTATGTCAGGGGTATTTCTGTCTTTTTTGTATACGTAAAGGGCAAATCAGTCTTTTTCAGTTTAGGTACAAGCATTCAAAATACCTTACTAAATAAAAGTTAAGGCCCCTGACTTTAAGTTAACAAAAAAGACGAAAATACCCCGAACTTAACGGAGAAAAATGGATGGAGTTAACGAGCCGGATGATCCAGATGCTGAAAAACAAACCTTCAGACGAAAGTCGCAAAACTGGCCAAACCTCAGGGACAAAAATGGCATTTTACTCAAAATTACAATAAAAGAAAGGAAAAAGAACACACCCCTCCATATGGTAATTACATTTTCAGAAAGATAACAAACCTTTCTTTGCGCATAAACTGCTCGAATAGTCTTCTCAATCTCATTTCTCCCATAACGAACATCTCGTAAATCATCATCAGTCAGTGCAGAAGACTTGCTCTGTAACAGAAATTAAAGCATTTCAAATTGGATAGAAACGAGGGTAAATATGTAATTCTAATTTATCTATAGATAATCTGTTTCGTTGAGGCTGTATATAGAACTCAGTATCCAAAAGTTATTAGCACCTGACCCACAACAAAAAATTATAATCAAGAGTCGGTTACCAAGTAGTCATCATGTGACCTCATCTGTGGTGCTTGGCTCATAGACCTGGTGAGCCTCCGATGACTTGAAGCAGTGGGTCTTTGAAAAGAAGGAACCCGACTATTGTCGCTGTTCACACTCGTAGATTTGGCTTGATTTGCAGAACCACGGGAAAGATCTATATCACTCTGTCAATCGTATAAACAATTTGATCAGCTATAAATGGTAAAAACATCGTAGTTAAACCAAACACATCCTAAGTTGTGATAAATCACAAAACAAAACAGGAATTAATAACATAAATTTGTTTGTGACCCACTGTAATTCTTTCTTGTGTAAGATTTATCTAAGCTATGATTAAAAGAAACATTTTTTACAAATCAGCAATTCAAACTTGAGGAAGTGTTGGTTACCGAGTAGTCATCATGTGGCCGTATTTGAGGTGCTTGACTCATAGACCTGGTGAGTCTCCGATGGCTTGAAGCAGTGGGTCTTTGAAAAGAAGCAACCCGACCGTTGCCATTATTCGTGCTCCTAGATTTGGGCTGACTTGCAGAACTCCAGGAATGATCTATATCACTCTGTCAATTGTATAAACAATTCAATCAGCTATAAAAAGTAAAGCAAAATTGTAAACTGAAATACGAATCCAACATTACTAGAAAACGATAAAAAAATCTAGTTTCTTAGTTAGATCAGACGGAACCTACACTTTAGTTGGAATGCACACCCCAACATAACTAAAACACAAAAAATGTTAATATAAGCCTGTTGTACAGTGCTACAAAGAAACCTTGGGGTTTAGTTATTCTCTAGAAGAAATAATAAAAAAAAAACATAATTTCCCCAGTGTACTGCCCTGACAACTTTAAATGATGTCAACTGACAAATCAGTTTTACATGAATCTGCTTGTTTTCTCATCTTCCATGATTCAAAATCACAGCGAACACTCGGACAGTGAGATGCTTTCAAATCTATATGCTTAAATCATAAATTCTATATTTATTTCTCAGCATACATATCTGATTGAATATCTCAGCTTCCCGACTGATCCATGTATAAGGTCTAGTTTCATAGGATTACTAATTTTAGTTTATTCAAGTCTTAGTCGGTTTGAAGATTTTTTTCTAGTATAAACCGAAAACCTATGTAGCACGGGGACTCCATTTACGTGGCCGTACCCGTCTCGGGTACTTGTTGGGGGACGGAAAGACCATGGGTACTCGTCAGGGACGTTTCCTAAACGTTTCCAATGTCGGGGACGTATCTGGTAGAAGTATCGAGCCCGTTTTCATTTATTTTTAGGGTTTTAACCCTTTCAAATTCCACACCCGGCCATTAAATAAATAGACTATCATATTCGGCTTCTCTAATCTCTGAACTCTCAAGTCTCATCATCTCTAATTCTCTATCGAGATTTCTCACTAGATGAACCGGAATTTTGAAATGATTTGATTATTGATAATTAATTACCTTTGGAAGATGTAGTATTTTTAGAATTTGTTTAATATATTTTTTATTTTTTCTTATTTTTTATTGTCGTACCCGTATCTTGGAATTTTGAGTTTGGCCGTTCCCCGTTCCCGTATTGTCCCCGTACCCCGATCCCGTACCCGTTCCAGTGCTACTTAGCCGAAAACCCAACCAAATTTAGTTAGTAAATCTTCAAACATGTTACATGACATTTTCCTAATCAATGTGTTAGAAGCAGTTAAGCAAGTAGATATAATTGTAGAAAACATACTACTCTACTTTCACTTCAGTGAAATTTCATTTTACAATACTCAACAAAACACATGAATAGGTCTGCAAACGAACCGGATGTTTAGCGAACACTTCGTGAACTGTTCGGCCCGAAATCAATTTGTCGCTGCCTAAAATTAACGAACGAACACATTCATTCCCTTAATGAAGAAACAAGATAAAAAATCTCGTTCGATTAGTATTCATGAACAGTTCGTAAACACATTTATTTTCTTAATGAACACAAACACGAACAAGGCGTTGCATGTATAGTTCAGTTCGTTTGCAGCACTACACATAAACACCAAACCAGAATGTACCTCCGTATCACTAATCTGACGCCGAGCAACCGAAACAGAACGCCTCCTCGAATCACCGTTAGAACCAACCCTAACTACACCACCACCATTACCATCATTACGCCAAGATACAGACCTCCCACGCCTCTGAGTAGAACCAGCCACACCACCACCACTACAAACACCTAAATCACCACCGCTAGGGTTTCTAGACACAGACCGAGACCGCCGTTGAGACAACGCCGGACTTATCTCCGACTTCACACTAACACATCGACTACTTCTACTTCCACTGCTTACACTCTCAATATCTAACTCAGAACCGTCATCCTTACCGGAGAAAAACTCAATTGCCAGATCATCGAGACTAATTTCCGGAAAATCGGAGCCTCTAACGGTGTTAACGAACTTCCGTCTCGGTGTAGGAACTGTCACCGGCTCAAATTCATCCGGAATCCGCCTCGAAAATCTGCTTACGCTTCTAGAACGCCGGTGAGGCTTTGAAGACGAATATTCCGTCGACGGCGATGAATTTCCTACCGGAGTTCTTCTAGTCGTGGAATTGAACGCCGGTGTAGCTTTAAAAGACGAATATTCCGGCGAATCTTCCGTCGACGACGATAAATTTCCTACCGGAGCTCTTCTAGTCGTGGATTTGAACGCCGGTGTAGCTTTAAAAGACGAATATTCCGGCGAATCTTCCATCGACGGTGATGAATCTCCGATCGGAGCTCTTATAGTCGTTGATTTGAACGCTGATGGAGGTTTAGAAGACGAATATTCCGGCAAATCTTCCGTCGACGGTGACGAATCTCCGATCGGAGGTCTTCTGGTCGTCGATTTGAAGGCCGATGTAGCCATCGGAATCTAGAACATTCACGAAATATGAATGAGAATGAATGAAATGTAGGTGAATTGGATGAGATTGAAACCTGCAAATCACATGAAAGAGATGATGAACAAACTCGTGAGTATGGAAGATTTTTTTGAAGATTTGAATTGGGGCGGATTATAAGGTGAGGATTATTATTAAGATTATTATTTATTATTATTATTTTGAATTTGAATGTCATATTTAAAAATTATTGACTTATGGTAACTCTCGAGGCTTTTAAAATGGAAATAAATCAAATAATACGTTTTTTTGGTTTCAAATATGTTGATTTGTTTAGAGATGTTTGGATCCACACATTTGACCGGTTAAATCAAAATTTTAAATTGTCGGTGCCATCTAACAAGAAATGAATAAAGGCAAATAAATTACTTTTAAGTGAACTATGAAAATCGTAGGGACCGGGGCAGACAGCTTGGAAGAGGTATTTTTGGTTATAGTTTATAGGACCGTGTATGGACTGAAAAAAATATATATTCCTATAGTAAGGATACAAGATTAGTCATAATTACTCGACACTATCTATGTATTTAATATTTTAATAAATGAAACCATTAGAGGACACATGTCACCATCTGGTTTTATCTCATTTACCTTTTCCCAGAGATTAACCCGTTTTCTACATTGGATTACCCGAACCAGTGAACAAACTCCTTAATCACAAAAAGCCGCTTGACCCGATTTAATGTGGAGCATCCGAATCCTTTGATTTACTTTCCTAAATTATGAATCTTCCTTTGGTCTTACGGATCGTTCCTGGCACAATATATTGGATCAGCTTCGAACTATAACATCAGTTCCACACAGTAATGTCTTCTCTCTCGATTTATTGATCGATTGTCCTGTTCATAGATTCGTTAAGTTTTATATTTGCGATTTCATAATCGATTTACTCAATGTTTGTTTAGTTGTGGTTTAATCGAGCATTTGATTTGATTTTCTACTTACAGTGTTGATTTGTTCGGTCCTTTTGATTTTATTAAATGTTAACTGTTAGTCTAACGATATAATCGACGACCTGAAGTTGTTTGGTTTATGATTATCTTTGTTAGGGTTTTAATCATATTTTTTTTACCTTCTTTTTTGTTAAATTTTTCCTCCGTATGATGCTGTTTGGAGATTGTAGATTTTATATTGTTGATGAAACCTGATTATTATTGATGATGATGATGGTTTTGATTTTATTATTCCATTTATTGGGGTAAAGTTAGGGTTTTAATGATTTTTTTTTAGGTTTTTAACATGTGAAGATGGTGGTGAACCAGCAAGATAATACACACCAATAGTTTTCGAGTTTTTATTGGAATAGCTGGGCCATTCCGAAGGTAAACCTATTTGTTTAGAGAGCTAACTTAGATAAAAGTTTTCATATATTTACTTAATGTAGTGGATATAAATGTAATTTCACTGTCATTATTTAATATAAGCTTTTTTTTTTTTACAAAATAAGCTTAACTTGGTGTTTGGTTTAGCTTTTTAAGCTTATGCTTATTAGCTTATATAAGCTAATTTGAAGAAGCTTATTTGTGTAAGGGTGTAATGATAGAAAATAAGCTATAAGCTAATCCAAACACTTAAAAAGATCTTATCAAATGATAGAAAATAAGCTATAAGCTATTTTAAAATATAAGCATAAGCCAAAAAATAAAAGCTAGGCCAAACACCCCCTTAATATAATGTAATATGTACTTTCTTTTGTGTTTTTTATTTTTATTTTAGACTTATAATTTGTATAATTTAATTGTACAGCCGTGTAATACACGGGTTAAAGCCCCCAATAGCGCCCCCTGTTTGGTTGTTTATTCTCTTGGTTTCAAGGTTTAAAATTGAAGTGGGGCCACAATTCCATCCGTTATTGCTCGCTATTGTAAGGGGGTTGGTTCTCCATACCGTGCAACCTAAAGGTAAAAGTATCTAGACTATGTAGGAGACCAAATCCCCACAAAGTTGGTGAGACATGGGTTATTAAAAGTATCATATTTCCCAATTCAGTTATTTACTTACAGCTTAATTATGGTATCATTATTGATTTTTTGTTTGTCTTATTTTTGTGTTGCATATAAGTTCGATTGGGCTGGTTGTTTATGGTCTCTGGAAGTTTGAAGTAGATGATGGGCTGAAGTATTTGTTGCATCTAGAAGGCGTTTTCCTCTCATCTATTTCTCTCTAAATACAGGTTAGATACTTAGATAGTTGTTAGATGTTGTTTTGTTGATTTGTTATTCTGTCTAAATCATAGTTGAGAAGATTTGTAGATACTTTGTAATATATGATTGAGATTTTGTGTTTGATTCTTATTTGTAAATTGTTTTTGAATGGTTTTACAAGTTATTTCATTGTTTTTAATAGTGGATGAAAAGTACTATTTAGACATTTATATTATTCTCTTATAATACTTTTTGTTATCATGAAAGGCCCCAAAATGCAAGCCATTTGTGGAATAACCACTTCAAAAAGCATGAAAAAGTTGTACAAGAAAATGAATGATAATACACTTTGGAATACTTTTTTTTTACCAAAATTCAAGTATTTTGATACAGATAGTGTATTGAACTTCAATTTTGAAACAAACATTTGAAAGTGTAACAAATTTATAGACTATGGCTATGGTTTTCAGTTTTTTACATTTAAGTCTATTAAGATTGGTGGCGTCTCTTCGGATTTTTGAATTGGTTTGTTTTCTAAACTAAAACACAAATATTCGACCCTTTTATAGACTCTTGTAGATTTATATATCTAATCATTTACAATAATATGTAATTTGAACATAAATAATTTGTTTTTTGTTGAAGTCGCGTTTAACGCGGGCATTAGCCTAGTATTCTTATATACAGAATCATATACCCGAATTCTTTAACGTTTTTTTAGTAATGTTACATTCTAGTGTTAGTATATTGTTATGATATTAGTTAAATTTGTATGCTACAAAATATCAAATTATCTTTTAAGATTTATATTATAATGAAATTTACATATTGTAGAAATTATTAAATATTTATGGTAATGATAATATGTATGTAACTTATTATATTTTAATTTATTGTAGTTGGTAGAATGGTAATAATAATAATATGTATGTATATCATATTTCAATTTGTTGTAGTTGGTAGAAACATAGGGTGGTGACACCTCCGAGGTAATCAAGGCCAACACGGTAAAAAATGTTTGTATGTCTGTGAGTATGAGATTAGTATAAAATTAGTTTTGAAAACGTATGTGTGTTTGGGACATGAATGGGTATGAGATTAGTTTTAAAATATATGTAAGTTTGAGACGTGTATGGTATTAGATGATACCCACCCGGTAACCTGAACTTATATACAATGAAGTCGAATATATTAACATAATAGGTCAAAAAACTACATATCACACATGTTAAATAAATATTATTTTTAATATATCTTGTGTATATATATGTTAAAATCATGATACGCATGTTGATAAAGAAAATTCAATAAATCTAGGAATTGAATATAAAAAATTTATATCATCAAAACACTTGTACATATTTAATAGTTTAATTGGTTATAATAACTATGTTGTATAAGTATTTAAGATTTGTAAACAAATACTTGACGACTTAACGTGAATAATATTTAGAGTTACAAATCAACTCTTAAATTATAACAATTTAAAAAAATAAATTTATCGATGCTAAAACTTATAAAATTTAGATCGTTGCATTACTACTAAACAAACATATAAATAAGCGTTTATCAATAAATTACTATAGTGGGAATGCCCGCGCGTTGCGACGGGTGTCCAACCGATATCAAATTAAATTATGATGTCTAAGAATAACAAACCATTCCGGGTTTCTAACATTTTATTTCATGCAATGTCAGTTGGCTTCGCCACATGTGTACCAATTTTGGGGGTGTTCACTCTATTTCAAGATTAGTTATAGTGAAACTTTCTATTTTATGTTTCAATTAACTATATTTAATGTGGTATATTTTAGTGGAATATCCCTGTTTGTTGTGACGGGAATTCAATCGATATCGGTTCAGCCCATTACTATTCATTGGCCAAACTTCTTAATATATATATATATATAGGGTTAGGATCATGAGTGAACAACATTATTAGTTGTGAATTTAATGAACTCATCTTGGCCTTTGATTTAATTTTAAGATTATAAGGGTAGGATTGTAATTTGTCATTTAAACTTAATTTTTTATTTAAGTTTTAATCTAAATTTGATTTTGATTTTGATTTATCAAGAGCAGTTCCATATTTTATGTAACTACCCCTACAATTTTGCAATCCAATTGATTGATCGTACCAACATAATTTCGAATTCAAAATTCACTAAAAATAATCAACAGTCATCCATTCTCCAAAATCAAGAAATATCGTTTATGAAATTGTTGTTGGAATTCAAAAATTATAAACGATTTAATTATATAACTAACCATAAACAATTATTCTATATTTTGAAATAAAGTTTCTGTATGTATCTAATAAGAACGTTTATCGATTTAATTTATGTTTTCCTCATTTAAAAATATGTATATTAACAAGGTAGGGGATCAAATAGGAAGTTTAGTTTTGCTAGGAAGGGTAGGAACCAATAGGATTATGACATGTGGCAAAATTTAAAAATAAAGAAGAATGGTATTTTGGTCACAATATTATCAGCCTTCAAATCATCACACGGTACCCACCTGCAAATTATAAACCTTCAACTTTTCCACCATAGTCAACCCTAAATCCCACCACTGCATTTCTCTTCCATCAACACCACCCCACCCAAACCGCCATCATCGATCACCATCCAAAACTTGCAACCAACCACATTGTTCATTCTCATATGCGACCACCATCTTCTCTCTCTGAATCAAATCACCTCGACCGTGACGTGACGTCGGAGGTAGTGTTGCGGCTTCATCCTTGACGAGGAGTGTTAGAAGCCTGATCTCCTCGCTACATCGAATGACTCCCTCTGCTTTTGGTGAATATTTGATTACGTTGAAGGCGGATACGAGCCACAAGATGAAACTATTATTACTAATGATGGTACTGGTTCCGGTTCTCATACGTTTGAGATGAAGAGTGGGTTTTGTGGTAAGTATTATAAAGGATGATGCTAAAATAGGAACAGTGAGTTTTGAAGTATCATTGCGTTTTACATATTTTATTACGTATTAAAAATAGTAACAGTGAGTGAGTTTGGAACCATCATTGCGTTTTACATACATATTTCATTAAATATATAGTTTGTTTGGAACCATCATTGCGTTTTACGTATTTCATTAAATATATAGTTTGTAGATAGGTATTGTTACAGTTGATAAAAAAAAATCATTTTTTATGATGACAACAGATACCTGGGTTTTACTCCATGCTCATTAAATATATAGTTTGTAGATAGGTATTGTTACAGTTGATAAAAAAAATCATTTTTTATGATGACAACAGATACCTGGGTTTTACTCCATGCCAAAAGTTTGTCTTTTCTTTTCATGTCTTTATACATGTATATTTGATTTGTTTGATTTCTAATTCAAAATATCATTTTATTTTTTACAATTGATCATTGCGTTTTGTAACAAATCAAGATCATTGTGTTAAACAGAATGAAAAAACACATATTTTTGTGTTTTTAGTCCATTTCGTTTTAGGTAAAACACATTTTTATGAGTTTTTAGTCAATTGCGTTTTATAATAAACACCTTCTTTTATGTTTATAGTCAATTGCGTTTTAGGAGAAAAAACATTTTTTTTTGTTTTCTGGGCATTGCGTTTTAGAAAAAAGACATTTCTTTGTGTTTTCTGGCCAATACATTTTAGAAATAGGACATTTCTTTGTGTTTTTAGGCCATTGCGTTTTACAAAAAAGACATTTCTTTGTGTTTTCTGGCCATTGCGTTTTAGAAATAAGAGATTTCTTTGTGTTTTTAGGCCATTGCGTTTTACAAAAAAAGACATTTCTTTGTGTTTTCCAGTCATTGCATTTTAGAAATAACACTTTCTTTTTGTGTTTTAGTCTATTGCGTTTTAGAAAAAATCATTTTTTGTGTGTTTTTTTTTATTTGCGTTTTACGCATTTGGGTTATCGAAAACTTTTTTTTCAAAAATATAGCAATAAGTGTGCTCGTTTTAAAGATAAAAACACTCTTTTATGTGCAATTTTTATAAAAAATAATGTCGTATAAAAGAGTTATTAACGTTTAAAAAACGGGGGAATTAGAGGTAAGGAGAAATCTATTAAACTTGGATGGACTAGATACCCTTACAAATCACAACGACTCCTTCTTTTTCCATCAATTCTACCATTTAATCCAAGCATTGATTAATCAATTGATGGCCAAAATTACTTTCTAGCCTTCCTATCCAAAGAACTTCTAGTATATCCTAACCTTATAGAACAAATACAAATTTTCAATTTTTAATCCTTTTTGTATACATCTATGTTGTTGTTTGGTGAGTATTTGTATTTATAACACATGTTATAGTTGTTGTTAAGTGAGTTTGTTTTTTATACACTTGTGCATAGTTGTCGTTAAGTGACAGTTTGTTTTTATACACATGTGTATACTTGTTGTTCGCTAAGCAATTAGTTTTTATACACATGTGTATAGTTGTATATATTTATAGTTGATGTCCAGTGACTTTTGTTCTTTATACACATGTGTATAGTTGTTTAAATGAATGTTTGTTTTTTATACACGTGTACATATTTGTTTACTTATCAACATTAATATATTATAACTATTATACATACATGTATATATGCCCAAAAGAATATTAATTAATATTACGAAACATTTTTGCATATAAGGACATATGTATTTAATATTAAAAAAAACTCACATGCTAAGGATAATGTATTGGACAAATTAAAAAATCTGTAATATGCGATTTAGTTGGGATCACGTTAAAAAAACGAAAATCATTGTTAGTGGCTTCCAAAAATAAATATTAAAAGTACCATATTACCCTTAATTTAAAAGAAACCATCAAAATTAATTTTATGTATTTACCATCTTGCCATCCAAGATCAATGGCTGATATTTGTTTATTTAGTTCACAAATAAGGGTTGGTTCATTCAGGAACCCTACTCTATATATATATATATATATATATATATGTGTGTGTGTGTGGTAGGGATCCTAAGAGAAGAACACCCTATTTGAGAAACTTGAGAAGAAATCTGGACCACGTATTTTTTTAAGCTTTTCGTAATATACACATATGTATAGTTTACATTTGACTATATACATATGTGTATAATTCAATATACATATATGTATATAGTTACTTTTAAACTATACATATGTGTATATTACGAAAAGCTTAGGGAAAATGTGTGGTCCAGATTTCTTCTCAAGTTTCTCAAATAGCCTACTTCTTCTCTCACACACACACACACATATATATATATATATATATAAATGTACCGCACCCTCTCATTCCATCTTTATAAAGCATGGTTATACTTATAAGCCCAACCGAGTCCAAACTCCACTTGTATAAACTATAGGACTTGAGGCTTATGCTCAGCTCATTTCGACTTCTATTCCGGAGCTCGTCTCGTTTCGAGTTCTATTCATAAAGATCGAACTAAGCTCGTAGTAGCTTTTCAAGCTCGAGATCACCTCAAACTCGTGACTTGTTTATTATTTAAATTTCTCAGGCGGAGCGTCTGGTTCTCAATCATTGTTGATGTTGAAAGAACGCTTGAGTTCGTCTCAGCACGGTTGATTTCCTCAAGCGTTTCTTCAAACTGACTAAAAAATACAAATAACTAAGAAAGTATTAATTTATAGGAAAGGTAAAAGAAGAGGGTATGTAGATAAACATCTATAGGGCCCATGGTACTTCTTTGGATAGTCATTTGCCTCTGTGATTACAAAATAAGTTATATGTAAGCTTTCTCATGTGGCACAATGTTAGTCATAGCGTTTCCTTTTACACTCTCATATTTACCTCATCTGAATCTGGAACTTCTACAGTAGTTCCATGAGAGGCTTTTATTGCAATCAAGGTTTCTCCCTGAACCTAATAAAAAATAAATTATTACTCTAAAGGTGGCAAGAGCAACTCTTTAACTTAAAATGGGTAGACTCAGGTTATCTTGACAGGTCAATTGGTAAACTAAAAAATTGCTAAAATTTATGGGTCAATAGGGTAAAAAAATAGCCAAAGTATATTCTTTAAGCATGGAATCTGTGTTTTTATTTTATTTTTATTTTTTTGTAAAGATGTAGTTTTTCACCTTTACTATAGCATCGCAGTGACAACGTTCCAAACAATAAAAGTGTATCAGATCAACCCCACATTATCGATACCGCAGTACCAAAAATCCAAAATGTACTTGTTTTGACCCAGGCCCATTACAGGCAACCCAACCCAATCATTTGGCCACCTCTAATCAAGAGTTAGAACCCTGGATGAAGTAATGGAAAATACCAGGAAGCTTTACTTTTGACTATCTTCGTCTTCACTCAAGTCCCTTAATATCTCTTGCATTTCTCTGTCAGTTTAATAAATATATGCCTTAGCATAAAGGCAGCAAGATCATCTTTATGTAGATATTGAGTGAACAACTTTGTTTGCTCATCTAATCTAAGTTCCTCCACTAAAATATTTTCAACTTTAATCTGTCATTGAAATAGTTATTTGTTGTTAAAAAAAGTCTAATTTACCTTAAGATAGTTATGTTGCATGAAAATAGCTAGTTGATGAATTAGCATGGAAATAAATTCAAAATCATCAATACAAAAACAAAAAAAAATATTTTTTTAAAACATGCCTGTAACAACGCACACTCCAAATAGACTATCTGGGTCTTTATAGTTAGTGCAAAAAGCCATCATGTTCCCATTGTCATCTCTTGACCTTTTCCAAACATCCATTTCGCCACCTGTTTTTTTATAGAAACTGCAATCACATAAGACATACTATTGGTTGATAGATTCGTTATTTTCCATGTAAAGCAATAACACTGAGTTAGGATATATTTTTATACTTGAATAACTGGTTTACATTGTTTTAAGATATTAAGAGCCTTGGCTACTGCTATCACTGGGAATCTCTCTTATTCCATTAATGGTGTTCTGTTTTGGCAATTCTGCTACAATAATTGTTAAAACAACCTTGATTTCATACCAAAAAAAAAAAAAACAATATGAAGGGGCAAATTAAAATTAGTCCAAACCATCAATGGGCTCCGAGGTATCATAGCTAGTACCAAAGCCCTTCCATCGCACCTAAATGTTGTAATACTATATAAAAATCAAATCTAAAAGCGAAAGATGAAGCGTGCAGGGTGGGGGTTTTGTGTTTACGATTTCTCAAATTACAAACAAAACCTACCAAAAAAACAATAACTTTATGCAAAGTTAATGAACAAAGTCACATAAAGAAGCAGGTGTGAAGTGTGTGGAACCGTAAATTAATCGATTCGTGATCACACCCAAATTAAAGGAGAAGAATAACACATAGGTGTAAACAAATTAATAGATGAATCAAATGGGCTGATGACTTGTTCAAGTCAAAATAACCACCAACTAACAAGTCACCACTAATTATCTATCAATAAAAAAATAATCTGCTGACTAATGCAACCCTCCCTAAACTCCTTAATTTCATGATAAAATCCCAATCCCCCAAGCAAACAAGCATAAACAATATACACATGCTAAAATTACAATCTTATCCCAATGAAATATGAAATGCTTTTTATATATATATAAAGATTACTATTACTATTACTATTACTATTACTATATATAACAAAAAGCGTAGGCTCTTGTCTACGGTAAACATCAAATGACAATTATACCCTCAGTCTAAAGCTACAAAACTACGTTATTACCCTTGCTCCAAAATTATTGCCCTATCTTTTATAACTTTTACATCTCTCCGGTCTCCACCTGAAATCGATTTATTTGATTAATGTTTCGAATCTGCCATCACGAACAACAAACAGAAACTTGGACATTAGAGGGCTAAGTAGCATCAGAATGGGTACGGGACGATGCGGGAACGAGGAACGGAAAAACTCAAAATTTCAAGATACAGGTACGGCAATAAAAAATTTAAAAAAATAAAAATATATTAAACAAGTTCCAAAAATACTACATTTTTCAAAGGTAATTAATTATCAATAATCAAATCATTTTCAAATTCCGATTCATCTCGTGAGAGATCGGCAATCGATAGAGAATTAGAGATGATGAGACTTGAGAGTTTAAAGATTAGAGAAGCCGAATATGATAGGTCTATTTATTTAATGGACAGTTATGGAATTTGAAAGGGTTAAAACCCTAAAAATAAATGGAAACGGGCTGGATACTTCTACCAGATACGTCCTCAACGTTTAGGAAACGTCCCTGACAAGTACCCATGGTGTTTCCGTCCTCGACAAGTACCCATGGTGTTTCCGTCCTCGACAAGTACCCAAGACGGGTACGACAACATAAATGGAGTCCCCGTGCTACATAGTAAGAGGGTGGAGAGAGAGTAGAGAGAGAAAGTTGTTGGAGTGTCGAATGGGAATGTGGCAGTGCACTGCATGTGGCAAAATCAACCAGATCTTCATCATTCGGTCAATAAATTGGGCAACGATAGCCGTGAGTAGCGGAAAGGAGGCCGGATTTTCATAGTATATTTTGGAACATAAAAGGTATTTAAAATTATTAATAATCTATTATATACATATGGTCAATTCGCATGAAATCTCTAAATCCAAAATCCCATGAAATCTTTAAATCCAAAACCCGTATATAATTTGGTATTAGAGTTAAAAATATGTTTTCTTTAATGTGTAGCCTATTTTTTATTTACATTTGTTCACTTTAAAAATCTGAATTTACAACTATGTTTAAATATTTTTCAACATTTCGTTCTGTATATTGTGACGAACCCAACAAATATGGTTCCAACAAAGTCGGTTGTTTATTTATGGTTTCGATCAATTTAAAACACGTGTATCGAATATCTGTATCGTACCAATACCATAACGAACCAAAGCGATACCAACCAAAAAGGTTTCCCACTAGTTAAAAATTACAAATAAAATTTATTTCACAAGAAAATAAATAAACCTATGAATCTAAATATATTTAGAATTAGAATCTATAATAAGTAACAAGTTTTGGCTTAGAGGGTTGTAAGTTTGGCTTTGGGGTGTTTTTTAAACAATATTTGGATCATGTGTGTTGTATGCATTAGTTGGTTGTATGTTTAGTTTAAAACATTTATGGCAAACGTTGCCCAAAGAGAGAGGGGGGTGTGGGGAAGGAGATGGATCTACGGAGGAGTTCGGTGGCTACGGTGGTGGCGCTTACAGAGGCGGTGATAGTGGTTACGGAGGCGGTCGCGGTTCTTATGCCGGCGGAAATCATGGCAGAGGTGGTGGTTAGGGAGGTGGAGGAGGTAGAAACCCCAAAACTCAAAACCCTGCATTATTTATACTTCTCTAATTCTTTGATTTTGATCACCAAATTCTAAACAATTTCCTCAATTCATCAAATCTGACATCGTCTTCAGATCGTTGTTTAATTTCTGGAGGTAAATAACTCGAATCAAACATGTTAGTTACAAATTCTATATATAGACACAAGGAAAAATGTTTGGTTATTAGTTATTTATGTATACAAGAAACCATATGCGTTTTGAAAGTGAAATTGTCATATTGAGGATTCGGAATCACATTATAAGAATATTAGTTGTAATAAAACGGGTCACAGAATACAATGTTTGAATGTGCTTTAGATTTTTTCAAGTTATAATAGACCAGATATTTGAGTAGATACCTCTAATCAAAAGTCAGTCTTGTATATGACTATATAATAGAAGTACAAGATGCATGGTGCTCATCAGTTTTGATATTGATGCAGAATGGTGGAAACCTTACCAGAGGCGGAACCATAGTACCACGAGCTGTAGTACGGGCTACGGCTCAACTCCGTATTCGTAGTTCTTTTTTTTTTATTTTATACAAAAGATACCCCTAACAAAATACGAAAATACACCCTTGTCACACCCCAACCGATGACGGAAACATCGAGATGAGACGAACAAATTGCTCAAAACTTCATAACGCTATGTGACAATATAGATTAAATTCAAATTTCATTCAAGATTAAATTGTCATACAAAAATTTCAAATAATAGTCAACAATTGTTTCAAAACGACATAATATCAAAATAGATAAATTAATCTAGGTGTGTATCTAAGTCCACCTAAATCTTGTTTCATCTTGTAACATCACCTCATCAATCAACCTGCAACATGTATTAAAATATATCAACAAAAAGTTGGCGAGCATACAAGTTTTGTTACATAGCATAATATAGAATAAATTTGTTTAAAGTCTCATATCCAACATGAACCATAATATGCAAGTTTACTAGCATGCCGAAACGGTGTACTATATGTTCAAACCCAAGAATCCAACTCGTTAAAATAGCCTATCCCAATAGAGTAGCGGGAGGTTAACATGTTTAACTTAACAATACCCCAAGTTTCGTGGGTGGTGCGTTAATCCTATAGCGCTATAATTGTTAAGGTAGGCTAGCAAAGTTAATGAAGCATATATCGACACAAATAGTTTACATAACATACAAATCTAACAAGCATCAAGTAGTTTCATGTTAAGCATGGATAGAGATTAAAATAGTTTAAGTGTCGTGTGATCTTTGTATAATGTACATGTTGCACCCAAAGTGTAAAAAGGAAAAAGGGATCGAGTATGCTCACGGTTTTGCAAGCTTTCCCACTTGAAATCCCGCGAACGTTGTTGGTTGATGGATTAGTTTCGAGCCCCTTGTCCTTCTACGCAAAGAAACATAGGCGTGTGAGTATTGGGAATTAATGGAAGATTATGGATTCGGAATTAAAATAACGAGTATTATGAAAGTAATCATCTTGTACTCATAACACTTGTTCTTGACACTATAGAACCTCAAGGGTTTGGTATGTTTTCATGGATTCAAAGATCCATTAGAATCGTAACAAGTGTATGGTCTTTATATGATGTAACTTACTATTTTGACAAATGACCACTTGTTCATCATCAAGAGTTCGATTACTTTGATAATATATAAGTATTATATAGTGTACATTAAGTCATATAGGTCAAGCATGAGGTAGGAGGTTGAACCATCCATTTAGGAACCTCTTTGTAATTTACATAAGTCAAGTAGGAGGTGGGAGGATTTACCATCCACTTAAGACCTCTTTGGATTCACCACTACACATGTGTCTTAGACACAAGGAGGGTCATGAACTTACAAGTAAGGAATGAAATGAGAAAACTAAGCTATAAAAATCATCAAGTAGTGTGTGGATTCCATGATGGATAGCCCAAGCTAGTCCAAATATCACACATTCATCAAGCTTAACTTGAACACTACTTGTGGTGTAAACCCTAGTCGAAGACAGAAAGTTTGTAAGGTTTTAACCTCTAATTTGACATGTCTCAACCTTGTTTTTAAGGCTAACCAACCATAAGCGAGGTTGTAAGCATTCGGACATAGGTTTGAGATGAGTTAGACTCAAGTTTGAACAAGTTTAACAAAGTTTGAAGAAGTAAAATGAAAACAGTCCACTTTGGAGCCTTTTTGGTGATAATCCAGAGTCTGGTTTTCCATGGAAAACCATTGGAAATGTTCACAAGGTCAAACCAAGCAAGTGGGAAGAAGAATGGATGAAAAAGATTAAGAAATGAGTGAGATATGCTCACTTTTGTGAAAAGTGGTAAATCTGCTCGAATTCTTGATTTTCAGCTTGAGTAGTGATGATTTGAGAGTGTTTAGATGATTCGAAAAGTGTAAAAAGGCTTGGATTATGCTTGGGTTTTATAGGGAAGGATTAGGGTTGAGTTTGGTGAAGTATTAAATGTTAAAACATGTTTAAAACTCAGAAATTCACAAAAAAAAAACCGGCCCAAAACGAGTCTGGTCGCGCTGGTTGCGGATCAGGCCGTTTTGACGAGATGATATATGTTTTACGGGCTGGTTTTGTTCGATGAGGAGTCCCAGCTCAGCTGGTTAGGCGCGTGTTTGGTGTGGTTGTTGACCCGGGTTCGAGTCCCGTGCTCTTCAGCTTTTTATTTATTTATTTTTTTCTTGATTTAAGATCTTGCAATTTGCACAAACTACCCCTGAACTTTAGTTAACCAAGTTATTTTGCTTTAAAAGAGGAAACTAACTTTACAATACAAACTAACTAGGTTAGTTTGTATTTACTAACTTTAAAATCTAACGAAACTAACTAGATTATTATTTTATTTACTTATTTATTTATTTATAAAAACAAACAAAACTTTTTATCGTAATATTAGTTAATTCAATTAATTAAATAGGATAGATAAACAACGAATTTAAATTAGGGTAAAATCTTTAAACGATTATTCATTTCATGAAGCTTTCGAGTTTCGAGAATTAGGATCCGAATTATTTTAAGAGTTTTAGTTAGTTTAACGAGTATCAAGTGTCGATAAATAAAGAATCAAGAATCCTTGAATAATATTTCGCTCAAACGAAAATTTGATTAACAGATGCACATAAGTCTAATATGAAAACACTAACATGACTAAAATACCTTCGTTTTCATTATGATCAATAGTCCCGGATTACAAATGACACGAAAGTAGATTACAAAGAGAGTACAAGGTTTCTAAAAATAGAAATACAAGGGATGCCTTCCAATTATGGAAATACGAAAAAGCCGGGCGTTACAGTCTCCCCTCCTTAGGAAATTTCGTCCCGAAATTTAGGAAGAAGTAACGAAAAGATTCGGATACTTGGTCTTCATATCACTCTCGAGTTCCCAAATAAATTCAGCGCTACGCTTTCCTTCCCATCGAACCTTTACGATAGGAATTCGACTGCGCCTTAGTTTCTTGATATCTCGGACTGGAAAGTTTGCCAAAGACGGGAAGTGAAACGACCATCACGGTCAGAGATGATGTCAATGGGTATACCATGACGACATATGATTTCATCAGTGTAGATTCGAGCAAGTTTCTCAACTTTGAAGTCTTCGCGAATAGCAAGGAAATGCGCAGATTTGGTGAGACGGTCGATGATTACTCAAATTCTATCATGACCAGAAGGTGTTCGAGGAAGTTTGGTTATGAAATCCATAGCAATGCTATCCCACTTCCAAACAGGGATTTCGGGCTGATTGAGCAAACCAGACGGACACTGGTTTTCAGCTTTGATTTTCGAACAAGTGAGGCATTTCAAAACGTAGATGGCAATGTCCTTTTTCATACCAGGCCACCAATAGGATGTACGAAGATCATGGTACATCTTATCAGCACCAGGATGAATCGAGTACTTGGATTTATGTGCCTCGGTCATAATGAGTTCACGAAGATTGTCGCGATTTGGCACCCAAATACGATCAAGATAGTATTGAAGTCCGTTTGATTTCGTCACGAGTTGATCCATAGGAGCACCTCGTACTTCGTCAACTAGACTTACTTCGTTTGCTGACGAGTATTGAGCTTCACGAATACAAGTGTGGAGATCGCTTGAGACTTGAAAACAACGAATGCTACTAACATGAGCCCCACGACTAAGAGCATCGGCCACGACATTTGCTTTACCAGGATGATAGCGAATCTCGCAATCGTAGTCGTTAAGCAATTCCACCCAACGTCGCTGACGCATGTTTAGTTCCTTTTGGTCAAAGATGTGTTGTAGGCTCTTATGGTCAGTGAAAACCACACACTTTGTACCATATAGGTAGTGTCGCCAAATCTTTAACGCAAAAACAACTGAGCCAAGATCGAGGTCGTGAGTAGTATAGTTTTTCTCATGTATTTTGAGCTGACGAGAAGCATAGGCAATGACTTTGTCTCGTTGCATGAGCACGCAACCAAGACCACGATTTGAGGCATCGCAATATACCACGAAATCATCATTCCCATCAGGAAGAGCAAGAATAGGAGCGTTACAAAGCAAGTTCTTGAGAGTTTGAAAAGATTCCTCTTGCTCAGGACCCCCAAGCAAAAGGTTTCTCTTTTTGAGTCAACGAGGTGAGAGGAACAGCGATTTTTGAAAAGTTCGAGATGAATCAGCGGTAATAACCTGCCAATCCTAAGAAAGCACGGATTTCAGAAGGAGTTTTAGGCGCGGTCCAATTCTTCACTGCTTCGATTTTGGAAGGGTCAACATGGATTCCTTTTTCACTAACAACGTGTCCAAGGAATTAGACTTCTTTGGTCCAGAATTCGTATTTGGAAAACTTCGCGTATAGGCGATTACTACGCAAAAGTTCGAGTATGAGGCGTAAATGACGTTCATGGTCAGTCTGCGTCTTTGAATAAATAAGAATGTCATCGATGAAAACGATTACAAAGCGATCCAAATATGGTTTACAAACACGATTCATAAGATCCATGAACACGGCTGGTGCGTTGGTCAAGCCAAAAGGCATAACCACGAACTCGTAATGTCCATAGCGAGTGCGAAATGCAGTTTTGGGAATGTCCTCTTCGAGAGCACGAAGTTGGTGATAACCAGATCGAAGATCGATTTTGGAGAAGCAAGTTGCGCCTTGAAGTTGGTCAAATAGATCATCGATACGCGGGAGAGGGTAACGATTCTTGATGGTGAGTTTGTTAAGCTCTCGATAGTCGATGCACATGCGAAACGAGCTATCCTTTCAAAGGTCGGTCTCCATAGACGCGTAAGGTGTCACCAGAAGGAAGAGGTAAACGAATGTATTTCTCGTGGCAAGCAATTTCAGCATGGTTGTTGCGAAGCCAATCCATGCCTACTATGATGTCGAAACTACCCAGTTGCATGGGTATAAGGTCGATAGGAAAGGTGTGCTCGTTAAGAGTGAGAAGACAGTCACGAAGAACGGAATCGATTAAGATAGACTTGTCATTGGCAACTTCAACGGAAAATGACTTAGGCAGTTTAGAGCGTGTACAATTTAGCAAAGGTTCAAATTCAACAGACACAAAGCTTTTGTCCGCACCAGTATCAAATAGCATTGAAGCGTAAAGGTTATTGACGAGAAACGTACCATTAACGACTTCATTGTCGTTGCGCGCTTGGTTTGCATTGAGGTTGAAAGCTCGTCCTTTAGCAACTTGTTGTTCCTGATTCAATTGAGGGCATTGAGGACGAAGGTGATTTGCGTCACCGCATTTGTAGCAGGCTCTAACTGGTTTAGCGTTTTGAGCTTGTTGGGCTTATGGCGCATGATTGTTCTTACAGTAGGCGGTGTTATGGCCAAAACGGTTGCAAATGGTACAGTGGCGACAATTGACGTTGGCAGGGTGATAATAGTTGCAGGTAGTACACTTGGGGTGAATCCCAATGTATTGCTTTCGATCGCTTGCAGGTGTAGCAGGGTTTGGGTTAACAGCTGGTACAACCGCGTTACAACTAGGGTCCGATTGCTTTTGCTTCTTCCCCTTGTTGCCACTTGATTGTTGGGTAAGTTGATGGGCTTGTTTGGAGGAAACTGGGGTTGAAGTTTGCTTATCGCGAATGCGATTGTTGTTTAGGGAAGGGGTGAGGCAATAAACGGCTTCGATATTATCGAGTTTGGCTGCCTCGATGGTATCTCGCATAGCAGGAGATAATCCATGGAGGTACTTGCGGATTTTGCGATCGAGGGTCGAAACAAGGTGAGGAACAATGAAACTGAGTTGCTTGAAACGGGTGGTGTAGGCTTGGTTATCGTCGCCAATTTGCTTTAAAGTCCAAAATTCATCTTCTAGCTTTTGTTGCTCGTGCGGGGGACATAATTCTTCCATCATGAGCGTCTTGTAACATTTGTCAAAAACGGGTTTTCCAACCCGCTTCGTTTGTAATCGAATATCAAGTTATAAATTTTTCGTTTCGTATTTATGTTTATTTTAATTTTAAACGATGCATAATTGATTAACAAATTAGAATTTAAAAACTATAATTAATAAAAAGTGAAAAGGAAATAAATAAAAAAAAGAAAACCGGCTGCCGGGATTCGAACCCGGGTCAGCCGGGTGAGTCTAAAGACTTAACACGCACACTTATAACCACTCCGCCACTTGATGTTTTCTGTTAGTTCTAGGAATCAATTAAATCATAACTTCAATCGCGAATCAACCTGGTTACGCCATCTGAAACCGTAACCGGTTTCCAAACGTCCAAAACGTTTGAGTGATCGCGGTTTTCTGACAATAACCGATACACCGACATTTTTAATCAATTCAGTCATGAATGGACTTGAATTCAAGTGATGTTCGGTTTTTATAACCGAAAACATTCATTTCTGGATTTACTTCAACAAAAGCTTCATCTCGCGACTCAATTACATTCCCAGAACTTCTATTCTCACGCTTACTTTAGTTTCTGATCGTCGGAATTGCTTTTTGAACTCGCGACTTTCGCCGGAAAACCGTGTCTTCCATCAAATCGGTAACTTTCTAAATTCTTTCATCGTCTATCAGTTGTTAAGCTTTTGCTAACTCAAACCCTTCAATCAGAATCAGTTCCAGGCGACGATATCGGATAATCATCATTCGCCAGAAAATCTCTGAGAATTGCTAGAACTCGCTGTGAAACGGTATAAACCTTTAAACATTCAGATAACTCTTGTTCAGTACTTCAATTCCACATCTAGCTAATCAAAATTGTTAATTTGTCCGCTCAGACAAAATCCATAAAAACAGAGCCGACGACTTCGCCGGAATTCTGAGAAAGATCGTTTCTCCGGTATGTTTACTTCCAAAATCTTCTCTGCCATTTCATTTTAGTCATTTGAATGTTTGTCAATCGAATTAAACAAGAAACAGTAGAGAAATCGTAGTCTGTGATATTGTAGCGAAGAAGATGAAGTTAGTTTGTTTATAAGTTTAATATAAATTGGATATTATCTCGGGTTAGACACACAGTCCAGCGGTGGACTGTGTGCGCACATATATCACACGCCGCGAGTTCGATCCTTGACACAAACGTATGCTCTGAAATAAAGATGTTTTCTTTTTCTAACTGAACCGGATTAACTCACTGAAGTTGTTAAGTATAATAAAAATCGGTATATTAACCAGGTTAGACACACAGTCCAGCGGTGGACTGTGTGCAACACTAACCCACAGGTCCCGGGTTTGAGACCTGTTGCACACTCCGGTTCGATGATTAAAACCCTTTTTGAAAATAAAAGAATTTTGAATAAACTAAAATAGTATATAAATATAATTAAAAACATAATTATTTCGGGTTAGACACGTAGCTCATTTGGTAGAGCTGCGTGCACGCGTACGGGAGGTCTCGGGTTCGAGCCTTACCCGGCGCACACTTACACTTTAGCAAACCGGTCAAACGGTCAACAGTCTCGGTCAACGGTCAATGGTCAACGCAAAAGTCAACATTTTTTTTATATTTTTATTTATTTATTTAATTTAAAAATCAATTAAAAATACTTAAAAATAATGTTTTTAAAGATAGAAAATAGCCTTAAACTCACAAAAATATATATAAAAATCTTATTAAAATTATAAATAAAATCCACTCATTTACCATATTTCCCGTTATTATTTAGGTTAGTTAAGTCTCGTCGATCGATCCTCCAAACTCGTGCGCATTTCATCATCTTCAACCGAACGCACCCAATGTGAGTGAATCTCTACAAATTCCCCGTTTTAATCACGTTTTTGGGGTGTATCATGTGTCTTACCATTTATTATATTTAAATCATTGTGCATACATCATATCCATGAACAAATGTGTATTCAACATGTATCAACTGTTTATGTGGTTATTGTTTAGATTAAATTATCATTTTCAGTACATACATTATCATAGGCCGCCGCTCCCCATTACATTATGAGCGTTGAGCTGTTCCCCATTACATTATGAGCGTGAACCAGGCGTTGCCAACATACGATCGGCTCCGTTTGATTGAGCCTTGATCGCACAGACATTTATCATAGGCCGTTCGTTCCCCATTACATTATGAGCGTGAACGTGACGTTGCCAACATATACAGTTTCATTCATGTTATATATTCATGCAAGTTGATATGTTATTGTATGTTATTGTTTGTGGTTGTTATTGTTTGTGGTTGTTATTGTTATTGTATGATTATTTACATTTGCTCACATATGGCTATTGCACAATTTTTCCATGATAAAGATAACAAGAAATCAATAATAAATGTTTATCTAACAAGGTTCACTCGCCAACTTATGTTGACCCAAAAACCCCTATTTTTACACATGATACAGGTGATCCAGCTGCAGCAAGAAACACATAGGATGGCTTAGAAGAATAAACTGGATTAGACTTTGGATTGTTTAGTTGATTATCTTTCTTTGTATTTGTATGAACATGTTTGGAATATTGAGGATGTAATTTTGACTTTAATAAATATGAAACATATTAGTAAATATCATGAGCTTTGGTGATAACCCAATTATGCCCATACTCTTATTCCGATGCGGGTCGGGGTGTGACATGTCTTAACTTCCTCCCAAGGTAAAGCGTAAGCTTCTTCGTTGGAACGAAGATTCCTTTCATTTGTCCACCATTCTAGAGCTCGGGCTTGGAATACCCCTGTCGCACTACGCATTTTGAGCTCTTCGGGACATTCACTATTGATGAACGTGACCTCTATGCTGTCGAACCACTCGAGCATAGCACTCACCCCATCGTTGCCAGTGAATGGCTTAGGGTTGCAAGACGAAAAGTACTTGTAATTAAAGTTCACAGTTTTGGGTTGAGCCGCTTTCGATTCCACGGAACCATTGGGGGTGTTCGAAGCTTGAATTTCGATGACGATCTTTGGGACAATACGAGCGATTTGATTGGCCATGAAAGCTATCATCTTCTTTTTGGAGTTGGTCTTCGACTTCTTAATCGAGTTGGAGAGATGAGAAGACATCTAAGATTCAAAAGAACGAATAGGTGAGACTTGATCATAATGATTGTTTAAGAAAAATTGTTTCCATGAATGCATCACATAGCATATAGTTTCACATAGTGTATAAATGTTCAATTTGACTCACAGAGCATAATTATGAATTCCACATAGCATAACATGTATAATGAAAGCATTGTAAATTTAGTTTGTTCACGGGAGATTATTATTGTTTTTGATTGCGTTAGACTGCGAATTGTGTAAAAATTTTGATATGAACGAAGTATCAAATTTAAAATCACATATAAATTGAGATGACATAAAAGAAAGGCTCAATAAAATATTGGATTGTTTCGGGTAGAGAAACGTCGACTATTACAAAGTGGGTCGAAGGTCCTTTCAAATTAGAGAAACGTGCTTTGGCCTATAGGTAAGATACTCTCGTCGAGAAGCGATTAACGGTATCTTACCCTTCCAGTTACTACTCATCTATAATCGATCGAAACAATCGAGACTTTGGCGAGATTGAAAATCGAGGAATGGGACTTAATCGACAAGGTGCGGGTTTCACCCCTAACTTGACGATTTCGTACCCTAATGTGGTTGTTTGTTACTAAACGAGGAGCGAATTCCGACTCGTTAGTAAGGTCCACTAGAGTATGAAATGGAAGTTTTCCATCAAGATGTGGATATCACTCCTAGCTTGATGTCATAACTTCGTGCAAAATTGAATACACGGAATGAGAGACTTCACCAAAAATTGTGGGTCATTGGGCCTATCTTGGTGCAAATCGCCTCGTTGGTAAAATATGAGTGTTTCAAAGCTTCAAGTGTATTTGTGTTGGCCTTAGGAAAGGCATATAAGGTTAATAGACCAAGAAGGAGAAAAAGAAGCAAATAAGGTAGAATCAATGAAGTTTTAAACAACAAATAAAAATCAAGTTCCTAAAACTATAGACTAGGGCAAAGCATTCCAACTTTTCCTAATTCCCTATAGTTATGGCTCTGATACCAATCTGTCACACCCCAACCGATGGTGGAAACATCGGGATGAGACGTACAAATTGCTCAAAATTTCATAACGCTATGTGACAATATAGATTAAATTCAAATTTCATTCAAGACTAAATTGTCATACAAAAATTTCAAATAATAGTCAACAATTGTTTCAAAACGACATAACATCAAAATAGATAAATTAATCTAGGTGTGTATCTAAGTCTACCTAAATCTTGTTTCATCTTGTAACATCACCTCATCAATCAACCTGCAACATGTATTAAAATATATCAACAAAAAGTTGGCGAGCATACAAGTTTTATCACATAGCATAATATAGAATAAATTTGTTTAAAGTCTCATATCCAACATGAACCATAATATGCAAGTTTACTAGCATGCCGAAACGGTGTACTATAGGTTCAAACCCAAGAATCCAACGCGTTAAAATAGCCTATCCCAACAGAGTAGCGGGAGGTTAACATGTTTAACTTAACAATACCCCAAGTTTCGTAGGCGGTGCGTTAATCCTATAGCGCTATAATTGTTAAGGTAGGCTAGCAAAGTTAATGAAGCATATATCGACACAAATAGTTTACATAACATACAAGTCTAACAAGCATCAAGTAGTTTCATGTTAAGCATGGATAGAGATTAAAATAGTTTAAGTGTCGTGTGATCTTTGTATAATGTACATGTTGCACCCAAAGTGTAAAAAGGAAAAAGGGATCGAGTATGCTCACGGTTTTGCAAGCTTTCCCACTTGAAATCCTGCGAACGTTGTTGGTTGATGGATTAGTTTCGAGCACCTTGTCCTTCTACGCAAAGAAACGTAGACGTGTGGGTATTGGGAATTAATGGAAGATTATGGATTCGGAATTAAAATAACGTGAAAATAGTATTATGAAAGTAATCATCTTGTACTCATAACACTTGTTCTTGACACTATAGAACCTCAAGGGTTTGGTATGTTTTCTTGGATTCAAAGATCCATTAGAATCATAACAAGTGTATGGTCTTTAGATGATGTAACCTACTATTTTGACAAATGACCACTTGTTCATCATCAAGAATTCGATTACTTTGATAATATATAAGTATTATATAGTGTACATTAAGTCATATAGGTCAAGCATGAGGTAGGAGGTTGAACCATCCATTTAGGAACCTCTTTGTAGTTTACATAAGTCAAGTAGGAGGTGGGAGGATTTACCATCCACTTAAGACCTCTTTGGATTCACCACTACACATGTGTCTTAGACAGAAGGAGGGTCATGAACTTACAAGTAAGGAATTAAATGAGACAACTAAGCTATGAAAATCATCAAGTAGTGTGTGGATTCCATGATGGATAGCCCAAGCTAGTCCAAATATCACACATTCATCAAGCTTAACTTGAACACTACTTGTGGGTGTAAACCCTAGTCGAAGACAGAAAGTTTGTAAGGTTTTAACCTCTAATTTGACATGTCTCAACCTTGTTTTTAAGCCTAACCAACCATAAGCGAGGTTGTAAGCATTCGGACATAGGTTTGAGATGAGTTAGACTCAAGTTTGAACAAGTTTAACAAAGTTTGAAGAAGTAAAATGAAAACAGTCCACTTTGGAGCCTTTTTCGTGATAATCCAGAGTCTGGTTTTCCATGGAAAACCATTGGAAATGTTCACAAGGTCAAACCAAGCAAGTGGGAAAAAGAATGGATGAAAAAGGTTAAGAAATGAGTGAGATATGCTCACTTTTGTGAAAAGTGGTAAATCTGCTCGAATTCTTGATTTTCAGCTTGAGTAGTGATGATTTGAGAGTGTTTAGATGATTAGAAAAGTGTAAAAAGGCTTGGATTATGCTTGGGTTTTATAGGGAAGGATTAGGGTTGGGTTTGTGAAGTATTAAATGTTAAAACATGTTTAAAACTAAAAAATTCACAAAAAAAAACCCGCCCAAAACGAGTCTGGTCGCGCTGCTTGCGGATCAGGCCGTTTTGACGAGATGATATATGTTTTACGGGCTGGTTTTGTTCGATGAGGAGTCCCAGCTCAGCTGGTTAGGCGCGTGTTTGGTGTGGTTGTTGACCCGGGTTCGAGTCCCGTGGTCTTCAGCTTTTTATTTATTTATTTTTTTCTTGATTTAAGAACTTTACACTTTCAACAATTTGCACAAACTACCCCTGAACTTTAGTTAACCAAGTTATTTTGCTTTAAAAGAGGAAACTAACTTTATAATACAAACTAACTAGGTTAGTTTGTACGAAACTAACTACATTATTATTTTATTTACTTATTTATTTATTTATAAAAACAAACAAAACTTTTTATCGTAATATTAGTTAATTCAATTAATTAAATAGGATAGATATACAACGAATTTAAATTAGGGTAAAATCTTTAAACGACTATTCATTTCATGAAGCTTTCGAGTTTCGAGAATTAGGATCCGAATTATTTTAAGAGTTTTAATTAGTTTAACGAGTATCAAGTGTCGATAAATAAAGAATCAAGAATCCTTGAATAATATTTCGCTCAAACGAAAATTTGATTAACAGATGCACATAAGTCTAATATGAAAACACTAACATGATTAAAATACCTTCGTTTTCATTATGATCAATAGTCCCGGATTACAAATGACACGAAAGTAGATTACAAAGAGAGTACAAGGTTTCCGAAAATAGAAATAGAAGGGATGCCTTCCAATTATGGAAATACGAAAAAGCCGGGCGTTACAACCCTAACCAAAAATAGGATACTTGATATTACTAAAATCCCTTTTTTTATAAGCCCAATAATTTTACATCCCGAAAACTTATAGAATAACTAAGCCCGAATGATAAAATAAGCCCAAATTAATAACAATAGAATTGAAAGGGGGCACCTAAATATAATTGATAAACTTAGCCCAAGACCAAAAACATTATTATAATTGAATAAGTGATCTTGCTCGTCTTATGGTGAAAACCGGAACACATAGTTCATGTCCTTTTAACCACGGGGTGTCAGCCCAGTGGCCAGCCTCACCCATTCCAAACGGGAGGATGCGGGTTCGAGTCCAGCTCGGCCCGAATAATCATGCTGGGTAGTAACCGCCAGGTAGCTATGGGGCTAAGCTAGCTTGGGGAGGGAGAACCCTCCCGCGGTCAGGGGTACCGTGCATTTACCCTTTTTTTTTTTTAGTTCATGTCCTTTGGTTTATCGGGTAGTGAAGCTAGCTTTGGTTTTACTTGTTACAACTGTAATCATTGAAAGATATTTTCTAAATTGAAGCTTGTCAAGACGGATTTACAATCGAATGGCCCGGAATATTTGAATAATGCTATGGTTTGTGCGGTCGAAAAAGAAACTTTTGATAAAGTAAAAAAACGACGATGTGCTGGAACGATTTCAAGCTATTAAAAAAGAGGACAAATCTATTAGATACTTGTTTACTTTATTTATTATGGTTTTTTTATTATTGTATGATTGTACGGTAAAAAAAAATTCAGGATACCCCTAAATTAATTGGCTAGTTCCGCCACTACCTTACAGTACCAGCTCAGCTGATAGATTTCTTCATGAAGTTGCTTTTATGCTTGGAAGGCCCTCAAGTATGGAGCTTGAGGTGCTAATAATTTGACTCCGTTGACTCTTCCAAATAAGCTTATTATATGGTCGTTTTGAATGTTTGTATCTACTTTTGGTCACAACATTATTTTGTGTTTATCGTATTATGTTAATGGAAGATTATTGTATAATTATCTGTTTAGAGCTGTAGGTTTGAACTTTACATGGATATGCTATAGATTACCAGCTTACTTTTGTTAGTAGATAGAGCATTAAGACTATTGGTCTGTATGCTAGCTTGCTTACTTACTGATACATTAAAGACCACTTTTTCTGCATTTTTTTGCCATAAAATGCTGTCACAAGAGTTTTTTTATTACATTCTTTTTTTGCTGTAAAAAAGTGCAGTTTTGGTGCATCTTTTGCTGTATTTTATTTCCATAGAATGCTGTCTTTTATTGTTGTAAAAATAATGGTTTATTATAATTTTTTTGCTATATAAAGGTGCAGGTTTAGTGCACCACATCAAGCTTGCATATGCTTTGCTATAGTTATAAATGTGTTAAAAGTATTTATCTTTTATTATTTTTCATGGTTTTGGTGACATGGCAGGGCGAGGTTGTCATGCAAGACTTGGTCATTATCAGAATGTACAAGCACAAATGCGAAGGGTAATGGATACGAAGGTTATAGAGATGAATGATCATCTAATAGGGGGGCAAGTTTACTTGAGTTTTGCAATGCCATGTGAGATGTAAACAAAGACTTCATTTTCACTAGGAGGTTAGCAATATTTCTTTTGATTCTTATGCATGATTATAGGTTATAGACCCGTATATTATATGAGGTCGTACAATAGAAACAAATGTGGGGTTATCCATCCTCGATTTAATGTTGGTTTGAAGGAAATTGAACCACGGACTGCTGGACTTTTTCCCTCGACAGGTTACATGCATTTTACAGCTAATTAGCAAAATTGTGACTTCAAGCTTTCTAATTAATCATAATTTTAATGTTTTCGTACAGAGACGTGTTTATTACTTAACCAAAGCTAATAATAGTGGGAGCTACATAAGCACATGTACGTAGTTAATAGTGTTGCGTCGAATATTGTTCATCTGAATGTGCCTTATGAAGGTCCGGAGGAGTATGAGACTCATAGGGCTGATTTGCTTTTTCCTCCTGTTATTAATCTGCTGTTGTGTTGTGGATATATGAAATATTGTTTTTTTGTAAACTGCTATTGGATGCTTAAGTTTTACTACTTTGTAAGTGAACGAATGTCCCTGCGATTGTGCGTAGGCTTCAGGAGAAATCACAGTATAGAAGTTAAATCTGTTGCTTACAGATTGTTTTGGTTGTTTTACGCAGCCGCAACGCGCGACGAGTAAAAATTTAATTTTTTCTGAACAATATTTTTATGAACATTTACTAATTACCTAGAATCTTTCTCTCAAAAAGAGAGGTGAATAATTTTTTTAAGTGAAACTTAATAATTGACTTAGATTCTTCTTTATTAGAATACTAGGTTATATACCCGTCCTTCACGGGTTATGGGTTGTTTAAAAAAAATCTATATCTATAAAAGTATATTTTTTTGTATAATTTATAACCTGATAACTCTTCATGTTAAGACCCATGTTTAGTAAACCTTACCAAGAAGAAAAAAAACCAGATATTGAGTTACTTAGGGCATTTACATCACAATAAAATATCTTATTTAGCAGTATTGACATAAACCAATTAATGTAAGACACGTTCAAGTGCTAACGTAAATAAAATTACACTGAATTGAATTATCTTATTGAAATAAATAACTTAATGTGAACATCTATGCTTACAAAAGGATCCAAGTATTGTGCACTTCAAATCAGGTTGGGGTGGCATCCCGTACGGGGATCTTGAATACACCCGACATTTCACTTCCTAGAGCAATGACCACACTCGGTGAAATATTCGTGAGTCCTTGGGGTCACAAGTTAATACTTGAAATCATACAAACAAATTATGTTCGTACTTGATTTCATAGTCATTAAAATAACTGTTAAAATTTGCATAATATAGCATCAGAAACTATATTATAATTTTATGGTTAACATCTTAATTAAAATCATAAAAAGTAATACATAATACATGTGTTATCTAAAAAGGAGTTATACAGATTCGGTAATACTTAAACATGGGTAAATACTTCCTTGAGTCTATTGAAAAATTAAAACCAAGCGTACTAAATAGCTAAAATAGTCTGAGCTATAGAACAAAACATTTAGGAAGAACATAACTAAAACAATAAGTAAAAACAAACTATAGGGAAATGTAGTTAGAAGTATATTATCATATTCATATATATATATATATATATATATATATAATATATATATATATATATATATATATATAAATGGTTGAAAGTGCTTTCCTAGTCCACGTTCGATCTAAACCGCTTCTAAGCCTTTGGCAGCACCCATTTGTCTTTCCCATCCTTTACATTTTGACTTATATCAGTTCCGGGAACATACATGAAATTAGAAAGAAAAAGAAAGTAAGAAATTAAATATTCAGTTCATGCAGTTTGGCGTTATGTAATTCACACATACATACATATTGAGACTTGTAGCAAAACACAACCATTGGAATTTAAAACACATCATATAGAGAGATATAGATAGAGAATCGACCTTGGCTGTGAAAGTATCCATCATCTTGGAAGCTCGCTTCCCCAACAACGTGCGTCTGAGAGATTCGGCTGACAAATATGGACCCTTGATGCACCTAAAACTTGGTGATCTTTCAGTTATAGTTGTCTTCACATGTAGCACAAGAAAGTTTCACAACAACAACAACAACAACAACAACAACAACAATAATAATAATAATAATAATAATAATAAATGTTGGTCTTCACTTGGTGCAGCAACATTCTTCTTTTCTGATAAAGTCCCACAAATACTTTGTCCTAAAAATGCCTTTCATATTAGCTTGAGGTTTTTCGAACATTGCACATGTAAATCGTAAAGCCACTTCTATTGTTGTTTGAGAGAGAGAGAGAATTGTTTGAGATACAACTTATTTCTTAAAAAAATTAATATTACTGGAAAAAATGAGTTTCGGGTCAACTAAACTTATTTCTATGTGGCAAGCAAGGTCGACTGTAAAGTGAATCAGCCGCCTGAGATAGCTGAACTGGGTGGACTCGGAATTCCAGGCTGACATGATGGCACTGGATCTGCTATGTAAAATAGAGAAACCGAAGAAAAAATGCAGGTTTTGCAGCCCTGCGTGGATATCTGGCCGTGGGTTCAAGTGTTCAACTATCATAGATGGCTGATAATTCAGGGAGATTAGTTCAAAACCATATAGTTAGTTGACTCAACATACCTTTATCAATCTGTGGAGCTCGAACACTTGAACAACAAACACTCTTTCTTGACTGTCAACAAATGGAAAGTTCTAGTCCAATTTGAAAAACTTAAATGTATGGTAACCAACAGTCAAATATTTCGAGTTAAGGTCAAATGACCCGTTAACAAGTCAAAAATAATGTCGGGACAGTTGACTTGTCCGTAACTTTTGGCCATGTGAACTTTCTTGCGCAAACCGATAATTTTAGGTAAATTAACTTAGATTAAAATTTGATGGTTTTTAAGGCTTATATTAAGTTGGTTACCCAGATTGAAATTAATAAACAAAGCCTTAAACCAAAAAGAGATAATACAAATCAAAGTCTAATGCAAAGTAACACAAAATAAGAAGCAAGACTCAAATACACATACCTGGGAGCTAACTTAAAACACAAAAATGAAATCGAAATACTGGTAATACTGGTGAATCACCGATGGCAACGATGCCTATTGAAGCATCATAGTCTTTGTCCGCCACTACTACCGTCTACTCGCAATTGCGACCTCCGTTTCTCTCTCTAAAGTAATTTACGGCTGGTCCCGATCTTTAACTCATATCTTTCTTTCTCTGGCCTCACCCTTTAGTATCTCTCTCTCTCTCTTATCTAAAGAAAGAGAAGTGACAATGAGGGTCTGTGATATGTGGTAACAGGAGAAGCCATGGACGGACATAATTTTGTTAAAACGCAACACTATTCCTTGTCCACGTGGCTTCTTGGTGGACGGCTTTCAGTTGCTTTGGTTTCCTAGGTTGCAAGTGTACAATATATGTTTACCCCTTTGATCATTCTTGGCGTCCTTTCTTACTTTCACGACCCTCAAAATTATTTAGCCCAACGATATAAAAATATTATCAATGAATCTCAGGATTGTTTCTTCGGTTTGTTTTACACTATTACACACAATTCTTCACAAAATTATACAAATAAAAAGCTTCCTCTGAATACAGCAGTTCAAGGGAATTCCAATCAATAAACCACCACCAACAAAATAAAAAAAAAAACTATGCCTTACCGGAATGGTTCATGGTCCAGTTTGGCCGGTTTTAGGTCAAACTGTAAGCTAAACCATTAGTAACGGTTTTTTTATATAAAAAATAAAAACCGAACCGTTGGAACTTTATAACCGAACCAAACCGTTACTAACGGTTTGGTTCCACGGTTTGACTTTACTGAGTCCTCATATACAATACATAAAAGTGAAATTGAAAAACTCATGTTAAACAATTTTTTTGACATCTCAAATAAACAAAATGGGAATAAAGTCGAATAATGCTACAATCTTGAAGTAATGAAGCTTAGAGTTGGAAAGTGGAATAAAATGGCAAATCTTAAACCAATTTATCTGATGACCTGCAGCCATTAACATTGCTACACTACACTTTAGAAATCTATAGCCATCCACATTATTATCGTTTTACTAAATGTCATATAGGATCTAAATAATCAAATGCTTATGATATAAAATATTTAATTTAAAAAGTTAATATATATTAAAATCTTGCAGTCCGGTTCGGTTTTATCCGGTTTAAAAATTTTGAAACCGCAAACCAAACCGTTCATTACGGTTTGAGAACTTCGAAACCGATCGACCGAAAGATATTAAAAAATCGACCGTAAAACTAAACCGATGACCGGTTTGGACGGTTTTAAACCAAACCGTGAACACCTCAACACCCCTAGTTCCAAGTAACTTATCCCTATACCTCTGAACAGAAACATTAAAAAAAGGAAAAAGATCAACAAAAAAAAAAACATAAACATAACACCCATATCTACACACATACCCAACAGCCAAACAACATTCACAAATACCAACCGCTTAAAAAGACAGCAACATTAGTCTAACTAAACTTTACATAACAAAAACAATGTATGATATGGAAAGCCTATAACCAAGTAAACTTTTTGAACATTTTTCGTATTCCCAAAGTTCCATCATTCATATAAATAAAAAAAATATATTAAGAACTCTTTAAAAATGCTTTTGCTCGATGAAAAAAAGGGATTGAAACTTTAAAAATTTACCTGCTTAACACTTACCACAACTAAAAAATGCAGAGTAACCTCCTCAATAAATTCAGTGTCTTCATATTTGAAAATTTTGACAAAAAAATATTGAAAAAAGAAAAAACAAACCTTGTCTCCAGTATCTTCAGAAATGGATGAATGATAACCTTCAATTCTTCAAATCATAAGTTGGGTGAACAGTAAACTAAATTAATTTTACATGCTTCACATTCGTAGTGCTGTCATTTTGACAACAATTCTGTTTCTAGAGCACACCTATATCACCAAAATATAAACCCTTCCGTTAATCGAAGCCCTAACTTTGAGATGAACGAAAAAAAAACAAACCAACATGACTAAGATGATCGTACCTGAAGAAGATCTTCTTCTCTACAGACGAGGAATCGAAAAACCCTAGACGGTCAAAAACTTATAGATGAAGATCATCAAGGGCGATTCCATCAGGGTTTCAAAGAGAAGATGGAAATGTGAAGAATGAATGTGTGAATACAACAAATAAAATAAACTGGTCGTCTCGTCTCTCTCTGGGTTATGGAATTTGTTTTACAGATCTGGTTTGGGGAAACAATGAATTTGAATTTTGAGAGCAGTCATATCCCTTCCATCAAAAAATGTTGGTGGAGTTTTTATAATATAAATAGCATAAAAAGTGGTTGTAAGTGAAGAAGAGAGAAAATATGACTGTTGTTCACCCCTGTACTTTTTTAATATATATTGAAAGTGGTTGTGAGTGAAGAAGAGAGAAAATGTAATGATAAATATATAAAAATATTATTTAATTGAAAAAGAGAAAAAAAGTATTTATTTTTAGTGGAAATATATTGATATAGGAGTTGTTTTTTAGTGGAATGTATGTATATTTTTAGGGGATTGGATGTGAATGCTCTGAATGAGAAACTGTTTGAGGAAACTAGAAAGGTGGAAGCTTTCTGACGTTTGAACCAGATAAGCTGGTTTGAGAAGGGTTTGTTATATATGCTTTAAAAATGACATATAGGATTAAACATAAAAAATGAAAAAACTATCAAAATTACATCTAGGATTGTATAATGTGGAAGGCTTGAGAGTGTGACACATAGGATTTGATAAGTTTCCTTTATTATATAGGAAGACTAGGTTAGTTACCCGTGTAAAACATAGGTTGAGAAATACAATTTTGATCGGTGATAAATAAAAATTAATAAAACAGTTTCATTCAACAACCAAAAACCAAAAATTTAAAAATTACAAATAAAATAAAGAAAAGGTAATCACAAGTCTCTGAAAATTTCCTTGTAAACAACATTTGTCGTCTGATTTGTAACATTCCCTTTTTTGTCTAAAATTAGTACTTTTGCTCTGGCTCTACTCTTTACTCTCGAAAGTGCAACATACAATTGTCCATGGGTGAATACAGGTTGCTTTAAGTACAAACCAACTCGAGATAGTGATTGTCCCTGGCTTTTGTTTATAGTCATTGCAAAGCATACACATAGTGGAAATTGCCTTCTCTGAAACTTGAAGGGAATTTTTTTGTCTGAAGGTATCATATTAATTCTAGGAATGTATGTTCAAGTACCGATAGTACCTCCAGATATTATTTCAGCTTCTATTACGCGTTTACCAAGTGTTAGGATCTGTGATCTGGTACCGTTGCACAAACCATTTTGTTGTCAATATTTCTTAGAAGCATAACATGAACACCAACCTATGATTTGGCAATCCAGATATTGTAAGTCCATTAAGAACATCAGGAGAGTATATACGTTCTTGTGCTGGATCATTAAACTGTTCTGATGGACAAATATTATCCGAGCTAAGGTACTCCTATTCTTCTCCAGGAAAAAGTGATAGCAGACAATCGTTAATCTCTTGAACAACCTCATTTTTTAGGTGCTAATATTGCTCGTTCACGGAAGAATTCTGGATTTTTGAAATTTTGGAGAATTGACAGGTAAACAAAGTCAATTAAACTTTGAACAGGATCAGATGAGTGATTTATTAGAAGATCATCAGGAATGTCTATAGTTGTTTCACCATCATTGTTACCTCCGACCTTTCCTTCACCAATGTCCAACAGCCATTTTGCAAAATTTATTGTTTCTTGCATATCAGCTGTATTTGCTCCAATCCTTAGCCTCATGTTCTTGGTTAACCTTAAGATTTTACATTTACTCCACAAATAGGAAGAACTTAAAGAGCCTTAGATAATTACATCGTCAAACATATAAATATAAAATATGAAAACCATAAGGTAACCAGCCATATTATATTAGGGGGATCTAAGACCAACTTTATAAATTTATCTTGTGTTGGTCTAAGGAATATTACATAAATTAAAGAGTGTGCCAGATGTAAATAAATAAGATCTTAATCACAAGATATTATATATGGAAACGATAGACAGAGTTCGATATTTGTTTTTAAAGACATTTAACATCATTATAGTTTACATGTACTTGAAGCTTTAGTGATGTTAAACGTATGTCATTGAATCATGCATAGTATAGCTTGACGCTTGAATACAGAAAACTCACATTAAAACATAACTAAACACATTAAATCAACCATTGACCAATTAAAAACGTCACACAATCAACAAATCGTCTAAAAAGAAATGGGGAACAAACACAAGTCACCAACAATGCAACAAATAAAAGATATTCAAAAGTACGAAACATAACAAAAAATTGGTCATGGACTACGAAGCTTGAAATTATTTTTCACGTTTTGGAACCAATAACTTAAACTTCCCAGTTGCATTGGCTTCATCACTGTCGTCAACGGCACGTGCTTTAGTAGAAGAGAAACCTGAAACATCTTCAACATCATAAATCTCTTCAAGATTACGTTTAAGTTCAAGAGAAGATGGCTTTGCAACAACTTCGTGCGCACTTGACAATGGAGTGGTGTTATCTCCAGTACATGACACCATATCCTAAAAAAACATACGAAATTTAGTAAAACCTATACCATTTTAGTAAAAAAGAAGTAAAATTTTCTAATTAAATACTACCTTCGCACCAATAGTGATGTTTGATTATACCTCCGACATGGAAGCTCCAATTGACTCAGTTTCATCATGCACGAACCTAACTGGTGATTAGTTGAGGAACTTCCAGTTGATGAATTTTCTCGATAATTGAAAATACAAAAAGAATTATGTTAGACTAAAATGTGATATTAGTTACTGCATAAATGTTTATAAAACATATTTAATTAAACTTTGAAAAAAATACAATGCACCTTTTTTAAATGCTTTGATATCAGCAATATTAGTGTTGATGAACAGCCTAGTCGCATCAAATGAATTTGAAACAATCCATTTCCCTGAGGTAAAAAATCAAAAATAACCTCATATATACATTCTTTTCATCAAAAGGTAGTATAGTAATAAGATATATGTAAGTACATGGTAAATAATATCACCTTTGTAAAGCTTTAAAACCCCAAACTGAATAAGTAAAACCACATGCATATCTTTATCTTTCAATGACATGTATGCGTTCATCTCCTCAGCAAACTCGTCCCACAAAGTCACAGTCAAATCTTCATTACTGAAATATTTCAAATGAATCAAAAGTTTTAATTAATTAAAAAATAGGCTGTTGTATGTATCAAACTTTAAGATTTGAAAACTCACCTTAAATCTCTTAGCTTTAAAGTTATTCTTTTGCCAGGCCCTAATTTTGTAATAGTATCCTCAATGGGGTAACATATGACAATATATCCAATCACATCTTAAAAAGAAAAAAAAACAATGAACAGTTAGTTCAAAATTATGACTAAGATAAAAAATTATATGAATTATGAAAAGTAGAACAATATCAAAGTTATATAATACAAACCTAAAATTGAACCCAACGCAATTGATTTGCCATTGCACCTGGATTCGTCTAGAATAGACTTAAAATCCGCAAAAACGAAGCCATGTTCAGACCCTGACCAGCTATTGCATTTCGTGACCAAAGTGTTGAAGAAAAAAGTAACCTTCTGTTCTTTCTCAGCAAACTTGAAGCTAAGCTTGTTTCGGCAAGTGATGGCCTATGGATAAAGAGGCAATCATCTTGAATCAGATGTTTTTCGAACCTTTCAAAAAACTTTTGTAGACAACTTGCAATTACTTTTGTCCCCTGTATCATATATTTTTAACATTAGAAATGATCATCAGAAAACCACATCTTAATAAATTGCGCAAACAAAATATACATGTTCATCCATCAGAATCATTTCAATAGACCATGTTTCGTTCTTGTTCTCCTTCATGGGTCTCCTCCAAAGCTTGACAATCTTGACCTTTATGGTGACGTTTTTTTAATCAACGTTTAGTTGATTCAGGAAAGTGACATTCATGTTTGCCATTGCTATTTTATAAAGTATTAAAAACAAATATTAATAACCTCAAATGCGAAAAATGACTAAGATATATAAGATAATAGGATAATAGAATACTAACAGCGATTTGAGGAAGGAAAAGAAACAGATCTTGAAATGAATGTTGAATTAGTAATGTGGTTATAGAGGTTTATATAGAATTTCTAATCCATATTTTTATGTTAATTTGTTTAACTAAATTCGTAAATTCGTAAGTCAAATGAAGTTATCTATATGACAAATAAAATTTTTAAAAACCTTCAAATTTGGATATGTTAAACATCCCTGGCCAAAATTTGAAAAATTGAAGATTACCTTAAAAATCTTAAAAAATTAAATAGGCTAAAATTTGGATAAAATAAAATTAAAACTTTAGAGCAATTTATCTAATTACGATAGAATATAAGATGTAAGCAACATAAATGTTATGTTATTTGAGATCAATATATGTAGTAGTATATATACAATAAAATTAAAATTACATGATATAGCTATAAGCTCAGGGTTGTGAAGCTAGATTTATGTGAAGCTATAATTAACTAATAATAATCGTACCTTTAATTTTGACTTGAATCAGTTTTAAATAAAGAAAACTCACATTATAACGTGTCCTCAACCAAACCGAATGCACACACAAAATAATATACGTACCTATAATGCTTGCCAAAGCATGTTTCTTAACCGTGTCCTCAACCGAACCGAATGCGCACACAAAACTCACCGAGTTGTATTCGGGTGTAACCAAATAAAAAATGCCTAAGATAAAAGCCCTAGGAAATATATTAACTATTGTAACATAATGTTTAAAACTAACAACTTTTATGTTAAAAATCAAGGAGGACAGAACTTACTTGAACATGTCAACCTCAAAAAAAAATGAGAAATCAATAATTAAGAAAAACAGGTGACCTCGGACTTTCGCATTTAACAAACTCACCTTACAAGGTGGGGTTTGTTCTGCACATAAAGAGAATAGGATCAAGCAGTTAGTTTAGAACTTTTAACTCAATAATATATAAAAAATGTCTAAATCTCTTTGAATAACTATTATAAAATAGGTGGTGATTTGAAATGGTTCAGCAATCAACAATATAATGCTTCCTTCCTCTCAGGAGTTTTCTAACAGTAAGATAAAATAACGAATTTAATGTATATGGTGAAGGGATGTGACAAAATGGTGTTTTCTTAGTATTATTTATTCTCAATTGATGATTTTAAGCCTAAATAATCAGGGTATAACTATAGTGATATATTTTTTATTGTTAATCATCAAAATAACTGTGCTTAGTTCAATCACTGATGTCACACCCCAACCGATGGCGGAAACATCAGGATGAGACGAAAACTAGATTGCAAGAGGCTTCGTAACGCTAATTGTGTCAAATGTTTAATAATTACCTTTTTACATAGTTTAAATCAAATAATACAAAATTTAGATCCCGACACGTAACAAATATAACTTCATTTCATTGATAACGATTTAATACAAGATATTGAAACGAAATACATGTTTGAAACAAATACAATACAATAAGTATTTAAAGTTTAAATGCGTTTCTAGGCAATCCTACTAGATTCCATGTGTCATCAAAATTCTTGCAACATGTATTAAAAGCATAGATCAATACAAAAGTATTGGCGAGCATAGAAGTTTGAAATTAATTATAAGTATAAAAGTTTGTTTTGATTGTGACAAGTATATATTCAAGTCGAATCGCACGAATATGTAGACCACTTTCGCATAACAATAGCATATAATCGAATTCCTTAACTAGCATGTATAGTATTCTAAGCATAACGATATCATGAGAATACAAGTCAAAACTAATAAGCATAAACAAACTCAAGCATAACAAGTAGCATGTATAGACGAGTTTAAACTAACACATATAACTCACATAAGCGTAACTGATGGCACATTTGGTATTGTGAACACATTTAATTTTGTTTAAAATAAATTTTGTAATTTATACATGATGCACCCCAAAATGCATTAAAGTGTAAAAAGGGGGTCGAGTATGCTCACAGTTTTGCAAAGTTTCCTTTAGTGATTCCGTGAAGAGTTGGAGGTTGGAGCTTCAAAGCTTCCTTTAAAACACTTAGTGTTTTATTTTAGAACTCTTAGAGTTCTCTTCCTTGCTTGGAAGATTTGAGAGAAGTAGAGAGGTTGAGAGAAGAATGGTTGGAACACTTCGTATCCTTTTAGAACTCTTAGAATTATTGATTTAGAGATATTGAGAGAATTAGAGAGATGGAGAGAAGAATGGTGTGAATAAAATGGTAGAAGGAGGTTGGTATTTATAGGTAGAGAATGTGGAAAATGGTGAAATATGATTGGTTAAAAAAGGTGGAAGAGGATTAAAAAGATGATTGGTGGAGAAAGGAGGTGGAAAAGGGTGAAATATGATTGGTTAAAAAAGGTGGAAGTGGATTGATGAGGTGGAAAAGATCATTGGTATATTTCTTGGTATTTCTTGAGCATATATTATGTAATTGAGTATATAAAAAATATAAAAGTATAATTCAAGTATTGAGGATGTGCGTATAAGTATTTATACGTATAATTGTGTCGGTTTGCGTATAAATACGTATTTAAATGATCGGTTGTGTGAATAAAAAAAATATGTATAAAATATGAATTTTATTATGATTAATGCCTCGAGTTGTGAGATTGAAATTAAAATACGAATGTAAGGTTTCTAAAATTAGAATACGGATACGGACATTTTTAAAATAGAAATACGAAGATACGAGGCGTTACACGAATAACGAATAACAATTAATAATATATATATATACACACACACATATATTTTTATTATGTTTTAACGCCCCGAATTATGATACAAATATTTATTTTCTAAAATAAGGATGCGAAAAAGCGAGGCGTTACAACTTAAACTTGTTTACATGATACTCATAACAACAACATGTATAAGAGTTGAAATTATCTATATATTACACAGAACACCAAAGCTTTACGACTTTTCATACTATGTTGCTTATCAAGTTAATATTGAAGCGTATGGTAACTACATGATTGCTTGCATCGAACCAACAAAGCGAGCATGGAGATAGAACAAAAAAATGTTAGATACCAAAACCCATCCATCCTCAAACCACAAAAAAAACCCAGGTTTCAAACACATATGAACACCAATAATCAAAGTTTATACTCTAGAATTAGCCAAACACCCATACAAATTTCTATTTCATGTAAAAACTTTCAACAAAAACTTACCAATATCGGCTACATTATGTTTGTAAACACTTGGAATCAAAGCGCTACATGATCGGAGATTAGGGGCGTCTCCAATTTTGGATTGGATTTAGGATTTTCGAATTCATCAAATTGAATGGAGACGAAATTTCATGCTCGATTGGCGATTAGCGGCGTCTTCAAACTTGTTTCATCAATCAACAGGGTGTTAGCATGGTCTTCCATGGAATATTGGGTTTAGGGTTTTCCAATTGATGAAACAACAGAGAGAGAGAGAGTAGGAAAAAGAACAAGTCGTATAGTTAAAAGGGTCGGGTCAAACGTAAAAATGGATCTAATAAGTTGAGCGGGAAACCCAACAATATAATGGCTTAATAACTTGACACCTGTCCCACCATAACTTTTATTTATTATATATAGAAGATGTAGATAGATTATAGTATCCTAAAAAATATAATAATTAGTATGTTTAAATTATAAAAAATACTTAAGATAATAAAAATTATGGAATTGATAAAAGTGTAGTTGGATATCTTATTTTTCAAATTGGTTTTCGGTGAGTTTAAAACTTGGTTTTCGATAGTGTCCATACAAACGCATAATATATAACTCCATAAAATCACAAATGGATATACTCGAGACCAACCTGACAGGTATGAGACTATATATAACACATGATTTTATAATCAGATACTAGACTAAATATTACCAAAACCTGTTACATACTTTAGCCATTGTCATTTCTGGTGCACTTAAAGTTCAAGTGAAGAAGGATAGGGGGGCCCACTCAACTTTGATCCAACCATAAAAGAAAATTCAACCTTTTCAAATAAATGATATAGTCTTGTGTAAGTTTTATTCGTTGATAAAGTAAATTCAACTTTATTAGTACACTTTCGAAAATTATAATTTCTCTACGACCTTCATTAGTATACTTTAGAAAATTATAATTTCTCTACGACCTAATGTAATTGTGTTTTGCTGAAAATTTTCATCCAAACTAGTTTCTTACCTGACCAATTTTTGTCCCTGCTAGCATAATTTTTTTAGTGTGTCGCTATTGATATGACGCTGATATTGCAATTTGAGGGTATTTATCAATTTAGACATCCTAACGAGTTATAGATTAATCATGAACATATTTTGTAAATATTACATAAAAGCTACATTAATAGAAGCACCTAACGAGTTATAGATTAATCTTTTGTAATATTACATAAAAACTGGTCATGACATTATAACATAGTAGCATCTTGGGGGGGGGGGGGGGGGGGGAGGTGGTTAATGAGGCTTTGGAACCAATCGATCCTTGGTTCGATTCGCACAAGAGGGTTTTCTCATATTTATTGGATTTCCTCCTGAATTGGTGTATAGGCATTATAGCCTAGTGGAGATGAATATGATCCGGTGGTTCTGCTCGTGGTACGATGATACTCAAGTGGTTCGTCAATGATCCAAATCTGCCGTTAAAAAAATTACATAAAAGCTACATTAATTAATAGAGGCACCTAGCGAGTTATAGATTAATCTTTTGTAAATATTATATAAAAGCTACATTAATCAATAGAAGTACCTAACAAGTTATAGATTAATCTTTTATAAATATTACATAAAAGCTACATTAATAGAAGCATGCTTATTTAGAGACACCAAAAATTCAAAAAAATAATTTAATACAACCCGACATGAAATGATCTCCTTGTTTCTTGGATCCCAACTCATTTTCATGATTCACTTCACAAAGACAAATACTTCTTATTTTCTTGATTTGATTTACAAAGAGAAATAGTTATTTTAATCACGTGAGTTATTCATTTTTTTATCATTGTAATAAAAATCTCAACTAGGCATTGATTAATCTCCAATTAATCACCGATTAAATCTCGATTAATTTTTGTTTGATTACAATTGATCCCGATTATATCAGATTAATCGTCAGTCATCACCTCACCGGCCGACTAGCGAATTCTACAACCATGATTTTGTTAATTACATTTCTGGGCACTTTCAATTCGTATTTCTATTTTATTATATTTCAAAAGATTCGTTAAGTCAAGAGTCTAGTGTTTGAAGCCTGAAGGTTTATTTTTTAGACTAAGCGTTGCCGGTTAACAAGCTTGCCATTAACGCAACACGTCGGATTGTTAATGGTGCCGGCCCGTTAACATATGAAGGTGTTGGCGGGGTTGGAAGGAAAGCCGTGAATGTTGGGGGCCCATGTGTGTGTCTACCAATCACAATTTACCTTCATTTTCTTTTTCTTTTCGGTTTAGTTAATGGTAATGGGTGTTAGTTAACCCACAACGCAATGTTAACGGGTATTTAGTTAATGATCAAGTTGTGACGTGACGATGATGTAGCAAAGGGTTAACGAATAATTAGTTAACCCACAACATATAGTCCAGAGGAGAGGAAGATCTTATGTTAGTTGGAATTGTACTATTGATGTGAACTCAAGTGAACACATGTATATTGCTTGGGTTTTCCGTGGAAAAAGTTGTTGCCCACCAAGCTTTATGGTTGTTGTGGGCCCACAGAAAATCAAGATCTCAACAACTGCTGGTACTGTTGGGTTTAATTTGGGAAACATCAAAATAATCATTGAATAAAAGCGCACGTTAACCATTTGCCTACATTCAAAAGTAGAGGTTACGGAAGATGATTGGTTAGAATCGTATATGTTTGTTATGCATATGGCTAGAATTTAATGACCATTTCGGTGTTTTCTTGGTCACCATGACTACTTTGAAGATTCAAATGTTTGTAAATCGCATGTGTCGTGTTCAAGGTCAAACCAAAAGTTACATTAACCCATACATGAACCCGAATTACATGTTATGCCAAACTCAAACACATGAATTACATGTTAGAATTATGTCGTCTAAGAATTTCACACGCTACAAGTATCATGTGCTTTCTGATGTGATCCTTACGTGTGATTAAGCTTGACAATACAGGGGTTGGTTTGGGCCAAAGCATGTTCCGGTCAAACTAGACTCGCTCAAAACTGTTGGCGATAATTGATAATCTGAGAACGAACACCGGAATTTTGTTGGGGACGAAAACCGTCTTTTTATTTGTTTATCGAAAGCAAGAAAAGATGATGAAAAGAAGATACAAACTCGATGACTTTAACTCAAATATAATTTAAACTAACTTAATGGTTGTTTTAGACTCAAAGCAACATTTAAAACAAAAAAACTAATTAATAAAACTCTAAACAGATTCTCACGGCCCAGTCCTTTAATTCCTCCAGGCCCATTGCTTTGGTCAACCCAACTCATCGGGATTAGTCCATCAGAAAACTTGGTTCCCTCTAAAATGCTTTGTTGTCAAAGCTCATTCAGGGGTGCGTTTAGGCCCACTTTTCAGGCCCAATCCAGTCTTCTCGCTTCGCTTCAAAAGGCTCACTTTTAGGCCCTCAGACGTATTTTCAGGCCTAGTTCCGACGAAATTCAGGTCAAAAGCCAGTTGAACAGGTTTAAACATATTTGAAACAATTATAAGTTCCCTAAACAAACCTGGAAACAACCTAAAACTAGCCCTAAAGAAGCCTAAACCATGTCTAAAATCCCTAAAAATGTGTTTTTGTACTAAACGACTCGCTTAAAAAAAACCCTCGTTTTTTAAGCGCCTTGTACTGAGGCCCAAGGCTCACCCTTTACGCCTTGAGTGCGCCTTGCGCCTTTGACAACTATGCTAAAATGTAGTCGGGTTAAGTGAGCCATTTAAGAAAGAAATGATTAAAATAGGTTCACTCGCGTGGCTAGTAACAACGGGTGTGGGTGGATGTAGGGTAGTGGCGACAATGGTGGAGATGGTGTAGGCCGATTGGTGGGTGTGGAGATAGGGAGCGGCGTTGGAGGTAGGGGTGCTCAAAATAGATATTCCAAATTTTCAGATACCTGGTTTCACTATCCGAATCCGTATCCAAAATTCGGATATCAGAATTCAGATAATGAATTGGATATCCGAGTATCTAGTTATTTATTTATTCTAAACCCGATATTTTGGATATTCGAAAATAAAGTTTAAATTTTTGGATATTTCGGATAATCACTATCCGAATCCGAAAAATTCGGATATCCAAAATTTCAAACAGGTCGGATTCGGATATCGAATAATTTGGATTGAATTTTCGAATTTAGATAGTTCTGAATGCCCCTAGTTTGAGGCATGATGGTGTGGCATGTCGTGGTGGTACCGTCAGGGTGGAGCTTTTTATATGTGGATGATAATTGATACATACTGATTTGGACCCGTTAACGCCTAGCTCGGAGTATGCGCATATAATGTATATGTGTGTGGGCACTCAGGGGCAAAAGTGAAACGTTAAAAGAGAGGGATGGTTAATCATGCATCATGTGATGGCATTGATAACTAAAAGACAAAGGGGTACATGCACTAATTAACATTTGTCTCAATTACTGAGTGTTATGTGTCTTTTGTCCAAGACTGGATGTAAAACTACTATCGAGCTGGGGGTCTCACTGGAAACAACCTCTTTATTCATACGGGTAGAGGTAAGATGGTCTACATCTTATCCTCTTCAGACCCTATCTTAGTTTTGCTATTGATTAGATTAACGAAATATGATGATGATTTGAACCCGTTCTAATTATTTTTTTTAGTGATTTGAACCCGTTCTAATTATTTTTTTTAAGTTGGAGTGGATCAGACGGACCCATTTTAAATCATTTGTTAGAAGAGACTAGTTAATTATTTATGTTATCGATTTAAAAGATGGATTCGAAAAAGGAAGGTGTTTGCGGCGGAGGACCAAAATGATAGAAGTCGCCTGAATTCAAGTGTCCTGCTTGTTTTTTTTTTTTTTTTTATTATTGTAAGAATTCATAGGTGGGATTTGTTATAGGTTTTACACTTTTACGTAATTGTGTATTCATGTGTTCTTATTTTCTTCTTGTTATAGGTTCAACATGTAAGTTACAATTTATGATTTCCAAACCTTCGAATTATATTTGTATTTTCATTTGATAATAAACTAGTATTAAGTCCCTCGCGTTGCGAGGGGTGTAAAACCGTGAGAAATAGCATTAAGGCCACACCACTACGAGCGACCATCAACATTGAAGTTACGACGTGTTAATGCTGAGAAATTAGACCGGAATGTAAAACATAGAAAATAATAACTAAGTCGATTTGGGAACTGCACGTTGCGTCAAAACCTAGCAAACAGGAAAAAAATTAGAAGATGTAAAAACATTGAACCACACACACCGTTGCACCATTTAACTCACAAAATTAAGAGCGTAGTGCAAAACAAATCATAAAAACGTTGAACCACACACGTACGTTCGTAATACGAAAGTTTTGAGGAGTATATAAATTATAGGAGACTAAAGTTGGAACTAAAAAAGTTGTGAAGTTATTGAAAAAAACTTTTAGTTAAAAGTAAAAAAAACAAAGGAGTTATGGACTAAAAGTCTAATGTCTAATTTTTTTTTTTTTGAAAACCCCTCAAAGCAAAGTCCCACAACATTTGTATGGACTAACATGATGCTAATTTATTATATGTAAATAGTTAGTTTTATAGCCGATTGTTATCTATATCTTTTCTTAATAGAGTGCAGCAAACGGACCCATTTTATATGATTTGTTAAGAGAGACCAGTTAAAATTAAAGTTGGGCTTTTGGTAACTTAAGGTGGATTTTGTTTCAAAAAATGGCTAGATTGCCTTTATTTAAAACTTTAAATATATTAACAGAACCGCCGTTCGCCCAAACAACATCGCTAGACCACCACAACATCACTACGAGCTGTGGTTTCTCCACCGGAGTTTGTTTAGAGGTATCATATACATAAAACGACAAAAAAATACACTTTACACACTTTGGAGACAAAGTTGAGGAGTAGCACGAGCATCCACTGACGCTATTCTGAATCCGTCTCTGATGTCGCCTAATCAGTGGGTGTAGAGGCAGGGAGTGATGTTTGAGGCATGATGGTGTGGTACGTCGTGATGGTATGCCGTCATAGATGGAGCTTCTTATAAAATTGACGGTGGATACTCATTTGGACCCATTCTAGTTATCTATATCTTTTCTTAATAGAGTGCATCAAACGGTCCCATTTTATATGATTTGTTAGGAGTGACTAGTTAATAAATTATTCCATCTTATTTTTAAAGATGGGTTCGAAAAAGTAAAGTATTTGTGGCCGAGGATCAAAAGGATAAAAGCCGCTGAATTCAAGTGTCCTGCCTGATTTTTTTATTCTAAGAATTCATAGGTGCGGATTTGTTATAGATTTTATGTTATTGTTTATTTGTGTGTTCTGCATGTTTTTTTTTTTTGTTGCGTGATTGTTTTGTTTTTTGACCATCACCTAGAGGTGCAACCCTAAACCGGGTTAAAACTCGAATCCGACAACTCTATCCTACACGAACCCGGTTTGAACTCTATCTATAGCCAACCCGGTTTTGACTCGTTATAACTAATAGGGTATGACTCAATTTGGGTATTTCACAGTCAAACTGATTTTAACCCGACAGTTTACAACACGATCACTCAACCTGGTTTAAGAACCCGGTTTAAAACCGATATAGATTCAATCATTCAGATTAATCAATATAAACTTCCTCCCTTCAAGATTGACCACTCTATCCACCATCCACTATAACTAATAAAATCATATTTATTTAGATAGATTACAGTAAAAAGAACACTTTTCTCTTTCGTGTTGTCCTAAGTTCGAATTTATAGAATTTAAAATTAAAAAAAGCCCAAAAAGCTCAACCTTTTTATCATTAATAAATACAACTTACAAGTCGCCCCACCACCATCACATTCACCATCATTATCACCAACCAACAAACAAAGAAAACAAGAGCAAAAAATCAAAAACAGACCCCATCAAAAACACTTCTTTACTCTCTCTCTCTCTCTCTCTCTAAAACTAAACTAATCATAACAAAAAAAAAAAAAAAAAAACAATCAACAGATCAGGAACCTTCTTTTAGCATGCTACACTTACATGACAATTGATGGCTTCTCTAAATGATCTTGGTTGGTGTCCTTGTTGTTCTAGTTTCCTCTTTGGTAATGATAGTGAAGATATGGCTTTAGCTGCTACCACTTTTTTAACTAGCAATTCCCATCTTGCTTCTTGCTTCTTGTTTTTCACTTGTGTCACTCTTGTTTTGAATTGCCTGCCATATTCAATTTACAATCAGATATGGATAAAGACTTTGCGTCTAGTCAACTGACACATCAGATTTTCACTAATCTGATTCAGAGACCGGAAAACGCCTTAATTTGTTCCATTGTTTCGCATTTTGTTACTAAAGTATCTATAAATTTATAAAATTAGTTGATCACAAACATGATCAACCCAACCCACATTAAAAGTTTAGATCCAATTTGTTAAATGGATAATTACCTGCAGAGGGGAACTTTGCAAGTAGAATCAGGTGATTCACAAATGGAAGAATGGAGTTTGAAGAGCTGCCACATACGTTTACACCTAACACAACCTCCATTAACTCTCTTCTTACAGTTCGCAAAGTGATAAATCGAGTGTTGGAGGCCTTCGCATGTCGAGAATTTGCTGCAAGGTGCTCTGTTCTTGCTCGGTTTTCTGTCGTACGGTCCTACACTTGTGCAACCTTCTGTGCAAATGTGCTGTAAACAATCCATAGCTTCACTCAGCTGAAAATACAAACTCTGTTCTTGCATATGCTTTCTTGTACTCTTCCTCCTCTGCACATTTGGATCAAATTCAACCACACCGTTAGCAAATCATAGTTTTTTTTTTCTGTATAAAAATAAACTGGTTATGTCACGTGTCACAGTAGTTTTCTGAGAGGTTATTCTTCTTCTCGTTTATGTTATTTCACCCACTTTATTACTTGGTATATACTTATAGATAATTTCAAGTTGTATATATCATCTCAAAAATCATTTTATAACTCGTAAATGTTGATTAGGAACTATTTAATATTTCTTGTATTAGAGACGTCACAACAAACAAGTTTCTAACCTAGTGGTAATATAAAACACGAAAAGAATACTAACCTAATAATTATATAACATTAATATGATATGCATTACGATTCGAGTATTCGTAATAAACAAGTTTCTAACCTAGTGGTAATATAAAACATGATCTAACCTAGTGTTGATATAAAACATGAAAAAAATGACTATCAACTCGAGTACGTACCGATTCAACTTCATCAATGAACTTGAGGATTTCGAGTTCGAGATACGGGTCATTGTTTTGAAGGAACTTCCATGCTTCTGTTTCTTCAACAGACTTGAATCTGTTAGATATCACTTTCATACACTTTAGGTAAAGATCAGGTGCATAGCAGAGCCGAGAAAGATGGAGAATATCCACCACGTTCTCTACAGTCAGCCGTCCGATCAAGGATTTGGTACACTGAGTCTTCAGGTGTGGCAACAAGTAAACATGAGCCAGCGCTAGCAGATGAATCCCGAATTTCTCCATCTGTTCTTCGTTGCATCTGTTAGCAATAGCAGATTGTTATAAAGATATAATAATATACAAATTATTAATTTTGATGTAGAGTAAACAATAACAATATTTTGCAATATTTTCAATTTCAGCGTTAGCATTGCACTAATATATTGTTTTTAACTCATTTAGTTTGATTTTTTTTAAATAACTTCCGTCCATCGACTTTTTAGTATTATTGTGTTATCTATGATGTACTGAGTGCCCGTACGCCAGTACTGTGATAAACCGAACCGCTACAGAGTAGTGTTCAAATTTAGATAATATTAATTAATTAATTTAATTTAATATTCAAAAAACAAAAAACCGTCGACGTGTGTTTGAACTATGAACATTGAAACTGACCTATTGAAATAAAGGAAGCTAACGAAGACTTCTACAGCGTCACATGGAACGCCGTTGATCGGAATAGTCTTCTCGGAGCTCTGATGCTTCCGATCAATTATGCTTTCCAACACCGGTGACGCTGATGCCTGAATCATTCCACAACAAACGAAAAAAACAAACATCTTAATATTCGATATTGAAGATCTAACTATAATCTATCACTCGATTCAGCTTAAAACGTTTACACAACGTCGTAACTGAACCTCAACAGACATAACAAACTTATCTCTATCGGAAAACTATATTTCGTCAGTAATTTTATACACAGAAATCGTATCCGACGGATAATTTGTTCAGTTTTCCGATCGTTCGACGTTCATTGACCGTAACAGTATTTAACGTCGAAACTTATCTCGATCGAAAAACTAGATTTCGTTAGTTTTACAGAAATCGTGTTCGCTTTCTCGGACGAAACTCCGACGAATCATTCATTCATTTTCCGATCGTTTCGACGTTCATTCACCGTAACAGTATTGAAAGTTGAAAGTTGAAACTGAATCTCAACAAATCTCGATCGGAAAACTAAATATTATTAATTCTACATATAGAAATCGTATTCTCCTTCAACGAAAACTCCGACTAAATTATTCATAAGTTTTCCGATCGTTAAACGTTCATTAACCGTAACAATAGTTGATTAATTACCAGAATTTTAGCGTGTGCCGGAATCCTACGTCCGCCGGAAGTTACAATATAGACAATACTCTCAACAGATTCGCCGGAAACATGACCGGAGTTACTCACCGGAGGTGTCACAGAGCTTCTACACATTCTGCAGGAAAATATCAACGGCGGTGATGATCGTGAATTCGTGATCGTTAAACTTAACTAGTAAACTGTAGTGTAATTGAACGGTTGAGATCACTTTGATTCCCTACCTGCAAACTCCTTTCCGTTTATATAGACGATGAGTTCCAAAAAGGTGTGCACAAACCCAACAATTTTTCCATCCCACGCGCACAATCTCGTCGCGTGAGCCACGCGCGAAAGGTCTTTAAAAAATGAGACGAAATACTGACCGTTGATTATTGACATGCTTGGTAAATAAGAATTACCGAAAATGCCCCTGGGGATTAATATTGACGTGGCAGAATGGATAAACCAGCTCATCAGGAAATGGAAGGTCGTGTTTGATATCCGGCCTTTGGGGGGAGAGGGTTAGGGCTGACGTGGAGCTTTGGGGTTATCCTTTTTACACGTGGCGTGTAATTGTTTTCCACGTGGAGGACAGATGACGTGACACGTTACCAAATTGTCAGTTGTCAAATTTGGGCGTATATAGTGACTCGACTGTGAATGTATGATTGATTAATTCATTGTATATTGATAGTGGTGGATATTTTTATTAGATATTTTTGTAAGATATTTCGAGGGTTAATTCTGTTTCAATCAAAGATCATTTCAAGATAAATTCGAACCGAATTTATTGGATGGATTTTGTTCAGTCAAATCATTCTTTTCTGCCCAAATTAACCGGTGATGTTATTAAATTTAATTTGGTGAAACAAGTTTTATAATATTTTATATCGATTTAATTTTCGAACACTTGGTCAAACAAGCTTATAGGTGGGGTGCAAACGAGCAGGGAGCGGCTCGCGAGCTACTCAAGATCGGCTCGAGAAAAGCTTGAAATACGCCGAGCCTTATCGAGTCCAAGCTGAGCTTGAGCCTAAAATAAAAGCTCGTTTGTTTATCGAGCCCCAGCTCGAGCTTGTCATGTGAAACTCGTCAGGCTTGTCGAGCCTTATTGAGCTTTAGTGTAAACGAGCCGAGCCAAGTTTATTTAAACTTGTTTACGAGCCAACCCCAAACCTAAAAAATAACCTTATTTAATAAATGAGCCCGAGCTTCACTTATCGAGCTCGCAAGCTCAAAAGGTCTATTATTTTAAAATTTTATTTAATATATTAATTAACAGATAATAAACGAGCGGAGCCAAGCTCAAGCTTGAGAAAATACGAACGAGCCAAGCTCGAGCTCAAGCTCTCATAAATTCATCGAGCTCGGGTTCAGCTCAACTCGTTTGCACCCCTAGTTATAGGTTAAATAAAGGATTAAAATCACAAGTTTCATCCCTTTTATTAAATCATCTAAAGTGAAATTTTCACTTAGATTCAACTTAAAAAATATCTTTCCCTTTCTTAATCAATCATTGCGAGTAGTTGGACCTCAAATCAATATTCACAAAACCAAAAGGTAATCTAATAAGTCGTTGATCCTAGGTAACCTATAGTTGTATTTGACAATGACGTCGTTCACTTTTCTATGATCAATATACATTTTCGTATCTTTATCTTTGTTTTAATAGAGAGTATCAACTTCACATAAAGAGAGGTGCTATAACTTATAAATTTCTTATCAAGCAATTTGTGTACCTACTTAATTATAATAAGAGGTGCTACAGCTTATAATTTTTTTTATCAAGCAACTCGTGTAACTGCTTAATTAATTCTTTCAGTTCTTCACCTTTTTCTTGGTTTGGGTTCTATAAACCTCATCTCCCCTGATTATAGTTTAGGGGAGTCTTGTTTCAGTTGTCGTAGATCATAAGTGTAATAGTCTAATAGAGTACCGTAAAAGGGCTTTAACATTGATGGCTTGGCCTGCCTATCTCATTTGTAACATACACCAAGTTCAATTTACATAATCAATCATTACTCCAATCACATTGTTTATAATCAGACAACTCAATCGTCAAGTCACCTCTTCCATCACCCCTCTTGGAAGGACTTTAAATTTCCCGATTTGTAGATGAATTATCAATAACCTCTATTTTTCTCATCCATATTTGCTTCTTTTTTTTTGGATTTCCTATTCGCATATTCTCATAACTTCTCAAACTTTTGACAGTTTGAATGAATGATAAACTATTTTTTGTCTTCAAACGCAACTAATATTGTTGATTTTCACTCTCTTGTAAAAAACAGTCTGGGAAAAACCAGAGATTTACCAAGGAAGATTTTCATCTTTTTTCATCTCTATCTCTCTTTATATATACGTAGATTTATATAGAGAGAGATCGAATGAAAAAAAAGTGTAAGAATAGAATATAGGAATATGAGAATTGTGAAAACCTTTTTTAAAATCCTCTCGTGTCATATCCATCACACCCTCTTTCCTTCTTTCTTTAATCAAGACGTTCTGAGAATATACCTCTATATTTGATCATATGCTTCTAAGTGTTTTGATTCATAACCACGATATATTTTTTTAATTTAATTTTCTAAATTTTTTGGATTTTTGGAGAAACATATATAGGGTATAAGAGCATTTTCATTGGACTCGCCATGGCTAAAAATCATCTTTCTTTAAATTTTGTTATGATGTATTGAATTTGTATGATTATATGTTTAATATTTTGATAATCATGAGAATTCGTGATTAAAAAACGGGACTCGTCTCTACTCTGCTGACTAATGAGATTAGTGAATCATAGTATGGGGGACTGCGGGGTAGGTTGTCTTGAAGAGGTTGTGATAGAAAATTAGGGGAAGCAATATATGAACATAAGACCTCTGCTAAAGGAGAATTAGCATGTTGAGGTAAGGAATATTACCGATGAGACAAGGTTTAAGTAGGAGAATGAATTGATAAAACAAACAAAAAGATGTAGACTGATGGGTAGGGACGAATCTAACGCAGTGCTACCCTTCAACTTTTTTGACAAAGTACAATTTCAGTACAATTTTTTTCTTCTTCGTTTTATATATCAGCTACTCTTAAACAAAAAAAAATAGCTTGTACTACCCTCAACTTTTCTTCTAGCCCCTGAGTTGATGAGAAGAAAGAAATTAATATCCGGAATTGCTAATATTTTATCTTCTTAATAATTTGGCTTTTGGAGGGTTCGTCATATAGTTAATTACAACCACAAATACATCTATGCATATTCAGAGATGTAGCATGTGAACTATGTCATCAAGTTAACTTATTAACACATAATTTTGTCTAAAATTTCAAGAAATGATATATCTTCCTATGGTTATGCGTGAAAATCCTCTTAAAAATAACATAATAAAACCCCTTGGTAATTAATTATTGAGTTGCATCCAAATTAAGAAAAGAGAATACAACCATTAATAGAAATAAAAAGGCATAATTTTATAAACGATTATGTATATAGTAACCGAAGGTTTGGATTCTTCAATAGAGACCCAAATTCGATCCCTACTTGCGTTATTTTTGGTGGATTAAGGCAATGAAGGATTTGAGCTATGTCTTGTGCGTGGTTGTCAGTTCGAATCCTGAGCCCACCCGGGTTTTCGTCCCACTGTGTGTTACGCCAGAGAGTTTTGCTCTTGTGATGACACAACGACTGTCAATTGATAGCCGATGGTATGGTTCACGGATGAACGCTTAAACCAAACTTTAAAACTAGTGTAAGCTTGGTTAAAAACCGAAAGCACAATCAAAATATGTTTTTTTTTTCTGAAGTGGAAAGTGGTAGTGAAGCAGGAAAAGTTGAAGGTGGTGAAAAAGGTAAATGGTGTTGGCGTCATGCGGTACGTAGTGTGGTAGTGGTGTACGAGTGCGATGATGTCAAGCATGTTCTTCGAAGGTGTAATTATCACATGTGTTCTATTGTAACTTTACTCACCAACCAAATCAACAACAAATAATACTTGTCAATTGACACTTTGACTAACATGAACCTTACAAACCACTTAAAAAGACCAAAAGTATATTACTATTTTAATAATTAAGAAAAGTAAAATGATAATAATAATAGTGTTAAACCGGCCTTTTAATTATTATTATATTTTTCTATATTATCATCTTATTCTTTGAAATTTGTTTTGAGTTTGGCTCTATTGAATACCTTGTATGACTCATTTTTGTTTTATACCTATTGAAAAACCATGATTTTGTAAATATTTATTATGGCCATTTTTTAAATAACGATATTTTCATTTGTGAAAGTGCAAGTTCAATGACAATTTCCACAAGATGAGAATGTTAATTGCATTTATAAATGCTTTGGTAATAAGTGAAAATTCTGAAATACTTAATTGTTACATGTTTATATAACCTGGCTAGATAAATATGTTGCATGTTTCATATATTTACACACTCACACACCTAACCAGTAGAAATATGACGCGAAGCGAATGCATGTTATCAAACATGTCAAAACGGGCTTGTTGGCCGATCATTCAGGCTTAGTTAAGTTTCAGATATGTTTAATCGGAATACGGTGTAAGCGAATATTTTTATGGCAAAAACTTTAAGAAAAATACATATAAATTCATTATTGTGTTGATTATATCCTTAAACATGGGTTAAAATTAAAGAACCCAAACTTAATCAAAATCAATCAAAAGCATAAAATGATTATCTTTGAAGAAGATGATGAAGCTATGATTCCCGTTATGGTACCTTGTGTTAATGGATCATTTTTTAGAGAATTGTTCATGGTGTTCTTTTTCTATATAAACTACCAATGATCAATTTATGATGTGGTGATAGGTTATGAAAAACTCTATATATTCTCGTATTAAAATGTACCTAAAGGGTATCTTAATTACCCCCTTAAACTATTCAGTATTTATAATTACTACCATCAAGTAATTGTCGAGACTAGTTATGTCATACTGGTAACGTTATTCAGATAATCCGTAAGGCCACATAACGGGTTATTTCTAACATATTGTTCTTTATTTTTATTGTTGTTTTGTATGTCGCACATAGATGTAATTAATAAAAATGATGATATGACTCACTTGATTATAAGAAATATTTATCTTTGTGAAGCAATATTAAAAATGAATTGGGATCCAAGAAAGAATGAAATCATTTCATGTCGGGTTGTAAGAAGAGGCTTTTTGGATCTTAGATCTTCAAGCAAGCATGCTATTCTTTATGTAACTTTTACAGTAATAATTATTTTATAACTTGTTAGAAAGTAATATAGGGGTATATACATGGTGATGAATTCAAGAATTTGTCACCGGATATCAAAAATCGGTAAAACAGAAACTAGTCCAACAAAAAAATATGTCAAATAAGAAACTAGTCCAGTTAAAATTGTTCAGAGTAAAGCCTGATGAGCCGAATATGTAATGGTTTTTGGTAATACATGTCTCATTATATAAAACATGACGTATACACAATCCATGCTCGTTCGGTAAATGTTACACACTAGTTGGATGCCCCCCGCCCGCGTTATGGGGTGCTAAACCGAATATTTCTTAGTTTCATAACATGTACGCATGTATTTTAGTTACTTGTATATACTACTTATAACAAGATATTAATAAAAAAAATACCTCCAGTCAAACAATTAAACCAAACACTGTCATAGTTTTGCTAAAAAACTAAAACGATGGAAAGCCTATAATTTTGAGTTGGGGGCAAAATATTTATTTATCAGAAACAATGAGCGAGCGTTAGACACCTGCTTGACACAAAAGTTAGATTGAGTCAACCAAGTAAAATAAAAACTACTATAGTTTTGAAAAAAATAATAAATAAAACGATGGCAAGAGTATATATTTTAACTGTGGGCAAAATCGTAATTTTTTTAATGAAGGCAAACTCATAATTTTAAACTGAGGGCAAATTCGTAAGTTTAAATTGGGGCAAAACCAAAATTTTCTTTTGAGCTGGGTAAAATCATAGTTTTGAACTAAGGCAAAATCGTAATTTTTAGCTGGGGACAAAAGCATAATTTTATTTTGGCAGAAGTGTAATTTTGAACTCAGAGCGAAATAGTAATTTTTTAAAAGGGGGCAAAATCATATTTTTGAACTGAGAGCAAAATCGTAATTTTGAGTTAGGGAAAAAACTACAACGATGATAAGACTACAAATTTAATTGGGGCAAAATTGTAATTTTTTAAATGTGGGCAAACTCATTATTTTAAACTGGGGACTAATTCGTAATTTTAAGTTGGAGGCAAAAGTATAATTTTATGTTGAACTGGGGCAAAATCACAGTTTTGACCGAATGGCAAAATCGTAATTTTTAGCTGGGGAAAAACCAAATTTATTTTTAAACTTAAGGAAAAGCGTAATTTAAAACTAAAAAGATAAATATTGAAATCAAGGGGAAAAAAACTATTGTGGTTGGCTGCGAATGCCACCCACTAATATTAGAGTACTATTACGCTCGATGAGATTTGTAATATAGAAGATTACCTTTTGGGTTCCCAGGTATTAGCATACCATTTATGGTCTTATTTAATTGAAAGCTACATGTTCAGATGCCCACTACTCGAAACCCGATTTTAAACTTACCTCAAAAACGGACTTAGTATATAAAATATTATACTTTTTTTAATAATTTATATCAATAATTTCAAGTTTCTACCAGCTTTAGCATACTATTTATTATATTATTTTGTGATAAACATATGACATATAATACATTAGTACATTAGATTTCAATGCGGAAACAGGTTTGAATAATAGGATGGGTATTACCAAATGCAAGGCTCGTTCCAAAAGCAACAAAAGCAATAACATTGAAGTCAAATACGTTTTTTTCTTAATTAAGGTAACGAGAAAAGAATTTTGGACTCAATGAATTGTAACATGTGACATAACCAGTTATTTATTAGATATAGATATGTTTATAATGTAATAGTTATGCCACTAACTATTGTGACATACCAATGTTGTAATGATCATATCACGTCTATAATTTTGCTAGTAAATATATCTTTTAACGGCGTAGATCTAATAAAACAGCGATGATTCAATATATAGAACTTAATTGATGTGTTTACATCATGTGGCAACTGTTGTTCCAAATCTGGTTGTGACATGGTGATTTAGGTGTTGTTTATTTTTTTAAAGGAAAAATGTATGGAGTCTGCGATCACATCTGCAGACATATGTAGCAGAAGGCTGATACATTTGTTTTTAAGACCTCTACAATCTACAATGAACATCAACGAATCAGAAAATAAATCAAATAATCTACTATGAACACCAACAAATCAGAAAATAAATCAAATAATCACCAAATAAAACCTAATTAGGCTGAAAGATGAGTAGATAGAATAACTAATCTTCCACGAGCAGCAATACTAGAATCATCTGATGCTTCAACTCCCATTTTTGTTGATAAAATTGAGATTTGCTGTGAAGGAGGCCGGTGTTGACGGGGGTCACCGGAGGTGGACGGTGATGATGTGACGGCCGTGAAGGGGTCGCCGGAGGTGGACGGTGATGATGTTGTGGGTCGTTGCTATTGATTGGTGATGATGTTACAGGGTCAAGATGCAGACGGGCTGCGTAGGTGAGGACGCCGACTGAGAGAGAAGGTGGCGGCGGAGGTGTGGGGCCGACGGAGGGAGAGGTTGGCGGCCGAGGTGAGGGCAGCGACCGAAGGTGGGGGTGGGAGAAGAGAGGGGTGTAGGGTTTGGAGTGTTTTGTGATATGAGGTCAAGAAGAGGTTTGAAGTCCCCCATGAACGGCCAACAAAAACAACTTTTATTCATAAAAAAAACAAACAATTGTTAATCACAACCACCACTGCTACAATTTATAAGCAAAAACAAGTGACAGTAGAAAGACTTGTTTATCCCCACCAGATTACCCCCAAACCTGCAGCACTAAGATCGCACCATTGTACCCATGTTAATGACTGTTTCCGTGCTCTGCTTTTGAACCACAAAAAACTGACTGCCTTTATTTCTTCGTATCTGAGCTTGTTTTCTGTTAAAGATCAAGTCATTTCGACTTCGCCAAATACACCACACAACCGTTTGCATGACTAAATAAACAACTGTCAGATCCAAGGATATGATGATGAATAAGCACCAGATCCTTCCTTTCCAGTAGGAAAAAAGCGTTTATCCTGACCCATTTGCTCACCTCCTCCCACAACCCTTGAGCAAACGCGCATGAAATAAAAAGATGGTCCGTTGATTCATTCTCATTTCCGCAGAACGGACAGAGGATGCTTGGTACGTTTATGTTCCGATACCTTAAAGCCTCCAAGGTGGGTAGTCTGTCTAGAATAACTCTCCACAACAAGAAATTCACCTTGAGTGGCGCCCATGAGTTCCACACAAAACAATGATCCCTACCCGAGTATTTCTTTTCCTGAATCAATCTTCTGAAACTTTTAACAGAGAAGACCCCATTACCTTCAAGCTTCCACGACCATCGATCAGGCATCGAGCTTAGAGAGACAACATTGAGCAGAGCCGCTATCTCCCTGGACTCTCTGAATTCTATTGCTGAGTTCAGTTGGCGCCTCCAGTGAAAGCATAAAAACACTGCACTATCCTGGGCCCTTACCCGGTTCGCAACGCACACATTTTTGCTGCACTCCAATGCGAAAAGAGCCGGAAATTTATCTTTCAACGGGTGGTCTAAAATCCAGCAGTCGTGCCAGAATGATAGACCCAGGCCATCCCCCGGAACCCCTTGAAACAACCCCGATAGATTTATGTTTTGAGCCAACAATTCATGTTGTATTTTTACAATTTGTTTCCAAATACCCGGAATGCAAAGTTTACCCAGAATGAAACTCCACGCCCTGCTACTATTATGAAACCACCATACGACCTTCCTCCACAATCCATATCGATCTTCTTTGAAACGACACCACCACTTGGCGAGCAATGCAATGTTGGTATCTCTAAGTGCGTGAATACCCACCCCGCCTAAGTCCTTCGGTGCCATAACGTCATCCCACGCCACCCAACACATCTTCGACACCTCCTCAGTACCACCCCATAAAAAGTCTCGCCTCAATCGTTCTAATTCCTTTAAGACCTTTGCAGGAGCTTTATAGATAGAGAGGTAGTATGTAGGAAGTGAGTTTAGAACCGATTTTATTAGCGTGATTCGCCCGCCATATGACAATGTGCTTTCCTTCCAAACCGATAGTCTTTTTTTAAAAGTGTCGATTACGGGCTTCCAATGCTTGACTAAGTTCATGTTAGCTCCAACTTGGAGCCCTAGATACTTAAAAGGAAAGGAGCCAGCCCGACATCTCAATATTGTCGCCAAATCTTGTACTTGAGCTTCATTGATCCCCACCCGTATACGCTACTTTTTGCAAGATTTGCCCTCAACCCGGATGCTAGGTAGAAACACCTCATGATCCTATTTAGGTTACGGGCATTTTCTACCGACCACTCTCCCAAGAACACAAAATCATCCACATATAAGAAATGTGACAAAGTTGGACCATGTGGGCCACACCTAATACCAATGAAGATGCCAATGGAGCACGCTTTTTTATAACCCCCGATAAGGCCTCCATCGCAATGATGAATAGAAATGGTGAGATCGGGTCCCCTTGTCTCGCATTGAAACTCTTGTGTTGGAGACCCGTTGACAAGGACCGAGGCCCGGGCCCAGGAAACTATCGCCATAATCCATGACTCCATCTAGGGCGAAAATCCATTTGTTCCAATATCGAATCAAGGAAACCCCAACTTAATGTATCATACGCCTTCTCCAAGTCCACTTTAAATAGCATGCCGACCTTTTTGACCGTTTCAGCCATGCCACAATTTCGTTCAACATAAGTGGCCCATCTAGGATGCTCCTATTTGCAAGGAACGCCGTTTGCTCTTCCGAAATAAGACGAAATATGACCCATTTTAGACGATTCACCAACACTTTAGAAATAACTTTATTTATGCAACCCACCAAACTAATAGGGCGATAATCCGAAAGACCCGCAGGATCACTTACCTTAGGAATAAGAGCAATGAAGGACGACATGGAGCCTTGGCTAAAACCTGGGGATTGACGAAGAAATTCTCAAAAAGTTCCATAAAGTCGGCTTCCACCCCGCTCCAACACCCCCTCAGAACTCTGAAATTAATCCCATCCGGGCCCGGGGCCTTATCGCCATCACACTCCCACACAGCGTTCTTTACCTCTACAAGTGAAAACGGCCGCACCAAGTCTTCGGCTTCCAAGTCCGACAATACTGCCAAATTAGGACAATTTAGGATCGGCCGAGAGCCCACTGGCTCCTTAAACTTCTCTGAGAAAAAAATGGTGCACATAGTCTTTGACAACGGGGTGTCGTCGTCCATACACCATTAATTCGTAACCCGTTTATTCTATTACCACTTGTATTAGCGTTAATAATACCATGGAAGAATGCCGTATTCTCATCACCATCGATCGCCCACTTCGTTCTCGATTTCTGCTTTAGATCCAAAGTCTTCAGCCTATCGGACTCCGCAATAAATCTTCTACAGTCGGCTCTAATTTCAAGTTCATTAGGGAAGAGGCTTCTAGTTTCGGCTAAGGTCACCAACCCGTCCAACTGCGCTACTTTACTCGCATATAACCCACTAATACTCTCCTTATACTTCAAAACCCAATCTTTGGCCCGGAACTTTAACCATTTCAACTGTGTTGCAACCCGTAAATCTGCCCGACCGTTAAAACTGAACCCGGACAAAGGTTGAGAAGGTACTCCACCAGTCTTGGGAGTTCCAACCATGAGTTAAAAACTCTACAAGGGATAGGACCATAATCTGTTGGAACCGTTGACAAAAAAATGGGACAATGATCGGTAATAAAGTTCGAAAAAGCTACCAAAGACGCCAATGGCCACAAATTCATAAAGCCTCTACACACTAGCTCTCGGTCCAATTTGCTCAGCTTTTTTCCATTATCCGAATGGTATGTGTATTTTCGTCCCCCCATATTGTATTCCGTGAGATCCGCCTCTAGTATGAACCGGTTAAAATAAAAGGCATTAAGCTACACAAACTCCAAGTTAAGCCTCTCTTCTGGACTACGTACATCATTGAAATCTCCAATAAATACCCAATTACCCGACATCCCGTTTTTCACCGCCAACAACTCCTCCCAAACACGTCTTCTTGCCACCGGGTCATTTAGCGCATAGACATTAACTGGTTCACCCGTCACACATAACGACCCGTAAATAACCAGGAAATGTCGATGTTTAAAAACGCCCAATTTAGAGAAAATAGATGGATCCCTCAGTGAAACTGTTGGATATTTTAGTGTAATTTGAGATTGCGTGTGACGTTCAAATAAGAGTGCACGCTTATTTGAATGTCATCGGGACTAATGGGGGATCCAAGGGGCGGCGGCCCCGGGCGGGGTCCAAGGGGCAGTGCCCCTGGCTGGGGTCGAGCTAAATATGCATCAGAAATTTAATTTCGGACTAAATATGCACTTTTGGAAACTTAAGGGACTAAAGGTGTTTTTGTTCAAAATTGAAACTACAAGCAGTTGTGAAAAACTGAAAACACGCTCCCAATTTTTTTAGAAAAAACCCTGGACGAATTTTGTTTTTCAGAGACGAATCCCCAAAATCTCACAATCAAAAATTGCCATACAAAAATCTAGAATTTTTCTGATTTTATTCGATCAAAGATTGGTAGCCACTCCAATTGTTTGATCTGATAGTGATTACACGACTTCAGAGTTATCCACGCATTTACGAATTATTCCCAACAAAGATCAAACAATTTCAGTGAAGATGACAAGCGGTGGTGAATCTTTGAAGGCTATGACGAACAAATTTGCGAAATTGGACAAGTTTGAAGGGCAAGACTTTCGTCGCTGGCAAAAGAAGATGCATTTTCTGTTGACGACTTTGAAAGTGGTGTACGTTCTGAGTACCCCGATGCCCGAGGAAGTGGTGGATGAACCGCTGGAACAAACTAGGAAGCGTGGAAAGTGGTTGAATGCTGATTACATCTGTCGTGGGCATATTCTGAATGGTATGTGTGACTCTCTTTCGATATTTATCAAAATGTTGAATCTGCAAAAGAACTGTGGGAATTACTAGAGGCCAAATACATGGCTGAAGACACATCTAGTAAGAAATTCTTGGTCAATGATTTTATGAATTATAAAATGGTTGATGGTAGACCCATCATGGAACAATACAATGAATGTCTAAGCATTCTGGGTCAATTCGAAAAACATGGTTTAAAGATGGATGAAGTTATTTCTGTTCCATCTATCATTGATAAACTTCCTCCTTCATGGAAAGATTTTAAACATACTTTAAAACATAAGAAGGAGGAAATGAATCTGGTTGAACTTGGAAGTTGTTTTTCAGAGACGAATCCCCAAAATCTCACAATCAAAAATTGCCATACAAAAATCTAGAATTTTTCTGATTTTATCCGATCAAAGATTGGTAGCCACTCCAATTGTTTAATCTGATAGTGATTACACGACTTCAGAGTTATCCAAGCATTTACGAATTATTCCCAACAAAGATCAAACAATTTCAGTGAAGATGACAAGCGGTGGTGAATCTTTGAAGGCTATGACAAACAAATTTACGAAATTGGACAAGTTTGAAGGGCAAGACTTTCGTCGCTGGCAAAAGAAGATGCATTTTCTGTTGACGACTTTGAAAGTGGTGTACGTTCTGAGTACCCCGATGCCCGAGGAAGTGGTGGATGAACCGCTGGAACAAACTAGGAAGCGTGGAAAGTGGTTGAATGCTGATTACATCTGTCGTGGGCATATTCTGAATGGTATGTGTGACTCTCTTTTCGATATTTATCAAAGTGCTGAATCTGCAAAAGAACTGTGGGAATTACTAGAGGCCAAATACATGGCTGAAGACACATCTAGTAAGAAATTCTTGGTCAGTGATTTTATGAATTGTAAAATGGTTGATGGTAGACCCATCATGGAACAATACAATGAATGTCTAAGAATTCTGGGTCAATTCGAACAACATGGTTTAAAGATGGATGAAGCTATTTCTGTTCCATCTATCATTTATAAACTTCCTCCTTCATGGAAAGATTTTAAACATACTTTAAAACATAAGAAGGATGAAATGAATCTGGTTGAACTTGGAAGTTGTTTTCGAATTGAGGAGTCTTGTCGGGCCATGGAAAATATTAACAAAGACAAACACATTGGTGGGTCTTCTGTTAACATGGTGGAAGAAAGTGGTCATAGTCTCGAAAATTCTAACAAGGGAAACAACAAAAGAAAGTATCAAAGTGGGTTGAACAAGAAGAACAAGGCTGTGAAGTATGCAAAACAGACCAATGATCAAGGCTGTTGGAAGTGTGGTAAACTAGGACACTTCAAGAGAGATTGTCGTGTTGGTAAAGCCAAGAATGAAGTTGGCACTGGTGGATCCTCTAAGGATCCAAAGCAACAAGGTTAGAAATTAAACTTTAATTATAATTCGGATGTGAATTATGTTTCACTAATTTCTGAAGCATTTTATGTGCAGGATGATTTTGTTGCTTGGTGGTATGACTCGGGAGCAACAAGTTACGTATGTAAGGATCGAAGATGGTTCAAGGACCTTACATTAATTGAAGATGGATCTGTTTTAAAGATGGGAAATGTTGCAACCGAGCCAATCCACGGAATTGGAAGTGTAGTACTAGTATTTACTTCTGGAAAAACTCTAAGTTTAAGTAATGTATTGTATGTACCCGGCATTCGGAAAAACTTGTTATCTGGTATCGTATTAAATAATTGCGGGTACAAACAAATGTTAGAATGTGACAAGTATATCTTGTCAAGACATGGTTCTTTTATCGGATTTGGTTATTTATGTAATGGTATGATTATGTTAAATCTAGAAGTGTCGTTTAGTGATAATTCTGTTTGTATGATTGATTCGTCATCTAGTGTAAATTCGTCAAAATCTGAATTATGGCATGCTAGATTAGGACATGTACATTATAAACGACTTATGGAAATGTCTAAGATGAGCTTAATTCCGGCAGTTAATTTAACAAATGAAAAGTACCATATCTGCAAGTTGAATAAAATAACTAGAAAACCATTCTTGCAACATGTTAATAGAGAAAGTAAATTGTTAAATTTGATACATAGTGATCTATGTGATTTTCATGGTACACCATCATTAGGTAACAAGAAGTATGTTGTAACCTTTATAGATGATGCTACTAGGTTCTGTTACGTTTACTTGTTACATGCAAAAGATGAAGCTTTGGAAAAGTTTAAAATCTATAAACAAGAAGTAGAGCTTCATCAAAGTGAATTGATCAAAACCCTACATACGGATAGAGATGGTGAGTATTTTGATCTGGAATATTTCCAATCAACTGGAATAATACACCTTACCACAGCTCCTTACACACCGGAACAAAATGGTGTGGCGGAAAGGAAGAATAGGACGTTAAAAGAGATGGTTAATACCATGCTGTCCCATTCGGGTTTAAATAATGGGTTTTGGGGAGAGGCTATGTTGACAGCCTGTTATTTGTTAAACCGGGTTCCTAATAAAAGGAACAACACAACCCTTTTTGAGCTTTGGTATAAAAAGCCACCCGAGTTGCAAAAACTAAGAGTTTGGGGTTGTAGAGCCGTGGTTAGGCTCAATGATCCTAAGATAAGAAACTTAGGGGAAAGAGGTATAGAATGCATTTTCATTGGATATGCTGAGCACTCATTTGCTCACAGGTTCTATGTAATAGAACCAAATGACCACGTTTCAGTATATACGGTTATTGAGGCAAGAAGTGGAAATGTAGAATATGATGAAGAAAGATTCACATCTATACCTAGGCCAAAGGATATGAATCCTTCTCTCCAGATTTCTAGTGGAAAAGAAATTATGCCTTCAACTAGCACTGAACCAAGAAGGAGTTCAAGAGAAAGAAAGGTCAAGTCTTATGGTGACGATTTTCAACTGTACTTAGTTGAAGGATCTAGGATTGATATTAATTTTCAATATCAATATTGTTTCAATGTTGATGAGGATCCAAAGACATATAGTGAAACATTGGCTTCAAGGGATGTTTCATTTTGGAAAGAAGCCATCCAAGATGAAATGGACTCTATTTTGCAAAATAACACTTGGAAATCGATGGATTTACCTCCTGGTTGTAAACCATTGGGAAGTAAATGGATCTTCAAGAGGAAGATGAAGGTGGATGGTACTATTTGTAACATCCGTCGAAAAATGGGTTTTCGAAACCCGCTTCGTTTAATAACCGAACAATCAGTTTTAAATTTTTGTTGTCTATTTATGACTTATTTTAATTTTAAACGATACAAAATTAATAAACAAATTAGATGATATAAATTATAATTGAAAAAAAATAATAATAAATTAATTAAAAAGGAAAACCGGCTGCCGGGAGTCGAACCCGGGTCAGCCGGAAATCCCCACCAACTTAACTTTCCCTCAATCAACCACTCCGCCACTTTAGTTATTTGTTATCATATCAAATCAGTTAATTCAAATAATAAAACACGGAAGTCAAATCCAGTCAAAATCGCGCCCAATTATCAGTCGTCGGAAATCCCGACGACTTCGCCGATAATTAACGTTTTCGTCCAAATTAACCGAAGAATTTACTTTGACGACGGTTATAACCGACGTCTGAACCCGCGACATCAGTCGTAACCGCCGGAGAACGGCTGACCTTGAATTGAGACTGAAATCCGACTCTATACATCTCGATTCTTCCCTATAAATTCACCCACAATCCGCTGGTAGCCTTTTCGCTCAAAATCGCACCCTTTCTCGACGAAAATTCACTCGCCGGAAAATACCTGCAAATCGCCGAAAAAACCGAGTCTCACATCCACACGGTAATTCTTTCGACTCTTTCTGTTTCAATCATTTGATTAATCTGTCACTAACACAACTCCACCATCAGAATCAATCCCAGTCAACGTGTGTCGAAATTCCTACCCTCGCCGGAAAAATTCTGAAACTTTCGGAAACACACCGATAACTGGTATGAGCTTTCAAACTTCTGTTAAACTTTGATTAAGTACCTCAACTTCATAAATAATCGAACAGAATTGTTAATTGATTTCGACAGCCGGAGTTCACTTTCAGAACCGACGGACCTCTGCCGGAATTCTGTGAACAACACTGATCGGTACATCTCTTCCCCCAAACTCTCTCCATTCGTTACCTTTAAATTACTTATAAAGTTTAAAAACCAGATTAGGCATAAATCAGTCCAATCAGTCGGACTTTGGTTCTGGGTAAAGTTTAACGGAGAAGACGAAGTCGGGTTATAACATAAGAGTAATTAAAATCAGTTTCATAAACGGGTTAGACACACAGTCCAGCGGTGGACTGTGTGCAACAAACACACATGCGACGCGAGTTCGAATCCTGTCCCAGCTTTACTCTCTCGAAATATAAAAAAATTGCCTTTTTAACTGAACCGGGTTAACTCACAAACCATGTTAAGTATAATAAAAACCGAGTTAATAACCAGGTTAGACACACAGTCCAGCGTGGACTGTGTGTACGCTAACTCACAGGTCCCGGGTTCGAGACCTGTGGTCAGCACCGGTTCGATACATTTAAAATCTTTTTAAAAATAAAGGATTTTCGGATTAAACTAAATAGTATATAAGTATAATTAAAAACAGAATTATTTCGGGTTAGACACGTAGCTCAGTTGGTAGAGCTGCGTGCACGCGTACGGGAGGTCACCGGTTCGAACCTCGATCAGTGCAACAATATAACCGACCGAACCGGTCAACGGTCAACGGTCAAAGTCAAAAAGTCAACTTTTTTTATTATTTTTATTTATTTATTTAATCTAAAAATCAATTAAAAAATACTTGGAAATAACATTTTTAAAGTTAGAAAAGTAGCCTTAAACTCACAAAAATATACCCAAAAATCCTATTAAAATAGTTAATAAAATCCACATACTTACCGTACCTTTTCGTTATTTATTTGGTTAGTTATCTCTCGTCGATCAATCCCCTAAACTCGTGCGCATTCAACATCTTCAAACAAACGCACCCAATGTGAGTGAATCTCTACCAATTCCCCGTTTTAATCACATTTTGGGGTGTATCATGTGTCGCTATTTATTTATTTTAATTAAACACTTGTGCATCCATCATATTCATGATCATGTGTATTCAATATGTATCCGTTGTTTGTGTGGTTGAAGTTTAGATTTAATTTATCATTTCGGTACATACATTTCATAGGCTGCCGCTCCCCATTACCTATGAGCGTGAGCTGTTCCCCATTACCTATGAGCGTGAACCAGGCGTTGCCAACATAAGATCGGCTCCGTTTGATTGAGCCTTGATCTCACATACATTAGCATAGGCCGTCCGTTCCCCATTACCTATGAGCGTGAACGGGACGTTGCCAACATATACATTGACATTCTTATTTCATGCTTAAGCAAGGTGGTTTGTGATTGTTATGTTTACATACATCTGTTCATATATGATTATTGCACAATTTTCCTAAATTAAATTTCAATAATAAATCAATAACAAATGTTTTAAACAAGGTTCACTCGCCAACTTTTGTTGACCCAAAATTTTCCCATTTTTACACATGATACAGGTGATCAAGTTGAAGCAAGAAACATATAGGGCGGCTTAGAAGAATAAACCAGTTTAGATTATGGATTTGTTTTAGTTAATTTTTCCTTTCCTTGTATTGTATGAATTTGACTTGGAACATTGAAATGTAATTTGGATTTAATAAATATGAAACATATTAGTAAACATCATGAGCTTTGGTGATAACCCAATTATGCCCCGACTCTTATTCCGCTGCGGGTCGGGGTGTGACACTATTGATAAGTTCAAAGCCAGATTAGTAATCCAAGGGTTTAGACAAAAGGAGGGTATTGACTTCTTTGATACATATGCTCCTGTAGCAAGGATATCCACTATTAGATTATTATTAGCCCTTGCTGCTATACATAATCTTGTAATTCACCAAATGGATGTGAAAACTGCATTTCTAAATGGTGAATTAGATGAGGAGATTTACATGAAATAGACAAAAGGGTTTGTTATGCCTGGAAGTGAAAACAAGGTGTGTAAACTAATTAAATCTCTTTATGGTTTGAAGCAAGCACCCAAACAGTGGCATCAAAAGTTTGATGAGATTGTATTGTCTAATGGTTTTGCTTTAAACCAAACAGATATATGTGTTTATAGCAAGTTTGATACTTCTGGAAACGGAGTCTTCATCTGTTTGTATGTAGATGATATGTTGATTTTTGGCACTAACCAAGATCAAGTCAATAGAACAAAAGAATTTTTATCATCTATGTTTGCTATGAAAGATATAGGGGAGGCTGAGGTGATTTTAGGTATTAAAATCAAACGTGAGAACATGGCCATTTCAATCTCTTAATCACACTATATTGAGAAGATCTTGAACAAGTTCAATTTCAAGGATTGTTCTCCCGCAAGTACTCCTGTTGATCCTAGTCTGAAGCTATTACCTAATAAAGGCATTGCAGTATCTCCACTTGAGTACTCAAGAGCGATCGGATCACTTATGTACGCTATGATCTGCACCAGACCAGATATAGCGTATGCTGTTGGAAAACTTAGTAGGTTTACTAGCAATCCTAGTACTCATCACTGGCAAGCACTAGGTCGAGTATTCAAATACTTGAAAGGAACCATGGATTATGGTCTAACTTACATTGGATTTCCTTCGGTGATTGAAGGATATTCAGATGCAAGTTGGATAAACAATAAGGAAGATCATTCTTCCACAAGTGGTTGGGTATTCCTACTTGGGAGAGGTGCCATTTCTTAGGCTTCAAAGAAACAGACTTGCATAACTGATTCAACAATGGAGTCTGAGTTTGTAGCATTAGCCGCAGCTGGCAAAGAAGCTGAGTGGCTAAGAAACTTGATTTATGAGATTCCATTGTGGCCAAAACCAATGTCTCCTATTTCTATAAGGTGTGATAGTGAAGCTACGCTGGCTAAGGCGGATAGTCAAGTGTATAATGGCAAGTCAAAACACTTAGGTGTGAGACATAGCATGGTTCATGAGCTCATCATGCATGGTGCGATTTCGGTTGAGTATGTGAGAACTCAACATAACTTAGCTGCTCACTTAACCAAAGGGTTAACTAGAGATCTCGTGAAAGGATCAGCTGTGGGATTAGGGTTAAAGTCCATCTGAAAACTCTCATGTTAAGATACCCAATTCCCACCTAATATGACGTTAGGTGCAGAATTCAATGTGGAAAGCTTAACATCTAGAGTTTGGAACACAACATTAAAATTATCCCAAAGGTATGTGTTTAGATCTGCAAGTTAAGTAAGGTTGAGGTATATCTTCTTAATAGCTCTTTTAAAAAATTGCATTTGCAGGTGCAAGAGTAAAAGAGCTACCTATATGAGCATGAAGTTTAGCTGCTTCAAGAAGCTTGGACTTGGCTTTGATATGCTTATGAAGGATAGGGACATAGGCTAGTAAAAAATAGTGTCAAGTTAGATCTATGTATGTAAACTAATGTGTATATTATCTTCATGTATTCAGTATGGATATTAAGGGTTCAATCCTTAGAGACACCCTTAAATTCGAATATTTGGAATGTGTAATATACTAATATTAAATTCAATCGTCACGACATTTCATTTATGCATTAGTTTGTTTGATTGTTGTGAACAAGTTAGGTAATTCTTGATTACACTAAAATGGGGGAGGTATGTTGGATATTTTAGTGTAATTTGAGATTGCGTGTGACGTTCAAATAAGAGTGCACGCTTATTTGAATGTTATCAGGACTAATGGGGGATCCAAGGGGGCAACGCCCCTGGGAGCAGGGTCCAAGGGGCGGTAGCCCCTGGCGGGGTCCAAGGGGCAGAGCCCCTCGCTGGGGTCGAGCTAAATATGCATCAGAAATTTAATTTCGAGCTAAATATGCACTTTTGGAAACTTAAGGGACTAAAGGTGTTTTTGTTCAAAATTGAAACTGCAAGCAGTTGTGAAAAACTGAAAATACGCTCCCAATTTTTTTAGAAAAAACCCTGGACGAATTTTGTTTTTCAGAGACGAATCCCCAAAATCTCACAATAAAAAATTGCCATACAAAAATTTAGAATTTTTCTGATTTTATCCGATCAAAGATTGGTAGCCACTCCACTTGTTTGATCTGATAGTGATTACACGACTTCAGAGTTATCCAAGCATTTACGAATTATTCCCAACAGAAACCAGACCCCCCGACGTCCCTACTGCCTCCACCACTTCGAACTCAAATGTCGACCTGCCCCAGAATTTACTAAAAGTGCATTTACCTGATTCACCCGATTTCGTTTCCTGTATTGCAAGGAAGTGTGCACCATGGGTAGTTTTTAAACCCTTAATCCACTCCGTCTTTCTGAGGTCTCTTACCCCCCTTAAATTGACAGAGAGAAGATTCATTGAGGCACATAGGGGTCACCTTCACCTTGTACGAGATCATTAATGGCCTTTTGGAAGCCATCCAACACGAACCCGACCTTGGAACCTACTTCAGTTGTGAGAGTAGCTTCCGATTGCTGAGCAGAAGCATCCAACTGAGGATCGACAGAAGTACCGGGATCTGGGTCCCTATTCTCAGCGAAAGCCGGCGACGGAGGAACAATGGTTGCCGGTACATTCCACTGAAAGACCTCCTGTGTTTCACTTTGGCGAGGTATGTCTCTCAGAGGTTGAAAGTTTATTGAAGGACAAGGGTCCACCTCAGGAAAATTCAGACTAGGTGAGAAAACACCATTATGGGCCAAAGATACTGGGCTTCTACAAGCCCTAGATCTCTTCCTAGACCTAAGTGGAGGGTCCACTTCCATGCTTGAGTTTGGCCCAACTGAGAAAGACTGGCCCACTTCATTTAGGTCAATATTATAACCGGTGGGTCCCCTCACGTGACCTTCTGGAACTGCTGCTCCTTTTCCTCCTTCCCTAGGTGACGACTGCATGGATTCCCCATGCACAGCCTGTTGATCTTCCCCATCTGGCGCTGATACATCTTCCCTACTACCTCCGGCCTGGTCGTCTTCCGCCGGAGGATCTTCCTTACCGTACCGAAACTCCCCTTCTTCCATAATCTCCTCTTTACCATTAACCGGATATCTCCGGACTGGTGACCACCGGTGTGATGATTAGGGAAGTAAACCAAGGTCCGACACACCAACCTGCTATATGTTGCCCTTCCACATCAGATCAACTACATCTATTTGGGGAAGAGACGCGCACAACTTTTTAAATGAAATTACTTTTAATCATTGTAAATCAAAACCAAATTGTTGAACATTAAAATTGAACCAAAACGAAGTATTTCTCAAGTTTTTACTTCCATTTGGTGTTAAAAGGTTGATTCATAAACACTGAATTGATGTGTGTATTCGTATGTCTCATTACAAAGAAGGGAATTCTATTTATACACAAAAAACGTAATCTAAATATAGAAGACAGCAGCTGATTGCTAGCTGTCTTTATCCTTGCTGTTGATTGCTGAAGATTAGCTGGATATGCGGCTGTGGATTAGCTGCCGCAGGATGTCCGGCTGTTGATTAGCTGCAGTTTCCTCCAAGGTTAGTCTTTCCTTTCTAACACTCCCCCTCAAGTTGAATAGTTGGATTTCCAAAATTCAACTTGCCCAAACAATCATTGAGAATTTTCCCGTTAACTGCTTTTGTTAGAATGTCAGCAAGCTGATCCTTTGATCGAACGAATGGTAGTTCAATCGTACCATCTTCCAATTTTTCTTTGATGAAGTTCCTATCAACTTCCACGTGTTTTGTTCGATCATGTTGTACTGGGTTTTCTGAAATCTAAATTGCAGCTTTATTATCACACATAATCTTACTTGTTTCTTTTGACGGAAAACCAATCTCAGCTAAGAGTCTTCGTATCCACATGGCTTCTGTTAAACCTCGAGTTATGCCTCTAAATTCAGCTTCTGCACTTGAAAGAGCAACCACTTTTTGTTTTTTACTCCTCCAAGTGACAAGATTCCCACCAACTAGAGCGAAGTAGCCTGCTGTTGACCTCCGACTTCCCTTATCTCCTGCCCAGTCTGCATCAGTATAGATTTGAACATTTAGGTGTCCATGTGATTGAAACAGGACTCCATGACCCACTGTTCCTTTGAGATATCTAATAATTCTCCAAACTGCTTCCATATGTGACTGTTGAGGTTGGTGCATGAACTGACTTACTACCCCTACAGCATAGGCGATGTCTGGACGAGTGTGTGAGAGATATATTAGTTTTCCCACCAGCCGTTGGTATCTTTCTTTATTTGCTAATTTTGCTCCTTCTTCCATGTAAAGCTTTTGGTTTACACTCATAGGAGTATCTGCTGGTTTGCAATCGATCATTCCAATTTCTGCCAACAGGTCTAAGACATACTTCTTTTGACTAATGAAGATTCCTTGTTTCGACCTTAGTACTTCAATACCGAGGAAATACTTAAGTCTGCCCAAATCTTTCATTTCAAATTCAGCAAACAAGTTTTCTTTGAGTTTTACCATTTCTTCTTTATCGTTCCCTGTAATGATCATATCATCTACATAGATAATTAGACAGGTTACGAATTTTCCTCTTTTTTTGAGAAACAAAGTATGATCGGCATTACTTTGTTTATATCCAAACTTTTTCATAGCTACCGTAAATCTGCCAAACCAGGCCCGGGGAGACTGCTTCAAACCATAAAGGGACTTCTTCAGACGGCAAACTTCTCCAGTTTTGAAATCTTTTGTGAATCCTGGAGGAGCATCTATAAATACCTCTTCGTCTAGGTCCCCGTGTAAAAAGGCATTTTTTACATCAAACTGTTGAAGTGGCCACCCTTCATTTGCAGCTATCGAAAAAAGAACCCTGATTGTGTTCATTTTTGCAACCGGGGATAATGTTTCAGCATAGTCAATCCCATGTGTCTGAGTATACCCCTTTGCTACCAGTCGGGCTTTATATCTTTCAATTGTACCATCTGGTTTATACTTAATCGTATAGACCCAACGACACCCCACGGATTTCTTTCCCAACGGAAGAGTACACTTTTCCCATGTATTGTTCTTGGTTAGGGCTTCCATTTCTGTGTTCATTGCTTCCTTCCAATGTTTAGATTTTAAGGCTTGATCCACGTTTGTAGGAGTTTCTTCGGAATAAACAGATGAGATAAATGCTTTGGCTTCCTTAGTGAAGTTTCCATCGGCCACACTAGCTATAGGATAACTAGATCTTCTTGGTTCTTTTTCAGGAGAATACCGTTTCGGAGGAACCCCTCTGTTTGTTCTAGGGGTAACACATATCGCGATGGTGGTTCTTCTTGTCTGGATTCATCTGCCTGCAAATTTTCAGTTTGTTCTGTGGCAGTTTCATGGTTAGAAGTATTGGTATCCTCAAAGTCATTAGAAACTTCAAAAATACCACCAGACTGAATAGGATGAGTATCACTTACCTCGGACACCAGGTTAGGAGGAACATTAGGACCGTCAGTGGCACTGAGATTGGGTTCTGGTGACTCTGTGGTTGGTGACTCTGTAGTTGGTACATAGGGAACATATTCCAACCAGCTTAGTGTGTCTAAACATTCCTTCTCCCCCTGACCACTGAGTTGGGAATTGTAGTAATACTCGGTTTCAAGAAAGTCACAGTTTATTGTGGTGAACATATGACGTGTTTTTGGATTATAACATCTGTATCCCTTTTGATTCATTCCATACCCGACAAAGACACATTTTACAGCACAAGGGTCAAGTTTGGTTCGATCTGATTTAGGTATGTGAACAAAGGAAGTACATCCAAAGATTCGTGGTTGAAGGGTGAGAACTGAGGGTAGTTTGAAGAATTTTGAAAGGGTGTGTAACGGAGTGTTAAGCTTTAGGATTTTTGTTGGGAGTCGGTTGAGAAGATAGGTAGCAGTAGCAAGGGCTTCAGGCCAAAAATATTTCGGGACCTGGGATTCAATCAGGAGAGCTCGTGTCATTTCTAGCAAAATGCGATTTTTCCTTTCGGCGACACCGTTTTGTTCTGGGGTGTTTGGGCATGTAGTTTGGTGGATTATTCCCTTGTCTTGGAAAAAGGATTTAAACAAGGTATTAACAAACTCACCGCCATTATCAGATCGGAATATTTGGATATTTGTTTGAAATTGGGTTTGAATCATGGCGTAAAACATAGTGAATTTTTCAAATACTTCGGATTTGTTTTTCAAAAAATAAACCCAGGTCATTCGGGTACAATCATCAACGAACATCACAAAGTACCGAAGGTTTTGCCCCCCAAGAACTGGGGCAGGACCCCATACGTCAGAATGGATTAATGAAAATGGCAAAGCAGCCTTAGTGTTATTGGGTTTAAAAGTTTTTCTATGGCTTTTTGCTAAAACACATGTTTCACAATGTGACATAGAATTAACTGGAAATAGTTTCGGAAATAAAATATGCGAATAACTTGTAGAAGGATGACCTAATCTTCGGTGCCATAGCCAAGCTTCCCGTTCCGATGTCCCATGAGTCAGCATCACAGCACCACTTTGAGTCACCTCATCCACATAGTACAACCCTTGATTTTCAGTGCCACGCCCAATGATCACTCCCGTCCTGATATCCTGTAAAATACAAAACGTAGGGTACATTAGGACAATACAGTTGAGTTCCTTCGTGACATGGCTGATGGAAAGCAGCTTATGTGATAACGAAGGAACATAAAGGCAATTAGAGATTTTTATTGTGGGTGAAATCTCAATAGTTCCTCCCGATTTTACATCCATTATTCCTCCGTTTGCCGTTTGAATATGTGTTTTTTTCTGGTTTGGTTGTTGAAATAATATCCGATAGCTCATAAGTCATTGTATCGGTCGCACCACAATCGAAAATCCATGTTTTTTGTTTTTTGTTTTTTGTGATGTTTGTGGGCTATATTGGCATTTCCTTTATTTTCAGGGACCAAATGTGACATCTTCAAGTTTTCATTATATGGGTTCGGTTTACCCGCCCCAAACCCATCCGCCCAACAACCGCTCCTTTTTCTTTCTTCTTCTCCGCCTTTACCTAAGCATTTGTCTCCTTCATCTGTGGCGTCGGTCAATCCGCCGAAACCCACCCTCCGGCTTCCATCTCCTGTGACATCCCGGCTGCCGGTGTTAGATGACTTCCCCTTTTCCGTAGTCTTTGTGCCTCTCTTCTGACCATCAGACCACCATTCGGGATACCCGACGAGTTTGAAACATTGTTCCCGGGTATGTTTCGTCATGCCGCAATGATCACACTTGAGGTGAGTTTTGTCGTCTTTACTGGTTCCGATTCTTTTTCCATCGGCTCGTCGGTAGCCCTTTGACGCAAGCCCTAGTCCGTCAATTTCAGAGGCCATTAGACCCGCTGTGATACCCTGTGTGTCATTGAGAGGTGTTCCCAGAATATTCTGGTGAGCGGCCTCCTTGCGGACAGTAGCGTATGCAGTTTCTACGGTTGGAAGAGGTTCTAACCGGAGTATTTCCCTTTTTATAGGGTCATATTTCCGGTTGAGGGCGTTTAGAAACTGGAACAGTTTCTGCTCCGTCCTGATTTTGTGATACGCTTGGATATCGGCTGGGCAGGTCATAGAGTTTGGGTCAATCCGATCAATTTCTCCCCATGCTCCTTGGAGTATAATCCACAATTCTTCTAGGGAGAGATTGTTCTGTTTGATTTCATTCGCCTTGACATGTAGGTTGAAAGTTTGGAGCTTGTCACGCCCACTGCTATATGTTATAGCTAGGGCATCCCACAGCGATTTTGCTGTTGGGAATTCGGTTAGGTTGCTGGCAAGGGTTGGTTCGATGTTCTGTATGAGCCATGAGAAGACGACTAGGTCGTCTTGTTCCCATTGCTCATATTCCTCGCTGGTTTGGTTCGGCGGGTTGGTTGATAGATGGTTTAGGAAGGCTTTTGATTTACCGCCTATGGCTACCCTCATCATCCGGGTCCATAAGGCGTAATTCTGGCTGTTGAGCTTGAGGTTTATTTGAAGGTTATCGGATAGTTTTGGGTTTCTGTTTTGTGGGTTGAGGCCATTCTTGAGCAGGTTGGCGATTTGAATTGATAAATCTTCTCCCAAGTTACCGGCTTCGGCCATGGCAGCTTGGTTGAGAGGATGATTTGGTTTTGGGTGAGCAAGGTAGATGATGAACAGGTCAAGAACGACACTGCTCTGATACCATGTTAAAAGGTTGATTCATAAACACTGAATTGATGTGTGTATTCGTATGTCTCATTACAAAGAAGGGAATTCTATTTATACACAAAAAACGTAATCTAAATATAGAAGACAGCAGCTGATTGCTAGCTGTCTTTATCCTTGCTGTTGATTGCTGAAGATTAGCTGGATATGCGGCTGTGGATTAGCTGCCGCAGGATGTCCGGCTGTTGATTAGCTGCAGTTTCCTCCAAGGTTAGTCTTTCCTTTCTAACATTTGGTTCTATTGTTTTGGCTATACTAAATTACTAATAATATGTACATGTACATAAAATGTGATCAAAATAAATGAGTGATAATATTTCAAACTTATAAGACTTAAGTATTTGTATTGTACTGTCAAACATGTATGTAGTCCTACTTCAATTAATTAACGTTGTATTGTAGTGATAAGCAAAACATAATTTTGTGTAAAGTCTAACTTATAACTAAAGGCTCGAGCAATATTTAAAAATGTTACATAGCTCGAAATCCTACTGTTTATTTTGGGGTTTCCCACTAGTTTCAAGTATAAACCGTAGCATACTATTAATGTCTATGTAATTGCCGCATTTGTAATTTTTTTACTTAAGTGACATCCATCATGGCTATGAACAATTAACCTTGTGTTACAATCCAATGATGGTGGTGGTCGTTGGGTGATTGTCTTCAAAGAATATCAAGAACCATACTTTTGTGAAACTTAAGTTCAAAAATGACATCTAATTATAAATTAAGTTAATTCTATCAACAATAATAATTAACACAAAAGCATACTAAAAAGGGTAAAATTATTGTGAAAAAGTTTAATTATATAACTATTAAGTCAATATAACTTTAGGAAAAAAAATATTTACAGACTACTGGAGTGTACATCATACCACCAGTAGAAACCACCCGATCATATAATAAATGATGCCATGGGCAAATTCTTAGACATTTAATAAATAAGTCTCTTAGAGTTTTATTTATTAGAAAAGAATCACATCAATAAAAGGCTTACTTATATTTGTTGACTGAATTTAATAAAAGGTTTAATTATATTTGCTGACTGAATTTAAGTTCGGTTTAAGTCAATTCGGTCCCAACCCGATTACTTGGTGGGCCAAGCACTCTTCTGGGCTTACACGTCCTTACAACAAAAGGCCAACATGGGTTACAAAATCTGTTAGGCCCATCAAGTAAGCCTACAGTGGTCTATCTCCAAAGTTCCATACTCTCTCGTGCTTTTCCGGTGTTTGCCGACAAAACCATCCCCATGCCGGAGAGCCGGTTAGTCGGAAAAATCCGAGTTAATAACACTAAATCGAACCGTTAAAAGTAACGAACCTAGAGGGCAAAGCATGAGGATCATCATCCGACGATCAAGTGAGTCGAAATCATTACAATGTAGTATGTATATCACGAGTACTATGTGAAAGAAGTGGATAAATATGTAGTTAAAAGTGTATTATAGTTAGGAATTATTATTATTATTGTAAAAATTGTGATACATACTAATGTTTCGAATGTCACACCCCCGACCCGTAGCGGAATAAGAGTCGGGTCATAATTGGGTTATCACCAAAGCTCATGATGTTTACTAATATGTTTCATATTTATTAAATTCAAAATTACATCCTCAATATTCCAAACAAGTTCATACCATTACAAAGAAAAATAACCAACTAAACAATCCAAAGTCTAAACCGGTTTATTCTTCTAAGCCATCCTATATGTTTCTTGCTGCATCTGGATCACCTGTATCATGTGTAAAAATGGGGGTTTTTGGGTCAACATAAGTTGGCGAGTGAACCTTGTTAGAAAACATTTATTATTGATTTCATGTTATATTTATGATGGAAAATTGTGCAATAATCATATGTGAGCAAACGTAAATAAACATACAATAACAATAACATTAACAATCCATAACAAACAATAACATACAATAACAATAACAAACCACCTTGCATGAATATATGACATGAATGATACTGTATATGTTGGCAACGTCACGTTCACGCACATAGGTAATGGGGAACGGACGGCCTATGATAAATGTATGTGCGATTAAGGCTCAATCAAACGGAGCCGATCGTATGTTGGCAACGCCTCGTTCACGCTCATAGGTAATGGGGAACAGCTCAACGCTCATAGGTAATGGGGAGCGGCGGCCTATGATAATGTATGTACTGAAAATGCTAAATTTAATCTAAACATTAACCACACAAACAGTTGATACATATTGAATACACATTTGATCATGGATATGATGGATGCACAATTGTTTAAATGTAACAAATAATAAGACACATGATACACCCCAAAACGTGATTAAAACGGGGAATTTGTAGAGATTCACTCACATTGGATGCATTCGGTTGAAGATGCTGAATGTGCACTAGTTTAGAGGGTTGATCGACGAGGATTAACTAACCTAAATAATAACGAAAGGTATGGTAAATGAGTGGATTTTATTAATAATTTTAATAGGATTTTTAGATATATTTTTTGTGAGTTTAAGGCTATTTTCTAACTTTAAAAACATTATTTTTAAGTATTTTTAAATGATTTTTAAATTAAATAAATAAACAAAAATATAAAAAAAAATGTTGACGTTTTGGGTTTGACCATTGACTTTGACTTGTTGACCGGTTCGGTCGTGTATATTGTTTCCACTGAGTGAGGTTCGAACTCGTGACATCCCGTACGCGTGCACGCAGCTCTACCAACTGAGCTACGTGTCTAACCCGAAATATTTCTGTTATTAATTATATTTATATACTAATTAATTTATTCCAAAATTCATTTCTTAAAAAGGATTTAAATTCTATCAAACCGGCGTGCGTATCAGGTCTCGAACCCGGGACCTGTTGATTAACGTTACACACAGTCCACCGCTGGACTGTGTGTCTAACCTGGTTAAAACACTTTTTTTATTTCTCTTATATACTAACTGGAAGTTTTCATATTTGGGTTTTATAAAAAGTCTGAATATTGTGACTGTCACACCCCGACCCGCAGCGGAAAAGGTGATCGGGCATGATTGGGTTATCATCAAAGCTCATGACATTTATTTTAACGTTTCATATTCATTAATACAATTTAATGGAAATTTACAATAAATATTACAACATGTCCTAAATATCAATCTAGGCTTCATTGTTTTCTTCTAAGGCATTTCCTATGTTTTCCTTGCTTCATCCTGTTCACCTGTATCATGTGTAAAATGGTTTTTGGATCAACAAAATTTGGCGAGTGAATCCTATGGAAAACATTTGAACAAGTTTATTTAATTGATTATGAAATAAAGTGCACAAACACACATGAGTAAAAATAGATGTAAACTTATTCATAAATCAATTTTATATTAAACAATACACACATGAACAATAATGGATCGTTTAGAGGCACGCGTTGCTCAACTCGTCTCTCACGAGGAACTGATGGGCCTAATGAATGAATTGCATAAACATGATAATATGAAAGACATAACTACAAACAATATAAACTCAATAATACACACATGAACAATAATGGATTTGTTTTGAGGCACGCGTTGCTCAACTCGTCTACCACGAGGAACTGATGGGCTTAATGAATGAATTTCGTATAAGTTGACAAAATGAGATACATAATTACAACGATAATAACAATCTAAGTTTAGATCACGATATGGTATGGCACAAGTTTAAATAAACGAGTTAATTATTTTGTGACACATGACACACCCCAAAACGTGTAATTAAAAAGGGGGACTTGTAAGATTCACTCACAGTGGGTGCGTTCGGTTGATGATGTTGAATGCACGCGAAGTGGTTTTAACCACGAGTGAAATTAACCTAGATAAATAGCATTATGATTCGGTAAGTAAACGGATTTTATTAATCCATTTTAGTAGGATTGTTGGGTGTATTTTTGTGAGTTTAAGGCTATTTTCTAACCTTAAAAATGTTATTTTTAAGTATTTTTAATTGATTTTTAATTAAAATAAATAAATAAAAATAATAAAAAAAAGTTGACTTTTTTTGACCGTTGACCGTTGACCTTGACTGTTTGACCGGTTCGTATGCGTGTAAGTGTGCGCTGAGTGAGGCTCGAACCCGAGACCTCCCGTACGCGTGCACGCAGCTCTACCAACTGAGCTACGTGTCTAACCCGAAATATTTCTGTTTTTAATTATATTTATATATTAATTAGATTAATCCGAAAATCAATTTATTTCTAAAAAGATTTTACTGAATCGGACCGGTGCGCTCCACAGGTCTCGAACTCGGGACCTGTGGTTTATGTTAACACACAGTCCACCGCTGGACTGTGTGTCCAACTTGTTAAATAAACTGATTTTTATTATACTTAAATACAAACTAAGTATTTTCATTTCTGACTTAAATAAAAAGTTTGATAATTGTTCGAACCGGTGCGGTAGTCCGGACTCGAACTCGTGTCCTGTGATTAAACATACACACAGTCCACCACTGGACTGTGTGTCTAACTTGGTTATTATTCCGGTTATTATTAAACTTAACATGTACAGCGGTGACTCCGGTTAGGTTAACAAACCAAGAAAAAAAGACATTTTTATTAAGGCAAGCATGCGTGGGACAAGATTCGAACTCGAGACGTTTACGTGTTTATTGTGCACACAGTCCACGCTGGACTGTGTGTCTAACCCGAGTTATAACTTGATTTTAATTATACTTATATGTTACCGAAACTTCGTCTTCTTCGTCAGTTTTAACCAGAAACGATGACTGACTGGTTCGAAGTTTTAATCATGTTCGTTAGCGTGTTTCAGTTAATTACAGGTGAGATATAAATAAAAAGAAAGAAAAATTAGGCGTAAAGTATACCGATTGGACTCCTCTGTTTCTCCGGCGAAACTCCGGTGACAGCAAAAGATTCCGGCGTCGTGTGTCTTGCGGCAGAGAGTCTTCAGCAAGCTTGAAAAGGATGTGGGTGACTTCGGTATAAACTCAGGGGGTTTAGTAAGGCTCAAAAGTGAAGGGTTCGGTTTTCCGGCGATGTGCAGAAGTTTTCCGGCGAATGGAATTACGTCGGGAAAAGGTGCGGTTTTGAGCGAAAAAGCTTGCAGAGGTTCGAGGGGGTATTTATAAGGCAGGTCCTCGATGAATTTGGTCCGATTTCCGACTTGATTCAAAGTCATTACGTTTTCCGGAGGTTATAGCTTGTGTCGCGGGTTCAGGCGTCGGTTATAACCGATGTCCTAGTAAATGTTTACGTTAAGAACAAAAGAAACCGTTCAATCTCGCGAGATCGCCGGGATTTCCGACGACTGCAATTTGGGCGCCGGTTTTGAATTCGAGAATCATGATATGAATTAATTGATTCTAATAATTAACAAAGAACACTAGTGGCGCAGTGGTTGAGTGTGTGTGTGATAAGTCTGCTGAACCGGTATACTGACCCGGGTTCGAAACCCGGCAGAAACATTTAATTTTTATTTCATTATTTTTAACAATTTTTCAAAAACAAATTATATATTCCAATATAATAATTAATTATGTATCGTTTAAAATTAATTTAGGCATTAAATACGCCACGAAAATTTAAATGGATTGTTCGGTTAATAAACGGAGCGGGTTTGGTAAAATCCGTTTTTTACGGATGTTACAGTATCCCCTGCTTTTTAGAAATTTCGTCCCGAAATTTAAATAGTGATATATTTGACTAAAAAAAATGATGGTGTTTAGTTTGGCAGTTACATGCTTAGAAAAAGTAAGGGTTTAAGTTTTTGTTTGAGGCGGTAACCTTCCTTGTAAGGGTTAAGTACCCCATTACAGGAATCGCTTTTTGTTGCCTACTGTAAAAGTATTGATAAGCAGAATTGATTCGCTAAATATGATATCATGCATAAGAGTTTGGATATGTTTGGAAGGATATGGTTATATCCTAAGGCAAAACTTCTAATACTACAACCTACATGGAACTTCTCATAACCATCTAACAATACCTCTGATCCTTTGACAAGAATACTTATATTTAGGAAGTACCAGCGGCGTATCCACCATATTCTTGTCAAATTTTCATTGGTTTTATCAGTAAATTATGATTGGTTCTATGACTATAGAACATAAATAAACACAACAGCTAATATTTGAATCCACATTCTGATAGCATATATGTTTGAATGGTGACAGTTCCTCTCTCGTTTGTTATGATGGAGAGGTTAGTTTATGTAGAAATGGAACACAATCCAATTTCTTTAAATAGCGAGATGATATAAATGTAACACAAATTTTAACCCAGGGCAATACTAAATCCTACATGGAACTTCTCATAACCGCCTGATAATGCCTCTGATCCTTTGGCAAGAATACTTATATATAGGAAGTACCAGCGGCGTATCCACCATATTATTGCCAAATTTTCATTGGTTTTATCCACAAGTTATGATTAGTTACCAAGAAACTACTAAATCCTACATAGAACTTCTCATAACCGCCTGATAATGCCTTTGATCCTTTGGCAAGAATACTTATATATAGGAAGTACCAGCGGCGTATCCACCATATTCTTGCCAAATTTTCATTGGTTTTATCAGTGTATTATGATTAGTCCTATGTGACTCTACAACCAATACAACAAACACAAGATACTGAAAATGAAAAATGTCTGTGCGATCAAGGCTCAATCAAACGGAGCCGATCGTATTGCATGTACTAAAAATAATAAATTTAATCTAAACAATAATCACACAAACAGCCTATACATGGAACCTCTCATAACCGCCAGATAATGCTTCTGATCCTTTGACAAGAATACTTATATATAGGAAGTACCAGCGGCGTATCCACCATATTCTTGTCAAAGTTTCATTGGTTTTATCCTTAAGTTATGATTGGTTCTATGTGATTCTAAAACATAAAGAAAACATAAAACTAAACGATTGGAGTTGAATCTGGATCTTCGGTGAAGAGGACTAGTTGGGTATCTTCGTTTGGGCCGTCATTATCTTCGACAGGATTGGCGTTGATGTTGAAGACTCTTCCTCTTGCTGGTGGCCTAGCGGTTGGGTTTTCTTGGTTTACTTGGTTAACTGGGTTTGATTGAGCTTGAGTGTTGATGACGTTAACCAATTGAGGGCATGTGTTTCTAAAATGGGTAGGGTCGCCACAATTGAAACAAGCTCGAACATATGGGAACATGGGGTATTGGGGTTGTTGATAGGTTCGGACCATGTTTTGAATAGGGGGAGAGATTTGGTTTTGAAAGGTGCGACAAACCTTGCTCAAATGACCATAGCGTCCACAAGTTGTACATAGTCGACAAGGTAAGGTAAGGGGATGGTGGTAAAAACAGTTGTTGCATCGAGGGTGAGGTCCAAGATATGGTTTCTTATTTGGGTAAGTTGAGTTGGGTGCCACTTGAGTGATTGGGATAGCTTGGATGGGTATGGCGTGTGAAATTGGTTGATTTCGTTGGATAGCAGCGAAAAGTTGCCCGTCTCTTTTTCTCTTAGAATTGGGTTGAGAAGGGGATTCGGTTTGGGTGTGGTCAGAGGTTTCCGTCGATGCTTTATCCTTCTTCTTCTCCTCCTTGAAGTCTTTGTTCCAGATTCGGTTCTCGGTGAGCTCTGTTGCTAGCTCCATTGCTGCTTCCAAAGTTGCAGGCGTGGTACTTATTATAGAGTCTTGAATCTTTGACGGAAGACCACGAATGTAGTGCTCGATCAAACGGTAGAGGGGAGTGAACATGTTGGGAACCATTTGATGTAATTTGAGGAATCTTTTGTTGTACGTGATGTGGTCGCCTTCCTTTTGCTTCAACGAATAGACCGGTGCGCTCCACAGGTCTCGAACTCGGGACCTGTGGTTTATGTTAACACACAGTCCACCGCTGGACTGTGTGTCCAACTTGTTAAATAAACTGATTTTTATTATACTTAAATACAAACTAATTATTTTCATTTCTGACTTAAATAAAAAGTTTGATAATTGTTCGAACCGGTGCGGTAGTCCGGACTCGAACTCGTGTCCTGTGATTAAACATACACACAGTCCACCACTGGACTGTGTGTCTAACTTGGTTATTATTCCGGTTATTATTAAACTTAACATGTACAGCGGTGACTCCGGTTCGGTTAAAAAAACAAGAAAAAAAGACATTTTTATTAAGGCAAGAATGCGTGGGACAAGATTCGAACTCGAGACGTTTACGTGTTTATTGTGCACACAGTCCACCGCTGGACTGTGTGTCTAACCCGAGTTATAACTTGATTTTAATTATACTTATATGTTACCGAAACTTCGTCTTCTTCGTCAGTTTTAACCAGAAACGATGACTGACTGGTTCGAAGTTTTAATCATGTTCGTTAGCGTGTTTCAGTTAATTACAGGTGAGATATAAATAAAAAGAAAGAAAAATTAGGCGTACAGTATACCGACTGGACTCCTCTGTTTCTCCGGCGAAACTCCGGTGACAGCAAAAGATTCCGGCGTCGTGTGTCTTGAGGCAGAGAGTCTTCAGCAAGCTTGAAAAGGATGTGGGTGACTTCGGTATAAACTCAGGGGGTTTAGTAAGGCTCAAAAGTGAAGGGTTCGGTTTTCCGGCGATGTGCAGAAGTTTTCCGGCGAATGGAATTACGTCGGGAAAAGGTGCGGTTTTGAGCGAAAAAGCTTGCAGAGGTTCGAGGGGGTATTTATAAGGCAGGTCATCGATGAATTTGGTCCGATTTCCGACTTGATTCAAAGTCATTACGTTTGCCGGCGGTTATAGCTTGTGTCACGGGTTCAGGCGTCGGTTATAACCGATGTCCTAGTAAATGTTTACGTTAAGAACAAAAGAAACCGTTCAATCTCGCGAGATCGCCGGGATTTCCGACGACTGCAATTTGGGCGCCGGTTTTGAATTCGAGAATCATGATATGAATTAATTGATTCTAATAATTAACAAAGAACACTAGTGGCGCAGTGGTTGAGTGTGTGTGTGATAAGTCTGCTGAACCGGTATACTGACCCGGGTTCGAAACCCGGCAGAAACATTTAATTTTTATTTCATTATTTTTAACAATTTTTCAAAAACAAATTATATATTCCAATATAATAATTAATTATGTATCGTTTAAAATTAATTTGGGCATTAAATACACCACGAAATTTTAAACTGATTGTTCGGTTAATAAACGGAGCGGGTTTGGTAAAATCCGTTTTTGACGGATGTTACAGTGACGAATCGGAATAAGGGCGGACTCGAACCCGGTATCGCTGTGTTTCAATTGCACACAGTCCACCGCTGGACTGTGTGTCTAACCCGAGTTATAATCCAATTTATATTAAATTTATATACAGACTCACTTCATCTTCTTCGTTATAATAACCCAGACAACGATTACTCTACTGAACTTGTTCAATTCAATTAACAGGCGTATGAATGATTAAAATGTAACGGATAGGAAAGGTTTTGGGAATGAACATACCGGAATGATGACTTTTCTCAGAACTCCGGCAATGTCGTCGGCTCTGTTTTTATGAACTCCGTCTGAGCGGACCAATTAACAGTTTTTGATTAACTAATTGTGGAATTGAAGGACTAAACAAGAGTTATCAGAAAGTTTGAATGATTATATCGTTTCACAGCGCAATGTAGGAATTTTCAGAAAACTTCCGGCGAGTGTTGATTATCCGATATCGTCGTCTGGGATATATTCTGATTGAAAAGTTTGAGTTAGCAAAAGCCTAACAACTGATAGAAGATGAAAGAATTGAGAAATTTACCGTTTTGATGAAAGACAAGGTTTTCCGGTGAAAGTCCGGCGAGTTCAAAAAAACGTTTCCGACGAACTGACAATAGAGCAAAAGTGAAATTGAGAGTTCTGTGGATGATTTTTAGTCGCGGGATACTGATATTGTTGGAGTAATTCAGGAAGTGAATGTTTTCGGTTATTAAACCCGAACATCACATGAATTCAAGTTCAATAAAGGCTGAATTGATTAAGAATGTCGGTTTATCGGTTATAAGCAAGAATCCGCGATCACTCAAAAGTCCCTGGACGTTTGGAAGCCGATATCGGTTTCAGTTTGGCGCAAACAGGTTGATTCACGGTTGAAGTTATGTTTTAATTGTTTCCTAGAATTCACAAAGACATCAAGTGGCGGAGTGGTTATGTGATTGAGGTTTAAGGGTTCCGGCTGACCCGGGTTCGAAACCCGGCAGCCCTTTTTCATTTTTAATTGTGTTAATTTTATTTTTTAACAATTTTAATTTCCATAATCTAAAATGTTTATTAGTTATGTATTGTTTAAAATTAAAATAGGCATTTAATGAGCAACAAAAATATAAAAACTGATTATTCGGTTAATAAACGAAGTGGGTTTTGAAAACCCATTTTTTGATAAATGTTACAGTATCCCCTACTTTTAGAAATTTCGTCCCGAAATTTAAGCAGTGGTAACAGGAAAAAGATGCGGGTATTTTTCGCGCATTGAGTCTTCACGTTCCCAAGTAAACTCAGGTCCCCGTTTCGACTCCCAGCTTACCCTTACAATTGGAATACGACTCCGTCTTAAACGTTTTTCTCCGAAGTCCATGATCTCTACTGGTCTTTCAATGAAATGCATAGATTCATCGATCTGAATATCTTCCAGGGGAATATGGAGGTTTTCATCGGCGAGACACTTCTTTAAGTTTGATACGTGGAATGTGGGGTGAATTCTGTTGAGTTCTTCTGGTAGATCAAGCTTGTATGCTACAGGTCCTACTCTTTCGAGTATCTTGAAAGGTCCTACGTAGCGTGGTGCTAGCTTGCCCTTCTGGCTAAAACGAACTACTCCCTTCCACGGTGATACTTTTAAAAGTACATGATCACCAATGTTAAACTCCAAAGGCTTTCGTCGTTTATCTGCATAACTCTTTTGACGACTTTGTGCCGCTAGAAGATTGTTTCGAATTTGATGGATCTTGTCTATTGTTTCTTGAATCAATTCTGGACCGGTGATTTGAGCTTCCCCAATTTCGTGCCAACATACTGGAGATCGGCACTTACGACCATATAAAGCTTCGAAATGTGCCATGCCGATACTTGAATGATAGCTGTTGTTGTACGAAAATTCAACTAATGGTAAATGAGCGTCCCAATTTCCCTTGAAGTCTATGACACATGCTCGAAGCATATCTTCAAGAGTTTGAATGGTGCGTTCAGATTGTCCATCAGTTTGAGGATGATAAGCGGTACTGAGGTCTAATCGTGTACCCAAAGCGGCTTGTACGGCTTGCCATGTTCGTGAAGTGAAACGACCATCACGATCTGAAATAATGCTTAACGGTACACCATGACGGCTTACGATTTCACTGATGTAAGTACGAGCTAACTTCTCGTTCTTGAATTCTTCGTGGATCGGATAAAGTGAGCTGATTTTGTAAGACGATCAATGATTACCCATATAGTGTCATACCCACCAGAAGTGCGAGGTAACCCGGTAATGAAGTCCATGGTTATGTTTTCCCACTTCCATACAGGTATTTCAGGTTGGACCAGAAGTCCTGAGGGTCTTTGATGTTCAGCTTTTACTTTGGAACATGTAAGGCACTTGGAAACAAAAACAGTAATATCCTTTTTCATTCCAGGCCACCAGTAGGTGTGTCGAAGGTCTTGATACATCTTGTCGGCTCCTGGGTGTATAGAGTATCGTGTTTTGTGTGCCTCATTCATAAGGAATTCACGAAGGTTGTTGTGGTCAGGAATCCATATGCGATCTAGATAGTACAGAATATCGTCGGATTTAGTTTCAATTTTAAGTTCAGCTCCACAGGATAGCTCTTTTCGTACGTCGTCTTCCGTTACTGAAACATGTTGGGCTTCTCGAATTTGATCTTTGATGTCGGTTATGATTTGCGAACATAGAAGACGAATGGAGTTCGCATAACCCTTTCGACTGAGTGCATCGGCCACCACGTTTGCCTTGCCAGGATGATACCGAATTTCACAGTCGTAGTCATTAAGAAGTTCAACCCATCTTCGTTGCCTCATGTTTAACTCCTTTTGGTTAAAGGTATGTTGAAGACTCTTGTGGTCAGTGTATATTTCACACTTAGTACTGTAGAGATAATGTCTCCATATCTTAAGAGTGAACACAACGGCTCCAAGTTCTAGGTCGTGGGTGGTGTAGTTCTTCTCATGAGTTTTGAGTTGTCTAGAAGCATAAGCTATCACCTTTCCTCTTTGCATTAGAACACAGCCTAGTCCTTGCTCTGACGCGTCGCAATAAACCACAAAGTCATCACAACCTTCAGGAAGAGTGAGGATAGGTGCGTCACAGAGTTTTTGTTTAAGGGTTTGGAAGGCTTCTTCTTGTTTGGGTCCCCATATGAAGGGTTTTCCTTTATGAGTTAAAGCCGTGAGTGGTACAGCAATACGAGAGAAATTTGCAATGAAACGGCGATAATAACCAGCCAAACCAAGAAATGATCTTACTTCGGTAGGTGTACGTGGTGCTTGCCATTCTTGTACTACTTTGATCTTTGAGGGGTCGATATGTATTCCCTTGTCATTGACGACATGTCCAAGGAATTGTACCTCTTTTAACCAGAATTCGCATTTGGAGAATTTGGCATAGAGCTTCTCATTCCCTAAGAGTGTAAGGATGAGTCGAAGGTGTCGTTCATGATCAGACTTAGACTTTGAGTAAATGAGGATGTCGTCGATGAAGACTATAACAAAGCGATCGAGATAAGGTTTGCAAACTCTGTTCATTAGATGCATGAAGATAGCTGGAGCATTGGTTAGACCAAATGGCATGACCATGAATTCATAATGACCATAACGAGTTCGGAAGGCGGTCTTTGGGACGTCTTCTTCATGTACTCTGAGTTGATGATAACCAGAACGAAGGTCGATTTTCGAAAAACAGTTGGCACCTTGAAGTTGGTCAAGAAGATCATCAATGCGAGGTAATGGGTAGCGGTTCTTGACCGTTAACTTGTTGAGTTCTCTGTAGTCGATGCACATGCGAAACGTTCCATCTTTCTTCTTCACAAAAAGGACAGGTGCACCCCAAGGCGAGGAGCTAGGACGTATGAATCCTTTGTCAGTCAGCTCTTGCAATTGACTGGCTAGCTCTTGCATTTCGGATGGGGCTAACCTATAAGGAGATTTTGCAACTGGTGTAGCTCCAGGTATAAGATCAATGCGGAATTCGACTTCTCTCACGGGAGGAAGTCCTGAAATGTCGTCAGGAAAAACTTGCGGAAAATCTTTTACTACTGGGATGTCTTCAAGTTTCTTCTCCTTGGTTCCCTTTTTGACGACATGAGTTAGAAATGCGACATAATTCTTGCGGAGATATTTTCGGGCTTGAAGACAGGACATTAATTTGAGCCCTTTCGAAGGGGTTTCTCCAAAGATTCGTAGAGTCTGACCGTTTGTAAGAGGAATGCGTATAAACTTTTCGCGGCATACAACTTCAGCATGATGTTGGCTGAGCCAGTCCATACCAAATATAATGTCGAAACTTCCCAACTTCATAGGAATGAGGTCAACTGGAAAATCGTGATCGTTTAGAGTGAGAGTACAATTGCGTAAAATAGAGTTTAAGGAGACCGGTTTTCCGTCAGCAACTTCTATCGTTATGGATTCCATGAGTTTATCACAAGTTTGGTTTAGGGTGGGTTCAAATTCTAAGGACACAAAACTTTTATCCGCGCTAGTATCAAATAACATGGATGCATAACTACCATTTATGAGAAACGTACCGTTAACCACATTGTTGTCAGCCCTAGCTTGATTGGCGTTGATGTTAAAAGCTCTTCCTCTTGCAGGTGGAGGAGCTTGATTAGCCTGGTTTACTGGATTAGCTTGAGCTTGGGCATGGATAATATTCACTAGGCGTGGACAGGTGTTTCTGAAATGGTTCAGGTCTCCACAGTTGTAACAAGCCCGCATAGGTTGCACCATGGGATAGTTTGGTTGGTAGTAGGATTGGGCTACATGTTGGGTAGGTGGTAGTAGTAGAGGTTGTTGGGCTTGACCCACTATCTGATGGTGGGTTTGGGTTGAGGGCTGATGGCGGTTCGTTCGCTGAGGTACGCGACAGGTTTGAATGGTGTGACCTGCGCGACCACAGCCGGTGCAATGTTGGCAGGGATGATCAGGAAAATGATGGTATTGCCAACGGTTGCACTTTGGGTATGGCCGGAGTATGGCCTTTTATATGGTGCAGGTGAGGGGGCTACTTGGGTAATGGGTGCAGCAGGGATGGGGAAATTTGTTTGTGTGACAGCAAAGTTTCTGGTGTTTCATTTCCTCTTGTTAGCAAACTTTGAGGAGGAGGTGGAATGGTTTGAAGTTTGGCCCTCAACGGGGGCTTTCTTTTTCTCGTCTTTAAATTTTCCGTTGCGAATACGATTCTCGGTAAGCTCGGTAGCTAGTTCCATAGCAGCTTCGAGTGTTGCAGGCGAGGTGCTGAGAACCGAGTCTTGAATTTTCGAGGGGGGGCCTCGAATATAGTGTTCGACTAACCGGTAAACTGGGGTGAACAAGTTAGGGACCATTTGGTTCAACTCTAAAAACCGTTTGTTGTAGGAAGTGTGATCTCCCTCCTTTTGCTTCAACGAATGAAATTCAACCTCTAACTTTTTGATCTCGCTTCTTGGACAGAAGCGTCTCGTCATGATTTCCCTTAACTCATCCCACGTTAAGGCCATTGCATTTTCGACTCCTCTCTTCCCCTTTTCAGTATTCCACCAGGTAAGAGCTACCCCAAATAGCCTCCCGGTTGCGTAACATACCTTGCGATCCTCGGGACAATCGCAGTTGAGGAAAGTGTTTTCCATTTCCTCAAACCAGTGGAGGAGGGCAGTGACACCTTCGGTCCCTTCAAATTTCGGGGGATCGCAAGACTTGAAATGTTTGTATGAGCACTTTTTGGAGGGAGGGTTGTCAACATTCTAGTCTTCTTGTTGGGGAGGGTTGATGGGATTTGTGGCGAGAGCTTGTTGGACTTGAACTACGATGTCAGGAAGCACCGCGGCCATTTGTTTTGCGATATGGGTGGCCAAGCGTTCGTTTGACCTTCCTGATCTTCTACCCCCACGTTGTTGCCTAGCCGACATCTACAGGAATATACATAAGAAGATTGTGAGTTTATGGAGTCTTTTTAGGTGTCATGTGTCTAAAAAAAATAAAAAAAAATAACATAAACATCAATAATGCAACTACATCCATAGGATGTCTTGGGTTTGCTCATGTTGGGCCTCAAATGTCCCCCATACCTTCACCTGTATAGTCATGTGGGCCCCCATGGCTATTGGCTTAGTAGGATTCACATTGGTATTGGCGGTTTAACACTCGCATCACCCGAATGAAAACCATGAAATATGTTTACGAGATGTATGGTCGGAAGGTGTCCAGGTGTAGACACAATGACAACTCAAAGTGGGGTTAGCTCACACGACGTTTGGTATAGCATGCTTTGGCCTAATAGGTCCTTCGTACTCTCATCGTTAGTCCCCAGGTAGGCAAACTGGTCCTTTATTTTGGATTTATACGAATGCCAAGCCTAGACAGGACGTTCCGACTACCGGTACTTGTACCCTTCCAGTTACTACATGCCCGTCATGAGAACTCACTTTGATGTGATTTGAAAATACAAAAATCGTTGCAAAAGTCATGGAAATTGTGTGGTGTGTGCTCTCATGGATATGATATGTTATGAGAATATGATTCATGATAGGCATTGTATAATAATATGTACTTATGAACATGCTTGCATAATATTGAATGTAACAATAAACATAAAGCATATAAACATCATGAATTTTGCATGTAACACACAAACAATTTAAAAATTCTAATCAACTATAGTATAGGCTCTAAGGGTCTAATAACCTATCCTATATCCCTATAGTCATAGCTCTGATACCAATCTGTCACACCCCGACCCGCAGCGGAATAAGAGTCGGGGCATAATTGGGTTATCACCAAAGCTCATGATGTTTACTAATATGTTTCATATTTATTAAATTCAAAATTACATCCTCAATATTCCAAACAAGTTCATACCATTACAAAGAAAAATAACCAACTAAACAATCCAAAGTCTAAACTGGTTTATTCTTCTAAGCCATCCTATATGTTTCTTGCTGCATCTGGATCACCTGTATCATGTGTAAAAATGGGGGTTTTTGGGTCAACATAAGTTGGCGAGTGAACCTTGTTAGAAAACATTTATTATTGATTTCATGTTATATTTATTATGGAAAATTGTGCAATAATCATATGTGAGCAAACGTAAATAAACATCCAATAACAATAACATTAACAATCCATAACAAACAATAACATACAATAACAATAACAAACCACCTTTCATGAATATATGACATGAATGATACTGTATATGTTGGCAACGTCACGTTCACGCTCATAGGTAATGGGGAACGGACGGCCTATGATAAATGTATGTGCGATCAAGGCTCAATCAAACGGAGCCGATCGTATGTTGGCAACGCCTCGTTCACGCTCATAGGTAATGGGGAACAGCTCAACGCTCATAGGTAATGGGGAGCGGCGGCCTATGATAATGTATGTACTGAAAATGATAAATTTAATCTAAACATTAACCACACAAACAGTTGATACATATTGAATACACATTTGATCATGGATATGATGGATGCACAATTGTTTAAATGTAATAAATAATAAGACACATGATACACACCAAAACGTGATTAAAACGGGGAATTTGTAGAGATTCACTCACATTGGGTGCGTTCGGTTGAAGATGCTGAATGCGCACGAGTTTAGAGGGTTGATCTACGAGAATTAACTAACCTAAATAATAACGAAAGGTATGGTAAATGAGTGGATTTTATTAATAATTTTAATAGGATTTTTAGATATATTTTTTGTGAGTTTAAGGCTATTTTCTAACTTTAAAAACATTATTTTTGAGTATTTTTAATTGATTTTTAAATTAAATAAATAAACTAAAATAAAAAAAATGTTGACTTTTTGGGTTTGACCGTTGACCATTGACTTTGACTTGTTGACCGGTTCGGTCGTGTATATTGTTTGCACTGAGTGAGGTTCGAACTCGTGACCTCCCGTACGCGTGCACGCAGCTCTACCAACTGAGCTACGTGTCTAACCCGAAATATTTCTGTTATTAATTATATTTATATACTAATTAATTTATTCCAAAATTCATTTCTTAAAAAGGATTTAAATTCTATCGAACCGGCGTGCGTATCAGGTCTCGAACCCGGGACCTGTTGATTAACGTTGCACACAGTCCACCGCTGGACTATGTGTCTAACCTGGTTAAAACACTTGTTTTTATTTCTCTTATATACTAACTGGAAGTTTTCATATTTGGGTTTTATAAAAAGTCTGAATATTGTGACGAATCGGAATAAGGGCGGACTCGAACCCGGTATCGCTGTGCTTCAATTGCACACTGTCCACCGCTGGACTGTGTGTCTAACCCGAGTTATAATCCAATTTATATTAAATTTATATACAGACTCACTTCATCTTCTTCGTTATAATAACCCAGACAACGATTACTCTACTGAACTTGTTCAACTCAATTAACAGGCGTATGAATGATTAAAATGTAACGGATAGGAAAGGTTTTGGGAATGAACATACCGGAATGATGACTTTTCTCAGAACTCCGGCAATGTCGTCGGCTCTGTTTTTATGAACTCCGTCTGAGCGGACCAATTAACAGTTTTTGATTAACTAATTGTGGAATTGAAGGACTAAACAAGAGTTATCAGAAAGTTTGAATGATTATACCGTTTCACAGCGCAATGTAGGAATTTTCAGAAAACTTCCGGCGAGTGTTGATTATCCGATATCGTTGTCTGGGATTGATTCTGATTGAAAGGTTTGAGTTAGCAAAAGCCTAACAACTGATAGAAGATGAAAGAATTGAGAAATTTACTGTTTTGATGAAAGACACGGTTTTCCGGTGAAAGTCCGGCGAGTTCAAAAAAACGTTTCCGACGAGCTGACAATAGAGCAAAAGTGAAATTGAGAGTTCTGTGGATGATTTTTAGTCGCGAGATACTGATATTGTTGGAGTAATTCAGGAAGTGAATATTTTCGGTTATTAAACCCGAACATCACATGAATTCAAGTTCAATAAAGGCTGAATTGATTAAGAATGTCGGTTTATCGGTTATAAGCAAGAATCCGCGATCACTCAAAAGTCCCTGGACGTTTGGAAGCCGATATCGGTTTCAGTTTGGCGCAAACAGGTTGATTCACGGTTGAAGTTATGTTTTAATTGTTTCCTAGAATTCACAAAGACATCAAGTGGCGGTGTGGTTATGTGATTGAGGTTTAAGGGTTCCGGCTGACCTGGGTTCGAAACCCGGCAGCCCTTTTTCATTTTTAATTGTTTTAATTTTATTTTTTAACAATTTTAATTTCCATAATCTAAAATGTTTATTAGTTATGTATTGTTTAAAATTAAAATAAGCATTAAATGAGCAACAAAAATATAAAACTGATTATTCGGTTAATAAACGAAGCGGGTTTTGAAAACCTATTTTTCGACAAATGTTACATCAAACAACCAAAAGGATAAAGCCGCCCAGTCTAGCGGACCCGCTCAACCTACTTGATTTGATTTGTCGTTCCCCAAAACAACACTTAGTGATGTGGTCCAACTTTTTATGTCAAAATCGGCTAGAACATACCGTAAACACCTCTATCAATGAATGATACTTATTTAGCATACAATGAGTGTTGGAATGTGTTTTATGTTGCAAGTATCTAAAACAAATTTGGATAATAGTATAAATAAGTAACTGGCGTTTTTAAGTTACATAATATAAGTATCAAGTAAATATATGTAGCGTTTACATGATATAATAAAAGATGGAAAAAATTGATTATATGATTGCATAATTATGTTATGTGTTAGAACTTTGTGTTCATGTAATACTGTTGACCACTGTATAAAACATAAGTATAAAAATCGAAAGAAAAGAGAATAAGTCAACAAACACTAAATAAGTTAAGTTGATTTTAGGCTCATTTATGACGTCTATTATACGATTACTCTTTTTTAAATTAAGTTATTTAAACAAACAAACGTATCCATTAAATCGGACTTTTACCCTTCAAACTAATTAAGATTTTCTGAAGTAATATTTGACAGTTAAATCATTGCTCAAAGTTGAATAAATAAATACATAAATGGATATGATAACCTCTTGGATTTTGTGCTCAGTAGACCCCTTCCTTTTATTTTATAAGCCTACAGGGTATAGGGCGTCGAGCAATAATGGAGAAAGTTAGTGGGCCTTATGTTTAACCGTTGATCAACGATAACTTAAAAAAATAATTTCAAATTATTTAGTATCTACTATATATACACACACTCTTATTTAATTTCATTCTAAACTACTTCATACTTCCAATCTTTTTATACTCTCAACCTTTTTATAATTTCAATAGCACGTCGTTTGACCAAGGCCGAGAATGTCGTGTAAGTCACAAGTTGAGCGGATACGATTGATTTAGAATTCCCTTTAGATTCGCCTCAATGTTGGAGCGGGATTAGGACCACATTCTATGAATGTGTAGGTGGAAATTTCCGTGGAAGAGAACAAATTTTAGGAAGGTTTATGAAGCTACATATAAAGTGTATACATTTTGAGAGGTGCTACGTCATTGCGTTGAACTACGAGGAGAGTGTAGCCGTCGATGAAGCGCCTGTCGTGGCATGTACTGAGTTCGAAGCACTGTATGTAAGGCCGTTTGATCACGTTGCTTAAACACGTTGCGTCTTGGAGGATTTTGGGAGACCGGGTTGGGGGTTTGGCGGCACGTCTTTAGTTTACGTTTGCTTTATTTAAATGTTATGGTTTTATTTATGTGTTATGTTTTTTTATTTATAAGTTATTTAAATGTTATGTTTTTTATTTCTAATTTATTAAAATGTGATGGTTTATATTTTCATTTATTTAAATGTTTTTATTTATTTATTTATTTAAATCTAAATGTTACAAATATTAAAAAGAGTGAATTTCAAATTTTGACGTTGTCCTTTGTCTTTAAAACTAACGAGTTTTGTACTTTATGTTTCAGATTGTTGTACGGTTTGTCATTTGGCCCTAACCTAGTTTTTTTTCTCCTGTTAAATCAGATCATGTGCAATACACATGAGGGTAGTTTTGTCTTTTTAACCATTTATATAATAATATTTTAACATTTATAATAAAAGAAATTATAAAAGTAATTGTATATTTTAACATTTATAATAAAAGAAATTATAAAAGTAATTGTATATTAATTCAATCACATTTCAAAGTTTCGAATAATTTTAAAGTCTCATACAGGTCCTTTGCAAAGAAATGCCAATTAATTAGGCTTCAACGATCACAACCCTCATCAATTACTTTTTCATTTTGAACGACTTTTTGAGTAAATTCATACAGCAAGGGTTTGTCGTCAAAGAAAATGGGAAGAAGAGCCCAACATCAGAAACGTTAATCTACAAGTAGATTCATCACTGCAAATATTATCAATTTCAAACCCAAATTGTTGACCACCGTGGCCTGAGATGCGACCGTTACTGAACTCAAACACAAACACAACAGTTGGGGATGGGGTAGCGGTGGTGAAACCGCCGTGAAACCCTAATTATTAGCCGCCGTACCTTGAATCTTTGAACGATTAACCCTAACTGTTGACCATCGTGGCCTGAGATGCGACTGAGCAACGGAATCTTTGGTCGTCGTATCAAATCCAGGAACCATTGCCACCACAGTAGCAACTAAGGGGCCTCCGTGAAACCATCACCTCCGCCGTATCTGTTGGCCGCTGTGCCTGAGATGCGACTGAGATAATAGTGGTCGACCCAATCTCAGTCAACAAGTACAGATATGAGGTGTGGGGTGGTGCGGAGGGAAAAAGTGTGTTTTATAGAGAGAGGGATGTGTGTGTTTAGAGATTTGTAATTCATTATTGTTTAATTTATTAAAATCATTAAAATGGTTTTCTTAAATAAACAAGTAAAAAAAGACTAAATTACCCTTCGTTTAACAGTTAAAATTAACGAGGTTAGGGCTAACGGACAAACCGTGCAACAATATGAAACATAAAATACAAAACTCATCAGTTTTAAAGATAAAAAACAGCTCCTGAAATTGGATATAAAGATAAACGACAAAACTGAAATTCATTTTTAAAAAGAAAAATATAAGATAATGATCAAAGGGGGTCCATTCTAGACCTTGGACTTTATTGGAAGAGGACAATGGAACCCTCTAGTTGACGTGGCTCTACGTGTCATTAAGGTGGCGTAATAGAACCTCTTAAGGCTCCATTTCATACAAGGCAGTGTAAAAGCTACGAAATCAATTTATTATTTTACTTAATACTATAAATCTTCGAATGTATAAATTGCAAAATAATTAAAAAAACTATGAAAACATCCGTGAATTACAACTAAGATTACTTATACTAAAATAATTCGTTCCACATTTAAAGTTGTAACTTTCGTCCTATTCAATACTTTCAACCTTGAGTGTTGGTCTACTTATAACACATGTTTAAGTCATTATTTCACCATTACTTTATCTATTAATTGGGCTACTTATTCAATACACATTTACTCTTTAATAGTTAAACTGCAATTACTTCCACCAAGTCACACTATCAAGATACTTGGCCACCTAAGATCATTTTCTATCTTCTCTAAATATTAAAAAAAAAATTATTAATAAACTTGTGTACTTATGTATCATTTGTTTTTGTAAGCTTGTTGTCTTCACATCAACCAAGGAAATACACATTTTTTTCAACCAAATTGGCTTTTAACGGACAAATAATGGTACGACAATTCCTATCATCTAATAACTCTTTTCGTGTAACTTGTTCATTATTTATTGGGTAGAAATGGAAGTTGTTGGTGCATATATAGTCACATATTGTAAATAGCACTATAAACATAAGATATATACATGTGATATAGATGCCAAATATAATTATTCATATGTTCATATGATAAATTATGTAGTCATATAAAGAGTGTCCAAGTAATCAATCAATAGAACAAATTAATCAAATATATATATATATATATATATATATACACACACATATACATATATAGAAGCATTGCGTTTTATGCCATGTTCAAACCATGGATCTATCATGCCAAGTATGACGCCGTCTAACAAGATCAAACATGAAAGAAAGAAGGGTTCAATGGATGATTTGGTCGTGGATTGACCATACGCGTCTCAAAAAATTAATTAAGTCAATATTCATATTCTTAAGTCAACATGTATACATGTCAATATATCATTAAGTATAAAAGACGGATCAATGTAAGGATGAATGGCGTGCATTAATCTTGTGCGTAACATCACTTAAAAATAACTATGTTTTTTTTTTATATAAAGCCCATGAAAATATCTTATTTTACCAAAGGCTTCTAAATTAACTCAAAGGTTATAAAAGATTGAGTTGATAAGAATGACATAAAAAATCAAAGTTAAAAGTGCATCAACTTTTATAAAAGTAAACTTTATAATAATAAAGTCTTTCTAAAACAAATCAGTGGTAATATAATTGTAAATGTTTCATGATAATGCTAGTTGAGGAATTCTTCAATACACATGTGTATGCCTATATGCATTAACCACTCTTTAGTGTTAAACTTAACTTATTTGGATTAAAGACACGGTTACATGTCTAACCTACCCATAATGTTTGAAAAAATACTTTTCAAAAAGGTAGTCATATTGGTGCTTGATAAAATGTTAGTTTCAAGTCAAGGGTTTTGGGGGAAACTTGGAAAACTCAATAAACGACTATGACAAGTGTTGTCAAGTGATTACTATCTTGATTTGTAAGATGTTCTTAATCAATCTAAGTTCTTGGTGGATATCATATATATGGATGTAAGGTGAGTTAGTTAACACTCACATGGATCGTAATAAATCTTTGTGTTTTGTTTGTAAGTTTTTCTTCAACGTTAAACTTGTTTATACGTGTCTTTCAACAAACAAATATTTCCTTAATAAATGGTCTATATAGAAATCTTCTCTATTATAATTAATGATTTCAAATAATGTCTTTCAACAAACAAATAGTTTTTTAAGAATGATCTATATACAAATCTTCTCTTAAATGATTCTAAATAATGTCACGTATCACTAACAAAATCATTCTCTCACAATAATCTTTTACACTATTTTTAATTCAAATATTAATTTTTAAATTCTACAATACAGGAATATACATGTTAAATCTTTATATAATATATACTAGGTTAGAACCCCGTGTATTACACAGGTTGTATAAATGTAATTTTATATAATAAATAATAAGAAAATATCTTTAAAAATTGTGTATTGCACGTGTTGAATAAAATATGTCATATATTAACACATACAATCCTCATAATTTATCCTTTAATAATGAACTTTGATGCATTGTTTACTTGTTATAATATTTTACTTTGTTTTTTATTTAGTATTTGGTTAAAAACACATATATTACATGGGGTCGAATCTCGTTTTTATGACACATTCAAATTATGAGATATAATGATTTTAGTTAGTTTTATACACCTTCATGCTTATTTGTTTATTTCATTCTAAAACACTCATCTCAAACTTGTATTTAAGAGAGTTTACGATACAAAAAGGTGGAGATCGATCCCCATGTTTTTATATATTTCATCATTTGTTATGAGTTATACCGTAAAATCGATAAGTTAATTCTCTTTGACTGGAGTATAGAATTGTTATACTTAAAAATGTTGTTCTTTCTACATGTTGATGTAATGTGCAGTAAATGATAGGTTTAAACCAATTATAACAGTACGCCTGCCATTATAGCGATGCGTCTAAAAACACTTACAATTTGATAGAAGCATATGCTTGACATAGAATTATTAATAATACAAATATTGAGTATATATCAAACGGAAACCTTTAATTCCTAATTTACCATAATTTCAATCATCAAACTCCCAAGTATATATATATATATCTACTCATAATAAAAATAAATGTTTAAGCTTATCTAAATTTTTTTTAGAATTATTTATAGAAAACAAATATTTATTCTTATCTATTTTTTGTTTAAAATTATCAATCACCGAACTCCAAAAAATATATATATATATATATATATATATATATATATATATATATACTCATAATACTGGAGATGTAACTTTATAACTAAATAACTAAAGAAACATTTATCCTTATCTAAAATTTTGTTTAAAATTATTTATAGAAAAAAATATTTATTCTTATCTTTTTTGTTTAAAATTATTATCCCTTATTATTTTATTATTATATGAGAGATAATAGGAAAATTGTTTAAAATTATTTATAGAAAGACAAATATTTACTCTTATTTAATTTTTGTTTAAAATTATTATCCCTTATTATTAGTAACACGTGTCTAAAAAGATTTTCATTTATTAGTATAGGAAGATAATTATAATTATAACAGCAAGTGACACATGTTTAAAAAAGATTTTTATTTATTAGTATAGGAAGATCTCTATATCTATCCTTATTTCTTTCTTTCTCTTCTCTATCACTATCTCTATATTATTATTTACTTATTATACCTTACACCTAAACCTAATAAAAAAATCTTAGAGAACATATAACACAATTCTAGGCAACCATAGTTTTTATTTTTCGTCTAAATCGTATACTCGTTTAACTTACACATGGATCCTTACACGTTTCAAATTCACCCGGTTTCTTTTTCAAAATTACAATTAAACATTCTCTATTTCGTTTTCAATAACCTCACACATTTTTCATTATTTAAACTCGCCTTTATAATAAGTTTTAATTCATGGTTGTTTTGTTTCTATATTTCCAAATTTAAGAGTTATGATTCTCATTTTCCTCTTTTGCCTTCCATAATCCCACGTATTTATAATTACAAAAATAAAACCATAATTTACTAAATTAAAATGTGTAACACACGAGTTTCTAACATAGTAAATAATATTTCAAAGTGATCACCAAATTTGAAAATAACCTATTCACCCTATATACATTACATAAACCAATATGTTATTTTAGTGAGGCTTTGGGGCCAACCTTGTAAAGTTTCATATAAGAATGCTCTTATACTATAAAGTGTGGGAGGGCATGAAACGAGGGAGTAAAGCGCCATGTGACAGGGACGTCATCAACTGTCAGAAAGTGGTGTGATGTCAAAAAGGCGGGATGAGATAGAGCGTAGAAGGGTGACATGTTATGACACGTGACATACACTTTTTATTTTTAAAAAATATACCAAATCTATTAAATTTCATAAAAAAAACATTAATATTAATAAAATAAAAGATAGATAATAAAGATTACACAATTCAACATAAAAAGTAAGCATTAAACCTAAAGATAAATAAACGTAAAAACATGATTAAACAAACATCCTTATTATTTGCCACGCTGAAACGTGGTTGAAGTCACGTTCGTACGTATGTTTGTAGTCGACGAGGGCCATTTGAATCACGTCGTCTTTCATGAGCTCACCATCATCGTTTTCCACATCATTGAAAAGTACATCAAATCTTGACCGTTTCAAACGGATAGACTTGAAATGTGAAGAAAGTTCATCCACGTTTCGGGTGGTCTCACTTGTATGAATACAAAATTTTTGAAAAACTTGTTCCCAAAACGAAGCCGAGGGTTCGGGAGACGCGTCGTCATTAAGGGTTGCGAGCCAAGATGTAGATAATGTAATCTCTTTTTCTTCTATCCATGGAGTCATTGCCATTTTATATAAACTTTTGAAGAGACATAAAGAAAGTTCATCCACGTTTCGGGATGTCTCACCCATATGAATACAAAATTGTTGAAAAACTCGTTCCCAAAACAATGCCGAGGGTTCAGGAGTCGCGTCGTCATTAAGGGTTGCGAGACAAGATGTAGCCAATGTAATCTCTTTTTCTTCGGCCCACGCCTCTTTCACGTCGGTCACATTGTGTGGTCTTAGTACCTTCGTTGCTGATTTGGTTAATGGTTATTTGGTATAAAAGGTAAATGCTTGGCATGTCCATGTTTTATCTTGTCTTGTATAATTTTATTTGGAAAAAGTAACCAAAACATAAAATTTATCCACATCAAAGCATGAAATGATGGGTTTCTAGTGGGAAAGAAAAAGTTAACAAAGGAGTATAAACCTAAGGGTGAGCGGAGTGGTAATTGGTAAAGATCGGTAAACACCTTTACCGATAGTCAAAACCACTGGCAACCACTTTACCGAATGTGATGTTACCGATTAGAAGGGCAATTCGGTGAAGGTTTACCGATGGGAAAGAGAGGGAGGGAAGGGGGAGAGAGATGGGTGTGTGGTGGAGTCCATTCCTTCTCAACCAATCACACATTTTTCCTTATTTAAAAAAAATAGTTTACCTAAACCCCATTAGGTTAACCATCGCCCATGTTTTTGAGCATTAGGTAAATATTTTAGGTGACTTGACATGGCACTATGTGATTGGGTGAATTGGGAGTTGACCTAATACCATTAGGTACCACTTCCTCCAGCCTAAGAAGACTATTTCAAATACTTTTGTGGTTCTATGATAGGTAAAGCTCGTGTTAAAATAGATAAGTCATTCGCCTTGTTGGATAAGAACTAACTACTAATATTGATTACCCGCTTAATAATGAATGTGATGAAAAGTTCCAAATGTGGGATGGTAGAAGCTTGAAGTTGCAAGTAATGTGTGAAATGTGAGCTTCTATTGAATTAGATTATATGCATCTTGAGGAGAAATGATATCAAAACTGAGAGAGTTTTGATAGAAATTAGAGTGTTTTGTGTGTTAAAATAGTAGAATGGGTAATATTAAAATAGGATAAATAGGATGAGTTATTTTTTTAATGGATATAAAAAAAACAATTGTTGGTAGGCAACGGTTATATGCCACCCCTAATCATAATGTGCCACGTCATCGAGTTAATTTACACAACGCCAGTGAAATTTCATGCGCCTCCATCACCACGCCACCCTCGAGCTGGTATTCCGGCGTGGTTGAGGCTTCCACGCCGTCCACATCATGTAATGGTGATTGTGTATAAAAGGTAAATACTTGGCATGTCCACTGTAACAACTCTCCAAAACACCCGAAAACGGACCGTAAACGACAAACCGGACACGTACCACGAGACCCGACGCAAAAAACGAAGAAATTCCACCAGGGCGTCTCAGGCGACACGCGCCAGAAACACTGGCATCTCCCGCGACGCGCGGGAGAGTATCAGATGACGTGGCTCTGTTTCGCGACGTCTAGCGAGGCTATGCATGCACGTAACCTACCTAGCCCTATAGGGTTGCTGTCGCGCCACGCGAGAGGGGACCAGGAATCCCACGCGACGCGCGGGAGAGGTCTAACTGGCACATATAAGGGTAGGCCTGGGATTAAGTTCGTTGCTCAATATCGATCGAATTCTCTAATTGGATTCTCCCTCTATCTCTGTTTCTCTGCGAAACACCCCCTAAACCTGTGAAACGCTGCCCACTGTAATTATCTTAACCCCCGATCACTAATTCACTATCCTACCCGATTTAGGACCAACGCATGTCAAGGCTCTGCCCGACTAAGTTCGTTGAAGTCCTACCTCGTGTTGTATGGACACCCTACCCGATCGATCTAGAATCGCCAACGCATGTCTAGGCTCTGCCTGACTAAGTTCGTTGGAGTTCTGTCGCGTGTTGTATGGTTAAAGTGACTTGGGTTAATTTACTAACACGTGGGCATTGTTTGTTTTAATAGAAATTCCAGGAAGTAATCAGGAATTATCACCAGAAAGGCCGTAGGAATACCTAAGTTTTCAATGTGAGTACATTATCTTTTTGGGTCAAACTGTGTTACCAAAACCTCAAATGTTTTAATTATGCTTAACAATGATTGAGTATATGTATTCTACAATTATTGCCGGTATGTTGGGGTTTTTTTTTACATTACTAATCCACAGTCACAGGAGTGTGACAGGAACCGTTACTATTGGGTGACAGGACCCAAAGTAGTATGACCCACAAGTCAGGTGTTGGCAGTACTGAATGAATACTTGTGTAGATATAAAATTGTAAATACGGAAGCTCTCAATACTGTAAAGTATAAAAACTTGTTTTGATTAAACTGGGATGCACTGGCCAGTATTTCTTGCTGATAAAATGTTTTTAAAACGCGTTTCAGGTAACTTAATGTGAAGTGATTAGAAGCCAGCTGGAGAGTGTTGAAGGCTTAGAAAAGTGACTATAAAAGTTACCTAAATAAAAAGGAGTTTGTGTTTTCATAAATTAGGGTTTATCCCTACAATGTATTGTAACTGAAACTTGGGATTTATCCCATTTGTGTAATACAAAAGTTTGGTGTTTTGACACTCTGATAATATTTCCTAACCACGATCCTGATGTTTTAATTCCGCTGCCAAATTAATAAACACCGGTACCACCTGTCTGCGGTTCTCGTGGCTACCGCTCCCGGGGTAGGGGTCAGGGGCTGCGACAGAAGGTGGTATCAGAGCCACTGGTTTAAGCCATTTAGGTGTTCTTTTAAAATACCTAAATTTTAAACAAATGTGTTAGGAAATATCTGCGACTTCTATGTTACTCTGTGTAAATATATATATTATAATCCTGTGTTATTTTAATAACTTCTTTAATTTTTAGTATGAGTGATCAGGGTACTTCTGACGCTTATCATCATCTACCTCATTCTCTCATGGATGAAGGAACATCCCGGCCAATCACCGACTACACCGCCGATTCCGAAGATATCTTTGTTTTTAAAGCCAAATCCGAGGAACCTTTTCCCCTAAAAAGAGAGGTTGGTTTAGTAGAGCCAAAGGAGAGAAGAGGAAAAGAATGAGACACGCCCAACAGCAAGCCATAGCATTTAGAAATACCCAAAACCTAGAAGCTAGACCTTTATGGGACGGAGAGTTGGATAGACAATTTGCTAATTTTCACATGTTTGGAAATATAGGAGGAGAACCTAATTTCAACCAAGTAGCAAATCCAGAACCACTGTTGCTTCCTTTATTTCCTGACCAACCCATAAACTTAGAACAGAATCAAGGAAACCAATTTCCAATTCCAGCCTTTGACCCCAATGAGATACTGATGTATTGTGAAATACATCCATTATCACGTAAAGTTTGTTTAATTTTTGTTTCGGTTTGTTTGATTTTAGTAGTTATTTCGTAGGAGTTTGATACTTTATCATGTACAGGGCCTCGTTGCGGAAATATGCTTGAAAATGTTGATTTTATGCTTGGGAGAAGTTAAGGATAGAAGTTGGTATGGCAGGAGCTGAAATACAGATGAGAAAAACGGAACTTTCTGGAGAAAACAGGCCTAGGTGTAGCGCGACAGGAATATGGTGTCACACCCCGACCCGCAGCGGAATAAGAGTCGGGGCATAATGGAGTTATCACCAAAGCTCATGATGTTTACTAAAATGTTTCATATTTATTAAATTCAAATTACAACTTAAATCCAAATCAAAATTCATATAATTACAAGGAAATGAAACTATATAAATAATCCAAAGCTTAAACTGATTTATTCTTCTAGGCCTTCCTATGTGTTTCTCGCCTCAGTTGGATCACCTGTATCATGTGTAAAACGGGGGATATTTTGGGTCAACAAAAGTTGGCGAGTGAACCTTGATAAAACATTTTTATAAATTTCTTGTTTTATTTAATATGGAAAATTTGTGCAATATCACAAGTGAGCAAACATATATAATTAAACAAACACAAACCACTTTGAATGAGTACATGATATGAATGATGATGAATGTGAGATCAAGGCTCAATCAAACGGAGCCGATCTTATGAGGCACCTGATGCTCAACCCGTCTCCCACGGGGAACTGATGGGCCTAATGAAATGCGTGCACTGAAAATGATAAATCCAAACTACATATAATCCACACAACAATTGATACATATTTGATACACATTTGATCACGGATATGATGTATGCACAAGTGTTTAAATATAATAAAGAATTAAACGACACATGATACACCCCAAAACATGATTAAAACGGGGAATTGATAGAGATTCACTCACATTGGGTGCGTTCTTTGATGACGTTGGATGCGCACGAATTTTAGGATTTGATCGACGAGGGAAAACTAACCTAAAATAATAACGAAATGATTCGGTAAAATAAATGGATTTTATTTGAGATTAATACTTTTAATTCATACTCTTAATGGGATTTTTTTAGATTTATTTTTGTGAGTTTAAGGAAGTTTTCTAACTTTAAAAATCTTATTTTTAAGTATTTTTAAATAATTTTATAATTAAATAAATAAATAAAAAGAAATAAAAATTTTGACTTTTTGACCGTTGACCGTTGACCGGTCGGACTGTGTTTATATATGCGCTGAGTGAGGTTCGAACTCGGGACCTCTCGTATACGTGCACGCAGCTCTACCAACTGAGCTACGTGTCTAACCCGAAATATTCTCTGTTTTAATTATATTTATATACTAATTAATTTTAAACTTATTTTATTTTTTATTAAAAATGATTTATATGGCCGAACCGGTTGCAGGGACCCGGAGTCGAACTCGGGTCCTTTGGTTCGAGTGCGCACAGCCCAACCAGTTGGGCTGTGTGTCAAATCTGTTTAACTTATGGTTTATATTACTCTTATAAACATTCTGTGACTTGATCTGATTAAGTTTTAAAAATGTTGGTTTTATTTCTGAAAGTCGGTAACGTGTGCGATTCGAACCCGGGACGTGTGTATTGTTTGTGCACACAGTCCACCGCTGGACTGTGTGTCTAACCCGTTCGAATATCCAGTTTTAATTATATTTATACTTATACTCGACTTCATCTTCTTCGTTTACAAAAACACATAACAGTGAAGTCCGACTGTTCTGTTTAAATCGATCATCAAGACTTATAATTGGTTGGAATGAAATAGATAAAGAAGATTATGGAATGAAATGTACCAAAACATAATGTTTTCTCAGATTTCCGGCAAGAGTCGTCGGCTCTGATTGGTGACTTTCGGCTGAGTGAATTGATTAACAGTTTTGATCAATGTGTTGTGCAATTAAGTTACTAAACAAGAGATATCAAGAGGGTTTAGATGATTGTACCGATCGACAGTGAGACTTCGGATTTTCAGTGATTTTCCGGTGAGTGCGGGAATTTCCGGCAACGTTGTCCGAGACAGATTCTGGTTGAACGATTTAAGTTAATACATGCCGAATAATGGATTACAAACAAAAGAGTCGAGAATTTACCGATTTGAAGTAAGTCTCGGTTTTCCGGTGAAAGTCCGGCGAATGCAGAATATCTCCGGCGACGTGCTAAAGCTTCGAAAAAGTGCACGGTTCTGAGCGAAAGGATTTCCAGAAGATTGAGTGGGTATTTATAGTGAAGAACTGAATGAATTGTGTTTGAATTTAGTCTTGATTCGCGATTAAAGACTTTCCGGCGGTTATGACCGAAATTGATGGTTAGACATCGGTTATAACCGATGTCGAAGTCGGTTATCGTGTTTTAGTCAAAAGGAAAATGGCAAGAATCGCGGATTGCCTATTTTTCCGGTGACGACTAGTCTGGGCGCGCTGATTACTGGATTTGACTTTCGGGTTTTATTATAAGTCTTATTTGTTTCCTTGATTATCACAACAGCAGTGTGTTGTGTGTTTGGGTTTGTGGGTGACCCGGGTTCGAAACCCGGCGTCCCCATTTTATTTTTTTCTCACTATTTATTATTATTTATAAATTATGGTTTTAAAATTCTAATATATTTATTAATTATGTAACGTTTAAAATTAATATCAACCATAAATACGCAACGAATTTTATAACTGGATATTTGATAAATAAACAAAGCGGGTTTTGAAAACCCGTTTTTCGACGATGTTACATATGGATACATCGTCGCGCTACGCCAAGTAGGGAAAAGGAAATCAGCAATTTATATAGCGCCGCATTGCGCGGAGCTCATGTCATGCACCCGTCGCGCGACGCGACGGAGTGTTTTTCGGGAATTTTGAATGTTGGTTGCTGTATGATTCTCCCAGACCTATAAAAACATCATTATATTGTCCATAACCCTAGTTGGACGAATTGGGAGAGCTTAGGACGAATAGACTGCATCTTTCCGGGTATTTTCGAGTTCTTGGAGCTACAAGTTGAAGAAGGAAAGCTTCGGAATCATTCGGCTCGGTGATTTACCGTTCGGGTGTTCTTATTCTTGTATTTTCTTTGCACGATGTTCAAAACTCTTGTCTATACTTTGTTTGCGATGTTATCTATGACTTGGATCGGCTAATTCTTATAGACTACCTAGATTGGATGAATGATTGTGTTAAAGTTTTGATTTTTATGTGATTTATGGATGCTATGGATTGTTTATGAGGTTGTAAGCGACTTGTTCTTTTGTTTAGATGTGTATGCATGCTTGATAGTATTTGTTGCTTGTTTATCACTTCGCTCGATTCTTGGTGACGATCTTTATCACATAATAGAGTCTTGCTAGATTTAAGGTTTTGGTGAGTATCTATATCACATAATAAATCTTTAATCTTTGGGGTTGAATTACGTAATAAACCTTAGGAGTAATATTCGATAAACTTATAAAGTCAAGTGTTCTACTAATCATCAATAGTTGTGAGGTGCGAGATTATTACTAGGTCTAAGTCATTAAACCGTAAGGTAGGATATTCCCTAGGGAGTAACCCATTGGCTATTGTCTAGTAAGTCTAACCGAAAGTCCAGGTTTACCTTTGATTTAGATCCTGTGAGGGACTGGGTCTTGCAAGGTACTTCCATAAACCATTAGAGGTCCTATGAGGGTATCTAATAACTGGTAGTCTAAACAACCTCTAGGGTGTCAATGTGTGCTCTTGAGAAGGGTAAGGGGTCCTTTAGATATTCCGAAAGGCGAGAATTTTATGTTCCCGGTTCCATAGTTGACAATTTCTAATTAAAAATCATTACTTGAAGCAATCAGGACTCCAGTCTAGGTAGTGTTCTCTCACCATCAGAGTTTAAGTCCAAAGTAATTCGTTTAGTTAATCTTAGTAGTTTTTAATTACTTTCTTAGGAATTTGTTAGAACCCCCCCCCCATCAAATAATAACATTTTAGTCCGTGTCTGTCAGAGTCTAAATAAAGTAGTTAATTTTAATCGGTAGAGTCTCGTGGGTTCGATATCCGGACTTACTTTAACTATACTAGCGTCGATCGGTACACTTGCCGGTTAGTAGTTTAGTTTGTTTTTGTGAGTCTAGAGAATTACTTTGAGTCTAGATTTAGGTTAATTTTAGTTGTTTTTATTAAACTACTTTTAGCACATCAGATACCTAGAATCCCAGCACCAAACACTTTAGATCAGTGGTGGGCTAACAACTAGGCAATTCAGAACCTACTAGAAAACCCATTTCCTTATGAAGAATCAGTTCCACCTTACCCTGAACCAGTGCCAGCCCCAATATTACCCAGGGATCATGTGGAGGAACTCTGCCAATATGGTGAAGAGTTAGTGGAGGAAGGAAACCGGATTCGACAAATCAGGGAGAAGCTCGTCTGGAAATATGACGAGCAGGAAATGCAGTTCTAAGAAAGCAGTCATCTAAGATATATATATATATATATATATATATATATATATATATATATATATATATATATATATATATATATATATATATATATATATATATATCTGTGTGTGTGTATTATGTTACTTAAAAAGAAAAAAAACCACAAAAACAATAACTAAATAGATAATAATATATATCACCTATATACATATATATATCGATGCATAGTTACCAATGTTTGAATTCCAAGTTATGTTTGTAATAGATGCATATATATGAAAAGAGTAAAAGTCGCAACGCTCGACGATTTTGGTTCACTGTGTTTGAGTGATTATTTAATTTATTCTGTGATATTAATACCTGATAAATGTTTACAATTGAGATGTTAAACGAAGTAAATCAAGAAATCCAGAATAGCAATAATGTCACACCCCTAAATTCCACGTATAAACCGGTGGGCCCAGTTGGGGAATATCGTGACGTAAGTTGATATCATCATTACCAAGCAATACAATAATACACAGCGGAAGTCTGGATAATTACTATTACAAACATTTGAATGTTCGAAGTTCAAAATAATAAATACAACGCTTGTAACTAGATCCACAGGCGGATCGAAATGTGAATACAAAAGGAAACTTGATAGACTAAGGCCTTCTAAGCAAAGGGTTGCAATTCCTCTTAAGCTTCGCCGAGCACTTCCAGCCTAATTACGTATACTTGTCACCCGCGCTTAGTCTTTTGAAAATACGTCAGTTTTCACTAGTAAATACATTTAACCGACTCATTTTTGAAAACATTTCGAAAACATTTAGCGTACACAATGGTACTTTGTTTAATAAATAACTTGGGACAAATAATTTTTCATGTTATCAGTTTTACATGCTAATAATACATTTAGAGCCCGGAAACTATGCCAGGATCATGATTAATCGACACGCTACTTAACACCTTTAATAGGTGCACTCCTAATGGGTTATAATTTAATTTAGCATCTAACGGGTGTATGCCTACACCCCGTGCTTAGGTCGTGGCCATTTGCAATTAAATGAGCCGTGGATATCCAGGAAACGGTCGTTTTAACCCCCAAATGTTTAATATTAAGCAATACGAATTAAAATGGATTATTTGAATTCCCGACTCATTGGTCTTTGATCCCATATCCAACCATGCGGTATTAATATACCGTATCCCAAGCCCGTATAAGGGAAAATAAGTTAAAGTATTTACCTGGCTTGCAAAATCTTTAGTAATAAGAAAATAAGCAAAGCACATCCGTAATCAAAATAAACTAGCTTGGCGACAATCTACTGGAAGTCTCTAGTCTGGAATAGATGGTATTATTAACCGATTAGATAGCTAGCGGGTCTTTATTTAGTCATTAACTTAGACCGGCTAACTTGAAAATCAAAATAACGGTACGAAACGCTAGATTATGCGATGACCAGAAAAGAATGCATTTTGGACCCAACAAGTTCTAGGACTTGTATAATGGGTTACCATTCTACATTCTGGAATTTGAGAATATTTTGAATAGCTTAGACCCGTTTCGGTTAAATTGCGTAAACTAGTCACGTATGCTTAACCGTGCGCATATAAGCGAAACTGGTAACCGGGTGAGTCCTATACGAGTTTCATATGCCATTAAGTTTAAAATATGCTATTATAACTGTAGGTTATTGATATGACGACCCGTTATGGTTTTAAAAGCAAACTATGCCTTAAAAGGGCAATTTCGTCATTTAAAATATAATAAAACAAGCTTATACGTAAACCGATGTTATTAGTATAAAAATTCTGCAAAAATACTTATTTTATGATGTTATATCAGTAGGACATCAATTACATGTGTGGTTTATAGATTATGACCAAACTATGTCCCAAGAAGGGCATTTTGGTCATTTCACATATAATTGATAACTTATTTGGGAGTCTGAGTTCGGGACATGTACCTACTGTTAATAGGTTGAAAATATGTTTTGAAATCAGTAGGTATCAATCAAGTCTTTATACTCTAATATGGTTTTAAACCATATTATGCGCCAAGGTGGCGTTTAAGTCGTTAAATGACGATATAAACGATATTTAAGTAAAACTGTTATTGTGATCAGGTTTGTATGATTAAAATATGTTAATACATATATTATATCAGTAGGTATGAGGTTTTGGTTCATTTGAATGTCTAAAACTCATTTTGGGTGTCGAAGGGTAACATCGTCATTTAAGGACATAATGTGCAAACTATAGCCTAAACTCAGTTTGCAACCTGAATGAATATCCAAATAGTCCTAATAATGATATCACATCAGTAGTATTGAGTTTTGATGTCAAGTTTATGTTTAAATCGTTCTATGCGTCAAATGGGCATTTTAGGCATATTTACGGATACTCGCATAATGACTCGGATTACTACATAACCATGTCCTATAACTCCAGAGGGTTATAGTATACTATAACATGGTCCTAATGCAACTTAGAGACATAAGCTAAGGTTGCTAAATCGGGTCAGAACTGAAAGTCAAAGCAGAAGTCAAACTTTGCGACTTTCGGTTGCGAACCGAGCTAAGGCCTGGAATTGACGAGCCAAACATGCTCCCACACGTTCTTAGAATTACTACCAAGTTATTCGAGTGCCAAAACAGGTTTTATAACATCTACATTGCTAACTATGATTTTATTTCAAAACTGACCCGTTTGACTTTTTATTAACATAACTTTGACCCGTTAATTGACCAAGCAAACCTGGTAATCAGGAGATGCCCTCTTGAGGGATTAACACCTACCTTATTACGATCACATAGCCATGTTCATTACGAATGTTGGTTGGACCATAATGGTCTTAGCTTAAAGTCAAAGTGTTTGTATTAACGCTTTGACATTGGCTTAAAACTTAAATAAACTGAAAAGGAGGGCTAAGAACACTTACACAAGGTCCTTAGCATGAAATATGACTAATTAGGAAGCTCCTAAGGATTAGGAACCTCCAGAGAATGAAGAGAGAAGGATGACATAGAAGTGAGCAAGTTCAAGGTTTGCACAAGGAAGGGTATTTATAGATGAGGGATGAGCTATAGGAAATTGCCAGGTGTTATGGACTGCCATAGGATGTGCACAAGTGTTTTGGGATGTGTAACAAGCAGCAAGAGAGTGGCATTTGCGGCAAGGTGGCAAGGCAGCAGGCTGCCATGCATTCTGCCGCTGGCGACCCCTTACGGACCGTAAGGGTCATGCCTTGCGGTCCGTAAGGACCTCTGGCGCCCACAGATTTTGAATGGTTACGGATCGTAACCATTGAGGCTTGTGGTCCGTAACCGCCTTACTAAAACCATAGCTTTGGTTTCCTTACGGTCCGTAACCAACAATGGTTACGGTCCGTAAGGACCTCTCAGAAGGTAAACTTTTGGCATTTTTCCACTTTGGTCCCCCGACTTTTCTAGATGCTCGTTTAGAGGTTATTAAAATAACATGACGGTGTCGTTGGTCCCTCTCGGCTACGCGTGGCAACCAAGAATCTTCGGGACATGTGTCGGGATTTTATTTGAACGAAATTTTCGAGGTGTTACATCTTCACCCCCTTAATAAAAATCTCGACCTCGAGATTTATTCAAATAGATAAGGGTACTTTTGTCGGATATTGGATTCAACCTCCCAAGTATATTCAGGACCTCGACGGGCATCCCATTTTACTTTTACAATAGGCACATGCTTCCTACGAAGCTTCTTAACTTGCCGATCCTCGATCGCAATTGGTTTCTCTATGAAACGCAAGTTTTCATTAATTTGAATATCTTCATGAGGCATTGCTAACGACTCGTCCGCGAGGCATTTCTTCAAGTTACTGACGTGAAAAACATCATGGATTCTATTGAGCTTCTCAGGTAGCTTAAGCCTATAAGCTACTGATCCGACACATTCGGTTATCTCGAAGGGTCCAATGTATCTCGGGCTTAACTTGCCCTTTTTCCCAAAACGCATACACCTTTTCAAGGTGATACTTTTAATATAACCTTGTCCCCAACTTGAAACTGTAAAGGTTTACGCCTTTTGTTGGCATAGCTCTTTTGTCTATCACGAGCTGCCTTAAGTCGATCACGGATTTGCACAATCTTTTCCATGGTTTCAAGAACAATTTCGGGTCCAGATAGTTGGGCTTCTCCAACTTCGGCCCAACGCACAGGCGTCCTACATTTTCTTCCATATAAGGCTTCAAAAGGAGCGGCTTTAATACTTGTGTGATAACTATTATTATAAGAGAACTCTATTAGGGGTAAGTGACCATCCCAACTTCCGCCTAAATCGATCACACAAGCTCGAAGCATGTCCTCTAAGGTTTGAATGGTACGCTCGCTTTGTCCATCCGTCTGAGGATGGTAAGCCGTACTAAAGTTTAATCTCTTGCCTAGAGATTGTTGGAAGCTCTTCCAAAAGTGAGATGTGTATCTTGTATCTCTAGCAGATACAATGGATACCGGTACACCGTGCAAGGACACAATCTCATCAACATAAAGATTAGCCAGCTTGTCAGAGTCGTATGTTTCTTTAATTGGCAAGAAGTGAGCGGATTTGGTTAATCTATCTATGATAACCCAAATCGTGTCATTGCCACGCTTGGTCTTGGGTAACTTAGTGATGAAGTCCATTGTTATCATTTCCCATTTCCATACTGGAATTTCAAGTTGTTGTAGAAGTCCTGACGGTTTCTGGTGTTTTGCCTTAATTTGAGAACACGTCAAGCACTTTACTACATGATTAGCAATATCTTTCTTCATACCCATCCACCAATAATTGGGTTAAGATCTTGATACATCTTGTCACTTCCTGGGTGAACCGAATATTTAGAATTATGTGCTTCTTGGAGGATTGCATCCCTAAATCCTCCAAGGATCGGAACCCAGATTTGATTGTTAAGCCTTAACATCCCATCCTTTCCAGGTGCTAACTGATCGATAGTTGCACCTAATCCTTCCTTGGCAATACTGTCCTCAGACATCGCCTGCCTTTGTGCATTTAGCAGCTTTTCATTTAAGCTATTCTTCAATTCGATGTTTTTGGCATTGATCCTTAAAGGTTTGACTCTCTCCTTGCGACTAAGCGCATCAGCGACTACATTTGCCTTTCATGGATGATATCGAATCTCACAATCATAGTCGTTGAGCGTCTCCATCCAACGACGTTGCCTCATGTTCAAATCCTTTTGATTAAACAAGTGTTGAAGACTTTTATGGTCAGTGTAGATGATACACTTTGTTCCATATAAATAATGTCTCCAAAGCTTGAGTGCAAATGTAGTTCCTCTCGTGTACTTTCAGTTGCCGAGATGTGTATGCAATCACTTTGCCTCTCTGCATAAGCACACATCCCATACCAGTGTGCGAAGCATCACGGTAAACTACGAACTCTTCAATTCCTTCTGGCAGAGTTGATACCGGGGCATTGCTTAACTTATGCTTTAGTGTTTCAAAGGATTCTTGTTGTTTTGGACCTTAGTTGAATTTAGCATCCTTACGAGTCAGGATTGTCAAAAGAGCGGCTATTCGTGAGAAGTTCTCAATGAACCTTCGATAGTAACCGACCAGTCCTAAGAAACTACGTATCTCGGAAGGTGTCTTTGGGGCTTCCTAATTCATTATTGCTTCTATCTTTGCTAGATCTAGTTGGATACCATGTTCAGTTACTATGTGACCAAGGAACTGAACCTCACGGTGCCAGAATTCGCATTTAGAAAATTTTGTCTATAGCCTTTCTTGACGCAAAATTTCAAGAATGCACCTCAAATGTTTCTCGTGATCCGATTGATTACGAGAGTAGATAAGTATGCCGTCTATGAAGACAATAACAAACTTATCTAAATATGGCTTGCAGACTTTATTCATGAGATCCATGAATGCTGCGGGTGCATTTGTGAGCCCAAAAGGCATCACTAGAAACTCGTAATGTCCATATCTTGTTCTGAAAGCAGTTTTCAGAACATCTTCATTTCTAAATTTAAGCTGGTGATATCCCGACCTTAAATCAATCTTCGAGAAGTAGCTTGCACCTTGCAATTGATCAAATAAATCGTCGATCATGGGCAAAGGATAAAGATTCTTGAGCGTTATCTTGTTGAGTTCACGGTAATCAATGCACATCCGCATTGATCCGTCCTTCTTTTTAAAAAACAAGATAGGAGCTCCCCATGGCGAAGAACTAGGTTGAATAAAACCTTTCTCTAAAAGTTCGTCCAATTGAGTTCTCAATTCTTTCATCTCGGTTGGCGCTAAACGGTATGGAGCTTTTGCTATAGGAGCTGCCCCAGGTATGATGTCAATTCGAAACTCTACCTGCCTATCAGGAGGTAGGCCAGGTAATTCTTCTGGGAACACATCTGGGTATTCAGAGATGATGGGTATATCCTCAATTTTCGGCTTGGGTTCATCAATAGTGACTGTGCCATGTAGATGACACATCCCTTCGTCATACATCTAGATGCCTTAAGCAAAATTGCTTTATCAGGTAATCCAAAGCATTTGTCTCCATGAATGGTGATGTTTTTACCAGACGGGGATTTGATTTCAATGAGTTTCTTATCGCAGGCAATGCGTGCTTGGTTATGCGATAACCAGTCCATGCCTAAGACTACATCTCCCGCTAGTTTCATAGGTAAAAGAGAGACAGGGACAGAATGATTCTTGATGGATACAAAGCATCCGTCAAGAATGGATGAAGCGGTTTCTATAGTTCCATCAGCGAGCTCTACTTCATAGGTTATGTCTAGAGTTCTTACGGGCAAGTTTAATAGTTCACTAAACTTATGATCTACAAATGACTTATCGGCGCCCGAATAGAAAATAACTCTAGTAAAAGTGTCGTTGATAAGGAACGTACCCGTTATGACATTTTTATCCTTCACTGCTTCCTTAGCATTCATTTGAAAGGCTCTGGCAATGGCTTTCTTAGCCTCGGTTGTTTTGGTCTTACTCTCAGAAGTAGCCTTAGGGCAATTCGTTTTGATATGGCCTTTCTCGCCACATCCAAAATAGGTAGCATCTTTTATGTTTTGGCACTCATGTGACCGATGCCCAGTCTTCTTGCAGATATTGCACTGTTTCGGTTTTTGTTCTAAGCGACACTGTCCATAGTGTTGCTTCCCACACGTTTTGCACGTGGGTTTATCGCTCGACTTCTGATTACCTTTGCTAAACTCATACTTACCCTTTTTGTTAAGTTTTTGGGAGTTTCTGTCCTCCCGTTTCCTCTTTCCATCATTGTCAGTCTTAACTTACATTTGCCTCACATAGTCCTGTGTGAGGGAGAGAGATAGCTCTACCGTAGATTTATAGGTGCCAGGCTGCACCGCTTTAACCATACTCCTGATTTCAGGAGCTAGCCCGTTGATAAAATGTGCGATACATTTGGGCTCCAGAGTAACTAAATAGGGCACTAGCCTGGAGGGAGAGTTGTAGTCTGTGACGAACTTCCGACAGTCCATGTTTTTCATTGTCAGATTTAGGAAATCTGGCTCAATTTTCTCCACCTCATGAGGTGGGCAGTAGGTATCCTTTACAAGGTCTACAAACTTGGACCAACTCAAGTTGTAGAGATGAACCTTGCCCGTAGACTGGACTAAGGCTTTCTACCAGATCAGGGCATCGCCCTTGAATGATTGAGATACATATTTAACAACATTCTTATCAGCGCATCCGCTGATATCCACCACCGTTTCCATCTCGTCCAACCATCTCAAACATTCCACTGCTCATTTCTCCCCGTTAAAGTCTTGGGGTCTACAAGATACAAAGTATTTGTAGGAGCATCCATCGCCATCAACAATCGGTTTCTTAGGTTGCGGATCGCTCTTCACATTTGAAGAGTGTGCCTCACTCTTCTTTGACTTTGAGTGGCTGGGCTGAGATTTGGGTTTAGAAACAGGCTTGGAGCGAGAAGTACCCGACTCCGATTGTCGTTTGGACTTATCCTTAAAAGCTTTGCCAATTTCCGCGGCAATAAGTTCTCTCAAGTCATTCTTACTTGTAAGAATGTTCTCATTGGCATCGTTATCATTGCGTTTGCTGTTTACTTCATTAGAATCAGCCATTGCTGTAGCTTACTTCAATGTATCGAGATGGATTAGTTAGTTGCTATGGTGTACCCTATTCACGACATGGTTCTATGACCATATAGGATTTAAATGTTAAATGTAGTATATTCATGCATAACCTAGGTCTTGAAAGACCATCATAGGCATTTATAGATTGGACATAGTCCAGAATTTATCAGTTAGTGCAGGTGACACTACTGTATTTTGCACATTGGCTTTATACTACTATTGAGTGTTTTGAATACTTTTTCCAAGATCTAACTTGATTATTTAGGCGATAGGATGTGAACATTGTCATTTTCCCATTTGATTAGTGTGATAACATTTATCACTAGAATTTAAGAGTTATCTCCTATTGAGTTTGACACAGAGAAATGATAAAATTGGAAGTTGAACATCGTTCACCTTTGCTAGATAGAAGGTTACTTCCGAAATTTTCATTTGCCAATCTATTATAATCATTGGCTGATAGATTTTAGGTTAACATAGAGGATCAATAACACTTTGAAAAAAAATCATGATGATCGATTGGATGAAGTAAATAATAATAAGGAAATTTTACTAAAAGGAACATTACAAAATTGCCTAATATATAGGACTTAAAATAACAAAAATAGTTCATGCAGGAACTTAACAGAATAACAATGTCCACGCAGGGACTTTTGGAATTTAAATTACATATATAAAAATACGAAACTAGTCATCCTTCCTTCCTTTTACGGCCTTGTAAAGCTTCTTGATAAATTTCTTTGTTTTCTTCTCCGATTTCTTGACCTGTTGTCGCATTTCCTTTACTTGATCTAAGGCCTCATTAATGGCCTCTAGTGGTACTTGTGGTTGAGGCTGAGGTGGAGGCGGTTGCTGCTGAGGCGCAACTGGATACGGATACCCGTAAGGCGGATATCCGATAGTGGCATAAGGAGGTGGGTAACTAGGGTAAGAAGAATTGTAGAGGTTATTATGAATAATTGCATCATAATAAGGGTTCTATTCCATTCCATGGTGGATGTAGCTATATAGACCAGGAGGGTCAACAGTGTTAAACCCTGATGGCCCCGTATAAGTGGGTATTGAATTAGAAAAATCATGTGGTGGTAATGATGGTTGAGGTTGTGGCTCAACAGCTGGTTGCGGCGGGGGTTCCACCACTGGCGAAGTGTTTGAGGGCCCACCCATTTGCGGGTCCTCGGGGATAACTGGGTATGAGGGCGGTAAAGGTGGTAGCGAACCCGACCTTTGACCAGCACGTACTGACATACGTGCCCCATGCCTCCGGCGTGATTGTGATGATGATTCGGGTGGTGGCTGGGGTTGATCCACCTGTTACATATCAACATCCTCTTGGTGAGGATGGGGTGATGGGTTTGGATGCTGGGGAGTGCTATGGTATGAGGGTGTGTTGACGAACACATATTGTGCCCATCTTTGGTCAAATTCATCGGGACCTCGAAATGGAGATCCCGCCATGGAGTTTGAGCCACTAGACAGCTCAATAGGATGACCATACGATCCGGTTTGCGGGAATTCCTCCGGGTCGGAATCTTCCTCCATATGTGTCTGTGAGTCAACTGGAGGGGTTTCGGGCGAGGGTTGGTTAATAGGGTTATCAAAGTTAAAGTTGAAGTATTCTTGGTGTGAATGGGAGTGTGAATGGTGCGATTGGTAGGAGTGGTGAGAATGGTAAGAATGTTGGGAGTGCGATTGAGGCGGGGAGTATTCATGCGAGATCGAATGTCGATAAGGTTCAAAGAGGGATGAAGAATCTCCGGATCCTTCGTAAGGATTGTATTCAGGTAAGTTGGCTGCTCCAGCTAAAGAGGGTCTGTATGGTGGTATAAAGGATGGTCCAGTGAAAGATGGTCCAGTCATTGAGGGTCCACCCCTCATGGGTCCTTTGCCTTTTCCTCCGCGTCTGAATTTAGGCGGCATGATTCCTGCTTCAAAAACAAGTTAAATATAGTACAAAGCTAGAATAATAAGATGGAAATGATTAAGCCTAGGTCAAAGTCTAGACTCGAAAGTCTAAGAGATGTGTGTTATTATGTATTCCCGAGATTAAACACAAAAGGCTAGTGTTTAATTCACTCGAAACTTGGCTCTGATACCAACCTGTCACACCCCTAATTTCCACGTATAACCCGGTGGGACCGGTTGGGGAATATCATGACGTAAGTTGATATCATCATTACCAAGCAATACAATAATACACAGCGGAAGTCTGGATAATTACTATTACAAACATTTGAATGTTCGAAGTTCAAAATAATAAATACAACGCTTGTAACTAGATCCACAGGCGTATCGAAATGTGAATACAAAAGGAAACTTGATAGACTAAGGCCTTCTAAGCAAAGGGTTGCAATTCCTCTTAAGCTTCGCCGAGCACTTCCAGCCTAATTACGTATACTTGTCACATGCGATTAGTCTTTTGAAAATACGTCAGTTTTCACTGGTAAATACATTTAACCGACTCATTTTTTAAAACATTTCAAAACATTTAGCGTACACAATGGTACTTAGTTTAATAAATAACTTGGGACAAATAATTTTTCATGTTATCAGTTTTACATGCTAATAATACATTTAGACCCGGAAACTATGTCGGGATCATGATTAATCGACACACCACTTAACACCTTTAATAGGTGCACCCCTAATGGGTTATAATTTAATTTAGCATCTGACGGGTGTATGCCTACACCTCGTGCTTAGGTCGTGGCCATTTGCAATTAAATGAGCCGTGGATATCCAGGACACGGTCGTTTTAACCCCCAAATGTTTAATATTAAGCAATACGAATTAAAATGGATTATTTGAATTCCCGACTCATTGGTCTTTGATCCCATATCCAACCATGCGGTATTAAAATACCGTATCCCAAGCCCGTATAAGGGAAAATAAGTTAAAGTATTTACCTGGCTTGCAAAATCTTTAGTAATAAGAAAATAAGCAAAGTACAGCCATAATCAAAATAAACTAGCTTGGCGACAATCTACCGGAAGTCTCTAGTCTGGAATAGATGGTATTATTAACCGATTAGATAGCTAGCGGCTCTTTATTTAGTCATTAACTTAGACCGACTAATCAAAATCAATATAACGGTACGAAACGCTAGATTATGCGATGACCGAAAAAGAATGCATTTTGGACCCGACAAGTTCTAGGACTTGTATAATATGGGTTACCATTCTACATTCTGGAATTTGAGAATATTTTGAATAGGTTAGACCCGTTTCGGTTAAATTGCGTAAACTAGTCACGTATGCTTAACCGTGCGCATATAAGCAAAACTGGAAAATCGGGTGAGTCCTGAGTTCCATATGCCATTAAGTTTAAAATATGCTGTTATAACAGTAGGTTATTGATATGACGACCCGTTATGGTTTTAAAAGCAAACTATGCCTTAAAGGGCAATTTCGTCATTTAAAATATAATAAAACAAGCTTATACGTAAACCGATGTTATTAGTATAAAAATTCTGCAAAAATACTTATTTTATGATGTTATATCAGTAGGACATCAATTACATGTGTGGTTTATAGATTATGACCAAACAATGTCTCAAGAAGGGTATTTTGGTCATTTCACATATAATTGATAACTTATTTGGGAGTCTGAGTTCGGGACATGTACCTACTGTTAATAGGTTGAAAATATGTTTTGAAATCAGTAGGTATCAATCAAGTCTTTATACTCTAATATGGTTTTAAACCAGATTATGCGCCAAGGTGGCGTTTAAGTCGTTAAATGACGATATAAATGGTATTTAAGAAAAATAGTTATTGTGATCAGGTTTGTATGATTAAAATATGTTAATACATATATTATATGAGTAGGTATGAGGTTTTGGTTCATTTGAATATCTAAAACTCATTTTGGGTGTCGAAGGGTAACATCGTCATTTAAGGACATAATTTGCAAACTATAGCCTAAACTCAGTTTGCAACCTGAATGAATATCCCAAATAGTCCTAATAATGATATCACATCAGTAGGTATTGAGTTTTGATGTCAAGTTTATGTTTAAATCGTTTTATGCGTCAAATGGGCATTTTAGGCATATTTACGGATACTTGCATAATGACTCGGATTACTACATAACCATGTCCTATAACTCCAGAGGGTTATAGTATACTATAACATGGTCCTAATGCAACTTAGAGACATAAGCTAAGGTTGCTAAATCGGGTCAGAACTGAAAGTCAAAGCAGAAGTCAAACTTTGCGACTTTCGGTTGCGAACCGACCTTAGGCCTGGAATTGACGAGCCAAACATGCTCCCACATGTTCTTACAATTACTACCAAGTTATTAGAGTGCCAAAACAGGTTTTATAACATCTACATTGCTAATTATGATTTTATTTCAAAACTGACATGTTTGACTTCTTATTAACATAACCTTGACCCGTCAATTGACCAAGCAAACGTGGTAATCAGGAGATGCCCTCTTGAGGGATTAACACCTACTATATTACGATCACGTAGCCATGTTCGTTACGAACATTGGCTGGACCATAATGGTCTTAGCTCAAAGTCAAAGCATTTCTACGTTAACACTTTGACATTGGCTTAAAAATTAAATAAACTGAAAAGGAGGGCTAAGAACACTTACACAAGGTCCTTAGCACGAAATATGACTAATTAGGAAGCTCCCAAGGATTAGGAACCTCCAGAGAATGAAGAGAGAAGGATGAAATAGAAGTGAGCAAGTTCAAGGTTTGCACAAGGAAGGGTATTTATAGATGAGGGATGAGTTGTAGGATCTTGACAGGTGTTATGGACTGCCATAGGATGTGCACAAGTGTTTTGGGACGTGTAACAAGCAGCAAGAGAGTGGCATTTGCGGCAAGGTGGCAAGGCAGCAGGCTGCCATGCATTCTGCCGCTGGCGACCCCTTACGGACCGTAAAGGTCATGCCTTGCGGTCCGTAAGGACCTCTGGCGCCCACAGATTTTGAATGGTTACGGATCGTAACCATTGAGGCTTGTGGTCCGTAACCGCCTTACTAAAACCATAGCTTTGGTTTCCTTACGGTCTATAACCAACAATGGTTACGGTCTGTAAGGACCTCACAGAAGGTAAACTTTTGGCATTTTTTCACTTTGGTCCCCCGACTTTTCTCGATGCTCGTTCAGAGGTTATTAAAATAACATGACGGTGTCGTTGGTCCCTCTCGGCTACGCGTGGCAACCAAGAATCTTCGGGACACGTGTCGGGATTTTATTTGAACGAAATTTTCGAGGTGTTACATCTTCACCCCCTTAATAAAAATCTCGACCTCGAGATTTATTCAAATAGATAAGGGTACTTTTTTCGCATATTGGATTCAACCTCCCAAGTATATTCGGGACCTCGACGAGCATCCCATTTTACTTTTACAATAGGAACATGCTTCATACGAAGCTTCTTAACTTGCCGATCCTCGATCGCAATTGGTTTCTCTATGAAACGCAAGTTTTCATTAATTTGAATATCTTCATGAGGCATTGCTAACGACTCGTCCGCGAGGCATTTCTTCAAGTTACTGACGTGAAAAACATCATGGATTCCATTGAGCTTCTCAGGTAGCTTAAGCCTATAAGCTATTGATCCGACACATTCGGTTATCTCGAAGGGTCCAATGTATCTCGGGCTTAACTTGCCCTTTTTCCCAAAACGCATTACACCTTTCCAAGGTGATACTTTTAACATAACCTTGTCCCCAACTTGAAACTGTAAAGGTTTACGCCTTTTGTCAGCATAGCTCTTTTGTCTATCACGAGCTGCCTTAAGTCGATCACGGATTTGCATAATCTTTTCCGTGGTTTCAAGGACAATTTTGGGTCCAGATAGTTGGGCTTCTCTAACTTCGGCCCAACAATCAGGCGTCCTACATTTTCTTCCATATAAGGCTTCAAAAGGAGCGGTTTTAATACTTGTGTGATAACTATTATTATAAGAGAACTCGATTAGGGGTAAGTGATCATCTCAACTTCCGCCTAAATCGATCACATAAGCTCGAACATGTCCTCCAAGGTTTGAATGGTACGCTCGCTTTGTTCGTCCGTCTGAGAATGGTAAGCTGTACTAAAGTTTAATCTCGTGCATAGAATGATTGGGGTAGATTGCAGAGAATATACTACCACATTCTTTGAATATGCAAGGATTGTACCAACCCTGGCCTCACCAGAACCAGTATTAATCTCCCGTTACATCTAGGGATTAATCAGTGAGATCAGACATGTAGTCAAAGCAGCTAGACCACAAACCATCGAAGAAGCAGTAGAACTAGCAAACACCTTGACAGATGAGTTGGTACGTACGCAAGAAGAAAACCATAAAAGAAACCTAGCTCAAAAGATCACCCAGGAACTACGTTGTGGTAATTCCAGTCGCGGGAAAGGGGCAAGTTCTTCTTCACCCCTATGTAAGTACTGCAAAAGGAAACATTTAGGGAAATGCTCTACATACTGCAATTTCTGCAAATTTCCTGGGCATAAGGAAGAAGACTGCAGAAAGAAAGCTAGCAATAGGCTATGCTACAATTGCAGAGAAGCCGGCCATATTAAAACCAACTGTCTGAACCTGGCTCCAGCAGCAAACAACAAATCGAAGATAACGGAAGGACCCAAGAGAAATGCCAGAGCATTCGTGCTGACCACCGAGGAAGCCAAGATGATTCCGGATGTGATTGCCGGTACGTTTTTAGTTAATGATGTTTATGCCAAAGTATTATTTGGCTCTAGTGCAAACCAAAGTTTCATAAATACTTCTTTCTGTAAACTTCTCAATCAACCATTAACTAAACTACACCAAGACTGTCTGGTGGAAATGGTAAATGGGTCTTCTATCAAAATAAGCGAAATCCTGCAACGAGCAAAGATAGAAATTTTAAGTCATAACTTTACTGCTAACCTTTTTTCCAATGGATCTAGCCGGATTCGATGTCGTGTTAGGAATGGATTGGTTGGTAACCAACCAGGCCTGAGCATCATGTGATCAAAAGTCTGTAGAAGTAGATGCGCCATTTGGCGAAAGGATCACAATTAAGGGAGACCAGTCGATAAGGGAAACAAAGTTCATCTCGGTAATGAAAGCTGCAAGCTATGTTCGGAAAGGAGGAATAGTGTATAAGATTTCCATAATCATTAACACTAAAGTAAATGAATTAAAAGATATTCCCGTAATATCTGAATTCTCTGATGTTTCCCAGAAGAGTTGCCTGCATTACCGCTAGGTCGAGAAGTTGAATTTAGAATTCACCTGATACCAGGAACGGCACCGATTGCCAAAGCACCCTATCGCCTAGCACCGACGGAGATGCAGGAATTGAAGAAACAACTGGATGAATTACTAGAGAAAGGGTTCATACAACCTAGTTCATCGCCATGGGGAGCACCGGTGTTGTTTGTCAAGAAGAAAGACGGATCAATGCGTATGTGCATTGATTACCGAGAATTGAATAAAGTGACCATAAAAAATCGGTACCCGTTACCGAGAATTGATGATTTGTTTGATCAACTCCAAGGAGCCCGATTCTTTTCTAAGATCGACTTACGCTCAGGATATCATCTGTTGAAAGTACAGGAAGAGGACATTCCTAAAACCGCTTTCAGAACGAGGTACGGTCATTATGAATTTACAGTTATGCCATTTGGTTTAACCAATGCCCCAGATGCATTCATGTACATGATGAACAGGATATGTAAACCATACCTGGATAAATTCATAATTGTGTTTATAGATGATATTCTAATTTACTCTAAGAGTAAGAAAGATCATGCAGGGCATTTGCATATACTTATGACATTGCTGAGGAAGGAAAAGCTTTATGCGAAATTTTCAAAATGTGAATTCTGGTTACAAGAAGTACAATTCCTTGGACATCTGGTAAACCACGAAGGAATTCATGTGGATCCCATAAAGATCGAAGCAATTAACAAATGGAAGGTCCCAGAATCACCAACGGAAATAAGAAGTTTTCTTGGATTAGCAAGATATTATAGACGTTTTATTCAAGATTTTTCTAGAATAGCCATTCCGTTAACCAAGCTAACTTGCAAATCAGTTAAGTTTGAATGGGGGCCACAACAAGAAGAAGCATTTAGGATTTTGAAGCAAAAGCTAACCAACGCGCCAATACTCGGTTTGCCAGAAAGAACTGAAGACTTTGTAGTTTATTGTGATGCGTCTAAGTTAGGTTATGGATGTGTGCTGATGCAACGTCAAAAAGTAATTGCTTATGTCTCTAGACAACTTAAGAAGCATGAAGAAAATTATACAACTCATGATCTAGAGTTAGGAGCAATAATTTTCGCCCTTAAGATTTGGAGACACTATCTTTACGGTAGTAAGTTCGTGGTATTTACAGATCATAAGAGTTTAAGATATGTCTTTGGACAAAAGGAATTAAACACGAGACAGAGACGATGGTTGGAAATCCTTAGTGACTATGATTGTGAGATCCAGTACCATGCAGGAAAAGCTAACGTAGTAGCTGATGCTTTAAGTCGAAAGTATCATGAGAAGCCGAAAGGAGTACGCTCTCTTAGACTAAACATGTAGATAGATTTAAATGAGCAAATTAAACAGGTACAGGAAACAGCCATCAAGGATGATGTTGAAGGATTAAAAGGAATGATTAAGGAATTAGATGAAGGAACGGATGGAATTTGGAGATTCCATAAGAAAAGGAATTGGATTCCTATCCAAGGAGACCTACGGAATCGAATTTTAGAGGAAGCCCATAAGACTAAGTATACAATGCATCCTGGAAATGATAAGATGTATAAAGATTTAAGAAAGAATTTCTGGTGTATAGGAATGAAAAAGGATGTAGCAAATTTCGTTGCCAAATGTCTAATCTGTTCACAGGTTAAAGCTGAACATCAGAAACCTTCAGGATTATTGCAACAATTGGAAATGCCAATTTGGAAATGGGAATTGATAACAATGTACTTTGTTACCAAACTACCCAGGACACGAAAAGGTAATGATACAATTTGGGTAATTGTAGACAGATTAACCAAATCTGCTCATTTCTTACCAATGAAGGAAATTTGAAGTATGGAACAATTAGCCAAGTTATATGTAAATGAAATAGTTTTATTGCATGGAATTCCTATATTTATTATGTCTGACAGGGACAGCCGTTTTACTTATCATTTTTGGACAAGTTTCCAAAAAGCAATGGGAACTAGACTAAATCTAAGTACAACATATCATTCTCAAACAGACAGTCAAAGTGAAAGGACAATCCAAACAATGGAAGATATGCTTAGAGCCTGCATAATTGATTTTGGAGGAAATTGGGATGAACATCTACCTTTGATAGAGTTTCCCGACAACAACAGTTATCATACTAGCATCAATGCTGCACCCTTTGAAGCATTCTATGGACGAAAATGTCGAACACCAGTATGCTGGGCAGAAATTGGAGAAAAGCAACTATCAGGTCCTGAAATTGTGCAAGAAACCACTGACAAAATCATTCAAGTCAAGGAAAGACTGAAAGCAGCACAGGATCGTCAAAAGAGCTATGCAGATAACAGATGTAAACCTTTGGAATTACAAGTTGGAGATAAAGTGCTATTAAAAGTCTCGCCATGGGAAGGAGTTATACGATTCGATAAGAAAGGAAAGCTAAGCCTAAGGTATATTGGACCTTTCAAGATTATCAAAATAATAGGGCCAGTAGCTTATCATCTACAATTGCCAAAGGAAATGGCAGGAATACATGATGTACTCCATGTATGTAATCTTAAGAAATGTTTATCAGATGAATCATTGGTGATACATCTTCAAGATATAGAGGTAAATGAGAAACTTAAGTTTGTGGAGAAACCTATTCAGATTGAAGATAGAAAGATCAAGAATCTCAAACGCAAGAAATTGGTTCTGGTCAAAGTAAAATGGGATTCAAAGAGAGGACCAGAATACACATGGGAGCTACAATCAGAAATGCAAAAGAAGTATCCACACCTGTTCCAGTGAATCTCGAGGACGATATTTAAAGCAATGTGGGGAGGATGTAACAACTCTCCAAAACAGACCGTAAACGACGAATCGGACACGCACCACGAGACCCGACGCGAAAAACAAAGAAATTCCACCTGAGTGTCTCAAGCGACACGCGCCATAAACACTGGCATCTCCCGCGACATGCGGGAGAGTACTAGATGACGTGGCTCTGTTTCGCGACGTCTGGCGAGGCTATGCATGCACGTAACCTACCTTGCCCTATAGGGTTGCTGTCGCGCCACGCGAGAGGGGACCAGGAATCCCGCGCGACGCGCGGGAGAGGTCAAACTGGCCTATATAAGGGCAAGCCTGGGATTAAGTTCGTTGCTCAAAATCGATCGAATTCTCTGATCGGATACTCCCTCTATCTCTGTTTCTCTTCGAAACACCCCCTAAACCCCTAAACCTGTGAAACGCTGCCCGCTGTAATTATCTTAACCCGCGATCACTAATTCACTATCCTACCCGATTTAGGACCAACGCATGTCAAGGCTCTGCCTGACTAAGTTCGTTGAAGTCCTACCTCGTGTTGTATGGACACCCTACCCGATCGATCTAGAATCGCCAACGCATGTCTAGGCTCTGCCTGACTAAGTTTGTTGGAGTTCTGTCGCGTGTTGTATGGTTAAAGTGACTTGGGTTAATTTACTAACACGTGTGCATTGTTTGTTTTAATAGAAATTCCAGGAAGTAATCAGGAACTATCACTAGAAAGGCCGTAGGAATACCTAAGTTTTCAATGTGAGTACATTCTCTATTTGGGTCAAACTGTGTTACCAAAACCTCAAATGTTTTAATTATGCTTAACAGTGATTGAGTATATGTATTCTACAATTACTGCCAGTGTGTTAGGGTTTTATATACATTACTAGTCCACAGTCACAGGAGTGTGACAAGAACCGTTACCATTGGGTGACAGGACCCAAAGTAATATGACTCACAAGTAAGGTGTTGACAGTACTGAATGGGTAATTGTGTAGATATAAACATTGTAAATGCGGATGCTCTCAATACTGTAAAGTATAAAAACTTGTTTTGATTAAACTGGGACGCACTCGCCAGTATTTCTTGCTGATAAAATATTTTTAAAACGCGTTTCAAGTAACTTAATGTGAAGCTATTAGAAGCCAGCTGGAGAGCACTAAAGGCTTAGAAAATTGGCTATAAAAGTTACCTAGGAGTTTGTGTTTTCATAAATTAGGGTTTATCCCTACAATGTATTGTAACTGAAACTTGGGATTTATCCCATTTGTGTAATACAAAAGTTTGGTGTTTTGACACTCTGATAATAGTTCCTAACTATGATCCTGATGTTTTAATTCCGCTGCCAAATTAATAAACACCGGTACCACCTGTCTGCGGTTCTCACGACTCCCGCTCCCGGGGTAGGGGTCGGGGGCTGCCAACATCCACCTTTTGTTTTGTTTTGTACAATTTTATCAATTAGCTCACACATGTTAAAAATAAGAAAAAGTGACCAGAACATAAAATTTATCCTCATCAAAGCATGAAAATGATGGGTTTGTAGTGGGAAAAAAAAGTTAACAATTGAGTATAAACCTAAGAAGACTATTCCAAAGACTTTTGTGCTTCTATGATAGGTAAAGCTCGTGTTAAAATAGGTAATCCATTCGAGTCTCACCCAGCGCATATATACACAAGACCGAACCGGTCAACAGTCAAAGTCAGTGGTCAACGGTCAACGGTCAACTGGCCAAAAAGTCAAAAAAAATTATTTTCTTTTATTTATTTATTTTATTTAAAAATCAATTAAAATACTTAAAATAATATTTTTAATAATTTTCTTAAACGCACAAAAATAAACCTAACAATCTCATTAAGAACACTAATTAAAAATATTAATCTCAAATAAAAGTTTATTTATTTATCGAACTATTATGTTATTATTTAGGTTAGTTCCCTTGCCGGTTAAATCCGAATTCGTGCGCATTCATCATCAAACCAAGAAACGCACCCACTGTGAGTGAATTCTTACAAATTCCCCTTTTTATTCATGTTTTGGGGTGTATCATGTGTCGCTTAAACTAATTCGCTTATTCAAACTCGTGCTATACCATATTATGATCTAAACTTAGAATGTAAATATTGTTTGTTGTTATGTATTACATATTGTCAAGTTGTATGCAAATTATTTGTTAGGCCCATCAGTTCCTCGTGGGAGACGAGTTGAACAACGCGTGCCTTAAAACTCATTCATTAGGCCCATCAGTTCGTAGAACAACGCGTGCCTCAAAACTCATTCATTAGGCCCATCAGTTCCTCGTGGGAGACGAGTTGAACAACGCGTGCCTCAAAACAATCAATTGTTGTATGTGTGTGCAATATTTAATATTATGTGTATTGTGAATAAATTTACATCTACATTTACTCATATGTAGTTATGCACTTTATTTTATAATCAATACAATAAACACGTTTAAATGTTTTTCATAGGATTCACTCGCCAACTTTTTGTTGACCCAAAAACTATTTTTACATATGATACAGGTGGACAGGATGAAGCAAGGAACACATAGGAAAGTGCCTTAGAAGAAAAATAATGAAGTCTAGAAAGATGTATAGAACATGTTGTACTTGTATGATTTGATTGTATGATCTTCTTTAAAATTGTAATAATAAATATGAAACATTATAATAAATGTCATGAGCTTTGATGTAAACCCAATCATGCCCCGATCACCTTTTCCGCTGCGGGTCGGGGTGTGGCAGATTGGTATCAGAGCTTTTGACTACAGGGATATAGGATAAGTTATTAGACCCTTAGAGCCTATACTATAGTTGATTAGATTTTAAATTGTTTATGTGGTTATATGCAAACTCATGATGTTTATTTCTTTCATATTTATTACATACACAAATGCATGCAAACACTTCCAATATTACATTTTGTGATACATAATGAATTATACTTACAGTCAAACATACATACTTACATACATATTCATCATACATATTTCAATGTTCACATATTCAAATCATCTTCATACTTCTGTTATTCAAGATTTTGTTGCATTTTTTCATTTTTCAAATCTCATCAAAGTGAGTTCTGCGACGGGCATGTAGTAACTGTAAGGGTACAAGTACCGGTAGTCGGAACGTCCTGTCTAGGTTGGCATTCGTATAAATCCAATATAACGGACCAGTTTGCCTACCTGGGGACTAACGATGAGAGTACGAAGGACCTACTAGGCCAAAGCATGCCACACCAAACGTCGTTCGAACTAACCTCACTTTGAGTTGTCACCGTGTCCACACCTGGATACATTCCGAATATCATACGTTACATACATATTTCTCGATTTTCTCCGGGTTTTAGTGTACGTAACCAGGCTAACACATGCGAACCATATGAAAAACCCGGTAATCATGGGGGCCCACATGATTACGAAGGTGAAGTATGGCGGCATGCAAGGCCCAGTTACGAGCAAAGCCCAAGACATCCTATGGATGTAGTAGATTTATTATGCTATGTTTATTTTATGAATGTTCATTCCTAAATACGACACATGACCCCTAAAACGTCCAACTCATACTCTTGAAACGTATTCCTTGTAGATGTCTTCTAATCTCGCTCGTAGGAAGATGAGATCAGGAAAAGCCCGCGAGCGCATGGCTGCCCAAATCGCTCAACAAATGGCTGCCGTGATACCCAACATTGTAGTTCAAGTTCAACAAGCCCTTACCGCAAATTCCGTCAGTCAAGAAGATCAAAATGTTGTCAACCCTCCCCCAATTACCACTAAATGCACCTTCAAGCATTTCAAATCCTGCGACCCTCCAAAATACAAAGGGACTGAAGGTGTCACCGCTCTCCTCCATTGGTTTGAGGAAATGGAAAACACTTTTCTAAATTGCGATTGCCCCGATGATCGCAAAGTGCGATATGCTACCGGTCGTTTGCTTGGAATAGCACTTACATGGTGGAATACGGAGAAGGCCAAGCAAGGTGTTGAAGATGCTATGACTTTGACTTGGGAAGAGTTGAAGGAAATCATGACAAGACGTTTCTGTCCAAGAAGCGAAATCAAGAAATTAGAGGATGAGTTCTATTATTTGAAACAAAAGGAAGGCGACCACACTACGTACAACAAGAGATTCCTTGAGTTAAATCAAATGGTCCCCAACTTGTTCACTCCCCTCTACCGTTTGATCGAGCACTACATTCGAGGTCTTCCTTCAAAAATTCAAGACTCCATAATAAGTACCACACCTGCAACTTTGGAAGCAGCAATGGAGTTAGCTATAGAGCTCACCGAGAACCGCATACGAAATAAGGACTTCAAAGAGGAGAAGAAGGATAAAGCATCAACTGAAAACCTCAAACTCCACCCAAACCCAATCCCCTTCTCAACCCATTTCTAAGAGAAAACGAGATGGGCAAATTTTCGCTGTCACCCAACACAATCAACCAACTTCATAAGCCATACCCCTCCAAGCTATCCCAATCACTCAAGTAGCACCCAACTCAACTTACCCAATAAGAAACCTTACCTTGGACCTCACCCTCAATGCAACACCTGTTTTTATCACAATCCATCTACCTTACCTTGTCGACTATGTGCGAATTGTGGACGCTATGGTCATTTGAGCAAGGTTTGCCGCACCTCTCAAAACCAAACCTCACCCCCTACTCAAAACATGATCCAAACATATCAACAACCCCGATACCCCATGTTTCCTTATGTTCGAGCTTGTTTTAATTGTGGCGACCCTACCCACTTTAGAAACACGTGCCCTCGGTTGGTTAACATCATAAACGCCCAAGCTCAAGCAAACCCAGTTAACCAAGCAAATCAAGAAAACCTAACCATTAGGCTACCAGCAAGAGGAAGAGTTTACAACATCAACGCCAATCCGGTTGAAGATAATGACGGCCCAAACGAACCACCCAACTAGTTTTCTTCACCAAAAATCAAGAATTCAACTCCAACCGCTTAGTTTTTATATTTTTCTTTATGTTATCTCAATTTTCACGTATCTCAATTATCAATTGGAAATTTATCCAAGAATCTTAATGCGAATTACTATTTCAGTTTTGTTTTATACTCATTGATTTAACATTCATATCATCATACCTCACGACGTATCTCAGTCTCATCATTTAAAGAAGTTGGGTTGTGTCTCACTTCTACATAGACTAACCTCTCCATCATAACAAACGAGAGAGGTACTGTCATCATTCAAATATGTATACTATCAGAATTAAGACTCAAGCTTTGGTTGTTGTGTTTGTTTATGTTTTAGAGTCACATATGACTAATCATAACTTACTGATAAAACCAATGAAAATTTGACAAGAATATAGTGGATACGCCGCTGGTACTTCCTATATATAAGTATTCTTGCCAAAGGATCAAAGGCATTGTCAGGCGGTTATGAGAAGTTCCATGTAGGATTTAGTAATGTCATGGTTGAAGTTTGTTTATACTCACTGATTTAGCATTCATATCATCTCATCATTCGAAGAAGTTGGATTGTGTCCCACCTCTACATAGACTAACCTCTTCATCATAACAAACGAGAGAGGTACTGTCAGTATTCAAACATGTATACTATCAGAATTAAGACTCAAGCTTTGGTTGTTGTGTTTGTTTATGTTCTAGAGTCACATCATAGAACTAATCATAACTTACTGATAAAACCAATGAAAATTTGACAAGAATATGGTGGATACGCCGCTGGTACTTCCTATATATAAGTGTTCTTGTCAAAGGATCAGAGGCATTGTCAGACGGTTATGAGAAGTTCCATGTAGGTTTTAGTAGTAGAAGTTTTGTTTCAGGATATAACCTTATCTTTCCAAACGTATCAAAACACTTGCGCATGAAATCATACTTAGTGAATCAACTCTGTTTATCAATATTCTTTATCGTAGGCATCAAAAAGCGATTCCTGTAGCAGGGTACTCAACCCTTACAAGGAACGTTACCGCCTCAAACAAAATTTAAACTCTTACCCCCTTCTAAGTATGTAATTGTCAAATTAAAACACCATCCTTTTGAGTCAAACATGCCACTACTTAAATTTCGGGACGAAATTTCTAAAAGTAGGGGATACTGTAACATCCGTAAAAAACCGGGTTAACCAAACCCGCTTCGTTTATTAACCGAACATCCAGTTAAAATTTCCGTTGCATGTTTAGGGTTCAAACTAATTTTAAACAATACATAATTAATAAATATATTAGAATTTAAAATCTATAATTGAAAATTAATAATAAATAATGAAATAGAAATAATTTGCAGACGCCGGGTTTCGAACCCGGGTCACTCTCAAGACCAAACAGCCAACACACCACTCCGCCACCCGCTCAGTTTGGAATAATACTGAAACAATTAATACTTAATATAAAACTCGAAACTCAAAGTTAGGTAACCAGCGCGCCCAAATCCGCAGTCGCCGGAAAATACGCGAATTTGCGACCGTTTTCCTTTGACACCGGAATCAGGCAAGTGTAACTGACGATAAACGTCAGTTATAACCGAAAACCTTTAAACCACTCATTCAAATCGTCAAAAAAAAACATAACTGAAAGTTAGATTAAATCACTTGACCGAAAACCGTCGAACATGAATATCAAGTCTGAAGATTGTAAGTCTCGTTCAATTCACACTCTCACCGCATTTTGAGAACCAGTCTCTGTTTCGCCAGAATTCTCTGCAAGTTGCCGGAAAACCGAAGAATTTATCCCACTGTTGTATCTAGAGCTCATACCGAAATCACCCACACTCACCTTAAACTCCCTGTAGAGTCTCTGTCGCAAGAAATACATCGCCAGAGATTTTCTGCAATCGCTGGACTTTCGCCGGAAAACCGAGACTTACACCAAAACGGTAAATACCTCGACTCTTTCGGTTTCAATCCATTGTTAGACTATTACTAACTTCAATCCATCAACCAGAATCAATCCCAGACGACGTAGCCGGAATATTCTGCACTCGCCGGAAAACCTCTGGAATTTCCAAAATCACGCTGTGAATCGGTATAATCATTTAAACCTTCTGTTAATCCTTGTTTAGTAACCCAATTTCACAACTAATCGATCAAAACTGTTAATTGATTCAATCAGACGGAATATACAAATCAGAGCCGACGACCATTGCCGGAATTCTGAGAAATACAGTCTGATCGGTACATTCGATTCCTTAACTCTTCTTATCCTTTACATTTCAACCAGTAATATGTTCGATGAACGATTTAATCAAGAACAGAAGGATATCGGTCGACTGAGTCTTTGAACGAAGAAGACGAAGTCGACGATGTTTATAAGATTAATTAAAACAAGTTATTAAACCGGGTTAGACACATAGTCCAGCGGTGGACTGTGTGCAAACAATTAGCACACGTCTCGAGTTCGATCCCTGACACAACCTCACTCTCTGAAATAAAAATGTTCTTTTTAAACCGAACCGGATCAACTCGCTGTAAGATGTTAAGTTTAATAAAAATCAGTATATTAACCAGGTTAGACACACAGTCCAGCGGTGGACTGTGTGCAACGCTAAACAACGGGTCCCGGGTTTGAGACCTGTTGTGTGCACCGGTCCAACATAATTAAAACCCTTTTTAAAATAAATGATTTCTGAATAAAATTAAATAGTGTGTAAATATAATTAAAAACAGAAATATTTCGGGTTAGACACGTAGCCCAGTTGGTAGAGCTGCGTGCACGCGTACGGGAGGTAACGAGTTCGAGCCTCACCCAGCGCATATATACACAAGACCGAACCGGTCAACAGTCAAAGTCAGTGGTCAACGGTCAACTGGTCAAAAAGTCAAAAAATTTATTTTCTTTTATTTATTTATTTTATTTAAAAATCAATTAAAATACTTAAAATAATATTTTTAAAAATTTTCTTGAACTCACAAAAATAAACCTAACAATCCCATTAAGAACACTAATTAAAAATATTAATCTCAAATAAAAGTTTATTTATTTATCGAACTATTATGTTATTATTTAGGTTAGTTCTCTTGCCGGTTAAATCCGAATTCGTGCGCATTCATCATCAAACCAAGAAACGCACCCACTGTGAGTGAATTCTTACAAATTCCCCTTTTTATTCATGTTTTGGGGTGTATCATGTGTCGCTTAAACTAATTCGCTTATTCAAACTCGTGCTATACCATATTATGATCTAAACTTAGAATGTAAATATTGTTTGTTGTTATGTATTACATATTGTCAAGTTGTATGCAAATTATTTGTTAGGCCCATCAGTTCCTCGTGGGAGACGAGTTGAACAACGCATGCCTTAAAACTCATTCATTAGGCCCATCAGTTCGTAGAACAACGCGTGCCTCAAAACTCATTCATTAGGCCCATCAGTTCCTCGTGGGAGACGAGTTGAACAACGCGTGCCTCAAAACAATCAATTGTTGTATGTGTGTGCAATATTTAATATTATGTGTATTGTGAATAAATTTACATCTACATTTATTCATATGTGGTTATGCACTTTATTTTATAATTAATACAATAAACACGTTTAAATGTTTTTCATAGGATTCACTCGCCAACTTTTTGTTGACCCAAAAACCATTTTTACACATGATACAGGTGGACAGGATAAAGCAAGGAACACATAGGAAAGTGCCTTAGAAGAAAAATAATGAAGTCTAGAAAGATGTATAGAACATGTTGTACTTGTATGATTTGATTGTATGATCTTCTTTAAAATTGTAATAATAAATATGAAACATTATAATAAATGTCATGAGCTTTGATGAAAACCCAATCATGCCCCGATCACCTTTTCCGCTGCGGGTCGGGGTGTGACATCAGTACCAAAAGTACCAACATCGAAAATTCAGATACCGAATTCACGGTATATGGGTACCGGTACTTAAAATGTTCGGTACGTACGTTACCGGTATTTGAAGGCAAAAGTCGGTAAAATACTGGTACCGTACCGAACCAATACCGAAAATGCCAAAAAGTGGGTACCGATTCGGTACCGAAAATAATGCGATACGGGAATTTAATACCGGTACCAAATGCTCATCCCTATTCCAAATTGATGTGGTTGCGTCGAAGATGCATGCCATGATACATGTTTTGTCATTCAAGCTGAACATATGTGGTTGGTGTTTACTTACTCTTTGTTCAACCACACTAGGTCCCATCAAGAGATTCAAGTGTTGTAACAAGCTTATAATAAGCTTGAAGATTGGACTGATAATTTATGACCTATTTACAACACCATAAAACTCATATAAGAAAAAGTACACCATGTAATTTTATTAATATCTTTTTTTTTAAATTATTAAAAATAATTAAAATTAGGAGACTAGACTCCGTCACTTATCTTTCTTGGTACATAAAACATACAGTTGTATCATAGACATAGACATAGACATGAGATATAAATTAGTTAAACGAGTCGTATTCATGTCTGATACTTGTGTTAATCGCGTTGTCTCTAACATATTAAACATGATCAGACTTGTTTTGGCAGCCCTACTTGAAACTACTAAGCGACTAATCAACCATAGTGGTGTAAAGTAAAGGAAAGCACATGTTATCGTTTCGATGCTCAAGTGAGTGGATACAAGATAAGGCAAGAGTAAGACGAGTAAGAATATTATATGTTGTGTGACACATGATACTTGCTATTTATAGATGTAACATTCGGTGGTTTGACGTATATGATATATCCAAGTGATGATCAACATGAATTAAACTTACCAAAAATGTTTCAACAACCTCCAATGCATAATGATAAAGAATCCAAATTACTCTAGAGTTTTGTCTAAACTAAAAAATTACTTTACAAATAAATAAAAACTTTTTTCAAAATTTACATGCTAAAAAATTAAATATTATATAATTCATATTATATAATATGAATTTGACTTACCTAAAAATGTTTCAACAACCTCTGATAACTAGAGTTTTGTTATAACTAAATTTTGCTTTAAAAATAAATAAAAGTTTAAAAGAATTACATGTAAAAAATATATTATTTTTTATAATAATAAACCACCAAAGGGAAAATGTCACAGAATAGTAACCAAGTTTCAAAAGTGTTCTAATTAGGTCACTCTTATCGTTTTTGTCTGAATTAGATAACTTAACATTCAAATCGAGTCATGTCCTTTTTTCCATATGTCGAGAGAAAAATCGAGCATAAGATGCTAGGGTCGGATTGTATTAATATATGAAATTTTATTTATTAAAAATAAAAACACTTTAATTACATTAAAAATTAAAAAAAAAGTTAAAATCCACGTCATCACTGGAAGTTAGCATCAAATGAAAGGGAAAAAAAGAAACAAAAATTCACATCACCACGGTTACCTATTAAATGGATGAAAAACCCCTTAATTTTGATAAAAAATGAATGTCGAGTGACCTAATTGGAACAATTTTAAAACCTGAGTGACCTAATTAGAACACTCTTAAAACTTGGTTACTATTTTACAAAATTACCCCTAAACCAAATTATACAAACTAACCTCACAAACTTTTACACAGTTCAAGAAAAGAATCATTTGCTCCTTTACAAAGCATCTAAGAAAAACAACTTTTTCCACTTAATATCTTTTCAAAGCCACACCAAAACCCCCCAATTTCCCCTGGCCCTAGCTTTTTCACCCTTCCCCCAAACCGCAAAAAAAAATAAAAACAGAGCAAACAGAAATATAAACTCAATACAATATAATTTAGACAAGATAAAAAAAACAAGCGTTGTCTGCGATCACAAACTTAAATAAACTTTTGTCTCTAAGTGTATCCGGATGATCGCAAACTTAAATAAACTTTTGTCTCTAAGTGTATCCGGATGATCAGGCGTTCAATCACAAACGTAAATAACCTTTTGTCTATAAGTGTATCCGGACAAGCACGCTATCAATACAATATGAATTAGACTAGATAAAAAAAACCGCCATGTTTGCGATCACAAACGTAAATAACCTTTTGTCTATAAGTGTATCCAAACGATCACGCTATCAATACAATATAAATTAGACTAGATAAATAAACCGCCTTGTCTTTGATCACATACGTAAATAATCTTTTTAATCCGACTTTGTTTAGCGTTAAAAAAAATACAATATATAGATATAGACTAGATATATATAGATATAGACTAGATAAAAAGAGTATAAAAAAACAGAGCCCCCAATATTTTTCAATACAATAGGAATCAATCTCAAACCCTTCAATCCTCTTTCTCTCTCTCTCCACCCCTGCAACCCAAAACCTCATGAACACCATCTTAGATCTGTCAAATTCACACACAACACTCACTAATCACTAACCCCACAACCTCAATTCACACATCTACATGCTCAATTTCAATGGGAAGTGACCAACAACAAGTGTTCCCTTGGTTAAAGTCTATACCTTTAGCCCCGGAGTACCACCCAACCCTAGTAGAGTTCCAAGATCCAATTGGGTATATTTTCAAGATCGAAAAAGAAGCTTCACAATATGGGATTTGTAAAATCATCCCACCCGTTTCTGGGTCTTCAAGAAAAACAGTAATTAGTAACCTGAACCGGTCTCTGTCTTCAAGAACCGCTGATTCTTCACCTACATTCACTACCAGACAGCAACAGATCGGGTTTTGTCCAAGGAGACATCATAAACCGGTTCAGAAGCCGGTTTGGGAGAGTGGGGAAGTGTATACGGTTCAGGAGTTTGAAGCAAAAGCTAAGGGGTTTGAAAAAAGTTATTTGAGAAACAGGGGAGGGGTGAAAAGGGGTTTGAGTGGGTTGGAAGTTGAGAGTTTGTACTGGAAGGCTCATGTGGATAAACCGTTTTCGGTTGAGTATGCGAACGATATGCCCGGTTCGGCGTTTGATCGAATGGGGACGGGTGGGGGGAAGTTAGGGGATGGGGGGGTTAGTGTAGGGGAGACAGAGTGGAATATGAGAGGGGTATCGAGGTCGAAAGGGTCGTTGTTGAAGTTTATGAAGGAGGAGATACCGGGGGTGACGTCGCCGATGGTGTATATTAGTATGTTGTTTAGTTGGTTTGCTTGGCATGTGGAGGATCATGATTTTCATAGTTTGAATTATATGCATATGGGGGCTGGGAAGACTTGGTATGGTGTGCCGAAAGATGCGGCGGTTGCGTTTGAGGATGTGATTCGGATGGTTGGTTATGGTGGAGAGATTAATCCTACTGGTATTGAGTTGTTGACTTTTGAATTGAATATGAGTTTGAGTTTGGAATCCCCTGTTTTTGTGTATTTGCATGCTCTGTTTCGGTTTGAATGATTGGTTATATACATGTTTTGATAGATATCTTTGTTGTTCATAAGAAGGCTAGTATTCATACTGCATGCATAATCTTATAATGCAAAAACGATATTATTTGGTGACTATGATTGCATGTGCTTAATCCTATTGGTATTGGCCTTTAAATTTGAGTTTGAAATCCCCTGTTTATTGTGTATATGCATGCTCTGTTTCGGTTTGAAACATGTTGTGTGTTTCACTAGTGAATGATTGATTGATTATACATGTTTTGATTGATACTGCACCAATCTTATAATGCAAAAATGATATTGTTTGGTGACTATGATTGCATCCTTTGAGTTTGAAATCCCCTGTTGAATGTGTGTTTGCATGTTCTGCTTCGGTTTGGAATATGTTACAGACTTCAGGTCGTGAATGATTGATTATACACTGCATGTTACAATCTTGTAATGCAAAATTAGATATTATTTGGTGACTAATTGCATATGTTCAATTCTATTGGTATTGACATTTGAGTTTGAAACCCCTTGTTTATTGTGTACCTGCATGCTCTGTTTCGGTTTGAAATATGTTGTGCTTGAGTGCTTTACTAGTGAATGATTGATTATCCATGTTTTTATCATACACTGCATGTCACAATGTTTTAATGCATATAAAGATATTATTTGGTGATTGTGATTGCGTAGTATTTCATCATCATCATCATCATACTCAGTATATCCCACCAATAGCAAAGCTAAGGTAGAGTCTGAGGAGGGTAAGATGTAGACAACCTTACCTCTATCCCGTAGGAATAGAGAGGCTGCTTCCAGTGAGACCATCGGCTCGATAATAGTTTTGAATCAAGCCTTGGACATAAGGCACATAACACTTAGCAATTGAGACAAACGCTGATTAGTGCATGTACCCCCTTGTCTTTCGGCTATCAACGCCACCACATGATGCATGATTAACCATCCCCCTCTTTTAACTTTATTTTCACGAAATAGTAAATAACATTAAATTAGTGCACTTTCACTTTTGCCCTCCGAGCGACCACACATATATACATTATATGAGCATACCACAAGCAGGGCATGATTGCGTAGTATTTGCATACGCTTAAATATCCTACTGGTATTGACCTTTAATTTGCAAAATCCCTGTTTTTTGTGTACTTGCATGCTCTGTTTCAGTTTGAAATATGTTATTTACTTCACTTGTGAAAGATTGATTATACATGTTTTGATTATACACCGCATGTCACAATCTTGTAATGCAAAAGAATATATTATTTGGTGGCTATGATTGCATATAGGGAGTTCTTATACAACTTCTGTTGTGTTTTCAGTGACTTTTGCCACTCTTGGTGAGAAGACCACAATTATATCCCCTGAAGTATTACTTAAAGCCGGGGTTCCTTGCTGCAGGTGAGACGTTTATCGAGTTGTCGATATTTGTTTTTATGTTATATATATCATGAAAGCTGATTAAATTTTACTTCTTCCAGATTGATACAAAACGCTGGAGAATTTGTCGTCACTTTCCCTAGAGCATATCACTCAGGTTTCAGTCACGGTCAGTCTTTCCTTTTCTTCATTGTTGGTATGTTATTATTGAGTATTTGCCGATAAATGATCTTTATGCCTAATAGTGAAAAATATCGTTTTTTGTTATACAGGATTCAACTGTGGGGAAGCAGCTAATATTGCAACACCTGGCTGGTTAACAGTTGCACGCGAAGCTGCAATACGTAGGGCTTCGATTAATTGTGCCCCCATGGTGTCTCATTATCAGTTGCTTTACGATCTCGCAATATCATTATCTTCAAGGTTTGTTTTCTCATCACAAGTGGCTGGTTAACAGTTGCACGGGATGCTGTAAATTGTTTTGTTATATTATTGTTATTAGAGTAAAATGCCATTTTCTCCTTGAGGTTTGGCCTGTTTTGCAACTTTCGTCCAAAGGTTTGTTTTTACTCATCTGGATCCAAAAGGTTTGAAATCTTGCCATCTTCATCCGGCTCCTTAACTCCATCCATTTTTCGTTGTTAAGTCAGGGGTATTTTAATCTATTTTGTTAACTTAAAGGGCAATTCGGTCTTTTTCACTTAAGGACTCGCTTGTACATTATGCTAAATGCTTCTACATAAAGTGAAAAAGACTGAATTGCCCTTTTAGTTAACAAAAATGACGAAAATACCCCTGACTTAATGGAGAAAAATGGATGGAGTTAACGAGCTGGAAAAACAAACATTTGGACGAAAGTTGCAAAACTGGCCAAACCTCAGGGAGGAATATGGCATTTTATTCTTATATTATTATTGTTAGAGTAAATTGCCATTTTCTTCCCTGAGGTTTGGGCACATTTGTCATTTTCGTCCAAAATGACACTTTGGTACCATTTTGCCCCCCACGTTTGTAACTTTTTGCCATTTTCGTCCAAATGCCTAACCTAGTTACTTTATAACGTTAGATGGGTTATTTTTGAAAGAGTAAATTACCATTTTCGTCCCTGAGGTTTGGGCACATTTGCCATGTTCATCCGAAATGACACTTGTAACTCCGGCACCGTCTCCGGCACAACTTGCAACTCCGGCACAAACCTGCAAATCCGGGTTGCAGGTTTGTGCCGGTGTTGCAGGTTGTGCCGGAGTTGTAGGTGGTGCCGGACTAGCAGGTTGTGCCAGAGACGGTGCCGGAGTTGCAGGTTGTGCCGGAGACGATGCCGGAGTTACAAGTGTCATTTTGGACGAAAATGACAAATGTGCCCAAACCTCAGGGACGAAAATGGCAATTTACTCTTTCAAAAATAATCCATCTAACGTTATAAAGTAACTAGGTTAGGCATTTGGACGAAAATGGCAAAAAGTTACAAACGTGGGGGGCAAAATGGTACCAAAGTGTCATTTTGGACGAAAATGACAAATGTGCCCAAACCTCAGGGACGAAAATGGCAATTTACTCTTATTGTTATTATTATTGTTTTTGTAACCATAATGCAATTATTATATTTCAAAACTTTTTCAAAATGGACAAAAAAGAGTTAGCGGTTCAGCCCACCTGGCCCAGCCCATACTGAAAATGACCCATTTAAAGCTGTATTTGTTTCAACTCTTTGCCCAACCGGCAAACTTGCCAGCATGTTTAAAATCTGATGAAGTTTGTTTCACTTCTACAGTGTACCAACAAGCATCAAACCCGAACCGAGAAGTTCCCGATTAAAAGATAAGCTAAAACCGGAGGGAGAAACGTTGGTGAAAACGCTTTTTCTACAAGACATTACGGAAAACAATAACCTTCTTCATGTTCTCGGAAAAGGGTCTTCAATTGTACTTATTCCCGAAGAGTTCGTAGACAGACGGCTTCCCGCTAGTTTAAACACACAAACCGATGAATTAAAATCCACGCATGGCTCGGATTCCGATGATGATGTCATCCAAGACAGAAGGCAGCAGAGAATATATTCTTCATTTCGTAATAGGAATAATAGGATCACGTTGATTAATGAGAAAGATGATTCGGATATGGGTTTTGAAGGTGATAAAAAGCCCGATCCGGGTATATTTTCGTGTGTTACTTGTGGGATTGTGTGTTATGCGTGTGTTGCGATTGTTCGACCGACAGAAGCAGCGGGTAATTACCTTATGTCTGCTGATTCTAGTGGCATTAGTGATCTAGGTGCTGCCACAGGTTTCTTCGACGCTAAGGAAGATGCAAGTGTTGTGGGCCCCAAATCGTCTTCAGGTACACCTTATATAGTTTTATAATGATTTTGATGCTATTTTCTAGAATTCGCTGTAAAGCGTTTGAACTATGAGTGTGTCGGGCAATAAAGGTGAAAAGATGGGCAGGTTGGATGAGTTGGGTAATGGGTTAAACGGGCGTTTTTAGTACGGTTGAGGTCATGTTGACCCCCCAAACATCTCTTTTACCCGATTTCCAAATCTTTGTGAATTGAAGTCGTGTTAATTATAGAGTAAAATGCCATTTCGTCCCTGAGGTTTCGCCAGTTTCGCGACTTTCGTCCAAATGTTTGTTTTTCCGCATCTGGATCCAAAAGGTTTGAAATCTTGCCATTTTCATCCAGCTGTTAACTCTATCCATTTTTCTCCGTTAAGTCGAGGGTATTTTTGTACATAAAGTGAAAAAGACCTTCTAAACTATATCCTTTGGACGAAAGTCGCAAATGTGGCCAAACCTTAGGGACGAAAATGGCATTTTACTCTTAATTATAATTACAAAAACAATGTTATTAAATTATTTAATATAAATTTTAAGTGAAACAATTTAAGAGGCTGTAATGCAGTCGAATAGATTTTTGGCGACTTTGAACCCGTTCATAAGTAAATGTGATGAAACCGACACTTTTAGTCATTTTTATCCTAAAAGATGTACAACTTGTAGCATCCACTTTATATGCTGAAAATTTAGACCTATAAGTCTATAACTGCTCAAAATTTATATGAATATATTTATTTTTTTGCCACAGATTTTCTTTTTATAGTGCTCTTTTTTTGTGAATCTCGGAACAAAAAAGCTGCTGCTTTTAGTCTTTTACATTGAAAAGTCAAAAGTCACTACAAAGTTCATAGATCTTTTTACACATTCAGGCCATTATTAACCTTCCTTTATTGATATGAATACAGGGAAAATGGCGAAAAGCAATTGCGACGGCTTGTTTGACGTTCCAGTAAAAACCAGTGATCGAATTCAAACTGTAAATAATTTGAGTATAACTTCAGTTACCGCATCACCGAAAGTTAATTCTTCTCTTGGCCTATTGGCCTTAACTTATGGCGATTCTTCAGATTCGGATGACGATCATGTAGAGACAAATATTCATACAAATTATGGGGATCATGATGACATGAAGTATACAAATGATGTAACTTATGAGTGTTCGGTTGAGTTTGAAGGAAACCGAAATATTAAGGAATTAAGTTATGAAGAGGACCCGTTGTTAGATGAACGTGAGAGTGAGGAAAGGGGTATGGATACGACATGCGATGAAGATTCTTCGAGAATGCATATTTTTTGTCTTCAGCATGCTTTAGAAGTAGAACAACGGCTTCGGACCGTTGGTGGTGTTCATGTGCTGCTCCTTTGTCACCAAGGTACTTTTTTTCATCCTGTTAAGTTGATGCATGATTTATTTATATATATATGTATTTTTTTGTATAGTATCATAGGTTTCTAGCGTTACCTTACCCAAAGTTTAGACATAAACAAGTTATATATATGGTTTAGTATACAAATATCTTATATGTACAACCTAAAAAACTATATGTACAACATCCTGAATTCCTGATGCACAAAACCTTCCTCCGTACACGAGGCGCGCCTCATGTCGCTTTTCTGTGCACTTCTCGTGTGTTTTGTGCGTATTGTGGTTGTGAAAAACCTGACTAGCTTCCGATTAGTTGCACGATTAATCGGTAGTCGGAGGTTCACCAAGTAATTTTTATCTAATTAACCAATTAATCAGTAGGCGGTCAACAATGGTCAAATCCAGTATTTGCCAAAAATCAGTGGCAGTCTAGCGATTCCGGCTAGATTCTTGGCCAAAACTTGTAAATTCCGGCAATTAATCCTATCTACTTGAAAATACGGGTTGAAGGTGTTAAGTTAAAACATGTCTACTTAAAAAAATACATATAAAAATGTGTGTATATACATATAAACAAAAAAATACCTATAAAATCCCAACCAGATTAATCCCTATTAATCCTGACTAATCGCTAGTCCATACCCCACCGACTGACTAGCGCCTAGCGATTCTTACAACACATTTGCGCCTCATTGAGTAAGCAGCCGGTTGCTTTGTGAGGCATGCTTTTTTTTCAAAACTCAACTCAGAAAAATGTATATCGATAACTAATGGTTTAGAGAAGTAAAAATTAAATAAAATACCTATGATTAGTTCGAAGTCATATAACATAGTCATACACATGGGGTCATACTGGATAATGGGTCAAAACAGGTTTTAGTTGAAGCGGGTCATTGGTTAGGATAGGTTGGATTAACTGACAAACACTTTTTTTTGTCAATATTGTATAAATATTAAGTATGTCGATTATGATTAAAAAACGATGTTGCACTAGCACTAGTTATCTAATCTTTGAGAAAACGGTTAGGAGGTTGCAATGTTGCATAAAATACATGTATATAATTACCATAACAAAATAAAATTACAAATTAATGTAAATGGTAGTTAATGTTATTTTTTTATAATACAATAACATAATTTTATAGATACCGTGTGATCAAAATGTGTAAAATACGTGTTGTGGGCCAGGTTGGGACGATCGGACCCGTTTTAGCTCGCACTTAAATATTATCTGTTTTGACCCATTACCCAACCTCATATACAGTTATACACACATATTTCGACTTTTATCTTCATTTATATGTAATTCCTTTACCTCTTCACAATCAAGATCTTATTAACCGGCGCATATTTTTCACAATCTGCAGATTATCCCACTTTAGATTCCGAAGCAAAATCAGTGGCAAAAGAATTGGGAACGGATCAAAGCTGGACCGATCTCGAATTCCGAGAGAGTAGCACAAAGGACGTAAAATGGATACAATCGGCTCTACACAATGAAGAAGTGACTCACGGCCCGGGGGACTGGGCTGTAAAATTAGGAATGAATCTTTTTTACAGTGCTAGTCTTAGCCGACAACCCCTTTACAGCAAGCAAATGCCGTACAATTCCGTTATTTACAACGCGTTTGGACATATTTCTTCATCTAACAGCCCTACAAAACCGAAGCCATCCGGTAGGCAGAAAAAGATTATCGTGGCCGGAAAATGGTGTGGGAAAGTATGGATGTCGAATCAGTCTCATCATTTGTTAGTCGAACGCGATTCTGAAGACCAAGATGAAATCGGGGGTTCGGTTTTTTCAAATTCGAGAAATGAACGACAATTCAAAAATACCCAAGTGGTAGTCAGTAGGAATTCGTCAAGGAAACGGAAGAATGTTACGGTAGAAACTAGACGAATGAGCGTTACGACTAAGTTCCCAAAAGTCGAGCCATCACCATCACCACCGCAATCGCCGTCACCATCTTCGTCACCGCCCCCATCGCCGTCACCTTCACCATCTCCGACGTCGGTCGATTTGCCGCCGAGTGGTGGTTTCAGGCGGCAGCCGAGGACTAACGTTAGAAAAAATCAAATTCGACCGGAAGCCGCAACCCTTTTGTTGAGAAACGTTAGATCGTTTGACATGGACTCTGAAGGAGACGAAGAGACCACCGGCGGGCCCAGCACACGGTTACGAAAAAGATTCATAAAACCGCGGTCGAAAGAATACGAAGACTGGGCCGAATCAAAACCGAGGATCAAGAAACAAAACGCCACCAAGAAAGCAAAAAAACCGCGTGCTGTTGTTAAACCGAGGGTAGAAGAAGAGGAGGAAGTAGAAGGAGAGTTCGGTTGTGATATCGAGGGATGCAACATGAGTTTCGAAAGCAAACCCGAGCTTATAATTCACAAAAAGAATATATGTCCCGTAAAAGGATGCAGGAAGAAGTTCTTTTCGCACAAGTATCTGGTTCAACATAGACGCGTACACATGGACGACCGGCCGTTGCAATGCCCATGGAAAGGGTGTAAAATGACGTTTAAGTGGGCGTGGGCTAGGACCGAACATATCAGGGTGCATACGGGGGCTCGACCGTATGTATGCAGCGAGGCCGGGTGTGGTCAAACATTTAGGTTCGTGTCAGATTTTAGTCGGCATAAACGGAAGACGGGGCATTCGGTGAAGAAGCAAGTTGAAGGAAGGTGAAAAGTTGATGTTTTAGAGTGTAATGTTAATGTTAAGAGAGATGAAATTGTAACTTTTGTTTCTAATTGTTAACAAAAAATTGATGCAGGAATTAGGGTTTTATTTTAGGAAGAAAGGAAGGAATAAACCATTTGTGACTTGAGTGTATTTCAGTTGCTAAAGGGGACCTTCTTGTCATTCAATTCATGTTTCACCCTATTGCATTGTTTCCTCTTTTCTACCTTTTAACACACAAATAGTCTTTTTATTTTATTTTATTTTATTTTTAAAGCTCTGTTATTATCATTATCATACATAAAACATGTTAATTTAAAAAAAATATGTATCAATTCTCATACTAAATTAATGAGCATTTAAATTCAATAGTGTAACTTTGAAAAAGTTAATTACATTAATTTTTACAAAGCCCCTTTTGTACAATCATATCATACTTGAATTTCTGATGTTGATTTTGATCATTTAAATTGATTTGTACAATCATATCATACTTGAATTTATTATGTTGATTTTGATCATTTAAATTGAAATAGGTATATTTGATATTGTGATAGATACTACCTACCAACTATAAAGTAGTAACATTTTGGTTACAGAAATGTTGTACCATATGTTTAGGGAGGTTTTCAGAAAAATATTGATATTACATTTTTAATCCAAAACTACTTGATATTTTACTTTTAATCTAAACGTTTTCATATTTTTTCAATTTAAACTCACAATTTTTTTACTTTCAACTTTGGTCCTTCATGCTTTTTATATTTCGTAAAATTTCTGGTACGTTTTGTTCTAAGTTTTGTTAGTTAACACGACGCAACGTTCGTGAGTTGTTCAACGTTTTGTTTTACGTGTCGTTCTAAATTTTGCGAGTTAACATGGCGCAACATGCGTGTGTGGTTCAACGTTTTTATGTTGTCTATTTATTTACCGTTTGACAAGTTCGTCGCAACGCGCGGGTTCTAAATGGTTCTAAATAGACTTATTATTTTCTTTGTTTTACGTTTCGGTTTAATTTCTTTGCATTAACATGCTGCAACTTTAGTGTTGATGGTCGCTAATGATGATGTGGTCGGTGCTATTTATCACACTTTTACACCCTCACCGCAACGTGAAGGGGCTTAATATTAGTTATTTAAATTTTGAAAAGGTTATGAAAGTATCCAATCATTCCAAATCAAACCAAAACTAAAACCAGTCATCAAAACCAAAATCTAAAAAGTAGCATTGTTTGTTTGTTTGCTTTTTTTTTGTGTGGGGGATAACATACACACATATGGATGGTCATGCCAAAGTTATAATATGTTGAGAACCACATACAATATCTGTATCTATTGCTTTGAATGCGAGAGATGAAACATATGCGTTTCTCTTCTCTGCCACATCTGATTATCCTTTTATGCACTATGTACAAAGACATTCCACCTTGTAGACAACAACGAAACCATACTCATTAAACCTCTCAAATATCTAGTAGATCCCGCCTCCTATACTCCCTAGCTTTGACAATCTTGAACGTATCCCGCTCCCCTCCTTTGTTCTAGCCGATCATACATCCGCTTATAGTCTACGTTCTTTTTCTCCGCCTGCCTTCGCCGCCTTTCCCTTAGCGTTTTATTAATTATTATTAGTTAATCTTGAGGGTTGAGAATCACTAATTGGTTAAACTTGAGGGTGAACTTTTGCCATCCATCAAACTACAAGCCCTAAAAGTTAAAAAAAACTAACACCAGTTTCATTTGTTCAATTATTCCCTCTCTACCCTCACCAGTCTCCCTTCACTCGTTTGACTCAATTCCCCGATCCCTATTTCCGGCGTAAACAGATCGCCGGAGCACGGCCAACAGATACGACGGTGAAGCAATCTATCAACGGAACTTCTCAATTTCCGGTAACGGTTTTCACTTCACACCTTTGCTCACACTCTGATCACATAATTTTGATTTTGTTGTTACATAGAAGGATAAAGAGATGCGATCGTTTAGTTTCGTTTAGTTTTTTGCTTCTAAATCTGATTATTTCGTTGCTAAATTCATTCGCTACATGATTGCTTGTTAATTAATAGGTTTTGTTCAGTTTTTGTTACCGGAGAGTTTGAATTTTAATTAGGTTTTGTTGTTAATTTACGAAGTGATGTAGAATATTATGTTAAAATTGTCCGTGTGTTAGAACAGGAAGAGGTTACAGTTGTTTTGAGGTGTAATAAGTTATTGATTGCTTTATGAATTTGATGCTGAAGTGATTTACACTTCATTTTGAGTTAGATGATGATGTTGTTATGATAACAGGAAGTGTAATTGTCAAATTTAATGTTAGGTTTTAGTCATGTTTTTATTTAGAGTTCAAAGTTTACTTGGAAGAAAAGGATTGAAATCGTTGTGGCTGTTGTTGGTAATTCACGGACTTCAAGTCACAAGTCGGTGAACTTGGGGATCAATGTTGACAAGTCGGTCATAGTTGGCTAAGTTTCCTAATTATGTTATAATATTATTAGTTATCTTTTGCCACCAAGTTAGGGTTAGACATTATTTAAGGCAAAAGACAGAAACCGAGTTATGGTTTGAGAGTTATTATTATCAAGTTTTTTGAGTTATATTTTCTTCGTTATAATAAAAGTTCTTGGAGAGTTATTCCATTCGCATTCATGTTCTTCGTTTGATTATCGATTGGGACTTGAGCTGTAACCTCTGTTGATATGTAGAAGAGTTCATGAAAATGATTTATTAGTTCTTAAAGCATATGCAATGCCTAGCTGTAAAAGAGGAGAGAGAGCAAGACATATCCTTGGTCATGGATTTGGTTTTTGAAAGGCGCGCTTGCGTGAAGCGTTGAGGAAAACACACCAGGGCAATGAAAAGCACACCACATGTGGTTCTGGGTCAATAGCGGTCAAAGTTAGGAACCGTAGGAGGTTTATAGATAAAAACAATCTAAGGGATGCATAAATTACATAAGGTTTACTTGATAAATAGATTTAAATGTAAAACATATGAGAGATATGCAGTTTCTTGTTGTAAATAAAGCTTATTGGGGGGGTACATAGATGCGCGCGTCACGTATGTAATGCACACACTTTATGCCTTGGCTTGTGGGACCAAACGTGTCGTGCTTTCCTAAACCTCCGGTGAGGATTGGAGCATTGCAGATGCTCTTAAGTATTAAGAATACACTCCGGAGAATTTTTAACTTGCTTGACTGATTCATCCCATTTTAGCTGATCTCTTTTTGATTTTACCTATTTGGCCCTATACAGATTATGGCATATGCTGAACCTGTACATGGAGTAACGGATGCAATGCAAGTGACTAATGTTCCTAGAAAACCCCGAGTTCTGCTAGCTGCAAGTGGAAGTGTGGCTGCCATAAAATTCGGGAACCTGTGCAGCTGTTTTTCAGATTGGGCAGATGTGAAAGCCGTTGCAACACTACCGGCTCTACATTTTATTGATAAAACAACTCTCCCAAAAGATGTGATTCTTTATACTGATGAGCATGAATGGTCTTCTTGGTCAAAGATTGGAGATAGGGTGCTTCACATTGAGCTCCGTCAATGGGCTGTTGTTATGGTAATCGCCCCATTATCCGCAAATACACTCGCCAAGGTAACATATCGTGGTGATTTGTACCCTCTTTCCTAGATGTAGCAAATGGGCGGGTTGGGCAATGGGTTATTTTAGTACGCGTCGGGTTGGATTGAACAGTAAACATTTTCTTGTCCACTTTCTCTTCTTTTTTAATATACATATAGTTAATGTTATATGATAAATAAACAGTATTTAATAATGGTAATTAGATTTTTTGATATAAAACGAGTAAGAGGCTGTAAGCATTAAAGATATACTTTGGTGACTTTCAAGTGTTCAACCCATAACCTGTTTCATATTAGCTAATTTTATATTTGACCACTAAGGCTAAATCATAAACTAAACCAAGTAAATGGGTCAAAGTTGTGACATCCACTATTTTCTTTTCGACCATTTGTATTCTTATGTCTGGAAAAAGAATACTGGCTTTTTTTAATTTTCTTCTAGTTTTTTCATATTGTTTCACTTACCTAATCTACGAGGAATCATATATTTTTCATTAAAAACGCACCATATGTACCTTCTCTTTTGGTTCCACTAGAGGTGGGTTGCATAACGGGTCAAAACAGGTCGTTGGTTCGTGTCGACTTGAAACACTTTTTCCCCATTTTTTTTAATTTTATAATATGTGGACAGCGTGTTAAATCTGAAAACGTAAACTGTATTGTTGTAATAATAATCTTTTTTTTTTCTAATAAAGCAATTTAGACTCAAAAGTACATGCATTAAAAACACACTTTGGATGGAATTTTGACCCGTTAGATCGGTTCAACCCATGTGATCCTTTTCCTTAATGGCTAAGTTTTAATGTGACCAGACCAATAAAAGATACCGAGACCTTTGCATGTTAACCAGTTATCCACCTATTTTCAAAATGGTATAATAAAAGCAAAAAGATTTTTACAATAATTACAATTAACATTGATAATTTAGTGCAGGTTTCTTATATGTCCATTTTTAGACACTTGCTTAATATTAACTAATGTGTTCAAATATGATTATAAAACTATATTATTGCGTTTTGAATAAAGCGGTGTAGTATATTCTATGGTTTTTAAATGTTTAATGTACACTTTGGGAACATTTCATCGGTTGACATGCTCAATCCAATTGATATGTTTCCCTTTTTAGCTAACGTTTTTTATTTGAACCACTTGAGATAAAGAATACTTTTTGGTTTCTGTATACATCCATGTACTCGAGTACATTTTGGGATAACTTTTAACGGGTTAGACACTAAAACATAACCTGAATCGACTCATTTCTATATAAAGTATAAACGGGTCAAATTTGCCATTATTCTTCAAAACAGTGATCAGAATTGCTTTTGATATGCTAAAACATAACCTGACTTGACCTATTTGTATAAAAACGGGTCTAAATTGGCAATATTATTCAGAATCTTGATCAGATTTCTTTTGATATGATGAACCAGATTGCTGGTGGACTGTGTGATAACTTGCTGACATGCATAATTCGAGCATGGGATTACGAAAAACCAATATTCGTGGCACCGGCAATGAGTACTTACACGTGGACCAATCCTTTCACAGAAAGACACCTTATGACAGTTGATGAACTTGGAATGACACTTATACCCCCAGTGCCGAAAAGGCTCGCTTGTGGGGACTACGGGACCGGTGCAATGGCTGAGCCCGATTTCATCTTTTCTACTGTAAGCCTCTTCATGGAATCTAGACAAAATGTTAACGGATCTTAAAAATGTTTTCGGAAAGATTATTTGAATATAGATTATTGGAATATAGGTTTGGAATATTTGTAAATTGATATGCTTGGAATAGATTATTTGAATATAGGTCGAGAACACTGGAAGCAGCCTCCTCAGATCTTACCTTAGCTTTGCTATTGGTGGGATTTACTGAGTATGATAATGAATGAATGATGATGAACACTGTCTCGAATGAATATGGGTTTGTGATCATAAATGACAAACGATATCTAATTGGGTTGTTTGATCGAAATTTGACCACATTGATGTTAAGAAAATAATATTTAAGAATCTGGAAATGAAGCATTGTACCATTTTAAACTGAAAAAGATTATTTGTTACAGGGAAAGAGAATGAGTGTGGGTAGTAGAGGTGCACAAACCGGGTTTTTTTAAATACCCGGGTTCGGGTATATACCGGGTACGAGTATGACCGGGTTTTGACTTTTCGGGTATTGACCATACTCGGGTCGGGTTCGGGTATTAGCCAGAAAATCTATACCTGTGTACCCGAGTTCGAGTTCAGGTTCAGGTTTTCAATACCCGGGTATTAGAATACTACCCTATTTTCGGGGTCCGGGTAAGGTTCGGGTAGGGTCGGGTATGGTTCGGGTATAGATCCGGTTTTTGGATTCATTTTTTTGGCATAAAACATAGAAATATAATGGAAACCTTTATTTATACACATTGTATGCCTTGAAATCTGCCCAAAAAAGCCTCACACAAGCTCTAAACGTTCAAAAAAAGCTGTTGTACACAACGGGTCCGGGTATTACGAAAACCCGGTTACGGGGTATTACGAAAACCCGGGTACGGATTTTACGAAAACCCTATGGAAACCCGGGTAAGCTGAAAACCCGGGTCCAGGTTCGGGTATTGAACAGAAAATGCATACCCGGTCCCTACGCTATGGGTAGGTTCGGGTTTATAAACCCGGTTTTTCTAATACCGGGGTTCGGGTTTTTTCGGGTTCGGGTTTTTGTGCACCTCTAGTGGGTAGTGGCGGTCAAAACCCAATGGGCTCAAAGAAAACGAAGAATAACACTTCAATCTTTAATCCAACAGTTTGTGCAATTGAGCTGTTGTGTGTGATGAGAGATGACTGTGTCGGCCTGTCGGGTTGGGCGGGTTAAATTGATAATCCAAACACAATCCACAGTTTTTTGTGTCAAAGAAATCATTTTTTAACCCGGACACACCTAAAGTTGTTGTAAATGGATTAAATGGATTGGTCGGTTGTAAACGAGTTGTAATAAATTGGTTAAACGGGTCATACACAGGTTTGCAGGTTAGCTTTATAAAGTATTTATTTTATCTTAATTGTAAATAGATTGACATGTCAGAACGTATAGTATAATTAGACGTGTATCCTTTTCGCCCTCGAACGGGTCAAAGATTGCGTCGTGGCTGACCGAGTGTCGTTAGGCCATCTCGGGTTAGTTTTCTCTTGGGGTTGGGCGAGGACACTTTCGATGGAGGAAATTTTCGGGGCTGCAGCGTTTGGTTTCAGACATCAGCTCCAAGTCCTTATTCCAAAGAAACGATTCGTGGAACTGGACTCTAGAAAATCGGGAATGTTCTCTGTTAAAAGCCTGAAGAGTCTCATGGGGGAATACCTGCAGTCTATTCCTTTGTTCTCTTGGAACAATTGGGTACCTAAAAAAGTGAGTTTCGTGGCATGGCGGGCGTACCACGATTGGTTGCCTACGGTTGAAGCGCTTCTTCGCAGAAATATTGCGGTCCAGAATCATATGTGTCCTTTTTACGTCTTGCCAATTTACACAAACTATTTGGCAAGTTATCGCCCAGTGGTGTCACATCGTTCCGATCTACGCTTTTGCAGTAAAAGACCTCCTAGATTTGCACCTGTTTTCAGGTCTCTCAATAGAAGGAAAAAAGACCCCTCATGCTGTTGTCTTAACAACTTTCTGGAGTGTGTGGCGGTCGAGGAATGCTGCGTTATTGAGGGCTGTAAACCCTTCGGTCTCGCACATAGTGGAGGAAGTGAAGGCCCTATCTTACTTGTGGGTAAAGCACCAGTCTCGTAGAAGCAGTCTCATGTGGGAGAAATGGAAATGTTTCAGTTTGAAGTTTCTTGCGGGTTGCTTTTTCTGGTCTGCGGGCTTTTGTATCTTAACCCAGCTCCTTGCTGGGTTGTTGGCCGTTCAAAAAAAAAAAAAACCCATGTCAACCCAGACATAATATATTTATTAAACCGGTTACATATAACAACCCAAAATCATATTATTATGACAAGAAAATAAAACTAAAAAGTGATCGACTTAAACATGATATTAGATTCCACACTGATAACATAATAAACACACCAAAACAAGAAAAGAAAACCCTAAATTACCCCATAAAAAAGATGCACGAACGGCCATAGAAAAAAATTCTCATGGTAGCTCGTGCATCTTTTGTCACTTTTACTCAACTCAAACACGACCCATTTAAACTCAACTACCCATGATCATATTTACAACACCTCGACGATTCGATCCGCTGCCACTGTTGCCGAAACTTGATTGTGTTCATTTGAAACCATCTTCTTCATCAACCATTTGAACAACCCAACTCCATAATCAAACAAGTTAAGCGCGATGTACATCCCGATTCCGCCTATAATCCCATTCGAAATCGAATATGTAAAAGGCATGATCAAAATGGTAACAAATGCAGGCACTCCTTCTTTGATGTTTTTCCAATGTATATCTTTGATCACCTTCATCATCAAAGCTCCAACAATCACTAAAGATGGGCCAATGGCCCATGGTGGCACACTACTAAACAATGGTATGAAAAATATAGACAAAAGAAAGTAGAATCCGACAAAGATGGCGGTTAATCCCGTCCGTCCACCTTCTCGGATTCCGGCTGAGGATTCTATGTATGTGGCGATTGGAGAGACCCCGAGTGTGGACCCCACAATCGAGGTCCCTGCATCGACCATGTATGCTATGTATTCTCCTTGGAACCCGCCTTTTTCATCACTAAAACCGCCTAGCTCCGCCATTGTGTATAGCGTGCCTGTGGTGGCAAGTATGTCGACGTATAGTAATGTAAATAAGGCGACCCATACTTCGCTTCGGTTAAAACTAGTGAAGCTTATCGCACCTAAAGTGGACTCGGGTTTGTGAAAATCCACCACTTTTCTGAAGTATTGGTATCTCGAGTCCCCGAGAGGCGTGTCGGGGAAAATTGTCACGGATGTGTGTCGGAGCCATGATATCAGGGTAACAACCAAGATACCCGATATCATGCTTCCTTTGACATCCTTCATTAACCCATAACATGTGATCAAAAACCCTAAAAAGCCCAACCAGAAGGTCGGGTTTTGCATAATCCCATGCGTGCATGCACCCGTTATACTATCTTTACGTGTGCATGCAGCTAGGGTAACCAAGGTGTCTGGATCCGGACCCACAAGTCCAACACCTTGGTTACTTTGCAAACCCACAAATGCTATAAAAAGTCCAATTCCAACCGCGCTCGCCAGCCGGACAGAGCACGGTATAAACCGTGCCATCTTGGCACGGAGCCCAAAAACCGCGAAGGCTAAAAAAACACAAGACTCCACCAACACAATAGCCATCGCGGTTTCATAAGAAACCGAGCCAGACCCATGAAAGCCCACCAAGTTGTAAGCCAGATAGGTGTTGGGTCCCATACCAGGAGCCAACGCCAACGGCAAGTTGGCGAAAACACCCATCGCCAACGAGCCAATCATCGACGACAATGCAGTCGCAACAATAAGATCGTTTTTAACATTCAAAGCACATTGTTCATAGCCCGCGTTGGCCTTGAACATGCAGTCCGGCGGAGCAACCGACGGACTTGTTTGGTTGAAAGGTAGTGTGCAGTCGGAAACGGTGCACGTGCCACCGGAATCTGATAAAATGGTGGCGTTGACGGTGATAATGTAGACCATGGTGAGGAAGGTGGCGGTGGCTGCCCGGAGCTCCATCGTGAAACATGTCTTTCTTGCTTGTAACTTGAAGTATTTTCCGATCATGCTACCGGAAATATAATCATTCAAGTTTTCACAAACTCTTGTTGTTCCAAATCTTGAACATAAACCATTATTAAAGTTTTGAAGTTTTATCACTCTATATGATCAAGAGATCACTTGTGTTATATGCATGCTATATATATATATATATATATATATATCTTTTTATTGGACTTTTGGTGCATGATAACGTAGGTTGTAAGTTGTGCAATGTGACTTGTATGTTGCTTTTTGGTTGTTTGAGGTTTAAAGGAGGTGAGGTTGTTCTTGAGTTTGTGAAATGATTCTGTTTTTTTTTTGTTAATGAAATGATTGGTTTTATTGGGACAAAAATGGGTACATGTGACTTGTTGACTAAAAGGTATTTACTTTTTAAGGTTATGTGCCAAATATATGTTTTGCTTTTGATGGATTTAAGAAAGATATAAACTTGATTATGTTAACTTATCGGGGTTTTTTTTAACGGCAAGAAACGACGTGACAATAATCGTGACATCGGACCCTGTGACCAAGGTCGACTACTTCACCGCCACCAGTCCCTTGGCTCCCCCAGAAGCGCGGAAACCCGACCTCTACCCGCCCGAAGGCACGACAGTGGAATAATCGGTAAAACCTCGCCTCCCATTCAGGATGAACCGGCGCCACCCGTATTCGCCCTTCACCTGGATGCCGCAGAAAATAATAGGGAGAGTGAGAGTCAAACTTGGGTCAATAGGGATACCAAGTCTTTCCCTAACCACTCCACCACAACCTCATTGCCAACTTATCCTGGGTTATATGTGACTTTGTGTCTTGTTTGATTAATTATTAAAAACAATAAAGATATACTTTTCATATAAGAAAGTATGACTTTTTATATGGTCTTTAAATTTGACACATACTTTCTATCTTTTTGTTCCTTTGAGTTTATCATTTTCTGATTTATAATTCATCCATCCATTTCGTTTTATTGAAGTGCATCCAATAAATAAGTAGAGTACCCAGAAGGTTAATCAGTATAGGTTGATGCCCCTTCAAATGGAGAGTTTTAACTGGTTTTCAACCAATCTTTCAAACCCGTTAAGCCACTCATGATTCACCTTGGCGTTCACAACATGGTGTTCCATGAGATTAACAACCCAAGTGGAAGGGGGCACTTTCATGCCCGTAACGTGCTTTGTAATATACAAGTACACAAGCAACGGTATTTAGCTCAAACATGTCATCAAAATCAAACATCATCTCCATTTTACATATTTGGGATTTTAAGTGTAAGTTTATCATCGAATGACAACATATATATTGTTCCTATTGTTATGGCAATAGAAGCAACACTATTGGGTTTAAAAGAAGTCTTAATCTCACTAATTCATTCCTAAGCTTCTTTAAAATTCACATTTAATAATCACCACCCTTTGTCTTGTCCACTATGTACAATATGCAAGATTTGGTTGTTCACATCTATAGCTAACACCCAAAATATTGTTGCCTCGAATCTCCCTTTTAGATGTGGGTCATCTATTACAATTAATGGTTGAAATTTTGACACAAAACTACTAATCTACAATGACATCACTTTTATATATAAATACTATTACAAAAATTATACTATTATATATATATAGGGGATCGGTAAAATAAGAACACCTTAAGTTGTGAGAACCGTAGAAACCAATATAGTCATTGATCAAAAATGTTTTAACGGATGAGATTAAAAGACAATAAAGTAGTAATTATTGTGCTTTAATTAATGAGTTTTTGTTTTTAGTGGGACAAGGATAAATTGATATTTTTACTAAGCTCTTTAATGATTAGTAATTAAAGTTGTCATCATTGTGCTTTAATTGATATTTGTGATTTAATTAAAGTTATAATTGAATCATGCAATAAGAAAATTATTTTGGGTTCGATTTCTTTTGTACGCCGGTTTTAATAATTTTTATGCGCGGGTTCAAACTTTTTTTACGCTCGATTTTAAACTTTTTCTACGCGCTAGTTTTAAATTTTTTTACCCATGGTTTTAAACTTTTTTACGTGTTGGTTTTAAACTTTTTTTACACGCCGTTTTAAACTTTTTTTACGCGCGGTTTTAAACTTTTTTTACGCCGGTTTAGAACTTTTTTTACGCGCCGGTTTAAAACTTTTTCGGTTTAGAATTTTTTTTACGCGCGATTTTAAAATTTTTTAACGTGCCGGTTTAAAATTCTCTTTGCGTGCCGGTTTTAAACTTTTTTTATGCATCGGTTTTAAACTTTTTTTACGCGTCGGTTTTAAACTCTTTTTACGCGCCGGTTTTCAACTTTTTTACGCGCGGTTTAAAACTTTTTTTACGCGTCGGTATAAAAGTTTTTTTACCCGCGGGTTTAAATTTTTTTCACGCGTGGTTTTAAACTTTAAAACAATTTTTACGGGTTTAAACTTTTTTACAAAAAACAAAAAAATATTTTACGCCACAAAAATATTTTATTTTAAAAACTTTTTTACAATTTTTTTTTTCAAAATCTTTTTTACAATTTTTTTTACGCCAAACATCTTTTTACGCTCCCGACACCCCGATTTCGGGTTTTCGAAATCTAAGGATCTTACCAAACGAACTCAATAAAAAATCACGACTGAATAGATGTCTCCTGTTGAATTTTAAATAAAAGAGAGATAAAAGATGTGACATGTTGACTTTTAAATATAAGAGAGAGAAAAGATGTGACATTGGAAGTAAAAGACTAAAATACCCTTTTGATTTAATTTGGTTATGAGTGATGTGTAAGTATGCTATTGGATGATAGGAGTTCTCATGGTTCTCACAACTGGGATTGGTTCTCTCTTGAACCGAATCCTATATACATATATATATATATATATATAGGGGAGGGTTAGATAGAAAACCCTAAAAATTTGAGCAAGCCCTAGAAAACCCAACCTCCCGACATTTTTTTTTGAAAAAAATAACACATGTAATATACATGTGTTTAAGAGTTTTGAGCCAAAAAAACAAAAAAGCGCCAAGTGGATATTTAAAAAAAATAAACAAAATTCAGCAACTTTTGTCTAACACATGTTAGTGATGAAAGTTGCTGAAACTTGTTTATTTAATTTTTTAAATATCCACTAGGCGCTTTTTTTGATTTTTTGGCTCAAAACTCTTAAAAACATTTATGTTACATGTGTTATTTTAAAAAAAAAAAATGTCGGGAGGTTAGGTTTTTTAGGATTTTCTCAAATTTTTAGGGTTTTCTATGTAACCTTATACTATATATATATACAATTAAATCCATTGGTCGATATGAACAGTACCACTCTGATTGGCAATGTTTTATTCCCATGTTTAAGTTTTAATACACGTATATGCATGTTAAGCAAACAACACGCAAGGCGCCTGGCCTTGTGGTTGCGGGGCTCTTTTGCACCCGCCTTAGAGGCCCCCTCAACGGTTTCATTGCATAGTTCTTTTTGTATACCAAACTTGAGACTATTTGATATGAATTTCATAAATAGCATTTATCTCTTCTCATTATATGTACTAGGTGGACATCCGTCCGATGGACATGTTGTTTTTAGTGTTATAAGTATAATGATAAAAGCTTTTGTCTACGTTTATATGTAAAATATGATATGAAATTAATTAATGAATTTACATTCGCATTATTCTTAAGAATACATTAAACTTATCGACTGATTAAGTTTAGACACAAGAGAAGCATAATAAACCCACAAAACATGTTTAATTTCACTAAATGATTTAATTTCACTAACATAGAAAACACAGTAATTAAAATATATTATCTAATACATCATTTAGTTCCAAACCAGGGCCGTTTTCGAAAATGTTCAAAAATTTTTGGACCCCGTGCGAGATAAAAAAATCGGGCCCTACCCGCCCTAGTAAAACAAAAATTCATTGTCGTATGTCGCGCCACTCAACAATGCGATCAAACCCTGTTACAGTCACTATAACAAACCGTACAAATTTTGGATTTTCAAATAAATTATAAAAGAATTATTTTAGAAGTTAAAGAGAAAAACAAAATATGTTTGTAATTAATAATTATATTAAAATAATAAAAGAATTTGATTGTTAAAAAGAAACCTTCATGAATTGAAGAAGAAAACTCAAAAGAAGATAAAAGAAAACAATTAATACAGTGAGAAATGAAAGGAAATATCAATAGGTTTTTGAATGAAAACAATGAGGCACGATGGAGCATTTAAGAAAATGGTTACTAAAATTGTTGAAAACGTTATCAGCGAGCATCGAACTTGCAACCAAAGACTTTGAAGACATCTAGGATACCACTCGACTGCGACTAGTTTTTGTTACAAATGTAGAGTTTTAATTATATATATAATATAATTTGTGTATATACACCTTACGAGCCCTTTAACGTTTTTGGCTTTGAGCCGGCGCCCACCCGACACATGCTCAGGGCCGGCCCTGTTCCAAACCAATATATTTCAAACCAACACTGTTCCAAACCATATAAGCACTTCACTCAGTACGACTTGAACGATAAAATAAAAATATTATATTGGTTGATAATGATTAAAGTTTCTTTTACAATGCTTTTACCTCTAAATCATTCAAATTAACTTCATCTTTCCCGGCTTCATTAGAATCCTATATTTGTCCAACTCTCTAAATAGAGGAACCCAAACGCCAATCCAGTTATTCCCATCACAACCATGTGTGGGTAAATTCAAATTAAATCAGATTGAGACATTCAGTCCTTTAAAAAAAACATAAAATGTTAACAACTCAACTCTCTAAAATACCCTTCAACCCATCAAACTTTATTGACCCATTGAAAAAAAGATGCATACCAGAGAATAATCACTCTCAATAGCACGCAAAGAAGACAACGATTACTTGTAAGTATCTAGAGACAATGGCATATGTATTCCTATCAAACCTCGTAGATTGTTGCCCCAACTACCGCGTTATACAAACTACAACATACAAAGAAATGAACTTTCACTTCAAAACGCAAAACAGGCAGTTGGAAGCAAACATATCTAAGATAGATTTAGAAGTATAGAAATGGAATGGTAAACTGAGTAACTTACGAGATATCTGCATAGCTCCTCGTATTTGTGATAATGATTAGTTAAATTCCACGAAAGAATTGGCTGCTGCAGGACGATGCCTTCCACCTTACATGGTGCGAGTTTAATCAAGGTACTACATCATCATTTAAAATCCATGTATTATTTATAAGGCAACAAACCTGAATATACGGAAAGTAAACATCTTTTAATTTGCATTTAAGCAGCCTTATGTTAGTGCTTCTCATTTCCGGCAAAAAAATCTCAACCTGTTCAGATTGAGATTTTTGAGCTGCAGATGAGAAGCACTAACATAAGGCGGCTTAAATGCAAATTAAAGGATGTTTACCTCTCATATATTTAGGTTTTCTGGCTTATATATAATGCAGTAGTATTAAATGATGATGTAGTACTTTGAATCAACCTACGATATTAAACTGCTACCAAGCGATAACATAAGCTCGTTATTAGTGGGGTCTCGAAGACCAACACAAGTCTACATCATATAGTATTCTACTGAAACATCAAATAAAAGATTATGAGTTAAATAGGTATTCTATCATATAATGCTTTTCTAATACAATGTTAAATAGTTATAAACACACAACAATGCATATACAAACGCTAATGAAAAGATGCATACCGGAGTTTCGTTTTATTCCTGAAACGAAATACTTTTGCATCTTCCAAGTTAAGCTCTTTATGGCTGATGAGTTGCTTTTAGATTGCTCCTGTAATTGCCTGAGTGACATCGTTGAAGCGTATCGGCTCTGTTCAGAGCTGTCGCTTCCACTTTTATCAATACGTCATCATCTTTCACCCTTGGATCTTCTACTTCTTCCAGTTTTAGAACTTCACGCACCCTTTTGACTCAACTTCTTCCAACATTTCATGCAAATAATTAAGCAACTATAACCGAAATCTGGCCTGAATATTTCACGCACCTTGCATTTTTCAAAAATATTTATTGAAATCTATAACCGACAAATCTGGCCTGAATAATCTCTAATACAAATCTGCAACTGATAAATAAACTATTAAAATCAAGTGCTAGTATGATGTGCAAATGATAGATAAACTATTTAAATAAGATAGGTCTCTATAACAAATAATACGCCAGTTAACAGTTTAAACACTCATAATAAAACCAACTCAGATGCACCTTTACAAAGTGCCAGTCCTTCAGATATAGATTGCCATCTTCCACTAAGGAAAGCTTAAGCCAGTGATCAATAAAGTCTTCCAATGACATGTCAAACCTCTTCTGATCAGTAATTTCTTTGTAACCGCAGTCAGCAACCTACTGATTTAAATGTAACATATAGAAAGTAGAAGTTAATACAATGTAAAATCTCTTCTGATCAGTAATTTCTTTGCTCGATATCGTACCTGAGATAGGATTATTGGGCCTCCTTTTGAATCGAACAGTAGCTCCACACGAAAATCATGATGACCTATCGAGTAGCTCATTCAAGCTCGACTCAAGCTTTTAGCCAGCTGACTCGAGCTTTTGTAGGGCTGCCAAAGATATACATTGTCTAAAATTTATTAACCAACCCTATGACATTCTACTGTTGTAATTAAATAGACTAAAAAACAAACAAACCAACTAAGCTATGGGTTACCTCCTCCACAAGTGGTGTCTAGAAAAGCCATCTCATGTATTATTAACAAACTCCATGTATTTATAGCATGTGGATTAAGTATATTTGATTTTGAAAGTCAAAGTGCATCATTTAACATTGCAACTTGTTAATGTTACGTACTCGTTACGGACTCGATTCAAGTTACGGACGTATGCTCGTTACGAACGACTCAGATGATAAAATAAAATTATTATATATTTACGACTCGTTACGGACTCGACGCTAGTCACTGACTACACTCGTTACGGACGACTCGAACGATAAAATAAAAAAAATGTTATATATTTTACGACTTGTTACGGAGTCAACGCTAGTCACCAAATGTGCTATTTGATACACACAATGAAATGAATCCGAAAAACCTAACATGAAAACGCAAAACCGAACCTCATTCATTCTGTAATAGTCACCAAATGTGCTATTGGAACTTTCACCGCTTTTAATCATCATTGTCCACCAGCATCACTACTCGTCAGCAGCCTGTCCTGACACCAGAATTGTTGCCGCCGTTGGCCAGTTCTTCAACAAACACAAAACATAAGAAATGTCCATTAGCTTTTATAATTTAGTATACAATCAGGATTCCAGTTGAGAGCAAGCCAATCTCAAGTATCTCACGAGTGGCTCAGCCCGTCTAACCCCTAATAATAGACCACTTTATAAAATTTAACATAACTTTTAACATTAGTTGGTATAAAGAAACCTAAATGTTGTTATTAACTGAACAATAAAGACAAAGTGTATTTTCCAAAAACTCATGATGAAAACCACTACTATTTAGAAATGAACCCACATACCATCTGTATAAAGTTGTGTTTCTAAAAACGTAACTGAAAATGTAACTGATGCATTAGTTATTTAGAAAATAAAAAAAAACCCAACTCGATCTTTTTAAAAGAAAGAGTTGTTATATAATGTAACACCTCGCAAAAATATGTCCAATAAGATGAAGACACGTGTCCTAAACCCTAAGCGTGAAACATTTATTTTTAAAAGGGTTAAAAGCGTCACCGAGCAAAGCTAGACCCTTCGGGTGGTTTACCGACGAACTGAGAGATTTAAAATAGTTATTTTATACTCCCAAATATGCCAAATATCATTTATGATGGCATAATAACAGATGCGAGTCCCAAGATACGTATATATAAGTTGAAGGGCCAAACGTGTCAAAATTTAAATTTTGGTTTGCTGATAGACCGCTTACGGACCGTAAGGGTCCCATGCTTACGGTCTGTAAGACCTGCATCTGGGCAGGTTTTTGGCGTGACCTCCACACATATGCTTCCAAACCGCCTCATTTCGAAACTAGGGGCTGTATTCTTGCTCCTTACTCGTTCTAGGACACTTGGAGACATCATAAAACACCTGGAATGATCCTAGCATGGCTCCTTGCACTATAAATAGGTGCCTTGTAATGGCATTTTGTAACATCCGTCGAAAAACAGGTTTTCAAAACCCGCTTCGTTTATTAACCGAACAATCAGTTTTAAACTTTTGTTGTTTATTTATGACTTATTTTAATTTTAAACAATACAAAATTAACAAACAAATTAGAAGATATAAATTTTAATTGTTAAAAAGTAAAAGAAAATTAATTAAAAGGAAAAACCGGCTGCCGGGAGTCGAACCCGGGTCAGCCGGAACGGGACGTTTGATTGAGCCTTGATCTCACATACATTAGCATAGGCCGTCCGTTCCCCATTACCTTTATGAGCGTGAACGGGACGTTGCCAACATATACATTGTCATTCTTATTTCATGCTTAAGCAAGGTGGTTTGTGATTGTTATGTTTAAATACATTTGTTCATATATGATTATTGCACAATTTTCCTAAATTAATTACAATAATGAATTAATAACAAATGTTTTTAACAAGGTTCACTCGCCAACTTTTGTTGACCCAAAATTTCCCATTTTTACACATGATACAGGTGATCAAGTTGAAGCAAGAAACATATAGGACGGCTTAGAAGAATAAAACAGTTTAGATTATGGATTTGTTTTAGTTAATTTTTCCTTTCCTTGTATTGTATGAATTTGACTTGGAACTTTGAAATGTAATTTGGATTTAATAAATATGAAACATATTAGTAAACATCAGGCTTTGGTGATAACCCAATTATGCCCCGACTCTTATTCCGCTGCGGGTCGGGGTGTGACACATTTGTTCTTGCACCTTCCATTATCTCACTCCTCTCATTCTCTGAAGCTTTTGGGTCGGCATAGAAGCTCTCTTAAGCTCATATTTCGCGCTAGGACCAGTGGTTAGTGTTCTTAGCCACTCTAGTTCAGTTTTCATATGTTTAAAGACCGAAAGTCAAAGTTGCCGCAAAACAGCTTTGACCTTCGGCTTAGACCTAAACGGTCCAGCCATTGTTTGAGGCGAATATGGCTACGTGATCGTAATTAGGTGAGTGTTAATCCCTCAAAAGGGCACCTCCTAATTACCACGTTTACTTAGTTATTTTTTTGGGTCAAACTAATTAATAATAAAAGTCAAACTAGTCAGAGAATGACCCTATGAGGTTATACTACTTGGTCACTTAGTAATCTAAGATCATATGCTTGTTTCCATTATTATGTTTAAAGTTGACTGTTATGCCCTTTTTTGTCAAAAATGAGACTTTTTAAGGTAGTTGGACATGCAAACGAATTAGGTATTGATTGGTAAACATTTTAGAGTATTTTGATGCTCCAAACTGGTCATAAACTGAAGTTATATAGAAAAGCGAAATTTATGCCTTTATAAGGACTAGAATGCCCTTTAGCATGGACATCATGTTTAAAATATAATTTTAACACGAAACTCTTTACATACTGTTATGATATCATATTTAGGAATTATTAGGATGTCGGGTCAAATTTATTTTTTTGACCTTAGCCTTGAGTTCTTGCATAAAGCTTATAAATGACGATAATACCCTTTTTTGCAAATTAAATGAGTTTTACACATAAATATCATGCAAAAATTTTGGCTACTGATATATTATGATAAATAAATTATTTCGAAGCCTCAAAGCTGGTCATGATCTCAGAATCACTTAAACTTCGGAATTATCCTCATTTACCAACTTTTACGCTAAATAAGCTCATAGTTTGACTTTAAACTATATTTAACAACCAAGACTTGTTACCTACTGAATTTATAAATGATTTTAAGTATTGTTACAGTAGGAATAAGACATGAACTCAGAATCTCAAATGAGTCCCTAAAACCATATGTGAAATGACCAAAATACCCTTACGGGGCATAGTTTGGCCATAAACCATAAATCACATATATGTAAGATATCATACTGATATAATATCATAAATTAATTATTTTCACAGAATGTTTATGACCAAAACTTCAGTTTGCATGTAAACCCATTTTATAAACCTTAAAATGACCAAAATACCCTTTTAGGGCCTAATTCGGTTTCCATACCTTTAGGGCCATACTTGTGGACATCCCACTGATGTTATAAACATATCTTGAGCATAATAACTTAGGAAACTTGTATATGTCTTATTGGTTATCCGCACACGCTCATACGCGTTCGGTTCGGCTTATGTGACTAGTTTTCACGAACGAACCGAAACGGGTCTAACCTTGGCATCTTTACTTCAAAATCCAGAATGTGTTTAGTTTACCCATATTATACAAGTCTTCATACTTGTTGGGTCTAAATTACATTCCTTCCGGTCACCGCTTATTTTAGCGTTTTTGAACCGTGATTCCTCTTATAGGCTAACCGGTCTAAGTCCTCGACTTAAATAAAGACCCGTTAGTATTCTAATAGGTTGATAAAACCTTCTATACAGATTAAGTAGCCCGGTAGAAGATACCATCATACGGTCTTAAGTATCATACGGCTGAGTAGTGCTTACACATAAACTCAGGTAAATACATTTAACTTATTTTTCCTTATACGGGCTTGGAATACGGTAAATTATTTCCGCTTGGTCGAGTATGGGATCATTTAGTCGGATTGTGATAATAAATCCGCATAACCCGTTTTAATCTGTTTTGTTTGATAACATAAACTATGGGGGTTAACAACCATGTCCTGGATATCCTCGGCTAATCTAAGTTATTGATGGCCACGACTTAAGCACGGGATGTAGGCATACTCCTGACTGATGCGAATGCTAAAATATAATTATCCACAAGTTGGGGATAACTCCTTTGTGGGTTTTATATGTGGTGAGTTAGTTAATCATGTTCGGTTTTCAAACCGACCCTAATAGTATGACAAACATGTAAAATTGTATACAAGATTATAAATATAATTGTCCCAAGTTATAAAAGATTTTGTGCCTTGTGCACCTGAATAAACATTTCAAAGGCTTACAAAATGAGTCAGTTATTTGTATTTACTAGTGAAAACTGACGTATTTTCCAAAGACTAAGTGAGAGGTACCTCACGAAATAGGCTGGAGCTACTTGGCATAATAAGAGGACTTTGCAAATCCCTAGATGCCTTAAGTCTGTGGAACTCGGTTTTATATATTCATTTATAGATCCGCATGTGGATCCTTTTTACAACCGTCTATATATTATTTTATTCGTACTTTGAACTTTTGGGTTTTAATAGTAATTTTATTCCAAGCCTTCCGCTGTGCTATAACTGTGTATAATTGACTATGATGATATCAATTACGTCACGATATTCCCCACCGGGCCCACCGGGTTATACGTGGAAATCGGGGTGTGACAAGTTGGTATCATAGCCAACGTTGATTGAATTAAACACTAGCATTTTGTGTTTAATCTCAATGACACAGTAGCACATTCTTTAGACTTTCGAGTCTAGACAACGACCTATGATTATTCTTAATCTTTATTTGGTTTATATCGATATTGTTATTTGTATTTTTGATAGGCTTCCATATAAAAATCCACCACGTGTCAGGGGAAGAGGGAAAGGTCCAATGAGGGGAGGATTGTCTAGCCATGCGGGGCCTTCTCACCGCCGTACGCCTTCAGAATCATTTAGCTCCGATTCTAGTGACGACTGGAGACGTTCATTGGAACCCGCAAGGCGATCCATTTCACTAAGCACTTCGCCATCTTACCACCATTCATTTGGGCCACCACAACCACAAGAGCCACAACACTCTCACCATTCGCAACATTCGCTGCAACCACCCCAATCCAATCATTCTTCTTCATTCACTCTATCTTTCACCCTATTGTCCAAGACAGTTTAACCCTAACGATTATATTAACTCACCATCGGGTCATAACATGTTGGGTCCTGAGGATCACTTCCCCGAAGATATGAATATGGATGATAATCCAGATCCATCTGAGCCGCATTCGGTAACGCTCACGCATCCCATTGACATATCCAGTGGTTCTTCCTACACAGGATCACCCTATCATGGACCCGATGAATTTGCTGAATGGTGGGGACAGTGGAAATTCGTGAACACTCCTTCCTCCCATAACACCCCACCACAACCTCCGTTGGAGGAACCGCATTTTCAAGCAATAATGCCGTCACCACCACCACTCCCTGAGCAGGAACAACCTCCGCCACCACCAGAACCGCCAAGGAGGAGAAGGAATGAACGCATGTCCGTGCGAGTGGGTACACGTTTTACAACCACTCAAGGTTCTAGTAACTATCCTCCCATTCCTGAAGATCCCCAAATGGGTGGACCTTTGAATCCTGCGTCGGAAATTGATATCACACCGGCCACCTTTGCACCTCAGCCACCTCCGATGGGTTATGATAACCCAATTCCTACCTACCCGCCTACTACAGAGTACAATCCATTCGAGCCTCAAGCTCCTGCTGAGTTTAACTACCAACCCCCTGCTATTGACCCATACATCGAAGCAGCCAACCATAATGCTCTCTATCATTCATCTTTTCCTCCAGTATACCCAACGGGGTATCCTGTTTATACTTATCAACACCCTCTACCTCAGCAGCACACTATACCTCAACCTTCACCTCAACAACAACAACCACCCCAGCAACAGTTAGAAATTCTGCAAAGGGTGCAAGAGGTGCAACGTAGAGTGGAAAGAGGAGAGAAAAAGAATAATAAGTTTCTTAAGAATCTTGCAAAATTTATCGGAGGAAAAAGGAGTGGCGATTGAAGTTTTTCTTTGCTTTTATCTTGTATTTGCTATTTAAATTAAGTCCCTGCGTGGACATTTCTTTTTAGTACTAGTCCCTGCGTGGGCATTATCCTTATGTTTTAGTCCCTGCGAGGACTTGTTTATTTTCTTCCAAGTCCCTGTGTAAACAACCCGTGTTATTTAAAAGACCCGTTTAGGGCAGTTTTGTAACTGCTAGTAGTATTAATGAAAAATCTTCTTTTGAAAATTTTATTGCCTCGTTGTCCAAGCAATCATTTCAATTTTATTTGATCTACCAAGAAATTCCAAAAGATCCTCTTAATGGTATAACCTAGCCTATGTGTCAATACGAGCATGGCTATGATGGTAAAACCCTCTTAAGACAATAAATCCTTGTTAGCATCCAGAACATGTTAACCATTCTGGCAGTGTGGCTTGAGAAACCACACCAGCCGTCAAAATATTTGGATTCTTCCAAGCATTAATATAGCCTAAATGATCTTTATGATTCATGGCTGATATCATCCAATAGAATGTTAATAATAAGACATTCATAGGTGATAATTACTCGTTCTTTCGGCAAGGCAAACTGCATTGTTTTCATAACTATGACAGTTGTAGTTTATAACTCTCTGTCAAAAGGCAATGAACTATGTTCAAATCCTTAAAACTTACGATCTAATAAGATCGTAAATTATATTGTCCAAGTGACAAGGCCTGGGTGCCATGAAAAAGTAACTATGCAGCAATGACAGCTTCGACTCATGTTCTCTGTCAAATTTACATAAAGGGTTATATCCTGTTTAAATGCCCTTGATGGTTCAATTGTAACCTAGGCTAACTATAGTAAATCTTAAAATTCTTATTTCCCATAAATACTATACCTTTAGCCTATATGGTTTATCTATACCAAGGCTAGTAAAATACCAAACGTGATGATCTGCTATATGACCACTAAATAGGTTGTTATTATTATTTGGTATATAGCATTTAAAACCTCACCATGGCTGGTTCTGACGAAGCTCATAGTCACCCGGTTGAAGGGAATGATAATACAAAAATAAATATCACTGGAGCTGAACTGCAAGCTCTGGTAGACGCAGCAGTTTCAAAAGCTGTGGATAGAGTACTAAAGGAGTCGAGTAGTTCTCGCTCCAAAACTCACTCTAAAACCCATTCTAAACCCCAACTGTCAAAGAAAGACGAATCTGAATATTCATCCAATCAGAAAAGTGAATCACACAAACAGTCTATGGATGATCAGACACCACGTTTCGGCAAAGGTTGTACATACAAATACTTTGTCTCTTGCAAACCAAGAGACTTCACTGGAGAAAAAGGGGCCATTGATTGTATGAAATGGCTCGATGAGATGGAAACAGTGGTGGATATAAGTGGTTGTGCTAATGAAGATGTGGTTAAGTTTGTTTCGCAGTCATTCAAGGGCGATGCCCTGACGTGGTAGAAAGCGTTGATTCAATCCACCGGAAAGATTCCTCTGTATAACCTCTCTTGGGTTAAGTTTGTAGAGTTGGTTAAAGAAACATACTGTCCACAACACGAAGTGGAAAAGGTTGAAGCTGACTTCTTAACCTTAACTATGAAGGACCTGGACTGCAGATCTTATGTAACCAATTTCAATGCTATGTCAAGACTTGTTCCTTACTTGGTCTCTCCTGAACCAAAGCGCATCGCGCGCTTCATAGGTGGTCTAGCCCCTGAAATCAAAGGAAACATAAGGCCTCAAAACCTACCACCTATAGGTCAGCTGTAGACTTATCCTTATCCCTCACACTGGATGTGATCAGGAGTAGGTCTAGAAAGACCTCAGATGAGGGAAAGAGGAGGAAAGGAGATGATCAGGTTCATCATTCCAACAAGAAGAAAAAAGGGAATTTTTGGGTTTAAGAAAAAACCAAATCAATCAAGTGACAAGCCCTTGTGCAAGAATTGTAACAGGATCCACTTTGGGAAGTGCACCTTAGATCCACAGGCCAAGCCTTGTGGGATTTGTAAGAAAAAGGGGCATAAGACATTAGAGTGTGGGGATTTGAAGGATGCAATCTGTTATGGTTGCAATGAGAAAGGGCATATTAAGACTAACTGCCCAAAGAATGTTAAGAAGCCTGATGAGGCTAGGAAGACAAATGCAAGGGTGTTTCAGATGAATGCCAGGGAGCCAGTAAAGGATGACAAGGTTATAACAGGTACTTTCCTCATAAATGATATCTATGCTAGAGTTTTGTTTGATTCAGGTGCAGATAAGTCTTTTGTAGATCTTAAGTTTAAAGGATTATTAAATCTACCTGTTAAAAATCTAGACATTAGTATGAGGTAGAGCTCGCTGATGGTACCTTAGAAACTCCCACGACGCTTCTGGATGGATGTTTTATAACCATTAAGAATCATTCGGTTCCGTTATCACTTCTGCCAATGAAATTGGCGGGGTTTGATGTAATTTTGGGTATGGATTGGTTATCACATAACCAGGCCCAATTACTTGTGATAAGAAACTTGTCAACATCAAAACCCCTCCTGGAGAGTCGGTCACTATTCAGGGAGATACACACCACGGACTGCCAGATAATGTATCGATACTTAAAGCATCCAAGTGTTTAAAGAAAGGATGTGTCATCTATGTGGCACAAGTGACATTGGACAAACCAAAACCAGGGATAGGAGACATTCCAGTCATCTCTGAGTATCCAGATGTATTCCCGGATGAACTACCTAGATTACCCCTTGAGAGGCAAGTAGAATTCAGGATCAACATCATATTGGGAGTAGCACCAGTTGCACGAGCCCCATACCGCTTAGCACCAACCGAAATGAAGGAACTAAGAACCCAATTAGATGAACTTCTGGAAAAAGGTTTCATTCAACCCAGCTCGTCACCATGGGGAGCCCCTATACTGTTTGTTAAAAAGAAGGATGGTTCAATGCGCATGTGCATTGATTACCGCGAGCTAATAAGGTAACGATCAAGAACCGCTACCCATTGCCCAGGATTAACGATATGTTTGATCAACTTCAAGGGGCAAGTTTCTTTTCAAAGATTGACCTAAGGTCAGGATACCATCAACTCAAAGTTAAGGCTGAACATGTGCCTAAAACCGCGTTTCGAACAAGTTACGACCACTATGAGTTCTTAGTGATGCCTTTCGGACTCACTAACGCACCCGCAACATTCATGGATCTCATGAATAGGGTATACAAGCCATATTTGGACAAATTCGTCATCGTATTCATAGATGACTTACTTATTTACTCTCGTAATCAGGAAGATCACGAGAAACACCTTCGGTGCATCCTAGGACTTCTTCGGCAGGAGAAGCTTTATGCTAAATTTTAGAAATGTGAATTTTGGCTTCGCAAAGTCCAATTCCTTGGACATTTTGTTAGCGAGCAAGGTATCCAAGTGGATCCCGTTAAAATAGAAGCAATCATGAATTGGGAAGCACCTAAGACACCGACTTCGCAGCTTTTTGGGATTAGCAGGATATTACAGAAGATTTATCGAAGATTTCTCAAGAATAGCCGCACCTTTAACTACTCTGACCCGCAAGAATATAAAATTTAATTGGGGTCCTAAGCAACAGGAGAATTTTGAGATCCTCAAACAGAAATTGAGCAATGCTCCAGTTCTAACCTTGCCAGAATGTGTAGATGAGTTTGTTGTTTACTGTGATGCTTCGCACACTGGCATGGGCTGTGTGCTTATGCAAAGGGGTAAAGTAATCGCCTAGGCATCACGACAATTAAAAGTGCATGAAAAGAATTACACCACCCACGATCTAGAATTGGGTGTCGTTGTATTCGCAAACTTAAGTTATGGAGACATTATTTATATGGAACCAAATGTGTAATTTACTCGGATCACAAAAGTCTCCAACACTTGTTTAACCAAAAAGAACTCAATATGAGGCAACGCCGTTGGATGGAAACTTCAAACGACTACGATTGCGAGATTCGCTACCATCCCGGCAAAGCAAATGTAGTCGCCGATGCCCTCAGCCGAAAGGAAAGAGTCAAACCTATACGGATTAATGCCAAGAGTATTGAACTTAAGAACAGTTTAAATGAGAAGCTATTGGCAGCGCAGAAAGAAGCAATATTGGAAGTTAACCTTCCCGAAGAAAAACTAGGGGCACTTTTGATCAGTTGTCACCTGGGAAGGATGGAATCCTCAGACTAAATGGACGAATTTGGGTTCCTATACATGGAGGACTTAGAGATATAATCCTTCAGGAAGCTCATAATTCAAAGTACTCGGTTCACCCTGGGGGTGACAAAATGTATCAGGATTTAAAAGCAAACTATTGGTGGATGGGTTTGAAGAAATCCATAGCAACCCATGTAGCTAAATGTTTGACGTGCTCTCAAGTTAAAGCTGAACACCAAAAGCCATCAGGACTACTACAATAATTAGAACTTCCCACATGGAAATGGGAAATGGTAACCATGGATTTTATCACCAAGTTACCCAAAACAAAACGTGGAAATGATACAATTTAGGTCATAGTTGATAGATTAACTAAGTCAGCTCATTTCTTACCCATCAAAGAGACTCATAGCTCTGACATACTAGCCCAGATATATGTAGATAAAATTGTGTCTCTCCATGGAGTACCAATATCTATAGTATCCGATAGAGATACTAGATATACTTCTCATTTTTGGAAAAGTTTCCAACAATATCTAGGCACTCGATTAAATTTTATTACCGCTTACCATCCTCAGACGGATGGGCAGAGCGAGCGTACAATTCAAACCTTAGAAGATATGCTCCGAGCATGTGTCATTGATCTAGGAGGTAGTTGGGATGATCATCTTCCTTTGATTGAGTTCTCCTACAATAAAAATTACCATACCAGCATTCAGGCTGCGCCTTTTGAAGCTTTATATGGGCGTAGATGCAGAACGCCTGTCTGTTGGGCAGAAGTAGGAGAGGCCCAATTATCAGGACCTGAGATAGTCCTAGAAACGACAGAAAATATTGTTTAGATTCGTGATCGTTTAGAGGCTACTAGAGATAGGCAAAAGAGCTACGCAGATAAAAGGCGTATACCTCTAGAATTCGAAATTGGAGACAAGGTTTTGCTAAAAGTATCACCCTGGAAAGGTGTGATGCGTTTTGGTAAGAAAGGCAAGCTAAGCCCAAGATATATTGGACCATTCGAGATAATCGAACGTGTCGGTAGTGTAGCTTATAAGCTGAACTTGCCTCAAAAGCTTAGCGGAATTCACAATGTGTTCCACGTATGCAATTTAAAGAAATGTCTAGCTGATGAATCGCTAGCAATGCCATATGAAGACGTGCAAATTGATGAAAGCCTGAAGTTTATCGAGAAACGAGTATCGATTGAGGATCGTTAGGTAAGGAAGCTACGAAGGAAGCATGTACCAATCGTAAAAGTGAAATGGGACGCCTGTAGAGGCCCTGAATATACGTGAGAAGTTGAGTCCACCTTGCAACAAAAATACCCACACTTGTTTCATTAAATCTCGAGGTCGAGATTTCTGTTAAGGGGGTGAGGATGTAACACCTCGCAAAAATATGTCCAATAAGATGAAGACACGTGTCCTAAACCCTAAGCGTGAAACGTTTATTTTTAAAAGGGTTAAAAGCGTCACCGAGCAAAGCTGACCCTTCAGGTGGTTTACCGACGAACGAGAGATTTAAAATAGTTATTTTATACTCCCAAATATGCCAAATATTATTTATGATGGCATAATAACAGATGCGAGTCCCAAGATACGTATATATAAGTTGAAGGGCCAAACGTGTCAAAATTTAAATTTTGGTTCGCTGATAGACCGCTTACGGACCGTAAGGTCCCATGCTTACGGTCCGTAAGACCTGCATTTGGGCAGATTTTTGGCGTGACCTCCACACATATGCTTCCAAACCGCCTCATTTCGAAACTAGGGGCTGTATTCTTGCACCTTACTCGTTCTAGGACACTTGGAGACATCATAAAACACCTGAATACACCTGGAATGATCCTAGCATGGCTCCTTGCACTATAAATAGGTGCCTTGTAATAGCATTTGTTCTTGCACCTTCCATTATCTCACTCCTCTCATTCTCTGGAGCTTTTGGGTCAGCATAGAAGCTCTCTTAAGCTCATATTTCGTGCTAGGACCGGTGGTTAGTGTTCTTAGCCACTCTAGTTCAGTTTTCATTTGTTTAAAGACCGAAAGTCAAAGTTGCCGCAAAACGGCTTTGACCTTTGGCTTAGACCTAAACGGTCCAGCCGTTGTTCGAGGCGAACATGGCTACGTGATCAAAATTAGGTGAGTGTTAATCCCTCAAAAGGGCACCTCCTAATTACCACGTTTACTTAGTTATTTTTCGGGTCAAACTAATTAATAATAAAAGTCAAACTAGTCAGATTTTAAACAAATTCAAATCTGATAATGTGAAAGTTATAGAACATATTTTATCACTCTAATAACTTGGTAAACATTATTAGAACATGTCTAAACATGTTTAACCCGGCAATTCTGAGTTTAGGCTCGGTTCACAACCGAAAGTCGCAAAGGCTTAACTTTTGCTTTGACTTTCAGTTCTGACCCAAATTAGCTTATTTCCTTGATGCCTTAGGGTTCTTTTGTGACCATACTATGTTATAGAATAACCCTATGAGGTTATACTACTTGGTCACTTAGTAATCTAAGTTCATATGCTTGTTTCCGTTATTATGCTTAAAGTTGACTAGTATGCCCTTTTTTGTCAAAAATGAGACTTTTTAAGGTAGTTGGACATGCAAATGAATTAGGTACTGATTGGTAAACATATTTAGAGTATTTTGATGCTCCAAACCTGGTCATAATCTGAAGTTATATAGAAAAGCAAAATTCATGCCTTTATAAGGACTAGAATGCCCTTTAGCATGAACATCATGTTTAAAACAAAATTTTAACACGAAACTCTTTACATACTGTTATGATATCATATTTAGGAATTATTGGGATGTCGGGTCAGATTTATTTTTTTGACCTTAGCCTTGAGTTCTTGCATAAAGCTTATAAATGACGATAATACCCTTTTTTGCAAATTAAATGAGTTTTACACATAAATATCATGCAAAACTTTTGGCTACTGATATATTATGATAAATAAATTATTTCGAAGCCTCAAAGCTGGTCATAATCTCAGAATCACTTAAACTTCGGAATTATCGTCATTTACCAACTTTTACGCTAAATAAGCACATAGTTTGACTTTAAACTATATTTAACAACCAATACTTGTTACCTACTGAATTTATAAATGATTTTAAGTATTGTTACAGTAGGAATAAGACATGAACTCAGAATCTCAAATGAGTCCCTAAAACCATATGTGAAATGACCAAAATACCCTTACGGGGCATAGTTTGGCCATAAACCATAAATCACATATATGTAAGATATCCTACTGATATAATATCATAAATTAATTATTTTCACAGAATGTTTATGACCAAAACTTCAGTTTGCATGTAAACCCATTTTATAAACCTTAAAATGACCAAAATACCCTTTTAGGGCCTAATTCGGTTTCCAGACCTTTAGGGCCATACTTGTGGACATCCCACTGATGTTATAACATATCTTGAGCATAATAACTTAGGAAACTTGTATATGTCTTATTGGTTATCCGCACACGCTCATACGCGTTCGGTTCGGCTTATGTGACTAGTTTTCACGAACGAACCGAAACGGGTCTAACCTTGGCATCTTTACTTCAAAATCCAGAATGTGTTTAGTTTACCCATATTATACAAGTCTTCATACTTGTTGGGTCTAAATTACATTCCTTCCAGTCACCGCTTATTTTAACGTTTTTGAACCGTGATTCCTCTTATAGGCTAACCGGTCTAAGTCCTCGACTTAAATAAAGACCCGTTAGTATTCTAATAGGTTGATAAAACCTTCTATACAGATTAAGTAGCCCGGTAGAAGATACCATCATACAGTCTTAAGTATCATACGGATGAGTAGTGCTTACACATAAACTCAGGTAAATACATTTAACTTATTTTTCCTTATACGGGCTTGGAATACGGTAAATTATTTCCGCTTGGTCGAGTATGGGATCATTTAGTCGGATTGTGATAATAAATCCGCATAACCCGTTTTAATCTGTTTTGTTTGATAACATAAACTATGGGGGTTAACAACCATGTCCTGGATATCCTCGGCTCATCTAAGTTATTGATGGCCACGACCTAAGCACGGGGTGTAGGCATACACCTGACAGATGCGAATGCTATAATATAATTACCCACAAGTTGGGGATAACTCCTTTGTGGGTTTTATGTGGTGAGTTAGTTAATCATGTTCGGTTTTCAAACCGACCCTAATAGTATTGCAAACATGTAAAACTGTATACAAGATTATAAATATAATTGTCCCAAGTTATAAAAGATTTTGTGCCTTGTGCACCTGAATAAACATTTTCAAAGGCTTACAAAATGAGTCAGTTATTTGTATTTACCAGTGAAAACTGACGTATTTTCCTAAGACTAAGTGACAGGTACCTCACGAAATAGGCTGGAGCTACTTGGCATAATAAGAGGACTTTGCAAATCCCTAGATGCCTTAAGTCTGTGGAACTCAGTTTTATGTATTCATTTATAGATCCGCATGTGGATCCTTTTTACAACCATCTGTATATTATTTTATTCGTACTTTGAACTTTTGGGTTGTAATAGTAATTTTATTCCAAGCCTTCCGTTGTGCTATAACTGTGTATAATTGACTACGATGATATCAATTACGTCACGATACTTTCCACCGGGCCCACCGGTTATACGTGAAAATCGGGGTGTGACATATAAAGAAAGAGATATTATACAAAAATTATTCAAAACATTGTATAGAACAACTATTGCATTAAAATAGATATTGAGAGAAGTTCCACCAATTTGACCCGTTTGAGATGATCATAACACATAATCAACATGTTCACAAATAAAGGGTCAAGTTGCTAACTCTTTGATAGTACACATGTTTAAAGTATACCAGGAGAGGAAAAGATACATTACTAACAAAATATGTTAAATAAAAACCATACTAACTAGTTTTTTGTGAAATAAAATGTTTAAAAGAAAAAGAAAGAAACATACTGACCCAAAGTACGAAACCACCATCACCATCTCAAATTATAACCTCAAAGGCAACATTAAACAAATTCATGAGGCTCAGAGAATGCAAAGGGACCAAGCCACGATGGCTGCAATAGGAGTTGCAGGTAATAATCTGCCATCCTCCATGGCTGCCACGCCATGGCAACATATTGAACTTATTTTGTTAACTCATCACAACCTCGTCATAATCGGAAGCATTTAGAAGGTTTATATCCCGGGTCAACACACGGGTTTGGATATCACACGCGGTATCCACAAAATACTAACAAAACCACAAACATTTTCCCGCCAAATTGACATCAAGGTTGCACCATCAAGGGAAACGTGTTCCACAACACGGGCCAACGATTAAATGCTTACAATTGTACACCCCAAAGGCCATTAGACCGTTCAACTCAACAGAGAATTCTATGGATGATCTGAGCACAACAAAACAAATCACAAACCAGTAACCATTTAGTTCTGTAGAATACTATCAATCAAACCCTGTTTGACAAATACAAAAAATTACCCATTCGTAACTGAGCCAAGCCATAACCTGATACAAATATAACACCAAGTTAAAAAACACATGTTCAAGTAAAAAACAAAGCAACCTACAACTGATTAGCATATACAATTTATTTATTCATGTGAGTGTTTGACAATTTGTATATATTTTTATAATCCAAAAAATATATAAATGTACATAGTAAAGAGCTTCATAAACAAAGGAGAAAATACCTAATTTCCTTAATGCATATGTTTTAGCCTTTTCAATCAAACAATCAAACATTGACCACCTGAAAAAACAAAGTAAATAAGAGAAGTTTATACGCTTGCGAAAAAAAAAACGAAGTCATTATATTGTAAAACCAAATTTTAGAACCCTAATCCATATCAATATATTTTGAAAAAAAACAAATATTAAACCCTAAGATGCTAAATACAATCGAATCAATAACTTTGTTTGTTAAATAGGAACCATATAATCAAATAGGTTCTTATGTTTAGAACTTGTCATAACGCATCCATTCATCTCCAGGGGAGAACAAAACCACTACTATTTAGGGTTTTTATCCAATCTCTCTCTTTTACCTCTGGTGTCTGTTGGTTTTACAAACCAGACACGAAGCAAGATGAAGACACATGGGTCAAGCACTAATCTCAAAATCAAAACCCTAACTCTTCAAAAACAACAAAATAACACCAAACCTAACTCAATCTTGAACTCTTCTCAAACCCTAATCAGATGTGTATTAAAAAATCCCTAAATCGGAATCGAGAGGTCGGGTTCTTCATCAACATCAACATCATCGACCGAACATGGATTACAGCCAACGCTACCTAGGACAGCCGCGAACGGCAGCCAGCAAAGATGGTTTATATGTTGCAACAACAGGCCAGATCTCGCCATCGTAGCCTCAGATGACAAAATCATCTTCATCGGCCTGAGTAGAGACGTTTAAGTTTCACAGGCGGCGACTTTCTCTCTCCACTTCATCTTCGTAATGAGATAAGTACAGGGATCGAGATCGTGCCTGAAAAAAGGCATTGAACAGTCACTGAGAGAAAGGGACGATCCTCCGCCTTCAAACATATCCGATTTTGTCATCTCAATCTAGATGAAACCCTAAAATCGGAAGAAAGGTCTCCTAGTATAAAGATGAAGAAGAAGTATCTGGTTTATTTGTGTGTGTGAGAGATAATAAGAAGAGTGAGAGTTGAGAGGTTACGATGATATGTGTTTAGAAACACTAAATGTGTATACACTTCCCCATGCAGTTCAAATTTCCCCCCAATAAAAACCATCTCTAAAACACACACACACATATTATTATACAGATATAATATATATTATTGTTATACATATTATTATAGATTTTAAAAACAGATTTTTTATTAGTTAGATTATTAATAATAATACTTTATTTATGACATCAGCACAATCGGCATGGCATATCTAGATTGTTGACACGTGTACAAACTTACGTCATCTTTACTTCTCCTTTTATATATAGTTAGATGTCTAGTATATGTTAGTTGGTCTAGCAATGCATGAACAAATACTTTACAAATACTTTTTGTTTGCATTATGATGATAGACAATGGAGTAGCTTAGTGGGGCGGGGAGGGGGGGGGGGGGATTTCACTCAATAGTGCCCGGTATGTAGTTTCGTATAGAATTTTTTTAGATATATACGTTTTTGATCCCCCGATTTTGTAATTTATTAGGTATATACGTTTTCAACCACCGGTCGAAAATCTCAAGTTTCGCCACTGATGATACACGAACAAGTACTTTTTGTTTGCATTATGATGATAGAGTCACACACAATATGGCCCGATACTTATACTTGTTATGGTAGGAACTAATGTTGGTAGTGGAGGAAGCATTAACTAGAAATAAGCTACTCATTCTATCTTATTATTCAAGTCTACACCATAGTCTCCTACATCATCTTTATCCGGAACATAATGATATGCAAGAAATAAGCTTGAAACTTTATATAATTCAACAAGTGAACAATCTTATATCCTATGATTTGAACAACCAATCTTTCTCTCGAAAATTTATACTTCTTTAACTAGCTCAACCGAAATCAGTTCGAGATAAATTTGATCGAGTTTTTAACCAGCTGATATATGTACGGGTTACTAGTGAATTGCGCATTATGTTCCTAACCATAACATAACATAGTGTTTGCGTTTTTGTGGGTTTAACAAAAAATAACTTTTTACAAAAAATTAAAAAAAATTAAAAAATGTAACTTTTCAAATATAGTAAAAAGTTAACTGCCATTTCCGTCCCTGCAATTTGTCTAATATGTGAGTTTAGGTCAAATTTTAATTTGTACCATTTCCATCCCTGACATTCTTGAAACATGTCAACTTCATCCAAAAACTAAGGTTGAATAGAATAATTGGACAAACCACAGAGAGAGAAATGACAATTAACTCATGTTTTTTTGGATGGAACTAACATGTTTCAAAAATGTCAGGGATCGATGAATATGATACAAATTTAAAATTTGGCTTGAACTAATATAATTAGACAAACCACATTGATGAAAATTACAGTTAACACTATAGTTAATTAAATTGATTTATATTAATCTTGAATTTATTATGGATTTTATTTTATTCTTCTCATGGAAGACAAAATGGAGTATGAGTAATGCGCATGCAAATGAGGTGTGATTAGGCTCGCAGGGTCTTCTTGTTTGCTAGGCTTTATCGGGGACATGTTCAGTAAATTATTATTAATCTTTTTACATGTCGAACGCTTTTTTATCCTTTGTTTTCTTTAAAATATGATTTTTATGGCAATATGTATGTTTTAATAATATATAATAAGTTATTAAAAAAATAATATGTAAGTTATTTTATTATTGCATGCGTAAAGATACCATTGTATTTTTCTCAAAGTACACAATTAGGGTTCATCTTTTGAGAAGTTATTGAATATTTTGTAATTTTAATTGAACATATGCTTTGAGTTATAGCTTTTTAATCATTAGTTTTATGCATTTGAGGAAAAGCCGGATTTAGATTTTTCTAATTTGACTATGTATTAGGGATACTAAATGCAAATAACTCGAAATGTTGTTTAATAATGTGATATCGAAATGTTATTAAGCAATGTGAGCTCTAATTCATAACAAAAAGTTATCAGGGTTTACGAGTTTGAAACATTGGCACACTTAAAATTATATAAAGATTGGCTCGAGTTCATGGTGAGTTCACCTCCAATATTATGCATACGATCATCTGTAGTGGAGCTTCAATGGGCTTTTTTTCTTCCATAACGCCCCTTCAGGTCCTTCCCTCCACCCCCTGTGGAGTTTTTTCGTCAAATTTGACTTGGGCGTGGGCTTGAAACGCCTGATCGAAGAGAGAATGGCCAATGGAATGTTTTTGATGGTTTTTTTTATTTAATTCAATTTCAATATCTAATCATTGCAAGGAGGTTTGAAGTTCAAGCCCCACTACACACATTTTTAACTTCAAGCCCCTTTGCTGACTAGGAGCCACATGTCACATAATACTCAAGGGAGGGGCTTGAAGTTCAAGCCCCACTACACATGATCTAAGTGGTTATATATCTAAGTGTTTATATTGTATGTTGAAGTTGGTGTATATTGATAAAAAGAAGATTAATTAGATGTTCTTTTTATTCTTTTAACAATTCAGTGTTGTGTATGATTCTATGTGTGTATACTGTAGACACATTATAATTTTATGACAACTAAAAAGGCTAAAGAAAAAGTTTTCTTCTTAAAATAAGTGCTACCCATTAATGTTAAAATGATAAGTGGTTTTGTGTCATTCATATATGTTAGTTATTTATTTTGTTAAAAGTTGTTAAAATTGTTAAAAAGGTTTGTTACACGGTTGACATAACTTGTATGTATGCGAGGGTGTTAACAAGTATTCAACCTGTTAAGACACGAAATTAAACAGGTTTTAACGTGTCGACCTGTTATAGACACGAAATCTGTTAAGATTAAACACGAAACCTGATAACTTTGTGTAGGTTTGTGTCGTGTTATCGGGTTTGTGTAGAAATTGCTTGCCCTACTTGTTGTATGGTTGGGTTCACCAAAAAAAATAAATTTCTAATGAGAACTTTTGTTATGTTGTTATTATATTGTAGCAATTAATAAATTTTTATTACTATGTATGTACGTATCCGTAATACCTAAGTTAGAAATTCTAATCTTGTGTACTAGTGATTTTCTATTCCATGTTGATTAGTTAAAATTTACTTTCGAAGCATAACTTAGAGACCTTTGGACTTCCTTAAACGTCTTTGGCCATACAATTTATCATCTTTCTACCACTTGAAATAATAATTTGAACATTGTTCTTAGTTTACATGTGACACTAACTTCTCTAATTGCTATTATCACGTTGTGCTCTTTGATTAAACCATGTCATTCCTATCCGTTATCATCAATGAACATTCACTTATATTCAATTACATTAGAGGCATATCGATCTGTCTTAGGATCGTATATTCAATAGATGACACCAACCGCGTGGTGAGTGGGATCAAACCATCTCTATTCATTTATGCTTGTGGAGCTTCCGATCGTTTTTATTTTTTATAGTTATATATGAATCGATCTTAGTATATTATACGATTATGTTATATAAAGAAATTGTATTGTATTGTATTGTATTGTTTACTATTAAAAGGCAACGCCATAGTAACATGTTTTACTGCTAACTAGTGTTTAACCCCGCGTTGTGGGTGCAGTGTTCGTAAAACCGTGCTAAGTAGTAAGCAAACGATGACCATAACAGGAAAAGATCGTAAAACAAAAACGTGAATTTATACTGCCACGTGAAGTAAAACGTAGGCAAAGACAAACACGAACTCATTCCACGAGCTTGCTTAAAACGTAGACAAACTCGAATTTATACCGAGAAAGCTTTAACTTAAAGAAAAAAGATGCAAAACTTCAAGGGCCAAAATTAAACCATACAAACTTGAGGAACCGAAAATATAAGCCACCTTGTAAGAACATTAAATAACCAAAAACACACAGTTCATAGTAATTAACAGTGTTTTATTTATAATTTATTGAAATTTTCTCTAATAACTTATGTTAATTTTATTAAAAAAATCTAAATACGTAATTATGTTTACTTTTTTTTTGTTAACATATTTAAATTTTATTGAAAACCAAATTATACTCAAAATAAAGTATTTTTTTTGTATCGTAAACTATAAGGAGTACGATTACCGTAAAGAAATGAACTAATACAAACTAAACAACATCGGTACCGCTATCGGTATTATTTTTATGGTTTTTGACTGCTTGCATGTGAAATAACTTTGTGTAATCAAAATATTACCACTGGCCAATGATCTCTAGCTTAACTGGTATGGGGATTTGAGTTCTTCTATGAAGACTCAAGTTCGATTCCCACTTTGTGCAAAAAAGAGTGAGGCACTGGTGGGCAATGATAGGAGAAACTTGGATTCGATCCTTGAGCCAAACGAGTTTCACCGGTAATTTCACCGTCGTGCCTACGGCGGGTGGGTTACCGGGTTTTCCCCGGAAGTGGTGGTGGACGACTCGGGTTACTCTCGGAGTACTCCGTTTGTCCAGTGGGTGTCCCGAAAGTACTCGGAATTGATTTGTTGGTCGTTCAATATATCTATATATATATATATATATATATATATATATATATATATATATTACCACTGTTTCACGCTAAGGAATTCTACTAGTTAGACTAATAATCTAAATCTAATTTTTATAGCAATAATCACCTTCATATCACACATACAAACACTTTTCCTGATTCATATAATTATCATAAGACCATTTTATCATGAACAACTTGACTTGTGTTTTACAAATCCACAAGAACTAATTTACACAAATTTATATAGTTTTACACTAATATTACACATCCGAAACGATCAAGCGAGCTCATCGTTAACAAAGAAATACAAACAAATTACGCCGAAAATCAACAATCCATTGTAAGCAATGAGAAAAAAAGAATCAGGGGAACTAACTACAAACAGTAGAGATATCAACACAAGATTTGAAACAGAAAACCAACGATGCTGGCGCTCGACTAGCTCGTGAGCTCCTAGATATATGGCCGCAGTGAAAACAAATAACAAGAAGGGACTCAGGCTGCTCTCGGACGCCATTTTTTAACCGAATTCGGTTAGATTTGTAACTGAATATGGTTGATCATCTTGTGTGTTCATTGAAGTTAAATGGTTGATGTAGGTAATCTAACTCAACAATTATATCAAGCAAACAGTTTGATAATGATTGATGGTGAATTCAATTTGTTTCTTAAGATTTGGATGTTTGTAAATTAATTATTGTTTTCCTTTAGCTTCTTTTAGTGTTCAAGCAATCTATACAGTGGGAAGTAGTTGGTAAGCAGCATGAATATAGTCAATTAAAGGGAAAAAAATTACTAAATATATATGAACAAATTTCTTCTTAAATTATAAAAATATAAATGAATAAATATGTGGATGGCTCTGTGAGTTGGTCATGTTATGTATATAAGCTGCATATGTGTAGTTCATGTGTAAGAACAAATATAAAAACTTACACATAACCTATTATGCGTAATTAAATGATTAATAATATAAATAATATGTCAAGAAATTAGTTTGATGGTTTTTAATGTACTTCTTTTTTGTTTTCGTAACAATTTAGAGTTGTGTAACAAACCATATCCTATATATAACTTATTTTTAAATATTCTTATATAATAAATTAGTTATGCTTAATTGTTATATCATTATTATAGTTTGAAGACATGAGTTGAATAGGTTTTCTTTGTAATTATGTTAAGTGTACTAATTTAAATAGTTGATTAATAAATTTAATTTTAACTTATTTACTTTTGTGTAAATAATTAGAAAAAACTTACTTTTAAAAATGGGTATTAATACCCGGTTATATCCGAACCACCCGTCACCCAATCATACTCTACCAGGGTACATAAGGTACGGTTTTCTCTTCCATACTCGTACCCAAACCCTACCTAGTTTCTCTCAATACCCAGTTTTACCCGGACCTTGTTCTACACCCGAAACCAGGTATTAGAAAAAAATTGATTTGTGCACCTCAATCTTTATGTACTTTAAAAAAAACTCATAATTATATATTTTATGTACTGAAATTAGATTTACACGGTATTTTGTGCAGATGAAAAAAGTTATCTTTTTTTTTAATTTTATTTTTTGTTATGTATCAACCAAGTTTTGCATTGCCATATGACCTGATGACCAGACCATATCCCATGTTAAGCCTTGGGCTTGCTATTGGGCCTTCAAGATTTTGAGCAGTCCCTTTCTCTTGTTAATGAACTATTTTATAGCTTTGTGAATTAGAAGCTTCATAAAGTACAAGCAACCTCTCTATTGCTACATGGTAGAGATAAGGTTGTCTATATCGTACCCTCTTCATACCCTATCTTAGCTATGCTATTGGTGGGTTTTACTGAGTATGATGATGATGATAAAGTACACATTTTCTTAGAATTAGAAGCTTCATAAAGTACACATTTTCTTATAAAGAGACGATTTGTGGTCTAGGGGTGTATTCTTTCCTCTTTTTTTTTTTTAATTTAACTGATATTTGCAAAAAAAAAAAAAAATTAGTAGTAGTTAAAATTTTAAAATGATAAATATGTTGTGTGAATGTAATGCACGCATAATTGCATATTCTAAAATGACAAAAAATAAATAAATAAACGGTTGGCTCCAAGTTCCAAACCAACCATCGGCTGGACCCTTAAAATTGCAAACCCCAAAACGAAACAGTGTAAATCTCAAACTGGCTGACTTGCTTTTGTTGGGCCGATTCGGTCAGTTACAAACAATTTAAGAACACCCCTAACTTATACACCACAACAAAACACTCTTATTCTGTTTTTTTTTCCCTTATTTACCCTTATTCTAACTTCATTCGTTTGTTGTATTTCTCGTCTTTGAGGGTAAAATCGTCAAGAAAAATGACGGTGTTAGCGCGAAGTAATTACTATGGTATACAATTCCCTCCCCTTCCAAAAGCACAAATGACCAAATGCATAAAAATAATGTTAAGGTCAACTCTTTCTACTATATAAGGTGGCAAGATGATGTGAATAGATGTTATATTGTTATGCAATGCTAAAAATGAGATCAAATCTGTTGGCATTGACCAAACCAATTTGTCACACTATTTAGTACTCATACTCATACAATATATCAAAGGGATGTCTACAAAAAGTGGGTCCCACACGATAACCTTCAATCGGGTGTCTGGTATAAATCTTCCATCAGGACTTGGAATGTAGTAACAGAAATGACTGTATCCGAATGTTCCCTATCTTGAATGGTGTCATATAATACATGAGCTTGACCTACAAAGATTTATATTAGGATGGAAACAAAACGGGTCGGGTCAAAATAGGCCCGTAAAAGATTACAATATATTGTTTGTAAAAATACGGGTTCATTTTTATTATTTGATTTATTTCTTAATGAAGTTTTGTGAAATTATTAGCTCAAAACTTACCAACTAAGACGGCTTTTTCTTTAGGCTCGGTTTTGAGATGCGCCTTAATACCTGTGTGCCCTTTCTCATTTCTCTGCAACATCGTATGAAGTTGTGTGACGTAAATGGGAATAAACTAATAAAGTAGATAATGAACACATCATATACAACTGACGTATTATAATTCAAAGAGAGGTTAGATGAGAGATAGACTGAAGCGCACCTTTGCATAAGAAACACTATGACATAGAAGACAGGAAGCAGAATCAGAATTAATATTGATATCGACAAGTAGAATATGTTGGTATGCTTCTGCAAACAATAAATATGAGTGAGTCATCAGTTATACAAGTAGAAAAGATGAACAAAGTTCGACCGTTTAGGACCAACCGAGGTGGTAAAAAACTATGCAGTTAAATCGGTGATATATCACCGATATATGGTTATCAGTCCCCATGTAAAATATGGGTTAGAATATCGGTACCGATATTATCGGTGATATTGACCGATTTTTAACCGACATCTAACCGATATTTCACCGATTTCCCAATATCAGTACCTTTCTTCTTAGTTCGACCATTCGTCTTTCTTCTTATTGCTGCTATTAGTGTTTTATGTCGTAATTGTTAGCGTGAAATGTTAGTGTTTTAAGTCTTAATCAGTTCCCACTTGCTACAATTATTAATGTTTTGGAGTTGCAAAAGGTTAATTTCTTAATGGTAATAGAGTATATTGAATTGTTAGTGTTAAATTGCTATATGTATAAATTCTGCATGATATTAAAATTACCGATATCCCACCGGGATTACCGATATCTCAAATATCAGTCCTTGACCTATATCCGATTTTTATCGCATTAACTGCTTAGCTGATTTGACATGCTACCCTGTTAGATACATTTTATTATATTTGACCCGTTGGAGAATTGAGATAAACACAACCCAAAGCGACCCATGCATGATTAAATGGGTCAAATTTCTACATCTAGCATAGAGCGTATGCTTAATAAAGCCATTCTATAATTTACTTATAACATGATTAACATCTAGCATTTCGTAGATCTTGCTCATTAAACAAAACATATAAAATATTATAATCTTGCTCATTAAACAGAACATATAAAATATTATAAAAGAGTGAATGCATAGTTGCTTACCCTGCCACCTCTAAGAAAAGGCTTAATGTTGCCTGAACACGTATGGGCATCACAAAATTGGCGCAAAAATAGTTCTGCAAGGAAATCATACGGTCTCGTTCATTGTACATGGTAAAAATAGCATACAGATCGATATAATCTAGAGGTGTTAAAATGGCCCAGTTGGGTAGTGGGTCATGCCGGTACTTTTAAGTGTTGGTCAGGTTGGATTTTTTCCGAAACAGTTTGTTTCCCGAAATTTGAACTTTACAGTTACAAAAAGAGTAAACTGCCATTTTCATTCCTGAGGTTTGGCCAGTTTTGCGACTTTCGTCCAAAGGTTTGTCTTTCCATATCTGGATCCAAAAGGTTTGAAATCTTGCCATATACATCCGACTCGTTAACTCCGTCCATTTTTCTCTGTTAAGTCAGGGGTATTACCGTATTTCTCTGTTGACTTTATTTCTTATAGTGTTTTTTGTTTAATAAAAAAATATTCTAAAAACAAAATAATACCCCCGACTTAAGAGAGAAAAATGGATGGAGTTAACGAGTCGGATGAAAAGGGCAACATAATAAACATTTTGGATCCAGATTCGAAAAACAAACCTTTGGACGAAAGTCGCAAAACTGACAAACCTCAGGGGCAAAAATGACATTATACTCTTATACAAATTATAGTATTTCCAAAAAGAAAAATTGAGTGACATGATTTGGCAATGTCAAACCTTTGTCCTGTTTGACCCATTAGAGATAAAAACACAACCCGAATCAACCCATTTACAAGTAAATGGGCTGAAATTTCCACCACTTAACATCAAATGGTTACCATGAAGTCGGCTTGCTGATGGACCCTGATGAACCGGAAAACAACTATCTGCAAGGCTCTGCATTAAAGCTAGTAATTTTTAATACATAAAAATTTGTATTAAAAATTTGATGAAACCTTGTAGCTAACAACCTCACATAAGTGGCGGTTTCTTGCTGCAGCTGCAGGGTTGCACTTTGTTTTGGGAACGATAGAATTCGCTACATGATCACAGTGCAAAGCGCCACATAGATCCGCCAAGCAATTGTGACTCTGAAATTCAAAAAAAATAAATAAATAATGTCAAATACAACCAATCTAGAAAAAACAAGTTTTAAGCAAACAATTATAAAAGAGTAAAATGCCATTTTCGTACCTGAGGTTTGGCCAGTTTTGTGACTTTTGTCCAAAGGTTTGTTTTTCCGCATCTGGATCCAAAAGGTTTGAAATCTTGCCATTTTTATCCGGCTCGTTAATTCCATCCATTTTTCTCCGTTAGTTCAGGGATATTTCCGTTTTTGTTAACTTAAAGGGCAATTCAGTCTTTTTCATTTTATATAAGAAGACTGAATACCCCTGAAAATGACCGAATTGCCCTTTAAGTTAACAAAAAATGCGGAAATAACCCTGACTTGACAGAGAAAAAATGGATGGGGTTAACGCGCCGGATGAAAATGACAAGATTTTAAACCTTTTGGATCCACATGCGAGAAAACAAACATTTGGACGAAAGTCGCCAAACCTCAGGCACGAAAATGGCATTTTACTCTTAATAAAATATTGATAAAAAAGATTGCACAAACAACGGTTAGAAGATTGTAGTGCCTGTTGTCAAAATGTGATCAAAAAATTCCGAATAGTGTATGAAAAAAATGGTAAAACGATTACACATACAATGTTTAGAAGATTGTAGTGCCTGTTGTCAAAATGCTGATCTAGAAATTTCTCTGCTCGAAAGCTTTTCTTACAATATCCACACCGCCATTCATTCACGTCCATATGAATCTTGTGTTCCTCTTGATCCCTAAACATGTCATTGCCAGGATGAAGCTTACACTTATGTGACAGCTCGTAATTTTCTTGTTCGACAAACGGAATCAAATACTGCAAGTATATTAAAAAACAAAAACAAGAATTGTTTACTCATTTAATGTTTATGTTTGATGACCAAAAGTTCAAATTGTAACTGATTACTGATGGTGAAATGGTATATACCTCCTCGATAATTTTGTATGCAGTTCTACTTCTTTCTCTCGAACAATGAATTTCATGAGTATGTTCTTCTGAACTCTGAAGCATAAACAATTGTATCAAATCGTAAACATGAAGTCTAAGGAGTAGGATCAAATACAAACCATACATTGTATACAAACTGTAAAAACTATTTCAAAAGTGTCATGTGACATTCAACCAATTATAGAGAAATGGTAAAATAATAACCTAAATAATATCAATTATATTGAATTCCCTATAATTATGCTAACAAGCAATCAATTCTTTATTTGGATCCTCCTTTCGTTTTAAATGTGCTGATATAATTCTTCATAAAGAAAAGTGTTGATATCATTCACATATGTGCAAAAATCAATTATCTTGATTAATTTTTATGTGGTAATATAATTCAAAAGTCCTACTTTTATGTATGTATTGTTTTAGTATGTGCTAATCTAACAGATTTAAGTGCTAGGATCTGTTCTCACTGTTTGTAGGATAAATATGGTTTGTACCATAACCATCCCCTGAAGTCTAAAACTTATAAAGTGGAAAAGAATTTCCAGTACAAAGGTGTTGATTCATAAAAACTACAGGCTCCAGTTATAAACGTAAAATTAAAATTAAAAAAAAATGGAAAATTGATCTGATTGATACACATAACAGTAAAAAATCATAATATTTCTTAACAATACATTCAAGAACAACATCAAATTGTACTTCAAATCTCATCACAAAAACAATAAATTATGAATAAAAGTAAGCTCAAAAACCCTCAGGTAACTATTCAACTCAAACTTTAGAACAAACAAATAATCAGCTATACAAGCATCAATTAACAATTGAAAGCTTTATAAATTACAGAAATATATGAAATTAACCCTAGAAGTTGAAACAAGATGAACTGATTAGACAATTTATTGGATTTAATTGAGATAGATGAAGAGAATTTGGGGGAAACAGACCTGCGTAATAACGAAGACTGATTGCAGAGAAATTAAGATGACGATGAGTTTGATGTTAGGGTTTGAGATCATTTTGATTGAGACCAATTTCGCTGGATTTTGGCAGATTCAACAGGGGGGATGTAAAATTTGTTAATCCAAATTGGAAATGTTATAAAGTTGAAGGGCTTGAAATGAGCAATTTTTATCGTAAATATAAAATGGTCATGTTAGTTGAAATTTGTCAAATAACTTGGGTTATGCGCCGCCCGCGTTACGTGGCCTAAACCAGATGTTTCTTAGTTTAATAACATATACGTCTTTATTTCGATTAGTAATACATGATACTTATAACACGATCTCAGAAAAAATACATCGAGTCAACCAATTAAACAAAAACATTACCATAGTTATGATTAAAAAAAATAACTAAAACGATGACAAACGTGTAATTTAGTGTTGGAGGCAAAACAATAATTTGTCAGGACCAATTAACGAGTGCTAAGCAGCTGTTTGGCACGTATAAAAACTAAATTGGGTAAACCAAGTAAAATAAAACACTACTTTAATTTTGGAAAAAAAACGATGGCAAGATTGCAATTTTTAACTGAGGTAAATTCGTAATTTTAAAACGGAGGTAAAATCATATTTTGAACTGAGGGCAAAACCAATTCTTATTTTGAAGTGGGGGCAAAATCGTAGTTTTGTAAATGAGGGCAAAATCATAATTTTGAGTAAAACCAAAATTTTATTTTTAAGTGGGGGCGAAATCATAACTTTTAATTGGGAACCAAATCGTAATTTGGCAGGACTCTAGCTAGGGGCAAAAGTATATTTTTTTAAACTGGGGGCAAAATCGTATTTTTATACCATGGGCAAAATCGTAATTTTAAGCAGGAGGCTAAACCTTTTATTTTGAACCGTGACAAAATCATAATTTTAAACTTGAAATAAAATTGTAATTTAACAAAACCTATAAATAACTATTATATATAAAAATAAAAAAAAGATGGCCGTCATTTTACCCAATCACATGAAACAACTATTCTCGCCGCCAACTTTGTTTTGTATGTAAATGTAAATAAATAAATGGGTTCAAAATGGAGTGAAAGTTTGATTAATTTTAAGTGCTTAATTGTCATTTCTTTTCCATTTTTGTTATGTGTTCGTTTCTAGCATGGATGTTGTAGGTTTGCAAGATGACATCACGGGTTTAGTTATATCGTATACTTTTAGACATTTTTGTAACTATCATTGGTATTCAACAGACCAACACCATCCATCATCTCTAACCCACCACCAAAATTCTATAAAACTAGCAAATCCACCGTCTCTACCCACCACCAAGATAAAGAAAACTAAAGAGATCATCAAATAAGAAAAAAGAAAAGTGATACAAATATTATTTAAGGAAGCAACTCTAAAAACTTAAATCGGCATTTTAGACGTAGTCAAAGGGGAGGGAGGCAAACGATGAAAACCACATAACAAAACTGAAAAAGACTAGACAAGATATTGAGAATTTAAACACTTAATCCAGAGCCGTCTCCGATAACTCTTAAAAAAATTTAGGTCTCGGGCGGATAAAAAAATGGACCCAAAATTGTGTTTAAGGCAAAATGAATTATAAAAATAAAACTTTGGTTAAGGAGCCAATACTAGAACTTGAGATCTTTGCATTATCTTGAGATAGTTTTTGCACTCCACCACCAACATTTTTTTGCATAAAAATTAGCTGCATATCTTAAATATATAATTTAGTATATATATAAAAGCTTATAAAAACCTTTCGGGTCCTTTGAAATTTTGGGCCTCGAGCGACGGCACGGGTTCGCCGCGGCCCTGACCTAATCCAATAAACTCTATTCAACCACAATGTTTCTAATGTAATATTGAATTCGTAATATTTTACTTAAAAAGTAGAAAAATAAGACAAAAACTGATTGTTGACTAGTCTAACCCATTTAACACGTCTTGAACTCTTATTCAAACCTACGAAGCATGTTTTGTATGACCACCTCTACTCTAGATATAACTAGCAATTACTAGGCCAAAAGCTTAGTAAGATCCAACAAATTACTTGGACATAGGTTGGGTTTTATTACTACTTATAGAAAGATTTGCTTTAACGATTATTGGAATGAAATTTGTCATGATTAGTAACGATTCAAAGTTCTCACGTATCCAATAAGTTTAGTCGGAGATTGGCAACAATAAATGACGTCTTTGGTTCATTATAAAAGCAAAAAAATTGGTAAAAACGGTAATATTTTCGTATTTCATTTGTTTAAAAACTTGTTATACAAGGTGCTTCATTATACACGAGCCTTCAAAATCATAACCTAATTTCCTTTAGTAACCTTGTGTTCCACCATCCCTAATAACATCTATTTTGTTAGCACGTTATGTCTCTTTCAAACTTATATATGTTTAAAATAATTCTTTTCAAAATACTTTTTTTCAATGATGAGTCGAAATCTCTTACGTTATAACATATAAGTGGAACTATTATTCATGTACTTCGTTGCAAGAGGCTTGCTATGAAAGAAAAAGGGACACAAAATGTAATTAGTTATGAATATATTTCCATCTTATAAATTTTCATCTTATAATTTAGCAACAACTTGTTGCTTGATTGATGTTGTTGTATCCCATGTATTGGAAGTATGTCAAAAAAAAAGTTAGTTTTTCACTTCTAACCCAAATAATTTCACTTTTTGCATTTTAACCCATTTGATATTTTAACTTTTAACCTAAAGTTTTTTTTATCTTTTCAATTTAACTCCAACACTTTTTTATTTTCAACTTTGGTCCCCGATACTTTTCATCTTTCGTAAGTTTTTTCGTTATAAATTTTGTGAGTTAACACATAGCAACGTGTGTGTGGGGTTTAACGTTTTTTCGTCTATTTTTTCCCTTTTGACATGCCCGTCGCAAAACGTCTATCTTTCCCCGTTTGATAGATTCGTCGCAGTGCACGGGTCGTAGATCGACTTATTTATTCTTTTATACGTTTTACCTTTCAATAGTATTCATCGCATTAACACGCCGAAATAGGCGTGCGTGGTTCAACGGTCTTACGTCTGCTTTTCGTCCTGTGTTATTTTGTCCTTTTTATTTATTTTAGTTTTACGAGTTTTTCCGATGTTGGTGGTCGTTGGCAGTTGAAAGTGAAAAGTTGTGAGTTTAAATTACAAAAGATGAAAAGTTTTGAGTTAAAAATAAAAAAAATTATATAGTTTTGAGTTGAAAGTAATTTATCAAATACTTTTGGGTTAAAAGTAAAAAAACAATCAGTTTTTTCTAAGTATCAAGTACAATACCTATATGCATAAAAGTGTTGCTAATTTGTTAAATAGATTACAAATATGTGTAACGCATAGCTTTAATTATTAGTTATGTAAAATAATTTTTTTACTTTGATTTATTTAGTTTACAAGTTTGAAATTGTTGGTTATAAAAGTTATCTAAAGTTATCTGTAAAGACAATCGAGGACCCAACTTGGAATAAAAATCGAGGACCCGACTTAAAAAGAAGTCAAAGCCAACTGTAAGATCTAAAAGGCATGGCTTTTGTAATAAACGAGACGGAGATGGTATTACAAGACACAGTTGCATCACTTTCGTAATAAGCGTGACATTATTTCATGCCCCTTGCATCGCTTTCGTAATAAACAAGACATGTTTTATGCTCTCGGTTTCATGCCCCTTGCATTGCTTTCCTAATAAACGAGACACGGTTTCATGCCCCGCCGCAACGCTGGGGACTTCTAGTTTTAATATAAGTTTTATCAGAAACCAAGCCATATCAAATATTAAATCCTTTATTATTTTATCTATAATAATAATTTTTTTAATCTTAACAAGATATTTTATATATTTTCAACCATGAATAGAAGTTCTATATTCAACCATTCAACCATGAATAGAAGTTCTATACTCAACCATGAATAGAAGTTCTATACAAAGATACTACCGTGAGGTTTAGCTCCTTCTGGCCAACCTAATTCGCATAACTAACCGTCGATGCCGTTGTAGCCCTTAAACCGGCCATCAAAGTTGCTCATATTATGAATTACATAAAAACGGGGATGTTTTTTTTCCAGATCTTATTCTACCTTTTTTATTCTTTTCAGTCTTAAAATAATATATTACATTTATAAATAAAGAAAAGATAAATTAACCATTTTAACCCGTAATTTAATCTGTCTGGCCTGTCCGTTTGCCACCTCTAGTCCCCAGTGGTTGTTCGCTTTGTGTTTTATAAAAAGATTAATGGATTTTAATAATCCTAACTATTAGCCATTGGTCAGCAATAGTCTCAACTTCAAAAATAATCCGTAGTGGTCCCATCTTTTCATATATTGTAAACTAATGGACCTTTACTAAAACGAAAATGATAAGGGGACAAAAAGAAATTAAGGTTCTATTAGTAAAGGTTCATTAGTTTTCAATATGTGAAAAGGTGGGACCACCACTAGCTATTTTTAAAATTGGGACCTTTACCAGCCAACGGCTAATAGTTTGAATTATTAAAATCTATTATTACTTTAGAAAAAGTTTAAAGTACAATTTTGTCACCTATTTTCATATTGTGTTTTTTAGAAGTTTAAAGTGCATTGTTGTCACATGGTTTCATATAAGTTTTTAAAAAGTTTAAAGTTTAAAGACTTTAATATATCAAAATTAAGACTAAAATGTAAGTTAAAGTTGATCAAGTTATGCATAAACGATATGAAAAGTTAGAAAAATGTCAATTGTTGTTATTTAGTCTATTGATTATTAAAGGCATTTTGAGTGATAGTGTTCTATAAATTGTATTGACTTAGTCTATTGATCATTAAAGGCGTTTTGAGTGATAGTATTCTATAAACTGTATTGACGAATGAAATTTTGTTGCAAATCGAAACCATGAACACCATAAAACAAATTTCAATTTTCAGACCTAAAATAAAATTTTGCATTCAATAGCCTAAATCGCTACGTGTTCATGGTTTAATCAAATAGGAACCTTATAAAAAATTAAAAACACCAAATAGGAACCTTATATAAACCAAATCAATAAAAGCACACATATTTGACAAAACCGACGGACTTTGTGACATTTTCCTAATATTAATAATTATATAAAAAGAATCATGTCGTAAACAATCTTAAGGCTATCCGGTGTGAAGTGGCACCCTTTGTCACATCCGCACAACGACGCCCCAAACGCAACTCTGCCACAGCTAAAGGGGGCGTCATTGAAGGTCTCAGCCAAAGGGAATAGCGGGCACACGCGAGAGGGTGAGCATGTGGGGTCATTTGCTTCTTATCCTATCAGAATTCTTTTTTTTCTTTTATTTTTAGTTAAAAAGAGTTTATTCCATACCGTTCAAGTTAACAATAAAGGCTCCTACTTTTATGTTGCCTACGTGTCGCTTACGTGACGTGATAAAGCCCATAAGAGCTTTATCCCACACTATATAGCCTAATTACTAAAGTAGATTATCAAATCAAATTATAGTCACCAATTCAAAACAATCATAAAAGTGTTAGTCTACCTGTGGTGGGGCGGTATATCTGGCCAAAGCGCCCATATGGCGCCCACCACACCACGACGTGGGGCTTTATCGATAAAAAAAAAAGATGCCAGCGCCATCTCCTTCGCGGCGCCATTGATTTCTCTCCACTCACACACAAATATATACATACATATGTATGTATAATTTAAGGGGTTATTAATTAATTGAGTAATGATGAGGTAGCGGCTTTATGACTACGAGCTCTATTGATATAACGCCTCTTTGTGACCTGAAACGACACATGTCGCATAACGCCCACAAAAGGGCTTTATGACTATATATAACCTTAACTCAAAAATCATAGAATTTATTTTAAACATTCGAGTTTAACGATAAAAAAAGTCACCTTCAAGTGCTAATTGCGATTGTTGCGATTATTAAACATGTATTATTTAATTAAATTATTCTTGTTAATATAGTAAGATATAGCATATACGACAATGGTACTATGAATGCATGTATGTACCCCATAACGGCTTTTTCCCTCCCCAAAACAGTGGCACATGACTTACTGGATTCATCACGTGCCCCATGTTCTTTGCTTTATGTCATTTTAGGGTCAAGTTTCTTGTTTTCCAATTTATTCATTGCATATGAACACTTCTGGTTATTTAAAAAAATAAAAGTAATTTTGTAGTTTTGTTATTCATGTTTTAAAAATCAATGTTTAGGGTAAGTATACATTAAAATATGTGTTTATACCTTTATTATTATTATTATTATTGACATGGAAAAGATAATAAACGAAAGCATGAGTTCTCAAACATTGTAAAATAAAACCAAAATTTGTAGCTACTTGAATTCGGTATTTAGGTCTTGATCTATACATAATTAGGCTAGACCTTGATAACCCTTTACTTGATGCACGTTATGAGCGTTTCTTATTCGAATCAGACTCAAAAACCAAAATTCATTCCAAACTAAATTCATATAACAAATTCGAATTTGGCTTTTAAATATTTGAACCATGTCCTTGCTTAACCAAATTCCGCAAGTTGAATATTTTTTTTCTTTTTCTTTTTAAGCAAGTTGAATATATTTTTTCTTTTTCTTTTTCTTTTTAAGCAAGTTGAATATTTTTTTCTTTTTCTTTTTAATTATGATGACTATGAATGTTTCTATATCTAAAACAAGAAGTTAGCAATGTTTCTATATCTAAAACAAGAAGTTAGCAACAATCTCAAATTATACTTGCATCGGTAACATCAAACTACCGGTATACAAGAAAAATAAATGAGAATAGACAAGCTTAAAATAAATTTAGCCAACGATCGACCTTTAAAGATTATGAACGAGTTATAAACAAGCTACGATTTGCAAGTTACTTGAACAACACCAATTGCAACCAATATTTGTAGTGTATCCAAGAGGTCTAAAGTTATATAATTTTAAGTTCATAGATAATAGAAATGAAAAATGTTGGCAAGTATTAAGTATGCAAATTCCCTAACTAACTACCATTTATAAAAGTACATATATTTTCTAACTTATACTTAACATTTATACTATAGTTATTGACTTGTTAACCTTCTACAACATATATAAATGAACAAGTTTATAAATATAAATAAATACAAGTATGAACTTATATACTTATGGGTTACATGCAATGCATGCTAGCAAGAGAATGGCTGAAGAAACACCATCATCTTCAAGATGGGATATGCTTCTCTTGAACTTGGTGGTGTGGACTTTGTTATATTGCATTATCACCTCTTTTTGGATGACTGATTTCCTGTGGTGATTTTGACTTTTTTGTTGTTGACTTTCCTTTGCTTGCTCAAACTTTGAAACCATCTTATCAAACACTAAATTTGTTACTTTTGAAGATTTTGTGTGCATGAGAATTAGTATCCAATGGGTTTATATAGGCAATGAGGCTAACTATGTTTTGGTGTGAAGTTACCATTCTGCCCTTTTGGAACAATGCCATTGTTTTTTTATAGTTAGAATTAAATGATGGATCATGTGCTTGGGATAAATCAGTGCACCATTATATGATTAGAAATTATCTCTTTATTCTTATCATATTTATGTGTGGATCATGGTATTTATGTTTTTCTATTTCATCTTATATTCTAATGAGGGTTAATTTAGAGATTTCACCTTCAATCTTTTGTCTAAACATACACAAGTAGACTTTTTATTTTATAAAAAAGAGATATTCCTTGATATTAGTTTGTTCTGTGTTATCTTAATTTTTATAAAATCATAATAATCTTCCACAGAAAATTAGACACTTACTAGAATATGCCTATATGAGTTATGAGTATCAACAGTTGAAGGAAAAATAAGTGTTTTTTGGCTATGCGCCTATGCATTCGTTCAAACTTATCAAGTCACAAGGTTCGCAATCTTGATTGCAAAGACCTCTCGAGTTACTTCGTGTGAAAGTTTGAAGTTTGTGTAGTTGGTTTAGTTGTTATAACTTAACATACCCTTAGAAAAATATAATCGTTAGTCTTGAATTTATGCGATCAGATATAACGAATAGATTTTATGACTTTAAACACATTCTTCATTGTTCGATTTTGTTTCATGACTATGTCATCATTTCTTATCCCGTTAATTGACCCGACCCGGTCCAGGTGAATCTCGAATACATATCGTCTCATGTTTAACTTTTTTTTGAACGGCAAAAAATCTCACGTGTAAATCCACCATGTTCGGGGCTATGTCCAAGGTCGACTCATCGACCGCCATGAGACCATGCCCCCCCGATGCGTGGGAACCGGATGGAATCCGTAAACCCTCGCCCCCCGTCAGGTTCGAACCTGGGATTAAAGCCCCGATTCGTCCCTTCACCTAGATGTCCCTCGAAAATGCCCCAAGTGGGAATTGAACTTGTGTCTCTACTAAAGAGGGCAAGCCAATTTACCACTAGATGTTTAACTAAAGAGATAGTATTATACTATTGATCAATACAAAGTCTTAAAAAAATCCAACACAAAGGTATATTATCAGGGGAGGCTCTAAGGAGGGGCAATGTGGGTGCTCGGCCGGGACGCATTTATTTCTAGGGGCACAAATTTTAAAAATTTCCAGTTATATATAGATGCGAATGGTCATCTAGTAAAACTTAGACGATTTTCTTTGTATCTAACCTGTTAAAGTGAAAAAGAAATATAAAAATATCATAGGTTGATTCTTGATTTACTGTGATATATACATGAAAAATATAAGTAATAAATATGGCATCATGTTATAAATTGTATTTGAGTTGTAATATCTAAATACAATGGTAAAAGACATATATTTTCTGGCTCGGACGGAGCATCTGAATCCTTAAGACTGCCAAAGTTTTGATGTGACATAAAAATGAGTGTCGCACACCCCAACCAATGGCGGAATCATCGGGGCGCGGCACTAGGCGAACCAGATTGCTCAAGAGAATCCATAACAACTAATTAAGCGATAATACTTAAAAGGTCTGATTTCCCATACAATCAAACATAAAATCCTCAACCAGTCATTACAAATATCAAATCTCTTAAACAAACATAGTTCGACAACATAGATTTCTATTATGCGAGTTTCTAAGACAAGCCCTAAATCCATTGCTGCAAGTAGAACATCCTCAACATGTCACATACGTTAAAATACAAGTCAATACAATAAAGTAAAGGTGAGCATACAGGTTTAATAGTATATAAATAGAGATAAAGCGTTTACGCATAACCAACATGTAACACGTAGAGAAGTGAATCTAAGTAAGCTAACAATAATGATACAAGCTAACCAACACGACTGCGATGTGGAGTATGCGCGATACGTGTTCACAACAGCGAACACGCACGTAAAGTAAATATGCGAGCTTTAACAACCCCCGAACAAATCGGGTGCTGAGTCCAAACTATAGTACTATCGTTGCTAAGGGTGGTCTGCAAGTCCTCATTATTCACACATAACAAACAAACATTCAGCGATTCACGTATAACATGCAAGAATGGTTAGCGTTTAAAAGAGTTTAGCGTTGTGTGTAGCGTGTTTTGATATAGAGAACGTATGTAACACCCAAAAGTGCGTTTTAAGAGAAAAAGGGTTCAAGTATACTCACAGTCGGTGCTCAGCGAAGAAACACGAACTGCTGTGGATTGAAGATAGCGCCGGTTCAGCCTGTAAACGCGAACAGAAGTGCATCAGTCTTCCGAAGTTCTGAAACGGTCGAAGTGTGAAGGAGCAGTGAACAAGTTCGGGCGAAGTTGTACCAAATCCTCTGGATTGGTACAAGTTCGGGCGAACTTGACATGATTGTCTTACAAATTGCACAAATCCGGGCGAACTTGTCTGGTTTCCTTGGAAACTGTACAAGTTCGGGCGAACTTGACTTATTTTCTTGAAACTTGAACAAGTTCGGGCGAACTTGGTCACCAATCTGGTGACAACTTCGAATGAACTTGCTCTTTTTGGAGCGTACTAGATTGTTTTGGTCACCAAATCGTGCGTTTTCGCGTCGTTTGCTGAGGAAATCGAGTGTCCATCCCTCCAAACTTGAGCTACTAAGCAAAACATAGGCTGGAGAGGTCTTTTGGAGCGAGTTTTAGCCATTTTACAGAAACTCGGGCTAATCCAGGCGAACTTCTCAGTTCGTACGGGTTAGTCCAATTTGTGCAAAGTGACGATATCGTCCTTGTGCTTCCGGATATAAGTTTCTTGCTTGACAACGCCTCGTTCCACTTCATAGTGAACGAAACATACGTCACTAAGTCCGCATTTGTGTAAAAATCAAGGCTTTAAAAGGTTTTACTCAGATCTAACACTTGGTGAGTCGAAATCATCAAGATTTCTAGCTTGGGAAGCCAAAGCTAAGCCGAAATTCACTCGTTTAGTGTAGATCTAAGTGAAAAGAAGAAGTTTTGTACTAAAAGATGAAGATTTTCAGAAACAGAATAGTTTTGATGAAAACGAAGGTAAACCTTGTGGAAAATTGTGGTAAAAACGTTTTAGTTTGCATAAAACGGGTTGATTCTTATTTGGAAATCAAAGGTTTTCGGTTTTGGGAGCTCTGGAGCGAAGTTAGCAGCAAGGGGAGCATGAATGGAGGTGTTGGGTATTTATAGATGAGGAGAAATCAAGCTGGCTGACATCAATTTCGGGCAAACTTACCACCATTTCAAGCGAACTTGGAACAAGTTCGGCCGAACTTGGCCAGTTCTGCATGAATGGTACAAGTTCGAGCGAACTTGTTGTTTATCTTGTGTTGTGGTGGCCTGGTCAAGTCCGGGCGAAGTTAGGGTGTCCAAATTCGGCCGAACTTGGCCTGGTGGTTAACTTTTGTTTGTTATTTGCGCGTTAGGTGTTCGTTTGGCGATTCGGTTCGTATTAGATAGTTATGTTAAGCGTTTTAGCGAAGTGTTAAGCGTTGCATTAATAAAATACTGCGATTGAGCGATTCATGCGAGTAAGAGCGTTGTGATAGCGAGTATAACCATAAATCATAAAGCACGCATAACACATAAGTAACATAGTGTAACATAATTAACCGCGATTTGAGTTTGCCTTGAGAGTTGTGAGTATTAAGCGTTTTAAATGCGATAAATAAGCGATATAATATGCGTTTTAAGATAATCTAAATCATTATAATTAATCTCGGAGTACAAAAAAATACAGAAACAGGAATAACGGTAATAATAATATGGATTCGGATAACAAGCCGAAAGATCGGGTTGTTACAGTCTCCCCTCCTTTAGGGAATTTCGTTCCAAAATTCAGGTGGCGGCCGTAACAAAGAGGTGAGGATATTTAGCTTTCATATCACTTTCGTGTTACTAAGTGAACTCGGCACCGCGTTTTCCTTCCCCCTGACCTTCACAATGGGAATGCGACTGCGTTGGAACTTCATGGTTTCTCGGTCCATGATTTCTACTGGCTTTTCCACAAAGTGTAGAGTCTCGTTTATTTGCAAATCTTCAAGTGACACATGAAGATTTCCTTCAGCTAAACACTTTTTGAGGTTTGAGACATGGAAAGTCGGATGTACGTTGTTGAGTTCTTTCAGTAATTCGAGTCGGCAGGCCACTTTGCCAATTCTTTCCAGAATCTTAAAGAGACCCACGTATCGTGGCGCTAGTTTCCCTTTCTTTGTGAAACGGATCACTCATTTCCAAGGTGAAACCTTTAAGAGAACGTGATCTCCCACTTTGAATTGTAGGGGCTTGCGGTGTTTATTGGCATAACTCTTTTAATGACTTCAAGCTTTCAGGAGATTATCTCTGATTTGAAGAATCTTGTCGGTTGTTTCTTGTATTAACTCGGGACCAGTGATCTGAACGTCTCCGATCTCGTGCCATACAATAGGCGATCGACATTTTCTACCGTACAATGCCTCAAAACATGCCATTTGAATACTAGTATGATAACTGTTATTGTACGAAAATTCTATTAAAGGTAAATGCGAATTCCAATTACCACCAAAATCTATGACGCAAGAATGAAGCATGTCTTCAAGGGTGCGAATCGTGCGCTCGATCTGACCGTCGGTTTGAGGATGGAACGCAGTACTAAGGTTAAGCTTAGTACTAAATGCGGATTGGAAAGTCTCCCAGAGACGTGAAGTAAAGCGACCGTCGCGATCAGAGATGATGTCACGAGGCGTCCCGTGTCGATAAATGACTTCGTTGGTATAGATTCGTGCTAATCGTTCTACCTTATAGTCTTCTCGTATGACAATAAAATGGGCAGATTTCGTAAGGCGATCAATGATAACCCAAATGCTATCGTGACCAGAAGAGGTGCGAGGGAGTTTTATAAGAAAATCCATAGCTATACTCTCCCATTTCCACACCGGGATGTCGGGTAGTTCGAGTAAGCCAGAGGGGCGTTGATGTTCGGCTTTAACTTTCGCACAAGTTAAGCATTTCGAAACATACAGAGCGATATCCTTTTTCATACCCGGCCACCAATACCTAGAACGGAGGTCTTGGTACATCTTGTCGGCACCGGGGTAAATGGAATATCGAGACTGATGGGATTCGGTCATTAGTAACTCTCGAAGGTTATTTCGGCAAGGGATCCAGATGCAATCGAGATAGTAATAGATACCGTTGGATTTACTTTCCAGCTGAGTTTCGGCACCACATTTCATTTCCTCGTACAAGGTATTCTCAATGAAACATGCGTGTTGGGTTTCGCGAATCAGGGTTTCGAGTTTGTTTTGGGCTTGAACGTCATGAATGCTATACACATAGCTTCGTCGACTAAGAGCATCGTCTACGACGTTTGCTTTGCCGGGATGGTAGCGTATCTCATAATCATAGTCGTTGAGAAGTTCAACCCATCTGCGTTGGCGCATGTTTAGTTCTTTCTGGTTAAAGATATGTTGTAAGCTCTTGTGGTCGGTGAAGACCGTACACTTTTTACCATAAAGGTAGCGTCGCCATATCTTTAACGCAAAAATGACTGCACCGAGTTCGAGATCATGGGTACTGTAGTTTTTCTCATGGATTTTGAGTTGTCGAGATGCATACGCGATAACCTTTTCTCGTTGCATGAGAACACAACCGAGACCTAGGTTAAAGGCATCGCAATAATCAACGAAATCGTCGTCGCTGTCGGGAAGTGCGAGAACGGGAGCGTTGTAAAGCATATGCTTGAGAGTCTGAAAGGCTTCCTCCTGTTCGGAACCCCAAACAAAAGGTTTATCCTTATGAGTCAAAGAGGTAAGAGGCACGACGATCTTCGAAAAGTCGACGATGAGTCAGTGGTAGTAACCTGCCAATCCGAGAAAAGAACGAATTTCGGACGGATTCTTCGGAGTATTCCAACTCTTTACAGCTTCAATTTTGGCGGGATCGACGTGGATTCCTTGGTCGTTGACGACGTGACCGAGGAATTGAACTTCATTAAGCCAAAATTCACACTTGGAGAATTTGGCGTAGAGGCGGTTTCCTTGGAGAAGTTCGAGAACTAAACGGAGGTGTCGTGCGTGTTCGGCTCTCGACTTCGAGTAAATGAGAATATCATCGATGAAAATAATGAAGAAACAATCCAAGAAGGCTTTGTGCACACGGTTCATCAAATCCATGAAGACCGCGGGCGCATTGGTGAGTCCAAAAGGCATAACCACGAATTCGAAATGGCCATAGCGAGTCATAGCGAGTACGAAAGGCAGTTTTCGGAACGTCTGTTCACGAACACGTAGCTGGTGATATCCGGAACGTAAATAGATCTTCGAAAAACAGGTAGCACCTTGGAGTTGGTCAAATAAATCGTCGATTCGAGGAAGAGGGTAGCGGTTCTTTATCGTGTTTGTTAAGTTCACGATAATCGATGCATATTCGGAACGTCCCATCTTTCTTTTTCACAAAAAGAACGGGTGCGCCCCAAGGTGAAGTGCTCGGGCGTATAAATCCTTTATCAAGTAATTCTTGAAGTTGGCAAGATAGCTCGCGCATTTCGGATGGTGCAAGGTGATAGGGAGCTTTAGCGACAGGCGTAGCACCGGGGATTAGATCAATACGGAACTTACATCACGAGTAGGGGTAAACCGGGTAAATCGTCGGGAAAGACTTTAGGGAATTCGCAAACAACAGGTACGTCTTTCAAGGTGTTATTTTCCTTCTCCGGGTTCACGATATGGGCTAGAAAAGCTATGCATTGCTTGCGCAAATGCTTGTTCGCTTGGGTACATACAGAAGCATCAACTTCTTTGAGGGAGTTTCACCGTAAACATGTAGTTGATCATCGTTTGGAAGGGGAAAACGAATCATTTTATCGAAACAAACGACTTCAGCACGATTCTCGCGAAGAAAATCAATGCCTACTATGACATCAAAACTACCTAATTGCATAGGTATAAGATCGATCAAGAAGCTGTGATTGTTGAGTTCAAGAGTATAATCACGTAGAACGGAGTTAACGGAACGGAGTTAACGGTAATAGTTCTTCCGGTGGCGATTTCGACGTCGAAGGTCTTTGGGAGTTTAGCGCGTTTACATTTTAAAAGTTTTTCGAATTCTAACAATACAAAACAGTTATCGGCTCCAGTATCAAATAAGCAGGAAGCATAAATACCATTAATGAGGAACGTACCATTGACAACATTGTTGTCATTCTGAGCCTGGCGGTGATTGATGTTGAAAGACCTTCCACGCACAGCTTGTGGTTGTTGCTGCTGCGACGGCTGTGGTGGTTGTTGCTGAGGCTGCTGCTGCTGTGGTTCTTGCTTGATTGTATGGTGCGGGCAGACATTGCTGAAGTGATTCGGGTCGCCACAAGTGTAGTAAGCACGTGCCTGAGCTGCTGGTGCTTGCGGTGCCTGGTTGAGAGGAGCAAAATTGAGAGGAGCTGGCGGAACTGCGAGAGCAGGAGGAGCTTGCTGACGTGGACCGATACGGCAGTGCGCCGTGAAGTACCCATAGATGTTGCAGTTGGCACAAAATCGGCAGTTTCCTCCAACCGCATGATGATAAGTGCACTTGGAGCACCAGGGGTGAGGTCCAGTGTATGCAAGCTTAGAAGCTGGTGCGTTGGGAGTAGCAGCTTGGCGAGACTGAGAGTTCGGCGCTGGGACCATTGCACAGTTTTTGTTGTTACCCTTTCGCTTGCGGTTCTGGTGAGTTGACTTGGAAGCTTGAGATGGAGCAGTACCGGTGCTTGGCTCAACAGTAGCTTGATGAGCACTCTTGGCTGGGGTCTTGAAATAACCAGCTTGGACTCGCTTGTCGTTGATCTCAGCGGCTATCTGGTAAGTCTCCTCAATGGTAGTGGGTCGAGCTGCTTGGACAAAATCGGCTACGCAATCCGGTAAGGCACAAAGATACTTCTTGATTGCTTTTTTGGTAGTATCCACCTGGCTTGTGTCACACCCCGACCCGCAGCGGAAAAGGTGATCGGGGCATGATTGGGTTTTCATCAAAGCTCATGACATTTATTATAATGTTTCATATTTATCATTTCAATTTAAAAGAGATCATACAATCATATCAAACAAATACAACATGTTCTATTCATCCTTCTAAACTTCATTATTTTTCTTCTAAGGCAATTTCCTATGTTTTCCTTGCTTCTTCCTGTTCACCTGTATCATATGTAAAAATGGTTTTTGGATCAACAAAAGTTGGCGAGTGAACCTTGTTAGAAAACATTTATTATTTATTTCTTATTGTATTTAATACGGAAAAATTATGCAATATTCCTATATGAACAAATGTAAATAAACATACAATAACCAACAATTAGCATACAATAACAAACAGTAGCATACCATAACAAACAACAACAAACAATAACATACATTAACAAAAATGGGGAACGGACGGCCTATGATAAATGTATGTACTGAAAATGATAAATGTCTGTGCGATCAAGGCTCAATCAAACGGAGCCGATCGTATTGCATGTACTGAAAATAATAAATGTCTGTGCGATCAAGGCTCAATCAAACGGAGCCGATCGTATGTTGGCAACGCCAGGTTCACGCTCATAATGTAATGGGGAACTGCTCAACGCTCATAATGTAATGGGGAGCGGCGGCCTATGAAATTGCATGTACTGAAAATAATAAATTAAATCTAAACAATAACCACACAACAGTTGATACAAGCTGATTACACATTTGTTCATGATATGATGTATGCACAATGATTTAAATATAATAAATGGTAAGACACATGATACATCCCAAAAACGTGATTAAAATGGGGAATTTGTAGAGATTCACTCACCTTGGGTGCGTTCGGTGAATGATGTTGAATGCGCACGAGTTTAGAGGATTGATTGACGAGGAAAAACTAACCTAATTAACAACGAAAAAAATAATGTAAATAAATGGATTTTATTAACAATTTTAATAGTATTTTTGGATATATTTTTGTGAGTTTAAGGCTATTTTCCAACTTTAAAAATGTTATTTTTAAGTATTTTTAATTGATTTTTAATTTAAATCAATAAATAAAATAATAAAAAATGTTGAATTTTGACCGTTGACTTGTTGACCGTTGACCGTTGACCGGTTCGGTCGGTTATATGTGTGCGCAGGGTGAGACTCGAACCCGTGACCTCTCGTACGCGTGCACGCATCTCTACCAACTGAGCTACGTGTCTAACCCGAAATATTTCTGTTTTTAATTATATTTATATACTAATTAAATTAATCCGAAAATCACTTATTTTAAAAACGATTTAATGTATCGACTCGGTGCTCGCCACAAGTCTTGAACCCGGGACCTGTGGTTTAGTTTGGCACACAGTCCACCGCTGGACTGTGTGTCTAACTTGGTAAATATTCTAGTTTTTATTATACTTAACATATTACTTAGTTAACCCGGTTCGGTTTTTAAAAAAAACATTTTTATTACAGAGGTTATGGTTGTGATAGGAATCGAACTCGCGTCGTATGCATATTGTTTGCACACAGTCCACCGCTGGACTGTGTGTCTAACCCGTTCATAATATCAATTTTAATTAATCTTATATCTTACACGGCTTCGTCTTCTTCGTTCAAAACACAGACAATGGTTAACTAACTGTTATTTGTTAAATTAATTTAACGAACATTATGAGCAATCGTAATGTAATGAACAGAAACAGGTTTGGGGATTGATTGTACCGAACTGATCGTCTTTCTTCAGAAGTCCGGCAAAAATCGTCGGCTCTGTTTTGGGAGCTCCTTCTGTTCGAATTCAATAGTCAGTTTGGATGAATTAGATGTGAAATTGAACCATTGAGTAACGATTATCAGTAGGTTACATGATCATACCGGTTAACAGCGGGATTCTGAAACTTTCAGAAGTTTTCCGACGAAAACAGAAAAATCCGGCAATGTCGTATGGGGTTGATTCTGAGTGATGGAGTGGTGTTAGAATTTGTCTAATAATGGAATGAAACAGAAAAATCGAGGTAATTACCGTGTAGATGAAAGTCTCGGTTTTCCGGCGACTTGCAGAGAACTCCGGCGAGTGAAATTTCTTGCGACAGAGATTCTTCAGAGGTTTAAGGTGAGTGGAGTGATGTCAGTATAAGCTCTAAGATCTTATGTTTGAGTAAACAGACGGAATGGAATGAACTCGGTTTTCCGGCGAAAATTTCCGGTTAATTTTCAGAGAATTCCGGCGACTTCCGGCGAAGTTTTCTGAGCGAAATGAAGAGTGTGATTTTGATAAAACTCGCGAGCTCACTGAATGAATAAAATCCCGGATTTGAATTGTATTTTTCGGTTTTGAATAGAAATTTAAGTAATGAATGAAATTGATGGATTCTTCGGTATAACCGATCTTACTGTTAATGTAAACGTTATGACAAAAAGAAACGGCAAAGTTTGACGAAATTGTTGGGATTTCCGGCGTGAGCGGATTTGGGCGCGTTGTGTAACTGGGTTTGATTTCCAGATTTAATTTATGTATTAATTGTTTCAGTATGTAAACAAAAATCACAAGTGGCGGAGCGGTTGGAAGTGTGTGTGTTAAAGCTGTGCTGACCCGGTTGACCCGGGTTCGAATCCCGGCTTCAACATATTATTTTTAGTTCACTATTTTTAATACATTTTCAAAAATAAATTTTATATTCCAATATACTTATTAATTATGTATCGTTTAAAATTAATTTGGGCATTAAACGAAATTTTTACCTGGTTGTTCGGTTAATAAACGAAGCGGGTTTGGTAAATCCGGTTTTTTGACGGATGTTACAGCTTGGACATATTATGCTGAGTTGTTTGAAACGGGCGGTGAGACATGCGTTATCACCCCCAACCTGCTGGATACCCCAAAACTCGTTTCCATCTTTTGAACTTCGTGAGGGGGACAGAACTCCTTGATCATCAGTGCTTTGAGTTCTTCCCATGAGAGCTCGTAAGCTTCGTCGTTTCCACGTCTGTTGCGCTCAGTGGTCCATGAGTCAAGTTCCCTTGACTGAAATACACCGGTAGCGTTAACGGTGCAGAGATTTTTGGGACATCCGCTTTGGCGGAAGGTGACTTCGATCGAGTCGAACCAGTGGAACATTTTGCTTGGTCCATCTTCACCCGGGAAACTCAGGGGACCACATGCTTTGAACTGCTTGAAGCTAAACCGAGATTTCGGAGCATCATTCTTTGAACCGACTGACGAGTTGCTGCTCACGGCTTGAATTTCGCTGACAATCTGTGGGATCACCTTAGCCATTTCCTTGGCTACGAGCAAGGCGATGCGTTTGTCGGCGTTGTTGCGCTGAGATCCCATTGATGCCATTGCGTAAGTGAGATTCTGTAGAATGACACATAGGGAATTTAGATGAGATTTGATTATAATGGGTTTTTGTTTAAAAGCTTGCGTTTTACAACATATACTTATTATTATTATTCACGTAAGGCAAAAACACGTAAGCACGTCTCCACATAAGAACATAAGCACGTAACACATAATCACGTAGGCACATAAGCACATAAGCACATATTTTGCACGTATTCACCTTCAATCAAAATCATGCGTAGCGCGTATGAGATGCGAGTAGTATAAGCGTAATAAGCGAGTAATACCACGTATGAGGACATTCACGTAAGCGGGTTGAGCGTTTTAGTTTAGTTGGTGATTATTTAGTGTTTTAGATTACGAGAGCTGTGTGAGTTGTGCGTATTTCGTAAAGCGAAAAGCGATAAAACAAGAAATCGATAAAGCGTAAAATTCATAAAATTTAAACACATAATTTATAATAAAACTCGATGATGCGTAGAATCGACGATTGCAGGCTTAAATCAATTTGGAGCGTCTGGGGTTTTGAGACAGCGACTACCCAAAGTGGTTCGAAAATTCTTTGAGTTCGGGCACACGATTTGGCCTAATAGACAAATGCTCTCGCCGTAATACGGTTAACGACATTGAGCAGTTGTGTCGTTCCCCGAGGCATCGAAAAAGTCGAAACTTCGGTGAGATCGAAAATCGAGGAATGGAATTAGTTATTAAGATACGGGTTTCACCCTAACTTAACAACTTCGTTCCATGTTTTTGGTTTTCACCGAACATGTCAGGAATTCCACTGAAATAGAGGTGGAGATTTTTGTTAAGATACGAATATCACTCCTAACTTAACGAAAGAATCTCGTGCAGTAAATAGTACGCGGGGTGAGTGATCTTATCGAGAGTTCTTGGTTTTCACACCTAATCCCGACACAATCACTCGTTTGTGTTACACGAGCGTTTTCGAGTGTCTAAGTTGTGTTAGCCTTAGGAAAGGCATGTAAGAATTTATGGCAAGTAGTTTAAGCATTTAAGTCGAAGAGAGGTCTAATTGGGTACTTAGACTATAGACTAGGTCGAACATGGCAATTCTACCTAATTTCCCTTTAGTTATGGCTCTGATACCAATCTGTCACACCCCAGCCGATGGCGGAATCATCGGGGCGCGACACTAGGCGAATCAGATTGGTCAAGAGAATCCATAACAACTAATTAAGCGATAATACTTAAAAGGTCCGATTTCCCATACAATCAAACATAAAATCCTCAACCAGTCATTACAAATATCAAATCTCTTAAACAAACATAGTTCGACAACATAGATTTCTATTATGCGAGTTTCTAAGACAAGCCCTAAATCCATTGCTGCAAGTAGAACATCCTCAACCTGTCACATACGTTAAAATACAAGTCAATACAATAAAGTAAAGGTGAGCATACAGGTTTAATAGTATATAAATAGAGATAAAGCGTTTACGCATAACCAACATGTAACACGTAGAGAAGTGAATCTAAGTAAGCTAACAATAATGATACAAGCTAACCAACACGACTGCGATGTGGAGTATGCGCGATACGTGTTCACAACAGCGAACACGCACGTAAAGTAAATATGCGAGCCTTAACAACCCCCGAACAAATCGGGTGCTGAGTCCAAACTATACTACTATCGTTGCTAAGGGTGGTCTGCAAGTCCTCATTATTCACACATAACAAACAAACATTCAGCGATTCACGTATAACATGCAAGAATGGTTAGTGTTTAAAAGAGTTTAGCGTTGTGTGTAGCGTGTTTTATATAGAGAACGTATGTAACACCCAAAAGTGCGTTTTAAGCGAAAAGGGTTCAAGTATACTCACAGTCGATGCTTAGCGAAGAAACACGAACTGTTGTGGATTGAAGAGAGCGCCGGTTCAGCCTGTAAACGCGAACAAAAGTGCATCAGTCTTCCGAAGTGCTGAAACGGTCGAAGTGCGAAGGAGCAGTGAACAAGTTCGGGCGAAGTTGTACCAAATCCTCTGGATTGGTACAAGTTCGGGCGAACTTGACATGATTGTCTTACAAATTGCACAAGTACGGGCGAACTTGTCTGGTTTCCTTGGAAACTGTACAAGTTTGGGCGAACTTGACTGGTTTTCTTGAAACTTGAACAAGTTCGGGCGAAGTTGGTCACCAATCTGGTAACAACTTCGAGCAAACTTGCTCTTTTTGGAGCGAACTTGATTGTTTTGGTCACCAAATCGTGCATTTTCGCATCGTTTGCTGAGGAAATCGAGTGTCCATCACTCCAACCTTGAGCTACTGAGCAAAACATAGGCTGGAGAGGTCTTTTGGAGCGAGTTTTAGCCATTTTATAGAAACTCGGGCTAATCCAGGCGAACTTGTCGGTTCGTACGGGTTAGTCCAGTTTGCGCAAAGTGACGATATCGTCCTTGTGCTTCCGGATATGAGTTTCTTGCTTGACAACGCCTCGTTCCACTTCACAGTGAACGAAACATACGTCACTTAGTCCGTATTTGTGTACAAATCAAGGCTTTAAAAAGTTTTACTCAGATCTAACACTTGTGAGTCAAAATCATCAAGATTTCTAGCTTGGGAAGCCAAAGCTAAGCCCAAATTCACTCGTTTAGTGTAGATCTAAGTGAAAAGAAGAAGTTTTGTAGAAAAAGATGAAGATATTCAGAAACAGAAGAGTTTTGATGAAAGCGAAGGTAAACCTTGTGGAAAATCATAGTAAAAACGTTTTGGGTTGCATAAAACAGGTTGATACTTCCTTGGAAATCAAAGGTTTTCGGTTTTGGGAGTTCTGGAACAAAGTTAGCAGCAAGGGGAGCATGAATGGAGGTGCTGGGTATTTATAGGTGAGGAGAAATCAAGCTGGCCGACATCAAGTTCGGGCGAACTTTCCACCATTTCAAGCGAACTTGGCACAAGTTCGGGCGAACTTGGCCAGTTCTGCTTGAATGGTACAAGTTCGAGCGAACTTGTTGTTTATCTGGTGTTGTGGTGGCCTGGTCAAGTCTGGGCTAAGTTGGGGTGTCCAACTTCGGCCGAACTTGCCTGGTGGCTAAGTTTTGTTCGTTATTTGCGCGTTAGGTGTTCGTTTGGCGATTCGGTTCGTATTAGATAGTTATGTTAAGCGTTTTAGCGAAGTGTTAAGCGTTGCATTAATAAAATACTGCGATTGAGCGATTCGTGCGAGTGAGAGCGTTGTGATAGCGAGTATAACCATAAATCATAAAGCACACATAACACATAAGTAACATAATGTAACATAATTAACCATGATTTGAGTTTGCGTTGAGAGTTGCGAGAATTAAGCGATTTAAATGCGATAAATAAGCGATATAATATACGTTTTAAAATAATCTAAACCATTATAATTAATCTCGGAGTACAAAACGATACATAAACAGGAATAACGGTAATAATAATATGGATTTGGATAACAATCCAAAAAATCGGGTTATTACATAGTGTGACCGGCTTAAATGTCATGTGAAGGGACCTATATCCGAGTGAAAATGTAATGTGATGGAAAGGGACAAAAGATGGTAGAGGAGAGTGGTAGACATGAGAGATGAGACCATCATACTTTATGCATGCCCCCTTGTCGTAGAAAACAATATCTCCAAGTTTCAAGTTTGTGATTCACTTTATCCAAGCCCACCTTGTTGTAGAAAACAAATTAGGGTGGCGGGTTGGGTTTAGCTTGGTTTTTTTTTTCAATTTATTTATTATTTTTTATTAATCAATTAGTCATGAGGAGTATCTTTTTTCATACAAATTTTTTTTTGCATATCAAAATGTATCATATACATATTTTGAAATTTATCTTACACATAGTGAAATTTATAAAACACATATCGAAATTTATTCTACACAGCTCGTAATATATTATAAATTATAATTTAATTAATTTTTTGAAAAAAATATTTATTTTAAAAATAAGTTACAATATACCCTAACAATAAACTAAGTACAAATATTAAATAAGGCATTCTTGTTAGTTGAATTTTTTTTCTTTTTTTTTTTTCTTTCAAGGATTTTATATCATTTGAACTCTTCATTATATTATATTCTTATGTCTTTTTATTATGTTTTTAGTCATGTAATGTGTTTTTTCTAATATTTAAATCTCAATTTGATTATTGTGATCTATATTGGTTTGTTTTGTTTACAAAAAGTTTAGACATAAAATTATTTATAGGATAAAGAGGTTTATTACAAGTTTACATGTGTATAGGATAGGATAAGGATGTTTCTTACAAGTTTACAACATGTGTACCTGTGAAACTAGAACTATAGGGTTTGAAGGCTCTCTGTAGAATTTCTATCAATAGGGTTCTCAACATCATAAGTAACAATATTTTGGAATTTGATTAATCATAAGTAACATCATAAGTAGAGTAGTTGGAGTATTGCAACCCTTTGGTTCCGCCACTGCATTCGTTAACATTGCCTTTGTTTATAGAAGACAAAATGTGTATTCATAACCACGCTTAAATTCAGCGTTATCAAAACTTATCATGAATTTCTCTCACATGGAAAAGACATCCCAAGTGATTTCACGTTAAAATTAATTATGATTGACGTGTTTGATTTAGTTATCATTAAAACTTAACGAAGCTCAAATATAATGTTGTATCACATGCATCAAAAGTAAATGACACAAAATTTGACCTAACTCACTTGAATGGCATGTGAATAGACCTACCTATATTTGAGCCTAAGGTTTTTATGTGATGAAAAGAGGAATGGGTAACACATGGATACATGACCATCATACTTTATGCAAGTCTCTTTGGTATCTAGATTTATCATGAGAGACCTTGATTGCAAAGACCTCTTGGGTTGATTTACATTAAAAATGTGGTTAATGAATGTTCTTGGTCTAGCTAAATTTGACATATCATTAACTGATCTTTTTATTACTATCTTAAAATAGAATCTTCAGTTACTATCTTTGTTATATGTGTAATCATATACAATAATAATAAATGGGTTTTAACGGGCCAAAAATAAAAATAAAAAATAAATGAGTTTTATGACTTTAAACACATGTTGCTTATTGTATTGTTCATCATCATGTTAATTAAATTTTGTATGCTTGGATGATGACTTGTGCAGATGAAACTCGAATAGGATGTATTGCCTTTTTTTATTTTATTTTGTATACGTTAAAAAATCATACTTTAGCATACTACCATGTTACATAATACAAGTTTAAATATAATATGACACAAAAATGAGACGTAACTAACTTAAATGACACGCGAATTGAAAACATTCAAGTGAAATATTTGACACGCGAAAGGACCTATATCGAAGTGAAACATTTGATGTGACCGAAAGAGACAAAAGGACGGATAGACCATATGTGTTAAAGACATAAGATCATATAATGGTTTAGCTTATGTTTTCAGAATTGATATCTAATTCCTCATTGTTCATCCAATTATAATACGTTTGTCTTTGACACTAACCAACATTAAAATTACGTCATGTTCTAATGAAATGGCTAATATGCTTTGATCCATCACTAGTCATTGTTGGGTTATGGACGATTTGACTAGAGCAAATGATTATTCATCTAGTCTGATGATTGTTCCTCTAGGAAGAGGATTGTTCCTTTAGTCCGATTTTATATTGTTAAATCAGTAACCCTTACTGTACCCCCTATAAATACTTCTCATTCATGTATTGTAACTTTGAGCACCTAATACAAAAAAAAAGAACTAGATGTGGAGAGTGGATGTAGATCAAGCCTGATCGAATCATTATAAATCTCGTGTTCTTGTGATATAAAGTGTGTGAGTGTGTGAGCTTGCTGCATAATGTTCTAGTGGTCGTGTGTTATCTGTTCTGACCTAACAACACCTCATTATAGTTTGTTCCACCATCTCCAACACTGAATCCTATACAAACACCATCTCGTACCTAAAAAATACAAACCAAAAATCATGATCAACATACAAATCTAAATTTGAAAAGAAAACATATTCGAAATATAATTCTAAAAACAAAATGGGAACCTAAAATGAAAATTAAAATACAAATGGAGAGGCAATCTGATTACTATCCCGCATTATCACAACCTACGTAAGTGACCTTGTAAATTTTGTGAAGGGTAAATTACACCGTCAAAACAAATAACGCTACGTTGATCAAGAAGTATAAAAACAACTATTTATAATACCATCAAAAGACCATGGATTGACGCTTTGCTTGAACATTATGCCCATGATGTTTATCAATTGATACAAAAGCATGTTCTTGAATCGAAGTAGTAAAATCGTCGATGATGTTCACTTTGTAGCTTCCACATTATCGCAACGTAACCCATCACATTCGTTGAAGAAAGTTATATTCAGAAACATGGAGAGTGAAAGAAAGACAAGAGTGTGCGAGCCATCGCCCGAAGGGTGATCAAGAGGGAAGGGGGATGGAGACTATTCATTCGTAGTGAAAAGGAAAATGGACAAGGTAGGGTTAGTTTTTAATTTCTTTGTTTTAAATAGAAAAAGGTATATTTAACTTCACACAGAATTTTAACATAGATTTTAAACAAATGAGAGGTAACTCACTTAAATAACATGAAAGGACCTAACAGATATTTAAAATTTAATATCTTTAATAGGGAAAATAAAATGATTATTGTATTTTATTTTATTTTATTTTATTTTATATAATAACAAAAGTCATGGCAGGGAATAGTGTTTCCTTGCCATTGGCTAATATGGGCGGCGGGGAATAGTACCAGACAGCTGTATGACACTTCCTCATTGTTTCAGTTAAATTATGATTTTGCTTTGTTTAAATTTACTATTTTACCATTGGTTTTGTTTTTATATAATAACAAAAGCCATGGCAGGGAATAGTGTTTCCTTGCCATTGGCTAATATGGGCGGCGGGGAATAGAGCCAGACAGTTGTATGGCATTTCCCCATTGTTCCAGTTAAATTATGATTTTGCCCCGTTTAAATTTACCATTTTACCATTGGTTTTGTTTCTTCTCTCCTGGCTAAATTACGATTCTGTCCTAAGCTTAAATTTGCAAGTTTTGCAATCGTTTTTGTTTTTTTCCTGTCAAATTATGATTTTACCCACAGTATAAAATTATAGTCATGCGATAGTTTTAGTTTTTCTTTTTTTACAAAACTATGATAGTGTTTTGTTTTAACTGGTTGACTCGGTGTAACTTTTTATTCGTGACAGACGGTTGCCTGACACACACTCTCCTGAAAAATACAATTTTGCTCTCAGTTTAAATTATAGTTTTTCCATCGTTTTATTTTTTTTGGAAAAAGTACGGTAGTGTTTTGTTTTAATTGGTTAACTCGATGTATTTTTTTTTTGAAATCGTGTTATGAGTAGTATATACAAATAATCGAAACACAGATGTATATGTTACGAGAGAGAAATATTCGGCTTTGTGCCCCATAACGCGGGCGGGGAAAAACTAGTTACAACACAATTGCCATCCGAACTCCAGGGTTATTGACATTTTGTTGACCCCCGGGGTGTTAATTGTGTCGGATTAATGATAGGTTGGCGGGTTGAAGTGTTGCGGGTTGGCAGGTTGGTGGGTTGAAATGTTCAACCCGAACTCGACCCATATTATTATTCGGTTCAAAGATTTCAACTTTAACCCACACACATATAAATTCGGTTCGACCCGAACCTGGCCTGTATAACCCGTATTTTTAAATGAGTCATACAAGTTGACGATTATAAGCGAGTTGTTAGGTTTTAAGTGGGTTATCGGTAACATGTTTAATGTTTAGTACCAGTGTGACAAATAAATAATATAATGTGTTAGATTAACATTATTATGACTAATTGTATAAAATAGAAACGGAAAAAACAAAAATTATAAACGATTTTTTTTTCTAATAGTTAAACGGGTTAACCTGTTTTTATATGGGTCAACTTGAACCTAACTTGTTTTTAATATAGGCCAACTTGAAACGGACATATTTTTTTAAACAGGTCATGTTAGTTGACTCAAACATGTTTTTTTTTAGCGGGTTCAGGTCGTCTCAAGAATTGTCGTGCCTACCCTCTAGGCTCTAACCAACCATTTTTTTGTTACAAAGTCATCGAACATTAATCGTATATTTTGTTGATTTAATACAAGAGTCTTTAGTTACACTTTATTAACAACCAAGTTACCATTTATTTATTTACATACTATAAATTGGCAACCTTTCTATGCATTATAATGTTATACCTTATGCTTTTGAGGTTTTTCAAAAAAAAAAAATTGGTTTTTTGTTTCTTTTTAACCCAAAGCTTTTTTCATCTTTTATAGTTTTTACCTCATTAAATTTGCTTTTTACTTTAAACCCAAAACTTTTTATTATTTGAATTTTTACCATACAATTGTTTCACTTTCAACTTGAATTGGCGTCATGTTTCGTTATAAATTTTGCGAGTTAACGCGACGCAATGTGCGTGTGTAGTTCAACGTGTTTACATTTCAGTTTACATTTTCGTTCAAATTTTTTACGAGTTAACACAACGCAATGTGCATGTGTGGTTTGATCCATTAAGTCTATTTTTCCCGTTTGACAGGTTCGTCCAACGTACGGGTCCTACATCGAATTAGTTATTATTCTCTATATTTTACATTTCGGCCTAGTTTTTTCACATTAACACGTCGCAACTTCAGTGTTGATGGTCGTTAGCGATGATGTGACATTTGTGCTATTTGGCATGGTTCTACGCCCCGCCGCAACGCGGAAAGCTTAATTCTAGTTGATCGTATGTACTAACAAATTAGTTTTTGACTTTATAACAATGCTGCCATGGTTAGATGACACCGATCCAAATGAAGCTCGAATATGAGTCTTATTTTTTTATGTATCATATAGTAAAAGAACTTATAATATAATATAATAAATTGTATATATTATTGTATATATATTAAAAAGGCATGCCAATTAATACTACTATTCATTGGTTTTGTCTTTTTCTTTTTTTCTTTTCTTTTCTTCGTTCTTTTCTTTCCATTTTTTTATTTCTTTTTTTCTTTTCTATTTTTCTTTTATCTTTATTATTTTATTATTATAGCAATAACATCACATAGGAATAATTAAATGGTATCGAGTACGAATTTACGAAACTGAGTGCATTTTTTTTACTGATTCGGTACCACCTTTTGGCATTTTTTGTACCGGTATAGTACCGTATTTACCTTCAAATATTGGTACCGTACGTGTACCGAACCTGTACCGTACCGGGTATTTTTTGTACCGGTATTTATGGGTAAAACACCGGTAAGTACTGATACCGATACCATTTTCCTCGTTTGAAGTACCGGTACCGGTTCGGTACCGAACGGGTACCGTGCTCATCCCTACCGTATTCGGTACGGTTTTCATTCAAACAACATCATTACCATACAACTTTTTTGGTTGATTTTCTTTCGGTTATTTTTAGACTTTTTTCTACATTTTCTTTTTATTCTTGTCAGCGGTTTCGTTTGCAATGCGCTCGTAGTGGTTTCAAAGCACATGTAAACACATACTAAATAACAAAAGAAGTTCGCCACAAGATCGATGGTTTTTTAAAACTAGTTACAATATAAAAGACCCAACAATTAATGTGAGTTAATTCACTGAATGACATGTGAGAAGACCTATATTTGAGCCAAAATATATGATGTGATGTAAAGAGGGTATGGGGAGACATGAGACCATTGTACCTTATGCAAGTCTACAAAACAATTATCTTTGAAAATGGGATGTTGGACTTTACAAGGGCAACCCATTTTATCAAAATTGACCACTCTATTACTTGATTATTACTTTTGTTTTGTGTCACAAGTTATCCAATTTAATGTGGAAAAATAAGTATAAAAATAACATATCTTAATGTGGTTTAATAGTTTTTCTTAATATAAAATAAAAATTATTCTCATATTTCTTGTATTTCATTAGTTATGTTTTGATTTCTTATGAGAAACAGAAAAATATATTTCTATTTTTGCAATTTTATTTTTTTAAGCCAAATAACAATCACTTTTAGCTATCTGCAATTTTATTTTTTTTAAGCCAAATAACAATCACTTATAACTATCTATCATAGCTATAGGTAATTTGGTAGGAGTATGATATAAAAATTTAACTCTTACTATGGCGTGCTTGAATTGACTTATTGAACATAAACGAGTCGTATTAGTACGAACCAATATTAAATATATCAGCTTGTTTAAAAAACTTAAATTAAAAATTGAAAAGTATATAACTATTAAACCAGCTAACACGTACGTGTACAACATGTTTTATCACAGTATTGTTCATTCCAACTTGCAAACTCGTGTGATCCTTTAAATAGACGTGCTACATATATCGTATTATAGTTACAAGGATTTACATGTCTAGATTAGAGTTATTATCCTTGACGGAAATACATAAACAGTCTTATTCGGGTCGCATGCACCAAGGTCTTGGATTGGATCTTTGTCTTCCTATGTGACTCATAATTAGCCCTAGTTTAATTTGCTTGGTTGGCTTAATGATTTTGCCATTATGCATGGGACCTAATCCATGTGACAAAGTTTACTTCTAATATTGTCTTATGCAATGATCATAATAACTAGTGAATATAGAACAAGATTCGTAATCATTAATATATGAGGGGTTCTTGCAAACAACAAAATTATATAACTATGAGTGCATATAAAACAACATAATTGTTTTCAACTTTAATCATTTTGTTAACGAAATATCATATAGATGTCTACTTTTAGGCATATTTAAAATGCTAGTGTTTATTTAAATAAGTGGTTACATCTATTCCATGATATACTTTAAAATTATTTCTTACTTGTGAATCATATATATATATATATATATAGGGGTGTTAAGATTCACACACCCTTCTCCTCTATCTCTCTTTATATATACATGGATATATATAGAGAGATATAGTAAAAAAGATGTGTAAATAAGATTTTAAGATGTGCCAATAGAAGGAGCCTATATAAACTTGATCTACACAGTTAAAAAAAAGGAAAAATCATACACTCAAAAAACTTTGTCAGTCAGTAGTAACTTCAGGTACTTGATAAAGAAAGTTATCATACCTCAAATCTTTTTCTTATATAAAGTAAACTACTAAAATGGTCTCTGAGGTTTGGTCACTTTAGTCCAAAACTCAAACGCTTTGAATCTGAGTCCCTATGGTTTCAATTTTGTTGTCATTTTCATCCAAAAGCAAAATTTTATTAGATTTTTCAGTTAATATTCAGTTTTTTTTGTCTTTTTTCTCCTTTTTAATAAAGAGCAAAATGGTCAGATTTTTTTTAATTTTTATAATAAAATGTTATAAGACCATTTTGCCATTCATTAAAAGGAAGGAAAAAGATAGAAAAGTTGGATCTTAACTGAAATTTTTGATCAGAATTTGATTTTGGATGAAAATGACAATAAAATTTAAACTATAGGGACCTAGATTAAAAAAGTTTAAATTTTAAACTTATGTGATAAAAGTGCACAAATTTCAAGGAAAATTTTGAGAGTGTACTATAAAGTAAAATTGACCCACTTGTCTTTTTGAATGTGAACTCTCCATTCATGAAAATAAAATAGATACTCAGAAATCTGTAAACGTATTTCATGTTGATAATTGAGGTAAAACCTGTGATAAACGATGTATAAAACTGATCAAATAAATTAACATACGATCTTTGATCAATATTATTTTTCTAATTTATATAAATGAAACTAGAACTATCGTCCCAAATAGGGAAACTCGATAATCTAAAGAATTCCAAAAAGTTTATATGGTACACATGAGCCCAGTCCAAAACATATCATGGATTTGCAGGCCCATGATCTCTAATTTTCACTCTTATCCGGTCCAAAATAAAGAAGACTAGGATTTTCCAACCGCGCGTTGCGGCTGGAAATCCGACATACGAACCAAACGGTAAAAACCAGTATGAAGCTACAAAATATAAATGTTTAGAACAACAAAAAAAAAAACAAAATAAAATGCAAAACCAATACAAGAAAAAATGGTTACATGGTATTGGTACCTATGATGTGGTGTTGCCGGCTGCGACCCCATATGCCGAAGATTACCAACTCGCAATAGCCACTATCACCAAAACTCGCGGTTGTGGCCGGCATGGTTCATTAAACATGGAGTTATGTTTTAATATTAACTATTATAGCGGCGTGGGCCGACCCGATTTAAAAAAATAAATAGAAACATGTCTAGTTTTTGTCAAAAATATTAATTTTGTTGGTGGGTACCGGGTTGGTTCGTTTTCAAAATAAATTATATCTCGTGTTTAGTTTTTGTAAACAAAACTAACGAACGGAAATTATAAGAGAAAAATAAAATTATTTGACTAAAAGCATATTTATTTATAGTATAAATGGTTAAATTAAAACTAAAAAACAACAAACAAACAAAGCTACTCTAACTATTAGAGTGTAGTTTATGATATAATATGAGTGTCTTTAAAAGCTAAATTGATAAAGTTTAGTGATAAAAAAAATAAAAGAAAAAATTGTGGCTAAAAACAAAAATAACAAAAAAATCATGTAGCTATCATGATGTTGTTTAATATATGTTATTATAATATGAAATAGTGTTAAAATGAAACAAGAAAGTAGAAAAGAAAAAGAAGTAGCGGAATTTGGTTGAGGTTCACATTTGAATTTGACATAAATTGCCTCTTTTGTCAAAATTCTAGTGAATTTGACATATTTTGTGCTAAAAGATTAAGGGGTTTAAAAACACATGATTGTGTATATACAAGTTTCATATGTAGGTAGTATAGTAACATACATGCAATTCATATCTAAAACGTTTTAAACAAGTAACTACATTATCAGGGGAGTAGCATAGTGGGTGTAGGACGTCCGACTTCCCGAACTTTCCGTTCAGTAGTGTCCGGTATATAGTTTCCGTATAGAACTTTTTAGATATATACGTTTTCGACCCCCGATTTTATAATTTTTTTAGGTATATACATTTTTGACCCCCGATCGAAAATCTCAAACTTTACCACTGTACATTATGGTGGTTCTATGTCATGTGAACCAAAATCCATTTAGGTTATACACAACTTTTACTGTTTCTTTTTCATAAATTACATAATATGTAAGTGTAGATGCTGTTAATAATTAGTTTTTAGTATTTGTTTTTTAAAAGGTATCTAGGTGTCATTTATTTAAATTCAAATTTAGTTAGTTTTACATTCAAATCAGCTTAACCATCCATCCATACATTCCCTTGACACCATAAAAAAACCTCCACATATAAATCCTAAAAACAAGCAACAAGAAGCACTTTTAAATGCGTACCACTTGGATCATATCAATCTCATTGCTTACACCATCTTCCTCCAAATGAAAATCAACAATTTTATATTGTTTTCACTTTCTTTGGTCTTCATACTAGGAGTTGTGGAAAGCTTCAATTACCATGAGCAAGAACTTGAATCGGAGGCGGGATTCCAAGGGTTGTACGATAGGTGGCGAGAACACCATAAAGTGACCGATAGAAGCCCCGAACGGTTCAATGTGTTCAAGCACAACGTACGAAATATTCACAAAAAAAACAAGATGAACCTGGGATACAAATTGCAAATAAACGAGTTTGCTACCATGACTGGCCACGAGTTTAGGAAAACCCATGCCGACTCGAAGATTGGCCACCTCATTGCGCTTCACGGGATTCGTAAGACCAACTTGAGTTCCAGTTATAATCATATCGATATAAACTCTATTCCACCAAGGATAGATTGGAGGGAACTTAACACTGTCACCCGTGTGAAAAATCAAGGGAATTGCGGTAACACATTTTGTCTCATTTACATACAAGTTAGTCTTTTGGGGTGGGCCCCTCTCTCAACTTTGTGAGAGAAGATGGTAAGTTTAGCATCACCCTTTATCTCTATAACTAAGGTTGGTTAATTATATATTTATATTGAAATTAAGACATAAAATAGTAACTTTATATTACCCTTGCAATGATATGATCTTGTAACCATACATAACACAAACAATCATCTATATATTCAAAACACTTAGTTATATTCTTCTAACCAACTAATGGGGTGGTGCCGTGGTGGCCCATTAACAGAGATTAAAAGAGATTCGCCCGTTCAAATAAAATATATTTTTGTAACCATATTTAACACAAACAATTATCTATATATTCAGAACAATAATGTTACATTTTTGTAACCATATATAACACGAATAATTATCTATATTAAAAATAATAATTTTATATATATTTTTGTAACCTTATATAACACAAACAATTATCTATATTCAAACCAATGATGTTATATTTTTGCAACACACATGGTTACAAATAATTTTGGTGTTGAGTTTACAGGAAGTTGTTTCGCATTTGCTGCGGTTGGTGCAATTGAAGGAATAAACGCCATCAGAACCGGTCAACTCTTATCGTTATCAGAACAACAACTTCTTGATTGTGATTCGAGCGACAGAACCTTCCATTGCGATGGAGGGTTGGTCTGCGGTGTATTCACTTTCGTCAAAGAGCATGGAGGTATAGCTACCGATGAATTCTATCCTTACATAGGTAGAAGGGAAGTATGCGATACGTCTAAGGTACAAACATAACTAACGAATATATTGTAGATAACTAGATTACAATGCTTGTTATATCTAGTACAAACAGCTTTTAACGTACGAATTGTACAAATAATTATAGCAATTATGTTTGAACTAGAGTAGAGTAAGTATTATTACACTACAGTTTTGAAGTAGCATAAATGCGTAATAATAAATGGTATAGTTCATTTGGTTATAGCAAATGAACTATAGTAATATTAATGCTACTTTAAAACTGTACAGTAATAATGATTCTTCTAGTTGAAACATAATTACTTTAGTTTTTTGTATCATTTCCACATTAAAAGCTATTTGTATTTGATTCTAACAATCTGTATTTTGAAACCAGTATGGTCATCACTCGGTAACCGTTGATGGAACAGAGTATTTACCGGAACACGATGAAGAAGCACTATTGAAAGCAGTGGCACATCAGCCTGTAACTTTTTCCATGGATCCTGGCGGTGACGGTTTCATGTTCTACAAAGAGGTAACATTTCAATCGTGCATTCGTTCATTTGTTATCGATATGTTGTTTAATAGTTGATGGTGTTTAGGGAATATATAGTGGCCCGTGTGGAATGGAGATGATGCACGCAATGTTGCTAGTTGGATACGATCAGGATCCTGACGGAACCAAGTATTGGATCGTTAAGAACTCGTGGGGCGAAGGATGGGGAGAGAAGGGATACATTCGTATGTTGCGCGGTACGAGTCCCCAAGGGGTTTGCAACATGTATGGGCATTCTAATTTTCCTCTTAAATCTCCAGAAACCAAAAATGTTGAACTTTGTAGAATACAATTTTAATTATGTTCACTTTTCATTTTATATGTAACCATCCAAGAGAGAAAACATGTCTAAAGAGATTTTTCTTTGTTACTTTATGCTTCGATTATGAGATTTATTTTCTTGATAGATTATATAACATAAACGAATACATATAACATAAATGAATACACATAACAAACGCTTCACGAACATAAACGAACGAACACAGATGAAATGAACACACATAACAAACGCTTCACGAACATAAACGAACGAACACAGATGAACATAAGCGAATAAGCATAAACAAAAACAAACAAACACCAGTTAAAAAAAAGTAAAGTGACTATCCAAGTCAAAAGTTAGAAATATTATTATTATCCCTGCATCCAAATGGTTATGAAAATGAAATTGATTTAAAATTAATATTAGTTATAACTAATTTGGATGAACAACAATTATAAAACGAACAAACATAAACGAATAGCTATAAATGAACAAACATAAACGAACGTAAATAAATGATCATGATGTGTTAATGTTAGTTTTTTAATTAAATGAGCAAAAAATTGTGTTCATGTTTGTTCACGAACATAAACGAACACAAATAGTTCATTAAACGTCCGGCTCGTTTACAGGTCTACTCACACCGAGTAGTCAACTTTTTTCATCAAGCCATCAAGGTCAACCATATATCGAAACCAATGCCAAATCCAGATAAAAACATGTCATTGTAAACTGACAAAAACACACTGTTTTTTTTTTACTTTGAATCGTTGCTTGATGATAGATTAATGCAATGGTAATTGTCTATTCATACTTTTAAGGGCATTTTCATCATTACACATGTTTTTGGCCAGACTATGTATAAGCAAACATACCCGGTGATAATATAATCTCGCTCGTAAAGCAGGGTGAGCGGAGGTGTGAAATGAGGACAAACCTTTCCTTTATCTTAGGATACAGAGAGCCGATAGGTTGCGCTCCCAATAAGACCTCCGGCTAAAAGAACACATTTTTTAAAGTATAATAATACAGAGTATATATAAGAAAAACAAAACAAAAGTACTAATAACAGTTATAAACTACCGATACCAAAACGTAGTGATAAAACTAGAAAACCATGCATTTTTCTATACATGATGGTGATCATATAATGGGTATAGAATTCAATTGCATAAGAATTAATATGGATGCATATAAAACAGTGAAATATTCATGGGAATGGAATTAGTATTCAACTGGCTTAAAAGTGCAGGCGATCACCATGCGTGTTTAAACTTTAGACCCTTAATGTTGTAACCAAGAGTCAAAAAACAAAACAATCAATATTTTTGCGTGTATGAAAGAAATTGCAAACATATATGTACGTACTTGCATGTGACGGGACGCGAGGTTGAAATACGGTATCTATCCATCATGTCCACATACATATGACGCCGTTCCTGTCTGATGTGGCAAGAGGCTTTCCAAGACCACTCCAAGAACAACACCGAACCAGTGTGCTCCTTAAGAGTGCTGACTATGTTACCATTAGAAATCCACCATACATGAACCGACCCGTCAACAGATCCAGCAGCAACATAATTGTTATCCGCACTAATACAAGATCGGCTCCAATTAGACGCAACTCTATTCTCACTCGCTCTTAATGTCCCCCAAACTTCAAGTGTCCTGGTATCAAACAAATTATGCAAATTATCCCTCCCGCTCGTCAATATAGTATTACCGTTTCTGGATAAAGATATAGACGTCACAGCAGAAGAATGTGCGGCAACTTCACTAAGTAACTTTCCCGTCTGTATGTCCCATAACCGTAAATGCCCGTCAACATGGCCCGAAAATATAGTCTGACCATCGGGGCTAAACGATAGTGTATTGCAGTTACTCGGGAAGATAAGCGTGTTAACACAATACCCTTTGTTAAGATCCCAAACTTTAATTGTTCGGTCATACCCCGAACTGACGACATGACGAGCTGACGATCTGCTGACATCAACAGCACATACTTTATCTTTATGGCCTGTTAGAGTATGACGAACCCGGCCCGAATTCACATCCCAAACGTAGAGATTGTTCGAGCTGCTAGCTGCGATTATGGATCTGTTATCATGGGTGATGCTGAGATCGAGAACGGAACCTAAACAACCGTTGTAGGTTTGGATCAAACGGCCCGTTGTTGAGTCCCATGTTTTGACAGTGTGGTCCTGCCCGCCACTGACTAATTTACCGGAACTGTTTTCAAATACTATGGCTGCACAACCGCCGTCATGAGCTGGGATCCTGTGTTTGCATGTCCTTGGAATGATTGGTTCTACGTAATATTCTGCACCTTCTTCACTCTGACGGACCACGCCGTCAACTTGTTGCCTTGCGAGTTGCTCTAAACCACTGGCTTTGAGCTTACCAAGCATGTCTTCGTATAACGCATTGGCCTGATAAATAAATAAATAAATAAGCCTAGCTGAGTCTGTGTATAAAGTTAGCATCTGAATATAAATCAATTCCAGAAAAAAGTAAAAAACTACCCAAAAAAACTAACCTTACGCTTTTTCCAGATTTGGAAACTATTTAAAAATTAGGCATAAATAAAAACCAACTACCATTTAATTGCGAATTTAGCAGCCAAGTTAGTAAGCTACTTTTTGATACTCATAGTTAGAACGAGAGGCTTGGTTTTAAAATGCACGCATCAGGAGCGCATAATGCGCACGATGCAATGATGAGATCGCATCAGGTGATGCGATGCGCTGCGATTACATGATGCGCCCCGAGATGCGCACATTTTTCTGAAATAGACCACTATAGAGAAAAATTGTGCAATGTGCTTAATAAGCTTGTACATTGAGCTGATGAAGTTGTTAATTGAGTTCCTACATAGATTACTTGTACTATTTGCATAGACTACTTGTACACATAAAAGTTCAAGGCTTAATTTGGTTATATTGAACTTCATTGATGGTACTAGATCTATTATTTGTATTTATTTACTTTAATATCCAAATTTAGTTTTTAAAGTTGACAAATCAAAATATTATCTATAAAGAACTTTTTAAAAACAAACGCATCGCATACGTGATGCGCACGCATCACATATCGCGCTCGGCTTATGGGATCAAAACATATCGGAGGGCATCGCGCATCGGCTTATGGGATCAAAACATATCGGAGGGCATCACGCATTTTAAAACCAAGTGAGTGGCGTATTCAACTGGTAACAGATCTCTTTTGCTGATCTTTCAAAAACTGCAGGTGTGGCATCTTGTTTATCATTTTTGTGTATGTGTATACCACATGGCATTTGATGCGACATTTAATAATTATTTTGACAGAATCATTTTTTCAAACTTGTAAACAATTTATTTTTAACATTTTTTTGCACAAAATTGGCTGCTATAATTAGGCCTAAGTTGCATAAAGTTGGTTGCTAAAATTAGGACAAAGTGTAAACTTTGTTTCTATTGCATGGAGTTTGCCTTAAATATGGTCTGAACTATTAGCCGAGAATTATGCTTGTGATTGTGTTTCCATATATTCGTAATTGTATTGTTATTAGGTTATGATTATTGTTTCCTTGTTTAGTGCTAGGGTTCAATCCCTATATAAAGGGATCCTTTGTAAACATATTATTCATTCAGAAAATACAATACATAACCACTTTTATGGTATCAGAGCCCTAGGTTTTGAATACCCTCTTTCTTTTTCCCTTTTTCCGATTGTCTGCTTTTTCGACAGCCCCTTTCCTTTGTTTCATAAACCCTAGCACATCTATCCTATGACAGACGATAACAAAAAGGATGACTCCGAGTCATCTTCTTCCGATAAACCCACCAAAAATCTGCACCCAGCCTACTCAGTAACAAACGTGCAGTCCAAGATACGTACCCTCGACGACGTTAAGGTTACGTATACGTCTTGGGTTAAACTTTTCCGGCTCCACGCTGTGGCTTATCAGGTTCTCGATCACATTGATGGATCCGAACTGCCACTAGCCACCGCAGCAGATTATCAATCCTGGAAAGAACTGGATGCTCTCGTTCTCCAATGGATTTACAGCACTGTGTCCGACGACCTCTTGCCCCGGGTTCTTGAAAGCGGCCCTACGGCTCGCCATGCATGGGTGAAGCTCGAAAAAATATACCTGAGCAACAAAAAGGCTCGGATCGGGGTGCTTGAAACCAAGTTTTGTAACCTCACCTTGTCCACCTGCTCGTCTTTGGACGACTACTGTCAGCGCCTCAAAGATCTCGCGAACCAGCTCAAGGACGTGGACCATCCGGTTACTGAAGAACGTCTTGTGCTTCAACTTGTTCGGGGGCTGCCTGCAGAGTATGACACGACTGCCTCTCTTATCAACGCCAATAATGCAGATTGGGTTCTTGCTAGGAGTATGTTGGAGGATGAAGTTATTCGACAAGAAGCCCGCCAAAAGACCACACAGTCCGTTCATGTTACAACCTCTCAAAACCAAACCTCCCACAACCAACACAACCACACCCTCCTACTGGATCAAATACCTACAACAACCAACCCTTTTCTAACCGATCTGGACGTGGTCGGGGGCGTGGTAACCGCGGCCGCGGTTCTGGACGCGGCAACAACCCTTCACCACAAACTTGGGCCCCAAGCAACTTCTCCTACCCTCAATGGGCTTGGTGGAACACTCTACCTTGCCCCTACCCGGCCCAACCCGCCTTCCAGCCCCCTGCTCCCTATTCCCAACCCACGGCCCAAAATCAATCGACCCACTATACTGCAGCCCATTCGACAAACCTGAACCAAACCGCACCCGCCTACGGCCCAACCCCATATCCTTCCACACCTTACACACCGCAGGCCCACTTCAGTTCCATCCAACCCACTGGTTACAATCCTATGTGTCCATCAGATCTTACTGCAGCCTTCTCTTCGATGCAGCTCCATTATGACCCGAACTCAATTATGGACACGGGAGCAACATCACACGCCACAGATGAACAAGGTATGATCAAAACTCCCGACTCTTTTCCTATTAACAGTAACATATTAGTCGGCAATGACGCGTCCTTGCTAGTTCAAGGGTCTGGAACGGGCTATTTAACCTTACCCAATCGCACTTACATACTACCCAGAATCCTTTACTGCCCACAAATTATTAAAAAGTTAATTTCTGTTAGACGATTTACTCGTGATAACAGTGTTTACATTGAATTTGACCCCTTTGGTTTTTCTTTGAAGGACCTTCGAATTGGGCATCTTCTCTCCCGCCACAATAGCACCGGGGATCTCTATCCTGTCACACCGCCAGAACTCCCACCTCAAGCAGCATTCATCACTTCCACATCTCTTCCATGGCATGATCGTTTGGGGCACCCCGGCGCTCAAGTCTTGAATGTTCTTAGTCGTCATTTTAATTTCTCTTGTAATAAGAACAAAACATCTAGTCTTTGTCACTCTTGTCAGCTTTCCAATAGCAAACGTTTATCTTTTTATGCATCTAATTCTTTTACTTTTGCACCATTTGATATCATTCATTGTGACCTTTGGACTTCCCCCGTGTTAAGTAAATCTGGGTATAAATATTATCTTGTTTTGATTGACAACTTTTCACACTTCATTTGGGTATACCCTTTAAAATACAAATCAGAAACTTTTCCAACTTTTGTTAAGTTTCACCGCCTAATTGCCACCCAATTCAACAGAAATATTAAAACCTTCCAATGTGACCTCGGTGGTGAGTTCGACAACAATGCTTTTAAAACCTTTGCCAGCCAGCACGGCTTGTTTATTTCGTTTTTCCTGTCCCCAAACTTCTTCCCAAAACGGCCGTGCCGAGCGCATGATCCGTCGTCTAAACGACATCATTCGCGCTCTCCTTATCCACTCACACCTTCCACCTAGTTTCTGGGTCGAAGCCTTCACACCGCCGCTTACCTCCACAATATTCTTCCTACAAAAAGACTTAATTTTTTTACTCCTACCTTTGCCCTCTACCTTCGTCACCCCACATACGACCATCTTCGGGTGTTCGGATGCGCCTGCTATCCAAACACATCCGCAACTCAACCCCACAAACTTCACTCGAGGTCCATCAGGTGCATATTCCTTGGTTACCCACCTGACTTTCGTGGGTACCGGTGCTTTGACCCCACGACCGGGAAAGTCTTTATTTCTTGGCACGTTTCGTTTGATGAAACCGTCTTCCCTCACACCATACACACACCCACTCCATCATACCGGTTTCTAGACGACATAACCCCTCCTGGATTTACCTTTGCTCCACCCATGGCCTCCAACAACCCTCCACCACCACCCACGGCTCCCCCTCGGCCCACTACTACTTCACCTTTTCGCTACACCTATACTCGACGCCCACGACCATCACAAAACCCACCAGCCCCCCAATCGACCGAAACATACCAGGCCCCCATACAGCCCACTACCCAACCGCATCCTACAGTCCCATAGCCACCCACGCATGTTACACAGCCACCTACAACTGTCCCACAGCCCACGGCTGTACCACAGCCGCCGACCCAAAACCAATCATCTCACCCAATGGCCACCCGATCCAAAACCGGAAGCCTAAAACCTCCCCTATATTCCCTTAACACCACTACCATCTCTCCCGTCCCTAAAACCTATCACCAGGCCTTCACCGACCCGAACTGGCTGCGCGCCATGCAGGCTGAATTTACTGCTTTACAGTAAAATGAGACGTGGGATTTGGTCCCTAGACCGGTGATCAGATGCATGTGGCTCTTTCGCCACAAGTTTAAATCGGATGGTACATTAGAGAGGTATAAGGCACGATTGGTTGTTAACGGGAAGTCGCAAACTGTGGGCATTGACTGTGAGGACACTTTTAGCCCTGTTGTGAAACCTGCCACAATTAGAACAGTTAGATGTCAATAATGTTTCCAACTCATGGCCTATTCTTCAGTTAGATGTCAATAATGTTTTCTTACATGGCCACCTTAACGAGACAGTCTTTATGCACCAACCCACTGGGTTCATTGATAAACGATTTCCAGATTTTGTGTGCCGGTTAAAGAAATCTTTATACGGGCTTAAACAAGCACCACGCGCTTGGTACACACGCTTTGCGAATTATATCTTATCCCACGGGTTTAAGAGTAGCGCGTGTGACAATTCCTTGTTCATCTACAGCACCGGCCATGATATAGCATATCTTTTGTTATATGTTGATGATATTATCCTCACAGCATCCTCTGACAAATTGTTGCATGACATCATTCAAACACTCTCCCGAGAGTTTGCCATGTCTGACCTTGATGAATTACATCATTTCTTGGGGATCAAGGTCACCCACACGGCTAATGGGTTGTTTTTGGACCAAACACAGTATGCCAAAGAAATTATTAATCGGGCCAATATGACATCTTGTAAGCCTTGTGCCACTCCTGTTGACCTGTCTTCCAAATTAAGTGCCACGGATGGTCCTTTGTTTCATGATCCCACTCTATACCGTAGCCTTGCGGGAGCCTTACAGTACCTCACTTTCACCAGGCCGGACATATCTTATGCGATACAGCAGGTCTGCTTGTTTATGCATGAGCCTTATGATCCACACTATGCTTTCATGAAGCGCATTATTAGATACATTCAGGGACTTTGGATTATGGTATTCGAATGGTAAAACCCGATACACATTCCTTGGTTGCATACTCGGATGCTGACTGGGGCGGGTGTCCTGATTCCCGTCGATCTACAAGTGGATATTGTGTTTTTCTTGGGAATAATTTACTATCTTGGTCGTCTAAGCGTCAGCCTACTGTATCTCGTTCTAGTGCAGAGGCTGAGTACCGCGGGGTCGCCAACGCAGTGGCTGAGGTCACTTGGATTCGTAATCTTCTGTTTGAGTTGCGTGTCCCCCTTCTCCAGGCTTCGGTCGTATTTTGTGATAATATTTCAGCAGTATATTTGTCTGATAACCCGTGCAGCATTAGCGTACAAAACATAAAAATCGATATACATTTTGTCAGAGAAAAGGTGCGCCTAGGTCATGTTCGGGTCTTACATGTTCCTGCTCCGTATCAATACGCGGATATATTTACGAAGGGTTTGTCTCGACAACTTTTCCAGTCATTTAGATCCAGTTTGACCGTTTGTCCCATGACCGATCAAACTGCGGGGGAGTATTAGCCGAGAATTATGCTTGTGATTGTGTTTCCATATATTCGTAATTGTATTGTTATTAGGTTATGATTATTGTTTCCTTGTTTAGTGCTAGGGTTCAATCCCTATATAAAGGAATCCTTTGTAAACATATTATTCATTCAGAAAATACAATGCATAACCACTTTTATGAACATTATGATGAATGAAGAATATTGCATGAGATGCATATGAACAGGGACCATTTTAAATGCATTACGTATATCATATATGATTTCAACTGATACAGATACGTAATGCTTGATGTATCCCTGCATAGTACATGCTAGAATTCAAAGCACTAAAAGCAAACAAAAATCTATTAATAGAAAATCAAACCTCATTAAGGCGTTCAGCATCCTGCATTTTCTGCAACATCCATCGATCAACCAATGTCTTGTTTTCAGCCTCTGCATTAACAGCTCGAGTTCTCATCTCTTCATATTGAGATTTGAGCTCTTTATTTTCACCAATAAGCAATTCAAGGGCTTTCGTCTTTTCTTCCAAAAGTGCTGCCAAACGAGCGCATTCATCCCTGAAACATAAGCATAACAACCACAGTCATTAACATGATAATTCTGTTAATTTCAGCTCACTCTACTGTAAAACCACACATAAGGCAAATAGCCAAATAAAACCTTGCTTGTGAAAGATCATGCTCAAGAGTAGGAATTAAGGCTTCCTTTTCTTGAACTAAAGATTTTGCAGCTCGAGATTCAGCAACTTCCACCACAAGCTGTTCTGATAATCGAGCTTGAGCTTTATAACACTGCTGAAGTTCTAACTCGAGATTTTCTGCTTTGTCCTTCCATTCTGAACCCTTCATTTTGCATATACAAATTAGATCAATTTTATTGCTCTAGTATAAGAGTTGACATTAGTATAAGTAAAGAAACAACTATACAAGTTGAGTTGATTGCAGAACATAATACAGTTTGATAAACTTCCCCTTCTATGCTTCAAATTAACTTGTAACAAAGAGGTTTGTTCACGAAGAAGATGAAAACACACATATGGTCGGTGGCAGACTGGCAGTCATCTAGGCTAACAATTCCATGATTGTACACCAGGTGGTAACAATTAATAACAAATACATGCCAAAGCAAGCAGTTATGTTAAAACAAAAGGATATTTTGGAAAATATGATCACAAAACATACTCTGTTGCCACTAAATATAGGCCTTGCCACTGAAAACTTGTTTTGCTACTTTTTAGATATAATCTTATAAAGAGATAATGTTTCGAGTAGCAAACTAGGGGTAAAAAGTGCAGATACTTTGTTGAGATCAGATTAAGTTTGTTTTTTATCTTTCGTTTAGTCTCTTAGTATACACTCTAGTATATGTTATGTAATTAGTATCCAGCTGTTTCGGATAACCCATTGATTTTATTAATCAAAGTGCTTTGAAGTATGCCGTTGTGTGATTGTGTTCTTGATTAATTGTTTGTTTCTTTGTTAAGATTTCCCGCTACAATCTATACAAGCCTGATACATGATCCTACCACATCAATTCAACTTTCCTTCCAAATAACAATGATAATCACTTTGAAACATTTAATATCATCTACCATCGAGCACCATAACCATAGCATGATGGACAAAATTCTGATACAAGAAGCACAGGAATTCCTAAGTAACTACCAAAATATTTATAAATCTCTTAAAATTCAAATAAATACAAATTTACAGGATGACCTGAGACGCAATCGGTTTAGAAAGAGCTACAAACGCCGGCGCGTGAGCTCCCTCCTCAACCAAATGCCGCTTCCGAAGAGCCTTTAACGCATGTTTTATCGCTTGAATTGCAATCTCTTCGTCTGACCTAAATAACAAAACCGATCAAATCAACCACAATTCATTCAGAAAAAGTATACAGACATTCAATAACAGAAATTCGTCAATTCTCATTTGTGCAATAGATTACAGACCTAAATTGCTCAAATAAACCCTAAATAAACAATTCGATAATGAAAATTCGTCAATTCTCAGTTGCAGAATAGATTTACAGAACTAAAATGTTAAAATAAACCCTACAGAAAGTCAGAGAAACAAAATCGATCAAATTAACAACTCGACAACGAAAATTTGTCGATTATCAGTTGTGCAGTAGATTACGGAACTAAAATGTTCGAATAAACCCTAAGGAAACGAAATCGATCAAATTAACAATTCGATAATGAAAATTCGTCAATTATTATTTGTTCAATAGGTTTACAGAACTAAAATTTTCGATTAAACAGTGAAGAAACGATAACTTACATGATGATTTAGATGAGAATGTTATGGAAGCAATCGATTCAATTTGGGGATTTAGGGTTTTGAGTTAAATCTGATCTGACAAGGTTGGGGGTGACGTACCGGTTGGAATAAAGTTCTAATCAACCAATTCGAAGATGGGCCCACTGTTTTTTTTCTAATTTTTATAAGTTAGTATTTTATATACATTTATAAATTTTGTTGGGTATTTTTTGGTATTGTAAATTGTCTAGAGTGTCAGATCCGTAATGGTAACGTGACTTAGTGCATGTTTAGGATTCCTTTTCAGAAGGACTTTTAGAGCTTAAAAGGACTTATTAACTTCTTAAAAGTTGAAAGGAATACCAAACACCAATGACTTTTAGAGCTAAAAGGAATCTCAAACACCCTTTAAAAAGGTCTTTTATGCTTAATTATGCTTTTAAAAAGGAGAAGTGAATAAGAAAGAATTTCTTAGTTATTCCTTTTCAAAAGGACTTTTGAGAAAAAAGGAATCTCAAACATGCCCTTACTAAACTGATGTTGTACAAGTAACATCGGTGCCAACATTCGTTTTTATAGTTTTCAATTAATATAAAACATGTATTGATTGTTATACGTTATACCGAGTGCGGACATCTTATCTGTTTATAACGAATCGAGCAGATGGCAACTAAAAGCCCGCCGTAAAGCCCGAGAACCCTACTAGTTTGAATAAAACATTAATGACTATAAACTTGAGTATAATTTTGATTCTATGTATTTTGAAAAAAAAGTATATGGTCCAAAATTTTACTTGTAGAAACTAAAGAGGGTAATAGTGCGGGTTTTGGATAGGTTAAAGTAATCTCAATCCCAAATTTCATTACATAAGCTTATTTCATACCTATTCCAAAACCTGTCGGGCCCGTGGGTTTCGCGTAAACCCGTTAATTTAAAAAATTACCAGTTTGGTGTACCTGACACAAAACCCGTCGGGTAACAATTAATCAGTTACATTTAAGCTGGAGAGTATGGGCTAGTGCCCCTCCAGCTCAACGCTTTTTAGTCAATAACGCCCCCATCCATGTTTTTTTAATGTAATGCTTTTTTTTTAAATCTTACATAAGAAAAACATAAAAAATAAATAAATAGTTAGGTAATTACTAGGAGCTTTATTCCATTGCATGTATGTTATTGGAAAGGAGAATAAAGTCTCATGTTACATGGCGTTGAGGTGGTGTAACGAAAGTCCTAGGGGCTCCATTACATACCCACCAGCCTTAATATTATTACTATAAAAATATATCAAATAATAACAATGTATATAAATAAATACTCAAATGCGCATATGACAAAAATAGTATACGCCAGTAATTGATATCACACACACACATATACATATTTAAAAAATAAAAGAAAATTAGATCCGGCATACAATTAGGTAAACGATTACACCTTATCGGGTATTCGAGTCGGGTAAACAAGTATATCACTAAATCTCAAATTCGTCCCAAACCCGGGAAGAAAAATAAAAAAACTAATCTCAAACCCGGTCTCATACTCGATCTCAAACTCATCCCAGATGTGTCGGATTTCAGGTATACTCTTCATATTCGAGTTCAATTGTCATCTCTAGTAGAAATGGGAAGTCTAGATTACATTATGTGAAATACAAACACATGATATGTAAAGTAGACAATTACCTTCTGGTGCATTGACAACTCTATGACCTTCAAAAGTTAAGGTCATAAGTTTGAGTCTCGCCTGAATTACAATTGTTAGGTTAAGCCAGGGGTTTTACTACAGTGGGTCTTCGGGTGATGAGTTTCCTCTGAAATGGTAACGCGCAAAGTCACTAGCGTCGCCTATGTTCGCTGGTATGGATGACTTTTCACCATTAAGTTTACCAGGAAATTAAGGTTCTAGTGATTGTGAAAAAAAAATTAAAAGGTGGTTCTTGTCTTCTTGACGGTATTTTAGAAACCTCGCCTTCGAAGTGGGCACATGCATTTTTCGTGATGAGCTTATGAAAATGACTAATTGAGCACATTTTTAATTAAATTAAGTTTTATAGATGTGCTGTCAAACAAGAAAGTGTTTGGACATTTTTCTAAACAAAGAAATGGTCCAGCATAATTATCCATTGACATATAAGTACTTGTCATAATAAAATGTAAATTAACTCAACTAGTAAAATCTTTACCTCCGTGTTGCGATGAAATTCCTAAAATTACATGTATCGATTTATCACTCGGTGAAAAAAAAACGAGACTTACATGGAAATGTAGGAGACTGTAATTGCGTGATTCACTTGAATCAAAATATATATATATATATATATATATATATATATATATATAATACGACACTTCTGTAAGAAACTATGGTAAGAAGAATTCGACAAATTCAAGCGACCCAATTCAATTAGAATTTTCGAGTTCTTAGCCCTGAAGAAGATATAATACTTGTCACTTAAAATGAGAAGCAAAAATGCTTACATTCTTGGATTGAAATTATATGATGTATAAAAAACAAGTCATCAAGAGCATAACAACATTTATTTGCATCACCATGAGTTTGATGCACTTCTAGAGTTTTAAAAGTTGATCCCACATCTGTCAGTGGAATAATTTCACATCTCTTTATAATAACATGCTTCAGACTCATTGCCACCGGGCTTGGTAGCGCTTGCCTGTAACCAAAGTGGGATATTAAACTGGGTTTGAACGTTGGCTCGGTCCAGTTCGGTTGAGCCTGTTTTGCAAATCTGACTTGCCCGTTCCAAGTTGAGAGTTGGTTCATATGTGGCTTGAACGAAGGCTTGGGTGACATGTAACTGGGCACAGCGTTTGGCTTGGTTTCACAGACCTGCGGACTACCCTTGGCTCTTGACGGTGGAAGGAAAACAAGCTTGGGCTTATCAGGCTCAGTTAACCAACTGGTTTGTTATGGGTTAATTAAAAAACCGGCTTGTTTGATACTGATTAGTTCTTGGTAGTTAATCATATAAGAATTTAGTCACTTTCTTTTTGCTGTTGAAAGAGTATAGATAACTCCTTGTTTTTGTGCGCATTCAATAGTAACCCGAAAGAATGGAGAATGCTAAATGCGTAACTAATGCACAGATTACCAGTAGTCGTGTTCATTTCTACCAGTGGCAAAATTGGCAGGCTGAGACAAAAATATATATAGGGTAAGTAGTGCCCCTTAGTCTAGTGTACATGTGACCAGCCACATGCCTTGTTAACATTCTTCATCGCATCTATATACAGGGTAACGTTATCCTACAAAGTCTCCCAAATCTAGGAAATGTACAAAGACACAAAGGTGGCTGGGGTCAAGTCTAATCAGCTTTTCAAAGGTATTCTAGGTGATCGTAAAAAATGTAGGTGAGAGTGAGCCACTGGTGTGGGATCAAGCCGATATAACGCCTTTTCTATCAAAGACGTGCTACAATTCTACAAGGAGCCGGGTATGGAGGATCAAGTGAAGGATATTGTTCATGTATCATCTTGGTTGGTATGTGGAGCTTATGGAAGACCCGGAACAATAAATGGTTTGCTAATAAAGTGGTGATGATCGAGAGAATCATCCAAGAGATCAAAGGTTTTATTTTATTTTTTATTATTATTATTATTTTTTGTATAAAAATAGGTCTAGAGATAGAAGTTTATCGTGGGATTCTTGGTGTAAGTTTGGTTCTGTTGTGTGTTGGTGTGCCGCCCCTTGTATTATAGAGGCGGTGTTAGTGTGAATAATATGTACCTTTTAAAACTATATTTGAACATTATCGTCTATATATAACAAACACTTGCGGTAAAATTTAACATAGTTGATATTACAATTGGGTTATGCCTACTGAATCTTGACATCAAAGCACAAATCCAAATGAGATACAAAAACAAACATTAGTCCTATGGTTAATGTCATGAAATGCCATGTAATGACATACCGATCGTTTAATGATGGACCGACCTCTAAACAAATTTTCAGAGTGTAAGATGTAGAATCAAAGCCACCTTATCACAACGTCGACACCTGTAATGTAAATAGGGGGACCAAGTGAGGTGGTTATGTATATATGATTGAAACCCGAGTGACCACCCAATGTTTTTTCAAACCGACACCCATGAAAGTTTTGATTAAAGGAAGTTGATTAGTCAATTAAACTAGACTTAAAAACAAATGAATCTTGTTGGTTGATTTGGGTTTAGTCTTTAAATTCAGAAAGTATATAATTCTACTTCAAATGAAAATCTACATCTTCTAACACTTCAAACAAATTGATTTTGGATAATCTTCTATCGGATTCTTTCGGACGAAACCAATTTTCTCTTATCACTTTAATCAAAGAGATGGAATTAAAAAAAAAAAAAACCTCATCAATATAAATAACCAGATTTACAAGTTCTTATGAAAAAAATAAAAAATGGGGTGAGAGAGGCTCGAACTCTCGACCTCAGGATAACTCTTTGCTATGAGACCTACGCGCTAGCCAACTGCGCCACCACCCCATGTGTTTAATCTGCTCTAAATTAAATTTTTATCTTGGTATCTATTATATAGTCAAAAATGTGTGTGTGTGTTTCTATTAAAAAAGCTATATATGTTATTTCAACGAATAACTTTTTATTGGTATATAGTTGCAAAAATTAACATACTTGTTGATTTTGAGCTTATTAGATAGATATTCAACCAACCTTGGGCAGGGTAAATTTTTTTTGTGAACGGAAAATTTCAATCAACCAATTCCCGCTAACAAGAAGCTAGACAAGGGACCAAACAAACAAAAGGAAAGGAAATTATAAATCAAAAGAAATCCATCTATTCCACTTGACGTTTATCCTTTTTACCCTATACTTAACCCAAGGGAAGCTAGGCGATTTGACTTCGCCTTTAATGCCATCCACTTTAAACGAACCGTTGTTGAAGATGATGTTGTTTCGGGTTTTCCATAATGTCCAGCATGTCGCCGTAATGATAGCGCTTAATTTCGAGATAACTGATTCTTGGGTTTGATAACTAGCTTCCATATTATTGAATAAGATGTATTTGATCCTCGGTTATGAGAACTTACTTTCATAAGCTTGATTGAGAACTATTTGCTTCTCAAACATGGGAAATTGCTTCCACGTGGCTAAACTGGGGCAACATTTGATGTTCGGTAGCTTTTTTTTTCTTAATGGCGAATTTCATTAAAAACCACAAGCAAGACGCCAGAGGCAACAACAACAACAACAAATTAAACTAGGAACTAAAATTACACATTTACACCAATCCAACCAAGAAAGGGACCTTAGAGGAGGAAAAAAATTTAATCCAAAGAAAGCCGAGGGATTTTATGTCTTCCAAGATCATGGCCAATGGCCACTTCGGTCCTCCAACGATTTGTTTGAGAAATCTTGTCATTCTTAGTCTTCCAAAAGCACAAGCAAGCCACCATTATGATTCCGTGAAGGACTTTCCTCTTCAGTAGCGGATCTAGAAGAATATTTCAGAGGTAGCAGGGAGAAGAATATTTTTTTGCTCATGGGTATCCAACACATAAAAAGGAGAAGAAAAACAATTTATGCACAAGTTTTCCATTTCACCGACAAAGTTGAGGGGTAGCGGATGCTACCCCTAGCTTCCAAGGAGACCCGCGCCTATTCTTCTTGGGACGGTTCAAAGGAGCCGTTTTATGAATTTTAGAAGGTCCCGACCCAAAAAGGCAAAAATAGGAGGGATGCCCCTCCAAGTGCTAATCCTCATTCCACACGACTAGCTATATAGAGAAAAGTCACATAACCATGTCCGTCGACTCAAATTCTAAAAATCGCACAAAGCATCACCCAAATATGTGATGGAACTTTGCATAGTTGTGTATTATGAGCCAATTTAGAAAAGTGTGTTGTAATTGTAAAGTTTCAGTTTGGTTTTAGAAGCTAACTCTCTATGTACTCATCTAGCTTTGATAATGTGTTAAGGGAACAATGAGTCTTGGGGATAAATTGAGCAGGTATTGTAGTTGGTTATTCATGATGTAATATAACAACATTATCTTTTGAACCATGTTTGGTCACTACTTATACCTCACTTACTCGTAAATAATATAGCGAACCCTTTTCGACAAGTGTTACGCTACCATGTTAGATTTTGAAATTTTAGGACGCTAATAAAACAACTTGATATCTTTATTGAAAAAGTTCATAAAATAGTGGTTTCACATACTTGTTTCACGATCATTTCTATTCTCTTGTACACAGTAAGATGCCCAAACGAGCATTCACGTTTGTGAGGTATTTGATGTTTGAGGTACTGATTTCATGGACCCGTTCCCGTCTTCACATGGGAATAAGTACATACTCGTTGCAGTTGACTGTATGCAGTGGCGACCGACCGGGTGATCGAAAACATATATACCAAAAATTTCTATAAAACCGTGGGGGTAAAAAATGTATATACCAAAAAATTTCTGTACGAAAACTACATACTCTCCACTACTAAGCGAAAAGTTCGGGGAGTCGGCCTCCCCCTCCCGCCCTTCACTGTATGTCAAAGTTCACAAATAATTAAATATGATTGATCTATTTAAAAATGTATTAATTTAAAATAATTTAAGTGTTTAAAAATTAAAATTTAAAAAATGAATGTAAACTGCCCGATCGAACTACAGACCTCTTACAGCACTCTACCACTGAGCTATAGAGGCTGATATTTTTATTTATTACAATATTATTATTCATCATAATCTTCAGGTAATTAAGCTATAACTGAAAAGTTAAAAAATGGGGTGAGAGAGGCTCGAACTCTCGACCTCAGGATGACTCTTTGCTATGAGACCTACGCGCTAGCCAACTGCGCCACCACCCCATGTGTTCACTCTATTCTGGATCAGTAATATATACAGAACCTGTTTTAATTGTAAAAACTTTAGGATAATAAATATGTTCAAATCAAATAAAGTAGTTTCTAGTTAATTTTGTATGCAAATCTTTTATGTCAAACCTGTTTAACCCAAAACAATTTTTTTACAAATATTAATCAATCACCTGTAACTTAGATTAGACCATCGGATACGTTTGGAAAGAACAGTGGCGGAACCAGAACGCTTTAGTTGGAGGGTCATCATAAGCTTTTTTTCTATGTTGGTTCGAATTAGGGGGTCAATCTCTAAGTTTGTTTTTCAAAATCTCAAAATTTATAAATAAAAATTTAAAAAGTTCTGGTGACCGGAGGGTCAACGGACCCTCTTGACCCCCCTCTAGTTCCGCCCCTGGAAAGTAAGACGTGTACTGTATTACTATATTTCACGAATCAGCTATCACTATATAGGACAAACTTAGAAAATATGGGTACAACGTGGGGGAAAACTAGTAAGACTACTTTTTGAAGGATGCGACAACGACTATTTGAAACCTATATAAACTTCGTCAAGATTCCATTTTGATGGATCCATACAGGTTGAAAAGATAATAGAATCCGCTTAATCCATGTTAATTATTGTAAAATTATTGCTCGAACCAGTGGTCTTATAAGACCCCTGGTTTGTTAAACATTGCATATGTGACTAAACATTTTTAGTTGTTTATACTTTCAAAAGTATCAGAGTTGGTAGATTTGTGAAAACTAAATACACGTTAGAGTGTTAGCTATAAGATTTACTAAAGCGTCAAAACTATCAAAGTATGAAGCTTAAATTGTATTCTACAAATGTATGGGACGATTGAAAATGGGTAAATTGAACACATATCTCATTTCTCTAAGATCAAATTGCACTTTTCGTCCTTTATGTTTTAGTGATTTTGCAGGTGGTATCCTTAAAGTTTAAAAAGTACACTGGTTGTCCTTTACGTTTGAACGTGATGACAGGCGGTGTCCTTTTACCATAACCCAGTTAATTCTTTAAGTTAAAAGTAGTCATGTGTCTCTCATACGAGGGCATAAAGGAATTTATTTTCAAACTAAAAAGTGTCAAGATCTAATTAATATTGTAGGAAGAAGACTAAGTCGCCTCCTCTTGTGGTGGAGAGTGATAGGAGAATGGGTCTTGAAAGATACTACTTGTCGTGTGAGAAACTTTATGCGTATTGGTTAAGGCATTCAAGGTGCACAAATATCCACTTTTTGGTCAAGGTAAATGGCATAATTTCAATTTTATGTAAACAATGAGTAATCCTACTATTCTCATAGATTAATAAAAGCACCAGGGTAGTCAGCGGTAGTGGAAGATGGACAGAGAGAGAAATGGGGAATACCCCCATACGAACAGACAGTCGGAGCAGCAAGCTCAGATACGAGATGGGGGTGGGTGATACCACATCCTTCTATGATTCAAATCTCCCAAATAATTGCTCCCTTGGGATGCTGTGGCGAGAGTTCCGCATCTGTGGACGTATGACGGATGCCTATTTAGCAAGAAGAAAAGACAAAGCAGGTAGGTTTTTTGCTTTCATAAGGTTTGAAGGTATAAAGATAAGGAGAAGATGGTAAAAGCACAGTGTTCGTTGGTTATAGGGGAGATGAAGGTACAGGCGAATGTTGCAAAATTTGAGAAGAAGGAAGACCCAAACAAGGGGTTTAAAGCAGGTATTTACCAACAACAGAAATCATGGAATTTTCCTCCTTTGACCAAACCTGCTTGGAGACCTAGGGTAGATGAAGGTTCTGTGCGACAAGAGATCCCGTTTCAACAGAAGTCAGATTCTGGGAGAAGATCGGTGACTTTACCAAATAAGGAATTTCAACCCAAAAGATCTTGGGGAAGGTTCTCCCTTGTTGGTAAGGTACTAGACTCAATCCGGCTCTGCCGTTTGGATGAGCTGTTACGGCTCTTTGATAAGGAGGTAGTCACTATCAAATACGTTGGCGGTATGCGTGCAATGTTGATTTTTCCAAGTATGCGCTCTGCCAACTCGTTTTTACGGGAGAAAAAGGATCTCTGGTGCACTTGGTTCTCATCTCTCGAGATGTGGGAAGGCCAGACCTTTCTATTCGAGAGAATTGCGTGGTTGAAAATTACGAGAGTACCGATTCATCTATGGGATAGAGAAGTTTTCGATTCTATTGCTAAAATGTTTGGGCCCATTGTACACGGCTCTGTGGCTTCGGTCAAAGACGGGAATCTAGCATCAGAAGTAGTTGCTGTGGTACTCAAAAATGGATGGAAAGTAGCCGAACAATTGGATGTCCAATGGAGAGGGGAGAGGTTTCCGGTGTGGGTTACGGAATCGGAATGCGACTGGAACCCAGACTTCGTGTTAGCCTAGTCGAGTAAATCTCTTAAGGTGGTTCAGAATAGTGATGTGCAGACGATCTTTGATGTTGAGGCATCTACTCCAGAGCCCATGAAGAAGAACTCAGATCGAGAGTCGGAAGTAGCAAACCAGGTAGACGAAGGAGCGTTTGTAGGAGGAAATGGTACGACGGAGGTGGATAATCAGGTAGGAGAAGGAGAGATCGTTGGAGATTATGGTTCGACGGAAGATGCAGCCGGTGATACTCCGGTAACGGTGCCCGCTGAGGGGCAGATGGAAGGTCATGCATTTTTACATGGTTCATTGGAAAACGAAAAGTCTCAGGTAGGTAAGGATACGTGCATGGTTGATGTTTCGGCGGGGCATAGTTCCAAGAATATGCTGTCTAACGTTCATTTGGAGAGAAGATTCTGGGGCTGGTTTTGGGGATGGGCCAGCTTTGGAATGTGAGGCCCAAGTAGAACATACAATGGGCCTATAAGTTCCAACGAGATAGAGGCAGGAGACCCAAACAGTGTGGTTTTTGATGGGATGGGATCTAGAAAAAGATGCAGAAAGGAAGCAGGTTTGTCTTTTGACCTCGATTTGAATAACTCTCCTCCTAGACCTAACCTCAGGCTTCCTCCCTTGTTCCAAGACAACTCCTATGGCGGAGCGAGAACCAGGCGAGAGCAGGTGACCTCGACTTCGTTGCTTCGTAGGCGTTGAGAACCTAGGACAAATCGGGACTCTGGTTCGACTACTTTCCCCTCTTTCTGTCCCATTAATCAGGTCCAGGACACTCCGGTCACGGAGGCTGTTAGATTAGTAGTTGATAATATGAGATCTGAAATCGATGATACGGTAACAATGGGGGACGCAATGGGGATTTCCATGGCCAGTTTTGAAGTTGATTTAGAATCGACGATTCTAGCGGAAGGAGTTCATTCTGTTAACTAATGAAGATAATGTCAGTAAATATAAGAGGGGTGAAAGAAGATCTCAAAATCAATGCTTTGGGGAATTTAATTAGATCGCAGAAAATTAATTTTTTGGCATTACAGGAAACTTTGTCTAGTGACGGGTCAAGAATTCCGGCTAATAAACTATGGGGGAATGGAGTGGTTGATTTTGATTGGGTTAACTCAGATGGGCGTTCGGGTGGAATGTTGTGTATGTGGGATCCAGTTCTTTAAGAAAATCTGGGGTTTACAGACATCAGAATTTTATGGTTCTGCCCGGGACATTACAAGGGGGGAGGTTATACATTTCATAAATGTTTACGCTCCACAGAGTTTAAATAAAAAACGTGAGCTTTGGAATGCAATATCTAATAAATTTGGTTCAATGGAAGAGTTATGGGTAGTAATGGGAGATTTCAATGCTGTACGTATTCCGGAAGAACGGCTCAATACGGAATTCATTCAAGGGTGTGCAGATGCTTTTAACGATTTCATAGGGAGTAATGGGTTGATGGAATATGCTATGGGTGGCAGAAAATTTTCAAGGGTTTCGGACACTGGGGATAAACTTAGTAAATTGGACAGATTCTCGGTGTCTCTTTCGTTTTGGAATCGGTGGCCAGACGCCTCAGTGATGGTTTTGCCAAGATGCAAATCAGACCATAATCCTATCACGTTGTCTACCTCGGTATGTAATTTCGGATCTTTGCCTTTTCGTTTTTATAATTCGTGGATCGGGCGGGAAGGGTTTGAGGGGGTAGTCCATAGGCGATACAAGAATCGGTTTTTGTGGGTCCTCCAGATCTTGTATTGGCCGATATATTGAAATGTATAAAAAAGGGATAGAAGTATGGTTAAATGCTGATCGTGAAAAAATGAATTTGGTAAATAAACAATTGAAATCCAAAATAGGAGTCTTAGAGGGTATTATGGAGCAACGCCAGCTGAATGAGTCAGAAAGACAAGCATGGGTGGATAGTAAAAAAGAATTACATGAGATACTTTTGGCTAAGGCTAATGATTTAAAACAAAGTTCTAGAGTTAAGTGAGCGGTGGAAGGTGACGAGAATTCGACTTTTTTTCATGGTCTTATAAATAAAAATAACGTGGATAAAAGGCTTAATGGGGTCTTGATAAATGGGATTTGGGTAACTGATCCGACAAAAATAAAAGTAGAAGCTAGAATGTTTTTTGCATTTAAATTTCGGGAACCTAGGCATCAAAGACCAAATTTTCTCATCCCCAACCTAAAACAATTATCATCTGATGAAGCCAATGGGCTCGTGGTGCCTTTCATGATCCAAGAGATCAAAATGGCGGTTTGGGATTGTGAAAGCGATCGGGCCCCAGGCCCGGATGGTTTCAACTTCGGATTCATAAAACATTTTTGGGAGACATTTAAGGAGGATTTGTCAAAAATCATGTTTACACTACTGGAACCATTAATCGAGGTTGTGGGTCATCCTTCTTGGCGTTAATCCCGAAAGGTACAGATCCAATTTCCTTTAATGAATTTAGACCTAACAGTCTTATTGGGTGTATCTCGGAAATTATTTCCAAAATTCTAGCCAATAGACTTAAAGGGGTGATGGGGTCGGTTGTTTCAGACTATCAGTCTGGGTTCCTATCTAGTCGAAATATTCTTGATGGGCCTCTAAGTTTAAATGAAGTGATTTCATGGGCGAAAAAATCAAAAAAGAAATCTTTTGTTTTAAAAATTGATATTGAAAAGGCTTACGACACCATTAATTGGGAGTTTATAGATCGGATACTTCAACAAATGGGTTTTCCGAATGTTTGGAGGATGTGGGTAGAGGGTATTTTGGTTTCTTCCCGAGCATCGGTATTAATTAATGGGTCTCCGACCTTAGAATTCCAATGCTATAGGGGAGTCCGCCAAGGTGACCCCTTATCCCCTTTTATTTTTATAATCGCCATGGAAGCATTAACTGTTTCATGACCAAAGCATCATCACTTGGCAAGATAAAAGGCATCTCTTTACCAAATAATGGTCCGGTCTTAACACATTTGATGTACGCGGATGATGTAGTTTTTATGGGGGATTGGGAGGAAAATTCTATTTGTAATATCATCCGGCTTATGAGATGTTTTTACTTCATTTCAGGGCTGAAATCAGCCATAAAAAAACAAATCTTTTTGGGATTGGGGTGGGGGAAAATGTAGTGAATCAGATGGCTTCACAAATATCATGCAAAATGGGAAAATTCCCATGCAAATATCTTGGGATTTTGGTGGGGGTAAATATGAACCAAATTAAGCATTGGAAAACTATCATCGACTATTTTAAAAACCGGCTTTCTATGTGGAAGTCCAAGATGTTATCAGTGGGGGGAGGTTAACGTTATTGAAAGCAACCTTGGATAGTCTTCCTCTATATTTCTTCTCATTGTTCAAAGCCCCTCAAGGAGTTTTGGATAATTTAGAAGCACTTAGACGGAGGTTTTTTTGGGGTGGTAACGAAGAGAAATCTAAAATTGCGTGGATATGTTGGGAACAAGTAATTGGTCCTATAGAAAAAGGGGGCTTAGGGTTGGGATCACTTAGAGATATGAACGTGAGTTTGTTATTAAAGTGGTGGTGGCGGTTCAAGCCCGAGAAGAAAGCCTTTGGGGGAGAACAATAATGGCCATTCACACTAATACAAACTCAGATTCTTATCTTCCGGTAAAGGAAGGTATCTCGGGCACTTGGAACGGAATCGTCAAAATGGGTAAGGAGCTCGAATCATACAATCTCAATTTCGGAACAATGATAAAAGGTGAGTTGGGGAATGGTAGAGATATACGGTTCTTGCTGGACTGGTGGGTTGGGGATGCGCCTCTAAGGGATCAATTCCCGGAGTTATTTAAGCTTGAAAGACACAAAAGAGTTGCAGCGGAAGAAAGATTGATCGAATGGAACCGGAGACAATTGCCTAGTTCAGTGGAAGAGCGAAGTCAGCTGCGGAATCTTTTAGACCCGACTCAATCAGTATTGTTGCAAGATCGGACTGATAAGTGGATTTGGATGCAGGCGAATGATGGTTTGTTTTCGGTATCAGCAAACCGTAAGTTTTTATCCAGATTCGCAGTGCCGTATTATCCTGGGATAAATTGGTACCAAAAAAGGTAAACATTTTTGGGTGGCGTGGGGTTCAGAATCGGTTAGCAACATTGAAGGGATTAAAAAAACGAGGCATGATTCAAGGGTCAACGGTTTGTACATTATGTGAAGAACAAGAGGAGGATGCAGATCACTTATTCACGGCTTGCTATGCGGCGTCGATCTTGTGGCACAAAGTAAGTGGATGGTGTAAAATACAGCAAATCTATGCTTTCACTATGAAAGAGTTGTTGGAGCTTCATAAATACCCAACGATTGAACCATATAAACGTAATTTCCTACAAACCATTATTCTAGCAACATGTTGGGGAATATGGAAGGCGAGGAATGAGTGTGTTTTTTGAGGGAAAAGAATCAACATCGATGCAATATTTGGAGAGATGCAAGCAACAACATACTTATGGATCAGAAGTAGGGCGAAGCGGATAAATTTGGAATGGAACAAATGGGTGAGGTTTGAGGTGTCGGAATAGGACTATTATGGTTATCTAATTCATGCTTTCCTATCTAGGTGAAGAGCAATTTTTTGGTGGTTGGCTTTAGTAGCTTACTAACCAACCTTTTTGATTGGTTTTGTCTTGTAAATTTTGGTGTTGAATAAAATGCAGTTTGCCGTTCAAAAAAATAAAATCAATAAAAGCACTCCTCATAATGACTTTTAGATACATGTCTAGTAGCATAAATCATTTTTCAAGTGTATATTCATATAAAAAAACTAAAATAATAGTAAAGAAGTTAACACAAAGGCTACAAGTTAAAAAAAAAAAAACAGTTGACTCATAGATAAATCAGTTTATATTTTCTTCTCACTCGACTATAACTAAGAGGTTCAGTAAATTTTTTTATTTAAAAAAAGGTTAAGAGCCACATAAAATGTTAAACAACCAACCAAGCTTTAGGTGGTTTTTTTACCTCCATTTTTGAGAACCTCGAATCTAACATTAGATTAATAACACCTCAAAGTATGATTTAAAATATTTGAAGGAAGAAAGCATTATTAAGTTATGATTTTATTGTTATATACAAATTGTGATGGCTAAAATCATAAAATGAAACGGTCACAATATCCAAATACCCACATAGTAGTGTAGTACACAACTTATATAACCAAATTACAAATTTGCTTAATTATTGTACATTCATCAATGTTCTATTTGAGCCAACATGCATCTACAATCTTTACTATTAGGTCTCTCTTTCGGATCATCGAGTGTACAAAACACGCAATCTTAAGAACAAGAAGCATTTGCGTCTCATAGCCATTTCCCAAAAGATTTGGATCAATTGCTTCTTCGATGTCATCACCTTTCTCATCCATTTCACTAGATTCACTTCGCCTCGCTCGTGTGTTGAAAAAACTCATCTGAAGGCAGTTTTCCCATGACCAATACTCCTAGTAACACACCGAAACTATAAATGTCACATTTATCGGTAAACTTCAATGTTTGATGATATTCGGGTGCAATGTACCCTAAAGTGCCCGCAACATTGGAACTTGTCATGTGCGTGTCACCTCCGGGGATGGATTTGGCGAGCCTGAAATCTGCTATTCGGGCCTCCATGTCATCATCAAGGAGTATGTTAGCGGGCTTTAAGTCTCTGTGGACTATACGTGGAGTGTGGCTCATGTGAAGATACTCGAGCCCAGATGCGACCCCGATTGCAATATTGTGTCTCACAAGCCACTCTAATTCTCTCGTGCCGGATTTAACTTGTTGTAAAATGTCTTGTAAGCTTCCATGTTTCATGAATTCATATACGAGGTAATGACATGACGGTCTAGAAACGTGGGCAAGTAAGGCTAAGAGGTTCCGATGGCGGATTTGACCAACAGTTTGGATTTCTGATCGAATCTGACGCATCTTTTTGTTGAGCATTTTCGTGTCTTCTGCGGCATCTTTTGGAGGTTGTATGATCTTTTTAATCGCGATCGTTTTGATCTTTTCGTTCGGGATGTCGGTCTTGTATACATGTCCACACCTCCCTCTTCCAATGACTTGAAGTGCGGCAACCGCGTTGTCATCCTCGAGGAACGCAAGTTCCTCCGCCTTAATTGACTGGCTAAAAATGGAGGGACCCGATTGGTTCCCTCCATATTTTACCACAATCAAAAACAATTTTATCAACACCGATAAAATTATTATAGAAAGAATTCCAGCAAATGAACCGGCAAAAAACCCTAGAACCCAACCCATGATCTTTTTTCTGTTCCTCTTTTTATGTTTTTGACACGGGGCTTCCACCGGTGCAGGAGCCGGAGCTTCGGTTTTACGCGAGCCCGACCCATTGTTTCCACTCGGATTCGTTGATTCCGCGAATACATAACGTTTCGGGACACGTTTGTACTTCGATTTCTTCGACTCTATCACCGGAGGCTCCAACCGGTTTAACTCCGGCAACTCGCCTTCCAAAAACTATTGCCGGAGATGTTGAAGAACCGGAGATTTCGAAACAAACGTAACGAAACGGGTACTTTTTCGGTGAACATGTTGTTCTCGAGCGCAAGTTTCTCAAGGTTCCGAAAATGCTTCAAGAAACCCAATTCTCCGGTGAATTCATTGGAAGAAAGATCCAATATCCGGAGCCGGAGGAGATAAGATATTTCCTCCGGAACATCACCGGAAAATTTATTGTTACCAAAATTAATAACTTCAATTTTCCGGCAATTGCCAAGTTCCAGCGGGATACGATCATTTAAATAATTATCATTCAATGACAATTCTTTGAGTTCGGATAACTGCCCGATCGTCGGGGATAAAAATCCGGTCAGCCGGCGAGTTTCGAACACAATTCCGGTCACTCGTAGGGTGTCAGACCCGTTTAAAATTCTTCGCTCGCATGATATTCCGGTAGTGGAACAGGGGTTTTCCGGTCGCCGGAGACACCTAAATGTTTGAGAATTGTTAAGAGGGCATGGTGGTCGCCGGTGTTGAGGTGGATTTTAGCAGGAATTGAGAGGGTTAGTGTGAAGAAAAGTAGTAATGGGAGGTGGGTGATGGTGGTCATGACGGTGGAGATGGTGGCCACTGGCCGGAGTGTTAACCTTAAGAAGTGGCAATGTGTTTTTAATAAGTTTGTGGAAAATAAGGAGTCAACGTTCAAGTCTACGCTTAAAAGACATCATCTTTTTTAATCACAACTGGTATTAAGCCCCTCCGTATTGTGGTGGGGGTAAAACCATGACAAATAGCACCGTCAGCGACCATCAATACTGAAGTTGCGACGTGTTAATGCGGAGAATTTAGACCAAAACATAAAACATAGAAAATAATAACTAAGTCTATTAGGACCCGCGCGTCGCGATGAGCATATCAAACGGGAAAAAAATAGACGACCATAAAAACGTTGGAACCACACACGCACGTTGCGTAATGTTAACTTGCAAAAGTTAGAATGAAACGTAAAACAAAGCGAAAAAAACGCCACACAAACGTTGCGCCGTTTTAACTTGCAAAATTTAGAACAAAACGTAAAACAAACATTTTGCAAAATGTGAAAAGTGTAGGGTACCAAAGTTGAAACTAAAAAAGTTATGTGGTTAAATTGGCAAAGATAGAAAGCTTTTAGGTTAAAAGTAAAAAACCAAAATAGTTTTGAGTTAAAAGTGTAATTATATCAAAAAAAAATTGAAAACCTCCTTAAGTATAGATTTCAACTTCTTTATGCACTAGAATGTTGTTAATTTATAATGGGTAAATAGGAAAAATTATTTAAAGTTGATAATGCTATAATATAATATCATTTAATTTACTAGAATATTTCAAAGTAAAAGTTGTTTTATATCTTTGTTTGTATAATTGAAGCTCTTGATTTCTGAAGAAATCGTAGAGAATTGTGCACAACAATTTTTAAAGGCTGAATAATTATAGTTTTGTTTTTAGTAGGATTTGTTTTGCAATTTAAGGGCGCAACTTGTTGCTTGTTTATCTAGCACTATTATGTAATTTTTTACTTTTTAATAAATAAATAAATAAACATTATATGGTTATATTATGGGTATGTTTGGTAAAAGTAGCTAGTGGTTGGAAGCTGGTAGCTGTTAGCTTGCTGTAGCTTTTAGATATATTTAGGTGTTTGGCAGAGTAGCTGGAGCTTTTAATAAAATATATAAAATAACCAAAATTAACATTAAAAAGTTGTTGCATTAAAAATTTTATTATCTTTAGAGGTTAAAATAATCATTTTTTCCATAAAAGCTTGTAGCTCCTTTTAAACGCCTATTAGCTTTTAACTAAAAGCTTCAAGCTCCTAACCTAAAAGCTTACCAAACAAGGTTTTTTATTGAGTATGAGCTTTTTCTTAAAAGCTTAAAACTAGAAGCTCTTAAACGCTCCTAAGAGCTCCATGCCAAACATACTCTATATCGAATTAAAGTATTTGGTGAATTAAATAATTGTTTAATGATATAACGTGATAGGAATCTAAATAAAAGGATCAATTGAGATAGTATCAAAAAAAAAGACTACAATACAATCAAGCCAATGTAAAACTGTCTACATAGTTATTACAAATTACGGATTTGGTGATTCTGTTAAAAGCCAACATTTGATTTCACTTTTCACGCATTTGTGTATACATTTTATATATGTTTATAAATTTTAATATTAAGTTAAATACTTAAATTCCCTTTAAGTAAATTCTGAATATATGTTTTTTTTATATCAACCCCTATTATTTACTTCGTATTATTAATAAGAAAATGCCCAAAATAATATTTATTAAGAATAATAAAAATACTAGTAAAAAATAAATATAATAGAAGAAAATATATACAAGAAGTTATTAAAGTGAAGGGATATCTAGTGACGTGTAGAATAAAATACCTTGTCAAAAACTCCAAGAGCGACTTTGAGCTTTGAAGTGACTTGAACATTTGTAAAAGATTTTGTGAGTCTAAATCATTATATATGCAACGTTTGGTTTTAAAATGTAAACATTGACATCATTGTTATTCTTATTTATGTTACTTTGTTATTTATCGAAGTTGTAGGCTTGTTGTTTTGAATTTTTTTTATTTCTGTGTTAATCTGAATGAATTACTATATTTTATATATAAAAAAGCTTTGGAACCAAAGGGCATAAAGAGAGCAACCTCTTTTATACTATAGGATAGAGAAAATGTTTGTCTGTCCTATCTTATTGAACTTATCAACACAAAATTATCATTTGTCATTGAATAAAACTTCAGGTTTGTAAACCCAACTTTGCTACCCGAACTATAGGGGAGGGTGTACCCAGTTTACCCAAATTAACCGAAGGTGCCCCTTCACCCTAAGGGTGTTCAAATTGTTTGTAGCTCGAAGCTTGCTAAAAAAGTTCTTTAAAAAAAACTAGCTTAAGATTGGCTCGTTTCCAACCTAGGCCATCTGGGATCGACTCAAATTATTTTATCATTTGTTTATTACACATAACATATATACTATATAGTTGTTTGTCGGCATTAGACCGCTTTTGGCCCCTCACTTCCTACAAAAAATATTTCAATATATTTAACTCTTGCCTTACTTTGAACTCAGAATTCGCCAGCCAATGCTAAATTTAGAGATATTTAAACAGTTTGTGGTCAGTGTTGCTTGGAAAAAGAAAACTTGCTCAAATTTGGCTTGTTTACAAAACAAGCCAGCTCAGCTCGGGTATAAACCGAGTTCAGTTTGTTTACCAACCAAGCTGACCACAAACCAACCTTGCTTCGCCTCGTGAATAGCCCTAGCTTAGGGGAAAGCGCGATACAAGGAAGTAATCCACTATCATCATCATAATTGTCTTTTGATATGTTATAAATCGCAAGTAATAAAATATCGTATATATAAAATATTATTTATTTTTTCATGGGGTAAAAGACCTGAATATAAAAAATTAAGGGTTATTAGATTTTATCACCCCTAATTATTGGTTATTGGCCACTGCCACCCCCAACTATCACTTTGACGCCCGTCACCCCCAACTTAACACTTAGTGTGTTCTTTCACCAAATCGTTAACTGATCACTAATTTTTTATCATGTTACTATACTTTTGGGGGTGTCCTAAGATCCCTAAAACCTTCCTAAGATCCCTATGACACCCCTAAAGTAGAGTAACAAGATCAAAAGTCAATGAATAGTTAACGGCGTGGTGACAGAACACACTAAGTGTTAAGTTGGGGGTGACGGACGTCAAAGTGATAGTCGGGGATAGCAGCGGTCAATAGCCAATAATTGGGGGTGATAAAATTCAATAACCCAAAAATTAACATAATAGTTTAGTATTATGATAACAGTATGATATTATCAAATGTCACTTCGAAATTCTTAAATGTCACAAAACAAAAAAATTATATAGTACTTTTAACAATAAAAATAAATAAATAAATAAAACTACAATGCTAATATTTAACATGATCATAAAAACTCCTTAGTTTTGGTTCAACCGTTAGCACATTTTACCTACAATCTACATGATCCTAAACCACACTGATCTACTTGGAATCCCACCATTAACCACCGTTAACATATAGTAACCCGGTGGCGCGACGTACATCGAAGCCGGAGCCGCCACGGTTGCCACCACATCACCCGCACCATCCGTATCCGTACTCAAACACTCGAGTCTCACCATTCGTTGATTCATCGATAACGAGTGCGTTGTAAACGGAGGTGCATACGCCACTACGCTTATGTTACTGATCAATCTGGCCTCGAGCCGAAAAGTAACACTGAATGTGTTACCGTTTGCTACACTGGTTGGATCTTGTGGGTATGTGATGGTCAAGTTTTCGGGCCGAAGATGGTCGAACCGGGTGTTCATGTAATCCGGGACTAAGGCTTGTAGTCTGAGCTCGGTCGGGTGAGCCACCCCGTACGAAATGTACTCGTTATTCGGGTTTCCACCGGCTACCAAGATCCGACCGTCGGGTAATAACACCGCGGATGAATGATACAAACGGGCTATTTTAGTGGACCTTAGAACATCAAACCGTTGGCTCGCATTGCGGTTCGGTCGGTATAGATACGGTTCGAAAGCGGGATGTGATGCCCTCTCCCATCCCGCGCAACCCCGTTTTGCACCGTTGATGATTAGAATGTCCCCGGTAGGTAACGTTAACATGTCGCCCATGAGCCGTGGTCCGGGCATGTCTTCCATTTGCCACCGGTGGTGGTTTCCGGTGATGACCATTCTCCCACACGATCGTAAAGCGGGCAGGTATCTACCGCGCTGAGCTGCGCGATAAGATCCCCAGGCCGCACCCCCACAAACCATGACTTCAACTTTAGTGAAATTGTCTTTGTGGTTTAAAGGAAGGATTACTGAAGATCCCGAGCTCGGGTAACTTCGGCCCCCGTTTCCCGGAATCGTCGGAAACGTTTTCACGACTTTCCGTTGTTTATAATCGAAAAGAATCGAATCCCGGTTGGCGAAAATGAACAAATGTCCATCGGTTGACAAGTGTAAGAAAGGGTACAGATTGTTCCCTTTTGAGTGCCTTTCGTACGTTTGGTGCAAAAACAGGAGTTCGTATGGTTCACTCGAGCCTGAAGATTTCGGGACGAACTCGTAGCTGAACTCCGATCGTCCCCCGACAACTATAACACCGTTTTCCTGTGGGAGATATAGACTAGAAGAATACCATCGTCTAACCGACAACTGGTTCCTAAATTCCATCCAATCACATTGGCCATTATCACACGGCTTATAATACCGGACTCTTCTCGAACCCAGCCCGTTACCGCCCGTTTGAAGGAGGCTTCCGTTGCTTATAAACGAGCCCGATGAGCACCACGTATCAGTTTCAAGATGTAGAGCCCGAACTTTGTTCCTCAAAATATTATACTCCACTGAGTGTGCGTAACATGACGAATCCCCCGACCGACGAGTTTTACAATTACGGAGCCGGTAATGAGACGGGCCCGCATCAGTTTGATCGAATATGACAACTTTGTTGTGGTGTGTGACCGCCATGTGCATAGCGACAACACCGGTGTTATTCAATAGAGTGTTCCACTTCCATTGACTACTTACGCAAATGACTCGACCGAATAATAAAAGAACAAGTACAACGCACTCGAGCGACCTACATGAGGCTCGTATACAGTCCATGGTTTAACGATATAGAAAGAACGAGATTGGTGTGAGGAATTTGCAAGTGAAGAACTTACATATAAAAGTTGCAAATATATAGATTCGGTTCGATTATTTTGCTAAAGAAATGCATATGGTACATCCTGAAGTTAAGATCTTTGGTACAACTACTTTACAAGATCACAAGAAAAATTCACCCGATGATTTGGCACATTTTTGGGACCGAAATACCTGAATGTGGGCACAATTTTGGGACCGAAATAATCGAATGTGAACCACCGGTTGCCGGATGTTTGATCATGTGTCGCGTTTAATAAAGCTTGATCCTGGTCTGAATGTGACTCCGGCATATAGGGCATAGTTGAAGGTCTGTGCCACATTCGCAACACGTCTGAAAGGACAGAATTATAATAAATAAATTTAATATATATATATGTATATATATATATATATATATATATATATATATATATATATATATATATAAGAAATGAAATTAACTGAAGGTTTATGTGTATGTAAGTTGAGATATATGATGAAAATGTACCTGATGGCCACAGCCAAAGGCCATATCCTTTGTGTTAGTTATGCAGATGGGACAAAGCTGCAAAGAATGCATAAACAATGTGATTAATCTTAGATAATATATACCTGCAAATGTAGAATTAATTGGGGGTTGGTACGACTTAGGGGTGTTCATTGAATCGGTTTCTTAGAATTAGGATTTTTTGAAAGTGAATTCAAATTAAATTAAGATTACAAAAACCAAATCGAATTATGGGTTAACTCAAACAAGCCGAATTAGGAAAAAAAGAACGTAAATTCGAACTTGATTCAGGTTAATTTGGCCAAACACTATGCTCTTATATATACATACAGAACCATTGGGTGTCAGCCCAGTGGCCACCGGCACCCTCCTAAAACCGGTTCGGGTAGTGGCGTATCTAGAAAATCTTCGTAGGGGTAACGTTCTATAAAAAGGGTAACGAAATCGAAAATCGTCAAAAAAACGTCAAATTTTCCAAAATTTACATTACCGCCGGAACGCCAACGGGTAGCGGAGGCTACCCCTTCCCCTAAGGTAGGTCCGCCCCTGGGTTCGGGAGCCCTTTAGGGCGCGGTTTGGGTCACCCAGGCTCTTCGCTTTAACCGAGTCGGCTGGGTATTCACCGCCAGGCTGCGTTGCTGGGTCGCTAGCTTGGGAAGGGTTAACCCTTCCGCGGTCAGGGGTACCGTGCATCTACCCTTTTTTTATATACATACAGATTAAAACATGTATATATATATTTGAATATAAACTTTAGGGTCAGCTCGGTTCAAAACTCATGTATTCATAACTTGACTCGAAAAATGAAATCTGAATTCAAATTGGTCTCTGAACAGATTTGAAAAACCAAAAACCGAATTCAACTTCAATTCGTTTCGAATTTTGGTTTTTACGGTCTGATTCGAATATTCAAGAACATGCGTCAATAGTCATCATGAGTTTCCAGGTAAAGTGATTATTGTTCATGGTTATATAAACAGTTTTAAGTAATTTCATACCATCTACAATAAAACTCTAAAGTGATCATTTAATTTTATACCCCTACAAAAGACCTTCTACCCACCTTTCTCATTTTTCCAATCGTAATATTAACAAAATTAAAGGTAAATAATAGTTCTCTTTTTCAAATAATTTAAAATTTTTAAATTGTAAATTTTGGTCATTTAATCTTGAATAAATTACATAAGTTGTTCTTAGGGTTTGGTCACATTTACGGATACCATCCCTCCAGTTATTATTTACGGATCTCGTGTCTGCTTACACTTGCAATTACTCGTCTGTTAAACTTAACACTTCAACTGTCAACTTCTGTTAAATAAGCATTTTACCCTTTTAAGAGTTATATTTTTACCCCTAAAGTTGTAATTTTTTTCTTGTTCTCCAATCTTGAAGAAGAATAACTATTATTTATCATTGATAAAGAAAAACTATTATATTATTAATACCTTAATACTGATAAAGAAAAAATAGGGGGTAAAAGTATTACTCTCAAACGGGAAAACGGTCATTTTACTACTTAACAGCTTTACTACTTAACAACTGAGCTATTAAATTTAACGGACTGATATGGAGATTGATAAACAGTTTCGACGAGGAGCGGTATTCGTTATATTGACCAAACCACAGGGAGACTTTTGTAGCTTACTCTTTAATTCGTTTTGTATTGAACGTGCACATAGTGCATTGAAGATAATCACACTAGAGATTTATGCACTATCTATAAGTGCTTCAATATTATTACTCAACATAATAATTATTATTTCAAAGATTATGGGTTAAATCTTTTCAAGTAAACTAGAAATAAAAAGATATGTATTATTTTTAAGGGTTATTGAATTTAAATAATCGCAACTTTCACTTGTTGGCGGGAAACACTCCCAACTAAAGAATTGCCCTAGGTCAACTTTCAACTTATTTTCTTCTGGTACTCCCAAACTAACTAAACCCTAACCCAATTGTTTTTTTGCCACATCACTAAACAGGTGCCATATCATATGCCACATCACTAACCAAGTGCCACATCAGCAAAAAAACTAACTGGGTTAGGGTTCAGTTGGTTTGAGAGTGCTAGAGGAAAATAAGTTTAAAGTTGGGAGTGGTCGAGGGCAATTCAGTACTTGGGAGTTAGTTTTAAAACGTAAATCCAAACATCCGGAGGGAAAAAGTGAATGATTAAGCATTTAAAAACAGGTTCACTAACAAAAATTATAAAGTTGATAGACTAGTACTTACATTGGTATCAGAGGTGGAAGTACCATAAGAGCTTCTCTTAGCTGCGGTTTCCCTTTTCACGAAAGTTTGTTCAGGTGGTTGGAAACTAGTTAACCATGAAGGCTGCTTGGGCCTACCAAAAGACGCCGAACCATAGCTTGGTGGGGGAAGAGCAACCCTATCTATAGCTGTCTCTCGACGAGTACTGCAATATTATCAAAGGTTCATTAAGTGAAGGGCTAACTACAGTAGCCAACTTTGGCCTATTTTTTTTTAGGCAATAATCAATGTTTTGAAAACCGGGAACCAGCGGTCTAACCGGAAAACCGGGTGGTTGAACCGGATTTTTTAGGGGTTGAACCGGATTTTTATTCAAAAATTTCGATTTACCCTAATTATTTTTATAATATTTACAACGTAACCCGGTTCTTACATCCGATCTGACCGATTCGGCCGGCCTAACCAGTGCACCAGAAAGGAGACCGGATTGACGTCCGGTCCGGTCTTGAAACATTGCTTTTAATATAAACCTTCGAAATAAAAAAATTTTGATCGGTCAAAGCGATGATGATGTGTAAAATTGACCAAGTTGACATTGTTCTAAACAGTGGCGGATCTAGAAAATCCGCCAAGCGGTAACGTTTTATAAAAAAAGCGGTAACGAAATCGAAAAAACGTCAAAATTTTCCAAAATTTACACCAATTTTACATTACCGCCGGAGCGCCAAACCGTAGCGGGGGTTGCCCCTAGTTATACACTAGCTCCGCCACTAGTTCTAAATAGAAATTTGACCCGAGTGACTGAGTTGGTTACTTTTGTATCCAGTTTGTCACAAAGTGAATAATTGTAACAAACACACTCTACGAGAGTAAATGTAGAGAAGAATAGTTCAAGATGCTAATTATAAAATATATATGATTTAAACGGTAAATGACACAATTTTTATACAAAAAAAGGATATAAAAGAGCAAAAAATGCAAATTAAAATTTACCCTAGTATGTTGAGCTCTAGTGTTGCCTTGTATTGTGAAGGTATCTCCATCAATGCTGTAAGAGCAAACTCTGCTTCCTTTCTAGACGTATTCATGTTCTTCGACATAATTTCTGTGAAATTTACAAACTAAAACCGACAAAACCAGCTGATTAGAGATTGAAGATATTGCAAACTCAGTGTTGTTGATATATAGGACCATAGATATGCCATTCATGACGTTTAGATATGCTGGGCAATATAGGCGGTCGGGTCAAGATGGGTAATGGATCAAAACAAGTTCGGGATGGAACGTACCACTTCCAAGAAAAGCGTCAAACCGGGTCGGGTCAGTTTTGGTTGACCCTTGCAGGATTACTTTTTATTTCAGTAAATAATCAATATGTTGAATAAACTTTATTGTTTATTAGTAAAATTAATTAATTTATATTTATATATCTGTAACTCCCCAAAATTCGAATGTTTATATTCACCATACGTTCCTATATGATATATCATGAAATAAATAACTGGGTTATGTAACCTAGTTAAGTGTATGGCAAAAACTATTAAAGAAGGAAAGTTGTGCCAATTATGTTTTAGAAGCAAACAAGATGGGACTATAGGTGAAGATTTTGGGGTGGAGTTCTAATTAAAATGCATAATATTGTGTATGTGTGTGTTACGTGATATGGAGAAAAAGAGGGAAGAACACCCTCTAAAACCTAACCACAAATTCAGCAAATAAGTAGAGCAATTGATGGTTGATCTAGTGCATGAACATCAATCTTTGATCACCTCTACTTGCTAATCATAAGGTATGGTAAAATTTATGGTTTGATGATCATTGATGAAATGGGTTGTGCTCAATCCGTGAGTTTATGTGAAATTAGAATGATAATGAATTAGAATCATCTCATAAACATGAATCATGCTCGAATTTCGGATTACTTTGATGTTTTAATGAAAACCCACTTATGGAAGTAATGTTATGAAGATGATGATGTTGCTTGTGCTAAATCGAGTATAGTTTTGATATGTATGAAGTTTGATGTTGTAGATTATTGTTAAATGAATCTGATTTAGAATGAAAGTTATGTGAAATTAGTTGAAATTGATGAACGAATGCAAGAAGGAATGAAAGCATGAAATACTTGTACATTGTGCTTAGATAGTAGTACGCACACCAAGTGTTTGATGAAATGTCTAGGTGAAGTTAGAATGTGTGATTGTATGAAATGGCTTGACATATGTGAATGAAATATGATAATGATGTAATTAGTAGTAATTGAACATGAGAAATGTAATTTAGATGGATTACATGTATGATCTTTGATTGGTTATATGATTGGTAAAAAGTGTACATTAGAAGGTTGTACTCAATGTTGGAGTGGTATGATGTTCAACATATGGTTGACTAATTTCTTAATTGAAATTTATGAATTTAAATGTACACTAAATATGAAGCATATGAGATTTGTAGAAAGGAGTAATTTTGGAATGATATTGGTTTAGCTAATATGGGTCATGGTGTTAGTTATAGAGATATGAAAATGCTTGTATGAATGAGATGTATTACGTATAAGAAATTATATGCCCGTATGTGTGTCCTAAAACATGAGTATGAAATGTATTTAGTGTCATTAGTATAGTCTAATATGATGACACGGATGTGTGAGGTTAAGTCGAAAGTTCATATGATAAACCGTTTGACTTCTAAAAGTCAACTGCGCATGGTTAGACTTGTTGTCACAATTGTAAGATTTTAGAAAGTCATATGATACGTGTATATCAATGTGTGTTATATGCAATGACGTGAGGAATTATATAAGTTGAAAAGATACGATCGTGAGAATATGCCTTATGTTTGTTCGAATTGACAAATGAAGGTCAAATGTGGAATATGAATTTGATATGACCGCTAGTATATACAACATGTATACTAACAAGAATGTAAATGCGATGACATGAAAGTATAGAGATCATGTCAAGATGGATGGAAGCATGGATGGCTAAAAGGATGAAAAGGAAGCAATGAAACAGATGCGAATGCGGACGGCTCAGGTAAGTGATTTCTAAGCTCACTTCTTATTATTTAAATGAAGTTATGTATGCTTGTTTATTGGAAATCACAAAAGGATGGGTATGTAACACTAGTATTAAGGTAAGCACGACGGAAATTGATTATATGAAGTTAATTATGCTGAAATCACATGGAATGAGCAAATACGTCACAAATGCGAAAGTAACGAATCAGTTGTGGAATTTGATGTTGGGATATGAGGATTAGTGTTAGAATGATTTGGGGGCTTAGAAATAGGTTATTTTACGGTTTAGGGCTTTCAGGACACGCGGACGCCGAAGAGTTTATGCAATTTGCCTTCAGTGCTGCTTAAGCAAGGGACTTAGCCTATGCTGGATAATTTCTGCAATTTGCCTTTAGTGCTGGGCGTAGCTTAAGTCTGGGACTTAGCCTACGCTGGACAGTTTCTGCAATTTTCCTTCTGGGCGTAGCCTAAGTCTGGGGCTTAAGTTATGCTGGCAGCTTTATGTTGGAATAAGTATGTAAGTATGTATGTACGAATCTAGTTGTATATTGGAAGATGGAACCCATAGGTAAGTATGAATAGGAACAAGCTCGCACGTAGGGTTGTATATACGGATTTCGTATAAATGAATGTTCATGACTGGGACTTGTATCTACGAATACGTGAGCACGAAGATGTATCTAAGAGTTAGGATAGAAAGATACGTATGCACATGTTGAATCTATATGCATACAAATGAATGGGAAATGTATGCATGTATACGTGATTTTGATACATACAAGTATTAATGATGCTAACCGGGTTGCTTTGAGAATGTAATGAATGTGCAGGTAAGATATTTTCAGCTCTTCGTAGGTTCGACGCCGGGATGCAATAATTGGATTTGGAAGGATAAACGAATGAATTAATACACGTTGGAAGAATGTGATACGTCGTAAAATATATATGCTTTAAATTATGTATGATGTCACCAAATACTAATGATGTGGGTGTATACGGTGTCTGCAGGTTACGTGGATTATCATTATCATTGTGAGGTGTAAGCGGTTCAGGATCGAGCTGGAATGTGGATCGTACGGGAGCGAGGTCATGTAGTTTGTAATCGTAGGTTATGTTTTATATTTTAATTAAGAATGAAGAACGCTATACATGAAAAAAGGATTATTCTAATGGTTTCAAGTATCTTAAAACATTTATAAAGAAAGAAATTTTATGGTACATATTTCCGCTGCGTATTTATGTCTTAAACCATTTAGGGTGTTTCAATATCTAAAACAAAAAAAAGTTCTTAACATAAAATAGAAGTTTTTTTTGTCCCATTTACATCGTTGAGACATTTGTCTCCCCACCCTTTTTTGTGATCATAACTAACAAACTAACTATTTATAAAAGAGTAAAATTCCATTTTCGTCCTTGAGGTTTTGTCAGTTTTGCGACTTTTGTCCAGAGGTTTGTTTTTCCGCATTTGGAACCGAAAGGTTTGAAATTTTGCCATTTTCATCCGGCTCGTTAACTCCATCCATTTCTCTCCGTTAAGTCAAGGGTATTTCCGTCTTTTTTGTTAACTTAAAGGGCAATTCGGTCTTTTTCACTTTATGTAAAAAAGATCGAATACCCCTGAAAAAGACCGAATTGCCCTTTAAGTTAACAAAAAAGACGGAAATATCCCTGAGTTAATGAAGAAAAATGGCAAAGATTTCAAACCTTTTGGATCCTAATGCGGTAAAACAAACCTTTGGATGAAAGTCGCAAAATTGGCCAAAGTCTTACTCTTTATAAAATCTAAAAGATGGATAAAAAGGGTTTGGTGGTCAACTCAACCCGACCCCACCTCATTTGACCAGTTGTGCAGCCCGCCCATCTTAACACATCTAATGGCTTCCACCGAAACCAAATAAAACTTGCCTGGAAATTGTCAAAAGCTCGAGCAGGGATATTGTCGTCAAATTCCTTCATCATGTCCCATGGTCCATCACCTACTCCAACCAATACTATTGACAACGGATATTCGCTATAAAACAGAAAAAGAGACTTTCTTATTATTGTTGACGAGTGTACACATGTAAATTAAGGAAAAAAATGGAAGTTGAGAGTTTACCTCGCTTTCACAATCGCCTCGACTGTTCTCCTTTCCTGAGGGCTTAGTTGACCACGGTCAGTATCAACACTTCTTGTGACCTGTGTGCAAAGGTGCAGTTTAGCAAACAAGCAACATATGGACACATGCATGATAGTGATTAACAATCATTTTTTTCAACTTACCTGCCCATCAGCAATGATCAACAAGACATGATACTGACCACCACTTTGTTCGACAATCGTAATGGCCATTTCAATAATAGGGGCAAACGATGTAGGTCCTGTTCAAGGTACATAAAGGATGATAAACATAAGTTTTAAGAATAATGCATTCCGATACAAAGTTGTTTTTCATTGCAACCTAAGCTTTAGTGGTTCTCACACAAACACGTGCACACATATGTGAGTGTATTCATGTATGCATGTACATAAACTTGTACATATACCTTTGTGTGTATGTGATATTCATTTTTTTCCATTTTAAAGTTTACAATTGCAAATACATATACAATAAAAGTTCCAAATTCTTTCACGATCATAAGTTTCATTGTGTTGACTATGCATAAAATATTTAAGCAGTAAAGTTCTTTTGATGACTTCTAGCAATTTAGCTTTGATGAATTTCTAGCCGTTCTACAACTTTTAATTTTCAAATACTGTTACATATTATAAATTTTCAATTTCAGGTTAGCGGGTTGACCGAAACTCTATCTAAATTTATCATGTCAACCCATTTTCAACCTCATGTGTCGACCCATTTCGTGTTCATTTGAAGTTGTGTTTCTAATTATGATTATAAAAAACAAAATTATGATAATAAGAAACTAAATTTTTTAATAACACCATCCCTTTTTAGGTAAAAAATATAGTTTGACCCGTTTGAGATAAAACGTACCCAAATTCACCGTATGATAAGTATATGAGTCGGAATCGCCACCTCTAATTTAAACATCAATCACTAAAAGTTCAACAGGAATGCTTTGAAGAAAATGATAAAACATAATTTTAACCTGCAAGCCGCAATTGAGGTGCTAATTCTCTGTACCGTTTCAAAACATCCTCAAATCCGTCACAAAATCTGTCACCAGGATAGAAGCTAAAGACTTCTTGATCATGAGTTGAAGCTGTTAAAATTACAAAATCATATAAGTACCGATAACTTTAAACAAATCAAGCAAGTTTTAACTACAAACTTTGATTTTATACCGTCCCCGAATCCAAAACAAGGAATTAAATTATCCTCATCAAAAGAAGCTAGTGTCCTTCCTATTATAGATATTGCTTCTTCATAAGGGTTCATGTCGTTTCCAATGTGATGCAAACTTCGTCGATTAAACGATCTTTTGCCTAACAATAACAGATGTAAAGATCACTCTAAACAAGCCTCCAAAATGTATAAAATATATTAGAGGTGTCAAAATGGTAGCGAGGTATAATGGGTCACGATAGATAGTTTTACAGGGTCAGCTTGGGTTGACCTGAAATCCTTTTGTCCAAGTCTTTTTTTCCTTATTTAGTTTTATTTTTTTAAATATAAGGGTAAGCACTAAAAATAATCTATATATGACTTTGGGCGTGTTTGCCCCATTCCATTTTCAATTACCTTTTTTGGGATATTAGATTTAAGAGTAAACTGCCATTTTGGTCCCTGAGGTTTGGGCAGTTTTGCCACTTTAGTCCAAATCTCAAAGTTTTTGCATCTGGATCCCTATGGTTTAAGTTTTATTGCCATTTTGGTCCAAAAGTGAAATCAGGTCATATTTTTCAAATTAAATCATGCTATTTTGTCATTTTCCTCAGGGGCAAAATGGACAAAATAGCGTTTGGCCTAGGATGACAGGGCGAAAACCAGTGCGTTTGACCATTTTGCCCCCAAGGAAAAGAACAAAATAGCAGGATTTAATTTGAAAAATATGACCTAATTTCACTTTTGGACCAAAATGGCAATAAAACTGAAACCACAGGGACCAAGATGCAAAAACTTTTAGATTTGGACTAAAGCGGCAAAACTGCCCAAACCTCAGGGACCAAAATGGCAGTTTACTCTAGATTTAAATAACCCCAACTTTCACTATTTGGCCGATAACACTCCCAACTTACGAATTGTACCACACCACTCCTAACTTTCAACTTATTTTTCTCTAGCACTCCCAAACTAACTGAACCCTAACCTAGTTTGCTGACGCCATATGCCACGTCACTATACAAGTGCCACGTCACTATACAAGTGCCACATCAAATGCCACACTAATTAAGTGCCACATCAGATGTCACGTCAGCAAAAATGCCACATCACTAAACAAGTGCCACATCAGAAAAAAAAAACTAACTAGGTTAGGGTTCAGTTAGTTTGGGAGTGCTAGAGGAAAATAAGTTGAAAGTTGGGGAGTGGCGTGGTACAATTCGTAAGTTGGGAGTGTTATTGGCCAAATAGTGAAAGTTGGGGTTATTTAAATCCAATATCCCTTTTTTTGCTTGTTTGACCCGTTAGAGAATAAACATAACCTGAATCGACTCATTCTTAATGGGTCGAAATTGCCACCTCTAATAAATATATAAAGACTTCCAAGTTTAAATGTTAACCAGTCCATTCATTGCTCTTGGTAAAATCTACACCAACAATCAAATTTGAAGACTCCAAACCAGCATGTGCTAAAGCATCAGTAACCTGCGGAAAGTAAAACGACAAGCTGATTACCAACAACACCGACAACATTATCAGTAAACTGATTGACTAAAATATCCATTCCTTGAGTTGCCAAAGTTATAATACATTTTAAAAGACAAAAAGTACATTTCTATCTTCAGTAATTATCCATAAGAAGAATGCAATGAATCACTTTTTGGTTTTAAAGATTTAAAGAAAAAAGATAAAACATAATTAGAACCATACAAGAAGTATTAGAATATAATCTAGACTTAGATTATTTATTTATGCATTTAGTTTAGATATTGGTCACAAGGCGGAAAATGAAAGTCAAACTTGACAAAAGTCAAAGGCCGTTAATTGGCGGTTAATGACAGTTTTCTGGTACACTAAACAAATGGGAATAAGTGTATAACTTCCTTGTTCGTACTTTTTCATAGACTATAAATAGGCGCGTAATTGTATAGATACATTGATCAGTTTCATAATCAGAAACGGTCTACGTTGACTTTTGTTGACAGACCAAATTTATCCAAATTGATACCATGTTCTTGTTCTTGATGCATGATTAATTCGTAATTATGTTTTCTTGATATCCAACAAGAAGTAAAGATCATATATATATATATATATATATATAGATTATATAGATGCACCGTGAGATAAAGAAACCAAGAATCATTGTACAGTGAAAACAAAATGATATTTCTTAAAGGTGACAAAATGGGCAGGTTGAGCAGTTTGGGCAATGGGTCAAAATGGGCTCAGATCAAGAATGGAGCTAGAATAAAAATCTAAGTTAAACGTTGAATAAAACAATTTAAAGATTGTAAAATTTTGAATACGCTTTAGGTAACTTTTAGCCCGTTGGACCGGTTCAACGCCCTGTTTCCTTTATAACTACTGTAAACTAGTTTACCTGTTTCAAACTTAATTGACTCATTTTACATAATTGGATAAAAATTGGTAGATGTGGTATTCATATACACATACCTGCTGTATATTGTTGTAATTATCATCTATTCTCGAGTATTTTCTCTCGAGCTTTCTCTTAACTGCAGGAGCTTGATCAGGATAGCTTTGATAAGGACAAGGGGAAGCATATGGTTGGTTCATTGGTGTTTGAGGATATGGCGATTGCGGGTATGCCCATGAATTTGAATCGGATGTCGACCCGTATGATGAATACCTACTAGAAGCCCGTTTTGAACTTTTGGCACCCATGATCTGTAGTCCTCACTAAACCTGCAATTTTTATCAAATATCAGTAGATGTATAAAATAAAATAAAACTAAATGATCTTAATCAAGTAAAATAAAATAACAAAGCTAAACTGGTATCATGGGCGCCCACAAAAATTGCATAAAATCATAACCAACTTATTTTAGGCCAGAAAAAAATCATCTTTAATTAAATTTGATACAAACGTATCCAGTAAAATCCCACTCATATCAGAGCTATTGGTAGGGTCTGGGGAGGTCAAGATCGATTAAAGTTTCTTAAGGTAATTCTTGTTCGAGAAAGGAACTAATTTTCCAACAATAAATAAAGGCCCAGATTGATTAAAACACAAAAACACCAACACACGATTTGATCAAACCTACTCTGACGCTATTTTACTAATGATGAAACTGGAAATTACTTGAGAATTACAAAGACACCCTGATCCGTTATATAGGAGACCCAAACTTGAAAAAAAAAGTAACCCAAAAAGCATACAAAAGTATTTCAGATATGAGAATCCAAACAACAACCATACAAAAGTACTAATAACGAGTGTAGTAAACATAAAAATGTGGGATTCTACCGAGTACATTTGCTTGTATCAAAAACCTATTTTTCTAAACATGTTCAACATAGTATGTAAGATAACATAAATTGTGGCTAAGAGAATAAAAACAACAACCATACAAAAGTAGGGCTGCAAACGAACGGAACGAACACGACAAGACCTTGTTCGTGTTCGTTTGTTAAGACATATATGTGTTCACGAACACAAATGAACGAACGCGGCATCTGTTCGACTGTTCATGTTCGTTCATTTAACTAAACGAACGAATTTTTTTTTTCTCGTTCGTGTTCGTTTGTTTAATAAACGAACGAGCACAAACGAACTTCCCACCAAACGGTTCACAAAATGTTCGCCGAACGTTTGGTTCGTTTGCGGTCTTATACAAAAGTACTAATAATGATAGTAATAAACTACCGCTACAATGAAGCGGTGAGTAAACTATAGTAGCAACAAATAAGGTAACTAATTATACTCACCTTAAAAAACCCTTAATTATTACATAAAAAAAATCATAACAAATTCAAAAAGATGAACAAGAATGGTATCTAAATTCATGCAAATACATATAACTTGACTTTTTTAAAAAAAAAAAGTCAACTCAAAAGTCAAGGTCTTCTATGTTCTATTCTAATACAGTTCTAATACAGGAATTAACAGCATACATACATATGTGAACACTAAACTCACACAGAATTCATCATCAACAAACACCAATCAAACGCAAGGCATGCAATTAGCAATCATCCAATCAACTACATAGTTGACTACAATCCTACTTTTAAAAAAGTCAACTTCAAAAGTCAAGGTCATAAACACAATACTGGGAATCATGATCATTAATTACACAACAGAATCAAATAAAACGCATGCAGATACAATAAAAAGCAGTTATTAACAGTGATTTGAAAGAAAAGTGAGTTCCGTACGGAATTGAGAGAATGAGAGATCTGGATAAATTAGGTTAGGTTAGGTTGGTGGTTATATGTAGTTGCAATGGATTGAGAATGATGGTGATATGGGGTACCAACTGTAAGAAAATGGGTTGAATTCTTTGTTGGTTTTTGAGAGTTTGATTCTACGAAATTTCGTTGTGACGTTGATATACGTTGAGGTGTTCGTGGTTGACGAGGCTCATTTTTTTTTAACTATTTAATAATTATTTGTGTATATTGTATACGGCATGCGGATTATTTAGTATCATTAGTTTCGTAACACCTTGGTCTAGTGGTAAATTGATCTAGTGTAGACACAGGTTTGATTTTCATTTAGGTTATTTCGAGGGACATATAAAGGGATGAATTGGGCTTTAATCCCGGGTTCGAACCTGACGGGGGCGAGAGTTTACGGATTCCATCTGGTTCCCGCGCATCACGGGGGGAGGGGCAAGGTCTCATCCTTAAACATAGCTTCGAGTAGGCTGGGTTTACACGTAAGGTTCTTTGACGTTTAACATATTATTAAAAAGTATTATATGTGTGTTTTTGTCTCCTTGTTAGGATGATCTAACATAAAACACAAATAATACTTTTTAATAATATACTAATAATACTATTTTTTTTGAACGTCAAAGAATCTTACGTGTAAACTCACCTTGCTCAAAGCTATGTTAAAGGTCAACTTCTCGACTGTTATGAGACCGTGCCCCTAACAAGGAAATAAAAACACACATGTAGGAAGTCACATTAGAAAATTATTTATAATACTATCGTTTTTTAATTAACTATGTTAAATTAAGCTATAGATTTACAAGGAGTGAAATACGAGAAGCTGAAAAAAAAATTGGGCTTTGGAAAATTAACACGCGATACAAGTTACGAATTTATTAGGTATGAATTTTTAAAAATTGTCTAAAATAACTAAATTAAAACATGAAATTTAAATTGTATTTGTATATGATTGTTCATGGGCTGTTGACTAGACCAGACTAGACCCAAACGGTATCCAGATCAAAATTAAGGTCGGGCTGAAAAGAAGTTAGCAGCCCATGAACCAATCCAGTTTATCACGTGCAACTTTAGTTCACACCTTCGACTTGAACCTTGCCAACAATTTGAAGCACATTGAACTACCACGAAGGATAGAAAATTGGACTAACCCATCATCCCCAATGTAGAAACCACAAGATTACCCTAAGGACTCTCTTGACGTCTATGTTCACGAACGCACCATAGAACCATGTATCTATTAACTATATTAAAACAAAACAATCTTATGTCATATGATATAAACTTAAGCCTATTATTGACATGTGAAAATCCCTTACTCCACCTCACTTTGGTTTAGGATGAAAAATTATTTTGTTTTAATTTCTTTATTCATCTTAATGATCTTCCTTGTTTTGCATATATTTCTATTGTTAACTAATATACATTGTTATTTGATTTTGGTATGATTTGAATTATAAATGAAAATTTTTTAGTTTTAAATGATTTGAATTGATTATATCCTTTAGAAAGATTTTTAAAATTTAAATAAAATGAATATTTACTCTTTTGACCAAATAAATGATTTTTTTGTGTCAAGTGTGTGTGTGTATTAGGAGAATACCATTTTATGGTTCAATCTGTATTACATATTTTTCGATTATCTCATTATAATCAAACAATTTGGCAAATATAATAACCAAAAATACTTGACGATATCTTACAATAAATAACACTTTGTTATCGCATTGTATTCACAACTCTCACTTCTTCCTCCCTCGAGATCATCTCACACATACGAACGTATGTGTATATGTACTAAGTCTACACTTTTAGTCACAATATATTACTTGATTCTGATTGAGTATTACATTGTTCTTTTTGTTTATCGTATTATAATCTGCTACTAACTTTTTCTTTTTCACATGCTATGTAGAAGGGAACAACCAAACATCACCTTGCCGAACAATTTGAATCCAATCAAGACGACTACACCATCAATATCCGCATGTTAGACTATGGACCCGACCTGCATTCAACAATGCATGAAAGGTGTATTGTTATGATATGATTTTCAGGGACCAAGAAGTAAGTATACATGTATTTGTTTTTATTGATAATTCATACATAATTTCAGGGTCGTCTCCGAAAATCACAAAAAGAATTTTGGCCCTGTGCGAGATAAAAAAATTTGGGCCCTGTTCGAAAATATACATTTAATATAAACTCACCAATCACTAAAATTTATATGGAAGTAATTTAAATAGTTATTTTTGGCTAAGTTTAGAAAGTAATTTATTAATTAAATGGAAATATGTAGTTGACAAAATTAAGCATTAAATGTCACTAACAAAAAAAAAAACAGAAAATAAGCTAAAATAAAGAATTAGGAAACGCCAAGATTTGAACCCAAGTCTCCTTGTTTTTAAAGCAAGGAAGTAACCACTAGTACAAGGGCCCATTTCTGTTATCTCTTGATTCAATGCATATATATTATATCTTATACAACATAAATTCTATACAAAATTAAAAAGATTTAGGCCCTCGGAGGGTTTGGGCCTTGTACCATCGCCCACCTCGCACCCCCTTTGGGCCGGCCCTGCATAATTTTTATGTTCTGTTTGTGAATTAAAGTATGTAATGTTTTTTTATTACAAGGGACCAAGATGCAGACCTTTGTGTTAGCAAAAAAAAGCAATGGAATATGAACATCTGTTGAAGGAGAAGCAGTGTTTGGTAATTCAAAATCCATCGTTAGGTTAGAATCGACAGAAAGTCAAGTACGTTCAAAGTCCAATGAAGATTAATCTGAACGACAACACAATAGTTTCTGCCTGTGATGAAGTTGTTGGTTCTGAGTGGGGCTTCGACTTTTCTCCTTTTGATTCTATTGAAGAGGACTCGAACGAGGACAATAAGTCTTTTAAAAGTCCTATTGGTATTTGCTATCTGTATTTTGAAGATATTTTTACTATCTAATTTATATAATGTTTATTTTTTTCTAATTTAATATTGTTTTATTTGTAGATGATATTGGTTTTGTGGTGAAGAGTTTTCCTTTCGAGCTAAAAGAGGATAATAAAGAAGAAAAGAAGCTCACATTCATGCTTCAGGATTTACAACATTAGCTATATATTGCTTCCTAAAAATGATGTTTGTTCATACATGCATTTCCCATAGACTGTATACTACAACTTTCCGAGAGATTGTATACTACAACTTTATAATTAGCATACCATCAAGCAATTAGGTTTGACGAAAATTTATATTGACATTTCTATGATTGATTGTTCATTTGTGGCTACCCAAACGTACTGTTTTTTTCTATGAAAATGGTGTTCCTTAAGAGTTTGGTATTTTGCTTATTGGAATACCTTTTTAGTCTGTGTTTAATAAATAAATTGGGTATTATCCACATGGCTTCACAAGATATAAAGAAAACATCATTTAAGCAAAATTAATTGCACAAACAATTTGTTTCGAAATCGTCTATCAAGTCAGTATGTTGGTTAACATGTAATTACTTGTATGAAATGTCTTTGGCAAACGAGGTAACCTTGAACATAAAGTAGCCAAGATAGCTTACGTCAATTGTAGCTCATATACCCGCATCCTTTCTATTATACATTGACCAACTGTCGTGTTCATGTCCGATACTGAATGTGTGCGTATGGTGTGCCGCACCAAGAAAAATTGAGTCTTGCCGATTTTTTAATACCAAGTACTTTCGCATTGGTTCATGTTTGTAATATATTTTTGCTAAAAAAGTATTCTTTTGGTGAATGTAGGGAAAACATAATTAAAGGTGACTTGAAGATTGATCTTTTGAAAAAAGAGTAAACGTCATGTAATAAAGGGTACAGAAATGCTTACAACGAAGGTGGTTAGGTCAGCTTTTACAAGTTATTAGTTATTCATTGGAACTATTTTTGAATTATGAAATCAAAGTTATAGTGTTTTAAATTTTTATGATTAAATTGTGTTTATAGTTATACTGCCTAGAATTAATTTGATACCTTCGGATACAAAGATTCCTTTCGCATTTCAAATGAGGCAACTTCCACCAGTTATATGTTTCGCGATGACAATCAACAAAAGCCAAAGATAATCACTATCTAGGGTTGGTTTGTACTTTAAACAACTCGTTTTCGCTCATGGTCATTGTACGTCGTTTTATCAGGAGTATAAACCAGAGATTGGGTCATTTATTTCCATTCAGTGTAATTTAATATTTACGTTAGTAATTGAACATTTCTTTCATCAAATAAATTATATCTACAACGTTAAAGGATACATTTTATTGTGAGGTCACCCGTGTAACACACGAGAACTTAAACTAGTCAATATTATATATAAGGTATAACACAAGGGCATTTTAGGATATGCAAAAACTAATATTTTTTTAACTTTAATGCATAAGGTACGATCTAAAATAAGGATAAATTATCTTTCAAACACTAATTATATTTTAATATCCTCATTTTAATTTTTGAGTTCTCTCACCTTTAACAAAATTATAGATATTTAATTAGTACTTATACTTTATCCTCTTATAAAAAACTAGTTACCCAACAATTTTAAACTGGCATGATTTTTTTGTATGTTAATATATTTTTTAAATTACACAATAAAAACGAGTACTTTTTTTTTCTTTAATTTAAGTCAGTATTGCTATAGTTTTTTTTTAATTGAAAATTTTGATATGTTACGTGATTAATAGTGTCTAAGGGTAAATAATAACTAAATCATTAATCGAAACCAAACCGGAAAAATAGACAAAGCCTAATCGAAATCAACCAAAAACTGAATTAACTGAAAACTAATTAACCAAAACCCGAATTAACCAAAACCGGTTATCGATTTTCTTATACACTCGTTTAACCAAAATTAACCGAGCATAACTGAACAATTCATATTTCCATATAATTCTAGTTTTTAGACCTCTAGTTCATGAATTTCATAGTTTAAACCTTTATGTTATGTATTTATGTTTCCATTCTATGTATTTGTACCTCAATTTCTTGTTTTATAAACAAAAGTTTTAGACTAAGTTTGTTTTTGACTATTAACTAAAACTAAATGAATCAAACAAAAAATTGTCAATCTAACCGAATAAACCGAATTGATTAACCGAAAACCGATTGGTTGATAAAATCCTAAGCGATGACTTCGATTTCGGTTGAGGATAATAACCGAACAAATGCAGACTCTGACAGAGTTTGTATTTCCCGCAACATCGCCCAAACACCTAGATGGATAATATCCAAATCCAAATTTTATCATTATAATTATAAATATAACTATATAATCAACTAAATAGTTTTTATTGTTATAAAAAATATATAACACTTCTTATTGCATTGTAGTGATTAGGGATGACAATAGGTCGAGTTTGGGTTGGGTATTGGTAATCTTATATCCATACGTGTTTGTAAAATCGTGTCCCATACCCGACTCAATACCCGTCGGGTATTTGTCGGGTAGCGGGTATACCCGCGAGTATCGAGTAACCCATTAATTTGTTAAAAGATATACGTTAGGGTTTCCAAATACATATTTTTACTATTATAGTTATTGGGGTGTGGTTCGGCTACAAAGTCCATTTTTATTACAAAGTGTACGAAGTCATAAAACACCATAATTTCAGCCATAAAACACACTAGAAACCCACAAATAACAAAGTGAAGATTACTAAAACACAACATGTAAACTTTTAGTGTCTATGTGGTTCATTAACTTGTTACAAGCATACCTTAACAATTATGGTACTATTCATATGTTATAGGAGTAACGCACCGCCCTTGAGACTTTGGTATTGTTAAGTTAAACACTTTAACCTCCCCTTTAGACTTTTGGAAAAGCACTTTGCGTTGTAAACTTGGGTTTGAACACATTGTTTACACCGTTTCAGCATAGTAGTTAAACTTGCTTATTGTTACGTGTTTTGGGTATGCTTTAAACATTTTTAAACATATTATACTATGTATTAAACTTGTATGCTCGCCAACATTTTTGTTGATGTATTTTAATACATGTTGCAGATTGTTAGTCAAGATGTTAAAGGAATCAAGTTGGGAGAAACTCTAGAAACGCACTTTAAAATAAACGTTTGTCATGTTTTGTGTTATTTCATTTGAGACATTGTATTTGAATCTTAGTTATGAATGAAAATTGAATTTAATTATATTGTCACAACTAGTGTTATGATGCTATGAACGATTTGTTCATCTCATCCATATATTTCCGCCATCGGTTGGGGTCTGACAAACACACCAATGTTAGTCATAATTATTATATATCTTATTTATACATCAACTATTATAAATTAAAAACGTACATTACATAATATAAGTTTTATCGTAAATTAATAATAACTTTATAATACTTATACACATCAGAACATACAAAATATAAATACTATTATCGAATACATATATTAAAAGAAAATTTATTTTTTCCCATTATGAACATACTAAAATAAATCACTAATAGACAAAGGTTAATGGAAAATAAAAATATAAATTTAAAATCTGGGTATATGATCAGGTATATGATTCAGGCAAACGGGTATGTGGTTTCGGGTAATCAGGTCGGATATCACCTAATCTCATACCCGACCCATACCTGCAAAATTTTTTAAGACTAGTCACATACCCTGCCCAATACCTGTCGGGTATCAGGTATACCCGTCCCATTTATGTCGGGTTTCGGATATACCCGTTGGGCTCAAGTATTTTTGCCATTCTAGTAGCAGTGGTGTAGTCTGTTTTCTCAACTTTTATGATCCTGACTCAGTAATCTTGTTGCGATTTTAGGGTTTCGTAGTTTGCAGGAAAATGAAGAAAGATAAGAAGAAGCACTAATATCAATCAGTTATCGTTGCAACAGGTTCGTTCAATCCTATTTCCCCCCATTTTATTCTTCCTCGAATCCTTAATGATTTTGCTTTTCATTTGATCTTGTGTTTCGAATTATACAATTGTAGAACGAATAAATAGGCTACATTTGCTGCCTGAATGTCGTATACGATATGAAACTTCTGAAGTTTGACCGCATATAGGTAGATTAGGGCTTGAATCGATCACACCTGATCATACAAGTTGAACAATTAGGGTTCCGTTATAGTTCTGTAAGTTATCAAATTCAACTACGTTGATTTCAAATAGAAATCATGTAGCTACTTACTACTGTAGGATTTGTAATGATGCAACTTAGGTTTTCAACACATTATCTTTAATCAGAAGCTGTGTGTCTCTATTAGATTTTAAAATATCAACCTTTTTATCAAGCTCGGTTTTAAAATGCGCGCATCACATGATGCGCTGATGAGATCGCATCGAGTGATACGGTCTAATGTGATCTTATGCGTGATGCGACGCCTTATGCAGTTGACTAGTATTTGAACAAAATTGGACCATTAATTGCAGTGTCATTTTTTTTTTAAATCTGATTGGGCAAATCTAACCATCGATTAAGCAATGCGTTTGAGTATTTGAACAAATTAGACCATCGATTAAGCAAATCTTTGCGAGATGATGAGAATATCTTATATGTTAGTGTTTAAAAGTTAACAAGTAAAGATCTTGTCTTAAATATTTTTTTAGTATTTTTTTAATAGCGAACGTCTTGCATAACGCGCATCAAGCATCAACTTTTGGGATTAAGATGCATCAGATTGCAACAAACTTTTTCAAACCAATTTATTAAGCCAACCTTTCATAATTTCTTCATTCATATGATTGTTTTTACATATTAGTCTTCTAAAAACCCTTATTTGACCAACTTTGACAAATTTTGACCCATAAGTAGATGTGGCGCGGCCTCAATGCCCCGAGACGCTTTCTAGATCGGCTTGTGCTCCTCGTGTATGAGGCACGCCTTTTTAAACCAAGATTGCACATCGAGATGTATGTTGCAATTGATCTGGATAATGTTGTTCCTAAGTATTTTAAAGAAAATGATCTGCTTTAGAGTCTTAGAGATTATATACTATATCAGGTTTTTATGCTATTAAAAATGGTGGAAACTAGTGTTTAACTTCGTTTTCGTACGTTTATTTACTCTTCTGTGACCAATTGACAGTAAAAATGGCTAAAGCATGGATAAATGTTGATGAAAGTGCAAAACAAATGCTTAGCAGGGTTCTTAAAGAGAGGCCATTGTTACATTTACCACCTCCTCTTCATAGGGTACCCATTGGTGTCAACAGCGTCCTCGAAATTGTGGGCCCGTCTCCTTCCGCCAAAACCGAGATCTTGCTACACGTCGCGGTTAATTGTATCCTTCCGAAGAACCGAAACGGTGTGCAATACGTAGGTTTGGAACATTCCGTCTTATTCTTGGACTTAGATTGTCGGCTTGAGATCTACCGTCTTTCTCAGTTGCTAAAACTGAGAATAACTGAGGCCAACAGACTGCATAAAACCAAAGGTTCAAGTAATCAACCCGAGTGTGACGAGACAGACGTATTCAACGAGTGTATGAGAAGGTTTCTATACACCCGTTGTTACGACAGTTTCGGGTTTCTTTCTGCGTTGAAGGTACTGAACCACAAACTCACGAACAACGGTGTGCATATTCTAATGATCGACAATATCGGGGCGTTTCACTCAATCGACCGTGGTTTCTCGTCTCTACCACAATTGAACCCGAGTAGGAAAAACATTGGTGTTCAAAGCGTGTTTGAAACCGTTGTTCAGGAGATAAAGAAACTATTGGAAATGCATTCCATGATCGTTTTAGCAACAAAAACGGTTACAAATCAAGTCAAAAGTTTGCATTCTAGCACGGTTTCTGGTGGTGGCTTGAAGAGCGCGTATCGGGAGTATATGCCATTAACGTGGCAGTCGTTCGTTACGCGTCGGATTCTTGTTAGACCTTTAGACGATAAAAGAAAGTTTGCGGATCGGGTTTGTTATTCAGCAGAGTGGTTATTGCCAGCTTTAAGTATCTCAGATGAGTTTGTTGTTTGTGATGCTGGAATTTTGGATTCATTGCGGGTATAGATATGATATGCATTGATTGACTTGATTTTGGTTTTGGTTTATTGGTGCAAAAAATCTCAAATCTCAGAAACGATTTTGGCAAAAAACTTAGACGTTTGGATGAAAGTGGCAAAAAATCCCAAAAGTGAAGGACTGTATTGTACAAAAAGGTTGTTTTGGATGAAAATGACAAACATGTTCAAACCCAGGGACGATTTTGGCAATTTACTCAAATTAAATAATAAAATAATTATCTAGATGAAACCAAACAAAACAATTAGCAACACAATGTTGAAAATTAAGAGGCTGTTTGACAACATCTGAATGGTTAAGTGCTGAATCAGTAAGTGGTCTGAACCATTAAGAGATCTGAACCATTAAGAAGCAGTATAATGCTCAACCGTTCAGAGGCAAATGACTGACCAATTCAGATTAGAGGTCTTAACCATTCAAACTTAGTATAATGCTTAACCCTTCAGAGGCAAATGTCTTAACCATTCAGACATCTGTTTGCAAAACAAACAGTTTGAATCATTAAATGTTGAACCAGTAAGAGGTCTGAACCATTAAGAGCCTCATTAAGAGCTAAACAAACAGCCCTAAGTAGGTATTTAAGTCTTTGGACTGGTCTTGTATCATGACGACTGATGAGATACTCAATTTAATAACAAATAATTAATAATAAATAATAGATTATAAAAGTTAAAAATGAGAAGGATCATCTTGTTTAATGTTCTTCTATGCCCCTCTAGTCCAGATAAATCACGTCCCCAAATGCCCTTAAACCCGTATTTTATAAACTTATGGAGAATACAAAAGATAAATATATAAATAACCTAAACTTCATGATTTGTTTGCAACAACCAAAAAAATGTGAAAAGATATGCATGATAGAAGAACATTTGTGACGATGTCAAGCTTCAAACCGAGGAACTCAAACATGTCGCGTGATGGGAAATTCATTGTGCGATCCATATTGTTTCTACGCACCAAAGGGAAAATGCCGATTTTAGATAAAACCGACTCGAAATAATGTTTTCTCTGAATTGATTAGCTAAATAAACTAAAAGGTGATGTTGAATAGACAACCAGTGTTTGAGTGGTTATTAGGATTGAATTAGCCTATATGCTTAGTATGTTGCACGATTGTAAGAATTTCTAGGCGTTGGTCGGCCGGTGAAGTACCGACTAGTGATTAATAGGGATTAATCGAATTCAGATTTTATATGTAATTTTTAGTTTTATATGTATATACACACATTTTTATGTATTTTTTAAGTAGATATGTTTTAACACCTTATTCAATATATGATTAATTGGCGGAATTTACAGGTTTTGATCAAGAATCTCTGGCCTAAATTTGGCCGGAATCGCTAGACTACGACTTATTTTTGGCCAATTAGGACTAGATTTGACCACTGTTGACCGTTTACTGATTAATTGACCGATTAGATAAAAATTACTCGGTGAACCTGAGACTAGTAATTAATCTGCAACTAATCGGAGGCTAGTCGGGATTTTTACACCGAAACTATGATAACTATAAAGAATATTTGATATATTTAGAGTAAATTGCACAAAACGTCCTTTAAGTTTCATCAATCTTGCTGGTTTCAACCTTAATCTTTAAAAGTTGCCATAACCAGCCTTTAAGATTAATTTTGTTGTAGGTTTCATCCTTTATCACTAACCCAGTTACTAATCCATGTTAAATGGCCTCACATGCAAAACCGTCTTTTCCCCACTCTCTCTCTCTATCTTCTCTCTCTAAATATAAATCTAGTTCAAAACCTGCTTCTCCTCCACCATAAACCTGCTTCTCATCAACGCCACCGAACTTCCACCGGAAGACTACTTCGACTACATCATCTTCGGCGGCGGCACCGCCGGATGTCCGTTAGCAGCCACACTATCATTCAACCACCGCGTATTACTTCTCGAAAGAGGCGGTGTACCGTACACAAACCCTAACGTCATGAAACAAGAAGGTTTTATTCAAACACTCCGTCAAATCGACAATTATTACTCACATGCACAAGCTATCAGTTCCGATGAAGGTGTTCCGAACACCAGAGGCCGGATATTAGGCGGAAGTAGCGCGATTAACGCCGGATTTTATAGCCGAGCGGATGACGAGTTTTATAACCGCTCTGGGATTAATTACTCACCTGCACAAGCTTTCGTCTTGGGGGATTCCGGTGGTGAATGATTTGGAGTTTGTAGGGGAGTTTTTGTATGATAATCTGCAAAATGGTATATCGTTTTTGTCGCCGAGTTTACTGGAGCATTCTCTCATACAGGTGGTGGGCATTAGTGAGTCCGGTGCTTATCTTGAAGCGTCGTCTACTGTTCGCCCTTATCATCCGCCTGTTCACTCGGGTTTCAGACGGCCTCACTCGGCTCAGTGGTATTTTAGTGTGGCTCACATCATGGAGAAGATAATCGGGCCGTTATCAGCTGGATCACTCCGGTTGGCATCTACAGAAATCACAATGAATCCGGCTGTAAGTTTCAACTACTTTAGTAATCCAGTGGATTTGGAGAGGTGTGTGAATGGAACGCGTAAAGTCGCGGATTTGCTTAGGACCCAGGCCATGTCTGGTTTTAGATTTTGGAACTGGCCTGCAACAAAATTAATCTTAAAGGCTGGTTTTGGCAACTTTTAAAGATTAAGGTTGAAACCAGCAAGATTGGTGAAACTTAAAGGACGTTTTGTGCAATTTACTCATATATTTATCCATATTATTTACTTACTTTTGAAATTGTTATTTGGATACACACGTTACAACATGACTACTAATTAAGAAAACACATATTCTAAAATGGACGAAACTATAAACATACGGGCGCTCAATATGTTGGAATGATTAGATAGTAAAATGCATTTTAATGTTTAAAATATTCTAAAATGATGCTTAAACTTACTCAAATTTTTTAATTACGTGGACGAATAAACCAGCTGTAACGTTCATTAATAATACTAAAAATTATTATAAATATCAAGCTAGACATTAATTAGTCGTTCAAAAAAAAAAACCCTAGACATTAGTTCGGTCTCAATTTCGAGTCGTGATGATAGGGGTTTTTCATTGAGGGGCTTAAATTGGGGATCTATTGTACGAGGGGGCTCTCTAGCGCGAACCCGGTTAAGACAACGTATGCTAGACCTCCCGACATTCCCGAATAATTCACACCTTTCAAAAAAAAAACTATTTGTATTCTAAGTATGGTAAAACAATTATAATAATCACTAACTAATGTATCTTATATGGTAAAGCCAAAACTTTCAAACACCTAAATTTAAAAGAAAAAAATTCTTATTCTTGAGTTCAAGTACTTCAAACAAGACAGAATAAAGAAAATTCTTACTTCAAAAAAACTAATATATGTTTTATGATATACATAAGCTCATATAATTATTTAATATTTTTTTATTTTAATTTTCATTTTACCTCTTTACTATAACCAATTTGTTTTTTTAAACTTTTTTTGTCATATAACTTGCGTTTATTATAATTATTTAAAGATTAAATACACAACGTTGTTTAATGGTTTTTTTCTATATTATGATATACATTTTAATAACACTCGTTGTTTCTTTACAATCTGATATAAATTTTATTGAAAACAGAGTTGTATTCGAAATATATATATTTTTTTGCATCATAAGTTATACCAAGTGCCGATGTCATGACAGATGAGACCGGAACCTATTAAACAACACTGGTACCGATGTCTTTATTATGGGAACTAAAATTAGTATTTGTTTTTTTATAGTTTTCAATTGATGTAATACACGAATTGAATTACTTTTCCGTTTACATAAGACGACTTTTGTTTAATGAAACAGCTCTAATATCTTTGTATATTGTAAACTATAATATACAAGTACATGAATCGTAATGAACTGAGATGTCTTAAGATTTTTTATATTTTTGTGTGTGTTATAAACTACACTAATTGCTTGTACCATACCCATAAAGAAATAAACCAAACAGATACCAATTAGATTCCGTCACAGAGCGCGTGGGAATTTCACTAGTTATATCTCTAATACAAAAAGCAACTCCCACCCCTTTGATTAGCACACATACCTTTATAATTAACACATACCTTTTTATTTAACCGTCATTCCCGCCATTCCACCGTTTCAAATTCACAATTAACGACACTTCTCGATGTTATTCCACCTTTTCATTTCATTGGGCTCCATTCGTAAATTCAAAAGGGTTCCGTGGATCCCATGTCGGTCGTTTCCGATACGATTATCCAATGAGAGGCTTAAGTAATTTTTTTTAAAGTTGTGAATTACTCGCGAATGTCGGGAGGTCTAGCATACGTTGTCTTAATCGGGTACGCGTTAGAGAGCCCCCTCGCACAACAGATCTCAAATTTAAACCTCTCAACGAGAAACCCTAAGATGCTCAAGTAACTGAACCAAAACAATTAACCGAAGTGAATTTGTAATACGGCGCGCCGTGTAAAGATTGTGTTATTGTAGCTTTAAATAACGATTCGAAGAAATCGAGTGATTCAATTGTTAAGAAGAATAAGAAATCGTTGAACCCCTGTCAAATTTCCATGTGAACAATTTGGATATTGCTTTTCGTTTGTTACTTCTGGAAAAAAGGGATATGTGGTTGGTTTATATGTTGTATTAAGAATACATTAATTTAATTGTTTACATGCAGTTCAAGATAATTATGGCTTTACTTTTGTCAAATTTATATGTTCTTTTTAAGGACATTAAAAAAAGATAAACATGTTCTTTGCTTTTCGTATGTGGCTTTTGTTGTTGAGGCTTAAACAAAACAGAGACTAACATCACAAACTCTCAATAATCTTATGGAAGAAGTTGATACTAAAAATACACCGGGGAATGGTGTTGTACGCCAAAGGTTAGACAAAGATAAATTTTTTTTTTTGCATAACCTCAAGAATCTTCGTATATCATATAGTGATACTAAAGACATTCGTAATCAACGTCCCACGCAACGCGCGGGTTAGCATCAACTCGTTATAAACAATTATTAACAAATACGTATGTTGAAGAAAAATATCATCTTTCTAAGGTGTTTCACTTGAGTTATTTAAAGTATTTTAGTTCTTCTAAAGTCATTTAGCTATCACTAGGTGTTCTAATCTTATGTAGTTTTGAAAGAAAAAAATATTAATGTTTTAATATTAAGTAATATAAATCTATGAGTCCTAGTTGCTATTTAGTGATTATAGCTTAAATAAACAATTAAGAACGTTTATTATTTAGTTTTTCTATATGATATGATTTGCTTATAAAATTTCACAAGAGAAAATCGTTCAAGCTATATACCTTTAAAGCTTTTAAATGTGTAATTACGTGTTAAAATGTTAAACTCTTTAATCTTCGTAATTTTAAGTGTGAACTTTTCTCATACTTGTTTACAATTCGTCTATGAATGTGGAGTATGGGTAAGCAAATTAACCGCCATAACCGATAATTGTACCATAAACGACATAACCGAACTAGTTTTAACCGATAACCAACATAACCAATGGTTATGGACTTATGGTTATTATTGTGAAACTTTGATTAACCGACTAATTGGTCATGGTTATGGTTACCGATATAACCAAAACTAAACCGAACTTGTAATGTTAATTAAGTCTATAATTTAATATAATAGATTTATGTTTTACAATAACCATGTATTTTTTTTACTAATATTAAATTATGTTAGTAAAAAAATGATATTGATGTAGATGTCCTTTATTTTGATGAAGAACTGAGGTGTTATGATCATATGAATCTTTTGTATAACACTGACTACATAATTACTTTAATAAAATGGATCCCACATCGGTAGTTTAACCAAAAAGTACGTGTAATCTTGGTTATCTTATAAAAAGGTCTAAGCGAAGTCCAACATGATGGATTTCATTCTTATTTTGTAGGTCCATTGCATATAATTTTTAACTTTAACCGAAAAGTTAGTTATAGTTAAAGTTTTTTGTTAATAACTGAAATTAACCACGATCGAACCATAACCGACTTCATAGCCAGTTAACCATAACCGAAGTTAGCAATTATGATTATAATTAATAGTAAAACCTGAACAAGCTAAGCCATGCACACCCCTAAGATTGGAGTTTTCATTTTTCTCAAAGCTTGTCACTAGGACATCTCCAATAAGATAAATCTTTGGAATATATATATGATAAGAAAACTGAACTCAATATTTACACTAAAATTTTCATGTAATATTTTAATTCAGTTAAACTGTATAATCTATTTCATTGACTAATATATTACCCGCTTTATGACGATATATTTTCGTCAAAACTCCTTTGATTTGGAGTGATGACTTTCCTGTGAAAGATTCCGGATGTCTATTGTGTCCACTTGGTGTGATGATGGGTTTCAGGTTGACGAGTTGAAATGTTTAACCTGAACGTAACCCATATATTTTTTTGTATTGTGTTGTGTTGCACACCTCGTTGTATTATGTGTTTCATTTCTGTTCATCTCCTTTCATATTTAGTCTATGGGGTATGGTGGGTGGGTGTTTGGGGCATGGTCCGACACGTGTATTTTGAGGGGCACCGCTGGTCATGCAGTCATTCGGTGGGTATGGTTGGGCGTGGCTAGCTCGCGTGGCTAGGCCACGTGTTATTTTAAATTTTTTTTTATTTTTTTTACAAATAAACACAATATTAAAAAAGCCTAAAAATATTATTAAAAAATACAAAATTCTACAAAAATAAAGATTACAAATAAAAAAAACATACTTAAACATAAAAAACATATATCAATTTAAAAACAATTATTCTTCGTCTCGTCTTCGTCTGAGTCGAACCCAGGAATCGTTGCAACATGTTCCACCAAATCAGACCGAAGGTTGTGATGTATATCCTTGACTTTATCATAAATTCGTTTGTTGATTTGTCTTCGTCTGTAACGATTACGTTATCTACTTGGGTATCATCGTCTTCAAAGTAGGTAACGACCGTACTACCTTCATCCTCCAAAATCATGTTGTGAAGAATGATGCATGCGTACATCACGTTTTCAATCTGATCCTTGTCCCATAGTCGACAAGGCATTGCCAAAAATCGCCACCTCTTCTTCAAAACACCGAATGCTCGCTCGACGTCTTTACGTGCAACTATTTTGAACCTGTGAAACTTTAATCTCTTTGGATCTAGGGTACCGTGTTTTGTAAACGATTTTACGAAAACCCCCCACTCCGGGATCCCATCAACTAGGTAGTAACCGTGCACGTACTCAATCCCATTACAAAGAAACTTCATTTGGGTCCTATGCCATTTACCCGATCATTCAAAAGGGTCGAGTGGTTTATAATAGTAATATCGTTATGTGAACCTGGCATACCGAAGAACGCATGCCATATCCAAAGATCTTGGACGCAACCGCTTCAAGCATGATGGCTGGCATTCCGTGATATCCACTTTTGTGAGCGCCTTGCCATGCGGTTGGACAAAGTTTCCAAGACCATTTCATACAATCTAAACTACCTAGCATCCCGGGTAGCCCGTGATAATCGGCGTGATGTTCCAATATTTGTTGTACATCACTGAACGACGGCTTCTCAAATATTTTTTCTTATAAACTTCTAAAATACACGAACAAAAGTTGTGAAGACTTTTCTGATACACGTGCGACATTTTAAATAGTGTCCATAATGTCCGAAATATTGCCGGTACGCAACTGTCTTAAGCTGGGCCGTGACCTTTTGCCAATACTAAATCCTAATTGGCGGTTACATAGGTTTTGTTTGAAAATCATACTTCTCCTACAATCTTAGATATCCTTAAATAAGTTTCTACTCATACGAAAACGACGCTAAACATTTTTTCTCATACTTGGTTCGGTCTAGATAACGCTTTACAACAATTCGTTAGCGTGTTGCCGTTCAAGATATACCTCCGTTTAGTTGCGAAGCTCTCTCTCGTCTTCCACGATAGCTTTCACCACCGTCCGATCGTTTGTAAATAGTTTCCCCACATCGTTAGAGAAAGAGTTCACTTGAACTTGAAGAACTTATTGGTGTTTTTGTGTTTAATATTTTTTTGTTTGTTGAAAAAATTATTAAATATGTTTGGGAATCTTATAGGAAAAAAAAGGTTTTTTTTTATTTTTTTTCATATCACCAACGGCTAGCCCAAACGGCTAGGGTTTCACCAATGACCTGTCGCCTATGTCATCTTTGGGGTACCGCCCTCGCCCAAACGGCGGATTGAAAGTCTCCGCCCAACGGGTCACGCTGAAACCCCAAGTCCGTGAAAACCCGGGTGATGCCTTAGGCGTTTCACCCTAACCCACGCTGAAACCCCCACCCCATACCCATAGCGTTAAATGTGTCTAAGTGTGGCTTGGGTGTGTTTAGTAATTAGATTTCTTTTTCGGCTTTGGCACACAAAATCCATATTAGCAATATAGAAGTCATAAATTATGTCACATCGATGTTTTTTGGTCGGTTCAACTTAAACCTACTTAGCAAATTAATTAGCATATAATATTATTTACATAAACTACAATGTAAGTGAGTCATTACTTAGTTTAATTACTAAAATGGATAAAGAGACACAATATATATGTTGTCCTGCCTGTCATATATTAACCACCCGACCAGAAGTCACATAACATTTGTGCTAGGTGGAACCTATATTTAGTCAAGTCAAATGGTTTTGAGATTTAAATTATTATTGTTGTTTTTGTTTTATGTGTATATATATAGTAGTTTAATATTTATATTTTTAGTTTAGATATACTACTAATTTACATGTAATGGTGGTTAATAGAGATAGTGTGAACTCCTAAATAGGTTACAAAGTCATTTGGTACATGTTTACCAGAGTTTTCTAAGACAGGATCAGAACTGGAATAGGGTACTTAGTCTCTCTGGCAATACTTTTTAAAACGTTCTCATTTGAACCTGCCGTTTATTGGTCATATTTTTCTTAAAAATCTCATTTTCTTGACACATTTATTTTAACTCATGATATCTTATTTAATTATAGATTCCCAGTAAACTAATATTTTAGTAAAATAATATTTTCATATATATTTTTGTAAAGTATATACATATACACACTTTTAAATTTTATATTATTTATAACGTTATTAGGTTTTTAAATATTGTCTAACGGGTAATTACATGCACACCCACTTTTAAATTGTATATTATTTATGACGTTATTAGGTTTTTAAATCTTGTCTAACCGGTGTAGTTAGTGGACCGGTATGACAACATGTTCAATAACTAACAATAATGGTTGGTTGCTAGGAGGCTAAACGGAGAGTGAAATAAAGCAAGGACTTTGTGTCTCTACTTTCTATATTCTAAGTGTCCCGAAATTCTTAAAAGTTATATGTAGGTAATATGGGTTCCGGAATTTTTGGTGGTGAAGGTTTGTGATCTATAGCTATACATACACATAGATATTATAGGATTCATTGTATGGAAAGCAAAACCAATCATTATTATTTTGTTATGAAAAAGGGCCCTTTTAATTATCCGCTTTAGTCCCAAAATGTCTGACCCGGCCCGTATTGGTTGTAACTTGTAATTGTTTCTTACCTTTTTTTAATAGCAACGTTTGTTCACACTCTACACCAATAATTCTATGTTATTCTCCTTTGCCAATATTTAAACCTGAAATCTCACCTCTAAAAAGCATTAACCTTTACTAAGTGTGCTAGCCCCACATTCACACTTTTCCTAACTTCACATTTTTTTAAGAATTCAGTATCAATAAAACTATATTAATATTTAGATCACTTATAATGTAACCAAAAAAAAATAGAACTCAATGCACTTCTACTTATATATATACACCTTCTCCATTAACCTTTTAATCCACACCCACTAAACCTTAATCAACAATAATATGTTTTTAATCATCTTTCCTCAACTCTTCACTTCCTCTCTCCTCCCCCTTTTCATTTTCCTACTCACCATTTTCCCAAAATGCTACTACTTCTCCTCTTCAAAAACCCACCACCTTCTCCGCCCAAGCTTCCGGTCATCGGAAACCTCCACCAACTAGGCTCGAGCCGATAAACACGGCCCCCTCATGCTACTTCATTTCGGCAGCGTGCCTGTAGTCGTCGCCTCCTCGGCCCATGCATCACATGAAATCATGAAAACACACGATTTAACGTTTGCAAAGAGCGCGAAATCAAGCGTCCCGAGCATCCTTTCGTACAATGCGAGGGACATTGCGTTCTCAGACTATGGAGAGTATTGGAGACAGATCAAAAGCATTGCTGTTCTTCAACTTCTTAGCCCGAAACGAGTTCATTCATTTCGTCGCATGCGAGAAGAAGAATCTGATCTACTCGTTGAACGAATTCGAGAGATCAGTTCTTCTTCTTCTTGTTCTTCTCCGGTTGTTAATCTAAGTGAGTTGTTGAATTCACTCACTAATGGTGTGATATGTAGGGCGGCATTAGGGCGGAAACCTGCGGCGAAAAGTTTAAGGAGTTGTTTGCTCATTTTGTGGAGTTGTTAGGGGTTTTTAGTGTTGGTGATTATATTCCATGGTTGTCATGGGTGGATTGGATGAAGGGACGTGATGTTAGAGCGGTGAAGATTGCAGCGGAATTCGATGCGTTTCTTGAAGGCGTTATCGCCGAGCATGTTGATCGGAAGAAGCTAATGTCCGGTGGTGGTGGAGGTGGTGGAGAAGATGATGATGAGAAAGATTTTGTGGACATTTTGCTGGAAATTGAGAGTGATAAGGATGCTAGTTTTGTTCTTGAAAGAGATACCGTTAGCTCTTATTTTGGTAAGTACATTAAAGTTTTTATGTTTAGGTATATGTGTAAAATGAGTCGAGTCTAGTCAAGCCTGAGCTCGGCTCATTTAGCTAACAAACCGGGTTGGGATCTGAAACTGGTTTATAAACCGATGGTGAAACCAGTTACGGTGAAACAAAGCCCATTTTGATGTGGTACGTCCGTTTGAAATCGGTTTAAGAATATATGCGTTTAAATCGTTTAAAGCTCGACCAAACCGGTTACAAATCATTTGGCCCAAAATCCGGTTTTGTGCACCTCTAAACTCGAACAATCGAACTCGGTACTTTTCGAGCTTTATTTCTAAAGTTCGAGCTCATCTTATGGTTAGTTTTTCAAGCTTGATTCGGCTAGCATATTATTTATTAATTAATCCTATTTACGTTAATAATTTATTTTTTATACCTACTTATAATTATAATACTTACTTATAATTATAATTTCTAGTTTCTACATAAAACATAATATATATTATTTAGTCATATTTATTATAATTTTAAAATTTAAAAGTATTTTAATATAAATATGTATACATAAAGTATAATGAAAAAATTATACAAATCATACCCGTCTAGACTCATGAGGCAGCTCGATCAAGGTCAATAAATAAAGCTCGAGCTCAAAAAATTATATAAATCATACCCGTCTAGACTCATGAGCCAGCTCGATCAAGGTCGATAAATAAAGCTCGAGCTCAGATTTAAGCTAGTTTAAGTTCAACTCGATTCGAGCTTTAAGCAAAGCAATCTTAAATAACTCAGAAGCTCATGGTTTAGCTCGTTTACACCCATAATTTTAATATTACTTTATCAAAAGAAATTTTGAATACCGATCCAAATTCTTGCATGTAGGATGTGTTCACGGGTGGGACCGATTCAACCTACGCAACTCTTGAATGGGAACTCAGTGAGTTGATAAGAAACCCACATGCAATGAAAAAACTACAAGAAGAGGTACACCAAGTAGCAGGGCCGTCTCCGAAAGTCAAAAAAAACTTTTGGCCCTGTACGAGGTAAATAAAATTTGGGCCCTATTCATTAATCCATTATGTTTGTTTATGGATTTGGGCCAAGTCATTAATCCAATACACACTAAAACAATTAGGCTTTGAAACAATTGGGCTTAGGAACAATTAGGTTCTAAACAGTTGGGACTTCATGTTTTTGGTGCATAAATCCTGTAATAAAAGTTATTTTTTATAATAAACAACACAGTCTAATTTATTAAAATCATACATTAATAATAATAGTAGTAATAATAATAATAATAATAATGCAATTCATGTTTATACAAATTTCTTCATCAATCTACATTCACCTTCACGCACACAGTAAACATAGTATGAGTGGGATTTATTTTATAAACACACGAAACAAAACAAAACAAATGGGCCTTAAAAGTTTTTGGGCCCTGTTCGGTGGCACACTCTACACACCCTATGGGCCGGGCCTGCCAAGTAGCCAAAGGCAAACCCAAGATCACCGAAACCGACTTGGATCAAATGCGGTATCTAAAGGCCGTCGTCAAAGAAACATTTCGAATGCACATGCCACTCCCACTTCTCGTTCCTCGCGAATCCACCCAAGATGTTGAACTATTGGGCTACAATATTGCAGCTGGGACACAAGTTCTAATCAACGCGTGGGCGGTTGGTAGAGACTCCTCTTTATGGGACAACCCTGATGAGTTTTGGTCCGAAAGGTTCTTGGATAGCCCGGTTGATTATAAAGGGCTTCATTTTGAGTTGACACCGTTTGGCGCGGGTCGAAGGAAGTGCCCTGGAATCCAGTTTGCGATGAGTGTGAATGAGCTTGTGTTAGCTAGTTTGGTGCATAAGTTTGATTTTGTGTTGCCTGATGGCCAAAAAGGGGAGGATTTGGACATGAGTGAGACTATTGGGATCACAATTCATAAGAAGTTGCCTTTGCTAGTGGTAGCAACTCCATATGTTTGAATACTTTATGGTTAATACAACCAAAACTATGTTGTAGTGTGCATTAGTTTCCCTCTTCACTTGCTTTACTATATTGGATTTGTCGATAGTACGCGGCGTGGTGGTGAGGGCAGGGGATTCTCCATCGGCGTGGTGCGCTTAGGTTTGGTGATGTGGAGGGTTTACATTGGTTGGCGGATTTGGTTGTTTTTGATTAGTTCTTATTTATCTTTTTTATTTTAACTTTTTTTTATAAAAACGCCACTAACCACGCCGCTTTCGCTCCTTCCTTTTTTGCACCACGCCACTTTTCTGACACGTGCTGACTTGGCAGCCACATGTCGAATAACACCCACTCTTTCATGTCCACCGCTTTGTTTAGTCTAAGCTAGAAGCTAGTTATGTTAAACTACCAGTCGATAACTAGTTAAACATGTACAAATAATATTTTGACAAAATTTTAGAGTCATTATAAGCAATAACTAAAAACTATAAAAGTTGAAATTGAAATCACCTCTAAATTCCCTACTGATGAAACCAAATAGTAAACCATATTTTTACACTAAACCCAAAAGAATGCGGTAACATGTCTCAATCTTTAAAATAAAATCATTTGTGATATGACATGGTAGAAGATACCTTTTGATAAATACAAATAAAAAAAAAACGAAAAAAAGAGATTGCGCGATATAAGATTACAACTAGGGGTGCAATTTGTGTAAACGAGCCGAGCCGAGCCGAGCCCAAGCTCAATCAGGCTCGAGCTTGATTAATTTATGAGAGTTTGAGCTTGAGCTCGGCTCGTTTGTATTTTCTCAAGCTCGAGCTCGGCTCGTTTATTATCTATTAATTTAATATTGATTAATAAATAAAAATAATATAAATAATAGACTTTTTAGGCTCGCGAGCTCGATAAGTGAAGCTCGGGCTCGTTTACTAAATAAGCTTATTTTTAGGTTCGAGGTAGGCTTGTAAACAAGTTTAAATAGGCTCGGCTCGACTCGGCTCATTTACAGTAAGGCTCGAGTAGCCTAACGAGCTTCACATGCAAGGCTTGAGCTCGGGCTCGATAAACAAACGAGCTTTATATTAGGCTCAAGTTTGGCTTGGGCTCGATAAGGCTCGACTTGTTTCGAGTTTTTTCTCGAGCCGATCTCGAGTAGCTCGTGAACCGCTTGGCTCGTTTGCACCCCTAGTTACAACCTGATTTATAATCCGCGGGTAGGGTTAACTGTTAAGTATGGAACCGGACCCGAAACCCGTTTTTACCACTACAAGAGAACATAGCGGATAGAGGTGTACAAATCGGTTTTTTTTACAAAAACCGGTTCCGGTTAATAACCGAACCGGTTTTTCTCATCAAAACAAAAAACCGGTTTTTGTATAACCGGTTCCGGTTACTAACCGGTTTTTTTTTACAAAAATCACTGACCGCCCCAACCGGTTGTGATCGGTTTTTAACCGGTTTATCAAAAAAAAAACCCGGTTTTATTCCGGTTTAAACCGGTTTCGGTTTTAAAACCGGTTTCGAAGGTGAATAACACTAACCGGTCTATAACCGCCGGTTCGATTCGGTTGTAAAACCGGTTACAAAAAAACCAGTTAAAAAAAAACCAGTTTCGGTTTCTTTTCCAGTTTCGGTTGTAAAACCGGTTTTTTTTTTTCCACCTCTAAATAAGCCCATATTATTTGGGCATACAAATAAAATGTAGTTTGTGCCCAATAAGTTCACAGATACAAAAAAGTAGTCAAGTCTTCAACACGCCTGATGGGTTAAAGAAGACTGGTATCTACGAACAAAAAAAACCCTAGTTTCAGAAACAATATATATTTTTTTTTAATTTTCGACAATGATTGATCTGCAATTCTACATCATTGACTTGTAACAAGTAAACACTTGCTAATTTACGAGATCGATATTATGAATATATGATCCTGATGATGCTTTGAACCTGCTGATAAATCTGACATCTGAATCACTGGATATGTAAGTAAGATTGTTTTCTGGTTAATTTTGTGTGCTTGTTACTGATATTAATTGTTTTAACATGTGAATTGTATATAGTTTAATTTAATCTTTATAGCTATCATAATTAGGGTTAGATTTGCTTATTTATGAGACTAATAAATTATCATAATTAGGCTTAGATTATTAAGTTGGTAAGCAACTGTGAACTGATTATTTGAAGTTGATTGTTTTAAATTCAAGTAATTTGATTATCATAGTTAGTTTTCCGTTATCCAAACACTCAAACTGGATCATCTGTTGTACTAAACTAGCTGGCAGAGGGTTTCGGGTTGACTGGTTGAATTGATGAATCGAAACATGATTAATATATATTTATTTGTGTTAAAGATATTAACCGTAACCCTTTATCCGGATAATATATCTAAAGTCTTGTAACCTGAAAACAACTCATGTAACCCGTTTATCTAAACGAGTCCAACGGGTTGGTGGGTTGATTTGATGAACCCAAACAAGATTCATATACTTATTTGTGTTAAAGCAATTAACGACCCTAACCCGTAACCCAAACACAACCCGTGTAACACCCATTTATCTAAACAAGTCCTACGGGTTGTAAACGGATTGGTGGATTGCCACCAGATCGTAAATGGGTTGACGGGTTGTAATAAATGGGTAGAGCTGTTCAAAAAGCATGTGGCTTGTAGCTCGCTCAAAAAAAGCTCATTTGCTCGTTCGTTTGGATTGTGTAAATAAAGCCAAACATTTTAAGCTAATCAGTTATAACTTATAACCCAAGTAGCAGTCAGTATTAATCTTTCTGAGCCCAAGTTTTACATCAATCTAAGCTCTTTTGCTCATATTGAATTTGTTTATAAAGTTTGAATTTATGTAAAAATTATTATTTTTTTTATGAAAAGGGAAAAGGTAAACATGCTGGCTCGAGCTTCTCACAAGCTGAGCTCGAATTTCACCTTGTTAAGAATAAACTAGCCGATCCGAGCTGACTTATTTAACTACTATTCCATGCGGAAGTTGGTTCGGCTCGCCCGTTAAGCGTTGGTCTTATTAAATTTATTTTCTTTATGTTTTTAAACGGGTCGACCCGAAAACAAACATTAATTGATCTATATTTTGCACAATTTTATCTTTTAGAGATCCTATGGAGAGATGGCAGCCAAGAAGGGGGAGAGGAAGAGGCAGAGGAACGTATTCGTCTTCATCTCATACGCAATCGAACAACTTTCGACCTTCAAATACTTCAAGTTATCAAACTACCAGAAAAACAACTCCAAATCATACCAGTTCTGTAATCAACAATAAACAAGACAATAACGATCCCGAAGACCTCCCCAACTTAACCGGATCATGCCCTTATATGTGTCCAGTTGACGAGAGATCACGTCGCGAACGACTAAGAGATCTAGCCGTTTTCGAGAGGTTAAACGGGAACCCGTCTTTATCGTCATCTACACTTGCTGTTAAAAAGTTCTGCAGGACAATATCAACGAAAGACGTGCGGGATGTTGACTTACGGCCTATTTTTGTGCTAGAAGACACTTTGAATCACCTTTTAGACATTTTCGGGTCAAAAAGTCAACCCTTTGAAGTTATCCATGACTTTGTTTTTGACCGAACACGATCCATAAGGCAAGACCTCAGTATGCAAGGTATAATAACGGGAGATCAAGCGATACGAATATACGAAAGAATTGTAAAGTTTCATATCGTTTCTCATTACAAGCTTCAACGAAATAACGCGAATTCGGATCCGAATGTCTCTCCAATGCATCACCTTAACATGGAGCAGCTTACAAAGACGTTGTCGTCTTTATACCACGTGTATGATCAAACCCGTAAACCAAATCCCGAGTTTTATTCCTTTCACGTGCTTCTTCATCTCGGTTCTGATCATCAACAAACGGGTGAGTCGCTATCTCTATGGTTCCGGAAGCTTCCTTTTACGATCACGAAGTCGAAGGAAATGATGTTTGCGCGTAAGCTTTTAAGGTACTCGCGTTTTGGGAACTATAAACAGTTTCTTGAAACTGTAGATTCAGAAGCATCCTGTTTACAGTATTATGTTCTTGAACCGTACATTTGTGAGATTCGTGCGTTAGCGTTAGCGTGTTTGAATTACGGAGGGTATAAGCTACACCCGTATCCGATTGCTGACATAGCCAAACACTTGTTCATGGAGGAATCTGATGTTGAATCTTTTTGTAAAGATTGCGGTTTAGAGACTTACACTAGTGAAGAAGGAACAAAGTTTATGCCTACTAAACAGACAAGTTTCTGCAGCCCGAAAGGATCCCGGAAATATTACCCCATGGTGTCGAAACAGTTGAAAACGATGTACGATGAGGTACCCGAAACAGTCTGAGCTCAGGAATTTTTCTTAACATCTACGATGTTGTGGGGATCGAAGGTTGTTTCGAGCATGTTTGTTATCTGATATGATGGAATCTTTGTTTCTTGTGCTTGTGGACTCTAATTTATATGTATATAGACTATTTGGTGTAATTTGATGTAACTTGTTATCATTGATGAACATATTCAAACAAAGATATGAGCAAAGTTATTGTGTTTCTGATTTGAAACTTGTATTTACTGACTTGCATAATAAAAGGCATTTGGTAGGTTATGAATGTGTTTTTCTGCTATTTTCTAAGTAGGTATGTGTGTGTACGTTTTTATTTGACTTTTGCTATTGAATATTACTTGTTTTTCTAAGAAAGATTTGCGCAGTCTTTTATGTCTATGTCGCACAAACCACACGTAGACATTGACATATGCAGAGTATATGTTTTTCGAAGACGTTTCATTAAAAAAACGTCTACAGTAGCTCTTCTTGGTGCAGACTTGGTCTAGCCACTTTTAAGACATTCTAAGGTTTGCAAAGGGTAAAACACCACCACGTCCACCACTACCATCGTCCGTACACCACTACCAGTTTATTTTATAAGTATACATATGTTAAAAAACAAACAACCTACTTTTTGCAGACTGCAGAGGTTTGGTCCACCTATTCTTCTACAGATGTCTGCAGATATGGTCCGCAGATTGAACACATTTTACCTCTTAAAAAACCATAAATGTAGATTTAATAGTAGGTTTAGAGTGTGTGGGAGTTAGCTGTTTTAAAAAAAGTTCTACATCTTCGTATGTTCTATGCTTCGTCCTACCTTATTTCAGAGTCGGTTGTCTTTACCAACTGACACTGGGTGGGTCAGTCGACCGGTCTATCTTTAACGTATTTTTGTCTAATTTTTTTTTTGCTAAACAATGAATGTATATTATTTATTGTGAATAAAATACGTTATTAAAAATAGACTTTGACGTGTAAAACACCAGCAAAACGATATAGATGGCCACACAATATTGCGAGTGGGAGCCCAACTTATCTCACATTTGGAGCAAACTTTAAATATAAAATGGTTTCCTTAAAAAAGTACCATTACAAAAAACAAATTTAACCTGATAGTGCAGTTAATAAAACACACTAGAATAAATTTATTTATTTAACAGAGGTTTCGTAATTAATATCTTGTAACAAATCTTTTTCAATTTCTACAATCACCAGTCAATTTAATCTTTTTAGAACGAGTATGAGATCCTAATATGATCATGGATCGAGAATCGGACTGAACCGACCCACAAGATGTTCAAGCCTAGATAGTAGAACTTGGTTGAGAGGTGTTTCAAAAGTGTTCCTTTTACTCCACAAGACGTTCAAGCCTAGAGGGTAGAACTTAGTTGAGACGTGTTCTGGAAGTGTGCCTCTTACTATGTATAAAAGTTTCTTTCAGGTTTTAGGTTTTAACATTCTCTGGCTTAACGTATTTGGATATGCATGTATAGATGTAACACTGGCTCGTTACACTTCAATTTTGTCAATTGTTTAATAAGATATTTAGGATTCTAATCGCAACAATGGTAACTTTAACTCGAATATAGTTTAAGAAAAAAAATACAAGAATTACAAGAATGTGCATCTGGTTACAAGAATGTGCATCTGGTGGACATATGGCCATATGGGTGTTAAACACTTGGTTTCAAAGTTATTAAACTGAAAACAGAATGGAACAGGATTGGACCAAAACTGCTTAAAATAAACATGTTAAAACATGCTTTAAAAAAATCAAATGGATACTTTTATGTTAAAATACAACTATTTTAACACAGCAGCCACACCCTCTATTTGGCCAATCGGTTTCCGAAATCAGTTTGTAGTAACTGATCGTTGGTATGAAGGAAGATGATGATCAACTTCATCGACTTCCACTTTAGATATGTCATATGCTTTGAATAGTTTTAAAAGTGAAGATGTGTCATACACTTGAGCTCGGATGCTTGACATGTGCTTCAAATGCTCTAATTATCAAGATACATAAACCAAATGTATAGGCTTTGTATACATACAAGTCTTTTAAATTAAGAGTTAATTACGTTTTTTGTCCCTGTGGTTTGTCAAAAATCACTAATTCAGTCCATTAGTTTAAAAATTGTCATTTCAGTCCCTGTAATTTCACTTTCGTAACTATTTCAATCCATTGGTTTGTCAAAAATCACTATTTCAGTCCATTAGTTTGCAATATAGTGTCAGAATAATTGGATGGAATTAACGAAAGTGGATTGAAATAGTGACGAAAGTGAAACCACAGGGACTGAAATGACAATTTTTAAATTAAGGGACTGAAATAGTGGTTTTTGACAAATCACAGGGACGAAAAACGTAATTAACTCTTTAAATTAATGATCCACATTCTCATAAATGTTTATTATTAAACATATCATTTTAATCAATAAAAATAAACACTTCAATAATTATTCTCATAGACGTGTAAATCAAAAGTCAAAATAAAGCCTAATAGTTTATAGTCTAGTGGTATTTTAGAAAGTGGGATACGACTTTGAGATCCGTAGGTTCTATGTTTGATTTTTATAAGGGGATTTTTTTTTTCTAAATTTATTGGGCTTCTCTTAAATTGATGTATAAGCATTATGTCAAGTGGAGATACATATGATCAGGTGGTTCCGTAGATAACACGATTATTCCGATGATCCGTCACTGATCCAAATTTAATGTAAAAAAATCAAAAAAAAATTTCCCCTTAAAAAAACTTTATTATAAAAAACCCACCCACTCTAACCTAACTAATCATAGTTAAAAACCAAGCTCATCAACCAACCATGGTCAAACCCCACAAACAGATGCCACCACAGATAATGCACATCAACGTCTATAACAACCACCACGTGGACGGCCAGATCATCACAGTTCTCAATTGATTGGTTAATATTCCGTTGGCGTTAGGGCTCGAGATTATCCATACATCATCCTCTTCAAATCATCCATCGGAGAGAAATTCAACCGGAGATCTGTTCATATCATCATCAAATTCACATCAGATTTACATCAATTTTCATCAGATCATGGAGATGGAGCGTGTGACGGAGTTTCCGATGAGTAACGTTGATATCGGACCGAGAGAAACGGCAGCGTATTGGCTGGGATGTTGTTCATCCGGCTGCTAAGGTATAAGATCTGATTCGTTTTGTTCAGATTTATCTAATTTGTTTGGCGTTTTGTTTTGGATCTGTTTATTTTGCTAGATCTGTTTGAAATCTGAATCGGTGAGCAGGTAAGGCTAGATCTAGGGTTTATGTTTAGATCTGATCGGATTAACAGCTCGTTATTGTTCTAATTAGCTTATTATTCGTTGTGTGTGTTGGAGTTTGACGTTTGGCGGTATAACTTTTGTTTTGACGATTTTTGCTTTTGTTTTGATGATTTGTTTTAGTTTTTATGTCTAAAGTTTTGATCTAGTTATGGTTTTTCTCAGTTTTTACTTAATTAGAGATATTAGTCGCTGAAATCTTAATTTGTATAATTTTAAGCAACTTTTGGCTGGATCATCTTTTTTGGTTAATCTTGTATGTTACTCTAAATCGGAGAAGGTGTTGTAAGAATTATAATTTGTGGCCGTTGAGTTTTGTACTGGATTGATTTTGGTGTTGTTAATTAAAGAATGTTCTCATCGGATGACTATCGTTATGGTTCTAGTTAGCCGATTATATATGTTTTTGTTTGTATATAGTTTGACTGTGCTGGAAATTTGGAATTTGATGTGGTTGGGTGGGTGGTAACTAATAATGAAAACTTTTGTTGTGGTTCGTTTTGATGATTTAGGCCTTCGGTGGATTTTAGTATACAATACGTCGTTTTTTGATGCTTAGCTTATTAGTGTTTGTGTTTTATTGAAAAGTCTTAATAATGATCTCCCTAGGTTTTTGTAAGCGGCTTTTGGCTAGATCATTTTTTTGTTAATCATATGTGTACTGTAAATCCGAGAAGGTGTGGTAAGAGTTATAATATGTGATCATGGAGTTTTATTCTAAATTTTAATGGATTAATTTTTTTGGTTCTAAAATAATGAAGAATTTGGTGTGGTTATGGAATATTAATTTTCATTGTCATTGCAACTGCCAGCTTGCATATCTTTCATTTCATAATTTTCTGCTGACGGTATTGACAAGTTTTTGAAATTTTTGGTACACTGTTGAAGTGTTGATTAAAATCTTGATGGCAAGGAGAGTCAATAATGTCTATTTAAAAGAAACATGAATGGATGCCTGTGTGTAGGCTCAGCTAGGATTGTTTTATGGACAAGATGTTGGAAATGTGACAAGCTTTGCACCCTCGCGGGCACCCCAAGACCATAATAGTACAACATCTCATCTTAAGCGTGTGGCTCATGATGGTTCTCCACCATGGCGTGAAGATGATAAAGATGGGCATTATGTGTTTGCACTGGGAGATAATTTAACTTCTCGCTGTAACTACCCTTCACTGCCATCAAATAGATTTTTATATTGATTTCTGGTTTATAGTACTAGCTGAAATCTAATATGTCGTACTTCTAAATTTTTTTATAGCTATTGAAAATTCTGCATACAAATAAATTAGCACGCCATGCTATCTAGATTGTTAATAGGGAACAAAACTTTTTGGTAACGGAGTATGAACTCATTTTAAAATATCAGTGATTGGTTGTTTGTGCTTTGTTATTCTAGTGTGTTGTTGAAAATTTCGTTTATGGCTTTGTGATGTTTATATTGTCATCTTTGTGTGGTACTGAGTTTTTTCTCTTTTTTTTGTTTCTCAGATAAGATTCATGGGAAAATGGGAGAAGGTGAGAATCGTCTACCAAGTAACTAATTGTAGGTAATAAGCTAGTTATTGATAACTGAAGGATATAACTCTATATATTTGTTTGATTTAGGTACATTTGGTCAAGTATTGGAATGCTGGGATAAAGAAAGGAAGGAAATGGTGGCCATTAAAATCGTCCGTGGAATAAAGAAATATCGTGAGGCAGCAATGATCGAGATCGATGTGCTCCAACAACTCGGTAAACACGATAAAGGTGGCAATCGGTGAGTGACAGTTTTCTATTTGAGCAGCCTGGTTGTGTAACAGTTTGTGTTTGTTGTTAAATTCGTCTATTCCTTGCAGTTGTGTACAATTAAGGAACTGGTTTGACTATCGTAACCATATCTGTATTGTAAGTAAAATACGATTGATATGGTGGATTTATTTCCCCAATTTATCAAATGTTTGGGTTTAAGATAATTTGGATGCATTCAGGTTTTTGAGAAGCTTGGACCAAGTTTATATGATTTTCTACGCAAAAACAATTATCGATCATTTCCTATAGACCTAGTTCGAGAGATTGGAAGACAACTCTTGGAATGTATAGCATGTGTGTAGTAATCGCTTATGCTATTTTTACATCCGTTAATTCTTCTGTACTTGTTTGTTTTCTGTTTTATTGACTGTCTTTGGGTAGTTTCTTGTGTGTGTTAACTAGAAGTTTGACCATTGTTGACTGTCTTTGCTGATTATCAATGTGTTAATGTGTGTTTGTTAAATATGTTGCAGTCATGCATGATCTGCGCTTGATACACACCGATTTGAAGCCTGAGAACATTCTTCTAGTGTCCCCAGAGTATATCAAAGTGCCTGATTACAAGGTTTGAACATTTTTATTATTATTATTTAGAGGTAACAAAACGGGCTGATGGCTAACAGTTTATATTTCCAATATGTTGTTTTAGGGTTCATCTAGGTCACCCAAGGATAGTTCATACTCCAAAAGAATACCAAAATGCAGTGCTATCAAAGTGATTGATTTTGGTAGCACAACGTATGATCGTCCAGACCAGAGCTACATAGTGTCAACACGCCATTATCGGGCACCAGAAGTTATATTAGGTATTTACTTTGTTTAGTTTATTGAAATAGTTAAATTTCTTGATCATGTGTTGATAATGTATGTTGAAGCCATTCAAATATTCAGCTCATTTCATTAAGGCATTTTGTGACCTTGGTTGTTTTTGGGCTGAAATGGGTATTAAATGAAAATGGCTATAAACTTGTGTGGTCTATAAAGTAAGAAAACAAGATGAATACTTTAGTGGGTTCCACATGCATCATCCCTTCCTATGTTTCTATGCATAGTAGGCTCACGTATTTATTTGCCATCTGACCCGTGTTTCTTACAGGATTGGGATGGAGTTACCCTTGTGATATATGGAGTGTTGGTTGTATCCTTGTGGAGCTATGCTCGGTAAGTTTTGAGCTACATCTTTCAATATACAGGTGGCTTAACCTTTTGTCTCTTTATGACAACAAATAAATGTCGTTTTGACCTTTATTTTATTTGCGTCAAAAGGAGACAAAAATCATTTTGAGAGTAAGTAAACTTTTGAAAACTGGAAGGCTTATTTTGACTTGTACACTTGTAAAACAGGGTGAAGCTTTGTTCCAAACACACGAGAATCTCGAACATCTTGCTATGATGGAAAGGGTCCTTGGCTTTTTACCTCAGCCCATGTTGAGGAAAGCAGAGTGAGTATTTTCTTCGTTTATACAGCAGCGCTTTTTCTTAATTCTATATATTAACGTTACCATCTTTTCAGTCGGCATGCAGATAAGTACATTAGAAAAGGTAGGCTGGACTGGCCTGAAGGTGCTACCTCTCGAGAAAGTATCAAAGCCGTTCAAAAACTACCTCGACTTCAGGTTTCAATCCTCCGTGTTCATCTCCATTTATCGTTCTCGTACACTTACATAATCTTAATGATATTATTCTTTTACAGAACTTAATCATGCAGCATGTAGACCATTCGGCTGGGGACCTAATTCATCTCTTACAAGGGCTTTTAAGATACGACCCTTTAGATAGGTTAACAGCACGAGAAGCTTTAAGACATCCGTTCTTCACTAGAGACCACTTTAAGCGTTACTAGTTGATTGTTTCGGATGGATTGGCTTAAATTTTCGGTTAGTATGGTTTGAAGGGGCGAATGTTGTGTTTTTTCCCTTTTCCATCCTGATTGAATGCAAAATCAAATCGTTTATTGTGAGTTGTCGAGTCTTGTACATGTACCATGTTTAGTGTATCAGAATATTTTATTGACCGCAATGTGCAATGGTGCGCAAGTTTACCCGAAATGGCTAATTTGGTCTGTTTGTGTTATGTTTTGTGTTTTGGAATACCACCCGAATATTATCTAAATGTCACCCAAATTGTTAAAGTTAATAGGCGACAATTTATCTACCATTGACCATGAACTAGTGACGACTATCGGTTTTATCTATGCCCATGGCATTATAGCCTAGTGGTATCTTGGGGGGTGGGATAAGGTTTAGGGACTTCTGGGTTTGATTCTTACAAGGGGGTTTCTTCCTAAATTTATTGGGTTTCTTCCTGAATCGATGTATAAGCATTATTGCCTAATGAAGATGGATATTGGATATGATTGGGTGGTTTTGCTGGTGGCACATTGATACTAAACTGGTTTGATAGTGATCCAAATTTGCCATAAAAAAGATAATAGAGTCTCTATTTCAACATACGTATATCATATCATCATCTCTCAACTGTTTGGTGTAAGTAGGCTAAGTCCGAACGCGTTGGACTTTAAGAATCATGAGTGTACCATCAATCCCGAATCATAGTTACATTTGTACCATCAACTTGTCATGTTAATCCAATATCTGTCAAATATGACATCAGTCATCTCTAACCTGTGGACTACCCCACGTGGTTTAACAATATGATAAATGCTAAAGAAAAATCATGATGACAATTCAAAGTGATGAAAAACACATGAATTTGAGGAATAAAAGACTTGTTAATGTATATGATGTTGATAAATAAGAAAAGATTGCTTCGATAGAAACAACTTTAGGATGATTTTCTTATTTTTGTCATACTTGCTTAAAACATGCCTTACAATGACAATAAAAAATGATATGTAACACCACGATTTGAAGAAATGCTAAAAATAAAATGTTTTACTTGTTTTAGATGATACTTGTTTTATAAAATACCGATGTGTAATTCTATGTTAGCAGGGATGATAAAGCATGTCGTTATTAAGGTTGCGAAGAGAGTTTATAGAGAACTTTAGCATACTTCAAGGAAACTGATAAGAAAAAAAAAGGAAGTTATTTTTCGAACATCTCGTATGATTTGCCAATCTCTGCTCATCCTTCATGAATTGTGGGTATTCTCTTCTCTCTCACCTCATGCTACCCATGACAACTTCTCGTTTAACCTTCTATCTAGATTTGTGTCCATCTCATCTCAATGACACCAGACATCTTGAACTTATGTATGACCTTCCCAAACAAGTGGTGAGAGGGGAACAACCGACAATCCTTGAAAAGTAGTTTCAATTGTTAACATAGAACACCCCCTCCCCGCAACGTCTACTTTCCATTGCATATCATAATTACATGTTATCACAAAGTACAACTCTGCATTTTTTATGACAACCCTTGAAAAGTACTCCCCCACCCACCCCCTAATGTCTACTTCCCTTGCATATCATAATTACATGTTATCACAAAGTACAACTCTACATCGCTTTTTATGTTTATAAAAACAGGCCAATACAATTTATATTTTTGATAGGTTCGAAATAATATTTTAAAGTAGTTGTTTAATATGAGCGTTATTGATTGGTTAAGTATGCTTGAATAATTCATGTTCTATCTTAAATTCTTGGTCAATTTAGTTTATTTTTTGCGTATGTACAAAACACCCTTTAGGCTTTTCGAAAAGAAGAAAAAAACATGTAGATCTTGGTGACATGGTGTTTTACTTTTATGCAATACATTAAATAATAAAAACTTTAGAAACGATATGTATTCATTGATTTGAACCAGAGGTCATTTGTTTGTTTATTGAGGGATATAGCTATTAATTTATTGGATGCTATTTCGTGAAAAATATTTGTTTATACATCCAATTCCAAATGAGGCTATAAATTTGTTTTTGGGCTTTTAAATGATTCATACAAATTGTAACCTTCCAAATTGTAGTTTAAATCGTTCTTTTATTATTAAACTTAAATTTAAACGGGTTTCCTTCTTTATTCTAAAAGAATCAATGAACCGAACATATGTTGAGATATTACGACTATAGTTTTATGTATTATGATCTTTCGTTTGCTATAAAACCGACCAAATTCCCGCATGCTGCAACATGCAAGTTTACTTACTAGTTATTATTATAACTTCAAGCAAAAGTATGGACACAAACACTTAAACAAACAAATCTTTGTATGTGTACGTTTATAAGCGAAGATACATGAAAAACAATCTATCATAAATAATATTTACTTTGAAATATACATAATGTTTGTTTTCTTATACATTTGTTTATATTTGTTCATTTAGTTATAACTATATCACTAAAATTATTTTTTATATCTAGCACCCGATTGGATTCTCAAGAATCCTCCCGATTTAGATAAAATGGGAAAAATAGTGAGAATCTTGTAAAATTTAAATAAAACTAGTAAGAGACTGCTGAAAAGAGTTCCCGAATCCACCAGTACTCATGTGACAAACATTTCGTCAAAAGATTTTTTCTTTTTTCTTTTGCACAACAAATTGTTACTATTTATTGCAAGCAACAAACAAATAAACAGAAGTGGTATACAACAAGATGTCAAGATGCTACAACCCCACATACAAGTCATATTATACAAAATTTAAATTATAAAGTCGTTTCTACGCCATTGACACCAAGATAAAACCTATATGTTTCGTTCCGTCAAAAGATTTGGCAGCTGTTTAATTCATTTACTTGCCCCGCAAGTATCACATGAAATAAGCCTAGCATTTTTCAAATAAAAGTAATGGACAAGTTGAAATACAAAAGTCAAAAGGCTATCATACGAACTTGTCAAATGTCAAACAACAAAACATTAAATCAGTAAATCTAAAGTGAAAGGAATTGTTGTTTCTGACAAAAGCTGTGGGGTATGGTGGGGCGGGGGTTTGAGGCGATGGTTGACACGTGGAAAAGGAGGGGCACCTCCCATGAAGCAGCCCAGCGGTGGGTATGGTGGGGTGGGGGTTTAGGGCGTTGGCTAGGCTACGCGGATTTTTTTAAATACACACAATATTAGTTAAGAAAACCTAAAATTATTATTAAACATTCCTAAAACATTACAAAAAAAACATACTTATTAAACATATAAAAAAAACCCTAAAGCGTTAATCTCGAAGAGGGCGAGCTTGTCGAACACCCTCCTCTCCTTGGACCGGTACTCGATGTTGGCCACCTCGACCAGGTCGCCGTGGCTTATGTCCCCTCCCGGGACGATTTGGTAGTAGGCCTTGAACCGCTCGAGTTTCGGTCGTAGGTCGCGCCGCTTGTGTTGGCAAGCGTTTAGGTTGTGCCGATCGTTCCTGACGTTATGCCGAAAGCTTGCGAAAACCTCCTGCCAGAAATGGGTTTTGCCGGCTTGGCGAGCCTTCATCGCGTCGACGACGCACGAGACAAGTGCAAGCTCTTCTTCGTTTGTCCACGAGGCCATGATCAACGTTTGGAAAGTGTCGGTTTCGGGTGGCGGTAGTGGGTAGCGAAGGTGAACAGCGGTGGTGGGTTGTTTGGGTTAGCGGGGGGTTATTTATAACCGCTCGGGTTAGCTGTTTGGCCAAGCCAAACGGTTTGTTTTTAAATTTTAAAATGGCTAGATTGACCCGCCAATCACCATCCGCCACCTCACCCACATAGCCCCGCCCAACGCCGGGTGCCAGGGTACCGCCCAACGGGCCACGCCATAAGCCAAGCCCCTCCTGGGTGATGACTTGGGCGTTGCCTGCCAACCCACACCCAAACCCCCACCCCATACCCCACAATCTTACATTCTTCCAAAATAATGATTATTTAATGACTTCATAGATTTTTATCATTTTTTTCTATTTATTTTATTCAAAAGTCGCCTAAAATAGCAATCAACATTCAACCATGCCGCATCGCCTTGTGACCAATAACACTCATTTTCTGCAATATATATATTTTTTTATCTTAAGATCAAAGAAGTTGGTGACCAACAAGATGTATTAAATATATATATTTAGAAATAATTATTTTCCCAAAAATTTAGGTTTAAGGTGTTATTATAGTTGGATATTTGAAGAACATATTTATAAAATAGCTGGATCCATATTAATTATTTTTATCTCAAGATCAAAGAAGCTGGTGACTAAAAAGGGTGGTATAAAATATATATTTTTTCAAAAATTAAAAATAATTATTTTTCCAAAATTTAGGTTAAAGGTGTTATTTGTAATTTATAGCTTGTTGTTTGTGGCTCCCCGGTTCGCGGGTTGATGTGTTTCTTGAAGTTTACGTTTAAAAAAATGTTATTATAGTTGGATATTTGAAGTACTTATTTATAAATAGTTGTATTTATATTAACTAGTGGGTTACCACCCGCGCTCCGCGGTGGGTTTAAAACACATAAAAATAAGCAAATCTTGAACGTGACGATACAAAAATCACGGGCGATGGTATATTCGGTAGTCATGGAAAACTACGTTATATTGTATACGAAAGTGAAGCTTGTCGAACAAACTTTACGCTAAAACACATATAAATTAGATAAACACGACGACCGTGCATTACAGCGGGTCAGTCTATATGTTGATAAAAAAACACATTGCAATGGTATATTTAGAGATGAGCGTCGGGCAGTTAAAAAACCAAATGGTTTAAATAATGTTTAAACAACCGCTTGGTTTAAAAACACCGTTAAAAAAATTCTCGTTGAAACGTAGATAAAAGTAACCTAACAGAAAACTCGTTAAAACTCAAAATGATAAATTTATTAAAATTAAAGTTCAAAGAGAGGTTGTAATGTAAATCGTTAAAAAAACTAACAAACCGAAAGATGAGGGGGTGCAAATGAAAATTATGCACTAAAAACAAAAAAAAATCAATGTAGCTAATAGAATTTGATGGTCAAACTAAAACATATAGAAACTTACTGGTCAAAACAAAAAGTTTTAAAGTTTATTGTAGTTAGACCATGTGTAGTCGTTGCAGTGAATAAAGCCTCATCCTTGGGCGTTTTACGTCATGTGACAGCCCAGTCAGTAAGGGGCTTTATTGTAAAAATGGGTGTAGTGGGGATGTTGACATATTGTGAGGCGTTTTTCTAAAAAAGGGGTGTAAATAATATTAAATAAAAAAAAATCAAAAATATTTTATTGGACAAAGCCATTAAACCTGCATGTGATTGGCCAAATCCATTCCGTCTTCCGCGTTATATATAAAACGCCAAACAACAAATTTCCGTAAATCACGCCCAAAAACGCCGGTGGGGGTGGAGGTCGGGGCGTGTTTCGGCGTTTTTCCTGGCACAAAACGCCCATTACGGGTGGTCTTAAGGAGTTGTAAAACTATATATACTAGGACTTTCTCACCGCGTGTTGCGGCGAGAAATCCACATTCAATTCGTTACTTACCGTTATCATACCCTCAATAGCTATAGCTTATATACCGCCACGTTGAGACAACCATAAAAATGAATACGGTATTTGAATCATAACGGTATATTCAAAATTATAAAACATTTTATTATATTATATAAATACATCATGTCTACAAAACCATAAAATTGTTGTATCAGATGCTAATGTTCTTCGGATGATATCGGTTCGTTTCACATGGCAAAATACAAAACAAACAACTGTATCTAATCGTTATCACAGATTAAAATAAGCACGACAAAACATTATATTCGAAATGTATAAGACACCATTTTTTTACTAAAATAACCAAAAGGGTAAACACGCCATTTAAAAAACTGACGTAACTTTGATGACATATACGATCGTATTTTTGATCATTCGTACATTACTATTCATAACTTTATTTTAAATAATTTATATCTAGATGTAGAAAAAATAAACACGTCAGAATGACATACTCGGGATTTTTTAAAATATATTATCTTAAAAACCATAAGCGAAGTTAAAATATGTCAAAAGTATTTATAATAATAAAATATTATAATTATGAATAAAAACTACTAACATTTTTATGGATTTGTGAATTACATATTCTTTGGATTTCAGTGAGTAATTTCATATATGTAGCTAACAAAAATTTTAGTCTAGAAATATTATCTAGTTGAATAATTAAAATGACATTTCCATACAAATCTTTTGGATCTCATCCTCAACACAATCAACACATAATGGCATTGGTGTAAATAAATTTAAAGTGAATGGTATTGTTTATTTTAGAAAAGAGATTGTGTTTCTACTATAGCTTCATGATGTTATTTAATATATATTATAATATAATAATTATATTTTTTCTCTCCGTGTTACGCGGCAGAAATTTAATCGTTTCTCGTACTACGTAACGTGACTTTGGCCATTATCGGCTCGACTCATCGAAAACCAAAAAATCGAATATCGATATTGGTTCCAATAATACCAATTGAAAATAGGTTTTTCCTCCCGTGTGACACACCGGGAGTTTAATCATTTGTTCCAGTGCTAAACCATGAAAGTGAATATCGATACCGGTTCGGAAAATACCAATTAAAAAAAGGTTTTTCTCCCGCGCTATGTGGCTGGAGTTTATTCGTTTTCCCCATGCTACGTAGCGTGACTTTGGTCGTTATCTACTCGACTCATCGGGAAACCATAAAAGCGAAGATCGTTACTGGGTTTTCCCCTGCGCTACGCGACAGAAGTATGATCGGTTATACCTCGTGTTACGCAATGTGACTTTGGTCGTTATCGGCTCGACTAATTAGAAAACTATAAAAGCGAATATCAATATCGGTTCTGATAATACAAATTAAGAAACAAATAGTTTTCCCACTGCGCTACGCGACAGGAGTTTGATCATTTCCTCCGTTCTACGCGACGTGACCTTGGTCATTATCGGCTCTACTCATTGGATACTGTAAAACGAAAATAAATAAAAGCGAATATCAATGTCGGTTTCGATAATACCAATTAAAAAAACACAGAAACCACTAAAAGAAAAAAATAGAAAAGAGAAAAAGAAAAATAAAAGAACACTGCTATTAAAAAATAATACCAATTAAAAAGACAAAAAAAACATAATAGATAAAAAATAAAAAAAAATAAAGACCACCACTGTTCAAAGGACTTTCACAATTTGTTATATAGTAGAATAGAATAGAATAGAATAGAATAGAATAATAATGTTAATAATAAAGACTTTAAAAGGAATAAAGGAATATTTTGGTTGAATCCTTTTGTTACTTTCATTCTATGTTCATTGGGGTTGAGAGGAAATGATCTTTTAGTTATTTCATAGTAGCTATAATAAAATCACTAATACAATTATTTAAAATCAATAATACAATTATTGAAGAATCTGTTTATAAACAATGTATGAAATTCGTTCTTATGTTTTGTTAAAATAAAATAGCACAATTTATTTTTATATGAATATTACATAAAATCCTGAAAATAAAAAATAAAAGTGTGGCAATTACTTTTTTTAACGGCTAATGTTACTCTCCCAAACTTCTATATTTTGAAAAAATACATCCTTGTCTTGAATTGAGCCAATTAACTATTAAGTTGAGAAGGAGAAGACTAATGATGTAAATGAACCGAACATTTAGCGAACAGCTTGGCGGAAAGTTTGTTTACGTTCGTTCGTTTAATTAATGAACGAGCAGGGACAAGAAATTCTGTTCGGTTAGTTAAATGAACGAACACGAACAAAGGTCTCATTCATTCAATTGCATTCATGAACGTTCGGTAATGTGTTCGTGAACATATGTTCGTTTGTTTGTGCTGTTCATTACAGATTTTTAGCATTTATTTATTTTATCTAAACTTTTTATATTCTTCAATTCTTATTTATCTAATTACTTAAACAAATAGATATTCAATAATTATTTAACTTAATTTATTCTATCAATAAGAGTATTTTAGTCGTTTAACATAGGACTACCCGAGTAATAAGTGAGCAAACTATAGGGAACAAACATGTTATTTTAAAAAGTTGAGAACTAAAGGTGAAAAAATACCAAAACATAGGACTATCCATGCAATTAACTCTATTAAGTTTTATAAAGATGAACAAACAATCATTACCAGCAGGAGCCAACATAAAAAAAATTGAAGGTTACAATATTTTGTTTTAATTATGTTATAATCAAAATCTTTAAATGTGTTTTATAATAAAATTGTTCTTCTGCCACTTTTTCTTTACCCATTATACGTTATCAGATCTCATACGCTATGTATGCTATTAATAAAATTCTCATGATTTTCTAGTTAAAATTAAGTTTGCATTGAACATGAGTCTAAACTTAATTACCTAAAAGTAAATTCTTCAATAATACAATAAGTTTTGTTGTCTTTATCAACCAAAGTTGATGACCTTTTGGTGCAACTTACCTTTGCACATCTTAATCTATGAAACAATCAAACATATAGTTTCAAATTAGTGCTATAAATACATTTTTAAATTCCTTAATCCTCACTCAATATTATTTTACAAATAATAATAATAACAAAACAAAACAAAAAAATGATGTTCTAATAATAATAACAAAACAAAAAATTGATGTTCTAACATACAATATATTATACTGAAACACGATGTCATTATAACATACAATATATCACATTCAAATCATAGTTGCTAAAGGCGTAAGGCGTACTCAAGCTTTAAAAGGTTAGTCTTGAGCCTTAATGCAAGGCGTTTAAAAAGCGAAAACTTTTTAGGCGAGTCATTTAGTGTAAAGATACAGTTTTTAAGGATTTTATACATGTTTTAGGCTTCTTTAGGGCTAGTTTAAGTTGTTACCAGACTTGTTTAGGGTCCTTATAATTGTTAAAAACATGTTCAAACGATTTTTGACCCGTATTTCATTCGAATTTTGCATGAAATGCGCCTGGGGACCTGGAAGTGGGGCTTTTAGACCGCAGGGGGGCTTGGGTTGGGGGCTTTACACGACACGTGACGGAGGTGGGCTCCACCAGGCCAATCCAAATAAAGTGGGGTGTGGTGTGGTGTGGTGTGGCTAGCTTGGCGTCGCCAGCCTAAAGTAGCCAACCAAACCCAGCCATATTGGATCAACCAACCAAAGCCAGCTCACCCTGCCCCCCCCCCCCCCCCCCCACGCCAGACGGAATCCACACGCCAGAGGGTCAACCGCCAGCCGAACGCCAAGCCGGGGTGGGAAAGCGGGCGTTGAAGGGCAACTCACGCCCCAAACCCAAGTTCACACTCCGCAGTCTTAAAGCGAATCGAGAAGAGAGGGCCGTGCCTGAAAAGTAAGCCTATAATACTATATAGGGGTGAGTAGAAAACCGAAATAACTGAACCATAACCGAAATAACCGACAAAACCGAAACGAAAATAACCCAACCGAAACGAAATAACCCAACCGAAACAAAAACCGACGGTTCGGTTTTCGGATTTTTAATAACCGAAAGTTTCGGTTGGTTTTCGGATAATCATTTTAAATAACTGAACCGAACCGATAAGTTATAATATAGGCCAAATCATATATTTTTATGTTTAAGTGTTTTACCCATGCTACTCAGAATTATTTATTTTATTCTTGATTGTTAAGTTTTTATAATAAGAACACTAACATGTTTATTTATTATTGAAATGATTTATCCATTGTTTACGAAAAATAACAAAATTTAACATAAAAATTAAATAGTTTTGAGAGTATTATAAATTAACGTCTTAATAAAAGTTTTGAAGAAACATTAAAATATATTAGAATGTTAGGTTTATGTGAACAATATTAATTAAAAATACTAAATAGATTAACTTAAGTATAAACATTTAAAAAAGATACTTAAACTTTAAACTTTGAATTATACGTTTTACCTTTGAATCTTATGTAACTTGTTTCAATAACCGAAAAATCGAACCGAACCACTGCAAAAACGAAATAACCAAAAAAACCGAAACCAAACGTTTTTCAAAAACCGAAAACCAAACATTCAGTTACGGTTTCAGTTTAACCCAAAAACCAAACTGAACCAAACCGTGCACACCCCTACTGCTATACAACAGAGATTGAAACATGATGTCATTAAAAAATAAAATAAAATGTATGCTTCTTCCCATTTACTCTTAAACCCCTTGACGACACGTCTATACCTACACACACGCATGCATCTCACCTTCTTCCAAACCCTAACCCCATAATCCTCCGGTCACCGGCGCCGGCGACGACGGCTACTTTCTCCGACACAATTACAACGCTTCACATCACTTCGGAGTTGATCACCGCAATGTCACCGGAATTGTCGTCGGATCACGACGCCGACGATTCCGATGCAGAGTTCGTTGAGATCGATCCTTCCGGTCGTTACGGTCGGGTTAGAAATTTAGAATCTCATATACCTCAAAAGCTTAAATTATACGGCTATGTGATTTAATTATTTGTTTTAATTTGAGTAGTTGTTGTTAAATGGATGATTGTATTGGTTTGATTTGCAGTACAAAGAAGTGTTAGGGCAGGGTGCTTGCAAAAAGGTGTATCCTTCTGGTTATATGTTAAATTTCTTACAATTTAGGTAGTGTTCGTTTTCATGGAATGTAATGGAATTGGAATTTGTATGGGAATTGAAATTTAAACATTCCAATGAGAATTGGAATTTGTTGGAATTGGAATCTCAATTCCATTCTTGATGTGTTTAGTTGGCAAATGAATTTGAATCTACCGTTCTCGGCTCGCTGACCGGGCCGAATCGAGACGTTTCGGGTCGTTAACGGCTATGATGCACTGGGACGGGTACGGGAACGGGGTACGGATACGGGAAACGGCAAAACTAAAAAATTCAAGAAGCGGGGACGGGACGGGTACGGGAATAAAAACATATAAAAAATAAATATGTATCAAAGATAATGTAACACCAAACCCCAAAATAGTTATATATTGATGTAAAACTCAAAAATCCCATTTCTTCCTAATTTAATGTAAGGTAGTGAAAATCGAGAGGTTAAATGTTAAAATACAAAAACTAATTTTACACTTTTTATGTAAGTTTTACAAGTTTTAATGACTAAAAGTAACCTAATGAAAGATATAGGGGTTAAATGTTAAAACCCATAAACTTATTTAACCCTAGAAAGGCTCAAACGCAACAAAAAAGCAGCCGCTCTTCTTCTTCACAGTTTCCAGCAAGTCTCCAACAAGTATCCGACAGAAATTGCAGGTTTCCGGCCAGAAGTCGTCGTCGGAATCCGCTATTTTCACGCTATTCAGTCGATAACTATGACCGGAAACTTGCAGGAAACGTTTCCTGCGCGTCCCCATACACCGTCCCCTTCTCCTGCACACTTCCTGGCCGTTTCCTACCTGTCGGGGACGTTTCCCGGCTGTCCCCGTGCCGTTTCCGTCCCCTAGCAGTCCCCGGGACGGGAGACGGCACCTCCCAGGCGTTTCCATGCTTCCGAGGTTAACGGGTCAGTTCGGTCGTTAATGGGCCGGGTTGAGACGTTACGGGTTGTTAACGTTTAGGTCTGTTCGATACGTTTAGGTCGTTCACGGGTCGGGTTGAGATGTTTCGGGTCGTTAACGGGTCAGGTCACGCGACTGCCTACTTCGGGTCGAGACGTTTTCGACATCGGTCAGTCGAAGATTCCAATAACTTTCCTTGAATTCCTTCAAAATTTGGAAGGATTTTGAATCTCTTTAGTTAAAGGAATTTGAAGAAATTCATTTCCAATTCCTTTGCTAACCGAACACGATCAAGAATGGAATTGAGATTCCAATTCCTTCCTTTGTTGAAACAAACAACATAAGAATGGAATCTTAATTCCAATTCCATTCCTTTATGTGAAACGAACACTACCTTAGTATTCGGGTTTTGGGTATTTTGGGTCGGGTTATTCGGTTATCAGGTTTAGGGAAGAGCATTTGGTAGCGAGTACCGGTACCGAACTATTTCCAATAGCAATTCAGTACCCGCTTTTTGCGTTTCCGGGATCGGTACTTTCGGAACGGTACGGTATTCCGGGTTGATTTACCTTCGAATACCGGTACCGAAATGTACCCTACTGAACACTTTCGGTACCAAGCTCATCCCTATTCGGGTTAGTCTTCGGGTAGTTTGGGTTTGGACATGTTTGTTAATTTTAAAATATTTTGGTTTATATGCTACATTCTGTATTCGAAAGATTTCAACCCTCATCTTGTTTCGTACTATTTGGAAGGTTGTGTATTCATGAATTCTTGATAACATGCAAAAAGTTGAACCAATGTAGTTCAGGTTAATCGCGTTTCGGGTTATTCAGGTTTTTAATGTTTAAAGGTCTAGCTAATACCCGGCCCTAATAACAATTAGTTTAATCGGTTTTTGTGTATTCAAATAACGGGTTTGTTCGGGCGGGTTAATCAGGTACGGGTAAAATCGACGGCTTACGGGTCAGCTTCATAATTGATATCTTTACTTTCTACACATTTTTACAGAAAATATTGCAAACTAAGTTGATTTTCATTGACCAGTGCATCCAAATTCATGGTTTAATATCTTATTTTTGGGTTAACTGAGGACTTCTAGTGAATTTGTACATTCACACTTGGTTATTGTTTCAAACTAACCTTTTTTTTTATTTTTTTTGTAAAGATACCAAACAAAGGAATTATAGTTTGCAAAATAACAATCATTTTGTTTAAATTGTTGAAATGTGAACAATGAAGCTAGCAATCATACTAAATTTTTTCTATGGTTCATGCATGCAAACTGTAGTGTTTCTTTGGCATATTTGTATAAACATTGGTTGGAACAGAATAGGAGAACTGTATTAAACATATTGATAGTGATTAGTGTTACCAAATCCTTGATTATGTATCGCGTAGTTTAGATATAGAGCGTTTGATGAATTGGAAGGAATCGAAGTAGCTTGGCATCAAATAAAGATTTTTGATTTCTTGAGGAATCCTGAGGAGTTAGATCGTCTATACTCTGAAGTTGATTTGCTCAAAACGCTTAAGCACAAGAATATTATCAAATTCTACAACTCTTGGGTTGATACAAAGAATGAGCATATCAACTTTATCACCGAGATTTTCACATCTGGGACATTAAGAGAGTACGTTTAATCTACTTCTATCTGTTCATTTTGTTACAAAGGTGGTGTTTGGATTTGCGCTTTGGATATGTTTAAAGTTCTAATAATCTTATGAGTAAAATGCAGTTTTCGGTCTATGAGGTTTGGCCAGTTTTGTGAGTTTCGTCCAAAGGTTTGTTTTTTCGCATTTGGATTCAAAAGGTTTGAAATCTTGCTATTTTCATCCGGCTCGTTAACTCCGTCCATTTTTCTCAGTTAAGTCAGGGGTATTTTCGTCTTTTTTGTTAACATAAAGGGCAATTCGGTCTTTTTGAATTTATGTTCAAGCATTTAGCATGATGTACAAGTATTCAAAACAAACCAGGTAAAAAGACGAAAATACCCCTGACTTAACGGAGAAAAATGGATGGAGTTAACGAACCGGATGAAAATAGCAAGATTTCAAACCTTTTGGATCCAGATGCGGAAAAACAAACCTTTGGAAGAAACTCGCAAAACAGGCCAAACCTTAGTGACAAAAATGACATTTTACCCTCATCTTTTTAAGTCATTTGAGTTTCTGGCAAATTCTGTTTATATGTTAAAAAAGGAAACGCGTCTTGTGAGATGGAAGTTAATTTCTCTCATTTTAGGTTAAAAGGATAGTTACTCACTTACTCAGGTTAATTTTATTTCACTATTTAGTAATCAGTTTTGTTGCAGCTAGTATGAAATAGACCACTAAATGATCAGGATATCGCAAATTTAAACACCTCTCAATTCATTGAGGATTTCATTAAAATATATTAAAAACCATGCTAAATATTTTTGTAGGTACCGAACGAAGCATAAGCATGTGGATTTGCGGGCACTGAAGAAATGGTCCCAGCAAATTTTGGAGGGATTGTTGTATCTTCATAGTCACGACCCTCCGATTATTCATCGTGACCTCAAATGTGACAATATTTATGTTAATGGATTCCAAGGTGAGGTAAAGATTGGTGATCTTGGATTAGCTGCTATTTTTCGTCTAGCTCCTTCTGCTCGTAGTGTGAGCGGTGAGTCCACGTTTTTAAAATCATGCCTTTTTTTATTGATTATGATCTGTAATTTCAAATCATTTACTTACGGATTATTCGATTTGGGCTGTGTCTTATCTCAAATGCGCCAAATGTGCTCCAGTAAAATAATTAGCTCGAATGGGAACATGTCAAATGGGTTGAAATTGAAAGATTTAGTCCGTTATTGTAATAATACAGTTTAAAAAGCAAAATTTCCAAAAATGGACAAAAGTGTTTGCGGGTAACTAGTGACCTATGGTTGTTTTCTATATCTAGGAACGCCAGAGTTCAGGGCACCAGAGCTTTATGAAGAGGATCATAATGAACTTGTAGATATATATGCCTTTGGGATGTGCCTACTTGAGTTGGTGACATTTGAGTATCCATATATTGAATGTGCAAATGCCGCTCAAATATATAAGAACGTAACATCGGTAAGTGATTTCCCTTCATCCTGTTTGTTACATGGAGTAAACTCATCAACTAGTAAGGTGTGTATATATACTATATATATATATATATATACATATATCTAATAAAATTTATTTCCCATTTTCTATTTTGTTAGGGTGTCAAACCAGCTTCATTAGCCAAAGTAAATGATCCCGAAATCAAATCATTTATCGAAAAATGTATCGCCGATGTTGCGGATAGATTAAGTGCTAAGGAGTTATTAATGGATCCTTTTCTGCACGAAAAAGATGATGACGAAAATATAAATTTACAATCAAAACCCAATCTATATCAAGGTAATATCTGTTTGGTACCTTCAGTATTCTTATTTTATTTTATTTTTCTTTGTGAGTTTTCTGATGAATTATTTAGATGATGACACTGAGAATCTTGATACTGCTCGGGATTTCACCGTCCAGGGTCAAATGGGAGATCCAAATACACTATTCTTGAAATTACGTATGGAAGATACAACAGGTCATCTGCTTATATCTTTTTGATTTGGACTTACAGTTGTCAATTTCAACCCGTTTAAATGAAAATGGTCGCTTTGTATTAGGTTTTAGTTTTAACTCCAACAGATCAAATTGGGTCAAACAAAAGCGGGTTGAAAGTCACCCAAAAGTAGGCCTGTAAACGAACCGAACGAACACGAACATCGGCATGTTCGCGTTCGTTTATTTAGCTTTAACCGAACACGAACACGAACATATAATCGAACGCATTTTTTTGTTCGTGTTCGTTCATTAAGAAATCGGCATGTTCGTGTTCGTTTATGTTCGTTCGTTTAAAGCCTAAACGAACAGTTCACGAACATAAACAAAAAAAGTTTAAATGAACATAGTTGAATGAATATAAATTAACATTACTGAATAAATATAAACGAACACAAATGAACGTAATTAACAAATATAAACAAACACAATTTAACATACTGAACACAAACAAAAATGTCTGATATGTTACATTTCATCCGAATACACATCTAAATTAGGGCTCATGGTACTAAAATTAAGTAGTTTTTTTATATAATTATTAAGTGAGTAAAGAAAAAATTTAAAATTTCATTTTTTATTACTTGAAAACTCAATTACTAATTAGTTATATTTATATAAGTTGTTAGAAACCCTAATATTTATATAATTATAATTATTTATGTATTTACTAAAACATAAACGAACGTTCATGAACATAAACGAACGTTCACGAACATAAATGAAGAACGTAAACGAACGTTCACGAACATAAATGAACGTTCATGAACATAAATGAACGAACACAAGGTGTGTTCATGTTCGTTCATTTAATTAGACGAACACAATTTTTTGTTCGTGTTCGTTCATTTATTAAATAAACGAACATAAACGAACTTCCCGCCGAACAAGTTCACGAACTGTTCATGAACGTTCAGTTCGTTTGCAGGCCTACCCAAAAGTGTTATTTGAATGTTTTTAACCACCTAAATCTACTTAATTAAACAAATTAGATATTATTTTAATAATATTTGTTAGGTAAGAGTATTTAATGCACTGATTAATTGTAAAAATATATAAAAAAAATTAGACAAATGTATTGGCACGTCAAACCAACCCGTTTGGCCACATCCCTCTCGTTTAATGATTAGATTTTGTTTTGTTTTGTCGGTCAGGTCACGCTCGAACTATTCATTTCCCATTCGATATCAAACTCGACACACCCTCTGCAGTTGCCAAAGAAATGGTCCAAGAGCTGGATCTAACCGATCAAGACGTCTCCGCAATCGCTGAAATGATTGAATCAGAAATTCGGTCATGCTTTCCTGATTGGTCAGTAACAGATCATGACGCTAACGAAGTTGACTTTGACTCCACCCCATCAACAAACAAATCGGGCAACTCTCCTGGATCTTTATCTCTTGAACATTTCCCTTCGGGTCGAAAATATTGGAATGATGCACCCAAAGGTTCGAGCCATGGTGACCCAAGTGAGCCCATACCTTCTGATGGTGAAGACCAGGGTTCGAGCCGTGGTGACCCGAGTGAAAATGATGATGTGGATAGTATTGTGGAGAAACTTGAGCGTATAATGGCGGAGCAGAAGAAAGAGGTGGATGAACTTAAGAAACAAAATGGATTGATAGTGCATGACATTTTGATGGAACTTCCTCCCGAAACTCGAAAAGAAGTTGTTAGCACCTATAAAGCCGAGATCTTGAAAGCGTGCATCTTGGATATGAACTATACAGATGTCGATGACACACACATTGTGGCGAACAATGAAGAGAAACAACCAGCAGCAGGAAACCACAACCCTGGAAGTGTATTCAAGCGCAAGTTCAAAACCGGGTTTGATTATACAACGCCAAACATGGGCATTGCTATAGTTTTGGGAAATGATGGTGTGAGTTCATGACACTCAACGACATTTCAAAACAGAAATCGTTGTGTGTTTTGTGGGACGTTTTAGAGAGGTGGAGTGAATACTTGTATATAATAGTTCAGTATGATTATTTTTTAACAGTAACAGATTTAAATAATGTTTTGAGTTTGGTTGTGAAATTTAAAGGACTTTGTAGACATTGGGTGAAATTATAAGGGCTTTGTAGACATTAGGTGAAAGTTCAAGGGCTTTGTAGACAACCGGAGATATTTCGATCAGTTTTGTGGTGGCTGAAAACTCTTCTCATTCTGATTGTTTGATATATAAGATTCAAATATCATATGTGAACTGAAGAAGCGTATATGAAACCGCGTCATTGTAAGTATACATGTATTCGAACCAGGATTCATGATGCATGCTCGAGCTCAACTTTTATAGATTGAATAATCAAATACTATTTGTTAAAAGTCATGTTGGATTAAGCAAGCTCGATTTAGGGGTTCGATAAAGTTCAACTCGAACAGGTTCAAGTGGAGTTTAAACTCAAATAATCTTTTAAAGTCAAATAACTATTAGTAGAGATATCCTCAAGGTTCACAATGTAGCCACTACTAATCACTTGTACATATTAAGGGGTTGAATTCTACTCATTTTGCCTATATTTGGTCCTAGCTGCACAATGCAATGTTAAGATAGTCAAAGTCAACCAGCTGTCAATTTAGTCACTTGTGCTATAGTTGCAAGTTAGTTAAGTCAGTTAATCTTTGTAACTACTTCTATTAGTAGTAGTTAATTTGTTCGTGGCGGTTATGATCTTGATCATCTATCAATATAACATCTTGCATTACATTTTATGTGATATGAAAAACACAGAATAAATAAACAATAATGTCATTCTTGTTTTGACCTTTTACTTACCTATTACAAGAAAACTCATGTTTTCTTTGCAAAACATACTTGCATATTCCTTCAAAAAGCTCAAGAAGTATGACAAACAAAATATACAAAATAATATAATGCAAAATTCATGTTTTCATCATGAAATAAATATACAAAACTATATTAATAAGTGTTCTTCAGTACCTTTATTAGGTTTAGGTCTAGAAGTATTAACAAAAAAAAAAGACCCTTAAATCGATTTTACGTTGCAGAAATTGATCTATAGCATGTAATTCAACATTTTTTTTACTCACAAGTCGATTGAATCGTATCAAGAAATCAAGCAATCAAAGCAAACCGATTGTGGCTCGTAAACATCTTTTTTTATAAACCCTAATCTTTTTCTATACTCATGGCTTCGAGCTAGCTGATTTCTTCTTGATAACATGTATCGAATGTTTTAAACTCGATGTCGCCTTGGCTGGCTAACACAGGGTGAGTTTAAGTATTAACATAATTAATAAGTTCAATTATTTGGAAATAAACTAGTAATTCTAGGCAATTATTTTCGCATGTAAAGTTTCATACATTGAACACTTGTAACATTTGGAAATAAAATAGTAATTCTAGGCAATTATTTTCACATGTAAAGTTTCATATATTAAACACTTGTAACTTGATAACAGAAACAAACTTAGACTAACAATAAAACAATAATACATAAGATTAAAATGTTTTTATTTGGATTAAACAATATTATTATTACATTATCAATTAACCAAAAAATACATCATACAAACATATATATTGCAACACAATCTCCTAAACTAAAAGGCAGGAAACAAAGAATTAATTAGTCTCTTGCTCTCTATATAGTACTTAATAAAAATAATAACGACAACGATAACGAAAGTAGATTGGTGGGTGGTAATCGGACCAGCAGTGCTTGATTCCCCATCTCGGATACACGATAAAATATAGCCGTTGATCATATCACCACACGTACGCAAGTCCTCCAAGGTTCGTTGCCACGATCATAGCGTTGACCGGTCATCCCATGAATGTAAAGTTTCATACCTTTGAGTAACCACATCTTATGATCTTCAAACAAAGGCATATGGAATGTATATAGGCTTGTAATGTGAAACTGCTTATGTAACATGTGTGTGTATATATAGCAGTATAGTCTATATATAGAGATATAATGTAAATACATACCATATGTATATATAAATTTATATTCCCGCATGCAAGTGCAAAAGTGAGCTTTCTATGCACGTTTATAAGGGGTGGCAGTGAAAGTGAAAGAGGAGAAAGAAAGAAAACACAATAAAACACACACACTGAGGCAAAGGCATGGTGCCCTAAAGCTGTGACTCTTTACTTTTCAAGAATAAAAAAATCTAGAGTATCTTGTGGATGTGAGTGTGTGTTTTTTATATTGTAAGCTAGTAAAGTTTATATATATATATATAACATTGTTATCAATAAACTTTAGGTTTTTTAGCGGACTATAATATTATGTTCTTTAGCTAAGTGACGGATTCAGAAATTTCGACAGTAAATGCCAAAAACGGATAGGATATAAAGATTATATTTGGGTGTGAAAAATAAAAACTTTTTTAGAGGTATATTAGTAAAGTTTAAATTATTTTAAGGGTTGAAATAAACTAGACAGAATAAACTATAGCATATAATTTGAAGAATAAAAGAACTTTTGTGACCAAAGTTACCACTTGTTTAGTGTACTTGTCTTTTGTAGGCTTTTAACTTTGAAAAGGTGTGTTAATGTTGTTGATGTGTGTATAGGCAAAGGGATCTTTGGGTAGATCTCTCTAGGGTTAATCATCTTTGGGTATATAAGTCAACTAATTACTTTTACACATGTTCTTTCCTAGATACTTTTACACTTAAACTATTATACTTTTACATAATGAAAAAAAAGGTTGACATGTTAGCTATAAAAAAATAATTTTAGAAAAAAACAGATTATTAATATAATAAGATGAGATAAAATAGATAAAAAAGATACGCAGTCGTAAATAAACAATCTTTATCATGGAAAAGATTAAACGAGTCATTTGTTATCTATCAAATGATATTTGATGTCTTTATCTAACTATCTTTACGTAACACACTCTATGTAACATGCATCGATTTTTGTCACTATCAACATATATATTATTTTGTCAAATACTTGAAATATCCCAACACAATCACATCAAAATCAGTTTCAAATCTAACTCCTGTTACAAGTAGATACCACATGCAAGTGAAACTATACTTGAGTGTAACTAGGGTTTATGATATATCATACTCTATTATGACTAGTTCAAATCTTATTCATAAACAAGTAGATACCACATGCGTGTAACTAGGGTGTATGATGTGTTATACTGTATTGTACACTAATACTGTTATGACTAGTTAAGCGTTCGCGATCTATGTTCAGTGACATCGTTCCGGTTTTGTTTTCATACAATCTCAATACATTTTTGGAATGACAAAACCGGTTTTCTCTTGTTCATAGCTGACTTGAGCGTTAGAATGATCTATGTTCAATGACTCTATGTTCAACCTTGGTTTTTCTTTTTTGCAAAAAAGATGTTATTTTACTTCAAAATTTTGATTTAAGCATATATTCATATCCTTGTATAATAGAAACTAGATTATATGTATGATAAAAACTAGATTATATAATTTATATCGCTAAGGGGCTGTTTGTTAATGACACTCTTAATGGTTCCGGCCTCTTACTGGTTTAGCACTTAATAGTTCAAACTGTTTGTTTCGTGAACAGATGTCTGAATGATTTAGACGTTTGCCTCTGAATGGTTAAGGATTATACTGAGTCTGAATGATTAAGACCTCTTATCTGAATTGGCCAGACAGTCTTCTAAACGCTTAAGCATTATACAAACTCTTAATAGTTCAGACCTCCTATTGATTCAGCACCTAATAGTTCAGATCTTTTACTGATTCATCACTTAACATTCAGAAGTTGCCAAACCCATAAATTTTTCATATTACAAACTTAAGTATCAAAAGTATATTTTATCTTTGACTTTAACTTTGTCAACTTAAAAAGTCTGGCCCAATGGAAACTTTCCACGTAGCATGAAAAGCACAACACATAGTCACATATAGGCAAACAGCACGCCTGAGGGCCCAGGGCCTTTTGTGAATTGTGGGCCAAAGATTCGCGTGAAAGACAATATAACTAGGGCCCAAAAAGGGACAATTCAAGTGGGCCATTTGTGCGTTGACCGGTCAACGTAGTATATCAATCCAAGAGTAGTCACTTTAAAACTTTTTAAAAGCTAAAAGTTTTACTCAAAAGTTTCACAAACCACAGTCCTTTAGCATCATAACTTCTAACCCCTTCTAATCACTAATTTGTCTCTTAGCAATGAAATGATTGCGATCGAATGATCGATTGATAACCTTTCGAGTCATTAACAACTAATTACTTCATAATGATTACGAGAAGTTATCTTATTAAGTATAGTTCATAGGGATTTAGTTAGTTTTTTTCTAGAAAGAATATATGTTTAAGGGCGTACATGGAGTCATCATGTAGACTGTTCTAATGCTCAAGTCAACTATGAATAAGAGAAAACCGTTAACGTATAAGTAACGTAGGGTTTTCACATAACATTTTTGGAATGACAACCCCTTTTCTTTTGTAGGCCTTACGTATTTCTAGAAGACAAAGATGTGTTGGCCTACACCTGTAAGGATCGGAGAACGTGTTGATATCGACAAATCATAAGCAAGCATATAGCATTGTGATGCATTATGCAATGTGCGATATGCATATGTGATTATGATGTCCAATTAGATTGCGACATTCGTCACCCTTAATGATTCATTAATAAATATTACAAATGTGATTGCAGTAAGTTAGTTCCAAGATTGATGTAAATCTAGGTCCGCATATATAAAATCCAAATTTTATAGGTTTTATTTGTTTCTACTATCTACATGAAACGCAAGGTAGGAATTTCATGGAAAAATAAAACGATTTATCTCTAGCTTAGCGTGCTTCCCATAGTAAAGTTACACTGCTAATGGGGAGAGTGTTTATTTACCCGTTGTGGTACGTATGAACCTCTAGCTCCACATGAATTTTGTCTATCGACCTTAGTTTCGTTATAAAAAGGGGGAGGCTTGGCGCTCGAAGAGTGTTATCATCCAATTAAGGTAGTGAACTTACATGAAAGCAAGAGTGGATTCTAGATGATAAACCATATCTCTTTGGGTTAGGTCCTAAACAAGGCTTTCATGTCTTTTGGATCATTAGGCACTCTTAGAATCATAAGCATTGGTCTTTTGGGCTTTTCAACTGGTTATGGGTCTGAGAATTCAAGCCTATATGAGTACCTTAATAATTACCTTAATGCTCTTAAGGGATTACTTCCACACTTAGTATGGTGTGGACCTAATACTAAACTATGTTTTCAGAAATGTTTGTAAATGTGTTTTTCTTTTATGTATTTTCGATGTAAACAACGTATGCACTAGCTTTTTTGTTCATCAATGTTGTTACATTTCTTTTTAGGAGATTAAATCTAGAGTAAAGTATAGTTTTAGTCCCTGAGGTTTACACCCGCTCTCAGGTTCAGTCCCTATTTTGAAAAAATCAACACTCCAGTCCCTGACGTATTCAATTGCTCAAAATTAAGGGCCTGAGCCTGACACTAACTCAGGGACTGGAGGGTGTTGGAAGCCCAAGCTTGTTTGAGTTTAGTTTCGCGTGTATTGTTGTGTTGCCTCAGGCTTACTTGAATCATGCCTTTGATACAAGTGTTGTAACCCATAGCATTTTGTTATAATATACTACAATTTTGACTTGGAGGATATTGTAGTATTACATATTTTAATACATTTCCAATTGTATATCCTTCTTAATAGTTTTGAAAAGTTGGTGTTACAAGTTAACTTTAGTACAAGTCAATAAGGCTATTGGGTGTGGAGAAGGGTAGTCCTCAAAGAATAATCCATCACGTAGGTGTCTGCGTAAGGGGTGTGAGGGATGAGACTAGGATGCGGGGATAAGCCCCTTTGTATATACACATGTATGTATGTATATGTGTGTGTGATAACCCCATCATAGGCAACCTTGGGAGGACGATGGCGACGCTGATGGGCCCAAGGGGGTGGTTGTGCTGGTTCAAGACGGGCCTTGACGGGCAGGGGATGAGCCCTACACCCCGTAGTCTAATGATTGGATGCTAGTAATATTCATTGTGTTCTAGTGACATGTTTCTTTCACCAATTCTGAGATATAGGTAAATGAAACATATATCAAAAGTAAGTAAATATTTAATGATTTGGTTGAATTTGTGTGACATACACAAGAACATGACTTTGATACCATCCTAAATGTTGATGGTTTTAGAACAGTTAACAAATCTTAAAAATGAAATTTCATCTAAAAGTAGAGTCAATAGTGACAAGAGACGTAGTTTTGTAAAAAAAAAAGTCATCGTAGTTGAGAACTTTGATATCTTTTTTTTTTAATAGAGCGGAAACTTTTTCTATTATGATAACCAAAACAAAAGTAGCAATATGATACAATAATACAGAACTCGAAACATAAAAAAAAAACAGAGAACTAGACTAGAAACAAACACAAACTCTCCCAGCCCAAACACTAAAGAAAAAGAATCTCAGCCTATATCTTCAAACTTTCTCCATTTAATGGAATGTACAAAGGAATAAAATGGAACATTACCATTCATGATCTTGTTTGGTTACCGTGTGAAAATGAAATGAATCAGTACCTTGTGTTGTTTGATATGCAGAAAAAGACGAAGTAATAAAATCGGTGATGGGTGGTGGCGATGGCGGCGGGTGGCGACGACCGTGGTCCGTGGTGGTTTTGGTGGTCAGCGGTGGCGGAGGGTGAGGGTGGTGGAGTCCGGTGGTGGTCGGCGGTAGCAATGGTCGACGATACTGGGTGGTGGTGGTGGCGGGGATGTTGGTGATGAAGGGTGGGAGAGGGAATAGAATGAATAAAAAACAAGGGGTGTGGATGAAATGAATTTGATGGAATGGAATGAATGATTTCATTACCTTGACCTACCAAACACATTTTTTGCATTCTCTCACAATGGTTAATTCCATTCCACCTCACATTCCTGCATACCAAACACTATCCTAACGTTAATCATTGAATCCTTCATTGTTTCTAGCCTTTGATTCGTCGATATCCCAAGCCACCAAAACACTTGTCTACATACTTCTTTAGCCACTTGACATCGTACTAGCACATGATCTGTCCTCTCCTCCGAACCATTGCATATAATACAATCAGGGTCTGTTTGGTATGAGGTAATAGAATGGATGAGGGAATGGAATAGACGAGGTAATGGAATGGACAACGGAATGAAATGAATCATTCCATTCCATTATGTTGTTTGGTTACTAATATGTGAATAGAGCTAATGAAGTTAATCTAAACAATCTTGAAGATTTAATTAACTCAAAAATTTTAGAAGCTCTAAATCAAGTTCAAAATGCTCAACAAAATCCAAAACCCAACAAAAAGGGTAAAAAGAATACTAAAAACATCAAGAAAACGAATTTTGTAAAAGGTGAGTCCTTTAACAATGAACTTAAAAAGATCGAAAAGAGTTCAAATTCTGAGTTTGTAAAACAAAGCTTAAAAGGCTCTAGTGAAGCATCCTCGTCCTCTAACAGTCATGATGAGCAACAAGAAAAGCTTGAGAAAGCCGATAAGCGTCGATGCTATAAATGTCGATTGAAAGGACATTTAGCTGTAGATTATCCGGATGACAACGAAAGGAAAAAGGGACGTGTCGATCCTGATCAAGATAAACCTTTTGTCACTAAGCCACAGAATGAAACTAAAAAGAATGAAAAGAAAAGTGGTAATACCCAAAAGGTAGAAAAACCTAAGGTTCAAAAACAAGAAAGTAAATCAGTTGTTAAACCAAAGGTTAAAAATCAACAAACAAAGGATCAGGAAAACGACCGTTCGGACAATTGCAGTGATCATGGTTCATATCGTGGTTCGAAAAGTTCTTCCGCAAAACTTGAAGGTCGTACGAAAACTCCTGCTCGACGACCGACTCAAGTTACTTTCCGAACACAAGAGCAAGATAATCAAACTGGAGGTTCTTACAATCACTATGTTCGGCCTCATGCTCAAAACCGTTATGTTGAAAACCGAAATGTGTCACAAACCAGATTCCATGGTCAAAGACAACATTCGGGATTCCAACAACGAAATGTTTTTCATAATAACGAACAACAAGGTTTGATAGAAGTTTTAGACCACAGAACAATCAGAACTTCGGATATCAAAACTCTAGTAATCGGTTTGGTGGAAATTCCGGATATAATAACCGTCTTCAAACTCCGTATAATCCTCGATTTTCGGATGGGAATTCTAACAATTTCCGAGCTGAAAATGTTAGAAACACCAACAATTGAAGTGGTTATTCAAGGAATTTTCATTTTTCGATGAATCTAGACGACCTAAGACCATTACGGCTTGGGTCCCCCACTCTAACTAATTTCCTGTTTGGTAATGCAGGAACAGCTGAAGAGGGCTATCTCTATTTGGTATATTGATAGTGGCTGTTCTAGGCATATGACGGGAAATAAGGAATTGTTGTCATATGTAAAGTCTATTCGAGGTGGTTATGTTAATTTTGCGGGTGAAAAGGGTGGTTACATCACGGGTGAAGGTTCTGTGACAATCGACAAGATCACCTTGCACAAGGTGAACTATGTTGAAGAACTGAAGCACAACTTGTTGTCAGTATCTCAGATCTGTGATAACAAGTATACAATGCATTTCACGGATAAGGCTTGCTTTGTTCTTAAGCCGGGGTTTGTAGTTCCAGAAGATTGGATTGTGATGAGGGCACCAAGAGTGAACAACACTTATGTGATGGATATGCGTCCAGTTGTGAACTCTTCGGAACCAGAGACGTGTCTGCTTTCCAGGGCAACAGAAGATCAATCTTTCCTTTGGCATCAAAGAATGGGCCACGTGCACCTACGCAAAATGAATCACTTGATAAAGAACAACTTGGTGTTGGGTGTTCCTTTACGTAGTTTCAATGTGCACAACAAATGTGAATTCTGTGAGAAAGGGAAAATTAAACGCAAACCTCATAAGCCTAAACACTAAACTCAATCTAACAACCACCAGAGCTGCTTCACATGGATTTGTTTGGTCCGATCCATGTAACTAGCATTGGTGGCATGTCTTACTGTTTAGTTGTCACTGACGATTTTTCACGATATTCATGGGTGTTTTTCTTAAAATCTAAAGATCAAACTTTCGGCATCTTGAAAGATTTATCAAACAATTAGAGAAAATTACTCACTTCCAATCAAACGAATTCGCAGTGATAACGGAACTGAATTTAAAAATCAACTTATGGATGAGTTATGTCGTGATATGGGTATTATTCATCAGTTTAGCGCTCCTTATGTTCCTCAACAGAACGAAGTTGCTGAAAGGAAGAATAGGACCCTTATCGAGGCTGCACATACCCTTCTCTCAGAATCTAAATTGCCTATATTCTTTTGGGCCGAAGCTGTAAACACCGCATGCTATGTGCTAAATCGTGTGTTACATTTAAACGGGAAGATAAAACATGTTATGAACTTCTTGAGAAAAAGAAACCAAATTTAAGGTTTCCAGCCTTTTGGGATTAAGTGCATTATTAATGAACAAGAGATACTCAGAAGTTTGGAGAGGTCGGAGAAATTGGCTTCTTCCTAGGTTACGATCTAGGCTCTCCGAACAAACGAGTATACAATGTCAAGAAACGGATGGTGGAAGTAGTATTTGATATAACTCCTTTGAGTTACGATCCACCACCATCTGAGTTCGGTCCCAAAACTGGTTATGATTATGAAAAATTGTTTGATTCTTTTGCTTTACCTGATTTAACATATGAGGAGACAGAATTAGTGTATATACAACTTAATTGACAAAGATGAAGTGGATGATGGTTGGCGTACTAGCATTCCAACAAGTGTCTCTTCAAATGGTGATTCAGGAGTTAACGTTGCCAGCACGTCACATGTCAATGAGGTCGTTGCCACTCAAAACCTCAACAATGCAGATTCAAGCGATTCTGATGCTGATATTGAAGTCGCTCAAGCTACAAATACCGATACTTCCTCTGGGAATATTAAAGCATCTGTTAGTGGATCTGCTGAGGGGGAGATCCAGTATAATTTGGGTTCTAATCTACAAGTTCCAGCTGTTCCTTCCACTCGGACATCGAGGAATCATCCTCTCCATAGAGTTATCGGAGATCCGCATGCAGGAATGTTGCTTCGAAGCAGAAGTCTTGATGATATGCGTTGTTTGTTCACATAAATCAAAGAGCAAGAGATCTACAACTTAAGCCTGCACGAATGCTTTATTTCGCAAATCGAGCCGAAGAATTACCACATGGCGCTGAAAGACAGCTCGTGGTGTGAGGCAATGCAGGAAGAGTTGGCTCAGTTTGACAAGCTAAAGGTTTGGAATCTGGTAGATCTTCCAAAGGGCCAGCACGCAATCAACACTAAATGGGTCTTTAAATACAAAAGGACGATAAAGGAGTTGTCGTCAGGAATAAAGCTCGTTTGGTGGTGCAAGGGTTCAATCAGGAAGAAGGGATAGATTACACGGACGTTTGTTCTCCTGTAGCTCGACTTGAAGCAATTCGTCTGTTTCTAGCCTTTGCAGCTCATATGCGCATCAAAGTCTATCAGTTAGACGTCAAAAGTGTGTTCCTTTATGGAAAGTTGAAAGAAACTGTGTATGTATCCCAGTCGCCGGGTTTTGAAGCTCCAGAATCGTCGAACAAAGTGTTCTTGCTGAACAAAGCTTTATATGGTCTCCATCAGGCTCCACGTGCCTGGTACGAGACGCTTTCAAAGCATTTGTTGTCACACGGTTTCACTCGTGGTGCAATTGATTCCACTCTATTCATCTTGAAGAAAGGGGGAGATTTCCTGATCGTGCAGATATATGTCGATGACATTATTTTTGGTTCTTCAAATGAAGAGTTGTGTCGGGAATTCGAAAAAGTTATGAAATCGAAGTTCGAGATGAGCGCAATGGGTGAGCTTAAGTTTTTCCTCGGGTTGCATGTGGATCAAGAAAAGAATGGCACGTATATTCATAAGACGAAGTACGTCCACAAGATCCTGAAGCGATACAATATGGAAGACAGTCTGCCGTACGAAACTCCATTTCCTACCAATCACAAACTTTCAGAGGATAAGGAGAAAGATCCTAAAGTGGATCCATCGGCTTATTGTGCAATGGTTGGTTTGTTAATGTATCTTACAGCAACTCGTCCCGATATAATGTTTTATGTCTGTTTATGTGCCAGGTACCAAGCTAATCCTAAAGAATCGCATTTGAAAGCCGTTAAGCGGATTTTTCATTATTTAAGAGGCAAACCAAGGCTTGGATTGTGGTATCCAGTCGAGGGAGGCCTAGACTTGATAGCGTATGCGGATGCGGATTTTGGTGGGTGCCCAATCAACAGGAAATCAACCTCTGGTGGCGCTCAATTACTTGGAAGCCGTTTGATATCCTGGCAATACAAGAAACAACTTGTTGTGCCGTTGTCCACCTGCGAAGCAGAATACATCTCCCCTTCAAGCTGTTGTGCTCAAGTCTTGTGTATACAACAACAATTGCGGGATTACGTTTTGAATTATACACAAACTCCCATCATGGTAGACAATAACTCAGTATCAATCACAAATAACCCAATACATCACTCACGCACAAAGCATATAGATGTTAGGCATCATTTCATTCGTGACTGTGCTGAAAAGGGTTTGATAGATGTAGTTCGAGTCGACACTTGTCACAACCCCGACCCCTACCCTAGGAGCGGTTGCCGCGAGACAGTCAAGTGGTACCGGTGTTTATTAAATTGGCAGCGAAATTATCATCAGGATCGATGTTAGGAAAATAAATTCAGAGTTTATCAAACACCAAAGTTTTAATATTAAACAAATGGGATAAACCCATATTCCATTAGAATGTTTTGTAGGGATAAACCCTAATTAACAAAAATATAAGTTCTTCATTTATTCAGGTAATCATAGCCACTTTATTTAAGCCTTTAGTGCTCCATAGATGGCTTCTATGACTTTCACAGCAAGTTACCTGAAACGCGTTTTAAAAACATTTTGGTCAATTAAAAATACTAGTGAGTTCATTCGTTTTTATAGAAAGACACATGGTTATATTTCACAGTATCAAGGGTAATTACATTGCTTTTATCTAACAAAAACTCAATCAGTATTTGTCACGTTGGCAGTTACAATGACTGTGGTCATACCACTATTGGCTAACTCTTTGTCCAATAGTGACGCTGGACTCAGTAGTGTATACAAAATCCCACATACCGGCAGTAATTGCAGATTAGCAAAAACTTAATCACTGTAAATACAACTCGAAAATATTTAGGGTTTTGTAAAAGCATTTGAGAAAAAGAGAATGACTCACATTGTGGATTTAGATTTTTAACTTTAGGTGCTATTTCTGGTTTCCTAATAAAATTATAATGCAACATGTGTTAGTGCAATAACCCAACTTAACATGAATGATACTTCCCGAGACAAAACCCAACGTAGTTAACAAATCATAGCCTTATTAACGGGCATTACTTTGGCATCTGTTGCTGGGTTTTAGATCAATCGGGCAACGTATCGAATCAGTAATTAGCGTTAAAACACTTACAACAGGGCAATGCTTCGCAGGTTTAAGGGTTTATGGGGTATCGGGCGAAGAAACGAAGATACAGAGGGTATTCGAACGATTTTTACGATCGAAAATGAGCTTCTCCCGCACGTCGCGCCAGGATCTGGGGACTCCCTCGCGATGCGCCTGGGCAGCCTATTTGGCCTAGACAGGCTACGTTGCATGCGTAGCCTTGCCAGACGTCGCGAAGCCACGTGTCCTGGTAACTCTCCAGCACGTCGCGGGAGATGCCATGGTTTCTGGCGCGTGTCGCCTGGGATATCCTGCTGAAAATTTTTCGTTTTTCGCGTCGGGTCTTGCTGCGTGTATCAGGGGCTTCGGTTATGAATTGTTTTAGTGTATTTTGGAGAGTTGTTACATCTTCCCTACCTTCTTTTAAATCTCGTCCTCGAGATTTACTGGAATAAGTAAGGATACTTTCGCTTCATTTCTGATTCCAGTTCCCATGTATATTCTGATCCTCTTCTTGAATTCCATTTTACTTTGACTAGTATTAGCCTTTTATGCTTGAGGTTCTTGGTCTTTCTATCTTCAATTTGTATAGGCCTTTCAACAAATTTCAGCTTCTCATTTACCTCTACATCTTGAAGGGGTACTATTAATGATTCATCGGCTAGACATTTCTTTACGTTACATACATGAAATACATCATGTACTCCTGCCATTTCTTTAAGTAGCTTTAGCTGATAAGCTACTGGTCCAATGCGTTTGATGATTTTGAAAGGTCCAACATATCTTGGGCTTAACTTTCCTCGTTTACCAAATCTGACGATTCCTTTCCAAGGTGAAATTTTTAGCAATACTTTATCTCCTACCTGAAATTCCAATGGCTTTCGACGCTGCATAACTCTTTTGGCGATCTCGGGCTGTTTTCAGTCTTTCCTTGACTTGAATTATCTTGTCAGTTGTTTCTTGTACAATCTCCGGTCCTGACAATTGTTTTTCCCCTATTTCTGCCCAGCATACAGGTGTTCGGCATTTTCGTCCGTAGAGTGCTTCAAATGGTGCAGGATTAATGCTTGTATGATAACTGTTGTTGTAAGAAAATTCAATTAATGGTAAATGATCGTCCCAACTTCCTACAAAGTCTATTACACAGGCTCTAAGCATGTCTTCCAGTGTCTGAATCGTCCTTTCACTTTATCCATCTGTTTGAGGATGATAAGTTGTACTTAAATTTAATCGAGTTCCCATAGCTTTTTGAAACTTGTCCAAAAATGAGAAGTAAATCGACTATCTCTGTCAGACACAATAGATAAAGAGATTCCATGTAGTGAAACTTTTTCATCTACATACAGCTTAGCTAATCGTTCCATACTGAAGGTTTCTTTAATGGGTAAGAAATGTGCAGATTCCGCCAGTCTGTCCACAATCACCCAGATTGTGTTATAACCTCGCGTCTTGGGTAGTTTGGTAACAAAATCCGTTGTTATCAATTCCCATTTCCAAACTGGCATTTCTAATTGCTGGAGTAATCCTGAAGGTTTCTGATGTTCAGCTTTAATCTGTGAGCAAGTTAAACACTTGGAAACATAACTTGCAATTTCATTCCAATCCACCAATAACTTTTCTTTAAATCTTGATACATCTTGTTGCTTCCAGGATGCATCGTATATGTGGATTTATGAGCTTCTTCTAAAATTCTGTTTCTTAAATTTCCTTGGATAGGTACCTAAATTCTTTTCTTGTGGAATCTCCACTTTCCATCTGTTCCTTGTTCGAATTCTTTTATCATTCCCTTCATTCCCTCAGAATCATCCGTGATAGCTATCTCCTGGGCCTTCTTTAATTGTCCTATTAAATCTATCTGCAGATTTAATTAGAGAGCATATACTCTTTTTGGCTTCTCATGATACTTTCGACTTAGAGAATCAGCTACTACATTTGCTTTTCCTTCGTGATATTGGATATCACAAGCGTAATCACTGAGGATTTCCATCCAACGTCTTTGCCTCATGTTTAATTCCTTTTGCCCAAAAATACATCTTAAACTTTTATGATTGGTAAAGATAGTAAACTTACTACCGTAAAGATAATGTCTCTAAATCCTGAGGGCAATTATTATCGCTCCCAATTCCAGATCATGGGTTGTATAGTTTTCTTCATGCTTCTTGAGTTGTCTTGAGGCATAAGCAATCACTTTCTGACGTTGCATCAGTACACATCCAAATCCTAATTTTGATGCGTCACGATATACTATGAAAACTTCAACTCCTTCTGGCAAGGCAAGGATTGGTGCATTAGTTAATCTTTGTTTTAGGATCTTGAAAGCTTCCTCCTGTTTTGATCCCCATTCAAACTTAACTGACTTGTATGTTAACTTGGTTAATGGAATGGCTATTCTAGAAAAATCTTGAATAAAACGTCTATAATATCCTGCCAATCCAAGAAAACTTCTTACTTCCGTTGGTGAATTAGGGACTTTCCATTTGGTAATAGCCTCGATCTTTGTGGGATCTACATGAATTCCTTCATGATTAACTATGTGTCCAAGAAATTGTACTCTTGCAACCAAAATTCACATTTTAAGAATTTAACGTAAAGCTTTTCCTTTCTCAACAGTGTCAGAAGTGTCTCTAAATGTTCAGCATGCTCTTCCTTACTTTTAGAATAAATGAGTATATCGTCTATGAAGACAATTACAAATTTATCCAGGTATGGTTTACATATTCTATTATCATGTTCATAAATGCAGCTGGAGCATCTGTTAGACCAAATGACATGACTGTAAACTCATAATGGCCATATCTAGTTCTAAAAGCGGTCTTCGGAATGATGATACCCTGAACGTAAATCAATCTTGGAAAAGAATCGAGCTCCTTGAAGTTGATCGAATAGATCATCAATTCTTTGTAGTGGGTACCGATTTTTTATTGTGACTTTATTCAACTCCCGGTAATCGATACACATGCGTATCGATCCATCCTTCTTCTTGACAAATAACACCGACGCTCCCCTAGGCGATGAGCTAGGTTGTATGAAACCTTTTTCCAATCGTTCGTCTAGTTGCTTCTTCAATTCCAGCATCTCTGTTGGTGCTAGTCGATATGGTGCTTTGGCAATCGGTGCAGTTCCTGGTATTAAGTGAATTCTAAATTCAACCTCGCGGTCGGGTGGTAATCCTGGTTGTTCTTCCGGGAAAACATCTGAGAGTTCCGATACTACAGAAATATCTTTTAATTCTTTTCCTTTAGTACTAATGATCGCAGAGATCATATATACTATTCTTCCTTTTCGAGCGTAGCTAGCAGCTTTCATACAAAAGATAAATTTTGCAGATGTTGTTGGCTTGTCCCACTGGATTGTGATACTTTCTCCTGTTGGCGTACAAAGCTCCACAAAATTTTGATCACACAAAATTCGTGCATGATTGGCTATCAACCAGTCCATTCCTAATACGACATCGAATCCAGCTAGATTCATTGGTAATAGGTTAGCGTTGAATTTATGACCTAAAAATTCTATCTTTCCTTCCTGAAGGATTTCGCCTATATTGACAGAATATCTGTTTGCTGTTTCCACCGTGCACACTTGGCGAAGTTTGGTTAAAGGTTGATTGAGAAATTTACAGATGGTAGTATTTGTGAAACTTTGGTTTGCGCCAGAGTCAAATAATACTTTAGCATAGACATCATGAACTAGGAACGTACCGGTAATGACATCGGGAATCAACTCGGCTTCTTTGTCTGTCAGTACGAAGGCTCTAGCGGTCTTCTTAGGTCCTTTAGTTGTCTTGGCCTTGTTGTTGGTTGTCGGGGTAGTTTAGGGAAGTTTTGTCTGATATGACCTGTTTCTCCGCAATTGAAGCATACTTTAGTGTTCATTTTCCTTCTACATTCTTTTTCCTTATGTCCCGGTAATTTGCAGAAATTGCAATACCTAGTATATTTCCCTGAATGCCTTCTTTTACAAAACTGAGATAGAGGTGAAGAAGATGAACCTGCTCCTTTCTTACGATAGGAATTACCAGAACGTAGTTCCTGGGTAATCTTCTGGGCTAAGTCCCTTTTCTTATTTTCTTCCCTTGTACGGATCAGTCCATCCGTCAGAGTGTTGGCAAGCTCTACTGCCTCTTCAATTGTTTGTGGTCTAGCTGCTTTGACTATGTCTCGAATTTCGCTAATCAATCCCCATATATAACGAGAAATTAATACCGGTTCTGGCGATGCTAGGGCAGGTACTATTCTTGCATATTCAAAGAATTTGGTAGTAAATTCACGACAATTTACCCCAATCATTTTATGGTTTAGGAATTTGTTAGCTATCTGTTCCTTTTCGTGAGGAGGACAGAATTTCCTTTCAACTATCTCCTTAAAATTATTCCATTCCATATTAGAGACCTTGTTACTCCCTTTTGACAGAAGAATGGTATTCCACCATTCCAATGCTTCGTCTTTGAAAATATTAGAAGCATACATTATCTTATCTTCTTCAGCACATTTACTAATAGTTAATACTGCTTTAGTCTTTTCTAGCCAGCGCAACGCTGCAATGGCTCCTTCATTACCAGAGAATTCAATTGGTTTGCAGGACAAGAATTCTTTATAAGAACAACTGTCACACCCCGACCCGCAGCGGAAAAGGTGATCGGGGCATGATTGGGTTATCATCAAAGCTCATGACATTTATTAAGCGTTTCATATTCATTAATACAAATTAAATGGAAATTTACAATAATTGCTACAACATGATCTAACTAACAATCTAAACTTCTTTGTTCTCTTCTAAGGCATATCCTATGTTTTCCTTGCTTCAACCTGTTCACCTGTATCATGTGTAAAAAGGTTTTTGGATCAACATAATGTGGGCGAGTGAATCCTATGGAAAAACATTTGAACAATTTATTTAAATTGATTATGAAATATGTGCACAACCAAACATGAGTAAAATTAGATGTAACTTGATCAACAATCATAAGATGTTAAATGAAACACTCATGAACAATAATGGAACAATTAAAGGCACGCGATGCTCAACTCGTCTCTCACGAGGAACTGAGGGGCCTGATGAATGAATTGCATAAACATGATAATATGAATAACACAACTACAAACAATATAAACTCAATGATACACACATGAACAATAATGAAATTGATATGAAGCACGCGATGTTCTACTCGTCTCCCACGAGGAACTGATGGGCTTAATGTATGAGTTTCATATGACTTGACAAATGGCAATAAGTAAATCACAACAATAAAAACAATCTAAGTTTAAGTCATGATGTGGTATGGCACAAGTTTAAATAAATAAATTAATTAATTTCATAACACATGACACACCCCAAAACGTGTAATTTAAAAAGGGGAATTGTAAGATTCACTCACAGTGGGTGCGTTCGGTTGATGACGTTGAATGCACGCGAAGTGGTTTTAACCACGAGTGAGATTTAACCTAGATAAATTGCATTATGGTTTGGTAAGTAAACGGATTTTATTAAACTATTTTAGTAGGATGGTTGGGTGCATTTTTGTGAGTTTGAGGCTATTTTCTAATCTTAAAAAATGTTATTTTTAAGTATTTATAATTGATTTTTAATTAAAATAATTAAATAAAAATAATAAAAATATTTTATTTTTTTCTGACCGTTGACTGACCCTTTGACCGTTGACCTGACCGTTGACCGGTTCGATGGCAGATTATTGTGCGCTGAGTGAGGCTCGAACCCGAGACCTCCCGTACGCGTGCACGCAGCTCTACCAACTGAGCTACGTGTCTAACCCGTTATATATCCGATTTTAATTTCATATATACATTAATTAGAATTAACAGAAAATCATTTTTATTTTAAAAACAGTTTAAGCGGACCGGTCTTGCACTCCACAGGTCTCGAACTCGGGACCTGTGGTTTAATCTAACACACAGTCCACCGCTGGACTGTGTGTTCAACATGTTATATCATTCAATTTTTATTATACTTAAATACTATTTATTTATTTCCTTTTCTGCCTTAATTAAAAAGAGGAGATAATTGTCCGAGTCGGTGCTGCAGACCGGACTCGAACTCGTGACCTGTGATATAAACAAACACACAGTCCACCGCTGGACTGTGTGTCTAACTTGGTTATTATTCCGGTTATTAATATACTTAACATATATCTAAGGCGACTCCGGTTCAGTAAACAAAAAAAGGATTTTTATTAATGCAGCGTGTGTGAGACGGGAATCGAACTCGAGACCTTTGCATGTATAACGTTTTATGTGCACACAGTCCACCGCTGGACTGTGTGTCTAACCCGATAAATTTCATGATTTATATTATACTTATATAATACAGAAAAACATCGTCTTCCTCGCTGGAAAATAACCAGAGTTCGGAAATCGATTGGTTCAAAATTTTTATCGGTTTATTAGTGTTTTACAGTTCATTAAGGTGAGATAATTGTGAAAAAGGAAAAGAAATTGGGCGGAGAAGTATACCGACTGGATTCTCTGTTTTCCGGCAGAAACTCCGGCGACAGAATTCACTTCCGGCGACGTGTTCCTTATAGCAGCTAGTCTCCGGAAAGCTTGGAAAAGGTAAGGGTGACTTCGGTAAAGGGTTAGGGGGTTCAGTAAAGCTCAGGGATTAAAACTCGGTTTTCCGGCGAAAAACAGAAAAGTTCCGGCGAGGGAGTTTTCGCCGAGAAAGAGTGGGGTTTTGAGCGAAAAGGTCTTCAATGGTTTGAGGGTGAATTTATAGGGGAAAATGGAAATGCATTTGGTCTGATTTCCGACTGTGTTCATCAGTTTAAGTTTTCCGGCGGTTTTGAAAAGTGTCGCGGACTTCAAACATCGGTTATAACCGATGTCTGGTTAATGGTTTACGTTATAACGTACATTGGTGTTAAAACTCGCGAGATTTCCGGGATTCCGACGACTGAACCGTTTGGGCGCCGGTTTTGCATTCGTAACGACACTTTATCAATTAAATGATTCTACTAGATAACAAACAAAGCAGTTGGCGCAGTGGTTTGTGTGTGAGGTGATAAGTCACTGAGTGACTCGGTACAGACCCGGGTTCGAAATCCGGCAGATGCATAATATTTTTATTTTGCGATTTTTGACAGTTTTTCAAAAACTAAATATATATTCCCGTATAATAATTGATTACGGATCGTTTAAAAATATTTTGGGCATTTAATTCGCAACGAAAATTTTGACTGACTGTTCGGTTGATAAACGGAGCGGGTTTGGTAAATCCGTTTTTGACGGATGTTACAACAACCATAAGCGATGGTTTTCTTTCGTTTAGGAGATGGAGCTTTGACAAGCATGTCGTTATCTCCATTGACGCTGTGACTAGGTTCAGGGTGAGTACGTTTACTGCCTATAGTATTACTGTTGTTTTCAAGCGCATGATTCTTAATAGCATTAATAATAAATAGCATGGCATCGCTTATTCCTTGAACTACTATGTGTTCTATAGCACTTTTATCCACGTGATTTCCGTTATCATTATTATTCTGGACTCCCTGATTAACTTCATTCGACATCTGAATTGCAAACATTATTCAATATTAATATCATAGAAAGAAAAATAAATATAAACAAATATTCAAACACATTTGATCAAAATCGTCGAACATTGCGACTTTCTACTCTTATATATATATATATATATATATATATATATATATATATATATATATATATATATATATATATATATTATACATTATATACGTTATTTTAAAAATATTCATACATACATATATATGTATATATTTGTTTTTGTTTTTGTTTTTGTTTTTTTAACATATTATATATATATATATAGTATTATATTAGGGTTGTCGTTTTTTTAGAAGTGCCCATACCTCTCGTCGTACTTCCAGACGAGGTTCTCCCCTATGATGCGTATTCGGGTTCCTTCGTTTATAAGTTCTTCGCCATATTGACGAAGTTCTGCTACGCGGTCAGGGTTCATTAGTGGGTGCATCTCGGGTTCGGGTCCTATTGGTGGAAAATATGGATCATTTATTAAATTTTGGAATGCCCAATCATTTGACATCCACTGTTCCAGGGCATTGGGTGCTGGTGCAGAAAACCTAGGGATTTCCTCCGGGTTGAATGCAGGTATTGGCTGTTGGTTTACTAGGTTGGGTTCTGGGTACGTTGGTATGGGTGCTATTGGCTGCTCTGGTTGAAATAGTGGAAATGGTGGTTCAGGGTTTGCTAGCAAATTCAGGTTTAGCTGGTTTTTTGTTGGTTGGAAAAGATCACAATTTGCTAGTCTCCGATCCAATTCTTCCCATAGTGGGGTGGTAATATTTATCTGAGCTGGTCCTTCTGGTAGGGTTATAGTTGCTTCTTGGTTTTTCTTTTTCCTTCGTTTTTCCTTTTTCTCTTTATTAAACCATCCACGTTTCTTTGGTGGAAAAGTTTCAGTTGATTTGGCTCGGAAAACAAAAGATCCTTCAGTTTCGGCTTCGTATCCTGAGGTGGCTCCAGATGGTCCTTCCCCCATATCCGAATCAGCCATATGCATTGGATACACTTTTATCACTCATGCTGCGGACTCATAAATTGTTAAAATAACATAGAAATTTAAATTATATATTTTGAAATTTATTTTCACAGATATCATTCATAAGTTAATTACACAAAATTCCTAACATTAGTGTTTAAGTTTAGGTATTAGAGGAACACCTAAATAGCTTAAACCAGTGGCTCTGATACCACCTTCTGTCACAGCCCCCGACCCCTACCCTGGGAGCGGTTGCCACGAGACAGTCAAGTGGTACTGGTGTTTATTAAATTGGTAGCGGAAATTATCATCAGGATCGATTTTAGGAAAATAACTTCAGAGTTTATCAAACATCAAAGTTAGAATATTGAACAAATGGGATAAACCCATATTCCATTAGAATGTTTTATAGGGATAAACCCTAATTAACAAAAATATAAGTTCTTCATTTATTCAGGTAATCATAGCCACTTTATTTAAGCCTTCAGTGCTCCATAGCTGGCTTCTATGACTTTCACAGCAAGTTACCTGAAACGCATTTTAAAAACATTTTGGTCAGTTAAAAATACTGGTGAGTTCATTCGTTTTTATAAAAAGACACATGGTTATATTTCACAGTATCAAGGGTAATTACATTGCTTTTATCTAACAAAAACTCAATCAGTATTTGTCACGTTGGCAGTTACAATGACTGTGGTCATACCACTATTGGCTAATTCTTTGTCCAATAGTGACGCTGGACTCAGCAGTGTATACAAAACCCCACATACCGGCAGTAATTGCAGATTAGCAAAAACTTAATCACTGTAAATACAACTCGAAAACATTTAGGGTTTTGTAAAAGCATTTGAGAAAAAGAGAATGACTCACATTGTGGATTTAGATTTTTAACTTTAGAGCTTCCTGGTGCTATTTCTGGTTTCCTAATAAAATTATAATGCAACATGTGTTAGTGCAATAACCCAACTTAACATGAATGATACTTCCCGAGACAAAACCCAACGTAGTTAACAAATCATAGCCTTATTAACGGGCATTACTTTGGCATCCGTGGCTGGGTTTTAGATCAATCGGGAAGCGTATCGAATCAGTAATTAGGGTTAAAGCACTTATAACAGGGCAATGCTTCGCAGGTTTAGGGGTTTAGGGGGTATAGGGCAAAGAAACAAAGATACAGAGGGTATTCGAACGATTTTTACGATCGAAAATGAGCGCACACTTGAGTCCCACGACTGCCTTCTTATAGGTCAGATGGGCTTCTCCCGCGCGTCGCGCCAGGATCTGGGGACTCCCTCGCGACGCGCCTGGGCAGCCTATTTGGCCTAGACAGGCTACGTTGTATGCATAGCCTTGCCAGACGTCGCGATCTGAAGCCACGTGTCCTGGTACTCTCCCGCGCGTCGCAGGAGATGCCATGGTTTCTGGAGCGTGTCGCCTGGGATGTCCTGCTGAAAATTTTTCGTTTTTCGCGTCGGGTCTCGCTGCGTGTATCTAGGGCTTCGATTATGGATTGTTTTAGGGTATTTTGGAGAGTTGTTACAACACTTTAGACAACTATGCGGGCCTTTTCACTAAGACATTCGATCGGAAAAGATTTGAGGATCTAGTCCGAATGATCGGCATGATAAATCCCGAGTAGGATGGTTTTAAAAGGCCCTCATGGAAACTTTGTTTTTCTTTTCTTTTGTACAGTTTACTGCTTTTCGTTAAACTCAAAAATCCAAAAAGATTTTACTTAGTTGTAGGATATTTTTATAAAAATAGAAAAAACATCAGAAAATGGAAAATCGAAAGTGCGTTGATTGTAAGAGGAAATGATAGTACATCGGCAGTCGAACTGTTTTCAGGGTATCTTACAAAATTAAAACCTAAACTGTTTGGCAGCTTCATTACATGTTGTAACGATAGGTTTTACGCGTAGATAAGAACCTGTTTTTGGTATATAAAGATAACGAACTGCGTAACTTGTGTGTAACATCTCTCGGATATACGGTCTTGGTACCGTAATTTCGTTTGAGATATTACCAAAATTCTGAGAACTAGGTCTTTATGTTTGGCTATGATCTGGGGTATTATACTTGGTCTTCTGATTTTGCGTCGGTAATGGCCTAGACCTCGTATAATACTTTGCTTAGCGCTTCGTTTGTGCGCAAACCCCTCCAGGTGGATTTCTTTTCTGCCTAACAATCATCACCGGATGATCTGTTGAAAGCTTGTCACCACCGGGTGAACAATTGAATATATATGTTACCACCGGGTACATAATATCAAAAACACGCAAAAAATGCAAGAAAAGATACCAAACCGTTGGTACACCACCTTAAAGTCGAGCCTTCATCTCTTTGTCTGTGCGGTGGCACTAACCTGAGCTCTCAAGGTTTCGCAATTTTAGCCGGATACAGATAATAGTTGGATATACTCACCTGTAAGATGTAATTTTTGGTAGTTTTGATACGGGAGTATATTCTGAGGTGGGGAACACAGTTGCATCAGTTATTAATAGACCTAAATGCATATCTCGAAAACAGTGTTCGAACACATGCTAAAGCTTAAGTGGACAAGTATATCGTTAAACACCTTGAACTGTCATTATCATTCTAAGTGCTTAAACGTTAAATAGATACTAACTGTGATCGATTGTGACAGATAAGCCGATATGATCTTCTTGTCCGCGTATTTCACAAAAAGATGTATGCTTGTAAATATTTACTTTCGTAATTCTGTAAGTATTCGTTCCGTTTCATATATTGAAAAATTTTTAATATAAATTTTGAAAAAAAATACAAGAAGATTTTATCTCTCGTTTCCATGTGTGGGCTTTATATTTTTAAAGATACTCAATTGGGGGGTTTTTACAATTTTGACAATGGGTTAAATAAATCCGGTGAGGTAATTTAAAATAAGTCTTTCAATAAAAATAAATCGGTCTCGCTTAGTTTGTCAAAGTGTGAGTTTTCGTGTGGGAACGTGTTTTGTCAGTCAAAGTTGTGTACCGACCTGCTTTATGTTTGAGAACTATTCCTTCGAGGCAGTTTGATCTTGACAAAATGGAAGGAATCGGTTCTTGGTACATTGATGGTAAAACAGGAGAAGCTGTAATCACAAAGGAGAAACTGACTGATGTGATTGTTAAAGTTTTAGATCCTATGTGGTTGGTGAACTTCAAACTTTCTGATTTGAAGAAACTAAGACGTAAGTCTCTTCTCTACTTGAAAGAAGACAGAGAGCTCGCTCTTCCGTTCATCCGCGTTGTTCAGTTCTGTGTGAAGAACAAGGTTGGAGTTGGAAGTGATTTTTTCAAAGGTTTGACGAAGATCTTCTCAAGGTTTGCAGATCCCGCATGTATCAAGGGGGAGTCTGTAAGTGCACTTTTGGATGATAAATGCTGGTTTCTGCTACTTGAAGATTCTTCAGGGTCTAATGTGTAAAGTCCATCAAGAATAAGTTCTGACTAGTTAAATTTGGATATGTTGTCCGAATTTGTTTAGTGATTTTTTAGTGAACTTATTCTTGTTTTTGATTGGTTAAACTTATTCTTGCTTTCCATTGGTTGAACTTAATTGTAAGGACTTATGTGTCCAAACTTATTTGTGTATATATTCTATGTGAATGATAAATGATACAGAGAACTTTTGGAGAATTATCTTTGTGTGTGCAAACCCTATTAAACTGTGTGTGTGGATAATCTGTGAAGACTAAGTGGATTCACAGATTGTCGATCATCATCTATCGTTCTCTACTCCTTCTTCGTAGCGTCCTCGTAGCGGTTAGCGTCACGTGGTGGATTCCGCACACCGCGTGACTTGGTGTTTTCGGTTGTTCGAGATCCGTTGGTGGGCTTACAATAATAATAATAATAATAATAATAATAATAATAATAATAATAATAATAATAATAATAATAATAATAATAATAATAATAATAATAATAATAATATTTGTAAAGAGTTACATTCCTTTGGAATGCTTCATTCCATTACTACATGCTAACCAAACATGTTTCTTTTCATTCCATCAGAATGATCCATTCCATTTCACCTTCTATTTATTCGTACCAAACGCTACCTCAGTTTCTTGTAAATTCACACCTCTTTTGTTTTATGAGAAATATCTTAAAAAGGAAGTTACTATAAATATAAATAAATCAGTGATTTACATAATGAGATGTGTGAATTACCTTTGCAAGCGGAAATTGTAGTACAATCTTTCATTAACGTTTATTTCTATTATTGATTTTGAATCCAGCATTAACAATTCAGCAATTGAAGTGGACGAGAAACGTGGATAGGAATCCAGTACTAAAAGCCAGCTACGAAGTACATTTAGAAACCAAAATCGTTAGAAATATCTAGAATAATACATGATTAAAAATAGAAAAAAACTTATAATTAAATAAGTGTTGAAAAATAAAGTTCAACTACGGCTGCGGGCTTACAAAATAAGACGTAACCAGAAATTACACGTTTATTTATCGACCACGTAACCAGAAATTACACGTTTATTTATCGACCAAATGCGGCCAAGGCTTAGAGCTTACAAAATAAGACGTAACCAAAAACACGTTTATTTATCGACAAACCAAACCAAATGTAGGATGATTATACGTAAAAGACTACAATTTGCTTCATTATACAACATCCAAAATCAAAATTTGGCGTGGAAATGTAGGTCTCTCGAGTGCTGTTGCTTTATTAGACAACATCCAAAATTCAAATTTGGCAACCAAATCGGAATGAAAATATAGGCCACTCAAAAGCTCTCTTGAGCCCTCAATTACCAGGAAGGAAAAGAATGGAGTTTAAAAAAATAACAAGTTTTTTTTAACGCCCAACCAAAAAACTTTTATTAATGACAAGGCGAGTAAGCGGCTAGCCAAATTACAACACCAAAACAACATTACAGCCAGAGCTTCAACCACTATGAATCTACCCCAACAGAAAACAAAATACCAAACAGACTCGACCAAAGATATTCAAACTAAAGCTACGCCATTGTTCCCACGTAAGTGTCGTGACCTTTGCTCGGTTTTGAGAATAGCTCGTTACCTTCACCACTTCAACTACTCTGCTACAGTGCTTGATTGATTACTTTGTTATTTTGAAGTCGCTACAAGCTCCACAGAACGAAAGATGATTCCATGACTTTTTGCTTCTTCTTTGAACCTCGAACAAAGGTGGATAGCCCCAAAGATCTCCCAAATCTGTAGCAAATATATCTTCGATTTTACACCACTATGAGATGACTTGCCAAACCACCCGCGTGAACCATATATTCAGCAAACTCTTGGAACTCGCCAAAAAAGACACACCGATCCGACTGAATGTGCAGATTTCTTTGTTTGAATGCAGCAAAAGTAGAAAGCCTTTCCATCAACGCCGTCCACGCCACCACTCCCACCTTTTTACTTTTAGGAACCCAACTGTTCCAGCAATAACCACCCTTCCTAGTTGGATTAGCCGCCTCAATGATCTTTGCTTTTCTGACCCATCTAAAATCCACGACCAGCTATCCCCTGCTCAATCAAATACAATTGGTTGTAGAATAGAGCGAATAGTCTTATCTAAACCCATCAAAATAACTCTTAACTACCAAAAGCCCTTGATCCCTTAACTACATGAAAAGTAACTGTATCAAAAATCCATTTATAAAGAGATACCAAACATAGTCTAGTATTTAGGCTACACATATTACTTTAACAGAAACACATGATTGCTAATCTTAGTATGCTAAAAAGACAAACTTTAACCCAAAAAATCCTCAATTAATAATCAGCAATCAAATTGCTAAATAATCAAATTGAACACTGCTTTTGTAAAAATTAACAACCAATAATAAGCAAATTGATAAAATAAATTAATTCTTTACCTAGCTGCTCCTAAGAACGGCAGGTTGCTGCTGCTCATCTTCACTCTCACGACTAAACACACAAAGTAAAACCTAAATTTACACAGGAGATCTAATTATATATATATATATATTTTCATTATAGAACTTGACACAAGCTCACTTGTGGGGTTTATGTTACTTTTCCTCCATGTTTTCGTGTAATAAAAAACCGTAACTTGATCCAATAAACCCTAAAGAAAACAAATTAAGTTCATTTTAAAATGAAAATCATAATTCAAGAACATCATACAAAGAGAAGATGTACCTGGGTGCCATCAGAGGGAGGAGTCGCAGTTGGATGATGAGGGGACGACCAGGCGATGATAGCCAAAATCCATTAGTCTCCATCCCTAAAGAGAGATTCAGAGCGTGGAATTATACTTATTAGCAAATCCTTATCAAAATTATATCATACGCTAGGGTAGCCGTAGATACTTACAGTTTCAACCACTGCTTGTCTGCTTGCCGCTTTGATTAGTGGCTATTTCCCCAAAGCGGTTCCCGGTTTAGCCCTAAGTCACCGAGCTAGCGTTTACCAAATCATCCTCTCGTCGTTGGTTGCGGTGGTGGTTATCAATGTGGGATATTGGTGGTTTTGGTGTGTGGGTGGCAGGGCTTGAAATTCTCCACGTAACAGATCTAAGCTAAAGTTTATTATTAATATTATTAATTAATATAACTCACAAAATGAAGTTTCGTCTACACTATGTGAAGATTTGTCTTTTAGTGTCTTTTTTTTTTCTTTTTTTATACTTTGATATTCAGTATTACCACTTGTAACCCTTCAATTATATAATTAATTTTTGCGTGTTTATCTTTAAACGTATGGGTACACGTTTAGGTTGATTTACGTTTCTATGTAATTTCTTTTTGAGTAAACTGTCATTTTGGTCCCTGAGGTTTGGGCAGTTTTGCCACTTTAGTCCAAACCTCAAACCTTTTGCATTTGGTCCTTGTAGTTTTTGTTTTGTTGCCATTTTGGTCCAAAAGTGATATTTGTCTTCTAAAATCCTGCTTTTTTGTCCTTTTTCTCAGAGACAAAATGGTCATTTTAAGCAGAGTTTGAGTTTTATTTATATATATAATATATATTAATGCTTAAAATGACGATTTTGTCCCTAGAAATAGGACAAAATAACAGGATTTTAGAAGACAGATATCACTTTTGGACCAAAATGACAATAAAACTAAAACCACAGGGACCCAAATGCAAAAGATTTGAGATTTGGATTAAAGTGGCAAAACTGCCCAAACCTCACGGACCAAAATGGCAGTTTACTCTTTCTTTTTTTTTTGAAAATTGGAAGGTTCAGATATAATACGTTTTTGTGTTTTTTTATGCACGTTTTTAGTTGGTTTACATTTTGAAATAAATTCATTAGATGACAAAAATTCGAGTTATTTTATGTTCCGATGCTGCCGCAACGCGGCATACTATTCTTTAACTTCAACGTTAATTTCTTTCGCAAGTATGTGTGAGTATATGTTCAAGTTAGTCAACATTTTAACGTTAATTATTTTCGCAAGTAAGTCGGATTAAATATAATACGTCTTCGTGCTTATTTTTATATACATTTTTTGTTTTTTTACGTTTTGACGTAACTTTTGTTGAGAAACAAGTTGGGTCAAATATAATAGGTTTTCACTAGACGGTACATGTCACACCCCAACCGATGACGGAAACATCGGGTTAGTGGCAGTAGGCGACCAGATTGATTTCACGAGGTGTTCAATAACAATCATTTAACATATCACAACCTGCTTAATATCCCATACTATTAAACGTAACATTCAAACAATTATTACAAAACGGAGATTTCTCATAAAATTCAACCGGGTTCGATTTCCCCTGGATTTCATACATAAGTTCCAAATCTGAAATACATCAACAACTAACTAAACAAAAACAAACTAAACTAATCAACATCCAAGCATCCACGCTAAATCCTCAACCTGTTACATACGTTAAAATACAAGTCAATACAATTAAGTAAAGGCGAGCATACGAGTTTTGTAATACTAGCATAATAAAGAAACCGTTCGCGAGATATCCTAACTACATATCATGATACACCGAAACATTTCACACAGATTAACATAGGATTATTTCTCATGCTAACTACCGTGAGAAGGCTTGCGCGTCCATCCTAACTAGACCCCGTCGGGTGTAAGCCACACTATAGTACCATACTAGCTAAGGAGGCAAGTTAACGAAAATAAGTCCTAGTCACATGTTTCTAGCATAACGTATTGAGCATATATAATCAGATTATTCGCGTGTGATAAACAATTTGATTTGTGAAGTGATTTTGATATACGAACGTATGTATCACCCAAAAAGTGCGTTAAAGCGAAAATGGGTCAAGTATACTCACTGTGGGTGCGTTTAGTAAGAGTACGGGATCTGAGGAGAATCGAGAAGAGCGCCGGATCAGCCTGCATACGCGAACGGAAGTGCATCAGTCTCTGAAAAGCTGAAACGGTTAAGTTTTGGTTGGGCAGTAGCCAAGTTCGGGGAACTTGTGTGTAAACACACAAGTTCGAGCGAACTTGTATGGTTTTGCTGAGTTGTGAATCAAGTTCAGTGAACTTGCAAGTTTCTCAAGGAACCTTGGCAAGTTCGGGCGAACTTGAGAGATCTTGGTTAATGGTCTGACAAGTTCGGTCGAACTTGTGAAGCTTCCTGAGAGACTTCGCAAGTTCGAGCGAACTTGAGGGTTTCCTGCTGAGGTTTGGATGAGTTTCACCCAAGTTCGGCCTAACTTGACCCTCTCAGGGCAAGTTCGAGCGAACTTGACTAAGGTCTTGCACAAAAATCAGTTAAATCTCGAGCGAACTTGATGTTTTCGGATCCAAATTCTTGCGTTTTCGCGTCGTTTGCTGAGGTCGGTGATATGTTGTAAGCTCTTATGGTCGGTGAAGACTGTACACTTAGTACCGTAAAAGTAGTGTCGCCATATCTTCAACGCAAAAACAACCGCACCGAGTTCGAGATCGTGGGTTGTGTAATTCTTCTCGTGGATCTTGAGTTGGCGAGACTCGTACGCGATAACCTTGTCTCGTTGCATGAGAACACAACCAAGACCAAGGTTTGAGGCATCGCAGTAAACGAAAAAATCTTCATTTCCGTTGGGTAAAGCGAGAACGGGAGCGTTGCATAGCATGCGCTTGAGAGTTTGAAAAGCTTCCTCTTGCTTGGAATCCCAAACAAAAGGTTTGTCTTTATGAGTTAAAGCGGTAAGCGGAACGGCGATTTTCGAGAAGTCGGCGATGAATCGACGGTAGTAACCCGCCAATCCAAGAAATGAACAGATTTCGGAATCATTCTTCGGTGTAATCCAACTCTTGACGGCTTCAATCTTTGCAGGGTCGACGTGAATTCCTTGACTGTTAACGATGTGGCCGAGAAATTGGACTTCTGCGAGCCAGAATTCACATTTTGAGACCTTGGCATAAAGGCGATTACCTTGGAGAAGTTCGAGGACTAAACGGAGATGACGCCCGTGTTCGTCTCTCGACTTCGAATAGATAAGGATATCATCGATGAAAACAATGACGAAATGATCTAAGAAGGCTTTACACACACAGTTCATCAAATCCATGAAGACTGCGGGTGCATTGGTAAGACTAAAAGGCATGACCACGAATTCGAAATGGCCATAGCGAGTACGAAAGACAGTTTTAGGAATGTCTTCTTCCAACACGCGTAACTGATGATAACAGGAACGAAGATCGGTCTTGGAAAAACAAGTAGCACCTTGAAGATGATCAAATAAGTCGTCGATACGAGGAAGAGGGTAGCGGTTCTTTATAATGAGTTTGTTAAGTTCACGATAATCGATGCATATTCGGAACGATCCATCCTTCTTTTCCACGAAGAGGACAGGAGCGCCCCATGGCGAAGTGCTCGGGTGTATGAAACCGTTATCAAGAAGCTCTTGAAGTTGGCTTGATAGCTCGCGCATTTCGGATGTGCGAGGCGATAAGGAGCTTTAGCAACGGGAGTAGCTCTGGGAACTAAATCGATACGGAATTCAACATCTCGAGTAGGGGGTAAACCGGGTAAATCGTCGGGAAAGACTTTAGGAAATTCACAAACAACGGGAACGTCTTTATAAGTCGTCTTTTCTTTCTCCGGGTTCATGATATGGGCGAGGAAAGCAACACATCGCTTTTGCAAGCATTTGTGTGCTCGAGTACATGACAAAAGCATCAACTTCTTTGAGGGAGTTTCACCATAGACATGGAGTTGATCACCGTTAGGAAGAGGGAAACGAATCATTTTATCGAAGCATACAACTTCAGCATGGTTTTCACGAAGAAAATCCATACCTACTATGATATCGAAGCTACCTAACTACATAGGTATGAGATTGATCGAGAAGACATGGTTGTTGAGATCGAGATTACAACCACGCAAAACGGAATTTACGGTAACGGTTCTTCCGGTGGAGACTTCCACATCGAAAGTCTTTGGGAGTTTAGCGCGCTTACATTTTAAAACCTTTTCGAATTCTAACGATACAAAACAATTATCGGCACCAGTATCAAATAAACATGAAGCATAAATACCATTAACGAGAAACGTACCATTGACAACACTGTTGTCATTCTGGGCCTGGCGATGATTGAGGCCAAAGCACGTTCCCTTAGTTCGAAAAGGACTTCGATTCACTTTGGAATAGTCTTACGCTACGTACCGTGACAATCCATGTTTTATGATAAAACCTCTTTTATGCTATCTCAATTATAATGTGTTTTATATTTGAGCGTTACTTTCATTTCTAGCTTGGAAACACGTTACACACTATCTTCGCAATCTAAAACAATTAATAATCATAATCTCTCGTGAACGAACTAAATTTACGACACTTTCATTTTACATGTGACACTATGTGAAATTCATGTTATGCTATGTGAAATATTCGAAACATTATGTACTGGGTTCATGTCACTGGGTGATTCTTATGTGATAAACTCGTCATTAACTTCGTAAGAAGCCACACCTTAAGATGTATAGCACTATGCGTAGTGCTATAGGAGTAGCGCACTGCCCACGAGTCTTGGGGTCATGTTAAGTCATTCAATTGCGGTACACGATGGGTTGACCTGCTTATTCACATGCCAGTGATACGTTAATCTGGTATGTCATGTGAATCGTTCAAAAATTTTTATGCTAGTACTCATATTCCCAAACATGGAAGCTCATCATCAAGCTAGGAGTGATTTCCTTACCTTGACGATTAACTTCGCTCACTTTTCAACTTCACCAATGAGCTAGGGGTGATTTCCTTACCTCGGAGGTAGTTACCAACTTTTCGATCAATCTTCCTCTTAAAGATTTCGAGGACGAAATCTCCTAAAGTAGGAGAGACTGTAACGCTCCGTATTTTCGCGTCTATTTAGTTATTTATCTACTCATTTAAATATATATTTACTCATTATTTACTTATTCTTTATTTATTTATTTTTATATAAATGATTGTTTATTCATTAAATTTTTAAAAAGAACAAGATTTTTTTTTTACTTTAAAAAGTTTAATTATTCATTAACTTAGTTAAGTTTTTTCAGTTATTTAGTTATTAAACCCAAGTATTCCATTTAACTTAGTTAGTTAAATGTGAGGGACTAAAAGTGCAATTACTGAAACCTTAGTACAGGGACCGTTTGGGTAATTGCTGAAAGTATAGGTATAAAAGGGAGGAAAATAAAAAAAAATAAAATAAAACTGATGACCGCGGGACTCGAACCCAGGTCACCAGCCTCATCAAACACGCGCACAGCCACTCCACCATGGTCATCACATTGAACAAAACCCAGCACTTAAAACCCTTATACACTCGTTAAATGGCCTGATCAGCGCGACCAGAACCACTCAGCTCGCGAATTTGAGCGGGTTTTGGGTTTATTTTGAGTTTTAAACATGTTTTAACATTTAATACTTCACCAAACCCAACCCTAATCCCGATGATTCCGCCATCGGTTGGGGTGTGACACATAGCACACACGTGCTTTTGGAGCTTGCTGCTGATTGGCTTGAGGAGGAGCGGGTAAAGCTGGAGCTGCTGGAGCCTGAGGAGCTCGCTGACGAGGGCCGGTACGGCAACTCATAGTAAAGTGGCCATAGATGTTGGAGTCCATGTAGAAACGGCAGTTTCCACCCACCACATGATGATAAGTGCACTTAGGGCTCAGTGGGTGAGGACAGGTGTATGCACGCTTAGCTGGAGGTGCGTTTGGAGCGGCTGACTGAAGCAGTTGCGGGTTTGTTGGAGTGGCGAGAGCATAATTCTTACTCGGGTCCCCTCTCTTGCGAACATGTATGGTTTTGCTGAGTTGTGAATCAAGTTCAGGCGAACTTGCAAGTTTCTCAAGGAACCTTGGCAAGTTCGGGCGAACTTGACAGATCTTGGTTAATGGTCTGACAAGTTCGGCCGAACTTGTGAAGCTTCCTGAGAGACTTCACAAGTTCGAGCGAACTTGAGGGTTTCCTGCTGAGGTTTGGATGAGTTTCACCCAAGTTCGGCCGAACTTGACCCTCTCTGGGCAAGTTCGAGCTAACTTGACTAAGGTCCTGCACAAAAATCAGTTAAATCTCGAGCGAACTTGATGTTTTCGGATCCAAATTCTTGCGTTTTCGCGTCGTTTGCTGAGGTCGGTGATATGTTGTAAGCTCTTATGGTTGGTGAAGACCGTACACTTAGTACCGTAAAGGTAGTGTCGCCATATCTTCAACGCAAAACAACTGCACCGAGTTCGAGATCGTGGGTTGTGTAATTCTTCTCGTGGATCTTGAGTTGGCGAGACGCGTACGCGATAACCTTGTCTTGTTGCATGAGAACACAACCAAGACCAAGGTTCGAGGCATCGCAGTAAACGACAAAATCATCATTTACGTCGGGTAAAGTGTAAACGGGAGCGTTGCATAGCATGCACTTGAGAGTTTGAAAAGCTTCCTCTTGCTTGGAATCCCAAACAAAAGGTTTGTCTTTATGAGTTAAAGCGGTAAGCGGAACGTCGATTTTTGAGAAGTCGGCGATGAATCGACGGTAGTAATCCGCCAATCCAAGAAATGAACGGATTTCGGAAGCATTCTTCGGTGTAATCCAACTCTTGACGGCTTCAATCTTTGCAGGGTCGATGTGAATTCCTTGCCTGTTAACGATGTGGCCGAGAAATTGTACTTCTTCGAGCCAGAATTCACATTTTGAGAACTTGGCATAAAGGCGATTACCTTGGAGAAGTTCGAGGACTAAACGGAGATGACGCGCGTGTTCGTCTCTCGGATAGATAAGGATATCATCGATGAAAACAATGACGAAACGATCTAAGAAGGCTTTACACACACGGTTCATCAAATCCATGAAGACCGCGGGTGCATTGGTAAGACCAAAAGGCATGACCATGAATTCGAAATGGCCATAGCGAGGACGAAAGGCAGTTTTAGGAATGTCTTTTTCCAACACGCGTAACTGATGATAACCGGAACGAAGATCGATTTTGGAAAAACAAGTAGCACCTTGAAGATGATCAAATAAGTCGTCGATACGAGGAAGAGGGTAGGGGTTCTTTATCGTGAGTTTGTTAAGTTCACGATAATCGATGCACATTCGGAACGATCCGTCCTTCTTTTTCACGAAGAGGACAGGAGCGCCCCATGGCGAAGAGTTCGGGCGTATGAAACCTTTATCAAGAAGCTCTTGAAGTTGGCTTGATAGCTCGCGCATTTCGGAGGGTGCGAGGCGATAAGGAGCTTTAGCAACAGGAGTAGCTCCGGGAACTAAATCGATACGGAATTCAACATCTCGAGTAGGGGGTAAACCGGGTAAATCGTCGGGAAAGACTTTAGGAAATTCACAAACAACGGGAACATCTTTATAAGTCGTCTTTTCTTTCTCCGGGTTCATGATATGGGCGAGGAAAGCAACACATCGCTTTTGCGAGCATTTGTGTGCTCGAGTACATGACAAAAGCATCAACTTCTTTGAGGGAGTTTCACTATAGACATGGAGTTGATCACCGTTAGGAAGAGGGAAACAAATCATTTTATCGAAGCATACAACTTCAGCATGGTTTTCACGAAGAAAATCCATACCTACTATGATATCGAAGCTACCTAACTGCATAGGTATGAGATTGATTGAGAAGACATGGTTGTTGAGATCGAGATTACAACCACGCAAAACGGAATTTACGGTAACGGTTCTTCCGGTGGCGACTTCCACATCGAAAGTCTTTGGGAGTTTAGCGCGCTTACATTTTAAAACCTTTTCGAATTCTAACGATACAAAACAATTATCAGCACCAGTATCAAATAAACATGAAGCATAAATACCATTAACGAGAAACGTACCATTGACAACATTGTTGTCATTCTGGGCCTGGCGATGATTGAGGTTAAAGGCTCTGCCACGCGCAGCTTGTGGTTGCTGCTGCTGCTGCTGTGGCTGAGGCTGCGGTGCTGGCTGCTCTTGCTTGACAGGACGATTCGGGAAGACATTGGCGAAATGATTCGGATCACCACACACATAGCACACACGTGATTTTGGAGCTTGCTGCTGAATAGCTTGAGGAGGAGCGGGTAAAGCTGGAGCTGCTGGAGCCTAAGGAGCTGGCTGACGAGGGCCGGTACGGAAACTCATAGTAAAGTGGCCATAGATGTTGGAGTCCATGCAGAAACGGCAGTTTCCACCCACCACATGATGATAAGTGAACTTAGGGCTCGGTGGGTGAGGACCGGTGTATGCACGCTTAGCTAGAGGTGCGTTTGGAGCGGCTGACTGAAGCGGTTGCGGGTTTGTTGGAGAGGTGAGAGCATAATTCTTACTCGGGTCCCCTCTCTTGCGTCCCTGACGCTTTCCATTCGGATCACTTGGTGGTTCGGTAGCGGCAGTTGGTTCGACGATAGCTTGATTGGCAACTTTCACATGATTCTTGAAATACCTCTCTCGCATGATTCTTGAAATTGGCGAAATGATTCGGATCACCACACACATAGCACACACGTGCTTTTGGAGCTTGCTGTTGATTGGCTTGAGGAGGAGCGGGTAAAGCTGGAGCTGCTGGAGCCGGAGGAGCTGGCTGTCGAGGACCGGTACGGCAACTCACAGTAAAGTGGCCATAGATGTTGGAGTCCATGTAGAAACGGCAGTTTCCACCCACCACATGATGATAAGTGCACTTAGGGCTCAGTGGGTGAGGACCGGTGTATGCACGCTTAGCTGGAGGTGCGTTTGGGGCGGCTGACTAAAGCGGTTGCGGGTTTGTTGGAGCGGCGAGAGCATAATTCTTACTCGGGTCCCCTCTCCTGCGTCCTTGACGCTTTCCCTTCGGGTCACTTGGTGGTTCGGTAGCGGCAGTTGGTTCGACGATAGCTTGATTGGCAACTTTCGCATGATTCTTGAAATACCCATCTTGGACTCGCTGATAATTGATCTCAGCGGCGAGCATGAAGGTTTCCTCGATGGTTGTAGTACGAGCAACTTTCACAAAATTTGCGACACACTCGGGTAAACCAAGGATGTACTTGTTGATAGCTTTCTCAGTCGTATCAACCTGGCTGGGACAGTGATGCTCAAAATCTTAAACCGAGCAGTGAATCCAGCATTATCGGGACCATCCTGTTTGATTCCCCAAAACTCATTCCCGAGCTTTTGCATTTCGTGCGAGGACAAAACTCCTTCAACATCACTTCCTTGAGTTCCTCCCAAGATAGACTGTAGGCTTCATCATTTCCGCGCCTATTCCTTTCGGCAGTCCACCAGTCAAGAGCACGGGACTGGAAGACTCCGGTAGCGTTCACTGTGCGGAGGTCATCGGGGGATCCACTTTGCCTAAAGGTGACCTCGATGGCGTCAAACCAATGGAGCATAGCTGTCGGCCCATCGTTGCCCGTGAAGGCGAGAGGTGCATAAGCCTTGAAATTTTTGAAGCTGAACCGTGACTTGGGGTTCTCAGCTTTCGAGTCAACTGATGAGTTACTGCTCACAACACGGATTTCTGAGACGATTTGCGGGATGACCTTAGCCATTTCCTTGGCTACCATGGTGGCAATACGCTTGTCGGCGTTGCTGCGCTGGAGGTTCCTATGGGTGTGCGATCCCATTGAAGACATCTACACGAAGGATTTAGAATAGATGAGATTCGTGCATACATTCGATGGAGCGTAAATGCGATAAATCGAGAAATCAATGATATGATAAATCATCAAAGCGAGAAATCGAATAAAGCGAAAATTCTCAAAATTTAACCACATAAATATTTATAAACTCGGCGATGCGTAAATCAACGACATAGGCTGAAATCAATTGGGAGTGTCCGGGGTTTTGAGACGTTGACTATCCAAAGTGATTCGACTACCCTTTGCATTTGGACCCACGCTTTGGCCTAATAGATAAACGCTCTTACCGCGAGCAGCTAACGACGTTTACCCTTCCAGTTAATACGTGTTCCAAATCATCGGTATAACCGAGACTTTGGTGAGATTGAAAATCAAACTACGGAATTAGTTACTAAGATGCGGGTTTCACCCCTAACTTTGCAACTTTACTCCTAGATAGAAATGGAGATTTTCGTTGAGGTTTGGATGTCACTCTTAACTCAACGAAGATATCTCGTGCGAGAGGATGCGCAGAGTGAATGATCTCGTCGAGAGTTCTCGGTTTTCACACCTATTCTCGACTTGATCACTCGTTGGTGAGATACGAGCGTTTCATAATCGTGTATATTGTATAAGCCTTAGGAAAGGCACATCTATGCATTTATGGCAAATAGTTTAACATGTAAGTCAAAGATAGGTCAATCGGGTACTTAAACATGCTACTAGGTCGAACATGGCAATTTTACCTATTATCCTATGGTTATGGCGCTTTGATACCAATTTGTCACACCCCAACCGATGGCGGAAACTTCGGGGTTAGTGGCACTAGACGACCAGATTGATTTCACGAGATGTTCCATAACAATCATTTAACATATCACAACATGCTTAATATCCCATACTATTAAACGTAACATTCAAACAATTATTACAAAACGGGGATTTCTCATAAAATTCAACCGGGTTCGATTTCCCCTAGATTTCATACATAAGTTCCAAATCTGAAATACATCAACAACTAATTAAACAAAAACAAACTAAAATAAGCAAAATCCAAGCATCCACGCTAAATCCTCAACATGTTACATACTTTAAAATACAAGTCAATACAATTAAGTAAAAGTGAGCATACAAGTTTTGTAATACTAGCATAATAAAGAAACCGTTCGCGAGATAACCTAACTACATATCATGATACACCGAAACATTTCACACAGATTAACATAGGCTTATTTCTCATGCTAACTACCGTGAGAAGGCTTGCGCGTCCATCCTAACTAGACCCCGTCGGGTGTAAGCCACACTATAGTACCATACTAGCTAAGGAGGCAAGTTAACGAAAATAAGTCCTAGTCACATGTTTCTAGCATCACGTATTGAGCATATATAATCAGATTATTTGCGTGTGATAAACAGTTTGATTTGTGAAGTGATTTTGATATACGAACGTATGTAACACCCAAAAAGTGCGTTAAAGCGAAAATGGGTCAAGTATACTCACTGTGGGTGCGTTTAGGTAAGAGTTCGGGATCTGAGGAGAATCGAGAAGAGCGCCGGATCAGCCTGCATATGCGAACGGAAGTGCATCAGTCTCCAAAAAGCTGAAACGGTTAAGTTTTGGTTGGGCAGTAGCCAAGTTCGGGCGAACTTGTGTGTAAACACACAAGTTTGAGCGAACTTGTATGGTTTTGCTGAGTTGTGAATCAAGTTCGGGCGAACTTGCAAGTTTCTCAAGGAACATTGGCAAGTTCGGGCGAACTTGAGAGATCTTGGTTAATGGTTTGACAAGTTCGGCCGAACTTGCGAAGCTTCCTGAGAGACTTCGCAAGTTCGAGCGAACTTGAGGGTTTCCTGCTGAGGTTTGGATAAGTTTCACCCAAATTCGGCCGAACTTGACCCTCCCAGGGCAAGTTCGAGCGAACTTGACTAAGGTCCTGCACAAAAATCAGTTAAATCTCGAGCGAACTTGATGTTTTCGGGTCTAAATTCTTGTGTTTTCGCATCGTTCGCTGAGGAAAATCGGGTGTTCATCCCTCCAATCCTGTGCTACTGAGCAAACTTAGGTCGGAGAGGTCTTTTAGAGCGGTTTTAGCCGTTTTACAAAAGCGTGGGGTAATCCGGGCGAACTCGGGGTTCGTTCGGATTAGTCCGGCTTGTGTAAACCAACATAAACGTCCTTGTGCTTCCAGATCTGTAATCTCGAATGATAGATGCTTCGTTTCATATCAGAAGATGAACAAAACATCATCAAAAGTCCGTATCTTGTGTAGAAATCAATGTTTATCAAAGGTTTTTCTCAGATCTATAACTTATAAGCCGAGATCTTGCAGATCTCGTGTTTGGGAAGCCTCTGCTAACACCAAACGAACTTGTATTGTGTAGATCTAAGCTTAAAACATAAGTTTTGGAAGAAAAAGATGAAGATTTTCGTAAAAGAATGAGTTTTGATGAAAACGAAGGCTATGTCTTGTGCCAAAATCGTTGTAAACGTTTGTAAAACGTTGTTGAACCTCATTGCGGTTGAAATCGGGCTGATTCTTACTTAGAACACGAAGGTTTCGGGTTTTGAGAGCTCTGGGCGAACTTGCAGCAAGTTCAAATGAGAGAACAGAGCTTGGTATTTATAGGAGAAGGCAAAATGTAAGGCTGGTGAGAGCAAGTTCGGCCGAACTTGTACAAATTTGTACAAGTTCGCGCGAACTTGTAGGGATTTTGGGAATGGATAGCTAAGTTCAGCTAAACTTGTACATATGTGTACAAGTTCGAGCGAACTTGTAGTTAAACAAGGATTCTGGTTTTCTTCAACCAAGTTCGGCCGAACTTGGTAACACCAAGTTCGAGCGAACTTGACTTAAGTTGTCGAATTTCCTTTGTTTTTCGCTTTAAGTGTTCGTTTGGTGATTCGGTTCGTATTAGATAGTTATATTAAGCGTTAAATTAAAGCGTTAAGCGCTATAGTTGATATAATAGAGCGATTTAGCGATTCGAGAGCGAGAGCGATGCGATAGAGATTGTGATTATAACCACGAACAGACATAACACATAAATAATATAAAACCACATAAATAATTGCGATTTGCGATGCGATGAAATTAGCGATGCTATTTAATAAGCGACTAGATGCGATAATAACATAAACTTTATTATCAACCGAATCGCGGATTTACAAAGGATAGATAAACGAGAACAAAAAGAAAGATAACAATCGAATTTTCGGCGGAATAAGAGTCGGGGCATAATTGGGTTATCACCAAAGCTCTTGATGTTTACTAATATGTTTCATATTTATTAAATTCAAATTACATCTCAAAGTTTCAAGTCAAATTCATACAATACAAGGAAAGGAAAAATTAACTAAAACAATCCAAAATCTAAACTGGTTTATTCTTCTAGGCCGCCCTATATGTTTCTTGCTTCAACTTGATCACCTGTATCATGTGTAAAACTGGGGAATTTTGGGTCAACAAAAGTTGGCGAGTGAACCTTGTTAAAAACATTTGTTATTGATTCCTTGTTGTAATTAATAAGGAAAAATTGTGCAATAATCATATATGAACAAACGTATGTAAACAAACAATTACAAACACCTTGCATGAGTATATGATATGAATGACAATGTATATGTTGGCAACGTCTCGTTCACGCTCATAGGTAATGGGGAATGGACGGCCTATGATAATGTATGCGCGATCAAGGCTCAATCAAACGGAGCCGATCGTATGTTGGCAACGCCTCGTTCACGCTCATAGGTAATGGGGAACAGCTCACGCTCATAGGTAATGGGGAGCGGCAGCCTATGATAATGTAGTACTGAAAATGATAACTTTAAATCTAAACATTAACCACACAAACAATTGATATATATTGGCAACAAATTTGATCATGAATATGATGGATGCACAAGTGTTTAATTTAAATAAATAATAGCGACACATGATACACCCCAAAATGTGATTAAAACGGGGAATTGGTAGAGATTCACTCACATTGGGTGCGTCCGTTTGAAGATGTTGAATGCGCACGAGTTTAGAGGAGTGATCGACGAGGAATAACTAACCTAATTAAAAACGAAAAGGTACGGTAAATAAGTGGATTTTATTAACAATTTTAATAGAATTTTTGGATATATTTTTGTGAGTTTAAGGCTATTTTCTAACTTTAAAAACGTTATTTTTAAGTATTTTTAATTGATTTTTAAATTAAATAAATAAATAAAAATAATAATAAAAATGTTGACTTTTGACTTTGACCGTTGACCGTTGACCATGACTGTTGACCGTTGACCGGTTCAGTCGTGAATATTATTGCACTGAGTGAGACTCGAACCCGTGACCTCCCGTACGCGTGCACGCAACTCTACCAACTGAGCTACGTGTCTAACCCGAAATATTTCTGTTTTTAATTATATTTATATACTATTTAACTTAATCCGAAATCATTTATTTAAAAAGGATTTAATTGTATCAAACCGGTGATCTCCACAGGTCTCGAACCCGGGACCTGAGGTTTAGTTTGGCACACAGTCCACCGCTGGACTGTGTGTCTAACTTGGTTAATATTCCTATTTTTATTATACTTAACATCTTACTGTGAGTTAACCCGGTTTGGTTTTAAGAAAAAACATTTTTATTTCCGAGGATAGGGTCGTGATAGGGATCGAACTCGAGACGTATACGTATTGTTTGCACACAGTCCACCGCTGGACTGTGTGTCTAACCCGTTCATAATACTGATTTTAATTAATCTTATAATCATAATCGACTTTGTCTTCTTCGCTCAAGAACACAGACAACGATTTATCAACTGTTTCATGTTCAATTCGATTATCAGCGATTGAAATGTAATGGACAGAGAGGGTTTGGGGAAAGAATGTACCGAATCAGATGTCTTTCTCAGAACTCCGGCAAGGATTCGTCGGCTCTGTTTTGTGAACTTCGTCTGTTCGAATCAATTAACAGTTTTGATTGATTAGATGTGAAATTGAACTACTGAGCAACGATTATCAGTAGGTTTAAATGATCATACCGGCTCACGGCGTGATTCTGAAAATTTCAGAAGTTTTCCGACGAAAGCAGACTATCCGGCAACGTCGTCTGGGATTGATTCTGGGTGATGGATTGATGTTAGTAATGGTCTAACAATGGAATGAAACAGAAAGAGTCGAGGCATTTACCGTGTTGATGTGAGTCTCGGTTTTCCGGCGAAAGTCCGGTGATGGCAGAAAAGTTCCGGCGAGTGAAATTGCTTCGAGAATCGGTGTGATTTTGAGCGAAAAGATTACCAGAGGCTAGAGTGTGTATTTATAGGAAAGAATAACGATAAATTGGGTCCGATTCCTGTCTTGATTCGTTGGTCAATTTTTCTCCGGCGGTTATGACTGATGTCGCGGGACTGGACATCGGTTATAACCGATGTAGGTGTTAATACGCACGTTAAGTCACAAGAAACCGACAATAATTGGCGAAGTCGTCGGGATTTCCGGCGACTGCGAAATGGGCACGTCGTTGACTGGTTTTGATATCGAGTTTTGTTATTTGAATTAATTGTTTTGATATATCATCAAAAGGCACAAGTGGCGGAGTGGTTGGACGTGTGTGAGTTAAGACTTTGAGGTTCCCGGCTGACCCGGGTTCGAATCCCGCCAGCCGGTTTTTCTTTTTAGTTATTTTATTTTTATTTTTTAACAATTATAGTTTATAAATTCTAATTTGTTTATTAATTATGTATCATTTAAAATTAAAATAAGTCATAAATAAGCAACGAAAATTTAAAACTGATTATTCGATTAATAAACGAAGCGGGTTTTGAAAACCCGTTTTTTGACGGATGTTACAGTATCCCTTACTTTTAGAAATTTCGTCCCGAAATTTAAGTAGTAGTGGTAACAGGAAATAGATGTGGGTATTTCTCGCGCATTGAGTCTTCGCGTTCCAAGTAAACTCAGGTCCTCGTTTCGACTCCCAGCGCACCCTGATAATTGGAATGCGGCTTCGTCTTAAACGTTTCTCTCCGAAGTCCATAATTTCTACTGGTCTTTCAATGAAATGCATAGATTCATCGACTTGAATGTCTTCTAGCGGAATATGGAGATTTTCATCGGCGAGGCACTTCTTCAAGTTCGATACGTGGAATGTGGGATGAATTCTGTTGAGTTCTTCTGGTAGGTCAAGCTTGTATGCTACAGGTCCTACTCTTTCGAGTATCTTGAAAGGTCCTACGTAGCGTGGTGCTAGCTTGCCTTTTTGGCCAAAACGAACCACTCCCTTCCACGGCGATACTTTTAAAAGTACTTGGTCACCAATGTTAAATTCCAAGGGCTTTCGTCGTTTGTCTGCATAACTCCTTTGACGACTTTGTGCTGCTAGAAGATTGTTTCGAATTTGATGGATCTTGTCTGTTGTTTCTTGTATTAATTCTGGACCGGTGATTTGAGCTTCTCCAATTTCGTGCCAACATATTGGTGATCGGCACTTACGACCATATAACGCTTCGAAATGTGCCATGCCGATACTTGAATGATAGCTGTTGTTGTACGAAAATTCAACTAATGGTAGATGAGCGTCCCAATTCCCTTGGTAGTATGATTGGGCTAATGTTGGGTAGGTGGTAATAGTAGGGGTTGTTGGGCTTGACCCATTATTTGTTGGTGGGTTTGGGTTGAAGGCTGGTGGCGGTTCGTTCGTTGAGGTATGCGACAGGTTTGAACAGTATGACCTGCGCGACCACAGCCGGTGCAATGTTGGCAGGGATGATCAGGAAAATGGTGGTATTGGCAACGGTTGCATTTTGGTAATGGGCCAGAGTATGGCCTTTTGTATGGTGCAGGTGAAGGGGCAACTTGGGTAATGGGTGCAGCAGGGATAGGGAAATTGGTTTGTGTGACAGCGAAGTTTCTGGTGTTACGTTTCCTCTTGTTAGCAAACTTAGAGGAGGAGGTGGAATGGTTTGAAGTTTGGCCCTCAACGGGGGCTTTCTTTTTCTCCTCTTTAAACTTACCGTTGGGAATTCGATTCTCGGTCAGTTCAGTAGCTAGTTCTATAGCAGCTTCAAGTGTTGCTGGTGAAGTGCTGAGAACTGAATCTTGAATTTTCGAGGGAAGACCTCGAATATAATGCTCGATTAAATGGTAAACTGGGGTGAACAAGTTAGGGACCATCTGGTTCAACTCTAAGAACCTCTTGTTGTAGGAAGTATGATCTCCCTCCTTTTGCTTCAGAGAATGAAATTCGTCCTCCAACTTTTTAATCTCACTCCTAGGACAGAACCGCCTCGTCGTGATTTCCCTTAACTCCTCCCACGTTAAGGCCATAGCATCTTCGATTCCCCTCTTACCCTTTTCAGTATTCCACCAGGTAAGAGCTACCCCAAATAGTCTCCCGGTCGCGTATCGTACCTTGCGATCATCGGGACAATCGCAGTTGAGGAAGGTGTTTTCCATTTCCTCAAACCAGTGGAGGAGAGCAGTGACACCTTCGGTCCCTTCAAATTTAGGAGGATCGCAAGACTTGAAATGTTTATATGAGCACTTATTGGTAGGAGGGTTGCCGATGTTCTGGTCTTCTTGCTGAGGAGGATTAGTGGGATTTGTGGCGAGAGCTTGTTGTACTTGAACCACAATGTCAGGAAGCACCACGGCCATTTGTTTCGCGATTTGTGTGGCCAAGCGTTCGTGAGACCTTCCTGATCTTTTACCCCCTCGTTGTTGTCTAGCCGACATCTACAGGAACATACATAAGAAGATTGTGAGTTTATGGAGTCTTTTTAGGTGTCATGTGTCTTAAAGAAAATGAAAATAACATAAATATCAATAATGCAACTACATCCATAGGATGTCTTGGGTTTGCTCATGTTGGGCCTCAAATGTCCCCCATACCTTCACCTGTATAGTCATGTGGGCCCCCATGTCTATTGGCTTGGTAGGATTCACATTAGTATTGGGGATTTAACACTCGCATCACCCGAATGAAAACCATGAAATATGTTTACGAGATGTATGGTCGGAATGTGTCCAGGTGTAGACACAATGACAACTCAAAGTGGGGTTAGCTCACACGACGTTTGGTATAGCATGCTTTGGCCTAATAGGTCCTTCGTACTCTCATCGTTAGTCCCCAGGTAGGCAAACTGGTCCTTTATTTTGGATTTATACGAATGCCAAGCCTAGACCGGACGTTCCGACTACCGGTACTTGTACCCTTCCAGTTACTACATGCCCGTCATGAGAACTCACTTTGATGAGATTTGAAAATACAAAAATCATTGTAAAAACAATCATGAAAATGATGTGATGTGTGCTTTCATGGATATGATATGTTATGAGAATATGATTCATGATAGGCATTATATGATAATATATACTATGAACATGCTTGCATAACATTGAATGTAACATTTAACATAAAACATATAAACATCATGAAATTTGGCATGTAACACACAAAAATCTTAAAAATTTCTAATCAACTATAGTATAGGCTCTAAGGGTCTAATAACCTATCCTATATCCCTATAGTCATGGCTCTGATACCAATCTGTCACACCCCGACCCGCAGCGGAATAAGAGTCGGGGCATAATTGGGTTATCACCAAAGCTCATGATATTTACTAATATGTTTCATATTTAATAAAGTCAAAATTACATTCTCAATAATCCAAACATGTCCATACAAATACAAAGGAAAATAACCAACTAAACAATCCAAGCTCTAAACCAGTTTATTCTTCTAAGCCAATCCTATGTGTTTCTTGCTGCAGCTGGTTCACCTGTATCATGTGTAAAAATGGGGGGTTTTTGGGTCAACATAAGTTGGCGAGTGAACCTTGTTAGTTAAACATTTATTATTGATTTCTTGTTATTTTTATCAAGGAAAAATTATGCATTAGTCATATGCGGGCAAATGTAAATAATCCAACTATAACAATAACAATCCACAAACAATAACATACAATAACATATGAACTTGCATGAATATATAACATGAATGAAACTGTATATGTTGGCAACGTCACGTTCACGCTCATAATGTAATGGGGAACGGACGGCCTATGATGAATGTCTGTGCGATCAAGGGTCAATCAAACGGAGCCGATCGTATGTTGGCACGCCAGGTTCACGCTCATAATGTAATGGGGAACTGCTCAACGCTCATAATGTAATGGGGAGCGGCGGCCTATGAAATTGCATGTACTGAAAATAATAAATTTAATCTAAACAATAACCACACAACAGTTGATACAAGCTGAATACACATTTGTTCATGATATGATGTATGCACAATGATTTAAATATAATAAATGGTAAGACACATGATACACCCCAAAACGTGATTAAAACGGGGAATTTGTAGAGATTCACTCACATTGGGTGCGTTCGGTTGGAGATGCGCACGAGTTGGAAGAATTGAACAACGAGGATTAACTAACCTAAATAATAACGGAAGATATAGTAAATGAGTGGAATTTATTAATAATTTTAATAGGATTTTTAGATATATTTTTGTGAGTTTAAGGCTATTTCCTATCTTTAAAAACATTATTTTTAAGTATTTTTAATTGATTTTAAATTAAATTAAATAAATAAAAATATAAAAATATGTTGACTTTTGCGTTGACCGTTTGACCATAAGCGTTGACTGTTTGACCGGTTTTATTGTGTGTATGTATGCGCCGGGCAGGACTCGAACCCGAGACCTCCCGTACGCGTGCACGCAGCTCTACCAACTGAGCTACGTGTCTAACCCGAAATAATTCTGTTTTTAATTATATTTATATACTAATTCAGTTTATTCAAAATTCCTTTATTTTCAAAAAGTGTTTTAAATCATCGAACCGGTGCCGTCAACAGGTCTCGAACCCGGGACCTGTGATTTATCGTTACACACAGTCCACCGCTGGACTGTGTGTCTAACTTGGTTAATATACAGATTTTTATTATACTTAACATCTAATTGCGAAAAGGATCCGGTTCGGTTCGAAAAATAAAACATTTTTATTACAGAGCATACGTGTGTCAAGGATCGAACTCGCGGCGTGTGATATGTATGTGCACACAGTCCACCGCTGGACTGTGTGTCTAACCCGAGATAATATCCAAATTATAATAAACTTATAATCAACCTACTTCGTCTTCTTCGTTACCGAATTACAGTTTACGATTTCTCTATTGTTTCTTGTTTAATTTGATTGACAAACATTCATAAGACTAAAATGAAATGGCAGAGTCGGTGTTGGAAATAAACATACCGGAGGAATGATTTATCTCAGAATTCCGGCAAGTCGTCGGCTCTGTTTTTATGAACTTCGACTGAGCGAACAAATTAATAGTTTTGATTAGCTAATTGTGGAGTTGAAGTACTAAACAAGAGTTATCAGAAGGTTTGAATGGCTATACCGTCTTACAGCGGAAAATAAGAATTTTCAGAAGTTTTCCGGCGAGAGTGAGTTATCCGATATCGTCGTCTGAAATTGATTCCGATTGAAGGGTTTGAGTTAGTAACAGCTTAACAACTGATAGACAACGAAAGAATTTAGAGACTCACTGATTTGGTGGAAAACACGGTTTTCCGGAGAAAGTCCGGCGAGTTCAAATAGCTTCTCCGGCGAACTGAAAGTTGTGCGAAAATGCAATTGAAGGTTTGTAGAGTGTGTTTGAGTCGCGAGAGGGGACAATGATTGAAGTAATTCAGGAATTGAAAGTTTTCGGTTATTAAAACCGATCCACTCATGAATTCAAGTCCATTCAAAGCTAAATTGATTGGAGGTGTCGGTGTATCGGTTAAACTCAGTAAACCGCGATCAATCAAACGTCTTTGGACGTTTGGTGACCGATTTCGGTTACAGTTGGCGTAACCGGACTGTTTTATGATAGACCATAAAATTTAATTGTTTCCTAGCATTTACAGAAAACAACAAGTGGCGGAGTGGTTATATGTGTGGGTGATAAGTCTTTGAACTTAAACCCGGCTGACCCGGGTTCGAGTCCTGGCAGCCTAATTTTCTTTTTAATTATTTTATTTTTACATTTTACCAATTATAAAGTTTTATATTCTAGTTTGTTTATTAATTATGCATTATTAAAAATTAAAATGGACATAAATACGCAACGAAACATTTATGACTTGATATTCGATTACAAACGGAGCGGGTTTGGAAAACCCGTTTTTTGACAAATGTTACAGTATCCCCTACTTTTAAGAAATTTCGTCCCGAAATTTAAGTAGTAGTAGTAGGAAAAAGATGCGGGTATTTTTCGCGCATTGAGTCTTCACGTTCCCAAGTAAACTCAGGTCCCTGTTTCGACTCCCAGCGTACCCTAACAATTGGAATGCGACTTCGTCGAAGACGTTTTTCTCCGAAGTCCATGATCTCTACTGGTCTTTCAATAAAATGCATAGATTCATCAATCTGAATATCTTCCAGAGGAATATGGAGGTTCTCATCAGCGAGGCACTTCTTCAAGTTTGATACGTGGAATGTGGGATGAATCCTGTTGAGTTCTTCTGGTAGATCAAGCTTGTATGCTATAGGTCCTACTCTTTTGAGTATCTTGAAAGGTCCTACGTAGCGTGGTGCTAGCTTGCCTTTTTGACCAAAACGAACTACTCCCTTCCACGGTGATACTTTTAAAAGTACATGATCACCAATGTTAAACTCCAAAGGCTTCCGTCGTTTATCTGCATAACTCTTTTGATGACTTTGAGCCGCTAGAAGATTGTTTCGAATTTGATGGATCTTGTCTGTGGTTTCTTGAATCAATTCTGGACCGGTGATTTGAGCTTCCCCAATTTCGTGCCAACATACTGGAGATCGGCACTTACGGCCATATAAGGCTTCAAAAGGTGCCATGCCGATGCTTGAATGATAGCTGTTGTTGTACGAAAATTCAACTAATGGTAGATGAGCGTCCCAATTTCCCTTGAAGTCTATAACACATGCTCGAAGCATATCTTCAAGAGTTTGAATGGTGCGTTCAGATTGTCCATCAGTTTGAGGATAATAAGCGGTACTGAGATCTAATCGCGTACCCAAAGCGGCTTGTACTGCTTGCCATGTTCGTGAAGTGAAACGACCATCACGATCTGAAATAATGCTTAACGGTACACCATGTCGGCTTATGATTTCGCTGATATAAATACGAGTTAGCTTTTCGTTCTTGAAATCTTTGCGGATAGGAATAAAGTGAGCTGATTTTGTAAGACGATCAATGATTACCCATATAGTGTCATACCCACCAGAAGTGCGAGGTAACCTGGTAATGAAGTCCATGGTTATGTTTTCCCACTTCCATACAGGTATTTCAGGTTGGACCAGAAGTCCTGAGGGTCTTTGGTGTTCAGCTTTCACCTTGGAACATGTAAGGCACTTGGAAACAAAAACAGCAATATCCTTTTTCATTCCAGGCCACCAATAGGTGTATCGAAGGTCTTGATACATCTTATCGGCTCCTGGGTGTATAGAGTATCGTGTTTTGTGAGCCTCATTCATAAGAAATTCACGAAGGTTGTTGTGGTCAGGAATCCATATGCGATCTAGATAGTACAGAATACCGTCAGATTTAGTTTCAATTTTAAGTTCAGCTCCACAGAACAGCTCCTTTCGTACATCATCTTCCGTTACTGAAACATGTTGGGCTTCTCGAATTTGATCTTTAATGTCAGTTATGATTTGCGAACATAGAAGACGAATGGAGTTCGCATAACCCTTTCGACTGAGTGCATCAGCCACCACATTTGCCTTGCCAGGGTGGTACCGAATTTCACAGTCGTAGTCATTTAGAAGTTCGACCCATCTTCGTTGCCTCATGTTTAACTCCTTTTAATTGAAGATATGTTGAAGACTCTTGTGGTCAGTGTATATTTGACACTTAGTACCGTAGAGATAATGTCTCCATATCTTAAGAGCGAACACAATGGCTCCAAGTTCTAGGTCATGGGTGGTGTAGTTCTTCTCATGAATCTTGAGTTGTCTCGAAGCATAAGCTATAACCTTTCCTCTTTGCATTAGAACACAGCCTAATCCTTGCCCTGACACGTCGCAATAAACCATGAAGTCATCAACCTTCAGGAAGAGTGAGGATTGGTGCATCACAGAGTTTTTGTTTAAGGGTTTGGAAGGCTTCTTCTTGATTGGGTCCCCATATGAAAGGTTTTTCCTTATGAGTTAAAGCCGTGAGTGGTACAGCAATGCGAGAGAAGTTCGAGATGAAACGGCGATAATAACCAGCCAAACCAAGGAATGATCTTACTTCAGTTGGTGTACGTGGCGCTTGCCATTCTTGTGCCGCTTTGATTTTTGAGGGGTCGACATGTATTCCCTTGTCATTGACTACGTGTCCAAGGAATTGTACCTCTTTTAACCAGAATTCGCATTTGGAGAATTTGGCATAAAGCTTTTCATTCTCTAGGAGTGTAAGGATGAGTCGAAGATGCCGTTCATGATCAGACTTAGACTTTGAATAAATGAGAATGTCGTCGATGAAGACTATAACAAAACGATCGAGATAAGGTTTGCAGACTCTGTTCATTAGATCCATGAAGACAGCTGGAGCGTTGGTTAAACCAAATGGCATGACCATGAATTCATAATGACCATAACGAGTTCGGAAAGCGGTCTTTGGGACGTCTTCTTCATGTACTCTAAGTTGATGATAACCAGATCGAAGGTCGATTTTTGAAAAACAGTTGGCGCCTTGAAGTTGGTCAAGAAGATCATCAATGCGAGGTAATGGATAGCGATTCTTGATTGTTAACTTGTTGAGTTCTCTGTAGTCGATGCACATGCGAAACGATCCATCTTTCTTCTTCACAAAAAGGACAGGTGCACCCCAAGGCGAGGAGCTAGGACGTATGAATCCTTTGTCAGTCAACTCTTGCAATTGACTGGCTAGCTCTTGCATTTCGGATGGGGCTAACCTATAAGGAGACTTTGCAACTGGTGTAGCACCAGGTATAAGATCAATGCGGAATTCGACTTCTCTTACCGGAGGAAGTCCTGAAATGTCGTCAGGAAAAACTTGCGGGAAATCTTTTACTACTGGGATGTCTTCGAGTTTCTTCTCCATGGTTCCCTTTTTGACGACATGAGTTAAAAATGCGACATAATTCTTGTGAAGATATTTTTGAGCTTGAAGACAGGACATTAATCGGATGGGGTTTCTCTAAAGATTCGTAGAGTTTGACCGTTTGAAAGAGGAATGCGTATAAACTTTTCGCGGCATACAACTTCAGCCTGATGTTGGCTGAGCCAGTGCATACCAATTATAATGTCAAAGCTTCCCAACTTCATAGGAATGAGGTCAACTGGAAAATCGTGGTCGTTTAAGGTGAGAGTACAATTGCGTATAATAGAGTTTAATGAGACCGGCTTCCCGTCAGCAACTTCTGCTGTTATGGATTCCATGAGCTTATCACGATTTTGGTTTAGGATGGGTTCAAACTCTAAGGACACAAAACTTTTATCCGCGCCAGTATCAAACAACATGGATGCATAACTACCATTGATAAGAAACATACCGTTAACCACATTGCTGTCAGCTCTAGCCTGATTAGCGTTGATGTTGAAAGCTCTTCCTCTTGCAGGTGGAGGAGCTTGGTTAGCTTGATTCACCGGATTGGCTTGGGCTTGAGCATGAATAATGTTCACCAACCTTGGACAAGTGTTTCTAAAGTGGCTTGGGTCTCCACAATTGTAGCAAGCCCGCATAGGTTGTACCATGGGATAGTTGGGTTGGTAGTATGATTGGGCTAATGTTGGGTAGGTGGTAATAGTAGGGGTTGTTGGGCTTGACCCATTATTTGTTGGTGGGTTTGGGTTGAAGGCTGGTGGCGGTTCGTTCGTTGAGGTATGCGACAGGTTTGAACAGTATGACCTGCGCGACCACAGCCGGTGCAATGTTGGCAGGGATGATCAGGAAAATGGTGGTATTGGCAACGGTTGCATTTTGGTAATGGGCCAGAGTATGGCCTTTTGTATGGTGCAGGTGAAGGGGCAACTTGGGTAATGGGTGCAGCAGGGATAGGGAAATTGGTTTGTGTGACAGCGAAGTTTCTGGTGTTACGTTTCCTCTTGTTAGCAAACTTAGAGGAGGAGGTGGAATGGTTTGAAGTTTGGCCCTCAACGGGGGCTTTCTTTTTCTCCTCTTTAAACTTACCGTTGGGAATTCGATTCTCGGTCAGTTCAGTAGCTAGTTCTATAGCAGCTTCAAGTGTTGCTGGTGAAGTGCTGAGAACTGAATCTTGAATTTTCGAGGGAAGACCTCGAATATAATGCTCGATTAAATGGTAAACTGGGGTGAACAAGTTAGGGACCATCTGGTTCAACTCTAAGAACCTCTTGTTGTAGGAAGTATGATCTCCCTCCTTTTGCTTCAGAGAATGAAATTCGTCCTCCAACTTTTTAATCTCACTCCTAGGACAGAACCGCCTCGTCGTGATTTCCCTTAACTCCTCCCACGTTAAGGCCATAGCATCTTCGATTCCCCTCTTACCCTTTTCAGTATTCCACCAGGTAAGAGCTACCCCAAATAGTCTCCCGGTCGCGTATCGTACCTTGCGATCATCGGGACAATCGCAGTTGAGGAAGGTGTTTTCCATTTCCTCAAACCAGTGGAGGAGAGCAGTGACACCTTCGGTCCCTTCAAATTTAGGAGGATCGCAAGACTTGAAATGTTTATATGAGCACTTATTGGTAGGAGGGTTGCCGATGTTCTGGTCTTCTTGCTGAGGAGGATTAGTGGGATTTGTGGCGAGAGCTTGTTGTACTTGAACCACAATGTCAGGAAGCACCACGGCCATTTGTTTCGCGATTTGTGTGGCCAAGCGTTCGTGAGACCTTCCTGATCTTTTACCCCCTCGTTGTTGTCTAGCCGACATCTACAGGAACATACATAAGAAGATTGTGAGTTTATGGAGTCTTTTTAGGTGTCATGTGTCTTAAAGAAAATGAAAATAACATAAATATCAATAATGCAACTACATCCATAGGATGTCTTGGGTTTGCTCATGTTGGGCCTCAAATGTCCCCCATACCTTCACCTGTATAGTCTTGTGGGCCCCCATGTCTATTGGCTTGGTAGGATTCACATTAGTATTGGGGATTTAACACTCGCATCACCCGAATGAAAACCATGAAATATGTTTACGAGATGTATGGTCGGAATGTGTCCAGGTGTAGACACAATGACAACTCAAAGTGGGGTTAGCTCACACGACGTTTGGTATAGCATGCTTTGGCCTAATAGGTCCTTCGTACTCTCATCGTTAGTCCCCAGGTAGGCAAACTGGTCCTTTATTTTGGATTTATACGAATGCCAAGCCTAGACCGGACGTTCCGACTACCGGTACTTGTACCCTTCCAGTTACTACATGCCCGTCATGAGAACTCACTTTGATGAGATTTGAAAATACAAAAATCATTGTAAAAACAATCATGAAAATGATGTGATGTGTGCTTTCATGGATATGATATGTTATGAGAATATGATTCATGATAGGCATTATATGATAATATATACTATGAACATGCTTGCATAACATTGAATGTAACATTTAACATAAAACATATAAACATCATGAAATTTGGCATGTAACACACAAAAATCTTAAAAATTTCTAATCAACTATAGTATAGGCTCTAAGGGTCTAATAACCTATCCTATATCCCTATAGTCATGGCTCTGATACCAATCTGTCACACCCCGACCCGCAGCGGAATAAGAGTCGGGGCATAATTGGGTTATCACCAAAGCTCATGATATTTACTAATATGTTTCATATTTAATAAAGTCAAAATTACATTCTCAATAATCCAAACATGTCCATACAAATACAAAGGAAAATAACCAACTAAACAATCCAAGCTCTAAACCAGTTTATTCTTCTAAGCCAATCCTATGTGTTTCTTGCTGCAGCTGGTTCACCTGTATCATGTGTAAAAATGGGGGGTTTTTGGGTCAACATAAGTTGGCGAGTGAACCTTGTTAGTTAAACATTTATTATTGATTTCTTGTTATTTTTATCAAGGAAAAATTATGCATTAGTCATATGCGGGCAAATGTAAATAATCCAACTATAACAATAACAATCCACAAACAATAACATACAATAACATATGAACTTGCATGAATATATAACATGAATGAAACTGTATATGTTGGCAACGTCACGTTCACGCTCATAATGTAATGGGGAACGGACGGCCTATGATGAATGTCTGTGCGATCAAGGGTCAATCAAACGGAGCCGATCGTATGTTGGCACGCCAGGTTCACGCTCATAATGTAATGGGGAACTGCTCAACGCTCATAATGTAATGGGGAGCGGCGGCCTATGAAATTGCATGTACTGAAAATAATAAATTTAATCTAAACAATAACCACACAACAGTTGATACAAGCTGAATACACATTTGTTCATGATATGATGTATGCACAATGATTTAAATATAATAAATGGTAAGACACATGATACACCCCAAAACGTGATTAAAACGGGGAATTTGTAGAGATTCACTCACATTGGGTGCGTTCGGTTGGAGATGCGCACGAGTTGGAAGAATTGAACAACGAGGATTAACTAACCTAAATAATAACGGAAGATATAGTAAATGAGTGGAATTTATTAATAATTTTAATAGGATTTTTAGATATATTTTTGTGAGTTTAAGGCTATTTCCTATCTTTAAAAACATTATTTTTAAGTATTTTTAATTGATTTTAAATTAAATTAAATAAATAAAAATATAAAAATATGTTGACTTTTGCGTTGACCGTTTGACCATAAGCGTTGACTGTTTGACCGGTTTTATTGTGTGTATGTATGCGCCGGGCAGGACTCGAACCCGAGACCTCCCGTACGCGTGCACGCAGCTCTACCAACTGAGCTACGTGTCTAACCCGAAATAATTCTGTTTTTAATTATATTTATATACTAATTCAGTTTATTCAAAATTCCTTTATTTTCAAAAAGTGTTTTAAATCATCGAACCGGTGCCGTCAACAGGTCTCGAACCCGGGACCTGTGATTTATCGTTACACACAGTCCACCGCTGGACTGTGTGTCTAACTTGGTTAATATACAGATTTTTATTATACTTAACATCTAATTGCGAAAAGGATCCGGTTCGGTTCGAAAAATAAAACATTTTTATTACAGAGCATACGTGTGTCAAGGATCGAACTCGCGGCGTGTGATATGTATGTGCACACAGTCCACCGCTGGACTGTGTGTCTAACCCGAGATAATATCCAAATTATAATAAACTTATAATCAACCTACTTCGTCTTCTTCGTTACCGAATTACAGTTTACGATTTCTCTATTGTTTCTTGTTTAATTTGATTGACAAACATTCATAAGACTAAAATGAAATGGCAGAGTCGGTGTTGGAAATAAACATACCGGAGGAATGATTTATCTCAGAATTCCGGCAAGTCGTCGGCTCTGTTTTTATGAACTTCGACTGAGCGAACAAATTAATAGTTTTGATTAGCTAATTGTGGAGTTGAAGTACTAAACAAGAGTTATCAGAAGGTTTGAATGGCTATACCGTCTTACAGCGGAAAATAAGAATTTTCAGAAGTTTTCCGGCGAGAGTGAGTTATCCGATATCGTCGTCTGAAATTGATTCCGATTGAAGGGTTTGAGTTAGTAACAGCTTAACAACTGATAGACAACGAAAGAATTTAGAGACTCACTGATTTGGTGGAAAACACGGTTTTCCGGAGAAAGTCCGGCGAGTTCAAATAGCTTCTCCGGCGAACTGAAAGTTGTGCGAAAATGCAATTGAAGGTTTGTAGAGTGTGTTTGAGTCGCGAGAGGGGACAATGATTGAAGTAATTCAGGAATTGAAAGTTTTCGGTTATTAAAACCGATCCACTCATGAATTCAAGTCCATTCAAAGCTAAATTGATTGGAGGTGTCGGTGTATCGGTTAAACTCAGTAAACCGCGATCAATCAAACGTCTTTGGACGTTTGGTGACCGATTTCGGTTACAGTTGGCGTAACCGGACTGTTTTATGATAGACCATAAAATTTAATTGTTTCCTAGCATTTACAGAAAACAACAAGTGGCGGAGTGGTTATATGTGTGGGTGATAAGTCTTTGAACTTAAACCCGGCTGACCCGGGTTCGAGTCCTGGCAGCCTAATTTTCTTTTTAATTATTTTATTTTTACATTTTACCAATTATAAATTTTTATATTCTAGTTTGTTTATTAATTATGCATTATTAAAAATTAAAATGGACATAAATACGCAACGAAACATTTATGACTTGATATTCGATTACAAACGGAGCGGGTTTGGAAAACCCGTTTTTTGACAAATGTTACAGTTTGGCCCTCAACGGGGCTTTCTTTTTCTCCTCCTTGAATTTACCGTTTCTGATGCGATTCTCGGTAAGTTCGGTAGCTAATTCAATAGCAGCTTCGAGAGTTGCAGGCGAAGTGCTGAGGACTGAGTCTTGAATTTTCGAGGGGAGGCCTCGAATATAGTGTTCAACCAAGCGGTATACTGGGGTGAACAAGTTAGGAACCATCTGGTTCGGCTCAAGAAATCTTTTGTTGTAGGAAGTATGGTCTCCTTCCTTTTGCTTCAGCGAGTGGAATTCATCTTCCAACTTCTTGAGTTCGCTTCTTGGGCAGAAGCGTCTTGTCATTATTTCCCTTAACTCTTCCCACGTTAAGGCCATAGCGTCTTCAACTCCTCTCTTACCCTTCTCGGTGTTCCACCAGGTCAGGGCTACCCCAAATAGTCTCCCGGTTGCGTAACGTACCTTGCGATCCTCGGGACAATCGCAATTTAGGAAGGTGTTTTCCATTTCCTCAAACCAGTGGAGGAGAGCGGTGACACCTTCGGTCCCTTCATACTTTGGGGGATCGCAAGACTTGAAGTGTTTGTAGGAGCACTTCTTGGAGGGAAGGTTGTCGATGTTTATCCTCTTGATTGGGTGGGTTGATAGGATTCGCGGTGAGAGCTTGTTGGACTTGAATTACAATATCAGAAAGCACCGCGGCCATTTGTTTTGCAATTTGAGTGGCCAAGCGTTCGTTTGACCTTCCTGCCTTTCGACCTCCACGTAGCTGCCTAGCCGACATCTACAGGAATATACATAGGAAGATGGTGAGTTTAAGGAGTGTTTAGGTGTCATGTGTCGTTTAAAATAATAAAATAACATAATCATCAATAATGCACTACATCCATAGAATGTCTTGGGTTTGCTCATGTTTGGGCCTCCAATGTCCCCCATACCATCGCCTGTATAGTCATGTGGGCCCCCATGACTATTGGCTTAGTAGGATTCACATTGTATTGGCGGTTTAACACTCGCATCACCCGAATGAAAACCATGAAATATGTTTGCGAGATGTATGGTCGGAGGGTGTCCAGGTGTAGACACAATGACAACTCAAAGTGGTGTTAGCTCACACGACGTTTGGTATAGCATGTTTTGGCCTAATAGGTCCTTCGTACTCTCATCGTTAGTCCCCAGGTAGGCAAACTGGTCCTTTATTTTGGATTTATACGAATGCCAAGCCTAGAGAGGACGTTTCGACTACCAGTACTCGTACCCTTCTAGTTACTACATGCCCGTCATGAGAACTCACTTTGATGTGATTTGAAAATACAAAAATCGTTGTAAAAATCATATGAATTGTGAGGTGTGTGCTCCCATGGATATGATATGTTATGAGAATATGATTCATGATAGGCATTGTATAATAATATGTACTTATGAACATGCTTGCATAACATTGAATGTAACAATAAACATAAAGCATATAAACATCATGAATTTTGCATGTAACACACAAACAATTTAAAATTCTAATCAACTATAGTATAGGCTCTAAGGGTCTAATAACCTATCCTATATCCCTATAGTCATGGCTCTGATACCAATCTGTCACACCTCGACCCGCAACGGAATAAGAGTCGGGGCATAATTGGGTTATCACCAAAGCTCATGATGTTTACTAATATGTTTCATATTTATTAAATTCAAATTACATCTCAAAGTTTCAAGTCAAATTCATACAATACAAGGAAAGGAAAAATGAACTAAAACAATCCAAAATCTAAACTGGTTTATTCTTCTAGGCCGCCCTATATGTTTCTTGCTTCAACTTGATCACCTGTATCATGTGTAAAAGTGGGGAATTTTGGGTCAACAAAAGTTGGCGAGTGAACCTTGTTAAAAACATTTGTTATTGATTCCTTGTTGTAATTAATAGGGAAAAATTGTGCAATAATCATATATGAACAAACGTATGTAAACAAACAATTACAAACACCTTGCATGAGTATATGATATGAATGACAATGTATATGTTGGCAACGTCTCGTTCACGCTCATAGGTAATGGGGAACGGACGGCCTATGATAATGTATGTGCGATCAAGGCTCAATCAAACGGAGCCGATCGTATATTGGCAACGCCTCGTTCACGCTCATAGGTAATGGGGAACAGCTCACGCTCATAGGTAATGGGGAGCGGCGGCCTATGATAATGTATGTACTGAAAATGATAACTTTAAATCTAAACATTAACCACACAAACAATTGATATATATTGGCAACAAATTTGATCATGAATATGATGGATGCACAAGTGTTTAATTTAAATAAATAATAGCGACACATGATACACCAAAAAAATGTGATTAAAACGGGGAATTGGTAGAGATTCACTCACATTGGGTGCGTCCGTTTGAAGATGTTGAATGCGCACGAGTTTAGAGGAGTGATCGACGAGGAATAACTAACCTAATTAAAAACGAAAAGGTACGGTAAATAAGTGGATTTTATTAACAATTTTAATAGAATTTTTTGATATATTTTTGTGAGTTTAAGGCTATTTTCTAACTTTAAAACGTTATTTTTAAGTATTTTTAATTGATTTTTAAATTAAATAAATAAATAAAAATAATAAAAAAATGTTGACTTTTGACTTTGACCGTTGACCATGACTGTTGACCGTTGACCGGTTCAGTTGTGAATATTATTGCACTGAGTGAGACTCTTATTCCGTTGCGGGTCGGGGTGTGACAGTTACAGTACAAATTCGAATTACTTTACATTTTGAACCCGTAGCAACACGCGGGAAAATTGTTACTATTGTTATATTATTATCAAATCAAGTTTTGTTAACAGTAGCTTCCTTTTTATTATCTTTTATTTTATTTTTAGTTCAATAAATTTGTTGGGACCTTTTATTCTTTATGTTTTTTTTATAATTTAGTTACACACCTTATATTATAATCATTTACGTTTTAACCCTATCGTTTTATATTTTTCTTATAACTTTTATCCTTGTATAAAACTAAATATGCAATTTTATTATATTTTTCTCGACATTCTGATATAAATTTTATTTAAAATGGTGTTGTATTCGAAATAATAGGACATTGGCAAACTAAGTCGGTATCGACCAAAAACATTGGTACCAGTGTTATCCGAACCGATATTGTTATTCATTTTTATGATTTTTGATCGATGTAAACATAACTTTATTTTTTGAGTTATACATTATATAACTTTTGTGTAATAAAATCATTATTAACATCACTACACCAACTCAGTTCGGCACCGTACCATTATTATACCTTACAGCAAGGGGTGTATAGTATTTTTTTGTTATCTCCCAATGACATTATTACACTTGCATCCCATGCACCTTTATATTTCTATCATAAACTTTAATAAAGTTATCATAAGGATCCTGAAGTTTAATAATTCTTTTTCTCTAGCCAAAATTTTAATAAAGTTATTATAAGGATTCTAAAGTTTAATAATTCTTTTTCTCTAGCCGACATATGTTTCTACACATGCACTTTAATAAAGTTATATGACATGTGAAGTTCATTTTGTTTTGTGCTTATAACTTTTAAGATATGATAAAATTTTGAGGTCACCGTTACGACGTGCTTATTTTTGTCTACATATAAATTTTCGAATCGTGTTGTGTATTGCCCTTTAGTATTTATTTATTTATTTATTTTTGTAAAGTGACGTGGTTCACCTTTTTTCCCAATATATCTTTAGGACATGTTATTTTCCTATGATTCGATAAAAGTTTTATTCGAAAGGTTCAAATATAGTTTATTAGTTTTACCATGAGGAACCAAACAACTACCACCTAAACAATGTATTTGTTTTTATGGTCTTATTTACGTGGCAGTATGATATTCACAATAGAGTATTTCTTGATACTGTAAGCTATAGCGAGTGCTGGTACGGTAACGGTACTGTGACGAACCGAACCGATACCAGCTGAACAACATCGGTATCGGTATTCGTTTAATTGATTTTCGATCGATGTAAAACACGTGTCGATATCGTCTTTACATAAGTTTTTTAGTTTACTATATATCGAGTGTCAATACCGTGCCGAACAAGCCCGCTGCGAAGCGCGGGTGATTTCACTAGTTACAAAACAACCGACACAATCACATATGCTTATTGTACAATACCCTAAAGCAGATAATACTTCCTAAGCATACCTTACAACACCCAATTGCATAAACATGTTGCTAATTTATATTATTTAAATAAATATCTTTCATTGTTTACGGTATGGTTGGGTACTTTATAGCTCAACATTACCTTCACTTCGTGAGACATCATTTGAACCAGGGGAGTAACACAGGTCGAGACGCTTGTGAAATACTTGAGAGCGAAGCTCAACTTCATTTAATAAACAAGTTTGAGTCCGAATTTTATATACCGAACTTGATTAGGCTCACAATCCTAGACAATGACATTATGTATACAAATAAAGATAACTTTTACTTAGTAAAATAAACATTATTATACTTTAATTAAGTTAGATAAAATTTACTAAATATATAACATACTATACATAGCTATAATTAAAAATATATGGAAAATATGTTTATATTTATATAGATAAAATAATAAAGCAAGTAATAAAAATAAACAATCCAAACTCAAGCTTGAAAAATTGTTTACAAGGCATCACTACAAGCCTTTGACATATTGCTCGATCGAGTTAATAGAAGTTTAGCTTGAATCTTTACGCCCTGAATTTAAACTAAGGGTTTGGTACATATATGGTCGTTATATATAGTCTTTTTGATCGGATATACCAAGTTATCGTGAGCTACATTAGCCAACTAACACAACTCAAAGTCTTGATCAGTTACTTGGCAATCTGTAGATGGTGGCAACATAGAGTGGTGGTGGGTGGTAATATACCATTTAGAGTCGTTCTGAGTTAGCAAGTAACATAAGAACGACTCATCTAGAAGAATTCTATAATTTGAATAATGGATATAGACGAATCTATAAGACCATCAAACTTGCATAATCTATCTAAACTATTATGGCGTATATTACTGATTTTTTTCCAAAACCATCAAGAGGATGTTATGGCGTATATTACTTATTTTCGTTTGGTCAATAAGTTTGATTAATACACAATATAAAATCATTGCCTAGTTGCTTGCTATTCGGTTAGCAAACGTTATTGATAAAGTGGTTAGTCCGATTCAGTCGTCGTTTGTTAAAGACCATCAAATTCTTGATGGCCTGTTAATTCTTAACGAATCCTTGGATTGGTGTAAAAAAATGAAGAAGAAAACGATGATCTTTAAGGTTCTAGGTTCGGTATCAACTTACTATCTTTCTTTATTTTGGTTACCAAAGAAGGTAAAAAAAAAGAAAAAATTCTGGAAGGGTTGAGAGCTATTTTTTGGGGGCGCGACTAATAAAAAGAAGAAAATGGTGTGGGTCAAATGGAATTTAGCTTTAACGGATTAATCAAAAGGAGGATTGAGTATTAGTAGCTTATATGCCCTTTTATGGCACTTCTACTTAAGTGGAAGTGGAGATTTACCAACGTCAAAACTCTCTTTGGGTAAAGATCATCGACGCCATTTATGGTAACAATTTTAACGCTTTTGACAAAGGTAAGGTCGCTCAGGGAAGTGGTGTTTGGAATCGAAGTGTGAAAATCATAGTTTAAATGATAAAAAAGTTGGTATCCATATCGGCCATGATGAAAATTGTGGGTTTTGAGACGTACTCTAACTCGTTTTTGGCTTGACCATTGGATTGGAAATGATTCTTTGGCTTACATTTTTCGTTTCTTTGACTAGAAACAAAAAAAAGTTAAAGTTTCTTGGACCGGATGGCTTCAAAACTCGCTACTTTTAATGTAACTTTGTTATTTATTTATTTTTTTAGGTTCGGTTAACATTTTCTAACCATCATCTTTATATAAATTTCATTTTTCTGTTAAAAAACATTATAAATGGTTGTGACTCTTGAAACTTTTCTAAATTAAATTTAATTGGTAACAACTAAAACAATTATCCAATTACATTATAAAACTGAATTGCTATATGCCCACATCTACTATTTCACAATTTTTTTCTATATGTAATAAAAAAAACCAAAAAAAAACTTTTTTTGAATATACATGAACAAAAGTATATATAAACTTGACAAACTTATGCATGGTTTAACTTTTAAGCAACCCAACCCATGACAACCGAACTAAAATATGTAGCACAAGCAACAGCAACAAGACTTCTTTTCTTAACCAAAACCTTCAACAAATGCATAGCCACATCTCCAGTGATCTTCCTTCCTTCCACCGCCAACACACGACGACGCTTCCCCGCAATAGCAAGCATCACCAAAACCGTGATCCACATAACAGTGGTGGTTCTAACCATAACCACCACCAAACCCGTAACCAAAACAACCACCATAACCCGAACGACGGACCACATGTTGGTTGACAACCACCATGATCCACTAAGGTTGTTGTCATACCACATGAAGATGGACAATGATAGAAGTATTAAGAACAAGCATGATGTTGACTTGATGATGGTCATCTTGGGAGGATAATAATGTGAATATATGATGGTGCGGAGATGAAAATATAATGGAAGAATGTTGCCTTTTGGAGGATGAATGATGAGAGAATTGGAATGCATGTGGTATGGTGTTATTTGCACATGGACTGGTTGGCAAAATAGCACCAACTTCATTTGTTTAAGGATATTTGGTAGTTCTCTTGATTAAATATTAACATATATTGAAGACAAATAATATATAAAATTTATATTCCTGTTTGGGTAATTAAGATATATTGAAGACAAATAACATATAAAATTTATATTCCTGTTTGGGTATAATTGGGAAATTTCTTAAAATGTATACATCTGATCAGTTTTTTATTTTGTCATATTTATATTGTATGTTAACTTTTTATGCATATACTTTTTCTTTTCCTGTATCGTGTTTATTTTCACATGTCAATTTTATTTTGTTAAACATGTATTGGGCATATACTCTTTTAACACATTTATTTATGATGATACGAAACACAAAGTGTTTATATGTAACTTGTTCGTATATTTCATGGATACAATACAAATCAGAGGACAAAAATACGTCATTAATCCCTATGTGAAGGTAGCATCCTTCGGGAATCCATGGAAAAATAGGGCGTGAAGAAATCGTGTTCGCGAATCCTTCAGTGGACTTGAAGGCTTCTTCACGACATGCACCCATGGGTGAAATCGCGTTTACTCCTCTCTTGTTGTGATTCTGTTTAGGGCCACTCTCCTTTTTTTTGTTTTTTTTTTGACTTTTAATGTATTCAATTTACCCAAAATGCTTTTCTATGTTCTATTGCTGGAATATATAGGCTTAATAATGTTAGACTAAATAAAGGTTTGGAGGATCGATTTTGTACCTCCGACACCATTTTGTGAGTAAAGCAATGTTTGCGGCCCTTATGCTGCCAATCCCAAGCCCACCAAGATTTTTTGGGGCCGGAATTCTATCCCACGTTATCCAACAATTTTTAGCAGTTGCTGCATTGCCTCCCTCGTAAGATAAAATGTTGTGGTCTAACAAAAATTGTATCCTGGTAGTACCAACGAGTTTATTAAGGGGTTGCTTTTATAAGTGATGTGTCTTCTAGTCCCGTAGTGAACATTAATACAATATCTAAAAGTAGGTTTAGTTGGCATGTGGGTTTGCGGTTCTAAAAAGAAAAAAAAAACTAAATTGTTGTGAAATACCCATTTTAGCTTTTATGAACCGATCAAATGCAACCGTTTTAACGGCTAATATGATGATATGTGTTGGAATTAATCGGATCACAAACGCAGCAACACAATGACTCTGTGAGAACTCCTCACGACTCTTTTATATATTATTAAAGAACCAAAACAAAACAACCAAGTAATTACATAACCTAACCCATCTATTTATACTAAACTAATTACTTGCTAAACAAGCTATCTTAAACCAATACCAACTCTAATACTTAGTTAACCAATAAATATAATAACAAGATAAACCTATTAATTCAAACTAATAATTATCTCTAAACAATTAACTAATATTAATTATTTTCTTCTCTTTATTAACTCATCCATCTTTATCTTTTCCTTCGGTTTATCTCATCCCATAATATTATACAAACCATTAGGATTAACTCTTCAAATATGTAACATAAGTTTTGAAGTGGTGGGTGTTTTGTGTGATATTAATTTTAATGTAAAAGTGTATTCCATCATTAATGATGGTGGACTGTTGTAACATGTGTTTAGTACTACAAAGCACTTGCTGTGTAGAGCAACAGCTTTATAAATATGGCCAATTTCGAGCATATAATTATTATTCTTTTTCTAACACTCCAAACGTGTTACACGTGCAAACCAAATTCTTGAAAATGATTCAATTCATAACTAAGCTTACATAGGGTTATTTATAAAGCTCCTAAATCGATCATAGATCAAGAAAGCTTGTTTGAAATCAACTCAGCTCGTTTGTAAACGAGCCGAGCTCGAGCTATGGTTAGCTTGCTCGTTGGATCACTCGTTTGCTCTCTAAACTAAGTCCAAATTTAAAAACAAAGCCCAAATTTTAATTATCATAAGACTTATACGTTATAAGCTTGTTCTATTAAATATTCAGTTGCATCCAAGATCAATGAGCGTTAAATGCCATTGTTGATCTTCTAACATCGTCATCGATAGGAATTACACTATAGGTCTCCTTATCAACAACCACAATCGATTTTGCTCCTTCTTCGACGCCTCATAAAACTTCTCGAGCCTCTTTGCCTCACTCAACATCTTCTTATATGATTGATGCAACTCATACAACAAAATCATTGCCTTGTACGACTGCCTTTCCCTCTCCTTCTCCTCTCGTTTATCCACCGCCACTGCAACATCCTTAGAATGATTAGAAATGTTGAGTTCGAGCCAACTCCTTTATTAAAAGAATTGAATTTGTATTTTAACACCTATTAATATATAAAAAATAAAGGTAGTATATTTCGTAAACTATTAGGCTGATGCAAAATTTGGACTAGTGATATGCTATAACTATAATTTTGCCTTATAATTTATATAAGTTTAAATAACCAACGAGTCAATGAGTCAATTAACGAGCTAGCTTACTTTGACACGATCTCAACTCGCTTACGAAGGAACCGTTTTCATATGAGCTTCTAAACTAGCCTGTAACGAGGCTCGAATTACAAGCTTTTTGAACAACCCTATTCGCAGGGATGACAATCAAACCCGAACCCGATTGGTATACCCGAAACCTGACACATTTGCCACGGGTTTGGGGTCGATTAATCGTGTTTGGGACTAGTTTTTATTTTGAGTAAACTGCCAAAATGGTTCCCTGAGGTTTGGTCACTTTTGTCACTTTAGTCCAAAACTCAAACCTTTTGAATCGGGGTCCATGTGGTTTCAATTGTTTAATCATGTTCATCCAAAATTAAAATCTAGTTAGATATTTCAGTTAACATCCAGTTTGTTGTTCTCTTCCTCCCTTTAATGAAGGCTAAAATGGTATGTTAACGTTTTATTATAACAAATTAAATAGAATTATAACGTTTCTACCAATGAGTTGTTTTCATACAAGCTTTCTTAAATTAGCCTGTAACAAGTCTTGAGTTTTCCGCTTTTTGAATAATCCTACACTTACCTTTTATTTGAACAACAAATTTAGATCATTGACGGAGCGACTTTTTTAGATCACTGACGGATCTCTAGAGTATCATCATGCCACCAACACACTCACCTTTTTTTAACGACAAATTTAAATCACTGACGAACTAGTTAAGTATAATCGTGTGACCAGCATAACCACTCAATCATATCCGTTTCTACTATACAATAATGTCTATACACTAATTATAAGAATCAAACTCAAAACCTAATGAATTCTAAGTCTTACTCTAGGCTAATCTCCTCTGTTTCAAGTTCAATAAAACTTAAAATATGTTACCACTTCAATAAAACTAAAAATATGTTACCATCTTATTATATACATATTAATTTTCAAACGATTTGAATAGCGCTTTTACAATTAAAAAAGGAATAGTGTCAGGCAGCTGGTCTGGCACTCCCCCATTAGACCAGCCGCTTGACTTGGCACTCTCTCATTGGACCAGCTGTTTATTATTTTTTTTCGCTGTAAAATTACGGGTTTGCCTCCAGAATAGTGCCAAGCAGCTGGTCTGGCGCTCCCTCATTGGATCAACCGTTTATTATTTGTTTACGCTGTAAAATTACGGGTTTGCCCCACTTTAAATTTACGATGTTGCCCCCTGCTCAAAATAAAATTACGTTTTTGGCCCCAGCCAAAAATTACGATTTCGCCTAGCTGGCCTGGCACTCCCCCATTGGACCAGCTGTTTGACTTGACACTCTCTCATTGGACCAGCTGTTTATTATTTTTTTTGCTGTAAAATTACGGGTTTGCCCCCGGAATAGTGCCAGGCAGCTGGTCTGGCGCTCCCCCATTGGACCAACCGTTTATTATTTGTTTACGCTGTAAAATTACAGGTTTGCCCCCACTTTAAAATTACGATGTTGCCCCCTGCTCAAAATAAAATTACACTTTTGGCCCCAACCAAAAATTACGATTTTGCCCATGACTCGAAATTACAATTTCGCCCTCGGCTCAAAATTACGTTTTCACCCCTGTTCAAATGAAAAAAATATGCTCTCGCGCCCCACCTTAAATTACGATTCTTCCCCGTTTAAAAAATTATGATTTCGGCCTCAGATAAAAATTACGCTTTTTTGCTCCAACTCAAAATTACGATTACGCCCTCGGTCCAAAATAAAAATATGGTTTTGCCTCCGGCATAAAATTACGGTTGTGCCTTCCTGGTTTCAATTTCCAGCATTGGCATCACTTTAGCTTTTGGTAAATTACGATTTTACACCAGTGAAAAAATATAACTTTCCATTAGTTAAAAATAACAGTATTGCCATTGTTTTAGTTTTTTTAGCAAAACTATAAAAGTGTTATGTATTGGTTTACTCAATTTAATTTTTTTCCCGTGTCAATGAGCTGTCTAACACTCGATCATTATTCGGCTATCGCTCCGAACGCGAGCCGCGCATCTAACTAGTTATTTTAAAAATTAAAATTCATAATATACTGATTTGAAATTTGAAACATCCCCCGAGTCTCAAACGAAGCCACCGACGATGTTGCAGTTTCCGGCATTCATGACGCAGTTTCCGACGTCGACGAGGATCATTCCGACCTCGCACCTCCTCTCTCCGCAGTGGCCTAAGCCGCACAGCGAGGAGTTACTCCTTGCAATTGAGGAATCTGAACTCGAAGAAAAGGTCCGTACATCTCAACTCTCTCTCTGTAATTCCTAACGTTCAATGGTTCATATGTATATATTCGTGCTTAATCTGTTGATTTCATGAATTTTAGATGTAAATTCGACCGTCCTGTTGTTTAATTTCTGTTCGGACTGCATAGTGATGATTCGCTTTCATGTGTGAAACCCTAATTTAGTTTGAAATACTGTTGAATGCTAATTTGTACTCCAGATTGACCAGATCTAGGGTTTAGTAACAGGTTTCTGTTGAATCTAATCATCTATGATGATTTTGTTGATTTTATGAGTTGCTAAAGATGATTTCGATTTTCGACTGTTCTTTCGAAGGTTTTTTTTCAGTTTACTGTATCGTGTTGGTTCGATTTCATGTGTAAAAGCCTAATTGAGTATTTTGAATGAAAACTGAACTCCAGATGGACTGGATGAGTGGTTTAGTATTAGGTTGAATTTACTATATGACTGTGTATATATTGGTTTAAAAAATGCGCGCTTCAGGAGCAGATAATGCGTGATGTGATATGATGCGTGATGCGGTCTGCTGCGACTTTTATCTATGCAGTTATAGTGGTCCAAAATCAAATAGGGGTCAAGGTCCGCTATATGATATATAGGTTATAGCGGTGTTATAGCGGTAATTTTTATATCATGCATATTTTATGTATTTATATATATATAAATATATATATCGAAAAATATTAATAATAACATCAAAAATGCGAAATACTAGTAGTAATATCAAAATCCAAAACATGAACTGAGGAAGTCCAGCGATTTAGAGATTTAGGTTTAATTTTGTTGAATGATGAACTGATGAAGAACCAGCGAATGAACACTTTTGGTCTCGATTTAGGTTTAATTTTGGGTTTGGGCCTTTACTTTTGGGCTTATTTATAAACAAAAAGTTGATTAATGTGGGCTTTACCTTACTTTTGGGCTGAAATAAGTAAAACCACTAAAAGCAGTGCTACGACCGCTATACGGGTTTCGATATAGCGGTCCAATAGCGGGATTTAGCACCGCTAATAGCAGGACCGTTATAAGGGACTGCTATTTGGACCGCTATGGGTTCGTATGTCCGCTAAGCGCTATAGCACACTATTGACTGCATAGCTTGTTATGCAGTTGACCCATATTTGAATAAATCAAACCACCGGTTAAACAAATGTGAGATGATGAGAATATCTTATATTTTATTGTTTAAAAGTTAACACTTCCAATAATGTTTATAAACAATTTTTGGTATTTTTTTATTTATTTAACAACGAGCATCTCGCATACGTGATGCGTGCACATCGTGCATCACGCATCGGCTTTTGGGAACAAAACGTATCAAAGCGCCACAGACTTTTTAAAACCAAGCTGTGGATCACATACTTGTATTTTTAGTTAGTTTTCAAAATTGGATACATAGAATAAGATTTGATATCCAGGTAGGGATTGATCATTGATGAGGTTTAGATCGTCATGTGATAGGTTTTTGAATCCTGATTGCTGATCATTGAGTTGAATCTTAATGGCTTTCAAGCGTCAGATGGAATCATCTGTCAAATAACTGTTCCAAGTTCACAGTTCATCATGGCATCTGGAGGATGCCTCTAATTGGCCTGTGTTTAGATTGGCTTGTATTAGCTAGGCTGCAAAGAAAATGAAGCAGGATCAGTCATGTGCTATCTACTGTAGCTTACATTGATCATGAACTTTCTTTTAGCTCAAAAGATCAATTTGTGAATATTTTAGGCTTACAGCTTAGCTCTACAAGCAACGTAAAGTGGTAACCATCAAGAATTCCTATAGTTCACATTGATCAAGAACTTTTTTTTAGCTCAAAAGATCAATTCGTGAATGTTTTAGGCTTATAGCTTAGTTCTACAAGCAACATAAAGTGGTAACCATCAAGAATTCCTATAGTTCGCTCTTAAATATAACATACATAGTTACATACATAGTTATCGATAGCGGCCATAGCGACCGCTATAGCGAATAGCGTGGCGAATCGATGGATTAGCGCTATTAGGTTCTGGCGACTGAATAACGTGAAAATAGCGGATTCCGACGACGACTTCCGGCCGGAAACCTGCAATTTCTGCCGGAAACTTGCTGGAGAACTTGCTGGAAACTTTGAAGAAGAAGAGCGGCTGCTTTTTTTTGTTGCGTTTTAGCCTTTCTAGGGTTAAATAAGTTTATGGATTTTAACATTTAACCCCTCTATCTTTCATTAGGTTACATTTAGTCATTAAAACTTGTAAAATTTACATAAAAAGTGTAAAATAAGTTTGTCTATTTTAACATTTAACCCCCCTATTTTCACTAGCTTACATTTGGTCCTTAAACTTATAGATTTATACATAAAAGGTATAAAACTAACGTTATATATAAAAAAAGGTTATGTAGATAGCTATTTTTTATTTCTTAAATTTTTAACTACCTTATCGCTAAACACGAAATAGCGGTTGCTATTTCATCGCTATCGCTACGTAGCATATAGGTACGTTGTCGCTATTTGTCGCTATTCGCTATCGATAACTATGGTTACATACATCTCAGCAGATTGAATGTAGAGGTTGCAAAATGGGCAGGTCAGGTCAGATTTGCTAACGGGTCAAAATGGTTCGTTCTGAAAACAGTTGAATAAGTCGGGCCGACCTGTTACTTATGTCCTGAATTTTTTTCGTAGATTTGAGAAACACCTAATACTTACTCAGTTACTCGTGAGGCTACCATGGTTTAAGTACCTTAGGCGCGAGTCTGAGGTGCAAGACACGCAAGGGGATTTGGAGAAACGCCTCAGGGCCTTGAGGCGGTGCCTCATGCACATCTGGCTCAAAATTAGGGTCTGTCGGAGGCTGACATTTAAAACAATCAAAAGGATGAAGAAATTATGAATGGATAGGCTTATATGTATCAGAGTCATAGATATGAGATATATGCAACTTCTGGTTGTACATAGAGCCTCATTGTCGTGCATAGAGTCTCGCCTCTTGCATCAGCTTTTAGGACCTTAAGTCCTTAACGCTTCGGAGCTCTTATGCACTTTTATAAAACCAAGGTGGCCACAGTGATACGTGAAAAGGCATCACTTAACACAGGATTTTAAATGTATAAAAACATAATTTTATTCTTAGATGTGAAGTTAAAAATAAATCACGGTTATCCACGGATCAGACCATTATATAGATACTTCCGTTGTTTTCGTATACATCATAACCGGCATCTTTTTTGTATGTGATAAATTTATGTTTGCAGTACAATGACATCAGGAAGATAAATAGCAACCTTATTGTGATCGGGAAAACATCAGTTGAGAATGACAAAGAAGACTTTGATGACGAGGCTGACGATGATGATGCTGACAATGCAGAAGAGTCTGAAGGGGATGAATTTGAACAGGAAACTAGTTAACCTTTTACCTTCGTACCGATTTCTTTACGTCAAACAGATTAAGTGAATATCTTTACCACTATCCCGTACTAGGTAAAGCTATTGTCTAATACTAAAAGATCATGGTTCAGTACATAATATTCATCATCTTTTTCTGTTAGTGTATGTTGGACATTGTTCATCTATAATAATAGCAATGAAAAATAATTGTGACGCGTGTATACTCGTACGTGATGAGTGTGGGGTACTCGTGATATTGTACAACAATGATCATGTCTCTATGGCGAGTGCATACCTGTGATAAGAACATCACAACTACTTGTCGATACTTTAGTGACCACATATCCTTTTAGAACTGTGACCTCTTGCGTATGCTTTTGGCAACTCATCACCATCGGTGGAAGTGGAACAAGGGGTCTCTTTCGGCTCATTAAATTTTCTGCTAACAGGGGTATTCGACAAGATGAGTTGTATTTTGACACCCAAATTGTGGCTGGTAGAGTATTTAATAACTACAGGCTTTCATGTGTTATCGAAGAGATGAAGCTTCATCTTCACATGCATTTCGGAACAAAAAACTCGAAGAACTATAGTTAATACATAAGAAAAGCCATTCACTTTATAACATTACTTTTATGACATTATCATGACCCATTTGTCAAGAAATGTGTCGATTTGGGTATGCTCAACTTATACAATGGGTTAAAATGGGCCAACATCACCGAACGGCGAACGCCACTACCTCCCTGTTGTTGCCGCCACGAGCCCGTCACCACCGCCTCCCGTTCTTTACAACCACCACGGCTGCTGCCACCTCCACCACTGTTTCCACTAGCCGACATAAAAACAAATAGCATGTGTACCCATTCTGATCCTTTTATTTAAAACGACCCGTTTCAATCCGAGCCTAATTTGGTACCTGTTTTGACCCGTTACCTAACCCAAGCGCACCCATCCATTTTTGCAGGCTTACCTTTATAGATAACTTCTATATGTCACAGTTATCGAATCTTTATGAGTTGGCAAACACATATGCTTCTTGTTATCAAGTTTCATGACCGGAAACACATCTTTGTAACACATTGATGTGGTGAAAGTTGCGATCCAAGTCACTTGACGTATTAAAGATTCCGGTAGTGAATGCCTGGTTGCTTTCATATCCCACATCTACCCAGTTTCGAGTTTTTTGTACTTGACATTTAGGACACTATAACAGTATTATTCAAACTCTAGACCTGTACAACCATTATTTCATACAAAAATCAATCGATATATACTTATTCCCGGTCGATATACAACATTCAAAGAAGATGTGTTACACTAACCCTTTCAATCAATCAAACACGAATCGTTTCTGCAGCTCTATATTAAGATCAAAAATAAGTATTAACGACACACAAAAACACATCATAAAAATCCCCATGCCAATCGACACAAGTCTTATTTAATTTCTTGTCAGTCAGAAAATGGAAGTATGCGTCTTTCACTCTTTTGGTAGCTGTTAGTACGACTGAACTCATGATCATCGGTCTATCAATTAGTGAAAAACGCTCCTAGAAGATTTTCGGATAGCAACCCCATTGGGCAAGTATCCGGATCTCCTTCATTAGAAGCCAATACCTTCTGCTATTCTTGCCACTCGCTTGCATTCCACTCTTCATACTTGCATATTTCTGCAGAAAGGTTGTTCATGTTTGAATAGTTAGTACAACTTGAACTCTCTCTTGATTCCACTTTAATGAATGTATCCATCATTGTTCTTGAAGCTAAAGTATTAGAAAAATCGAAGCTTGGTGATAATGTTTCACAATTTATCTGCTTATATTGCGCCAAAAGATTGCAGTCAAACCCCCTTGGATCGATACCCATCTCAGATTGATCTACAAACAAGTTACTTTTCATGAAATTATCTCCTAATGTCAACCCACCATTGTTGTTCATATGAAAAGCTTCCTGCAATTCAACCGTCATTCCACTTGGAATAATGTTTTGGTTACACTCGTTAGAGGCGAGAATCGGTTTGTGGGTGTTTGGATCAATCCCTTGTTTAATCAACTTCTTCTTCAAACACGAGTTCCAAAAGTTCTTGATCTCGTTATCTGTTCTTCCGGGCAACTGTGTAGCAATTTGAGCCCAGCTGTAGTGTCGGATCCAAGATTTCCAAATCAATGTTACGTTAATAACACTTCCATATTAACGATTCAAAACCATATTTAAGTAAAGAAGCACTTGTACGTAGTGCTATTCAAATGCAAAGAAAAAGAGAAAGGGTGACGAGTACATAACCGTCTTATATGTCACATTTAAAGCATTATGTAAAATGTCTTATATTTCACATTTAAAGCAATATGTACAATGTGATTCTCGCAAACTCTTTTTAAATATGGTTTTGTATTGAACGTCCATCTATATACCTGTTTCCAAAAAGTTGATGAAGGTGAAGTATGATATCTTGTTCTTGTTGCGAAAAGCTACCTCTTTTTGAGACCCGGCCTCAAGTAGTTCACCCATCGAAGCCTGCAACTCTTTCCGCACCTCTCCAATCCTGCTCACAAAACAAAAGTTTGTAAACATACACATACATAATTACATATATCTATATGTATGAGTATATGTATATCTAGAGAGAGAGAGAGAGAGACCGGCATGACGAGGAACCGAAGTCCAAGATCCAACACCAAACTTGACAATGTAGGAGAAGAGTTTGTCATCTTCTTCAGGGCTCCATAACCCTTTCTTTATCTTGTGTTGCTTGGGTTTAAAATGGCAACAGTCACCAGCCATTTGGTTTTATTATTTGTAAGGAATAATTTAGTGATTTAAGTAGGTGCTATACTTATGACCCCAAATTATATATATAGAGGAGAAGGCTAATTAATCATGTTTTACATTAAAATATATGTAATTGGATAAGATATTATGTGTGTGGTAAACCGTGTAGAAATATATGAAGATGATTGTTAACCAAATGACATGGTACAAGATATTTGACATAAAGTATTGTCGGCATATGTACTAGGTTTAAAGTCGTCGTATGAACTATCATATCATCTTTTTGTCGCTTGCTTTTTTGTCTCCTTACTCACATGAATGTACTTTTTTCACTTGGTCAACTGTTCTAATTCCATATGAGTTTGCTGCTCATTGGATGGAGAAGTTGTATGGAAAAATCTGTCATCCATTTTTATTTTGGTGTATTATTGTTTGTGTATAGTTTAGAGGTGGATGGAATCTTCCTCATTGGACTATTTCATGTAAGATGATTATATGTAAGTCAGTTTCCTCCTAGTTGTTTTGTTTTGTTTATTTCTATACTTTTTTACTGTTAAAAAAAAAAGAATCTAGTTTGTGACACCTTGTAAAAATCTGACAGAAATAAGTTATAAAAAAACACGTTTCTTAAATTTATTTTATTATGGTTTTAAATCATAATAACTAGTTGCGAGTGAAATATGTTATTTAACCGACAATTCTTGTCAAACGTATTTAATTTAGCATATATATATGATCATCAAATACATAAAATACATTCCGAATGTTCGTTTTGATGTAATCTAATAAAGATAAGTTAACCGGTGTATATATTTTATATCACTTAGACGAACGGATTGTTTTAACGTGACACATAACATTAGCAGGTTTGCACACGCTATCTAAGCCCAACCCACCAGCCGAAACCCTAACTTTATAACCATCTCTTTCTTCTTCTCTACTCATCTCTTCAAACCCTAGCCCCCAACCTTATTCTCTCAATGACACACACACACACACTCGGATCTCTCTCTCGCAATCTCCTTCTCTCGCAACCTAACTCCGGTAAGTCTCTTTGTTATGTGTACTTGTATTGTTCCATATGATGTATGATCTGATTTGCATGAATAAATGTTGATGTGAGTAGGATTGGCTATATATGCACATGTATGGATGTAGGGTTGATGAGAAATCGTATGCTAGATGTATGGTTGTAGGTTCTTTGAAAAATTGAATTGTATATATGTGTAGACATGATTAGGGTTTTGATTTAAAGCATGATTTTGATAAGATGTGATTAACTACAGTAAATTAACAGCTTCTGATTAGAATTTGTGTCGACTTGTAAAGGCTATATCTCGGCCAAAACATAACGAAATTACATGGGTTTTGAGTCTAAAGTCAAGCTCAAAGAATTTCCTTTCAAACTCAATTGGTTTCACAATTTTACCATGAGTTTTGGTCATTCAAAAGTTTAAAACAAAATCAAAGGTCAAAGTTGATTTTTGATCAGAAAATGGGGCTCATGACGAGGGTTATAACTTGGTCAATATTTAGAGTTAGGACTTGAAATTTGTATAGTAGATGACCATAGGAGTTTACAAGACACTCCAACTGGAATTTTGTTAATCGGACCAACGTAACTTTTTTTATAAATTAAACGGTAAATTGTCATTAGAATATGACAGTTTGGACCTTTGTGTGGGGAAGTATTTTTCATGAATTTTTTATAAGTGTTCAGGACCCAAGAAAATTATAAAAAACCAATTTGGACTATTTAACACATCTCATAAAATATTTATAATTTTTCTGATCCGTTTAGTATTATAAATAAAATCCACAAACTGGCTGAAAATCTGATGTTGAGAAGAGACTGCTGAAACTTTTTGTTAATATGTAAGAGCGTATCTAATTGGTTATACAAGGTGTCCTTAGATATGTGAACCTAAATGAACGTTATTGAACATGTATATGTGAATATACGAAACATGTATCCATGAACTTGCCCTTGATCCTTGTTGTAGAATAATCTGCATTGGTAGCATACGTGTGTAACATGAAAACCTGTAAAGTGTGTACCGGCATGTATTATAAATGACCTACATGAAACCACATTGTGATATTCTAGTAACTTAACTAAAAACAAAATGATAAATATATCAGGACGTGATTGACCCGTAACACTCTATAGTAACATAACTCTTACCGAGCAAATATAAGGTGAGTTCACGACCCCTATACTTTTTGATTTACTTAAAACAGGGGGAGAAAGCATGCACCATATTACGGTAAAGTAATACAATGAATTAGGGTTTTTGTTATATCAGTTATGGTCACGTAAGTGCACATATCACAAGTTAAGTCCTTACATTCTCGAACCGTTAGTATTGGATAGCGAGGGAATTTTTAGTAGTACTACTGGGTTAGACAAGCCCCACATGGGTTAGTCGCGCTAACCCGACCGGTCAAGGTCGAAGGGGTGTAAAATTGACCTAACACTCCACCATTGTCAGTGATAGACACGGTAACAAGGCAAACAACGCATAACACAGCCAGCTTCGGTTATGAACACCTAATGACATAATACTCGGGTTAGCTACCTACAGATATGACAATAACTGCTAATAACTACCCATTACTACTTATATCTGAAACAGTGAACTAGTTGCAAGCGCCACAAACCTGTGAACTCACTCACCACCTTTGTGTTGACACTTTTTCTTGCATGTCTTTCTCAGGTAGCTAAGGTATTACTCACACATCAGGGCTAGGATGCATCATGGAGTCGCATTGATTTCATCAAACATTTAGACTCAGATTTAGTTACATCAGCTATTTGATTTTATAACTATTTATGCTTCCGCAACTCAATTGTGTAATATTTTCTCATGAATGAACAAAAACAACAAAAGTTTCAAACTCATATAGTGGTCATTCAATATGACTAATGAATGTGATCCTGGTTTGTCACATGCCTCCGAATTTGAGGGTGTGACATGGTCAATCCATAATGGGGGATTAGAGGTGGTCAGAATTCGAATCGGATTAGAAAATTCGGCATTCGAATCGATTCGAATTCGATATCAAGGTTCGAATTCGAGTTATTCATATTCAAGTCCAGTAATCAAATTCGAATCGAATACGAATTTATGATTTTCAATTTGATTCGATTCGAAATTCAAATGCTATTTATATATAATTTTCAATATATATATATATACACACACACACATACAGAGAGATATATATATACACATACATATGATTTCTAAATTTGAGACAAAGTATGAATTACATCTGTAAGTGATAAGTTACCTATTAATAACATTATTAAATCTAATGACAAATAGTGCCCATACTACTTATTTCTAATTTTTTTATCTAACTTAAATCGCTATCAGTAACCCCAACCTATCTTTAAATCTTAAGTTCTGGTGTTTTGAAATATTGATAGTTAATTAATTTTGCAGATTATTATATTTTATGTTAAATATAATTAGTTTGTAGTAGTTTAAAAAATGAAATTAAAATAACTTATTGTTTAGGGTGAATTTGAATTAAATCTAATTTATTCAAATTCGAGTTTCGAATACGAATTCAGGTAAAAAAAATTTCGAAAAATTCGATTAGAGTAATTTGAAAATTCGTTATTCGATTTGATGAACACCCCTATGGGGGATGGATGGTCAAGAAAGCTAATGGACGAGAGATCCACGTACGACACATTGGGCGGACACATTGGTGTGTGTGTTTGTGGTGGGGTACCCACGTCCGTGGATGTTTTTTGGGGGTGTCTCAGACATTACGTGTTTTTTTACTAAATTTTTAAAGTTTGTTGATATTTATAAAAAATGTAAGATATAAACATAGTTTACCTTAAATGTTTATTTAAAAAAAAATCTCTTACGTTCGTATATACTTATAAGAATTTGAAATGTAAAAAAATTGTTAACTTTGTAGAATTTGTAAAACTTTTGTAAAGTAATTAGAAAAAAATAACAGAAAGCGCGTTACTAGTGATTTTCAGTAAAAGATTTGTGTTACTTTTCAGGTCTTAGTCACGTCAGCGAAACAATGCTTGTCTTGCGACAAAAAATTAAAAGAAGCAACGTACATAAAATAGATATAGAATAAATACGTAATGCCAATGACCTCTAACTCAAGTGGTAGGAGGATTTGAGTTCTTCTTAGAAGACTCAAGTTCAATTCCTATTCGATGCAAAAAAAGAGTGAGGCACTGGTGTGGGCAGATAGGAGACCCCAGGGAAATCTGGGTTCGATCCTGGAGCCAAACGAGTTTTACCGGGAATTTTAGCGTCGTGCATATGGGCGGGTGGATTACCAGGTTTTCCCCGGAATTGGTGGTAGACGACTCTGGTTACTCTCAGAATATTCCGTTTGTCCAGTGGGTACCCCGAGAGCGTTCGGAATTAATTTGTTGACCGTTATAAAAAATAAAATAAATACGTTGGCTGCTTGACTCATCCTGTAAAGTTGGGAAATTGGGTTCAAGCTTTACAAGTAGATTACTTAAACACAGACTACACACTTGCTACAGATCAAGGAGTCCTATTTGACTTCAGCGTGCTAGCATTTTTCAGTTTTCACCCCTATCTACGTAGGTAACTTTGTGACATTGTTTGTACTTACCATCGTGTAAATAATATTAGCTAACTTGTAGAGAATACGAGTATATGACAATGGGCTGCAAACGAACCGAACGAACACGAACATGAACATGGCCTTGTTCATGTTTGTTTGTTAAAGAAATAAATTTGTTCACGAACACTCATGAACACTTACCGAACAAGATATTATGTTCGTGTTCGTTCATTAAGAAAACGAGCATGTTCGTATTCGTTTGTGTCCGTTCGCTAATTTAGGCACCAAACAAAAATGAACGCAAACAAACGTTAATGAACACACATGAACATAAACAAACGTTCACGAACACATTACCGAACGTTTATGAACATAAATGAACGAACGCAGCTTCTATTCATGTTCGTTCATTTATTAAACGAACAAACACAAACGAACTTCTCGACGAACGGTTCATAAACTGTTCGCTGAAAGTTGAATTCATTTGTAGCCATAAATCATGTTCCTCACACCAACAAGAATATACGATCGGCTAACTTCCATAGTGTCGGTTTAATCACGATTCACGGTTGCAAGAAGAACTAAACCGTCATGTCGATCCTGTTACCTTGAAAATCAAACCAAACGAAACTGGCCAGACCAATTTTCTATAACTAAAACTTGAAACAACTTTTTTTAAATAAATTTATAGGGTTTTGTAACCTATGAATAGGGTTTTGAGTTTTCAGAAAACAAAAAATTCATCTTATAGTCTATCTCCAAACCTATTAAAGATTGGTTTGGTTTCACTTCTCTAACGATCTCATCTCATTACAAGTCATCATGCATCACTACTACTATGTTGAATTATCTTCAGGTGGTTTCGTGGGGACAAAGTTATCGACAAGAGGGTCCCACAAAATTTAGGATAGATTTAGGTCATCATACTAGTCCATTGACTTGAAAAAGAAGTCATCCTAGATTGTTGATTGTTCCTTCATATTTGGGCTTTCTAGAAAGGTAACCTGTTGCCACAGTTCAAGACTCAACCCCATCACCACCATGCCGCCGGTCGCCACCTGCCACCTACCGGAGTTTTAATTATATCTTTCTTCTTTTTGTTTCCTAATGATTGTGTGCATGAATGTACACTCTCTTGTCACTTTCAATGGTCAAAATACTTGAGTAAATATCTTCTCAAGGAAATGTTGTTAACTTTGGTCAGGGTGGTCGGTCCTACATATGTTTTTCAACACGTTGTGTTGTTTATATTTGTTAAAAAATAAATCTTGTTTTTTGATAGAAAAAACCACTTTAAAACATCAATTTAATATTCTAATGTGTTAAGTGTCAAATTTCATTTGGTTTAGAATTAATTATAGAGTTGGTCTTTGTGGTTTGTTTATATTTTGGTTTTTAATATATATATATATATATATATAGAGAGAGAGAGAGAGAGAGAGAGAAAGTGTATTGTACAATCTGAGTTAACGTACGCTGAGAAAATATAACGTGCGTGATTAGTTGTATAGCATGTGTGATTAGGGTTCGTTTTCAATTAGTCTGGGATTGATCAATTTCGTCCAGTTCGTTTCAATTTTCTTTTCGTTTTAGTTCAAATTGGCCATTGTTCGGTCAATTTCATCGATTTGTGTTCAAATTCATCTTTGGTATTGAAAAATTTCATCAAAATGACGACTCTAAATCAGACCGTAGAACAGAGGATGCAGGGACATGACAAAGGATGCAGGACCATGACCAACATGCGTAATTATAGGTTCAACTTGCGTGATTATGGTTTTTAACATGCATGATTAGGGTTTTTGAGTTTTATAACGTGTGTAATTTCCTAGCGTACACATCGTACGTTAAGGAACATTGTACGTTAACCAACCCATATACATACATACATACATATATATATATAGGGGAAGGATAAAACGAAAGCTCAATTGAGTTGAGAAAACTCAAGAAAACCTTATGTAACATTTTTATTTTTTCTAAAAAAACAGGGAATGTAAGTTACATGTTAATGAACGTTTTGTAACAAAAAAATAAAAAGCGGTGAGTGGATTTTTTTTATATAAAAAATAACAAAAATTAGCATTTTTAGTATATATTTATGTAACACTGAAATTTAAAAAAAATATTATAAAAAAACCATTCAGCGCTTTTTGTTTTTTTTATGTTACAAAATGTTCATTAACATGTAACTTACATTCCCTAATTTTTTTACAAAAAAAAAATTGTTACATAAGGTTTTCTTGAGTTTTTTAAACTCAAGTGGGGTTTCTCTTTATACTTTACCTATATATAGGGGATGGGTAAAAATAATAACCATCTTGAGTTGTAAGAACCGTATGAACCAATATAAGCCATTGATCAAAAGTGTTTTAATGATTGAGATTAAAATACAATAAAGTTATTGTAATCATTGTGCTTTAATTAATAAGTTTTTGTTTTTAGTGAGATAAAAGTAAATTGGTATTTTTACTAAGCTTTTTAATGATTGGTAATTAAAGTTGTAATAATTGTATTTATTTAACGTTTGTGATTAATTAATGTTATTTTTGAATCATTTAGTAAGAAAATTATTTTATGTAGAGGTTCAAACTTTTTTAGTGCGCCGGTTTTAAACACTTTTACGCGCGGGTTCAGACTTTTTTTGCACGCGGGTTCAAACTTTTTTACGCGCCGGTTTTAAATTTTTTTACGCGCGGTTTTAAACTTTTTTTACGCGCGGGTTCAAACTTTTTTACGCGCGGTTTTAAACTTTTTTTACGCATCGGTTTTAAAATTTTTTTACGTGCCGGTTTTAAAACTTTTTTTACGCGCCGGTTTCAACTTTTTTCACGCGATGGTTTAAAACATTTTACGCGCCGGTTTAAACTTTTTTTACACGCGGTTTTAAATAATTTTACACGCCGGTATAAAAGTTTTTTACGCGCGGTTATAAACTTTTTTACGCGTCGGTTTTTAAACTTTTTTACGCGCGGTTTTAAACTTTTTATGCGTGGTTTTAAACTTTAAAACAATTTTTTTACAAAAAAACAATTTTTTTACAAAAAAAACATTTTTTTTACAAAAAAACATTTTTTTTACAAAAAAACATTTTTTTACGGGTTTAAACTTAAAAAAACAAAAAAATATTTTACGCCAAACAAAACTATTTTATTTTTACAAAAACTTTTTTACAATTTTTTTTTCAAAAACTTTTTACAATTTTTTTACGCCAAACATCTTTTACGCCCACGACACCCCGATTTCGGGTTTACGAAATTTGAGGATCTTACCAAACGAACTCACTCAAAAAACACGACTCAATAGATGTCTCGTGTTGAATTTCAAATATAAAAGAGAGTAAAGATTTGACATGTTGAGTTTTAAATAGAAGAGAGAGAAAAGATGTGATATGTTTACTTTTGAATAGAAGAGAGAGAAAAGATTTGAAATAGGAAGTAAAAGACTAAAATACCCTTTTGATTTAATTTGGTTATGTGTGATGTGTAAATATGCTATTGGATGATAAAAGTTCTCATGGTTCTCGCAACTGGGATTGATTCTCTCTTGAACCGAATCATATATATATATATATATATATATATATATATATATATATATATATGGTGAAATGTGAACCACCTTAAGTTGCGAGAACCGTTAGAATATTTTGATCCGGCGCGAGTTGGCCAAATTTTTTTTACACAAACGTAGATGAAAAAATTATAAACACATCTGTAAAAAAATTAAAAAAAATTGAGTTGGTAGTTTTGACTGATACAAGTTTTTTTTACGGCAGACGTAAATTTTAGAAGAAGATAAATATTTTTTACGCCTCATGTAAATGTGGGTATGCGACGTTTTTTCCAATTTTTTTTTGCTGAAACAAGTGATTGTTTTTACGACTTTTGAGAAAAAAAAATTCAGAAAAACCTTTTGAATGGCCTAGTTCTTGCGGTTATCGCAACTCGTGGTGGTTCTCACTTGAACCGAATCCTATATATATATGTATGTATGTATATTTATGGAAAACTATACCACAGGTTTCAAGTTATGCAAAATGTAACATGTATAATCCCCAACCACATACAAGGTTAATTTTTTTCTAGTTAAATGAATGTGAAATGACTAAAACATCTCTTTTATTTATTAAATTTTGATACTAAGGGGCAAGTTAACCATTCCAATTTGCCCGTATATGGTTATTGTTTACTAGGTTTGCAACAAATTAAACAATGTCGAAACATAGCTAAAAAGAGTGAGGTTTCGATGCTTAAAGTTGTGTAAAGCACCTTTGCCCGAGCGCGTGCGTGGCATGGATGATGGGCACATTGTGCACACTAGCATCATGGAGTCGCCTTTATGTTTTTAGGCTTGCTCGGTAGCGATAGCAAGTTGCTACATATGGGGTGTGAACTTAGTAGCAACTTGATGCTAATAAGTGATGGGTTCGAGTTACTACTGACCTACTTATAAGTAGTCGAGGGTTAATACTGCTCACTTTACACTCATGGTTTAAGTTGTGACTGAGCATTTCCTACTGATAGCTCGAGTAACTAGTAAGCAATTGCAATTACTAGAGCGAGGGGGGATGGGGGTTATTACTAATGGTGCCCGTGTGGGTTGCGACTTCTGAGTTTCGACTAATGTTGCAACTCATGCTCGTTCCCCTTGATGGTTCCATATTTTTATCACACACTAGAGCTCAATTTATAAGAACCTTATTATTTACTTCCATAACTTTAGCATCTAGTCACGGAGTATATTATATTACCAATTTCCTCCTTCTTTTATCTATATTTAGTTGGCTATGTTCAATGGATAATTACAACTTTTCTATAAAAAACAATATGATATTACCGTAGGATTACATCTCGATCTAAACCTCCTAACCCTAAACTCGTTGTACAACAAACACCAAAGCTGGTGACAAAGAAACGAATGAATCCCTCAAAACCGATAGAAAAACTCTTAACTATGATTCTCCCTATTATCTCCAGCGTTCTGACTACCCAAAACAGATGCATGTTAATGATATACTCAGACAAAAACTACAATGATTGGGCTAAGAAGATGTTCAACTTTTGGTCGCCCAAAAACAAAATCAGCATCATCAACGACTCGGTCAAATACTAGAAAAGGGCACACGTGACTATATCTTATGGATTTGATGCGATGTGATGGTGAAACGGATAGCTTACGACTGCCATAGAGCGGGACATTTGTAGCAGTGTTAAGTATGCGAATACATCTGTTGAAATCTAGAACGACTTGCTTGAACGATTTTGGGTAAGGCAAATAAATTGAAACAATCCCTGACAATGACCAGACAAGAAGGTACCACTGTCTTCGTTTATTATACGAAATTAAGGTTTTGTGGGATGAGATGGAATCGGTTCTGCCATCACCAAATTGTTCATGCGGTGGTTGTGATTGTGGAATTGGAAAGAAGCTGGTGGAGCTAAAAGAAAAGGCAAGGATATACATTCCTCATGGCACTAGACGAAGAGTTTGGGGTTATCAAACTCAGTATCTAACAACCAAACCAACAACAAGTCTTAGCAATGTTTATCATTTGGTAGCTGAAGATGAAAGACAACGATTCATCATAAGATCCAAGAGATTGACCAACGATTCCGCTGCCTTCTAAGAAATCTCTAAAGGAAAAGCAGGAGTGCTGAAAACGGACAAAAAGGGCCGAACACAAAACCCGACCAATGCACTTTCTGTGGAAGAAATGGACATAAAAAGGAAGGATGTTTTAAGATTGTCGACTATCCAGAATTGTGGCCCGGTAAAATGAAAAATGAAAAACCCTAACGAAAGGCTTCCATGGTCAAAACTAGACCATGTCCAATCAACGGAATGACAAAAGTTTAATATAAAATGTTCTAGAATCTTTTTGCTAAAAAGAAAGATGGCTTTGGTGATACTTCTCAGATAGCCAACATGGCAGCTAGAATTGTAGAAAGGATCCCGATGTCGATCTAGGTGCAACCCATCCTATTACATATCAAGATAAGCTTCTAAAAAAATATAAAAACAAATGTTTTTGAAGCTCCTGTCACTATCCCTAACGGAGACACCATTCCCGTTAAAGGAAAAGGTGATCTCATGATTAAAGGAGGATTAAATGAGAAGGGAGCTCTCTTTGTACCAAATTTTAGAAGCAATCTTCTATCTATTCGGAAATTAACTAAAGATCTACAATGTGCTATAATTTTTTTCCTGATTCTTGTCATGCAGGGCTTGAGGACGTGGAACTTGATTGGAGCGGGTAACCATTATGGAGGTCTTTATCGATTGGGGGGAGTAAAGAAAGAAAGAAAATCGATGATTGTTACAAAGGAAGAATGACATATAATATTTGGTCATGCTTCGATTTTAACTCTCACATATTGATTTTCTTAATGACAATGTTTTTTTTTATTTTAAGAATAAGGTTTGTGACTGTTGTGTTAAAGCTAAGCTTACTCGTTTACCATTTCATCTTAGTAATACAAAAACCAAAGAATGTTTTGATCTTATACACTCTGACATATGGGGTTAGAATAGGACCTCATCACTTATACAAGAAAATTACTTCTTATTTATTGTTGGTGATCAAAGTAGACCCCTTTGGACTTACTTGATAAAACAAAAACAATGAGGAAAGCGTATGTCTAGTCCATTTTTTCAAAATGATTAAAACACAATTTGGAAGATCCATCAAACGTATTCGTTGTGACAATAGGGGAATTCAATCGAATCTCATACACAATTTTTACATGGATTAAAGAATTGCTCTTGAAACTACTTGTCGCCACACCCCTCAACAAAAATGCGATGGTTCAGCGAAAGCATAGGCACCTCATCAAGGTTGCTAGTGATCTTCGGTTCTAAGCTAGGCTCACTACAAAATTTTGTGAAAAATGTGTCTTGACGGCCACATATATAATCAATCGATTACCATACAAAAAAATAGGTGAAAAGACATCTTTTAAGTTGTTTTATGCTAATTATGATTGCATGAGAGTTTTCGGCTACCTGGCACATACCGAAATATAGACACATGGGGAGATAAATTCGAACCGAGAAGAAACCCATGGGTCTTCTTGGGATATCCTCTTGATGATTTAGAGCAAAGAAGGATGATTATCACAAAGGAAGTGAGATTTGCAAAAAAACAACTTCCCGTTTTCAAAAATAAATATAAAGTATAAACCCAAGAGCTCGAAAATATTCTATTACCCTCATGTCATCAATCTAAATGAATATATTGCAACTGAGAACAAAAAGGTGACAAAAGAACACATACAAAACGAAGAAATAGGAACGAACACAATTTAAAAAATTCACCATTGGGTTTTGAGCAACGAGAACCTACCATGCACAAGACATCCACATAAACTCAACAATATGGAAAAGAATTTAGTAATGAGACTAGTGATCTACCAAGTAATTATGTGCATGTGCAACCAACTAAAGTGGTTAGAGAACAAAGGAATAGGTCTGGACCAGCTTTTATTTGGATGATTATCAAGTCAACCTCCCCCTTCAATTGAAACCAACGAGTCTGGCTCCAGTCAAAATGTCTTGTATGTCCGGTTATGAATCTTCAGGCACTAATTTGGCAAACCTAATGTAAACGTGCGGAATCTGTTTGCTTAGGCGACATTGTAGACACGTTTGTTTCTATTTAATCACTGTTTCATTGATTATAACACTTTACAGATCCTGGAAACACTTGGACAGAGCTCCGCCATCCAAGTTACAAAATCTCTTACTGTTACAAATGAAATCTCAACTCTCCTATTTATAGAGTTACAAGTTCGCACCGAAACAACCATGGCCAAGTTCGTATGAAGTTCAACTTCGTGCGCAATTGTCCTTTACATGACAACTTCGTGCGAACTTGTCTTCTAACATACATAAAACTCAAAGTTTTGCTCCTAAATACAGACTCGATGTTATACAATGACGGAGGCCACATACATATGCACCAACAGACTCCCCCTTGGATGTTGCCGTAGTCATCAGACTTCAATTAAATCTCCAGAGTCTTTAATATTCTCTGATCTTTATTTCTTGAATAACTTTAACATCCATGATCTTCAAATCTTCTTTAATCCTATTCTCTTTTCTTGACTTGCCTTGATAAACCTTGATAATCAACATGCTCCCCCTTACTTTGAGCTTTATGTTATCATTAATCAACGTGTTTATCCAGCTCCCTTTTAAAAATCTACTTCCTGTTTCAAAGAATCTCAAACATTCAAATAAACATTTCAGATTCAAACTTTGAAATCTCTAAAAGACATTATCATTTCAAATATTTTAATCATCTTATCAGTTTTAAATCCTATCAGTTAATCAAGTCCCAATTAATGACCTTGAATATCTGATTTATCTATCAAGTTCATATTAATGATCTTGATTAAACATTTTGAAACAAAACTGATGCATTTATTCAAATGTAAGTTTCAAATTAATGAACTTTTAAACTTTTCAGAACAATTCTAATTTTTAAATTTTGTTTAGCAACTCTAGACTTTGGAAAATCAGCTTTTCATCATCAAAGGTCGAAATGAATCTTTTGTATTACAATTGATTAGATCTTACGATACTTTCAATTCGCTGCAGTTTAGGGGGTTTAAGCAAAAGCATTATAAAAGTTCTAGGTCATTGCTTACTCAAAATTAGAAGAACTTGTATAATACCCTAGATATCAATTATCTATAAAGACCTCGTATCTCAGAATCAGACAATCTCTCAAACGAAATTTTGGAGTACTAAGTCCATATATCCGAGAGATGTTAATCCACAAATTAAGCAGTTGTAAAATTTAGTTTATATCCAGGAAACAATCTGCTAAACGTGTAAAGCCTATCGACACATCCACAGTAAGACTTGTTTAATCCTTTTAAACTTTACAAATCTTTAGCATACTGTGATAATCCACTGATGTACTATCATTTCCTTTTTGACACAAAACTCTTTTTGCCTTTTTCATGTTTTTGTACTTTTTGAATTTTTTTATGTTTATGGATTTTCTGAAAAAAAAATTCTCCCCCTAAAATTCAAAAACATATTTTTGTATTTTTTATTTATAGAAAAACATTGACCAACTGATGAGAATCACTTCAATTCGTCATCCATTACTGCTTCACAATTTTACTTTTAAAACTCTCTCCCCCTCATGATGACAAAAACTTTGACACTTTTGTGTTTATAAAACATTTTATTTCAATGAGTTTTGTCTGTTCAACAGTGGGGGTTTTGTGAAAAAAAAATTCAAAATTTTCTTCAAAAATTTTGTAAAACTTTCAAGTAAACGTTAAAAAAATTTCAAGTTTTCTCCAAAAATTTGTAAAAAATTTAAAGTAAACTTTATTGGAATTTCAAAATTTGTAAAAATGGTCTTTATAAAGAACTTGTTAACCCGACCCAAACTTCTTCATGTGTGCCAAGGATCCTTGTTCTCGGAAATTTACTTCAATCTTGGAAGAACCTGCACAAAAATTTAAACCATTAGTTGAATAGTGACACCCAAGTCTTTTAAGTCTTAAGTGTTATTTTTCAACCTCAATTTTGACTTTCTTTTCACAATCAGGTTTACTTTGAACTTTCTCAATTTTTGGAAAATCCTCCAAACTTTCAATTTTCACTGATTGTTAACTTTATCAACAATTTTTTCTTTTATCACCCATTTCTGTTCAACCCTTCCTTGTATCCAGGTTGACCCAAAACTCTTATTCTTTTCAAGAAAAATTCCCTTTTTCATCACCCATGTTTGATTAGCCGTTGCTTGTTTGAAATAAATTATAAAATCTTTTCGTTCAGTACTTTTTGAAGATTCACCAGTTTCAAATTTTGAAAACATAGAATTAACTGGTTTCACTTTATTTGTAGATTTTCTAATTTGATTCCAAACCTATCTTGGTACAAACATCAGTGATTTATGCTTCAAAACTTTAGAATCTTTCTTAACTTCTTTCTTTTCAACAGGAACAGATTTGGGTTTAGGATGTGGACATTGCCTAGCAATATGTCCTACATTGTTACATCTGAAGTATTCCTTAACCTGTTCTTGTAGTAATTTTTGACAAATCTCAAACCTTTTCTTCTATCTTCTGGATAATTTTTTCTTTTTCTCTTTCTGCTTCCTTTTTTATTATTACCATGATAGATCTTTGGTTTGGAATTATCAGAAACCTTTTTACAATAGGGCTCAGACAAATTTATTTCAATTAGTTTGAAAACCTAATCAATTTTATCAATATTCTAACTCATTATCAGAATATAGTTTGTCAGAACCTTTCATCATGTACATGATCATATTCAGGTCATCACTCAAATTGTGTTCTGATTTTGAAATATAATTCTTATGAAAACTTTCTTCATTTTCAGAACTAGAATTTGAATTATTCTTTTTATCCTATGTGTTTTCAAAAACGTTTTCTACTACATTTTGAACCACTTCGGATCCACTGTCATAGGTTACATCAATGTTTTCAAGCAACTCATCTTTCAATTCAGTTTTCAATTTTAAAATAAGCGCCTTATCCACCCCGTCAAGTTCTTTATAGCATAACTATTCCACATCGGGGGTGGAACACGATGACAACCCGTGTAACATATGTGTAAATCGGGTTCCGAAAACCCGCCTCTTTTATTAATCGAAGAATATTTATTTACGTGTTTAGTTATCTATTTATAATGATTAAATTTAATGTAATCCATTAATTAAGAAAAAAACAAATCAACTAATAATTTTTTTTTAAATTAAACAGGAAATAAAAACAAACTAAAGACAAGCGGTTTTCTTAAAAAAAATATGGGTAAACCGGGAATCGAACCCGGGTTCACTCGGTCACACACACACTGCAACACCGCTGGTCTACACGCATGTATTGCGAGAATATTAAGAACTTAAAACTCTTGTTTCAAATGTATGTTGAAACCTGCAACAATTGGCAGCGAATCAAAGACGCGCCTTTCCTTCTTTTGAAACCTCCGACAGCTAAGCGGGATGTATTTTTAGCAAACTCAATTAGCTCGGCTGTCATCCTTCTGGCTAATCTTCCAATCATCGAATAACCTTACCAAAATCAAGCGAAGTCGGAACCTCCGCCACCTCCCCTATAAATACTAGTCGAACTCTCACAATCAACTCGCTCATTCTGCTCGCATTGTTCCGCTGCTCACCACTCCCCCCTGTTCCACCGGAAAACCGCCGCAGTCACTGGAATCCTCCTTTCGCCGGAATACAGCAGGTCGCCGAAAACACGTCACCGCCGGCTCAGTAGATTCGGTAGACCCTAATTCTTTTATTTCGAATTCTATGTAATTAACTTAATGAATGAATCAGATTTAAAAACCGGCGAGAGCAGGTTAGGTTAAAAATTCAAATTTAAGAAGACAAAGCAAACCACGTGTTTTATATATTTAAATTACAAGATTCAACCAGGTTAGACACACAGTCCAGTGGTGGACTGTGTGCAAATATACTCGCCTGTCACATGTTCAAATCTGTGCACACCTACCGGCCCGATCACTTTCAAACCTTTTTAAAATTGATCACTTATGCAACAACCCAGTTAGTGTATATGTGTATTTAAATCACAAGATTTGTCGGGTTAGACACCCAGCCCAGTTGCTCGGGCTGGGTGCACAACGTACTCAAAGTCACGGGATCGGATCCCATTCCACACACCGGCCGGATCAGTTTATTCCTTTTTAAAGATTTAATTAAAATCTGTTAAACCTAAAAAGTGTATAAGTATAATTAAAATTCAGATTCTTTCGGGTTAGACACGTAGCTCAGTTGGAAGAGCTGTGTGCACGCAACCGAGAGGTCACGGGTTCGAACCTCACCACGCGCATACTTACCATACCATCGAACCGGTCTGACAAGTCAGCTTGTCAGACTCACAAGATTTTTATTAAATTATTTTTTTTATTTTAGTTATTTTATTTTTATTATTTTAATTCTAAGGTTCTTATAAAAAAATCAAATAAAAGGTTTAAAAATATACATTTTCAAGGGTTTAGAATATCAACACAATCCACAAAAATAATCTAAAAACCTAAACAAAGGATTTTAACCTAAATATTAATTTAATTTATTTACCGAGTTATCGCGTTATTATTTCTAGGTTAGTACTCTCTCGTTGATTAAATTCCCAACTCGTGCGCTCTCCTTACCATTCAAGAATACGCACCCAAGGTGAGTGAATCTCTACAAATTCCCCGTTTTAATCACGTTTTGAGGTGTATCATGTGTCGTACCATTCCTTTATTTTATTTAAACCCTTGTGCTTATATCATCTTGTGATCAAATGTGTAATGGTTGTTGTGTGATTATTATGTGGATTAAATTTATCATTTCAGTGCACTCATTTCATTAGGCCCATCAGTTCCTCGTGGGATACGGGTTGAGCATCAGGTGCCTCATTAGATCGGCTCCGTTTGATTGAGCCTTGATCTCAAATACATCATCATTCATGTCATATATTCATTCAATGTGGTTTGTGACTGTTTACATATATATATATATATATATATATATTTGCTCACATGTGATTTATGCACGAATTTTCTTTAATAAATAAAACAAGCAACTATTTACAATGTTTTAACAAGGTTCATTCGCCAACTTTTGTTGACCCAAAATCTCCCATGTTTTACGCATGATACAGGTGATCCAGTGGAGGAAAGAAACACTTAGAATGGCCTAGAAGAATAAACAAGTCATTGCGTTGGAATAAACATTTAGAATTGTTTTTTTTTTGTATTTGTATGAATTATATTAATTGGATATTTGAATATGTAATTTGAATTTAATAAATATGAAACTTCTTAGTAAATATCATGAGCTTTGCTGATAACCCAATCATGCCCCGACTTTTATTCCGCTGCGGGTCGGGTGTGTGACAGATTGGTATCAGAGCTTGTGGCTATAGGGATATAGGATAGGTTATTAGACCCTTAGAGCCTATACTATAGTTGATTAAATTTTAATTGTTTATGTGTTACATGCAAAAGTCATGATGTTTATATGTTTCATGTTTATTTTCACACCCAATATTATGCAAGCACTCTCACAAGTACATGTTAATATGCAATCATAGTTCATATCCTTATAACATGTCATATCTATGAAAGCACACACCTCACGATTTCCACGATTTTTGCAATGATTTCGTATTTTTTTTCAAATCACATCAAAGTGAGTTTTCACGACGGGCATGTAGTAACTGGAAGGCTACGAGTACCGGTAGTCGAAACGTCCTGTCTAGGCTTGGCATTCGTATAAATCCAAAATAAAGGACCAGTTTGCCTACCTGGGGACTAACGATGAGAGTACGAAGGACCTATTAGGCCAAAGCATGTTATACCAAACGTCGTGTGAGCTAACCCCACTTTGATTTGTCATTGTGTCTACACCTGGACACCCTCCGACCATACTTTTCGCAATCATGTTTTACGATTTTTATTCGGGTGGTGCAAGCGTTAACCCGCCGATACCAATGTGAATCCTGCCAAGCCCAATAGTCATGGGGGCCCACATGACTACACATGCAATGGTATGGGGGACATTTGGAGGCCCAAACATGAGCAAACCCAAGACATCCTATGGATGTAGTTAAATTATTTTCAGTTATATTGTTTTCATTCTTTTACGACACGTGACACCTAGGAAATTCTTGAACTCACAATCTTCCTACATATGTTCCTGTAGATGTCGGCTAGGCAATTACGTGGAGGTAGAAGGATTGGAAAGTCAAAGGAACGCTTGGCCACGCAAATTGCTAAACAAATGGCCGCAGTGCTTCCTGACATCGTGATACAAGTTCAACAAGCCCTCACCGCTAATCCCATCAACCCTCCCAACCAAGAAGACCAAAGCGTCGCCAACCCTCCTCCCAAAACCCCCAAATGCACCTACAAACACTTCAAATCCTGCGATCCCCCAAAATATGAAGGGCCTGAAGGTGTCAGCGCTCTCCTTCACTGGTTTGAGGAGATGGAAAACACCTTTCTCAATTGCGACTGTCCCGAGGACCGTAAGGTGCGTTACGCGACTGGAAGGTTGTTTGGGGTAGCCCTTACCTGGTGGAACACAGAAAAGGGTAAGCGAGGTGTTGAAGATGCCATGGCCTTAACATGGGAAGAGTTAAGGGAAATCATGACAAGACGCTTCTGTCCAAGAAGCGAAATCAAAAAGCTAGAAGACGAGTTTCACGCATTGAAACAAAAGGAAGGAGACCACACTTCATACAATAAGAGATTTCTCGAGTTGAACCAGATGATCCCCAATCTGTTCACCCCCTTATACCGCTTAGTCGAACACTACATTCGAGGCCTCCCCTAGAAAATCCAAGATTCGGTTTTAAGCACTTCGCCTGCAACACTTGAAGCCGCAATGGAGTTAGCTACGGAACTCACTGAAAATCGCATTCGAAACGGCAAATTAAAAGATGAGAAGAAGAAAGCACCCATTGAGACCCCAATTCCAAACCACCCAGATTCATTCTCGAAGTTTGCTGGTAAGAGGAAGCGAAATGGCAAGAACTTTGCCGTCACCCAAACCAACCCTCCCATCACTGCTGCCCCAATCACCCAAGTTGCCCCTCCAGCCCCACCATTCAAAAGGCCATACACTGGCCCACACCCAAAGTGTAACCGTTGTTAATACCATCACCCTCCTGAAAACCCCTACCCACATTGCACAAGTTGTGGTCGTGCGGGTCACACCATCCAAACCTGCCGTACCCTTCAGCGATTAAACCGCAGTCAACCTCCAACCCAAACCCAAAATCAAATGGTGGGCCAAGCCCAACAACCCTTACTTCTACCACCTGCACAACTCGCAGCCCAACCTTACTACCAACCCAACTACCCCATGATGCAACCCATGCGAGCCTGTTTCAATTGTGCGGACCCAAACCACTTCAGGAACACTTGCCCACGTCTGGTGAACATCATCCATGCCCAAGCTCAAGCAAACCCGGTAAACCAAGCCAACCAAGCTCCTCCACCTGCTAGAGGAAGAGCTTTCAATATCAATGCCAACCAATCCAGGGCTGACAACAATGTGGTAAACGGTACGTTTCTCATCAATGGTAGTTATGCATCCATATTATTCGATACTGGTGCGGATAAGAGCTTTGTGTCCTTAGAATTCGAATCTATCCTCAACCAACCTCGTGTTAATCTCGTTGAATCTCTGACGGTGGAAGTTGCTGACAGAAAACCCACTTCATTAAATTCTATTATACGCGATTGTACTCTCACCCTAAATGATCACGATTTCCCATTTGATCTCATTCCTATGAAATTGGGAAGTTTCGATGTTATCATCGGCATGGACTGGCTCAGCCAGCATCACGCTGAAGTGGTGTGCCACGAAAAATTCATTCGTATTCCTCTCGCTGACGGTCAAACACTACGTATCTTTGGGGAAACCCCTTCGAAAGGACTCACATTGATGTCCTGCCTTCAAGCCCGAAGTTATCTTCGCAAGAATTACGTCGCATTTCTAGCTCACATTGTCAAGAAGGAAGGCAAGGAGAGAAAGCTCCAAGATATCCCAATTGTGAAAGAATTCCCGCAAGTTTTTCCCGACGACGTTTCAGGACTTCCTCCTGTGAGAGAAGTCGAATTTCGAATCGATCTTGTGCCTGGCGCTACACCGGTCGCAAAATCTCCTTATAGGTTAGCCCCATCCGAGATGCAAGAGCTGGCCAGTCAACTGCAAGAGTTGATTGACAAAGGATTCATACGTCCTAGCTCATCGCCTTGGGGTGCGCCTGTTCTTTTTGTGAAGAAGAAAGATGGAACGTTTCGCATGTGCATTGATTATAGAGAACTCAACAAGTTGACGGTTAAGAATCGCTATCCACTGCCTCGTATTGATGACCTTCTAGACCAACTTCAAGGCGCCACCTGTTTTTCCAAAATCGACCTTCGTTCTGGTTATCATCAGCTTAGAGTGCGCGAGGAAGATATTCCAAAAACTGCCTTCCGAACTCGTTATGGTCATTACAAGTTCAAGGTTATGCCCTTCGGTTTAACCAACGCCCCCGCTGTCTTCATGGATTTAATGAATAGGGTATGCAAACCCTACCTCGACCGTTTCGTCATAGTCTTCATCGACGACATCCTTATCTACTCCAAGTCAAAATCCGATCATGAGTGACACCTTCGGCTCATTCTTACACTCTTAAGAACTGAAAGGCTTTACGCTAAGTTCTCAAAATGTGAATTCTGGTTAGGAGAAGTACAATTCCTTGGTCATGTCGTCAATAACAAAGGGATTCATGTCGATCCTTCGAAAATCAAGGCAGTAAGGAATGGCAAGCGCCACGTACCCCTACCGAAGTTAGGTCATTTCTCGGCTTGGCTGGTTACTACCGACGCTTCATTGCCAATTTTTCCCGTATCGCCATTCCGCTCTCGGCCTTGACTCACAAAGGAAAACCCTTCATTTGGGGACCTAAGCAAGATGAGGCCTTCCAAACTTTAAAGCAAAGGCTTTGTAACGCACCTATCCTTACACCCCTGAGGGTTGCGATGACTTTGTGGTTTATTGCGACACAGCAGGGCAAGGTCTAGGCTGTGTATTGATGCAAAGAGGAAAGGTGATAGCCTATGCCTCTAGGCAACTCAAAGTTCATGAGAAAAATTACACCACCCACGACCTGGAACTTGGAGCCGTCGTGTTCGCTCTCAAGATATGGAGACATTACCTCTACGGTACCAAGTGTGAAATATACACTAACCACAAGAGTCTCCAACATATCTTCAACCAGAAAGAGTTGAATATGAGGCAACGGAGATGGGTCGAACTTCTTAACGATTACGACTGCGAAATTCGATACCATCCTGGCAAGGCAAACGTGGTGGCCGATGCACTCAGTCGAAAAGGATATGCAAACTCTATTCGTCTTCTATGTTCGCAAATCATAACCGAAATCAAAGATCGAATCTGGGCAGCTCAACATATTTCTGTAACGGAAAATGACGTACGCGATGAGCTGTCATGTGGAGCTGAACTAAAAATTGAAACCAAATCCGACGGTATTCTATATTATTTAAACCGTGTATGGATTCCTGATCGCGACAACCTTCGTGATTTCCTCATGAATGAGGCACACAAAACATGATACTCTGTACACCCAGGAGCCGATAAGATGTATCAAGACCTACGATACACCTACTGGTGGCCTGGCATGAAAAAGGATATCGATGTTTTCGTTTCCAAGTGCCTTACCTGTTCCAAAGTAAAAGCTGAACATCAAAGACCTTCAGGACTTCTAGTCCAACCCGAAATACCTGTATGGAAGTGGGAAAACATGACCATGGACTTCATTACCGGGTTACCTCGCACCTCCAGTGGGTATGACACCATATGGGTAATAATCGATCGTCTTACAAAATCATCTCATTTCATTCCGATTCGCGAGGACTTCAAGAACGAGAAGTTAGCTCGTATCTACATCAGCGAGATCGTAAGCCGTCATGGTGTACCATTAAGCATCATTTCAGACCGCGATGGTCGTTTCACTTCACGAACATGGCGAGCCGTACAAACCGCTTTGGGTACACGGTTAGACCTCAGTACCGCCTTTCACCCTCAAACTGATGGTCAATCTGAACGCACCATCCAAACCCTTGAAGACATGCTTCGAGCATGTGTCATAGACTTCAAAGGGAACTGGGACGCTCATCTACCGTTAGTCGAGTTTTCGTACAACAATAGCTATCATTCAAGTATCGGCATGGCTCCTTTCGAAGCTTTATATGGTCGTAAGTGCCGATCCCCAGTATGTTGGCACGAAATTGGTGAAGCGCAAATCACCGGACCTGAATTGATTCAAGAAACAACCGACAAGATCCTTCAAATTCGAAACAATCTTCTAGCAGCTCAAAGTCGTCAAAAGAGTTATCCTGACAAACGACGGAAGCCTTTGGAATTTGGTGTTGGTGATCATGTACTTTTGAAGGTATCACCGTGGAAGGGAGTGGTTCGTTTTGGCCAAAAGGGCAAGCTAGCACCACGCTATGTAGGACCTTTCAAGATACTCGAAAGAGTAGGTCATATAGCATACAAGCTTGACCTACCAGAAGAGCTCAGCAGAATTCATCCCACGTTCCACGTATCAAACTTGAAAAAGTGCCTCGCCGACGAAAACTTCCATATTCCTCTAGAAGACATTCAAATCGATGAATCGATGCACTTCGTTGAAAGACCAGTGGAAATCATGGATTGAGGTGAGAAGCGTTTAAGGCGAAGTCGTATTCCAATCGTCAGGGTGCGTTGGGAGTCAAAACGAGGACCCGAGTTTACTTGGGAACGTGAAGACTCAATGCGCGAGAAATACCCGCACCTCTTTCCAGTTGCGACCACTACTTAAATTTCGGGACGAAATTTCTAAAAAGTAGGGGATAATGTAACATATGTGTAAATCGGGTTCCGAAAACCCGCCTCTTTTATCAATCAAAGAATATTTATTTACGTGTTTAGTTATCTATTTATAATGATTAAATTTAATGTAATCCATTAATTAAGAAAAAAACAAATCAACTAATAATTATTTTTTTAAATTAAACAGGAAATAAAAACAAACTAAAGACAAGCGGTTTTCTTTAAAAAATATGGGTAAACCGGGAATCGAACCCAGGTTCACTCGATCACACACACACTGCAACACCGCTGGTCTACACGCATGTATTGCGAGAATATTAAGAACTTAAAACTCTTGTTTCAAATGTATGTTGAAACCTGCAATAATTGGCAGCGAATCAAAGACGCGCCTTTCCTTCTTTTGAAACCTCCGACAGCTAAGCGGGATGTATTTTTGGCAAACTCAATTAGCTCGGCTGTCATCCTTCTGGCTAATCTTCCAATCATCGAATAACCATACCAAAATCAAGCGAAGTCGGAACCTCCGCCACCTCCCCTATAAATACTAGTCGAACTCTCACAATCAACTCGCTCATTCTGCTCGCATTATTCCGCTGCTCACCACTCCCCCCTGTTCCACCGGAAAACTGCCACAGTCACTGGAATCCTCCCTTCGCCGGAATACAGCAGGTCGCCGGAAACAAGTCACCGCCAACTCAGTAGATTGGGTAGACCCTCATTCTTTTATTTCGAATTCTATGTAATTAACTTAATGAAGAATGAATCAGATTTAAAAAGGCGAGAGCAGGTTGGGTTAAAAATTCAAATTGAAGAAGACAAAGCAAACAACGTGTTTTATATATTTAAATTACAAGATTCAACCAGGTTAGACACACAGTCCAGTGGTGGACTGTGTGCAAATATACCCGCCTGTCACATGTTCGAATCTGTGCACACCTACCGGCCCGATCACTTTCAAACCTTTTTAAAATTGATCACTTATGCAACAACCCAATTAGTGTATATGTGTATTTAAATCACAAGATTTGTCGGGTTAGACACCCAGCCCAGTTGGTCGGGCTGGGTGCACAACGTACTCAAAGTCACGGGATCGGATACAATTCCACACACGGCCGGATCAGTTTATTCCTTTTTAAAGATTTAATTAAAACCTGTTAAACCTAAAAAGTGTATAAGTATAATTAAAATTCAGATTCTTTCGGGTTAGACACGTAACTCAGTTGGAAGAGCTGCGTGCACGCAACCGAGAGGTCACGGGTTCGAACCTCACCACGCGCATACTTACCATACCATCGAACCGGTCTGACAAGTCAGCTTGTCAGACTGACAAGATTTTTATTATTTTATATTTTTTTATTTTAGTTATTTTATTTTTATTATTTTAATTCTAAGGTTCTTATAAAAAAATCAAATAAAAGGTTTAAAAATATACATTTTCAAGGGTTTAGAATATCAACACAATCCACAAAAATAACCTAAAAACCTAAACAAAGGATTTTAACCTAAATATTAATTTAATTTATTTACCGAGTTATCGCGTTATTATTCTAGGTTAGTACTCTCTCATTGATTAAATTCCCAACTCATGCGCTCTCCTTATCATTCAAGAATACGCACCCAAGGTGAGTGAATCTCTACAAATTCCCCGTTTTAATCACGTTTTGGGGTGTATCATGTGTCGTACCATTCCTTTATTTTATTTAAACCCTTGTGCTTATATCATCTTATGATCAAATGTGGAATGGTTGTTGTGTGATTATTATGTGGATCAAATTCATCATTTCAGTGCACTCATTTCATTAGGCCCATCAGTTCCTCGTGGGATACGGGTTGAGCATCAGGTGCCTCATTAGATCGGCTCCGTTTGATTGAGCCTTGATCTCAAATACATCATCATTCATGTCATATATTCATTCAATGTGGTTTGTGACTGTTTACATATATATATATTTGCTCACATGTGATTTATGCACGAATTTTCTTTAATAAATAAAACAAGCAACTATTTACAATGTTTTAACAAGGTTCACTCGCCAACTTTTGTTGACCCAAAATCTCCCCTGTTTTACGCATGATACAGGTGATCCAGTGGAGGAAAGAAACACTTAGAATGGCCTAGAAGAATAAACAAGTCATTGCGTTGGAATAAACATTTAGAATTGTTTTTTTTTTGTATTTGTATGAATTATGTTTATTGGATATTTGAATATGTAATTTGAATTTAATAAATATGAAACTTCTTAGTAAATGTTATGAGCTTTGTAATAACCCAATCATGCCCCGACTTTTATTCCGCTGCGGGTCGGGGTGTGACAACCCGGATCCTTTTCTGGTTTTCAGACTCATTTTCTTCTTTTTCAACTCTTGGAAGAATGTGATCAATGACATATGACAATGTTGAATAGCTTATCAACAACTTGTTAACCCGTTCTGTCTCGATCTTCATATCTTCCAGCTTTTTTTTAGTTTAGCAATCATGTCAAAATGAGTATTAATCGTCATCTGCTTGCTCATGACCGTTGCTTTTAACATGTCAATCGTAGCGCCTTGTTTAAGATTTGCTTTTTCTAACTTTTCATATGTCCTTTTCAATTTGTCGTATGCTCCTTTTATTTCTTTGTAATCATATAAAAAGTTATCAGTATGACGTTTAAGCTCCATATATTTCTTATCTTTACCAATGCATGATTCACATGTCTTTAAACATTTTGCTATCAGACTCTCAGTGTAACATTTTAGTTCCTTAATCTTTTCATCCTTTTCTAGACAAGACTTGAATGGTTCAAGACATTTTGTGCACTGTCTTTCTATTTCAGCTATCTCAATCTTCACTACTTCCTTGATCTGTGTCTTCTGATCATTCCCTTGATCACTGAATAGACCTGCGAAAGATTGATTAACTTCAGGATTATTAAACGTTGACAAGTATTTTGAAGAATTTCATTATCAGTATAATAGTATTGACTAGATTCTTCTGGTTCTTCATCATATACAACACTATTAACTTCTACACTTTCATTTTCCATTTTAATCACAAACTCACTTTCCTTCTTTAAAACTTTCATTTTTTCAATTACAGGAATGCGATCTTTAATCTTTTTCAAAAATTTATGTATTCACAAAATATGCACCTTTTCTAATTCTTTCAAATAACCATCCCACTCTGATGGTAAAGCATCTGCAAAATTCAAAATCTTCTCATGATCTTGAAATTAAAACACACTATCAAACTCTTTTAACTTGTTATCCATGACATAAAATTGTTCCATTAGATCATTTACAGATTCATCCGTTTTACATTTAAATATCTCAAATCTCTAATCCAAATAGTTATACGTTCATGAGAATTCAAATATGAAGACACCTCTTCCCAATCATTCATTTTTTCAAATTCAATATCTTCCATTTCCAACAGAAAACTTGGTTTTCAAAAGCTATAAGCGAAATTCGACTTTTTAAACGACAATATTAACGAATCGGTTTGCTAAAAACGTTTAAATTTTTTTTCAAAAACCGTTTTTACCAGATTATAGCTTTAAATCCGTCTTGTCGATACGAATCTAACGACGTATAATGTCCGAGATGTTTTTTTAGAGAACCTTACTTCGTACGAATTAGGGTATCCTAGTTCGTACGAACGACGTAACAATTTTTAACAAACTTTTAAGTTTTATCAGTCAACTAACAACTTCGTACAAACTTGTAATGACCTAGAGCTACTTCGTGCGAAGTACCACAAAAACAAATTCAACAATTTATACTGCAACTTCGTGCGAAGTAGGTCAAAAACAGATTTAACAATTTTGTTTGCAACTTCGTGCGAAGTTTTTCAATTACTTCGGACAGAAGTTTTCCCTAAAACTTGATTTTCTTTCAATTTTCGACATGAATTCATTTGTTTTAAGGTCTGAAACTTTCAAGGGTTTATCTATTATGGATTTTATGTATTATACTTGACAATCAGTCCATTTTATCCGAGTAATGTCCAAGAAAAGTCAAAAATAGAAAGAAATGAGTAGAAGATGAGATGTTTTAGGTCAAATGTTTCAAATTAGTCCTCTCCTGCTCTGATACCACTTATAGGTCCGGTTATGGATCTTCAGGCACTAATTTGGCAAACCTAATGTAAACGTGCGGAATCCGTTTGCTTAGGCGACATTGTAGACACGCTGTTTCTATTTAATCACTGTTTCATTGATTATAACACTTTACAGATCCTGGAAACAGTTGGACGGAGCTCCGCCGTCCAAGTTACAAAATCTCTGACTGTTACAAATGAAATCTCAACTCTCCTATTAATAGAGTTACAAGTTCGCACCCAAACAACCATGGCCAAGTTCGTGCGAAGTTCAACTTAGTGCGAACTTGTCCTTTACATGACAACTTCGTGCGAACTTGTCTTCTAACATACATAAAACTCAAAGTTTCGCTCCTAAATATAGACTCGATGTTATACAATGACGAAGGCAACAGACATATGGACCAACATCATCCACGGTACATCCTCTTACCCATTTCATCCCTTATGATCATTTCTCAACTTCAGTTAATTTTTGTCTGTCATCACGTCATAAAATGAGCCAAAGAATATTTATCAAACCGCACAGGATGAAAAATGAAGTACGTGCCTTGGAAGAGTATGGTACTTGGACTCTAGAAAATTTACCGAGTGGAAAGCGGGCATTTACTCCAAATGTGTATACAGGATTAAGTTTAAAACAAATGGAGAAAAGGAAAGATACAAAGCAAGACTTTTTGCCAAGGCTTTTACACAAATGGATGGTGTAGATTATTATAACACATTTGCACCAGTTGCAAAATTGGTAACCATATGAACTTTCCTCACATTAGCTGTGAAACAGAGTTGGTTGATTCAGCGACATAAATAATGCGTTTTTGTATGGTGATTTAGAAGAAGTGGTGTATATGAAGATACCACAAGGGTTTGCAAAAAATGGAGAAACTAGAGTTTGCAAGCTTAAGAAGTCTATCAATGGCTTGAAACATGTTTCTATAAATTGGTATCACAAGTCTACAACAACCCTTCTTGGTCTCGGTTTTAAACGGTTAAAGGCGTATCACTAACTATTCGTATACAAAGGGGATGGGGCATATGTGGCAACCTTGATTTATGTTGATGTCATCCTAATTGGATTGTTGTAAAAAATACAAAGCAAAAGTCGTATCTAAATACCAGATTCGGCATAAAAGACCCAAGGTCCTTAAAATACTTTATGAGAATTGAAGTTGCTAGAACATCCGAGGGTCTAGTGCTCAACCAAACAAAATATACTTTAGACATCCTATAAGATAACGCTAGTGGTCAACAATGATGTCGTCCTAGCTCGTTTCCAGTGGAACAAAACCTAAAACTTGATAAAGGTGGAGAAGACGAAAAGGTTGATGCAAATAAATATAGGAGACTTGTGGACCAAGTACTTTATTTGTAACCTACTAGACCAGATATTTGCTACTCAGTGAATACGCTCAGCCAGTTTGTGGCAAACCCAAGGCGAAAGCACATGGAAGCTGCCACTAGAGTACTTTGGAACTTGAAAGCCACACCAGGTCACGTGTTACTTCTGGCCAAAGACGGAGGAACGAAGCTCATTACTTTTTGTTATTTGAACTGGCTTGGATATCCACACACAAGATGATCCCAAAAAGGATCCCTGCTTTTTCTAGGAGGTGCTCATATTTCTTGAAAGTCAAAGACACAATCTATTGTGTCTCGATCCTAGCAGAAGTTGAATATTGTGCCATGGCTTCAATTATTGGTAAGGTGGTTTAGGTTAGATGGCTTTTTGAAGAATTAGAAGCACCTCAAAGTGGTCCAACACAATTGTTCTACGATAATGAAGTTTCCAGGAACATGACCAACAATCTTGTCTTCCATGAGACAACAAATCATGTTGAGATGGACTTTTACTTTGTTCATGAGCGGGATAACTCCAAGGAAATACTTCCAATGTTTATTGATTCAAAATCATAGATAACATACTTGTTCACTACACAAAAATGCTTTGGGTTCGATGGCTTTTCGAAGATAAGTTAAAAATGCATTACTGTATTTCTGCATTTCTGTGGTCCAGAATTGTTCTCAATTACCCTAGTGTTCTCACATGATCCTAACCTTACACACACTTCTATATCTGTGAATTAATTTTAATTATACAACTTAACTTTTATTAACACAAACAACCTATTGATCTACAAAAGACCATTATACTATTTTTATCGTGAAGAAAAGACAAAAAAAAAAAAAAACCCGGCCCTCTTCTCATGTTCCCTAATTAGTTTCTTCTTTGATACCCTCCCACCTACAACGACTTTGACGCTTGCCAAAAATGGGTACAAATCACCACAAAGTCGTGGTACAAGTCATTGAGAAATGAATTCGTTGATTTTAGAGACAAAAGATGTATTCTAATGTTCCATTGAATATTATGTATTAATTTACTTTGATGGTATTCTTATCCACGGTAAGTATTAACTTAAAATGGAAAAGAGAATCAAACTCTACATGAAAACCCGAAACATTGAAGATGGACTTTTCATGTTTGGATTAGTTTTGAAATATTTTTTTGAAATATAAATGACATTAAAATGCCTTTAGTGCAATTTATTCGATATAATAATTGAATGTATAAAACGGTTTCTGTTTTTAACTACTTTGTGGGAACTATATTATTTTTGTTTTAACTGCTTTGTGAGAACTATATTATTTTTGACATAAAAGTTGTGATTGTCCATTGAACATAGCCAAAGAAATAAACGTAAAAAAGGAAAATAGGAATTATAACATATCCCCTCTATAGAGGCTAAAGTTATGGAATGCAGTAACACATCACAAATAACAGAAATGCAGTAATACTTCCAGTGTTTGTTGAATCAAAGTCACAAATGCAAGAATGAAGTAAATCATTTTTAAAATATGCACTTTTAAACAACCTAATTTATGGTGAATGACGATTTTTGATATATATATATATATATATATATATATAATATAAAAAGCTTGTCATATATGTAGAATAAAGTGTAGGATAAATTTTGATATGTATAAAATATAACTACGTTAAATTTCGATTTGTGTAAAATAAATTTTTAAATGTGTAGTGTAAACTATTTTTGTCTAATTTATGAGGGAAAATATTTAATGGGATTAGTTATAAACTATTTATTGTTTTACTATTATGTCTTTTATACCTTTTTTTTCTCACCTTAAGTTTCTTCTAAAATGATCTCCCCATATATATAAGAGTAAATTATAAAAATCGTCCTTTAAGTTGACACTAGATTGCAAACTATGTCCTTTATATTCAATAATTACAGTTTGGTTATAGAAATGGCTTTCTTGACACATGTGCAGATGACATCCATCACTTTCAAAGCATGACTTACAACCAGTTCTACATGAGAGCACAATACCAGACCTTACCGGCCAATCTGAGCGGAAACTAGCTAAACAAGCAGCCAGTCAAGTACTCTTGAACTGCTTTCATTTGGGCCAGTCGGTTCTGTGCTGGTTGTTGAACCGGCGAACTGGATTGATGGTTGGACTAGATTTTCAAAGCCTTTTTAGTTTATTTAAAGTATTTTTTTTTTTAAATAGTAAAATCACATCTACTAGTTCATTTTAAACTACAGCCTCTATGTTTTGCTTAAATTAAGCTCAGTTTTGTTAGCATTGCAAATAAATAAGGATAAATCACTTTTGTAGTTTTTTTATTAGTTATACGTAACATTTGTAATCTATAAATTATTTTGACGTTCAACTGAAACTGGTTTGCCCAATGGACCGTTAGGGTGGCTTGTTCAATGAAATGCCCAGCTAAAAAAACATTGGCATAGAGCACAATCGATTTGGGAACTTGTAGGTTGAATCCCTTGGACACATCTATATTGATATCCATTGGCTTACCGAACATCTAGCTTAATGATTTTGATGTAAGATAGAGGTGATTCTTTAATTCAAATCAAATAGATATGTTATATTGCAAACTCAAAATATACTCTTGGCTTGGTATCTCTTTGTTATTGTTTTTTTCATTTAACAGCACCTGATTCATGAAAGTTGTTTTGTATAAGACAATGCACTTGAATACTTTCTATTAGCCTCCCTGCATAGCCACACTTTGATACATTATAATCAAAGAACCTTCCACAAACCCATATGACAAAAGCAATTTTTTGATAATATGTATTAAGCGGAAGTTTCAATATTTAAAATAAGTGAATCAATATTTTACATTCTCTAATACTTGTTTGTTAGCTTTTTAAAAAAGGCTAAATATAACCGTGTTATACTTTTTCCCTTGACATTCTAATATATTTTTTTTGTTGAAAAAGAAGTTGTAATAAAATTATAGTACTTGTTTTATGGTATACGCTATACAAGTGTTGAAAAACGACCAACCAAACAGAATCCAACTAAACAATATCGGTAGTCGTCCACCATTTGTCTTTTTATGGTTTTGAATCACTGTAAAATACATGGGAATTTCATTTTGCACAAAATAATAACTTTAATTTTTGGGTTTTTTATTTTGCTGTAATGACGAGTGTGAGTACTGTGTAGAACGGGGAATTGAATCCCCCACAATACTTTTTTATTCTAAGAAACTTTTTCAATATGTTAGTTTGAGGAACTGTTGGGTTTCCACTTCTGTTTAAGTTTTGTTAAAAAAACCGGTGCGCCTGCCGCAAAGCGAGTGGAACCCATTAGAGAATTGATAAACTAAACATAAAACAAGTATTACGTTGTATATTGTCATCGTCGCCGCATCGCGCGGGTTTTCTGCTAGTATATGTATATTTATTTATATAGGATTCGGTTCAAACGAGAACCACCACGAGTTGCGAGAACCACCACGAGTTGCGAGAACCGCGAGAACTAGGTCATCCAAAAGTTTTTCCGAATTCTTTTTTCTCCAAAAGTCGTAAAAACAATCACTTGTTTCAGAAAAAAATTTAAAAAATGTCGTATACCCACATTTACATGAGTTGTAAAAAATATTTATATTCTTCCAAAATTTATGTTTGCCGTAAAAATAACTTGCATCAGTCAAAACTACCGACTTGGCAATTTTTTTTTACTTTTTTTTACAGATATGTTTATAATTTTTTCATCTATGTTCATGCAAAAAAAATTGACCCAACTCGCGCCGGATCAAAAAGTTCTCGCGGTTCTTTCAACTCAAGGTGGTTCTCATTTTACCCTTTCTCTCTCTCTCTATATATATATCTATATATATATGGGATGAGTAAAATGAGAATCACCTTAAGTTGTGAGAACCGTAGGAACCAATATTAGCCAAGTTGGTTTTGATGGATGAGATTAAAAGACAATAAAATAATGTAATGATTGTGTTTTTATTAATGACATTTTGTTTTTTAGTGACAAATGGGCATATTGGTCTTTTTACTATAGTTTTAATGATTAGTATGGTTATAGATTTTGTTTTAATTATTAAGATTGTTTTTTAAAAAATTTAAACATGCATTATTGATTTCCTTTTTATTATCATATAATTTTTTATTTTAATTCTGAGTTAATTTTTTTTTAACATGAATTATTAATTTTGTTTTAAACATGAATTTTAATTCTCAGTTAATTTTTTTACGCACGGTTTTTAGTTTTTTTTTACGCGTTGTATTTTACTTTTTTTCGCGCCTCTTTTTAAACTATTTTTATGCGCCGGTTTTAAACTTTTTAAGCACGATTTTAAATTTTTTTAACGCGCAGGTTTTAAAACTTTTTCTCAGCGCCGGTTTTAAGTTTTTTTTACGCGCGATTTTAAACTTTTTTACACGCCGGTTTATAACTTTTTTACGCGCCGGTTTAGAATTTTTTTTACGCACCGGTATAAAACTTTTTATACGCGGGGTTTTAAACTTTTTTTAAGCGTCGATATAAAACTTTTTTACCCACGGGTTTACACTTTTTTTACGCCCGGTTTTAAACATTTTATACGCGTCGATTTTAAACTTTTTTACGCGCATTTTTAACTTTTTTTACGCGCCTGTTTATTTTTTTTACGCGCGGGTTTAAACTTTTTTTACGCACCGGTATAAATACTTTTTTACGACCCGATTTTAAAACATTTTTACGGTTTTAAACTTTTTTTACAAAAAACTAGTGGGATTACCCGCGCTCCGTGGCGGGAATTAGATTCGGTTCGTCACGGTATCGGCCCGACTCTCGTATGTTTTACAATACCGAAAAATAAGCGAACTACGTATTCGATTTTTTTCAGAAAGCTAACAAACGTATTAAAAAAACAAGTTAGTAAAATCATTAAAAACTTGTATCACATATATAGTTTGGGATATAAAAATGAAAAGTAAAAGTAAAAAAATTATTTATTTATTTTTCTTCGTACCAAAACCAACCATATCAAACTAACCTTACATTTTTTACTTCACAATACACAATAATGACTAATTAAAAGTTGCAACTTAACAAATTTTTACTCTGGAAAAAGAAAGTCAAATTGACCAATCAGAAAGAAGCACCGACATAGCATATTAATATTATGTATAATAGATTCTTTTACCAAAAAACAATTTTTTTAGATTTTTAAGAGAGGGAGAGAGTAAATATGACATTTTGATGGATGAAAAAGTCTGATAAGACTTTAAAGAGAGAGAGAGAAGACATGACATTTTGAGTAAATTATCAAAATAACCTTTAAAATTTAAAATAAACGTGCATAGGAGGCATGATCTGATTGGTGGAGAATGGTTCTCACGGTTCTCGCAACTGGGAATAGTTTTCATTTGAACCGATCCATATATATATATACATATACATATACATATACATATACATATACATATATATAAACATATACATATATATAAATTGTAGGATTCGAAAAGCTGGTTCCAATGTCACTGAATTAGTCCAATCAGAGTTCATTTGACTCGGTTCCTCCTTATTTAGTGTTCCCTAATGAACCTCCTATATATATGTATATATGGGTTGAGGATCATGTACAAAGTATATCAAAATGTACGAAGTGTAGGAAACAATATGAAACATTAATCTAACAATCTAATGATTGAGATTGGGTGGTCTCCAAATCAAACAATCACATAATGAAAACAAGTGTTGCAAGCATAAGGAATGAAATAAATGAATATACCAACTCCTCCCCACAATCTTTAAACGGTTATAACTCTTTCATACGTTAATTAGTATATTTTTAAATTATATCATAAAACGATTATTTTATTCTCTTTAATTTGAGTAGGGGAATGCTATAGTCTTTTTTTTAATTTAAAATGAAAAACTTTAACATGCTACTTGATTACGTACCAATATCTGAATTCATGATTACATAACATTACGTAATTACGTAAATGCTTATATTCAAAACAAATACAAAGTTACGTGACTATGTATCAGTACGTAATTACTAACATTGCGTGACTATTTACATGAACTATTGTACCCTGCCTTTTGTAATCTTATACACCTCGTATGAATTTAAGAATTTGTACAACAACCTTCCCATATATCTATGTGTGTATAAATATATAACATGATCATTTATTAAATGGTAAATTATATCACAGTCAAAAATAATAATTTATTAGTTTTATTTATTTCATAATCATTTGCCTATAGAAGGATATGATATAAAAGTGTAGATTGTAAAATATTTTCACACGTCTTAGTGATGTATTTTATCATGAAAGATAAAAACATTCATAAGATAGCAAAAAGTTTAATCTATGATTCATTTTAAATGCTGTTGAAAATATTGTTTACATGAACCTAAAAATGAACAAATGGGCATAAATAGCATACATTAGAAATTGAAATGTCTTTTTTTTTTCTCTGTATTTAGTTCAATTTGAATTATATGACATATCAAAATTCGTTTAACTTTAATTTAATTCAATTTGAATTATATGACATATCAAAATTCGTTGAACTTTAAAATTGCTCTCAAATTCGTTGAACTTTTAAAATTGTGCTCAAAATTCGTTGAACTTTTTTTTTAACGGCAAACGAATCCTCCAAATGAGCTACTGGCGAAATTCACCACATTGGGATACACTCGCCTCTGAACCGGGGAAAAACCTCACCTAGGGCCGAAGCCCGTGAACACTCGCCCGAAGGCACGACAGTGCGGTGAGGTAAAACCCGTTCAGTTCAAGGATCGAACTAGCGATCTCCACCTATTCGCCTAGTCTCCCATCATCACCAGATGTCGTAGAAAATAATGGGGAGGGCATGAATCTAATTTGGATCCCTTAAAAAATCAAGTCTCTTCCTTACCACTCAACCACCACCTCATTGGCTCATAATTTGTTGAACTTTTAAAATTGTGCTCAAAATTCGTTGAACTTTTAAAATTGTGCAAACAGAGAAAATGACAAGTGGGCCTTAATTGCAGGCTGAAGAGCTGTCAGCATGGGCCAGAAAGTCCAGCAGGCTATCAGAGTACGAGAAAGTAGAAACAGTTGACATGCACTATTTTACTGTTTACCTGTGTGCCTTTATCATTTATGTTATATAGTAGGGATAATTTTCATGTATTAATTTAGACTATGGAGTGGATGAAATGACATGCAGAGGGGGTATAGAATGCCATATAGTAGCCATGTCATGAAAGAAGCATGGTAAAAAATCATAGAGTGGAAGGGGTATGACAGTGACATTATTAAAATAGAAATAAACATCAACCAATCAAAACAAACCCAAATTACACCCACCAATCAAGAGCCTTCACAGTATCACACCAAAGCGTCCATGCCGGTGAAGATCCTCCCGCTCCTTCCCCCGCCCTCCACGCCATGTCCAGGGTAATGTGCTCAGTGTGGACTGGCTTCCACGCCAGTTTCCGGTCCACATCAGTTTCCTACCCACACCCACACTGAATAGTCTTATAATTATTATTGTAATGCTAAATTTAATTATCAAAGATCATAATACTAAATATTGATGCTTTTAATATTATGACATTTGTATATACTTTTTAAGTTTATATTAGGATAGAAGAATATATAGTGTAAGAAGAAATGGAATTATATATAAGTGTTGTATTTTAAATTATTGTTAATAAATAGGTAATATGATTTTTAGGTATTTTGAAAAGGTATATACTTTTTTGTTTGAAAATTATGCAATTGTGTAAGTTTTTGTATGATAGATTTCACATAGAAGTTCTCATATGATAGATTTCGCATAGTAATTATTTTTTGATAAATTTCGGAGTAAACTGTAATTTGCGTCCCTGATGAAAGAGCCCGTTGTAAAGGTGAGTCCTTATTTTGAAAATTTTGCTTGTTGAGTCTTCATTGTTTAAAACTCGCTACAATTTGAGTCCTTCTGTTAACATTCCGTTAGTTTGACCGTTGAGTTTTTTGCTAAAATAGTGCCATATTCAAAAAAAAAATCACAACTAATGCCATGCTTCAAAAATTTTCACAAATAATGCTAATGCCATTGCAAATGGCGATTTTCATATCAAGTAGGCTATGGCAGAGAATTGGCAGGGAATGTAAGCTTTTAATCATTGGGTTTGCAGAATTTACCATTGCAAATGGCAATTTCCGGTACAAATTCCAATGGTAATGGCGATTTCTGGTACAATTCCATTGGTAATGGCGATTTCTGGACAAGACTCCATAGGGAATGGTGATTTATGGTACACACTCCATTCACAATAGCACATTCCATTATCAGAGAGGTGAAAAGGGGTAAGGGAGTTATGAAAAGGGTAGAGAGAGAGAGAGAGAGAGATATGTGGAAGTGGGTAATGGTAATTAAAAATAATAAAAATTTGACAAAATTGCACAAATCAACCTTTATGTTATACCTAAAGTGCAGTTCATACCTTTCACTATAAAATCGGCAAAACACAACCTTTATGTTCATGTTTTGTTACATTCCATAACCTTTACAACTAACGTCGTCCAAAAACTCAGTTAAGTTACCTCACATGTTTTGCATGTGAGGGTACTATGGTCTTTTATACCATAAATGTTGGATTTGTGCAAAAAATATTACTTATAACATAAAGGTTGATTTGTGCAAAAATATTATTATGTATATATATATATAGTAGAATATTTTTTTTGCAAAAACATTATTATTTGTTAATATATATATACACATATATAAAAAATAGTTATAAATTTATATTTATAAAAATTCTAATTTTAATACTTTTATAAAATACATAATAATGACAAGATAAATTACTTTTTATATAAAGTATAAATAAACACAAATTTTTTAAAATAAAGTTATTGTAATATCCAGAATATTTTTATAATTAACTGATTTTTTTAAAACTACTTAAACTAAAAAGTGTTTTTATGTATGTGTTTATATAAAAAAAATATTAGACAAATTTATATCGATAAAAGAAACTAATAAATTAATTTGACGTTTAAAAAAGAATAAATTGCACAAAACATTCTTTATGTTTCTTCAAAGGTTCCAGCCTTAATGTTTAAAAGTTGCTAAAAACAGCCTTTAAGTTTATTTTTGTTGCGGGTTCAATCCTTTATAGCTAACCACGTTATTTTCTTCAGTTAAGTTCCCTCAAATGCATAACATGTGAGGGTATATTCGTCATTTTGGTTGATCTTCCACCCACTTCAATTATAAAAAAAAGAATATTTAAGTTTTAACCTAGTTTAAACAAAGTTTGGTAAAACGTACGCGACTACAGAGGAGCACGATTACCGTTGGATAGTGTTTAAGTCTAACTTGCGGCGTCCTAAGCGTCACCAGTTGCTGGATCCGACTACTGAACACGGTGCTACGAAGTTCTCTGATTTGACGGCATCGGAGTTTCGTGAGAGGTATCTAGGGTTGAAGAGTCGTTTGTCGTTTCCGTCTGATGCGAATAAGGCGCCGATTCTTCCAACTGATGATAATCCTGAAGAGTTAGATTGGCATGATCCAAAATCTTTACAGCTTAGTGGGTTCGCCGGAATCCGGCGAAGTCGCCGGAGAAGAAGACCGGAAAAGAGGGTGTTTGGTTTTTAAAAGTTTGATTTTATTGCACATTAATCCCTGCGGTTAGAATTTTTTTTTAAATAGGTTAAACCTTAAATATTGTTTTTTCTTATAATTGACGTGGGTGGAAGATCAACCAAAATGACGAATATACCCTCACATGTTATGCATGTGAGGGAACTTAACTGAAGAAAATAACGTGGTTAGCTGTAAAGGATTGAACCCGCAACAAAAATAAACTTAAAGGTTGTTTTGTGCAATTTACTCTTTAAAAAATGCATTGACTCGACGTTTAAAAAATTCATTGACGTTTAAATTTATATCGACAAAATATTAGACAAATGCATTGACTTGATGTTTTTTTAACCTCAAATTAATTTATTAGTTTCTTTTATCGATATAAACGTGTCTGATATTTTGTTTTTATAAACACATACTTACATATACATAAAAAATACATTTTAGCTTGAGTAGTTTTAAAACTTCCGTTATTATATATAATTTTAAAATATTCAGGATATTACAATAATTTTATTTTAAAGAAGACACACAATTCTGAAGAGTAAATTGCACAAAACATTCTTTATGTTTTCTCAAACTTGCAGGTTCCAGCCTTAATGTTTAAAACTTGCCAAAAGCAACCTTTACGTTTATTTTTGTTGCCGGTTCAGTCCTTTATTACTAACCAAGTTAATTATCTCAGTTTATTTCCCTCACATACCTAACATGTGAGGGTATATTCGTCATTTTGTTTCCTCTTCTTATAAAACCCTCAAAAAACACATCATCAAAACTAAAAACCCGTTGTTCACCGACCTGTACACAACCTCCTTCGATGACTTATCCCGTAATCTCCGACTACAATGTATTGAACCCATATTTGAACCAACAGCCAAGCGGACCGACCACCATCTTCAACCCAGACAAACCCATCACCATCTGAACCACCAACCAACATGCCACCATCAGAACCCTAGTTGTCGTCGTCATCAAAACAAGCGGCTAGAGGCCACCACCTCCACCTCCGACACCACCTCCTCTGCCACCACCTCCGACAAAACCCCCCAAAACCCCCAAATAACTCCGCCACCATCATCTTCAACTGCCACTACCACCACCGCCACCTGATACATCACCACCGTAGAGAGAGAGAGAAAGAAGAGAGAGAGATCGTAGAGAGAGAGAGAGAAAGAAGAGAGAGAGATCGGTGAGAGAGAGAGAGACCGTAGAGAGAGAGAGAGGGAGCGGCAGGAGACGAAGACGGTGGTGGGTTTTGATGGCGGTGGTGCTATGGCGGAGGTGGTGAGATGGTGCTTGGCTTCGCGGCAGGAGACAGGGGGCGGTGGTGCTTGACGGTGGTTGTTGGTTGTGGTGGTGGCAGGTGGACGGTGGTAAATGAGGTGGTGGCGGTGTGTGGTGGTGGTGGTAGATGAAGGCAGAGAGAGATGAATGGTCTCTGTGTGTGTTTGTGTGTGAGTAGAGAAGAGAAAGGTTTTTGTAGGAAAAAACAAACCTATAATGACAAATATACCCTCACATGTTAGGCATGTGAGGGAATTAAACTAGGATAATTAACTTGGTTAGTCAGAAAGGATTGAACCGTCAACAAAAATAAACGTAAAGGTTGTTTTTGGCAAGTTTTAAACATTAAGGCTGGAACCTGCAAGTTTGAAGAAACATAAAGGATGTTTTGTGCAATTTACTCCAATTCTGAAGGAAGCCCGGGAACGGGAAAACTTGAAGCCAAAATCGGAATCGTTTTGGCGTAATAAAACAAATAAAATGGAAATATGAAGCCAAAATTGAAATCGAAAATTGGTTTAGGAATTTTTTTATATTGATTACAAATAACGATTTTCTCTTATTTAGTTAATATTTAATTATTTATTTTGATGAACATTGATCTCCCCCATTAATTTTTGTCTATTCATATTTAGTTAATTTTTGTTAATATTTAGTTAATTTTTGCCAAAATCGAACTAGAGACTTCCTCTTTGAAAATAAAAATACCCACAAGATTAAATCAACCCATACCTTTTATATTTGCTGCTCAATTGATCCATGGCCATATTTGATTTGTTGAATATGTTGTTATCAATGAGGTGATGTTTTATTGTCAAAGACAAAATCTTAAATATTTTAGGATAGAGAGATTTTGGGTTCAAGTCTTAAAGACGATAAAAATTTGTCATTGAAAAAAAGAGAAGTCCAAAAAACCAACTAGATATGTTCTCTAATAACAAGTATGTGTGATGTACAGGATTATTAATCCAGTATATATTGTGCAGTAATGAAAAAAAAATAACAGTGTCACACCTGTTATGATTCCGATGTGCATTTGCTTCAGAACAAGTTTGGTCTCAAACATGGGTGTATTATTCTAATCCATGGATGAATGTTTTTTTAATCTATTGTATTTTTGCTCTGAACTATATAATATTTCCGAAACTTTAGTATAAACTTAAAAATATATAGGATTTATCATCTTAAAAGTAAAGAGATGTTATTTAAATGTTTAAGCTGAATTTTTTTACTATTTTTTTGTTCTATGTTAACGTCAATTCCTATGATTTAAATATGTATAGAAAATAAAAGTAAAATATAATTTTTTAATTAAAACCTATTTTATCTTATCTTTTAAACATTCCGTCGCAACGCGCGGGTAATGCCAACTCGTTTTATATAAAAAGTAATTTATCTTGTCATTATTATTTACTTTATAAAAATATTAAAATTGGAAATTTTATACAATAAATTTAAAACTAATTTTATGTATGTTTATATATATAAATATATAATTATGAACAAATAATAATGTTATTTTTTTCAAAAAAGAATATTCTACTATATATGTAATTATTATTTTTTGCACAAATCAACCTTTATCTTATAAATAATATTTTTACATAAATCAACCTTTATGTCATAAAAGACCATTGTACCCTCACATGCAAAGCATGTGAGATAACTTAACAGAGTTTTTGGACGATGTTAGCTGTAAAGGTTATAGAATGCAACAAAACATGAACATAAAGGTTGTGTTTGGCCGATTTCATAGTGAAAGGTATAAAGTGTAGTTTAGGTATAACATAAAGGTTGATTTGTGCAATTTACTCTATAAATTTTGTCATACATAGTTTAGTTTTTATATTTAGATCTACTTAAGCAAATAACTTTTAGATACAATTAATAATATTACACATATATAGGACCCCATTTAATTTATCTTAATACTACTCATACATTAAAATAAAGTTAAATAATAATGAATATCGGTATTGTACCAGAAAGCCCAACATATACGGTATTGTACCATAAATCGCCATTACCAATGGAATTTGTATCAGAAATCGCCATTTGCAGTGGCAACTTCTGCAAACCCAATGATTAAAATCTTACATTCCTTGCCAATTCTTTGCCATAGCCTACTTGATATGAAAAATCGCCATTTCCAACGATTGCATCTGGAATAATTACTTTAGAAAATGGTGGCTTTGATTTTGGTTTGTGTTTATTTGGAACGATGACTTTCTATAGCATAGGATCTGGACAGTGACTTTCTATAGCAAAGGATGATGATGTATGGATTTTTTATAACGATGACGACGTCGATGATGATGATGAGGGGTAAACTAGTCTTTTCACTATAAAGTATAGGGGTAAAATAGTCTTTTCAACCATGGTAAAACTAACAGAAGTTAGGCTCAGGGACTCAACATGTAGCGCTTTTACAACACCAGGGACCCAGGCTGCAAAATTTTCATCTTAGAGACTCGATCTGACACCGCCAACATACTTCAGGGACGCAAATTGCAGGTTACTCTAGATTTCGTATAGTAGTTTTCATTTGGATAGTTTTCGAATGGTAATTAATGCATGACCATGCATGCCAAAACTCCAAGGTTTCACATGAAGGATTTATTCGAGAGTTGACTTTTTGACCACCCATGTTATATTGTTACATGAAATGTGACTGTTTCACATGTCAACCTTTGACCGAATTTGACTTATCCGTCCAAAGGTCAAGATCGTCGAGTGTACACTCTACTGAAGCTCAATCTCTCAGGTGAGTTTCTAAACCACTATTTCAAGATAGTTTTGAGGTTATGTTGATACTCAGTAAATAATGATAAGAAATGAATAAATGCCATTAGAAAATAATGTTTAATGTAATGAAATACTATTGGCATCTAGCCACAATATTAGCAAGAAATGTTTTCAATTACTTATTGTAACATTTGGAAACGATAGTTTAATTGAAATAAAACCCGATATATGTTGAGAAAGATAAAGCTAATGTAAAGGTAAAAGGGTGGATACCTATGGGGCTACGAAATCTTACTTCATCGTGAGCACTTAATCATCGGGTAGTGATCTTCGGGGCTACCATCGTGAGCACTTGATCATAGGGTAGTGATCACTCATGAGGTGAATGTTATCTTAATGCAACAGATAAAGGTTAAAACTTAAAGCATGATAATGTAAAGCATGTTATGATGAAATGATATGTATTGTTAATGTTTTATAAATTATAACTCAGTTAGCGTAGCTGACATTTAGTATGCATATCATGTTCAGGTTAGATTGTTCGCTAGCTTGTGCGGATGGTTGTAGCATTGGATTGAAGGCTGCCCTACTTCATGCGACTGGCATCGCGTTTCACTATTATTATGTTTACGAATAGTTAAATAATGTTTCAAAGACCTGGACCTAGTTTTGGATCTATTGGTACTTATGAAATTTTCCGCCGCATATTAATGAATTTCGGTTTAAGAACTATGTGCAAAAAGATAAATCCAATTAATGAGACCTTGGGTTTGACGTGTTTAACGCATATACCCCTTGCCCAAGACATGCATCGTATTATGATGGCTTTGTACACTTCTTTGCAAGTTAAAAACACTTTACAACTATCCCTACATGTGTGTATATAACAATAAAAATGTCATTATTCTAGGTATGGTTTCAACTTTCAAGCTAGTCTTTTAAACTAAATGAAAGAAACAATAGAATAAAAGAAAAAAAATATATATGACGTTAATTGACTACGTATGAGATTTTTAAAAGTATCGAGAATAATATCGATTTGATATGATCTTATATATATCACCTTTAACCATTGAGTAATTGATATGTTTTATTAATTAATTGAAAGATAAATAAATTTATGGATCACGTAAAATCAAATACGAATAATATTGTTGACCTAGTACTTTTTTAGTTAACTTTTATTATATAAAAAATGTTTGAGAATTCCAACTCTAGATGGCTAGATATTCTGGTCAACATGTTGAACATAATATAATTATATAAGTGATACATTGTACAGATACGATATGGATTCGTGGGCTTTGTAGATGTTATATTTATGTACCTTTTTATCAACAAACGTGTAATTGAGTTTTATACAATATATACTAACACAGTGGGTAAGATTAAATAAAAAGATTATTTTGCTTAAGTAGGATGAGAAAGAATCTTAACAATTTATTTTTCAAATCAATGGTTAAGATGAAAATATAGGAAAAAGAGAAAGACAGGGGTATCTTGGTAAAATTCTATTTATTGACTTTCTCTCTCCACATGCAAGGCAAATGCATATTTCACACCCTATTTTTTAAACGTTCATAACTTTTTTTGCGACATTATTTTTTTCATAAAAATTTCACCACAAAATCGGGCGTCTTTTTATCTTTAATTTGAGTACCATATTGCTATATAAAATATGACGACTAAAAAAACAAAAAAAATGTGTTGTATTTCTATGTTGTATAGCATTTTTTTGTGCTGGATTTTTGTACTACATTTTTGTGCTATATTTTTGTATTTAAATTTTTGTGTTGGATTTTTTGTACTATATTTTTGTGTGCTGAATTTTTTTGTGCTATATTTTTTTGTACTACATTTTTTGTCCTATATTTTTTGTATTAGATTTTTTGTGCTACATTTTTTGTACTATATTTTTTGTGCTAAATTTTTTGTACTAGATATTTTTTTGAAAATAAAAAGAATGCTACATGTCATTTTCACATAAAAACAAAAAAAAATTTAGTACCAAAATGTCCTTCCTTCCTACTTATAATGAGTGCCACATATCACTAACACAATCTTTCTTAGGCTACTTAGGCAAAATCCACTTTTTAGTGGATCATTCCCTATATATGTGTGATTCATTGAGGTTTATACAAACGTGTAAGAAGATCATTCCTATATATGTGTGATTCATTGAGGTTTATACAAACGTGTAAGAATGATAAACTTATATCATATTTGCTTGTTTATAACACTTGGGTGATTATATCAATACAATCTTTAACATCAAGATACAAGAGAGCAAAAAAGGGGCTATATTTTAAACTTAGTTTACAAATAGGTAATATGATTATAGATAGAATAGAAGGGAGTTGAAATATTCACACAAAAGAGATGTAAATATTTCATTAGAAGGGCCTGTAAAGCTTATTTCATTATCATATGTAAATATTCACACAAAAGAGATGTATATTATAGATAGAATAGAAGGGAGTTGAAAAGAGTTATTAAGTTTCTGCCTTTTCTGTCAGGCCCGGTTAAGCGATCCGGATCGGTTAACATAATAAAAGTAGAAAAACTCGTATTAAAATGCAAATAATTAATAAAAATACATCAATAGCTATTAAAAGTGAATTATAGAAATTCATTAAAGTTCCTCTCAACGGGATTTCATTTTGTGAAACATATCCATTACATCATCTATCGAAATCTTTCTAAGTAAATCTTTTTCAATAAAACAAATGCAATTATCACATAAATATTCATCACCAATCAGATTACGCAATCGGACTTTACATACTTCATTGATGAAAAGCATCTCTCAACAGTTGCAGTCGCAACGGGTAAAATGAGAGCTAACTTTAATAATCGGTAAACCAACGTAAAATTAATGCGTTTCTTTGTTTCAACTATCTATTGCATAAGACTAGATAAAGTTGGCAAACCTTGTATCTTCTTTCAATTTATCAATATTGACTTTGAGTTTTGGATCTAGTCTATCTTTATCCTTTCCATTAAAATCAAAAGGAAAGATATCGGCTAAACATGGTATCTTCGGTATTGAACCCGAACCCACGAAAACTATCACATGGACTAAAACTACTTATCCAAATAAGTAATTTGTATGTTGCCTGAAAAGAAAAAGAACTATCATATTGACATAAATTATCATATGAGCTAAAACTACTTATACCAAAAAAGTAAGATAGATGTTACCTCGCAAAAAAAGGGTTTCTAAACTCTTAAATTTGTCTATATAGCACTGTTGAAGCAATCATAGTCATAGTAATGATGCAATATAATATTTATTTTGGCTTTCTTGGGTTAATGTATGGATCATCCATGTTCATGTTTTTCACAAAAAGAGTTAAGTTCCTCAATGAATGAATTAATCCCACGTAATCTAAACATCTCGAGTAGCCGCTTAGTCGATTGAACCAAAGAGACTGCATTCACCAAATCTTGTTGTTTCTGTTGAAGACTAGGTGACAAATTGTTTGTGGTATCTAAAATATGGTTCATCAAGTGAATAAAAAACAAAATCGTATTTTTTTCATATCCACTTGAAGCTTTTCCGCTTGACAAGAATGAATAGTTGTAGCAGTTTGTTCAATACATTCAAGAATTTCCATAACGGGTGGATATAAGGTAACCAATCGATCTAGTGTTTGTCATTTATGTTTGCACTGTTAAGGCAGTGTCCTATCAGCTAAACCCAGTTAACATTTTTATGTTAAAACCCCTTATGTGTAACATCCGTCAAAAACCGGATTTACCAAACCCGCTTCGTTTATTAACCGAACAACCAGTTAAAAATTTCGTTGCATATTTAATGCTCAAATTAATTTTAAACGATACATAATTAATAAGTATATTAGAATATAAAATTTATATTTGAAAATGTATTAAAAATAGTGAATTAAAAATGAAATGCTGAAGCCGGGATTCGAACCCGGGTCAGCCGAGTCAGCCAAAGTCTTAACTTTCATTCACCAAACCACTCCGCCACTTGTGTTCTTTAGTAATATATCAAAACAATTAATTCAAATATCACAATCTCGATTTCAAATCAGTCAACTGAACGCGCCCAATGTAAGTGAATTCTTACAAATTCCCCTTTTTATTCATGTTTTGGGGTATATCATGTGTCGCTTAAACTAATTCGCTTATTCAAACTCGTGCTATACCATATTATGATCTAAAGTTAGAATGTAAATATTGTTTGTTGTTATGTATTACATATTGTCAAGTTGTATGCAAACTATTTGTTAGGCCCATCAGTTCCTCGTGGGAGACGAGTTGAACAACGCGTGCCTTAAAACTCATTCATTAGGCCCATCAGTTCGTAGAACAACGCGTGCCTCAAAACTCATTCATTAGGCCCATCAGTTCCTCGTGGGAGACGAGTTGAACAACGCGTGCCTCAAAACAATCTATTGTTGTATGTGTGTGCAATATTTAATATTAAGTGTTTTGTGAATATATTTACATTTACATTTACTCATATGTGGTTATGCACTTTATTTAATAATCAATTCAATAAACTTGTTTAAATGTTTTTCATAGGATTCACTCGCCAACTTTTTGTTGACCCAAAAACCATTTTTACACATGATACAGGTGAACAGGATGAAGAAAGGAAAACATAGGAAATTGCCTTAGAAGAAAAATAGTGAAGTTTAGAAGGATGTATAGAACATGTTGTATTTGTTTGATTTGATTGTATGATTCCTTTTAAATTGTAATAATAAATATGAAACATTATAATAAATGTCATGAGCTTTGATGAAAACCCAATCATGCCCCGATCACCTTTTCCGCTGCGGGTCGGGGTGTGACATTATGTGCACATCACGTGAGGGTATTCCCGTATTTTTACCCCTAAAATCTGCAATAAAAGGGTCTCATCTCCCTCGATTCAAAAATTAGGGTTCTAGACTACACATTTGCCCCTTTCATAGCCCTGCAACAAAATTGAGGAGGCAATGGTTCTATGTTGATGTGGAAAAGAAGCTGGACTACGGACATCTTGGACTGATCGAAACCAGGACGACGTTTCATAGTTTGCCCTAATCTGGTTAGTATAACAACCTTCACTATAGCTCTAGTTTTTCAGAAAAAAACTGATTTTTATAACCACGCAAGAATCAAACAGTAGTTTTTTGATTGGATTGACCCTGAGATGTGTCAGCGTGCAAGGGATATCATTCCTGGACTCATATGTGGAAGAAATTTGGTTGAAAAACAACTTCATGGTCAGGTTGATAAAGCTAGAAGGTTGAAGAAGTACTTGAAGATTAGGTGGGTTTTGTTTTGTGCTTGTTATACTGTTGTTTAAGCTGTAGTGTATGTAGGTTTTATTTTGTGGTGTTTGGTAACATACTTAGGTTTTGTAGTGAAGTGCAAGTTAATGTAGGCTTTGTAGTGATGTGGAAATGGTATTTTTAGTCTTTTGTAATGATGAAGTAGACTAAGCAATGAAGTGCAAATGTCGTAGTTATTGTGCAATTGAAAATGTAATGTGCATATAGTCCAAATGTGGGTGTAGAAACTAAAGTGTAAAATGTATTGTGCAATATGTGCAAAATGGGTAAAAAAACCTTTCAAAATGATTAACATACATCATAAAATATAATGTGCAAAACCAAACTGCAAGTGCATTTTGCAAACGGGTAAAATAACCATTCATAACAACCACTAACTACCAAAGCTCCACAACCATTGAATGGTTACCCAACTACCAAACCTGCACATCATTTATGAAAACCAATAACACATACCATATTAACTAGGTAGCCTATTAACTAGTACCAAAACAACTTCGTTAACCACATTTGTAACAATAAAGTGTCATAAACATCAAACATAAAATACGACAGTTTCTAACAAGCAACCACATAAGTTTAAGATAACATGTCATACTTAACAAAAGTTTTAGATACCAAACGTTGAACCCCTTAAACAAAAGTTGTCAGAAACATAAGTTAAGCCTTCTTGTTTTTCTTTGCAGCCCTGCCTTTACCACCACCAATCACCTACTTCCTTTTGCCTTTCACATCACCACCACTTACAACCTTGCTTTTACCACCATCAACAACCTGCTTCCCTTTTGCAGTCTTAACCTTGGCACAACTATCAACAACCTGCTTCCCTTTTGCAATCTTCACCTTGGCACCATCCTCACTTGTTTTTTTTTTTTTGAACATGACCTCTTGTTGTAGCCCTTCCTCTCGCAATTTCCACAAGTCTGAATTGTGTTTTCTTTGATAGCTTTCCACCCTTTATCATCTCCTCCATTTTGATAGCAGACTTCCTCCTAATTTCTAGGTCTCGTGCTTGTTGTGATGTTAGGTGGTTTCAGAGTTGTAGGAACCATTGACTTGGCCACATAGACCTGCATTGATTGGGTTTACCTTGAAGCTATACACTTTCTTCAATTATCGAACATAAAATGGATTCACCCAACTTTCTAACATCCAACTTGTTTACCATTAGTTGCCATAAACCAAATTAATCACAAATGTCTACATGGTATGCCTGATATATCCCATGCCCTGCATGTACACCACTTCCTGTCCATATGAACTACACATTGACTCTTCCCATGACTTGATACTACTCATCACTATTCACTTCACAAATTCTTGGTTGCCTCTGTTTAATAGTCTCCTGTGTCTCTTGGCATAGTGTGTTAGGAGTCCTTAGTTCTTCTTGGACCTTCATTATGGTGACAATTCTTCTCATGAGATACTCCCTAATATACTCCAATGCTGATATTATGGCTTGTTCCTGAATCAATGATCTTGTTGTCGAAAGCCACACACATATTGATTCATCACAAATGTTAGACTACTGCCCTATCTTGTAGATTAACCATGATTAAACATCATAAATATCACATGATAGATTATAACTATACACCAAACAAGTTTACATACTAGAAAAGTGAGATAGGTCCAATGCTGAGGTGGTATATTTGAACAACCAGGCATGGAGCTTTTTTTTAGAATGCCTTCAACTTCCCTATTGCCTCTTCAGATTGAAAAATAGTTATACACTTAGTTGTTTTCCATAGCCTATCCTTGTAAACTTTACCCTTGTACACTCCCCCATTGTCTTCTCATATGAAAATGTTCCTGTACAGCCTTGACTAGCATTCCTAGATTTTCTTCAATCTGCTCCAACATTTCTTTTGAAGGAATGTTGAAGTGCAAGCATACAGATCCCTATAATGAACACACTTGTGATATGTGTTCAAAGTCTAGACCATCCAAGATTCGTTATCTCCATCTTTTGAGACTAAATGACCCATGGACATAGATATTGGTGGAGATTTGTCTTTTTCCCCTGCCACCAACATTTCTATTTTCATTTTGGATTTTTTTTTCCATAATTGCTCCCTCATTTTTCATCACCTCTGCACCATCTTCCTTAACCTCAAACTTTGGCATTTCTCATTGACAAACTGCCATAAATCTTTTCTGTGCTATGCAAATTATATTGCAAATTGTATTTTCTGATTTTGTTTTTATTTTATTTTATTGAAGTTCTTAAAAGAAATCACTTTCTATTTATCATATTAATAAACTATAAAATTAGGGTTTTTATTATTATGTAATAACTGTATAGTTATAGACTTATAATAATAGAATATATATGTGAACTTTGTGTGCTAATGTGTATTTTAGGTTTAAATCATGAATACAGAGAGATATTATAAGAGAAAAGTTGGAAATTTTGAATCTACAACTTCTAGGACACGTGAATTTGCTGATTTGGAGAATCTTCCTTCAAACCTGGCCAAACGAAGACCAATTTTTCTTATCACCCAAACCAACAAGATGATGTTAGGAGGGCATACTTACCTAAAGGGCCATGCCAACCTAAAGTTCATAATTTTCCAATAACAATGTTCGGCAAGGAATCTAAGGATTAAGGGAAATTTCAAGTGAGTTGCTTTGGTAACAAGTTTGGGTTTGGGTTTAGTAGCTGCTTAGGATATAGTGTTTCCACCGATTGTGCATATTGTTTGTGTTGTTATTTGTTTAAAGAATAATTTGGGAATAATTTAGACGTGTTTATTATCGGGGGATTTAATGGTTTGAATAAAGATGTAAAAAGAATGAAACTTCATGCAGGAAAGATCAATGGTCTTCACAACAAAATCATTAAAAAAATGTGAAAGTTTGCTTAGACAAGATCAATCCATACGAGATACATTATATGAGAAAAAAATCTTGTAAGCAAAAACGTGATTATCGGCTAAGATTATTTGTTGCTAAAAAGTTCTTGAACCAAGGATCATCTTTTCACGGACATGATGAATCAAAAGATTCTTCAAATAAAGGAAATTTCAAAGAAAGTTTAGAACTAATTGGAGAACTAAGTGAAGATTTAGTAAGGTTATTTTAGGGAATGCACCAAATAATAGCCAAATGGCATCTCCTACTATTCAAGGCGAAAATAAATATTGTTTTGCACAGGAGGTTTTAAAACATTTTCTTGAAGATTTAGGTGATGATGTCTTTGCTTTATTAGTGGATGAGACCAATATATCATTCTTTAACAATCCTGAATTATCAACATATCGGATAACTACGACCATTTGTTCTTTTTTAGACATCTCGCTTGATTCCTCCACTAATAAAGCAAAGACATCATCACCTAGATCTAAAAAAATTGTTTAAAACCTCATGTGGAAAACAATGTTTTATTTCCCCTTGAATAATAGGAGATGCCATTTGGCTATTTTTCGGTGCATTCTCTAAAATAACCTTACCAAAATCTTCACTTAGTTCTCCAATTAGTTTTAAAATTTTCTTTAACTGAAGAATCTTTTGATTCACCATGTCTGCGAAAAGATAATCCTTGTTTCAAGAACTTTTTAACAACAAAAACTAAAGCAAGTAATCTTAGCCGATAATCACGTTTTTGCTTATAAGATTTTTTCTCATATGTAGCTCGTATGGATTGATCTTGTCTAAGCAAACTTTCACATTTTTTTAATAATTTGTTGTGAAGACTATTTAGCTTTTCCACATGAAGTTTCGTTCTTTTTACCCCTTTATTCCAACCATTAAAGCCCCCGGTAAGAAGAATAGGCACCATCGGTGGAAACACTATACTCTAACCAACTCCCAAACCCAAACTTGTAACCTAACCAACTCACTTGAAATTTCTTTGAATCCTTGGATTCCTTGCTAGACATTGTTATTGAAAAATTATGACCTTTAGGTTGGTATGGCCCTTTAAGTAAGTATGCCCTTCTACTTATAACTTATCATCTTGTTGATTTGGGTGATTAGAAGAAGTTGGTTTTCATTTGGCCGGGTTTGAAGGAAGATTCTCCAAATCAACAAATTCACGTGTCCTAGAAGTTAGAAGATTCAAGTTCTTCAACTTTTCTTTTTTAATATCTTTCCATATTCATAATTCAAATGTAAAATATACATTAACGCAGAAAATTCACACATGTATTCTATTATTATAAGTTTATAACTATATAGTTGGAACACAATGATTGAACCCTAATTTTTATAGTTTATTAATAAAATAAAGTGAAAGTTATTTCTTTTAACAACTTCAATAAGATAGATATAAAAACCAACCCAGGAATGTACAATTTGCAATATTTTTTTAACAACACTCCTCTCCCAACCCATCGAAACACCATTGAAACAAATTAAAGATCACAACACCAATACTACTTAAAAGTCAACTTAAGAAAAGACAACTAGACGTACAAACAACACGATTAATGACCGACAATGTATGATAACGCGTACGATGAGATGTGGTTGAGTGATTGTGAGGCCTGCCTTGCCAACTGTCCTACAAGGTGAAACGTTGATGATTTTTTTTTAGTTATATTTAAATGGTTTATGACTTTATGGGTCTATGTGATGGGTCTTAATGGGCTATTCTTTTAATTGAATGTGGGCTAAATGAGATAATGGGTTATTTTTTTAATAGAACGTGTGCTTAACAAATTATTCATTTTTTAATTAAAATAAGGGTTAATGTTCATAGTCAAATTTTCTAAGGGTTCGGTGTCAATGTTTATACAATTTCCATGTCGAAATTTCTACGGGTGCTATATCGAAGCACACATATATAACACTAAAAAAATGTTTGGGTACGGGTATGGCTGAACCCACACTTCTCCATGTCCCTACGCCCCTGATACATGTTAGTTGGACACTTGTAAGGTTCAGACCTCTTAGTGGTTCAGACCTCTTACTGGTTCAACACTTAACGATTTAGAAGTTGCCAAACAAGCCCTTAGTGAAAAGTTTAATAGTGAAGTAAACTCTTGATGGGTATCAAGAAGTGAATCTATACCAGTGGGTTTGTTAATATCCACCTGAAGAAACCCTAGATCAACTAGACCGGAATCTAAGTAGATCTATAGAATGCTCTGCATAAAAAGGGTTAACACTTCGTTTGGTTTCACGATGAATGATGAATAAAACAGTACTCCGGCTGATCCTGCAAAACAGAACACCGTTAGCTCGCCACGGGGAGAAGGGGGGTTCTCTCCGTGACCACCCTCCGGCGTGAGAATAAGTACAGGTAGTCGGAAGTAACGTATAGTAAGAGAGAGAGTAGTTGAGAGTGAATACCTTTCCTTGAACTCCAAGTTACTTATTTATAGCCGGTGTTTGGCGCCAACAGGAGAGATTGTTAACTTTAACGGAATCTTCTGCTATTCCGTTAATGTTTGTGGCAATCCGTTAGTGCACACGGATCGTGAGCTCATCAGCGGTTAGGGAGGTGCCACGTGTCAACATGAGATCAATACATTTTATAAATGTGAGCATGCCATCACCGTGATCTTCCTCAGCCGTCCAGATGCTGCCATGTGGCAATTGGTTATAACCGAAAATATGCTTGCACGGTTGGGTGTTGTTCGCCACGTGTATATTCTGTTACAACAGAAAAGATTCCCTTTGCTTCTGCACCAAGTCAAGGATTTTGCTAAGGGAAAGTTTCTCAGGATTAACTGTTTCCTTGTGCGAGAAGCGCAAGTTAGTTAACTGATCTTCTTTCTTCTCCTTGCTGCTTAACGTAACGTTTGGTGGATACTTGCTTTGATATAAATATCCGCGCAATGTTTGTGCATGAAGCGTTATCAAATGAGATTGTTTCAAGGTTAACTTTGAACCTTGTGCGAGCCCGCGCGAGGTAGTTAAATGAAGCATTATCAAACGAGATTGTTCAAGGTTAACTTTGAACCTTGCGCGAGCCCGCGCAAGGTAGTTAAATGAAGCATTTATCCAAAGAGAATGTTTAGGCTTTTAACTTTTAAAACCTTGCGCGAGCCCGCGCAAGATAGTTGTATGATCATTTCCTCTCTTGGATATTTGTCGCAGAGTTCTAATAAATCTCATTTTGGCAAAGAAGTTTGCGCGAAGTTTCCTTAGAAGTTATTAATGGGTATGGTTTCTTTGATTGGCGCAAAGTTTTTGGGACCATACCCCTTCTTCACCCATAACTATAAATGTTTGTGTTATTTTGTATATTGATTTCTCTTTTAGTTCATTCACTACATTATTTATATCAAATTAAAGACTTTACTGATATCTTCAAACTAAAAATTATAGAGTAAATTGCAGTTTTGGCCCCTGTGATTTATAGCACATTGCTATATTTTACAAATATGAAAACTCTTGCAAATAACACACCAACATTTTAATTTATTATAATTTAAGTTCACTAGACTAACTACATCTACATTAATATTAAATTTAGATCACATGAGAAGCATATAATGCGTAAATTCATAATTAACCATCTCAATTGAAAAAGAAATGCTCACTTACATATTTTTTAACTTTGGTTTAAAGGATTCACACGTTATCCATTGATTCACACATTTTATTTTTTTAATTAAGAAATTTTCTTTTTTTTAATAAAAAACAACTGTGATTCATTTTTTTAACTGGCTTGGTGCATCAGATTCAGTTCCTTTGATTATCAAATGTCAAGCGTAAATCTCAATATATAAGCAAATAAGAAATGAATTTCAATGCATTTTTCCTTAACAGAGAGTAAGGGACTGGATCATTAAATCATATCAGACTTTCACAGAATCAAAATTCAGACACCATTCGATTACAATTATTTAACAAGTGATACACCAATCCAATTAAAAACAACGAATCGCAGTTATTTTTTATTTAAACTAGTTAGATGCCCCGCCCACGTTGCGTGGCGGTGGTCGAATAATGAGCGAGTGTTAGGTAGCTCATTGACACGGAAAACAATTAAATCGAGTAAACGAATAAAAACATAACACTTTTATAGTTTTGCTAAAAAAACTAAAACAATGGCAATACTGTTGTTTTTTAACGAATGGAAAGTTATATTTTTTCACTGGTGTAAAATCGTAATTTGCCAAAAGCTAAAGTGATGCCAATACTGGAAATTGAAACCAGGGGCAAAAGTGTAAATCGGCGCAAGGGCGAATTGTAACAACCCGCTTCCTCGCAAGCTCGTCACTCTCGTTACGCCTAGCACCAGAGATTCGGATTATAATGTAATCTAAACCGCTTATTACGCTACATCTCATATTTTCGCACTATATCACATCACAACACATTACATCGCATTAACATAACGCTTATCTCGCACAAACTAAATACTATCGACTCTGCGTGGAGTTTCCAAGGCTATCTGCTTGCTTAAACCGCAAAGCGCCTCTCGCAAGACTTGGGAACAAAGCCGCATGATTTATCGCTTATTTATCGGACCTTGAGAAATTTTGGAATTTAAGTAAATATGACCATTTAATACGCTTAGTACTTTGCTATAACGCTTAATATAACTATATTATACAAACCGAATCACCGAACGAACCCTTAACGCGAAATCAGCAAACGGAACTTGGTCACCAGGCCAAGTTCGGCCGAACTTGACTACCACAAGTTCGCCCGAACTTGCCTGAGACACAGGAACCTATTGCTTTCCACAAGTTCGCTCGAACTTGTACACACATGTACAAGTTCGGCCGAACTTATTTAACTCCTCTTGAAATTCATGCAAGTTCGACCGAACTTGCATTAAATTCATGCAAGTTCGACCGAACTTGACTCCCACTAGCTCACTTTTTTCCTTAGCCTATAAATACTCAGCCCCATTCTCTCATTTGAACTCGCTGCAAGTTCGCTCAGAGCTCTCAAACCCGAAACCCTTTGTTTCCTCAGTAAGATTCAACCTGATTTCAACTACTATGATGTTCAAACAATGTTTTACAACGATTTTGCACAAGGCTTTGCCTTCGTTTTCATCAAATCTCTTCTGTTTACGAAAATCTTCATCTTTTTCTATAAAAATTCCGTTTTTCACTCAGATCTATACTAGATCTGAGTAAAACCTTTCAAAAACATTGATTTCTACACAATATTCGGACTAATGACGTACGTTTCGTTCACTTTTGAGTGGAACGAGGCATTGTCAAGCAAAATCTCAGATCCGGAAGCACAAGGACGAAATCGTCACTTTACACAAGCTGGACTAACCCGTACGAACCATCAAGTTCGTCCGGTTTAGCCCGAGTTTCTGTAAAATGGCTAAGTTCGCTCCAAAAGACCTCTCCAGCCTAAGTTTTGCTCAGTGGCTTAAGGTTGGAGGGATGGACACTCGATTTCCCTCAGCAAACGATGCGAAAACACAAGATTTTGGACCCGAAAACATCAAGTTCGCTCGAAATTTAACTGACTATGTCCAGCACTTTAGTCAAGTTCGCTCGAACTTGACCTCTAAGGGTCAAGTTCGGCCGAACTTGAGTCCAGACAACTCAAACTTTCAACAGAAACCCTCAAGTTCGCTCGAACTTGTCAATGCTTTAAACAAATCTCACAAGTTCGCCCGAACTTGTCAAGTTCCTTGAGAAACTTACATGTTCGCCCGAACTTGACTTAACCCTCAGCAGAACTATACAAGTTCGGCCGAACTTGCCTACTGCCCAAACCAAACTTCACCGTTTCAACTTTTCGGGGACTGATGCAATTCCGTTCGCGTATGCAGGCTGATCCGGCACTCCTCTCCATCTCTCACTAGTCTCTTTCTCTCCTAAAAATGCACTAACTGTGAGTATACTTGACCCATTTTCGCTTTAATGCACTTTTTGGGTGTAACATACGTTCTTATAAAAATACACAACGCAGCTAAACTGATTTATCACACACGAATATATGTTATACATATTATACGTGATTGCTAGAACATGTAAGCTAGGACTGTTTTCGTTATATCCACCTTGGCTAGTATAGTACTGTAGAGGGGCTCTCATCCGACGGGGTTTAGCTAAGATGTACGCGCGAGCTCTCAGCGAGAATAGCATGATAAATTGTCTTGTGAGTTTATATGTTGTATGAATCATGGTTATGTATGAAGGAATTCGCTATACATTTATCTACTATGCTACTATATCAAAACCTGTATGCTCACCAATACATTTTTGCATTGACAATTTACTTTAACGTATGTTGCAGGTTACTGAGATCTACTTGCTGCAAATCGGATTTAGGAATTATCTCTAGAAACGCATTGTAATAGAAAATCTAGGGAAGATCGAATTATGTTTGTTTGAGAGATGTTTTGATATTTGTAATAATTGTTTATGGATTATATGTTCGTTAGTATGGGATAATGAATGTTTAAATATTGTCGCGTAAATAGTTGTTATGGATCCTCTCGAACAATCTGATTCGCCTAGTGCCGCGCCCCGATGATTCCGCCATCGGTTAGGGTGTGACACGAATTCATACTTTTGAACCAAGGGCAACACAGTAATATAAACTTAAACTAAAGGCATAACCGTAATTTTAGGTGGGAGGCGAAACCATATTTTTATTTTGGACAGAGGGCATAATCATAATTTTGGGTTGGAGCTAACAGTCTAATTTTATTTTGAACAGGGGGAAAAACATAATTTTTAACTGAGGCTGAAATCATAATTTTTTTTAACGGGGAAAAATCATAATTTTAAGTTGTGGGCGAGAACATATTTTTTTTCATTTGAACAGGGGTGAAAACATAATTTTGAGCTGAGAGCGAAATTGTAATTTCAAGTCGTGGGCGAAATCGTTATTTTTGGCTGGGGCCAAAAGCGTAATTTTATTTTGAGCAGGGGGCAGAATCGTAATTTTCAAGTGGGGGCAAACCCGTAATTTTACATCGTAAACAAATAATAAACGGTTGGTCCAATGGGGGAGTGCCATGCCAACTGCCTGGCAGTATTCCAGGGGCAAACCCGTAATTTTACAGCGTAAACAAATAATAAATGGCTGGTCTAATGGGGGAGTGCCAGGCCAGCTGCTGGCACTATTCCTTTTCTTCGAGTCGTAGGCAAAGTTGTAATTTTCGGCTGGGGCCAAAAGCGTAATTTTATTTTGAGCAGGGGCAAAATTGTAATTTTAAATTGGGGGCAAACCCGTAATTTTACAGCGTAAACAAATAATAAACGTTTGGTCCAATGGGGGAGTGCCATGCCAGCTGCCTGACACTATTCCGGGGGCAAACCCGTAATTTTACAGCATAAACAAATAATAAACGGCTAGTCCAATGGGGGAGTGCCACGAAACGACTGGTCCAATGGGGAAGTGCCAGGCCAGCTGCCTGGCACTATTCCCTTTTTTATTATAAAATTACTGTTCAAAACGTGTGAAAATTATTGTATTGATAATTTCTTGTTTAAAAAATAAAAGGTGTGAATCATTTAAACCAAAGTTAAAAAATATATAAACGAGTAAATTTCTTTCAATTGAGATGGTCAATTACAAATATGTCTATCGGATCACATGTTTCTCATGTGACATGGATTTAACATCCATGTGGATACTTGCAATAAATTGAAACGTTAGTGTATTAATTGCAAGAGTTTTCATATTTGTAAAATATAGCAATGTACTATAAACCACACGGACTTACTCAAAATTATATAAACATTGTTGATTAATTTTAACAATTCTATTACCAACTTTTAGGTTTTTACAAACATTTTTTTTTTCCAAATCAACCGGGTAATGTTCAACTATATAGAACCCGACTGTATTTTGAAAACTACCAAAAACTGAGTTCTTTTAACCCTTGTTTTAGAAAAAGGTCCTATTTATCCCTTGTGCTTGCTATAACCCATTTTTTTTTAAAATAAAATAAAATAGAATACATTAAGAGGGAATTATTTATGCTTTTGTACGTCGTGATACACCTAGCTTGTTCGTGTGATCGTTTCTAAATACTACTTGTATAAAAATGATACTTTTTATTTATGTAACATAATATCTGTGTATACATATTTGATAAATATAAACGAGTCAAGTTTATATAATTTTTAGTTGGTGAAAGGGCATCTCTATATTTGAAAAAATTACTAATTTGTAAGTTGGTGAAAGTCATATGTTTGTAGCGTCGGATTCTATTACATGAATTGTTTGGTGTGACACCGGGTTCTATACTTTATCACACCCGCTTGTAGCTACCATAAAACTAGGTATTAGTGATCACGAATGCCCTTTTACTACCAATTTACGACCGGATTTTGATTTTTGCTAATAATCTTGTCCCTTACCTACTTTGCGACCGAAATGTTTTTATGACTTGAGTCATCATTTTGCGAGTGAAAAATCCAACAGTAACTTGCAATCAACACCTTTCTGAAACATAACTGATAGTACAATCATCCTTTCTAATACACATGTATATATAACGAAAACTATTAGCGATCGTATAATCAACCTTTCTGAAATATAACCCGCTTGATTTTTCGGGTTATATGTTATATTAGACTAAGTTTTGGTATATACTTGTCCTGGCCTTGTATAGTACTACCTTCAATTTAAGTTCTAGTACATTTTGTCTTTTAACTTCATTATAAGTGCCTTCTCACATCCACTAAATGCTATTTGTTCCTCTTCATTACCTTTTGAAAGCTTCACTTTCCATCATTTGTAGTTCTCTTTCTATCTCTCTCTCTCTCTCTCTCCTCAAATTAGGGTTTTCATTACATCTTTATTGATGTCTTCTGTGTGTTGAACTTGCAAGAAATCTTTAACTGATGGCAGGAAAACTGGGAAATATCAAAGAGTTCAAACACAGGTAATTAATAGAGAAAAAAAAAGGTACTTGTCTTTTCCATAAATCATTTGTGATTTGTTATTGTCATCTGATCTTGAAACAAGTTGCATATAGAATCAACAAAAACAAATAATATATAGGTATACACACTCACATAAGTCAGATGTTTCTATCCTTTCAGGTAATTCCCTTTGGCTAGAAATACATATACCACAAATCTCTGAGGTTGTTCCATGCTTTAATGACCTGATTAGGGTTTTCTATTTCTAAAAAAACATATATGCACCAATCCCATAAATAATTAACTTCTAGTCAATGGTTGATGTACACCTATATGTTCATGTCACTAATCTGGCTTAATCTATCACTTCACCAGATCCCATATTAGAATTACTATACATGATTCTGTTTATGTGTTCATAAAGAACCTTGTAAATCTACAAAATGGAGATTTTGATGTTTAAAATCAATTAACTATCAAAAGACAACTAGGGTTTGATTACTCACTTACCTGCAAGAAATGCAACAAGACAGAAGTCTATTTCAAATTCATAGTTCTTGTACTATTTCAAATTCATAGTCCTTGTACGTTAAAAAGAGTCCATATACGAGTTAAAGCGACCAGTCGTTAATTTGTTCATAGTAATCTGATCCGTCCTTTTGTGTTGTTTTGAATCCACTTTAGCCAACCCTGCGCATATATGATGCTTAAATAATGTTTGCTATTGTAACACATGTATGACATAGGGAATGGATGTATGCAGAACACTAAATCTTGTGAAACAAGCATGTGCAACAATATGAATCATACAGTTTTTTCAATCTTAGTTTCTTTAAAAATCAAAGTAAATGATAAAAATGCAATATTCATTCGTCTCCTAAAAATTCAAAAAAAAAAAGAAATATGAACAAATTTTGTTTATTAAATAAAGTACACGTGTGCAAGTCATGTGTAGGTTATATTACCGAAGTATAACCTACACATGTGTTCTCAAAATGGTTAACAATTATAAAACAACATATAAAGAAATTAGCGTGGTGATATTTTTATGTACATAAATATACGTATTTATATGTAAGAAGTACAAAATTTTAAAATAAAAACAACTGGTCAAAATATTTAAACGATTTAGGTTTGTTTTTTTCACCTTGGCACGGTATTAAGTTTAATCAAGTATCATACATATATAATCAATTTGAGCTTATAGTTAGTAACTAAATAGTTCTTAATTACCCTGCAGATAAAATAAGACTACTATGATGGCTTCATCAAGCTCTTACAACTCCCCATGTGCTGCTTGCAAGTTCTTGAGGAGAAAATGCCTACCTGGCTGTGTTTTTGCACCTTACTTCCCTCCAGAAGATCCACAAAAATTCGTAAACGTTCACAAAATCTTCGGTGCCAGCAATGTCACAAAGCTCCTAAACGATGTGTTACCACACCAAAGAGAAGATGTAGTTAGTTCACTTGCATATGAAGCCGAAGCTCGGGTTAGAGAACCCGTTTATGGTTGTGTTGGAGTCATATCTTTCTTGCAACAACAAATCGATCGCCTTCAAAAGGATCTTGATGCTGCAAACGCTGATTTGATTCAATTGAGTTCGATTCAGCTGGTGAATCCGCTGCAGAGAGGGAGTACTGATCATTTGTATGCAAGAAGGGTTGGGGGAGGTGGTACTGGATTTTATCAGCCACTACCTTCTTTTCCTGATTATCAAGATGTTAATAAACAAATAAACAGACGTATCCAGTAAAATCCTACTCGATTATAGGAGTAGGTAATTATCATTATGTTAATAGTACGTCGAATATGATCACTTATGGTGGCGGTGGCTGCTGTGGTGGTGGATGGGAGTAGGTAATATGTGAAGTAGATGATGATCTATAATATTGTCAGCCAAGGCATAAGTAGAAAAAGCTTTGTTCGAGTCTGTATTATATCTATATACACCTGTGTCACCATTAGAAAATCCATGCCAGCAAAGAAGAGATTTTATAAATGAACTAGCAACAAGTTAAAAAAAATAATAGATTGTATGATTATAGGCTAAATAATAATAACTAGAATTACCACCCGCTGCGGCGGTGATCATTGATTATATATCATATTAGATGAAAATCAAACGTCTCTTACATGACCGCGAACCTGTGTGTAAAACATAGAAAAGAATAACTAAGTTGATCTCTAACCCGTGCGTTGCGACAAACTTATGAAACGGGAGAAATAAACGCGCTGTGACAGACCTGTCAAACGGGAAAAATAGATGGAAAAACGTTGAACCCCTCACACGCGTTGCGGCGTGTTAACTCCAAAAATTTAGAACGAAACGTTAAACAGAAAACTTGCGAAAGATGAAAAGTATAACGGACCAAATTTGAAAGTTAAAAAGTGTTGGGGTTTAATTACAAATGATGAAAAACTTTGGGTTAAAAGTAAAAAAAAATCAAAGGGGTTAAATTACAAAAGATAGAAATTTTTGAATTATAAGTGAAAAATCAAACTAATCAAAGGGTTTAAATTACCAAAAAATGAAACTTTAGACTTAAATTGACATGACTGAAACTTTAGGGTTAAAAAGGAAACATCTTATTTTTAAAAAACTCCCAAAACTAATTATACAACTACATATGCATATATATGTTGCTTATTTATGGCTTTTATAATCATTATTATGATAGAAAATAACATTTTGTCTGTTGGCTAAGATTGAAGTTGGAAAAAATAAATTTATTTACTATAGTAAACTGTATAGTTTTTAATATAGTACAAATAATTGTGTCTAGATATTCGATAACTAATTAAAACTTTACAAAATTACACAAAGTTTTCAAATTTTGGGGTGTGGTTTAAAGCCTCTGGGGTTTTGTTATGCCATATCAGATCCATCTAGGCGCCACCTTATATTGGGGGCTTTAAAGTCTCTCTTTTTAACATGCATGCAATGGTTTAAAGCTCTCATCATGCAATGGTCCACTTGCCCGAAAATGAGTCGGCTGTACGGTATTCACCACGACCCATTGCGGCGAAAAACTTCTCACGTATATGCCTCCAAAATACTTTTACATCTTGGTCGTCTCTGTTAAAAATACAAAACAATTATAAATTTATATTTGTAAAATATATTTATAAAAATATATACTTATAAAAATATATTTATAAAAATATTTACCAATAATCTCATCTTCCGACACGTCGAGCCATGCTTGTGACAACGCAAGTTCTTCCTTAGGCGTCCATTTTTAGGTAGTCTTAGGAGCACATGTTTCGCTCTCACCCTTCTTACGGTGCCTTCTCGATCGTTCACCTTTTGAGGAAGTGGGTTGGGTTTCGGGTACGGATTCGGTTTGGGGTGTGTTTTGGGTTTGGGGTGTGTTTGGGGGTTGGGGTATGTTTTGGGGAAAATGGCGGTTGGAAATAGTAACTGTAAAAACCGGGAATCGGTGGCGTGTCGGATGAGGGGAAGTTGGGGTGCTAGGTGGCATCGGATAATACCCAAGCTCACCCATTCGCCGGTCTCTTCGGTAACGGTCTTCTTGCTCATTGTTGGGATTGTTTGCTACACTTTGTCAAAACGGATGGTTAGGATTCCACGCGTTTTAGTTGTTGGAAAACATTGTGTGATTATGAAAAAAAATTCTAAAGATTTTAGATAAAGAGTAGAGGAAGAAGAGATGAAAAATATAGAAAAGTGGTAGGGTATTTATAGGTAAATTACAAATTTTAAACTTATTTTTTATAAAAAAAAGTTACCGTTGATCAACGGTAATTTTGACCAACTCCCTCGAACCTTCCAATTTTCGCTCGTTAGCACGGTGGCGGAGGGTGGATAGTGCCCCCTGTTTAGCGATGGTGGTGTGGGTGATGGCGCCCCAGGACGCTAAGCCACACCGTCTAGCCTAATAAATAATTTGTGACATTTATTATATTATTATATTATATATACAAAAATAAATGAAATATTACGATTCAAAAAATATCTTAACCTTACTTTTCTAAGTTGCTTTTTAACTTTTATAGTATAATTAACCTAAGGTTGAGCCTAGGGTCTCGAAATAAATAGGACCTCTACTTAAAAGAAAATGAATATGAATTGTGTTAGATTTTTGTTTGGTTTCAAACACGAATAAAAAAGTATCGTTTGTAATAACCAAAAAAGAAAAAAGAGTCTTAAAATTTCATTTCGCCTTGGGTCTTCTTCAAAAGCTTGAAACGGCCCTATGAATACAACTTTAGGTCATTCAGGATTCATGCTACCCATCAAAGACTCAAGAATTTATTCTATTAGAAGGGGGTAATTTAAAAGTTATTAGAGAATTCATTATACATTGCCATGTCTGTCAACAAGTCAAGTCAAGTATGAGATAGTAGCTTCTCCTGGCATTATTAAACCATTGCCAATTCTTAATTACTTGTGACATTATTCTACTTCTGATCAGGTTGTGTTGCTCAGAGCAACTTTTGTCTATACAGTTTAGCTTCTTTATATAAAAAAACTATTGTGTCAAATATGACGACGATGAAGACGTAAGTTCTAAAAAAAACAATTTAAAAGGTTTTATGCTTTGAAATACGCTATGTTCGATTTTCAACGTGTTACGTTTAAGCAACTTTTAAATTACTAGTTACTATTACTATTACTAGTACATATCAATTTAAAGTTACCATGAATAGTGATTAAAATATTTAAGTATTTATTTTAATTTTTATTATAAAAATTTAAGTTTTCTTTTTAATTATAATAATAATAATAATATGCTACTCTTTGATAAATTTAATAAACTCCGTACATTAACTTTTTTAAAATCTAGCTATGTAGTTATGTTTATTTTTTTATCTAACATTGCGACATAGATTTTATTGAAAATGGATACCGTGCCGTTATCATACCAACTCGGAAAAAAAAACCCGACCTTGAATACTAATTTATTTTTTGGTATTCATAACAAGGTATTTTTTTGTATCATAAACTATACGAGTGCCAGTAACAATATTAAAAAGAAAACGTATTTTTTTGTTTCGTAAACTACACGAGTATCGATACGTGACGAACCAAACCGATTTCGACCGAACAACATCGGTACCAATATCGGTACATAGTATCGGAACCGGTATTCATTTTTATGGTTTTCGATTAATGTAAAACGCATGCCGATATCCTTTTGGGCATGTCACACTTTATTTTTTTTAGTTTTCTCTTTCAGTTGTTATATATAGCGAGTGTCATTACCAGAACCAGGACGAACACAACCGATACCTACTGAGTTCTCGCCGCATAGCGCGGGGGAAATCACTAGTTTATTATAATAAGTAAGCTATTTAGTTTTCACATTTTACATACTTCTCATAATATATAGATATAGAAACTAAAGTAAAGTACAATTTACGTCTCTGGGGTTTACACCTACTTACACGTTCTGTCCCCAATTTAAAAAAATTCAACACTCCAGTCCATGTGGTTGTCCATTGCTCGCAACCAGGTCCTTATAACTAACGTCATGTTTGTAAATCAGTGAAAAGACCAAAATACCCCTGTAACTTTAGTTACCGTTTCAGTCCCTAAACGTATAAGTTTTATATTCCCTCCAAATTCGAAACTCTTTCCAAATCTAGTAACTAACCATCGATTATCATTAAGTAATCATCAATACGAAGTTAATAACAGTTAGTAAAGTTCGTATTAAGAAATCTAAGTAGAATTGCACTATGTTTTCCCTTTAGAACTCGAAAGGTTTGACCTGCATAATTTGCAACTGAGTGGTAGTTGCAGAAGTTGAACTGCCTTCAATTACTCAAAAGTGTAAACAATTTATTCTGGTCAAACATGTCATGGCTACCTAAGTTAAGTTATGAGCCATGGTTACCAACATGAATTGCCTTCAATTACAAATAGGTTTGAGCATTGTATCATCCCTGATCCATTTATAATTAACTCACAATTGTTTATAACTCTCCTAAATCCTCATATCCCTGATCCGGTTAAGACCTTTATTATAACAGCTTTTGACTTATTTCCTAGTCAAATCCATGTTCAAGTTATAACCAATGCCTACCACACAACCCTTAGTATAAGTCTTATAACCAAAGTGTATCACAAATGTTTATAACTCGCCTAAATCCTAGAAATCTTTGATCAAGTTAAGACCTTTATTATAACAACCTTGACTTTTTCCCTGGTCAAATCCATGTTCAAGTTATAACCAATGCCTACCACACAACCCTTGGTATAACTAACTCACAACTGTTTATAACTCTCCTAAATCCTAGAAATTCCTAATCAAGTTAAGGCCTTGATAAAAAATCAAGAATCCTATAAATTCCTAATGAAGTTAATGCCTGATCAAGTTAACCAAATTGTATAATGTGTTAACTACCACAACAATCAAGAATCACTATTCTGCAAAACCTACAACACCTACATTACAACATAAACATATTGTGCATAACTACAATTGCAATCAAGAACCTGCATTAACTTACTTGCTTATATACAGTCAAAAAGTTACATAATCAAAGTTCAGTTAGTACTTTCAAATCATTCTAAACTTACATATGAATCACACGATTTCATAATGGGTTGAGATTGATCGTTAAGTACTAAAACCCAAAAAACGATCAAACTAAAAGCCCCATTATGACTATTAAGTGTAGTTTCTAGCTATGCATCATAAATACGGGGTTTTGGTGACCCTAAAGAACCCCAAAACTTCAATACCGAACAAGCCTGATCCTGATTCTAACACGTCCCCTGTTCACCAAAACTTTGACACTAACACTCCCACACCCCGAACAATCACTCGGAGTTGGATCCTCACCCGACCGTTAAAGCTTTGGACCCTTAAGCCGGCTGCAATTTCACAGATTAACATGTTCATGTAACTGTATTAAGTTGATACTTACTTATTAAGTGAAATAAGCAAATGTCATACCTGTTACTTGCTCAGGTCGCATGATCACAGAATAAGACAACATTTTGACCTTGATTGGACTTGAAACAACTATCTTTGTAGGTGACCGGAGAATGTACTTGGGCGTCAAAGGTTTTTGGGGGAGAAGGATTGAAGTGTAGCTTATAAAGGAAGATAAAGGAGTGATATGGTGGACATTAAGATTAGTTTTAGTGAATTTAGCCTTGTCAATGGTTGAGTTTTTTTACAGTCAACTAACAATGTTAACCAATAAGGATCTGATTACGCGCAATCTACAACCACAGGGAGTCGAGTGTTGAATTTTTGAAATTGGGGTCTGAACGTGTAAGCGGGTGTAAACCCCAGGGATGTAAATTGTACTTTACTCTAGAAATTATGATATTTATGTACATTTTTTTTTATAAATGTCACAAATTGTCCTTTAACTAAGGAAATTACAAAAAAATTGTCCTTACATTTTAATATTAATACATACGGTGTCTTTTTACTCTAACTCGGTTGTGTCTTTTTGTCCTAACCCAATCCACCAATGTGCTACTCATATGAAGACATTTTTTGTCATTTCATATTCCTACGGATTATTTATGTAAATAACCTTAAAGATATGAATCAAATGTATGGTATATCTCTTCTTCACTAAAAACAATAAACAAAACAATTTTAAAAAAATAAGTAAATAAACCAGTGATGTTATCTTCTTCATCATCTCTTTCTTCTTCTTTACCGTTTGATTCCCCGATTTTCACTGCTTTAGACTCAAGGACCCTTAATTTTTTATCCAATAATTTCCTTAGTAGGTGTAGGGTACGTTAACATGGAATGAATATGATACGAACAGTGGCATATTTGGAATTTTTCCCTAGTGGGTATAAAATAAATATGTCAGGTTGGAATGACCTTGGACATGTTGGCTCGGAATGGGACAGGTGAAGAATCACATAGTGAAGAACAACATTGATCCGTAGCAAACACCCTGAATTATGAAACAAACCATAAATAATAATACACATAATTGAACCACAATAATTGAATATTTGAATTGCAAATCGTGAAAAGTTCAATCTTAAAACAATGTAAACACCAAAACCAAGACCTGAATCTTGTAAGACAATCCCCATATCTAACTTATGTGTGTTTGATCCACTAAACATCTTTTAAAAACGGATATCAAATGTTCAATTACAACTAATACTCCGTAAATTTAGTGCAAATACATCGGCGCCGCCATAGTTCACATCAGGTTGTCATAAACAAAAATGCATTTCAAAAAGAAAAATCATAACTAGAATATAGAGATTAAGAACATAATGTATAGTTCAGATATCTGAGACCAACAATAAACTAAAATCGAATATGCATACCTTAAATTAACCCTTACAAACTTGAAAACGCAAAAAAAGAAACAAACAAACAAATAGTGAATGAGTTGTTTTAAGAAGTTGGGATTTATTTGTTAACCAAGGGTTCCTTTTGAAAAAACTATAGAGGACCAAAACTAATACCTTTCCAAACAAAATTAACATCAAAACTTTGATTTTGAGGGGAAGCCTTAGCCCCCTAAACCCATAGTCAAGCTCCGTTGGATACAAAAATACTAAGGTTTAATCATTTAATAATCATGTTAGGCTTATGAGTCAACCTATTTAACATGAAAGTGTTCAAGTTGACATGTTGAACCTATTTAACAAAACATGTCAACTATACCGTTTTGTTAAACATATCAGCCGACCATTCCCGCTACTACACATTTAACTCATTTATTACAATTAGTCAACTCGTTTAATACATTTACAACTTGATGACAACTAATCTCCTTGAATCATATAGATAAACGTGTTGTATTCGGGTACACACGTTTTAGTGTGTCCAGTGTAGGGTTGATATATGTGACCTGAATAATTATATTGGCCACGTTCGAATTGAATGATTCAACCCGACGCAATCAATACCCTAGGTCAAGATTGTTTCATCAATAAGACCGTGAGATCATTATTATAGACTTTAAAGTGATTTGATAATAATATCTTTTGTCTATAATAATTAAGTGATTTGATAATAATATCTTTTGTCTATAATAATTAAAAATTCATATTGAATTACTCTAGGCATGTGTTTAGTAGTGTACACATTTGAGTGAAAACCTAAGTATTATAGAAGTTGCTTAGCGTAGATAACCAAGCCTAAAATTCATACGGGCCAAGCCCATAATAGTAAGTTTGTTTACATATAAGGTTAATTTTAGAAGTGTCAACTTTTATATTCTTCACTTTGACTATCCAAAAGGTTGATTAAGAGAAAACTTCTAGAGCTTAGTAGTGCCTAAGTTGATCAACTCATCTTAATGGAGTAAAGCTGAAAGTTGCCTTATTGTAATTGCCTAACACTAAAATCACCTCACGATACCAACTACTGTATGTCAACTTCATCAAAGTTGATCTTTCATAATACTAAGTCAATACTATGATCATCATAAATCTTAATATCTGAATGTGTAACCTAATTAATCTAACGTTATAGTGCGTTTATCAATATCAAACGATTGACCGGACAAAATATTTCAAATTAATGATTGATCATAGTAAATAACGGAGGAAGAAAGAATGCATATAGTAGATTTTTCAAAGATTAAATTCAATTAAAGAAGATAAAGCATCCCAACTTGATGGCTTGAAGTATGCTTTGAAGTAACAAACCACTAAAAAATTGTTGTAGGACATAAGAGATGTGTATATGTGGAAATTGTGTGATACTTGATGATCAATGGAAAGAATGTATTTGATATATCTTCTTAATATTTAATTTCTTTATCTTCAAGAGAGTTTTTAACTAAAAGATGCATGTTAAGTGAATGTTTATCTTGAAATACTTTGACTCAATATATACGTGTCCCACACATACCTTCAAACAACTTGTTGATAATCTCTGTGTCCTTTACATGCACTATGTTGTTAGATCTTAATTGAAGTGCTTTGATCTTCGGAGTAGCTTTGAATCTCTAAAAATACTAAGTTTGAAATTGACACATGTTCAGTGGTGGATCTAGAGAATTATTAGAACATCAAACTTGTAGATGTTTGATCATTTGAGCTCTTTAGATGCTCAATAGACTAACAACTTGACATCTGAATCTTTAGCTTAGATGCGTGAATGTTAACATTTGAGCTTACAAAATAAAACATTGATCTATTGTACAACTTAAGATGATCGAGTAAACGATCAATATTCTACACTCATGTTGTTTATAAGTGACATCCTAATACAACTTACAATACAAATACAAATACGAAAGAAATTAATATGCTTACAAATCTAAACCAAGGATTTTATGCCTAATATATAGTTGATCAAGAATGCTTTATCGCTAATATATTTTTGAGTTCTAACAAGTTTTAAACAATAATGGGCTAGGAAAGTTCCACTATTAGAATATAGAGTGACTTTCAGAGTTTGATAAGTTATTAAGTTTTCCAATTTTCTGATTTTGAAGACAAATTAGCTGGACGTCAAACGATTTAAGACATTATTCACCTAAAGCATTAAGCATTATAATACCTGATTATGTTTCATAGAGTAATTAAGATACTGCTTTGAAAATGAATGCTTGTCAATGTTTCTTAGAGAGTTGTTACAAAAAAAATGTTGTTTCTGGTCTCTAGCTCCTAACTAGTGCGACTTTGAAAGAGATTTATTACTAGTAAAAAAATGATAATCGTCATTTAAATTAAATATAGTTTTGTAATGATATTTAAAATATTAGTTACTTTGAAAGGTTAATAATAGAAAGCGAAAAAATGTTGGTGAACATAATCGGTCAAGTAATAAGTTGATAAAAGACGTATTTTAATGGATTTTAATATTCATTTAATTTAAAATAAAGGAAATAAAAAATGTTAGCAATGATTGGTTATGGTCTTAAAGGAATGTCCATGTGAAGCTATCCTTTTTGAAGTATTCTATATTTGTAAAATAAGTTTTTAATTTTTTACTTTTTCATATTTATAAATGTATAAAGAGGATTTTCTTTACCTAACAAGAGGGTCTACGACTTCATAATTTCTCCATCACACGCTAACAACTATCCTCACGTTTGATCTACAATAGTGTTTAATCTTTTTATACATATTTTATGAAATTATTAGTTTGATTCTAGTAAAACTTGAAATCCAAAGCCGAACTTGTTACTCAATATAGTATTTTACTATACACTAAAGTGAATTAGTTTATTTGAAATAAATAATCTGTAGTTTCTGGATATATATATATATGTATATGTTTAAGCTTCATGTAATATAAAATTTTGTGTCATAGTAATCATACTTCTAATAAATAACTTTAGTAAATGTCACGTGTCAATAACATCTCTTATTAAGTTAACTAATATTTTTTATTAAATTAGATATGCTAAACTTTCTCATAAAAATATGTCCTTTCTTCATATATATGATATATCTTAACTTATTATTTATATTGATGATGATATTTTTGAATTAAACATGACCGAAACAAATTTTTATGAAATATTAAAAATTCATATAAATTTTTTATTATATGAATTAATGAATGTATACAAGTAGTAACATTTTCTACTAGTCTTATTGTACCCTGCAGTTTTATGACTTTTTATACTTTTTAGGAAATTTGTACTTTGTAACCGAACCAATTCCTTCATTACACTCTAAAAGAATAGATATCAATGATTAGAAGCTCGTATCTTTTAAAAGGTGTATGTTAGAAAATAGTATTAATCGAGTTTAAGGGGATGGCAAAAGCAAGAGAATTAAGGATAGTGGACTAGTTTGGTTTTAATGATTGAATCAAGTCCACATATTGATTACAACTCAGCTAGTATCTAATTGTCTAATAACATGTTCACGACCCAAATTATTGAGAATAAATTTGAAGGCACGATCAAATCTTAGTGCCAAATCATGGCTTTCAATATCTACTTTCCACAATTTATTTTTGTCCCTTACATAAAGCATTTAGTGCTTTTTTTAAACTTAACACATTTTAAACAAAGATATGAATAGGGGGATAAACTATAAGAGAAAACAAGTTCAAGTTTGGGAACATATTTTTGGGGCCCATAATTTTCCTGATTTGATACTAAATCTGAACATTATTGTTTGGAGTTAATTACGTTTTTTGTCCCTGTGGTTTGTCAAAAATCATTATTTCAGTCCATTAGTTTAAAAATTATCATTTCAGTCCATGTGGTTTCACTTTCGTAACTATTTCAATCCATTGGTTTGTCAAAAATCACTATTTCAGTCCATTAGCTTGCAATATAGTGTCAGAATAATTGGATGGAATTAATAAAGTGGATTGAAATAGTTACAAAAGTGAAACCACAGGGATTGAAATGACAATTTTTAAACTAATGGACTGAAATAGTGATTTTTGACAAACCTCGGGGACGAAAAACGTAATTGTAACATCCGTCAAAAACGGATTTACCAAACCCGCTCCGTTTATCAACCGAACAGTCAGTCAAAATTTTCGTTGCGAATTAAATGCCCAAAATATTTTTAAACGATCCGTAATCAATTATTATACGGGAATATATATTTAGTTTTTGAAAAACTGTCAAAAATCGCAAAATAAAAATATATTACCTCTGCCGGGTTTCGAACCCGGGTCTGTACCGAGTCACTCAGTGACTTATCACCTCACACACAAACCACTGCGCCAACTGCTTTGTTTGTTATCTAGTAGAATCATTTAATTGATAAAGTGTCGTTACGAATTCAAAACCGGCGCCCAATCAGTTCAGTCGTCGGAATCCCGGTAAACTCGCGAGTCTTAACTACGATTTACGTTATAACGTAAACCATTAACCAGACATCGGTTATAACCGATGTTTGAAGTCCGCGACACTTTTCAAAACCGCCGGAAATTTTAATAAACGAATACAGTCGGAATTCAGACCAGATTCTTCAACGATTTGCACTATAAGTTCACCCACAACTCACGACAAACACTTTCGCTCAAAGTCACATCTTCTCACGGCGTAATTCCACTCGCCGGAATAAACCTGTTCGTCGCCGGAAAACCGGTTTCCCCATTGCCGAGCTTTTCTGAACCTCTGAAGCTTATACCGGAGATACCCATACTCTTTCCAATCTTTTCGGAGACTTGCTGCTGCAAGACACCTGACGCCGGAGTTGAATCCTGTCGCCGGAGTTCTGCCGGAAAACAGAGAGTCCTGTCGGTATACTTTCTCCGCCCAATTTCTTTTCCTTTTCACTTTTATCTTACCTTAATCGACTGTAAAACACTATCAAACCGATAAAAACTTTGAACCCGTTGATTTCCGAATTCTGGTTCAACCTTGATGAAGAAGACGATGTATCTCGTTATATTATAAGTATAATTAAAATCATGAAATTAATCGGGTTAGACACACAGTCCAGCGGTGGACTGTGTGCACATAAAACGTTAATCATGCAAAGGTCTCGAGTTCGATTCCCGTCTCACACACGCTGCCTTAATAAAAATCAAATTTTTGTTTAACTGAACCGGAGTCGATACAGATATATGTTAAGTATATTGATAACCGGAATAATAACCAAGTTAGACACACAGTCCAGCGGTGGACTGTGTGTTTGTTTATATCACTGGTCACAAGTTCGAGTCCGGTCTCTTACATCGACTCGGACAATTATTAACTTTTTAAATAGAGTCAGAAATGAAAGCGGATAATTTGTATTTAAGGATAATAAAAGTGGAAATATATAACATGTTAAACACACAGTCCAGCGGTGGACTGTGTGTTAGATTAACCCACAGGTCCCGGGTTCGAGACCTGTGGAGTGCAAGCCCGGTTCGTTTAAACTGTTTTTAAAATAAAAAGGATTTCTGTTTAATTCTAATTAATGTATATATGTAATTAAAATCGGATATATAACGGGTTAGTCACGTAGCTCAGTTGGTAGAGCTGCGTGCACGCGTACGGGAGGTCTCGGGTTCGAGCCTCACCCAGCGCACAACAATATGCCTCGAACCGGTCAACGCCAGTCAAAGTCAACAGGTCAAAGTCACTGTAGCAAAAATAAAATAATTTTTTTATTTTTATTTAATTATTTTAATTAAAAATCAATTATAAATACTTAAAAATAACATTTTTAAGGTTAGAAAATAGCCTCAAATTCACAAAAATACACCCAACAATCCTACTAAAATAGTTTAATAAAATCCGTTTACTTACCAAACCATAATGCGATTTATCTAGGTTAAATCTCACTCGTGGTTAAAACCACTTCGCGTGCATTCAACGTCATCAACCGAACGCACCCACTGTGAGTGAATCTTACAATTCCCCCTTTTAAATTACACGTTTTGGGGTGTGTCATGTGTTATGAAATTAATTAATTTATTTATTTAAACTTGTGCCATACCACATCATGACTTAAACTTAGATTGTTTTTATTGTTGTGATTTACTTATTGCCATTTGTCAAGTCATATGAAACTCATACATTAAGCCCATCAGTTCCTCGTGGGAGACGAGTAGAACATCGCGTGCTTCATATCAATTTCATTATTGTTCATGTGTGTATCATTGAGTTTATATTGTTTGTAGTTGTGTTATTCATATTATCATGTTTATGCAATTCATTCATCAGGCCCCTCAGTTCCTCGTGAGAGACGAGTTGAGCATCGCGTGCCTTTAATTGTTCCATTATTGTTCATGAGTGTTTCATTTAACATCTTATGATTATTGATCAAGTTACATCTAATTTTACTCATGTTTGGTTGTGCACATATTTCATAATCAATTTAAATAAATTGTTAAAATGTTTTTCATAGGATTCACTCGCCAACATTATGTTGATCCAAAAACCTTTTTACACATGATACAGGTGAACAGGTTGAAGCAAGGATAACATAGGATATGCCTTAGAAGAGAATAAAGAAGTTAGATTGTTAGTTAGATTATGTTGTAGCAATCATTGTAAATTTCCATTTAATTTGTATTAATGAATATGAAACGCTTAATAAATGTCATGAGCTTTGATGATAACCCAATCATGCCCCGATCACCTTTTCCGCTGCGGGTCGGGGTGTGACAGATTGGTATCAGAGCCATGACTATTGGGATATAGGATAGGTTATTAGACCCTTAGAGCCTATACTATAGTCTGCCTAAATTTTAAATTGATTAGGTGGTTACATACAAACTTGTGATATTTATTTGTTTCATATTTGTTTACATTTCAGTCAAACATACATGCTTATATACATATTCATTATACATATATACATATTCATTATACACATATCGATATTCATGAATTCAATTTATTTTCATATTCTCATTATCCAAAGATTTTGTGCAATTTTCAAATCTCATCAAAGTAAGTTCTGCGACGGGCATGTAGTAACTGGAAGGGTACGAGTACCGGTAGTCGGAACGTCCTGTCTAGGCTGGCATTCGTATAAATCCAATATAACGGACCAGTTTGCCTACCTGGGGACCAACGATGAGAGTACGAAGGACCTATTAGGCCAAAGCATGCCACACCAAACGTCGTTCGAACTAACCCTACTTTGAGGTGTCACCGTGTCAACACCTGGACACATTCCGAACATCACACGTTGTATACATATTTCTCGATTTTCTCCGGGTTTTTGTGTACGCAACCATGCAGAAACCGTGCGAACCATATGAAAAACCGGTATTCATGGGGGCCCACATGATTACACAGGTAAAGTATGGCGGCATGACGGGCCTAACAGCAAGCAAAGTCCAAGACATCCTATGGATGTAGTATTTTTGTATAATTATTTTATGAATGTTCATTCTTGAATGCGACCCGTGATCCCAAAAGCATCCAACTCATACTCTTGTCATGTATTCATTGTAGATGTCTTCTAACCTCGCCCGTAGGAAGACGAGAGCAAGAAAAGCCCGCGAACGCATGGCTACCTTAATCGCTCAACAAATGGCTGCCGTAATACCCAACATGGTAATCCAAGTTCAACAAGCACTTACCAATAATCCTGTCAATCAAGCAAACCAAAACATTTTCAACTCTCCCCCAAATACCACTAAATGCACCTACAAGCATTTCAAATCATGCGACCCTCCGAAATACAAAGGGACTGAAGGCGTCACCGCTCTCCTCCATTGGTTTGAAGAAATGGAGAATACTTTTCTAAATTGCGATTGTCCTGATGATCGCAAAGTGCGTTATGCTACCGGTCGATTATATGGGATAGCACTTACTTGGTGGAATACAGAGAAGTCCAAACGAGGTGTGGAAGATGCCATGTCCTTAACTTGGAACGAATTGAAGGAAATCATGACCAGACGATTTTGCCCAAGGAGCGAAATCAAGAAGTTAGAAGATGAATTTTACTCATTGGAGCAAATGGAAGGAGACCACACCACCTACAACAAAAGGTTCCTCGAATTACATTAAATGGTTCCCAACATGTTTACTCCCCTCTACCGTTTGATCGAGCACTACATTCGTGGTCTTCCGTCAAAGATTCAAGACCCTGTGATAAGTACCAAGCCTGCAACTTTGGAAGCAGCAATGGAGCTAGCAACAGAGCTCACCGAGAACCGAATCCGAAACAAAGACTTCAAGGAGGAGAAGAAGAAGGATAAAGAATCGACTGAAACCTCCGACTCCACTCAACCCGAATCCCCTTCTCAACCCAAACCTAAGAGAAGAAGAGTGGGGCGACTTTTCGCTGCTACCCAACGTAAACAACCAGTTTTTCACGCCATACCCATCCAAGCTATCCCAATCACCCAAGTGGCACCCAACTCAGCTTACCCAAATAAGAAACCATATCTTGGACCTCACCCTCGATGCAACAACTGTTTTTATCACCATCCCCATACTCTACCTTGTCGTCTATGTGCAACTTGTGGCGCTATGGTCATTTGAGCAATGTTTGTCGCACCTTTCAAGACCAAACCTCTTCCCCTACTCAAAACATGGCCCAAACTTATCATCAACCCCGATACCCCATGTTCCCATACGCTCGAGCTTGCTTCAATTGTGGCGACCCTACCCACCTTAGAAACACATGCCCTCAATTGGTTAACGTTATCAACACTCAAGCCCAATCAAACCCAGTTAACCAAGTAAACCAAGAAAACCCAACCACTATGCCACCAGCAAGAGGAAGAGTCTTCAATATCAACGCCAATCCTGTCGAAGATAATGACGGCCTAAACGAAGATACTCAGCTAGTCCTCTTCGCCGAAGATCCAGATTCAACTCCTATTGTTTAGTCTTATGTTTTTCTTTATCACATGTGTAGACTGTTAGAGAAATTATTGGATATTATATATTATTTATTGTTTTCAGTATATGCTTTTTGCCGAGGCCGTAGCTCCCCATCCATCGAGGTTGAGTTTGATCCCCATTTTATTATGGGTTGATCAGGGCGTGCCCGCACGATCGGCTCCGTTTGTTTGAGCCTTGATCGGTTATTTCATTTTACATTTCAATACATGCAATACGTTCGGCTCCGTTTGATTGAGCCTTGAGCGCATATTTCAATTTACATTTCCAGTTCATGCAATACGTTCGGCTCCGTTTGATTGAGCCTTGAGCGCACATTTCAATTTACATTTCCAGTTCATGCAATACGTTCGGCTCCGTTTGATTGAGCCTTGAGCGCACAGACAATTTCATTATCAGTATCTTGTGGTTGTGGTGTTTGTAGTAGAGTCGCATCGAACTAACCATAACTTGCGGATAAAATCGATGAAAATTTGACAAGGATATGGTGGATACGCCGATGGTACTTCCTATATATAAGTATTCTTGTCAAATGATCGGAGGCATTATCAGGCAGTTATGAGAGGTTCCATGCATAGGCTGATTGTGTGATGGTTGTTTAGATTAAGTTGTTCAATTTCAGTACATTCAATACGTTCGGCTCCGTTTGATTGAGCCTTGAGCGCACATACAATTTCATTCAATACGTTCGGCTCCGTTTGATTGAGCCTTGAGCGCACATACAATTTCATTATCAGTATCTTGTGGTTGTTGTGTTTGTTGTAGAGTCGCATAGAACTAATCATAACTTACGGATAAAATCAATGAAAATTTGACAAGGATATGGTGGATACGCCGCTGGTACTTCCTATATATAAGTATTCTTGTCAAATGATCGGAGGCATTATCAGGCGGTTATGAGAGGTTCCATGCATAGGCTGTTTGTGTGGTTAAGTTATTCTATTCAGTACATGCAATACGCTCGGCTCCGTTTGATTGAGCCTTGAGCACACAATTTCAATTTCAGTACATTCAATACGTTCGGCTCCGTTTGATTGAGCCTTGAGCGCACATCCATTTCATTTTCAGTACATGCAATACGATCGGCTCCGTTCGATTGAGCCTTGATCGCACAGATATATTTCATTTCAGTAATTTATGTTTGTTGTATTGATTGTAGAGTTATAGGACTAATCATAATTCACTGATAAAACTAATGAAAATTTGGCAAGAATATGGTGGATACGCCGCTGGTACTTCCTATATATAAGTATTCTTGCCAAAGGATCAGAGGCATTATCAGGCGGTTATGAGAAGTTCCATGTAGGATTTAGTATTGCCTTGGTTGGAATTTGTGATACATTTATATCATCATGTTATTTAAAGAGATTGGATTGTGTTCCATTTCTACATAAACTAACCTCTCCATCATAACAAACGAGAGAGGAACTTCCATCATTCAAACATATATGCTATCAGAATGTGGATTCAAATATTTGCTGTTGTGTTTATTCATGTTCAAATATTCGCTGATGTGTCCATTCATGTTCAAATATTTGCTGTTGTGTTTATTCATGTTCAAATATTCGCAGATGTGTCCATTCATGTTCGAATATTTGCTGTTGTGTTTATTCATGTTCAAATATTTACTGATGTGTTCATTCATGTTCGAATATTTGCTGTTATGTTTATTCATGTTCAAATATTTGCTGATGTGTTCATTCATGTTTGAATATTAGCTGTTGTGCTTACTTATGTTCAAATATCAGTTGTTGTGTTTTTATTTATGTTCCATGTAGATTGTAGTGTTAGAAGTTTTGCCTTAGAATATAACCATATTTTCCCAAACGTATCTAAACTCTTATGCATGATATCATTTTTAGCAAATCATTCATGTTTATCAATACTTATACAGTAGGCAACAAAAAGCGATTCCTGAATAGGGTACTTAACCCTTACAAGGAACGTTACCGCCTCGAACAAAAACTTAAGCTCTTATTTTGTTAAGCATACAACTGTCAAACAAAACATCATCATTCTTATAGTCAAAATATATCATTATTTAAATTTCGGGACGAAATTTCTAAAAAGCAGGGGATACTGTAACATCCGTCAAAAACGGATTTACCAAACCCGCTCCGTTTATCAACCGAACAGTCAGTCAAAATTTTCGTTGCGAATTAAATGCCCAAAATATTTTTAAACGATCCGTAATCAATTATTATACGGGAATATATATTTAGTTTTTGAAAAACTGTCAAAAATCGCAAAATAAAAATATATTACCTCTGCCGGGTTTCGAACCCGGGTCTGTACCGAGTCACTCAGTGACTTATCACCTCACACACAAACCACTGCGCCAACTGCTTTGTTTGTTATCTAGTAGAATCATTTAATTGATAAAGTGTCGTTACGAATTCAAAACCGGCGCCCAATCAGTTCAGTCGTCGGAATCCCGGTAAACTCGCGAGTCTTAACTACGATTTACGTTATAACGTAAACCATTAACCAGACATCGGTTATAACCGATGTTTGAAGTCCGCGACACTTTTCAAAACCGCCGGAAATTTTAATAAACGAATACAGTCGGAATTCAGACCAGATTCTTCAACGATTTGCACTATAAGTTCACCCACAACTCACGACAAACACTTTCGCTCAAAGTCACATCTTCTCACGGCGTAATTCCACTCGCCGGAATAAACCTGTTCGTCGCCGGAAAACCGGTTTCCCCATTGCCGAGCTTTTCTGAACCTCTGAAGCTTATACCGGAGATACCCATACTCTTTCCAATCTTTTCGGAGACTTGCTGCTGCAAGACACCTGACGCCGGAGTTGAATCCTGTCGCCGGAGTTCTGCCGGAAAACAGAGAGTCCTGTCGGTATACTTTCTCCGCCCAATTTCTTTTCCTTTTCACTTTTATCTTACCTTAATCGACTGTAAAACACTATCAAACCGATAAAAACTTTGAACCCGTTGATTTCCGAATTCTGGTTCAACCTTGATGAAGAAGACGATGTATCTCGTTATATTATAAGTATAATTAAAATCATGAAATTAATCGGGTTAGACACACAGTCCAGCGGTGGACTGTGTGCACATAAAACGTTAATCATGCAAAGGTCTCGAGTTCGATTCCCGTCTCACACACGCTGCCTTAATAAAAATCAAATTTTTGTTTAACTGAACCGGAGTCGATACAGATATATGTTAAGTATATTGATAACCGGAATAATAACCAAGTTAGACACACAGTCCAGCGGTGGACTGTGTGTTTGTTTATATCACTGGTCACAAGTTCGAGTCCGGTCTCTTACATCGACTCGGACAATTATTAACTTTTTAAATAGAGTCAGAAATGAAAGCGGATAATTTGTATTTAAGGATAATAAAAGTGGAAATATATAACATGTTAAACACACAGTCCAGCGGTGGACTGTGTGTTAGATTAACCCACAGGTCCCGGGTTCGAGACCTGTGGAGTGCAAGCCCGGTTCGTTTAAACTGTTTTTAAAATAAAAAGGATTTCTGTTTAATTCTAATTAATGTATATATGTAATTAAAATCGGATATATAACGGGTTAGTCACGTAGCTCAGTTGGTAGAGCTGCGTGCACGCGTACGGGAGGTCTCGGGTTCGAGCCTCACCCAGCGCACAACAATATGCCTCGAACCGGTCAACGCCAGTCAAAGTCAACAGGTCAAAGTCACTGTAGCAAAAATAAAATAATTTTTTTATTTTTATTTAATTATTTTAATTAAAAATCAATTATAAATACTTAAAAATAACATTTTTAAGGTTAGAAAATAGCCTCAAATTCACAAAAATACACCCAACAATCCTACTAAAATAGTTTAATAAAATCCGTTTACTTACCAAACCATAATGCGATTTATCTAGGTTAAATCTCACTCGTGGTTAAAACCACTTCGCGTGCATTCAACGTCATCAACCGAACGCACCCACTGTGAGTGAATCTTACAATTCCCCCTTTTAAATTACACGTTTTGGGGTGTGTCATGTGTTATGAAATTAATTAATTTATTTATTTAAACTTGTGCCATACCACATCATGACTTAAACTTAGATTGTTTTTATTGTTGTGATTTACTTATTGCCATTTGTCAAGTCATATGAAACTCATACATTAAGCCCATCAGTTCCTCGTGGGAGACGAGTAGAACATCGCGTGCTTCATATCAATTTCATTATTGTTCATGTGTGTATCATTGAGTTTATATTGTTTGTAGTTGTGTTATTCATATTATCATGTTTATGCAATTCATTCATCAGGCCCCTCAGTTCCTCGTGAGAGACGAGTTGAGCATCGCGTGCCTTTAATTGTTCCATTATTGTTCATGAGTGTTTCATTTAACATCTTATGATTATTGATCAAGTTACATCTAATTTTACTCATGTTTGGTTGTGCACATATTTCATAATCAATTTAAATAAATTGTTAAAATGTTTTTCATAGGATTCACTCGCCAACATTATGTTGATCCAAAAACCTTTTTACACATGATACAGGTGAACAGGTTGAAGCAAGGATAACATAGGATATGCCTTAGAAGAGAATAAAGAAGTTAGATTGTTAGTTAGATTATGTTGTAGCAATCATTGTAAATTTCCATTTAATTTGTATTAATGAATATGAAACGCTTAATAAATGTCATGAGCTTTGATGATAACCCAATCATGCCCCGATCACCTTTTCCGCTGCGGGTCGGGGTGTGACAGTAATTAACTCTTATTGTTTGATTAGAAAGTGTTTGGGTAAGTACTTTTTCTCTTTATCTTTTAGTTTTTTTTTTTTTGGTTTTCACATGAACATTATTGTTTGATTAGAAAGGTTTGGGTAAGTACTTTTTCTCTTTATTTTTTAGTGTTTTTTTTCGTTTTCACAATTGGAATTGATTTTAGGTTTAATTTCTTTTAATTTTAACGTTTTGATTAGAATATCAAACAATCAAACATAATTTGAAATGTTTCCTTTAACAAAATCTAACTTCAACTCGAAATTCATTAACAAGAAGAGACTAAACACAAAGGGATAAGAGATGAATGGAAAAGAGGCGTTTATAATCATTTCAATCTTTCCGGTGTTTTTTTCACTCGTGTTTGTACGTATGTATGCATTTATGTATGTATGTGTGTAGGTGGGTATGTACAAAGCGTTCTAAACGTGAGCATGTACAAAGTCACCAAGATGCTGCAACACACAACTTGGAAGCAAGGGTATTTGCATATGCGCCATAATTACACATATTGTTAAATAATTACGCAATATATATATGATTGATTACGCAACATATGTTTATAATTATGCACAACCATAATTAGGCACATTATACGCATATTAATCGACGTTTAAAATAGTTGATTTTTTAAAATAGCACGATAATAATTATACTTAAATTAAAGAAAATAATTTGCTTAATTTATGGTATAATTTTTATAAAAATAAAATATATAAAAACTATTTCCGTTTAAATAGTAGTAATTCTCAATAATTTAACTTTAATCCTTAAGTTCATAGAATGTATATCTTAGAAACTAGTAAAAAGTAATAGTTGTGCCCTTTTCCAACTTTTGTCATTCTAACCATTTAAATTGTCCGGTAGATGTGGCACCCTCTATCATCATACCTATTGATTTTTCTTTTTTAGAATGGCTAACTTAAACACTCTTTAGACTTACTCTTATATCGTCATCTTTTATCTACTACGAGACTTAAACCCTCACCATTTATTTATCGAGAGACATTTTTTTTCAAATCTTTGGTACCATTAGGCCAACGACCTTAAATCAATGAAGATCAATGGTTCATATAATTTTTTATGTCTTATAGGTTAATTCTACTTTGTATTTAATCCTCATTTTATGTGTGTATGTATAATATACATACATATATATACACACACTTTTAGGAGATCCCCAAGCCCTAGCCTGGGTTATAGAAACTATCCGGCCAACCCTATTTGTTGCCTAGAAAAAGCAAGTCAAGGCACAACCAAAAAATTACATGAAAATGAGCAGGTTTTTTTAATCACTTGGTCTAAACAACTTGATACTTACACTATTAACTCCAAAACCATAAAAACACAACCACAACAATTGAATAAAAAATATATTTCCGTCTGATATTATTTTTGTCAAATATAATATCATTTTAAGCCTCCAAATGAACCACCATGTTAATAATATGACTCCACCAACTAACTCCTTCTCAGACTTTGATATCTTAAGCGCATCTAACCAAGCACACAACTCCAACGGATATTTAGAAATAGTCCGTGACAAATCCGATCAACAACCAATAGCAACCAAACATCACCGATCGCTGAACAATTTCAAAAAGAAAAAAAAATGATTTCTAATCTCCGCCTACCAATACCAGTTCAGTTGGATTAAGATTTGTAATTAAGGTTCGGTTTTGACGGTTTTGCCGATGGTTTAGAACTTGGAATCGGCCGTGAAAACCAAACTGACCGTCTGTAACCTTTTTTATTCATATGTAGTATATTAATACACCATCTTTATCGTTTTAATACAAACTAACACTTTATTTTGAAGAAAAAAAAGTCAACTCAAACCGTCAAATCTCTAAAACCAGTTGTCTAGTCTATCCACCCAACTCGACAGGCCGTCCCTGATATTTCGGAAGCCCTGTGTGAAAAGTACAGTCGGGCCCTTTAAATAGAAACTTAAATATATAAACAAAATTCATAATAATAATAAAAATAATAATAATAATAATAAACAAGACAATATTATTGTAGCAAATCAACTTATCTAACTTAAATAATGTATTGTCAGGCTTTCTTAGCATCTTCGAAAACAAAGTTTTTGATTTGCCTAATGGGCTAATGGTAAATGGTTATTGACTTATTAGGCTCCTCTAAAACATGAAATCACGTACAACACATAATGTAAAGGCAATTTTGGAACCCAAGCTTGAATAAAAACATCACATACCACGATAATTTACAAAGTAATTAACAAGATCACGCAAATAATCATAAAAGTAATTAATAAGATCATGCAAATAATCATATTGAAGATGCATATGCAAAATACACAAGGCCTTTGGGGTAGAGTAAATGACGTGAAAGAGAATAAGAAAAATTGCAAGACACATTTTAGCAAACATTTAAAGAAAATCCAAATGGAGAGTAATAGTTATTGGGAATATTGGATTTCAATAACCTAAATTTCACCAATTGACCAATAATACTCTCAACTTTCAATTTGTACACCGGCACTCCCAACTTTCAACTTATTGGCTGAGAACACTCCCTAACTAACTGAACCCTAACCCAGTTAGCTGATATCAGCTGCCATGTCAGCTGCCACATCGGCTGCCACGTAATCAAAAAATGCATGTCATTTGCCACGTCAGCAAAAAATGTCATATCAGTTGTCACGTCATATGCCACGTCAGCAAAATGTGCCACGTCAGCAAAAACTAACTGGGTTAGGGTTCAGATAGTTAGGGAGTGTTCTCAGTCAATAAGTTAAAAGTTGGGAGTGCTGGTGTACAAATTGAAAGTTAGGAGTGTTATGGGTCAATTGGTGAAAGTTAGGGTTATTAAAATCCAATATCCCTAGTTATTATTATTATTATTATTATTATTATTATTATTATTATTATTATTATTATTATTACTACATCAAAAGTTGTTCTAAGCATTACATAGGAATCTCTATGTTGGATATTTTAGTGTAATTTAAGATTGCGTGTGACGTTTAAATAAGAGTGCACGTTTATTTGAATGTCATCGGACTAACAGGGGATCCAAGGGGGCAGCGCCCCTGGGAGCAGGGTCCAAGGGGCGGCAGCCCCTAGCTGGGGTCGAGCTGCCAGGTCAGCTTGGAAATTTTTATTTTGGACAAAAGTCCTTTATAAAAAATGCAACAGAAACTCATTTTTGGGCTAAATGTGCAATTTTGAAACTTGAGGGACTAAAGGTGTTTTTGTTCAGAAATTGAAACTGCAAGCAGTTGTGAAAAACTGAAAATACGCTCCCAAATTTTTCAGAGAAAAAACCCTGGACGAATTTTGATTCAAAACTAATCCCCAAAATCTCACAATCAAAATCCCATACAGAAATCTAGAATCAAATCTGATTTTATCCGATCAAAGATTGGTAGTCACTCCAATTGTTTAATCTGAAAGTGATTACACTTCAGATTTATCTAAGCAAATTTTGATTTTCGTATCACTCTATTCATAGGTAGCACTCATAATGAAACATTAAGTTCACTCAAAGTAACCTACAAACTAGAAACTTGATTCAAGTGAAAAACACGTAATCGAACTATTAATTTTAGTCAAAATAACCATCATTCCAGACATAATTTAATAACAAAACCAGCTATTCTAAATATATTTTATAATGGTTATTTATTTTTTTAGTTGTTTACCTGTTTCCTTACTCTATTTCACATTCTTACGGGTGACCATTTGAGTATTTAGTCTCTCATGATTTTTCTTTACTTGAAAAGAACTCATGTTACAGTTATTGACGTAGAGAGTATTAGTTTTTTTTTCTGAACGGTGACTTTCTTTTGAGTTACCCAATGTCACACCGTCTAAACGACGGCCCTAGCCAAGATCTGCTCAGACTACGTTGTCTTAACCGACCCGCACTGAGTTGGTTAGACTTGTTGAAGCATAGAGTATTAGTTGATGAGTTGTTTTTATCCACCTTCATATTTCTCCATTACCACCTTTAGTTTCATATTAACATGTATTATCAATTTTGTTGATTTTTCAACACCTTCACCATAGGAACAGACTTAATGCTAATAACATCATTGTCTTATTGTCTTTGTTCTTTCATAATTTTTTTCCTTGATTTATTGACTCTCTACTATTGCTAACGTCTTTTGTCACATTTAACATTACGTTTGGAGTTTCTTTAACCTCTATATTTTGATACAACACATTATCATCGTTGTGAGATTCATCGATTTCTACGTCTGAATTATCATAAAAATGAATATACATCTCGTCAAGTAAGAACTCAGAATAAATGATGGACCTCTTCATAATTGACAAGATGCGGATTGCTATGACTAGTTTTACCAATTCATCCTTTGCTCACTATGGGATGTCTAGTAGCGCTATAGTAACTATCCTCATGATTTTTGTGGACATTTCGCAACCTACGATCATGTTACGTAGTTCTTTAAAGATTATGTGAAGTTTGTTTGTCCTAGTATGGAGATCGAACATCCAAATTTAACACGCCACAAACCAACAACCCTTTGATCACCACCACAAGAATGATGAAGTTGCTTTACTCCAAGGCAGTGTATCATCTGAATACTAAAGAGCTTTGACGTCACCTAATGCAGGACGAAATTGAGTAAAAATGCTAGATATGTTATAGAAAATGTTTAGGTAAAATCCAAAATGGTAGAACGCTTATTAAAATATCAAAAGTTGTTTGAAACATTACATACGAATCTCTATTTTTAGGCTACACTATTTAATCAAAATAAAATAAAGTTACCGAATTATTAATCTTAGTCATCATACCTACAATAAGGTTAAGAAATGAGCAAGCTATATTTTATATAATAATCATACTTTTTCATTTACTTTTTGTATCTTTCTATATACTTCAAAAAATATTATTTATACTTATGAAAATTGATCAATGATTTAATAATGATAAATAATTCCTACAATTGTCTATGGGGTTCTATCAAACCCTATTTTAATACTTATACTAGCAGGATTTGCCAGCGCTATGCGGCGGGAAATCGTCCGTATCAGTTAGATTTGTTACGCAGGGGATTCAGGGTGGTAATGATTCGGAATGGGTATAGGACTTGCACTCAGTTTAAAGTCATGATTTGTCTGAACACCTTTTAGATTAAAAGTGAATACCAGTAGTTCATGACCGTACTATTTTGAATAAAACTCTTTTTTCAAGAATGTTTATATAGGAACAGTGAAAAAATATATTAAACACAATCGCGCATTCAGCTGTATAAAAAAGAATGAACGTGAGTTATCGAAGAAAATCAAAAATTAAATAAAACTAATGGGGTTAAAGGCATATATATTTTAAAAGATATATCGGTACCGGTTCCGATAATACCGATACCGGTATCGGCCTTGTCGGTATTTGTTTTGTTTATCACGGTACCATTATGACACTGACACTTGATCAACCCTTTGATACCAAAAAAAACTCTATTTCGAACATAACTCGCTTTCACTAAAATTTATAAAATCAAACAAAACTACGTATTTAGTTTTTTAAGCTAATGAAGGCAAGTCATCAAATAAAATACAAATTAGTAAAAGATTAAATGGGTTGATACTACAAGAAAACGGACTCGTCTCTAATGCTCAAGTTTCTTGTAGTGTGAAAACGTATATCATACATAATACTATGGTAAAGGGAAATGAAAAAAAACTATGATGTAACTATTGTTATAAAAATTTCAAATATTATTAAGAAGAAAAAGAATTAAGTATTAAGTATTATATAAATAATCAAACATCATTAACAAATAAGTCTACTATTCATCCCAAGTTTAAATTTATAAAATCAAACAGAACTATGTATTTAGTTTTTTTTTACGCCAATGAAGGCAAGTCATCAAATAAAATACAAATTAGTAAAAGATTAAATGGATTGATACTACAAGAAAACGGACTTTTAGGGGCGAAACTGATGCTCAAGTTTCTTGTAGTGTGAAAACGTATATCATACATAATACTATGGTAAAGGGAAATGAAAAAAAACTATGATGTAACTATTGTTATAAAAAAATTCAAATATTATTAAGAAGAAAAAGAATTAAGTATTAAGTATTATATAAATAATCAAACATCATTAACAAATAAGTCTACTATTCATCCCAAGTTTAGATTTATATGTGTCGCCCCTAAAAGTGTCATCTCTGATGCTCAAGTTTCTTGTAGTGTGAAAACGTATATCATACATAATACTATGGTAAAGGGAAATGATATGATGTAACTATTGTTATAAAAATTTCAAATATTATTAAGAAGAAAAAGAATTAAGTATTAAGTATTATATAAATAATCAAACATCATTAACAAATAAGTCTACTATTCATCCCAAGTTTAGATTCATATGTATAATGGGTGGGAGAGAAAGAACAAAGAAGTAGCTTACTCTTACATTTATTAATATCAACTAGTTAGATGCCCTGCTCGCGTTGCGGGGCGATGGCTGAATAATGAGCGAGTGTTAGGTAGCTACTTAACACAGAAAACAATTAAATCGAGTCAACAAAGAAAAACATAACACTTTTATAGTTTTTCTAAAAAAAACTAAAACAATGACAATACTGTTATTTTTAACTAATGGAAAGTTATATTTTTTCACTGGTGTAAAATCGTAATTTGCCAAAACCTAAAGTGATAGCAGTACTGAAAATTGAAACCCGGGGCAAAGGTGTAAATCTGCGCAAGAGTGAATTCGTACTTTTGAACATAGGGCAACACGGTAATATAAATTTAAACTAAAGGCACAACCGTAATTTAGGCCGGAGGCAAAATCATATTTTTATTTTGAACCGAGGGCATAATCGTAATTTTGAGTTGGAGCCAAAAGCGTAATTTTATTTTTAACAGGATCATAATTTTTTAAACGGTGAAATATCTATTTTTGAAGAGAGGGAAAAATCGTAATCTTAAGGTGGGGGCGAGAACATATTTTTTTCATTTGAACAGGGGCGAAAAAGTAACTTTGAGCTGAGGGCGAAATCGTAATTTTAAGTCGTGGGCAAAATCGTAATTTTTGGCTGAGGTCAAAAGCATAATTTTATTTTGAGCAGGGGGCAAAAACGTTATTTTATAATAGGGGCAAACCCGTAATTTTAAAGCGTAAAGAAATAATAAACGATTGGTCCAATAGGAGAGTGCCAAGCCAGCTGCCTGGCACTATTCCTTTGTTTATATTATAGTTACTGTACTGGAAATTGAAACCAAGGGCAAAAGTGTAAATCTGCGCAAGGGCGAATTCATACTTTTGAACCTAGGGCAACACAGTAATATAAATTTAAACTAAAGGCACAACCGTAATTTTAGGCCGGAGGCAAAACCATATATTTATTTTGAATCGAGGGCATAATCGTAATTTTGAGTTGGAGCGGAAAGCGTAATTTTATTTTGAAAGGGGCAAAAACGTAAATTTTAACTGAGGGCATCATAATTTTTTAAACGGGGGGAAATCTATTTTTGAAGAGAGGGAAAAATCGTAATTTTAAGGTGGGGGTGAGAACATATTTTTTCCATTTGAATAGGGGCGGAAACGTAATTTTGAGCTGAGAGCGAAATCGTAATGCTTAATCGTAATTTTTAGTCGTGGGCAAATTCGTAAAGCATAATTTTATTTTTGAGCAGGGGGCAAAAATGTAATTTTAAAATGGGGGCAAACTCATAATTTTAAAGCGTAAACAAATAATAAACGGTTGGTCCATTGGGGGAGTGTCAGGCCAGATGCCTGACACTATTCCTTTTTTTATTAAACAGGGGCGATAACGTCATTTTTAGTTGAGGATGCAATCGTAATTTGTAGTCGTGGGCAAATTCGTAATTTTTGGCTGGGACAAAAGCGTAATTTTATTTTGAGAGGGGGCAAAAACGTAATTTTAAAATGGGGGCAAACTCGTAATTTTAAAGCGTAAACAATTATTAAACGGTTGGTCCAATAGGAGAGTGTCAGACCAGCTGCCTGACGCTATTCTTTTTTTTATACAAAAAACACTGTTTAAATTGTTTGAAAATTATTGATAATGATAATAATAATGATAATGATAATTCATTGTTAGAAAAATAACATTGTAGTTGGGGTTTAAAAGGTTGATTTGTGTACTTGTGATAATGTCAATCGTTTTGTTCAATGTATACTAACAATTATGCATCAATAAAAAAACATATGAGATTCATATACAAGATTTGTAGACCCCTTCAGAATTTTGTTGTTTTGCCTTAAAATAGAAAAATGAGAGCCGAAAGTAGCCTTTTAGTAGGTCAATTCAATGATTATACCATGATACCACAAGCCCATTAGCATCATGATATTTTAACTTAACCTTATGATCGTGGGACCTAATATATATCCAAATTGGTTATAACTAGTGGGATTCCTTACAAGAAATTTGGTCGGTATTAGTTCGGTATGTTACAGTACTACCACTGATACTTGCTATAGCAAATTGGCAATCGATAGAAAAAACCTAAAAAATATAATTATGATGTCTCAAAAGATTTGGACATGTGTTTTACATTGTTCGAAAAAACCATAAAAACGTTTACATTATCGGTGTGAAAATACAACTAAATACGTTCTAAAACATAAAACACAAATATAAGACGTACATCTGTGCGCATATATGTATAGACATTTACCATGTAATATTCGGCTCTTTTACCACCAATATTGTTCGTTTTGTCCCAAATGAGTTACCCATCCAGAAACTCATGGAGTAGATTTTGGTTCCCAGGTGGAGACTTCCCAAATGGTCATCCATCCTAGTACGACTATCATCTGAGCACGGTTATTTGTGGAGTTTTCATGTGCTCCACGAGGTCATGACCAATTAAGCACAAAACGCATTGGTGATTTTAGAGGCGGGACATTCCTTATGATTAAAGAATCTTTCTGTCCACGATCGTGGTGAGATTTGCCTAGGATATTACAATAGTCCATGTTAATCTTCTCAATAACGTTAAAATCACCCCCATAGGGAGTCCTCGTCCTTGATGAGGTTTGCCCCTCCACCCCGAATATCTCATGAGTGACTCTGATAGTATTTATAGCATTTGGTCTCTCGTACCATCAATATTGTCTGTTTTGCCCTGATCAAGAAATTAAAGGATTTGTTTTTGGTCGCCATAATAGAGACTTCCTGAGAGGTCACCCATCCTAGTACTACCCCCCCAGCACGCTTAGCTCTAGTGTTTTCATGTGCTCCATAAGGACCACGACTAATTAAGCCCAAAACACGTTAGTGATTTAAGAAGCGGAACATTCTTTATGAATCAAGAATCTCTCCTGCGCACGACTGATATGAGATTTGTGTAGGGTGTCACAATGACTATGTTAATCTTGGCGGTGTCGTTACATACCCAGTTTTATAAATCACATGAAACTCATATGAAATATGTCACGGACTAAACTTGCTCTTCATGCTAAGAGTGCATCCTACAGTATACACACATACTAACACCTTAGATAATAACTAATGTGTTCTTAACATGGAGCCCAATTTGGATCACAAGTATTGCTTACTCAAGACGTAAATATAACTATTGTTATTCAAAACATGATATCTCTTTCCAAGCAAAAAAAAGTAAAATAAAAAAAATACCCATTTACCAATCAATGGTTAAATACTTAAAAGACCTATTTGCATCTCAAGATTTGAATGAGAAAATTAAGATACCGGGGACATACGTGACATCTCAAATGTTTAAGGATAAGTTCTATTATAAAATTTGCTTAAACATGTGGAATCATGGTCACTCTTTCTCATCCACTGGTGGTGCCTAAAGGATTAAGGAAATATGTATACAAGAAGGGCTTACACTTCTTATTCATATCGGGATAAAATGGTTGGTCATTAATGGATGCTCGTGAGACAAGTCCTTAAAGTGGTATTAGAGCGGGTCTCTTCATTCAAGCTATTGGAAAGGCGTTAAAGTCACTATCCTAAAAGCTTCTGACTAGTGGTTGCGTAGTGGATGCCCGAGAAAATCTACTTAGAAGGCTAATGCCTATGACTCAAGCTGGTGGGAAAGATCATTATTCGAGGAAGGCTACGTAGGGTGATATGATACAATTGGGAGTATCATGTTCCACTTAAGGGTGTTTTGAGAGATGGAGCAAGATCGCTAAAAAGGGTAATGAACCAAGTCAAAAGGTGGGGCTGTAATTCGATTCTAAGGAAGATTAAAGGACTAATCCATGTGGAAAAATGGTCAATTGATGTTGGGATCCTATCATGTCGAGTGCCCGTTTAGCCAATTCATGTACAATCTTTCTAGGGGAGTTGTCAAATGAGTTAAATAAATAACGAAAGCCAATGAACCTCAGACTTAGGGATACCACGTGACGCTCAAAAGTGAAAAAGACTAACATGTAACACATAACTAACTCAAACCTACTAACATTTAAACTAAAACGCAAACCTGACTACGAAATCCTTTTCTTTTCTTTTAATTTGCTTTGAAACATGATATGCGTACCTAGTCATGTGAACCCAACATATATATAGTGTATTTGCCGTGAAAAAAAATGCATTGATGTGTCTAAATCGATAAACCCTAAACATTACACATCACTTGAAATACAATCAATCAACTAATAGCACATAACGTAACGTTCTAACGACGCTCAACTCAAATCTAGTATACCTCGACTCAAATCTCACCAATCGTTCTAGCAACGCTCAATTCCAGTTCAAACCCAATTTCAAAGGATTTTACGAACCAAACCACCCTAACACCCTAACTTCAAGTCTCAACTCACAACTCTCATGGGCTTGTTTTGGGCCTTTTTGGCTTTGATAACTTTGATGGCCCATGTTTTATCATGTTATACAAAGTGTGAAATTTGAAGCACTGAATGACGGAAGCACCACCCAAAATTCTCCGACGGGCGACGGCGTATGGCGGAGGAGAAAAAGGGGAATCACAAATGGCGGGAAACAACGAAGATTCCTTTCAATGGGATGAACATTCACAGTTGTATTATCATGCAAGGTTCGTCATGAAAATATCAAAATTTCACTTTATTTGTTATCACCAGTGATTTCATTTAGTTATTTTTAGCTTCTGATCGGTTGAATTCCTCGATTGCTTTGAGTAGTTGATCATTTGTTAAATTGTCTCTGAAGATTTAGAGTTTGAATTTGTGTATCTTGATTGTGGTGATTCGTGTTTATGAGTAAGCTAGGGTTTTGTTGATTTAACAGTTAATTATTCATTTTATTGACTTTTTTTTATTATACCTATATGGATTTATGATTTGTATGTATTACTGGACTTTATTTTAACATCAAAAGTGATCTCATTTTGTTAAATATATGAGGGTGATTAACTGGTTATAGATAGTTCTGAAAACAACAAGTGAATGGATTTATGGCAAGTTTAAAGTTTAATGGTACTTGTTGTCCGGTTGGACCGGTTTAGCACTTTGGAGGGCGGGTACAAGCTGCAACATTGAGATAACGCGTTAGAAGGGGTCCCAAGGCTGTAGCTTCGGGGACCGCCTTCTGACGCCCAAGTCAGTATTATATCAATAATGACATATATGTGTGTTTTTTTTTATTTAGAATGACGGATTTCTTTAATCTTGTCGCTATGGGATTTGAACCCAAGAGATAGAGAGGCTGCTCTCACTGAGACCACTGGCTCCAAAAATACCTTTTTTTTAAATAGAAAATATAGTACCCTAGATAAAACACTAATAGTGATAATAGTTGTAGTAGTGTAGTACACGACTAATAACATATAGAGGTGACAAAACTATCGTGATAACATATAAGATATCAAAGAAACAAGAAAAAGTAGCATGAACCCCCTTAAAAGTACCTATACGCTCTCATAGAACATCTATACGCCAATACAACACTAAGTTTGATGTCACTTCATTTTATGTTTGGGAGAGGGTATGGCTACTTAAGTTTTCTTTTCAGTATTAAACTGTACGTACTGTTTTTTCCTTGCAGTAGTGGATTTTATCATGACCCTGCAGCAGGCTGGTATTATAGCAGCAAAGACGGTCTGTATTACAAATTCGAAAATGGAAATTATGTGCCATGGGATACTGACCAAGTTAGTTCAATTCATCTTATCTGGATTTTCAGTTAGGTTCGTCATCTGTTATCCACTTTTGTTAATTTCGGTAACCGTATTAAGCTATTACAATGATTCAGGTTGATCCATCCAATGCTAATCAAAGCATAAGTACCGTTGATGATAATTCTGTTCATGATGAGTCTTACAAGCATGAACCTTGCAATAAGGTTACAGATGACGTTAAGTTCGAGGACGGTGATACCGAGCGCTTAACCGATGACGTGCCTGAAAATCCACCTCCGCCTTCTGAATGGTGTGTTATGCTCAGTAATTATTTTTTGATAAAAATGTCATTTTCGTCTCTGAGGTTTGGCCAGTTTTGCGACTTTCGCCCAAATGTTTGTTTTTCCGCATTTGGATCCAAAAGGTTCGAAATCTTGCCACTTTCATCTGGATTGTTAACTCCATCCATTATTCACCGTTAAGGAAGGGGTATTTCTGTCTTTTTTGCTAACTGAAAGGCAATTCGGTCTTTTTCACTTTAGGAAAAAGACCAAATACCCCTGAAAAAGACCAAATTGCTCTTTAAGTTATTAAAAAAGACAGAAATAGCCCTGACTTAACAGAGAAAAATGGATGGAGTTAACGAGCCAATTGAAAATGGCAAGATTTTAAACCTTTGGATCCAGATGTGAAAAAACAAACCTTTGGACGAAAGTTGCAAAACTAGCCAAACCTTAGGGACGAAAATGGCATTTTACTCTTATTTTTTTGTTTGAATTTTGAAAATTTAGTTTTTTGGTTACTCTTAATCTCTGTTAATGTCTTCTTTTGTATATATATTTAGGCTAGAAGACTCACTTATTGAACTTTATCTGTCGGGTTATTCCACCCAAACAACAGATGGTGCGGATGACACTTGTTTATCTATTCCAACAGAAGGTATGTCAAAAATCTTTTAGTTACTTTTGCAGAGACATTGCTACAGTTTTACTTTGACCAACCGGTTTATTTTTTGCTAGGTATAGAGAATGATAACGTTGATGAACTGGAAGAGGGAGAATGGATCCCCGATGAGATTCATGAAGTAGTTGATGAATGCGGAGTTGCTGCAGATGAAGGTTCTTGTGATTCCAAACTATGTTTACGGTTTTGTATTTAATGTAACACGTTAATGATTTTAGCCTACTTTACTAGTTGTAGACACAGAAACGCAGTATCTGAATGATATTTAGTATATTTCTTTTCATAAACAGATTAACTTTTAACCATTTTTTTCTTATTAGAGTAAAATGCGATTTTCGTCCCTGAGGTTTGGCCAAAGGTTTGTTTTTCAGCATCTGGATCTAAAAGGTTTGAAATCTTGCCATTTTCATCCGGCTTGTTAACTTCAGGGATGGAATGACAAGATTTCAAACCTTTTGGATCCAAATGTGGAAAAACAAACCTTTGGACGAAAGTCGCAAAACTGGCCAAACCTCAGGTATGAAAGTGGCATTTTACTCTTATTATTAGTTTTTGTTTGCATATTGAGATCTTATTTTGCTAATGCACCATTATTCATCGAAACTTTTTGGCGTCCATTCCGTTGCTTTATAGATGCTTTTGAGGAAGAAGAAATGTGGCGTGCGCAATACGGCCAGCCGGTCCATTTAGACAAAGAACTTGTACCCGATTACCCAGTTGTTGACTTGTGGGATTGGTCAATGGTAAAAGAAACCAAAAGGATCAGAAAACGTCATATACGGAGACTGGTGGGCCGTTTAGTTAAACGGGACACTAAACTCCACCCCTCAATGCCTTCAAGCGGTCGGGTATTGAAAACCGCCCCAATATGTGAAACGCATCTTGATCTTGTTAGGGTTAGATCGGGTCGGGTGTACAAGTTAAGGACTCCAAAAGTTTCTTATTTAGCTTCGTTGTCATCTTATGATTCCTCGAACCCGACAAAAGATTGGGGCTTTCCGGAACTATCAATGGTCAAGGAAAGTCAAACACTAGTCAAATCAAGTCAACTCAAAAGTGTCGGAGTTCATGCTGAAGAAGTTGGACCAGGAAAGGAACTTTCTTTAACCGAAAAGGTGAGTCTGAAAAAAAAGAAAGAGTTAAGTGCCATTTACACCCCTGTAGATTGTCCACTTTTGCCATTTCAGGCCAAATTTCAAAATTGTACCATTTTCCTCCTTGACATTCTCGAAGCGTGTCATTTCAGTCCAAAAAAAACTCACTTAGCTCAGAGGTAAAACGGTCATTTTACATAGTGGTTTGAAGTGGTTCGGAGGTTGGTGCACGGTGGAAGCTATGTAAAACCTTTGAACCACTCCGAACCACTATGTAAAATGACCTTTTTACCCCTGAGCTAACTGAGTTTTTTAACTGGGGCTAGTTTTTTGGATTGAAATGACACGTGAGAATGTGTAGGAGGAAAGTGGTTATACAATTTTGAAATTTGGTCTGAAATGGCAAAAGTGGACAAACCATAGGGACGTAAATGGCACTTAACTCAAAAATAAATAAAAAATGCACGAGACATGTCGGTTTTATTACAAACTTTGTTTTTTTTTTTTTTACAATCATCATGTTTTTTAATCTAAGCTCGGGTTGTTTTTTAGCATAAGGGTCATGTGTATAGAGACAGAGCTGCAGAGAGAAGAACTCTGCATGGCGGTTTTGGTGTGGGCCCCGGACAAAAGAAATCAGCAGATGATGTTGATCTAGCATGTTCATCTCCTGTTTCCGATACTCCTGAAGAAGCTGAAGCTTTGAAAATTTCGTTTGGAGACGGGAGTTATGCCAGAAGAATTCTAGAAAAAATGGGCTGGAAAGAAGTAAGCATGAACACTCGGATGGTTTTCAAAATATTAGATTATAGTGTTATGCCGTTTGAAAATGTCGTTTGATCACCCATGTTTATACCTTGCAGGGAGAGGCACTCGGAAGCAGCATGAAGGGTATAACCGAGCCATTACAGGCAGTTGGAAACAAAGGAAGTTCAGGTTTGGGATGGAATCAAAACAACAATTGGAATCACATTTGATTTCAATCAAAATATTATCGGGTCGCCACAAAGTGAGTATTAAAATGTATGTGAAAAATGTCCATTGTCTAGTGTATATATGACAGAATTTTAATAGGTTTTCGGATTCCCTAACTGGATCGAGATTAGTTGTCCGGCTTTGAAAGAAGAAGGTTGGGTTTCAGTTTAGCCAAACAGAATTGATTTAAAATGCGATTATGCAAGTCGTTTCTGTTTTGCAAAGGTTCTACACATGAAGTTTGTGGGTGATTGATTATAAACCTTTCTTCTATGCTTTAGACTAGTGGTGTGGGCGGGAGTTTGGGCGTGGGTTGGGAGGGGAACGCCAGCTTTCCCACCCCGGGTTGCCGTTGGGCTGGGCGTGGCCCCTGTGGCGTGAGTATTCTGCCTGACGGGCGGCTGAGCTGGCTGGCTTTGGTTGGCTGGTCCAATATCCACATGGCTGGCCACGCCATGCTAGCCATGCCACGTGTCATGCAAAGCCCCAAACCCAAGGGCCCCCCCCCCCCCCCCCCCCCACACACACACACACACACCCCGCAGTCTTATGGTGTGTTATCCTCAAGGTACATCTTTAGTCCATAATATGGATTATGGACACTGAAGTTAAATCACCTCACGTCTTATATACGAGGTACAAGGGTATAGCTGTTTTCCTCATATATTTTTAGTATTGCAAAACACAAAATCCCGCCTCACATTAAGCAGATCTTGGTTTTAAAAGGTGCTTCAGGTAGTGACTTGTCGGCGCTAATCCCCTCACATCGGTAGCTTTATCTTAGTAGTAACAAGTTGCCGTTAGTGGCAACTTGTTACATCGTTGTTATGTTACATCGGTAGGAACCACTTGACACGCCTCGATAGCAACCTATGCAAGGTCAGTGGTAATAATTCTTCAGTCGCAACTCGAAATAAGCAATCTCCCCAACATCAACTCTAAGACCGTGGGGTATGGTGGGGCAGGGGTTGGGGGCGTGGGTCGACACGTGTCAATGGAGGGGCACCGCCGGTCACACCACAATTTGGTGGGTATGGTGGGGCGTGGCTAGGCCACGTGTATATTTATTTATTTTTCTAAAAATATTATTAATAACTCCTAAAAATTACAAAATACGTAAAAAACATTAATATTAAACATAAACATACTAAAATTAAAAAAAACCTACATAAAAAAAAACCATTACAAATATTAAACATAAACATACTAAAACTTAAAAAAAAACCTAAAGGGTTAAATAAATCTTGAAGAGGGCGAGCTTTTCGAACGGGCGCCTCTCCTTAGATTGGTACTCGATATTTGCCACCGCCACCCGGTCGTCGTGGCTAATGTCCCCGCCCGGGACGCTTTCGTAGTAGGCCTTGAAGCGATCTAGTTTCGGGCGTAGTTCGTGCCACTTGTGTTGGCACGCTTTGAGGTTGTGGCGGTTGTTACCAACGTTATGTTGATAACTTGCGAAAGCCGCTGGTCAGTACCGGGTTTCGCCGGGTTGTCGAGCTTTCATGGCGTCCACGACGCCAGTTACGAGTGCGATCTCTACTTCGTTAGTCCAGGAAGCCATGGGTGTCGGTTGTGAAGGATGGCGGTTTGGGGTAGCGAAGAGGACAGTCGGGGTGGGGTGTCGGTTGTGAAGGATGGTGGTTTGGGGTAGCGAAGGGGGACCGGTGGGCTTTAAATAACCGTTGGGCTTGGCCAACCCAACGGTTGGTTTTTAAAATTCAACCGGTCAACCACTTGGTCAACCCGCCTATAATGTTGGCCAATTAAAACCCGCCACCTCAGCTGGGTAGCCCCGCCCAACGCCGAGTGCCAAAGCCCCGCCCAAGGGGCCACGCCATAAGCCATGCCCACCCGGGGTGGTAACACCGGCGTTGCCATCCGACCCACACCCCAACCCCGCCCCATACCCCACAGCCTAAGATCCATAGCAACTGACATAGGGATTGGCTCGTTAGTTTAAGACATAAGCCCAACAAGGTTGAATGAGTCATTTCTAGTACAGTTCAAACGGACTGGGTTGGGTTGACCCAGAAATAATATTTGTCTTTATATATTTATATAAAAACAAACTAACTACTTTATTATTATTATTATTATTTTCAAACTACAATTTAGCAACATCTTGTTGCTTCATGAGCTGTAATACATGCATTGGGGGTTTTCCAAAAAAAAGTTGCATTTTTCACTTTTTATCTAAAGGTTTTTATATTTCATATTTTAACCCCTTTGACTTTTTTAGTTTTAATCCAAAGCTTTTCAACTTTTACAATTTAACCCTAACACTTTTTTTTTCAACTTTAGTCCCACATATTTTTCATCTTTCACAAGTTTTTCGTTTTATGTTTCGTTCTAAATTTTGCGAGTCAATACGCAGCAACGTGCGTGTGGAGTTCAACGTCTTTTCGCCTGTTTTTCCCCGTTTGACAGGCATGTCGCAACGTGTCTATTTTTCTCCGTTTGACAAGTTCGTCGCAACGCGTGGATCCTAGATCGACGTAGTTATTCTTTTCTACGTTTTCCGTTTCTATCTAATTTCTTCGCATTAACAGGCCGCAATGGGGTGCGTGGTTCAACGATTTTGCGTATGTTTTTTATTCGGTGTTATCTTTTACTTTTTTTATTTATTTTATTTTTACAAATTCTTCTGATGTAGGTGGTCGCTAGCAGTGGTTTGGCATTAGTGCTACTTGGCACAATTTTACGAACACATTTAACCAATTAAGTTTTTTACTAATAATTTATTTCAAGTTTACTGTTATACATATGAACATATTTAACCAATTAAGTTTTTTACTAATAATTTGTTTCAAGTTTACTGTTATACCTCATTTATTTAGAAAAAAACTATTTTTTCACATGCATATGTTTATCCACGTGCCAGTATAATTAAATTCAATTTGCTTTACGTGTCGACGTAAACTTTTTCTGGAAACGAGTCAGGTCAAATATAATAAGCTTTCGGTTAAAAAAACAATTTTTACGTGCATATTTTTATGTACGTTTTGGTATAAATTTAAGTTGGTGTATGTTTCGACGTAAACTTTTTTGGAAAATGAGTCAGGTGATGTTTTGTAAATTTTGTTTCGAATCGAGTGGAGTCAAATTGTGGTTTTTTTTCCATTTTTCCAAAAGCTTTAATTATTCTCTTTTGATTATATGTGTCAACTTTTCCGTTATACCTTTACGTTTTCTATGTATGACTAGGGTCACTTATAAGGGGGGAGGGGGGGGGGGGGGGCGTAGGGTCGCCCATCACTCATCACCCACTCATCACTCACAACATCCAATCAAGTTCCGCCACATCATCGAGCTTCCATCACTAGTGATGGAATTTAGTGGAAATGCCCATCACTCACCACACCCCAACAATTTCCCTCACAACACAACAATTTCCCTCACAACCCAACAAATCTTCACGCGTGTTCAACACAACGCGTTTTATGTTTGACGCGTGATAGAGACCAGTGGCAGTGGTGTATCACGCCATTCAACGCGTGGCCCTTCCTCTACCACGGACCACCCCGTCCCCTCTAATACATTATGATTGTACGGTATAAATTTGATTTACTTTATGTTTTGAGCCAATCACAATGCTTATATATGTTACATTGAGTTCAATCAAATACGTTGAAACGCGTGTTTTCATATGGTTAATGTATCACAAAATGTTTTGGATTAACCCATTTGATGTTTGCGATGTCCCGCGCCGCAAAACGCACAGTCGTTATCGCTAGTTACGATATACTACACTTTACGTGTTCAAAATAAACTGAACAACTTTCAAACCATTTGACATGTTCTTCACCTTTGTCTACCTATGGGCCTGATCCAACAAGCCCAAGTTAACTCTTTATTATAAAGAGGGAGATAACTCACATTACTACATTAGTGGGAGATATAACTGACTTAACTTGCTAATGTAAATATATTCATGGGGCTACTTATAGTGTATTTATGGATCACCGACGAGTTTTACTTCGCAACTTCGGCCAACTGACAACTCTAAAGTCTTGAACGAAATCCTATCCGAACTTCAATCTTCACCGTTCCTGACGGATCACCGACGACTAAAATCTATTGCGAAGGTTTTCAACCAACGCCAAAAAAACTTGGCAAAAATCTCGTCCGGAATGATATATGTGAAGGTGATCCTTCAGTAAACCGTCGCTAATTTCAATTACATGAATATAAACTTATAATCAGCTTATCAGTTTAGAAAGTGCTGGGGTTCAAAATTTCTATCATTTATCTTTGTGATTTCTTTTAGTGCATTTCATAAATTGGATTTGAATAGGTGATTTAGGTTTTAATTTTGTTTAACTTAAGTTTTAACAAGAAAAACAAATAATCAGTATTATTCTTTGAAGGATTTTATTTTTATCTAAACTTACTCCAAAAGTCCAACTCTAATATGTGTGATTGTGTGCCTCTAGAAATGATACACTGTGTGATTGTGTGCCTTTAGAAATGGTGTACAAAACATGTGTGTCATATTTAAAGTGTTAGGATTTTAAGAAAAAAAAATACATTTGATTTTTAGAATCCACTTTAAGCCCTATAAAAATTGACTTGAGCCCACCATGTATTAGACAAATTCTATATTTGAATCAAACAAGAAAATAGTTGAATAGTTCTATAAAATACCAAAAAGAGGTTTGTAAATTGTCTTTTCTATCAGGGTATTTTTCTTCCTAAGTTTGTGGTACCATTGGAAGGTGAAAAGAAGACAATACTCACATGAGGAATTCTAGATATGGGTTTGTTTTTACAATGATACAAACACCTTAATTTAAAAAAAAATTATATTTTGTTTTATGCCACAAAAATGCTAAGCCGCAATTCTATTCAATTTATAAAAACTAGAATTGATGTCCCGCGTTGCGGGATCCTTTTATAACGTGATTTACGTGTATTTATATCTTTTGTAATTGCTTATCGAGCAAAAGTAGACCAACCGGAAACGTTCATAAAAATACGCACACAAAAACATATTATATTTGACATGACTCATTTTTGAAAAAAAAAGTCAAACTGTAAACAACTTAATTTATACCAACACATACATAAAATTAACCAAGTAAAACTCAAGGTTGTCAAAATGTTATTATGTCGAAACGTAAACAAATTTGAATTTATCTGACACGTACATAAATGTCAAAACGTACACTAACTCAAAATGTCTATAAAAATAAGTACCAAAACGTATTATATATAACATGACTCATGAAACATAAAGTATTATGTACTTTAAAAAAATATTATATCAAAACCAATTTAAATTTATATCGATAGATACATAAAAATAAGCATTTAAAACTTGAGGGTGTTAAAAGACATCTTACAAAGTTTTTAAAAAGTTGAAGAGGGGTGTAAGTGTCAATATTAAAATTTAAGAAAAATGAGGTTCAGAAAAGTCAAAGTTACTGTAGCTAACTAGTTAACCAATTATATATATAATAATATTTTTTTTACGAAAGGGACGGTGATTTTAAAATCCGCTTTAAAACCCTATACAGAGCCGATTGACCATGTGTATTTGCAACTAAACAAGAAATCAGGTTATTCCCGCGGGCACGCAACCATGAAGTTCACAAATGTACCACTAGTACAAATGGCAGTAGCATGTAGCAAATCAACATGCTTCAGGCTCTGTCCCAAAAGATATCACCACGGTGACCAATCGTGTAGGGGACAAATAATATAAAAGGACAGTGACGTGTAGCCAATCAGCATGTGCCACTCACTGTCCATGATCTCCACTAAGAGCTGATGACAAACGCGAGAATAAGTACATTTGGAAGGAGACATGTACCCAATAACAATGCGCCATCATTCTCCACCTCTGCAGCACCTTAGAGGGGACCAAATGGATATTCCTTGAAAACTATGTCTGGCCCATGAGCCCATCTTATTCTCTAACCCTTGGGCTATAAATACCAACCTCTATCAAAGGTTTAAGAATTCCAACTTCTACTCTCTTACTCTAAACATACACATACACACACTGTTTCTCTCTCTAAGAACAGTTACTTATTCTCATGTGGGAGCCTAGTTAAGAGAAGAATCCCCTTCCCCTCTTAACGAGCTAGCGGTGTTGTTAGTTTTGCAGATCATTCACGACCATATGGATCAAAAAAGAGATTTAGAAGATTACCCCTACGAGATACCAACTTAGGCTCTATCCTCTGCGGATTAGAACTAGTGTTTCTTCATTGGCGCAATCCCATTTGCTATAACACACTTCCTTTTGATTTTTCTCTTATATTCGATCATATGGCTGATCAAATTCCTCCTCTTCAACTCTTTGGCTAAGGCTCAAAATTTGCGGCTGTCTAAACCGCTTCGCGCGACCCTGATCTCAATGATGATGAGTATAAGTAGGAAGATCACATCGTTGGGACCATCACAGAAAATCCCAACAGTGCACCCAGGACGAACCAGAATTCGTCTTTCAAGTTCCGCCATGCGAACACGTGTGCGCTGCAAGAACCACAACTACTAGAGGGGGAAACCCCTAAAACCTGGTTTATCAAACAGCTAGCAGCACTCGCTAACGAATATGCAAGTCTGTACGCATAAGCGCAACAAAAAGACCTATCAACAACACGCACTGTAACATATGACTCTCTACTCCGCACCTGTACACCACCACTCATCACAGGTGGTCACACGATGTAATATCCCAATAGAAGGTTTGGTAACTAAACCACATTAACTGAGGATGAGCGAGTAAAATACCATTGGTGGTAAAAATTATCCATTAAACAAAATAACTAAGAATGTTCTAATCTAGTTTAAAGACTAGTTAATTCTTAGAGGTGTTGAATGAGTTTTGAACTCTATGAGACAACTAATAAAGTGCAAGGGCCAAAAACAAACAAGAGCCAAACCTAAATAGTTAAAAAGAAAAAATCACAAAAAAACACACACTTGTGTATGTATATGTCGAACCAGGAGAAGAAAATAGGGGGGAAACCCTAGTTCATCTTGTTCTAGCAAATTGAAAGATGAACTGGAGCCAAAACACATACATGAACATAAATTAGTGATCTTCTAAGTTTGGAGATCATAAGGTATATAGTAATTTATATTTTGGTGATGAGTAGTATATGAAGGGACCTGTATGTGGTAATCTTGATTTGGATATTTTGATAGTATGATGAAATTGATGATGAATTTATGCTTATGATCATCATACATGCTAGTATGCGTGAAATACTTTAACAATTTAGAGGTTTAAGTATGAGTTCATATATTTCATAACGTAGGTCTTGATAATATGATGATTGATATGTAAATTTGGTTTAGATACATGATATAATAGAAATATATGTAGAAATCATGTACATGGTTGTTCTAGATCAAAACTCTCATTTGAGGTGAAATTGATTTTTTACATGGTTATGGATTTTGAACCTTTTATAAATGGATTATAAAAACTAGTCATTGAACTTGAAATCATGAGGATGTAATGTAAATGAATAATTAGAAAAGTGTTATCTAAGGGATACATGGTAATATGATGGCGAAATTAGCTAATATGGTAGCCTAAAAATGATGCCCAACTAGTATTTGATAAAATGCCTAAATGAGTTTATTGAACTTGTTAGTGCATTTGCATATAATAGAATCGAATGAATAAAATATGGTATAAAAGTCTATGAGGTGTGATGGTCAGGATGACTAATCTAACCATCTTGTGGATTTGTATTATAGTTTGACACATGACAAGCTAGGTAGGAGCTTGGAAAAGAATGGGTCAAACAGATCAAGACGTGAGAAGGCTTAAACGGACGCAAAGTTAGTAAACCTTACACTTCCTAGATTATAAGTTTTGTATTTAAATGAAGAGTAGATGGTTAAAATCGATGATTTGTTAAAGCCGAGACCCTATGATGTAAACCATTACGGGTCAAACGAAAAAATGGCGAATAATCACATTTCGGTGATTAACATAAATAATTTTAGAAATACGACCCTATGGTGTAAACCATAACGGGTCAAACGAGCCAAATGACGAGTAATCACATTTAGGTGATTAACGTAATGAATTTTGAAATATGACTTTCTGACACGAACCGAATGGGTCGAACAAGTAAAAATGAGTTTTTGGTGATAAACCAATAAACTTTCAAAATATGACTTTCTGACGTGAACAGAATGGGTTGAACAAGTAAAAAATGAGTTTTCGGTAATAAACCAATAAGCTGTCGAAATATGTCTTTACGACGGTTCCGAACAAATAAAAATGAGTTTTTTGTGATAAACCAATAAACTTTCGAAATATGACTTTCTGACGCGAAGCGAATGGGTCGAAAAGTAAAAATGAGTTTTTGGTAATAAACCAATAAACTTCCGAAATATGACTTTCTGACGCGAATTGAATGAGTCGAACAAGTAAAAAACGAGTTTTTGGTAATAAACCAATAAGCTTATGAAATATGACTTTCTAACGATTCCGAACAAGTAAAAATGAGTTTTTTTGTGATAAACCAATAAACTTTGGAAATATGATTTTCTGAAGCGAAGCGAATGGGTCGAACAAGTAAAAATGAGTTTTTGGTGATAAACCAATAAACTTTAAAAATATAACTTTCTGACGCGAACCAAACGAGTGAAACAAGTTAAAATGAATTTTTGATAATAAACACTTGCTGACGCGAACCAAACGGGTCAAACAAGTAAAAAGTGAGTTTTGGTGATAAGCACTTGCTCACGCGAACCAAACAGGTCAAACAAGTAAAAATGAATTTTTGGTAATAAACACTTGCTTACGCGAACCAAACGGGCCGAACAAGCAAAAATGTGAGTTTTTGGTGATAAGCACTGGCTGACGCGAACCAAACGGGTGAAACAAGTAAAAATGAATTTTGGCGAAAAATAAGATAAAGGTTGATTTAGATGCAAAAAAAAAAAGAGGGGCGAACCAAGAATGGTAAAAAGGACAAACGGGTCATGCGGGTTAAATGGCGATCACCATTTGAATCCGGTATTTAATGCTTTGTTTTGTCAAGTTCATGCTTATAGGTAAGCATAATGTATGGGCATGCATTACCACGAATTGGAAAGAAATAACCATTGCAAGATATGGATAACGAGTCAATGGTTTTGACTCGCGACAGGTATGTTTAAAAAGGTTATGCTTTCGGTAGGGGTAAATTAAAATCTGTCCCGTAATTGAGTCGGTCTTTTAGTAACATTTAAATAGGAGGCGTAGACCTTTTGATTTATGTCTCTTAACGGGTCATTTTGGTAAAATGTTATACTGGAGGCTAAAATTGGAATATAAAGGTTTTACTATAACAAACCACTACAAAGGAAGTTGTGGTGGAAGATATTATGAAAATCTTGATAAAGATAGGAGACATGAGCTAGAATGTGAAACGCCTACTAAAGGGTCGGTTGGTTAATGAACTTCGAACCGCAATAGTGATTTGAAAAGAAAACACGTTTTCAGTTGACACCGCCATGTGAAAATCTGACCCAACCGGGTAAGGGTGCTGAAAAAAAACACGTTTCAGCTAACACGGCCGGGTGGGTGGAAACCTGACCTGGCCGGGTAAAGAGGCTGCACAAAAAATGTGTGCTTAATTTTTTTGTTCAAATGTTTTGATTACTAATCGTTTGACCATATAACTAAAACACTAACTATTTTTAGTGTTTATGCCAAGCTTTCACTAAGGCGAGAACCGGACGGTCAGTCGACCAAGCACATGAAGAACCGAACTCTCCTGAACCACCATTTCCTCGAGAACATCCCTTCGGGATAATTAAAGCATGATCATGTATGTCGAAGTTTTTGAACTTATAAACTCGACTAATGTAAAATGTAAAACGATTGTAATAATAATCTGTATGTCGATTTGTCTAAGTTATCAGTTAACTCAGGCCTCAGACTCGTATGTTAAATGTAAAAAAAAGGACTAAATTATATGCATTTTTATAAACATATAGGAAACGGGTTAGAGTGTTACACACGGGAGGGGCCAACATGCGAAACACGCACGGCGACACTGATAGATACCGTGATGCCAATTTTGAACGACACCGAGATAGCATTCACAGTTATGCACGCACCCTTCCTCACAACCTTGTGTGCACGCCCCCTCGTGCACTCCCCAATCCCCACAGAGAGGTAGAAGATTGGGACACACAAACAAACGAGTTTGACCTTACTTACTACGAAGGGGATACCCACATTGTCCACACCACGAGAGTTTAGAGCAGTCGTGCAACCCCAAGCCACCTGTCGGCCCTATGTACAACCCTGGCGCGGACGATTATTTTTCAAATCCTTATAGACCCGTCGTTGTTGCTGAAAAGTCCAAGTTTTGCTGTAAGATAGCTTTGGCACCACTCCAGAAGTCACACGATTCTAGGGACTTATGGAAGTGGCAAGGAGCTAACACGTGCGATTTCTCGGTTAAAAGTATTAAAAAGATTTTAAACGATTTTAGGGACTCGAGCTCGCTATATGTTATGGAGTGGTGTAAATGGTTGCCAAAAAGTGCAACCTTTTTGCCTGGAGGGCGGAAATGGACAGGATTCCAACGGTAGAAGCGCTAAAACATAGGAACATCGGTGTTGATTCAGTGGGCTGCATTTTTTTTTTGTGATTGTCCGTTGGAAAAGTCTGATCATTTATTCACCGGTTGCATGGTGGGTGCTAAGATTTGGTGTTGGGTGAGTTCGTGGTGTAATATTCCTAATGTTTTTGCTTTTTCGGTTAGAGACTTATGGGAATATCACAATCACATTGGAGCGAGCGAGATCTAAAGGAATGTGGTGCACAAGATTATTATCCTCAGTTGTTGGTGCATTTGGAAGGCGAGAAGATATTTTCGAACAAGGATTGGAAGTTAGAAGACATCAAGAATAGTATTAAAGCTTACGGTTTTCTTTGGTTTAAAAATAGATCTAAATTTAAATCTATTTCGTGGTCGGAATGGTCTAAATTTGATTTCTTGTAAGTTGTTGTAGTCGGTTTTCTGTAGCCTAGGCCTGTTGGCTAAGTGATGTTTTGTGAATGAAATTTATCTTTCGGAAAAAAAATTGACAATTAAAAAACAAGCACGTACTCAAAGTAATAACCTATTAAAATATTTTTGTCACTAAAATGAAATCATAAATGCCTCTATTGGTGACAAGTGCACCTTAGAGCATTCATATTGATATCCCTATAAATATACATACATATCCACTTAAAAACAACTACTATATCCATATATTTCCACTAAAAACAAAAACTTTTTCTCTCTCTTTTTCAATTAAATAATATTTTTTTACCTTTATCAATACCTTTTTCTCTCTTCTTCACTCACAACCATTTCTAAGAATATTAAAAAATTATACAGTTTTCTCTCTCCAAATTTGTTTTCCAATATATTTACAGATGAACAATAATTTTCCCATATATTTTCTCTCTCCTCTACTCACAACCTATCAATCATTCCTTATAATATAACTAAACCCCCTCACATATTTTAAGGTCTTCATTGTGAATGCTCTTATAAATTTATGGAAGTGGCAACCCAATAACAAGATAACCAACACAACAAGAGTGGTGAAGCTTGATATTTCTGATTGAGGGGTCGAAAATGTATACACCTAAAAATATTATAACACCAGAGGTCGAAAACGTATATACCTAAAAAATCTATACGAAAACTTTACATACCAAATATTACTGAGCGAAAATTCGGATAGTCAGATTCCCAGCCCCTTCTATACTACGCCCTGTTTGTAAGACAAAAGTATTTTAATATATTTCTACACAATTGGGTCTACGGCAATTGTGTATACATAAAAAAATTGGGTTGTCTAAGCTCCTTGCAACTTCATAACTCTTTAAGATGCACCACAATAACAAGATAACCAACACAACATGCTTACGTCAAAGAGATTCTCTCTTGTAGAGGTGCAAGCCTCTGCCACTGCCAGTGGATGGTATGGTTTCCCAGGGAACACCGTTAGCCAAACTTTGATGCCAGCGTGGGCCCGGTTAAAACAACATAGCCTGGCCAGAGTGAGGTTGGGACCCTCTGTTTAGAAGAGCGTGAGATCTCTTTCACAACAAGTTACAAATTCTCACCGTTAAAAAAACAGAACAAATTGTTGTGTAAGCCAATTGCAGTGAAAAAAAATACAAATTAAGATAATGCGTTTGAGTTGCATTTGTGACATGGGTGATGAGTTGGAGAAGAGAGAGAGAGAGTACATATTAGAGAGAGGGCTTAAAAGTTTATGGCTAAGTGTAAGCATTTGTAGAGAGAGAATGAGATTTTTAGGTAAAAAGATATTAAATAAAGAAAAAGAAAGAGGAAATAGATTGGATAGTGAGATGATGTTGCAAAACTTTTATAAGAATTTTAATCTTGCATTGAAGATCATATAAGAAAACAATATTTGCCTATAATAGTGAAAAAAGTTGCAAATTAAGGTCATAAGAAATCAATATTCGCCTATAAATTCAAATCAAAACGTCTCCGGTTGTTCCATGTTGTGTTGAAGCCTTTAAAAACGTAAAAAAGTTTAAAAAAAAAAAAGCGAGATGCTCATATTGCTATGCAGAAAACCGTGTCGAAAAAAAAAATACTACGATTTATTAGTAAGGTTGTATACTTTAATGTATAACCACTTCAACCTTAACATTTGCTATGCATTGTGGTCAATAATTTAATGTATAACCACTTCAACCTTAACATTTGCTATGCAATGTGGTCAATAAGGGCAACTACATATTTTTTTTTATATTATTTTAACAGAAATAATGATAAAAGTGCTTTTTCAATAGTCAAAAGAGGGTAGCTAAAAGGGATCCAATGGTTACGTGTATGATAATAATACATTTTTGGGAGGGTGTATTTTCTATTTATTTATTGATACGTTTTCAAAACGTGTACTTTTTTATTTTACTCGTTTCTAATAAGACATTTTGGGAGTGTGTATGTTATTTTATTATACTCGTTTCTAATACTACATTTTTGGGAGCATGTAATCTCTTGTTATACTCGTTTCATGTAAACACGTTAGGTATATCATTTATATAACTAAAAAAATTCTAAACTAATCTCATACTCAAATACATATCAATTACACGTGGATTATCTAGGGTTTCAGGTTTGTCAGTTAGGTTCGAACGTGTTTGCCATCCATACTAAATAGCAAAAATGAAAACGTTTGTTTGGTATAAGATATACATTGGTGAGTGTTCTTTTTATAATTCTAAATAGGGTATTTTTTTTTTAATTTTTGTAATGTAGACCATATCGAGTCCTAGTACCGATGACGAATGAAATGATACCAACTAAACAACACTTATACCAGGGCCAACTCGAGAATCCTCTAAACGCTTTGGGAGCGGGGAACATAAGGCCCCTATAATATATACTCAATAATCATATATAAAAAGCCATAATACGAGAAAATAATTATTATAAATTTGTAATAAGTTTTAGTATAATTGTTTTACAATTTGAGTAGCTGGTCTTGTTTTTGTTTGGTTTAAAATCTAAGGGGTTGTTTGACAACTTCTAAATGAGTAAGTGCTAAACCAGTAAGAGGTCTAAACCATTAAGAGCAAGTATAATGTTTTTCAGAAACAAATGCGTGACCAATTTGATAAGAGGTTTTAACTATTTAGACTCAATATAATACTTAACTGTTCAGAGATAAATTTTTTAAGCATTTAGACATCTGCTCGTGAAACAAACAACCTGAACCATTAAGTACTGAACCAATAAGAGATCTGAACCATTAAAAGTCTATTAAAAGCCTAAACAAACAACCCCTAAATTAGGTTTAAACTTGTTGAGCCTAGCATTATTTGTGATCAAATATACAAACTCTCTCTATATGTAGGGTTGGTTTAGAATCAAAGCTCCCTGTAGTTCTGAGAACTCGATGGATTTGTTTTGCTAAATTATCTTAAATTTATCCCACAAGATAAAAAATATCATATGCAAAAAATTACAGCTGTGTAAATTTTTTTTACACATCTTACGTAAGATGATTTTACGATTCATTTATAATTTTCGTTGCGTATATATTGTTCATTTTAATTTTAAACAATACATAATTAATAAACATTTTAGAATTCAAAAACTATAATTAATAAATGATAAAAAAGTGAATAAAAAAAAGTAAAATGAGGCTGCCAGGTTTCGAACCCAGGTCGCCCATAAGCACAAACACACACCACACCACTCCGCCACACACTTCTTTCATGACAAATACAGAAACAAATAACATTTAAAGTAAATCCAAAAGTCAAACCAGAAATCAGCACGCCCAATTCGCAGTCGCCGGAAAAACCGACGATTTCGCAAATCACGACCATTTTCTTTGACTGAAACGCGTGAACTAAATTCGACATCGGTTATAACCGATGTCTAACCCCCAATTCCAGTCGTAACCGCCGGAAAAGTTTTGACCGCGAATCAAGAACATAATTCGGACCCAATACATCCTGTTCATCCTTATAAATACCCACCCAAACCTCTGGTGACCTTTTCGCTCAAAATCGCACAATTTCTCGAAGCTTTAGCACGTCAACGGAATTCCAATTTCGCCGGAATCACTGAACGGAAAACCGCGATTTTCTTCAGACGGTACAATCAACAAAATCTCTCTTGCTATCTTTCGATTTATAATCTAATTGCTCAATCTAGTAATCAAAACTGTTAAACAGTTTCCCTCAGCCGGAATCTGCAGATCGGAGACGATGAGACTTTGCCGGAAAACCTGAAGCAAACTCACCATTCCGGTATACCCTGTCATTTCATTTCGCTCTTCAATTCAATCAAATATCAGTAAGATCGATTAAACAGAACAGTCGGAATTCACTGTTCTGAAATGTTAAACGAAGAAGATAAAGTCGGACAATGTGTATAAGTTTAATTAAAACTGGATATTTCACCGGGTTAGACACACAGTCCAGCGGTGGACTGTGTGCAACATAATACGTACGTCCCGAGTTCGAATCGCACATGTTACCGACTTTCAGAAATAAAACCAATCCTTTTTAAACCTATTCAGATCACCTTTCAACATGTATATAAATATAATATAATTCAGTAATTAAACAGGTTAAGCACACAGCCCAACTGGTTGGGCTGTGCGTACTCGAACCGAACGTCTAGAGTTCGACTCCGGGTCACTGAAGTCAGTTCGGCCATTTTAAATCATTTTCGAAATAAACTAAATAAGATAAAAGTTAATCAGTATATATATATAATTAAAACAGAGAATATTTCGGGTTAGACACGTAGCTCAGTTGGTAGAGCTGCGTGCACGCATACGAGAGGTCCCGAGTTCGAACCTCACTCAGCGCATATAATTAACACAATCCGACCGGTCAACGGTCAACGATCAGAGTCAAAAAGTCAATATTTTTTTTATTTATTTAATCAGAAAATTATTTAAAAATACTTAAAAATAATATTTTTAAAGTTAGAAAATGTCTTTAAACTCACAAAAATAAATCTAAAAATCCTATTAAGATTATGAATTAAAAGTATTAATCTCAAATAAAATCCATTTATTTACCGAACCATTTCGTTATTATTTTAGGTTAGTTTTCCTCGTCGATCAAATCCTAAAATTCGTGCGCATCCAACGTCGTCAAAGAACGCACCCAATGTGAGTGAATCTCTACCAATTCCCCGTTTTAATCACATTTTGGGGTGTATCATGTGTCGTTTAATTCCTTATTATATTTAAACACTTGTGCATCCATCATATCCGTGATCAAATGTGTATCAAATGTGTATCAATTGTTGTGTGAATTATGTTTAGATTGAAGTTATCATTTTTAGTGCATGCATTTCATTAGGCCCATCAGCTCCCCGTTGGATACGGGTTGAGTATCAGGTGCCTCATTCGATCGGCTCCGTTTGATTGAGCCTTGATCTCACATACATCATCATTCATATCACTCGATCGGCTCCGTTTGATTGAGCCTTGATCTCATATACATCATCATTCATATCATTTACTCATCCAATGTGGTTTGTGTTTATGTTATATATATATGTTTGCTCACATGTGATTATTGCACAAATTTTCAATATTATGTACAACAAGAAATTAATAACAATGTTTTCTCAAGGTTCACTCGCCAACTTTTGTTGACCCAAAATATCCCCCGTTTTACGCATGATACAGGTGATCCAGTTGAGGCAAGAAACACATAGGAAGGCCTAGAAGAATAAATCAGTTTAAGCTTGGGATTGTTTTACTTAGTTTCATTTCCTTGTAATTGTATGGATTTGATTTGAATATTTTAGTTGTAATTTGAATTTAATAAATATGAAACATTTTAGTAAACATCATGAGCTTTGGTGATAACCCAATTATGCCCGACTCTTATTCCGCTGCGGGCCGGGGTGTGACATGAACCACATCCTATATATATATATATATATACACACAGGGATGGGTTAAAATGAGAACCACTTGAGTTGTGAGAAACGTAAGAACTAGGTCATCCAAAAGGTTTTTTTCAATTTTTTTCTCTCTCAAAAGTCATAAAAAATCACTTGTTTCGGTAAAAAACAAAACCGCATATCCACATTTACATGAGGCGTAAAAAATGATTTATTTTCTTGCAAAATTTACACCAGGCCGTAATTTGTTTTTTGCATTAGTCTAAACTACCGCATCGACAATTTTTATTTTTCCTTTTTTTACAGGTGTGTTTATAATATTTCTATCTACGTTTGCGCAAAATTTTTTTGGCCCAACTCGCCCCGGATCAAAAGTTCATGCGGTTCTCGCAACTCGTGATGGTTTTCATTAGGAATGAATCATATATATATATATATATAAGATGGGGAAGGTTCATTTGAGAAGAAAATTTTATTGAGAAGAAAAAGAACAAAAGGGTACAATTGTAAAACATTAAATAGTTTTTTCTCATCTCGTTTATTGTTATGTTTGACTAATTAACTAGTTATAAAGACAATCATCCTACACACTATTTTTTTTTACTTACACATATAAAAAATTATTCTACACATTTTGAAAATTATCCTACACATATTGAAATTTATCCTACACAACTCGTAATTTATCTTACGTCCCTCGTATTTATCCTACACTATAAATGGATTTTTATTTTTATTTTTTGAGAAAAATATTTATCTTAAAAATAAGTTACAAATTTAATATAGTTAGTTATTAAAGATGAAACTACCAATTAATGATGTATATAAGTTTACCAATATACTCTTATAGTTACATTAAGTACAAATATTAAATGAATTCTAATGAAACATTTCTATTGGTTGAAATTTCTTTTTTTTCTTCTTAAAAGAATTTCTTCTCATTTGAACCTTTCAATATATAAGATAGGATCAAGGGAAAACCCTTACGAGTTGTGAGAACTTAGAGAACTCGGCATTCCCGTGCGATTTTCGACCCTATTTTTTTCACACTCCTAGATTAAAAAGTTATAAAAGACTGGCGTCAAAAAAATAAAAAAAAAATTCGAAGTGGTGTTTTTCGCCCCCTTACGGTGGCTGTAAAAAATGATGACATAAGTATGACATCACCTTTTTAGCATTTACGGCAGCCATAAATGAAAAACAAACAAGTTTTTTTTTGGAAAAGTTGATTTTTTAAGATTTTTGGTAAAATTTTTTTTGAAAAAACCTTCCGTAAGGTCAAGTTCTCTAAGTTCTAACAACTCGTATGAGTTTTCATTTTACCCTAACCCTATATATATATATATATATATATATATATATATATATATATAAGAGAAAACCACCCCCAGTTACGAGAACTATGAGAACTCCTCCCATCCAATAGAATTTTAACAAATTACCTATATTCAAATTAAATCAAAAGGGCAATATAGTCATTTACTCTTGAGGTCATATCATTTCTTTCTCTTCTTTTTTAAAAGTCACATCAATTTTTTTTCTTTATTTTTCTCTTCCCTTTTCTTTTATAATAGATTATTCTTATTTTTTCTTATATTTTTCTTTTTCTTATTTTTACATTTATTAGAGATAAAAAAATATATTTAATTCATTTTACTCAATATATAAAAAAAGTTTTTGTAAGAAAACTTTTGAAAAAAAAAAGTTTTTCGTAAAAAAAACTTGTGCAAAAAAAACTTGTAAAAAACGGGGTGTAAAAAAACGGCGTGTAAATACGGAGCTAAAAAACGAGCCGTATAAAACAACGTGTAAAAAACGGGGCGTAAAAAACGGCGTGTAAAAGCGGGGCGTATAAAAGCGGTGCGTAAAAAAATTATGGGAAAAAACAGGCGTAAAAACGGCGCGTAAAAAAACGGGGGCATAAAAAACTGGATGTAAAAACGCGCGTAAATATAACGGGGGCGTAAAAAATGGCGCGCAAAAACGGAACGTAAAAATCGGGCCATAAAAAAAACAAAGCGTAAAAAAAGCGGGGTGTAAAAAACAGCGCGTAAAAATGACGCGTAAAAACGACGCGTAAAAACGGGGAGTATAAAAACGGCGCGTAAAAAAAACCGGTGGCATAAAAAAACTGGATGTAAAAATGGCGCGTAAATAAAAACGGGGCGTAAAAAACAGCGCGTAAAAAACCTGACGTAAAAAGGGCATGTAAAAATGTTTTTTTGTAAAAGAAATCTTGAAAAAAAATTGTTTTTTTTGTTAAAAAATCTGCTTTTAAAATGTGTTTAATAAAAAAAATCTGATTTTAATGAAAAACAATTAATATAATAAAACAAAAAAAGTAAAAAAAAAAACAATAAATGCAAAAAGACAAAAAAACAAATTTACGAAACTACCCTTTTAATATTAAAATATTAAAAACATAATAAGATAAAAATGATTTAATATTAGTTTTAATTACTTTTAACCTCATCCATCAATCTCCAAAGATCCAATTGTTAGAAAGTGATTCTCACGGTTCTCTCAACTGTAGGTGGTTCTCATTTTACCCATCCCATATATATATATATATATATATATATATATATAGTAGGGATCATAAAAGAAACACCTAATAATTGAGAATGGTGAGAACTATTCTATACCACTCATTTTCTATAAGCATTTTTTTTATTAAAGAACCTCTCTCCGGATTTTTTTAGTTGTACATATGTCTACATTGTTAATTTAAATATATATGTATAATACTTATTTTTCAATTTAAACACTTATGTACACATATGAATATTAGAAAAAAAATATGTTCAAAACCACAATTTTTCTCTACATATATATATATATATATATATATACACACACATAATCATTTATACATATATGTACATTATCAAACGAGTAAATTGTACAAAACGTCCTTTAAGTTTCATCAATCTTGCTGGTTTCAATCTTAATCTTTAAAAGTTGCCAAAACAAGCCTTTAAGATTAAATTAGTTACGGGTTTCATCCTTTATCACTAACCCGGTTATTAATTCATGTTAAATGGCCTCACATGCATGGCATGTGAGGGTAAAACCGTCTTTTTCATACATGTGAGCTTATAAAACCCATAAAACACTGATTAAATCCCAGACGTCTTCGATACTCACAATTCACATAAAATCCTCATCGCTCATTCAGTGTTCCGATCAGGAACAGACACTATTCCGATCAACACTTACAATTCTCTTTAAACCAAAATCATTCAAAACCCAAATGGCTAACAGAGGAGGTGGATTTCATATACGCGGAGAAGATGATGATGTTTATGATGTCGATGAACTTCATGGTAAAGTTCAAAGTTCAATTTTATCATATTTTACTTCGATCCATTTCATGTATGTGTTTAAAGTTTAGATTTTTTATCTTTAAAATGCAGAACTTTATCCAATGTTCTTCTCAATCAACATGCATCATTGGGGATCATTTACAAACAATCCAGGTCGTATGTATGTAAATGGTTTGTTAAGTTTCGTTGATTTGGTAGACGACGAGAAATTTGGGATTTATGAATTGGCCCTAATGACGAAAGAGTTAGGGTACGATCTTGATGTCCCTACCTTTTACCATTATGTTGAGCCAGGGGGTGATTTGGAATCTGGGATTCATCCATTGGCTAAAGATTCCCATGTCTTGCAGTTGTTAGAAATCATTCATGAGGGGAACATGTTTATTGATATATACGTTGAGAATGGGATGTCTAATATTATCTTAGTAGAGATACCCTCACAATCAAGTGTGGTACTAGAAGAAGTCAGTGAAGTTGAAGCTCAAATGATTGATAGTAAAAGGAACAACCCAAAGGGACTAGCATTGACCTGGAATGAATCAACAAATGAAAACAATGGAGGTGTGGAATGTGGAACAAAGCACATTGGAGGTGATACTGAAAATGCAGCATATGTAGTAGATATTGGAAACTCTAGTATTGTTATTCCTATGTCATGCTTAATTGGTCTTAAAAACCTATGTCATGTTTAATTGTCTTTGAAAACTATGTAGACTTGGTGACGTTTGTTATGTTTTGTATTAGACAGTATTTTCTTTATGGGATGTCATGTTTTTATTGTCTTTATATGATTTGAGGGTGTTATATGTTATACGGTCGTTTAATAATTTGAGGGTGTCATATGCTATACAGTTAATGCAGGGTTCAGGGGGCAGATTACAATTTCTGTTGGTGGTTCTGTTTGCAGATTGTTTGGGGGTTGTAGATTATCAAGGGTTGCAGTTTGTTAAGGGTTGCAAGTTGTTAGGTAATGCAGGTTGTTAGGTGATGATAAGTGTCAAATGTCCGCGGACACTTATTCTTTCACTTTGTTATGTCCGCGGACACTTATTCGTTCACTTTGTTATGTCCGCGGACACTTATGCTTTCACTTTGTTATGTCCGCGGACACTTATGCTTTCACTTTGTGATGTCCGCGGACACGTATGCGTTCACTTTGTTATGTACGCGGCTATACAAACATGACATAAATAACAACTGCAACAATATCCATATGATCGAAATTTCCAAAATACATTCCATTGATAATATCCAAAATATATAACTACCTTAACATGATTCACAACTACAAAACACAATACATCAAGATCATACTAGATTTCATTCCACTAACTAACTATTTTAAGAAACACAACAGTGAAAAGCATCAACCAACTAAGAATCATGTACTTTTTCCATTTTTTTGATTCAGCTCTGCTATCTTTCAAATGTTCTTCAAGTTTCTTGTTTCTAGCATGAAGCTCATGATTTGAATCCATAAGTTCACTGTTAGTCCTTAGTAATCCTGGAATGGTATATTGTGCTTCTTCATCAGCCTTTGGTTCAACCCATCCAATGAAATTCTTACAAATCGGTGATGCCTGTAAACAAAACAACATACACTAAACATTGATTTTCAAATTATGGTGAATTTGGGGAAAACTTACTTTGAAGGGACACGAGTGATACAGTCGTCCTGGGTTTCTATCTGACCGAGAGGTTCGTAAGATTGCTTCCTTCCCACACGAACAATAAACAAATGACATTGAAGTTGGGATTAGAATCTAGGGTTTGCAATGTGCAATTGTGTGAGGTGGAAGAACAAGAACACAAAGGGTCTGGGATTTTATTAGGGTTTTATAAGCTCACATGTATGAAAAAGACGGTTTTACCCTCACATGCCATGCATGTGAGGCCATTTAACATGAATTAATAACCGGGTTAGTGATAAAGGATGGAACCCGTAACTAATTTAATCTTAAAGGCTTGTTTTGGCAACTTTTAAAGGTTAAGGCTGAAACCAGCAAGATTCATGAAACTTAAAGGACGTTTTGTGCAATTTACTCTTATCAAACATATACACATTTAAACATGTTTGTACACATGTGTATCATTGAAAAAAGTTTTGCTTAGAAAAATTGAGTGGTCCAAAATGGTTCTCACGGTTCTTAATTGCGTAAGTGATTCTCACAGGATCCTAATCATATATATATATTAGAAAAAATTGGGCCCTCGGAGAGGCCAGACCCTGGTCCGTTGCCGACTATAGCTCACCCACAAAGCTGGCTGTGATCTGTACCATTATCGGTGTAATTGGAAATGATATTTGTAAGGCTATATCGAGTGATGGTACCAACGAAAAACGAAACCAATACTGATTGAAAAACATTAGTATTATTGAAAAAGGTAGAGCTATTTAATTGAAGGTTTTGGATCGTTGTAGAATGGAAGTATTCTTTTATTTTTTGGGTACATCAAAAACTTTAGTGTACAAACCATTGTATATTAATAAAATGCGTCGCAAACAATATTGAGTACCAGTATCGTAACCGTAACGATCGAGTTGTGTTAGACTTAGGGTTGTAAATGAACTAAACGTTCAGCAAAAAAGTTTGTGAACCATTTGGCGGGAAGTTCATCTTGGTTCTTTTGTTTAATAATGAACTGACACAAACAAAAAATTTTCTTCGATTGATTAAATGAACGAACATGAATAAAGGTCTAGTTCATTCGACTATGTTTGTGAACATTCGATAATATGTCTGTTTATATTCGTCCATTTACATTCGTTCACTTATATTCGTTTTGTGGCTATAGTAGACTACTAGTTTAGTTTCTTGATTGTATGATTTGGTGGCTATACTTGACTACTTGTGTCTAACATGTAAGGTTAACAATGATTTTTTTTTATAATTTTCATTTTAAATGTTCATTTGTGTTCAAAATTTAGTTTTTTTTTTACAAACAGACGCAGACATAAACTTCAGTTTGTCATGTTTAAACGATGACGAACTGTTTGGGAACAACTTGTATCCTTAATAAATAAACACCAACATTACATCATTCGTATTCGTTCGGTTCGTCACTAGTTATTTTTGTCATAAAGTATAATGGTTGCCGTTACCATGCCATTAAAGAAATAAACTGGCAGCGACCAAACAATGTCTTAATATATATACACATTAAAAGATGGAAAGTGAACTGTAACATGTATTTTTTAATGCTAAACTTTTTCAAGTTACAACTCCACCCTATATGTTTTTAATAATATATATAGATTTAATTTTTCTTTAATTTGATTTTTCTTGAATAACTCGCATTCGCTTTTTTTTCAAAAAATATTGAATACACAGCCGTGTTTAATGTTTTTCTCTTGACATTTTGGCTATTTTTTAATGCTATACTTTTTTAAGTTACAACTCCACCCTATATGTTTGTAATAATATATATATATACGTTTAGTTTTTTTTTTATTTGTTTTTCTTTAATAACTCGCATTCCTTAATTTTTTTTAAAAATGTTGAATACATAGTCGTGTTTAATATTTTTCTCTTGACATTTTGGCATAGGTATTGTTGAAAACAAATATATATATATATATATATATATGGTAAGGTTCAGCGAGAACCACTTTTATTATGAGAATCGCGAGAACCATTATGAACACAAAAAAGTAATCCACTACATCATCACAAAAAACCTAAAAAAACCTAACCCCTCCCCCCCTCAAAACCTAACCCCCACCCAAGCTAAATGCTAAAAACCTTAACCTTAAAAAAATCTAAAACCACTCAATATTTTTTTAACATTTTTTAACAATGTCAATAATTTTTGTTTTGGTGACGATAAGTAGCGATTTTTTTTTTGTAAAAAATGTTAAAAATTGGGTGGTTTTTAGATTTTTATGTAATTTTTGGTTATGTTCATATTGGTTTTCGCGGTTCTCACAATAAATGGTGGTTCCCAACGGATCCTTTTCCGTGAAATTTGTGGAAAACGATGGAAAGTATGAAAACGGTGAGAACGCCCCTCGTCCGTTGGATTAAAACAATATGTGGATTAGAATTCGCTTACTTGGGCGTGCTTCATTAAGGGTAAAATGGTATTTCCACTGTTGTTAAGCAAAACGCCACATTAATGACAAAACGCCATTTATTACACACCGCTCCCTTGCATATGAAACGACGTATGTATTTAAAACGCCATTGATACAAACAACGACACTTAACAATAAAAACGCGTTACAGATATTTGTTTGGAACAAAAATTTAACTGAAAGTTAATTATTAACATTATTACAAAATATTTCCTCCTAAATTACGCGCCAAACCATCATTATATAAACAACGTTATAATTACCTCAATTATCACTTCAAAAAAAATTAGTCATACTAAACGCCAAAAATGGTAGCCATCGTTTCATGGTGATACACACTCAAAACCAGAAGATTCCTGATCTGTTTTGACAACAGAAGAAGAGTGTTTGTTAAAACAATCAGAGCCATCTTGAACCTGGAGGAAGAAGTACAAAGAGGGATCTAAGCACTTGGCGTCCCTCTAGATAACCAATGTGATAAAAGACATATGCTCATAAGAAGACTAACCAGAAAATTTGGAACAAACAACGCAAATGCAACAATGGAACGAGTCATCAGATCATGGCGTTTTGATGATGACACTAACATGGTCACTGTTATATGTGACAACGGGGAGCAGGAAGACTACATGCTTGAAAACATGATGACCAAGCAGGGGCTTGGGTTCATGGAGAAGTTACACAACGCAACATGGTTGAACACAGACATGAACCCGAAAGTGGAGTTGTTGCATGACATGTTCAAATAGAGGCTTCAAAATCTTCAAGAACAAACGCTAATGAAAGCGAAAGTGATGACTTGGATGAGAAACTGGATGAAGAATTCGAAGAAGACGGAGGGAGTGATGCCATAGTTCTCAGACGTAATCTCTTCTAACCAAGAGTTTTAATTTTTTTTTATCTTGTAGGCTAATTTTTTCTGTTTTTTGCTAACTACTTTTTAAATAATAAAATAGTATTTCCTCCAATTAGCTATAAAACGCCAAAATCTTACAATTGCAAAAACGTTAATTAGTGAGTTCTATAATTCTTATCAGTGAAAAGTCAGATACTTTATTACCATCATTTATTAAAATGTTAAATACAAAACGCCAAAACATGAAAGATGGGACGTGTTATAGCCTTGACATATAAAAGCTGAACAAACAGTAACTGAATAGACAGATACTTTACTGCTACCATTTATTAAAATAAAATTCCGCCAAAAACTACGCGATAAAAATTCTTATATAAACAAACATCTCAGAACCAAATTGGTCACACCCAAAAACACAAAAAAACCATATTTTCTTGGCAAAACCATTCACTTAACACGCCATGGTCACTTGGCAATCCATTTCACTTAAAAAACGCCATGTTCTCATGCTCACACCCATAAACTTTTTGCTGAATGAGATGGACAAATCATCAAGAAAACGGTTATAGCGACGATGATCTGTTGCTTTGTATGCTCTTTTCTGGAGGAAGGTTTTGATGAGAAGAAGAGACCGATATCAGTGTTGATGCTATTTCGGAGTGCCTTGTTACAAGATGTAGAGTGGGATGAGGATGAGGATAAGGGCATGTGTAAATGCTATCTTGGACATCAAGCAAAAAACCCACTCACAATCACACCCCAATAATAGCATTGACAAAATACGGAATCGGTCTATCTTTCCAACATCCAAAAGAACCACCCCAACAACCCAACAACAACATATCATCACAAAAACCAAAACACCATATTTAACTGATCGATCGGTTTTGTCTAGAGCTTGGCGTTTCAACTGTGTAGGAACAAAGTTAAAAAGGAAGAGACTGATAGCAGTGAAGATTTGGAAAGGAAATTTGATAGCGGTGAAGAAGAAGAGACAGATAGCAGTGAAGATTTGGAAAAGGATATTTGATTAGCATTTTTAGTTTTCTACTTCTTTCCTATTTTTTTATTTGGTGTCGTTTTCTGTGGTTTGTTATCTACTTCTCAGCTAATAAAGAACTTCTCTAAGATTACTTATAGAAATGCCAAAATGCTAAAAAAACGGCAAACAACAAAACGCCAAATTCAATGTACAGGTGAATAGAACACAAAATGCATTACCGTACTAAAGTTTAGTTTGCATCTTTACCTATAAAACACAATTAAATAAAAACGCTAAACTTAAAAAGATGGGAAGTTTTACAGCCCTAACAGACTGAACAAACAGTAACTGAGGCGACGGATACTTGATTACTAACAATTATTATATTGAAAACCACACCATGACACACAAAAATCAACTTTTTATATTTTCTAAACGCCATAATTACCTGACGCGTTATAGGTCTCCATCCTACATCAAAACGACAAAAAATATACATAAAAACATATATAGGTCTGCATCCTGCTATTGTTTTTGGCGCCAAGACATAGTTTCTTACGTAAAAAAAAGACATCAAAAATGTAAAACACCCACTAAATATAAAACACCTACTAAATAAAAGATATTTTTCCTAGGTTGTTTTTTCTGAGTTTTAGTCCCTATATTATATCATCTTTACATCTTTACGTGTTAAACGCAAAACTAGAAAGATGGGGAGTGCTACAGACTTAACAGATAAAGCTGAACAAAAACAGTAAACCTGAATCGACATATACTTATTAATTGCATTAATTATAATAATATCCCGCCCAAACTACACGCCAAATATGTCCTATAAAGAGAAACATCTCAGCACCTTCCGTTGATCACACCACAAAATAAACGCCATGTTTCCTAAATACCACTCATTATAAAAACGCCAAAAAGTTAAAAAAAGGTCAAAGATGACAAACAACTTCTCTTGATATTCAGTATTATTTTCAATGAAAATTCGGTGAATGGATTCTTAGGTGAAGGGGATGACTCAATAAGCTTTTACTGAATGAGATGGACGGATCTTCAAGAAAAAGAGACAGATGACAGCGATATGACATTTTGTGTGCTTTTTTCTTGATGAAAATTGGCATGGGAAGAAAGAGGCCGATACCAGTGCAAATGCTATTTTGACTTCATAATGAGGATGAAGATGATGAACAAATAGCATCCACCCACACGGCGTTGATCTATGTCTCCAACATCCACAAAAGCCACTTCACGCAACGAACAACAAATAAAAACGTGTCAAACCCAATACGCCATATATTTGTGACAGTTCTTGTATTTTCAAAAGAAGAAAGAGACTGATGACAGTGACAATTTGGGAGAGAAATTGCATTCGGATTTTTAATTTATTTTTTTCGCTTCTATTTTTTTTCTAGTGTTTGTTATCTAATTTTCCGCTTAAGAAATACATTATTCCTCTACAAAAAAAGCTTGTAAAACGCCAAGATGACACAAACGCGAAACTTAAAAACCAATAAGTTCTAAATAATGAAAACGCCGAAAAATTGTTTTAGACAATTACATCTACTTGTTCTTATTAAACGCCATAACTTGAATAATGATAATGCCATCTACTGAGCAGGGTGAAAAATGACAATCGTACCCCGCGTATCATTTAGCGCGCCTCTGCCAGGTGTTGGGCCATGATCCGTTCTCACCGTTTTCACACTTCAAATCGTTTTCTCCGAATACCCAACTCGCGCCGGATCAAAAAGTTCTCACGGTTCTCGCAACGGTAAAATGAGAACCACCATGAGTTGCGAGAACCGTGAGAACTTTTTGATCCAACGCGAGTTGGGTCAAATTTTTTTTGCACAAACGTAGATGAAAAAATTATAAACACATCTGTAAAAAAGTAAAAAAATTACCGAGTCGGTAGTTTTGAGTGATGCAAGTTTTTCTTTACGGCAGACGTAAATTTGAAGAAGATAAATATTTTTTTTACGTCTCATGTAAATGTGGGTATGCGACATTTTTTTTCATTTTTTTTTAAACAAGTGATTGTTTTTACGACTTTTGAGAAAAAATTTCGAAAAAAACCCGCGGTTCTCGCAACTCATAGTGGTTCTTATTTGAACCGAATCCTATATATATATATATATATATATATATATATATATATATATATTAAAAAGATGGAAAGTGAACAATGACGTGTATTTTTTATACTAATTTTTTAGTTACAACTCCACCCTGTATGTTTCTATATAATAACTCGCATTCGCTATTTCTCTGAAAAATGTTGAATACACGTCCATGTTTCAAGTTTTTATCTTGACATTTTGGGATAGGTATCACTGAAAACGAAGTTTTATTTAAATTAGTACTATGATGAATCGAACCAATACCAATATCGGCACCAATATCAGGATTATCGGAATCGATAACGCCATTCATTTTATGGTTTTCAATTTATAAAATATTTCGATAGCCTTTTAGCCATACCACGACTTAAAACCATGCTATGAATACCCTAACAAACTAAATCAACAGTGACCAAATTTTTGTTGCATCGCCTGAGAATACCGCTAGTTATATATATATATATCAGTTACCAAGTTGTATGTACATTAATGGTTGTAACTTTGGCTTTAGGAGTGGTTTGTGCATTAAAAGTTGCAGTTTTGGCTTTAAGGTTTAATACGCATTTTTGTTTTTAAATTTTAAACCCATTACTTTTCCATCTTATAAAATTTAACCCTAACATATTTTTACTTTCAACTTTGGTCCTTTATACTTTTTATGTTATTTTATTTTTTACAATTTTTGTTTTACATCTCGGTCTGAATTTATCGAGTTAAAATGCGGCAACGTGTGTGGTTTAACATTCATGTTTTTCCCCTTTAACGCCCCCTCGCAACAAATGGGTCCTAGATTGACTTAGTTATTATTTTCTATCTTTTATGTTACGCATGCGTAGTTTAACTTTTTTATGTTTGATTTTATTTTTTTCATTTTTTATTTCTTTTGTTTTATGAGCTTTAACAGTGTTGGTGATCATCGACGATGATGTGACATTGAAGGTCCGTGATCAGGCGGTTCTAGACGGAAGTTAGTGCATAACATGTCAATTTTGGTAGAATGCTATTAATAATGGAGTAGAAACAGAATGCAACGGAAGTCTTCATTCATACTGAAAGAGTATACATCTTTAAGTCCAGCTGCCGGAGTTCCTGGAGAGAATCCGGCAGCACCTCCCCGTAGGATTGCAAAAACTTAAATGACAAATGAACAACACACCTATATATAGGGTAACAAGTTCGCCTGTGCATGGATAAGTTCGGGTGAACTTGTCCTTCACAGGACAAGTTCGGGCGAACTTGACCATTACGTGTCAAGTTCGGGCGAACTTGTTCCCAATTTCACTATTCGCTCCGTATTTTGGTCGTGTGTTCAATTCTAACCTATACAATATTCAACACACGCTCAATCTAGCATCTTCGACAGGTGACGAACACAAAATACATCAACAGACATTAGTGCTACTAAGAATCGTTTTACATTCCACCACAACGCTGAGGCTTAATACTTGTAGGTCCGTTGTACGGATCGTTCATGTCCTAATTTGGCTAACCTAAGGTAAACGTGCGCAATCTGTTTGCATAGGCGACATTGTAGACAAGTTTGTTACTGTTTCATTTATTAGTAAACATTACAGCTCCTGGAAACACTTGGACAGAGCTTCGCCTTCCAAGTTACAAAATCTCTGAATGTTACAAATAAAATCACAACACTCCTATTTATAGGAGAACAAGTTCGCTTGAAATGTGTCATGGCCAAGTTCGGGCAAACTTGTCCTTCACAGGACAACTTCGGACGAACTTGTCCATGTACTTTACAAGTTCGGGCGAACTTATCTCACATCATACATAAACTTAACGTTTCGCTCCTAAATACAGACTCGATATTATACAATGACGTAGGCAACATACATATGCATCAACAGACTCCCCTTGGATGTTGTCGTAGTCATCAGTCTTCAATTAAGTTCCAGTGTCTTTAAAATTTTCTTGATCTTTATTTCTTGAATAACTTTAACATCCATGATCTTCATATCTTCTACAATCCTGTTCTCTTTTCTTGAGCTTGTCTTGATAAAACTTTAATCACCATGCTCCCCCTTACTTTGAGCTTTATGTTATTTTCAATCAACGTGTTTTATCCAGCTTTCCTTTAAAATCTATTTTCTGTTTCAAAAATCCTCAAACTTTCAAATAAAACATTTCAGATTCAAACTTTGAAACCTCTAAATACAACCATTTCAAAATTAATCTTCTCATCAGTTGTAAACCCTCTCAATTAATGAAGTCCAAATTAATGACCTTGAATATCTGATTTATGTATAAGTTCAACTTAATGATCTTGATTAAACATTTTGACACTAAACTGACGCATTTACTCAAATGTAAGTTTCAAATTAATGAACTTTTAAACTTTTCAGATAAAATTTCAAAAGTTTTTAAATTTTGTTCAGCAACTCTAGATTTTAAAAATCAGCTTTTCATCATTAGTGGTCGAAGATAATAAAATCTTTTTGTTTTGAAAAGAATATCAAACTCTAACTATGTACAAACATATTTACAGACATATTTTTGTGAATTCGTGTCTAAGGATCATATCAGTTGATTGAGACATATCACACGTACCGCTGACCTTTTTAATGACTGCAAGTTTAAAACATGTTTACCTAGATTGTCGATATGTTTGTCCACTTAAAATTCAACACAATTCTCAATTGTTCCAAGATATGTTAGTTTTAATTATAAAACTTGACTTAACTATGGTTCCCATCTCATAATATACTCCCGTATCAAAATTCCCTAGATTTCATCTTACGGGTGAGTATAGCGTAATTGATATCTGTATCTGGGTTGTGCGAGGCCTTGAGAGCTCAGGTTAATACCAACGTATCGACAAAGAGATGAAGGCTCAACTTTAAGGTGTTGTTCCAATTATGGAATCTTTTGACTGCAATTGATTAGATCTTTCGATTCTTTCAATTTTGCTGCAATTTTAAGGGTTTTTTGCAAAAGTATTATAGAAGTTCTAGGCCATTGCTTACGCAAAAACAGAAGAACTTGTATAATACCCCAGATATCAATCATCTATAAAGACCTCGTATCTCAGAATCAGGCATTCTCTCAAACGAAATTTCAGAGTACTAAGTCCATATATCCAAGAGATGTTAATCCACAAGCTAAGCAGTTGTAAAATTTAGTTTATATCTTGGAAACAATCTACTAAACGTGTAAAGCCTATCGACACATCCACAGTAAGACTTGTTTAATTCTTTTAAACTTTACAAATCCTTAGCATACTGTGATAGTCCACTGATGTACTATCATTTCCTTTTTGACACAAAACTCTTTTTGTCTTTTTTAATGTTTTTGTACATTTTGGTTTTTAATATGTTTTTAGATTTTCTGAAATTTCTCCCCCTAAAATTCAAAAACATATTTTTGGAATTTTTGATTTATAGAAAAGCATTGACCAACTGATGAGAATCATTTCAATTCGCCATCCATTACTGCTTCACAAATTTTCTTTTAAACCTCTCCCCCTCATGATGACAAAAACCTTGACACTTTTGTGTTTATAAAACATTTATATCGTTGAGTTTTGTCTGTTCAACAGTGAGGTTTCTGTGAAATTTTTCAAATTTTCTTCAAAAATTTGTTAAAATTTTCTCCAAAAATTTTCAAATTTTTAAAATATGTTTTCGAAAAATTTTCTCCTCAAGTAAACGTTATTAAAACATGTTTTCGAAAAATTTTCTCCAAAAAATTTCAAAATTTTAAAGTAAATGTTTTTGGAATTTCAAAATTTGTAAAAATGGCCTATATATAGAACTTGTTATCCCGGCCATTGTCTTTATTGTGTGCCCCAGAACTCCATTCTAAGTAATTTTCTTTCATCTCAGAAATTCCTGCACAAAATTCAAAGTTGAATAATGATACCCAAGCCTTTTCAGTCTTAGGCGTTGTTTCTTCAACCTTAATTTTGATTTTCTTTTCACAATCAGGTTTATTTTGGACTTTCTCAAGTTTCGGAAAGTCCTCTAAACTTTCAATTTTCACTGATTGTGTAACTTCCTTTTCTTTTACCAACCATGTTTGATTTTTATGAAAAGCTTTCTTGAAATACAATGTAGAAACTTTTTGTTCATTACTGTTCGAGGATTCACCAGTTTCAAAATTTGAAAACTTAGTAATAACTGGTTTCACCTTATTTGTAGTTTCTGTACATTGTTTCCAAACCTGAGTTGGTACTTTCAAATCCTCAGAATTTTTCGTATCAATATGAACAGGCTTAAAATTATTTTGTGGACATTTTCTAGCAATGTGTCCATTTAATCCACAATTGTGACACATCCTGTTATCATACCTATCTTTTTTGACAAACCATACACTCAAATCATAACATGGATTTGATGTGTGGTAGCCATCTTTCCTACTTCTCCTGTAAACTTGATTTGACTTTGAAGCACCGTGGTCGGACCTTCACCACTTATTTTCAAATTTTTGTGAGTTTATATTTTCAAATTTTTGTGATTTTTTATAATAATTGGATGATCGTATCGATGAACTTTTATTTTTCTTTTGAAACTTTTTAGAATTTCTAAAACTTCGTTTTTCCTTTTGTTTTCATTCTCCATTCTGCTTAGAATGTTTTTGCGTTGAGCATTCATCTTTTTCAGTAGATTGTAGAACAGTCTTGAAATTCTCTTTTAGTTTTAAAAATATTTCATTTTTATCACTTTCATCGTCGATATCATCATCACAATCCTCAATTATGACATCGTCATAATTTGTGACATTGTCACTTATTGGAATTTCTTTTTTATTCTTATTGATCGGCTTTGGACATATATGATCTAACATTAAAGACGAGGTCCAAAATCATTCCATTTCTTTTCCAAATCAATAATTTTATTTTTAGCATTCTCAACTTCATTTTCAAGTTGAGTTATTTTTCCAAGATAAGAATTTATTGCTTTTTGATTTTCAATATTGTTTTTTTCAAAAACAAATTTTCCATTTTCTAAAATTTGTATTTTATTTTCAAAAATCTTTTCATTTTCTTTTAACTTTTTATTTTCTAATGTCAAACTCTCCAGAGTGGTCAAGAGTTTGGCATTATCTGCCAGATAATCACTTAAATCTTCATCATAGACTCATAGACTGGGCAGATTGGTTTAGAACTTGAAGACTCATTTGTAGATGTACTTGAAACTTGTTCTTCACAGTTCTTCGCCATTATTCTTCTTTCTCTCTTTATCAAATAATTTAAACTTTGTATTTCCAGATCGTTTCCTTGATCACTAAATAGACCTGTAGAAGATTGACAAACTTCAGAATTATTAAAACTTTGACAAGTATTTTCATCTTCAGATTTAATCTCAGACTCACTTTCCTTTTTTAGTTTTAAAACTTTCATATTTTCAATTACAGGAATGTGATTTTTAATTTTTCCAAAAATTTAGGTATTGACAAACCAGGCTCCTTTTTAAAAACCTCTTCAAAATAACCATCCCACTCTGATGGTAATGTATTTGCAAAATTCAAAATCTTTTTATATTCCTGGAAGTAAAACACACTTTCAAATTCTATTAATTTTTTATCCATGAAATAAAATCATTCTATCAGATCATCCACCGATTCATCCTTTTTACATTTAAAATTCTCAAATCTTTTAATCCAAATGGTTAAACGTTTATGAGGATTCAAATATGAAGGCACCTCATCCCAATCATTCATTTTTTCAAAATCAATATCTGCCATTACCGACAAAATTTTGGTTTTCAAAAGCTTTATTCAAAATTTAACTTTTTTAATCGACAATTTTAACGTGTCGGTTTGCTAAAAACGTTTAAGATTTTTCCAAAAATCGTTTTTACCAGATTATAACTTTAAAATCGTCTCGTCGATATGAATCTAACGATATATAATGTTTGAGACGTTTTTCGGGATTTTCATGCATTTTTTTTAAAACCTTACCTAACTTCGTCCGAACTTGTAACCCTTTGAACAACTTCGTCCGAACTTGTAATCCTTTGGACAAGTTCGTGCGAACTTGTACACTTTTGTACAACTTCGGGCGAAGTTATGTAACAACTTCGGACATAATTTCCCCCAAAACTTGGTTTTTTGAAAATTTCGACATGAATTTGTTTGATTTTAGCTCTGATCTTTTCAAGGGTTAGTATGATGGATTTTACGTATTATACTTGAAATTCAGTCCATTTTATCCGTGTAATGTCCAACAAAAGTCAAAAATAAAAAGAAATGAGTAGAAGATAAGATGTTCCAAGTCCAATGTTTTCAAATTAGTCCTCTCCTGCTCTGATACCACTTGTAGGTCCGTTGTACGGATCGTCCAGGTCCTAATTTGGCAAACCTAAGGTAAACGTGTGGAATTCGTTTGCATAGGCGACATTGTAGACAAGTTTGTTACTGTTTAATCACTGTTTCATTGATTAGTAAACATTACAGCTCCTGGAAACACTTGAACAGAGTTTCGCCTTCCAAGTTACAAAATCTCTGAATGTTACATATGAAATCACAACACTCCTATTTATAGGAGAACAAGTTCGCTTGAAATGTGTCATGGCCAAGTTCGGGCGAACTTGTCTCACATCATACATAAACTTAACGTTTCGCTCCTAAATGCAGACTTGATATTATACAATGACGTAGGCAACAGACATATGCATCAACAATACTAGTTAACCTTGTTTTGCAAATAACGGCGGACAATTCCATGAGGAGAAGTCACAAGTATTCAAATCATTTAGAGTTATTGGATTTTAATAATCCTAAGTTTCACCTGTTGGCCGATAATAATCATAACTTTAGAAATTCCCTCCAACAATCCCAACTTATAAGAACTTGCCCCCCGTCGATCATTTTCTAACTGCAGTGCACTTGAACCTATTAAGGATGCTACATGTGGACTTGAATCTATTGAGGAGATCAAATTCTTATATATTAGAAAATGATCGATGGGGGCCAAATTCTTATAAATTGGGATTGTTTGAGAAAATTTTTAAAGTTGAGATTATTTTCGACCAGCCAGTGGAAATATTAAAATCCAATAACCCAATAATTTAATAATAACTTAATAGTTTGATTTCTTTTCATATAATGCTTTATTGAATTCATTATTATAATACAGAAGTATGCAAAATTTTTTTATATAAAATCCCTTTGGTGATGAGGCAACCCATGTTGCTAGTAACATCATGGAAATTTTTCTATCCTTCCAAACTTTGCTCTTTACTTTGGTTTCATCCCTGACTTTGATAATTTTTATCAAATTGATTTCATATTATTCCAATACAAAGAAAAACTTCCCACCATCTCCACAAAGGCTTCCAATTATTGGAAACCTCCACCAGCTAGGCTCGAGCCCGCATCGCTCGCTTGCGGCCTTGTCCCAAACCCATGGCCCAGTCATGCTCCTTCACCTTGGTACCATACCCACAGTTGTAGCCTGGTCTTCTGAAGCAGCTGAAGAGATCATGAAAATCCATAACTTAACGTTCGCTAGTCGACCCAACTCAACTATCCTAAACATCCTGTTGTATGGTTGTATGGACTTGGCCTTTTCTAATGGGGAGTATTGGAGGAAGTTAAAGAGCATTGTAGCATCGCAATTTCTAAGCAATGCGCAAGTTAAGTCGTTCCAACACGTGAGAGAAGAAGAGATTGGGCTTCTGATCGGTATGCTTGGAGAAAGTTGTGGTACTTCTGTTGATGTAACTTCTTTGTTTTTTTCTCTTTCGGAAAAGAATATGTGTAGGATGGCCATTGGGAGGGCATATGATGGGCTAAAGCTCACAAATCTATTAAATAGGTATCTAACCATGTTTACTCGTTTGAGTGTTGGGACTTATATTCCCTGGTTGTCATGGTTGATCGAGTCAGTGGCTTACTCGGTCAAGCCGAAGATGCTACTAAAAAATTAGATGAGTTTCTTGAAGAAGTTATTGAAGAACATGTGAACAAGAAAAGAGGGGATGGTAATAGAAATGATGAAGGGAAAGATTTCATTGATATCTTGTTAAACGCCCAAGAGGATAAAACAACCGGATTTACCTTTCAGAGAGATACCATAAAAGCTTTAATTTTGGTAAGATTTTGTGGTTTGATTAGTTTTTGTGATTAACAACCCATCGAAGGGTTCCTCTTAATTCTTTGTTTCAACACATATATAGTATATGAAACTCATGTTTTCATTACAAGGAACAAAACCACTTTTTCCCAAATAAAACCGTGAGGAATTGAAGCATTTAAGTAGCGTAAAACACTTTGTTTTCATAGAAAAACACGTTTTTTATAAATTAAAATTCATGTTTTAAAAAAATAAAAAAATCATTGTCTACAACAATTTTAAGGGTCTGACTTATATTTTTTAAAATTCAAAGGGAAATATCACCCAACAATAAAAATGTTTCCAAGTGTTCAGCTGAAGTTCCTGAAAGTCTTTTTAATTCATCTAAAGGTACTCTACTCTCATTAGGTGTTTCAATCTTGTATATATTTTTTTATAAATATTATCTTTTGTAAAATTTAAGTGAGACAAATGCATTATATATGAGTTTTGATTAATTTAAGTGAGACAAATGCATCATATATGAGTTTTGATTACTATTTAGTAATTTTTGTTCAAATTAACATGAAATATGAGGTAATACTGAAGAAACCAAACTTTATAATTGTTCAATTTAACTCATATGGAAAAATAATCAGTAAATAGTAACCAGTAATTACTAATATGTTCATTTGCCCCACTTATTATTTTTAGATTTAGCATTTATAATAAAAAAAACATAATTATAATACCTATTTTTTTCTGAGTTTACTGATTATATCAAATTGACCTAATGAAAGTAGAGTAAATATAAAGAAACATAAAAAAAACTTTCTTAAAGTTATTTGGTTACCATTTAATAAATTCACCTCTATATTCTACCAACCATAACTATATTATTCTACCAAATATACAATATCAAGTATTTTTTTTTTCCTAGCAATTTTCAGTGGCCGGATCTCCCATCATGCAACAAGTACCAGAAATGTTAGAAGTATATGTCTCACTTAATAGACATAACAAAACAAATTATTAGGTTTTTATAAAAGATTCTGATATGTGTAGGATATTTTTGGTGGTGGAATTGACAACATAACAACAAATATGGAGTGGACATTGAGCGAGCTAATAAAAAACCCGCGAGTAATGAAAAAATTGCAAAACGAAATAACAGAAGTAGCACAAAGAAGATCCATGATTGTCGAGGAAGACTTGGAGAAAATGCACTATCTAAAAGCCGTTGTAAAAGAGAGCTTGCGATTGCATCCTCCGCTTCCACTTCTTCTTCCTCGAATCGCCACATGAGATGCCAAACTAATGGCGTATGATGTTCCATGTGGCATGCAAGTTCTAGTCAATGTTTGGAAAATTGGAAGAGATTCAAGGTTATGGGAAGAACCAGAAGAGTTTAGACCTGAGAGGTTTTTGACAAACGGCATCAACTATAAAGGGCATCATTTTGAGTGGCTTCCATTTGGTGCTGGTCGAAGAATGTGCCCTGGTATTCTATTTGGTGTAGCTATCCTCGAGCTTACAATAGCAAATATTGTGTACAAGTTTAATCTAGCGTTGCCAAATGGAGTCAAGTGTGAGGATATGGACATGAGTGATAAATTTGGTATTACGGTCCATAGGAAGTTCCCCTTGCTAGTTGTTGCTACTCCACGGGTCTAATGCTTCCTTTTATATTCCATGATGCTAAATAAATGATTCTCTTGCTAGTTGTTTTATAAGTTTATGGTGGGAGCGTTACCTATAAATGAACTGAACGTTTAATCTATTATTTGGAAATCATTTCCTAAGAAGTTTGTACTTGTAGCGAATGAACAAACATGAAAGTATGAATTTTGTTCATTAACGTTGGTGAAATTAACTTTTGTTGATATTTGTTTATTTATGTTCGTTAATGTTTGTTCATATACATTCATTCTTTTATGTTCGTTTACATCATGCATCAACCCATCAACCCAATCAAGTTCTAGAATAACGAACACATGGACAAACAAGAACATGTTCATTTTCTTTGTTTGTGTTCACTTATTTACGTTTGTTTATGGTCGCTTTTACGTTTGTTTAGAATGTTAATGAATGGAGCTAAACAAACACAACATTAATTTTCTTAACGAACAAACATGAACAAGAAAGTCTGTTGTTTAGGTCTTCGTATTCGTTTGTTTGTTTAGTTAAAGTAACAATAATTATAAACAAGTATACTCATGTTGTTAGTTCGTTTGCATGCTTGAAGTTATTTTCTATGTATTTATTTTATGTTACTAATAATATTATCTTTCACAACTGTTTCTAAACCCATTTTGCCTACACTTTCATGACCCACTAGTTGTTCAAAGAAATACCTCAACGAATCAAGTGCTCTGCATAACCTGTGCAAAGGGTTAAAGACACTCGCAAGTTATCGGCATGATTGTACTGAGTTTGATTTTAAATGGTGGAAGGCTTATTTTGGAAAAGTTATCGGCATCAAGTTCTCTGCATAACCCTTGACGCTTCGGCAGTAGTGTAGGTTTTTGAAAAATCTGTTGTTTTTTTATTTCGTTACCCCTTTTTTAAAACGTTATCCTTTGAAGATTTTCTAGATCCGCCACTGCTTGCCACGATTGGAATAGATCATTTTATACTTACGATTGGCAAAAAGACAAGTTGGCCAAGAGCAATATGGACTGCTTATTCCCATGACCCTACCATGTGCCATGTCATCGATCCGGGGTCAACGGTCCCATTGGACATTTTGCCCTTTTATGAAGATCACAAGGATCAACATTTTGTGCGTGTTTTGCGGTTAGTGAAAATGGAACCTGTTTGGTATTGTGGGAACTACAACCAAAATGCGTTTAGGTTAGTTACACTGATGGTTGGTAATAACCGTGCCAAGAAGGATAGTAAGATGTTATGGTTTCAGTGTGAGTCAACTTCGGAGGTCAACAAAGGTGACCTTCAACACGAAAGAGAAGACTTTAAAGAAGTTGGAATGTAATATGAAGCATTGAATAAACACATCTTTTGTAGTTTGTATTGGCAATGGATGTAATAATGGGTTGGACATCATATTTCCCTTGGGTATTCAATAAGCCCGATCTGGATTGTAGAGATTGGATTGAATGGACTTGGGGTGAGTATAACATCCAATTGTCTACGGCCCAAGTAATAGGGTGTATTTGGGAGATGGATGATCTTGAGAGTTTGTCTTGAGATTTTAGTCTTTTTTTTAAGCGGCAAATTTGGATCACCGATGGACTACTGGAGTATCATCGTGCCATCAACGGAACCACCCGATCATATCTGTCTCCACTAGGCAATAATGCTTATACACCAATTCAGAAGGAAACCTAATAAATTTGGGAAACCCCCTCCCCTGTGGGAATCGAACCCATTACCTAATGGTCATAAGCCTTATCCAACCCCAAAGATGTCACTAGACAATAATACCATGGGCTGAGATTTTAGTGTCTCCTTTCTCCTAGGTAAATTTTAGTTAAATTTATTACGTGGTATAAAATCGAAAGCACTCACATGTGTGTTAAAATACTTATTTTGTTTAAAAAAATAACCAGTATTAATTTACAAATAGATACATAATTTTAAGCTTATCTAAAAAGTTATTTAATAATTTTAAAAAAGTCATTAGAAACATACCCCGTTGTAGTCAATGTTATGATTCTTACTATTTCTTACATTGACACTGCTTTGCTACATTTATGTAATCATACTCCTACTCTTAGACATGTTCTTGTGGTTCCTGGCTTAGCCAAGAACCTTTTAACGATCACGCAGTTAGTGATTGATCATCCTATAGCTGTTGTTTTCTCATATCTTGGTTTGTCCATTCAGACTCTTTATGGCAACTCCTTTGTCACACGCCTGGTAGTCCGCATAAGCTATATACACTTCTGTTTCCCATGAGACTTGGCATTCTCGATTGGGTCACCTGCCTAACGATATGTTGTCTAGATATTCGCTTTTACATCTAACAAACAAAACCACACACACATTGTACTGCTTGTAGTGTTTCAAAATCGACTAGGGTTGGCTTTTACATCAGCTTTATCCCATTCTACCTTACCTTTACATATTTTACATTGTGATATTTGGGGTGCGTCACCGATTATTACTAGAGATAGATACCGATATTTCATTACTTTCATTGATGATTATAGTCGATTTACATGGATGTGTCGTTCTCAAACTGTTGATTTCTTTTGGCATTTTAAACTGCTTGTTAAGAACCTCTTTTCCTGTACCATCAAACATCATCAGTGTAATGGTGCTCCGAGCTCATTCGTTGTTCTATGGCTCTTTTTCTTTCAAATTCTAGCATTGCTTATTGTATTTCATGTGCCTATACTGTTGGAAATTTTTTAAATTTGATGAATGGAAATTTAGTGAGATTATTAATATTAAATTCTATATATAGTGACAAACTCTTGAGTAGAGTTATTTATGTCACTTGTTTAATTTTTTATTAAAATAATAAACTTTTCATGTGGTGGTATTGATGACAACTCTTGAGTAGAGTTTCTTTTATGACAATTGATTAGAGATTTTATGGCAAATTAAGTCTCTAGTTATGTTTAACTTTTTACCACCCATGACTCTTGCATACTTAGTAGGATATGTGTCTCTTTTGATGTGGTTAGAGAAAAGAAAAAATATAAGTAAAAGATACAAGAAAGAGATATGTATGCATGAAGAGTCCTTGGAGAAGAAGTACTTGATGACCCATATGTTGGGAACATATAGAGATAAGTTTCTCTACACGATTCAACTACATTTCTATTCTCAGTTTCCAAAAGTTCTAACACTATGATTTTACCCGGTGTAACCTCGGGCGTGTGGCCTTCTCCGGAAGTACAGACTGCTTCGGCTGTTGGACCCTGGGAGACAGACGCGTCATCTTTAGTAGAGGCGCGAAATCTGTTTTAAGGGAAGCGTGTTGAACACGTGCCTCAGCCACAACCGTCAACGTCGTTTGTTCTTTCTTGCAGCAAGGGATACTACAAGAAGGCCTTGTTTGAGCACAAAGTTGATTACTCTACCTTTTGAAGATCTTGCTAAGGAGACTACAAGAATATGTTCCTAAAGATCAAGTTGAAGGCTTTATCTTTTGAATATATTGGTTTGAATCGATTGATTTATTAAATATGTTGTAGTTCATATTTAATTTTCGTTTGAATTTGTACACGGCCATGTACTACAATTTCCCAAATGTGTAAAGAGAGTATCTTTACTATTTTTTATTTATATAATTTTTATTATAATTGTCACCCATGTCCTACAAACTTAAAACAGATTTCGTGAGATTGCTGCTACAATCTTAAAACCTTATTTATAAGGATTTTGGGTTCACGAAAGGATTTATAATAAAAAAAATTTAGAGATTATGATCTTATAAATATTTTTTTTAGGAAATATGTATGTAGTCCAACTTGTATGTTTGGATTTATTGAAATTGTGATACAATCTTAAATCCTACACCGTGATGACTTATGGTTCAAACATTTCTAACTTTTGTGTTAGATCGGGTTTATTAGTGTAAACCATATGTTTTTTGTAAACATTAATTCACTAACATGTGTGTTAGACCGGAATTATTGGTGTAAATCATACGTTTTTTGTAAACGTTAAATTCTCTTTAGTAGAGTTTTAATGTCTTTTAATAAGAGTTTATATTACTTGATTAGAGTTTATATGTATTTGATATAAACTAACAATGATTTTTATAATCATATATTTATAAATGAGCGTGTTAGAATTGGGTTTTATATATAAACTTATATGTTTATAATGATTCATCTAATCATTTATTTCTAACAAGTATGTTATAACATATTTATTGATAAGCTTTATAACAATTTTTGTAATTGTTTACTTCTAACAAATATGTTGGAAACAGTTTATAAAAAAAACGCAAATGATTTTGTTAATCATTTGTCTTCTAACATGCGTGTTAGAAACGGTTTATGAAAAGTGTTAGTTTGGAAGCAATTTTAGTTGTTTATTTTCTAACAAGTCGAATTAACATTTTGTGGAAATGTTAATATTTCTAACGTGCGCGTTAGATTTTATTTTTCATTTTAACATGATTGTTAAAAATGGTTAGAATACAAATGCTTTAAAATGTTTTATGTAAACATTTTATAAAAGTAATTTGTTATAGAATTGATTTTAGTGAATATAAACACATTAATGCTTTGTATAGTTTAGAAGTAAAAGTCATACATTGAAGTTGATGTTTGATTGGTTTCAAGAATTAAATCACCATAAAGTGATGATGTAGTTGTGTGAGAATTATCACCAACTTTAATTTGTGATTTCTAAACCTAAATGGTCATGTTTTGAATATGTAAAATGACTTGAATTTCTAACATTTGTGTTAGAATTGTGTATTACGAATACAAGGTTAGAGATTGTTTATTTTATGAGCCATAATGAACGAAAATGTTTTATGTAAACATTTAATTGCCTATGTGCGCATTAAAATGATGAGAAATGGTTTATTTTATAAACTTTATCCTTGGAAAATCTTTTATGTAAACATTCGATTCTATGATGTGCCTGTTATAACATTTTTTTTTAAACATGCGGGTTAGAAAACATTTAGTACATGCATAGTAAGACTAAATAATATAAAACCATTTGATATTTTGGGTTTTGATTTATGTTTTCATAAACCCTATTGATATGATTAATATAGTATATTGCAAAACTAAGGAAATGTTTTAGAGTGTTTTTTTTAAAACAAAGTTTTGTATAGTATTAATAATTCAAATGGTTCGCTACTCTTGCTAGAAGTAGCATATGGTAAACAAAGTAACAATCACATAGATATTATTTGGTGGAAAATAACTTGTTGTTGTTGTGAACAAATTTAATTGTTTAAGTTTACTACTTAAAGTAGTCTTTGTAACAACTTGATGTTGTTTTATGTAGACTTGTCCAAGTTTAAAGTTTCAAGATAAAATGAGAAATTTGTACTTACAAGTGCATGGAGTCTTATTGAGGGAGTACCTCAAGACATGCCATGGAACGACATCGTTGAAAAGATTTCGATCAAATTATAAAGTGTTAAAGATAAAAGCACTTTGGTATTTGATGTCTACATATCGTCTATGCTTCCATTTAATTTCAAAAGCGTTTGGCACTTATGATTTAGTTTCAATGTATCTTATTGTTTTGTGTTCAATATCTTCGGATAACACATGCAATTTTTTTTACAAAGAAATAAATCATTAATGTTTGTGATGTATAAATTATTTTGTGGAAAATAATTATAACGTCAATTATACATTATTTAAAAGAATATGGTTTTAAATGGATAGTACATGAAAATACTTGGACATAAACAACTTAAGAGTTGTTGCATTGACTAAAAGTCAAAGACGAGACGTCGAATGTGTAACCACATCGCGGGTGAGTAGTGAGTGTATTGATATGAAATACACAAACGAGATTAAAGTCGAAAAACTTCGTTAGAAGTCATTGGGAAATTCAAAAGTGTGAATTCTAACATATGAAAGTAAAAGTACTATATGTTACTGTATACCTTTAATAAATCTTGCGAGATTTATACGTAGATGTGTCTACCACTTGAATGTGGAAATTTTACCTTTGTTTGGGAGAACATCCTAAATATACATATCTCCTAATGAATAACAATAGATGTGTGCAAATCACTTATGAAAAAATTATGATTGCCATGTTTTTTAGTGTGGATCTAGTTGACTCTATCTTTCACATAATAGTGATTGTAGACGAGGAACATTCATCTTGTTGGCGATGAGTGTGTTCACCAAGTGACTTGGACTAAGACTTATGTTTAAGTCATTATGAGTCAATGGTAAAGCGTTGGAGATCAAAGGTAAACAAGTTATGTTCCTTAATTGAATGATAGAATTTAGCTATATGCTACATACAATAATTTATGAGACCTTCCTAAATATTGATGTTTTAGGATTATGAATAAGTCTCATTATTTTGTCTTAACAAAGGATGAATGTTGCAAAGTGATATCATGATATCCTTGGGGCTGTGAAGAATCAGAATGATGCATCTTCTGTTCACATGCTAAAGTATTGTAGTCTAAAGCATGCTAGACTAGTACTTGGTTAATTATGGGTCTTGATGGAGACTAATTAACTCTAAACATTCAAATGTGTATGAACACAAAAAGAATTTGTGTATAGACAAGTGGAGGGAGAATTTTTCATTCATTATAAGGAAAAGACATGTAACTTATGAAGAGTTTGAAAATAATTCATTGTCTTAGCTTATTCTAGATGTTAAATAAAAGTTATTCTAAGTTGATGACAAACTTATGACAATGGCATGTGTTGCTTTGGTCAGCTTGGAAGCTTATGTAAGCTAATTCAATATGAGTTGAATTCACTGATACAATGAAGTTGGTCTTGTTCAATCATTTATATAAATGTCGTCATAAGTGAAGTTACGAAAGTGTTGATCAAATGACAAGAAATGTTGGGGGAAGAGCCATTTAAGAAACAACCCTCTAAGGTGTGTAGAAATGGTTTTTTCTTTACCTCATATGGATGTTATCCAATAACACTTAAATGTGGGGGTGTCTTGCATTTGTATCATAAAATTTGGCAATAAGGATTTTGTAATCCAATCTAACATTGCAAACATGCGACTAAGTGGAGGATACAAAGGTCGTAGTGCATAAGGGAGATGTGTTTGCCTTAAATAATAGGCGTATCTTACAAAGACATATATTATAACCAGATTCAGATGGCCACTAAGGTTATAGTCTTAGAAGTTGACAATAGGCAAAATTAACTTGCGAGTTAAGAACACATCATGACAACTGATCTCAATACGTAAAGTTATTTGTAGTGACTAGACAAAGTCAAAGATAATGTTATGGATCTAACAACCTGAGAGTTTATTAGAGATCAAGTTGTGGAATGAGACTAAAGCCCATGGAAAAAGGGTGTGTGGAGGAAACCTAACTTAGTTGACTGGAGATCCCAAGATCTAAGTTCAATAGGACAACGAATTCATATGCCTAAGGGTGATCACTGTGGGGGCATAACTGATATGCATAAGCTAATATATATGGTTAATATAACCCCTAAACGATAAAAGGGTGTTTAAATACGTCCTAGTTCATTCCTATGAAATTCAGTGACAAATTGTAAGGCTAAGCATATTATGTGGTAAATGATTTTGCTAAATCATGATAACCACGATGCTTTTAATGATTTAAGGAGAATCACCTATGTTAGAGAGAAGTGGGGTCGCTTCGAATGGAATTGGGGGCACAATTCCTAGAGCTCTCGCAGAACCAGAAAAGTGTTCCACGACCATTATTGGAAATGACTATGAGGGGATGACCCGGCTAAGGAGAGTATTGTGTGAAGTGTATTGTCGTCTACACAAATGGGGGTTTGTTCAAGGACATAGCATCTACAAATCGCTAGGAGGCTAAGTATGCTTCACAACGGAAAGTTCAAAGGGAACACCTACTTATCCGGCAATATGCAACTGTCGAGGTTGCATTGGAAATTTTATGTGTTTTGATCAATCTCCATTCATGTCGGGGATTGTTGAATTTTTTTAAAATTTGATGAATGGAAATTTAGTGAGATTATTAATATTAAATTCTACATATAGTGACAAACTCTTGAGTAGAGTTATTTATGTCAAATATTTAATTTTTTATTAAAATAATAAACTTTTCATGTGGTGGTATTGATGACAACTCTTGAGTAGAGTTTCTTTTATGACAATTGATTAGAGATTTTATGGCAAATTAAGTCTCTAATTATGTTGAACTTTTTACCACCCATGACTCTTGCATACTTAGTAGGCTATGTGCCTCTTTTGATGTGGTTAGAGAAAAGAAAAAAATATAAGTAAAAGATACAAGAAAGAGATATGTATGCATGAAGAGTCCTTGGAGAAGAAGTACTTGATGACCCATATGTTGGGAACATATAGAGATAAGTTTCTCTACACGATTCAACTACATTTCTATTCTTAGTTTCCAAAAGTTCTAATACTATGATTTTACCCGGTGTAACCTCGGGCACGTGGCCTTCTCCGGCAGTACAGACTGCTTCGGCTGTTGGACCCTGGGAGACAGACGCGTCGTCTTTAGTAGAGGCGCGAAATCTGTTTTAAGGGAAGTGTGTTGAACACGTGCCTCAGCCACAACCGTCAACGTCGTTTGTTCTTTCTTGCAGCAAGGGATACTACAAGAAGGCCTTGTTCGAGCACAAAGTTGATTACTCTACCTTTTGAAGATCTTGCTAAGGAGATTACAAGAATATGTTCCTAAAGATCAAGTTGAAGGCTTTATCTTTTGAATATATTGGTTTGAATCGATTGATTTATTAAATATGTTGTAGTTTATATTTAATTTTTGTTTGAATTTGTACACGGTCATGTACTACAATTTTCCAAATGTGTAAAGAGAGTATTCTTTACTATTTTTTATTTATATAATTTTATTATAATTGTCACCCATGTCCTACATATACTCCCCAACAGAATATGATTACTGAGCGGAAAATTGCCATCTTTCTGAGGTAGCTCGAGCTTTATTATTTCATGCTCGGTTACCAAAGATATTATAGTATGATGCATATGCCACTGCTGCCTTCCTTATTAACAGGTTACCATCACCGAGTCTTCATCACTCATCTCCATACGAGGTTTTATTTAGATCTCATCCCGATTACTCTCTTCTTCGTATCTTTAGGTGTTCGTGAGGTTGACTATGTTTAGAAATTTGTAATGCCCCCAAACCGAATTTTTAATTTATTGGTATATTTTCTTACGTTATCGCATGAAATAAATATCTTAGCTACCAAAGTTAGTTAGGATATAAGCCAAACAGAAAAAGGGATGAAGTTTATGACACAAGAGATCCTATTGTAAATATGAGGGGGGCTGAACTGTAAGTTTTAATTAAACTTTTAATTAAAACATAAGTGGGAGAATGAATAAATGTGGATGGATTTGGTTTGTGTGCGGACACACACAAAGGGGAAGGGGGCACTCTCACATGATCTTAAATTCAGAAATTGAACGGTGAAAATGAAGCCAAATACTTGCATATTAGAATATTTATAGTCATCTAGGAGTAACAACCATAAGATATCTTGTAAAATTCAATTTGATGATGATGATGAGAGATTTCTTGAATAATGAAAGAATTGTAGCAATTCAACACGAATTGATGTAGTATTTGTGTTTGGAATCATTAGAGTAGCAAGTATGTGTGCGTAATTGAGTAAATGAAAGGTTTGAATGAAGGTTCTTGTATGGTGAGAAGTGGGTTAATCCATGATCCTTTTTGATTAAATTGATTATGTTAGCATAAATAACTTGAAGTTATGTTAATTAGATGTTAATGAATGCATGAATTTTTTTGGTTAGCAACAAAAATGATGCTGGATGTTATGAACTAGGACGGTAAACATGAATTGTTTGTACATTATGCTTTAGATACGGTACGCACGCCAAGTGTTTGATAAAATGTCTAGTAGATGATTGTGAGTGAATTGGTTGAATATGTGCATTAAAAGCTTGTATTACGAGCTAGTATGTGGTATGCACACCATCTATTTGATTATATGCTTGATGTCAGGGCCGTCCCTAAGAATTCAATTGCCATGTTCAAGCCCGAAAAACGTGCCCCGATATGCTTGAAGTAGAACAGACCCAATATGTTTCAACCACCTTAAAATTGATATAATAGAGTAAAAAAAGGAAACCCTTGGAGTTGAACCCAGGACCTGTGTATAGATATTAAGCACTGAAACCAGCTGAGCCACATCAATATTTTGAAATACTATGGGTTTTATAGTCTTTTATATAGATATATGTAGTATTTATTCAAAGAAAACGTGCCTCTCGAAATCACAGGCCCTGGCCGGTGGTCCTCCTCGCACACCCCCAGGGCCGCCCCTGCTTGATGTAATTCAATAGGTGAAATTGTGATAGTTGTGAAGTATGTGGACTTTCTAGCAAGCAATCATATTAGAATTTTGTTGTAATGACTTAAAAAGTAGTATATGTTCCTTGAACATAAGGGATGGATGGTAATTGGTTACCTTGAACTTATAAGTGAAAATGATGTCAAAATTCGTAATATAATTCCATGTTATAGCTACAGCTTTTGTAATCACATGGATTGTTGTTTATTGTTGGTTGTGTCCCCTTTCTTGTACTTTGTGGATTTTGTTCTTAAGAAAAAAAATTGCATGTCGCCCAATGTAGTGATATGTTTTATCTTTCTGTTACCAATTTTAGTTATATTTAGATTTCCTTTTTTTTTACTTACACATGCGTTTCATAAGACAATCCACAATAGGATATTTTTTCCTACTTTTAGCCTCCATAAAATGCCACCTCATTAGGTTTTACTATTATGCAGCTTGTTTTTGGCATTCGTTTTTGGGTTGTGGTTCTTGACCAAAAACAAGAAAAATAAGGTTTTAAGTGGGGTCTGTTGTACTGTTTTTCTTAGTTCCTGTGTTTTAGCTGCTTTAACTACTTGAGTACAAAGTCAAAAAGTTTAACGCTTTGAGTCCCTAACCGTTCATTTTATAACGTTTTGAGTCCCTGTGTTTTAGAGGTTTTAACCGCTTGAGTCCAAAATCAAAAGTACAAGTGTTAAAATATTGGACTCAAAAAGTTATAAAATGAGCGGATAGAGATTCAGTGCGTTAAACCTTTTAATTTTGACTTCAAGTGTTTAAAACTACTAAAACGGGACTCAAAGAGTAATTTACACTTCTTTTAATCCATGTCGTCTATGCTATGTGAACCCAAGACCTTCCTTTTCAAACCCAGGTGTTTAAAGGTTTTGTGTTGCTAATATACTATCACACAATTAGTGTACTGTACTATTTAATATCAAATATATAGAGAGAGAAATAAGTGGTTAAAAATAAAAGGATAGTAGTGATGTGTTAATGTGTTTGAATGGCTTTTTTTGATTACTTACTGGATGTGTTTTAAGTGTTTATAAATGAGATTGTTTTTATGACCCAGGAGTAGGAGTTGAGTATACACGATTTCTAGTTCTTTTAGATCTCCTTAATTATCATGGATGGTCTAAATTCTTAAGTTAACATTCCCAATAACGAAATCCCTCCAAACCTGAAGGTTTCGTCAGGTCACACACAAGTAACTAGTTATGTACTCCGTCGCTTAGTATCGGACCTTTAAAGGAGGTCTGGCCGAACTTATATGCTTTGGAATCGAACAAATGGTGCCTTATTGCTGATAGATTTGTCGCGGGTCTGCAGCCGATTGGCTAGGCGTGGGATTCGAAAAGAAATTTCATGTCAGACTTAGAAAAAGATGAATGGGAAGACTGCATAAACAGCTTAGGTTCGATTATAGTGACTGATCAGAAAGAAGATACGTAGGTTTGGACCGGTGACAACAATAAGCAATTCTGGTTGGGGCTTGTAAGAAACTTTTAATCGGTTGGAAGATTATTCTCAAAAATTATGTCGTCGAATGGTGTAAATGGGTGCCGACAAAGGTAAACATTTTATTTGGCAGGCTAGTCTGAATCGTCTTCCTGCGCGAGACGCTCTTCAGAGAAAAACATCCAGGTGGGATCCGACACGTGTGTTTTATTCGAAGAAGTTCAAGAAGGAGTTGACCACATGTTTACAACTTGTCCTGTGGTTATGAGAATATGGTCGAAATTCTGGAATTTGTGTGGGCTGCAGTTCGTGTACGCCTTCGATCTCAAGGATTTGCTGGAGCATTACAGTGGGGCAGGTATGGAAAAGAAGAAGAGGATGTTGGTTCATGGTTTAGTTTGGTGCATCTGGCAAGCAAGGAATGATAAAGCGTTTCGAGGTAGAAATTGCGACACGGGGGAGATAATGGGAAATATAATAAAATCGTTGGGTTTTCTTTTGTTAAAACATAGGGGTAAATTCAAAGCTCTTAACTGGGCCGAATGGTGTAAATTATCTATATATATGTTGGATTTGTAATGTGGTTTCCTCTTTGAGGATGGTTTGGCCCCGCTGCTGTTTTGTGCAGGGGTGTGTTTTGTATATAAAGTTTCAATTTTCAAAACAAAAAAAAGTACCAACATATTTAACAAAATCCCTCCGTAACCTGTATATTTTTATTTTCATTTTTTTTCGATCCAGTGTTTCTTCTAAGATATTTATCTAAATGGCCTTTGACAGACCGATAAAACTTTAACCTTTTTTTGATGGGTCAAGGCTTTCTATGTGCGAATGTTAAACAAAGCGTGAAAGTCTTTGTTAACTAAAATGCACGAACTTTTCTACGTAAGTATATATAAATTTCATTAGTAAAATATTAAAGCCGCCGACGCCACCAGACATAAGCCACTTACAAAAATCCATTTTTTTATACAACGAGTTTTTAAGAGCCATGCGTTGCAGCAATGCCGTTAAACCGAGCAAAAAAATAGACGTAAACATGTTAAACCACATATACACATTAATAGTATTTACCCGCCAAATTTACACCGAAATAAAACATTATCTTGTGGTGGGTCAGGGTTCGCATCATCATGGTATACGTAATGTACTGGTACAAATTAAATAATAATTATTGCTGATGTTTTTCGGTTACTACCAGTTTGGTTCAGTTCGTTGTGGTATTAGTATGGTACTAACACTTAATAAATGAATATTGGTTTTCATAGTGATGGTCGAAACGTAAGAGAAACATATGACTATTATGTCACAAAATTTTATTTAGTTAAATCAGCAAACCCTGATTTTGTTTTCTTCTTCATACGTTCCAAAGATTACCTTGGTCGTCTCTTGCTTTGCATCCTTTCTGATTCAACATCTATCTGTCATGAAACCGTTATCTCCATTAATATCAGTTCTTGCCTGTGTAACCCTCATGTGTCTCAGGTAATAAATTTCAACTTTTTTGTATATGTAGTGAGGGTATTTGGTTTCTAAATCAAACACAGTATCTTGCGTTGTCTCACTTTTGATTCAAGATTTCCCTAAACAAACATATTCTACCGGTAGCAAGAACTTCAATTCCTGATTGCGTTGTGGTACTTGCCTGGAAAGTGGCAATGCACGTTCAACCTCTCTGCCGTACTTCTAAGGTTGTCATCGGTGTTATGTTATTTTTTCACTTTTAGGGTTTAAATTGTGAAGATTGATAGGATTGGTTTTTAATTCTGCTTCACGTTTTGAAGCAGGTTAATGGGTTACCTTTTAAATTTGTACAAATGACTGGCAACTCTTAATTTGTTGGTATTTTATGCAAAAAAAAAAAAAAACATTATTATTATATGTAATTTGATACCATTTCTATGCGTAGTCTGAAAAAACAACAGTTGGATATTTGATCTACATTGGCTTAGCAAGGATGGAAACTTTGTCTCGACTCTGCTGGCGCTCCATATTAAACTGCATAATTTATATTCTCAAGTGTACTATATTACTTGAATCACATTTTTGTTATCTACCTTGGGGATATATTCAGGTGTTTCTAGATGGAGGATTGAAACAACAGAGAATGGGGGTACATGCTCTTTTATCTCTTGAACATACCTTTTTTTGTTCTTTTATCTATTTGGTTTTTATTTCCTAAATTCTTTATCGGACACGGTTCTTATTTGTTGGTTACTTAGTTAATGCTTCTTTTAAAATGATTGAGTAGCATGATGTGGATTTATTAGATTAGTTTTGTGTTTTGTCGATGTTTATAACCATTAGAAGATTGTGTTTGCGTGATTTAAGGCTCTTTATATACATAGGCGCAAAGCTAAAGTGTTAGTTAACTACTAAGTTATAAACATGAACTAACCATCTCTACAACAGACTCTCTTAATATTTAAAAGTACATATAAATAAATTTATTAGTTGGTTGAACTACCCATCAATGTGGAAGTATGTGGCAGAGTAAGCTGAGTTTAAAATAATGCTATTCTTCATGGGTTCTGGTCTTTAAGCAACAAAACTATGCAACTTTATTACAGCCTTGAACTATAACTTGGGAGAAAAGAGTTTGTGAATCTGATTATATGTTGACTTGTACCATACAGTTGTGATAACATCTAATTTTTCGCTGAAATTACTTTTATTCTTTGGTTGTATTAGTCTTGTATTTTAGCATGTACAGGTTCTATGTGGTGGAATCTTATGGCTATTTGAAATTTGCAAAGTTTGCAATTACATCAGTTTCTTTCCCTACCTATACTCATTTTAGAAGTAATATTACATTTTAAGCAAGCTAATTTTATTTCTATGCCAGTCAGTGAGGCTTTTGCACGGGCATTGCTCGAGTCATCTAACCTTATTCTTGGTATCGACTTCACCAAGAGCAGTGAGTGGACAGATAATATTTTAGTTTTCTGCACTGTTTATTAATTACTTTACCCAACTGGTTATGGTAACCAATATTTTTCTATAGTTCCAAGTTGAAGTGGAACATTCTTTTTAACAACAAGCTTCCGATATCAATTGTGTTACATGGAGTTGGTGATGGGCCGTGGGACACCATGAAGGAATTTGATGATAATATTCTTTCTTGCCGCTTTAACAGTTTCCAGGTATAAAATAAATATTACTTATAGAGGTGACAATTTCCACCTATCTATTTGGAACTGAAAAAGAGAACGGGTCAAATAAGTTGAGAGTTATGATTGTTTTATATTTCTTAAAAAAACTATTACCAAGTATATACACATTACATTTATTCAACCCAAGTAATTAAATTATATTCATGAATTAGATTACTATTATTGAAATTATATAGTTTATAATATTTACAATTTTTCTATATATCGGACAAGAAAGTTTTACATCAATCTGACCCGTACCAAAGGTTACCTGCTTTGACCCATTACCATTTGATTCTAAATATGGATAAAGTAAACAAATGAGAGTTTTAGCATATAATCTATTGAGATTTAAGAGGTAGTTCTCCTTGCATGATTTTACTATAATCGTTCATTTTTTTGTGTATACAAGCTGCAGAATTTCTTTGAAGAAATGAATATGAAACTTAAAACTTGATGACTTGACAAATCAAGACACTGATTATTAAATTAAGGTTGTGTTGAACATAATTTAGAGATTTGTGAATGGTAATTGTAAGTTAGTATTTTATTATTGTATATGCCATGTTATTTGTAACTCCAACTACATATATATATATATATATATATATATTGTATTTATATGTTTTTTTTATGAGGGTGCACCCCGTGTAATACTTGGGTTTATAAACTAGAACCCTTGAACTTTCTTTGTTCAAGCATGAGAGTATTTAATTAGTTTTCTGATAACTGTTAGTTTTATCTAATCTGATTTTAAATTAGTGATCTGTTGCAACTCTTTGTTTATTTTGTTTTGAGTTCACATAATATAGATATGGAATGAGAAGAATTTATACGACGTGATAATTATAACGGTTAATTTTAATAAACCCGCAGATATACCCAAAACCCGTGAGTATACCCAATACCTGACATATATACACCTGATAGATATCTGATGGGCTTTGGGCTGAGTTTGGGACAAGCTTTTATAATCAGATTTAGAGTTTGGATTATCTAAACCCGTCCCGTTGGTGCCCCACATTGAAGGGTATATTGTGAAGATAAAAGTGAAGCCGCCAAGAGACAAAGTTTAGTCAAGGGGAAGTTCAGCTGAGTGCCAAGCTTAGGATAATCAATAATGTCATTGGTCTGGTAACTATTTTTTTGAACAACTAACGTTTTCCCCCTTAAATACTGTACTAAATTATATCTCTCAAGGATTGAACCTTGGTCTCCCCAGAAGAGGTAACTATTGATATATGGTTTTTGTCAATGCAAGATGATCTTGAATCAAATTATAAATGACCACCAGTCCTTAATATTATTTGGTTAATCAATGATTATATTATCTCATCTTATTGTTTCGGTTGCTATTAACATGATTAAAATCGTTTCTTAACTTTTGATCCATGTTAACTTGGGATAATATTAAAATGGTAGATGTGTTGGTGATGATTTTTGAGATGTTGCTGCTTCTATTGTTGTTTATTATAGTTTTGTCTAAATTTTCTTCTTCATACCTGAATGAATAGTTTGATTTGGGGTGTTCAAGAATAATTCAGTTGTAGTGGTGGAAATATCATTATTCATTAAAGTTCATTCGTAATATGATCATACATCCATTAAAAGTTCAACTTCCTAACACGACTCGTTTAAATGTCCTAAGTAATTCAATTTCTGTTCTTTTCCCTTCTTACAATGCCAAACATGGGTCTTAGCATGAAGAGTTATCATGTTATAAATCATACAAAAAAATACCTTTATAGATATAGATTTTTTTTAACACAACCCATAACCCATGAAACTCACGGGTATATAACCTAGTATAATACATAACGAAACGTCGAATCTTGAATATAAAAAAAGTGTGGATATGTTCTTAGTGTAAAGTGAATTGAATCACAAACTAAAATCATGTTTGAAAAAGTGGCTAGGCGCCCCCTCCTTCCCCACCCCGTTAGTCGGTCGATCGGGGAGTTGAGAGTACTCGGCCTAGGCGGAGACTTAGGGATGAGCAAACCATACGCGGAACCGGTACCAAATTTACCGTACATTTTCGGTACCGGTATTTAACCTCAAATACCGGTACCGTACCGGTACCGAACCGGGTATATTCGGTACCGGTACCCACTTTTGGGAATTTTCGGTGCCGGTTCTGTCGGTACCGATCGGTACCGAGCTTATCCCTAATGGAGAGTACTCAAGCATGTTAAGTTATAAAGAAATTAGTTTTCATAGATTATATATATGTCAAATAATATAAATTTGCTAATATTTAAAATAAAATACGTGAAAATGATATTTATTCTTTAATATTATAGACATAGAAATTAAGTTTTATTTTTTTTAAAGTCCAACTCGGTCCAAGTTGACCTACTAGATCCGATTCTGACCAAGGTTGACCGTGTTTGATCGATTATGAGTAATTAAGCGGAGTTAAAGAAAGTCGTATTGACAGGCTACCTTGTAGCGCGTACTCGGCCTTGAGGAATTTGTTTTATAACTAGGACTGAAACAAAGGAAATTGAATATAATATATTAATAAGGAAAGCAAATTTTGCTAAATTATACAGATGTAATTAAACATCATGCAAATTTCAACAATAATTTAATATCCTATCATTTTCAATTTTTCATATCACAATCCAAAAACGATAAAGAGTGTTTACCATATTTTGATGCCACCTTAAATGCAAAGATACATACATACGAACTAACTACACTAAAACAAAATCCAAATCTAAAAAAAATATGTTTTTTTAGCCAAATATAATAGAAAAAGTTAAATTGTTCGAGCAGTTATCGCAAGATCTTCGTATATGGTGACAATCTTTAAACTCTACGTTAATAATCCACAAAACTTAACAAATATCGTATAAAAGAAAACTTCTCAAATCGCAATTAACATCATAACTATAAAAATTGCACCTTTTATTAAAAACCAAGTTCTGCAAAAGGTTGACGATTAACCCAACCATCAACTACCGTTGTCCCGTCAATAAAAAGGTTGATCACAACAATCTACGCCTACCCACCAACAGAAACACTCTAATTTATGTAAACTCAACATTCAAAATGATCATTATGTCATTATTTGAGTGGCACATGACCTGACTTAACGATAAAATGCAAAATGAGTTACAACAAAAGGACACCGTCTGTATAGAATTTTAAACACAAAGGACATCCGCTGTAATTTCGTTAGTTAAAGAACAACACCTTAAATTTGGTTGAAACTTAAAGGACATAAAATGCAATTTACTCTAGATAGTAAGTAAATATGACCATTATACCCTCGTGTGAGTGGCACGAGTTAAACGACAACTCCTTAAATTTGGTTGAAACTACATATAATGAAATTTACTATAGATATTAAGTAAATATAATCATTGTACTCTCATGTGAGTGGCTGGTAACAAAAAAAAATATATATATAAAAAAATAACTAGGTTAGGGTAAAAAGGGGCATCGCCTGATGAGAAACAATAACATAAAGGACGTGTAGCGTAATTTCGGTAGGTAAAGGACGACGCCTACAATTTAGATCCTAAGGACATAAATTCTAATTTAGTAATTAAATATGATCTTTTATAAAAGGGGGATTGAATTTTAATAATCCCACATTTCCTCGGTTGGCCAATGATCCTAACTAAGAATATCCTTGCCTTCAGTCTCAACTTTCTAATTAGTTTTTAAGTGGACCCCGTTAAAAAAACATAACCCAGTTAGTTTTTTGTTGACGTATATCATTTTTGTTGACGTGGACATAAAAAATATATATGTCTTTTTATTTAATTTTGATGACGTGAGCATAAATTTTTTTTTTCTAACGTGGACGGTGACGTAAAAAACTAACTGGGTTAAGTTTTTTTGAACCGAGGACCAATGGAAAAATAGTTACAAAGTTGGGACAAATGACAAGGATATTCTTAGTTGTGATTATTAGTGGCTAACTATGGAAATTTGAGATCATTAACATCCAATTTCCGTTTATAAAATATCGAATATAACAATTGCAGTGTGTTTATTTTAATCTATGATTCGATGTAAGTTAGAACCAAAGTCGCGTAATGATGTACAAGTCATCTAAGCACTTATGTACATGTCATTAAAGTTGTAAAGCCGCAACACATGGTTTTAACATAAGGTATTATTTTTTAATGTAAATTATTGAATATTACCAACGCCCCTGCCTTCGAGGTTGTCGCACAATCCACAAAATTTAATAACTGATTTGTGTTTTATATTGTGCCCATGACATAATATTCTATTGACATCTTGGAGGTGAGATAAAACTTAGGGACCATTAGATATTGGGTTCGATTATCACAAGGAGGATTCTCGGAGCTTTATTAGGTTTCTTTCAAAATTGGTGTAAGGCATTATCGCCTAGTATAGATGGATATAAGAGATAACTTATAATTTGAATTTCTCAAGATAGCATGCCTCAGTTTTTAAGAGTAGTGTTACATATATCAGGAGGAACTTAATCATGATATAAGAGTTTACTTTATTTGGTTGTGATTTTGCTATCTTAAGTGCTTATAAACTAAATTGATGAGTTTGATTTAAACATCCATGAACAACGTCTGTGATAACTTATAATTTGAATTTCTCAAGATAACATACCGAGTTTTTAGGGGTATTCCGACACATCTTAGGAGGAAGTTAATCATGACAATCCTGCACACCCCTAGATTGATCATTTACTAATTAGGTTATCAACTTAAGACCTTTAAGTTTATTTGGGTTTCCTTCTGAATAACTGTAACTTATTGCCTTGTGGAGATGGATATGATCAAGGAGTGTCATTCGTGGCACGATGATACTACAATAGTCCGTCAGTGATCTAAATTTGTTCTTAAAAAAATTGAAGACAAATTAAATAAAATGAGTTGGTCTATCGCCATCTTTTTCACAAAGAAAAGTATGATAGTGCTATCTAGAGATCTTCCCACCGGTTTCTTTTCTTTTTTCGTTTCTAGAATCCATGAATAAACTTTTAGACAATCCTTATGAATGTTAAGTTTACTTATTTGAAAAGTAATCAAATTTAGTAATTTTAATTTTCATATCAAACCTAAGAAAATTTTGTTAGTAAGTTTTTTTAATGATAAATTATGTTAGTAATTTTTTTTAATGACAAATTAATCGACTTGAAACTTTACAGTACATCGTAACATACATATTGGTACTCTTAAACTAAAAGTTTTGTTATTTATCTTAGTAAGTGACTAATATTTTCTATTTTGATATTCAACTAATTCAAATATTAGCCTATTTAAATGGTTTTAAGTTATATTTTTTAAGGGCCAACTAAATCATCTAAATTATCAGATAAGTATCCTGTAATTGATGTCCGTCAATCGAGTAAATGCATTCCCTGCTTTATAACAGTCAGAGTTGGATGCATACCCGAGCCACGAAGCCACCAGTTCCAGAAAAAACCCACCCGTTCGAAGGCCAACTACGATAAAACCCGGTTCGACTCGGTTTGAACTGACGATCTCCAGAGAGGCCTAGTTCTAAACTTTATTGCCGCCACCAATGTCCTTACAAAGTGATGCCGGTGGGAGTTGAACTTGAAACCTCAAATAAAGAAACAAGTTACTAACCACTCGACCAACTTAGTGGTAATATAACCAATGACGCTTTTAACTTCTATTTTCATTGCCAAAAACAATCACGATATGTCTGTATAATATGATATATAAAAATATTAATACTCAACTTGTCTCTATAATTTCCAATATAACAACAGCAATACTAAACTTTTATTTAGTTTGATTATTACTATTGTTTTAAAATTCAACTTTGAGCATTTAATTCTTTTTTTAACGGCCAACTAAATAATCAGATAAGCATCCTGGGATACCCTCAATCGAGTAAATGCATCCCCTCCTCCATAATGGTCAGAGTTTGATGCATACCCGAGCCACAAAGCCACCAGTCCGGGGAAAACCCACCCGCCCGAAGGCCCACTACGTTAAAACCCGGTTCGGCTCGGTTTCAAACTGGCGACCTCCAAAGAGGTCTAGCTCTAAACTTCATTGCCACCGCCAATGTCCTTCAAAATGATGCTAGTGGGAGTTGAACTTGGGACCTCAAAGAGAGAAACAAATGACTAACCACTAGACCAACTTGTAAGGACTTGAGCATTTAATTCTATGTCAATCCATTAAACCTCATCAACATTCAACAGGTTTGAATATGTTGTCCTGCCACTCTATATATATTGTTCATCTTTCATCTTCGATTCCTTCACCACCAAGCAAAAATATTCATGGCGTACTTTCAGAAATACGTGATTCTCATGCTTCTGCTCCTTTCAGTCTTCAGCATCAACCAAACAGTCAAGTGCGATGACGATGGCGATGGTAACTTCACTATCTTGCTTTTGATCTTAAACTTCAAACACTCAAACACCCTTAGACCATGCGTAGTGGTAACGGTGAATAATGCCCCACCCTTGGGTGTTTTCCGCTATGTGGCAGTCCAGTCAATAAGGGGGCATTATTGGGCGGTTTTTTTTTTCTAAAATAGGTGTAGTCGGGATGTGGGTATTATGTTAAAAGGGTGTAAAGAATTAAAAATAAAATAAAAAACTAACCAAAAAAAGGTATTGGTCAAACCAAAAGAAGGATATCTATGATTGCCTTGTCAAATCTTCATCTGGCTTTTATCTAGCACACCTCAACCCAAATTTTGAAGAAAAAGGCCCCTGGGGCGGTGCGCGGGCGTTTTCGTACGTTTTTGAGGCAAATCACGCCCAAATACTGCCTCACCCACCACGGATGGTCTTATAGTTTCTTTGTATGGGCATCTTCTTACTTTACTTAAAATGAAACGATGTTATGTCCACTTTGAAACACACCCCCCCACACCAATTGAATTCCTCGACTTGAGTCAGGAAATCTGGATGCCAATTCAGACTCGGAAAGCAGATGCCAAGTCTCACTTCATGTATCCGTCCTCTTTCTTACATTAGAGGTCTATAGAGGTGGAAATCTAACATACTAATGATTGAATTTAGATTTTGTCATGTGAAAGAGGTCGTTATTTAATTTAGTTTAAAAAGAATGGTTAAAAAAAATTGCTAAGAGTTCTCAAACATGTTAAACGTGTCCCAAAGTCTAATTAATGTATGAATAATTATTACTATAATTTGGGAAGTACAAAATTAGTTAAACCCAAGTTAACCTAGCTTATATCTACATGCACTAGGGTGATCCGTTTGAACTCAAACTTTTTGACCCGTTTTTCAGCGCGCTTGGCCGTCAAATCTTTCCAACTTGATTACATTGAACGATTATTACCATTTAATTAACATTTGCTTTTCTAATTTTACAGATCATTTAGATGAAGAAGACATCCTTCTAGCTGGAATCAATAGCTACAGAGCAACCCTAAACTTAACAGCTCTAATAGAAAATGAGCGAGCTGAATGCCTAGCTGATGAAATCGCAGACCAATTTAAGTACCAACCATGCACAAACACAACCGGCTCCAACACCGTACCTGGAACCGAACCAGAAATTTTCAATTATCCAAACCTTTTACACGAATGTCATTTGAATGTCAACACTACTAGAGATGGTGTTATTCTTCCTGCTTGTGTTCCTAATCTTGACTCCAACCTAGTACTTTCCAACTACACTATGTCCCGTTATTCAAATTACTTAAATGACACCAAGTATACCGGAGTTGGGATCGATTTTGAAGACAACTGGATTGTCGTTGTGTTGACTACAAACACCCCGGAAGGCAGTTTTTCTCCAAGTAGTAATGTTGTAAACTAAATAAAAAAGAAAGAGGAAGGGTTCCGATTTTAACCATTTGTATTTATGTTGTCTCCGTATTCGAGCTATTAAATAAAAGACTACCAAAGGGCTTGTAGCCTAGAGGTATCATGTGTGCAAATGGTTTGAATTAAATTTGATAAGTTTTTAGTTGATGAACTTTTATGTTAAACCTAATTAATTTATCTGTTAGTGACTAATCTACATTTTGTAGTTTGATATTGAACTAGTTCATTAATTAGCCAATTTAAACTGTCGTCCATATAACATATAATTATTTGAAGTTCTGGAATCATTAAAGAAATTGTTTTATCAATTTTAGAAGATAAAAACTGAATTTTTTTTATCATCATTTCAATTAAACGAGTTCATTGGTTCTCTTAGGCTATATGGTGTAGGAGGCGTCCTAGCCTCGACGAGCCCTGGCGTCCCCCAGAATACCATTTCCGTAGGACTGTCCGTCGAGATCGTCCTCCTGCAGACGTTCAAGCTGGGCCTCCCCTTCTCACACACGCATATACATACAACACAAACACACACACACACACACACACACACATATATATATATATATTTAGGCTCGTCCTCCATTTCCCTAGGTTCATCCCCTTTAGGCCCATCCTCTTTAGGCTCATCCTCACACCCATCCTACGTAGCGGATCATCCTTTGAGTACTACCCTCCTTCACACCGAGTAGTCTTATATGACGAATAAAATCAGGAATAAATTCTAAAGAAATTTATCTAAGCAAAGTAATTTCTATAGATGTTCAATGCATAATGATCTATTTAATGGGTAGGTAATTGCATACTAAGTTGGATCTATACTAGCAAGTTATTGGTCAGCTCTTTTTTCCCTTTCTAATAACTTCTTGCTTTTTTTAGCTTTTAACCTTTAACATTTAGTATGTATACTTACAACCTTTCAACTTTCTAAAATCTATATAATCACTTTTACGTGCTTATATTTATGTATGTGTCGATATAAATATAGATTGGTTCCGTTTTTATTTTTGTAAAAAAAATTTAGTTTTTACCCTTCAACATTTAGTATTGACAGTTACAACCCTTCAACTTTCTAAAAACTTTATAATTATTTTTTACGTATTTATATTGATGTATGTGCCGATATAAATTCAAGTTGATTACGTTTCTTTGAAAATGGTAGGCTCATATATAATATGTTTTTCCGTTTTTTGGTACATTCTCAGTTAATTTACATTTTGGCCTAAATTTAGTTTTAAAACAAGTCGGGTCAAATATAATATGTTTTCATTAGACTTCATAAATTCGGCTTACTTTACGTTTCGGTCCCACTACAACGCGCGGTACCACTTTTAACTTAAGAAAACATAATTTTTTTCACCTTTTTATGTGCGTATCGGTATAAGATCAGGGTGGTGTTCGACATAAATTTCTTTCGTAAAAAAGTTCAGCCATGTATAATAAGTCCGTGCTTATTTTTATGTACATATTCAGTTTATCTACGTTTTGACGCAACTTTTGTTTAAAAACGGTTCAGGTCTTTACTACAAAATCCAAGTTACTTTATATTTAGACCCGTCACATCATGCAGGGAGATTTACTAGTTTGTACACATTAATTATCAATTACGTTTTACTTATTCTTAACAAAATAACTTCCCACACTTTTAAGACAATTAATTTAAAAAAAAAACTAAACTAATTATTTTTCCTCATTTATTAACATTATACATCGGTGTTAATAAGCAAGTTTTTTGTGTTTCATGTCTACTAAATTATATAATTTCAACATATCTTATTAATTTATATAATTTCAACATATCTTATTAATTATTTCGATAGGTAGTTACTAATATTTTCTAGAAAAACAATAATTTTGAATATATATAATGGATAACAGTTTATTTCTATAATCACTTAAATTTCAACTTGTACTCTAGAATTCCCAAATCGGTATAGAAGTTCCTGATTTCCTATAGTCTTAGGGGCTGTTTGGCAACTTTTGAATAATTAAATGTTGAATCAATAAGAGGTCTGAACTATTAAGTGCTGAACCAGTAAGAGGCTTGAACCATTAAGAACCAGTATAATGCTTCACATTTAGAGGCAAATGTCAGACCATTCAGATTAGAGGTCTTAACCATTCAGACTCAGTATAATGCTTAAACATTCAGAGGCAAATGTCTGAATCATTCAGACATCTGCTTGCGAAACAAACCCTCTGAACCATCAAGTTCTGGACCAATAAGAGGCCAGAACTATTCAAAGCCCCATTAAGAGCTAAATAAACAGCCCCTTAGCATGCCATAGACCTTGTTAGTAATGTAGGAACTAGGTTCACTTTTTATAAATATATTACGAAATATATAATAACGAGACTCTCGTTATTCATAGGAAATATGATAGTACAATACGGTTACAAAACTATATGAAAAATAAATGAAATACAAATACAAATACATTGTACCAATCTTGATTCAAGTCGACGTCTTTGGAAAACTTCAACTGCACCTTGTTGTTCGAAACTCCGCTGCAAGACAAACAAAAAATTGTGTTCGAAACTCCGATGCAAGACAAACAAAAAATTGTTGACAGTTTTGGTTGAGGCACGTGTTCAACACGCTTCCCTTAAAACAGATTTCGCGCCACTGCTAAAGACGACGCGACTGTTTCCCAGGGTACAACAGTCGAAGCAGTATGTACTGCCGGAGATGGCCACGCGCACGAGGTTACACCGATAAAATTATAGTGTTAGAACTTGTGGAAAAATTATGATATGAAGGTGATGATATTGTATAGAGAAAACATATCTCTCTAAGTACCCAACACATGGGTCTTCAAGTATTTCATCTTTTCTAAGAACTCTCCATGTATTCATGAATTTCCTTGTATCATATCTCTTGTATTTCTCTAGTGTTCTCTTCATATGAGGCACATGGTGTTCTAAATATATAAGCATCTCTTAAAGAGTTAAGAGTCTCAAATATATATATATATATATATATATATATATATATATATATACACTAAAACTCTAATAAAACTCATCAAATATCATCAAGAGTTTCACCATATGATGAGTCAAGAGTCTCAATAATTATAGACTTAAACTCTAATAAAACTCATCAAATGTAATCATTAAAACTCTACTTAAGAGTTTCACCATATGAAAAGTTTAATTAGTAATTATAATTTCATTAAATTATAATTCACTAGATATTCATTCACCAAATTTCCAACAAACCCCCACATGAATGGAGATTGTTCAAAACACATAAAATTTCCAGTGGAACCTCGACAGTTGAGTTTTGCATACGATAGGTAGGTGTTACCCATTGACCTTTCGCTAATGAAATGCACTTAGCCCACTAGCTCTGAGTAGATCTCGATGTCTTTGAACTCGTCCGCCGTTTGTGTAGACGATAATACACTTCACACAAGACTCTTCTTAGCCGATTCATCTCCTCATAGTCGTGTCCAATAATGGTCGTGGAACACTTTCCTGGTTCTACGAGAGCTCTAGGAATAGTGCCCTCAATTCCATTCGAAGCGACCCCACTTCTCTGTAACTAGGTGATCCCCCTTAGATCATTAAAAGCATTGTGGTTATCGTGATTTATCCAAATCATCTACCACATATTATGCTTAGCCTCACTCTTTGTCACTGAATAACATAGGAATAGACTAGGACGTATTTAAACACCCTTTTATACTTTGGGGTATGTATAACCATATATACTAGCTTATGCATATATATCATTTATGCCCCCACAGTGACCACCCTTAGGCATATGAATTAGTTGTCCTATTGAACTTAGATCTTGGGATCTCCAGTCAACTAAGTTAGGTGTCATTCACATACCCTTTTTCATGGGCTTTAGTCTCATTCCACAACTTGATCTCTAATAAACCATCAGGTTGTTGGATCCATAACATTAACAAATAACTTTGCGTATTCGAGATCAGTTGTCATGATGTGTTCTTAACTCGTAAGTTAACTTTGCTTGTTGTCAACTTCTAAGACTATAACCTCAGTGCCCATCTGAATCTGGTTATAATATATGTCTTTGTAAGATAAGTGTATCATTTAAGGCAAACACATCTCCATTATGCACTACGACCTTTGTGTCTTCCACTTAGTTATCTGTTTGCAATGTTAGATTGGATTACAAAATCCTTATTGCCAAACTTTTATGATACAAATGCAAGACACCCCCACATTTAAGCATTTATAGGATATCATCCAGATGGGGTAATGAAAACCATTTCTACATACCCTTATAGGGTTGTTTCTAAATGGATCCCCCCCACATTTCTTGCCATTTGATCAACATTTTTTTGTAACTTCACTTATGACGACATTTATACATATATGATTGAACAAGATCAACCTCATTGTATCAGTGAATTCAACTCATATTGCATTAGCTTACATAAGCTTCCGAGCCGACCAAAGCAACACATGTCATTGTCATAAGTTTGTCACAATCTTAGAATAATTCTAATTTAACATCTTGAATAAGCCTAGACAATGAGTTCTCCTCATTAGCTTTTTGAACAAACTCTTCAAAAGTTACATGTCTTTTCCTTATAATGAATGAAATTTCTTCCTCAACTTTGTCTATACACAAATTCTTATTGTGTTCATACACATTTGAATGTTTAGAGTTAATTAGTCCCAGCCAAGACCCATAATTAACCAAGTACTAGTCTAGCATGCTTTAGATGTCACACCCCGACCCTCAGCGGAATAAAAGTCGGGGCATAATTGGGTTATCACCAAAGCTCATGATGTTTACTAAGATGTTTCATATTTATTAAATTCAAATTACAACTTAAATATCCAAAACAAAATTCATACAATTACAAGAAAATGAAACTATATAATTATTCCAAAGCTTAAACTTGTTTATTCTTCTAGGCCTTCCTATGTGTTTCTTGTCTCAGCTGGATCACCTGTATCATGTGTAAAACGGGGGATATTTTGGGTCAACAAAAGTTGGCGAGTGAACCTTGATAAAACATTGTTACTAATTTCTTGATTTATTTAATAAGGAAAATTTGTGCAATAATCACATGTGAGCAAACATATATAGATAAACAATCACAAACCACTTTAGATGAGTATATGACATGAATGAAGATGTATGTGAGATCAAGGCTCAATCAAATGGAGCCGATCTAATGAGGCTCCTGATGCTCAACCCGTCTCCCACGGGGAACTGATGGGCCTAATGAAATGCGTGCATTGAAAATGATAAGTTCAATCTACATATAATTCACACAACAATTGATACACATTTGATACACATTTGATCACGGATATGATGTATGCACAAGTGTTTAAATAAAATAAAAGGATTATACGACATATGATACAGCCCAAAACATGATTAAAACGGGGAATTGGTAGAGATTCACTCACAATGGGTGCGTTCTTTGATGACGATGAATGCGCACGAATTTATGATTCAATCGACGAGGGAAGAACTAACCTAGATAATAACAAAATGATTCGATAAATACATAAATTTTATTTGAGATTAATATTTTTAATTAGTGCTCTTAAATGGGATTTTTAGATTTATTTTTGTGAGTTTAAGGAAATTTTCTAACTTTAATAATCTTATTTTTAAGTATTTTTAAATAATTTTCCAATTAAATAAATAAATAAAAAGAAATAAAAAGTTGACTTTTTGACCGTTGACCGGGTCTTGACCGGTCAGACTGTGTTTTCTATGCGCTGAGTGAGGTTCGAACTCGGGACCTCTCGTATCCGTGCACGCAGCTCTACCAACTAAGCTACGTGTCTAACCCGAAATATTCTCTGTTTTAATTATATATATATACTAATTAACCTTAAACTTATTTGGTTTTTATTAAAAATGATTTATATGGCCGAACCGGTTGCAGAGACCCGGAGTCGAACTCGGGTCCTTTGGTTCGAGTGCGCACAGCCCAACCAGTTGGGCTGTGTGTCTAATCTGCTTAACTACTGAATTATATTCCTCTTATAAACATTCGGTGACTTGATCTGATTAATGTTCTAAAAATGTTGGTTTTATTTCTGAAAGTCGGTAACTTGTGCGATTCGAACTCGGGACGTGCATATTGTATTTGCACACAGTCCACCGCTGGACTGTGTGTCTAACCCGGTTAAATATCCAATTTTAATTATACTAATATACTTGTTCAACCTTCATCTTCTTCACTGTGAAGAACACAGAACAGTGAAACCCGATTGTTCTGTTTAATCGACCATAATTTATACTTGATTGAAATGGAGAAAAAGATTAAGTGATATGGTATACCAGAACAGAGAGTTTGCTTCAGATTTCCGGCAGGATTCCGTCAGCTCTGATTTGCGATTTCCGGCTGAGTGAACTGTTCAACAATTTCGATTATTGTTTGAACAATTAAATTATAAATCAAGAGGTAGCAAGAAGGTTTAGACAATTATACCGTCTGATGAACGAATGCGGTTTTCTGATCAGGGATTCCGGCAATATTCTGGCGAAATTGGAAATCTCCGGCGACGAGCTTTTGAAGAAATGAAACTTCGGAAAGAAAGTGCGGTTTTGAGCGAAAGGTTTACGAGATGTTTGAGTGGGTATTTATAAGGAAGATCAGTTGATTCGAGTTTGAATTAAGGTCCAAGTTTGCGGTCACTGATTTCCGACGATTATGACCGAAATTGATTTCCGGCAACGGTTATAACTGGCGTCGAAATCAATTTGTGCGTTTCAGTCAAAGGAAAAGTAGCCAAAATCGCGGAATGTCGGTTTTTCCAGTGAGTGCGAGTTCTGGGCGCGCTGATTGCAGATTTGACTTTCGGTTTTATTATAAATGTTATTTGTTTCCGTGTTTATCACAAAAGCAGTGCGTGGCGGAGTGGTGTGTTGCGTGTTTGTCTTTGTGGGTGACCCGGGTTCGAAACCCGGCTGCCCTATTTTATTTTTTTTATTTACTTATTTTTATTATTTATTAATTATGGTTTAAAATTCTAAAAATGTTTATTAGTTATGTATTGTTTGAAATTAATATGAACCATAAATACGCAACGAAACTTATAACTGAATATTTGATCGATAAACGAAGCGGGTTTTGAAACCCGTTTTTCGACGAATGTTACATTAGACTACAACACTTTAGCATGTGAACAGAAGATGCATCATTCTGATTCTTCACAGCCCCAGGGATATCATAATATCACTTTGCAACATTCATCCATTGTTAAGACAAAATAATGAGACTTATTCATAATCCTAAAACATCAATATTTAGGAAAGTCTCACAAATTACTGTATATAGCGCATAGCTAAAATTTATCATTCAATTAAGGAACATAACTTGTTTACCTTTGATCTCCAACGTTTTACCATTGACTCATATGGACTTAAACATAAGCCTTAATCCAAGTCACTTGGCGAACACATTCATCACCGACAAGATGAATGTTCCTCGTCTACAATCACTATTATGTGTGAGATAGAGTCAACTAGATCGATACTCAACAACATGGCATTCATAATTTTACCATAAGTGATTTGGACGCATTTATTGTTATTCATTAAGAGATATGTATATTTAGGATGCTCTCCCAAACGAATATAAAATTTCCATATAGTTCTAACAATAATCAAGTGGTAGACGTATCTACGTATAGATCACTCGGAACAAATCTCGCAAGATTTATCAAAGGCATACAATAACATATAGTACTTTTCCTTTCATATGTTAGAATTCACACTTGTGAATTTTCCAATGACTTCTAACGAAGTACTTCAACATGAATCTCATTCGTGTATTTCATCTCAATACACCTACTACTCACTCGTGATGTGGTTACACATTTGATGTCTCGTCTTTGACTTTTAGTCAATGCAACAACTCTTAAGTTGTTTATGTCCAAGTACCTTCATGTACTATCCGTTTTGACGTTATAATTATTTTCCATAAAATAATTTATACGTCACAAACATTAGTGATTTATTTTTTTGTAAAAAAATGCATGTGTTATCTGAAGATATTGAATACAAAACAATAAAATGCATTGGAAACTAAATTATAAGTACGAAACACTTTTGAAATTTAAACAGAAGCATAGACGATATGTAGACATCAAATATCAAAGTGGTTTTATCTTCCACACTTTATATTCTGACCAAAATCTTCTCAACGATATTGTCCCATAGCATGTCTTGAGGTACTCCCTCAATAAGACTCCATGCACTTGTAAGTACAAGTTCTCAATTTCATCTTGAAATTTTGAACTTGGACAACTCAAAACAACACCAAGTTGTTACAAAGGCTATATTTAAGTAGCAAACTTGAACAATTAAATTTGTTCACAACAACACCAAGTTGTTTTCTACCAAATATATTCACGAGATTGCTACTTTGTTCAACAAGTGCTAATTCTAGCAAGAGTAGCAAACCATTTGCATTCTAAAACTATGCAAAATAGGCAATTAAATGTTTACATAGAACATTTTCATTCATTATGGCTTATACAATGTACAATCTCTAACATTGTATTTGTGATACACATTTTCTAACACACGTGTTAGAAAACTTAAGTCATTTTATATATATATAAACATGACCATTTGGATTTAGAAATCACAAATTAAAGTGGGTGATAAATCCCACACAACTACCCCATCACTTTATGGTGATTTAATTCTTGTATTTTTACTCTTGTAGTTTTTTAATCTCACCAAGTTAGGCACATAGCCTACTTTTAATACAAGAGACATGTGGTCGAGGAAATTCTCACTTAATTAGGGATTTTATTAGAGACATAAACTCTAATAAAAACTAATAAATTGACATAAAACTCTACTTAAGAGTTTAACTTCCATATGAAGAGTCTACTAAATGATTTTAATTTCATTAAAGTCATATAACAACACCACCACTTTATGATGATTTAATTCTTGAAGCTAAGCAACTTCAATGTATGACATTCTATTTCTAAACCATACAAAGAATAACATAAGTGTTTATATTCATTAAAATCAATGCTACAACAAATTACTTATATAAAATGTTTACATAAAACATTTCAAAACATTTGTGTTTTAACCATTTAATAATCATGTTAAAATGAAAGAAATTCTAACGCGCACGTTAGAAATATTAACATTTTCACAAATTGTTAATTCGACTTGCTATAAACACATATATGGTTCAAATAAATAAGTCATTTCCAATACACACGTTAGAAAATAAACAATTAAAAAGTTGCTTCCAAGCTAACGCTTTCCATGAACGTTTCTAACACACATGTTAGAAGACAAAGGAATACAAAAATCATTAGTTAATGGTTTTAAAAAAGTTTCTAACACTTTTGTTAGAAGTAAACAATTACAAAAAATGTTACAAAACTTATCAATAAATACGTTCTAACTAGCTCGTTACAAATAAACGATTACATAAATCGTTATAAAACGTATCAGTTTATATTAAGCGACTCTAACACGCTCTTTAAAATAAATAAGTGATTACAAAATCATTATAAGACTTATTTGTTCATACCAATCAATGGGTGAATGAAGAGTCTACTTTAAATAGAGACTTAAATGGAGACATAAAACTCCAATCAAGTAACATAAAACTCTTATTTAAAGACATGAAAATTCTACTCAAGAGAATTTAACGTTTACAAAAAACGTATGGTTTACACCCATAATTCCGGTCTAACACACAAGTTAGAGAAATTTAACGTTTACAAAAAACATATGGTTTACACAATAAACCCATTCTAACACAAAGGTTAGAAAAATTTAACGATTCCAAAATCGTTTCAAAACCAAACGATTGAACCAAAACTATTCGTTTTGTACCACGGTATAGGATTTAAGATTGTACCACAATCTCAATAAATTCAAATACACCAAGTTGTACTACATACATATTTTCCAAAGATAATATTTATAAGATCATAATCTCTAAAAATATTTTTTATAACAAATCATTTTGTTAACCCAAAATCCTTATAAAGTTTTAAGATTGTAGCAACAACCTCATGAAATTTGTTTTAAGTTTGTAGGAACTAGGTTCACTTCTTATTAAAATGTATTATGAAATATATAATAACGAGACTCTCGTAAGTCATAGGAAATATGATAGTACAATCCAGTTACAAAACTATATGAAAAATAAATGAAATACAAATACATTGTAACAATCTTGATTCAAGCCGACGTCTTGGAAAACTTCAACTGCACCTTGTTGTTCGAAACTCCGCTGCAAGACAAACAAAAAATTGTTGACAGTTTTGGTTGAGAGACGTGTTCAACACGCTTTCCTTAAAATAGATTTCGCGCCTCTACTAAAGACGACGCGACTGTTTCCCAGGGTACAACAACCGAAGCAGTATGTACTGCCAGAGATGGCCACGTGCCCGAGGTTACACCGGATAAAATTATAGTGTTAGAATTTGTGGAAAAATTATGATACGAAGGAGATGAAATCGTATAGAGAAAACATATCTCTCTAAGTACCCAACACATGGGTCTTCAAGTATTTCATCTTTTCTAAGAACTCTCCATGTATTCATGAATTTCCTTGTATGATATCTCGTGTATTTCTCTAGTGTTCTCTTCATATGAGGCACATGGTGTTCTAAATATATAAGCATATCTTAAAGATTTAAGAGTCTCAATATATATATATATATATATATATATATATATACACTCTAATAAAACTCATCAAATGTCGTCAAGAGTTTCACCATATGGAGTTAAGAGTCTCAATAATTATAGACTTAAACTCTAATAAAACCTCATCAAATGTAATCATTAAAACTCTACTTAAGAGTTTCACCATATGAAAAGTTTAATTAGAAATTATAATTTCATTAAATTATAATTCACTAGATATTCCTTCACCAAATTTCCAACAAGTAGTTCATTTCTATTTAAACGTTATCAACTGAACTTAATAGGATAATACCTTGGGATTCTTCCTCACCTTCATTGTTTGCACATTTGTTGGTTTGCTTGCACCCTAAGGTGAGTTAATAGTCACCCTTCTCAATATTTTTATTTTTGGGGTGATTCAGTGTATTACAATTACAATTTTCACTTTTCAATTTACATTATAGCTTGTTAAATATCTAATTGCAAATTTGTACAACATTATGTGATTTACTTAACACGTGTACTATGATTAAGTGAATGGTATTAAATTATAGCGTTATAGGTTTGACACCCTATTCCCACTCCTTGGTTTTGTTGTGTTAGAAGGAGACCTTTGTGGAATGATTGAAACTGTGTATCCTCATTTTGTTTTGTTGTTTTTATGGATTCCACCATGTTGGAATTCACACAGGCAGTCTTCACAAGGTTTGAATGTACCCACTTAGGTGGTGTTTGTTTTTCTAAAAAAGATCTGCACAGCCTCTTCTGTCTGCTCTTCGCAAACCACGCGCAGACATTGCCATCTATAGACCGTTTGTTTTTCTGAAGACATTATATTAAAAAAATGTCTGCGCGAGCTCTTCTTGGTGCGGACTTGGCCCAGCCACTTCTAAGCTCTTCTAAGGTCTGCAGAGGGTTAAGCACCACCACCCACCACCACCACCGTCCACCACGTTGAAGTACAAGTTGAAGTACTGTATATATTATTACATTTGTTGGTGAGATTTTATACACTTGCCATACAAGTTGAAGTACTATATATACTCTCATTATGCTAAAGCCATAATGTTCTCACCAACTATATGTGGTTGACACTCTCTTTTCACACATGTTTCAGGTTATAATTTTTTTATTGAAGTTCAAGCTTGATGTCACATAAGGCTTGGGATTTAGTATAATTAAACAATTGTTATATGTTGTCTTTATTTGAACAATGTGACTTGTTTGTACAAACTTAATTTTGATGGAATACATATTTCAACTTTAATTTAGTATTGCTATCAAACAAAATTCTGGCGTGACTCCCAGATGTTCCGCTGTCGGTTGGGGTGTTACAATAGCGCCCCTCCCCTATACCGCACTAAAGGAATAAAGAGCATTAGTGGATGAAATGTGGGCCCTACTTCAAGTTTAAACCATTAATACAAAAGTAGAGGGGAGGCTATTGGGGGCTTTAACCCATACCTTGGTTGTTAGGGGGGGCTCCATTGCTTATGTGGCACCGATATGCTTACATGGAACACAGATGTCGTTGATATGAGATAATGGAGCCCCCTCCATACCCTGCATCCTTATAGTACAGAAGTATCCGATTTTATTTTATAAAATCCCTGGTAACAACATGGAAATTTTCTTGTCCTTCCAAACTTTGATCTTTACTTTGGTTTCATCCCTGACTTTGATCATTTGCATCAAATGGATCTCATATTATTCCAATACAAAGAAAAACTTTCCACCATCTCCACGAATGCTTCCACTTATCAAAAACCTTCAACAGCTAGGCTCGAGCCTGCATCGCTTCCTCGCGGCCTTGTCCTAAACCCATGGCCCCGCCATGCTCCTTCACCTTGGTAGCATACCCACGGTTGTAGCCTCATCTTCTCAGGCAGCTCAGGAGATCATAAAACCTTGTGACTTAACATTTTGTTGTATGGTTGTAAGGACCTAGCCTCTGTGCCAATAGGGGAATATTGGAGGCAGTTAAAGAGCATTGTAGCATCACAATTTCTAAGCAATGCACAAGTTAAGTCATTCCAACACGTGAGAGAAGAAGAGATTGGATGCATGATTTAAATTCTTGGAGAAAGTTGTGGTACTTCCATTGGTGTTTCTCCTTTGTTTGATTTTCTTTCGGAAAAGATTATGTGTAGGATGGCCATTGGGACGACATATGATGGGCTAAAGCTCATGAATCTACTGAAAAGGTATCTAGACATGTTTACTCGTTTGAGTGTTGGGACTTATATTCCTTGGTTTTCATGGGTCGATCGAGTCAGTGGCTTACTCGGTCAATCCGAAGATGCTACTAAAAAACTAGACGAGTTCCTTGAAGATGTTATTGAAGAACATGTGAACAAGAAAAGAGGAGATGGTGATATGAATGATGAAGGGAAAGATTTCATTGACATCTTGTTAAACGCCCAAAAGGATAAAACAATCGGGTTTACCTTTCAGAGAGATACCATAAAAGCTTTAATTTTGGTAAGATTTTATGGTTTGGTTTTTGTGATTAACATATTTAACATACATATAGTTATTATTAGTAACGAAACTCATGTTTTCCTGAAAAGGAAAAATAGCAAGGTTTGAAATAAGATATAATATAAGCTAGGAATTGTAATGAAACCTCATGTTTTCCTCAAAAAGGAAAAGAAAATTTTTAATAAGAGATAATAGTGAAGACACGTTTTAATAATTAATGTTTCGTCCGAAGCCGTGTTCTTATGGAAAAAATGTTGTTCCTATGTACTAAATTCACCTCTATATTCTACCAACTATAAATATTTGTCCTACCAAATATACAATGTCTAGTATTTTTTTACCAATTTTCACTGCCCGGATATCCCTTTACAAGTCTCCCGTTATGCAACAAGCCAACAAGTTCTATTAAAAGATTCTGTTCTTTGTAGGATATATTTGGTGGTGGAATTTGTTGGAATTTCATGTACTTTTATAAAAATAAGTTTAGTTAGTCTGTCAAACAAATTGAACGCAGCGGAAACACGTATACACGAGGTTCGGTTCAAAACCGATTCCACCAGTGATCTCCTTACAATCAAAATATGTTAAAATAAAATATTATAGAATCATGACGTCCGAGAAAAACACCTTGGTTCAACGAACGATCTCGCTAGATTATCGTTGACCACGAAATCTGATTTGTTCGTTTGAAACAATTTCAAACGAAACCTTAATCTCAAGAAAATAAAGTTCGAAACTTTACTTACCTTTTTGCGTGATCGAAGAAGAACCGAAATTTTACTTGTACTTTACTTCACAGTTGAGATGGAAACTATCAAAAAGGTTTTTAACCATGTTTCTTCTGCCTTCGCTAAAAAGAAACAATATCACGTTCCTCTTTGTTTTGAATGGTAAAGTATTATTGAGATCGAAGTCTCCTTCTCCTTTTTAATCCTCTTTTACGGCAACCCTCATAATCATATCACCATTCCCTTTTTTAATGGAGAGACTAGGTGGACACCCGTCCGATGGACGTGTTGTGGTTAGTGTTATAACTATAATGATAAAAGTTTTGTCTACGTTTGTGGTTAGTATTATACACGTCGGTTTTATTTGAATTGAATTTATAAGACAAACTTATCAAATGAGTTCACACTAACATGTATATTATGCCTAAAAACGAAAAATGTCTTAAAACAAAAAAGCAAGGCCGGAGATAATTTCAATAACCCATATTGCATGGAGTCTTTAAGTGAATCATTGACTACTAAAACATAAACACACACATAGTCAACTGAAATGAAACATAATCAAATATAAAATTAAAGGAAAAATAAATTGTCCGGATAAGATGAAGTAAAAAAAGATGTGACTTGAGGGGTTGGGTCCAATTGGCAAAACCATTGAAGTTAAGGGTCCAATCGTTGTCTTATATGCAAAAAAACACTTCATTAAAAAAATAAAAACACTTCCTTAAAATGCACATATACAATGGTACAGTCAACACCAACACTCCATGCCCAATTTACCCTACTCACACCAACACCAACAAATAGCAAAGAATAGAAACAACTCACACAAATTTATCCTACCCAATTACACATAACAAAACTCAATTTATCCTACTCACTTACAATGGCGTCAATGCTTGGGGAAGAAGAGATGTTTGAATTAGTGCATACAGGAGGAGCGTTCTTTTGTTCTTTGCTGCTTTTCCTTTTGTTCTTTGTTGTTTCTTACTTCCTTAGAATCTACAAAAAAAAGAACAAATATTAATAATGTTAATATGCACTTGTTTATACGTGTGTGGATGTTGGACAAGTATGCATTTAGATCAGATAGAGGTACCTCCATTTTCTCCTTTGATAAATGACAGAAGTTCATCACTAACAATCATCTACATGCTCTGCTTCAACTTCAACGTTCTGAAAACCCAACTATCATCAAATTCATCAGGCCTTGAACAAAGTTTTCATCGGACAGTGATTCTCATGGTAAGGCCTGAGATATTCAATAACCAAATACTGATTTAATGTTTCTAAAAAGTTCATTACTTAAACTGCATACATCAATGCATTTGGCGGATCCGCCATTTGCAGCAACGGTCAATCAAATTTATACATTTAATTTTTACCACGAAAAAAAAAAAACAAACCTAAGTCATATTTGGGGCGAAAACCATTGCAATATTGTGCGAATTCATCTTCTTGAGATGCTCGTGTTGGATGGCATCAGCGATCAGATTCATAACCCAATCGAGCAAGGCGGTTTCAGTCAGCGACTGAAGATGGCAATGGGCAATGCGGCCATCCTCTGGTTGACACTGCGTTACTTGCTCGGGTTAAAGTGAATCCAAGATCCCACTTAGCAGTTGGCAGTTCACTAAACCATGACGGTATTATCATCAACTTCACATAAAATTAAAAAATAAAATGCAATATTAATACAAAAACCATCATACACCTTGACAAGACCAGCCAAATAGTGTGCATCAGTACCATCCAGAACCACTCCACTGTTCAATTGGTGTCTCGGATGTTCTTTCTGGTTATTGTCTACGTTAATTGTAAAAAACCTTCAGCCTGCACATAGTTAAAAGGTCAACAACCCATTCATCAATTCTTGTTTTAACCCGAAAAAAATAGCGGAATGAAAAAAGATATATGACTTCAACAAATACAACCCTACATACATGACATGGACATAGTATGAGAATCTGAATCCATAAATGACGTGAATCCACACATGTCCACTATATTACATCCTTACAAATGCAAAAAGTAAATCCACTGCATTATCTAGTTCATGCCAACTAAGTCAAATCCTTTAGTACCAACTAAGTCAAATCCTTTAGTATCTTCGTCATCTACATCAGTTGAGTTCTCTATATATAGTTCAATAAGTTTGGTAAGGAAACCAAGATCTATTTAAATTACAAACAGGTTAACAAACCTCGTAGATTGTTGCCCCAAATACCGCGTTATACAAACTACAACATACAAAGAAATGAACTTTCACTTCAAAACGCAAAACAGGTAGTTGGAAGGGAACATATCTAAGCTAGATTTAGAAGTATAGAAATGGAATGGTAGACCGAGTAACTTACGAGATATCTGCATAGCTCCACGTATTTATGATAATGATTTGTTCAATTCCACGAAAGAATTGGCTGATGCAGGACGATTCCTTCAACTTTACATGGTGCGAGTTTAATCAAAGTACTACATCATTATTTAAAATCCATGTATTATTTATAAGGCAGCAAACCTGAATATACAGAAAGTAAACATCTTTTAATTTGCATTTAAGCGGCCTTATGTTAGCGGCTAAAAAATCTCAACCTGTTCAGATTGAGATTTTTGAGCTGCAGATCAGAAGCACAAACATAAGGCGACTTAAATGCAAATTAAAAGATGTTTACCTCTCATATATTTAGGTTTGCTGGCTTATATATAATGCAGTAGTATTAAATAATGATGTAGTACCTTGAATCAACCTATGATATTAAACTGCTACCAAGCGATAATACAAGCTCGTTATTAGTGGGGTCTTGAAGACCAACACAAGTCTACATCATATAGTAGAATCTTTCCTGTAGCATAGGGTATGTTAGGTCTTATCCAATAAAGATCACGAAACGGATCAAATAAGAACTTACCATAAACCACAGGTGTGTATCCTTGAGCTTTGTCAGGAACTGTAAGTCTCTATATCACCACATTATATATTACTCACAACACATAGGTTATCATAATTAGGAATCGCCTCTTCATTTACCATATGACCCTCTGTAAACACTATAAAAGACTCATTCTTAGATCAAATCACCAAGGACCCTAACATAAGTTCCATCTACCCGAGTAACTAAATGTTACGATATATGTAAATTCGAAAGCCCTAAAGTCAAAACATGATCCAAATAAGATAAAATCAAAGCAAATTAACTGCTCTTATTAATATGTGTCGTCTAATTTTTTTCTAATAAAAGGTAACGATATTACTTCTTCAGAAGGAAGACGAAACAACTGTCGATACTCTTCGATCCTCAACGACGGCTGAAACACATCAACATACTAATTAAACAAAACATTCGAGTTTCAAAAATCATAATAAGCCAAACAGTCGACATGATCCACAACTTCCGAATCAAATTCCGTTTATAAAACGTAACCGCACCTAAAACAAATCAACAAATAAATCAAACAAAAACATAATAAACTAAAATGCTCTTACTTCCTTTATGACCATTTAACATTGCTGGAATAAATCTACCAGCACGATCATGCTCAACTTCTCTCTCACTTTGTACCATATGTAGTTGGATTTTAAATCGACACATTGTACTTAAGAATATAACGTGAGTAACATTTGAACTGATCGTTTATCTTCCGATCAGTTCAAAACCACCACTCATATCTTCATCAGCCTCTAATTGTTAAATTCTTGGAGGGATTAGTTCCATTCCACTCCAGTCGGAAGATAAATGATCAGTTCAAATGTAAATCCACTAACAATACAGAAAATCACTTGATTTGTGAGCTGCAAATCAATATCCTGACAAACTTACAGCCATCCATCTAAGAAGAATTAACGTGAAAATCCAAATTTATAGCCATCCATGTAAGCAGCTTAAATAACTAACAAAAACAATACATATCATATTTACAACAAACATGCTCCTCCACATCCTTTTCCATAAACAATTCAGTTTAACTGTAAAGTCACGTGATAATATATAGATTAAGGTAACATTTTTTTAATAATCCAATATATATATATTTCATGATATGTATTCACAGAAATCAATTATCATTGTTTCCTTATTATTTGTTTGAGTTAGATGGAAAATTCCAAAAATATAATATAATATCAGTACTATAAATAATTACATTCTTAAAAAAGTAAACAATAAAAGTCAAATAGGGATGAATTTTACAATAAAAATATATGTATGTAGTTATTTTTTTCTTTACCTTATATGGTTTACAAAATATGTAACAACTTGAAATTTTCATTATAAATGGTTAAAAGTATCGACACATAAATTTTACAAAAATACTACGAGACAGTAGTTTTTGACAAATCATCAAGCAAATATTAACAAACCAAGTATGCTTATTAAAAAGGTTATTGTAGCAACTACGAAGAACAATCATACGCATTTTATTGTTTAGTTATTAACATTGACAAACAATAAGAACATAGTTATTCACATTGACAGAATTGTTTTAAAGCGCCGTCAGCTCATGATATGCATCAATATTATAACGTAAACTGCATTCAAAATTTTATTATCCATTAAAAGAAACACTACAAGTAAACATTCAAGTTTCATACAAAAGACCATTGTTTAGTTTAATACTTGTTCAGACGGTAATACTAACCCGCTAACCACATCATCAGCATTTCAACAACCTACACATACTATCAAAAGACCACACTAACAAACCATCCATACTATCCCCTAAGGGTCAAGACCAACAAACCAAAAAACCACATCTAGTGTTCATGATTAACCATATCACAAAAACATAATAACCATCATTCAGGCACACCCTCTTTTCTTTGTAATCTGCTGTACGAATTTGTTCAACATCAATTGCTTAGAAGACTTGACGTAAGTAAAGAAAAGAGTGGAGCCAAACTAGATGTGATTAAATTTCAAGAAAGCTACCCACTTCAATAAACCATACCTGAAACCATCCCCAGACTTCTTTGCTCTTGTGCCCAAGTTACATACTTCATATTTTAGAATCTGAACGGTAACATGGTGCAAGTTGTCAAGAGACAAACACAGATGACTTGAAACATCAGTGGGTAAACGCTGAAAAAAAGGATTAACTAACAGACTGATAAATAAATTATGTATATTAAGTTATAATATTTTAAGAAAATAAAAATGATATTATAAACTTTACCAGTCTGCTTTCGGCTTTCTTGGTAAACTCAATTACAGCATTCTTTTTCAACTTTTTGGACGTAGGACATTTATGGCCAAAAACACCATTTGTGGATGTCATGGGTGTGGATGCGTTACACTTTAGTTTAGCCTAAATATTTGAATAACACGTAATAAGTGTAACAAATTACAAAAAAGAAAATTTATAACAGTTTATAAATAAGCAAATTACTATTTAATATAACGGTACTTACTTGTTTATTTTCACCAGGACTAATTTTCTGAAAAGCCATACAATCATCAGGTTTCCGACCCTTAGAACGTGTACGATAAGCTAAATGAGACTTGTTAATGACCGGCGTTAAAGCGATACGTTTTCGGTTTCCCTAAAATTTTGAAAAAATAGTTACTTAACATATGGCTAAAGAAATGAATACACATGGATTAATAAATGAATGGTTTTTTTTTTCAAACTAAGTTATAAAGAATAAATCAAAATCACATGTTTTTTTTCCTTCGGTACAACCAACGTATGAAGATCAACTGTGGAAAAGCTTTTCGACATCTCCTCAGCTGAAGGCATTGTTATATTCTATACAAGAGATTTAAAAAAAGTAAAATAGTTGTGTGAACAATAAATGTAGTGGCGTAAACGACATCTACTCATACATTAAAAAAAGTTTAATAATGAAAACAAATATTACATAAGATTCTTACTTGAGAGACAACATTACTACACAAAGTCTGGCCAGACACAAAATTACATGATCTTCCTTTCGGTTCAACCTAAATAAAATAAAAAAATTTATCAAGATGCATCTCAAACCGGGTTTTCAACTGAAAAAGAAACTAAATTTTTAATTGTATTTATTAAAAAATATCAAATATAAAATCGAATCAGAAATAACATTTGTGGAAAGCCCTTTATCTTCAACAACAACTTTTGATTTCCCTTTAGGATCAACCTACAAAAAAACATAGTATCATACAATATATTCATGCACACGGATTATCTAATTGTAAAGTGCTTAACTATCCATGAAATTCATTTTTCTGTATAAATGAAATTATGGGAAACAAATACCAGTAATATAATAAAAAGTATATTATACATATCGGTAAGCAATATTAAATTAATTATTATACATTAAACAACCTTCGAAGATTCACTTTCATCACAAAATACAAACTTTAACTTCCCTTTAGGGTCAATCTACATAACATTGAAGAATAAGCATAATTACGTAGAACGAAGTAATTAAAAGAGTTATATAATACATAACACAGGTTGTAAAAACTCTTACATGAGACCGATTGCCATCAGCGGAACTTTCATTAAAAAGTTTAGGTTTCGAATTCCAATCTTCTTTAAACTACAAAGCAGAATATAGTAGCACAATTTGACAGTATAACCATAGTAATATGTTTAATCCACTCGATATCAAAGCATAATGTGAAAACTTACCTTGTTTTTAACAGCTTCCTTTTCAATTAGAGCGGCTATATGTTGATCAAACTTTGAGTCATCAATATCCTACAAAAATAAGAATAGAAGGACAACAAACGTAAGTAGAAAACACAATATGAAAGTTAACGTACTGAAACTTATAGAAAATAATCTATATATACATTAAAGTTAGTCTCAAAATTTGAAAGCCACATAGAGTCACCAACTGCATCACCGGTAACATCTTCATCAACATCACTGTCATTGGTCATAACATTCTCTTTGTGTTCAGACTACAAAACCACAATATTCACAAATAGCAGGGATTTAAGTTACAAATTAACTAATAAGCTCGTATTATTAAAAAATTAAGTATAAGAGTGATAACGCTAACCGCAAAAAGTAGATCGAATCCATCATCTCCATAAATAGGAACATCCAAAACAACTATTTCAACCTTCTTGAAATACATTTCCGTACCAGTTTGATGATTAAAAACCGAGACCTCAAAAGTCTCATAACCAACCGTTGTAAATTTAAAAGTACATCGGGTATTTAATGCAAGATCCTGAAGCAGCTTAGACCATCCATCAGTGAAAGCACAATTGTCAGACAACGCCTCCAACTTCACATTCCAAAACCTATCTCCCACATAAATAGTTACGGATCCACCTTTATAACTCTTTCCGTAAAACTGAGACCAGTATTTCTCCGCCATGAGCTGTAAATTAGTTACAAATAAAATTAAAAAAAATTGAACAACAAAAAATGGTATAAAACAAAGTGATTTTTTCGTATATAGTTCTTACAATGAAATCATCCTCTGCTCTAATGGAAGTGATGAAAGAGTTGTCCAAAACATATGATTTAAAGACATCGATACACCATGTAGACGGTCCAAAAGGGTTGATCAACAGATAATCATTTTTTTAAACCACTCCTCCCTAACAAATTTAACAAACCCATGACCTAAAACAGGACCAAACACATCTTTTTCAATTTTGACAACCCATAAGTTGTCAGCATCAACAATCTTAACACATTCACCATATGAAAATTTTTCTCCCCATTGATATACCGCAAAATCATACGGTATGTCCTGTAATTGGAAACAAAACACATATAAGTATGAAGATTAGTTTTTAGTAAAAATAAAAATAACAACAAAACATACCAAAAAACAGGATCATCTTCATCGATTAACTTCAATAAAGAACGACTGTTGTTCTTGGGATCCATATCTGCAGAAGTAATAGCAACAATCTTTAGACCCAACAATAATAATCTATATTTAAATAAATAAATAATAATCTATATTTAAATAAATGAATCATAAGAATACAAAACAAATCACACTCACAACAAAGAAAATTATTGAATCAAATAAGAAATAATAACGAATTAAGTATGAAAATTACTGCTGACAAAAAAATAAAATATAAACAACAACAAATTTTGAGTAAACTGTTTTCTTCAAAGCAAAAACATTGGTCGATTGTTATCCAGCTTTTAGGGTTTCACCTGAATCAAGGTAATTCAAAAACTTTAGATCTTATCCGGTTAAAGAACAGATCCAGAGCTTATACATTTGATCAGAACAATAAAGTAGTTTTGATCATATAATTCAATTTCTATAATAATCCAAAAACATAAATGACCATAATAACAAATGCAGTATAGTCCAACTTACCCTCTTCTTATCTTGCTTTGTGAAATGGCTATGATCAACACCAGCAAAGCCTGTTCGATTGTTCAAAGAAAATTAAACCATACCATTAAAACAGAAAAACAATTAACAATAATTACATGAAAAAATCAAACGCATATGAAGCAATCACCTAACGAAATCGCATCAAACTATATGTTCTCCACAATCTGCACAAATTAATATCAGTAGAATAACTAAAATATATTCAAAACTGGATAATATTTTGGATTGAACTTAGAACCCTAACTATTTCTCACCACCATCGCCAATTCTCCAACACAAAACACCACAATCATCAACTACGTTACCGAATCTGTTACGCTTGAGGATATGCTCGTAAATTAGGGTTTAGAGATCTGTGATATTTGTGTGTGTGTGGATTTGGGTGAGGATTCAAGAACTTCTCTTAGGGTTTGGATTCAAGGAGGTGTGTGGATTGGGTGAGGTAATAAGGAGATCAGCGAGTATTTTAGAAGAAGAAGAAGCGTCTGGTGTTGGTCGTGTGTGAGAGATAATAAGAAGAGTGAGAGTTGAGAGGTTATGATGATACATGTGCTCAGATACATTTAATGTGTCTACATTTCCCCATGAAGTTCAAAATTTCCCCCAATTGAAACAATCTCTAAAACACACACACACACATATTATTAAAGATTTCTAAAAACAGGAATTTTATATAGTTATTTTTATTAATAATAACACTTGTATTTATGACATCAGCAAAATCGTCATAACATATCTAGATTGTTGACACGTATTCAAAATTACATCATCGATACTTCTCCTTTTATATATAGTTAGATATATAAGGATATACAATAGAAAATATAAACCGTTGTGATCTAATCACAAGTAATCATAATTATCTAATAATTAATAATATATGTAAATATATTGTAATTAACAAATTAATTATACTATTAAATCCGGCTCTCCGTGATTATTCTAAATAATTACTCGCTTCTTTTATTACGCTTATTATTTCGTGATCCGATGATTAGTGATTAAAACACCGTTATATGTTCGTTGCCCAAAGTGTAACTCTTTGGGTCGTACCTTGACGGCAACGTTGAATTTTAATCGGCAATTGAACATCATATCCAATAGAATTGACAACATATATGGAGTGAACACTGAGCGAGCTAATAAGAAACCCACGAGTAATGAAAAAACTACAAAACAGAAATAACCCAAGGAAGATCCACGATTGTCGAGGAAGACTTAGATAAAATGCAGTATCTAAAAGCCGTTGTAAAAGAGAACCTGCTATTGCATCCTCCAATTCCACTTCTTCCTAGAATCGCAACACGAGATGCCAAACTAATGGGGTATAATGTTACATCCGGCACACAAGTTCTGGTGAATGTTTGGAAAATAGAAAGAGATCCAAGGTTATGGGAACAACCAGAAGAGTTTAGGCCTGAGAGGTTCTTGACATATTGTGTTCTATTTGGTGTAGAAAATATTGTGTACAAGTTTGATCTAACGTTGCCAAATGGAGTCAAGTGTGAGGAGTTGGACATGAGTGATAAATATGTTAATACGGTGCATAGGAAGTTCCCATTGCTACTCCTCGGGTATAATAATGCTTGCTTTTATATTCCATATTGCTAATTAAAAAAAAATAATTTCGATCTGAAGATCAGTTGGGCGATTTATTAGTAAGATATGTATGTGGTTTCCCGCTACTATATTGAGGGGGAGTGTTAAATAGCAACGACTCTAACCTTTGTGATAACATTGGTTATAAATGATTCTCTTGCATGTAATAACCAGAAGATAAGTGTTTTTGTTTTTGTAATGTAGTTTGATAAGTATATGTGTAACTCTTTATTGGTTTGCGGAGAGTTATCTATAAATGAACGAAATGTTTAATAAATTATTTGGAAATCATTTCTTCGAAGTTTGTATTTTTAATGAACGAGCGAACATGAAATTATGAATTTTGTTCATTAGAATTAAGCTAATCAACATCAATACATGTTTAAATTTGTTTATTTACGTCGGTGAAATAAACTTTTGTTTAAATTTGTTTATTTATGTTGGTCTATGTATAATCATATGCATTCGTTCTTTTATGTTTATTTACCTCCTGCATCAACCCATCAACCCAGTCAGGTTCTAGAACAACGTACACATGGACAAACAAGAACATGTTCATTTTCTTTGTTTGTGTTCACTCATTTACATTTGTTTAAAATATTAATGAATAGACATAAAACCAACGCAACATTAAATTTCTTAACGAACAAACATGAACAAGAAAGTCCATTATTTATGGATTTCATAAATTAAAATTTTCCATCCTTCCAAACTTTGCTCTTTGATTTGGCTTCATCCTTAATTTTGATAATCCATATCAAATGTATTTCACAAAGAAAAACTTCCCATCGCCTCCGCGAACGCTTCCGAACATCTTGTTTTTGAATGCTTTTTTTTCTATTTACTGAGTGTGTTTTGAGTGTTTTTAAATGAGTGTGTTTTTTTTTATTTTTTATGTAGGAGTTAAGTAGACACGTTTTTTGTTCTTTTAGATCTCCTTATCATGAATGGTATAAATTCTTAAACTAACATTCCCATAAACGAAATCCCTCTAAACCTCAAGGTTTAATCAGGTCACACACAAGTAACTAGTTATGTAACAACACATTTAACTATGCAAAAAATAATTTCTCAATTATATGTATTGTTTCTAGGATCATCATTTTAATTTTCAGTCCATATGTATACTTTTTCCATTGCATGTATATTTTTTTTTCCATTTTTTATTTCGATTAAGTGTTTCTTCTAAGATCATGTATAGTGGGATTTGAAGTTCAAGCCATTCCATTGAGCATAATCCAATAAAACAAATAATTTCATACGGTGTTTTCATGGAAACGCCCAACCAAAATTTTGAAAAAAAAGCCTTAGGGGACGGTCTTACCGTTTGAATGGGGCTTGAAGTTTTCCATCCACACCCAAATAAATTACCAGTACAGATGGTTTAAGATTCAACATAAATGGCCTGTGACAAAACGATAAAACTTTCAACCTGTTTTTGGTGGGTCAAAGCTTTCTATGTGCGAATGTTAAACAGTGTGAAAGTCTTTATTAAACTAAAATGCAAGAACTTTTCTATGTAAGTATATATAAATTTCATTAGTGAAAAATCAAAGCCACCCACGCCACAATACAAAAGCCACTTACAACTTCCATTTTTTATACAACTAGGGGTTACAACCGCGCTTCGCGGCGTGGCGACCCGATTTTTTTTCCGATATAATAGTCGAAATAGAAAAGTTACAAAATAAAGTCGTGGTAAGTAGAAAAGTATGTCGACACGTGTTTTACATCGACCAGAATACTCGATTACAAAAGTAATAGAAAGTTATAGGATTGTCAGTACCAATGCTGAAAGTTGAGAAAACAAAAAAAATTATGTCGAAATGTAAATCAACTTAAGTTTATATCGACTCATAAATAAAAATAAAGACGTAGAACTCGATTAAAAAGTATTTAGAGACTTAAAGGGTTGTAAGAGTAAATGCTGAAAATTAAAGGTTAAAAGGAAAAAAAACTAAACCACAAAAAGACAAAGTAGAAAAGAAAAAAAAAAAAAACACTTTTCATTGTAGCACTGTAGCACTACACAGTGATTTAAAGTTGTTCTTTAATATATATACTAGTGTTAACCCGCTCGTTCGTTGCGGCGGAAATACCGTATGTATACGAAATTGATAAACATACCAAATTCAACACGATATATCCAAAACAGACACTGATAGATAAAAAGAAATAGTTAGCGGATGTGAGATGACATGATAGCCACTTGGTTTATTAATTTTTTAACTTTTGGTTAAACATGATTTAATTAAATATATGGTGCCTTTCTAAAAAATATATTCAAATGCTTATCAATTGCTTTAGTAAAATAGATAAAATATTATAAGTATTTATAAAAATAAAAAAATAAAAGGTTTGTTAAAGAAATTGACAAACAAAGCAATATATATATTTTTAACACAATAATCTATATATACACACACCATCTATTTAACCAAATCTAAATAAAGAAAAGGTGAATATCTAAAAGTAACTTATAAAGATACACAAATTTTAAATTATCATATATAGGAAATATTTGGGTAAATATTAAATTGTTCAAGAATAACTCTTATAAAATCGTAAATACGAGCATTCATATCCTGGAAATCAAAATCTCTGTGTGGAGTTTTTAAAATATAGAAAGTATAAAAAGTGGTTGTGAATGGAAGAGAGAGAAAATGTTACTGTTCATCTGTATATTTGGAGGGCCACTGTTCACCCACTATACTTTTTTAATATATATTGAAAGTGGTTGTGAGTGAAGGAGAGAGAAAATGTAATAATGAAGATATAAAAATATTATTTAATTAAAAAGGAAAGAAAAAGTATTTGTTTTTAGTGAAATATATTGATATAGAAGTTGTTTTTTAGTGAAATGTATTTATGTTTTTAGGGAGTTGGATGTGAATGCTCTTACATCTCCATCTGTGAATTTTTTTCACTAAAAATCAATCATTTGAATCTCGGTTTCAATATTATTAAGAAAAAAAAACCAAGGGACGAAAATGTAATAAGGAAAAAGTCACGTGGTAATTGTAAAAAGACAAAAACTTCCCTGACGCTATCATGATGTGATTTAATATTATTTATTTATATAATATATAATTAAACATCGAATTTCAACAATAATTTAATATCCTATCATTTTCAATTTTTATATCTCAATCCAAAAATGATAAAGAGTGTTTAGTTGTTTACCATATTTTGATGCCACTTTATTCAAATAGTTAAATGCAAGGATACATACATATGAACTAACTAAACTAAAACAAAATCCAAATCTAAAATAAAAATTGTTGTTTTAGCCAAATATAATAGGAGAACAAGTTAAACTGTTTGAGCAGTTATGGCAAATCTTCGTATATGAAGACATCTTTAAAGACTATGTTAATAATCTATAAAACTTAACAGACATAGTATAGAAGAAAACTTCTCAAAATCGCAATTAACATCATAACAATAAAAATTTGCATGTTTTATTATAAACTTTGTTTTAGACTTTTTAACCACAATTTCAAAATTAATAATATAAACATCCTTGTTCAACTTAAAGCATCACATTATCTTCAATGAAAATTTTAAGTTACAATTCCATGAAAATTATTAATTTGAAAAAATAAACGAAAAGATAAAATAAAAAACACACATAATTTTTAACTAAATTTTGTAGGAATCACATTTGCATTTAGCAAGCCATTTGAAACCCACTATCTTGGTGCCCCCTTGCGGAATAGTGCTAACTGCTAAGTTTAAATTCTAGCCATACCGCACTTCAAATTTGTTATAGTGGTGAATTGAGCACTTTATGACCAAGTTATGCAAATATGCTCTAGTGGATGTGCAAGAGCCACACTCTCTTGCTTGTGGTAGTCATGTCCGTTGGATAATGTACTATAACTCGTTTGACGATTAACCCAACCATCAACTACTGTCGTCACCGTCATTATAAAGGTTGATCTCAACAATCCAAGCCTACCAAGGTCGGATCTATGTAGGCGCGTCAGGGGCTGCCCGGGATAACCCCCAACTTTCTTGACAAAGTGTACTTTTTCTTTTTTTCGGTTTTATGTATTCGGATACCTCTAAGCAAATATTAAAATACTCCAGAATATAATATTAGAGAAATAGAGAAGAAAAATGAAACCATTTAAAGGAAAATGGGAGCTTTCTCGTTGTATGAAGTTGCCGAGACCTTTTGAAGAAGAAGACTTTGTTTTAAAGTCTGAAGATATTTGGATTTTGTTTTTCTTTTTCTTAAAATCTGAAAAATGTGAAAAGTGGGCGGCAATCCACATGGCTCACCAGCCTACTTTTTTTTTTTTTTTTCGGTTAGTATTATCAGTGACGGATCTAAAAACTTTTTTCATTAGGTTTCTTTTGTTAGATTCTCACTAAATCTTACTATTTTTTTCTAAATTATACGAGGTTCTCACTAATTTTTTTCAAACCGAATGAGTTTCTGAGAACTCACAAAAATGACCTAGATCCGCCCCTGAGTATTATGAGTTTTTTAATTTTATTTATTATTTACAAGGACTTGGTGTATCAAGAGATCTTTCGAGCGGTTTCTTTTTTCTTTTTTTTTTGTTTTTGGTTCTAGAAGTCACGAATAAACTTTTGGACGATTCTTATGAACGTGAAGTTTACTTATTTGAAAAGTAATCAAATTTAGTAATTCTTTTTTCCGAATCAAACCAAAGAAATTTATGTTAGTAAGTTTTTTAATAACAAACTAACTGACTTTTATATCTTATGAACATTAAGAAATTTATGACACTTGAAAGACGGTGTACACTGTATACATATTGGTACCATTAAACTAAAAATTCTTTGTTATTTATCTTAGTAAGTGAGTTTTTTTTGAACGGTGACTTTCTTTTTGAGTGACCTAATGTCACACCGTCTAATCGGCGGCCCTAGCCAAGATCTGCCCAGACTTGGTTAACCGGGCCCACGCTGGGTTAGTCAGACTTGGTTACGGCGTTTCCCTGGAAACCGTACTGCCTCCACACGAGTTGCCTCGCTGGAGTAACAGCCGGATGAAAACCGGGGTGCAGCTCAATCAGGATCGAACCCCCCTCGGTGGGTTTGTCACCATCATTGCCCAATATCAACCCCAATATGACACAAGTGCGAACTGAACTTGAGTCTCTAATTGACGAAAAACGCAACAATGACATAAGCTAAACATATTCTAAATATCCTTTAGATAGTTCAAAGTATTATCTTATGGTTTGTATTACTAATTCAAAGTATTAATTTCTATTTTCGTTGCCAAGAAGGCAAGAACAATCAGACTACGTCTCTGTAATATGATATATAAAAATATAATATTCAACTTGTCTCTTTTTTTCTCTCTTTAATTTCCAATAATAACAACAATACTAAACTTTTATTTAGTTTGATAATTACCGTTGTTCTACTATTCAACTTTTTGAGCATTTAATTCTTTGTCAATCCATTAAACCTCATCAACATTCAACAGCTTTGAAATTCTATGTCAATCCATTAAACCTCATCAACATTCAACAGCTTTGAATATGTTGTCCTGCTTTAAGGCAACAATGGTGGGATTTCAATTTTATTATGTAATAGTTACGATGTAATGTTTTTTCTTTTTTCGACGTAACTGTAATCTTTTGGCTCCCAATTTCTGGCTGGGAGCTTTGGATTTTTTGGAGTGGTATAAAGTCCCGTTTGCTATTAAAAAAAAAAAGAATATGTTGTCCTGCTAACACGATTTCTTTTCAGAAATCAAAAGCATCGCCACTATATATATCGTTCATCTTTCATATTCGATTCCTTCACCACCAAGCAAAAATGTTCATGGAGTATCTTCAGAAATACGTGATTCTCACGCTTCTGCTCCTTTCAATCTTCTGCATCAACCAAACAGTCAAGTGCGATGACGATGGTAACTTCACCATCTTGCTTTTGATCTTAAACTTCGAACACCCATAAAGTTTCTTTATATTCATCTTTAGAACTATGTACATCTTCTTACTTTACTTAAAATAAATGATAAAGAACTAGGATGTGGCAATTTTGATTCATAAACCTTACTATCGATGAGCAATTTAGGTTTTGTGTTTAAATCAAGAAAGTTTAGCAAGAAAGAAATTGAATAAAATGAAATGATGTTATGTGACTTATGTCCACTTTCAAACATCCATTTTAAAAAAATACACATGTTGTTTGTGTAGAGGCCCCTCACTTGAATCCCTCCGCTCGAGTCCAAATTTTCCGAATGTCAATTCAGACTCAGAAAGCGGATGCCAAATCACACTTCATATATCCGTCCGCTTTCCTACATTAGAGGTCTATAGAGCTGGCAATCTAACATATTAATGATTGAATTTGATTTTTGTCATGTCAAAGGAGTCGTTATTTAATTTAGTTGAAAATGGAATGGTTCAAATAAAAAAAGTTGCTAAAAGAACTTATCAAACATGCTAAACGTGTCCTAAAGTCTAATTAATGCAAATAATTAATACAATTTGGGAAGTACAAAAATAGTTAAACCCAACTTAACCTAGCCTATTTCTACATGCACTAGAGTGGCGTTTCAACTCACTTGTTAGACCCGTTATTGAACGCGCTTGGCCATCAAATCTTTCCTCCTTGATCACATCCAACAATTATTACCATTTAGTTAACATTTGTTTTCGTAATTTTTACAGATCATTTAGATGAAGAAGGCATCCTTCTAGCTGGAATCAATAGCTACAGAGCAACCCTAAACTTAACGGCTCTAATAGAAAATGAGGGAGCTGAATGCCTAGCTGATGAAATCGCAGACCAATTTAAATACCAACCATGCACAAACACAACCAGCTCCAACACCGTACCTGGAACCGAACCAGAAATTTTCAATTATCCAAACCTTTTACACAAATGTCATTTGAATGTCAACACTACCAGAGATGGTGTTATTCTTCCTGCTTGTGTTCCAAATCTTGACTCCACTCTAGTACTTTCCAACTACACTCTGTCCCGGTATTCAAATTACTTAAATGACACCAAGTATACCGGAGTCGGGATTGGTTCTGAAGAAAATTGGATTGTGGTTGTGTTGACTACAAACACCCCGGAAGGCAGGTTCTGGTAGTAATGTTGTAAACTAAATAAAAAAGAAAGAGGAAGGGTTCCGATTTCAACCATTTGTATTTATGTTGTCTCCCTATTGGAGTTATTAAATAAAAGACTACTAAAGGGCTTCTAGCCTAGAGGTATTGAATTAAATTTGATAAGTTTTTGGTTATGAACTTTTATGTTAAACCTAATTAATTTATCTTTTAGTGACTAATCTATATTTTGTAGTTTGATATTGAACTAGTTCATTAATTAGCCAATTTAAACTGTTATCCATATAAGATATAATTATTTATAACTTGTTGAGGTAATCACCCGTTATGTTTTAGAAAGTTTGTTAATTAAGATAAGTTTTGAGTATAACAACATATGTGTGTGTACAATCAGTTTAGGTATCTTAATTTTTCATGTATTTTGGTGATTAGAAGTTTTGGAACCATTAAAGAAATTATTTTATCAATTTCAGAAACCTTTTAGTTTAGGCTATTTAATAATAATAATAATAATAATAATAATAATAATAATAATAATAATAATAATAATAATTTACATCGAGATAGATGGTAAACGAGCAACAAGTTGTGTCGCTACCCCTTTTTTTGAATAGCAAAACCAAGTCTTTTAAAAACTACGTCCATATAGATCCCGAGATCATCACATTACTATGCATGACCCTTGGAAAATAAAAACTGAATTTTTTTTATCACTATTTCAATTAAATAAGTTAATTGGTTCTCTTATACGACGAATAATATCTAGAATAAATTTTAAAGAAATTTATTTAAAAAAGTAATTTCTAAAATTTTTTAATGCATAATTATCTAATATAAAAAAAATCCTATTTAATGGGTAGGTAATTTATACACATTACTTATCAATTACATTTTTTACTTATTCTTAACAAAATAACTTCCCACTCTTTCAATGACAATTTTTTTAATGGTTAAATTTACATTCTATGGAGATTGAATCTATTACCTTCATCTATCTTATACCTTATCTAAGTTACCAACACCATTTAGAAAAAAAAACAAAACTGATTATTTTTCCTCATTTACTAAAATTGTATCTTTAAGCAAGTTTCTTGTGTTTCGTGTCTACTAAATTATGTAATTTCAACATATCTTATTACTTATTTTGAATAGATAGTTAATAATCTTTTTCCACAAAAATCAATTATTCTAAATATATAATGGATAACATTTTATTTCTATAATCAGTTAAATTTTAACTTATACTCTAGAATTCCCAAATTATTATAGAAGCCCATATTGTTTACATAGACCTTGTCACTAGTTCATTTTCAATTGAACGTTATCAATTGAACTTAATTGGATAACACCTTGGGATTCTTCCAACACCCTTATCGGCCGAGTTTAAAGTCTTCCTTTTTCAATCTTTGTACTTTTGGGATGAATTGTGCGTTACAATTACAGTTTTTACTTTTCAATTTACATTATGGCTTGTTAAATATCTAATTGCAAACTTGTACAAGATCATGCGATTTACTTAACATGTGTACATTTATTAACAATGATCAATGTCACACCCCAATCGATGGTGGAAACATCGGAGTGAGACGAAAACAAGATTGCAAGAGACTTCATAACACTAATCGTGACAATATTTAATAATTAAAAATTTCATTGATACTAAAATGATAATACTTTGTCTTCAAAAGAAATACAACAAGTAACAAAACAACAAGAAAGCAAAGTACATAGATTTAAATCTAGGTGTGTTTCTAATCCACCCTAAATATATTTCTTCTTCGGCGTCAATTAGTTTCTTGCAACATATATTAAAATAATGATCAACAAAAAGTTGGCGAGTATACAAGTTTGATACATAGCATAATAATGATTTAAAGTTGTCTCGTATCCAACATGGCAATTTGCATATATTGTTTATCATCATATTAACATGTGCTGACTATATGTCAAACCAAAATTTTACGCAATCGTGCATACCATTGTCACCGAAATGACAAGGTTGTAAATAGATTACTTAACAATACCACAATAATACGACAGTGCGTTAATCCTATAGCGCTATATTTGTTAAGGGAGGCTAGCAAAGTTAATGAACATATATACACAAGTATATATAGCATGCGATAACAAGAATAATACAAGTATCATGTTTTAATGGATAGAGTGTGATTATAACAAGTTGAACGTGATTCGTAATTTTTTATAAGTGTATATGTTGCACCAAAAGTGAATAAAACGGAAAAAAGGATCGAGTATACTTACGGTTTTGCAAGGCTTTCTGATTATCCGTGTATTGTGAGTTGTTGATAATGGGGGAAACGGAGGTGTACGGGTGTTTTGGAGTTCATGGAATGTTTAGATCGGATTTAAGTATAAAAGTATATGTAAGCAAAAAGTATATTTCGTCTAAAAACTTGTTTTGGACATTAAGTTTTTAAAGTGTTTTCATGTGTCCTAAAGTGTCCATTAGAATCACAAACGAGGAATAAAGAACAAAGATAATATAACTTAAGTTCATAACACTTAACCATAATCCGGCTAATATTATGAATTCGGTTAAATATTTTATATGTTATATATAGATTATATCATAGTTTATTTTGTCCTTCAACTATAATCATAGAATTCATGTATGTCAAGCATGGAGGTATGAATACCTCTTTATATGACTCACAAAAGCACAAAGTTTACAAACTTAGTTGGTAAACCCGGTTGGTCATGAATAACAAGGAACTATAGGCTAATTATTTGATATCACTCTGAGTTTAAACAACCAACAGAGCAAGCTAGGTGCGTGCGTCCCGATCACGGGAAGTGTTCAGGGACGTGTTGTAGCCTTGTCTCTTTAATATAAGTTGTTTATAACTTAGGGTTTTGAGCACAAAATTGTCAAGTGAGGTGGTGGAATGAGGTTAGGATAGCCCCAGCTTCCAAGATTCACACCTTTATCAAAACACAAGTCTTGCCATATGAACTATGGTAGACTTGGATGATTCCATCACTTGTGGGTTGTCTAAACCCTATCAAAACAGAAAGTTTAGAGGGTGTTTGCACCTCTAAACTCATAAGAATCAACCTTTAACAAGTCTCACAACCATAGATGGGTTTAGGAACATGTAGGCACAGAATTCATGTAAATAAGTATGAGTTTTATAAAAATTTTCAATATAATCTTCCAAAATAGAAAGTTTGGACCTCAAAAATGGTGATGTTCCACCTTAGTTTACCATGGTAAACTTGTGGAAACACTCCTAGAGGTGTTCCAAGCTTTGTAGTTGAAGAAAGATGGAGAAAATACGAAGAAAAGTGAGCTTGAACTCACTTTAGAACTTGCTTGTAATCTGCCAAGAGCTTGTAATTTTAAATGTGAGAGTGTAGAGGAGTTCGGAAAGTGAAAATGGAAGGGTGGAGACTTGTTTATACAGAGAGGAGGTAGGGTTTTGTGTTAAAGAAGGTTAAAAGATGATTGGGGAGGAGAAAGATGACCAATCTTGGAGCTGGAAACCATTTTCTACGGATTAAGGGGCGTCGCGCCCCGCCACAGTGAATTGAGTTTACCGTCGCGTAGCGCCACGCCTCATTTAGCCAGATTTTTGTTTTATTGCATTTTAGTCCCTAAACTTTGGTTTGTTTATTATTTTAAGCTATAACTTTACAATTTAACATGTTTTCAAGTATGGAAAGGATTTGTAAGTATAATTCGAGTATCGTGAATGTATGTATGAGTATTTGCACGTATAACAAGTGTCGGTTTGCAAGTAAACAAGTATTTAAATTTGGTTGTAAGTAAAACGCGTAAGTATAAAATTGGAGGTTTCGTTACGATAAAAGTTTCAGATTACAACGTTGGGAAAGAATGCGAATATAAGTTTCTAAAAATAGAAGTACGACTACACTTTCTAAATAACGAAAGTAACCGTTACATTCAAGCCCACTGGTAGTAGATTATAGTGCTATAGGTTTAACCCCATTCGCCTTCCTTGGTTTTGTTGTGTTACGAGGAGGCCTTTGTGGAATTATCAAAATTGTGTATCCTCATTTTGTTTTTTTTATGGGTTGGCTATGTTGGAATTCACACTAGCAATCTTCGCAAGGTTTGAATGTGCCCACTTAGTATCCATATATGTTATTACATGTGTTGCTTAGATTTTATACATTTTCCATATGAGTTAAAATTTTGTTTATACTCTCATTATGCTTAAACCCTATGTTCTCATCAACCATCTATAGTTTACATTCTCTTTTTAGACATGTTTCAGGTTATAACGTGTTATTGAAGTTCAAGCTTGATGTCGCTTGGGATATAGTTTAATTTACAAAATTGTTATATGTTGTGTTTATTTGAACAATGTCACTTATTTGTACAATCTTATGGTGTGACGCCCCGAAGTTTCCACGGTCTGTTGGGTGTTACAATAGCCCCCCTACCATGCTAGCTATTAAGGGCATTATTGAATGCTAGCCAAAGGAATAACGAGCATTAGCGGATGAAATGTAGGCCTCACTTCAAGTTTAAACCTTTAAAACCAAAATAAATAAATGGGGGGGGGGGGTGCTATTAGGGACATTGAATTGTACCTTGGTTGTTAAAAGGCGGGCTCCATTGCTTATGTGGCACCGGTGTGCTTATGTGGTGCTGAGGTGTTGTTGGCATGGCACAATGGAGTCCCTCTCTATACCCCTGTAGCCTTGTAGTATTGAAGTATCCATTTGTTTTTGTATAAAATCCCTTTGGTGATATATGAGGCAACCCATCTTGCTAGTAACATCATGGAAATTTTCTATTCCTTCCAAACTTTGCTCTTTTCTTTGGTTTCGTCATTGACTTTGATCATTTCCATCAAATGGATTTCATATTATTCCAATACAAAGAAAACTTCCCACCATCTCCACGAAGGCTTCCAATTATCGGAAACCTCCACCACCTAGGCTCGAGCTCGCATTGCTCCCTTGTGGCCTTGTTCCAAACCAATGGCCAAGTCATGCTCCTTCAGATTGGTAGCATACCCACGGTTGTAGCCTTGTCTTCTAAGGCAACTGAAGAAATCATAAAAACCAATGAATTAACATTCGCTAGTTGACCCAAATCGACTATATTAAACATATTGTTGTATAGTTGTAAGGGCCTAACCTTTGTGCCTAATGGGGAATATTGGAGGAAGTTGAAGAGCATTGTAGGATTGCAATTTCTAACTGATGCACAAGTTGAGTCACTCCAACCCGTGAGAGAAGAAGAGATTGGAAATTAAAATTCTTGGAGAAAGTTGTGGTACTTCAGTTGATGTTGCTCCTTTGTTTGATTCTCTTTCGGAAAAGATTATGTGTAGGATGGCCATTAGGACAACATATGATGGGCTAAAGATCATAAATCTATTGAAAATAATATCTAGCCATGTTTACTTGTTTGAGTGTTGGAACTTATATTCCATGGTTGTGTCGTGTTAGTACAGTATGTCTATGTCTTAGTCTTGTATCGAGTCTGTTTAGATTGGGCTAGATTATACTAGAAAATGTCGTATTTATGAAATGTGTAGATCAAGTTCGCCCGGAATCATATTGTTAGAACAAGTTTAGCCGAACTTGTTATCCTCCCAGCGAACTTGTACTACTATAAATAGTTGCCTCTAGGTTTTCATTTGTAACTTTGGCAGAATTGAGGTGAAGCTCTGTCGAATCTGGATCTCACATGTAATTGACTTTATGCAACACCCTGAGCGTGAAATAAAACAACCCACGGCGGAAACGTCGGGGGGTCACGTTACAAATTGTTTCAAACACATGGTAGATAAAGTTTGGTTTTATTGAACTTATAAATTACATCGTCTTTGAGAATTTGAAACAAAATACAACAACTAGGTTTATTTTTAATCAAGCTAATGCCAGCGTCCATCCTATGTGTAGCATACTTGATCATGCATTAGTACCTGAAACATGTGGGAAAATAAAGTCAACATTGAATGCTGACGAGTAACATAGGTTTTGTGGTCACGATTCATGGCTTTTGAATATTGAAATATATTTAATCAACTTTAACAGTTGATATTTTAAATAAATCTTTGTTGCCCTGAATCTTTGACAAAAATGTTTCTTCTGTAAGACCGTATGAGAAATCATTCGATTTAAGAGAAACATTGTATGGTTTCTTAGAAACCAGTTGTGACTTTGTATGGACCAACCAAATGTCTTGTATTGTATAAACATATATCTTTGCAAAAACCAATTGTCTTGTGTAAACAAACGTCTTGTTTTGCATATAAAACAATTTGCCTTTTTGTATAAAACAAGTGTGGTTTGTTGGCGAATACATTCAAGCCTTGTTAACTGTCGGACAAACCTTTATAATAAAGGTTTGTCAAATATGTTGCACAGTTTCTGTCATTCCCAGAGGAAACTTCCAAACAAACCTAGGAAGCGGGAATGGGGTTGTCAATCCTATGGTACCATAACATACTACCGGTCGGCGTGATCAAAGTTAATGAATGTATCATTGTCATGTTCAACGTACCATCAAGTTTCGTACAATGTAAAGCATGTTGTGTATTTAAACCATAGGTAAATAAGTTTTGTTAATGTGGAAATATATAATTCACCTCCAAACATGTAAAAGAGGGGAATTATGTATTCACAAGAGCCATAAGTAGTAAGTATGTTTTGAAAGATAGTTTAGCACATATGAATCACCCCAAAACATTTAGAAAACATAAAGAAGAAGAACTATGTACTCACCTGTAGCTTTAGGATTTTTAACTTAAAGCTTCCTGGTGCAAATTCTGAGTTCCTAATAATAATACAACGCATCACGTGTTAGTAAAATAACCCAAATCACTTTAGCCACACAACACGAGACAGAACCCCAACGGACTTAGTCAGGCAGAGCCTCGACATGCGTTGGTGGGTCCTAAATCAATCGGGTAGGGTGGCCATACTACACGAGACAGAACCCCAACGGACTTAGTCAAGCAGAGCCTCGACATGCGTTGCTGGGTCCTAAATCAATCGGGTAGGGTGACGATACTACACGAGACAGAACCCCAACGGACTTAGTCAAACAAAGCCTCGACATGCGTTGGTGGGTCCTAAATCAATCGAGTAGGGTGACGAATTAGGAATCAGGGGTTAAAATACTTACAACGGAGCAGAGCTTCGCAGGTTTAGGGGTTTAGGAGGGCTCGGGACTTGGACAGAGCTCGAGAGAGAAAGAGTATTGATTTTTGATCGATTTGATGAAAATGAATCAGTCCCAGGCCGCTCATTTTATACCCAAATTTGGCTTCTCTCGAGCGTCACACGGGGAGACAGGGCGTCTTTCGCGTTGCGCGGGGGAGGTCAGCTAGGCCTAGATTGCCACCGGTGTTAGGTAGGCTGGACACGTGTCGCCAAACGGAGCCACGTGTCCTGGCACTCTCCAGCGCGTCACAGGAGATGACAAGGATTCTGGCGCTTGGCGCCTGGGATGTCCATTTTTTTTTCTCTATGGCGTGTTTCGATTAAGGTACTTGTAAGATTATGTGCTTTGTAAACAGTTTTATTAAAAACGTAACCGATCGAAAGGAACAACGGTTGAAATTTTGCAAATGTTACAGTCTCCCCTACTTCAGAAATTTCGTCCCGAAATTGAATTAGATGAGACTTGAGAGAAAAGATGTGGGTATTTCTCTTTCATTTGATCCTCTCGTTCCCAGGTAAATTATGGGCCACGTTTGGATTCCCAGCGAACTTTCACAATTAGAATTCGACTAGTTTGAGTTTTTTGACTTGACGGTCCATAATTTCCACATGTTTCTCGACGAAATGCATGCTATCATTAATACAAATTTCATCAAGAGGGATGTGGAGGTTTTCATCGGCTAAACACTTTTTCAAGTTGGACACGTGAAAAGTTGGATGAACATTTCCAAGTTCGGGAGGTAGTTCGAGTTTGTAGGCTACCTTTCCGATCTTCTCGATGATCTTAAAAGGTCCCACATATCGCGGAGCTAGTTTACCTTTCTTTCCAAATCGGACCAAACCCTTCCAAGGGGATACTTTGAGAAGAACACGGTCTCCAATTTGGAATTCCAGTGGTTTGCGTCGTTTGTCAGCATAACTCTTTTGACGACTTCTTGTTGTCAAAAGGTTATTGCGGATTTTCATGATTTTGTCTGTTGTTTCTTGAATGAGTTCAGGTCTGGTGATTTGAGCTTCACCAACTTCATTCCAACAGACAAGTGAACGACATTTTCGACCATAAAGAGCTTCAAATGGAGCCATGTTGATGCTGGAGTGATAACTGTTGTTATAGGAGAATTCGGTCAAAGGTAGATGCAAATCCCAGCTACCACGAAAGTCAATCACACAAGCTCTAAGCAAATCCTCAAGTGTTTGGATTGTCCTTTCGGTTTGTCCATCTGTTTGAGGATGATAAGCAGTGCTTAGATTTAATTTGGTTCCTATGGCAGATTGCATGGTCTTCCAGAAACGAGATGAGAAACGAGCATCACGATCTGAAATGATATTTAAATGAACACCATGACGAGATACAATCTCGTCAATATAGATTTTAGCAAGTTTGTCGGCAGAGAAATCCTCGCGAATTGGCAAAAAGTGTGCTGACTTAGTCAGGCGGTCGATGATTACCCAAATGGCGTCATGGACTCTAGAAGTGCGTGGTAACTTAGTGATGAGATCCATAGCGATGTTTTCCCATTTCCATACCGGAACTTCTGGTTGTTCGAGCAAACCGGAGGGACGTTGATGTTCTGCCTTGACTTTAAGACAAGTAAGGCATTTGGATACGTACATAGTGATATCCTTCTTCATACCCGGCCACCAATACTGGGTACGAAGATCCATGTACATTTTGTCTGTACCTGGATGGATAGAATAACGTGACTTGTGTGCTTCGTCCATTAGTAAGGTATGAAGATTATCTTGGTTTGGAATCCATAAACGATTCATGAAATAGAGTAACCCATCATCTTTAGTTTCAAATTGAAGTTCAAGATTATGTGGTAGTTCATTTTTCATCAAGCCTTGGGTTACGCAAGTATGTTGGGCTTGGAAAATACGTGTTTGGAGATCTTATTGGATACAAACCCAATGAAGTTTTACTTGTTCTTTGCGACTAAGTGCATCTGCTACGACATTCATCTTACCAGGGTGGTAACGAATTTCGCAGTCATAGTCGTTCAGAAGTTCGATCCAACGTCGTTGTCTCATGTTTAGTTCCTTTTGATTGAAAATGTGTTGGAGACTTTTGTGGTCAGTGAAAACCACACATTTAGTGCCATAGAGATAATGTCTCCAAATTTTGAGAGCGAAAATAACGGTACCTAACTCAAGATCATGAGTTGTGTAGTTCTTTTCGTGAATTTTCAATTGCCTTGATGCATATGCTATGACTTTGTCTCTTTGCATGAGAACACAACCAAGGCCTAGATTTGAGGCATCATAATTTACAACGAGATCGTTATTGCCATCAGGAAAGGATAGAATAGGAGCGTCACAAAGCTTTTGTTTCAAGGTTTGGAAAGCTTCCTCTTGTTTGGGTCCCCATTCAAATGGTTTATTCTTCTGAATTAGAGAAGTGAGTGGAACCGCAATCTTGGAAAAGTTTGCGATAAAACGACGATAGTAACCGGCTAGACCAAGAAAAGAACGAACTTCGGTAGGAGTAGCGGGTGTACTCCAATCCTTGATCGCTGTGATTTTGGCGGAATCCACATGTATGCCTTGTTCATGGATAATGTGACTTAAGAATTGAACTTCATTTAGCCAAAATTCACACTTGGAGATTTTGGCATAAAGTTGTTCCTTCTTTAGAAGTTCCATCGCGAGACGGAGGTGATGTTCGTGGGCAGCTCGAGATTTAGAATGAATCAAGATGTCATTGATAAAAACAATGATGATCTTATCTAAATATGGTTTACAAACCCTATTCGTTAAGTCCATGAAAACGGCAGGAGCATTTGTTAATCCAAAAGGCATGACAGTGAACTCGTAATGGCCGTATCGGGTTCGAAAAGTAGTTTGGGGAATATCTTCTTCTTGTACACGAAGTTGATGATACCATGAACGGAGGTCGATCTTTGAAAAACAGGTAGCACCATGTAGTTGGTCAAAAAGAACATCAATACGAGATAGGGGATATCGATTTTAATAGTGAGTTTGTTGAGTTCACGATAATCGATGCACATGCGAAAAGATCCGTCCTTCTTTTTCATAAAAAGCACAGGAGCGCCCAAGGTGAAAAACTCGGACGAATGAAACCTTTTTCTGAAAGCTCTTGGAGTTGTTTTGACAACTCTTGCATTTCAGACAGTGCAAGACGGTAAGGGGATTTGGCAATTGGGTTAGCACCAGGTATAAGATCGATGCGAAAGTACACTTGGCGTACCGAGGTAAGCCAGGTAGATCTTCCGGAAATACCTCGGGAAAATCCCGAACAATGGGGATCTCTTAAATACTATTGCTCTTGTCTTTCTTTTCCATGATATGCGCCAAGAAGGCTACATAGTTTTTTCGTAGGTATTTCTGAGCTTGGGTACACGTCACGAGTTTGAGTTTACTAGAAGGTTCCTCTCCATGAATTTTTAAGATTTCGCCAGATGGAAGAGGTATATGTAACATCCGTAAAAAAACCGGATTAACCAAACCCGATTCGTTTATTAATCGAACAATCGGTTTTAAATTTTTGTTATTTATTTATGATTAATTTTAATTTTAAACAATACATAATTAATAAACAAATTAGGATTTAAAAGCAAAAATTGTTAAAAAGTGAAAATAAGAGAATTAAAAATAAAACAAGGCTGCCGGGATTCGAACCCGGGTCAGCCGGGTCAGCCAATGACTTAACTCCCACTCCGCCACTTGTGTTATTTGATAACATATCGAAACAATTAATTCAAATAACAAAACACAGAAATCAAATTCAGTCTTTGACGCGCCCATTTCGCAGTCGCCGGAAATCCCGACGGCTTCGCCACTAATTGACGGTTTCTATCGATTTAATGGAAGAATTAATCCTAACATCGGTTATAACCGACGTCCAGTTCCGCGACATCCGTCGTAACCGCCGGGGAACGGATGACCAACGAATCAAGACGGTAATCAGACCCAATGCGTCTCGATTCTTCCCTATAAATTCACCCACAAGTCTCTGGTAGCCTTTTCGCTCAAAATCGCACCTTTTCTCGAAGCAATTTCACTCGCCGGAAATATCCTGCCATCACCGGATTTTCGCCGGAAAACCGAGACTCACCTCAACACGGTAAACACCTCGACTCTTTCTGTTTCAATCCGTTGTTAGACTGTTACTAACTTCAATCCAACAATCAGAATCAATCCCAGACGACGTAACGGAATATTCAGCTCTCGCCGGAAAACCTCTGGAATTTCTAATCTCACGCTGTGAATCGGTATAATCATTCGAACTTCTGTTAATCCTTGTTTAGTACCCCACTTTCATAACTAATTAAACAAAACTGATAATTGATTCAAGCAGAAAGAATACACAAATCAGAACCGACGTTCATTGTCGATTCTGAAGAAATACAATTGATCGGTACATTCATTTCCTGAGTTCATTTTATTCATCACATTTCAACCAGTAATATGCTCGATGAACGACCCAACCAAGAACAGTTGAAAAATCGTCGACTGAGTCTTTTAGCGAAGAAGACGAAGTCGACTGTGTATTATAAGATTAATTAAAATCAGATTAATAAACGGGTTAGACACACAGTCCAGCGGTGGACTGTGTGCAAATAATATGAACACGTCTCGAGTTCGATCCCTGCCCCAACCTCACTCCTTTAAACAAAAATGCTCTTTTTAACCGAACCGGGATAACTCACAGAATCATGTTAAGTATATTAAAAACCGGAATATTAACCAGGTTAGACACACAGTCCAGCGGTGGACTGTGTGCGACACTAACTCGCACGTCCCGGGTTCAAGACTGGTTAACGGCACCGGTTCAATGCAATTAAGATCCTTTTTAAAAATAAATGATTTCCGGAGTAAGTTAAAAAGTATATAAATATAATTAAAAACAGAAATATTTCGGGTTAGACACGTAGCTCAGTTGGAAGAGCTGCGTGCACGCAACCGAGAGGTCACGGGTTCGAGTCTCACCCAGCGCACACATACAAACGACCGAACCGGTCAACGGTCAACAGTAATGGTCAACGGTCAAGTCAAAAAGTCAACATTTTTTTATTATTTTATTTATTTATTTAAATTAAAAATCAACTAAAAATACTTAAAAATAACATTTTTAAAGTTAGAAAATAGCCTTAAACTCACAAAAATATATCAAAAAATCCTATTAAATTTGTTAATAAAATCCATTTATTTACCTTACTTTTTCGTTATTAATTAGGTTAGTTTTTCCTCGTCGATCAATCCTCTAAACTCGTGCGCATTCAACATCATCAACCGAACGCACCCAATGTGAGTGAATCTTACAACTCCCCTTTTTATTACACGTTTTGGGGTGTATCATGTGTCGCTTAACTAATTCGTTTATTCAAACTCGTGCTATACCATATTATGATCTAAACTTAGAATGCAAATATTGTTTGTAGTTATGTATTACATATTGTCAAGTTGTATGCAAATTATTTGTTAGGCCCATCAGTTCCTCGTGGGAGACAAGTTGAACAACGCGTGCCTTAAAACTCATTCATTAGGCCCATCAGTTCGTAGAACAACGCGTGCCTCAAAACTCATTCATTAGGCCCATCAGTTCCTCGTGGGAGACGAGTTGAACAACGCGTGCCTCAAAACAATCTATTATTGTATGTGTATGCATTATTTAATATTAAGTGCTTTGTGAATAAGTTTACATCTACATTTACTCATATGTGGTTATGCACTTTATTTTTATAATCAATTCAATAAACTTGTTTAAATGTTTTTCATAGGATTCACTCGCCAACTTTTTCTTGATCCAAAAACCATTTTTACACATGATACAGGTGAACAGGATGAAGCAAGGAAAACATAGGAAATGCCTTAGAAGAAAATAATGAAGTCTAGAAAGATGTGTAGAACATGTTGTAATTATGATTGTATGATCCCCTTTAAATTGTAATAATAAATATGAAACGTTATAATAAATGTCATGAGCTTTGATGAAAACCCAATCATGCCCCGATCACCTTTTCCGCTGCGGGTCGGGGTGTGACAGATTGGTATCAGAGCTTTTGACTATAGGGATATAGGATAGGTTATTAGACCCTTAGAGCCTATACTATAGTTGATTAGATTTTAATTGTTTATGTGGTTATATGCAAACTCATGATGTTTATTTCTTTCATATTTATTACATACACGAATGCATGCAAACACTTCCGATACTACATTTTGTGATACATAGTGGATTATACTTACAGTCAAACATACATAATTACATACACACTCATCATACATATTTCAATGTTCACATATTCAAATCATCTTCATACTTCCGTTATTCAAGATTTTGTCGCATTTTCATTTTTCAAATCTCATCAAAGTGAGTTCTGCGACGGGCATGTAGTAACTGTAAGGGTACAAGTACCGTAGTTGGAACGTCCTGTCTAGGTTGGCATTCGTATAAATCCAATATAACGGACCAGTTTGCCTACCTGGGGACTAACGATGAGAGTACGAAGGACCTATTAGGCCAAAGCATGCCACACCAAACGTCGTTCGAACTAACCCCACTTTGAGGTGTCACCGTGTCCACACCTGGATACATTCCGAATATCATACGTTACATACATATATCTCGATTTTCTCCGGGTTTTAGTGTACGTAATCAGGCTAACACATGCGAACCATATGAAAAACCCGGTAATCATGGGGGCCCACATGATTACGAAGGTGAAGTATGGCGGCATGCAAGGCCCAATTACGAGCAAAGCCCAAGACATCCTATGGATGTAGTAGATTTATTATTCTATATTTATTTTATGAATGTTCATTCCTAAATACGACACATGATCCCTAAAACATCCAACTCATACTCTTGATATGTATTCCTTGTAAATGTCTTCTAGCCTCGCACGTAGGAAGATGAGATCAGGAAAAGCCCGCGAGCGCATGGTTGCTCAAATCGCTCAACAAATGGCTGCCGTAATGCCCAACATTGTAGTTCAAGTCCAACAAGCCCTTACCGCTAATCTCGTCAATCAAGAAGATCAAAACATTGTCAATCCTCCCCCAAAAACCACAAAATGCACCTTCAAGCATTTCAAATCCTGCGACCCTCCAAAATACTAAGGGACTGAAGGTGTCACCGCTCTCCTCCATTGGTTTGAAGAAATGGAAAACACCTTTCTAAATTGCGATTGCCCCGATGATCGCAAAGTGCGATATGCTACCGGTCGTTTACTTGGAATAGCACTTACATGGTGGAACACAGAGAAGGCCAAACGAGGTGTTGAAGATGCTATGACTTTGACTTGGGAAGAGTTGATGGAAATCATGACAAGACGGTTTTGCCCAAGGAGTGAAATCAAGAAATTAGAGGATGAGTTCTATTCGTTGAAACAAAAGGAAGGCGACCACACCACATACAACAAGAGATTCCTCGAGTTAAATCAAATGGTTCCCAACTTGTTCACTCCTCTTTACCGTTTGATCGAGCACTACATTCGAGGTCTTCCTTCAAAAATTCAAGACTCTGTAATAAGTACCACACCTGCAACTTTGGAAGCAGCAATGGAGTTAGCTACAGAGCTCACCGAGAACCGCATACGAAATAAGGACTTCAAGGAGGAGAAGAAGAAGGATAAAGCATCGACTGAAACCTCAAACTCCACCCAAACCAAATCCCCTTCTCAACCCATTTCTAAGAGAAAACGAGATGGGCAACTTTTCGCTGTCACCCAACGCAATCAACCAGCCTCACAAGCCGTACCCCTCCGAGCTATCCCAATCACTCAAGTAGCATCCAACTCAACTTACCCAAATAAGAAACCTTACCTTGGACCTCACCCTCAATGTAACACCTGTTTTTTTTCACCATCCATCTACCTTACCTTGTAGACTATGTGCGAATTGTGGACGCTATGGTCATTTGAGCAAGGTTTGCCGCACCTCTCAAAACCAAACCTCACCCCCTACTCAAAACATGATCCAAACATATCAACAACCCCAATACCCCATGTTCCCATATGTTCAAGCTTGTTTTAATTGTGGCGACCCTACCCATTTTAGAAACACGTGCCCTCGATTGGTTAACATCATAAACGCTCAAGCTCAATCAAACCCAGTTAACCAAGCAAATCAAGAAAACCCAACCACTAGGCCACCAGCAAGAGGAAGAGTTTTCAACATCAACTCCAATCTTATTGAAGATAATGACGGCCCAAACGAACCACCCAACTAGTCTCCTTCACCAAAAATCAAGATTCAACTCCAACCGCTTCGTTTTTATGTTTTTCTTTATGTTATCTCAACTTTCACGTATCTCAATTATAAATTGGAAATTTATCCAAGAATCTTAATGCGAATTACTATTTCAGTTTTGTTTTATACTCATTGAGTTAACATTCATACCATCATACATCTCAACGTATTTCAATCTCATTATTTAAAGAAGTTGGGCTGTGTCTCACTTCTACATAGACTAACCTCTCCATCATAACAAACGAGAGAGGAACTGTCATCATTCAAACATGTATACTATCAGAATTAAGACTCAAGCTTTGGTTGTTGTGTTTGTTTATGTTTTAGAGTCACATAGGACTAATCATAACTTACTGATAAAGCCAATGAAAATTTGACAAGAATATGGTGGATACGCCGCTGGTACTTCCTATATATAAGTATTCTTGTCAAAGGATCAGAGGTATAGTCAGGCGGTTATGAGAAGTTCCATGTAGGATTTAGTAATGTCTTGGTTGAAATTTGTTTTACACTCACTGATTTAACATTCATATCATCTCATCATTTAAAGAAATTGGATTGTGTCACCATTCAAACATGTATACTATCAGAATTAGGACTCAGACATTGGTTGTTGTGTTTATTTATGTTCTAGAGTCCCATCATAGAACCAATCATAACTTACTGGTAAAACCAATGAAAATTTGACAAGAATATGGTGGATACGCCGCTGGTACTTCCTATATATAAGTATTCTTGCCAAAGGATCAGAGGCATTGTCAGGCGGTTATGAGAAGTTCCATGTAGGTTTTAGTATTAGAAGTTTTGTTTTAGGATATAACCATATCTTTCCAAACATATCAAAACTCTTGCGCATGAAATCATATTTAGTCAATCAACTCTGTTTATCAATATTCATTAACTTAGGCATCAAAAAGCGATTCCTGTAGCAGGGTACTCAACCCTTACAAGGAATGTTACCGCCTCAAACAAAATTTAAACTCTTACTCCCTTCTAAGTATGTAATTGTCAAATTAAAACACCATCCTTTTGAGTCAAACATGCCACTACTTAAATTTCGGGACGAAATTTCTAAAAGTAGGGGATACTGTAACATCCGTCAAAAAACCGGATTAACCAAACCCGATTCGTTTATTAATCGAACAATCAGTTTTAAATTTTTGTTGTTTATTTATGATTAATTTTAATTTTAAACAATACATAATTAATAAACAAATTAGGATTTAAAAGCAAAAATTGTTAAAAAGTGAAAATAAGAGAATTAAAATAAAAACAAGGCTGCCGGGATTCGAACCCGGGTCAGCCAGGTCAGCCAATGACTTAACTCCCACTCATCCAACCACTCCGCCACTTGTGTTATTTGATAACATATCGAAACAATTAATTCAAATAACAAAACACAGAAATCAAATTCAGTCTTTGACGCGCCCATTTCGCAGTCGCCGGAAATCCCGACGGCTTCGCCACTAATTGACGGTTTCTATCGATTTAATGGAAGAATTAATCCTAACATCGGTTATAACCGACGTCCAGTTCCGCGACATCCGTCGTAACCGCCGGAGAACGGATGACCAACGAATCAAGACGGTAATCAGACCCAATGCGTCTCGATTCTTCCCTATAAATTCACCCACAAGTCTCTGGTAGCCTTTTCGCTCAAAATCGCACCTTTTCTCGAAGCAATTTCACTCGCCGGAAATATCCTGCCATCACCAGACTTTCGCCGGAAAACCGAGACTCACCTCAACACGGTAAACACCTCGACTCTTTCTGTTTCAATCCGTTGTTAGACTGTTACTAACTTCAATCCAACAATCAGAATCAATCCCAGACGACGTAACGGAATATTCAGCTCTCGCCGGAAAACCTCTGGAATTTCTAATCTCACGCTGTGAATCGGTATAATCATTCGAACTTCTGTTAATCCTTGTTTAGTACCCCACTTTCATAACTAATCAAATAAAACTGATAATTGATTCAAGCAGAAAGAATACACAAATCAGAGCCGACGTTCATTGCCGGAATTTTGAAGAAATACAATTGATCGGTACATTCGTTTCCTGAGTTCATTTTATTCATCACATTTCAACCTGTAATATGCTCGATGAACGACCCAACCAAGAACAGTTGAAAAATCGTCGACTGAGTCTTTGAGCGAAGAAGACGAAGTCGACTGTGTATTATAAGATTAATTAAAATCAGATTAATAAACGGGTTAGACACACAGTCCAGCGGTGGACTGTGTGCAAATAATAAGAACACGTCTCGAGTTCGATCCCTGCCCCAACCTCACTCCTTTAAACAAAAATGCTCTTTTTAACCGAACCGGGATAACTCACAGAATCATGTTAAGTATATTAAAAACCGGAATATTAACCAGGTTAGACACACAGTCCAGCGGTGGACTGTGTGCGACACTAACTCGCACGTCCCGGGTTCGAGACTGGTTAACGGCACCGGTTCAATGCAATTAAAATCCTTTTTAAAAATAAATGATTTCCGGAGTAAGTTAAAAAGTATATAAATATAATTAAAAACAGAAATATTTCGGGTTAGACACGTAGCTCAGTTGGAAGAGCTGCGTGCACGCAACCGAGAGGTCACAGGTTCGAGTCTCACCCAGCGCACACATACAAACGACCGAACCGTTCAACGGTCAACAGTAATGGTCAACGGTCAACGGTCAAGTCAAAAAGTCAACATTTTTTTATTATTTTATTTATTTATTTAAATTAAAAATCAATTAAAAATACTTAAAAATAACATTTTTAAAGTTAGAAAATAGCCTTAAACTCACAAAAATATATCCAAAAATCCTATTAAAATTGTTAATAAAATCCATTTATTTACCTTACTTTTTCGTTATTAATTAGGTTAGTTTTTCCTCGTCGATCAATCCTCTAAACTCATGCGCATTCAACATCATCAACCGAACGCACCCAATGTGAGTGAATCTTACAACTCCCCTTTTTATTACACGTTTTGGGGTGTATCATGTGTCGCTTAACTAATTCGTTTATTCAAACTCGTGCTATACCATATTATGATCTAAACTTAGAATGTAAATATTGTTTGTAGTTATGTATTACATATTGTCAAGTTGTATGCAAATTATTTGTTAGGCCCATCAGTTCCTCGTGGGAGACGAGTTGAACAACGCGTGCCTTAAAACTCATTCATTAGGCCCATCAGTTCCTCGTGGGAGACGAGTTGAACAACGCGTGCCTCAAAACAATCTATTATTGTATGTGTATGCATTATTTAATATTAAGTGCTTTGTGAATAAGTTTACATCTACATTTACTCATATGTGGTTATGCACTTTATTTTTATAATCAATTCAATAAACTTGTTTAAATGTTTTTCATAGGATTCACTCGCCAACTTTTTCTTGATCCAAAAACCATTTTTACATATGATACAGGTGAACAGGATGAAGCAAGGAAAACATAGGAAATGCCTTAGAAGAAAATAATGAAGTCTAGAAAGATGTGTAGAACATGTTGTAATTATGATTGTATGATCCCCTTTAAATTGTAATAATAAATATGAAACGTTATAATAAATGTCATGAGCTTTGATGAAAACCCAATCATGCCCGATCACCTTTTCCGCTGAGGGTCAGGGTGTGACAGTATACGAACAATTTTATCGAAACAAATTACTTCAGCATGGTGTTTGGTTAACCGATCCATTTGACGTCAAAACTCCCAAGTTGCATTGGCGTGAGGTCAATGGGAAAAAGATGGTTATTGAGTTTTAGTTGACAATTGAGAATAATGGAATCAAGAAAGAGGGGTTTGCCATTAGCTACTTCTATCGTTAAAGGTTTTCCTAGCTTAGTTCGGGGCATCAAAAGAAAAGGTTCAACTGCTATGGATACAAAACTTTTATCGGCACCTGAATAAAAAAGAATAGAAGCAGGATGGTTATTAACAAGGAACGTACCGTTAACCACGTTATTGTCAGCACGAGCCTCATTAGCATTCAGGTTATATGCGCGTCCACGAGCTGGATTAGTATTAACAAGCTTCGGGCAATTGTTTTGGTAGTGAGTAAGATCCCCACAATTATAGCAGGATCCAGGTGGGTAATGAGGGCGGTTAGGTACTTCTTGATTTTGAACAGGATTTGGAACAGTTTGGTTCTGGGTAGGTGCAGAACAAAAAACGTTAGCCAAGTGACCAAATCGTCCACAGAGGGTACATTGGCGGCATGGTAAATGATGTTGGTGACGACGGTTACGTCGGTTGCACAAGGGTGCAATACCAACATATTATTTCTTAGCAGGAGGTTGAGCTGGTTGGTTGGGGGTAACTTGGTTGGTTGGGGTAACAACAGTAAAATTCCTTGAAGCCTTACGCTTCCTTGAATTTCTAGGAGGTTCTGTTTTGGTTTCTTTTGGTTTCTCTGGGGTATTCTTAGTAGGTTGTTTCTTGTCACCTTTGCAGAAAAGTTTCCCTTTCTTGAATTGAGAATCGGTTAGAGTTGCGGCTAGTTCAATAGCTTCCCTAACGGTGGCTGGATGGCTACCAGTAACGATGTCTTGAACGAGATCAGGTAAGCCATCAATGTATTTCTCAATGGCCTTATCCAAGGGAGTGACCATAGTGGGACATAGTAGGCTTAATTCCTCGTACCGATCTTTGTAGGCACGATTCTCGCCACTATCTTACTTGAGATCGTGGAATTCATTCTCAAGTGCCCTTATCTCACTGCGTGGGCAAAATTACTTCATCATGAGAGCTCGAAGTTCTCCCCAAGTTTGTGACATGGCTATATCCGCACCTCGATCTCTCATGATCCCATTCCACCAGGTGAGTTCTCTTTTCTGGAATACGCTTGAGCAAACTCTACTTTGCGCTCATTGGGACACTGACAATGGCGGAAAGTGTTCTCGATGCTTTCAAACCATTGTAGGAGACTAGTAGCTCCTTCAGACCCATTAAACTTAGGTGGTTTAGCCGAATTGAACTGTTTGAAATTACACAGTACATTGTTGTTGTTGTTATTGTTATTGTTGAGTTGATTGAGTTGGGTCACAAGGTTTGGAAGTATCACAGCCATTTGCTGAGCGATCATAGATGCCATTTCGGCGTTTTGAGTAGTATTGCGACGAGGAGGCATTCTAAAAGAAAAGGAAATATGAGAGGAATCGAGTGAGATTGGTAAAGGATAGTTAAAAGGAAATATTAAAATATAGACGAAGCATAAGGAGTGTATCCATTTATTCGTTACTTAAAACAAATAAACGACACGGTGACTAATCAAAGTAAATGGGTCTTTATAATGTATAGCGAAGACATGCTTTAGCCTATAAGTGGACACTCACCACGAGAGTTCCCAGGTAAGAGTGACTGGCCGATTAAGTGGATTTGTACGAACACTCTAGCTTTAGACAGAAAACTCAGGGTATAGGCACCCACCCTTCTAAATTGCACGTGTTCACATTATTAAAACCCAAATTTTGACGAGATTTTGAAAACATTTAAGGCTTTAAAAGCCTAAAAAAAATCATCTAAGGATAGATGATGATTTCTTGTAAAATTTGGGAAATCTTGATTTTAAGAATGAGAGAATTTGTATTGTTTTGTAATCACCTAAGGATAGGTGATGGTATTTTATTTAAAATCTAAACGCAAGATAACTCGCGTTAGGGTCCTAGGAAGGTTATAGTCTAGGTCAAAAGAGGTACTAATAACCTAATTCCCTAAAATCATGGCTCTGATACCAACCTATAACACCCCGAGCGCGAAATAAAACAACCCGCGTCGGAAACGTCGGGGGTCACGTTACAAATTGTTTCAAATACATGGTAGATAAAGTTTGGATTTATTGAACTTATAAATTACATCATCTTTGAGAATTTGAAACAAAATACAACAACTAAGTTTATTTCTAATCAAGCTAAGGCCAGCGTCCATCCTGTGTGTAGCATACTTGATCATATTAGTACCTGAAACATATGGGAAAATAAAGTCAACATTGAATGCTGGCGAGTAACATAGGTTTTGTGGTCACGATTCATGGCTTTTGAATATTGAAATATATTTAATCAACTTTAACAGTTGATATTTTAAATAAATCTTTGTAGCCCTGAATCTTTGACAAAAATGTTTCTTCTGTAAGACCGTATGAGAAATCATTCGATTTAAGAGAAATATTGTATGGTTTCTTAGAAACCATTTGTGACTTTGTATGGACCAACCAAATGTCTTGTATTGTATAAACATATATCTTTGCAAAAACCAATTGTCTTGTGTAAACAAACGTCTTGTTTTGTATATAAAACAATTTGCCTTTTTGTATAAAACAAGTGTGGTTTGTTGGCGAATACATTCAAGTTGTTGACTATCGGACAAACCTTTATAATAAAGGTTTGTCAAATATGTTGCACAGTTTCTGTCATTCCCAGAGGAAACTTCCAAACAAACCTAGGAAGCGGGAATGGGGTTGTCAATCCTATGGTACCATAACATACTACCGGTCGGCGTGATCAAAGTTAATGAATGTATCATTGTCATGTTCAACGTACCATCAAGTTTCGTACAATGTAAAGCATGTGGTGTATTTAAACCATAGGTAAATAAGTTTTGTTAATGTGGAAATATATAATTCACCTCCAAACATGTAAAAGAGGGGAATTATGTATTCACAAGAGCCATAAGTAGTAAGTATGTTTTGAAAGATAGTTTAGCACATATGAATCACCCCAAAACATTTAGAAAACATAAATAAGGGGAACTATGTACTCGCCTGTAGCTTTAGGATTTTTAACTTAAAGCTTCCTGGTGCAAATTCTGAGTTCCTAATAATAATACAACGCATCACGTGTTAGTAAGATAACCCAAGTCACTTTAGCCACACAACACGAGACAGAACCCAATGGAATTAGTCAGGCAGAGCCTCGACATGCGTTGGTGGGTCATAAATCAATCGGGTAGGGTGGCCATACTACACGAGACAGAACCCCAACGGACTTGGTCAAGCAGAGCCTCGACATGCGTTGGTGGGTCCTAAAACAATCGGGTATGGTGACGAAACCACACGAGACAGACACCCAATGGACTTAGTCAGGTAGAGCCTCGACATGCGTTCGTGGGTCCTGAAGAAACCCTAGATCAACTAGGCCGGAACCTAAGTAGATCTATGGAATGGGCTCTGCAAAAAGGGTTAACCCTTCGTTTGGTTTCACGATAAATGATGAATAAAACAGTACTCCGGCTGATCCTGCAAAACAGAACACCGTTATCTCGCCACAGGGAGAAGGGGGGTTCTCTCCGTGACCACCCTCCGGCGTGAGAATAAGTACAGGTAGTCGGAAGTAAAGTATTGTAAGAGAGAGAGTAGTCGAGAGTGAATACCTTTCCTTGAACTCCAAGTCCCTTATTTATAGCCGGTGTTTGGCGCCGAAAGGAGAGATTGCTAACTTTAACGGAATCTTCTGCTATTCCGTTAATGTTTGTTGGAAATCCGTTAGTGCACACGGATCGTGAGCTCATCAGCGGTTAGGGAGGTGCCACGTGTCAACATGAGATCACTACATTTTATAAATGTGAGCATGCCATCACCGTGATCTTCCTCAGTCGTCCAAATCCTGCCATGTGGCAATTGGTTATAACCGAAAAGATGCTTGCACGATTGGGTGTTAATGGCTTCTAGAAGATTTCACAGCTGTTACCCATCTGTTGTTCGCCACGTGTGCATTCTGTTACAACAGAAAAGATTCCCTTTGCTTCTGCACCAAGTCAAGGATTTTTCTAAGGGAAAGTTTCTCAGGGTTAACTGTTTCCTTGCGCGAGAAGTGCAAGTTAGTTAACTGATCCTCTTTCTTCTCCTTGCTGCTTAGCGCAACCTTTGGTGGATACTTGCTTTGATATAAATATCCGTGCAAGGTTTGTGCATGAGGCATTATCAAACGAGATTATTCAAGGTTAACTTTGAACCTTGCGCGGGGAACTTTGAACCTTGCGCGAGCCCGCGCAAGGTAGTTAAATGAAGCATTTATCCAAAGAGAATGTTTGGGCTTTTAACTTTGAACCTTGCGCGAACCCGCGCAAGGTAGTTATATGATCCTTTCCTCTCTTGGATATTTGGCGCAGAGTTCTAATAAATCTCATTTTGGCAAAGAAGTCTGCGCGAAGTTTCCTTAGAATTTATTAATGGGTATGGTTTCCTTGATTGGCGCAAGGTTTTTGGGACCATACCCCTTCAGGTCCTAAATCAATCGAGTAGGGTGACGAATTAGGGATCAGGGGTTAAAATACTTACAACAGAGCAGAGCTTCGCAAGTTTAGGGGTTTAGGGGGCTCGGGACTTGGATAGAGCTCGAGAGAGAAAGAGTATTGATTTTTGATCGATTTGGTGCAAATGAATCAGTCCCAGGCTTCCCCTTTTATACCCAAATTTGGCTTCTCCCGCGCGTCGCACGGGGAGACAGGGTGTCTCTCGCGTTGCGCGCGCGAGGTCAGCTAGGCCTAGATTGCCACCGGTGTTTGGTAGGCTGGACACGTGTCGCGAAACAGAGCCACGTGTCCTGGCACTCTCCCGCGCGTCACGGGAGATGACAGGGATTCTAGCGCATGGCGTCTGGGATGTCTATTTTTTTTTGCTTTCGACGGCGTGTTCCCATTAAGGTCCTTGTAAGATTATGTACTTTGTAAACAATTTTATTAAAAACGTAACCGATCAAAAGGAACAACGGTTGAAATTTTGCAAATGTTACACTTTAAGATCAATAAAAGACAGTTTAACGAGTAATTCTTACATATTTGATTAACATGTCACTTAGTTTCCGCCTAATTTGACATTAGATACCAAATTAGGTTCATGTGCTATCAAGGAGCGATCTAACAAGTGGTATCAGAGCCACGGATACCTGATTTGCTGAAATCATCACAAGAACTACTCTAATTCTACTCATTTCTACCATTTTTCTTAACTTTTTCATGAAAAACAATGAACCTACGGATAAAATTTGCTAAATTTTGAATATGTCACGTAAAATACACTAAAGATAAACCCTGAAAGTTTCAAGACATAATTCAAACGAATTGATGTCGAAAAGTTGAAAAAACCATGGTTTGCAAAACTATTTTGATCGAACTTGGGATCAAGTTCGCTCGAACTTGACTGAAAAATTCACAATTTTTCATCAAGTTCGCCCGAACTTGATTGAATTTTCAAGGTTTTACACAAGTCCGCTCAAACTTACTTAATATTTCTTCAAAGTTTTATCAAGTTCGCCCAAACTTAATCAAACTCTGTTGAAATTTTATCCCGAACTTGCTTGTTCTCTTGAAATTCATACAAGTCCGTTCGAACTTGTTTCAGGGTGAAAATTTTCAAAATCTAAACACAAGTTCGCCCGAACTTGTTTGAAACCAAATCTGAGTTTATCAACTGCACAAGTTCACCCAAACTTGTCAGTGTGCTAATCAATTTTCGAAGTTTGTGAACGTGTTCAGCGATTCTCGTCAGTTTTCTGCAATGGAAGATATCCACACGCGTACATGACTGTCGGTGCTTCAACATCGAATGCCAACATGGTGAATCAAGTTAATATTGATAACGAGATGGGTACATCACTGAAGCGACCGAAACTTATGTGCATGGATGAATACGAGGGGTGGAAGGAGAAGTTTACGAACTGGGTTCAGGCTACGTTCTTTCACAGTTGGGTTGCTGTTGAAACAGGGTACACATGGCCAAGAGATGAACATGACAATGTCATCGAGATGAGCAAGTTTTCTACTGCATAGAAGGATGCGTGCGTTGCTGAAAAGAAAATGATTAGTCTGATTCAGGAGTCCGTGAAGGAAGATATATTGGTGTTATTGCCAGAATACAAAACTGCACAAGAGTTGTGGAAGTCGTTAAAGACCAAATATCAGGGTAGTGCAGAGATGGTGAAGAGCAAAAAGGCCCTAATCATGAAAGAATTCGACATATTCACAATGCTCAAAGGTGAATCGATGAAACAAATGATAGAACGCTTATGTTATTTGAAGGTGATTATGAGAAGGAATGGTCTTGAGAAGATAGAACAAACTGGCTGATGCTTTTCCTGAAGGTGAATGGACAACATATATCATGGTGCTAAAAGAAAGTCCAAGCTGGGAATTTTTCAAGTTATCCACTTTTATCGATAAATTGGAGGGGCATGAGATGGAGTTGTTGAAGATTGCCAAGTCAAAAAATCCAAACATTGCTCAAGATGTTGGACTGTATTACAAGACTAGAGCTCAAGAGAATATCCCAAGTTCAAAGATCCAAACTGCTTTTAGTGCGAATATGAATTCCTCGAATCATTCGCCACAGCGCCAAACTCAATCATATCCTAACTATGACCAGAGTCCTCAAAATGCTTCATATTCAAGCACTGGTTCTAATCAGAATAGTCAATCAAATTCTGATCCAAATGTGTTTAAATGCAACATCGCAGTTAATCTAAACAACGTCGTTTCTGAACAAGTGGCCAAACAACATATGGCACTACTTGACACCGTGTTGGAATCTTATGAGAGTTTAGTGGCTGGAAAAATTGGTAATCCAGAAATGACTGCCGAGGATTATTATCAAGTGGATGAGGAAGAGCTTGAGTTGATGGACATCAAATGGTCCTTAGCTTCGATCATTCGAAGGGTTACTAAATTTGTTGCTCTAACCGGCAGAGACATCAGGAATTCAAGAAACAAACTGGGATTCAACAAAACAAAAGTTACTTGCTTCAGATGCCGACAAAAAGGGCATTTCAAAAGAGAATGCAAGAATCGAGAAGCAAGTGGCAATCAAAGTCCATTTGGCGGCGGCAGTGATTACTACAAGAAGTCATTGCAATATAAGCCATTTCCGAAGAAAACTAAAATCGAAGTTCAAGATAAACCATCCAACAACACAGAAAAAGCTATGGTTGCTTCGAATGAAGATGATGGTTTTGATTGGAACTCATATATTGCCAAGAAGACTGGGGTTGCTCGAATGGCTGAAATCGTGGAAGATACATCTGCTGAGGATGCAGCTATGGAGAACGCAATGCTAGAAGAATACTTGCAACAAGCAGAAGAAGAGGAGATATATCATCATACGAGGATGCAAAGTGTTCTTTCTCCTAACATGACTTCTAGTTTTGCAGGTTGTTTTGGTGATGTAGTATCTTCTAATCATGTCATTGAAGAAACGAAACCGGAAGTTGAAGAAGTCATCAACGTGACCAAGGAGATGAGTGAGGAAAATCTCACGGAGATCGCAAACAAAGCGATGATGGCTAATTTGACAAAGGTAGGTCCGGAGGTAAAAGTTGTAGAAAAAGAAGTTGTAAAGTGCAAGTCGTTGAGGTTGAAAAACCTTTTACGAAATGTACCGAGCCTTCTCTGCAATGCGCCGAAAAATCTCAAATCATAAGTGAAGTCAATGTGCATAACAACAATTTTAAATATGATTATCGCACAATGAAGGAAGCTTATGATAAAATGAAAGACGATTACGGCAGGCTTAATAAAAACAACATTGAACAAGATGACACAGTGAGAATGTTAAAAGCAACGGTAATGGAAAAACAAAAAGCAATTAACACTTACATAAACACCATTGCTGAAGTTAAACAAGAGCTTCAAGACATGAAAATTGAAACCGAAAGGGTAAGACAGCTTTTGAAAAGCTATACCACAAATGCTTACGTCATCGATCATATTCTTCCAACGATTCTGTCGAAAGAAGATGTTCAGAAATCAAAAGGTAAGAAACGTGGAGATTATAGCAGTGTTTCACCGAAAAATATTGTCGCAAGAAAGCAGAAGGGATGGAAAAGGCGCTTAACATTGAAATTTTGTCCGAAAAGAAAAATGAGCTGCCTGAGATCATTGATATAATCTACACAAAAGATGACAGTGAAGCTGTGGTAAAAAATGTTATTGAAAATGTTTTGAGTGAATCTGATGATGGCAGCTTTGAGAGCACCAATGCGAGTTCAAACAGTTCTGGCTCACAATCTGAAGATGACGATACATCATCGGAAGATAGCCTATGTGATGATCCTACGTTGTCATGTACAAAGTTAAGGAATCTGATAGACTATATTTCGACGATAGCTTTCCGATTCGGAATCTGAAAGAAGATTAACTTGATAATTTTTTCAAACTCGTTGAAGTATCATCAGAAGATTTGGAGAAAAATGAAAAGAAATTTTATTCTAAACCAAAAAGAAACTATAACAACTACCGAAGGAATGGTGGTGACTTTTCTTAACATAGGAGAGCGGGTTTGGGTTTAGAGGAGGAAGAAGAACCAAAAAAGAAACAGTCACCATTTCGCGAATATAAAAATAAGAACATGGCTTTCGTGTATGGGACTAGTACGGTTCAAGAAGAGAATTTGATTGGGAAGCAATCAAATGATGAATTTAAAAAGGAAAAGGAACTTCGGGATAAGGCTAAATCCGCAAGTGGAGTAAAACCCACTAGTGGACATTCTCATGATACTCGAACTTGCTTTAAATGCAATGAAGTTGGTCACATTGTACGCAAGTGTCCAAAATCAAAGTCTGTTTATCCTCGAAGAAAGACAAGTTCAGATGTTGAAAAACTTAAGCAACCAGAGATTGTTAAACCTGTCAAAATCTTAAAAAGAAACAATGAATCTAAAATTGAAGTTAAACCTAAAACAGAATCAAAGTTTGAAAATTCAACTTTTGAGAAAGGTGAAACTTTCAAATCGAACGAAAACAAAGATTCAAGGTTTTACATTAAAAAAGCAAGAGTTAAATCACAATCCTGGGTTGCAAAGAAGAAAATAACGATATCTGAAGTTGTGAAGTCTGAGAAAGTCAAGGTTGATAAAGACAAGGTGTCTGAGTCAAAGGGTAAAGCTGAAACTGACAAAGTTTTTTCAAAAACTTCAAAAGATAAGAAAAAAGTCAAGTTTGAGAACTTAAAAGTCGACGAAGTCCTAGATAGTGACTATGAGGATGTTTACGAAGATTATTATCCCAAACCCAAGACCAAAAAGGCTTGGGTTGCACTTTTTCACTGAGTTGTTAATGTCTGCAGGGGCTCCAGAGATCCATATTGTCGAAGTGGATTCTGGATAGTAGAGCTTCGAGGCACATGACCGGGATGAAAGCACTATTCTTCGATATCAAAGTGATTAATGGAGGGTACGTAGGCTTCGCTGGAAATCAAGGACGCCGGATTGTTGCTGAAGGAAAGCTTTCGAATGGTGTGGTATCTTTTAATCATGTTAACTATATCGCCGAGCTAGAGAACAATCTTCTCAGTATCTCGCAGATTGGTGATAAGCAGTTCACAGTTCACTTCAATGATAAGGAGTGCATTATTCTTAAGTCGGGCTTCAAGATTCCTGATGAATGGATTCTAATGCGCGCTCCACGCGAAAACGATCTCTACGTGCTAGGCATGGGTGTTGCTACAACATTATCAAAGACAGCTCAATGTTTTATCACAAAAGCCACGGAGAAGGATTCGATTCTATGGCACAGAAAAATGGGGCATATTCATCTGAGGAAAATGAATTTTCTGGTTCACAACGACTTGGTCGAAGGAGTAAATCTTTGAAGCTTCCATATGACGGATCATTGTCTTGAATGCAAGAAAGGGAAGCAGATCAAAAAGTCACATCCTAAGAAGATTCTTAACTCCATAAAGTTGCCGCTTGAACGTCTACAAATGGATTTATTCGGTCCGGTGAACGTTCGTAGTATATCTGGAGATCTGTATTGTTTGGTCGTCACAGATGATTATTCTCGATATTCTTGGGTTTTCTTTCAAGAGTCAAAGGATGAAACATTCGGTAATCTGGTGATTCTCTTCAAGAAACTCGAAAATCTATATCATCTACCTGTTAGACGTATTCGAAGTGATAATGGTACAGAGTTCAAAAACAACAAGATGAAAGAGTTTTGCAATACCAAAGGAATTTTGCATGAATTCAGCGCACCCTACACTCCACAACAAAACGGCGTAGCTGAGAGGAAGAACAAAACTCTAATTGAAACAGCAAGAACAATGCTTGCAGATTCCAAGATTCCTATTAGCTTTTGGAGTGAGGCAGTTGCAGCGGCATACTACACTTTAAACAGGTCTCAATAGTCAAACCAGCTAAGAAGACATGCTTCGAGATGATTAACCGAAGGAAACCAAATCTAAAGTATCTAGAGCCGTTTGGTGCACCATGCACAGTGATTGATTCCGATGGAAAATTTGGTGCTAAAATGCTTGAAGGTTTCTTTGTCGGTTATGCTAGTCCGCTCAGGAGGGTTTAGATTCCTACTTTGAGACGAGTTGTCGAGGCATAACACGTAGATGCTTTCGGTACACAACTCCTATTCAGAGGAAAGGCGATGCGTGGGTGTTCAATTACCAAGATTTGTGGAAGTCATTCGACTTGCCAGAAGAACCGTCTGAAGAAGAACTTGCAGCTCTTTATTATCTTCAACAGTCGGCTAGCCAAGAACAGATTCTAAGGCTAATTGTGGTTAATCAACCCACTGTTGGTACATCGTCTTCTGATGCAGGTCCGAGTAATAGTGGTGTTCCGGTTGAACAAATTTCTGAAGCAGAAGTAACATCTACTACAACTCCAGCAAATGTTTCCATTGAACCAGGAAATACAACTACAGAGCCCATTCTTTCTGAGAATCAGAATTTCGACTATGATGAAGCTCCGATTTTCGATGATATTGGAGAATCTTCCTCTGATGAAGAATCCAAGCAGATATCCAATATGTTACCAATCTGCTGGCCCGAGCAATCAAAATGAAGCTACATCTAGTGCTCCTGAAGTTGATTTGATAGTTGATCTGAATATTTCAAATCAAAATAGTACGGTTGATGTTCCTAGTGAGGAGATGCCGCGATCTTATTCATATCACCCTTCAACCAACATTATTGGAGAGTTATAAACTGGTGTGAGAATGAGAAACCAGATCAACAAAGCTTTAAGTTGTTTCTATACTCGAGTGGCTCCGACTCAAGATTATTGCTATTATTCATGTTTCATATCTCAAATCGAGCCGAAGACTGTGAATGAATCTTTGGGTGATGAGAACTGGGTGATAGAGATGTAGGAAGAGTTGTTACAATTTGAGAAATTAGGAGTTTGGAGACTTGTAGACTTACCACCAAAGCAGAAAGCGATAGATACGAAGTGGGTCTTCAAGTGTAAAAGGGATGATCGAGGTGTGATCGTTAGAAACAAAGCTCAGTTGGTTGTCAAAGGTTTCCACCAGCAGGAAGGAATTGACTATACGAAAATCTATGCACCGGTTGTACGTTTAGAGTCAATCCGCATTTTCCTTGCATTCGCAGCTTGGAAACGTTTTAAGGTGTACCAGTTAGATGTGAAATCCGCATTTCTCCATGGTAAGCTACGCGAACAAGTGTACGTCGGCCAACCACCAGGGGTCGTCGATCTGCTGAACAAGAACAAAGCTTATCTCCTAGACAAAGCCTTATACAGATTACATCAAGCCCCGGGAGCTTGGTACGAGACGTTATCTCAACATCTCGTTGGAAACGGCTTTACGCGAGGCACAGTGGATAGTACATTGTTTACCAAAGAAGTCATAAGTCATCTAATTATCGTACAAATCTATGTGGATGATATCATTTTTGGTTCAACAGATGATAGTCTTTGCAAAGAATTCGAGAAGATTATGAAGAAGAAGTTCGAAATGTCTTCTATGGGCGAAATGAAATTCTTCCTTGGGTTACAAGTTGATCAGTTACCAGACGGCATATTCATTCATTAAACCAAATATGTTCATGATATTCTGAAAAAGTTTGAAATGGATAGCTCGAAGCCGCTTTCGACACCTCTGGCGCTGAATCACGGGATTTGTATTGACGAAATAGGAACTAAAGTGGATGATACGCTCTATCGGTCGATGATAGGATCTCTTATGTATCTGACAGCATCTCGCCCAGATTTCATGTATCATACCTGTCTTTGCGCAAGATATCAGTCCAGTCCCAGAGTATCTCACATGCAGATAGTCAAGAGAATATTCTTGAAGGGATGTCCAAGTACCGGCTTGTGGTATCCAAAGAACAATAACTTTGATATGACGGGATAGGCAGATTCTGACTTTGGGGTGGGCAAGCTGAATTCAAAGTCTACGACGGCTGGTTGCCAGTTCTTCGGAACTCAATTAGTAATGTGGCAATGCAAGAAACAAACCACGGTCTCTCTCTCTACTTGTGAGGCAGAATGCGTTTCTGCTTCCAGCTGTTGTTCACAAATCCTATGGATTCAAGAATAGATGAGGGACTTTGGATTGCAATTTCTTGATACGCCTTTATATGTAGACAATAAGGCAGCAATCGACATAACCAAAAATCCTGTTCATCACTCTCGAACTAAACACATAGAAATTCGTTATCACTTCATTCGTGACTGCTACGAAAAGAAGTTGGTGCGAATTGAAAAATTCCACACTGATGAACAAAAAGCTGATTTTTATACCAAAGCTTTTCCTTTAACAAGATTTAAATATCTAATGAGACTTAACGGTATTAAAAATTTGTTGACAGGTGCGGAGGCAGGGGTTGAATATGGATCGGACGATGAGTTCACGTGATCCACATTGGTTTGTATATCTTTTAGATTAGTATTTATTAAAAACTAAAATATAAAATTATGTTTTTTATTTTAGGGGGAGAAATATTTGAGAAAATACAAAAACATATGAAAAATTTTAAAAATACAAAAACATTGAAAAAGACAAAAACAAAAACATTGAAAAAGACAAAAAGGATTTTGTGTCACAAAGGAAATGATAGTACATCAGTGGACTATCACAGTGTGCTAAAGAAATGTAAAGTTTAAAAAGTGATAAACACGTCTTACTGAAGATGTGGCGATAGGCTTTACACATTCAGTAAATTGTTTCCGGGATATAAACTAAATTTTACAACTGCTTAAACTTGTGGCTTAACATCTCTCGGATATATGAACTTAGTACTCTGAAATTTCATTTGAGAGATTGCATGATTCTGAGATACGAGGTCTTTATAGATGATTGATATCTAGGGTATTAGAAAAGTTATTCTGATTTTGCGGAAGCAATAGCCTAGAACTTCTATAATACTTTTGCTATAAACCCTAAAACAACATGCAAACTTGAAAGGAATCGAAAGTTCTAATCATTTGCAGTGTTTAAAAGATTCCTTAAGTAGAACACACCTTTAAGTCAATCCTTCATCTCTTTGTCGATACGGTGGTATTAACCTGAGCTCTCAAGGATTCACATTAACCCAGATACAGATATCAATTACGCTATACTCACCTATAAGATGAAATCTAGGGAATCTTGATACGGGAGTATATTCTGAGATGGGAACCATAGTTGAGTCAAGTTTCATAATTCTACCTAAGATATCTTAGAACAATTGAGAAATGTGTCAAAGTTTAAATGGACAAACATATCGACAATCTAGGTAAACGAAACCCTAAAGCTACAGGCGAGTACATAGCTCCCCTCTTTTACGTTTTCTAAATGTTTTGGGGTGATTCATATGTGCTAAACTAGCTTTCAAAACATACTTACTACTTATGGTTAAAGCGAGTACATAGTTCCCTCTTTTACGTTTTCTAAATGTTTTGGGGTGATTCATATGTGCTAAACTAGTTTTCAAAACATACTTACTACTTATGGTTCATGCGAGTACTTAGACCCCTCTTTTACGCTTTCTAAATATTTTGGGGTGAAACATACGTGCCTATTACTATTTTCATAAATTCACTACAATATACATATGGTTTATATACACAACATTGCTTTACATTGTACGAAACTTAATGGTATGTTGAACATGACAATGATACATTCATTAACTTTGATCACACCGACCGGTAGTATGTTATGGTACCATAGGATTGACAACCCCATTCTCACTTCCTAGGTTTGTTTGGAAGTTTCCTCTGGGAATGACAAAAACTGTGCAACACATTTGACAAACCTTTATATATAAAGGTTTGTCCGACAGTCAACAAGGCTTGAATGTATTCGCCAACAAACCACGCTTGTTTATACAAAAAAAAGGCAAAGTGTTTTATACACACAACAAGACATTTTGTTTACACAAGACATTTGGTTTATACAAAGATATATGTTTATACAGTACAAGACATTTGGTTGGTTCATACAAAGTCACAAATGATTTCTAAGTAAACCACACAATGTTTCTCTTAAATCAAATGATTTCTCATACGATCTTACAGAAGAAACATTTTTATCAAAGATTCATGGCTACAAAAATTTATTTAAAATAATCAACCGTTGAAGTTTATTAAACATCATTCAATATTCAAAAGCCATGAGTCGTGACAAAACCTATCTTACTCGCCAGCATTCAATGTTGACTTTATTTTCACATATGTTTCAGGTACTAATGCATGATCAAGTATGCTACACATAGGATGGACGCTGGCCTTAGCTAAAATGGTTGTTGTATTTTGTTTCGAATTCTCAAAGACGATGTAATTTATAAGTTCAATAAAACGAAACTTTATTTACCATTTGTTTGAATCAATTTGTAACGTGACCCCCCAACGTTTCCGCCGTGGGTTGTTTTTATTACGCGGTCGGGGTGTTACGGGTTGGTATCAGAGCCATGATTATAGGGAATTAGGTTATTAGTAACACTTTTGACCTAGACTATAACCTTCCTAGGACCCTAATGCAATTTATCTTGCATTTAGATTTTAAATACAATACCATCACCTATCCTTAGGTGATTACAAAACAATACAAAATCTCACATTCATTCTTAAAAGTCAAGAAATTTCCAAATTTTTACAAGAAATCATCATCTATCCTTAGATGATTTGTTTTTAGGCTTTTAAAGCCTTAAATGTTTTCAAAATCTCGTCAAAATTTGGGTTTTAATAATGTAAACACATGCAATTTGGAAGGGTGGATGCTTGTACCCTGAGTTTTCTGTCTAAGGCTAGAGTGTTCGTACAAATCCACTTAATCGGACCAGTCACTCTTACCTGGGAACTCTTGGGGTGAGTGTCCACTTATAGGCTAAAGCATGTCTTCGCTATACATTATAAAGACCCATTTACTTTGATTAGTCACCGTGTCATTTATTCGTTTTAAGTAACGAATATATGGATACCCTCCTTATGCTTCGTCGATATTTTAACATTTCTTTTTAACTATATTTTATCAACCTCACCCATTTTCACTCATACTTTCTTCTCTTTTAGAATGCCTCCTCGTCGCGACACTACCCAAAATGCCGAAATGGCAAACCCCTTTTACTTGATTCCATTATTTTCGGTTGTCATCTAAACCTCAATAACTATCTTTTTTCCCATTGACCTCACGCCAATGGAACTTGGGAGTTTTGATGTCATAATCGGAATGGACTGGTTAACCAAACACCATGCTGAAGTAATATGTTTCGATAAAATTGTTCGTATACCTCTTCCATCTGGCGAAATCTTAAAAATTCATGGAGAGGAACCTTCTAGTAAACTCAAACTCATGACGTGTACCCAAGCTCAGAAATGCTTACGAAAGAACTATGTAGCCTTCTTAGCGCATATCATGGAAAGGGAAGACAAGAGCAATAGTATTCAAGACATCCCCATTGTTCGGGATTTTCCTGAGGTATTTCTGGAAGATCTACCTGGCTTACCTCCGGTACGCCAAGTGGAATTTCGCATCGATCTTATACCTGGTGCTAACCTAATTGCCAAATCCCCTTACCGTCTTGCACCATCTGAAATGCAAGAATTGTCAAAACAACTCCAAGAGCTTTTAGAAAAAGGTTTCATTCGTCTGAGTTTTTCACCTTGGGCGCTCCTATGCTTTTTGTGAAAAAGAAGGACGGATCCTTTCGCATGTGCATCGATTATCGTGAGCTCAACAAACTTATGATTTAAAATCGATATCCCCTACCTCGTATTGATGATCTTTTTGGTCAACTACAAGATGCTACCTGTTTTTCAAAGACTGACCTCCGTTCAGGGTATCATCAACTTCGTGTACAAGAAGAAGATATTCCCAAAACTGCTTCGAACCCGATACGGCCATTATGAGTTTATTGTCATGCCTTTTGGATTAACAAATACTCCTGTCGTTTTCATGGACTTAATGAATAGGGTTTGTAAACCATATTTAGATAATTTCATCATTGTTTTTATCGATGACATCTTGATTTATTCGAAATCTCGAGCTGACCACAAACATCACCTTCGTCTCACGATGGAACTTCTAAAGAAGGAACAACTTTATGCCAAATTCTCCAAGTGTAAATTTTGGCTAAATAAAGTTCAATTCTTGGGTCACATTGTAAATGGTCAAGGCATACATGTGGATCCCGCCAAAATCACAGCGATCAAGGATTGGAGTACACCCACTACTCCTACCGAAGTTCGTTCTTTTCTTGGTCTAGCCGGTTACTACCGTCGTTTCATCGCAAACTTTTCCAAGATTGTGGTTCCACTCACTTCTTTAACTCAAAAGAATAAACCATTTGAATGGGGACCCAAACAAGAGGAAGCTTTTCAAACCTTGAAACAAAAGCTTTGTGATGCTCCTATTCTATCCTTACCCGATGGCAATAACGACTTTGTCGTATATTGTGATGCCTCAAATCTAGGATTTGGTTGTGTTCTCATGCAAAGGGAAAAAGTCATAGCATATGCATCAAGGCAACTGAAAATTCACGAAAAGAACTACACAACTCATGATCTTGAGTTAGGTGCCGTTATTTTCGCTCTCAAAATTTGGAGACATTACCTGTATGGTACTAAATGTGTGGTTTTCACTGACCACAAAAGTCTCCAACACATTTCAATCAAAAGGAACTAAACATAGACAACGACGTTGGATCGAACTTCTAAACGACTATGGTTGTGAAATTCGTTACCATCCTGGTAAGGCGAATGTCGTAGCAGACGCGCTTAGTCGCAAAGAGCAAGTCAAACTTCATTGTGTTCGTATCCAATCGTATATCCAAACACGTATTTCCCAAGCCCAACATACTTGCATAACCCAAGGCTTGATGAATAATGAACTACCACATAATCTTGAACTTCAGCTTGAAACTAAAGATGATGGGTTACTCTATTTCTTGAATCGATTATGGATTCCAAACCAAGATAATCTCCGTACCTTACTGATGGACGAAGCACACAAGTCACGTTATTCTATCCATCCTGGTATGGACAAAATTTACATGGATCTTCATACCCAGTATTGGTGGCCGGGTATGAAGAAGGATATCGCTATGTACGTATCCAAATGCCTTAGTTGTCTTAAAGTCAAGGCAGAACATCAACATCCCTCCGGTTTGCTCGAACAACCAGAAGTTTCGGTATGGAAATATATGTGCCTATTACTATTTTCATAAATTCACTACAATATACATATGGTTTATATACACAACATTGCTTTACATTGTACGAAACTTAATGGTATGTTGAACATGACAATGATACATTCATTAACTTTGATCACGCCGACCGGTAGTATGTTATGGTACCATAGGATTGACAACCACATTCCCGCTTCCTAGGTCTGTTTGGAAGTTTTCTCTGGGAATGACAGAAACTGTGCAACACATTTGACAAACCTTTATTTATAAAGGTTTGTCCGACAGTCAACAAGGCTTGAATGTATTCCTCAACAAACCACGCTTGTTTTATACAAAAAAAGGAAAAGTGTTTTATATACACAACAGGACATTTTGTTTACACAAGACATTTTGTTTATACAAAGATATATGTTTATACAGTACAAGACATTTGATTGGTTCATACAAAGTCACAAATGGTTTCTAAGTAAACCATACAATGTTTCTCTTAAATCAAATGATTTCTCATACGATATTATAAAAGAAACATTTTTGTCAAAGATTCATGGCTACAAAAATTTATTTAAAATATTAACCGTTGAAGTTTATTAAACATCATTCAATATTCAAAAGCCATGAGTCATGACAAAACCTATGTTACTCGCCAGAATTCAATGTTGACTTTATTTTCACATATGTTTCAGGTAATAATGCATGATCAAGTATGCTACACATAAGATGGACATTGGCCTTAGCTTGATTAAAAATAAAATGGTTGTTGTATTTTGTTTCGAATTCTCAAAGACGATGTAATTTATAAGTTCAATAAAACGAAACTTTATTTACCATGTGTTTGAATCAATTTGTAACGTGACCCCCCCGACGTTTCCGCCACAGGTTGTTTTTATTACGCGGTCGGAGTGTTACATCAAAGTTGGAACTTGGTCATGAGATAATACTCTCATGGCTACATAAGATAAAAATACTTTTAAATAAAAAACGGTTTGGTCTAGTAAAACCGCCTTTAACCCGAGCATGCCTATTCAACGTGGTTCTATAACAAACCATTACAACGTGAATACGTCGTTCTTGAAAACCAAATGAATTTTCAATAATTCTTTTTGAGGATGAAATGCAAACTGCTTCTTGTTAAAGGCCTTGTCTAAAATGAAGCACTTGTACTTCAAGCCTAATTGAACAACTTGCTCTTCAAGTCTAACAGCTTCTTCTTCTAAGAAAACTTCTGTTAGAAATTCTAATGCCTTCCAAATTTGATAATTAAAAGCAATAAAAACCCAGGTTAAATAAGAAATAGTTAAGCAGAGAAAAAAAAGAAGAAGAGAAGACACTATTGTGATTAAAGAACTAACTGTAGGCAGTGGCGAAACTTGAAATATTTTACCGGGGGGTCGATAATGTATACATTCAAAAATTTCTATAGAACCGGGGGTCGAAAACGTATATACCCAAAAATTTCGATACGAAAACTACATATATAACACTACTGGCCGAAAAGTTCGGAAGGTCGGGCGCCCCCTCCCGCCCCTAAAAAGCATCGCCCCTGACTGTAGGAGAGAGATAAGGCGGTAATCAGTAAAGAGCTCCTAAAGGTCTAGTAAGTGCCCTTCAAAAGCTCTATGAACATTATCTTTATGTCTAAACCTTTTTTCTTACTTTGGCAACCTGCAACAAATAGAAAAGTAAAAATAAAATTATATTATCAAACAATTTCGAACTTGACAATTTCAATATTGACACACCAAACAAATGGAAGACAATGTCTAGTTGAAGTCAGTAAATCAACCTTTTCGAACTTGTCATCTTTGAACATTTAATTATACTTGAAACTTAATTGATTTGAAACAATAAAAAAGTGGATTTTTTTTTTAAAAAAGGGATGCATTTATAACCTCAGGTTTAGGTCATGTGCACTACGCCTTGAAGATGGCAAAAGGCAAGCTTATATCCAAACAATTATCAACTTTGCATCTGCTTCTGTGTGTCTTCAATGGGGTTTATGTGTACCGAAACTGTGGCTGACTGGATACAGATGCCATTCGCACTACAAATTTCAATTCTAGAAAAAACATAAAACAAAAATATATTAATCAGTAACATATTCCCATCCAAATAAAAAAAAACATTGGATAATTGAATAAGCAACTCATTTCCTATCCATAGTTGTCAACAATCGCTATAGGACGCTATGGAGCATATAGGTCATATGTGCTATATAGTATATAGCAATAAATAGTGACATCTATCTGTTTCAGTCTTTCAGATGCCACTCATCATCCAAATAAATAACACGAAACAGTAAATCTGGAAATTCAAATCAACCGCTAAGCAAAATCAACATATATGATGATAATTATACACCTTAATATGAGATTAAACATTAAGAAACAAAAGCATTCGGTATTTTACACAAATCAAGATCAAATTGATATGTTGAGCATGAAAATTTCGAATATATGTATACAGTGAGATCTATATAGGTTTCGGATGCATGAAAACGTAAATTAGGGCAGAGAGAAGTTGGATTAAAAGAGGATGTTACCTGATGGAGACGATGAAGATCCAGTGGCTTATGGTAATCGCTAGGTGAGAGCGGATCCAGATCTGATGTTTGTGATGAAATTGGATGGGATGGAGAATTACGGTATGAGATGGTGGGTGGGATGGAGAGTTATGGTATTAGATGTTTAAAAATTACCAGAGAGAAATCTGGATATGATGTTTGTGATGAAATTGGGTGGGATGAAGAGAGGACCAGAGTCTAAGAGCTTTAAATGAGAATTAAAATTCAAATTTTGAACTGAGATTTGGGCATTAAATGCATAATGCATATTTCCATGTCTTTTTAAAATTCAAATTACCCTCCATTTAGTTATTAAGATTAAAATTAATATAAATGTATTAAATATAATATGAAAATGCATGATTTATGATGCAATAAGCATTGTTGGATAGCTTAGATGGTTACCACATCAGCATTGTGATGTCATGCCCATCTCTTCTTTAATTGATACGGGAGATAGATAGATTATCCGTTGAATATAGGGAAATTACTTTGTTCAAATAATTTTCTTTAAAAATTAATCCTGATTTTATCCGTCGTATAAGAGAACCAATGAACTCGTTTAATTGAAATAATGAAAAAAATTCAGTTTTTATTTTCTAAAATTGATAAAACAATTTCTTTAATGGTTCCAAAATTTCTAATCACTAAAATACATTGAAAACTAAGATGACCCAAACTGGCCGTACAAAAACATATGTTATTATCATGCAAAACTTATCTTCATTAAGTAATAAACTCTATTAACTGGTGATTACCTCAACAAGTTGTAAATAATTATATCTTATATATATGGATGACAGTTTAAATTGTCTAACTAATGAATAATGAACTAGTTCAATGTCAAACTACAAAATGTAGATTAGTCACTAAAAGATAAATTAATTAGGTTTCCTATAAAAATTCATTAACTAAAAACTTATCAAATTTAATTCAAACCACTTACACACATGATACCTCTAGGCTAGAAGCCCTTGGTAGTATTTTATTTAATAGTTCAATTTACACACATAATACCTCTAGGCTACAAGCCCTTTGGTAGTCATTTATTTAATAGCCCAATAGGGAGACAACATAAAATACAAATGGTTGAAATCGGAACCCTTCCTCTTTCTTTTTTATTTAGTTTACAACATTACTACCAGAACCTGCCTTCCGGGGTGTTTGTAGTCAACACAACGACAATCCAATTGTCTTCAGAACCAATACCGACTCCGGTATACTTGGTGTCATTTAAGTAATTTGAATACCGGGACATAGTGTAGTTGGAAAGTACCAGGGTGGAGTCAAGATTTGGAACACAAGCAGGAAGAATAACACCATCTCTGGTAGTATTGACATTCAAATGACATTTGTGTAAAAGGTTTGAATAATTGAAAATTTCTGGTTCAGTTCCAGGTACGGTGTTGGAGCCAGTTGTGTTTGTGCATGGTTGGTATTTAAATTGGTCCGCGATTTCATCAGCTAGGCATTCAGCTCGCTCGTTTTCTATTAGAGCTGTTAAGTTTTGCGTTGCTCTGTAGCTATTCATTCCAGCTAGAAGGATATCTTCTTCATCTAAATGATCTGTAAAATTACGAAAACAAATGTTAATTAAATGGTAATAATTGTTGGATGTAATCAAGGTGGAAAGAATTTGACGGCCAAGCGCATGTCGAAATAGGCTAGGTCAAGTTGGGTTTAACTATTTTTGTACTTCCCAAATTATATTAATAATTATTCATACATTAATTAGACTTTAGGACACGTTTAACATGTTTGAGAAGTTCTTATATCATTTTTTCTTATTTGAACCATTCTTTTTTCAACTAAATTAAACAACGTCCTCTTTGACATGACAAAATCCAAATTCAATCATTAATATGTTAGATTGCCACCTCTATATACCTATAATGTAGGAAAGCGGACGGATATATGAAGTATGATTTGGCATCCGCTTTCTGAGTCTGAATTGGCTTCCGGAAATTCAGACTCGAGCGGAGGAATTCGAGTGGGGAGCCCTTTGCACAAACAACATGTGTAATCTTTTAAATGGGTGTTTGAAAGTGGACATAACATCATTTCATTTTATTCATTTTCTTTCTTGTTAAACTTTTTTTTGTTTTATCCAATTGACCTGATTGAGAAAACACATAACCTAAACTGCCTCATCTATTGAAATCCATAGAAAGGTTTATGAATCGAAATTGCCACATCCTAACTCTTTATCAATTATTTTAAGTAAAGTAAGAAGATGTACATAGTTCTAAAGATGAATACAAAGAAACTATAAGGGTGTTTGAAGTTTAAGATCAAAAGCAAGATAGTAAAGTTACCATCGTCATCACACTTGACTGTTTGGTTGATGCAGAAGATTGAAAGTAGCAGAAGCGTGAGAATCATGTATTTCTGATAATACGCCATGAATATTTTTGCTTGGTGCTGATGGAATCGAATATGAAAGATGAACGATATATATAGAGTGGCGATCCTTTTGATTTCTTAAAGACATCGTATTAGCAGGACGACATATTCAAAGCTGTTGAATGTTGATGAGGTTTAATGGATTGACATAGAATTAAATGCTCAAAGTTGAATTTTAAAACAATAGTAATAATCAAACCAAATAAAAGTTTAGTATTGCTGTTGGTATTGGAAATTACAGAGACAAGTTGAGTATTAATATTTTTATATATCATATTATAGAGACAAAGTGTTGATTGTTCTTGGCTACCACAATAGAAGTTAAATCAGAAAGAAGAACATAATATAATTAAAAACCATTTAAATAGGCTAATAAATTAATTAGTTGAATATCAAAATAGGAAATATTAGTCACTTACTAATAAATAACAAAGAATTTTTAGTTTAATGGTACCAATATGTATTTGTTACGGTGTACAGTAAAGTTTCATGTCTCATACTTGATATATAATAGAATATTTAAAAGTTGATTAGTTTGTCACTAAAAAAACTTACTAACATAAATTTCATAGGTTTGATATGAAAATTAAAATTACTAAATTTGATTACTTTTCAAATAAGTAAACTTAACGTTCATAAGGATCGTTTAGAAGTTTATTCATGGCTTCTTGAAACGAAAAAAGAAACCGTTGGGAAGATCTCTTGAAAGCACTATCATACTTTTCTTTTGTCGGCAATTCTTGACATGGCCCGCTAACCCGAACCTAACACGCAAAAAAACAAGTTTTGGTCGACTAACACGACTCGTTTTAAAAAAGAGGTCGGATTCGGGTTGACCCATATTAAATATGGGGTCCTACCAAGACCATTATCCAAGCTACCATCGAGCCTATCGCCGAGCCCACTCCATCCAACCACCACCCAAAACCAACTCTAGTGGTAAGAAATGTAAGCATTCAAGCCACGATTTTCGAATGGCAACCCCACAAAACCAACCCAAACAACAACAAGAAGTCACCAACCTAAATCCTGAGCTTGTCAAGCGAGCCTACACTGGTACTCTTCCCAACTGTAACACTTGCAGCTACCACGACCCAACCACAACCCTATCATGAATGCCCTCCATTCATCTTGGTGTTTCATGTTGATAAAACTTTAACAAACACTTAGACCAAATTCCAAAACACTTTAACACTTAGAGCGTATTACAAAAACTACAAGCAGTTTACTCTTGCACGCTTACCACCCTCAAGTAAAGTCAATGCGTACAACCTTCTGGTCAACGTACAGCTCATGCGTTCTACTTCAGCGTACTAGTTCTATGTTGCGTATTACTCTTGTGTTCTAAGGCCTACGCGTGTACTACTTCTGCGTTCTAGGTCCTACGCGCATACTACTCCTACGGCAAAAAACCTTTGGAGTGTACCAAGCTGAATTTTGACATTTTTTATGCGTTTCGGGACATTTTTGAGTGCTGTAGTCGTCCGAGATAATGAACAAGAATGAAAAAGAATGCTCCTGAGAAGAATTTACAATTTTCTACCGTGAGAATGCTCTAAAACTCAAAATAAACGAAGTTTTAAGCTGAAAGCTTCACTTTTAAGCCATAGCACAAGTAGATATCACTTCCTTTGCTATGATACCACTTGATAGTTCCAGGAATCGTACGTATGACCCGGTTAGACGTTAAGAACAACGTAAACTAATCAACTACACGAATACAAGTGTGGAATCCATGCAAATGTGTTGTGTATGCTCAGAATCAGTAAATAAGCGTTCTTTAAAAAAGTTGGCATCACTTTATTACAACTTGATCTCCTTTTCAAATGCTCCAAATGACAAAACTTACTTTCCATGCACACCACTACCCCTATACATAGACCTAGATCAGGACTCATCCTCGCGTATGACTCATACGCAAACACTAGTGTTACGCATCGCAGGAGTCCTGCGCTGCATATCACCAATGGTTTCCATTTAAAATTTCAAACTCAACTCTATCTTACGAACGTGTCACCGTATAAACAAAAAGACAATTACAAAAGACAAAATCATTACACATAAATGCACTAACAGAAGCCGGGAGAAGAACCGTGTTTGGTTTTAGTATATAGGATAATTAAGTTCAGCTGATACTATTTATGGTAAAATAGAACAAATGGATTGCAAAAAAAGTATTCAAGTCAATGGAGTAATTATTTTAGGTTTAAGTTTAACACATGCTGGCTAGATGATGGTTTAGTGTTCTAGTAGTATGGTGATTGGCTTCAACTAAAGTGGTGCTGATTTAAATCTTACAAGTGTAAGGTTATGGGGTATAAAATTTGTAAATCCAGAAGGTAAAAACAAATTCAGAAAGTAAAAACAACCCCTTCTTAGGTTAGCTTGTAGGAAATAAGTAGGGAAACGGGAGAAGACAATAGCCTTGTTGTTTGGAATTACGGTTGTGTAAAACAAAAGACCATTGATAGTATTTCTTCTTTAGTTTCATGGCTAGCCAACTATTTTCCCGTGACCACTACCAAGATTATGGTTTATTTACCTTTCATTTAACTTTGATGCACGTGTGATTCCTACATACGCTAAATGGCTACTTACATACGGCTAAATGTAAATGTGATTCCTACAAAATTTAGTTAAAATTTTTGTTTTTTATTTTATCTTTTTGTTTTTTTTTTTTCAAATTAATAATTTTCAATCGAATTCTAACTTAAAATTTTCATTGAAGATAATGTGATGCTTTAAGTTGAACAAGGATGTTTATATTATTAATTTTGAAATTGTGGTTAAAAAGTCTAAAACAAAGTTTTTAATGAAAGATGCAATTTTTATAGTTATGATGCTAATTGCGATTTGAGAAGTTTTCTTCTATACGATATCTGTTAAGTTTTGTAGATTACTAACATATACTTTAAAGATTGTCACAATAACTACATGAACAGTTTAACTTGTTCTCCTATTATATTTGGCTAAAAAAACATATTTTTTTTAGATTTGGATTTTGTTTTAGTGTAGTTAGTTCGTATGTATGTATCTTTGCATTTAACTATTTGAATAAAGTGGCATCAAAATACGGTAAACACTCTTTATCGTTTTTGGATTGTGATATAAAAACTGAAAAAGATAGGATATTAAATTATTGTTGAAATATTGCATGATGTTTAATTGTATAAAAAATGGAAGTTGTAAATGGCTTTTGTATTGTGGCATCGGTGGCTTTGATTTTTCACTAACGAAATTTGTATAAATACCTACAGAGAAAAGTTCTTGCATTTTAGTTTAATAAAGACTTTCACACTTTGTTTAACATTCGCACATAAAAAGCTTTGACCCACCAAAACAGGTTGAAAGTTTTATCGTTTTGTCACAGGCCATTTATCTTGAATCTTTGAAGAAACACTGGATCGAAATAAAAAAAAATATACAGGTTATGGAAAAAGTATATTATGGACCGAAAATTAAAATGACGATCCTAGAAACGATGCATATAATTGAGAATTTATTGTATTCACAGTTAAATACTTAAATGTGTTGGTACATAACTAGTTTCTTGTGTGTGACCAGTGGTGAAGCTTGAGATTTCCGATCGAGGTCGAAAACGTGTATCCCTAAAAAAAATTATAAAACGGGGTGGGGGGAGGTGGAAAACGTATATACCTAAAAAAATCTATACGAAAACTACATACCGGGCACTAATGAGTGGAAAGTTCGAGAGGTCGCCCCCAGCCCCCACAAAACTACGCCACTATGTATGACCTGATGAAACCTTGAGGTTTGGAGGGATTTCGTTTACGGGAATGTTAGCTTAAGAATTTAGACCATCCATGATAAGGAGATCTAAATAAAAATAAATAAATAAAAAAAACCATGTCTAACTCCTATAAACTCCTACAACATAAAAACAATCTCATTTAAAAACACTAGAAACACACCCAATAAGTAAACAAATTAAAAAAAGCATTCAAAAACAAGATGATCGGAAGCGTTTGCGGAGACAGTGGGAAGTTTTTTTTGTATTGGAATTATATGAAATGCATTTGATACAGATTATCAAAATTAAGGATGAAACCAAAGCAATTAGCAAAGTTTGGAAGGATGGAAATTTTTAATTTATAAAATCCATAGATAACGGACTTTTTTATTCATGTTTGTTCGTTACAAAATTTAATGTTGTGTTGAATTATGTCTGTTCATTAATATTAATATTTTAAACAAACGTAAAAGTGGTCATAAACAAATGTAAACGAGTGAACACAAACAAAGAAAATGAGCATGTTCTGGTTTGTCCATGTGTGCCTTATTCTAGAACCTGACTGGGTTGATGCATGAGGTAAACGAACATAAAAGAACGAATGTATATGGAAATACATATACGAATGTAAATAAACAAATATAAACAAAAGTTTATTTCACGGATATAAATAAATAAATTTTAATGTGTATTCATGTTGATTAGTTTAATTCTAGTGAACAAAAAAATACAAACTTCTCAACAAATGATTTCCAAATAATTTATTTAACATTTAGCTCATTTATAGATAACGCTCCCCAGACCAGTAAAGAGTTACAAATATACTTATCAAACCACATTACAAAAACACTTATATCCTAGTTAGACTATTGGGTGTGGAAAAGGAAAGTCCTCAAAAAGGATAATCTGTCACGTAGGCGTCCACATCAGCGGATGTGGGGATGAGCCTAAAGGGATGGCCCTAGGGTGTGAGGATGGGCCTCAATATATGTATGTGTGTATGTATGTATATGTGTGTTTGTGAGATAAAAAGAAGAGCCCCGTCGCAAGCGGAATTCTCCGGAGACGGTGACGGGCCTAAGGGGGCGGTTTTGCTGGTCCGAGCTAGAGGTCGACGAGCAGGGACGAACCCCACACCCTCTAGTCTTATTGCATGCAACAGAATCATTTATTTAGCATTATGGAATATAAAAGAAAGCATTAGACCCGAGGAGTAGCAACAACTAGCAATAGAAACTTCCTATGGACCGTAATACCATATTTATCACTCCTGTCCAAATCCTCACACTTGAATCCATTCGGAAACGTTAGATCAAACTTGTGCATAATATTTACTATCGCAAGCTCAAGGAAAGCTATACCAAATAGAACAGCAGGGCATATTCTTCGACCAACACCAAATGGAAGCCACTTAAAATGACGCCCTTTATAGTTGTTGGAGTTTGTCAAGAACCTCTAGGGCCTAAACTCTTCTGGTTGTTCCCATAACCTTTGATCTCTTCCTATTTTCCAAATGTTGACCAAAACTTGTGTGCCGGATGTAACATTAGACCCCATTAGTTTGGCATCTTGTGTTAGAATATTTGGTGGAAAATAAACCAGAAATTTGATGGATCAGCTTTTATGACTCACATCATCTCCCGAAATAGTTCCACAATTACAGCCAAAGATTTCTGTATTATTTCCATTTTTATTTTTGTGGAAATTGTATTTATTCATCCATCTTCCTCAATGTAAAATATACAGAAAAATAAAAAGCATTTCCAATTCTTACGATCCAAACTGTTCTTAATTTCATGGTATCAGAGCAGTGTTTCTAATCCTAGGAACAACCAGCTCATCATCTACCTGATTCAAACCAGACTGCCATGTCAGAAGACAGTAACCGTGGTTCGGATCTTTCAATCCAAATAGCCAATCTGTTAAAGAATGGCTTTAACTCTCAGCCTCAAAATCCAAAACTTTCCGACAGCCTCCAAATCAATTTGAAACTTAACAGTCAAAACTATTCCTTATGGACTCGAATGATTCGAGTGGCCATAGGCGGAAGATCAAAAGACCTCTTAAAGCATCTTACGTCAAATCCTCCAGACACAACTGACGAGACATACGAGCATTGGGAAAAAGAGGATCTGATCGTGTTCTCATGGCTAATACAGAATATCGAACCAACAATAGCAAGCAACCTCACTGAGTTTCCTACTGCAAAGATATTGTGGGATGCTTTGGCGGTCACGTACAGCAGCGGGAAGGATAAACTCCAAACCTACAATCTTCATGTAAAAGCAAATGAAATCAAACAAAACGATTTATCGCTTGAAAATATGTGGATATCATTACATATGGGGCGATCGACCGAATCGACCCAAATCCTATGAAGTGTACGGAGGACATCAAAATCTACACCAAACTCAGGTCAGACCAAAAACTGTTTCAGTTTCTAAATGCTCTTGATCGGAGATATGAACCCATAAAAAGGGAACTTCTCCGACTTGAAAGTCTTCCTTCGGTTGAGGAAGCTTATGCCTTGGTTCGAAAGGAAGAAGCCCATCAAAAAATTTTGGGCGCAGACCAAAAAATCGAACAAACAGGGGTGGCGGCCGGACTCATCGCCACTGATCTGGAAAACCCTAACGGGTCCAGCCTGATTTTTAAAAAAATTTACGGCGACCATCGACTACCAAACCAGATAAGACACATCTCAAATGCTCCCACTGTGGTATGTCAAGACACACCAAAGAGGAGTGCTTCAAAATCGTCGGGTATCCCGAATGGTGGAACGATGGTCACAAAAAGGGAGTTAAAAACATCACACCGGAGAAGGGGAAGGCTGCCATAGCTACGGGCAACATCAGAGATGCTACCGGCGTAACTGGCAGTGGCAGCGATGGCGAATTTACCACAAGGATTCGGACTCAAAAACTTACCTCAAACACTACATGTCTAGAAGTATTACAAGTCAATCACTCAAATTACAAACAAATCAGTAATGTACAGGTCGTCGAAACAAGCAAACAGTGATGGCCGCCGGTAGACCTGGCAATCTTGGCCCAACCACTTAAATTTGGGTTGTTTTGGACTTTAAATATAAGCTTATGGGTTTTCTTGGGTTCACTCTTATTTTCAATGGGTAAGTTAAAAATAATAAAATGAAAACTATGGGTCAGGATGGGCCATTAAAAAAAATAGAATGGGTCACTCAAAATAATAATACCGTGGGTTCCTACTCTCATTACCACTCATAGTCTTCTCTCTATGACTGCAGTCAAACACCCAAAACATCGCTCACACATTCAAATCTCTTTGTGGAAAAACCTTCCCCGTCGATTCTTGAATGAAACCGCAAATAAGAGTCTGATTCATCAATTTTGGGGTTTTTAGTTTTGTTTCTAATTCATTGATTTTGGCTTTTAATTTCATCTATGTAATAATGTATTATAATTTATGAGTTTTGGATCTGATTCATCTGATTACATTAAGGTAATGGAGTATAATTTCAAGTGTTGTGATTTGAGTTTTGGTGTTCATTTATGAATTATGGTTTCGAAATTTGAGATTTGTATAAATTTGTAACGATTCTATCCACAATTTCTGATTTTGGGTTGAATTTGGTTGCTGCTTTCTTCCTGGGGGTTTCGTTCTTCCATCTTTTTTTAATTCGTAAATTGACCCACTCTGACCTGCATTTAGATTTGTCAAAACCCATCCTGACCTAAACCATCCTGACCTGTTTTTAAAATAACCCATCTTAACTCAAACCCATCCTGACCCAAACCCATCCTAACCCGTCTACCCCCCCAACCCAACCCATTCATTTTGCCAGCTCTAGTCGCCGGTGGTTGGAGTGGGGTCGGACGTCGCCAGACGTGGTTGGGAGGTGGGGTCGGACATTGATGATGGTTGGAGATGCGGGGTGGTCGGAAGGTGGTGAGAGATGCGGACGTAGCCTAGAGGTGGTCGGAGATGCGGGGCTTTGTAGTATTGTTGCAGGTGGGAGAGAAATTGGGGACAATGAAGGGTTTTGTTTGGGGGGAAATGAATAATTGGGGATAAAGAAAGATCTTGTTTGGAGGGAAATGAAATTGGGGATGAATAATGGTCAGCCCTTAGATTCATCAATTGATCAACGGCCAGAATCAACTCAGACGGATGGCATGCGGATTATAAGCATTAGCGACGACATAGAGCATGTCGCCACTAATGCCATAAATTCTTGTAGTGACAGTTAACCAACCAAAAAGTCATATATGAAATCCTTAAACGTCTCGATCACTTGTATAATTCGGGCTTCAAGACTCCAATGTAAGGCAAGTTTTTGTACTTCTCGTCGACAGTTACATAATTGCTATTTACATAAAAAATGAAAAAATTAATTGTCGCTATTTACGCTTCATCGATTTGATACATAGCGCGCTATAGCGATCGCTATAGCCGCTATTGACAACTATGGGTGAGTCTTTATTGTATATTAAATTACTAGGAAGTAACCAAAATCATTGTTGGTTATACACACAGATCAAACAGCCTCTTCGCATCCGCCGTCTCAGTCGCTCTATCTATGCAAACCCTAAATCCATCGCCGCTGCATGCCTATCCTCCACATATTCCTATCCATTAAATTGATATCACCACTCGATTCTTGTTGGTTTTTCTTCCTCACTCTCGAATATATTCCTCAATTTCTGGTTCGCAACTGATCTCCATGGATGTACCGAATTGATTTTGCATTCACGATACATACGGGTATGTTTATTCGACTTTGAATTTTGAAGGATGTGATTTGAATTCAGACATTCAAAAAAATGGAAGATTATAGTTTCTGATTTTGTGGATACTCCTACCGTAAAAGATAAGAATGAGTTGAATCTTTTTTAATGTTGGAGGTGCTATTATGGATAGTGAGCTGAAATATGTGGGAATTAAAAGTGAAATAGATTTTAGAGATATTGGAGTATGCATGGTTTTAATGCTTGAGAAACATGAGCCTATTACAATTAATAGCTTGGGTGAGAAGTTCATTGAAATCCATGTGGGGATGGGGCTTACACTATGGGGTATGGTACGTGGGTTGGGATCAAACGTCTAGTTCACCATCCCGGGTGGGCGGGGGTTTCGGCGTGGCCCCTTGGACGGGGGTTTCAGCCCGGACGTTGGGCGACCCTAGCGGTCTTGCGTGGCCGTTCTTATTGGCTGGTTTTGCTAGGCGGGTGATGACTAGGATTTGAAATTTTAGGCTTTATTTAATTATGTGTGTATTTATAATAAAATAAAAAATATATTACGTGGCCAAGCCACGCGGAACCATACCCACCAAAAATGTGTCGAACCAGCGGTGCCCTTCAAGTCCACGTGTCGGGCCATGCCCCAAACTGCCGCCCCACCATACCCCACGATCTTAGTTCTCATTCACCTCAAAAGTCAACTTATACTATTGAGCCATTACTAAAACAAGCTAATAAGGTGACCATGGCAACTCAGTTTGAAACCGCCCCTTCAGTCGTTATCGTATATGTTCTTCATTCACCTTTGAAGTTCAAATTTAACAAAAAAAAAAGTCTAGGTGGTTGTAATGAAACTTATAAAGAGGAATCGGGTTGATGTTCCATTTAACCCAGGTGGCTTTGAAGCATAAGCAAAACTCGAGGACGAGTTTTTTTCGAAGAAGGGAGTATGATGCGAAGCGTCAACAATATCTTTTATTATTCAAATTTTAATTTACTAATCTTTTTTTATTTTGTTTCCTATTTGATAAGTCTTGTGGTTGAACATTAAATAAGGGTTTAGGGTTTATTGTTATTGAGTTGTTGATTGAATTGATTATAAAGACTTTGTCCTTGAACCTTTTGTTTCCTTTTCTGGTCTTTGATAATTAATTGTTTCTTTGTTGAGTCATTTGATTGTACGCGAAACTGCATCAGTGTGATAACCGTATATATATATATATATATATATATATATATATATATATAATATATATATATATATATATATATATAATAGTAATAATTACAATATATATATGTAGGTATATATTAATACAATATCTACCATTGGGAAAACTTGCAAATTGGAAAAGAAGATTAATTGTCAGACAACTTGTTTATCATTGTGTGAATTGAGTGGAGTAAATTATTTGTGGATAAAATATTGTTTGCATGAATTATTTTCTCTGCAAACCTCCATCCAACGAGAAACTTCCTTTCTTCTCTATAAACAGAGAACCGAACCCTTTGCAAAAACCATCCTAAACATCCTTCTCAAACCACACCATCTACTATCACCTTCTCATAAGAAAACCCGGTTCCGGTAACCATAACCGAAACCGAACACCATATCGACGCCACTTTCGTTCATTACTATGTCTACTAAACCATTAAATCACCTCTAGTAAACCGCTCGAAGCTTTAACCACGAAAAACAAACCAACCGAAGCCATTTCCGGTGAAGAAATACTAACTCGGTGATATTTACGTACTTTCCGACGACGTCTCTCGTGGCCAAAACGTTTTTTTGACCAAGGTGACTACAAACTAAATCTTTATTTTTGACACTTTAATGTTAATCTATAATGAAAACGGAATTAGATTTTATTATGAAAATAATAGTTTTACGTAAAGTATGATGAAGAAGAAGATGAACCAGTGAACTAAGTAATAAATAAATAAGCAAGTTGTTTGTTCACAAGGGCTCCTGTAGCCCAGTTGGTTCAGCAGTTGGTTTACAACTCAGAGATCCCAAGTTCGAATCCTGCAGGGAGCATATATTTTTACCAGAATGCTAAATAATGCATCAGAAACTCCCATCAGAATTTCTGATAAAATATCAGAATTTTATAAGAAAAACATCAGAAAATGTGTTAAATGCATCAGAAATCTTATATAAAACATCAGAACTCATAAATCAAGCATAAATAACTAAGTGGTCCACTGGTTAAGACTAACTTATAACCTAGAGGTCATGGGTTCAAATCTTGTAACAAGCATTCTTTTTAATACATCAGAATTTTATTTAAACCCACCAGAATTCTGGTTAAAGTCATCAGAATTCAAAATACATATAAAAAAGGTGGTGTAGTCCAACTGTTTAAGTCTTGGAAATTATAAACTAAAGGTCTTGGGTTCAAACCTTACTAGTGACATTATTTTAATTAGATTTTCAAATTATTAACATCAGATTTCTTATTAAATAACTAGATTTTTATAAGGTAAATATAAGGGATTAAGTGGCTCACTGGTTATGTCCTTTAGTTACAACCTATAGGTCACAAGTTCGAGTCTTGTGACTAACATTTATTTTTAATGAATGTTTATCTTATTAAACCTATATTTAATGATTATTTACTTATTATATTTTTAGTTAAGATTATAAAACTGAGAATATTATCATGTTTTATTAATATACATATGTATTTTTCCAAACTAATACAAAACTAAATTATATCAATGACTACTCGAGTAAACTGAGATTTTTAACTAGACATGAATTTAACAGACAAAAACGTATATACTTTTATGTACAAACATAACCTTATGAAATATACTGTAACATCCGTCAAAAACGGATTTACCAAACCCGCTCCGTTTATCAACCGAACAGTCAGTCAAAATTTTTGTTGCGAATTAAATGCCCAAAATAATTTTAAACGATACGTAATCAATTATTATACAAGAATATATAATTAGTTTTTGAAAAACTGTCAAAAATCGCAAAATAAAAATAATATACTTCTGCCGGGTTTCGAACCCGGGTCAATGAGCGGTCCGGATACATGTCTTAACACACACACACAAACCACTGCGCCACTTGTTCTGTTTGGTAAATAATAGAATCTTTTAATTGATATAATGACATTACGAATTCAAAATCGGCGCCCCTTTAGTTCAGTCGTCGGAATCCCGGAAATCTCGCGAGTTTTTATCACCATTTTCAGTTATAACGTAAGTTATTATTAGGACATCGGTTATAACCGATGTTTGAAGTCCGCGACCAAAATTATAACCGCCGGAAAATTTAAATCAATGAACCCAGTCGGAAATCAGACCAGATTCTTCAACGATCTGCATTATAAATTCACCCACAACCGACTGCAAACCTTTTCGCTCAAAACCACACCCTTTCTCGGCGAAAACTCTCTCGCCGGAATTTCTCTGCTCATCGCCGGAAAACCGTTTTTCCTCAATTCTGAACCTCACTGAGCCTCTGAGCTTATACCGGAGATACCCACACCCTTTGTAAGCTTCCTGGAGACTCGCTGCTACAAGGAACACGTCGCCGGAGGTGAATTCTGTCGCCGGAGTTTCTGCCGGAAAACAGAGAGTCCAGTCGGTATACTTCTCCGCCCAATTTCTTTTCCTTTTCACTTTTATCTCACCGTAATGAACTGAAAAACACTAATAAACCGATAAAAACTTTGAACCAGTCGATTTCCGAACTCTGGTTCTAACTTGATGAAGAAGACGATGTATTTCCGTATGTTATAAGTATAATATAAATCTGGATATTAATCGGGTTAGACACACAGTCCAGCGGTGGACTGTGTGCACATATAAAGCAAAGGTCTCGAGTTCGAATCCTGTCCCACACACGCTGCCTTAATAAAAATCATTTTTTTTGTTAAACCGAACCGGGTCAACACAGTTATATGTTAAGTATATTAATAATCGGAATAATAACCAAGTTAAACACACAGTCCAGCGGTGGACTGTGTGTATGTTTAATCGCACGTCACAAGTTCGAGTCCGGTCTCCTACATCGACCCGGACAATTATTAACTTTTTAAATAGAGTCAGAAATGAAAGCAGATAGTTTGTATTTAAGTATAATAAAAGTGGAAATATATAACATGTTAAACACACAGTCCAGCGGTGGACTGTGTGTTAGATTAAACCACAGGTCCCGGGTTCGAGACCTGTGGAGTGCATGTCCGAGTCGCTTAAACTGTTTTTAAAATAAAAATGATTTTCGGTTTAAACTAATTAATATATATATATAATTAAAATCAGATTTATAACGGGTTAGACACGTAGCTCAGTTGGTAGAGCTGCGTGCACGCGTACGGGAGGTCTCGGGTTCGAGCCTCACTCAGCGCACTTGTATTCCGAATTGAACCGGTCAACGGTCAGGTCAACGGTCAGTCAAACGGTCAACGGTCAGAAAAAAATCAATTTTTTTATTATTTTTTATTTAATTATTTTAATTAAAAATCAATTAAAAATACTTAAAAATAACATTTTTAAGGTTAGAAAATAGCCTCAAACTCACAAAAATACACCCAACAATCCTACTAAAATAGATTAATAAAATCCGTTTACTTACCAAACCATAATGCGATTTATCTAGGTTAATTTCACTCGTGGTTAAAACCACTTCGCGTGCATTCAACGTCATCAATCGGACGCACCCACTGTGAGTGAATCTTACAACTCCCCCTTTTAAATTACACGTTTGGGTGTGTCATGTGTTATGAAAATAATTAATTTATTTATTTAAACTTGTGCCATACCACATCATGACCTAAACTTAGATTGTTTTTATTGTTGTGACTTATTTATTTCCTTTTGTCAAATTATATGAAACTCATACATTAAGCCCATCAGTTCCTCGTGGGAGACGAGTAGAACATCGCGTGCTTCAAATCAAATTCATTATTGTTCATGTGTGTATCCTTGAGTTTATATTGTTTGTAGTTGTGTCATTCATATTATCATGTTTATGCAATTCAATCATCAGGCCCCTCAGTTCCTCGTGAGAGACGAGTTGAGCATCGCGTGCCTCTAATTGTTCCATTATTATTCATGAGTGTTTCATTCAATATCTTATGATTGTTGATTAAGTTACATCTATTTTTACTCATGTTTGGTTGTGCACATATTTCATAATCAATTTAAATAAATTTGTTCAAATGTTTTCCATAGGATTCACTCGCCAACATTATGTTGATCCAAAAACCCTTTTACACATGATACAGGTGAACAGGTTGAAGCAAGGAAAACATAGGATATGCCTTAGAAGAGAACAAAGAAGCTTAGATTGTTAGATAGATCATGTTGTAACATTTATTGTAAATTTCCATTTAATTTGTATTAATGAATATGAAACGCTTAATAAATGTCATGAGCTTTGATGATAACCCAATCATGCCCCGATCACCTTTTCCGCTGCGGGTCGGGGTGTGACATGATAGCTGTTGTTGTACGAAAATTCAACTAATGGTAGGTGGGCGTCCCAATTTCCCTTGAAGTCTATGACACATGCTCGAAGCATATCTTCAAGGGTTTGAATGGTGCGCTCAGACTGTCCATCAGTTTGAGGATGATAGGCGGTACTGAGATCTAATCGCGTGCCCATAGCGGATTGTACTGCTTGCCATGTTCGTGAAGTGAAACGACCATCACGATCAGAAATAATGCTTAACGGTACCCCATGTCGGCTTACGATTTCGTTGATATAAATACGAGCAAGCTTTTCGTTCTTGAAATCTTCACGTATAGGAATAAAGTGAGCTGATTTTGTAAGTCGGTCTATGATCACCCATATAGTGTCATACCCACCAGAAGTGCGAGGTAACCCGGTAATGAAATCCAGCGTTATATTTTCCCACTTCCATACAGGCATTTCCGGTTGGACTAGAAGTCCTGAGGGTCTTTGGTGTTCAGCCTTCACCTTGGAACATGTAAGACACTTGGAAACAAAAATGGCAATATCCTTCTTCATTCCAGGCCACCAATAGGTGTATCGTAGGTCTTGATACATCTTATCGGCTCCTGGGTGTATGGAATATCGTGTTTTGTGAGCTTCATTCATAAGAATTTCACGAAGATTGTTGTGGTTGGGAATCCAGATACGATCTAGGTAGTATAGAATACCGTCAGATTTAGTTTCAATTTTTAACTCAGCTCCACAGGACATCTCCTTTCGTACATCTTCTTCCGTTATTGAAACGTGTTGGGCTTCTCGAATTTGATCTTTAATGTCGGTTATAATTTGCGAACATAGAAGACGAATGGAATTCGCATAACCCTTTCGACTAAGTGCATCAGCCACCACATTTGCTTTACCAGGGTGGTATCTAATTTCACAGTCGTAATCATTTAGAAGTTCGACCCATCTTCGTTGCCTCATGTTTAACTCTTTTTGATTGAAGATATGTTGAAGACTCTTGTGGTCAGTGTATATTTCACACTTAGTACCATAGAGATAATGTCTCCATATCTTAAGAGCGAACACAACGGCTCCAAGCTCTAGGTCATGAGTGGTGTAGTTCTTTTCATGTGTCTTGAGTTGTCTCGAAGCATAAGCTATGACTTTTCCTCTTTGCATTAGAACGCAGCCTAATCCTTGCCCTGACGCGTCACAATAGACTACAAAATCATCACAACCTTCAGGAAGAATGAGGATTGGTGCATCACAAAGTTTTTGTTTAAGAGTTGAAAGGCTTCTTCTTGCTTGGGTCCCCATATGAAAGGTTTTCCCTTATGAGTTAAAGCCGTGAGTGGTACAGCAATGCGAGAGAAGTTTGAAATGAACCGACGATAATAGCCAGCTAGACCAAGGAAAGATCTTACTTCAGTTGGTGTACGTGGAGCTTGCCATTCTTGAACCGCTTTGATCTTTGCAGGGTCGACATGTATTCCCTTGTCATTGACTACATGCCCGAGGAATTGCACCTCTTTTAACCAGAATTCACATTTGGAGAATTTGGCATAAAGCTTTTCCTTTTCTAGAAGTGCAAGGATGAGTCGAAGATGACGCTCGTGGTCAGATTTAGATTTTGAATAAATAAGAATATCGTCGATGAAGACTATAACAAATCGATCAAGATAAGGTTTGCAGACTCTGTTCATTAGGTCCATGAAGACAGCTGGTGCGTTGGTTAAACCAAATGGCATAACCATGAATTCATAGTGGCCATAACGAGTTCGAAAAGCAGTCTTAGGGACGTCTTCTTCATGCACTCTAAGTTGATGATAGCCAGATCGAAGGTCGATTTTTGAAAAGCAGCTGGCACCTTGTAGTTGGTCAAGAAGATCATCAATGCGAGGTAAAGGATAGCGATTCTTGATTGTTAACTTGTTAAGCTCTCTGTAGTCGATGCACATACGAAACGATCCATCTTTCTTCTTTACAAAAAGAACAGGTGCACCCCAAGGCGACGAGCTAGGACGTATGAATCCCTTGTCAGTCAACTCTTGTAATTGACTGGCTAGCTCTTGCATTTCAGAGGGGGCTAAGCTATAAGGAGACTTTGCAACTGGTGTAGCACCAGGTATAAGATCAATACGGAATTCGACGTCTCTAACTGGAGGAAGTCCTGAAATGTCGTCAGGAAAAACTTGTGGAAAGTCTTTACTACAGGAATGTCTTTAAGTTTCTTCTCCATGGTTCCCTTTTGATGATATGAGCTAAAAACGCGACATAATTCTTGCGAAGATATTTTTGAGCTTGAATACAAGACATTAAGCTGAGCCCTTTCGACGAGGTTTCTCCAATGATTCGACGAGTCTGTCCGTTTGAAAGAGGAATACGAATAAATTTTTCACGACATACAACTTCTGCCTGATGATGACTGAGTCAATCCATACCGATTATGATATCAAAACTTCCCAGCTTCATAGGAATAAGGTCGACTGAGAAATCGTGGTCGTTTAAGGTGAGTGTACAGTTGCGTATAATAGAGTTTAATGAAACTGGTTTCCCGTCCGCAACTTCTACCGTTATGGATTCCGTGAGTTTATCCCGAGTTTTATTCAAGATAGGTTCAAATTCTAATGACACAAAACTTCTATCCGCACCGGTATCAAATAACATAGATGCATATCTACCATTTATAAGGAACGTACCATTAACCACATTGCCGTCAGCTCTGGCCTGGTTAGCGTTGATATTGAAAGCTCTCCCTCTTGCAGGTGGAGGAGCTTGGTTTGCTTGATTCACCGGGTTAGCTTGGGTCTGAGCATGAATAATATTGACCAACCTTGGACAAGTGTTTCTGAAATGGCTCGGGTCACCGCAATTGTAGCAAGCCCGCATTGGTTGACCCATAGGATAATTGGGCTGGTAATATGTTTGGGCTAAATGTTGGGTGGGTGGTAATAGTAGGGGTTGTTGGGCTTGACCCATTAATTGTTGGTGGGTTTGGGTTAAAGGTTGGTGGCGGTTCGTTCGTTGAGGCATGCGGCAGGTTTGAACAGTATGACCTGCGCGACCGCAGCCGGTGCAATATTGACAAGGATGATCAGGGGAATGGTGATATTGGCAACGGTTACATTTTGGTAACGGGCCAGTGTAGGGTCTTCTGTATGGTGCGGATGAAGGAGTGACTTGAGTAATGGGTGCAGCAGGGATAGGGAAGTTGGTTTGAGTAACTACAAAATTTCTGGTGTTGCGCTTCCTCTTGTTAGAAAACTTAGAGGAAGGAATGGGGTGGTTTGAAGTTTGTCCCTCAACAGGGGCTTTCTTCTTCTCTTCTTTGAACTTCCCGTTGCGAATTCGGTTTTCGGTCAGTTCAGTTGCTAACTCCATAGCAGCTTCAAGTGTTACTGGTGAAAGGCTGAGAACTGAATCTTGGATTTTCGAGGGAAGTCCTCGAATATAATGCTCGATCAGACGATAGGTTGGGGTGAACAGATTTGGAACCATTTGGTTCAACTCCAAGAACCTCTTGTTATAAGTGGTATGGTCTCCCTCCTTCTGCTTTAGAGCATGAAATTCATCCTCCAACTTTTTAATTTCACTCCTAGGACAGAAACGCCTAGTCATGATTTCCCTTAACTCCTCCCAAGTTAAGGCCATTGCATCTTCATTTCCCTTTCTCAGTATTCCACCAAGTGAGAGCTACCCCAAATAGTCTCCCGGTGGCGTATCGAACCTTGCGATCCTCCGGACAATCGCAGTTTAGAAAGGTGTTTTCCATCTCCTCGAACCAATGTAGGAGAGCAGTGACACCCTCGGTCCCTTCAAATTTAGGGGGATCACAAGACTTAAAATGTTTGTATGAACCCTTGCTGTTAGGAGGGTTGTCGATGTTCTGGTCATGTTGTTGGGGAGGGTTGGTAGGATTTGTAGCAAGGGCTTGTTGTACTTGGACCACAATGTCAGGCAGTATCGTGGCCATTTGTTTCGCGATCTGAGTGGCCAAACGTTCCTGAGATCTTCCTAATCTTTTACCCCTTCGCTGCTGTCTAGACGACATCTACAGGATCATACAATGAGAAGATTGTGAGTTTATGGTGTCTTTTTAGGTGTCATGTGTCTTTAAGAAAATGAAAATAACATAAATATCAATAATGCAACTACATCCATAGGATGTCTTGGGTTTGCTCATGTTGGGCCTCAAATGTCCCCCATACCTTCACCTATATAGTCATGTGGGCCCCCATGGCTATTGGCTTGGTAGGATTCACATTAGTATTGGCAATTTAACACTCGCATCACCCGAATGCAAACCACAAAATATGTTCATGAGATGTTTGGTCGGAACGTGTCCAGGTGTAGACACAATGACAACTCAAAGTGGGGTTAGCTCACACGACGTTTGGGTATAGCATGCTTTGGCCTAATAGGTACTTCGTACTCTCATCATTAGTCCCCAGGCAGGCAAACTGGTCCTTTATTTTGGATTTATACGAATGCCAGCCTAGACAGGACGTTCCGACTACCGGTACTGGTACCCTTCCAGTTACTACATGCCCGCCATGAGAACTCACTTTGATGAGATTTGAAAACATGAAAATCATTGTAAAAGCAATCATGATGTGGTGTGTGCTTTCATGGATGTGATATGTTTTGAGTATATGATTTATGATAGGCATTATATGATAATACATATTTATGAACATGCTTGCAAAATATTGAATGTAACATTTAACATAAAACATATAAACATTATGAAATTTGGCATGTAACGCACAAAAATCTTATAAGTTTCTAATCAACTATAGTATAGGCTCTAAGGGTCTAATAACCTATCCTATATCCCTATAGTCATGGCTCTGATACCAATCTGTCACACCCCGTCCCGCAACAGAATAAGAGTCGGGGCATAATTGGGTTATCACCAAAGCTCATGACATTTACTAATATGTTTCATATTTAATAAAGTCAAAGTTACATTTCCAAATATCCAAACATGTTCATTCAATACAAAGAAAATAAACCAAACATAACAATCCCAACTCTAAATCGTTTTATTCTTCTAGTCCAAGTCCTATGTGTTCCTAGCTGCTGCTGGTTCACCTGTATCATGTGTAAAAAATGGGGGTTTTTGGGTCAACATAAGTTGGCGAGTGAACCTTATTAGATAAACATTTATTAATGAATTACTTGTTAGTTTATCAATGAAAAATTGTGCATAATCATAGATGAGCAAATGTAAATAATCAAGCAGTAGCAAATAGCAGTCACAACTATAACATACAATAACATATGACAGCATACATGAACATACCAACATCATACTATAAATAACATAAATGAAACTGTGCGATCAAGGCTCAATCAAACGGAGCCGATCGTATTGCATGTACTGAAAATGAAAATGTCTGTGCGATCAAGGCTCAATCAAACGGAGCCGATCGTATGTGGGCACGCCAGGTTCAACCTCATAATGAAATGGGGAACATGCTCAACGCTCATAATGTAATGGGGAGCGGCGGCCTGAAATTGCATGTACTGAAAATAATAAATTGCATCCAACAATACAACAGAAACAAACTGAATACACATGTTCATGATATAATGTATGCACAATGCTTTAACTATAATATATATACAAAGACACATGATACACCCCAAAACGTGATTAAAATGGGGAATTTGTAAAGATTCACTCACATTGGGTGCGTTGGATTGGAGATGGTGAGATGCGCACGAGTTAGATGAGCGGAACAACGAGAAATACTAACCTAAATAATAACGGAAAAATATATTAAATGAGTGGATTTTATTAAGGATTTTAATGAAATTTTTAGATATATTTTTGTGAGTTTATGGCTATTTTCTATCTTTAAAAATGTTATTTTTAAGTATTTTAATTGAATTTTAAATTAAATTAAATAAATAAAAATATAAAAAAAATTGTTTATTTTGCGTTGACCGTTGACTGTTGACCGGTTCGGTCAATGACATGGTTTGCGCTGGGTGAGGCTCGAACCCGAGACCTCCCGTACGCGTGTACGCAGCTCTACCAACTGAGCTACGTGTCTAACCCGAAATAATCTTGTTTTTAATTATATTTATACACTTATTCAGTTTAACCGAAATTCTTTTATTTGCAAAAACATTTTAATTCAACGGACCGGTGCTAGTGACGGGTTTCGAACGCGCGACGTATGACTTAATGTTGCACACAGTCCACCGCTGGACTGTGTGTCTAACCTGGTTATTATCTCGGTTTTTATTATACTTAACCACTAACTGAGTTAACCCGGTTTAGTTTTTAAACAAAAAGGCATTTTTATATATAAGGAGTGCGTGTAGCAGGAATCGAACTCGGGACATGCGTATGTATTTTGCAAACAGTCCACCGCTGGACTGTGTGTCTAACCCGTTAAAACTACCAATTTTAATTATACTTATAGTATTGTCAAAGTTCATCTTCTTCACTGGATTTTTACCGACAGCAGTTTACATCATTGAAACTTATTAATTCGATTGCTAAGCATTACACAAACTGATAAGAGATAGCAAGGATGACAATTAGAGATAAACATACCGGTGAACGATTGGTTACAGAGTTTCGGCAGGCGTCGGTCTCTGTTTTTGTGCACCTCAACTGAACAGACGATTAGCCGTTCTTGATTAGTCCATTGTGGAATTGAAGTGATAAACAAACGTTAACGATGTGTTTGAAGGTCCTTACCGTTTCACAGACGGAAATAAAGACTTTCAGAATCTTTCCGGCGAACTGAAATTAGTTGAATACAGCGCCTGAATTCGATTTCAATTGAGTGGTTTAAGTTAGAAATAGCTTAAGAATTGTTGAACTGCAATAATATTGAGAGAATTACCGTTTGAGGATGAATACGGTTTTCCGGCGAGATTTGCAGAAAATTCCGGCGAGCTGATTTAAGCGTTCTGATGGTCTGAAAATGTGACGAAAATGAAATGGAGTATTGTTATGACGTTTCTGAGTCGCGAGAGAGGTCTGGAATTGAAGTAATTGTGACTTGATTCATTTCGGTTATAAAAACCGATTAATAAAGAAAATTGATGTTCAATCACTTCTGAATTGATTACAATCATCGGTTATAAAATGTGAATGAACGATTAATCAAACGATTAGACGATTGAATTGCCGATTTCAGTTTCTCAGTTGGCGCAACCGGTTTTAACCGAGTTTGTGTATAAATCTCATTTGTTTCCTAGAGATAACAGAAAACACAAAGCGGCGGAGTGGTGATGTGAGTGTGTGTTAAGGCGTTGGAGTTGTTCTTGGCTGACCCGGGTTCGAGTCCCGGCAGCAACATAATTTTTTTATTTATTTTGTTTTAACTTTTTATCAAATATAATTTTTATAGTTTAGTTTATTTATTAATTATGTATCGTTTTAAATCAAAATAATCATAAATATTCAACGTAACTTTTATAACTTGATATTCGATTACAAAACGGAGCGGGTTTTGAAAACCCGATTTTTACAAATGTTACAGCCTAGACCCACTTCTTGTAACATCCGTAAAAAAACGGATTTACCAAACCCGCTCCGTTTATTAACCGAACGATCAGTTAAAAATTTCGTTGCGTATTTAATGCCCAAATTAATTTTAAACGATACATAATTAATAATTATATTGGAATATATAATTTATTTTTGGAAAAACTGTTAAAAATAATGAAATAAAAATGAAAGGTTGTAGCCGGGTTTCGAACCCGGGTCAGTCAGCCAGACTTTCAACAAACGACTTAACACTTAACCATCCAACCACTGCGCCACTTGTATTTCTTGTTAATTATTGGAGACAATTAATTCATATCATGAATCTCAAATTCAAAAACCGGAGCGCCTAATTGCAGTCGTCAGAAATTCCGACTATCTCGCCAAGATTGGACGGTTACTTCCGTTTTAACGTAAACTTTAATCTCATCATCAGTTATAACCGACGCCTGAGTCCGCGACACAAGTTATAACCGCCGGAAAACGTAATGACCGACGAATCAAGACGGAAATCGGACCAAATTCATCGATGTCCTGCCTTATAAATACCCCCTCTAACCTCTGTTAGCTTTTTCGCTCACAATCACACATTTTCCCGACGTAATTCCACTCGCCGGAAATTTCTATAACTCGCCGGAAAACCGACCCTTTCACTTCTGAGCCTTACTGAACACCCAGAGCTTATACCGAAGTCACCCACATTTATCTCAAGCTCGTTGAAGACTCTCTGCCGCAAGACATACGTCGCCGGAAGTTTCTGCTGTCATCGGAGTTTTGCCGGAGAAACAGAGGAGTCCAGTTTCGGTATATCTAACACTTAATCTTTCATTCTTTTTATTTATCTCACCTGTAATTAACTGAAACACACTAACGAACTTGATTAAAACTTCGAACCAGTCGGACTTCCGATTCTGGTTAAGATTAACGAAGAAGACGAAGTGTCCGTTGTCTATAAGTTTAATTTAAATCAAGATATAACTCGGGTTAGACACACAGTCCAGCGGTGGACTGTGTGCAAATAAAACACGCAAACGTCTCGAGTTCGATACATGTCCCACGCATACTCGCCTTAATAAAAATGTTCCTTTTTATTACTGAACCGGATTCATTTTCGCATAGATGTTAAATTTAATAAAAACCGGAATAATAACCAAGATAGACACACAATCCAGTGGTGGACTGTGTGAATGTTTAATCACAGGTCACGAGTTCGAGTACGGACTACCGCACCGGTCCGGACAATTATCCAACTTTTTATATAAGGCAGAAACGAAATAAGATAGTTTGTATATAAGTATAATAAAAATCAGTTTATTTAACAAGTTAGACACACAGTCCAGCGGTGGACTGTGTGTTAACCCAACCCACAGGTCCCAGGTTCGAGACCTGGGGAGAGCACCGGTTCGACGCATTAAATCATTTTTAAAAATAAATGATTTTCTGTTTAATTCAATTAATATATAACTATAATTAAAAACAGAAATATTTCAGGTTAGACACGTAGCTCAGTTGGTAGAGCTGCGTGCACGCAAACGGGAGGTCTCGGGTTCGAGCCTCACCCGGCGCAAACAATTTCACAGCCTGTCCGGTCAACAGGTCAACAAGTCAACGGTCAACGGTCAACTGTCGCAAAAAGTTAACTTTTTTTATTATTTTCATTTATTTATTTTATTTAAAAATCAATTAAAAATACTTAAAAATAACATTGTTAAGGTTAGAAAATAGCCTTAACTCACAAAAATACACCCAACAATCCTAATAAAATGGATTAATAAAATCCCATTACTTACCGAACCATTATGCCATTATCTAGGTTAACTTCACTCGTGGTTAAAACCACTTCGTGCGCATTCAACATCATCAACCGAACGCACCCAATGTGAGTGAATCTTACAACTCCCCTTTTTATTTACACGTTTTGGGGTGTGTCATGTGTCACAAAATTAACTTGTTTATTTAAACTTGTGCCATACCATATTGTGATCTAAACTTAGATTGTATATAACTTGCTTGTAGTTATGTATTTCATTTCGTCAATTTATATGCAATTCATTCATTAGGCCCATCAGTTCCTCGTGAGAAACGAGTTGAGCAACGCGTGCCTCAAAACAAATCCATTGTTGTTCGTGTGTGTATTATTTAGTTTATATTGTTTGTAGTTATGTATTTCATATTGTCAAGTTTATGCAAATCATTCATTAGGCCCATCAGTTCCTCGTGGGAGACGAGTTGAGCAACGCGTGCCTCAAAACGATTCATTATTGTTCATGTGTGCATTGTTTAATATAAATTGATTGGTGATTATGTTTACATCTATTTTTACTCATGTGTGGTTGTGCACTTTATTTTATAATCAATTAAATAAACTTGTTCAAATGTTTTCCATAGGATTCACTCGCCAACTTTTTGTTGATCCAAAAACCATTTTTACACATGATACAGGTGAACTAGATGAAGCAAGGAAAACATAGGAAATTCCTTAGAAGAAAACAATGAAGCCTAGATTGATGTTTAGGACATGATGTATTATTGATTGTAATTCCCCATTAAAATGTATTAATGAATATGAAACGTTAAAATAAATGTCATGAGCTTTGATGATAACCCAATCATGCCCCGATCACCTTATCCGCTGCGGGTCGGGGTGTGACACTTCTGCTACAGACGTACGGAGTTTCTTGGGTCTAGCTGGCTACTACTGAAGGTGTCTTGAAGGATTCTCCACCAATGCCTTACCCCTCACGCAACTTTTGAGGAAAGGAGTTAAGTTCTCATGGAATGATGAACACGAAAAGAGCTTTGAGGAACTGAAGAAACGCCTCGTATCTGCTCCTACACTCATTCTCCCTTCTGGATCAGGCGGTTATCAGATCTATAGTGATGCTTCGAAGAAAGGCTTGGGTTGCGTGTTAATGCAAAACGGGAAGGTTATTGCCTATGCCTCGCGTCAGCTTAAGCCCTATGAGGTTATTTACCCGACACACGATTTGGAGCTTGCTGTAGTTGTCTTTGCATTGAAGATATGGCGTCACTATCTGTATGGCGAGACTTGTGGCATCTTCACCGACCATAAAAGCCTCAAGTATATATTCACTCAGAAGGAGTTAAATATGAGACAAAGAAGGTGGTTGGAACTTTTGAAGGATTGTGACGCTAATATTCAGTATCACCATGGGAAGGCTAACGTCGTAGCTGATGCTTTGAGTCAGAAGAATTTCAGAACTGTATCTTGCCTTCATATTCAACCTCGCATTATCTCAGACCTCGATAGGATGCATATCGGACTTCATGTTGGCAAGTCAGAGGGTTATTTTGCGAGAATGCAGATAGAACCTGACCTCATTTCTCTAGTTAAGGATGCACAGAAGAACGATGGAGAACTTTGGGCAATTGTGCAAAATCTTGAGGTGGGTAAGCAATCCGAGTTTTGTATAGATGAACACGGAGTAATTTGGTGTGGCAAGAGACTATGTGTGCCAGACGATTCCGCCCTTCGTGAATCATTGTTAGCCGAGACACATAACTCACCATTTTCTATCCACTCAGGATCTACGAAGATGTATCGAGACTTACGTCAGAACATTTGGTGGAACGACATGAAGGAAGATGTTGCCCGATACGTAAGTAAGTGTCTCACTTGCCAGCAAGTGAAACTCGAGCACCAGCGAGCTAGTGGGTTATTGCAGCCATTGGAAACCCCCGTATGGAAATGAGATGAAATCTCGATGGATTTTTTTACGGGTTTGCCAAAGACTTTCAAGAAGAATGATAGTATATGGGTTGTAGTCGACCAACTGTCTAAGTCAGCTCACTTCCTACCGATTCAGCAAGGATTTTCGGTCAGCAAGTTGTCCGAAATTTTCCTTCAGGAAATTATTCGTCTCCATGGCATACCATATTCTATTATTTCAGATAGAGATCCAAGGTTCACTTCTTGATTTTGGAAAGGCTTCCAAGCAGCTTGGGGAACACGATTGAAGTTTAGTACTGCTTTCCACTCGCAGAGAGACGGACAATCAGAATGCACGATCCAAACTTTGGAAGACATGCTCCGAGCTTGTGCACTTGAATGGACTGGAAGTTGGGATGAATACTTGTGCCTTGTTGAGTTCGCCTACAACAACATTTGGCAAGAAAGTATTGGTATGGCACCTTTTGAGCTCTTGTATGGTCGGAAATGTCGAGCACCGATATGCTGGGAAGAAGTTGGAGAAAAGATTATCGAAGGACCTGAGTTAGTCCAGATTACTAATGAGAAGGTCACCATTGCACGAGAGAAATTGAAGGAAGCCCAGAGCCGACAGAAGAGCTATGCAGATCAACATCGACGAGCACTCGAATTTAAAGTTGGTGACTATGTATTTATGAATGTATCACCTTGTCGTGGTATCCATAGATTTGGTATCAAAGAAAAGCTTAGCCCTTGTTTTATTGGTCCGTTCGAAATTCTTGAGAGAGTTGGAAAAGTCTCTTATCGTCTAGCATTACCGCCTCAACTATCACATGTTCATAATGTCTTTCACGTGTCCTTGCTAAGAGGATACAACTATCACCCGCTCCACGTCATTAGTTACCCGTTGCATACGATTCATGAGGATCTTTCTTATGAGGAAGAACCTGAAGCTATATTAGACCGTCAGGAAAAGGGTTATGCGTAGGACAGTGATTCCTTTCGTTAAGGTTTTGTGGAAAAACCATACCGAATGAGAAGCAACCTAGGAAATCGAGGAATCAATGCGTTCTACACCAGAACACGAACAGGATCAACCGGAATCAAGAAACGAAGAAATCAGAAAGCGAGGTTTAGAGGCCCTGTCGCCAACGGCCCATAGTGTACTTTGTGTCGTAGAAAACGCGTACTTTGTGTCGTAGACAGCAGGATAAACCGTCGGCCAAAAAGTGAACAAGCATAGGCCGTCACCAAAGCCACTCTTGGCCGTCAGCGACGGGCTTTCTAAAGTTGCATCGCGAATTTTTAGTTTTTGGCTTTTGGGGACGGGTTTAAACATGGTTTTTGACCTAATTGGGGGAGTTACGAGTTCTTGGAGTTTGAAACTTGTTCTTAGAGCCATAATCATCATCCATATCATCCGAATTCATCACCAATCGTCATCATACAACCGAATCATCCCATTAATCCAAACCCTAATCCTTCATCATCATCCACCATTCATCTTCATACATCACCACAAACTCTAATCAACATTTATTACCTTCTCCAAGCTTCAAGATGTCAAAGTTCAAGCTTCAATCCAGTGTTGATCGTGTTTCGTTCACCATGAGCGGCTAACCACCTCGGTTTCACCCCGGTGTAGGTAGTTGTTTAATTTAGGGTTTCGAATTGATTTAATTTTGTGACAAATTGTATTGATTTTTGAAACCTTTGACAATTGTTTACATTTGTTTCGTATTCGTAAATTGTCGAACGATTATAAAGTTATGACTTTACGAAATGGTTATGTGTATTTATGCATTGTCTTGGTTAGGTTTTACTTGTTGTGATTACAAAGTGCATTCTTGTCCGTTCTTCGGAACGTTGATAGTTATTGGCACCTAAGTCATTGTACACTAAATCCGTTAATCGTTATGCAATTGAGTTGAGTCTAAAACGTGTAGAAACCCTAGGTCGGCAATTACCGAAACCGGGTGTGGACCCTTTTTTCTCATTACTATTTAAATCATCATTTGCAATTGTGTTTACTTGTGTTTGAGCAATCGTAGTAATTAATCGCATTAATAAACATCGTCGGTGAACTCCGATACCTTTTTCCAACCAACAAATTAAGTCAATTAAAATACCAAGCTTCATAAACATGACAACTTCATAATTAAGCTGATCCATACGTAAACCACATACTCTTCACGGATCGACCCCTTACTACCACTAACGCATTTGTTAAGGGTAATTTAGGCATATAAGTATTATCTTTGACTGGGGCGCGACACTCCGATCAAATTTTGGCGCCGTTACCGGGGAGTTAGTGCGTTTTGCGTTTGGATTTATTGATTTTTGTGATTATCTGTTTAATTGCTTGCTTCTTTCAGTTTATTTGCTTTTGTGTTACACGGGGTGTGTTACTTGTGCAGGTTACAGGTAGTGCATGCGTACACGGAATTCCGGCCGAACGTCACCATTAGTTTACGAACCGGAAATCAAGCGAGTGGCAAGAAGGAATTTAGCAAGTCAGTTAGAGGCAACACTTGCCCCTAACCAAAACACCCAAAACTCACCATCCACACTGTCTGTTGAAACCGTTCCAATGGACCAACAAAACCCAAACCCTCAAAACCGTAACAACCGCTTGGGGGGCAACAACAACCGCCCACCGGCCAACCCACTTCGACAAAACGAACCTCAAAACCAAAACCCTCTACCCAACCTTAACAACCGTAACCGCAACCAAAACTTGGATCCTGAGAAAAATTTTAATCAACCTGAATTCGAACGGATAGACCCAGACGATGCGAATCAGTATGAACCAAATTACGATGAGTTAAGGAACAACATTCCAGATGATGCTAGAGTTAGTGTTCCAAGTTACCGGTCACCAGATCGGTTTAGCGTCAACACATGGCAATCGGAAGACGAGAAGGAATATGGCTTTGGGGAAAATGAAAATGATGGGAACTTCTATGATGACCGTGAAGAGGGGTATCAAAATGCCAACATCAATTATGGGAATGTAGAGTGGGATGACGGGAACGGTTATGGGAATGAGTATGATGGTGGGTACAACAAAGATGTCGATTATCAGAACAATCGCCAACCCCGGAACAACAACCAAAGGAATCCAAACAACAATCGAAATAATAATAACATACGGATTCCCGCGTTTGTGGGTATGGCTAATCAACCACAACACGGACGAGTAAATCGAGGACCACCTGTTATTCAAGAGGTGAATGGTCCTCTAAGAAATGACAACCGCAACAACAAACATCCACCACAAGGGGTTGATGGTCGGTTTCGACCAATGATATCGGAGAATGATTCTCCAATTTACTGCCTCGAGGAAGATTGGTATTCGATTGCAAGCCCAACTATATAAACATTCTTCCACACTTCAATGGGCGATCAAATGATGAGCCGTACACGCATTTACAAGAATTTTCAGCTATTTGTAGCACTATTGGTGGGGAACTTTTCACAAGATGAGGTTCTTCTTTGACTATTTCAGTTCTCCTTAAAAGACAAGGCAAAGCAATGGTTCTTGACTCTGCCCACCATCAGCATTCGTACATGGGTTGAGATGCAACAAGCATTCTTGGATGAATATTATTCAATGTCTAAAACTGATGATGCTCGAGATGAAATCCGGTCCTTTAAACAACTTTCGAGTGAACCGTTACACGAAGCATTCATGAGGTACAAAGAATTAATTCGAAAGTATCCGCATCATCAGATTGAGAAGTGGGAGTTGGTAAAATGGTTTGTACGGGGTTTAGATGGTGAGACATGGAACCATCTCGAGTCTACTAGCAATGGGACGATACTAAGCAATCACGAGGATGATGATTGGGAATTCCTTGAGATAATGGCGAAAAGATCAAAAGCCAAAGAGTCGGCCGACCGAGCTAAGAAGCACCCTATCTCCCGGTCACTCCCCGATCTTGATTCTAGCTCTAAAGATCGAATTGCTACTTTAGAAAGGGAGTTGGCACCCATGACAAAAAAGGATGTGAATGCGGTGCAATTCGCAGGTTGTGACGGATGTGGGGGACTTGACAATCGGACCAGTGAATGTCAAATGGGGAAAGCCGAAGAGGTTGAAGAAGTTAATCAAGTGTTTGGTGATCGCAAAAATAACGACATCAACTCAAACACTTATCAGCCCGGTTTGAGAAATCACCCTAATTTTCTTTACGGGAACGCCGAAAACCAAATGAACCCAAATTTTCATGCGGGTAACCAAGGCAGATCTTTCTTCCAAAACCGTCAAGGGGGTAACCAAGGAGGTTATCAACGTAATTACAACCAAAGGTACCAAGGACGTGACAATAGTAATTATCAAGGGGGTACCAAAAGGAATTACAACAACCAAGGTGGCGATGGAAGTGGTACGGGAAATCAAAATGGGGGTGGTAGTGACTTGAATGCTAAAATGGATGCGATGCTTTCGATGATGCAAGAGTCTAAGAAGGAGAACGAGATTCGAGACAAATCACATGAAGCATTAGCGAAGCAAGTGGGCCAACTAGCGGAGGATATGGCTCAAATGAGAGGTAGCGGAGGAAGGCTTCCAAGCGACACCATGGTAAATCCAAAACATCAAGGCTCTTCCAGAAAGAACACACGTGAGGTACCAATAAATAAAATTTCTTTACGTAGTGGTCGAGTCGTTGATAATGGTGTCAAAACCCCACCATCTCAGTTTGTTGAAGGGGTGGTGGAAGATGTGAGTGATGAAGAGAGTAATGATGATCAAACGGGTCAAAACGAGAAAGTTGCTAAAAATGATTAAAAAAAAAACACCCGTTGTGACCACATCCGTCCCCATTGCTAAGGAAAAGGGTATGGAGGGTAATACCGCCCCTTACCCCGAAGCATTGAAGGGACCCATTAAAAAGATTGTAAACAAAAGAGGTCCACAACAAGAAGAGTTGTTAGAGGTTTTTAAACAAGTAAAAATTAATTTACCTCTTTTGGATGCAATCAAACAAGTTCCGTCTTATGCTAAGTACCTAAAAGAATTATGCACCCAAAAACGAACTCATAAATTTCCAAAGAAATTAGACTTAACCGAAAATGTGAGTTCGATCCTTTCGGGTGCCCTTCCACCTAAGCTTCAAGATCCTGGCGCACCCATTATCTCGGTCCAAGTGGGCGATTTCAAAATCAACCGGGCGCTCCTTGATCTTGGTGCTATAGTGAGCATCTTACCGGGTAGTTTAAACGACCAATACGATTTTGGTGCCCTTCAAGCGGCAAATACCACCGTGGTGTTAGCCGACTTGACTCCTAAATTACCCCGTGGGATTGTCTCCGATGTGATAGTGAAAGTCGAGGACTTTTATTATCCGGTGGACTTTTTGGTACTTGATTATGTGGCCATGGACCCAACCAAACAACCTACGGTGATATTGGGTCGACCGTTCCTCGCAACTGCGAATGCTCAAATTGATTGTAAAAAGGGACGGTATACATAACATTTGGAAATCGTAGGTTGAGGTTGCATGTTTTTTCCGGACTGATGAATCCTTCAGTTGATGACGAATGCTATATGGCAGATGTTATTGACAAGTGTATACCTCTCTGCGACACCGTTGTGGATGAGGAGAACACAATGGAGGAGTGTTCTATGTTTGACAGGTCACAGGTGGAGACAAACAGGAGCATAGACGTGGAAGTGAAAAGTTTGGAGGTGCTTGCGGTTAAAGAAGGAAAACCGACATGGGCACACCAAGTGGAGAGCTTACCGGAGACTATTGATACAAAGTTGAGACCGTCATTAGTAGAGCCTCCAGAAGTCGAGTTGAAGGTGTTGCCCAAACACCTCAAGTACGCGTATGTTGGAGAGGGCAACACACTTCCGGTCATAATTGCCTCGAACTTGACCGAAGAACAAGAGAAGAAGTTGATGGGGATTTTGGTCACTAATAGGGCGGCTATTGGATGGACCATTGCGGATCTGAAGGGGATTAGTCCCTCGGTAGCGATGCACAACATCATCACTGATGACACCATAACACCCACCCGGGATGCACAAAAGAGATTGAACCCAAACATGCGGGAAGTGGTCAAGAAAGAGGTGTTGAAATGGCTCGATGCGGGTATCATTTACCCCATCTCTGATAGCCAGTGGGCGAGTTCTACACAAACCGTCCCCAAGAAGGCAGGTATTCAAGTCGTCAAAATGACGCAGGTGAGGAGGTGGCTACCCGGCCGGTAACCGGGTGGCGTTATGTATAGATTATAGGAAGTTGAATAACGCTACTTCTAAAGATCATTTTCGCTTACCATTCATTGACCAAATTGTGGAGAAACCAGCTGGACAAAAATTTTATTGTTTCTTGGATGGATATTCCGGATACAATCAAATTGCTATTCATCCGGAAGATCAACAAAAGACTACCTTTACGTGTCCATACGGCACATTTGCATTTAGGCGAATGCCGTTTGGATTGTGTAACGCCCCCGCCACCTTTCAAAGGTGTATGATGAGTATCTTTTCGGATATGGTGGGGGAGTCTTTGGAGATCTTCATGGATGATTTCTCCATTTTTGGGTCATCTTTTGAAACGTGTCTAGACCAACTTGAAAAAGTGTTAAAAAGATGTGTTGAGACTAACTTGGTTTTGAGTTGGGAGAAGAGCCATTTCATGGTTCAAGAGGGGATAATATTGGGACACGTGGTGTCAAGTAGGGGGATAGAGGTAGACCGGGCAAAAGTTAAGGTTATTTCTACTTTACCCTATCCCACGAGTGTTAAAGGCATTAGGTCATTTCTGGGGCACGCGGTATTTTATAGGGGGTATATTAAGGGATTTAGTGATATTACAAAACTTTGTGTAACCTTTTATTAAAAGATGTCCCATTCGAGTTCAATGAAAAATGTAAGGAAGCTTTTAACATCTTGAAGCAAAAGTTGGTTGAAGCCCCAATTTTACAATCACTAAATTGGTCACTCCTATTTGAAATTATGTGTGACGCAAGTGACTATGTGGTTGGGGCTGTCTTGGGTTAAAGGGTTGATAAGAAACCCGTTGCGGTGTACTACGCAAGTAAGACTCTTTCAGATGCACAATTGAATTACACGACAACCGAAAAAGAGCTACTTGCGGTGGTATACGCATTGGATAAGTTTAGAGCTTATATTTGGGGTAGTAAAGTAATTATCTACTCGGATCATAGTGTCGTACGGTACCTTATGGAAAAGAAGGATGCTAAGCCTAGACTAATCCGTTGGGTTTTGTTGTTGCAGGAATTTGAATTGGAGATCCGGGACAAAAAGGGAAGTGAGAATGTGGTGGCCGACCACTTGTCCCGGGTGGTTTTTGAGGAGGATCCTGCATCTGTAGAGATCAATGAGTCGTTCCCGGATGAGCATATTTTGAGTTTATCTAAATTGCCATGGTACGCTAACATTGTTAATTATCTTGTTACAGGTGATTTACCGGAGCATTGGGATCGACGGAGGAGACAACACTTTTTGTCTCAAATCAAGTATTACCGGTTAGAGGAACTAGATCTGTGGAGAGAGTGTGCGGATCAGAGAATCCAGAAATGTGTAGCCGATGAAGATATTCCTAGCGTGTTGAGACACGTACACTCATTTGCATGTGGTGGCTATTTTAGCGGTCAAACGACGGGTCATAAAGTGTTGACTAGTGGCCTTTATTGACCAACTATATCTAAGGATGCGTTTGAATTTGCAAAGAATTGTGTTGAGTGCCAAAAATTAGGGGTATTTCGAAAAGAGATGAGATGCCCATGTAGCCAATCCTCATCGTCGATGTCTTCGATGTGTGGGGAATTGACTTTATGGGCCCATTTCCCAATTCTTATGGTAATTTGTTCATTTTGGTGGTCGTTGACTATGTGTCAAAATGAGTCGAAGCAATAGCCACCATGAAAAATGACCATACCGTTGTCTGTAGTTTTGTCCAATCCCACATATTTTCAAAGTTTGGGATTCCTTGGGTCATCATAAGTGATGGAGGATCTCATTTTAAAAACTTTAGGTTTGGAAAATTGTTGAAACGGTATGGCATTGACCATAGAATTGCTACTCCCTATCACCCGCAAACCAGCGGGCAAGTAGAGGTGTCAAACCGGCAGATCAAGGGGATCTTACAAAAGACTGTACGGACGGACCGTAAGGATTGGTCAATTAAATTGAATGATGCTTTATGGGCCTACCGGACGGAACATAAGACACCCATTGGCACTACACCTTACCGGCTAGTTTATGGTAAAAATTGCCATTTACCGGTCGAATTAGTGCATAAATCATTGTGAGCGATTAACGAAGTTAATATCAAATATGATGATGCAGGTAAGGAGAGAAAACTCAACCTTTATGAGTTGGAGGACCTACGGGAAATGGCGTATGAATGCGCATCCAAATACAAGGATGGAATGAAAAGAGCGCACGATACTAAGCTGAAAAACAAGGAGTTCGCGTGGGACAAAAGGTATGGTTGTACAACTCGAAACTCAAGTTTTTCCCCGGGAAGCTCCGGAGTAAATGGGTAGGACCTTATGTGATCACCCGGGTCGGACAATTGGGTGATGTTACAATCGAGGATCCAAAGGATGGGTCACGATAAACGGTGAATGTCACAGACTCAAGCTATTTCTTGATGGTAACGAAAGCGTAGAACACCCGGCACGGAAGTGGTGAGCTTCTTGGCAACCGTTCCGGTGTATGAGGTCGACTGAAAAAGGACGTTAACACATTTTTGTATTGTATGTGTTTCATTGTTTTGTCGCATTGTTTTAAATACTTATGATTATTGTGTCGATCTAGCAACTCTTTGAGATGTGTGAAGTCCGGAAGCTATGCACGAATCTTGAAGACATGAGGTATGTTTTTGACCTTGTTTATGTGTATTGGGGACAATACACGACTATTCGGGGGGTGGTAGGATCGTTAAACGATAGGTTGGTAGTGAGTATTTAAACCGAAAAAGTCACACAAAAAGATTTTTAGTAATTTTTAGGAATTTTTCTAGCATAGTTCCCCTTTATAAAAAGTTCATATTTTTGTCCATATTTTCATTAAAAAAAGGATTTTTGGGGTGCCATCGGCGACGGGGCTTCAGGCCGTCGCCAACGGGCTGTGGAAATAGGGTCATCGAGTAAAATTGTTCGTAGCGGGTTAGTGCGTCGGGTGAAATTTTGAGAAAACACATTTGGGGGGGGGGGGGGCGTCGGCGACGGTGCCTGGTTTGTAAGCCGACGCTGATTTGCAAATGACGTATTTTTGCGAACCAAAACCTATATTTGACCCATTTCGAGTGACCCGAGAGTATTTTTAACCATAAACTTGACCTGGTAACTCCCTTATCTAATCCACAACTCCTTTATTCCCCAAAATCTCCACAACCTTCTCCAAAATCCTCCATCTTCTTCATCTTCTTCTCAAGAACCCTAATCTTCATTCTTCCATAACTCATTCAATCCTCCACCAAATCAGTTGATTCTTGAGCCAATCTTGCGTATTTTTTAGAGAGGAACAAAACCCCCAACTTTTTTTTCAATAATTCTTGCTAGTTTGCAAGATTTATGGGCGTGAATTTCTGGGTTTTTGAAGAAGTTCATCAAGCTTCAAGCTTTTCATCTTTTTGTAGTTCTTCTAGCTTAAACAACATCAAAGGTATGGTTTTTACTCAAAGTTAAGCATGATTATCATATGGTTAGTCAATTTCTTCCGGAATTATTAAACTTTTTGTTTAAGAGTAGGTTGTTTATTGTGATTTATGATGTTATATCTTGATTGTGAGGTTGAATAGTTGATTTGGGTGGGTTTTGAGCATACAACAACCATAGTGATGTGATTACACTTGTTGTTTGCGTAATTGAACATAGTTATTATGTTGAATCTTGTTGAACTTACATGGATTTAGGGGTAAACATGAAAAAAAATTAAGCTCTAGATAATAAAGTTTGCTACTTGTCAAGTTTAAACAAGCTAATTTATGTCTAAAGCAATAATTTTGTCAACATCATAGTTTGTGTTCAAAGTTTGGAGTGTTTGAAATTTTGGTTATACTCATTTGTTTCCGTGTTTGTGGTTGTAGCCATGTTTGGAAGGAAAAGAAGCAAGACCTCAGGTGAAGGGTCCTCTTCGGGAGCCGGATCAGGTTCCGGCTATATTCAAAAGAAATGGGAGCAGTTAAGTAACGTTGAGGAAGGAGATGGCCAGTTGGAGCGACAGGATTGGGATTGGGAAGAGTTCAGAAATAGCCGAACGGCTTCGCAATGGAAGGACAATAAGAAGAAACCGTTGTCAAGATATAACAATAAAAAGCTTGAGGCCAAAATGTGGAAATGGAAAATGGTTTTGGGGAACATCACTACTTCAGTCCCGGAGCGAATTATTCCAGAGAGATCGGTGAACGTGGAGGAGTTTACGGCAATCGGGATTGCCCAAAAGTTCGAAAAGCTTGGATGGGAACTTGTTTTGGACTGGTGTAAGGACATTACCTCACGGGTTTTTTTGGCTGCGATCTGTGAGTGGTTGTCAACCTTGTGGTTTTTGAATAAGGATGGGCCTCCTCACACTTGGCAATTGGTGGGGGATATCGGAAAGAACCAAATGGTGATGTCTTTCGAGCATATGAACTCTATTGCTCGATTTGATTCCTTGGGGGTCGATGATTATTACTATTATAACATCGATCAATTTTTGAATAACAAGGCGAACACCGCCGACCCCGCAGGTATGTTGACAGCGGTGTTACCAGGATCGAGAGGTATGTCGGATTTGAGAAGCGATCTATCGTTGGAGGGGAGAATTTTACAAGGTATTTCTCTCGAGAATGTTATGGTGCGGTTTGGGGACCGCAGAAAAGTGAAAGTGCCGGATTGTCGGTATTATACTCCCTCTTATTTGGGTCGCCAAAGTTGTCATGGTGACAAATTGTTATGATGAACACGTGGGATACGAGGGAGTCTTGTACAAGAAAGACGATCCCATACGTTCGGTTGATAAGCGCTATGATTTTGCAGCAGAATGCGCTACCGGCAAACTCGCTGTGGGTCTCCAAACCAATCGACCAGATCTGTTTTGCTTCCATGAAGCGACATTGGAAGATCCAAGTCAAGGTGCTCGGTCATCAGTACACCGTGGAGGATGACCAAGGTCATAGTTTTCAGTTTGTGGAGCCTAGCACAGCTCAAGAGGCTGCGAGAGAGGAGGAGATGTTTGATGCAGAGGATGAGGATGAGCCCGCCGGTCCGAGGGGACCAAGACAGAGGTATGCCCGAGGACATCAGGAAGTTTCAAACGAGGTGGCTCAGATTGTTGTGTCCCGGCGTAGACCGGATTACACTAATTATAACCGGGGACAACAAGGGGTGTATGATAATGTATCCGCGGGCATTGGGGAGAACCGCGGGTACCACGAGCAAAGACACTAGTGGGAGGAAAGCTTTCAAGCACAATATCGATTTTAACCCGTTCATTTAAACACTACACATTGAGGACAATGTTTACCTCAAGTGTGGGGATGGGGGAAAATTTCAAAAATTTTACAAAAAATGTCTTTGTTTGAAGCAAACTAAGAAGCACAAGTAACTAAGTTAACGAGGGATAGCACGACCCATTTGATCTTTCGTCATGGTCGGATTCAAATTAATAGCATGAAGGGTATTTAATGGGTGGTTATTTGGGAATAATTCGCCTAAGGAACTTGTAATTTGTGCATATCACACTTCATACCCTTTATATGTGAGGTTTTGAGCCACTTATATACATTATGCATGCATATGTTTCTTTGTGGAGTGGATCGGTAGTCATGTATTGTAGAACTTACATCTTTTGATACGTTTGAGACCATAGATCGAATACAAGCACGAGAATGATTAAGGCATTAGGTGAACCTTTTCCTTTAAAACCATTTATCTATCTTTACCCAAACAAATTCCCTAGTCGCCCAATTTGAGCCTAAACCTTTCGTTTGACAACCCACTTAGCCCACAACCATAAACTTTTTCTTTTTAAGCCCGTGTGATGAAAATTCGATTATAGGATCATATATTTGTATAGTCATGTTTTAGCTTGAAAAAAAAATCAGAAAATGTTGCGAAAAAGAATAGAGAATCATTGAGAAAAGCACAAAAATATGAGTTATAGTTGTTGAATAAAAGGCGAAGATTGTTGCATCGCAGTTGATTAATTGTAGTTAATTTTGCTTAGATAGTTGTTTTGTAATAAAGATCAAATTTTCAACACCTTAGTCACTTTAAAAATGTCCTATTCCATACCCTTAGCCTAGCCCCGTTACAACCCTCTAAAGACCTTTTGACTTGTGCTTAGTATTCGTGTTCGGTGGTGGAGAATGATTGGGTTGCAAGCCTATGCAGGTACTTGTTCTATTCGGTTTTGAGTGATCACCTTCAAAAGTGCTAATACATTATATAATTAGCCAATTTGTAACCGAGTGGAGTGAACATTATGAGGGATATGCATATATTGTGAGTTTTAAGGGCGGGTTAATCTTGAATAACCATTTTTACGTGATTGGTCCATTGTTGTTAAGTAACTTGAAATTGCAAAATATCTTGAACCGGGTATGACTCGAGACCGTAACTACGTCTCAAGAATGGGGAGTGTATTTTTTGTTTGACCCACGTGAAAGTGAAAAACAGATTTGCTTGAGGGCAAGCAAAAGACAAGTGTGGGGATGTGATGCGTGGGTGTAAACCGGCATTTGTTTTGGTTTAAGTTAATGTTTTTACGTAACTTTTAATTCCGAATAGCCTACTTTTAATTAGAATTGTGTTTTGCAGGTCTAATGAAGTTTAAGGAGCTAGTTGGAAGCCAAACGGAGCACCGGAACGCGAACGGGATCAACCAGAATCAAGAAACGAAGAAATCAGAAAGCGAGGTTTAGAGGCCCCGTGACCGACGCCATTATGGGCCGTCGGCGACGCCCCGTATCGCGTACTTTGTGTCGTAGATAGCAGGATAAACCGTCGGCCAAAAAGTGAACAAGCATAGGCCGTCGCCGACGCCACTCTTGGCCGTCGGCGACGGGCTTTCTAAAGTTGCATCGTGAATTTTTAGTTTTTGGCTTTTGGGGACGGGTTTAAACATGGTTTTTGACCTAATTGGGGGAGTTACGAGTTCTTGGAGTTTGAAACTTGTTCTTGGAGCCATAATCATCATCCATATCATCCGAATTCATCACCAATCGTCATCATACAACCGAATCATCCCATCAATCCAAACCCTAATCCTTCATCATCATCCACCATTCATCTTAATACATCACCACAAACTCTAATCACCATTTATTACCTTCTACAAGCTTCAAGATGTCAAAGTTCAAGCTTCAATCCAGTGTTGATCGTGTTCCGTTCACCATGAGCGGCTAATCACCTTGGTTTCACCCCGGTGTAGGTAGTTGTTTAATTTAGGGTTTCGAATTGTTCTTGATTTAATTTTGTGACAAATTGTATTGATTTTTGAAACCTTTGACAATTGTTTACATTTGTTTCTTTTTCGTAAATTGTCGAACGATTATAAAGTTATGACTTTATGAAATGGTTATGTGTATTTTTGCGTTGTCTTGGTTAGGTTTTACTTGTTGTGATTACAAAGTGCATTCTTATCCGTTCTTCGGAACATTGATAGTTATTGGCACCTAAGTCACGGTACACTAAATCCGTTAATCGTTATGCAATTGAGTTGAGTCTAAAATGTGTAGAAACCCTAGGTTGGCAATTACCGAAACCGGGTGTGAACCCTTTTCTCATTACTGTTTAAATCATCATTTGCAATTGCGTTTACTTGTGTTTGAGCAATCGTAGTAATTAATCGCATTCATAAACATTGTCGGTGAACTCCGATACCTTTTTCCAACCAACAAATTAAGTCAATTAAAATATCAAGCTTCATAAACGTGACAACTTCATAATTAAGCTAATCCATACGTAAACCACATACTCTTCGCGGATCGACCCCTTACTACCACTAACGCATTTGTTAATGGTAATTTGGGCATATAGGTATTATCTTTGACCGGGTGCGACACTCCGATCAGAACCCTTAGTCCAGGTAACTGTGAACCTTGCTTTGTTTGTGTGACGAAATTCCGAACTTTGTGTCTGATATCTCTTATCTGTGATTAAGTATTTGTGGTAGATATTAGTACCGATAGTTACTCCGTTATCAGTTAACTTTCCATACGGTTTTGTGCGTATGAAGGGAGGACCATTAGGGCATGGTTGTAAGGTAATTGACAATTATGGTCGCGAACATAATTGTGAATTACATGTACAAATGTGCACTTTTGGGATTTCTATCATACATATTAGCGTCTTTTTATGAAACCCTCATTTCTGATAATATCATATTGATCCGTATCCAGATCTGCAAATTTCGAGGACGAAATATCTTTTAAGGGGGTAATAGTTGTGATAACCAAAAAAAATAAATAAAATATATATATATATATATATATATTATGTAGGTATATATTAATACAATATCTACCAATGAGAAAACTTGCAAATTGGAAAAGAAGATGAATTGTCAGACAACTTATTTATCATTGTGTGAATTGAGTGGAGGAAAATTATTTGTGAATAAAATATTGTTTGCATGAATTATTTTCTCTGTAAACCTCCATCCAATGAGAAACTTCCTTTCTTCTCTATAAATAGAGAACCGAACCCTTTGCAAAAACCATCCTAAACATCCTTCTCAAACCACACCATCTACTATCACCTTCTCATAAGAAAACTCGGTTCCGGTAACCATAACCGAAACCAAACACCATACCGATGCCACTTTCATTCATTACTATGTCTACTAAGACATTAAACCATCTCTACTAAGCCATTAAACCATCTCTACTAAACCACTCGAAGCTTTAACCACGAAAAACAAACCAACCAAAGCCATTTCCGGTGAAGAAATACTAACTCCGGTGATATTTACGTACTTTCTGACGACGTCTCTCGTAGCCGAAACGTGTTTTTGACCAAGGTGACTACAAACTAAATCTTTATTTTTGACACTTTAATGTTAATCTATAATGAAAACGGAATGTAGATTTTATTATGAAAATAATAGTTTACATACTATGATGAAGAAGAAGATGAACCAGTGAACTAAGTAGTAAATAAATAAGGAAGCTGTTTTTCACAAGGGCTCCTGTAGCCCAGTTGGTTCAACAGCTGGTTTAGAACCCAGAGTTCTCAAGTTCGAATCCTGTTGGAATCATATATTTTTACTAGAATGAAACTGAGTTTCTGATAAACCATCAGATTTTCATCAGATTTATGATAAACCATCAGAATTTCTGATAAAATATCAGTATTTTATAAAAAAAAACATCAGAAAATGTGTTAAATACATTAGAAATCTTAGATAAAACATCAGAGTTCATAAATCAAGCATAAAAAACCAAGTTGTCCACTGGTTAAGACTCTAACTTATAACCTAGAGGTCATGGGTTCAAATCTTGTAACAAGCATTCTTTTTAATACATCAGAATTTTATTTAAACCCACCAGAATTCTGGTTAAAGTCATCAGAATTCAAAATACATATAAAAAAGGTGGTGTAGTCCAACTGGTTAAATCTTGGAAATTATAAACTAAAGGTCTTGGGTTCAAACCTTACTAATGACACTATTTTTATTAGATTTTCAAATTATGAACATCATATTTCTTATTAAATAACTAGATTTTTATAAGGTAAATATAAGGGATTAAGTGGCTCACTGGTTATGTCCTTTAGTTACAACCTATAGGTCCCAAGTTCGAGTCTTGTGACTAACATTTATTTTTAATGAATGTTTATCTTATTAAACCTATATTTAATGATTATTTACTTATTATATTTTTAGTTAAGATTATAAAACTGAGAATATTATCATGTTTTATTAATATACATATGTATTTTTCCAAACTAATACAAAACTAAATTATATCAATGACTACTCGAGTAAACTGAGATTTTTAACTAGACATGAATTTAACAGACAAAAACGTATATACTTTTATGTACAAACATAACCTTATGAAATATATGAACACGATGTAGGTCTTACGAACACGCTTTGACAAGTATATATTTCTTTTTAAGACAACAAATCAAGAAACAAGGTACGGATCCTTAACCCTCTCCCCTTGTTATCTGGTTCGTTTGTTATAAACCCTTAATTATATTATATATATCGAAAATCCAACGTCTTTGAGCCTCGATTAAATTGATCGTTCGTTCGTTTCTTACTCCAACTAAAATTATTATGCATCATGCATTACGTCTATGATTATCTTATGCTCATTATCGCATGTTCTGATACTTATAATATTTGTTAATGTTAGTATTATATTTATTTATGATTACCTGAGATCTGCTACCCTAAGCTCTCTGGCTCCTCCCGTGATGGAGTTATCAGTTCACGGCGTCCCTAGGTACAAGTGTGGTACATAACAACAAGGAGGCGTATGGATATATCCTAGGTATGTTTCTGGAGATGGATGTCGGGTAGGCCAACCCGCACAGTCTCATGTGACAGACTTTGTGGTTGTCACCTCTGTTTAGCTTTTGGGTACATCCGTATGATATGATTCAGTTCAGCTCAGTTATATGTTATGATTTGCTGTGTTGGGCTTCTTGACAGTGATATCATTTCGGTTGTTTATTTGTTTGCTATTTGAGCATATTATTCCGTACTGAGCATTTGGCTCTTTCCGTATATTTTATTTCACCACAGGTTACTATGGGCGGGGTGAAGAATGAAGAACAAACCATAGGATGCTAACCGAGGATGTTTGTCACCTTTATAAAGCTAATATGTATTTTGGGCCTTAGGGCTATGAACTATCTTTTAAAAATGTAATCCTAACTTTATAATGGAAATATGACTTTTGTTCTGATCCACCGTTATAGTGAAATGTCAGCCCATCTGGGTTGGGGTTTTACAACAATCCTTCTCATTCTTCTTGTAATCTAAATTATGTTGACTAAAATTAATGCTGCAAAATCTTGAAATTCAATAGTACGACTTCAAAGAAAGTATTGTACCTAAAATAATTTCATTATCTTTCTATATTTCGTGTTTTGCTATCTTGGAGACCGGCTAAGTTGAGATAAATTTTGAAAGAAGCTCACCCACGCCCGCACACACGGTCCGTGCCTGGCGTGGAGGATTGCGTGGTGGTATAGGCGGTGGATTTTTCACCGGCGTAGAGGGTAAATGGGTGGTGACGTGGCGGCGTTTCATTGGTGGGTGGTATTTGGGTTAGTTTTGATTGGTTATTATTTGTTTATTTTTTAAAATGCTCCATTTTTGCCCTTCTCCCGAGCTTTTTTACCACGCCTCTGCTGACATGGCTGACACGTGGCGTCTAATAATGATCAAGATGTTTGATAGCTTAAATTGTCTTTTTGCATTGTGTTGTTTTCTCTTCAATGATCAAGATGTTTGATAGCTTAAATTGTCTTTTTGCATTGTCTTGTTTTCTCTTCAAGAGTGGTCTCAGGTTGGAGCCTGTTTTACCTTTAATGGGTGAGTTCTTGGAGCTCAAAATGTACCAATTTGCTGTCTACATGGTTTGACTTAGATGTCAAGGTCTCCTCACTAAACAACATGGAAATGTGAGTTTAGAATTCCTTGAAAACTTTGAACCTACTGATTAAAACATAAAAGTAAAAATATATATTTTTAGTCTGGACATTTTTTTCTTATAACAATAATGTATTTATATGCTAAATGAAATACTTATATTAGTTGCTTTTGTTTGAGTTTCAGCAAAACAATTTCTTTAATAAAATGTGATTATAGTATATTTATATATACATGGGTAAGATGCATTTAGTTGATAAGGGGATCTTATTTGAGTGTTGGTTAAGAAAGGGTTTTGATAACCTAATAGATAACTGAGGGTTGTTAGTAGACATGTTGACCTGTTGCCTTTTTTATATTAATATGATCTTATTTGGATGAGTCGATCGTATTTGAATATGATCTTGAATAAATCGGATTCTAAAGATTATTGGAGGGGTTACTACTGCTGAGATATTTAAAGTTTCAGGGATGTATGGTGGATTGGGAGCCTTAGGTTAGAAGTATGATCTTGTACTTGTGACTTTGTGATGTAGATGTAGCTGCAGATTTGTTGTAATCTACTTTTGTTGACCTGTAATTGACCTATGACATGCCATAATGTGAAATGATGATCAAGAGTCTTATTTGTCAGTTTAGTGTGATGCACCCTGCTGATTGCTTGTGTTTTTGTTGCAACTTCACCAGAAATGATGTGCTTCCAAATAGGTTAAGGCAATTGGTTCCATGCCGAATCAAAAGTACCAACACAAGAACACAAATTATTTCTCTCATCCAATTTAATTTAGAATTCGATAGTAAAAGGTCAATAATGCAACTGATCAAGTGATCAATTACAAAAGCTACCACAAGTTGCCTCCATGAACCCATTAGCCTGTATAACCAATGTAAACATTGGGCTAAAGCCTTTTTAAGGATTGCTTCTCATTAAATTAGAATGAAACTCGTCAGAGAGGACATAAATATTGAATTAAAATGAAACACATGTTAACCTGGTAAAAATATAGTGCTTAAACAGGTCAAAAATTGCAATAGTTAAGAATATTTGAAATCAGACACCTTTTAGAAGAATATAAAAACAACTTGGACTAAAAATAGAAACTAGTTTACACGAAATGACATTACGCCTTTTGACATTTGATTATTAGCTAATTTTCAACATTTGATATATAATAAAAAATATATGTCACCCAGGTCCACCACTTGTGCAAGTGATTGTGGTTTCTCTATTATACAGTACAAGTGGCAAAAAACTAGTTACAGTTGAGACAAATTGTTATTAGTATGGGTCGGGCTGAGTTGACCCAAATGCGAATCTCATAAGCCTTGTATAACTTATACTAGATGTTTACTTGAAATTAGGTTTCTGGAAGAGTAGGTGCGAGTTTGACATGCCATAATGTGAAATGATGATCAAGAGTCTTATTTGTCAGTTTAATGTGATGCACCCTGCTGATTGCTTGTGTTTTTGTTGCAACTTCACCAGAAATGATGTGCTTCCAAATAGGTTAAGGCAATTGGTTCCATGCCAGATCAAAAGTACCAACACAAGAACACAAATTATTTCTCTCATCCAATTTAATTTAGAATTTGATAGTAAAAGGTCAATAATACAACTGATCAAGTGATCAATTACAAAAGCTACCACAAGTTGCCTCCATGAATCCATTAGCCTGTATAACAAATGTAAACATTGGGCTAAAGCCTTGTTAACGATTGCTTCTTTGCTGGCATCATCTCAAGAGGGAGGAGCGAGAGCATTCATTCCTTTTTCAATGGATATGTGAATTCAAAGACCATGTTGAATTAGTTTGTAATCCGGTATGATAAAACTGTTGAAGCTCGACGAGCTGAAGATGATGTTGAAGCTCGACGAGCTGAAGATGAAGATTTTAAGACCATGAACTCGAAGTTAGTTCTTTCTTCAGTTAATCTAACAGAGGCAAAAGAAAATTCACGTTACACTAGAAAGATCTTTGTGTGTTCACGAAAGAATGGACTGAAGCTAAATTCAATTTAACTCATCAGACGATAAGCAAGAATTTAGAAGAAATCATATAAAAGGTAGGACAAATGGATATTAATAAAATATATTGTAGAAATGTTAACTTTCGTCTCTCAGAAAAGATCATGTTCATGTGCAAAGTTTGAAACATATGGGATATTATGCAAATGTATCTTATATGTCTTGAAGAAAAGGCATGTTGAAGCACCATAAAAAGAATTTGTTCTTAGTGTAAAGAAAAGGGCCAGATGTTTGAAAAAGAATGTAAGAATAATGTATATTAAGGTATTTAACTTTCAAATTTATGGGAAGTGTAATACTCCTATCTATTTATTTCTTTTTAAGGCGAAATAGTTGTAGTTATTTGAATAGAGTGGTTTTTTTAATAGATTCTATTTTGGAATTTCTAACAATGTATTCAATTAGTAGGTTTTATTTCTTTATTATTTTTTTAAATCTCTAACAATGTATTGAATCAGTGAGTTTTATTTCATAGTGTATTTAAATGGTGCGTTTGTTTATAATTAAGTATTCAATAACTTATTTGATGACTATATTAATAAAGTTTTACTTTGCTGCATAATCTGCTATAGTGCAACTCCAGTACTATTTCTTTATGGTATATGATTTGCAATGATCCTGGTAAACCCATCAAAATAAATTGTAACACTAGTATAAAGTTTTGCTAGATTTTTGCCTCTGGTTTTTGCAGCTTAATGCCATTTTTTCTTTATATACTTCATTAAAGCGAAGCAGGTCAAATGGGTTATATTATAGTGCCTTATAATGAAACGGGTCAACATTCATAGAAATAGAATAAATCGCATCAAACGGGTCATAATTATTAAACTAAAATGAAAAAGAAAATATAAATCTTAGACGTGACAAAATTCATTAAATTGGAATGAAACTCGTCAGAGAGGACATAAATATTGAATTAAAATGAAACACATGTTAACCTGGTAAAAATATAGTGCTTAAACAGGTAAAAATGCAATAGTTAAGAATATTTGAAAGCAGACACCTTTTAGAAGAATATAAAAACAACTTGGACTAAAAATAGAAACTAGCTTACATGAAATGACATTATGCCTTTTGACATTTCATTATTAGCTAATTTCAACATTTGATATATAATAAAAAATAAATGTCACCCAGGTCCACCGCTTGTGCAAGTGATTGTGGTTTCTCTATTATACAGTACAAGTGGCAAAAAACTAGTTACAGTTGAGACAAATTGTTTTTAGTATGGGTCGGGCTGAGTTGACCCAAATGCGAATCTCATAAGCCTTGTATAACTTATACTAGATGTTTACTTGAAAATAGGTTTTGGGTAGAGTAGGTGCGAGTTTGAAAAACTACCCAGGTCGCGATTGACAAGAAACCAAGTGGTAGCGGCAGTGGATCTGAGTAAAATCACACCAAAACATAAGCAAGGATCTTATTTCGAATGCGGATATGATAATAATGAAAACTTGGAAAACAAACATAATGATCATATGCTTAAACATAATCAAGGACCCATTTTTCTAAAGCATTAAAGGACATGTGATAAAAAAAAGTATTGTTTATCTAAAGCATTAAAAGACCTGTAACTACAATAAAGCCCCCCCCCCCCCCCCCCCCCCCCCCCCCCCAGAAGTAGATCCACCATCTCTAATGTGGCTCCAACAGTGTTTCCTAAAATCCAACAAAATGCAATCTTTTAAAATGTTTTGTAAAATGCTTGCATGCATGTGTTGTCAACAGGAATAGGTTGGCCCAAGATGATGATATTCAATTTTGTAAAATTAGTCAATTGATCAATTGAACCTTTGTAAATGAATCTCTTGCCACCAGGACATTTTATAGAACACGTATAGTCAAATGAATAATCTCAATTCTAGTATCTAAATACCAAGCATAGTAGAGCAAACCATTGTGAGTAATTACTGTTTTGTATTGAAATCGCAAGTGAGAATAGAGCAAACCTTAGGGTTCGTTGGTAATTGTGATTTGCGTAACCATATAGAGATCTTATAATATGAACCATGGAGGAAAAAACAATGTGAACCATCGATCCGATTCTGATCGTGACGAGTTAGGGGAGTTTTGCAAAGACATAATTGGCTTACATCCCTCTTCAACGGGTGACGCGGAAGAAGGTATTGTATCTAAGTTGCATGTAAAACCTAGCAAAACTACGTCGTTTTGATTAAAACTAACTAAGAAGTTAAAACTCTTATATTTAACAAAACCAACTCTATCCATCTCTCATCAATTTCGTTCAAATTTGTTCTGCTCTTCCAAGCCGCCGGCCTACTAACATGCCCCAAAATTAACATTTCTAAGTTGAATGAATGGAACTTTAATTCATATCTTTTGTGAAATTAAAACTGATCTTTTGGATTGTTCTTCGTGGATTTTATTTCAGATTTACTAGTAAATATTCGTTTCAAGGTATCATGCGCAATTCATTTACAGCCAAAAGGATATATTTTTCTTGCATTATTATGAAAAACTTGGAGAATTTATTAGTGCATGAAGAAGGATGCTAACTCCGCTACGGTATTCATCAGGTTTTGGATTTAATTTCCTGTGGCGTACAGCTAAAAGTCGACTAGACAACTCTCAAGGTGATACTTCCTCTCGCCAGTACTTCCTGTGCAATGGTTTCGCCCATATTGAAAGACGTATCAAACATCTCCGATCTATACAAAGAAGAATTGGCTTACTGATGGATCATTTTCTTTTTCGCCAAAACATATCTAAAAACTCAAAATCAAAGATTAGATACGGGGATATGTGGACTTGTACCTGTTTTGAATATTATCATTTTCATCTCATCATCCATATCACAAATGTACTACAAATGCGTTGCATTGGAGATGATCTTAGTATTCGTTTTCCCCAACTTAACTGGTAAGTAATAAAGTTTAAATTATTCTTTATCACAACGTAATTCAAAATCAATGGTGAAAACATTTAATTATTAGTTTTTTTTTTCTTTTCCGAACGTAATTCAAAGTCAATGGTGAAAACATTTAATTATTTTTTTCTTTTTCCATAAACTGACGAACAAAGTTAAAAAATATATTTCATTTAAAACTAACTAGTAAGCACCCCTCCGTTATGGTGGGGGCGAACACTAATGCCACACTATTGTCAGCGACCATTAACACTGAAGTTACGTCGTGTTAATGCGAAAGTAAAATATAGAATAGAATAACTAAGTTGATCTAGGACTCGCGTGTTACGATGAACCCACGTCTATTTTTTCCCGTTTAACTATTTCATCGTAATCTAAATATATAATATATATCATTACCACTATACAAACCATAATGCATACATTACAACAAACATTGCATCAATATGTTGCAAATTATACCACTATACAAACCATAATGCATACATTACAACAACTTAAAAAATATATGAGATGAGAAAATATGGCTATGACCTATTGGTACAACTAATTATGCATAACATACAACAAAATATGACATGAGAAATGTGGCAATGGGTACAATCAATTATGGATAACATATAACCCTCAATGCACATATATTTTGCAAAATAAATGGTATATAATATAATGGTAACTTAATTTAATTTAATTTAATTTAATTTATGTATAAAAATCAATGAAAATACAAGTGAGAATTAAGGAGAAATTGATTCACTCTCATTCACATACGTACAATACGGATAAATACATCATATGAACCTATTCTTTCTCAATTGTTAAATGATAACAACCCGAAAGATAACCAAAATCCAAACCCATTTCAAATAAACCCATTCTTTCTCAACAGTAAGTAAAAAAATATTGATTTCAAGCTAAACCTTCTTAATGGTAAGAAAGTTAAAAAATCAACAATAGAAAAATAATTGTAAGTTCGTGTTTCGGATTGAAAACCGTGATTAGGTTCAACGACGGAAGATTAGAGATGGATAAACAACTTTCTTATATAAATTTGGGTAGCATAACGTTACAAATTGGCACTACAATAAGCTATCCAAAATATACCGAAAGAGCATACATCCCGGGAGAGACCAAGTGGTGGTCTCTCCCCCAAATCTAAAGATTCCGCAGGTCTTCAGTGAACAACGTTTTGAAAGTACTGTCGACTTTAGATACTTGTATGTTTCTGTGGAAAACCCTCTACGATGGCTGGAAAATTAATTAAAATCCTCAAATATATGTCTGTGCAAAACATCCCACGCAGACCCTTAAGTATCACCAAAAAATCACAAAATTTACCACCTGTGATTGCATTTAGAAATTTATCGAATAAATTCCAAACATATGAAATTTTATTCCCCCCATTTCTTTGGTGAAATCTCTAAACCTTAACAAATTTCCTCATCGGAGCAGAACTGTCGTCAACTTCACTGAACAAATTCCCTCCACAAAGCAGAATTTTTCAAATTTTCTTGGTTTTTCGAAAGATCACGAAAGCTGCTTTCTTCTTTGCATATTCTAGTTGATAGAGAAATTCCCCTGGCCCGTAGGATCCGACTTGTATCCCCCAAAGTTCTCCTAACACCTAATCCAAAAACTTCCATCATAGGCATATCTCTTCGACTTTGTGAACTCGTTAGGGCCAGTCTTGGCTCTCCTGATTCCTTCACCAACAATAGTTAATAATTGCATATAACATAAAGTGGACATGCTATATGGGGTATGTTTGGCAAAAGTAGCTGGTGATTGGTGGCTGGAGGCTGAAGGCTAGTGGCTGGTGGCCGGAAGCTGGTAGTTTTAGCTGTTTTTTGGATATATTTAGGTGTTTGTCAGGTTAGCTTAGCTGGAGCTTTTAATAAAATGTATAAAATGACCAAAATGGACATAACTAAAAAACATAATACTAACCGTAATCACACACATACACACACCGAGTCAAAGTAACATCATAACGTCAAGATCATCACAACCTAAATAGATTAGGGGTATAGCTACTCATGTTCAAGAACAAAACAAAATTGATTAGTTTAAAAACTGAAATCATAATGAAAACAATAAAATCAAACCAGAAAACGATGTTAGGATGCGTATTCATTAAACCCGAACACTCTAGTCAAACAACTTTAGCCTGCTAGCTTCTTTTCTTTTTCTCCTTGCGTCCAACAGTAGCCACCTCTTTTCTTCCTTGTGCGAACTCCCCAAAAAAATAATATCCTCTACTCCTCAATCTGCCGAATAATGTGTATATATGGGTAGCAGTAGGTCTCCCCCAATTGAAAACCACTTCTGTCACAATTTCAGTCCGTTGCCAATATTGACATGGGCCTCATTTAAAAGCTTATTAAAGTCAACAAGGCTTTGGCGTAACACTAATTAATTTCTGCCGCCTAAAATCCTTGAGTCATTTAAAAATTAAAAATTATAAAATTATAAAATAGCAACATTTACTTGGTTAATGGAGTTGTAACATGTGGATTGGGAGTTTTTCAAAAAAGTTTTCTATTTTTCACTTTTAACCCATTTGATTTTTTTAGTTTTAACCCTAAGTTTTCAACTTTTCAATTTTACCTCAACACTTTTTAATTTTCAACTTTAATCCCCCATACTTTCATTTTTCGCAAGTTTTTCATTTCACGCTTCGTTCTAAATTTTGCGAGTCAACATGCAGCAAGTGTGTGTGGGGTTCGACGTTATTTTGTCTGTTTTTCCCGTTTGACAAGCCAGTCGCAACGCATCTATTTTTCTCCGTTTGACAAGTTCGTCGCAACGCGCGGATCTTAGATCAACTTAGTTATTCTTTTCTACGTTTTACGTTTCTGTCTAATTTCATCGCATTAACATGCCCCAACGGGCGGGCATGGTTCAACAATATTACGTATGTTTTTGTTCGGTGTTATTTTTTATCTTTTTATATATTTTATTTTTACAAGCTCTTCAGATTTTGGTGTTTGTTGGCAGTGGTTTGGCATTAGTGCTACTTGACACAATTTTACGAACGTTATTAACCCATTAAGTTTTGTACTAATAAATTATTTCGAGTTTACCTCCTTTACTTAAGAAAAAATATTTTTTTACGTGCATATTATTATGTACGTGTCGGTATAAATTCGATTTCCTGAATGTGTCGACATAAACTTTTTCTGGAAACGAGTCAGGTCAAATATAATACGTTTTGGTTTAAAAAAACATTTTTATGGGCATATTTTTATGTACGTTTCGGTTTAATTTGAGTTGGTGTATGTTTCGACGTAATTTTTTTGAGAACCGATTTGTTTGTAACCGAGTGGAGTCAAACTTCTTTTTTTCCATTTTTACTAAAGCTCTAATTCATCTCTTTTGGTTATACGTGTCATCTTTTCCATTAAACCCGCTATATTTTCTATGTATGAATCAGGTCACATATAATACTTTATGGTTGTATGGTATTTATATCCGATTTACTTTATTTTTGATCCAATTACAATTCTTATATAGGTTACGTTGAGTTCAATCGGATACGTCGAAACGCGTGTTTTCATATGGTTACGCGTCACATAATGTTTGGACTAATCCATTTAATGTTTGCGATGTACCGCACCGCAACGCGCGCTAGTGTTATTCCTAGTTGTGATTAAATTAGGCCATGACTTATCCCCTTCTTTATTTGTTTCCCCAAATTAATTGCAACTCTTATTTGTTTATTCTTTTTGTTTACTTGTCTAGAACTTCCAATTAATTTCCCTTCATTGAGCTTGTCATACTGTTGGATCACAAATAAATACAATTAAATCATCTAAACACATTCAAGCAACAATCAAAAGATAACTACGAATTTGATTTTTCATTATCTTTAAAGAAAAGATTGTATAAAAAAGAATTTGATATTTCGTTATCTTTAGAAAAAAAAATTTAAAAAGTTGGTGCATTAATAAGTTATTATATTTAGAGGTTAAAATAGTCATTTATTCCATAAAAACTTGTAGCTCCTTCTAAACGCTACTAGTAGGAGCGTTCAACCAAAAGCTTCAAGCTCCTAACCTCAAAGTTTCAAGCTCCTTCAACCAAACCGCGTTTTTTTATTGAGTATGAACTTTTTCTTAAAAGATTAAAGTTAGAAGCTTTTAAAAGGTCCATGCCAAACATAGCGATGATAAATCACAAATAACATAAAGTGTACAACAACACACAATGTTCGTCGTTAAAAAAAACAATGTTCCTAGCAATCGTCTTTGTCTAACGGGTGGTCCAAAACAACAATGTGATCATCACCACCATCGCATGTATCCTCTTCAACTTCAATTTTCGCCTATGAATCCTTCATCCTCCTCATTAGTCGCTTGCTCTATTGTGTCGGTGTCTGTGACTAGGATGATGCGTTCACTACTAGTTACTTTATCCGGTAACTCAAACCGTTCATAAATCTGAAGAAACTCGTGTTCTTCCGTGTTTTCATTGTTCACACATAAAACCATATATATATATGGATTGGGTAAAATGAAAACCACCTTTAGTTGTGAGAACCGTAGAAACCAATATTAACCATTGATCAAATGTGTTTAATAGATGAGATTAAAAGACAATAAAGCAGAATAATAATTGTGCTTTAATTAATGAGTTTTTTATTTTTAGTAAGATAAGGGCTAATTGGTCTTTTTACTATAAACATTAATAATTGGTCTTATTAATGAATGTGCTTTAATTAATAAGATTGTTTTTTAACTAAAAAAATTTTAAAAATTGAGGTAAATGTTTTCATTGCAAATAAATCACCAGAAAATGAAAAAAAATAAACGAAAATAAATAAAGCGAAGTCGTCGTTAGTAAATGATAGCTTGCACCTCCATCGTTTGAGATCTGCACGGACACCACACAAAACATGTAAAAATCCCAAATTATCATTCTACAAACAATTAAATATCATTTACTCTAAAATATAGCGTTTACATTCAAAAAAAGTGACGTTTATAGGAGGTCGAGCGGGCGTTCAGGGGCGTAAAAACGTTTTTCTGCAGCATGTAAAAAAACATTTTTTACTTTCGACACCGAGCGAAAATTTTTTACATCGGCAACGAATGTAAAAATATTTTTTTAAACGTATGTAAAAACTACAAATTTACAAACGTGAATTTACAAAACATTTTATATAATTGTTTTTTATGCTGCCGACACGTAATTTTTTTATTTTTACCCCAGCCCCGGCTGTAAATTAATTTTACGCCCCGGTTGTAATTTTTTATTTCCGTCTCGTTTGTATGTTTTTTACGCCACTTTTAAAACATTTTAAACTTTTTTTACGCCTCAGTAGTAAACTTTTTTTACGCCCCCAATCGATTGTTTGGGTAGGGGTTTTTTAAATTTTTACAGGGGCCGTAAAAAATTTTGAGAATAAGAAACTTTTATTTCATATGACACCGTGTGCAAAAAAATATTTTACATTCGACAACTTACATAAAAACATTATTCAAACGTACGTAAAAACTATTTTACGCCTTCCGTTTTTACATACGTTTGAAAATTAGATTTACGCGTGACGTTTAGAGGAGTTCGGGTCGGCGATCAGGGGTGTAATAAAACTCTTTTTACGCACGTTGTCAAAACATTTTATTTATTTATTTTTTTACATAATAGTGTTCTCATACGCAGTTCGTGTAAATGTTTACGCACGTTTCAAAACTTTTTTTACGCACGTTATCGAATGTTTTTTTAACTTGTAGTGCAAAGTCATCAAACGTTAACGAACGAAATAGAAATTCTCAATAAACATATATGACAAATATAGCTTGAATTTATAAAGAACATTATGTCATAATTAGGGAAAATAGAGCAAAAAGAAATAAATATCTTTTTCGATAATTTTGTATTTTCTAATAAACATATAAGACAAATATAGATTGTATTTTATAAAGAACATTATGTCATAATTAGTGAAAATAAAGCAAATAGAAATAGATATCATTTTCGATACTTTTGGTGTTTTGATTTGAAACCTCAAAATATTTTTTCTCAATTTTAAATATAAAAAGTATATAAAAGAGATTAAAGGTAAGAGATATTATTATGTCAGGCATATTAATGATGATGTGATGTGTTTTAGACATAAGAGAGATGTGATATGACTTTCAGAGAAAAAGACTAAAATACCCTTTTAAATTAAATTGATTATAGGTGACGTGTTAAAATTCTATTAAATGGGAGGAGTTCTCATGGTTCTCGCAACTGGTAGTGGTTCCAGCTTGAACCGAATCATATATATATATATATATATATAGAGAGAGAGAGAGGGAGCCGCGAATCCTCTTGAAAGAGAGGGGTGCCTTCGGGAACGCGGACACAGGTGGTGCATGGCTGTCGTCAGCTCGTGCCGTAAGGTGTTGGGTTAAGTCCCGCAACGAGCGCAACCCTCGTGTTTAGTTGGCATCATTGAGTTTGGAACCCTGAACAGACTGCCGATGATAAGCCGGAGGAAGGTGAGGATGACGTCAAGTCATCATGCCCCTTATGCCCTGGGCGACACACGTGCTACAATGGCCGGGACAAAGGGTCGTGATCCCGCGAGGGTGAGCTAACTCCAAAAACCCGATGTATACACGCGTACACCTATACATACATACATGCATACACACAGATACATATCTACACAAGTTTATTAGTTTAAGCTTGCGAAGCCCTCGTGGTGGTGTTTCAGTTTAGTAACCATTAGTCTTGGTATGACTGCGAAGCCCCTCTCCTGGTCAGTCCTTCAGACCCTGTGGAAGTGCAATTGGGTCCTACTTGTTGTTAGGGAGTGATTTTTGATAGGCATGGATCCCTCATCCTGAGATTAGTCTGGATATATTATCCTTAGCGGGTGGTTCAAAGAGTCTAAGGATTGAGGATCCTTACTATTAGCTATAATTGTCTAACAATTGTTCCCAATGTTTTTTAGCTTGTGATTGCAGGAATGATACGAGTAAAGACTAATCCCAAGCGGGAATCTCGCGGAATATGCCATTATTCAGCACGTGCACAGGCTAGTGACCGTTGGTGGAAAACGTGGATGCATGGCTGAAATTTCGGATAGTTAGTTCATTGAGATTAGCTAGATATCTAATGGGATATTGAGCTTGATAGACGACACGGACACTTATTCGAACCACTACAACACTTCTGGTACTCCCTCTCTCGAAAACACACACATACACGATAGCTTACATTGTACCAAGCTCAATATCATCCAAAGTTGTAATCTTTTGTGTTCAATATAACCGGTGATCGGTAGTTTCCATCACCCGAGGTTTTTATGCCGGCGATCTACTAGTGATCAAGGGCTTTTCCTCGTATAAACCCCTGTGTTCATCTTAGTTTATCTTTCTAATTTCGTTTATACATTCATTTAACACATCGAGCACTCAACCTAACAATCAAAGCTTGGTTACATTATCTTTAATAAGATTTTTGACCAAAACAGTTTGGCGCCCACCGTGGGGCAATCGGTGCTTCAATTCTAAAAACTCATTCATTTCATTCATTTGTATTCATTTCTATCAATCACATGGCTTCTCAAGGAAAATCCAGTTCAAGTGCCATACTAGCGGTTACCACATCTCAGCCTAGTGCATCATTGCCACCGATTCCTCCTGCATACCAGAAGAGTGCTGAGAATCTCCAGAAGAAAACTACACCTGTTTATACAGGATCGATAACCTCTATTGTTTCCTCATCTACTCCCACTAACAGTGACCTCTCTACTTTGATCTTGCAGATGAAAGGATACATGGAACAACAGGACAAAACCAACCAGAAGATCCTCAGGGAGATTGATGAAATGAAGGAGCCGAAGAGATCAGTGGAGGATCACTCTCCACTAATGCCCAGGTCATTGGATTTTGCTTCTCCAGCATCGACGATCTAGTATTCTCAAGGATTCGGTGTCCAAATGCAAGGGTCCTCCAACTATCATCAAGGATCATTTGCGATGACACAGGCTCAAGGATCCTACTTCCAGCCTCAAGGATCACCTATCCTTCATCGAGGATCACTAGGAATTAAGGATCCTCAAGGATTCTTCTATGAACCTGCAGGATCGCAAGAGATGTACCAGCCCAGAGGATTCTATGCACCACATCAAGGATCCTCATCTCAAGTTCAAGGATCCAACTTGTTCCAGGATCAAGGATCCTTAGGGAGCCAACCGTCCAGGAACTCTGAAGTTCATATAGGAGACTTCATTCCTATGCAGACTATTGCTTCATCTGGCCCGGCCGTGGCACCTGAAGTGTCCACTTTTGGATACACTTCGGCGATACCGGTTCCAACCCAGTCAGGAGGTAACAATTTCAATACATCTTTTGGTACTAATTATGGTTCTATGCAGGACACAGGTATCAATCAGGCTATGGCGCGGGAACTTCAGAAGCTTAAGGATATGATATCCAGCATCCCAAGAGTGGTTAAGCCCATTCCTAAGATCCCGGATGGAAGTCATAGGGTGTCTTGCTTCGCACCGCCTATATCAATGCAGAGATACCAAAACGCTTTCAAACCCCTAACATGAAGTTGTACGATGGCACAACTGATCCGGAGGAGCATGTGGCACAATACCGGGAAAGAATGGAGATCAACCCCATTCCAGAAAGGTTAAAGGAAGCCTGTCTTTGTAAGCGCTTCGGATCCACACTTACTTGATCAGTACTGAAATGGCTGCTAAGTCTTCCTCCCTACTCAATTGCTTTATTTTCTCATTTAGTTAATTTGTTCAATAATCAGTTTTCATGTAGTAGAACCTTTGAACGATTAACTAGTGATTTATATAGGGTAACACAGGGTCGTGATGAATCCTTAAGGGATTATATCACTAGGTTTAGTAAAGAATCCTTAGATATTCCCAGTCTGGATATTGCCACTGCTGTGGAATCATTTAAAATGGGATTACTTAGGGATTCAAAATTCTATGACGATCTTGTTATGACACCTTGCAGGAATTTAGACGAAGTGAGGAACAGGGCATTGAGGTTCATTCGTTTAGAGGATGATAAAAGGATCCAGGAGAGATTGTCAGGATCCTCAAAACAGGAAAAGCAAGGATCATTCTTTAAGAATAACCGATCCAAGTCATACTCTAAGAATGACAATCACAATGTGCATGCGGTCGAAGAGGAGGAAGATGATGAGGATTACCCTCCAATCTCTGAATATTGTTTTTCTGCTGATAATAATGAACTAATCCTTGCTATGCAGAATTTAGGTGACAAGGCTAGGTGGCCAAGGAAAACTGACAAGGCCGGAGCTACTAAGGATAAATCTAAGTGGTGTGCTTATCATGAGGATTTTGGTCATCTCACCGACGAGTGTATAGCGTTGAGGAAAGAAATAGGCTATCTTTTGAGCAAGGGATACCTAAAGGAGTTGCTCGGAAGGAAAAAAATCAAGGATCCAAGATCCTGAAAGGGCTCCTCTTCCACCAGCAGACGCTCAAATTATAAACTTCATCTCCGGAGGTTCTGATATATGTGGAACCTCGTTTTCGGCAGCAAAAAGACATGCCAAGGAAACAAAAATGGAGAATGGAGAAAGACCAATTCGAACCTCTACTCTGACTCAGCAGAAAATTATATCCTTCGATGAAGACGACCGTGTAGACATACAGGATCCTCATCACGACGGTTTAGTCATTACATTTTTTATTTCTAACCATTTTGTTCGCAGGATCCTCATCGATGGAGGGAGCTCAGTGAACATAATACAGTTGGATGTCCTCAAGAGAATGAACATTCCTGAATCCAAAATCGTTCCAAGATCATCTGTGCTTGTGGGATTCAGTGGAGAAACCAAGAATACACTGGGGACATCAAACTCCCAATTTATATAGAGGGAGTGAATTCTATCCAGAAATTCTGTGTAATAGATTCCTTATCTTGCTGTAATGTTATCCTTGGCAGGCCATGGATACATGATATGAAGGTAGTTCCCTCAACGTATCACCAGTGTGTCAAGCTACCAACTCCTTGGGGAGTAGTAAAGTTAGAGAGTGATCAGCAGGAAGCAAAGAATTCTTACACTTCCTCAATGAAACCAGCTTCAAAGCCCAGGGAAGCATAACAATTAAAGTATCATCCAAGAGACGTCATGGAGGCTAGAGAATAGGACGTCAAGGATATTCTGTTAGATCCCGTGGATCCTGAATCCAAAGTTTATATAGGATCCGGGATCCTAGATAATATTGAACAGGATTTAATATCCTTTCTGAAGAGAAGGAAATCTACCTTTGCTTGGAAACATGAAGACATGACATGTATATCTAAGGATGTTATTACTCATAAACTTGGTATTGACAAATCTTTCAGGCCAATACACCAAAAGAGGAGAAAGTTTGCTCCTGAAAGAAATGCATGTCACACCCCGACCCGCAGCGGATAAGGTGATCGGGGCATGATTGGGTTATCATCAAAGCTCATGACATTTATTATATGTTTCATATTCATTAATACAATTTAATGGAAATTTACAATGAATGGTACAACATGTTCTAACTATCAGTCTAAGCTTCTTGGTTCTCTTCTAAGGCATATCCTATGTTTTCCTTGCTTCAACCTGTTCACCTGTATCATGTGTAAAAGGGTTTTTGGATCAACAATAATGTTGGCGAGTGAATCCTATGGAAAACATTTGAACATATTTATTTAAATTGATTATGAAATATGTGCACAACCAAACATGAGTAAAATTATATGTAACTTAATCAACAATCATAAGATATTAAATGAAACACTCATGAACAATAATGGACAATTAAAGGCACGCGATGCTCAACTCGTCTCTCACGAGGAACTGAGAGGCCTGATGAATGAATTGCATAAACATGATAATATGAATGACACAACTACAAACAATAAAACTCAATGATACACACATGAACAATAATGAATTTGTTGTGAAGCACGCGATGTTCTACTCGTCTCCCACGAGGAACTGATGGGCTTAATGTATGAGTTTCATATAATTTGACAAAGGGAAATAAGTAAATCACAACAATCAAAACAATCTAAGTTTAGGTCATGATGTGGTATGGCACAAGTTTAAATAAATAACTTAATTATTTTCATAACACATGACACACCCCAAAACGTGTAATTTAAAAGGGGGAGTTGTAAGATTCACTCACAGTGGGTGCGTTCGGTTGATGACGTTGAATGCACGCGAAGTGGTTTTAACCACGAGTGAGATTTAACCTAGATAAATCGCATTATGGTTTGGTAAGTAAACGGGTTTTATTAATCTATTTTAGTAGGATTGTTGGGTGTATTTTTGTGAGTTTGAGGCTATTTTCTAACCTTAAAAATGTTATTTTTAAGTATTTTTAATTGATTTTTAATTAAAATAATTAAATAAAAATAATAAAAAAATTTATTTTTTTTTCTGACCGTTGACCGTTTGACTGACCGTTGACCTGACCGTTGACCGGTTCGGAAGGCATGTTATTGTGCGCTGGGTGAGGCTCGAACCCGAGACCTCCCGTACGCGTGCACGCAGCTCTACCAACTGAGCTACGTGTCTAACCCGTTATATATCTGATTTTAATTATATATATATATATATTAATTAGATTAAACCGAAATTCATTTTATTTTAAAAACATTTTAAGCGAAACGGTCGTGCACTCCACAGGTCTCGAACCCGGGACCTGTGGTTTAATCTAACACACAGTCCACCGCTGGACTGTGTGTTTAACATGTTATATAATTTGATTTTTATTATACTTAAATACTAATTAGTTATTTCCTTTTCTGCCTTATTTAAAAAGAAGAGATAATTGTCCGAGTCGGTGTAGAAGACCGGACTCGAACTCGTGACCAGTGATATAAACAAACACACAGTCCACCGCTGGACTGTGTGTCTAACTTGGTTATTATTCCGGTTATTAATATTCTTAACATATAACTGTGGCGACTCCGGTTCAGTTTAACAAAAAAATGATTTTTATTAAGGCATCGTGTGTGTGACCGGAATCGAACTCGAGACGTTAGCGTTTTATGTGCACACAGTCCACCGCTGGACTGTGTGTCTAACCCAATTAATTTCTTGATTTATATTATACTTATATGATACAGAAATACATCGTCTTCTTCATCCAGTTAGAACCAGAAATCAGAAATCGACTGGTTCAAGATTTTTATCAGTTTATTAGTGTGTTTCAGTCCATTAAGGTAAGATAAAGGTGAAAAGATAAAGAAAATAAGCGAAGGAGGTATACCGACTGGACCCTCTGTTTTCCGGCAGAAACTCCGGCGACAGCAATCAACTCCGGCGTCAGGTGTCTTGCAGCAGCAAGTCTCCGGAAAGCTTGGAAAAAGTAAGGGTGACTTCGGTATAAACTTAGAAGGTTCAGTAAGGCTCGACAATGGGGAAACCGGTTTTTCCGGCGACGAACAGATAAGTTCCGGCGAGTGGAATTACGCCGAGGAAAAGTGTGGTTTTGAGCGAAAAAGTTTGCAGTGGGTTGAGGGTGAATTTATAGGGGAAAAACGAGATGTATTTGGACTGATTTCGGACTGTGTTCGTTTATTTAAATTTTCCGGCGGTTATGATTTTGGTCGCGGACTTCAAACATCGGTTATAACCGATGTCTGGTTAATGGTTTACGTTATAACGTAAATTGGTGATAAAAACTCGCGAGATTTCCGGGATTCCGACGACTGAACTGTTTGGGCGCCGATTTTGAATTCGTAACGTCACTTTATGAATTAAATGATTCTATTATTTAACAAACGGAACAAGTGGCGCAGTGGTTTGTGTGTATGTGTTAAGTTCGTTTGCTGATTCGGTACAGACCCGGGTTCGAAACCCAGCAGAAACAAATCATTTTTATTTTGCGATTTTTGACAGTTTTTCAAAAACTAAATATATATTCCCGTATAATAATTGATTACGAATCGTTTAAAAATATTTTGGGCATTTAATTCGCAAGAAAATTTTTGACTGACTGTTCGGTTGATAAACGGAGCGGGTTTGGTAAATCCGTTTTTGACGGATGTTACAATGCAATCATCCAAGAGGAGGTAGATAAGTTACTAAGGGCAGGTATGATTAGAGAAGTCAAGTATCCAAGATGGTTAGCCAATGTGCTTGTTGTTCAAAAGAAAAATGGAAAGTGGAGGGTATGTGTCGATTTTACTGACTTGAACAAGGCATGTCCCAAGGATCCTTTCCCTTTACCCCACATTGACTCCATGGTGGATGCTACGGCGGGTCATGAGTTGTTAACTTTTATCGATGCTTCATCTGGATTTCAGCAAATTCAGATGGAACCATCTGATCAAGAGGATACAACGTTCATGACACCCACCGGCATATATTGCTATATTGCTATGCCCTTTGGTTTAAGAAATGCAGGTGCTACATACCAAAGGCTGGTGAATATGATGTTCAAAGAACAACTTGGACACACGATGGAGGTATACATAGATGATATGGTGGTCAAGTCTAAAAGAGCTGAGGATCACCTTAAGGATCTCAAAGAAGCATTCAATATCCTTGACCAATACAATATGAAATTGAATCCTTCCAAATGCCATTTCGGAGTCAAAGCTGGAAGGTTCTTAGGATACATAGTGACCAAGAGAGGGATCGAAGCAAGTCCGGAGCAGATAAAGGCTATAATCAACATCAAGTCTCCTGCCAACGCTAAGGATGTGCAAAGATTGATAAGAAGAATCGCCGCCCTGAACAGATTCATTTCAAAATCCTCAGAAAGATGCAAGGATTTCTATGATATTCTGAGGAAGAATAAGAAGTTCGAGTGGACGGAGAAGCATGAAGCTGCTCTACAGGCTCTCAAGAATTACCTATCCTCAGCACCGGCTTTAATGAAACCTGAAAATGGGGAACCATTATCCTTATACCTAGCTGTTTCAGGTAAAGCAGTAAGTGTGGTCCTTGTTAAGGATCATGAAGGCCAACAACATCCGGTATACTATGTAAGTAAAAGTTTACTTGATGCTGAGGCTATGTATTCTCATTTAGAAAAGCTTATTCTTGCTTTAATTATGGATTCAACCAAACTAAGACATTATTTTGAAACTCATACTATTGTCGTTAAAACTAACTTTCCTATCAAGAATGTTCTGAGGAAACCAGAGATGTCGGGGAGAATGGCAAAATGGGTTGTTAAACTTAGTGCATATGATATTAAGTATGAGCCTAGAACTGCTATTAAATCCCAAGCTTTGGCTGACTTTGTGCCTGATTTCAGTACTGATCTACAAAGAGAAGCTGAATTGGAGGTACAACAACTTGAGGAGACCAAGGATCCTTGGACACTCTTCACAGATGGAGCCTCGAATGTCAAAGGAACTAGGCCTACTACTAAAATCGCCACAGGGGGACATTATACCCCAATCAATAGCATGTGAATTCCAAACCACTAATAACGAGGCAGAGTATGAGGCCTTGATAGCAGGTTTGCAATTAGCTAAGCATATGAGGATCAGGTATCTTCAAGTGTTTGTGGATTCTCTATTAATTACTAGTCACTATAATGGTTCTTATGCTGTTAAAGGTGAGAAACTAATCAAATATTTGGAGATAGTCAAGAAATTGGCAGATTATTTTGCTTTTTCAGCCTTACATAGGTACCTAGAGAAGAAAATGCAGAAGCAGATGCCTTGGCCAATCTAGGATCCTCACTAAAGATACCAGAGGATGTAAAGATACCTATTATCCATGTGCTAACTCCTGCAATTGAGGAAGATGAAACAATGGATATAGTGGGTAATACTGCAATTCTATCCAGTGATGATCTGGAGTCGAATTCAGGATCCTGGATCCTTCCAATAATGAAGTATATTCAGCATGGGGAAATTTCGATTGGCGAGAATCTTAAAGCCTTTAAGATAATGGTATCCCAATTCACTATAATTAATAACATGTTATATAAGAGATCTCTTGCAGGACTCTATCTACGATGCATTGAGGATCCTGAGATCCAAGAAGTCTTAAAGGATTTTCATGAAGGAGACTGTGGAAACCACACTAGGGGGCAGAGCACTATTTTCAAGGATCCTCAGGACAGGATACTATTGGCCTACAATGAAGAAAGATGCCATGGAGTATGCGAGGAAATATGACGCTTGCCAAAGGCATAGTAACATTCTACATCTACCGGCAGAACCTCTGCATCCTATACCCTCCTCTTGGCCATTTATGAGGTGGGGAATGGATATAGTAGGCAAGCTTCCCAAGGCACCAGGAGGAAAAGTGTTCGTGCTAGCTATGACAGACTATTTCTCTAAGTGGATAGAAGCTGAAGCCTTTGCCCAAGTCAGGGAAAAGGAAGTTTTTTTGTGACAACTGGGGGATTAGGATGATTACATCAACACCAGTCCACCCACAAGCTAATGGCCAGGCAGAATCATCCAACAAGATCATCATCAACAACTTGAAGAAGAAGCTTGGATCCAAAAAGGGCAAATGGGCTGAGGAATTACCTTATATCTTATGGCAGACATGACAACTCCCAAGAATGCAACGGGTCAGACTCCCTTCTCCTTGGTCTTTGGAACTGAAGCAGTGATCCCTATAGAAATGGTAGTCCCTACGGCCAGGAAGCATCCGTGATCCTGAAGTAAATGCTGAGACTCTGGCTCAAGACCTGGATACCATGGAAGAACTTAGAGACTTGGCGAGAATTAGGTAGGCTAGCTATCGACAAAGGATGACTGAAGCTTACAATAAGAATGTCAGGGTCAGAAGATTTCAAGTAGGTGACTTGGTATTGAGGAAAGCATTCCAAAATACCACGAACCCTGCTGATGGCAAGTTAGCACCGAAATGGGAAGGCCCCTATCTAATTGAAGCTGAGGCAGAAAAGGGGGCATATCGTTTGTTAACTATGGGTGGTGACCTTCTGCCAATAGCCTGGAATGCTACCCACCTAAAGAGTACTTTATGTAAGAATCAAGGATCCTCATAGGATATATGATCCTCACTTCGGTAACATTTTACTAATGCTTTCATTTGTATTGTACCTCTTATTATTTATTATAAAGTAAGGATGTTGAATTTCCAACATTCAACCTTATCAAGCTTTAAGTTTTGCAGAAGTTATGACAATGGATCAAGAGGTTGGCCACCTCTCCAAAGTTTTTGGGCTTGTCCCCAGCTAAGGTATCTATTACCTCCTACGGGTCTTTACCATTCACACGAATTGGGTTCCGACACCCTTGCCAGTTGCGCACGTTATCCAAGTATAGTTCGAGGCAATGGGACCAGTACCCGCTTTAGGGGCTGACAATTTCATTGCTGTTGGCTATATGTAGGATCCTAAGTATAATGGTAGACGTACCATACATCCGTTCCTAAGGTTTCTAACGTTTTCACGTTAGCTAAGGTTTTGTCATTTTCATATCACTTACGATCGGTTAGTCGCCAGTTTGGGCCATACACCAGAATCCTAAGGTTTTGGCATTTTCATGTCACTTACATTGGGCTTGTCCCCAGTTTATTTGGGCTTGTCCCCAGTTTATTTGGGCTTGTCCCCAGTTTATATGGGCTAGTCCCCAGTTTATTTGGGCTTGTCCCTAGTTTATATGGGCTTGTCCCCAGTTTATTTGGGCTTGTCCTCAGTTTGTTGGGCTTGCCCCCAGTAACTAATGATTCTTTCATTTGATGTTTGGCTTAGTCCCAAGTTAAATACTGTTACAGGTTTACGAAGTTTAACAGCTAAGGATCCTGAATCCTAAAGTCTTATCGATTGTTATGCTTTGGTTGACACAACTGTAAGTGTTAAGGATATAGAGTCCTAACTTGGATTCACTGGTACGATCCTTCATTTGCCTTTGTTTTATTTTTGGTTTATTTATGTTACCCTTCAACCTTTGACAACAGGGTGTGTGATCCTTGATCATATGATGCAAAATCTTTAAGATAGAACTTGTTTTGACACATATTCGGTGTTCTTTTTAGCAACTTATAAATTCCAAAATTATATAGGGAATTGACCAATAAGTATAGATGCAACGATATTCAAAACGTAAAATTAGTAGGCGACACCAAAGATAGCTAGAAGATTAAAGTTTTATTTATTTAAAACCCTTTAAGAGGTTGTCAAAATTGCCTACCCAAGCTTCTACCAGCAAAACATGGCCCGTCCACTTGGGTTGGCAAAGGGTGTCCATATAACGTGTTATACGTTGCAGAGTTTAAAATGCAGGAAATAAAAGGGGGGGGTATCAAGGGCTTCATCCTCCACAAACAGAAGGACCCATCCACCTTTGCTACCCCCTATTGTCTGAAGGATCAGTGATCCTTGAACCTAAGAACTATTGTTTAGTTACAGACCATAAATTGTTCAACATAAAAAACACCACCACTAAAAACCAACAATCCTACAAAAATGGGCTCCGGCCACGTATAGAATTACTCATCATCGCCCATTCATGCAACCTACTCCACGGCTGCTTCACCACCTTCACCTCATTCTCTCTTGCCACCAACCGCTGCCTCTGCCAGATCCATAAGCTACTTGGCTCCGCCTCCGGGATGGGTGCCTGCTCAGGATTTTCTTCGTCACCCAGCTTGATCAACCTCTGCTTCCAAGCAGCTACATCCCACTCAGCCCTGTTAAAAGAAGGATTCATGGCCTCTTCAACCATTTTAATCCTATCTTTGAGGATAGACCTAACGGCAGAAACCTTCGCCTCGTCAGCAGCCTCCAATCTCTCTTTGTTAGCCCGGATCTGATCCACCAAGATTTCCTTCTCCAAGCGCTTGACCTCCTTTTCCAAGTTGGAGATCTTTTTTTCCTTGGCAGCAGCAATTGTGCGGAACTTGTCAACGTGCTCTTCAGCTTCAGCTAGGAGTTTTCCTTGGAGGGCTTCGAGTTGGGCTATTTTCTGCATAAGTCAAAATTTTCAGGATCATGATCCTCAGGGTTCAAGTGTAATTCAAGAATAAGTGATCCTTACCTCAGAAATGAAGTCAAAGATTTGTTGCTTGATCTGGGAGGCATCCTCGGTTGGCTCGCTCGGTTTCTTCCTTTTGCTCCCGGATTTGGCCCTGGAAGGCATGACCCTTGTTCCTAGCTTACTTTGGCATGAGGCCAATTCAGCCTTGATGGAGCGGGGGGAGATGATACTTTGAAGTTCCCCGAGATCAAACTTGGTGGCAGATTTGGATGTAGACTTGGCAGCACCTATGCAAATCAAACTCAGATAAGTATTTATAAGCTATCTATTTTGTTGAATATTTTCATATACTTGTATACAAGTACTTACTTGACATCGTGACAGAGGTAGAGGTATCTTCTTCTAAATCCTTGATTGTCACACCCCGACCCGCAGCGAAAAAGGTGATCGGGGCATGATTGGGTTATCATCAAAGCTCATGACATTTATTATGCGTTTCATATTCATTAAATACAATTTAATGGAAATTTACAATGAAGATTACAACATGTTCTAACTATCAATCTAAGCTTCTTTGTTCTCTTCTAAGGCATTTCCTATGTTTTCCTTGCTTCAACCTGTTCACCTGTATCATGTGTAAAAGGGTTTTTTGGATCAACATAAAGTTGGCGAGTGAATCCTATGGAAAACATTTGAACAAGTTTATCCAATTGATTATAAATAATGTGCATAACCACATATGAGTAAATGTAGATGTAAATTTATTGACACAACACATAATATTAAATATTGCACATACATACATCAACTGATTGTTTTGAGGCACGCGTTGTTCGACTCGTCTCCCACGAGGAACTGATGGGCCTAATGAATGAGTTTTGAGGCACGCGTTGTTCTATGAACTGATGGGCCTAATGAATGAGTTTTGAGGCACGCGTTGTTCTACGAACTGATGGGCCTAATGAATGAGTTTTAAGGCACGCGTTGTTCAACTCGTCTCCCACGAGGAACTGATGGGCCTAAATGAATGAGTTTTAAGGCACGCGTTGTTCAACTCGTCTCCCACGAGGAACTGATGGGCCTAAATAATTTGCATACAACTTGACAATATGTAATACATCACAACCAACAATATTTACATTCTAGTTTAAATCATATAATGGTATAGCACGAGTTTGCATAAGAGAATTAGTTTAAGCGACACATGATACACCCCAAAACATGAATAAAAAGGGGAATTTGTAAGAATTCACTCACAGTGGGTGCGTTCGGTTGATGATGTTGAATGCACGCGAAGTGGTTTTAACCACGAGTGAGATTAACCTAGATAAATCGCATTATGGTTTGGTAAGTAAACGGATTTTATTAATCTATTTTAGTAGGATTGTTGGGTGTATTTTTGTGAATTTAAGGCTATTTTCTAACCTTAAAAATGTCATTTTTAAGTATTTTTAATTGATTTTTAATTAAAATAAATAAATAAAAATTATAAAAAAATTGACCTTTTTTGACCATTGACCGTTGACTTTGACCGTTGACTTTGACTGACTGTTGACCGGTTCGAATGCATATTGTTGTGCGCTGAGTGAGGCTCGAACCCGAGACCTCCCGTACGCGTGCACGCAGCTCTACCAACTGAGCTACGTGTCTAACCCGTCATATATCTGATTTTAATTATATATATATATTAATTAGATTTTAAACAGAAATCCTTTATTTTAAAAACGATTTTTAATCCAGAGAACCGGTGCGCTCCACAGGTCTCGAACTCGGGACCTGTGGGTTGTGTAACACACAGTCCACCGCTGGACTGTGTGTTTAACATGTTATATAATCCAATTTTTATTATACTTAAATACAAACTATTTGTTTTCATTTCTGACTTATTTAAAAAGGTAAAATAATTGTCCGGGTCGATGCAGAAGACCGGACTCAAACTCGTGTGCTTTGATTAAACATACACACAGTCCACCGCTGGACTGTGTGTCTAACTTGGTTATTATTCCGGTTATTAATATACTTAACATATTCATAAATTCAATCCGGTTCAGTTAACAAAAAAAGGAATTTTTATTAAGGTAGCGTGTGTGGAAACAATATTCGAACTCGAGACCTTTGCGTTTAATGTGCACACAGTCCACCGCTGGACTGTGTGTCTAACCCGGTAAATAACTTGATTTTAATTATACTTATATGTTTACCGAACTTCATCTTCTTCGTTGTGTTATAACCAGAAGTGACGACTGACTGGTTCGAAGTGTTGATTCAGGTTTCTTTAGCGTTTTATGATTAATTACAGATGAGATAAAAGTAAAAAGAAAGGAAATTAGGCGTGAAAAGTACCGACTGGCTTTCCTCTGTTTTCCGGCAGAACTCCGGCGACAGCAATCTCTTCCGGCGACGAGTGTCTTGCAGCAGAGAATCTTCAGAAAGCTTACACAGGGTGTGGGTGACTTCGGTATAAGTTTAGGGGGTTCAGTAAAGCTCAGAGATTAAGGACTCGGTTTTCCGGCGACGAACAGAATATTTCCGGCGAGTGAGTTTTCGCCGAGAAAGGGTGCGATTTGAGAGTGAAAGGTTTCTGGTGAGTTGTGGGTGAATTTAAGGGTAGTATCGAGATGTATGGGGTCTGAATTTGGTCTCAATTCGAAGTCAGCCGTTCTCCAGCGGTTACGACTGATGTCGCGGGTTCAGACGTCGGTTATAACCGTCGTGGGAGTTAATTCTTCGGTTAAATTGAGCGGAAACGTAAATTATCGGCGAAGTCGTCGGGATTTCCGACGACTGCTATTTGGGCGCAAATTGACTGAATTTTGACTTCCGCACTTTATTATTTGAATTAATTGATTCCTTTTATTATCAGAAAATCAAAGTGGCGGAGCGGTTTAAATGTTGGGTGTTAATTTGTTGTTGAAAACCGGTACAGACCCGGGTTCGAAACCCGGCAGAACCAAAGCATTTTTATTTTGCGATTTTTAACAGTTTTTCAAATACAACTTATATATTCCAATATAATAATTGATTGTGTATCGTTTAAAATTATTTTGGGCATTTAATTCGCAACGAAATTTTTAACTGATTGTTCGGTTAATAAACGGAGCGGGTTTGGTAAAATCCGTTTTTGACGAATGTTACATTGATCTTGGGGTAAAAGGTCCTCACAGATGAATCAAGTGGCCAAAAGGCAGCAATCCTTATTGGCGTGGTAGGTAAATCTCTCAAGGCAGTGTAGCTGGTCACTGCATGCACAAGAAACAGGATCAGTTATCCTCAGTATAACAAAAGGTAACATATCCTAAATTCTACCCTTCAAGTTCCACTTTTTGGAAAGATACTCCCCCCGAGGAATGGAGTCTCTTCTCATAAAGAAGAACTGGTTTTTCCAGTTGGTGTCATTATTGGTGATTTTGAGTAGTGGGGTGTGAATTTCGGATTTGGATTTGAAAAGATATCGATAAGACCCATGAGTCACAAGACTGTACAAGTTGGGGAGTTCAGTGATACCAAAGCTTAGACCCTCATTCTTGATCAACTGTTCCAGAGTATACAATACCCTCCACAGCATAGGCATGGCCTGGTTGTAGCACATGCCGGTCTGGGAAAAGAAGGTTTGAGTAAACACTAGGAAAGGATATGTATAGCCGATCAAGAATGGAGCGGAAGGAAAATAGATCCAGAAGTCTGATTCGCAATCACTTCTCAATGATGAATCATAGGGTCTAAAACTGTTTCCTCCGGGAAACAGGGGCGTATTTAATCAATTTCAGGATTGGTAAAATGGCAAAGCTCCTCTGAAGGATTTTTCAGAAGATTTTGGCTCTTGGGAGTGTGATCTTGTGATTGATCTTTGAGAGGGGAGGATCGAGTTGCCATTTTTCCCATGGATTAAAACAATGATAAAACAGAGGATTGAATAGGGAGAGAAAGAGGATACATGTTTGATGCTCTGGATATGCGAATAAAAAGGTTGAGATCAGATTTAAATAAGAGATTTGATCTCTATCCATATGCTATAAATAATGATGTTTGTTGCAGGTTATCAAATCAAATGACGTCACACTGTGCAACGGATATATGCAAGTTGCAACGGCTAGTCGTATTCTAACGGAAACATGACTAATTTGTTGAGCATTTAATTACTCATGGTTGGGGGCAATTGTTAGGGAGTGATTTTTGATAGGCATGGATCCCTTATCCTGAGATTAGTCTGGATATATTATCCTTAGCGGGTGGTTCAGAGAGTCTAAGGATTGAGGATCCTTACTATTAGCTATAATTGTCTAACAATTGTTCCCAATGTTTTTTAGCTTGTGATTGCAGGAACGATACGAGTCAAAACTAATTCCAAGCGGGAATCTCGTGGAATATGCCATTATTCAGCACGTGCACAGGCTAGTGACTGTTGTGGAGAACATGGATGCATGGCTGAAATTTCAGATGGTTAGTTCATTGAGATTAGCTAGATATTTAGTGGGATATTGGGCTTGATAGACGACACGAACACTTATTCGAAACACTACAACACTTCTGATACTCTCTCTCGAAAACACAAACATACACGCTAGCTTACATTGTACCAAGCTCAATATCATCCAAAGTTGTAATCTTTTGTGTTCAATATAACTGGTGATCGGTAGTTTCCATTACCCGAGGTTTTTATGCCGACGATCTACTAGTGATCAAGGGCTTTTCCTCGTATAAACCCCTGTGTTCATCTTAGTTTATCTTTCTAATTTCGTTTATACATTCATTTAACACATCAAGCACTCAACCTCACAATCAAAGTTTGGTTACATTATCTTTAATCAGATTTTTGACCAAAACACTTGTGAACGACAGTTCATCACTTTTGGGAGTTCTTACACTGCATCATAGACGATATCGTTTGGCGTGTTTTGTCTTGTAATCGCATATGAGATATTTGCCAAAACTTAGGTTTTTAAACAATTTCTTTTGTTGGTTATTTTGGACATGCCATTTAATTTGGTTATGTAAACCTAAACAAGTTAGTATGGTTTGTAACTCTTAAACTCCTGGTAAAACTTAGGTTTTTAAACAATTTCTTTTGTTGGTTATTTTGGACATGCCATTTAATTTGGTTATGTAAACCTAAACAAGTTAGTATGGTTTGTAACTCTTAAACTCCTGGTATCATTTGATGTTTAAATCATATTAGATGTTTACTTATCGGATGATTTAGAACCTTTGGGGTCACGCCTCATTTTTTCGCCTTCGGGGGGTGTGAATATAAACATACACATACACATACACCCATACATATACAGTAAAACCTCTATAAATTAATAATGTTAGGACGAAGATATTTTATTAATTTAGAGAGATATTATTATATCGATAAATTAATAAATTATTAATTTAAAGATTTGGCTATATTCGTGAGCAACTCTTAAATTAATGTATCAACCTTCAAAATTTACATGTCCGTCCCCTTTATCTATTTGAAACAAACAGAAACAAGAACCTTCAAAATTCCCATGTACCTTTGGAATCGGTCACTCGGGAAGAAGCATTGCAAGCGGCAACAACACTTCACAATATTTTATTGCAATACGAGAATACAGTGCCTCAACTTTTAAGTGCAATGCAGAGATTCAAAGATGAACTCAATATAGATTTGAAGTTCACAAAAAAAAAGTGACTATAGATTCATTTTTACTAGACAATCCTAGAATTTTGGAATATTTAATAATTATTAATTTATGGTTTTTCTAGGACCAATATATTTACATTGGGATTTCAAAAAAAAATATTATCTTATTATTTTATCGATTGGGGTCCAATTTTATACTGATCCCAAGTTGGGACCGGAAAAATTATTAATTTTATCAAGGTTATTAATTCATCGAGTATTAAATTGTAGAGGTTCTACTATATATATACACACACATACACAAAACATTTATACCTATCTGCATACATACACATAGTTACATACATATAAAATTTAAAACAAGAATAATGATATGTGTTGTTTTCTACACATTGATGACAGATACTACCTTGTCGGATTTGCGTCGATTTATGCGACAGATTTGTGACATAATTGTTAAATTTATTAAAAAATAAGCATTTTGTCATTGGTGCGTAAGAAACTAAATGATTGTTTCCTACGTCTTTGTGACAAATCTAATGAAAAATAAGTATTTTGTCATGTGTAGGGAATATAATTATTTTTTATTAATACACAAAATTTACAATTATTTATAAATATAATCGTGTATATCCTTGTATTTACTTATAATAAAATTATGTAAAAATAACTTTTTGTTCGAAATGTGTCACAAGTTGTGACACAATTCTAACGGAACGTTTAACTCAATAAAAAAATATTTAGTCACAAATGTGTAGAAAATATAATTATTTTTAATTATTAAACTAATTTTACTATTATTTATTAATATAAAGTGTATATCCTTGTATTTAGTTTTAATAAAATTATGTAATATGACTTGGTTGTCGGAAATGTGTCGCAAGTTGTGACGCAATTCCAACGGAATGTTTAATTCAACTAAAAAATTAATATTTTGTCACAAATGTGTATGAAATTATTTAATAATTAACCTTTTGTAGATTATTTCTGACAGACTGGGACGCAAATGTAAATTAATTAGGGTTTTCTTTTTATTTTCTGTCGTTGTTGCGTCAAAATTTTGACATAGAATTTTGGAAAAAAAATTTGGGAAATTTGTCACAAATTTGTTTGAATATGTAACAAAAATAATTATGTAGGAAATTTCCATAGGAAATTATACACTTTTGTAGCAGTGATTTGTTGCATTTCCGTTGAAAGAGTCTAGTAATTGTTACCCACTCAATAAAGTAATTAGGAGTTTGTTTGTAGTGGGCTAGTGGGTCCATCTTATTAGGGATTGTAGCATAGAGATGGGCATAAAAACCGGTTCCGAACCCGAACCGGTAGAACCGAACTGGACCCGGTTCCAGTTCCTACCCGACATTAAGTAGAACCGGTTTTGGGTTCAAAATACCCGTTGGTTCCAACCCAGTTCCACAATTTTACCATTTGAATCGGGTCGTACCCGGTTCCTACCCGTACCCGGTTTCACTAGTACCCGGTTCCACCGTACCCGGTTCCTACCCGTACCCGGTTTCACTAGTAAGAAATAAAATCTTACTGGAACCGGTTCTGAGTAATTTTTTATTTTTTTTGTAACCGGTTAATTTTTTTTATATATTGTAACCGATTAATTTGTTTTTTAATTTTAACCGATTATTGTTACTATTTTTATTTATCAATGTAACTAATAATAAAAATCAAACATAACAAACACAATAGAAAGAAACATTACACATACATTATTAAAAACACCAACCCAAACGGGTTACATCAAACATTTGAAGAACCGGTGCCGGAACCTTCTCCCGTCTCATTTTTCTTTGCCTTCGTCACCGGGCAATGCCGCTCAATGTGTTTCTTAAGGGTTGAGTTGGCTGCGGCCTTCATAAATTTTCCACAATCTTTGCATCTAGCCATCTCGTGGCTGTCGGACATTAAACAGAGATCAAAATTCTTCCATATAGCTGGGTTACTTTTCGTCTCTAAGACCGTAACAACTTCGTCGTTGCATGCCATAGGTATTTTGCAAGAACTTAGAAGTTGATTGATTTTGTAAGTTGATGATGGTGAGTGTTAAGTTTAGAAATGGTAAGTAGGAAGAGGTTTATATAAAAAAAAAACCGATTTTTTAATCAGGAACCGGTTTCCAATGGTAACATTTATCAGGAACCGGTTCCAACGGTAACATTTATCAGGAACCGGTTCTGAACAGTAAATGCCAGGTTTGACTGTCAGGAACCAGTTCCCAATAGTAAAATGGCAGGTTTGACTGTCAGGAACTGGTTCTGAACAGTAAAATGACAGGTTTGACTGTCAGGAACCGGTTCCCAACACTATCAGAAACCGGTTTCGCACCATACCCGGTTCCATAATACTCGTACCCGGTTCTACACGGTTCCATATTCTTGGGTGTGAACCCTGGACCCGGTTCCACACCATACCCGGTTCCAATGACATCCAAACAGAACTGGGTCCGGGTTGGAACCGGTTCCGAGTAATAATAAAACCTGATTATGCCCATCTCTATTGTAGCATGCATGTAGCTACTTATATTTCTTTACATATCCATTGATCCATTTTGAAGTATGAATGAAAAATATGATGGTTAAAATTCTTCTGTTCTTCTCATCTCTTTCTTCTTGATTAAATTTGGAACTTAACATTTATCCATACTGTAATTTATGTTTTAACTTCTGAAGATCAGAGGTTTCATGGATGGACAAGAAAGGACATAGTTTGCAACTACAACTTGTGACAATTTTAAATAAGCTTGGCACGGCTTAGCTTAGACAATTTTAGATAAGGGTAAATGCTATTAAATATTAATAAAAACTAATATTACAGTAAGGCTCGACAAGCCGGACGAGCTTCACATGCCAGGCTCGATAGGCTCGGGCTCAATATATAAACAGGTTTTATTTTAGGCTCAAGTTCAGCTGAGACTTGATAAGGCTTGTCTTGTATCGAGCTTTTCTCGAGACGGTCTCGAGCAGCTTGCGTACTGCTTGGTCATTTGCAACCCTAGATTCATGTAACGGAGAATTAGAAAAGTAAACTCGGAACTCAATGAAGAATTTGAAAAGTAAGCTGCCATAAATTTTGGAAACTGGAAATCGATGGAGATATGACACGCACATATAAATAGATTTAATTTGCATTTTATTTAGATTTATCAAAACAATCTAATTTTAAAGGTTTCGTATACAAGTTACATGGTTAGAGCATGATATTCATTTTCTCCTATCTAGTTGATAGCAATTAAAGAGAGTATTATTTCAAATCTAATAAATAAGCTATAGTATAGAAAATGTACTAATAATTTCATACTATGTCAATGTAAGGCTAGCTTGGTTGAAATACATATCTTTTAGATAGATGATCAGGAAAATTACACTTTTCATCCTTTATATATATATTATATTGTAATTGATAACCTTTAACTTTAATAATTACAGACACAGTCTTTTATTTATAAAACTCGTGACACTCTATGTCCTTTGACCCTAACCTTATTAAAAATTCAATTAAGTTAAGTTGGCATGTGCCTTGCACATCAAGGTAAACTGGTAATTTTATTCATTTATTTATCTAATATAAATTTAAACAATAAAAGAAATCAGCTTTAAAAAAATACACAATATATATATAAAAAAAACACAAAGCCATCTCTCTCGGTCTCTCTCTCTCCGACAAACCCCCACCACCACAGCCACAACCGCCACCCCTTTCTCTCTCTAAACTTACCATCCAAAACGACCTCCAATCCCACTGCCACCTCTGAAAACCCTAACCTTGTGTACGTTGTTGATTCCATGAGAGAAAACACGTCACCCTTTTTGACCACCACTACCATCGGAGTTATCGCCACCACCGCCTCTGACCACAACTACCGTCGGTGGTGGTGACCCAAATGAATCTTTTATTACTCAAATCAATCTTGTTAAGATTCTTGTTACCAAGAACAGAAGCTGGAATTTCACCAGAAAGATTGTTTTGTTTCCCGAAAAAATCAGTTCATGCAGATTCATCATTTCACCAAAACCCAAGGGTATGAGAACTTCTTTGAATCTGTATAATCAAAGAAAAAAGAAGAATAAACGAAAATTGAGAAATGATTCCGGTAGTTCAAATATTGCTCCACCTTCCGTACATACGTACCCTACGAGCGGAATCTGACCAGATCTCACAACAATCACCCGCACCACCACTATCTCACTACTACCATCAGATCTACCGACACACTATTATATCAACCACCACCCTCTCTTTAAACTCTCTCCCTTTCCCTCTCTCTAAATCAAAACACCACCATCATTAGGTACCACCTACCACCGTCGCATCTTCTCTAAACTCAACCATTGCTGGAGGGTTAAAACCTTAAATCAGTTTTAGACAGCCAGAGATTCAGATCTGTAATGGTGTTTTTCCAACGATTTTTGGTGTAATAATCCAGAGATTCAGATATGAGATTAAGAGGGTGATTGGGATTCCTTTTTAACTTCTGAATTCTCAAAAGTCCTTCTCAAAAGTGAGAAGTTAGAATCTAAACTTCTCAATTTCTCCTTTTCTGAAGCCATAAAAGTCCTTCTCTCTTAGGGTGTTTGGGATTCCTTTTAACCATAAAAGTCCTTCTGATGGGGTGTTTGGGATTCCTTTTAAGTTATAAGAAGTTAATAAGTCAAACTTAGCTCCAAAATAAGTTAATCCAAACACCCACTAAGATGGGATTGAGAAGGAAGAGAGAGAGAGTGCGGAGGTGTAGAAAGAGAGATTTACCAGATTTTTTTTATCTTTCTTTGTTAAATTTGATTAGTAAAATTACAAGCTTACTCTTATGTGTAAGGCACGTGCCAATTTAACTGAAATTTTTTAATTAGGTTAGGGCTAAAGGACATAGAGTGTAACAAGTTTTAAAAATAAAGGATTGTGACTGTAATTATTAAAGTTAAAGGTGATCTATTGCAATCTAATACAAACATAAAGGACGAAAATATAGTTTACGCCATATGATCTTATGTTTGAACATTGGAAGAAACGTAGTTTAAAATTTTGATGTGAAGTAAAGTATTGATGTTATTTGGTGCTATTAAAACAAAAATTCATATTTTTTTTCCTTGACACTAAACATTTGTTTTGTAAATATTTTTTATTTTACTTGAAAAGTTCCATGCTAGTGCTTTCAAACTTCTCATTTAGTCACAAACTTCTCATTTAGTCAAAAGAGTGTAGCTAAAAGTCAAAAGAGTGTAGCTAAAAAGAGTGTAGATAAAATTCAAAAAAGTGTAGCTAAAAAGATTTCAATGACTGCGTGGACGATAATGCTTAATATTTGGTGCCTATCGGTAATCTTAGTCTTATGTTAAGAGTTAATATTCACACATCTTTTTCTTTTATTTTTTTTATACCTACATAGATATAGAGAGAGAGATAGAATGAAAAAAGGTGTAAAAATAAGACGTAGGGTGTGAGAATAGTGAGAGCCTTTATTTTTTTATATTAAATCTATGCTTCTTTATCCGGTCTAATATCCGCTGAGTAAATGTTTACGAATATTATTTGCGTAAATAATTATGTATGTTGTATGTTTCAGATAAGAAGGTTGGGTAGTAACTTATATCATATCATTTCATACCAATGAGAATTTTAAAACAAATCTCATACCAGAAAACGTGTCTCATTACCCAGTCCTGTTTATCTAGGATTTCGGGTTTGCTCGTCAGGTTCAGGCTTTTTATTTCTTTGGTTTTACCAGCATTTCAGTATTAGTGATCATTGACGGTAATATGACGTTACTGCTACTTGACACGTTTTAGCTCTGCCGCAACACAAGGCCTAACAGTAGTTAACCTTATTTTACAAAACCTTATTTTACAAATTAGGATGGATAAGTCAAAAGGATTTAAAACATTTAATAATTTAATTTCTTTCCGAATAATGCTTTATTGAACTCATTATTAAATTATAGTATAGAAGTATCCAATTTTTGTATAAAATCCCTTTGGTGATACATGAGGCAACCCATCTTGCTAGTAACATCATGGAAATTTTTCTATCGTTCCAAACTTTGCTCATTACTTTGGTTTCATCCTTGACTTTGATAATTTGTGTCAAATGGATTTCATATTATTCCAATATAAAGAAAAGCTTCCCACCATCACCACGAAGGCTTCCGATCATCGGAAGCCTCCACAAGCTAGGCTCGAACCCTCATCGCTCCCTTGCGGCCTTGTCCCAAAACCATGGCCCAGTCATGCTCCTTCACCTTGGTAGCGTACCCACGATTGTAGCTTCGTCTTCTGAAGCAGCCCAAGAGATCATGAAAACCCATGACTTATCATTCGCTAGTCGACCCAACTCAGCTATCCTAAACATCTTGTTGTATGGTTGTAAGGACATAGCCTTTGCGCCTAATGGGGAATATTGGAGGCAGTTGAAGAGCATTGTAGCATCCCAACTTCTAAGCAACGCACAAGTTAAGTCGTTCCAACACGTGAGAAAAGAAGAGATTGGTGTTATGATTGGTGTGCTTGGAGAAAGTTGTGGTTCTTCCATTGATCTTACTCCGTTGTTTGATTCTCTTTCAGAAAAGGTTATGTGTAGGGTGGCCATTGGGAGAGCATACGATGGGTTGAAGCTCACAAACCTATTAAAACGGTATCTAACCATGTTTACTCGTTTGAGTGTTGGGACTTATATTCCATGGTTGTCATGGGTCGATCGAGTCAGTGGCTTACTCGGTCAAGCCGAAGATGCAACTAAAAAACTAGACGAGTTTCTTGAAGATGTTATTGAAGAACATGTGAACAAGAAAAGAGGAGATGATGAAGGGAAAGATTTCATTGACATCTTCTTAAATGCCCAAAAGGATCAAACAAACGGATTTAACTTTGAAAGAGATACCATAAAAGCTGTAATCATGGTAAGATTTTATGGTTCGGTTTCTGTTATTAACCAAATTGTGGGACCCCTTGAAGGATTCTTCTTAACTTCTTTGTTTCTTCATTATATATCTTTTTTGCTTTTCAGCTTTTCTAGTATAGTTAGGAATGGTAATAAAATTCATGCTTTCCTTAAAAGGAAATAAAGAAAACTACGTTTTAAACAAGAGATAATTGAAGCCATGTTTTTTAAGGTTTTCGTCTAAAGCCACGTTCTTATAAATAAATTAATATTCATGTCTTTTTTTTTATCTATGTCTTCTTATAAATAAATTAATATTTCATGTCTTTTTTTTTATCTATATCTTCTTATAAATAAATTAATATTCATGTCTTTTTTTATTTATATCTTCTTATTCTACGACAATTAAAAGGGTCCAATTGATATTTTTATATGAAAGGAAGTGATAGAGTTTGAACGAGAATCAGGGAGGTCATACTCTTAAAATCCAAATCGAGAGCCGGAGTCTCAAAATCCAATATTTTACAAAAAGTTTCAAAAAAAATCGGTAAATTAACACTACAAGCAAAAAAACAGCTTCTCCCCTTGAAAGGGAAAACTTAACACTAACAAAGTTTCTTAGTGATATCATTAGGTGTTCCAATCTGTGTAACTTTTTTTAATTTATTTCTTTTTTTCTGAATTGTGGCAGATGCAACATACATGAATATCGAGTACTATAGAGTGATTAGTTTTCTTATATTAACTTATAACAAGAGATAAACAAATTCACTAAATAATAATCAAGCTTAATAATTGTTCAATACAAGTCAAATTGGAAAACAGGTTTTACATAGCAAATTTTAGTGAACGGATCCTTGGTTTCGTCGTTGTATACTGAAATGTTCTAGCTCTCATCATCATGCAACAAGTTACATAAATATTGGACTATATATTTTCACTTGTTGAACAAAACAATATTAGGTTTTTATAAAATATTGTGTTCCTTGCAGGATATATTTGGTGGTGGAATAGATAACACATCAACAAATTTGGAGTGGATATTGAGTGAGCTAATAAAAAACCCAAGAGTAATGAAAAAGTTGCAAAATGAAATAACCGAAATAGCACAAGGAAGATCCATGATTCCCGAGGAAGACTTGGAGAAAATGCAGTATCTCAAAGCCGTCGTAAAAGAGAACTTGCGTTTGCATCCTCCGGTTCCACTTCTTCTTCCTCGAATCGCAACACGGGATGCCATACTAATGGGATATGATGTTCCATCTGGCACACAAGTTCTGGTCAATGTTTGGAAAATTGGAAGAGATTCAAGGTTATGGGAGGAACCCGAAGAGTTTAGACCCGAGAGGTTCGTGAAAAACGACATCAACTATAAAGGGCATCATTTTGAGTGGCTTCCGTTTGGTGCTGGTCGAAGAACATGCCCTGGTTTTCTATTTAGTGTAGCTATTCTCGAGCTTGCGATCGCAAATATTGTGTACAAGTTTGATCTAGCGTTGCCAAATGGAGTTAAGTGTGAGGATTTGGACATGAGTGACAAATATGGTATTACGGTTCATAGGAAGTTCCCATTGCTAGTTGTTGCCACTCCTCGGGTCTAGTGCTTGATTTTATATTCCATGATGACAATAACTAGAAGATATGTGTTTATGTAATGTGGTTAATAAGTATATGCCGCAACACCTTATTAGTTTGACGAGCGTTATCTGTAACGAAGTGAATGTTTAATAAATCATTTCCAATGTTTTTTTAACGAACGAAAATAAACGTAAAAACTTTGTTCAATTAAATGGATATGAATACATGTTTAAATTTGTTAATTTACGTTTTTGAAATAAACTTTTGTTTATGTTTGTTTATTTATGTTCATTTATGTTTGTTCATATACGTTCATTCTTTTATGTTTGTTTACCTCATGTATCAACTCATCAAACCAATCAAGTTCTAGAACAACGAACACACAGACAAAGAAGAACACACGTTCATTTTCTTTGTTTATGTTCACTCATTTACATATGTTTATCATGGCTTTTACATTTGTTTAGAATATTAATGAACATACATAAACGAACACACCATTGATTTTCTTAACCAACAAACATGATCAAGAGAGTCCGTTGTTTAAGTATTCGTATTCGTTCTTTTGTTCAGTTGTTAAAATCTACTCAAGCTAGTTCGGTTCGTTTACATGCTTAAGAGAAATGTTTCATGTTTGCAATGTATTTCAAAAAGTTTTACATCTGAATACTTGCAATGTATAAGCGAGAATATTTGCTATTCAAAAAGGGGTAGCGGCGCAGCTTTTACCCGTTTACCTTCTATCTCGATATAATTATTATCTTTTTTGTTATTATATAGCCCATTGTTATTATATTGTATAGAGTAAATTGTCAAAATCGTCCATGAGGTTTGAACATATTTGTCATTTTTATCCAAAACAACTTTTTTGTGTAATATAATCCTTCACTTTGGATTTTTTTTTTTTTTTTGCCATTTTCATCCAAACAACTAATTTGCTTTACTTTTTCTATCGAAGATTTGGATGAAAATGACTAAAAAAACCCCAAATCTCAGGGACGATTTTGGCAAAAAAAAAAAAGGGCAGACATTTGGATGAAAATGACAAAAAAAATCCCACAAGTGATATGATACAAATAAGTTGGATTGGATAAAAATTGCAAATATGTCCAAACCTCAGAGACGATTTTGACAATTTACTCTATTGTAATAATTTGAAACGATCTTTACTTACAAACTGGCACTGCTAACCATATTCCTCTTTCTTATCATAATATGTTTAATTTGTGCTATTTCTAAACCCATTCACCAATGTTTTTATGACCCACCAATGCCTCAACCAATCAGGTTCTCTGCATAAGCTTCCTTCCCATATTATTCTTTATCCACAATGCAAAGGGTTAAAAACACTCACAACTCACAAGTCATCACCATGATTGTGCCGAGGTTGATTTTAAATGGTGGAACCATCTTTATCTTCATATTCAAATTTTGAAGATTTCATCTATTATGTGTCTCCATTAGAATTTCTATCTCCAAAACTTAGAGTTTTATGAATAGTAGTTCTCTAAGTATAGAGATGTGGTATGTTAAAGCAAAACTAAAATAAAATTAGAGGAATGTGAATTAGTTAAATTATAGAGATAAAGCGTATGTTAAAACATATTGGGCTTTAAAAAGATGGACTATTGTATATATCGTGTATGTGGGCCTGCCATGATTTAAATAGATAATTTTATACTTATTTAGAAAACTTTTTAATAATTTCTAAAAAGGTCATACGGAAAGTTTTAAACAGTGTATCCAAATTATCTGAAATATCCTTGAATTTTAATTAATATTTATTGTTTAATAATTTTAAAAAGTACATTTTAGATGATTTGGATATAGGTTCTTTTAGAAACCCGATCCAAATCCGAGTTCAGTTTCGCATTAGAATATCACTAACTAGAGTCAACAACTTTATTCAAGTAGTGTAACTTAACAAAAGATAATAAATTAAGCAAGCCAACACAAACAGAAGTGGTCGAAACCACAACATAAAATAATGAATAATGCCAAATTCAAACTCAAACAATGTTGTTTACCCAACCTGAACCTATACCCAACATCGCACCTGATACCGTACATAAACCCCACCCGAAGCATCAACAAAAAAAGGAAAAGGCTTCATGAATATGGGTCGTTCAACCAAAAAAATGGTCTACTACTAAGGAGAAGGCATGGCTTGGATCAACATGTAGGAAGACACGATACACGATAACACACAAAATATGGTTCTATTATGGCCTTGTGGGGCCATATTTTATAGAAGTTCCTCAATTTTATGGAACGTGAACCCTGTCGCTTCCTCGGCCAACTTTCTTCGAAATGGCATGACGTGAGGGGAAGGTGTCCAAATTGTAATATCTACAACAGTTGCACTAAACGCAAAAGTGGAGAAAATGAAAATTTGGTGTTTGTAAAATTTAGTGACAAATATGGTGACGACGAGGGACCCCGCTTGGGCTCCTCATCTGGGCTTAGTCCCTTAGAATGATGACTGGGCATGAGCCCATTTGGACTTTCCCAACATGTGTTAAGTGGTTCGAGCGGGCCTATTCTGAGAGATCCATTCTTAGGCCAGCCATTAGGGTTATGGCCCAAGAATAATGTTATAAAATGGAAGCTTATCTCTTCAAAGAAGGAGGGGATGATCCCTTCCTTCTCCCTAAAACTTCTACCTTCTCTCTTTATATCATACATTAGAGTTGCACTTATAATGATCACTTCCATACATGATACTGACTTGAGCGTCGGAGTGCCTTCGGGATAAACCCTCTCGGGCCCTCTAACTAGCTTTTCATGTGGCTGCAGCCCAATACTCGATACCCCGCTAGAGAAACCGTCACCTCAATGACGAGGAGTGGAATCTTAACCGGACCCGCCGAGTTCAAGGTTAGTAATGCCAAAACCGTTTTAACCATGGATTCGACATTGGCACCATCCGTGGGACTGAGTACAAGCATGTCTCAGTCTCTTCATATAAACTGCTGGATCTATCTTCTTCGAGCAATCTACACGATATTCAGGTCCACGCATTCATCTAAGGTTCAATAGGTTCCAAACCTCACACCCTCTACATCTTAGTCTATCCAAAATATGTGTTTGTTGAAACGCAGTAAGAGACTTCCAAAATCTCTAAGGATCCACTTGCTCCTCGTGAGATGGAATGTCTATGTTTAGTAGTTTAGTTTGTGACCCAAACATATATTGGTATTTCTACTAATTGTTTGGTACCTAAGTAGAAAAAAGATGCTTTCGTTCCTTAACATGGAAACAAATGTCTAAAAGGAGAACATAAACCAAGTTCTACAATATATTCCCTTTCAAAAAATAGAAGTCACATGCACTTATGCTTATGCATGAAGTATAAGCATATGTATCAGTCACGAGTCTTGGATTTTTGGGAGGAAACTCCACACACTTGTCATTTCCAAATCTTAACATTATAGGGGACAAGATTATGAATCCGCCAGTAAAACCTTTTTCATGAAAAATGATGCTCATGAAAAATGGAAAATAAAAAAAATACTTTTATGAAAGCACAGAGTCTCAAAGAATACTCACCGGGTTTTTAATTTATTTTTTGGATAGTACATTGATCTGACAATTCACAAAGGCAAAATGTATATTCTGTATGTCACTGGAGCACATGTGACACATGCATGTGACCTCTACAATTAAAATACTCATGTGATTATATCTAGGTCAAATCCTATACTTAAGCAACCTATACTGTGTACTCAAAAGTTTACACACATACTTTATGTTGACTCTAGATGTGGTGAAGAAATTACAAAGGTCAATACATAATGTATTAACACATGATGCAGAATAATATTTTCACATTATTTTTGCTTTGATACTCTTCTGACACATAGAAAAAGGAAGAAAGGAAAATTAATCCTTCATGTTCCCAAGATGAAGTGACCTTACTTAAAAAAGGTGTTGATACTTTACTATTACCAATCAATGTTATAAGGTTTTCTATATAAAAAAAACACATTGACCTTTTTTACACACAAGATTCAGAAAAAAGGAGGGCATGGATTGTAAATAAGGTCCTTCTTGTGGTCCCTTGCAAGGGTCTCTTTCCAGATTTTTTTTATAGGTCTTTCCACTTATCTCTTCCCCGTGTACTTCCACAGGACCCTTCCCAAGTCCTTTCTACTAGTCCTTCCACAGGTCCCTTCCTCATGCCTTTCCACAGGTCCCTTCCTAGATCCTTTACACAGGTCCTTCCACAAGTACCTCCACAGATCCCTTCCACAAGGTCCTTTTCACAAGCCTTTTCCACAGTCTCCCTTACTAGACCCTTTACATGATGTGCACCCAAGAAACAACGCATGATTTTTGACAATGTGCTGAAGAACAATGACCACCTTAAATATCCTTAAACAAGGATAAAGCTTCAGCTAGGAGTAAAGGGAAACAACATTAGTGAAAGCAAGAAAGCCTTCATGCAACATTGAACCGAGGCTGGTATGGTACAACACTGTCATTACATAACACCTATTGGATATTTATCAATGTCCTCATACCAAGTAGTTGATCTCCATATTTCTCGCGGACATTGTTCACTCAAATTTTTTGGTGACCCGGGGTTATTCCCGTTCAACAAGAATCACAATCGATTGTCTAGACTGTCGGGCTAAGGACAACTTATTTTGTAAGTTTAGTATTACCAATAATGCTTGGTAATACTGAACTAGGAAGCTAGCATGGTATAAAACCATCGCGTTCCATACTGAAGACTTCTATAAAAGAAAGGATCTTCACGTTTATATTACCTCCTAAAGAACGAGTTAAACCTTTTCCACGAGTTCTCATGTCCGAAGACCTCAACAAAAAAAAGAGAAGAACCTCCTTCCGATAGCTTATATAAGAGAAGACTCCTTTTACGGAAAAAAAAAAAAAAAGAGAAGAAAGAAAGAGCACGGACTGCATATTTAGCTTCTTCCTTGAAGGCGAAAGAATTCTTGGACTACATTATGAGTCCTTAAGGAAAAACTTGGACGCTTTTTCCCTGAAGGATGAAAAATCCTTGGACTGCATTACTAAGTTTCTCCCTTGAAGAAAGGAAAAGCATGGGCTGCGTATTTGACTCCTTTCTCGAAGGAGGAAGAATCCCTGAACTGCACTATTAATTATTCACGCAAATAATTAGAACTTGGACTGCATATCTAACTCCTTTCTCGAAGGAAAAAGAATCTCTGAACTGCATTATTGAAGCCTGGGCTGCTTATTTGGCTCCTTCCTTGAAGGATGATCAATTCCTGGACTGCCTTATGATGAATTGAAGAAAAGAAAAGTCTGGGCTGAATGTTTGGCTTCTTACTTGAAGAAGGAAGAATCCTATTAGTCCTTCCCTTGAAGAAGGGAAGAACCTAGACTACATATTCAGCTCGTTCCTGAAAGGCAGAAGAATCGTTGGACTGCATTATTAGTCCCCAAGGAAAAACCTGGTCGCTTCTTCCTTGAAGGCAGAAGAATTCTGGGACTACATTATTAGTCCTTAAGGAAAAACCTGGACGTTCTATCCTTGAACACAGAAAAATCCTTGGACAACATTATTAGTTTTCCCTTGAAGGCGAGAAAAATTTGGGCTGCATATTTGGCCCATTCCTTGAAGTATGATCAATCACTGGACCGCATTACTATTTCCTTCCTTGAAGAAAGAAAAAGCCTGGGCTGCATATTTGGCTACTTCCTTGAAGAATGATAATTCCCTAGACTATCTTACTAGTTCCTCCCTTGAGGAATTGAGGAATGGAAAAGCATGAACTGCATATTTAGCCTCTTCCCTGAAGACGGAAGAATCCTTGGACAACGTTATTGGTCCTTAAGAAAACTCTTGAACGCTCCTTCCTTGAAGGAAGAATAATCCTCAAACTTCATCATTAGTCCTTCCCTTGAAATGGGAAAAAACTTGGGCAAGGCATTTAGTTCCTTCCCTGAGGAAGGAAGAACCCCCTTCTATGAACCGCTAACTTAGTTTCTTCCTTGGAGAAAGAATAATCATCAAGGTGAGTTTCTCATACTTGTATTTTCTTTTTTAGATGGAAGTAAGCCCCTTCCATCAGCTCCCATGTCAAATATTCTACATGGAAAAGGAAAGAGAATGAAGCCTTCATAATTGTATCTTCGTTTTAAGGAGAGGATGGGGTCCTACTATGGTCCCTCGGGTTGAGAGACTCTCATCCACTTAATCAAAACGATACCCTCTCCTAAAAGCTAAAGCATTTCGGAAGCTCCCCATGAACAAGAAAATCTCCCCTTCTATGGGATAAGTACTTCAGCAGTCCCTTCCAGGAACAGGAACGTGTCCCTTCCTATGGATTTAAGTCAAGGAAAAGTTCCCTCCAAGAAGAGAAGAACACCCCATTTAGTGGGGCCAATTATTTTAGAAGTTCCATCTATGAGTAGGAACATATCATTTCCATGGGATTAAGTAGGGGTGTGCACGGTTCGGTTCGGTTATTAGCATTATCCGCAACCGTAACCAAAGTCATCGGTTAATCAGTTCGGTTAATTTGTCGGTTTTCGGTTCGGTTTGGTTAATTTTTGGTTAATAACCAATTCAAACAAGGGCTAAATTTTTTGTTAGAAATACATGTAATGGAGGTATAAATACATAAAATGGATGTATAAATAAATGAAATGGGGATGTAAATGCATGAAATAGATGTTTAAATACATGAAATGAAGATAAATAAATAAAATGAAGGTATAAATAAATAAAATGGAGGTATTATTACATGAAATGGAAGTATAAAACATGAAATACATGAAATGGAGGTATAAAAGCCAGAAATATATAAAAAAATGGTTCAGTTCGGTTCGGTTAATTTCGATTAACCAATGGTAAAAGAATACCCGTTATCCGACTTTCGGTTAATTCGGTTTTGGTTAATTTAGGTTCAGTTTTGTCGGTTTTCGGTTCAGTTTTGGTTAACGGTTCGGTTATTGCACACCCCTAGGATTAAGTCTTGAAGAAGCTTCTTCCAAGAATAGGAAGGTATTCTCTCCTATGAGATAAAATACTGGAGAAGTCCCCTCCAATGACAGAAAAACATCCCCTTACATGGCATTAAGTATTGGACAAGTCCCCTCCAAGGACAAAAAAACACCCCCTTCCATGGGATTAAGTATTGGAGAAGTTCCCTCCAAGGACAGAAAGCATCGCTCTCCATGGGATTAAGTTGGAAAAGTTCCCTCCAAGGACAGAAAGACATCCCCTTTTATGGGATTGAGTATTGATGATGTCCTCTCCAAGAATAGAAGAACATCCCTTTCCATGGGATTAGGTATGTCATAAATTTCTTCCAGGAACAAGACTGTATCCCTCCTTAGGGATTACTCACCTAAACAACTTTTTCTCTAATAAAAAAAGGAGGAAGGGTCCCCTTTACAAGGGACTTCGAGTTTGAAGAATCATTTCCGTGAAAAGAAAAGAAGATCTCCACTACGGGTTTGTGCTTTAGAACTTGGACTGCATATCTAACTCCTTTCTCGAAGGAGAAAGAATCTTTGAACTGCATTATTAAAGCCTGGGCTGCATATTTGGCTCCTTCCTTGAAGGATGATCAATCCCTGGACTGCCTTACTAGTTCCTCCCTTAAAGAAAAGAAAAGTTTGGGCTGAATGTTTGGCTCCTTACTTGAAGAAGGAAGAATCCCGTGTCTAGATTATTAGTCCTTCCCTTGAAGAAGGGAAGAACCTAAACTACATATTCAGCTCGTTCCTGAAAGGCAGAAGAATCCTTAGACTACATTATTAGTCCCTAAGGAAGAACCTGGTCACTTCTTCCTTGAAGGCGGAAGAATTCTTGGACTTCATTATTAGTCCTTAAGGAAAAACCTGGACGTTCTTTCCCTGAAGACAAAAAAATCCTTGGACAACATTATTAGTTTTCCCTTGAAGGAGAGAAAAATATGTGCTGCATATTTGGCCCATTCCTTGAAGGATGATCAATCACTGGACCGCCTTAATAGTTCCGTCCTTGAAGAAAGAAAAAGCCTGGGCTGCGTATCTAGACTCCTTCATCGAAGGAGGAAGAATCCCTGAACTGCATTATTAGTTTGTCTCACGAAAAGATAAAAAAACTGGGCTGCATATTTGGCTACTTCCTTGAAGAATGATAATTCCCTAGACTGTCTTACTACTTCCTCCCTTGAGGAATGGAAAAACCTGAACTGCATATTTAGCCTCTTCCTTGAAGACGGAAGAATCCTTGGACAACGTTATTGGTCCTTAAGAAAACTCTTGGACGCTCCTTCCTTGAAGGAAGAATAATCCTCAGACTGCATCATTAGTCCTTCCCTTGAAAAAGGAAAAAACCTGGGCAAGACACTTAGTTCCTTCCCTGAGGAAGGAAGAACCCCCTTCTATGAACCGCTAACTCAGTTTCTTTCTTGGAGAAAGAATAATCCTCAAGGTGAGTTTCTCATACTTGTATTTTCTTTTTTAGATGGAAATATGAGAGGATGAAGCCTTCATAATTATATCTTCGTTTTAAGGAGAGGATAGGGTCCTTTTATGGTCCATCGGGTTGAGAGACTCTCATCCACTTAATCAAAACGATACCTTCTCCTAAAGGCTAAAGCATTTCGGAAGCTCCCTACATGAACAAGAAAATCCTCCTTCTGTGGGATAAGTACTTCAACAGTCCCTTCCAAGAACAGGAACGTGTCCCTTCCTATGATTTAAGTCCTGGAAAAGTTCCCTCCAAGGACAGAAAAAAGTCCCCTTCAAGGACAGAAAAACACCCCCTTCCATGGGATTAAGTATTGGAGAAGTTCCCTCCAAGGACAGAAAGACATCCCCTTTTATGGGATTGAGTATTGATGATGTCCTCTCCAAGAATAAAAGAACATCCCTTTCCATGGGATTAGGTATGTCAGAAATTTCTTCCAGGAACAAGACTGTATCCCTCCTTAGGGATTACACACCTAAACAACTTTTTCCCTAATAAAAAAGGAGGAAGGGTCCCCTTTACAAGGGACTTCGAGTTTGAAGAATCATTTCCGTGAAAAGAAAAGAAGATCTCCACTACGGGTCTGTGTTTTAGAAAATATCCCCTCAAGGGAGAGGGGCCCTATCTTGGGGTCATATATGTTTGAAGAAGTCTCTCCAAAATGAGAGGATGTATTTTCTATGGGCACCCATTCTTAGAGAATTACAACATCACTCCAGGAGATGAATAAACCTTTAATAAGGACTCACGTAGAAAGATTCCTTCTACATAACAAGTGTTTCTAAAGGGCTAACAAAACCTCTCCAAAAGGAGAAGATTTCACTCCTTCTCGAAGAACAAAAACCCAAACGGTAAGAAGACCCTATTAACGGGTCAAAAGTGATCATTTAGGCAGACGTGCCGGACGATCTTACAATAAAATGAACATTGTACATAGGCATACAAACATACCGCCTTAGTCTAAACAAGGCAAAGCCCGGCCGTGGGGCAAGGACTAAGTCGGCTACGTCCAAAAACGCCGAAGCAGGCATATATGAAAACCCAAGTGGCCCAGATGCCATTGGATAAAAGGCCCACCAAAAGCTTTAACAACTCGAACGAGTTACAAAGCGGGCCTATGCAAAACTTTAACAACTCAAACGAGTTACAAAGCGGGCCTATGCAAAGCTTTAACAACTTAAACGAGTTACAAAGTGGGCCTAGGCAAAGCTTTAAAAACTTAAAAAAGTTACAAAGCAAACTATACAAAGCTTTAACAACTCAAGCAAGTTACGAAGAAAACGCCTTGACAACTTAAACAAGTTACAGAGCAAACTTATACAAAGCTTTAACAACTCAAGAAAGTTACGAAGTAAACTTATAGAAAGCTTTAACAACTTAACAAGTTACAAAGTGACCATGGTAAGCTTTAACAACTTAAACGAGTCACAAAACTTGCCTACGCAAAGCTTTTACAACTTAAAAAGATTACAAAGCGACCTCTAGAAAGCTTTACCGGCTTAAACAAGTTACTAAGAAAATTCATGAAAAAGCTTTAACAGCTTAACCAATATAAAAACCCTCATTAGACGGACACCGAACAGAAAATATAACACGGTGAACAAGACATCCCAGTTGATGCTCTTAAAGAAACTACTCTCGAACAAGTACCTCGATCGAAATGCTCTCAAGGAGGATACGGAAAACAATCCAAATAGCATAGACGCTCTCAAGAAAAATACTATTAAACGAGTACATTTCTTAAAGTGTCTTCAAGGAGGCATAGATTAAAATAAGGTATTGTGCTACCCTACTTGAGGTGTCACCTTGCTATTTTGAATACCAAATGCAAGGCTACCCCAAGGACAACAAAATATATGAGTTTGGCATAACGTGCCTTAGACTATTTGTACTCGGCAGATAGAAGTGACAGTTAAAATGCGGGAAACGACTCGCCTAGATTTTCAAGGACTAGAATAAGTCCTACGCCCATCCAGAAGTGAATGGGCTTGGACTAGGGATGACTTGACGACGAAGGACCCCGCTTAGGCTCCTTTTCTGGGCTTAGTCCCTTAGAATGATGATTGGGCCTGAGCTCATTTGGACTTTCCCAACATGTGTTAAGTGGTTCGATTGGGCCTATTCTGAGAGGTTCATTCTTAGGCCAGCCCATTAGGGTTAAGGCCCAAGAATAATGTTATAAAATGGAAGCTTATCTCTTCAAAGAAGGAGGGGATGATCCCTTCCTTCTCCCTGACACTTATGCCTTCTCTCATTATATCATACATTAGAGTTGCACTTATAATGATCACTTCCATACATGATACTGACTTAAGCGTTGGAGTGCCTTTGGGGTAAACCCCCTCGGGCCCTCTAGCTAGCTTTTCATGTGGCAGCAGCCCAAGACTCGACACCCCGCTAGAGAAACCTTCACCACAATGACGAGGAGTGGAATCTGAACCGGACCCGCCGAGTTCAAGGTTAGTAATGCCAAAAACGTTTTATCCATGGATTCGACATATGTATTACGGTCCATAGGAAGTTCCCATTGCTAGCTGTTGCTACTCCTCGGGTCTAATGCTTGCTTGCTTTTATATTCAATTATGCTAAATAAATGTTTTTCTTTCATGCAATAACTAGGAGATCAGTGTTTGTGTAATGTATCAACTATTTTATAAATATAAAGTGCAACACCTTATTGGTTTGGTAATCATTATGTATAGATGAACTAAAAGTTTAATAAATCACTCGGAAATCATTTCCTTAGAAGTTTGCATTTTTTTATGAACGAACGAATATAAACTTAAAAATTTTGTTCGTTTAGTTAAACGAGGTCCATTTACAGGTCAGGGCCATAAAAGCCTATATGAGATCCTTACAACGTCATGGCATGCTCAGTTATCTCTTAACCTAGCTATGTTAGGCTCTTTAACCATTGTTGTAGCTCATCATATGTTATGTATGCCACCCCCCCCCCCCTATCCGTATCTAGCTACTGTGTACACAATTATCATTGTTAACACATCATATGTGGATCGTTGGAATTGATGGATTTCTCATAGTTGGTGTTGCTGCACATGTAACCTTTTTTATGGATATGAATACATGTTTCAATTTGCTATTTATGTCCACTAATTATGTTTGTTTACATACGTTCATTGTTTACGTTCATTTACCTCATGCATCAACCAATCAAGTTCAGAATAACGCGCACACGTACAAACAAGAAAATGTTCATTTTCTTTGTTTATGTTCACTCACTTACCTTCATTTATAATCACTTTTACGATTGTTTTAAATACTAATGAGCGCGTTTTAACCAACACGACATTGATTTTCTTTAGGAAAAGACATGAATTAGAAAGTTCATTGTTTTAGTCTTCGTATTCGTTCGTTTTTCAATTAAAGTAAAACAATAAACGAACACAACTTTGATTTTCTTAATGAACTAACATGAACAAGAAAGTTTGTTGTTTAAGTCTTTGTATTCGTTGTTTGTTCAGTTAACGCTAAACAATAATCATGAACAAGTCTACTTATCTCAAAGCTCAAAAATAATCATGAATAAGTCTACTCATCTCCGTTCGGTTCGTTTACGTGCCCATGAAAAGTATTAGTAATGTATTTCAGACAAGCTTTACATTTGAATACTTGAAGTTATTTTCTATGTATTTATTATATGTTGATGTATTTGAAATGATCTTTACTTACAAAACTGCTAACCATATTCCTCTTTCTTATCAAGGCTTTAATTTTGCTTTAGTCAACTTAGGGTGGAGGGGGCGCCTCAGGGGTAGGGTAAACGAGTTGTTACCTGTTTCGGGTACACCGCCACCACCCTCTCGGGTAGGCCAGGTGGGTTGGATTCACGGCTTCCTGTACCCGAGGAACTCAACCTGCAGATGTGTGTGGAGTGGTGAGAGAGCTGCAAAATTGTGTGTTTCTAGGCAGGAACACTGTCACCGGATGTATGGGTCTCCGGGTGTGGTATATGGGTAGTTGAGGTGGCTCTGTTGGATTAGATGGTGAGAGGGTACCTTCGGTAAGTGCCCCCTCCACCCTTATATTACTAGTAAAATTATCTTTCAGTTCCAATATTTCTAAACCATTTCACCATGTTTTCATTATCCACCGGTGATTTAAGAAACGCCTCAACTAATGAAATTCTCTGGATAAGTTTCCTTCTTATATTACTGATCCGCAGTGCAAAGAGTTAAAAACACTCACAAGTTATCAGCATATGATCGTACTAGGTTGATTTTAAATGGTGGAAGGCTTAAAGCATTCACATTTGGGTTTCCATATTTATGTCCGTTTCAAATTTTGAAGATTCAATTTTGCATCTTTATCAGAATCTCTATCTCCAAAATTTAGAGTTTTATAAATAGTAATTCTCAAAATATAGAGATCCACTATGCATCATCTCTGTAATTGTTTCTGTGTGTTTAAAATAAAACAATAATAAAATACGTGTTTAGTTATAGAGACAAAAACTGAAGATACATTCTACTATGGTCTATGAAAGCTCTTTTTTCGGTAAAGTGGATATTAAAACACCCATAATAATGGACCAAGTCTATACAACAATGAACCACTTCAAACCTGCATCTCATCATATATTTTCTTATTTAATTTAAACTATATCCAATGTATATAATCTATTTTTATTTCATTTAATTAATAATTATAATTATTTTTATTATTAAACAAATAAAATAACATTATAATTAATTAATTAATTATTTTTTACCTTTTTCATTATTTTGTATTTTTAATTTTAGTAAATTTGTTTTTTTTAGTTTGTATTAGTTTTATTTTTTATAGTTAGGTTTTCTTTTATGTTTAAAACATAAGAATTGTGGTATGTCAACAAAACTAGTAGAACTCCCCGCGCGATACGGCGAGTCCAAATATAAAGTAAATTGAATTTGTGTGGTAAAATCTGAACCTTTTCTAAACAAAAGTTACGTCAAAACGTAAATAAACTGAATATGTACATAAAAATAAGCATGAAAACTTAATATACATGGTTCCACTTTTTTGTGACAGAAATTTACGTCGAACATACCGATACATACATAAAAATAAGTAAAACATATGTTTTTTAAGTTAAAATTGGTACCACGCGTTGTGGTGGGATCGAAACGTAAAGTAAGCTGAATTTATAAAGTCTAATGAAAACATATTATATTTGACCCGATTTGTTTTAAAACTAAATTTATGCAAAAACGTAGATTATCTGAAAACGTACAAAAAAGAATATAATATCTGAGCCTATCCATTTTCAAAGAAATGTACTCAACCTGAATTTATACCGACACGTACATAAAGATGAACACGTAAAAAATAATTATAAAGTTTTTGTAAAGTCGAAGGACTGTAAATGCAAATACTAAATGTTAAAGGGTAAAGTCTAAAATAAAAAAGAACATACTAAGAGACAAAAAAATGTAATCAACCTTAATCTATACCAGCATATACGTAAATATAAGCACGTAAAAAAAGTAAATAGATTTTAGAAAGATGAAGATTTATAAGTGTAAATACTAAATATTAAAGTTTAAAAGCTAAAATAAATAACAAAACTCAAAAAAAAAAAAAAAAACTAGTCAATAACAGCCTGCCATACAGCAGCCTGCCACTGTCATCAGTCTTCTTATTGTAGGTTTATAGAATACAAAAGAATTCTTTTTTTTTTAACATAAAGAAAAGGATTTTTTTCAATGTAACCTATACCCTACCTAAGGGGCCCACAAGTACACCAACGGACTAGATTGCTCTAGCAAACCACGCCATGTCACCTCCTCTAATGATGTACTCATTAGGGGTGTGCATGGTTCGGTTTAGTTCGGTTAGGTTATTAGCATTATGCGTACCGTAACCGATTTTATCGGTTATCGGTTCGATTAATTCGGCTAATTTTTGGTTTTCGGTTCGGTTTGGTTAATTTTTGGTTAATAACCAATTCAAACAAGGGTTAAATTTTTTTGCTTAGAAATACATGTAATAGAGATATAAATACATGAAATGGACGTATAAATAAATGAAATTGGGGTGTAAATGCATGAAATAGATGTTTAAATACATGAAATGGAGGTATAAATAAATGAAACGGATGTATTATTACATGAAATGAAAGTATAAAACATGAAATACATTAAATGGAGGTATAAAAGCTAGAGATATATAAAAAAATAAATGGTTCGGTTCAGTTCGGTTAATTTCGGTTAACCGATGGTAAAAAATATCCGTTATCCGCCTTTCGGTTAATTCGGTTAATTTCGGTTCGGTTTTGTCGATTTTCGGTTCGGTTTCGATTGACCGTTCGATTTTGTCAGTTTTCATTTCGATTTCGGTTAACGGTTCGGTTATTGCACGCCCCTAGTACTCATTAGCTTTGAAGGTTTTCTCTGTCAAACCACTTCAACAAACCCTTGTTAGTGATGCTCTTAAAAAATTTTTGGCTTTGCATTGGTGGGATAATGTATAAATTAGTATATGGGTCTGCCATGAATTGGGATAAATTATTTTAATCTTGGCTAGTTGGCTTGGCAAAAACACGGGCATTAGATGTGGCTCAGGCCAATATGGGCCTGCTTGTTCCCTACCACCCTACCTTCACCTTGTGCCATGTAATCGGTGCAGATGGAACAATCTCATTGGATGTTGTTGAGTGTCGAATCCAGCAAATAAATATAAAATAAACCTACTTGACACACTAAAAATAGTATGAATGAAAGTCAGATTCGTGTCTACAGAGATACAGATTAACTAGTTATGCCAAAACGTTTTAAACATGGATACAGTTGTTTTGAAAAGGGGGGGGGGGGGTTAATTTAGACTAAAATTTAATAAAAACAAATTAACACGATTAATTGTCGAGAAATTCATATGTTAAATACTAATTCCAACACTAAGGCAATTTCTTGATTTGATTCGGCTTACGATCATTAACAATTATGGTGCAGTGATTCTTAATTAAACGGTTTGTATCAATACTAGACGTCGCGCCGTTTGAACATCCACTCCATCTAAAGTCTAACCAAGCGTAGTTCGTTAATTAGAGCCAACCCGCTACTCTAAGCTCACGCCGTTCGGATCTTAACGCGCGGGTTGCGTGATAGAAATATCGATTATAATTAAACACTCACGTTGTTCAGAATGTATAACTAGATTGTATGATTCTATAACGAAACCGAGTTCATAGACAAACACAGCCCGTTATTTGTTCCTTTTATCATAAATCAAAACTAGTTAGGTTTTGAAACTTGATGAACTCTATTAGAATAATTAACAAAGTGGCCAATTTCATTAACAAACTAATATTTATCCGGTAAAATATCCGGATTTAGATCAAGAAACATACAAACAAACCATTCAATAATTGGATCTCATAAAAATTTCACATAAGTTTACGAATCAAATACAAAGAAAACAAACCCTAGTGTCAAATCAATCAACCCGAATATAAAAAAAAAGTTAAAGAACTTACGAAACCAAAATCAAACCAATTGTTTTGAAAATAAAAACTCTGTTCTTCTGATGCTTCTTTGATCTCGCCGCCGTCAAAAGAACTCGAAGTCCCAGCTTGTTATATCTCATGCCGTCAAAACACACTCTCTTTTTAACTTCTGATCACGCTTGTAGCCCAATGGATTTTTAAGCCCATATTTTAATTACAAGCCCATGGCCAACCTTAAAATCATGGCAACCCAACATCATGGCCCATCTCAATTTCCTTTTAATCCAACTCACGTATGTCATCACCCATTCACCATGTTTATCCCAATGTGCAATAAAGTTATAATAATATTTTTTTTAACGACGACTTTCTACAACAGGCGATAGATATCACATTCACCTCATCGGCAGGCCCTCCACCCACTCTGGCCAAGACTATGTTGTCTTGACCGGGCCCACGCTTGGCATCAGAGTTTGGCTTGGCGCTCTCCGAGAAAATTTCCAGCCTACCGCCCACCCGAATGACCGAGAGCGCGTAGTTGCACCCTCCACAAAAGTCTAAGACTCTCTGGAGTAAATGCGTTGTAATAGAAAACTCGGGTGTGTTCCGGGAGTCGAACTTGAGACCAAGTCTTTGCTCCCATCATTGCATGACTAGTGGGCCAGGATCTTCTATAATAATAAATAACTCCACCAATTAATAGCAACTAGTAGAATATCTCGCGCGTTGCGGTGGGACGACATGTTGTAAATAAAACTCGATTAAAAATATTAGATAAAAAGGTCTCATGATGATATGTAGATAAAAACACTTGTGATAGTATATTTGCAATTCCCCAAAAGGTTACATCATAAACTAAAGTCGAGTAAAACTGTGACACATCCAAATCTGTTACAATTAATAAACAAATTTAATAAAAATAATCCGATAAAACTACAGTTATTCTAAAACTAAAAAAAGTATAGAAATATAACACACACATATTGTTGAATATATTTAATAAAAACATAATAAAAGGTATTTGAGTGTATAATTCATTATTATTTAATTTCCTATTTGGTTTAAAAAATAAAATAAAAGATAGGTTTTATGTGGTTAAAGCGTAAAAAAGAAAACTTTTGGTGGTGAAAACACCAAGAAGATAAACTAACAAAATTTGAAACCTTGGTGGTCAAAATATAAAATAAAAAGAAGAAGATTTTGTCTTGTATTATACTTACAAATGCCATCCAAATTAATTACATAAATGCCAAAAAAAAATTAATAACGTTAGTGTGAATAGCATATTGGTAATTAGACACAAAATAAGGACTATTGTGAGTAGCGTAGCTAGTGATGCAAATATATATATACTATAATACCCATTTGCAATCAAGATGTTTATCATTAGTAATCTTCTATGTATAATATGTATTTCCCTTTTGAATAACCATTATTTCGCTTTAATATAAAATTCATTCATAATTTCTTTGACCTTTTAGTTATTCCACCGCAATCATTCTTCGCCTACAAAATCAACATCAAGGTCTCTTTCTCATCCTGAGCGGGTTCACTAACTCACTTTCGAACCACTCCATTTGCAGCGGTGTACCCTCCCAACCCACGCAACCCGCAAGCTAACTTACGTTCCTTCCACCCTTATAAACATAGCATGAAGGAGAAACTACAACAAGTGTAAGATTTTGAACAAGTATTTATGAGTAAATTGTAACGTTCCGTAATTTCACGTTTTGTTGTATTCAGTTGTACTTTCCTTATTTTGATACTTGTACTCTCGTTGAACGTATTTCGTATCAAGTTGTAATCTCATACTATTGATCATAATGAAAACGAGACTTTTGTTCGTATTTACGTGTTAAACTAATGCAATTATTCGTATCTGGAACGTTATATATTTGTGAATCTTGATTCTTGTTAAAACAGCACATGAAGCACGTTGAAACAATCTAAAACTAATAAAAGTCGGATCCTAACCCTTAAAGGCGAATCGCTTAAAAACCCATATCACGAAGCATGTTTATTTATTTATTTAAAATACATACTTATTTATTTATTTATTTATTATTCTTTTATTCATCTGATATTTATTTATTTAAATTATTTAATCATTTCATTATTTATTTAATATTTATTTAAATCCTTTATTTAATTATTAAATAAATAATTATTTATTCATTAAATTATTTATTTTATTTATATATTTAGTACTTAAATGAATAAGGATTTGTAATTTAAAAAGGTTTAACTTTTTAAATAACTTGGTTAAGCTCTAAGGATTAAACTAACTAGTTTATAGTTAACCTAGTTAAGTTTTAAAGGTTAGTTAAGCTAATTAAATCAAGTAATATAGCTAACCAAGTTAATAATTTAGTTAACTAGGTTATTGAAGTATAGGGGCCTTCTTGTATTTTTTTGAAACTCAAAATAAAAAGAAAAAAAACGGTGGGTTCACCCGCTCCCAACAGACACGCACTACCCGCTCCACTGTGTCTTGTTATCGTTTAGATTAGGAATTGTTTTATATTTATATATATATATATATATACACACACACAAACTGCATTTGAACCTGAATTCAAATCGTTTGTCGCCAAGATCTAACAACGACGAACACAGCTTTAACCAGCTGTGATGTTTCCATTTTTTCAAAATCCTGATTGTTCGAAAATGTCTATGATTGACCCTTTCCATAACATCATCAATCAAGAACCCGAACCTAAATATCGACTCGATTCGTTTACGCAGACGGTTATAAATACCGAGCCATCTTATGCATTTCACCCTCACATTCCAGGGATAAACCACACCTAACTCTCGCTCTTTATTCTGTTCGCCGGTATAATCTTTGATCCCTTATCGTTTTTTTTTTCCTTTTCTTACACATTATAATCTGTTTCAATCCAAACAAGTGCTTAACTCACAATTTATGTTTTGGGTTGTCTAAATGAAGAAGATAAAGCTGTGGTGTGTATATATATAAAATGCAAACATCAAACAGATCACCAAACTGGGCTTATCCCAGTGTTTTTTGGCATCTTCGATTCACCGAGGACTCGAGTTCGATCCTCGTTCCATCCGGTTCGTTCCGGTTTGTTCTGTTTGTTGTCCAAGCCCGCTTTTGGGCCGGCCTACGGGCCAATCTTTTTCGTTCTTTTTTGTTCGATTTGGGCCAGCAGTGGGCCAGCTTTCATCTTGGGCCAAGCTAACTATAATTGATACATTTTGGGCTGTTTTTTAATCAGTATTAAATTTTATAAACTGTTATTATATTTTAATTTTAGAATTTTAAACTTATTATTATTAAAAGAGTAAATTACAAGTTTTATCCTTTATGTTTACACCATTTTGCAAGCGTGGTCCTTTTGCGCAAAACTTTGCAACTTTTGTGCTTTATATTTTAAAATCTTGCACGTTTTAACCTTTAGACCAAACCTTATCTCATGTGCCTTGCAAGGCACATAAGGATACTATTGTAATTTTACCTATTTAATTGTCTCTCTCACACACATAATCCAGTAACTCTCTCTCTCTCTCTCTAAGTTCTCTCTCTCACAAGAACCATCTCATCACAACTTTCATCTTCATCAGATTCAACACACCCATTAGCACTCAGTAATTCAAGAGCTCGTTGGCATTGATCAAGAACCGCTTCAAGGGTTTTCCTCTTCACACGCACCGGATCCATCTCCGAACTCACCTGTTCAACACCGATCATGGCTTTCACCTCAACAACCTCCATGTAAGAGAAAACCCAGATCAATAACGCATCTTGGTGTGCACAAGTTGTGAAATTGGGATTTGGAAGAGGGTTTTTTTTTTGGGAAAAAGATTGGAGATTGAGGAGTTACCGTAGTGGAATTGGGTGGGCTTCGTGTAAAGATTGATGATTTGTGGGATTCGGGGGGTTTTCCTCCGCTGACACCACCTGCTAAGGCGGCGCTAGGGTTTCACCCCAAGGCCTACCGGCGAAGGTAATAAACGATGGTGGGTTTTTTGGAAATCTTGAAATTGAATTTAGAAGTTATAATTTAATTAATCTGTATCTTTTTTATAGTTAGCAATAATGGCATCATCAATGATGTATGAAGCTCAAAATATGGCATTCATAAGAGGAAGAGTTGTTGCAAATGGGTTTAATGAGCCAGAATTGAATGGGAGATGGTGTCGGGATTTGATTAAAGGTGGGTGGGTGTGGTGTTAGGGGCAGTGGTGGAAGTGGGTGGTTGCAGGAGATGGTGGAGGATGGGTGGTTGATGGTGTTAGGGGCTGCTTTGCAGGTGGGTGTTTGTGGTGTTAGGGGCGGCTCTGCAATGGGTGGGCGGGTAGTGGTGGTGGGATGTGGTGTTGGTGGTGAGATTTTGGGAGATAATAATAATTATAATGATAAATGGGTAAAAGGACTAAAATACCCTTGAGTGATCAGATTTAACCAAAAAATTTAATTGGGTTTGGCCTAAAGGTTAAAACTTGTAAGATTTTGAAACATAAAGCACAAAACTTGCAAAGTTTTGCACTAAAGGACACCGCCTGTAAAATGATGTAAACATAAAGGACAAAACTTATAATTTACTCTTATTAAAATTTTTAGTATTAGTTTTATTCTTATTAATATTATATAAATCTTATTATTACTATTATTAATCTAAATAATTTTGTCAACTATTATTATCATTTTATCACTAATATTATTTTAATACAACAAATAGCATTATCCAAATATCCAATAACATAATTCAAAAATAATAACGGATTCACTATTATATTCTAGGTTAAATCGCTTTCATTGATCCTTCATTGTTACTCGTGCGTCTACTCAAGAATTCAAACACGCAACCAAATGTGAGTATACTTGACCCTTTTTGGTTTTATCACTTTTGGGTGGAACATGTATTCTAATTTAAACACACGACACTTGAATCTTTTACACACAATCTACCCACTTTTAGACATGGAATGATGTGATGCTTGTTAGACTTTATGCTATGTAAACTTTTTGTGTCTATATGCTCATTAACTTTGATAACCTACATTAACAATTATAGCGCTATAGGATTAACGCACCGCCCTTGAGACTTGGGGTATTGTTAAGTTAAACACTTTAACCTCCCATTAGACTTTGGGAAAGGCACTTTGTGTTGGAAACTTGGTTTTGACCACATAGTTTACACCGTTTCAGCATACTTTTTACTGGTTACATGTTTGAGTATGATTATTAAACAATTTGATTCTTATTATACTATGTATCAAACATGTATGCTCGTCAACTTTTGTTGATGTTATTTTAATACATGTTGCAGGTTAAATGATGATGCTTGTGAAAGGAAATCAAGTTAGGGTGACTTTAGAAACGCACTCTAGAATAAACGTTTGTTTATGTTATGTTTATTTATTTTGAGACAATATATTGAATTTTTAGTCATTTATGAAATTGGATTTAGGTAATTATATTGCCACAACTAGTGTTATAATGCTATGAACAATTTATTCGTCCCATCCCCATGTTTCCGCCATCGGTTGGGGTGTGACATAAATTGCCAAAATCGTCCCTAAGGTTTGGGTATGTTTGCCATTTTCATCCAAAACAACTTTTTTTGTACCATATAGTCCTTCACTTTTAGTAACTTTTGACATTTTCATCCAAACGTCTGATTTTTTTTTGCCAAAATCGTCCCTGATATTTGGGTTTTTTTTGTCATTATTATCCAAATCTTTGATAGAAAAAAGAAAGCAAATTAGTTGTTTGGATGAAAATGGCAAAGAATCCCAAAAGTGAAGGGCTATATTGTACAAAAAAATTGTTTTGGATGAAAATGACAAACATGTTCAAACCTCAGGGGCGATTTTGGAAATTTACTCAATATTTATATACTAACTAAAAATAGTGCGATAGAGCGAGTGAGAGCGTTGCGAGTATTAAGCGACTAATTGCGTTTAACTAAGCGGTATAAAATGTATTTAAAATAGATTAACCATTATATTTCGAATCCCGGATTACAAACGGTTACGAAAGGAGATAACGGTAGTACGAAACAACCGAAAAAAAGTCGGGTTGTTACAGTCACCCCTACACTAGGAAGTTTTGTCCCAAAATTTAAGTAGTAGAAGTAACAAAGAGATGTGGATATTTGGCCTTCATATCACTTTCGAGTTCCCAAGTGAACTCGGCGCCGCATTTGCCTTCCCACCTGACCTTTACAATGGCAATGCGACTGCGTCGGAGCTTCTTGGTTTCTCAATCCATGATTTCTACTGGCTTTTCCATGAAGTGTAGAGTCTTGTTTATTTGCAAATCTTCAAGTGGCACATGAAGATTTCCTTCGGCTAAACACTTTTTGAGGTTTGAGACGTGGAAAGTCGGACATAATTGCTGAGTTCTTCTGGTAATTCGAGTCGGTAGGCCACTTTGCCAATCCTTTCAAATCTTAAAGGGACCCACGTATCGTGGCGCTAGTTTCATTTTCTTTCCAAATCGGATCACTCATTTCCAAGGTGAAACCTTTAAGAGAACGTGATCTCCAACTTCGAATTGTAGGGGCTTGCGGCGTTTATCGGCATAACTCTTTTGACGGCTACGAGCTTTCAGAAGATTGTCTCTAATTTGGAGAATCTTGTCTGTCGTCTCTTGAATTAACTCGGGACCGGTGACCTGTGCTTCTCTGATCTCGTGCCAAACAATAGACGATCGACATTTTCTACCGTATAGTGCCTCAAATTGTGCCATTTGAATACTAGTATGATAACTGTTATTGTACGAAAATTCTATTAAAGGTAAATGCGAATCCTAATTACCTCCGAAATCTATAACACACGATCGAAGCATGTCTTCAAGGGTGCGAATCGTACGTTCAGTCTGACCGTCGGTCTGGGGATGGAACGCAGTACTGAGGTTAAGAGTCGTACCGAGTGCGGATTGAAAAGTTTCCCAGAGACGTGAAGTAACGCGACCATCGCGATCAGAGATGATGTCATGAGGCGTCCCGTGTCGAAAAATGACTTCGTCGGTATAGATTCGTGCTAATCGTTCTACCTTAAAGTCTTCTCGTATGGCAATAAAATGAGCAGATTTCTTGAGGCGATTGACGATAACCCAAATGCTATCATAACCAGAAGTGGCGCGAGGGAGTTTTGTAACGAAATCCATAGCTATACTATCCCATTTCCACATCGGGATATGGGGTTGCTTGAGTAAGCCAGAGGGTCGTTGATGTTCGGCTTTAATTTTCGCACAAGTTAAGCATTTCGAAACATAGAGAGCGATATCCTTTTTCATGCCCAACCACCAATACCTAGAACGGAGGTCCTGGTACATCTTGTCAGCACCAAGGTGATGGAATATCGAGACTTATAGGCTTCGGTTATCAGCAACTCTCGAAGGTTATTGCGGCTAGGGATCCAAATGCGATTCAGAAAATAATAGATCACGTTAGACTTATTCTCCAGCTGGGTTTTGGCACCACATTTCATTTCCTCATACAAGGTATTCTCAATGAAACATGTGTGCTGGGTTTCGCCAATCAGGGTTTCAAGTTCATTCTGGGCTTGAACGTCATGAATGCTATACACATACCTTCGTCGACTGAGAGCATCGGCTACGACGTTTGCTTTGCTGGGATGGTAGCGTATCTCACAATCATGGTCGTTGAGAAGTTCAACCCATCTGCGTTGGCGCATGTTTAGTTCTTTCTGGTTAAAGATGTGTTGTAAGTTCTTGTGGTCGGTGAAGACCGTACACTTTGTACCATAAAGGTAGTGTCACCATATCTTTAACACAAAAACAACTGCACCGAGCTCGAGATCGTGGGTAGTGTAGTTCTTCTCGTGGATTTTGATTTGTCGAGACGCATACGCGATAACCTTGTCCCGTTGCATGAGAACACAACCGAGACCTAGGTTAGAGGCATCGCAATAAACGACCAAATCTTCGTTTCCATCGGGAAGTGCGAGAACGGGAGCGTCGCAAAGCATACGCTTGAGAGTCTGAAAGGCTTCCTCCTGTTTGGAACCCCAAACAAAAGGTTTATCCTTATGAGTCAAATAGGGAGGGGTACGACAATCTTCGAAAAGTCCGCGATGAATCGGCGGTAGTAACATGCCAATCCGAGGAAAGAACGGATTTCGGACAGATTCTTCGGGGTATTCCAACTCTTTACAGCTTCAATTTTGGCAGGATCGACGTGGATTCCTTGGTCGTTGACAATGTGACCGAGGAACTAAACTTCCTTAAGCCAAAATTCACACTTGGAGAATTTGGTGTAAAGACGGCTTCCTTGGAGAAGTTCGAGAACTAAACAGAGATGTCGCGCATGTTCGGCTCTTGACTTCGAGTAAATGAGGATATCATCGATAAAAACAATGACGAAACGATCCAAAAAGGCTTTGCACACACGGTTGATCAAATCCATGAAGACCGTAGGCACGTTTGTGAGTCCAAAAGGCATGACCACGAATTCATAATGGCCATAACGAGTACGAAAGGCGGATTTCGGAATGTCTTGCTCATGTACACGTAGCTGGTGATATCCGGAATGTAAACCAATCTTCGAAAAACAAGTAGCACTTTGGATTTGGTCAAATAAATCATCGATTCGAAAAAAAGGGTAGCGGTTCTTAATTGTAAGCTTGTTAAGTTCCCTATAGTCGATGTACATTTGGAACGATCCATCCTTCTTCTTCACAAAAAGGACGTGGTGCGATCCAAGGTGATGTGCTCGGGCGTATAAAGCCTTTATCAAGAAGTTCCTGAAGTTGGCTAGATAGCTCGCGCATTTCAGATGGTGCAAGGCGATAGGGAGCTTTAGCGACAGGTGTAGCACCGGGAACTAGATCAATACGAAACTTGACATCACGGGTAGAGGGTAAACCGGGTAATTCATCGGGAAAGACTTTAGGAAAATCACAAACAATGGATACGTCGTTCAAGGTTTTCTTCTCATTCTCCGGTTTCACAATATGGGCTAGGAAAGCGTTGTACTCCTTGCGCAAGTACTTGTTCGCTTGGACACATGACATAATCTTCAATTCTTTTGAGGGTACATTGGCATAAACATGTAGCTGATCACCATTTGGAAGGGGAAAACAAATCATTTTATCGTGACAGACAACTTCGGCTCGGTTTTTACGAAGGAAATCCATGCCTACAATGACATCAAAGCTATCTAATTGCATAGGTATGAGATCGATCAAGAAGCTAATTGTTAAGTTCGAGAGTACAATCACGTAGAACGGAGTTAACGGTAACGGTTCTTCCGGTGGCGATTTGGACGTCGAAGGTCCTTGGGAGGTTAGCGCGTTTACATTTTAGAAGCTTTTCGAATTCTAACGATACAAAACAGTTATCGGCTCCAGTATCAAATAAGCAAGAAGCATAAATACCATTAATGAGGAACGTACCATTGACAACATTGTTGTCGTTCTGAGCCTGACGGTGGTTGGTGTTGAAAGCTCTTCCACGCACAGCCTGTGGTTTTTGCAGCTGCTGTGGCTATGGTGGCTGTTGTTGAGGCTGCTGTTGCTACAGTTCTTGTTTCACAACACGATTCGGGCACACATTGCTGAAATGGTTAGGATCACCACATGTGTAGTACTCACGTGCTTGTGTAGCTAGTGCTTGCAGAGCTTGATTGACTGGCATAGCATTGAGAGGAGCTGGCGGTGCTGCGAAAGCGGGAGGAGCTTGCTGACATGGACCAGTGCAGCATGCGCCGTGAAGCGCCCATAGATGTTGCAGTTGGCACCAAAGCAGCAATTTCCTCTAACCGCGTGATGATAAGTGCACTTAGGGCACAGAGGATGGGGACCAGTATACGCACGCTTAGCAGCTGGTGCGTTGGGAGTAGCAGCTTGGTGAGACTGGGAGTTCGGTGCTTGGACTACTATGCAGTTCTTGTTGTTGCCCTTTTGTTTGCGATTCTTGCGATTTGACTTGGAGGCTTGAGATGTTGTGGTGTCGGCACTTGGCTCGATAGTATCTTAGCTAAGATTCTTAGTCGGGACCTTGAAAGCTCTAGCCAAAACTCGCTTGTCGTTGATCTCGGCTGTGAGTTGGTAAGTTTCCTCAATAGTAGTCGGTCTCGCTGCTTGAACAAAGTCGGCGACACAGTCGGGGAGAGCGCAGAGATACTTTTTGATGGCTTTCTCGGTAGTGTCCACCTGGCCTGGGCAGATAATGCTCAAATGTTTGAATCGGGCAGTAAGACATGCGTTGTCACCTCCCACCTGTGTGATATTCCAGAACTCATTTTCCAACTTTTGAACTTCGTGGGGAGAATAGAATTCCTTAATCATTAGCTCTCTCAATTCTTCCCACGCGAGTCCATAGGCTGCATCATTTCCATGCCTGTTGCGCTCAGCGGTCCACCAGTCAAGTGCCCTTGACTGAAATACGCCGGTGGCATTAACAGTGCAGAGGTTTTCTGGACATCCGCTTTAGCGGAAAGTGACTTCGATCGAGTCAAACCACTGAAACATTTTACTCGGACCATCTTCACCTGTGAAAATCATGGGACCGCCGGCTTTGAATTGTTTGAAGCTGAACAAAGTCTTTGGCACATCATTCTTAGAATCAACTGATGAATTGCTGCTAACCGCTTGAATTTCACTGACAATTTGCGGGATCACTTTGGCCATTTCCTTGGCCACGAGGGAAGCGATTCCTTTGTCAGCGTTGTTCCTTTGGACAGTGCGGCGAGTGTGAGATCCCATGGAAGCCATCTAAAGACATAAGTGGGATGAGATTCGATTATAATGGGTTTTGTTTTAAAAGTTTGCGTTTTACACCATATACTTATTATTATTATTCACATAAGGCACAAAATCACGCAATCACAACAACACATAATCACATAAGCACATAATCATGTAGACTCATAATCACATAAGCACATAAGCACACATTTTGCACGTATTCACCTTCAATCAAATCATGCATAGCGCGCATGAGATAAGCGTAATAAGCGAGTAACACCGCGTAGGAGGACATTCACGTAAGAGGGTTGAGCGTTTTAGTTTGGTTTGCGATTAATTAGCGTCTTAGATTACGAGAGCTGTGCGTGTTGTGCGTATTTTCGTAAAGCAAAAAAGCAATAAAACGAGAAATCGATGAAGCGTAAAATTCAAAAATTTAAACATAATATTAAAACTCGATGATGCGTAAAATTGGCGATTGCAGGCTTAAAACCAAATGGAGCTTCCTGGGTTTTGAGACAGCGACTACCCAAAGTAATTCGACCATTCCTTCGATTTCGGGCACACGCTTTGGCCTAATAGGTGAATGCTCTCACTGCCTCGCGGCTAACGGCATTACCCTTCCGATTACTACGTATCCCGAGCCATCGAAATAATCGAGACTTTGGTGAGATTGAAAATCGAGGAGTGGAATTAGTTATTAAGATGCGGGTTTCACCCCTAACTTAACAACTTCGTTCCATGTTTGTGGTTTTCACCTTCGTCAAGATATGGATATCACTCCTAAATTAACGAATGAATCTCATGCAGTAAATAGTACGCGGAGTGAGTGATCTTATCGAGAGTTCTTGGTTTTCACACCTAATCTCGACGCAATTACTCATTTGTGCTATACGAGCGTTTTCAAGCGTGTACATTGTGTTAGCCTTAGGAAAGGCATGTAAGCATTTAACACAAGTAGTTTAAGTATTTAAGTCGAATAGCGGTCTAATTTGGTACTTAGACTATAGACTAGGTCGAACGTGGCAATTGTACCTAATTCACTATAGTTATGGCTCTGATACCAATCTGTCACACCCCAACCGATGGTAGAATCATCGAGGCGCGACACTGGGCGAATCAGATTGCTTAAGAGAATCCATAACAACTATTAAAATGATAATATTTAAAGGTCTAATTTCCCATACAATTAAACAATATTTCAAAACAGTCATAACGAATTACATATCTCTTAAACAATCAAAATCCGACAACCTAGAATTTTATTACGAGTTTCTAAGGATAAAGCTCTAAATCCATTGCAGCATAGAATCGTCAACCTGTCACATACGTTAAAATAAAAGTCAATACAATATGTAAAGGTGAGTACACAGGTTTGATAGCATAATAATAGCGATAAACGTTTACGCATAACCAGCATATAACATCGTGGAGAGGTGAATCCAAGTATGCTAACAACAATGATACAAGCTAACCAACACGACTGCGAGGTGGAGTATGCGCGATACGTATTCACAACAGTGAACACGCATATAAAGTGAGTTTGCGAGCCTTAACAAACCCTGAACCAATCAGGTGTTGAGTCCAAACTATAGTACTATTGTTGCTAAGGGTGGTTTGCAAGTCCTCATTATTTACACATAGCAAACAAACATTCAGCGATACACGTATAACATGCGAGAGCGGTTAGCGTTTAAAGAGTTTAGCGTTGTGTGTAGCGTGTTTTGATATAGAGAACGTATGTAACACCCAAAAGTGCGTTTTAAGCGAAAAAGGTTTCAAGTATACTCACAGTGGGTGCGTAACATCGAACACTGAGAATTGATGAGAGGGGAGAAAGAGTGTCGGTTTAGCTTGCGTGTAGAAACAGAAGTGCATCAGTCTTCCAGAGTGTTGGAACAATCGGAACAGAGAATTGTGCGGGAATAACTTATTTCGTACGAAAATGGAATTTTCGTGCAAAAATATCTTGTGCGAAATTTTTCGTGCAAAAATGCATGTTTCGTGTCAAAATCGAGTGTTTTCACGTCTTTCTTCGGGAAATCGAGTGTTCATCCCTCCAACCTTAGGCTACTGATCAACCTAGCGTCAGAGAGGTCTTTTGAGCGAGTGAGTCTCTTGTATGAACTCGGACTGGGCCGTGTGAACCAAGTATGGTTCACGCGAGCTAGTCCAGATCGCACAAGTGACTGTTCTTGTGTCTTGGTGCGTTCGGGACTGAGATTTCGTCTAAAACAGATGTATTTTCGAGTCCATTTCGTACGGTTTCGACAGTGCTTCGTTCTACTATTAAGTAAACGAAACCTTAGTCGGTTGTTGTCTGTTTTTGTGTGAAAATCGATTTATAAAACAGTTTTGTTAGGATAAACACTTGGTGAGTTTGAAACAACGAGGTTTCTACCTTGAGAAGCCAAAGCTAACTCAAATATACTCGGTTAAGTGTGAATCCAATTTGGAATCAGAAGGTTTTATGAAAAAGATGAATGTTTTCGTAAACAGAGAAGTTTAGATGAAATCGGAGATAATCTCGTGCAAAATTGTTGTAGAAATCGTTGTGATTCGTGAGAAAAACGTACCAAGACGCAAGAACAGAGAAAATGAGCTAGAGAGCGTTTTGGTGCGAAAGGTCAACAAGGGGAGCACGAATGTTAAGGTTGTTATTTATAGGAGAAAAGAAGGGTGATAGTGTCTAGCATCATTTTCGTACGAAAAATGCCATTTTCGTGCGAAAAAAACCCATTTTTGTGTGAAAAATACCATTTTCATATGATTTTTTTTTGTTTTGCTTGCAAATTAGCTTGGTTAGGTTAAGTGCGTTAAGCGTTGCGTAAATAAAAAAATAGTGCGATAGAGCGAGTGAGAGCGTGCGAGTATTAAGCGATTAATTGCGTTTAAATAAGCGGTATAAAATGTATTTAAAATAGATTAACCATTATATTTCGAATCCCGGATTACAAACGGTTACAAAAGGAGATAACGGTAGTACGGAACAACCGAAAAACCCAGGTTGTTACATGATGGCATAACTGTAATTTTACACTAGAGGCAAAATCATAAATTGATATGGAAAGAAAAACAAAAATGATTGAAAATCTGTAAATATTTGTCATCGTAAAAATAGTGTTTCCTAAAATCCAACAAAATGCAATCTTTTAAAATGTTTTATAAAATGTTTGCATGCATGTGTTGTCAACATGGATAGGTTGACCAAAGATGATGATATTCAATGTTGTAAAATCAGTCCAATTGAACCTTTGTAATTGAATCTCTTGCTACCAAGACATTTTATAGAACACGTATAATGCGTCTAATGAATAACCTCAATTCTAGTATCTAAATACACAGCTTAGTAGAGCAAACCATTGTGAGTAATTATTAAATTGTATTGAAATCGCTAGTGAGAATAGAGCAACCCTTAGGGTTCGTCGGTAATTGTATTTGCCTAACCCAATAGAGATCTTACAATGTGAACCATGTAGGAAAAACAATGTCAACCTTCGAGGATCCGATTCCGATCGTGACGAGTTGGGGGGGGGGGGGGGGGAGTTCTGCAAAGACATAATTGGTTTACATCCCTCTTCGACGGGTGACGAGGAAGAAGGTATTGTATCTAAGTTGCATGTAAAACCTATAAAAAACTATGTTGTTTTGATTAAAATTAACTAAAAAGTTATAATCTTATATTTAACAAAACCAACTCTATCCATCTCCCATCAATTTAGTTCAAATTTGTTCTGCTCTTCCAAGTCGTGGACCTACTAATATGCCCCAAAATTAACATTTCTAAGTTGAATGAATGGAACTTTAATTCATATCAAAAACTATGTTGTTTGGATTGTTCTTCTTGGATTTTAATTCAGATTTACTTGTAAATATTCTTAGAGAAGAAGAAAAAATGTTTTCTGAGAGCTTTTGTTTCTAACTCCGACACAGTGCAAGAATGGAGTTTGGAGACTCAAGGCATCATTCAACAACCTTGTGAAGACATCATACCAAAGTGGAAGATTAAAGTAGATGTCATAAAATGGTTCAATGTTAACTTCATTTTTGACCCTAACCGGCACATAAACGAGTGGCGTCCGACATGGTGCTCCCCCAAGACTCGTTTAAGAGGCACTGAAAGAACCGAATGGCTCCCTCTGTGGTGCCCCGTTGAGACGTCTCCGATTACCACTAACCAGACCTAGTGGTGGCCGACGTAGCCTAACCAGATTTTGGCGTTGAGGACATGGCGAGTTTGAGTGGGGTGGATTTTTACGTGTCCACTTGATGTAATCCCATGTATGCTGATCAATTTAGTTAGTTTTTTGAATAAGCTGCACGTGGTCCATTTTCCTATTTTGTGCATGGGCTCATGGAGAAAGTTAAGGTGGGCTGGCCAATTTTGGTCTACAATGCCAGCTGGCCATTTTTTTTCTATTTATATTATATATAATTTTTTTTTCATATATCTATCAGGGTTTAGATCAAACAAAATGTTGATTTTGCCTAAAAAGAAATCTTAATCTTTCATTTTCAAATAAATGGTTATGATGCAAGTGTAGAAAAAAAAGACCGGTGTAACTAGGTAAGGGTATTTTTGTAATAGTCTATTTGTTGACTTTTTCTTTCCACATGCAAGACACATGCATATTCCACCTCGCCCCCCCCCCCCCTCAATTTTTAAACGTTCGTAACTTTTTTAGACGACAATTATTTTTTTTACAAAATTTCATCACAAAATCGAGTTTCTTTTTATCTTAATTTGAGTACCATTTTGCTATATAAAATATGACAATTGAAAAAACCTAAAAAAATATGTTGTATTTCTATGTTGTATAACATTTTTTGTGCTGAGTTTTTGTGTTAAATTTTTTGTGCTGGAGTTTTTTGCATTAAACTTTTTTCTTGAATTTTTTGTGCTAGATTTTTGTACTAGATTTTTTTGTGCTAAATATTTTGTTCTAGCTTTTTTTTGTGCTATATTTTTTTGTATTGGACTTTTTTTGTACTAGATTGTTTTTTGTTGTATTTTTTAGAATACAAAAGGGTGCGACATGTTATCTTCGCACTCATACTTATAAGGAACAAATTGTTTTAGTACCAAAATAACTATCATTCCTACTTATAAGGAGTGTCACGTCATCATCACATTATAGATGGTGCAGTTGGTAGTGTGGCACATTTCGCCTTTCTAGCCACTCGCGTTTGATCCAAGAAACCAGATTCTCACCATTTTCTTAACTTGATTAACAAATGTTTTAGTACCAAAATAAACATCCTTCCTACTTATAAGGAGTGTCACATGTCATTATCACATTATAAATGGTGCAGCTGGTAGTGTGGCACATTTCGCCTTTCTTGCCACTTGCGTTTGATCCAAGAAACCAGATTCTCACCATTTTCTTAACTTGATTTTTTCATTTTGTCTAGTTCCTCCAATATTGGATGCTTAACTTGTTTTTTTTCTTTTACTTTCTTTTACTTTTCAATTTTTCTCATTCGTTTTTCTTTAATGTACATTTTCATAATAACGCAGCTTTTTATGCTTTTCAAATATATAGTCGTTAAGTGTTTTTCCTACTTTTAGATTCAAAAAACAACTGCTACAAACGAGCTACTAGGAGTAGGCGTAATTAAAAGTATACATTAAAAAGCTAAACTAGATTGTTGGCCCACATATACATAAAAAGTAAAAAAAATAAAATAATTAAACCTTCCTTACTTTGCTGCGGCAATTTGTGACAACTTTAAATAAGCTTGACTCGTTTAGTAGACAACTTTAAATAAGGGTAAGTCCTATTAAATATTAGGAAAAATTACACGTTTTGTCCTTTATCATTACACCATTTTACAGGCAGTGTCCTTTTCAACGAATCTTGACAGCTTTTTCCCTTTACAAGGAATTTTGTTACCGTTACGTCCTTTAGGCTTAACCCAGTTAGATTTTCTTGTTAAATTTGGTCACATGCAAGTCACATGAGGGTAGTTTAGTCTTTTTTACCTGTAAAGGACAATTTTTATAAATACTCACATATGTGTATATATACACACCAGATTTTAGCATTCCCCACTAGAAACAACTTAACCACCGCCCCCACCTTCACCACCACCGCCATCTCCCACCACCACCATTCTCCAAAAATAAAATTAATCATTCTCCAAATTAACCCCAAAAACCCCAAATCACACCAACCTTAAATCTGAAGAATAAGATCATGCCCCATATCCAAATAACATAATTCCAGTTTGAAAGTCCTAAAATCTTCATCTTCTTCCCTTGTCATCATCCGTTTTGTCTGTTGTTCCAAATTCTAATAATTCTTCTGAATCGAACCTTATCAACGGAGGGAAGATGATTTCAAACCAATTCTGTACGTATTTCCTTTCCTCACAAAGCACTTTCATAGCTTGCTTTATTCTTACGATTGTAATATTCTTCCGTTTTCACGCTTTTTTATGCACAGATAAATCCGCGTTGACTGCTCTCGGTTTTCAGATTTGATTTTTCCCACCCAAAAATCCGGTCACTTTTCCACCTTCTACCTCTAGCTGCCATAGCTGACCAAGGTCAACGACCCTTTTCTCGTTTTTAACCTTTTATTTAATTCTATAAATCTTTATTTCAAAATTCAAACATTTTGCAATTAAAAATAGCATCTTTTTAATCTTTTGCATATTTGGTTATCTTTTATTTTTTGTGTGGAGATGAAGATTGGGGTAGAACTTATGAACCCAGAAAACACATTATTGTTCTTGTTTCTTTTCTGACTACTCCAAGAACTCGCGTTCGTTCTGCAAATCAGCATTGATATTGAAAGTTATTAAATCTTTAGCAACCATATCATCGTTTCCTTCTTCAGATTCAATAGTATGAGTGTTCTTTTGTGAAAGAAAAGTCGACCCACCAGGTGTTTGATCAAATGCCTCAATGAAGTGAAGATTTTAAAAAACTTGTTTCTTTAGCACTCTTGTGAAGTGGGAATTGGTTAAGGCGATTTGATCTTGTAATTCAGATTCGATTGTGATAATCTTTAACTATCCGCCATGGGGTAAGGGGTTAGGTGGGGTACCATTTAGAGGGTGGGCAACCCGCAGTTACTGCCCTCCTTCATCTTGTATAGAATTTTACTGGTTTTCTACCCCCCAACAACTCATCTCGAGTTTGGTGTACCGTTAGTGTGTTTTTTCTTCGGTGGCAATAAACATACGCGCATGGCTCCTACGAAAGGGGGTCGGAACGTTAAGTCAGTGGGCCCTATGCAGGGCTCTGCTAGTGGTTTAAGGACCTACCCTTTCAAATTTTTCCACGAATGTAAAGATGGCAAACCAGGGTCTGTGGGTTTTTTCCGCCTACTTGAACACATGCAAAGCACACACCTCAAGACAGAAAACCGAAAGCTATCTTTGAAGGAGGCTATCTCCAAGGACTTGGACCTTTTTTTGGATGTTGCGGAAGTTCTTAGGGAAGGGGATAAATGATTATGTGGAAAGTGCACGGTGATGCATGCACTCAGTAGGGGATACAAGCATGATAATGAGGTCGTGTCGTTTGCCATGATCTCGGGGGATGTTGAAGATTTCATTGTTGGGATCCGGAAACCATGTAAAGTGGTGGTTGACACAAACCCACGTCACCCAGCAGGGCTCGAGGGTGATGTTAACCTACTCGAGTGTGTTTTCTCCACCCTATTCAGACTGTTAAAAGCATTCCCCCTAGTTGCCGGCTGTTGTTTGCTCAGGTTCTAACAGGTGCTTTGCGCAAAGTGGTAGCGTCGCCAGGATCGGTTGACAATTGGGTCCAATTGTTTTTACTACCGCGTTGCACCTTGCGGGTGGTTAGACCATCCTCCAGACAAGAGCGAAGGTCAGGGAACAGGAAATCTCTACAGTGTAGTAACATCTTACACGCGCTTACAATTTGGAAAGATGGGTCTGGGTTTGACGATTTGGTCTCTTCCCTATTGGATAGCGTGGGGGAGACGGGGGCTTCAAGGGGAGAATGCAGGAGAGAGGAAGACAAAGAAAAGAACCCTAATATTAAGCAATATCTTCGGAAAGTCAGGGATGGACATTTCACAGCTGCGGTTAAGGTCCTATGCTCTAGTGGAGTTGCCCCTCTAGGTGATTCGACATTTAAAGCTCTTATTGATAAACACCCAGTGGTGCCGTCCCCGTCCTTGCCTTCCAACCCTTTGGCCCAACCCACTCTTGTTGTTGATGGGGAGTGTGTACTCAAATGTATTCGATCCTTTCCTAAAGGGACGTCATGCGGCAGAGACGGGATACAGGCCCAACACCTGCTAGATGCTATTGGTGGTAAGGGCTCGATGACTTCCTCAGGTTTGCTTACGAGCATTACTGAAGTTGTTAACTTATGGCTTGGGGGATCCTGCCTTAAGGTGCTTGCTGAGTTTGTTGCCTCGGCCCCCCTCACCCTTTATTGAAGCCCGATAAAGGAATTCGACCTATTGCTGTGGGGGGTATTTGGTGAAGGTTGGTTTCAAAGGTGGCGATGAAGAAGGTCGGGAAAGAAATGACCCAGTACTTGGGTGACTATCAATTTGGGGTGGGGGTGCCAAATGGGGCAGAGGCGGTGCTTCACAGTGCAAACAGGTTTCTCAACTCATTTCTTGCAGATGGTTCCTTAGCCTTGCTTACTGTGGATTTCTCCAATGCTTTCAAGACGGTCGACCGCACAGCTTTTCTGCACGAGGTTCATCAGCGTTGCCCGTCAATCTATCGGTGGGTCCAATTTCTTTACGCCCAGCCTGCTAGGTTGTATGTTGGTAACGAGTGTATTGGGGCTACTACCGGAGTTCAACAAGGAGATCCCTTGAGGCCCTTTCTCTTTGCCCTTGCCTTACATCCCCTTATTCTCCGGGTTCAGGACCGCTGTAAACTCCCGTTTCATGCTTGGTACTTGGATGATGGGACGATTATCGGCAACGCCTCTGAGGTTGCTAAGGCCTTAGACATCATCAACGAGGAGGGGCCATCTCTAGGGCTTTATCTCAACATTAAGAAAACAGAGGTTTTTTGGCCGACATGCGATGGGCGGAAAGTTCAAGATGGGCTTTTCCCGAGAGGGATCGGTAGACAAGAGAAGGGGATTAAGCTCCTTGGTGGAGCTGTTAGTCGGGATCCTAGCTTTATTGAGAAGTTGGCAGGGCGGCGAGCCTCGAGGGCGGTTGACCTCATGAAACTCTTACCCTGCCTGAGAGATCCCCAATGTGAACTCCTTCTGCTAAGGTCGTGCATGGGGGTCGCTAAGTTACTTTTTGGGTTGCGGACTTGTCAACCGCATTTTATGGAGGATGTGGTATCTCGGTTCGATGATGGCCTTAGAGAGGCTATAGAATACATAGTACTGGGTGGCGGCCCTTCTTTGGTGACCTCCAGTGGCGTCTGACATCTTTGCCAATGCGTCTAGGTGGTTTGTGCCTCTTCTCAGCTCGAGATGTTGGGGCTTATGCCTTTGTGGCGTCTAGAGCTCAGTCTTGGGAACTACAGGATCATATCCTTCGAAACTGTGAGGTCGTCGGGCTTGACCCGGACTATCAGCAGGCGTTTGAACACTTAAATGGCTCTCTCCCAGACTTGGATATTGGCGGTTTCTCTAATAAGGACATCGCCCCCTCGAAGCCACAAAAAACTTTGGCGAATGCTCTGTTTAGAAAAATCGCTCAAAGCCTGGGAGAAACTTTTGATTTGTCATCCCGCCAGAAGGCGGTGTTTGAGTGCCTGAAAGGTCCCCATGCTCAGGAATTTTTGACCGTTATACCAATTGAGGGGTTGGGACAATGTATGTCTTCAGTAGAATATAGAGCCATTCTCAAATACCGGTTGATGATCCCTATGTACCCGGAAGATGAAACTTGCCCGATATGTCGTAAAGCTTGTATGGATAAATACGAGGAGAATGCAGTTCACTGTAAAGAGCTCCCTGGGTTCAAATATCGGCACGATTGAGTGCGTAATGCTTTGTGGGACATCTTAAGAAGAGCTGGGATTTTGGCTAAGAAAGAGGCCCCTGTGAATTTCCTCACAGACCCTATGGAAGGGAGATCTACTCTGCGACCAGCGGATCTGCTCGTCTTTGGCTGAGCTGGGGGGAAACATGCTTGTGTAGACCTCACAGGGGTTTCCCCTTTGGTTGGTTTAAGGGAAAACAGGTTTGTAGCTGGACAAGCGGCAAGAAAGGCAGAATCAAAGAAAGTGGATAAGCACGCTAAAGCTTGCGCAAAGAACCCGCATGTCTTTGTCCCTTTTGCCTTTGATACTTTTGGCTCCCTAGCGCCAGAAGCTATCCACTTCTTGACGAGGGTTCAACGGGTCGTCTACAGCAATTGTTCAACCCCAAGGGGGCAAGGGTTTGTATTTGAAAGGTTAGGGTTTGCAATTCAGAAAGGATTGGCGGCGCAACTTGTTGCCCGGCTACCTTCTGTTTTGATGTAACTTGGCAAGTTTTCTGGCTTATATATGAATTATATTTATGTGCCATTGTTTGACAAAAAAAAATATATATATATATAAACCTCAATCAGTATAGGTAAAATCCAAAAGTCAAACCCATATAATAACAATAATTATATCTAAAAATTAAGAGGCAAATCTATACACTCATACAGTCATCAAAAAAGATAAAACAAAACAGAAACCTGGCAAATGCCACCATCACCGCAAACCACCCGGAACCACCACCACCATCGCCGTAATCTCTTAATCACAAAACTATGAAACCCACCATCGCCCTAAATCACCACAAACACCCTGAAACCACCACCAGCACCTCGTCGGAACCCTAACTTTGTCGTTGCCGCTAACACCACCACAAATACATCCACCATCCACCACAAACACCCAACCACCACCACCACTATTGCACAACCCCCACCCCACCACCACCATCATCAAAACACCCACTACAACACTACCGTTCAGATTTGCTTAAAATCCCCAACCCTAACCACCATTGTTCCGATCTGCGATGAAGAAGACGTGGCCAGAATGATTGTTTTGTTGTGGTGGCCGGAATGATTGTGCTCCGATGAAGAAGTTGCTGTTGTGGTAGGATGGATAGATGTGGATATGCATAGGGAACTGATTTGGTAACTGGTGGCTACAAGGGGAGGCGGTGGTGGATGTTTGGCGGTGGACTGGCAGTGGGTTTTTAGAGAGAGAGAGGGGGTGTCTGGGTTTCTAGAGAGAGAAAGAATAGTGTGGTGTGAAGGGGTGAATGGGTTTTATATAATTAAAGAAGGTTTATATAATTAAAAAAGGTTTATTAATATATTATGATGTTAAAAGACAACAATACCCTTACATGGGGTCCACATAATCAGATTTAACAAGAAAATTTAACCGGTTAAACCTAAAGGACGTAACGTGTAACAAAAATCCTTGTAAAGGGCAAAAGCTGTCAAGATTCGTTGAAAATGACACCGCCTGTAAAATGGTGTTAAGATAAAGGACAAAACGTGTAATTTTTCATAAATATTAATAAAAACTAATATTACCAGTAAGGCGGCGAGCTTTATTTCAGGCTCAACCTCAGCTCAACCTTGATAAGGCTCGATTGTCTGGAGCTTTTTCTCGAGCAGCTAGCGAGCCGCTTGGCTCGTTTGCACCCCTTGATTCAAGTAATGGAGAATTTGAAAAGTAAGCGGCCATAAATATTGGAAATTGAAATCGAGAGAGATATGACACGAACATAAATAAATTTAATTAGTAAGATTACCCGCGTTATGCTGCGGGGTTTGGGTCGATATCTATTTTGGTTCAGTATATGCTTAAAATAATATCGATACATGTTTTACATCGACCGAAAACCATTAAAATAAATTTAAATTGGGAAGTGGGGGAACTGATTTCAAATTAATTGTAAATGAAACGAAAATGTTATCTTAACTATATTTTAAATGTTAAAGGAACGTAAAACTAAAACATTAAACATAGAAAAGTAAAAAAATAAAAAAATAATGAAGTCCAGAAAAAAAACTTAAGAAAGAAACTAAAAAAAAATAAAAAATAAATTGGATGAAAGCACTATTAACACAAAAAAAATGACCAAGACAACACATTATATTTGAGCTAACATATTACCTTAAGAAAATTTATATTGAAATGTAAACGAAATTGAATTTATACCGACGCGTACATAAAGATTAACACATAAAAATTGTGTTTTTAAGCTAAAAAATGGTAAAGTTACTTGAATTTATATTGTCTAATAAAAACGTATTATAGTTGACCCGACTCGTTTCCGAACAAAATTTACATCAAAACTTAGATTAACTGAAAACGTACATAAAAATAAGCACGAAAACGTATTATATTTGCCCAATTCATTTCTAGGAAAAAAAAATTTACGTCAAAACGTAGATTAACTTAAAACGTACATAATAATAAGCATAAGAACATATTATTTTTTACCAAATTCATTTTTAGGAAAAAATTACGTCGAAACGTAAATCCACTTGAATTTATACCAAAATGTACATAAAAATAAACACATAAAACTCAATTACAAAGTCTTTAAAAGGTTAAGGGCCTTTAAGTGTTAATATCGAAAGTTGAGGGATAAAAATCTAAAAGAATACAAAAATAGAAAAATTAAAAAAAAAGTTAAATGCAAGTTACTCTTCATGTAACTTGTAAATATATATATATATATATATATATATATATATATATATATATATATATATATATATAAAATATAATTTGCATTTTATTTTGTTTTATCAAAACAATGTAATTTTGATGGGTTTCGTATACAAGTTACATGGTTTACAACGCCATATTCATTTTCTCCTCTCTAGTTGATAAAAACTAAAAGCCAGAATTATTCTAAATCTCATAAATAAACTAAAGTAGTACTGGATGATATTACGTTTGAACATGTGAGGCTATCTTGGTAGAAGTACCGGATGATCTTATGTTTGAACATGGAAAAAAAACATACTTTAAAATTTTGATGTAAGGTAAGGTATGAGTATTGTTTGATGCTATTAAAACAATAATTTCATAGTTTTTTTTCCTGACACTAAAATTTGTTTTGTGGTCAATAAAGCAACTAAATGTTTTTTTTTTTGTTTTAACTTAAAGTTTTAGGGGTGTGAAATTTTGACACGAGACGAAGTGAATACGAAGTTTTTGGTTTTGGGTTTACTCTAAATGGGTTCAAGTCAGTTTTGGGTTGAAACCGCAAACTCGTTTAACTTAACAGGTCAGGTTTGCGGTTAACTCGTTTAGTTTATAAAAATAAAATAATGTGGATTATTTGAATGTATATATAGTTGAAATTTAGTTTCTTTTTTAAATATGAGCAAATTTCATTAGTCATGCTGTTCAAAAACAAAAGTTCATGTGTCATCAAGGGTGGTTATCAAGGGTTGTTAACTGTAAACTTAATAATGTGATAACATGTTTGTTTAAATCGAAGCATGGTTGCAAAAGTTGTCAGACGCTTCCTAATCGGTCAACCGAAGAGTTGAGAGTACTCAGGATAGGCGAAGAGTTCTCAGGGAATACTAGGACGTGTCAAATTTTAAAAGGAATAGTTTTTGGATATTAAATATAGTCAAATAACATAAATTTGTTAATATTTATAACAAAATACATGAAAATGATATTCTTCTTTGATATAATAGGCATAGAAATTATGTTTTATTTTTTTAATCAAACTTGGCCCGAGTTGACCTACTAGATCTAATTCTAGCCGAGGTTGACCGCATTTGATCGATTTCGAGTTATTAGACGGATTTAATGAAAGTCGTCTCCGCAGCCTACATTGAAGCAACTACTCGGGTAGTACTCAATCTTAAAGACCTTGTTTTACAACAATTCGAAACAATAATCAAATCGTCAAAGTCTTTGGGCGCCAATTTTTTTATGGTTTTCTGTTGAAATTTCCTTTTTAGACAACTTATTTACAAAGGAATTATAGGAAAATATGTTTTGTTGTAATTTATAATTTTTGATGTTGTATTATATATATAGAGGAGAGTTCATAGGGGAACACTAGAAAAGTGGGGAACCGGGGAACACTCTTAAAAATTATACCTAACATGTTAAATAATATCTTTTTCTAATTTTTTTTCGGCATTTTTTCTAATAAATACATGTAGAAACATTTTTAATACAAAAACTAAAAATATAAAAAATGTTTTAAAAACAGTTAAAAAATATATTATCTTATAAAATTAACTTAACATGTTAAAAATCAAATTCTTTTTAAAAAAATTTCAGTGCTTTTCCTTATAAAAATGGTAGAAGCTATTCGAAATAAGAAAATAATTTTTGTAAAACATTTTTTACTTTTTTTAACTGTATTTTTTATATTTTTAGTTTTTTTATTAAAAATGTTTCTAACAGTAATTATAAGAAGAAGCGCCAAAAGAAATTTTAAAAAATAATTTTTAATATGTTAAGTTAAATTTTTAAAGTGTTCATTGGATTCCCACCTTTTTAGTGTTCACGCTATATATATATATAGAGGGATCAGTTTAAATGGAAATCATTCCTAATTGCGAGAACCGCGAGAACCACTCTCCACTAATCAGGTAATGCCACCTATACATTATTATTTTAAATCTTAAAGGTTATTTTAGCAATTTACTCAAAATGTCATGTCTTCTCTCTCTTTAAAAGTCTTATCAAACTTTTCCATCTATCAAAATGTTATATCTACTCTCTCTCTCTCCCTATTAAAATCTAAAAAGAAATTGTTTTTTTGTAAAAATATCTATTATACATAATATTAATATGCTATGTCGGTGCTTCTTTCTGATTGGTCAGTTTGACTTTCTTTTTCCTGAACAAAATTTTGTTAAGTTGCAACTTTTAATTAGTCATTATTGTGTATTGTGCAGTAAAAAATGTAGGTTAGTTTGATATGGTTGGTTTTGGTGTGAAGAACAAAATAAATAAATAAATTTTTTCTTTTAATTTTCATTTTTATACCCCACACTATATATGTGATACAAGTTTTTAATGATTTTACTAATTTGGTTTTTTTAATACGTTTGTTAGCTTTCTTAAAAAACGAATACGTAGTTTGCTTAATTTTTCGGTATTGTAAACATACGAGAGTCGCGCCGATACCATGACGAACCGAATCGGATTCCCGCCACGGAGCGCGGGTAATCCCACTAGTTTTTTTGTAAAAAAGTTTAAAATGGTAAAAAAATTGGCGTAAAAAATGTTTTAAAACCGGGTCGTAAAAAACTTTTATGCCGGCGCGTAAAACAGTTTAAATGCGCGTAAAAAAAGTTTAAATCGGGGCATAAAAAGGTTAAAACCGACGCGCAAAAAAAGTTTAAAATCGGCGCGTAAAAAAGTTTAAAACTGCGCGCAAAAAAGTTTAAAACCGGCGCGTATAAAAAGTTTAAAACCGCACAAAAAAAAGTTTAAAACTGCACGTAAAAAAGTTTTATATTGGTGCGTAAAAAAAGTCTAAAATCGCGCGTAAAAAAAGTCTAAGACCGCGCGTAAAAAAGTTTTAAATCGCTGCAAAAAAAACTTAAAACCGGCGCGCAAATTTTTTTAAACCTGCGCTTTATAGAAGTTTAAAACCGCGCGCAAAAAAGTTCAAAATCGGCGCGTAAAAAATGTTTAAAAGATGCGTGAAAAAAAGTAAAAACCGCGTGTAAAAAAATTAACTGTGAATTAAAATTTATGTTTAAAACAAAATTAATAATTCATGTTTTAAAAAATTTAACTGAGAATTAAAATAAAAAATTGTATGAGAATTAAAAGAAATAAATAATGCATGTTTAAATTAAAAAAAATCTTACTAATTAAAACAAAATCAATAATCACATAAAGCTATAGAAAAAAAACTAATATGCCCCTTTGTCACTAAAAACTAAAATGCCATTATTAAAAACTCAATCATTACATTATTTTATTGTCTTTTAATCTTATCCATCAAAACCAACTTGATCAATGGCTAATATTGGTTCTTACGGTTCTCACAACTAAAGGTGGTTCTCATTTTACCCATCCCATTATATATATATAAGAAAGATCCGTTAGGAACCATCATTTATTGCGAGAACCGCGAGTTATCTTCATATAGAACTGGATGAACCAGGAGTATTGGGCTTTTTGTGTTTGTGGCCATGGGCTTCTTGTTGGAAGGTATTTTCCCATCTTTGGCCTTTTTTCCTAACTTCTTTGATATTCCCTCATGTTTCCTTTGCAACTAAGGCCCACTTGTCCACTTGTGTTAGCCAGACATCCCGGAAGTGATTGATGGGACACTGCCGCAGGTGGCCTTCGAGTACCCTAGGCAGCCAGCTGTGGCAGTTTCATCCTGCCCCTCCACCTGTCTGATTATTTGGGGATTTTGAAACTTCTGAAGTTTGAAACTTCCTTATAACCGCTCCATCTTTCATTTTACCTTTTACACTTCTCTTTTCCTTTCGAATTCTCCTCCTGTCCAACAGTTATTCCGGTGAAATTTTTCTGGCGATCATTCTTTATAAACTTTGGTAAGTTGTTCTTTCTTTCTTAACTTTGTCATGGCTTCCAATAAGAATGATATACATGTCTAGTTTTCAAAACTTACCAAATCGGATATTGATAAGTTCTGTATGGATTACGGTATTGATTCCTCTCTTGAGATTCGGGTTCTGAGGATAAAACTGCAAACCAATTTCCTGAGGGTTTTCTTGTGTTTTATACCCGGATCCTTGATCAACCGAACTTGCGATAGCCTTTTACAAACTTTTTTCTTGAAGTGTTAAAATACTATTGTCTCCCTTTGGGTCAGTTAGCCCCTGTTGGGGCTGCACACATAATGCACTTTGAAATTTTATGTCGTGCACTTAGTTATGAACCTTCCTTGTTGATGTTCCGTCGCTTCTTCCGGCTTGCCTGGAATGGTGATTGGTTCACCATTGAGAAAACTCAATGTGAGACTTTCCTTCTTTCTACCAGTGTTGGTCATACTTACGCTTGGAAAAATCAATTATTTTTTATTTCTGATAAATTGCTTCCTTTTACTATTATTCCTCGTAAGTTTTCTGAGGGTTTAATGAAAAGGACCCGGAAGTCCATGAACTTGAACAACAGTTGCTTCTCAAGGTTCGTGCTTACCGTACAAAGTTAAGGGCTTATCCGGAGGAGCTTCTTGTTTTGTTGGGTATTAGTCAAGATTGGGTTGATACTGGGTTTGAACCGGTCTTTGTGGTTGGTCAGAAGGGTATTTATTTTTGTGTTCATCCTGTTTTTATGTATTTGCCAAATACTTATGTTTGTCTTTGCTTTGTTTTGCAGAAATGAGTGCTTTGGATTACATCTTGTTGAGTGACACGTCTGATGTAGAAAATGTAAAACTTAAACGTGACAAAATTCATTAAATTAGAATGAAACTCCACAAAGAGGACATAAATATTGAATTAAAATGAAACACATGTCAACCTGGTAAAAATATAGTGCTTAAACATGTCAAAAAATGCAATAAGAATATTTGAAAGCAGATACCTTTTGGAAGAAAATAAAAACAACTTGGACTATAAATAGAAACTGGGTTTGCACGAAATGACAATACGCCTTTTGACATTTCATTATTTACAAAACCTAATGAATAGTAACATCATATACGGATAAACAAATAGTACCGATGTCGAATTATCAAACCGGGTACATTTTCGGTATCGATTTGGTACATATCATTGGCATGTTCAAACAATAAAAATAATGTGCCCTGGTAGAGAAATGGGGCATTGTCTGTGAAGGTAAGCTCATGAGTCATGATCCAGTTCCACCACTTGTACAAGTGATTTTATTTTCTTTATTATATAATACATGTGGTAAAAATTAGGTCCGCGGTTGAGACAAGATATTTTTAGTATGGGTTGGGCTAAGTTAACCCAACTGCGAATCTCATAAGTCTTGTATAACTTATACTAGATGTTTATAGGACATGTGATAAAAAAAGAGTCCTTTATCTAATGCATTAAAAGACATGTGATGGACCATAAAGTTGAATGTTTGCTAGGTGATGCCCCACAGAAGTAGATTCACCAACACTAGTTTGGCCTAAACAGTGTTTCCAAAAATCTAACAAAATGCAATTTTTAAAATGTTTTATAAAAATGCTTGCATGTGCTGTCAACATGAATAGGTTGGCCAAAGATGATGATGTTCAATTTTGTAAAATTGGTCAATTGAACTTGCATGTGCTGTCAACATGAATAGGTTGGCCAAAGATGATGATGTTCAATTTTGTAAAATTAGTCAATTGATCAATTGAATCTTTGTAATTGAATCTCTTGCCACAAGACATTTTATAGAACACGTATAGTGCGTCTAATGAATAATCTCAATTCTAGTATCTAAATACCAAGCATAGTAGAGCAAACCATTGTGAGTAATTACTATTTTGCATTGAAATAGCAAGCGAGAATAGAGCAAACCTTAAGGGTTCGTTGGTAATTGTGATTTGCGTAACCATATAGAGATCTTATAATGTGAACCATGGAGGAAAAAACAATGTGAACCATCGAGGATCCGATTCCGATCGTGACGAGTTGGGGGAGTTCTGCAAAGACATAATTGGTTTACATCCCTCTTCAACGGGTGACGAGGAAGAAGCTATTGTATCTAAGTTGCATGTAAAACCTATCAAAAACTATGTTGGTTTTGATTAAAATTAACTAAAAAGTTATAATCTTATATTTAACAAAACCAACTCTATCCATCTCCCATCAATTTAGTTCAAATTTGTTCTGCTCTTCCAAGTCGTGGACCTACTAATATGCCCCAAAATTAACATTTCTAAGTTGAATGAATGGAACTTTAATTCATATCAAAAACTATTTTGTTTGGATTGTTCTTCTTGGATTTTAATTCAGATTTACTTGTAAATATTCTTAGAGAAGAAGAAAAAATGTTTTCTGAGAGCTTTTGTTTCTAACTCCGACACAGTGCAAGAATGGAGTTTGGAGACTCAAGGCATCATTCAACAACCTTGTGAAGACATCATACCAAAGTGGAAGATTAAAGTAGATGTCATAAAATGGTTCAATGTTAACTTCATTTTTGACCCTAACCGGCACATAAACGAGTGGCGTCCGACATGGTGCTCCCCAAGACTCGTTTAAGAGGCACTGAAAGAACCGAATGGCTCCCTCTGTGGTGCCCCGTTGAGACGTCTCCGATTACCACTAACCAGACCTAGTGGTGGCCGACGTAGCCTAACCAGATTTTCGCGTTGAGGACATGGCGAGTTTGAGTGGGGTGGATTTTTACGTGTCCACTTGATGTAATCCCATGTATGCTGATCAATTTAGTTAGTTTTTTGAATAAGCTGCACGTGGTCCATTTTCCTATTTTGTGCATGGGCTCATGGAGAAAGTTAAGGTGGGCTGGCCAATTTTGGTCTACAATGCCAGCTGCTACGTGCTTGCCATTTGTGTTTTTTTCTACCCACTTTTTATGTTATATATATATTATATATATATATATATATATATATATCGTCAGGGCAAATAAAATGTTGATTTTTCTTAAAAAAAATCTTAATCTTTCATTTTTCAAATAAATAGTTATGATGCAAGTGTAGAAAAAAAAGATGGGTTTAACTGTATAAGGGTATTTTTGTAATAGTCTATTTGTTGACTTTCTCTTTACACATGCAAGACAAATGCATATTTCATCCCCCTCAATTTTTAAACGTTTGTAACTTTTTTAGAAGACATTATTTTTTTTACAAAAATTTCATCACAAAATTGAGTTTCTTTTTATCTTAATTTGAGTACCATATTGCTATATAAAATATGACAATTGGAAAAACCTAAAAAAATATATTGTATTTCTATGTTGTATAACATTTGTTGTGCTGGATTTTTGTATTACATTTTTTGTGTTAAATTTTTTGTGCTGGATTTTTTTGCATAAAATTTTTTTTCTTGAATTTTTGTGCTAGATTTTTGTACTACTAGATTTTTTTGTGCTAAATATTTTGTTCTAGATTTTTTTTTGCTATATTTTTTTTGTATTGGACTTTTTTTTGTACTAGATTGTTTTTTGTTGTATTTTTTAGAATACAAAACAGTGTGACATGTTATCTTCACACTCATATTTATAAGGAAAAAAATGTTTTAGTACCAAAATAACCATCCTTCCTACTTATAAGGAGTGTCACATGTCATCATCACATTATAGATGGTGCAGCTGGTAGTGTGGCACATTTCGCCTTTCTAGCCACTCGCGTTTGATCCATGAAACCAGATTCTCACCATTTTCTTAACTTGATTTTTTTCATTTTGTCTAGTTCCTCCAATATTGGATGATTAACTTTTTTTTTCTTTTACTTTCTTTTTAATTTCTCTCATTCGTTTTTCCTTAGCGTACATTTTCATAATAACGTAGTTTTTTGTGCTTTTCGAATATGTATTTGTTAAGCGTTTTTTCCTACTTTTAGATTCAAAAAACAACTGCTACAAATGAGTTACTAGGAGTAGGCGTAATTAAAAGTATACATTAAAAAGCTAAACTAGATTGTTGGCCCACATATACATAGAAAGTAAAAAAATAAAATAATAATAATTAAACCTTCCTTACTTTGCTATCGCAATTTGTGACAACTTTAAATAAGCTTGACTCGTCTCGTTTAGCAGACAACTTTAAATAAGGGTAAATCCTATTAAATATTAATAAAAATGGTATATGTCACAGAATAGTAACTAAGTTTTAAAAGTGTTCTAATTAGGTCACTCGTATCATTTCTATCCCAATTAGATAAACATTCAAATCAAGCCATGTCCTTTTTTCCATGTGTTAAGAAAAAATAGAGCATAAGATGCCGGGGTCGGATTATTTTAATATTTGAAATTATATTTATTAAAAATAAAAACACTTAATTACATTAAAAAATAAAAAAAATAAGTTACAGTCCACGTCATCACTCGACGTCAGCATCAAATAAAAGGGAAAAAAGAAACAAAAATCCACATCACCACAGTTACCTATAAAATGGATGAAAAAACCCTTAATTTTAATGAAAAACGAATGTTGAATGACCTGATTGGAATACTTTTGAAACTTGAGTGGCCTAATCGGAACACTTTTAAAACTTGGTTACTATTCTACAAAGTTACCCCTAATAAAAACTAATATTACAGTAAGGCGATGAGCTTCAGATATCAGACTCGAGCTCCGGCTCAATATATAAACGAGCTTTATTTCAGGCTCAACCTCAGCTCAGGCTTGATAAGGCTCGATTGTCTCGAGCAGCTAGCGAGCCGCTTGGCTCGTTTGCACCCCTAGATTCAAGTAATGTAGAATTTGAAAAGAAAGATGCCATAAATATTGGAAATTGGAAATCGATAGAGATATGACACGTACATAAATAAATTTAACTAGTAAGATTACCCGCGTTACGCTGCGAGGTTTCGGTCGATATCTATTTTGGTTCAGTGTATGCTTAAAATAATATCGATACATGTTTTCATCGACCGAAACCATTAAAATAAATTTAAATTGGACAGTGGGGGAACTGATTTCAAAGTAATTGTAAATGAAATGCAAATATTATCTTAACTATATTTTTAATGTTAAAGGAACCTAAAACTAAAACATTAAACAAGCAAATGATGTCAGCCCAGTTGGTTGATGGATTGGAAATGATGGGGAAGGACTCCGGTTCGATCCTTGATCCCACCCGAGTTTTCTACTACAATGCATTTACTCCAGAGGGCTGGCTCTTGTGGAGGGTGCAACTCCTGTCATGTGGCAGAGGGCTGGAAATTTCTCGGGGACAGCGTAACGCCCCTCTCAACCAGCGCGTGGCCCGGTTAAGACAACATAGTCCTGGTAATGAGTGGTGGCGGGCCTGCATCTTACGGGTGTGAATTAGCTGTCTGATGTGAAGTTCACCTGTAAAAATAACATTAAACAAATAGAAAAGTAAAGAAAATAAAAAAATAATAAAGTCCAGAAAAAACTTAAAAAAGAAACAAAAAAAATTTAATGAAAGCACTATTCACACAAACTTGCTAATTATAATTTATGTTAAAACGTATACCAACTGAAACGTACATAAAAATGACCAAGACAACAAATTATATTTGAGCTAACATATTACCTTAAGAAATTTTGCATTGAAATGTAAACCAAATTGAATTTATACCGACGCGTACATAAAGATTAGCACATAAAATAGTGTTTTTAAGCTAAAAATGGTAAAGTGACTTGAATTTATATTGTCTAATAAAAACGTATTATATTTGACCCGACTAGTTTCCGAACAAAATTTACGTCAAAACTTAGATTAACTGAAAACTTATATAAAAATAAGTACGAAAACGTATTATATTTGCCCCAATTCATTTATAGGAAAAAATAAATTTACGTCAAAACGCAGATCAACTGAAAACATACATAATAATAAGCATAAGAACATATTATATTTTACCAAATTTATTTTCAGGAAAAAATTACGTCGAAACATAAATCCACTTGAATTTATACCAAAATGTACATAAAAAATAAACACATAAAACTCAATTACAAAGTCTTCAAAAGGTTAAGGGCCTGTAAGTGTTAATATCGAAAGTTGAGGTATAAAAATATAAAAGAATACAAAAATAGAAAAATTAAAAAAAAAGTTAAATGCAAACTTATATAGAAAAATTTTAAAAAAAAGTTAAATGCAAGTTACTCTTCATGTAACTTATAAATGTATATATGTATAATTTGCATTTTATATGGTTTTAACAAAACAATGTAATTTTAATGGGTTTCGTATACAAGTTACATGGTTGACAAGTTACATGGTTGAATTCGTCATATTTATTTTCTCTTCTCTAATTGATAAAAACTAAAAGCGAGAATTATTCTAAATCTAATAAATAAACTAAAGTAGTACCGGATGATCTTATGTTTGAACATGTGAGGCTATCTTGGTAGAAGTACTGGATGATCTTATGTTTGAACATGGAAAAAAAACACTTTAAAATTTTGATGTAAGGTAAGGTATGAGTACTGTTTGATGCTATTAAAACAATAATTTCATGAGTAAATTGCACAAAACGTCCTTTAAGTTTCACCAATCTTGCTGGTTTCAGCCTTAATCTTTAAAAGTTGCCAAAATCAGCCTTTAAGATTAATTTTGTTGCATGTTTAATCCTTTATCACTAACCCAGTTACTAATCCATGTTAAATGGCCTCACATGCATAGCATGTGAGGGTAAAACCGTCTTTTCTGCTAGTGAGGTTATAAAATCCAGGTAACCATCACACCATCCACCACTACCCTTTCTTCTTCTTGATTTAGATCAAACCCATCCAGACCTCCATCAAACCCATCCAGACCTTCAAGATCATCGCTCTCCTCTCCATCTTCTCTGTCCTCCTCCACCATCGACACCACCTCCTCCACCGACACCACCTCCTCTGCCACCACCTCCACCTCCGACACCACCTCCTCTGCCACCACCTCCTCTGCCACCACCTCTACCTTCGACAAAACCCCCAAAATCCCCAACACATTACCTCCTCCACCGACACCACCTCCTCTGCCACCACCTCCTCCACCGACACCACCTCCTCTGCCACCACCTCCACCTCCGACACCACCTCCACCTTCGACAAAACCCCCAAAATCCCCAAATAACTCCGCCACCATCATCTTCAACTGCCACCACCCCAATCGCAGAACCCACGGCGACGATTACGGGACACCTAATCGCAAAGCCTACAGCGGTGCTCGTGTATGGATCTGATAACAATTTTTGGATCTGATTTTATATTATATTGAAGAAATGAGCTTTGGATCTAAGCTAAAAAAAGACGCAAGTTTTATTATTTGAACACATTATTACCCAAGATCATCCCATCGGCTGCTGAATAAACCTCCCCTGTGCCGTCATCACATTCGACGGAGACACCACGGTCTCCGGTGCCGCCGCGAAGCTCCACACCTGTCCAAAATCAGGTCTCCCTGGCAGCGCCCAAAATCCCCCCCTCCGCCGCCGCTAACAGATTGCGGTTTCTGAGAAGTGTTGTGATTTCATTGACTGTTTCGTCGTTGATTCGTGTGGTGTTTGTTGATGTGTGGATAGGTGAGATGAATCTGTTGGTGATGAGTGGTGACTTTCTGTGTGTGAATAGTCTCATCATTGTGTTTGAATTTAGGGTGTAAATTGCATTTGTGCAGATAAAGAAAGTGGAGAGAGAGATGAAAAGACGGTTTTACCCTCACATGCTATGCATGTGAGGCCATTTAACATGGATTAGTAACTGGGTTAGTGATAAAGGATTAAACATGCAACAAAATTAATCTTAAAGGCTGGTTTTGACAACTTTTAAAGATTAAGGCTGAAACCAGCAAGATTGGTGAAACTTAAAGGACGTTTTGTGTAATTTACTCTAATTTCATAGTTTTTTTTTCCTGACACTAAATTTTTGTTTTGTGGTCAATAAAGCAACTAAATATTTTTTTTTGTTTTAACTCAATGTTTTAGGGGTGTGAAATTTTGACACGAGACGAACCGAACACGAATTTTTTGGTTTTGGGTTTACCCTAAATGGGTTCAAGTCAGTTTCAGATAGAAACCGCAAACTCGTTTAGCTTAACAGGTCAGGTTTGCGGATTTACTCGTTTAGTTTATAAAAATAAAAATAAAAATAATGTAGATTATGTGAATGTATATATAGTTGAAATTTAATTTCTTTTTAAATATGAACAAATTTCATTAGTCATGCTGTTCAAAAACAAAAGTTCATTGGTCATCAAGGGTGGTTATCAAGGGTTGTTAACTGTAAACTTAATAATGTGATAACATGTTTGTTTAAATCGAAGCAGGGTTCCAAAAGTCGTCAGACGCTTCCTAATCGGTTAACCAGAGAGTTGAGAGTACTCAGGATAGACGGAGAGTACTCGAGGAGTACTAGGACATGTCAAATTATAAAAGGAATAGTTTTCGAATATTAAATATATGTCAAATAACATAAATTTGTTAATATTTATAACAAAATACATGAAAATGATATTCATTCTTTGATATAATAGGCATAGAAATTATGTTTTATTTTGTTTAATCAAACTTGGCCCGAGTTGACCTACTAGATCTGATTCTAGCCGAGGTTGACCGCATTTTATCGATTTCGATTAATTAGGCGGATTTGAAGAAAGTCGTCTCCGCAGCCTACATTGAAGCGACTACTCGGGTAGTACTCGACTTTGAAGACCTTGTTTTACAACCATGATTCGAAACATGAATCGAATCGTCAAACTCTTTGGGCGCCAATCTTTTTTACGGTTTTTGTTGAAATTTCCTTTTTAGACAACTTATTTACAAAGGTAGGAAAATATATTTTGTTGTAATTTAGAAATTTTGATGTTATATTCTATTATATATATATATATATATATATATATATATATATATATATATATATATATATATATATGGGAGGGTTCATTGAGGAACACTAAAAAAGTGGGGAACCAGAGAACATTCTTAAAAATTATACTTAACATGTTAAAAATATTGTTTTCTAAATTTTTTCGGCTTTTTTTTATAAATACATGTAGAAACATTTTTAATACAAAAACTAAAAATATTAAAAATGTTTTAATAACTGTAAAAAAATATATATCTTATAAAATTAACTTACATGTTAAAATCAATTTAAAAAAATCAACGCTTTTCCTTATAAAAATGGTAGAAGCTATTCGAAATAAGAAAATAATTTTTGTAGAATTTTTTACCCTTTTTTTAACTGTTAGTTTTATATTTTTAGTTTTTTTATTAAAAAAGTTTCTAAACAGTAATTATAAGAAGAAGCGCCAAAAAAGAAAAAATTAAAAATTGATTTTTAATATGTTAAGTTAAAATTTTAAAGTGTTCTTTGGTTCCTCACTTTTTAACTGTTCCCCAATGAACGTCACGCTATATATATATATATATGAGAAGGATCGGTTAGGAACCATCCTATATTGCGAGAACCGTGAGAAACACCAAAAAATACCTGAAAAAAAGGTCCAAAAACCACCCAAATTTTTTTTAATATTTTTTGAAAAAGTCGCTATATTTTTTCAACAATAAAAAAAATTCAAAATAGAAAATAAAAAAAATTGAGTAACAGTTATCCATACACTTGTGCATTATCATTTCTTTGACAAATTCCGTAATAAATTACAAACACTGGACAATTGTACTTTGATTTACACAACCACGTGTAATACACTACTTTTTACGTTACCAATATTAGAAATGCACATGTGCATCTATATGTATCAACATGAAATAAGGTGTTTTGCTACACTACTTTGAATACACTTTCTCTTTCATCTATCATTCCATCCATAATACACTACCATGCACATGTGCATATGTATCATTTCTTCGACAAATTCCGTAATACGTTACAAATATTAGACAATTGTAATTTCATTTACACTACCATGTATAATACACTACTTTTTACGTTACGAATATTAGAAATGCACATGTGCATCTATATGTATTAACATGAAATAAGGTGTTTTGTTGCACTACTTTGAATACATTTTCTCTTTCATCTATCATACCATCGATAATACACTTTCGTTACCACCAAAAAATACCTGAAAAGAAAGTCTAAAAACCACCCAAATTTTTTTAATAATTGAAAAAGTCGCTATATTTTTTCAACAATAAAAAAAAATTCAAAACAGAAAATAAAAAAAAATTGAGTAACAGTTATCCATACACTTGTGCATTATCATTTCTTTGACAAATTCCGTAATAAATTACAAACATTGGACAATTGTACTTTGATTTACACCACCACGTGTAATACACTACTTTTTACGTTACCAATATTAGAAATGCATATGTGCATCTATATGTATCAACATGAAATAAGGTGTTTTGCTACACTACTTTGAATACACTTTCTCTTTCATCTATCATTCCATCCATAATACACTACCATGCACATGTGCATATGTATCATTTCTTCGACAAATTCCGTAATACGTTACAAATATTAGACAATTGTAATTTCATTTACACTACCATGTATAATACACTACTTTTTACGTTACGAATATTAGAAATGCACATGTGCATCTATATGTATTAACATGAAATAAGGTGTTTTGGTTGCACTACTTTGAATACATTTTCTCTTTCATCTATCATACCATCGATAATACACTTTCGTTACCACCAAAAAATACCTGAAAAGAAAGTCTAAAAACCACCCAAATTTTTTTAATATTTGAAAAAGTCGCTATATTTTTTCAACAATAAAAAAAAATTCAAAACAGAAAATAAAAAAAATTGAGTAACAGTTATCCATACACTTGTGCATTATCATTTCTTTGACAAATTCCGTAATAAATTACAAACATTGGACAATTGTACTTTGATTTACACCAACCACGTGTAATACACTACTTTTTACGTTACCAATATTAGAAATGCATATGTGCATCTATATGTATCAACATGAAATAAGGTGTTTTGGTACACTACTTTGAATACACTTTCTCTTTCATCTATCATTCCATCCATAATACACTACCATGCACATGTGCATATGTATCATTTCTTCGACAAATTCCGTAATACGTTACAAATATTAGACAATTGTATTTCATTTACGCTACCATGTATAATACACTACTTTTTACGTTACGAATATTAGAAATGCACATGTGCATCTATATGTATTAACATGAAATAAGGTGTTTTGGTTGCACTACTTTGAATACATTTTCTCTTTCATCTATCATACTATCGATAATACACTTTCGTTACCACCAAAAAATACCTGAAAAGAAAGTCTAAAAACCACCCAAATTTTTTTAATAATTTTTGAAAAGTCGCTATATTTCGTCAACAATAAAAAAAAATTTCAAAAAAAAAATAAAAAAAATTGAGTAACATTATCCATACACTTGTGCATTATCATTTCTTTGACAAATTCCGTAATAAATTACAAACATTGGACAATTGTACTTTGATTTACACCACCACGTGTAATACACTACTTTTTACGTTACCAATATTAGAAATGCATATGTGCATCTATATGTATCAACATGAAATAAGGTGTTTTGGTACACTACTTTGAATACACTTTCTCTTTCATCTATCATTCCATCCATAATACACTACCATGCACATGTGCATATGTATCATTTCTTCTGACAAATTCCGTAATACGTTACAAATATTAGACAATTGTACTTTCATTTACGCTACCATGTATAATACACTACTTTTTACGTTACGAATATTAGAAATGCACATGTGCATCTATATGTATTAACATGAAATAAGGTGTTTTGGTGCACTACTTTGAATACATTTTCTCTTTCATCTATCATACTATCGATAATACACTTTCGTTACCACCAAAAAATACCTGAAAAGAAAGTCTAAAAACCACCCAAATTTTTTTAATATTTTTTGAAAAAGTCGCTATATTTTGTCAACATAAAAAAAAATTTCAAAAAAAAAAATAAAAAAAATTGAGTAACAGTTATCCATACACTTGTGCATTATCATTTCTTTGACAAATTCCGTAATAAATTACAAACATTGGACAATTGTACTTTGATTTACACCACCACGTGTAATACACTACTTTTACGTTACCAATATTAGAAATGCATATGTGCATCTATATGTATCAACATGAAATAAGGTGTTTTTGGTACACTACTTTGAATACACTTTCTCTTTCATCTATCATTCCATCCTATATACACTACCATGCACATGTGCATATGTATCATTTCTTCGACAAATTCCGTAATACGTTACAAATATTAGACAATTGTACTTTATTTACGCTACCATGTATAATACACTACTTTTTACGTTACGAATATTAGAAATGCACATGTGCATCTATATGTATTAACATGAAATAAGGTGTTTTGGTGCACTACTTTGAATACATTTTCTCTTTCATCTATATACTATCGATAATACACTTTCGTTACCACCAAAAAATACCTGAAAAGAAAGTCTAAAAACCACCTAAATTTTTTTAAATATTTTTTTGAAAAAGTCGCTATATTTCGTCAACAATAAAAAAAATTTCAAAAAAAAATAAAAAAAAATTGAGTAACATTTATCCATACACTTTGTGCATTATCATTTCTTTGACAAATTCCGTAATAAATTACAAACATTGGACAATTGTACTTTGATTTACACCAACACGTGTAATACACTACTTTTTACGTTACCAATATTAGAAGTGCATATGTGCATCTATATGATCAACATGAAATAAGGTGTTTTGGTACACTACTTTGAATACACTTTCTCTTTCATCTATCATTCCATCCATAATACACTACCATGCACATGTGCATATGTATCATTTCTTCGACAAATTCCGTAATACGTTACAAATATTAGACAATTGTACTTTCATTTACGCTACCATGTATAATACACTACTTTTTACGTTACGAATATTAGAAATGCACATGTGCATCTATATGTATTAACATAAATAAGGTGTTTTGGTGCACTACTTTAATACATTTTCTCTTTCATCTATCATACTATCGATAATAACTTTCGTTACCACCAAAAAAATACCTGAAAAGAAAGTCTAAAAACCACCCAAATTTTTTTAAATATTTTTTTGAAAAAGTCGCTATATTTCGTCAACATAAAAAAAATTTCAAAAAAAAAAATAAAAAAAATTGAGTAACAGTTATCCATACACTTGTGTATTATCATTTCTTTGACAAATTCCGTAATAAATTACAAACATTGGACAATTGTACTTTGATTTACACCACCACGTGTAATACACTACTATTTTACGTTACCAATATTAAAAAATGCATATGTGCATCTATATGTATCAACATGAAATAAGGTGTTTTGGTACACTACTTTGAATACACTTTCTCTTTCATCTATCATTCCATCCATAATACACTACCATGCACATGTGCATATGTATCATTTCTTCGACAAATTCCGTAATACGTTACAAATATTAGACAATTGTACTTTCATTTACGCTACCATGTATAATACACTACTTTTTACGTTACGAATATTAGAAATGCACATGTGCATCTATATGTATTAACATGAAATAAGGTGTTTTGGTGCACTACTTTGAATACATTTTCTCTTTCATCTATCATACTATCGATAATACACTTTCGTTACCACCAAAAAATACCTGAAAAGAAAGTCTAAAAACCACCCAAATTTTTTTAATATTTTTTTGAAAAAGTCGCTATATTTCGTCAACAATAAAAAAAATTTCAAAAAAAAAATAAAAAAAATTTAGTGACAGTTATCCATACACTTGTGTATTATCATTTCTTTGACAAATTCCGTAATAGATTACAAACATTGGACAATTGTACTTTGATTTACACCACCACGTGTAATACACTACTTTTTTACGTTACCAATATTAAAAATGCATATGTGCATCTATATGTATCAACATGAAATAAGGTGTTTTGGTACACTACTTTGAATACACTTTCTCTTTCATCTATCATTCCATCCATAATACACTACCTTGCACATGTGCATATGTATCATTTCTTCGACAAATTCCGTAATACGTTACAAATATTAGACAATTGTACTTTCATTTACGCTACCATGTATAATACACTACTTTTTACGTTACGAATATTAGAAATGCACATGTGCATCTATATGTATTAACATGAAATAAGGTGTTTTGGTGCACTACTTTGAATACATTTTCTCTTTCATCTATCATACTATCGATAATACACTTTCGTTACCACCAAAAAATACCTGAAAAAAAAGTCTAAAAACCTCCCAAATTTTTTTAATATTTTTTGAAAAAGTCGCTATATTTCGTTAACAATAAAAAAATTTCAAAAAAAAATAAAAAAAATTGAGTAACAGTTATCCATACACTTGTGCATTATCATTTCTTTGACAAATTCCGTAATACGTTACAAATATTAAACAATTGTACTTTCATTTACACTACCATGTATAATACACTACTTTTTACGTTACGAATATTAGAAATGCACATGTGCATCTATATGTATTAACATGAAATAAGGTGTTTTGGTGCACTACTTTGAATACATTTTCTCTTTCATCTATCTTACCATCGATAATACACTTTCATTACCTCCTACCATCCACAATATAATACCATTACCTCCTACCATCTATAATACAATACAAATACCAATATTTTCACTTTATTACATGTATATCAACACCATTTACATCATACAGTGACAACTATAACAAAACCATAAACCAATAGATATAACTAACCAAAAAACTGGGCCTACTTCATCATTCAAAATCACAAACTTTTTGTATCAAAACACGTTATAATGGTTATACATAATGATGCACATGTGCATTTTGAATATTGGTAATGCAAAAAGTAGTGTAATTCGGATGGTTTTGTAAATTAAAGTGCAATTGTCTACTACTGATGATGTATTACGGAATTTGTCGAAGTTATGATACATATGCACATGTGCATGGATAACTGTTACTCGAAGAAGAAAACAAGTTTTTTTGGGAAACGAAATATAGCTATTTTTTTTTAAAATATTAATTTTTTTGAGTGCTTTTTGATTTTTTTTAGATTTTATTTTGTAATAAAGGTGGTTCTCACATTAACCTTACTATATATATATATATATATATATATATATATGTAACATCCCTCAAAATGTTCCCGATGACAACCCGTAATCAAAACCCCAAGTGTGAGCAATGAAACTTGTATACTCAATTAGAAAACTTAGCGGTTAAGAAAACTTGACGGTGAACTCACCAACCCGCACAAAAGTACCCTTATTAGATTCACAATTAAAAACCGAACCAGTTGGGATCAAGAACTGAGCATACGCGATAAGAACCAACATGAAAATCGAGAAAACGCACGATTGGACGAGAAAGTCGGCCATGGACACGCGTCCAACATTGCGCCACGTGTTAACCCTACGTGGGACACGTGGGAGTCGAAGCCAGGACGACCATCCTCGCGCCAAGCGAGAGATTCGGTGTCACCAGGCGTGACGCGCGGGAGATGCCCATTTGGGTTATATATTCAGCAGTGTGGGACTGAAGTTCTTGCACCAGTTCGACATAATTTTGACTAACACACTCAATCGTTCTCCATTTTCTTGCACTATACCCCTAAAACCCCTAAACTCTGCCCTGTTGTAAGTGTTTTAACCCTGGTCACTGATTTGATACCATGTCGGTCGATTTGAAACCCAGCAACGGATGTCAAGGTGCTGCATGTATAAGGATATACTTTGTTAACTACGTTGGGGTTTTGATCTCGTGATGCATCATTAAAATTTGATTTGGGTCGATACACTAATACGTGTTGCATTGTATTTTTATTAGAAGCCCAGGACTTAGACCCGAAGGTTATTACTGAAACTATCATTCTTCAATGTGAGTCATTCTCTTTTCTCAACTGATTTGCAAAACCCTAAATGTTTTCCAGTTATATTACAGTGATTAAGTCTTTGTATTCTTACTGGAAAACTACAGTTAGTATGTGGGGTTTTGTATACATTACTTGATAATCTTCACTATTGGACAATGGGTTAGCCAATGAGTGATATGACCACAGTCACAGGAACTGTCACCGAGTGACAAATATTATTTAGAATAGTTTCTTTACTATTGGACAATGAGTTAGCCAATAGTAATTTGGTAAGATAAACAAATATAAAAACTCTTAATGCTGTAAATATAAGAATGTGTCATTTTGTATAAACTGAATGAGCTCACCAGTATTTCCTTCTGATCAAATGTTTTAAACATGTTTCAGGTTATTACAGTAGATCTGAATAAGAGTTGTAATACGACACCAGAAGGCTTAAAGGAGTGGCTTATTTTATCAATTAAATTAAGAAACGTTGTTTTATGAATCCGAGTTTATCCCTTATTAAAAGCTACCTTTATAAAACACGGGTTTTATTCCCATCTGTTTAATAAATAAAATCTGGTGTTTCTAAACTCTGATAATTTTCCTACCTACGATCCTAATGAAATTTCCGTTGTGATGTTTTCAAAATAACCACCGATACCACTTGACTGTTCACAGCTCCTGTCTAGGGTGTAGTCGGAGGTTGTGACAATATATATACATATGTTAATTTAAATTTCAACTTGCCATGAATAGTAAAACAAAATTTTTATGTTATTATATTCATTTTTTTTAATATCCGATTTCACCTCTTATACATTAACTTATATATTTTTTTAATCATTTAATTCGATCTTTTTCCTATAACCTGCGTTCATATTTTTTGTAGTTGAATACATGATTGTATTTAATATATTTATATATAAATTTTGTTGACAAAAAAGAGTTTTATTTAATATAGTTTAGTGGTGAACTATCGGATCCAATACCAATATTTTTTATGATTCTTTATCGACATTGGTACCGGTGTTGTTATTATTAGAACCGGTAACGATATTCGTTTTTCATGGTTTTCAATGTAAAACACATTTATTTGTGCATATCATTACTTTAAACCGAAAGCCGATACAATAATGATACTGTTACGAATCAAACAAGTAGCAAGTGAATTCCCTCCACATCGCGTACAAAATATATAAATTTAGAACCCTAATGAACAGTAACACCAGTTTTTAAGATATTAGTATAAAAAGTTTTTATGTTCCAATTTCACCCATTATACCTTAAATAATATACAATTCTAACCAATTTGGTTTTTATTAAATATGATTTTTCTTCAAATAACTTGCGTTCATTATCTTTTTATTTTTAAAGATGAATATATGACTTTGTTTAATATGTTTTTTCTCGGAGTTCATGTATGAACTTTGTTGAAAAAAACATGACTTTAAAGCAAGTGTCAGTATTATACCTTCTGATACTGGTCAAATTTCCGCCGCATCACGCGGGGAAATCTTGCTAGTTAAGTATGGTTTAAGAAAGTTTAGAGCAGATTACTTAAAAATAATTAAATGTTCTGGTCAAACGGGTTAGGTTCGGATCAACCTGTAAAAACTCGGGTCGTGGTCCGGTTCGTGTGCCTAACATATTTTTCAGATTCAGTTCAGGCTCATGTAAAATTTTCAGGTTCAGGTCGGTTAAACCCACCTACCTGCGAACCCGATCCGTTTAACACCACTAAAAAGGTCCATGTTAGTGCTTTCAAACTTGTCATTTAGTCAAAATAGTGTAGCTAATGCTAGTGCTTTCAAACTTCTCATTTAGTCAAGAGTGTAGCTAAAAAGATTCCTACGTCTGCATGGACGATATTGATACATTTTTGAGACCTATTGGTAATCTTAGTTTTTTTTTTTGTTAAATCTATATCGGTAATCTTAGTTTTATTTTTTATACTAAATCTATGTTTTTTTATCCGGTCTAATACCCGTTGAGCAAATGTTTACGAATATTATTCGTGTAAACTATCATGTATGTTTCAGATAAGAAGGTGGGTATTATCTAATACCATATCATCCCATACCAATAGAAAATTTTAAAACAAATCTCATACCAGTAAATACGTCCCATTACCCGTCCTATTTATCTAGGATTTCGGGTTTGCTCGTCAGGTTCAGACTTGTTTGCCATCCAAACTAAACAGTAAAAATGATTTTTTTTGTTTCCCACAAGATATACATTGTTTAGTGTGCTATTTAAAATTTTCGAAATATGGTATATTTCATGGTAGGATATATATCGAGTCCCGGTGTCGGTGATGAACGAAAACGATATTGACTTAACAATATTGATATCATTATCGGTATGATTGAAAATGGTACCAGTAAGGCTTTATCGAGTGCCAGTACCAACGACCAACGAAATAAATACCGATCGAATAACATCCATATTAGTAATATCAAAAATGGCCGCACTATTTATTTTTATGGTTTTCGATCGTTGAAGAAAGAAGTATTCCTTTATCTCGTGTTATATCCAACCACTTTAGTGTTATGAAATTGTTGTATAGAAAAGTGTATTGTAAATAATATGGAGTACCAGTATCATAACGAATCAAGTTACGTTGGACTAGTGTATATGTTTGTTTGTAAATATAAGGGCTGACGTGCCTATAAAAATAAACCGAGTTGATAGCAACCAAAACGCCGTAACTAGCATATATTAACAAAGCTCGGGCTATTCACACACGTCTGTTGGCTATTCACACATACCAAAGCGCCATGCTTTGGGCAATGCGGGGCGCTTTGGGGTTAAGTCAACAGACAAGGACTGACGAGCCCTGTATGTTGCCCTTAACCCATAGCGGGCCGTTTTGGTGTTTTTTATATTCCGATGCGCCTCGTTTTAGCCAAAGCGGGCAGTTTTGGGGTTTTTTTTAATTTTTAGTTTTGATTTTAAATGAAAAACGCACCTATACATGTCGCAACGTGACATATTTTGCCATTGCACGTCATTTTAGGAAGTTTATGGTCAATACGACATGTTTTGGATCATTTCGGTCACGTGTGTTGCTGTTTTCCATGATTTCGTGTGATTCTCTTTTGATTCCACTTGTAGTCCAACATGTCGTGTTGTATATATAGACGTCCTACCGGATCAGTACTTGACGTATTTTGTCATTAAATGTTGTATTATTATGTTTATTATCACTATTGTTGCGTGCTATCGCGTATTTTGGTGGTACGGTTCGTGTCGGTGACATTCGGTAGGTCACAAACATACTTAACCTACATCATTATGAGATTACAGTCTTGAAAACGGACTAATGGAAGGTAATACGTACATAATCACACATTGTCTAAGGAAACGTTGTTTATCACCCTGTGTGAGCATTGGAAGCCCGACAAACAATCTTGTAATTACTTCTTAATTAACTCGAACTCAGGAAATTGTTCTTAAATTGGTATAACCTTCCTTTTCCTTCAATTTCTAGAACTACAGGTACGAGCGAATACGATCATCTAATGATGTTGGGAATTAAACGCATGTACGTGACAAAACAAGGATCGTTCTAATAGATTAATGAGAAAAGGCACTAAGAGATGGTTTACAAATGCATATCTAGCATTCAAACTTACAAATGCATATCCAGGGTATTCAAATGATGCCTCCATACATGTAGTTATTCGGAATGTTTCGAATTATCATAGAAGACATGTCGTGTAGTTACAAATGCATATCCAGGGTATTCAAATGATGCCTCCGAATTGTCTAAAGAAGCGCTTTTATCATGGTGAAAGGTAATCATAGATTTGCATTTAATGCTTAGATTTTTAAGATATATTCGTGGGAGTGAGTTAGTACAAATAGAGTTCCAGCCCGTCATTACTCAAATATTTGCCGTCTAAACCCACATCTGCTTCCTGAATCTGAATAGAAAACCCCCTTGGTGGTTTCTGTACTCATCCCCACGTTGAAAGTTCTTAGAGTATGATTGGTGATGTTTTTCAGTTAATATTACAATATGACATTGTGGTAGGTCGTCTGTGTTAGCATATGTACATCGCCATGGTGAAAGTTCAGAGAGTATGATTGGTGATGTTTTTCAGTATCCGGAGTTTCAGTTTTTTAAATTCCCCGTCTACATCGGTATGTCAAAGTTAATTTTTCAGATTCAGCTTCAGGAAGTAGATCACATTTTTTTCCTTATAATGATGTGAATTAAATGCATGGGTACAGAAACCACCAAGGGATTAAAGTTCAGAGAGTATGATTGGTGATGTTTTTCAGTATCCGGAGTTTCAGTTTTTCAAATTTCGCATCTACATTGGTATGTCAAAGTTAATTTTCAGATTCAGATTCAGGAAGCAGATTACAATTTTTTTCCTTATAATGATGTGAATTAAATGCATGAGTACAGAAACCACCAAGGGACTACAAATTTTTTTCCTTGTAATGATGTGAATCAAATGCATGGGTACAGAAACCACCAAGCAGTCGTGGAAATGCATTCTTAACATTTCCACATACATATTTACATGTGTTTAGTTACACATATCTGCTTCCTGAATCTGAAAGTTAACTTTGACATATCGACGTCAACAATCTTTTTACTTTGAAACGAATACCATTTTTTTCCATTTTCCTTCAGATTCCAGAACATTCTCCCTAACATGACAAAATTCACTAAGAGATGGTTTACAGTCATATGACACATGATAAAAGCGCTTCTTTATTCGGAATGTTTCGAATCAATATAGAAAACATGTCGGGTTATGTACCCATCCCCGCAAAGACGTCTTCTATAATGATTTATACAAAAAGTAGTAATCTTGATCAAAGACAACTTAAGAACTAGATCTACATATGCTAACATAAAGACGTGTCAGGTTCTTCTGCTAGTGGGTTTTATGAGTCTAAATCGGTGGACAGAAAATAGTGAAAGAAAAGCGCTTCTTTAGACAATCATACGACACATGATAAAAAAGCTTCTTTAGACAATCATATGACACATCCTATTCATTAAATCCATAAATGCTGCAGGTGCATTAGTGAGCCCAAAAGGCATCACTAAGAACTCGTAATGTCCATATCTTGTCCTGAATGCCGTCTTCGGTACATCTTCCGTTTGGACCTTGAGTTGATGATATCCAGATCTCCAATCAATCTTTGAAAAGTATCTCACTCCCTGAAGTTGATCAAATAAATCATTGATCCTGGGTAATGGGTAGCGATTCTTGATGGTTAACTTGTTTAGTTCACGGTAGTCGATGCACATCCGCATCGATCCATCCTTTTTCTTTACAAACAAGATTGGAGCTCCCCAAGGTGAGGAACTGGGTTGAATAAAACCTTTTTCCAATAGTTCATCTAGTTGGGTTCGTAATTCCTTCATTTATGTAGGTGCCAATCCGTATGGAGCTTTTGCAACAGGAGCGACTCCTGGTATGATATCGATTATGAACTCTACCTGTCTGTCTGGAGGCAGACCAGGCAAGTCTTCGGGGAAAACATCTGGAAATTCAGAGATAACAGGCAGGTCTTCAATCTTTGGCTTTGGCTCATCAATGGTTACTTGTGCCATATAAATGACACAACCTTTCTTCAAACACTTCGATGCTTTGAGTAACGGTGCTTTTTCCGACAACCCATAATATCGGTCTCCTTGTATAGCGAGTGTATCTCCATTTGGGTTTTGATCTCGATGAGTTTCTTGTTACATGCTATATGGGCTTGGTTACTAGACAACTAATCTATACCAAGAACTACATCGAATCCTGCCAATTTCATTGGCATAAGTGAAACAGGAATGGAATGATTCTTGATGGATATGGAGCATCCATCTAGAATCGTAGAAGCGGTCTCAGTAATTCCATCGGCGAGTTCTACGTCATATGTTACGTCTAGAGTTCTTACAGGCAAGTTTAATAAGGCACTAAACTTATGATCTACAAAAGATTTATGGGCTCCTAAATCAAAAAGAACTCTTGCATAAACATCATTTATAAGGAACGTACATGTTATCACATTGTCGTCTTTCACGGCCTCCTTAGCTTTCATCAGGAAAGCACGAGCCTTTCCCTTCCTTGACCCATCGTCCTTAACAGCGTCATCTTTCTTATACTTATGTCAGTTGGGATTGATGTGCCCCTTCTCACCACAATTGTAACAAGTGGCTTCCTTCAAATCTTTACAATCAAGGGCCTTGTGCCCTGATGTCACACCCTGACCCGCAATGGAAATGGTAGTCGGGGCATGATTGGGTTTTCATCAAAGCTCATGACATTTACTATAAAGTTTCATATTTATTATTTCTCTTTTAAAGAAGGAGTTACAATAGACATACAAGCATAACATGTTCAAATACACTTTCATTACAAACTAAAGTATTAAACAAAAATCATACAATTACAAAGGGAAACTAAACTAAATGTCCATTCCAAAGCATTAACTTGTTTATTCTTCTAGGCCATCCTACGTGTTTCTTTTCTAAACTGGATCACCTGTATCATGTGTAAAAATAGGGTTTTTGGGGTCAACAAAAGTTGGCGAGTGAATCTTATGACAACATTTGAACGAATTTGTTATATTGGTTATAAAAAGGTGCATAACCACATATGAGTAAACGTAAATGTAAATTTAATCACAAAACACATAATATCAATTAATGCACAAGCACACACATCAATGATGAACAATGAAATCAAGGCTCAATCAAACGGAGCCGATCTAATGAGGCACGCGATGTTCAACTCGTCTCCCACGAGGAACTGATGGGCCTAATGAATGATTTGCACGCAACTTGACAAAATGTAAACACGCATCACAACAAACAATATTTACATCACAAATTTAGGTCATATAATGGTAATAGCACAAGTTTGAATAAACGAAATGATTAAAGCGACACATGATTCACCCCAAAACATGAATAAAAAGGGGAATTTGTAAGGATTCACTCACAGTGGGTGCGTTCCTTGATGACGATGAATGCGCACGAATATTATGATTCAACCGACGAGGGAAACACTAACCTAAATAATAACGAAATGATTCGGTAAATAAATAAATTTTATTTGAGATTAATATTTTTAATTAGTGCTCTTAATGGCATTGTTATATTTATTTTTGTGAGTTTAAGGAAATTTTCTAACTTTAATAATCTTATTTTTAAGTATTTTTAAATAATTTTCCAATTAAATAAATAAATAAAAAGAAATAAAAAGGTTGACTTTTTGACCGTTGACCGGGTCTTGACCGGTCAGACTGTGTTTTCTATGCGCTGAGTGAGGTTCGAACTCGTGACCTCTCGTATACGTGCACGCAGCTCTACCAACTGAGCTACGTGTCTAACCCGAAATAATCTCTGATTTTATTATTCTTATATACTAATTAAGTTATTTAGAAATTATTCAATTTTTAAAAAGAATTTAACTGTCAAACCGGTGTGAGAGCTCGGACTCGAACCCACGTTTCCAGTGTTGTGTTGCACCCAGCCCAACCAACTGGGCTGGGTGTCTAACCCGTTATATATTGAAATTTTATTATACTTAACATCTTACAGCGAGTTAATATGGTTCCGGTTAAAAAAAAAACGTTTTATTACTGTGGATAGGTGTTATGTCAAGGATCGAACTCGGTATCGATAGTATGAAATGCACACAGTCCACCACTGGACTGTGTGTCTAACCCGTTTGAAATACTGATTTTAATTATATTTATAAATGACTCGATGTTCATCTTCTTCACTAACTTAGAACTGAAAATAGATTTATTAAACATTTGGTTTCACTGATCTACTGTTTTAGATTAGACAAATGAATCGAATAGAACTGACAGAAAAGATTAAGAATTCATACCGATCGGAGAATGTTATGGAAGTTCCGGTTGGATTCCGGTACTGTGCAGAAAACTCCGGCGACTTGCAGATGAAGCTCTGAGGTCAGCGGAGCTGGGGAAAATAAGCAGAGGATTCCGAGAATGGTTTGAACGAGTTTGGAAACGAGGTTAGCAAGGTATTTATAGGTGATGTGATCCACCACGATTTCGGTTTTCCGGTGATATTTTCTGGCGACTACCAGACAATTCCGGTGATGAATTCTGATGAACGGAGGTTTGCGGATGGGTTGTGTGCATTCTAAACAGTTCCCATAAACCCCTATTTATAGTTGAAGGAGATAGCTTGGATTGGGTTTCGATTTAGAGGTTTTCGGTCAAAAACGGTTATGGCGAGATGTTAGCAGATCAAATGACTGCGGTTTTGACTCGGTTTGAGTCTAGGTGCCTGATTGAGAGTCAGTTTCGCGGTCAATTTCATCAAAATGGAAACTTGATTTCTCGATTTGTTGCGCCGTTACTGGGCGGCAATTGTTTCAAGAAGATGAATGCGAAGTAAGATATAAAGGATTATTCGAATGGGTTACTTACAATGTAGGGTGGGTGATGCAGCGGTGTTGTGGTGTGTGTGGGTTTGTTGGGGACCCGGGTTCGAAACCCGGCAGCCCCTTTTATTTATTTATATTTTATTTTTCTTTAATTATTTTATTGGTTATAATTTATTTGTCATTCAATAATTATAAAGTTTAAATAATAAAATTTAATAAATGCTCAACGAAATCCTATTAACTACTTGATTCTCAAACGGTGCGGGTTTTGAAACCCGTTTTACGCAAATGTTACAGTATCCCCTACTTTTAGAAATTTCGTCCCGAAATTTAAGTAGTAGTTGTATATTTGACTTGAAGGGGTGGTGTTTTAATTTGACAATTACATAATTAGAAGAGGGTGAGAGTTTAAATTTTATTTGAGGCGGTAACGTTCCTAGTAAGGGTTGAATACCCTTCTACAGAAATCGCTTTTTGATGCCTAAAGTATAAAAATGCGGAGCATGGATAAACAGAGTTGATTGACTAGGCATGATCTCATGCATAAGAGTTTTGAGGGAATTGTTACGCTTGAAAAGATAAGGTTATATCATAAAACAAAACTTCAACCATGATGATACTAAAACCTACACGGAACTTCTCATAACCGCCTGACAATGCTTTTGATCTTTTGACAAGAATACTTATATTACTTATATATATAGGAAGTACCAGCGGCGTATCCACCATATTCTTGTCAAATTTCATTGGCTTTGTCAGTAGGTTAAAATTAGTTCCATGTGACTCTAAAATCTACAAACCATAAACAAACACAACAGACAAAGCTTGAGTCTCAAATCTGAATGAATACATGACTGAATGATGACAGTACCTCTCTCGTTTGTTATGATGAAGGGGTTAGTCTATGTAAAAGTGAGACACCACCCAACTTCTTTAAATGATAAGATCGAGGTACGTCGAGATGTATGATGATATGAAAAATCAGTGAGTAAAGGTATAAAACAAAACCGTAATATCAATTTGCATTAAAATTCTTGGATACATAAATTCCCAATTTATAACTGGGATACGTAAAGATTGAGATAACATAAAGAAAGCATTAAAACTAGACGGTTGGAGTTGAGTCTTGATTCTTGGTGAGGGAAAGCTAGTTGGGTGGTTCGTTTGGGCCGTTATTATCTTCAACAGGATTGGCGTTGATGTTGTAAGCTCTTCCTCTTGCTGGTGGTGGAGCTGGGTTTGCTTGATTTGCTTGGTTAACTGGGTTTGCTTGAGCTTGGGCGTTTATGATGTTGACCAATCGAGGGCACGTGTTTCTAAAGTGGGTAAGGTCGCCACAATTAAAACAAGCTCGAACATATGGAAACATGGGGTATTGGGGTTGTTGATATGTTTGGATCATGTTTTGAGTAGGGGGTGAGGCTGGGTTTTGAGGGGCACGACAAGTTTTGCTCCAATTACCATAACGCCCACAATTTGCACACAGTCGACAAGGTACGGTAGATGGATGGTGATAAAAACAGGTGTTGCATTGAGGGTGAGGTCCAATGTAAGGTTTCTTATTTGGGTAAGTAGAGTTGGGTGCTACTTGAGTGATTGGGATGGCTTGGAGGGATACGGCTTGTGAAGCTGGTTGATTACCTTGGGTGATAGCGAAATTTTGCCCATCTTGTTTTCTCTTAGGAGTGGTTTGAGGAGGGGATTCGGTCCGGGTTGAGTTTGAGGTTTCGGATGATGCTTTATCCTTCTTCTTCTCCTCCTTGAAGTCTTTATTCCGTATGCGGTTTTCGGTGAGCTCTGTAGCCAACTCCATTGCTGCTTCCGAAGTTGCAGGTGTGGTACTTATTACAGGGTCTTGAATTTTTGAAGGAAGACCTCGAATGTAGTGTTCGATCAAACGGTAGAGGAGAGTAAACAAGTTGGGGATCATCTGATTCAACTCAAGGAATCTCTTGTTGTATGTGGTGTGGTCGCCCTCCTTTTGTTTCAAAGAGTAGAACTCATCTTCTAGTTTCTTGATTTCGCTTCTTGGACAGAAACGTCTTGTCATGATTTCCCTCAACTCTTCCCAAGTCAAGTTCATAGTATCCTCAGCACCTCGCTTAACTTTCTCTGTATTCCACCATGTAAGTGTTACTCCGAACAAACGACCGGTAGCATATCGCACTTTGCGATCATCGGGGCAGTCGCAATTGAGAAAAGTTTTTTCCATTTCCTCAAACCAATGGAGGAGAGCGGTGACACCTTCAGTCCCTTCGTATTTTGGAGGATCGCAGGATTTGAAATGCTTGAAGGTGCATTTAGTGGCATTTGGGGGGGGGGGGGGATTGACAACGTTTTGAACTTCTTGGTTGATTGGGTTGACGGGATTAGCGGTAAGGGCTTGTTGAACTTGAACTACGATGTTGGGGATTACGGCAGCCATTTGTTGAGCGATTTGGGCAGCCATGCGCTCGCGGGATTTTCCTGATCTCATACTTCTACGAGAGAGACTAGAAGACATCTACAAGGAATACGTATCGAGAGTATGAGTTTGACGTTTTAGGTGTCATGTGTCGTATTTAGAAATGAACATTTACAAAAACAAATGAATAAAATAAATTTACTACATCCATAGGATGTCTTGTGCTTTGCTTATGTTTGGGCTTCCATATGTCCCCTTACTTGGCCTTGGTAGTCATGTGGGCCCCCATGACTACTGGGCTTTGGTAGGGTTCATATTGGTGTTGGCCTGTTAACACTTGTGCCACCCAAATGAAAATTGTAAAACATGACAGCAAAGTATAAGGTCGGAGGGTGTCCTGGTATGGACACAATGACAACTCAAAGTAGGGTTAGTTCGAACGACGTTTGGTGTGGCATGCTTTGGCCTAATAGGTCCTTCGTACTCTCATCGTTAGTCCCCAGGTAGGCAAACTGGTCCGTTATATTGGATTTATACGAATGCCAACCTAGACAGGACGTTCCGACTACCGGTATTTGTACCCTTACAGTTACTACATGCCCGTCGTAGAACTCACTTTGATGAGATTGAAAAACGAAAAATGCGACAAAATATTGAATAAAGGAAATATGAGGATGATTTGAATATGTGAACATTGAAATATGCGTGATGAGTGTATATGTAAGCATGTTATGTTTGACAACAAGTATAACTCATTAAGTATCACTCAATATGATAGTGGAAGTGTTTGCATACATTTGTGTGTGTAATAAATACGAAACAAATAAACATCATGAGTTTGCATGTAACCACATAAACAATTAAAATCTAATTAACTATAGTATAGGCTCTAAGGGTCTAATAACCTATCCTATATCCCTATAGTCAAAAGCTCTGATACCAATCTGTCACACCCTGACCCGCAGCGGAAATGGTAGTCGGGGCATGATTGGGTTTTCATCAAAGCTCATGACATTTACTATAAAGTTTCATATTTATTATTTCTCTTTTAAAGAAGGAGTTACAATAGACATACAAGCATAACATATTCAAATACACTTCATTACAAACTAAAGTATTAAACAAAAATCATACAATTACAAAGGGAAACTAAACTAAATGTCCATTCCAAAGCATTAACTTGTTTATTCTTCTAGGCCATCCTACGTGTTTCTTTTCTCAACTGGATCACCTGTATCATGTGTAAAAATAGGGTTTTTGGGGTCAACAAAAGTTGGCGAGTGAATCTTATGAAAACATTTGATCGAATTTGTTATATTGGTTATAAAAAGGTGCATAACCACATATGAGTAAACGTAAATGTAAATTTAATCACAAAACACATAATATCAATTAATGCACAAGCACACACATCAATGATGAACAATGAGATTAAGGCTCAATCAAATGGAGCCGATCTAATGAGGCACGCGATGTTCAACTCGTCTCCCACGAGGAACTGATGGGCCTAATGAATGATTTGCACGCAACTTGACAAAATGTAAACACGCATCACAACAAACAATATTTACATCACAAGTTTAGGTCATATAATGGTAATAGCACAAGTTTGAATAAACGAAATAATTAAAGCGACACATGATACACCTCAAAACATGAATAAAAAGAGGAATTTGTAAGGATTCACTCACAGTGGGTGCGTTCCTTGATTCAACCGAATGCGCACGAATATTATGATTCAACCAACGAGGGAAAAACTAACCTAAATAATAACGAAATGATTCGGTAAATAAATAAATTTTATTTGAGATTAATATTTTTAATTAGTGCTCTTAATGGGATTGTTAGATTTATTTTTGTGAGTTTAAGGAAATTTTCTAACTTTAATAATCTTATTTTTAAGTATTTTTAAATAATTTTCCAAATAAATAAATAAATAAAAAGAAATAAAAAGGTTGACTTTTTGATCGTTGATCGTTGACCGGGTCTTGACCGGTCAGACTGTGTTTTCTATGCGCTGAGTGAGGTTCGAACTCGTGACCTCTCGTATACGTGCACGCAGCTCTACCAACTGAGCTACGTGTCTAACCCGAAATAATCTCTGATTTTATTATTTTTATATACTAATTAAGTTATTTAGAAATTATTCAATTTTTAAAAAGGATTTAACTGTCGAACCGGTGTGAGAGCTCGGACTCGAACCCGCTTTTCCAGTGTTGTGTTGCACCCAGCTCAACCAACTGGGCTGGGTGTCTAACCCGTTATATATTGAAATTTTATTATACTTAACATCTTACAGCGAGTTAATATGGTTCCGGTTTAAAAAAAATGTTTTATTACTGTGGATAGGTGTTGTGTCAAGGATCGAACTCGGTATCGATAGTATGAAATTCACACAGTCCACCACTGGACTGTGTGTCTAACCCGTTTGAAATACTGATTTTAATTATATTTATAAACGACTCGATGTTCATCTTCTTCACTAACTTAGAACTGAAAACAGATTTATTAAACATTTGGTTTCACTGATCTACTGTTTTAGATTAGACAAATGAATCGAATAGAACTGACAGAAAAGATTAAGAATTCATATCGATCGGAGAATGTTATGGAAGTTCCGGTTGGATTCCGGTACTGTGCAGAAAACTCTGGCGACTTGCAGATGAAGCTCTGAGGTCAGCGGAGCTGGGGAGAATAAGAAGAGGATTCCGAGAAGGGTTTGAACGAGTTTGGAAACGAGGTTAGCAAGGTATTTATAGGTGATGTGATCCACCACGATTTCGGTTTTCCGGTGATATTTTCTGGCTACTACCAGACAATTCCGGTGATGAATTCTGATGAACGGAGGTTTGCGGATGGGTTGTGTGCATTCTAAACAGTTCCCAGAAACCCCTATTTATAGTTGAAGGAGATAGCTTGGATTGGGTTTCGGTTTAGAGATTTTCGGTCAAAAACGGTTATGGCGAGATGTTAGCAGATCAATTGACTGCGGTTTTGACTCGGTTTGAGTGTAGGTGCCTGATTGAGTGTCAGTTTCGCGGTCAATTCATCAAAATGGAAACTTGATTTCTGGATTGGTTGCGCCGTTACTGGGCGGCAATTGTTTCAAGAAGATGAATGCGAAGTAAGATATAAAGGATTATTCGAATGGGTTAATTACAATATAGGGTGGGTGATGCAGCGGTGTTGTGGTGTGTGTGGGTTTGTTGGGGACCCGGGTTCGAAACCCGGCAGCCCCTTTTATTTATTTATATTTTATTTTTCTTTAATTATTTTATTGGTTATAATTTATTTGTCATTCAATAATTGTAAAGTTTAAATAATAAAATTTAATAAATGCTCAACGAAATCCTATTAACTACTTGATTCTCAAACGGTGCGGGTTTTGAAACCCGTTTTACGCAAATGTTATACCTGACTTCTTGCAAATCCTGCAAGGCTTGTCTTGAGATTCATTTTGACATGCACCAAAGTGTCGTTTGTTACACCTTCTGCACCTAGGCCTATTGTTAGACCCATGGCGATTCTTGTTCGACCCAAACTTCCTATTCTTGTTTGGCCGATGAAATCGGTCGTCTTCTCTATTTCTCTTTCCGTCTGCTTTAGACTTGATGGACCGCTGCCTCTTCAAGTCTTGAGTGAGTGTCAAAGCTAGCTTTGCTGCAGATCTAAAAGTTTCGGGCCTTGAAGCCCTGACATTCCCCTTGATCTCTGGTTCGAATCCACCAATAAAACGCGCGATGCATTTGGGTTCAGTGGTAATTAAGTAAGGCACCAATCTTGACATGGAGTTGTAATCAGAAAAATACTTCCTACCATCTAAATTCTTCATTTGCAAACCTAGAAAATTCATTTCAATCTTTTCCGCCTCGTGAGGTGAACAATATGTTTCTTTTATCAACTCAACAAATTTCTCCCAACTTAAATTATACAAATAAACTTTCCCAGACGATTGAGTCATTGACTTCCACCATATCAAAGCATCACCCTTGAATGACTGTGCAACATACTTCACCACATCCTTTTCCGCACATCCGCTAATCTCTACAACTATCCCAATCTCATCCAACCATCTCAGAGTTTCCACAGCTCCTTTCTCTCCTGTAAAATCTCGCGATTTTCAAGACACAAAATACTTATACGAGCAACCGTCCTTTGAAAACTTAGTCTTTTTCTGATACTCCTCTCTCTTTCTCCTCACGTTTGAGGAGTGTTCCGAGTATTCCTTCTTTTCCGAAGAAGGTTTTGAGTGTTGTTTGGTGGTATGCTTGGAGGAGTGCTTGGACGAGTGTTTAGAATGTGAAGCACTTGATTCTAATGGCTTATCAACACGATCCGTTTTTGCCTTTTCAACTTCCGTGGCAATGAGTGCTTGAAGATCTCCTTTGGTTATAACAATGTTCTCATTTGCGTCATCCTCCTTTCTTTGATTATTTACTTCCTTAGAATCTGTCACACCCCGACCCGCAGCGGAAAAGGTGACCGGGGCATGATTGGGTTTTCATCAAAGCTTATGACATTTATTATTTCAATTTAAAAGAGATCATACAATCATATCAAACAAATACAACATGTTCTACTCATCCTTCTAAACTTCATTATTTTTCTTCTAAGGCAATTTCCTATGTTTTCCATGCTTCATCCTGTTCCCCTGTATCATATGTAAAAATGGTTTTTGGATCAACAAAAGTTGGCGAGTGAACCTAGTTAGAAAACATTTATTATTTATTTCTTGTTGTATTTAATATAAAAAAAAGTTGTGCAATATTCATATATGAACAAATGTAAATAAACCTACAATAACAACAATTAGCATACAATAACAAACCACAACAAACAATAACATACATTAACAACAATTAGCATACAATAACAAATCACAACAAACAATAACATACATTAACAAACCAACAGCATACAATAACATATCGACTTGCATAAATATATAACATGAATGAAACTGTGCGATCAAGGCTCAATCAAACGGAGCCGATCGTATTGCATGTACTGAAAATGATAAATGTCTGTGCGATCAAGGCTCAATCAAACGGAGCCGATCGTATGTTGGCACGCCAGGTTCACGCTCATAATGTAATGGGGAACATGCTCAACGCTCATAATGTAATGGGGAGCGGCGGCCTATGAAATTGCATGTACTGAAAATAATAAATTAATCTAAACAATAACCAACTGATGCACATTTATTCATGATATGATGTATGCACCATGATTTAAATATAATAAATAGTAAGACACATGATACACCCCAAAAACGTGATTTAAACGGGGAATTTGTAGAGATTCACTCACAGTGGGTGCGTTCGGTGAATGATGATGAATGCGCACGAGTTTAGAGGATTGATCGACGAGGAATAACTAACCTAATTAATAATGAAAAAGTAAGGTAAATAAATGGATTTTATTAACAACTTTAATAGAATTTTTGGATATATTTTTGTGAGTTTTTGGCTATTTTCTAACCTTAAAAATGTTATTTTTAAGTATTTTTAATTGATTTTTAAATAAAATAAATAAATAAAAATAATAAAAAATGTTGACTTTTTGACCGTTGACTTGTTGACCGTTGACCGGTTTTATTGTGTAAGTGTATGCGCCGGGTGAGGCTCGAACCCGAGACCTCCCATTCGCGTGCACGCAGCTCTACCAACTGAGCTACGTGTCTAACCTGAAATATATCTGTTTTTAATTATATTTATATACTAATTGAATTAATCTGAAAATCATTTATTTTAAAAACGATTTTAATGTCTCGCTCGGTGCTCGCCACGGGTCTCGAACCCGGGACCTGTGGTTTAGTTTGGCACACAGTCCACCGCTGGACTGTGTGTCTAACTTGGTAATTATTCTGGTTTTTATTATACTTAACATCTAACGGAGTTAACCCGGTTCAGTTTATAAAAAAAGGCATTTTATTACAGCGAATGAGGTTGGGACATGAATCGAACTCGCGACGTGTATGTATTTATTTGCACACAGTCCACCGCTGGACTGTGTGTCTAACCCGTTTATAATACCGATTTTAAATAATCTTATAACATAACTACTTCGTCTTCTTCGTTCAAAACTCAGACAACGGTTATCTAACTGTTACTTGATTAATTCAGTTAATGAACAAGATGAACAATTGAAAAGTATTGAACCGAAGAGTTTGGGAAAAGAAAGTACCGAACAGATCGTCTTCTTCAGAAAATCCGGCGAAGCTCGTCGGCTCTGTTTTGGAACCTTCGACTGTTAGAATCAATAAACAGTTACCGGTTAACAGCGAGTTTCCGACAAATCCAGAAGTTTTCCGGTGAAAACAGAAAGTCCAGCAATGTCGTCTGTGGTTGATTCTGAGCGATGGGTTAATGTTAGTAAGGTTCTAACAATTGATTGAAACAGTAAAGTCGAGGTATTTTACCGTTTTGAGTTGAATCTCGGTTTTCCGGCGACTTGCAGAGAATTCAGGCGATGATCAGAAAGCAATTCCGACGACCAGAAAATAGAATAAACACAAAATTAGAAGCTCTGGGAATGAAATTGAATCGCGAGATGAGTGTTTTGTTGAAGTAATTTCAGAATGAAAGTTTTCGATTATAAAAACCAAACATCACCTGAATTCAAGTTCATTAACGTCTGAATTGATTTAAGATGTCGGTTTTATCGGTTATGATCAAGATTCCGCGAGCACTCAAACGTCTTGGTCGGTTTGAAAGCCGATTTCGGTTTCAGTTGGCGCACTAGGTTGATTCTCAGTTGAACATATGATTTAATTGCTTCCCAGAACTTCACAAAAAGATCAAGTGGCGGAGTGGTTGTAGAGATGTGTGTTAATGCTTTGTAGGCTCTCGGCGGACCCGGGTTCGAGTCCCAACTTCAGCATATTATTTTTAATTCACTATTTTTAGTACATTTTCAAAAATAAATTTTATATTCTAACATACTTATTAATTATGTATCGTTTAAAATTAACTTGGTCACTAAATACGCAACGGAATTTTTAACTAGTTGTTCGGTTAATAAACGAAGCGGGTTTGGTAAATCCGGTTTTTGATGGATGTTACAGAATCCGCCATCTTGCTTGATGAAACTATAATATTAATAATATAATTTAAATTAGTCATACATCCTTGATGACTCGCAACGTATGGTATAGCATAATAAAGCCATACGAACTTGTCAATTTTTATGGGGGTGTTTAAGTATGGCACAAAGGCATGTCACTAAGGACAAAAGAATAGCGTCAAGGGCTTGCCGCAATGTCTTGGTTTACAAAATGCCAAGATTACAATAGAATTGTGAAGTTTCGAGGTTCGAACGTAGTTTTACTACCTCGAGACAGGGAGTCGTAGACTACAACTGACGTTTGTCACTATTGGACATAAATATAACTCGTAAGCGTCACACCACTAATGGGTGTTAAGTAAAATGATCATTATACTGATGGTTGATCAGGATCAAAATAGATCATGTAGGTTTGGACGTAGTCCATTACCTAGACGGCTCGTGTGGTTCCTCAAGTCACACTTACCAGGAGGTTAAATCTTGAATATATTAACTTTTAGAATAAGCTCTGAAAATGATTTAAATAACTAGTCCAGATCAGGCAGACTAGGGAGGTTTAGAACGTAGTTCACCACCTCTGGATAGAAGGGAAAATCTCAACCTTAACTATCATGGTAGAAAACCATATAACTACCGTTTTGCCAATTCATGTGACCTAATCACTTGGCGGGCGTAAATCATCAAGAGGATCTTTTGGAAATATTTCGCAGATCATAAATTTCGGATTAAAAATCGAGACAATCGCTTGAACAACTTTGTGAAAGGAAATACATAATTAAAATTCCAAAATTCCATTAATAATAATAATGCAATACAATAGTGCCCATAAATAGGACTTTAATAAAGGAAAAATTGTCCTTGCAGGGTCTGTACTTGAAATAATTAAAATGTCCACGCATGGACTAAATAAGACTTGTCCACACAGGGACTTAATTTAAAATAACAAAATACAAAGATAGGTATGAATTTAATCATTTTTCCCTCTTAGCTTCTTTACTAGCCTTTTCAACAACTTGTTGTTCTTCTTTACTAGCCTTTTCAACATGATCGACTGACACACCACTCTAAACTTTCACAAAGAAAGGAGTTAGCAATTATCCAGTGTATGCCTACACGCCATGCTTTAGTCGTGGCCACTAACACTTTAGTGAGCCAAGGATATCCCGGACACGATCAAGCCCAACCCCAATATTTGAGTTTCTGACAAAACAGATCAAAACCGGGTTATGCAATACTTATCACAACTCGTTAAAACATAATTTCCATACCCGACCAAGCGGTAATAGTTTACCGTATCCCAAGCCCGTATAGGGAAAATAGATTAAGAGTATTTACCTGAGCGAAGTCTTTGAGAAGCCACAACTTAGCCGCAAATTCCAAGATAAGTGCAGGTATAATTTACCGAAAGACGTTTAGTCTGGAGTGATGGTAATTATTAACCAATATTAGAATGCTAACGGGTCCTTAGTTAAGTCTTAGACTTGAACCGGTTAGTCTTACGCTAAAACAATACGGTACGATACGCTAGATTAAGCGGTGACCGGAATAGGATGTTAGTTGGACCCGACAAGTATATAAACTTGTCTAATATGGGTAAGCCAACAACATTATGGATTTTGATAGGGAAATGACAAAGTTAAACTCGTTTCGGTTTAAGTACGTAAATTAGCTACGTAAGCTTAACCGAATGCACATAGGCGAAACCGGGTAACCGAGAGAGTTGTATACAGGTTCCATATAAATACATGTTTAAAATAAGTTATAAAATCAGTAGCTTTGCAAAAGATAGGCCCGAGGTATATTTAAAACCGAATTATGCCTTACAAGGGTATTTTGGTCATTTTAGAGTTATAAAAGATGTTTAAAATGAATCTGATGTCAAGGTCGTTAATATTCTGTAAAAATACTTATTTTATTGTGTTATAATAGTAGGATATCAAATATATGTGTGTTTGACGATTTTGAAATAATCTATGTCCCGTAAGGGCATTTTGGTAAATTCACACATAGCTTTGAAGCAAAAATTGGGATTCTGAGTTCGGGAATTGTACTTACTGTTAAGATGTTGAAAATAAGTTTATAAATCAGTGGGTGTTAAGTCTTAGCTCATAGTTATGGTTTTAAACCATACTATGTGTCGAAAAGGCGTAAAAGTCGATAAATGCCATTATATTTGATGTTTAAGATAACTGAGGTTAGGACCTGTTTTATATACCAAAAATATGTCATTTAACTTATTACATCAGTAGGTTTAAGTTTTGATTACAAAAAGATTGATTTAAGTCATTTTTTCGTAAAAAGGGTAATTTGGTCATTTCTCGGCTTTTAACGAATCTTAGACCTTCACTCAAGTCATAATCTGAATAAACATCCCAAATTGTCCTACTTATCATATTACTTCAGTAAATATATCATCTTGGTCGTAAAATCAGGTTAAGTGTTTCTAAGATGCCGAAAAGGGGCATTTTAGTCATTTTAATGTCATAAACGCATCTTTTGTGAAAACTCAGATTAGAATCAGATTCTTGACATCAATATAATCAAATTATGATTATGAATCAGTTTATAACATATTTTTGTATGCATGTATGTTTAAAACCTTAATTTGTACGAAAAGGACCTTTTTGCAAAGTTTTAATAAATAATTATGGAACTTATATAGAAACTCAGATTTCATATGAATCGAGTGACGAAACTTTAGGAAGTCATCCTATACTTAAACATGGTCTTAAAGTGATCAAAAGTCAGTAGCCAAAATAGCTAAATCGGGTCAGAAGCGAAAGTCAAAGGAAAAGTCAAATATTGCGACTTTCGGTTGCAAACTAATGCTAGACCAAGATTATGACGAGCCGAATCAGTTAGTATATGTTCTAATACTTATTTTTAGGTTATAACTGCATCAAACCATATTTTATAACATCTGGATCATTAGTTATGAATTTTTACAAATCTAGACAGTTTGACTTTTGTTGACTTTTAGTTTGACTCTTCAATTGGTCATGAATCCGTGGTAATCTGGAGATGCCCTCTTGAGGGATTAACATCTCCATCATTACAATCATGTAGCAAATTCCGTTACTATCAATGGCTGGACTAATACGGATTTAGATCAAAGTCAAGGCGTATTAACAACGGGACTTTGATCTAAGCTCAAAACCATGTAGAATCAACTTAGCACGAGGTTTGATACTTACATATGGTTCAAATAGAGCTAGGAACATAATGCAATGCTTGAGAATGACCAGGAACTCCTATAGCATGAACTTGATGAAAGTTGGTGAAGAAAGTGTGTTGCAAACTTCAATTTTCATCAATTAAATGGCCAAGGGATGATTGCAGAGGGTTACCAGGTGTTAAGGGACGAATACAAGTGTCCCTAGACGTGGAAAGCATGCAAAGATGGTGCCAAAACTCGACAAATGTGGCAGAACAGACTGTTGCTGTAACAACTCCAACTTTCCGTTGTTATTTATTTCTGCTTATTTTGTGTACCTCAATCATCTTGTACTCCGAGAATTGTATTATGAAAAGGTTGTGATTAATGGAATTACATTTTGTCGCATATGTATTGCATCTAATCGCTTATTTATCGATAATTCAACGCAATCACAACTACTATACGAGCCGAGTGTGTTATTGTTTAATAAACACTTGTGCCATCGCATCGCAAAATGCAGTTAATTATGTGGAATTATATTTTATGCGTGTTATATTTATGTATGTTATGGTTCAATACCGCTAAATCGCTCGCACACTCTCGTAACTCGCTCTCTCTCATTTCAATAGTAATGTAACGCTCAACGAAAACGTCACTTTGCACAAACTGGACTAAACCGTTCGAACCTTCAAGTTCGCCCGGATTAGTCCGAGTTTCTGTAAAATGGCTAAAACTCGCTCCAAAAGACCTCTTCAGCCTTGGTTTTGCTCAGTAGCCTAAGGTTGGAGGGATGGACACTCGATTTCCTCAGCAAACGACGCGAAAAGGCACGATTTGGATGCCAAAACAGTCAAGTTCGATCGGACTACATCAAGTTCGCTAGAACTTGTCACCAGAATGGTGACCAAGTTCGCCCGAACTTGACCAACACTTCAAATACCACAAGTTCGCCCGAACTTGTATCCTCCCTCAACAAAAGGGATAAGTTCGCTCGAACCTGTCTTTTTCCTAGAAAACCAGATAAGTTCGCCCGAACTTGTTTACTCAGTACGTTCACTTATACAAGTTCGCCCGAACTTATACTTTCAAGTACAAGTTCGCCCGAACTTGTCTGCTGTTCTCTCAAACCATAATCGTTTCAGCAATTCGTGTAGATGTCTTCTATGGGATCTCACACACAGAGGAACATCCAGCGCAACAACGCTGATAAGCGCATCGCGTCTCTGGTAGCCAAGCAAATGGCTAAAGTTAACCCCAGATCATCAGCAAGATCCATGCCGCTAGCAGCAACTCATCAGTCGATTCCAAAGCCGACACGCCCAAGACTTCCTTCAGCTTTAAGCAGTTCAAAGCTTGTGGACCCCTTACTTTCTCAGGCACTGAAGGACCAAGTGCCATGTTCCACTGGTTTGATGCTATCGAGGTCATATTTCGCCAGAGTGGGTGTCCCGAACCCCTTCGCACTATTAACGCTACCGGCGTTTTCCAGTCCACGGCTCTCGACTGGTGGACCGCGGAGGGTAACATGAGTGGAAACGATGAAGACTACAGACTCACCTGGGAGGAACTTAAAGCAATCATGATCAAGGAATTATGTCCCCCCTATGAAATCCAGAAGTTGGAGAACGAGTTTTGGGGAATTAAGCAAGACTGACCCGGCAATGCTGGTCTAACAGCTCGTTTCAAACAGGTGAGCATTATCTGTCCCGGTCAAGTGGACACGACCGAGAAAGCAATCAAGAAGTATCTCAAAGCTCTGCCCAACTGCGTCGCTGACTTTGTTCAAGAAGCACGCCCTGCTACTATCGAGGAAACCTACCAGCTAGCCGCAGAGATCAATGACAAACGGGTTCAGTCTGGTTATTTCAAGAACCACGGCAAGGTCGCAAACCAAGCTATCACCGAATCAGCAGCTCCTACAGATCAGACTAGAGAGTCGAAATCTAACCGCCGAGGTCGCAAAAGGGAAAACCCGAGTAAGAACTTTGCCCTTACCGCTCCGCAAAACCCTCAGCCGCTACAGTCTGCAGCACCAAACGCACCGCCGGCAAAGCGTGCGTATACTGGCCTGCATCCTTTGTGCTCTAAATGCACCTACCACCATGTGGTTGGAGGCAATTTCCGTTTCTGTAGCAACTGCAACATCTACGGCCACTTTACTGTCAGTTGCCGTTCAGGCCCGCGTCAATCAGCTTCTCAAGCCCCTACAGCATCAGCTCTACCAGCTCCCCTTCGCACTCCTCAAGCTAATCAGCAGCAGTACCAGCAGCAGGCGCCAGCCCCAAGGGCCCGTGCTTGTTACACATGTGGGGACCCGAATCACTTCAGTAATGTCTGCCCTAATCGAGCTATCAAACAAGAGCCGCAGCAATAGCAGCCTCAGCCTCAACAGCAGCAGCAACCACATGCTGCGCGTGGATGAGCCATCAATCTGAATCATCACCAGGCTCAGAACGATAACAATGTTGTCAACGGTATGTTCCTTGTCAATGGTATTTATGCTTCATGTTTATTTGATACTGGTGCTGATAATTGTTTTGTATCGTTAGAATTCGAAAAGGTTTTAAAATGTAAATGCACTAAACTCCCAAAGACTTTCGATGTGGAAGTCGCCACCGGAAAACCGTTACCGTCACCTCTGTCATACGTGGTTGTACTCTCGATCTCAACAACCATGTCTTCTCTATCGATCTCATACCTATGCAGTTAGGTAGCTTCGATATCATAGTAGGTATGGATTTTCTTCCTGAAAACCATGCTGAAGTTGTTTGCTTCGATAAAATGCTTCGTTTTCCTCTCCCTAACGGTGATCAGCTACATGTCTATGGCGAAACTCCCTCAAATAAGTTGATGCTTATGTCATGTACTCAAGCGAGCAAGCATTTGCGCAAGCAATGCGTTGCATTCCTAGCCCACATCGTGAACCCGGAGAAAGAAAAGAAAGCCTGGAAAGATGTACCCGTTGTTTGTGAATTTCCTAAAGTTTTTCCCCGTTGTTTGCGTTGCATTCCTAGCCCACATCGCACCATCCGAAATGCGCGAGCTATCCAGCCAACTTCAATAGCTTCATGATAAAGGCTTCATACGCCCGAGCACTTCGCCATGGGCGCACCGGTTCTTTTTGTGAAAAAGAAAGATGGGACATTCCGAATGTGCATTGATTATCGTGAACTTAACAAACTCACGATAAAGAACCGCTACCCTCTTCCTCGAATCGACGACTTATTTGATAAGCTTCAAGGTGCTACTTGTTTTTCTAAGATCGATCTTCGTTCCGGTTATCATCAATTGCGTGTACTTGAAGAAGATATTCCGAATACCGTCTTTCATACTCGTTATGGCCATTTCGAATTCGTGGTCATCCTTTCGGTCTTACAAATGCACCCGCGGTTTTCATGGATTTGATGAACCGTGTGTGTAAAGCCTTCTTAGATCATTTTGTCATTGTGTTTATTGATGACATCCTCATCTATTCGAAGTCGAGAGACGAACACGCGTGCCATATCTGTTTAGTCCTCGAACTTCTCCAAGGTAATCGCCTTTATGCTAAGTTCTCAAAATGTGAATTCTGGCTCGCAGAAGTCCAATTTCTCGGTGACATCGTTAATAGTCAAGGAATTCACGTCGACTCTGCAGAGATTGAAGCTGTCAAGAGTTGGATTACACCGAAGAATGCTTCCGAAATCCGTTCATTTCTTGGATTGGCGGGTTACTACCGCGATTCATCGCCGACATCTCAAAAATCGTTGTTCTGCTTACCGCTTTAACTCATAAAGACAAGCCTTTTGTTTGGGATTCCAAACAAGAGGAAGCTTTTCAAACTCTCAAGCATATGCTATGCAATGCTCCTGTACTCGCTCTTCCAGACGGAAATGACGATTTCGTTGTTTATTGCAATGCCTCTAATCTTGGCCTTGGTTGTGTTCTTATGCAACGAGACAAGGTTATCTCGTATGCGTCTCGACAACTCAAGATCCACGAGAAACTACACAACCCATGATCTCGAACTCGGTGCAGATGTTTTTGCATTGAAGATATGGCGACACTACCTTTACGGTACTAAGTGTACGGTCTTCACCGACCATAAGAGCTTACAACATATCTTCAATCAAAAGGAACTGAATATGCGCCAACACCGATGGGTTGAACTTCTCAACGACTACTACTGCGAGATACGCTACCATTCTAGCAAGGCAAACGTCGTAGCCGATGCTCTAAGTCGATGAAGCTATGTGTATAATGTTCGTGACTCGCAAGCTTTGAATGATCTCGAAATCATGATTCGCTCCGCCCAGTTTGCTTGTTTCAATGAGAATACACTGCAAGAAGAAATGAAATGTGGTGCCGAAACTCAGCTCGTCGTTAAACCCAATGGTATTTATTACTATCTCGATCGCATTTGGATTCCTAGCCGTGATAACCTCCGTGAATTGCTAATGACCAAAGCTCATAAATCCCGATACTCCATTCAATACGGAGCCGACAAGATGTACCAGGACCTTCGTCCTAAGTACTGGTGGCCGGGCATGAAAAAGGATATCGCCCTTTACGTCTCGAAGTGCTTAACTTGTTCAAAGGTTAAAGCCGAACATCAAAGGCCCTCTGGCTTGCTCGAAGCACCTGAAATCCCGATGTGGAAGTGGGAGAGTATAGCTATGGACTTTATTACGAAAATTCCTCGCACTTCCTCTGGTCACGATAGCATTTGGGTTATCGTTGATCGTCTTACTAAATCTGCGCACTTTATTGTTATATGAGAAGACTTTAAGGTCGAACGATTAGCCGAATCTATACCGACGAAGTCATTTGTCGACACGGGACGCCTTGTGACATCATCTCTGACCGCGATGGTCACTTTACCTCACGTCTCTGGGAGACTTTTCAATCCGCTCTCGGTACTACTCTTAATCTCAGTACCGCTTTCCACCCTCAGACAAACGGTCAGACCGAGCGCACGATCCGCACCCTCGAAGACATGCTTCGTGCGTGCATCATAGATTTCGGTGGTAATTGGGATACACATTTACCTTAATTGAATTCTCGTACAATAATAGTTATCACACCAGCATTCAAATGGCTCCTTTTGAGGCGCTGTATGGAAGAAAATGTCGGCCGCCTATTACATGGCACGAGATCGGCGAAGCACAAATCACCGGTCCCGAGCTGATTCAAGAAACGACAGACAAAATCCTCCAGATCAGAGAAAATCTCTTGAAAGCTCGGAGTCGTCAAAAGAGTTATGCTGATAAATGCCGCAAGCCCCTACAGTTCAAAGTGGGAGATCACGTGCTCTTAAAGGTTGCACCTTAGAAAGGAGTGAACCGCTTCGGGAAGAAAGGAAAGCTAGCGCCACGATACGTAGGTCCCTTAAGATTTTGGAAAGAATCGGCAAAGTGGCCTATCGACTCGAACTACCAGCGAAAATTAACAACTTTCATCCGACTTTCCATGTGTTGAACCTCAAGAAATGCCTAGCTGAAGAAAATATCCACGTCCCCCTCGAGGACTTGCAAATAAACGAGACTCTACATTTCGTGGAAAAGCCTGTAGAAATCATAGACCGAGAAACCAAGAAATTACGGCGCTCTCGCAACCCTATCGTGAAGATCCGATGAGAAGTCAAACGCGGTGCTGACTTCACTTTGGAATTGGAAAGTGACATGAAGGCCAAATATCCGCATCTCTTTGTTACGGCCACTACTTAAATTTCGGGACGGAATTTCTTAAAGTAGGGGAGACTGTAACAACTCCAACTTTCCGTTGTTATTTACTTCTGCTTATTTTGTGTACCTCAGTCATCTTGTACTCCAAGATTTGTATTATGAAAAGGTTATGATTAATGGAATTACATTTTGTCGTATCTATATCGCATCTAATCGCTTATTTATCGATAATTCAACACAATCACAACTAATTATGCTACTTTACGAGCCGAGTGTGTTATTGTTTAATAAACACTTGTGCCATTGCATCGCTTATCTCATCGCATCGCAAAACGCAGTTAATTATGTGAAATTATGTTTTATGTGTGTTATATTTATGTATGTTACGGTTTAATACCGCTAAATCGCTCGCACACTCTCGTAATTCGTTCTCTCTCATTTCAATAGTAATGTAACACTTCGCTAAAACGCTTAATATAACTATCTAATACGAACTGAATCGCCAAACGAACTCGTAACGCGAAATAATCGAACAAAACTTGGCCCATAGGTCAAGTTCGGCCGAACTTGTATACCACAAGTTCGCCCAAACTTGTCTAAGCCTCATAAACCATCCTAAACTACAAGTCCGCCCGGACTTGTCTCTAAAACCCAAGAAACACACAAGTTCGCTCGAACTTGTAGCAAGTTAGCCTGAACTTGATACAAGTTCGCCCGAACTTGATGTCTGCCCTCACAATCTCACTTCACCTATAAATACCCAGCTCCTCTTCTCATTTGAACTTACTGCAAGTTCTCCCGGAGCTCCCCAAAACCAAAACCTTTTGTGTTCTAAGTAAGATTCAACCCGTTTTCAACTACAACAACGTTCTACAACGATTTACAACGATATTGCACAAGGCTTTGCCTTCGTTTTCATCAGATCTATTCTGTTTACGAAAATCTTCATCTTTTTATGCAAAACTTCTACTTTTCACTCAGATCTATGCTTAGATCTGAGTAAAACCTTTAAAACCTTGATTTTTACACAATATTCGGACTAAATGACGTATGTTTCGTTCACTTTGAAGTGGAACGAGGCGTTGTCGAGCTAGATCTCAGATCCGGAAGCACAAGGACGAAAACGTCACTTTGCACAAACTGGACTAAACCGTTCGAACCTTCAAGTTCGCCCGGATTAGTCTGAGTTTCTGTAAAATGGCTAAAACTCGCTCCAAAAGACCTCTTCAGCCTTGGTTTTGCTCAGTAGCCTAAGGTTGGAGGGATGAACACTCGATTTCCTCAGCAAACGACGTGAAAACGCATGATTTGGATGCCAAAATAGTCAAGTTCGCTCGGTTACATCAAGTTCGCTCGAACTTGTCACCAGAATGGTGACCAAGTTCGCCCGAACTTGACCAACACTTCAAATACCACAAGTTCGCCCGAACTTATATCCTCCCTCAACAAAAGGGACAAGTTCGCTCGAACTTGTCTGTTTCCTAGGAAACTAGACAAGTTCGCCCGAACTTGTTTACTTAGTAAGTTTAGTTATACAAGTTCGCCCGAACTTGTCTGCTGTTCTCTCAAACTGTAACCGTTTCAGCAATTCGGAAGACTGATGCACTTCTGTTCGCTTACAGGCTGATCTGGCACTCTCCGCAACTCTCCTCAGATCCCTCATCTCTCCCGAAACGCACCAACAATAAGTATACTTAACCCCTTTACGCCTAAACGCGCTTTTGGGTGTCACATATGTTCTATATCAAATCACATCACACAACTCAAATGCTTATTCGACATCCCGCTTATACATGACTTTACATGAAATCTGTAACATCCGTCAAAAACGGATTTACCAAACCCGCTCCGTTTATCAACCGAACAGTCAGTCAAAATTTTCGTTGCGAATTAAATGCCCAAAATATTTTTAAACGATCCGTAATCAATTATTATACGCGAACATATATTTAGTTTTTGAAAAACTGTCAAAAAACGCAAAATAAAAATGATTTGTTTCAGCCGGGTTTCGAACCCGGGTCTGTACCGAGTCAGGCAATGACTTAACAACTCACACACAAACCACTGCGCCAACTGCTTTGTTTGTTATATATTTCAAACATTTAATTGATATAATAACTTTACAAATTCAAAACCGGCGCCCAATCGTTTCAGTCGTCGGAATCCCGGAATTTCCGCGAATCTTAACTACGATTTACGTTATAACGTAAACCATTAACTACATATCGGTTATAACCGATGTTTGAAGTCCGCGACACTTTTCAAAACCGCCGGAAAAATTTAAATATCGAACATAGTCCGAAATCAGACCAAATACATCTCATTTTTTCCCCTATAAATTCAACCACAACCGTCTACAAACACTTTCGCACAAAAATCACATCTTTTCACGGCGTATTTTCACTCGCCGGAACTTTCCTGTTTTTCGCCGGAAAACCGTGTTTTAATCCCTGAGCTTTATTGAATCCCCTAAACCTTCACCGAAGTCACCCTTACCTTTTTCCAAGTTTTCTGGAGACTAGCTACTACAAGGAACACGTCGCCGGAGTTGAATTCAGTCGCCGGATTTTCTGCCGGAAAACAGAGAGTTCAGTCGGTATATTTCTCCGCTCAGTTTCCTTTCCTTTTCACTTTTATCTTATCTTAATCGACGGTAAAACACTAATAAAACGGATAAAATCTTGAACCAGTCTGTCACCGATTTCTGGTTATTCTTTCGGTGAAGAAGATGAAGACTTGTTATCATATAAGTTTAATTAAAATCATGAAATTAATCGGGTTAGACACACAGTCCAGCGGTGGACTGTGTGCACATATAAAACGCAAAACGTCTCGAGTTCGATTCCCGTCTCACACACGCTGCCTTAATAAAATGCATTTTTTTGTTACTGAACCGGATCGCCTTAGTTATATGTTAAGTATATTGATAACCAGAATAATAACCAAGTTAGACACACAGTCCAGCGGTGGACTGTGTGTTTGTTTATATCACAGGTCACGAGTTCGAGTCCGGTCCTCAGCACCGACTCGGACAATTATCTTTTCTTTTAAATAAGGCAGAAAAGGAAATATCTATTTTGTATTTAAGTATAATAAAAACCGAATATTATAACATGTTGAACACACAGTCCAGCGGTGGACTGTGTGTTGGATTGAACCACAGGTCCCGGGTTCGAGACCTGTGGTGTGCATGACCGTTTCGTTTAAACTGTTTTTAAAATAAAAAGGATTTCTGTTTAAACTAATTAGTGTATATATATAATTAAAATCGGATATATAACGGGTTAGACACGTAGCTCAGTTGGTAGAGCTGCGTGCACGCGTACGAGAGGTCTCGGGTTCGAGCCTCACTCAGCGCACAATAATCTGTCAACGAACCGGTCAACGGTCAGGTCAACGGTCAACCGGCCGGTCAACGGTCAGAAAAAAAAAATAAATTTTTTTATTATTTTTATTTAATTATTTTAATTAAAAATCAATTATAAATACTTAAAAATAACATTTTTAAGATTTGAAAATAGCTTCAAACTCACAAAAATACACCCAACAATCCTACTAAAATAGTTTAATAAAATCCGTTTACTTACCAAACCATAATGCGATTTATCTAGGTTAAATCTCACTCGTGGTTAAAACCACTTCGCGTGCATTCATCATCATCAACCGAACGCACCCACGGTGAGTGAATCTTACAATTCCCCCTTTTAAATTACACGTTTTGGGGTGTGTCATGTGTTATAAATTAATTAATTTATTTATTTAAACTTGTGCCATACCACATCATGACTTAATCTTAGATTGATTTATTGTTGTGATTTATTTATATTCCGTTTGTCAAAATTACACGAAACTCATACATTAAGCCCATCAGTTCCTCGTGGGAAAACGAGTAGAACATCGCGTGCTTCAATTCAAATTCATTATTGTTCATGTGTGTTTTCTTTGAGTTTATATTGTTTGTAGTTGTGTTATTCATATTATCATGTTTATGCAATTCATTCATCAGGCCCCTCAGTTCCTCGTAAGAGACGAGTTGAGCATCGCGTGCCTTTAATTGTTCCATTATTGTTCATGAATGTTTTCATTTAACATCTTATGATTATTGATCAAGTTACATCTAATTTTATTCATGTTTGGTTGTGCACATATTTCATAATCAATTTAAATAAATTGTTCAAATGATTTCCATAGGATTCACTCGCCAACATTATGTTGATCCAAAAACCTTTTTACACATGATACAGGTGAACAGGTTGAAGCAAGGATAACATAGGATATGCCTTAGAAGAGAACAAAGGAGTTAGATTGTTAGTTAGATCATGTTGTATCACTATTGTAAACTTTCATTTAATTTGTATTAATGAATATGAAACATTTAATAAATGTCATGAGCTTTGATGATAACCCAATCATGCCCCGATCACCTTATCCGCTGCGGGTCGGGGTGTGACAAAATCTGCTGAATTGTATGTATTGCTTGATTGCTTGTACGCCACCCTTAACATGATAGTATACTAGAGGTTGACCCGCCACCCGGAGGCCCGAGGTTGTTAAGGCTCACATTTTCATTTTCTCATTTATTTTCTCTTTTAGGATGTGGACACTTGTTCGCATGCCTCGATCAATCGCGGTTTGTTGGTTTACTTGAATCTGAGTAGTTACATAGTGCACAACTCTTACGTATGTCATGCAGTGTATGCTAAACGCTTTTATATCTATTATGTACGTAAAACATGTATGCTCACCTTTACTTAATTGTCTTGACGTTTTATTTTAACATATGTGGCAGGTTGAGGACATTAGCTTTGGATGCTTAGATTTAGGTTTTGCTTAGAAATCATGTAATAGAAATCTAGGGAAGATCGAATCGGATGTTGTGTTTAAGAGATTGTTATGATTATGTAATGATTGTTTGGGGATTATATGAGTTTGATAGTATGGGATATTAAATGTTGACTACTGTCTCTTAAATAATTGTTATGGAATCTCTTGATCAATCTGGTTCGTCTAGTGCCATGCCCTGATGTTTCCGCCATCGGTTGGGGTGTGACAACTGCCACCTTTCTGTTTGCTGGCAGGTCGTTACGGACCGTATGGGTTAGGCCTTACGGTCCGTAAGGACCTTAGGCACCCATAGTTTCAGGTGGCCTTGCGGACCGTATGGCTAGAGCCTTGCGGTCCGCAAGGGGTCTTCAGAACTTGAAAAAAATTCAAAATTTTATATTTAGCTCCTTGACTTTAATTCAAAGCGTAACGAGGATAATAACGCAACTCAACGACTCTGGTCCCTCCTGTTTTAGCACGTGGCAACACCAGGATTACCGGGACACGTGTTGGAAAAATACTGGACATAAAAACACGAGGTGTTACAATATATAAGATAAACAAAAACGAATATACTAATAATTTTAGGGTGTGGTCATGACCCTTCACGTCATGTCATGTCACCCACCTCTAGTTCACCATCCAAAACTATTACCCTAAGGGTGTGGTCATGACTCAACCCACTATCCCCTTATTTATTATCTTTTGTCTTATGGTTGCCATGATTTAATCCATGCAAATCATGGTGGATCACACAAGGAGGTGGTGTCGCCTTCTATTCATATTCCTATGTGGCGAATCATGTCCCAACCATGACCCTACGCCCTTTAGCCTAAGTAACGAATAAAACTAAAATCACTAGTAATATTTTAGTCAAGTGGCTAAAATAGTAACTAAAAAATAGTTAAAAATGAAATTTTCAAACAGGTAAAACATGGTGAATTGGTTGACAAATCACCTAATGTGTATTCAAATGTTTGCAATGCCCTAAACCTTTATATTTATAAGATCTTATGCTATTAGTTTTTTTAAACCTATTATAAGATCTTATGCTATTAGTTATTTTAAACCTGTTTAATGTATCAGTAATATAAAAAATCTAAAAAAAGGACAATAAGCATTGGTGGACTGACCCGTCTCATACTCAAGCTCATTTTGATTTATTCGCGATCCGCCGGAACTGATACCTCATTAAAATACCAAAGTAACAAATTACAAACAAGTGGCAGGTAAACGGGCAACAAGCTGCGCCGCAACCCCCTTTTGAATTGCAAAACCAATCTTACTAAAGACGAAACGGCCCTTAAAGACGATACCTCTTAACATCTTCTTTAGTTTCAACACATATACCGCTAGATTTGTTTTTTTTAGCTTTTAAATCTGTTTATGCTTCTTATTAATTAGATATACACATCCTTACCCAACATTTATACAAGAGTTTTTCACCACTTAAACTTGTAACCTCAAAGTGATATGGTGAGGGTCATCTTCATGGGATGAGCCGCCACGTAGACTTCCACATAAGCGGGTGTGAGGATGGGCCTAAAGGGGATTGACCTAGGGGTGAGGGATGAACTCCTTTATATGTATGTACGTATGTATGTATGTATGGATGTATGTATGTGTGTGTGTATGTATGTATGTATGTATGTGTGTGTGTGTGTATGTATGTATGTATGTATGTATGTATGGATGTGTGTGAGGGGTGAGGCACGGCAAGAGCGGCCACACATTGCCGCTGAAGCTGGGGATGGGCCTAGCTGGGGAAGCATGTTAGGCTAAACGGTGTGGGGGCCGGCATGTGCCCGGCAAGGCCCGGCGCCGGTCCCCCACACCGCCCCCTAGGCCCATCCCCAGCTTCAGCGGCAATGTCTGGCCGCTTTTGCCGTGCCTCACCCCCTCACACTCATACATACATACATACATACATACATACATACATATAAAAGGGTTCATCCCCCACCTCCTAGATCCGTTCCCTTTAGATCCATCGTCACACATGCTTACATGACAGTTTACATGACGGCTCATCCTTATAAAGATGACCCTCATCATACCCTTACCCTTTAGCTGAGGGTGTTAACTGTTAAGTTCCTTTAAATACCCAAAAATAGATATTCAAGCCTTTAACTTTATTTTTGAGATTAGTCAAATTTTGTTGAAGACTGCCATGTGACATTTAAAAAAAGGTGCACAGAAAACCAAGGTCAATAGTGAATACAAAACAAGCCATAACACATTAATATTATAAACCAATTTCCACTAACCTTAATATACAAGATCCCTCAACCTTACACAAATAAAAGGATCTAAAGAATTCAAAAAATCCTCCAAATCTTTTTTAATGCTAAGGAAAGAATTAATCATATAAATAACAAGGTTATACTAATCAATTCTCTCTATTGACAACCTGCATTTCTTCCTGGGCCTCCATAATAAATATAATTTCCCCAAACATTATTTTTTCCAGACTTTATACTATAACAATTTGGATGATCAGCCAATAAATGTGGATTTGATAAAGGGATCAAACTATTGCCCCAATCAACAACCTGCAAGTTTCTAAAATAAGCAGCTTTCCCATAACCTTCACTTGCAAAATGACCACTACCCATTTGTGTATAGGTGTGATGACCCCTTGATCTCGAGTTCACTATTTCCCCACCGAATTGTATCATACTTGCGTGTTTTTGCAAATGACTAAATAAGAACGACGGCCAATAGCCGATTAGCACCCCGGATCCAAGTTGGAGCCACCAGTGTCCATGTTTAGGGTCCTACATAAAAGTACAAATATTGTTTCAGTTTAGCGGTGATAAGATGGGTGGGCAGTAACGAGTCAAAACATGCCCAAGATGAAATTGGTATTTTTTTTAATACGGGTCTAGTCAGGTTGGGTTGAACATCAAACTTTTTTTCATTTTTATGAATAATCAATTAAAAATAATTATCAAAACAATGCTATTACAATATTAATCTAAATCTCTAAAAATAACAATTTAGGAAAACGGACCAAACAAGTTGAAAGTTTTCAGGATTCTTTTAATAAAAAGTTAAACTATTATTCTACGTATATAGGGTTTAATTGTACTTATTGTATTTAACATATTAGTTATTTATTAAAAAAAATGACAAAAAAATATTTTAGGTCAACCAGACAAGATCGCTTTGTTTCAACTTGTACTAAAAGTGACCCGTAACCCAACCCACATCTAATTATGGAACAGTTGCACTATAGCCCACATAATCTTCTATTTTGTTTGTGTTTATTCCACATAATCAACAGTAATGTAATAGTGAGATTTAGAAGCATCTAAGTAGAAAACCAACAAAAAAATTAGAAAACAAAGGACATTAGGAAAAGAACAATAAAGGCTTTTACATAACTAGTCCAAATCCTAGATGGTATCAAATTAGCTATACTGTATATAATAATATTATAATTACTTAACTGTTAAAAGGGATACACATGGGAGACACTATCCTTGAAATGAAGAAGAGAATCTTTAAAATATAATATTCCATCAACCCACTTTAAATTATTTCTTTATCCTCAAAACAGTCAATTCTATAATCTAACAATATAATAAATATCAGACGAAGATTCTTGCTGATTTATATTTTATTTGTGTGTTAAGTTGTCTAAAAAAATTAGCATCTAATCAAATAAATTCAAAGACTTGATTCTTCACATTAGGACAAAAATAAAATTTTGTATAGCATTTACCTTCCATATCATCACACCAATATCGAATTGTCTGCCGTTGTAAGACGATCGAGGAGATAACGCGGCACCTATGGCAATCCTGTTATTTGTTTGAACGAATCCTGAGCATAGTAAGTTATAGCACCCGGTTTCTTGGTATGCATCAGTCTGTAAATATTTACATAAATTAGCTCTTTATTATGCGCGTGCGTGTAGAAGCATTTAAGGGTATGATTGGTATTATGTAAAATAAAATACATATATATACATTTACTGGTGGTTGATTTTGTTTGTATTTTATTTCAAACAGTTCAAACGGGTTTACAGTCACCCAAAGTCTATTTCCAGTTTCCACAACCTCGTGGTTATTAACAATTTTTGAAAACTATGATTGAAAAAAAAAAGTCAGCAGCTCAACTCAACCTGACATGTTTGGACCCGTACACAAAAAAAATGACATACTTCAACCCGAATCTGTTTTGACCCATATCCAACCCACCCACTTTTAAGTCTCGGATTTGAGATAAATTAACATGGAATTACTTACAGTCCAGTAAGTGAAAAATCTAGGATAACCATCTCCGTATAACTCCGGGCTAACCTGAAGAATTATGAATGCGCGTTAAGTATATTTTTTATTAATTCTAAGCCTTAAAAAAAATAAAATTACCTGCCAACCGGCTTCTATGGTGTTAAGATCATGTCCAAATGAACCAGATATGACCCATAACTGTGACAAACTAAACTCATATGGTTCTGTAACTCTAGGTGACCATACATTCATGTTGGCCTTTGCTCCATAGTATCTATTTCCATTTACAAAACCAACTGCATGCTACAATTCAAACTCATTATTGTGATTTCAAGTCTTAATAATTTGATATTTTCCAACTGGAATTGTTCTTGTGAAAAGACTAAACTAACCTCGTGACCACCGTTCATGGTATCGCGCCTCACACGTCTAATCTTTCTTCCAAATCTTTTTAGTGAATTTGCACGTAAAATATCTTTTTTGGTTGTTCTTCTAATGGGAATAGTTCCATCTGGGCAGAATTCGTTCGATTCGGCCCATAGTTGAATTGTCTCAAATGTTTCATCACTTGAGTTATGCCCTTTTGGCCTCTCTAATGCTGGTTCCTGTAATTCCAAAAAAAAAAAAAACACTTAATCATCAATTGAATATGAAAGTTGTGTGTGTATATATAGATGTATATGTATAGGATCAAGATTAAGGGAAAACCTTTTCAAGTTGTGAGAACTTAGAGAACTCGTTATTCCCGTGCGAGTTTTGCCCCCATTTTTTTCACACCCCTAGATTAAAATGTTGGGAAAGACAGACGTAAAAAAAGTCGAAGTGGTGTTTTTCAGACCCTTACAGCAGCTGTAGAAAACTGATGAAATAAGCATGACATCACTTTTTGCAGCATTTACGGCTGCCGTAAATGAAAAAATTGGAAAATTTGTTCTTTTTTAGGATTTTTGATAAAAGAAAATTTTGAAAAAACTTTCGTAAGATCGAGTTTTCTAAGTTCTCACAACTCGTATGAGTTTTCATTTTACCCTAATGACCCTGTATGTATATGTGTATGTATATTACCAAAAGTTTTTGTCCTTTAAGCTTAGGATGATCAAATGCTGGTTGAAGATGAGAAGGAACACAATCTATCAAATCACCATCAGGACTCTATATTCACATCAATCAAAAGAGACCCAAATTGTCAAAACTCAAAATAATAAAAGTCAAACTAGCAAAAAGTCAAAAGTCAAAAGTCAAACCTGAATGGTCTTGACAGAAGGTTTATTGATCTTCTTCAAATGAGCTCTAACTCTTCTGAGCTTCTTCAACTCTTCCAATGGCTTAAATCTTGTTTCATTAATCAATACAGATTCAGCAACAGAAACAAACAACAACATAGTACAAACAAATATGAAAATAAAAGAAGAAGAAGGCATGTTTGGATTGGGAGTTAAGAAAGAATATTTGTGTTTGGTTTTATTGTGAGTTAACATGATGTTTTCTGGTATATGCTGATTTTCAGTTGTCTGTTTGCAACTGAGATATGGTGATCAGCAAGACAACAAGAAGAAGAAACAACTGGTTTATTCCAATATTTGATGCATTTCTTCAAAGACAAGAATTGGTGAGTTTTATATTTGACATTTTTAGTCTTCTAATATAAAGATTACAGATAAACACACAACACACATACACCTCTCTCTCTCTCCCTCTCTCTCTCTATATATATAGATTTATATGTGTGTATATAATATATAATCAAGATTCCTTGGTGGTGTGCACTGACACACAGAACCAGCTTGAATATACATTAAAGATGTGGGGCAATAAACCCATTAACACCCCAATTGTCAATTTTTGTATAAATTATTTTTTAGTATACTTTTTTTTTCTTTTATGAGAAATTGGTTAGTAATAATTCCACCTAAACCTTATTGGCCATTAATAATCTCATCTTAAAATATTCCCCCCACCAGTCTCACCTTTCACATATTTTCTTACAATGGTCTCCGGTTAAAAAAACTTGACAGAGTTAAGCTTATTTCCAAATTAAAAAAAAAAAATTTAGAGCTTTTGATTAAAACGACGATACGAGTCCATTGCTGTAAAACTTGCCTCGAAACGGTGCTCCAGACTATGAAAACAACACTTCAATTCGGGTGTTTAAATTTCCAAGAGTTAATTACTGTTTTCGTCCCTGTGATTTTTCAAAAATCACTATTTCAGTCCATTAGTTTAAAAATTGCGATTTCAGTCCCTGTGGTTTCACTTTCGTAACCATTTCAGTCCACCTCACAACCATTTCAGTCCCGTACTTACAGAATAAATGGATTGAAGTGGTTACGAAAGTGAAACCACATGGACTGAAATGGTTACGAAAGTGAAACCACAGGGACTGAAATCGCAATTTTTAAACTAATGGACTGAAATAGTGATTTTGACAAACCACAGGGACGAAAACAGTAATTAACTCAATTTCCAATTAACCAAAATCAAGTCACTTGGAGCACTATTTCGAAGTAAGTTTTACATCAATGGACCCGAATCGTCGTTCTGATCAAAAGCCCTAAAAATTTGTTTGTAATTGAAAAAAGCTTAACTCCGTTAAGTTATTTTTAACGAGGGACCATCATAGGAGAAAATAGGCGAAAGGTGGGACTGCTAGGAGGAATATTCTGAGGTGAGATTATTAATGGGCAACAAGATCTAGGTGGGATTATTACAGAACAATTCCCCTTCTTTTATAGATGACACCCAAGGTGTGTGTTAACGTATGTAGATTGTAGGGGTATTCAGCTTTGGTATTATGTTTTATGATAATATTAATAATTAAAGAGAATCACATAAATAAAGGTTTTTTATAATTACATCTGAAAATAATATGTTTATAATCATAAAATAGGTGAATTTTAGATCGTGTGCATGTTTTTACTCGCGTATCTGACTTACGTATTGACGAGGTATGACCCGGACGGGCTAACCAAACCCGGTCATCACCTTTATCTTATTATAAATACTCACGTTTATTCTAAAAAGTTCTGTTTTGCATGGATAAACATGGCAACCGAATCTCCAATATTTTGGGAAGATTATGCAACTCTATAACTTGTAGGTTTATCTCCTAAATAGGGGGAAACCCTATTTAGTAACCTATAAATAGAGGTGAAGCATCAAAGGTGTGATTCATTCACTCATACAATCTTCTTCACATATTTTACTTACTCCTATTATCGAGACTTATTCTCACGCCGGAGGGTGGTTACAGGAATAAACCCATTCCTGTAACGAGTCCTAACGGTGTTTCTGTTTTGTAGCCAATCATTTGGATCATCCATCGTCGGAGTATCAGTAGAAGCCCTACCAGCAGGTCAGTGTTTCTTCATTGGCGCCATCCGTGGGACCAAACGGCAATATACCCACGACGTAGATCCAATGGCGGGCGATCGAAGCACGTCAGAAGCTCCAACTCAAGCGATGGTGATTAGTGGCCCTGCGTTAACAGCAAGTTCTACAGTTGTCGTCACCCCGGCCTCGCTGGTGTTAACCAGATCCCTAGATCAAGAACTCGAAGCAGAAGCCCCCCCGGGGTAGTCAAGACGCTCCACCTCCGGTAGTGGTATGGCGGGCATCGGCCCCCGGTCATATTCCTCGTTACCAGCACAATAGATGGCTGCAACTCCATCGGTGACTGCAGTCTTAACGCCTTCGTTGATCACAACAGCACAGACTATACGTCATAACACCGGACCCGTAATAACTCCTGCGTCCCTAGTAATTACAGGGCAACCGGCGAGTACAGCTCAATACTATCAACCTTCTATTACCTACGCCATGCCTCTATTATAGTCAGCGGCCCTCACTACGGCATTGTCCACACCGCCCCATCAGCAGGTAGTCATGCCGACGGGGGTCTTGAATGCCCCAATCACTCCTGGGAACCAAGCTTATTTCCCGGGATACTACTATGCACCCCCATACGGTTACTTCCCTCCACCTCAAAACCAGACTTATTCATCCCAAATGACAGCACAAAGTTATGCACAACAGCCACCTTACGCGGCCTACATGTCACCTTGGTGGTCTTACCTTGCGACACAGCAGACTTATGGCTATACGCCGCCCATGGCGGAGTCCGTGTATGACAGGGGAAATACTACGAGACCTCGATTTTCTTTGAACGAGGGCCCCAGTACCAACTGAAACCCATCGGCATCCCAACCCCCGTTGACACCAGGAACAAATCACCAGGTGCACAATGTCGACGGGGAAGACGATAAACTTACCAGCCGTATAAGCCAATAGACGCCACTTGCAAGTCCAAGTTCACAAAAAGGATCGCTGAGGCCCCGATCAAGGAAAAACCTAAGATGCCCCAGACGGTGGGTAAGTACGATGGTTTGAGCGATCCCGATGATCACTTGAATTTATTTAAAAGTGCAGGAGAAGTGGCCTGCTGGCCCATCCCTCTTTGGTGCAAGATGTTTGTCCAAACGTTGGTAGGGGCAGCACGGGTATGGTGCGATGGCTTACCCATAGGCGAAATAGACAGTTTCGAGGATCTAGTATCCAAATTTCAGTTACAATTCAGTCAACAACGGCGGCACACCAAAGATCGAAATGAAATCTTCCATATACGCCGACGAGATAATGAGACAGTGGAAAGTTTCATCGTTAGGTTCAACAAAGAAAGTATGGCGATCCCGGGCATAACAAACGGTTTGGCCTGTGGTGCTTTCCTGTCGGGAGTAAACGACGACGAGTTATTAAGAATGTTGTACGAAAGAGATGGAGTGCGTGTCACTATCGATGAAATCCTTCTAATAGCCAACGTATACGTGACACAGGAAAAAAAATAGTGGCAGCTAGTCACGCTGCCAACACGAAAAAGGAAGCGTTAAAGAGCCAAGATGACAGGGATCAGTGGAACTCAAAAGGCAAGGGTGAGGAGACAGATTCCAGAAAAACGATCGTTCAGACTCACGTTATGATAGGACTAGGAATTCTTATTCAAGAAATGAATCGTCCTCCAGGTCCCGGTCCAACTACCCCAATTTGGGCAAAACACCAGCTGAAATCCTCGCATCGGAAAACTTGAAGCTCAACCCTCCTAAACCATTAAAAGACGCTCCCAACAAAGACACCAGTAAATATTGTGAATACCACAAGGGTAATGGGCACGATACCAACGATTGCTATCAGCTGAAGAAGCAAATCGAGTATTATGTGAAGACGGGCAAGTTGGCTCACCTCGTTCGGGATATAAAGCAAAGTGCAGCCCTCAATAAGGAGGATGCAGAGAAGGGAGCTGGCAAGAGGCAGCAAGAATTAAATATGATCTCTGTCGGCAAAGGAAAAGGGGTCAACTGGAGTTTTTCTACACTTGAACCTTAGATGCTGGCAACCATGACGGTTGAACCGCGAGTAGAAGACTTGATCCTCACCACAGATCCCCGCATCATATCCACGGTAGTAGACGATTACAACATGAGAAGGATCTTGGTCGACAACGGCAGTTCTGAAGACACTATATATGAACACTGTTTCAATAGTATGCAACCAGAAGACAAAAAACTACTTGAAATGGTGAATGCCCCAATCAAAGGCTTCACGGGGGAGAAGGTTGACCAAATAGGTCAAATCACTTTCCCAGTGACGTTTGGATCGGCTCCTCGTGGAAGAACCATACTCCTTACTTTCCTAGTCGTACGGGCCGATTCTTATCACAATGTCATCATTGGAAGGTACACTTTGGGAAAGTTAGACGCAGTCATATCAACAGCAAGAGGGTTTATGAAGTTTCCAACGCCTGGGGGAATCGCGACGGTCCATCGGGACATAATATGTGAAGTTTTAGACACCAAAAGGTGCTGCCAGGGACCTAGCGGGGTTATTGGTCCAGTACGATGGGTGTTAAGCACGCGGCATCCCGAACAGACAGTCACGATTGGGGAAGGCCTGTCTCCTGACGTTAAAAACAGCTTAAAGCAGTTACTGAAGAGAAACGTCGACATTTTTGCGTTCAAGCATTCAGACATGACCGGGATACCCCGCGATAAGGTGGAACATTGTCTGGCTACGCTCCCTGGCATCAAACCGATAGCCCATGCAAAACGCAACATGGCGCCCGATAGGAGAGAAACAGTAATTAAAGAAGTACGAAAGCTGGTCGAGGCAGGAATCCTGCGAGAGACAAAATACCACACCTAGATATCGAACCCTGTAATGGTCAAGAAACCAGATGGTACGTGGCGAATGTGTGTGGATTTCAGATATTTGAATAAAGCATGTCCTAAAGACGCCTACCCGCTGCCGGAAATTGATTTCAAAGTCGACTCTCTGGTGCCTTTTTGATATAAATGTTTTCTGGACGCATATAAGGGCTATCACCAGATCAAGATGTCGCGTGAGGAAGAAGAAAAAACGGCGTTCCATACCGATATGGACATTTTCTGTTACACGAAAATGCCATTCGGTTTGCGTAATGCAGGAGCCACCTATCAGCGTCTCATGGATAAAGCTTTTGAAAGGCAGATCGGCAGGAATTTGGAGGTCTATGTGGATAACTTGGTAATTAAGAGTAGGGAAGAAAATCAAATGCTGGAAGATATTACGGAAACTTTCCGCAAGTTGCGAGATCATAACATAAAGCTCAACCCCAAGAAATGCTCGTTCGGGGTAGAAGAGGGAAAGTTCTTAGGGGTGATAGTCACCTGGGACGACTTCAAAGCAAACCCGGACAAGATCACTGCCATCACGCGGATGCCATCGCCGAGGACCTTGAAAGAAGTGCAAGCATTAAACGGGCGATTGGTTGCTATTAACATGTTCCTGGCGAGGCATGCTGAGAAGTCACTCCCTTTTGTAAAAACTTTGAAGGATTGCCTCAACAAAAACAACTTCAAATGGACCGCTGAAGCTGAACAAGCCTTGCAAGACATGAAACGGTTCATCGAGAAGTTACCTACGTTAACAACACCATACCCTGAAGAAGTCTTAAAGATGTACCTAGCGGCAGCTCATAGTGCGGTGAGTGCAGTCCTCATGGTAAAGAGAAATGGCAAACAAACCCCGGTTTACTATATCAGTCGGGTGTTGGCGGGCCCTGAGACGCGATATCCTACGTTAGAAAAATTAGCACTTGCTTTGGTCCACGTAACCCGGCGCCTCATGAGATATTTCCAGGGTCATCGCGTACAAATACTCACAAACTACTCGCTGCAACAAGTCTTACACAAACCAGAAATCTCGGGAAGACTGGCAAAGTGGGCAATTGAGTTAGGGTCCCTGGATATTGAATACCGGAAGCGAACGACAATCAAGGGCCAGGTAATCACTGACTTTCTAGCGGAAATCCCTGAGGAGGAGGTGATCCATGACCTAGCAGCAAGTAATCAAAGTCTGGTACATCAAAACAAGTTTGGAAGCTATTCACAGACTAGTCATCCAGTGGAAAGGGGGCTAACGCGGGACTCATGTTAATAAGCCCAAATGAAATAAAATTGATGTATGCCTTACGCTTTGATTTCGAGTGCTCTAACAACGAGTCAGAATATGAAGCGCTGTTAGCAGTTCTTCGGATGGCTCGGTCCATGGGAGCAACTAGGGTGGAAGCATATGTCGACTCTCTATTGGTCAACAACCAGGTAAATGAAACGTATGAAGCCAAGGACGAGACAACGGAAAAATATTTAGCGAAAACTAAGGAGCTCATAGCCTCTTTTGACAGCGCCACGCTCAATCATGTTCATAGAGGAAAAAACGAAATAGCCGATGCTCTTAGTAAGTTAGCCACATTGGTAAGGAGAAAGAGGTAAAAGTAGAAACGCTCCAGGCACCTTTAATTGGGCAGCGAGAAGTAGCCGCGGTGGGGGCGGACGAGTCCTTGTGGTACACTCCTATTCAGAAATTCCTCACTAAAGGAGAACTTCCTCCTGCCAGAGGTGATGCCACCAAAATACGTACTAAGGCCCTACAGTACGAGGTACAAAACGCTGTTCTCTACAAGAGGTCATACCTGGGACCGCTGCTGCGATGCGTATCCCCGTCGGAAGCCAAGTACCTTATTCAAGAGATACATGCTGGTATATGTGGGATTCACGTTGGGCCCAGGGTGATCGTGGCAAAGATCCAAAACATCGGGTACTACCAGCCCGGGATGCATGAAGACGCTGTCAAGGAACTCAGAAAATGTCGTAGTTGCCAAAAGTATACACCACAAACTCTGCGCCCCAAGAATAATTTGATTCCAGTAACAGCGGTGTGGCCTTTTCAAAAATGGGCGATTGATATCGTAGGACCATTCCCTCCTGCCCAGGGAAAAGTAAAATATTTGATCGTAGCTATCGATTATTTTACCAAATGGATCGAAGCAAAACCGCTGGCCAAGATAACTGCGGAAAAAGTTAAAAAATTCTTGTGGGAACACATTGTTTGTCGGTTCGGACTCCCGTTATACCTTGTGAGCGACAACGGTACACAGTTCACAGACAAGGTTTTACAGGATTGGTGCGCAGAGCTACGGATCCAACAGATCTTTACATCGGTGGCGCATCCCCAAGGAAATGGCCAGGTGGAAAGGGAAAATAGAAGCCTGTTGGATGGTATTAAACGATGTTTGGGTCATGAGGAAAGCTCGTGGGTAGAAGAATTGCCAAATGTTCTATGGGATCATCAAACCATGACAAAAACCAGTAACGGTGAAACCCCGTTTAGTTTAACCTACGGCGCGGAAGCAATGATACCGGCGGAAGTGGGGTTACCTTCCCTAAGGCGTTTAACAACTGATGAAGACAACGACAGGCTTTTGCGAGGAATCCTGGATGTTTTGGAAGAGCGCCGTGAGGTAGCCGCCATAAGCGAAGCCAAATACAAGAAGGTTTTAGAGAAGTATTATAATCGACGCTTGGCAAGACAAAGCTTCAAAGATGGCGATTACGTCATGTGCGACAATGAGGCTAGTAGGGCAGACGCCACAGGCAAACTGGGACCCAATTGGGAAGGCCCTTATATAGTCCAAGAAGACTTGGGCAAGGGATCCTATCGCCTCTCTCGAATAGATGGCACAGAAATCCCGCGCAGCTGAAACACAGCACAATTAAAGAAGTGTTACATGTAGGCTTTTGCCCCTAACGGCGAAGTGGAATTTCTTTATCTTTTAAAAGTGTAATCCGTCATTAACGATGTCTCTTTCTCATTAATAAAAGTTTATGTTTCTTTTTACGATATACATACACGGCAACTTTGGTACGAAGTATACATTCATAAACATCAAAGTTAAACATATACAGCGCTAAAGTGGGTATCTTAGTAATAGATACGTCAACCACTACAAAAGATAGGTATTTTGGTAATAAATACAAACAACTATCAACTAAAACCAAGTACTTGTCCCGTCAAAGCAAACTACTGCATATGGGAGCATCAAAAAACAAACATGTTCTATTTAATTACGAATCAGCAAACATTGCCAGCACCTCTGCAGGGGTGTGCAATGCCTCGCCATACTACTCCAGTGGGTGAGGATCCACGATCAGGTCCTCTACATCTCCAGCATTATTAGGAGGGACATCATCTTCCAGGACAATAACCAGGTTAGCCCTCCTAACGCAACGATGGTACACCATGCCGTGTCGACGAGCATGATGGAAAGGAAACCATGGCGCCAAAACATCGGCATTCAGTGTCTTTAGTCCGGCCGGCCCATTCGCATCGACGGCTAGTAACACGTCACTTGCCACGCCCTCGTTGGGTAGGTCAAAGGGGGCTGCAGCATCGGAGGGGCCGGTCAAGCTAGGCATACCGGACTCTGGCTCCCTGTCAGGAGTTTGAATGTGCAAGCTAAGTAATGCATCGGCTGCATCAAGCTCTCGTGACACATCGGAAATTTTCCGTAAGTGGGGTTTATCTCCCATCGTACATTTGCCAAATTTGGTAACAAAGCAATACATATATAAGGTACAAAAGGAATAAATTAATGAGGGCAAGGGAAGGCATTAATTAGTTGTACAAAATTGTGATGATTACATGTCAAATCGCCGCATATGAAACGATGGCGCCGCAGTCATCATGTGTTTCATTAATTGTTCCTGACATCGCTTGTTACCAATGTTCAAAATAAAATATAGTTTCACAAAAATATCTAAGGAACATAACACAACTATCAGCGCTAGTCTGACTCTTCCGCTGCCTCTAGCACATGGCGTAATGATTCCACGCCACACTCAGTGATATACAAATTAACTCAGTATATGCTGGCAAAGGGTCATTGCAGACTGCCTCCAGCGAGTCCGTCATCTGAGCTGTCAGTTTGCCTCCTTCTTCTTGGAATCTTTGGGTAACCTTGTCCATCTGCTGGCAGCTGACATAGCCTTCATAGACGCCGTCATGTTGCCTCGAATTATAAGCAACAGTGACAGACGACCCAAAAGGGCAATGAAAGGCTCAGACTGACATAAGTACTCAAACGCGCCAACCAGACCCCGGGACATCAACCAGTCTCTGTCACCCCAGACACTTGTCAATTGGTTGGTCAGCACATCTATCTTAGCACGAGATTGAGTCAGAGCACTCTCCGCCTCATTTAGCCGGGAAAGCTGAGCGGAAGACGTTTGGGCAAGTTGGTTCTTCTCGAAAATAAGGGCATCACAAACTTGCTAAAGCTTCCTAAGTTTCTCTTCACGCTCTTCAAGTTCTACTTGCTTTGCCCGGGCTTTGGCTGCTGTGTTTTCCAAAGCAAGTGTTAAATTTTGGTATCTTTCCTGTACCTGGTAAATTAAATCGGCATCAATACGATACTTGTCTATTTCGGCCGATAACTCAGATCTAACCTTTTGGTCTTCAGCTATGGCTTTTCACTCCAACTCTTGTTGAACACCTTGAGCGTGAGCAATTAAGCGTTCTTTTTCCACCTTGTCGCGGGCAGACCAGCCTCTCTTTGACCAAGTTGGAAGTTACGCGCTTCAAATCATCTTCTTTGCCTTTCTCGGACAAAAAACGATCTTCCCTCACGCGGGCCGCTTTGAGTTGGCTTTCTAATTGATTCTTCTCGTCCAAAAGTTGTTGAATGGACATATGCGCTTGGCGTAATTCATGGTTATCGGCGGATCTCTGCAAGTTTTCTTGGACCACTAACAACTTCCACCATGGTTGAATTCACTAAATGCTCGTTATCCAGCCCTTCTACGCATGAAGACTCAGCTGGTGGGTAAGCTCTTTCCACCCAATGATGCACGATTAGGGGAAACACAAGTCGGGACGACTCAACTATTTTCCATTTCGGCTGATACCGTTGGTCCGGAACACTTGAATCCCAACACACGGTTGGAAGGTAAAGGTCGTCGAACAAGCATGCCTCATCCTCAGCAAAATTGTCACTTGACCTTCCGGTATCACCCGTGATATTTGCCTTCCCGCTCACAGACTCCGCCCTGGTGGAAGAGGTTGGCTTATCCCCGCCTGACCCAGGGACATGAATCCCGTGGGAATCCAACATCAGGGGAAGGGTTGAACAGGTAACCAATGGGGTTGAGGCAGGAATAGTAGTGGTGATGACAGAAGCAGTAAAAATAGGGGAAGAATCAAGGGAACCGTGGGGCTCCACACTAGCCCGGGATATGAGATCAGCAAGGGAGATGTTCTGGGTATCCATAACCGGAGCATTCATATCTACAGAGGACAGTGAGGCTGGGATAACCCCCTCAACAGCAACTTCAGTACGGGAATCTGTAAGCAAACACTATTTGTTAGATGATAAAATTTTGAACGATTATACAAATAGGGACATAGGAAATTACCCGCGCGTAACAGTGGAGTTGTTTTTTTCGCTTGAAAGTTGATAAGGTTGGTACTTTCTTACGCCTTTTTGAGGCGGGGGTGACAGTCACACTCTCCGATGCCGCAGGTAAATCGGTTCCCGCGGGCATAACACTCACACTGGGGGTGGCATGTTTTTTAACAACTACCTTCAAGTTGGATATTTTCCTCTTTCCCTCTTGTGGTACTTCGCCACTAGGGGGAGGAACAGACACCTCAGCAGATGGAATCACTACGGTCGGTGGAAGAAGAAATCGTTTGATATGAGTGGACAGCACATTGGCCTCTTGTTCTCCCACCACGCGGTCCGCGGATCGTAAAGCAGCGTTTCGAGGAGGGTCCACCAAATCAAACAGCAACCACTCACCTGTGTTAATTCATCTAATTAGCACATCAAATTACAGGGTAAAGTACAATATAGCAATGATAGAACGTCACTAACCATTGTCAAATCTTTGAAAGGCGGGGTAGAACCGGCTATCGCGCCATAGCAAGCTCATCCCAATAAGCACCAGGGCACCCTCAGGAATTACTTAACATTCAGAGGGATGCCAAAACAGTTTCTTGTACAGGGCATTCTCTGTGTACGTCTCGGGGGCGAGGCATTCGTCTTTATACTTTTCTTTGGCACCCATCTCCCTCCAGTACATCTCGCCGGGAATGACACTAGCGTCTATATAGAAGAATTTTTTCTTCCGGTCTTTATCTCGTGAGCTGGCCGGGACATTTCTCAGATAAGAATATCAGTGTCTCGGCGATCAAATGTAAAGAATGGGGATTTCCATACCAGCACGAAAAAAGCCTTAAATACCAGAACTTCATGGGCGTGACCTAAGGCCAAACAGGCAAACTCGAAGTGTCGAAGCTTCGCCAATTCAAGTGGATGCATTTGTGAGAGGTGAATTTGATACTCGTCGAGTACTGATTTGCAGAATTTAGTGATGGGTAGCCGGAAGTTGCTAGAATTTAAAGTAATCGGCGAACAGGGTTATTTTCCCCTGTTTCAAAGGAAATGCAGTATCTTTACTTGACGGTAATATGGGGTTCCATTCTGGCCTAATATCGTACTCATGTATGAAATTGTTGTACAAAGTTGTTCCCAGAATAATACATCGGTGATTGATGATGTTGATGACGATTGGCCAATTTTAGAACCCATTCTTTTAGTAGGCGGAAAATGAAGTGACAAAAAGTGGGAAAACCCTAACTGGGAAGCGCCTATTTAGGGGCAGGTAGAGTTTTTGAAATTCAAAAAGACGGCCAGGCAGATGATGGCACGTGGACTTTCAAGGGAAGCAACTGTTATCCTACTGATGACAGATACGTGTAATAGCTGTCACATCGCCGCCATATTTAAAAGGGCATTTTTTCTCTCTCCTGGGAATTTTATATGACAAAAAAAAACTGATATTTCTTTCATAGCCCGAGTTCACGAATTTCATTTCATAAACATCAGACTGGGGGGACATGACGAGGTATGACCCGGATGGGCTAACCGAACCCGGTCTTCACCTTTATCTTATTATAAATACTCACGTTTATTCTAGAATGTTCCGTTCTGCATGGATAAACATGGAAACCGAATCTCCAATATTTCAGGAAGATTATGCAAATCTCTAACTTGTAGGTTTATCTCCTAAATAGGGGAAAACCCTATTTTGTAACCTATAAATAGAGGTGAAGCATCAAAGGTATGATTCATTCACTCATACAATCTTCTTCACATCTTTTACTTACTCCTATTACCGAGACTTATTCTCATGCCGGATGGTGGTTACATGAATAACCCCATTCCTGTAACGAGTCCTAACGGTGTTTCTGTTTTGTAGCCAGTCATTTGGATCATCCATCGTCGGAGTATCAGTAGAAGCCCTACCAACAGTTCAGTGTTTCTTCACGTATCAACTTTTCACTCACATATTATTGGAAAATGTGCGTTCGACTGAAAAGTTCAATAATGCATTACACGGGCTCGTGTGATATCCATACTATTCACAAACCGGGGATGGAAATCTCATCACAATACTGGAATCACATCACAATACTTGATTTGTTATTTAAGACAAAAGATTTCAAATGAGTATCAATATTCATTTAAATAGAGAGATATATAGTTATGTAAATGTGTTTTTCTATTGATTATGAAGTTGTGTTGTAAGAATCGGTAGGCGTAAGTCGGGCGGTAAGTTACCGACTAGCAATTAATCGAGATTAACATGGATTAACCGGATTAGGGTTTTTGTATGTAATTTTTAGTTTCATATATACACACACATTTTTATATGTAACTTTTTTAAGTAGACATGTTTAAACCCCTCTTTGACCCATTTTTTAAGTAATTGGAGGAAGTTATAAGGTTTTGTCGAAATTTGGCTCGAATATGGCGAAAATTTGGCCGGAATTTAACTACCATTGACCGCTTAGCGGTTAATCGGCCATTAATCGGTGAACCTCCGACTAGTGATTAATCGGCGATTAATCGGAGTCTAGTTGGAAATTTTACAACCATGTGTCCAAGATATCAGACACCTTTACAGTCATAAGGTATATTGGTGGACGTGATTGGTTTGTAAAATTATTCATGCATTAATTTTTTCAACTTATTACAATACAAGAGCATATTCAGTACTACGTTGTAGCTGCATGTTTTCATGACACTCGGTGGAAACGGGTGGAGCATACACCTAGTTCGTATTTAAAATCGCATGATCTACGTATTATAACCACATATGTTTGTATTACAACATTTCATTTACCGTCCTCTTGCCTCCTAAATTTCAGCAGAAAAGATTGTCAAAATAAGCTCGCAATAAATACTATAATCTATGCACCTTGTCATGTGCTTTCACCTTTTGAATAAACAACGATAGAGACAAAGTACGAAAGCAACTTATCGCTCTATCCTCTTTAATAAATAAAAAAACGTGAGGGGACAAAATGAGAGACCAAATTCATATGTGTTAGGCAATGTGCCATTCTGATTCATTTAGTAACTGATTAATAGTAGAAGTAGCTAGTATTGAAAACTATTTCATTAGATTAACAAATACAAGTTACTTTTACATGTATATCTTCTATGTGTATTGGGTTTTCGTGTACTCTATGTACTTTATGTGAGGGGTATTTGTGTTTGTATAATTACGTACCATAATAATGCAACGTTATAATCAACGAATGAATGATTACAACGTTATAATCAACAAATAAATGATTACGCATCCTTATATGCATAAATCATGTAACCATATACACATAATCATGCAAACTTTACGTACAACACAACAAACTTTAGAAATAAGTCATTTTTTAAAATATAGCAATACAATACTCAATTAAAGATGATAAATTCTTAGTTTTATGAAATATTTTTTTAAACAGTTTATTCTCGCATTATTACATAAAAAAATTCAATAGTCTATATTGTTACAAATTATTATCTTTGAGATTACCCAGTCTTGTATTATTTAATATGATACTAATTATAACTTTTAAAAAGCACATTCAAACATTCTATATAACCCACACTCATTATTATTTTTTGTAAATGAGAGAGGTGAGACCCTACTAGGACCACCAAAGTGCTTCTGACCAAACATTGTTCTTCAAAATGAAAAACCAATGTAATTAAAGTTTGATTTGGAACTTTTGTTATACGGGTAGGGATGAGATATGTATTGGTATTGATACTGTATCATTTAGTTAGTGGCGTAGCTAGCCCATTAACCTAGGGCAATCTCAATTTTTTTACCGTGCAATAATAATAATTATTTTTTATTATTATTATTATTATTATTATTATTATTATTATAATAATAATAATAATAATAAACACTAATAAAAAGTAAAACAAATACCTAATAGATTTGTTCTCTATATATTTTTATAGATTGAAATCGTTTCATCACACCGTCGTCTTTTACTTTATCAAAAGTTTCTTTTTCGACCACACAACCCGCTCATACACAAAAGGGTATTTTATTTCTTTGGAGCTTGGGCTAAATTTATTAATTTGGCCTCTTTATATTATATTATTCTTGATTTGGGTTAACTCTATCATTTGAGCTTAATTCTTATACAAGTTTGTGTTGTAAAATGTTTGTGCTTATAAAAAGTTTGAATTTTAATAAATTAAAGTATACTATCTTTCTATGGGTTTTCCCGTATTTGTTCAGGAGCATCCTTCATATAAAATCAGGGAAAAAAATTACACTACGAAGACAGGGTAGAGTCATAGCCCGTGCTACACCTCCTTACACTATACCTGCATTGATACCGAAATTTAGCTAAAACCAAAACAGAATACCGATACTGAAATTAAGCTAAATTCAAAACTAAATATTATATCGTATATGTTCGATCAGTACCGGTAAAGTATCGATACGATGCTACTATTTGGTAAGAAATTTCTCATCCCTATAGATGGGTATAAGACGCTTACCACTGAGCCAACTGCTACAGGACTTCACACAATCACGAGTAACATCGGGCAGTGACTCTACACACCGTACCAAGGTACTAGAAAACCCTACAATGCATTTAAACCAGTTGGTGTGAAAATTTAATATCTTTCAATGAAATGTAAGTAGAGGGAAAGAAATTATTGCAATCTCCCCACTTGGAAATGAATATCAGATCTTTTGATGTTTGGTATTTTGGGTAATTTCCATTTAATAGTACAATTTGGTTATGAATCATTGAAGTCATAAATAAGGGTTGGGGGTAGAAATTTGATTTCAAAGTGAAAGTTCCAACCTAACACACACCTATGAGTTTTCAAGTACTATTTATTATCTCAATTTGAAGCCTCAAGATGCAAATAGTACTTCACACATTTGTTTTTAGCTTCAACCTTGCATCATTTTTATTGTAGAATGTTTTATGGTCCCTTCATTTTGGAAATATAACTCAATAAAATTATATATAAATCTAGAAATTGATATAAAAAGATGAACCGAAACTACGTGGCCCATCCATATTTCGGTTTGTCGGTTTAAGATCGCTCTAAACTATGATGGTTCAATTTGCAGTTTAAGGTGATAGGTCGTCGTTTAGATCAAATAAAATCATTATATATAAGTTTAATGATTTATAGTTTTGTTCTATGTAATATATAAAAAGATATGAGTTGATTCTCTAAGTTCTAAAAATTACAAGTCCATTTCTTTTCACTTTTCTTACTTTTTAGTTCCTCATATAAGTGTTATTTAACTTAGAACCGTTAACCTCTCACATGTATGACATTTAATTTGAGCACACTAGAATTACCATCTGCCGCAATGCGGCGGAGATTCGTTAGTTATATATCAGATATGTGGGCAAATGTTTCTTAAATAACCGCGAGCCATGTGTAAAACATAGAAAAGAATAACTGACTCGATCTATGACATGCGCTTTGCGACAAACCTATCAAACGGGGAAAATAGACGTAATGCGACGGACCTGTCGACTGGAAAAAAGTAGATGAAAAACATTTAACCTTACACGCACGTTGTGACATTTTAACTCAGAAAATCCAGAACGAAACGTCAAACAAAAAACTCACGAAAAATGAAAAGTATAAGGGACCAAAGTTGCAAAAGATGAGAAGCTTTGAGTTAAAAGTAAAAAATCAAAGGGGTTAAATTACAAAATATGAAAACTTTTGAATTAGAAGTGAAAAATTAAATTAATAAAAGGGGTTGAATTGCATAAGATGAAAACTTTAGCCTTCAATTGTCAAATATTGAAACCTAGAGTTAGAAAGGAAAATTTTAACTTTTTTTTAAAAAACTCACAAAGCTAGAAGTACAACAATCTTAAGCACAAATACGTTGCTTATTTATAAGTTTTAATTTCCACATTATAAATTTTCCATAAAGGAGTTGTACTAGGTGTTTAGGGAAGTTTTCAAAATAAATTTGATATTATACTTTTGTTATTACACATAAAGGAGTTTTACTAGAGGCTTAGGAGAGTTTTTCAAAATTGATATTATACTTTTTAGTTAAAATGTTTTTGATTTTTTTTACTTTTAACCCAATAGTTTTCATCTTTTGCAAATTTAACCTTACAACTTATTTACTTTAAACTTTGCTCTTCTACTTTTCATGTTTTGCAATTTTTTTGTTTATGTTTCGCTCGAAAGTTTGCAATTTTTTTGTTTATGTTTCGCTCGAAATTTTGCGAGTTAACATTGCATAACGTGCGTATATGGTTTAATGTTTTTACATTTTCTTCTAAATTTGCGACTTAACACAACGCAACGTGCGTGTTTGGTTCAACGTTTTTACGTCGTCTATTTTTTCCAGTTTGAGAAGTTCGTCGCAAAGCGCGGGTTCTAAATTTACTTAGCTATTACTTTCTATACTTTACGTTTCGGTCTAATTTCTCCACATTAACATGCCGCAACTTCAACGTTGATGGTCGTTGTTGGTGGTGTGGCCTTGGTGCTATATCTCACGGTTTTACACCCCACCACAATGCGGGGGTCTTAATACTAGTTTTTATCATTTTATCGCATGCTCATCTTGTATTTCCTAGTTGACAATTTGACTTTTGGATCGGAAAATAAAAGTAAAATACATATGAACCCAGCCCATTTTGACCCACCTATTTAGACTTCGCATGATTTGTCATTTTCAAAAACCGTACTTAAAGGTTCGACTCAAATTTTGTTAGAACCTGTCAAACCGGATTGTAAAGACCATACGTAAGTTGTTTTTCGTAAATGATGTTTATTTAAGCTTATTATAAAAACTTAGTGACCTTTTTTTCCCAAAGAAATAAGCCTAATAGGCTTAATTAAACCCCCCCTTTGTAGGTTTTTTAAGAATATCATAAGCTATAAGCTATAAGTTAATGAGTTATGTAAATAAACACTTGGTTAAAGTTATAATCTTGTTTATTTGGCCTCTTATTGTTTCACAAAGACCCCTTAGCTTCAAGTAGAGACCCTGCCCTTTGAGATATTTGACCCATAAAAAGTGTCACTCTTACATGCTTTTAGTAAAGGTGCATGCTATTTACTAGAATTGATTGTCACACTACAATGAAAGAAGTGTATAGGGTATATATTATAGTGTTGGGATTCTAACATGTACAACTTTTAATTCATAAGATACATGTTAGAAGATTGTTTTTATTGATATGATGATCACTTCCACATGGGAGTTTCTTTGCTTTTTGACTTTGGCATCATGTGGTGAGACTTGTATATTGTTTTACATAGTACATCTTTGGCATAGTAAGAAGTACTAAGTACAAAGACATTTGTTAACATTTTTTATGTCACACATTGTCTAGTACTTGTTTTATTATATTTGAAACTTTAGTGAGACATTGACTCACCGATTTTACTCATTTATTTATAACTTATTTTTATTTTGAAAAGTGACATTAGTAAAATTATGGATCTAACACTCTATAATGGGTTGCGTTTATAACCATAGATAAGTGTGGAACATGACTACTGGGTCGGCGGGGTATGTGGACCCTTCGGCCAATCAAATTTTCAGTTGTTGATGTTTTTATAGTTTGACCTCTTAAATTAATATGATAGAGTAAAGTGAACATAAACAATAAATAATACATTGAGACCCAATGTTATCTTTCGGTTGGCGACCTTAAAATACGCATTGTAACCCCATTGGTTTGATCGTATCAACTTAATAAATTATATGTTCTTTCAAGTTCAGGACTTTGTAATTCAACACGTTTCTTTTTTTTTACTTAAGTATCAATTCAGATCAACATAATGATGATATGATAACATCTATATCCCGTACAACAATTTGTACCAAAGGGTTTCTAGGCTAGCAATATAAAGGTGTGTAGTAAATGTGTATCTCACAAGTGGTTTGAGTGTTACAGTCTCATAGTTTACATCGATGTAAATATAGGAGTAAGTTTATACAGTGCGTGAATATCAAATGGCTACAACATAAAAATTGTTTGGTCACAATGACTTTATGGAGTAAAAAGTGTACATTTATGTTTTATAGATGATCTCATGGTATACATTGATGTAAATATACACTAGCTCCGCCCCTAACCTCAGGTATGTGAAGAGGTATGGTATTTGACCCAACTTAAACGGTCTAATATTCTGTTACTCGTCGCACTTGATGATATTATCTATTATTATTGCGCGCGATGTAGTTTACACTACACTGGGTGGGGGCTTGTAGTCACCTCATTAGAGAGAAGTTTCTTCAGCATGATTCTTTAATAATCCAAGAATACCCTATTTGATTTCCTAGCATACTTCTTGTTTAGGGTTTAAAGATTCATTCTGATCAAAAGCCCTAATACGTCAGTTTGTAATTCAAAAAAAAAATTAATTTCGTTAAGTTTTTTTAACTGAGGACTGGTGGAGGAAAATAGGTGAAAGGTGAGACTGGCAATGACCAATAATATCTAGTTGGGATCATTACAGTCCAATTCCCTATAAACTAATTACGAAGACCTACTATTTATAATATTGACCTGACCCACAAATTACTGCATACTAATTTGAAAACAATTCAAATCCTAACCTATCGTTATTTTAACATAACAGATAAATACTAACCTAGATAATACATCAGCTTATGTTTATCACTAGTATTAATTAATATAGATATAGAGTATCCATCTTCCTAGGCCGACTCAAACTATGATTGGTCGGTGTTGACATGCATTGGTTCAGTGGTTCTTAGTGATTACAATGGGCTTGGTTTGGCCGTGGACTGGCCCAGCCGCTTCTGCTACACTTGCACCATATCTTTCTTATTGGCATTGTTGTGCTAGCTATTGGCATTTGAGTAAAATGCCAGACAGATACATCATATTTCAAGTAAACCACGCATTTATGAAGTTTTCTTCAAGTTTATGATCTTGTTTAGGGGTGGTAAAATGAGTGCTGAACAAGATTTTTACATTTTTCATAAATAATTAGTGTGTCAAATATAGGTTGAAACAGGTCCCCTTTCTATCCAAATTTTCTATTTTCATAATAAGTAATTACTATGTCAAATGTAGGTACAAATATAATGTTATCTTTGTCCAAATTTCCGAATTTTTTGTTACAAATAGTAAATATGATTATAAATTCATAATGCCACATCATGCATCAAGATCATTCTTTGGGCAACTTTCTACGTACCCATCTAATAAAACATAAAAATTTAACATGTTAGTGATAAAACATAATCTGAACCGACCCGTTTATAAGTAAATGGCGTGTATATTGATCGCAAAACTTGGAATTTTGTATATTTTGCAGGTGTATAAATTGCACCATCTGAATCGAGCAGCACAACTTGTGACTACACTTTCATTTACAGTTAAGAGGGGCGGAAACAACACCGCATAAATAGGCTATTAATAGTTCATTGGGCATACATACTTTTAAATGTTCTTCAATGTCCAGGAGTCATTTGCATTTGCTCACTTTCAAATTTTCCCATGCGGTTTTTACCATCTGCTACGATAAACGAACAATGAATCTTGATTCGTGTTCATAACAACTTCTCGTGTGGGACATCTTTCACATATGTGCAATCAATGGGGTTGTACATATGAAGCAACCAATTTTTTTCGTGAATAGTTGCTTTCATGAATAAATAAAAGTTCGAATTTCTATCGCGCCTTAATGTCAATGACCTGGATCATCGATTTCGTCCCTTCCCACGGGGACCGATAATTGTATGAACAAGATGCTGCGTTATCTATAGAAAGAAACCTTACGTGACCCCCGGTTTTTCCCAGAAAAAAACTAAAAAGCGAGTGATACGTCTTTCAAACATGAACATATTACAACTAGTGTGTATGTTCATGTTCCAAACAGTAGTGTTGTTTCAAACTAGTCTGCAATATGTTTTAGGAACAATTGCAATGGTGAGTGTTGGTTTGGAGTTGCAACGGTTCGTTTGTTACGGTTAGACATTGTGTTATAAACATCAAAATTCATAAGAAAAATGATTAAAAGCCGCTTTTAAAATATATATTTTGATCAATGTCCTAAGGTTAAGTTGCAAGAAACATAAATTTCACAAAAAAAAAAGTGATTTTGACTAAACTTGACCTAAATGTCAATTTGGTGGATTGAAAAAAAAAATGATTTTGCATGATCTACTACATTTCCATAAGTATTGATACTTAAAAATTAATACGAAATGTGAGAGTATGTGTTGTTGATTAACTAAATCACTGTCACGTGAGAATTTGAGCAATAACTAAGCGCCCAATAACTGCTACATAGGAATTTAAAAAATAGCTAAGTACCCAATGACTACGTTTAGTGAAATAGCTAAAACAAAATTAGAAAAATAAAAAGAAAAGGAAAATAATGTGATTGGTAAGTGTGATTGGTAAGAATGGGGTAGACCCCACCTTCTTCATTAACATCACCATTAGAATGGCGATCACGGCTGGCCCTAAGGGTGGGCGGGGAGGACCACCGGCCAGGGCCCTATATTTCGGAGGGCGCTTTATTTAAAAAAAATCCGATACGTATATGTAAAAAAAAATAATAGGGTATACCCATACAAACACCAACGTAGTCTCACTTACAAAACTATTTTTACGGTTTAGATTAGTTATTAGCCCACTAACATTAGGTTTAGACCTTTAGTGAGCCCAATACCCAATTTCGTTAATGCCTAAGGGCACCTTTTTCGAGCTCGAACAAGGTACACGAAAGCCGACCCTGATGGCGATACATGTCAATGCCGCCCCCATTAACAAGCAGGCATGGTGTTTAACGTCCAAAGATGTTTAGCAATTCAAGCTTACATGATTCAACTGAAATTCTTTTAATTTTGATGTTAATTCATAACAAATTAAAAACACTAATTAAAAGTCATCTTGTTGTATAAGAAAAAAAAACTCATTGGTTTATTGTATATTTTTCATTCAAAAACAAAGAAGAAATGTAAAGAAAAAAAAGGTCAACATTATTTTCTATCTTCTTTGAAGGTTAAACCCTAAAACTGATAAAAAAAATGAAGAAACTGATTTGAGGCTTCATTTGTTTGTCAAACCTCCTGCAAATGAATCTACAACAGTTTTCATCTTCAACATCACAAATCATTAACTGAAATTCATGCCATCACTTCAACATTCTGCAAATACATCACGGGTCAATGCACATTACTCACGTGTGTTTTATCTCTAACGGGTCAAAAGTTGTCCAAAATGTGTAATCGTAGCCTCCCAAATTATTTTATACAAAAAATCAAATTATAATTATTATTGAAAGAAAAGTATGGATCAAAAGTGTTTTGGGCCAGACTGACGGGTTTCAACATGTACCGATACTACTTACCTATTTTGGGTGGCTCGTTGCTCCTGAGCTGCTCGAGATCGGCTCGAGAAAAAACTCGAAATGAGCCGAGCCTTATCGAGCCCAAGCCGGCTTGGCCCTAAAATAAAGCTCATATAATTATCGAGCCTGAGCTCAAGCCTGGCATGTGAAGCTCGTCAGAGACTTATCGAGCCTTAGAGTAAGTTAGTTTTTATTAATATTTAATAATATTTAACCCATATTTAAAGTTGTCTAGTAAACGAGAGCCGAGCTTATTTAAACTTGCTTATGAGCCAAGCCCGAACCGAAAAATAAGCTTGTTTAGTAAACGAGCCCGAACCCAAGCTTCACTTATCGAGCTCACGAGCCTAAACGAGTCTATTAGTTATATTATTTTTATTTAGTATATTAATTAATAGATAATAAACGAGCCGAGTCCGAGCCGAGCTCGAGTTCTCATAAGTTAATCAAGCTCGGGCTCGGCTCATTTGCACCCCTTGAAATTACAAATTTTCTAGGACAGTGACTTACCATAGAGTTGTTAGAGATAGCTATCCATGAATCAAGGGTTTTGATCGCCTTTCCGGATTCTAACGTCTCACGGGCCACAACCACTCCCTCTCCTAAGCTTTCTACACACCCGCTCACCATTAGGGCTGCAGCGGCATTAAGTGCCTGAAAAAAAAAAACCTTCTTGTTAACAGACAGTCAAAGTTAAATGTTGACATTCTTTAAAGATGAAGGTGGTGTGATCAATGAGAAAAGAAGTTGATTTTTCCTTACTAATGAAAGTTGATTAAAGTATTTATACGTTTCGCTTAAGAAGACTTACAAATGCATCAGCAATGGATCCCTTTTCACCTGCTAATACACGCCTTAAGACTTCTGCATTGTATTTAGACTCACCACCGCGCAAGTCATCTACCGTGCAACGTGGCATCCCAAAATCCACTGTGTGGCGAAAAGTCGAAAATCCCGAGTTTATTAAAGCATGGAAGAACATATAAGAGGAACAAAAAGATCATTTCTAAAGTAGGCTCCATGAGTAACATATGTCCACTGACTAGATAGTCTCAAGAAGCTAGCCCTAGGTTCTAACTTAATACCAATTGGCATTATATGAAAATCATGTGTGTGTGTGTGTGTCTGTCATGGTTGTTAATAACAAATAGTGGACAACAACGACAAGCTACCTATACGCTACACAGCAATAACGATGAAATAGCAGGCGCTATTTTATGTTTATGTTTAGCGATACACTAGAAGAAAATTGTAGAAATATTTTATAGGATTAATTTCATATATACCCTTACAAACTTGGAAAATTTCATATATACCCAACAAAAACAAAAAATATCATATATGCCCTTACAAAAACTAAAAATATCATATATGCCCTTATAAAATAGTTAAAATATCAAATATACCCAATTTACTAAAAACAATCTAATAAATAATCATTTTACACTTATTTTTTCAACTTCTAAGTTTTCATATATGCTTATCTTTTAACTTCAAATTTTTATATATATAATATTTAAGCTAAATAATTTAAGCTAGAAAAAAGTAAATAGTATTTGAAGTTAAAGGTCATATTTGAGATTTCAAAATTATAGAAAAATAAAGGTAAAATTGTCTTTTATTAAATTGTTTCGAATGAATTGGGTATATATGATATTTCAACTACTTTGTAAGGGTATATGTGATATTTTGCAAGTTTGTAGGAGTATATATGAAATTGCCCCATTTTATATGTATATTTTATCAAAAGACACCGTTTTTCATCTAAATACGCAACTCATATTAAATAGTTATATTATTAAAGAAAGAAAAAGCCTAAAATCCATCTTTATATTTAAACAAAAAACACCCGAAATCCCGATTCCCACGCTATGGAGTCGCTAACAATCAGATTGCGAGATAGGGTCCCTCCCCTATGAAGTGCGCTATAGGCTTATAACAAACGCTATTAATTGACAACATGTGTGTCTGGTTTAAGGTCGCTATTTTCAAGCTACGGAATCGCTAACAATCAGATTGTGAGATAGGGTCGCTCCACTATGAAGTGCGCTATATGCTCTGTGTGTGTGTGATAGAGAGAGAGAGAGAGTGTGTGTTTCATTCAATTAAACCAATTTCAAGTAAAGAAATGCTAGAACCACGTAAACACTTCTACCTTGCATACATAAGACGCGCTCCGTACACACATATATACACAATCATTTAACACATAGTATATAGTTGTGCTTCCCATAGCTAAGAAACTTACATGGATCAAATGAGAACTTCTCGATCGAATCTTGGGTGACATCAAGAACCAGTCCTGGACCTAGAATTGTGAATAGACTAAAAAAAATCAATATATAGCTCTAGATTTTTCTTTTCTTAAGGAAAAAGGAAAGCTTGATTGGCATTTCAAAACAATGTACTTGATACTTCATTGTTAGCAAACAAACATATATTAAAAATGCGATAAGAGGAAGGCATATAGAAGATAGTTTTGTAGGTTAATCGGTTTCAAATGCCATGGTCAAAGTTACATGACCTCATTTGACCAAGTAACCAGGTCAATTCACCAAAATTGAATTTTTTTTAACTTTGAGCCTATTTATCAAATTTTGAAAGTTCTCTTATATAAACCTCTCAACATAAATTTCAAAAAAAAAAGAACACCCAGAAAAATAGTGAAACAACAGGAAAGTCCCAAATATATTTTTGCAAATTTAGTATTTCTTTTTCTTGTTTTTTCTTTGCATTTTTAGAAATTTATTGACAAATTAGAAGGAATAAAAAAAGTCCACCGCGTATAGCGGTTTAAATTGCTAATAACATAATTAAAATTAAAGCATAAAGCAGATCTTACCAAGAGGACTCATTTCATCCAACCCTTCAGAGTGGACAACAAGTGCCCTTTTCATGCCAAACCGTTGAAGTGCCTTTGCCATTTTATGAACCTATGAAACATAAAACTACGCTCAAAAACATGAACATATATTTAATCATAAAAGAATCCATGACCTACTTTACCAACTAAAAGATATCATATGTCAATGAAGCCTATAATTTTCCTTACACTAACAGGCAACACATGTTCACTTTTGTGGACCATTACACGTTGGCAATGTAGGCCCATTTACTTATTAATCGAGGTTATGTTTTATCTCAAACGGGTCAAGTCCAAAATAAATTATTTTAAGAAAGAAGTTAGACGGGTTGACTCAACCCACTTGACCCGTAATAAAAGATGGCCCAGAACATGTTTTGACCCGTTACCCACCCAACCCGACTTGCCCATCTTTCCACCTCTATATGCTATTATTGTAGAGGAACTTAACTAGATCTTCCTTGTAGACACCAACAACTGCAAAAGGCACACGTGCTGGATTTAACATAGGACCAAGGATGTTGAATACGGTTTTCACTTTGAGTTGTTTCCTCACGGGCCTAACAATTTGCATAGCAGGATGGTATACTGGCGACATCATAAAACCAATTCCTGCCTTGTTCACGCACCTTTTCACCCCCTAAAATAAATATATAACAGATTAGAACATATATATCACTCTTTCTTTATAACCGAATTATCGTCTAAGTTATAAAAAGACAAAAATTGCCTCGTGGACAGATCAAAAGCACAAGTATCTTGTCATGCTTAACAAAACTACGATAGGACCAGTTTGAAAGTCGATAAATTTTAAAAGAATGTTAACTAGCAACTAATATAGCGTAATTCAACCGATACAGAGATCTGTTACCTCAGGGTCTAATTCAATTGCAACACCCAATTCTTCCAATACATCAGCACTTCCACATGCAGATGAGCTTGACCTATTCCTTGCTGCAACACAATAACTTGGATTACGAGTGGCAAAACGGGTGAGTCGACGTGGGTTGGGTTGACCCGAAACACTTTTTGTCCAAAACTTAAGTTTTTATAAAAAAAAATAGTGTCAGATATGATTACAAAGATTAGATTAGTTCGATAATAATCTAATCTTACGTAAAAAAATGAATAACAAAGTTATGTGAACTAAAAATACACTTTCGGCAAATTTCAACCTATTCGATCCAATTGGCCTGCTTCGTTTTAAGCTGACGTTTTGATTTAACCATTAAGAACTATGAGATCAAACAAGACTTGACCCGTTAATAGGTAATTTGGATCGTTACAACCTAATGTGATATAATCTTTGAAGAAAAAGCCTCAAGATAAATAATAAATTGTTGTAATTATAATTCACTAATGCAACCTTTGCAACTCTTGCTCCACAAGCGGCTGCTAATATGGATGATCCGGTTGAGATATTTACGGTGTTTGCACCATCACCACCCGTTCCAACTATGTCCACTGCATCACCTAACCCTTCTACCTTTTTACATTGTTTGATCATTGCTCTAGCTAATCCCACCACCTGCACAATCATAATTAAAAATAAACAAAAAAGGGGGAAATGGTAAAATGCTATTCAAATACATCCACTAAGAAATTATTATGATAGTTTCTCGTTAAAAATCGAACTAATTACTTTCTTCTTTTTCTTAAATCTTACTTGCATTGGATACACATTGATTCAAAGCAACACTACAAATACACAAATGGGAAAAATGCCCAAAAAACATCTACACGGGACATTGGTGAATTTGACATTTTTGATAGGAAATATAAATCAAGAACTAGCAAGCATGTTATGCAAAACTATAAACAAAGCTTCAATATTGAAAATAAACATAACTAAATAATCAATTGCATGTTGAAAGTAAAAATAACACCACTTTTGGCATTGAATGCATTCAAACAACACATGGGGAAAAAATTACCATATACCCTCTTGCACAGCTGCATTAATGGTAATTTTGATATAAGTTTCAACAAAACCCCTTCAAAATTTAAACTTGGGTGTAGGTTGACTTTTTATGGTCAAACAACACATTAAGTGCTGAACCAGTAAGAGGTCTTAACCATTAAGAGCCAGTATAATGCTTAACCGTTCGGAGGCAAATGTTTGACCAACTCAGATTAGAGGTCTTTTAACCATTCAGACTCAGTATAATGCTTAACCATTCAGAGGCAAATGTCTGAATCGTTTAGACATTTGCTCACGAAACAAACAGTATGAACCAATAAGGGTCTAAATCATTCAGAGCCTCATTAAGAGGTAAACAAACAAACAGCCCAACCACACAACAACAAAGCAACAACCTTTAATCATCAAATCATCAAAATAAACATAAACAATTATACAAATGACCCTTTTTATTGCAAGATTCAAACAATCACTAAACTTTGAACTTTCAAGTTGACAAAAAAAAGTCAAAATACCCATTTAAAATTGGGGAAAAACAGAACAATCAAAAACTTACTTCTTCATAAGTTTCACCTTTAGCCCTCAAAAGAACAAGAAAAGCACTAATCAGCGCCTCATTCGCATCATGAAGCAGAAAATCAAGACACTCCTCTGCTTCACCCTCAGTCAAATTCTTTCTTTCAATCAACGACTCAATCAACTACACCCACCAAAATTAACAACAATTAATCAAAGAAAACACCAACCCAGTTCAAAAAATCACAAATTTAAACCTGGGGAAACGACGTCGTGTTGGAAACTGCTAGATTGGTGAATCCGCCATTAGCGTGTAGCTTGAAATTGAGAGAAAAGGGTGTCTGAGTCTTGGGTTTTAGAAAGGGGGAAGAAGGGGTGAGAGGGAGATGGTGAAATCTGAGAGAAGCCATTGATGTTGGATTGCAAATTTTGCAATGTGTGTATTGGTGAGTTGTGATGAATGGGAATGAAATGATATGATGATTGTATGTGATTTTGAGAGTCAAAGTGGACCTTTTTTTTAATCTTGAAAATTGCATTTAATTTGATTTATGATTTTTATGATTTTAGAGTTCCTTTAGCATTTAATTTGTTCCTTTAGCATTTATGATTTAAGAGTTCCCTATATGGTCAAGATAGTTCTTTTTCTTTTTCTAAATAATACTTTACAAAAAAGGTACAACATATAAGATATAAATAATAAGTTTTGAGTTTTTTTTCCAACTAGGTGTAGATAGAAAATTTATTTATTAAAATAGTTTCTTTGAAAAGTATTTATTAAAATGAGTATTTTTAAAAAGTTATTTTTTTCACTTCTAATTTTATTAAATAAAAATTACTTCTTTATATAAATATATATTATATTAATTAAGGAAAAAAATATGGCAAACTTAGAAAATGGATTCGTGAGATTTAGAAAAATGTTTTATAAATGTTTCTTCAATTCTTTTTTAAACATTTTTATTTAATTATTTTTGAAAAAATTCTAATTATTATTCTTAGCTTTTCACATATTTTCTTTTCACTTTCATAATTATGTTAATTTTATAGACGTTTTTGTTTTTTACTTTTTTTTAAATTACGTATATCTTCCGTTAGGTGTTTCGATTAGAAGGTCCAACCCAAGATAAATCCAAACACAACCCGAACCCGAAAATTTTTCAAGCATACGAACCCGAACACAAAACGAATATTTACGGGTGATACGGGCATAACTCATTTTAGCCCGAATTTATTAAATTTTTGCATATAAAATCTTTAACTTTTTTACTACAAAAACAGAATACAAATTTATATTAAAAGTTGTATTTTAATTACATAATTCAGTGTCAATTATAAAATTCTACGTTGTTTTTATTAATAGGAAGCGTAAATGGGAAAATTTGGTATATAGTTTATAAGCAAATAATTATTTGAAACCAAAAAGAATGAACATATGAGAAAAAAACATATTTGAACATCATATCTAAAATAATATATGTAAATTATTTTAAACTTACTTACTTGTATATGAATGGTGAACCAAAAAAACGTTTTTATGTTTTTTTTTCCATTTAAGAAAATTATTGAAAAAAGCTAAAAGATGACATTCGTAAGATTATTAAATAAACCACTTAAAGATAATTTTCCTTGTTAAATAATATATATTTTAAAGGGAAATTCATTTTAGTTTATAGAATTGGAAGTGAGAAAAGGTAACTTAAAAAATACTTATTTTAGTAAATATTTTTCAATATACCTATTTTGGTAAATAAGTTTTCCATCTACACTTATTTGGAGAAAAAAGTCTGTAAATACTACCAAAGTTATTGCACATTTAGCTATAGTTATTCTTATTAAACACATGTATATATGCATAGTGAGTTTTGTGTATTTTTTAAAGTGGTTGTGAGTGGAAGAAAAATATTATTGTATATTTGTATATTTAGAAAGATAATGTTCTCCCGTATTTATTTTTTAAATATTTTTTGTAAAAAAGTTGGGAGTGAAGGGAAAAAAAAAGATAATAATAAAGAGTTAAAGTGATGAATATCAAATGTTAAATTGTAAGTACAAAACTACAGATTATTGCTATTGGCGAATGCGTCATCAGATTATTAAATACTACCAAACTTTTTTGTTGAATACGTGTATATAAGTAAAAAATTTTCGAAACGCATACTTCATTGAAAAACCACCGCCTTACAAACAAGCGAGGATAGCACAACAGGAACTACGACAGAATCATACAAAGTCAAAATTACATCAATCGTTCCAAGAATTAGATTTATATTTAGATCTATTCTTGAAACATAGAAACCCATAAGATTTAATTCTACTCGTGATGTCCTCAATTCCCTAGTTTTTAGTCTTTATTCGAAAAAATCTTCTCGTTTCTAGAATTCCAAATGCACCAACATGCTAAGATGATAATGCCATGAACTTTCTTCCTGGGTTCTCCGGGACCAATATAATTATGGAACTCCAACAGGTCCCTAATCGAGAAGCCAAAAATATTAGGGATTTTACACAAATTACTAATCCATTGCCAAACCACCACTGCCACCATGCAAACCGAAAATAAAGGTCCAAAGTCTCTTGCTTGCAATCGCAAAAAATGCATCCATCCGAGCTAACTACGGTGTTTCTCTTCCTTAACGCCTTCATTGTAGGAAGTCTATCCATCTCCGACCTCCATGCAAAAATATTGCATTTCTTAGGAATCCATGGACTCCATTCCATAACGTATCGCGTGCTATAATCCAAGTAATCCTGCTGAATTTTCTTAATATTCTTAACCGAAAACCCATCCACATTTGCTCATTGCCACCCCCACGTGTCACTTCTGTCCCTGATGATAACCGAACCCAACATGCACTCGAGACTGCCCCATTCAAGAGCTTCAGCAACAGTGAAAGTGTTATTTCTCCATCTCCATATCCAGCTCACCCCATTACCATCAAACTTTATACAATCCGCGACCCAGCAGTGTTTATTTTTTTCCAAATAAAACATATTTGGGAACACTCTTTTGATGGCATATAATTTAACCATGGATCCAGCCAAACCTTAATATTTATCCCATTCCCCACAGTCCCTTTTTATGTAATTTTGCATTTTAAGACCACCAATTAAAGTCTTTTTTTCCACCTGAACCATCTTACTCCACACCCCTTTAAAATTGTTTCTACTAGGAAGCATAGACCAAGACCTGTTACTTTTATGAATGGCATCAACAACCCTTTTCCATAAACTTGACTCTTCTACCTTGTACCGCCAAACCCATTTGAGCATTAGAGTCTTTGAAGTCCTAGACCCCCTTTATCAATCGGACAAGCCACTCGGTCCCATGAAACCCAATGAACTTTGTTTCCGTTATCGATGTTGCTCCATAGGAACTTTTTAAAAATGGTCTCCAATCTATTAGTTACCGCGGTCGGCGCCTTGTATAGAGAGAAGTAATAGGTTGGAAGGCTCTCCAAAACCGACTTGATTAAGGTCACCCTTCCACCTATCGACATTGAGCGAGCCTTCCATTTTAACAACCGATTTTCCATGATGTCTAAGATAACACGCCAATTATTTATCCGGTTCATATTAGCCCCAACCGAAATCCTAAGATAAACTAAAGGAATCTGCTCTGTTTGACACCCCAACACGGCGGGCATCCGGTTGGTTTCTGATTCGTCCACACCAATACCATATATACATGACTTAAACATGTTAATTTTAAGCCCCAAGCACACATGGAAACATCTAAGCAGGCGATCAACATTTTTAATATTAAAAATCGAAGACTCCCCATAAAAATGGCGTCAAACGCGTATAGAAGATGAGAAATCGAAAGGCCGCCGTTAGGAATTTTGAATCTGTCAAAAGAACCCAAATTGCAAGCTTTCTTCATCATGCAAGATAAAGCCTCCATAGTAGTGAGAAATAGAAAAGGCGACAAAGGATCGCCTTGACGCATTCCTTTATAACATTGAAAATCATAAGTAGGCGAGCCATTAACGAGAACCGATGATCTCACCGATTCTAATACACCATACACCCACTTGACCCATCTAGGCGGGAAACCCATTTGCTCCAAAACAACTCTGACAAATTCCCAGTGGACATTATCATAAGCCTTTCGAAGTCAACCTTCAAAATGAACGCCTTCTTTTTCGTCTTCTTTATCCACGAGATCATTTCATTCACTATGAGCGGGCCATCTAGAATATTTCTCTCCCTTAAAAAAGCCGACTGAATTTCGGAGATAACCGACCATAACACCTTTTTGATACGGTTAGAAAGAATTTTAGAAATTGCCTTGCTAATCACCCCAACTAGGTTAATAGGTCGGTAGTCACAAAGATTAGTCGGGTCGTTCTTCTTAGCGATTAAAGTTATAAAAGAAGTACCGACCCCTCCATTTATACAACCGAGTTCAAAGAAATTTTCCAAAATGCGCCTAAAGTCTGCTTCAAAGAGATTCCAAAATCTCTTTATGAACTTGAAGTTCACCCGGAGCACGATTATCATCACACTCGAAAACCGCTTTTTTAATCTCGTCTGGCGAAAACCTTTCTTTAAGCATGGCATAATCTGAGTTGGAGATAGATTTTATCCCGAAACAACTGAGACTTGGTGGCGACTCCATATCCTCCTTGAAGTGCTTCCTAAGAAACGAAACACTTCCTTTTTTACCAGAGTCGGTTTAGTCTCCCACTTACCATTTATTTGCAGCCTCGTAATAGAGTTTTTGGCTTTTCTCTTTCTAATAAAGCCGTGATAATACCTTCGCTCGAGACTTTTGTCTAATATCTTTCAGCTTAAAAGTCTCCATCTCCATGAGATCTTTTTTGCACTCCTCTCTAATCTAAAGCTCTTCTTCATCGAGACCCGCAGCCTCCATTTTTTCGTCCATGTCTTCCAAATCTTACCTCAATATCTCTTCCCTAGCCCTTTCGATCACCCTAATCTTCCAAATATGCTTAAGTTTTTCCATAAGCGTCACATCTGGGTCCTTCAAAAGTGAAAGAAGATGAGGCTTCAAGCACCACACTTTCAAAGTCTTTCCTATCAAGCCATGAGTTGAAAAAACGGAAAGGTTTCGCTCCATAATTCAATTGAACCGTGGTGAGGACCAAAGGACTATGATCCGACAGATACCTAGGTTTGGCATACAAAACCGTATCTGCCCATTTAGAGAAAAAGTCATTGCACAACAAAACCCGATCAATTTTACTACACTTATCCCCTTTGCTTGACACATAAGTGAACTTTCTACCCTTTATAGCATATTCATTTAGACCTTCATCGTAGATAAAATGATTGAAATCTCGTGCACTAGAAGGTTTAAATCTGGAGTTGAGTCTTTCATCCGGACTTCTAACCGTGTTAAAATCCCCCATCATAATCCATAAGCCTTGACTACTCTCTTTCACTAGTCTAATCGCTTCCCACACCCTTCTTTTATCAGCATTCTTTTGGGGAGCGTAAACGTTCAAGATGTTTAGCTCCTCAACGGAACCTTTAATTCCACCTTTAATAACTAGAAAATTATTGTTTTTTTTCCAACCCTATCATCGAAAAAAAATGGATCCCATATACTTATAATACCCCCTGACTGCCCCCTAGCATCAACTGAATCAAAACAGAATGCATCGTTACCCCAGAACTTACCAACATTAGCTTCCTTAATACCTGACGTTTTCGTCTCCTGAATCGCTAAGAAACCCACTTTCTCCTCAATCTTAATTTTTCTTATCCAGCCAGCCTTATCCCCAACCCCAAACCCCTTAGTCCTCCTGATATTTACTGTAAGATACTTCATTGGATAACCGATTGATTACCTTTCCCTGTAATTTGGTTACGAAACACTGAACCGAAGGCCTGAACATTAGCTCCCACTGCGACTCCGAAGTCAATTGTATCCTGAACTTCTTTTTCGAGTTGTTCATCAATAACTTCCTTCAATGAAAGATCTATTTCCAAGTGTCACACTCCAACCGATGGCGGAATCATCGGGATGTGGCACTAAGCAAATCAGATTGTTCAATAGAATCCATAACGACTAATTTGATGACAATATTTATAAAGTTTAATTTCCCATAGAATCAAACAAATATTCATACGATAGTCAAAACGAATTACAAGTTTCTTGAACGAAACAAAATCCGACAACTAGATTTTTAGTGAGTTTCTAGAGAACATATCCATTTGCAGCATAAAATCCTTCAACCTGTCACATACGTTAAAATAAAGTCTATACAGAAATGTAAAAGTGAGTACACAGGTTTAGCATAGTAATAGTAATAAAGCGTTTAGCGAAACCCGCATGCACTAACGTAGTCATGTGAACATATATGCTATCTACACCGAAATAAGCTAACCAACACAACCGCGAGTGAGACAAATAAAGTAAAGCGAGAGCGAGCCTTAACAACCCCCGAACTAATGGGTGGCGGGTCAACCTATAGTTGCTATCATGTTAAGGGTGGTCGGCAAATCTCAAGGCATATAATTAACACATAGCAGTTCAGCGTTTCACGTATAGTCATGCGAGAGTGGTTTGCATTTTAAAGTGTTTTTAGCGTTGTGTGTAGTGATCGTTTGATAGAGAAAGTATGTAACACCCAAAAGTGCGTTTAAGCGAAAAGGGGTCAAGTATACTCATAGTGAGTGCTTAACAGCAACTCACGAGCGAGATGGAGTGGAAAAGAGTGACGGGTTAGCCTGCGCGTAGAAACAGAAGTGCATCAGTCTTCGATAGCGCTTAAATGGTTAGTCGGAAAGTTGTGCGGGACAGACAGGTGGGTCGTACGAAACACCACTCGCACGAGGCATCACCCTCGTGCGAGTCATCACTCGTACGAGAGATGGCTCATACGAGGCATCACCCTCGTGCGAGTCATAATCCGTACAAGCGACTGATCGTGTGAGTGACCTGTTTTCGAGTCCAAAATCGAGTGTTTTCGAGTCTTTCTTCTGGAAATCGAGTGTCCATCCTTCCAACCTTAAGCTACTGAACAAACCAAACACTGGGGAGGTCTTTAGAGTGAGTGAGTCGTTTGTGGAAACTCGGATTGGGTCGTACGAACACGAAGTGGTTCGTGCGAGCCAGTCCAGTTAGCACAAGTGACTGTTTTCGCGTCTTCGTGCTACCGGGACTGAGTTTTCGCCTGAATCGGATGTAAATTCGAATTCTTTTCACCACGGTTTTGACACCTTCTCATTCCACTAACCAATGAACAAAACATATGTCGGTTTTGTCCGTTTTTGTGTAAAAGTCGAGTTTCAAAACAGTTTTATTAGGATTTAACAATTAGTGATCTGGGAACATCAAGGTTCCTAACTTGAGAAGCCAAGGCTAACTTAAATACCCTCGTTCAAGTGTGAATCAGTGGTAAAATCAGAAGGTTTTATGAAAAAGATGAAGATTTTCATAAATAGAGAAACTTAGATGAAATCAGAGATAAACTCGTGTGAAATCATTGTAGAAATCATTGTGATTCGCGTGGAAAACATAGTCTTCTTACTTGGATACAGAGAAAAGCGGGTAGAGTATTTTTCGTGCGAGTAAAAACAAATGGGAGTGTGTGTGCTAAGTGTGGTATTTATTGGAGAAGTAGAGAGAGAGTTGTGGGTTGGTGCAAGCGAGTACCCGTACGAGTGGACACTCGTGCGTTCGACCATTCGTGCAACTGCCCTTTATGCGACTAAGTTGAGCCTTGTGCGAGCCAGGCTTCACTCGTACGAGTGGTTGCTCGTGCAAGTGATTCTGGTTCGCGTTTTGGTTGTTTCCATGAGGTGATTGCTTTCGTATTATTTAGTTTTGGTCCGTTAAGCGTTTTAGTGAGGCGTTAAGCGTTGCGTTGCATAATAGTGCGATAAAGCGAGTTGCGTGAGCTAGCGAGTGTTTAAGCGGGCAATCAACTACATATAAAACATAAACATACATAACACACGACATAACATAACCAACATAAATAACTACGTTTGCAATTTAGTGCGATAAGCGAGGGCGAGAGGGAGTACCGAACAAACAAACACACTCGACACATAAAGTAACATAATTAACTGCGATTCGGGTTGCGTTAGCGTTGAGCGTTTGTGAGTATCAAGCGTTTAAGTGTGCAGTGATGCTGTGTGATGAAAATGTATTTAGAAAACCACCTTTTATATCGAATCTCAGAGTACAAGCGATTACAACGGAATAAATGGTAAGAGTAAAACAACCGAAAAAGTCGGGTTGTTACAGTCACCCCTACTTTAGAAAATTCCGTCCCAAAATTTAGGTAGTAGAAGTAACAAAGAGATGTGGATACTTAGCTTTCATGTCACTTTCGAGTTCCCAAGTGAACTCGACGCCGCGTTTGCCTTCCCATCTGACCTTCACAATGGGAATGCGACTGCGTCGGAGTTTCTTGATTTCTCGGTCCATGATTTCTACTGGCTTTTCCACGAAGTGTAGAGTCTCGTTTACTTGCAAATCTTCAAGAGGTACATGAAGATTTTCTTCAGCTTGACATTTTCTGAGGTTTGAGACGTGGAAAGTCGGATGTACGTTGCTGAGTTCCACAGGTAACTCGAGTCGATAGGCCACTTTGCCAAATCTTTCTAGAATCTTAAAGGGACCCACATATCGTGGCGCTAGTTTCCCTTTCTTTCTGAATCGGATCACTCCTTTCCAAGTCGAAACCTTTAAGAGAACGTGATCTCTAACTTCGAACTGTAGGGACTTGCGTCGTTTATTGGCGTAGCTCTTTTGACGACTCCGAGCTTTCAGAAGAATGTCTCTAATCTGGATAATTTTGTCTGTCGTTTCTTGTATCAACTCAGGACCGGTGATTTGTGCTTCTCCGATCTCGTTCTAAACAATTGGCGATCGACATTTTCTACCGTATAGTGCCTCAAAGGATGCCACTTGAATACTAGTATGATAACTACTATTGTACGAAAATTTTATTACGGGTAACCAAAATCTATGACACACGATCGAAGCGTGTATTCGAGGGTGCGGATCGTGCGCTCAGTCTGACTGTCGGTCTAAGGATGGAATGCGGTACTGAGGTTAAGAGTAGTACCGAGTACGGATTGAAATGTCTCCCAAAGACGTAAGGTAAAGCGACCATCGCGGTCAGATATGATGTCATGAGGCGTCCCGTGTTGACAAATAACTTCGTCAGTATAGATTTATGATAATCGTTCAACCTTAAAGTCTTCTCGTATTGGAATAAAATGAGCAGATTTCGTAAGACGATCAACGATAACTAAGATGCTATCATGACCAGAGGTTGTGCGAGGGAGTTTTGTAACGAAGTCCATAACTATACTTTCCCATTTCCACATCGAAATGTCGAGTTGCTCGAGTAAACCAGAGGGTCACTGATGTTCGGCTTTAACTTTTGCGCAAGTTAAGCATTTCGAAACATACTGAGCAATAACTTTTTTCATGCCCGGCCACCAATACCTCGAGCGGAGGTCCTGGTACATCTTTTTGGCACCGAGGTGAATGGAATATCGAGATTTATGAGCTTCAGTCATTAATAACTCTCGGAGATTATCGCGACTAGGAATCCAAATACGATCGAGATAGTAATTAATACCGTTTGACTTATTCACCAATTGGGTTTCGGCACCACATTTCATTTCCTCATACAAGGTATTCTAAATGAAACATGCGTGTAGAGCTTCACAAATCAGGGTTTCGAGTTCGTTCCGGGCTTGAACGTCACGAATGCTATACACATAGCTTCCTCGGCTGAGAGCATCGAATCGTAATCGTTGTGAAGTTCAACCCATCTGGGTTGGCGCATGTTTAGTTCTTTCTAGTTGAAGATATGTTGTAAGCTCTTATGGTTGGTGAAGATCGTATACTTTGTACCGTAAAGGTAGTGTCGTCATATCTTTAACGCAAAAACAGCTGGACTGAGTTCGAGATCATGGGTAGTGTAGTTCTTCTCGTGGATTTTAAGTTGTCGAGATGCATACGCGATAACCTTGTCTCGTTGCATCACAATAAACGACAAAATTGTCATTTCCGTAGGGAGTGCGAGAACGGGAATGTCGCAAAGCATACGCTTGAGAGTTTGAAAGGCTTTCTCTTGTTCAGAACCCCAAACAAAAGGTTTATCCTTGTGCGTTAACACGGTAAGAGGTACAACGATCTTTGAAAAGTCGGCGATGAATAGACGGTAGTAAACCGCCAATCCGAGAAAAGAACGGATTTTGGACGGAGTCTTTGGTGTATTCCAACTCTTTACAGCTTCTATCTTCGCAGGTTCGACACGAATTCCTTGGTCGTTAACGACGTGACTGAGGAATTGAACTTCCTTAAACCAAAATTCACACTTGGAAAATATTGCGTAAATACAATTTCCTTTGAGGAGTTCGAGAACTAAACGGAGATGTCGCACGTGTTCAGTTCTCGACTTCGAGTAGATAAAAATATCATCGATAAACACAATGACGAAACGATCCAAAAAAGGCTTTGCACACGCGGTTCATCAAATCCATGAAGACCGCGGGTGCGTTGGTGAGACCAAAAGGCGTGACCACGAATTCATAATGGCCATAGCGTGTACGGAAAGCGGTTTTTGGAATGTCTTGCTCATGTACACGCAACTAGTGATATCCGAAACGTAAATTAATCTTTGAAGAACAAGAAGCGCCTTGAAGTTGATCAAACAAATCCTCGATTCGTGGAAGAGGGTAGCGGTTCCTAATCGTAAGCTTGTTAAGTTCCCTATAATCGATGCACATTCGGAACGATCCATCCTTCTTTTTCACAAAAAGAACGGGTGCGCCCCATTGTGACGTGCTCGTGCATATAAAGCCTTTATGAAGCAATTCTTGAAGTTGGCTAAATAGCTCTCGCATTTCGGATGGTGCAAGGCGATAGGGAGCTTTTGCGACAGGTGTAGCACTGAGTACTAGATCGATACGGAAATCAATATCACGAGTAGGGGGTAAACTAGGTAAATCATTGGGAAAAACTTTAGGAAATTGACAAACAACAAGTACGTCTTTTAAAGTTTTCTTCTCGTTCTTCGTCTCCACAATATGGGCTAGGAAAGCGATGTACTCCTTGCGTAAGTACTTGTTCGCTTGGATACACGACATAAGCTTCAATTCTTTCGAGGTTTTTTCTCCGTAAACATGTAGCTGATCACCATTTAGAATAGGAAAGCTAATCATCTTATCGACGACTTCGACGCGATTCTTACGAAGAAAATCCATGCCTACTATGACGTTGAAACTACCTAATTGCATAGGTATGAGATCGATCGAGAAGATGTGATTGTTGAGATCGAGAGTACAATCACGTAGAACAGAGTTAACGGTAACGGTTCTTCCGGTGGCGATTTCAACGTCGAAGGTCTTTGGGAGATTAGCGCGTTCACATTTTAAAAGCTTTTCGAATTCAAACGATACAAAACATTTATCGGCTCTAGTATCAAATAACCAAGAAGCATAAATACCATTTACGAGGAACGTACCATTGACAACGTTGTTGTCATTCTAAGCCTGGCGGTGGTTGATGTTGAAAGCTCTTCCACGCACAGCCTGTGTGGCTGATGCTATGGTTCTTGTTTCACAACTCGTTGCGGGCAGACGTTGCTAAAGTGATTAGGAACACCACATGTGTAGCAAGCACGTGCATTAGCAACGGGTTCTTGCGGAGCCTGGTTGACGGATGTAGCGTGGAGTGGAGCTGGCAGTGCTGCGATAGGCTGAAGAGCTTGCTGACGGTGTAGTGATCGTATATGTTGCAGTTGACACAGAAACGTCAATTACCTCCAACTACATGATGATAAGTGCACTTAGGGCATAGAGGACGAGGACCAGTATAAGCAAGCTTGGCAGGTAGTGCATTGGGAGTAGTAAGCTGGTGATAATGGTTGTTCGGCGGCGCAACTGTTGCGCAATTCTTGATGGCGTTTCTTCGCTTGCGACTCTGACGATTTGACTTGGTGGCTTGAGACGGAGTAGTATCGGCGCTTGGCTCAACAATAGATTGACTGAGGTTCTTGGTCGGGACCTTGAAAGTTCCAACCAAGACACGCTTATCATTGATATCTGCAGCGAGTTGGAAAGCTTATTCTATAGTAGTCAACTTTGACGCATGAACAAAATCAGCGATACAGTCTGGGAGAGCGCGGATGTACTTTTTGATAGCTTTCCCGGCCATCTCCACTTGACTTGGGCAGATGACGCTGAGCTGCTTGAATCGAGTGGTAAGACCTACGTTATCACCTCCAACCTGTTTGATGTTCCAGAACTCGTTCTCCAGCTTTTGAACTTCGTGGGGAGGACATAATTCCTTAATCATAAGCTCTCTCAGTTCCTCCCATGAGAGTCCGTAAGCTGTGTCGTTTCCGCGTCTGTTACACTCTGCGGTCCACCAGTCAAGTGCCCTTGACTGAAATGCACCTGTTGCGTTAACGGTGCGGAGATTCTCGGGACAACCGCTTTGGCGGAAAGTGACTTCGATTGAATCGAACCACTGAAACATTTTGCTGAGACCATCTTCGCATGTGAAAGTCATAAGACCACATGCTTTGAATTGTTTGAAGCTGAACGAAGCTTTCAGCGCGTCGTTCTTGGAATCAACAGATTAGTTGTTGCTGACAGCTTAATTTTCTGACGATCTGAGGAATCACCTTGGCCATTTCCTTTGCTACGAGGGAGGCAATTCGTTTGTTGGCGTTGTTTCGTTGGGCAGTTCTGCGAGTGTGAGATCCCATGGAAGCCATCTACACAAGGAGATAGGATTAGATTCGATTGTAACGGGTTTTGTTTAAAAGTTTTGCAAATTACACCATATAACGTATTATTATTATTCATGTAAGGCACAAAATCACGTAATCACATAATCACGTAAGCACATAAGCACATAAGTCACGTAAGCACATATTTTGCACGTATTCACATAATGTACATAGACACATATTTTGTACGTATTCATCTTCATTAAATCAGGTGTAGCGCGTATGAGACGTGCGTAGTATAAGCGTAATATAAGCGAGTAACATTGCGTATGAGGACATGCGCGTAAGAGAGTTGAGCGTTTTTAGTTTGTTCGTGATTAATTGGTGTTTTAGATTGTGAGAGCTGTGCGAGTTGCGTGTACTCCCATAGAGCGAAAAAGGATAAAACGAGAAATCGATAAAGCGTAAAAGCTTAAAAATTCACAACCTTAAAACAAATAAACATAATAAACTCGATGATGCGTAAAAGTGATAATTGTAGGCTTAAAATCAACAGAGCGTCCTTGGGACAGCGACTACCCAAAGTGATTCGACTATTCCCTGAGGTCGGACACACGCTTTGGCCTAATAGATAAATGCCTCGGCATTTATCCTTCCAGTTACTACGCGTTCCGAGTCATGAAATGATTGAGGCTTTGGTGAGATTGAAAATCGAGGAGTGGAATTAGTTATTAAGATGCGGGTTTCACCCCTAACTTAACAACTTCGTACCATAGCTGTGATAAGAACAACGACAAGATAGAAATGGAGATTTCCGTTGAGATATGGATATCATTCCTAACTTAATGAAAGTATCTCGTGCAGAGAGTAATACGCGGGATGAGTGTTCTTAACGAGAGTTCGTGGTTTTTACGCCTAATCTCGACACGATCGCTCGTTTGTGTTATACGAGTGCCTTCAAGCGTGTATTGTGGTAGCTTTAGGAAAAGCATATATAGTTTAGTTAACAGGGCCAGATCAAAAGCAGAACAGGAAAAATTCGATCATTTCTAATCGAGAAACCGTTCCAATTCGTAAGGGTCGGGTTGCTTAGACTATAGACTAGGCCGAATCATGCAATTCTACCTAATTCCTTATAGTAATGGCTCTGATACCAATCTGTCACACCCCAACCGATGGTGGAATCATCGGGATGTGGCACTAAGCGAATCAGATTGTTCAAGAGAATCCACAACGACTAATTTGATGACAATATTTATAAAGTTTAATTTGCCATACAATCAAACAAATATTCGTACGATAGTCAAAATGAATTACAAGTTTCTTGAACAAAACAAAATCCGACAACTAGATTTTTAGTGAGTTTCTAGAGATCCTATCCATTTGCAGCATAAAATCCTTCAACCTGTAACATACGTTAAAATAAAGTCAATACAGAAATGTAAAGGTGAGTACACAGGTTTAGCATAATAATAGTAATAAAGCGTTTAGCGAAACCAGCATGCACTAACGTAGTCATGTGAACATATATGCTATCTACACCGAAATAAGCTAACCAACACAACCGCGAGTCAGGCATTAAGCGTTGCGTTGCATAATAAAGCGTTTAGCGAAACCAGCATGCACTAACGTAGCCATGTGAACATATATGCTATCTACACCGAAATAAGCTAACCAACACAACCGCGAGTCAGGCATTAAGCGTTGCGTTGCATAATAGTGCGATAAAGCGAGTTGCGTGAGCGAGCGAGGGTTTAAGCGAGCAATCAACTACATATAAAACATAAACGTACATAACACGGCATAACATAACCAACATAAATAACTGCATTTGCGATTTAGTGCGATAAACAGGGCGAGAGCGAGTACCGAACAAACAAACACACTCGACACATAAAGTAACATAATTAACAGCGATTCGGGTTGCGTTAGCGTTGAGCGTTTACGAGTATCAAGCGTTTAAGTGTGCAGTGATGCTGTGTGATGAAAATGTATTTAGAAAACCACTTATTATATCTAATCTCAGAGTATAAGCGATTACAACGGAATAAACGGTAAGAATAAAACAACCGAAAAAGTCGGGTTGTTACACCATGGCCTCTTCTCTATCACATGAACGGTTGCTGACATGACATCCATTGACCTTATTCCAGTTGTTACGTTCTCCTGACGAAGAAGCTTCGGCGCTGACATTTAGATCCAAAGCATCTCCTTCCATGTTGTTGTGCATTCCTGTAGAAGGGAAGTAACTATCGCCTTCATTGTTAATTCCCAGCAGTCTATCCAGGTCAAAAGGGTCTTCAGGCCTCATTATACTCATTAGTTTGGGCCTTTTTCCTGACCGAGTGGGCTTTGGCAGTAAGCCTGTCTATTTCGATTTAGATGTGAACTCATAATTATCAGGAGCACAAAAATCCTGAAAAACTGTGTCACGCCTACCATTGGTCAGCCTCCCATCATCTCTCTCATCATTCCCATGCGCATGCATGTGGGATTGTCATCTTCCTTCCCCTGACTATTTGAGTGCTCATCGGAACTCCCTTCTCCGGTTACCACCGTTGCCGAAAATAGCGAATTTTGAGCACAATCCGGTACCCACGCATTCGGTTCTTCGGAAACCCATACCTTAAACGATTTGTTAGACCATTTAAGAACCACCTCATCACTGATAAACTTCCCATCACCAACTAGAATGTCTAGACATTCATAAGAAAGATCACCATCTTCATTGTTTAGCTGTGAGGGTTTTATAACTTTTCCAAATTTCTCCCCGATAAACGGAATTGACAGATAAATGCAATGGCACTCCGTGGACCTTTAGCGACGCTATCCTTTCGTACTCAAGTGATTTCCCCTTTCACGGTTCCAAACGAGAGAACCATTTTCCTCATCTCTCAGTGTTATCAAGAAACGCCTTCGCATTTTCCATCCTTTCAAACGTTAGCAGCAAGTGCAAACCCCCAATATATTGTCTCTACATACCATCGCACACCTCTGCTTAGCTAAAAAAATAAAAGTTCTCAGCGTAGTAAATCACAAGTTCTACCTACGAGCGCCTTATCATGTAACTCGGTAAATTGCCTCACTAGTCACCACTCGCTGAACTCATATCCACTAGACAATAATTAATAACACGTAATTTTTATATATTATATAATTTAATGGGCAATTTCCTACATTTTTTTTGTACAAACAGTAGTTATATTAAGTTATGCTTTAAGAGATTTTATATTATGTATTATGAGCCTTTGTTTTTTTTATATGTGTTTTGTGCACGCACGTGTGATTTTACAAGGATTTTATAATGGTTAAATTCTTATTTACAATGTTATAAATATATTTAAATTTAAATATATCAGTTATTACTAACTTATTTTATATTTTGTTCTGATAATTACATTTTTCATCTTAATTTGATAATAATGTTTTATTTGGAGAACTATTTCACTAATCATTGACTTATATAAAAGATCAACCGTTTAGTTATAGTTAAGTTGTCGTTTCAAAAAAAAAGTTATAGCTAAGTTTGTGGGTTTTGATTTTGACCACCAAAGTTTCGTTTTCTCTTGTTTTGGCCACTAGGCACCACACGACTATTATTTATCCTTTTACCTTCTCTTTGTAGCTATAAAGCTCTTTGGGTAAATATAGAAATAGCAATGCGTTGTTGTTGGCTAGAGAGAAAAAGCACACCGGAAGCTGTCGTTTCCGACGATCTCCCATGGCGGTGAGGTTGTTATGATATGTTTCTCATTATCAATTCTTGCTTAACTCTCTTTGTGTCATATTAGCATCTAGGGCTCTCTTTCTTTGCATTTCTATATTTCGCCCTTTAAGGTTAATGGAACAAAACGCTACAACGTATGCCTGTACCACATGCTAATGTTTGTTGTAAAATCTTTGAGCGGAGAGAAAAACATTGTGGCACATGTGTTGGTTAGAAAGACAAACGATGTTGACAACCGTCGTTTTTGGTGCCATAGCGGCGAGGCTGTTCCATTCTGTTTCTCACCTTCGCTCTCGCTTATCTCTATTTCTCTGCAGTTAGTATGTATCCCGTTAGGTTTTCAATATTTACTTTAATTTTGGTATGATTTTTTACTCGATGAGCCAAGGCTCATTCGAGAAGTAAGCCCTATTTTTTTTTGGTAATCCAATGTCGTTTTATTCAATGATGATGAGCAAAGCTTATCTGAGAAGATCTTCAACTTTTCCTTTGTGTGGAACGATTTATTCGTTGGTTATGATTGTAAACCTTTATATCTTTGAGTTGGGTATGAAATCAATCGATGATGATGAGTAAAGATTATCTATCAGGTTCTTGAACATGTGTCTCTGTGCTTTTGAACTTGTTCTTCGTGCTAGATGATTTTTTTCGTTGAATATGGTTGTAAACCCTTTGGTTTTTTGGTATGAAAGGTTGTAAACCCTTTGGTTTTTTGGCTTGGTTAATGAGTATGAAATCGCTCAATGATGATGAGCAAAACTTATGTGAAAGGTTCTTGAATTTGTTCTATGTGTTGGATACTTTATTCGTTAGTGATGACTGTAAACCCTAAGATTTTTTGGGTGTTTAAGGCAGTGAGACGACGCCTTGGCTCATCTGAGCCACGATTGTTATTGTGGGTGAGACGATATGCTACGCATTTTAGTTACATGGCATTACTTGGTTATGCTAGCAAAGGCAACATGTTTTATTATGAAAGCAGGTATGGGTTTTCTCCGTAACACGCGATAGAAAACGTAAATTATCTATAATTAAAGAGATTAGGTTGATAAATTGATCTTTTAAATGTTTGTCTGCTTTGTTTTGACAAATAAGATTATTTATTTGGTATATTCATGGACTATTTCTCATGAATATTACTTGCAAGCATCCAAAAGAAAACGATTTTAGGCTCAAAAAATATCCCTATTTAAACTTTTATATAATATACTAGCTTATTACCCGGGATTGCTTCCCGGGTTTGAGAAAGTTACTTATACTAAAAACTATTTATGATTAATACATATTTAAAACTAGGTTATAACCCGTGTATTACACGGGTTAAATAAATGAATTTTATATACTAAACAATAAAACAATATATCTATAAAAATCTCATTTATTGCACGGATTGAATAAATGTAATTTTATATATTAAATAATAAAATGTTATATCTATAATAACCAAATTGTACGGGTTGAATAAATGTAATTTTATATACCAAATAATAAAAAAGTTATATCTTTAAAACCACGTGTATTACACGTGTTGAATAAATGTAATATTGTTTACCAAATAATAAAAAAGTTATATATTTAAAAACTCTCGTGTATTACACGGCTTGAATAAATATGATTTTGTATACCAAATAATAAGAAAATTTTATTTAAAAAAAACTAATGGATATACTCGGTACGCAATAGATATTGTGATTGCAGAGATGATTATAGAAAAGAAAATACAGTGGTCAAACATGTTATTCAAGAAGGAAATAAGCAGTCATTTGAGTGATAAAATATAAATTATATTTTAAAAAAATCCGTAGTAAATCTAATTTTATATATAAAGTAATATTGAAAGTTATATACAATTTGTTTAAAAATTATGTAATAAAATCGATATAAATAATTTTTTAATAATGAAAATAAAAATTAATAATATATTAATACAAAGTTTGGTTTTGGTGATAAATAATTTTTAAAAATATCTTAAATTAACAAATTAAATTTAAGGATAATATTTTATTAGAAAAATTGAAGTATTCTTTTCGACATTTAAAGAAAGATAAGATTTAATAGTCACTTTTATTTATTTAGTAATATAAGATAGGAAAAAATACGATTGAATAGTTAGGAGGTTGCATGATGATAAATAGGTTAATTGTATTATAATTTCATATGTTTTAGTTATATATTTTTGAATTATTTTTTTTAAATGAATATATTGTTATTATTAATAAAATCAATGATTTTATATTTGTAATTTTGTTTGGTATTATTTTATTAAAAAGTGCATATTATATGTCACACCCCAACCGATGGCAGAAACATCGGGGTTAGTGGCACTAGGCGACCAGATTGATTTCACGAGATGTTCCATAACAATCATTTAACATATCACAACCTGCTTAATATCCCATACTATTAAACGTAACATTTAAACAATTATTACAAAACGGAGATTTCTCATAGAATTCAACGGGGTTCGATTTCCCTTAAGTTTCATACATAAGTTCAAAATCTGAAATACATCAACAAACTAACTAAACAACATGACTAAACTAGCAACATCCAAGAATCCACGCTAAATCCTCAACCTGTTACATACGTTAAAATACAAGTCAATACAATTAAGTAAATGTGAGCATACAGGTTTAAGTACTACTAGCATAATCAAGAAAACGTTCGCGAAATAATCTAACTACACATCATGATACTCCGAAACATTTCACGCAGATTAACATAGGCTTATTTCTCATGTTAACTACCGTGAGAAGGCTTGCGCGTCCATCCTAATTAGACCCCGTCGGGTGTAAGCCACACTATAGTACCATACTAGCTAAGGAGGCAAGTTAACGAAAATAAGTCCTAGTCGCATGTTTCTAGCATCACGTATTGAGCATATATAATCAGATTATTCGCGTGTGATAAACAGTTTGATTTGTGAAGTGATTTTGATATAGGAACGTATGTAACACCCAAAAAGTGCGTTAAAGCAAAAATGGGTCAAGTATACTCACTGTGGGTGCGTTTAGGTAAGAGTTCGGGATCTGAGGAGAGTCGAGAAGAGCGCCGGATCAGCCTGCATACGCGAACGGAAGCGCATCAGTCTTCGAAAAGCTGAAACGGTTAAGTCTTGGTTGGGCAGTAGCTAAGTTCGAGCGAACTTGAGTGGAATTGGTGAGTTGTGAGTCAAGTTCGGTCGAACTTGATGAGTTTCCTTAGGAAACTTGTCAAGTTCGGGCGAACTTGTAAGAAAACTTACTGGATGACAAGTTCGAGCGAACTTGTGAGATATTTGGTGAAAAAGTGCTCAAGTTCGGTCGAACTTGACCCATTTGGGTGCAAGTTCGGTCGAACTTGACCTGTGGAGCTGGTGATTCTCGAGCGAACTTGATGTTTTCGGGTCCAAAATCTTCCGTTTTCGCGTCGTTTGTTGAGGAAAATCGAGTGTTCATCCCTCCATGTAACATTTGTCAAAAACGGGTTTTCAAAACCCGCTCCGTTTTGTAATCGAATATCAAGTTATAAATGTCACGTTGAATATTTATGATTATTTTGATTTAAAATGATACATAATTAATAAATAAACTAAACTATAAAAATTATATTTGATAAAAAGTTAAAACAAAATAAATAAAAAGGATATGTTGCTGCCGGGACTCGAACCCGGGTCAGCCAGAACTGAATCCAAAGACTTAGCACACACTCACATCACCACTCCGCCACTTGTTGTTTTCTGTTATCTCTAGGAAACAAATACCATTTATACACAAACTCGGTTAAACCGGTTGCGCCAACTGAGAAACGGAAATCGGCAATTCAATCGTCAAATCGTTTGATTACTCGCACATTCACGTCTATAACCGATGAACCGATGATTTTAATCAATTCAGAAGTGATTGAACATCAATTTTCATTACTATCGGTTTTTATAACCGAAAAGAATCAAAGTCCCAATTACTTCAACTCCAGACCCCTCTCGCGACTCAGAAACATCATACCAACATTCCATTTCACTTTCGTCACACTTTCAGTTCGTCAGAACGCTTAAATCAGTTCGCCGGAATTTTCTGCAAAATTCGCCGGAAAACCGTATTCATCCTCAAACGGTAAATCTTTCAATATCATTGTAGTTCAACAATTGTTAGGCTATTTCTAACTTAAACCTCTCAATTGAAATCGAATTCAGGCACTGTATTCAGCTAATTTCAGTTCGCCGGAAAGATTCTGAAAATCTCTATATTCATCTGAGAATCGGTAAGGGTATTCAAACCCTCTGTTAACATTTGCTGATCACTTCAATTTCACGATTAGCTAATAAAAACGTTTAATTGTCTTGTTCAGGTGAAGAGCATAAAAACAGGGACCGACGCATTGCCGGAATTCTGAAATAAACCGTTCATCGGTATGTTCACCCCTAATTACCGTCTCTGCCATTTCATTTTAGCATTACGAATGTTTGTTAATCGTAAAAACAAGAAACGGATTAGTGAATCAGTTGACTGTAATCTGAATGTAGAAGACGAAGTTAGTTAAGTTATAAGTTTATTTAAAATCAGTAATACGAACGGGTTAGACACATAGTCCAGCGGTGGACTGTGTGCAAAACATAGTCGCATGTCACAAGTTCGATTCCTGATACACGCATTCCTTATGTAATAAAATGCCTTTTTGTTTAAAACTGAACCGGGTTAACTCCGTTAGTTGTTAAGTATAATAAAAACCGAGATAATAACCAGGTTAGACACACAGTCCAGCGGTGGACTATGTGCAACACTAAGTCACACGTCGCGAGTTCGAAACCTGATACTGGCACCTGTTCGTTGAATTAAAATGTTTTTGAAATTAAAAGAATTTTGGTTAAACCGAATTAGTATATAAATATAATTAAAAACAAGATTATTTCGGGTTAGACACGTAGCTCAGTTGGTAGAGCTGCGTGTACGCGTACGGGAGGTCTCGGGTTCGAGCCTCACCTGGCGCAAACAATTTCGCTGACCGAACCGGTCAACAAGTCAACAGTCAACAGTCAACGGTCAACGGTCAACGCAAAATAAACAATTTTTTTTTATATTTTTATTTATTTAATTTAAATTAAAAATCAATTAAAAATACTTAAAAATAACATTTTTAAAGATAGGAAATAGCCTTAAACTCACAAAAATATATCTAAAAATTCCATTAAAATCCTTAATAAAATCCACTCATTTACTATATTTTTCCGTTATTATTTAGGTTAAGAATTCTCGTTGTTCAATTCTTCCGATTCGTGCGCATCTTATTATCTCCATTCAAACGCACCCAATGTGAGTGAATCTTTACAAATTCCCCGTTTTAATCACGTTTTGGGGTGTATCATGTGTCTTGTTATAAATATTATAATTAAACCATTGTGCATACATCATATCATGAACATGTGTATTCAGTTTGTTTCAACTGTTGTGTAGTTATTGTTGAATGCAATTTATTATTTTCAGTACATGCAATTTCATAGGCCGCCGCTCCCCATTACATTATGAGCGTTGAGCATGTTCCCCATTTCATTATGAGGTGGAACCTGGCGTGCCCACATACGATCGGCTCCGTTTGATTGAGCCTTGATCGCACAGACATTTTTCATTTTCAGTACATGCAATACGATCGGCTCCGTTTGATTGAGCCTTGATCGCACAGTTTCATTTATGTTACTTATCGTATGATGTTGGTATGTTCATGTATGCTATCATATGTTATTGTATGTTATAGTTGTGATTGCTATTTACCACTGCTTGATTATTTACATTTGCTCATTTATGATTATGCACAATTTTTCATTGATAAACTAACAAGTAAATCTTTAATAAATGTTTATCTAATAGGTTCACTCGCCAACTTATGTTGACCCAAAAACCCCCATTTTTACACATGATACAGGTGAACCAGCAGCAGCCAGAAACACATAGGATTGGACTAGAAGAATAAAATGATTTAGAGTTTGGGATTGTTATGTTTGGTTTATTTTCTTTGTATTGTATGAACATGTTTGGTTATTTGGAAATGTAACTTTGACTTTAATAAATATGAAACATATTAGTAAATGTCATGAGCTTTGGTGATAACCCAATTATGCCCCGACTCTTATTCCGCTGCGGGTCGGGGTGTGACACTCCAACCCTGTGCTACTGAGCAAACTTAGGTCGGAGAGATCTTTTTAGAGCTGTTTTAGCCGTTTTACAAAAGCGTGGGCTAATGGGGGCAAACTCGGGGTTCGTTCGGATTAGTCCGACTTGTGTAAACCAACATAAACGTCCTTGTGCTTCCAAATCTGGGATCTTGAATGATAGATGCTTCGTTTCATACCAGAAAATGAACAAAACACCATCAAAAGTCCGTATCTTGTGTAGAAATCAATGGTTTTCAAAGGTTTTTCTCAGATCTATCACTTACAAGCGGAGATCTTGCAGATCTCGTGTTTAGGAAGTCTCTACTATCGCCAAACGAACTCGTATTGTGTAGATCTAATCTTAAAACAGAAGTTTTTGAAGAAAAAGATGAAGATTTTCGTAAAAGAATGAGATTTGATGAAAACGAAGGCAATGCCTTGTGCAAAATCGTTGTAAAACGTTGAAAACGTTGATAAACACTGTTGTAGTTGAAATCGGGTTGATTCTTACTTAGAAAACAGAGGGTTCGGGTTTGGGAGCTCTGGGCGAAGTTGCAGCAATTTCAAATGAGAGAACAGAGCTTGGTATTTATAGGAGAAGGCAAAAAGAGAGCTGGTGGTAGCCAAGTTCGGTCGAACTTGCATGAGATTCATGCAAGTTCGGGCGAACTTGCTAGGATTTAAAAGGAGATCAGTCAAGTTCGGCCGAACTTGCTGATTCTGTGAGGAATCAAACAAGTTCGAGCGAACTTGAGAGTAAAGAAGGAATTTTGGCCAGTCAAGTTCGGCCGAACTTGACCCAAAAGTTGGGTTTTCTTCGTTTATTTTGCGTTAAGAGTTCGTTTTGTTATTCGGTTCGTATTAGTTAGTTATATTAAGCGTTATAATTGGTATAATAGTGCGATTTAGCGATTCGAGAGTGCGAGAGTGATGCGATAGCGAGCGTAATCATAACCATAAACACACATAACACATAAATAACATAAAACCACATAAATAACTGTGATTTGCGATGCGATGGAATTAGCGATGCGATTTATTAAGCAATTAGATGCAATAATAACGTACAATACCATAATTAACTACTTTATTATTAGTCGAATCTCGGAATTACAAAAGATAGGTAAACAGGAAAACAAAATGAAAAGATAACAATCGAATTTTCGAGTTGTTACATTATACATATAATTATACTATGTCTTAAGTTAATCTCAACTATTCGTCGTTGGCCACCAACAGTCCCAACTTCAAATATAACGCCTGGCAGTCCCAACTATTGACATATTGGCCTCCAATGGACCCTGACTAACAGAACACTAACGCTGTTAGTCTCCGGTCGCCGGAAAAACGTTTTTGGCTATTGTTTAAAAATTATAGAATAAAATCGATATAAATAATTTTTTAATAATGAAAATAAAAATTAATAATATATTAATACAAAGTTTGGTTTTGGTGATAAATATGGTTATTTAAAAATATCTTAAATTAACAAATTAAATTTAAGGATAATATTTTATTAGAAAAATTGAAGTATTCTTTTCGACATTCAAAGAAGGATAAGATTTAATAGTCATTTTTATTTATTTAGTAATATAAGGTAGGAAAAAATACGATTGAATAGTTAGGGGGTTGCATGATGATAAGTAGGTTAACTGTATTATAATTTCATATGTTTTAGTTATATATTTTTGAATAATTTTTTTTAAATTAAGATATTGTTATTATTAATAAAATCAATGATTTTATATTTGTAATTTTGTTTAATATTAAAAGTACATATTATACATATAATTATACTATGTCTTAAGTTATTGATGTCATCCAAAATGTTTTTCGCTTTTATGTCTATCATTATATATACTATGGTAAAACTTTAAAGTTTATTTGAGATAATTACATCATCCAAAACAATAAGAGTAAATTTGTATATTACAAATAAAAAGTAGGTGTTTATCATATAATATAGAAAATCAAATAAATAATATTATAAATGAGAAGTATATATTAAATTTAAACTAAATAATAAATATCTATAGTTAAGTAGAAGAGATTAAACAAAATAATATTTAGTAGGAGAGTTATCTGTAATTAATTAGAATAGATTAAACTAAATAATAATTATCCATAAGATATTAAATAATGAAATAATTTTAGCATGAGAGTTATCTATAATTAATTAGAAGATATTAAACTAAAATAATAATTATCCATAAGACATTGCCTAATATGATGACAAGTGTCCCCTAGATAGTTTCTTTTATTATATAGTATAGATTATAAGTATGACATATTAAATGTTTTACCTATAAAAGACTTGTAAATCATACAATAGCAGGAGTTAACTGCCATTTTCGTCCATGTGGTTTGTTCACTTTTGCCATTTCAGTCTAATTTTCAAAAATGCGCCATTTTCCTACCCGACGTTCTGGAAACATGCCATTTCAGTCCAAAAAGTTAACCCCAGTTAAAAACCTCGGTTTAATAAAGGGCAAAAACATTTGTAGTTGGCCGGGTTCGAACCCGTGACCATTCGGTTGGAAAGAAACGAATTAACCAGAGTGCCAAAGCTCATTTTGTTACAAACTTCCATTCACTTTTGTCGGGTTCAAACCTGGGCAACTGCAAGTGTTTTTGCTTTGGCACGCTGGTTAATTCGTTTCTTTCCAACCGAATGGTCACAGGTTCAAACCCGGCTAACTGCAAGTGTTTTTGCTCTTCATTAAACTGAGGTTTTTAACTGGGGTTAACTTTTTGGACTGACATGGCATGTTTCCAGAACGTGGGGGAGGAAAATTGCGCATTTTTTTAAAATTAGACTGAAATGGCAAAAGTGAACAAACCACAGGGACGATAATGACAGTTAACTCCAAAAGCATGACATTGATTTTCATTTCCTAGTCACCTCCATCAATAACCCTAAACATCTTTTTCTCCCTCAAAAGTAACATATATCGTGAGAGCATTCACAATCTATTCTCAAACTTTGTATCTATAATTACATTAAAAAACACTATTTTTTCACTCTCATTTTTAATTAAATAATATTCTTTTATACTTTTATTGTTATTTTTTCTGTCAATTCCACTCAAAATCTCTTTTAAAAAAATTATAGAGGATGAACAATAACCTTCTAAGTTTATTGATAAAGAGTAACATTATTTCCCTTCTCCAATCACGAGCTTGCAATCACATAAATACGAAGGTTCGATTGTGAATGCTCTGATAACTCTATGTAAAAAATAATAATATTATAGTTTTAAATGAGATTTCTAAATCTATTAGATAATTGTATTTTTGTTAAAGTTTCAAGACCAAATACAGTATCGCTTAATTTCTAATGAGATTTTATTTTAGATTTGAACTATTGATATATAGCTATAATAAGTTAGATTAAAATAATTAAAAAAATATTAATGATTAGAACACGTATACCATTCATCATCCTAAATCTTAATTCCTTTTAAAATTTGAATCGAAATTTTTAAATATTGCTTCATTGATTATATACAACAAAGTTGCCATGCTTATCTCCCTCATGCTTCATGATCCATTCACTATAAAATAGTTGCAGATTCCCATGAAAACCACCTAAACAATCTGATTCAAGACGAACTCAGATAGGGAACAAAACCCTAATCGTCATGTGTTCTGAATAAGAAAAGAAAACAAAACAATACAGTCTAATATATAGCAGCATAAAAAACTGTTTTCTTCGCATCTCAGCTTCGGATGTCTTCTATGCAAGCCCAACCCATTACTTAGCAGCCCATGAACACAACATGATCACAATAGCCCATGAATACGACAAACCAGCTTCAAGCCCAATAAACGTGCATACAACTTCAAGCGCAATTATTCAGACTTTATCACGGGCGCATCAACTCTCTTATTAACATATATCTGCACAAAACAAATAAATAACTTAGTTAACCATTTGAATTGTTATATTTTCAACACTTAATCACACAAACCTCGCCAGAGATGAATAGAAAAGGATACCAAAGAAAAACTTACCGAAGACACGAAAATGGAACCACCCATAGCCGCAACGACGGTATAAAAAATGAAATACAAAGTGTTCTTATACTCGTAATACTCCGCCCGTGAGTATCCACAAAGTCTCATTAAGGATAAAATAATTTTATCAAATTCGAAAGCAAAAAGAAATATAAAAAAACTGTCTGTAATGAGCTTTCAATTGTGTTTTACCGATTGGCCATGAGGTTTATTATGAGATCAAATTGAACCAACAGACAATCTGATGGAAACAATCCAATTGAAGTGAAATTTAGAGAGTACGTAACCAAATCAACCTAATAAACTATGAAAAGAACCCCATGACATTCAATCAAACAGTTTGTTTGTGTGTGTGTAGAGAAACTGACCACAAAAGCAAAAAAAAATTAAGTCCCTAATCACAACCATTAACGATCTCTACTTCAAAGATCACAAATTAACACCTGACATATCAAATATAAAAACATAAAGAAATCGATCAACCCATCTATGTATGTATTGAAAACTCCAAATCATCACTTAAATTGCAAAAAAAAAGAAGAAACTCACATGAAAGATAATGGTACCAATAGCGAGTTGCTCATAAGAGAGATCTTTTCCAATAAACTTCAAAATCTGTGGTATAACAAAACAACATTGTGTCATCACAAACAGCTAAAAGTAACATTTTATTTTTTATTTTTTATAAAATAAGATTTAATGTATTAAAAATATTCAAATAAAACACCTACTAAATTTTTTTATCCTAAACACGCTAAACAGAACTCAGCTTATAGTTGGGATTCTTAAAGATACAAAAATAAGTCAGAGTGGTTGTTACTTGATGGCCTTTTAACCCCTTATCGAACGTGATAAATTCATTATTAAAATAAAGAAAAAAAACGGAAACAAAAAGGTTTTAGAACAATGCTTTCAATCAAGAACATCAGGATAAAGAACATTAAAACGAAGAAGTTGCAATTATTGTAGAACGTAGTTATGCCTTAAATCGCTTACCAAGGGAGGAAAATTTGGAAGATTCTATGTGAAGATAATAAATCTTGATGCTCAGCTACGACATAATCCTTATTTTTGTCTAAAAACATATCCAATTAAATAATTCACCTGCAACAAAAGATAGTAGATCAAGTGGGTATAGATTTGATAGTGTTGTTTAGTAGTAATCCTATTGAAATGGTAAAGTTCATTTCCCAAAACGTGCTGCAATAGAAATAAGCTATTTGAGATTAACACGAAACCTAAATGAGAAATTTATGAAGAAAAACATTAAGAGGATGCAAACCAACTATAAGCTCGCGGTGCATTTGCTCATCCCTACCCATAAGTAAATGAGTTGAAATTATCACCTCTAGGCTCTAGTGTCAACTATAGCAAAACTACATACATAAAAAAAATATATGAATTAGCTGAATAATTTATACCAAGTTCAACATTCTCGAAAGGACTTCCACTTTCAAAAACCATGTTTAGCATCAGCTGCATTACATTCACCGGTATCAAAAGTTATATAAAAATCAATAATACTTAACAGCTTCCATAACTAAAGATACATACATGAAATATTAACAATTTACCCAAGAAACACAAAAAATAGATACCTTGTGTTGTAGTGACACTTCCAATTTCTCTTCCGTCTTCTCTAGTGGAAACAGGGAAAATGAACCTGTATGAAAGTTGTTCAAAACAATTAGGGTTCTTAAAAAAGAAGCATAAGAATATTGTAATAAATTGTTAAACAATTCTTATCAATATCGTGATAACTATCACTGAAATCGAAGATCAAAACAGAAATAAGTTATTTTGATATGATTAGTAGATATACTCGGGTCAAAATCCGGATCCCGTGTCTGCCCATATTAAGAAAAAAGGACCCGAATTGTGGAGCCAAAACCAACATTGAGAGGCTCTAATATTGTGTCACATCAGCCCATATCTTCATGTTATTATATATAACAGATAACAGATGTTTATTATATATAATAACAGATTAATTAAAAATGGTATTAGCATAGAAGGGGCCGGGGATGCCCGACCCCTCGATCTTTTCGTTCAGTAGTGTCCGGTATGTAGTTTTCGTATAGAACTTTTTAGGTATATACGTTTTCGACCCCCTGGTCGGAAATCTCAAGCTTCGCCAGTGGGCATTAGGTCATTTTCTTATGTGATAAAAAAAATTAACTGTATTTTGGTATGTTGAGGCCTTGTTTTATTATGTGATAGAAAAAAGAAAGTTAACCTTATTTTGGTATGTCCAGGCCCTATTTTATGCGTGGAAATTTTTACTGGATATGTTTATTTGTTTGATTTACGACATTTTTTTTTGTTTTACTTTGGAGACATGGACCTACATCTAGTTACTCTAGTAGATCATGTGAAAATTGCTTGGAGCCTGAAATTCACTTATCCATGCTCATGCTACACAGAAGTAATTGTTTATTCTATCATTCGGTTTCTTGCTTAATTTCTTGATTTGATTGTGTTTCTTTTAGACCATGTGTAGTCATAAAGCTCCTTAAGGGGCGTTATGCGACAAGTGGCGAAACGCATAAGAGATGGACTTTATTTTATGGGGCTTTATATCACAAGAGGATGTAGTGGTAAGGGGGTTATATAACCCCTGCAATTATACATACATATGTATGTATATATGTGTGTGAGTGGGGGAGGATGGGCGACAGCGTGATGATTTTCACAGGGATTGAAATTTTCTCACCCATAGCGCCAGCCGTAGTGGTGTGGCCGGACGCTATAGGGCGCCATGGCCTTGTTTCGCGCGACATACCGCGCTCCACTACAGGTGGCGTTAATACATATACATTAATATATGTTTTCAGTTTGGGGTTTCTTGATGTTCCGAATTATAAGGTGTCTAATTAAAATCGATTGCCCACTGATCTTATAAATGTGGTGTTTATTATTTATTTTGCAATTATTGGTTTCAGATTGCTTGCTGCATGATGTAGTTTTGACTTGCTCTTATTAGATTTTTTTTTTAGTTGGTGTATGATTTTTTAAACCTATTTCTTTTTCACATCTTGCTCCTTTTATATGATTTCGTATAATATTTTGTATTTTTTTGAATGCTAATGATTTGTTCGCTGATGGCTGCATTAAACCCATTTTTTAACAAAATTCCATTTGAGGCTATGTTAATAATTTTTTTAAATCCTTTCTAGGTTTTTAAATCCGTAAATTTATAAAAACCTAGTCAGGTGTAAGTTTTACGGCAAAAGTGAGAAGTTAGTAATTTACCCAAGCTACGCGTCAGGGACACCATTTCTTTAGCTTAAATATGGTGGATAGATTGATGATTCGAATAATACTAACACGTACATGCACGCCTATATATAGACATAACACTCGTAACCATACCATTAGTATTAAAAGGTAGTCCCTATCTTATTACTCAATTTCAAATGTTATCGCATATTATCCAAAAAAGAAAATGTTGGATATATTTTATAATACAGAAATTAAATTATGAGTATCAGACGTCTCCTTTTTATCATAAAATAAAACAAAAACATAAAATCTGATAAATTTTTCTATACTAATAAATGAAAATCTTTTTTGGACACGTGTCACATCCTCATGCTTTCTCACTTTATTTTCCTATTTATCTCATGTTAAATAACAATAATAATTTTAAACTAAACATTAGATAAGAATATATATAAGATAAAATTATTATTATTATAATAATAATAATAATCTATATATATACTATATAATAAAAGAAACCATTAAATAGACACTTGTCATCATATTAGACTATATAATTTTATTTTAATTATAGATAATCTCCTACTAAATTTTAGATAATTGTTATTTTATCTCATCCTTAATTATAGATAATTATTATTTAGTTTAATCCTTTATAGATAATTCTCCTATTAAATTATAGATAATTTTATTTAGTTTAACTATAAAATTTATTTTTTCATTATTAAAAAATTATATCGATTTTATTACATAATTTATAAATCAAATTGTATATAACTTGCAAATAATAATTTGATATATAAAATTAGATTTATTCAATTCATGTAATACACGGGGTTTTTAAAAATATAACTTTGTATTAATATGTTATTTATTTTTTCATTATTAAAAAAATTATATAGATTTTATTACATAATTTATAAATCAAATTGTATATAACTTGCAAATAATAATTTGATAGATAATTGTTATTTTATCTCATCCTTATTATGGATAATTATTATTTAGTTTAATCCCTTATAGATAACTCTCCTATTAAATTATAGATAATTTTTATTTAGTTTAACTATAAAAATTAATTTTTCATTATTAAAAAAATTATTTCGATTTTATTACATAATTTATAAATCAAATTGTATATAACTTGCAAATTATAATTTGATATATAAAATTAGATTTATTCAATTCATGTAATACACTGGGTTTTTAAAATATAACTTTTTATTAATATATTATTTATTTTTTCATTATTAAAAAAATTATATCGATTTTATTACATCATTTATAAATCAAATTGTATATAACTTACAAATAATAATTAATATATAAAATTAAATTTATTCAAAGAGTGTAATGCACAGAGGTCTTTAAAGATATAATTTTGTATTAATGTATTATTTATTTTTATTTTTATTATTAAAATATTATATTGATTTTATTACATAATAAATAACTTTCAAATAATAATTTGATATATAAGATTAGATTTATTGATACTGTGTAATTCACAGGGATTTTTAAAGATATAACATTTTTTATTATTTGGTGTATTAAATTACATTTTTTTCAACATGTGTAATACACGTGGTTTTTAAAGAGATAACTTTTTAATTATTGGTATATAAAATTACATTTATTCAATTTATACAGTAAACAGAATTTTTAAAGATATATTTTTTTATTGTTTAATATATAAAATTACACTTATTTAACTCATGTAATAAATGAGGTTCTTAAACATATATTATTTTATTATTTAGTATATTAAATTATATTTACTCAACTCGTGTAATACACAGGGTTATAACCTATAACCTATATATAATAAAAGAAACCATATAAAGGACACATGGCATTCTATAAGTAATCTCTATGAGATTTTCCCACCTAAATATTATATTATTAAATAATTAATTAATATAAGGATTCCAATTATCTAAGATTTATATAATCCGTTTGATTCAAGATTTCAGATATATATGAATAAAGATACTGGATAATTAATGATTATAAAATTTTAATTAATGTAACTAGGGGTAATACAACGTAGTTTAGAAAAATGCCACTGTTGAACCTTTGGTATAATACTTGAAATAAGTTGAATAAAAGAATAATGAATATCAATAAAGATTAAATGTATGTGAGTTTTTAATTTTTAATAAGATTAATTTATGTCTATATCTATATCCATTCTATCTATGCTTACTATATAATAAAAGAAACCAATAAATGAACACTTGTCATTATTCTAGACCATGTTTGATTATAGATAATTATTATTTAATTTAAATTATTAAATTTAATACATGTTTCAAACATTTAAAAAATTACGGATAAAGTTACATAAAATATCTTATCATTTATTTATATTAATTACTAGGTTAGAAATTATATCTTAATTTCTTAATTGTAGTTAATTATTATTTAATTAAATTATTAAATTTAATATATGTTTCAAAAATTTTAAAAATAATGGATAAAGTTCCATAAAATATCTCATTATTTATTTATATTAATCACTGGGTTAGAAATTATATCTTAATAATTGAAACAAATATCGAGCGTTTTCATAACGAGGGTGAAGGAAACGATTTTCTTGCTTAACAAATTATTTATTTATTTAATATATTTAAAATGTAAGAAGAATAATAACTACATTTATCATACTAATAAATTAACTAAAAAAGAATCATCCTTTTAGTATGCAACTCACATCCAGATTTTAAATTTTAAAATATATAATTTAATAATTACCGATAATTTATACTTATCTAATTAATTTAAAAATTATTTTGTAGCTATAAGTTTATCTAATTGGTTAATTGTTGTATGACTAATCTGGACATTTCAACCATTTTTTAGAACTAATAAATTAAGACCACTATTATTTAAATAAAACTTGGGTTATCAAATGTATGTTCACATGACTGTTAAAACTCGTGAGAAAGTCGATGACACGGTTTGATAGATGGTTCAAATGCTTTTATATTTATAAATTTCGCAAACATCACAAGTTTTGATCATACATGACACAAAATTTTGTTTGGATATTAGAAAAGCGTCTTAAAAATATCGTTTTATCATTATTAAATATTCGTTATTAACTATTTGAATTTTTATTTATTTAACCCGTGTATTACACGGGATTATAACCTAATTGGGGTACTATTTGAGTAAATTAAACAAATAGCTTTCCAACTATTATATAATTTTAGTAATTTAAATAAATATTCCCTCTAGTGTAAAAGAACTGAAATGATTTAGTGGGAAAATCTAACAAAGTTTGTATGAGTGACTGAAATGGTTACAAAAGATTTTCTTTTGGACAGAAAGGGTAACTAAAACGAAGTAAATGGCGAATTGTATAACCTTAACTTTCACTGTTTAGCCGATACACTCCCAACTTATGAATTGTATCATGTCCCTCTCAACTTTCAATTTATTTTTCTCTTACACTCCTAAACTAACTAAACTTTAACCAAGTTAGTTTTTTGCCGATGTGACACATGTATAGTGATGTGGCCTTTTTTAAGACATGACATTTCATGTGGCACTTATTTAGAGACGTGACATCTGATGTAGCGCTTGTTTAGTGACGTGACATCTGACGACAACTAATTGTTTAGTTAGTTTGGGAGTGCCACTGGAAAATAAGTTGAAAGTTAGGAGTGATGTGGTATAATTCGTAAGTTGGCAGTGCTATTGACCAAATAATGAAAATTATGGTTATTTAAATCCAATATTTATATATTAAAATGATGATAGAAAACTTACATAACAATAACCTTAAGAAATTGATTTTGTTTAACAAATCAACTATAGATTAATTAATTTATTGTAGCTATCCCGCTGCATTGTAGCATCTGGACAAAAAATTAAAAAAATCAATTTATAGCACCAAGTGAATCACGTGACGTAAAATGTAGACGGAGTTAAACCTATACAACACGTATTACAAAGTCAAGAAGGTCAAACAAATATTGTAGAAAGGGAAGGCAAAAGTGATAACTTTGAAACCTGAGAGGACCCTTTCGGTAACAGACAAAAGAAAACAATGACAAAGATGGATGACGAAATTTAATAACAGAAAAAAGTAAACAATAACAAAGATGGATGACTAAATTTGACCATGTTTGGTGGCCAAAATTCAAAAACCAAAAAAGTCCATGACGCTAAGGCTAGGGCAAATTATATATAGATTAATAATAGGTTAAAAAAAAAGACAATTTTAAATAATAAAATTTTGAAATTACCTAAGAATTTAATTTCATTTTAAGTCTTTATATATATCTAACAGTACTATTTTAAACATTATTTTTGAATACCAATAATCCAAACTCTAACCTATTAGCTGATGATAATCTATACTGGTAACATGACCAGTGATAATCCTAACTTTAAATATACTTGAAACTATTTTGAACGCGAACTCTTTTAAATTTAATATCGAGTGTAGAGTGGACTCGGAGATTTGGCCCGACTCGTTCACACACCCTAACTTTTAGGCGGTGATTATTGCTATATGACCAAATGTTAACTCGGTTTGACCCGTTTGCTGTGAATGGATTTTTTTAGCCCATTGTATGAAGCAAATAAACTTACAACTCACAAGCCTATAAGTTATTACAACAATAGCCAATGATGACCCACTTCTGTCACTTTGGGTCTAAATTGTCTGGCCGATACCACTCCCAACTTATGAATTGTATAATGTTACTCTGAACTTTCAATTTATTTTTCTCTTACACTCCTAAACTAACTAAACTTTAACCAAGTTAGTTTTTTGCCGATGTGACACATGTATAGTGATGTGGCCTTTTTTAAGACATGACATTTGATGTGGCACTTTATTTAGTGACGTGACGTCTGATGTAGCGCTTGTTTAGTGACGTGACATCTGACGACAACTAATTGTTTAGTTAGTTTGGAGTGCCACTTGAAAATAAGTTGAAAGTTAGGAGTAATGTGGTATAATTCGTAAGTTGGCAGTGCTATTGACCAAATAATGAAAATTATCGTTCTTTAAATCCAATATTTATATATTAAAATGATGATGGAAAACTTACATAACAATAACCTTAAAAATTGATTTTGTTTAACAAATCAACTATAGATTAATTAATTTATTGTAGCTATCCCGCTGCATTGTAGCATCTGGAAAAAATTTTAAAAAAAAAATCAATTTATAGCACCAAGTGAATCACGTGACGTAAAATGTAGACGGAGTTAAACCTATACCAACACGTATTACAAAGTCAAGAAGGTCAAACAAATATTGTAGAAAGGGAAGGCAAAAGTGATAACTTTGAAACCTGAGAGGACCCTTTCGGTAACAGACAAAAGAAAACAATGACAAAGATGGATGACGAAATTTAATAACAGAAAAAAGTAAACAATAACAAAGATGGATGACTAAATTTGACCATGTTTGGTGGCCAAAATTCAAAAACCAAAAAAGTCCATGGCGCTAAGGCTAGGACAAATTATATATAAATTAATAATAGGTTAAAAAAAAGACAATTTTAAATAATAAAATTTTGAAATTACCTAAGAATTTAATTTCGTTTTAAGTCTTTATATATATCTAACAGTACTATTTTAAACATTATTTTTTAATACCAATAATCCAAACTCTAACCTATTAGCTGATGATAATCTATACTGGTAACATGACCAGTGATAATCCTAACTTTAAATATACTTGAAACTATTTTGAATGCGAACTCTTTTAAATTTAATATCGAGTGTAGAGTGGACTCGGAGATTTGGCCCGACTCGTTCACACACCCTAACTTTTAGGCTGTGATTATTGCTATATGACCAAATGTTAACTCGGGTTGACCCGTTTGCTGTGAATGGATTTTTTTAGCCCATTGTATGAAGCAAATAAACTTACAACTCACAAGCCTATAAGTTATTACAACAATAGCCAATGATGACCCACTTCTGTCACTTTGGGTCTAAATTGTCTGGCCGATACCACTCCCAACTTATGAATTGTATCATGTTACTATGAACTTTCAATTTATTTTTCTCTTACACTCCTAAACTAACTAAACTTTAACCAAGTTAGTTTTTTGCCGATGTGACACATGTATAGTGATGTGGCCTTTTTTAAGACATGACATTTGATGTGGCACTTATTTAGTGACGTGACGTCTGATGTAGCGCTTGTTTAGTGACGTGAGATCTGACGACAACTAATTGTTTAGTTAGTTTGTGAGTGCCACTGGAAAATAAGTTGAAAGTTAAGTTGGCAGTGCTATTGACCAAATAATGAAAATTATGGTTCTTTAAATCCAATATTATATATTAAAATGATGATGGAAAACTTACATAACAATAACCTTAAAAATTGATTTTGTTTAACAAATCAACTATAGATTAATTAATTTATTGTAGCTATCCCGCTGCATTGTAGCATCTGGACAAAATTTAAAAAAACTCAATTTATAGCACCAAGTGAATCATGTGACGTAAAATGTAGACGGAGTTAAACCTATACCAACACGTATTACAAAGTCAAGAAGGTCAAACAAATATTGTAGAAAGGGAAGGCAAAAGTGATAACTTTGAAACCTGAGAGGACCCTTTCGGTAACAGACAAAAGAAAACAATGACAAAGATGGATGACGAAATTTAATAACAGAAAAAAGTAAACAATAACAAAGATGGATGACTAAATTTGACCATGTGTGGTGGCCAAATTCAAAAACCAAAAAAGTCCATGGCTCTAAGGCGAGGGCAAATTATATATAGAGTAATAATAGGTTAAAAAAAAGACAATTTTAAATAATAAAATTTTGAAATTACCTAAGAATTTAATTTCGTTTTAAGTCTTTATATATATCTAACAGTACTATTTTAAACATTATTTTTTAATACCAATCATCCAAACTCTAACCTCTTAGCTGGTGATAATCTATACTGGTAACATGACCAGTGATAATCCTAACTTTAAATATACTTGAAACTATTTTGAACGCGAACTCTTTTAAATTTAATATCGAGTGTAGAGTGGACTCGGAGATTTGGCCCGACTCGTTCACACACCCTAACTTTTAGGCTGTGATTATTGCTATATGACCAAATGTTAACTCGGGTTGACCCGTTTGCTGTGAATGGATTTTTTTAGCCCATTGTATGAAGCAAATAAACTTACCACTCACAAGCCTATAAGTTATTACAACAATAGCCAATGATGACCCACTTCTGTCACTTTGGGTCTAAATTGTCTGGCCGATACCACACTCAACTTATGAATTGTATCATGTTACTCTGAACTTTCAATTTATTTTTCTCTTACACTCCTAAAATAACTAAACTTTAACCAAGTTAGTTTTTTGCCGATGTGACACATGTATAGTGATGTGGCCTTTTTTAAGACATGACATTTGATGTGGCACTTATTTAGTGACGTGACGTCTGATGTAGCGCTTGTTTAGTGACGTGACATCTGACGACAACTAATTGTTTAGTTAGTTTGGGAGTGCCACTGGAAAATAAGTTGAAAGTTAGGAGTGATGTGGTATAATTCGTAAGTTGGCAGTGCTATTGACCAAATAATGAAAATTATGGTTATTTAAATCCAATATTTATATATTAAAATGATGATAGAAAACTTACATAACAATAACCTTAAGAAATTGATTTTGTTTAACAAATCAACTATAGATTAATTAATTTATTGTAGCTATCCCGCTGCATTGTAGCATCTGGACAAAAATTTAAAAAAATCAATTTATAGCACCAAGTGAATCACGTGACGTAAAATGTAGACGGAGTTAAACCTATACCAACACGTATTACAAAGTCAAGAAGGTCAAACAAATATTGTAGAAAGGGAAGGCAAAAGTGATAACTTTGAAACCTGAGAGGACCCTTTCGGTAACAGACAAAAGAAAACAATGACAAAGATGGATGACGAAATTTAATAACAGAAAAACGTAAACAATAACAAAGATGGATGACTAAATTTGACCATGTGTGGTGGCCAAATTCAAAAACCAAAAAAGTCCATGGCTCTAAGGCGAGGGCAAATTATATATAGAGTAATAATAGGTTAAAAAAAAGACAATTTTAAATAATAAAATTTTGAAATTACCTAAGAATTTAATTTCGTTTTAAGTCTTTATATATATCTAACAGTACTATTTTAAACATTATTTTTTAATACCAATAATCCAAACTCTAACCTATTAGCTGATGATATCTATACTGGTAACATGACCAGTGATAATCCTAACTTTAAATATACTTGAAACTATTTTGAACGCGAACTCTTTTAAATTTAATATCGAGTGTAGAGTGGACTCGGAGATTTGGCCCGACTCGTTCACACACCCTAACTTTTAGGCTGTGATTATTGCTATATGACCAAATGTTAACTCGGGTTGACCCGTTTGATGTGAATGGATTTTTTAGCCCATTGTATGAAGCAAATAAACTTACAACTCACAAGCCTATAAGTTATTACAACAATAGCCAATGATGACCCACTTCTGTCACTTTGGGTCTAAATTGTCTGGCCCAACCGCCCAAATAACTAGCTAAAAAGATTTTATCCTTAGTATTTCAGTAACCTAGTTATCTAATTTGTAGATTACGTCATCCATTTTAAAAGTTGTATTACGTTAAAAGTTAACTTTTGAAGTTTGCTACACGTAATTATGAATTTATAACGGGAGAGGATCAAATAGGAAGTTTATTTTTGGCTAGGAATGATAGGCTAGGATTATGACATGTGACAAAATTTAAAATAAAGAGGAAGGTTATTTTAGTCAACCGTATCCAATCTTCTTCCTTTTTCTCCCACATTAACTTCAAAACCCACCATTTTCAAAACCCACAATCTTCAACCTTTTCTTCACTTTTTATCTCAATAATCACTACAATATAGTGCGATTTTCGTCACCAATCAACGATTCAAACACCCAATCAACGTGTTCTTCAACTTTTTTTGAAGAAACCCAGTTTAATTTCATAGAATATCTTATTTTTCCCCCTGTGATTTTGAAGCGAATCACTCGATTCGTTCGATTCGGTCGCTGATAAGTGTTTCTAACATTCAAATTTCGTCAATCGGTGAAGAAATTGGCTTCGATCTATGTAAGAAAGTTTTGAATTTGCATTTTTACGGTCTGGGTTTTTGAATTGAGTTATTGCATTTTACGATCTTAGCGGGGGTCCGGGGGCAGTGCCTCTGGGAGCAGGGTCCAAGAGGCAGAGCCTCTGGCTGGGGTCAAGCTGCATCAAAAAATTTAAAACTGCATCAAAAAATTTAATTTTTTGATTAAATTGCTTTAATAAAACTGCATCAAAAAATTAAATTTTCTAGAAATTGCCTCATTTTCATAGACAGTTTTTAATCTCTTACGTCCTGGTTTAGTCATTGCGTTTTAGAAAAAAAAGACATTTTTAATCGTTTTCTGGCCATTGCGTTTTAGAAATAAGACATTTCTTTGTGTTTTTGATGCATTGCGTTTTATGTAAAACACTTTCTTTTGTCTTTTCAGTCCATTGCGTTTTAGAAAAAAAACATTTTAAGTGTTTTCAGGCCATTGCGTTTTAGAAATAAGACATTTCTTTGTGTTTTTGGGCATTGCTTTTTAGGTAAAGCACATTTTTATGTGTTTTCAGTCCATTGCGTTTTAGAAAGTACACTTTCTTTTGTGTTTTTAGGCTATTGCTTTTTAGAAATAAGACATTTCTTTGTGTTTTCTGGCTATTGCGTTTTATAATTATAACTATCTGGTTGCTAATAAATCTGTCTGATATATTTCTTCAATGCCCATATAAAATAACAGTTATTGAAGTTATTTCTCATCTTTATCAATAATAGTTTCAAGCTTCTGCTTCTGTATGCTGAATGTGGAGTTTGAAGTTGCAGCTGTTGAAGGTTCTTGTGACTGTTTAAACAGCACAAGAAGACAAAATATTTATCAGCAGCAGATGATACCCTTTGATAATCAGCTACTAGATCTCTAACCTTCTGATCATCATAATCAACAAAAGTCTCATGCTTCTGTTTCTAATATAGATCTGTTTGCTGATCTTGATGCCAACACTAACCCAAAATCCAGTTCCTCTTTGTTTTTGTGTGCATTGTGTTTTAAAAAAAATCATTTTTTACATTTTTTTTCCATTGCGTTTTACGCAACTTAGTTTTTTTTCCATTGCGTTTTACGCAACTGGGTTTTTGAAATTTTTTTCGAAAATATAGCAATGGTATACTCGTTTTAAAGATAAAAACGCTCGTTTTTTGTGCAATTTTTATAAAAAAATAATGTCGTATGAAAAAGTTATCACCGTTTAAAAAAGGGGGGGAATTGGAGGAGAGAGAAACTATTGTCCTGTATTGACTAGAATACTCTTACACAAACCCACGCGCCTCTGTTCTTCTCTTCAATTTCACTCATTTAATCTTGGCACTTGATTAATCAATTGATGGTCAAAATTACTTCCTAGCATTCATAGCCAAAGAAACTTCCTATTGTATCCTGGCCCTTTATGATTCACTTTTCTATAATTAAATAATCTTACTGATAACACTTAGAACCGCATTTCAAAAATGTAAAATAAAACCAAATATATCTTATCTTTTGCCCTGAGTGAATAATCGCATTAACAGTATCACGGAGCATTTGGTAGAGACACATGCCTCTCAAGGGGGAGGTCTCAGGTTCAAACCTGGGCAAGGGAAATAAATTTATAAATATTGGTGTAAAGGAGTAAAATTTGCCGGTCAAAAAAGAAGTATCACGGAGCATTTGTTTCAGGCCCAATAATATGTCAAGAATTGTGAGGATCACGTGATATAGAAGACGGTTACACAATCACCTACTCTATTGTGTCTTTGGGTCTAGTTAGAGGTGGAAATATGACTGTAAACACAACCTGTTTCGACCCAGTAGGGGTAGTGGGTTGAAATAGGGTGTTTTAGTACGGTAAACACAAGTTGGATATGGTACTTAGATCGGATGATTACAAAAACTATGTTATTATAATAATATTTTAAATAAAACGGTATTAGGAGGCTGCAAGGCTTAAAAGTTTCACTTTGGGTAACTTTCAATCATTTTTAAACACATTAGACCCGTTTTTTACTTAGCAATTTTATGTGCTCCGTTGGTTATAAGTAAACAAGTCAAAATTGCCACTTCTGATATTAGCTAGCCAAACAAATCAATATTTTTCAGGGGTTAAACGTCAAACAAGTTTATTTTAGGTCTCTCCTTGCTTCAATCAGCTTCTAGGGATATCCGCAAGTAATCAATCATCTAGCACTCAAATATGTATAATCTATGAACTTTAAATTCTATTATAGGCACTCCATGTTTAAATGGGCCAGGCCAGGCCTAGACAGGTTGGGTTTACCCAAAACAGTTTCGACTAAAAGCTTAGTAACCGTATTTCACTCATCAAGTTTTTATAACAAAAAAGTGAATTTCTCGACAAAAAGTTCCTGACCCGAACAAAAAAGGACCCGTTTGACCTAATCCGCTCATTCTAACATGAGTTGGTTACACAGATTGCTTATTATATGATACTGCAAAGAGTATCTCCAGTAACACACTCCGTGTCACTTATTAACACCATAGGTAAATTAAATTTTCTTCTCGTATGAACATAGGTACTATGTACAATCATACCCTTCTTGTGATAAATCGAAAACGACAATTTTTAATAATTGTTAATGTATTTTGTTCAGGCACTGGAATGGCCATTGCTGGAGTGCTTTTATACTCACAGGTGAATCGCATTAAACCAAAAACTACATGAAGTTTTCTAAAGCGTGTTTAAAATAAATTCTAACCATCGTTCATAATTATACGAACATTTTCATATTAAGCTCCTATATATCATTATACATGTAATTCTTATAAATAAGCATAACAATCCTGTTATGATCTCATGGCCTAAGAATAGACTAAACTACACAAATGTTAATATGATGTGTTTACTTACTTTAAAAAATATTATGAATTTTCAATTCTTTGTCATATTATAATGTGTGTGATTCAACGCTAAAAATACTTATTAAGTCGATATAAAATATTATTTTACCTTTTTTTACTTGAAAGTTACCCACCTCGATAATCCTTCCAATAATTGTAATTCAACACCTCGATCCCAAACCCATAGCGTTAAACTAAAGAATAAAGTCACAATCTCTCAAGCAGTCCTTGCAATCTATCCGTCAATCAAACGTTTTCAATCCTACCGCTTATGGATATACGAACTTGAGCCGGAGAATAATATGTTACTTGTTTGCCATATGATTCTTTATAGTATCATACGAATAACCAAATCAGGAAATAAACAAAGAGAAATATATGTTTACAATCATTTTCCATATTTACTTAAAATTTGGATATTTTTAAATTATATTGAAAACGACTAATCAACTGGGCATTTGGTCTAGTGGTATGATTCTCGCTTTGGGTGCGAGAGGTCCCGAGTTCGATTCTCGGAATGCCCCTTTTTTGTTGCACATTTTTAAAACTTAAATAATTAGTAAAACACTACTTGCCAAACATATCATCAGATTAGGTGGAGTCCAGATTCTAGTCGTTAACGAGCATCATCGTCAGCCTTATACTCTCTTGCTCGACAAAATTGAGGTAATAGTTTTGTTTGCATTTTCTATATTTTGTTTGTTTGAACCCAACAACTGTCGATTTTTGTTGTAAACTTAGCAAATCAGATACATATCTTGTTTACTTCAAAGTAATCTGTTAGGCCTATCTAAGAGGCCTAACAGAGAGAAAAATACCGAAACAAAGCAACCAACGTTTGACTATCTAATAACGTGGTAAGTGACTAACGGACTCTTAACTACTACATGTCTATATTTCCGAACTTGGAAAGAGGAGTCTGGTCATTTTTATAAAGGAGTGTTTGGTCATTTGTGTCAATAGTATAGATACTAATCCGCCAACCAGTGGCGAAGCTTGAGATTTCCGGTCGGGGGGTCGAAAACGTATATTGATGTATAAGAATTTATACATCTTTAAAACGTCAAATAGACCCCGTTTACGCGAGAACTTGTCGTATTTCCATTGATTTAGATACTCATTTGAGTTATTTGTGAAAATGCAGGTCCGGGCTTCGGCCTGGTAAAGAAACAAAGGCTTTTGGAGCAAATTGGAGCAAAAACGTAGTTTTCCAGCAAACTGCCAGATATGGCACGACCGTGCCAACCACTGGCACGACCGTGCCAGGCCAACCCTGATCGGCACTCTCATCAGCACGCTCAGATTCTACGCGAACCAGGAAGATTTGACGACTGGCACGACCGTGCCAAGCCAAACCACTCTGAGATCAGCTTATTCCCGGGATCATTTCAGCCATTTTCGAATACTTTACCGGGAAGCACGACCATGCCAATGGTTGGCACGACCGTGACAACTCAGAAACGTTTGAGCGGGATTTTCCCCAAAATGGCTAGCAAACAAGTCAACACTCGAAAAAGGCACCTGACACTTACCAAGCACGACCGTGTCAAATGGTGGCACGGTCGTGCCAAATGCCAGTAGCTTAAATACGTGAATTCAGCTCATTTGAAGGGGAGTTTGAGCATTTGGGTGGATTTCTCTCTCAAGAAGCTGATCTTGGAAGCTTGGAGATTGAAGAAAGGAGCCTTTAGGAGGTTGTATCACTTGATAATCCAACTCATTTAGCTAATTATCTTATCTTAAACATTAGTATTTTCACTTGTTATTCATGCACAATCCATATTACTTTATGTTTGTCTTAGTTATCATGAGCCTTGTAGGCTAAACATTTGGTGTTGTCTAAACTAGTTGAAGCTTATGAATATGTGATAATCATGGAAGTTGATGTGGTGATTGTTTTTGTTAATCTTCATAGTAGTGCTTGAATCTTGTTCTTGGAGTTCTTATACATGCTTAAAGTCCTTGTTCTTGAATGTTTGGTCATAAGATTTACATGTTGTGTTGGAAAGCCCATGTAAAGATTATGATTATTGAATCGTAGTAACTTGTTAGCATGATTCATAACATGAAACTAGGAATGGTAATTGTTAACATAACTTGAATGATGATTTGAACATGTGTAGGAATTCTTGCATTTAGATTTGGAAAAATCATAATAATGTTTACTTGGATTCTATAGTTGTGTTTGTGTTAGATTGATGATTTTTGGCCAAGATTGTTATCTAGCATGACCATACTTGTGGTTTTTGTCAAGAACATGATGATAGTGCTACTTACTTGAAAGCAAGTTAGGGTGATTGTTATGTTGTTTATGGTAATTTTTCCAAACTTGTAGAATTAGGAGTTTTGACAAACAAATAACTCTTGTTTAAAGGTTAACATTAACTAAGCAAGTGAGCTTCTAATAATAATTTTTAGGTGATTAGAGTGATTATTTCATTTTAGTTTTCCTAAGGTTTATTAAACTAGAAACCTTGATTGGAGACTTAGTTAACTTAGAGCTTGCATCACCATTGATCCTCCACTTAGTTGTCACATGTTTGTTTGTGGATACTTAGTTTAGGCAACCCTTTCTTAGATATTGTCATTCTCTAGTTTAGTAGTAGTTTATTATTTTGCATGATCAATTAGGAACAAAACCAACTCATCAATTGGAAAGGTTTAAAAGTAACGAAAATTAAGTACTGAGACACCGAGTCCACGGATTGATATCCGGTTCTTACCAGCGAACTATACTACCACCTGACGGGTACACTTGCCCTATGTGTGTGTAGTTAGTTTTAAGTAAAAACTATTTTAAAACCTAATCTGTGTGAACGAAAATTATAATAATAAAAATATATTTAATTCACGCATATCATATATACCTAAAAACAATTATAAAACTGAGGGGTCGAAAACGTGCATACCTAAAAAAATTTATACGAAAACTACATACCAGACACTACTGAGCGAAACCCCCCAGTATCCTGTGCCATTGCCTCCAACCGAAGCAAGATAGTCACTCATAGTTGTCCCTTATTAGTGTAATTTTAGGTTCAAAAGTTTGAGAGGTGAGTATGGTCATTTAGTACACTGTGTCCAATTTTACTAGCTACAATATATTATAATTTAACAATAATATAAGTTCTAATGGTGTACCTAACTTTTGTTCCATTCAAAATTAAATGATCCGAGAAAGCAGTTTAATAACTTTATATCAATATTTTAGTTATTCTAGTAATCTGGAGGCCTGGAGCCATTGGATTTACATGTTCAAAAGTGAGTTGGTGTAATAGAAAACACAAAAGTAGGTGATAAGTTGATAACCAACATACTAAAGAGTAAACATTATAGTAAACCAACACACGAATAATTAGGTTTTGATTGAGATTTAATCAACCGAGTTCAAGTTGCAAATGGGTGACTGTCTAACATGTTTAATAAGCGGGTTGTGTTCAGATTAAATTGTATATAAACAGAGTGACCTATCAACCCGCTAAATACTAAAACAATACACATTATATGTATTTAACCTGTTAAAACTTAAAACGGTACAATTTTCATCACAAATAATTTATTTAACCCGTTAAAGCTTAAAACGGTACAATTTTCATCACAAATAAAATGTCACGCTCGCACCATGAGGCGTGCTAATAAAGCATCAACATTCGTTTTATTTCCCCTATATTAATTTACAAAAATACTTCTACTCACATTGTTACTATTCCTTTTTGCTTTGTCATGATTGGTTAAATAAGTAGGGTGAGGTGAGTTAGAATGGTTCATGGGTATGGTTTGAATGAAGATATGGTTTCTCATAGGGAAAAAGAACTACTTATTTTATAAACTAATTTACAATGATTTTTTTTATTTTATCTTGAAAAAAATACAATTTTATTACATTTTATTGTGGATAGTATGGTATATTGAATCATGTTTGGTGGGATTAAAACATTTACCATGTTTTTGAACGACAAATTTCTTTTAACCCAGTCGTCTATGAGACTTGAACCCAAGACTTTCTCATTCCAAACCAACGTGTTTAAAGGTTATGTCTTTGCCAATGGACTATCACTTCATTCATATTACCAAATTATTTAATATGATAATTAAAATGTAACGTTTATTGTTGATAATTATGAATTAACATTCAATGCTTTGTTAACTTTATAACTATATATATATAGAGCAAAATCTATTTATTTTTAGAACTATTTGATTAATTTCTTAGGTTTGTTTTGTTATCGCTTCAACTAAAATATTTTTTTCTATGACAATGTAATTTACGTTTCAGTTTTAAGTTGACGAGTTAACACTTCGCAATGCGCGTTATGATTTAACATTTTTACGTTCATCTTTGGTACAATTTGATAGTTCCGTCGCAACGCACGGGTCCTAAAAATTCGTTAACAACAAATTGTCATTGTTATGGTAGTTTTTGTAGTTTAACTTCTAAAAGAGAAAGACTGCCCTTTTTACCCATAGGACATTCTTTTAATTGGTTGGAAGTAAATAAATAAAGGCCCATAGTTTCATACCTTAGGAATTACTGGAAATAAAAATAAATAAATAATATACTATTCATAGTTTCATACCTTACAAATTAGGATACATTTGTTTGACTTGTGATTTTAATTATCATTATATTATGAAAGCATATGTACGCACTTATAGTACAATTAGTTTTGATTTGGATTTTGTTTTATTAGGACTTAGGACCTTCTAGATTATCATTATATTGTGAAAGCATATGTATGAACTATATTGTGAAAGCATTACTTAATAGTATAACTAGTTTTGATTTGGATTTTATTTTATTAGAACTTGGGAACTTCTAGATTATTTTTGAACCGCAGGAGCTTCTAGAACTTACATGATACGACATGGAATACATACATTGTCAGGAGTATGCATAGTTTGTTTCGATTTAAATTATTCGGTTAGATTGTCGGTATTCAGTTTGGTTCGGTTAATAATGAAAACCAAATTTAGACTATTTTTTTCTTAAAAATACATGAAATAGAGATATAAAAGCAAAAAATATATGAAAATATAAATGGTTCAGTTTGATTTAGTAAATTTCGGTTAACCGAGAATACAGAAGGCACCGATAACTGATTTTCGGTCAATTTAGTTGTCGATTAAATTGGTTTACGTTTAAGTGGTTTCTGGTTGATTTTGGTTTGCTCTCATCCATTTTCAGTTCGGTTTTGGTTAATGGTTATGTTATTGTTCACCTCTAGACATTGTTAATTACGTAACATATTATATTTTTTTAAAAGGAAAACTATAGCAATACTATACTCAAATAAAGAAAAAAAATGCTCATTTTATGGTATATTTTTTCAATAAGTACTAATATATAAAAAAGTTATGATAGTCTAAAAAGTGCTAGAGTAGTTTGTTTAAAATAAAGGGGAAAAGTATAACTAATATTTAAATAAAGTGTCATTGGTTAAAAAGGGGATTAAAGTGTAATTAAGATGAGATAATTAAACTGTAATTAGTGTTTAAAAGACTAATTTACCCTCATGTTGGGTACCTTATACATTAAATCTAAAAATTTCTAAACTTTTAGGTATCTTAAAATGTTCATCTCAAACGTATTATAGCTAGTAGAATATTCCCCGAGCTGTGGCGGTTTGGTTTGGCTCATCAAAACGTTGATAAATAAGCGTGTCATAACGGTATATTCTGAAATCACCATGTCGCTGTAAAAATGTTAAGGAAAATAAAAGTGATTGGAAGGTAGATAAAAAAATATGTCGCAATGATATATATTGAAAATTAAGAAGAATATACGTGTAAAATTAATTGAAGACTTTAGAATAAAATGTAGCTTTGTGCAAGTGAAGGCCAATGTCCTCTAATCATCATCATCATCATACTCAGTAAATCTCATCAATAGCAAAGCTAAGGTAGAGTCCGATGATGGTAAGATGTAGATAGCCTTACCTCTATCTCGTATGAATAGAGAGACTGCTTCTAGTGAGATCACCAGCTCGATAGTAGTTTTGCGTTAAACCTAAAACATAAGGCACATGTCTTGTAATAAAATAAAATTGTTTATCACAGCCTGCAATTGTTAAATTACTAATATTGGGTTATGAATATAACAATCGGCTTTGAATTTTTCTTGACTTTTGCAAGTCTTGATATAATATTTAGCACACAAAACTAATTTGACAAGAAACATAATACAAGCACAGTTTCTCCTTTCACATGAATAATATGTGGATGTATACAAAGGAAGCTCATCTTTGTGGCACTTTTGAGCTTGTCGGATGGTTCGTCATAACCGGAGTCTATTTTTCTAGGCCACAAGCCCTTGCTTTACGGGTTCGCTAAATGCATCCCTCTTTTCCTTTTCATACCATCTTTCTAAAAAAAAAGTCAGTTTTGAAGTAGTTAAATTTTACTCCTATAAAAATTTTTATTTTTAATTCTACATATAAATAATTGATGATAATCTATACCAATTCTCTACATATATAAAATTATGCTTCCAATTTGATATCCTATCGATTCAAGAGTTCTAATGCCTATCGTTTCAATCAATTAAGTTCATGAACAAGAGAAACCGTTGTTTGTTCACCTAACATTTTTAGACGTATCGAATATGATATCGTAGGTGATCTCCGGCGAGTTTCACCAACTGGCTTACTACGAATTTGGAGCGACCTTGTTCTGGCAAACGCTGATCACCCCTTTTGAAACTGTACACGGTGATGTTGTGGAGACGGCGAACGTGGTGGAGGTGATTGGATAAGATAGATGCAAATTTATGTAATTTTGTTTTTAAAATAAATAAATAAGTTTGAGGAAGCTGAGCAAGATATAGTAAAATGTGAATGTCTTAAAGCTCCGTTATAGATCTTGCTGTGAACCTACAATGTGTTTATATTTTGATATGCAAGTTTTTTTTCATGGGCATGTATTTTCTTTTAGTCAAGTTTTTTTTCCATGGGCATGTATTTCCTTTTAGTCATAATGTTGATTCTGTGTATTGTCCTAATATATACATCAGTCCTTCAACTATTATAGCTCGAATCAAGGTTTTTAACAGTTTGCTCATCTCAAAATATTAGGATGTCTTGAACTTAAATATTTCAGTTGTCAACACATAAGCAGACATCAAGGAGATTGTAAGCCTTACCGCTTCAATAACTTGGTTACGGAAAAAGATGAAGTTTTGTGACGAACATTTTACTTTTTTTTGGGATGAATTGCTAGTAATTTGATTTTCAATCGACCGGTAAATTGATTTATGGAAATCAGTATGTATATTACGTGTTTATTAAAATTCATATTATGGGAAGTGGATAAAACCCTAGAAAAAATCAGGATGTTTATTGATGCAATTTAAAAAAATAGAAAATAAAAGGCTTGTTTGTATTTATTTAGAAACATGGGAACCAATAAAAGAAGCTACGTTTAACAATACCCTTCCTTTACCCTAAATAATTGTGGGCCTGGCCATGCAAATGAGCCTATTGTTTATTTATACTTATTATTACATTATCTATACATAGCTACATAGTTTAGATAATTCTATAAAAGTCTGTAGTTTTCCATGCTTTTCCATGAGATTATATAACTGTTCAAACATACATAGCTTTTGTGGTTTAGCAACATGATGATATGTTTGTTATATTTTTGAGAACACATAATCAACATATTTGGCTTCTGCGCATTGCACCATATTTGGCTTATGTGCATTGAAATCATCATATTTTCACAATTTTTACATGAGATAAAGTTATTTTCTTTTCTACTACTATAATCATCATGAGATATTTATAATTAAATAAAACATAACAAAGTTATCATAGGAAAAGTCAGCTGATTTAGAAATATTCTAGAAACACGAAATCTATTGCAATCCCAAAAGGAAGAGCCAGCTTTTGTTATACCAAATATCATAATATAGCTTGCCTTTTTTCTATATTATATAAAGAGTTAGGTAAACGGATATCCATCCATGGTTTATTTAAATTTGTATACCAAATACCATAATATGGTTTGTCTTTTTTTTCTATATTATAAAAAAGTGTTAGGTACACGGATATTCATACATGTTTTATCTACATTTGTAGAAAAAAAATCAGAAATTACACATGTTTCTTAGTGTTTATTGACAAATAACACAAATTGTCTTTGATGGTAACATAGTTTCAAAGGTATGCAATTTATGAACGGGAAAAAAACTAATATTGCCCTTCATTTAGAAAAAATCTCCCCTCTTCTACCACCAGCAAAATCTACCTTAGTATCGCCAATGAAGTATTAGCGACACATATATTATCTTTACCTGTGTCAACTATGATTAGAGGTAGTTACGAAACAATTATCTTTACCTTGTTTGTAGGCCTAACTCACTTGATATAAAGAGGCAATTCTTGTACGTATTATTAGATGATCAGGTAACCAAGTCACAGTGGGTTAAGCTTTTCAAGCTTCATTCCAAAGGGTACAAAGTTTTTCAACACATCGACGGTATTAATGTTTCAGCCGAGGAATCTGCGAATTATGAGTCGTGGGCAAAGATTGATGTTGTTGTGTTGCAGTGGATTTACGGTATGCTGTCGGATGATTTGTTGGCTAGAGTTCTGCATACAGAAATTACTGCCTATGAGGCATGGACCCGTATTAAAACCATTTTTCTCAACAAGAGCTCATGCATTGCTTCGTTAGAACAAAAGGTTTACTTTTTAACCGTAGCTACTTGTTCTACACTGACTACTTTCATAAACTCAAAGATGTGGAACAACCAATCACTGAATCGCGTCTTATTTTACAAATGATCCTTGGTCTTCAAAAAGAGTGTGATACAATGGCATCTCAAATCAATCTCACTCTTTCCACATGGGATGATGCGGTTACATTGGTACTTCAAGAAAAACAACGACAGGACGCCCGATTTAATGCTCAACAAAAATTGTTATGGTGGCATCTCACAGCGAAAATTAGAACACATGTCAACAAAACACGAGTCAATTTTCAGGTTACTATTCATCCCTAACTCTCAGTTTCAAAATCTAAATGAGTCCTATGGTAACCGGAGACGACGTTATTCGCGTGGTCGAGGGATAAATGGCCCGAGGGGAGGCCATGGTAGGGTCGGAATAATCAGAAGCGGTCTAACAACAATTCTAGTGGCTCGCTTCAACAACCCTATAGCCCTTGGCCATGGTGGAATGGAACACCACCTTGCCCTTACCCGGCCCAACAAACTTGGTCTAGTCCGTGGACAACCAAACCGCCCCAATCCCCCCAGCCGACTCAACAGTCTTCGACCCACATGAGCTGGGCCTAAGCGGACCAATCAGGCCCACCGCAAAACTGGTTACCACAACAGCCTTCGGCCAACATGGCGTTCATTCCATACCCCAAGTCGTCTGCTCCAACCCCAACCCAAATGCCATCTGGTTGTGACCCGCTAAACACATCTAAACTCAGAACTGCTCTCGCGGTCGTTGGACCCAACTTGGAGCATGGACACCGATGCATCCACCCATTTAGATTCGGGTAAGTTCGACTCCCTTTTGTCTTTATCTTCTAATGAAAACATACTTGTTGGTAATGGCCACAAATTGTCAATTTTGGGCTCAGGTAATGGTTCACATCACACTCATAATCGGACCTATCAGTTAAACAATATTCTTGTTGCACCCAATGTAATTTACAATCTTATTTCAGTTCGTAAGTTTACTTGGGACAAAAATGTATCCGTCGAATTTGACCCTTATGGTTTTTTATTAAAGGACCTCCAAACTGGAAAGACTCTTTCGCGCCATGATAGTACCGGTGACCTTTACCTGTTCACGTCTTCATCAACCACTTTGCTTGCTTGTTCCTCCAATAAGTGGTACGATTGTCTTGGACATCCAAGCCACCATGTTTTGCAAACTTTATCATCACGTTCATTTATTTCTTGTTCTTCAAGTTTAAAAAATGTTTTTCTGTCAATTTTGTCATTTGGCTAATAGCAAGTGGTAACCTTTTGTTGATTCTTTGTTGTTTCTAGTTGCGCCATTTGACATATTCCATTGTGATTTATGGACATCCCCGATTAAAAGTAAATTGGGTTACAAATATTACATGGTGTTAATCAACAATTACACGCAATACGTATGGGTTTACCCGCCTAAATACAAATCCGAGGCATTTACAACTTTTGCAAAATTTATAAACTCATTCAAACCCAATTCCACCTTACTATTAAAACTTTTCAATGTGACCTGGGGGAGAGTTTAACAATAATTAGTTTCATCATTTCGCATCCTCAAACAGCCTCATTTTTCTCTTTTCTTGCCCTCAAACCTCTTCTTAAAATGGGAAGGCAGAGCAAATGATTCAATGTTTAAATGACATGATTCGTACACTTTTAATACATGTTAATCTCCCTCCATCGTTTTGGGTCACCTATTTAAATAAAATAGCACCATGCAAATGACTCATCGTGATTACACCTTGATATGTTGGGTGTTGGTGTTGGGTGTCGGTAATCCAAAGCACAACAAGGTGTATTGAAGTTGAGTCATTTGCATGGTGTTATTGTTAAAAAGTGATTCACAAAACACTGAATTGAAGTGTATATTTTTCTGTATATTACATTTCAAGAAAGGTATTGAATTTATACACAAAATCGTAATCTAAACATAGAAGACAGCTTGGTTTATGGCTGGATTTACAGCTGATTAATAGCTGTCTTTAACATTGCTGCGATTTGCTGTTGATTAGCTAGGTGTCCGGCTGTTGATTAGCTGCCGCAAGGTGTCCGGATGTTAATTAGCTGCGATTACCTCCAAGGTTTGACTTTCCTTTCTAACACTCCCCCTCAAGTTGAATAGTTGGATTTCCAAAATTCAACTTGCTCAAACAATCGCTGAAAATTTTCCCGTTAACTGCTTTTGTTAGAATGTCAGCAAGCTGATCCTTTGATCGAACGAATGGTAGTTCAATCGTACCATCTTCCAATTTTTCTTTGATGAAGTTCCTATCAACTTCCACGTGTTTAGTTCGATCATGTTGTACTGGGTTTTCTGAAATCTGAATTGCAGCTTTATTATCACACATAATTTTACTTGTTTCTTTTGACGGAAAACCAATCTCAGCTAAGAGTCTCCGCATCCACATGGCTTCTGTTAAACCTCGAGCTATACCTCTAAATTCAGCTTCTGCACTTGAAAGAGCAACCACCTTTTGTTTTTTACTTCTCCAAGTAACGAGATTCCCTCCAACTAAAGTGAAATAGCCTGTTGTTGATCTCCGACTTCCCTTATCTCCTGCCCAGTCTGCATCGGTATAGATTTGAACATTTAGGTGTCCATGTGATTGAAACATGACTCCATGACCCACTGTTCCTTTGAGATATCTAATAATTCTCCAAACTGCTTCCATATGTGACTGTTGAGGTTGGTGCATGAACTGACTTACTACCCCTACAGCATAGGCAATGTCTGGACGAGTATGTGAGAGATATATTAGCTTTCCCACCAGCCGTTGGTATCTTTCTTTATTTGCCAGCTTTGCTCCTTCCTCCATATAAAGCTTTTGGTTCGCACTCATAGGAGTGTCTGCTGGTTTGCAATCGATCATTCCGATCTCTGCCAACAAGTCTAAGACATACTTCTTCTGGCTAATGAAAATTCCTTGTTTTGATCTCAGTACTTCAATTCCGAGGAAATACTTAAGTCTGCCCAAATCTTTCATTTCAAATTCAGCAAACAAGTTTTCTTTGAGTCTTACCATTTCTTCTTTATCGTTCCCTGTAATGATCATATCATATACATAGATAATTAGGCAGGTTACGAATTTTCCTCTTTTTTTGAGAAACAAGGTATGATCGGCATTACTCTGTTTATATCCAAACTTTTTCATAGCTACCGTAAATCTGCCAAACCAGGCCCGGGGAGATTGCTTCAAACCATAAAGGGACTTCTTCAGACGGCAAACTTCTCCAGTTTTGAAATCTTTTGTGAATCCTGGAGGAGCATCCATAAATACCTCTTCATCTAGGTCTCCGTGTAAAAAGGCATTTTTTACGTCAAACTGTTGAAGTGGCCACCCTTCATTTGCAGCTATCGAAAAAAGAACCCTGATTGTGTTCATTTTTGCAACCGGGGAGAATGTTTCAGCATAGTCAATCCCATATGTCTGGGTATACCCTTTTGCTACCAGTCGGGCTTTATATCTTTCAATTGTACCATCTGGTTTATACTTAACCGTATAGACCCAACGACACCCCACGGATTTCTTTCCCAATGGGAGAGTACACTTTTCCCAAGTATTGTTCTTGATTAGGGCTTCCATTTCTGTTTTCATCGCTTCCTTCCAATGTTTAGACTTTAAGGCTTGATCCACGTTTGTAGGAGTTTCTTCGGAATAAACAGATGAGATAAATGCTTTGGCTTCCTTAGTGAAATTTCCATCGGCCACACTAGCTATAGGATAGCTAGATCTTCTTGGTTCTTTTTCGGGAGAATACCGTTTCGGAGGAACCCCTCTGTTTGTTCTAGGGGGTAACACATATCTTGATGGTGGTTCTTCTTGTCTGGATTCATCTGCCTGCAAATTTTCAGTTTGTTCTGTGGCAGTTTCATGGTTAGAAGTATTGGTATCCTCGGAGTCATTAGAAACTTCAAAAGTACCACCAGACTGAATAGGATGAGTATTACTTACCTCGGACACCAGGTTAGGAGGAACATTAGGACCGTCAGTGGCACTGAAATTGGACTCTGGTGACTCTGTAGTTGGTGACTCTGTAGTTGGTACATAGGGAACACATTTCAACCAGCTTAGTGTGTCTAAACATTCCTTCTCCCCCTGACCACTGAGTTGGGAATTGTAGTAATACTCGGTTTCAAGAAAGTCACAGTTTATTGTGGTGAACATATGACGTGTTTTTGGATTATAACATCTGTATCCCTTTTGATTCATTCCATACCCGACAAAGACACATTTTTCAGCACAAGGGTCAAGTTTGGTTCGATCTGATTTAGGTATGTGAACAAAGGAAGTACATCCAAAGATTCGTGGTTGAAGAGTGAGAACTGAGGGTAGTTTGAAGAATTTTGAAAGAGTGTGTAGCGGAGTGTTAAGTTTTAGGATTTTTGTTGGGAGTCGGTTGAGAAGATAGGTAGCAGTAGCAAGGGCTTCAGGCCAAAAAGATTTTGGAACCTGAGATTCAATTAGGAGAGCTCGTGTCATTTCTAGCAAAATGCGATTTTTCCTTTCGGCGACACCGTTTTGTTCTGGGGTGTTTGGGCATGTAGTTTGGTGGATTATTCCCTTGTCTTGGAAAAAGGATTTAAACGAGGTATTAACAAACTCACCGCCATTATCGGATCGGAATATTTGGATGTTTGTTTGAAATTGGGTTTGGATCATGGCGTAAAACATAGTGAATTTTTCAAATACTTCGGATTTGTTTTTCAAAAAATAAACCCAGGTCATTCGGGTACAATCATCAACGAACATCACAAAGTAACGAAGGTTTTGCCCTCCAAGAACTGGGGCAGGACCCCATACGTCAGAATGGATTAATGAAAATGGCAAAGCAGCCTTAGTATTATTGGGTTTAAAGGTTTTTCTGTGGCTCTTTGCTAAAACGCATGTTTCACAATGTGACATAGAATTAACTGGAAATGTTTTTGGAAATAAAATATGTAAATAACTTGTAGAAGGATGACCTAATCTTCGGTGCCACAGCCAAGCTTCTCGTTCCGATGTCCCATGAGTCAACATCACAGCACCACTTTGAGTCACCTCATCCACATAGTACAACCATTGACTTTCAGTGCCACGCCCAATGATCACTCCCGTCCTGATATCCTGTAAAATACAAAACGTAGGGTACATTAGGACAATACAGTTGAGTTCTTTTGTGACATGGCTGATGGAGAGCAGCTTATGTGATAACGAGGGAACATAAAGACAATTAGAGATTTTTATTGTGGGTGAGATCTCAATAGTCCCTCCCGATTTTACATCCATTATTCCTCTGTTTGCTGTTTGAATATGTGTTTTTTTTGGTTTGGTTGTTGAAATAATATCCGATAGCTCATAAGTCATCGTATCGGTCGCGCCACAATAAAAAATCCAAGGTTTTTGTTTTTGATGTTCGTGGGCCATATTGACATTTCCCTTATTTTCAGGGACTATATGTGCAACATTTGTGTCTTTATTATTCGTGTATAACTGAGGGTTTGAGGGAATGGCCTCAAACCCTTTACCTGCTGCGACATCTTCTTCTTCATCTGCTGCGACATCAGCTTTGGCCATTCCACCGAACCCTGATCTGCTCCGGCTTTCATCTTTGGTGACATCTCGGCTGCCGGCGCTAGAAGACTTCCCTCTTTCCGTAGTCTTTGTGCCTCTCTTCTGACCATCGGACCACCATTCGGGATACCCAACGAGTTTGAAACATTGTTCCCGGGTATGTTTCGTCATACCGCAATGATCACACTTGAGGTGAGTTCTGTCGTCTTTGTTACTTGTTCCGATTCTTTTTCCATCGGCCCGTCGGTAGCCCTTTGATGCAAGCCCTAATCCGTCAATTTCAGAGGCCATTAGACCCACTGTGATACCCTGTGTGTCATTGAGAGGTGTTCCCAGAATGTTCTGGTGAGCGGCCTCCTTGCGAACAGTGGCGTATGCAGTTTCTACGGTTGGAAGGGGTTCTAACCGGAGTATTTCCCTGTTTATGGGGTCATATTTCCGGTTGAGGGCGTTTAGAAACTGAAACTGTTTCTGTTCCGTCCTGATTTTGTGATACGCTTGGATATCGGTTGGGCAGGTCATAGGGTTTGGGTCAATCCGATCAATCTCTCCCCATACTCCTTGGAGTATAATCCACAATTCTTCTAGGGAGAGATTGTTCTGTTTGATTTCATTTGCCTTGACATGTAGGTTGAAAGTTTGGAGCTTGTCACGCCCACTGCTATATGTTATAGCCAGGGCATCCCACAGTGATTTTGCTGTCGGAAATTCGGTTAAATTGCTGGCAAGGGTTGGTTCGATGTTTTGTATGAGCCATGAGAAGACGACTAGGTCGTCTTGTTCCCATTGTTCATATTCTTCGTTGGTTTGATTTGGTGGGTTGGTTGATAAATGGTTTAGAAATGCTTTGGATTTACCGCCTATGGCTACCCTCATCATCCGGGTCCATAGAGCATAATTCTGGCTATTGAGCTTGAGGTTTATTTGAAGGTTATCGGATAGTTTTGGGTTTCGGTTTTGGGTTGAGGCCATTCTTGAGCAGATTGGCGATTTGAATTGATAGATCTTCTCCCAAGTTACCGGCTTCGGCCATGGCAGCTTGGTTGAGAGGGTGATTGGTTTGGGTGAGCAAGGTAAATGATGAACAGGTCAAGAACGACACTGCTCTGATACCATGTTAAAAAGTGATTCACAAAACACTGAATTGAAGTGTATATTTTTCTGTATATTACATTTCAAGAAAGGTATTGAATTTATACACAAAATCGTAATCTAAACATAGAAGACAGCTTGGTTTATGGCTGGATTTACAGCTGATTAATAGCTGTCTTTAACATTGCTGCGATTTGCTGTTGATTAGCTAGGTGTCCGGCTGTTGATTAGCTGCCGCAAGGTGTCCGGATGTTAATTAGCTGCGATTACCTCCAAGGTTTGACTTTCCTTTCTAACAGTTATATTATGTAAATAGGCGACCCACTGCTAATTACATACTTCTCATTCTCATTCCATAACTCTCATTCTCAACTACACTATCTCAAAACATAAAAAATGGATTATTATTCATCATCTTCTAGTAGTGAAGATAGCATGTATTCGGATTCGTATGAGATCACGAACGTTATTACAAGTGCGGTAAAATTCATAGTAGAGTTTATGCAACACATTAGTCAACGTTTGCTTCTGATCCTTTGAAGAAAACAAATTGAACGGGACCGTGAGGCTGCCAACACGTTGTTAATGTGTGATTATTTTTATGATCAACCCGTCTACTATCCTCACGAATTCAGACGTCGTTTTAGGATGAGTAAACGATTATTTTTAGGTGTTACCAACGATTTGGAAGGAAAGTATAATCACTTCAAACGAAAACCCAACACAAGAGGAAAGATGGGATTCACGACACTACAAAAGTGTACATCTGCAATACGTGTGCTAGCATATGATAATGCGTGCGACGCGAGGAACGAGTACGTAGAAATGGCAGACAAAATAACAAGAGAAGTAGCACATTTTGCTAAAGGTGTAGTTTTTTTATAACTTATATTCTTTGAATGATTAGTTTTTTAAAGTATTTAAATACATTAGAACTTGTATTCTAAAGGTATCATTGAGCTATACGGAGAAAGGTATTTAAGAAAGCCGACATGGAAAGATTTATAACATATATATGATGTACATGAAGATGCACTTGGTTTACCCGACATGATTGGGAGCATAGACTGCATGTACTGGGTTGGTTATAACGCTTTGCGTTTTTTACTTTCCTTATTAGAAAGTGTAATTGTATTTTCTATTTTAGGAAACTTGTGATCGTACCGTGTTCGTATTTTATTCCCAATCTTGTAACCCGAGGCTTTGATCATAATGAAATACTTTTTTATATACTCATACATGTTACAATACTTTAGTTATACGTTCTTAATCTTGATTGCATACGCGCAACCAATACTCGAGACATTTATATTTATATTTATAATATATACATGCTTTACATTTAATTAATGCGTTATCTTTTTTAATATATTTAAAAAGGACTAAAAACAAGAAACTGACACGAACTAATCCAACCTATAACCTTCGAGCCGAAGACACACGAAGACAGCCAAGAGACCACCTTTGTGTGACATAATAATAATAATAATAATAATAATAATAATAATAATAATAATAATAATAATTAGTGAAAGTATGTATCCCACAAGTGGCCTTCGTGCCACTTGTGTTGGGTTTTCGCCCCACGAAACCAGCAAGCTCAAAAAGGGCTTTCGCCCCAGGGCCGTCTATGGTCAAGTGCAGAATGGGCCTGTGTACAGGGCCCAAACCAATATAGGGCGCAAATTTATATATATAATTTATGTACGTTTTTTTATAAAAAAAAATTATTAGGCATGTGTTTAAATGTTACAGGGCCTGTTTATTAAGTTTAAATGGGCCTGTGTTTAAATGAACTTGTCTTGGATCCACCAAGTCCATCAAACTATCCTTTTGTTTTAGAGAAGCAGCCTTAAGAATGGAAGAAATATAATGAAAATAAGATTGAGGGTTAACCAGGATATGATCATCATCGGTGCAGGAATTTTTTGGAATATCGAATCAAGGGTTTGCGAATAGGGCCCAAATTATTTCTCGCATAGGGCCAATTTTTTTTCCATTTTCGAAGACGGCCCTGTTTCGCCCCCTCAACTTTGCGCCACCTAGTGGGCCCGGCCCACTTCACACGAAACCCGTTAGGGCCTTCCCCCTTTTTGTCCGTGCGAACCAAGGCCTTCGTGCATTTTTCCTCCTCCTTCGTGTGGGATGCCTGGCCTTCGCGGGGACTGTTCTGCTCACAAACCTGATACGCACAAACTTAACAGTAGGTATTTTTAAGTTCTGTTTTCACTTAATTATAACTACCAACTAACTCCCACTTTATTGAATGCTTAAACCCTAAATATTAGCCTATAACTACAAGCCTCCTTTCACTCTAAATCTTTACCAGTCACCCCTAAACTCTCTCAAGCTCTCATTTCTCTCAAGATATTCCAGCAAGATCAGTGAACCTCTAGTTGTTCTCAGCGAGTTTCTACTCAGTATATTTTCTCTAAACTTCTTGGATAACCTATAGAAAGGTTTCCACAAGTTTGCCATGGCAAACTAAGCTAAGATGGAACCTCACCACATTAAGGCCCAAGATAGTTATAAACAATATGTTGTGATTAATATTCTTATATCTTGTTTGTTTTTATTAAAACTTGGTGTAAATTTGTACCCACCAAGCTCCCAGCTTAGTTCATAGTTGTGGGTTTGTGTTGTTATTGATTTCCACCAAGAACACAAGCTTAAATCTTATTTAAATTATGTCCAAATGTTCTAAGTGATTGAAAACTATTCAAGCTTCAACCCCTTATGTTGAAAGTCTTGTGCATGAGTTGTGTGTGAACCATGGAAACTTTGGCTATCCGAATCAGTTCCACAAAACTTCACTTGTTCACACTTTCCAACTACTAACATCAAGTAGATTCCAAGAATCAAAGTAACATTGTAACAACTCCAAATTTCGTAGTTATTTTATTTTTTCCTTTGTTTCGTTCTATCTATTATTGTACTCCTAAGATTCGATTATGGAAAAGTTTATGTTAATTAACTTCGTTTTATGTCAGTTATATCGCATTTAATCGCTTATTAATCGCTACTTCAACAAAATGACAAGTAGTTATGCTATTATATGAGCTGAGTGTGTTTTTGTACAATAACCACTTGTGCCATCGCATCGCTTATCTCATCGCAATTGCAACGCAATTGATTATGTTATGTTATGTTACTTATGTGTATGTGTGTTTATGATTTATGGTTACAATCGTTATCGCAACTCTCTCACACGCACGAATCGCTAAATCGCACTACTGTATCAATTATTACGCTTAATATAACCATCTAATACGAACCGAATCGCCAATTGAATTCCTAACGCGAAATAATCAAACAAAACTTGGCCATTAGGTCAAGTTCGGCCGAACTTGTTCCAGCCACCAAAATACTTCAACAAACAACAAGTCCGCCCGGACTTGTCCTGAAACTCAAGAAAACAAACAAGTTCCCTCGAACTTGTAACAAGTTCGCCCGAACTTGATACAAGTTCGCTCGGAATAGAGCAAGTTCGCTCGAACTTGTCACTAGAATGGTGACCAAGTTCGCCCGAACTTGCCTTAAACTTACAACAAATCAGGCAAGTTAATTGGACAAGTTCGCCCGAACTTGTATTTCCCCTCAACAACAGGACAAGTTCGCCCGAACTTGTCCACTTTCTCAAGAAACTAGACAAGTTCGCCCGAACTTGTATCACCAGTAAGCAAAACAGGTCAAGTTCGCCCGAACTTGTCTACTGCTCCCTCACCCGTTCACCGTTTCAGCATTTAGGAAGACTGATGCACTTCTGTTCGCTTACAGGCTGATCCGACGCTCTCCTCAACTCATCTCAGATCCCGTATCTCTCTTTAAACACACCGACTGTGAGTATACTTGAATCCCTTTTACGCTTAAACGCACTTTTGGGTGTCACATATGTTCCATATCAAATCACATCACACAAATCTCAAATGCTTATTCGCAACCCGTTGTTACATGATTATACGTGAATCTGCTGAATTGTATGTATTGCTTGATTGCTTGTACGCCACCCTTAACATGATAGTATACTAGAGGTTGACCCGCCACCCGGAGGCCCGGGGTTGTTAAGGCTCGTATTTTATTTCTCATTTATTTTCTCTTTAGGATGTGGACACTTGTTCGCATGCCTCGATCAATCGCGGTTTGTTGGTTTACTTGAATCTAGTAGATACATAGTTCACAACTCTTATGTATGTCATGCGGTGTATGCTAAACGATTTTATATCAATTATGTACGTAAAACCTATATGCTCACCCTTACTTAATTGTATTGACGTTTATTTTAACATATGTGGTAGGTTGAGGATATTTGCTATGGATGCTTAGTTTTAGGTTTTGCTTTAGAAAATCATGTAATAAATCTAGGGAAGATTGAATTGGATGTTATGTTTAAGAGATTGTTTCTAATTATGTAATGATTGTTTGAGGATTTTATGAATTTGATAGTATGGGATGTTGAACGTTTAATATTGTCTTTAAATAATTGTTATGGAATCTCTTGATCAATCTGATTCGCCTAGTGCCATGCCCCGTTGTTTCCGCCATCGGTTGGGGTGTGACAAACATAACCATCCCTCACCTCCAACATTTACCATGTTGTGTATGATCCGTCTAGGTAATTATTACTTGGCTACTTGACGAAGTAGTTAATTATATTATGATTTTTATTCATGAGCAAACGGTTTATCAACTACGTTGATAAACTTGTGCTTTGGTGAATCATACAAAGAGGTTTAACGGATTGAATCATCTCACCTCCATGCTTGACTTACATGATTTATATGATACTATATGACAGACTAAATTATAGACTATACTATATAATATACAATATATATTTAACCGAATTCTTGATACTATTTTGAGTTTAAATTAGACCTCTTTTAAAAAACTATTTTGTCCTAAATTAAATGTCCGTTTATTTATATTAAATCGAAATTCATATTATTATTATTATTATATCAATTATTAAAGGTAATAATATCTAGAAAATAGAAGTAGACTTAAAACCCGAGTTCATTATTTATTTTGAATTGAAATTCATATTTTATTATTGTTATTATTATTACCAGTTTTTTTTTCCTAAGAGGGGTAGTTATAAAAATTATTTATTAAAATGGGTAGTTTAAAACTTATTTAACAAAGTGGGTGAAAATGTATCTATTTTTATTTTTAGTTGAAAATAATCATAAAAAGAGCCACTTGAAACCCAAAACATTAAATGTTCCTTGTTCCTTTGTTTTCCACTCTAAAGGTTACCAAAATTCCGACGAGCTCTGAACTCCAAAAGCACCAAAGAATCCCTCTTAACTCCAAATGAACGCTTCACACTGCAGATTCACTTCCCACCAGAATAGCATCGAATGATTCCCGGCCGAGATTTTGCCGTGCTCGGAAGCTCCTAATATCCATCTGACACAAATTTTCCAATAACATCTAACTTACCGAAGAAGGTTCCTTGCTGCCATTTTACTTTCTGATAATTTTTGTAGCAAACTGTTATTCCACGTAAGCAATATATGTGTTTCAACATGTATATATGCATTATACATGCACATAAGTAATATATCTGATCCACATAAGGAAAAGTTTTTTTTTTTTTTTTTTTTTTTTTGTGGCAAACTGTGATTTCACAAAAGCAATAAATCTTACATTCATATACCTATCGATAAATCAGCGTAATCATGACAGTAATCAGTGCTTGCGAAAACGTGGGGTTAGAGGAATTATTTCCAGCTTTCTCGAGACGCTAGAATGATGACCGTAAAATCGGCGCTTGCGAAATGGTGGTTGCGACTCTGAATCGCCTGTACTTCTTTTGGGGTTTCATGTGATTCGATGGTACTTCTTTTCACTAGTGGCGAAGCTTGACGTTTTTTTACAGGGGGTCGAAAACGTATATACTCAAAAATTTCTATAGAATCGGGAGTCGAAAACGTATATACCCAAAAATTTGTATACGAAAACTACATATATAACACTACTAAGCAAAAAGTTCGAGGGTCCCCCGGCCCCTTAAATGTCTTTTGGCTATGGATCGAAGGTATCGGGGCGGTGAAACATGAAAATCATGGCTATGAATCCGAGCTCATCGGAATCTTTGTTGTTGATCGCCGACAGTATTTCACGTGACATACATTTATGTTTCCAACCATTAGTTTTTAACAGAAAGTAAAAGTAAATAGTTTTTACCCATTTTGGTAAATAAGTTTCAAATTACCCATTTTAGTAAATATTTTTTGCAAATTATATCAATTATTAAAGGCAATAATATCTAGAAAATCGAAGTAGACTTGAAAACTGAGTTTGTGAATTTGCGGTTACAAATTACAATTACCTAAATCTCCTTTCACATTGATCATACAATTGTGTTAATGTCTTTCATATTGATCACATAGCTAATAGGTAATGTGGGGTTAATCTATTTCGATAGAATAACATGTCTTTTAAACGGGAGGTCTTGAATTCAAACATATGCAAAAGAAATAGAGTAACATATGCAATTCAAATAAAGAAAACATAACTAATACTTGTTTATTGCTATATACTTTTAAATTTCAACCAATATTGTCATACTTTTTTATAATTGTTTCTGTATCTACAATAACCTCTTGCCTATCCATTGTAGCTTAGTGGTATTTTAGGGGTGAAACAAGTCTTATGGATTATTAGGTCCTGAGTTCATTTCCTACAATGTGGTTTTTTTAAGATTTATCGGGTTTCCTCTTGAATTTGTGTGTAAACATTATTGTCTAGTGGAGATGGAAATGACAAGGTGATTCTGTTGGTAGCACGATGATACTCCGGTGGTTCGTCAATATTCCGTCAGTGATACAAATTCGCCGTTAAAAAAATATATGATCAACTCTTGAGCTACAGTTGCAGTTCATCTCAATCTATTTCACTTTTATAAATTTTAAATCGAGTTCAAGCTGAATATAACTCCAGCGTTGGCATCTTTGAGTATAATTTTGTTTTCGTTTTTTATTTATATTTTTTTACTTATTTATACTATGTTTTTTGACACTTATTTCATTATTAATTTATATTTTTTTTCTACTTGTTTATACTACGTTTTTCGACCCTTATATATTTTTTATATATGGATGTTATTTCTTTTTTAGTTTAGGCTTGTATAAAAATATATACAATACATCAACGTTATAAAAACCAAGTTAGCTCATCGAGCCGCAAGCTAGTGCGTGTATATTACAAACTTGGTTGGAGCTTGCCTCTTAATGTTATTAGCTCAAGCACAATTTGATATTGACTTGAGTGCCATACACACCTCAAAATCTTATACATGAGGCTTATCCAAATACATGCCCGTTATTACAAAAATTTTGGGTTTTCATTATTGATTTATTTTTTCTATGGTCCGTCATAAGGCTTTGCAAGATTCAGGTTGAACCAAGTCAACTTGGATACCCAAGTTGGAACAAAGTGATCAGATTGATTAAATATATTCGAGTTCGATTTAAAAAAAAAAATATATATATATATATATATATATTATATATATATATATATATATATATATATATGACATCTTAACATAAAAAAAATCAAATATAATTGGTTACTGACCAAACCTTAGTTCACCTTAGTTCTATCTGGCCCCGTCTCATCCAAACACACACCCCTTCTCTAAACCCTACATGGAATAGTGTTATGTCGACTTAAAAATCAGTTTCTAGAAGAATAAGACACTTAATAATTTAAGATGTTATTTCTTTTTTAGTTTAGGCTTGTTTAAAAAAAATCCAATAAATCAGCGTTATAAAAAACCAAGTTATCTCATTGAGCCACGAGTTGATACGTGTTTAATACAAACTCAATTGGAGCTTCGACTGACGTTTACATGTTAGGCTAGCTTGCCTCATATTATTAATTTTTATAAGCTTAAGCCCAATGATATCGACTCGACTCCCATCTCACACTTCAATCTTATATCTCTGGCTTATCCAAACACATAACCATTATTACAAACACTTTAGGTTTTGGTTTTTTCATTTACTTTTTCTATGAACCCTCGTAGGGCTTGCAAAATCCGGGTTGAGCCGAGTAACTAAGATAGTTGAATTGAGACGAAACGAGCTCCGACTGATTAAACACATTCGGTTTAGATCCTAAAAGAAAAAACCTATATACGAAACATCTTAGCGTAAAAAGATTCAATCCAACCTGAAAAGACCAAAGACCGACTCACACCATATCAATCCAATCTTCAAATTTAAATTATTAAAAAAAGTTAAAATCCGGTCCGGTTCACTTCTATCCTTTCCATGTTCCCTTGCCAACATGGAATAGTGACATGTCGATTTAAAATTAAAATCAGTTTCTAGAAGAATGAGATGTTTCAATAATAGTTTATGATATTTCTCCGCTTGAACCCATAAAAATCCATAACCAACGACCTTATATATATATATATATTATCAAACTACGTAATAATCAAATCACCTGCAACTTCAACAAAACCCTAAAACTTGATCACAACCATGGAGTCCACTTCAACAATCTACACAACTCTAAGCTTCAACACACATTCTTCTAACAACATCGCCGATAGAGTCGTTCTACAGCTTCTCACGCAGAACAATTTCAACAACGATGTCGATATCTTCACTTTCACCGACGATAATTGTGACGTAAGCACAATTCCTCACACAGAAACGGTGAATCTGATTGAAGATGAAGACGAACAGGAGTTCGAGTTTCCTGTGATGTGTTACAGACTCTAATTTGTTCCAGATTTCATCGGAATTCGTCTCCGGCGATCAGATCTCGCCGCGTTATCCGATTTTTAATCGGAATTTGCTGACGTCAGACGTGGATCTGAATATAAGTAACGATGTTGATGCTTTGAAGACGGAATCTAAACCGTCAGACGTCGATGTTAATCTCGGTAACGGCGTTAGTATTTTGAAAACAGAATCTAAACCGTCAGACGTCGATGATAATATCGGTAACGGTGTTAATAGTTTGAAGACGGAATCTAAACCGCCTCTGGTGAAACAGTTATCGCTGATGACGCTATTTGACGAAACTCGCGAAACGACGTCGAATTCGTCGTCGGAGGCGGACGAATTAGCCGGAATAACGCCGGATGCGTACTGCGTGTGGAAGCCGGATTCGAATCCACGTGGAAGACAATCAAAGCATAAGAAGAGCAATTCGATATCGATTGGCAATACGTCGAACAGGTGGAAGGTTCGAGATCTACTTAAACGAAGCTTCAGTGACGACGGTTATTCTACCGGTAAGGAAAAGGTTTCGCCGGTGTTTATTTTTATTCCTCCGGTTTCACCGGAAAAGGTAAAACAGGTCGGAAAAACTGTTAAATTGAAGAATATTCCGGCGTATAAGTTTACGAGGACGAAGACGGAAAGGAATATTCCGGCGTATAAGCCGTATCTTCCGTACCGGGAAGATCAGCTTGCTGCGTACGCGAATTTCACCGCTGCTAAAAATGGATGATTTATGAATGTTTTTTGTTATTTAGGGTTTATTGTGTAAATCTACGATTAGTTGTAAATTGCAAGTAAGATTATATTTGGGATTAGGAATAAATAAAATGTAAAACTTGAAGTAGTAAATATGAAAAAGAATTTTTTTGGTTTATTGTGTGATTTGATTTAATATTAAGAAGATTTGAACAAGCTGTTCAATCTTGTGTTTGTGTGTTTGATCAACAATCCTTATGGTTTATTCAATGGCATAATGGTTATTTTTATGGTTTAAATTCATAAGGAGGATCAATTAAATTTGGAAGTATTTTGGTGCTCGTGGCTGTGAGATAGGTATGGGAAACAAAGTTTTGATCGTGTTTGGGAGCTGATCAGAGAAACGAATCAAACGATAGCGGCGTTTTATCGGGTGGTTTTGGAGCCAAGGAACAATGGGTTTTGATCAAACCGAGTACTCACCAACTATAGGTTTTATTTATCGTGTTTTATTTTTGTTGGCGACTTTTTCTCGCCAAGGAGGAAAATCGTAGTAGGAAGTTCGATTATTTTTTTTGGCAAAAAACCAACGAGTGAGTCGCGGAAGAAACGAAACAGCAAGGGGCTTAGGGATTCGTTCACCAACTGAGGGACGGATCAACAAGTGGGTTGTCTTTTTGGTGGTTGATATTAGCGGGGGCTTATCAAGGAGAAGTCAGACAAAGTGATAAAACTACGATCAAAGAAAGGTTATAATTGTTTTACATAAACTAAAGCGAACTTTGGTTCGTGTTAGCTGGTGTCACGGGGGAGTACCGTTGGGATGACAGTGGTGACGTGTGATGGTGAACTTCACGCGTTGGTAACTTTCAATTAAGTTAAGATCAAGACTCGGTCCTTCCTGCCAATGATAAAAACAAAGTAACCGATGTAGGTTGTTTTTCTGGCAAAAGTATTTGATTGGATTTGCGGGTAGAGGGACGAGAAAAGTTTCATTAATGGGGTGCTTTGAGTCTTGTTGTTTCTAGCAAAGGAAGAAAATACGGTAGAGGGGGGGGGGCTTGTTTTTTTCTTTGATTGATGGTAAAAAAAACATTGTAGTTCTAATGACCCTGGAATAGGAAGATATTAAGATTGATCAAGGGATTCTATTTGTCAGAAATTGGCACAAATGTGAAGGAAGTGGTCTAATTCAAAACAAAGGAGGAGAATGAATACGTTAATCTTGAATTAAAGAGATAAAGATTAAGACGAGTTATGGATAATTCTTGGTGAATTAATTATTGGGTATTATTTATTTAAATAATGGATAATTGTTGGTTTATTAGATATGTTTATCTAGTTAGTTACTTTAATTATTTTAATAAAGTTTGAATTGGGTTAAGATTAATTTGTTTTTAGTATAAATATATGGTAGGTCTACCGTAATCTTTGTGCTTTGACTTACTAATAAAAAAAGTCAAACAAGTTGTTCAATCTTGTGTTTGTGTGTTTGATCAAGAGCATGATTTCCAACATAAATGAACCGAACGAACACGGATAAGACCTTGTTCGTGTTAGTTCATTAAGGAATGAACATATTCATGAACGGTTCACGAACGCTTAGCGAACGAGATTTTTTATTTGTGTTCGTTCATTAAAGAAATGAACGTGTTCATGAACACTTACTGAACGCAAATAAACAGAAACAAATATTCATGAATATAAATGAACACAAACGAACGTACATATTCACTTTAAAATAAAAAGCTTTTTCATCAGAATGATGACAAAGATTACGACGAAGAATCCAAACATGAATAAATAAATACTTAACATAATTATCTGAACATTGTTGACATAGTTACCATAAACATAATTAACACAAATATAAGGATTTTCGCAAGATTTCACAAAAACTGAAATTGATATGTTAAACGAGGGATGTTGGCAGAGACATATAGTATAACTATGGTTTTAAATGTTAAAAACCTAAAACCAATAAATTAAAAAAATATAATATAAAAAAACTCTTTAAATAGACAAACATCAATGAACACGTTACCGAACGTTCACGGACATAAACGAAAAACAAAACCTCTGTCATGTTCGTTTGTTTATTTAACTTATCAAACAAAATTTCTTGTTCGTATTTGTTCATTTATGAAAAGAACATAAACGAACTTATCGTCAAATGCTTCACAAACTATTCGCTGAACGTCCAGTCCGTTTATAGCTCTAGACACGCTCAATTGTTCCTCTCATCCACTAACTTTCGTATAGCTACTCTTTTGGAATTTTAAACACGCAAGACAGATTGTGTTTGGACTCGACTTTCACATCTCTCTCCCACACACACATATGTATAATATTTTAATACTTAAAAATGTTGTTTGAAAAATGTATTGCTGACTAAGTGTTTGGAGTTAATCTAATATAACAACTGATGAGTGGCATTTGCAAAGTTTGAAATATGTGTTGAAATGTAATAATTATTATTATTATCAGCAACATTTAGATACCACTCAACTACTATGTACAAATGTCTTAACTAGTGTCTATAATGATGTGAACTCCTTGAAATGTTCCACCTAACCTGACCTAGTCTAAGATTGAGGCATAAATTACAAGTTATGAACATTTCTACTTCTAAGATTGAGGCAATAAGTTACGAGTTATGAACATTTCTATTCGTACTTTGGGTCAGTCGTGACTCGTTCGACGTCGGATGTGAGCTATTAAATCTTTTAGCTCAACATCCTAACAAATGCCTGCCCCAATTGATCTTGTGTTTATTAACTCAACTAGGTTTTTAACAATCGTCGCGTTGGGCGAACTTCTTTTGTTATTTAATTTGTGTTTACATGTGTTTTGAAATCACTACAAGCGCGTTGCGCACGGAACCGCTGGCAAGAATAAAAAGAAAATATAGAAAAAAACACTAAAAGATAACCGAAAGAAAATCAACCAAAAAGTTGTATGGTAATGATGTTCGTATGAAACACGTGGTCAGAGATGGCCAAATGTACTGGGTACCGGTACCGAATTTCCCGAATCGAAAGATCTTAAGTACCAATGTGGTACCGACTTTTGCTGTTCCTGGTACTGGTTCGCTACTGGTTTTTACCTTCATATACCGGTATTTTCGGTACCGGTACCGATTCGGTATCAGTTGGCGTTGAGCTCATCCCTACGTCTAAAACTAAAAAAAAAACATTAAAAGTTGAAGAAAATCAACAAAAAAAGTTGCACGATACCGTTGTTCGTACGGTACCCTTGATCAGGGATTAAGAAATGGTACCGGGTAGCAGTACCGAATTCCCGAACTAAAAGAATTTCAATATCAATTCAGTACCTACTTTTGACGTTTTCTGTACCTGGCTCTCTTGTATATATTGCTTCAAAATGTTTACATTTGTAAAACTACCAAAAGGGTAAAATCTTAATTCTCTTAATAATGTAGTATAGATAAATGCACATTAGTGTTTGTTTGTTAGGTTATGTAGTTTTCACTATCTAAAATTGTGTGTTTTTATATTTTAGTTTAAAAATATAATATATCCAATTTAATTCATGTTGTTTCATGTCATGCAGTTGTTAAACGACATTAGTACCTCTATTGTCGTGATCTTGACGATCCGTTAGTTAAGTTAGTTATATTATATTACACTAGTTTAAAACCTTATCTTTTACACGGGGTGTATAAATTTAAATTTTATATAATAAGCAATATAGTTTTATCTTTAAAATATTTCGTGCCGAGTTAAATAAATATAATTTAATTGATTAACCTCGTTAATTGATTAACCTCGTATATTGCATGAGTTAAATAAATATAATTTAAGTGATTAACGCACGTGGTCGTCAAGATATATATTTAAATGACAAATTTGTTTTTTTATCGATTATCAAGTTAAAAACATACTACAGTAGCAACTTTTGTTAATAGTGACTTTGAATGATTGGTCTATTTTTCTTAAAAATTTTATTGTCTTTTTTTCTACTTTTATTTTACCACTTAACTTTTAGCATTGGCACTTACTACTTTTTAAGTTTATAAGACTTTGTATTCGAGCTTTAAGTATATTTATTCTTATGTACGTGTAGATATAAATTTAAACTGGTTTATGTTTCGAAGTAAATTTTTATCAGAAATGAGTCGCGTCATATATAATATGTTTTTATGCTTATTATGTTGTATGTTTCAGTTAGTCTACATTTTGACGCAATTCTTTTTTCCAGAAATAAGTCGTGTTAAATACAATACGTTTCGTGCTTATTTTTTATATAGTTTTCAGTTGATTCATTTTTTGACGTAATTTTTGTTTGAAACACCGTGACAACATCGCGATACGCGGTCATGCGGGCCTATTTAGCAGTTAGTTACAATTATCATTATTTATTCCAAGATAGGATATTAATTCTCATATTTAACATTATATATATCGGGTATGGTTCGTTATCTACTTATCTGTTACGATCATCACAAGAGAAGATATTTTTGGCCGATATTATCATGAGCATTACTTTTTTCCTAAAATAAAATAATTATTAAATTTATTTAAAAATTAAAAGCGACAGATTATAAAGTAAGAGGACTATTTGTTTTTACTTGAGTTTAATGAATATTATATTTTATCAAGCTGAAAATAAAGATTACTTATCTTTGCAAGCTAAAGTCAAATAGATTACATTTGACATTTTAATTATATTATTAGAGTAAAAGTTAGGTTTGTGTAAGTTGTGTTATTAGAAGTCGTGCTAAAGTTATTATTATTAAGTTGGTGGTGTGGTACAACCATGATTCCTGACACCTCATCATTTTTGGCGTCTCATCGAGTCTCTTTCTTATTTCCTGGGCGCTATGGGAAGCTATTCTTGATTCCTGCCAAAGAGATGCATGCGTGAAAGACTACATTTGGTGAGACCTATGTCTCTTGACCAATCAAATTTTGCTTATATTTTTCTTAATATCTAATTAAGGCGCTTGGTGGGGGCTTTATCCCACACAAGCATTATTAGAGGAGGCATCATTTAATCATTTTTATCTCAAATTATACGTGATGCTTACGCAACATGATAAAGGCCCTAGAAGCTTTATATCACACCGATCATGTTTATTGATAATATTTCATATTAATAACTACTAGTTTCCAGAATTATTCATTATTGGGAGTTTTACATTTGTTTCTATTAGCCTAAAGAAAATCACATGTTATAATTCATATATTATTGGTGGAGTGTCCGTGCGATACGGCGGAAAACACAAAACATTTGGTCTGTTGGGTTTTGAATCTCTGTTGCTACCAAAATCAAAATTATGGTTAAGAGGATTTTAAAACTATTCGGTTTCGTTATTGGTGGCATTTGATTCGGTTTTTTTCAGTTAAAACTTTTGGCATGGGCTAAATTTTTTAAAACTTTTGTGAAAAATTGAAATTAAACCTAGATAAATATATTACAACTAATGAGATAAATATTATACCCCTTTAATGAAAATAATATGATTCAACCTCAAATAAGAGTATTAAGTCTTTGGACTAATATATATATATGGATAAACATTATACCCATTTAAAGAGAATAACATGATTTCACCCCAAATAAGAGTATTAAATCTTTTTAGCAATATATTGGATGTGACTATGAATGGTTTGGTCAGTTAGGTTGTTATCTTCAACCAGAGGAGAAACCAAAGTCATTGATCTTTTGCTTTAAAATACATTAAATTAAGGTATAAAAATATGAAATGGTTCGGTTCGATTCGACTAATATGAAATAAATGAACTTATGGTATAAAGCTAGAAATATGTGAAATATGAATGGTTCGGTTCAATTCGATTAATTTTGGTTAAACGAGGGTACAAAAGAAGAACTGACATTCGATTTTTGGTTGATTAGTTTTTGGTTAATCAGTTTTTAGTTAATTTGGTTTTTATGTTGATTTTGGTTCAGTTTTGTCTGTAATCTATTTGGTTTTAGTTAACAATTCAGTTATTGTTCATCCAAGACATTATTAATCACTTAACAAATCAAATTTTTGTAATTAAAAAAGAATATAGTAAAACTATACTCAAATTAAAAAGAAGTCGCTTTTATGGTGTATTTTAAAAAAATATTAATGTATGGAAAATTTATATTTATTTGAAAACCATGGGGTTGTTAATTTTTGGGAAATTGGCTATAATAATCCCATGTAGGTCTTATTGGCCATTAATAATCCCACCTCAGAATATTCCCTCCACCAGTCCCACCTTTCACATATTTTTCCTACAATGGTCCCCCGTTAAAAAAACTTAACGGAGTTAAGCATTTTTCCAAATTACAAATAGATTTTTAGGGCTTTTGATTAGAACGACGATCCGAGTCCATTGATGTAAAACTTGTCTCGAAACGGTGCTCCAAACAATGAAAACAGCGCTTCAATTCGGGTGTTTAAATTTCCAATTAACCAAAATCAACTCACTTGGAGCACCATTTCGAAGTAAGTTTTACATGAATGGACTCGTATCGTCGTTCTAATCAAAAGCCCAAAAAATCTGTTTGTAATTTTGAAAAAAGCTTAACTCCGTTAAGTTTTTTTAACGAGGGACCATTGTCGGAAAAATAGGTGAAAGGTGGGACTGGTGGGGTGAATATTCTGAGGTGAGATTATTAATGGCCAATAAGGTCCAGATGGGATTATAACAGACCAATTCCCCTTAATTTTTTAGAAGTGAATAAAAAGTAACTACTAATTAATTATCTATAATTTAATAAAGACAAGGTAATTAAAGTGTGGGTTAGAATAAAATACAAAGTCTTCTAAAATAAGAAGTTGTAAAAATGGTATTAAACAGACACCGATTGACCTCATAACGGCATTAGAACTGTCTCATCGAACTATATGATATGATATTTTAGGTTTTTGGTTTTAGATGTTTATCTTGTAACTTTTAGAATTTTTGTTTACGTCATTGTATCTTTTTATTTAGCATTATGTCATTTCTATATTTGTATCGTTGTGTCATTTTTGCAACTAATTGTGTCTTCTTTTCTTTGACATTGTGTTATATTTTTTGTCATTGTGTTATATTTTGTTCGACATTGTGTTATATTTTGCGATCCATTGTATCTTTGTACACTTCTTATTTTTAGAAGCATTTGTAGAATAACTTTACCCATTAAGTTGTAACTAATATGAGAGGATTAAAGTGTAATTAGTGTTTGAAATACAGTTATATCCTCATTTTATATCGTACCTTATGCATTAAAGAAAAAAAAAGTATTTAACTTTTTAGTATCTGAAAATATACTTGTCTCATGCATTATATTTAGTATCTTAAAATTCACTGATGATATTTGAGGTAATAGGTCTGACTCTCTGTTGAGGGCCACAAACAAGTTACTGAGCCTATCTTCAATGCTACGGGCACCCTGAGGCGTCCTTAGCTGACATGTCATTTGCCACATCATATACTTATACATCCATAAAAACTTCATTTCATCTCGGACCCTACAAATATACTTACTCTCCTAAACTTCCACCTCATCACCTACCCACTACACACAATATTTAAATAAAAGTTTATTTTTTTTGTTTGGGCCCACCTCATCGCCAAAAACAAGACAAACATGCATCCATAACTAAGGCTATGGGGTGTGTGGGTCGGCTCCGGGCCGTCGAGCTCCGTCCACACTGCCCCACGGATCGTCCCGTCTTCGACGTTTTCCTCTTGCCGCTCGCGACGAGCCATTGCTTTATCCAACACACACAGACACACGTATACATACATACGTATGTATGTATCTATAAAGGAGCTCATCACCACACCCTTAGGCTATGGGGTGTGGGGCATTGGTTGGGGCGGTGGATGCCAAGCAACGGCGGCTAAACGACACCGGGCAAGCGTTGGCCACGGCGTTGCCTTGCTGCTGTGGGTTTGAAACCTGGCATGGGACGGGGGAGAGGTGAGGTGGCTGCCTTGGATTGGCTGGGGTGAGATGATCGTTTGGGCTAGCCGTTGCCAAACGGCTACTTTATTCAAAAAAATTATTTCTTTTTTTAAACATTATAAATGCTCACCCATTTTTTACTTTTTTTACCACCTCTCTACTTCTTCAATCTCCATATTTTTTGTATAAATTCAACCCACTTAATCCTCTACAATCCATCCATTTAACCGAAACAATGACCCAACCAACCCCTTTGATTACCAAGAGAACCCGAATCCTAGCCCGCCACAAAACCGTCAACCACCAAACCCGACCCAGATACCCCTTACACGGGGCCATCCACACGGTGTAGTATATTCATCGTGTCCCGATCTAGCCAGATTCGCGTCGTATTAAGGAAACCTTGTATTCACGAACTTTCCATACGACGATTCATCTATTCAAGTTAACCTTTCCCAACCCGATTCCGTACCCAAAACATAACCGCAAGACGTTGGTGGTTCGTCATCCAAACCCGCCAAAAAAAAGTCACAAGAAAAAAACGGATGAAGAAAAAGCACTAGTGGCCGCTCAAAGAACACAAATAAAGTGGACGCCTCAAGAAGAAACTACTTCGACAAGATGTTATATCGACGGATCGCAAAATCCAATTCATGCTATTTTGTATATAATAGTTATTTTTTTCAGTTTTATTATAACTTTTTATAATGCCTAAATTGTTTTTGGAATAGGGAATTCACGACACCGCAAAGATTTTTGGGATTCCATAAAGAAATCATTTCATACGCAAATGCAAAGCGTTGAGGCGTATCGTGAAAATGATAGCTTCTCGTCCAAATGGAATGACATAAATACACACGTCACTGCGTTCAACGGTTGTTTCTGTAACATTCGTGTAAAATGGGTGTCAAGAACCCGCTCCTTTTGAAATTCAAAGTAATTATTTAATGTTTCATTATGCAATCATTAGTATTAAATAATTTATTTTATAACTAATACTTACAAATAAAATATTAATTATAAAGGATAATAAGTGAATCATTAAAAATAATAATAATAATAATAATAATAGTGACCGGGAATCGAACCCGGGTCACTCATCAAGAACACACACCGAAACACCACTGCACTGCACACACTATATGTTTTAAAACTCAACCCAAATAAATTATATACTCAGACCAACCAAATACGTTACTGAGCAACTACCCAAACCCCCAACACCCAATTAAAGGAAGATAACAGTTCCGTTTTGATCTGAATTTGAGCAAAGTCTGGTACGCAAAAGCATAACTGAAAACGAATTTAGTCATGGAGAAACCGTCGGAAATCATTGGGAAATTAAAACCGCATAATTTAAGGTGAAACTGTTTACTACAATTGAACCTGTTGCACTATAAATATCAGCATATCCTTACCTCTATTACACTCACAATATCTCAATCCTTGCACTTTTAATTCTCTGTTAAAACCGTCCTCTGTTCGTCGGAAAATTTTCCGCACTCGCCGGAGTTGATCACCGGAAATCAGAATCCTGCCTTCCAATTGGTATGAGTCCCTAAAACTTCCATATATGTCATGTTTAATTCATTTAGAATACAATCGGTAAATCAGAACGGCTAAAGTGTATAAACTGTCGAGTTATGTTCCGATGTTGAAATCAATGAAGAAGATGAGTTCAGTCAGTGTTTAATATAAATAAAAAATCAGATTACAACCGGGTTAGACACACAGTCCAGTGGTGGACTGTGTGCACACTTATCATGCATGTCCCGAGTTCGAGCCCAATAGGATACCAGTTTTCTGGAATAAAATGTTTCTTTTTAAAAGCCTAGCCAGACCAGTTTCTAGAAAGTATATGAATATAAAGTAATTTCAGTTTATGATGGGTTAGACACCCAGCCCAGTTGGTTGGGCTGGGTGCAAAGTGTCAGTGTGACCGTGGGTTCGAAAGTTGTACTCCCCACCGGTTCGATAATTAAAATCCTTTTTAATTTAAATCATTTCTGATATAACCTAACAAGTGTATAAGTATAATAAAAATCAAGAAACTAACGGGTTAGACATGTAGCTCAGTTGGAAGAGCTGCGTGCACGTGAACGGAAGGTTTCAGGTTCGAATCTCATCACACGCATCCAAAATCGCTTAAGAACCGGTCAGGTCTTGTCAGATCTGACAATATATTTTTTAATATATAATTTTATTTTATTTTACTTATTTTTATTACTTATAAATACTACTTTAGTTAATATTTAAATAAAAATGTTTAAAAATACAAATATGAAGGCCCTAAAAACTCAATAAAAACCACAAAATCTAACAAAAGTATTAAATCAAAATATTTATTTGGTTATATTTATCGAATTATCGTATTATTATTTTAGGTTAGTATTCGTTCGTCGATCAAATCCTCAACTCGGACGCCCTTACCATTACCAAGAATACGCACCCACGGTGAGTAAATTCTTACAAATTCCCCTTTTTATTCATGTTTTGGGGTGTATCATGTGTCATTTATTTATATCTTTTATTCAAACACTTGTGCTATTACCATTATATGATCTGAACGTGTGATGTAAACGTTGTTTGTTGTGATGTGTGTTTACATTTTGTCAAGTTGCGTGCAAATCATTCATTAGTCCCATCAGTTCCTCGTTGGAGACGAGTTGAGCATCGCGTGCCTCATTAGATCGGCTCCGTTTGATTGAGCCTTGATCTCATTGTTCATCATTTGGTGTGTGCGTGTGCATTAATTGATATTATATGTTTTGTGATTAAATTTACATATACGTATACTCATATGTGGTTATGCACCTTTTTATAACCAATATAACAAATTCGTTCAAATGTTTTCATAAGATTCACTCGCCAACTTTTGTTGACCCAAAACCCTATTTTTACACATGATACAGGTGGACAGGTTGAAGCAAGGAACACATAGAAAATTGCCTTAGAAGAAAAATAAAGAAGTCATGAAAAATGTATTTGAACATGTTGTGCTTGTATGTTTATTGTAATTTCTTCTTTAAAAAGAAATAATAAATATGAAACTTTATAGTAAATGTCATGAGCTTTGATGAAAACCCAATAATGCCCCGACTACCATTTCCGCTGTGGGTCAGGGTGTGACAGATTGGTATCAGAGCTTTTGACTATAGGGATATATGATAGGTTATTAGACCCTTAGAGCCTATACTATAGTTGATTAGATTTTAATTGTTTATGTGGTTACATGCAAACTCATGATGTTTATTTGTTTCGTATTTATTACACACACAAATGCATGCAAACACTTTCACTATCATTTTGTGTGATACTTAATGAGTTATACTTGTTGTCAAACATAACATGCTTACATATACATTCATCACGCATATTTCAATGTTCACATATTCAAATCATCCCCATATTTCCTTTATTCAAGATTTTGTGGCATTTTTTCGTTTTTCAATCTCATCAAAGTGAGTTCTACGACGGGCATGTAGTAACTGGAAGGGTACAAGTACCGGTAGTCGAAACGTCCTGTCTAGGTTGGCATTCGTATAAATCCAATATAACGGACTAGTTTGCCTACCTGGGGACTAACGATGAGGGTACGAATGACCTATTAGGCCAAAGCATGCCACACCAAACGTCGTTCGAACTAATCCTACTTTGAGTTGTCATTGTGTCCATACCAGGACACCCTCCGACCTTATACTTTGCTGTCATGTTTTACGATTTTCATTATGGTGGCGCAAGTGTTAACAGGCCAACACCAATATGAACCCTACCAGAGCCCAGTAGTCATGGGGGCCCACATGACTACCAAGGCCAAGTAAGGGGACACATGGGAGCCCAAACATGAGCAAAGCCCAAGACATCCTATGGATGTAGCAAATTTATTTTCTTCATTTGTTTTGTGAATGTTCATTTCTAAATACAACACATGACACCTAAAACGTCAAACTCATACTCTCGATACGTATTCCTTGTAGATGTCTTCTAGTCACCACGTAGAGGTAGGAGATCAGAAAAATTCCGCGAGCGCATAGCCGCCCAAATCGCTCAACAAATGGCCGTCGTAATCCCAACATCGTAGTTCAAGTTCAACAAGCCCTTACCGCTAATCCTGTCAACCCAATCAACCAAGAAGATCAAAACGTTGTCAACCTTCCCCCAAATACCACTAAATGCACCTTCAAGCATTTCAAATCCTGCGATCCTTCAAAATACGAAGGGACTAAAGGTGTCACCGCTCTCCTCCATTGGTTTGAGGAGATGGAAAACACTTTTCTCAATTGCGACTGCCCCGATGATCGCAAGGTGCGATATGCTACCGGTCGTTTGTTCGGAGTAGCACTTACATGGTGGAATACAGAGAAGGGCAAGCGAGGTGCTGAGGATGCTATGACCTTGACTTGGGAAGAGTTGAGGGAGATCATGACAAGTCGTTTCTGTCCAAGAAGCGAAATCAAGAAATTAGAAGATGAGTTCTACTCTTTGAAACAAAAGGAGGGCGACCACACCACATACAACAAGAGATTCCTTGAGTTGAATCAGATGGTCCCCAACTTGTTCACTCCCCTCTACCGTTTGATCGAGCACTACATTCGAGGTCTTCCTTAAAAAATTCAAGACCCTGTAATAAGTACCACACCTGCAACTTTGGAAGCAGCAATGGAGTTAGCTACAGAGCTCACCGAAAACCACATACGGAATAAAGACTTCAAGGAGGAGAAGAAGAAAGATAAAGCATCAACCGAAACCTCAAACTCAACCCAGACCGAGTCTTCTTCTCAACCCACTTCTAAGAGAAAACGAGATGGGCAAAATTTCGCTGTCACCCAACGCAATCAACCAGCTCCACAAGCCGTACCCCTCCAAGCTATCCCAATCACTCAAGTAGCACCCAACCCTATTTACCCAAATAAGAAAACTTACATTGGACCTCACCTTCAATGCAACACCTGCTTTTATCACCATCCATCTACCATACCTTGTCGACTGTGTGCTAATTGTGGGCGTTATGGTCATTTGAGCAAAACTTGTCGTACCCCTCAAAACCAAGCTTCACCCATACCCAAAACATGATCCAATCATATCAACAACCCCAATACCCCATGTTTCCACATGTTCGAGCTTGCTTTAATTGTGGGGACCCTACCCATTTTAGAAACACGTGCCCTCGATTGGTTAACATCATAAACGCCCAAGCTCAAGCAAACCCAGTTAACCAAGCAAATCAAGAAAACACAACCACTAGGCCACCAGCAAGAGGAAGAGCTTACAACATCAACGCCAATCCTATTGAAGATAATAACGGCCCAAACGATCAACCCAACTAGCCTTCCCTCACCAAGAATCAAGACTCAACTCCAACCATCTAGTTCTTAATGTTTTCTCAATCTTTACGCATCCCTGTTATAAATTGGGAATTTATGTATCCAAGAATTTTAATGCAAATTGATATTTCATTTTGTTTTATATCTTTACTCATTGATTTAACTTTCATATCATCATACACCACGACGTATCTCGATCTCATCATTTAAAGAAGTTGGGTTGTGTCTCACTTTTTCATAGACTGACCCCTTCATCATAGCAAACGAGAGAGGTACTGTCGTCATTCCAACATGTATTCTTTCAGATTTGAGACTCAAGCTTTGGCTGTTGTGTTTGTTTTGTAGATTTTAGAATCACATAGAACTAATCATAACTTACTGACAAAGCCAATGAAAATTTGACGAGAATATGGTGGATACGCCGCTGGTACTTCCTATATGTAAGTATTCTTGTCAAAGGATCAAAAGCATTGTCAGGCGGTTCTGAGAAGTTCCGTGTAGGTTTTAATATCGTCATGGTTGAAGTTTTTGTTTTATGATATAACCTTATCTTTTCAAACGTATCAATCCTCTCAAAACTCTTATGCATGAGATCATACCCAGCCAATCAACTCTGGTTATCCATGTTTCACATTTCTATACTTTAGGCATCAAAAAGCGATTCCTATAGCAGGATATTCAACCCCTACTAGGAACGTTACCGCCTCATTTAGAACTCAAAATCTCACACTCCTCTGGTTATGTAATCGTCAAATCCAAGCATCACACCTTCGTTTTCTGTTAAAAGATATCCAAACTTTTGTCAGAATCAAAAACGAGAATCTAAGTTCAAGTGGGAACGCAAAGACTCAATGCGTGAAAAATACCCGCATCTTTTAACTTCTACTTAAATTTCGGGACGAAATTTCTAAAAGTAGGGGATACTGTAACATTCGTGTAAAATGGGTGTCAAGAACCCGCTCCTTTTGAAATTCAAAGTAATTATTTAATGTTTCATTATGCAATCATTAGTATTAAATAATTTATTTTATAACTAATACTTACAAATAAAATAATAATTATAAAGGATAATAAGTGAATCATTAAAAAAAAATAATAATAATAAAATAGTGACCGGGAATCGAACCTGGGTCACTCATAAAGAACACACACCGAAACACCACTGCACTACACACACTATATGTTTTAAAACTCAACCCAAATAAATTATATACTCAGACCAACCAAATACGTTACTGAGCAACTACCCAAACCCCCAACACCCAATTAAAGGAAGATAACAGTTCCATTTTGATCTGAATTTGAGCAAAGTCTGATACGCAAAAGCATAACTGAAAACGAATTTAGTCATGGAGAAACCGTCGGAAATCATTGGGAAATTAAAACCGCATAATTTAAGGTGAAACTGAATTACTACAATTGAACCTGTTGCACTATAAATATCAGTATATCCTTACCTCTATTACACTCACAATATCTCAATCCTTCCACTTTTAATTCTCTGTTAAAACCGTCCTCTGTTCGTTGGAAAATTTCCGCACTCGCCGGAGTTGATCACCGGAAATCAGAATCCTGCCTTCTAATTGGTATGAGTCCCTAAAACTTCCATATATGTCATGTTTAATTCATTTAGAATACCATCAGTAAATCAGAACGGCTAAAGTGTATAAACTGTCGAGTTATGTTCCGATGTTGAAATCAATGAAGAAGATGAGTTCAGTCAGTGTTTAATATAAATAAAAAAATCAGATTACAACCGGGTTAGACACACAGTCCATTGGTGGACTGTGTGCACACTTATCATGCATGTCCCGAGTTCGAGCCCAGTAGGATACCAGTTTTCTGGAATAAAATGTTTCTTTTTAAAAGCCTAGCCAGATCAGTTTCTAGAAAGTATATGAATATAAAGTAATTTCAGTTTATGATGGGTTAGACACCCAGCCCAGTTGGTTGGACTGGGTGCAAAGTGTCAGTGTGATCGCGGGTTCGAAACTTGTACTCCCCACCAGTTCGATAATTAAAATCCTTTTTAATTTAAATCATTTCTGATATAACCTAACAAGTGTATAAGTATAATAAAAATCAAGAAACTAACGGGTTAGACATGTAGCTCAGTTGGAAGAGCTGCGTGCACGTGAACGGAAGGTCTCAGGTTCGAATCTCATCACACGCATCCAAAATCGCTTAAGAACCGGTCAGGTCCTGTCAGATCTGACAATATATTTTTTAATATATAATTTTTTTTTATTTTACTTATTTTTATTACTTATAAATACTACTTTAGTTAATATTTAAATAAAAATGTTTAAAAATACAAATGTGAAGGCCCTAAAAACTCAATAAAACCCACAAAATCTAACAAAAGTATTAAATCAAAATATTTATTTGGTTATATTTATCGAATTATCGTATTATTATTTTAGGTTAGTATTCGTTCGTCGATCAAATCCTCAACTCGTGCGCACTTACCATTACCAAGAATACGCACCCACAGTGAGTGAATTCTTACAAATTCCCCTTTTTATTCATGTTTTGGGGTGTATCATGTGTCATTTATTTATATCTTTTATTCAAACACTTGTCCTATTACCATTATATGATCTAAACGTGTGATGTAAACGTTGTTTGTTGTGATGTGTGTTTACATTTTGTCAAGTTGCGTGCAAATCATTCATTAGGCCCATCAGTTCTTCGTTGGAGACGAGTTGAGCATCGCGTGCCTCATTAGATCGGCTCCGTTTGATTGAGCCTTGATCTCATTGTTCATCATTTGGTGTGTGCGTGTGCATTATTGATATTATGTGTTTTGTGATTAAATTTACATATACGTATACTCATATGTGGTTATGCACCTTTTTATAACCAATATAACAAATTCGTTCAAATGTTTTCATAAGATTCACTCGCCAACTTTCGTTGACCCAAAACCCTATTTTTACACATGATACAGGTGGACAGGTTGAAGCAAGGAACACATAGAAAATTGCCTTAGAAGAAAAATAAAGAAGTCATGAAAAATGTAGTTGAACATGTTGTGCTTGTATGTTTATTGTAATTTCTTCTTTAAAAGGAAATAATAAATATGAAACTTTATAGTAAATGTCATGAGCTTTGATGAAAACCCAATAATGCCCCGACTACCATTTCCGCTGCGGGTCAGGGTGTGACAGTTTCCATAAGGCGAAGAACTCGCCAAGGAGCAGTGAAACCGAGGGCGACTTTATCAAGAATGACATTGTATCATATAGAGAAGACAAGAAGCACGAGTTCAAGTACATGCATTGTTGGGATGTATGTAGGTACGCTTCTAAATGGGCGAGAGTCCCTCCTGCTAGCGAATCAACCTCATCCAAGAGGGCAAGAACACCCTCGTCCCAAGCTCAGTCAGATGCTCGTGATCAAGAACTTGATCTAAATTATTCCCCTTCCCGCCCACTCGGTAGAGACACGTCAAAAAGCGGATTCAAAGAGGGTGTACACCGACCAGTTCGAAGAAATTGAGACGAAAATTGACACATTCAGGTTCATTCAACAACAAAAGATGGAGGTGAAGAAAAATATTCAAGCGTCTCTCGACAAAAAGGCATCTCAAAAAAATTGCAGAGATGAATTTTCTCGCCATGAACGTCGATCACCTTATCGGTGCAGAATTGGCAATGACGTTAAAAATGAAAAAAGAAATCTTGAAAAAATATAACATGGTTAAAATCATGAAATTTTTTATTTTTATTTTACGTAGTTGTTTTTTTTAAATTTTATGTAGTGTTTTTTTAAATTTTATTTGTACAATTTTTTTAATTTTATGTAGTTGTTTTCTTTAATTTTATGTAGTTTTTTTTAATTAATCGTGAACAGTTGTAATATTTGATTGGTCTATGTTACTTTCATTTATAGGGTTAGAATATTATTGTGTGTATGGTTTTTTATGACTAATTTAGGGTTTTAATCTTGAACTTTGATAACTTTAATAGATTTATTATAACCTAAGTTTAATAATAATTCTTTTTTATTTGTACATTTTAAAAATATTATATGCAATCTTCTATTTTAGTTATTGTGTTAATGTAATTAATAGAAATTTTAAATAGTTAAAAAAATAGGAGAATCTACATGGTTGGCCACGCCAGCCAGCCGAAGTCACACCATCCCACACCCTTTGATTTCTTGAATTACCTTATGGAGCCCATGACCCTAATCCAAGCCCCCCCCCCCCCCACACACACACACACCCTGCGGTCTTAGCCCATCTCTTGGGGCACATCCCCCACACCCAATGGCGTGGTGGATCATCACAAAGGAGTACCCTCCTCCACACTCACCAGCTTAAGGGTTTCATTGATAAGGGCATCAAAGAGCATCATTGCTCCAATGCTAAAGTCTTATAAAGGCTTGTAAGGGCAAGGCGGGTAAGGATGCATTGGAGATAGTTTAAGAGACTGGTCAAAACTAAAAAAAACGTAAAAGGATATATCTAGGTTTAAATTGAATATGTCTCATTCAGTGGCGAAGCTTGCCGTCAAAAACCCGGGGGGGGGGGGGGGGGGCGAAAACGTATATACCCAAAAATTTCTATACGAAAACTACATATATAACACTACTGAGCGAAAAGTTCGGGAGGCGGGCGCTCCTCCCCGCCCTAGGAAAGCTTCGCCCCTGGTCTCATTCGGTTTTGGTCTTTTCCTGTAAAAATTAGAAGAAGCAAGATGATGCACAATCTAGCTTAGGCTTTAGTCCTTTAGGGACCAAAAGACTTGAGCTAACTAGTTGGTCTTGTTTTTTTCGAGGTTTTTACCTGCGAGGAAATCATTAAGTACCTACTAACAAAAAAACCAAACCATTTAAACGATTTTGGTTGGGGACGCCTTAGGGCCCGAAACATTTTGTTTTCTTATGAGTTTTATGCTCTATAAATTAAAATATATACATAATGAATCAGAAAAGAGCATATTAATTCACTTGTTTTGGTGGTTTGCAAGTCATTTTACAACCAAGAGGTGAAATGACATTAACTCATTTTCATATATTTAAAATCTTTTTATATATTCTTTTAAAATTTTTATATTTTAGGGGCCGTATTTTTATTTATCTAGGGCTCAAAGATTTTCAAAGACGCCCTAGTCCACAATGGCGTGATTTTTTTCTAAGATGGTTATAAATATCTCCGCGAAATAACACAACTGATGTGAAAGAAGCGACGACAGTGATGAGATTCATCATATCTAATTCATTTAATATATTAAGAATGTCTTTTGATAGACATTAATGAATCATTCTTTCATTTCAAAATGAAAAAAAAAAATAAAACTAGATTGAATATATCAATTAAAAAATCATTTTTATTAAAACTAGATTGAATATATCAATTAAAATATCATTTTTAGTTTGGAGAAACTAAATTAATAAACGCACATTAAACATGTATTCGTAGGCTACAAGTTGCAGAAATCTTAAACTTATTAACAAGTGATCATATGAATTATTAAGTAAGATATTTGTAAAAATAAGTTCTAGAAGAAGACTTTTTCATAATCGTACTGATGTGACCCTTTCTCTAACCTTTGTAACCAACAAAATTAATTTAAAACAATGAAATAGAGGTTTCCGTTTTTTCCTTCCAGCCAAAATTAATAAGTAATTTATAATTTAAAAGTTTTCTCATTTTACAGACTTTATGATTCCAAAACTATCAACTAATAACGCTTAAGATTATTTATAATCATGCAAAACATGTCTAACGTGACTACGACGTAGTTCCAGCACTGGACTACGTGATTACATAAGTGACGGATCCAGTGATGTTTTGGGGGTTCCCGGGAACTCCCTCGCTTTGGAATAAAAAATGAAAAGAAATAGTGGAAATTTGGTATGATTTAAAAATAATAGTGAGAATTAGTGAAAAACTACCAAAAGGAAGCTGATGGAAAAATTCTTGGATCCTAACAGAATATAGATATATATGGAATGTAAATATGTTAATGATTATGTATATCTCTTGATTAGAATAGGAGATATGATCTCTTGTATATATATTATTGATAGATGAATAAAGAAGGCCAAGTTTGCAATTATAACATGGTATCAAACCATTAAACCCTAACCGATCCTATCTTCATCACCTCTCTTCCTCTGCGCAATTTCTTTTCCCCTCTTTCCTTTATCGTTCTCACCATGGCTTCTCCTATTCATCCTGCTGTCACTATCAACAACATCAAAGCTCTAATCCCCATTACTCTAGACATTGAGAACGGCCATTATACTGCTTGGTCGGATATTCAAGATTCACTGCATATCCTACGATGTCTATGATCATCTTCAGCCAAAGAAACCTGCTGATGCGTCTTCTTCTTCGGATAAAGATCAGGCCAAAGACAAGACTATGCCCTCTCCGTCGTGGGAACGCCTTGACTCCATTGTTTTACAATGGATTTATGGTACGATTTCCACCGATCTTCTTCATACCATCTTGAAGCCTAACACTAATGCGTACGCTACTTGGACGGCATTGGCAAATATTTTTCAAGACAACAAAGCCACACGCACCATCGACCTTAATAACAAGTTCGCCAACACTCGTCTTGAACAATTTCCTTCCATGACAGCTTACTGCCAGACACTCAAGGTAATTTATGATCAACTCACTAATGTGGGTTCTCCTATTACTGAAGAACAATTGGTTTTGCAACTTCTCATGGGGATACGGAACAATACGAGAGCACGGCCACTATTATTCAACAAACCCGTCCTTTACCGGACTTCTATGAGACCCGGTCTAGACTATGCATGGCTGAAACACGCAAATCAAATCAGGTCCGTAACGCGGCACAGGCTGCTGGTACAGCCCTCGTGGCATCTTCAGATACTCGTGATCCGCCATCGTCCGACACCTATGACTCTCGGCCAACTTCGGGACACTATGATGCTCGTTCGGACTCAAACCGTGATCAATCCACACGTGGACGAGGCGGCGGTCGCGGCCGTGGACGTGGACGCGGTGGCTCAACTGGTCGGGGACGCAGAAACAACTCACAACAGGCCTCGGTTCAACCCGGGTACCCTCCTTGGCCATTCGGTTTCAACACATGGCCCGGCCCAACTCCCAACTCTTCTCCTTGGGCTCCTTGGTACAACGTGCCACCATGTCCCTATCCCATAGTACCGCAGCGAGCCACACACAACAATGCATGTATTCTTGGTCCGCGCCCGGCATATGCAGCAAGCTATGCACCGACTGAAGTTGATCAGCCCATCTACACTATGGACACAAGTGCGACCTCAAATATGACCCCTCTCCCTGACAATTTCTCCTCTTTTTTTAATGATGGCATTTTTAAAAATACACTCGTGGGTAATGGCAAAACTATTCCAGTTCTTGGGCATGGCAATCAAACTCTTAAACAACCCTTACCATCGTTTAAATTAAATCAAGTTTTATACGCCCCTTCACTAATTAAAAACTTGATTTGTGTTCGTCGTTTTACAACTGACAATCATGTTTCTATGGAATTTGATCCCTTTGGTTTTCTGGTGAAGGACCTCAAGACCCGGACCCCTATCCTTCGATGCAATAGTCCGAGGGATATCTACACCCTTGATCCTACACAAATTACCAAGTTTACCACACCATTTACTTTTGCAACCATCTCTCAAGATATATGGCATCAACGTCTCGGTCACCCAAGATCAAATTTACTGCATTCTCTCAAGCAATCTCAATTTATTCATTGTAGTACTATGAAACCAAAATTTTGTTAGTCATGTGTTTTTGGGAAACAAGTTAGACTACCTTTTGTTGATTCTTATAATAAATCCTTTATGTCATTTGATATTGTTCACAGTGACCTTTGGACCTCTCCAATTCTCAGTTGTGGAGGTCATCGGTATTATATTTTGTTTCTTGATGATTATAGTAATTTTTTATAGACCTACCCACTTTCTAACAAATCTCAAGTCTTTTCTACATTCTCCACCTTTGCAAAACTCATCACCACTCAATTTAACCTTAAAATTAAACAATTTCAATGTGATAACGGGCTGAATATGCAAACTCTTCATTTCAACAATTTTGTAATCAAAATGGCATGCAATTTCGTTTCTCGTGTCCTCATACTTCTTCTCAAAATGGTAAAGCGGAACGGAAAATACGCACTATCAACAATCTTATTCATACAATCTTAGCTCAAGCGTCTCTTCCAAATACATATTGGCATCATGCCTTGGAAGTTGCCACATGCCTCCTAAATATCCTACCTAGCAAACTTCTAAACTACAACTCCCCCACTCAACGCTTATATCTCCCTCGTCCAACCTATGATCACCTACTAATTTTTGGGTGCCTATGCTTCCCTCTCATACCTTCCACAACTATCCATAAATTGGATTATCGTTCTATGCCTTGTGTCTTCCTCGGGTATCCACCCAACCACCGTGGCTACAAGTGCCTTGAGTTAGCCACACATAAAATAATTATCAGTCGCCATGTTATCTTTGATGAAACAACCTTCCCACATACAAACCGTCCGTCATCGGGATTACGGTCCTATGACTTTATTGATACCCATACTCATCCCCTGTTGTGGGCCAATATTTCTCACACCACCCTCACATGCTTCCTCTACTACTCCCAATAGCCCACAACAGTTCACACCCACGGCCCACCCGATACCCCACAACACGGCCATCTCCCTCATCTCCAACTACTTCCAACAGCCCAACTTCCAGCCCCTCTTCTCCAGCCCACCCTCTATCCATTCCTACACAACTTACCCAACCCAATACCACACATCACCCCATTTCGCCCACTCAGCCTGTTTCCCAAGCTCAATCGGCCCAACTTGATCCCGTTCTCTCAACGACCCAACCTAACCTCACATCACATCCCTCTCAAAGTTCATCTCAACCCCCTCATTCTACTTCTACTCGTACTATGCGTACTCGCGCCATGGATGGTATCTCCAAACCACGGCGGTTCCTTAACCTTCTTGCTACTTCCGTCACCTCCTTACCCAAAACTCCAAAAGATGCATTGTCCGTTCCAGAATGGAATAATGCCATGACCATTGAGTTCAATGCCCTTATTAAAAATAAGATGTGGGAACTTGTCCCCCGGCAACCTAACATGAATGTGCTATGCAGCTTGTGGTTGTTTCGTCATAAATACAGGTCGGATGGTACACTAGAACGGTACAAATCACGTCTCGTGTGTGATGGTAGTAACCAACAAATTGGAGTGGATTGTGGATATACTTTTAGTCCGGTTGTCAAACCGGCTACTATCCGTACGGTTTTATCTCTTGCATTGTCTCAATCTTGGAAGATTCATCAATTAGATGTTACAAATGCATTTCTACACGGTAATTTACATGAGACGGTTTATACGTATCAGCCAATGGGTTTTCGGCATCGGCAGTTTCCTGATCATGTATGTCTTCTCAAGAAATCTCTATACGGATTGAAACAGGCGCCACGTGCATGGTACCAACGGTTTACCGATTTCGTTCTCTCTATTGAGTTTTGGCAAAGTCGGTGTGATAATTCTCTTTTTGTTTACCATCATGGCACTGATGCGGCTTATTTACTCATCTATGTCGACGACATTATCCTTACCACCTCGACTGATCATCGTCGGGATCATCTTATGCGTCGTTTGGGTGACGAGTTCGCCATGAAAGACCTTGGCCCACTCAGTCATTTTCTAGGTATTCAAGTTACTCGCACCGGCCAGTCTATGTTTCTATCCCAGCAATATACTCATGACATCATTGAACGTGCCGGTATGACTTCGTGTAACCCGGTTGCCACGCCAGTTGATTGCAACCCGAAGCTAAGTGCGACGTCTAGTCCGGAATATGACAATCCAACTCAGTATCGTAGTTTGGCAGGTGCACTTCAGTATTTGACATTCACAAGATCTGACATCAGCTACGCGGTTCAGCAAGTGTGCATGCACATGCACTCTCCTCGTATTAATCAGTGGAACGCACTAAAACGCATCATCCGCTACTTAAAGGGCACCTCTGCTTTTGGTCTCACTTTGGGCTCCTCCGCTGATGTTTCTCTTCGCGCATATACGGATGCCGACTGGGCTGGGTGTCCAGACACACGTAGATCCACATCTGAGTACTGTGTTTATCTTGGTTCTAATCTGCTGTCGTGGTCTTCCAAGCGTCAAGCTGTCGTCTCTCGTTCTAGTGCCGAGACTGAGTATCGGGGTGTTGCAAATGTTGTTGCTGAATTGTCTTGGCTTCGAAATCTATTATTGGATCTTCACAAACCACTGATCAGGGCTAGCATTGTTTTTTGTGACAATATTAGTGCTGTGTATCTCTCGGGAAATCCTGTACAACATCAACGTACTAAACATATCGAATTAGATATACGTTTTGTACGTGAGCTCGTTCAGCGTGGGCAGGTTCGTGTGTTACATGTCCCCTCCAGATTTCAAATTGCAGACATCTTCACTAAAGGCTTGCCTCGCGTTCTATTTGATGATTTTCGGTCCAGTCTCAACATTCGGTCACCTCTTGCTTCGACTGCGGGGGTGTAACAAAATATAGATATATATGGAATGTAAATATGTTAACGATTATGTATATCTCTTGATTAGAATAGGAGCTATGATCTCTTGTATATATATTATTGATAGATGAATGAAGGAAACCAAGTTTGCAATTATAACATATCCGTCACTAGATTACATGCGTAATACATTATTTACATATTTTATTAAACTCATTTTAGAACTATTTAAAAAAAAGCTATTATAACATAGTAATAAAAACTGCGTAAATAGGTATTTAACTTGGATAAGTACTCATTTGTCATAAATAAAAAAAGAAAAATTGAACACAAGTGTTAAAAAAAATGAAAGCGTAGTTGCGAATGATTTCTAGATCAAGTGGTGGAAGGCTTGCATTTCTCTTGGGAGATGCAAGTTCAACTTCCACTTGGTGCAAAGTGAGGCACTAGTGGGCAATGATAGAAGACCCAAGGAAACCTGAGTTCAATCCTTGAGCCAAACGGGTTTTACCGGTAATTTCACCGCCGTGCCTACGGGCGGATAGGTTACCGGGTTTTCCCTGGAATTGGTGGTGGACTCGGGTTACTCTCGGAGTACTCCGTTTGGTCCAGAGAGTGCTCAAGATTGATTCTGTTGGCCGTTAAAAAAATGAAAGCGTAGCAAACTTTGGGTCAATTTTTTCATGGATCATGCATAATTTTTTCATTGATTCTTGCTGTTAGTTTTTCAAGTTATATATTAAATGGGTGTCACTGATTTGAATTAATTAGTGGGCTTTGTTGATAATTTCATGGATCATGCATAACTTATTTATATATTTGAAGTTCAAACTTTATGTTTTATATATAGGTTGATCACAGTGATCATATAAGCATTAGTTATGCCAATTTTTTTGGAAGATCAATACGAGCTGGGTCATTTGCACAAGTGAAACAAGTAAGTTTTGAATGATTTTTCATACGCATTATTAACAAAAATTATTAATTTTAACTAACATACATATTCCTTTCTGAAAAAAAGATAAATGCAAGACAAATACCGAAGAGTTGGAACAACAGCCTTCCCCAAAGAAAACGATAACTGATGGACCTGCGGTTTCACCATCTAATGACGCCACCATAGCAGTAGGTGAAACTAGTGAGTCTGAGCCTGAAACTTCATCTGTGCATATGCAAGCGGGTGATGGTGACGTTAAGAGAAATAGTAATAGTAACAGTAATAACACAGCTAGGGATCGAGGACGCCTGCATATCTAAAGCAGGTTTGGAAAGATGATTTGAATTTAGGATAAGTATTTTAACTGTTTGGTGAAGGCATAATGTCCTATATTCCTGCTCTTGAGATATCTTTATTTGTTTAATATTAATTTTTCAACATGCTGAGTTAATTAAGAGCTATCTTAAGTAGCCCGAAAAACCAAAATTTTAAAGTGCTATTGGCATTGAAAGTGTTATAATCTGGATGTTTTTTTTTTTTTTGAATTTTTAGAGTTTGGGTTTCTAATTCTTAGCAGTAAGTTGTTACTTTTAATTTTGAATTAATTAGTATTAATACAAATTTAGCAAGGCATCATGGCATTTCCAGTTGTCTGTCTATTTTCAATGCATAAATAAAACCTCTTAAATTATTTGATTACAAAATTTTGATTATCATTGTTCTACAATTTTTTTTGCCGTATTTTTGAACTATAGAACTTTTTGTAAAGTTCTAGAGAAGGAAGGAGAAAAAGTGTTAGGCCAGGGCCCAACTTGTGTCAACCCATACTAAAAATTACTAGCCCATTTTCACCCATCAACTAATTCAAACTTACAATTCATTTGTCATATGAAATAAAATCCCATTGCCATTAAAAAAAAGTCATATGTTAGCATTTAGCAACCAAAATAAGATTATGAAATGTCACATTCAGAATAGTGAAACATGGATGATGTGAAATGGCATCATTTTTTAGAAGGCAATTTTTTGAAAACTTTTAGATTGGTACTTCATAAAGTTTTTAGCCAATAAGTATATGTGATATCCCCTAATTTTATTTGTTTAATTTGTAATAAACCAAAAATAGCTGTTCATTTTATAATAAAAAATGTGACAGCTGTGGGATTTGAACCCACGCCCTTTCGGACCAGAGCCTAAATCTGGCGCCTTAGACCACTCGGCCAAATTGTCATTCGTTTATCATTAATTCATCTTATAACTCCTTAAATGATAATTAAATACAAGAATTCTCTTAACTATTTTTTATTTAAAGCCATTATACACTGTACGGTCTAAACGCGTTCCAACAACTAATGACAATCGTTTTTGTAAAAGATGAAACTGCTAAATCTTTATTTCCAAACAAAATATATGAACCTATCACAGTTTGGATGACTATCTATATGGTTAATATATGGGTTTGGGTCAATTGTGAAGTAGATTAAACGCATTAGAGTTTTTATGCAAGCTTACGCCATAGGTATATATTGGAATGTTATATATCTTTTGATTACATAAATGTGGATGACCAAAATCGAACCAATATTAGGCTATCCGTGATGGATAATGCCCTCTAAGGATTATTTTTCCGCCACATCAACATCATAACGCCCTTTAAAAAATGTGTACCGGTTAAAGTCCTTTAATGCCCTCATTCCATCATTACTTTCCGATTTTGTTTTCCTCATTTTGCATTACTAATATTTTCATAATAAAACAGAGACGATTACAGACTAATGGCAGGTAGACGGGCAACAAGTTGCGCCGCTACCCCCTTCTGAATAGCAAACCTACCCTGCTAAACATAAAATTCTGCCCCTTAACATACGCGGTGTTTTACTACTAGAAATGTATATCTCTCTTCATACTCCTATAAAACCCACCAGGGTGGTGTGAGGTGCAATATCAATCCACATCTTGCCCCTATATAGCCTATTACTCATGGTCTAATCAGTTATTCGAAAAACCATAACCAAACCAGTTAAGATAGTTTGTTTATTTGGGTTTGGTTTTTTTGGTTACGTTGGCTATTGTTTGGTTCTTCAATCTTTTTTTTTTTGGGTTAAACTGGTTTTTCGATTAAATATGTTAGTTCGGTTTTTTGCTCACCATTACTAAATACACATAAATAGATACTTTCGTTATTACACTTAAAAGCCACCGTCGAAGTAACTTAGTTGGGAATCAGTTGTGGGATGCTCAACCCCATTAACATAACTCACTTTTATCCTCCCCTTCCTCTTCTCTAAAGTAAACCGGAAATAAGGTTTTTGAATGTCTGTATTTCACTTTGTCACAGGGTTAGTTTTCGATCCCCGTGTGGTGTCCCCATCTCCCTAAGGATAAGTCAATCCATCTCGCTCTTTGTGTATGTTACTGGTTTCGTCCTGCCTTGGACTCATCAGGAAAGCGGTGTTAGCTCTCGACCACTAGTGCGTTTGTCGTAGACACAGCTAGGCACGTACACTTCTTCATTGACACTGAGGCTGTCCCTGCTTGATAAAGTCCCGGACTAGCCAATAAACTCAAGCGTTCAAACACAACCTATAGCATGCCGATCTTCAAATATTTCGCCCGTGACACTAAGCCTGAAACTTCATCCGTGCATATGCAAGCGGGTGATGATGACGTTAAAGATAAGGGAAATATTAGTAATAACACTAATAATATCACTAGTAGGGGCGCTCCACTAGTGATGGTTTTCCATCACTCACAACATCCATTTAAGTTCCGCCACATCATCGAGCTTGGTTCCATCACTAGTGATGAATTTTAGTGGAAATATCCTTCACTCACCACACACTCATCTCCATCATCGAACATATGCACCACCTTCAATTCTTCATGCGTGATCATGGCAACGCGTTATGGAATACACGCATGGAAATTAGGGGTGGCGGTGGTGTTTGACGCTCTAAAACGCATGGGGGTTCGGTGATCACGGGGCCGCCAGACCCCCTAATAGTAGCAGCTAAGGATTGAGGAGGCATGCATATCTAAAGCAGGTTTGGAAAGATGATTTGAATTCAGGAGAAGTTGTTATTGCACTATTTGAACTATTTGGTGAAGGCATAATATGTCCTTTATTCCTGCTCTTGATATATGTCTATTTCTTGATATATGTTTATTTCTTTAATGTTAAATTTTCAACTTGATGTGTAAATTAAGAGATATCTTAAGTAGCCCAAAAAACCAAAATTTGAAGGTGTTATGTGCACTGAAAATGTTATAATCTGGATGTTTCTTTAGATATTTATAGTTTGGTTTTCTAATTCTTAGCATTAATTTTAATTTTGAATTAGTATGATAAAAATATAGCATGGCATGTCTAACTGTCTGTCTATTTTCAATATTTCCTAAATTATTTGATTTCAAAATTTCGATTATCTATATTGTATTTTCATAATCTTAACTATTCGTCGTTTTCACCAACAATCCTAACTTCAAAAATAATCATTGATGGTCCAAACTATTAACACATTGGCCTCCAATAGACCTGACTAATAGAACCCTAACGTCGTTAGTCTCCGATTGCCGAAAAAAAAACGTTTTTTGCTCGAAAACTCAACATTTTCGTCCCAAACCTCTTTCTAACCTTATTACGGACCTTTAGGAACCTTTTTCTAGTAAAAGCCCCAATTATTGAAGTCGTCGGAAAACTCCTTTTTCGCTGGAAAACTTTTTTGCCGGAAAACTCGACTTTTTGGCCGGAAAACTCAACATTTTCGTCCCAGACCTCTTTCTAACCTTAGATCGGACCTTTAGAAACCTTTTTTTCCGGCCAAAAATGGTTTTCTGGAGACTAACGGTGTTAAGGTTCTGTTAGTCAGGGTCCATTGGTGGCCAATATGTCAATAGTTGGGACTGTCAGTGGTTATTTTTGAAATCGGGACTGTTGGTTGCCAATGGCGAATAGTTAGAATTATTAAAATCTAATTTTTCTTTAAAATATAGATTTTTTCGTAAATCATATTTAATATATATATATATTTTGTAAATTCCGAGAGAAGAAGGAGAAAAAGTGCCTGGCCAGGCCCAACTTGTTACCAGTGCAAGTTTCATTGCACACAGTCACACACCTAATTCAAACTTACAACAAGATTATGAAATGTCACATTCAGAGTAGTGAAATACCCTCATGTTTACATGGTTTTCAGATAAGTAAATACCTGGCTTTCGGATAAGTAAAGATTTCTTTAAGACATCTTCGGTCAATACGTCATTTTTTTAAAAGCAAAATGTATGGCATATATATCGCTATGGCATTGACCGAATATTCATTGGTGCAGAAGGCAAAAGCGGGTGATTTGTGAGAACTTGTATTGATTTATCGACGTCATAACGTAAAATATGCAGTCACATAATACACTGTAAGCCAATCATTGTCCTATAAGCGACACAATTTTTCTGCGTAATATCGTTTTTTAGTTGGTTTGCTTTCACGAAACGAGTAATGTTTGGTTAGAAAGACTGTTTTTTTAAGAAAAAAATAGATGGTTATTTATATACCATAAATAATTAGTTAATCTAAAAAAACGTCGACAGCTGTGGGATTTGAACCCACGCCCTTTCGGACAAGAGCCTAAATCTGGCGCCTTAGACGACTCGGCCAAATTGTCATTTGTTGATAGTTAACTCATTTTATAACATATTCAATGATAATTAAAATAATACAGGATTAAAGTTTTTGTTTTTGTTTTTTTTTAAATTCAGTTTGAAGCTATTATACAGTATACGGTTTAAACTGTTCCAATGACTAACGAAACTCGTTCTTGTGAAAGATGAAACATCAAAATCTTTCTCTAAACATAATTCCAGGTTATGTTTACTAGTTTACTCATTGTGTTATTTCTTTTTCTTACAAACTTGATGTATTATGTTTATAGTGTAGATTAATATAGGGGTTGTGATTTGTAAAGTAGACATGGTTAAGAATTCTAATCTTATAAAAAACAATTATATATATATATATATATACATATATATAATATATATTTAGAGAGAGAGAGAGAATGTAGCGTACAAATTTCCTTAACGTACGAACTGTACGCTACAACCAACTCGCATGTTTATAAAAAAAAGCGTGTGTGTCAGAGTGCAAATTCGCATGTTGTAACATATGCATGAAATCGCATAAAGTGTCTTCAAATTCGCATGGAGTGTGCAGACTCATGAAATCGCATGGCTTAAAAAGGAAATCGCATGTTGTAAAACCCTAGCGTACGCTCGTACGTTAAGCTCAATTGTATATTAACCAACCCCTATATATATATATAGGAATTAGGAGTAGGCAGGGGCGTAGCTTAAGAGGGGCCACGGACCCGACCCCCCGAACTTTTCGCTCACTAGTGTTATGTATGTAGTTTTCGTATAGAAATTTTTGGCTATATACGTTTTCGACCCTCCGTCGAAAACGTCAAGCTTTGGCACGGTTAGAGGGTCTACGAAAAATCCATTCCTTAACATTTGATATGTAATTGTTTGTGTTTTTCCAGGGTTAATGTTTGCTAACCGACTGTGTCGTTTTATATACTTCACCTCTAGAAAACGTTAAAAGGTTGTGTAACTTATCCACTAAAAAAACTAAATCACCTCCTTTAGTAAGAAAAAATAAAATACATGTATATTTAATTATTATTTGTTTAAGTTAATATTTTTATTTTTAGTTTTATATAACTGTCTTCTATCCCCAAGTTATATAAATAACTACTTAAGAAACAATATATAATCATATTTGTGGTAGTTCTTCGATAATAACAATAGTCATCCATACAAGTTAGTAAGGTTTTATAAACTGGATTATCAGATCGAATGGGGCGGACCCAAGTGTTTTGGTGGATGGACAGGCGCACCCCTTGAAAGAAAAATAATGTTTTTTTAGGCAAGAAACCTTATCGCACCCTTTGAAAATATGGTTAAACCCCTCACCTACACCCCCAACAACTAATTTATGGGTCCGCCACTAATCAATAGGACCGAGAACTGATCAACACACCGTTCATCCGGGTCTTGGGATTTCAATTTTCATTCACTAATTCATTTTTATCATAACATTAACAAATCTAAATATATATTGAATACTTTTATTATTCAAATCAATTAAAAATTAAACACCTTTTTTTTGTTAAACGGAAGCCTATAACATCAACTTCAAAACAACACCATTTGCTTTAGAACTGAAAGGGACAATTTTCGGATTTTTTTTTTGGGGTATACATTAATCAGCCTATGTGTAAAGCACACCTTGCAGTATTTATAAACACAATTTTTATTTATATAATATTTGTGGTCAACTTAGAAATGCTGGTTAATTTATTTAATTGTTTTTTAGCAAGCCACCTTCTGGTTAGTTCAAACCAACCAGTGATGCATTCATTTACTCGTACGAATGGCCAAAAATCGCATACACAACAGGACCGGATAGATATTGAGTTGGAGGGTTATGAGTTATGACGTGTGGTTGGACCTTCGAACTAGATCGATGATTGGAGCGAATTTCCAAAATAAATCTATTTAATTTTTGTTATTTGCAGTGGCGGGTATATGATTGTTTTTCACAGGGTAATCGGAAAGCTTAACCAAATTATTAAGGTGATTTTTTTTCAGAGAACGGGTGACTGCCCCTTCCTTTACATGTGGGTACACATTAGTTATTTGCAAAATCTCGTTTATTATTATAGTTATTTGCAAAATCTCGTTTATTATTACATTTATTATTACTTCAAACTATATATGTTAGTTATTTTGGGCTTTATAATTTTGTTAATACTACAAATTAACATCAAAGATAAAGATAATGTAATTCCATATTTTGTTTTAAATTAGTTATAATTTTTTCTATTTTTTTTTAAATTATTTATGACGTAATCCGGGTTTTGAAACTGGTATCAACGAATGTAAAGTGTACTATTCGGTTATAAAGCATTGCTTCCAACCTTGCAAATAAGCTAACCCCTTGTTTTGTAATTAAAGTATTTTTTTTTAACGGCAGAATTCACTACTTCTAAATTCTACACCATTTATCTTCAATGAGACTAGCATCACTTTGGAAGATGAACACCGATGCAACACCTGGATACCGTTGGACTACAAGCCATTTGATAACTAAAGTAATTAAGTATATACACAATAGGGTATTATAAACGATTTTATAATTGAACATTACACAGAAAATATCAAAACTCGTCCCATACTCGGCCTATTATCTCCAATAATTACTAGTCTCTCTCGTTAAGATATTCTCATATATTAAGTTTAGAGCATTTTATAATGAGCTCCACTTGGGTTTCTTTATTTTCTTTATAAATTCATTTAAGTTTAGAGCATTTGTTAATGGGCTCCACTTGGGTTTCTTTATAAATACCTTCCCATCCTAACCCACCCATTCTAGTATTGGCTTGCAAGTGTGGTGAGCAAAAGCAAGAGAAAATGGTGAAGGGTGTGATGGTGAAGGGATTCAATATGATGGTGATGATGACACTCATGATAACGAAGATGGCATGGATGATGTTCAAAAGGTCTCCACTTTCATGGCCTCTTAAAGTTTTGGAGCAAGTGTGGGTAAGATTTGTCTTCTTATTTCTCAAGTATGAGATGGAAACAATTGATGCAAAATATGTTATTCCCTTTGAGTACTACAAGGTTCAAGCCATTTAGAAGTTGGAAGCTATCTATCTATCTACAAAATATTTGGTTACTTTGTACTCCATATTTTGTATTAATTAATAATAATTTGAATTACAAGCATGAATATGTATAACTTCATTAAAACACCATGAAACATGTATGATGCTTGTCGAAATTTTAGGGATGATGCTTGTTATACAAGGCAAATCAAACACCTAACCACCAACAAAACGTGACAAGGCGTGATGACTCTAACGTTGAGAACATCTACCTAAGAGTGAACATGGCTTGGGTAATCTCGATAATCAATCTTAAAATGAAATGTTAAAATTTACCCCCAACTAAATAAAACTCTAGCAAGATTCATCCCTATGTGGTACCAAATTTTGTCTTGATACTCGTCTTTATTTATCGATGATCTTCCCGTCACAAAATCCGTCGCTAAGACCTTTAGCGACAATTTTGAGTATCGCTAGCAGGTCTTTCTGGTGTGGTGTATGTGCCAAAAATAGATTTGGTAATGCATCAAATTACTAATTATTGGCTGAAGTACCAATAAAAAACCAATGTAGAAATAGCCCACTTAGTAGAGACTTATACCTTTTACAGTTGAGGTTTTGGGTTCAAATCTAGGCAGAGAAGATTAATTTAAGATTATTGGTGTAATGAACTAGGAGCAAACGTTGCCATTAAAAAAACACCAACAAAACTAGCGACGAAAACTATGATGAAAATGCACATCAACAATAGAGTACCAAAGAAATCGCAATGGATTACCAAACCATGGTTGGCTAATACTTTTTTCTCTAGTCAATAACGATTCACTAAACTAATCAACAATCTGAATAAAAGAAAACCGTGGTGATTTGTCTTTGTTTTGTTGGTAAACTATCGCTTGAGCTTCTCTCGAGCTATTTTTTTTCTAAATTGTGACAAACAAGTCACCTTAATTGCTAAAGATTATTCAATAACCCAAAGCTAAATTGAAGATTATTATTTTTTATCCATGATTTTTGTGCTAATTAAATATGAGAGGCAAAATATGTGAATAAAGCTTTAATGGCTTTTCATATTTACAGCATTATGGGTTGACTGGGTGTATTCGTACCATTTGCATGATAGATGCTTATGGGACATTCTAATTCAGAATAATACATGTTGGAGCTGGAGGAAACTGATCCAAATGAGACCGATTGTCTGAAATTTCTTTGTGACTAAAATAGGCAATGGTGAGCCCACTTTCCTATGGTACGATAACTGGTGTGAACGAACACTACCCTTTAAGCTCTTATATTACCCTACACAAATGAATGCTGCAGGTAATGCTAATATGATGTGTTGTTTGCTTTGCAATAAAGGGATGGAAACACATGAACACCTATTTTTCGAGTGTCCTTACTCGAACCAAATTTGGGCTTCAATCCGCAAGAAGATGGATATGATTCAGATTGATGGGAAATGGGAGGATGTGGTGGCGTGGGAAATCTAAATGATTCATTTGGGTTATTCGTAAACTTGCGGTTGCTGCAACTGCTTACTTTGTCTGGCAGGAAAGGAACTCGAGATTCTTTAATAACCAGCTACGACCGCCGGAGAAACTAGAAGAACAGATTGTGGAGACAGTACGTTTAAAATTACATTCGTTCAAGTTCAAGATGAATGACCAGGTTACAAGACTTTTGAAGATATCATCTTTGGATGAAGTTGACGACACCTAAATCTAATAGCTATTTAATTGTTTTCGTAATGTATAGAGTTTAGGTGTTGGTTGGTTGGTTCTTTGCTTTTTAGCTTGTTTACTTTAGTGTGGCATGTCACACTATTGAACTAGACTGGTACTCTGTCATTAAATTATGAAACCGGTCCCCATGAAATTTTAAAACCGATCCAAAAATTTACCACCAACTCTCAAGAAATGTTTATTTAAGATATGAAATTATACAAATATAATTATACAAGCTTATTATAAAGTAATTCGCGAATATAAAACAACCAAGCCCATTCTGAACAAAACTTGTTAACCATTAAACCGAAAGACCCAATAATCATTTTTAACAATTAAACCCAAACATCATTATGCCCACCCATTTTTTATCAATTAAAAGCCTAATTTAATAAAATATGAGAGAGCGGCACTTTTTATTAATCGTTTTCAAACTACAAATCCAATCAACGATTATGGTGAGATGCCTATTGCCGTTGGTTGTAAGAGTGAGCATGGGTTAGTTTTGGGCTCAAATTGGGTTTTTAAAAACCGTTTGGTTATGGTTTATTTTGGTTTATGGATTTCACGAATGGGTCATTTCGGTTCAGTTTTTTTCGGCTTATTTTGGGTATGTTTGACAAGGAGCTTTAAGAAGCTTTTAGGAGCTTCTTGCTTTAAGCTTTTAAGAAAAAACTCCTGCTTAATAAAAAGTCTTGTTTGGTTGAAGGAGCTTCAAGCTTTTATGTTAGGAGCTTGAAGCTTTTGGTTGAACGTTCCTACTAGTAGCGTTTAAAAGGAGCTATAAACTTTTAGGGAAAAATGACTATTTTAACCTCTATAGATAATGGATTTTTTAATGCACCAACTTTTTAATGTCCATTATGGTCATTTTATACATTTTATTAAAAACTTAAGCTACTCTGTCAAACACCTAAATATATCTAAAAAGCCTCCAGCTTCCAGCCACCAGCCTTCAGCTTCAGCCACCAGCTACTTTTGCCAAACACACCCTTTATAGGAAGAACATTTTGGTTTAATCTTTTTATTACGTGGCACGACATGACCCGATCCAAAATTAATGTTTAGCGATAGACGACCAACATTCAAAAATACGACCCACATAAAAAAAGGTATTTTTGTCATATGGCTTGTTATTCACCTGAATGGATATAAATGAAACTTGGTGCAGGTGGGCTAATAGTTTCAACTTTCAATATGCAGTGTTCTTAACCGAAAAAAGGTTTAAAGACTTGTGTGACCTTCACATAGGCTACTTTTATATTTAGAATAAATGTAGAGACTAATTTATGCTATAAAAATAATAAATAAATATGTATAGTTTTAATTTGAATTTCGAATCGAATCGAATTTAAATTTATAAATTCATATTCGATTCGTATCCGATTTACTGTACTCGAATTCGAATTCTTGATAATCGAATTGAACCAAATTGAATTTCGAATTCGAAACGAATTCTGAGCACCCCTAGTTGATAAAGCCTACTAAGGAAATAAAAACTTAAAACTATATATGTTGTGGTGTCACTTTATTTTAAGAATCATTAGAAACTTGAAAATCAAGAACCATTACGGTTCTTAGATTAGAAATACGCCTTTGTATGTGTATTTATTTGAACAAAGGCATGTACATGTGCATGAATATGTATTTTCTGAATGGCAACCTTAGGAATTCCCAAGTAAAACCCCCCAAACTCTGATATATACATTCCCCGTTTGGAGTTTCCCCTAAAAGGTAAGTGTCTCTACCAAGTGAAACGTCTCAAGAAAAACTGTAAAAGCCGGTGGGGTTGCATGGTGGTACCACGTGCTCTAGTTATTTGTACCATCTAAAAAAACTAAAACCATGGAGCAAAGAAGTACTTCACTCAATTGTAATATATATAATATATGTGCACCAATGATCCCTCAATTGTTATATATATAACATATATGTGCACCAATGATGGTTGTAAAAATAGCATATTGATATTACCATTGTAATCTGATTATCTGAATAAAACAAGTTAGTAAATTATAGGCATTGAAGATGCATAACAGACGATCCCATTTGACTCATTTCATTTTTTATATATTCATTTTAGTTCATCCATTAGACCCTTAAGAGATATAAAACATACCTCAAATCGACCTGTTAACAAGTAAATAGGTTGAAATTGTCATCTAAAACCATTCGAATATAACCAGTAGGAACGATGCCCCCAACATGCTCGTTAACGATCATATGTTATTTTAGCAATTTGAAAATATTCCAAGCTTAACCAAAAAATTGTTCACATTACACCGATGAAGCGAAACATTTAACGAGAGATTTAAGTAAAGGGAACCAAAAAACTCGAGCGTATTCCAAAACCTATGAAACTCGAGCATATTCTAAGTCTTTTAAGCTTGATATATCATATCGTGCTTAACCTATTAAAGAAAAACCGGTAACAAATCTACAACTTAAAGGCCGGGAACGGTCATTGTGCACGCTCTCCACTTGTGTGTTGACCATGACTCTCCGATGGTTGACCTCCATATTCGGCCGTTTCCAAAGCCACATCCGAATCATTATTATTAACTGTAGAGCTAGAGTTAGGGTTGGAGTTGGAACTGGACTCGGAACTGGAATTGGAATTGGAATTAGAAGATGCTGCATTTTCTGTGCGAAGTGGCATGAGAAAACTCTGCATTCTCGCGAGGTAACTTTGACTTTGGGGAGGAGGAGATGGTGATGAAAGGATGGTATCAGGTGGGATATTAGGCAGATCGTTTAGCTCGAGGTTGGGAAATACGGAACACCGACACCGAGGGCATTTTATGTTTAGTCTAAGCCATTTATCGATGCATGCCAAGTGGAAGTTATGAGCACACGGAAGCCCACAAACCTGAAAATCATTTTAAAATTAAAGTGCACTTTTAATACGAGTCAAGACATAACGGGTCAGGACAATTTATAAACATTTTTGCCTTTTTATTTTATTGAACTACATAGAAATTTATTATAACGCTCTGACCCGTTATTTAAAGGTATATCCATTTGACCCGTTAGAGACAAAGAAAAGCCTGAATAACCCGTTTTGCCTTTTGGTTTCGTGAATATTTATAAGAATATTATGGCTTAATAGTTACCTCATCCCCAACATGGAACTCTTCCAAACAAATCGGACAGTCACTACAGTCGGTTGGAACGGCTTTCAGTGAGAACAATGGGAGTTCATGAATTAATGCCTCGACTGCTTGTCTCTACTTTCCAAAATTAGAAATCACTCGTCAAAAAATGGTATAGAACTAGTTAGAGGTGTCAATTTCGACCCGTATACGTAAAGCAGGCTAATTTGAGTTATATAGCTGAAATGGAGACTGATTGACCGGGTCAGACCCGGTCGTGTTTTGGCACGTTAGCCAGACAACTAGCTAGACCCACCTATTTTTCTGTCTCTAGTAATAATAGAATTTATAAGTGAGGCACTTTAGAGGAGAAGAAACAAATGCAAATTTTGTAGAAGTTTAGTTCTTTTACATGGAAGGTCCTGTTTAGGGCTGCAAACGAACCCAACAAACACGAACAAGGGGCCTTGTTCGTGTTCGTTAGTTAAGGAAATATATGTGTTCACGAACTGTTCATGAACACTTACCGAACGAGGTTTTATGTACGTGTTCATTCGTTGAGTAAATGAACGTGTTCGTGTTCGTTTGTTAATTTTAGACAGCGAATGCAAACGAATATTCATGAACACAAACTAATGTTCATGAACTCAAATGGAAACAAACGAACACAAAAAAGCGTTCATGAACAGAATATATAACACACTGATACTTATTAGATATCTTATTTGTTGGAATTTTGAAGTATTTAAATAAAATATAAAAAGTAAAAAACACTACTGAACTATCGAACATAAACGAACACGTTACCGAACGTTCACGAACATAAATGAACGAACAAGACCTTTGTTCATGTTCGTTCTATTAAACGAACTTCATGTCGAATGGTTCACTAATTGTTCGCTGAACGTTCGGTTCGTTTGCAGCCCTAGTCCTGTTGGCTGTCTATTTTAAATACGTAAATAAAACCTTAGAAATCATTTGATTTCAAAATTTTGATCATTGTAATAAATGAACACTATAGTTTTCTTATATCGTACTTAGATAATAAATTATTTGTAAAATTCTAGAAAAGAAAGAATAAAAAGCGCCAGTGGCAAGGCCTGACTTTTTTCGACCCATATTAAAAATTGACCATTCGGACCTGAACCCGTCATCACCTATCACCCCACACCGCACGTCCATTTTTTCACCTCTATTATTAAAAGTAACGAGACCCTTTAGAAGACAAAAACGCATGCAAATTTTGTATAAATACCTGGTTTTCAGATAAGTAAAGTCCGGGATGATGCGGCATAGCGTCATGTTCCATGACTCTCATCTCTTGAGCAGCACTTTCAAATACCCGATCTGGCAAACGAATCATGTCAACCAACACCTGCAAGATCTTCACTCATGATCTCGAGACTTCCAACGGTATTTCCTTGTTACATATATGGATAACGCAGACAAACACATATAAAAAAACACACGGTAGAGGTTACCCGGTATTCCGAAATCCTGGAAACAGTGATCCCTAATTGAGCGCGTTCCAAATGAACTTTTCTTCTTGTTAACCACTGCATCAGAGGCCCGTTAATTGAAAAAATTGTAAAAATACATTTCAATCTTGGTTTTAAAAGACGCGCCTGAGCCGCAAGGCGTGCTGGAAAATGCTGTGATGTGCACACTCGCGCTTCGGCTTTTAAACCAAGATTTCTAGGGGTGCTAAACGGGTCGTGTTTGCGGGTTGACGGGTTCAACCCGATCCGAACACAACCTGGACCCGAAAATCATGTCATACATATGAACCCAAACACGACCCGAGTATTTGCGGATTGACCCGAACACAGCACGTTCAACCCGAATTTTTTTATTTTTTGATGTTTTTCCCCAAATTAATATATTAAAATTAATATTTACAACAAAAAAACACAAAGTATATAATACAACTACATTTAAATTATAAAAAAACTTATGTCAATTTCTCTTTTTAAGTTATAATTACGGCATTAAAATACAAACCCAATTTGATTTATAACATAAAACATATTGTAAAAAAATATTATATAATATAAATGGGTTAAACATGTCAACCCGCCAAACTGACCGGGTTGACCCGAACCCGACCAGTTTAGCTAAACGGGTTCGCAGGTTCAACCTGAAACTAACCCGAACCTGTTTAGGCAAAACCCAAACCTATGAATTTTGTGTTAGGTTCGTGTCAGAAATTCACACCCCTAAAGATTTCAATGACAGCAAAAGAACCAATAAGGAAGAGATCGTATTACGGTATTACACCTTATTTACTAAATGTATCGCAAGACATATGAGTCCACCGTAACTGAAAATCAACCATACAAGAAATCCCCATTTCTGATTCTTTTCAGGCAACTGCAAGAACGTAACCGCAATTATTAAACATTCATTATTTAACAATAAAATGGTTCTAGACTTCTAGTGGTTAACGACAAGAAACCAAACTAACACACGTACACATTTGTGTGCGCTGGTAAACCATATCGATCCAGTAATACTCCATGCCCATAAAAACGGGTACAGAACCATATATAGAATTGATAGAACCACTAATCTTCCGAGAAAATAAGCATCTCTTTGCTGTCGACCATAATCCCTATCGCGTTTTGAAAGAAATTAAATACCGGCGGTGGTTAATTATGAAACAATATTACCAACACAATCTAATGAAGGTAAGGAGGACTTACAGTCCCATTTTATCTGCAAGACCGCTGTCTACGAACATCAAGATCCGAAACACAAATACGACAGCGTAATCGATCTAGTTTACACAAACAGGCGTAAATCAAGATATAAAAATACACTGGAACAGGTGAAAACATGCGGGAGTTAAGAAAACGATATTAAGTACAGTAGTATACCCACCACTATCCACATATGCAAGGGGAATTTGCAAAGATGGTATCTCTTCCAGCTCAATAGAACCATAACTCTGTTTAATTACAATGTTAAGGAAAACAACAACACAATATCCTTCTAAATTCAAATAACAATCAATCATTTTAATCATCATCATCATCATACTCAGTAATTCCCATCAATAGCAAAGCTAAGGTAGGGTCTGAGGAGGGTAAGATGTAGACAACCTTACCTCTACCCCGTAGGAATAGAGAGGTTGCTTCCAGTGAGACCCCCAGCTCGATAGTAGCTTTGCATCAAGCCTTGGACATAGGGCACATGACACTCCAACCGTGACAAAGGCCGATTAGTGCATGTATCTCCATGTCTTTCAGCTATCAACGCCACCACATGATGCATGATTAACCGTCCCCCTCTTTAAACGTTATTTTCACGAAATTAGTAAAATAACGTTAAAATTAGTGCACTTTCACTTTTGCCACCCGAGCGCCCACACATATATACATTATATGTGCATACCGCAAAAGAGGCGTAAATCAATCTTTTTTATAAGTTTTGTAATTCTATCACTATGCTACTTTATAAAAATAATATTACTCACTTTTGTTACAATCTCAAAGAAAACAACAACGCGATATCCTTCAAAATTCAAATAATAATCAATCATTTTAATCAATTTTGTAAATTCTATCACTATGCTACTATATAAATGAAATATTACTCTGTTTAGTTACAATCTCAAAGAAAACAACAACAATCAGTCATTTTAATCAGTTTTGTAAATTTTATCAGTATGCTATGCTACTTTATATTAAAAAAATATTACTCTGTTAAGTTATAATCTCAAAAAATAATAATAATAAGAATAATATCCTTCAAAATTCAAACAATAATATATCATTTCTATCAATTTTGTCTATCACTATGCTACTTTATATAAATATAATAATAAAAAAAAAAATATTACTCACTTTTATTACAATCTCAAAATAAAACAACACAAAATCCTTCAAAATTCAAATAATAATCATTCATTAATTCAATTAATGATTTTTTCAAACTATATCACTAAACTACTATAAAAATTCATAAATACAAACCCTAAAACAACAAGATTCAACAAACTGATCACAAATTTCAATTCAAATGCAAAAGGATACATACTAAACGCAAGCATTGATAAGAAGAATCCATCGTACCTAAACAGATTCAAAATTGAAGCGAATCAAACAGATTATAATTGTGTAAATCAATAAGAATAATAAAAATAATATTATAATTAGATGAATGAGAAGATGAAGAAACAAACCACTTGAAGTGTGCGTCTCTGATCGCCATAAAAGAATGATAAATTAGCGGGAAAAGGTAGGGTTTAATGGAGATGATTGATCGAAAATACTCATTGGAGAGTGAAGAAGTGAATCTGAGAAAAGGAATTGGATGAAATCGAGCGAGAAAAAAGATAATAGCGACTGAAATTTCCAAGCATCAAAGATAGATGATCAGTAGTGGACTATTAGAATAGTATCAAATCGACTACTACCGGTTTAATACATCGGTTAAATGGGTTGAAACCGGGTCTAGTTATTTCTTCCGTTTGGCCACGGCACTCGCAAAAATTGGAGAGTGTCACTGCTTTACTTCGCCCAGATTATGTTATTTTAACTCGGTTTATGCTGACTTCAGAGTTTGGCTTTGGCATTCCCTGGAAATCATACTGTCAGCTGCCACTTGACAGTCCGTTGTGCCACCATAAGAGCAAAACTCTCTAACGTAACACACGATGGGACGAAAACCTGGGTAACCTAGCTCAAATCCTTCATCGTCTTTATCCACCAAAAGTGACACAAGTGGAGATTAAACTTCAATCTACACCGGAGAAACAAATTTAGTTAGTGGATGTTTGACACCTTTGTTATGCTAAGTAATTAAGAGACCTGATCCGTTATGAGATATCTTCTGAATCTGTGAGTATATTTCTAAAACTTACCTATTAAGAGGTGTCTTTTAATTTTTAAGTGAACCAAACACACTCTACTAGGGCTGCAAAGGAACTAAACATTCAGCGAACTATTTGGCGGGAAGTTCGTTTGTGTAACGATTCGTATTTTCATACTTTCTATTTTTAGCAAACTTGTATTGTATCTCATGTCAATCCTTGTAATCTCGAGACTTTGATCATAATGGAAATACATTCTTAATCGTACTTGTTTATTCATATATACATGATACTTAATCGATCACGAATATGTGTTTCATATGCAAAACTGAATCATACTTTATGTTTATTTTGTGTTTGGAATATTATTCATACCTAATCATATTCTGATGGTCCTTACGGCCCGCAAGGCTGGTCTGACGGGCAGAATGTTGTTTTGCTCGCGGATTGGACCCCTTTTTCCACCTTGTCTCTTCTCCAATCATCTTCTAACTTCTTTTAAACCCAAACCCTAATCCCCCACTACATATCCAAGCCTCCTTAACATCGTATCACTTTTCACACTCCTCAAACTCTCTCAAGAGCAAGAATTTTGCAACTTTGAGCAGAATACTTTCAGGTATTCAAGTGAGCTTTCAACTCACTTCCTTTTCCATTTCTTCTTGTATTCTTCTTCCAAACCACTCGGATAACCTCTAGGGATGTTACGCAATGTTTACCAAGGTAGTACACCACCATTGTTGAGGTCCAAAGTGAGTTTAAATTTCTGTTTTATAAAAACTTACAACTTATGCTTATCTTTCTTGGATGAACTGCACCAAACCTTGTCCCCAACTAATCTACATGTTAAGGAGCTCGAGTTAAGGTATCTTTCCAGAAAGTATAAAGTATGAGGTTCAAACACCTTCTTACTTTATGTTTCAAAGAACCCAAGAGGTCTCTAAGTGAGTAAAAAGCAAACCAAGGCGTCAACCTTCAATATTGAAAGATTTGTGTTATGGTTAAATGTGTGAACAATGGGACATAGGTTCTACAACTATGATTCCAACTACCTCACTTGATTACTTAGCCAATTAGTTAGTTCATTCCCTAAGTCACCAAACAACTTTCAAGTAAACAAAGTGAACAAACTACACCAAGTCTTCAAACACTATCCATGTTTCAAATGCACTCGTCTAGTTTAACTCACTTGGATATATTGGTGAATTAGGGGATTTTATTCTTGTTCTTAGATTCATGACCATCCGAAATCATCCTTGTGATAATTTTGTGCATTGGTGAATTCACAAGATTGAGGGATGTTAATCCTACATTTACATGACCATACATGACTAACCTAACATTGGACTATTAACTATGTGTGTGTGTGTGTGTATATTATATTATTCAAACCGAACCATAATATAAACCAAATCATGGTTGAATGTTATGAGTTATGGCAGATGCCATTCTTGTTCTTCATTCCTCAAATTGGATTCTAATGGGTGATTCGGTACCCCATGAAAGCACACTAAAACATAGTGTCCAAATTTAGTGTCTAGACAAGATGTAATTTTCCTTGTATACATACTTTCTAGTAACTTCGGTGTATCAACAATTCCATGAACTCACACACCTCCGTTTCCCCCTTGTAGGGTAACTTCGGTGTCCAAATCTTCAAGACTTTTCAACTCACGTTTGTGGAAGCTTTGCAAATCGTGAGTATACTCAAATCCCTTTTTTGCTTATTCTATTTTTGGGGCGTAACATGTATAAAACAATCAAACGCATTCATGTACACTATCAAACTTATGAGATCACTCAATCCATCAAACATGCTATTTGTTATGCTTAAGTTATTCATGCTAGATATTCATACAAACAACTACTTGTCATTAACTTTGCTAGCTCACATTAACATGTATAGCGCTATAGGAGTAGCACACCGCCCGTTTTCGTGGTCTATGTTAAATATTCAATCGTAAATGGTCTTGTTCATTTGTTGACAAGATTACGCTCGTGTAATCTTTGGTTTGACATTTAGGTTGTGCATGCTAGTATGTAACTTAACTTAGTATACGAATTGCCATGTTGAATTAGAGAATCTTTTTATTATATGCTATGTAAAACCAAACTTATTGTATTTTCATTCAAGACAATGTACTTCCGTTAAATATGAAATAAATACTGTTGTTTTAATTATTATTACAAATAGTATGTTATGAAGTGTCTAACAATCTCGTTTCGTCTCGCTCTGATGTTTCCGCCATCGGTTGGGGTGTGACAATTTGTGTTCATCTGTTTATTAAACAAACGAAAACGAAGAAGAAATTTCGTTCGTTTAGTAAAATGAATGGACATGAACATAGGTCGTGTTCGTTCATTTATGTTCATGAATGTTTGATAACGTGTCCGTTTATGTTCGATAGTTTATTAGTGTTTTTCGGTTTTATATTTTATTTAATTACTTCAAAATTCCAACAAATAAAATATTTAATAAATATCAATGTATTATATATTGTGTTCATGAATACTTGTTTGTGTTCACTTGTTTCCATTTGTGTTCATGAGTATTAGTTTGTGTTCAGGAGCACAACTTTTAAGGGGTAAGGGGTTCACCCGCCCTTGCCAATGTTTCAATTAGTAGTGTAATTTTTCCGATTTTTCGTCAATTTTTAGTATTATATAGGTCTGGCCATGCCAATTATTTTGCCTAAAAATTTATTTCCCTTAACAAGTTTATTGTCCAAAACAATTATACATATTTTCATATTGAGTTAAAAAACGTGAAGAACAGGGCTATTAGTAACTTTTATAATCGTTTTAAAACTTGAAGTGAGTTTAAATAAAGTTTGAAACTAGTTTTTATCTGAATAAAACTTGCGGGTTCATTTTTTTGTCTTAATTGAAAGACGTTTAAACACAAAAAAAAAACGTGAGGATAGAAGCTCCCCACCTGTGTTGTTCGACTTCAACAGAAGAAAAAAAGGGTATGGTGTTCTTAGGGTTCTTGAAGACTTCTAATCTTCAATCCTTTATTCTTTATCAAATTCGACAGAAATAGGGAAGAGATCGAGCTGGATAGAGGCGTTTAATCACGAATTTAAACAAAGTAATTATTTATTTTAGTTTCTCATTCACTATTGTTCAGTTCTTGAAGGATAGTCTATGAACTGGGTTAATATTGAACCAAAATTTTGGGTAATACTAGTGTTTCACACCTTAACTGTGTCATTTAATGTGAGATCAACCTATGCATTGCATCTATTGTGATTATTGTTCAAGGATTTCAAAAATTGGGTTTATAATGGTGGAATTGGGTATTTGGGGAAGATGATCAATAAAGGAAAAAGTATGGTGAAATTGTACTTTAATCCAATCCTATAGATTGTTTTTTGTTAGGTATAGCCGACCCGAACATATAACCCGAAATCTAACGATAGGAAAAAAATATGGTCCTATGACTTTCCGCCCCACGGAACTTTTGGTCAAGCTTCGCCACTATTTGTGCTCATCAACGTTCGTTTCCTGAATTAACAAACGAACACGAACACGTTAATTTCCTTAACAAACGAACACAGACAAAATCACGTTCGGTAAGTGTTCATGAACCGTTCGTGAACACATATCTTTCTTAACAAACGAACATGAACAAGATCTTGATTATTCGTTTGGTTCGTTTGCGGCCCTACACTCTACCTCTAACCTATTCAAATGTAGCTTCTTAATGAAATCATTAAGAGATTATACAGCCAAACATGTTAAATAAGTTAATTTGAATGGACCTATTTAAAGAAAAGTTAAACATAAACATAATCGGTTTCTTAATGAATCAGATATAATACCTTGAAACCTTATTGCTAATTATTCTCATATCGTGTTTAGACCATGCCAGAAATTACTATCTATAGTTTTGAGTTTTGTAAATTGCAAAAGTTGTCCATCACTTTGTGACACATAAATTTACCTTAAATGCTAATAATTCTCATTATGACAAATACTATTGATCTTATCAATCACGTATCTTCATCCTCCCATCTTATGTTTTCCACCCCCTATACTCGTACAACACATACAAAACGTGACAAGGTTGAATTTTCAAACCCTACGGTTACAATAATAGGGTAATATTTTTTTTCCTTTAAAGAATGTGGTGTTTCTTAAAAATATATATATATAATTTGAAATAACTGAGTTGAATTTAATTGAAAAAGTGTTCATTATTCGAATTGAACTCGAATAACATGAAATTCAAATTGAACCGAATTCAAATAACAAATTCGAATTCTGGGTTATTCAAGTTGAATCCTTATTAGAAGCGATTTCTAATTCGACATATGGACTTTGGGGTTATGTATATTTTTATTATGTTATATTTAGTTAGATAAGGATTCTTTCTTATATATTTTTTTTATATTACAATGAATTTTCAATTTGTTTTATTTGAATAAACCTATCTGAATTTAGATAAGCTTATTCTAATCGCTTTTTGCAAGTTGTATTCGAATTCCAATTGTATTCGATCTCATTTTAAAATCTTTAAATTCGAACCGGCCTGAATTTAATTCAATGAACACCGTTATGTACATTCCAACTTTGTCTTTCCAACCATATTTACCTTCTCATTAATTACACAATTTTATAACCATTAAAATTGGTGTGTTTAATAGTCTTAAAACCTTTTCATTTTAGTTGATTTACATTAAAAATACATCACTTTAGTTATAATACATGTAATCTAGCTGTTTTTCCTTATTTTACTTTCTAAATCAATATCATCTTTTGTTCAAAATATTTCACATAGCACACCTCTTCTTTGTGTGGTGGTGATTCTAACTGTCAAGTCCATGTTACATTTTGAATAGAGAGTCTCGATTTGGAAAGTAAACTTAGGAAATATAGTTTTGACATACATAAACTAAAACGTCATAGTTTTAAGTGTTTTACATCTTAGTTTAAATGCGTCACATGACTGTACTCACTTTCCTAGCCTTTATATACATATAACTATGGATTGAATCGTTAAATCTAACTTTGGTGATGCCCTTTCAGATCGAGATAATTCGGTGGTTCAATCCGAATTAATCAATCGGATAAAATTAAGAGTTTCATGAATCAATTATGTGATTTGTGAGCTTTTTCGAACTAGTGAGATTGACCAAAGGGAAGATCTCAAAATTAGGGTTATTGGGTCATTAACTGCTTGAGAAAACGTATAGTTCCTCATTAGAAATTAACACCAAAGTCATCCAGATCAAATTTGAAAATTCAAACCAGATCGAACAAAGCACGAGTAAATCATCTATAATATAACTCCATAACCTAAAAGAGAAACTAACACTAAAATCATCTTGATCAACATCCAAAATCCAATCCAGATCTAAGAGAACACAAACAAATCATTGAACCATAACAACTTCACAACCTAAACCAAATCAATATCACTTCAAAATCAAAACGCTAACAAATACCAATAAACCGTAACAAAAGGTAACTTAGGATTATCTGAAAGTTGTGATACCCTTTTTGTACTATTGGTTTCCATAGAATTTCTCAATCTTTATTACAAACGATTTAATATTTTTTTATTCGACTCGTGTAATATACGAGTTTTTAACCTAACTACATATTAGGGGGATGGGGGGGGGGGGGGGGGGGGAAGGGACGGGTCCCCGGTTTCCTCCTTATGTCATAACACCGCCGCCACCCACAAGGGTAGGCAAGGTGGGTATTAATTGCCGGTAGAGGAACTCAGGCAAGGGTAGGAGATAAAGGTTTGAGGGTGGAGTCCAATAGTCCATCTCTTTAATGGTGTGTGAGATTGATGTGTGGGGTAAAACTTAAAAGAGTTGGGTTTATGGCAAGGGGCCAATGTTTTGTGGTCTAAGGTTTTTTAAAGAAATTTGACGTGATGAATTATGATTGGTCGGGATAAGGATGCTAAATAATTATACAAATACATATGTAATTGACCTATACTCAAGGTAGCATTCATGTAACTTCACTAAAAAACAAATTAATAGACCCCTTGACTCCCTCTCTTAACCTTTTCCCAATCAAACACCACCAAAACCGTTAGTACAAAAAGGGGGGAAATAAATCAATCAACCAATCACTCGCCGGAAACCCCCAATCTCTCACCGGAACTCCACCGGAAACACAAAACATGACGGAAACCAACAACAACAACGGCGGATTCGTACGAGCAGATCAAATAGATCTAAAATCCTTAGACGAACAACTCGAACGCCACCTCAATCGCGCCTGGACAATGGAAAAGAACAAGAAAAACCAGCCGGAGTTCGAAGACTCCGCCACTGCCGCCGCCGCAGCTTCCGCCTTAAAACTACCGGCGAATGGCGGTGCAAGTTCGAGTAGGGAGCGGCAGGAGTGGGAGGTCGATCCTTCTAAGCTGTTGATTAAAGGTGTTCTTGCTCGTGGTACGTTTGGTTCCGTTCACCGTGGGGTTTACGATGGTGTTGATGTCGCCGGTGAGTTTTTTGAAACCCTAGGTTTCTCATTTCTGGTATTTACTCTTGTTTGTAAGTTTATGTTAATTTTGTTTAGATGTTAGTTTTAGAAGTGAGCATTTTTAATTAAGTTGAATTAGGGTGTAAATGAGCCGAGCCCCATAGCTCGATTAAACTTGGGAGGAACCGCGTAGGAAAGGAGGGGGCCCGGGGGGTTTTCGAGTTTTATTTACACAGCTTAAGCTCGGCTCGTGAGCAGTTTTGGGTCGTCTATTATTTTATTTTAGTTAATTTATGTACATTATAATATAATTATAATAATATGATACATATTAATTTAGTTGTTTTTGTCAAAATTTTATGTATAATAATTATTATTTTATAAATATGTATTTAATATCTTAGTTAAAATTTATATGAATAATAGGCTTGTTTAGTTAGCTTGTTCGAGCTTGGCTTGTTTATTAGTTATTAATTAAATTATATGCATTTTATAATCATTTTTTATATATACTTTAATTATAGCATGTATGGTATATATAAACTTAGTTATTTTTATCATAAATTTATAGTATTTATTATATTAAATAAAAATTATACAAATATCAAATCATAGGCTCATTCAGGGCTCGTGAGCCGGCTCGAGCTCCATAAGTGAAGCTATGGCTCGGGCTTGTTTATTAAACATGGTTACTTTCAGGCTTGAGCTCTCGATTCGAGATTATAGCGCGCTGAGCTCGAGTAGGCCATGAGAGGCTTGGCTCGTTTACGATCCTGCTTGTAAAAGTTTTTAGTCCACATTGGTGGTGGCTTGACTGACAGGGTGGAGGAATGATGGTGGTGGGTGGTGGTTGATGGTGGTGTAATCATATAATTGCAAAAAAGTGAAAATGTTGAACATGTAATCCGTGACCTACACTGATAAGATTTTGAAAATTTCCAGTAACTTCCATTGATAATGTTGTGTTCTTGACTTTCATGTGATCCAAGATGTTTTATATTGTATCAATTCACGGCTGCAAATTAGGATCTCACCCTCAACTTTATTAATTTCAGTTTATTATTTTAATATAATAAGTTAATAACCACCATCACTTTCTTGTATTCTTTATCACTCTCTTTTACTTTTTAGCTTTATTAGAAAAAGGGATTTGTTAATTAGGATCATTTTAAAGGTGTAATTTAATCATATAAACTAAAAATTTAATGGGTTTTATTGTACTTATTAGTGAAACTGCTCGACTGGGGCGAAGAGGGTCACCGGACCGAAGCCGAAATACAATCTTTAAGGGCGGCGTTTACGCAAGAAGTGGCGGTTTGGCATAAGCTTGATCATCCTAATGTCACAAAGGTCATATTATTAGTATTTAGAGTAAAATGTCATTTTCGCACATGAGGTTTGGCCAGTTTTGCGACTTTCGTCCAAAGGTTTGAAATCTTGCCATTTTCATCTGGCTCGTTAACTCCATCCATTTTTCTCCTTTAAGTCAGGGGTCGTCTTTTTTTCTTCATGAAGAGTATTTTGAATACTTGTACATTATGCAAAATGCTTGTACATAAAGTGAAAAAGAAAAAAAATACCCTTTAAGTTAACAAAAAAGACAGAAATACCCATGACTTAACGGAGAAAAATGGGTGGAGTTAACAAACCGGTTGAACAATGGCCAGATTTCAAACCTTTTGGATCCAGATGCGGAAAAACAAACCTTTGGACGGAAGTCGCAAAACTGGCCAAACCTCAGGGACGCAAATGGCATTTTACTCTAGTATTATTCTGCATTTTGTAATTAGGTGCTTGAAGTGATGGATAGTTAGGTAATAGTATTTTGCAAATACGTTTATTTAGGGTAACAATTTTGAAGTTTTATTTGTTTTTTATCAGTTCAACTAAATTGGCTATTACCATAATATTGATATGCAGTTCATCGGTGCAACAATGGGTTCGTCGGAGCTAAATATACAAACCGAAAATGGTCAAATCGGCATGCCAAGTAACATTTGTTGTGTCGTTGTGGAATATCTTCCCGGGGGCGCTTTGAAGAATTACCTTATAAAAAACAGAAGAAAGAAGCTGGCTTTCAAAGTGGTTGTTCAAATGGCACTTGATCTTGCAAGAGGGTATGCTTTGTTACCACATTGATACACTTTGACTATAGTTGACTTAAAGGTCAAATACACTAGATTCTATTCAAAGTTTAGAACTCGAAACAGTCATAACATAATAATACCTAAAATTTTCTAAAACAATCTTGGAAATCTAAATTACTATACGATTACTTGAATATTTATGTAAAGTTAGACGTTGTAATGAGTTTGTTTGACCGCAAAAAGTCAAAGTGCATATCTTCTTTCATTTTCTCGATCGATTACAAACTGCTTACAAAATTCTTGTAATGAATGGACTTTTTACTAGATTAAGCTACCTGCACTCTCAAAAGATTGTACACAGAGATGTGAAAACGGAAAACATGCTATTGGACAAAAGTAGAACTATAAAAAATAGCTGATTTTGGAGTTGCTCGTGTTGAAGCCTCAAACCCTAATGACATGACGGGTGAAACTGGGACTCTTGGATATATGGCCCCCGAGGTATGCCCTAAATTTTCATTTTGTTACTTATATAAGTTTGTAGCAACCTTTAAGGAGGTGGCAACACAAGCTGGATTGGTGGGGTCCTGTGAGTTTACTAGTAACGGGTTCTCACGGTCAACTAAAAAAAGTTCTTTATTTTTTTGGTTGTCTTTTTTTCAAAAATGGAAAATTTTTGCAGGTTCTTAATGGTAACCCGTACAATAGGAAATGCGACGTTTATAGTTTTGGCATATGTTTGTGGGAAATATATTGTTGTGATATGCCGTATCCCGATCTTAGCTTCTCAGAAGTCACTTCAGCCGTCGTTCGCCAGGTATAACCCTAATTCAAGATTTAGAATTGATTGCATGTTCATTGTTAGTGTCATTAAAGTGTGATTAGATTGACTGATCCTACAAGATTCTTTCGTATTAGTTCAAGGGTATTTTTGGCATTTGATAATTAGTCAAGAGTTTCATTATCACTTAATCAGTATCACCAAAGCTTGATTTTGCAACATTATCTTATTTTGTGGTTATCAATAACTATAGCCAAACCTTGTTAGAAAAAGGGTATTTTGGTCATTTACGAATGGTAAAAATATGCAGAATCTGAGGCCCGAAATACCAAGATGTTGCCCAAGTTCTCTTGCCAATGTAATGAAACGATGTTGGGATGCAAACCCTGACAAACGACCCGAGATGGATGAAGTCGTGACAATGTTGGAGGCCATTGACACATCAAAAGGCGGAGGGATGATCCCCGGCGATAAACCTCAGGGTTGTCTATGTTTCAGTAAGCATCGAGGTCCATGAAAATTCTAGAATTCAATCCGTTTTTTTGTTGGAAATTTAAGACAGTTAACTACAAATTAGGAGTTCTCAACTATATGTTAGATGTTAGTAGAGACCTAGATTATATACACTTTCTTTGGATTATGTGATTTTTATTTTATTTTCTGAAAGAAGTTTACATGTTATGTAACCGGTATAATCACTATATTCATGTCGTGGTGTATATAATGTTTATTAAATTTATATAAACACAATTATTTTAGATGACTTGTAGTAAGCTAAGTACTTTTTTTTTTGAAGATTACAAATTATCACATAACTATAACTAAGTTTTCTATAATTATTTTAGTCACGTCCATGAAGAGTTTAACTAGTAACTAAACTCAAATATGACCACTGTTTTGAAGTGGGCATGCACATGCCTATTTTAAAGTCATTTATATATCATGTTAAATGAAATAAAATTTTATATAAAGTCATAAAACTAGTAGAATATACCGCGCCTTGCGGTGGTCCCATTTTCAACATCGAAAGGTAGATAAAAAAGCACGCCTCAATGGTATATTATGAGAACACAAAATTTACGTCGTTTTAAAAATGAAGGCTATTGAAATGTAGATACAAAAAGCATGACGCAATGGTATATTTGAAGGGAGGGCAAATTGTTGTGTAATTGTGCGTGATTCATCCTCCAAAATCATGTTGTGTAAAATAATGCATGCGAAAATCACATTTCTAATTCTATCTTTTTCCATAATCCTACATGACACGCTCAAAATGGTCATCTATTTTGCAAAACACCAAAAGCTCGTTCGATGTCTTTTCTGCCATTTGAGCCCCGTTAAACTTTGTTCTCTTTTCATCTAAAGTTGTACCCCGGGTAAATGATTTTACAAACACATCATCTTCAGGGTAAATTCCATCCGTTAGATAATAAATCGTATTTGTACTCCATCTCGTTTACAAAAAAGAAGCATTCGGTCCAACCAGGGGCGTACCCACCCTTATGGGTGGGTAGGTGGGCGCACCTCTTAAAAAAAAGTTTTTAGTATTAAATTATGGGGAAAATCCTGACCGCACCCATTGGAAATTTTCAACCGCACCCCTTAGAAATTTTCAACCGCACCCCTTAGAAAAAAAATTGTAAACTTTGATTTTTATTAAATTATAATCTAATTTATATAATTATTCTTTAACCACTTTCACTTAACAATTTAGCCCAATAAAGAATCCATTGTAATTAACCCAAGCCCAAATCCAACTCAATCAAATATGAAGTAAATAAAATAACTCAACCCAACTGGCCTTTCCAATTCTTGGCTACTGCTCTCCCTTTGATCCCCCAGCGCTGCAAACAGCATCGACGACAACCCTTTTTTTGCCGGACAACCGAAATTCCGGCCACCAAACCACCTGCAATCACCAGAATCTAAAACCACACTTGCATGCTTTGTTTATTTATGTTGTTATTGTTGTTTTATGTGGATTGTGAAATAGAGAAGTTAAAAGGGTTTAAAATTTTGTGTTTTGATGTTTTTTTGGTTGTTGTAGACTTTAGTAGGGTGATTTTGTTGTTTTAGTAAAAGTTTTGTTTGTTTAAATGTTTAGTTACAAGTAGTCAACAATTAAAACTAAGGCTTGAAAATTATAATTGAAAATTATGAAATATGGTTGATGATTGTTTAAGATTTTAAGTGTTTAGTGTTCTTTTAAATGGTTTTGTTGTTTTATATTTGATAGGAAGTTAGGGACAATGAGTAGGGAAGTTATGGCGCGATTTCTCAAGAGTAAAAGGGTTGTATCATCTTCCAAACCGACCTGATTCAACCCGCTATGAACCGATTTTTTTCATATAGGTAGAGGCCTAAAATCTTTAAAAATATTCTGCACCCCTACGAAAAACTTCATGGGTCCGCCACTGGGTCTGACGTCGTTTATTAGTCGTTGAAGATAAGTGATGCATTAATAATATTTAAATTGTTATTCAAAGGGGCTACACCAAGAATCCATGCCAAAACCAAAGATTTTATGATGCAACCGCTTCAAGCATCATAGCCAGTTTTTTTATGATATCGACTTGTGTGTTGGCCGTGCCACACAGTTGGACAATCTTCCCACTGCCATTTCATACAATATATACTACCGATCATCTCGAGGAACCATGTCGCTCTTCACGAGCCTACAAAATTTGTTGTATGTCACTAAACGTTGGTTTTCTCAAATATTATTTTATGTAAAGTTGAATGACATACTCACAAAAATATTGAAGACTTTCACTCACCACTCGTTCCGACATTTTTAAATAGTCATCCATTATGTCGGAACTAGTGCCATGAGCCAACTGTCTACTCCCGGCCGTTACTTTTTGCAACGTGCTAAATTCCACACTACCACGCACATCAGGTTTTTTGTTAGAAACATTCATATTTATTTTGTAAATCAGTTGCTATTCTTAAAAATAAACATTGGCTCATACGAAAACGCCACCAAAAACTCCTATCATCATGTGTTGGGTTGGGTGAAAAATAATCACTTATCAATAATTCACGTGCGGCGAGCCGATCACGTGTTATGTATTTCTTCCTTTTGGGTTGTGAACTCCCTTCATCTTCAAATATACATTGAAGAATTTCTGAACCGATGATATTATTAGCTCCGCGGCCTGGTCAGATGAAGTCGATAATAAAACAAACTTGTCAAGCAAAGATAATGAACTTAAGGATTGCATTTTTTTAGTGAGTGATAAAATAAGGAAGATCATGAGAAGCATCTCAGAAGTATTCTAGAGTTGCTAAAATAAGAGAAACTTTATGCAAAATTCTCTAAGCACGAGTTTTGGCTTAGAGAAGTACAATTTTTCGACCATGTGATAAGTGAGCGTGGTATCCAAGTGGATCCCGCTAATATTGAAGCTATCACAAACTGGGAAGTACCTAAATCACTAACTAAGATTCACAGTTTTCTTGGACTGGCAGGATACTACCGAAGATTTGTCGAAAACTTTTCCAGGATAGCCATTCCCTTGACTGCATTAACCCGTAAGAATGAAGAGTTTGAATGGGGGCTTAAGCAGAAAGAATCCTTTGAGATTCTGAAGCAAGGGTCGAGTAATGCATATGTTCACTCTTTACCTAAAGGAGTAGAAGACTTCGTGGTATATTGTGATGCCTTGCATATAGTCTTAAGTTGCGTTCTGATGTAAAGAGGCAAAGTAATTGCCTATGCATCGCAACAACTGAAAGTACAGGAGAAGAATTACACAACTCATGAATTAGAGTTGGGTGAGTTGTTTTTGCTTTGAAGCTATGGAGGCATTACCAAGTGTGTCATATACATTGAGCACAATAGCCTACAACATATCTTTAATCAGAAGGATTTGAATATGCGTCAACATCGATGGATGGAAACTCTAAATGATTACGAATGTGAGATTCGTAATCATCCCGGTAAGGCTAACGTCGCAGCAGATGATCTTAGTCGAAAAGAAAGAGTTAAGCCCATTCGGGTTCATGCAAAGAGACTCGAGCTACGGATAAGCTTGACTGAGTAGATCTTAAATGCTCAAAAGCAAGCTCCAATGAAAGAGAATGCTCCAACAGAAGATCTAGGTAGTATCATGATCAACTAACACTTGGAATTGATGGAATTTTAAGATTAAATGGTAGAGTATGGGTCCCCGTATTAGGTGGACTCGATGATTTAATTCTAGAGGATCTAATAATTCTAAATACTCAATGCATCCTGGTGGAGACATAACGTATCAGGACTTGAAAAAGGATTATTGGTGGATGGGTATGAAAAGATCCATTGCCACCCACGTGGCTAAATGTCTGACATGTTCGCAAGTTAAAGCCTAACATAAAAAACCGTCATGTTTCCTACAACAATTGGAATTTCCAGAACGGAAATGAGAATTGGTAACTATGGATTTTATCACTAAGCTACATAGAACAAGCCATGACAATGATTCAATTTGGGTTATAGTAGACAGATTGACTAAATCGGCTCACTTCTTGCCAATAAAAGAAGCTTTTAGTTTAGAAAAGTTAGCTAAGTTATATGTTGACAATATTGTATCTCTTCATGGAGTACCATTGTTAATAGTATCAGACAGAGATAGCCGTTTCACTTCTCGTTTCTGGCAGAGCTTTCAAAAAGCTCTAGGCACACATTTAAATTTAAATACGACCTACTATCCACAGACTGACGGTCAGAGTGAGCGTACTACTCAAACCTTTGAAGGCATGCTTAGGGCATGTGTCATTGATTTAGGTGGTAGTTGGGATGACCACTTACCATTGATCGAATTCTCCTACAATAATAGCTACCACACAAGTATCAAGGCCGCACCATTTGAGGCTTTATACAGAAGGAAGTGTAGAACTCTCGTGTGTTGGTCAGAGATAGGAGAAAGTCAGTTACCTGGGCCTAAAATAGTTCTTGAGACCACATATAAGATTATTCAAATCCGTGATATGATCAAGGCTACCCAGACAGACAAAAGAGTTATACTGACAAAAGAAAAAAAAAACCTCTAAAATTCTAAGTTGGTGATAGAATCATGTTGAAAGTGTCACCTTGGAAAGGAGTTATGAGATTTGGAAAGAAAGGCAAGCTAAGCCACGATACATCAGAGCATTTGAGATAATAACATGTGTTGTTACCGTCGCTTATAAAAGCTCAAACTACTCGAGGAGCTTAGTGGTATATACGATGTATTCCATGTTTCAAACTTAAAGAAATGTTTGGTCGATGAATCCTAAGCTATGCCCCAAACTTCATTTTACTGAGAAACCTTTGTTGATCGAAGATCGACATGTTAAGAAACTTCGCAAGAAGATGATTCCTATTGTGAAGGTCAAGTAGGACTCCCAACGTGGTCCTGAAATACACTTGGGAATTAGAATCTGACATGAGACAAAAGTATCCCCAGTTATTTGTGTAAATCTCGAGGTCAAGATTTCTTTAAGGGGTAAGGATGTAACACCTCGATAAAATTCTAAGTGTAACAACTCCGATTTTCGTTATTATTTCTTTTTCTTTTTGTTCCATTGTATCTATCCAATTGTACTCCGAGATTCGGTTATGAGAAAGTTTGTGTAAATTAAATTATGATCAATTACAGTTACATCGCATCTAATCGATTATTGAACACATCGCTAATTTAATCACACGGAATGATACTACTATACGAGCCGAGTGCGTTATTGTTTAATAAACACTTGTGCCATCGCATCGCTTATCTCATCGCATCGCAAATCGCAGTTAATTATATGGTTTATGTTATTTATGTGTTATGTTGTTTATGATTATGATTACACTCGCTAACGCATCGCTCTCGCTTATTCGAATCGCTAAATCGCACTATTACATCACTTATAACGCTTAATATAACTATCAAATACGAACCGAATCGCCGAACGAACTCTTAACGCGAAATAATCGAAGAAATCTTGGACTTTGGGCAAGTTCGCTCGAACTTGGGTGACCCCAAGTTCGGCCGAACTTGACTGGCCAACACAAGAAGCCTCCATTTCCCACAAGTTCGCTCGAACTTGCCTTGATTCATAACAGAATCAGCAAGTTCGGCCGAACTTGGCAAGAATCTCTTGAATATCTAGCAAGTTCGACCGAACTTGACTCCATCAGCCCCCATTTTTGCCTTCACCTATAAATACTCAGCTCCATTCTCTCATTTGAACTTGCTGTAAGTTCGCCCAGAGCTCTCAAAACCCGAAACCCTTTGTTTTCTAAGTAAGATTCAACCCGATTTCAACTACAATGATGTTCAACAACGTTTTACAACGTTCTACAACGATTTTGCACAAGGCTTTGCCTTCGTTTTCATCAAAACTCTTCTGTTTACGAAAATCTTCATCTTTTTCCATAAAAACTTTTGTTTTCACTCAGATCTACACTAGATCTGAGCAAAACCTTTTAAATCCTTGATTTTTGCACAATATTCGGACTAATGACGTATGTTTCGTTCACTTTTTAGTGGAACGAGGCGTTGTCAAGCTAGATCTCATATCCGGAAGCACAAGGACGAAAACGTCACTTTACACAAGCTGGACTAACCCGTACGAACCTTCAAGTTCGCCCGGATTAGCCCGTGTTTCTGTAAAATGGCTAAACTCGCTCCAAAAGAACTCTCCAGTCTAAGTTTTACTCAGTGGCTTAAGGTTGGGGAGATGGGCACTCGATTTCCTCAGCAAACGACGCGAAAACGCAAGATTTTGGACCCGAAAACATCAAGTTCGCTCGAGATTAAACTGATTTTGTACAGCTCAAGAGCCAAGTTCGCTCGAACTTACACCTTATGGGTCAAGTTCGGCCGAACTTGTGTCAAAATCCTCATAAAACTCAACAAGTTCGCCCGAACTTGTCAAGTTTCTTAGGAAACTTCACAAGTTCGACCGAACTTGCTGCATCTGTTATCAATGCACACAAGTTCGCCCGAACTTGTCAAGTTTCCTAAGAAACTTCACAAGTTCTACCGAACTTGTCTCAAATCTCAACAAATCCTCACAAGTTCGCTCGAACTTGTAAGGAAACATACAAGTTCCCCCGAACTTGTCCTTTGCTCAACCCAAACTTAACCGTTTCAGCATTTCGGAAGACTGATGCACTTCTGTTTGCTTATAGGCTGACCCGACGCTCTTCTCGACTTCTCTCAGATCCCGAATTCTCCCTAAAACGCACCCACAGTGAGTATACTTGAACCCTTTTATGCTTAAACGCACTTTTGGGTGTCACATATGTTCGTATTTCAAAACACATCACACAACTCTCAAACGCTTATTAGCAACCCGCTGTTACATGATCATACGTGAAATCTGCTGAATTGTATGAATTGTATGTATACTAGAGGTTGACCCGCCACCCGGAGGCCCGGGGTTGTTAAGGCTCGCATTTTTATTTCACATTTATTTTCTCTTTTAGGATGTGAACGCTTGTTCGCATGCCTCGATCAATCGCGGTTTGTTGGTTTGCATGAATCTAAGTAGTTATATCATTCACATCTATTACGTATGTCATGCAGTGTATACTAAACGCTTTTATATCTAGTATGTACGCAAACCTGTATGCTCACATTTACTTAATTGTATTGACGTTCTATTTTAACATATGTGGCAGGTTGAGGATTAGCTTTGGATGCATTGGAATTTGCTTAGTTTAGTTGTTTTAGTTGTTTTGAAACTCATGTAATAAATCTAGGGGATATCGAACCTGATTAGTTCTTATGAGAAAACAAAGTTTCTGTAATGGTTGTTGAAAATGTTATGTTTGATAGTATGGGATGTTAAACGTTAAGTAGTGTTGTTAGACAATTATTATGGAATTCTCGTGAGACAATCTGGTCGCCTAGTGCCACTAACCCCGATGTTTCCGCCATCGGTTGGGGTGTGACACTAAGTGATATGTGTTTTAAAACCTTCCTCATAATTAACTAAGTTAAAATTGAGGGGGTTAGAATTGGTAAAAGATCAAAATAAGAAGTCGAGGGGTCTGAAATGCCAAAAAACAAAACTCTGATTTTCTAGACACGCTGTGGACCATATGGGATTTCCCTTGCGATCCACAAGGGGTGCCAGAACAACAAACATTCACCATATTGTGCCACCTTTCACCTGCTTGCCACCACCTATTCTCGTTTTGACATATATGGGACACTAATCCTGCATTGAGGCACCTCTAGGACACTTGTCCAAGCCTCTTTGATCCTCCATTGCTATAAATAGCAGCCTTGAGCTTCATAATTTTCATCCCAAACTCAAATCAAACACATTTCACTTTATAAGTCTTGTATGTGAGTTTCTTGTCTCGGCCTTTTCAAGCTTCCCCTCTTATTTCCTGAGGTCTTCATCTAAAGTTGTTAAGTCTCTTTTCATATACCCTTTCATTTGAAATTAGTCTCATAGCTTAATTCCATCTGAGTGTCACTGATTTTAAACAGTTTAACCATTCCGTTTGACCTTCATTTCTGGTCACTTTGGTCAGCCATTATCAAATTTAATATACCCAAATGTCTTCATAATATAGGGAATAAAACCCCTCATTTACATCTCGTGATTATCACGTCCAAGTGGTTCAAACTGACAAGTCAAACCTAAATTTTATGAAAGTCAAACTCAGCTTTTTATAATATATATATATATATATATATATATATATATATATACCAAAGAACGATCTATAACATATGTAATATGATATTTTATACATTAAATCACTTTGTAAAATATAACAAAAATATATTTTATCATGTTCGACTTGTCACGAACCCGTTTTCCCGTCCCAACCCATATGTACGAATACGACTCGTTAAAAATGGTTAAACTATTTAAACGAATCGTAACAAGTCAACATCTTTCCAAATCAGAATAAAAAGGTTGACAAACCATATTGTACGAGACTCCTCACTTGTATGGTTACAATCAACATTCTATATGGTCATTGTTTAATCTAACGAAACCGTACTTAAATCCACGTTAACCGATCAACTCTTAATGACTTATACTGATCAATAAACGTTTCTCATGGATATTATTTCCATTCACTCTCTGACTATAGAGCCCACTAGTAATCGCACCGTATGCCAATAAACTTTGATCCGGTTGTCCCAAAAACCGAATACGTTGTGTTAACTGCTATTACTCGTAAATATGTTTAACTTCTTTTTATTAAAACTTGGGATATGGTATAAAACCCTTTATTCTGGTGTCACATAAATGGGCTTAATGCTTACAAAGTGATAATTCGATTTAATACGTATTGGTTAATTAACATAAAGCATTTGGGGTTTGATAATACGCATATCCGGCTTCCCTGATATCCATTATTGCAACGACCATAAGTAAGGGGTTAGGCTTACCCCTGACAGACACAAAACAATGGTGTGTATATTGATCAAACACTAGCTAGTACTGGTTCCCAAATGTGACAAGCATGTAAAATTGGTAAATCAATATACTTGTCCCATGATCGTTAACAATTTTATAAATGTGTCTGTTAACTGTATTTACCAGGGAAAGCTGTCGTTTTTCATCCACCTTTGGGATACTTTGGATCAGATATCGATACTTAATTTTTTTAATATTTTGGGAGTTTCTAAATAATTGTACTTTATTATTACGTATCTGCGTATTTACGTTGCGTTGTGAAACTGATATACAATTGTCACGCTCATACCCCACATCCGGGCCCACCGGGAGTGCGGGGTGTGACAAAGCCCCACGTCATCACTCCGCATAAGCTAACAAATGGTTGTAGCGGTGTGTGGGGCTTTACTATGCGGAGGTAGAGTGAAGCTAACTTCCACTACTCTAAGTCTAACGATTCACGTTTATAAAATGTATACATCGAATTAGAGTTGAGCATTTCGGTGCCCTCTTTTTGATGTTTTCAAGATCAGTACTTTTTCGGTACCAGTATTTTACCTTCAACAACTGTATTGTACGCTCCCCCCGTACCGAGCATCTTCGGTACTGGTACCCAATTTTAACGATTTTTGGAATTTGATATCGATACTGGTATCAAGCTCATCCTTACACAAAATATTACTTGAAATATGTAGGTAATGTTGGCCCAGACGGTTCAAACAATCGTATCAACAAACACGAACACGAGATATTGGGGGGACAAGCCCGCGACTCTTTCTATTCAATCAAATGAGCATATGAACTTACAAAGAAAATGGACAAATAAAACAATAACCTAGACCGCTATTTATAGTACTACGAACCTTGCTCTCCAAGATATTAAACCTTTCCTAAACCAATTACAATATAATTACCTTAAAATAAATGAAACTTTAATAAAACTAATTATATCAATCTTTCACGTTGACCCTTCAACTTTCAACTCCTACGAGATTTAGGATTAACTTTCAACATTCCCCCTTAATCCAAAAACTCGACTCAAACTTTCTTAACTTTGTACCGCCAAGGTCTTGAATCCCATATAGCACTCTCAACTCCTCAATTTCTATTATTGATCCGTCTTTAGTCTTTCTTTGCAGTTGTTTGTAACAAACCTATTTAACAGGTTCTTCACGCTCATCATTCAAACCTTCTACATTCATCTTCGATCCAACTTCATTGAACATTTTCATTTCTTGAACTTTTTCTATCTTCACATATTTGTTGCATCACTTGTTCCATTGACAGGTTCTTTTTCCTCACTTTTCATTTCTTTCTTTGCTTATCCAAACATTCTTGGTCATCTGACTTTAACCCAAAACTCGCAGTTGGGTTAGCCTTTTTTTTATCAAACCATGTTGGGCTTTTCTTTCTGACCATTCCTCTGAACTTTTCATTTCTTTCTGAATGCTCGACTGTTAACTTTTACATACGCTTCTACATGTACAAATTTCTTAGCTGCATCTTTCCTTTCATACGTTACTGGATCGTTTCTCTCGTCATCATGATCAGTAGCAGGTTCCTTGCTTTGTTGCTGCTCACTGATCTTAACAATTTCTTTAACTTCATGGTTGTTTGAGTCAGGGAAACATACCTGAAGATTCACTCTTTTCTCTATCTAATCTTTCCTTTTCTTCACTTTCCAAAACCGCTTGCAAAGCTTCTTCTTTCTCTATAGCTTCTTGAGCTTCTTTCTTACGTGCTTGTTCTTCTTGAACAACTGCATCCAATCTTTCTTTCTCAGCGATCATATCAAGTCTTTCTTTCTCAGCTGCTTCTTGAGCTGTTTTTTCCTATTCTTCTTTCCGTACATGATCAATTACAAGATGCCGAATCTTCAAAGCCCGCCATACTTCCTTAGCATTCATGAGTATGCCAACTTGTACCAAGATGTCATCCGGCAGGGTTGGACATATGTACCCCAATGCGGTATACATCTTTCTTTCATCTACAGCTACGCCGACTGTAGGTTCAACAACGTCCCAAAAGCCATAGTCTTTCAAGAATCTCTCCATCTTGGTCGACCATACCTTGTAGTTTGATTTCGTCAATACTGGAAGTCCGCCGGTCACTATCGTGTCTTTCTTATCCTTACTTTTTTTCCGGTTTGTTATTTTTCAGTTAGAATTGATTCCCGATCTCGAAACCAATCTGTAATAAATAACCAAACACCACAAACTTTTCTTTCTTTCTTACAATTCATCAAGAACAACATTCTTGATTACCTACTCGACCCGGAAACCCGATTGCTAAGTTTTTCTTTCGAACTTACTATTAATCATAACACAACAACCATGGTTGTTACGAACAAAATTTTGAATCTTGTGGTCCTCCTTTTCAATGCAAATTAACTCCAACACTTACTTTCTTTTTATTTGTTTAAAAAAAAACAACCTACTGTTGTATTTTTGAAAACCCAAAACAAAACCTCTTGTTTATGTGCTTGGGTAAATTTGGTGAAAGAGTTAAAGTGTGTACTAAAACATCGGTTTACCCATAGTTAAACTTTAATTTTTACATATAAATAAATACCAAAGTAACAAATTACAAACAAGTGGCAGGTAAACGGGCAACAAGCTGCGCCGCAACCCCCTTTTGAATTGCAAAACCAATCCTACTAAAGACGAAACGGCCCTTAAAGGTTGAAAGATTACTATTCACAACCTGTTGGACCCTGTTTAGAAATTCCAAAGCCTCTGGGGCTAGGGACCCAAATGTATCAAAAGCGAATGGGATAAACACGTGTTGATTCTCTAAACAAGCCTTCTCGTGTTTAGTGAGCTTGCCTGATTCCGCCTTTAACGCAGCCTGGCCAGCAACAAACCCATTTTCCCTGAGTCCAACAAGAGGGGACACTACTGTAAGGTCCACACAAGCGTGTTTTCCCCTAGCCCACCCAAACACAAGAATATCAGCTGGCCGAAGAGTAGACCTCCCATCGAGCGGATTCGTCAGAAAGTTCACCGGAGCCTCCTTTTTCGCCGAAATCCCTGCCTGCTTTAGAACATCATAGAGAATATCCCTTACCAAATCATGTCGGTATTTAAAATCAGGTAACTCCTTACAATGGACCGCATGTTCGCCAAAAGTATCTAAACAAGCCTTGAGACAAACTGGGCAGGGCTCATCAACCGGAAACAGAGGGATCATTAGCCTGTACTTAAGAATTGCCCGGTATTCCACTGCTGACATGTGTTGGCCTAGTCCTTCAATGGGGATAACTGTCAGAAAATCCTGAGAATGAGGTGCCCGGAGACAATCAAACACAACTTTCTGACGAGGGGATAAACTAAACTTCTCTCCTAAACACTGGACAGTTCTACTAAATAGGGCACTCGCCAAAGCATTCTGGGCTTTAGGGGTCGGTGTCCTTATTAGAGAAACCACCAAGATCAAAATCCGGAAGGGACATGTGCATGCAATCCAACGCGCACACATAATCAGAATCTAACCCAACAATAGCACAGTCTCGAAGAATGTGGTCCTGTAAACTCCAAGATTGCCCCTCGAGGCCACAAAAGCATACGTGGATACATCCTCAGCCGAACATAAACCCAAACCCCCAAAACGGGTCGGGAGGGATGCAAGCCTCCATTGAAGATCCCCAAAAAACGGACCCCCGCAAACCATGATATCCTCGATAGCTCTCCGAAGGCCCTTGTCAAAAACCGAAACAGCCTCCCCAACAAATGTGGGTTGGCATGTTCTGAGGCCAAACAACAACTTAGCAACACCCATGCAAGAGCCCAGCAAGAGAAGCTCGCATTGAGGGTCCCGCAGATGTGGAAGATAGCTCATCAGATCCACTGCACAAGATGCCCTTTTCACGGCCAACCTACTGATGAAACCCGCATCGCGATTAACAGCGCCCCCGAGGAGTTTGACACCCGACACCGGCCTCCCAATCCCACTAGGAAACAAACCCTTTTGCTTCTTAACTCTATTGCACGATGGCCAAAAAACTTCTGTTTTCTTAACGTTAAGTTGAAGCCCCAAACAGGGCCCCATAGACCTGATGATTTCTAAAGCTTTAGCCACCTCTTTAGCATCACCTATAATTGTAACATCATCCAAGTACCAAGTATGGAAAAGTAGCTTGCATCTATCTCGTATCTGATGAATGAGGGGATGCAAAACTAAGGCAAAGAGAAGAGGCCCCAAGGGGTCTCCCTGTTGAACCCCAGTGGTGGACCAAATATGATCGTTTCCGACATTTAATCTAGCCGGCTGTCCATATAGAAAATCCACCCATAAGGAAATGGAGGGGCATTGGGTTCGAACTTCTGACAAAAGGACGGTTCTATCCACTAAGTTGAAAGTACTAGAGAAATCAACAGTAATCATGGCTAACGACCCATCCGAGTGGAACACATTTAAAAACTTGTTGGAGCACAGCCTCCGCCCCGCTAGGAATACCCACCCCAAATTGAAAAACAACGAGATATTTAGCCATCTCTTTCCCGACCCCCCTCATAGCCGCCTTAGAAACTAACCTCCTCCAAATTGCGCTCACGGCAATAGGCCTAATCCCATTGTCCGGTTTAAGTAAAGGCGTGAGGGGTGCAGAAGCAACAAACTCTGACAAGACCCTAGGGCACCTCCCCCCCAAGCACAAGTTGACTACCTCAGAAATGGCCCTAAGCACCCCGCATGTGATCACCGACCCCTCCCCACAAAGAGCATCCAAAATGTGTTGAGCCCTTAACCCATCCCTCCCACAAGAGGTCCCTTTGGGGAAAGATTTAATGCACCCAAGGACGTTATCAACATCCACAGTAAGAGGTGGCTCCGATAGTAAGGACTCAGGCATAACCGGAGGAGATAGGACAGGATGTTCAGCCACGAATGCTTTCATAGTCATGCAATCAAGAAAATAAATCTTGTTAATTTTCTTCTCAGTCACGACAAAAGAGAACCTTGCACCTCTTGTATTAATTTATGCAAGAATTAATACACCTTGAGAAACATGTCACCAGTTCTTTTCTTTTCGTCAAACACCGAATGTAGTCGGCACCCGGGTTTTTTTTCTTTTTCTTTTATCTACGGCAATTATATTATCTTCTTAGCCATTATACCAAGCGAACAACCTTGTAATATCCTTGTTGCTGCGATGAACTTACTTATCGACCAAGCTTGCAATATCTTGCTACCTTCTTCGGACCCAATCACATACGGCTGCCTTGGTACGAGCCTACGCTCTGATATCAATTGTTGGCCCAGACGGTTTAAGCAATCGTATCAACAAACACGAACAAGAGATATTGGAGGGACAAACTCGCGACTCTTTCTATTCAATCAAACGAACATACGAACTTACAAAGAAAATGGACAAATAAAACAATAACCTAGACCCCTATTTATAAATAGTACTACTAAACTTGCTCTCCAAGATATTAAACCTTTCCTAAACCAATTATAATATAATTACCTTAAAATAAATGAAACTTTAATAAAAGAGTAAATTACACAAAACATCATTTATGTTTCCTCAAACTTGCAGGTTCCGGCCTTAATGTTTAAAAGTTGCTAAAAACAACCTTTAAGTTTATTTTTGTTGCGGGTTCAATCCTTTTCAGCTAACCACGTTATTTTCTTCAGTTAAGTTCCCTCACATGATCAATCAAAATGACGAATATACCCTCACATGTTATGCATGTGAGAGAACTTAACTGAAGAAAATAACGTGGTTAGCTGTAAAGGATTGAACCCGCAACAAAAATAAACTTAAAGGCTGTTTTTAGCAACTTTTAAACATTAAGGCTGGAACCTACAAGTTTGAGGAAACATAAAGGATGTTTTGTGCAATTTACTCTTAATAAAACTAATTTATCAATCTTTCACGTTAACCATTCAACTTTCAACTCCTACAAGTTTTAAGATTAACTTTCAACAGGTAGAATATTGTTTGACATGGAAATTTACGTATAAATACACCTAAAAAATAATACATATTTGTGAGTAGTAGTGATAATGAACGAAATATTAGTTTTATATGGATTCATCAATTTAAATAGGTCACAAATAACATTTCTTTTTTATTTGTAAAGAAAAAAAATACAATTATCAATTTGTGCTCTGTAGATAATTTAAAGAAAAAAAACGACACAATTATCAATTTGCTCTGTAGATAACGTACGAGAGTCAAATGGTTTGACTATATGTCACACCACATAATGGAGTACGGACACTAACTTTGCTCCGGATGAATGTATTGACTGACCTTGAACTGATAATTCAAAATCTATCGGGTGAATGTATTGACTGACCTTGAACTGATAATTCAAAATTTGACTATATGTATCCTTCAGAAAGAGTTTTATTATTAGAGATGGATTATGAACTAACAAAATATGGATAGTGATTTAATTAAAAAGTAAAATAATAATTGCCATATTACATCTCATTATGTTTTTTTATAGTTTATAACGTTTCATGAAAACAAAGAATATAAAAAAGAGTATGTTGTGATTGGCAAAAGAAACAGAAGTTTCAGCATGCTTCTTAGCCATGCATGTGATCAGTGATGAAACTAGTCCATTAATTTAGAGATATCCTGATTTTTTACCGTGCAATCATACAATAATTAAAAAATGATAATAAATAAAGTAAAACAAATACATAATAGATTTGTCATCTTCTTTTTTTCATACCTTGAAATCATTCCATCACATTGTCGTCTTTTACTTTATCAAAAATTTATTTTTCGACCGTACAAACCATAACATTGTTCAATGATTGTTGGCTTGTGTTATTTATAAAAGACCTTTGGTTTCCATTGCCGCCCATAATCACAAATCAAACTCGGCCTCTTTCAATTATAATATTGTTTTAGGTCTTGGCTTACTTTATCAATTATATTTAGGGTCTTCTTTCAATTCTATTATTGTTAATTTGAGCTTATTTTATCATTCGAGCTTAATTATTCTAAAAATTTTCGGGTTGTACAATGTTTGGGTTTATAAAAAAAAAAAGAATTTTTGTAAAATCAAGTATCCTATTTTTTGATTAGGGGTATCCTCGTATTTTTTTAAAGGTATCCTTTGTTAAAACCGAAAAAATAACTTACGAATATGGGGTTGAGCCGTAGCCTGTGCTACGGCTCCTAACCCTTTAATTCCGCCTCTGCATGCCATGCTAATGCCTACTGTATTCACGCCCCCTAACGCCCCTTGGGTATGGTATCTAGCGCCCCAACTGATGCCATCCGTGGCTTTGGGCATGATAGCTCTACACTTCGGTCTAAATTTAATACATGCAACTAATTAGACAGTTGGTTTTACGTTTCAAATAATAAATAATATATGTATACTGGTATGGTTTACATGGCCGGTTCCACATTTCAAACCGCAAGATGGTCAAATTTCTAAGGTTTGAACGTATATATTTCAAACTGATCAGACAATACTTCTGTCGATTTAAACGATTTATGAACACCCCTGCTTGTCTCTATATGGGCTCACATGCTTAGTCGACAGTCGGACACTTGACCAATGCTAAATTCTTAAGGTTCTCCTAATCTTTGGATAATTGAACCACACTGAATCATGGTACTCATGTATATTGCCTAGTATGACCTCACTTAGTTACACGTAATACATCTTCCTCCAGTTCTTTCCATTCTACCAATAAATAATCTATAATCATTCGTAAATCTAGATTGGCTAAAAGTTGTCTGATAGAACCTCCTTTGGTAGACATCTCTTAGTTTCGAAAGGTATCGAAGCTCTAGGTAGTAAAAAAAATTTAGATCCCTTATTTCCAGGGTTGAATTTCATATTTCAATAAATCCCTTAATCGTAAAAAACACCTATTTGTGACTTATAATTCATGTGACAATTGAATTTTACTAGACTTCACAATTCTATATAACCTAGAATAAGAACACTGATGAAAGTGGCAGGATGCTGCATGGCAGCCTATCATTGGTCAGTTTTTTTTAAGTTTTTTTTATTTTAGTTTTTAACCTTTAATATTTAGTGTTTACACTTATAACCCTTTACCTTTCTAAAATCTCTATACTTTTTTTACGTGCTTATATTTACGTATATGTTGGTCTAGATTCAGGTTGATTACGTTTTTTTTCTTTTAGTACATTCTTTTTTATTTTAGCATTTACCCTTCAACATTTAGTATTCGCATTTACAACCCTTCGACTTTACAAAAACTTTATAATTATTTTTTACGTGTTTATATTTATGTACGTGTCCGTATAAATTCAGGTTGAGTACGTTTCTTTGAAATGGGTAGGCTTAGATATAATATGATTTTTTGTACGTTTTCAGTTAATGTACGTTTCTACATAAATTTAGTTTTAAAAAAAGTCGGGTCAAATATAATAAGTTTTCATTAGACTTTATAAATTCAGCTTACTTTACGTTTCGTGCCTACCGCAACCCGTCGTGCCAATTTTAACTTAAAAAATATGTTTTACTTATTTTTATGCACGTATCAGTACAAGATCAGGTAGTGTTCGACGTAAATTTCTTTCGCAAAAAAGTGGAACCATGTATATTACGTTTTCATGCTTATTTTTATGAACATATTCACTTTATTTACGTTTTGACGTAACTTTTGTTTAGAGACGGTTCAGATTTTTACTACAGAAATTCAAGTTACTTTACATTTAGACCCGTCGCATCGCGCGGAGAGTTTTACTAGTTATGTAACATCAATAAAAATCCCATATAATATTCATATAGATATAAATATATTTTAATAAACAAAGAACTGCTAATAATAGAATTTTATAAATAAGGTAATCTTTGACTGCTTAGAACGTGTTAAATGGAAATATAAAAATATGTGAAAAAAGTTATAAATGCATAATAACTAGTATTAAGCCCCACGCGTTGCGGTGAGATTATAAAACCGTGAGAAATAACACCAATGCCACACCACCGATAACGACCACCAATACTGAAGTTGCGGCGTATTAATGTGAAGAATTTAGACCGAAACGTAAAGTATAGAAAGTAATAACTAAGTCAATTAAGAACATACGCGTTGCGACGAACTTGTCAAACTGGAAAAAATAGACGGCGTAAAAACGTTGAACCACACACGCATGTTGCGTTGTGTTAACTTGCAAAATTTAGAAGAAAACGTAACAATGTTGAACCATATATGCGCGTTGCGTCGTGTTAACTCGCAAAATTTCGAGCGAACCATAAATGAAAATTTTGCAAAATATGAAAAGTAGAAGGCTAAATTTGGAAGTAAAGGTTAAATTTGCAAAAGATGAAAACTGTTGGGTTAAAAGTAAAAAGTTTAAATACTTTTTAATTAAAAGTGTAATATCAAATTTATTTTGCAAACTCCCCTAAACTTCAGTACAATCCTTTTATGCATAACAATGTTGGAAATTTATAGTGTGAAAATATGATTACTCTGAAAAAAATGTTATAAATGCATAATAATGTAAAGATCCTAGACGTATCGTATTTAGTATGATACATCTCAATAAAAATGACTTAACACTTTAGACGTATTGTATTTAGTATGATACATCTCAATAAGAATATGACTTCTTCTATTCTTTTTTCTTTCTATAATCATATAATCCTTATATTTTATGTTAATATACTTTAGATATCTCTTGTTCAAGATTTTGCCGTTCTAATAAAATAAAATGAAATTTGAAGCATACATGCATTGTATATTGTATAACATAATATTGATAATAATAATATACAAGCTTATCGAATCCTAAACGTCAAGCAACTTTAATAGCTACATGCCAAAAATTAAATAAACACTAGTAAAGTATCTCGCGCGTTGCGACGGAACGTTATAACATAAATTAAACTCGATTAAAACCATTAGATAAAAACACTCGTGATGAAATGTAGATAAAACATATGTGAATGTGTATTCACAAATCACCAAAAAGTTACATCGTAAATTAAACTCGAGTAAAACCATGACATATCCAAATTTATTACAACTAATAAACTATTTTAACAAAAAAAATATAGATAAAACTATAATTATTGTAAAACTAAAAAAGGTATAGAAAATATAATACACAAATTATATAAAGTATTTAATAAAAGCATAGGAAAAAAGTATGAGTATCAAACTCATAGTTACTTAATTTCCTATTTGGTTTATGAAAGAAATTATAGGTTTCATATGACTAAGTGTAAAAAAGAAAATTTTGTTGGCTAAAACAAAAAAGACACAATATTATTGTAGCTAATGTGATATTATTTAATATATACTAGGATTTTCTAACCGCGGCGCGTTGCGCAACGGAAAATCCGTGTATGAACAAATTGGTAAATACCATACTCTTTTAGGCTATTACAGTATATATTAAAACCAACTTGTTAAAATTAACAATGATTGATGAAGAATGTAAGAAAATGTTTAAAAATAGCCAAATAACATCAATGGCCAAGATTGATGAGATGGTAACTCTACACGGCATGCTTTGTTTTAAGATGACCCGGCACGATATAGTTCGAAGTTGCATAAACGTGTGGTATCTTGTTTAAATCATTTTAGTAGTATTCTATTATTTTTAATTTAAATAATTTGTTTCACTTATAAACCAATCCTTAACTTTAGTAATATTGTGTTATTTTAGACATAAGTAACATTTAAACATCTTAAATGTTAATTAATGAATGTTTAAATTTTTAAATTTTGCAAGTAAGTTTTTATTTGAACTCTCTTAGTAAACTTCACATTTTAAAAATATTAATGCTATAAAATTAATTACAAAATCATATGACTACAACAAATTATTAAGTGTAAAAAAAAATGGAATTATTAAATTGTGATACACATAATGTTTAAGAAAAGTAATAAAATTTAGTCTTTGCAGTAAAATAACTTACTCTTTTACCTAAAAACATATAATATTCCTTTTTCCCAACATCTGACATCCATGCACTTTCTTTTCAGTTGACATGCATCATTAAGTACTTTCTATTATCTTCTCTACTAACATATTACCTAATAATTAAATAATTAAAGAAATTTAAAAAATATACTGTAGCAGCAATGTGACGCTAGCTACAGTGGTTACATGATGTTCTTTAATACTAATAAATTATTATAATAACTCAGAAAATTAACAAATTAAAAAAAACTTTGAATTTATAATTGTTGACATACATATTATCAACATTGAATTGTTAGACTTTAATAATTTTAGACGACTTATACGCTGGTTTTAACCGTTGCAACAGAAGCTAAGTCATTCGTTTATAATATATATGGTTCAATTCACAGTTCAACTTTAACGATTTGAAGTTTACGATTTTGATTTTTGATTTTTGATTGAAACTTGGATCATGCCGTGTAAATCCAACCGACCGTTTGATGTTTATTATTAGATTTATAATTATAAGATTATACACATATACACGCAAAAATTTAATACAAAATTATGATTTCGAATTTCTTATTATATGAAAAGCTAAATCGTCAAAACCGAACGTTAAATTGTAAATTCAGGAAAACCAACTAGTTCAGTTTGTCTTTTTCCAAAACCATTATTAACAGTTAATAGTACATATTCGGTTTCTTCGTACAATCTCAAGTAAAACATCTCTTGTTATTGTATGCCAATCTTAAGCTTTTGCTCTTTGTGATACTTATGATATGAAGTTTCAATTGCATAGAGGTCCCTTTTTTTCGTACAATCTTAGGGCCAACCTCAAGCTATATTTAATGAATGCTAAAAAGTCAAGCAACTTTAAGAGCTTTCAATCTTGGTGGGTGCTAGTATGGAGGAAATCAAGTCTTCGGGTTATCTTTGGTTTAACGATCGAGATAACATCGTTGGTTTGGATGAGGCTTTTTGAGATAGACTTTTTGTAATGTTAAGTTGTCGTTGTTTTTTGTTTTGTTTCTGGTTTCTCAAATATAGTTGTTTGTTTCTCTAGCGTCTTACTAGTGGTCATTTCAAATAAAGTGCCGCCTTTAAAAAAAACTTTAAAAGCTACATGTCAAATATTGAATAAACATAACTAAAATTGCAAATTACAAATTAAGTCAAAAATTTTAAATTTATAATTCTTGACATATATATTTTAAACATTTAATATTAGACTTTAATAATTTATATGATTTACACGGGGCTTTTACTATTGAAAGCGAAGCAAGTCATTCAGTATAAAATATATATGGTCCAATTCGCGGTTCGACTTTAGCGGTTTAACAGTTTACTATTTGAATTTCGGATATATATATATATAGGGTAAGTTATTGTAAAAAAGACCAAAAGTGTGAGAAAGGTAAGAAAGAATCTCAGCCATTAGATCTAAATTAATTGAAAAGGGTAATCATGTAATTTTATCATTGATTTAATTAATTCAAAACCTTCTATAAACCGTTACCCTAATTTATAGGAATACCGAATAATACTGCAAACACCATTCAGCACGTATATAACACCATTCAATAAGTATATAACAACATTCAATAAGTATATAACACTATTTTAAAGATCTCTATAAAAACACTATGAATAACACTGCAACAACCATTCAGCGCATATATAACACCATTCAATAATTATATAACACCATTCAATAAGTATAGAACACCATTCATTAATTATATTACACCTTGAACTGAAACAAAAAACCATTAACTGAAACATTCGATTGAACGTAAGTTTTTTTTCTGTATATAAGTATAGTAATATGGTACTCATATTAAAGATTAAAAAACACTCGTTATTATGGTGTAATTTTTTTAAAAAAACGAGTCACGTGTAAAAAGTTATTGGCGTTTAAAAAATAAAAGGGAAAATTATTTTAATTGTTATACTATTTACAAGATTGTCATTAAAATCTCAACCATTAGATTAAAGATCTAATGGTTTAGATGCTTTCTTACCCTTTCTCACACTTTGAGCCTTTTTTACAGGATCTTATACCTATATATATATATATACACACATTGATATATATATTTATATATATATACACACACATTGATCTTAGAATTATAGGACTACATACATATTCATTAACAATCTTTATTATCTAAAACCTTTAAATCATCAAAACCAAACATAAAATTATAAAAACTATGAAACAATATGTTTTTTGGTTACAATTTTATTCTGCCGACTCTAACTACACCACTCACATGCTAAGCACGTGGTTTCTTAATTTCTCATTTATTAATCGCAACTTTTAAAATTGCAAAATCACCCCCTACACCTTCTATAAATACTATGTATCCCCACACCACCATCCACCACCTTAACTCAAAATGACAATATTCCCACCACCCCATTTCGTCATATTTCCGTTCATGGCACACGGCCACACCACCCCTCTCCTCTACCTCTCCCGCATCCTCGCCGACCGCGGCGTCACCGTCACCGTCATCACCACCCCCACCAACTACTCCTCCGTCAAATCGACCTTAAAAACAACTCTATCCCCGTCATCGACCTCCCTTTCGCCAAAAACATCCCCGGAGTCCCTCCCGGTGTCGAAATCACCGATAACCTCCCATGCATATCATCCTTTGTCAAGTTCATACAAGCCACAAAACAACTTCAACCAGGGTTCGAACAAGTGGTTCGAACCCTCCCATCGGTCACATGCATAATATCCGATGGGTTCTTAATATGGACACAAGATTCCGCGGATAAAATCGGAATCCCGCGGTTAATATTTTATGGGATTAATATATTTTCCATGACTATGTGCAATATTATTGCACATTTAAGCCGCATGCTGCTGTTGGTACCAGAAACGAGGCGTTTCCGGTATCATGGTTTGGTAGGTTTAAATTAACGGCGGATGACTTTAATCCGCCGTTTAATGAGCCGGACCCGCAAGGTCCGGCTCTTGAATTTCTAATTAGCCAGCAGAAGGCTATGGCTAGGAGTCATGGGATGGTGGTTAATAGTTTTTACGAGCTCGAGCCCGAGTTTAATGATTATTGGAACCGGAACTATGGGCCTAAGGCTTGGTTGGTTGGGCCGTTTTGTGTCGCCAAAGCGCCTGCGCGGTACCGATGTCTGGAGGAGCTCCGATCAAGGTATCCATCATTTTTACTAATTTGTGTCTCGAACATGTACCACCTTGTGAATTTGATTTTTTTGTAACTTTTACATATATATATATATATAAACAAAAAGTAGTTATGTAAAATGCATATAATGCAAGCTGTATTAACTAAAAATTATTACAAATAATATCTTTCACATGTAAAATGCAAATAATGCAAGCTGTCTTAACTATAAAAATTATTACAAATAATATCTTTCACATCACCTAGTGAATTTCTAAAATTTTGTAACTTTTACGTATATTGATGTATATAAAACAAAAAAAAACAATCATGTAAAATGCAAATAATGCAAGCTATATTGATATATATAAAATAAAAAATAATTATGTAGTCAATATATTGAGGCTCGACTCGTTTATCTTTAATTTTGTCTTACTCGTAGCTCCACGAGTATTTCTAAAAGTTGGTCATTCTTACACACAATAATAATTATTATTATACATATACTATTATGAATTATGAATTATGGATTATGAAGTTCTCATGAACAGTAGTAATAAATTATTATGATTTTATTATTACTTTTTGTATTTTCTCTATTAGACATTATGAGATAAACATATATTAGTATAAATATTTTTTTTATCACACAAGAATAACGAATTCAGTTCACCAAATGTAATAACAACGATTTTGGTATAGTACTATCATACCAAACAAGATTGATATCGGTACAACGGTATCTGATTTCATTTTTATAGTTACGGGTTTTCATAATATTTCATTTATCCAACTCTGTCTGAGGTGAAAAATTAATATTGATATCAATAAAGTGACGATCGTAACCGAATGATACCGTTCGGACCTCGGAGCCAGTACCGAGGTTTGGTCGTACCATACAACAACGAATCGAACCAATACCCATTGAATACTCACGGTAATGCACCGTAGCAACGGGCGGATAAATACCCTAGTAATAATAATGTAATATATAAAAAACATGAAAACAATATTTTTAAAATGGCCATAATACAAAATGTATAAATTACATGATTCATAATTTGCATACATTAAAACTTAAGTTATAATTTAGTGCTAGAATTTTTAAATATAAATTTGTGTTCAACTTATATGGAAAACAAAATTTGTGTTTATTATAAATTATTAAATATAAATTTGTGTTTACAAACGATTCGGTTTCGAACGAGTCAATGAGCAAGCTTAGCTTGGCTCAGGCTCGTTTACAAACAAGCTGAATTCGAGCAAGGCTCGAGCCATGGGCCTTTTTAACATCATTATTCAATTTCTATTAAGAGATTTTAATTTTTGTTCATTATTATATTAATAATTTGTAAATTTTGTTAATATACATTTTTTTCTGATCATGCATTGCACCAAAACAGGTTGAGAAGCCAACATGGATCCAATGGCTCGACAAGAAGCTAATAGCGAACGAGCCGGTGTTATATGTGTCATTTGGGACTCAAGCGGAGGCGTCTACGGAGCAGTTACATGAAGTCGCCATCGGGTTGGAACAATCGAACAAAAGCTTCATGTGTGTGGTGAAACCGAAGCAGTTGCAGTTCATAGGACCGGGGTTCAAAGACGGGTAAATGGGCGGGGGATAGTGGTGGCTGAATGGGTGGATCAGATGGAGATCTTAAAGCATGAGACCGTGTGCGGGTTTCTGAGTCATTGTGGGTGGAACTCGATGTTGGAGAGTATGTGTGCGGGTGTGGCGGTATTGGCAATGCTGTTGATGGCGGAGCAGCATTTAAATGCGAGGATAGTGGTGGAGGAGATCGGGATGGGGCTGCGGTTGTGGCCGAGGGATAAAGTGGCGCGTGGCTTGGTTGGGGCGGAGGAAGTGGCGAAGATGGTGGTGGAGTTGATGGAGGGAGAAGGCGGGAAAAGGGTGCGGAGGAGGGTGAAGGAGGTCGGGGAAAGTGCGTATGGTGCGATGAAGGAAGGGGGGTCATCGTCGACGATGTTAGACTCGGTCATTGACCACGTTTGTGGTGGTGTGCATTCGACGGCTTAGCTTTGTTATGATGAGTATAAACCGGTCTAGACCGGTGAAGACAGCTTGAATTGAGCTGGTTTTTTCATGGCTGTTTTATTTCTGTATTTTTGCAACTAATATTGTTTTTTACCAAGTTTAATTTAATGACTTGTGATAAAAGAATTTCAAAAAATACAACTATGTGTAAGAGATTATATAATTCAAATAAAATTCATACATCTAACAGCTGTTTGTTACAAAATGAAAATGTGATGTTACTAACTTGATACGTATTATAACTGAACTACAAACGAACACCATATACTATTTACATTATTTTTATTTTTAAATGTATGATTAACTTCTAGTCTTCTTTAAATGAAAAAATAGCCTAGTGAAGAAACACCAAACTAATCAAGTGATTAGTTTGAGGAGAGTGCCTCGACAAGATGAGGTTAATCTTCTTTCGTATCGTCCGGTTAGTGAGCAAAGATCCTGCAAAACACCAAACACACCGTTAAGCTAGTTACGAGGAGGGAAATAGGGGGGTTCTCCTCGTAACCACCATTCGGCGTGAGAATAAGTATATGTTTTGAGGATAAAAGTGTGTGTATTAAGTAAGAGAGCAAAGAAATCGATCCCTTTACCTGAAGGTGAAGTCCTCTATTTATAGCCGGAGTGGTTTCCTGAAGGAGATGGGCCGATGGGCTTGGGCCTGTGAGCGACAACAAGGGATATCCGTTGTGTCTCTTCTGTTACGACCGTTAGTGTTCCTGGCGGTGAAGACACTCGGCGCGAGGTGAATGGATCCACGTGTCCTGACACTTGTCCTTGTTGTCTACCCTGCCAGCACCGGTTAGTGGAGATCATGGGACAGTGGTCGGCGCAAGCTGATTTGTGCCACGTGTACGTCCTTGTGTACTTTTTGTCTCATGTACGATTGTTCATCGTGCTACACGATCTACTCCAGCTTGTTGCGCTCCCATTGATCCACAGCTTTGCCACTTGTACCTTTTGTACTTGTTCTTGTGCCACTTGCACTTCTATCTGCTGTGTGATTTCGGAGACACTACGCAGCTCGTGCAGGGTTGCAAGAGCTTGGTCTCTTTCTGATTTGGCTAAGTGTCAGAACAAGGTTTTGGTCATTGTCTCGACCTACGCATGGTCTTGAGATGTCCTTATAGTCCGCGCAAGGGGTGACGTGTTCTTATTTATGACTATGTTGGGTATGGTTATACGCGCGAGTAGCGGTTGCTTCCACTCTTTGGCGCAGGTTTTGGGACCATACCCCCTCACCTAGTAAACCCTTTTTTTTTCCATAATTGTGTGTATTAAACCATGATTAATCATCTAGTACCAGCACTCTATAAGGCTAGACGGTATGGCTTAGCGCCACCTCAGCTATTTTAGCGCCCCTGGGCGCCATCAACCACCCCTGGGCGCCATGGACGGGGCTTCACTCCAGTGGCGAGCGCTAGTGAGATGTGCAGGTGGGGCCTATTCTTTTCAACCAATCTAATCTTTTTCTCTTTAATTTTTTTTGTATTTTGTTTAATAGGAGGCTTTAAAGGGGATTTAAACCATTGTGTACAAGTTAAAGGGATAGGCTTTAAAGCCCCCTATGTGACATGGCGTTGATGTGACGTAGCTTTATACCACATCATGTAGCCTAACCCCACTAAAACCGGCATCATCTAATATTTTTTTTTACTCTAAGAGCATTATCGGTCTTGAACTTAGTTTTTGGTAAAATCAGAGGACGGACTCTCAAAATCCAATATTTTACGTTACATAGTTTTTTTTAGAGATTTTTGCTAAAATTTACAAAACTAAACGAAAATGTGTTTCGTTTATTCTTCGACCGATCGGATTATGTTGTCGATTTTATTGGGTCTGCTTCCACCACAATCGGATTCAATAAAACGGTGGCCAACATGATATGACAATTAAAAATGCAAGATTCTTTGGATTCTTCATTCATGGTTTAGTGTAGGAAGTAGGGATGTAGAGATTCCCATATACCAAAAGATGCTTAATGATCAACCACAAACCAAAATAGTTAAAAAAAAATTCATGTATAGTGGTCAAGTCCCTCTTTGTCACCCGAGGCCCAAATTTTTTTGTGAGTTCTCGAGGACGGCTCTGTATTTTCATATGAAAGAACGGAAAAGAAAGCGAAGTTGACGCTACTACAAAAAAATATGTTGTGCGGCTAGTGACATCAAATGCAAACAAGCACCGTGAACGAATAATGACAGAAGTGATTGAATATGATAAGGCGATGAAGTCTTTTATTTAGAAGTTAGAAAACAGTAGCTGTTACTTTGGTTTAGATGACTTTTTTTTTATCTTTCTGGTACGTTGATTTAGAAGATATTATACGTTCAATTATCTTGTAGGGTATTTATGTAACTTAATGTTTGTTTTAGTTAAGCATGCTTTTGTTTGTGTATTGTTTGCGTACTTTATTGTAGTCATCTTCGCTTTTATAAGAAACGATATATTAGAACCCTCATTATACATGTGTGTATCATTTAATTAAATGTTTGTGTAATGCTACAAAAATCAAAGTGTTTAGTCGAGGTGTAGAAAACAATATGCATACACATATGTATTAAAGACCATTTTATACGTATGTTTATTTTTCAATCTTACATTTACGTATTGCTACAAAAAGTGTTTTGGACAATACAGAATAATATGAGTGACTATATAGTATAAACGTGATTATTCAATTATCTAATAATAATTTAATGAAAGTAAAAACAACTTTTTAATGAAAATAGAAACCGTCGAATATGTTTTTTTTTGGATGAGTATTGACTTTGATGGATAATTTGAAACCACTACAAATGATTTTGATAAATCTCTATTAAATTGGTATATAATTAAAAGAAATAAAATATATTTTATGTGATTAATGATAATCCTACTCTTATAATTTTAAATTAAATCAAAGGCTAACACTGTATATATTAGGTTTACTAAGTCCACAAATAAAGGGTAAGTTCACAAATGAACTTAACGCTATATGTGTTATTTTAGTTATTTATTTAGATGATACTTTTATAATTTTTTTTGAAACAACGACTTTCTTGTATTATGCTACCGCACTCCCTAATTGAGTCTACGCTAACTTCAGAGTTTACCTTGACCATTCCCCGGGAAACAATACCGCCAATACTTTTATAATTTTTTTATCTTTTGCATATGCCTAATATTCTTAGTACAAATGTACCTAGAGGGTAGTCATCAAAATTCTTATAAATAATTACATATATTTCTATATTGAATACATGCACTATTACGAAAGGACGAAGTCCAATGTGTTTATAAATGAATTACTTGTCGTTTTTCATGCAATAACAAAATAGTTGGTCCATGTGCTATTAATATTAAAATTATAGTCATGAAACAAATAAACTTTGAATATTTGAATCATTTAAGATGACAAGATAGATTACTTGTCGTTTTTCATGTATTAATTAATTAACAAGAGCAATAGCACAATAGTTGTTCCATGTGCTATTAATATTAAAACTATAGTCATGAAAAATTTAAAATTATAGTCATGAAACAAACAAACATTGAATATTTGAACCAAGGATGACAAGTGATTTTATATGCCACAAAAGTACAAATTTATACTTCATATGAGCCGGCTACATCATATCAATATGTAGCTTCCTAATGAGAATCTGTCACATGTCTTAGACCCTATACTTGAGTATTTAAATATATAATAACTAATATGCGAATCAGATTCGAGTATTTATTTGTTATACTTGTGTAGCTCATATTTAATGTACTTTTATCATACCAAATTTGATATTTGAGTAAAGGTATATACACAAATGTAGAATTGTATATCATATGGTCAAAATTGATCTAGCTTATAACATACACCTAATAATGTTATAACTATGTAACTCATAGTTTATGTATTTTATCATACCAAAAATTTGATACGTGAGTAAAGGTATATACACCTTCGTAGAATTATATATCATGTATTCAAAATTGTTTTAGCTTTTAACATGACCTATCTATAATAAATAATATGTGAATCATTCGAGTATTCTTTTGCTATACTCGTTTAACTCATAGTATATGTACTTCTAGCATACCAAATTTGATACATGAGTAAAGGTATATACACAAATTGTATATCATATAGTTAGAATTGTTTTATCTTCTAACATACACCTATTTAAATTAAACAATAACCGAGTCAGATATGAGTATTCATTTGTTATAATTGTGTAACTCATAGTTTATGTACTTTTATCATACCAAATTTGATACGTGATTAAAGGTATATACAATTGTATATCGTATGGTCAAAATTTTTCTGACATACACAGATCTCTAAAATTAATATGCGAATCAAATTCGAGTATCTATTTATTTTTATACTTGTGTAGCTCATTGTTTATGTACTTTTATCATACCAAATTTGATACGTGAGTAAAGATATATACACAATTGTAGAATTGTATATCATATAGTAAAAAATTGTTCTAACATACGATTGTCTATAATAAATAATATGTGAATCAAATGCCTATTTGTTTAACTCATTTTATGTACTTTTGTCATACCAAAATTGATGTGAGGTATATGCACATCTATAGAATTGTATAGCATATAGTCATAACTATATAGGTATAACACACTCCGAAAAATAGTTGCTTTGATTATTTCTCATGTAAGAACTATTATTTAAAATAATTTATAGCTTTTTTACCAAACAATTATAAATGGTGTAAATAGATATGTATCTCAGATGATTTTTTTAAATCAAATGACAAGTTATTTATTGAACATTTTGATTTTATCATTCAAAATGCTAAGAAGAAATAAAGAGAACAGTATACTTATGTAGATTTTATTTTTGTGGTACAATGTTTTCAAAACAATGTTGTACAATTCATTTTCTTAGAGTAGATGTGTAAATCATAATCATTTATATTTATATATAAAAATAAATAAAATCATAGAATGTAAGGTGTGTTATGTTCATTTCACAAAGTTTAAGGCTACATCTCTTTCTACTAGGCCTCAAGAAGGGTTGTCTTATTGCTCTTAATTTCTTGCTAGGGTGCTAATCATATATTTCTTTCAAATAAACAAAATAAAATCGGATAAAGTAGCGCTTTTCAACCTGACCCGACCCGTTTTGACTTTTGACTTATGACTGACGCTTAAACCCGAAAAAAAAAGTATTCGCGTATACATGTGCATAGGCCCAGGCTTAAGAGAAATCGGGCTCATCCGGCTTAAACAATTTCGGCATGGAGGGAGCAGAAGCTACAACACCTTCCTTGTGGCTAAGCCCTTTTCGGGTATTTGCAGCAAATCTTGAGGCTAATATAGTAGCTCCTAAATGTTGGGCATTTTGGTCATTTTCTCCACCATCATTATCATCATTGTAGTATTGGTCCAACAAGCCTTCTTGTCTAGCCAGTTCTTCAGCCAGTTTCTTCCTCTTGTGCTTTCTCCATGCAGCTTGTATAAGACATGATCCCCAAGTTCTCCATTGGTGCGAGTAGTACCTGACGCCAGTTTCAGCACGTTTAAGTTCATATAAGTCGGTTCGGGTTATGTGTTATTTCTAACTGGTCAAATGATTAAAGTGAAAAGATTTAACTAAAAAGAAGCGGGCCGAAAGCCATTTGAAATGTACTCAAATACATAGAACCTCCTAAACCAATTTGTTAAGGAAGTTAATATTATTTAAGAAAAAAAAAAGTTTTTGTAATCACATTTGATATATTATTTTTTTTCAAACATTTAAAATTGAAAATAAAAAAGTGTTTTCAGGTAAGCCCAACCCGATCTGATCCTTTTCGGCCGAACGAGAAATTACCACTGTAACATTTTTTTTTTGTAAAAAACACATGTAATATACATGTTTCTAAGGGTTTTGCACCAAAAAAATCAAAAAAACTCCAAGCCAAATTTTTTCTTTAAAAATAAGTTTTTGTGTAACATATGTAACAGACGCGTTACGCACTATTACTATACCTGAACGCGTGTTGCAGCTTCTTGCTATGAAGTCGTTTAAACTGTTTAGCGACAAATCTTAAATCTTCCGCTCGAAGTGCAAACGCTTCAACTTCATTTAACGCTTTAACAGTTCGAGTTGAGGATGGGAATTCACATTTGACTCAGGAGTCAAAGCCCAAGTCAACAACTCTTCACCACAAAAGTCACCAGGTTTAAGAGTGATTGAGTTGAAAAATCCGGACCGTCCTCCATTGGTTGTGGAACTCTCAAGTTGACCTCTTATCACGAAAGTCATCTCGTTAACTGGATCCCCTTCACGAACCAAATGTTGACCTTTTGTGCTCAATGATTGAACAAGATGTTCACATATCACATCTAAGAGTTGATCATCATCCATTTGTGAAAAGAAAGGTACCTGTAAAAAATGCACCTTAGTCTATAAGAAGTACAAATTAAAATATTAAAATATGAAAATACAACTGAGTAAAATGCCATTTTCGTCCATGAGGTTTGGTCAGTTTTGCGACTTTCGTCCAAATGTTTGTTTTTTTCGTATCTGGATACAAAAGGTTTGAAATCTTGCCATTTTCAGCCGGCTCGTTACCTCTATCCATTTTTCTCCATTAATTCAGGGGTATATCCGTCTTAACGGAGAAAAATGGATGGAGCTAATTATAAAGCAATTCGACGAAAATACCCTGACTTAACGGAGAAAAATGGATGGAGCTAACAAGCTGGATGAAAATGGAAATATTTCAAACCTTTTGGATCCAGATGCGGAAAAACAAACATTCAGACGAAAGTCGCAAAACTGGCCAAACCTCAGGGACGAATATTTCGCATTTCACTCATTAAAAAAAGATGAAACTAATTATGTGATAAATCAAAGTCAGATGATCAGCACACTAATTATCTTATTATCACAACTTCAAACATCTAAAATGACCAAAAATAAAAGAACTTACGCGACGAACAAGGGCTAAGCAAAGATGTCTTTGAATTTGACGTCGTAAATCCAAAGGTAGAGCACGAAGAATATCTTCTTCATCTACACCTCTTGTAGCAAGCCATTTATATTGAACGAATCTACGTATTTTATCTTGTAAATCCGGTGGCAACTGTCTGTGCCTCATCCACTCTTCAGTGTCTCGTCGTTTGACCCGCCACTCTTCCAGTCTTGCTGTTGTAGATTGGAGGTACGTCTTCACAGCATATAACAATCAGCCAAGAGTTAAAAAATATGAAAAATCATGTAAGTTTTTTTTTAGTAAAAAGTCATTTTCGTCCCTGAGGTTTGGTCAGTTTTGCGACATTTGTCCAAAGGTTTGTTTTTCCGCATCTAGATCCAAAAAGTTTGAAATCTTGTCATTTGCATCTGGCTCGTTAACTCCATCCATTTTTCTTCGTTAAGTTAAGGGTATTTTAGTCTTTTTTGTTAACTTAAAGGGCAATTCGGTCTTTTGAATACTTGTACATTATGCTAAATGCTTGTACATAAGTGAAATAGACTGAAAACCTTTTGGATCCAGATGCGGAAAAACAAACCTTTGGACGAAAGTCGCAAAACTTGCCAAAGCTCAGGGACGAAAATCGCATTTTACTCTTTTTTAAGAAATAATAGATTTACTATGTACCTGCATATTGCCAATGAGCAAACAGAATATAACTAAGCCTCCAAGGCATACAGTACAGCCAAAGAGCGTTTCTCCGACACTGGTACTCGTCTCTAGATTTTGTCCGTACGAACTGCATACCATCATCAAGTGTTTCAAACGTTTTCGACGAAAGCTATAGTTACATTTTGTATGATGCGAACGATTTAAGACCATACCTTAGACTTTTCAAGCCGAACCAAAAGCAAAAGAAGTACTTTTCAAAGAACGGTGCGGATGTAACTCCTTCGGTGAAAGCAGGAGCATACATCCCGAACGTAAAATTAATAGGGCTAGTTTCGGCACTACAATTGCTCAACACTTTAGTATCTTTCAACCACGCGTCACGACCTGGCTCATCCACATGGTCACAATCGAAATACACACGATTGCAAGGATGAGTCACGTTTTCCTCTTTCGAACATTCTTCTTTCCAACATGAGTATTGCCGTTCGATAGCCAGTAGATACCATGAAGCTCCAATAACCTGCACTGGCATTAGAAAAACGAAATAAAGAAAAAACGATATAGTGTCGCGTTTTATTTACATGATACGTTGTGAAGAGAGTATACAGCAGAGTTTGCTTACATGACTAGCAAGCATATAGAGCATGATATAGTAAGCGGCTCCAGCCCAAGCGGTTTTGGCGATTACTCCAGTAGTTTTGGTTATGCGTTGGTTCAACGGAAATATCACAAACAGTCTTGGAATATATTGAATGATGATAACGAGAGATATTGAATGGTTCGCGTGAGCCGCTGTAGGACTTTGCACGGCTGGAATCACAAACCAGATGAAAAGCTGCAATACACAAACAAATAAGCTAAGCTGCTTGTGAGCTACTTGAGATCGTCTCGCTAAAAGCTCGAATCAAGCCCAGCTTAAACAAGCTCGAGCCTAAAGACGACCTTCATTTATTGAGCCTGAGCTAGTTCCCAAGCCTAAACGAGCCACCTATTATTAATATAACTTTATTTAATATATAAATATATTTATATTATTTTTCTTATTATTATTATATATATAATTCTGATAAAAATAGCTAAATAATATATAAATTATGTTATATAAAATATTTTTTTATTATATATATATAAAAAATAATTATAAGTGTATATAAAACAATTAATAAATAATAAACGAGCTGAGCTGGTGCTTTACAAATACAAATAGAGACGAGCCAAGCTCGAGCTCAATCTCTCGTAACTCGGCTCGTTTACGCCCTATTCACGAATCTACCTGCGGCAACGGGAGAGCAGCAGCTAAATCAACCGCAAAAGTCGTTCTCAAATACCGAAGAGCAATCTTCCGCGGATCCATAACCAAATCCCCCCTCCCAAAAACTCTCGAATTCGGGGCCACATAAGCGGTCCGAAACTTAATAAAAATATGTATAAACGATATCACATCAATCAACGAACGCCAAACAGTAATAATCGCGGCAAATCCATAATCGGACCGCATACAATACTTCTTTCGTGCAATCTCGGGAACAAGAAAGTAGAGCGGATCGACGAACAACGCGTTGAGGCAGGTGATCAGGAACATGTGGTTCCATCTGGTGATGAATTGGCCGCCTGGATCGAAGATTTGAGTCCACCATGAGTTCTTCGAGTTATTCGGGAATGTGGATAGTGTTGGATTGGAGATTATGGTTGTTGATGGAAGACGAATGTAACTCATGGTGATTGGAATCCATGGAACATTGTTCAGATTTGTGTTTGATTTTCATGGAGGAATGTGAAACCCTAAGAGAGAGAAAGTTGTGGATGTGAGAGAAAAGGGGGGAAATTAACGGTTTTGATATTATGTGGCGCGAATTAACGGTTTTTTAAACATGTGGGTGACAAAAAAAGCATATCCGGGTCGGGTCAAAAACAAGATCCGGTTATACTTTCTTGTTTTCTAGTAATATAATACAAATTTATATGTTCTAAGATTTTATATAAAGATTATAGAAAGTGGTTACATAATATATATATATATATATATATATATATATATATATATATATATATATATATATATGTGTGTGTGTGTGTGTGTTGAATTATAAAATACCTGTTATTGACTTATTGGCAATCCGTGTTATTTTCATATGATTTTAGTAGTATTTTCAAATGATTTTTATCGGTTCTGATGACAGTATGATTAATTAAACTCCCGAAACTCTGGAAAAGCAACATTTGTTAGCATCGTCATAGGGAAGGGGTTTATCAGCGATTTAGCTTTGGCGTTAAAAGAAGTATGTGTGTATTGAGAGAGTGGGAATAAATGTTATGGTTGTGACATACTAAGATCTTGAATGATAGATGCACACACACGTTAATAGAAAGATCTTAGTTTGTTATTGGTGATCCCTAGTTTGTTGAATCTAAAGTAATTGTGATGATGTGGCATGTGGTCCCCCCAACCGGGCCAAATTTTGTTACTTGGTGGCATATTGAGCGAAGTGCATCGGTTGTATTGAACCACCATCATAATCTCCGAACCATTTTAACCAAACCACCATCACAATCTCCGAACCATTTTAACCAAACCGTGCTACCCTCATATTCTATGCAGTGTATCGGTCATACTGAACCACCATCATACTTTCCGAACAATTTGGGGCGTTACCACTTCAAGTATGTCCTTCAAAATTCCAGTTTCGCTAAAAGTTAATATGATTGTTTTATCTGACCCGCTTCAACCATACCGCCTTTCACTCGATTTGTTTCGTGCACGGTTAAAAATTTCCAAATCCATCACTGTATGTGTTACATGATAATGGTATGAAAGAGATTTGTACTAGTTGGTTTTGATATATATTTGATTTTTGGTATTAGAAAGCACATTTCTTTGGTATGATTTCAAAAAACTTTGACCCGTTACACAACATGCGTGACCCGCTCATATCACAACATCAACCAAGTTAGACCAAGCATGCTTGTCCCCCCGCCTCGTTAAAAATGTTATAGACGCTTAAAAATGTAAATAACTCGTGTTCGATAATTTACATATCGGTTCAAAAAACCATTCAGCAATGTAAAACAAACCTCTGGTACAACATGCAAATCTGTTCACAATGAGGGAAATTGTTGCCAAAAAATGGAAAATCCTCTAACTGCAGGCTGCTTTTCTTCTTCAAGTCATTTGTATGCTCAAGCTTCACCATATATACCTGAAGAAATAATAACTATTGATTTATGAAAATATAAAAAAATTAAAGACAGAAATGTTCGATGATTTAAATATTCCAACTACTCATTGTACAGTTTCATACAAACTAGTTTTAAGCACCCCGCGTTGCGGTGCAGGGGGCGTAAAACCATGCTACCAGCGTTGCAGGGCGGGGCGTAAAGTTTACGCATGCTAAGTAGCAACCGAACAATGACCAAAGCCGGGAAAAAACGTAAAATAAAAACATGAATTTCTAGACGAAGTCAAATTTACACCGACACGTATTAGAAAGTTAAAGGGGTAAAAAAAAGCTAAGAGACCAAATGTGACCACCAAAGACCTTGCTAGGTAGCAACCAAATGACGATCAAATCCGAGAAAAATAAAGCAAAAGCTAATAAAAAACTAAACTTATGAAAAAACCCTAAAGTTTTGTTATAAAATTGAAAACCATAAAGTTTAATATGAAAAAAAAATACACAAAACACTAAAGAAGACACTATTTCTCATCATGTTGTTAATTAATATACAGAGAGAATTGTTTACTGTTTTTCCATACATAATGTATATGAAAAATGAAATGTTTGACTTACAAAGTCAAAGCATGCCTCTTATTTTTTGTGACTGGAAGAACACATCAATATTACTTGCTTTTTAACGCAAGATTAGGGTTAACTCGTGGCTCGTGAGCCAAATCGAAAAAGCTCACAAAAAATCAGCTGGAGCTCATTTGACTCGTACAAAATTTTTCGAGCTGATATGAGCTCACTCAAGTAAAAAGCCCATATAAAAAAGAAGCCCAAATATAAAAAGCCCAGTTGTCCATGAGTGACTTCGTGTATCTAACATTCTAACCTTCACCCGTCTACATATTACATATTTACATATGCATGATCCTCGTAGGTTTGCTACACAACCCCACCCGTTTTGTCACCTCTAGTCAAAGAGCTATATTAAAACTATGTGTGTGGTAAAGGTTGCAATATTCATAAGCGCATATTATAAATGACAGATCCATCTACACTTTTAGAAAGCTTAGGAAAAGAGAAAAGACGCTACCTTTTGCAGATTTCATCAAGGTTCCGGTACCCATTGTAAAATATGAACCACATCAAGACAACAACCACCGCATCTATCATGAGTACAGCCAATCAAAAGTCTCGAAACAAGGTAAATTAGGTTATTACTATAGTATATGTTAATCTATAATCATATTTCGTGCCTTGACTATCTGTTATATATTTCAAAAGTTAGATACAGATGTTTTTGGGGTCAACTGAACCCGTACTAAAGATTGACATATTTCGAAACAGTTTTACCCAACCCATCCATCTTCACCTTGTATGACATACAGTAGACTCGTATATGTAACCGTTAGTTGTTACATAACTTACATTAGCCTTTGCAAACATACAAAATAGCAAAGAAAATTATTGAAAAGGATACTAAACAAATAACGCTCCCACGGGTCCAACATGTACAGTCCAAAAGTGACATTGTAGAGGTAGATTTTTCGTTGAGCCCAGTTCATAGACATAATATCTAACCTACAAACATAAGCACATCGTTAAAAAAATGTAGTAAAATAAGAGAATGGCATAAGTATGGATATGTGATGTTGTCAAACTTGAAAGCACAAGATAAATTCGGTCAAAACAATGTCGATTTCTATTATATTTACAGAGCATAATAAAGCTAGATGTTACATGAACAGGAACATTGAGTTCTTGAAAGCATAATATTTGTTACAGAAAATGTTGTCTATGTTTAACATTTAAAAATTCAGGCAACAATCATATATGTAAACAAATCTAGAGACAAAATGATACAAAGATGCTAACATTCTCATACAAGATTATAAATGTTAAAACTCAGATTGGGTGCGCCTAGGCCCATTTTTCAGGCCTAACGCAGCCTTCTCGCTTTGCTTCAAAAGCCCCACTTTCAGATCCTCAGGCCCATTTTTTCAGGCCAAGTTCTGACCAAATTCTGGCCAAAAATCGTTTGAACAGGTTTCAACAGGTCTGAAACAATTATACCAACCCTAAATAAGCTTGAAATGAACCTAAAACGACCTAAACTAGCCCTAAAGAAGCCTAAAACATGTCTAAAACCCCTAAAAGTTGTATTTTTTATACTCTACGCCTCCTTGCACCGAGTCCCAAGACTCACCCTTGTGCCTACAACTTCGGTGCTATACAGTTAATATCAATATCGGTGATATATCAGTTATCGGTCCCCATGTAAAATATCAGTGTCAAATATCAGTCAGAATATCGGTACCGATATTATCGGCGATATTTGACCGTTAACCAATAATATCACCGATATAACCGATATATCATCAATATATCACTGAACTGTTAGTGTTAAATCTATACTATATATAGAAATTCTGCATGATATTAAAGTTACCGATATCCCACCGATATCTCACCGAGATAACCTATATCTCAAATATCGATCCTTGACCGATATCCGATATTTTACCGCGATAACTACATAGCTTCGGTGTGATGAGTGTGCCCAGTGGCGAAGCTTGAGATTTCCGACGGGGGTTCAAAACGTATATACCCCAAAATTTATATAGAACCGGGGGGTCGAAAACGTATATACCCAAAATTTTCGATACGAAAGCTACATATATAACACTACTGAGCGAAAAGTTCGGGGGGTCGGGCGCCCAGTGGCGAAGCTTGAGATTTCCGACGGCGGGGTCGAAAACGTATATACCCAAAAAATTTACATAGAACCGGGGGGCCAAAAACGTATATACCCAAAAATTTCGATACGAAAGCTATATATATAACAATACTGAGCAAAAAGTTTGGGGGACCCTATCACCTAGGTGCGCCTCACACTTTCTATAACCAAGATCTACACCACTCTCAAATCCAACTTTACATTAAGACGCTACCTCTATATCGGTCAAAGGTAGAGCGTGTTTGGTTCACTCGTGTTCACGGTTCATGAAGCCCCTTAACGGGTAAGTTTTAGAAACATGACCCTATTAATCGCTCAGCTTAAGGTTACCAAATAACCCCTTATTCAAAGTTTTATTACAAGTTTCACAAATTAAATTAATAAAAATAATTAAAAAAATTGTTACTTTATTATCATTTCCAAGTTCATGTTTACTGTAATCAACTCAAGTCATGTACTTTAGAATTATTCAATCATAATCTCCACATAAAAAAGCAACAATTCAAATTAACAAATGTAAATTAGGGCATTCAGTATTCAAAAACATGAAACTGGAGATCCAAATATTCGAATTTTGATTAAATGGGCCATAAGGATATAAGAATTCAGATCCAAATTGATTCAAATCACACAAGCAAATACCCAATTTAGTATAGAAGTTAACCTGTAGTGGTAACCGGTAACCCTTTGGCTTCAGTTGAGAAATCGTGCAGCGAGGAATTCGGGTCGGATCCTCCAATGTGACGTATGAGACCAGAAAAATGGAGATTGAGATTTTGAGCATAGGAGAGCACGTGGTTTCATAATTTAGTTGGCTGTCACGGGAGACTTCCGTTACTAAACCGAGAACCCTAATTTGAAATTAACCGAACCGAAATAATCGAACAGAACGCTTGGGTTCAACTGACGCGAATCGAATCGAATAGAACGCCGGGGCGTTACGGTTATAGAGTAAAGTCGAATCATGAATGAACTTGAATAATATGGTTGATTAGACGATACAGTAAAATCGAATCATGAATGAACTTGAATAATATGGTTGATTAGACGAATAGAAGGTTCTTGTGTGATGTGTCACAAGTTTTTTTTCTTTCAAATAATGGATTGGTCACGTAACACGTTTGATATTAAAAATGCTAAATTCATATTAATTACCATTTTACCCCTATACTTTAGAAAAAAAGTTAATAATCTTCGTTTATATTGATATTAAAAATGCTAAATTCATATTAATTGCCATTTTACCTCTATACTTTAGAAAAAAAGTTAATAATCTTCGTTTATATTGTTATCTTTGCATGTCTATCATTGACAAGCCACAACTAGCAAAACGTTCCCCTCCACAAGCCAACAAAATTTGTCGCAAGACTGTTGTAGTTGTCTCCGTTTACCAGTCCTCCGACATAATATTTGATGCCAAATGTAATAGGAATGGATTAAGTAGTCAGTTATCATGCTTTATTGAGATTAAGGCGTGGTTGTTCAAGATTCTGGAAAGAACACATTTATTACCCACCCTATAAGACCACACGGAGTGGGTGTGGAAAAGTGGCGTGGAGGCTCCTCCACGCTGGGAACACCACCTTGGACATGGTGTGGAGGGCGACGTGGTGGTGAGGGCGGGGATTCTCCACCGGCGTGGGACGCTTAGGTTTGGTGATATGGAGCCTTTTCATTTGTTGGTTCTTGTTTTTTTTATATAGAAACACCACTAATCACGTCGTTCCCACTCCTCCTTTTTTGCCCACGTCACTTTTCTGACACGTGCTGACTTGCCATCCACATGTCTAATAACGCCACTCTTTCATGCCTCCACTCTGTATAGTCTAAGACAAAACCTGATAGATTCACAATCTTCATATATCGATGTGAGTTTTTTTATGAATCGATATACGTTACATTGATCTGATCAGTACATGACTCATATACTCAACCCGCCAATTTTGCCACTAGTAGAAATGAACACGACTACTGGTAATCTGCATTAGCTACGCGCTTAGCGTTCTCCATTTCTTTTGGGTTAGTATTCACTGGCATAAAAACAAGTCCTCTACTCTTTCAACAACAAAAAGAAAGTGACTAAATTCTTATATGATTAGTTACCAAGAATTAATCAGTAACGTTAAACAAGCCGGTTTTTTAGTTAACTGTAGCAAAAAAAAAAACAAAGTGAAAAAAATGGGTGTTCATTTGAGTCGGACCAGCTGGTTAACTGAGTCTGTGAAACCAGCCTAACGCAGTGCCCCTTAGTCTAGGGTACATGTCACCCAAGCCTACGCTCAAGTCACATGAACCAACTCTCAACTTGGAACGGGCCAGCCAGAATTTGCAAACCAGACCCAACCGAATTGGACCGAGCCATTGTTCAAACCCCCTTTAATACCCCCACTTGAGTTACAGGCAAGCGCTACTGAGCCCGGTGGCAATGAGCCTGGAACATGTTATTATAAAGAGATGAGAAATTATTCCACTGGCTAATGTGGGATCAACTTTTAAAACTCCATTAGTGCATCAAACTCATGGTGATGCAAAATAAATGTTATTATGCTCTTGATGGCTTGTTTTTTATTCATCATATGTTTACAATCCAAGAATGTAAGCATTTTTGCTTCTCATTTTAAATGCAATATCTTTATTTACGAATGTTGTAAAAGATTTTTAATATGAAATCAAGTGTCTTGGTATTCGTTTAATTGCCTCTTAACAAACGAGTAGGGGTGCTACTAGCCGAGCCAGCCACTAGCGAACTATTTAGGATTGGGACAGGGCCGGCTTAAGGGGAGTGAAATAAAGCAAACGTTTTAGGCCTCCATTTTCCTAGGGCTCCCAATTGTTAAAAAAATATTATATGTAGGTGATTTTGACTTTGAAATTGTTGACGTTGAGGTTTATGATATAAAACTATGTATACACAGAGATGGTATATCAATCATTGGATCAAAAGCAATTTTTTTCTTTTTTTCTTTTTACGAAAAGGCCTCAATTTTGCTAACCGCTTCGGGCCTACAATATTTTGAGTCGGCCCTGGATTGGGACTCACTCGTTAAAACTTAAAAGCTTGAATCAAGTCAAATTAAACTAACACAAACCCATGCTATATAATAAGTTGAAGCTGATTAAATTCTATTTCGGTGTATATATTCACACAACAACAACAATAATAAGAACATATATGTTATATGGTAATGTTTTTTACGTCAAATATTGATAAGGCGATTCCGACTAGTTAAGGCCGTTGATCGACGTTGCTGGGGCTGGTCGATGTTCGCTGGGGGATCACCGAGGGAGTTTTTTTTTTTTCTCAAAAGGGTGTTCTTGAAAAACTTATTTATCAAAATGGGTACTTTGAAAAGTATTTACCAAATTGGGTGTTTTTTTGAAAAATTATCTTTTCTCACTCCTAATTTTGTTGAATTATGATAACTTCCATTTAAAGTACCCATTTTGGTAAATAAGTTTTTTAACAACACCCTTTTAGGAAAAAACTCATCACAGAGGAGTGCGGGAGATGAAATTGTAAGGGATGATTTGTGTTTGGTTGTTTTGTTTTACTTAATTGGTTGGTTTAATGAATGGATTCATAATTGGTCTTGAGTAGTTGGGTTACAAGAATTCTTAAAGATTTTAGTGGGCTAAGTTGTTTAGTGAAATTGAATGGATTGATTTGTTAGTTAAAAGTGGGCTTAAATCAGTGTTTATAATTTTATTTTTTTTTGTAAATTCATAAGATTTTTTTTCTAAGGGGTGCGGTTGAAAATTTACAAGGAGTATGATCAGATTTACTGCTAATTTTTTTTCAAAAGGTGTGACGGTCCACCCACGCCGAAAGGCAGGTCCGTCTTTGTGGACAAGCCCTATGATACCCATAGATCCGCCCACATCAAACTTAAGATTATCTATATATTAAAGATGAATGTCGGTACTAATTTCATGTTTAGTCCCTCCTGTTTTTCCTCCCACATCAAACTTAAGATTAGCTATGTGTAAAATGTGACTGTTGATGTATATTTGTTTTATTAGTATTGGTTATTTCGGATTATGTTAAGTAGATGTAATGGAACTCGGCATTAAGTTAGAAGCATATGCCACGTTTGGGATACCATTTAGATCCTCCTTATTTACTTATTAACTTTTCCAAAAGTCATTTATAAGAGGAAAAAGTCATTTTAAAAAGTTAATAAGGAGGTTCTAAATGGAATCCCAAACATGGCCTTAGTTAGTTGAAGTTGTGTGCCAAACAATTTTATATGCTACCTCACTTCCTAAATAAATGGTTACTTATCTAATTCTCATTAGTGTTTAATGTCAGTTGTATTTGGTTTCTGTTTGGTCAGATGATAGTTATTTCTTTTTCCATATGATCCAATATAAAAGGGAACTTCATATTTGTGGCAATGGCAAAAATGTAAATGTGATGTGGTCAGCTGGTAGTTATTTGGTTTCATGCCAACACAGTTGTTTATGACTTCAAAAGTGAAAACTGTATCTTTTGTTAAAACTTTAGGTTCATAATGCTTAAAATCAAGGCCCTTTTGAATCAAGTTGAAGGTGAAGTGTCTGGTTCCCATATAAGCATATTGAAAGATGCTTCCCAGGTGAGAAAACGTTTTATCAACTGATCTACCCTTAGTTTGCAACTTTTGTTTTATTAGAATATAATATAATTAAACTAACTTTATAAACAGAGTCGGGTTGATTGTAGTCTGTAATTCATTTTTATTCAAGGATATGATTTCGGATTAATCTTCAATTTTGCAATTTAGACCCTTTGTTTTTTTTAAGTCAAAGCTTTTCGTCTTTTGCAATTTAACTCCAACTCTTTTTTATTTTCAATTTTGGTCCACCATATTTTTTTATCTTTCTCAAGTTTTTCGTTTCGTTCTAAATTTTGTGAGTTAACGCACCGCAACGTGCATGTGGGGTTCAACATTTTTTCGTGTATTTTTCTCGTTTGACTGGCCCGTCGCAGCACATCTATTTTTCTCCGTTTGACAAATTCGCCGCAGCGCGCGGTTCCTAGATTGACTTAGTTATATTTTTCTATATTTTACGCTTAGGTTTAATTTCTCTGCAACAAGCGTGCGTAATTCAAAGATTTTACGTCTGTTTTTCGCTCGGTGTTATTTTTTCCGTTTTTATTTATTTTGTTTTAAGAGTTTTTTAGGTGTTGATGGCTGCTGACAGTGGTATGGCATTGGTACCACTTGACACTATTTTACGACAACCGCTGCAACGTAGAGGCTTAATAGTAGTTATATATTATTTTTGTGTATAAAATTAGCTACAAAATTAAGTGGCCGGGCGTCTTCGTATACAACTTGTAACTTTCTATAACACTCAAAACCCTAACGTCACAATCCTCCATGTTCATCATCAATAATGACAACCGAATCCTCCCCAACAACCCTCCGTTATTGCTTCTGCATACCCTACCACCACCGCCACCACAATCCTCAACAAACCCTGTGGTCACGTGGACTCCATGCATTAAAAAACCTTCGTCAGTGGTCGGAGATCGTCATACGTAGATTCAACCGTAATAAACATTTGGGTCAACAACGAACAAATTATTATTCAATACGATCCTCTCGGTACTCGCTCAATTTCGATGAAGAAGCGTTGGAGAGTGGAGATTCTGAAATGGAGAATTGAGTATCTGGTTAGATTTCTCATCATGATACGCGTCAACTGCGGTTTTGATTGGTGGTGATGGTGATAAAACGTCGTCGCTTGAGGTATTGATGAAGTGTTAGTGGTATGATTATTTTTTTTAGGTTTTGTTTGATTGAATTAATTTGATTATGTGAATTTGGATTGGTAGAATTGTATGAATAAGATTTTTCATTTTTTGATTTTTAGTTTTGCCATAGTAGAATTATGGTTTATATAGGGATGATGAGATTGATTTGTGAATAAAATAAATTTGTTATTTGTTTTAATTTGATATTTGTGGGGATTTAATTTTCTTCCATTGTTGAACTCAAATCAAGGATCTGAGATCCGTATTGTTTCTGTTGCTATTTTAGTGTTGTGAAATCTTACGTGTTAATAGTTAAATTATGCTTTCAAAATATATTTTTTCTTTGTAATATTTTGACAAAAATAATATTTTTATTTTATTATGAGGTAAACCATGTAACATCAGGTAGAAGCTGATTTGCTTAGGATGTCAATTTGGTTGGGATTCGGGTTGAAGGGTTGAATTGGTAACTCAGACACTTCCCTTACATTTATTTGCGTCAAAAATCTTAACCCCTATTCAACATACACTTAAAGTTTTTATAATCTAAACATGATTCGTTTAACCAATTTTGTCATATGGTAATTTGGTAGGTAATAATCAAGTTGTAAATGTGTTAATCTGATTGGTGAGTTGTAAAAATGGGTTAAATGGGTCATAAACAGGGGTCATAAACAGGTCACCTGGTCGACATGTTTAATTTGATAGGTTTAATAAGTCAACCAACTCGAACTTGACTCATTTAATTAAATTGATCACACCCCGTTGTTATTGCAGTATTTTTTCTATTTAACTTTATTATACATGGATATAGTAATAAAATAATACCGAAAAGAAAAACAACAATGGCAATGGAGTGTAAAAGAAAAACAGCTTTTAAAAATATATTACTTAGTTTATATCCTCCCCATCATTTTCAACTAGACAATGATACCTTTGACTTCTTTTAAACAAATATATGATACGTTTATGTCATCCATAGTACAAATATCTTATACATTACTATCTAACTCTCTCAACTGTTTTTACCACTAGAAGTATGCTCAAGGATCAGAAGAGGTAATAGACCACTCTTCTTCCGTCAAAGACGATATCATCGCCACCAATTCACACTTTGTTGTTGGCGTTGTAGTGACTCACTCATTGCTAACGGTGTTGAAGTGTCCATGCATTCAACGCCACTTGCAACAAAACCTTCATTATCTCTTTGATATCACCTTCGGCTATCTACGTCTTGTCAAAAACCTCAACAATCCACTATTCTTTGACAACCAGGCTAACCTACTTAGCCAAACTTGAACCACTTTCTCGGGCCCACACCGAACGCAAACACATCAACACTAAAGCTGGTGGTTGTCATGTCATTGGTTAGATCAACTTCATGGTGGTCTCTTGACATTAGCTTGTACAAGCTCTAGATGCAAAACTTAGTCTACTTCCTTAATGGAACATTTGTCCATTTTGTGAACCTAAACAAGAAAACGAATTGCGGTTTAGCTTTTTAATCATTAATTAAATAGGTCGACCCCTCACCCATGTAACAAAACAGGTCAACATGCCACCTGATATAATAAAGCGCGTCGACCCACTAGCCCGTTTAACCCATTTATTACAACCCACAAACACTTTTTACACGTTTTCAACTTGATTATAGCCCGTTTACAACCTGTCATTGACTTGTTTAGATAAGTGGGTTAAACGAGTCGTTATTAGTGTGTGCGGGTTATTTTGAAGTCATTGACACAAATGATTATACGAGTCGTGTTGGGGCTTAACGATTTAGCCCACCAACCCGACACGATTGACAAACCGTTATATCATTATTGAAATAATATATCTTGTTTTCAAACCATACTTGAAATACTAATTATTCATTTAAAATATTAGATAAAGTTTTTCGGATCGATCCAACCCAACCTGTTTTCACCCACACAAAATTAGTCGTGTTGACCCGTTACCCAACAATGATTACACGTAGATTTTCATTTGCATAATTCAAGAAAAGAGCTAGAAAATTAAGTAACTCAGCATGGAGAAGCCTAATTAAACTGCCATTGTTCTGAACTTATAAACCAGAAGCTTTTTCCTTTTTTGAAGAGTAATATATATGCAACAACTGGTAAAATTAACATTTGGGGTGCTTACTTTAAACTATTTTCTGCAATCTTTTCTTAAATTCATAGCTAAAAATTTTTCAATCTTTAATCCTTTTGACCACAAGAGGAACACCATTATCTGTATTCTGGTTTGACTTTATATAAACTTCCAATGTTACCTCTTCCAAACAGTTCAGCCGGAGCTCTAAGCAAATCTTCAACCGTTCACAGCCGGGCCCGATATATAACCAGCAAAGAATCTGAATTGGCCCTGGCTGTTCTTTGACCCACTTGACTGCCCACTATCCGACCCATTTTCATGGATGTATCCATCTTTTCATCTTCATGTCCTTTTGTTTTCTTGAATGCTAAAGAGCTATTGGAATCACCAGTATTACCCGAATAAACAGTAAATTCACGAAACTTTGACCTTCCATTATTGTTTTCGACCAGTCATTGTACCACATACTCCTTCCAACATAACCAACTAATCAAGGGTTACCCACAAAGCTATTTGCATCAAACCGGCCCGTGTCATCAGGGAAATGGGCCACGAAAAACATTGTTCACTACATTGAAACGGTCAAGTTGGTGGTAACTGAATCTTGGAAGCTGGCCCTTGAACAGATTGTTTTAAGCAAAAAACGTGAACAAGCGTTTTACAGTTTGAAATCTCTTGTTGCATGGCGTTTACGTCCTTTATGTTTAAACGTTCTTTCAGGTGGTGTCCCTTAACTACCAAAATTACACTGGTTGTTCTTTAAGTTAACACATATCATTAGGCGTTATCCTTTAACTACCAAAATTTCAAGAGTAAATTACAAAAATCGTCTTTTATGTATGCTACTTATTGCAAACTGTGTCCTTTGTCTTTAAAAATTACAAAAAACGTACTCGATGTATGCAAATGTCCTTTAGCCCTAATTCGGTTAATTTTTATAGTTAGATCTGACCAAATAGACCCCACGTTAGGGTATTTTGGCCATTTAACCCTAAATACTAATATTAATAATTATAAAAATTAATAAATAAAACAATTATGTTTAAAAGAAATTATATATATACACATAAACACCACAACCCAGTTCTCTATGACTCTTGTCTCTCTAATTACCCTACCATCACCGCTTACCCCACCGGCCACCACCACCCATCTGCCACCGCCGCCGCATAGCAACAACACATAGTACTAGATGCAAGAGAAAAACCCTATCAACATCACACACTACCAGACTCCACCCTCGTCACAACCCAATCGTAAAACCCACCACCGCCGAATCCAAGCTGATGTCGGAGACGCCCAATCGCAGAACCCACGGCGGCGATTACCGGACACCTAATCGCAAAACCCACAGTGGTGCTCGTGTATGGATCTGATGACAATTTTTGGATCTGATTTTATGTTATATTGAAGAAATGAGCTTTGGATCTAAGCTAAAAAAAGACACAATTTTTATTATTTGAACACATTATTACCCAAGATCTATGAGATTCTTCACCGAATGTGTGATAAAAATGCTTCACATTTCTAGAAGACACAAATCTTGAACTCTTTGAATTTGACTTTTTGTGTGGGTGTGTAGGGAAGAAGGGTTGCTGCTAACTTTTTAATGGGTTAGGAATTAATGGTGATGTTTTTTTATATGAATATGAACGAGGAACTTGGGTTTTAATAAAGGGAAAGAAAGGGGTGTGAAAGAATTGATGTTTTTGTTGTTACAACGAGATGGGTCATCAAGAACAGGCTTTAGGGGCTTGATTTTACCGGCGGAGATGGAGGGAGTTGTGGGTTTCCGGTCAAATTGAATGCGAAATCGGTGTCGTCGTGTTGTTGGAATCCGACGAGTGCGTGGATGGGGCTGATGGGTGCGCTGTAGAAGAAGCTGGGGAAGCGGTGCGGGGAAGAAGGTGCGGTGGTGTAAGGGGTGGCCGCCGGTGAGGGTGTCATGATTTGTATCACCATGTAGCAATTGGAACCATAGATTGTAGGTAAGGAGATGGAATGAGTGAAACTTTTTTTTTCTTTTATACGGATTCTTGTGGGTGGTGGTTGCAGGTGGGTGTTGGTGGATGGTGATGGTGGTGGTTGCAGGTGGGGTGATGGCAGGTGGTGTTGGAGATTATTATTTATTTTAGTATTTAAGGTTAAATGACCAAAATATCCTCATGTGGGGTTCATTTAGTCAGATTTAACTATAAAAACTAATCGAGTTAGGACCAAAGGACATAACATGTAAGAGTTTGCAAACATCGAGTACGTTTTTTGTAATTTTTGAAGACAAATGACACAATTTGCAATAAGTAGCATACATAAAGGATGATTTTTGTAATTTACTCAAATTTCAATTAAACATTATCACAGAAGTTGGAACACAAAACCCACAACTAGGGATGGCAATGGGGTGGGCTTGAGGTAGGTAATCGAGTATGGCACTGGGTTTGGGATTAGTTTTTTTTGTTTTTTGTTAGGGACGGCTTTGGGATTTGGTGCTATACCCGTTACCCGACCCGCGATAAAGTTTTCCTGTTTATCCGATTGTATTCCCTGTATAATTTATTTTATTTTTTAAATATGTATATGTATGATCTACTTCAATTGTTGGCATATACTATTTTTGTTATCTATGCATTTGAATATTTTTTATACTGATTTTGGTATTTTATTTATGTAGTTTATTTGATATATTTTTAGTGATAATGCTAAACATAATTGATTAGTAGTTACAAGATAGATATCTGACAACGTTTTGGGTTGGGTATACCAAATGGGTAATTTTTTTTAAATTAACAGGTTTACCCGAAACATGGGGTAAACGTGAAACCCGACGGTAATTACCTGATAGAAACCCGACTAGGGGTTTGGGACAAAGTTATCTATTTGTGTTTGGGGTTGGGGTTGGGGTTCGGATTACCTAAACCCATCCCATTGCCATTGATGTTTAACTAAAATGTGAAATTTTGGTAGTTAAAGGAGAACGCTTGATGATACGTGTTGACTTCAAGGACATCAAGTGTAATTTTGGTAGTTAAAGAACACCCCCTAAAAGAACGTTCAAACATAAAGAACGTAAAGTGCAATTTAGTTATTAAGTTATAAACGATTTGACAATAATACCCTCACGTGATTTGCACGTGAGGGAATTTAACTAGAAAATCTAACTAGGTTAGGAGGCAAGGACACAGCCTGATGATATGTGCGTTAACTTAAAGGACAGCCAGTGTAATTTTGGTAGTTAAAGGACACCACCTGAAAGAACGTTTAAACATAAAGGACGTAAAGTGCATTTGACCTTATATTAATGAAGTTTACACTTGGTATAACTTGTTGACCTTTAGACAGTTTTGACGACTCATTTCCGTTTTAGCTAAGGTTTTTCGGGTACCCGTCTGACCCGTAGGGATAAAACATAACCCGTATGACCCGTTAGCTAAATGGATTAAAACCGCCACATATGGAGATGTGGTTAACTTAAAGACTTGACAGTCTCACACATGACACAATAAATTAAGAAGTATGGTTAGGGAAAATTGGAGCAGTATAATGAATCTGAATACCAACAAATATTTATAGTTTTCTTTTACAAATTTATTTGTTAAAAACATTAATGTCTTCTTGTGTTTTTGCAACCTCAACTCCTCAAGTTTAACGCAAAAATCTAGAGGTACACAAAAAAACCGTACCCAGAATCGGAACCGGTAAAAAAACCCGGAACTGGTTTTATTAATGCCCGGATATTTTGTACCTAAAACCGGAACCGACCCTACCCGTAGGATATAGATAGGGTATGCATTTCGATCTCAATACCTGGAACCGGAACTGAAACCGATCATACCCGATTAATACCCGAAACCAGACAAGAACCGGAACCGATTATACCCGGCTATATCCGATACATGATTCTCATATCTTTCTTTTAAATTTATGTTAGTGCATTTATTTTAGTTTTGTTAGATTATACAATGCATATTTAATAATAATAATAAACAAAAATACGAGAAAATAGGGTAATAAAAAGCAATAGAGTATTAAAAATCCGAAAATATAGAGGCAGAAATAGCGAAAATAGGGTATAAAAAACCCGAAAATAGGGTATTATATAATACCCGGTTTCTTAAGAACCGGAACCGAACCCTACTCGGAACCGAGCACATAGGGTATGGTTTTTTGGTCAAATAACCGGAACCAGAACCGAACCGGTTATAGCAATAACCGGTTCCAACCCTTAAAATGAGAAACCGAAACCGGTTCCATAACCGGAACCGGTTATTAAAAATACCCGATTTATGCACCTCTACAAAAATCAGTTCAGGATTTTCTGTTGTTCCTGGGCTTGTCTGTGGCCCAATACTTCAACGAGTAACTATCAAGCCCAAAGCATGAAGATTGAAGCTATTAATGGTTACGGGCTTGTCCACACATTTGCAAGATGGGTATGCAATAGTTGGCAAAATGTGTGGGTCGCCGGGTTGGGCTGGTCGGGTAATGTCAAAACAACGTAAAAACTTTCTCTCTTTCCTCTACTTGAATTTTACGAATATTAATATTCTGAACGTTCAAAAACCGTATTAGCAAAATGATGATCTACATTTTCAAAAAAAAAAAAAAAAAAAGATTTCGAAGGTTTTATGCATTTTGAACTGCTCATCCTGTCTCCATTTTAACAAAAAAAAAAGTTTGTTCATTCGACCCGTAAATGACCAAGTATAACCCAAGTTGACATTGTATCCTTACATGAGTAAAAAATTGTCAATGCTCCTTTCTCATCTGAATCCTTTGTATCTGGCATTTGGCTTACTTTTTGGACACACACACTTCACTAGAAAAATAGTTCAATAAGGAAAGCTGGATGCAAACAAGGGCGGGTTGAACACCGAGTGAATCTTTTGTACGGGTCAAAATAGGCCAGACCGGATTCACCCAAGACATTTTTGTCCAAAGTCTGGTTTTCTAATAATAACCGGTGTGTACAATATAACTACAAAGGTTACATTGTTTAGAATGGATGAGCGTGGTACCGGTACCCAGTACCAGATGCTCATCCCTATTGTTTAGTAATAATCTAATTTTTCAACAAACCTAGTTAAGACGATGTTACATATTAGAAATAAACTTAATTTTTTCATCTTCTTTACCCCTTTAATAAATTATATATTATTAGGTTCGGATTTGGGTTTGGGTTGACTTTGAGCTGGTAAAGCTATTTGACATCTAACCCATTATGTTATAATATTATAGCATGCTAGATTGATGAGTTGATGTCATTTTTAGTGGAATATTTTTAGAAGAAAAGTGATACTTCTTGCTTAGAATGAGGGAATCTAGGATTCATGAGCATCTTAAAAATGTACTCAATAAGTCAATAAAAAGCTCCATATCCAGCATAAAGGTTAAAAAGTGGAGTTGCAAATGGAATTTTGAGCTGGGATTTTTGTATTTTAGAAAGATTAATGCTTAAAAGACTTCATTCATTAATTTGCATCATTTTCTTTTTAGTTTTTCCCTGATGCAAATGGTAAAAGTAATGTAAATGAATCTTGATATTTTTTGTTGTGTGGCTTTTTAATGTGTATGAAAAAAGTGACCAAAGTTTCAGCTTTTAAAAGGCTAGAGCCTAAAAAGTGAGCAAATTTATCTACCACCAAGGAAAATCACTTTATAGATTTATAAAATTATAAGTATTTGACCGTTTCCAATGATTACACATCTTTTTAGAAAGTATAACTCAATCAAAAGACATCTCAATTGGAATGGCATGGTTAAGGGCTTCAAATCTGGATTTTAACGGTCGAGCAACCAATCTGGGGTAAATAGTTAACCCTAAAGCGAAAATTGGAGCGATTTTGGGCTATAAAAGTAAAAATGTGTTGTACCAAACCATCTGATTTAACTAATGCGGTTCTAACACCTAACTCCTAATTTTTCTTTCTCTCCATATGAGACGTAACCTTCAAACAAATCACTTGGTGACATGCGGTCACGAAATTATGATATTGTACTATATGAGTAAATGTCAATTTTGTGACGTCGTGACATGTTTTTATTGGGCTAAGCTTCATGTGTATTTGTATGATAATATCAAAATGATAAAGGGTTGTGTTTCTATAATGCTAGTCGGAATCGCTATTTAAATAAAAAAACCTTATCAAAATAGTCATTTTCATGATTCCTCTTCACTAGATGAGGTGGTGTAAGTCATACATTTGCTCAATACTACCTTTAGAATCCTTGAATGGGTAGGTGTAAATGTTGGCTCAATGTTCACACAAATGTTTGGTAGATGTGCTTTTCATGGGCCATTTTGTTACATCACTCGTTATAACCTTGTAGACTAGATTTCCATTCATAATAAGGATCAAATTATAATGGACCCATTGATATATATTGAAAGGAACCCGTTATTCCCTCTTGTTGTCAAGAATATTATGTATGGTTGTATCAATAAATATTTTTTTTCTGATCCCAACTTGTTATTATTAGTATTGTTATCCTTATTAATAAATTAATAGTTTTACTATACATGTTTCTTTTTTTTCTCAAAGGGTATTCCTTTATCCTGATATGGACAAGGGCGAACTAGTTTAATACCCGTCCGGTGGACGAGTTTCGCTAACAACGTAACAAATAAAGATAATGTATATTGAGGGTGTTTGGGATTGCTTCACCTTTTCTTCTTTTCCATCTCCTTTTTTAAAAAGTAACAACCATCTAACTTTTCCTTTTTCTTCTATTCAAACCACAAAAACTCATTCTTAACACATTATTCAAACACTAAAAAATGACCTATTAACTTTTAAGAAATCAAAAACTTAAAAGGAGCTCAAAATAAGCAATCTCAAACACCCACATTAGGTAGACACAAGTCGAAACAACATTATAAACAAAAGCCCCATTTTTATTTATAAAAGAAAAACCAACGTGAACAGTGTATAACCACAAAACAATATAAGATAAAAGTGATAGAGTGATAAACATGAAATAGTGTCATTGTAATGCAAAAGTAAACGGTAGACAACACTGGGGGAAAGTGTTATAACAATCAAACATGGTTTACTGCCTCATTTTTTTTGCTTTTGGATCGTCCTCTTTAACCTCAAAGGTGGCCTCTTTTCGACTTGTTGACTTGATGCATGGTGCCCATTTGTGAAACTTGGTGTATTTTTGGCATCGTCAGCTGAGCCAACCTCATGGTTCACATCAACAACAACCTGAAAGTTGTATACAAGTATGCGAGTAAGGAATACAAAGTATAGATATATAGTCCATACCTATAAAAACAATTACCGATTCTTGCTGACTTGCTGCATTGTGGACATATGATGAATTTCGTGTACATCTAGCATCATCCAATTGGGGACATTTAGAAATGTCAGTGTCGACTTCATGTTCCACAGTATCAACCACCTAAAGTTGTTATACAAGTGTGAGTGTAAGGAATATAAAGTATATACACAAAGCTTGTTTAGATGTAAAAACAATTACCGATGACGTATTTTCTTCTTGTTGTGACACCTCGTAAAAACCCGTCCCAATTGAATCCCGACATGTGTCTTGATGATCCTCGTATGCCACGTGTTATACAAGAAGGATCAAAGTTACCGTTATGTTATTTAATAACCTCTGAACGGAAACTTATTTATTAAGGGATTAAAAGCTTCAACATTAACCGGGACTTTACGTTGCTCAATTACATCTTCAAGATTAACTAAAACTTAACAAGGAGGGCCAAGTATGCAAGGAATGAAAGTATAACGGAGTTGGGAAGTGCAGGGACCAAGTTTGCAAAACTTTTAAACTTTTTGGGGGCGCCGCGCTGCGCGTAGCTCATAGGGGAATGACCTACGCGCTACACCTAGCCCCTATCTGGGCAGAAAGTCTGCAGCTGGTGCCAGCTTGCTTCTTGGACACCACTCTCACCACATTGTGCCACCTATCTCGCAATTTTGCCACCCTTTGCTCAGCTCAAGCCACCTCAAAAACACTTGTTGGCACCACATTAACCCTGCTAACACTTGGCAAGGCTTGAGACTTGATCTTTGAGTATAAATAGGAGTACATTTCAACTCCATGACTTGCTCACTTGCTCATTTCTTCCTAACTCACTCCTCTGGTGGTTCCTGGCTCTCAAGCTACCTCCAAAACTTTAGGAACTCGTGCATAGGACCTCTAGCAAGTGTCCTAACTCACTCTTTTCAGTTTCATTAAGGTTATGGCTCAAGTCGAAGCGTTGACGTAAAAACGCTTTGACTTTGACATAAAACCACATCCGTTCAGTCCATTGTCACAAAAAATGTGGTTACGTGACCGTAATAATGTAGGAATTAATCCCCCAAAAGGGTGCCTACTGATACCACGTTTACATGGCCAATTGTCGGGTCAAATGAAAAGTCAACTTAAAAGTCAACAGGCAGATTATGAATAAATGTATAACTTACAATGTAGATGTTATAAAATCCGTTTTAACACTCTAACAACTTGCTAAGTAATATTAGAACATGTCTAAGCAGTTTCGGCCCGACAAGTCCATGTATTGAGTCGGTTTGCAATCGAAAGTCGCGATATTTGACCCACGCTTTGACTTTCGATTCTGACCCGAATTAGCAACTTATGAAACTGAAATTTTGATGCAATGTGACCATGATTAGTTTTAAGAGTCCTCTGAGTTGTTAGAAACATGGTCACATTGGATATTGAGTATTTATGCAAAATTCCATAATATATGCCAATTTTTGCAAATTAGTCCCTATAATTCAAAATGAGATTTTAACGCCAAATGAGCATAAGTATGAATTATGAACTGATGTAATAAGTTATTAAACTTGTCTAAAGGCCAACTTTCTGAATTATACGTAAAGAATGGACATTTGTCGGAAATTGCGGAATTTGCGACTAAATCGCCTTTTTACATGAAGATTATTCTACAACATGACTTTGGTCTAAAAACTAATTACCTACTGATTTCTAAACATATTTTATATATGATTTCAGTAGGAACATAATCTAAAGTCAGAATCCCAAAAAGGTTTACAAGGCTAGGTGTGAAATCACCAAAATGCCACACCTAGACTTGATATCCTACTGATATAACAACTAAATTAAATCATTTTTACAGAAAGTATAAGGCCTTAGCATCAGTTTACTCGTAAGCTCATTTATTAAGTCATAAAATGACCAAATTGCCCTTTTAAGGCATAGTTTTATTTTAAAACAATAACGGGACAATATATTGAATACCTACTGAATTTCTAAAATATTTTAAACATATTGGCATATGGAACTTGTATAGGACTCATCCGGTTACCCGGTTTCGCTTACATGCGTACGGTTCAGTCTACGAGACTAGTTTACGTATTTTAACTGAATCGGGTTTAACCTTATCTTTAGTTTCAAAATCCAGAATGTGATGTGTTTACCCATATTAAGCAAGTCTCCATACTTGTCAGGTTTAAACTACATTCTATTCCGATCATCGCTTAATCCAGCGTTTAGTACCGTTATTATCCATAAGCTACCTGGTTCGAGTCTACAAAGTAGATAGGACCCGTTAGCATTCTAATTGGTTATGAACACCATCTTATCCAGACTAAAAGCCTCCTAGTAGATTGCCACCTAAGCTTACTTTTTGAATATTCGGTTGAGTTACTTATCTTGTTTGAAGAATTTGCTCAGGTAAATACTTTTAACTTATTTTCCCTATACGGGCTTGGGATACGGTATAATAATACCGCTTGGTCGGGTATGGGATCATGTTATCGGATTGTGATTTACTAAATCCTTATAACCCGTTTTATTCTGTATTGTTTGATAACTTAAACATTGGGGGTTAATTCGACCATGTCTGGGATATCCTTGGCTCATTTAAGTTACTAATGGCCACGACCTTAAGCGCGGGGTATAGGCATACACCTGACAGACGCTAATGCTAATAAAAATATTAAATCCCGCTGGTGGATTATTTAAGTGGCGTGTCGGTTAATCAGGTTATTCGGTTTCTGCACCGGACCCCATATGTATTGACAAACATGTAAAACTGTAAACAAGGTCATTTTGAACTATCCCAAGTTATTTATAAAACGTGACAAGTGCACCATAAATCATTTTTAATAAATATTTACAAAATGAGTCGGTTATTAGTATTTACCAGTGAAAACTGACGTATTTTCAAAAGACTAAGTGACAGGTTGCGACACGGAATAGGCTGGGAGCTGCGTAGTAGCTAAATAAGGGATCTTGCAAGTCCTTAAGCTGCCTAAAGTCTGTAGAACAAATACTTTGTATATATTTATTTCGATCCACCTGTGGATCTTTTTATTACAAGCCTTGTAATTTATTTTTGAACTCTAGACACTCGGTTTGTAATAGTAATTTAAATCCAAGACTTCCACTATGCTGTGTTTGTTTGGTTATGATGTTATCCACTACGTCACGATATTCCCCAACCGGGCCCACCGGGTTATACGTGGAAATCGGGGTGTGATAGGTTGGTATCAGAGCCAACGTTCGAGTGAATTAAACACTAGCCTTCTGTGTTTAATCTCGAAAATACACAAATAGCACATTCCTTAGACTTCCGAGTCTAGGTTGTAACCTAAGAGTATTCATTTCATTATTAGATTATTATTATTGTTTTGCTTTGTTTTAACTCGTTGTTGAAGAAGGAAACATGCCGCCAAAATTCAGACGCGGAGGCAAGGGCAAAGGTCCCATGAGGGGCGGACCCACTATGACAGGACTATCTTTCGGACCACCTTTCAGACCCTCTTTAGCGGGAGCAGCTAATCTGCCTGATCATAACCCTTTACGAAGGATCTGGAGATTCTTCGTCTCCTTTTGAACCGTATAGACATTCGATCTCACACGAATATTCTCCACCCCAATCACACTCCCAACATTCTTACCATTCTCACCATTCTCACCAATCACACCATTCGCATTCCCATTCTCACCAAGAATACTTTAACTTTAACTTTGACAACCCCGTTAACCAACCCTCACCTGAAACCCCTCCAGTCGACTCGCCAACACATATGGAGGAAGATTCCAATCCGGAGGAATTCCCACAGACCGGATCATATGGCCATCCCATCGAGTTGTCTAGTGGCTCGAACTCTTTGGCGGGATCTCCGTTTCGAGGTCCTGATGATTATGAACAAAGATGGGCACAGTATATGTTCGTCCACACTCCCTCCCACCACAGCACTCCCCAACATCAAGCCCCATCACCCCATCCTCACCAAGAGGATGTAGATATGCAACAGGTGGATCAACCTCAGCCACCACCCGAGTCATCATCGCAACCACACCGAAGGCGTGGTGCACGCATGTCGGTGCGTGCTGGTTAGAGGTCGGGCTCGCTACCACCTCTGCCACCATCTTACCCCATAATCCCTGAGGACCCACAAATGGGTGGGCCCTCAAACACTTCGCTGTGGCGGTTCCAACCCCACAACCTGCTGCTGATCCGATGCCCCAACCGGCAGTTCAGCCGCCTTCATCGGGTTTAGGTAATCCGATTCCCACCTATCCGGATTTATCTGGATATGGTGCTGATTTTACCGCTCCTTCATGCGATCCGTACCTTGAAGCAGCCATGCACAATGCCCTATATCATTCTCCTTTTCCTAGTTATCCACCTTCTTACCCTTCCTATGCGGCTACCGGATATCCACCATATACGTACACGCACCCAGGTATGCATCAACCGCAACCACCTCCGCCTCAGCCTCAACCCCAACCGCAAGTACAACTCGAGGCCATTAACGAGGCCTTAGATCAGGTCAGGGAAATGCAGCAACAAGTAAATAAGTCGGAAAAGAAAACGACCAAATTTATCAAGAAACTTTATAAAGCTGTGAAAAGGAGAAAGAATGAGTAGATTTTGTAATTTCATTTATGTAATTTAAATTCAAAAAAGTCCATGCGAGGACATTGTTATTTCTTTTAAAACCCCTGCGTGGGTATGTTTTTCTTGTAATAGTCCATGTGCGGACAAGATTTTGTATTAAGACCTCTTTAGAGGCAAAATATGTAATCCTTATCGTTTTAGTGAAATTTTGGAAATTCTGCTTTAAAGTACGTTCTTGTTATTTCCTTTGTTCATTTGAGCGTCTCGATTTTAATTCGATTTTATCGCTCTGCTATAAATTCCAAAAGATCTTCTTGATGGTTTACACATGCCAAGTGATTATGTCACGTTAATTGGCAAAATAGATGGTAGTTAAGATGGAATAATCTTCTACCATGATAGTTAAGGAAGATTATCTCTTCTATCGAGAGGTAGTATCCATGTTCAAACCTCCAAGCCTCTATGGTCAAAAGTGATCATGGCTAACATGTTAAACTATTTTAAGACATCATTCTATGTTAATATTCAAGTAATATTGACACTCCTGGTAGGGTGGCATGAGGAACCACACTAGCCATCAAAATATTTGAACTTTGATTCAAACATAATAAGTCTAAACGATCCTTGTGATCAAGACGAATGTCATCATTATGATGATAAACATTCTAACACCCATTAGAGGTGTATTACCTACGGGTTATAATATGACATCCATTGGTGATGTATTACCTACGGGCCATCTATATACTATGTCCATTAGTGACAGTGATAGTTGTAGTCTTTGACTCTCTGTTCAAATCTTGTTAGTCTACGTGACAAAGACTCTTGTGCCATCTCTTTCGTCCTTGTGACAAACTCTTAAGTCAACCTTATGCGACAATGATAGATGTGACATTACGATCCACTATCTAAAAATTTCTGGACTATGTCCATTATTCTAAATACCTATGATGGTCCCTTTGAGGCCTAGGTTATATACATTCGATTTCGATAAAAAGTCTGAATGATTTAGCCATACCATGACTAACATATAAAATACCTATTTTGGTATATAGCACAAAGAATCTAGAATGGCTAACTCGGGAAATTCAAGCAGCCATCACAACAACAATGACCATGTTAATGCAAATATTGTCATTAACGAGGACGAGTTCTAGGCTCGCATTGAGGCGGCCGTAGGTGAGGCTATGGAAAAAGCCTTTGAAAATATAATAGAACGAGTACTTCGCACTCTAAGTCTGTATCGAAACCCCTTTCAAAACCTCACACATCCGAGAAGAAAGAGGATTCTGTACATTCCTCGGGCGTGAGGAACGAGGGAAAGAAAAAGGAACCTCGTGATGAAGAACATACCTCGAAGGGAGGATGTTCGTATAAGTATTTCATCACATGTAAGCCCCGAGACTTCAACAGGGAGAAGGGGGCTATGGAAACCCTCAGATGGTTGCACGAAATGGAAACTGTGGTAGATATCAGTGGTTGTGCGGAGAAGGACATTGTGAAATATGTATCTCAATCCTTCAAGGGTAATGCCCTTTGGTGGAAGGCATTGATGCACTCGACTGGAAAGGTGCATCTGTACAACTTAGGATGGTCTAAGTTTGTAGACCTGGTTAAGGACACGTATTGTCCCCCTCATGAGGTAGAAAGGATAAGGCAGACTTCATAGCCCTCACCATGAAGAATATGGATTGTCGTAGGTATGTAACTGACTACGACTCCTACTCCAGCTTAGTATCCTATCTTGTCACACCGGAGCCCAAGCGCATTGCACGATTTATTAATGGGTTGGCTCCAGAAATAAGGGGTATGGTTAAGGTTGTTCAGCCTGCCACATACAAGTCTGCAATAGAGCTATCATTCGCCCTTACCCAGGATTACGTGAGACGCATGTCAGTCAGATCTGAAACTGATTGTAAGAGGAAAAGGAAGGATGACAACTCCTAGAAGTTCAAGAAGAAAGGGAAATTTGGGTCCCACAGGAACCAGAACAGGTCCGAAGATAGACCTGTGTGCAAAATCTGCAACAAAAGGCATGGAGGCCATTGCAGGTACGACCCAAAGGCTAAGACTTGTGGGATTTGTAAGAAATTATGACACAAGACCCTGGAGTGCAGGGACATCAAGGATGCTACTTGCTTCAAATGTGGTGAGAAGGGCCACATAAAGACGAACTGCTCAAAGAATGCAAAATATGATAAGTCTAGTGGCGCTAAGAAAACAAATGCTCGAGCCTTTCAGATGAGTGCCCGAGAAGCTGTCAATGACAATAATGTCATAACAGGTACTTTCCTCATCAACGATACCTTTGCTAGAGTTCTATTTGATTCGGGAGTTGATAAGTCATTTGTCGACCATAAGTTTAGCAAACTATTAAACTCGCCCGTAAGAACTCTAGACATAACATATGAGGTGGAACTTGCCGATGGAACTATTGAAACCGCTTCTTCTATTCTGGATGGATGCTTTATATCCATCAGGAATCATTCGATCCCTATATCTCTTTTGCCAATGAAATTGGTGGGGTTCGATGTAGTTTTAGGCATGGATTGGTTATCGCATAACCAAGCCTGTATTGCCTGCGATAAAAAGCTAATTGAAATTAAAACCCCATCCGGTGATGTACTCACCATCTATGGAGATACGCACTATGGGTTTCCAGAAAAAGCTTCTATGCTTAAGGCCATCCTGTGTTTAAAAAGAGGTTGTGTCATCTACAAGGCGCAAGTAACCGTCGATGAACCCAAGCCTAAGATTGAAGACATTCCTGTTATTTCGGACTACCCAGATGTCTTTCCTAAGGAATTACCCGGTCTACCTCCTGATAGACAAGTGGAGTTTAGAATTAACATTTTACCTGGATCCGCACTATCACGAGAGCACCTATCGTTTAGCCCCAACTGAGATGAAGGAATTGAGAACCCAACTTGATGAACTCTTGGAAAAGGGTTTTATTCAGCCTAGTTCTTCACCGTGGGGGGCTCCGATCTATTTTGTCAAAAAGGACGGTTCAATGCGTGTGTTCATTGACTACCGCGAGCTTAACAAGATAACGATCAAGAATCGTTATCCATTACCCAGAATCGACGACTTGTTCGATCAATTCCAAGGAGCAAGTTATTTCTCCAAGATAGATTTACGATCTGGTTATCATCAACTTAAGGTTAGAAGTGAAGATGTCCCAAAGACCGCTTTTAGAACAAGATACGGACATTATGAGTTTCTAGTGATGCCTTTTCGGCTCACTAATGCACCAGCAGCATTCAATGGATCTCATGAATAGAGTTTGCAAGCCTTACTTAGACAAGTTTGTCATTGTCTTCATTGACGACATACTTATCTATTCTTGTAATTAAGCTGACCATGAGAAACACTTAAGGTGCATCTTAGAATTATTACGAAAGGAGAAGTTATATCCTAAATTTTCCAAATGCGAATTCTGGCTTCACGAGGTCCAATTCCTCGGACATGTAGTTAGTGAGCGTGGTATCCAAGTGGATCCCGCTAAGATCGAGGCTATTATGAGTTGGGAAGCACCAAAAACACGTTCTGAGGTCCGCAGTTTCTTGGGATTGGCTGGTTATTACAGAAGGTTTATCGAAAACTTCTCCCAAATAGCCACTCCGTTAACTGCTTTGACTCGCAAGAATATCAAGTTTGATTGGGGTCCGAAACAACAAGAATCTTTTGAAACCTTGAAGTAAAAGCTGAGCAATGCTCCAGTTTTAACCTTGCCAGAAGGCATTGAGGAGTTTGTCGTTTATTGTGATGCATCACACACTGGTATAGGATGTGTGCTTATGCAAAGAGGCAAGGTGATCACCTAAGCATCACGACAACTCAAGGTGCATGAAAAGAATTACACCTCCCACGATTTGGAATTGGGTGCCGTTGTATTTGCACTTAAACTTTGGAGGCATTATTTATACGGAACCAAGTGTATTATATACACCGATCACAAAAGCCTCCAGCATATATTCAATCAAAAGGATTTGAATATGCGACAACGCCGTTGGATGGAAACCCTTAATGATTATGATTGTGAAATCCGATAACATCCCGGCAAGGCAAATGTAGTCGCTGATGCGTTTAGTCGTAAAGAAAGGGTTAAACCTTTGAGGATTAACGCCAAAAGTATGGAAGTGAGGAACATGAAAAGTTGTTGGAAGCGCAAAGGCAAGCTATGTTGAAAGAGAACATAGCCAATGAGGAACTAGGTGGAACTGTGGAACAGTTAACGCCCGGTGATGATGGAATCCTCAGATTCAATGGACGAATTTGGGTTCCAATTTTGGAGGACTTAGAGATCTAATTCTCCAGGAAGCACATAGTTCCAAATACTCTGTTCACCCAGGAAGTGATAAGATGTATCAGGACTTGAAGTCTAAACTATTGGTGGATGGGCTTGAAGAAATCCATAGCCACTCATGTATCAAAGTGCCTAACATGTTCGCAAGTGAAAGCCGAACACCAAAAACTGTCAGGACTCCTACAACAATTGGAGATTCCCACATGGAAATGGGAACTAATAACCATGGATTTCATAACCAAGTTACCCAGGACTAAAAGCGGAAGCGACACCATTTGGGTCATTGTCGATAGGCTGACTAAGTCAGCACACTTCTTGCCAATAAAGGAAACTTCTAGTTTAGACAAATTGGCAAAGATGTACGTGGACAAGATTGTGTCCCTACACGGAGTGCTTGTGTCTATTGTATCCGATAGAGATACAAGATACACGTCTCACTTTTGGAAAAGCTCCCAACAATCTCTTGGCACTCGATTGAATTTTAGTACCGCTTACCATCCGTAGACTGATGGACAAAGTGAGCGTACCATTCAAACTCTTGAGGACATGCTTCGAGCATGTGTGATTGATTTAGGTGGTAGTTGGGACGACCACCTACCTTTGATTGAATTCTCCTATAACAATAGCTATGATACGAGCATTAAAGCCGCTCCTTTTGAGGCCTTATATGGGAGAAAATGTCGAACGCCTATTTGTTGGGCCGAAGTTGGGGAAGCCCAACTATCAGGACCAGAGATCATTTTAGAAACGACAGAAAAAGTTGGACGAATCCTTGACCGTTTAAAAGTTGCTCGAGATCGACAGAAAAGTTACGCTGACAAGAGACGCAAACCTTTGAAGTTCCAAGTAGGGGACAAGGTTATTGTAACAACTCGAAAATTCGGTTGTTATCTTTCATTTTGTTTTCCTGTTTATCTACCTTTGTACTCCCGAGATTCGGTTAATAATAAAGTTTATGTTAATTACTTATGGTGTTATACGTTATTATCGCATCTAATCGCTTATTAAATCGCATCGCTTATCTTATCGTATCACAAATCGCAATTGTTTATGTGGTTTTATATTATTTATGTGTTATGTGTGTTTGTGGTTATGTTTGCAATCGCTATCGCATCGCTCTCGCACTCTCGAATCGCGAAATCGCACTATTATATCAATTAAAACGCTTCACATAACTATCTAATGCGAACCGAATAACCAAACAAACTCTTAACGCGAAACAAACAAAGAAAACCCAAAATTTGGGTCAAGTTCGCTCGAACTTGGTGATACCAAGTTCGGCCGAACTTGACTGGCCACCTTAACTCACCTCAAACCTCAAGTTCGCTCGAACTGACCCTCAAAGGGTCAAGTTCGGTCGAACTTAGCCACATTTCTCCCAGATTTCCTCAAGTTCGCGCGAACTTGCATGAATTTCATGCAAGTTCGGCCGAACTTCATCTCACCAGCCCTCATCTTGCCTTCTCCTATAAATACCAAGCCCATTCCTCTCATTTGAACTTGCTGTAAGTTCGCCTAGAGCTCTCAAAACCCGAAACCTTCGTGTTCTAAGTAAGAATCAACCCGATTTCACTGCGACAACGTTAATCAACGATCTACAAAGGTTTACAACGATTTTGGCACAAGGCGTAGCCTTCGTTTTCATCAAAACTCATTCTTTTACGAAAACCTTCATCTTTTTCTTCAAAAACTCCTGTTTTAAACTTTGATCTACACAATACGAGTTCGTTTGGCGATAGCAGGGACTTCCCAAACACGAGATCTGCAAGATCTCGGCTTGTAAGTGATAGATCTGAGAAAAACCTTTGAAAACCATTGATTTCTACACAAGATACGGACTTTTGATGATGTTTTGTTCATTTTCTGATATGAAACGAAGCATCTATCATTCAAGATCCCAGATCTAGAAGTACAAGGACGTTTATGTTGGTTTACACAAGCCGGACTAATCCGAACGAACCCCGAGTTCGCCCGGATTAGCCCACTCTTTTGTAAAACGGCTAAAACAGCTCTAAAAGACCTCTCCGACCTAAGTTTGCTCAGTAGCACAGGGTTGGAGGGATGAACACTCGATTTTCCTCAGCAAACGACGCGAAAACGCAAGATTTTGGACCCGAAAACTTCAAGTTCGCTCGAGAATCACCAGTTCCCCAAGTCAAGTTCGACCGAACTTGGGTACTTTTCACCAAGTTTTCTTGCAAGTTCGCCCGAACTTGCATAGTTTCTTAGGAAACTATACAAGTTCGCCCGAACTTGTCTCCTCAGTAAGGATTCTCCACAAGTTCGCCCGAACTTGACAAGATTCTTAAGAATCTCATCAAGTTCGACCGAACTTGGCTCATAACTCACCAGAATTACACAAGTTCGCTCGAACATGTGTGTTTACACACAAGTTCGCCCAAACTTGGCCACTGCTCAACTCAAAGTTCACCGTTTCGGCTTTTCGGAAGACTGATGCACTTCTGTTCGTTTACAGGCTGATCCGGCGCACTCCGCAACCTCTCCTCATATCCCGAAATCTTACCTAAACGCACCCACAGTGAGTATACTTGACCCATTTTTGCTTTAACGCACTTTTTGGGTGTTACATACGTTCCTATATTAAAATCACATCACAAATCAAACTGTTTATCACACGCGAATAATCTAATTGTATATGCTCGATACGTGATACTAGAAACATGTGACTAGGACTTATTTTCGTTAACTTGCCTCCTTAGCTAGTATGGTACTATAGTGTGGCTTACACTCGATGGGGTCTAGTTAGGATGGACGCGCAATCCTTCTCACGGTAGTTAGCATGAGAAATGAGCCTATGTTATGTTAAGTGTTTTGGTGTATCATGATATGTAATTAGATGTTTCGCAAACGCTTTCTCGACTATGCTAGTATTATTCAAACTCGTATGCTCACCTTTACTTAATTGTATTGACTTGTATTTTAACGTATGTAACAGGTTGAGGATTTTAGCTATGGATGCTTGGATGCTGCATGCTTAGCGTAGTTTTGTTTGCTTTATTTTGTTTAGTTTCCAAGTGTAATAAATCTAGGGGATATCGAACCTCGTTGTTTTTGTGGGAGAACTTAGATTCTGTAATGATTGTTTAAAATGTTATGTTAATGGTATGGGACATTAACGTTTGAATGATATTGTTAAATGATTGTTATGGAATTCTCACGAGACAATCTGGTCGCCTAGTGCCACTACCCTGATGATTCCGCCATCGGTGGGGTGTGACAGTTATGCTAAAGGTATCACCTTGGAAAGGTGTAATGCGTTTTGGTAAAAAGGGTAAGCTAAGCCCAAGATATATAGGACCATTCGAGATCATCGAATGTATCGGTTCAGCGGCTTACAAGCTTAAGCTACCCGAAAAGTTGAATGGAATACATGATGTGTTTCACATTTCCAACTTAAAGAAATGTCTAGCGGATGGGTCACTAGCAATGCTTCACGAAGACGTTCAGATTGACGAAAACCTGCGTTTCGTAGAGAAACCAATTACGATCGAAGATCGCCAAGTTACGAAGCTTCGTAGAAAGCACGTGCCGATTGTAAAGGTCAAATGCGATGCCCGCCGAGGCCCCGAATATACGTGGGAAGTTGAATCCACGGTGCGACAGAAATACCCCTATCTTTTTGAGTAAATCTCGAGATCGAGATTTATTTTAAGGGGGTGAGGATGTGACACCTCGTAAAAAACCCGTCCTAATTGAATCCCGACATGTGTCTTGATGATCCTCGTATGCCACGTGTTATACTAGAAGGATCAAAGTTACAGTTATGTTATTTAATAACCTCTGAACGAAAACTTATTTATTAAGGGATTAAAAGCATCAACATGTTTAATTACACCTCTGAGTGACCTTTTAACGCAACCGGAACTTTACATTGCTTAATTACATCTTCAAGATTAACTAAAACTTAACAAGGAGGGCCAAGTATGCAAGGAATGAAAGTATAACGGAGTTGGGAAGTGCAGGGACCAAGTTTTCCAAACTTTTAAACTTATTTAGGGGCACCGCGCTGCGCGTAGCTCATAGTGGAATGACCTACGCGCTACACCTAGCCCCTATCTGGGCAGAAAGTCTGCAGTTGGTGCTAGCTTGCTTCTTGGACACCACTCTCACCACATTGTGCCACCTATCTCGCGATGTTGCCACCCTTTGCTCAGCTTAAGCCACCTCGAAAACACTTGTTGGCACCACATTAACCCTGCTAACACTTGGCAAGGCTTGAGACTTGATCTTTGAGTATAAATAGGAGCACATTTCAACTCCAGGACTTGCTCACTTGCTCATTTCTTCCTAACTCACTCCTCTGGTGGTTCCTGGCTCTCAAGCTACCTCCAAACTTTAGGAACTCATGCATAGGACCTCTAGCAAGTGTCCTAACTCACTCTTTTCAGTTTCATTAAGGTTATGGCTCAAGTCGAAGCGTTGACGTAAAAACGCTTTGACTTTGACATAAAACCACATCCGTTCAGTCCATTGTCACAAAAAATGTGGTTACGTGACCGTAATAATGTAGGAATTAATCCCCCAAAAGGGTGCCTACTGATTACCACGTTTACATGGCCAATTGTCGGGTCAAATGAAAAGTCAACTTAAAAGTCAACAGGCAGATTATAAATAAATGTATAAATTACAATGTAGATGTTATAAAATCCGTTTTAACACTCTAACAACTTGGTAAATAATATTTGAACATGTCTAAGCAGGTTCGGCCCGACAAGTCCATGTATTGAGTCGGTTTGCAACCGAAAGTCGTGATATTTGATCTACGCTTTGACTTTCGATTTTGACCCGAATTAGCAACTTATAAAACTGAAATTTTGATGCAATGTGACCATGATTAGTTTTAAGAGTCCTCTGAGTTGTTAGAAACATGGTCACATTGGATATTGAGTATTTATGCAAAATTCCATAATATATGCCAATTTTTGCAAATTAGTCCCTATAATTCAAAATGAGATTTTAACGCCAAATGAGCATAAGTATGAATTATGAACTGATGTAATAAGTTATTAAACTTGTCTAGAGGCCAACTTTCTGAATTATACCTAAAGAATGGACATTTGTCGGAAATTGCGCAATTTGCAACTAAATAGCCTTTTTACATGAAGATTATTCTAAAACATGACTTTGGCCTAAAAACTACTTACCTACTGATTTCTAAACATATTTTATATATGATTTCAGTAGGAACATTCTAAAGTCAGAATCCCAAAAAGGTTTACAAGGCTAGGTGTGAAATCACCAAAATGCCCTTTCGAAACATAGTTTGGTCTTAAACTTAAAACCACACCTAGACTTGATATCCTACTGATATAACATCTAAATTAAATCATTTTTACAGAAAGTATAAGGCCTTAGCATCAGTTTACTCGTAAGCTCATTTGTTAAGTCATAAAATGACCAAATTGCCCTTTTAAGGCATTGTTTGATTTTAAAACAATAACGGGACAATATATTGATTACCTACTGAATTTATAAAATATTTTAAACATATTGGCATATGGAACTTGTATAGAACTCACCCGGTTACCCGGTTTCGCTTACATGCGTACGGTTCGGCCTACGTGACTAGTTTACGTATTTTAACCGAAACGGGTTTAACCTTATCATTTTAGTTTCAAAATCCAGAATGTGATATGTTTACCCATATTAAGCAAGTCTCCATACTTGTCGGGATTAAACTACATTCTATTCCGGTCATCACTTAATCCAGTGTTTAGTACCGCTATTATCCATAAGCTACCCGGTTCGAGTCTACAAAGTAGATAGGACCCGTTAGCTTTCTAATTGGTTATGAACACCATCTTATCCAGACTAAAAGCCTCCCGGTAGATTGCCACCTAAGCTTACTTTTTGAATATTCGGCTGAGTTACTTATCTTGTTTGAAGAATTTGCTCAGGTAAATACTTTTAACTTATTTTCCCTATACGGGCTTGGGATACGGTATAATAATACCGCTTGGTCGGGTATGGGATCATGTTATCGGATTTAGATTTACTAAATCCTTATAACCCGTTTTATTTTGTATTGTTTGATAACTTAAACATTGGGGGTTAATTCGACCATGTCTGGGATATCCTTGGCTCATTTAAGTTACTAATGGCCACGACCTTAAGCGCGGGATGTAGGCATACACCTGACAGACGCTAATGCTAATAAAAATATTAAATGCCGTTGGTGGATTATTTAAGTGGCGTGTCTGTTAATAAGGTTATTCGGTTTCTGCATCGGACCCCATATGTATTGACAAACATGTAAAACCGTAAACAAGGTCATTTTGAACTATCCCAAGTTATTTATAAAACGTGCCAAGTGCACCAAAAATCATTTTTAATAAATATTTACAAAATGAGTCGGTTATTAGTATTTACCAGTGAAAACTGACGTATTTTCAAAAGACTAAGTGACAGGTTGCGACGCGGAATAGGCTGAGAGCTGCGTAGTACCTAAATAAGGGATCTTGCAAGTCCTTAAGCTGCCTAAAGTTTGTAGAACAAATACTTTGTATATATTTATTTCGATCCGCATGTGGATCTTTTTATTACAAGCCTTTAATTTATTTTTGAACTCTGGACACTCGGTTTGTAATAGTAATTTAAATCCAAGACTTCCGATGTGCTGTGTTTGTTTGGTTATGATGTTATCAACTACGTCATGATATTCCCCAACCGGGCCCACCGGGTTACACGTGGAAATCGGGGTGTGACACTTGCTGAGTTGTTGCCTAGTCCGCAACTGACAGGTTCGTGTATTGTGGGCATCGTTTGTTGGGGGAGTCTTAGAATTGTCATAATCAAATACTCCAGTACACGACATATCCACAGCATGAATAACCTTCTTTCGTTTCAGAGATCCCACAACATAAGTATGAAGAAGAAGCATGTCTCTAATCTCGAATGCGTAAATGGGGATGGGGCGACACCATTGAGCAATCACATTCCAAACCGTTTGGGAGAAATGACAGGATACGAAGACATGGTCACCTGTTTGAGCAGCTTCATGGTAGAGGACACACTCATCAGATTCTACAAAGATGTTTTCGGCCCTTAACGTGTCACAAGCAGGAAGCCTTGCCTTCTCCGCTCTCCAGGTCACCATACTAGCTATATGTGTAAACAGTCTACAAAAGTGAAGATCCTTATGGCATATCAAGTTGAACTCACCCCAATGCTCATCTATACCATCAATATACAAATCTGCTTGAAAACTTAGACCATTTATATTCTCTAAAAGAGCAGACCATGAATAACCTGCAAAGAGAAAGCCTATTAAGTTGTAAATACAATTGCAAAACAGGCTCTAGTCAAACTGCTGATGGTTGTTAATATGATCAACTATGGATTGTAAAATTATACATCCAAGTTTCCTAAGCAATATGATAAATGAAAAGAAACACCTTTTAACATGCGTAAGTGTAAAATAACATTTTAATCACGTCACAAACTAAAAGGTCAACCTTACTTCCAGTTTCATACAAGGTTCTGTAACAAATACAAGACTATGACTGTTGGATACCTGATTTTTTATGGGAGTAACAACGCCATGATATGCCAGTCAAACTCTTGAGGAAGATCTCTTGTGAACCTTACACATTATACATATGAAGTTATTCAATATCAGTAAGATAACCTTAACTCTCAATCTCAAAATCAATCATAACACAAGGAATCTCAAATAAACTAAAAAAAATATGAACCGAACTGATGAAAATTAAGTTATGAGAATATATCACTGTAAACTGCCCAAACCCATTGCCTTTTGATAGACCAGTTAGTCATTAGTTATCTTACATGAAAGAATATTACCAAAACTTGAAAATTTGCCATCCAATGCATTGTTGTGAATTGCTTTGTTTCTGTATGAATAAGTAAAGGGTGAACATATGCCAACCAGAAGTATTCTTTATGATAATATATCAAAAAACCCACAAAATAAAGAATAGAATGCTTATCACTCGACCATGCTAAAAAATTATAAAGAAATTCCTTGAAAATCATATATAATATATTAGCTAGAAAAGAAGGAGCTTTATTCAAAACCAAACAACAAACTACCTTAGCAAGAAACTAAGGGAGCAAAACAGACACCAAGCCAAAACAAAACAAAAACAAAAGATAACCCCAAGAGCACAACAACAACACCTAACCAAAGTCCAGATTTACAAAATTACTCCAATTTTCCATAGTCAACACCGCCATGGGCGCCTCTTTTATCCATCCACCAATAAGAGCCAATTTTAATCTCTTCCAGTACGGTCCCTTTTTGACTGAAAAGTCTTGCGTTCCTTCAACCAATTTCCATATGTTGAATAAAACTCTCCAATGCAACTATGTTCACTAACAAAAAGTTCCACATATTCAAACTAAAATTTCAAATAAATCACAATAAGTTAAACCATACCTCGATACGCCTAATCAAGAAGCTCTCTCCCACATTCATCCAATCGAATTCCCACGAAAATAATTTTATATCAACACCTTGATAAATTACAAAAGATACGATACTATCAAGAAACTCCATGTACAAAAAAAAGAACAACTATATAATATCCAATTGGAGAAATAAGAAAAAGCATCAAACAAAAATAAAAGAAAAGAACTAACCCAAAATCATGTACGATTAAGCCAAGAGAGGGAGGTGGAGACCATAGTTCTAAGTTCTCATTCTCCCAAATCACTTTTTGATTTGCACTCTGATTCTATTTAAGTGTTTTTGGTTACTATCAGAGCTGAGTTTAGTTATATATAAATAGACACACATGCTAAGAATTCCCTTACCTTGAACTCGCCAAAGGAACCCTAAATCTCTTAAATGACGACTGATCGGATGGTGGATTAGGGTTAGGTTGACATCAATGTTGCGTTCCAAAGGATTGCAAAGTGGGTTAATAGGTTATAAGGAAAGCGTAAAAGCAGTTGTTGTAGATGTAGATAGTGGGTGGTTTTTCAATGATATTAGGAGATAAATTAGGTCATCTCCCATAACCGCCTCATTTTTTGAGAGAGGATGTGTAACATCTCTAAACTGCCAAAAAAACAGTTTTTTTTACTGTCTTGACAAAAAGGAGTTGGAGATATTAGGCAATAACCACCAGAGAAGTTAGAGATCATGGGCACAAAAACATTGACCAAAACCACCAGGTGGGTAGACTGCTTCTAACTTCACTGAACTGCCATGATAGAGGTTATTTTTGTGAGTTTAAACGGCTGAGATTTCAGCTCAGCAAGATCTAAGGGTGGAAATTAAGTCAGCAGGTGGTTAGACTTAATGGGCTTAACATATATATATATATATATATAGACAAGGGGTAGCCCCCTCTACCCCTTGACGCTCCGGCGGTTACGTAAATTTTGGAAAATTTGACGTTTTTCCGATTTTGCCGCCCCTATAGAAAAGAAAATTTTGAAACGTTGCACCTTGACGTTTTTCAAGATCAGCCACTGGTTTTTGGTACTTTTTTTTCCAAAGAGTATTCATTTATCCTGATATAGTGTGTCAGGTTTTGGGTACAACATAAGGTGCAAAAGTGCGTCCGCTTGCAATCGGTGGCTCTATATGGAGCATATATTGGAATTGGAAGGTGCGAAATCGGCTTTGACCTCAGTGGCGGATGGAAGGCAATTGGAGGGTGGGCACAAGCCCACCGTCCAGCACAAACCAACAGGGTAATCTAAAAGCCCATATTGTAAACTGCTTGTCTTGTCTAATTTGCAGTGTAGTAGGCCTATTAATTTGGCATTCGTAATTATCAGCAGCATCATAATTCTAATTTCTACATATAATATTAATAATAATAAAAACAACACTATTGATTGTATAGCATATGCCACAACTCACAAACAAGACAACTAGACAAGTAGTAACGATAAACAAAGGGTTTACCAAGGCTTGCTCTCATCTCCTTCGGTTTTGATCCTATCGTTTTATCTTTGTGATTGATTGGCCCTTTTTGGGGATTTTAAAATTTTTAATTTATGTTGACTTAAAACTTTAGTTAATGTTTTCTAAGGTTTTTAAATTTCGTAAGCGAGCGTTTCCAAAAAATGAAAACATGTCGAGGATAATTGTGATCAATGTATGTCATTATTATATTTAATTACTTAAAAACTATGTTATTTTATCACCTTTTTTCGTGACCCATTTTTAGCCGACCTGAATTGTGCCCCCGTACACAAAATTTCTGTATCCGTCACTCTTTGACATAAACGTTGTTGCGAATGAGTCATGTATATAAAAGTTATCATTGTATACAAATACTCAGTTTTATATAAGATGTAACATTTCATATAGAAATTAGTATTTAAAAAAAAAAAAATCATGTAAGAATTAATTTTTTTATATAATCTAAACTATGGCTATTATCATTATATATTATTGCTGTTTATCAATGTTAATTATTAATATTTAAACAGAAAAAGGATTGTAGTAAATCACAGGGCCGGCTTAAATGGGAGTGAAATAAAGCAAGGGCTTTAGGCCTCCACTTCACTAGGGCCCTAAATTCTTAAGAAAACATATTATATGCGGGTGATTTTGGCTTTAAAATTGTTGACATTGAAGTTTATGATATAAAACTATGTATACATAGAGATGGTATATGAATTATAAGATGAAAAGCAAATAATTTTCTTTTATTTTTTACGAAAAGAGCCTCAATTTTGTTATCAACTTCAGGCCTATAATATTTTGAGCCGACCCTGATAAAGCAAATAAAACATCATTTAACTATAATAATAAGATAATTAGAAGAGTAACCCGCAACTAAAATTGGGTCAAAATATGCAATTGTGGTTGTGGGTTAGGTGTCTTTAATGTTGAATTAGACAGGTTGAAGTTAAAAAATCTGAACCATGACCCATATATTTATTTGTATTAATAAATCCTTATTTGCATTACTAGATTAGGCAATAATAGATAGAGTCTAGCTTCTTTGTTGAGGTGTCAGGTTTTATCTTGAGTTCATCCGGGTTTTCGTCTCACCGTGTGTTACACCAGACAATGTTCAGCTCTTGTGGCGGCACAATGTCTGTCAAGTGACAGTCGTCGGTATGGTTTCTCGGGAGAACGCCCAAGCTAAACTCTGAAGTCAGCGTCGGCCCTGTTAGGACAACATAGTCTGGTCGGATTAGGGCAACGGAGCTCTACAATTTGGAGAGTGCGTTGGCCTAACACATGAAAGTCGTCGTTCCAAAAAAAATAACAACCACCACAACTCCGACACAAATAAAACCATGTAACATGAACCCGTTTATCTAAAGCAGGTCAAGCACATCAACACTTAACAAATTAAAACGGGTTGACAGGTTCAACATGAGTTGGAGTGTTAGTAATTTATTCATCATTTTATTTTGTTTTTTTCTAATAACATACGCACGTTAACTTTTTTTTTAAATCTAACCTTGCAACTATATTTTTTTCTAACATTGCGATATATATTTTATTGAAAATTGATAGTGTCGCTATCTTACCAAACCGAAATCGAAACCAACGATGGGTATTAACTGATTATTTTCATGTATTTATTATTTTTAAACAATGTTTTATTCATCATTTTGTTTGATTTTTTATCTAATAACTTGCGTACCATGTTTTTTTTAACGTTGTAATATAATTTTTGTTAAAACATAAAATGTGCTGCTATAGTACCAAGCCAAACAGAAATCGATTAAACAACATTCGTATCAGTAAAATTAATACCAATTGACTTTCTGTCACAACATGCGAGAAAATTTCTTTAGTTAACATTTTAGAGTAGTCGAGGTCTTAGGAAATGGAAGGAATTTATGAAGAGTGTTTCGACTTTAGACAAATCGTCATGTTGATTTTGACATGTAGCCGTGCAAAAGAGAGAAAAAAAAGTTTACTCAAGTCAAACTTGAAAGGCCACATTTTCAACAAGCATTTAAGAAGATGTTGATAAATTACTTCATACTAATTTATAGTAGTTTAAGGTGTATGTTATATGGGCGGTATAAATAAAATATTTTTTATAAATTTATTAATTTAATAAATTACACATAGGTATAGATTTTATTATCCTCATAATTGATTTCCGTGTTACGTGTTATGATTATTAACAAATACATTAATACCCTCGCCCTTTAACACGAAGTGACTTCTCATTAATAAATAAATACAAAAAAATCACAGGTTGTTTTATATAATACATTTTACTTTATTTAATATATAGTATAATTCATTTTATAATAATACGAAATGATATATTAAATTTGAAAAAAGTTAAGTTGCAATATACAAGTTTGTTTGTTCTTTATTTCTTTGTTGTATATGGGATTTAAAGTCTTGAACCTAAGACCTTTAAATCTAAGTATACCCAAATGCTTTTACATCTGCTCATTTATCACCAACGTCATTGGTAATTACAATATGTAAGTAATAAACATATAACAATCTATAAATCTCTAAATATTTTTTTTTACCTCACATTTGTCGTCTTATTTGTAAGATTTTTTATCTTTGTATAATATAGTAACTTAACTTTGTGTCTTCTTTGTATTCTTTATAGTGTCACTGCTCATGAGAAAAAAATTGATTCTTTTAAGTACAAACTAACCTTTAATAGTGATTATGTTTGACTTTTATTAATAATTATTGTCTAAACATCAAGTTATAGTTTATTTATAAGTTATGCAAATATTTTAAATATAAATGATTTGCAGTTATCATTCAAGATTTCATCAAAAAATAATAATAACAATACACAAAAGGTAATAATTATTATATTAATTTATTTAAACAAAAAAAAGAAGCCAATTTAAACTATTATCATTCTTGAACATAATTAAAAACTTTAATTATTTTATAACTTGAATACGTTAAATATATATTATAATATTTAAAAGTCAGTTATAATTTCAGTTACAATTAGGAATTATATTTTAAAGGGTCATTGTATTTTATTGGGTGTTTTACGAATAACGACTTCAAAAAGGAAAAAAAAATATGACAGTTATAACGAAATTGTATTTAAATTTAGTTACAGAAAGAACTTTATATAAAGGAGAACACAATCTCGAAACTAAAGTAAAAAAACTCATAAACATAAAAAAATGATTTTATTAATCTTAAAAAGGAATATAACTAAAATTCCAATGATACATCAAAATAATAAAAATATTTTTAATTATTTAATATAAAAAATATTTATGCAATCGTTAATTGATTAAGATTTATTATAGAAATTTTGATAAAAGGTAAATTTATATAATCTTGAATAAACTATTGACATATATATATTGAATGAAAAAAATATTATTATATATCAATAAATCAAAGAATATAACTGAACCTTTAAAATAGGATCGAAGTTTTCATTGGAAATGTTAAAGTAATTAAATGTTGAAAAATTTAACCAATCAACAAACACCTAGTTAAAACTGGTATAAAATAACTATTCATATGCAGGCTTCTGCATATAATTTTTTATGAAGAAAATACTATTATAAAAGATAACAAAGAAAAGCGAATATACCTTAAAAAGAGGACAAATCCATAATATTTTCTGCAAATAATTTTCTTTAAAAGGAAATAGTCTGCACAAAAAGGAAAGTCTGATTTTTTTAAAATTTGTGACAAAAATAAGTGAAACAAAAGTTTTGTGTTTTCCCTTCTACAACAAAATAATAATGATTATAACAATGTCACGTGACAATTAATAGCTTAAGTGATTGACATGTAGCTTATGATGGTTTTGATTTATTATATTTATAGATTAATACGGTTAGGTATTAATAGGGCAGAGTTTAGTTTGAGTTTGAGGAGGCTTCACTCTCTCTATTTCTCGTTTCGTAGTATTAATTTTACTAAAAATTTTATGTGTTGAGTCCGCCCTCTTATCCTCATTTCCTTATTTCCTTTTTTTAAACTGTTGACTCCCTCCCTCCTCCCTACCTCTATTATATCTTCCAAAACATAAAAATAAAAATAAAAACTATACAGTAAACAATATACCATCTAGCGATAAAGATAAATCCTGCAAAAGTAACTTATAAAAGTGAAAAACCAATGCCGATAAATTGATCAACCAGGATGAGCTCCAAAATATCGATATTTGGATGTCTTTAAATAATATAGTGAATGTATTAAAAATAAACTAAAAGAACATAATATATGTAAACTATTCATTGCAATTAAAAATTTTTATTAACAAATTAACTTTTTCTTGAAGTATTAATCAACTAAACTAAACCAATTTCAAAGAGGAGACAAAATAATAAGCGATCTTTTTTAACAAACGAGTTAATTACTGTTTTCGTCTATGTGGTTTGTCAAAAATTACTATTTCAGTCCATTAGTTTAAAAATTGCGCTTTCAGTCCATGTACTTTCGTAACCATTTCAGTCCTTGTGGTTTCACTTTCATAACCACTTCAATCCATTTATTCTGTAAATACAGGGACTGAAATGGTTGCGAGGTTGACTGAAATGGTTACGAAAGTGAAACCACAGGGGCTGAATCGCAATTTTTAAACTAATGAACTGAAATAGTGATTTTTGCCAAACAAAGGGACGAAAAAAGTAATTAACTCTTAACAAAAGTTTCATCACACTCATGTTTGAATTCAGTTCATTATTTTTTATATTTTTTACACACTTAAAGGTCACATGTGAAACGTAACTGTAAGGCTTTTTCTCGATTCCCTTGGTTATTGGTCAGTAAGAAAATAAGAAATCAACCGGATCACATAAAATTTTCAAATAAAGAGTTCCAAGCGTATAAAAAATATTATTTTTTATCACCTATGTAAGAAAGAGGCCCCTGTGAATTTTCTTACAGACTCTATGGAAGGGAGATCTACTCTGTGATCAACGGATCTACTCGTCTTTGGCTGGGCTGAGGGAAAACATGCTTGTGTGAACCTCACGAGGATTTCCCCATTGGTTGGCTTAAGGGAAAACGAGTTTGTAGCTGGACAAGCAACAAGAAAGACAGAATCAAAGAAAACGGATAAGCACGCTAAAGCTTGCACCCATAACCAGCATGTCTTTGTCCCTTTTTCCTTTGATACATTTGGCTCCCTAGCGCTAGAAGCAATCAACTTCTTAACTAGGGTCCAACAGGTCATCCACAACAATTGTTTAACCCAGGGGGCAGAGGTTTGTCTTTGAAAGGTTAGGGTTTGCAATTCAGAAAGAAGTAGCAGCGTAGCTTGTTACCCATCTACCTTCTGTTTTTATGTAACTTGACAAGTTTTTTCATGATATATAAACTATATAGGTGGAATAGTGGAATACCTCTTCTCCATTTATTTCCATTATCTTTTTTCTCATGTCCTTGTCCCATCTTCTATGTACATACCACACACTATATAAGATACATTCAACAAAATAAAAATGTTATTTAACTTTAAGAACATCTTTATTAAGATCTTGAGGGTGTTAGAATAGAATGACACTTATTTTATAATTATAGGTATTAAAGAATACTTTTTTATTATAATAAATAACTTTTATTAAGGTAACGACATTTTATTGGATGATTTGTTATATACTGAGATAATTGTAACATCTTAAAAACGAGTTTGTTAAGTAAACTAAATTAACTGGGAACGAGCGGGTAAAATACTGTTAGTGGTAAAAGTTAACCCGCTAAACATTAGGATTTAAAATAAATAAACCTAATGTTAAATAAAAGGCGAACAAATGCTTTTTAGTAAATAAAGTCTCTAAAAGGCACGGGCTACATGGACATATTTTAAGTCGGGAAGTGGCATTCCCAAACTTAGTAAATAGAATTATCATGTCCATCGATAATTTACGAGAGATAGGCAACTAGAAATATAACCTAGTTGTAAACTATAATGTGCAAGAACTAACATTGGGGAGGGACTAAAATTGCCAAATCAGAAACAAATATCTTTAAAATAAAATAAACACTAAAAACACACACTTGTGTGTGTGTTTAGTCGATCCAGAACTAGAGAAAAAGGGGTAAACCCTCAATGAGCTGAAATCATCAAATTGAAGGAGGTATAGAACCTCAAATTCCTGCATGAATGTAAATCAATGATCCCCTAGACTAGGGGATCATAATGTATGTTGTAAAACTTTATTTCATTAATTTTGTGTGAAGAAAAACTTGAAGGTAATAACCTTGAGTTCAACATTATTGTTAGTTTGAAGAAATTGATGATGTGTTTGTGTTGATGATCACTATACTTGCTAGTATAAATGAAATACTTGAACAATCTAAAGACTAGGTCAAGTGTTCATACATGACATAAAGCGGTTTTTGATGGTAGAATGAAATTGATGTTATAGTGATGTTAAAGCATGCATATAGTCTTCATATTTACAAGAAAATATGAGATACTTGGCTAAATTGATGTTTGGATTAAAGTCCATGTATGTGGTGAAATGGGTTTTTAAGATAGTAATAAAATCCTCAAATTCTAGTATGATAATTTGAGGGATTAGCTATGATGATTGAAAGTCTTGCTAACTTGATGTTAATAATTGTGTAAACTTGACGAATTGAGAGAAACAAGGTAAATTTGGTTAAGTAAGTTAGCCAAAATGGTGGCCTAAAATTGATGCCCACAAAGTGTTAGAAAAAATGTCTAATGAGTTTTATTGTATTTGTTAGTGCATATATATATAAAACGGCAGTTTGACTTTTAAAAGTCAAACCGGCCTATAATTGAATTGAACACGAAATATGGTAGGAAAGTACATAAGGGTGATGGTCATGGTATTGATGACTAATCTAACTATCTTAGGATATTGTATTATAGTTTGACTCTTGACGAGCTAGGTGGAAGCTTGGAGAAGAATGGGTCAAACGGGTCAAAGGCGCGAGAAAGCATGAACGGAGTTAAGGTAAGTAAAACTTACACCTCCTGGAATAGAATTCCTATGTAAGTGATAGGATATGTATATATATATATATATATATATATATATATATATATGGTTATGAAACGGGTCAAATGGATAAATGTTAAGAAGAGACTCCGTGGCGAAAGCCATGAAACACGTCAAAACGGATGGAACTAGTTAACTTATAATTTGGTGATAAACAAATAGGTTAGAAATAAGACCATATGGCGTAAGTCATAATGTGTCAAATAAACAAGATGACATTTAGTCACAGAAGGTGATCAAACCATGAATTATAAGAATAAGACCCTATGGTATAACCATAACGGGTGAAACGAGCAAATTAACAAATAACCATATATTGGTTATTAACATAATGAATTTTAGAAATGGAACCCTATGGTGCGAACTATAACATGTCAAACGAATAAAAGGGGTAGTATTTGTGTATTAGTAATTAAACAAGGAGATTTTGAAGTAATATCATAAGGTGTAAATCGGGTACGGGTCATAGGGACATCAGTTAAAACGGATTAATTGGTGATGTTATCACCAATGGAACGTTCCTTGCTTGTCTAAGTGATATGCTTGCAGGAAAGCATAAGGATTGGGCATGCATTGCCATGAATTAGAAATTAGTTTTGCAAGATATTGCTTACGGGTCATTGCTTTGACGCGCGCCAGGTATGTGTAAAGAGTCAAACTCTTGATGAGGGCTTATGGTCCGAATAGAGATGGTCGAGACATGGGTGGACACTAGACCACCTCATGTGAGGTATATCTAGTATGTGGGTAAAGCGGCCATTAGAGCCGTGTAATTATTATTGTCGCAAAAATACATGACTAATTGAGTTTCAAATCACTAATCGTGTGGAAAGTTTTATGTTCTTAGGGACATAATATATCTAGATGGGATAACGGGTCAAAAGTGCCCACTAGTTACAATTTAAACTTAAAAAGTCGTTCGGTCGTAAAAATGACCAAATTTGACTAAAACACCCCGGGAAGACGAACCGGGAAAACTACCCTTAAGGGTAGATTAATATGAGATCAATAGTTGGGTTGGTCCTTCAGGTAATGTAAAAGTAGGAGGCGTAAACCTTTTTGGCTTATAGCCTTCTAACGAGTCATTTTTATTAAATAGCTAAACCAGGTGGTAAACTCGGAATATGATGGTTATCCTATAAGAACCCATCATAAACGATCTCAGGATAATAGAAAAATGATAGGTTTTAATGTGAAATGAAAGGTGTGAAAATATTATGGACGATTTAAGCTTAAGTGCTTAAATCCCTTAACGGGTCAAAATAAATATGCGCATAAACCGGTCAATGGTTGCGTAATTTATGAAAATTATGAATACGGGTTAAGGATTTCGGGTTTAATAGGTAGGCAAACAATTTACGAACATTTAGGAACAAGTTTCAAGTGAAACGGATGAAAATTGAACAAGTTACGTAAGTTTTCGTAACAAAAATGACAAACTTGGAAATTGCCGCAGCAGCCCACCATAAACTACGGTGGCCTACCGTAGCTTACGGTAGGCGTTTGCTGGTCGCAACAGAACCCGCAGACCGTAAGCTTTGGTCCGGAGTCGTAGCTTACGGCGGGTATTGACCCAAATCTTATTTTGTTCGATTTTTTGTCATTTTTGGCATTCAGGCTTATTTAGACATGTTATAAGCTTGTTATAACTAACTTATTTCATGTTTTATGAAATGCAGGTCATGGTTTGAAGTACCGGATGATGATTAAACTCAATGAAGAACTGAACACGGTCAAGCTAAAGCTTTCGCATTGTATCTAGTCATTTAAGGAACTAAACAACGAGATTATTTGAAATGACTTAATATTATAAAGTTTTGTTGTTATGGACATCTATATGCATTATATATACATAAAATTTGCAACATATTTATGCATCATGGTTTGTACCAAGATGCTTAGTGGGTTGTATCCACTAAAGACAAACATACAACTTGCAATATAAATGCTTAACATTTTTATATATTTATATTTGTATATTTATACATACAGTAGTATTATTTTCAACATCTAAATAGGGATTAGCTCGGTATTGACCGATATCGAAAATCCCCAAAAGTGGATACTGGTACCGGTACCGAATATACCTAGTATGATTCGGTATCGATACTTGAGAGTAAAAACCAGTACCGAAAATGTTAAAAATCGGTACTGAAATAAATGCCTAACAAATTTGTATATTTATATATTTATACATATATCTAAATAGGGATGAGCCCGGTATTGACCGGTATCGAAAATCCCTTAAAGTGGATACCGGTACCGAATATACCTGGTACGGTACGGTACGGTTCGATACCGGTATTTGAGGGTAAACACCGGTAAATAACGATACCGAAAACGTTAAAAATTGGTACCGAATTGATACCGAAAATGTACCCGGTTTGATAAATTCCATACCGATACCTGGTACCATTTACTCATCCCTGCATCTAAAGGCATAAGGATATTATACACTTTACTTTGGTGTTTTTTCCTGCATCAATTTCTTGCATTATGGGTTATATTTGATTGTAAGCTTTTAAAATAATGGTCATGTATTTGTTTCCTATTCAGTATTTTATTTGTTTGACATATGTTTCTCTAGCTCTTTAAAACCCAGACATCTCTTCATTATCTCTCTCTCTCTCTCACACACACACAGATCTCTTTCTCTCTCTTTGAAACTCTCTCTCTCTCTCTTTCTCTCTCTCTCTCTCTTAGTTGTAGACACTTTCCAATGAGTTTTTGTCTGACCATTTACGGACCTTACGCGGTCGTATTTTTGTAGAGAAAGGAACATCAATGGGGTTTCTAGAGAGAGAAACAGAACGAGATGGGTGTTGTCTTGATCTTTAGCAAAAAAGAATTATAAAGTTAAACTTCATGTAATTAAAGTGTCTTTCGATGTGAGTCACTATATTTCAGCTTGACATGCTTTTAGCCTCCTGCCACAACGCGGGGAAGCTTACATCTAGTTTATACATTAAAATGCGAAAATTTTATGAAATTTCAATTTATTAAATAAGAATCTTACAATAACATTAGAATCTGACATTTTATCCATTCACCAATCACCTCACCTGACCTACACTTGTATTGTTCGTGCCTTTGTCATCTCCATCCAATCCAAATACATTGTATATGCTAATATTTCTAGTGAAATAGTTCCCTTTTACATTTATTTTCAAAATAAATCTTATCACAATTCAAGCAAAGAAACTCTAGTATTTTGATGTGAAACGGCATCGTACCTTCACGGACACATATAATCTTTTGTTTGATAAATAGGCGAGGGTCTAGAAATTTAGACATTTAGTTTTTTTTTGTTTTTTTAACATTCCATATGTATTTTGGTCATTTTTAAAGCTTGACAAAACTGTTAATGTTCATTCATTTCGAGACCAAAATATAATGTTCTCACGTAATTTTGGTCCGAATGTGTAATTTCTCCAATTTGTGACCAAAATCTAAATAGATATTTTTTTTCATGAACATATAAGTGAAATAGTAAAATACCTCTTTCTCCTATCCTTTTCTTGAATTGAGTTATCTTATCTTCTTTTATTCCCATGGCATTTCTGCCATGCTCCTATCTTCTATATCCGTACACTGGTATGGTACATGGCAAGACAACAAAAAAAGTATAAAAATGCATATAATTTAGGATGTTGCTACTCACACACGGACCAACTTATTTTCACACCCCAAAGCGCCCCGCTTTGAGCAAAGCGTGGCGTTTAGAGTTACTTTACCAGACAAAAGGTGAAGTGACCGATGTCTGAGTGACATAAAGGTGATACGAGGTTTGACCTCGTACGATGTTGTCCCGTGATCCCTAAGCGCCGCACTTTGGCCAAAGCGCGGTGCTTCGGCCCCAAATCTTTGCCTTTAAAGCTTGCCCGGGAGAAGAGTTAACGCATTCGATATCTAAAACTCAGTATATTGTTTTTAGACATACGTGGGTTTTTTCTGTGTTACTTGTGTTTCTTCAAAATAACGCACGGTTACGATGTCGTGGTTAAGCAACTATCTTTTCGGTGAATATTCTAACGAGTCAGTTGTTCCTGATTCTTACTAGAGGACCGCTATTTCCGACACGTATGAGAAACCGGTCTTGGCCAACTTGAGGGAGGAGGAGGAGGTTGTATCTGGCATTCGTTATCGGGATAACACGGTGGAGCTGGATTTGAATATCCCCGTGGAGGAACCGTACGCACAACAAGGTTATTCGAATTTCGGATACAGAGGCGAAGCGTATCCTCAGGTTGAATATCGTACGGTCTTCCAAACTATCCCGACTTTGGTCATGGTTGTGAGCAGAGCTTTGAACATCAAGTCTATTCGGAACTCGGTGACGATGGAGAGCAGGAGGATGTGTCAGTTGACGAGGAAGGTTGTTACCCAGTTACATTTCGTTTGATACAACGCAGAAGTTTTCGTCACGTAAAGAGCTGGTGCGTTGGGTATAAGACACGGCAAAAGACAATGGTTACCTCATTGTGATGAAAGGGTCGAATAAAAAAGGAGAGAATTACAAGATTTGGTTTCAATGCACTCTTGGTGGGGAGCATAAGAGCATAGCTACACAGAGGAAAACGGGTAGCAAGAAAATAGGCTGCCCGCTCGAGATGATCGGGTTTTCGGAATCAAACGGTAAGGTTTGGAAGATCGAGGTGACGAAGGCGAAGCACAACCACACTCCTATCGAAAACCTAGAAGGCACGCGTATGCGAGGAGGCTTGCTTCGGATGATAAATTAATGGTTGAGCAGCTGGCCGAGCAAGATATTCCCAACCGCAGTATATGGCGAACGCTGACGAAAAACAATCCGGATAGAAAGCTTATTCCGAAAGATATACACAACGCTGTTCAGAAGATCAATGTCAGAAAAAATGTCGGTAAGTCTCCGATGCAAAAACTTGAAAACATTCTTCGTGAAAAAGATTACACTTATTACATGTGCACCAACATACACGAACACACCGAATAATACAGATAGTAAACATTATAATACAACTTTTAACGACAAAATGCTATAAAATCTGATCCCGTATGGCGCGCATACATGCACTACCGCCCGTCGGACTACAAGTGAAATCAAAAGAGAATCAAACGAAATCGTGAATACAGCACCCGAGATGACCGAACTTATCCGAAAATTGAGGTATATACCACAAAGTCCCCAAAAATACATAAAATGGCAAATTACGTCATAATACGACATGTATAGGTGCGTTTTTGAATTAAAATAAAAATAAAAAAAATAAAAATGGCCAAAGCGCCCCGCGTTGACCTAAGCGAGGCGTTCCATTTTAAAAATGTTTCACTTTTAACCCAAAACGCATGCGACTGCCGTCGCTGTCTTCAAATTGAACCAGGCGAAGCGCGGCGTTTCTCCCTAAGCGCCGCACTTTGAGTATTTTTTTAGTTTATTAGTTATATAAATTATTGTTTGTTTTTTTAACACGCAGATACGGATATGGATGATATGGATTTCGACGTGGATCAGGTCGGTTTCGATCCAACACCGAACCACGAGTATCTCGCGTTCCCGGAAGGGGACGATAGGCATGAGAGGTGCGCGAAGTTGCGCGTCATGGAGATAGGGGCGCATGTGGGGATTGACTGGTGCCTCTTGGAGACAGTCGGGGAGGCCGCTAGGGCGAGGGATATCATTGGGATGGATACTCTGTGGGCGCGCTTGTTCCAGGGGGCGTCGGAGGACTCGTACCGTGAGCTTACGGTCGAGTTTATCGCGTCTTTTGTATTCCAGATGCATCCGGCAGATTACGTGGAGGACCCGCCCCTTCCTCAGCACGAGGTTACCTTCCGCCTGGCCAACCAGGTGTTTGAGATGAGTCTTCGGGAGTTCGCCGTCCATGCAGGTTTGTACACCGAGCCTGAGCTAGATACAGACTTATATACGCAGGGGGTCAGAGCCTTGGACAGGCAAACCCTTATTATTTTCTGGAGGCTTATTGCGAGGGTTCCCTTTGGGAAATCCTCGCAAAAGGCCTCCACCATCAGAGACCCCCCTGTACAGATACCTGCATCGCATTATTGCGTCCTCGATCGTGCCCCGGTTTCACAGCCTGGACAATGTCAACTTGGGGGACCTTTTTTTCTTGTACTGCCTGCTGTGGCCTCACCCGTGCGCCCTGGCTCACTGCCTGACGGACTACTATGCTTCTGCTTATCATAAGCAGGAGCGCGACATGCTTTTTGGCGGTTGCTACGTCACCGTGATCGCCCGCTCTTTAGGGCTCGTGCCTGAGACGGATTTGCTTCTGACCCCGGCCATTCCGTCAACTTCATTAGGCCGGGCGTCAGCGTCGTCCATGGGTATACTTCACCAGTTCGACGTTGGTTACCGGTTTCAGAGCCGCGAGGGCGTTATTTGGGAGCCGGAGCCGCCGTTGCCAGAGGTGATCCCGGTTGTTATTGAGGTCAAGGAGGGCATACTTGCACCTCCGGATGTTCAGGCTGCGGCTTACCTGGCTCAGCTTGAGGCTCTGGGTCTGCCACCGCCGCAGCCACCGCCTCAGCATGACCCCCCTCAGCAGGCTCAGGGTGACTCGCCACCACCGCCTCCATATCCGCCGCAGTACCCACAACACGTCATCGCCGACCTACCTCCAGCTGCGCAGACGGTGGTGAGGGACTTCGATTGGCGTCTCCGACGGCCTGAGCGACAGCAGACGTTGATTATCCAGACGCTCAGGGCTATCAGTGCACATTTGGGACTGCCGGAGATTCCACTGCCACCGTCTCCACCGCCAGAAGATCAGCCGGAGGATCAGTAGATTTACTTTTTATTGTTTTTTTCCTGTACTAGACATTTTGTTTTGTTTTGTATGTACAAACTGACTTTTTATGTATATATTCAGTTGATCTTTTATGTATGCTTGTGTGGATTGTTTGCGCTTATTTCATACGTCTAATTCGCGACATGTCGTACGGTGTTTTAATTAAACATGTTCGCGTAATTCATTAAAAATTAAATCGGATAACATTTAAACAAACAACTTTTAATTATATACGTTTGTAAGAAATAAAACGATTGATTGCGCTTATTTCAACTCTAATATAAATGTTTTGTAAATATAAAACAAAAATCTACAAGTTTTCAAAAAAAAAAACAACAAAACCAAATACAACAAAAACAATCAACCAACAACCCATTTTTTCACCAAAACCTAACTCATTCCACCAAATAAGTCTGGCAGCCCAAAGCGCCCTGCTTTGATCATAGAGGGGCGTTTCACACTAGGGTCAACAGACAAGGACTGACATGCTCAGTCCTTGTCTTTTGACTTTACAATGAAACGCCCCGCTTTGCCCATAGCGGGACTCTTTGGTGTGTGTAAATAGATTTGTGCGTGTGTGAATAGATCAGGCCATAATTTAAAATTTAAAGTGTAATAATTAAAGCAAGGTGACATGAGATTTCTTGTTAGTGGGTTAACAGACTAAAATTATTCAATCCTAACTTGATTCATATATTTATTTGTATTATGTCATGTCAAACCCATATAAAATAGTGTTGTGTTGGGATCGTATTTCGTGTTAACCTATTTAATGTTTGTTTGTCGATATGAATAATAACTGATGACTTCATGACAGTTTAAACATTCAATTACTGCAACTTAGCTGAAACTTTTTGTAACAATTACACTCGGACGAGGAAGGCAGTGAATTCCAGCAGCTGATTACTTTGTTGGGGTCTGTTCAGCTCTCGGACTCAGCTGATCAATGGAGCTGGATTGCCGGATATATCATCGCCTGAATATTCGGCCAGTTCCGTTAAGAATCTGCTTAAAACTTAACGAAACTGAAAATGAGGGCTAAAAACACTTACACAAGGTCCTTAGCACGAAATATGACTAGATTAGAAGCTCCCTTCAGTTGGGAATCTCCAGAAGAGCAAGATAGAGTGAAAGATGAGAATGAGCAAGTCTAAGTGTTGCAATTCACTTCCTATTTATACTTGAGGACCAAGCATAGGATCATGACAGGTGTTATGGCTTGTTCCCAGATGAAAACAAGTGTTTATGAACGTGTCTTGAGCAGGAGGAGGGTGGCAATGGCGTAAAAGGTGGCAGGGCAGTAAGCTGCCAATTTTTCTACCTCTACAGTCCCTTACGGGACCGTAAGGGTTTAGCCTTGCGGTCCGTAAGGACCATAGGCGCCCACAGAAATTCAAATGGTTACGGACCGTAACCATACATGGTTGTGGTCCGTAACCGCCTTCGAGAAATAACTTTTGGCAAATTTTCAACTTTGATCCTCCGACTTTTTTGGATGCTCGTTCAGTGATTATTAAAATAATATAACGACATTTTTTAGTCCCTCTCGGCTATACGTGGCAACAAAGATTCGACGGGACACGTGTCGGGATTTTATTAGGCGAAATTTTCGAGGTGTCACAACCATCCATTTAGGACCTCTTTTGGATTCACCACTACACATGTTGTCATAGACAACAAGGGGGGTCATGAACATACAATAAGGAACGAAATAATTACAACTAATCTAAGAAAACATCAAGTAATGTGTAGATTTTCCAAGTAGAATAGCCCAAGCTAATCTTATAATCACACAACTTTAAGTTCAAGACTTGTTCATTACTTGTGAGTTCAAACTCTATCAAAACATAAACTTTATGAGGATTAAACCTCTGGATTTATATGTCACAACCTTGTTTTTAAGCCCAACTAACCATACAATTGATTATGAGCATAAGGACATAGAAATGTGTATGAGAAACCTCAAGTTTAAGTAGTTTAGCAAAGTTTAAATCAAAGCAGAAAGTTTATGTCACTTTGGAGCCTGTTTTGGTGAAGTTCCAGGTGTGGATTTTCCATGAAAAACCCGTGGAATCATACCTAAGGTTGTTCCAAGTGACTAGAAAGAAGAATCAATGAAAAGGAAGAAGTAGAAGTGAACTTATGCTCACTTTAGCAACTTGTGACGAATCTGCCAAGCCTCTGATTTTCAGCTTATTATGGAGTGTTTTAGAGAGTCTTTAAGTGAGATTGTAAAGTGTAAATGTGTGGAGGAGGCTTGGGTTTTATAGGGATGAGTTAGGGTTAGATGGAGGTTGGTTTAAATGAAGGTTGGAGGCCATTGGGGGTGAAAAGGTGGAAAAAAACGAGTTCAAAACGCGGCTGATCAAATTTCCCCCGTCAGACCCCCTTACGGACCGTAAGCATGAGGCCTTGCGGTCCGCAAGGCTTGTCAGAAACAAGATTTTCATTTTTTTATCCTTGTTGTTTGGTGGTTTGTCCATTTATCCCATATCTTTAATGTGTTAAGTGTTTTTGGACTAATTTAGGGATGTTTTAAGTATAAACGGCATACTCTAAGGATTTGCATGTAATTTAGTTACGAGAATAAGTATAAACGAGTATGATTAAGTATAAGAATTGAGGATAAGTATTGTATGATGCAGGTACATCATGTATTTGTAAATTTATCACACGTTTTCAAGAATCACGAATTAAGTATCATATGTATAGCAGTTTCAATGTATGAATGTGTTAAGCATGAATTGTAAGAAAATACGAATTTCATTATGATCCAAGTCTCGGTTTTATAACGATTACAACGAAGAGACGATTACGAGAATACAAGATTTCCAAAAATAACATTACAAGACAAGCTTTCTAATTAAGGAAAGTATGAAAAAGCAGGGCGTTACAGTAATATCGTATATTTTCCGAAATCTTCAACGATGGTGAGACTGTAATTTTGAACTGGGGGGGGGGGGGGGGCAAATCCTAATTCTAAACTGGGATAAAATTGTAATTTGTTCGGGCCAATTAATTTGTTCGGGCCAATGGGGAAGTGCCATGCATCCCCTCCATGAATTTTGTATATTAACTGGGGCAAATCGTAAATATAAGTTGGGGTAAAATCATAAATTGTTCGGTCAATGAGTAAGTGTCAGGCAGTTGCTCGGCATTATTCCTATCCATGGATTTTGTATATTTATAAAATGAGTGCAAATAATATGAAAACGTTATAGAAATCAATTAACATAATGATCTAATATGCTTAACTAAGGATGAATTTGGTTTCAACTTGTACTGAAAATCCCTAGAATTGGCACTGGTACTGAAAATACATGGTACGGTACCGGTATTTGAGTGTTAAAACCAATAAATACCGGAATCGTACCGAACCGATACCAAAAACGTCAAAAGTTGATACCAAATATATTGGGTACCGGTACCAAGCTAGCACCATTTGCTCATCCATATGCTTAATTTAGTACGTCTAAGATAGCTCTATTAAATGTATTTATGTTTACATCAGTTCGTGTAAAAAGGACTTTTTTTAAACTATTTTTAAGTATTTAATATTTTTCTCTTGATTTTTCTATCCTATATATTATTAATTATTTTTTATATTTATTTTGTCCATTTTAGCTTATGGATTTTCTTACGCTTTTTTTATTGTTTTTTGAATATTTATTTTGTAAGTTTTTCTATTGATTTTGCTACCACTATTAATAATATATTTTTGTTTTTGCAATGTATTTTGCTATGGATGTTGCTATAGATATTAGAAAATTAGTTTTGAATACTTTATTTTTTCTTTCTTATTTTTGCAATGAATTTTTCTACGGATTTGCTATAGATTTTGCTACGTCAGTTTATAAGATTTTTTCTAATTTTGTTACCATTTTCTCTACGGACTTTATTTACATACTGATTTTGCTACCGTTTTATTTTAATCTCGGTTAGTTAGTTTTTAAATATTTATTTTTAAGACTTAGCTATGGACTTTGCTACCAATTTTACTAAGTTTTTTTATTACATTTATTTTCACAATTTTGCTATCGATTTTGCTATAAATTTTATTTTACTTTTTTAGTTTATTTCTAAGTACTTATTTTTATGGTTTTGCTACGGATTTTGCTACCGGTTTTGCTACATTATATGTTTTATACTCATTTCATCAATTTTGCTATGAGTTTTGCTACGAAATTTATTTGCAACGGAAGTTCGTAGCTAATCCGTAGCTAATTCGTAGCAAAATGTGTCCGTAGCTAACTCGCAGCAAAATTTGCCGCCATTTTTTCCGGTAGTAAAATTTCATAGCAAATGCCTCTTTTTGTAGCAGTGATCGTCGCCTGAATATTCGGTCAGTTCCGTTAAGAATCTGCTTAAGTTTGTGATGGACGTTAGTAACAGGTTCATTATGAGTTGGTGTAAACGGGTTCCAGCCAAATGCAATATCTTTGGGTGGCGAGCGGAACTAGATAGTATCCCTACTAGTGCTGGTCTAAGAAGAAGGAACGTGTACGTCGAGGACCCACATGCCCCTTGTGCAATTCTGGAGAAGAGACGAGTGAACATATCTTTACGTCGTGTATTGTTGCTACTACCCTTTGGCAGCACATCAGTACATGGTGCAATATTCCTAACATTTTCGTTTTCTCCATGAAAGACATTCTTGAGCTGCATGTTACGCTGAGGGCCTCGAGCCAGAAAAAGGAAGTTATTCAAGGCATTTTGATCATTGGGTGCTAGGGCATTTGGAAAGCAAGAAACAACAAAATTATTAGCGAAGTCAAGTCGTTGGGGTTTCTTTGGTACTTTAATAGATCGAAATATAGGGAGATATCTTGGAACGACTGGTGTAGATTTGTAATTATGTAGTATTGTTGTCTTGTTTATCGGCCCGGCTTGGGTTGGCATTTTCGTTTTAATGAAGTTTACAGTTAAAAAAAAACTGAAACTTTTTGTAATTTGCGTGGTTTGATTAAATTTATTTTCTTTATCTCCCGTTCCCAATTACAAACATGGGTTAATATATTGAGCTCAAAATCAGAAGAAGCTAGTATGAGAAATATGTTGAAAATGAATAGTTGATAAAAAGAACTTTAAAAGAAAAAGTTAATCACACTTTTAAAAGTTAATAGTTATAGGTAAACATAAAAATAAAAGGTTTGAACTTTAAGTATTAACTTGTTTTTTATCTCAAAAATCTTAATATAAACTTTTAAAAACAACCATCAAATGGGTTGACAGGTTAACTAACTTATTACATGAGTTGTGTTCGGATTTATCTATTTTTCAAACATTTCGTGTTCGGATTGACATTATAACAAGAAGGGTCGTATATTATTACATGAGTTTGCTCATATTAACCTATTTATCAAACATTTCGTGTTCGGATTGACATTATAACAAAAAGGGTCGTATAAGCCGACCCAATACCTTTTTTTTTCTCGAGATTGTCACCTCTAGTTATCATTGCACAAACCCCACACTCAACCCATCCGTCTAATCATTCTTAACAATTACACTCGTCAAACATCATTTCTCATTCTCTCTTTCAAAGCCAAACCATCTTCACCTTGCTTGAATACTCACAACTTGTCTCGTTAGTGCCCTTGTCACCTTCATCCAATTCGGATAAGCCATAAGTTAATATTTCTAGTGAAACAATTTCTTTTTACATTTAGTACTAGACACATATATGATATATCATATCACAATAAAAGAAAGAATCTTTGCAACTTCATCAAGAAATCATTGCATTACATGAGTAATCGTTTCAGTTGTGACCACCTTTGTACCTTCACTCATATATGAATATTAGGTATGCATTATTGATCAACAAAACTTTTCAATAACGTATAATTCTTTTTAAATCATTTAAAAATAAGGGTTTGAGGGTAAATAATCAAGATTATACATTATTCCTAAAAGTTAGAATGACATTGAAGACACATTTGGACTTAGAATTCGGGTAAAAAAATAAAGGAAAGAGAAAGCTAGATACCTCTTTCTTTATCAAATTTACAAGATTTATTTATATATCAACCGATGTTTGGTCTAACTTTCTCGCCCAAATTGGTTCCCTAGTGACTTATTCATTTAATCACGCGCCTTGCACATGGTTCTTTAAACGTATGCATTTGGTACTCCATAAGGGTGTGCGAAGTGCCCTCGGCAAAGAGGATCAACAACCAGTGGCGACTTGTGGCAAATCGGCAATGACCATTTCGTATTACGCGGTAAGGTGTGTTCGGGAAGTAGTCATCGATGTGGTGGGGTGGTGGTTTGTTGTTGACGGGGAATGGGTGTGTGAGTAAGAGAAAGGGGATCCTTTTCCAACATTAACCAATCACATATTCTTCATGTTTTTTTATTAATTTAATTAAAAAATTAGTTGTGCCATGCAAAGCGTACAATACATTTTGCGTTTCATGTAATTTGGAAAGTTGTGGTAAGTAGTGAAAAACTGATGTGAAGTATAGATGAGTTATGATAAGTGTAGCAAAGACACTCCTTACACCCTAACCAATGTCAAGAATTAGGGTAAAACTTAGGGTGTAAGGGGTGCTCCACTCGAGTGGAGTAGTCCCCTTTCCAACCCAGCCAATCATACTCTGCCGTGTCAACTCTCTTCTCCACTTCTCATTTTGCACTCAAATGTAAGGGTGCTCCACTCTCCTCTCCACCCCCATTTTGCACCCAATGGTCGAAAAAAGCAACATGACACAAGTGGTGACTCCTCCCCATTCCATTGTGTTTACCGCATCAATGCGGGGTTGGCGGAGGTGTCACCGCCAGCCTTCCCCACTTTACACCCCGTTCACCCTTAGACTAATCAGAGTCAGCGTGGAGGAATGGCGTGGTTGGCGGCGTGGGGGAAGGGGCAAAAGGTTTTTCACCGGTGTGGAGGGCATGTGAGGTGTGACGTGGCGGATGTTGATTGGCTTTGGCATTATATTAATGTTTTTTTTTTAATTTAAAAGATTTGTTTTATTTTTTAAATATAAAATAAATACAAAAAAGCATACGTGTCAAATAACACAATACTTTCACGCCCTATCTCACTCTTCTCTTTTATGCACAACACTTTTTTAACACGTGTTAACATGTGATAGTCGAATAACACCCCCTTTTCAAACCCCTCCGTTAACGATGAAGCAATTCTAGCGAAGAGGACTGTTGTAAATCACTGAAAAATAAGAGAAGATGGCAATAAGGATGAATGACGTGTGAGGGTAGCGTATAATGGACCCAATATTTATGAACAAGTGGCAGGCTTTATTCACGATCTCAGAAAATGAACCAATTGCGGTTCTATCACGCAATCAGGGTTTTATATTTATTTATTCTTAAATAATATATAGGGTTAATTTAATAAATTATGAGTTTTAGTTAAGGGGAAGGATCTATTAACATAACTTTCTTTTATTTGACATAAAATTGATTGCATTTACTAATTTAATATGTGCTTTTGAAACTTTGAATTGATCAAACTCAAAGCTTGTATTTTTTACGGCATATTTCTTTTATACGGGTAAAATATGAACTAATACTTTTCAACTTTAAATATTTTCAAAAGTTTTATATTTACCAATGAGCTACCATTGTTATTTATAAACTCAAAGCTTATATAACTAGTCGCTAACACACGGTCTTAACCTAAATAATGAATGTGATGTGGAATAACTATCCACTCCAATAACTAGCAAAAAAATAGTCATTGTATAGCTATGTCACCGCCATAGGAATTTGAGCAATACTAAACACCCAATAACTAGGTGTAGTCGAATAATTATAACAATAACTAAAAAAATACTAATCAGAAAAGAAAACAATGTGGTTGGGGGCGCCTGTGAATGGTGCCCTGCAGGGGCGCAGGATCTATGGGGCCGGGGGGGGCGCCCCCCGAAATTTTCGCTCAGTAGTGTTATATATGTAGTTTTCGTATAGAAATTTTTGGGTATATACGTTTTCGCCCCCCCCCCCCCCCCCCCCGGTTTTCGAGGGCAAGCTTCGCCACTGGTGCCCTGACACGGTGTTTAGCGCCCAGCCAAGCTTACGAGGCCGCTCCCATTATTCCATAACATAGAGCCTAAGTTTACAAAATCTGAAACTCAAAATAACTTAATAGATTAAGCATTAACTTATAACTTAATTGAAACGACACATCCAAACCTATGACTTTTGAGATTTGAAAATTAATTAAAAATAAAACGAGTTAAAGGCTGAGGTGAGAAACAAGAAAATTATGTCGATGTAGAGATAATGTGACAATGATGCGAGATGGAATTTCAACGGCATGGCCATCCCGCTTTGAGGAAGCAACATAGAAGTAAAGGAGCTACACAACGGCGGTGAAAATTCCATTCCATAACCTTTCAGGTCCGTATAAAATTCAAGAAAGAACCAGGATGCGACAAAAATTCCATTCCATAACCTTTCAGACCTGTATAAAATTCAAGGAAAAACCAGGATGCGACAAAAATTCCATTCCATAACCTTTCAGACCCGTATAAAATTCAATGAAAAAGCATGATGCAAAAGATGCATACCGTCCCCCTTAAACATATAATAATACGAAAACATTTTACTTGTAATTAGTTGTCAAAACTATCCTGATTCCTCTTTAAGTATTGTTTATTCACAAACAAAATAATTAACATTTTGATTAACAAAATACCAATATGTTTAAACTTTAGGAATAAAGAAAACAAATCATTGATGCCATGTGGTCCTTTTAGTAGATGTTGGCTTTCATTTCCCACATATACACACACACACACACACACACACATATATATATATATATATATATATATATATATATATATATATATATATATATATATATATATATATATATATATATATATATATATATATATATACTGCTTCTCTACAAACACACTATAAACAAAACAAGAAATCTATATGGGTAACTGTCAGGCTATTGATAATGCAAGTTTAATAATCCAACACCCAACAGGAAAAGTGGAGAAGTTGTATTCAGCAATATCTGCAGCTGAGGTGATGAGGTCATTATGTGGCTCTACTCCTCACCACCACCATGTATTCTTCACGTCATCCATCCGCTACTAAGCGAAATGACTCCAGTGATGTCTCCGCTAACCCGCAGCCCCTTCGGGTTACTCGAATCAAACTTCTTCGAGATACGGAGAGTCTCACGGTTGGGCATATTTATCGACTCGTCACCACCCAAGGTAAGTTGTGACTTGTGAGTACTATGTAGGATGTTTAAAACTGTTGAAACTGACTGAACTGTCCAAACCGAGCTAAATATGCCGGTTAGAGTAACTGATTTTTTTTTTTTTTTGTAAAAGCCTTTAGAAATTTAAAAGGTAACTTTTTTTTTTTAAGTTTTGCCAGTTTGGCTAAACTTTTGAGTAGAGATACTAAAATACCGTTGAAACCGATCAAATTGTTTAGACCGTGCGAATTTGGCCGGATTAACCGGTTAGGAGTAGGGGTGTGCATAAAATTGAATTAACCGACTCATAACCAAATTAACTAGATAAAAACCCAACCGAAGAGAAAACTAATTGGTCGGTTAATGATTTCCTAAAATCCGATATACATGGGTCGGTTATGGTTTTCCATTGTTCTATAATCGAACTGACCCACATGTTAGTATAGTTATGGTTAATCTATAATATTATAGATTATATCTATTTTTATTGTTATGTAATATATACAAATGTATAATAACAATTTGTTCCATGGTTAAAAAAATTTAAGCCCAAGCTTTTTTTGTCCCAAATAATGCTCAATTATATTTTTTGAGCTAATTTTAACTAGACCCAATTCACGGTTAACCAACCCATAACCTACCACTATAACCATCAAAACCGAATAACCATAACTGTCATAACCGGTCAGTTATAGTTATAGTTTTCTGTTAACCAATATTTCGATTGTAGTTATGGTTTTAGACTAAAAGTGATCCAAACTAACCCACACACACCCCTGTTTAGCAGTGACTGATTTATGCTTTGAAGTTTTTCTTTTTTCACCTTTTTATTCCTAAAATATTTAAAAACATAAAAAGGTAAATTATTTTTTAAGCATATACCAATAACTTTCGAATATTTAATAGTACGTTCTGCATTAAAAAAACCTGTCAAACCACAAAATTCGAGACTTTTTGACCGGTCCAGTGACACAACCAACCCGACCGGTTTAGTTAATTTATCCAAAGACCGTAGTTAATAGTTTAGTCAGATATCTCGTCAAAACCGGTCGAACCGGGCCATGAATATCACTAGCTCTCAGTTTATGATATTCATGTTTTTATTTCTTTTTCTTTTTGGATTTTTGAGAGGTGATGAAAGGATTAATGGCAAAGAAGAATGGGAAAATTAGTACTAGCATTAAGCAACCAAAGCCTTCTGATCAACAACCCGCCGGAAAGCATGAGCCGGCAGCCGTAAGAACTAATAAGTCCGAACGAACACATCATCAGGTAAAATCTCTAGTGATCCCATATTTGGGTTGTGCTAAACGTACCCCTTCCTCTATTATTTTTATCAAATGTACCCCCCACAACAATATCAGTCGTTTCCTCTTTTTACTTCAAAGGGATACGTTTAGCAAACCATTCCTCTTTTTTTTTAAATAAAATTTTGGGATAAAAAATGCTCGTTATTAAAGGAAGTTGGTGTATGTACAGATGAAGAGATCGGACAGAGATAATCGAAAGACCATAGCGCCAATGAACTCATCGACCGCGACAACCAAGCCAAGAGGATGGCACCCATCATTGAACAGTATCTCAGAGGCATCAAACTAGCTTAACAATAATCATTAATCAACAAACGCTGTAAATATTGACCCTCATATGATGATTTTGGTTTTGATTTTTGTATGGATCCTGTAGGATTATCGGAATCAATGATTAAAGTTTTTTAAAAAAAGGATTATAGTGTTCTTAGTATGTTGGTTTAAAAAAATGCGATGAACGTTATTGCACTTTTTGGATAGAAAAAGAGATAAAGTGGATGATTGGTTTGGATGTAAGGTAATTAACAAATTATATAACTTACCTACGTTATAAGACTGATAAAAAAGAAGTTATAGTTTAGCAGTATCAAGGCGTTTCCATAGTGGTGTTTCTCCTTAGCTGGTTTATTGTATTAAACGCTCGAGTCCTTTTACAGATCTTTCAAATCCACATACAAATTCAATGGCATTTGAGATCCTTTAACATGTCTTCGGTCTGAATTCATCATTTGTTAGGATCTCGGTTACAAACACACACACAAACAAACTGCAGAAAAGTAAAGAAGACTGATTTTCGTGGTTCAGTCTAAGCTAACCTATGTCCACGAGTTATAACCGGGATATGGTATTATTGCTCTATGCTCTCGTGACGGGAGATTACAAGTACAACACATGTTTAAATAGAGACTAAACTAGGTTACAAAACATAGTCAACAATAAAACATAAATGGGCCCTACTTCAAAACCTCTCGTGTCTTCAATCTATCAACCCAATAACATATCTTTCACTTAACTAACTAAGCCCAAAACCGAGGCCCAACCCTCCACAAACCCAACATCTTTTACTGATTTTTGTCATAAAAGCCACATGCCTAGCACTTATTTCATGACTATATGTAACATTTTATGAATTAAAAACATATAAGAAGTTGTATGATTTTCTTTCTTGTATTCACCTAACCTGTTCAAAAATACGATTCTATGTTTATATGTACCAAACTAGGATATTATATTTATAGCTATAATATTAATTAGAGATGGGCATAATCGGGTTTTTTTAGTACCCGGAAACGGTTCCAAACCGAACCCGGTTCCATTTGGTTGACACTGTGTGGAACTGTTACGGGTACAATGGGGAACCAGTCATGTGGAGATGTTTATTATGTTTAATTTTTACTAATGTTTAGTGAGTTTAGTAAATTTAATGTTTTTTTATTCATTGATAATAAATTAGTTACATTAAAAACATTAATAATAACTAATTATTAGGAACCGGGTATGGGTGGAACCGGGTACATTAGGAACCGGGTACGGTTTGGAACCGGTACGACGAGATTAAAATTAAAAAAATGTGAAACCGGGTAGGAACCATCGGGTATTTTGAACCCGGAACCGGTTCTACTTTATGTCGGGTAGGAACTGGAACCGGGTTCAGTTTGGTTCTACCGGGTCGGATTTGGAACCGGTTATTATGCCCATCTCAATATTAATTGTTTAATAATGTTGTTATAGCGCATCCGGGCCATATCTGGGATGGTTGTATTTATAAAATTGAACCAAAATCAGCTAATTTACAATTTGATTAAATCAATTATTTTTTAACTTGATTTTGAATTTTAAAAACTTTAAACTTTGTGCCTAAATTAAATATATTGTGTCATGTATTGGTTAAAAGCATAGTTCCTTTTTTTAAAAGACAGAAATGATGGGTTGTGTGTGTTGGAGCATGCATGCATGCATGCTTGTAAACATATTCAATTGTCAAACATGGAGCAGGCTAAACAAAAGCAAACACTTGAGAACCAATATCTAGACAAAAAGTGAAACAATTGACCAAACATCATTCATATGTTTTCTTCAACAAAAAGAACAAGAATCCAACTTTGATTACATGTATAAATTGACAGATGATTACTTTAAGCTGAAAAAATAGACGCGTCAAATGACAAATAACAAAAACTGAAAACTCATAAACATTTGAGTAAACTTCTGTTTTGCTCCCTGTGGTTTGGTTAGTTTAACGGTTTTGCCCCAAATGTTTAAAAACGGACATTTTACTCCCTGATCTATGTAATCTATCTCTATTTTGCTCCCCGCCCCAAACGCCATCCATTTCCAAGGTTAAAACATGTCACATGCCCCTCACATGAGGGGCAATTCTGTCTTTTCCCAATGCAAATAATTATTATTGAAAATAACAAATAAAAACTAGCACATACTCCACCATCTTTTGCTATTGAATGCAGATGTTCACATGTGCTCTCTCTCTCTTCTCTCTCTACATGTGTTATCTCTCCTCCATAACCAGACATCACCACCACTAGTCTCACCATCAACATCTCATCATCGTCACTACCATTATCACCCTCACACACAGCCTACTCTCTCTCTCTCACACACAATGCATCTCTCTCCAAACATTAGTGTCTAGGAATTTAACTAAGAGATTTGGGATCTGTGATTCCTAAATCGTGATTATGGTTGTTAGGGCTTCAATTAGGGGTGTGAGTATGGTTGTGGGAGACAAAAAGTCATGGGGGAGGCCGTAGTGTTCAAATCTGTTGGTGCTAAGATCTATCGGTTGTGCGGAGTGGGTGGATGGTGGTTGATAGTGGTGATGGCTTGTGATCGGTGTGGTATGAGTGGGCGTGCTCAGATCTACTGTTGTGTTCAGATCTGCCGGCGATGTTGAATATGTGGGGTTGGGGTTGATGGTGGTAATGGTGTGGAGTGAACGGGTGTTTATATCTATTGGCGGTGTGGTGGGTGGGGGTGGGGATAAGTGGTGGTTGATGGTGGGGATAGGTGGTGCTGGGTGACGGGGAAGAAAGAGATCAGAGAGGGAAGAGAGCGAAGATTGTGTGTGGCGGTGGTCTGGCAGCTACGATGCTCGCCTGACAGTGGTTCCGGTAACCTTGAAGGGAAATCGGTGGTCGTAACTGGTGGTCGGCAGGTTGATGGTGGTGGCTGGTAAGGCTAAGAAGTTAGAGAGAGGGAGTAGAGAGAGACATAGTGTGGGTGTATGTGTTATATAAAAGTATAAATATCTTTACATACAAAATTACCCAAATACCCTTTACTTTATCTTTAAAATTACTAAAATACCCTCATGGGTGGGGGCCTTGACCAAATTTTAACGGAGAAATTGGAAGTCGTTTGAGGCGTGGAGTGAAATGGAGATAAGTTAAATAGATCAGGGAGGAAAATAGCTATTTTTAAAAGATTGGGGCAAAACCATTAAACTGACCAAACCACAGGAAACAAAACGGAAGTTTACTCTTTTTTTTTTTTTTTTAACATTTTCTTCGCTTGTTTAAGAAAAATAGATAGCATGTCAAATATAAATATCAAAATAATATTATTGCAATAATAATTTGCTTGTTTAAGAGGCTAAAGTATTCAATATGAACAGGTGTGCATGATTTTTTTTTCATATCCTTTTCTTGAACTTTGAAAAATGTTTTAGACAAGAATATAGAACTATGCATATTACACTGATAATCTAACTATTGAGATAAAATGATACAAAAAGTGATGCATTTTGAATATATATATTAGATGATTTCGCTTCTTCAAGTCGTTTTCAATTTAACTTAGTTAACAAGATTTTAATTATCCAAAGCGTGACTCATTGGCCAACAATAATCTGTACAGACAATTTAACCAATGACACTCGACTTTCACTTTCATTTACCAAGGCCAATCCCAATCACATAATTGTCACAGATTTATACTTAACTTCTACTCGATTTTACTTACAAGGATGATTATGAGCGAAATGTGTAAACATAGCTACTGAGTAAAAGAAATCTAATATGTCAAAGGGAAGTCGAGTAAAAATCAATGATGATTATGCCAGCGTAATTGTCCTTGACAACGCAAGTAGATCATAGTAGATCATAGTTTGAATAATTAAATCTAATTTCTCTTAAAACTTTACCTATTTAAAATGTTAAACAAATTATGATCCAAATCACCTAGCAATGAAATACATAGTTTTCATGAAACCACAATATCTTGTGTTTCCCCAATCATTCTGGTTTTCTATTGTTGAATTGGCCCAAAAAAGTTATAAGCAAGGTGGAAATGCCAACCCATTTTTGTGATAAGGGGCCAAATCATGTTGTATTTTAGTGATACCATGTCAAAAGGGGAGAACGGGGCCAAACTCAATTAAAATAATTATAATTTTCCACATCGTTTGATTTAAAGAGTAAAGTTATTGTTTCAATCATATAAAATCTTTATACATAATAATGCTATAGTTACGTATTCTCAATTTAATAAAGAGAAGGGTATGATGGTCTTTTATCTCTTTAAATAGTTTCCACCTTAATTTTCAAACGGATATAACTTTTTCATACGTTAATATTTTAAAAAAAATTACACCGTATTAACGAGTATTTCATTCTCTTTAATTCGAGCAGCATATTGCTATAGTATTCTTAAAAATAATTTATAGGACTTTAAATACCCATTACGTGATTACGTGATTTTGAATACTCAGTACTCATTACATGATTACACATTCAACATAAAATCATTACGCATTCATTGTAAATTCATTACGTGATTACATATTTAATATGATTTGTTATAACTAATGTTAATACAATTATGCTTATTACGTAATTACACATTCAATAATAAGAACTTGATTGTTTATGCTTTATTACGTGGTTAAATCTCGAATATATGACATTATGTTGCTATTATAGGTTGGTTTGGCTAATGTTTTGTGTATAATTTATCCTTAATACGTGATATACCTTAAATATTAGGTATTCCATATGAAATATTATGTGTTACGTTACGTAATCACGCAGTATAGTTTCACATAAATACTATAATGAAATCACGTAATCACGAAATGCGTATTTAAAATCACGTAGTCATGTTATTACATAGTCAACTATTGTTACGTAATTACGTAATCACTTAGCGTGGTTTCACATAAAATACTACAATGAAATCAAGTAATCACGTAATGGGTATTCAAAATCACGTAGTCACTTACTGGGTATTCAAAATCACGTAATTACGTAATATGGTTTCAAAATCCTTAAAAAATTAATGTTAAAATATAGCAATAGGCTGCTCGAATTAAAGAGAATGAAATGTTCGTTAATACGGTGTAATTTTTATAAAAAAATATTAATGTATGAAAAAGTTATAGCCATTTGAAATCAAGGGGGGAGTGGGTTTATGAGTTAACAATATTGGATTTTTTCCTATTTTACCCTTTTCCCTACCTGTTCCCTTATTTTTTGTTATATGAATTCTATATTTGGGGGCCACTTAATCTCAACCATTGATCTTTAAAATCAAGGGTCAAACCTGTCTCCTACACTTCGTACATTTCTTTTCTTTTGTAGAATAACCTCTCTCTAGTTATGTAATATTGTCTGAACATGAGAAAAAAAAACATGATGACAGGTCAACCTAGCGCAATAGCCCGGCCACACTTAACACGTTGCATTTTTTTCTTTTTATATGAACCGAGGTTGACCGATTACTCAACCCAGTTACCACCTCTATATGCTCAAAAACTCATTCATTAGGTCCTCCATAGTGGGGCGTTTTGTGGTGGGGGAGGAGGCCGAATGCGCCCCATAACGCCCCCAACATCACTACAGGGGGCGTTATGGGGGAGATTTTTGGTTTGGGCGTGACCTCCATAGCGGCGCTATGTGGGTTACCAGTTTCTTCCCCACTCACACACATATCCATACATATATATATATATATATATATATATATAAAGCCTCCACTCACACACATATATATACATACATATGTATGTAATGATGGGCAAGGGGCTTTATGACTGCGGGCTTTAGTGATATAAAGCCCCTGTATGACGTGGCGCGATACGTGTGGCATAACGCCCCAAAGGGGCTTTATGACTACACATGGCCGTATAGATATACAAGAAAATTGGAGATATGCAAGTATGGAAGAGCAATATCGAATGTTTGGAGGTGAATATGTAACTATGAAAGATCAATCTCGTATGTCTAGGATGTCAATTTTGACTTATTTATTTATCGATGGCTCGATTTAGTTATGATGCATCTCAAACGGGTCTAGTGTTTCGAAAGTCCTCAAAATGAATCTATAATCATATAACTTTCTAAATCGTTTTAGTAAAAGAATGATGTATATTAATTATAGTTTTGTTAACAAATGTATGGATGTATAGAAAGAAGAAAGGCCTCCAACAGGCTGCAGCCCAACCTTTTTAGTGGATTTCTTTTGCTAAGCTTTCTCTCATCCTATAGTTAAATAGGCCCTGGGCCCAAGAAAAAAATCTAGTTCTTTTTCTTCCCATTTCGCCCCCATCAAACTCACATTTGATATTATGTTTCCAAACCTTGGACAAATAGTTTATTGGAAAGTTGTGTTAATGGAGTGGCTACTCAATGAGTATGGTACCCTGAATGCCAATAACATTAATTAAAAAGTTACAAGTTAGGCTGTGGGGTGTGGGGAGGAGAAAGGGGTCGGGGAGCACACATGGCGACGGCACCGAAGGGGTACCCACCCTAGACTGAAATTCGGGGCCTTTGGTGGATTTCTCCTGATCTTCCTGATGTGTTGTTGATGAATGATGATGATGATGATGATTTGGAAGGTTTTAATTGAAGTGGAAGAGGAACATCACCCCCTTAAAGGGATGGAGAGGAAGATGGTGTAAGCTGGAGGTGATGTATTGATGTGATGGACGGGGGTGGTCGGGGAGGACACAACACCATCCCACATCTTTAGTAACAAATATAAGCCCTGATAAGAGCATCTCTGATGAGTGATACTAGTAACGCTCTTAAACGCACCTTCTAAATAAAAATGCATGCATTTTTTTATAAATACTCATTTTTCTTCAATCTTGACAAACATTTTTACATTCTCATGTTATCATCATATTTTCATTTATTTTTAACATTTATTTTAATAAACTTTTATTTTATAAGTGTTTAGTTTTAGTTTTGTATTATCCTATTTACTACAGCTCAAGTATTAAGGAATTAATAAGTATAGTAATTATATTCATAGGTTATGAAATTGAGTGGAAGTTGTCAAATTTGATATTCGGACGATACAATATTAAATAACTTTAAAATTACAAAATACAAACAATACATAATTAATAAAAAAAGTTAAAATTTGAAAACTCTTATTTATAAAGTTATTACTATTAAAATTTATATCATTTTATCTATATACCTCATAATTAGGGAAAATTGACATTTCACTTAATTTTAAGACTACCTACTAATCTACTAGAGGCATTTTGTTTATGATATAATTTTGTTATATAATAAATACATTATTACTTAGATCATTACTAATTTTTTAAGTAATTTAAAACCTAACAAAAACCGAAACAATTGATAAACAAACAGAAAACGAGTACAACATTGTAAATTGTCAACTCCGACACAACGCATGAGTTCCCCATATATATGTGTGTGTGTACTCCGACTTTGCGAGTTTTGCCACAATTTTTTACAAACACAGTTGTATAAAAAAAAATCGAAGCGGTGCTTTCAGCTCTTTTACACTTCTTAAAAGTTATTGATATCAGCATGAATTAGCATTTACACCCTATATAAGAGTTTTTTTACGGTGGTGTAAAGTTTCTTTCAAAAGAAAACTTCAATTGTAATTTACAATGGACGAGTTGAAAGGGTACAACAGTGATGCCTATGTGTGATTGTTAAAATATCCCACCTCAACACTGGTTCAGATCTCACTTTTCTAGTACATTTTATTACTACTTTGGAAATTTTAATCTTGTGCATGTGGTTGATGTTTATATAATTACAGCGTGCTAATATGTAGGGCTTTGTTTGATGTTTTGCTTAATAATATGTGTGAGGTTTTAAATGGCAAGATTGTTGATGGTATGGACAAGGCAATTATATCAACACTCGAATATATAAGGCGGTATCTAATGAGGAAGATTGTGATTGTTTTGAAGACTATTAAAAGAAGTGAAGGGTTGCTTACACCTACTTTCACAAAAAATTCGACAACAATCGAGAAAGATGATACAAGACACATTGTTCAATGGAACAGAGATGAAGATGATCAATATCAAGTGAGTGGTCCAAGATGTCACACCCTCAATTTTGACATGCGAGGTTTTACCGCAAGGTGCGTGGCAAACCAAGATAATTGCCATTAGTTACATTGAACGACCTCTAAATGATATTTAGAAAACATCGTTACTCAATTAAATGAGAAAACACATGTTTTTAAATGTTTAAGTAAAATGCGGAAGCGTAAAGTAAAGTTTAACCAAATGCACAAAACAAACGCGCCGAAAAGTCATGCAATAATCTATAAACATAAATTTAAAGGTTTAATGATGTGACTCCATGAATGTCCCTAATTGCGTGCATTAGCTAGCAACCTGTAAGAGTATACTAACAAGTGTCAACACGGGGTTGGTGGGTTCACAAAATGTAATCTATTATTATATATAATAAATGAATAGATTATGGCTGATGTGTCATCAGCTAAGAGTCCCCTAAATACCTTTTTAGCGGGAAAATATGATGGATAATTTTACTCTTTGCGAAGCTCCATGAATTAGTGTTTGACCCGTCCATTCATTCAGATCCTACTTATTTATGAAAACCCTACACTTTTACCTTTTAGAACCATTTGTCTCACCTTTCTCTCTCCATTCTATCACCTTTTTCTAAAAAACCTAAATCTCATAGCCGCCTCATTCTTCTCCTTCACACCTGCAGAATCCCTTCCTGTTGTTCATCCTTTTTGTCGCTTCATCTAAATAATCACGCTGATTCACTTCCAGGTATGATTTATCACTTTTGCTTATTTTAAAGAGCTGATCACATTCTTCTTTATAAAAAACCCTAGGTATCAAAACTTTGCACTCAAGAAATCGACAAGAGATTCATGGTTTGTTTATTCTTCCAACTTAATGTTCTATCAGATTTCATACATGTATTATTTGATTTCGCTCGCTTTTGCGTTTTTGAAAGAGCTATCACATACTCTTCTTTTTAAAAAACCTAGGTATCAAAACTTTGCAATCAAGAGATCGACAAGAGATTCACGGTTTGTGTGTTTTCATAGACTATTGATGTTCATCTTTCGTGTGTTTTCACATTGAGTTCTTTTTTTTTCTTAACAGGAGAGAAAGATCAATCCAGGTTAGTATATGCTTCCGATCCCTACATTTTTTAGGTTTTTTGTTCTTCGCTATTTCATCATTCTTTAATCCGCATATGTAGGTTTTAATTGATATATTAAATCGACAAGTAAAAGTGTGTTCAATTGCATTGTCTAATTATGTTTTATGAATTATCATAGTTGAAATTAGGGGTTTATGCATAAAAAAATCAGCATAAATTAGGCTGGATTTTAAGTTTAAAATGTTTTGTTTGTTGGTTTTTTTGCTATTTCTAATTGTTTTCATTATTATTGATGGAACAAATAGGGCGGGCATGAGGACAAAGTTCATCAATTCATGACGATAACTCGAATGAGTTGATCAACTCTTCTTTTTTAACTTTTTCTAGATTTTTATCATTCGTTTTTGTTGTATAAAAAATTAAAATCTACTAAAGCTTCTTGTTCATAATGTAGAGCTAAAAGAAAAGTTTCAACGAATGTTAAAATTGTATATTTGTACGGTTTGCGGATGTTATTAGATAAAGATGATTTATTGAAAAGGTGTATTACTTAGGTATATTTTATTAATAGTTTCCCTTTATTCCCAAACAAAGTGAAAAAGTTGCACTTGCTTGAAGACCAGCGAATGGCATTTGATGTCTTCTCCATACAGTTCATTGTAAATCATTCATAGTCTCATAGATGGTGACATTTAGAGGAATTGTACAACAAATACAAAGGTAAAATTTTCATTTGTTGTCATTTTTTGTCGGTATGTTCTAATATTTTTTAAAGAAATAAAATTTCCTTAGTCTGAGTTTGTTATCTTGCTACATAGATCTTTTTGTTGATATCATTAAGGCTGATTTGATTGGTACCTGTGCAGTTGGAAAATATGATATCCCACACATGCGTATGCCCAATTAATTTTATTTTGGTTTCTAATTTAATGTGTAAGCCACTTAGAAGCTAGAATTGATGGTTTTTTTTATTGAATACAAGTTTGATATTGATATTATAGGTTTTGTTGATCTTATTTCAATGAAAATTGTTTTTATGACCTAATACACGTTCATTTGCATAGGGTCGGAGTAATCCAACGAAACTGGGGTGGTCGGCTGGTTTAGTTGACTGATCAAAATGTGTTTGGAACAGAAGTTGTCCAACCCGTTTCTAAACGAAATAGGTTTGGGTCAAATCAAGTTATGAAAGAAATGAGTTAGGGGGTAAGAAAACAGGTTCGGGTCAAAATGGGTACGAAAGAATGAGTTACGGGGTAAGGGTTTAGGATAACAAAACAGGTTCGGGTCAAAGCTGGTTAAGAGATAGTTGAATTAGCATGGTGGTTTTGAAAAAAAATATCATGTTGCTTTGGGTCTAAATGAGTTTTTGTTTGGTGGAAATTGTAAGGCATGTGACTAGATCTACGTATATATCGATCAAACATTATTTATAGAAACCCTAAATTCGATGGTGTTTGTTGTGTGTTCCAACAGGCGTCAAGATGATTTTTAACCGGTACGTTAGTGATTCGGTTAGTTCGGACACCCCACCAAGGTATATAACTTAGTTACAATTCTAACTCCAGAGGCTCTCGACAACAGTGGAGGGCATTTTGGGATGGTCTGTGTCACTTGTGTAACAACGAGCGAGAGTCGTCAGATCATCTTCTTTCCCAGTGCGGTTTTGCAAAGGAAGTTTGGATGCAGGTCTGCAGCTAGATAAAAGTTCCAGCCCCGCCCTCCTATGATTCTACAAAGATTATGTTCTAGCATGCTTGGGGGGTAAACGAGGCAAAAAAATTTGTCCAGATTATAAAGGCTATTATCATGAAGAAGATGTGGCGCATTTGGTTGTGTAGAAACGAGTGAATATTCCAGCAACAATCCTTTGGTGCAGATGGTTGTCGAAAGGATAAAGATCGGATCGTACTGATGGGCTGCAAAAAGAGGCAAGATAAACGGGCTATCGCTGGAGAAGTGGACTAACTTTGAAGACCTGGGTAATGTATAGGGATGTTGGTAGTTGTATCTTTTGGCTGTAGTTTTCTGTTCCCATTTGTTTTGTCTGTTGTATTATTTGCCTCCTTATAGCTTCTTGCTAAGGAGGCTTTGTGAAATGGAATCTCTCTCTATTGGGCAAAATAAAAGGTGATGGCAATAGTTATCTACTTACAAAGTATATCTCTTTATCTCTATTTTTTGTTGACTCAAGATATTTTTTCACAGGGTTTTATGAACTAAAGATTAGTCTTTTAAGTCATTGTTTCATTTTCTTGGATTCTATGTATGTCTGTAAAGAAGTACAAGAACAAACATTTTTTTTTACAAAATCCCAAATCGCCCGAACGCATAAGCGTATTGAAGTAAAAGTGGAAATGATGTTATTCATGTGGCTCAGTTGCGCTTTTGTTTGACCTCTAATATGGGTGCTTGATGTAATCCGGTGATGTAAAGACATTGTTGTTGAATCCGATGAGAAGCTTGATGTAATGAGGTTGTATTAATCACAAATAATAATTAATATAAGTAACTTCCTCGAGCCCGGGAAGCAATCCCGGGTGATAACCTAGTTGTAATAAATAGAGTTGTAGGATAAAGTAAATTCCAATTATATCTTAGGTAGCTAGCTTGTTACAAGCCTAACATTTTGAACGAAAGCTGACTTAATGAGTTTGTGCCTTCCACCACGTCATATCTTAGGTCAATATTACACTTGTTCGACCTCCAGTTGTGCTAGCGCGACCAGCCCGGGTGGGGTTTGTCAAACCCAGCAGTACTACTCAAGATTACCTTGCTAACTTCCTATATTAACGATTTAGGTATGTAAGGACATTCATGATATGTGTAGCGTTTAGAAAACATGTGATATGAATGAATTTCCAAATCTAAAGAAAAGTCGCATAAGTGTCTCGCTCCAGGAAAGCGTAGTGTTTTAGTTTCCTACCATGAAAGCGTATGAAAAAGAAGTAGTGAACTCACCTTAAGGTGCGCATGAACATAAACAAGAAAATAGAATCGAAAACCGCTAACCCCACCTATTACATTATGATATTCTATCGGTGTGCGTTTTATGTGTTTATTCATAAGACTTTGCATTAAAAAATCTCATTGTTCAAATATGTCAAGTAAGACTCACAGATAGACCACGTTGACCCGACAACTCGTTCTTGATTAATTAAGTGACTTGATGTCAATTCATGATCATGCAAATCAAGTAAAGTTATAGTACACATCACATAACATGTATGATGACATTTATTTTAGTTTCACCTTCTAAAGACACATTGCATAGCCAAATAGACGGAAGCGCTAGTGTTAACAAAAAGTTCCAGCAATCGTAGTTCAACTTAAGTTTCTGAGTCAGTTTGTGTATTTTATTCAAAATACTAAACGACGTAGAAAAGTTATGAATATTTTACGAGATGTGCCAGATAGTCTATTTGAGCTTGTGTAATTTTCTTGAGGTTATAGTCCTAATGTAAAACTTTTATGTCCTAACACCCAAAATTGATCAAGTTATAGTCCTTGTAATGGACCCTATTTTCTGATCAGAAAACTCAGATTGACACCCCATCATTTAAAATTTACAAAAACATAGTCAGCGTTCATGAAAAATTACGAAAATTTTTGTGGATCATCTGTACATCCTCAGAATGGCCTTGTTTGGCATAAGTATGTTCAGGTTATGATTAAAACAAATTCGTGAAATTCTGCAGTAACATTCCTGCGAGTTCATGCAATGTCTAACCTTCAAGTTTTCGTCATGCAATGTAAATAAAGTTTCCCCTTTAAGAAACCCTAGAAGATCTAACATTAATCACATAGTTTGATCATGGCAAATTATTCCATGCATCCTAACTAATTCCCAAGAACCAAGTTTGATTATCAACAAGTCTGTCATGCGAGATCCTACACAATCTTGTTTAACAAAACTTTCCATTATAGGCAAGTTGTGAACACCATGACCGTATCAAATTCGTTGTTTTTATGATGTCAACATATTTAAATACATTTATAATCATCATATCAATCAACACAAATCATCAAATTTGCCAAGAATCACCTAAACCAAAATCAACATCAACAAAGTTTCCATTCTAGGCAGGGTATGAACAATAGATCAAATTAAGTTTCCTATCATCAAGATTACTTCCAATCATCATACAAACGCGATACAAAATCCTAGACGCTAGTTTTAAACCATCAAGATCAAGTTTGAAGCAATTAGGGTTTCATTCAAATCACCAAGAATTGTATAAAAAGATGAAATCTAGGGATAAGACTTACTAGTTTGCGATGTAGAGTGTTAGAAACGATCAAGAACCTAAGAATTACCAGTTCCAAGTTTCAAAGATGGTGAATTAGGGTTTGTATGTGTGTGTGTGGGGGGGGGGGTTCTTGAAATCATGATTGAGGGAGAGAGAGGTGTGGGAATTGATGTATGCATGGTTTAGGAAGATGGGTTGGATTCTTATGTGTTTTTTAAATCACAAGGGAACCCCATGGGCTCTAAAAATGGGCTTTTTATTAAAACAAGACCCTTAATTTACTAAAAGATATTATCACAAGAATTCCCCGTAACTATGATTTTCTAAAAATTGCCACAAGGTAGTAAAAACACAAAAACCGAACAATTTACAAGTAAAAGTACACAATTTATGTAATTTACACATAATGCACGTAAATACCAGAAAACATATAAATTCACATAATACATTAAAATCAACTTTTCCCGGAATTCTTATTTCACTTAAACACCAACGTTAGGAAACAAACTCGTGTGTGGTTCAGTAATTCAGTTGATTCACCGAATTACTGTTATGCGGGTGTTAATGTACTAACTGACACAATTAATCCAAAACAAGTGTAATGCAATAATGAATGTTTATGATAGCGTTAGAGATAATAGAGTTGTGTTAATAGACTTGTGGCAAGCGTAAAAAAGACCACTATGGCATGTCTTGAAAGATAGGTAGATCAAAAGTTTACTTGGGTTAACTTTCAAAGTCAAAGGGTGGTCTAAATTTTTGGAACCTTGGTTCATATTTTCTATCTTTTGGACTTTTGGTGTACCAAGTACTAGCTTTTGGAACCTTGGTTTAATATTGCTATGAACAATAAATTGTATGATGTATTTGGTATGAAACAATGTAATTATCTTTGAACAATATGCAATGGCAAATGGTTTGTTTAGTAGCTATATCATTGTGCAGGTTGATGTACATTATGTCAAGTACTTGGTTTGAATGTTTGGGATTGTTGAAATATCATATGCTTGTGTAGGTTGTATGTTTGAGAATGTTATATGGTTACGCATGTCGTATATATATATATATATATAGCTTTTGATTTGTCATATTAATGCCATTACACTCACACCTTGTTCATCTGCAGGTTGTATATTTACATGTCTTTTGATACGTCATATTAATGCCTATTACAGTTGCACCCTATTCATTATGTTAATTTTTGTCATATTCTTGCTATTCCATCTTACAACTACATTACATTTGCACCCTATTCATTTTGTAACTCATTACACTTGCAGTTACCAAAAGTTGCATTACATATTGTTGTAATAAAATGTGCAAAAAGATAAGCAAAAGGTTGTAACTTCGTTTCAACTTAAACAACTTTACACTTTTATATGCATTACAAAAGTTGATAACTAAAAGACTGAAATTGCAATCACAAAAACAACCTTTTGGAATTACGTCATTTTAATATGCATTACAAAAGTTGATAACTAAAAGGTTGAAATTGCAATTACGAAAACAACCTTTTGAAATTACTTCATCTTAATAGCAATTACATAAATTATGAACTATCTGTGACCAGACATGGAACGATATCCATGGATCTTTGGCACATTTCGGTATCAAACTAGATGAATTAACATTTTGATTCCTACATCAGATAAAAAAGGATTTAAGAAAACATCTTCGTCTTCATCTTTTTTCTTAGGATGAAGAACTCCAAATTAAGATGGAAACATATATACCTTATTCGGGGAAGCACAAAACCGATGACTTGGGTCGATTTGTCCATGATGTTACAATGTGTGCTGCTTTGCCACACCATCATAACACCATGTTTGTCTTATTTTTCTTTGAGGATGAAGATGCAACCATAACTTTATAAGATAGAACGATTAAAAATATGGGTAAAAGGAGATTAAATACGCATTTTCATTAAGTTTAATGAATTTTTTAATTGTTTGGGGTGAAAATACCATATCGTCCTCACGTAAAGGCATATGGTTAGACTTAATGTTAAAATCTAATCTAGTTAGAACTAAATGATGTAACGTGTCAAAAAAAAGGGTAACGTAGAGGACACTACCTGTAATTTCTTCACATGAATTATATCATCTGAAATTTGGTATTAACATAAAAAATAGAAAGGGCAATTCACTTGAACATAAGATAAAACCTCTTTTTCAAAACTTTTTACTAAATCACTGTTTAAATAATTAATCACCTATGCTTGTTTCTTACTGTTTTTACGTAATCTTGCCACAACGCATGAGTCATTCTTCTTATAATATAATAATAAGTTAATTATTATATGCCGCGTAACACCGGAAAAACAATTAAACTTACTTCCCTTCGCTTGATGTGGGAAAAAACCTAGTTATTTTAAAAGGTGTATTCCTTAGCCGGTACATTCTATTAGGTCATGGAGTTTGACTTACGAGAGTAACGAGACCAATGTGCTTTCCAAAAGGGTCGACATATTCGTAAAGTGTGACGTTATTTCATTGGTGGCACCTAGGATGATCCGACAAATCTGATCAATGACCTCAACAAGATCCAATCATTTTCGTCATCAAATTTCTACTTCGACATTACGTTTTCGAAAAGTAGGCGATGTGGACACTCAAAAACGACTGCTTTCTTTGATTGTTTTCCAACGTTAAAAAAAACCCATAAAACTTGGAACTCCAATGGTTGAGTAGTGAGGTTGTTGGCACGTATCATATTGCATAAACATGCAACAACACACGCGTCAGTTGAGGTATTCGTCAGTTCCTACGTTGGCACTTCAGCTCACAGTATTATATTATTTTAATATTACGCATCATATTATATTATTATATCTATTCATTAGTGGGATATGTTTTTAGTTTGTATTAGTTTTGTTCGATATGGTACCGTATCATGCCGTACCGACATTTGATAGACAAAACAAAAAAATATGACTAAAAGGATATTGACACGTGTTTACAACGATCGAAAACCATAAAAACGAATACTGATACAGTACCAATATTGTTTGGCCGGTATCTCTTCAGTTTGTCACGATACCTTACCGTACAGGCAGTTACTGTAGCTTACGGTATCAAGAAATACTCTATTGCAAATAAATATTGTCACGCCAAGAAAACCATAAAAAACGAATATGTTATGTAGATGTGCTTGTTCGGTTCCTAACAGTAAATAAAAATTCTACTGTATTTGACCCCCTTCAAGTTAAATTTTTATAGAATCGTAGATAAAATAAGCTCATCCTAACGATATATTCAAGAAAAAAAAGATAATATGCCTGCTTTTACAAGAATATAAATGAATAAATAATAACTAAAGCACAACTCACAACACGGTTTCGAGTAAAATTTATATCTGGACGTACATAAAAATAAACATGTATCTTAAATGTTATAAGCAAAAAACAAAATAAACTTCAACAGTCATATGATAACTCTCTTAAAGTTGTTCAAGGGTTGAAACATATATATTGGCTTAAAAAATGATGAATTTTAAACTTCAGGACTCTTATGATAATTGATAATTATATTAAAGTTCACAGCAAACAGAAACGTAAAGATGTAGGGGTGCAAGTGTAAGAAAAAAAACATTGTTTACCCCTTGCTAAAATGTATATAGGTATAATTGATTATATATTTAAAACCAACGGAGTGAATTGCTTTCGCACTTTCATTTTTCGGCATAATTGTAATCGATACATTTATTGTCTCTTATGGTGTTCTATCTATATAAAACAAGTGTTGTTATCCTTTTGAGTATATCACAACTTTATATTTTATGTTTTCTATTTTTTTTTGCTATACCGAATGCAATGCCGTAAAACTAACCTGATTGAATTCCCGCAATGTCGTACAAGAGAATTCTGGTTCTATTAGTTAAAAAAAAGCCATGTACAATAACTAGTATTACTTATTTTTTTAATTTCTAAGTTCGACTTTCATATTTAAAAAAACATATGTATTTGAACTTATTTGGTTTATATTTAATCAACTTTTTTTAATAACTCGCGTTTGATAACTTTATAAAAAATAACGGATAAGCAAGCGGGTTTATGTTTTTGTCTCGACGTTTTGGTATATATTTTGTTGAAGATAGAATTTTAATCAAAATATACTACTTTTTGGTATCCTAAACTATAATGATTGTTGGTGACAAACCGAGCCACTATCAACAATAGGATTATCGTAAAAAGTACCGGTGCATATTTTATGGTTTTCGATTGATGTAAAAAACATGTGGATGCTCCTTTAAACTTTGTTATTATGGTTTTCTTTTTAGGTTGCTATAATGAGTATGAACACCGATATCGTAATGAAAAAACTAATAACGAAAAAAATCTCATTGGTGCATCTTTAAAAGCTACCATCTCTCCAGCAACCGACCCTCTGAAAAGTGAAAACATCTTCAACACTTCATCTAACATGCTCAACTTTTTGTTCCTTTCTTTCATTCTAGTTACATCTCCGGTGACCAGAGCATTTTGGCCGTCGTTTTCATCACACCACCACCACCACCAGGTGGCCGTAAAAGACGGCCACCGAGTTATTATCGAATTCGAAGAACAAACCCACGGCAACAACAAAATAACAATATCCCAACCCCATGATTCCGGTGTCACCAGGTTCGCTTTCACCATGTTCAAAACCACCTTCGCCACCGCGTACACTAATACGACAGAAGTCGCCAATGTAGCAGTGGCGAAAACCGGTGAAAAGGCGGTTATCATCATTGCAAAAGCGATGAAGAAGTTGGGGCAAACTATAGGAATGGCGAGTGTCGATGATGACACCGAAGGAAAACTTAAAGACTCGGTTGTTGAACTCGAAGAATGGGATCCTGTCGATTCGCCAAAACGGATATGCGAAGATATCGGACACAACGCTAGTGCGAAAATAGAGGAAGGGGTTGAAGAAGTGAAGGAAACCGTCGAAAACATAGTTGAAACAAGCCTGAATGAGGTTTTAACGAGGTCGAAAACCACGATAAACGATGTTTTGGAAATCGTATTATCAGAGAGATGGGTGACCTGTTGGTGTCACCTACTCGGGTTTTCAACTGCTTACGGGATGGGGGTGTGGGTAACCTTTTTTTCTGGGTGTGTTTTGGGGAAGTGTTTAACTAAACAAGAGGGTGCAATGGTGTTGAACATGATGAATATGGTGTATTTTAGGGTAATGGGTTGTTGTGTTGGTGTAGCTGTTTTTGGGTTTCTTGTGAGTCAAGGAAGAAGAGGGTGTTTGTCTAACAAGATGGTGATGTTTCAAGGAAATCTTGTTTCTGCACTTGTTATTATGATTTTCACCAATCTTATCTTCTTGGAGCCTATAGCAACGAAGGTATTTGGATGTTTGTTATTTTTTTAGGTACTTAAACGAATCGAACGGACATGAACGGAGCATAGTAATGTTCGTTCAAAACACACCTAAACAACTACTTAAACGAATAGATTTACTTGTTCGTTGGTTAAGAAAATGAATATGTTTGTGTTTGCTTATATTTATTTGTTTATATGCTGAATAAATTATTCACGAATATAAAAAATTAAAGTTACAGCTAATGTGCTAGAATGTAATGCTAATGTGTAAACTTAGAATTGTGCTTATCGCATGTGCTAATCTAAGGGTTTTAAACTAAAAAATCAAACTACTTTTAAATTAGTGTTGGTAATAGTTAACTTTTGATTGACTGTTTAAATAGAAGGTAACCAAATGAACATGAAATGAAGCTAAATGAACGGTCACGAACGTGAAGTGGCATATACGGGTTTATGTTTGTTTGTTTAATTAAAATAGAAAAAAAAATTGGGTTATGTTCATTTGCTTATTAAATGAGCGAACATAAACAACCCTCTCATAAACATTCTAGTTATGTAATTATGTTGGTTCACTCATTTTCTATCGTAAACATCCGTAATTCTAACATTGGTGTCGAACTACAAGCAGTTTATAGCCCAGAGAATGAAGGGAACCACTGAAGCTAAAAGTGTAGCAGCAAAGCAGCTAAAGAAGATTAACACATACATATCGACACTGAACGTGTCGACAATGGTGGTACTAACTTGGCATCTAGCATACATCAGTCAACTGCTTCAAGCTCGACGCTAGCTAGCTTGATCCATCATCAGGGATTGATCGTTGGTCGGTTTTGAACTTCCATCATTTGAGAAAAGAACCAGATATTCCGGTCGTGACCCCTTGTTATTTTTTTACTTGTTATCCAGTATGTTAAGGCCATGAAATGGTTTTTGTTCTTGCCTATTGTTTAGCGTTATGTAACATTTCGTTTTTGGCATGTGGTTTCTTTTAAATAGACCACTGTTAAATATAGGTGGGAATTTAGTTTGTATCTTTCATTGCACTACAACATATACAGTTTTTGTTTTACCGTTGTTTATGCGTTGCTTATGCGTACACCACGCCCACATTGGTTAACCCAGACCTCGCGCACGTGAGAGCCTAGTACGAGTCCAGACATTCAAAAATATAACAAGCATTATAGTATTTCTTCCAATCGCATGTCGGCTTCTTTCCATACTCATGTATGGGTTTACTACACGAAACTACACGGTATACATGCTTAGCAAAACACGACGATGTGATTAAAACCCAATTTTTAAATTGGATCATATAGTTGTAGGGTTGTCCCTGAGAGTGTCCGAGAATTCGGAGCGCCTACGAGTTGAGAAAAATGAGTCCCTAAAATATAATAGGGCCTACCACATAGAGAATTGGGTTAAATTAGATTTGGGTTTATTTGTTTGTATGAGCGTAAGATGAATAGTACAAATTAATGGATGTAAAAACATATTAGGTAAATTTGATTATATGTTTCGTTTAAAAATGTATATATAAATACATACAAGGGTTTTTAAAAACGCTGAGCAAATTGAAACACATCAACATAGCCCTCCTCTCCAAATGGGGATGGAGATACAAGTATGAGAAAAATTAGTTGTGGTAGAGGCGATACACGAAAACAGGAATAACTAGGACTTCCTCCTGATAAAAAAAGCCAAAGTGGAGTGTGGAATAACATTGTGAAATCTTTTTCCAGAACGATAATTGATGGTACCCCGTTGCGTAACTTTTTTAAAAATGTAGTCGGTAATGGTAGTAACACTTAGTTTTGGTTGGACCCTTGGCTGTTTAATGAACCCTTAGAAGATATATACCCCTACATTTTCAATCTTTAATCTAACAAAAAGTGTAGTGTTTGACAACAGGTTAAGCAGCAATGGGGATGGATCTATCGGGACAAATTAGAGCTCGAGGATCGAACCTCGAAGTTATCTAGAGATATCGGAATTAAATTCGCTTATGAGAGACTTGGGGGTGCCACTTTGGAAGATAGGGAAGAAAAATGGATATGGATTGGAGCGGGATTGGAAGAGTTTTAAGTTGGAACTGTGAGAAGAGCCTTAAATAAAGGAGTGGACTATAGCTGAAATTATATGATGAAGTGGTGCAAATGGGTTCCGACGAAATGCAACGTTTTCGCATGGGGAGCTGAAATGGGGAAAATTCCTACAGGATTGACACTCAGAGATCAAAATATCGATATCGAAGATGATTCATGTCCTCTGTGCGGTTCGAGCGAAGAAACGAGCAATCACTTATTCACATTTACTTGGTAGCGAGTAGGGTTTGGTTGTACATTGCGGCATGGTAGAGTTGCTTCGTTTATTGTCTACACGTTTAGAGAGATTTTGGAGCTTCATAACCATGTGGGATTGAGGTTTGGCTAATGATATTTTCTATGGGATTATTATTATCGGGTGTTGGAGTATCTGGCGAACAAGGAACGATGTTGAATTCTTCAACATTCAATTTCGAGTGGAAGATATCATTAGTGAAATTAAGTCGGATGGATATATTTGGAGTAGTAGTAGACTGAAAGCGATGTCAATGTCTTGGACCGAGTGTGTAACTTTGTAATTATGTAATTTGTTCCCTTGTGTCCGCCCGTTTTAGGGTTTGGTGGTTTGTAATGAAGTTTATTTTTCCAAAAAAAAAAAAGAAAAAAACCTGGATAAATAATATTAATTTTATTTTTTTCACTGCTGCATATTTAGATATCAATTTTATTAAAATTGTATTATATATAACTTAATATTTAAAATAAGTCCAGTAAGACGAAGGGGGTTGCGGTGGGTAAAGATCAGTGCGCATTTTATATTAATTGGATTAGGATCAAATACAAAGAAAAAATAAATAAAATAGTAAGAAAGATTTTTGTCCATTGATCTTATATTTGGATGGTTGAGATTAATTTTAGAGAAAAGAAGATGGTGGAAGGGTATAAAAGGAATCCTAAATTTGTTGACTTTGTCTCTCCATATGCAATGCACATGTCAATTCCTCCGTCAATTTAAAATGTCCATAACTTTTTCATACGTCATCTTTAAAAACAAATTCATCATAATAACAAACGATTTTTATCTTTAATATGAGTATGATATTGCTATATAAAAATAAAATAAAAAATTTCATTTTTATTGGGTTTCTTTGCATTGTGTTAAAGGTTCAGGTCATCGTGTCTTTTAACTGTGTTTTGGTCTTTACGTTTTTATTAGGCGTTTTTATACATTGTGTTATTATAAAAACTTATAACACAACGTTAATTTGGGTTATGGCCACTACGTTTTATCAAAACCTATAACACAATTTATGGCACTATGAAGATGGTATTATATTTGAGTTTTCTGTACATTGTGTTATTGGTTATGATTATTGTGTTTTAATATGCTATCCATTATGTTTTTGTTTTGTTCATCGTTGTATTTTAATCTGTTATTCATTGTGTTTTATTATGTTGTTCATTGTGTTTTTATTCTGTTGTCCATTGTGTTTTTAGTCTACTTTCCATTTTTTTAGTTTAATACTCATTGTGTTTTACATTATGTCTATTGTGTTTTAATCTGTTTTTATCCATTGTGTCTTTTATTAGTTGTCATCGATTGTGTTTTTTTTACTTTCCATTATGTTTTTAGTTTGATACTCATTGTGTTTTTTGTTGTGTCCAATGTATAATACGCTTCGATTTTCTTTTTATTAAACTATAACAATTGGGTACTCATATTAAAGATAAAAATATGCTTGACCCTAACTTAACTATATATTAACTGTTTACGGACCTTTAAAAAATGGGGGGTGGGGGAATAACATGTGACTTGCATGTGCATATTCTTTTTATTCTCTTGAACAAAATTACCCTTCCCACTTGATTACTCTTTGGACACTTGTCACTCTATGGTAGCTTTTTAAGCTTCTTATTTTCAAATCCTTTGTATTATAACTCAACCCTAACTTAATTATATATTAACTATTTATTAAATACATCGGTTTATCGTTAGGTTTCCTAGAAAAATGAGCTTAAACGATTTAGTTATTTTGTTGAATGTAAGCAAAGAAATGTCACCAGTCATGCATAGGGGCGAAGCTTGTAAGGGGCAAGGGGGTGCACCTGTCCTCGCCAATGTTTCGGTTAGTAGTGTAATTTTTCCGATTTTTCGTTCGAAATTTAAAACTACGTAGGTTCGTCCCTGCCAATTATTTTGCATAAAAAATTTCTGCGCTACCAAGTTTATTGTCCGAAAAATTTATACATATTTTCGTATGGAGTTAAAAAAACGTGAGGAATTGGGCTATTAGTAATTTTTATAATTGTTTTTAAACTTCAAGTGAGCTTAAATAAGGTCTGAAACTTGTTTTTATATTAATGAAACTTGAGGGTTCAAATTTTGTTTTTTTATGTATAATAACGGGCCCTTTGAATGAATGAAAATTATTTAGTTTTATTTGAAATTGTTATTGTTTGACCTAAAGCGAATCGAATAGCCGGCCCGAACATATACCCCGAAACATAGCGATAGGAAAAAAAATTAGGTCGCATAATTTTCCGCCCCCACAGAACTTTTGGTCTAACTCTAAAGGTCAAACGGTTTTTGCTGATCATAATTTTTATTCACAAGTAAATTAGAAAAAGTAAATTATCTAAAAGAAATATTTAGAGTAAACTGTCATTTTGGTCCCTAAGGTTTGGGCAGTTTTGCCACTTTAGTCCAAATCTCAAACCTTTTACATATGGGTCATGTGGTTTCAGTTTTGTTGCCATTTTGGTCCAAAATGAAATCAGCTTAGATTTCTTAAAAAAAACATGTTTTTTTGTCTTTTTCCTCAAGGGCAAAATGGTCATTTATGTGTTATTATAACAAATTATTAATTAAAATAATTAAATTAATTAATCCCTTTACCTTATAAAAGAAATAGAAACTTATCATCCCCCAAACCCAAACCCTAATTCATTCTCTTCTCTACAACCATTAGCTTCTCCAAACCCAACTGAGAAAATCAATTCAGAAATCCCAACTCATAGATATCGGCAACCTAAACTTCTGAAATAACAAAAACTGAATGTTGCAATGACACTTAGAGTTTGTAACTGTGTTACGTATGAGATCTTGAACCGGACGATGGAGCTGGTAATGATTCCGGCCGGCGAAGAACGATTCGATGAAGTAGACGGCGGCGCCGGCGAGATGCGAGAACTCCGGCCGGAGAAGACAGAGACAGTGGCCTGCTTCGGTCTCTCTTTGCGTCTCTCTCTCTCTCTCCCTCTCTCTTGTCGGAAGAAGCTCGGCGATCTCCATACGGATCTCGACGGAAGTTCGCAGTTGTGGCCGGTGAAGGGGACGTTGGTTTCAACGGTGATTGTGGTGGTGTCTTCGGTGGAGAAGAGGTGGCGGTGGAGGAATGAGGAGGAGGAACGGTGGAGAGAGGCTATATTAGAGTATTTACTGGTTTGGGTTTGGGGAAGATGAAGACATATATGTGCTTTTATAGGGTAGGTTTAATTTAGTTTTATTAATTTAATAATTAATAATGAGTTATAATAAATTTATAATGACACATTTACCCCTGAGAAAAAGGACAAAACATCAAGATTTAACTTGAGAAATCTGATCTGATTTTACTTTTGGACATAAATGGCAACAAAACTGAAATCACAGGGACCCAGATACAAAAGTTTTGAGATTTGGACTAAATTGGTAAAATTTCCATACCTTAGGGACCAAAATAACAGTTTACTCATATATTTATTTATTTCTTCTCGTTGTGGACTTGTGGGACTTCTATGGCCACAAAATCAAGTTATCAACAACTTAAAGTGTTACTTGGCTAATGTACAATTAAGTGGGTTGTGATGAACTTCAAAATGGGCTCAACTTAACCCATGAGGCATGAGCTAATCAGTTTTAAACGTTAGTTAAAAATTAAAGTTACTCTTTTGGGCTGGACTGAGCTTTGGTCTTGAGACAGGGCCTCCAAGGGGAAACCAAACCACAACTCACAACCAAAAGTCCAGAAGGAAACATAATGGGTTCAAGTCGGCAACATTAGAAACCTTCAAACCTAAATTCTATGAATAACTTGATTTGTCAAAAAAAATTCTTAAAAATTTTATTGAACATTATAGAGTTTGTATTGCTTAGCGACGGAAAATCAATTTCAATTCCTTACACAACATGTTCGTCGCAAATTCGTTGCAGCAAATATACTGCCGAACATCCATCACAAAAGAAACGGTTAGGCCTTGCTAGGAATCGGATTGATAAATGCACAAATCCTTCTCCGTAAAGCACAAGCATTTTCACATGAAGTATCAAACAAAAAGAACACATGTCTCTCCCCTTTACTCTCCCACAACTCAAATCTTCCTTTCCATCCACTTTTCTCCATCACCTCCTTGTAAATTAAACTCCTAAACATACATTTATCCTTCTCAGCAACACACATAAGTATCCTAGAGCACCCAAATTTCGAAATTCGCAGGTCCATCGCCGGATTAATAACCGGATCATCTAGCCCGACCCGTCCTCTACTTGCCAACTTCCATACCAGATCCGCAGCCGCTTTAAAATCACGATCTTTTCCTAATTCGGGTCCGATTGGATCTTTTCCTAGAAAAAATGGATGGAGCATAATAACACCTGAAAGAATTCAAAATAACACATTTTTATACAGAGATTAGAATGATAAAGGTGTGAACGAGACAACCCAGCCAAGCCCGAGCTTCTTTAATTTAAGAGAGCTGGGGCTTGAGCTCAACTTATTTGGAGCTTTATTTCTACAGCTCTAGCTCGGCTCGTGAATAGCTTTTTAAGCATGAGCCCAACATGTTTATTATTTGTTTATTGTACTTATACTTTTATTATAATAAAATTTACATATGTATTTGTAAATTATAGTTTCTACTTATAACATAATATACATTATTTGTCTAGTTTTGTCATAATTATGTATAACTTGAAAGGGTGTCCGCGTGATGCCGATGCTGGGGAAAACACATACACAGATACATTACCAGAGTGTGCATGGTTTGGTAGGGTCGGTCATTATCCTAAACCTAAGCCGAAGTTGAAATTGAAGTCACCGGTTAGTCTATTTTATTAACAAGTCGTTTCCGGTTAATTAGTTCGATTTATTTGATTAGATTGATGGTTTTTTGTTCGGTTTGTTTAATTTCGGTTAATAGCCAAAACCAGACATGTACTAAAACTTTTGTTTGGAAATACATAAAATAGATGTATAATTATATGAATGGAAGTATAAAATATGAAATACATGAACTAGAGATATAAAAGCTAGACATATATGAAAATATCGATTGGCCGTTTCAATTAATTTTAGTTAAGCTAAGGTATAAAAAAAATTGATAACCGATTGTTGGTTAATTCGGTTTTCAGTTTGTTCAATTTTTTGTTGATTTCGGTTCGGTTTCGGCTGTTTTCAGTTTGGCTTGCATTAACGATTTAGTTATTGCTTACCTTTAAACACTGTTAACCACGTAGCAAATAAACTTTTTTAATTAAAAAAACTATAGCAATACTATACTCAAATTAAAGAGAATAGAATATTCATTTTTATGTTGTAATATTTAAAAAATAAATATTAACGTATGAAAAAGTTGTGGTCCCTTTATAAATCGTGTGGGTAGTTAGTTTTTATAAATGGATAAAGTGTAAGTACTAACTTCTTAACCACAATTTGGTTAAAGATGTGGGATTAAAGTATTATTAAGATGAGTGAATTAAATTGTTATTATTGTTTGAAAGGCTAATTACCCTCATTTTAGGGTTGCACGTTATGTATTAAACTAAATTTTTTTTTCACTTTTTAGATATCTTAAAAAGCCCTTTCCAAATGCATTATAATATAGCACAGATAATAATAATAATTATTATATAGATATTTATTTAATTAATATATTAAGTAATTTTTTTATAAATATAAAGCTCGTTTAGGCTCGCGAGCTGGCTCGAGCTCGTTTCTCAAATGATTATGAGCACATTAAAGTTTGGCTCTATTCGAGTTTTTAGCATGCGAATCTTGAGTGGTTAACGAACAGCTGGACTTGTTTACACCCTTAAGAACGGAAAAAGGTAATGAAAAAGCTAACTAATTAATGATAACAATAAATCGTAGCTATCCTAATATTAAAACTAAAGATGGAACAATAATTAATAATTAATAAATAAAACTAAAGATAAATGATAAATCAAATAATAATTCTTATGAATTAAACTCAGCTAACAAACCCTTGAGATTGATAGCAATAATCGTGTTAAGCCCAAGTAAGATGGCCATGTTGTGGGCTATGTTAGCCCCCGAACTATCTCCACCAAGAAACACATTTTTAAGATCTGCATAGTTGTTTAACCATGGCTCCGGACCATTCGCTCTATCGTGGTCAGCCACCCACTTTATTGCTTCCCATTAGTCCTCATATGGTATTGGGATAGGGGATTATGGTGCCAGCCTGTAATCAATAGACACAATAATCACATTGGATTCTGTTGTGATTAGGTTAAGTGTTGGGTGGTACGTGGTTGAGGCGGAGGACTCCGTAATGAAGCCACCGCAGTGGTAGTAGATTAGAGTGGGCAACCTTTTATTTCGGGTGGCAGATTTTGGGATGTAAATTCTTGCAGAGAGGTTGCTTTGTTGCGAGATGACTAGTCTTTTGATTGAACTCCGGTTAGTTGATCAGTCCCAACGGGGATAATATTATTTCCAATCAACCTTTCTAAGCGACCATCACGGTGAATTCGAAAACTCCCGAGAATTTCGATGGGAACTTCATCAGAGGTTGAAATGTAAACGGAAGGAGAAACAGAATACATCTCTCAATGAAAGAAAATATTTTTGTGATTCATACAACAAATTTATACTATATAAGAACATGTATAAGGGTGACTAAACCAAAAATTTAATGTTGTGGTGGAAAAATAATTCTAGACTCTCAACCAATATGTAACATCAAATTTCCATTTTTATTTGTTAAAATGCCAATACAACCCATATAATTTATTAATCTATAAATCCTAGCCGTGTATTAAACTTATTAAATTCTATATTTCTACACCAATGCCTATACCAAACTTTTAAAGTCTACCAATAAATTTATTAGTTACTTAACCGCTGGCTTCGATTTTTTTGGGAACGAAGCCAATTTTATGGTTACGTGGAACAATAAATTGATCAAAAGGCTAACCAGTTAACTTGATTTTGTGGATCAATAAATCGATCTAATGGCTAACCAGAAAATAAAAATAAAGAATAGACACCTGATGCCAGAGCCGTCCCCGAAAATACATATGAGGGAGAATGTAGGGTTTTCATATGACGTTATTTAGAATCGTTTATTAGGATGTAAGGGGTACCGGCAGGGATGTTGTATGGTGACCCTTTCACCACCGGGGAACACCGTCCCCGCCCCCTTTAAACATGCGGCAAACTTCAAACATCGGGGAGCAGTCATCGAGTGAATCGAGTGAAGTGAGAAGAGAGAGAGAGAGTAGGTTAATGGTGTGCCCAATCTCTTTCAAAGATCATACTTTTATCTGCTTATTCTAAGATTAAATTGTTTGGGTGGAGCATCCCTCCGTAGTGGGGAGGTATATGTCGTCGGAGTCATACATGGCGCCCCATAGCGCTCGGCCACACTCTACGGCCGGCGCTGTGGATTACAAATTTTGATGTCCGGTGAAAATTATAACGCGACAAATGTTGAAAGTTTCAAAAAATCCGACCGCTGAATGGTCAAAAACTTAAAAAAATTTCTTTTAATTTTCTATATATATTGCCTGGCAATAAAAACCCATTTGGGTTATTTTGGGTCATTTTAGAAATGAGGATGTGTTAGAATGGGTTTGGAAATAATTAAGGATGGGTCAAGATGGGTTTTAAAATATCTATTTAAATAATTTGTGGGTCGGAATTGGTATTACGCTAGGTAAGTGGTAACCCTAAAAAGAGCATCACAGTTAGACTTTTCATCCTATTCGAGCGTATGACATTGTAAAACAATAATAAAACACTATGAGGAGAGTAACAACATAAATTCAGTGTATGACACTCTTGGCCGGCTATATGACACTATATAGCCATTTACCAATTTTTATTCGGAATAAAACACTCTCAATCAAGTTAACAATAATTATTTATTGTATAACACTATTAATCCGGTATATAACACTATAATTCTTATTAACACTATATATTAAGAATAAAATACTATCAATCAAGTTAACAATATCTAATAAGAGTATAACACTATTGTCCATGTATACGACACTATAACGACATTTAGCAAATTCTATTCAGAATACAGCACTATCAAATCAAGTTAACATTGACGATTCAGAATAAGACACTATCATTCAAGTTAACACTATATATTAAGAATAAAACACTATCAATCAAGTTAACAATATCTAATCAGAGTATAACACTATTGTCCATGTATATGACACTAAACCAGCATTTAGCAAGCTCTATTAAGAATATAGCACTATCAAATCAAATTAACATTGACGATACAGAATAAGACACTATCATTCAAGTTAACCAAATCTATTCAAGTTAAAGTGTATATTAAGACACCACAAATTATTCTTAACAGATCATTCAAGTTACCCAATTCGTCTTATGTTGTGGTACGTAAAACACCCAACCTCTATTAACCCTGACATGATCATTCTTAATAGAAAAAAAAATCCTATAACAAATACCGAATACAAAAAAAATAACACTGATATGTAACAGGAAACTAGTTAAATGTCTTGTTAGTTAAAACACCAAAAAAGTACCTGCATCACCGGAATCCATCGAATTGATTTTTTCTGCCATGAACGGAAAAGAAACAATTTTAGAATGAAGCCTTCCTGGGATCTTGGAGTTTTATAATAGATGATAAAATAACTAACAGAATTCTAATGGATCTTAAAAAAACAGATCGCTTCCTAAATTAACTCCAGGCGTTTATGCAATTATCAATTAATTGGATTGTTAAGTAAATTACTTGTTTACATTTTTGAATTAATATAGATTGAGGGCACATGATCCCCAATCTATAACTTAATATTAATATTAATTTTATTTTATTCATTGCTGGATATTTAGATATCAAGGTGGTCTCTTGTGGGGAGACCAATGTTCAATCCTTGAGAGGTATAAGTATTTAAGGGGAATAAAATTAGTCGTTCAAAAAAAAGGTGGGTAATAATTTGTGCGCATTTTATATAAACTTACTTATATTTTTTTACAGGTATATAAACTTAATTATATATTAATTATTTATTAAATACATTGGTTTACTGTAAAATACATCACATTATAAAACTATAAATAAGGAACATATTTATGCTTAAGGTTGTTGTATTCTTTATTTCGGGGGGTTTTTTAAAAAAAAAATAGAATTTTCATTTAGAGTTAAATGCCAAAATGGTCTGAGGTTTGCTCACTTTTGCCACTTTTGTTGCCATTTTAGTCCTTATGGTTTGCATTTTGTTGCCATTTTAGTCCAAATTTCAACTTTTGTTAGATTCTCAACTTAAATCCTGATATTTTGTCATTTTTAAATCTGGGTCCCTATGGTTTGCATTTTGTTGCCATTTTAGTCCAAATTTCAAAATTTGTTAGATTCTCAACTTAAATCCTGATATTTTGTCATTTTGCTCAGGGGCATTTTGGTCATTTTGACCCACATCATCTTCCCCAAATACCCTAACACAAAACCAAACACCCACTTCTCTCCCTCCCTCTAAATCTGCACACACACCACCCCCTCCTTCACCCCGCCACCACCGTCACCGCCACCAACTCCGGCGGATTCGTCTGCAACAGTCCGGCAGCGAACCTCCGGCATGCGACACCACACCAAACTCACCCCACACCTACAAAACCTTTCCCCTTGCATCATCTTCACCACACGCATCTGAAACCTAGAGAGAGAGAGGGCGATAGGAGAGAGAGTGGGTGGCAGGAGAGAGAAGGTCGGAGAGAGCGAGAGAAGCGACAGAGGGAGAAGGGGGCGCCGACCACCCTATACGGCGGCGCAACAGCGACGACAGAGACGCCGGAATCTGCGGCGGCGCGTGTTTTCTTCTCGCATCTGAGAAGTGGTACGGGGTTGCCTAAAAGACAACGATGGAGGCACGGTGGTGCCGTTTTCTCGACAAACCCGACGGCGGCAAGCCGCGTTTCGAGGGTCACACTCCGGGTCACGCTGCCAGACTGTTACAGGCGAATCCGCCAGAGTTGGTGGCGGTGACGGTGATGGCGATGAAGGAGGAGGTGGCGGCGGTGAAGGAGGGAGTGGTGTGTGTGCAGATTTAGAGAGAGAGAGAGAGAGAGGTGGGTGTTTGGTTTTGTGTTATGGTATTTGGGGAAGATGATGTGGGTCAAAACGACCAAAATGCCCTAAGCAAAATGATCTGGATTTAAGTTGAGAATCTGACCAAATTTGAAATTTGGACTAAAATGGCAACAAAATGCAAACCACAGGGACTCATATTTAAAAATTTTGGATTTTGGACTAAAGTGGCAAAAGTGAGCAAACCTCAGGGACCATTTTGGCATTTAACTCTTTCATTTATAACTCTAAGGTTTCAATCTTTGGCAATTTAAGTCTAAAGTTTCAATCTTTAGTAATTTAACTCCTTTAATTAATTTGATTTTTCACTTCTAATTCAAAAGTTTTCATCTTTTGCAATTTAGCCCCTTTGTATTTTTTCCTTTTAACCAAAACTTTTCATTTTTTTGCAATTTAACCCCAACACTTTTTTACTTTCAATTTTGATCCATTAAACTTTTTATCTTTCCCAAATTTTCTGTTTAACGTTTCATTCTAAATTTTCCGAGTTAACACGCCGCAACGTGTGTGTGAGGTTCAACGTTTTTTCATCTACTTTTCCCGTTTGACAGGCCCTTCAGAGCGCGTCTATTTTTCCCCGTTTATAGGTTTGTAACAACGCGCGGGTCAAAGATTGACTTAGTTATTCTTTTCTATGTTTACACACAGGTTCGCGGTTATGTAAGAAACATTTGCATTTCATCTAATATGATATATAACTAATGAATGCCCCGCCACAATGCGGGTGGTAGTTCAAAATGAGCTTAAACAATTTAGTTATTATGTTGAATGTAAGCAAAGAAATGCCACCGGTCATGCACTCAATTTCAAAGGTCAAAGGGTTCTTGCAGATCATAATTTTTAGCCACAAGTATTTAAAAGAAATATTTATTTCTTTCTTCTGTAAGTAAAGTATTTAAAAGAAATATTTATTTATTTCTTCTGTGACAGCAACAAAATCAACAACTTAAATGGGCCATGGACAATTAAGTGGGTTGCGATGAAATTCAAAATGGGCTCACTTTACCCATGAGACATGAGCTAATTAAACTGGTTGGCAAATCAAACGTGAGCTAAAACTAGAAGTGCAAACGAGCCGAGCGGCTCGCGAGCTACTCGAGATCGGCTTGAGAAAAAGCTCGAAACGAGCCGAGCCTTATTGAGCCCGAGCCGAACTTGAGCCTAATAGAAAGCTCGTTTATTTATCGAGCTCAAGTCTGGCATGCGAAGCTCGTCAGGCTCGTCGAGCCTTATCAAGCCTTAGTGTAATTTTACTTTTTATTAATATTATTATAATTTACCTCTTATTTAAAGTTGTCTAGTAAACGAGCAGAACTTATTTAAAATTGTTTACGAGCCTAGCTCGAACCTAAAAATAAGCTTATTTAGTAAGCTAGCTCGAGCTCGAGCTTCACTTATTGAACTCGCGAGCCTAAACGAGTCTATTATTTTTTAATTAATAGATAACAAACGAGCTGAGCCCGAGCCGAGCTTGAGCTTGAGAAATAACCAACGAGCTCTTATAAGTTAATCAAGCTTGAGCTCAAGCCTGATCGAGCTCGGGTTCAGCTCGGCTCATTTGCACCCCTAGCTAAACCTAAAGTTACTCTTTTGGGCTGGGCCGGGATTGGTCTTGTGACAGGGCTGCCAAGAGGAAACCAAACCACAACTCACAACCAAAAGTCCATAAGGAAACATAATGGGTTCAAGTCGGCAATATTTGAAAAGGTTTTATTATTGTTTAAACCTTGAATGAAAATTCTATGAATCATTTGTGGGAAAAAAAAAACTTGCTAAAAATTTTGTTGAACATTATAGAGTTTGAATTGCTTAGCAACGAAAATCAGTTACAATTCCTAACAAAATATGATGGTCGCAAATGCGTCGAAGCAAAAATACAACCGAACATCCATCACAAAAGAAACGGTTAGGCCTTGCTAGGAATCGGATTGATAAAAGCACAAATCCTTCTGCTTAAAGCACAAGCATTTTCACATGAAGTATCAAACAAAAAGAACACATGTCTCTCCCCTTTACTCTCCCACAACTCAAATCTTCCTTTCCATCCACTTTTCTCCATCACCTACTTGTAAATTAAACTCCTAAACATACATTTATCCTTTTCAGCAACACACATAAGTACCCTGGAGCACCCAAATTTCGGTCCATCGCCGGATTAATAACCGGATCATCTAGCCTGACCCGTCCTCTACTTACCAACTTCCATACCAGATCTGCAGCCGCTTTAAAATCACGCTCTTTTCCCAATTCGGGTCCGATTGGATCTTTTCCTAGAAAAAAACGGATGGAGCATAATAACACCTGAAAGAATTCAAAATAACACATTTTTATACAGAGATTAGAATGATAAGGGTGTGAACGAGACAACCGAGCCAAGCCCGAACTTCTTTAATTTAAGAGAGCTAGGGCTTGAGCTCAACTTGTTTAGAACTTTATTTCTACAGCTCTAGCTCGGCTCGTGAATAGTTTTTTAACCACGAGCCCAACATGTTTATTATTTATTTAATATTTTATTATTGTAGTTATACTTTTATTATAATAAAATTTACATTTGTATTTGTAAATTATAGTTTCTGCTTATTACATAATAGACATTATTTGTCTAGTTTTGTCATAATTATGTATAACTTGAAAGGGTGTCCGCGTGATGATGATGTGGGGGAAAACACATTTTAGATCCGTATAGTTGTTTAGCCATGGCTCGGGACCATTCGCTCTATCGTGGTCAGCCACCCACTCTATTGCCTCCCACGAGTCCTCGTATGGTATTGGGATAGGGGATTCTGGTGCCAGCCTGTAATCAACAGACACAATAATAACATTGGATTCTGTTGTGATTAGGTTAAGTGTTGGGTGGTACGTGGTTGAGGCGGAGGACTCCGTAATGAAGCCACCGCCGTAGTAGTAGATTAGCGTGGGCAACTTTTATTTCGGGTGGCAGATTTTGGGATGTAAATTCTTGCAGAGAGGTTGCTTTGTTGCGAGATGACTACGTCTTTTGATTGAAATACGGTTAGTTGATCGGTCCCAGCGGGGATAATATTATTTCCAATCAATCTTTCTAAGCGACCATCACGGTGAATTTAAAAACTCCTGTGAACTTCGATGGGAACTTCCTCGGAGGTTGAAATGTAGGCGGAGGGAGAAACAGAATACATCTCTCAATAAAAGAAAATATTTTTGTGATTCATACAACAAATCTATCTATACTATATAAGAAGATGTATGAGGGTGACACTAAACCAAAACTTTAATGTTGTGGTGGAAAAATAATTCTAGACTCTCAGCTAACATCAAATTTCCATTTTTACTTGTTAAATGCTAATACAACCCATATAATTTATTAACCTATAAATCCTAGCCGTGTATTAAACTTATTAAATTCTATATTTCTACACCAATGCCTATACCAAACTTCAAAGTCTACCGCCGGAATCCACGTCGCCTTTTGTTCGGTATTAATCCATTCTCTTATCGCATTCTGATTGATTACATCCCTTGTTATCTTTGATCTTGAACATTCGACATAACTACCAGATGTTGTTTAGTTTTTGTTAAAAAAGAAGATGAACGCTGCGTAACATATAAAATTTATATAATCACTAAACAAAACACCAAAACTCGGTGTAGCCCAGAGGTGTTCTGTGTACCTCATAAATCAGAGGTCTGTTTATACCGTTTATACCGTTTTGCTGTGTAGGTTTGTTTCGCCGCTGTTGGGCCGGCCCCTTTGGGCCACATTTTTTTGTATTAACTCAATTGTTTTCCTGTTTGGGCCAACAGTTTTGTGGGTTCTTTTGGGCCAAGATTTAACAGTTTATAAATAATGTTGTTATTACTATATAATTGTGTTATCTTGAATTATTTTATAAATAACAATATTAATTACAGATTACTAATATTATTATTTTTATAATAACAGATTATTACTATTAATAATATTATTATTAAACTGATAAATGATGTATTATTAGTTCTATTAATATTGTTGTTATTGCTATTATTATTAACAAAACTAATTTTTTAATTATTATTGTTAATTTCGTCAAATCATTCCATTTAATATTCCTAATTATTATGATTTCAAACTTAATCGTAATCAACTACAACTTGTTGCCAAGTAATTAAAACATATCCCTATTCAATCTCGTCTAATAAACGTCATATAGCAAAATAATACGAAACTATAAACGTCATACTCGCAACTCTCAATGCAAACTCAAATCGCGGTTAATTATGTTACATTATGTTACTTATGTGTTATGTGTGTTTTATGATTTATAGTTGTACTCACTATCGCAACGCTCTCACTCACACAAATCGCTCAATCGCATTAACTTAATAACGCAACGCTTAACACCTCGCTAAAACACTTAACGTAACTAACTAATATGAACCGAATCACCGAACGAGCACCTAATGAACAAATGGCAAACAAAACCTAGCCCAAGGACCAAGTTCGCCCAAAGTTGGGTACCCCCAACTTCGCCCGAACTTGACCAGGCTAGAACAGAAGAGTCAAGTTTGCCCGAACTTGCACAAGCCAAGGAGAACTGGCCAAGTTCGCCCGAACTTGTGCCAAGTTCGCCCGAACTTGTCCCCTGCCACCTAAAATCCTCCTCACCTATAAATACTTAGCACCTCCATTCATGCTCTCCTTGCTGCAACTTCGTTCCAGAGCTCCCAAAACTGACTTCCCTTGCTTTTCCAAGTAAGAAACACTCGTTTGATGCAAACCACAACGTTTTCTACTACGATTTTACACAAGGATTACCTTTGTTTTCATCAAAACTTCTCTGTTTATAAAAATTTTCATCTTTTTCTATAAAACTTCTTGTTTTAGCTTAGATCTACACTAAATGGGTTTATTGGACTTAGCCTTGGCTCTCCAAGCTAGAAATCTTGATGATTTCGACTCACCGAGTGTTAGATCTGAGAAAACTATTCAAAGCATTGATTTTACACCATATACGGACTAACCGATGTATGCTTCGTTCACTAAGTAGTGGGACAAGGCATTGTCAACGAAAATACTTGAAATAGATTCAGAATCACGTCTGTTTCAAGCAAGAACTCAGATCCGGAAGCACAAGGACGATACAGTCACTTCGCACGAACTGGACTAACTCGTATGAACCGACAAGTTCGCACGGGTTAGCCCGAGTTCCTGTAAAATGGCTAAAAATCGCTCTCAAAGACCTCTCTAGCCTATGTTTTGCTCAGTAGCACAAGGTTAGAGGGATGGACACTCGATTTCCTCGACAAGCGACGCGAAAACACTCGATTTTGGACCAAAAAAAGACAAGTTCACTCCAAAAGGGACAAGTTCGCTCGAAGTTGTCACATGACTGATGCCAACTTCGTCCGAACTTGTGTTGGCCAAAGAGAATTGGAACAACTTCGCCCGAAGTTATTACCAAACCTCAGTTTTGGAACAACTTCGCCCGAAGTTGTTACCAAACCTCAGTTTTGGTACAACTTCGCCCGAACTTGTCTACTGCCTCTTCACGTTTTGACCGTTTCAGAACATTGGAAGACTGATGCACTTCTATTCTCGCTTACAGGCTGATCCCGGCGCTCCCTTCAATCCACAGCAGTTCGTGTTTCTTCGTTGAGTACCAACTGTGAGTATACTTGAACCCTTTTTTCGTTTAAAACGCACTTTTGGGTGTAACATACGTTCCCTATATCAAAACACGTTACACACAACGCTAAACTCTTTAAACGCTAACCGCTCTCGCATGTTATACGTGAATCGTTGAATGTTTGTTTGCTATGTGTAAATGATGAGGACTCGTAGACCACCCTTAGCAACGATAGTACTATAGTTTGGACTCAGCAACCGATTGGTTCGGGGGTTGTTAAGGCTCGCATATTTACTTTACGTGCCTGTTCGTTGTTGTGAACACGTATCGCGCATACTCCACCTCGCAGTCGTGTTGGTTAGCTTGTATCATTGTTGTTAGCATACTTAGATTCGCCTCTCTTTGTGTTACATGCTGGTTATGCGTAAACACTTTATCGCTATTATTATGTTATGAAACGTGTGTACTCACCTTTACTTTATGTATTGACTTTTATTTTAACGTATGTGACAGGTTGATGAATCTATGCAACGATGGACTTAGGGCTTTATCCATAGAAACACATAATAGAAATCTAGGTTGTTGGATTGGTTTTGTTTGAGAGATTATGTGTTTTGTAATAATTGTTATGAGGTACTGTTTGATTGTATGGGAAATCGGACCTTTAAAAATATTGACATTAATAGTTATTATGGAATTTCTCTTGAACAATCTGATTCGCCTAGTGTCGCGTCCCGATGATTCTGCGATTGGTTGGGGTGTGACAGATTGGTATCAGAGCCATAACTGTAGGGAATTAGGTAGAACTGGCATGTTCGACCTAGTCTATAATCTAAGTACCAAATTTGACCGCTCCTCGACTTAAATACTAAAACTACTTGTCTTAAATGCTTACATGCCTTTCCTAAGGCTAACACAATGTACACGCTCGAAAACGCTCGTATAACACAAACGAGTGATTGTGTCGGGATTAGGTGTGAAAACCAAGAACTCTCGATAAGATCACTCACTCCGCGTACTATTTACTACACGAGATTCTTTTGTTAAGCTAGGAGTGATATCCACATCTTGACGAAAATCTCCACCTCTATTTCTGTGGAACTCCCGACGCGTTCGGTGAAAACTACAAACATGGAATGAAGTTGTTAAGTTAGGGGTGAAACCCGCATCTTAATAACAAATTCCACTCCTTGATTTTCAATCTCACAAAAGTCTCGACTATTTCGATGACTCGGGGCACGACGTAACTGGAAGGATAAATGCCGTTAACCGTAGTACGGCAAGAGCATTTGTCTATTAGGCCAAATCGTGTGCCCGAACTCAGAGAATTTTCAAACCACTTTAGGTAGTCGCTGTCTCAAAACCCAGGACGCTCCAAATTGTTTTAAGCCTACAAACGCCGATTTTACGCATCATCGAGTTTTATTATTAATTATGGGTTTTAATTTTATGGATTTTACGCTTTATCGATTTCTCATTTTATCGCTTTTTGCTTTACAAAAATACGCACAACTCGCACAGCTCTCGTAATCTAAAACTCTAATTAATCACAAACCAAACTAAAACGCTCAACCCTCTAACGCAAATGTCCTCATACGCGGTATTACTCGCTTATCACGCTTCGCATCTCATAGGGCGCTACGCAAGATCTAGTGAAGGTGAATACGTGCAAAATATGTGCTTACATGCTTATGTGCCTATGTGATTATGTGCTTACGTGCTTACGTGTTTTGTGCATTATATGATTAATAATAATAAGTATATGTTGTAAAACGCAAACTTTTAAACAAAATCCATTATAATCGAATCTCATCCAATCTTTGTCTTTAGATGGCATCCATGGGATCTCACACTCGCCGCACCGCTCAACGCAACAACACCAACAAACACATCGCCTCTCTCGTAGCCAAGGAAATGGCTAAGGTGATCACGCAAATTGTCAGCGAAATACAAGCGGTCAGCATCAACTCGTTAGTCGACTCCAAGAACGATGCTCCGAAATCTCGGTTCAGCTTTGTAGGAACGTCCACGAACAGCTCGGCAACCTAAGTTTGCTATCTATTGTCCAATTAGGCGGAACTAATGACAAGTTAATCGAATAATAAGAATTACTCATTTAAAGATTGATTCATTGATCTAAAGTTTATATACATTCGAGATCCAGATCCGGCAGAGCTTCGCCTCTAAAATGCCAAAATTACAAGTTTTTTACAAATGAAAACCCAAGGCTCCTATTTATAGGCAAGCAAGTTCGCCCAAGAGACAATTCAAGTTCGCTCGAAGATGGTTAAGTTCGCCCGAACTTGACAACTTGACTTCTCAAGTTACTCTCCAGTGAACTTGGTCTCTATTTCACATAAATACGCCTAAGATGCCAAAATTACAAGTTTTTTACAAATGAAAACCCAAGGCTCCTATTTATAGCAAGCAAGTTCGCCCAAGAGACAACTCAAGTTCGCCTGAAGATGGTTAAGTTCGCCCGAACTTGACCTTAGTCAAGTTCGGCCGAACTTGACTTCTCTAGTTACTCTCCAGCGAACTTGGTCTCTATTTCACATAAATACGCCTAGTTTCTCACAATTTAAGCTCTAACCACTCAGACTTGATTCATAATGAAATTAATGACGAAGGCAACAAACATATGCACCAACAGACTCCCCATTGGATGTTGCCGCAGTCATCTTGATGTAGATATCCCTTTTGATATAAGCACCAACAGACTCCCCATACAACTTCTCTTTGGATATCGCCATAGTCATCCTTGTCATTTAAAATCTTCTGAGTCTTCCGATCTTTTTAGATCTTGAATAAACTTTAACGTATCTTCAATCTCTATCTTTTTCTTCAAATTTATCTTGATAAAACTTTTAAGTTCCAAGCTCCTCCTTTGCTGTGAGTTATGCTCCCCCTAGCTTTGAGCTTTATCTTCAATCACGTTTCATCCTGCTCCCCTTAAAACTTTACATCCTGTTTCAAAGTACTTGGGAATTCAAATAAACATTTTAGATTCTAACTTTGAAAATTTTGTATTACATGTATTCCATACCACCTGTACAAAACTTTTATTTCAAATGTTAATCTTCATTTTTCAGTTATTTAAAGTTCAAATTAATGACCTTGAAACATTTTACGTTTAAAACCTTTTGCTTTCACATTTTTATCATTTGATTTGTGAAAATCCACTTAGTTGATCAATCCAAGTTAATGACCTTGATTAACCAAATTTATCAACCAAGTCCAAGTTAATGACCTTGGCTAAACCCGTTGTGAATCAACTAATGTTTTTGTCAATTTTAAAGTTTCAAATTAATGAACTTTTTCTTACCAGACTTCAATGATCCGTTTTCCAACATTGGCTCGTTAAAAATCTTTTTGGATTTAAATGGTAAGTAAAAAATTGTACAGAAATTTTAACAAGTAAAGTAAACTATGTACAAACATATTTACAGACATATTTTTGTGAATTTGCGTCTAAGGATCATATCGGTTTGTTTGAGACATATCACCAGTACCGTTGACCTTTTTGAGACTTTAAGTTTTAAACTTGTTTACCTTAGATTGTCGATATGTTTGTCCTCTTAAACTTCATCACGTTTCTCAATTGTTCCAAGATATGTTAGATAAGAATTATGAGACTTGACTTAACTATGGTTCCCACCTCTTGAATATACTCCCGAATCCAGATTCCCTAGATTTCATCTTACAGGTGAGTATAGCGTAATTGATATCTGTATTTGGTTTGTGCGAGACCTTGAGAGCTCAGGTTAGTACTACCGTACCGACAAAGAGATGAAGGATCGTCTTTAAGGTGTGTTCCACTTAAGGAATCTTTTCAGCATTGCAAATGATTAGATCTTTCTATTTTTTCAGGTTTGCATGCTATTTGGGGTTTTTAGCAAAAAGCATTATAGAAGTTCTAGGCTATTGCTTCCGCAAAATCAGAAGAACTTGTATAATACCCTAGATATCAATCATCTATAAAGACCTCGTATCTCAGAATCAGGCAACCCTTCAATCGAAATTTCAGAGTACTAAGTCCATATATCCAAAATGTGTTAAACCACGAGATTAAGCAGTTGTAAAATTTAGTTTATATCCCAAAAACAATTTACTTAACGTGTGAAGTGTATCGACACATCCACAGTAAGACTTGTTTATCACTTTTAAACTTTACAAATCTTTAGCATACTGTGATAGTCCACTGATGTACTATAATTTCCTTTTTGACAACAAATTCTTTTTGTCTTTTTCATGTTTTTGTACTTTTTGAATTTTTCAATGTTTTTTAATTTTCAACTTTTTTAACAATTTTTAAAATTTTCTTACTCCCCCTAAAATCAAAAACATATTTTTGGATTTTAGATTTAAAGAAATTCTTATAAAAATGTAACAAACCAATGCGGATCCCGTGACCTCATCGTCCGATCCTTTTTCTCAAAACTGTATCTGCAATTGTTAAACAAACAATCATTAGACTCATTTACCACTTGTAAAGCATTTTGAACTTGTAAGAACTTTGAAATCAGTTTTTCTGTTCAACGGTGTGGATTTTCATAATTTTGACTTTTCAAAATTTTTCCTTTTAATCACCACTTGTAGTTTTGACTTTTAGTTTCAAAAACTTTTCTCCTTAACTACTCCCCCTCAAAATGATAAAGATATGACATTTCTTGATAAGTTAAATACTCATGGAGCTTCGCTATCCTGTATCAACTTTGATAAAGTGGATATTGAGACTCCTGCACATGAAACAACTATTTGAAAAATGAAACCCAAACCTTTTTGGTTTTAGGTTTGTACTGATAAGCATCATAACCATATTCTAACTCTTCATCATATTCAAAATCCTCATCGAACATTTCGTCCAGTGTCGATTCTGAAAACGTTGTGACCTTTTCTTTCTTGTCTGTTTGATTACTGACTCAGTTGATTTAACATTTTCAGTTTTGTCAGCAACAGACTTTGGTTTTCTGATGATGAAAGCCTTTTCTTAGCAACCCAGGATTGTAGCTTGCTTCTCGCTTTCTTGATATAGAATCTAGAATCTTTGATTTCATTAAACCTTGAAGTTTCACATTTTTCAAATGTTGAGTTTTCAAACTTTGACACAGTTTTAGGTTTCACTTCTTGTTTAGATTCATAGTTTCTATTTGACTCTGTGACATTTTTCCAATCTCTGGTTGTTTTTGCTTTTCATCTTTTGATTCGGTTTTCCTTCATGGAAACACAGGCTTTATATTCAGACACTTGCGAGCAATATGACCAACAGTATTGCATTTAAAGCAAGTCCGATTATCAGAAACATTTCCACTAGTGGGTTTCAATCCACTTGTGGACTTGATCTTAGCCTTGTCCCGAAGTTCTTTCTCCTTTTGAATTCATCATTTGATTGCTTACCGATTATATCTTCTTCTTGAACCGTATTCGTTCCATACACAAAGTTGATGTTTTTTCATTTGTATGCTTGGAACGTCGACTTTGAGTTCTTCATCGGTTCTTCTTCAGCTTCTAAACCCAGTCCAGCTCTCCTGTTTTCTGGACCATAAGGTGACAGTATCTATCAATCATTTGCTTCATAGTTTCACCTTTGATCATCGTGAAGATTTCAAACTCTTTCTTAATTAAGGCCTTCTTGCTCTTGATCATTTCATCACTTCCTTTGAATTTATCACAAAGGGATTGCCATAATTCTTGTGAAGTTTCAAACTCTGGCAACAGTATCATAGTATCTTCCTTTATTGATTTTTGAATCAAGCTAATCATTTTCTTTTCGGCGACATAATTTGCTTTATCACCCGGTGAGAACTTGTTCAACGGAAGATCTTGATCATGCTCATTCTTTGGCCATTTGTAACCATCCTCAATTGCAACCCAGCTGTCGAATTGGTTTGCTTATATCCAATTCATAAACTTTTCCTTCCATCCTTCAAACTCATATATACTCATTAGCTTCGGCGGTTTCTGAGTAGTACCCATTTCATTGTCGATATTCATCTGATTCGCCGCAAGAGTATTTGCATTTGATGAAGAAGTCATTTGAGAAACGAACACATTGTGAAAATCTTCTATCTTGACAACCTGAAGACTTATCTGAAGATATGATCAAAAACACTTGGAAATTGATTAGCAACAGAAAAATTTAGCACGATCCGTAAGTTAAAAACGTTTAAAATTTTTTCCGAAAACAGTTTTTAACCCGATTATATCTTTAAAATCGTCTCGTCGATACGACTCTAACGATATATAATGTTCGTGACGATTTTCAGGATTTTCATGCTTTTTTTAGGAACCTTAGACAAGTTCGGGTGAACTTGTCAAAGACTTATCAAGTTCGGTCGAACTTGATATGGATATTTCAAGAAACAGGTAAGTTCGGTCGAACTTATGAAGAGTTTTCAAAACTTTAACTAAGTTCGAGCGAATTTAAGCAAATTTTCAACAAACTTTATACAAGTTCGGTCGAACTTGATAAATTTTGAAGAATTTTGTGCTAAGTTCGAGCGGACTTGAGATAAAAAGCTTGAAAACTATCAAGTTCGGTCGAACTTGAGTAAAATTCAGTGAACTTTCGTCAAGTTTGGTCGAACTTGGTCTCAAGTTCGATTGAAATGGTTTTGCAAATCATGGTTTTTTGAACTTTTTGAAATCAAATCGGTTGAATTTGATGTCCAAACTCTCAAGGGTTTACCACAAGTGTATTTTACATGACATATTCAAAAATCACCCATTTTTTACCATGAAATCATCAAGTATGTGAAAATGTTAAGAAAAATGATAGAATGGAGTAGAATAAGAGAGATTCTTGTCTTGATTCCAGCAAATTTAGGTATCCAGGCTCTGATACCACTTGTAGGAACGTCCACGAACAGCTCGGGAACCTAAGTTTGCTATCTATTGTCCAATTAGGTGGAAACTAATGACAAGTTAATCGAATAACAAGAATTACTCATTTAAAGATTGATTTCATTGATCCAAAGTTCATATACATTCGAGATCCAGATCCGGCAGAGCTTTGCCTCTAAGATGCCAAAATTACAAGTTTTTTACAAATGAAAACCCAAGGCTCCTATTTATAGGCAAGCAAGTTCGCCCAAGAGACAACTCAAGTTCGCCCGAAGATGGTTAAGTTCGCCCGAACTTGACCTTAGTCAAGTTTGGCCGAACTTGACTTCTCAAGTTACTCTCCAGCGAACTTGGTCTCTATTTCACATAAATACGCCTAGTTTCTAACAGTTTAAGCTCAAACCACTCAGACTTGATTCATAATGACATTAATGATGAAGGCAACAGACATATGCACCAACAAGCTTCAAGTAGTTTAAAGCCTGCGGTCCTGCAGTATTCACAGGCGAAGAAGGACCAACCAAGATGTTTCACTGGTTCAACTCGATCGAAGTTACTTTCAGGCAAAACGGATGTCCTGAAAACCTCCGCACTGTCAACACCACTGGAGTCTTTTAGTCAAGGGCACTTGACTGGTGGATTGCCGAGCGCAACATGCGCGGTAATGATAAAGCTTATGCTCTCGCTTGGGAAGAACTTAAGGAGCTCATGATCAAAGAGTTCTGCCCGCCGCACGAAATCCAGCAGTTGGAAAATGAATTTTGGGGTATCAAGCAAATCGATGGTGACAATGCTGGTCTCACCACTCGCTTCAAGCAGCTCATCCTCATCTGCCCAGGTCAAGTGGACACTACCGAGAAAGCTGTCAAGAAATATCTCCGTGCTCTCCCCGACTGTGTCGCCGACTTTGTTCAAGCTGCAAGACCAACTATCATCGAAGAGACTTACCAACTCGCAACCGATACCAACGATAAACGAGTCTTGGCTGGAGCTTTCAAAGTCTCAACCAAGAACCTCAGCCAAGCTACTGTTGAGCCAAGCACCGATACTGCTCCATCTCAAGCCTCCAAGTCAAATCACCAGAACCGCAAGCGGGAGGGTAACAACAAGAACTGCACAGTAGTCCTAGCACCGAACTCCCAGTCTCGCCAAGCTGCTACTCCCAACGCACCAGCTGCTAAGCGTGCGTATACTGGACCTCACCCTCTGTGCTCCAAGTGCACATACGATCACGCGGTTGGAGGAAACTGTCGCTTTTGTGCCAACTGCAACATCTATGGGCACTTCACGGCGCACTGCCGCACTGGTCCACGTCAGCTAGCTCCTCCTACTCTCGCAGCACTGCCAGCTCCTCTCAATGCAATGCCAGTCAACCAGGCACCGCAAGCACCAGCAGTTCAGGCACGTGCTTGCTACACTTGTGGCGACCCGAATCATTTCAGCAATGTCTACCCAAACCATGTTGTGAAACAAGAACCACAGCAGCAGCAGCTTCAGCGACAGCCACCACAGCTGCCGCAGCAGCAACTGTAACACCCAAAAAACGGGTTTGGTAATTAAAACCCGTTAATGTTAAAGAACGGGTAAAATACCATCTATGGTAAAAAGTGACGGAATAAGCGTTAAAATTTTAAGGAATCAAAGCTAACGCTAGTTAAAGAGAACAAATACTTTATAGTAAATAAAAGTTCATATAAATTGAATCGGGTTGTAGCACCCCAAATTGAAGTAATTTGACTAGGAATATCTAAACCTAGTTATAATAATGGTTAGTTTCTAGTAAGTGTTATATGGGGGTTTAAACAAAAACTAAACTTGAGGGACCTAGGATGTCAAAAAGGAAACTTGAGTTTTAAAACGAAAAAAATTAGACATAAGACACACTTAGTGTGTGTGTGTATGTCGATTTCCAGGAGAAGGAAAAAAAGGGAGAAACCCTAGTTCATCTTAAATCACAAAAATTGAAGAGAAATTGGAGCTCAAATTCATGCATGAACATGAATTATCGATCACCTAGATGAGGGGATCATAAGGTATGTTTAAAAACCTATATTGGTGAAGGTCATGAATTGAGACAAGTAGAATACTTGCAATTAGGCTGTTGGATTATAATCCAAAGATAAAATAAGTGTATGTGTATGCTTGATTTCGTTAGACATAAAGAAATTATGCAGTATTTGATGTAAGATTACTTGTAAGTGATTAGCAAGTAGATTATGAAGTGGGTTTTGATAAAATGATGAAGATGATGATATACATATGTTTAAAATCATCATACATGGTAGTAATTGGAAGATACTTGAACAATTTATGAGTTTGAGAATATGTTCATAGTTTCCATGAAGTGGGTTTTGTATCATAAGATGAAATAGATGATATGTTCATGTTATATGATGTTTTAAATCATCATGTGCTTATGAATATTTAAAGTATTTGACTAAGTTTGATATTTGGGTAAATTCCATGTTTATGATGCAAATGGTTGTTTTATAGTGATGAAACAATCCCAAGTTCTTTTATGAGATTGATAAATTTAACATACAATGATTATAATTATGTTAAATTGATATTAACGATTGTATGAAATTAGTTGGGAATTTAGTTAATATGGTAGCCAAGAATTAACGCCTACCGGGTATTTGATGAAATGCCTAAGTGAGCTCGTTAAACCTATTTGTGCATTTACAAATGTTAATAGGCTGTTGACTTTTAAAAGTCAAACTGACCTATAATAAGATCAAATGATAATTTGATATGAAATATGTAAGGTTGAATAGTCGTGATGAATAATGACTAATCTAACCATCTTGCGAATGATAAATGATAGTTTGAGGCTTGACAAGCTAGGTGGAAGCTTGGGAGGAAGCAGGTCAAACGGATTAAGTACACGGAAAAGCATAATCAGATGTAATGTAAGTAAAGCTTACATTTATATTTTTAAGGAGAACATCTACTTATAAATAGATTAATAACAAGGTGATATAGTATTTGAAATGAGTCTTTGTATCACAACATTCCGACGCAAATCGATACGGTTCGGAACTAGTGAAAAAGATAAGGAACCACATTTGATGGTAAAAAGGGTAAAAACAAAAATTTGGTCAAGTGTTAACGGATAAACAAGGAGTTTTGATAAGACACTTTATGGTGTAAGCCTTAATGGGTCAAAAGAATAAAGAAACGAGTTTTAAGTAATACGACCCTATGGTGCGAACCATAACGGGTCGAACGAAATAAATGATAATAAATATAATTTTTACAATAAACAATGTTTGATTATATCGATATGTAAAAAGGGCGAGTCAAGAAAATGAATTAAACGGACAAACGGGTCAAATGGTGATGTCATCAACATTTGAAAAATGAAATTTTATATATTTCGTTGTTAAGTTTCATGCTTTGTGGTCATGTATTACGTTGAGTTAGTACGTAGAATCGCAAAGTGTCGCTAACAGGGTAAAAATTAGATCCGCGCCAGGTACGTGTAGAGGTCATACCCTCGATGAGGGTTTGCGGTATGACTAAAGTTAGTCGAGCTAAGGGCGGACACTAGATCACCTCAAGTGAGGTATATCTAGTGTTTGGGTAAAACGACTATTAGAGTCGAGATTATTGTTGTAGCGAAAAATGCATTTGAGTGAATTCATAAGACTAAACAATGAGAGTCTTTTATGTTTTTAAGAACATAATAAAATTTAAACGGAATACAGGTTAAAAGTGTTCATTTGGTCAAAATAGGATTTTGAAAGTCCTTCGTCGTAAAAAGAACTAAAGTAGACCAAAATGCTAATTTTCAAACCGGGCAAACGAACCTTAAGTGTAGTTTGAAAATAAGTTTTATGACTGAGTAAATTCTTTTGATAAGTGTAAAAGTGAAAGGTATAAGCCTTTTTGTTCTAATGCCTCGTAATGGGTCTTTTCCGTAAATTGTCGAACCGAATGGTACATTTCGGAATAAATGATTTCACTATAGCAAATCCACCACAAATATAGTTGTTGTGGAAGATAAATAGAAGTATCAATGTGAAAATAGGAAGTAAGGAAGGAGGAAGTGAGATTTAAGCTTAAGTGTTTAAATCTCTAAACGGTTAAAATGAATATGCGCATAAACCGGGAATGGATGCGGAATTCATAAAAATTTAGAATCTGGGTTGAGGATTTCTACTTAAATATGTAGGTAAACATTTTACGGACATTTAGAAACAAGTTTCAAGTGAAACGGATAAGTAACGAAAAAGATACGAAAGTTTTAGTAAAAAAAAGAGTAAAAACTGCAGACTGAACTGTAGCCTACGGATGAACTATAAGCTACGATTGGGCTTTGCTGCCCAGATCAGAATTGATGAACTGTAAGCTATGGCTGAACCATAGCTTACGGCTGTTACTGTAATAAAAAAAACAAAAAAAAAATATTTTTGTTCCTTGAGTTATCAATGTTATCAAATTACATTTTGGCACTATATAGCTAATAATTAACATTGTTAAATGTTATTTAGGTCATCATTATGAAGTATTGGATGCGATCAAGCTACATGAAGAACCGAATACGATCAAGTTAAAGCTTCCGTAATTTGTTTAGTCGTTACAAAACTATTCATCGTTTATATATTAAAATGTTATAAAATTTTAGAAGTTTTATGAAACTTATGAACGTGTAATCGCATATAAATTCTTGTATATGCGGAATTATCATAAATTTCGATTTATGGATTAAGGGTCTTACATCAACCACCACCAGGCTCAGAATGACAACAACGTTTTCAATGATACGTTCCTCACTAATGGTATTTATGTATCTTGCTTATTTGATACTCGAGCTGATAACTCTTTTGTATCGTAGAATTCGAAAAGCTTTTAAATGTAAACGTGCTAATCTCCCAAGTACCTTCGACGCCGAAATCGCCACCGGAAGAACCATTACCGTTAACTCCGTTCTACATGATTGTACTCTCGAACTTAACAATCACAACTTCCTGATCGATCTCATATCTATGCAGTTAGGTAGTTTTGATGTCATAGTAGGCATGGATTTTCTTCGCAAGAATCGTGCCAAAGTCGTTTTTTTCGATAAAATAATTCACTTTCCCCTCCCAAACGGTGATCAACTGCATGTTTACGGCGAAACCTCTCAAAGAAGTTGATGCTTTTGTCATGTACCCAAGAGAAGAAGTGCTTGCGAAAGCAGTGCATCGCCTTTTCTAGCCCATATCGTAAACCCGAAGAAGGAAATGAAAACCTTGAAAGATGTACCTGTTGTTTGTGATTTTCCCAAAGTTTTCCCCCGACGATTTACCTGGTTTACCCTCTACTCGTGATATCGAATTCCGTACTGATCTAATCCCCGGTGCTACACCTGTCGCTAAAGCTCCCTATCGCCTTGCACCATCCGAAATGCGCGAGCTATCTAGCCAAATTCAAGAACTTCTTGATAAAGGCTTTATACGCCCGAGCAGATCACCTTGGGGCGCACCTGTTCTTTTTGTGAAAAAGAAGGATGGATCGTTCCGAATGTGCATTGACTACAGGGAACTTAACAAGCTTACAATTAAGAACCGCTACCCTCTTCCTCGAATTGATGATTTGTTTGATCAACTTCAAGGTGCTACTTGTTTTTCCAAGATTGATTTACGTTTCGGTTATCACCAGTTACGCGTGCTTGAAGAAGACATTCCGAAAACCGCCTTTCGTACTCGCTATGGCCATTATGAATTCGTGGTCATGCCTTTTGGACTCACCAACGCACCTGCTGTCTTCATGGATTTGATGAACCGTGTGTGCAAAACCTTTCTGGATCTTTTCTTCATTGTTTTTATCGATGATATTCTTATTTACTCTAAGTCGAGAGCCGAACACGCGCAACATCTTCGTTTAGTTCTCGAACTTCTCCAAGGAAACCGTCTCTACGCCAAAATTCTCCAAGTGTGAATTTTGGCTTAGTGAAGATCAATTTCTCGGTCACGTCATCAATGACCAAGGAATCCACGTCGATCCCGCCAAAATTTAAGCTTTAAAGAGTTGGAATACTCTGAAGAATCCATCAGAAGTCCGTTCCTTCCTCAGATTGGCAGGTTACTATCACCGATTCATCACCGACTTTTCGAAAATCGCCGTACCCCTCACCTCTTTGACTCATAAGGATAAACCATGTGTTTGCTCTGCGACGCTCCCGTTCTTGCACTTCCCGACGGAGACGACGATTTCGTTGTTTATTGCGATGCCTCTAAACTAGGTCTTGGCTGTGTCCTTATGCAACGAGATAAATTATCGTGTATGCATCTCGACAACTCAAAATCCACGAGAAGAACTACACTACCCACGATCTCGAGCTCGGTGTAGTTGTTTTTGCATTAAAGATACGGCGACACTACCTTTATGGCACAAAGTGTACGACCTTCACCGACCATAAGAGCTTACAACACATCTTTAACCAGAAAGAACTAAACATGCGCCAATGTAGATGGGTTGAACTTCTCAACGACTATGATTGTGAGATACGCTACCATCCCAGCAAAGCAAACGTCGTAGCCGATGCTCTCAGTCGACGAAGCTATGTGTATAGCATTCATGACATCCAAGACTAGAATAAACTCGAAACCCTGATTCGCGAAACCCAGCACACATGTTTCATTGAGAACACCTTGTCTGAGGAAATCAAATGTGGTGCCAAAACCCACCTGGAGAATAAGTCTAACGGGATCTATTACTTTCTGAATCGCATTTAGATCCCTAGCCGCAATAACCTTCGAGAGTTACTAATGACCGAAGCCCATAAGTCTCGATATTCCATTCACCCCGGTGCCGACAAGAGGTACCAGGATGTCCATTCTAGGTATTGGTGGCCGGGCATGAAAAAGGATATCGCTATGTACGTTTCTAAATGCTTAACTTGTGCGAAAGTTAAAGCCGAACATCAACGACTGTCACACCCCGACCCGCAGCGGAAAAGGTGATCGGGGCATGATTGGGTTATCATCAAAGCTCATGACATTTATTTTAACGTTTCATATTCATTAATACAATTTAATGGAAATTTACAATCATAATTACATCATGACCTAAACATCAATCTAAGCTTCTTTGTTTTCTTCTAAGGCATTTCCTATGTTTTCCTTGCTTCATCCTGTTCACCTGTATCATGTGTAAAAAGGGTTTTTGGATCAACAAAAAGTTAGCGAGTGAATCCTATGGAAAACATTTGAACATGTTTATTTAATTGATTATAAAATAAAGTGCACAACCACACATGAGTAAAAATAGATGTAAACTTATTCATAAATCAATTTAATATTAAACAATACACACATGAACCATAATGGATCGTTTAGAGGCACGCGTTGCTCAACTCGTCTCTCACGAGGAACTGATGGGCCTAATGAATGAATTGCATAAACATGATAATATGAAAGACATAACTACAAACAATATAAACTCAATAATACACACATGAACAATAATGGATTTGTTTTGAGGCACGCGTTGCTCAACTCGTCTCCCACGAGGAACTGATGGGCTTAATGAATGAATTTCATATAAGTTGACAAAATGAAATACATAATCACAACAATATAAACAATCTAAGTTTAGATCACGATATGGTATGGCACAAGTTTAAATAAACGAGTTAATTATTTTGTGACACATGACACACCCCAAAACGTGTAATTAAAAAGGAGGAGTTGTAAGATTCACTCACAGTGGGTGTGTTCGGTTGATGATGTTGAATGCACGCGAAGTGGTTTTATCCACGAGTAAAATTAACCTAGATAAATAGCATTATGGTTCGGTAAGTAAACGGATTTTATTAATCCATTTTAGTAGGATTGTTGGGTGTATTTTTGTGAGTTTAAGGCTATTTTCCAACCTTAAAAATGTTATTTTTAAGTATTTTTAATTGATTTTTAATTAAAATAAATAAATAAAAATAATAAAAAAAGTTGACTTTTTTGACCGTTGACCGTTGACCATTGACTGTTGACTTGGACCGGTTCGTATGCGTGTATGTGTGTGCTGAGTGAGGCTCGAACCCGAGACCTCCCGTACGCGTGCACGCAGCTCTACCAACTGAGCTACGTGTCTAACCCGAAATATTTCTGTTTTTAATTATATTTATATATTAATTAGATTAATCCGAAAATCAACTTATTTCTAAAAAGATTTTACTGAATCGGACCGGTGCTCTCCACAGGTCTCGAACCCGGGACCTGTGGGTTGAGTTAACACACAGTCCACCGCTGGACTGTGTGTCTAACTTGTTAAATAATCCGATTTATATTATACTTATGAACAAACTTCATTATTTCATTTCTGCCTTATTTTAAAAAGTTTGATAATTGTTCGGACCGGTGCGGTAGTCCGGACTCGAACTCGTGACCTGTGTTTTAAATGCGCACACTGTCTTCGCTGGACTGTGTGTCTATCTTGGTTATTATTCCGGTTTTTATTAAACTTAACATGTACAGCGGTGACTCCGGTTCGGTTAACAAAAAAAGACATTTTTATTAAGGCAAGCATGCGTGGGACAAGATTCGAACTCGAGACGTTTACGTGTTTAATGTGCACACAGTCCACCGCTGGACTGTGTGTCTAACCCGAGTTATATCTTGATTTATAATAAACTTAAACACTACAGAAACTTCGTCTTCTTCGTTGATTTTAACCAGAATCGGAAGTCCGACTGGTTCGATGTTTTAATCATGTTCGTTAGTGTTTTGAGGTTAATTACAGATGAGATATGTAAAAAGAATGATAGATTTAAGCGTAAGGTATACCGACTGGACTCCTCTGTTTCTCCGGCAGAACTCCGGCGACAGCAAAAGATTCCGTCGTCGTGTCTTGCAGCAGAGAGTCTTCAGCAAGCTTGAAAAGGATGTGGGTGACTTCGGTATAAGCTCAGGGGGTTCAGTAAGGCTCAGAAGTGAAGGGTTCGGTTTTCCGGCGATGTGCAGAAGTTTTCCGGCGAGTGAAATTACGTCGGGTAAAGGTGCGGTTTTGAGCGAAAAAGCTTGCAGAGGTTTGAGGGGGTATTTATAAGGCAGGTCATCGATGAATTTGGTCCGATTTCCGACTTGATTCGTCGGTTAAAAATTCTCCGGCGGTTATAGCTTGTGTCGCGCGTTCAGGCGTCGGTTATAACCGATGTCCTAGTAAATGTTTACGTTAAGAACAAAAGAAACCGTTCAATCTCGCGAGATCGCCGGGTTTTCCGACGACTGCAATTTGGGCGCCGGTTTTGAATTCGAGAATCATGATATGAATTAATTGATTCTAATAATTAACAAAGAACACTAGTGGCGCAGTGGTTGAGTGTGTGTGCGATAAGACTTTGCTGAAACGGTTGACTGACCCGGGTTCGAAACCCGGCAGAACCATTATATTTTTATTTCATTATTTTTAACAATTTTTCAAAAACAAACTATATATTCCAATATAATAATTAATTATGTATCGTTTAAAATTAATTTGGGCATTAAATACGCCACGAAATTTTAAACTGATTGTTCGGTTAATAAACGGAGCGGGTTTGGTAAAATCCGTTTTTGACGGATGTTACAGTATCCCCTGCTTCTTAGAAATTTCGTCCCGAAATTTAAGTAGTAATATATTTGACTAAAAGAATGATGGTGTTTAGTTTGACAGTTACATACTTAGAAGAAGAGTAAGGGTTTAACTTTTTGTTTGAGGCGGTTAACGTCCCTTGTAAGGGTTAAGTACCCTATTACAAGAATCGCTTTTTGTTGCCTACTGTAAAAGTATTGATAAGCAGAGTTGATTCGCTAAATATGATATCATGCATAAGAGTTTGGATATGTTTGGAAGGATATGGTTATATCCGAAGGCAAAACTTCTAATACTACAACCTACATGGAACTTCTCATAACCATCTAACAATACCTCTGATCCTTTGACAAGAATACTTATATATAGGAAGTACCAGCGGTGTATCCACCATATTCTTGTCAAATTTTCATTGGTTTTATCAGTAAGTTATGATTGGTTCTATGACTATAGAACATAAATAAACACAACAGCTAATATTTGAATCCACATTCTGATAGCATATATGTTTGAATGGTGACAGTTCCTCTCTCGTTTGTTATGATGGAGAGGTTAGTTTATGTAGAAATGGAACACAATCCAATTTCTTTAAATAGCGAGATGATATAAATGTAACACAAATTTTAACCAAGACAATATTAAATCCTACATGGAACTTCTCATAACCGCCTGATAATGCCTCTGATCCTTTGGCAAGAATACTTATATATAGGAAGTACCAGCGGCGTATCCACCATATTCTTGTCAAATTTTCGTTGGTTTTATCCGCAAGTTATGATTAGTTACCAAGAAACTACTAAATCCTACATAGAACTTCTCATAACCGTCTGACAATGCCTCTGATCCTTTGACAAGAATACTTATATATAGGAAGTACCAGCGGCGTATCCACCATATTCTTGTCAAATTTTCATTGGTTTTATCAGTGAATTATGATTAGTCCTATGTGACTCTACAACCAATACAACAAACACAAAATACTGAAAATGAAAATGTCTGTGCGATCAAGGCTCAATCAAACGGAGCCGATCGTATTGCATGTACTGAAAATGAAAATGTCTGTGCGATCAAGGCTCAATCAAACGGAGCCGATCGTATTGCATGTACTGAAAATAATAAATTTAATCTAAACAATAATCACACAAACAGCCTATACATGGAGCCTCTCATAACCGCCTGATAATGCCTCCGATCCTTTGACAAGAATACTTATATATAGGAAGTACCAGCGGCGTATCCACCATATTCTCGTCTAATTCTCATTGACTTTATCCGCAAGTTATGATTAGTTCTATGTGACTCTACAACAACCACAACAACCACAAGATACTGATAATGAAAATGTCTGTGCGATCAAGGCTCAATCAAACGGAGCCGATCGTATTGCATGTACTGAAAATAAAATGTCTGTCCGATCAAGGCTCAATCAAACGGAGCCGATCGTATATGGGCACGCCAGGTTCAACCTCATAATGAAATGGGGAACATGCTCAACGCTCATAATGTAATGGGGAGCGGCGACCTATGAAATTGCATGTACTGAAAATTGTAACATCCGTCAAAAACGGATTTACCAAACCCGCTCCGTTTATCAACCGAACAGTCAGTTAAAATTTTCGTTGCGAATTAAAAGCCCAAAATAATTTTAAACGATACATAATCAATTATTATACGGGGATATATAATTAGTTTTTGAAAAACTGATAAAAATCGCAAAATAAAAATGATTTGCTTCTGCCGGGTTTCGAACCCGGGTCTGTACCGACTCAACAATGACTTATCACCCAGCCAATCATCCGCTCCGCCACTTCGATTTTCTGTTATTAAAAGGAATCAATTAATTCAAGTATTAATGTTCGGAAGTCAAATTCGTCAATTTGCGCCCAATTAGCAGTCGTCGGAAATCCCGACGACTTCGCCGTTTAATTACGTTTCCGCTCAAATTAACCGAAGACTTAACTCCCACAACGGTTATAACCGACGTCTGAACCCGCGACATCAGCCATAACCGCCGGAGAACGGCTGACTTCAAATTGAGACCGAATTCAGACCCCATACATCTCGATACTACCCTATAAATTCACCCACAACTCACCAGAAATCTTTCACTCTCAAATCGCACCCTTTCTCGGCGAAAACTCACTCGCCGGAAATATTTTATACGTCGCCGGAAAACCGAGCCCTTAATCTCTGAGCTTTACTGAACCCCCTAAACTTATACCGAAGTCACCCACACCCTTTGTAAACTTTCTGAAGATTCTCTGCTGCAAGACACTCGTCGCCGGAAGAGCTTGCTGTCGCCGGAGTTCTGCCGGAAAACAGAGGAGAACCAGTCGGTACTTTTCACGCCTAATTCCTTTCCTTTTTACTTTTATCTCGTCTGTAATTGATCATAAAACGCTAAAGAAATCTGAATCAACATTTCGAACCAGTCAGTCGTCACTTCCGGTTAAAACCAGTGAAGAAGACGATGTTTCGGTAATGGTTAAGTATAATTAAAATCAAGTTATTTACCGGGTTAGACACACAGTCCAGCGGTGGACTGTGTGCACTTTGAACGCTAAGGTCTCGAGTTCGAGTATTGTTCCTCACACGCTGCCTTAATAAAAATTCCTTTTTCCGCAAACTGAACCGGATTGAATTAGGTATATGTTAAGTATATTGATAACCGAGTTTATAACCAAGTGAGACACACAGTCCAGCGGTGGACTGTGTGTACGCTAACCCACAGGTCCCGGGTTCGAGACCTGTGGAGCGCACCGGTTTTCGGGATTTAAATTGTTTTTAAAGAAAAGGCTTTCTGCTTAATTCTAATTAATATATATATATATAATTAAAATCAGTTTTTATAACGGGTTAGACACGTAGCTCAGTTGGTAGAGCTGCGTGCACGCGTACGGGAGGTCTCGGGTTCGAGCCTCACCCAGCGCACAACAATATGCCTTCGAACCGGTCAACGGTCAGTCAAAGTCAACGGTCAAAGTCAACTGTAGCAAAAATCAAATATTTTTTTTTATTATTTTTATTAAAATTTTTTAATTAAAAATCAATTAAAAATACTTAAAAATAACATTTTTAAGGTTAGAAAATAGCCTCAAACTCACAAAAATACACCCAACAATCCTACTAAAATAGATTAATAAAATCCGTTTGCTTACCGAACCAAAATGCTATTTATCTAGGTTAATTTCACTCGTGGTTAAAACCATTTCGCGTGCATTCAACCTCATCAACCGAACGCAACCAATGTGAGTGAATTCTTACAAATTCCCCTTTTTATTCATGTTTTGGGGTGTATCATGTGTCGCTTAAACTAATTCTCTTATGCAAATTCGTGCTATACCATTATATGATTTAAATTAGAATGTAACTATTTGGTTGTGATGTATTACATATTGTCAAAGTTGTATGCAAATTATTTAGGCCTATCAGTTCCTCGTGGGAGACGAGTTGAACAACGCGTGCCTTAAAACTCATTCATTAGGCCCATCAGTTCGTAAGAACAATGCGTGCCTCAAAACTCATTCATTAGGCCCATCAGTTCGTAGAACAACGCGTGCCTCAAAACTCATTCACTAGGCCCATCAGTTCCTCGTGGGAGACGAGTCGAACAACGCGTGCCTCAAAACAATCATTTGGTGTATGTGTGTGAAATATTCAATATTGTTTGTTGTGTGAATAAATTTACATCTACATTTACTCATATGTGGTTATGCACATTATTTATAATCAATTAGATAAACTTGTTCAAATGTTTTCCATAGGATTCACTCGCCAACTTTATGTTGATCCAAAAACCCTTTTACACATGATACAGGTGAACAGGTTGAAGCAAGGAAAACATAGGATATGCCTTAGAAGAGAACCAAGAAGCTTAGATTAATAGTTAGAACATGTTGTATCATTTATTGTAAATTTCCATTAAATTGTATTAATGAATATGAAACGTTTAATAAATGTCATGAGCTTTGATGATAACCCAATCATGCCCCGATCACCTTTTCCGCTGCGGGTCGGGGTGTGACAGATTGGTATCAGAGCCATGACTATAGGGATATAGGATAGGTTATTAGACCCTTAGAGCCTATACTATAGTCTGCCTAAATTTTAATTGATTAGGTGGTTACATACAAACTTGTGATATTTATTTGTTTCATATTACCGTCAAACATACATGCTTATATACATATTCGTTATACATATATCAATGTTCATATATTCAATTCATTTTCATACTCTCATTATTCAAGGATTTTGTTGCAATTTTCAAATCCCATCAAAGTAAGTTCTGCGACGGGCATGTAGTAACCGGAAGGGTACAAGTACCGGTAGTCGGGACGTCCTGTCTAGGTTGGCATTCGTATAAATCCAAAATAACGGACTAGTTTGCCTACCTGGGGACTAACGATGAGAGTACGACGGACCTATTAGGCCAAAGCATGCCACACCAAACATCGTTCGAACTAACCTCACTTTGAGATGTCACCGTGTCCATGCCTGGGCACATTCCGAATATCATACGTTACATATTTCTCGATTTTCTCCGGGTTTTAGTGTACGTAACCAGGCTAACACATGCGAACCATATGAAAAACCCGGTAATCATGGGGGCCCACGTGATTACGAAGGTGAAGTATGGCGGCATGCAAGGCCCAAATACGAGCAAAGCCCAAGACATCCTATGGATGTAGTAGATTTATTTTTTTCTATATTTATTTTATGAACGTTCATTCCCAAACACGACCCACGATTCCAAAGGCATCCAACTCATACTCTTGATATGTATTCCTTGTAGATGTCTTCTAGCCTCGCTCGTAGGAAAATGAGAGCAGGAAAAGCCCGTGAACGCATGGCTGCCCAAATCGCTCAGCAAATGGCGACCGTAATACCCAACATCGTAGTTCAAGTTCAACAAGCCCTTACCGCTAATTCCGTCAACCCAACCCACCAAGAAGATCAAAACACTATAAATCCTTCAGTCACTAAATGCACCTACAAACATTTCAAATCCTGCGATCCTCCAAAATACGAAGGTACTGAAGGTGTCACCGCTCTCCTCCAATGGTTCGAAGAAATGGAGAACACTTTTCTAAATTGCGATTGCCCCGACGATCGCAAAGTGCGTTATGCTACCGGTCGTTTACTTGGAACAACACTCACATGGTGGAATACAGAGAAGACCAAACGAGGTGTTGAAGATGCTATGACTTTGACTTGGGAAGAGTTGAAGGGAATCATGACAAGACGGTTTTACCCTAGAAGCGAAATCAAGAAATTGGAGGATGAGTTCCATGCTTTGAAACAAAAGGAAGGCGACCACACCACCTACAACAAGAGATTCCTTGAGCTAAATCAAATGGTTCCCAACTTGTTCACTCCCCTCTATCGTTTGATCGAGCACTACATTCGTGGTCTTCCATCAAAGATTCAAGATTCTGTAATAAGTACCTCGCCTGCAACTTTGGAAGCAGCAATGGAGCTAGCAACCGCGCTCACTGAGAACCGAATCCGAAACAAAGATTTCAAAGAGGAGAAGAAGAAGGATAAAGCATCAATCGAAACCACAAACTCCACCCGAACCGAATCCTCTACACCACCTATTTCTAAGAGAAAACAAGATGGGCAAATCTTCGCCGTCACCCAACGCAACCAACCAGCTTCACAAGTTGTACCTCCCCAAACTATCCCAATCACTCAAGCAGCACCCAACTCAACTTACCCAAATAAGAAGCCTTACATTGGACCTCACCCTCAATGCAACACCTGTTTCTATCACCATCCATCTACCTTACCCTGTCGACTATGTGCGAATTGTGGACGCTACGGTCATTTGAGCAAAGTTTGCCGCACCTCTCAAAACCAAACCTCAACCCCTACTCAACCCATGATACAAACATATCAACAACCTCAATACCCCATGTTTCCATATGTTCGAGCTTGTTTCAATTGTGGCGACCCTACCCATTTTAGAAACACGTGCCCTCGTTTGGTTAACATCATAAACGCCCAAGCTCAAGCAAACCCAGTTAACCATGCAAATCAAACAAACCCATCCCCACCGCCAGCAAGAGGAAGAGTTTATAACATCAACGCCAATCCTGTTGAAGATATTAACGGTCCGAACCAACCACTTAATTAGCCTTCTCTCACCAAGAATCAAGATTCAACTCCAATCACTTAGTTTTTATGTTTTTCTTTATGTTATCTCAATTTTCACGTATCTCAATTGGAAATTTATCCAAGAATTTTAATGCAAATTACTAGTTCAGTTTGTTTTATACTCATTAATTTAATATTCATATCATCATACTTCACGACGTATCTCAGTTTCATCATTTAAAGAAGTTGAGTTGTGTCTCACTTCTACATAGACTAACCTCTCCATCATATTAAACGAGAGAGGTATTGTCATCATTCAAACATGTATACTATTAGAATTAAGACTCAAGCGCTGGTTGTTGTGTTTGTTTATGTTCTAGAGTCACATAGAACCAATCATAACTTACTGATAAAACCAATGAAAATTTGACAAGAGTATGGTGGATACGCCGCTGGTACTTCCTATATATAAGTATTCTTGTCAAATGATCGGAGGCATTATCAGGCGGTTATGAAAGGTTCCATGTATAGGCTGTTGTGGGATTGTTGTTTAGATTAAGTTTATCATTTTCAGTACATGCAATACAATCGGCTCCGTTTGATTGAGCCTTGATCACACAGACATTTTCATTCTCAGTACATACAAAACGATCGGCTCCGTTTGATTGAGCCTTGATCGCACAGACATTTTCATTTTCAGTACATGCAATACGATTGGCTCCGTTTGATTGAGCCTTGATCGCACAGATATATTCCATATCAGTATTTTATGTTTGTTGTATTGGTTGTAGAGTTATGTAGGACTAATCATAATTCATTGATAAAACCAATGAAAATTTGGCAAGAATATGGTGGATACGCCGCTGGTACTTCCTATATATAAGTATTCTTGCCAAAGGATCAGAGGCGTTATCAGGCGGTTATGAGATGTTCCATGTAGGATTTAGTATTGCCTTGGTTGAAATTTGTGTTACATTTACATCATCTCACTATTTAAAGAAATTGGATTGTGTTCCATTTCTACATAAACTAACCTCTCCATCATAACAAACGAGAGAGGAACCATCACCATTCAAACATATATGCTATCAGAATGTGGATTCAATTATTAGTTGTTGTGTTTATTTGTGTAGATTGTAGAATTTCTGCCTTAGGATATAACCCTAAGCATATTCAAACTTTTATGCATGAAATCAAATTTAGCAAATCAATTATGCTTATCAATACTTTTACAGTAGGCAACAAAAAGCGATTCCTGTATTAGGGTACTTAACCTTTACAACGAACGTTACCGCCTCAAACGAAAAAAAATAAACCCTTATTTCTTTTAAACATGTAACTGTCAAACTAAACACCATCATTCTTTTAGTCAAGTATATCACTATTCAAATTTCAGGACGAAATTTCTAAAAAGCAGGGGATACTGTAACATCCGTCAAAAACGGATTTACCAAACCCGCTCCATTTATCAACCGAACAGTCAGTTAAAATTTCCGTTGCGAATTAAAAGCCCAAAATAATTTTAAACGATAGATAATCAATTATTATGCGGGGATATATAATTAGTTTTTGAAAAACTGATAAAAATCGCAAAATAAAAATGATTTGCTTCTGCCGGGTTTCGAACCCGGGTCTGTACCGACTCAACAATGACTTATCACCCAGCCAATCATCCCCTCCGCCACTTCGATTTTCTGTTATTAAAAGGAATCAATTAATTCAAGTATTAATGTTCGGAAGTCAAATTCGTCAATTTACGCCCAATTAGCAGTCGTCGGAAATCCCGACGACTTCGCCGTTTAATTACGTTTCCGCTCAAATTAACCGAAGACTTAACTCCCACAACGGTTATAACCGACGTCTGAACCCGCGACATCAGCCATAACCGCCGGAGAACGGCTGACTTCGAATTGAGACCGAATTCAGACTCCATACATCTCGATACTACCCTATAAATTCACCCACAACTCACCAGAAATCTTTCACTCTCAAATCGCACCCTTTCTCGGCGAAAACTCACTCGCCGGAAATATTTTATACGTCGCCGGAAAACCGAGCCCTTAATCTCTGAGCTTTACTGAACCCCCTAAACTTATACCGAAGTCACCCACACCCTTTGTAAACTTTCTGAAGATTCTCTGCTGCAAGACACTCGTCGCCGGAAGAGCTTGCTGTCGCCGGAGTTCTGCCGGAAAACAGAGGAGAACCAGTCGGTACTTTTCACGCCTAATTCCTTTCCTTTTTACTTTTATCTCGTCTGTAATTGATCATAAAACGCTAAAGAAATCTGAATCAACATTTCGAACCAGTCAGTCGTCACTTCCGGTTAAAACCAGTGAAGAAGACGATGTTTCGGTAATGGTTAAGTATAATTAAAATCAAGTTATTTACCGGGTTAGACACACAGTCCAGCGGTGGACGTGTGCACTTTGAACGCTAAGGTCTCGAGTTCGAGTATTGTTCCTCACACGCTGCCTTAATAAAAATTCCTTTTTCCGCAAACTGAACCGGATTGAATTAGGTATATGTTAAGTATATTGATAACCGAGTTTATAACCAAGTGAGACACACAGTCCAGCGGTGGACTGTGTGTACGCTAACCCACAGGTCCCGGGTTCGAGACCTGTGGAGCGCACTGGTTTTCGCGATTTAAATCGTTTTTAAAGAAAAGGCTTTCTGCTTAATTCTAATTAATATATATATATATAATTAAAATCAGTTATATAACGGGTTAGACACGTAGCTCAGTTGGTAGAGCTGCGTGCACGCGTACGGGAGGTCTCGGGTTCGAGCCTCACCCAGCGCACAACAATATGCCTTCGAACGGTCAACGGTCAGTCAAAGTCAACGGTCAAAGTCAACTGTAGCAAAAATCAAATATTTTTTTTTATTATTTTTATTTAAATTTTTTAATTAAAAATCAATTAAAAATACTTAAAAATAACATTTTTAAGGTTAGAAAATAGCCTCAAACTCACAAAAATACACCCAACAATCCTACTAAAATAGATTAATAAAATCCGTTTGCTTACCGAACCAAAATGCTATTTATCTAGGTTAATTTCACTCGTGGTTAAAACCATTTCGTGTGCATTCAACCTCATCAACCGAACGCAACCAATGTGAGTGAATTCTTACAAATTCCCCTTTTTATTCATGTTTTGGGGTGTATCATGTGTCGCTTAAACTAATTCTCTTATGCAAATTCGTGCTATACCATTATATGATTTAAATTAGAATGTAACTATTTGGTTGTGATGTATTACATATTGTCAAAGTTGTATGCAAATTATTTAGGCCCATCAGTTCCTCGTGGGAGACGAGTTGAACAACGCGTGCCTTAAAACTCATTCATTAGGCCCATCAGTTCGTAAGAACAACGCGTGCCTCAAAACTCATTCATTAGGCCCATCAGTTCGTAGAACAACGCGTGCCTCAAAACTCATTCACTAGGCCCATCAGTTTCTCGTGGGAGACGAGTCGAACAACGCGTGCCTCAAAACAATCATTTGGTGTATGTGTGTGAAATATTCAATATTGTTTGTTGTGTGAATAAATTTACATCTACATTTACTCATATGTGGTTATGCACATTATTTATAATCAATTAGATAAACTTGTTCAAATGTTTTCCATAGGATTCACTCGCCAACTTTATGTTGATCCAAAAACCCTTTTACACATGATACAGGTGAACAGGTTGAAGCAAGGAAAACATAGGATATGCCTTAGAAGAGAACCAAGAAGCTTAGATTGATAGTTAGAACATGTTGTATCATTTATTGTAAATTTCCATTAAATTGTATTAATGAATATGAAACGTTTAATAAATGTCATGAGCTTTGATGATAACCCAAACATTTAAAAAATAATAAACAATAATTACTCAAACAGTTTACACATGGAACCTCTCATAACCGCCAGATAATGCTTCTGATCCTTTGACAAGAATACTTATATATAGGAAGTACCAGCGGCGTATCCACCATACTCTTGTCAAATTCCCATTGGCTTTATCCTTAAGTTATGATTGGTTCTATGTGATAAAGAAAAACATAAAACTAAACAATTGGAGTTGAATCTGGATTTTCGGTGAAGAGGTCTAGTTGGGTATCTTCGACCGGATTGGTGTTGATGTTGAAGACTCTTCCTCTTGCTGGTGGCCTAGCGGTTGGGTTTTCTTGGTTTACTTGGTTAACTGGGTTTGATTGGGCTTGAGCGTTTATGATGTTAACCAATCGAGGGCACGTGTTTCTAAAGTGGGTAGGATCGCCCCAATTGAAACAAGCTCGAACATATGGGAACATGGGGTATTGGGGTTGTTGATAGGTTTGGACCATGTTTTGAGTAGGGGAAAAGATTTGGTTTTGAAAGGTGCGGCAAACCTTGCTCAAATGACCATAGCGTCCACAAGTTGCACATAGTCGACAAGGTAAGGTAAGGGGATGGTGATAAAAACAGTTGTTGCATCGAGGGTGAGGTCCAAGATATGGTTTCTTATTTGAGTAAGTTGAGTTGGGTGCCACTTGAGTGATTGGGATAGCTTGGATGGGTATGGCGTGTGAAATTGGTTGATTTCGTTGGATAGCAGCGAAAAGTTGCCCGTCTCTTTTTCTCTTAGAATTGGGTTGAGAAAGGGATTCGGTTTGGGTGTAGTCGGAGGTTTCAGTCGATGCTTTATCCATCTTCTTCTCCTCCTTGAAGTCTTTGTTCCGGATTCAGTTCTCGGTGAGCGTTGTTGCTAACTCCATTGCTGCTTCCAAAGTTGCAGGCTTGGTACTTATTACAGAGTCTTGAATCTTTGACGGAAGACCTCGAATGTAGTGCTCGATCAAACGGTAGAGGGGAGTGAACATGTTGGGAACCATTTGATGTAACTCGAGGAATCTTTTGTTGTACGTGGTGTGGTCGCCTTCCTTTTGCTTCAACAAATAGAACTCATCTTCTAATTTCTTGATTTCGCTCCTTGGGCAAAATCGTCTGGTCATGATTTCTTTTAATTCATTCCAAGTTAAAGTCATAGCATCTTCAACACCTCGTTTGGCCTTCTCTGTATTCCACCAAGTAAGTGCTATCCCATATAATCGACCGGTAGCATATCGCACTTTGCGATCATCGGGGTAATCGCAATTTAGAAAAGTGTTCTCCATTTCTTCAAACCAATGGAGGAGAGCGGTGACGCCTTCAGTCCCTTTGTATTTTGGAGGGTTGCATGATTTGAAATGCTTGTAGGTGCATTTAGTGGTATTTGGGGGGGGGTTGCTAACGTGTTGATCTTCTTGATTGACAGGATTAGCGGTAAGTGCTTGTTGGACTTGGATTACAATGTTGGGTATTACGGCAGCCATTTGTTGAGCGATTTGGGCAGCCATGCGCTCACGGGCTTTTCCTGCTCTCATCTTCCTACGGGTGAGATTGGAATGTCACACCCCGACCCGCAGCGGAAAAGGTGATCGGGACATGATTGGGTTATCATCAAAGCTCATGACATTTATTTTAACGTTTCATATTCATTAATACACTTTAATGGAAAATTACAATCAATATTACAACATGTCCTAAGTATCAATCTAGGCTTCATTGTTTTCTTCTAAGGCATTTCCTATGTTTTCCTTGCTTCATCCTGTTCACCTGTATCATGTGTAAAAAGGGTTTTTGGATCAACAAAAAGTTGGCGAGTGAATCCTATGGAAAACATTTGAACACGTTTATTTAATTGATTATGAAATAAAGTGCACAACCACACATGAGTAAAAATAGATGTAAACTTATTCATAAATCAATTTAATATTAAACAATACACACATGAAAAATAATGGATCGTTTAGAGGCACGCGTTGCTCAACTCGTCTCTCACGAGAAACTGATGGGCCTAATGAATGAATTGCATAAACATGATAATATGGAAGACATAACTACAAACAATATAAACTCAATAATACACACATGAACAATAATGGATTGGTTTTGAGGCACGCGTTGCTCAACTCGTCTCCCACGAGGAACTGATGGGCTTAATGAATGAATTTCATATAAGTTGACAAAATGAAATACATGATCACAACAATATAAACAATCTAAGTTTAGATCACGATATGGTATGGCACAAGTTTAAATAAACGAGTTAATTATTTTGTGACACATGACACACCCCAAAACGTGTAATTAAAAAGGGGAAGTTGTAAGATTCACTCACAGTGGGTGCGTTCGGTTGATGATGTTGAATGCACGCGAAGTGGTTTTAACCACGAGTGAAATTAACCTAGATAATGGCATAATGTTTCGGTAAGTAAACGGATTTTATTAATCCATTTTAGTAGGATTGTTGGGTGTATTTTTGTGAGTTTAAGACTATTTTCTAACCTTAAAAATGTTATTTTTAAGTATTTTTAATTAAAATAAATAAATAAAAATAATAAAAAAAATTGACTTTTTTTGACCGTTGACCTTTGACCTTGACTGTTTGACCGGTTCGTATGCGTGTAAGTGTGCGCTGAGTGAGGCTCGAACCCGAGACCTCCCGTACGCGTGCACGCAGTTCTACCAACTGAGCTACGTGTCTAACCCGAAATATTTCTGTTTTTAATTATATTTATATATTAATTAGATTAATACGAAAATCAATTTATTTCTAAAAAGATTTTACTGAATCGGACCGGTGCGCTCCACAGGTCTCGAACCCGGGACCTGTGGGTTGAGTTAACACACAGTCCACCGCTGGACTGTGTGTCTAACTTGTTAAATAATCCGATTTATATTATACTTACGAACAAACTTCATTATTTCATTTCTGCCTTATTTTAAAAAGTTAGATAATTGTCCGAATCGGTGCAGTAGACCTGACTCGAACTCGTGACGTGTGATTAAACATTCTCACAGTCCACCACTGGACTGTGTGTTTAACTTGGTTATTATTCCGGTTATTAATAAACTTAACATGTACAGCGGTCCGGTTCGGTTAACAAAAAGACATTTTTATTAAGGCAAGCATGCGTGGAACAAGATTCGAACTCGAGACGTTTACGTGTTTAATGGGCACACAGTCCACCGCTGGACTGTGTGTCTAACCCGAGTTATATCTTGAATTAAATTAAACTTATATGTTACCGAAACTTCGTCTTCTTCGTCAGTTTTAACCAGAAACTATGACTGTCTGGTTCGAAGTTTTATTCATGTTTGTTAGCGTGTTTCAGTTAATTACAGGTGAGATATAAATAAAAAGAAAGAAAAATTAGGCGTAAGGTATACCGACTGGACTCCTCTGTTTCTCCGGCGAAACTCCGGTGACAGCAAAAGATTCCGGCGACGTGTGTCTTGCGGCAGAGGGTCTTCAACGAGCTTGAGATGAATGTGGGTAGCTTCGGTATGAGTTCTGAGTGTTCAGTGTTTAGAGTAAGGCACAGAAGTGAAAAACCCGGTTTTCCGGCGATGTGCAGAAGTTTTCCGGCGAGTGAAATTACGTCAGGTAAAGGTGCGGTTTTGAGCGAAAAAGCTTGCAGAGGTTCGAGGAGGTATTTATAAGGCAGGTTATCGATGAATTTGGTCCAATTTCCGACTTGATTCGTCGGTTAAAAATTTTCCGGCGGTTATAGCTTGTGTCGCGGACTCAGGCGGCGGTTATATCCGATGTAGTGTTTAAGGTTTACGTTATAACTGAAGTAACCGTCCAATCTCGCGAGATCGCCGGGATTTCCGACGACTGCATTTGGGCGCGCCGATTTCGAATTCGGAAAACATGTTATGAATTAATTGATTCTAATAATTAACAAGGAACACTAGTGGCGCAGTGGTTGAGTGTGTGTGCGATAAGACTGTTGACCCGGCTGACTGACCCGGGTTCGAAACCCGGCAGAACCATTTTATTTTTATTTCATTATTTTTAACAATTTTTCAAAAACAAATTATATATTCCAATATAATAATTAAATATGTATCGTTTAAAATTAATTTGGGCATTAAATACGCCACGAAATTTTAAACTGATTGTTCGGTTAATAAACGGAGCGGGTTTGGTAAAATCCGTTTTTGACGGATGTTACAGTATCCCCTGCTTTTTAGAAATTTCGTCCTGAAATTTAAGTAGTGATATATTTGACTAAAAGAATGATGGTGTTTAGTTTGACAGTTACATGCTTAGAAAAAGTAAGGGTGTAAGTTTTTGTTTGAGGCGGTAACGTTCCATGTAAGGGTTAAGTACCCCATTACAGGAATCGCTTTTTGTTGCCTACTGTAAAAGTATTGATAAGCAGAATTGATTGGCTAAATATGATATCATGCATAAGAGTTTGGATATGTTTGGAAGGATGTGGTTATATCCTAAGGCAAAACTTCTAATACTACAACCTACATGGAACTTCTCATAACCATCTAACAATACCTCCGATCCTTTGACAAGAATACTTATATATAGGAAGTACCAGCGGCGTATCCACCATATTCTTGTCAAATTTTCATTGGTTTTATCAGTAAGTTATGATTGGTTCTATGACTATAGAACATAAATAAACACAACAGCTAATATTTGAATCCACATTCTGATAGCATATATGTTTGAATGGTGACAGTTCCTCTCTCGTTTGTTATGATGGAGAGGTTAGTTTATGTAGAAATGGAACACAATCCAATTTCTTTAAATAGCGAGATGATATAAATCTAACACAAATTTTAACCCAGGGCAATACTAAATCCTACATGGAACTTCTCATAACCGCCTGATAATGCCTCTGATTCTTTGGCAAGAATACTTATATATAGGAAGTACCAACGGCGTATCCACCATATTCTTTCCTAATTTCATTGGTTTTATCCACAAGTTATGATTAGTTACCAAGAAACTACTAAATCCTACATAGAACTTCTCATAACCGTCTGACAATGCCTCTGATCCTTTGACAAGAATACTTATATATAGGAAGTACCAGCGACGTATCCACCATATTCTTGTCAAATTTTCATTGACTTTATCCACAAGTTATGATTAGTTCTATGTGACTCTACTACAAACACAACAACCACAAGATACTGATAATGAAAATGTCTGTGCGATCAAGGCTCAATCGAACGGAGCCGATCGTATTGCATGTACTGAAAATGAAAATGTCTCTGCGATCAAGGCTCAATCAAACGGAGCCGATCGTATTGCATGTACTGAAAATAATAAATTTAATCTAAACAACAATCACACAAACAGCCTATACATGGAACCTCTCATAACCGCCTGATAATGCCTCCGATCCTTTGACAAGAATACTTATATATAGGAAGTACCAGCGGCGTATCCACCATATTCTTGTCAAATTTTCATTGACTTTATCCACAAGTTATGATTAGTTCTATGTGACTCTACTACAAACACAACCACCACAAGATACTGATAATGAAAATGTCTGTGCGATCAAGACTCAATCGAACGGAGCCGATCGTATTGCATGTACTGAAAATAATAAATTTAATCTAAACAACAATCACACAAACAGCCTATACATGGAACCTCTCATAACCGCCTGATAATGCCTCCGATCCTTTGACAAGAATACTTATATATAGGAAGTACCAGCGGCGTATCCACCATATTCTCGTCAAATTCTCATTGACTTTATCCGCAAGTTATGATTAGTTCTATGTGACTCTACAACAAACACAACAACCACAAGATACTGATAATGAAAATGTCTGTGCGATCAAGGCTCAATCAAACGGAGCCGATCGTATTGCATGTACTGAAAATGAAAAATGTCTGTGCGATCAAGGCTCAATCAAACGGAGTCGATCGTATGTGGGCACGCCAGGTTCAACCTCATAATAAAATGGGGAACATACTCAACGCTCATAATGTAATGGGGAGCGACGGCCTATGAAATTGCATGTACTGAAAATAATAAATAATAATTACTCAAACAGTTTACACATGGAACCTCTCATAACCGCCAGATAATGCTTCTGATCCTTTGGCAAGAATACTTATATATAGGAAGTACCAGCGGCGTATCCACCATATTCTTGTCAAAGTTTCATTGGCTTTATCCTTAAGTTATGATTGGTTCTATGTGATTCTAAAACATAAAGAAAAACATAAAACTAAACGATAGGAGTTGAATCTGGATCTTCGGTGAAGAGGACTAGTTGGGTATCTTCGTTTGGGCCGTCATTATCTTCGACAGGATTGGCGTTGATGTTGAAGACTCTTCCTCTTGCTGGTGGCCTAGCGGTTGGGTTTTCTTGGTTTACTTGGTTAACTGGGTTTGATTGAGCTTGAGTGTTGATGATGTTAACCAATTGAGGGCATGTGTTTCTAAAGTGGATAGGGTCGCCACAATTGAAACAAGCTCGAACATATGGGAACATGGGGTATTGGGGTTGTTGATAGGTTTGGTTCATGGTTTGAGTAGGGGGAGAGATTTGGTTTTGAAGGGTGCGGCAAACCTTGCTCAAATGACCATAGCGTCCACAAGTTGCACATAGTCGACAAGGTAAAGTAAGGGGATGGTGATAAAAACAGTTGTTGCATCGAGGGTGAGGTCCAAGATATGGTTTCTTATTTGGGTAAGTTGAGTTGGGTGCCACTTGAGTGATTGGGATAGCTTGGATGGGTATGGCGTGTGAAATTGGTTGATTTCGTTGGATAGTAGCGAAAAGTTGCCCGTCTCTTTTTCTCTTAAAATTGGGTTGAGAAGGGGTTTCGGTTTGGGTGTAGTCGGAGGTTTCAGTCGATGCTTTATCCTTCTTCTTCTCCTCCTTGAAGTCTTTGTTCCGGATTCGGTTCTCGGTGAGCTCTGTAGCTAACTCCATTGCTGCTTCCAAAGTTGCAGGCGTGGTACTTATTACAGAGTCTTGAATCTTTGACGGAAGACCACGAATGTAGTGCTCGATCAAACGGTAGAGGGGAGTGAACATGTTGGGAACCATTTGATGTAACTCGAGGAATCTTTTGTTGTACGTGGTGTGGTCGCCTTCCTTTTGCTTCAACAAATAAAATTCATCTTCTAATTTCTTGATTTCGCTCCTTGGGCAAAATCGTCTGGTCATGATTTCCTTCAATTCGTTCCAAGTTAAGGTCATAGCATCTTCCACACCTCGTTTGGCCTTCTCTGTATTCCACCAAGTAAGTGCTATCCCATATAATCGACCGGTAGCATATCGCACTTTGCGATCATCTGGGCAATCGCAATTTAGAAAAGTGTTCTCCATCTCTTCAAACCAATGGAGGAGAGCAGTGACACCTTCAGTCCATTTGTATTTCGGAGGGTCGCATGATTTGAAATGCTTGTAGGTGCATTTAGTGGTATTTCGGGAAGAGTTGATAACGTTTTGATTTTCTTGATTGACAGGATTAGCGGTAAGTGCTTGTTGGACTTGGATTACAATGTTGGGTATTACGGCAGCCATTTGTTGAGCGATTAGGGCAGCCATGCGTTCGCGGGCTTTTCCTGCTCTCGTCTTCCTACGGGCGTGGTTAGAAGACATCTACAAGGAATACATGTCAAGAGTATGAGTTGGATGCTTATGGGATCATGGGTAGCATTCAGGAATGAACATCCATAAAATAATTATAGAAAAATAAATCTACTATATCCATAGGATGTCTTGGGCTTTGCTCGCCATTAGGCCCTACATGCCGCCATACTTCACCTTCGTAATCATGTAGGCCCCCATGAATACCGGGTTTTTCATATGGTTCGCATGTGTTAGCCTGGTTGCGTACACTAAAACCCGAAGAAAATCGAGAAATATGTATACAACGTATGGTATTCGGAATGTGTCCAGGTGTAGACACGGTGACACCTCAAAGTGGGTTAGTTCGAACGACGTTTGGTGTGGCATGCTTTGGCCTAATAGGTCCTTCGTACTCTCATCGTTAGTCCCCAGGTAGGCAAACTGGTCCGTTATATTGAATTTATACGAATGCCAACCTAGACAGGACGTTCCGACTACCGGTACTTGTACCCTTCTAGTTACTACATGCCCGTCGCAGAACTTACTTTGATGAGATTTGAAAATTGCAACAAAATCTTTGAATAATGAGAGTATGAAAATGAATTGAATATATGAACATTGATATATGTATAATGAATATGTATATAAGTATGTATGTTTGACTGTAAATATAAACAAATATGAAACAAATAAATATCACAAGTTTGTATGTAACCACCTAATCAATTAAAATTTAGGCAGACTATAGTATAGGCTCTAAGGATCTAATAACCTATCCTATATCCCTATAGTCATGGCTCTGATACCAATCTGTCCCCGACCCGCAGCGGAAAAGGTGATCGGGGCATGATTGGGTTATCATCAAAGCTCATGACATTTATTTTAACGTTTAATATTCATTAATACACTTTAATGGAAAATCACAATCAATATTACAACATGTCCTAAGTATCAATCTAGGCTTCATTGTTTTCTTCTAAGGCATTTCCTATGTTTTCCTTGCTTCATCCTGTTCACCTGTATCATGTGTAAAAAGGGTTTTTGGATCAACAAAAAGTTAGCGAGTGAATCCTATGGAAAACACTTGAACACGTTTATTTAATTGATTATGAAATAAAGTGCACAACCACACATGAGTAAAAATAGATGTAAACTTATTCATAAATCAATTTAATATTAAACAATACACACATGAACAATAATGGATCGTTTAGAGGCACGCGTTGCTCAACTCGTCTCTCACGAGGAACTGATGGGCCTAATGAATGAATTGCATAAACATGATAATATGAAGGACATAACTACAAACAATATAAACTCAATAATACACACATGAACAATAATGGATTGGTTTTGAGGCATGCGTTGCTCAACTCGTCTCCCATGAGGAACTGATGGGCTTAATGAATGAATTTCATATAAGTTGACAAAATGAAATGCATGATCACAACAATATAAACAATCTAAGTTTAGATCACGATATGGTATGGCACAAGTTTAAATAAACGAGTTAATTATTTTGTGACACATGACACACCCCAAAACGTGTAATTAAAAAGGGGAAGTTGTAAGATTCACTCACAGTGGGTGCGTTCGGTTGATGATGTTGAATGCACGCGAAGTGGTTTTAACCACGAGTGAAATTAACCTAGATAATGGCATAATGTTTCGGTAAGTAAACGGATTTTATTAATCCATTTTAGTAGGATTGTTGGGTGTATTTTTGTGAGTTTAAGACTATTTTCTAACCTTAAAAATGTTATTTTTAAGTATTTTTAATTAAAATAAATAAATAAAAATAATAAAAAAAATTGACTTTTTTTGACCGTTGACCTTTGACCTTGACTGTTTGACCGGTTCGTATGCGTGTAAGTGTGCGCTGAGTGAGGCTCGAACCCGAGACCTCCCGTACGCGTGCACGCAGTTCTACCAACTGAGCTACGTGTCTAACCCGAAATATTTCTGTTTTTAATTATATTTATATATTAATTAGATTAATCCGAAAATCAATTTATTTCTAAAAAGATTTTACTGAATCGGACCGGTGCGCTCCACAGGTCTCGAACCCGGGACCTGTGGGTTGAGTTAACACACAGTCCACCGCTGGACTGTGTGTCTAACTTGTTAAATAATCCGATTTATATTATACTTACGAACAAACTTCATTATTTCATTTCTGCCTTATTTTAAAAAGTTAGATAATTGTCCGAATCGGTGCAGTAGACCTGACTCGAACTCGTGACGTGTGATTAAACATTCTCACAGTCCACCACTGGACTGTGTGTCTAACTTGGTTATTATTCCGGTTATTAATAACTTAACATGTACAGCGGTGACTCCGGTTCGGTTAACAAAAAGACATTTTTATTAAGGCAAGCATGCGTGGAACAAGATTCGAACTCGAGACGTTTACGTGTTTAATGGGCACACAGTCCACCGCTGGACTGTGTGTCTAACCCGAGTTATATCTTGAATTAAATTAAACTTATATGTTACCGAAACTTCGTCTTCTTCGTCAGTTTTAACCAGAAACGATGACTGACTGGTTCGAAGTTTTATTCATGTTTGTTAGCGTGTTTCAGTTAATTACAGGTGAGATATAAATAAAAAGAAAGAAAAATTAGGCGTAAGGTATACCGACTGGACTCCTCTGTTTCTCCGGCGAAATGTAACATCCGTCAAAAACGGATTTACCAAACCCGCTCCGTTTATCAACCGAACAGTCAGTCAAAAATTTCGTTGCGAATTAAATGCCCAAAATAATTTTAAACGATACATAATCAATTATTATACGGGAATATATAATTAGTTTTTAAAAACTGTTAAAAAACGCAAAATAAAAATGTTTTGTTCCTGCCGGGTTTTGAACCTGGGTCTGTACCGGCTCAACAAACAAACTTAACACGCGCACTTGAACCACTGCGCCACTTGTATTGTTTGTTATATATTGAAATCATTTAATTGATATCATGACGTTACGAATTCAAAACCGGCGCCCAATAGTTCAGTCGTCGGAAATCCCGGAAATCTCGCGAGTCTTAACGACAAACTTACGTTATAACGTAAACCATTAACAAGACATCGGTTATAACCGACGTTTGAGTCCGGGACCAAAGTCATAACCGCCGGAGTTTTTATAATCGACGAATCCAGTCGGAAATCAGACCAAATACATCTCGGTTTCTTCCTATAAATTCACCCACAACCCACCGCAAACTTTTTCGCTCAAAACCACACCTTTTCTCGGCGTAATTCCACTCGCCGGAATTAATCTGTTCGTCGCCGGAAAACCGGTTTCCTCATTTCTGAACCTCACTGAGCCTCTGAGCTTATACCGGAGATACCCACACCCTTTGTAAGCTTCCTGGAGACTCGCTGCTACAAGGAACACGTCGCCGGAGGTGATTGCTGTCGCCGGAGTTTCTGCCGGAAAACAGAGGAAAACGAGTCGGTATACCTCACGCTTATTTTCTTTTCTTTGTACTCATATCTCACCTTAATGGACTGTAAGACGCTAAGAAACCGATTAAAACTTCGAACCAGACTGTTACCGATTCTGGTTAAATCTCAACGAGGAAGACGGTGTTTCGGTAGTTTATAAGTATAATTAAAATCAACTTATTACTCGGGTTAGACACACAGTCCAGCGGTGGACTGTGTGCACATTAAACATACAAACGTCTTGAGTTCGAATCCGGTTTCACACACGCTGCCTTAATAAAAATCATTTTTTTGTTAAACTGAACCGGAGTCATACTGGTATATGTTAAGTATATTAATAACCGAAATAATAACCAAGTTAGACACACAGTCCAGCGGTGGACTGTGTGTATGTTTATATCACAGGTCACGAGTTCGAGTCCGGTCTTCTGCATCGACCCGGACGATTATTAACCTTTTTAAATAAAGTCAGAAATGAAAACAAATAACTTGTATTTAAGTATAATAAAAATTGGATTATATAACATGTTAAACACACAGTCCAGCGGTGGACTGTGTGTTAGTTTAAGCCACAGGTCCCGGGTTCGAGACCTGTGGAGTGCACGTCCGATTCGCTTAAACTGTTTTTAAAATAAAATGATTTTCGGTTTAAACTAATTAATATATATATATAATTAAAATCAGATTTATAACGGGTTAGACACGTAGCTCAGTTGGTAGAGCTGCGTGCACGCGTACGGGAGGTCTCGGGTTCGAGCCTCACTCAGCGCACTTGTATACACAACTCGGACCGGTCAACGGTCAGGTCAACGGTCAACGGTCAGGTCAACGGTCATAAAAAAATCAAATTTTTTTATTATTTTATCTAATTATTTTAATTAAAAATCAATTAAAAATACTTAAAAATAACATTTTTAAGGTTTGAAAATAGCCTCAAACTCACAAAAATACACCCAACAATCCTATTAAAATAGATTAATAAAATCCATTTACTTACCAAACCATAATGCGATTTATCTAGGTTAAACTCAGTCGTGGTTAAAACCACTTCGCGTGCATTCAACATCATCAACCAAACGCACCCACTGTGAGTGAATCTTACAACTCCCCCTTTTAAATTACACGTTTTGGGGTGTGTCATGTGTTATGAAAATAAATAACTTATTTATTTAAACTTGTGCCATACCACATCATGACCTAAACTTAGATTGTTTATATTGTTGTGATTACTTATTTCCTTTTGTCAAATTATATGAAACTCAATCATTAAGCCCATCAGTTCCTCGTGGGAGACGAGTTGAACAACGCGTGCCTCAAATTAAATTCTTTATTGTTCATGTGTATATCATTGAGTTTATATTGTTTGTAGTTGTGTCATTTATATTATCATGTTCATGCAATTCATTCATTAGGCCCCTCAGTTCCTCGTGAGAGACGAGTTGAGCATCGCGTGCCTCTAAATGTTCCATTATTGTTCATGTGTGTTTCATTTAATATCTTATGATTGTTGTTTAAGTTTACGTCTATTTTTACTCATGTTTGGTTGTGCACATATTTCATAATCAATTTAAATAAATTTGTTCAAATGTTTTCCATAGGATTCACTCGCCAACATTATGTTGATAAAAAAAAAAACCCTTTTAAGCAAGGAAAACATAGGATATGCCTTAGAAGAGAACAAAGAAGTTTAGATTGTTAGTTAGAACAGTTGTAACCTTTATTGTAAATTTCCATTTAATTTGTATTAAAGAATATGAAACGCATAATAAATGTCATGAGCTTTGATGATAACCCAATCATGCCCCGATCACCTTTTCCGCTGCGGGTCGGGGTGTGACACGAAACTCCGGTGACAGCAAAAGATTCCGGCGACGTGTGTCTTGCGGCAGAGGGCCTTCAACGAGCTTGAGATGAATGTGGGTAGCTTCGGTATGAGTTCTGAGTGTTCAGTGTTTAGAGTAAGGCACAGAAGTGAAAAACCCGGTTTTCCGGCGATGTGCAGAAGTTTTCCGGCGAGTGAAATTACGTCGGGTAAAGGTGCGGTTTTGAGCGAAAAAGCTTGCAGAGGTTCGAGGAGGTATTTATAAGGCAGGTTATCGATGAATTTGGTCCAATTTCCGACTTGATTCGTTGGTTAAAAATTTTCCGGCGGTTATAGCTTGTGTCGCGGACTCAGGCGTCGGTTATAACCGATGTAGTGTTTAAGGTTTACGTTATAACTGAAGTAACCGTCCAATCTCGCGAGATCGCCGGGATTTCCGACGACTGCATTTGGGCGCGCCGATTTCGAATTCGGAAAAATGTTATGAATTAATTGATTCTAATAATTAACAAGGAACACTAGTGGCGCAGTGGTTGAGTGTGTGTGCGATAAGACTGTTGACCCGGCTGACTGACCCGGGTTCGAAACCCGGCAGAACCATTTTATTTTTATTTCATTATTTTTAACAATTTTTCAAAAACAAATTATATATTCCAATATAATAATTAATTATGTATCGTTTAAAATTAATTTGGGCATTAAATACGCCACGAAATTTTAAACTGATTGTTCGGTTAATAAACGGAGCGGGTTTGGTAAAATCCGTTTTTGACGGATGTTACATGGAAGACATCTACAAGGAATACATGTCAAGAGTATGAGTTGGATGTTTTTGGGATCATGGGTCGCACTTAGGAATGAACATTCATAAAATAATTATAGAAAAATAAATCTACTACATCCATAGGATGTCTTGGGCTTTGCTCGCCAATAGGCCCTACATGCCGCCATACTTCACCTTCGTAATCATGTGGGCCCCCATGAATACCGGGTTTTTTATATGGTTCGCATGTGTTAGCCTGGTTGCGTACACTAAAACCCGGAGAAAATCGAGAAATATGTATACAACGTATGGTATTCGGAATGTGTCCAGGTGTAGACACGGTGACACCTCAAAGTGGGGTTAGTTCGAACGACGTTTGGTGTGACATGCTTTGGCCTAATAGGTCCTTCGTACTCTCATCGTTAGTCCCCAGGTAGGCAAACTGGTCCGTTATATTGGATTTATACGAATGCCAACCTAGACAGGACGTTCCGACTACCGGTACTTGTACCCTTCCAGTTACTACATGCCCGTCGCAGAACTTACTTTGATGAGATTTGAAAATTGCAACAAAATCTTTGAATAATGAGAGTATGAAAATGAATTGAATATATGAACATTGATATATGTATAATGAATATGTATATAAGTATGTATGTTTGACTGTAAGTATAAACAAATATGAAACAAATAAATATCACAAGTTTGTATGTAACCACCTAATCAACTAAAATTTAGGCAGACTATAGTATAGGCTCTAAGGGTCTAATAACCTATCCTATATCCCTATAGTCATGGCTCTGATACCAATCTGTCACACCCGACCCGCAGCGGAAAAGGTGATCGGGGCATGATTGGGTTATCATCAAAGCTCATGACATTTATTTTAACGTTTAATATTCATTAATACACTTTAATGGAAAATCACAATCAATATTACAACATGTCCTAAGTATCAATCTAGGCTTCATTGTTTTCTTCTAAGACATTTCCTATGTTTTCCTTGCTTCATCCTGTTCACATGTATCATGTGTAAAAAGGGTTTTTGGATCAACAAAAAGTTGGCGAGTGAATCCTATGGAAAACATTTGAACACGTTTATTTAATTGATTATGAAATAAAGTGCACAACCACACATGAGTAAAAATAGATGTAAACTTATTCATAAATCAATTTAATATTAAACAATACACACATGAACAATAATGGATCGTTTAGAGGCACGCGTTGCTCAACTCGTCTCTCACGAGGAACTGATGGGCCTAATGAATGAATTGCATAAACATGATAATATGAAGGACATAACTACAAACAATATAAACTCAATAATACACACATGAACAATAATGGATTGGTTTTGAGGCACGCGTTGCTCAACTCGTCTCCCACGAGGAACTGATGGGCTTAATGAATGAATTTCATATAAGTTGACAAAATGAAATACATAATCACAATAATATAAACAATCTAAGTTTAGATCACGATATGGTATGGCACAAGTTTAAATAAACGAGTTAATTATTTTGTGACACATGACACACCCCAAATCGTGTAATTAAAAAGAGGGAGTTGTAAGATTCACTCATAGTGGGTGTGTTCGGTTGATGATGTTGAATGCACGCGAAGTGGTTTTAACCACGAGTGAAATTAACCTAGATAAATAGCATTATGGTTCGGTAAGTAAACGGATTTTATTAATCCATTTTAGTAGGATTGTTGGGTGTATTTTTGTGATTTTAAGGCTATTTTCCAACCTTAAAAATGTTATTTTTAAGTATTTTTAATTGATTTTTAATTAAAATAAATAAATAAAAATAATAAAAAAAGTTGACTTTTTTGACCGTTGACCGTTGACCATTGACTGTTGACTTTGACCGGTTCGTATGCGTGTATGTGTGCGCTGAGTGAGGCTCAAACCCGAGACCTCCCGTACGCGTGCACGCAGCTCTACCAACTGAGCTACGTGTCTAACCCGAAATATTTCTGTTTTTAATTATATTTATATATTAATTAGATTAATCCGAAAATCAACTTATTTCTAAAAAGATTTTACTGAATCGGACCGGTGCTCTCCACAGGTCTCGAACCCGGGACCTGTGGGTTGAGTTAACACACAGTCCACCGCTGGACGGTGTGTCTAACTTGTTAAATAATCCGATTTATATTATACTTATGAACAAACTTCATTATTTCATTTCTGCCTTATTTTAAAAAGTTTGATAATTGTTCGGACCGGTGCGGTAGTCCGGACTCGAACTCGTGACCTGTGTTTTAAATGCGCACACAGTCCACCGCTGGACTGTGTGTCTATCTTGGTTATTATTTCGGTTTTTATTAAACTTAACATGTACAGCGGTGACTCCGGTTCGGTTAACAAAAAAGACATTTTTATTAAGGCAAGCATGCGTGGGACAAGATTCGAACTCGAGACGTTTACGTGTTTAATGTGCACACAGTCCACCGCTGGACTGTGTGTCTAACCCGAGTTATATCTTGATTTATAATAAACTTAAACACTGCAGAAACTTCGTCTTCTTCGTTGATTTTAACCAGAATCGGAAGTCCGACTGGTTCGATGTTTTAATCATGTTCGTTAGTGTTTTGAGGTTAATTACAGATGAGATATGTAAAAAGAATGAAAGATTTAAGCGTAAGGTATACCGACTGGACTTCTCTGTTTCTCCGGCAGAACTCCGGCGACAGCAAAAGATTCCGGCGTCGTGTGTCTTGCGGCAGAGAGTCTTCAGCAAGCTTGAAAAGGATGTGGGTGACTTCGGTATAAGCTCAGGGGGTTCAGTAAGGCTCAGAAGTGAAGGGTTCGGTTTTCCGGCGATGTGCAGAAGTTTTCCGGCGAGTGAAATTACGTCGGGTAAAGGTGCGGTTTTGAGCGAAAAAGCTTGCAGAGGTTTGAGGGGGTATTTATAAGGCAGGCCATCGATGAATTTGGTCCGATTTCCGACTTGATTCGTCGGTTAAAAATTCTTCGGCGGTTATAGCTTGTGTCGCGGGTTCAGGCGTCGGTTATAACCGATGTCCTAGTAAATGTTTACGTTAAGAACAAAAGAAACCGTTCAATCTCGCGAGATCGCCGGGATTTCCGACGACTGCAATTTGGGCGCCGGTTTTGAATTCGAGAATCATGATATGAATTAATTGATTCTAATAATTAACAAAGAACACTAGTGGCGCAGTGGTTGAGTGTGTGTGCGATAAGACTTTGCTGAAACGGTTGACTGACCCGGGTTCGAAACCTGGCAGAACCATTATATTTTTGTTTCATTATTTTTAACAATTTTTCAAAAACAAACTATATATTCCAATATAATAATTAATAATGTATCGTTTAAAATTAATTTGGGCATTAAATACGCCACGAAATTTTAAACTGATTGTTCGGTTAATAAACGGAGCGTGTTTGGTAAAATCCGTTTTTGACGGATGTTACAACGACCCTCTGGCTTACTCGAACAACCTGATATCTCGATGTGGAAATGGGTAAGTATAGCTATGGATTTTGTTACAAAACCTCCTTGAACTTCTTCTGGTCACGATAGCATTTGGGTTATCGTCGATCGCCTTACGAAATCTGCTCATTTTTTGCTATACGAGAAGACTATAAGGTAGAACGATTAGCACGAATCTATACCGATGAAGTCATTTGTCGACACGGGACGCCTCTTGACATCATCTCTGATCGCGACGGTCGCTTTACGTCACGTCTCTGGGAGACTTTCCAATCCGCACTCGGTACTAAGCTTAACCTTAGTACTGCGTTCCATCCTCAAACCGACGGTCAGACTGAGCGCATGATTCGCACCCTCGAAGGCATGCTTCGTTTGTGCGTTATAGATTTTGGTGTTAATTGGGATACACATTTACCTTAATATGAAATGTCGATCGCCTTTTGAGGCACTATACGGTAGAAAATGTCGATCGCCTATTGTATGGCACGAGATCAGAGACGTTCAGATCACTGGTCCCGAGTTTATACAAGAAACAACAGACAAGATTTTCCAAATTAGAGACAATCTCCTGAAAGCTCGGAGTTGTCAAAAGAGTTATGCCGATAAACGCCGCAAGCCCCTACTATTCGAAGTTGGAGATCATGTTATCTTAAAGGTTTCACCTTGGAAAGGAGTTATCCGATTTGGGAGGAAAGGGAAACTAGCGCCACGATACGTGGGTCCCTTTAAGATTCTAGAAAGAATTGGCAAAGTGGCCTACTGACTCGAATTACCGGAAGAACTCAGCAACGTACATCCGACTTTCCATGTCTCAAACCTCAAAAAGTGTTTAGCTGAAGGAAATCTCCATGTGCCACTTGAAGATTTGCAAATAAATGAAACACTGCACTTCGTGGAAAACCCAGTAGAAATCATGGACCGGGAAACCAAGAATCTTCGATGCTCTCGCATTCCTATTGTGAAGATCCGGTGGGAAGGCAAACGCGGCGCCGAGTTCACTTGGGAACTCGAAAGTGATATGAAAGCTAAATATCCTCATCTCTTCGTTACAGCCGCCACATGAATTTCGGGATGAAATTCCTAAAGGATGGGAGACTGTAACAACCCGGTCTTTCGGATTGTTATCCGAATTCTGTTACTTTCGTTATTTCTAAAACCCATTTGTACTCTGAGGTTATTGTAATGGTTTACAATTATTTTAAAACGCATATTATATCACTTATTTATCACAGTTAAATCGCTTAATACTCACAACTCTCAACGCAAACTCAAATCGTGGTTAATTATGTTACATTATGTTACCTATGTGTTATGTGTGCTTTATGATATATGGTTGAACTCACTATCGCAACGCTCTCACTCACATAAATCGCTCAATCACATTAACTTAATAACACAACGCTTAACACCTCGCTAAAACACTTAACGTAACTAACTAATACGAACCGAATCACCGAACGAGCACCTAATGAACAAATGGCAAACAAAACCTAGCCCAAGGACCAAGTTCGCCCGAAGTTGGGTACCCCCAAATTCGACCGAACTTGACCAGGATAGAACAGAAGAGTCAAGTTTGCCCGAACTTGCACAAGCCAAGGAGAACTGGCCAAGTTCGCCCGAACTTGTCCCCTACCACCTAAAATCCTCCTCACCTATAAATACTCAGCACCTCCATTCATGCTCTCCTTGCTGCAACTTCGCTCCAGGGCTCCCAAAACCGACTTCCCTTGCTTTTCCAAGTAAGAAACACTCGTTTTATGCAAACCACAACGTTTTCCACTACGATTTTACACAAGGATTGCTGAATGTTTGTTTGCTATCTGTTAATGATGAGGACTCGTTGACCACCCTTAGCAACAATAGTACTATAGTTTGGACTCAGCACCCGATTGGTTCGGGGGTTGTTAAGGCTCGCATATTTACTTTACGTGCGTGTTCGCTGTTGTGAACATGTATCGCGCATACTCCACCTCGCAGTCGTGTTGGTTAGCTTGTATCATTGTTGTTAGCATACTTAGATTCGCTTCTCTATGTGTTACATGTTGGTTAGGCGTAAGCGCTTTTTCGCTTTTATTATGTTATGAAACCTGTGTACTCACCTTTACCTTATGTATTGACTTTTATTTTAATGTATGTGACAGGTTGATGAATCTATGCAGCGACATCCTTAGAAACGCATAATAGAAATCTAGGTTGTCGGATTGGTTTTGTTTGAGAGATTAGGTGTTTTGTAATAATTTTTATGAGATAGTGTTTGATTGTATGGGCAATCGGACCTTTAAAAATATTGACACTAATAGTTGTTATGGAATTTCTCTTGAACAATCTGATTCGCCTAGTGCCGCGCCCTGATGATTCCGCCTCGGTTGGGGTGTGACACAAAATTCCTATCCTCTTGGCTAATTGAAAAACTAAAAATGCTACAGGAGTGGTTGAAGACGTTCTCATTCAAACGCAACAAACGGTTGTACCAGCCGACTTCATCATCTTAGATGATGCTCCCCTTGTGTTGGGACACCCATTCATAAAAACCCATCAAGCTTGCTCAAACAAAAACACAAAAATCTTCCCACTAAACTTGGGGTCAACAAACAAAGTTTTAATCTCGATATGAAATATCCAATAAGCAATGATGATCATTTGTTGGAAGATGAGTCAGAAACCCCGATACGGGGGGTCTAGCCATGGACCCTTATAAACATGGCACACCATGGAGGCATCCATGGACTACGAATTAATAAAGTAGTTTACTTAAACATACTTGTTCAATTTTTCAAAAGTATGGCTTCCTTTTTGAAAGGACAATCATGTTTAAGATTTAGTTTTATTTTTAGTTAATGCTTTTGTTTAAGTTTTCTCTTTGTAAGGAATAAAACACACTCAAAGAAGGGTTGGAACTAGCCAAAGGACATTGAAACAAAACCCCATGCATGTAAACAGAAGTCCCTTGATTCAAAATCTTCATTACAGAAAGTGCAGCACGGGGTCGTGTGAGGTAAGCATGCCCCTGTGCCTCTTCACTGCTGAAACAAAATTGGCCACTTTAACTATCACACGGGGTCTGCCGCTTAGGCACGCCCCCGTGCCCATCTTCTGCATTTTTTTCAAAAATTCATGATACTAGCACTTTTGACATGGGGCGGTGCCTCCTTAACACGCCCCCGTGTCCAATGCAAGGTTTTTGAAAATATTTGTTGTTTTTAACCCACGTTTACACATTTAATAAAATTTAACTGATTTTGGATACATTGAGGACAATGTGTAATTTAAGTGTGGGTGGGGAGGGAAGCTTAACTTGAATATGTTTGTCCTAAAATCAAGCCTTACACAAAACTCTACTTGAACACCACAAATCTTTTTCCAAAACATTTTTTTAGTTTGTTTTGTCTTGTTTATAGTTTAAGTTGGAAACCAAGATCTAAATATTCTTCACGTTTTTGTAAATTTACAACCGATAACGTCGTGATATGAAGAACCATATAAGATAAATATATAAAAAAAATGGCATGACAATTCTTTGTAAAATTTGATTGTATATACATTTTCACACTTATACTCCTTTTCCCACAAAAATGTCAGTTTTGAGCCTTTATCGAGCATTCAAATTCATACTTTTACTAAATGCTCATTTTCATTTCTTGTGTAAATAGCCGTATGGTTCTTACGAATCTTGATCTTAACAAGACAATACATTCCCGATCTTTACCAACTAATCCAAGTAAGTATATGATTGAGACATTAGAACTATAGACCTTTTTTTTCTTTTGAACCTTATTTTCTTTTTATCTCCCAACAAAAAAAAAACAAAACAAAACAAAACAAAAATTCCCCTAATTAACCCTCTTTGAGCCTAAACATTTCATTTCATAACTTGCAAAATGCTATTTTGCATATATCTTCCATCATCCAAAAACCACTTTTATCTTTACACCTCTTTATTTTAGTAAAATTCGGTTATTTTGAAATACAAAATATGTGACTTAGTTATCTTGTGAATATTTATTCTAGCAAAAAAAATCTCTAGTTGCTTGAAATAAAATAAGTAAACTTATAGCTTATAAGCCTTTAGTTCTGTCACACCCCAACCGGTGGCAGAATTATTAGGGCGGACGTAAATAGATTGATCAAGACCTCATACACTAATTGCGACAAGTATTTAATAAATAATATTTCATTTTATTGCTAACGGTTCAAGTACATGAATGGAAAGCAAAATACAACAAATAATGTATGACTAATCTATAAACATGAAATTAAAGTTTGGTGCGTTTCTAGTCCATCCTATCATGTTCCAATCGTCGTCATCATCATTGAATTCCAGCAATACGTATTAGAGTATAGTTCAAAACAAAAGTATTGACGAGCATACAAGTTTAAAGTACTAGCATAAGTATAAAAGTTTAAACGAATCCACATGGCATAATAGTCAACTTAAATATCATACAAGACTAGTATGCAACTATACGTTTCAACCCAAAGTTTACCGCTAGCGTAATCTTTTCGTCGCAACGATAAGACCGTTATGAATGACTTAACATCACCTCATGAATATGCGTTACTCCTATAGCGCTATACATGTTAAGGGAGGCATGAAACATGTTAATGACAAAGCATAGCACATGTAACGATTCAAGAATATATGAATTCTAGCATAACGTATTAAGCATGTATGATGGATTTTTTTTGTAAGCATGTTTGTAAGTGTATGTGTGTGTTTTTAATAAGGAACCAGTATTGCACCCAAAAAGTGTCGAAAAATAAAAGGGTTATGTATAGTCACAATTTTGCAAAAGCTTACTGATTATCCGTTAGTGACGAGTTTGTTTGAGGATGGGGAGTCAAAGGTATAAGGTTATTTCGGGGTTTATGGGGTGGTTAAATTTAGGAATATAGAATCCAAGTACAAAAGTATGTATACAAGAAAGTAATCATCTAGTCTTAAAACACTCGTTTTTGACACTATAAATCCCGTATGGGTTGATGTGATTTCATGGGTCAAGTTTCCCATTAGAATCGTAACGAGATGTTCAAGACTTAGATAATATAACCTATTGCATGACAAGTAACCATAACGATTATCATCAAGGGTTCGGTTAAGTATATGCTTATATATATTATATAGTATGTCCAACACGTAAACCATATATTCCTTATAAGTCATGCATGAAGGTAGGAGGAAAACCATTCTTTAACTTCATTGTAAGATTCACCAATACACAAATCATCACAAGGATAATTCAGATGATCATGAATGAAAGGAAATGTAAAACTAATCACTATATCAAGTAGCCAAGTAAACATTAACCCGATGAACCACTTCCGACATGGAAAGAGTTAACTAAGTGTAAGGTGCTTGATACACTCACAAACACCTCATGCCAGCTATCATGTTAGAGTTTTACTAATATTTATGAAACAATCAATTAGTCTCCAACCACCGATATATCCTTATCAATGCTAATATCTCCCCTTTATCATAGTTTTTTGCAATTATTTTTAACTAGTATTTTAACATGTCGTGTGTTGAGGCAGCCTCAAAACTTAAGTAACTCGAATTTATACTGTCAAATATTTAACCGGACTTGTTTTCGAACAAAATTTACACGAAAATATAAACCAACTAAAATTGCACATAAAAGTAAGCATACAAACCTCTCCACCACAGCCAATCACAACATGTCATGTCAACTCCACTCACTCCCTATGTTGCACTCAAATATAAAGAGTGCTCTACTCGTGGGGAGTATTCCATTTTTTTATATATCCACAAATTATGCATTAATAATTAAAATATATTTTAAACAAAGTAAAACTACTTTAAATTAAAAAGAAATTACATTTAATTAAATTAAATAAATTACATTAAAAAATTAATAGAGTGAGGAAATAATGTTGGAAACCAAAAAAGTCAAAGTGAAACAGCCAATTAATAGAGTGAGGAAATAATGTTGGAAACCAAAAAAGTCAAAGTGAAACAACCGTAACAGTAAGTTAGCAACTTTCCTAAGAAGCTACCGTAATTGTTAATATATAGTAATTAATAGAGTATATCAATAATCATATTTTTTTTATTGTTAATCAATTTTTATTTTGTATTTTTGAAATAGGAAACTACAAAAATTACACATTATAATTACGAATCTAAAATTTTAGATATATATATATTTATATTGGTTTTGAAAAAAAAGCATTTTTCCTCTAACCGTCCCAAAGAAAACAAAAAAATTTATATAACTTCTTTTTCAAAAGAAAGTTTTATATTAAAGTTTTACTTAAAGTATCACTAATAAGTTATTGTTTCTAGATGAAACATTAAATATATTCCTTATTTTACTCAATTTCTACATCTAAAACAAAAAAATAAATATGATATATAAGTTGCCAAAATTTTACTCAAGTTTTACATCTAAAACAAAAAATATATATGATATACTAGTCACTAAAACAAATGATATGCAAGTTCAAATCGGTTGTTCTTGAATAATTTTGGTTCCTTACCGGTTGGAAGTGCTTGCAAAGGCTCTTGCAAAGAGCATTGTGAGTTGATGCAACCTTTTCTATTTTTGTCTTATAATGGGAGTTGGAGAACATTATACTTTTGGATAATGGGTACGGGTCAGGTTGTTTGAATCATGTTGTTTTGATGTTTTTCCTGGTAGTTTTGATGGGCTTTCCGGGCTGATTTTAGGTGCGAAGATTGCTGCCAAAGTCACACATATAAAGGTAAAAGCCATGTAAGTTGGAAGGTAACTTGGTAACTTATTGGTTATTCTTGAAATATTTCTTCTACTCACTAATTTGCAGTTCTTAATTCAACATTAAAGAAACCTAAAATATTAAGTTTATATGGATTAAAAGTTTATGATATGTTGATTGATGACAGCCGTTTTGCAGTTCTTAATTCAACATTAGCTGGAAGGACTGCAGAGGTTGTGCTTAATGGGTCAACCAGGTTACTTCATCTTGCAGGAAAAAAGGATGAGTTCACTCGCCACAAATATCATGAAACTAGCAACACATGTCTATTTTGTTACAGGTTTGTGATGTTTAATGGTCCTAATTCTACTAAAATCCATTGATTATTTTACTGTTGAGGCTTTATTTCTATGTGTTGGTGCTATTGTTGTTACTTTTTATGCCCTTGTGATTTGTTTTGGAAGACATTCTAATTGCTAATCAAACATTTTGTTGTTAGTGGTTTTAATGACATTGAATGTTACATTTCCACGATTAGAACTGAATTGATTAAGCCAAAAGCAGGTATGTTACTCTGTAAACGCCCTATACTTTTGTTTAATATGGTTAGGGATTGGTTTGTTCAGAATGTATATAGAAAAAACGAAAAATGTTAGTTACATCTTATGCAGTTTTATTAAACTTAACAGGAACCTGTTAAGAAGCGTGAACTACTTTAGTTTAGTTTCCGAATTAAGCATAAAGTCTGGTATTTTTGTAAATGTAAAAGAGGGACGGCTGAATAGGGACTTAAGAGCTATATCACAAAACAACATATTAGAAAATGCTTTCATCACTTGATATGAACAACTTAACTTGCAATGCCATTTATTTTATTTACTTAAAAAGCATTGCCATTTATTTGCTCATATGCTACCTATGCAGACATGCCATATTCCAAACCCACTCTCATTTAACAAGGTTTAATATTTTTTTAATGCATGTTTTTTTGGATGCAGATTGTTGGTGGTAAATAGGCAGACAAAATTGGTGGTTAACAAGTGACTCGGTGTTGGAGTTGTTTGGTGGTCGATTGCAACAGTTTTGACTATATGTTATGGGCGCCATTAGGGTGCCACGTAGGCAAACGCCATTGAGGGTGTGGGGTGCAGGCCTTGGTGGAATCACAAGCGTCGGGGCGTGCTATGCAGGGGAGGCGATGAATGCTGAAAGCGAAAGGCGCTATGGGGCATGGTCACCCCAACACAAGGGCATGGAACTTGGATGTGACTCGATTAACTGGCGATTTTGAAACGTTAGTTTAGGCTTTTTTATTTATGGCGGGTGAATTAGGGTTTTAGTGTTTAGTTATTTGTGTATTTTTGGGTTGAAAATCTATATTCAACATATTTGTTTTGATCAACTGAAGATAGCAAGAAGATGAAGAGCTACATATGCCGCATAGTGAGGTTGTGGAAGGACGATGAATGTTCTGAACACGGAGTGCCGCTGGACCAGAAGACCTTTAACTCAACTACAAACATCAAGCTCAAGCAATTATCAACCCCAATAATGTTTGAATCTTTTCAAGTTATTTAACGTTATCTATGAGTAACTCTATTTGTTTCACCATGCAAGTGGGGGCCAGTAGAAGGAGTTATATTTTCCGACTATTGAACTAATCTTGGATCAGGTGTAACCGTTCCTTAACCGTTTCTGATAAGTTTCTCTTATCACTATAATTAGAGCACCAGGGTTGCATTTCATTTCTAGACCTGTCAAATACAAAATAAGGCTAGAATGGAATGGGTTGATAGGAACTAATCATTTTTTTTGAGAATTTAATACCAACCAAAATGAACAATATATTAATTTACTATATAAAATATTAGACTAATAATTAATGTTTTCATTGTTAATGGGTGGTGTAATACGTTCTTTATTTTTTGTAATACGTTATTATTATTATTATTATTATTATTATTATTATTATATTACTATTATTATTATTATTATTATTATTATTATTATTATTATTATTATTATTATTATTATTATTATTATTATTATTATTATTATTATTATTATTATTATTATCTAGGTACATGGATACAACAACTGGCCTAGGTGACTTGGATCTTGTCCGCTGGCCCAAATCTCATTGGCGATCTGTTATGGTAAATTAGTATAAGCCTGAGAAAACAGGTGGGTTGGGTGCATGTCAAACAGGGATCTGACCAAAATGGGCCCAGGTCAAAACGTTTTAAAAAAAAGTATTGACTTGAGTCTTTGATCACTCCAAATAACTGTCGATGGGATAAATATTATAAAACTTCTCTGCGTGTTGTAAGATTTGCTATAGCTTTATGTTCTTAGTTTCGTTTCAATATGTTGGTTGGGAAGAAGATTGACTATGCACAACATAATGCAACCATTTATGGAGTCACCAACCTTGTAGAAATTATAATAGGCGCCTGTTTCATTCCAGCCCAAAAGTTATTAAAGTTTTTTGTGCATTCTTTCATTATTGATTTAGAATATTATTATTAAATGTTATCAGGTTGATGTATTGTTTTCTCAGCTTTGGGGAGGACAAGAATATGCTAAAGCATGAAATCTTGACTTCGATACTATGCTCAAACCACATGATGGGTTTGGTTTCTAAACCCAAATATGATGCCACTTTTATCTATTTAATATAATCATGGTTAGGAGTTTATTTGTTTAATGTGCGTTCATTGCAGGCAGTTTCAGATGAAACAATCTCAACATGGAACATAATTCTTGATTCACTCATGTTCGGACGTATAAATCTGGATGGTAAAAAAAGTATGTGATAGGACCTGTAGTCGAGCCACTTATATTATGTGATACAAAAAATATATAAATGTTATGATGCCACTAATATTTTTTATGTACTCTTGTGGTGTCTCGCTAATCCCTTTTTTTATGTATTGCTAATCCTCTTGCGGAACTCGACTACAGGTCTTATCACTAGCCGATCACGTTATTGAGGAACAAGTAATGTCTCAAAGTGATATGCGACAATCATTCAAGAAAACATCATTTTGGGTTTACTCGATGCATCCGTTGTTAAAATTTAAGGAAGTCATGTAACGCCCGGCTTTTTCATACTTTCCATATTTAGAAAGCTCGTGTTGTATTTTATTTTTGGAAACCTTTTTAACCCGGTATTCGTTCTTTCGTTGTAATCATTGTAATCCAAGACTTGAATCATAATGAAAACTCGTATTTTTATTCATAATTTATTTTATACTTGTACATATTCATATGTTCATGCTTGATACTTGGAAACGTGACAAACTTGTAAATACGTGACAATCGTACTTCATACGAGACTTATTCGTGATGTTTATACTTAATCGTATTTGTTTTATTCATGTGTGAACCTTAGATCATGATTGATATGCTTAAAAGTCTTATTATGGACCAAAAATACGTTTTATATAACATCCATACAAGGCCCAAGCAATAAAACAAAAAAAAAATATTGTGTTCTGACCCGGCCCTTGCAGACCGCATGGGATCCCCCATACGGTCCGCATGAGGGTCTGGGCGGGCAGAAAATAGACCAGCCCGCGTTTGTGCACGAAATCCCAACACCAATCCTTCCCTAATCACCTTTAAACCACCATTAATCACTTCCTATCAACCCTAAACCCTTCCCCTTTTAAATACCAAGTTTCTCCAAGCATTTTCACACTCTCAACATCCTCAAATCTCTCTCAAATCAGTTAAGTATCAAGAATTTGGACAGATTCACTCATCCTTACAAAAGTGAGCATAACTTGCTCATTTTTTACTTGTTTTGCTTGATTCTTCTTCCTACTTACTTGGATAAACCTTGGGTTTGATTCCATGGGTTCTCCTTGGAGAATCCAGACCTCGATATTCACCTAAAGGGCTCCAACTTTCTATTTTGAAAAAATCTTTTTAAATCTTATGTTATACTTCAACCAAACTTGTCTTCTTGTGCTCCTAATCAAGTTTATGATTAGTGAAGCCTAACCAAGCTTGTTTACATGAACTAAGGGCTGTTTTAACACCCTAAACTTTCTGTTTTACATGAGCTTTAAGCTCACAAGTGTTGCCAAGTCTTGAACTTGACGCTAGTGTGACTACAAGGTTAGCTTGGGCTATCTTACATCTAAGTCCACACAACACTTGATGTTTTCTCATTATATCCTAAGTAGCTTGCTATTTGAAAGTAACACAACCCTGTCTAGTCTTCGACGTGTGTCGACAACTTGTTATTAACCCCCCTTGTTGTCTATGACAACTTGTGTAGTGGTTAACTCTTATGAGGTTCCTAAATGGATGGGTATACCACCTACCTCCTACATGACTTCTATGACATCCGTGAAGGACTTATGATATAATGTACATATATAACTATATAAAATACTTAAAACCGAAAACCTTGATAATGACTATATAATCATGTGTCAAGTTACTAAGTTTAATCACTAAAAGAGTTTAGTTCCTCGTTATGATTCTAATAGGTGTTATAACTTATGAAATCACATAAACCCTAATGGGTTCCCATAGTGTGAAAACGAGTGCTAGACCTTAGTGAATACTTTCATATATATTATTTTATGCTTATTCTAAATTCCGAATCCCCCAACATCATCCAAATACTCACACCCACATTTTCCTCTTGTAGGATAACTCGGTGTTCCTCCCGCAACCAAACAACTCTTCACGAAACTAACAAGTCGTTAAGCTTGCAAAACCGTGAGTACACTCGACCAACTTTTCGTTTATATCACTTTTGGGTGTAACATGTTTACCTTATACAAAAATCACCAAACTTAAACTTTATGAAATGCTCGAAACAATCCAAAATACATGAATGCTTTGATACGATACGTGATGCTTATATCTTGGACCATTCTTATGTAATACCATAGTCATTAGCTTATCTTAAGCCTCCATTTGACATGTATAGCGCTATAGGAGTAACGCACCGCCCAATCGTGAATCTAGTGGTCATGTTAAATTATCGTTATTTTGCGTAAGCAAGAGGATTGACTAGAAATATTGCATGCCATGTATAATGCTCTAGTAATGAACTTAGTTGCCATGTGGATTCGTTTTAAACCTTATTCGTATAGTATGCTTATGCTTAAACTTGTGTACTCGCCTTTGCTTTTGCATTGAAGTCTATTTTAAAAATGTTACATGTTGATGAAGATGATGCTATGAAATCGAAGTAGCGTTGATGCTAGATAGACACATACACGTTTAGGTTTATTAATGTTGTATCAAATTTTGCCTTTGTTATTGTTGTTATTTGAAATTTCCATGTATTGTAATGACAATTTACTTATAAAATGAAATTTGGTTTAATTAAATATTGTCACCGTTAGTGTTGTGAGCATGAGAAATCTATTTCGTCTCGCCTCGATGTTTCCGCCATCGGTTGGGGTGTGACAGATTGGTATCGGAGCCATAACTGTAGGGAATTAGGTAGAATTTTCCATGTTCTACCTAGTTTATAGTTTAAGCGTCCCGTTTTTGACCATTCTCATATTATGTTTAAAACTTTATTCATCCTACATTCCTTCTTCCTTTCTTTTGGTCTTAAAACTTACATAATGTCTTTACTAAGACATTTTACACAATACACTTGAAGACCCTCATGATGCAAACGAGGCGATTTGCATCAAGATAGGCCCAATGGTTTACAATTTTTGGTGAAATCTATCAATCCGCGTATTCGATTTTTCACAAAAAGTTCCCATTTTGATGGAAGTTACACCATCAAGTTAGGAGTGACATCAACATCTTGATGGAAAACTTCTCATTCAAACTCTAGTGGAATCTTGTCAAAGTGTCGAAATTTATTTTGACCCGACGAGTACCAACCACACTTAGGTACGATTGTAACGCCTCGTATCTTCGTATTTCTATTTTTAAAATGTCCGTATTCGTATTCTAATTTTAGAAACCTTACATTCGTATTTTAATTTCAATCTCTCATTCGAGGCGTTAATCATAATAAAATTCATATTTTATACATATTTTTTTCACACAACCAATCATTTAAATACGTATTTATACGCAAACCGATACAATTATACGTATAAATAATTATACGCACATACTCATACTTGAATTATACTTTTATATGTATTTGAAATTATTTGGTTTTCATTTAATCAACTTTCCTTAATAATCTGCCTTTGATAACTTTATCGGAAATACCGAACAAGCAGGTGTGTTTATTTTCTTGTCTTACGTTTTCATATACATTTTGTTGAAAATAGAATTTTAATTAAAGTATACTACTTTTTGGTATCCTAGGCTATGGTGATTACTAGCTAGTGATGAACCAAACCACTAACAACATAAGAATTATCGAAACAAGTACCGGTGTTTATTCTATGATTTTCGGTTGATATAAAAGACGTATCATTATTTTTTTTAGACTTTATTTTCTTTTGCTATCATGCCTATGGAACCAAACTAATAACCCAAAAAAAATCTCATTGGTGCATCTTTAAAACCTACCATCTCCTAAGGAACCACCCTCTGAAAAAAAAAGTGAAAAAAACAATCCATCTAACATGGTCAACTTTTGTTTCTTTCTTTTATTCTGGTTACATCTCCGGTGACCGAGCATTTTGGCCGTCGTTTTCATCACACCACCATCACCAGACGGCCACCGAGTTGTTATCGAATTCGAAGAACAAAACCACGGCAACAACAAAATAACAATATCCCAACCCCATGATTCCAGTGTCACCGGGTTCACTTTCACCACGTTCAAAACCGCCTTCGCCACCGCATACACAAAGACGACAGAAGTCGCCAATGTAGCAGTGGCGAAAACCGGTGAAAAGGCGATTAATATCATTGCAAAAGTGATGAAGATGTTGGGGCAAACTATAGGAATGGCAAGTGTCTATGATGACACCGAAGGAAAACTTAAAGACTCGGTTGTTAAACTCGAAGAATGGGATCCTATCGATTCGCCTAAACGGATATGCGAAGATATCGGACACAACACAAGTGCGAAAATCGAAGAAGGAGTCGAAGAAGTGAAGGAAACCATCGAAAACATAGTCAAACAAGCCCGAATGAGGTTTTAACGAGGTCGAAGACCACGATAAAGACATCGTTATATCGGAGAGATGGGTGACCGGTTGGTGTCACCTGCTCGGGTTTTCTACTGCTTACGGGATGGGGGTGTGGGTAACCTTTTTTCAGGGTGTGTTTTGGGGAAGTGTTTAACTAAACAAGAGGGTGCAATGGTGTTGAACATGAAGAATATGGTGTATTTTAGGGTAATGGGATGTGTGTTGGTGTAGCTGGTTTTGGGTTTCTTGTGAGTCAAGGAAGAAGAGGGTGTTTGTTTAACAAGATGGTGATGTTTCAAGGGTTTAATCTTGTTTTTGCACTTGTTATGATTTTGACCAATCTTATCTTCTTGGAGCCTAGAGCAACAAAGGTATCTGGAAGTTGGTTATTTTTAGTTCTATCTCTGTAAAAGAATCGAACAAACACGAATAAAGGATGTTAAGCATGTTTGTGTTCGTTCAAATTTAACTAAACAAATAAACGCACACAAACACTTAAGCGAACGGATTTGCTTGTTCGTTACTTAACAAAATAAATGTGTGTGTTTGGTTATCTTTGTCGTTAATATATTAAATAAATGATTCACAAATATCAAATATTAAAGCTACAACTAATGTGTTATACTGTGTTGACGGATCTAGAATTTTTTCCAGAGTTTTTTTTAATGTAGATTTCACTAATTTTCACAATTTTTTTTTCAAATCATATAGATTTCCACTAAGTTTTTCATTTCTTCAAAATCAATGGATTCTTGAGAACACCAAAAACCCACTGGATCCGCCTGAGTTGCTAAAGTGTAAACTTAATACATTTTTCTTTGAGTTGGGCTTATCGCATGTGCTACAAAGAATTTTAAATTAAAAAAATTAAATTTCTTTTAAATTAAGATCAGTACTAAATAATTTTGTTTGACTATTTAAACAGAACGTACTCGAACATAAAATAACGAATGTAGCTGGTCAAACATAAAATTTTCTTTTATGATCATTCGTTCTAACTATAATGAATAAAACTTTGTGTGATGTTCGTTTGTTTATTAAATGAAAAGAACATAAACGAACCTCTCTGAACAATTCATTGAACGTTAGGTTACTTCTAATTATGCAATTTTGTTTTTGTCATCGAAAACATTTGTATTCTAACATTGGTGTCGAACTACAAGCAGTTAGCCCAGAGAATGAAGGGAACCACTGAAGCTAAAAGTGTAGCAGCAAAGCAGCTAAAGAAGATTAACACATACATATCAACACTGAACGTGTCGACAATGGTGGTACTAACTTGGCATCTAGCATACATCGGTCAACTGCTTCAAGCTCGACGCTAGCTAGCTTGATCCATAATCAGGGATTGATCGTTGGTCGGTTTTGAACTTCCATCATTTGAGAAAAGAACCACATATTCCAGTCGTGACCCCTTGTTATACATAGACCACTGTTAAATATAGGTGGGAATTTAGTTTGTATCCTTCATTGCACTACAACATATACAGTTTTTGTTTTACCATTGTTTATGCGTACACCACGCCCAAATTGGTTAACCCAGACCTTGCGCACGTGGGAGCCTAGTACGAGTCCAGACATTCAAAAATATAACAAGCATTATAATACTTCTTCCAATCGCATGTCGGCTTATTTCCATACTCATATATGGGTTTACTACACGAAACTACACGGTATACATGCTTAGCAAAACACGACGATGTGATTAAAACCCAATTTTGTAAATTGGATCATATAGTTGTAGGGTTGTCCCTGAGAGTGTCCGAGAATTCGGAGCGCCTACGAGTTGAGAAGAATGAGTCCCGGGCCTACCACATAGAGAATTGGGTTAAATTAGATTTGGGTTTATTTGTTTGTATGAGCGTAAGATGAATAGTACAAATTAATGGATTTAAAACATATTAGGTAAATTTGATTATATGTTTCGTTTAAAAATGTATATATAAATACATACAAGGGTTTTTAAAAACGCTGAGCAAATTAAAACACATCAACATAGCCCTCCTCTCCAAATGGGGATGGAGATACAAGTATGAGAAAAATTAGTTGTGGAAGAAGGTGGTAGAGGCGATACACGAAAACAGGAATAACTGGGACTTCCTCCTGATAAAAAAAGCCAAAGTGGAATGTGGAATAACATTGTGAAATCTTTTTCCAGAACGATAATTGATGGTACCCCGTTGCATGGTACCCCGTTGCGTAACATTTTTTAAAAATGTAGTCGGTAATGGTAGTAACACTTAGTTTAGGTTGGATCCTTGGCTGTTTAATGAACCCTTAGAAGATATATACCCCTACATTTTCAATCTTTAATCTAACAAAAAGTGTAGTGTTGACAACAGGTTAAGCAGCAATGGGGATGGATCTATCGGGACAAATTAGAGCTCGAGGATCGAACCTCGAAGTTATCTAGAGATATCGGAATTAAATTCGCTTATGAGAGACTTGGGGTGGCACTTTGGAAGATAGGGAAGAAAAATGGATATGGATTGGAGCGGGATTGGAAGAGTTTTAAGTTGGAACTGTGAGAAGAGACTTAAATAAAGGAGTGGACTATAGCGGAAATTATCTGATGAAGTGGTGCAAATGGGTTCCGACGAAATGCAACGTTTTCGCATGGAGAGCTGAAATGGGGAAAATTCCTACAGGATTGACACTCAGAGATAAAAATATCGAGATCGATGATGATTCATGTCCTCTGTGCGTTCGAGCGAAGAAACAAGCAATCACTTATTCACATCTTACTTGGTGGCGAGTAGGGTTTGGTTGTACATTGCGGCATGGTACAGAGTTGCGTTCGTTTATTGTCTACACGTTTAGAGAGATTTTGGAGCTTCATAACCATGTGGGATTGAGGTTTGGCTAATGATATTTTCTATGGGATTATCATTATCGGGTGTTGGAGTATCTAGCGAACAAGGAACGACGTTGAATTCTCCAACATTCAATTCCGAGTGGAAGATATCATTAGTGAAATTAAGTCGGTTGGATATCTTTGGAGTAGTAGTAGACTGAAAACAATGTCAATGTCTTGGACCGAGTGTGTAACTTTGTAATATGTAATTTGTTCCCTTGTGTCCGCCCGTTTTAGGGTTTGGTGGTTTGTAATGAAGTTTATTTTTCAAAAAAAAAAAGAAACAAATCTGGTAAATAATATTAATTTTATTCTATTCACTGCTGCATATTTAGATATCAGTTTTATTAAAATTGTATTATATATAACTTAATATTTAAAATAAGTCCAGTAAGACGAAGGGGGTTGCGGTGGGTAAAGACAGTGCGCATTTTATATTAACTTAATTGGATTAGGATCAAATATAAAGGAAAAATAAATAAAATGGTAAGAAAGATTTTTGTCCATTGATCTTATATTTGGATGGTTGAGATTAATTTTAGAGAAAAGAAGATGGTGGAAGGGTATAAAAGGAATCCTAAATTTATTGACTTTGTCTCTCCATATGCAATGCACATGTCAATTTCCCCGTCAATTTAAAATGTCCATAACTTTTTCATACGTCATCTTTAAAATGAAATTCACCATAATAACAAACGATTTTTAATCTTTAATATGAGTATGATATTGCTATATAAAAATAAAATAAAAAATTTCATTTTTATTGGGTTTCTTTGTATTGTGTTAAAGGTTCATGTCATCGTGTCTTTTAACTGTGTTTTGGTCCTTACGTTTTTATCAGGCGTTTTTATACATTGTGTTATTATCAAAACTTATAACACAATGTTAATTTGGATTCTGGCCACTACGTTTTATCAAAACCTATAACACAATTTATGGCACTATGAAGATGGTATTATCTTTGAGTTTTCTGTACATTGTGTTATTGGTTATGATTATTATGTTTTAATATGTTGTCTATTATGTTTTTGTTTTGTTCATCGTTGTATTTTAATCTGTTATTCATTGTGTTTTATTATGTTGTTCCTTGTGTTTTTTATTCTGTTGTCCATTGTGTTATTAGTCTACTTTCCATTTTTATAGTTTGATACTCATTGTGTTTTACATTATGTCTATTGTGTTTTAATCTGTTTTTATCTATTGTGTCTTTTATTAGTTGTCATCGATTGTGTTTTTTTTACTTTCCATTGTGTTTTTAGTTTGATACTCATTGTGTTTTTTGTTGTGTCCAATGTATAATACGCAACTGGGTTTTCGATTTTCTTTTTATTGAACTATAACAATTGGGTACTTATATTAAAGATGAAAATATGCTCGACCCTAACTTAACTATATATTACTGTTTACGGACGTTTAAAAAATGGGTGTGGGGGAATAACATGTGACTTGCATGTGCATATTCTTTTTATTCTCTTGAACAAAATTACCCTTCCCACTTGATTACTCTTTGGACACTTGTCACTCTATGATAGCTTTTAAATCTTCTTATTTTCAAATCCTTTGTATTATAACTCAACCCTAACTTAATTAATATTAACTGTTTATTAAATACATCGGTTTATCGTTAGGTTACCGAGAAAATGAGCTTAAACGATTTAGTTATTTTGTTGAAAGTAAGCAAAGAAATGTCACCAGTCATGCATAGGGGCGAAGCTTGTAAGGGGCAAGGGGTGCACCTGTCCTCGCCAATGTTTCGGTTAGTAGTGTAATTTTTTCGATTTTTCGTTCGAAATTTAAAACTAAGTAGGTTCGTCCCCGCCAATTATTTTGCCTAAAAAATTTCCGCCCCTACCAAGTTTATTGTCCGAAAAATTTATACATATTTTCGTATGGAGTTAAAAAACTGAGGAATTGGGCTATTAGTAATTTTTTATAATTGTTTTTAAACTTCAAGTGAGTTTAAATAAGGTCTGAAACTTGTTTTTATATAAACGAAACTTGAGGGTTCAAATTTTGTTTTTTTATGTATATTAACGGGTCCTTTGAATGAATAAAATTATTTAGTTTTATTTGAAATTGTTATTGTTTGACCTATAGCGAATCGAATAGTTCGGCCCGAACATATACCCCGAAACATAGCGATAGGAAAAAAAATTAGGTCCCATAATTTTCCGCCCCCACAGAACTTTTGGTCTAACTCTAAAGGTCAAACAGTTTTTGCGGATCATAATTTTTATTCACAAGTAAATTAGAAAAAATAAATTATCTAAAAGAAATATTTAGAGTAAACTGCCATTTTGGTCCCTAAGGTTTGGGCAGTTTTGCCACTTTGGTCCAAATCTCAAACCTTTTACATATGGGTCCATATGGGTCCTGTGGTTTCAGTTTTGTTGCCATTTTAGTCCAAAAAGAAATCAGCTTATATTTCTAAAAAAAAACCCTGTTTTTTTGTCTTTTTCCTCAAGGGCAAAATGGTCATTTATGTGTTATTATAGCAAATTATTAATTAAATTAATTAATCTCTTTACCTTATAAAAGTAACAGAAACTTATCATCCCCCAAACCCAACCCTAATTCATTCGCTTCTCTACAACCATTAGCTTCTCCAAACCCAACTGAGAAAATCTATTCAGAAATCCCAACTCACAGATTTCGGCAACCTAAACGCCTGAAATAAGAAAAACTAAATGTTGCAATGACACTTAGAGTTTGTAACTGTGTTACGTATGGGATCGTGAACCAGACGATGGAGCTGGTAAGTGTAACATCCGTCAAAAACGGGTTTTCAAAACCCGCTTCGTTTATTAATCGAATAGTCAGTTTCAAATTTTCGTTGCTTATTTAATGCTCATTTTAATTTTAAACAATACATAATTAATAAATATACTAGAATTTATAAACTATAATTAATAAACAATAAAAACGGTCGAAGAAAAAAATAAAAGTCGCTGCCGGGTTTCGAACCCGAGTCAGCCGGCTCATTTAACACACAAACACTTAACCACTCCCACTTGGTTCTTTTGTGTAATCAATGAAACAAATAAAACTTAACTTTTACCCGTGAACTCATCTGTTTGCGCCAAAACTGAAACCGATAATCGGCTTTCAACTATCCAGACTGTTGAGTGATCGCGAGTTACTGATTATAACCGATAAATCATTTGCAACCCACGTTCTAATCAATTCAGTCTTAAATTTATTCGATTCATATGATTTTCGGGAGTTAAAACCGAAATGAAATTTATTTTCAATGTACACTGACAATTTCATCGTCTCATAACTTAGAAACACTCACAGAACCTTCAATTTCATTTGCGCTCTAATTTCTGTTCGTCGAAAACGATATATGCTATCGCCGGACTTTCGCCGGAAAACCGAGACATACATCAAATCGGTAATTTTCTCGATTCTTTCATTTTCAATCCATTGTTAGACTTTTACTAACTCAAATCCTTCAACTGGAATCGGTCCCAGACGATGTTGTCGGATAATCTGCACCCGCCGGAAAATCTCTGAAAATTCCGAAATCACGCTGTGAATCGGTACAAACATCTAAACTCTCTGATAATTCTAGTTTAGTCACTTAATTTCACAATTAGTTAATCAAAACTGTTAATTGGTCCGCTCAGACGGAATTCATAAAACAGAGCCGACGACCTTGCCGGAGTTCTGAGAAAAACATCTGTTTCGGTACATTCATTTCCAAAACCCTCTCTATCCATTACATTTCAATCATTTATAAGTTTCGTTAATCGAATTAAACAAGAACAGTCGAATATCGTTGTCTGTGTCTTTGAACGAAAAAAGATGAAGTCGAACCTTATGTATAAGTTTAATTTAAACAAGATATCAAACCGGGTTAGACACACAGTCCAGCGGTGGACTGTGTGCAAACACACAGTCCAGCGTGGACTGTGTGCAACACACAGCGCACGTCTCGAGTCGATCCCTGACACGACCCTATCCTCTGAAATAAAAATGTTCTTTTTTAAACCGAACCGTATTAACTCGCTGTAAGATGTTAAGTTTAATAAAAACCAGTATTTTAACCAGGTTAGACACACAGTCCAGCGGTGGACTGTGTGCAACGTTAAACAACGGGTCCCGGGTTCGAGACCTGTTATGTGCACCGGTTCGACATAAATAAAATCCTTTTTAAAATAAATGAATTCTGAATAAATTAAATAGTATATAAATATAATTAAAAACAGAAATATTTCAGGTTAGACACGTAGTTCAGTTGGTAGAGCTGCGATCACGCGTACGGGAGGTCATGAGTTCGAGCCTCACCCAGCGCATACATACACAAAGTCCGAACCGGTCAACAGTCAAAGTCATCAGTCAAGGTCAACGGTCAACCCAAAAAGTCAACATTTTTTTTATATTTTTATTTATTTATTTAATTTAAAAATCAATTAAAAATACTTAAAAATAATATTTTTAAAGTTAGAAAATGACCTTAAACTCACAAAAATAAATCTAAAAATCCTATTAAAATTGTTAATAAAATCCACTTATTTACCGTACCTTTTCGTTATTATTTAGGTTAGTTATTCCTCGTCATCAACTCTCTAAACTCGTGCGCATTCAACATCATCAAACGAACGCACCCAATGAGAGTGAATCTCTACAAATTCCCCGTTTTAATCACATTTTGGGGTATATCATGTGTCATTTATTATTTATTACATTTAAACACTTGTGCATCCATCATATCCATGATCAAATGTGTATCCAATATGTATCAATTGTTTGTGTGGTTAATGTTTAAATTAAATTTTATCATTTTCAGTACATACATCATCATAGGCTCGTCTGTTCCCCATTACCTATGAGCGGAACGGTTCCCCATTACCTATGAGCGGAACGTGGCGTTGCCAACATACGATCGGCTCCGTTTGATTGAGCCTTGATCGCACATACATCATCATAGGCCGTCCGTTCCCCATTACCTATGAGCGGAACGTGACGTTGCCAACATATACATTATCATTCATGTCATATACTCATACAAGGTGGTTTGTTATTGTATGTTTATTTACGTTTGCTCACATATGATTATTGCACAATTTTTCCATATTAAATACAACAAGAAATCAATAATAAATGTTTTCTAACAAGGTCACTCGTCAACTTTTGTTGACCCAAAAACCCCCATTTTTACACATGATACAGGTGATCCAGTTGCAGCATGAAACATATAGGACGACCTAGAAGAATAAATCAGTTTAGGCTTTGGATTATTTATTTAGTTACTTTTTCCTTGTAATTGTATGGACTTGTTTGAAATATTGAAGTTGTAATTTGGTTTTAATAAATATGAAACATTTTAGTAAAAATCATGAGCTTTGGTGATAACCCAATTATGCCCCGACTCTTATTCCGCTGCGGGTCGGGGTGTGACAGATTGATTCAGAGCCATGACTATAGGGATATAGGATAGGTTATTAGACCCTTAGAGCCTATACTATAGTTGATTAGAATTTTTAAAATTGTTTGTGTGTTACATGCAAAATTCATGATGTTTATATGCTTTATGTTTATTGTTACATTCAATGTTATGCAAGCATGTTCATAAGTACATATTATTATACAATGCCTATCATGAATCATATCCTCATAACATATCATATCCATGAGAGCACACACCTCACAATTCCTATGATTTTTGCAACGATTTTTGTATTTTCAAATCACATCAAAGTGAGTTCTCATGACGGGCATGTAGTAACTGGAAGGGTACGAGTACCGGTAGTCGGAACGTCCTGTCTAGGCTTGGCATTCGTATAAATCCAAAATAAGGACCAGTTTGCCTACCTGGGGACTAACGATGAGAGTACGAAGGACCTATTAGGCCAAAGCATGCTATACCAAACGTCGTGTGAGCTAACCCCACTTTGAGTTGTCATTGTGTCTACACCTGGACACCCTCCGACCATACATCTCGCAAACATATTTCATGGTTTTCATTCGGGTGATGCGAGTGTTAAACCGCCAACACCAATGTGAATCCTACTAAGCCAATAGTCATGGGGGCCCACATGACTATACAGGTGATGGTATGGGGGACATTGGAGGCCCAAACATGAGCAAACCCAAGACATCCTATGGATGTAGTTGCATTATTTATGATTATGTTATTTTGTTACTTTTAACGACACATGACACCTAAAAAGACTCCTTAAACTCACAATCTTCTTATGTATGTTCCTGAGATGTCGGCTAGGTAGCAACGTGGGGGTAGAAAGTCAGGAAGGTCAAACAAACGCTTGGCCACCCAAATCGCAAAACAAATGGCTGAGGTGCTTTCTGACATCGTAATTCAAGTCCAACAAGCCCTCGCCGCAAATCCCATCAACCCTCCCAATCAAGACGACCGGAACGTCGACAACCCTCCCTCCAAAAAGTGCTCTTACAAACACTTCAAGTCTTGCGATCCCCCGAAATATGAAGGGACCGAAGGTGTCACTGCTCTCCTCCACTGGTTTGAGGAAATGGAAAACACCTTCCTCAATTGCGATTGTCCCGAGGATCGCAAGGTACGTTACGCAACCGGAGACTATTTGGAGTAGCTCTTACCTGGTGGAATACAGAAAAAGGTAAGAGAGGAATCGAAGATGCAATGGCGTTAACATGGGAGGAGTTAAGGGAAATCATGACGAGACGCTTCTGTCCAAGAAGCGAGATCAAAAAGTTAGAGGATGAATTTCACTCGTTAAAGCAAAAGGAGGGAGATCATACTTCCTACAATAAAAGGTTTTTAGAGTTGAACCAAATGATCCCCAACTTGTTCACCCCAGTATACCGCTTAGTCGAACACTATATTCGAGGCCTCCCCTCGAAAATTCAAGACTCAGTTCTAAGCACTTCGCCTGCAACACTTGAAGCCGCTATGGAACTAGCTACCGAGCTTACCAAGAATCGCATCGAAACGGCAAATTAAGGATGAGAAAAAGAAAGCTCCCATTGAGGGAAAAACTTCAAACCATTCCACCTCCTCCTCAAAGTTTGCTAGTAAGAGGAAACGAAACACCAGAAACTTTGCTGTCACACAAACAAATTTCCCTATCCCTGCTGCACCCATCACTCAAGTTGCCCCCTCATCTGCACCGTATAAAAAGCCATACTCCGGCCCCTACCCAAAATGCAACCGTTGCCAATACCATCACTTTCCTGATCATCCCTGCCAACATTGCACCGGCTGTGGCCGTGCAGGTCACACCATCCAAACCTGTCGCGCACTTCAGCGAACGAACCGCAATCAGCCCTCAACCCAAACCCACCATCAGATAGTGGGTCAAGCCCAACAACCTTTACATCTACCACCTGCCCAACATGTAGCCCAATCCTACTACCAACCCAACTATCCCATGATGCAACCTATGCGGGCTTGTTACAACTGTGGAGACCCGAACCACTTCAGGAACACCTGTCCACGCTTGGTGAACATTATCCATGCCCAAGCTCAAGCAAATCCAGTAAACCAGGCTAATCAAGCTCCTCCACCTGCTAGGGGAAGAGCTTTCAACATCAACGCAAATCAAGCTAGGGCTGACAACAATGTGGTTAACGGTACGTTTCTCATCAATGGTAGTTATGCATCCATGTTATTTGATACTGGCGCGGATAGGAGTTTTGTGTCCTTAGAATTTGAACCCATCCTCAACCAAACTCGTGATAAACTCATGGAATCCATAACGGTAGAAGTTGCTGACGGAAAACCGGTCTCATTAAACTCTATTATACGCAATTGTACTCTCACCGTAAACGATCACGATTTTCCAGTTGACCTCATACCTATGAAGTTGGGAAGTTTCGACATTATAATTGGTATGGACTGGCTCAGCCAACATCATGCTGAAGTTGTATGCCGCGAAAAGTTTATTCGCATTCCTCTTACAAACGGTCAGACTCTACGAATCTTTGGAGAAACCCCTTCGAAAGGACTCAAATTAATGTCCTGTCTTCAAGCCCGAAAATATCTCCGCAAGAATTATGTCGCATTCCTAACTCATGTCGTCAAAAAGGGAATCAAGGAGAAGAAACTCGAAGACATCCCAGTAGTAAAAGATTTTCCGCAAGTTTTTCCTGACGACATTTCAGGACTTACTCCCGTGAGAAAAGTCGAATTCCGCATTGATCTTATACCTGAAGCTACACCAGTTGCAAAATCTCCTTATAGGTTAGCCCCATCCGAAATGCAAGAGCTAGCCAGTCAATGCAAGAGCTGACTGACAAAGGATTCATACGTCCTAGCTCATCGCCTTGGGGTGCATCTGTCCTTTTTGTGAAGAAGAAAGATGGAACGTTTCGCATGTGTATCGACTACAGAGAACTCAACAAGTTAACGCGTCAAAAACCGCTACCCATTACCTCGCATCGATGATCTTCTTGACCAACTTCAAGGCGCCACCTGTTTCTCAAAAATCACCTACGTTCTGGTTATCATCAACTCAGAGTACATGAAGAAGATCGTCCCAAAGACCGCCTTCCGAACTCGTTATGGTCATTACGAATTCATGGTCATGCCATTTGGTTTAACCAACGCTCCAGCAGTATTTATGGATTTAATGAACAGAGTCTGCAAACCCTACCTCGACCGCTTTGTCATAGTCTTCATCGACGACATCCTCATCTACTCAAAGTCTAAATCTGATCATGAACGACACCTTTGACTCATCCTTACACTCTTAAGGACAGAAAAGTTGTACGCTAAGTTCTCGAAATGTGAATTCTGGTTAAGGGAAGTACAATTCCTTGACACGTCGTCAATGACAAGGGAATTCATGTTGATCCCTCAAAAATCAAGGCAGTACAAGAATGGCAAGCGCCACGTACACCTACCGAAGTAAGATCATTTCTTGGTTTGGCTGGTTATTATCGCCGTTTCATTGCAAATTTCTCTCGTATTGCTGTACCACTCACGGCTTTGACTCATAAAGGAAAGCCTTTCATATGGGGTCCCAAACAAGAAGCCTTCAAAACCCTTAAGCAAAAACTCTGTGATGCACCTATCCTCACACTTCTGAAGGTTGTGATGACTTCGTGGTTTATTGCGACGCGTCAGGGCAGGGACTAGGCTGTGTACTGATGCAAAGAGGAAAAGTGATAGCTTATGCTTCTAGGCAACTCAAAGTTCATGAGAAGAACTACACCACCCATAACCTGGAACTTGGAGCCGTTGTTTCGCTCTCAAGATATGGAGACATTACCTCTATGGTACCAAGTGTGAAATATACACTGACCACAAGAGCCTCAACATATCTTTAACCAAAAGGAGTTAAATATGAGGCAACGAAGATGGGTCGAACTTCTTAATGACTACGACTGTGAAATTCGGTATCATCATGGCAAGGAAAACGTGGTGGCCGATGCGCTCAGTCGAAAGGGTTATGCGAACTCCATTCGTCTTCTATGTTCGCAAATCATAACGACATCAAAGATCAAATCCGAGAAGCCCAACATGTTTAGTAACGGAAAACGACGTACGCAAGGAGCTGTCTTGTGGAGCTGAACTTAAAATCGAAACTAAATCCGACGGTATTCTGTACTATCTAGATCGCATATGGATTCCCGATCACAATAACCTTCGTGATTTCCTTATGAATGAGGCGCACAAAACACGGTACTCTGTACACCCAGGAGCCGACAAGATGTATCAAGACCTTCGATACACCTACTGGTGGCCTGGCATGAAGAAGGATATCGCTGTTTTCATCCCAAGTGCCTTACATGTTCCAAAGTAAAAGCTGAACATCAAAGACCCTCAGGACTTCTAGTCCAACCTGAAATACCTGTATGGAAGTGGGAAAACATAACCATGGACTTCATTACCGGGTTACCTCGCACCTCCAGTGGGTATGACACTATATGGGTAATCATTGATCGTCTTACAAAATCAGCTCACTTCATTCCGATTCGCGAGGACTTCAAGAACGAGAAGTTAGCTCGTATCTACATCAGCGAGATCGTAAGCCGTCATGGCGTACTTTAAGCATTATTTCAGACCGTGATGGTCGTTTCACTTCACGAACATGGCAAGCCGTACAAGCCGCTTTGGGTACACGATTAGACCTCAGTATCGCTTATCATCCTCAAACTGATGGACAATCTGAACGCACCATCCAAACTCTTGAAGATATGCTTCGAGCATGTGTCATAGACTTCAAAGGGAATTGGGACGCTCATCTACCATTAGTTGAATTTTTGTACAACAATAGTTACCACTCAAGTATCGGCATGGCTCCTTTCGAAGCGTTATATGGCCGTAAGTGCCGATCTCCAGTATGTTGGCAGAAATTGGAGAAGCTCAAATCACCGGTCCAGAATTGATTCAAGAAACAACAGACAAGATCCATCAGATTCGAAACAATCTTCTAGCGGCACAAAGTCGTCAAAAGAGTTATGCAGACAAACAACGAAAGCCCTTGGAGTTTAACATTGGTGATCAAGTACTTTAAAAGTATCACCGTGGAAAGGAGTAGTTCGTTTTGGCCAGAAGGGCAAGCTAGTACCACGCTACGTAGGACCTTTCAAGATACTCGAAAGAGTAGGACCTGTAGCATACAAGCTTGACCTACTAGAAGAACTCAGCAGAATTCACCCCACATTCCACGTATCAAACTTGAAGAAGTGCCTCGCCGATGAAAACCTCCATATTTCCCTAGAAGATATTCAGATCGATGAATCTATGCACTTCATTGAAAGACCAGTAGAGATCATGGACTTCGGAGAAAAACGTTTAAGACGGAGTCGTATTCCAATTGTTAGGGTACGCTGGGAGTCGAAACGAGTACCTGAGTTTACTTGGGAACGTGAAGACTCAATGCGCGAAAAATACCCGCATCTTTTTACTGTTACCACTACTACTTAAATTTCAGGACGAAATTTCTAAAAGTAGGGGATACTGTAACATTCGTCGAAAAACGGGTTTTCAAAACCCGCTTCGTTTATTAATCGAATAGTCAGTTTCAAATTTTCGTTGCTTATTTAATGCTCATTTTAATTTTAAACAATACATAGTTAATAAATATACTAGAATTTATAAACTATAATTAATAAACAATAAAAACGGTCGAAGAAAAAAATAAAAGTCGCTGCCGGGTTTCGAACCCGGGTCAGCCGGCTCATTTAACACACAAACACTTAACCACTCCGCCACTTGGTTCTTTTGTGTAATCAATGAAACAAATAAAACTTAACTTCTACAGTGAACTCATCTGTTTGCGCCAAAACTGAAACCGATAATCGGCTTTCAACTATCCAGACTGTTGAGTGATCGCGAGTTACTGATTATAACCGATAAATCATTTGCTACCCACGTTCTAATCAATTCAGTCTTAAATTTATTCGATTCATATGATTTTCGGGAGTTAAAACCGAAATGAAATTTATTTTCAATATACACTGACAATTTCATCGTCTCATAACTTAGAAACACTCGCAGAACCTTCAATTTCATTTGCGCTCTAATTTCTGTTCGTCAGAAACGATATCTGCTATCAGCCGGACTTTCGCCGGAAAACCGAGACATACATCAAATCGGTAATTTTCTCGATTCTTTCATTTTCAATCCATTGTTAGACTTTTACTAACTCAAATCCTTCAATCAGAATCGGTCCCAGACGACGTTGTCGGATAATCTGCACCCGCTGGAAAATCTCTGAAAATTTCGAAATCACGCTGTGAATCGGTACAAACATCTAAACTCTCTGATAATTCTTGTTTAGTCACTTAATTTCACAATTAGTTAATCAAAACTGTTAATTGGTCCGCTCAGACGGAATTCATAAAACAGAGCCGACGACCTTGCCGGAGTTCTGAGAAAAACATCTGTTTCGGTACATTCATTTCCAAAACCCTCTCTATCCATTACATTTCAATCATTTATAAGTTTCGTTAATCGAATTAAACAAGAACAGTCGAATATCGTTGTCTGTGTCTTTGAACGAAGAAGATGAAGTCGAACCTTATGTATAAGTTTAATTAAAACAAGATATTAAACCGGGTTAGACACACAGTCCAGCGGTGGACTGTGTGCAAACACACAGCGCACATCTCGAGTTCGATCCCTGACACGACCCTATCCTCTGAAATAAAAAAGTTTTTTTTTAAAGTGAACCGTATTAACTCGCTGTAAGATGTTAAGTTTAATAAAAACCAGTATTTTAACCAGGTTAGACACACAGTCCAGCGGTGGACTGTGTGCAACGTTAAAAACGGGTCCCGGGTTCGAGACCTGTTATGTGCACCGGTTCGACATAAATAAAATCCTTTTTAAAATAAATGAATTCTGAATAAATTAAATAGTATATAAATATAATTAAAAACAGAAATATTTCGGGTTAGACACGTAGCTCAGTTGGTAGAGCTGCGTGCACGCGTACGGGAGGTCATGAGTTCGAGCCTCACCCAGCGCATACATACACAAAGTCCGAACCGGTCAACAGTCAAAGTCATCAGTCAAGGTCAACGGTCAACCCAAAAAGTCAACATTTTTTTATATTTTTATTTATTTATTTAATTTAAAAATCAATTAAAAATACTTAAAAATAATATTTTTAAAGTTAGAAAATGACCTTAAACTCACAAAAATAAATCTAAAAATCCTATTAAAATTGTTAATAAAATCCACTTATTTACCGTACCTTTTCGTTATTATTTAGGTTAGTTATTCCTCGTCGATCAACTCTCTAAACTCGTGCGCATTCAACATCATCAAACGAACGCACCCAATGTGAGTGAATCTCTACAAATTCTCCGTTTTAATCACATTTTGGGGTGTATCATGTGTCATTTATTATTTATTGCATTTAAACACTTGTGCATCCATCATATCCATGATCAAATGTGTATCCAATATGTATCAATTGTTTGTGTGGTTAATGTTTAGATTAAATTTTATCATTTCAGTACATACATCATCATAGGATCGTCTGTTCCCCATTGCCTATGAGCGGAACGGTTCCCCATTACCTATGAGCGGAACGTGGCGTTGCCAACATACGATCGGCTCCGTTTGATTGAGCCTTGATCGCACATACATCATCATAGGCCGTCCGTTCCCCATTACCTATGAGCGGAACGTGACTTGCCAACATATACATTATCATTCATGTCATATACTCATGCAAGGTGGTTTGTTATTGTATGTATATTTACGTTTGCTCACATATGATTATTGCACAATTTTTCCATATTAAATACAACAAGAAATCAATAGTAAATGTTTTCTAACAAGGTTCACTCGCCAACTTTTGTTGACCCAAAACCCCCATTTTTACACATGATACAGGTGATCCAGTTGTAGCAAGAAACATATAGGACGGCCTAGAAGAATAAATCAGTTTAGGCTTTGGATTGTTTATTTAGTTACTTTTTCCTTGTAATTGTATGGACTTGTTTGAAATATTGAAGTTGTAATTTGATTTTAATAAATATGAAACATTTTAGTAAACATCATGAGCTTTGGTGATAACCCAATTATGCCCCGACTCTTATTCCGCTGCGGGTCGGGGTGTGACAGTAAGGATTCCGGCCGGCGAAGAATGATTCGATTAAGTAGACGGGGACGCCAGCGAGATGCGAGAACTCCGGCCGGAGAAGACAGAGACGGTGGTCTGCTCCGGTCTCTCCTTGCATCTCTCTCGCCCCTCTTTTTCTCTCTCGTCGGAGGAAGCTCGGCGATCTCCATACGGATCTCGATGGAAGTTCGCAGTTGTGGTCGGTGAAGGGGACGTTGGTTTCGACGGTGATTGTGGTGGTGTCTTCGAGGGGAGAAGGGGTGGCGGTGGAGGAATGAGGAGGAGGAACGGTGGAGAGAGGCTATATTAGAGTATTTACTGGTGTTGGGTTTGGGGAAGATGAAGACATATATGTGCTTTTATAGGGTAGGTTTAATTTAGTTTTATTAATTTAATAATTAATAATGAGTTATAATAAATTTATAATGATCAATTTACCCCTGAGGAAAAGACAAAACATCAAGATTTAGTTTGAGAAATCTGATCTGATTTTACTTTTGGACTAAAATGGCAACAAAACTGAAATCACAGGACCCGGATACAAAAGGTTTGAGATTTGGACTAAATTGGCAAAATTGCCCAAACCTTAGGGACCAAAATGGCAGTTTACTAAAATATTTATTTATTTCTTCTCGTTGTGGACTTGTGGGACTTCTGTGGCCACAAAATCAAGTTATCAACAACTTAAAGTGTTAATTGGCTAATGTATAATTAAGTGGGTTGTGATGAACTTCAAAATGGGCTCAACTTAACCCATGAGGCATGAGCTAATCAGTTTTAAACGTTAGTTAAAAATTAAAGTTACTCTTTTGGGCTGGACTGGGCTTTGGTCTTGAGACAGGGTCGCCAAGAGGAAAACAAACCACAACTCACAACCAAAAGTCCAGAAGGAAACATAATGGGTTCAAGTCGGCTAAATTAGAAACCTTCAACCTAAATTCTATGAATAACTTGATTTGTCAAAAAAAAAAAAACCTTCGTAAAAATTTTATTGAACATTATAGAGTTTGTATCGCTTGGAGACGGAAAATCAATTTCAATTCCTTACACAACATGTTCGTCGCAAATGCGTTGCAGCAAATATACTGCCGAACATCCATCACAAAAGAAACGGTTAGGCCTTGCTAGGAATCGGATTGATAAATGCACAAATCCTTCTCCGTAAAGCACAAGCATTTTCACATAAAGTATCAAACAAAAGAACACATGTTTCTCCCCTTTACTCTCCCATAACTCAAATCTTCCTTTCCATCCACTTTTCTCCATCACCTCCTTGTAAATTAAACTCCTAGACATACATTTATCCTTCTCAGCAACACACATAAGTATCCTAGAGCACCCAAATTTCGAAATCCGCAAGTCCATCGCCGGATTAATAACCGGAGCATCTAGCCCGACCCGTCCTCTACTTGCCAACTTCCATACCAGATCCGCAGCCGCTTTAAAATCACGATCTTTTCCTAATTCGGGTCCGATTGGATCTTTTCCTAGAAAAAACGGATGGAGCATAATAATACCTGAAAGAATTCAAAATAACACATTTTTATACAGAGATTAGAATGATAAGGGTGTGAACGTGACAACCGAGCCAAGCCCGAGCTTCTTTAATTTAAGAGAGCTGGGGCTTGAGCTCAACTTATTTGGAACTTTATTTCTACAGCTCTAGCTCGGCTCGTGAATAGCTTTTTAAGCACGAGCCCAACATGTTTATTATTTGTTTATTGTACTTATACTTTTATTATAATAAAATTTACATATATATTTGTAAATTATAGTTTCTACTTATAAAATAATATACATTATTTGTCTAGTTTTGTCGTAATTATGTATAACTTGAAAGGGTGTCCGCGTGATGCCAATGCTAGGGAAAACACATACACAGATACATTACCAGAGTGTGCATGGTTTGGTAGGGTCGGTCATTATCCTAAACCTAAGCCGAAGTTGAAACTGAAGTCACCGGTTAGTCTATTTTATTAACCAATCGTTTCCGGTTAATTAGTTCGATTTATTTGATTAGATTTATGGTTTTTTGTTCGGTTTGTTTAATTACGGTTAATAGCCAAAACCCAACATGCACTAAAACTTTTGTTTGGAAATATAAAATAGATGTATAATTATATGAATGGAAGTATAAAATATGAAATACATGAACTAGAGATATAAAAGCTAGACATATATGAAAATATCGATTGGTCGTTTCAATTAATTTTAGTTAAACTAAGGTACAAAAAAAATTGATAACCGGTTGTTGGTTAATTCGGTTTTTCTGTTAATCGTTTTCAATTTGTTCAATTTTTTGTTGTCGGTTCGGTTTCGTCTATTTTCAGTTTGGTTTCCGTTAACGATTTAGTTATTGCTTACCTTTAAACAGTGTTAACCACGTAACATATAAACTTTTTAAATTAAAAAAACTATATCAATACTATACTCAAATTAAAAAGAATAGAATATTCATTTTTATGGTGTAATATTTAAAAAATAAATATTAACGTATGAAAAAGTTGTGTCGTTTATAAATCGTGTGGGTAGTTAGTTTTTATAAATGGATAAAGTGTAAGTACTAACTTCTTAACCACAATTTGGTTCAAGATGTGGGATTAAAGTATTATTAAGATGAGTGAATTAAAATATAATTATTGTTTGAAAGACTAATTATCCTCATTTTAGGGTTGCACGTTATGTATTAAACTAAAAAAAGTTCACTTTTTAGATATCTTAAAAAGCCCTTTTCAAATGCATTATAATATAGTGCAGATAATAATTATTATTATATAGATAGTTATTTAATTAATATATTAAGTAACTTTTTATAAATATAAAGCTCGTTTAGGCTCGCGAGCTGGCTCGGGCTCGTTTCTCAAATGATTATGAGCACATTAAAGTTTGGCTCTATTGGAGTTTTTAGCATGCGAATCATGAGTGGTTAAAGAACGGCTGGACTTGTTTACACCCTTAAGAACGGAAAAAGGTAATGAAAAAGCTAACTAATTAATGATAATAATAAATCGTAGCTATCCTAATATTAAAACTAAAGATGGAACAATAATTAATAATTAATAAATAAAACTAAAGATAAATGATAAATCAAATAATAATTCTTATGAATAAAACTCAACTAACAAACCCTTGAGATTGATAGCAATAATCGTGTTAAGCCCAAGTAAGATGGCCATGTTGTGGGCTATGTTAGCCCTCGAACTATCTCCAGCAAGAAACACATTGTTAAGATCTGCATAGTTGTTTAACCATGGCTCGGGACCATTCGCTCTATCGTGGTCAGCCACCCACTTTATTGCTTCCCATGAGTCCTCATATGGTATTGGGATAGGGGATTCTGGTGCCAGCCTGTAATCAACAGACACGATAATTACATTGGATTCTGTTGTGATTAGGTTAAGTGTTGGGTGGTACGTGGTTGAGGCGTAGGACTCCGTAATGAAGTCACCGCCGTGGTAGTAGATTAGAGTGGGCAACTTTTTATTTCGGGTGGCAGATTTTGGGATGTAAATTCTTGCAGAGAGGTTGCTTTGTTGCGAGATGACTACGTCTTTTGATTGAACTCCGGTTAGTTGATCAGTCCCAGCGGGGATAATATTATTTCCAATCAACCTTTCTAAGCGACCATCACGGTGAATTTGAAAACTCCCGTGAATTTCGATGGGAACTTCCTCAGAGGTTGAAATGTAGACGGAGGAAGAAACATAATACATCTCTCAATGAAAGAAAATATTTTTGTGATTCATACAACAAATTTATACTATATAAGAACATGTATGAGGGTGACACTAAACCAAAAATTTAATGTTGTGGTGGAAAAATATTCTAGACTCTCAACCAATATGTAACATCAAATTTCTATTTTTACTTGTTAAAATGCCAATACAACCCATATAATTTATTAACCTATAAATCCTAGCCGTGTATTAAACTTATTAAATTCTATATTTCTACACCAATGCATATACCAAACTTTTAAAGTCTACCAATGAATTTATTAGTTACTCAACCGCTGGCTTTGATTTTGTGGGAACGAAGCCAATTTTATGGTTACGTGGAACAATAAATTGATCAAAAGGCTAACCATTTAACTTGATTTTGTGGATCAATAAATCGATCAAATGACTAACCAGAAAATAAAAATAAAGAAAAGACACCCGATGCCAGAGCCGTCCCCGAAAATACATATGAGGGAGAATGTAGGGTTTTCATATGACGTTATTTAGAATCGTTTATTGGGTGTAAGGGGCACCAGCAGGGATGTTATATGGTGACCCTTTCACCACTGGGGAACACCGTCCCCGCCCCCTTTAAACATGCGGCAAACTTCAAACATCGGGGAGCAGTCATGGAGTGAATCGAGTGAAGTGAGAAGAGAGAGAGATAGTAGGTTAATGGTGTGCTCAATCTCTTACAAGAGATCATACTTTTATCTGCTTATTCTAAGATTAAATTGTTTGGGTGGAGCATCCCTCCGTAGTGGGGAGGTATATGTCGTTGGAGTCTGACATGGCGCCCCATAGCGCTCAGCTACACGCTACGGCCGGCGCTATGGGTTAAAATTTTGATGTCCGGTGAAAATTATAACGCGACAAATGTTGAAACTTTCAAAAAGTCCGACCGCTGAACGGTCAAAAACTTAAAAAAATTCTTTTAATTTTCTATATATAATTGCCTGGCAATAAAACCCATTTGGGTTATCTGGGTTATTTTAGGTCATTTTAGAAATGAGGATGTTTTAGGATGGATTTGGAAATAATTAAGGATGGGTCAAGATGGGTTTTAAAATATCTATTTAAATAATTTGTGGGTCGGAATTGGTATTACACTGGGTAAGTGGTAACCCTAAAAAGAGCATCACAGTCAGACTCTTCATCCTATTCGAGCGTATGACACTGTAAAACAATAATAAAACACTATGAGGAGAGTTAACAACATAAATTCAGTGTATGACACTCTTGGCCGGATATATGACACTATATAGCCATTTACCAATTTTTATTTGGAATAAAACACTCTAAGTCAAGTTAACAATAACTATTTATTGTATAACACTATTAATCCGGTATATAACACTATAATTCTTATTAACACTATATATTAAGAATAAAATACTATCCATCATGTTAACAATATCTAATAAGAGTATAACACTATTGTCCATGTATACGACACTATAACGACATTTAGCAAACTCTATTCAGAAGATAGCACTATCAAATAAAATTAACATTGACGATTCAGAATAAGACACTATCATTCAAGTTAACACTATATATTAAGAATAAAACACTATCAATCAAGTTAACAATATCTAATCAGAGTATAACACTATTGTCTATGTATATGACACTAAACCAGCATTTAGCAAGCTCTATTAAGAATCTAGCACTATCAAATCAAATTAACATTGACGATACAGAATAAGACACTATCATTCAAGTTAACCAAATCTATTCAAGTTAAAGTGTATATTAAGACACCACAAATTATTCTTAACAGATCATTCAAGTTACCCAATCCGTCTTATGTTGTGGTACGTAAAACACCCAACCTCTATTAACCCTGACATGATCATTCTTAACAGAAAAAAAATCCTATAACAAATACCGAATACAAAAAAATAACATTGATATGTAACAGGAAACTAGTTAAATGTCTTGTTAGTTAAAACACCACAAAAGTACCTGCATCACCGGAATCCATCGAATTGATTTATGCCATGAACAGAAACGAAACAATTTTAGAATGAAGCCTTCCTGGGATCTTGGAGTTTTATAATAGATGATAAAATAACTAACAGAATTCTAATGGATCTTAAAAAAAACAGATCGCTTCCTAAATTAACTCCAGGCGTTTATGCAATTATCAATTAATTGGATTGTTAAGTAAATTACTTGTTTACCCTTTTGAATTAATATAGATTGAGGACACATGTCATCACCACAATACTTCTCACACTTAAGACGCTTTCTACAAGATCCCCAATCTATAACTTAATTAATACTAATTTTATTTTATTCATTGCTGGATATTTAGATATCAAGGTGGTCTCTTATGGGGAGACCAAGGTTCAATCCTTGGAAGGTATAAGTATTTAAGGGGAATAAAATTAGTCGTTCAAAAAAAGGTGGGTAATAATTCGTGCGCATTTTATATAAACTTAATTATATTTTTTACAGGTATATAAACTTAATTATATATTAACTATTTATTAAATACATCGGTTTACTATAAAATATATCACATTATAAAACTATACATAAGGAACATATTTATGCTTAAGGTTGTTGTATTCTTTGTTTCGGGGGTTTTTCAAAAAAAAAATAGAATTTTCATTTATAATTCTAAGATTTCAATCTTTGGCAATTTAAGTCTAAAGTTTCAATCTTTAGTAATTTAACTCCTTTAATTAATTTGATTTTTCACTTCTAATTCAAAAGTTTTTATCTTTTGCAATTTAACCCCTTTGTATTTTTTCCTTTTAACCAAAACTTTTAATTTTTAAATTTAACCCCAACACTTTTTTACTTTCAATTTTGATCCATTAAACTTTTCATCTCGCAAATTTTCTGTATAACGTTTCATTCTAAATTTTCCGAGTTAACACGCTGCAACGTGCGTGTGAGGTTCAACGTTTTTTCATCTTCTTTTCCCGTTTGACAGGCCCTTCGCAGCGCGTCTATTTTCCCCGTTTGATAGGTTTGTAACAACGCGCGGGTCAAAGATTGACTTAGTTATTCTTTTCTATGTTTACACACAGGCTCGCGGTTATGTAAGAAACATTTTCATTTCATGTAATATGATATATAACTAATGAATGCCCCGCCGCAATGCAGGTGATAGTTCAAAATGAGCTTAAACAATTTAGTTATTATGTTGAATGTAAGCAAAGAAATGCCACCGGTCATGCACTCAATTTCAAAGGTCAAAGGGTTTTTGCGGATCATAATTTTTAGCCACAAGTATTTAAAAGAAATATTTATTTATTTCTTCTGTAAGTAAAGTATTTAAAAGAAATATTTATTTATTTCTTCTGTGACAGCAACAAAATCAACAACTTAAATGGGCCATGGACAATTAAGTGGGTTGTGATGAAATTCAAAATGGGCTCACTTTACCCATGAGACATGAGCTAACTAAACTGGTTGGTAAATCAAACGAGAGCTAAAACTAGAGGTGCAAACGAGCCGAGCGGCTCGCGAGCTACTCGAGATCGGCTTGAGAAAAAGCTCGAAACGAACCGAGCCGAACTTGAGCCTAAAAGAAAGCTCGTTTATTTATCGAGCTCAAGTCTGGCATGCGAAGCTCGTCAGGCTCGTCGAGCCTTATCAAGCCTTAGTGTAATTTTACTTTTTATTAATATTTATTATAATTTACCTCTTATCTAAAGTTGTCTAGTAAACGAGCCGAACTTATTTAAAATTGTTTACGAGCCTAGCTCGAACCTACAAATAAGCTTATTTAGTAAGCTAGCTCGAGCTCGAGCTTCACTTATTGAACTCGCGAGCCTAAACGAGTCTATTATTTTTTAATTAATAGATAACAAACGAGCTGAGCCCGAGCCGAGCTTGAGCTTGAGCTTGAGAAATAACCAACGAGCTCTTATAAGTTAATCAAGCTTGAGCTCAAGCCTGATCGAGCTCGGGTTCAGCTCGGCTCATTTGCACCCCTAGCTAAACCTAAAGTTACTCTTTTGGGCTGGGCCGGGATTGGTCTTGTGACAGGGCTGCCAAGAGGAAACCAAACCACAACTCACAACCAAAAGTCCATAAGGAAACATAATGGGTTCAAGTCGGCAATATTTGAAAAGGTTTTATTATTGTTTAAACCTTGAATGAAAATTCTATGAATCATTTGTGGGAAAAAAAACTTGCTAAAAATTTTGTTGAACATTATAGAGTTTGAATTGCTTAGCAACGAAAATCAGTTACAATTAATATGATGGTCGCAAATGCGTCGAAGCAAAAATACAACCGAACATCCATCACAAAAGAAACGGTTAGGCCTTGCTAGGAATCGGATTGATAAAAGCACAAATCCTTCTGCTTAAAGCACAAGCATTTTCACATGAAGTATCAAACAAAAAGAACACATGTCTCTCCCCTTTACTCTCCCACAACTCAAATCTTCCTTTCCATCCACTTTTCTCCATCACCTTCTTGTAAATTAAACTCCTAAACATACATTTATCCTTTTCAGCAACACACATAAGTACCCTGGAGCACCCAAATTTCGGTCCATCGCCGGATTAATAACCGGATCATCTAGCCTGACCCGTCCTCTACTTGCCAACTTCCATACCAGATCTGCAGCCGCTTTAAAATCACGATCTTTTCCCAATTCGGGTCCGATTGGATCTTTTCCTAGAAAAAAACGGATGGAGCATAATAACACCTGAAAGAATTCAAAATAACACATTTTTATACAGAGATTAGAATGATAAGGGTGTGAACGAGACAACCGAGCCAAGCCCGAACTTCTTTAATTTAAGAGAGCTAGGGCTTGAGCTCAACTTGTTTAGAACTTTATTTCTACAGCTCTAGCTCTGCTCGTGAATAGTTTTTTAACCACGAGCCCAACATGTTTATTATTTATTTAATATTTTATTATTGTAGTTATACTTTTATTATAATAAAATTTACATTTGTATTTGTAAATTATAGTTTCTGCTTATTACATAATAGACATTATTTGTCTAGTTTTGTCATAATTATGTATAACTTGAAAGGGTGTCCGCGTGATGATGATGTGGGGGAAAACACATTTTTAGATCTGTATAGTTGTTTAGCCATGGCTCGGGACCATTCGCTCTATCGTGGTCAGCCACCCACTCTATTGCCTCCCACGAGTCCTCGTATGGTATTGGGATAGGGGATTCTGGTGCCAGCCTGTAATCAACAGACACAATAATAACATTGGATTCTGTTGTGATTAGGTTAAGTGTTGGGTGGTACGTGGTTGAGGCGGAGGACTCCGTAATGAAGCCACCGCCGTGGTAGTAGATTAGCGTGGGCAACTTTTATTTCGGGTGGCAGATTTTGGGATGTAAATTCTTGCAGAGAGGTTGCTTTGTTGCGAGATGACTACGTCTTTTGATTGAAATACGGTTAGTTGATCGGTCCCAGCGGGGATAATATTATTTCCAATCAATCTTTCTAAGCGACCATCACAGTGAATTTAAAAACTCCTGTGAACTTCGATGGGAACTTCCTCGGAGGTTGAAATGTAGGCGGAGGGAGAAACAGAATACATCTCTCAATAAAAGAAAATATTTTTGTGATTCATACAACAAATCTATCTATACTATATAAGAAGATGTATGAGGGTGACACTAAACCAAAACTTTAATGTTGTGGTGGAAAAATAATTCTAGACTCTCAGCCAATATGTAACATCAAATTTCCATTTTTACTTGTTAAATGCTAATACAACCCATATAATTTATTAACCTATAAATCCTAGCCGTGTATTAAACTTATTAAATTCTATATTTCTACACCAATGCCTATACCAAACTTCAAAGTCTACCGCCGGAATCCACGTCGCCTTTTGTTCGGTATTAATCCATTCTCTTATCGCATTCTGATTGATTACATCCCTTGTTATCTTTGATCTTGAACATTCGACATAACTACCAGATGTTGTTTAGTTTTTGTTAAAAAAGAAGATGAACGCTGCGTAACATATAAAATTTATATAATCACTAAACAAAACACCAAAACTCGGTGTAGCCCAGAGGTGTTCTGTGTACCTCATAAATCAGAGGTCTGTTTATACCGTTTATACCGTTTTGCTGTGTAGGTTTGTTTCGCCGCTGTTGGCCGGCCCCTTTGGGCCACATTTTTTTTATATTAACTCAATTGTTTTCCGGTTTGGGCTAACAGTTTTGTGGGTTCTTTTGGGCCAAGATTTAACAGTTTATAAATAATGTTGTTATTACTATATAATTGTGTTATCTTGAATTATTTTATAAATAACAATATTAATTACAGATTACTAATATTATTATTTTTATAAATAACAGATTATTACTATTAATAATATTATTATTAAACTGATAAATGATGTATTATTAGTTCTAATAATATTGTTGTTATTGCTATTATTATTAACAAAACTAATTTTTTAATTATTATTGTTAATTTCGTCAAATCATTCCATTTAATATTCCTAATTATTATGATTTCAAACTTAATCATAATCAACTACAACTTGTTGCCAAGTAATTAAAACATATCCCTATTCAATCTCGTCTAATAAACGTCATATAGCAAAATAATACGAAACTATAAACGTCATACTCGCAACTCTCAATGCAAACTCAAATCGCGGTTAATTATGTTACATTATGTTACTTATGTGTTATGTGTGTTTAATGATTTATAGTTGTACTCACTATCGCAACGCTCTCACTCACACAAATCGCTCAATCGCATTAACTTAATAACGCAACGCTTAACACCTCGCTAAAACACTTAACGTAACTAACTAATATGAACCGAATCACCGAACGAGCACCTAATGAACAAATGGCAAACAAAACCTAGCCCAAGGACCAAGTTCGCCCAAAGTTGGGTACCCCCAACTTCGCCCGAACTTGACCAGGCTAGAACAGAAGAGTCAAGTTTGCCCGAACTTGCACAAACCAAGGAGAACTGGCCAAGTTCGCCCGAACTTGTCCCCTGCCACCTAAAATCCTCCTCACCTATAAATACTCAGCACCTCCATTCATGCTCTCCTTGCTGCAACTTCGTTCCAGAGCTCCCAAAACTGACTTCCCTTGCTTTTCCAAGTAAGAAACACTCGTTTGATGCAAACCACAACGTTTTCCACTACGATTTTACACAAGGATTACCTTTGTTTTCATCAAAACTTCTCTGTTTATAAAAATTTTCATCTTTTTCTATAAAACTTCTTGTTTTAGCTTAGATTTACACTAAATCGGTTTATTGGACTTAGCCTTGGCTCTCCAAGCTAGAAATCTTGATGATTTCGACTCACCGAGTGTTAGATCTGAGAAAACTATTCAAAGCATTGATTTTACACCATATACGGACTAACCGATGTATGCTTCGTTCACTAAGTAGTGGGATGAGGCATTGTCAACGAAAATACTTGAAATAGATTCGGAATCACGTCTGTTTCAAGCAAGAACTCAGATCCGGAAGCACAAGGACGATACAGTCACTTCGCACGAACTGGACTAACTCGTATGAACCGACAAGTTCGCACGGTTAGCCCGAGTTCCTGTAAAATGGCTAAAAATCGCTCTCAAAGACCTCTCCAGCCTATGTTTTGCTCAGTAGCATAAGGTTAGAGGGATGGACACTCGATTTCCTCGACAAGCGACGCGAAAACACTCGATTTTGGACCGAAAAAAAGACAAGTTCGCTCCAAAAGGGACAAGTTCGCTCGAAGTTGTCACCTGACTGGTGGCAACTTCGTCCGAACTTGTGTTGACCAAAGAGAATTGGAACAACTTCGCCCGAAGTTGTTACCAAACCTCAGTTTTAGTACAACTTCGCCCGAAGTTGTTACCAAACCTCAGTTTTGGTACAACTTCACCCGAACTTGTCTACTGCCTCTTCACGTTTTGACCGTTTCAGAACTTTGGAAGACTGATGCACTTCTGTTCTCGCTTACAGACTGATCCCGGCGCTCCCTTCAATCCACAGCAGTTCGTGTTTCTTCGTTGAGCACCAACTGTGAGTATACTTGGACCCTTTTTTCGTTTAAAACGCACTTTTGGGTGTAACATACGTTCACTATATCAAAACACGTTACACACAACGCTAAACTCTTTAAACGCTAACCGCTCTCGCATGTTATACGTGAATCGCTGAATCTTTGTTTGCTATGTGTAAATGATGAGGACTCGTAGACCACCCTTAGCAACGATAGTACTATAGTTTGGACTCAGCACCCGATTGGTTCGGGGGTTGTTAAGGCTCGCATATTTACTTTACGTGCCTGTTCGCTGTTGTGAACACGTATCGCGCATACTCCACCTCGCAGTCGTGTTGGTTAGCTTGTATCATTGTTGTTAGCATACTTAGATTCGCCTCTCTTTGTGTTACATGCTGGTTATGCGTAAACGCTTTATCGCTATTATTATGTTATGAAACGTGTGTACTCACCTTTACTTTATGTATTGACTTTTATTTTAACGTATATGATAGGTTGATGAATCTATGCAGCGATGTGTTTTATAATAATTGTTATGAGGTACTGTTTGATTGTATGGGAAATCGGACCTTTAAAAATATTGACATTAATAGTTGTTATGGAATTTCTTGAACAATCTGATTCGCCTAGTGCCGCGCCCCGATGATTCCGCCATCGGTTGGGGTGTGATAGATTGGTATCAGAGCCATAACTGTAGGGAATTAGGTAGAACTGCCATATTCGACCTAGTTTATAATCTAAGTGCCAAATTTGACCGCTCCTCGACTTAAATACTAAAACTACTTGTCTTATATGCTTACATGCCTTTCCTAAGGCTAACACAATGTACACGCTCGAAAACGCTCGTATAACACATACGAGTGATTGTGTCAGGATTAGGTGTGAAAACCAAGAACTCTCGATAAGATCACTCACTCCGCATACTAATTACTACACGAGATTCTTTTCGTTAAGCTAGGAGTGATATCCACATCTTGACGAAAATCTCCACCTCTATTTCCGTGGAACTCCCGACGCGTTCGGTGAAAACCACAAACATGGAACAAAGTTGTTAAGGTAGGGGTGAAACCCGCATCTTAATAACAACTTCCACTCCTCGATTTTCAATCTCACCAAAGTCTCGACTATTTCGATGACTCAGGGCACGACATAACTGGAAGGATAAATGCCGTTAACCGTAGTACGGCGAGAGCATTTGTCTATTAGGCCAAATCATGTGCCCGAACTCAGAGAATTTTCGAACCACTTTGGGTAGTCGCTGTCTCAAAACCCAGGACGCTCCAAATTGTTTTAAGCCTACAAACGCCGATTTTACGCATCATCGAGTTTTATTATTAATTATGTGTTTAAATTTTATGGATTTTACGCTTTATCGATTTCTCATTTTATCGCTTTTCGCTTTACAAAAATACACACAACTCGCACAGCTCTCGTAATCTAAAACTCTAATTAATCACAAACCAAACTAAAACGCTCAACCCTCTTACGCAAATGTCCTCATACGCGGTATTACTCGCTTATTACGCTTATACTACTCGCATCTCATAGGGCGCTACGCAAGATCTAGTGAAGGTGAATACGTGCAAAATATGTGCTTACATGCTTATGTGCCTACGTGATTATGTGCTTACGTGCTTATGTGGATACATGCTTACGTGTTTCGTGCCTTATATGATTAATAATAATAAGTATATGTTGTAAAACACAACTTTTAAACAAAACCATTATAATCGAATCTCATCCAATCTTTGTCTTTAGATGGCATCCATGGGATCTCACACTCGCCGCACCGCTCAACGCAACAACGCCGACAAACACATCGCCTCTCTCGTAGCCAAGGAAATGGCTAAGGTGATCCCTGCAAATTGTCAGCAAAATACAAGCGATCAGCAGCAACTCGTCAGTCGACTCCAAGAACGATGCTCCGAAATCTCGGTTCAGCTTTGTAGGAACGTCCACGAATAGCTCGGGAACCTAAGTTTGCTATCTATTGTCCAATTAGGCGGAAACTAATGACAAGTTAATCGAATAATAAGAATTACTCATTTAAAGATTAATTTCATTGATCTAAAGTTCATATACATTCGAGATCCAGATCCGGCAGAGCTTCGCATCTAAGATGCCAAAATTACAAGTTTTTTACAAATGAAAACCCAAGGCTCCTATTTATAGGCAAGCAAGTTCTCCCATGAGACAACTCAAGTTCGCCCGAAGATGGTTAAGTTCGCCCGAACTTGACAACTTGACTTCTCAAGTTACTCTCCAGCGAACTTGGTCTCTATTTCACATAAATATGCCTAAGATGCCAAAATTACAAGTTTTTTACAAATGAAAACCTCAGGCTCCTATTTATAGGCAAGCAAGTTCGCCCAAGAGATAACTCAAGTTCGCCCGAAGATGGTTAAGTTCGCCCGAACTTGACCTTAGTCAAGTTCGGCCAAACTTGACTTCTCAAGTTACTCTCCAGCGAACTTGGTCTCTATTTCACATAAATACGCCTAGTTTCTAACAGTTTAAGCTCTAACCACTCAGACTTGATTCATAATGACATTAATGACGAAGGCAACAAACATATGCACCAACAGACTCCCCCTTGGATGTTGCCACAGTCATCTTGATGTAGATTTCCCTTTTGATATAAGCACCAACAGACTCTCCATACAACTTCTCTTTGGATATCGCCATAGTCATCCTTGTCATTTAAAATCTTCTGAGTCTTCCGATCTTTTTAGATCTTGAATAAACTTTAACGTATCTTCAATCTCTATCTTTTTCTTCAAATTTATCTTGATAAAACTTTTAAGTTCCAAGCTCCTCCTTTGCTGTGAGTCATGCTCCCCCTAGCTTTGAGCTTTATCTTCAATCACGTTTCATCCTGCTCCCCTTAAAACTTTACATCCTGTTTCAGAGTACTTGGGAATTCAAATAAACATTTTAGATTCTAACTTTGAAAATTTTGTATTACATGTATTCCATACCACCTGTACAAAACTTGTATTTCAAATGTTAATCATCATTTTTCAGTTATTTCAAGTTCAAATTAATGACCTTGAAACATTTTACGTTTAAAACCTTTTGCTCTCACATTTTTATAATTTGATTTGTGAAAATCCACTTAGTTGATCAAGTCCAAGTTAATGACCTTGATTAACCAAATTTATCAACCAAGTCCAAGTTAATGACCTTGGCTAAACCCGTTGTGAATCAGCTGATGTTTTTGTCAATTTTAAAGTTTCAAATTAATGAACTTTTTCTTACCAGACTTCAATGATCCGTTTTCCAACATTGGCTCGTTGAAAATCTTTTTGGATTTAAAAGGTAAGTAAAAAATTTTACAGAAATTTTACAAGTAAAGTAAACTATGTACAAACATATTTACAGACATATTTTTGTGAATTTGCGTCTAAGGATCATATCGGTTTGTTTGAGACATATCACCAGTACCGTTGACCTTTTTAAGACTTTAAGTTTTAAACTTGTTTACCTTAGATTGTCGATATGTTTGTCCTCTTAAACTTCATCACATTTCTCAATTGTTCCAAGATATGTTAATTAAGAATTATGAGACTTGACTTAACTATGGTTCCCACCTCTTGAATATACTCCCGAATCCAGATTCCCTAAATTTCATCTTACAGGTGAGTATAGCATAATTGATATCTGTATTTGGGTTGTGCGAGACCTTGAGAGCTCAGGTTAGTACTACCGTACCGACAAAAAGATAAAGGCTCGTCTTTAAGGTGTGTTCCACTTAAGGAATCTTTTCAGCATTGCAAATGATTAGATCTTTCGATTTTTTCAGGTTTGCATGCTATTTGGGGTTTTTAGAAAAAAGCGTTATAGAAGTTCTAGGCTATTGCTTCCGCAAAATCAGAAGAACTTGTATAATACCCCAGATATCAATCATCTATAAAGACCTCGTATCTCAGAATCAGGCAACCTTCAATCGAAATTTCAGAGTACTAAGTCCATATATCCAAAATGTGTTAAACCACGAGATTAAGCAGTTGTAAAATTTAGTTTATATCCCAAAAACAATCTACTTAACGTGTGAAGTCTGTCGACACATCCACAGTAAGACTTGTTTATCACTTTTAAACTTTACAAATCTTTAGCATACTGTGATAGTCCACTGATGTACTATCATTTCCTTTTTGACAACAAATTCATTTTGTCTTTTTCATGTTTTTGTACTTTTTAAATTTTCAAAGTATTTGAATTTTCAACTTTTTCAACAATTTTTAAAATTTTCTTACTCCCCCTAAAATCAAAAACATATTTTTGGATTTTAGATTTAAAGAAATTCTTCTAAAAATGAAACAAACCAATACGGATCCCGTGACCTCATCGTCCGATCCTTTTTCTCAAAACTGTATCTGCAATTGTTTAACAAACAATCATTAGACTCATTTACCACTTGTAAAGCAGTTTGAACATGTAAGAACTTTGAAATCAGTTTTTGTGTTCAACGGTGTGGATTTTCATAATTTTGACTTTTCAAAATTTTTCCTTTTATTCACCACTTGTAGTTTTGACTTTTAGTTTTAAAAATTTTTCTCCTTAACTACTCCCCCTCAAAATGATAAAGATATGACATTTCTTGATAAGTTAAATACTCATGGAGCTCCGCTATCCTGTATCAACTTTGATAAAGTGGATCTTGAGACTCCTGCACATGAAACAACTATTTGAAAAATGAAACCCAAACCTTTTTGGTTTTATATTTGTACTGATAAGCATCATAACCATATTCTAACTCTTCATCATATTCAAAATCACCATCGAACATTTCGTCCAGTGTCGATTCTGAAAACGTTTTGACCTTTTCCTTCGTTGTCTGTTTGATTACGGACTCAGTTGATTTAACATTTTCAGTTTTGTCAGCAACAGACTTTGGTTTTTCTAATGATGAAAGCCTTTTTTTAGCAACCCAGGATTGTAGCTTGCTTCTCGCTTTCTTGATATAGAATCTAGAATCTTTGATTTCATCAAACCTTGAAGTTTCACCTTTTTCAAATGTTGAGTTTAATTTTGACACAGTTTTAGGTTTCACGTCTTGTTTAGATTCATAGTTTCTATTTGACTCTGTGACATTTTTCACAATCTCTGGTTGTTTTTGCTTTTCATCTTTTGATTCGGTTTTCCTTCGTGGAAACACAGGCTTTATATTCAGACACTTGCGAGCAATATGACCAACAGTATTGCATTTAAAGCAAGTCCGATTATCAGAAACATTTCCACTAGTGGGTTTCAATCCACTTGTGGACTTGATCTTAGCCTTGTCCCGAAGTTCTTTCTCCTTTTGAATTCATCATTTGATTGCTTACCGATCATATCTTCTTCTTGAACCGTATCATTCCATACACAAAGTTGATGTTTTTACCTTTGTATGCTTGGAACGTCGACTTTGAGTTCTTCATCGGTTCTTCTTCAGCTTTTAAACCCAGTCCAGCTTTCCTGTTCTCTGGAAAATCACCACCATTTCTACAGTATTGTTAGAATACCGTTTGGGTTTAGAGTAAAACCTTTTCTCATCCTTTTCAAGATCATCTGATGAAACTTCCACAAGTTTAAACAGTTTATCAATTTGATCTTCTTTTACATTCCGAATCGGAAAAATTTCTTCAAAGTACAATCTATCAGATTCCTTAATCTTGTATAATACAACATTAGGATGATCACATAGATCACTTTCAGAAGATGTATCGTCACTTTCGGACTGTGAACAAGAACTGTTTGAACTTTCATCAGAATCATTTCCTAAAACATTTTTCACCACATTATTTACAACCGATTTAATGTCATCGTTTTATTTTTGTAAAGTCCACGTCAATGTTCTCAGGCAATTCATCTCTCATTTCTGACAAAAGAAGAATGTTTAATGCATTTTCAATTTCATCATCTTTCTTGCAACAGTAATTTTCAAGAAGTGGTGGAGGAACATTTCCGTACACTTTACATTTTGATTTTTCACCATTTTCCTCCGACTTAATTGTAGGTAAAATATGATCAATGACATAGGCATTAGTGGCATAAGATTTTAGCAATTGGCTTACCCGTTCAGTTTCAATTTTCATAGCATGAAGCTCTCTTTTTGTTTCAGCAATTGTGTTAATGTACATGTTAATTGCCTTTTGTTTATCAAGTACCGTGACTTTTAACATTTTTTCATTAGCACCAAGTTCAAGATTAGCTTTTTCGACATTTTTATATTTGTCTTGTATCTTGTCATAAGCTTCTTTCATGTTTCTGTAATCATAACGAAAAGTTTCATTATGTTCAGTTAATTCTCTTATGACTTTGACCTTATCAAGGCATGGTTCACAAGGACTTGTGCACTTTGTGCAAGGTTTTTCAACCTCCACAACTTTCACAACTTCCTTTTCAGACATTCTTACCTCAGCTTTTACCTTATCAGCTTCCTCTGTTTTCTGCTTTTCGAGATTTGCAATCTCCTCTTCCTCAGCTGCATTTTCCAGAACAGCATCAACATCTGACGCTTCGGAATCTTCCATAACCTCAGCCATCGTAGCAACTCCTGTTTTCTTTCCAATGTATCTGTTCCAGTCAAATCCATCTTCTTCTTGATTAGCAACAAGAGCTTGTTCAGTTTTCTTTGAAGATTTTTCTTCATTATCAACTTGTGTCTTCTTTGGATATGGTTTGTATTGAAGAGCTCTCTTGTAGTAATCATTGCTGCTATCGAAAGGATTTTGGCTTCCACTTGCTTCTTGATTACTGCATTCGCGTTTGAAGTGTCCTTTTTATCGACACCTGAAGCATGTGACTTTTGATTTGTCGAATCCAAGCTTGTTGCTTGAATTTCCAATGTCTCTTCCAGTGAGTGCCACGAATTTAGTAACTCTTCTGATGATGGACGCAAGGCTCCATTTAAGATCCATCAGCTCCAATTCTTCTTCGTCTACCTGATCGTAATCTTCTGCTGTCATTTCTGGATTTCCGATCTTTCCAGCAACAAGACATTCATACGATTCAAGGACGGTAGCGAGAAGTGCTATGTGTTGTTTAGCCATTTTTCTGGAAATACATTCTTCAAATCGACTGCTATGTTGCACTATAAAACATTTGAATCAGAACTAGCTTGACTTGTCTGATTTTGGAATGAAGAGCTTGAACTAGCACTAGAATAGCCAGAATATGGAGAGCTTTGATTCGGAGAAGAATTTGCATTTGCACTAAAAGCCGTTTGAATTTTCGGGCTTTGAATCAGAGTATCTTGTATACCTCCTTTGTAATAGACACCGACATCTTGAACAACATTTGCATTCTTTGATTTAGCAATCTTCATTAATTCCATTTCATGACCTTCTAATTTGTCGATGAAAGATGATAACTTGAAATGTCTCCAAGATGGACTAATTTTCAGAATCGTCAAATATGTCGTCCATTCTCCTTCTAGAAGTGTATTGGCCAACTTCTCGATTTGTTCTTCGTTAGATCTTTTGATATCATGTCTTCGCATCTGGACCATAAGGTGACAGTATCTATCAATCATTTGCTTCATAGTTTCACCTTTGATCATCGTGAAGATTTCAAATTCTTTCTTAATAAGGCCTTCTTGCTCTTGATCATTTCATCACTTCCTTTGAATTTATCACAAAGGGATTGCCATAATTCTTGTGAAGTTTCAAACTCTAGCAACAGTATCAGAATATCTTCCTTTACTGATTGTTGAATCAAGCTAATCATTTTCTTTTCGGCGACATAATTTGCTTTATCACCCGGTGAGAACTTGTTCAACGGAAAATCTTGATCACGCTCATTCTTTGGCCATTTGTAACCATCCTCAACTGCAACCCAGCTGTCGAATTGGTTTGCTTGTATCCAATTCACAAACTTTTCCTTCCATCCTTCAAACTTATCTATACTCATTAGCTTCGGCGGTTTCTGAGTAGTACCCATTTCATTGTTGATATTCATCTGATTCGCCGCAAGAGTATTTGCATTTGATAAAGAAGTCATTTGAGAACCGAACACATTGTGAAAATCTTCTATCTTGACAACCTGAAGACTTATATGAAGATATGATCAAAAACACTTGGAAATTGATTAGCAACAGACAAATTTAGCACGATCCGTACGTTAAAACGTTTAAAATTTTTTTCGAAAACATTTTTACCCGATTATATCTTTAAAATCGTCTCGTCGATAAGATTCTAACGATATATAATGTTCATGACGTTTTTGGGGATTTTCATGCTTTTTTTAGGAACCTTAGACAAGTTCGGGTGAATTTGTCAAAGACTTATCAAGTTCGGTCGAACTTGATATGGATATTTTAAGAAACAGGTAAGTTCGGTCGAACTTATGAAGAGTTTTCAAAACTTTAACTAAGTTCGAGCGAATTTAAGCAAATTTTCAACAAACTTTATACAAGTTCGGTCGAACTTGATAAATTTTGAAGAATTTTGTGCTAAGTTCGAGCGGACTTGAGATAAAAAGCTTGAAAACTATCAAGTTCGGTCGAACTTGAGTAAAATTCAGTGAACTTTCGTCAAGTTTGGCCAAACTTGGTCTCAAGTTCGATTGAAATGGTTTTGCAAATCATGGTTTTTTGAACTTTTTGAAATTAAATCGGTTGAATTTGATGTCCAAACTCTCAAGGGTTTACCACAAGTGTATTTTACATGACATATTCAAAAATCACTCATTTTTGACCATGAAATCATCAAGTATGTGAAAATGTTAAGAAAAATGATAGAATGAAGTAGAATAAGAGAGATTCTTGTCTTGATTCCAGCAAATTTAGGTATCTAGGCTCTGATACCACTTGTAGGAACGTCCACGAACAGCTCGGGAACCTAAGTTTGCTATCTATTGTCCAATTAGGAGGAAACTAATGACAAGTTAATTGTTATTACTCATTTAAAGATTGATTTCATTGATCTAAAGTTCATATACATTCGAGATCCAGATCCGGCAGAGCTTTGCCTATAAGATGCCAAAATTACAAGTTTTTTACAAATGAAAACCCAAGGCTCCTATTTATAGGCAAGCAAGTTCGCCCAAGAGACAACTCAAGTTCGCCGAAGATGGTTAAGTTCGCCCGAACTTGACCTTATTCAAGTTTGGCTGAACTTGACTTCTCAAGTTACTCTCCAGCGAACTTGGTCTCTATTTCACATAAATACGCCTAGTTTCTAACAGTTTAAGCTCTAACCACTCAGACTTGATTCATAATGACACTAATGATGAAGGCAACAGACATATGCACCAACAAGCTTCAAGTAGTTTAAAGCCTGCGGTCCTGCAGTATTCACAGGAGAAGAAGGACCAACCAAGATGTTTCACTGGTTCGACTCGATCGAAGTCACTTTCAGGCAAAACGGATGTCCTGAAAACCTCCGCACTGTCAACGCCACTGGAGTCTTTTAGTCAAGGGCACTTGACTGGTGGATTGCCGAGCGCAACAGGCGCGATAATGATGAAGCTTATGCTCTCGCTTGGGAAGAACCTAAGGAGCTCATAATCAAAGAGTTCTGCCCACCGCACGAAATCAAGAAGTTGGAAAATGAATTTTGGGGTATCAAGCAAATCGATGGTGACAATGTTGGTTTCACCACTCGCTTCAAGCAGCTCAGCCTCATCTGCGCAGGTCAAGTGGACACTACCGAGAAAGCTGTCAAGAAATATCTCCGTGCTCTCCCCGACTTTGTTCAAGCTGCAAGACCAACTACCATCAAAGAGACTTACCAACTCGCAACCGAGATCAACGATAAACGAGTCTTGGCTGAAGCTTTCAAAGTCTCAACCAAGAACCTCAGCCAAGCTACTGTTGAGCCAAGCACCGATACTGCTCCATCTCAAGCCTCCAAGTCAAATCACCAGAACCGCAAGCGGGCAGTAGTCCCAGCACCGAACTCCCAGTCTCGCCAAGCTGCTACTCCCAACGCACCAGCTGCTAAGCGTGCAGATACTGGACCTCACCCTCTGTGCTCCAAGTGCACATACGATCACGCGGTTGGAGGAAACTATCGCCTTTGTGCCAACTGCAACATCTATGGGCACTTCACGGCGCACTGCCGCACTGGTCCACGTCAGCAAGCTCCTCCTACTCTCGCAGCACTGCCAGCTCCTCTCAATGCAATGCCAGTCAACCAGGCACCGCAAGCACCAGCAGTTCAGGCACGTGCTTGCTACACTTGTGGCGACCCGTATCATTTCAGCAATGTCTACCCAAACCATGTTGTGAAACAAGAACCGTAGCAGCAACAGCTTCAGCGACAGCCACCACAGCCGCCGCAGCAGCAACTGTAACACCCCAAAAACGGGTTTGGTAATTAAAACCCGTTAATGTTAAAGAACGGGTAAAATACCATCTGTGGTAAAAAGCGACCGAATAAGCGTTAGAATTTTAAGGAATCAAAGCTAATGCTAGTTAAAGAGAACAAATACTTTATAGTAAATAAAAGTTCATATAAGGCTCAGATGAGTGGAACTTAAATTGAATCGAGTTGTAGTACCCCAAATTGAAGTAATTTGCCCTAGGAATATCTAAACCTACTTATAATAATGGTTAGTTTCTAGTAAGTGTTATACGGGGGTTTAAACAAAAACTAAACTTGAGGGACCTAGGATGTCAAAAAGGAAACTTGAGTTTTAAAACGAAAAAATTCAACATAACACACACTTAGTGTGTGTGTGTGTGTATGTCGATCTCCAGGAGAAGGAAAAAAGGGCGAAACCCTAGTTCATCCTAAATCACCAAAATTGAAGAGAAACGGAGCTAAAATTCGTGCATGAACATGAATTATCGATCACCTAGATGAGGGGATCATAAGGTATGTTTAAAAACCTAGATTGGTGAAGGTCATGAATTGAGATAAGAAGAATACTTGCAATTAGGTTGTTGGATTATAATCCAAAGATGAAATTAAGTGTATGTGTATCCTTGACTTCGTTAGACATAAAGAAATTATGCAATATTTGTTGTAAGATTACTTGTAAGTGATTAACAAGTAGATTATGAAGTGGGTTTTGACAAAATCATGAAGATGCTGATATACATATGTTTAAATCATCATACATGGTAGTAATTGGAAGATACTTGAACAATTTATGAGTTTGAGTATATGTTCATAGTTTCCATGAAGTGGGTTTTGTATTATAAGATGAAATAGATGATATGTTCATGTTATATGATGTTTGAAATCATCATGTGCTTATGAATATTTAAAGTATTTGACTAAGTTTGATATTTGGGTAAATTCCATGTTTATGATGTAAAAGGTTGTTTTATAGTGATGAAACAATCCAAGTTCTTTTATGAGATTGATAAATTTAACATACAATGATTATAATTATGTTAAATTGATATTAACGATTGTATGAACTTAGTTGGGAATTTAGTTAATATGGTAGCCTAGAATTAACGCCTACCGGGTATTTGATGAAATGCCTAAGTGAGCTCGTTAAACCTATTTGTGCATTTACAAATGTTAATAGGCATTTGACTTTTAAAAGTCAAACTGACCTATAATAAGATCAAATGATAATTTGATATGAAATATGTAAGGTGGAATAGTCGTGATGAATAATGACTAGATCTAACCATCTTGCGAATGATAAATGATAGTTTGAGGCTTGACAAGCTAGGTGGAAGCTTGGGAGGAAGCGGGTCAAACGGATTAAGTACGCGGAAAAGCATAATCAGATGTAATGTAAGTAAAGCTTACATTTATATTTTTAAGGAGAACATCTACTTATAAATAGATTAATAAAAAGGTGATATAGTATTTGAAATGAGTCTTTGTATCACAACATTCGACGCGAATCGATACGGTTCGGAACTAGTGAAAAAGATAAGGAACCACATTTGATGGTAAAAAGGGTAAAAATAAATAAGACACTTTATGGTGTAAGCCATAATGGGTCAAAAGAATAAAGAAACGAGTTTTAAGTAATACGGCCCCATGGTGCGAACCATAATGGGTCGAACGAAATAAATGATAAATAAATATCATTTTACAATAAACATTGTTTGATTATATCGATATGTAAAAAGGGCGAGTCAAGAAAATGAATTAAACGGACAAACGGGTCAAATGGTGATGTCATCACCATTTGAAAAATGAAACTTTATATATTTTGTTTGTTAAGTTTCATGTTTACAGGTAAGCATGCTTTGTGGGCATGTATTATGTTGAGTTAGTATGTAGAATCGCAAAGTATCGCTAACGGGTTAAAACTTAGATCCGCGCCAGGTAAGTGTAGAGGTCATACCCTTGATGAGGGTTTGCGGTACGACTAAAGTTATTCGAGCTAAGGGCAGACACTAGATCACCTCAAATGAGGTATATCTAGTGTTTGGGTAAAAAAACCATTAGAGTCGAGATTATGTTTGTAGCGAAAAATGCATTTGAGTGAATTCATAAGACTAATAATGGGAGTCTTTTATATTTTTTAGAACATAATAAAATTTAAAAGGAATACGAGTTAAAAGTGTTCATTTGGTCAAAACAGGATTTTGAAAGTCCTTGGTCGTAAAAAGAACTAAAGTAGACCAAAATGCTCTTTAATTTTCAAACCGGGCAAACGAACCTTAAGGGTAGTTTGAAATTTTTTTTAATGACTGAGTAATTCTTTTGAAAAGTGAAAGGTATAAGCCTTTTTGGTCTAATGCCTCGTAATGGGTCTTTTTCGTAAATTGTCGAACCGAATGGTACATTTTGGAATAAATGATTTCACTATAGCAAATCCACCACAAATATAGTTGTGGTGGAAGATAAATAGAAGTATCAATGTGAAAATAGGAAGTAAGGAAGGAGGAAGTGAGATTTAAGCTTAAGTGTTTAAATCTCTAAACGGGTCAAAATGAATATGCGCATAAACGGGAATGTATGCGTAATTCATAAAAATTTAGAATCCGGGTTGAGGATTTCTAGGTAAACATTTTACGGAAATTTAGAAACAAGTTTCAAGTGAAACAGATAAGTAACGAAAAATATACACAAGTTTTAGTAAAAAAAAGAGTAAAAACTGCAGACTGAATTGTAGCCTACGGATAAACTGTAAGCTACGATTGGGCTTTTCTGCCCAGATCAGAATTGATGAACTGTAAGCTAGGGGTAAACCATAGCTTACGGCTATTACTGTAATAAAAAAACAAAAAAAAATTTTTTTCTTGAGTTATCAATGGTATCAAATTACATTTTGGCATTATAAAGCTAATAGTTAACATTGTTAAATGTTATTTAGGTCATCATTATGAAGTATTGGATGCGATCAAGCTACATGAAGAACCGAATACCATCAAGGGAGGCTTGAAACATGTTAATGACAAAGCATAGCACATGTAACGATTCAAGCATATATGAATTCTAGCATAACGTATTAAGCATGTATGATGGATTTTTTGTTTGTAAGCATGTTTGTAAGTGTATGTGTGTGTTTTTAGTAAGGAATCAGTATTGCACCCAAAAAGTGTCGAAAAATAAAAGGGTTATGGTTATTTCAAAATTATAGTCACAATTTTGCAAAAGCTTTCTGATTATCCGTTAGTGACGAGTTTGTTTGAGGATGGGGAGTCAAAGGTATAAGGTTATTTCGGGGTTTATGGGGTGGTTAAATTTAGGAATATAGAATCCAAGTACAAAAGTATGTATACAAGAAAGTAATCATCTAGTCGTTAAAACACCCGTTTTTGACACTATAAATCCCGTATGGGTTGATGTGATTTCATGGGTCAAGTTTCCCATTAGAATCGTAACGAGATGTTCAAGACTTAGATAATATAACCTATTGTCATGACAAGTAACCATAACGATTATCATCAAGGGTTCGGTTAAGTATATGCTTATATATATTATATAGTATGTCCAACACGTAAATCATAGATTCCTTATAAGTCATGCATGGAGGTAGGAGGAAAACCATTCTTTAACCTCATTGTAAGATTCACCAATACACAAATCATCACAAGGATGATTCTGATGGTCATGAATGAAAGGAAATGTAAAACTAATCACTATATCAAGTAGCCAAGTAAACATTAACCCGGTGAACCACTTCCGACAGGGAAAAAGTTAACTAAGTGTAAGGTGCTTGATACACTCACAAACACCTCATGCCAGCTATCATGTTAGAGTTTTACTAATATTTATGAAACAATCATTTAGTCTCCAACCATCGATATATCCTTATCAATGCTAATATCTCCCCTTTATCATAGTTTTTTGCAATTATTTTTAACTAGTATTTTGACATGTCGTGTGTTGAGGCAACCTCAAAACTTCAGTAACTCGAATTTATACTGTCAAATATTTAACCGGACTCGTTTTCGAACAAAATTTACGCAAAAATATAAACCAACCAAAATTGTACATAAAACTAAGCATACAAACCTCTCCACCACAACCAATCAGAACATGTTATGTCAACTCCCCTCACTCCCTATGTTGCACTCAAATATAAAGAGTGCTCTCCTAGGGAGTAGTCCATTTTTTATATATCCACAAATTATGCATTAATAATTAAAATATATTTTAAACAAAGTAAAACTACTTTAAATTAAAAAAGATATTACATTTAATTAAATTAAATAAATTACATTAAAAAATTAATAGAGTGAGGAAATAATGTTGGAAACCTCAAAGTGAAACAACCAATTAATAGATTGAGGAAATAATGTTGGAAACCAAAAAAGTCAAAGTGAAACAACCGTAACAGTAAGTTAGCAACTTTCCTAAGAACCTACCGTAATTGTTAATATATAGTAATTAATAGAGTATATCAATAATCATATTTTTTTATTGTTAATCAATTTTTATTTTGTATTTTTGAAATAGAAAACTATAAAAATTACACATTATAATTACGAATCTAAAATTTTAGATATATATATATATATATATATATATATATATATATATATATATATATATATATCGTCAAAATTCTCCCTCTTAATTATTATTATGCTAAACAAACATATACTAGTGTTGTATTGTGATAACATAATAAAATACATATAGTTTATAGATTAATAAACAAGTAAATATAATCTGGTAATTAACAAAAATGTAACCAGTAATGAAATACTAAATTATACTACAAGTGTGTTTTGTTTTATTTATTTAATTATTTTTGTATGTTTTACAAACTTAAATAAATCCAAACAAATAAATACGTTAATTACATGACTTAATATAATTAGTTCTATAAGCTTCACAAAACTCATCAAGTTATAAACAATCATTTATCATATCTTAATTTTATCTCATCATAATTGGCATAGAAGGAATTTTAACAAATATAATCAAGGAAAATATGTATTTTTAACTATATCTTTCTATGAAAACTCTTAGGATTCATTAAAAACAAAACTTTTGATTGTGAAAGATGGAATAAAAATCTATGGCTTAACATTAAAAGAAAATACAAAACTATTTTCACATCCCAATGTTTAGACTAAAAAAAAATATATAACCAATAATATCTTAATGGTCCTTTGAACAAAACATTGTATGAATTACAATATACGTTTAAGAGAATGAAGAACAATGAAAGTTAATATACCTTGTAATGAAGGACAAGGAGAAAAGGCATAAAAACATAAGGACAAAGACAGAGAGAAGGATAAAGAACATAAAAACACAAACATCGTTAGAGGCTTTTGACACTCTGAGGAGTATAACTGAATCTATTTGCACCAATTTAGACATTTATATTAGTTTACATCCCAAACGGTATAAACGTTTTGTACTTCAACATCAGATGTTGTTACCTCTTAACAACTCTTAACAACCCCTGTTTGTTTAATTGAAAAGTTATACATTAGACACTAACATGGTGATTTTAAAATCGTGCCTGACATTTAGAAGGCCTCAGTAAATTAAGACACTTGATGCCAAAATATATGATACTTAAGGGGCTGTTTGTTTACCTTTTAATAAGGCTTTTAATGGTTCAGATCTCTTATTGGTTCAACACTAAATGGTTTTGTTTCGCAAGCAGATGTCTGAATAGTTTTGGCATTTGTCTCTGAATGTTTAAAACCTCTAATCTGAATTGGTCAGACATATGCTTATGAGCGGTTAAGCATTATACTGGCTCTTAGTGGTTCAAACCTCTTACTGGTTCATCACTTAATGATTCAGACCTCTTAGTGGTTCAGCACTTAACCATTCAGAAGTTGCCAAACGGCCCCTAAGAGACGTTTATTTAGTTAATGCTAATGACAAAACGGGTTGGGGAAAACCAAAAGCTCTGCCTTCCATCTTTTAGGTCGTAATGGATCGGTTGACATAAAATTTGGAATAAGATGATTTAGGAGGCTTTATGCATTGTAAGTTGACAATTTGACATGTTTCCCTTTTAGTTATTTTTCTAAAACAAATTAGCTGTTTGTTAGTTAGAGATAAAACGTAATCAAAATCGACATATTTTGGATTTTACTATTTGCGGAATTTAAAATCAGGTCATGCTCTTTTTGTATTCTTACATGTGCTTCATTTTTATCATGAAAACTTAAACAGGATTAAAGTTGAGTGCCAATTCTGTCCTCATCAATATAAGTTCGGTTTATTATTGATTATTATCTTTAATATGTGACTATCCACATGTCTTTATAATGTGGTGACTCTCCAAGTACTTAATTCATATGTCTTCATAATGTGGTGACTCTCCAAGTACTTACCTCTTATCTTTGTGAGCCTATAAATAGAGGCATATGTAGTTCATACTTCATATTAATAAGAATGAGTTCTTCAATTCTTCTTTCTATCTTTTTCTCTATATAATCTCTATAATTCTTGTCTACATATATCATATATTGGTTTCTATTAGGCCGTTGTTTTACAACACGTTATCAGCACGACTTGCTTTTGGACTTAGATCGTATTATTACAAGGTATATTAACTTTCATTGTTCTTCATTCTCTTAAATGTATATTGCAATTCATACAATGTTTTGTTCAAAGGACCATTATGATATTATTGGTTATATATTTTTGTTTAATCTAAACAATGGGGGGTGAAAATAGTTTTCTATTTTCTTTTAATGTTAAGCCATAGATTTTTATTCCATCTTTCACAATCAAAAGTTTTGTTTTTAATGAATCCTAAGAGTTTTCATAGAAAGACATAGTTAAAAATACATATTTTCCTTTATCATATTTTCCTTGATTATATTTGTTAAAATACCTTTTATGCCAATTATGATGAGATAAAATTAAGATATGATAAATGATTGTTTATAACTTGATGAGTTTTGTGAAGCTTATAGAACTAATTATATTAAGTCATGTAATTAACATATTTATTTGTTTGAATTTATTTAAGTTTGTAAAACATACAAAAATAATTAAATAAATAAAACAAAACACACTTGTAGTATAATTTAGTATTTCATTACTTGTTACATTTCATTAATTAGCAGATTGTATTTACTTGTTTATTAATCTATAAACTATATGTAGTTTATTATGTTATCACAATGCGACATTAGTATATCATTGTTTAGCATAATAATAATTAAGAGGGAGAATTTTGACGAAGTAAAAGGTATATGTATTTCAAATTATTGGTCTCTTCCATCTATTAACTAACCTAATATCTTTATATGGAAAAGCCATGTAAGTTGGAAGGTAACTTGGTAACTTATTGGTTATTCTTGAAATATTTCTTCTACTCACTAATTTGCAGTTCTTAATTCAACATTAAAGAAACCTAAAATATTAAGTTTTTATGGATTAAAAGTTTATGATATGTTGATTGATGACAGCCGTTTTGCAGTTCTTAATTCAACATTAGCTGGAAGGACTGCAGAGGTTGTGGTTAATGGGTCAACCAGGTTACTTCATCTTGCAGAAAAAAGGATGAGTTCACTCGCCACAAATATCATGAAACTAGCAACACATGTCTATTTTGTTACAGGTTTGTGATGTTTAATGGTCCTAATTCTACTAAAATCCATTGATTATTTTACTGTTGAGGCTTTATTTCTATGTGTTGGTGCTATTGTTGTTACTTTTTATGCCCTTGTGATTTGTTTTGGAAGACATTCTAATTGCTAATTAAACATTATGTTGTTAGTGGTTTTAATGACATTGAATGTTACATTTCCACGATTAGAACTGAATTGATTAAGCCAAAAGCAGGTACGTTTCTCTGTAAACGCCCTATACGTTTGTTTAGTATGGTTAGGGATTGGTTTGTTCAGAATGTATATAGAAAAAAACGAAAAATGTTAGTTACATCTTATGCAGTTTTATTAAACTTAACAGGAACCTGTTAAGAAGCGTGAACTACTTTAGTTTAGTTTCTGAATTAAGCATAAAGTCTGGTATTTTTGTAAATGTAAAAGAGGGACGGCTGAATAGGGACTTAAGAGCTATATCACAAAACAACATATTAGAAAATGCTTTCATCACTTGATATGAACAACTTAACTTGCAATGCCATTTATTTTATTTACTTAAAAAGCATTGCCATTTATTTGCTCATATGCTACCTATGCAGACATGCCATATTCCAAACCCACTCTCATTTAACAAGATTTAATATTTTTTTAATGCATGTTTTTTTGGATGCAGATTGTTGGTGGTAAATAGGCAGACAAAATTGGTGGTTAACAAGTGACTCGGTGTTGGAGTTGTTTGGTGGTCGATTGCAACAGTTTTGACACCTATTTCCACCAGACCAGGGCTTCCATTTTCACAGTGTACACTTTTCCTATGGAGTTTAGACTATATGTTATGGGCGCAATTAGGGTGCCACGTAGGCAAACGCCATTGAGGGCGTGGGGTGCAGGCCTTGGTGGAATCACAAGCGTTGGGGCGTGCTATGCAGGGTAGGCGATGAATGCTGAAAGTGAAAGGCGCTATGGGGCATGGTCACCCCAACACAAGGGCATGGAACTTGGATGTGACTAGATTAACTGGCGATTTTGAAACGTTAGTTTAGGCTTTTTTATTGTGGCGGGTGAATTAGGGTTTTAGTGTTTAGTTATTTGTGTATTTTTGGGTTGAAAATCTATATTCAACATATTTGTCTTGATCAACTGAAGATAGCAAGAAGATGAAGAGCTACATGTGCCGCATAGTGAGGTTGTGGAAGGACGATGAATGTTCTGAACACGGAGTGCCGCTGGACCAGAAGCCCTTTAACTCAACTACAAACATCAAGTTCAAACAATTATCAACCCAATAACGTTTGAATCTTTTCAAGTTATTTAACGTTATCTATGAGTAACTCTATTTGTTTCACCATGCAAATGGGGGCCAGTAGAAGGAGTTATGTTTTCCGACTATGGAACTAATCTTGGATCAGGTGTAACTGTTCCTTAACCGTTTCTGATAAGTTTCTCTTATCACTATAATTAGAGCACCAGGGTTGCATTTCATTTCTAGACCTGTCAAATACAAAATAAGGCTAGAATGGAATGGGTTGATAGGAACTAATCATTTTTTTTGAGAATTTAATACCAACCAAAATGAACAATATATTAATTTACTATATAATATATTAGACTAATAATTAATGTTTTCATTGTTAATGGGTGGTGTAATACGTTCTTTATTTTTTGTAATACGTTCTTATTATTATTATTATTATTATTATTATTATTATTATTATTATTATTATTATTATTATTATCTAGGTACATGGACACAACAACTGGCATAGGTGACTTGGATCTTGTCCGCTGGCCCAAATCTCATTGGCGATCTGTTATGGTAAGTTAGTATAAGCCTGAGAAAACAGGTGGGTTGGGTGCATGTCAAACAGGGATCTGACCAAAATGGTCCCAGGTCAAAACGTTTTAAAAAAAAAGTATTGACTTGAGTCTTTGATCACTCCAAATAACTGTCGATGGGATAAACATTATAAAACTTCTCTGCGTGTTGTAAGATTTGCTATAGCTTTATGTTCTAAGTTTCGTTTCAGTATGTTGGTTGGGAAGAAGATTGACTATGCACAACATAATGCAACCATTTATGGAGTCACCAACCTTGTAGAAATTATAATAGGCGCCTGTTTCATTCCAGCCCAAAAGTTATTAAAGTTTTTTGTGCATTCTTTCATTATTGATTTAGAATATTATTATTAAACGTTTTCAAGTTGATGTTGTATTGTTTTTCAGCTTTGGGGAGGACAAGAATATGCTAAAGCATGAAATCTTGACTTCGATACTATGCTCAAACCACATGATGGGTTTGGTTTCTAAACCCAAATATGATGCCACTTTAATCTATTTAATATAATCATGGTTAGGAGTTTATTTGTTTAATGTGCGTTCATTGCAGGCAGTTTCAGATGAAACAATCTCAACATGGAACATAATTCTTGATTCACTCATGTTCGGACGTATAAATCTGGATGGTAAAAAAAGTATGTGATAGGACCTGTAGTCGAGCCACTTATATTATGTGATATAAAAAATATATAAATGTTATGATGCCACTAATATTTTTTATGTACTCTTGTGGTGTCTCGCTAATCCCTTTTTTTATGTATTGCTAATCCTCTTGCGGAACTCGACTACAGGTCTTATCACTAGCCGATCACGTTATTGAGGAACAAGTAATGTCTCAAAGTGATATGCGACAATCATTCAAGAAAACATCATTTTGGGTTTACTCGATGCATCCGTTGTTAAAATTTAAGGAAGTCATGTAACGCCCGGCTTTTTCATAATTTCCATATTTAGAAAGCTCGTGTTGTATTTCTATTTGCAAACCTTTTTAACCCTGTATTCGTTCTTTCGTTGTAATCGTTGTAATCCAAGACTTGAATCATAATGAAAACTCGTATTTTTATTCCTATTCATGTTATACTTATTCATAATCATTTTATACTTGTACATATTCATACGTTCATGCTTGATACTTGGAAACGTGACAAACTTGTAAATACGTGACAATCGTACTTCATACGAGACTTATTCGTGATGTTTATACTTAATTGTATTTGTTTTATTCATATGTGAACCTTAGATCATGATTGATATGCTTAAAAGTCTTATTATGGACCAAAAATACGTTTTATATAACATCCATACAAGGCCCAAGCAATAAAACAAAAAAAATAAAATATTGTGTTTTGACCCGGCCCTTGCAGACCGCATGGGATCCCCCATACGGTCCGCTGAGGGTCTGGGCGGGCAGAAAATATACCAGCCCGCGTTTGTGCACGAAATCCCAACAACAATCCTTCCCTAATCACCTTTAAACCACCATTAATCACTTCCTATCAACCCTAAACCCTTCCTTTTAAATACCAAGCTTCCCCAAGCATTTTCACACTTTCAACACCCTCAAATCTCTCTCAAATCAGTTGAGTATCAAGAATTTGGGCAGATTCACTCATCCTTACAAAAGTGAGCATAACTTGCTCATTTTTTACTTGTTTTGCTTGATTCTTTTTCCTACTTACTTGGATAAACCTTAGGTTTGATTCCATGGGTTCTCCTTGGAGAATCCAGACCTCGATATTCACCTAAAGGGCTCCAACTTTCTGTTTTGAACAAATCTTTTTAAATCTTATGTTATACTTCAACCAAACTTGTCTTCTTGTGCTCCTAATCAAGTTTATTATTAGTGAAGCCTAACCAAGCTTGTTTACATGAACTAAGGGCTGTTTTAACACCCTAGACTTTCTGTTTTACATGAGCTTTAAGCTCACAAGTGTTGCCAAGTCTTGAACTTGACGTTAGTGTGACTACAAGGTTAGCTTGGGCCATCTTACATCTAAGTCCACACAACACTTGATGTTTTCTCATTCTATCCTAAGTAGGTTGCTATTTGAAAGTAACACAACCCCGTCTAGCCTTGGACGTGTGTCGACAACTTGTTATTAACCCCCCTTGTTGTCTATGACAACTTGTGTATTGGTGAACTCTTATGAGGTTCCTAAATGGATGGGTATACCACCTACCTCCTACATGACTTCTATGACATCCGTGAAGGACTTATGATATAATGTACATATATAACTATATAATATACTTAAAACCGAAACCTTGATAATGACTATATAATCATGTGTCAAGTTACTAAGTTTAATCACTAAAAGAATTTAGTTCCTCGTTATGATTCTAATAGGTGTTATAACTTATGAAATCACATAAACCCTAATGGGTTCCCATAGTGTGAAAACAAGTGCTAGACCTTAGTGAATACTTTCATATACATTATTTTATGCTTATTCTAAATTCCGAATCCCCCAACATCATCCAAATACTCACACCCACGTTTTCCTCTTGTAGGATAACTCGGTGTTCCTCCCGCAACCAAACAACTCTTCACGAAACTAACAAGTCAGAAAGCTTGCAAAACCGTGAGTACACTCGACCCACTTTTCGTTTATATCACTTTTGGGTGTCACATTTTTACCTTATACAAAAATCACCAAACTTAAACTTTATGAAATGCTTGAAACAATCCAAAATACATGAATGCTTTGATACGATACGTGATGCTTATATCTTGGACCATTCTTATGTAATACCATAGTCCTTAGCTTATCTTAAGCCTCCATTTGACATGTATAGCGCTATAGGAGTAACGCACCGTCCATCGTGAATCTAGTGGTCATGTTAAATTATCGTTATTTTGCGTAAGCAAGAGGATTGACTAGAAATATTGCATGCCATGTATAATGCTTTGGTAATGAACTTAGTTGCCATGTGGATTCGTTTTAAACCTTATTCGTATAGTATGCTTATGCTTAAACTTGTGTACTCGCCTTTGCTTTTGCATTGAACTCTATTTTAAAACATGTTACATGTTGATGAAGATGATGCTATGAAATCGAAGTAGCGTTGATGCTAGATAGACATATACACGTTTAGGTTTATTAATGTTGTATCAAATTTTGCCTTTGTTATTGTTGTTATTTGAAATTTCCATGTATTGTAATGACAATTTACTTATAAAATGAAATTTGGTTTAATTAAATATTGTCACCGTTAGTGTTGTGAGCAATGAGAAATCTATTTCGTCCCGCCTCGATGTTTCCGCCATCGGTTGGGGTGTGACAGATTGGTATCAGAGTCATAACTGTAGGGAATTAGGTAGAAATTCTATGTTCTACCTAGTCTATAGTTTAAGCGTCCCGTTTTTTACCATTCTCATATTATGTTTAAAACTTTATTCATCCTACATTCCTTCTTCCTTTCTTTTGGTCTTAAAACTTACATAATGTCTTTCCTAAGACATTTTACACAATACACTTGAAGACTTGAAGACACTCATGATGCAAACGAGGCGATTTGCATCAAGATAGGCCCAGTGGCTTACAATTTTTGGTGAAATCCCTCAATCCACGTATTCGATTTTTCACGAAAAACTTCCCATTTTGATGGAAGTTACACCATCAAGTTAGGAGTGACATCCACATCTTGATGGAAAACTTCCCATTCAAACTCTAGTGGAACCTTGTCAAAGTGTCGAAATTTATTTTGACCCGACGAGTACCAACCACATTTAGGGTACGATTGTAACGCCTCGCATCTTCGTATTTCTATTTTAAAAATGCTCGTATTCGTATTCTAATTTTAGAAACCTTACATTCGTATTTTAATTTCAATCTCTCAATTCGAGGAGTTAATCATAATAAAATTCATATTTTATACATATTTTTTTCACACAACCGATCATTTAAATACGTATTTATACGCAAACCGACACAATTATACGTATAAATAATTATACGCACATCCTCAATACTTGAATTATACTTTTATATGTATTTGAACTTATTTGGTTTTCATTTATCAACTTTCCTTAATAATCTGCCTTTGATAACTTTATCAAAAATACCGAACAAGCAGATGTGTTTATTTTCTTGTCTTGGCGTTTTCGTATGCATTTTGTTGAAAATAGAATTTTAATTGAAGTATACTACTTCTTGGTATCCTAGGCTATGGTGATTACTAGCTAGTGATGAACCAAACCATTAACAACATTAGAATTATCGAAACAAGTACCGGTGTTTATTCTATGGTTTTCGGTTGATATAAAACACGTATCAATATTTTCTTTTGCTATCATGCCTATGGAACCAAACTAATAACCCAAAAAAAATCTCATTGGTGCATCTTTAAAACCTACCATCTCCCTAAGGAACCACCCTCTGAAAAAAAAAGTGAAAAAAACAATCCATCTAACATGGTCAACTTTTTGTTTCTTTCTTTTATTCTGGTTACATCTCCGGTGACCGGAGCATTTTGGCCGTCGTTTTCATCACACCATCATCACCAGACGGCCACCGAGTTATTATCGAATTCGAAGAACAAAACCACGGCAACAGCAAAATAACAATATCCCAACCCCATGATTCCAGTGTCACCGGGTTCACTTTCACCACGTTCAAAACCGCCTTCGCCACCGCGTACACGAAGACGACAGAAGTCGCCAATGTAGCAGTGGCGAAAACCGGTGAAAAGGCGATTAATATCATTGCAAAAGTGATGAAGATGTTGGGGAAAACTATAGGAATGGCAAGTGTCTATGATGACACCGAAGGAAAACTTAAAGACTCGGTTGTTAAACTCGAAGAATGGGATCCTATCGATTCACCAAAACGGATATGCGAAGATATCGGACACAACGCAAGTGCGAAATCGAAGAAGGAGTCGAAGAAGTGAAGGAAACCGTCGAAAACATAGTCGAAACAAGCCCGACCACGATAAACGATGTTTTGGACATCGTTATATCGGAGAGATGGGTGACCGGTTGGTGTCACCTGCTCGGGTTTTCTACTGCTTACGGGATGGGGGTGTGGGTAACTTTTTTTCAGGGTGTGTTTTGGGAAGTGTTTAACTAAAAAAGAGGGGTGTTGAACATGATGAATATGGTGTATTTTAGGGTAATATTGGATGTTGTGTTGGTGTAGCTGTTTTTGGGTTTCTTGTGAGTCAAGGAAGAAGAGGGTGTTTGTTTAACAAGATGGTGATGTTTCAAGGGTTTAATCTTGTTTTTGCACTTGTTATGATTTTGACCAATCTTATCTTCTTGGAGCCTAGAGCAACAAAGGTATCTGGAAGTTGGTTATTTTTAGTTCTGTCTCTGTAAAAGAATCGAACAAACACGAATAAAGGATGTTAAGCATGTTTGTGTTCGTTCAAATTTAACGAAACAAATAAACGCACACAAACACTTAAGCGAACGGATTTGCTTGTTCGTTACTTAACAAAATAAATATGTGTGTTTGGTTATCTTTGTCGCTAATATCTTAAATAAATGATTCACGAATATCAAAAATTAAAGCTACAACTAATGTGTTATACTGTGTTGACGGATCTAGAATTTTTTCCAGGGTTTTTTTATGTAGATTTTACTAATTCTTACAAAAAAAATTTTCAAATCATATAAGATTTTCACTAATTTTTTCATTTCTTCAAAATCGATGGGTTCTTGAGAACACCAAAAACCCACTGGATCCGCCTGAGTTGCTAAAGTGTAAACTTAATACATTTTTCTTTGAGTTGGGCTTATCGCATGTGCTACAGAGAATTTTAAATTAAAAAAATTAAATTTCTTTTAAATTAAGATCAGTACTAAATAATTGTTTGACTATTTAAACAGAACGTACTCGAACATAAAATAACGAATGTAGCTGGTCAAGCATAAATTTTTCTTTTATGATCATTCCTTCTAACGATAATGAATAAAACTTTGTGTGATGTTCGTTTGTTTATTAAATGAAAAGAACATAAACGAACTTCTCTCAACAATTCATTGAACGTTAGGTTACTTCTAATTATGCAATTGTGTTTTTGTCATCGAAAACATTTGTAATTCTAACATTGGTGTCAAACTACAAGCAGTTAGCCGAGAGAATGAAGGGAACCACTGAAGCTAAAAGTGTAGCAGCAAAGCAGATAAAGAAGATAAACACATACATTTGTAATTCTAACATTGGTGTCAAACCACTGAAGCTAAAAGTGTCGACAATGGTGGTACTAACTTGGCATCTAGCATACATCGGTCAACTGCAAGCTCGCCGCTAGCTAGCTTGCTCCATAATCATGGATTGATCGTTGGTCGGTTTTGAACTTCCATCATTTGAGAAAAGAACCAGATATTCCGGTCGTGAACTTGTTATTTTTTACTTGTTTTCCAGTATGTTAAGGCCATGAAATGGTTTTTGTTCTTGCCTATTGTTTAGTGTTATGTAACGTTTCGTTTTTGGCATGTGGTTTCTTATAAATAGACCACTGTTAAATATATATAGGTGGGGATTTAGTTTGTATCCTTCATTGCACTACAACAAATACAGTTTTTGTTTTACCGTTGTCAATGCGGTCACCATGCCTAAGTTGGTTATCCCCGAGCCTCGCGCATGTCGGAGCCTAGTACGAGTCCACACATTCAAACTTCTCGATAAAACAACTGATTTCGAACTTCTCGATAAAATGTCTGCTAGGGATTATTCCAAAACAACAATAATAAATATTGATACACTCACCCGAGTCGTTGGTTGATTGGCTGCTAGGGATGAGTAAACGGTACCGGGTACCTGACCGGTTCGGAACCGGTAACGAATTTCCCCTACCGGTTCTATATTCAGTTTCTATTCAGTACCGATATTTTGCGTTTTCGGTATCGGGTTTTACCTTCAAACACTGGTTTGTACCGGTACTGAACTATACTGGGTATTTTTGGTAACGGTAACAACAACATTTTTTGGGATTTTCGTTACTGGTTGATACAGAACTCAACCCTATTGGCTGCTCGTCTATCCACATCTTCACGACCTTCCACGTAAGTTCTAACAATAAGTAATTTAGTATAATTATAAAATAGCATAAAGACATTTCTTCGAACGACAATCAGAAATACCATTTTGCAGCTGGATCCCTTATCTCCAATCCATTGTTGTCGTGTTCGATTCTCCCCTATATTATTAATAGGTGAAGTTGATGAAGTAGCTTGAGTATGAGCATTCAATAAGACGTTGTTAAAATAAATTTAGTTGGCCAAACGTTGTACCAAATGAATCAACCAATGAATAACAACCATTATGCTTTGCAAAACTGAATCAAGCAATAACAATTATGCTTTGCAGAACGCATCATTTACTCCTCAACGAAGCCCCAGATGCATTCAAAGACAATTCCAATCTCCGCTGATATTATCAGCTTTCTCAAAACTGCAAAACGAAGAAAAACAACTTTCTAATTTAGTAGCAGAACAGTAAAAACTATACGTGAACTAAAAACGTCTAACCTCACATTGTCTAGAATCTCTTAAGATCAATAAGTAGTTTTACAAAATTAAGAACAACAACTACAGACATATGCTTAACAGAATCAAATCGCAAAGACTGGATATACTGGAAACGGCAAAAAGAACCTTACGAAATGGCAATCAAATGGTTCGAAATTAGGGTTAGTGAACGAAACCTAAATATCGAAAAAACCTGATTAACGCAACCGCAATCTTAATCAAAACACAAGACAACAAAATCGTCATAATCTAAGATCGAAAAATGATTTATAAGAGATTCAAACATCATTAAAATAATAAAAAACAAAATATTGATATAAAGGATCCGAAGATTGGAGATTCGCAGATGATTAAGAATCACGACTTAAGCAGAGAAACAGCAAAGAAGAGAGGTGGAGAGACGGGAGATGGAGTGTATTAGGGTTTGGAAAGCATTGTCAAAGAAGACGGGAGTCCGATGGGATATAAAGGATCCGAAATTGAATTTCCGGCCCGAATACAAAATAACCAAAGTCCCTCAAATCCGGATACCGCGTCCCACAATCACATAACATCTAATATTGCTTCCTTCCCAAAAAAGGTTAAGGCTCCACCATAACACGTCACTTGGCCCAAAAGCATCTCATTTATTATATTACTAGTGCAAATACTCGCGAACATCGCGATTTTGACAAAATGATATGTTTTTTAGGTTTTGACAAAAAAGATCACGTTTATGATGATCATAATAAAGTTCTACGAATGAAATTAATATTGAAATCTGAAGTTCATAAAGTAAATACAACAAACCAACATACTATTGATATAAAATAAACGAAAGATAACAACAGCCACCTCATTGCATTTATATTTGCCATACACAGATATGTTATGATTATTTAAAAAAAAAAGCTTATATATATTGTTAGGCCTTAAGGTTGTAGTATTTCAAAATTGCTCGCCCAAATTTTACTCATTCAACCCATATATGTGTAAGCTTGATTATTGAAACTAGTCATATATATTATATGATATCTCAAAGATACAATATACATTTACATCACCTAGTCTAATTATCAACCTTTTATACATAATTTGCAAGATGAGCGAGATCAAAGAGCCATAATATGATCCAACTGAGAGTTTTTAGTTTATTAAATTAATTAACTCAATATATTTATGCAGATTCAACAAAAAAAGAAAAGAAAAGAAAAACATGTCGGTATGGATAGCGTTGAGAACTTGCATATTGCACCTTCAAGATCTAAGATCAATGAAGTTATTTGTCAATTCTTTTATCAACATGGGCATCCCTTGCTGCTGAACCATGCACCCATAGCGAACCTGCAATATGTAACAAAACTTTCAAAGTCAAACATAACACTTCTAAATTCAAAATTATCTTTTACGATTTCATAATTTCTTGTCAATCTTTTCCCTAAAATAGTTATCTTTCATGAAAATCAATATAGAATAAATACATATTTGAAAGTACATTTATTCTCATCAATTTTAAATTTTTAACTGTTGTTTTTACTAATAAAAAAGAAAAAGAGAGCTCTATTATACATGTAGGTGGCCTCTAGTGTATAAATAAGTAATTTTAAATTAATGAATTATATGGCCTTTTAGTTTTTCGTTGATGATTATCATTTTAATTAATTGTCAAATCATGTGTTAATAACTCTGGCAATTATCTTTATACATGTCCGACTGTAATATCATAATAATATGTAACAAAACTTTCAAAGTGAAACATAACACTTTCTAAATTCAAAATCATCTTTTATGGTTTCGTAATTTCTTTTCAATCTTTTCCCTAAAATAGTTTTCTTAACAGAAACTTTCATTAACACTGGCAAGCCCTCACAACCAGGACCGCCCCAAACTAATTACACATATACAAAGGGTACTTAACCCAATCCTTCCAACCAATACCTTTAAATTTCAATCTATGCTTTAACCACAAAAATGAATAAGACATCACTTCAGCCACCACATCCCTAACCTGCTTAGAAACCAATTGAAAAACTTTTGTATTCCTTGTCTTCCATAATACCCACGCTGTAACCATAACTATGCCCCTAACTATTTTTTCCTCCATTTTCCACCATGAACATTTTTATATAGAAGCAGTAAATCCTCAAAATCATAAGCAAAAAAAGGATCCAACTTACACCATTTGCATATGAAACTCCACACCCCGTAAGCAAAGCCGCACCCTACAAAAAAGATGATTAAGATCTTCATCATTCGATTCACAAAGCGGACAGGAGACATCAGCTACGTTAATTCTTCGCCCCTCCAATGCCTTTCGAGTTGGAAGTCTATCGAATTCAGCCCGCCAACAGATTCACTTTAATCGGCATCCATCCTTCCCATCTCATCTTATGATCTCGATTTTCATCTCTACCACACCTTAACAAACCTTTGAAACTAGCAACTGTAAAAACTCCATTACCTTCATCCTCCCACACCCAAGAATCGGAAGACCTGGCGACCGTAAAAGTTTGAACCAGACGGACCAAATCTTGGAGCTCGGACAACTCCTCAACTGTCACACCCCGACATCCACGTGTCTACCGGTGGGCCCGGTGGGGAGTATCGTGACGTAAAGTTGATATCATCATAACCAATTATAAAATAACACAGCGGAAGGCATTGGATAGATAAACTATTACAAAACGATAAGTGTCCAAGGTTCAAAATACAATATACAAACAAGGGTTGCAATAGGATCCACAGGGCGGATCGCAAAGACATACAAATGATATCAGACTATAAACAGGCAAGTCCTAAGGACGCAACTCCTCGGTATTCGCCCAGCCGCTCCCGGCCTATTACGTACTTGCACCTGTAACTTAAACTTTTGAAAATACGTCAGTTTACACTAGTAAATACGCTCAACCGACACATTTTGAAAATCTTTTCGAAAATGGTTTAAGCGCACATGGCACATTTTCTTAAATAACTTGGGATAGTACAAATGACCTTGTATACAGATTTATATGTTGGCTTTTACATATGGGGCCCAGTAAGAAACCGAGACATGATCGACTGACACACCACTCTGAACTTTCACACAGAAAGCAGACAAAAATTTCCCAGTGTATGCCTACACGCCATGCTATATTGTCGTGGTCACTACCAATTTAGTGAGCCAAGGATCTCCCAGACACGGTCAAGCCCACCCCAATGTTTTAGTTTCAAACAAGACAGATCAAAACGGGTTATGTAAGAATCTAGTTAATTACCACAATTGAATAAAAGATGTTCCCATACCCGACCAAGCGGTAGTATTCTACAGTATCCCAAGCCCGTATAGGGAAAATAAGTTAAGAGTATTTACCTGAGTTGTTTGTATGTAAAGTTCCAAGCTCAGCCGTAGTTCCAAAAGCAAGTACAAGGCAATTTACCAGGAGGCGTTCAGTCTGGAGTGATGGTAATTATTAACCAATATTAGAATGCTAATGGGTCCTTAATTAAGCTTAGACTTGAACCGGTTAGTCTTATGCTAAAAATATGATACGGTACGATACACTAGATTAAGCGGTGACTGGAATAGAATGTTAGTTGGGCACGACAAGTATGCAAACTAGTATGATATGGGTAAACCAATAACATTCTGGATTTTGATAAGGAATGAACAAAGTTAAACCCGTTTCGGTTAAAATACGTAAACTAGTTACGTAGGCTTTAGCCGAATGCATATAAGCGAAACCGGGTAACCGTATTAGTTATATATATGTTCCCTAAGAAAATATGTTTAATATATGTTAGGAAATCAGTAGCATTTGCAAATATAGGCCCGGGATATATTTAAAATCGTTTTGTGCTTTAAAAGGGTATTTTGGTTATTTTATTATTTATAAAAGATGTAAATTAGGAATCGGATGTCAAGACCTTTAATATTCAGTAAAAATATATGTTTTATAATGTTATAACAGTATGATATTAAATATATGTGTGCTTGACGGTTTCGACACAAACTATGTCCCGAAGGAGCATTTTAGTCATTTCACGCATAGCTTTGAGGCCAAATTTGGGATTCTAAGTTTGGGACTTGTACTTACTGTTATTATGGTGAAAGTAAGTTTATAAATCAGTAGGTAACAAGTCCCGGCTCACGGATATGGCTTTTAACCACACTATGCGCCAAAAAGGCGTAAAAGTCGCTAAAATGTCGTTTAATCGATGTTTATGATAAACCGAGGTTAGAACCTGTTTTATATAACCAAAATAAGTTATTTATCATGTTTATATCTTGGCCTGAGATTTCAATCGAACAAGTATGGGTACTTTTGCTGCATAACGGACTCAACTTCCCACGTATATTCAGGACCTCGGCGAGCGTCCCACTTGACCTTCACGATCGGCACATGCTTTCTACGAAGCTTCTTAACCTGACGATATTCAATCGCTATAGGTTCTCAATGAAACGCAAGTTATTATCGATCTGTACATCGTCGTGTGGCATAGCCAATGACTCGTCTGCCAAGCATTTCTTCAAATTGGAAATGTGGAACACACCATGGATTCCACTGAATTTTTCTGGCAATTTAAGCTTGTACGCAACAGCTCCCACTCATTCGATAATCTCAAATGGTCCAACATACCTTGGACTTAGCTTGCCTTTCTTTCCGAAGCGCATAACGCCTTTCCAAGGTGACACTTTTAGCAAGACTTTGTCCCCTATCTGGAACTCGAGAGGTTTACACCTTCGATCTGCGTAACTTTTCTGCCTATCTCTAGCAGCCTTGAGACGATCTCGAATTTGCAAGATCTTATATGTCGTCTCCAGGACTATCTCTGGTCCTGTCAGTTGAGCTTCCCCAATTTCTGCCCAACAAACGGGCGTCCTACACTTTCTCCCATATAAAGCTTCAAACGGAGCGACTTGAATGCTTGCATAGTAGCTGTTGTTGTAGGAGAACTCAACAAGTGGTAAATGGCTATCCCAACTTCCACCTAGATCAATCACACAAGCACGGAGCATATCTTCCAATGTATGTATAGTACGCTCACTTTGTCCATCTGTTTGGGGATGATAAGCTGTGCTAAAATTTAATCGAGTGCCTAAAGCCTGTTGAAAACTCTTCCAAAAGTGCGAAGTATATCTTGTGTCTCTATCCGAAACAATGGACACTAGCACGTCGTGCAAAGAAACAATCTCGTCTACATATAATTTTGCTAGCTTATCTGAGCTATAAGTCTCATTAATGGGTAGGAAGTGCGCCGACTTAGTCAGCCTGTCTATAATCACCCATATCGCATCATTCCCTTGCTTTGTCTACGGTAACTTGGTAATAAAATCCATAGTTACACATTCCCACTTCCACATGGGAATTTCTAACGGCTGCAGGTGCATTAGTGAGCCCAAAAGGCATCACTAAAAATTCATAATGACCATATCTTGATCTAAATGTCGTCTTCGGAACATCTTCGGTTCTAACCTTGAGTTGATGGTATCCAGATCTTAAATCAATTTTTGAAAAGTAGCTTGCTCCGTGAAGTTGATCAAATAAATTGTCGATCCTGGGTAATGGGTAGCGGTTCTTGATAGTTAACTTATTTAGCTCACGGTAGTCAATACACATCCGCATCGATCCATCCTTCTTCTTCACAAACAAGATTGGAGCTCCCCAAGGCGAAGAGCTTGGTTGAATAAAACCTTTCTCTAACAGTTCTTCGAGTTGCATCTTCAATTCTTTCATCTCTGTAGGGGCAAGTTTATATGGTGCTCTAGCAACTGGAGCTACGCCAGGTATGATATCAATTCTAAATTCTACTTGCCTATCTGGGGGTAGACCAAGCAAGTCTTCAGGAAATACATCGACGAATTCTGAGATAACGGGTAGATCTTCAATCTTTGGCTTAGCTTTATCAATGGTCACTTGTGCCATATAAATAACACCACTTCTCCTTAAACATCTCGATGCTTTGAGCAACGATGCTTTTTCTGACAATCCATAATACCGATCTCTTTGTATGACGAGGGTATCCCCATTTTGGGGTTTTGATTTCGATGAGTTTCTTGTTACATTCTATATGGGCTTGGTTACTAGAAAACCAATCCATACCAAGAACTACATCAAATCCGGCCAATTTCATCGGCAGGAGTGAAACAGGCTTGGAGTGATTCTTAATGGATATGGAGCATCCATCGAGGATCGTAGAAGCGGTTTCGATTAATCCATCGACGAGTTCTACATCATATGTTATGTCTAGAGTTCTTACAGGCAAGTTTAATAAGGCACTAAACTTATGATCTACAAATGATCTATCAGCCCCTGAATCGAAAAGAACTCTAGCATAGACATCATTAATAAGGAACGTACCTGTTATCACATTGTCATCATTCACAGCCTCCTTGGCCTTCATCTGGAAAGCACGAGCTTTACCCTTTTTCGCCCCATCGTCCTTAGCAGCGTCATCCTTCTTATATTTGGGCCAGTTGGGTTTGATGTGCCCCTTTTCACCACAATTGTAACAAGTGGCTTCCTTCAAATCCTTGCATTCAAGGGTCTTGTGCCCATGCCACTTGCAAATCCCACAAACCTTGGATTGAGATTCATCCCGACATGACCCAAAGTGTTGTCGGTTGCACTTTCTACATTTTGGCCTATCATCTGACCTTTGATGATTTCTATTGAATCTAAACCTCCGATTCTTGTTTGACTGGTGGCTTCAGTCATTTTCTCTCTTCCTCTTCCCATCATTCTCTGATTTTCCTGGTATCCGCCTTATATAATCTTGGGTGAGGGAAAGAGATAACTCGACAGCTGATTTGTAGGTGTTAGGCTGAACAGCCTTAACCAAACTCCTTATCTCCAGAGCCAACCCGTTGATGAAACGCGCAATGCGTTTAGGCTCGGGAGTGACCAAATAAGATACTAATCAAGAATAAGAATCAAATTCAGTGACATTCTTTCAACAGTCAAGATTTCTCATGGTGAGAGCTAAGAAATCCATTTCTATTTTCTCCACCTCATGAGGTGGGCAGTAGGTGTCCTTAACCAGATCCACGAATTTGGACCATCCCAAATTATACAGATGTACCTTCCTAGTCGATTGCATCAAAGCTTTCCACCAGATTAGGGCATTGCCCTTGAAGGACTGAGAAGCGAATTTAACAATATCTCTTTTCGCGCATCCACTGATGTCCACTCCCGTTTCCATCTCATCTAACCATTCAAGGTTTCGACGGCTCCCTTTTCACCATTAAAATCTCACGGTTTACACGAGGTGAAATACTTGTATGTGCATCCATCCTTGGGAGCATTATCTCTATCACGAATTTCTTTCTTCTTTGCTTCGTTCCTCACATTTGAGGAATGCACAGAGCTTTCTTCCTTGTTCGAGGGAGGAGGTTTCGAGTTGGTCTTGGTTAAGGTTCTAGAGTGCATAGAGCTCGATACTTTGAATTTATCAAACGCTTTTTCCATTGCTTTTCCTATAGTTGCGTCTATGCGAGCCTGGAAGTCATCTTCATTCATGACTATATTCTCGCTGTCGTTCTTTCTTTGACTGTTCGCTTCATTAGAGTCTGCCATCTTGTTCGGTGGAACTATAATATCAATAATAATTTAAATTAATCATACTTGCTTGGTGACTTGCGATGCAGCGTATGGAAAAATAAAGCTATATAAACTTGTCGATTTTTTTAGGGGTGTTTAAGCATGGCACGAAGGCCTGTTACTAAGGACGTAGAGAATAGCACCAAGGGCTTGTCGAAAAGACTTAAGTTATAAAATGCCAAGATCACAAGAGATCGTAAGGCTTCGAGGTTCGAACGTAGTTTTGCTACCTCGAGACAGGGAGTCGTAGACTACAACTATCGTCTGTCACTTAATGGACATGAATATAGCTCGTAAGCATTACACCACTAATGGGTGTTAACAAAAAATAATCATCGCACTGATGAGTTATCATGATCAAAACAGATCATGTAGTTTTGGACGTAGTCCTTTATTTAGATGGTTCGTGTGGTTCCTCAAGTCACACTTACCAGGAGGTTAATATTTTAGATATGTTAACGTTTTAGAATAAAACTCTTAAGATGATTTAAATAACTAGTCCAGATCAGGCAGACTAGGGGTTTAGAACGTAGTTCACCACCCTGGATAGAAGGGAAATTCTCAACCTTAACTATAATGGTAGTAAGCCATATAACTACCGATTTGCCAATTCATGTGACCTAATCACTCGGCGGGCGTAAATCATCAAGAGAATCTTTTGGAAATATTTTGCAGATCATAAATTTCGAAACAAAATCGAGACGATCGCTTGAATAACTTGATGGCAGACATATATAACTTAAAATTTCCAAAATTCCGTTAATAATAATAATAATAATAATAATAATAATAATAATAATAATAATAATAATAATAATAATAATAATAATAATAATAATAATAATAATAATAATAATAATAATGCAATATAATAGTGCCCAAAATAGGACTTTAAATAAGAAGAAGTTGTCCTCGCAGGGACTAAATAAGACTTGTCTGCGCAGGGACTTAAATTTAAATAACAACATATAAAGGTAATAGAAATTTTAATCCTTCTTCCCTCTTAGCTTCTTTACCAGCCTTTTCAACAGTTTATTATACTTTTTATTACCCTTGGCCGTTTGTTCCTGAAGCTCCTTGACTCTTTCTATTGCTTCAGTGAGTACCTCCATTGTTGGCGGTGGCTGTTGTGGTTGCGGTTGAGGCGGTGCAACCGGATGTTGATACTCATAGTAAGGGTATCCGCCTGGTTGGTAAGGATAGTGGTAGTGTGCTTTCATAGCCATTTCTAGGTAAGGGTCTTGAAGAGGTACATTATGACTATGGCTATGCTCCGGCCAAGTAAAGGGTTCGAATGGATTATACGCAGGTAAGTTCGAATAAGAAAGAATAGGGTTATCAAAACCTGATGGTGGTAATGATGATGGCTCACCTGCAGTAAATGGTGGTTGAGGCTCAGGCTCAATAGTTGGTTGTGGTTGGTGCTCCACAAAAGGCGAAGTGTGAGAGGGTCCACCCATTTGTGGGTCCTCAGTAATAGTGGGGTAAGGGTTAGGTGAGAGTGGCCCTACTCTCGGTCCTAAGCGCATCGACATGCCCGCTCCACGCCTTTTTGGAGGTGGAAGTGGTAGTGGCTACTCCACTGGTGGTTCTTATGGTGGAGTATGGTATGAAGGTGTGTCATGATGGGATGGGGTATTATGGACAAAAAGGGTATTATAAAATACATATTGCCCCCATCTCTCCTCGTAGCTGTCAGTGTAGTGGTGAGGGGTTCCATTGTATGAGTTTGAACCGCTTGATATATTAATAGGGTGACCCATTGATCCTGTTGCTGGCAATTCTGGTTCTGAGTCTTCCTCCATAGGTTCAGGAGAATCCTCGGGCGGTGTTACCGACTGTGAACGTAGTTGGATATCAACATTGTAGTTTTCGTGAGAAGAATGGGAATGGGAGTGATAGGAGTGGTAGCTATAGTGCGAATCCGAAGGTTGTTGAACAAAATGCGACTCAGATGATGGTGAATACTCATGGGGCAGGTTTGGGTAAGGCTCCCATGGTGATGATGAGTCGTCTGACCCTTCATATGGGTTATAAACATGTGCTTTTGAAGGTCCTTATTTTGAGGATCCACCCCTCATCAGTCCCTTTCCTTTTGCTCCTCGTGTGAATTTTGGCGGCATGATTCCTGCTTCAAAAATAATTCAAAAAACAAAACAAGCAGAATAATAATAATAAACAGAAAAAGAATAATCCTACGTCAAAGCCTAGACTCGAGAGTCTAAGGAATGTGTTACTTATGTCGTTCGAGATCAAACACTAATGACAAGTGTCGAATTCCCTCAAACGTTGGCTCTGATACCAACCTATCACACCCCGACATCCACGTGTCTACCGGTGGGCCCGGTGGGGAGTATCGTGACGTAAAGTTGATATTATCATAACCAATTATAAAATAACACAGCGGAAGGCATTGGATAGATAAACTATTACAAACCGATAAGTGTCCAAGGTTCAAAATACAATATACAAACAAGGCTTGCAATAGGATCCACAGGCGGATCGCAAAGACATACAAATGATATCAGACTATAAACAGGCAAGTCCTAAGGACGCAACTCCTCGGTATCGCCCCGCAGCTCCCGGTCTATTACGTACTTGCACCTATAACTTAAAATTTTGTAAATACGTCAGTTTACACTGGTAAATACGCTCAACCGACTCATTTTGAAAATCTTTTCGAAAATGGTTTAAGCGCACATGGCACATTTTCTTAAATAACTTGGGATAGTACAAATGACCTTGTATACAGATTTACATGATGGCTTTTACATATGGGGCCCAGTATAGAAACCGAGACATGATCGACTGACACACCACTCTGAACTTTCAGACAGAAAGCAGACAACAATTTCCCAGTGTATGCCTACACGCCATGCTATATTGTCGTGGTCACTACCAATTTAGTGAGCCAAGGATATCCCAGACACGGTCAAGTCCACCCCCAATGTTTTAGTTTCAAACAAGACAGATCAAAACGGGTTATGTAAGAATCTAGTTAATTACCACAATTGGATAAGATGTTCCCATACCCGACCAAGCGGTAGTATTCTACCATATCCCAAGCCCGTATAGGGAAAATAAGTTAAGAGTATTTACCTGAGTTGTTTGTATGTAAAATTCCAAGCTCAGCCGTAGTTCCAAAAGCAAGTACAAGGCAATTTACCGGGAGGCGTCCAGTTCGGAGTGATGGTAATTATTAACCAATATTAGAATGCTAATGGGTCCTTAATTAAGTCTTAAACTTGAACCGGATAGTCTTATGCTAAAAATATGATATGGTACGCTACACTAGATTAAGCGGTGACTGGAATAGAATGTTAGTTGGGCCCGACAAGTATGCAAACTTGTATGATATGGGTAAACCAATAACATTCTGGATTTTGATAAGGAATGAACAAAGTTAAACCCGTTTCGGTTAAAATACGTAAACTAGTTACGTAGGCTTTAGCCGAATGCATATAAGCGAAATCGGGTAACCGTACGAGTTATATATATGTTCTATAAGAAAATATGTTTAATATATGTTAGGAAATCAATAGCATTTGCAAAGATTGGCCCGGGATATATTTAAAACCGTTTTGTGCTTTAAAAGGGTATTTTGGTCATTTTATTATTTATAAAAGATGTAAATTAGGAATCGGATGTCAAGACCTTTAATATTCAGTAAAAATATATATTTTATAATGTGATAATAGTAGGATATTAAATATATGTGTGTTTGACGGTTTCGACACAAACTATGTCCCGAAGGGGCATTTTAGTCATTTCACACATAGCTTTGAGGCCAAATTTGGGATTCTAAGTTTGGGACTTGTACTTACTGTTATTATGGTGAAAGTAAGTTTATAAATCAGTAGGTAACAAGTCTCGGCTCACGGATATGGCTTTTAACCACACTATGCGCAAAAAAGGCGTAAAAAGTCGCTAAAATGTCGTTTAATCGATGTTTATGATAAACTGAGGTTAGAACCTGTTTTACATAACCAAAATAAGTTATTTACCATGTTTAATTAGTAAGTAAAAAGATTTGGTTATAAAAAGTTTGGTTAAAGTCATATTACGCGAAAAAAAGTAATTTAGTCATTTATCGGCATTTAACGAATCTTAAGCCCTCATTCAAGCTATAATCTGAATGAACATCCCAAAAGGTACTACTTATTATATTACATCAGTAAATATATCATATTGATGATTAAACCATGTTTTTTCTTTCTAAAATGCCGAAAAGGGCATTTTAGCTATTTTAGTGCCATAAATACGTTTCTTGCGAAAACTTATATTATATTCAAATTCTTGACACCAACACAATCAAATAATATTATAGATCAGTTTATGGCTTATTCTTACATGCATGTGTGTTTAAAACCAAGATTTGTACAAAAAGGACATTTTTGCAAAGTTTTAGTAAAAATTATGAAACTTATACAAAAACTCAGATTTCTTAGGAATCGAATGACGAAACTTTAGATGATCATTCTTAATATAATCATGGTCTCAAAATGGTCAGAAGTCAGTAGCAAAAGTGGCTCGAACGGGCCAGAATCAGAAGTCAACAAAAGTCAATTGTTGCGACTTTTGGCTACAAACCGAGCCTAGACCAAAACTTGACGAGCCGAATCCGTAGACATATGTTCTAATACATATTTTTAGGTTGTTAGTGCATCAAAACATATTTTATAACATCTAGATCATTAGTTATGATTATTATAAAAACTGAACAGTTTGACTTTATTTGACTTTTCGGTTGACTCGTCGATTGGTCATGAATCCGTGAAAATCTGGAGATGCCCTTTGGAGGGATAAACACCTCCATTATTATGAACGTATAGGAACTTTCGTTACTCACAATGACGGAGTATTCACGGATTTAGAATAAAGTCAAGGCGTAATTACGACGAGACTTTGTTCTAGGCTAAAAGCTATAAGAAATCACTAAACACGAATTTAAACACTTACATTATGTCCAAATGATTGGTAGGAACGAAATGGAAAGCTTGGAGGTGACCAGAAACTCCACTAGCATGAACTTGGTGAATGTTGTGAAGAAAGTGTGTTGCAAACACCAAGAATTCATCAATTAAATGGTAATGGAGTGTGCATGGATGGTTGCCAGGTGTTAAGGGACGAGTAAAAGTGCCCCAAGTCATGTCAAGCATGCTAAGAAGGTGCCAAAACTCGACAAAGGTGGTAGAACAGGCTGCTGCCACATTTCTGTTCGCTGGCAGGTTCTTACGGACCGTATGGGCTTTGCCTTGCGGTCCGTAAGGACCTCAGGCGCCCATTGTTTCAGATTGCCTTGCGTGTCACACCCCAACCCGCAGCGGATAAGGTGATCGGGGCATGATTGGGTTATCATCAAAGCTCATGACATTTATTAAACGTTTCATATTCATTAATACAATTTAAATGGAAATTTACAATGATTGCTACAACATGATCTAACTACGATCTAAACTTCTTTGTTCTCTTCTAAGGCATATCCTATGTTTTCCTTGCTTCAACCTGTTCACCTGTATCATGTGTAAAAAGGTTTTTGGATCAACATAATGTTGGCGAGTGAATCCTATGGAAAACATTTGAACAATTTATTTAAATTGATTATGAAATATGTGCACAACCAAACATGAGTAAAATTAGATGTAACTTGATCAACAATCATAAGATGTTAAATGAAACACTCATGAATAATAATGGAAACAATTAAAGGCACGCGATGCTCAACTCGTCTCTCACGAGGAACTGAGGGGCCTGATGAATGAATTGCATAAACATGATAATATGAATAACACAACTACAAACAATATAAACTCAATGAAAACACACATGAACAATAATGAATTTGAATTGAAGCACGCGATGTTCTACTCGTTTCCCACGAGGAACTGATGGGCTTAATGTATGAGTTTCATGTAATTTGACCAACGGAATATAAATAAATCACCGCAATAAATCAATCTAAGTTCAAGTCATGATGTGGTATGGCACAAGTTTAAATAAATAAATTAATTAATTCATAACACATGACACACCCCAAAACGTGTAATTTAAAAGGGGGAATTGTAAGATTCACTCACAGTGGGTGCGTTCGGTTGATGACGTTGAATGCACGCGAAGTGGTTTTAACCACGAGTGAGATTTAACCTAGATAAATCGCATTATGGTTTGGTAAGTATACGGATTTTATTAAACTATTTTAGTAGGATTGTTGGGTGCATTTTTGTGAGTTTAAGGCTATTTTCTAATCTTAAAAATGTTATTTTTAAGTATTTATAATTGATTTTTAATTAAAATAATTAAATAAAAATAATAAAAATATTTTATTTTTTCTGCTACAGTTGACTTTGACTTGTTGACTTTGACCGGCGTTGACCGGTTCGAGGCATATTGTTGTGCGCTCGGTGAGGCTCGAACCCGAGACCTCCCGTACGCGTGCACGCAGCTCTACCAACTGAGCTACGTGTCTAACCCGTTATATATCCGATTTTAATTTCATATATACATTAATTAACATTAACAGAAAAATCATTTTTATTTTAAAAACAATTTAAGCGGCTCGGCGGTGCGCTCCACAGGTCTCGAACCCGGGACCTGTGGGTTAATCTAACACACAGTCCACCGCTGGACTGTGTGTTCTACATGTTATATACTTTGATTTTTATTATACTTAAATACAATTTAGTTATTTCATTTTTCTGCCTTATTTAAAAAGAATAGATAATTGTCCGAGTCGGTGCTGAAGACCGGACTCGAACTCGTGACCAGCGATATAAACAAACACACAGTCCACCGCTGGACTGTGTGTCTAACTTGGTTATTATTCCGGTTAACAATATATTTAACATATAGCTGTGGCGATCCGGTTCAGTAAACCAAAAAAAATGCATTTTATTAAGGCAGCGTGTGTGAGACGGGAATCGAACTCGAGACGTTTTGCGTTTTATATGTGCACACAGTCCACCGCTGGACTGTGTGTCTAACCCGATTAATTTCATGATTTTAATTAAACTTATATGATAACAAGTCATCATCTTCTTCACTGAAAGAATAACCAGAAATCGGTGACAGACTGGTTCGAAATTTTAAATCGGTTTCTTAGCGTTTTAGGTTAATTACTGGTAATATAGAAGTGAAAAGAAAAGAATTAAGCGAAAGAGGTATACCGACTGGACCCTCTGTTTTCCGGCAGAACTCCGGCGACAGCAATCAACTCCGTCGTCAGGTGTCTTGCAGCATCAAGTCTCCGGAAAGCTTGGAAAGAGTATGGGTATCTCCGGTATAAGCTTCAGAGGTTCAGAAAAGCTCGGCAATGGGGAAACCGGTTTTCCGGCGACGAACAGGGTTATTCCGGCGAGTGGAATTACGCTGAGAAAAGGTGTGATTTTTGAGCGAAACTGTTTGTCGTTGGTTGTGGGTCAATTTATAAGGGAAATCGAAATGTATTTGGTCTGATTTTGGACTGTATTCATCGGTTTAAGTTTTCCGGCGGTTTTGAAAAGTGTCGCGGACTTCAAACATCGGTTATAACCGATGTCTGATTAAAAGTTTACGTTATAACGTAAATCGTAGTTAAGACTCGCGAATATTCCGGGATTCCGACGACTGAAACGTTTGGGCGCCGGTTTTGAATTCCTAAAGTCACTTTATCAATTAAATGATTCTATTATATCACAAACAAAGTCCGCGGCGCAGTGGTTTGTGTGTGTGAAGATAAGTTGCATCTGATTCGGTACAGACCCGGGTTCGAAACCCGGCTGGAACAATTCATTTTTATTTTGCGATTTTTGACAGTTTTTCAAAAACTAAATATATATTCCCGTATATTAATTGATTACGGATCGTTTAAAAATATTTTGGGCATTTAATTCGCAACGAAAATTTTGACTGACTGTTCGGTTGCTAAACGGAGCGGGTTTGGTAAATCCGTTTTTGACGGATGTTACAGTATCCCCTGCTTTTTAGAAATTTCGTCCCGAAATTTAAATTGTGATATATTTGACTAAAAAGGATGATGACGTTTTGTTTGACAGTTGTATGCTTAGAAAAATAAAGGTTTAAGTTTTTGTTCGAGGCGGTAACGTTCCTTGTAAGGGTTATGTACCCTATTCAGGAATCGCTTTTTGTTGCCTACTGTATGAATATTGATAAGCAGAAATGATTTGCTAAAATGATATCATGCATATGTGTTAAGATACGTTTGGGAAAAATATGGTTATATCCTAAGGCAAAACTTCTAACACTACAATCTACATGGAATATAAATAAAAACACAACAGCTGATATTTGAACATAAGTAAGCACAATAGCTAATATGAATGAACACCTCAGCAAATATTTGAACATGAATAAACACAACAGCAAATATTCGAACATGAATAGACACATCAGCGAATATTTGAACATGAATAAACACAACAGCAAATATTCAAACATGAATGAACACAACAGCAAATATTCGAACATGAATAGACACATCAGCGAATATTTGAACATGAATAAACACAACAGTAAATATTTGAATCCACATTCTGATAGCATATATGTTTGAATGATGGAAGTCCCTCTCTCGTTTGTTATGATGGAGAGGTTAGTTTATGTAGAAATGGATCACAATCCAATCTCTTTAAATAACATGATGATATAAATGTAACACAAATTCCAACCAAGGCAATACTAAATCCTACATGGAACTTCTCATAACCGCCTGATAATGCCTCTGATCCTTTGGCAAGAATACTTATATATAGGAAGTACCAGCGGCGTATCCACCATATTCTTGCCAAATTTTCATTAGTTTTATCCACAAGTTATGATTGGTTACCAAGAAACTAATAAATCCTACATAGAACTTCCCATAACCATCCGTTAATGCCTCTGATCCTTTGACAAGAATATTTATATATAGGAAGTACCAGCGGCGTATCCACCATATTCTTGTCAAATTTTCATTGGTTTTAACAGTGAATTATGATTAGTCCTATAACTCTACAATCAATACAACAAACATAAATTACTGAAATGAAATATATCTGTGCGATCAAGGCTCAATCGAACGGAGCCGATCGTTTTGCATGTACTGAAAATGAAATTGTGTGCTCAAGGCTCAATCAAACGGAGCCGAACATATTGAATGTACTGAAATTGAAATTGTGTGCTCAAGGCTCAATCAAACGGAGCCGAGCGTATTGCATGTACTGAATATGAATAACTTAACCACACAAACAGCCTATGCATGGAACCTCTCATAACCGCCTGATAATGCCTCCGATTATTTGACAAGAATACTTATATATAGGAAGTACCATCGGCGTATCCACCATATCCTTGTCAAATTTTCATTGACTTTATCCGCAAGTTATGGTTAGTTCGATGCGACTCTACTACAAACACCACAACCACATGATACTGATAATGAAATTGTCTGTGCGCTCAAGGCTCAATCAAACGGAGCCGAACGTATTGAATGAAATTGTATGTGCGCTCAAGGCTCAATCAAACGGAGCCGAACGTATTGAATGTACTGAAATTGAACAACTTAATTTAAACAACCATCACACAATCAGCCTATGCATGGAACCTCTCATAACCGCCTGATAATGCCTCCGATCATTTGACAAGAATACTTATATATAGGAAGTACCATCGGCGTATCCACCATACCCTTGTCAAATTTTCGTTGACTTTATCCGAAAGTTATGGTTAGTTCGATGCGACTCTACTACAAACACCACAACCACAAGATACTGATAATGAAATTGTATGTGCGCTCAAGGCTCAATCAAACGGAGCCGAACGTATTGCATGAACTTGAGATGTAAATTGAAATGTGCGCTCAAGGCTCAATCAAACGGAGCCGAGCGTATTGCATGAACTGGAAATGTGAATAAATCTGTGCACTCAAGGCTCAATCAAACGGAGCCGAGCGTATTGCATGTATTGAAATGTAAAATTACGTAACCGATCAAGGCTCAAACAAACTGAGCCGATCGTGCGGGCACGCCAAGATCAACCACATAATAAAATGGGGATCCAACTCAACCTCGATGGATGGGGAGCCACGGCCTCGGCAAAAGCATATACCGAAAACAATATATAATATATAATATCCAATAATTTCTCTAACAGTCTACACATGTGATAAAGAAAGACATAAGACTAAACAATAGAAGTTGAATCTGGATCTTCGGCGAAGAGGACTAGCTGAGTATCTTCATCAGGGCCGTCATTATCTTCGACAGGGTTGGCGTTGATATTGAAGACTCTTCCTCTTGCTGGTGGCATAGTGGTTGGGTTTTCTTGGTTTACTTGGTTAACTGGGTTTGATTGGGCTTGAGTGTTGATAACGTTAACCAATTGAGGGCATGTGTTTCTAAGGTGGGTAGGGTCGCCACAATTGAAGCAAGCTTGAGCATATGGGAACATGGAGTGTTGGGGTTGGTGATAAGTTTGGGCCATGTTTTGAGTAGGGGTAAAGGTTTGGTCTTGAAAGGTGCGACAAACATTGCTCAAATGACCATAACGTCCACAAGTTGTACATAGCCGGCAAGGTAAAGTAAGGGAATGGTGATAAAAACAGTTGTTGCATCGAGGGTGAGGTCCGAGATATGGTTTCTTATTTGGGTAAGCTGAGTTGGGTGCCACTTGGGTGATTGGGACAGCTCGGATGGGTATAGCGTGAAAAACGGGTTGATTTCGTTGGGTAGCAGCGAAAAGTCGCCCGACTCTTCTTCTCTTAGGGTTGGGTTGAGAAGGGGATTCGGTTTGGGTGGAGTCGGAGGTTTCAGTTGATTCTTTATCCTTCTTCTTCTCCTCCTCGAAGTCTTTGTTTCGGATTCGGTTCTCGGTGAGCTCTATTGCTAGCTCCATTGCTGCTTCCAAAGTTGCAGGCTTGGTACTTATCACAGGGTCTTGAATCTTTGACGGAAGACCACGAATGTAGTGCTCGATCAAACGGTAGAGGGGAGTAAACATGTTGGGAACCATTTGATGTAATTCGAGGAACCTTTTGTTGTAGGTGGTGTGGTCTCCTTCCACTTGCTTCAATGAGTAAAATTCATCTTCTAGCTTCTTGATTTCGCTCCTTGGGCAAAATCGTCTGGTCATGATTTCCTTCAATTCGTTCCAAGTTAAGGACATAGCATCTTCCACACCTCGTTTGGCCTTCTCTGTGTTCCACCAAGTAAGTGCTATCCCATATAGTCGACCGGTAGCATAACGCACTTTGCGATCATCAGGGCAATCGCAATTTAGAAAAGTATTCTCCATTTCTTCAAACCAATGGAGGAGTGCGGTGACACCTTCAGTCCCTTTATATTTCGGAGGGTCGCATGATTTGAAATGCTTGTAGGTGCATTTAGTGGTGTTTGGGGAAGAGTTGAAAATGTTTTGGTTTGCTTGATTGACAGGATTATTGGTAAGTGCTTGTTGAACTTGGATTACAATGTTGGGTATTACGGCAGCCATTTGTTGAGCGATTAAGGTAGCCATGCGTTCGCGGGCTTTTCTTGCTCTCGTCTTCCTACGGGCGAGGTTAGAAGACATCTACAATGAATACATGACAAGAGTATGAGTTGGATGCTTTTGGGATCATGGGTCGCATTCAAGAATGATCATTTATAAAATAATTATATAAAAATACTACATCCATAGGATGTCTTGGGCTTTGCTCGCTGTTAGGCCCGTCATGCCGCCATACTTTACCTTGTGTAATCATGTGGGCCCCCATGAATACCGGTTTTTCATATGGTTCGCACGGTTTCTGCCTGGTTGCGTACACAAAAAACCCGGGAAAATCGAGAAATATGTATACAACGTGTGATGTTCGGAATGTGTCCAGGTGTAGACACGATGACACCTCAAAGTAGGGTTAGTTCGAACGACGTTTGGTGTGGCATGCTTTGGCCTAATAGGTCCTTCGTACTCTCATCGTTGGTCCCCAGGTAGGCAAACTGGTCCGTTATATTGGATTTATACGAATGCCAGCCTAGACAGGACGTTCCGACTACCGGTACTTGTACCCTTCCAGTTACTACATGCCCGTCGCAGAACTTACTTTGATGAGAATTGAAAATTGCATAAAATCTTTGGATAATGAGAATATGAAAATAAATTGAATACATGAACATTGATATATGTATAATGAATATGTATATATGTATAATGAACATGTATATGAGCATGTATGTTTGACTGAAATGTAAACAAATATGAAACAAATAAATATCACAAGTTTGTATGTAACCACCTAATCAATTTAAAATTTAGGCAGACTATAGTATAGGCTCTAAGGGTCTAATAACCTATCCTATATCCCTATAGTCATGGCTCTGATACCAATCTGTCACACCCCAACCCGCAGCGGATAAGGTGATCGGGGCATGATTGGGTTATCATCAAAGCTCATGACATTTATTAAACGTTTCATATTCATTAATACAATTTAAATGGAAATTTACAATGATTGCTACAACATGATCTAACTACGATCTAAACTTCTTTGTTCTCTTCTAAGGCATATCCTATGTTTTCCTTGCTTCAACCTGTTCACCTGTATCATGTGTAAAAAGGTTTTTGGATCAACATAATGTTGGCGAGTGAATCCTATGGAAAACATTTGAACAATTTATTTAAATTGATTATGAAATATGTGCACAACCAAACATGAGTAAAATTAGATGTAACTTGATCAACAATCATAAGATGTTAAATGAAACACTCATGAATAATAATGGAAACAATTAAAGGCACGCGATGCTCAACTCGTCTCTCACGAGGAACTGAGGGGCCTGATGAATGAATTGCATAAACATGATAATATGAATAACACAACTACAAACAATATAAACTCAATGAAAACACACATGAACAATAATGAATTTGAATTGAAGCACGCGATGTTCTACTCGTTTCCCACGAGGAACTGATGGGCTTAATGTATGAGTTTCATGTAATTTGACCAACGGAATATAAATAAATCACCGCAATAAATCAATCTAAGTTCAAGTCATGATGTGGTATGGCACAAGTTTAAATAAATAAATTAATTAATTCATAACACATGACACACCCCAAAACGTGTAATTTAAAAGGGGGAATTGTAAGATTCACTCACAGTGGGTGCGTTCGGTTGATGACGTTGAATGCACGCGAAGTGGTTTTAACCACGAGTGAGATTTAACCTAGATAAATCGCATTATGGTTTGGTAAGTATACGGATTTTATTAAACTATTTTAGTAGGATTGTTGGGTGCATTTTTGTGAGTTTAAGGCTATTTTCTAATCTTAAAAATGTTATTTTTAAGTATTTATAATTGATTTTTAATTAAAATAATTAAATAAAAATAATAAAAATATTTTATTTTTTCTGCTACAGTTGACTTTGACTTGTTGACTTTGACCGGCGTTGACCGGTTCGAGGCATATTGTTGTGCGCTCGGTGAGGCTCGAACCCGAGACCTCCCGTACGCGTGCACGCAGCTCTACCAACTGAGCTACGTGTCTAACCCGTTATATATCCGATTTTAATTTCATATATACATTAATTAACATTAACAGAAAAATCATTTTTATTTTAAAAACAATTTAAGCGGCTCGGCGGTGCGCTCCACAGGTCTCGAACCCGGGACCTGTGGGTTAATCTAACACACAGTCCACCGCTGGACTGTGTGTTCTACATGTTATATACTTTGATTTTTATTATACTTAAATACAATTTAGTTATTTCATTTTTCTGCCTTATTTAAAAAGAATAGATAATTGTCCGAGTCGGTGCTGAAGACCGGACTCGAACTCGTGACCAGCGATATAAACAAACACACAGTCCACCGCTGGACTGTGTGTCTAACTTGGTTATTATTCCGGTTAACAATATATTTAACATATAGCTGTGGCGATCCGGTTCAGTAAACCAAAAAAAATGCATTTTATTAAGGCAGCGTGTGTGAGACGGGAATCGAACTCGAGACGTTTTGCGTTTTATATGTGCACACAGTCCACCGCTGGACTGTGTGTCTAACCCGATTAATTTCATGATTTTAATTAAACTTATATGATAACAAGTCATCATCTTCTTCACTGAAAGAATAACAAGAAATCGGTGACAGACTGGTTCGAAATTTTAAATCGGTTTCTTAGCGTTTTAGGTTAATTACTGGTAATATAGAAGTGAAAAGAAAAGAATTAAGCGAAAGAGGTATACCGACTGGACCCTCTGTTTTCCGGCAGAACTCCGGCGACAGCAATCAACTCCGTCGTCAGGTGTCTTGCAGCATCAAGTCTCCGGAAAGCTTGGAAAGAGTATGGGTATCTCCGGTATAAGCTTCAGAGGTTCAGAAAAGCTCGGCAATCGGGAAACCGGTTTTCCGGCGACGAACAGGGTTATTCCGGCGAGTGGAATTACGCTGAGAAAAGGTGTGATTTTTGAGCGAAACTGTTTGTCGTTGGTTGTGGGTCAATTTATAAGGGAAATCGAAATGTATTTGGTCTGATTTTGGACTGTATTCATCGGTTTAAGTTTTCCGGCGGTTTTGAAAAGTGTCGCGGACTTCAAACATCGGTTATAACCGATGTCTGATTAAAAGTTTACGTTATAACGTAAATCGTAGTTAAGACTCGCGAATATTCCGGGATTCCGACGACTGAAACGTTTGGGCGCCGGTTTTGAATTCGTAAAGTCACTTTATCAATTAAATGATTCTATTATATCACAAACAAAGTCCGCGGCGCAGTGGTTTGTGTGTGTGAAGATAAGTTGCATCTGATTCGGTACAGACCCGGGTTCGAAACCCGGCTGAAACAATTCATTTTTATTTTGCGATTTTTGACAGTTTTTCAAAAACTAAATATATATTCCCGTATATTAATTGATTACGGATCGTTTAAAAATATTTTGGGCATTTAATTCGCAACGAAAATTTTGACTGACTGTTCGGTTGCTAAACGGAGCGGGTTTGGTAAATCCGTTTTTGACGGATGTTACATTGCGGACCGTATGGCTTGAGCCTTGCGGCCCGCAAGGGGTTCCTGGATCAATAAAATCTTTGAATTTATACATAAGTCCTCCAACTTATTTTCAAAATAACATACGAATATTATTATCGTTTCAACGACTTCAGTCCTCCCTATTCTCCATACGGTTCACGAGGATTACCGGGACACGTGTCAGCAAAATATTGGATGTGAAAACACGAGGTGTTACATCAACCGTCGTTGGATGCCTATACCAACAACCAAAAAGATCAAAACCTTCACTACCTTGTTGCAACCGATCCTTAATCCTGCAATTCTTATTCCTTTCTAACCTATAAAGACATGGGCATCTGGTTTTTAACAACACCGACCCAAGCCACTGATCCTTCCAAAAGCGGATCTCCTCACCTGAACCCACTACTCCCCGAATAAGATGATGAATCTTCTTACCATTAACTGAACATACCTCTAAAAATGATGCAACAGTCTTCCAACATCCTGAAATGGCCCTTTTCAGCGGAAAGAAGCACCAATTCCCTCTTCCCCATGTATCAACTCAACAACTTTACGCCATAAAGAGTCTTTCTCTACCTTGAATCTCCAAAATAGTTATCTTTCATGAAAATCAATGTAGAACAAAATACATATTTGAAAATAAATTTATTCTCATCAATTTGAAATTTAAACTGTTATCTTTGACTAATAAAAGGTAAAAGGTGAGCTCTATTTGTTTTTGATCTAAACACACTACATATATATATATATACACACACATTTATAGCAAGAAATGTTTAAAATGTTTTTGGTTTTCAACATTCTGGTGTACAATCTAAAGGTAGATATATAATATTTCCCTAAACCTTAAATGGTAGGACTAACTGTCAAAGTCTCTCTAAGAGAGATTGTATGTTTGAATAGTGTAAGTTACACCCTTTTGTCATTGTGTTATTCTAAAAAAACATAACAAAAAAACCTTTACCTATACCATTAATAAAAATGTATGTGTTGACTTAAGAGCTTACTCTACGGAACAACATATCATCATTAAACTCAATAATCATAGTGGAGTTCTTTGTTGCTCAAGGTTTCTTCTATCATTTACATCTTTCTCATCTATTTTTGAATGGTGATATCATCATGTTGACCATTGACTCGTGTAACAAAAAGCGAAGAATGGGTTGCTTACTGTCAGTGGCGGAGTTTGACCAAAAGTTCCGCCTCAAGCTCTGCGGGGCGGAAAGTCATGGGACCCAATCTATATATTTTTTACATATTTAGGCAAAATAATTGGGGGCGATCCGATATAATTTTAAAATTTTAGGATGAAAAATCAGAAATTACACTTCTAACCGAAACATTGGGGGACCCCCGGTTCCCACTAAGATGCGCCACTGCATATTGTAACATGAGCTTTAACCCTATCGAGACCCATATATAGTAATGTATAGAAACTCAAATTAGGTCTATAGTCCACAATTGGCATCTTCTTAATTACGTCTATACTCCACTATTGACTTCTTTTTTTAAGTCTGTACTCCACTATTGACGATCTCCTTTTAATTACATATCAAACGTTTAGGTTCTTAATTTCGTAATCACTTTCAGACAGTGGCGAAGCTTGAGATTTCCGACCGAGAGGTTAAAAGTCACCGGACCTAAAATTATACCTTAAAAAGTATAAAACCGGGGGTCGAAAAAGTATATACCTAAAAAATTCTATACGAAAACTACATACAGGGCACTATTGAGCGAAAAGTTCGGGGCGTCGGGCGCCCCCCGGCCCCCCCACTAAGCTACGCCAATGCTTTCAGATTAAAGTATTTCGCATGTATGAAATCTCTAATCGGATGAGGCAAAAAGTGTTTCTTAAGAATAAGATGTAAATTCTGATAAAAACAAAGTTGAGAATTTGTCTATGTATCAGAGTAGTTGAATTCCTTTTTTATATGGGTCTTAGTTACCATGAACCATTGCGACGTTTCATGAAAACATATAACAGCTACCAGCAATTGCTGCAATTACAACCACCAAAAACAAATTTGAAAGCGATGATTAAATTTTGATAAGGATGACCAAAATGCTACTGAAGACCAAGTTTGGTACGAAAGACCAATATTTGGTAACAACAACAACAACAACAACCATACCCAGTATAATCCCGCATATAGCGAAGCTATTGACAGGGTATGGGGAGGGTAGGATGTAGGCAAGCCTTACCTCTATCCCAGGGGATAGAGAGGCTGCTTCTAGTGAGACCCCGGCTCCAAAAACCATAACCAAGACATAAGGTCCTGAAAAAAAAATGGTCAATTTGATACTAATGGTCAAAATTGGTATGGATTACCATTTTGATAAGGAAAATAACAAAATTTCAGTACGAATATTCAGTGCATAACTTATTGGTAGCTTTGTGATTCCAAAGGAAATTCAAGTGCATAACTGAACAAGGTAAATAAGTTTGTGATTCCAAAGCAGCTTAGAGTTACTTAGTGGCGTCACGGGGTACTACCCCTGGTCCCTGCTACCAGAGGCGCCGCCCCTAAACCCTTGTTTGGTATATGGCTAATGGTACTGAAGTAAGAATAGTCTGGAATGAGTGTAAACTCCGCACCTCCTAACTCAAGTAAAATTGTCTTAAGAAATCCAACTACCTAAAATGACATGGATAATACTAAATCACAAACAAAATACACTATTTTTAATAAAAAAAAAAAATTGTTCAGCAGATGGCTAACAAAATGATGCTTACTAAATAAAAAAACAAGTGTTTAGATAATTATTTATAAGAAGTGTGTTGCCACACAACATGGATAAATCTTGTACCATGAAATAAATAGAAAATATGATGTTATGGATTGAGAATTTAATACAAGTACTCCACCATAACATTAAATTTACGTGTTTAATGCAAGCCTCACATATGTCCTTATATATAGTGATGTAAGTTGCAGAAGTGACAAATATCTTTTCTTTCATAATCATCAAGAGATGTTTTCGGTCTCTCCCTCTGCCTACATTTCAACCTCCAATGAAGTTCCTATCGACGTTCACGGCTTATTTCAAATCTACTGCGATGGTCGATTTGAAAGATTGGCAGGACTTAACACGATTGCTGCTGGGACCGATCAACTAACCAAAGTTCAATCAAAAGACGTTGTCATTTCACAACAAACCAACCTCTCTGCAAGAATTTACATCCCCAAATCCACCACTCGAAATAATCTGGCTATGGACCCCTGGATTTCGAAATTTGGGTGCTCCAGGATACTTATGTGTGTTGCTGAGAAGGATAAATGTTTGTTTAGAGCTTTGAATTACAAGAAGGTGATGGAGAAGAGTGGGTGGAATGGAAGATTTGAGATGTTTGAGAGTAAAGGGGAGAGACATGTGTTCTTTTTGTTTAATACTTCATCCGAAAATGCATGCGCTTTACGCAAAAGGATTGGTGCTTTCATCAATCCGATCCTTAGCAAGGCCTGAATGTTTCTCTTGTTGAATGAAATGGAAATATTATCAATAAAATGAAGATGATAGTGGCATGAGTTATGTATGTATATGAATAGACTATAGAATAAGCCCCACAATCGCTTATAATACATGTATGAATGTATGATATAAGTAATAATGTTCATATGTAATTATAACCATTAATGTTTGATAGCCCTTTTTCATCACATTGCAAAGGACTTCATTTGATCCAAACGAAGGCAATGATGTTCATACACCGTATAAAGTCATCTATCCATTGTCCATTGTGGGTGGTCTAAATTATTATAAGATGATGAAGTTATATAAGATTATCAATCATCTTGGCTCTTTATTTATATACTCGTGTATTTTTTTCCTATTTTGTTTTTATATTTGAACTATGTAGTTTTTTATTTAAAATTAAAGTTTAGTTCTTTTTTTTTAATTGTTTAATTTATTTTTTATTTAAAAAGTCAAAGAGAGAAGTGATGCCAATGATTTAGTGGTATTAGAGTAGTTGATGGTAAAAATGATTGGTGGGTTCTAGGATACATGAGACTCATCTGTAACCGATTTCATATATCAATCTTTCAAACTTCTCAAGCTTACGACATTCACAAACTTGTAAAAATGCGACTACATAAAGTTGTAAACTAGTAAATTCATAAACATAACACGTAGAATCATAAACTTTTAAGCTTGTAAACATGCAAGTTCGAACACTCATAAATTTGTAAAATCGTAAACATGCAAACATGCAAAATTGTAAACTTGGTAAAGTGTGATTTGCAAAACATATTTCATACAAATTAGTTTCGAAGCACTTCAAATATTCAACCGTGTTTTCACAACGCAAATTGCAATCATATCAAAATTAGTATCGACAAATTTTAAATTCATAAATTAGATGGCCAAAAGCCAAATGATAGATACAAAAGAAATATTTATTTATATGTTCGTCGCAAATGCGTCGAAGCGAAAATACAACCCAACATCCATCACAAAAGAAGTGATTAGGCCTTGCTAGGAATCGGATTGATAAAAGCACAAATCCTTCGGCGTAAAGCACAAGCATTTTTACATGAAGTATCAAACAAAAAGAACACATGTCTCTCCCCTTTACTCTCCCACAACTCAAATCTTCCTTTCCATCCACTTTTCTCCATCACCTTCTTGTAAATTAAACTCCTAAACAAACATTTATCCTTTTCAGCAACACACATAAGTATCCTGGAGCACCCAAATTTCGAAATCCGGGGGTCCATAGCCGGATTAATAACCGGATCATCTAGCCCGACCCGTCCTCTACTTGCCAACTTCCATACCAGATCCGCAACCGCTTTAAAATCACGATCTTTTCCCAATTCGGATCCGATTGGGTCTTTTCCTAGGAAAAACGGATGGAGCAAAATAACACCTGAAAGAATTCAAAATAATATATTTTCGTATATAGATTAGAATGATAAGGGTGTGAACGAGAAAACCGAGCTAAGCCCGAGCTTCTTTAATTAAAGAGAGCTAGGGCTTGAGCTTAATTTGTTTAAAACTTTATTTCTACGGCTCGAGTTCGGCTTATGAATAGTTTTTTAAGCTCAAGGCCGGCATGTTTATTATTTATTTGTTATTTTATTATTGTACTTATACTTTTATTATAATTTACATATATATATATATATATATATATATATTTGTGAATTATAATTTTTACCTATAACATAATACACATTATTTATTTGGTTTTGTCATAACTTTGTATAACTAGAAGGGTGCTCGCGTGATGCAGCCGGAAACACATACATTACTAGAGTGTGCATGGTTTGATAGGTTCTTTTATTATCCTATGCCGAAGCTAAAACCGAAGTCATTGGTTAGTCTATTTTAGTAACCAATCGTTTCGGATTAGTCAGTTCGATTTATGGTTAGATTGACGGTTTTTTGTTCGGTTTGTTTAGTTTCGGTTGATAGCCAAAACAAAACGTGTACTAAAACTTCTGTTTAGAAATATATAAAACTAAACATGTACTAAAACTTTTGTTTAGAAATATATAAAACTGAAGTATAAATACATAAAATGGATGTATAATTATATGAATGGAAATAATAAATATGAAATACATGAAATTAAGGGATAAAAACTAGAAATATATGAAAATATCAATGGGTATGTTCGGTTAATTTTGGTTAAACGAAGGTACAAAAAAAACCTATAACCGGTATTTGGTTAATTTGGTTTTCGGTTAATCGGTTTTTAGTTTATTCAGTTTTTGGTTGATTTCGGTTCATTTCGTTTGTTTTTTATTTGGTTTTAGTTAACGATTTAGTTATTGCTCACTCTTAAACATTGTTAACCACATAACGTATAAACTTCTTTTAATTTAAAAAACTATAGTAAAACTATCCTTTAAAAAAACTATAGTAAAACTATACTCAAATTAAAGATAATAAAATGTTTGTTTTTATGGCGTAATATTTAAAAAAATATATATATTAGCGTATGAAAAAGTTATGGTCGTTTATAAATCCATTGAGGAGTTAAATTTCTCCAAGGGAATAAAGTGTAACTACTAACTTCTTAACCAGAATTTGGTTAAATATGTGGAATTAGGATATTATTAAGATAGAGGAAGGTTCATTGAGAAGAAAATATTATTAAGAAGAAAGAGAACAAAAGGGTTATGTTTGACTAATTAATTAGTCAGAAAGACTATGATCCTCCACACTAAATATTTTTTTCCTACACACATCAAAAGTTATCCTAAATTTATCCTACACATATTGAAATTTATCCTACACAACTCGTAATTTATCTTACACACCTCGTATTTATCCTACACTATAAGTGAATTTTTATTTTTATTTTTTGAGAAAAATAGATATCTTAAAAAAAAGTTACAAATTAATGAAACTACCAATTAATGATGCATGTAAGTTTACCAATATACCCTTATAGTTTACATTAAGTATAAATATTAAATGAAGTCTAATGAAGCATTTCTATTGGTTGAAATTTCTTCTTTTTTTCTTCTTACAAATAATTTCTTCTCATTTAAACCCTCCAATATTAAGATAAGGGGATAAAATGTAATTATTGTTTAAAAAACTAATTTACCCTCAATTTATGGTTGCACCTTATATATTAAACTAAAAAAAAGTTCTTTACTTTTTAGGTATTTTAAAATATCCTTATCAAATGCTTTATAATATAGTATAGATAATTGTTATTATATAAATATATATATACATATATATATATATATAATATGAAGTAAATATTTTTATATATATAAAGTTCGTTAAGGCTCGTGAGCTGGCTCGAGCTCGTTTATCAACTGATTGAAAGCTCATTTAAGTTTGGCTCTATTCGAGTTTTTAACAAGCGAAAAGAGCATTCAGAATGAAAACCAAAATATGTGAAGGGGTTTAGTTATATTATAAGGAATGTTTATTAGTGTTTTTGAGTGGTTGTAAGTAGAGAAGAGGAAAAATATATGGAAATGTTACTGTTCATCTGTAAATATATGAGGAAAAATCTGGAGAGAAAAAACCTTATAAATATTTTAATATTTTTAGAAATAGTTGTGAGTGAAGAAGAGAAAAAAAGGTAATCATAAAGGTATAAAAATATTATTTAATTGAAAAGGAGGAAGAAAAAAAAAGTTATTTTTAGTAGAAATATATGGATATAGATAGGGAATTCATTACGAATGCTCTGATGATAATGATACACTTTTGTAGCTATCCTAATATTAAAACTAAAGATGGAACAATAATTAATAAATAAAATTAAAGATAAATGATAAATCAAATAACAATATTAATACTTATGAATTTAAGATAATAAACTCAGCTAACAAACCCTTGAGATTAATAGCATTAATCGTATTCAGCCCGAGTAAGATGGCCATGTTATGGGCTATGTTAGCTCCAGAACTATCTCCAGCAAGAAACACATTTTGAAGATCCGCATAGTCGTTTAACCATGGGTCAGAACCGTTCGCTCTATCGTGGTCAGCCACCCACTTTATTGCCTCCCATGAGTCCTCATATGGTATTGGGATAGGGGATTCTGGTGCCAGCCTGTAGTTAATAGACAGAGTAATTACGTTGGATTCTGTTGTGATTAGGTTAAGTGTCGGGTGATATGTGGTTGAGGCAGAGGACTCTGTCATGAAGCCACCGCCATGGTAGTAGATTAAAGTGGGTAGTTTTTTATTTCGGGTGACAAATTTTGGGATGTAAATTCTTGCGAAGAGGTTGGTTTGTTGCGAAATGACTACGTCTTTTGATTGAACTCCGGTTAGTTGATCGGTCCCCGCGGGGATTATATTATTTCCAATCAATCTTTCAAATCGACCATCACGGTGAATTCGAAAACTCCCGTGAACTTCGATGGGAACTTCCTCAGAGGTTGAAATGTAGACGGAGGAAGAAATAGAATACATCTCTCAAAAAAAGAAAATATTTTTGTCATTCATACAACAAATAAATATATAAAAACAAAGTATGAGGGTGACACTAAACCAAAAATTTAATGCTGTGGAAAAGTAATTCTAGACTCTCAACCAATATGTAACATCAAATTTCTATTTTTACTTGTTAAATGCCAATACAACCCATATAATTTATAAACCTATAAAATCCTAGCCGTGTAGTAAACTTATTAATTTCTATATTTCTACACCAGTGCCTATACCACTTTTAAAGTCTACCAATGAATTAATTAGTTACTCAATCGCTGGTTTCCTTTTTGTGGAACAATAAATTGATCGGGAGGCTAACCAGTTAACTTGATTTTGTGTATCAATAAATCGATCTAATGGCTAACCAGAAAAAAAAATAGACACCTGATGTGATCAACGAATCCAGTTAATCTGTCTGACCTAAGCAAGATGGGTTAAATAGGGTGAGGTGAAGCTAGCTCACTTGATAGAGGCTTTTGCCTTTTAGTAGGAGATTTTGGGTTCTATACCAAGTAAAGATGATAATTTGATATAACTTAGTAGTAAGTAGGGTGGTATAAACATCTAACCAAATAGTGGTGTTTGGTGTCACACCCCGACCCGCAGCGGAATAAGAGTCGGGGCATAATTGGGTTATCACCAAAGCTCATGATGCTTACTAAAATGTTTCATATTTATTAAATTCAAATTACAACTCAAATGTTCAAATCAAATCCATACAATTACAAGGAAATGAAACTAAGTAAAACAATCGAAAACTTAAGCTGATTTATTCTTCTAAGTCTTCCTATGTGTTTCTTGCCTCAACTGGATCACCTGTATCATGTATAAAACGGGGGATATTTTGGGTCAACAAAAGTTGGCGAGTGACCTTGATAAAACATTGTTATTAACTGTTTGTTGTATTTAATATTGAAAATTTGTGCAATAATCACATGTGAGCAAACATATATAAATAAACAATACACAAACCACATTGGATGAGTAAATGACATAAATGATGATGTATTTGAGATCAAGGCTCAATCAAACGGAGCCGATCGAATGACATGAATGATGATGTATGTGACATCAAGGCTCAATCAAACGGAGCCGATCGAATGAGGCACCTGTACTCAACCCGTATCCCACGGGGAGCTGATGGGCCTAATGAAATGCTTGCACTGAAAATGATAAATCCAAACTAAACATAATTCACACAACAATTTGTACACATTTGATACACATTAGATCACAGATATGATGAATGCACAAGTGTTTATATTTATATAATAACAGAATTGTACGACACATGGTACACCCCAAAACATGATTAAAACGGGGAATTTGTAGAGATTCACTCACATTGGGTGCGTTCTTTTGATGACGTTGGATGCGCACGAGTTTTGGGATTTGATCGACGAGGAAAGCTAACCTAAATAATAACGAAAGTGGTTCGGTAAATAAACAGATTTTAATTCATAATCTTAATAGGGTTTTTTTGATTCATTTTTGTGAGTTTAAGGACGTTTTCTAACTTTAAAAATATTATTTTTAAGTATTTTTAATTGAATTTTAAATTAAATAAATAATAAAAAGAAATAAAAATTTTGACTTTTTTGACGGTTGACGGTTGACCGTTGACCGTTGACCGGACCGTTGACCGGTCGGACTGTGGTTAAGTGTGCGCTGAGTGAGGTTCGAACCCGAGACCTCTCGTACACGTGCACGCAGCTCTACCAACTGAGCTACGTGTCTAACCCGAAATATTCTTTGTTTTAATTATATATATATACTAATTAACTGTTATTTTATTTGGCTTATATTAAAACGAATTTATATAGCCGAACCGGTTGCAGGGACCCGGAGTCGAACTCGGGTCCTTCGGTTCGTATGCGCACAGCCCAACCAGTTGGGCTGTGTGTCTAATCTGATTAATTCACGGATTATAATACTCTTATAAACATACTGTGACATGTTCTGATTATGTTCTAAAAATATTGGTTTTATTTCTGAAAGTCGGTACGTTATGCGATTCGAACTCGTGACGTTTGTTTTGTTTGCGCACACAGTCCACCGCTGGACTGTGTGTCTAACCCGTTTGATTATGTGATTTTAATTATACTTATACTTATTCCTGACTTCGTCTTCTTCGTTTACAAACACCCAGATCAGAGAGTTCCGACTGTTTTGTTTAACTCGATTATCAAAACTTATAATTAGTTGGAATGTAATAGTTAACGAGATTAAAGAACAGAATGTACCAAAACAGCGCGTTTAATTCAGATTTCCGGCAAGGGGGCGTCGGCTCTGATTGGTGATCTCCGTCTGAGTGAATCAATCAACGGTTTTGATCAATGAGTTGTGCAATTAAGGTACTAAACAAAGGATATCAGGGGGTTTAGATGATTATACCGATTCACAGCGAAACTTCGGAATTTTCAGAGATTTTCCGACGAGTGTAGGAATTCCCGACAACGTTGTCTGAGTCGGATTCTGGTTGAACGATTTATGTTATTACTTGTCTAATAATGGATTGAAAACGAAAGAGTCGAGAAATTTACCGATTTGAAGTAAGTCTCTCGGTTTTCCGGTGAAAGTCCGGCGGCTGAAAAATATCTCCGGCGAGTGCTAAAGCTTCGAGAGTTTGTGCGATTTTGAGCGAAAAGATTACCAGAGGTTTGGGAGGGTATTTATAAGGAAGAAACAAAATGTATTAAGTCCGAATTTTGTCTTGATTCGTGGTCAAGGTTTTTTCGGCGGTTACGACTGCAATTGACTGTTAGGCGTCGGTTATAACCGATGTCGACGTCGGTTATAACGTTATAGTCAACAGGAAAATGGCTAAACTCGCGGATTGCCGGATTTTTCGGTGATTGCGAGTTCTGCCGCGCTGAAGTCCGGTTTTTGAATCGAGTTTTAACTTAAGTATTATTTGTTTCATTGATTACACAAACGAGTCAAGTGGCGGAGTGGTGTAGTGTTTGTTTGTTGAATCGGCTGACCCGGGTTCGAAACCCGGCAGCTTCCTTTTATTTTTCTTCACTTGTTTTTATTGTTTATTAATTATAGTTTTTAAATTCTAATATATTTATTAATTATATATTGTTTAAAATTAAAATGGACAATATTTACGCAACGAAATTTATAACTGACTATTCGATTAATAAACGAAGCGGGTTTTGAAACATGTTTTTCGACGGATGTTACAGTATCCCCTACTTTTAGAAATTTCGTCCCGAAATTTAAGTAGTGGTGGTAACAGGAAAAAGATGCGGGTATTTCTCGCGCATTGAGTCTTCACGTTCCCAAGTAAACTCAGGTCCTCGTTTCGACTCCCAGCGTACTCTGACAATTGGAATACGACTTCGTCTTAAACGCTTCTCTCTGAAGTCCATGATTTCTACTGGTCTTTCAATGAAATGCATAGATTCATCGATCTGTATGTCTTCTAGAGGAATATGGAGGTTTTCATCGGCGAGGCACTTCTTTAAGTTTGATACGTGGAATGTGGGATGAATTCTGTTGAGTTCTTCTGGTAGGTCAAGCTTGTATGCTACAGGTCCTACTCTTTCGAGTATCTTGAGAGGTCCTACGTAGCGTGGTGCTAGCTTACCCTTCTGGCCAAAACGAACTACTCCCTTCCACGGTGATACTTTTAAAAGTACTTGATCACCAATGTTGAACTCCAAGGGCTTTCGTCGTTTGTCTGCATAACTCTTTTGACGACTTTGTGCCGCTAGAAGATTGTTTCGAATTTGATGGATCTTGCCTGTTGTTTCTTGAATTAATTCTGGACCGGTGATTTGTGCTTCCCCAATTTCGTGCCAACATACTGGAGATCGGCACTTACGACCATATAACGCTTCGAAAGGAGCCATGCAGATACTTGAGTGATAACTATTGTTGTACGAAAATTCAACTAATGGTAGATGAGAGTCCAATTTCCCTTGAAGTCTATGACACATGCTCGAAGCATGTCTTCAAGAGTTTGGATGGTGCGTTCAGATTGTCCATCAGTTTGAGGATGAAAAGCGGTACTGAGGTCTAATCGTGTACCCAAGGCGGTTTGTACGGCTCGCCATGTTCGTGAAGTGAAACGACCATCACGGTCTGAAATGATGCTTAAAGGTACACCATGACGGCTTACGATCTCGCTGATATAGATACGAGCTAACTTCTCGTTCTTGAAGTCCTCGCGAATCGGAATGAAGTGAGCTGATTTTGTAAGACGATCAATGATTACCCATATAGTGTCATACCCACTGGAGGTGCGAGGTAACCCGGTAATGAAATCCATAGTTATGTTTTCCCACTTCCATACAGGTATTTCGGGTTGGACTAGAAGTCCTGAGGGTCTTTGATGTTCAGCTTTACTTTGGAACATGTAAGGCACTTGGAAACAAAAACAGCGATATCCTTTTTCATGCAAGGCCACCAGTAGGTGTATCGAAGGTCTTGATACATCTTGTCGGCTCCTGGGTGTACAGAGTACCGTGTTTTGTGCGCCTCATTCATAAGGAAATCACGAAGGTTATCGTGATCGGGAATCCATATGCGATTTAGATAGTATAGAATACCGTCGGATTTGGTTTCGATCTTAAGTTCAGCTCCACAAGACAGCTCATCGCGTACGTCATTTTCTGTTACAGAAACATGTTGAGCTTCTCGGATTCGATCTTTGATGTCGGTTATGATTTGAGAACATAGAAGATGAATGGAGTTCGCATAACCCTTTCGACTGAGTGCATCAGCCACCACATTTGCCTTTCCAGGATGATATCAAATTTCACAGTCGTAGTCGTTAAGAAGTTCGACCCATCTTCGTTGCCTCATATAACTCCTTTTGGTTGAAGATATGTTGGAGACTCTTGTGGTCGGTGTATATTTCACACTTGGTACCGTAGAGGTAATGTCTCCATATCTTGAGAGCGAACACAACGGCTCCAAGTTCTAGGTCGTGAGTGGTGTAGTTCTTTTCATGAACTTTGAGTTGCCTAGAAGCATAGGCTATCTCTTTTCCTCTTTGCATCAGTACACAGCCTAATCCTTGCCCTGACGCGTCGCAATAAACCACGAAGTCATCACAACCCTCAGGGAGTGTGAGGATAGTGCGTCACAGAGTTTTTGCTTTAGAGATTGGAAAGCTTCTTCTTGTTTAGGTCCCCATATGAAGGGTTTTCCTTTATGAGTCAAAGCCGTGAGTGGTACAGCAATACGGGAGAAATTGGCGATGAAGCTTCGATAGTAACCAGCCAAACCAAGAAATGACCTTACTTAAGTAGGGGTACGTGGCGCTTTCCATTCCTGTACTGCCTTGATTCTTGAAGGATCAACATGAATTCCCTTGTCATTGACGACGTGTCCAAGGAATTGTACTTCCCTTAACCAGAATTCACATTTCGAGAACTTAGCGTACAACTTTTCAGTCTTTAAGAGTGTAAGGATGAGCCTAAGGTGTCGTTCATGATCGGATTTAGACTTTGAGTAGATGAGGATGTCGTCGATGAAGACTATGACAAAACGGTCGAGGTAGGGTTTGCATACCCTATTCATAAGATCCATGAAGACAGCTGGGGCGTTGGTTAAACCAAATGGCATGACCATAAATTCGTAATGACCATAACGAGTCCGGAAGGCGGTCTTTGGGACGTGTTCTTCATGTACTCTGAGTTGATGATAACCAGAACGAAGGTCGATTTTTGAAAAACAGGTGGCGCCTTGAAGTTGGTCTAGGAGGTCATCGATGCGAGGTAGTGGTAGCGCTTCTTAACCGTTAACTTGTTGAGCTCTCTGTAGTCGATACACATGCGAAACGTTCCATCTTTCTTCTTCACAAAAAGAACAGGCGCACCCCAAGGCGAGGAGCTAGGACGTATGAATCCTTTGTCAGTCAACTCTTGCAGTTTACTGGCCAGCTCTTGCATTTCGGATGGGGCTAACCTATAAGGAGACTTTGCGACTGGTGTAGCGCCAGGTACAAGATCGATGCGGAATTCGACTTCTCTCACAGGAGGGTGTCCTGAGATGTCGTCGGGAAAAACTTGTGGGAATTCTTTCACTAAAGGTATATCTTCGAGTTTCTTCTCCTTGTTTCCCTTCTTGACGACGTGAGTTAGGAATGCGACATAGTTCTTGCGGAGATATTTTCGGGCTTGAAGGCAGAACATCAATTTGAGTCATTTCGAAGGGGTTTCTCCAAAGATTCGTAGGGTCTGACCGTCTGCAAGAGGAATGCGAATGAACTTTTCGCGGCATACTACTTCAGCGTGATGTTGGCTGAGCCAGTCCATACCGATTATAATGTCGAAACTTCCCAACTTCATAGGAATGAGGTCAACTGGGAAATCGTGATCGTTTAGAGTGAGGGTACAATTTCGTACAATAGAGTTTAATGAGACTGGTTTTCCGTCAGCAACTTCCACCGTTAATGATTCCATGAGATTATCACGAGTTTGGTTGAGGATAGGTTCAAATTCTAAGGACACAAAACTCTTATCCACGCCAGTATCGAATAACATGGATGCATAACTACCATTGATGAGAAACGTACCGTTAACCACGTTGTTGTCAGCCCTAGCTTGGTTGGCGTTGATGTTGAAAGCTCTTCCTCTAGCAGGTGGAGGAGCTTGGTTAGCTTGGTTTACCGGATTTGCTTGAGCTTGGGCATGGATGATGTTCACCAAGCGTGGACAGGTGTTCCTGAAGTGGTTCGGGTCTCCACAGTTGTAACATGCTCGCATGGGTTGCATCATGGGGTAGTTGGGTTGGTAGTAGGATTGGGCTATATGTTGTGTAAATGGTAGAAGTAAGGGTTGTTGGGCTTGACCCACTATCTGATGGTGGGTTTGGGTTGAGGGTTGATTGCGGTTCATTCGCTGGAGTGTGCGACAAGTTTGGATGGTGTGACCCGCACGGCCACAGCTGGTGCAATGTTGGCAGGGATGTTCAGGGAGGTGATGGTATTGACAACGGTTGCATTTTGGGTATGGGCCGGAGTATGGCTTTTTATATGGTGCCGCTGTGGGAGCAATTTGGGTAATTGGTGCGGAAGTGATTGGAGGGTTTGTTTGTGTGACAGCAAAATTTCTGTTGTTTCGTTTCCTCTTACCAGCAAATTTCGAAGAGGAGACGGAATGGTTTGGGGTTTGGGCCTCAATGGGGGCTTTCTTTTTCTCATCCTTGAATTTACCGTTTCGGATGCGATTCTCGGTAAGTTCGGTAGCTAGTTCCATTGCGGCTTCAAGTGTTGCAGGCGAAGTGCTTAGAACCGAGTCTTGAATTTTTGAGGGGAGGCCTCGAATGTAGTGTTCAACTAAGCGGTACACTGGGGTGAACAAGTTGGGGATCATTTGGTTCAGCTCAAGAAATCTTTTGTTGTAGGAAGTATGATCTCCTTCCTTTTGTTTTAGCGAGTGGAATTCATCTTCCAACTTTTTGATTTCGCTTCGTGGAAAGAAGTGTCTCGTCATGATTTCCCTTAACTCTTCCCATGTTAAGGCCATAGCATCTTCGATTCTTCTCTTACCCTTTTCTGTGTTCCACCAGGTAAGGGCTACCCCAGACAGTCTTCCAGTTGCGTAACGTACCTTGTGATCCTCGGGACAATCGCAATTGAGGAAGGTGTTCTCCATTTCTTCAAACCAGTGGAGGAGAGCAGTGACACCTTCGGTCCCTTCATATTTTGGGGGATCGCAAGACTTGAAGTGTTTATAGGAGCACTTTTTGGAGGGAGGGTTGTCGACGTTCTGATCTTCTTGATTGGGAGGGTTGATAGGATTTGCGGTGAGAGCTTGTTGAACTTGAATCACGATGTCAGGAAGTACCGCGGCCATTTGTTTAGCAATTTGAGTGGCCAAGCGTTCATTGGATCTCCCTGACTTTCTACCTCCACGTAGTTGCCTAGCCGACATCTACAGGAACATACATAGGAAGATTGTGAGTTTAAGAAGTTTTTAGGCGTCATGTGTCGTTAAAAGAATAAAAATAACATAATTATCAATAATGCAACTACATCCATAGGATGTCTTGGGTTTGCTCATGTTTGGGCCTCCAATGTCCCCCATACCATCGCCTGTATAGTCATGTGGGCCCCCATGACTATTGGCTTGGTAGGATTCACATTGGTGTTGGCGGTTTAACACTCGCATCACCCGAATGAAAACCATGAAATATGATTGCGAGATGTATGGTAGGAGGGTGTCCAGGTGTAGACACAATGACAACTCAAAGTGGGGTTAGCTCACACGACGTTTGGTATAGCATGCTTTGGCCTAATAGGTCCTTCGTACTCTCATCGTTAGTCCCCAGGTAGGCAAACTGGTCCTTTATTTGGGATTTATACGAATGCCAAGCCTAGACAGGACGTTCAGACTACCGGTACTCGTACCCTTCCAGTTACTACATGCCCGTCATGAGAACTCACTTTGATGTGATTTGAAAAATACAAAAATCGTTGCAAAAATCATGGAAATTGTGTGGTGTGTGCTCTCATGGATATGATTCATGATGAGCATTGTATAATAATATGTACTTATGAACATGCTTGCATAACATTGAATATAATAATAAACATAAAGCATATAAACATCATGAATTTTGTATGTAACGCATAAACAATTTAAAAATTCTAATCAACTATAGTATAGGCTCTAAGGGTCAAAATAACCTATCCTATATCCCTATAGTCATGGCTCTGATACCAATCTGTCACACCCCGACCCGCAGCGGAATAAGAGTCAGGGCATAATTGGGTTATCACCAAAGCTCATGATGTTTACTAAAATGTTTCATATTTATTAAATTCAAATTACAACTCAAATGTTCAAATCAAATCCATACAATTACAAGGAAAATGAAACTAAGTAAAACAATCGATTAAGCTGATTTATTCTTCTAAGTCTTCCTAATCATGTGTAAAACGGGGGATATTTTGGGTCAACAAAAGTTGGCGAGTGACCTTGATAAAACATTGTTATTAATTGTTTGTTCTATTTAATATTGAAAATTTGTGCAATAATCACATGTGAGCAAACATATATAAATAAACAATACACAAACCACATTGGATGAGTAAATGACATAAATGATGATGTATTTGAGATCAAGGCTCAATCAAACGGAGCCGATCGAATGAGGCACCTGTACTCAACTCGTATCCCACGGGAAGCTGATGGGCCTAATGAAATGCTTGCACTGAAAATGATAAATCCAAACTAAACATAATTCACACAACAATTTGTACACATTTGATACACATTAGATCACAGATATGATGAATGCACAAGTGTTTATATTTATATAATAACAGAATTGTACGACACATGATACACCCCAAAACGTGATTAAAACGGGGAATTTGTAGAGATTCACTCACATTGGGTGCGTTCTTTTGATGACGTTGGATGCGCACGAGTTTTGGGATTTGATCGACGAGGAAAGCTATCCTAAATAATAACGAAAGTGGTTCGGTAAATAAATAGATTTTAATTCATAATCTTAATAGGGTTTTTAGATTCATTTTTGTGAGTTTAAGGACGTTTTCTAACTTTAAAAATATTATTTTTAAGTATTTTTAATTGATTTTTAAATTAAATAAATAATAAAAAGAAATAAAAATTTTGACTTTTTTGACCGTTGACCGGTCGGACTGTGGTTAAGTGTGCGTTGAGTGAGGTTCGAACCCGAGACCTCTCGTACGCGTGCACGCAGCTCTACCAACTGAGCTACGTGTCTAACCCGAAATATTCTCTGTTTTAATTATATATTTACACTAATTAACTGTTATTTTATTTGGCTTATAATAAAACGAATTTATATAGCCGAACCGGTTGCAGGGACCCGGAGTCGAACTCAGGTCCTTCGGTTTGTATGCGCACAGCCCAACCAGTTGGGCTGTGTGTCTAATCTGATTAATTCACGGATTATAATACTCTTATAAACATACTGTGACATGTTCTGATTATGTTCTAAAAATATTGGTTTTATTTCTGAAAGTCGGTACGTTGTGTGATTCGAACTCGTGACGTTTGTTTTGTTTGCGCACACAGTCCACCGCTGGACTGTGTGTCTAACCCGTTTGATTATGTGATTTTAGTTATACTTAGACTTATTCCTGACTTCGTCTTCTTCGTTTACAAACACCCAGATCAGAGAGTTCCGACTGTTTTGTTTAACTCGATTATCAAAACTTATAATTAGTTGGAATGTAATAGTTAACGAGATTAAAGAACAGAATGTACCAAAACAGCGCGTTTAATTCAGATTTCTGGCAAGGGGGCGTCGGCTCTAATTGGTGATCTTGGTCTGAGTGAATCAATCAACGGTTTTGATCAATGAGTTGTGCAATTAAGGTACTAAACAAAGGATATCAGGGGGTTTAGATGATTGTACCGATTCACAGCGAAACTTCGGAATTTTCAGAGATTTTCCGGCGAGTGTAGGAATTCCTGGCAACGTTGTCTGAGTCGGATTCTGGTTGAACGATTTATGTTATTACTTGTCTAATAATGGATTGAAAACGAAAGAGTCGAGAAATTTACCGATTTGAAGTAAGTCTCGGTTTCAGGTGAAAGTCCGGCGGCTGAAAAATATCTCCGGCGAATGCTAAAGCTTCGAGAGTTTGTGCGATTTTGAGCGAAAAGATTACCAGAGGTTTGGGAGGGTATTTATAAGGAAGAAACAGATGTATTAAGTCTGAATTTGGTCTTGATTCGTGTTCAAGGTTTTTCCGGCGGTTACGACTGCAATTGACGGTTAGGCGTCGGTTATAACCGATGTCGACGTCGGTTATAACGTTATAGTCAACAGAAAAATGGCTAAACTCGCGGATTGCCGGATTTTACGGTGATTGCGAGTTCTGCCGCGCTGAAGTCCGGTTTTTGAAATCGAGTTTTAACTTAAGTATTATTTGTTTCATTGATTACACAAACGAGTCAAGTGGCGGAGTGGTGTAGTGTTTGTTTGTTGAATCGGCTGACCCGGGTTCGAAACCCGGCAGCTTCCTTTTATTTTTTCTTCACTTGTTTTTATTGTTTATTAATTATAGTTTTTAAATTCTAATATATTTATTAATTATATATTGTTTAAAATTAAAATGGACAATATTTACGCAACGAAATTTATAACTGACTATTCGATTAATAAACGAAGCGGGTTTTGAAACCCGTTTTTCGACGGATGTTACATTTGGAGTCTCCTGTCCAATCAACTGGCCAGTCCAATTTGCTTATTAAAACATTGTTTAAACCTTATCATGTTGCTTATCTTTTTTTTTGATAAAAAGACTAAAGATCAAATACAAATAAAATTAACGTACTAAGCGTACAAATTGAAGGAAAAGAAAAAAAATGAGGTGGCATTTTCGTAAATATTTGGTCTTCAAAATTATTCTACAGGATCATTTGTAGAGTGATTTTGGTCTTGTAGAGTAATTTTGTAAAATGTTCTTGTAGAGGAATCTTGATCTATTGTAGAGTAATTTTATAAAATGTTCTTCTAGAGTAATTTATAAAATGATCATGTAGAGTAATTTTGTTAGCATTTAGTTATGGGGTTTAGCTTTATGGTTTAGTTTTTAGCTTTTAGTTTTGGGAGGGGGGGTTAGGTTTTTTTTTTTTTTAATCAAAATTACTCTACAAGAATATTTTACAAAATTACTCTACAAGATCAAAATTACTCTACAAGAACATTTTACAAAATTACTCTACAAGATCAAAATCACTCTACAAATGATCATGTACAGTAATTTTCATAATTACCATACGATCAAATATTTACGAAAATGTCACCGCGTTTTTTTGTCTTTTCCTTCGGTTTGTATGTTTAGTACGTTAATTTTATTTTCACGGGAACTTAACTCTTGACAAAAAGGCGCCATCGCACTCTTCATGTTGGAGAGCCTTGTTGCCCCACTCTGGTCAAATCTCATCATGTTGCTATTTTTAATTAAATTTCTATTTAAGTTTTTTAAAGTTAAACGAAATGTCTAAATTAAATAGAAATTTAATTAAATTCAAAAACCTCCATACAGTGAAGTTTGTCATTGTACAAAGTGAAACTTTATAGAAGTTTGTTATTGCATTAACTAAAACTTTAAAAAAAATTTGTATATAGATTTATAGGTACAAATCATAAAAATAAAATATTTTTTAACATAAATTAATTTGATTTCAAAATTCAAATTTACCTACAATAAATTAGCAACATTTTGATGCATAAAGATGTTATATGTTTAGGGAGGTTTTAAAAAAAATGATATTACACTTTTGGTTCCAAAGTTACTTGATTTTTTACACTTAACCAAAAGTTTTCATTTTTTCCAAGTTAACCTAAAACTTTTTACTTTCAATTTTAGTCCCCTATACTTTTCATATTTCGCAAAATTTTCGTTTTAAGTTTTCCCTAAATTTTGCAAGTTAACAAAACGTAACGTTCGTGTGTGGTTCAACGTTTTTACGTTTTTGTTTTATGCTTCGCTCTCCATTTTGTGAGTTAACATGACGCAACATACGTGTGTGGTTTAAGGTTATTATTTCGTCTAATTTTTTCCCGTTTGACAGTTCCATCGCAGCGAGCGGTTCCTAAATTGAGTTAGTTATTATTTTCTATCGCACTAACACGTCGCAACTTCAGTGTTGGCGGTCGCTGACGGTGGTGTGACATTGGTGTTACTTGTCACGATTTTACGCCCCCACCGCAATGTGAGGCCTTAATACTAGTTTATTATAATTAAGAAAGTTACATATAAGGGAGAATGTAGGGTTGTCATTATTTAGAAGTTGTAGGGTTGTCATTATTTAGAAGCGTTTATAAGGCTGGGTGGTGTGGGGGTCGGCATAGGGCCGGCTTGGCTTGGCGCCGCCCCCAACACCATTTCGCCCCCCTGCGGTATCAGCATGCCCGGCCTCTCCAAGCCGTTGATGCCGCACACAACATGACAAAATCATACTCACACACATATATACATACAACTCAAATATATATATATATATATTTTAGGCCCAACTTCTATTTCCTTGCCTCTATCCTCTTTGCCCCATCCTCATACCCAACCCGCATGACGCCTAGATAAAGGCTCATCCTCTTTTAAAGGGTCATCAAAATACGGTATAGCCTAAAAGTAAAATTTTCAAGATAAGAAAACTTTCATAAGTCAACAAAGACCTCCTCAATGATTATAATAATAATTACTAAGTTTGACCAAATGTGATGCTTTCTCATAAAACAAGCCCCTACACCAAAAAAGACAACTAGGACAATAAAGAGTTTAACTATATGTGACGATCTACAAACCTTAGGTCAACAAAGAACTCCACTATAATTAAGGAATTTAAGTGGAATTTCTTATAAGTTTTGCATAATACAATGACCCTTAGAATGTAATATTACTTAAAAATGATTAAAATTTTAACTTCATCTTACCGATGGTCATCATCCATTCGACTAACGGGTTAGTAGCGAAACCCAAAAAAAGAAAAAAAAATACTTGATAAGATAATAATTATCGGTCATTAACCACAAATATATAGTCTAAACTAGGAAACAAGGACCGTCACACAAAGGAATATTGAATTTAACTAACCTAAACTTTTATCAATTGGCCAATAACACTCTCAACTTTTGATTTGTACAACACTCCCAACTTTCAACTTGTTGGCCGATAACACTCCCTAACTAACTGAACCCTAACCCAGTTAGTTTTTGCTAATGTGGCATCTGATGTGGCCCTTTTTGCTGACGTGACATATGACATGGCACCCGATGTGGCATTTTTAATGACATAACATCTGATGTGGCAGCTGGCGTAACATTTTTTGATGACGTGGTAGCTGATGTGGCAACTGACGTGGCTTTTTGATGACATCAACTAACTGGGTTAGGGTTTAGTTAGTTAGGGAGTGTTATCGGCCAATAGTTGAAAGTTGGGACACCATTGTGTACAAATCAAAAGTTGTGAGTATTATCAGCCAATTAGTGAAATTTAAAGTTATTTAAATCCAATATCCCTCACACAAATTACCAAGATTTGTTTAACAAATTATCCCTTTGTAATCTATTAGTAATTTAAAAAAAAGATTTCGAATAATAATATTCAGGTCCAGACTTTTCAGGTGTTTATTGGGTGAGAAAGGGGCCCAACGAACGTTCCCATGGAAATATATACTTAAAAGATTTCACCTAGGTTTCAAGTTATTTTCAGTGAGACATTTTATGATGAAATCTGTCACTAATATATCTCATATATAGTAACAAAAATTAATTATAAATGGTAACTAATAATTACTCTCTTTCAACCATGTATGGCTAAGGGGGTCAAAATTATCGTTTGATTCATATAACCACTCTTTGTTTTCTTCACATTCAAAATCCTCCATGTTTTTCACATGTATTATTATTGTTGGTCCCAGATTCATCATCAAACAATGAATAAAACAAATAATGATTTCAATGAAACAGATTTAACCTAATGTTTTATGCGGAAGTTGAAATCAATACCCAACAATCTTGGAGGTATAGAATTTTTATGTTGTTTTTCAATTTGTAAATGCTTGACAAGTATGAATAAAATGTGTTTGCTCGTTAAAATTTGTCAACTTGTGCTCACTTCATTTGCTTCTAGAATGCATTCACTTGGAGTCTTACATTACCAGTGAGGTTCCATGTGTACTCATAATATTCTCTCCATGAATCACATTTTTTGGGTAGATGACTTTAACCTTTGAGTAGCAGTTGATAGCTTTTGATAATTACTGGAGTCATCAGAAGCTTTCCTGCATCGTTTGAAGTCATCTTCAGTCGTATGAAGTCTTGCTTCATTCAAGCATTTGATGTCTTTACATTTACTCTTTATCTGAAGTTCTTCTACATCAGTTGTTTAATTTTGGAGATCTTTAGTATCACACCTCAACTCGTGACGGATTAAAGGTCGAGGCGGATTAAAGGTCGATGCGAAATAATTGTCCAAAACTTATGTCAATATAAAATATTTCATAATTGTTCAAGACACTTTATTAAAATGTCACATCGAAACATCACAAGTTGCATATAATCCAAAATAAGAATACATAGAAATTCCATTAATTTATTTCTAAGGTATTTCCTATGTGACTTCAATCATTGTATATTCAAACTTCATTCCATGTATCACATGTAAAATATTTGGGTCATCTACGAGAGCTGATGAGTAAATTTAAGTTTAAATAAAAATAATTTATTCGAAAAATAACATGAAATTCATGTGTTACTTGAATATCACAAATAATGAACAACAAACAATAATAAAATGAACAATGGGTGCGTGAGTCTCAAGTCCCGAAGTGCGAGACTGTCTGTAGCCTCAAGGAGCGAGACTGAATGAAGGCGATACTAACATCCCTTAGCCATGGGGAAAGGTCAGCCCGTGGATCCACGATATGCTTGCTTGAATTGAATAACATAAATACTAACTAGATAAACACATAAACAAATATCACATAATCTACAAAATGAACGCATGCTTGATAATTAAACAGAATGAGTATGAGATTTGTGTGACACGTTGATACACCCCAAAAATTTTGAAAGTAAAAAAGGGGAATGATTTACCCACTATTTGCGAAGATGGATCCACAAAATGCTACCGCACGAGAAAATGAATATCCAAATGAAATTACCCTAAAATATATAAATACAAATTTCAAAACAAACGGAACGATATAAACGAGACTAAGGATTCGAGTTCTTTTATTTGAGGACTTTTGTGTAAAACAATATCTCATATATAAATTCTAATCAAAATATATAAATGAATAAATGATTATATAAATATAACTTTGATCGGAATTATTGTTTTAAGGTATAATACATAAAATTAATTATGTGATTACATTTTTTAAGAGTTGAATTTTGATAATTAATTTCGAATAAAACTATTAAATAAATATATACAAGTTCCTAATATTTAATTAAACAAAACTATAAGTCCACACATGTATAAATAAATATGTATTTTGATAGGAATTATTTAAGAAATAATAGTACGAAAATATATAAGTTACTATGTCATTTATAGGCATTAAAGTTTAAATAATTATAATTGACGTCTAAATAATTTTACTAACTAGATAATTATAATAATTTTATGTGGAATCTTATTTTATCCATGATGATTATACTTGTAGAAATAAAATAAGTATTTTTTTTTATAAAAATAGAATAGTTTTACAACATATTTAATTTTCATATTATAAACAATTACAATTTAAATATGAAATATGTCATAAAAAATCCACAACTTAGTTATCTACCAAAAAATCAAGAATTTTATTTGTGATATAATATTTTGATTATTTTGTATTTTTATATGATTTTCTAAACTAATATTACAATTTTAATTATCCAATAAATCCATGCAGTTTCCAATAATTCTCAAAACTTCCAGAACCTAATCTAATATGTAAGTGATCAGTTTGGCAAGTTCAATTTCATAAAAACATGTATTTCGATAAAAAAAAAGCCCCAAATTGTATTGTTCAAGAACCCTAGAATCATAATAATTCGTGTATTATAACCTCTCTCTCATTTTCACTTCACAAAATCGAAAATGTCAACCATTCCTTGGACCGAATAAGAGGATATCACGAGTTGGGTAGAGCTCGTTATCAAATGATTGCGAGCTCATTTAAGTTATGCTCTATTCGAGTTTTTAGCAAGTGAATCTTTGGTAGTTGACAGACTGCCTGACTTGTTTACACCCCTAACAACGAAAAAAATGTAATGAAAAAACTAACTAACTAGTGATAATAATAAACCTTTGTAGTTATCCTAATATTAAAACTAAAGATGGAACAAAACTGATAAATAAAATTAAAGATAGATGATAAATCAAATAATAAGACTTATGAATTAAAGATAATACACTCAGCTACCAAACCCTTGAGATTGCTAGCATTAATCGTGTTTAGTCCGACTAAGTTGGCCATGTTGTGGGTTATGTTAGCCCCAGAACTATCTCCAGCAAGAAACATATTTTGCAGATCCGCATAGTCATTTAACCATGGCTCGGGATCATTCGCTCTATCGTGGTTAGCGACCCACTTTATTGCCTCCCATGAGTCCTCGTATGGTATTGGGATAGGGGATTCCGGTGGCAGCCTGTAGTCAACAGACATAGTAATTACGTTGGATTCTATTGTGATTAGGTTAAGTGTTGGGTGATACGTGGTTGAGGCAGAGGACTCTGTCATGAAGCCACCGCCATGGTAGTAGATTAAAGTCGGTAGTTTTCTATTTCGGGTGACAGATATTGGGATGTAAATTCTCGCGGAGAGGTTCATTTGTTGCGACATGACCATGTCTTTTGATTGAACTCCAGTTAGTTAATCGGTCCCATCAGGGATAATATTATTTCCAATCAATCTTTCGAATAGACCATTACAGTGAATTCGAAAACTCCCATGAACTTCAATGGGAACTTCCTCAGAGGTTGAAATGTAGACGGAGGGAGAAACATAATACATCTCTTAATAAAAGAAAATATTTTTGTGATTCATACAACAAATATAAATATATTTAAGAACATGTATGAGGGTGACACTAAATCAAAAAATTAATTTTGTGGTGAAAAAATAATTCTAGACTCAACCAATATGTAACATCAAATTTCCAATTTTATACTTGTCAAATGCCAATACAACCCATATAATTCAAAACCTATATATCCTAGCCGTGTATTAAACTTATTAAATTCTATATTTCTATACCAAACTTTTAAAGTCTACCATTGAATTTATTACTTACTTTACCGTTGGCTTTGATTTTGTGTAATGAAGCCAATTTTATGATTAAGTGGAACAATATATTGATAACTTGATTTTGTGGATCAATAAATCGATCTAATGGCTAACCAGAAAATAAAAATAAAAACTAGAGACCCGATGCGACCAGTTAATCTGTCTTACCTGAGCAACTTGGGTTAAATAAGGTGGTATAAGCCATTCTAGAGCTAGCTCACTTGGTAGAGGCTCTTGCCTCTTAGTGGGAGGTCTTGGGTTCTATTCCAATCAAGGGTTATAATTTGGTATAGTTTAGTGGTAAGCAGGAGTTGTGTATCATTAGCCTTTAAAAAATAGGATGGTATAGACATCTAGCCAAATAGGTGGTGTTTGGAGCCTCCTGTCCAATCCACTGGCCAGTTCAATTTGGTTATGAAAACATTGTTTAAACCTCATCATATTACTGAAATAATCTTTTTTTCTTTATATTATATTTGAGGAAATTACACTTTGTGTCCTTTATGTATATCAGGAATTATGCAACACGCCCTTTAAAAGATTTAGTTTCATTTATGTCCAAAAATCGTATGTTATATAACACTTTACATCCTTTTTAGCAAACTGAGTTAATTTCCTCAGTTGACTTTAACTTAATAAAGGGCAATATAGGTATTTTACAAACTATTAGATATAATACCCCTTTATAACATCCAATCTTTTCATCTGTCATATTCCTCAAACTAGATTAGGGTTTTGAACATCATAAACAAAAAAGTTGGTATTTCTCTCTCTCTACGATTTTAACAAAGACAACGATTGTTCTTTCTCTACTCTTTACTCTCTAACAAACAGTAATACACAATCGATGATAAAAAATGGTGGAGGCGTAGCAACGATTTGATGGTGGTTGTTAGTAGTGATGTTGGTGGTGAAAGTGGTTACTAGAATTTGTTTGTAGGTGCGTGGGGTTATGGTGTTGGTTATGTCGATGTAACGGTGGTCGGATGTGACGGGCATGGTGGTGAGAGGTGACAAGATATTGTGGATGCAGGTGGTGTTTCGTCGGAGGAGCTAAACCGATTATGGTGGTGGTATGTGTAACATCCCAAAAATAGATTTGGTAATTTAAACCAGTAACTAGGGATAAGCAGGAAAAATACTGTTAGTGGTATAAGTTAACCCGACAAACATTAGAACCTAAAATAAATAAACCTAATGTTAAATAAAAGTGAATACATGTTTTTAGAAAATAAAGTTATAAAAGGCTCGAGTTGTCGGGACTTAAATTAAAACGGTTTGCAACCTCCTCGAACTTACTAAATTAACTAGGAATGTTCAACCAAGTTAATATGATGTAATACTAGTGGAACTAAGTAGGTTGGGATTTGTAACATCCTATTTTCGGATGTACTTATGAAATGATATTTATTAGTCATTAGAAGTTATTTATGAGGGAAAAGAACTTCATGGATAGCAATGTATTTCATTGGACTACTTTTTAGTAATATATAAATACATCAAGAAATATGTTAAATTTGCTTCAAGGCAAACCTCATGTTGTGACTTAACAGAATTTGAAGGGCCAATGTTGTAAACACCAACCATGAGGGGTGTATTATGCATTTAGCCAAAAGTTCCATACATAAAAGGGCATTTTATGCTCATTTGTATCAGATTTCTCTAGAGAGTTAGAGAGAGAAATAAGAGAGAGAAAAGGAACTAGAGAGCTTAGAGTAGTGACCCTTGGTGGTGTTTTGTGGCGGTTTGTGGCGACCGATGGTGTCCGGAGGCGGACGGACTTGCGGGTTTCAACTTAGAACAATTTTGAGACGCTACAAATGCAATTGTAAGCTCTGATTTCCTAAATATTTGATTTTGGTCGTTAATGGAGTTGAAAACAAATCTGTCCAAATGGTTTAACATTTGCACGATTGTAAAGAACAGACCGTTCCAAGAATGTGACTGTTGGATCATCTTGATTTTTATATACAAGGCTTAAAACACGTAGATAATCATTTTGAACGGTGGAAACATAAAATGGAGCTGTTAAGCTCAAGATTTAAACTTGTTTCATAGCACAATGTATTTGCGTTTTTATAAAAAACACAGCCCTTTGAACCAATATTCCCGGAGATCCGGCCGTTGGATTGAGCTAAAATTTGGACAGCAGCTTTCTGGGATATGTCTTTGAAAACTCACAAAAGGAAATTTTGATCAGAAGTCGATAACTATGGGTTTGGCACTTATCATTTTGTAATAGATTTTTGTGCTAAAATTCAGAACTTGATTGTGTTGCATGGATGTTTTAGTGCAATTATATGTGCTATTTGGTCATCTATAAAATTTTAGTGATGAGTCTTGATGTTAATTGGGTTTGGTTAGTATGAATTGATGTTATATTAGTCTTTATGATCATCATACTTGTTCGTATGTGTGAAGTACTTAAACATCTTAGAGTTAGTATTAATACGTACAATCAAGTGGGTTTTGACCTAGGCGTGAAACCCAAACCCTTGTATATTTAAATTGATTTCTTGCTTGAACAAATGAAGAAGTTGGGTTAGTTAGATATTGAGAAATGTATGAACTTATTGAGTTGTTCTTACATGGTGACTTTGGTTGGACAAATTTAGCTAAATTGTTGGTTTAAAAATAATGCCTACCAAGTATTTGATAAAATACCTAAATGAGTTTATTGAACTTGTTAGTGCAATTATGTGTGTCAATTGGCAGTTTAACTTTTTAAAAGTCAAACTGACCTATAATATAATCGAATGAGAAATGCGGTAAAAAGGTCCGTAAGGTGTGATGGTCATGATGTAGGATGACTAATCTAACCATCTTGTGGGTGTTATGTGATAGTTTGACTCATGACAAGCTAGGTGGGAGCTTGAAAAGGAATGGGTCAAGCGGGTCAAAGATGTCACACCCTGACCCACAGCGGAAATGGTAGTCGGGGCATGATTGGGTTTTCATCAAAGCTCATGACATTTACTATGAAGTTTCATATTTATTATTTCTCTTTAAAGAAGAAGTTACAATAAACATACAAGCACAAAATGTTCAAATACATTTTCATTCAAATTACAAACTAAAGTATCCATTAAACAAAAATCATACAATTACAAAGGAAAACAAAACTAAATGTTCATTCCAAAGCATTAACTTGTTTTATTCTTCTAGGCCATCCTACATGTTTCTTTTCTCAACTGGATCACCTGTATCATGTGTAAAAATAGGGTTTTGGGTCGACAAAAGTTGGCGAGTGAATCTTATGAAAACATTTGAACGAATTTGTTATATTGGTTATAAAAAGGTGCATAACCACATATGAGTAAACGTAAATGTAAATTTAATCACAAAACACATAATATCAAATAATGCACACGCACACACCAAATGATGAACAATGAGATCAAGGCTCAATCAAACGGAGCCGATCTAATGAGGCACGCGATGTTCAACTCGTCTCCCACGAGGAACTGATGGGCTTAATGAATGATTTGCACGCAACTTGACAAAATGTAAACACACATCACAACAAACAATATTTACATCACAAGTTTAGATCATATAATGGTAATAGCACAAGTTTGAATAAGCGAAATAATTAAAGCGACACATGATACACCCCAAAACATGAGTAAAAAGGGGAATTTGTAAGAATTCACTCACAGTGGGTGCGTTCTTTGATGATGATGAATGCGCACGAAATTATGATTCGACCGACGAGGAAAAACTAACCTAAATAATAACGAAATAATTCGATAAATAAATAAAGTTCATTTGAGATTAATATTTTTAATTAGTGCTCTTAGTGAGATTTTTAGATTTATTTTTGTGAATTTAATGCAAATTTTTAGGCTTTAAACCTTATTTTTTAAGTATTTTTAATAACTTTTCCAATTAAAAAAAAAGATAAAAAGGGTTGACTTTGACAGGTTTGACCGGGTCTGACCGGTCAGACTGTGTTTATTATATGTGGTGAGTGAGGTTCGAACTCGGGACCTCTTGTATACGGGCACGCAGCTCTACCAACTGAGCTACGTGTCTAACCCGAAATATTCTCTGTTTTAATTATATTTATATACTATTTAGATTATTCAGAAATCATTTATTTAAAAAAAAGTTTTAAGATATGATGAACCGGTGTACACAACCCGCCTCGAACCCGCGACGTGCATAATGTGTTTGCACACAGTCCACCACTGGACTGTGTGTCTAACCCGGTTATTATTCCGGTTTTTATTATATTTAAACACTTATCACAATTCATCTTCTTCATACATTTAAAATTCAGAACACCCGCTCAGTGATTGGTTTGTTAAATCAAAATATTTCTTTACTGATTAACAAAATAATAGATAGGAAATAAAAATAAGTTAAATGATAATACCGAGGGCGGTGATCTTGAATGTTTCCGGCGAAATTCCGACGGCTGAGGTTAAACTCCGGCGAAGTGCAGAAAAGAAAACAGAGAGTTTTTTTTAAGTGTTGATGTAGAGAGTGTTTTGAGGGAATGAGCGAATTCGTTTGTGGTGAAACGATTGGTATTTATGAAGTAACCAGTCAATCCCGATTTCTGTTTCGAATTCCGGCGACTTACAGATGAAGCTCTGAGGTCAGCGGAGCTGGGGAGAATAAGCAGAGGATTTCGAGAAGGGTTTGAACGAGTTTGGAAACGAGGTTAGCAAGGTATTTATAGGTGATGTGATCCACCACGATTTCGGTTTTCTGGTGATATTTTCTGGTGACTACCAGACAATTCCGGCAGCAGAGTATTTGAACAGAAAGCTTTTGAGTGATCGTTTGGTGAACGAGATGTTTAAGTATTTATAGATCAGATGATTCGTAAACGGTTTCACTTTCAAAATTGAGGTTTAAAGTTTTCGGTTTCGATTCCTCCTATGATTAATAACCGATTTCCTTTGAATCAGAGCATGATTGATAACTGAATTTGAGTTAAAACATGATTTGGTAACTGATAATGAATGCGTTTTTTTTTTCTTTTGAAATTGTAGCTACTGAACCTTTGAGCGGCATTTTTGAAACCTCCATTAATTTAAACGTGTATACATATATTAATGGATTCTAAAATAAACCGAATGAGGCTTGGCCGCCGACTGGTTTATGCGTGTGTGATGGAGGCGGGGTGACCCGGGTTCGAGTCCGGGCACTGCCCGTTTTTGATTCCCTCTTTTTTTTTTACATTAAATCTAAATTACTTGATTAATTATTAGTTTTGTTATTATTATTATAGTTATTATTATTATTATTATTATTTTCGCTTTAAATAATACAAATAAATATGCGACGAACTTCGAATAAATATTTGGGTTTTTTAAACGGAGTGGGTTTTGAAACCCGTTTTACGACGAATGTAACAGTATCCCCCACTTTTAGAAACTTCGTCCCGAAATTTAAGTAGTAGTGGTATGTTTGACTCGAAGGGAGAGTGTTTTAATTTTGACAGTTACATAATCAGAAGAGGGTGAGAGTTTAGATTTTATTTTAGGCGGTAACGTTCCTAGTAAGGGTTGAATACCCTGCTACAGGAATCGCTTTTTGATGCCTACAGATAAGAAATATTGATACCCAGAGTGGTTTGATTGGATATGATCACATGCATAAGAGTTTTGAGAGATTTGATACATTTGAAAAGATAGGGTTATATCACAAAATAAAAACTTCATCGATGACAATATTAAAACCTACACAGAACTTCTCATAACCGCCTGAGAATGCTTTTGATCCTCTGACAAGAATACTTATATATAGGAAGTACCAGCGGCGTATCCACTATATTTTTGTCAAATTTTCATTGGCTTTGTCAGTAAGTTATAATTAGTTCCATGTGACTCCACAAAACAACCATAACAGCCAAAGCTTGAATCTCGAAGAATACATGACTGAATGATGACAGTATCTCTCTCGTTTGTAATGATGAAGGGGCCAGTCTATGTGAAAGTGAGACACAACCCAACTTCTTTAAATGATGAGATCAAGATACGTCGAGATGTATGATGATATGAAAAAAATCAATGGGTAAAGGTATAAAACAAAACCCTAATATCAATTTGCATTATAATTTTTGGATACATAAATTCCCAATTTATAACTGGGATACGTAAAGATTGAGATAACATAAAGAAAACATTAAAACTAGACGGTTGGAATTGAGTCTTGATTATTGTTGAGGGAAGGCTAGTTGAGTGGTTCGTTTAGGCCGTTATTATCTTCAACAGGATTAGCGTTGATGTTGTAAGCTCTTCCTCTTGCTGGTGGTGGAGCTGGGTTTGCTTGATTTGCTTGGTTAACTGGGTTTGCTTGAGCTTGGGCGTTTATGATGTTAACCAATCGAGGGCACGTGTTTCTAAAATGGGTAGGGTCGCCACAATTAAAACAAGCTCGAACATATGGAAACATGGGGTATTGGGGTTGTTGATATGTTTGGATCATGTTTTGAGTAGGGGGTGAAGCTTGGTTTTGAGAGGCGCGACAAGTCTTGCTCAAATGACCATAGCGCCCACAATTAGCACATAGTCGACAAGGTAAGGTAGATAGATGGTGATAAAAACAGGTGTTGCATTGAGGGTGAGGTCCAATGTAAGGTTTCTTATTTGGGTAAGTAGAGTTGGGTGCTACTTGAGTGATTGGGATAGCTTGAAGGGGTACGGCTTGTGGAGCTGGTTGATTTCCTTGGGTGACAGCGAAATTTTGCCCAACTCGTTTTCTCTTAGGAGTGGGTTGAGAAGAGGATTCGGTCTGGGTTGGGTTTGAGGTTTCGGTTGATGCTTTATCCTTCTTCTTCTCCTCCGGGAAGTCTTTATTCCGTATGCGGTTTTCGGTGAGCTCTGTAGCTAACTCCATTGCTGCTTCCAAAGTTGCAGGTGTGGTACTTATTACAGGGTCTTGAATTTTTGAAGGAAGACCTCGAATGTAGTGCTCGATTAAACGGTAGAGGGGAGTGAACAAGTTGGGGACCATCTGATTCAACTCAAGGAATCTCTTGTTGTATGTGGTGTGGTCGCCCTCCTATTGTTTCAAAGAGTAGAACTCATCTTCTAGTTTCTTGATTTCGCTTCTTGGACAGATGTCACACCCCGACCCGCAGCGGAATAAGAGTCGGGGCATAATTGGGTTATCACCAAAGCTCATGATGTTTACTAATATGTTTCATATTTATTAAATTCAAATTACATCTCAAATGTTCAAGTCAAATTCATACAATACAAGGAAAGGAAAATTAAATAAACAATCCAAAATCTAAACTGTTTTATTCTTCTAGGCCGTCCTATATGTTTCTTGCTTCAACTGGATCACCTGTATCATGTGTAAAAATGGGGGGTTTTTGGGTCAAAAAAAGTAGGCGAGTGAACCTTGTTAGAAAACATTTATTATTGATTTCTTGTTGTATTTAATATGGAAAAATTGTGCAATAATCATATGTGAGCAAACGTAAATAAACATACAATAACAAACCACCTTGCATGAGTATATGACATGAATGATAATGTATATGTTGGCAACGTCACGTTCCGCTCATAGGTAATGGGGAACGGACGGCCTATGATGATGTATGTGCGATCAAGGCTCAATCAAACGGAGCCGATCGTATGTTAGCAACGCCACGTTTCGCTCATAGGTAATGGGGAACGGTTCCGCTCATAGGTAATAGGGAACAGACGAGCCTATGATGATGTATGTAATGAAAATGATAAATTAAATCTCAACATTAACCACACAAACAATTTATACATATTGGATACACATTTGATCATGGATATGATGGATGCACAAGTGTTTAACTGTAATAAAAATAAGACACATGATACACCCCAAAAAGTGATTAAAACGGGGAATTTGTAGAGATTCACTCACATTGGGTGCGTTCGTTTGATGATGTTGAATGCGCACGAGTTTAGAGAGTTGATCGACGAGGAATAACTAACCTAAATAATAACGAAAAGGTACGGTAAATAAGTGGATTTTATTAACAATTTTAATAGGATTTTTAGATTTATTTTTGTGAGTTTAAGGTCATTTTCTAACTTTAAAAATATTATTTTTAAGTATTTTTAATTGATTTTTAAATTAAATAAATAAATAAAAATATAAAAAAAATGTTAATTTTTTTGGGTTGACCGTTGACCATTGACTTTGACTGTTGACCGGTTCGGACTTGTGTTTGTTTGCGCTGAGTGAGGTTCGAACTTGTGACCTCCCGTACGCGTGCACGCAGCTCTACCAACTGAGCTACGTGTCTAACCCGAAATATTCTAAGTTTTAATTATATATATATATACTAATTAAATGTTTTAATTTATTCGATTTATACTAAAAGGATTTAAATGATTGAACCGGTTGCAGGGAAACCGAATCGAACTCGGGTCCCTTGGTTTGTCAGCGTACAGCCCAACCAGTTGGGCTGTGTGACTTATCTGTTAAACTTACAGTTTTTATTATTCTTAAAAACATCCTTGGTCCTACTCTGATTCAGTAACAAAAAAATTGGTTTTAATTCGGAAAGCCGGTGCGTTTGTAAGATTCGAACTCGTGACGTGCGGACTGTGTTTGCACACAGTCCACCGCTGGACTGTGTGTCTAACCCGGTTTAATATCTTGTTTTAATTAAACTTATACATTAGGTTTGACTTCATCTTCGTCGTTCAAAGACACAGACAACCGATGTTCGACAGTTTTTGTTTTATTCGATTAACGAAAATTATAAATGATTGAAATGTAATGGATAGAGAAGGTTTTGGAAATGAATGTACCGGAAAGATGATTTTTCTCAGAACTCCGGCAAAGTCGTTGGCTCTGTTTTATGAATTTCGTCTGAGCGGACCAATTAACAGTTTTGATTAACTAATTGTGAAATTAAATGACTAAACAAGAATTATCAGAGAGTTTAGATGTTTGTCCCGATTCACAGCGTGATTTCGGAATTTTTAGAGATTTTCCGACAAGTGCAGATAATCCGGTATCGTCGTCTGGGACCGATTCTGGTTGAAGGATTTGAGTTAGTATAAGTCTAACAATAGATAGAAGATGAAAGAATTGAGAACTTTACCGATTCGATGAATGTCACGGTTTTCTGGTGAAAGTCCGGCGATATCAGATAACGTTTCCGACGAACAGAAATTTGAGCGAAAGTGAAATTAAAGGTTCTGTGAGTGTTTCCGAAATATGAGACGATGATATTGTTAGAGTAAATCAAGAAGTAAGTGATTTCGGTTTTCAACTCCAAAAATCATATGAATCGAAGAAATTGAAGGCTGAATTGATTAGAACGTGGGCAGCAATTGATTTATCGGTTATAATCAATAACTCACGATCACTCAAACGCCTGGATAGTTGAAAGCCGATTATCGGTTTCAATTTTGGCGCAAACAGATGAATTCATGGGTAACTTAAGTTTTATATGATCCCTTGTTTACACAAAAGAACCAAGTGGCGGAGTGGTTAAGTTGTTTGTGTGTTAAGTGAGCCGGCTGACCCGGGTTCGAAACCCGGCAGCGGCTTTTATTTTTTTTTCGACCGATTTTATGGTTTATTAATTATAGTTTATAAATTCTAATATATTTATTAATTATGTATTGTTTAAAATTAAAAATAGCATTAAATAAGCAACGAAAACTTGAAACTGACTATTCGATTAATAAACGAAGCGGGTTTTGAAAACCCGTTTTTCGACGGATGTTACAGTATCCCCTACTTTTAGAAATTTCGTCCCGAAATTTAAGTAGTAGTGGTAACAGGAAAAAGATGCGGGTATTCATCGCGCATTGAGTCTTCACGTTCCCAAGTAAACTCAGGTCCTCGTTTCGACTCCCAGCGTACCCTAACAATTGGAATACGACTCCGTCTTAAACGTTTTTCTCCGAAGTCCATGATCTCTACTGGTCTTTCAATGAAGTGCATAGATTCATCGATCTGAATATCTTCTAGGGGAATATGGAGGTTTTCATCGGCGAGGCACTTCTTCAAGTTTGATACGTGGAATGTGGGGTGAATTCTGTTGAGTTCTTCTGGTAGGTCAAGCTTGTATGCTACAGGTCCTACTCTTTCGAGTATCTTGAAAGGTCTTACGTAGCGTGGTGCTAGCTTGCCCTTCTGACCAAAACGAACTACTCCCTTCCACGGTGATACTTTTAAAAGTACATGATCACCAATGTTAAACTCCAAGGGCTTTCGTCGTTTGTCTGCATAACTCTTTTGACGACTTTGTGCCGCTAGAAGATTGTTTCGAATTTGATGGATCTTGTCTGTTGTTTCTTGAATCAATTCTGGACCGGTGATTTGAGCTTCTCCAATTTCGTGCCAACATACTGGAGATCGGCACTTACGACCATATAAAGCTTCGAAAGGTGCCATGCCGATACTTGAATGATAGTTGTTGTTGTACGAAAATTCAACTAATGGTAGATGAGCATCCCAATTTCCCTTGAAGTCTATGACACATGCTCGAGGCATATCTTCAAGAGTTTGGATGGTGCGTTCAGATTGTCCATCAGTTTGAGGATGATAAGCGGTACTGAGGTCTAATCGTGTACCCAAAGCGGCTTGTACGGCTTGCCATGTTCGTGAAGTGAAACGACCATCACGATCTGAAATAATGTTTAACGGTACACCATGACGGCTTACGATCTCGCTGATGTAGATACGAGCTAACTTCTCGTTCTTGAAGTCCTCGCGAATCGGAATGAAGTGAGCTGATTTCGTAAGACGATCAATGATTACCCATATAGTGTCATACCCACCGGAGGTGCGAGGTAACCCGGTAATGAAGTCCATGGTTATGTTTTCCCACTTCCATACAGGTATTTCAGGTTGGACTAGAAGTCCTGAGGGTCTTTGATGTTCAGCTTTTACTTTGGAACATGTAAGGCACTTGGAAACAAAAACAGCAATATCCTTTTTCATTCCAGGCCACCAGTAGGTGTATCGAAGGTCTTGATACATCTTGTCGGCTCCTGGGTGTATAGAGTATCGTGTTTTGTGAGCCTCATTCATAAGGAAATCACGAAGGTTATTGTGATCGGGAATCCATATGCGATCTAGATAGTACAGAATACCGTCGGATTTAGTTTCAATTTTAAGTTCAGCCCCACAAGACAGCTCCTTGCGTATGTCGTTTTCCGTTACTGAAACATGTTGGGCTTCTCGGATTTGATCTTTGATGTCGGTTATGATTTGCGAACATAAAAGACGAATGGAGTTCGCATAACCCTTTCGACTGAGCGCATCGGCCACCACGTTTGCCTTGCCAGGATGGTACCGAATTTCACAGTCGTAGTCATTAAGAAGTTCGACCCATCTTCGTTGCCTCATGTTTAACTCCTTTTGGTTGAAGATATGTTGGAGTCTCTTGTGGTCAGTGTATATTTCACACTTAGTACCGTAGAGGTAATGTCTCCATATCTTAAGAGCGAACACAACGGCTCCAAGTTCCAGGTCGTGGGTGGTGTAGTTCTTCTCATGAATTTTGAGTTGTCTAGAAGCATAAGCTATCACTTTTCCTCTTTGCATCAGTACGCAGCCTAGTCCCTGCCCTGACGCGTCGCAATAAACCACGAAGTCATCACTACCCTCAGGAAGTGTGAGGATAGGTGCGTCACAGAGTTTTTGCTTTAGAGTTTGGAAGGCTTCTTCTTGTTTGGGTCCCCATATGAAGGGTTTTCCTTTATGAGTTAAAGCCGTGAGTGGTACAGCAATACGGGAGAAATTTGCAATGAAACGGCGATAATAACCAGCCAAACCAAGAAATGATCTTACTTCAGTAGGTGTATGTGGCGCTTTCCATTCCTGTACTGCCTTGATTTTTGAGGGATCAACATGAATTCCCTTGTCATTGACGACGTGTCCAAGGAATTGTACTTCCCTTAACCAGAATTCACATTTCGAAAACTTAGCGTACAGCTTTTCTGTCCTTAAGAGTGTAAGGATGAGTCAAAGATGTCGTTCATGATCAGACTTAGACTTTGAGTAGATAAGGATGTCGTCGATGAAGTCTATAACAAAACGGTCGAGATAAGGTTTGCAGACTCTGTTCATTAGATCCATGAAGATAGCTGGGGCGTTGGTTAAACCAAATGGCATGACCATGAATTCATAATGACCATAACGAGTTCGGAAGGCGGTCTTTGGGACGTCTTCTTCATGTACTCTGAGTTGATGATAACCAGAACGAAGGTTGATTTTTGAAAAACAGGTGGCGCCTTGAAGTTGGTCTAGAAGATCATCGATGCGAGGTAATGGGTAGCGGTTCTTGACCGTTAACTTGGTGAGTTCTCTGTAGTCGATACACATGCGAAACGTTCCATCTTTCTTCTTCACAAAAAGGACAGGTGCATCCCAAGGCGATGAGCTAGGACGTATAAATCCTTTGTCAGTCAGCTCTTGCAGTTGACTGGCTAGCTCTTGCATTTCGGATGGGGCTAACCTATAAGGAGATTTTGCAACTGGTGTAGCTCCAGGTATAAGATCAATGCGGAATTCGACTTCTCTCACGGGAGGAAGTCCTGAAATGTCGTCAGGAAAAACTTGCGGAAAATCTTTTACTACTGGGATGTCTTCGAGTTTCTTCTCCTTGATTCCCTTTTTGACGACATGAGTTAGGAATGCGACGTAATTCTTGCGGAGATATTTTCGGGCTTGAAGACAGGACATTAATTTGAGTCCTTTCGAAGGGGTTTCTCTAAAGATTCGTAGAGTCTGATCGTTTGTAAGAGGAATGCGAATAAACTTTTCACGGCATACAACTTCAGCATGATGTTGGCTGAGCCAGTCCATACCAATTATAATGTCGAAGCTTCCCAACTTCATAGGTATGAGGTCAACTGGAAAATCGTGATCGTTTAGGGTGAGAGTACAATTGCGTATAATAGAGTTTAATGAGACCGGTTTTCCGGCAGCAACTTCTACCGTTATGGATTCCATGAGTTTATCATGAGTTATGTTGAGGATGGGTTCAAATTCTAAGGACACAAAACTCTTATCCGCGCCAGTATCAAATAACATGGATGCATAACTACCATTGATGAGAAACGTACCGTTAACCACATTGTTGTCAGCCCTAGCTTGATTAGCGTTGATGTTGAAAGCTCTTCCTCTTGCAGGTGGAGGAGCTTGGTTAGCCTGGTTTACTGGATTAGCTTGAGCTTGGGCGTGGATGATGTTCATCAAGCGTGGATAGGTGTTCCTGAAATGGTTCGGGTCTCCACAGTTGTAACAAGCCCGCATAGGTTGCACCATGGGATAGTTGGGTTGGTAGTAGGATTGGGCTACATGTTGGGCAGGTGGTAGGAGTAAAGGTTGTTGGGCTTGACCCACTATCTGATGGTGGGTTTGGGTTGAGGGTTGATTGCGGTTCGTTCGCTGAAGCGCGCGACAGGTTTGAATGGTGTGACCTGCGCGGCCACAGCCGGTGCAATGTTGGCAGGGATGATCAGGAAAGTGATGGTATTGGCAACGGTTGCATTTTGGGTATGGGCCGGAGTATGGCTTTTTATATGGTGCAGTTGAGGGGGCAACTTGGGTAATGGGTGCAGCAGGGATAGGGAAATTTGTTTGTGTGACAGCAAAGTTTCTGGTGTTTCGTTTCCTCTTACTAGCAAACTTTGAGGAGGAGGTGGAATGGTTTGGAGTTTGGCCCTCAAAGGGGGCTTTCCTTTTCTCGTCCTTAAATTTGCCGTTACGAATACGATTCTCGGTAAGTTCGGTAGCTAGTTCCATAGCAGCTTCAAGTGTTGCAAGCGAAGTGCTTAGAACTGAGTCTTGAATTTTCGAGGGGAGGCCTCGAATATAGTGTTCGACTAAGCGGTATACTGGGGTGAACAAGTTGGGTTTCATTTGGTTCAACTCTAGAAACCTTTTGTTGTAGGAAGTATGATCTCCCTCCTTTTGCTTTAACGAGTGAAATTCATCCTCTAACTTTTTGATCTCGCTTCTTGGACAGAAGCGTCTCGTCATGATTTCACTTAACTCCTCCCATGTTAAGGCCATTGCATCTTCGATTCCTCTCTTACCTTTTTTTGTATTCCACTAGGTAAGAGCTACTCCAAATAGTCTCCCGGTTGCGTAACGTACCTTGCGATCCTCGGGACAATCGCAATTGAGGAAGGTGTTTTCCATTTCCTCAAACCAGTGGAGGAAAGCAGTGACACCTTCGGTCCCTTCAAATTTCGGGGGATCGCAAGACTTGAAGTGTTTGTAAGAGCACTTTTTGGAGGGAGGGTTGTCGACGTTCTGGTCTTCTTGATTGGGAGGGTTGATGGGATTTGCGGCGAGAGCTTGTTGGACTTGAATTACGATGTCAGGAAGCACCGCGGCCATTTGTTTTGCGATCTGGGTGGCCAAGCGTTCGTTTGACTTTCCTGACCTTCTACCTCCACGTTGCTGCCTAGCCGACATCTACAGGAACATTCATAAGAAGATTGTGAGTTTAAGGAGTCTTTTTAGGTGTCATGTGTCGTAAAAAAATAACATAAACATCAATAATGCAACTACATCTATAGGATGTCTTGGGTTTGCTCAAGTTTGGGCCTCCAATGTCCCCCATACCATCACCTGTATAGTCATGTGGGCCCCCATGACTATTGGCTTAGTAGGATTCACATTGGTGTTGGCGGTTTAACACTCGCATCACCCGAATGAAAACCATGAAATATGTTTGCGAGATGTATGGTCGGAGGGTTTGGTATAGCATGCTTTGGCCTAATAGGTCCTTCGTACTCTCATCGTTAGTCCCCAGGTAGGCAAACTGGTCCTTTATTTTGGATTTATACGAATGCCAAGCCTAGACAGGACGTTCCGACTACCGGTACTTGTACCCTTCCAGTTACTACATGCCCGTCATGGGAACTCACTTTGATGTGATTTAAAAAAAAATACAAAATCGTTACAAAAATCATGGAAATTGTGTGGTGTGTGCTCTCATGGATATGATATGTTATGAGGATATGATTCATGATGAGCATTGTATAGTAATATGTACTTATGAACATGCTTGCATAACATTGAATGTAACAATAAACATAAAGCATATAAACATCATGAATTTTGTATGTAACACATAATTTTTTTTTTAAAATTCTAATCAACTATAGTATAGGCTCTAAGGGTCTAATAACCTATCCTATATCCTTATAGTCATGGCTCAGATACCAATCTGTCACACCCCGACCCGCAGCGAAATAAGAGTCGGGCATAATTGTAACATCCGTCAAAAACCGGATTTACCAAACCCGCTCCGTTTATCAACCGAACAATCAGTTAAAAATTTCGTTGCGTATTTAATGCCCAAATTAATTTTAAACGATACATAATTAATAAGTATATTAATTTATTTTTGAAAAAGTGTTGAAAATAATAAAATAAAAATAAATGGCTGAAGCCGAGTTTCGAACCCGGGTCAACCAGATACAAGCAACGATTTAACACTCACACTTCCAGCCACTCCGCCACTTGTGATGTTTGTTAATATATTGAACCGATTAATACATAAATCAATCTGGAAATCAAAACCCAGTTACTCAACGCGCCCAAATCCGTTCACGCCGGAAATCCCGACAATTTCGTCAATTTTGGCCATTTCTTTTTGGTCATAACGTATGCCTTAACCGCAAGATCGGTTATAACTGATGAAATCCATCAATTTCATTTATTTCAATTGAAAACCGAAAAATACAATTCAAATTCGGGAGTTATACTTTCTTCATTCAGTGAGCTCGCGAATTCTATCAAACACACTCATCATTTCACTCAGAAAACTTCGCCGTAAGTCGCCGGAATTCTCTGAACAATTACCGGAAAGTTTGGCCGGAAAACCGAGTTCAACCCATCTTTTCTTCTTACCCAAAAATAAGATCATAGAACTCGTACTTACATCACTCCCACTTACTTTAAACCTCTGAAGAACCTTTGTCGCAAGAAATTGCACTCGCCGGAATTTTCTGCAAGTCACCGGAAAACCGGGACTTTCATCTTCACGGTAATTATCTCGATATTTCTGTTTCATTCCATTATAAGACAAATTCTAACACCATTTCATCGCTCAGAATCAACCCCAGACGACATTGCCGGACTTTTCTGTTTTCGCCGGAAAATTTCTGAAAGTTTCAGAATCACGCTGACAACCGGTATGATCATGTAATCTACTGATAATCATTACTCATTAGTTCAATTTCACATCTAATCTCTCCAAACTGCTAATTGACTCTAACAGCCGAAGGTCACCAGAACAGAGCCGACGAGCTTCGCCGGATTTTCTGAAGAAGACGATCTGTTCGGTATTTCCTTTCCCTAAACTCTTCGATTCAATACGTTCCAATTGTTCATCTTGTTCATTAACCGAATTAATCACGTATCAGTGCTTTGACCGATGTCTGTGTTTTGAACGAAGAAGACGAGTTCAGATATGATATAAGATTAATTAAAAACAGTTTTACAAACGGGTTAGACACACAGTCCAGCGGTGGACTGTGTGCAAATAAACACATACACGTCGCGAGTTCGAATCCTGTCCCAACCTCATTCGCTGTAATAAAATGCCTTTTTGTTAATAACTGAACCGGGTTAATTCAGTAATATGTTAAGTATAATAAAAACTAGAATATTTACCAAGTTAGACACACAGTCCAGCGGTGGACTGTGTGCCAAACTAAACCACAGGTCCCGGGTTCGAGACCTGCGGAGTGCACCGAGTCGTCACATTGAAATCTTTTTAAAATAAATGATTTTCGGATTAATTTAGTTAGTATATAAATATAATTAAAAACATAAATATTTCGGGTTAGACACGTAGCTCAGTTGGTAGAGCTGCGTGCACGTGTACGGGAGGTCTCGGGTTCGAGCCTCACCCGGCGCATACACTTACACAATAAAACCGGTCAACAAGTCAACGGTCAACGGTCAAGTCAACGGTCAAAAAGTCAACATTTTTTTTTATTATTTTTATTTATTTATTTTATTTAAAAATCAATTAAAAATACTTAAAAATAACATTTTTAAGGTTAGAAAATAGCCTAAAACTCACAAAAATATATCAAAAAAATTCTATTAAAGTTGTTAATAAAATCCATTTATTTACCTTACTTTTCATTATTAATTAGGTTAGTTATTCCTTGTCGAGCAATCCTCTAAACTCGTACGCATTCATCATCATTCACCGAACGCAAACACTGTGAGTGAATCTCTACAAATTCCCCGTTTAAATCACGTTTTTGGGGTGTATCATGTGTCTTACTATTTATTATATTTAAGTCATTGTGCATACATCATATCATGAATAAATGTGTAAACTGTTTGTGTGATTATTGTATAGAGTTAATTTATTATTTTCAGTACATGCAATTTCATAGGCCGTCGCTCCCCATTACATTATGAGCGTGAACCTGGCGTGCCAACATACGATCGGCTCCGTTTGATTGAGCCTTGATCACACAGACATTTTTCATTTTCAGTATATGCAATACGATCGCCTCCGTTTGATTGAGCCTTGATCGCACATACATTTTTCATTTTTAGTACATGCAATACGATCGGCTCCGTTTGATTGAGCCTTGATCGCACAGTTTCATTTATGTTATATATTTATGCAAGTTGATATGTTATTGTATGCTGTTGGTTTGTTAATGTATGTTATTGTTTGTTGTTGTTTGATATCGTATGCTAATGGTTTGTGATTGTATGCTGTTGTTTTGTTAATGTATGTTATTGTTTGTTGTTTGATATCGTATGCTAATGGTTTGTTTTTGTATGCTAATTGTGGTTATCGTATGTTTATTTACGTTTGTTCATATATAAATATTGCACAATTTTTCCATATTAAATACAACCAGAAATAAGTAATAAATGTTTTCTAACAAGGTTCACTCGCCAACTTTTTGTTGATCCAAAAACCATTTTTACATATGATACAGGTGAACAGGATGAAGCAAGGAAAACATAGGAAATTGCCTTAGAAGAAAAATAATGAAGTTTAGAAGGATGAATAGAACAAGTTGTATTTGTTTGATATGATTGTATGATTTCTTTTAAATTGAAATAATAAATATGAAACATTATAATAAATGTCATGAGCTTTGATGATAACCCAATCATGCCCCGATCACCTTTTCCGCTGTGGGTCGGGGTGTGACAGATTGGTATCAGAGCCATGACTATAGGGATATAGGATAGGTTATTAGACCCTTAGAGCCTATACTATAGTTGACTAGATTTTAATTGTTTATGTGGTTACATGCAAACTTATGATATTTATTTGTTTCATATTTATTACATACACAAATGCATGCAAACATTTCCAATATTACATTTTGTGATACATAGTGAATTATACTTACAGTCAAACATACATACTTAGATACATATTCATCATACATGTTATAATATTCACATATTCAAATCATCTTCATACTTCTGTTATTCAAGATTTTGTCGCATTTTTCATTTTTCAAATCTCATCAGAGTGATTTCTGCGACGGGCATGTAGTAACTGTAAGGGTACAAGTACCGGTAGTCGGAACGTCCTGTCTAGGTTGGCATTCGTATAAATCCAATATAACGGACCAGTTTGCCTACCTGGGGACTAACGATGAGAGTACGAAGGACCTATTAGGCCAAAGCATGCCACACCAAACGTTGTTCGAACTAACCCCACTTTGAGGTGTCACCGTGTCCACACCTGGACACATTCCGAATATCATACGTTACATATTTCTCAATTTTCTCCGGGTTTTAGTGTACGTAACCAGGCTAACACATGCGAACCATATGAAAAACCCGGTAATCATGGGGCCCACGTGATTACGAAGGTGAAGTATGGCGGCATGCAAAGCCCAAGACATCCTATGGATGTAATAGATTTATTTTGCTATGATTATTTTATGAATGTTCATTCTTAGGAACGACACATGATCCCAAAAGCATCCAACTCATACTCTTGATATGTATTCCTTGTAGATGTCTTCCAGCCTCGCTCGTAGGAAGATGAGATCAAGAAAAGCCCGCGAGCGCATGGCTGCCCTAATCGCTCAACAAATGGCTGCCGTAATACCCAACATTGTAATTCAAGTCCAACAAGCCCTTACCGCTAATCCCGTCAATCAAGAAGTTCAAAATGTTATCAACCCTTCCCCAAATACCACTAAATGCACTTACAAGCATTTCAAATCCTGCGACCCTACAAAATACGAAAGGACTGAAGGTGTCACCGCTCTTCTCTATTGGTTTGAAGAAATGGAAAACATTTTTCTAACTTGCGATTGTCCCGATGATCGCAAAGTGCGATATACTACTGGTCGTTTATTTGGAATAGCACTTACTTGGTGGAATATAGAGAAGGCCAAACGGGGTGTTGAAGATACTATGACTTTGACTTGGGAAGAGTTGAAAGAAATCATGATAAGACGGTTTTGCCCAAGGAGCGAAATCAAGAAATTAGAGGATGAGTTCTATTCGTTGAAACAAAAGGAAGGCGACCACACCACGTACAACAAAAAATTCCTTGAGTTAAATCAAATGGTTCCCAACTTGTTCACATCCCCACTACCGTTTGATCGAGCACTATATTCAAGGCCTTCCTTCAAAGATTCAAGACTCTGTAATAAGTGCCACACCTGCAAACTTGGAAGCAGCAATGGAGTTGGCTACAGAGCTCACCGAGAACCGAATCCGGAACAAAGACTTCAAGGAGGAGAAGAAGAAGGATAAAGCATCGACTGAAACCTCCGACTACACCCAAACCGAATCCCCTTCTCAACCCATTTCTAAGAGAAAACGAGAGGAGCAACTTTTCGCTGTCATCCAACGCAACCAACCAGCCTTACAAGCCGTACCCCTCCAAGCTATCCCAATCACTCAAGTAGCACCCAACTCAACCTACCCAAATAAGAAACCTTACCTTGGACCTCACCCTCGATGTAACACCTGTTTTTATCACCATCCATCTACCGTGCTTTGTCGACTATGTGCGAATTGTGGACGCTATGGTCATTTGAGCAAAGTTTGCCGCACCCCTCAAAACCCAACCTCACCCCCTACTCAAAACGTGATCCAATCATATCAACAACCCCAATACCCCATGTTCCCATATGTTCGAGCTTGTTTCAATTGTGGCGACCCTACCCACTTTAGAAACACGTGCCCTCAATTGGTTAACATCATAAACACCCAAGCTCAAGCAAACCCAGTTAACCAAGCAAATCAAGAAAACCCAATCACTAGGCCACCAGCAAGAGGAAGAGTTTTCAACATCAACGCCAATCCGGTTGAAGATAATGATGGCTCAAACAAAAACACGCAACTAGTCCTCTTCACCAACAATCAAGATTCAACTCCAACTGCTTAGTTTTATGTTTCCTCTATGTTATCTCAATTCTCTCGTGTCTCAATTTTAAATTGGAAATTTATCCCAGGATTTTAATGCAAATTATTATTTCAGTTTTGTTTTACATTCATTGATTCAACATTCATACCATCATACATCTCAACGTATTTCAATCTCATTATTTAAAGAAGTTGGGCTGTGTCTCACTTCTACATAGACTAACCTCTCCATCATAACAAACGAGAGAGGGACTGTCATCATTCAAACATGTATACTATCAGGATTATGACTCAGGCATTGTTTATTGTGTTTATTTATGTTTTAGAGTCACATAGAACTAATCATAACTTACGGATAAAGCCAATGAAAATTTGACGAGAATATGGTGGATACGCCGCTGGTACTTCCTATATATAAGTATTCTTGTCAAAGGATCAGAGGCATTATCAGGCGGTTATGAGAAGTTCCATGTAGGATTTAGTAATGTTGTGGTTGAAATTTATTTTACACTCACTGATTTAACATTCATATCAACTCGTCATTTAAAGAAATTGGATTGTGTTCCATTTTCTACATAGACTAACCTCCCCATCATAACAAACGAGAGAGGTATTGTCATCATTCAAGGACTCAAGCTCTTGTTGTTGTATTTGTTTATGTTTTAGAGTCGCATAGGACTAATCATAACTTATCGATAAAACCAATGAAAATTTGATGAGAATATGGTGGATACACCGCTGGTACTTCCTATATATAAGTATTCTTGTCAAATGATCAGAGGCATTATCAGGCGGTTATGAGAAGTTCCATGTAGGATTTGGTATTGTCTTGATTGTACTTTGTGTTATACTCACTGATTTAGCATCTCATCCTTTAAAGGAATCGGATTGTGTCATCAATCCAACATGTATGCTATCAGAATTAGGACTCAGATATTGGTTGTTATGTTTATTTATGTTCTAGAGTCACATCATAGAACCAATCATAACTAACTGACAAAACCAATGAAAATTTGACAAGAATATGGTGGATACGCCGCTGGTACTTCCTATATATAAGTATTCTAGCCAGAGGATCAGAGGCATTGTCAGGCGGTTATGAGAAGTTCCATGTAGGTTTTAGTATTAGAAGTTTATTTTAGGATATAATCTAATCTTTCAAACGTACCCAAACTCATATGCATAACATCGTACTTAGTCGATCAACTCTGTGTATCCATGTTCCGTATTCATATACTTTAGGCAACAAAAAGCGATTCCTGTAGCAGGGTATTCAACCCTTACAAGGAACGTTACCGCCTCAAACAAAATTTAAATTCTTACTCTCTTCTAAGTATGTAATTGTAAAATTAAAACACCATCCTTTTTAAACAAATATGCCACTACTTAAATTTCGGGACGAAATTTCTAAAAGTAGGGGATACTGTAACATCCGTCAAAAACCGGATTTACCAAACCCGCTCCGTTTATCAACCGAACAATCAGTTAAAAATTTCGTTGCGTATTTAATGCCCAAATTAATTTTAAACGATACATAATTAATAAGTATATTAGAATATAAAATTTATTTTTGAAAAAGTGTTGAAAATAATGAAATAAAAATAAATGGCTGAAGTCGGGTTTCGAACCCGGGTCAACCAGATACAAGCAACGATTTAACACTCACACTTCCAACCACTCCGCCACTTGTGATGTTTGTTAATATATTGAACCGATTAATACATAAATCAATCTGGAAATCAAAACCCAGTTACTCAACGCGCCGAAATCCGTTCACGCCGGAAATCCCGACAATTTCGTCAATTTTGGCCGTTTCTTTTTGGTCATAACGTATGCCTTAACCACAAGATCGGTTATAACTGATGAAATCCATCAATTTCATTTATTTCAATTGAAAACTGAAAAATACAATTCAAATTCGGGAGTTATACTTTCTTCATTCAGTGAGCTCGCGAATTCTATCAAACACGCTCATCATTTCACTCAGAAAACTTCGTCGGAAGTCGCCGGAATTCTCTGAACAATTACCGGAAAGTTTCGCCGGAAAACTGAGTTCAACCCATCTTTTCTTCTTACCCAAAAATAAGATCATAGAACTCGTACTTACATCACTCCCACTTACCTTAAACCTCTGAAGAACCTCTGTCGCAAGAAATTGCACTCGCCGGAATTCTCTGCAAGTCGCCGGAAAACCGGGACTTTCATCTTCACGGTAATTATCTCGATATTTCTGTTTCATTCCATTATAAGACAAATTCTAACACCATTTCATCGCTCAGAATCAACCCCAGACGACATTGCCGGACTTTTCTGTTTTCGTCGGAAAATTTCTGAAAGTTTCAGAATCACTCTGACAACCGGTATGATCATGTAATCTACTGATAATCATTACTCATTAGTTCAATTTCACATCTAATCTCTCCAAACTGCTAATTGACTCTAACAGCCGAAGGTCACCAGAACAGAGCCGACGAGCTTCGCCGGATTTTCTGAAGAAGACGATCTGTTCGGTATTTCCTTTCCCTAAACTCTTCGATTCAATACGTTACAATTGTTCATCTTGTTCATTAACCGAATTAATCAGGTATCAGTGCTTTGACCGATGTCTGTGTTTTGAACGAAGAAGACGAGTTCAGATATGATATAAGATTAATTAAAAACAGTTTTACAAACGGGTTAGACACACAGTCCAGAGGTGGACTGTGTGCAAATAAACACATACACGTCGCGAGTTCGAATCCTGTCCCAACCTCATTCGCTGTAATAAAATGCCTTTTTGTTAATAACTGAACCGGGTTAATTCAGTAATATGTTAAGTATAATAAAAACTAGAATATTTACCAAGTTAGACACACAGTCCAGCGGTGGACTGTGTGCCAAACTAAACCACAGGTCCCGGGTTCGAGACCTGCGGAGTGCACCGAGTCGTCACATTGAAATCTTTTTAAAATAAATGATTTTCGGATTAATTTAGTTAGTATATAAATATAATTAAAAACAGAAATATTTCGGGTTAGACACGTAGCTCAGTTGGTAGAGCTGCGTGCACGCGTACGGGAGGTCTCGGGTTCGAGTCTCACCCGGCGCATACACTTACACAATAAAACCGGTCAACAAGTCAACGGTCAACGGTCAAGTCAACGGTCAAAAAGTCAACATTTTTTTATTATTTTTATTTATTTATTTTATTTAAAAATCAATTAAAAATACTTAAAAATAACATTTTTAAGGTTAAAAAATAGCCTAAAACTCACAAAAATATATCAAAAAAATTCTATTAAAGTTGTTAATAAAATCCATTTATTTACCTTACTTTTCATTATTAATTAGGTTAGTTATTCCTTGTCGAGCAATCCTCTAAACTCGTGCGCATTCATCATCATTCACCGAACGCACCAACTGTGAGTGAATCTCTACAAATTCCCCGTTTAAATCACGTTTTTGGGGTGTATCATGTGTCTTACTATTTATTATATTTAAGTCATTGTGCATACATCATATCATGAATAAATGTGTAAACTGTTTGTGTGATTATTGTATAGAGTTAATTTATTATTTTCAGTACATGCAATTTCATAGGCCGCCGCTCCCCATTACATTATGAGCGTTGAGCATGTTCCCCATTATATTATGAGCGTGAACCTGGCGTGCCAACATACGATCGGCTCCGTTTGATTGAGCCTTGATCACACAGACATTTTTCATTTTCAGTACATGCAATACGATCGGCTCCGTTTGATTGAGCCTTGATCGCACAGACATTTTTCATTTTCAGTACATGCAATACGATCGGCTCCGTTTGATTGAGCCTTGATCGCACAGTTTCATTTATGTTATATATTTATGCAAGTTGATATGTTATTGTATGCTGTTGGTTTGTTAATGTATGTTATTGTTTGTTGTTGTTTGATATCGTATGCTAATGGGTTGTGATTGTATGCTGTTTTGTTAATGTATGTTATTGTTTGTTGTTTGATATCGTATGCTAATGGTTTGTTTTTGTATGCTAATTGTGGTTATCGTATGTTTATTTACGTTTGTTCATATATGAATATTGCACAATTTTTCCATATTAAATACAACCAGAAATAAGTAATAAATGTTTTCTAACAAGGTTCACTCACCAACTTTTTGTTGATCCAAAAACCATTTTTACATATGATACAGGTGAACAGGAGAAGCAAGGAAAACATAGGAAATTGCCTTAGAAGAAAAATAATGAAGTTTAGAAGGATGAATAGAACATGTTGTATTTGTTTGATATGATTGTATGATTTCTTTTAAATTGAAATAATAAATATGAAACATTATAATAAATGTCATGAGCTTTGATGATAACTCAATCATGCCCCGATCACCTTTTCCGCTGCGGGTCGGGTGTGACAATAATTGGGTTATCACCAAAGCTCATGATGTTTACTAATATGTTTCATATTTATTAAATTCAAATTACATCTCAAATGTTCAAGTCAAATTCATACAATACAAGGAAAGGAAAATTAAATAAACAATCCAAAATCTAAACTGTTTTATTCTTCTAGGCCGTCCTATATGTTTCTTGCTTCAACTGGATCACCTGTATCATGTGTTAAAATGGGGGTTTTTGGGTCAACAAAATTTGGCGAGTGAACCTTGTTAGAAAACATTTATTATTGATTTCTAGTTATATTTAATATGGAAAAATTGTGCAATAATCATATGTGAGCAAACGTAAATAAACATACAATAACAAACCACCTTGCATGAGTATATGACATGAATGATAATGTATATGTTGGCAACGTCACGTTCCGCTCATAGGTAATGGGGAACGGACGGCCTATGATGATGTATGTGCGATCAAGGCTCAATCAAACGGAGCCGATCGTATGTTAGCAACGCCACGTTTCGCTCATAGGTAATGGGGAACGGTTCCGCTCATAGGTAATAGGGAACAGACGAGCCTATGATGATGTATGTAATGAAAATGATAAATTAAATCTCAACATTAACCACACAAACAATTTATACATATTGGATACACATTTGATCATGGATATGATGGATGCACAAGTGTTTAACTGTAATAAAAATAAGACACATGATACACCCCAAAAAGTGATTAAAACGGGGAATTTGTAGAGATTCACTCACATTGGGTGCGTTCGTTTGATGATGTTGAATGCGCACGAATTTAGAGAGTTGATCGACGAGGAATAACTAACCTAAATAATAACGAAAAGGTACGGTAAATAAGTGGATTTTATTAACAATTTTAATAGGATTTTTAGATTTATTTTTGTGAGTTTAAGGTCATTTTCTAACTTTAAAAATATTATTTTTAAGTATTTTTAATTGATTTTTAAATTAAATAAATAAATAAAAATATAAAAAAAATGTTGATTTTTTTGGGTTGACCATTGACTTTGACTGTTGACCGGTTTGGACTTGTGTTTGTTTGCGTTGAGTGAGGTTCGAACTTGTGACCTCCCGTACGCGTGCACGCAGCTCTACCAACTGAGCTACGTGTCTAACCCGAAATATTCTAAGTTTTAATTATATATATATACTAATTAAATGTTTTAATTTATTCGATTTATACTAAAAGGATTTAAATGATTGAACCGGTTGCAGGGAAACCGAATCGAACTCGGGTCCCTTGGTTTGTCAGCGTACAGCCCAACCAGTTGGGCTGTGTGACTTATCTGTTAAACTTACAGTTTTTATTATTCTTAAAAACATCCTGGGTCCTACTTTGATTCAGTAACAAAAAAATTGGTTTTAATTCGGAAAGCCGGTGCGTTTGTAAGATTCGAACTCGTGACGTGCGCTATGTGTTTGCACACAGTCCACCGCTGGACTGTGTGTCTAACCCGGTTTAATATCTTGTTTTAATTAAACTTATACATTAGGTTCGACTTCATCTTCTTCGTTCAAAGACACAGACAACCGATGTTCGACAGTTTTTGTTTAATTCGATTAACGAAAATTATAATTGATTGAAATGTAATGGATAGAGAAGGTTTTGGAAATGAATGTACCGGAAAGATGATTTTTCTCAGAACTCCGGCAAAGTCGTCGGCTCTGTTTTATGATTTCGTCTGAGCGGACCAATTAACAGTTTTGATTAACTAATTGTGAAATTAAATGACTAAACAAGAATTATCAGAGAGTTTAGATGTTTGTACCGATTCACAGCGTGATTTCGGAATTTTCAGAGATTTTCCGGCGAGTGCAGATTATCCGGTATCGTCGTCTGGGACCTATTCTGGTTGAAGGATTTGAGTTAGTATAAGTCTAACAATAGATAGAAGATGAAAGAATTGAGAACTTTACCGATTCGATGAATGTCACGGTTTTCCGGCGAAAGTCCGGTGATATCAGATAACGTTTCCGACGAACAGAAATTTGAGCGAAAGTGAAATTGAAGGTTCTGTGAGTGTTTCCGAAATATGAGACGATGATTTTGTTAGAGTAAATCAAGAAGTAAGTGATTTCGGTTTTCAACTCCAAAAATCATATGAATCGAAGAAATTGAAGGCTGAATTGATTAGAACGTGGGCAACAATTGATTTATCGGTTATAATCAATAACTCACGATCACTCAAACGTCTGGATAGTTGAAAGCCGATTATCGGTTTCAATTTTGGTGCAAACAGATGAATTCACGGGTAACTTAAGTTTTATATGATCCCTTGTTTACACAAAAGAACCAAGTGGCGGAGTGGTTAAGTTGTTTGTGTGTTAAGTGAGCCGGCTGACCCGGGTTCGAAACCCGGCAGCGGCTTTTATTTTTTTCTTCGACCGATTTTATGGTTTATTAATTATAGTTTATAAATTCTAATATATTTATTAATTATGTATTGTTTAAAATTAAAAATAGCATTAAATAAGCAACGAAAACTTGAAACTGACTATTCGATTAATAAACGAAGCGGGTTTTGAAAACCCGTTTTTCGACGGATGTTACAACAGAAACGTCTTGTGATGATTTCCCTCAACTCTTCCCAAGTCAAAGTCATAGCATTTTCAGCACCTCGCTTGGCCTTCTCTGTATTCCACTATGTAAGTGCTACTCTAAACAAACGACCGGTAGCATATCGCACCTTGCGATCATCGGGGCAGTCACAATTGAGAAAAGTGTTTTCCATTTCCTCAAACCAATAGAGGAGAGCGGTGACACCTTCAGTCCCTTCGTATTTTGGAGGATCGCAGGATTTGAAATGCTTGAAGGTGCATTTAGTGGCATTTGGGGGAAGATTGAGAATGTTTTGATCTTCTTGGTTGTTTGGGTTGACGGGATTAGCGGTAAGGGCCTGTTGTACTTGAACTACGATGTTGGGTATTATGGCAGCCATTTGTTGAGCGATTTGGGCAGCCATGCGCTCGCGGGATTTTCCTGATCTCATACTTCTACGAGAGAGACTAGAAGACATCTACAAGAAATACGTATCGAGAGTATGAGTTTGACGTTTTAGGTGTCATGTGTCGTATTTAGAAATGAACATTCACAAAAACAAATGAATAAAATAAATTTACTACATCCATAGGATGTCTTGGGCTTTGCTCATGTTTGGGCTCCCATATGTCCCCTTACTTGGCCTTGGTAGTCATGTGGGCCCCCATGACTACTGGGCTCTGGTAGGGTTCATATTGGTGTTGGCCTGTTAACATTTGCGCCACCCGAATGAAAATCGTAAAACATGACAGCAAAGTGTAAGGTCGGAGGGTGTCCTGGTATGGACACAATGACAACTCAAAGTAGGGTTAGTTCGAACGACGTTTGGTGTGGCATGCTTTGGCCTAATAGGTCCTTCGTACTCTCATCGTTAGTCCCCAGGTAGGCAAACTGGTCCGTTATATTGGATTTATATGAATGCCAACCTAGACAGGACGTTTCGACTACCGGTACTTGTACCCTTCCAGTTAATACATGCCCGTCATAGTTATCACTTTGATGAGATTGAAAAACAAGAAATGCCACAAAATCTTGAATAAAGGAAATATGATGATGATTTGAACATGTGAACATTGAAATATGCGTGATGAGTGTATATGTAAGCATGTTATGTTTGACAATAAGTATAACTCATTAAGCATCACACAATATGATAGTGGAAGTGTTTCCATGCATTTGTGTGTGTAATAAATACGAAACAAATAAACATCATGAGTTTGCATGTAACCACATAAACAATTAAAATCTAATCAACTATAGTATAGGCTCTAAGGGTCTAATAACCTATCCTATATCCCTATAGTCAAAAGCTCTGATACCAATCTGTCACCCCCTGACCCGTAGCGGAAATGGTAGTCGGGGCATGATTGGGTTTTCATCAAAGCTCATGACATTTACTATAAAGTTTCATATTTATTATTTCTCTTTAAAGAAGAAGTTACAATAAACATACAAGCACAAAATGTTCAAATACATTTTCATTCAAATTACAAACTAGAGTATCCATTAAACAAAAATCATACAATTACAAAGGAAAACAAAACTAAACGTTCATTCCAAAGCATTAACTTGTTTATTCTTCTAGGCCATCCTACATGTTTCTTTTCTCAACTGGATCACCTGTATCATGTGTAAAAATAGGGTTTTGGGTCAACAAAAGTTGGCGAGTGAATCTTATGAAAACATTTGAACGAATTTGTTATATTGGTTATAAAAAGGTGCATAACCACATATGAGTAAACGTAAATGTAAATTTAATCAAAAAACACATAATATCAAATAATGCACACGCACACACCAAATGATGAACAATGAGATCAAGGCTCAATTAAACGGAGCCGATCTAATGAGGCACGCGATGTTCAACTCATCTCCCACGAGGAACTGATGGGCCTAATGAATGATTTGCACGCAACTTAACAAAATGTAAACACACATCACAACAAACAATATTTACATCACAAGTTTAGATCATATAATGGTAATAGCACAAGTTTAAATAAACAAAATAATTGAAGCGACACATGATACACCCCACAACATGAGTAAAAAGGGAAATTTGTAAGAATTCACTCACAATGGGTGCGTTCTTTGATGATGATGAATGCGCACGAAATTATGATTCGACCGACGAGGAAAAACTAACCTAAATAATAACGAAATAATTCGATAAATAAATAAAGTTCATTTGAGATTAATATTTTTAATTAGTGCTCTTAGTGAGATTTTTAGATTTATTTTTGTGAATTTAATGCAAATTTTTAGGCTTCAAAACCTTATTTTTTAAGTATTTTTAATAACTTTTCCAATTAAAAAAAAGATAAAAAGGGTTGACTTTGACAGGTTTGACCAGGTCTGACCGGTCAGACTGTGTTTATTATATGTGGTGAGTGAGGTTCGAACTCGGGACCTCTCGTATACGGGCACGCAGCTCTACCAACTGAGCTACGTGTCTAACCCGAAATATTCTCTGTTTTAATTATATTTATATACTATTTAGATTATTCATAAATCATTTATTTAAAAAAAAGTTTTAAGATATGATGAACCGGTGTACACAACCCGCCTCGAACCCGCGACGTGCATAATGTGTTTGCACATAGTCCACCACTGGACTGTGTGTCTAACCCGGTTATTATTCCTGTTTTTATTATATTTAAACACTTATCACAATTCATCTTCTTCATACATTTAAAATTCAGAACACCCGCTCAGTGATTTGGTTTGTTAAATCAAAATGTTTCTTTACTGATTAACAAAATAATAGATAGGAAATAAAAATAAGTTAAATGATAATACCGAGGGCGGTGATCTTGAATGTTTCCGGCGAGATTCCGACGGCTGAGGTTAAACTCCGGCGAAGTGCAGAAAAGAAAACAGAGAGTTTTTTTTAAGTGTTGATGTAGAGAGTGTTTTGAGGGAATGAGCGAATTCGTTTGTGGTGAAACGATTGGTATTTATGAAGTAACCAGTCAATCCCGATTTCTGTTCCGAATTCCAGCGACTTGCAGATGAAGCTCTGAGGTCAGCGGAGCTGGGGAGAATAAGCAGAGGATTTCGAGAAGGGTTTGAACGAGTTTGGAAACGAGGTTAGCAAGGTATTTATAGGTGATGTGATCCACCACGATTTCGGTTTTCTGGTGATATTTTCTGGCGACTACCAGACAATTCCGGCAGCAGAGTTTTTGAACAGAAAGCTTTTGAGTGATCGTTTGGTGAACGAGATGTTTCAGTATTTATAGATCAGATGATTCGTAAAGGGTTTCACTTTCAAAATTGAGGTTTAAAGTTTTCGGTTTCGATTCCTCCTATGATTAATAACCGATTTCCTTTGAATCATAGCATGATTGATAACTGAATTTGAGTTAAAACATGATTTGGTAACTGATAATGAATGCGTTGTTTTTTTTTCTTTTGAAATTGTAGCTACTGAACCTTTGAGCGGCATTTTTGAAACCTCCATTAATTTAAACGTGTATACATATATTAATGGAATCTAAAATAAACCGAATGAGGCTTGGCTGCCGACTGGTTTATGCGTGTGTGATGGAGGCGGGGTGACCCGGGTTCGAGTCCGGGCGCTGCCTGTTTTTGATTCCCTCTTTTTTTTTTACATTAAATCTAAATTACTTGATTAATTATTATTGTTGTTATTATTATTATAGTTATTATTATTATTATTATTTTCGCTTTAAATAATACAAATAAATATGCGACGAACTTCGAATAAATATTTGGGTTTTTTAAACGGAGCGGGTTTTGAAACCCGTTTTACGACGAATGTTACAAAAGACGCGAGAAAACACGATCGGACGCATGGTAATACTTACACCTTTTAAATAGAACCACTTTATGTAATGGGTTAAGAATAAGATGAATAAAGAAATTGGACGATTTTGTCAAGTAAGGCCCTATGATTTAAATCATAATGGGTCAAAACGGATGAAATTATGTTGAACCGCATGTTTGTGAGTAGACAAAGAGATTTTGAAAAGAAGACCTTGTGATGTAAACCATAACGGGTCAAAATGGATGAAATTATGTTGAACCGCATGTTTGCGAATAAACAAGATATTTTGAAAGAAGACCCTATGGTGTAAACCGTAGCTGGTTAAAATAGATGAAGTTATATTGAACAGGATGTTGGTTGTTAAACAAAAGAGTTTTGAAATATGACCCCATGGCGTAAGTCATAACGCGTCGAAGGAGTAAAATAGCAAGTAATCACATTTAGGTGATTAACATAATGAATTTTTATAAATAAACTTTCAGAATATGATTGTCTGATGCAAACCGAATGGGTCGAACATGTAAAAATGAGTTTTTGATGATAAATGCGAAGCGAATGGGTCAATCAGGCAAAACATGAGTTTTTGGTGATAAACCAATAAAGTTTCGAAGTAAACACTTGCTGACACGAACTAAACGGGTCAAACAAGTAAATATTCTTTAAGGCGGATAATATTCAAGTTATGGTTTAAAATTGCATATATTTTATATGCAAATATGTCCGTATGCACACTGATGTAAAAGTAAATATGCAAATATGTTTGTATGCAAAAAACTATATAAATCAATATGAAAATATGTTTGTATGCAAACTGATGTAAAAGTCAATATGCAAATCTCTTCGTATGCAAACTGGTGTAAAAGTCAATATGCAAATATGTTTGTATGCAAACTTGGTGTAAAAGTGAATATGCAAATATGTTTATATGCAAACTACTATAAAAGTCAATATGCAAATATGTTTGTATGCAAGAATGGTTAAAAGGACAAATGGGTCATGTGGGTCAAATGGTGATGGCCATTTGAACCTGGTATTTAATGTTTTGTTATGTCAAGTTTCATGCTTATAGGAAAGCATAATGTATGGGCATGCATTGCCACGAATTGGAAAGAAATAACTATCGCAAGGTATCAGATAACGAGTCAATGGTTTTGACTCTCGCCAGGTATGTATAAAAGGTTATGCTTTCGGTAGGAGCTTATGGCTCGACTAGAGAGGGATGTGTCAGATTTGGGTAATAGATTAACTCAAGTGAAATGCACTTAGCATTTTGGGTAGGCAGTCATTTGAGCCAAGGGCATGTCCATTATACGGAAATGGACTAAATTGATTTATATCTCTTAACGGGACATTTTGGTAAAATGTCTTAACGGAGGGTAAGATCGGAATATAAAGGTTTTCCTAGGATGTTGCGGTGAAAGGCATGATGAAAATCTTGATAAGAAAGTAGGAGGCATGAGCTAGAATGTGAAACGCCTCTTAAGGGGTCGGTTGGGTAATTAACTTCAAACCATAAGAATGATTTGAATAAAAAAATATGTTTTCAACTGACACGGCCGGGTGAAAATTTGACCCGGTCGGGTAATGGTGCTGAGAAAAGAGATACGTTTCAGTTGACACGGCCGGGTGGAAACCTGACCCGGCCGGGTAAGGAGCCTAACATAAAAAAATGTGCTTAATGTTTTCATTCAAATGTTTTGATTACTAACTGTTGACCGTATAACTTAAACACTAATGGTTTTTAGTGTTTATGACAAGCTATCACTAAGGCAGGAACCGGACGGGCGGGCGACCAAGCACACAAAGAACCGAAACACTCCTAAACCACCATTTTCCTCGGGAACATTCATTCGGGATAATTAAAAGATGATCATGCATGTCTAAGCTTTTGAGTTTAAAAGCTTCAACATAGTATAATGTAGATGAAGTGTAATAATTCGTATTGTTGATTCGTCTGATTTATTGGTTAATCCAGTCGAGTAAGTTAGTTGTAAAAATCTGGGACCTTATTATCCATATTTATTAAGATAATTACTTAAACAGGTTAGAGTGTTAGAGTTTGATTGTTGTAAAGTGGTGGTGTTCGGTGATTGACGAGGACATGATGATGTTTGTTTGGAGGTGGTGATGTGATGGTTCGGTTGGTGGTTGATAACGACGATGAAGATGCATGTAGGTGAAAGACGGAGATGAAGAATCAGAGATGATGTGTTGGGATCGAACCCTAACAAAGGAACATATGATATCAAAGCCAAATACACTATCCAAGCTTTGGTTAAACTATCAGTGGTTGATCAACCTTTACACTGCTTTCCCTAAAGATCTGTTCCTATCATTTGATAGTTCAAGAAGCAAAGGTCTGATAGAAGATTCAAGATCAGAGGATAGTGATCAGAGTTTAGCACAGTTTTATCTTATTCAATGTAACAGTGCTATGCACTGATAGTTTAGTTAGAGCAGTGTTTTAGTTAGTTACATTTTGTTAGCAGTCACTATCAACCATGACGTCACAAAAGATGCTTAGTGGTTAGATAGTTAGTATAAATAGGTGATCGTTGTAACTGTTAACATTGTCTTCCTGAAAAAGATCATTTCGCACTTTATCTTCTTTATTTGTTACTATCAAACAATTGTAATTGGCTAAGGGGGAGTTTGTGAATCACATGCAAAGTTTATCAACTTGAAAGCATGATGGTGATGAAAACAAACGACCAATTGCTTGTAGTAAAACTTTTCCATTAATTCCGCTGCATCTCGTTTATAATTCAATCCATTTTCCATTCTCTGAAACAAAAACTACAAGTAATTTCAAACTTAGATCCAACAATTGGTATCAGAGCTTGGTCAATCGATTTTGATTTAACTGTCAAATTGATTTGAATAGATCAGCTCTTTGTGCTAATTCGTTTGATAGTTTTACTTGAATATAGAGTTTTATTCCTACAAAAGTTTTTAAAACACAAATATGTTGTAAACAAGAGAAATGGCACAAAACACACTGGAATCCAATATCGGATCCATGTTCAAACCACTTATGTTAAAACAAAATGAATATTTTATTTGGCAACGTAGGATGGGTCATATTCTCGCCCAACAGAACACCGGATGTTGGAGATCCGTTGTGTTTGGACCTCATATACCCATGGTTCCAAGCACAGAGGATCCCCACACTCAAGTCCCTAAGAAACTTGAAAATTACTCTGAACAGGATTTCCTTAAGATTGAATTCCGTGCCCAATGAGATTTATGCAGGATTAATTCATTGTAATAGTGCTAAAGAGTTATGGGATGCTCTTAAGGAGCAATTCGGTGGTACTGAAGAGGTGATAGAGAATAATAGAGAGGTTTTGAACCAACAGTATGAAACATTTTGCCATGTTAAGGGTGAATCATCAGTGAGCTCAAATTGGTAAATGTGGAACTCCCAAATTCGACTATCAATAGTCGTTTCTTGAGGTCCTTACCTGAGAAATGGGAGACTGTAGCTTATGTCACTCGAACAGCTGTTGGTTACAAGGACATGACCTTGACACAACTTCATAGACGACTCCTCACTTATGAGATAGAGTTGAACCAGAAAAAGAAGTTGCAAGAGTCAGGGAAAATGACTGATGATTATACTCTGGGAAACACTGCTTTGTATAGTCATGAGGAGGGGTCTAGCTGTGGATAGGATCAGAGTTATGATCATTACATTGACATAACATCTGGAAACAATTTCAACTCTGATCCTAGTACACCCAATTTTGCCTTTGTTGCAAATAGTGAAAGCCAGACCTTTGACAATTTGTCTTTTGAAATGAATGACCTACAACATTTTGAACCCACTAACCTTGAAGAAATGGACATTTTGCATCAGCTGGCACTTTTAAGTGTTAGAGCCAGTAAATTCTACAAAAGAATTGGTAGGAGATTTCCAGGATTGCATAGGGGGTTGAAAGTTGGGTTGGATATGTCTAAAATCAAGTGCTACAAATGTAACAAGATGGGTCAATTTGCCAGAGAATGCAGATCACAATCTGCAGGATCAATTGTAACACATCCTAGCAACAATTCTCAAAGCACTGTCCATTATTCCCAATGTACCCCTGCACCTCAAACGCAAAACACTGCACATGTTGCACATCCTGTTGCTACAGTTCCTGTCCATTATGTTCAAGCACCTGCACCACAGATTCAATATGTCCAAGCACCACCTCAACTACATGTGAAGCAAATGCCACAAGTTACTCAAACTACTCCACCAGCAGAGGTTAATCAACAAAGCTTTTTCACACAAGGTTTTGTTGATTGGAATAGTTTGCCTGAGGATTTAACTGATGAAAACTTTGCTTTCATAGCCAAAAATGATTTTGAAAATGAAAATATATGTTTAATGGCTTTAGAGACCATTGTTGAAGGTGATAAATCTATGGAGCAGGAGTTAAAGTCTGATGTGTTTGATTGTTGTGAAGCAGTGGTTATATAAGAGGTTACACCAGTGGTTGAAGTGAATGCTGTTGATGTTGAAAAAGACCCTCTATCTGACCCATGGGATGAGGAGGTGTGTGAAGAAGAAGAGTGTGATTGTGCTCTCATGGCTGCTACGAAGGTATCACCTCAGATTCTTAAGGATCTATGTTCTTACAAATGCATCATTGCTTTTGCAAACATAAAGTAGGTGAATGAAAACCTGAGAAACAAAATTTTAGAAGATGAACTTAATTTTGAAAAAAACTTGTTAAAGAGTTAAAAACAAAGTTGAGTGAAAAAGATTCTGAAATGAGTAGCCTGAGGCATGAATCAAGCGTAACCAAAGACCAGCTCCAAACCATGGTAGAAAAATACCAGGTTTGCAAACAGGAGCTTGAAACTACCCAAATCACTTGTGAAAAATGGGTAGAGCCTTGCAAAGGTTATGAGCTTATGCTTGATGCTCAAATCAAGAGCAACATAAAGTTTGGAATAGGATTTAGAGACTATGACCAGACTTGTGAAAATGTTGCAAAAATTGATTCTGAGCTGGTTGAAATAGTCCCAACAAATTTGGCTGGTGAAGAAATTAAAATCACAGATAAAAATGGAAACAAAATCATTCTTGAAAAACCAGAGGTTTCATTAAAAGAAAAAGAAATTGAAAAATATCAGTTTAAACCAACCGGTCAGATGAATGTGATATTTTGGAAACTTTCAAGCCAATGGACTTCTCAATCACTGATGGTTTAAAGAACCAAAAGCACTGGTGATCCCTATCAAAGACTTGCCAGTAGAGGTTACAACCACTGCTCTCAAAAAGTCTGATAGGAAAAGGAAAGAAAAGGTTAAATACTTGTTTTGTGAATTTTGTAAAAAGAGAAATCATGTGGCTGCAGATTGCTTTCTTTTATAAGCCTATGATATAAACAAAACTTGTGTTATACCCAAATCTCCTAGATGCACCATCTGCAACAAAACAAATCACATGACCAAAGAGTGTGCCTATCTCAAAACTTATCATCAAAAAGTAAAAGAGATTAGAGCAAAAGCTCTTGAAAGAGAAAATGCAAGTTTTTCTGAACACAAACAAAAATTTGAATCAATTGAAACACCTGTCACAAGAACTTTATAGCAAACCTCTGTTCATAGAGAAATTCAAGTGACAGATGCACCACCATCAAACCAGTTCCCAAGAGGTAAAAGCCAGCCTAATTATCAAAAGGTGCCTATGGTTTATGAGACTTACAAAAAGCCTTCTAAGCCAAGGGTAAATAGGCATCCTCATGGATACCAACAGTTGATGGGAATTGGCTCTCAACAGTGGTTACAAAAACCTGACCCAACCACTGCTCATTCATCTGAACTTGAAACTGGATCATCTGATACCCCATCCAAAGCATTCTGGCTTTGGAAACTCACCTGAACTAATTATTTCAAAAACATGTGCAGGAAGCTTCTACTTGTCTTGACAGTCCTTGGTATGTAGATAGTGGGGGCTCCAGGCACATGACAGAATGTAAAGCCCTGCTCAGAGATTTTAAAGCTCATGAAGGGGGTGATATATCCTTTGGAAATAATTCAAAAGAGAAGGTGTTAGGGTCAGGATGTGTCTCAGTTGGAAAACTCAAGTTTGAAAATGTGAATCTCATTAATAATCTAAAATTCAATCTTCTGAGTGTCTCACAAATGAGTGATAAGGGTTATGGATCCTTCTTCACAAAAGAAACTTGTCAGATAGTAGGCCCAGAGGTTGTCAAAAAGATTAATCAAATAATTGCAGAGAGCAAAGCACAACTTACTGCTAATAGGGTAGGAAATGTGTATGTGGTTGACATGGTAAAAGATAATCCTATGTCAAATGCATGTTTGTTCTCAGTTGCTTCAAGCAAAGAAACAGAATTATGGCATAAAAGACTAGGTCACACAAATCTAAAAACCATCACCACTCTCTCAAAACAAAGTCTTGTCAGAGGTTTGCCTCACAAACAATTTACTTGTGAAGAACATTGATTTTTCTGATTAAAAGGCAAACAACATAAAAGTTCTTACAAGTCAATTGAAGAGTCCAAAACAAGTCAGTGCTTACAGTTACTTCATATGGAGTTGTTTGAACCTGTGAAAATCATGAGCTCAAAACACAAAAGGTATTGCCTGGTGATAGTTGATGATTTTTCCAGATTCACATGGACTGTCTTTTTACACTCTAAAGATGAAACATCAAACATTTTGCAAAACTTTGTTAAACAAGTTGAAAAGCAATTTGATCTCCCTGTAAAAATCTTTAGGAGTGACAATGGAACAGAGTTTAGGAACAAAGAGTTGGATGCCTTCTGTGAGTCAAAAGGGATTGTTAGGCAATATAGCATCCCTAGAACTCCAGAACAAAATGGGGTTGTTGAAAGGAAAACAGAACTTTGATTGAATCAGCAAGAACTATGCTAGCAGAATCTGGCTTAGTATTGACTTTCTGGGCAGAGGCTGTAAACACTGCTTGCTATGTTCAGAACAGAGTTTTGATAAACCCTAGGCATCAAAAGACTGCTTATGAATTGCTTTATAAAATCAAACCTCTAATCTCTTATTTTAAAGTATTTGGCTACCCATGCTTCATTTTAAATTTAAAGGATTCAATATCCAAGTTTGCAACCAAAGTTGATTGTTGTTATTTTCTGGGATACTCAACCACTGCCAAAGCCTACAGAGTTTTTAACTCTAGGACCAAATGTGTTGAAGAAACTCTGAATGTAAAGTTCAATGAACTTTCATCTTTGAAAATCCCAGCAAATCCTGCTGAACTGTTTGATCTATCTAAATTTTCATTTGAAGATGTGTCTGTCAAGACTAACCATGCAGGTACCCTACAGTCATCAAGTCAAGAGCAAGGATATGATTGCATTCTTCCAAATTTCAAAATCTATCCTTCAGGCAGAGGAGCAGATGTTAGTAGCAATGGTGAAAGCTCTGCCAGGTCAACAGTGGTTAATACTCAAACCTCTGCCAGCTCTCAAAACCAAACATTTGTTGATAAAAATCCACAACAAATGGACAAAAGTCAACATACTTTCACATCCATTCCACCAATTCCTCCACCACCATTCCAATCAGAGGCTGGACCATCAAATTCACCAACAGAGGATAGCTCAGATGATACACATTTGCAAGCTTCACCTTAGAATGTCATTGTCCCATATCAAGGTGATTTGATTTTCCTCAAAAGCCATCCTATGGATCAAGTTATTGGCAACATCAATGAGGGAATGCTTACCAGAAGCCAATCCCGAAACATTTGTCTTTTTGTTGGCTTTCTATCACTCATACAACATGTCAAGTACCAAGAGGCACTAAAAGACAACAGTTGGGTAGAAGCCATGCAAGAAGAGTTCCTACAGTTCAGAAGACAACAAGTATGGGAACTTGTACCACTGCCAAAAGATGTAAGTCCTATTGGCACAAAGTGGGTCTTTAAGAACAAAACAGATGAAAGGGGCATTGTTGTCAAACACAAAGCAAGGCTAGTGGTTCAAGGCTATAGACAGGAAGAAGGCATAGACTAAGATGAAACATTTGCTCCAGTTGCAAGATTGGAGGCCATCAGACTGTTCTTAGCTTTTGCTGCCAACCACAACATCAAGGTGTATCAAATGGACATCAAAAGTGCATTCATGTATGGAAAGATCAATGAAGAGGTGTATGTGTGTCAACCTCCTGGTTTTGAAGATCCACTTCATCCTGATCATGTTTACAGGTTAAACAAAGCACTGTATGGTCTAAAACAAGCACCCAAAGCCTGGTATGAGACTTTATCCACTTTTCTCTTATCCATTGGTTTCACCAGAGGTAGGATTGATAAAACCCTATTTTTAAAATGGAAAGGAAAAGATTTGTTGGTTGTCCAAATTTATGTGGATGACATCATTTTTGGATCCACATGCACTGCCATGTTTGAAGAGTTCTGAAAACTCATGGCAGCTGAGTTTGAGATGAGTGCAATGGGTGAGTTGCAATGTTTTCTTGGTTTACAAGTTAAACAAATGCAACATGGCACTTTCATCCATCAAAATAAGTATGTGAAAGAACTACTTAAAAAAATTGATAAGGATGATTGTAAACCTTGCAGCAAACCCATGGCAACATCCAAGCTAGTCACATTTGATGGCAAAGATGACCTTGTTGATCAAACATTGTATAAAAGCATGATTGGGTCTTTACTGTAGTACCTAACTGCATCAAGGCCAGACATCATGTTTGCAACATGTGTTTGTGCCAGATCACAGTCATTGCCAAGAAAATAAGATCTTATTGCTGTAAAAAGGATATTCAGATACATAAAAAGTGCTACCACACTTGGTATCTGGTATCCAGCTAATGGTAACATTGAGCTTGCAGGATATTCTGATAGTGACTTTTGTCACACCCCGACCCGCAGCGGAAAAGGTGATCGGGGCATGATTGGGTTATCATCAAAGCTCATGACATTTATTATACGTTTCATATTCATTAATACAATTTAATGGAAATTTACAATAAATGTTACAACATGTTCTAACTATCAATCTAAGCTTCTTTGTTCTCTTCTAAGGCATTTCCTATGTTTTCCTTGCTTCAACCTGTTCACCTGTATCATGTGTAAAAGGGTTTTTTGGATCAACATAAAGTTGGCGAGTGAATCCTATGGAAAAACGTTTGAACAAGTTTATTCAATTGATTATAAATAAAGTGCATAACCCCATATGAGTAAATGTAGATGTAAATTTATTCACACAACACATAATATTGAATATTGCACACACATACATCACATGATTGTTTTGAGGCACGTGTTGTTCGACTCGTCTCCCACGAGGAACTGATGGGCCAAATGAATGAGTTTTGAGGCACGCGTTGTTCTACGAACTGATGGGCCTAATGAATGAGTTTTGAGTCACGCGTTGTTCTACGAACTGATGGGCCTAATGGATGAGTTTTAAGGCACGCGTTGTTCAACTCGTCTCCCACGAGGAACTGATGGGCCTAAATAATTTGCATATAACTGGACAATATGTAATACATCACAATAAACAAATATTTACATTCTAAGTTTAGATCATATAATGGTATAGCACGAGTTTGAAATAGAGAATTAGTTTAAGCGACACATGATAGACCCCAAAACATGAATAAAAAGGGGAATTTGTAAGAATTCACTCACATTGGGTGCGTTCGGTTGATGATGTTGAATGCACGCGAAGTGGTTTTAACCACGAGTAAAATTAACCTAGATAAATAGCATTATGGTTCGGTAAGTAAACGGATTTTATTAATCCATTTTAGTAGGATTTGATGGGTGCATTTTTGTGAGTTTAAGGCTATTTTCTAACCTTAAAAATGTTATTTTTAAGTATTTTTAATTGATTTTTAATTAAAATAAATAAATAAAAATAATAAAAAAATTTGATTTTTTTGCTACAGTTGACTTTGACTTTGACCGTTGACTTGACCGTTGACCGGTTCGCTTGTGTGTAATTGTGCGCCGGGCAGGACTCGAACCCGAGACCTCCCGTACGCGTGCACGCAGCTCTACCAACTGAGCTACGTGTCTAACCCATCATATTTCTGTTTTTAATTACATATATATATTAATTAGATTTAAACAGAAAATCCTTTATTTTAAAAACGATTTTAATCCAGAGAACCGGTGCACTCCACAGGTCTCGAACCCGGGACCTGTGGGTTGAGTTAACACACAGTCCACCGCTGGACTGTGTGTTTAACATGTTATATAATTCGATTTTTATTATACTTAAATACAAACTGAACCTTTCCTTTTCTGCCTTAAATAAAAAAATAGATAATTGTCCGAGTCGGTGCAGAAGACCGGACTCGAACTCGCGTCCTGTGATTAAACATACACACAGTCCACCACTGGACTGTGTGTCTAACTTGGTTATTATTCCGGTTATTAATATACTTAACATATACATAAAATAAATCCGGTTCAGTTAACAAAAAAAGGAATTTTTATTAAGGCAGCGTGTGTGGAACAAGATTCGAACTCGGGACCTTTGCGTGTTTAATGTGCACACAGTCCACCGCTGGACTGTGTGTCTAACCCGATTAATAACTTGATTTTAATTATACTTATACATTACAGGTACTTCATCTTCTTCGTTGGTTTTAACCAGAATCGGAAATCCGGCTGGTTCGATGATTAATTCATATTCTTTAGTGTCAGATGGTTAAATACATGTGAGATTTAATAAAAAGAATGAAGAAATTAGGCGTGAGATATACCGACTCGATTCCTCTGTTTCTCCGGCGAAACTCCGGCGACAGCAAACACTTCCGGCGACGTGCGTCTTACAGCAGAGAGTCTTCAGAAAGCTTGAGAAGGATGTGGGTGACTTCGGTATAAGCTTCAGGGGGTTTAGTAAGGCTTAGAAATGAAGAACTCGGTTTTCCGGCGATGTGCAGAAATATTCCGGCGACTTGCAGCGACTGATTCCGAGTGTTTCAGTGAGAGTTTCAGAGAGTGTTCGAGGGATTAGGCTGTTTGGATTGAGAAAACAAGCTCTGTATTTATAGGCTGCTCATGCCCTTGACTTCCTTGCCACTATTGCGGTTACGACCCGGAATTGAAGCTAGACATCGGTTATAACCGATGTCGTCGTTAATATAAACGTTAAGTCAAGAGTAATTGTCGCAAATTGGCGTAAACGTCGGCTTTTCCGGCGTCTGCGGATTTGGGCGCCGGTTTTGAATTCGGAAAAGCATGATATGAATTAAATGATCTTATTAATTAACAAATAGCATCAGTGGCGCAGCGGTTTAAATGTTGGGTGTTAAGTTGTTGTTGAACCGGTACAGACCCGGGTTCGAAACCCGGCAGAACCAAAACATTTTTATTTTGCGAGTTTTAACAGTTTTTCAAAAACAACTTATATATTCCAATATAATAATTGATTATGTATCGTTTAAAATTATTTTGGGCATTTAATTCGCAACGAAATTTTTAACTGATTGTTCGGTTAATAAACGGAGCGGGTTTGGTAAATCCGTTTTTGACGAATGTTACAGTATCCCCTGCTTTTTAGAATTTCGCCCCGAAATTTAAATAGTGATATATTTGACTAAAAGAATGATGGTGTTTAGTTTGACAGTTACATGCTTAGAAGAAATAAGGGTTTAAGTTTTTGTTCGAGGCGGTAACGTTCCTTGTAAGGGTTAAGTACCCTAATACAGGAATCGCTTTTTGTTGCCTACTGTAAAAGTATTGATAAGCAGAATTGATTTTCTAACTTTGATTTCATGCATAAAAGTTTGAATATGCTTAGGAGGTTAGGGTTATATCCTAAGGCAAAACTTCTAATGCTACAATCTACACAAATAAACACAACAACTAATAATTGAATCCACATTCTGATAGCATATATGTTTGAATGATGACAGTTCCTCTCTCGTTTGTTATGATGGAGAGGTTAGTTTATGTAGAAATGGAACACAATCCAATTTCTTTAAATAGCGAGATGATATAAATGTAACACAAATTTCAACCAAGGCAATACTAAATCCTACATGGAACTTCTCATAACCGCCTGATAACGCCTCTGATCCTTTGGCAAGAATACTTATATATAGGAAGTACCAGCGGCGTATCCACCATACTCTCGTCAAATTTTCATTGGTTTTATCAGTGAATTATGATTAGTCCTATGTGACTCTACCACCAACACAACAACTCATGAATACTGAAAATGATAATGTCTGTGCGATCAAGGCTCAATCAAACGGAGCCGATCGTATTGCATGTACTGAGAATGAAAATGTCTGTGCGATCAAGGCTCAATCAAACGGAGCCGATCGTATTGCATGTACTGAAAATGATAAACTTAGTCTAAACAACAATCACACAAACAGCCCATACATGGAACCTTTCATAACCGCCTGATAATGCCTCCGATCATTTGACAAGAATACTTATATATAGGAAGTACCAGCGGCGTATCCACCATACTCTTGTCAAATTTTCATTTGTTTTATCAGTAAGTTATGATTAGTTCTATGTGACTCATAAACAAACACAACAACCAGCGCTTGAGTCTTAATTCTGATAGTATACATGTTTGAATGATGACAATACCTCTCTCGTTTATTATGATGGAGAGGTTAGTCTATGTAGAAGTGAGACACAACTCAACTTCTTTAAATGATGAAACCGAGATACGTCGTGAGGTATGATGATATGAATATTAAATAAAACAAACTGAACTAGAAATTTGCATTAAAATTCTTGGATAAATTTCCAATTGAGATACGTGAAAATTGAGATAACATAAAGAAAAACATAAAAACTAAGTGGTTAGAGTTGAATCTTGATTCTTGGTGAGAGAAGGCTAGTTAAGTGGTTTGTTTAGACCGTTAAAATCTTCAACAGGATTGGTATTGATGTTATAAACTCTTCCTCTTGCTGGCGGTGGAGCTGGGTTTGTTTGATTTGCTTGGTTAACTGGGTTTGCTTGAGCTTGGGCGTTTATGATGTTAACCAAACGAGGGCACGTGTTTCTAAAATGGGTAGGGTCGCCACAATTGAAACAAGCTCGAACATATGGGAACATGGGGTATTGAGGTTGTTGATATGTTTGGATCATGTTTTGAGTAGGGGGTGGGGTTTGGTTTTGAGAGGTGCGGCAAACCTTGCTCAAATGACCGTAGCGTCCACAATTCGCACATAGTCGACAGGGTAAGGTAGATGGATGGTGATAGAAATAGGTGTTGCATTGAGGGTGAGGTCCAATGTAAGGTTTCTTATTTGGGTAAGTTGAGTTGAGTGCTACTTGAGTGATTGGGATGGTTTGGGGGGGGGGTACAACTTGTGAAGCTGGTTGGTTGTGTTGGGTGACGGCGAAGATTTGCCCATCTCGTTTTCTCTTAGAAATGGGTGGTGAAGAGGATTCGGTTCGGGTGGAGTTTGAGGTTTCGGTTAATGCTTTATCCTTCTTCTTCTCCTCCTTGAAATCTTTGTTCCGGATTCGGTTCTCGGTGAGCGCTGTTGCTAGCTCCATTGCTGCTTCCAAAGTTGCAGGCGAGGTACTTATTACCGAGTCTTGAATCTTTGATGGAAGACCACGAATGTAGTGCTCGATCAAACGGTAGAGGGGAGTGAATAAGTTGGGAACCATTTGATTTAACTCAAGGAATCTTTTGTTGTATGTGGTGTGGTTGCCTTCCTTTTGTCTCAAAGAATGGAACTCATCCTCCAATTTCTTGATTTCACTTCTTGGGCAAAACCGCATTGTCATGACTCCCTTCAACTCTTCCCAAGTCAAAGTCATAGTATCTTCAACACCTTGTTTGGTCTTCTCTGTATTCCACCATGTGAGTGCTGTTCCAAGTAAACGACCGGTAGCATAACGCACTTTGCGATCATCGGGGCAATCGTAATTTAGAAAAGTGTTCTCCATTTCTTCAAACCAATGGAGGAGAGCGGTGACACCTTCAGTACCTTCGTATTTTGGAGGATCGCAGGATTTGAAATGTTTGTAGGTGCATTTAGTGACTTTTGGGGAAAGATTGACGTTGTTTTGATCTTCTGGGTGGGTTGGGTTGACGGAATTAGCGGTAAGGGCTTGTTGAACTTGAACTACGATGTTGGGTATTACAGTCGCCATTTGCTGAGCGATTTGGGCAGCCATGCGTTCACGGGCTTTTCCTGCTCTCATCTTCCTACGGGTGAGGTTAGATGACTTCTACAAGGAATACATGTCAAGAGTATGAGTTGGATGCTTTTGGGATCGTGGGTCGTGTTTGGGAATGAACATTCATAAAATAAATATAGAAAAATAATTCTACTACATCCATAGGATGTCTTGGGCTTTGCTCGTAATTGGGCCTTGCATGCCGCCATACTTCAACTTCATAATCACGTGGGCCCCCATGATTACCGGGTTTTTCATATGGTTCGCATGTGTTAGCCTGGTTACGTACACTAAAACCCGGAGAAAATCGAGAAATATGTAACGTATGATATTCGGAATGTGCCCAGGCATGGACACGGTGACATCTTAAAGTGGGGTTAGTTCGAACGACGTTTGGTGTGGCATGCTTTGGCCTAATAGGTCCGTCGTACTCTCATCTTTAGTCCCCAGGTAGGCAAACTGGTCCGTTATTTTGGATTTATACGAATGCCAACCTAGACAGGACGTTCCGACTACCGGTACTTGTACCCTTCCAGTTACTACATGCCCGTTGCAGAACTTACTTTGATGAGATTTGAAAATTGCAACAAAATCTTTGAATAATGAAAAAAAATGAATTGAATATATGAACATTGATATATGTATAATGAATATGTATATAAGTATGTATGCTTGACTGTAAGTATAAACAAATATGAAACAAATAAATATCACCAGTTTGTATGTAACCACCTAATCAATTAAAATTTAGGCAGACTATAGTATAGGCTCTAAGGGTCTAATAACCTATCCTATATCCCTATAGTCATGGCTCTGATACCAATCTGTCACACCCCGACCCGCAGCAGAAAAGGTGATCGGGGCATGATTGGGTTATCATCAAAGCTCATGACATTTATTATACGTTTCATATTCATTAATACAATTTAATGGAAATTTACAATAAATGTTACAACATGTTCTAACTATCAATCTAAGCTTCTTTGTTCTCTTCTAAGGCATTTCCTATGTTTTCCTTGCTTCAACCTGTTCACCTGTATCATGTGTAAAAGGGTTTTTTGGATCAACATAAAGTTGGCGAGTGAATCCTATGGAAAAACGTTTGAACAAGTTTATTCAATTGATTATAAATAAAGTGCATAACCCCATATGAGTAAATGTAGATGTAAATTTATTCACACAACACATAATATTGAATATTGCACACACATACATCACATGATTGTTTTGAGGCACGTGTTGTTCGACTCGTCTCCCACGAGGAACTGATGGGCCTAATGAATGAGTTTTGAGGCACGCGTTGTTCTGCGAACTGATGGGCCTAATGAATGAGTTTTGAGGCACGCGTTGTTCTACGAACTGATGGGCCTAATGGATGAGTTTTAAGGCACGCGTTGTTCAACTCGTCTTCCACGAGGAACTGATGGGCCTAAATAATTTGCATATAACTTGACAATATGTAATACATCACAATAAACAAATATTTACATTCTAAGTTTAGATCATAATGGTATAGCACGAGTTTGAAATAGAGAATTAGTTTAAGCGACACATGATACACCCCAAAACATGAATAAAAAGAGGAATTTGTAAGAATTCACTCACATTGGGTGCGTTCGGTTGATGATGTTGAATGCACGCGAAGTGGTTTTAACCACGAGTAAAATTAACCTAGATAAATAGCATTATGGTTCGGTAAGTAAACGGATTTTATTAATCCATTTTAGTAGGATTTGATGGGTGCATTTTTGTGAGTTTAAGGCTATTTTCTAACCTTAAAAATGTTATTTTTAAGTATTTTTAATTGATTTTTAATTAAAATAAATAAATAAAAATAATAAAAAAATTTGATTTTTTTGCTAGAGTTGACTTTGACTTTGACCGTTGACTTGACCGTTGACCGGTTCGCTTGTGTGTAATTGTGCGCCGGGCAGGACTCGAACCCGAGACCTCCCGTACGCGTGCACGCAGCTCTACCAACTGAGCTACGTGTCTAACCCATCATATTTCTGTTTTTAATTACATATATATATTAATTAGATTTAAACAGAAAATCCTTTATTTTAAAAACGATTTTAATCCAGAGAACCGGTGCACTCCACAGGTCTCGAACCCGGGACCTGTGGGTTGAGTTAACACACAGTCCACCGCTGGACTGTGTGTTTAACATGTTATATAATTCGATTTTTATTATACTTAAATACAAACTGAACCTTTCCTTTTCTGCCTTAAATAAAAAAATAGATAATTGTCCGAGTCGGTGCAGAAGACCGGACTCGAACTCGCGTCCTGTGATTAAACATACACACAGTCCACCACTGGACTGTGTGTCTAACTTGGTTATTATTCCGGTTATTAATATACTTAACATATACATAAAATAAATCCGGTTCAGTTAACAAAAAAAGGAATTTTTATTAAGGCAGCGTGTGTGGAACAAGATTCGAACTCGGGACCTTTGCGTGTTTAATGTGCACACAGTCCACCGCTGGACTGTGTGTCTAACCCGATTAATAACTTGATTTTAATTATACTTATACATTACAGGTACTTCATCTTCTTCGTTGGTTTTAACCAGAATCGGAAATCCGGCTGGTTCGATGATTAATTCATATTCTTTAGTGTCAGATGGTTAAATACATGTGAGATTTAATAAAAAGAATGAAGAAATTAGGCGTGAGATATACCGACTCGATTCCTCTGTTTCTCCGGCGAAACTCCGGCGACGTGCGTCTTACAGCAGAGAGTCTTCAGAAAGCTTGAGAAGGATGTGGGTGACTTCGGTATAAGCTTCAGGGGGTTTAGTAAGGCTTAGAAATGAAGAACTCGGTTTTCCGGCGATGTGCAGAAATATTCCGGCGACTTGCAGCGACTGATTCCGAGTGTTTCAGTGAGAGTTTCAGAGAGTGTTCGAGGGATTAGGCTGTTTGGATTGAGAAAACAAGCTCTGTATTTATAGGCTGCTCATGCCCTTGACTTCCTTACCACTATTGCGGTTACGACCCGGAATTGAAGCTAGACATCTGTTATAACCGATGTCGACGTTAATATAAACGTTAAGTCAAGAGTAATTGTCGCAAATTGGCGTAAACGTCGGCTTTTCCGGCGTCTGCGGATTTGGGCGCCGGTTTTGAATTCGGAAAAGCATGATATGAATTAAATGATCTTATTAATTAACAAATAGCATCAGTGGCGCAGCGGTTTAAATGTTGGGTGTTAAGTTGTTGTTGAACCGGTACAGACCCGGGTTCGAAACCCGGCAGAACCAAAACATTTTTATTTTGCGATTTTTAACAGTTTTTCAAAAACAACTTATATATTCCAATATAATAATTGATTATGTATCGTTTAAAATTATTTTGGGCATTTAATTCGCAACGAAACTTTTAACTGATTGTTCGGTTAATAAACGGAGCGGGTTTGGTAAAATCCGTTTTTGACGAATGTTACAACTTTGCTGGATGTAAAACAACAAGGAAGTCCACATCTGGAGTAGCCAAATTCCTAGGTGATTGCTTAGTGTCTTGGCAAAGCAAGAAGCAAGTTGCAGTTTCTACATTCACTGCTGAGGTAGAGTATATAGCTGCTGAAAGTTGTACTGCTCAAATCTTGTGGCTTCAAAATCAATTGCTGGATTTTGGCATCACTGCTTTGAAAACACCACTCAAAATTGATAGTCAAGCATCAGAAAATAACATCAAAAAGTCTCTCATTCCACCACCAAGCACATTGACATCAGACATCACTTTGTGAGGGATTGCTATGAAAAAGGTTTGATTTCTTTACAACATGTCCATACCAAAGATCAACTGGAAGATGTGTTGACAAAAGCACTTGATGCTCACACTTTTGACAATTTGATTTCTAGGCTTGGAATGCTAAACATGGATTAAAAACAAAACTTCTTTGTGATCCATGTGTAAATAGCAATAAAATGTTTTTAGAAAATCAAAATCCATCCTTAAAAATAGTTTAAAATTGAATTTCCAATAAATCCTCAAAGTCTGTTCAAAGCACTGATAACTCAAAAACATTGTTCGTTTAGAAAAATCTATCCACTGTCAAAAAGTGTATCATCTGATAGTTGCAACCACTGTTCTTTTCCACTGCTTATATTTTCCAACAGTGGTTGGCCAAACAACTGTCTTCCATTTCCAGGGCAGAGGTTAAACGTGGACAGATGCTATTCGACAGTTGTTGCATCAGATGCTATATCATCATCACTTTTTCTAAACCCTATAAAAACCCTGTTCTATCAAGAACAGAGGGTTCATCAAACTGTGTCGATTTAAAAATCTCAAAACAGTTTTTACTAAAATCATGGCTCCCAAAACAAAATCAAAGGCGAAATCAAAGCAAGAATTACCACCATTCGTCTTAATCATCAAAACCCCACACAACTACACTGCAATATTCGAAGAAACCGATGTTAACACAAGATACCATACAATGATTCGGATTCAAAGAGAATCGAAGTTTAAACACATGCTCGAAGTCAAACCCAAGATCTACATCGATTCCCTTCGGGATTTCTGGTTAAATGCTAAGGTCAAAACATCAGCTGATTATGTTCCTTATGCTATTATCTCAAAGGTTGGGGGTACACCTATGCAAATCACACCACAATCGATCTCTCAAGTCTTTCAACTAAATGATATGACACATCCTGTGTCCTTTTCTTTAAGAGAGATGCAAGCAGAGTTTGTGGAAAGGGGTTACACTGGCCAATTGAAAGGTATGACAATCTTTAAACCCCACTTTCCAGCAGAGATGAAATTCTTTTTCCATACTATTTTAACATGTCTCTCTGCAAAATCTACTGCTTTCGATGAAATACCTTTGAACATGCAATATATGGGATTTGCAATTTTGACTGAATCAGATTTTAATTATTCCCAGGTATTATTCATGATCTTGTGAATAATTTCAAAAATATTTCAAAAAGAAAAGCTTTCTTGATACATCCTAGATTCTTGAGTGTTTATTTGCAAGATCAGATCAGATCTGAAGCAAGTAAACAAGGCGCAGTGTCCACACCTGGCTGCCTAACTCATGAACTTTTTACACGCCTAACAAATCTTGAAAAAGCTTCCAAAACAGAAGTAGAGGAGGATGAGCCAATTTTACAAGAACAAAATGTTCAATCTCTTCCTCCTGCTACTAAGCCCAGTGCTCTAGGTGATCAGAGCATTGCAGCCACTGCTCTGAAACCCACACCTAAAATCACCAAAAAGAAACCAACAAAGATATCCAGAAAACCCACCAAACCCAAAAAAGGTCCCCTGGAAGATGAGATCCCAGAGGTTAACCCTGTGACACCACCAAAGTCACAAACCACTGCTGTTACTTCTTCACAGCAGATGGTTGAAAGATCTCAACCTGGCTATGAAACTCCTCCTGCATCCTCACAAAAGGATCAGGTTGTAAACACAGGGACACCAAATTATGAAGCTCTAGGACCACTTGGTTCTATTTTCCACAACCCCTCTCCCAGGGCAATGTCTCTTTCTGCACCTATCCCTTCTCCAACAAAATCACTACCACCAACATTTGTACCCTTGTTGAATGCAATTGAATTAAAGCAGACATTATCCAGTACTTCTCACCAACTTATCACTGAGAATATACTTCAACATGATACTGGGTCTGATTCTCTATTCTTTGCTAGCCCATCAGCAAATGAAGAGGCTACATCCCTTAGGTTACATGTAACCCTTGGTGATAGTTCAACTAGAGCAGCCACTACAATTGCAAAACTACTTAGTTTTCCTTTGGACAGTGGTTACATCTCTAAGTCTCTATTGAAGGCAACCACTGTTGAGGTTACCAAGGTAACCTCTGACGTAGTGGGAAGTCCCCAGAACCAAGAACAAGAGGCATCTAAGGGTGAAACTGGTGTCAAAACACAAGTTAATGATCCCTTAGACACAATTACGACTTCTGGTAGGAGTTCAGATGATCCTATTAAATTAGGTGATGATCTAAAATACAAAGATTTGACGAAAAGAGTATCAACACTTGAAACTTCTATTGATGAGATCAAAAGTCTTGTGCAACAGTTGTTAGCTATAAAGAGCAAACCCTCTGTTCAAACCACTGCTGATCTGCAACAAGCCCTAAACCCTCTGTTTCAGCAATAAAAGCACTTCTTAGATCAACAACATAAACATCAAATGCAGGAAGTAAGAAACATGGTTGAAGCAAGATTCATGGATACCAAGGCAGACATTAAAGCTATAAAAGCTCATCTTTTCAAAACCACTGGTACTGCTCCACCCACAGTAATTTTTGTACCCACAGAGGATGATGCCAAAAAGGGGAGAAACCTTTGGGGCAAAAGAAGCTTACAATTGATGATCAGATGGCAAAGCCAACAGTGGATATTCCCAGGCCAGATGGTTCAAAGAAAAAAAATTTAACAGATGGCATCTTGGCCAGGGAAAATGAGAAGCAGAAGAGAAAAGTGTACCTTGATGGCAAGGTATTGGTTGAGCAAAAGGTTAAGCAACAAAAAGAAAAGGAAGAGGTTGGTTCTTCAACAAAGAGGAGACCTGCTAGAAAAGCAAGGCAACCAACATCCATACCTTCCAAAACTGAGCCTGCTACAAATCCAACCATTAAAACCTCTGCTATTCAAAAATCAAGTACACTCACTTCAACTTCCACACCTATCAATACCACAGCAGATGTTACAGCAACTGTTGTGCTAACATCTGTTGGCACAGCAGAGGTTGCAGCAGATGCAAACCCATCCACTGCCATGGTCATATTTAATACATCCACCCAACCTTTACTAACACCAACAAGAATTCCAACTCATCCATCATCACCAGAAGTAAAATTCAAAAGGAGAAGAACAACAAAAGTTGTAAATGAAGAAGAGATCTTTTCTGCTCCTACTCCTCTATCATCACAACCACTGACCTCCACATCAATGCTTCCACCATCCTCAAACCCAAGCACTGATTCCCTTACAGTTATTCCTGCTGCAAAGAAATATCCTCTTGATTTACCAGCAGTCAGGGAAGAAATTCTAAGCTTCTATTCTGAGGAAGACCCTGACAAAAGAACAATACTATCTCTTGATGGGTATCCAAGACCTGCAAATATTGATGAATATCTGGAATTCAAAATGAAACAAGCAGAGGATATTGCAAAAAGAGACTCTACGGGTAAAAGTGATAGAGAAATACAGACCAACATGTCTTATCAGCTAGGCAAAGCCAGGACGTTGCAAAATTTTGTCAAAGATCTAAGCAACAAACTGTCAGAAAGGGAAGATCAGCTTCTTAAAAGTGAACTCATTGCACACATCATGAAGAACAAGCAATATAAGGTAACATAGGCACAGTTCAAGGATTGGAGTATAAATGAGCTGAGAGAAGAAATTAAAAGAATGCAGGAAATGTTGAAGGACCCTCTCAAAAAGCCAACTCCTCCTAACTGGGAAAAACACAAGAAAGATATGCCTGAAAAAGCCTTAAAGCTAAAGAGGATGAAGGAAGAACTGATTCAGAATCACTATGGTTCAAAGAACCAAGTGATAAGATGGGGAGAAGTTAGGGTGATTGAAACTTACAAGAAGTTAGAAGAGAGGAGGAAGAAAGATCCAACCATGCCTCCTAAACCAATCTATCCTCCATCAGATGATGTTCAAAAAGGTCAACACTCCAAAAAGCCTATCTCATCATCTGCCCTCTCCATCCTTGCCTTAAATCAATTAAAAATGCAAGAAAAGGTAGATGAAGAAGACAAGACAATGTTTGGACACATCAAGGAAAGGATCAACAATATGGTTGACTATCATACAGATGAAGTTAGTGATAAGCTCAGAGCGACTTGACAAAGATTGTTCAACAACAAGCTCGTAAAACCTCAACAAATAAAAGCCATCCTAGAAAACCAGAAGACCCAAAAATTCTAAAGTGGAAATTCGAAAAAGGCTCCCACGACTTGACATTACTCAAGTCTAATGGTGCTGCTGTCAAGATTAGCATGGAGGCAACATATGAGCTAAATGCAGAAGACCTTCAAGATCTTTTGGATCTGACACTTGAAAAGGATGATGATGATAAAGCTTCTCTAAAATTTGAATTACAATTTAAAGGCCAAATCAGAGAACTTCTATTAAGGAATAAAAACCTAGAATAAAAAAGTGTTTTGGCATCATCTGTTCCAAGGGGATATTGTTGGGATCGGACCCTAACAAAGGAACAGATAATATCAAAGCCAAATACACTATCCGAGCTTTAGTTCAACTATCAGTGGTTACAAACCACTGATCAACCTTTACACTGCTTTCCCTAAAGATCTGTTCCTATCATCTGATAGTTCAAGAAGCAAAGGTCTGATAGAAGAATCAAGATCAAAGGATAGTGATCAGAGTTTAGCATAGGTTTATCTTATTCAATGTAACAGTGCTATGCACTGATAGTTTAGTTAGAGCAGTGTTTTAGTTAGTTACATTTTGTTAGCAGTCACTATCAACCATGACGTCACAAAAGATGTTCAGTGGGTAGATAGTTAGTATAAATAGGTGATCGTTGTAACTGTTAACATTGTCTTCCTGAAAAAGATCATTTCGCACTTTATCTTCTTCATTTCTTACTATCAAACAATTGTAATTGGCTAAGGGGGAGTTTGTGAATCACATGCAAAGTTTATCAACTTGAAAGCATGATGGTGATGAAAACAAACGACCAATTGCTTGTAGTAAAAGTTTTCCATTAATTCCGCTACATCTCGTTTATAATTCAATCCATTTTCCATTATCTGAAACAAAAACTACAAGTAGTTTCAAACTTAGATCCAACATGATGAAGATTCGTTGGTTCGCTTTCAGCTAGTTTATTGTTGGTTAGAAATGAAGGTTGAGGACAATGGTGGTTGGTTCAGATGTGGTGGATTGTGACGGTAGAGGTGGTGGTGGTGGGATGATTTGTGGAGGTGGTAATGGTGGTGGTAAGTGTTATAGCGACTGGGGGGTAGGTGGTTATGGTGACAGTTGATGGAGATGGATGTGGGGTGGGTGGTGGCAAGTAGTGATGGTGGTGATAACCGGTGAATGAAGATGGGTGGTGGTGCTGGTAACCAGTGAACGGAGATGGATATGGTCTTATGCATTTATTTGTGTAATACCAATAATGCCCCTGCCATAAATAATCCTAACTCATCAGTTTGGTGAAAAGGATGTAAAGTTTTATATAACATGCGGTTTTTGGACATAAACTAAAATTAGTTCTTTTAAAGGGCACTTTTGATAATTCCTAATATATATAAAGGACACAAAATATAATTATTCTATTGTATTATATTATAATAAACACTAAAAGTTACTAAAAGCATTTTTCCTCCCAATTTTACTTTTCTAATGTCCTTATATTTCTTCACACAACATTTCGTTTCTGTTTCTCTTTTTATAAGGCCTCCTACGTTTAGTGGGAAAATTAACTTTGTATTATATATCTAGGGGTGAGTATTATTAGGTTATAGACGTATGTAATAAACGTAGTTGTATAATACACCCGTTATATGATAAAAAAATAAAAATACAATAATACGAAAGAAAAATACAAATAAATAATGTGTATAACTTAATTTATATAATATGTGATGTCGATATTGTTTCGGTTATTTAAATACCAATAGTAACCTAAAACATATAAATAGAGAGATATTTTAACTCTCAAAAATCTCGAAAGTTTGTTGTGATGATAAAAAGAATCGTATGAATTATATAAAAACTAAATAGAAATTTAACTAAATTCAAAAACTTTCATATAGTGAAATTTACAAATCATAAAAATAAAACAAAATATAACTTAAATTAATTTGATTTCAAAATTTAAAATTTATTTAAATTAAAAAAATTACATAACAAGGAGAATTTAGGGTTTTCATATGACATTATTTAGAATCGTTTATTAGGGTGTTTGGGGCACCAGCGGGAATGGTGTTCGATGACCCTTTCACCATTGGGGAACACCTTCACCATACCCTTTAAACATGCGGCAAACTTCAAACATCGGGGAGTAGTTACCAAGTGGAGGGTGGGTTAATGGTGGACCTCACTCTGTTTCAACTAATCACACTTTTATTTTTTATTAAGAAATAATTATTTGAACGAAGCAATCTTTATGTTTAAGTGCAAAATAAGGAGTAAAGAGAGGACTTGACATACACAAATATAATGAGCTAGGGTGAAGAAAGGAAACCACCCATTATATATAATATAAAAGAAGATAAATTAAATAGTGTTGTATAACATTTAATATATGTTTTATAAGCTTATTATTATTTTTTTTGTCTTTTATTCTATTTTGTCATTTATTGTAAACTTTTTAATTTACAACTCATGTAATTTTATTATTGTATTTTTTATTTTACTTTAACAAAATTACTTTTCTACTCCTAAATAGTTTTTTAACAAATATGTTAATAGCGTTTTAGATTTTTTAATTTTCTGTTTTCTTTGCTATACCGAGTGTGGCAAAGGTTTTTTTTATTTTAATGTTTTTTAAAGAAAACGTCAATACTCTTTTGAACATATTTTTTAACTTTTTTCTTTGTTATAACGAGCGCCTTGAAATCGACCAAGTTTCTATCATTTTCTTTTTCGTTTACCTTATTTTTACTTTTGTTATTTACTATATCATTTTACTTTTTGTTATTATTTTGATGTTTAGAGCCGAATTACGATACAAATAACATAACCCATTAATATATCATTTTAATTAATTTTAAAAATTTATTTATCAGTTATTATGGTGTACTATAGATTCTAAATCCCAACCGTATGCCTGCGCAACGCACAAATAACTAGAACCCTAGTGACACCTTTAAAAGTAAAATTTTCAAAATAAGGGAACTTTCTTAAGTCAACAAAGACCTCCCCTATAATTATAATAATTATTACTAAGTTTCACTAGATGTGATGCTCTCGTATAAAATAAACACGTACACCAAAAAAGACAACTAGCACAATAAAACGTCTAACTATATGTGACGATCTAAAAACCTTAAGTCAACAAATACCTCCACTGTAATTAAGGAATTTAAGTGGAATCTCTTATAAGTTTCAACATAACACAATAACCCTAAGAATGTAATATTACTTAAAAGTGATTAAAATTTTGATGTCATCTCACCGATGGTCATCATCCGTTTGATGATTTTTGAGGGTTAGTAGTGGAACCCACAAAAGAAAATATTTGATAAGATAATAATTATTGGTCGTTAACTACCAATATATAGTCTGAACTAGGAAATAAGGACCATCACACAAATTACCAAGATTGTCATTGCACGCATAAGGCCAGATTTCGTAATAGTCCGTGCGAAGTTTTTTTCTTAACAAATTATCCCTTGGTAATTTGTTAGTAATATTAAAAAAAAAAAAGATTTCGAGTAATCCTCAGGTCCAGACTTTTAAGGTGCTTATGGAGCGGGAAAGGGTCCGACGAATGTTCCCGTGGAAATGCTAAAAAGATTTCACCTAGGTTTGAAGTTATTTTCGGTGAGACACTTTATGATGAAATCTTGTTGGTAACATCTATTTCTATTATTCTTATTATTATATATAATAAATGAAAGTAATTAGGGCTAGGTGTCATGTTTTTAGAGCCTCAGTGTGAGCGTGTTTTTTTCTATACGGTTCATAAAACGGGTCAGACCCGAAGTTATTTTCGGATCTTATAAAAACACCAATCCTAATTTTCAGAACCCTAAACTATCACACGCTTCTTCTAAGTTCTACCTACATCTCTTTTCTCTGAAACCTATCTCTTGTGCTTGAATGGCCTAATAAAGGATCCTAAAATCAGCTGATTCACTTCCAGGTATGTCGATTCTGTAGTCTATACTAATTTTATACTTTTTTCGTTTCATCACCTCAAATTTTCTAAAATTTTGTCGTTTCATCAACTATAAGAAGATGGTGATGGTGGTAGTGGCGTATAGAGGAACGATGACAACATGGGTTGATTAGGGTTTCCTCCGGTGATGGTCTTATGATCTTTTGGTTTAACGCAACGACAAAAGGGCAGCGGCTAGGATTCCGCCAGCACATAAATCTGACCAGTTGTGGTTTCGGTCGGTATCAGTAAGTTGTACATCCATTTTGTCTAATTGAAATTAGGTTCTTAAGAATGTATATCCTAATATTCAATTTCATTAATCGTTAAAAAGTTGTGCTTTTCAAGCAAACTACAACCTACACACACCCATGTTCTAATATTGATTTTTATTACCATTTGTCTCAATATCATTTGTCTCAAACATTGAATTTTTATTTCTTTTTTCAGTAGGGTTAGTGAAACAGGATGTGGTTTGTTGTATGCTATTTTTTTAAATATAATTTTTGGTTTTTATAATTTATTCATACCAACCAGTATATCTTTGGCTCTTAACAAATTATCCCTTGGTAATTTGTTAGTAATATTAAAAAAAAAAAGATTTCGAGTAATCCTCAGGTCCAGACTTTTAAGGTGCTTATGGAGCGGGAAAGGGGTCCGACGAATGTTCCCGTGGAAATGCTAAAAAGATTTCACCTAGGGTTTGAAGTTATTTTCGGTGAGACACTTTATGATAAATCTTGTTGGTAACATCTATTTCTATTATTCTTATTATTATATATAATAAATGAAAGTAATTAGGGCTAGGTGTCATGTTTTTAGAGCCTCAGTGTGAGCGTGTTTTTTTTCTATACGGTTCATAAAACGGGTCAGACCCGAAGTTATTTTCGGATCTTATAAAAACACCAATCCTAATTTTCAGAAACCCTAAACTATCACACGCTTCTTCTAAGTTCTACCTACATCTCTTTTTCTCTGAAACCTATCTGCTTGTGCTTGAATGGCCTAATAAAGGATCCTAAAATCAGGCTGATTCACTTCCAGATATGTCGATTCTGTAGTCTATACTAATTTTATACTTTTTTCGTTTCATCACCTCAAATTTTTCTAAAATTTTGGTCGTTTCATCAACTATAAGGAAGATGGTGATGGTGGTAGTGGCGTATAGAGGAACGATGACAACATGGGTTGATTTAGGGTTTCCTCCGGTGATGGTCTTATGATCTTTTTGGTTTAACGCAACGACAAAAGGGCAGCGGCTAGGATTCCGCCAGCACATAAATCTGACCAGTTGTGGTTTCGGTCGGTATCAGTAAGTTGTACATCCATTTTGTCTAATTGAAATTAGGGTTCTTAAGAATGTATATCCTTAATATTTCAATTTCATTAATTGTTAAAAAGTTGTGCTTTTCAAGCAAACTACAACCTACACACACCCATGTTCTAATATTTGATTTTTATTACCATTTGTCTCAATATCATTTGTCTCAAACATTGAATTTTTTATTTCTTTTTTCAGTGGGTTAGTGAAACAGGATGTGGTTTGTTGTATGCTATTTTTTAAATATAATTTTTGGTTTTTATAATTTATTCATACCAACCAGTATATCTTTGGCTCTTAAGTCGCTGGAGATGCCCACATGTAATTTGATATAACCATCTTTATATTGTACCTGCAACACTTAGAGATGGGTTTATTCATACTAACCAATGCAATCTTTGTTTTTTTTTTTTTGTATTACTTTTTTCATGTTTTGTCCAGTAATTTTGTGAGATTTGTCAATTAGGTGGAAAATTTTGACTCAGTTTGTTTCAGTAAAATTGATTGTTTCGGTAAGAATTTGGTTTTATCCTGTTTAGATTCGAAATTTACATTTAAACATTCTCTATAATTATACATCTTGATTTTGTTTGCAATATGTTGTGCTTAAAACATTTTAGGGACTTACACACATGTTCTAATGTCAATAGCAGGAATGAAGAAAACGACATATATTTTGTTATGGTAATGGTTTCCATTTGTACAGGGATTGTATCAGTTTCTTCCTCTCTTTCCAATAAGTACATGCATTCCAAATTTCTTTGGGTCAAGGTTTGACTTTTGGAAGACAAACATGCTTATGAAAAGATCTTCATATTATTAACTTTTTTAAGGACTCAAGACGCGTTTATCAGCATTGAAAGTGCATGGTGGTGTTCTTGGGTCTTTAATGGCAGTGTTGAGTGTCTGGCGCTGTGATTTTATTTCCGAGTAATAACAAGCTCTAAGTGAAGATATTGATGTGGATTTATTTATGGTGAGGTAAGTTTTTGTTAATTATTTCACTAAATTCCCAGTAAATTCTTGTGCTAGGTTATGGGATTCCTTCATTCTTTTATCTTTACGTGATTGATTATGTGATTGATTATGTAGTTGAAGAGAATTTATGTATAAAGTTGTTTGTTTTAATGAATATTTTTATTACTCTAAGGAGGATTAAGATTTTTGGTCTGAGCTTTTTAAGAAACACATAGACAATTTAAAGACTAACCATTTATTACTCTAAGGAGGATTAAGATTTTTGGTCTGAGCTTTTAAGAAGCACATAGACAATTTAAAGACTAACTATAAAGTGAGTTTCAGACCCCAAATTGTACAAATAGAACACTAAAAGCTATTGTAAATTGTGATTGACTTATATCGCTACTTATTTATATATAATTATTTTTGTCACAAGGTATGTTTGTGTTAAGGGATTTTAAATTTAGTTGGCATACACGTGCCAATATCATGTTTTCATTTTACATTCTCAAAATCAAACTTCCATTCATTTTCAACATAATGTCTTAGGGATGTTCTTCATATTGCATTGTGTATGTTGCGTGCAAGACTGCGTGAGTGAAAAGATTGGTGTAGATAGGAACATATAAAAGGAGACTAAATGAAAAATTTAAAAACATAAAATGAAAACACAAAACTAAATATTCTTAGGCATATGGTATGGGTAGTCGAGTCATGTATCACCTAATGCCTTGATTACCCTTACTCATAAGTTTATTTAAGTAATTTCATATGTCAATACCATACTGAAATACCCGTCCCTAATTTTAATTAAATTTTATATTCATTCCTTGCTTATTTTGTTGCTCTTCAAGTAAATGTAGGCACCAACTGTTTTGGTCAAAAATCACAACAAGGATAATGTAATCAAACTGTGAATGTGAGATTGAGTGCTTGAGTGACGAACAATTGTATGAACAAATTGAAAATGTAAACAATGGTAAACACCGAGATTTATACGAGGAAAAAACCCTTGATCAAGATGTGATCTCCGGCATAAAAAACCTCGGGTGATGGAAACTACCGATCACCAACTATATTGAACTATAAATATTACAACTTTGGAAATATTGAGCTTGTTACAATGAGAACTTGATGCGGGCCCAAGTGTGGAGGAGCGGGCCATGTTATATTTGGAGGCCCAAGATCGCGTGACAAATGGGGCTTCACTAAAATGGCTCTAACTTGGGCTATGGGGGTCCGTTTTGGGCGTGGGACCAGTCAAAACGATCGTGAGGAAAAATCTCATTTTACTGCATACGCCTTAGGCGGTTTGGGTGGACGTTCGGGCCCAAAAAAGGCTTATTTCTATGAGTATTTTTCATTTTTATGTTTTTTTGGGCTTTTTGCCTACTTTTGTTTTGTTTTAGTTTTTGGCCCGAGTGTATTTTGGGGCCGTTTCGAATTTATAACTCTATTAACATGTTGGTTATGAGGTGATAATGATCAAATTTCAGTTTTGGAAAAAACAGTTTTTCACTTCAAATTCCGTGCCCTTTGGGTTGAATTTTTGGGTTAGGACAAGTTCATCACGGGTATTCATAGAATCAACGTGATTGATCTTACTTATCATTTCTACTCTACATCAGTTGGTATCAGAGCCGAATTCCTTGCTCAAAATGCCTCCGAGAAGAAACAGACTCGATGAAGTTTATGAGCGGGAGTTGGAGCAGCGGCTCATGGCCCGAATGGATCAACGATTGGACCAAGTGGTCGATCAGTTGACTAACCGGATGGAAGGCTTGATGAATCGTAGGAGGCAGCAACCCAGTGATGGGTATGGTTCGGATTTCAGTAATATGTTTGGCGATGGTTCGGATTCCGGTGGCGATCAGGAGGATCGGCCAAGGGGAAGCCAAGGAGAGGGCAATCGTCGTTGGGATTCTGGGATAAGGGTTCATATTCCGGAATTCGATGGGGCTAGTTTGAACCCAGAGGGGTTCATCGATTGGTTGTCCATTGTCGAGGAAGTGTTTGACTACAAGGAGGTTCCTGAGAATAAGCGGGTGGCTTTGATTGCTACTAGATTGCGTGGTAGGGCTTCTGCCTGGTGGCAGCAATTGAAGCTGACACGAGAAAGGCTCGGGAAGTCGAGAATCGTGACATGGACCAAGATGAGAAAGTGCTTGCGGTCCAACTTCCTGCCACATAACTTTCAACGGTTGATGTACCAGCTTCTGCAGAACTTAAAGCAGGGGCTAAGTCGGTTGATGATTATACAACCGAGTTTTACCAGTTGATCGCCAGGAACGATATTCAAGAGGCTGAGGAGCAACTTGTTTCTCGGTATATTGGGGGTTTGAGGGTGCAAATCATGGAGTCAGTGAATCTTTTTGATCCATTTACCATTGCAGAGGCACACCAGCGGGCGTTGGCCTTTGAGAAGCAAAACTGACGGTCGAGTGGTTCGTATTCTAACGCCCCTAGTGGGGGAAATGTACAGTCGGGTGGTGGGGCACCTCGCGGGGGGTCTAGCCAACAGAGACCAGGGGGTAACAATACCGGGTCAGCCTCTAAAGGGGCTAGTAATAGTGGTCCGAGATGTTCCAATTGTGGTGAAACGGGCCATCGACAAGCTGAGTGTAAAAAGGCTGGTAAACGACACCTGTTTGCCGAGTCTGAAGATGAACAACATGAAGAATAGAGAATACCCCGGTGTATGATGAAGAAACTGAATATGAGGAAGATTTTGTGTCCGGTGATGTTGGGGTAAACCTAGTGGTTAGACGTTCTTGTTATACACCAAAGGCAGATGGGGATGATTGGCTCAAGCATAATATCTTCCATTCAACATGTACCATTTTAGGGAAGGTATGCACGTTCGTTATTGATTCTGGAAGTTGTGATAATTTGATATCTGAAGAGGCGGTACAAAAGTTGTCTCTGAAGACAGAGAGTCACCCGAAGCCTTACAAGCTTTAGTGGCTCAAGAAGGATGGATAGGTCACGGTGTCTAAGCGAGCCCTTGTTTCCATTTCTATTGGGTCCACATACAAAGATGATGTTGTGTGTGATGTGATCCCTATGGATGCGTGTCACTTGTTGTTGGGTAGGCCTTGGGAATACGAGCAGAACATAGAGCATAATGGGCGATCTAATACGTATAGTTTTCTGTTTGGCGGTGTGACGATCACTCTTGTTCCTACCAAGCCTAAACAGTTAACCACAAAACATCCAGGCACTTTGTTGACTATTAGCCAGTTTCAAGATGAACTGGAGGAGGGGGATAGTGTTTTTGTGTTGATGGGGAAGCCGGTGCCTGAGGAATTTGAAATTCCTAATGCTATGTTTCCTTTGCTTGAGGAGTTTTCTGATGTTTTCCCTGATGAGTTGCCTGATAGATTGCCACCGTTGCGTGACATCCAACATCACATTGACTTGGAGCCTGGGTCACAGTTGCCCAACAGACCACATTACAGAATGAGCCCTAGTGAGCATGAGGAGTTGCGTAGGCAGGTTGAAGAGTTGATTTCTAAGGGTCATGTTCGCGAAAGTATGAGCCCTTGTGCTTTCCTGCTTTGTTGACTCCAAAGAAAGATGGCACCTGGAGTATGTGTGTTGACAACCGAGCAATCAACAAGATTACTGTGAGGTACAGGTTTCCTATTCCTCGACTTGATGATTTGCTTGATCAGATTAGTGGTGCTACTATTTTCACAAAGTTAGATTTGAAGAGTGGGTATTACCAGATTCGTCTTAGGTCGGGTGACGAGTGGAAGACTGCCTTCAAGACTCGTGAAGGGTTGTATGAGTGGTTGGTGATGCCATTTGGTTTGTCAAACGCACCTAGTACTTTTATGCGTGATGAATCTGTTGCGTAGGCCCTTCATTGGGAAATTTGTGGTTGTGTATTTTGATGACATTCTTATCTATAGTGCTTCTTTTAGTGACCACGTTGTGCATGTGAGGCAGGTTTTGACTTTGCTTCATAGAGACAATTTCTATGCAGCCATCAAGAAGTGTGTGTTCATGACCCCTAAGGTTTTGTTCTTGGGTATGTTGTTTCTGGTGATGGGATACAGGTTGATGAATCCAAGGTAGAGGCTGTTAGAAATTGGCCAACTCCTACTACCATTACTGAAGTTCGTAGTTTCCATGGGCTTACTTCATTCTATAGGCGGTTCATTCCTCATTTCAGCTCTATTATGGCCCAAGTGACAGATTGTATAAAGGGGAAGACGTTTGTATGGACAGAAGAGGCAGAGTTGGCTTTTCAACTTGTGAAAGACAAGCTCACTTCAGCACCAATTCTGGTATTGCCTGATTTTTCTCAAGTTTTTGAACTTTATACTGATGCTTCAAATGTTGGAATTGGCGGGGTTCTCAGTCAGGGTGGTAGGCCTGTTGCTTATTTTAGTGAGAAGTTATCTGGGCCAAAGTTGAGATACAACACTTATGATCTGGAGTTTTATGCAGTGGTCCAAGCTATAAAGCACTGGCGTCATTATTTGTTTCATAAAGAGTTTGTTTTATTCACTGATCATGATTCCCTAAGGCATATTCGTACTCAAGACAAGGTATCTCATAAGCATGGGCGATGGTTGGCCTTTCTTGAGAAGTTTACTTTTGTGGTCAAGCACAAGACTGGTGTTTCAAATAGGGTTGCTGATGCCCAAAGCAGGAGGAGTAATCTGCTTGTATCCATGAAGGTTGCTGTGCCGGGTCTAGAGGTTATTTGAGAGCAGTTGGCCACTGACCAATTTTTCTCAGTTATTTTGTAGGATGTGGGTGCTTGGAAAAAGTCAGACTTTCTGTTACATGAAGGTTTTCTGTTCAAGGGGAATCAACTATGTATCCCTAATTCTAGTCTTCGCTTGCAGATTATTAGGGAGTTACATGGTGAAGGGCATGTTGGTCGTGATCGTACTTTACAACTGGTTGCAGGTTCTTATTTTTGGCCTACTATGAGGAAAGAGGTGGACCGTTATGTGAAAAGGTGTCGTGTTTGTCAGGTTTCAAAGGGCACAGCTACTAATGCAGGTCTTTATATGCCCTTGCCTGTCCCCTCACAACCATGGGTTGATATTAGTATGGATTTCATGTTGGGGTTACCCCGTACTCAGAGGGGTTATGATTCTATCTTTGTGGTGGTGGATCGGTTTTCTAAGATGGTCCATTTTATTCCTTACAAGAAGACGACTGATGTTGTTAATGTGGCCCAACTCTTCTTTCGAGATATGTACCGTTTGTATGGACTACCCTCTTCTATCGTGTCTGATCGGGATACTCGATTTCTGAGCCATTTCTGGAATAGTTTGTGGAAAATGGTGGGCACTCAACTCAACTTCAGCAGTGCTTATCACCCCCAAACTGATGGCCAAACTGAAGTTGTTAATCGGTCACTTGGTAATTTGCTGAGGTGTTTGGTTGGTGATCATGTGAAGGCATGGGATCAAAAGTTATGCCAAGCTGAGTTTTCCTATAATCATGATGTCAATCGGAGCACCGGATTTAGCCCGTTTCAGGTGGTTTATTCATGTCACCCCGACCCGCAGCGGAAAAGATGATCGGGGCATGATTGGGTTTTCATCAAAGCTCATGACATTTACTATTAAGTTTCATATTTATTATTTCCTTTTAAAGGAGAACATTACAATCAATATACAAGTACAACATGTTCTATACATTTATCAAGACTTCATTATTTTTCTTCTAAGGCAATTTCCTACGTGTTCCTTGCTTCAACGTGTCCACCTGTATCATGTGTAAAAATAGGGTTTTGGGTCAACAAAAAGTTGGTGAGTGAATCTTATTTAAACATTTGAAAGGATTAGTTATGTTGGTTATTTGAATAAAATTGTGCATAACCAAATATGAATAAACGTAAATGTAAGTTTAATCACAAAACACATAATATTAATTAATACACACGCACACACCAAATGAATGATTTTGAGGCATGCGATGTTCAACTCGTCTCCCACGAGGAACTGATGGGCCTAATGAATGATTTTGAGGCACGCGATGTTCAACCCGTCTCCAACAGGGAACTGATGGGCCTAATGAATTGATTTGCACGCAACTTGACTAAATGTAAACACACATTACAACAAACAATATTTACATTATAAGTTTAGATCATATAATGGTAATAGCACGAGTTTGAATAAGCGAAATAATTAAAGCGACACATGATACACCCAAAAACATGAATAAAAAGGGGAATTTGTAAGAATTCACTCACAGTGGTTGCGTTTCTTGGATTGACGATGAATGCGCACGAATTTGGATTTAACCACGAGAGAAACTAACCTAAATAATAACATAATAATTCGATAAATAAATAAACTTTTATTTGAGATTAATATTTTTAATTAGTGTTCTTAATGGGGTTGTTAGATTTATTTTTGTGAGTTTAAGGAAATTTTCTAACTTCAAAAATATTAATTTTTAGTGTTTTTAATTGAGTTTTAAATAAAATAAATAAATAAAAAGAAAATAAAAGTTTTGACTTTTTGACCGTTGACCGGTCGGACTGCGTTTATTTTGTGCGCTGAGTGAGGTTCGAACTCGTGACCTCTCGTATGGGTGCACGCAACTCTACCAACTGAGCTACGTGTCTAACCCGAAATATTTCTGATTTTAATTATATTTATATACTATTTAGATTATTCAGAAATCATTTATTTTAAAAAGAATTTTAATTATGTCGAACCGGTGCACATAACAGGTCTCGAACCTGCGACCTTGGTCTTGCAACGCACCCAGCCCTACCAACTGGGCTGGGTGACTAACCCGTTTATACTATTATTTTTATTAAACTTAAATACTAATTGGGAGGTGTTCTGGAGCCTTAAAAAAATTGAGATTTATCACTGAAAACCGATTTAGTGCACGAATCGAACCTGTGACCGGCGCCTTATAATTGCACACAGTCCACCACTGGACTGTGTGTCTAACCTGATTAACAACCAACATTTTATTATATTAAACCACTTTATAACTTCGTCTTCTTCGACTGAATTAATACCCAGAATCATAACTAGACTGTTTAATCAAATCTTACTGAATTAGTTGATTGATTATTACTGATAACGAAAATAATTTAAACAGAAAAGGATTTAAGGATGTTGTACCGAACAGGTGTGAGTTCTGGTGACTGAAAGAAGTTCCGGCGAACTGTAACTTGCGACAAAGGCTCTACCAGAAGTTTGAGGTGAGTGCGGTGCTTTCTGTCTGAGCTCTAGAAGTCTTATTTTAGAGTAAGGCAAAGAAATGAAATGGGTTCGGTTTTCCGGTCACCAATTCCGGGGAAATTGGAAATCTTCGGCGACGAGTTTCTGAGCACTTCAACTACGAAAAGGTGTGCGGTCTTGAACGAAAGGATTCCTGGAGGGTTGAGGGGGGTATATATAGGGTAGAACAGGATGTATTGGGTCGGAATTTTGTCTTGATTCACGGTCAAAACTTTTTCCGGCGGTTACGACTTGAATTGGTGGTTAGACATCGGTTATAACCGATGTCGAATATAGTTCACGCGTTTTAGTCAAAAGAAACGGTCGTGATTCGCGAAATCTTCGGTTTTTCCGGCGACTGCGGATTCGGGCGCGCTGATTCCTGATTTTGAGTTTCGGGTTTTCTTAAATGTTATTTGTTTCTCTATTTGTTACAAATGGAATGTGTGGCGGAGTGGTGTGTTGGTTGTTTGTTGAACCGGCTGACCCGGGTTCGAAACCCGGCAGCCTCATTTATTTTTTTATTCACTTATTTTTATAAATTTTCAATTATAGATTTTAAATTCTAATATATTTATTAATTATGTATTGTTAAAAATTTATTTGAGCATTAAATAAGCAACGAAAATTTTTAACTGGATTTTCGATTAATAAACGAAGCGGGTTTTGGAAACCCGTTTTTTGACGGATGTTACAGTATCCCTTACTTTTAGAAATTTCGTCCCGAAATTTTAAGTAGTGGTATGTTTGACTCGAAAGGAGGGTGGTTTTTGACAATGACATACTCCGAAGGGGGTAAGAGTTTAAATTTTATTTGAGGCGGTAACGTTCCTAGTAAGGGTTGAATACCCTACTACAGGAATCGCTTTTTGATGCCTAAGATAAGGAATATTGATAAACAGAGTTAATTGACTAGGTATGATCTCATGCACAAGAGTTTTGAGAGAATCGATACGTTTGGAAAGATAAGGTTATATCCTAAAACAAAACTTCTACCACTAAAACCTACATGGAACTTCTCATAACCCCCTGACAATGACTCTAATCCTTTGACAAGAATACTTATATATAGGAAGTACCAGCGGCGTATCCACCATATTCTTGTCAAATTTTCATTGGCTTTATCAGTAAATTATGATTAGTTCTATTTGACTCTAAAACATAAACAAACACAACAACCAAAACTTGAGTCTCAAATCTGAAAGTATACATGATTGAATGATGACAGTACCTCTCTCGTTTGTTATGATGAAGGGGTTAGTCTAGGTAAAAGTGAGACACAACCCAACTTCTTTGAATGATGAGACTGAGATACGTCGAGATGTATGATGATATGAATGTTAAATCAATAAGTATAAAACAAAACTGGAAATAGTAATTCGCATTAAGATTCTTGGATACATAAATTTCAAATTTAAAATTTAAAATTGAGATACGTAAAGATTGAGATAACATAGAGAAAACGTAAAAACTAGACGGTTGGAGTTGAGTCCTGATTTTTGGTGAGGGAAGACTAGTTGGGTGGTTCGTTTGGGTCGTCATTATCTTCAACAGGATTGGCGTTGATGTTGTAAGCTCTTCCTCTTGCTGGTGGTGGAGCTGGGTTTGCTTGATTTGCTTGGTTAACTGGGTTTGCTTGAGCTTGGGCGTTTATGATGTTAACCAATCGAGGGCATGTGTTTCTAAAGTGGGTAGGGTCAGCACAATTAAAACAAGCTCAAACATATGGAAACATGGGGTATTGGGGTTTTTGATTTGTTTGGATCATGTTTTGAGTAGGGGGTGAGGTTTGGTTTTGAGAGGCGCGGCAAATCTTGCTCAAATAACCATAACGCCCACAATTTGCACATAGTCGACAAGGTAAGGTAGATGGATGGTGATAAAAACAGGTGTTGCATTGAGGGTGAGCTCCAATGTAAGGTTTCTTATTTGGGTAAGTAGAGTTGGGTGCTACTTGAGTGATTGGAATAGCTTGGAGGGGTATGGCTTGTGAAGCTGGTTGATTGCCTTGGGTAATAGCGAAATTTTGTCCGTCTCGTTTTCTCTTGGGGGTGGTTTGAGAAGGGGATTCGGTTTGGGTGGAGTTTGAGGTTTTGGTTGATGCTTTATCCTTCTTCTTCTCCTCCGTGAAGTCTTTATTCCGTATGCGGTTTTCGGTGAGCTCTGTAGCTAACTCCATTGCTGCTTCCAAAGTTGCAGGTGTGATACTTATTACAGGGTCTTGAATTTTTGAAGGAAGACCTCGAATGTAGTGCTCGATCAAACGGTAGAGATGAGTGAACAAGTTGGGGACCATCTGATTTAACTCAAGGAATCTCTTGTTGTATGTGGTGTGGTCGCCTTCCTTTTGTTCCAAAGAATAGAACTCGTCCTCTAATTTCTTGATTTCGCTTCTTGGACAGAAACGTCTTGTCATGATCTCCCTCAATTCTTCCCAAGTCAAAGTCATAGCATTCTCAGTACCTCGCTTGGCCTTCTCTGTATTCCACCATGTAAGTGCTACTCCAAACAAACGACCGGTAGCATATCGCACCTTGCGATCATCGGGGCAGTCGCAATTGAGAAAGGTGTTTTCCATCTCCTCAAACCAATGGAGGAGAGCGGTGACACCTTCAGTCCCTTCGTATTTTGTAGGGTCGCAGGATTTGAAATGCTTGAAGGTGCATTTAGTGGCTTTGGGGGGAGGATTGACAATGTTTTGATCTTCTTGGTTGATTGGGTTGACGGGATTAGCGGTAAGGGCCTGTTGTACTTGAATTACGATGTTGGGTATTACGGCAGCCATTTGTTGAGCGATTTGGGCAGCCATGCGCTCGCGGGATTTTCCTGATCTCATTTTTCTACGAGAGAGACTGGAAGACATCTACAAGAAATACGCATCGAGAGTATGAGTTTGACGTTTTAGGTGTCATGTGTCGTATGTAGGAATGAACATTCATAAAATAAATATAAAATAATAAATCTACTACATCCATAGGATGTCTTGGGCTTTGCTCGTAATTGGGCCTTGCATGCCGCCATACTTCACCTTCGTAATCATGTGGGCCCCCATGATTACCGGGTCTTTCATATGGTTCGGATGTGTTAGCCTGGTAACGTACACTAAAACCCGGAGAAAATCGAGAAATATGTATGTAACGTATGATATTCGGAATGTATCTAGGTGTGGACACGGTGGCACCTCAAAGTGGGGTTAGTTCGAACGACGTTTGGTGTGGGATGCTTTGGCCTAATAGGTCCTTCGTACTCTCATCGTTAGTCCCCAGGTAGGCAAACTGGTCCGTTATATTGGATTTATACGAATGCTAACCTAGACAGGACGTTCCGACTACCGGTACTTGTACCCTTACAGTTACTACATGCCTGTCGTAGAACTCACTTTGATGAGATTGAAAAAAAAAATGCGACAAAATCTTGAATAAAGGAATATGAGGATGACTTGAATATGTGAACATTGAAATAGGCGTGATGAATGTATATGTAAGCTTGTTATGTTTGACAATAAGTATAACTCATTAAATATCACACAATATGATAGTGGAAGTGTTTGCATGCATTTGTGTGTGTAATAAATACAAAACAAATAAACATCATGACTTTGCATGTAACCACATAAACAATTAAAATCTAATTAACTATAGTATAGGCTCTAAGGGTCTAATAACCTATCCTATATCCCTATAGTCAAAGCTCTGATACCAATCTGTCACACCCCGACCCGCAGCGGAAAAGGTGATCGGGGCATGATTGGGTTTTCATCAAAGCTCATGACATTTACTATTAAGTTTCATATTTATTATTTCCTTTTAAAGGAGAACATTACAATCAATATACAAGTACATCATGTTCTATACATTTATCAAGACTTCATTATTTTTCTTCTAAGGCAATTTCCTACGTGTTCCTTACTTCAACCTGTCCACCTGTATCATGTGTAAAAATAGGGTTTTGGGTCAACAAAAAGTTGGCGAGTGAATCTTATTTAAACATTAGAAAGGATTAGTTATGTTGGTCATTTGAATAAAATTGTGCACAACCAAATATGAATAAACGTAAATGTAAGTTTAATCACAAAACACATAATATTAATTAATACACACGCACACACCAAATGAATGATTTTGAGGCACGCGATGTTCAACTCGTCTCCCACGAGGAACTGATGGGCCTAATGAATGATTTTGAGGCACGCGATGTTCAACCCGACTCCAATGGGGAACTGATGGGCCTAATGAATTGATTTGCACGCAACTTGACTAAATGTAAACACACATTACAACAAACAATATTTACATTATAAGTTTAGATCATATAATGGTAATAGCACGAGTTTGAATAAGCGAAATAATTAAAGCGACACATGATACACCCAAAAACATGAATAAAAAGGGGAATTTGTAAGAATTCACTCACAGTGGTTGCGTTTCTTGGATTGACGATGAATGCGCACGAATTTGGATTTAACCACGAGAGAAACTAACCTAAATAATAACATAATAATTCGATAAATAAATAAACTTTTATTTGAGATTAATATTTTTAATTAGTGTTCTCAATGGGGTTGTTAGATTTATTTTTGTGAGTTTAAGGAAATTTTCTAACTTCAAAAATATTATTTTTAAGTGTTTTTAATTGATTTTTAAATAAAATAAATAAAAAATAAAAATTTTGACTTTTTGACCGTTGACCGTTGACCGGACCGTTGACCGGTCGGACTGTGTTTATTCTGTGCGCTGAGTGAGGTTCGAATCGTGACCTCTCGTATGCGTGCACGCAGCTCTACCAACTGAGCTACGTGTCTAACCCGAAATATTTCCGATTTTAATTATATTTATATACTATTTAGATTATTTAGAAATCATTTATTTTAAAAAGAATTTTAATTATGTCGAACCGGTGCACATAACAAGTCTCGAACCCGCGACTTTGGTCTTGCAACGCACCCAGCCCTACCAACTGGGCTGGGTGACTAACCCGTTTATACTATGATTTTTATTAAACTTAAATACTAATTGGGAGGTGTTCTGGAGCCTTAAAAAATTTGAGATTTATCAATGAAAACCGATTTAGTGCACGAATCGAACCTGTGACCGGCGCCTTATAATTGCACACAGTCCACCACTGGACTGTGTGTCTAACCTGATTAACAACCCACATTTAATTATATTAAAACACTTTATAACTTCGTCTTCTTCGACTGAATTAATACCCAGAATCATAACTCGACTGTTTAATCAAATCTTACTGAATTAGTTGATTGATTATTACTGATAACGAAAATAATTTAAACAGAAAAGGATTTAAGGATGTTGTACCGAACAGGTGTGAGTTCCGGTGACTGAAAGAAGTTCCGGCGAACTGTAACTTGCGACAAAGGCTCTACCAGAAGTTTGAGGTGAGTGCGGTGCTTTCTTTCTGAGCTCTAGAAGTCTTATTTTAGAGTAAGGCAAAGAAATGAAATAGGTTCGGTTTTCCGGTGACCAATTCCGGCGAAATTGGAAATATCCGACGACGAGTTTCTGAGCACTTCAACTACGAAAAGGTGTGCGGTCTTGAACGAAAGGATTCCCGGAAGGTTGAGGGGGGTATATATGGTAGAACAGGATGTATTGGGTCGGAATTTTGTCTTGATTCACGGTCAAAACTTTTTCCGGCGGTTACGAATGGAATTGGGGTTTAGACATCGGTTATAACCGATGTCGAATTTAGTTCACGCGTTTTAGTCAAAAGAAACGGTCGTGATTCGCGAAATCTTCGGTTTTTTCCGGCGACTGCGGATTTGGGCACGCTGATTCCTGATTTTGAGTTTCGGGTTTACTTAAATGTTATTTGTTTTTGTATTTGTTACAAATGGAATGTGTGGCGGAGTGGTGTGTTGGTTGTTTGTTGAACCGGCTGACCCGGGTTCGAAACCCGTCAGCCTCATTTATTGTTTTATTCACTTATTTTTATAAAATTTCAATTATAGATTTTAAATTCTAATATATTTATTAATTATGTATTGTTAAAATTTATTTGAGCATTAAATAAGCAACGAAAATTTTTAACTGGATTTTCGATTAATAAACGAAGCGGGTTTTGGAAACCCGTTTTTTGACGGATGTTACATGTCAGCCCCGGGGACCACTTGATTTGATGTCACTTTCTATTTCTGGGCCTGTCCCGAAGAGGGTTCAAGATTTTGTGGAGGATTAATGAGTTCATAGCTGTTTATGATAATTGACCCAAGATTCGAAGTATAAACAATCGATAGCGAGGCATGTTGATAGAAGGTATTTGTTTTGTGTTCTATGTTTCGTGGGATCCATATCACTAAGAATGCTTAATTGGTCGAATGTTGTTAACAGGATATAAGTGTGTTCAGGAGACGTGCATGTTGACTATAGAGGAATATCTTTGTTTGACTGTTTGGTACTAAAGATGTTATTTTCTATGGGAATAGCAACAGTTGAGTGAATTGGACATGTTAAAGAGGCAATAGTAACAAATCTTCATAAATGCTGCTAACTTGCGTTAGGGGTTTGTGGCACTTGTTGGCAGCCAAATATTATGAGGAATCTTCATTTGACTGTTGTAATCGGGTTAGAGTTTGTCTACGATTCGGGCCCAATTAGAGCATTATTTGGCCAAATGGTAATGGTTTCATTATAATGTTAATTGTTGGGCGTTTTTGTGCCACCTAGATTTAGTTTTCATTTTTCACGCCTTCGGTTTTCGTTGGGCCGTTTCGAATGTTTAATTTTATATGTTGGTTATGAGGTGATATGACAGATTTAGTTTTGGATAATTTTAAACTATGTGTATTATTTCATCAAATTTTCCCTTGGAATTTTGTTTGGACATTGTCATTCACGGGTATTCATAGAATCAACGTGATTGATCTTACTTATCATTTCTACTCTACATCAGAACTAGAGTATGGTGAGTGTGATATTCCAGAGAATGTATGCGAGTGTGTGTGTTCAACCAGAGATTCGTGTGTCTATCAAGCTCAATGTCCCACTAAATATCTAGCTAATCTCAATGAACTAACTATCCGAAATTTCAGCCATGCATCCACGTTCTCCACCAACGGTCATGACTCTTTTTGCACATGCTGGAGTTATAAGCATATTCCCCGTGATTCCCGGTTAGAACAAGTCTTTCCTCGTCTAAGACCTGCATACAGATGTTAAACAAACAAGTGACCAATTGTTAGTAAGCATACATATAGATAAGGATCCTTGATCCTTAGACTCCCTGCTTCATATGCTAAGAATAAATGATTCAGGTTAAGCCTCATGATAAATGATCCAGACATGCTAAAAATCAGCCCCTAACAATTACCGACGGATATGACATCAATTAGATTCGTCATATTTCCATTCAATGCGGACTAGCCGTTGTGATGCAGAACTAGCCGTTACACCCTCTGACTGTAACATCCGTCGAAAAACGGGTTTCCAAAACCCGCTTCGTTTATTAATCGAATATCAAGTTATAAAATTTCGTTGCGTATTTATGATTAATTTTAATTTTAAACAATACATAATTAATAAACATTTTAGAATATAGAAACTAAAATTGTTAAAAAGTAAAAATAAAGTAAATAAAAAAGAAAATAGGTTGCCGGGTTTCGAACCCGGGTCAGCCGGAAGACACAACCAACACACATCATAACCACTCCGCCACTTGACTTGTTTGTGTAAACAATGAATCATATAAAACTTAAGTCGCACCCGGGAATTCATATGTTTGCGCCAAAACTGAAACCGATAATCGGCTTTCAACTATCCAGACTTTTGAGTGATCGCTAATTGCTGATTATAACCGATAAATCAATTGCTGCCCACGTTCTAATCAATTCAGTTTTCAATTGCCTTGATTCATATGATTTTTGGGAGTTGAAAACCGAAATCATTTACTTCCAATTTACACAGATAATATCATCGCCTCATAACTCAGAAGCACTCACAGAACCTTCAATTTCATTTGCGCTCTAATTTCTGTTCGTCGGAAACGTTATCTGCTATCGCCGGACTTTCGTCGGAAAACCGGGACATACGTCAAATCGGTAAATTTCTCGATTCTTTCATTCTCAGTCCATTGTTAGACTTTCACTAACTTAAATCCTTCAACCAGAATCGGTCCCAGACGACGTTACCAGATATTCTACACTCGCCGGAAAATCTCTGGACATTTCCGAAAACACGCTGTGAATCGGTACAAACATCTAAACCCTCTAATAAACTTTGTTTGGTAACTCAATTTCACAATTAGTTAATCAAAACAGTTAATGTCACACCCCGACCAGCAGCGGAAATAATAGTCGGGGCATAATTGGGTTATCACCAAAGCACATGACATTTACTATTATGTTTCATAATTAAATGAAGTCAAAGTTACATTTCTCAAACCTTCAAACATGTTCATTCATTACAAAGGAAAATAACCAAACATAATAATCCAAACACTAAATCATTTTATTTCTTCTAATCCAGGTCCTACGTGTTCCTAGCTGCTGCTGGTTCACCTGTATCATGTGTAAAATGGGAGGTTTTTTTGGGTCAACATAAGTTGGCGAGTGAACCTTATAGATAAACATTTAATAATGATTTTCTGGTTAGTTTATCAATAAAATATTGTGCATAATCATAAAAGAGCATATGTATGAAATCAAGCAATGGCAACATCGGTTACAATTATAACATACATTAACAATCGATACATACATGAACATACCAACATCATATGATAATTAACATAAATGAACTGTGAGATCAAGGCTCAATCAAACGGAGCCGATCGTATTGCATGAACTGAGAATGTAAATTGAACTGTGCGCTCAAGGCTCAATCAAACGGAGCCGAGCGTATTGCATGAACTGGAATGAGAATAAATGACCGATCAAGGCTCAATCAAACGGAGCCGATCGTGCGGGCACGCCCTGATCAACCGCATAATAGAATGGGGATCAAACTCAACCTCGAGGGATGGGGAGCTACGGCCTCAGCAATTGCATGTACTGAAATAATAACTTGCAAACAATACTAACTACTTAACAGCAACAACTAACACACATGTCATGATATGATATATGCACAATAACTTAGTTATAATAAGTAAATGAACAAAACACATGATACACCCCAAAAATGTGATTAAAACGGGGAATTTGAAGGGTTCACTCACATTGGGTGCGTTGGATTTGAGTTGGTGAGATGCGCACGATTTAGACGAAGCGAGTTAACGAGGAATCACTGACCTAAATAATAATAGGAAAAATATATTAAATGGATGGATTTTATTAAAGATTTTTAATGGGATTTTTAGATATATTTTTGTGAGTTTATGGCTATTTTCTATCCTTAAAAATGTTATTTTTAAGTATTTTTAATTGATTTTTAATTTAAATAAAACAAATAATTATTTAAAAAAAAATAATATTTTTTTTTTACTGTTTGACCGTTGACCGTTGACCGGTTCGGTCAGCGATAATTCTTGCGCCGAGCGGGATTCGAACCGGTGACCTTCCGTTCACGCGCACGTAGCTCTACCAACTGAGCTACGTGACTAACCCGTTAGAAATCTAGTTTTAATTATATTAATACACTTATTCGAATTTACCGAAAATTCCTTTATTTTACAAAACGTTTTATTCTCATTAAACCGGTGTTTGTGTCGGGACTCGATCGCGTGACGTGCAGTTTGTGTTGCACACAGTCCACCGCTGGACTGTGTGTCTAACCCGGTTATATTCTTGAATTATATTATACTTAACAACTACTCAATCTAACCCGGTTAGTTTTATGAATAAAAAGGGAATGTTATTACGCAGTGTGTGTGTAGTAAGGATCGAACTCGGGACTCGTATATAAACTTTGCACACAGTCCACCGCTGGACTGTGTGTCTAACCTGTTAACTATCCGAATTTTATTTACTCTTAACCCGTTTTTATGTTCGTCTTCTTCACTATAACTACCGGTTTTTTTACACAGACCACTGGTTCAGGGTTCTACTACTTAAATAACATGACTACTACTTTGAATGAACAAACCGAACAGTTTGGGGAAAAGAAATACCGGACAGGTCGTCTTCTTCAGGAAGTCCGGCGAGAACAGGCAACTCTGTTATTGAAACTTCGGCTGAGAGGGGCTAATCAACAGAATTAAAGAATTAGATTTGAAATTGAACCAGAGTACATGGATTATTAGCACAATTGAATGTGTTTACCGTCAACTAGCGTGGTTCCGGCAAATTCCAGAATTTCTCCGGCGAAACCAGAAATCCAGCAAAGTCTTCTGTGACTGACTTTGAGTGACGGAATAATGTTAGTAGTGTCCTAACAATAGATTGAAACAGCAAGAGAGCAAAATCTTACTGGTTTGAGTTGAACACGGTTTTCCGGCGAGAGTTGCAGAGAATTCCGGCGACAATTTTCTTGTGCTCAAAAGACTTGGAAACGTGACGAAAAGGGTTTGGAGTGTATTTGAGACAGTTCAGAATCGTATAAATGATTGGAATCAGAATTATTTGAAGCTTGACTGTCTTTCGGTTTCAAAACCCAAAACTTGAAGTTCATTCAATCTGAACTTTAATTAGAAACCGATATGCGTCGGTTATAAGTTAACTAAACGAACGAAAACTGATTTGACGATTTGGCTTACCGATTTTCCGTTATTCAGATATCATTAACCGTTAAACCGAGTTTGCGTATAAAATTTAATTGTTTTCATAATACTAACAGAAAACAATTGGTGGCGGAGTGGTTTGGAGACGGAAAGATAAATCGTTGGAGGCAGTTGACCCGGGTTCGAGTCCGGTCAGCTCCAACTATTTTTTATTTATTTTATTTTAACTTTTTATCAAATATAATTTTTATAGTTTAGTTTATATATTAATTATGTAACGTTTAAACTCAAAATACTCATAAATACTTAATGAAATTTCGTAACTTGGTATTTGATTACAAAACGGAGCGGGTTTTGGAGACCCGATTTATACAAATGTTACAGTATCCCCTACTTTTAGGAATTTCGTCCCGAAATTCAAACAGTTGATGTAGTAGGGAAAAGATGAGGGTATTTTTCACGCATTGAGTCTTCACGTTCCCAAGTAAACTCAGGTCCCCGTTTCGACTCCCAGCGTACCCTAACAATAGGAATGCGACTTCGACGTAGACGCTTTTCTCCGTAGTCCATAATCTCTACTGGCCTTTCGATAAAATGCATGGATTCATCAATCTGAATATCCTCCAGTGGAATATGAAGATTCTCATCAGCGAGGCACTTCTTCAAGTTCGACACGTGGAATGTGGGATGAATTCTGTCGAGTTCTTCCGGTAGGTCAAGCTTGTAAGCTACAGGACCTACTCTTTCGAGTATCTTGAAAGGTCCTACGTAACGTGGTGCTAGCTTTCCCTTTTGACCAAAACGAACTACTCCCTTCCATGGTGACACTTTTAAAAGCACATGATCACCAACGCTAAACTCCAAGGGCTTCCGTCGTTTATCTGCGTAACTCTTTTGACGACTTTGAGCTGCTAGAAGATTGTTTCGGATTTGATGAATCTTATCTGTTGTTTCTTGGATTAATTCCGGACCAGTAATTTGAGCTTCCCCAATTTCGTGCCAACAAACAGGAGATCGACACTTTCGACCATATAAAGCTTCAAAAGGTGCCATGCCGATGCTAGAATGATAACTGTTGTTGTACGAAAATTCGACTAATGGTAGGTGGGCGTCCCAATTTCCCTTGAAGTCTATGACACATGCTCTAAGCATATCCTCAAGGGTTTGAATGGTGCGCTCAGACTGTCCATCAGTTTGGGGATGATAGGCGGTACTGAGATCTAGTCGAGTGCCCTTAGCGGATTGTACTGCCTGCCATGTCCGTGAGGTGAAACGACCATCACGATCAGAAATAATACTTAATGGAACTCCATGACGGCTGACGATTTCGCTGATATAAATACGAGCAAGCTTTTCGTTCTTGAAATCTTCTCGAATAGGAATAAAGTGAGCTGATTTTGTGAGTCGGTCTATAATCACCCATATAGTGTCATACCCACTAGAAGTGCGAGGTAACCCGGTAATGAAATCCATGGTTATATTTTCCCACTTCCAGACAGGTATTTCTGGTTGGACCAGAAGTCCTGAGGGTCTTTGGTGTTCAGCCTTTACTTTAGAACAAGTGAGACACTTGGAAACAAAAACAGCAATATCTTTCTTCATTCCAGGCCACCAATAGGTGTACCGTAGGTCTTGATACATCTTATCGGCTCCTGGGTGTATAGAATATCGCGACTTGTGGGCTTCATGCATGAGTGTTTCACGAAGATTGATATGGTTAGGAATCCATATACGATCTAGGTAATACAAAATACCATCAGATTTAGTTTCCAGCTTTAGCTCAGCTCCACAGGACATCTCCTTTTGTACATCTTCCTCTGTTATTGAAACGTGTTGAGCTTCTCGAATTTGATCCTTAATTTTGGTTATAATTTGCGAACATAGAATATGAATGGAGTTCGCATAACCCTTTCGACTAAGTGCATCAGCCACCACATTTGCTTTACCAGGGTGGTATTTGATTTCACAGTCGTAATCATTTAGAAGTTCGACCCATCTTCGTTGCCTCATATTTAACTCTTTCTGATTGAAGATATGTTGAAGACTCTTGTGGTCAGTGTATATTTCACACTTCGTACCATAAAGATAATGTCTCCATATCTTAAGAGCGAATACAACGGCTCCAAGTTCAAGGTCATGAGTGGTGTAGTTCTTCTCGTGTGTCTTGAGTTGCCTTGAGGCATAAGCTATGACTTTTCCTCTTTGCATGAGAACGCAACCTAACGTAATTTGCTTTATGTTTATTGTTACATTCAATGTTATGCAACATGTTCATAAGTACATATTACTATACAATGCTCATCATGAATCATATCCTCATAACATATCATATCCATGAGAGCACACACCACACAATTTCCATGATTTTTGCCACGATTTTTGTATTTTTTCAAATCACATCAAAGTGAGTTTTCATGACGGGCATGTAGTAACTGGAAGGGTATAAGTACCGGTAGTCGGAACGTCCTGTCTAGGCTTGGCATTCGTATAAATCCAAAATAAAGGACCAGTTTGCCTACCTGGGGACTAACTATGAGAGTACGAAGGACCTATTAGGCCAAAGCATGCTATACCAAACGTCGTGTGAGCTAACCCCACTTTGAGTTGTCATTGTGTCTACACCTGGACACCCTCCGACCATACATCTCGCAAACATATTTCATGGTTTTCATTCGGGTGATGCGAGTGTTAAACCGCCAACACCAATGTGAATCCTACTAAGCCAATAGTCATGGGGCCCACATGACTATATAGGTGATGGTATGGGGGACATTGGAGGCCCAAACATGAGCAAACCCAAGACATCTTATGGATGTAGTTGCATTATTGATGTTTATGTTATTTTTTTTTAAAACGACACATGACACCTAAAAAGACTCCTTAAACTCACAATCTTCTTATGTATGTTCCTGTAGATGTCGACTAGGCACCAACGTGGAGGTAGAAGGTCAGGAAGGTCAAACGAACGCTTGGCCACCCAAATCGCAAAACAAATGGCCGCGGTGCTTCCTGACATCGTAATTCAAGTCCAACAAGCTCTCGCCGCAAATCCTATAAACCCACCCAATCAAGACGACCAGAACGTCGACAACCCTCCCTCTAAAAAGTGCTCTTACAAACACTTCAAGTCTTGCAATCCCCCGAAATATAAAGGGACCGAAGGTGTCACTGCTCTCCTCCACTGGTTTGAGGAAATGGAGAACACCTTCCTCAATTGCGATTGTCCCGAGGATCGCAAGGTACGTTACGCAATCGAGAGACTATTTGGAGTAGCTCTTACCTGGTGGAATACAGAAAAAGGTTAGAGGGGAATCGAAGATGCAATGGCCTTAACATGGGAGGAGTTAAGGGAAATCATGACGAGACGTTTCTGTCCAAGAAGCGAGATCAAAAAGTTAGAGGATGAATTCCACTCGTTGAAGCAAAAGGAAGGAGATCATACTTCCTACAACAAAAGGTTTCTAGAGTTGAACCAAATGATCCCCAACTTGTTCACCCCAGTATACCGCTTAGTCGAACACTACATTCGAGGCCTCCCCTCGAAAATTCAAGACTCAGTTCTAAGCACTTCGCCTGCAACACTTGAAGCTGCTATGGAACTAGCTACCGAGCTTACCGAGAATCGCATCCGAAACGGCAAATTTAAGGATGAGAAAAAGAAAGCCCCCATTGAGGGCCAAACTTCAAACCATTCCACCTCCTCCTCAAAGTTTGATAGTAAGAGGAAACGAAACACAAGAAACTTTGCTGTCACACAAACAAATTTCCCTATCCCTGCTGCACCCATCACTCAAGTTGCCCCCTCATCTGCACCATATAAAAAGCCATACTCCGGCCCATACCCAAAATGCAACCGTTGCCAATACCATCACTTTCCTGATCATCCCTGCCAACATTGCACCGGCTGTGGCCATGCAGGTCACACCATCCAAACCTGTCGCGCACTTCAGCGAACGAACCGCAATCAGCCCTCAACCCAAACCCACCATCAGATAGTGGGTCAAGCCCAACAACCTTTACCCCTACCACCTGCCCAACATGTAGCCCAATCCTACTACCAACCCAACTGTAACATTTGTCAAAAACGGGTTTTCCAAACCCGCTTCGTTTGTAATCGAATATCAAGTTATAAATGTTTCGTTGCGTATTTATGTCAATTTTAATTTTAAACGATGCATAATTAATATGCAAATTAGAATTTAAAAATTATAATTAATAAAAAGTAAAAATAAAATAAATAAAAAGAAAGCCGGCTGTAGGGATTCGAACCCGGGTCAGCCGGGTAAGTATAAGACTTAACATGCACACATATAACCACTCCGCCACTTGATGTTTTCTATTAATTCTAGGAATCAATTAAACCTTATGTTCAACCACGAATCGATCTGTTTACGCTAACTGAAACCGTTATCGGTTTCCAAACGTCCAAAAACGTTTGAGTGTTCACGGTTTCTGTCAATAACCGATACACCGACACCTCCAATCAATTTAGCTTTGAATGGACTTGAATTCAAGAGTTGATCGGTTTTAATAACCGAAAACCTGCATTTCCTGAATTACTCCAATGATAGTCCCCTCTCGCGACTCAAACTCATCTGCAGACCTTCAATTTCACTTTCGGAATACTTTCAGTTCGTCGGAAAAGCTATTTGAACTCGCCGGACTATCGCCGGAAAACCGTGTTTTCCATCAAATCAGTAAGTATCTCAATTCTTTCATCGTATATCAGTTGTTAAGCTGTTGCTAACTCAAACCCTTCAATCGGAATCAGTTTCAGACGTCGATATCGGATAATTCACTCTCGCCGGAAAACTTCTGAAAGTTCCCAATTCTCGCTGTGAAACGGTATAGTCTTTTAAACCTTCTGGTAATCCTTGTTCAGTGCTTCAATTCCGCATTTAGCTAATCAAATTGATAATCTATCCGCTCAGACGAAATACGTAAAAACAGAGCCGACGACTTCGCCGGAATTCTGAGATAAATCGTTTCTCCGGTATGTTTACTTCCAAAATCTTCTCTGCCATTTCGTTTTAGTCATTTGAATGTTTGTCAATCGAATTAATCAAGAATCAGTAGAGTAATCGTAGTCTGTGTTTTTGTAATGAAGAAGACGAAGTTAGGTTGTTTATAAGTTTATTATAAATTGGATATTATCTCGGGTTAGACACACAGTCCAACGGTGGACTGTGTGCGCACATATATCGCACGCCGCGAGTTCGATCCTTGACACACACGTATACTCTGTAATAAAGATGTTTTATTTTTCTAACTAAACCGGATTAACTCACGGTAGATGTTAAGTATAATAAAAATCGGTATATTAACCAGGTTAGACACACAGTCCAGCGGTGGACTGTGTGCAACACTAACCCATAGGTCCCGGTTCGAGACCTGTTGCACACTCCGGTTTGATGATTAAAACCCTTTTTGAAAATAAAAGAATTTTGAATAAACTAAAATAGTATATAAATATAATTAAAAACAGAATTGTTTCGGGTTAGACACGTAGCTCAGTTGGTAGAGCTGCGTGCACGCGTACGGGAGGTCTCTGGTTCGAGTCCTGCCCGGCGCATACATACACACAATAGAACCGGTCAAACAGTCAACAGTCACAGTCAAACAGTCAACGGTCAATGGTCAACGCAAAAGTCAACATTTTTTATATTTTTATTTATTTAATTTAATTTAAAAATCAATTAAAAATACTTAAAAATAATGTTTTTAAAGATAGGAAATAGCCTTAAACTCACAAAAATATATCTAAAAATCCTATTAAAATTATTAATAAAATCCACTCATTTACTATACCTTCCGTTATTATTTAGGTTAGTTAATCCTCGTTGATCAATCCTTCAAACTCGTGCGCATCTCAGCATCTCCAACCGAACGCACCCAAGGTGAGTGAATCTCTACAAATTCCCCGTTTTAATCACGTTTTGGGGTGTATCATGTGTCTTACCAATTATTATATTTAAATCATTGTGCATACATCATATCCATGAACAAATGTGTATTCAGCTTGTATCAACTGTTTGTGTGGTTATTGTTTAGATTTAATTTATTATTTTCAGTACATGCAATATCATAGGCCGCCGCTCCCCATTACATTATGAGCGTTGAGCAGTTCCCCATTACATTATGAGTGTGAACCGGGCGTTGCCAACATACGATCGGCTCCGTTTGATTGAGCCTTGATCGCACAGACATTCATCATAGGCCGTCAGTTTCCCATTACATTATGAGCGTGAACGTGACGTTGCCAATATATACAGTTTCATTCATGTTATATATTGATGCAAGTTCATATGTTATTGTATGTGGTTGTTATTGTTATTGTTTGATTATTTACATTTGCTCACATATGACTATTGCACAATTTTTCCATGATAAAGATAACAAGAAATCAATAATAAATGTTTATCTAACAAGATTCACTCGCCAACTTATGTTGACCCAAAAACCCCCATTTTTACACATGATACAGGTGATCCAGCTGCAGCAAGAAACACATAGGATTGGCTTAGAAGAATAAACTGGTTTAGAGCTTGGATTGTTTAGTTGCTTATTTTTCTTTGTATTTGTATGAACATGTTTGGATTATTGAGAATGTAATTTTGACTTTAATAAATATGAAACATATTAGTAAATATCATGAGCTTTGGTGATAACCCAATTATGCCCCGACTCTTATTCCGCTGCGGGTCGGGGTGTGACAGATTGGTTTCAGAGCCATGACTATAGGGATATAGGATAGGTTATTAGACCCTTATAGCCTATACTGTAGTTGATTAGAAATTTTTAAGATTTTTGTGTGTTACATGCAAAATTCATGATGTTTATATGTTTTATGTTTAATGTTACATTCAATGTTATGCAAGCATGTTCATAAGTACATATTATTATATAATGCCTATCATGAATCATATTCTCATAACATATCATATCCATGAAAGCACACATCACATCATTTTCATGATTGTTTTTACAATGATTTTTGTATTTTCAAGTCACATCAAAGTGAGTTCTCATGACGGGCATGTAGTAACTGGAAGGGTACAAGTACCGGTAGTCGGAACGTCCTGTCTAGGCTGGCATTCGTATAAATCCAAAATAAAGGACCAGTTTGCCGACCTGGGGACTAACGATGAGAGTACGAAGTACCTATTAGGTCAAAGCATGCTATACCAAACGTCGTGTGAGCTAACCCCACTTTGAGTTGTCATTGTGTCTACACCTGGACACATTCCGACCATACATCTCGTAAACATATTTCGTGGTTTTCATTCAGGTAATGCGAGTGTTAAACCGCCAATACTAATGTCAATCCTACCAAGCCAATAGTCATGGGGGCCCACATGACTATACAGGTGAAGGTATAGGGGACATTTGAGGCCCAACATGAGCAAACCCAAGACATCCTATGGATGTAGTTGCATTATTGATATTTATGCTATTTTCATTTTCTTTAAGACACATGACACCTAAAAAGACTCCATAAACTCACAATCTTCTTATGCATGTTCCTGTAGATGTTGGCTAGACAACAACGAGCGGGTAGAAGATCAGGAAGGTCACACGAACGCTTGGCCACTCAAATCGCAAAACAAATGGCCGCGGTGCTTCCTGACATTGTGGTTCAAGTACAACAAGCTCTCGCCACCAATCCCACCAATCCTCCCCAGCAAGAAGACCAGAACATCGGCAACCCTCCTACCAAAAAGTGCTCATATAAACATTTCAAGTCTTGCGATCCTCCGAAATTTGAAGGGACCGAAGGTATCACTGCTCTCCTCCACTGGTTTGAGGAAATGGAAAACACCTTCCTCAACTGCGATTTCCCGAGGATCGCAAGGTACGATACGCAACCGGGAGACTATTTGGGGTAGCTCTTACTTGTTGGAATACTAAAAAGGGTAAGAGGGGAATCGAAGATGCAATGGCCTTAACGTGGAGGAGTTAAGGGAAATCATGACGAGACGATTCTGTCCTAGAAGTGAGATTAAAAAGTTAGAGGACGAATTTCATTCATTGAAGCAAAAAGAGGGAGATCATACTTCCTACAACAAGAGGTTCTTAGAGTTGAACCAGATGGTCCCTAACTTGTTCCCCAGTTTACCGTTTAGTCGAGCATTATATTCGAGGTCTTCCCTCGAAAATTCAAGATTCAGTTCTCAGCACTTCGCCAGCAACACTTGAAGCTGCTATGGAACTAGCTACTGAACTGACCGAGAATCGAATTCGCAACGGTAAATTTAAAGAGGAGAAAAAGAAAGCCCCTGTTGAGGGCCAAACTTCAAACCATTTCACCTCATCCTCTAAGTTTGCTAACAAGAGGAAACGCAACACCAGAAATTTCGCTGTCACACAAACCAATTACCCTATCCCTGCTGCACCCATTACCCAAGTTGCCCCCTCACCTGCACCATATAAAAGGCCATACTCTGGCCCATTACCAAAATGCAACCGTTGCCAATACCATCACTTTCCTGATCATCCCTGCCAACATTGCACCGGCTGTGGTCGCGCAGGTCATAATGTTCAAACCTGTCGCATACCTCAGCGAACGAACCGCCACCAGCCTTCAACCCAAACCCACCAACAAATAATGGGTCAAGCCCAACAACCCCTACTACTACCACCTACCCAACATTTAGCCCAATCATACTACCAACCCAACTATCCCATGGTGCAACCTATGCGGGCTTGCTACAATTGTGGAGATCCAAGCCACTTTAGAAACACTTGTCCACGTTTGGTGAACATTATACATGCTCAAGCCCAAGCAAATCCGGTGAATCAAGCTAACCAAGCTCCTCCACCTGCAAGAGGAAGAGCTTTCAACATCAACGCTAATCAGGCTAGAGCTGACAGCAATGTGGTTAATGGTACGTTTCTTATCAACGGTAGTTATGCATCCATGTTGTTTGATACTGGCGCGGATAAAAGTTTTGTGTCCTTAGAGTTTGAACCCATCCTAAACCAAATTCGTGATAAGCTCATGGAATCCATAACAGTAGAAGTTGCTGACGGAAAACCGGTCTCATTAAACTCTATTATACGCAATTGTACTCTCACCTTAAATGACCACGATTTTCCAGTTGACCTCATTCCTATGAAGTTGGGAAGCTTTGACATTATAATTGGTATGGACTGGCTCAGCCAACATCAGGCTGAAGTTGTATGCCACGAAAAGTTTATACGCATTCCTCTTTCAAACGGTCAGACTCTACGAATCTTTGGAGAAACCTCATCGAAAGGGCTCAGATTAATGTCTTTTCTACAAGCTCGAAAATATCTTCGTAAGAATTATGTCGCATTTTTAACTCATGTCGTCAAAAAGGGAACCATGGAGAAGAAACTCGAAGACATCCCAGTAGTAAAAGATTTTCCGCAAGTTTTTCCTGACGACATTTCAGGACTTCCTCCCTTGAGAGAATTCGAATTCCGCATTGATCTTGTACCTGGTGCTACACCAGTTGCAAAGTCTCCTTATAGGTTAGCCCCCTCTGAAATGCAAGAGCTAGCCAGTCAATTGCAAGAGTTGACTGACAAAGGATTCATACGTCCTAGCTCCTCGCCTTGGGGTGCACCTGTCCTTTTTGTGAAGAAGAAAGATGGAACGTTTCGCATGTGCATCGACTATAGAGAACTCAACAAGTTAACGATCAAGAATCGTTATCCATTACCTCGCATTGATGATCTTCTTGACCAACTTCAAGGCACCAGCTGTTTTTCAAAAATCGACCTTCGTTCTGGTTATCATCAACTCAGAGTACATGAAGAAGACGTCCCAAAGACCGCCTTCTGAACTCGTTATGGTCATTATGAATTCATGGTCATGCCATTTGGTTTAACCAACGCTCCAGCTGTCTTCATGGATCTAATGAACAGAGTCTGCAAACCCTATCTCGATCGTTTTGTTATAGTCTTCATCGACGACATCCTCATTTATTCAAAGTCTAAGTCTGATCATGAACGGCACCTTCGACTCATCCTTACACTCTTAGAAAATGAAAAGCTTTACGCCAAATTCTCCAAATGCGAATTCTGGTTAAAGGAGGTACAATTCCTTGGACATGTAGTCAATGACAAGGGAATACATGTCGACCCCTCAAAAATCATAGCGGTACAAGAATGGCAAGCGCCGCGTACACCAACTGAAGTAAGATCATTCCTTGGTTTGGCTGGCTATTATCGCCGTTTCATTTCAAACTTCTCTCGCATTGTTGTACCACTCACGGCTTTAACTCATAAAGGAAAACCCTTCATATGGGGACCCAAACAAGAAGAAGCCTTCCAAACCCTTAAACAAAAACTCTGTGATGCACCAATTCTCACTCTTCCTGAAGGTTGTGATGACTTCGTGGTTTATTGCGACGCGTCAGGGCAAGGACTAGGCTGTGTTCTAATGCAAAGAGGAAAGGTTATAGCTTATGCTTCGAGACAACTCAAGACTCATGAGAAGAACTACACCACCCATGACCTAGAACGTGGAGCCGTTGTGTTCGCTCTTAAGATATGGAGACATTATCTCTACGGTACTAAGTGTGAAATATACACTGACCACAAGAGTCTTCAACATATCTTCAACCCAAACGGAGTTAAACATGAGGCAACGAAGATGGGTCGAACTTTTAAATGACTACGACTGTGAAATTCGGTACTACCCTGGCAAGGCAAATGTGGTGGCTGATGCACTCAGTCGAAAGGGTTATGCGAATTCCATTCGTCTTCTATGTTCGCAAATCATAACTGACATTAAAGATCAAATTCGAGAAGCCCAACAAGTTTCAGTAACGGAAGACGACGTACGAATGGAGCTGTCCTGTGGAGCTGAACTTAAAATTGAAACTAAATCTGACGGTATTCTGTACTATCTAGATCGCATATGGATTCCTGACCACAACAACCTTCGTGAATTCCTTATGAATGAGGCACACAAAACACGATACTCTATACACCCAGGAGCCGACAAGATGTATCAAGACCTTCGATACACCTACTGGTGGCCTAGAATGAAAAAGGATATTGCTGTTTTTGTTTCCAGGTGCCTTACATGTTCCAAGGTGAAAGCTGAACATCAAAGACCCTCAGGACTTCTGGTCCAACCTGAAATACCTGTATGAAAGTGGGAAAACATAACCATGGACTTCATTACCGGGTTACCTCGCACTCCTGGTGGGTATGACACTATTTGGGTAATCATTGATCGTCTTACAAAATCAGCTCACTTTATTCCAATCCGCGAAGATTTCAAGAACGAGAAGCTAGCTCGTATCTACATCAGCTAAATCGTAAGCCGACATGGTGTACCGTTAAGCATTATTTCAGATCGTGATGGTCGTTTCACTTCACAAACATGGCAGGCCGTACAAGCCGCGTTGGGTACACGATTAGACCTCAGTACCGCTTATCATCCTCAAACTGATTGACAATCTGAACGCACCATTCAAACTCTTGAAGATATGCTTCGAGCATGTGTCATAGACTTCAAGGGAAATTGGGACGCACATCTACCATTAGTTGAATTTTCGTACAACAACAGCTATCATTCAAGCATCGGCATGGCACCTTTTGAAGCGTTATATGGTCGTAAGAGCCGATCTCCAGTATGTTGGCACGAAATTGGGGAAGCTCAAATCACCGGTCCAGAATTGATTCAAGAAACCACAGACAAGATCCATCAAATTCGAAACAATCTTCTAGCGGCTCAAAGTCGTCAAAAGAGTTATGCAGATAAACGACGAAAGCCTTTGGAGTTTAACATTGGTGATCATGTACTTTAAAAAGTATCACCGTGGAAGGGAGTAGTTCGTTTTGGCCAAAAAGGCAAGCTGCCACCACGCTACGTAGGACCTTTCAAGATACTCGAAAGAGGAGGACCTGTAGCATACAAGCTTGATCTACCAGAAGAACTCAACAGAATTCACCCCACGTTCCACGTATCAAACTTGAAGAAGTGCCTCGCTGATGAGAACCTCCATATTCCTCTGGAAGATATTCGGATTGATGAATCTATGCATTTTATTGAAAGACCAGTAGAGATCATGGACTTCGGAGAAAAACGTCTAAGACGAAGCCATATTCCAATTGTTAGGGTACGCTGGGAGTCGAAACGGGGACCTGAGTTTACTTGGGAACGTGAAAACTCAATGCGCGAAAAATACCCGCATCTTTTTCCTACTACTACTACTTAAATTTCGGGACGAAATTCCTAAAAGTAGGGGATATTGTAACATTTGTCAAAAACGGGTTTTCCAAACCCGCTTCTTTTGTAATCGAATATCAAGTTATAAATGTTTCGTTGCGTATTTATGTCAATTTTAATTTTAAACGATGCATAATTAATAAACAAATTAGAATTTAAAAATTATAATTAATAAAAAGTGAAAATAAAATAAATAAAAAAGAAAGCCGGCTGCCGGGATTCGAACCCGGGTCAGCCGGGTAAGTATAAGACTTAACATGCACACATATAACCACTCCGCCACTTGATGTTTTCTGTTAATTCTAGGAATCAATTAAACCTTATGTTCAACCTCGAATCGATCTGTTTACGCTAACTGAAACCGTTATCGGTTTCCAAACGTCCAAAAACGTTTGAGTGTTCGCGGTTTCTGTCAATAACCGATACACCGACACCTCCAATCAATTTAGCTTTGAATGGACTTGAATTCAAGAGTTGATCGGTTTTAATAACCGAAAACCTGCATTTCGTGAATTACTCCAATCATAGTCCCCTCTCGCGACTCAAACTCATCTGCAGACCTTCAATTTCACTTTCGCAATACTTTCAGTTCGTCGGAAAAGCTATTTGAACTCGCCGGACTTTTGCCGGAAAACCGTGTTTTCCATCAAATCAGTAAGTCTCTCAATTCTTTCATCGTATATCAGTTGTTAAGCTGTTGCTAACTCAAACCCTTCAATCGAGATCAGTTTCAGACGTCGATATCGGATAATTCACTCTCGCCGGAAAACTTCTGAAAGTTCCTAATTCTCGCTGTGAAACGGTATAGTCTTTTAAACCTTCTTGTAATCCTTGTTCAGTGCTTCAATTCCGCATTTAGCTAATCAAATTGATAATCTATCCGCTCAGACGAAATCCGTAAAAACAGAGCCGACGACTTCGCCGGAATTCTGAGATAAATCGTTTCTCCGGTATGTTTACTTCCAAAATCTTCTCTGCCATTTCGTTTTAGTCATTTGAATGTTTGTCAATCGAATTAATCAAGAATCAGTAGAGTAATCGTAGTCTGTGTTTTTGTAATGAAGAAGACGAAGTTAGGTTGTTTATAAGTTTATTATAAATTGGATATTATCTCGGGTTAGACACACAGTCCAGCGGTGGACTGTGTGCGCACATATATCGCACGCCGCGAGTTCGATCCTTGACACACACGTATGCTCTGTAAAAAGATGTTTTATTTTTCTAACTAAACCGGATTAACTCACGGTAGATGTTAAGTATAATAAAATCGGTATATTAACCAGGTTAGACACACAGTCCAGCGGTGGACTGTGTGCAACACTAACCCACAAGTCCCGGGTTCGAGACCTGTTGCACACTCCGGTTCGATGATTAAAACCCTTTGAAAATAAAAGAATTTTGAATAAACTAAAATAGTATATAAATATAATTAAAAACATAATTATTTCGGGTTAGACACGTAGCTCAGTTGGTAGAGCTGCGTGCACGCGTACGGGAGGTCTCGGGTCCGAGTCCTGCCCGGCGCATACATACACACAATAGAACCGGTCAAACATTCAACAGTCACAGTCAAACTGTCAACGGTCAATGGTCAACGCAAAAGTCAACATTTTTTATATTTTTATTTATTTAATTTAATTTAAAAATCAATTAAAAATACGTAAAAATAATGTTTTTAAAGATAGGAAATAGCCTTAAACTCACAAAAATATATCTAAAAATCCTATTAAAATTATTAATAAAATCCACTCATTTACTATACCTTCCGTTATTATTTAGGTTAGTTAATCCTCGTTGATCAATCCTTCAAACTCGTGCGCATCTCATCATCTCCAACCGAACGCACCCAGGGTAAGTGAATCTCTACAAATTCCCCGTTTTAATCACGTTTTGGGGTGTATCATGTGTCTTACCAATTATTATATTTAAATCATTGTGCATACATCATATCCATGAACAAATGTGTATTCAGCTTGTATCAACTGTTTGTGTGGTTATTGTTTAGATTTAATTTATTATTTTCAGTACATGCAATATCATAGGCCGCCGCTCCCCATTACATTATGAGCGTTGAGCAGTTCCCCATTACACTATGAGCGTGAACCGGGCGTTGCCAACATACGATCGGCTCCGTTTGATTGAGCCTTGATCGCACAGACATTCATCATAGGCCGTCAGTTCCCCATTACATTATGAGCGTGAACGTGACGTTGCCAACATATACAGTTTCATTCATGTTATATATTCATGCAAGTTCATATGTTATTGTATGTGGTTGTTATTGTTATTGTTTGATTATTTACATTTGCTCACATATGACTATTGCACAATTTTCCATGATAAAGATAACAAGAAATCAATAATAAATGTTTATCTAACAAGATTCACTCGCCAACTTATGTTGACCCAAAAACCCCCATTTTTACACATGATACAGGTGATCCAGCTGCAGCAAGAAACACATAGGATTGGCTTAGAAGAATAAACTGGTTTAGAGCTTGGATTGTTTAGTTGATTATTTTTCTTTGTATTTGTATGAACATGTTTGGATTATTTAGAATGTAATTTTGACTTTAATAAATATGAAACATATTAGTAAATATCATGAGCTTTGGTGATAAACCAATTATGCCCCGACTCTTATTCCGCTGCGGGTCGGGGTGTGACACCAACTACCCCATGATGCAACCTATGCGGGCTTGTTACAACTGTGGAGACCCGAACCACTTCAGGAACACCTGTCCACCCTTGGTGAACATCATCCATGCCCAAGCACAAGCAAATCCAGTAAGCCAGGCTAACCAAGCTCCCCCACCTGCTAGGGGAAGAGCTTTCAATATCAACGCCAATCAAGCTAGGGCTGACAAAAATGTGGTTAACGGTACGTTTCTCATCAATGGTAGTTATGCATCCATGTTATTTGATACTGGCGCGGATAAGAGTTTTGTGTCCTTAGAATTTGAACCCATCCTCAACCAAACTCGTGATAAACTCATGGAATCCATAACGGTAGAAGTTGCTGACGGAAAACCGGTCTCATTAAACTCTATTATACGCAATTGTACTCTCACCCTAAACGATCACGATTTTCCAGTTGACCTCATACCTATGAAGTTGGGAAGTTTCGACATTATAATTGGTATGGACTGGCTCAGCCAACATCATGCTAAAGTTGTATGCCGCGAAAAGTTTATTCGCATTCCTCTTACAAACGGTCAGACTCTACGAATCTTTGGAGAAACCCCTTCGAAAGGACTCAAATTAATGTCCTGTCTTCAAGCCCGAAAATATCTCCGCAAGAATTATGTCGCATTCCTAACTCATGTCGTCAAAAAGGGAATCAAGGAGAAGAAACTCGAAGACATCCCAGTAGTAAAAGATTTTCCGCAAGTTTTTCCCGACGACATTTCAGGACTTCCTCCCGTGAGAGAAGTCGAATTCCGCATTGATCTTATACCTGGAGCTACACCAGTTGCAAAATCTCCTTATAGGTTAGCCCCATCCGAAATGCAAGAGCTGGCCAGTCAACTGCAAGAGCTGACTGACAAAGGATTCATACGTCCTAGCTCATCGCCTTGGGGTGCACCTGTCCTTTTTGTGAAAAAGAAAGATGGAACGTTTCGCATGTGTATCAACAACGGAGAACTCAACAAGTTAACGGTCAAGAACCGCTACCCATTACCTCGCATCGATGATCTTCTAGACCAACTTCAAGGCGCCACCTGTTTTTCAAAAATCGACCTTCGTTCTGGTTATCATAAACTCAGAGTACATGAAGAAGACGTCCCAAAGACCGCCTTTCGAACTCGTTATGGTCATTACGAATTCATGGTCATGCCATTTGGTTTAACCAACGCTCTAGCAGTATTTATGGATTTAATGAATAGGGTATGCAAACCCTACCTCGACCGCTTTGTCATAGTCTTCATCGACGACATCCTCATCTACTCAAAGTCTAAGTCTGATCATGATCGACACCTTCGACTCATCCTTACACTCTTAAGGACAGAAAAGCTGTACGCTAAGTTTTCGAAATGGGAATTCTGGTTAAGGGAAGTACAATTCCTTGGACACGTCGTCAATGACAAGGGTATTCATGTTGATCCCTCAAAAATCAAGGCAGTACAGGAATGGCAAGCGCCACGTACACCTACCGAAGTAAGATCATTTCTTGGTTTGGCTGGTTATTATCGCCGTTTCATTGCAAATTTCTCCCGTATTGCTGTACCACTCACGGCTTTGACTCATAAAGGAAAGCCCTTCATATGGGGACCCAAACAAGAAGAAGCCTTCCAAACTCTAAAGAAAACTATGTGACGCACCTGTAACATCCGTCAAAAACCGGATTAACCAAACCCGATTCGTTTATTAATCGAACAATCAGTTTTAAATTTTTGTTGTTTATTTATGATTAATTTTAATTTTAAACAATACATAATTAATAAACAAATTAGGATTTAAAAGCAAAAATTGTTAAAAAGTATATAAATATAATTAAAAACAGAAATATTTCGGGTTAGACACGTAGCTCAGTTGGCAGAGCTGCGTGCACGCGTACGGGAGGTCACGGGTTCGAGTCTCACCCAGCGCACACATATAAACGACCGAACCGGTCAACGGTCAACAGTAATGGTCAACGGTCAACGGTCAAGTCAAAAAGTCAACATTTTTTTTATTATTTTATTTATTTATTTAAATTAAAAATCAATTAAAAATACTTAAAAATAACATTTTTAAAGTTAGAAAATAGCCTTAAACTCACAAAAATATATCCAAAAATCCTACTAAAATTGATTAATAAAATCCGCTTATTTACCGAACCGTTATGTTATTATCTAGGTTAGTTTTCTCTCGTGGCTAAATCAAAATTCGTGCGCATTCATCATCAATCCAAGAAACGCAACCACTGTGAGTGAATCTTACAAACTCCCCTTTTTTATTCACGTTTTGGGGTGTATCATGTGTCGCTTAAACTAATTCGTTAATTCAAACTCGTGCTATACCATATTATGATTTAAACTTAGAATGTAAATATTTTTTGTAGTTATGTACTACATATTGTCAAGTTTTATGCAAATTATTTGTTAGGCCCATCAGTTCCTCGTGGGAGACGAGTTGAACAACGCGTGCCTTAAAACTCATTCATTAGGCCCATCAGTTCGTAGAACAACGCGTACCTCAAAACTCATTCATTAGGCCCACAATTTCCTCGTGAGAGACGAGTTGAACAACGCGTGCCTCAAAACAATCTATTATTGTATGTGTGTGCATTATTTAATATTAAGTGTTTTGTGAATAAGTTTACATCTATATTTACTCATATGTGGTTATGCACTTTATTTTATAATCAATTCAATAAACTTGTTCAAATGTTTTTCATAGGATTCACTCGCCAACTTTTTGTTAATCCAAAAAACCATTTTTACACATGATACAGGTGAACAGGATGAAGCAAGGAAAACATAGGAAATGCCTTAGAAGAAAATAATGAAGTCTAGAAAGATGTGTAGATCATGTTGTAATTATGATTGTATGATTCCCTTTAAATTGTAATAATAAATATGAAACGTTATAATAAATGTCATGAGCTTTGATGAAAACCCAATCATGCCCCGATCACCTTTTCCGCTACGGGTCGGTGTGTGACAGATTGGTATCAGAGCTTTTGACTATAGGGATATAGGATAGGTTATTAGACCCTTAGAGCCTATACTATAGTTAATTAGATTTTAATTGTTTATGTGGTTATATGCAAACTCATGATGTTTATTTCTTTCATATTTATTGCATACACAAATGCATGCAAACACTTCCGATACTACATTTTGTGATACATAGTGGATTATACTTACAGTCAAACATACATAATTACATACACACTCATCATACATATTTCAATGTTCACATATTCAAATCATCTTCATACTTCCGTTATTCAAGATTTTGTCGCATTTTTCCTTTTTCAAATCTTATCAGAGTGAGTTCTGCGACGGGCATGTAGTAAATGTAAGGGTACAAGTACCGGTAGTCGGAACGTCCTGTCTAGGTTGGCATTCGTATAAATCCAATATAACGGACCAGTTTGCCTACCTGGGGACTAACGATGAGAGTACGAAGGACCTATTAGGCCAAAGCATGCCACACCAAACGTCGTTCGAACTAACCCCACTTTGAGGTGTCACCGTGTCCACACCTGGATACATTCCGAATATCATACGTTACATACATATTTCTCGATTTTCTTCGGGTTTTAGTGTACGTAACCAGGCTAACACATGCGAACCATATGAAAAACCCGGTAATCATGGGGGCCCACATGATTACGAAGGTGAAGTATGGCGGCATGCAAGGCCCAATTACGAGCAAACCCCAAGACATCCTATGGATGTAGTAGATTTATTATGCTATGTTTATTTTATGAATGTTCATTCCTAAATACGACACATGAACCCAAAAACATCCAACTCATACTCTTGATATGTATTCCTTGTAGATGTCTTCTAATTCCGCTCGTAGGAAGATGAGAGCAGGAAAAGCTCGCGAGCGTATGGCTGCCCAAATCGCTCAACAAATGGCTGCAGTAATACCCAACATTGTAGTTCAAGTCCAACAAGCCCTTACCGCTAACCCCGTCAATCAAGAAAATCAAAACATTGTCAATCCTCCCCCAAAAGCCACTAAATGCACCTTCAAGCATTTCAAATCCTGCGACCCTCCAAAATAGGAAGGGACTGAAGGTGTCACCGCTCTCCTCCATTGGTTTGAAGAAATGGAAAACACTTTTCTAAATTGCGATTGCCCCGATGATCGCAAAGTGCGATATGCTACCGGTCGTTTACTTGGAATAGCACTTACTTGGTGGAATACAGAGAAGGCCAAACGAGGCGTTGAAGATTCTATTACTTTGACTTGGGATGAGTTGAAGGAAATCATGACAAGACGGTTTTGTCCAAGGAGCGAAATCAAGAAATTAGAGGATGAGTTCTATTCGTTGAAACAAAAGGAAGGCGACCACACCACATACAACAAGAGATTCCTCGAGTTAAATCAAATGGTTCCCAACTTGTTCACTCCTCTTTACCGTTTGATCGAGCACTACATTCGAGGTCTTCCTTCAAAAATTCAAGACTCTGTAATAAGTACCACACCTGCAACTTTGGAAGCAGCAATGGAGTTAGCTACAGAGCTCACCGAGAACCGCATACGAAATAAGGACTTCAAGGAGGAGAAGAAGAAGGATAAAGCATCGACTGAAACCTCAAACTCCACCCAAACCGAATCCCCTTCTCAACCCATTTCTAAGAGAAAACGAGAGGGGCAACTTTTCGCTGTCACCCAACGCAATCAACCAGCCTCACAAGCCGTACCCCTCCAAGCTATCCCAATCACTCAAGTAGCACCCAACTCAACTTACCCAAATAAGAAACCTTACCTTGGACCTCACCCTCAATGTAACACCTGTTTTTATCACCATCCATCTACCTTACCTTGTCGGCTATGTGTAAATTGTGGACGCTATGGTCATTTGAGCAAGGTTTGCCGCACCTCTCAAAACCAAACCTCACCCCCTACTCAAAACATGATCCAAACATATCAACAACCCCAATACCCCATATTACCTTATGTTCGAGCTTGTTTTAATTGTAGCGACCCTACCCATTATAGAAACACGTGCCCTCGATTGGTTAACATCATAAACGCCCAAGCTCAAGCAAACCCAGTTAACCAAGCAAATCAAGGAAACCCAATCACTAGGCCACCAGCAAGAGGAAGAGTTTTCAATATCAACGCCAATCCTGTTGAAGATAATGACGGCCCAAACGAACCACCCAACTAGTCTCCTTCACCAAAAATCAAGATTCAACTCCAACCGCTTCGTTTTTATGTTTTTCTTTATGTTATCTCAACTTTCACGTATCTCAATTATAAATTGGAAATTTATCCAAGAATCTTAATGCGAATTACTATATCAGTTTTGTTTTATACTCATTGATTTAACATTCATACCATCATACATCTCAATGTATTTCAATCTCATTATTTAAAGAAGTTGGGCTGTGTCTCACTTCTACATAGACTAACCTCTCCATCATAACAAACGAGAGAGGAACTGTCATCATTCAAACATGTATACTATCAGAATTAAGACTCGAGCTTTGGTTGTTGTGTTTGTTTATGTTTTAGAGTCACATAGGACTAATCATAAGTTACTGATAAAGCCAATGAAAATTTGACAAGAATATGGTGGATACGCCGCTGGTACTTCCTATATATAAGTATTCTTGTCAAAGGATCAGAGGCATTGTCAGGCGGTTAAGAGAAGTTCCATGTAGGATTTAGTAATGTCTTGGTTGAAATTTGTTTTACACTCACTGATTTAACATTCATATTATCTCATCATTCAAAGAAATTGGATTGTGTTCCATTTCTACATAGACTAACCTCTCCATCATAACAAACGAGAGAGGTACTGTCATCATTCAAACATGTATACTATCAGAATTAAGACTCAAGCTTTGATTGTTGTGTTTGTTTATGTTTTAGAGTCACATAGGACTAATCATAACTTACTGATAAAACCAATAAAAATTTGACGAGAATATGGTGGATACGCCGCTGGTACTTCCTATATATAAGTATTCTTGTCAAATGATCAGAGGCATTGTCAGGCGGTTATGAGAAGTTCCATGTAGGATTTAGTAATGTCTTGGTTGAAGTTTGTTTTATACTCACTGATTTAGCATTCGTATCATCTCATCATTTAAAGAAATTGGATTGTGTCACGATTCAAACATGTATACTATCAGAATTAGGACTCAGACATTGGTTGTTGTGTTTATTTATGTTCTAGAGTCACATCATAGAACCAATCATAACTTACTGATAAAACCAATGAAAATTTGACAAGAATATGGTGGATACGCCGCTGGTACTTCCTATATATAAGTATTCTTGCCAAAGGATCAAAGGCATTGTCAGGCGGTTATGAGAAGTTCCATGTAGGTTTTAGTATTAGAAGTTTTGTTTTAGGATATAACCTTATCTTTCCAAACATATCAAAACTCTTGCGCATGAAATCATATTTAGTCAATCAACTGTGTTTATCAATATTCATACACTTTAGGCAACAAAAAGCGATTCCTGTAGCCGGGTATTCGACCCTTACAAGGAACGTTACCGCCTCAAACAAAATTTAAACTCTTACTCTCTTCTAAGTATGTAACTGTCAAATTAAACACCATCCTTGTGAGTCAAAACATGCCACTACTTAAATTTCGGGACGAAATTTCTAAAGGTAGGGGATACTGTAACATCCGTCAAAAACCGGATTAACCAAACCCGATTCGTTTATTAATCGAACAATCAGTTTTAAATTTTTGTTGTTTATTTATGATTAATTTTAATTTTAAACAATACATAACTAATAAACAAATTAGGATTTAAAAGCAAAAATTGTTAAAAAGTATATAAATATAATTAAAAACAGAAATATTTCGGGTTAGACACGTAGCTCAGTTGGTAGGGCTGCGTGCACGCGTACGGGAGGTCACGGGTTCGAGTCTCACCCAGCGCACACATACAAACGACCGAACCGGTCAACGGTCAACAGTAATGGTCAACGGTCAACGGTCAAGTCAAAAAGTCAACATTTTTTTTATTATTTTATTTATTTATTTAAATTAAAAATCAATTAAAAATACTTAAAAATAACATTTTTAAAGTTAGAAAATAGCCTTAAACTCACAAAAATATATCCAAAAATCCTACTAAAATTGATTAATAAAATCCGCTTATTTACCGAACCGTTATGTTATTATCTAGGTTAGTTTCTCTCGTGGCTAAATCAAAATTCGTGCGCATTCATCATCAATCCAAGAAACGCAACCACTGTGAGTGAATCTTACAAACTCCCCTTTTTTATTCACGTTTTGGGGTGTATCATGTGTCGCTTAAACTAATTCGTTAATTCAAACTCGTGCTATACCATATTATGATTTAAACTTAGAATGTAAATATTTTTTGTAGTTATGTACTACATATTGTCAAGTTTTATGCAAATTATTTGTTAGGCCCATCAGTTCCTCGTGGGAGACGAGTTGAACAACGCGTGCCTTAAAACTCATTCATTAGGCCCATCAGTTCGTAGAACAACGCGTGCCTCAAAACTCATTCATTAGGCCCACAATTTCCTCGTGAGAGACGAGTTGAACAACGCGTGCCTCAAAACAATCTATTATTGTATGTGTGTGCATTATTTAATATTAAGTGTTTTGTGAATAAGTTTACATCTATATTTACTCATATGTGGTTATGCACTTTATTTTATAATCAATTCAATAAACTTGTTCAAATGTTTTTCATAGGATTCACTCGCCAACTTTTTGTTGATCCAAAAAACCATTTTTACACATGATACAGGTGAACAGGATGAAGCAAGGAAAACATAGGAAATGCCTTAGAAGAAAATAATGAAGTTTAGAAAGATGTGTAGATCATGTTGTAATTATGATTGTATGATTCCCTTTAAATTGTAATAATAAATATGAAACGTTATAATAAATGTCATGAGCTTTGATGAAAATCCAATCATGCCCCGATCACCTTTTCCGCTGCGGGTCGGGGTGTGACAGCACCTATCCTCACACTTCCTGAAGGTTGTGATGACTTCGTGGTTTATTGCGACGCGTTAGGGCAGGGACTAGGCTGTGTACTGATGCAAAGAGGAAAGGTGATAGCTTATGCTTCTAGGCAACTCAAAACTCATGAGAAGAACTACACCACCCACGACCTAGAACTTGGAGCCATTGTGTTCGCTCTTAAGATATGGAGACATTACCTCTACCGTACCAAGTGTGAAATATACACTGACCACAATAGCCTCCAACATATCTTTAACCAAAAGGAGTTGAATATGAGGCAACGAAGATGGGTCGAACTTCTTAATGACTACGACTGTGAAATTCGGTATCATCCGAGCAAGGCAAACGTGGGTGGCCGATGCGCTCAGTCGAAAGGGTTATGCGAACTCCATTCGTCTTCTATGTTCGCAAATCATGACCGACATCAAATATCAAATCCGAGAAGCCCAACATGTTTCAGTAACGGAAAACGACGTACGCAAGGAGCTGTCTTGTGGAGCTGAACTTAAAATCGAAACTAAAACCGACGGTATTCTGTACTATCTAGATCGCATATGGATTCCCGATCACAATAACCTTCGTGATTTCCTTATGAATGAGGCGCATAAAACACGGAACTCTGTACACCCAAAAGCCGACAAGATGTATCAGGACCTCCGATACACCTACTGGTGGCCTGGCATGAAGAAGGATATCGCTGTTTTTGTTTCCAAGTGCCTTACATGTTCCAAAGTAAAAGCTGAACATCAAAGACCCTCAGGACTTCTAGTCCAACCTGAAATACCTGTATGGAAGTGGGAAAACATAACCATGGACTTCATTACCGGGTTACCTCGCACCTCCAGTGGGTATGACACTATATGGGTAATCATTGATCGTTTTACAAAATCAGCTCATTTCATTCCGATTCGCGAGGACTTTAAGAACGAGAAGTTAGCTTGTATCTACATCAACGATATCGTAAGCCGTCATGGTGTACCTTTAAGCATTATTTCAGACCGTCATGGTCGTTTCACTTTGCGAACATGACAAGCCGTACAAGCCGCTTTGAGTACACGATTAGACCTCAGTACCGCTTATCATCCTCAAACTGATGGAAAATCTGAACGCACCATCCAAACACTTGAAGACATGCTTCGAGCATGTGTCATAGACTTCAAGGGAAATTGGGACGCTCATCTACCATTAATTGAATTTTCGTACAACAACAGCTATCATTCAAGTATCGGCATGGCACCTTTCGAAGCTTTATATGGTCGTAAGTGCCGATCTCCAGTATGTTGGCACGAAATTGGAGAAGCTCAAATCACCGGTCCGGAATTAATTCAAGAAACATCAGACAAGATCCATCAGATTCGAAACAATCTTTTAGCGGCACAAAGTCGTCAAAGAGTTATGCAGACAAACGACGAAAACCCTTGGAGTTTAACATTGGTGATCATGTACTTTTAAAAGTATCACCGTGGAAAGGAGTAGTTCGTTTTGGCCAGAAGCGCAAGCTAGCACCACGCTACGTAGGACCTTTCAAGATACTCGAAAGAGTAGGACCTGTAGCATACAAGCTTGACCTACCAGAAGAGCTCAACAGAATTCATCCCACGTTCCACGTATCAAACTTAAAGAAGTGCCTCGCCGATGAAAACCTCCATATTCCCCTAGAAGATATTCAGATCGATGAATCTATGCACTTCATTGAAAGACCAGTAGAGATCATGGACTTCAGAGAAAAACGTTTAAGACGGAGTCGTATTCCAATTGTTAGGGTACGCTGGGAGTCGAAACGAGGACCTGAGTTTACTTGGGAACGTGAAGACTCAATGCGCGAAAAATACCCACATCTTTTTCCTGTTACCACTACTACTTAAATTTCCGGACGAAATTTCTAAAAGTAGGGGATACTGTAACATCCGTCGAAAAACGGGTTTCCAAAACCTGCTTCGTTTATTAATCGAATATCAAGTTATAAAATTTCGTTGCGTATTTATGATTAATTTTAATTTTAAACAATACGTAATTAATAAACATTTTAGAATATAGAAACTAAAATTGTTAAAAAGTAAAAATAATGTAAATAAAAAAGAAAATAGGCTACCGGGTTTCGAACCCGGGTCAGCCAGAAGACACAACCAACACACATCATAACCACTCCGCCACTTGACTTGTTTGTGTAAACAATGAATCATATAAAACTTAAGTCGCACCTGGGAATTCATCTGTTTGCGCCAAAACTGAAACCGATAATCGGCTTTCAACTATCCAGACTTTTGAGTGATCGCTAATTACTGATTATAACCGATAAATCAATTGCTGCCCACGTTCTAATCAATTCAGTCTTCAATTGCCTTGATTCATATGATTTTTAGGAGTTGAAAACCGAAATCATTTACTTCCAATTTACACAGATAATATCATCGCCTCATAACTCAGAAGCACTCACAGAACCTTCAATTTCATTTGCACTCTAATTTCTGTTCGTCGGAAACGTTATCTGCTATCGCCGGACTTTCGCCGGAAAACCGGGACATACGTCAAATCGGTAAATTTCTCGATTCTTTCATTCTCAATCCATTGTTAGACTTTCACTAACTTAAATCCTTCAACCAGAATCGGTCCCAGACGACGTTACCGGATATTCTACAATCGCCGGAAAATCTCTGGACATTTCCGAAAACACGCTGTGAATCGGTACAAACATCTAAACCCTCTGATAATCTTTGTTTAGTAACTCAATTTCACAATTAGTTAATCAAAACAGTTAATTGGTCCGCTCAGACGGAATTCACAAAACAGAGCCGACGATCTTTGCCGGAGTTCTGAGAAAAACATCCGTTTCGGTACATTCATTTCCAAAACCCTCTCTATCCATTACATTTCAATCATTTATAAGTTTCGTTAATCGAATTAAACAAGAACAGTCGAATATCGTTGTTCTGTGTCTTTGAATGAAGAAGACGAAGTCGACATTGTGTATAAGTATAATATAAATTGAATATTAAACCGGGTTAGACACACAGTCCAGCGGTGGACTGTGTGCAAACACATAGCGCACGTCACGAGTTCGAATCTTACAAACGCACCGGCTTTTCGAATTAAAACCAAATTTTTTTAAACTGAATCAGAGTAGGTCCCGGGATGTTTTTAAGATTAATATAAACTGTAAGTTTAACAAATAAGACACACAGCCCAACTGGTTGGGCTGTGCGCTTACAAACCAGAGGACCCGAGTTCGATCCGGTTTCCCTGCAGCCGGTTCAACCATTTAAATTCTTTTAATATAAAACCAAATAAATTAAACATTTAATTAGTATATATATATAATTAAAACATAGAATATTTTGGGTTAGACACGTAGCTCAGTTGGTAGAGCTGCGTGCATGCGTACGAGACGTCTCGGGTTCGAGCCTCACCCAACGCACACATAAGTCACTGTCCGACCGGTCAACGGTCAACCCAAAAAGTCAACATTTTTTTATATTTTTATTTATTTATTTAATTTAAAAATCAATTAAAAATACTTAAAAATAATATTTTTAAAGTTAGAAAATGACCTTAAACTCACAAAAATAAATCTAAAAATCCTATTAAAATTGTTAATAAAATCCACTTATTTACCGTACCTTTTCGTTATTATTTAGGTTAGTTATTCCTCGTCGATCAACTCTCTAAACTCGTGCGCATTCAACATCATCAAACGAACGCACCCAAAGTGAGTGAATCTCTACAAATTCCCCGTTTTAATCACATTTTGGGGTGTATCATGTGTCATTTATTATTTATTACATTTAAACACTTGTGCATCCATCATATCCATGATCAAATGTGTATCCAACATGTATCAATTGTTTGTGTGGTTAATGTTTAGATTAAATTTTATCATTTTCAGTACATACATCATCATAGGCTCGTCTGTTCCCTATTACCTCTGAGCGGAACCGTTCCCCATTACCTATGAGCGGAACGTGGCGTTGCCAACATACGATCGGCTCCGTTTGATTGAGCCTTGATCGCACATACATCATCATAGGCCGTCCGTTCCCCATTACCTATGAGCGGAACGTGACGTTGCCAACATATACATTATCATTCATGTCATATACTCATGCAAGGTGGTTTGTTATTGTATGTTTATTTACGTTTGCTCACATATGATTATTGCACAATTTTTCCATATTAAATACAACAAGAAATCAATAAATGTTTTCTAACAAGGTTCACTCGCCAACTTTTGTTGACCCAAAAACCCCCATTTTACACATGATACAGGTGATCCAGTTGCAGCAAGAAACATATAGGACGACCTAGAAGAATAAATCAGTTTAGGCTTTGGATTGTTTATTTAGTTACTTTTTCCTTGTAATTGTATGGACTTGTTTGAAATATTGAAGTTGTAATTTGAATTTAATAAATATGAAACATTTTAGTAAACATCATGAGCTTTGGTGATAACCCAATTATGCCCCGACTCTTATTCCGCTGCGGGTCGGGGTGTTACACTGACGTCACCGATGGGATAGGCTATAACCATATTGCGATATATAGGTTAGAGATAAGGTCCATGATTTATTTAAAGATCATTCATATCCTTTTAAAATCCTCATCCCGGAAGCATAACAGGTAGTCTCTCTCTCTCTCTTTCAACTTCCATCTCTTTATTCTTCCTGTTTGCTATTATGGCCAAGTTGGCTACACGATCCTCTCCCGGTAAGAACCAAAGCGATGATGCAACCCCTAAGAGTCAAGACCTACTAGACAATCCATCCTTGGAGCTTAGCAAATTTACCGACCAAGAAATCGACGATCTGCGCCCCTGTTTCCCTCTGACGGCGGTTTTCAGGCCGTATGATGCCACCATGAAGAGCGACGCCACGTCCCCTGTCTGGGCATGCTTTCCTGTTCTACCTTTCCTCCTAGGCTACACATACCCATTCCCTGGCTTTACCCAAGGGTTTTTCACCCTTACCGGCATGAGTTATTGTCAAGCCATGCCGATGTTGTGGAGGGTATTGGTCACCATAGAGCAGCTTATCAGACATGAAGGAATCCATTTCACCCTATCCGAGCTTTCCTATCTTTACAGCCTCGTTACCCACAGTTCTAACCGATTCTTGTTGAAGGCCAAACCTCACCAACAGCTTCCATCCTCAAAACCACTCAAAACGGTTCCACATGGAAGAATCAGTTCTCCTTTGTGTGAATGGACTCTATTCCAGAAGGGAATAGTCTGCCTAAGAAGTGGGTCTTGAAGGGTAGGATATAGGATCCTCGTATTAGATTTGTAGAAAGTTTCTTTTCCATCGCTAACTTGTTTCATTTTATTTGCATGCAGTGACCAATTTTGCATGTCTTGCCAATTCTCCTAGAACTAAAGAAAGGGTTGCTCTGTTCTGGACTTTGGATCCAACAGTTAGAACATTCAAACCACAGACAAAGGATCCTGAAACCAACACTTCCACATCCTACACAATGTCAAGTAAGTTTTCTATTTGCAAATAACAAGGTTTCTTTAAAGCAAGAGTTATATATATATATATATATATATATATATATATATATATATATATAAGGAAATGAACAGAAAACTTATCTCTTTTTCGTAAAGTAGGCGCTCAGAAATCCACCAGCAAGTCCATCAGCAAGTTTGCCTTAGAAGATGTACACAACATCATCTCTCCCCGGTCCGTCAAAAAAGAATCAGGCAAAGGATCCAGCTTCCCAGAGCCTAAACCCGTCGCTGCTAAGGCTCGAGCCGGGTCCAAGAGGAAGAAGCCTACTGAGCCTTCTGATTACATTTCCCAGCTTGAGCAGCAGATCTATGATTTTTCCTCCAAGGTAAGGATCACTTATGCTCAGATTAAAACGCTCATACCGATAATCACTTATCCTTCCCACTGTTCTTGCAGAAAATAGCCAAATCCAAGTTGTGCTGACCAAATGCTTATCCGACGCTGAGGACACGATTGCAGACCTCCGTACCTTCCTGACTGCAAGGACAAGAAGATCTCCCAGCTGGAGAAAGAGGTCAATAGCTTGGAGAAGCGGATCATGACCAACGAAATCCAGGCTAAGAAAGTTAGGATGGAGGATGCTGATGAGGCTAAGGTTTGTGTAGCTCAAGCCATTCTCGGGGCCAGGATCAAGATCGTGGAGCAAGCCTTTGATCCTTCATTTGACAGGTCTGAATGGGATCTTCCCGGCTGGAAGGTGAGGCTAGTGGAGCTTGGAGGAGAGCTGGAACCGGAGCTTGACGAGGTGCCGACGCTGGAGGATGGTACTAGCGGTACTAAGGAGGCTAAGGAGGGTCAAGGTGGCGAAGCTGGTGAAGGCAAGGAGGATGAGGCAGCGAAGGAGTATTCTGCAATAATGGGTGATGATGGAAATTTCTAGACATGGCCGGAGCCCATTTTTTATGTCTTTTGGTTGTTGGTGTTTTTATTGGAACAATGATGGTCTGTAATTAAACAATAGTAATTAGGATAAGGATCACTGATCCTTCAGACAATAGGTAAGATGACAAAGGTGGAGGGATCCTCTGTTTGGGGGATGAAGCCTTTGTTACCCTGCTCTTTATTTCCTGCATTTTACTTTTCTACAAGAATATTAACTGTTAGATAAACCCGATCCGGCCTGGATGGATGGTCCACGTTTTGCTGGTGAAATCAGGGCCGGATACTTTTGGCAAATATTAACGGGCCTAATAATATTAAACTTTTAACTATCTCTGGTTTTGTTTAATTGTTTGGTAAAGTTTATTTGATATGCTAGTGTTTCCAAATTTATATAGATTGTTTGTGAAAAATCATAAGTTTGATCTTCTAAGAATTTAGAAAAATTCATGTCATTAAAAATTTTCCAATAATAATTGACTTGGTCAAAAATCACACTAAGGATAATGTGACCAAACTTTGTATGTGAGGTTGAGTGCTTGTGTGTTGAACAATGATGTGAACGAACGAAAAATGTAATGAACAATGAACACCGAGATTTTAGAGGAAGCCCTTGATCACCAACTATATTTCACAAGAAAGATTACAACTTTGGAAGATATTGAGCTTTATACAATTGATCCCTATAGTATAGTGTGTGTGTGTATCTCGCGAATCACCAAGTGATTCAGTAGTGTCAGTGCATGCGAAAGAATGGCCTGTTGCAAGTGAGCTCAATATCCCCTAAAATATTAACGTTTGTAACTTGTAACTAACTATCCGAAATATCCGGGATCCTCCACGTTCATGCATAACGTCCACTTTAGCTCTATGCACGTGCGTAATTCCAGGTATATTCCAATATTCTAGCTTGACCTAGTCTACCATCAATACCTGCACTATATTCAAATAAAACATTAAGTCAATTGTTAGAAACCGTTATAGTCACTAAGGATCCTTGATCCTTCTAGTATTCAGTACTCAGTACATGGATAATATATCCTCAATATACTGAAGGATCACTGATTCATAAGCAATTAAAATCTAGCCCTAACAATTGCCCCCAATATGGCGGTTGTGATAATAGATCATAGCTGTCATAATATCTTTAATTCAAATATAGCCGTTAGGGTGACTGATGGGACTCGTATAGTCTACATAACCATCATCACTATTTATGGGGAAGAGATAATTCCCTTTTAAATCCGCACAAGTCCATCATAAATCCACACCAAGCATTGTGAACCAGGTATTCTTCTCTCTTCCATTCTTGATTATTGTTGAGTTCCGGAAACATGAATACACGATCCCTCTCCGAATTCCCCCTCTAAAAAATCCGGCGACCTCCTCCAATCCCAAAACATACTAAAGGACCCCTCCTCTTAGATCTGTAAGTTCACAGATCCAGAAATCGAGAACCTAAAGTCCTGTTTTCCATCAGAAGCCATTTTCAGACCCTTCGATCCTTCTGCTTGGAGCGACGCAGTATCCGATACCTGGATCTGCTTTCCTGCCTTACCGTTTCACCTTGGGTTCTCATATCCTTTTCCGACCCTAACCCAAAGCTTTTTTAAGCTAACCGGCATTAGCTTCAGTCAGATTATGCCAATGTTGTGGAGGACATTGTTCACCATTGAAGAAATCATTGAAAAGAAAGGGCTCCAACTAAACCTTTCGGACCTAGCCTTCATGTATTCTTTGACTACCCATGGCTCTAACCGATTCTTGTTTAAGGTAAAAGCCCACCAACCAGCTCCTGTCTTCAAGACTACCCAAAACGATTCTGTTTGGAAAAATCATTTTTTCTTTGTTAGGCGAGATTCTCTGCCGGAAGGGGATTCGTTGCCTCGTAAATGGATACCCAAGGGTAGGACTTAGAGGTCTCGTATGTGTTATATTCACGTTGTAACTGTCTTTTGATTTTTCTATTTTCTTGCAGTGAAGAACTTTGCAAATTTAGAGGAGGAGCCAGGGACTGTTGATCGAGTGAAAGCCTTCCTGAGTCTTGACCCAATAGACAGAACATTCAAGGTGAGGATCCAGGATCCTAGTGAAGAAGTACAGACCTCCTCCTCTTACAATATGTCAAGTAAGTAATCGTAGAACACAATAAATCTAAAAGAAAGTTCTAATCTGAACTAGAAACTTATCTTTTTGATGTCTATTGGTAGGTATTCAAAAATCTACTTCCAAGTCTGCAGATTTTGCTCTTGATGACATCAACAGCATCATCTCCAAAGCTGTGAAAAAGGAGCCAATGAAGAAGCTTCCTCCTGTTGAGCCTCGCCCAGCTACTACCAGAGCCAAATCTACTTCAAAAAGGAAGAAGCCTTCTGATCCTGAGAGCGATCTCATCTCCATTGAGAAACGCCTTCATGATGTTCTGACCGAGGTAAGGATCCTTGATCCTTAGGTTTTACTTTACCCGTTTGCTAGGATCATTGATCATGATATTTCTCTGTCATGTTTATTACTAGGAATTTAGTTGCATGAGGATCTTTTATGAGAAGAAGTTGGCTGAACACGAAGAGACTGTAGCTGGGATGCGGGCCACTGCTGCTGCTAAGGATAAGGATCTCTCAAGGCTTGAAAAGCAAAACAGAGTGCTGGAAAAGGAGAAGGAGAGCCTTGATGAGCTGCTGCTGAATGCCGGAGTGGGGGTTCATGAGGCTGCCATGAATGGTACAGAAGCAGCCAGAGTATGTGTTGCCAAGACGGTTCTACAATCCATGATCAAGATGGCCAAAGATGCTAATGATCCTGGATTTGATAAATCTTCATGGGACCAGGCTTCTTGGGAGGTAGGATTGAGCAACCTGGACGGCGGTGAGCTGGAGCAGTCGGCGGCAGCAGATGAAGCAGGACCTAGTGGAGTGCAGACGGAAGCAGAGGACATGGTGGTTGAAGGTGCTGGAGGTAGAGCCAGTGAAGGTGAAGGTGGTGAGGCAGCTGCAGTGTAGGCTGCCTATGTGGGCGATGATGGATATTTCTAGATGCGGCCGGAGCCCACATTTGTAGGTCCTTAGGTTGGTTGTTGTTGAACAATTTGTGGTTTGTAATTTGAACAATAGTTTCTGTAGGTTAAGGATCACGGATCCTTGGAACAATAGGGGGTGACAAAAGGGGATGGATCCTTCTGTTTGTGGAGGATGAAGCCTTTGACACCCTTCGCTTTTTGTTTCCTGCATTTTAATTTTCTGCACAAATATTAACCGTTAGATGAACCCGATCCGGCCTGGATGGATGGTCCACGTTTTGCTGGTGAAATCCGGGCCGGATACTTTTGATAAATATTGACGGGCCTAATAATATTAGACTTTTGACTATGTTTGGTGTTACAATTTTGTCCTCAAAATTTTTACCTTTATAAGTTTATGTTTTACAAAATCTCATTATGTAAAACTCTGGAAGTGTTGGCTTTAAAAAGATTTGAAGTCCGTAATCATAACAACTGCTAGTGCATAAAGCATCATCTGATCTTGAATCAGATACCTTTAATTCCATAGTTAAGGGTTAAATCATTAGAACGAAAATAAATTAAGAATAAGTCATACCAGGGAATCCAAGTTAGGATTCTAAATCTTTAAAACTCACTGTCGCACATACAGTTCATAAGGATCATTCAAGACTGAAGGATCCTAAATCCTTTCTTGCGAGACTTTAGCAATCTAAAATTAGCAACTTGGGACTAAGCCAAATATAATCAAGATGATCATTTGATAACTGGGGACTAGCCCAAATAAACCGGCGATAAGCCCAAATAAACTGGGGACGAGCCCAAAGGGGATAAGCCCAAATAAACTGGGGACGAGCCCAAAGGGGACAAGCCCAAATAAACTATGATACTTGAGCTAACGTGAGGACGTTAGAAACCTTAGGATTCTGGCGTATGGCCCAAACTGGCATCTAACCATTCTTAAGTGACATGAAAATGCCAAAACCTTAGCTAACGTGAAAACGTTAGAAACCTCAAGAACGGATGTATGGTACGTCTACCATTATACTTAGGATCCTACATATAGCCAACAACAATGAAATTGTCAGCCCCTAAAGCGGGTACTGGTCCCATTGCCTCGAACTATACTTGGATAGCGTGCGCTACTGGCGGGGTGTTGAAGCCCAATTCGTATGAAAGGTGAAAACCTTTAAACCTTAGAAGGTATTAGATACCTTAAGCTGGGGACAAGCCCAATGTCACACCCCGACCCGCAGCGGAAAAGGTGATCGGGGCATGATTGGGTTATCATCAAAGCTCATGACATTTATTATACGTTTCATATTTATTAATACACTTTAATGGAGAATTACAATCAATATTACAACATGTCCTAAATATCAATCTAGGCTTCATTGTTTTCTTCTAAGGCATTTCCTATGTTTTCCTTGCTTCATCCTGTTCACCTGTATCATGTGTAAAAAGGTTTTTGGATCAACAAAAAGTTGACGAGTGAATCCTATGGAAAACATTTGAACAAGTTTATTTAATTGATTATGAAATGAGTGCACAACCACACATGAGTAAAAATAGATGTAAACTTACTCAACAATCATTAGATATTAAATAAAGCACACATGAACAATAATGGAACGTTTAGAGGCACGCGTTGCTCAACTCGTCTCTCACGAGGAACTGATGGGCCTAATGAATGAATTGCATAAACATGATAATATGAAAGACATAACTACCAACAATATAAACTCAATAATACACACATGAACAATAATGGATTGGTTTTGAGGCACGTGTTGCTCACTCGTCTCCCACAAGGAACTGATGGGCTTAATAAATGAATTTCATACAAGTTGACAAAATGAAATACATAATCACAACAATATAAACAATCTAAGTTTAGATCACGATATGGTATGGCACAAGTTTAAATAAACGAGTTAATTATTTTGTGACACATGACACACCCCAAAACGTGTAATTAAAAAGGGGAGTTGTAAGATTCACTCACAGTGGGTGCGTTCGGTTGATGATGTTGAATGCACGCGAAGTGGTTTTAACCACGAGTGAAATTAACCTAGATAAATAGCATTATGGTTCGGTAAGTAAACGGATTTTATTATTCCATTTTAGTAGGATTGTTGGGTGTATTTTTTGAGTTTAAGGCTATTTTCTAACCTTAAAAATGTTATTTTTAAGTATTTTTAATTGATTTTTAAATAAAATAAATAAATAAAAATAATAATAAAAAAATTGATTTTTTTGCTACAGTTGACCGTTGACCTTGACTGTTTGACTTTGACCGGTTCGTATGCGTGTATACGTGCGCTGAGTGAGGCTCGAACCCGAGACCTCCCGTACGCGTGCACGCAGCTCTACCAACTGAGCTACGTGTCTAACCCGAAATATTTCTGTTTTTAATTATATTTATATACTAATTAGATTAAACAGAAAATCCTTTATTTCTTAAAAACGATTTTAATCCGTGACTCGGTGCGCTCCACGGGTCTCGAACCCGGGACCTGTGGGTTGAGTTAACACACAGTCCACCGCTGGACTGTGTGTTTAACATGTTATATAAACCGATTTTTATTATACTTAAATACAAACCAAGTATTTTCATTTCTGACTTATTTAAAAAGGTAGATAATTGTCCGAGTCGGTGCAGTAGACCGGACTCGAACTCGTGACGTGTGATTTAAACATACACACAGTCCACCGCTGGACTGTGTGTCTATCTTGGTTATTATTCCGATTATTATTATACTTAACATATACAACAGTGTCTCCGGTTCGATTAACAAAAAAAGACATTTTTATTAAGGCAGCGTGTGTGGGACAAGATTCGAACTCGAGACGTTTGTGTGTTTAATGTGCACACAGTCCACCGCTGGACTGTGTGTCTAACCCGAGTTATAACTTGATTTTAATTATACTTATACACAACTGGAACTTCGTCTTCTTCGTTAGATTTTAACCAGAATCGGAAGTCCGACTGGTTCGATGATTAAATCATGTTCGTTAGAGTCTGATGGTTAATTACAAGTGAGATATAAATAAAAAGAAAGAGAAATTAGGCGTAAGGTATACCGACTGGACTCCTCTGTTTTTCCGGCAGAACTCCGGCGACAGCAACAGGTTCCGGCGTCGTGTGTCTTGCAGCAGCGAGTCTTCAGAAAGCTTGAAAAGGATGTGGGTGACTTCGGTATAAGCTCAGGGGGTTCAGTAAGGCTTAGAAGTGGAGGGTTCGGTTTTCCGGCGACGAGCAGAAGATTTCCGGCGAGTGAGTTTTCGCCGAGAAAGGGTGCGGTTTTGAGCGAAAAAGTTTGCAGAGGTTCGAGGGGGTATTTATAGGGCAGGTTATCGATGAACTTGGTCCAATTTCCGACTTGATTCAAAGTCATTACGTTTTCCGGCGGTTATAGTTTATGTCGCGGACTCAGGCGTCGGTTATAACCGATGTAGCGATTAAGTTTTAGGTTATAACTGAAGATATCGTAAATTCTTGGCGAGATCGCCGGGATTTCTGACGACTGCAATTTTGGGCGCCGGTTTTGAATTCGGAAAAACACGTTATGAATTAAATGATTCTAATATTTAACAGAGAATACAAGTGGCGCAGTGGTTTAAGTGTTGAGTGTTAAGACTTTGCTGGACCGGTTACTGACCCGGGTTCGAAACCCGGCAGTGCCAAATTATTTTTATTTTCTTATTTTTGACAGTTTTTCAAAAACAAATTATATATTCCCATATAATAATTAATTATGTATCGTTTAAAAATATTTTGGGCATTAAATTCGCAATGAAATTTTTAACTGATTGTTCGGTTAATAAACGGAGCGGGTTTGGTAAAATTCGTTTTTGATGGATGTTACAGTATCCCCTGCTTTTTAGAAATTTCGTCCCGAAATTTAAATAGTGATATATTTGACTAAAAGAATGATGGTGTTTAGTTTGACAGTTACATACTCAGAAGAAAAGTAAGAGTTTAAATTTTTGTTTGAGGCGGTAACGTCCCTTGTAAGGGTTAAGTACCCTATTACAGGAATTGCTTTTTGTTGCCTACTGTAAAAGTATTGATAAGCAGAATTGATTCGCTAACTATGATATCATGCATAAGAGTTTGGATATGTTTGGAAGGGTATGGTTATATCCTAAGGCAAAACTTCTAATACTACAACCTACATGGAACATAAATACACACAATAGCTAATATTTGAACATAAATAAACACAACAGCTAATATCAGTAAGTTATGATTGGTTCTATGACTATAGAACATAAATAAACACAACAGCTAACATTTGAATCCACATTCTGATAGCATATATGTTTGAATGATGGCAGTTCCTCTCTCGTTTGTTATGATGGAGAGGTTAGTTTATGTAGAAATGGAACACAATCCAATCTCTTTAAATAGCAAGATGATATAAATGTAACACAAATTTCAACCAAGGCAATACTAAATCCTACATGGAACTTCTCATAACCGCCTGATAATGCCTCTGATCCTTTGGCAAGAATACTTATATATAGGAAGTACCAGCGGCGTATCCACCATATTCTTGCCAAATTTTCATTGGTTTTATCCACAAGTTATGATTAGTTACCAAGAAACTACTAAATCCTACATAGAACTTCTCATAATCGTCTGACAATGCCTCTGATCCTTTGACAAGAATACTTATATATAGGAAGTACCAGCGGCGTATCCACCATATTCTCGTCAAATTTTCATTGGTTTTATCAGTGAATTATGATTAGTCCTATGTGACTCTACAACCAATACAACAAACTCATAAATACTGAAAATGAAAAATGTCTGTGCGATCAAGGCTCAATCAAACGGAGCCGATCGTATTGCATGTACTGAAAATGAAAATGTCTGTGCGATCAAGGCTCAATCAAGCGGAGCCGATCGTATTGCATGTACTGAAAATAATAAACTTAATCTAAACAACAATCACACAAACAGCCTATACATGGAACCTCTCATAACCGCCTGATAATGCCTCCGATCATTTGACAAGAATACTTATATATAGGAAGTACCAGCGGCGTATCCACCATATTCTTGTCAAATTTTCATTGGTTTTATCCGCAAGTTATGATTAGTTCTATGCGACTCTACAACAAACACAACAACCACAAGATACTGATAATGAAAATGTCTGTGCGATCAAGGCTCAATCAAACGGAGCCGATCATATTGCATGTACTGAAAATGAAAATGTCTGTGCGATCAAGGCTCAATCAAACGGAGCCGATCGTATGTGGGCACGCCAGGTTCAACCTCATAATGAAATGGGGAACATGCTCAACGCACATAATGTAATGGGGAGCGGCGGCCTATGAAATTGCATATACTGAAAATAATAAACAATAATTACTCTAACAGTCTACACATGGAACCTCTCATAACCGCCAGATAATGCTTCTGATCCTTTGACAAGAATACTTATATATAGGAAGTACCAGCGGCGTATCCACCATATTCTTGTCAAAGTTTCATTGGCTTTATCCTTAAGTTATGTTTGGTTCTATGTGATAAATAAAAACATAAAACTAAACGATAGGAGTCGAATCTGGATATTCGGTGAAGAGGACTAATTGGGTATCTTCGTTTGGGCCATCATTATCTTCGACAGGATTGGCGTTGATGTTGAAGACTCTTCCTCTTGCTGGTGGCCTAGCGGTTGGGTTTTCTTGGTTTACTTGGTTAACTGGGTTTGATTGGGCTTGAGCGTTTATGATGTTAACCAATCGGGGGCACGTGTTTCTAAAGTGGGTAGGGTCGCCACAATTGAAACAAGCTCGAACGTATGGGAACATGGGGTATTGGGGTTGTTGGTAGGTTTGGGCCATGTTTTGAGTAGGGGAAGAGGTTTGGTTTTGAAAGGTGCGGCAAACCTTGCTCAAATGACCATAGCGTCCACAAGTTGCACATAGTCGACAAGGCAAGGTAAGGGGATGGTGATAAAAACAGTTGTTGCATCGAGGGTGAGGTCCAAGATATGGTTTCTTATTTGGGTAGGTTGAGTTGAGTGCCACTTGGGTGATTGGGATAGCTTGGATGGGTATGGCGTGTGAAATTGGTTGATTCCGTTGGATAGCAGCGAAAAGTTGCCCGTCTCTTTTCCTCTTAGAAGTGGGTTGAGAAGGGGATTCGGTTTGGGTGGAGTCGGAGGTTTCAGTCGATGCTTTATCCTTCTTCTTCTCCTCCTTGAAGTCTTTGTTCCGGATTCGGTTCTCGGTGAGCTCTGTTGCTAGCTCCATTGCTGCTTCCAAAGTTGCAGGCGAGGTACTTATTACAGAGTCTTGAATCTTTGACGGAAGACCACGAATGTAGTGCTCGATCAAACGGTAGAGGGGAGTGAACATGTTGGGAACCATTTGGTGTAACTCGAGGAATCTTTTGTTGTACGTGATGTGGTCGCCTTCCTTTTGCTTCACCGAATAGAACTCATCTTCTAATTTCTTGATTTCACTCCTTGGGCAAAATCGTCTGGTCATGATTTCCTTCAATTCGTCCCAAGTTAAGGTCATAGCATCGTCGACGCCTCGTTTGGCCTTCTCTGTATTCCACCAACTAAGTGCTATCCCATATAAACGACCGGTAGCATATCGCACTTTGCGATCATCAGGGCAATCGCAATTTAGAAAAGTGTTCTCCATTTCTTCAAACCAATGGAGAAGAGCAGTGACACCTTCAGTCCCTTTGTATTTTGGAGGGTCGCATGATTTGAAATGCTTGTAGGTGCATTTAGTGGTATTTGGGGGAGGGTTGATAACGTGTTAATCTTCTTGATTGACAGGATTAGCAGTAAGTGCTTGTTGGACTTGGATTACAATGTTGGGTATTACGGCAGCCATTTGTTGAGCGATTAAGGCAGCCATGCGCTCGCGGGCTTTTCCTGCTCTCATCCTCCTACGGGCGAGGTTAGAAGACATCTACAAGGAATACATGTCAAGAGTATGAGTTGGATGTTTTTGGGTTCATGGGTCGCACTAGGAATGAACATTCATAAAATAATTATAGAAAAATAAATCTACTACATCCATAGGATGTCTTGGGCTTTGCTCGCCATTAGGCCCTACATGCCGCCATACTTCACCTTCGTAATCATGTGGGCCCCCATGAATACCGGTTTTTCATATGGTTCGCGTGGGTTTGCCTGGTTGCGTACACTAAAACCCGGAGAAAATCGAGAAATATGTATACAACGTGTGATATTCGGAATGTGTCCAGGTGTAGACACGGTGACACCTCAAAGTGGGGTTAGTTCGAACGACGTTTGGTGTGGCATGCTTTGGCCTAATAGGTCCTTTGTACTCTCATTGTTGGTCCCCAGGTAGGCAAACTGGTCCGTTATATTGGATTTATACGAATGCCAACCTAGACAGGACGTTCCGACTACCGGTACTTGTACCCTTCCAGTTACTACATGCCCGTCGCAGAACTTACTTTGATGAGATTTGAAAATTGCAACAAAGTCTTTGAATAATGAGAGTATGAAAATGAATTGAATATATGAACATTGATATATGTATAATGAATATGTATATAAGTATGTATGTTTGACTGTAAGTATAAACAAATATGACACAAATAAATATCACAAGTTTGTATGTAACCACCTAATCAATTAAAAATTTAGGCAGACTATAGTATAGGCTCTAAGGGTCTAATAACCTATCCTATATCCCTATAGTCATGGCTCTGATACCAATCTGTCACACCCCGACCCGCAGCAGAAAAGGTGATCGGGGCATGATTGGGTTATCATCAAAGCTCATGACATTTATTATACGTTTCATATTTATTAATACACTTTAATGGAGAATTACAATCAATATTACAACATGTCCTAAATATCAATCTAGGCTTCATTGTTTTCTTCTAAGGCATTTCCTATGTTTTCCTTGCTTCATCCTGTTCACCTATATCATGTGTAAAAAGGTTTTTGGATCAACAAAAAGTTGGCGAGTGAATCCTATGGAAAACATTTGAACAAGTTTATTTAATTGATTATGAAATGAGTGCACAACCACACATGAGTAAAAATAGATGTAAACTTACTCAACAATCATTAGATATTAAATAAAGCACACATGAACAATAATGGAACGTTTAGAGGTACGCGTTGCTCAACTCGTCTCTCACGAGGAACTGATGGGCCTAATGAATGAATTGCATAAACATGATAATATGAAAGACATAACTACCAACAATATAAACTCAATAATACACACATGAACAATAATGGATTGGTTTTGAGGCACGCGTTGCTCACTCGTCTCCCACGAGGAACTGATGGGCTTAATAAATGAATTTCATACAAGTTGACAAAATGAAATACATAATCACAACAATATAAACAATCTAAGTTTAGATCACGATATGGTATGGCACAAGTTTAAATAAACGAGTTAATTATTTTGTGACACATGACACACCCCAAAACGTGTAATTAAAAAGGGGAGTTGTAAGATTCACTCACAGTGGGTGCGTTCGGTTGATGATGTTGAATGCACGCGAAGTGGTTTTAACCACGAGTGAAATTAACCTAGATAAATAGCATTATGGTTCGGTAAGTAAACGGATTTTATTATTCCATTTTAGTAGGAATGTTGGGTGTATTTTTGTGAGTTTAAGGCTATTTTCTAACCTTAAAAATGTTATTTTTAAGTATTTTTAATTGATTTTTAAATAAAATAAAATAAATAAAAATAATAATAAAAAAATTGATTTTTTTGCTACAGTTGACCGTTGACCGTTGACCTTGACTGTTTGACTTTGACCGGTTCGTATGCGTGTATACGTGCGCTGAGTGAGGCTCGAATCCGAGACCTCCCGTACGCGTGCACGCAGCTCTACCAACTGAGCTACGTGTCTAACCCGAAATATTTCTGTTTTTAATTATATTTATATACTAATTAGATTAAACAGAAAATCCTTTATTTCTTAAAAACGATTTTAATCCGTGACTCGGTGCGCTCCACAGGTCTCGAACCCGGGACCTGTGGGTTGAGTTAACACACAGTCCACCGCTGGACTGTGTGTTTAACATGTTATATAAACCGATTTTTATTATACTTAAATACAAACTAAGTATTTTCATTTCTGACTTATTTAAAAAGGTAGATAATTGTCCGAGTCGGTGCAGTAGACCGGACTCGAACTCGTGACGTGTGATTTAAACATACACACAGTCCACCGCTGGACTGTGTGTCTATCTTGGTTATTATTCCGATTATTATTATACTTAACATATACAACAGTGTCTCCGGTTCGATTAACAAAAAAAGACATTTTTATTAAGGCAGCGTGTGTGGGACAAGATTCGAACTCGAGACGTTTGTGTGTTTAATGTGCACACAGTCCACCGCTGGACTGTGTGTCTAACCCGAGTTATAACTTGATTTTAATTATACTTATACACAACTGGAACTTCGTCTTCTTCGTTAGATTTTAACCAGAATCGGAAGTCCGACTGGTTCGATGATTAAATCATGTTCGTTAGAGTCTGATGGTTAATTACAAGTGAGATATAAATAAAAAGAAAGAGAAATTAGGCGTAAGGTATACCGACTGGACTCCTCTGTTTTTCCGGCAGAACTCCGGCGACAGCAACAGGTTCCGGCGTCGTGTGTCTTGCAGCAGCGAGTCTTCAGAAAGCTTGAAAAGGATGTGGGTGACTTCGGTATAAGCTCAGGGGGTTCAGTAAGGCTTAGAAGTGGAGGGTTCGGTTTTCCGGCGATGAGCAGAAGATTTCCGGCGAGTGAGTTTTCGCCGAGAAAGGGTGCGGTTTTGAGCGAAAAAGTTTGCAGAGGTTCGAGGGGGTATTTAAGGGCAGGTTATCGATGAACTTGGTCCAATTTCTGACTTGATTCAAAGTCATTACGTTTTTCGGAGGTTATAGTTTATGTCGCGGACTCAGGCGTCGGATATAACCGATGTAGCGATTAAGTTTTACGTTATAACTGAAGATATCGTAAATTCTTGGCGAGATCGCCGGGATTTCCGACGACTGCAATTTTGGGCGCCGGTTTTGAATTCGGAAAAACAAGTTATGAATTAAATGATTCTAATATTTAACAGAGAATACAAGTGGCGCAGTGGTTTAAGTGTTGAGTGTTAAGACTTTGCTGGACCGGTTACTGACCCGGGTTCGAAACCCGGCAGTGCCAAATTATTTTTATTTTCTTATTTTTGACAGTTTTTCAAAAACAAATTATATATTCCCATATAATAATTAATTATGTATCGTTTAAAAATATTTTGGGCATTAAATTCGCAACGAAATTTTTAACTGATTGTTCGGTTAATAAACGGAGCGGGTTTGGTAAAATCCGTTTTTGACGGATGTTACACCCAAAGTCTTGGAGAGGTGGCCAACCTCTTGATTCTTTGTAAATATTCTGCAAAACTTAAAGCTTGATAAGGTTGAATGTTGAAAATTCAACATCCTTACTTTATAATAAATAATAAAACGTACAATGAGAATGAAAGCACCAGTAAAATGTTACCAACGTAAGAGTCATATATCCTTTGAGGATCCTTCAATCTGAATTGATCATTAGGATACTTAAGGATCCCCGATCCATTACATAAAATACTTTTTAGATGGATAGCATTCCACGCTCTTGGTAGAAGGTCACCATCCATAGTTAGCAAATGATATGCCCCTTTTCCTGCGTCAGCTTCAATTAGATAGGGGCCTTCCTATTTTGGTGCCAATTTGCCATCAGAAGGATTCGTGGTATTCTGAAATGCTTTCCTCAACACCATGTCACCAACTTGAAATCTTCTTATTCTGATATTCTTATTATAGGCACCAGCCATACTTTGTTGATAACTAGCCAGCCTTATCCTTACCAAGTTTCTTAATTCTTCCACGGTATCTAGGTCTTGAGCCAGAGTCTCAGCATTTGCTTCAGGATCACGGATGCTTGTTCTGGGTGTAGGGACTACCATTTCTGTAGGGATCACTGTCTCAGCTCCAAAGACTAAGGAAAAAGGAGTTTGACCCGTAGCATTCTTGAGAGTTGTTCTATCTGCCCATAAGACATATGGTAGTTCTTCAGCCCACTTTCCTTTCTTTGATCCAAGCTTCTTCTTCAAATTGTTGATGATGATCTTGTTGGATGATTCTGCTTGTTTATTAGCTTGTGGGTGTACTGGTGTTGATGTAATCATCCTAATCCCCCAGCTATCACAAAAGTTAGTAGTTTGATTCCCAATAAACTGGGATCCATTGTCACAAACTATTTCTGAAGGAATACCAAATCTAGTAATAATATTTCTTTTGATAAAGGATATACCTTCCTTTTTTCTAACTTGAGCAAAGGCTTCAGCTTCTATCCATTTGGAGAAATAGTCAGTCATAGCCAACATGAATACTTTTCCCCCTGATGCCTTAGGAAGCTTGCCAACTATATCCATTCCCCATCTCATAAATGGCCAAGAAGAGGATATAGGATGCAGAGGTTCTGCTGGTTGATGAAGAATGTTGCTGTGTCTTTGGCAGGCATCACATTTCCTTGCATACTCCACAGCATCCTTCTTCATTGTAGGCCATTAATATCCTGTCCTGAGGATCGTGGAGAATAGCGCTCTGCCCCCAGTGTGATTTCCACAATCTCCCTCATGAAAATATTTTAAAACTTCTTGGATTTCAGGATCTTCAATGCATCGTAGATAGGGTCCTGCAAGAGATCTTTTATACAGTATGTCATTAATTATAGTAAATTGTGCTACCTTAATCCTGAAGGTTCTAGGATTCTCTCCAATAGGAATTCTCCATTCTGAATGTATTTCAAGATTGGAAAGATCCAGGATCCTAAATTCGACTCTGGATCATCACTTGGTAGAATTGTTGTATCACCCACTATCTCCATTGTTTCATTTTCCTCAATTGTAGGAGTTAGAACACGGATAATAGGTATCTTTACACCCCGGGGCATCTTCAGTGAGGATCCTAGATTGGCCAAGGCATCTGCTTCTAAATTTTCTTCTCTAGGTACCTGTCTAAGGCTGAAAAAAGTAAAAGAATCTGCCAATTTCTTGACTATCTCTAAATATTTGATTAGTTTTTCACCTTTAACAGTATAAGAACCATTATAATGATTAGTAATTAATAGAGAATCCACAAACACTTGAAGATACCTGATCCTCATATGTTTAGCTAATTGCATACCTGCTATCAAGGCTTAATATTCAGCCTCATTATTAGTGGTCTGAAACTCACACGCTATAGACTGGGGTATAATGTCCCCCTGTGGCGATTTTAGTAGTAGGCCTAGTCCAGTTCCCTTGACATTCGAAGCTCCATCTGTGAAGAGTGTCCAAGGATCCTTGGTCTCCTCAAGTTGTTGCACTTCTAGTTCAGCTTCTCTTTGTAGATCACTACTGAAATCAGCCACAAAGTCAGCCAAATCTTGGGATTTAATAGGAGTTCTGGGCTCATACTTAGTGTCATATGCACTAGGTTTAACAGCCCATTTGGCCATTTTTCCCGACATCTCTGGTTTCTTGAGAACAGTCTTAATAGGAAAGTTAATTTTAACCACAATAGTATGAGTTTCAAAGTAATGTTTTAGTTTAGTAGAAGCCATGATTAAAGCAAGAATAAGTTTTTCTAAATGAGAATACCTGGCTCAGAATCAAGTAAATTTTTACTTACATAGTATACCGTGTGTTGTTGGCCGTCCTGATCCTTAACAAGGACCGCACTTATTGCTTTACCTGAAACAGCTAAGTATAAGGATAACAGTTCTCCATTTTCAGGTTTCATCAAAGCCGGTGCTGAGGATAAGTAATCCTTGAGGGCTTGTAGAGCAGCTTCATGCGTCTCAGTCCACTCGAACTTCTTATTCTTCCTCAGAATATCATAGAAATCCTTGCATCTTTCTGAGGATTTTGAGATGAATCTATTCAAGGCGGCAATCCTTCCCGACAATCTTTGCACATCCTTGGCATTGGCAGGAGACTTGATGTTCACTAAAGCCTGGATTTGTTCTGGACTTGCTTCAATTCCTCTCTTGGTTACCATATATCCTAAAAACTTTCCAGCTTTGACCCCGAAATGACATTTAGAGGGGTTTAATTTCATGTTGTACTGGTCAAGGATGTTGAATGCTTCTTCAAGATCCTTCAGGTGATCCTCAGCTTTCTTAGATTTGACCACCATATCATCTATGTATACTTCCATCATGTGTCCAAGTTGCTCCTTGAACATCATATTCACCAGCATTTGGTATGTAGCACCTGCATTTCTTAAACCAAAGGGCATAGCAATATAACAATATATGCCAATGGGTGTCATGAATGATGTATCCTCTTGATCAGATGGTTCCATCTGTATTTGCTGAAATCCAGATGAAGCATCCATAAAAGTCAACAATTCATGACCCGGCGTAGCATCCACCATGGAGTCAATGTGTGGTAAGGGAAAGGATCCTTGGGACATGCCTTTTTAAATCATTAAAATTGACACATACCCTCCACCTTCCATTTTTCTTTTGAACACCCATGATCGAGGTGTCGCGCCTCGGTTAAAGATAATATTTATAAACCCGATTTTCCTTAACTATGAGTTAGTGGTAGCACGGGGTCGATCCACGAAGAGCCTGTGGTTTGCGTACGGACAAGATTGATTTGAAATAATATTGTCACTTTATGAAGCTTGCTACAAAAACTTTTAATTTGTTTATTTGAGAAAGGTGTTTGAATGAACCAACAAGTTGTTTGATTAATTAACTAACAGTACATGAAAGTTTGCAATAAAAGTAAATGCGATTGTAAGACAATATAGAGAAAACAAGGTTCACACCCGGTTCAGTGATTGCACTCCTAGGGTTTCTACACGTTTTAGATTTGATTCAATAGCAACAGTGATTAACGAATTTAGTGTCACGAGGCTTAGGTGCCAATAGTTATCAACGTTACAAAGAACGGACAAAGATGCACTTCATTACCAAGAACATGTAAATCCTAACCTAGACAAGGCATAAATGCACATAAACATTTCATAAAGTCAAATTTAATCTTCACTCGACAATTTATGAGTTCAATACAAATGCAAGACAATTGTCACAAGCTTCAAAATCAAATAGCAAATTGTCACAAATCAAACCAATAACAATGTTTAACCCTAGACTTACAAAAACCTACACCGGGGTGAAACATCCGGGAATTAGCCGCTCATGGTGAAGATGACACGATCAATGGATGATGAAAGCTCGAATCTTGGCATCTTGAACTTGGAGGTGATGATGGAAAGTGGGTAGGGTTTGTGATAAATGATGGTGATGAGTGATGGATACTTGAAGGATGATGATGGTGATGGTATTGGGATTAGGGTTTTGGATCGAAGAGTGTAATTGGATGAACTGGATGAGTGGAAGATGATGGTTGATGATGATTGTGGCTCCAAGAACAAGGTTCACACTCCCAAAATTCGTAACTCCTCAAAATAGGTAAAAAATCCAGTTTTAACCCGTCACCCGAAAACAAAAACCAAAAATTCACGATGTGGTTTTAGGGAGCCCGTCGCCGACGGCCAGGAGTGGCGTCGGCGACGGCATGCTGAATTCCAAAAATCCTCCAACGTTTAATCCTGCTGTCTTCAATGAAAAATGGGCGACGGGGAAGATTCCATGAGGCGTCGCCGACGGCCCATAGTGGCGTCGGCGACGGTGCTTCTAAACCTCACTTTCTGATTTCTTTGTTTCTTGATTCCGGTTGATCCCGTTCGTGTTCTGGTGCTCCGTTAAGCGCCCGATTAGCTCCTTAAACCTGTAAAACACAAACCTTATTAAAAGTAGACTATCCGGAATTAAAAATCACGCAAAAACGTTAACTTAAACCATAACAAACACCGGTTTACACCCACGCATCACATCCCCACACTTGTCTTTTGTTTGCACTCAAGCAAATTTGTTTTTCACTTTCACGTGGGTCAAACAAAAAATACACTCTCCATTCTTGAGACGTAAGTTAAGGTCTCAAGTCATACCTGGCTCAAGAATTTTTGCAATTTCAAGTTATTTAACACTCAATGGACTAATCGTATGAAAATGGTTATTCAAGATTAACCCGCCCTTAAAACCCACAACATATGCATATCCCTCACAATGTTCACTCCACTCGGTTTACAATCTGGCTAATTTATATGATGTCTTAGCACTTAAAAAAAATGATCACTCAAAACCGAATAGAACATATACCCGCATATGCTTGCAACTCAATCATTCTCCACCACCGAACACGAATACTAAGCACAAGTCAAAAGGTCTTTAGAGGGTTGTAACTGGGTTAGGCTAAGGGTATGGAATAGGATATCTAAAGTGGCTAAGGTGATGCAAATTCGATCTTTATTACAATTACATTAAACCGACTAAACACAGGTAGACAACTAATAGGCTAAATCGTCCGCCTTTTATTCACAACTACCGCTGCACATCTTTTTGTGTTTTTCTTCAATCATTCTTTTCTATTTTTCATAGTATTTTCTGATTTTTTTTCAAACTATATACACAACTAATACTATGATCGAATTTCCATCACACGGGTTAGAAAGGTTTAAGGTTAAAGGCTAATTTGGGTGATTAAACGAAAGGATTAGGCTCAACATTGGCTACTAGGGGATATGTTTGGGTAAGGCTAGATAAATGGTGTAAAACAAAAAGGTTACCTATTGCCTTAATCATTCTCATGCTTGCATTCGGTCTATGGTCTTAAACGTATCAAAAGATACAAGTTCTACAATATATGACTAACGGACCACTCAAACAAAGAAACATGTATATGCACAATGTATACAAATGGCTCAAAAACTCACATATTAAGGGTATGAAATGTGATATGCACAATCAAGTTTCTTAGGTGAATTATTCCCAAATAATCACCCATTAAATACTTTTCATGCCTTTAACTTGAACTCGACCATGACAAAAGACCAAATGGTTCGTGCCATCCCTCGCTAACTTAGTTACTTGTGCTTTTAGATTGCTTCAAACAAAGACATTTTTGAAAAATCTTTGAAATTTCCCCCCATCCCCACACTTGAGGTTAACATTGTCCTCAATGTGTAGTGTTTAAATGAACGGGTCAAAATCGAAAAACTTTTACTACCCCATCCCCACACTTGAGGTTAACATTGTCCTCAATGCGTAGAATTAGGGCTCTTTATAATGCACAAGGGATGTGACACGGCTAATTTCCCAAAACTTTCACCCCGGAGACTAAAATACAATTTACACTCCACTTATTATCTAACTAAAAAAATCAAAGTAAAAAGAAACGTATGCACCTGATTTCCGAGCTCGTTCTTCATATGCTCCACATCTTTCAACAAAGCGGTCGTCTAATAAGCATAATGTACCTACAAATCTCAACCCTTGTGTAGAAGCATGCTTCTCACAACCATCAAAATTTGTTAGTAACCTAGTTCTACCACTTTTATGAAAATATCACCGATCTATACGTTAATTTACTTTGACTTATGTGGAAAATAATGCACAACAACAACAATCTTAACTCACTTTCGTAGGAATTACGGTTGCATTTAGCTTATGCAACAAGCCCTTTTAAACCATCCGATAGCTCGGAAGGACGAGTAGGTCTCGTGAGGGTTATATGGAGAACACACCCACAACATTCATTTAACTAAGAAAGCAATAAAATCTAACTAGAACACAAACTAAAAACAAAAAGGTACAACAACAACATAAAACATACCTCGCCTACCTTTGGTACTGTTCGTTCGGGTCTTTAGTCAGGTACGGGTTATATGGGAACCCGGTGAGGGAAGACAAGATATCCTTCCAATGATCGAGCGGTCCAAATTCCCCTTCAGCTGGTGGTGGTGGCTGTATCAGGACGAAAATTGAGCCCGGCATTTCGGGCCAATGTGGAGATGGGTTGGAGGGTCCTTGAGGCATGGGAAGGTCCGCATAGTCGAACCATGGTGTATGTTGCTGAAACGTCAACCCGGCCATCAAATTCCGATGACGCCTCTCTCGATCATGCAGGACCTTGGCGTTATTGATGGCTATTTGTTGATCTGTAGTGGTCGCCATCCAACGCCTATCCTCATTGGCCTTTCGCTCCCTACGAAGACGATCTTGTTCCTCCTCCCATGCTCTTTGTTGAGCATTTTCTTGAGCCCGCTGTTGCTCTATCAAATCGAATCGAGATTGTTGTTGCGCTTGAAATAACTGTTGCTCTTCCCAATATTGTTCAACTTTGGTCCTATGGGCAGCTTCCTCGTCCCAATGGTTTTGATACTGAGTTTGGAAGCCTTGCTCCCATTGGCACCTTTCCTCATGGTACCCGCGATTCTCCCCAATACCCGCGGATACGTTGTCATACACCCCCTGCTGCCCCCGATTATAATTGGTGTAATTCGGCCTACGCCGAGAGACAACGATTTGAGCAACCTCATTTGAAATTTCCCGATGTTGTCGGGCATATCTCTGTCTCGGTCCCCTCAGACCGGCCTGTTCTTCTTCCACTTCCACATCATGCATTTCCTCTTCTTGTAAAGCCCCTTGGGCTGCAGTGGGATCCGTAAATGTGAGTTGGCGACCCTGATCATCTTTCACCGTATATTGGTGACCATAGACCTCCACGCTAATCTTCCAATGCCGCCTGATTGAGGCGAAACAAACTTGATCAATTGGCTTGGTTACCCATAACGAGTCAGCGGGTAAAGCATTTTGCTGTAGGATCATTGCGCTTATCAACCTCACATACGGTATCATTTTTCTGGTGCATGATTCACGCGTGTCCCACGTGTTTATCATCACAATTTGGCGCCATGACAACTTTGGCGCACCAACCAACAATGAATGTAGCACCCTACAGTCGGGCGCCTTTACCTTCTCGCAATCTCCAAAAAGCACCATGACATTCTCAAGAGATATACCTTGGAGGATCCGCCCCTCCAATGACAGATTGTTTCTCGACTCACCTAACCCACCGGACCCCGGCAGCACAGTGACTAACATGCCGGCTGGGTCAGCAGGGTTCACCTTGTTATCCAGAAATTGGTCAACGATGTAGTAGTAATAAGCATCCGCTCCCAATGAATCAAAACTAGCAATACTTCATGTGCTCAATGACATGATCATCTGATTTTTCCCAATGTCACCAATCAATTGCCAAGTGACCGATGGTCCATCCCTGTTTAAAAACCGTAATGTTGACAGCCACTCACAAACTTCTGCCAAATAACCCCTCGGTGTGATGTCTTCACACCAATCCAGAACTCTCTCCCAGCCAAGCCTTTCAAACTTTTGGACGATTCCTATAGCCCTGAACTCCTCCACGTTAACAAATCTTTCCGGAACAGATCTTTCCGGGACTGAAGTGGTGACGTTCCCGGAAACCATCTTCCATCTCCACATTTTTGCCTCCAGTTTTTTATTGTTATACCTCGACAACGGCTTCTTCTTGTTGTCGTTCCACTGTGAAGCTGTAAGGCTGTTTCTGAATTCATCCCAATCCCAATCCTGGCGTTCCAATTGACCATCATCCTCTTCAACATTACTTAATTGTTCCCATTTCTTTTTGACATATCCTGAGCCCGAACCGGCTTGTGAAGATGAACCTTCACCGGATGTCTTACTTCTTTTTCGGGAAAACATGGATACAATCAAACACAAGAACCAATTAGTATACCCAAAACTTCAAACAGTCCAACCTTTGAACATAAACATTGAAGTTGATTGAACCTCTGCTTTAGACATAAATAAGCTTGTTTAAACTTAAAAGTGGCAACTTTATAATCTAAAAATTAATATTCATTGTGTTTATTCCCAAATCCATGGAAGTTCAACAAGATTCAACACCATATTCATGTTCAAGCATACTAACAAGATGTGTAATCACATCACAAGAGTTGTTGTAAGTTCAAATCCCACCCAAATCCTCTATTCATGCCCAAATATAAGATATAACATCATAAATTGCAATAAACAACCTACTCTAAACCAAAAAGTTTAAAAAATTTGCAAGAAATTGACTAACCATATGATAATCATGCTCAAATCTGAGAAAAAAACCATACCTGTAGTGTTGTTTAGGCAAAGAAGAACTAAGGAAAGAAGAAAACCTTGAAGCTTGATGAACTTCTTCAAAAACCTGAAATTTCACACCCAGAAATCTTGCAAACTAGCAAGAAATTCTAAAAACAAAGTTGGGGGTTTTGTTCCTCTCTGAAAAATACACAAAAAGGCTCAAGAATCACTGGATTTGGTGGAGATTTGAAGAAGTTATGAAGGTTTGAAGATTAGGGTTCTTATGAGGCAGATGAAGAAGATGGAAGATGAAGTGAGTGCAGAGGAATTGTGGTATAAGAGAGTTTAGAGATCAGATGTAGGGTCTTATGGGTCAGTTGTGTGGTTAAAACAAGGTTCGGGTCGAGTTTGTTTGGCTAAAAATGAGTTTCGGGTCGAAAATACGCGTCAAACAACAATCAGCGTCGGCTGACTAACCAAGCACCGTCGCCGACGGTGCTTTGGTCCGTCGCCGACGGCTCCCCAAAATAAGATTTTATCTTTTTCCTTCCGACGCACTAACCCGCTGTCTACGACACTTTTCACCCGACGGCCAACATTTGGCAACCCGTCGGCAACGGCCTGAAGCCCCGTCGCCGACGGCACCCCTAAATCCATTTTTTTAAGAAACTATTGGCAAAAACATGAACTTTTTACAAAAGGAGCCTAGCTTAATTTAAATCCTAAAAATTATGAAAAAAATCTTTTTGTGTAACTTTTTCGGTTTTAATATTCACTAACAACCTATCGTTAACAATCCTACCACCCCCTAAAAAGATCGTGTATTGTCCCCAATACACATAAAAGAGTTCGATAACATACCTCAGTCTTCAAGACTTGTTTATAGCTTCCGGAACTTCACACGTCTCAAAGGGTTGTTAGATCAAAACAATAAGCATAACTTTTCTAAAGCAATGCACCCAAACAATTAAAAATAGTACATAACTCTACAAAACGTGTTACCGGTTCTCAAATGACCTCGTAGTATGGTACGCCCACCATGAAACTTACCACTTCCGTGTTCTTCTCGCCCTTATCATCATAACCATCAAGAAATGGTTTTAGACAATGACCATTAACCGTTTTCCTTGACCCATCCTTCGGGTCCTCAATGGTGACATCACCCAATTTTCGACCCGTGTGATCACGTATGGGCCCATCCACTTACTCTTGAGCTTCCCGGGAAAGAATTTAAGCCTTGAGTTGTAGAGCCAAACCTTTTTCCCTACCACAAACTCCTTTGGCTTCAACTTTGCATCGTGTGCTTGCTTCATTCCATCCTTATATTATGAAGCACACTCATATGCCTCCTCCCGGAGTTCTTCCAACTCGCATAACTTTAACTTTCGCTCCTTGCCTGCATCATCATATTTCATGTTAACCTCTTTAATAGCCCAAAAAGCACGATGTACAAGCTCAACCTGCAAATGACAATTTTTACCGTAAACCAAACGATAAGGTGTGGTACCAATTGGTGTTTTATGTGTCGTTTGATAGGCCCTTAAAGCATCGTTCAACTTTGTCGACCAGTCCTTACGGTCCGGTTGAATAGTCTTTTGCAAAATCTCTTTGATTTGCCTATTGGATAACTCTACATGACCGCTTGTTTACGGATGATAGGGGGTAGCAATTCGATGGTCAACACCATACCGTTTCAATAGTTTGCCAAAGTTAAATTTTTTTAAGTGAGACCCTCCATCACTAATGATTACTCGGGGAATCCCAAATCTAGAAATTATATTCGTTTGAACAAAATTGCAAACCACTATATGGTCATTTGTCTTGGTAGCGATCGCTTCAACCCATTTCGACACACAGTCAACCGCCACCAAGATATACATGTTGCCATGCGAATTAGGAAAGGGGCCCATGAAATCGATCCCCCACACACATCAAAATATCTACAATAAAGATCGGTTGCATGGGCATCTCATCCCGTTTAGAAATACCCCCTAATTTTTTACACTCAACCCAGTTTTTAGCAAAAGTAGATGCGTCTTTGAAGATAGTTGGCCAATAAAGCCCACTATTGAGCACTTTGTGCCCAGTTTTGTGACTACTGAAATGGCCCCCACAAGCAAATGAATGCAAGTGCGTCAAAACACTCGGGATCTCCTTGTCCGGAATGCATCTTCGAACAACTTGATCCGGACATATTTTGAACAAGTCCGGTTCCTCCAACGTATAGTATTTGATTTGCGACATGAAGTGCAACCTTCTCCTCCGATCCCAACGAGCCGGTAAGTCACCTGTAACCAAATAATTCACAATGTTAGCATACCAAGGTAAAATAGTGACTTTCAAAGTATGCTCATCTGGGAATGCATCATCAATCTCTACACGTGAAGAACCCTCTTCCACCATTAATCGGGACAAGTGGTCCGCCACCATGTTTTCACTACCCTTCTTGTCCCGTATCTCTAGGTCAAACTCTTGCAATAGAAGAACCCAACGGATCAATCTCGGCTTTGCATCCTTTTTCTCCATGAGGTACCTGACAGCAGTGTGATCAGAATATATAACAACTTTGTTACCCCATATGTAAGCCCAAAATTTTTCCAACGCAAATACCACCGCAAGTAGCTCTTTTTCGGTAGTTGTATAATTCAATTGTGCATTCGAAAGAGTCTTACTTGCGTAGTAAATAGCAACGGGTTTCTTTTCTACCCTTTGACCCAACACGGCCCCAACCGCATAATCGCTTGCATCGCACATAATTTCGAATGGTAAAGACCAATTCGGCAATTGCAATATTGGGGCCTCCACTAATTTCTCTTTCAAAATGTTAAAAGCGATTTGACACTCTTTGTTAAAATCAAACGATTGGTCCTTAAGCAACAATTTACATAAAGGTTTCTTAATGTCACTAAACCCCTTAATAAACCGTCTATAAAACCCCGCATGACCTAAGACCTAACCCCTTTAACACTCGTGGGATACGGTAAAGTAGAGATGATCTGCACCTTTGCGCGGTCGACCTCTATCACATGACTCGACACTACATGCCCCAACACAATCCCTTTCTGAACCCATGACTCGTCATCAAGTTTGCCACCGCTAAAGTGGTCGAAGAAAGATTTTGATAATCTTGCCACCAACTTCCTTTTCGCTCCGTCCTGGAAAGCGTTTCTTCCGGAGGCGAATGCCACGGCGGCTGATGCGTCGGCCGGCTACATTACCCTATTTTACGATTATTTTGCCGAAGGGAACTTCTGGCTGTTGGTGACCCATTTTTTGCTAGAAATTCTTGGTTTTTACAAGATTCACATTTCTCAGTTGAGCCCGATGGGAATAGTGAGGATCCGGCATTTTGAGTTCGTTTGCCGATCGATGCAAATCGTGTCGTCGGTCGAGAAGTTTAGAGTTTTCTACCAGCTGCACGGCTTGTTGGGTTTTTATTTCCAACAGCGTGTGCAAGCCAAACGATTGCTGCTGGTGCCGCCGAAGTCCTACCACGACTGGAAGCAGAAGTTCTTCTTTATCAAGGCGGCGGTGATCCCGATGAAGATGACACTCCGGGCTGGTGATGAGATCGATCTGGAGACCCTTCCCATACCTGCCGACGAGGTATGGTATCAAGATATTAAAGATGTGCCCAATATTGCTTTGCCGGAGAGGGCCCTCATCGCTGCCGGGATGAGTATCTTCTGGAAGAAGGAACGCAGGGAAAAACCGGTGTCTACCGAAGATGGAACTGGTATGTAACCCTTTAACTTCCTAGCAATATCTTTCAATAGATATGTACTGATGCAAAAATGTTTGTTATGTAGTTGCGCCTCTCTACTAGGTCTCTTTCAAGAGAGAGAAGGGAAAAATGGCCGTCGTGCCTATTGCTGATGGTGAGGACACTTGGTTCTCACAAATCTTGGGGAACTTTGAGTTGCCCAAGCAGGAGGATCTGGAGGCGCAACCATGTTCGAAGACTGGTAAATAAGTCCATACAAAGCCTAAGTTGATATTGCAATATAACTTAATGGCGCAACCTTTACTCAATATGATTGATTATGTAGGTGATTTGCTAAATTTGGGTGTAGGCCCTGATTCGAGGAAGAAGAAGAAGAAGAAACCAACTGCTGTTGCAGCTGCTGCGCCTCCCCCTTCCAACCCAGAGCAAAAAACCAAGCCATCAGCTGCTGCGAAAGCTGAGGGCAAGAAAGGTACACTTCCCGTATCTGACTCTTGGTGCAATTATGTGGTGGTGTCAGACTCACTAGAGGGTCTTGCGCCTGTAGATTTGAAGAAACCGAAGCCAGAACCTGTTGACACCTCATCTCTTCCTGCTGTGAACCCAGATGATCCTTTGGAAATACCTTCTAGCCCGGAAGAGGCGTTGAAGCGTACTTCTAATAAGAGGAAGGAGGCGGAGACTAAAATTCCTGCGCCAACCAAGGTTGCGCGCCCGCGCATTGGTAAGAAGGGCAATCTGGATGCCTTTGCAAAGAAGTTCTCACCTGGTACGTTTAATTTGTTGCGCACTTCTGTCATAAAAGTTGCGCAGAATCTGATACTTAGTATTTGTTGATATGCTTTGCAGAGAAAATGGTGAAGGCTGTGTCGGCCACCTCATATGCTATACCATCGCCGCGCAGGCCTGAGAATGTTGAGGGAAATGCAGGGCAAGAAACTCCTATTCCTGAAGCCGACCACATCATCCCGGAACATATTGAGAAAGTGGCTCCAGAAGAAGAGCCCAAAAATTTTGATACTGAGAATCCTGCTGGCGAGCAGGTTAAAGATACGGCTACAGATGCTGGGGAACCGTCAAAGTTGATATCCAAGGGAGCCGGAACTTCAACACAAAGCGAAGGCGTTGTGTTTGTTGAGGATTCGGAGGGGGAATCGCCTATTCACCCAGAGGAGAAGCCTGGGGATTATTATTATCGCTCTTATTCTGAGAGGCGGGCCTCTGCGATTCATCGGCCCGTGTGGAAGGTTAAGCAGGGCGATGTTTTTACTGATTGGCACTCCTGTAGGGAGTGGTATAAGCGCATCTTCCCACCGGCGGAGGTGAAGCGCCAGGAGGAAAAAGACCATGAAGCTACTTACGAGTAATATCTGCAAGAGTCTGCCCTTGCCTCGTCCACCATAAATAGAATTGTGCGCGAATGGCGCAGTATGAACAAGGAGTGAGATGAGGTTGAGCTTGAGAAGGCGAAGGCCAAGCTTCAGAAAGAGAATACGTTGAAGATGCTTGTTGATTTTGAGGCAGAAAAGACCCAATTTGAGAAAGAGAAGAAGACTGAAGAATGGGCTGCACTGTCTTGGAAGCGCAAGTGTGAGGCTTCTGCTGTGCAATATGCGGACGAGCGCAAGCGCTTTGTGGAGGCTTGCGAGTGTGACAACAAATAAAAAGCTTCTCTGTGCAATAAATTGAGAAACTCAAAAAGAGAAAGCTGATGCAGTTGCGGCAGCAGAAGAAGTGCGCTCACATAGAGAAAGGAGCGAGCAAAATGAGGTATCAACCAAAATGACTCTTCTTCTTAAGAATAAAGAAATTGATGATCTAACTGCTATGCTCTTTGACCAGGAGCGGCTGCAAGCTGAGGTTGACAGTTTGAAAAAAGATGTCAACCTTCAACGAACAGAGAAAGCCGAGTTGATCCGCCGTTTGACTGAAGGCGAACAAAAACTTAACGAGACAGATGTCGCTCGCACTACTTCAGAAAGCTTGACCGAATCCCTTATGAACCAGCTTACCTGGTTGCGGGAGTACGGGATTGTGGAGGTAATATTTGCTTTCCTTTATACATGTCTGGTTTGATTGTCGTATCATATACTGATTGTATTTGTGTACAGATCGCAAATGCCATCCTGAACTCTACGGAGTTGGATGAGAGAGTGGCAGAATTGATGATCACGGCGCGCAATGACGGGCATGCTGAGGGCTATAGAGAGTGCACTTTGCACGTGGCCCATGCGCTGAAGACCGAATGGGATACAAGCCGTGCTGCCATGCATGGGCTAAATACTGCCGCCATTTATTCTGCTTCCAAAGAAAAATATGATCAATTGCAAATTCCGATTATGGACCTTGTGGTCGTTGCGCTGCAACAAGACGACTTTGTTGATAAGATAAAGGATATCTTTTCTTCAGCAGAGAAGCAGGCGGGAACCAAGTCCATAGAATAGGAAATTTGTAATTTTTCTGTATGATAACTTGTGACGTTGTGCTTCTGCGCAAGTATTGTGAATATAATATATTTCAGTTTTACAATGTTTGCATGGAACCAATTACTTGTTTAGGATAGACAAATGAACAATTTCTTCTCATGTGTGAGCGTAAGGATTAAATTAGCTTGTGGCTCATGAGTTTGTGTTTTTGTTTATCCAAAGGAATTGCATGCATTTGTAAATGAACATATATAAGACTGTAAGTAGTGGCAAAGTATTTTATTCATACTGACAAAGCGCAAGGCTATGGCTGCCACTAAGATTACATAACAAAATAAAGTAAGCAGTCTCGTTACGCAACGTTCAGAATTTGCTTAGAAGACCGAGATTACATATAACATCAGTGTAGTTGTTGGGCGTTCCAGGTTCGACGAACGCTGGGTCCGTCCATACGCTTCAGAGTGTACGCGCCTTTTCCCAATACTTCATTTATCACGTATGGACCTTCCCATCGCGGGGCTAACTTCCCGGTTTTTCGGCATTCGACGCTTCATTATCGCGAAGAACAAAGTCACCAGGCAAAAAGGAACAGATGCGCACCCTTTTGTTGTAATACTTTTCAAGCTGGGACTTGTATTTAGCTTCGCGAATCGTTGCATTTTCTCGTCGCTCTTCCAATAAGTCTAGGTCGATGCGCCGTTGTTCTTCGTTATCTTGTTTTACGAAAGCTAGCATTCTTGGAGATGGTAACCCAATTCCAGCAGGAACCACAGCTTCCGTGCCATACACAAGGCTAAAAGGAGTTTCTCCAGTACTAGTCTTGGGCATAGTTCGGTGTGCCCACAAGATGCTAGGCAATTCGTCAACCCACCCCCGCCGTGCCGTGCCAAGGCGGGCCTCGATACCGTCGACCAACTGTTTGTTTATGATTTCAACTTGACCATTTGCTTGTGGGTGTGCAACAGAAGCGAAAACATGTTGGATTCCCATTTCGGTCATCCATGTTTGCAACTCTTCAGCCATTAAATTTGGACCGTTGTCAGTAATAATGCGCATGGGCAGACCAAAACGGCAAATAATGTATACCCAGATGAATTTGCTAATTACCATCGCGGTAGTAGAAGCTAAAGGTTTGGCTTCAACCCATTTGGTGAAGTAATCGACCGCAACGATGATAAACTTTATTGCGCCGGGCGCATCTGGAAATGGTCCCACTAAATCAATGGCCCATTGTTGGAATGGCCAAGTTGTTGTGACGGGTACCAAAGGATTCTTTGGGCGCAACGTTTTAGGGGCATGCCTTTGGCAGGACATGCACTTGCGCAAGATCTCTACCGCGTCAACGTACATTCCGGGCCAATAATACCCTGCGCTTTTTACTTTGGCTACGACCATGCGCGGCCCAGAATGTATGCCACATAGCCCTTCATGAATCTCCCTGATCAGGTATTGCGCGTCATGTTTGTCAACACAGCGGAGCGAAGGACCCATGTAAGAGCGTCGGTACAGAATACCGTCAATTATTTCATAATTGAGGGCTTTGCCCCGTAATTTTCATGCTTGCGCTCTATCTTCTGGTAAAGAACCATGCAACAGGTACATCATTATTGGAGACATCCATGATGGATCTCCTACTTCGACCATTGTACTTGCCTGAGAGGGACTGATGGATTACTTAAAACCTCGATGCGAACCTCTTTTGCCAAATGCTTGAAACTAGTTACATCAAGTTTACTTAGAGCGTCAGCATGTTTGTTTTCGCTTCGCTTGACGTGTGTGATTTTAAATTGTTGGAACTGTGCTATAAGAGCCTTGGCTTGCGCCAAGTATAGAGCCATGATATCTCCCTTTGCATCGTACATTCCAACTACTTGCTCAGCAACTAGTAATGAACCAACATGAGCTTCTAAATTTGTTGCACCCATTTTGATAGCGAGGCGTAAGCCTGCTAGGAAAGCTTCATATTCGGCTTCGTTGTCGGTGCTTTAAAATCCAACCGACTTGCATATGTGAACTCTACTCCCTCTGGACTCATTAATCGAAGACCAGCTCCAGCCCCATCACTGTTTGATGCGCCATCTGTAAACTATGTCCAGGCTCTGTTGTCGATGACTGGGGTTGGGTTTTGGATTGCTTGGCATTCTTCAAGTTTATCGGCGGGAATTTCAGCGATGAAATCTGCCAAAACTTGGCCCTTGATAGCTGGTCTAGGTTTATAATAGATGTTATAACCTCCCAATTCTATTGCCCATTTCGCAAGTCGTCCAGAAACGTCTGGTTTGGACAGGACTTGGCCAATGTGAAAATTTATTAAAACTGTAATAACATGTCCTGAAAAGTATCTTCGCAACCTGCGCGAAGCATGGACCAATGCTAAAACTAATTTTTCCATGATTGAATACCTTGTCTCTGGATCGTTCAACATCTTGCTGATATAATAAATTGGAGACTGGGCCCCTTCGCGTTCTACCAACAAGACAGCACCTACTGCTACCTCAGATGCAGCAAGATATAAGACCATGGGTTCTTTTTCTCGAGGAGCAGTAAGTGTGGGAAGTTGAACTAAACTATCTTTCATCTGCTGGAAAGCTTGATCAGCTTCAGGAGTCCATGCGAACTCTTTGCTCTTCGTACAATTGCGCAAGGTTCGAATAAATGGATAAGATTTTGCAGCATGATTGGCGAGGAAGCGGTTTAGCGCAGCTAACCTTCCAACCAAACGTTGCATTTCTTTGATGTAGTAGGAGAAGACATTTTTTGTATTGCATCGACCTTTTCGGGATTAACTTTGAAACCGTCTTTGGTGACGATGAAACCCAAAAATCTGCCCTCCTCCATGCCGAAGGAGCATTTGCTGGGATTTAACTTTAGATTTACCTCGCGCAGAGAATCAAAAGTTCTTTGGATGTTGTCTAGCATAGTGTCTTCTGAATTACTCATAATGACCAAATCATCAATGTAGACTTCCACAGTTTTCCCAATGTCATCTCAAACACTGTATCCATCAATCTTTGATAAGTAGCTCCCGCATTACGGAGACCGAAAGGCATCTTGGTATAACAAAAAAGGCCCTTATCCGTGCGAAAAGCGGTTTTATCTTCGTCTTCTTTTTTCATCAAGACTTGAGGATAACCTTTATAACAATCTAGAAAACATTTCCAGCGAAAGGAAGCTAATGAGTCAACCTTTTTGTCAATCTCAGGAAGAGAATAACAATCTTTCGGACATGCCTTGTTTAAATCTTTAAAATCTACGCACATCCGCCATCCACCATTATGTTTCTTTACCATGACTGGGTTTGCCACCAGGCTTGGTATTTGCTTCGCGCAGAATACCAGCATTTAATAACTCGGTGACTTGTTCGTTCATCGCCTCTGTCTTTTCTGACCCGAGGCTGCGCTTTTTCTGTACAACTGGTTCTGCTGGCGGAAATACATTAAGACAATGTTCCGCAACGTTGCGTGGGACACCGACCATGTCGGCAGGTGTCCATGCGAAAATGTCTTTGTTTCGAAACAACAGTAATTTAAGTTTTGCGTGAGTTTCAATACTGACTATAGGTCCTAACAGGATTGTTTGCTCGGGATACTTTACGTTCGGAAGGAAATCATGTCTATTGAAGAACCAAAAGGCGGCAATCCTTCCTGTCAATCTTTGCACATCCTTGGCATTGGCAGGAGAATTGATGTTGACTAAAGCCTTGATCTGTACTGGACTTGCTTCAATTCCTCTCTTGGTTACCATATATCCTAAAAATATTCCAGCTTTGACCCCGAAATGACATTTAGACGGGTTCAACTTCATGTTGTATTGGTCAAGAATATTGAATGCTACTTCAAGATCCTTCGGGTGATCCTCGGCTCTTTTAGATTTGACCACCATATCATCTATGTATACTTCCATTGTGTGTCCAAGTTGCTCATTGAACATCATATTCACTAGCCTTTGGTATGTAGCACCTGCATTTCTTAAACCAAAGGGCATAGCAATATAACAATATATGCCGGTGGGTGTCATGAACGCTGTATCCTCTTGATCAGATGGTTCCATCTGTATTTTCTGAAATCCAGATGAAGCATCCATAAAAGTTAACAACTCATGACCCGCCGTAGCATCCACCATGGAATCAATGTGGGGTAAAGGGAAAGGATCCTTGGGACATGCCTTATTCAAATCAGTAAAATCGACACATACACCCTCCACTTTCCATTTTGCTTTTGAACAACAACCACATTGGCTAACCATCTTGGATACTTGACTTCTCTAATCATACCTGTCTTTAGTAGCTTGTCTACCTCTTCTTGGATAATCGCATTTTATTCAGGTGCAAATTTTCTCCTCTTTTGGTGAATTGGCCTGAAAGACCTGTCAATACCAAGCTTATGAGTAATGATATTCTTCGAAATACCTGTCATATCTTCGTGCTTCCAGGCAAAGGTAGATTTTCTATGTTTTAGGAAGGATATTAGATCCTGCTCTATGTTCTTCTGGATCCCGGATCCTATATACACCTTGGATTCAGGATCCTCTGGAACTAAGAGTATATCCATGACGTCTTGTTCCCTTGCCTCCATGACGTCTCTTGGAGGATACTATAATTGCTATGCTTCCCTAGACTTGGAAGCAGGTTTCATAGAAGCAGGTTTAATTGCTATGCTTCCCATGGACTTGGAAGCTTGACACATTGGTGGTACGTTGATGGGACCACCTTCATGTCGTGTATCCATGGCCTGCCAAGGATAACATTACAGCAAGATAAGCAATCTATTACACAAAATTTCTGGATAGAATTCACCCCCTCTATGTAAATTGGAAGTTTGATGTCCCCCAATGTATTCTTGGTTTCCCCACTGAATCCCACAAGCACCGATGATCTTGGAATGTTCTCGGATTCAGGAATGTTCATCTTTTTGAGGACATCCAACTGAATTATGTTCACTGAACTCCCTCCATCAATAAGGATCTTGCGAACAAAATTGTTAGAAATAAATAAAGTAATGACGAGACCATCATGATGAGGATCCTGTATATCTACACGATCATCCTCATCAAAGGATATAACTTTCTGCTGAGTTAGGGTAGATGTTCGGACTGGTCTCTCCCCATTCTCCATCTTCGTTTCCTTAGCATGCCTTTTTTCCGCTGAGAATGAGGTTCCACAGATATCAGAACCACCTGAAATAAAGTTAATGCTCTGAGCATCTGCTGGCGGTGGAGGAGCTCTTTTAGGAACTTTATCAGTATCCTGAGTTCTTGAACGTTTCCTTCCCAGCAATTCCTTCAAATACCCTTTGCTAAGAAGATAACCAATTTCCTTCCTTAATGCTATACATTCATCAGTAAGGTGGCCAAAATCTCATGGTAGGCGCACCATTTGGATTTATCTTTGTTGACTGTGGCCTTCTCATTTTTCCGAGGCCACCTAGCTTTGTCACCTAGACTCTGCATAGCAAGGATTAGTTCATGATTATCCACAGAAAAACAATACTCGGATATTGGAGGATAATCCTCATCGTCTTCATCTTGTTCAACTGCATTCACATTGTGATTGTTATGTTTAGAGTATGACTTTGATCGATTATTCTTAAAGAATGATCCTTTCTTTTCCTGTTTCGAGGATCCTGAGAGCCTCTCCTGGATCCTTTTGTCATCTTCTAAACGAATGAACCTCAATGCCCTGTTCCTCACTTCATCTAAGTTCCTGCAAGGTGTCATAACAAGGTCATCATAAAATGAGGAATCCTTAAGCAAGCCCATTTTGAATGCCTCCACAGCAGTGGCAATATCCAAATTAGGAATTTCTAAGGATTCTCGACTAAACTTAGTGATGTAATCTCTTAATGATTCATCACGGCCTTGAGTTATTCTATACAAATCACTAGTTAATCGTTCAAAAGTTCTACTACATGAAAATTGATTATTGAACAGGTTAACTAAGTGAGAAAATGAAGTAATTGAGTAAGGAGGAAGACTTAGTAGCCATTTGAGTGCCGATACAGTGAGTGTGGATCCGAAGCCCTTGCAAAGGCAGGCTTCCTTTAATCTTTCTGGAATGGGATTGATCTCCATTCTTTCTCGGTATTGTGCCACATGCTCCTCTGGATCAGTTGTACCATCGTACAACTTCATGTTGGGGGTTTGAAAGCGTTTTGGTATCTCAGCGTTGCATATAGGAGGTGCAAAACGAGACACCCTGTGACTTCCATCTGGGATCTCGGGAATGGGCTTAACTACTCTTAGGACACTGGATATCATATCCTTAAGCTTCTAGAGCTCCCGTGCCATAGCCTGATTGATACCTGTGTCCTGCATAAAACCATAGTTAGTGCCAAAAGATGTATTGACATTGTTACCTCCTGTTTGGTTTGGAAGTGGTATGCCAAAAGTATATCCAAAGGTGGACACTTCAGGTGTCACAGTTGGACCAGATGAAGCAATAGTCTGCATAGGGATGAAGTCCCCTTTGTGAACTTCACAATCCTTGAACATCTGACTCCCTGAAGATCCTTGATCCTGAAAGATATTAGGTCCAGGATACATGGGTGCTGACGGCCTTGAAGGACACTGCATGGATCCTTGAACCTTGTCCCAAATAGAGGATCCTTGATTCTGAGGAAAGGATCCTTGATGCTGGAAATAGGATTCCTTTGGTGCAACTGTCTTCAAATATCCTCCTGAACTGAGATAGCCTCCTTGATACTGATGAGATGATCCTAAAGATTGGGATGAGGATCCATAAGGCTGGTAACGAGATACGTGTGGTTGCATCATTGCCAATGATCCATGCTGCAATCCTAAGGATCCTTGAGCCTGTGTCATCGCCATTGATCCCTGCTGGTAAATGGAGGATTCTTGGATTTGAACACCAGATCCCATGGAATGCTGGATTGCTGACGCTGGAGAAGTGAAATCCAATGATCTTGGCATCACCGGAGAGTGATCCTCCACTGATATCTTTTGCTTCTTGATTTCATCGATCTCCCTGAGGATCCTTTGGTTGGTTTTGTCCTGCTTCTCCATGTAGTTCTTCATCTACAAAATCAAGGTAGAAACATCATTGTTAGTAACTGTAGATGAAGAAACAGTGGAGGTTTTTGATCCTGTGTAAACAGGAGTAGTTTTCTTCTGAGCATTATCAGCACTCCTCGCCGGTGCGGGGGGAATGGGAGGCAATGATGCACAAGTCTGAGATGAGGTACCCGCCGGCATGGCACTTGAAGCAGATTTTCCATGAGAAGCCATGTAGTTGAAAAGAATGGATGAATATGAATGAAATGAACGGAATTTTTAGAATTGAAGCACCGATTGCCCCACGGTTGGCGCCAAACTGTTTTGGTCAAAAATCACAACAAGGATAATGTAACCAAACTTTGAATGTGAGGTTGAGTGCTTGAGTGATGAACAATTGTATGAACAAATTGAAAATGTAAACAATGGTAAACACCGAGATTTATACGAGGAAAAAGCCCTTGATTACGATGTGATCTCCGGTATAAAAAACCTCGGGTGATGGAAACTACCGATCACCAACTATATTGAAGTATAAAGATTACAACTTTGGAAAATTGAGCTTGTTACAATGAGAACTAGAGTATGGTGGGTGTGATATTCCAGAGAATGTATGCGAGTGTGTGTGTTCAGTCAGAGATTCGTGTGTCTATCAAGCTCAATATCCCACTAAATATCTAGCAAATCTCAATGAACTAACTATCCGAAATTTCAGCCATGCATCCACGTTCTCCACCAACGGTTATGACTCTCTTTGCACGTGCTGGAATTATAAGCATATTACCCCCGATTCCCGGTTAGAACAAGTCTTTCCTTGTCCAAGACCTGCATACAGATGTTAAACAAACAAGTGAACAATTGTTAGTAAGCATACATATAAATAAGGATCCTTGATCCTTAGACTCCCTGCTTTATATGCTAAGGATAAATGATTCAGGTTAAGCCTCAGGATAAATAATCCAGACATGCTAAAAATCAGCCCTTAACACCAACCACCTATTGCAATTGATCACGTGAGCCCTTAGTTTAATATAAATATGAAGGACTTATATCTACCTGAACCATGTGCAAAAGGGTCATGGTTCTGGTTGTTAAGAAAGACTATTGATTTAGTCGGTTTAAAGTCAAATGTCATGGTTGACAAAAAAGATTTTTAGTTATTTAAATTAACCGACAAAGATTTTTTTTGTCTATTCACTTATTATTAGTAGTATCATGTTGTTTTATAGTTTAAATATTTGAACATGCTTTTGTGTTTTATACATTAACTAATTATATTCAATTATTTATTACTTATTAATTTTTTTAATACAAAATAATTTATAAAGACGAATCATAAGCAATTGATAAGTTTATAAAGATGAAAAGTTTATAACTTTTCTTGTAGCAAAGATATCTTATATATATACTAGGTTATCACCCGTGAATACTCACGGGTTCGAATATTTAAATTTTCAATAATTAAAAAGTGTATGTAAAAATTTATTTACAAAGTGACATATTTCATTAAGTTTAAAGCTTAAACAATTGTATGAATAATTTAGACAAGAATTTTCATATTGAAGTTGCTAATGATAATATCGAAAAAATATACAAATAAACATACATTCTTTTGTCAAATTAGCAGTAGTATTTATCAAAAAAAAATCTGAATTTTTAATGTGAAGAATTGTTTTTTAACCAACTAATCATACTTACTCATCTATCAATCCATTAATTCTAACTAAAAAAACAAACGAAACCATCTTCTCACCTGCATCTTTTTTTAATAACAAAAAAATAAAAATCTATATGTTACCAAATTATACCAAGAACTGTTGCCACAATGTTAGATGTTACAATACAACCATCAAACAAACTACCATTTCATACACTATAGATCAAATTTCCACCAAAGCTCCCATACTAATCATCAGAACTTTTGTCCGGTTCCTAAGCCACAAGAAATCAAGTACTTTAATTTCCTCCATTAAGCTTGCAAAGTGCGCTGTTTTCCGTTGAATAATATGTTATTTCGACACATCCAAATACACCAAATCGCCATTTGCATAATCGATACACCACTTTTTCCACTTGTGAGAACCCCTCAAATGACGATGCATGTTCACCTGATCCTTAATACCAAAAACGTAAATAGGTGGCAATTTATACCAACGTGACAAGTAATCCCACACCACCTGTGCAAGGCCACAAGAAACAAACAAATGGTCCATGGTCTCATCCCCATCTCCATATATCCGACAATTCAACGATCCTAAAACTATATTTCTTTTATCTAACTCCACCATAGTAGGAATCCAATTTAAAAATGCACACCAACACATAGAATTTACCTTAATGGGACTTCAATTATTCCATGTGAAATACACTCCCATACTTGTGTAGCTGGTACTTTGCATCTGATGCTACTGAAGACTCCGAACCGAGAAAATCCCAGACTGCCCCAAGCTACACTGCCATTTATCCCCGCCGAACCCAATGTTCACATCAGCGAGCAAGGCCGTGAGGCCTTCTAATTCTAAACCTTCAACCCCCATGAGCATGCAGCTTATTAGGATATATATTGAGTTACATTGTAAACATAAGCTTCCAAGAGTGGTTCTATTAAGCTTCTTTCAGGCAACGGCTTAGTCAGCCTTTCGGCTGCTTGCATTATTTGTAGATATTCAAAAAGCTTCTTGCTCGTTAATCATTCTTCATGAGCCTTTGTGGCCCTTTGGCTTGATATCTGTAAGTAACAAACTACAACAACATTACTTTACTTAAGTTAGTTAAAAATTGATATATAAAAGAAAAATTGTAGAGACATTATTGGTATCTAATTGATAAGGAATAACAATAACAATAACAATAACAATAACAATAACAATAATAATAACAACAACAACAACAACAATAATAATAATAATAATAATAATAATAATAATAATAATAAAAATAATAATAATAAAAAGGTATAAATTATCATAAAATAACCTCTTTCGAACTGTTTGTAAACGGCCAATATTTCAACAAACCCCTAATAACCGTATCTGAAAGTTTGCAATCTTTTTCCACAAATTGTGTAATATAAAAGTACTATCTACAACAACCCAACTCCCACGTAGGTTTTTGTCATCGGATCCTTCTTTGACCCGTTAACATTTCTTGCCTAGATATATCTTTCACATCACCTCAAAAAATTTCATCAGAAAAATATTATATTTGGTCAAAAACTAAAAATTTGTATAATTTGCTCCATAAATCTCATCGCTGAAAGCCATTTTTATTTGTCTTAGCCTTGGCTGCGTAGCTAAAACCAATCTTGCCTTAGGCTTTTACCCGAGGCAACATCACTTTAAGCCACTTGTAAAACGCCCCCTCTCTCACCCGCCCATCCAACAACGTTCTAATAATGATAAATAAGAACATTTCTCAGAAACTACTCAAATCCTTAGTCTCAAGGTACCATCAAGCTCAAAAAAACCACTTTTAACACGGCCACTACCACCAACACCACAACCATTTGTCACCACCACCACCACCACAACCGCCACCAAAATGGCAGTGACAAAATCATATTCAATTTGTTGAAACGGGTCAGATCGTTAAGAGGCTGTGGGAGTCCGGGTTGAGAGGTTTTGGGGCTCATAATCATATTCAATTTGTTCAACCAGTCTAATTGTTGAAACAGGTCAAACCATAAGGAGGTGTACATCAAACCTTAGATTCTTCGAGCAAACTGAAAAAGTCATTCAAATTGCTACAAAAATTTGAAAACGGTTATACACAATCAAAGAATAGATGTCTACCGATCTATAAATTCAAACTCGTAACAAATACTAATGAAGAAAAGTCGTTTTACTTACATAGCATATAATCTTACTGATGTGGCATGTGCAAGCTTGTTCATAAGATTCACCCACTTGATAATAAACTTGTTTTCGCCAATTGGTATGCACCCGGGAACTTACGGTGGCCCAATTCAGGTTGTTGGAAAGACTAATAGGATTCATGTTTATGGGTGAAAACTTCTTCCACCATTTCTTTGTTTGTGTTACATAAATCTTATCCAAACATCACACTACCTAAAAAAGGAACATACATAAGTAAAACATGAAGAAAAATAACATGAGATGAATATAATCTAATACGAACAAAAACATGAGGAAAGATGAGTACCATAAGACCTTATGGACTCGGATCGTTGATTAAATAATTGCTATAGTTCTCCAGGTTAGTTGTATTGTACCACCTTAGGCAAAACATTTCCAATAGAACCCACAAAAGACGTATTCATAGCACCATAAATTACAAATTCAACTGAGCAAAATAAAACGAACATAAAGTGAGATTATATGCGTCATTAAGAAAGGAACAAAAAAAACAATGGACTTCAATTTCTTTACAAAAACTCTAAGCAAACACGCCTCATAATGCAGAAAAAACAATGGACTTCAATGGCACATGAAACACCATATAAATTCATACCACTGTCAGTAGACATTCTGTGTCATTTTGGCGCACACTTCCCTTTACTGGCCAGCTGATACCCAGGTCTTGAGGAGTGGATGTAGCATCAGAAAACTGAGGGGCTCTGGCAATAAATAGGTGAATAGGACCATAAGGCCCTGTATGTGACTGAGTAGTTGCCACTCTAAGGAAATCCAAAGGCTGTAACAATCTGCAAAACATAGATAGTGAACTTAAATCTGAAATGCGACGAAGTGAGTCGAATGTTGAAGAGGTGGCAAAAAGTATGCTAATCTCATCATCCACTAAACTGTTTTTCAACTGTTTTTAATTTAACAGGCAATTAAGCTTGCTACAAAATGAATAGAATTATGCCAAAAAGTCAAGACATAAACCAAAGCAACGGAAAAAGTTAAAAAAAAGATTTGATCTATAAACAAAGTCAACATCATCTCTATCAATACCACAAACAACCATCTCACTTAACCAACAAAAATATACCACTGTTGGGTGGCCAGAAACCGTATACACTGGTGATGATAAACTTCGCCGTAAAAATCACAACGGTACGAGTTATTAACGTAATAATGTGCAACTAAAAACGAATCCCTAGATAATTAAACTTACCTCAACAACCAGAAACTAATAACCATCATCATCTTCACTAATGTTCCTGTTCTAACGACCTTCACCACCACGAACCACCATCATTGACCTAAGAACTTCACCGCTAAACACCTCTGTTATCGCCACTGTTGATACTGTTACACAACATCATCGGAACCTTGAAACCACAACCATCGCCCTCGCCTTTACACGTATAGCCACCATCGATAATTACCAACATTCGTTCACCTTCTCCGATATCCACATTCAGATGAAAAATCAATTAATTAACACAAAGTTCAACAAAACCTTGAATCCTATTAGAATCGCAGAAAAATAACAATCAACGAATCTCAATCAAAACCTTGATAATCAGATCAAACATTATATAAAAAAGAAAACATGATATGACGAAAAAGAAGATGAAGAACAACCTGTTTACCTCATTCAGATGTAGACATTGAGTATTTAGGGTTTTTGGGATCAAAAACAAATAACAACAATAGGATTAATACGATTCGAATTAGATAACAAAAAAAAATTAAAGATCAAGTAGGAAGAACATACATGTGATTAAGATTCATGAATCCCCGACCATTGCTCACATCGTCGTTTCTCCAACCCTAAACACCACCATTATTGTCTTCCATACTTCAATCGAAAAGAAACAGAGTTTGTGAGAATTGCGATGAAGCGGTGGTATGATAGGGTATAAGATTGCAAAGAAAATAGAAGCAGATGAAGAGCTCAGATTTAGGGTTTGTTAAAATATGGAACTGTGAATGAAGAAAGCATTAATGTGAGGGAGGCTAGGGTTTCGAAAATTAAGACATAAGCTTTTATAGGATCCAAATGATTAAAGCTGGTGCGTTAAAAACCCAAAGATCCGACCCAAATTCAACCGGATCCCGTGTCCAAAGAATTGTAGGCCATCTAAGATTGCTTCCCTCCCAAAATTACTCTCTACTCCACCGTAACATGCCACCTCAGCAAAAAAGCTCTACCATCACATGCCACATACACCCAAATGATCTCATCTCATTTATTAATATATATATATATAAATAATAAGTGAAAATAATATGTGTTGACGTGTCACAATTCTAGAGCTTGTGAATTTTGGTTTTGGCTCCAAAACTATGGGTCCACTTTTTTTATTAATGGAGCCCTAATTTCGCATAACCCAACCCATAATACATAACGGATCCTATAAAACTCTTCTTTTTCATTCACCTTTTTCACTTATCTCTCTACATGTTCTCTTGTAAACCCTTTCTTCAATCGGCAATTGTTCTTTTATCTTCAAGATCTCTGATCGTCCAAAAAGGTATGGTTTTGTATTTGTTAGTATCTTCAACGATTTCTATGTATATTGTTTGCCGCTGTTTATGGAAACTTGAATTTGGATCGATTTTTATGTCACGTATCTGTTCATGTATCCGTATATTCTAGGTTTTTTTTGTTTGTGTTGATATCTATGATTTTACAATCACACAGATGTATTTTTTAGAAACAGTGCAAATCCTATTGTGTTTTTTTCTGATGGTATGCCTTTTGATGTTTATTATATATCTAGATACCATTCTTTGTAAAATATATACATTGAATATTGTAATATATGTTTCTTGATGTTTTTAAATGGTTCCGTCATATCCATTTGATATTTTAAATTTACCTTTTTCAAATTCTAACCTTTGTATTGTGCATACTCAAATACCTAAAATGTTGTTCTCTATACCTCGTTTAAATTATTATATACCATATAATATATTATTATATGACAAACTTATGTTGTTCTTTTGAAGAATACAATTATGTAGTTGTTTTGTAAATATTTATTATGATTAATGATAATGATATATACCCTTTTATTTACCTATAACAATAACAACAACAATTATGTTATGTTTTTTGTTCTTTGCGTAAGATTTCGAAGATTTAAATTTTACCTAACATATATTTCAATCAAATTTAATAATTTTTAATATATGTTCATAATTATCACGATATCTAATGTTTCTTCTTGTGTAGTATTAATTCTAATTTATTTTAAACAAAGTATCTACTAACGTATTTAAGGATATTTTAAGACGGTAAAGTTTAAATAAATTTACTTTTCAAAAATTTTAAACCACCATGTATTGTTTTTTAGGAAACCTTTCAATAATTGTAATACTTATCCTACGGATAATCTTGCTTGATTTGTTATCAACCTAATCTCATTAATGTAATGCATTAGAGTTGTTTTCAAATTGGAGATTCAAGATTTCAAAACTTACATCTTTGTATAAATTTCAATAATTAATATTTAATTGTCATTCAATAACTTCTATATAAAATTCAGTAATTCAAAAGTTACATCATTATATTATTGGTAAACTGTAATCATATATTTCAATAATTCGATATAAATCATTCACAAACTTCTAAATGTAATAACCATTTATTTTGAAATTAGATTAGATTGTTTGACTAATATTATAACTGATTTATATATTTAATTGTATATAATATATTCAAGGATTCAACAATTTAAGGATACATTAAGGATGTTAACTTCAAAATTTTCATTTTTTTGAAATTTTAAACCACCCATTATTGTTATATAGTAAACTTCTAACAATCATACCATGTATCCTACGGTATAATGTACTTGCTTTGTTCTCAACCGAATTCCATAAATACCATACATTTACAATCTTTTTCAAATTCCAAACTTAAAACTTTAAAAGCTACAAATTTATATCATTGGTACCATAAATACCATACATTTACGATCTTTTTCAAATTCCAAACTTAAAACTTTAAAAGTTACAAATTTATATCATTGGTAAATTGTAATTCTATATATCCTTCCAAATTTAACTCACTCGTAAGTAGTATTTAGACTTTTTGACTAATCTTAAAATTATATGTCCCCTATAATCTTTTTTTACATATAAGACACAAGAACTCTATAATATATATATGGGTTGGTTAACGTACAATATACCTTAACGTATAATGTGTACGAGATGAAATTACGAACGTTATAAAACTCAAAAATCATAATCACGCATGTTGAAAACTATATCACGCATGTATAAAATCAGAAATCAAGCATGGGGTAAAAAACCTAATCATGTTATATTTTCACAAAATGCAACGTACGTTAAGCAAAATTGTATAATGCACTTTCACTATATATATATATATATATATATATATATATATATATATATATATATATATATATATTGAAAGTGAAATGTACAATATGCCTTATCGTACGAGCATACGAGATTTGAAGTCCGCACGTTATAAACTCCATAAATAAAATCCCACATGTTGTAAGGTACTAAAAGCCGCAAGTTGAAAAAACAAAATAAACATGTTGAAAATGAAAAAAATCCGCATATTGTATAAATAAAAAACCCGCGTGTTTATAAGAAAAACTCGCATGTTATGAGCAAAAAGCCGCATCTTGTAACTCAACCTCGTATGCATCGTACGTTAACACAAATTGTACGTTATGATATATATATATATATATATATATATATATATATATATATATATATATATTGTTTATAGTTTCTAAAAATAAGCCCCCTATATCTTTAATACATATAGATATTCGTTGTTCAACTTGATTCACAATTTTCATTCCATAGATCTCTTTTCTATTTGCATATTAGGTATCTTAGTGCATTGTTTTATGTAGCTAAAGTTTCTTTAACTTTATTAATTTCTACTTTTGTTCTTAATTCGTACTTTGTTAATAGCATTCCCTTTTTTATTAGATAATTGATATAACTATTACTTTGATACAGAAGTTTGGAAATGGATGCTCAAAATGTTATGATGTTGAATGTTCTTGATACGAGATACTCTTGAAGAAATCATCTTCAGATGTTATTGATCGGCAATATACCTTTGATCAATACAACTTTTGTGAGCTTCCTAAGATCACGGGGTGTGGGGGCCTTAGGTTGGGGCCTGAGTTGACACGTGGTGAAGGTGGGGAGCATGAGACAATTCTTGAAAACTTTGGGTGTGGGATGGTGTCACACCCCAACCGATGGCGAAAACATTTGGGCGTGGCACTAGGCGAATCAGAATGCTCAAGAGAATCCATTACGACTATTTAAGCGATAATATTTAAGCGTTCAATATCCCATATTATCAAACATAAAATCCTCAAATAATCATTACAAATACCAAACAATCTCTTAAAACATATCCAATCCGATCTTCCCTAGATTTCTATTACATGAGTTTCTAAAGATAGCCCTAATCCATTTCAGCAAAAATCATCAACCTGCCACATATGTTAAAATAAATGTCAATACAATTATGTAAAGGTTTGCATACAGGTTTGCAAAGATAATATATATAAAAGTGTTTAGCATACACCGCCTGAACATACGTAAGAGATGTGAATTATACTGCTGCATTGATACATGTAAACCAACAAACCGGGAGTGCGAGGCACACGAACAAGTGTCCACGTCCTAAAGAGAAAAATAAATGAGAAATAAAAGTGCGAGCCTTAACAACCCCGGGCCTCCGGGTGGCGGGTCACCCTCTAGCAAGCTATCATGTTAAGGGTGGTATACAAACCAAGCAATACATACAATTCATCGATTCACGTATAATCATGTAAAGGCGGGTTGCGAATAAGCGGTTTGAGTTGTGTGATGTGTTTTTGATATAGGAACATATGTGACACCCAAAAGTTTGTTTAAGCGTAAAAAGGGTTCAAGTATACTCACAGTCGGTGCGTTCAGAGAGAGATGGGATCTGATATGGATCGAAGGGAGCGTCGGTTCAGCCTGTAAGCGAACAGAAGTGCATCAGTCTTCCGAAGTGCTGAAACGGTCAACGAGTGAAGGAGTAGTGGACAAGTTCGGGCGAAGTTGTACCAAGTCTCTTGGATTTGGTACAAGTTCGGGCGAACTTGTCTGAAGGCTTCTGGAAAGTACAAAATCGGGCGAACTTGCTTGAATTCTCTGAGTTGATACAAGTTCGGGTGAACTTGTCTGGTTTCCTTGGAAACTGTACAAGTTCGGTCGAACTTGGTTGATTTTCTTGAATTTCAGGTAAGTTCGGGCGAAGTTGGTCACAAATCCGTGACAACTTCGAGCAAACTTAATCTTTTAGAGCGAACTTGGCTATTTTGGTCACCAAATCGTGCGTTTTCGCGTCGTTTGTTGAGGAAATCGAGTGTCCATCCCTCCAACCTTAAGCTACTGAGCAAAACATAGGCTGGAGAGGTCTTTTGGAGCGAGTTTTAACCATTTTACAGAAACTCGGGCTAATCCAGGCGAACTTGTCGGTTCGTACGAGTTAGTCCAGTTTGTGCAAAGTGACGATATCATCGTTGAGCTTTCGGATCTGAGATCTTGCTTGACAACGCCTCGTTCCACTTCATAGTGAACGAAACATACGTCATTAGTCCGTATTTTGTGTAAAAACCAATGCTTTAAAAGGTTTTTCTCAGATCTAACTTTGGTGAGTCGAAATCATAAAGATTTCTAGCTTGGGAAGCTAAAGCTAAGCCCAAATACACTCGTTTAGTGTAGATCTAAGTGAAAAGAAGAAGTTTTGTAGAAAAAGATGAAGATTTTTATAAACAGAAGAGTTTTGATGAAAACGAAGGTAATCCTTGTGCAAAATCGTAGTAGAAACGTTGTTGTTTTGCATAAAACGGGTTGATTCTTACTTGGAAATCAAAGGTTTTCGGTTTTGGGAGCTTTGGGGCGAACTTGAAGCAAGGGGAGCATGAATGGAGGTGTTGGGTATTTATAAGTGAGGAGAAATTAACTGGGCAGACACCAAGTTCGGTCGAACTTGGCACAAGTTCGAGTGAACTTGCTTGATTTGGAGGATTTTCTGATTTGTTCACCACTGGTCAAGTTCGGGCGAACTTGGGATACCTAACTTCGGCCGAACTTGGCCTGGTGGCGAAGTTTTGTTCGTTATTTGCTCGTTAGGTGTTCGTTTGGCGATTCAGTTCGAAATAGATAGTTACATTAAGCGTTTTAAATGAAAAAAATAGTACGATTTAGCGATTCGTGCGAGTGAGAGCGTTGAGATAGCAAGTACAACCATAAATCATAAAGCACACATAACACATAAATAACGTAATGTAACATAAATAACTGCGTTTGCAATGCGATGTGATAAGCGGTGTCAAAGGCACAAGTGGTTATTGTACAACAACACACCCGGCTCTTAAGGTAACATAGTTACTCGTGATTGTGTTGAGTTAGCGTTGCGTTTAATAGGCGTTTAAATGTAATATAGTTGTGACAAAATATAATTAGTTAACATAAACCATCCTTTATTATCGAATCTCGGATTACAAAGACAAATGTAAACAAAACAGAAGGAAACAGGATAACAACGAAAATACGAGTTGTTACAGTATCCCCTACTGTAGAAAATTTCGTCCCGAAATTTAAGTAGTGGCCATAATAAAGAGATGTGGACATTTAGCTTTCATATCACTTTCCAGTTCCCAAGTGAACTCGGCACCGCGTTTGCCTTCCCATCTGACCTTCATAATAGGAATGTGAGAGCGTCGAAGTTTCTTGGTCTCTCGGTCCATGATTTCTACTGGCTTTTCCATGAAGTGAATGGTCTCGTTTATTTGCAAATTCTCAAGTGGAACATGAAGATTTTCTTCAGCTTGGCATTTCTTGAGGTTTGAGACATGGAAAGTCGGATGTACGTTGTTAAGTTCTGCTGGTAGTTCGAGTTGATAGGCCACTTTGCCAATTCTTTCCAGAATCTTTAAGGGACCCATGTATCGTGGCGCTAGTTTCCCTTTCTTTCCAAATCGGATCACTCCTTTCCAGGGCGCAACCTTTAAAAGTACATGATCACCGATTTCGAACTGTAGGGCTTGCGGCGTTTATCAGCATAACCCTTTTGGCGACTCCCAGCTTTCAAGAGATTGTCTCTGATTTGAGGATCTTGTCTGTCGTTTCTTGTATTAACTCGGGACCGGTGATTTGTGTTTCTTCGATCTCGTGCCATGCAATGGGCGATCGACATGTTCTTCCATACAATGCCTCAAAAGGTTCCATTTGAATACTAGTATGATAACTGTTATTGTACGAAAATTCTATTAAAGGTAAATGCGTATCCCAATTACCACCAAAATCTATAATGCACGCACGAAGCATGTCTTCGAGGGTGCGGATCGTGCGCTCAGTCTGACCGTCGGTTTGAGGATGAAAAGCGGTACTGAGGTTAAGCGTAGTACCGAGAGCGGATTGAAAAGTCTCCCAGAGACGTGATGTAAAGCGACCGTCGCGATCAGAGATGATGTCACGAGGCGTCCCGTGTCGACAAATGACTTCGTCGGTATAGATTCGTGTTAATCGTTCTACCTTATAGTCTTCTTGTATGACAATAAAGTGAGCTGATTTAGTAAGACGATCAACGATAACCCAGATGTTATCATGACTAGAGGAGGTGCGAGGGAGTTTCGTAACGAAGTCCATGGCTATACTCTCCCATTTCCACATCGAGATTTCGGGTTGTTCGAGCAAACCAGAGGGCCTTTGATGTTCGGCTTTAACTTTCGAGCAAGTTAAGCACTTGGAGACGTATAAAGCGATATCCTTTTTCATACCCGGCCACCAATACTTAGGACAAAAGTCCTGGTACATCTTGTCGGCTCCGGGGTGAATGGAGTATCGAGACTTATGAGCTTCGGTCATTAGCAACTCTCGAAGATTGTCACGGCTAGGAATCCAAATACGATCGAGGTAATAATAAATGCCATTAGATTTAGCTACGAGTTGGGTTTCGGCTCCACATTCCATTTCTTCTTGCAGGGTAATCTTATTAAAACAAGCAAACTGGGCGGCGCGAATCAGATTTTCGAGATTATTCAAAGCTTGAGAGTCATGAACACTGTACACATAGCTTCATCGGCTAAGAGCATCGGCTACGACGTTTGCTTTGCCAGGATGGTAGCGTATCTCACAATCATAGTCGTTGAGAAGTTCAACCCATCTGCGTTGGCGCATGTTCAGTTCTTTCTGATTAAAGATATGTAGTAAGCTCTTATGGTCGGTGAAGACCGTACACTTTGTACCGTACAGCTAGTGTCGCCATATCTTTAATGCAAAAACAACTGCACCGAGTTCGAGATCGTGGGTAGTGTAGTTCTTCTCGTGGATTTTGAGTTGTCGAGACGCATACGCGATAACTTTGTCTCGTTGCATAAGAACACAACCAAGACCTAGGTTAGAGGCATCGCAATAAACAACGAAATCGTCGTTTCCATCGGTAGAGCAAGTACAGGAGCGTTGCATAGCATACGCTTGAGAGTCTGAAAGGCTTCCTCTTGTTTGGAATCCCAAACGAAAGGCTTGTCCTTGTGAGTTAAAGCGGTAAGATGTACATCGATTTTAGAAAAGTTGGCGAGGAATCGATGGTAAACCCGCCAATCCAGTAGAAGAACGGATTTTAGATGCATTTTTCGGCGTAATCCAACTCTTTACAGCTTCTATCTTTGCAGAGTCGACGTGAATTCCTTGACTGTTAACGATATGACTGAGGTATTGGACTTCTTCAAGCCAGAATTCACCCTTAGAGAACTTGGCATAAAGGCGATTTCCTTGAAGAAGTTCGAGAACTAAACAGAGACGTCGCGCGTGTTCGGCTCTCGACTTCGAGTAGATTAGGATGTCATCGATAAACACAATGACGAAACGATCCAAGAAGGCTTTACACACACTGTTCATCAAATCCATGAAGACCGCGGGTGCATTTATGAGACCAATGGCATGACCACGAATTCAAAATGGCCATAACGGTACGAAAAGCGGTTTTTGGAATATCTTTCTCTAGCACGCGTAACTGATGATAACCGGAACGTAGATAGATTTTAGAAAAACAAGTAGCATCTTGAAGTTGATCAAACAAATAGTCGATTCGAGGAAGAAGGTAGCGTTCTTTATCGTGAGTTTGTTAAGTTCACGATAATCGATGCAGATTCGGAACGTCCCATCTTTCTTTTTCACAAAAAGAACGGGTGCGCCCCAAGGCGAAGTGCTCGGGCGTATAAAACCTTTATCAAGTAACTCTTGAAGTTGGCTAGATAGCTCGCGCATTTTGGATGGTGCAAGGCGATAGGGAGCTTTAGCAACGGGGGTAGCACCGGGGATTAAATCAATACGGAATTCGACATCACGAGTAGGGGGTAAACCTGGTAAATCGCCGGGAAAAACTTTAGGAAATTCACAAACAACGGGCACGTCTTTCAAGGTTTTCTTTTCCTTCTCCAGGTTCACGATGTGGGCTAGGAATGCAACGCATTGCTTGCGCAAATACTTGCTCGCTTGGGTACATGACAGAAGCATCAACTTCTTTGAGGGTGTTTCACCGTAAACATGTAATGATCACCGTTTGGAAAGGGGAAACGAATCATATTATCGAAACAAATGACTTCAGCATGATTCTCGCGAAGAAAATCCATGCCTACTATGATATCGAAGCTGTCACATCCCGACCCGCAGCGGAAAAGGTGATCGGGGCATGATTGGGTTATCATCAAAGCTCATGACATTTATTATAATGTTTCATATTTATTATTTCAATTTAAAAGAGATCATACAATCATATCAAACAAATACAACATGTTCTATTCATCCTTCTAAACTTCATTATTTTTCTTCTAAGGCAATTTCCTATGTTTTCCTTACTTCATCCTGTTCACCTGTATCATGTGTAAAAATGGTTTTTGGGTCAACAAAAAGTTGGCGAGTGAACCTTGTTAGAAAACATTTATTATTTATTTCTGGTTGTATTTAATATGGAAAAATTGTGCAATATTCATATATGAACAAACGTAAATAAACATACAATAACAACAATTAGCTTACAATAACAAACAACAACAAACAATAACATACATTAACAAACCAACAGCATACAATAACATATCAACTTGCATAAATATATAACATAAATGAAACTGTGCGATCAAGGCTCAATCAAACGGAGCCGATCGTATTGCATGTACTGAAAATGAAAAATGTCTGTGCGATCAAGGCTCAATCAAACGGAGCCGATCGTATTGCATGTACTGAAAATGAAAATGTCTGTGCGATCAAGGCTCAATCAAACGGAGCCGATCGTATGTTGGCACGCCAGGTTCACGCTCATAATGTAATGGGGAACATGCTCAACGCTCATAATGTAATGGGAAGCAGCGGCCTATGAAATTGCATGTACTGAAAATAATAAATTAAATCTACACAATAATCACACAAACAGTTTACACAGGCAGGATACACATTTATTCATGATATGATGTATGCACAATGATTTAAATATAATAAATAGTAAGACACATGATACACCCCAAAAACGTGATTAAACGGGGAATTTGTAGAGATTCACTCACAGTGGGTGCGTTCGGTGAATGATGATGAATGCGCACGAGTTTAGAGGATTGATCGTCGAGGAATAACTAACCTAATTAATAAAGAAAAGTAAGGTAAATAAATGGATTTTATTAACAACTTCAATAGGATTTTTGGATATATTTTTGTTAGTTTTAGGCTATTTTCTAACTTTAAAAATGTTATTTTTAAGTATTTTTAATTGATTTTTAAATAAAATAAATAAATAAAAATAATAAAAAAATTGTTGACTTTTTGACCGTTGACTTGTTGACCGTTGACCGTTGACTTGTTGACCGGTTTTATTGTGTAAGTGTATGCGCCGGGTGAGGCTCGAACCCGAGACCTTCCGTTCGCGTGCACGCAGCTCTACCAACTGAGCTACGTGTCTAACCCGAAATATTTCTGTTTTTTAATTATATTTATACACTAATTCAATTAATCCGAAAATTATTTATTTTTAAAAAGGGTTTTAATGGTCCGGACCGGTATCGTCAACAGGTCTCGAACCCGGGACCTGTGACTTAATGTTACACACAGTCCACCGCTGGACTGTGTGTCTAACTTGGTTAAAATACAGATTTTTATTATACTTAACATCTAACGGAGTTAACCCGGATCAGTTTAAAAAAAAAGGCATTTTATTACAGCGATTGAGGTTGGGACAGGAATCGAACTCGCGACGTGTATGTGTTTATTTGCACACAGTCCACCGCTGGACTGTGTGTCTAACCCGTTTATAATTCCGATTTTAAATAATCTTATAACATAACTACTTCGTCTTCTTCGTTCAAAACTCAGGCAACGGTTATCTATCTGTTATTTGTTAAATTCGGTTAATGATCAAGATGAACAATTGAAAAGTATTGAACCGAAGAGTTTGGGGAAAGAAAGTACCGAACACATCGTCTTCTTCAGAAAAACCGGCGAAGCTCGTCGGCTCTGTTTTGGGAGCTCCTTCTGTTCGAGTTCAATATTCAGTTTGGATGAAATAGATGTGAAATTGAACCATTGAGTAACGATTATCAGTATGTTTGATTGATCATACCGGTTAACAGCGGTTTCCGAAAAATCCAGAAATTTTCCGGCGAAAACAGAGAATCCGATAACGTCGTCTGGGATTGATTCTGGGTGATGGATTAATGTTAGTAAGGTTCTAACAATTGACTGAAACAGTAAAGTCGAGGTATTTTACCGTTTTGAGGTGAGTCTCGTTTTCCGGCGACTTGCAGAAAATTCTGGCGATGATCAGAAAGTAATTCCGACGACTAGAAAATAGAATAAACATGAAATTAGAAACTCAGGGAATGAAATTGAATCGCGAAATGAGTGTTTTGTTGAAGAAATACCAGAATGAATGTTTTCGGTTATAAAAACCAAACATCACCTGAATTCAAGTTCATTAACGACTGAATTGATTTAAGATGTCGGTTTTATCGGTTATGATCAAGATTCCGCGAGCACTCAAACGTCTTGGTCGGTTTGAAAGCCGATATCGATTTCAGTTGGCGCATCAGGTTGATTCTCAGTTGAACATTTGATTTAATTGCTTCCCAGAACTCACCAAAAAGATCAAGTGGCGGAGTGGTTATAAGTGTGTGAGTTAAGTCTTTGTGTATCCTTTGGCTGACCCGGGTTCGAAACCCGGCAGCAGAATTTTATTTTTAATTCGCTATTTTTAATACATTTTCAAAAATAAATTTTATATTCTAATATACTTATTAATTATGTATCGTTTAAAATTAATTTGGGCATTAAATACGCGACAGAATTTTTAACTGATTGTTCGGTTGATAAACGAAGCGGGTTTGGTAAATCCGGTTTTTGGCGGATGTTACAGTATCCCCTACTTTTAAAAATTTCGTCCCGAAATTTAAGTAGTGGCATATTTGTCTAAAAAGGATGGTGTTTTAACTTGACAATTACATACTTAGAAGAGAGTAAGAGTTTAAATTTTGTTTGAGGCGGTAACGTTCCTTGTAAGGGTCGAATACCCGGCTACAGGAATCGCTTTTTGTTGCCTAAAGTGTATGAATACGGAACATGGATACACAGAGTTGATCGACTAAGTATGATGTTATGCATATGAGTTTGGGTACGTTTGAAAGATTAGATTATATCCTAAAATAAACTTCTAATACTAAAACCTACATGGAACTTCTCATAACCGCCTGACAATGCCTCTGATCCTCTGGCAAGAATACTTATATATAGGAAGTACCAGTGGCGTATCCACCATATTCTCGTCAAATTTTCATTGGTTTTATTAGTAAGTTATGATTAGTCCTATGCGACTCTAAAACATAAACAAATACAACAACCAGAGCTTGAGTCCTTGAATGATGACAATACCTCTCTCGTTTGTTATGATGGAGAGGTTAGTCTATGTAGAAAACGGAACACAATCCAATTTCTTTAAATGACGGGTTGATATGAATGTTGAACCAGTGAGTGTAAAATAAATTTCAATCATAACATTACGAAATCCTACATGGAACTTCTCATAACCGCCTGATAATGCCTCTGATCCTTTGACAAGAATACTTATATATAGGAAGTACCAGCGGCGTATCCACCATATTCTTGTCAAATTTTCATTGGCTTTATCCGTAAGTTATGATTAGTTCTATGTGACTCTAAAACATAAATAACACAACAAACAATGCCTGAGTCATAATTCTGATAGTATACATGTTTGAATGATGACCGTCCTTCTCTCGTTTGTTGTGATGGAGAGGTTAGTCTATGCAGAAGTGAGACACAACCCAACTTCTTTAAATAATGAGATTGAAATACGTTGAGATGTATGATGGTATGAATGTTGAATCAATGAGTATAAAACAAAACTGAAATAATAATTTGCATTAAAATCCTTGGATAAATTTCCAATTTAAAATTGAGACACGTGAGAATTGAGATAACATAAAGAAAGCATAAAACTAAGCAGTTGGAGTTGAATCTTGATTGTTGGTGAAGGGGACAAGTTGGGTGTTTTCGTTTGGGCCGTCATTATCTTCAACCGGATTGGCGTTGATGTTGGAAACTCTTCCTCTTGCTGGCGGCCTAGTGGTTGGGTTTTCTTGCTTTGCTTGGTTAACTGTGTTTGCTTGAGCTTGGGCGTTTATGATGTTAACCAATTGAGGGCACGTGTTTCTAAAGTGGGTAGGGTCGCCACAATTGAAACAAGCTCGAACATATGGGAACATGGGGTGTTGGAGTTGTTGATATGATTGGTTCATGTTTTGAGTAGGGGGTGAGGTTGGGTTTTGAGAGGTGTGGCAAACTTTGCTCAAATGACCATAGCGTCCACAATTCGCACATAGTCGACAAAGTACGGTAGATGGATGGTGATAAAAACAGGTGTTACATCGAGGGTGAGGTCCAAGGTAAGGTTTCTTATTTGGGTAGGTTGAGTTGGGTGCTACTTGAGTGATTGGGATAGCTTGGAGGGGTACGGCTTGTAAGGCTGGTTGGTTGCGTTGGGTGACAGCGAAAAGTTGCTCTTCTCGTTTTCTCTTAGAAATGGGTTGAGAAGGGGATTCGGTTTGGTTGTAGTCGGAGGTTTCAGTCGATGCTTTATCCTTCTTCTTCTCCTCCTTGAAGTCTTTGTTCCGGATTCGGTTCTCGGTGAGCTCTGTAGCTAACTCCATTGCTGCTTCCAAGGTTGCAGGTGTGGCACTTATTACAGAGTTTTGAATCTTTGAAGGAAGACCTTGAATGTAGTGCTCGATCACACGGTAGTGGGAAGTGAACAAGTTGGGAACCATTTGATTTAACTCGAGAAATCTCTTGTTGTATGTGGTGTGGTCGCCTTCCTTTTGCTTCAACGAATAGAACTCATCTTCTAGTTTCTTGATTTCGCTCCTTAGGCAAAACCGTCTTGCCATGATTTCCTTCAACTCTTCCCAAGTCAAAGTCATAGCATCTTCAACACCTCGTTTGGCCTTCTCTGTATTCCACCAAGTAAGTGCTATTCCAAATAAACGACCAGTAGCATATCGCACTTTGCGATCATCGGGGCAATCGCAAGTTAGAAAAATGTTTTCCATTTCTTGAAACCAATAGAAAAGAGCGGTGACACCTTCAGTCCCTTCGTATTTTGTAGGGCCGCAGGATTTGAAATGCTTGTAAGTGCATTTAGTGGTATTTGGGGGAGGGTTAACAACATTTTGAACTTCTTGATTGACGGGATTAGCGGTAAGGGCTTGTTGGACTTGGACTATAATGTTGGGTATTACGGCAGCCATTTGTTGAGCGATTAGGGCAGCCATGCGCTCGCGGGCTTTTCTTGATTTCATCTTCCTACGAGCGAGGCTAGAAGACATCTACAAGGAATACATATCAAGAGTATGAGTTGGATGCTTTTGGGATCATGTGTCGTATTTAGGAATGAACATTCATAAAATAAACATAGCAAAATAAATCTACTACATCCATAGGATGTCTTGGGCTTTGCTCGTAATTGGGCCTTGCATGCCGCCATACTTCACCTTCGTAATCACGTGGGCCCCCATGATTACCGGGTTTTTCATATGGTTCGCATGTGTTTGCCTGGTTACGTACACTAAAACCCGGAGAAAATCGAGAAATATGTAACGTATGATATTCGGAATGTGTCCAGGTGTGGACACAGTGACACCTCAAAGTGGGGTTAGTTCGAACGACGTTTGGTGTGGCATGCTTTGGCCTAATAGGTCCTTCGTACTCTCATCGTTAGTCCCCAGGTAGGCAAACTGGTCCGTTATATTGGATTTATACGAATGCCAACCTAGACAGGACGTTCCGACTACCGGTACTTGTACCCTTACAGTTACTACATGCCCGTCGCAGAACTCACTTTGATGAGATTTGAAAAATGAAAAAATGCGACAAAATCTTGAATAACGGAAGTATGAATATGATTTGAATATGTGAATATTGTAACATGTTTGATGAATATGTATGTAAGTATGTATGTTTGACTGCAAGTATAATTCACTATGTATCACAAATTGTAATGTTGGAAATGTTTGCATGCATTTGTGTATGTAATAAATATGAAACAAATAAATATCATAAGTTTGCATGTAACCACATAAACAATTAAAATCTAGTCAACTATAGTATAGGCTCTAAGGGTCTAATAACCTATCCTATATCCCTATAGTCAAAAGCTCTGATACCAATCTGTCACACCCCGACCCGCAGCGGAAAAGGTGATCGGGGCATGATTGGGTTATCATCAAAGCTCATGACATTTATTATAATGTTTCATATTTATTATTTCAATTTAAAAGAGATCATACAATCATATCAAACAAATACAACATTTCTATTCATCCTTCTAAACTTCATTATTTTTCTTCTAAGGCAATTTCCTATGTTTTCCTTGCTTCATCCTGTTCACCTGTATCATGTGTAAAAATGGTTTTTGGGTCAACAAAAAGTTGGCGAGTGAACCTTGTTAGAAAACATTTATTATTTATTTCTGGTTGTATTTAATATGGAAAAATTGTGCAATATTCATATATGAACAAACGTAAATAAACATACAATAACAACAATTAGCTTACAATAACAAACAACAACAAACAATAACATACATTAACAAACCAATAGCATACAATAACATATCAACTTGCATAAATATATAACATAAATGAAACTGTGCGATCAAGGCTCAATCAAACGGAGCCGATCGTATTGCATGTACTGAAAATGAAAAATGTCTGTGCGATCAAGGCTCAATCAAACGGAGCCGATCGTATTGCATGTAATGAAAATGAAAATGTCTGTGCGATCAAGGCTCAATCAAACGGAGCCGATCGTATGTTGGCACGCCAGGTTCACGCTCATAATGTAATGGGGAACATGCTCAACGCTCATAATGTAATGGGGAGCGGCGGCCTATGAAATTGCATGTACTGAAAATAATAAATTAAATCTACACAATAATCACACAAACAGTTTACACAGGCAGGATACACATTTATTCATGATATGATGTATGCACAATGATTTAAATATAATAAATAGAAAGACATATGATACACCCCAAAAACGTGATTTAAACGGGGAATTTGTAGAGATTCACTTACAGTGGGTGCGTTCGGTGAATGATGATGAATGCGCACGAGTTTAGAGGATTGATCTCGAGGAATAACTAACCTAATTAATAAAGAAAAGTAAGGTAAATAAATGGATTTTATTAACAACTTTAATAGGATTTTTGGATATATTTTTGTGAGTTTAGGATATTTTCTAACTTTAAAAATGTTATTTTTAAGTATTTTTAATTGATTTTAAATAAAATAAATAAATAAAAATAATAAAAAAAATGTTGACTTTTTGACCGTTGACTTGTTGACCGTTGACCGTTGACTTGTTGACCGGTTTTATTGTGTAAGTGTATGCGCCGGGTGAGGCTCGAACCCGAGACCTCCCGTTCGCGTGCACGCAGCTCTACCAACTGAGCTACGTGTCTAACCCGAAATATTTCTGTTTTTAATTATATTTATACATTAATTCAATTAATCCGAAAATTATTTATTTTTAAAAAGGGTTTTAATGTATCGGACCGGTGTCGTCAACAGGTCTCGAACCCGGGACCTGTGACTTAATGTTACACACAGTCCACCGCTGGACTGTGTGTCTAACTTGGTTAAAATACAGATTTTTATTATACTTAACATCTAACGAAGTTAACCCGGTTCAGTTTAAAAAAAAGGCATTTTATTACAGCGATTGAGGTTGGGACAGGAATCGAACTCGCGACGTGTATGTGTTTATTTGCACACAGTCCACCGCTGGACTGTGTGTCTAACCCGTTTATAACTCCGATTTTAAATAATCTTATAACATAACTACTTCGTCTTCTTCGTTCAAAACTCAGGCAACGGTTATCTATCTGTTATTTGTTAAATTCGGTTAATGATCAAGATGAACAATTGAAAAGTATTGAACCGAAGAGTTTGGGGAAAGAAAGTACCGAACAGATCGTCTTCTTCAGAAAATCCGGCGAAGCTCGTCGGCTCTGTTTTGGGAGCTCCTTCTGTTCGAGTTCAATATTCAGTTTGGATGAAATAGATGTGAAATTGAGCCATTGAGTAACGATTATCAGTATGTTTGATTGATCATACCGGTTAACAGCGGGTTTCCGAAAAATCCAGAAATTTTTCGGCGAAAACAGAGAATCCGATAACGTCGTCTGGGATTGATTCTGGGTGATGGATTAATGTTAGTAAGGTTCTAACAATTGACTGAAACAGTAAAGTCGAGGTATTTTACCGTTTTGAGGTGAGTCTCGGTTTTCGGCGACTTGCAGAAAATTCCGGCGATGATCAGAAAGTAATTCCGACGACCAGAAAATAGAATAAACACGAAATTAGAAGCTCAGGTAATGAAATTGAATCGCGAAATGAGTGTTTTGTTGAAGAAATACCAGAATGAATGTTTTCGGTTATAAAAACCAAACATCACCTGAATTCAAGTTCATTAACGACTGAATTGATTTAAGATGTCGGTTTTATCGGTTATGATCAAGATTCCGCGAGCACTCAAACGTCTTGGTCGGTTTGAAAGCCGATATCGGTTTCAGTTGGCGCATCAGGTTGATTCTCAGTTGAACATTTGATTTAATTGCTTCCCAGAACTCACCAAAAAGATCAAGTGGCGGAGTGGTTATAAGTGTGTGAGTTAAGTCTTTGTGTATTCTTTGGCTGACCCGGGTTCGAAACCCGGCAGCAGAATTTTATTTTTAATTCGCTATTTTTAATACATTTTAAAAAATAAATTTTATATTCTAATATACTTATTAATTATGTATCGTTTAAAATTAATTTGGGCATTAAATACGCGACATAATTTTTAACTGATTGTTCGTTGATAAACGAAGCGGGTTTGGTAAATCCGGTTTTTGGCGGATGTTACAGAAGCTACCTAGTTGCATAGGTATGAGATTGATCGAGAAGATGTGGTTGTTGAGATCGAGAGTACAACCACGTAAGACGGAGTTAACAGTAACGATTCTTCCGATGGCGACTTCAACATCGAAATCTTTAGGAGTTTAGCGCGTTTACATTTTAAAAGTTTTTCGAATTCTAACGACACAAAACAGTTATAGGCACCAGTATCAAATAAACAAGAAGCATAAATACCATTAACAAGGAACGTACCATTGACAACATTGTTGTCGTTCTGAGCCTGGCGGTGATTAAGATTGAAGGCTCTCCCACGCACAGCCTGTGGTTGTTGCTGCTGCGGTGGCTGTGGTGGCTGTGGCTGAGGCTGCTGCTGCGGTTCTTGCTTCACGGCTTTGTTTGGGCAGACATTGCTAAAATGGTTCGGGTCACCGCAAGTGTAGCAAGCACGTGCTTTTGGGATTGGTGCTTGTTGTTAGAGCTGCTGCTGGTTGGTTTGAGGAGCACAAGGTGGAGCTGGTAGTGCTGCTAGTGCTTGAGGAGCTTGCTGACGGGGACCAGCACGGCAGCTGACAGTGAAATGACAATAGATATTGTAGTTGGTACAGAAACGACAGTTGCCTCCAACTGGGTGATGGTAGGTACACTTTGAGCATAGCGGGTGAGGGCCAGTGTACGCACGCTTTGCAGGTGGTGCGTTCGGTGTAGCAGCTTGAAGTGGCTGAGAGTTCAATTGTGCAACAACTGCACAATTCTTTCTTGGGATCCCTCTTTTGCGACCTCGGCGATTGGACTTTGATTCTTGAGACGGCTCTGTAGTAGCACTTGGCTCGGTGGTTGCCTGATTCACGACTTTGTTGTTCTTGAAGTATCCAGCCTGGACACGTTTGTCATTAATTTCGGCTGCAAGCTGAAAAGTGTCTTCAATGGTAGTAGTACGCGCTACTTGGACGAAATCTGCAACGCAGTCAGGTAGAGCACGAAGATATTTTTTGATTGCTTTTTCTGTGGTGTTCACCTGACCGGGACATATGATACTTAGCTGCTTGAAGCGGGCAGTGAGACCTGCGTTGTCGGGTCCATCTTGCTTGATATCCCAAAATTCATTCTCCAGTTTCTGACTTTCGTGGGGAGGACAGAATTCTTTCACCATAACTGCCTTGAGTTCCTCCCATGTGAGCCCATAAGCTTCATCATTTCCGCGCGTGTTGCGCTCAGCGGTCCACCAATCAAGTGACCTTGATTGAAACACACCAGTAGCGTTGATGGTGTGGAGAGACTCGGGGGCATCCGCTCTGGCGGAAAGTGACCTCAATGGAATCGAACCAATGGAACATCGCGCTTGGTCCGTCTGTGCCAGTGAAAGTGAGAGGTCCGCACGCTTTGAATTGTTTGAAGCTGAAAGAGGACTTGGGCGCGTCGATTTTGGAATCTACTGGTGAGTTGCTGCTGACAGCCTGAATTTCGCTAACAATCTGGGGTATAACCTTAGCCATCTGCTTGGCTACTAGTGGGGCGATACGCTTGTCAGCATTGTTGCGCTGGATGTTCCTCCTAGTGTGATATCCCATGGAAGACATCTACATGAAAGATTTGACTTGATGAGATTCGATTATAATAGGTTTATGTTCAAAAGTTTGGCGTTTCATTACTATTATTATTATTATTCAGATAAGGCACAAAATCACATATTCACGTAGACAATTAAACACGTAGGCACATAATAACATAGCACGTAAGCACGTAGTCACATAAGTCACGCAGGCACATATTTTGCACGTATTCACATTCTCATAAGTAAAGCGTAGCGAATATGAGATAGGCGTAGTATAAGTGTAATAAGCGAGATAAGCGAATAATACCGCGTATGAGGACATCCGCGTAAGAGAGTTGAGCGTCTTAGTTTGGTTTGCGATCAATTAGCGTTATAGATTACGAGAGCTGTGCGAGTAGTGCATATATCGATAGAGCGTAAAAGCGATAAATCGAGAAATCGATAAAGCAAGAAATCGAATAAGCGTAAAATCCACAAAAATTGAAAACACATAATTACATTAAAACTCGATGATGCGTAAAATCGCCGATTGCAGGCTTAAATCAATTTGGAGGCGTCCTGGGTTTTGAGACAGCGACTACCCAAAGTGGTTCGAAAATTCTCTGAGTGCGGGCACACGACTTGGCCTAATAGACAAATGCTCTCGCCATACAACGGTTAACCGCATTTATCCTTCCAGTTACGTCGTGTTCCGAGTCATCGAGATAGTCGAGACTTTAGTGAGATTGAAAATTGAAGAGTGGAACTAGTTATTAAGATACGAGTTTCACTCCTAACTTAACAACTTCATTCCTAGTTGTGGTTATGCTCACCGATCAAATCGGGAGTTCCACTAGATAGAAATGGAGATTTTCATCGAGTTTTGGATATCACTCCTAACTCAACGAAGATATCTCCTGCGATAGAGGATGCGTGGAGTGAATGATCTTATAGAGAGTTCTTGGTTTTCATACCTAATTTCGACTTGATCATTCGTTTGTGATACGAGCGTTTTCTAGCGTGTATTGTGGTAGCCTTAGGAAAAGCATACGAAGTTTAAAAGTCCATTTCAAGAGTTTAGGGTCAAGTCCGGGCGAAGTTGACCAACTTCGAGCGAAGTTGGCTAACTTCAAGCGAACTTGATCTTCCTTAACTAGACTTGTTTTGTTTTGAGGGGGACTGGGTCACTTCAGGCAAACTTGGTCAAGTTCGAGCGATCTTGGTCAAGTTCGAGCAAACTTGGCCAATTTTGAGCGAAGTTGTCATTTCGTACTAGTTCGGGCGTTTAATCGATGCGTAACGGTCTAATTTGGCATCCTAACTATAGACTAGGTCAAACATGGCAGCTCTACCTAATTTTCCCTATAGTTATGGCTCTGATACCAATCTGTCACACCCCAACCGATGGCGGAAACATCGGGGCGCGACACTAGGCGATCAAATTGCTCAAGGGAATACGTGACGACTATTTAAGTGATAATATTTAAGCGTTCAATATCCCATACTATCAAACATAAAATCCTCAAATAATTATTACAAATACCAAACAATCAATTAAAACATATTCAATCCGATCTTCCCTAGATTTCTATTACATGAGTTTCTAAAGATAGTCCTAATCATTTCAGCAAAGTCATCAACCTGCCACATATGTTAAATAAATGTCAATACAATTAAGTAAGGGTGAGCATACAGGTTTGCATAGATAATATATATAAAAACGTTTAGCATACACCGCATGAACATACGTAAGAGATGTGAATTATACTGCTGCATTGATACTTGTAAACCAACAAACCGCGAGTGCGAGGAACGCGAACAAGTGTCCACGTCCTAAAGAGAAAAATAAATGAGAAATAAAAGTGCGAGCCTTAACAACCCCGGGCCTCCGGGTGGCGGGTCACCCTCTAGCAAGCTATCATGTTAAGGGTGGCATACAAACCAAGCAATACATACAATTCATCGATTCACGTATAATCATGTAAAGGCGGGTTGCGAATAAGCGGTTTGAGTTGTGTGATGTGTTTTTGATATAGGAACATATGTGACACCCAAAAGTGTCTTTAAGCGTAAAAAGGGTTCAAGTATACTCACAGTCGGTGTGTTCAGAGAGAGATGGGATCTGATATGGATTGAAGGGAGCGTCGGTTCAGCCTGTAAGCGAATAGAAGTGCATCAGTCTTCTGAAGTGCTGAAACGGTCAACGAGTGAAGGAGCAGTGGACAAGTTCGGGCGAAGTTGTACCAAGTCTCTTGGATTTGGTACAAGTTCAGGCGAACTTGTTTGAACACTTCTGGAAAGTACAAGTTCGGGCGAACTTGTCTGGTTTCCTTGGAAACTGTATAAGTTCGGTCGAACTTGGTTGATTTTCTTGAATTTCAGGCAAGTTCGGGCGAAGTTGGTCACAAATCTGTGACAACTTCGAGCAAACTTAATCTTTTGGAGCGAACTTGGCTGTTTTGGTCACCAAATCGTACGTTTTCGCGTCGTTTGCTGAGGAAATCTTTGTCCATCCCTCCAACCTTAAGCTACTGAGCAAAACATAGGCTGGAGAGGTCTTTTGGAGCGAGTTTTAGCCATTTTACAGAAACTCGGGTTAATCCGGGCTAACTTGTCGGTTCGTACGAGTTAGTCCAGTTTGTGCAAAGTGACGATATCGTCGTTGTGCTTTCGGATCTGATATCTTGCTTGACAACGGCTCATTCCACTTCATAGTGAACGAAACATACGTCATTAGTCTGTATTTTGTGTAAAAATCAATGTTTTAAAAGGTTTTTCTCAGATCTAACTCTTGGTGAGTCGAAATCATAAAGATTTCTAGCTTGGGAAGCCAAAGCTAAGCCCAAATACACTCGTTTAGTGTAGATCTAAGTGAAAAGAAGAATTTTTGTAGAAAAAGATGAAGATTTTTATAAATAGGAAGTTTTGATGAAAACGAAGGTAATCCTTATGCAAAATCGTAGTAGAAACGTTGTTGTTTTTGCATAAAACGGGTTGATTCTTACTTGGAAATTAAAGGTTTTCGGTTTTGGGAGCTTTGGGGCGAACTTGCAGCAAGGGGAGCATGAATGGAGGTGCTGGGTATTTGTGAGGAGAAATTAAGTGGGCAGACACTAAGTTCGGCTGAACTTGGCACAAGTTCAGGCGAACTTGGCACAAGTTCAGGCGAACTTGGCCAGTTTACTTGAACTTTGTGCAAGTTCGAGCGAACTTGCAAGGGTTTTCTGATTTGTTCACCATTGGTCAAGTTCGGGCGAACTTGGGATACCCAACTTCGGCCGAACTTGGCTTGGTGGCGAAGTTTTGTTCGTTATTTGCGCGTTAGGTGTTCGTTTGGCGATTCGGTTTGTATTAGATTGTTATGTTAAGCATTTTAAATGATAAAATAGTACGGTTTAGCGATTCGTGAGAGTGAGAACGTTGAGATAGCGAGTACAACCATAAATCATAAAGCACACATAACACATAAATAACGTAATGTAGCATAAATAATTGTGTTTGCGATGCGATGTGATAAGTAATGTCGAAGGCACAAGTGGTTATTGTACAACAACACACTCGGCTCTTAAGGTAACATAGTTACTCGTGATTGTGTTGAGTTAGCGTTGCGTTTAATAGGCGTTTAGATGTATATAGTTGTGACAAAATATAATTAGTTAACATAAACCATCCTTTATTATCGAATCTCGGATTACAATGACAAATGTAAACAAAACAGAACGAAACAGAATAACAACAAAAATACGAGTTGTTGCAGGTGGTGTGGCTTCGTCTGGCGTGGCCAACCATGTGGTTTTTTTCGAAAAAAAACTAATTAAAATTTTACCCAGCCAACCAAAGCCAGCCATGTAACCTAGCTCCCGCCCTACACCAGGCTTAATTCCCACGCCAAAGGGGCAATGCTAGCCGCCACGCCAACCCAGGGTGGAGCACCCGACGTTGAAGTGCCCCACGCTCTCATACCAATGCCCACTCCCTACAGCCTAATGATTCCAAGTATCATATTTTTAAGTCTGCTATCATTGATAGTTTGGTAAATCAATTTTTACATTAACATTCTTAACAGTCATTTATTTTACATCCTAAAATAAATGACATTTTCATCTTGTGTAGTGGTATCCTGAACACATTGCTGAATATGCTAGTTTACATGACAATTCAAAATTTATTGTTAAGATGGTTAATGAATGTCAATGGGAGTTGAAGATATCTACAGAAGAATGACCTCTTAAAGAAACAATGTTTGTAATTTAATATCACTATACCACTTTTTTTTACTTTTTGAATATCCATATTTATTTTTGTTTTTTTAGATATAATGTTGTAGGTTGGCTGATTTAATCAAATTTGGGGAAGTTACATGGAGTAAGATGGGTGTTTTCAGATTGTTAACTAGCAAAGAGAAGCTTCTGCTTGCAATAGATGAAGAAGAATTTTAATAGTTCAAAACAATGATTTTACCAATTTCATATTTTCATAACATTCATATCTTATTTTCAGTATCGTCGTATTTGATTATTTTAATAATTGAACATTATGAATTGTGTGTTTTTATTGTTTATATTATATTATTTGAAATCGTTTAAAAATTTTACACACTATTTTCCTGTTGTTGGTTGTGTCAATTTGACGAAATCGTTTTAATACAGTTTTATGTTTATTTTAATTTTAACATTATATCGCCTATGAATATATTTTTCTACCCTTGCCGCACACGAGTGATAACCTAGTTTAATACATATGTCATACTTTTGGTATGATTTTATGTATGTATTAATTATATTATTGATTTTCTCGAGCCCAAGAAGCAATCACGGATGATAACCTAGTATCTCCTATATAGTAACAAAAGTTTACTATAAATGGTGGCTAAGTGGGTCAAAATTTTCGTCTCATGCATATAACCGCTTCTGGTTTTCTTCACCTTCACAATCCTCTATGTTTTTCACATGTATTATTGTTGGTCCGATATTCATCATCAAACATGAATAAAGCAATTAATGGTTTCAATAAAACAAATTTAACCGAATGTTTTATGCGTAAGTTGAAATCAATAGCCAACAATCTTGGAGGTATAGAATTTTTATGTTTTTATTCAATTTGTTAATTTTTTTACAAGTATGAATAATAAATGTGTTTGCTAGTTAAAATACATAAATATTCTACCCCAGTGGAACAATTCGGGTTAGGTAACGAATAAGAAAAAAGATTTTGAACTGTTTGACTGCTCTCTTCAAATCAGTTGCCTTCCTTCTTCAGTTGTATTGCTATTTATAGGGAAAAGGTTCAAGCTTGGGGCGATAAATAAACAATAGTTTATTTATGACAATTGGTCAATTTGCACTTTATCCCTTTGAAGTATGTGCACAAATTGTCAACTTGTGTTGAGTACATTTGCTTCTAGAATGCATTCACTTGGAGTCTTCCATAGCCGGAGAGGCTCCATGTGTACTGATCATATTCGATCCATCCATGAATTACATGTTTTGGGTAAATGGATTTAACCTTTGCGCTGCAGCTGAAAGCTTCTGATTATTATTGGAGTCATCTGTTCATTGTCTGAAGTCATCCTCAGTCGTCTAAAGTCTTGCTTCCGTCATCTGGTCTTCAATTCAAGCATCTGATGTCTTTACATTTACTCTTCATCTGAAGTTCTTCTACAACTGTTCAATTTTGAAGATCCACGTGATTTATTTTTCATATAGATAGATATAGGATGTCACACCCTGACCCGCAGCGGAATAAGAGTCGGGGCATAATTGGGTTATCACCAAAGCTCATGATATTTACTAATATGTTTCATATTTATTAAAGTCAAAATTACATTCTCAATAATCCAAACATGTCCATACAAATACAAAGAAAAATAACCAACTAAACAATCAAAGCTCTAAACCAGTTTATTCTTCTAGGCCAATCCTATGTGTTTCTTGCTGCAGCTGGTTCACCTGTATCATGTGTAAAAATGGGGGTTTTTGGGTCAACATAAGTTGGCGAGTGAACCTTGTTAGATAAACTTTTATTATTGATTTTCTTGTTATTTTATCAAGGAAAATTGTGCAATAATCATAAGTGAGCAAATGTAAATAATCAAACAGTAGCAATAACAACCACAAACTATAACATACAATAACATACAATAACATAAATGGGGAACGAACGGCATATGATAAATGTATGTACTGAAAATGATAAATGTCTGTGCGATCAAGGCTCAATCAAACGGAGCCGATCGTATGTTGGCACGCCAGGTTCACGCTCATAATGTAATGGGGAACATGCTCAACGCTCATAATGTAATGGGGAGCGGCGGCCTATGAAATTGCATGTACTGAAAATAATAAATTAAATCCAAACAATAACCACACAACAGTTTAAACAAACTGAATACACATTTGATCATGATATGATGTATGCACAATGATTTAAATATAATAAATGGTAAGACACATGATACACCCCAAAAACGTGATTAAAACGGGGAATTTGTAAAGATTCACTCACATTGGGTGCGTTTGGTTGAAGATGATGAGGTGCGCACGAGTTTGAAGGATTGAACAACGAGTATTAACTAACCTAAATAATAACGGAAGATATCGTAAATAAGTGGATTTTATTAATAATTTTAATAGGATTTTTAGATATATTTTTGTGAGTTTAAGGCTATTTCCTATCTTTAAAAACGTTATTTTTAAGTATTTTTAATTGATTTTTAAATTAAATTAAATGAATAAAAATGTAAAAATATATTGACTTTTGCGTTGACCGTTGACTATTGACTTTGACTTGTTGACCGGTTTTATTGTGTAACTGTATGCGCCGGGCAAGACTCGAACCCGAGACCTCCCGTACGCGTGCACGCAGCTCTACCAACTGAGCTACGTGTCTAACCCGAAATAATTCTGGTTTTAATTATATTTAGATACTAACTCAGTTTATTCAAAATTCTTTTATTTTCAAAAATGTTTTAAATCATCGAACCGGTGCCGTTAACAGGTCTCGAACCCGGGACCTGTGCTTTAACGTTACACACAGTCCACCGCTGGACTCTGTGTCTAACTTGGTTAATATATAGATTTTTCTTATACTTAACATCTAATGTAAGTTCATCCGGTTCAGTTAAAAAAATAACATTTTAATTACAGAGGGTGTGTGTGTGTATCAAGGATCGAACTCGCGGCGTGTGATATGTGTGTGCACACAGTCCACCGCTGGACTGTGTGTCTAACCCGTTTATAATACCGATTTTAATTAATCTTATAATGTTATCACACTTCATCTTCTTTGCTAAATTTACAGGCAACTATTTACTCAACTGTTTCTTGCTTTAAAACGATTAACAACCATTCATAAGACTAAAATGAAATGGCAGAGACGGTGTTGGAAGTAAACATACCGGAGGAATGATTTATCTCAGAATTCCGGCAAGGCGTCGGCTCTGTTTTTATGAACTTCAACTGAGCGAACAAATTAACCGTTTTGATTAGCTAATTGTGGAATTGAAGTACTAAACAAGAGTTAACAGAAGGTTTGAATGTCTATACCGTTTTACAGCTGAAGATAAGGATTTTCAGAAGTTTTCCGGCGAGAGTGAGTTATCCGATATCGTCGTCTGAAATTGATTCCGATTGAAGGGTTGGGGTTAGTAACAACTTAACAACTGATAGACAACGAAAGAATTGCGAGACTTACTGATTTGATGGAAAATATGGTTTTCCGGCGAAAGTCCGGCGAGTCCAAAAGCTTCTCCGGCGGACTGAAAGTTGTGAGAAAATGTAATTGGAAGTTTACAGAGTGTGTTTGAGTCGCGAGAGGGGTCTTTGATTGAAGTAATTCAGGAATTGAAAGTTTTCGGTTATTAAAACTGATCCATTTTCAAATTTAAGTTCATTCAAAGCAAACTTGATTGAAGGTGTCGGTGCATCGGTTAAACTCAGTAAACCGCGATCAATCAAACGTTTTTGGACGTTTGGTGACCGATTTCGGTTACAGTTAGCGTAATCAGGTCGCTTCATGATTGTCTATAAGATTTATTTGTTTCCTAGAGTTGACAGAAAACAACAAGTGGCGGAGTGGTTATGTGTGTGTGTGTTAAGTCTTTGGAGTTCTTTCCGGCTGACCCGGGTTCGAGTCCCGGCAGCCTTATTTTCTTTTTAATTATTTTATTTTTATTTTTTATCAATTATAACTTTTATAGTTTAGTTTGTTTATTAATTATGCATCATTAAAAAAATTAAAATGGACATAAATACGCAACGAGACATTTATAACTTGATATTCGATTACAAACGGAGCGGGTTTGGAAAACCCGTTTTTGACAAATGTTACATAGTATCTATGGTGCAATTACTTAAAAGTACATTTTGTGCTACAGCCCTTCCTATCTGATAAAAAAGGATCCCATGATCATGGACCGATCTTACCTGGATCGCAAATACCATATTTGTCTATGAAGAGCAGATCTAATTGTATTAGTATCTATAATTGATTTCTTATGTGTAATACTAATCGATAGGGCCTCGTTGGTAACTGGTACAAGATCTCGTGCATTGGAACCCATGGTTATGAACCCGAATCCACTAGTATGGAACATTTTCTTTTCCAATTGAAATCCCCTAGTATATGAAAGAGAAGTGTTTTCGTTGTTGTAGATTAAGAAGCCTTCGTATCTTAATTCACGTATTTAATTTATTCGGAGCTAGTGTCACAACTCAACCCGTGAAGGATTATCGGTCGGGGCGAGATGATTGTCCAAAGCTTGTGACACTATAAAATATTTCATAATTTTTCAAGTCACTTTATTAAAATGTCACATCAAAACATAACAAGTAATCCAAACATAATCCAAAATAAGAATACATAGAAATTCCATTCATTTATTTCTAAGGCATTTCCTACGTGACTTCAATCCTTGCATCCTTAAACTACATTTCATGTACCACTTGTAAAATATGTGGGTCAAACACGAGAGCTGGGGAGTAAATTAAAGTTTAAATAAAAATAATGTATATGGTAAATAACATGTAATTCATGGGTTACTTGAATTTCACAAATAATGAAGAATAAACAATAATAAAATGAATAATGCATGCGTGAGTCTCCAGCCTCGAAGAGCGAGACAGTCTCTAGACCCGAGGAGCGAGATTGTCTTTAGCCCTGAGGAGCGAGACTCAATGAAGGCGATACCAACATCCCATAGCCATGGAGAAACGTCAGCCAGTGGATCCATAATATGCTTGCTTGCTTGAATTGAATAACACATATACTAACTAGACAAACACATAAACAAATAACACATAATTTACACAATGAATGCATGCCCGAAATTTAACAAAATGAGTAAGATTTGTGTGACACATTGAGACACCCTAAAAGTTTGAAAGTAAAAGGGAGGGGGGGACAATTTACTCACTGTTTGCAAAGATTGATCTACAAAATGCTATTGCACAAGAAATTGATTATCCAAATGAAATTCCCCTTATATATGTATCCTACCTAATCAAGTTTATAATTAGGAGACACATGGCATCCATCTAGGGCCTCTATTATCTATTTTCCCGTCAAAAATCACTAGAAATCCTTTTGTTGTATCCTATTTGTCCACTTGACTAAAACGGGTCAAAATTGCTATTATATATAAACTTATAACCCGACTTTTTTCACTCTTTACCTCACAATCTCACTGCACCGATTAGGATTTCTCTCTTTCTCTTCCAATCAAACAATTTGAAGGTATATGTTTCTCAAATAACGTTTCTCTTTTCGGTTAACTTCTCTAATTTTTTGTATTGAACATCTTGATTTCATCATTCTGTTCGTCGATCTGTGTTTATATTTCAACTGATATGCTCTTTGGATTTAATCTGTGGTTTTAGGTTTTGAATATGCAGCCGGTTCCATCAAGGTATGTAATTTGTATCATCTTCCGATTTTTTTCGTTGTTCCATAGATTTCCTTTTTGTATGCTAAAATTTTTGTATCGATTGATTCTTTTTAGGGTTTGTAAGTTTGTATCCATTGATTCTTTCTTATGGTTTTAATGATCTTTGTTCTTTCAATAAATCTTAATATATTGTATATTTTTTTTTCAATTGAATCTGACTTTTGATCTTTATTCTTCCTTTATGTTCTTGATTCATTAACTTTATCTTAAATATGTTATATATTAATGATCTATCGTAATAGATATGATTCGTGATAATTGATTTTTTCGTGTTAATGTTGTTTTTGAGCTTAAGGATTTGATCTTGTGATTGATCATCGGATTATGATTGTTGTATTTGTAATTTATTGTTAGGCTAGATAAATTTGTGAAAATTTAGAAGTGTTTAGTTGTTTTTTATTTCATTATGTTTTCGAATCTTTGCTCCACCTTTCTATTGTTTTGTTTGAAGATTGGTTGAATATCATATGTGTTCTTGGTGTTTCATAGTTTGATCATTAATGTTTGACAATTCAATTTTGGATCATGATAATGGTTCAGTATTATCCATCTGTTTGTTACAAAATTATTATTGTTAATTATTATTTCCTTATTTAGAGAATAGAGAATAACTTGATTTTAAATTCAAAATTTGATTTGGAGGATAATATGGAATAAAGATTTGAAATTAATAACATTGATTGGATTCCTTTTTTGGTGGGTTCAATGTACCTAGACATGTTATTGGTTTAAATTAAATTTAAAAATTTATTTATAATTTTGATTAAATTCTTCTAGAATGTTATAGTAATTTTAAATTTATATTCTTTTTTACTTATTTTTAAATAAAGTTACCTAAAATAGAATTTGACTACATTCATTTTTTATAATTGCTAATTGTCCTATTTTTTAGTAAACTCTAATCAACAATTATTGATTTTTATATAATTAATTAGATTCGAATTCTTCAACAATCATTTTTAAAACATTATTGGTTTTACCATATATGATTTAAATCATTAAAATAATAAATACGGAATTGAGTTTTGAACTTTCAATCTATTTTAGATGATTTTGTCCCTCATGATGCTACCATTGGTATGTTTTCTAATATTATTTTAATTATTAGAACCCAATTGTAAGAATATATTAATATCCTTAAAAAACATCAAAAAAATGTGTTTTTAATATTTTTGCCTGATAATAATAACTAAATTTGAAGTATATTAATATCTTTGACTGGGATGTATGTAGCATATAATATTAAACCTGATTTTGGAGAATATAACTCATTCCGTGTACACTTTTGTTTGCCTTACATTGTTTTGACTTAGGTGCATCTATCGTTTAACAGTGAAATAGAAGTTGCAAGTACAAATTTTATAATCTGGTCTCTTATCATTTTCAAACTTACATAGTGGCATCTTGGGGGTGGGATAAGACTTTGGGATCAATAGGTCCTGGGTTTGATTCCCACAATGGGGGTTTTCCTATATTTATTGGGTTTCCTCCTGAATTGGGGGCTGTATAGGCATTATGCCTAGTGAAGATGGATATGATCGGGTGGTTCCGCTGGTGGCACAATGGTACTCTAGTTGTCCGTCAGTGATCCAAATTTGCCGTTAAAAAGACCATTTAACATGAGGTAATAATGAGAATTACACTTTAGGATGCTTGCATCAAGTTAATTGTCTCTTAGACAACACTTATGATGATACGAGAATAAGTATAATTAGAAATTACACTTTTAATCAGTTTCCATACTTGAGCTCGATTATTGGCTTAAGCCATCTTCATTGTACTATTTCAAGTTGAGCACTGCACACATATGACACGGGGAACTCAGACTGCTCAAGCCTACCCTCTCAACCTGAGCGGTGTTGTGGCTTTCGGTTTATATCATGTTGACCTGGTAACTTCAATGAATTTTTATGTGTTCATGAATGTATAATGGTCTATTAAATCCAAAACATGTACATTAATGTTTGCCATAATCTGAGGACAACAATAGAGAAGAGTATGAGATTTACTTCATATTTGGCATGGCATGTTTTTGGTCCACATGCAGTTCCTAACTTCCTAACTGCTGCAGAATTAACAATATTAGTGGAACTTACCCATTAGTTAATAATATTAGTTTGAGATTTACTCCAAATAGATACACACAACTTGAAGTATTTGAATTCATATGTTATGATCCTTTATACTTAATTTATTTTCTAAATAATTACTGCTTGAGCAGGCCATGAAAGTAGTAAATTTTGTAAAAGAAGAACTTGATTACGAGTTTGGATACTTTTTATGTATAAAAAATGTAGAATTATCTCTAGCTACAAATTTATGCATTTCTAATTCGGTTTGTTTGAAATTAATTTGGTTTGTTTATTGTAAAACGCTTTATATCGACTAAGTGTAATGAACAAAGACAATGATGTGGAGCAACTTCCATGAGTTGTTGGATGTTTTTACGTCTATTTTTTCTCATTTAACAGGTTCGTCGTAACGCATGAGTCCTAGATCGACTTAGTTTTTTAAATGTTCTACATTTCGGTCTATTTCTTCACTTTGATACGCCACAACTTCAGCGTTGGTGTCGTTGAAGGGTGTGTTAGATTGGTGCTATTTGACATGATTTTATGCCTCCGTCACAACACGAGGTTACTTAATACTAGTTAATTTTACAAGTCACCAAAACATATAATGTGAAAGTTATTAATTCAACTTCTATTAAATTAAGAAATTTATTCTTTTTTTATTACATGGCCCCACTATCAATGGCATTGAAGTGTGCTCTCCGCAAGTGCGGCCTCTTCAATTGTAGCGCTTTAGGCGTGTTGCGCTACCTCATCTTGTACATACGTATATAATTTTATTTTTGTTCTTTAACGAGTTAGACGTTTCTCACACGTTACAACAGGATGGTTGATTGTTTAAAAAGTAAACCAAACCCAAAATAAATAGTCGTACACGTCATTGATTTGCTATTTTTTATAAAGCGAGAAAGCATTTTTAGCAGAAATAGAAAACCATTTTATTTTTAAGTTATATGATAAAAACTTATTTTCAAATGGTATCTCTCTTAAATTTAAAAGTACGCAAAACTACATAGTTATAATTAACCAAACCTATTACATTGTGATTATTTAAAGTTACCTACGCATACCTCAAAAGTTTTATAAACTATGATTTATAGATCCATTAAACAAAGATCAAAATGGAAATAAATATTCATCTCAAAATCCCATGTAGATTAATGGCTCCCTGTTTGGTTTTTCACTTTTACATACATACCCATCACACACCGAAAACATGACACCGATTAGTGATGAAACCAGAAGGGTCATCATACTATATATATATACACACACATATCCGCTAGTGTATAATAATAACTATTTTAGTAATGTAAAATATAAATTTAAACGATAAATTAAAAAAAATCATTGACATTTTTAAATTTTATTAAATAAACGAACAAATGTAAATAAATAACGAACCAATGACAAATTAATAAAGAGTGAAACTTCTAGAATTACGTTAAATTATTAATTTATGATTATTCTTAAGTTATATTAAAGAGTAATTTGAATTACGTTAAATTATTAATTTATGATTATTGTTAAGTTATATTAAAGAGTAACTAGTAGTAAGACCCGTGTGAACACATGGGTATGTTTCATAACGATCGCATCCGAATGCTTAAAAACATATTATAATATATCATTTAAATTGTTTGTGTTTAGTTATGATATTAACTTTAAAGATTACTATGTTACGGTAAAATTATTAGGTCAAAATGAAAGCATGACCAAATTTTATGAAAACATCACCTAATTTTAATTACTGTGTTAGGACACTTAAATTAACAGGTTTGATACAAAAATAAGCTTAGCAATCGATAATATGTTATCTCAAAATGAAATAATGACCTAATTAAAAATGACATTATTTTTTATGACACGTTGTTAGTGTACAATTCAGTAAACGTCCAATGTTATTGTATAATTCAGCGTGACCTAGTTAAATGGACTATTCAAAATATGGTTTAAATAACCAAATGTTATTGTTCAATTAAGTAAAGGTTCAATGATCCAATTAACCTTAAGAATGGCTAACATTTTCAAGGCCCATTTACAGCCCTTTTGTGAAATACGGTAAAAGCCCTAATCCATCATTTACATCTTGGTGATTCCAGAAGAGACAAGGTAACGACCAATTTGAATGAAGATCTTTGCGACATCAGCCACGATAATCTCTTGGTGATTGATGATCGTTTGTTCTTCTGAAATCTTCTCTTCGTGTAATTTATCATACAACGCTTGTATGTTTGATCTTTGATCAGTCGTTTGTTCTACATCGACTGTAATTTTATGATGAGATTTGTATATGTTGATGTGTTATACTTCTGTTTTGCATATGTATATTTGTAATATTTGTATTGATGATTGATTGAGGTTTATACTTTTAGTATTTGACAAATAATTTTATTTCACCTCATTTAGGGCTATGTTAAAAATCAGTGTTTATCAGTTTTTCTATAAAGATTTTGTAAGATTATGATGTTTAGTATAGTTCCAATTGTTGTTCTTGACATTAATAAAGATTAGATATAAGTTTAGTCTTACATAGAGTGAGTTATAATATTTTGGTTCTTTCACATGTTATGTATGTTCCTATGCTGATTACTTATGTTACAGAAATTATTGATCAGTTTTGGTCTTTGACATTCTTGTTGATCATATTAAATGCTACTCCAATTGTGTATCGAAGTATTGAAATATTATACGATTATGTTATTCTATCATTGGGACTATGGTAGTTTAGATGATATATTTGTGTTTTAATGTCTTTGTTTGTATTGTTATCATTATGTAGAAAAGTTTTGTACCTTATTTACTGTTTAAGTCTATTAGTTATATAGAATAACCTTTTGACATCTTATTCTGTTATTTATTAATGATATTCAATGTGTTTTTTATGATAGTTACAAGTTAAAAGGATGTATGGGTTTGCCTGTTACTTGGTCAACAACTTAAGGAATGTTTGGTTAGTATTTTAATCTCTGTTATAACGAATTTAGTTTTTGTTATAATATCATATTAGACGGTTTTTTATGTTAATTTATTTATACATAGGTTCTGCCAAAAAAATACGCACAATGGATTATAGAGTTTAAGTATCCAGTTTGGCTTTGTCAAAGTGCGGACAACTAATGGCCAAGTGTTTGAAGTGAAGGTATATGAATTAGGAAACTTCTATTATCTCTACAATGGGTGGTATTCCGTGGTTGAAACTTTGAAACTACAATCAGGCTCGTGGCTCGTACTTCAGTATGAAGAAGCATTAGAAAGTTTCCGGATGTTTTATTTCTATGACAATATTGCATTTGCTGCATCTGATTATTTTTACTACAGACCGAATGCCGCTTTTGATAAACCGGATGCTATGGTATGTAGTTCAGAATCTTGCTTCATTATATTTGTTTGATTAGTTATTTAGTGGTTCTTAGTATATGAAATTACTAATATGATATATTTTTTCTCGTTCGTAGCGTATCAATCGTTTATTTGTACATCACAAGATGGACAATACCGTTCCAAACTATCCGGTTCTTATTAGAGGGCCTGGGAAGCATAAATTCTTTGTTCGAATCAGTGAGATTGACAATCAGCTTTACATACCAACTGGATGGGATCAGATCAAAAGGGAGTTGTCAATAAGTGCTGACCATCTGCTTGTGTTTGAAATGATTGATCTTCATACTTTTAATATGTTCGTTTTCAGTTGTTCCAAGGATGCTGATTTACTGTTACCACCGGAATTATATGACGCTGTTAAGGAAGAAGACGTAGAAGACCTTATCATTATTTCTGATAGTGAAAATGTTGTTGAGGTGACTGAGGGCAATGAAGCAGATAGGCTCTGTGTAACCCCCAAACGAAGAAACTATACCAATATGTTCCGTGTGGACAATCATTTTGTAAGTTTCTGTAACCAATAAGTACTAACAGGACCTTCGGGTGTATTACCCATATTATAATAGTATCTTTGTTAACATTATTTGTTGTTTGTTACAGCGCATTCGTAAATCTCTCGCTAAAGAACTTGGCATGGATAGGAAGAGAAGGTTAAAGATTGTAGATGTTGCTGGTAATGTTTGGGATGTTCAGATTGGTATTGAGTTTTCTGAAGGTCAACCAAGGTCTTACATGCAAGACATGAAACAGTTTGTGAAGGATAAAAATATGGTTCCTCGTCAAGAGTTTACCTTGAACTTCGTCAAGGGTAAAGGTATTTTCTTGTTCGACTGAATGGTTGTGGGGCCTCTGCGGATTCTGTTTTGATGTATGGAAACAATGTTTTTTGTTTGTGGTTGTTTGTTTGGTTAAAACTCTTTTGTAATAGTTGATGTTGTAGTTTTGACCTTGGTGGTATGAAGGGTGTATGTATAGATAATGTTTTGGGTGCAGACTATGTATTTAGAACATGTAGTTGTTCCTAATGACTAATGGTTGAAAGTATTACTTGCATTAGTTATTCCTTGTCTTTTATATGTTATTCTTACTTGCTTCTGATTGTTTTGCGTGTGATTACTTACATGTTATTCTTATTTGCCTCTGATTGTTTTATAATTCATGTAGATAAGAAAGTTTTTAAACATGTATACTATATTTTTAAAACAATACAATAAATTAACATCCATTATTATTAGATAAGAGGAACATGTTCACAGGATTTTCCAAAAGATCATACCACATTACTTCATACATGATAAGACTTTTGTCCAAAACTCTATCTCTATAATGACTATAGATTTTGTTGAACTTCTTTGTAGACCACGTTAGTCGTGGTTTTACACACTTGTTTCCCCCTATCACATATCAGGATCTTCAAACCCTTCCTGCTTTTTACTCGAGAAACGGCAACATATAGTTGGCCGTGACTGAAAACCGGACGTGGAAGATATAGGCCTACATGTTCAAGTGACTATCCCTGGCTTTTGTTGATGGTCATTGTAAAGCATACAGATAGTGGGAACTGTCTTCCGGCAATTTTCACCGGTATTTTTTTTATCGGACGGGGTCATTTTCAATCTTGAAATCAAAGTGTGATGACCTATATTATTTCCGGTAATAATCTTTGCTTCGATTACAAGTTTTCCAAGTTTTGTTACTTGAAGCCGTGTACCGTTACACAGACCATTTGTTTGATCAATGTTTCTAGAGTTAATTACTATTTTCGTCCTTGTGGTTTGTCAAAAATCACTATTTCAGTCCATTAGTTTAAAATTTGCGATTCAGTCCATATGGTCTCACTTTCGTAAAAGTTACTTGGTTTGGTACCGACCTTTAACCTCATGTTTTCAGTTAGCTTGAGTAACTGACAATGCTTCCATATGTAAGAAGAATTCAACGAAGAATTTACAATCATGCTTCTGGTACCTTTTGGAATGACTGGAAGGATTTGTCTAAAATCACCGCCAAAAAGAACAATCTTTCCACCAAAAGGCTTGCTCTGCATTCTCGGATTACTGGAACGGGCTATATCTCTCATTGTTCTATCCAGAGCTTCAAAACAATGCTTATGTGTCATTGGCGCTTCATCCCAGATTATCATCTTAATTTCTTTTATTAAGCCTCCTAGCTCACTGTTCGGTTCTATAGAACATATTGAATCCTCGTTAACGTTTATCGGAATTACAAACCTGGAATGAGCCGTTCTACCGCCATCTAATAGAAGTGATGCAATACCACTGGATGCAACATTCAAGACAACTTCACCTTTGGAACGTAACGCGGCTGCAAATGTTTTCCAGAGAAATGTTTTACCAGTTCCACCGTAACCATATAGAAAGAAAACACCTCCGGTACCTTTAGCAACTGCATTCTTGACGGTTTGATACACTTTTCGTTGTTCATCATTTAAGCATTTTAAGGAAGCTGCAAGTTCCTTTTCTAAGATAGCCCGATCTATTTGATTGTTCAACGCTGAAATGTAGTTGTCAGGAACATTTGGCATATCAGAAAAGCTGCTCAACGTACTCCCATAAGCAAGTAACAATTTGTGGATATGTGATAAGCAAATGTATAAATAACTGAAACATTACATCAGAAAAAATGTTAGTAAAACTATTATTAGAGAAATGAATTAAAACATTTATAATCACTTACTTGCTTGTATCTCACCAAAGAATTTATGTTTATTGAAATCTTGAATTAGATGATTAATTTTAATCTTGAATAACCGTGAGATGATATCCGGACTATCTTGAGGGTTCAACCCTTTATCTTTTAAACATCTATAAATCTCAGGCCAATTAGGATGACAAGTGACTGTCATGAAGAGATCCGGATAGCCTACAACTTTGCAGATTGCCATAGCATCTAGGTACTTTTGCATCATATATCTCGATCCACCGGTAAATGATGAAGGTAACAAAATTCATTTTCCACAATTTAAGGCATCACTTTCTCCACTTTCAACAATTTCATTTAAATTCTTAAAGGTTTGACTTCTAAGTTTGGGTTGTTGTGTCTTTATGTAAGCTAACCGTGCAGATTCTATCATTGTATACGCATCCACCAGAAACTGTTGGAATAGTTTTTGGGCATTGAGTAACAACAAATATTGGTTGGGTCTGTCTTGTATTCTGTGACTAAAAAGTTCTCTCATTGTGGTGCTGGTTCTAAGTATATCACAGTCAACTGAAACACCTCGATGTTTAATACCAAGTCTAAATCCATCTTCTGCATATGGGAAGATAAGTGGATATTGCAATGCAAGATAAGAGGGATGAAGCTCACTATTCTCTGAAGACCACCTGATTTTGTTTGAACCATGATATCCCTTTTATCAAATGCTCCATCAAAATCACCAATTATTAATGCAGCAATTTCTTCAGCAGTGGGCAAGTTGTGGGCAAGTTATAAATTCTACCATTCGTATCCCTTGACCCAATGAGCTTGAGTCTTACATTTTGCCAATCATTTTCTTTAAAACAATCTCGTACCATTCTAAATGACTTCACAAGTGGATTGCAAGAATCCAACATTTTCTTAAGACTGGATATGATGGCAAGATCAAGGTTTTGTTTAGTGCTTCTCTTCGAACCTACATCAACACTGTGTAAAAAATTACATTATTATATATAGGAAATATATATAAAACAAGTAAGAAAACCAGTATTTAGCGAATGCGTAAACTACCTTACAGCCTTTTGACGGTTAAAATCCTCGTTTTGGGAATCATAAATATAAAGCTGTGAAAATTGGGCCTTTCACCGTCATTTGGAAGCAGGCTACCAATGCGATGATAATTTTGTCCTTGTAATCCGAAGACATAAGGACCTTTGCTATTCTGAAAACTTTTAGAAACCTTGCCACCAAGGCATATGAAGGAAAACATCATGTTATATGCTCGAATATTATTCATGAAATTGCGGTTTTTAGGAGTAAGTCTTTTGTAAAACCTTTGGAGCAATGGAGGAGGCACAGGTGAGGGAGGCAATTCAATGTCTCCATTCGAACAACAAAGAGAAAAGGCCGATTTCTTATAATCCAAATTCCCACTAAGCATTTCATCTTTCCAAAGCATTGCATGACAATTAGAACATACAAAAATAGCTTCTCCATGATCAACGTATTCTATAAAATTATACATACACATAAAAAACATGATTATATAAGAGAATTATTAGGAGACTAAAGTGTTATATCGAAACATACTTCGATAGGTTATAGGAGGGTATGTACCTCTTGCAATTTCGTAAATCTTTTTTACGAATGAAGATGCTAAACAATCAGACGAATTGGAATCATCAAGGTTAACCCTTTCACCAGGGTAGGAGTTTTGTTTTGCTGCCGTTTCATTTTGAAAATAACCACTAACAGCGGTTGCAATAGGCAGGAGGATAAGCAATACATTAGTCAAATATAGTGAATCGGAAACCTATATTTAGTCTTGCATTAAAAGTAAACCACATACCGTTATTGAGTACTACGGAACACTTTGGCAACTGTCGAGAAGAGATAATATCAAGATTCCAAGGAGTAGAAATATCACTTCGACGGGACATTACTGTAACGCGATCCACTTGCAAGACAAAATTTACAAATGTTACAAAACTACGACTAAAATTCAATGAATGATTAACAGTAATAATAATGCTCAAATTAAGATATGTATACGGCATACAGTTTGTAATATTTGTTAATGAGCTACTTGCAATATGATTTGACGTTTCAAGCGGTGTGACCATTGAAGATGTCCTTATTTCATCAGCTACAGTAGATAAATCAAATTTACTTACATGGACGGTTTTGAATCTTTGTTTCCTCTTTCTAGAGTCATGAACACCGAAATTAGCATCTGCGGATTTGCATAAAAAGGAAAGAATGTGACAGGGTGAAGTCTGATAATATACCTTAAAAAATATGATTTATAACCTTACCAAGACTGGATGAAGTCAGAGGAATCGTACTAACACATGTTCGATCTAAATTGACGGGCGTGTGACATGCTGTCAATGACGAGATCTGGTTAATTCTATCCATATCGTTATTTTTTACATAGATATATTAAATAAACAACAAAAACCAGTAAGTAAGATAATCAGAAAAGTAGCAGTAGAGTTGTTTACCCATATTTTAGAAGAGGATACAGTCGACATGACACTTTCATTCTGATTTACGGTGGATGGCGTGTAATGTAGACTTGACGCTTCAGAGACACCTTTTGATGATACTAGTAGGAATATATTAAGACATAGGTTTCAGTTAATATAACATTACATATATATATATATATATATATATATATATATATATATATATATATATATATATATATATATATATATATATATGTGTGTGTGTGTGTGTGTGTGTGTGTGTGTGTGTGTGTTATGGAAAAATGAACATAAAAAACATACCTCCATTATCGTTCGTAGTAAGAGTAACATTGGCTCGAAGTGTACCAATAATAGGAGGTTTCGGTACAAAGAATTCGACACCACTGTTTCTACGCTTATTCATGATAGACTTTCTTATCTTCCTTGAATCTTTGGATTGTTGGGTACTGCACTGTGGAAGATACTCTCTATCTCTTGGTATAAAATTCTTATTACTCTCCATAACTGTACGTATGAATTGGGACAATATGTCTTATTTAGGGCTAGGTACAGGTGATTATTGGAATTACAGATAAACATAATCACAGACATGAACAGCTAGAGTTGATTGAACATTACCATTTAAAACCTAACTAAATAAAATAATCAAAGCAGACAAATCTATGCTTTAAACAAATGGAATAGAAAAACCTAACATTACCTGTTAATCAATTGTTTCCAAAGTGAGAGGGTGTTCAATAGCAAGTTGAGTTTTTGGCACTGATTTTTGTTCTTGAATTTGATTCAACCGGAATAGAAGGTATACGCAAAGCCGACGTAATAACCGGGTGATTTAAGATAACTGATTCAAGTTGTGGGCTTTTGTAATGATCTTATGGTTCACAACTTATGGGCCAAAATTATTGAAACCTTTATTTTTAATTGCGAAACGCAACCCAATTTGAGAGTCTTTGGTTGCTTTTATTTGGGAATTTCTTTGTTAGTGACCATACATACTGGTTTTTATATAAACCATATATGTAACTTAAATTGAAACAGTGTAATTTATATGGATTTAATTACTACATACTTTTTAATCATCCTTGTTGTGATTTTAACAATCTATTGGTTCATACAATGAAGTTATTATAACGCGAGGTGCAGGATTTGTATTTGGAGTTGAAGTTTAATGATACATTTTTACCGAGTCACATTATCACATAATACATATGCATGAAGAAACTTATATGGATTTAGATACTACATATTTTTAACCGTTCTTGTCTTGGTTTTACCAATCTATTGGTTCTTACATTAGTTTATAGAAGGGTAGGTTAATATGTATGGATTATATTTTATCATAACGAAAACTGAAATGAACTCAAATAATATAACTTCTTTGACATATTTGTGGATATTAACAGTTTCTTTGTAATGCAGTTATAAAGTAAACACATATTCAAATATCATGTTAAAAGCGTAGAATGTAGACTATGACATACTAATATAGACATTTCATACACTATATTCCACAAATCAAAAGACACATTATAATCAAAGTTTATAGTGCCAGCAGAAAACATAGTTTATAATACAAAAGGGAAAAACACATAACGGTTTACCACATCTTCCATCATTTGACACATAACAACTGTTTCGGTAGCTTAACACTTACCAACGACAACCCAACGTCACACAAACACATACTTAAGTACATACCAAAAACATAGAGTTTATCAAACATCAAAATATAAAGACGTAAAAGCATCTAAGTGTTAATCCTAGATGACTTCTTCTGATTCTTTTTGTTGTTAGAAGATAGTTCCCCCACAGTTTGAACTTCCACCTCCTGCATCGAACGTTTACCATTGGGACTGGTGCCCGAATCCTTCTCGGCTTCGACAACGGAAGAGTCGGTCGTAACAGATACAACATCCTTGAATTAAATCATAAAACAACTACTAAGGTATCAAATACGGTAATATAAACAGCCGAAAAGGATACTATAGAATCCATACTCACCTTTGAAAAACCACCACCTGCCATCTGTGAGGATTCAGATAATTGAACGGCTTTGAACTCTGAACCCTCTTCACTAACCTATCAAAATATTAGCAAAAGGGAATTCAGCTAAGATATTTAAACTACAAAAATCGGAAACCAAAAATAAATCAGTATAAGACATCTAAAAAGTATTACCTCATCAGCAACCTGAAGCGCATTACCATTACCCGCAACCAATTCAGCAATTATGTCTGGATCACATACTTTTTGGATAGTGTAAACGTGGTAGTCACGGGTAAGGTTGTAATCAGAAACTTCAATTTTAAAAGCCAACTTCTTTTCGACCAACCGATATATTTCATGTGGAAAACTTTCAGTATCGTTGACCTTCACTTGGCGTTCCATTATATCACTCGCAGTTGAACCAACAATCTCCGTTACATCTTTATCAAACATCACAAAAGACACACTACCAGTTTCATCTTGCACCCTCAAATGTACCTTGAACCTGTAATAAATAGTCATTAAATTGCAGTCCGAATAAACGAAGTAATAAAACAAAAAATTAACATTAGCTTAGTTAATGGTTATCGATGTGCATTCGCAGTTGCATTTCGGACAAACCAAGGAAGTAGGTGATAGATTCATAACCTCATCAGAAATGGTTTTAGCGTATTGTAAGTATTCAGTTTTAGTTAACACCTTCTTGTTACAGTTTCGACATGCCGGATAAAACCAACCATAGTTTTCTTGAACAATTTTGATAGTTGCAACTACCACACATGACATTGCCTATAAAATCAAATTTAAAGCTTTATTAACATGCTTAACTAATATAACTTTATTAACATGCTCAACTGACATTAAGAAAATTAAATGCCTTTGTAAGTATATAGAATTATTCATACCCTTTCAATCTCCATGATCTCATCAACATGTTTCTTAGCAGTCTCAATTAGAAATTCTTGATGGACAGTAAATACGCTCTGCGATAAAAGTATGGTTTGAGAAGAAGAACCACCAGCTTCAAATTGTTTCACTAAAAGACTATAAAAATAAAAAGACCAATAGTGTTAATACTCACACTTGTGTTAATAAAAAGACAAAAAATATCAAATATAAATCGGTGGCACTACCTCCTACGAAGTTCATTAACCTCATCAATTTCTTGGTCGAGAAACATACGAGTTCCAAACTTATCATTCTAAACAGTATATTGTCCTGCACATAATAATACACATATCCAACAATTCATTGCAAGTGTCTACAGAAACAACAAAATGTTCCAAAAAAGAATGAAACAAATAACCTATTGGAAACACTAAAGTAAATGAATGTAAATTACCCAGCCACTTCTTAATCTTCGCAGCTGAATAACAGCCATCACATTCTCATTCTTAGTGTTTTGAGACAGAAAATCTTTAAATTGTTGTGCATATCCATTCCACAAAGTACAACGGACTATTTCTCCCCTACAAGAAACAGATAAAAAAACAGCATTAAAAGTTCTCACAAAAATCTATATAAACACCAATCATTTACAATAAATAATGGCAACGATAAAAATTTACTGTTTATTTGTATTAAATGCAATGAAGAATGTTATAAATAAAATCACCCCATCATTGGTCTTGTATTAAATAAGAACAATCATTTATGAATCTTCTCTGCATTCAATACAATCATAACACACAAAAAATTTTATATATAAATGGCAAAGTAAGACTTACTGTACATCTTCAAGATCAAATTCTATCTTTTATTCTTTCTTTAGGAGGTTTTCCAAAGATTTCCATATCTCCACATGTCACAATAGTTCTAGCAGCATCTAAAATAAAAGATAGCAACAGTTAGCAGATTCTCAAGGGAGCCAAAATATGTATATCTAAAAACATCTAAGGATCTAAAATAACAAATTTCCATAGGCTCCAAAATATGTATTTTTAAAGCTAATAATACCAGACTATGAGAAACAGTCATACCAACAGTGAGCAGATACTGTCCTTCTCCTTTAACAATGACTGAATGTGCCGTGAGGTTGAATCCGTAATCAACACCTTGCCAACCATTCGCACGTGTAACAACAGTACAACGATAAAAGTTAATCTTGTAATCATGGTTAACAACTTTGTAGGGATCCGTGTTTTCTCAAACACCAAATCTTGAGAGAATAATAATTTCATCCTCATGAAGTTGTGAGTCAAATACAAGTATCAATAGAGCCTTAATACCTGCCTGAATCTTAGAACCCTGAGCAAATAAGTGAAAGTAGATACATTATAAACAAACTAAGAGAAACAAACAAATCAAGTATAAACCCTAGATTAGAGAAAACCATAAATTAGACAAAACCATAAATTAGAGAAAACACAAAACCATCAAAAAAAACTCAGCTATGGTAACATATCAAGTATAAACCCTATATTAGACAAAACCATAAATTAGAGAAAACACAAAACCATAAATTATAACTAACCATAAATTAGAGAAAAACAAAACCAAAATATGTAACCGTATAAGAGATCTAAAATCAGCGAATCAAAACACAAACCGAAAATCTAAAAAAGAGTAAAATCAGCGAAACAAAACACAAATTATAAACCCTAGAACAGTCAAACAACATCATATTGCTTTACAAATACTAATACCTTCTCATCGAGCAAAATCAGGTCCATCCGAAAGGGCTGAGACCATTTTCGGATGATTCGACACTTGATATGCCACATATCTTTGGCCGGATTCAAATCGTCAATTAAACTGAGTGACAAAGATGGTGCTTCACCTCCGGATTGCTTGCCCTTGGACATGACTCTGGTGGAAGATGTGAAAAAAACCCTAGATGGTCGCCTGTGTAGTCTCCGGATAATGTGAAGAAGAAAGAGAGATATGGAGTTTAAACTTTTGAGTGTGGTTTTTTAGATATGTAGGGTTGATGATGATTTTCAGGTGCATTAAATGCACAGAACAACTTCCCATGCAACATAAGAATTTCCCTCTTGTATTTGTATTCTGTATGTATGTATATGTAATATGTATTTTCTTTTTTAGTTTAGATTATACAAAATTTCAAATTATGACATCAGCGTGGACTACGTAGCATATCTAAAATGTTGACACATAAGCAAATCGATGTCAGTATCTAATCTCCTTTTATAGAAAGTATAGATTAGAATATGAGAAATAAAGAGTGAAATGTGTACCATGAAACACACAGTGGCGGCGAAGCTTGAGATTTCTGACGGGGGTCAAAAACGTATATACCCAAAAATTTCTATAGAGCCGGGGGGTCGAAAACATATATACCTAAAATTTTCTATACGAAAGCTACATATATAACACTACTGAGCGAAAAGTTCGGGGGGTCGGGCGCTCAATCCGGCCCCTTTAACCTACGCCCCTGGAAACACACTAACATATGACATGGCTATTTTCGTCGGATAGTTCAACTGATAAAAATAACCTTCATACACATACCATCTTCTTTACAATCCCCATCGTCTTTACCATTGATCTTCAATTTTCGTCTGTGCATATGTCGGAAAAAGATTCCAGTGAAATCTGGTCTTCAGTTTTCTTCCCTTTTTGCTGTAAAAAATGTTCAACAAACAATCTTTTGGCTGTTCAAAATGCAAACACCCATCCGATGACGGATCATTTCTTGCATGGCCCTAACCATCGCTCTTTTACTTCTCTGTCACCGTATATACCGCTGCCCCACCACCACGCCACCAACAATGTCGGGGTTTTGTGGCTCCCCTCCGTAAACGTCTAAATTCTTTTGATACAAAACGGAGGCAATCGGCGGTGGTTGAAGGAGATGAATACACATTCGCTGAGGTTGATTTTGTTTCTTCTGATACCAATTGCAGAGAATTGAAACACGTGGCTAGAGGTTTTTTGGTGAAGGCGGGGGTTATACAGGGCGTCAACCGGTGGCAGACGATGGGGAATCAATGGATGGAGTTGACGTGGCGGTTTGGTTCTTTTCTAAAGGTACGTAACAGTTGAAAATTGAAATTGAAACGGAGAAACCTTTTAACGGTTAGAAAAGTGTGATTTTTAACCGACGCATTTTTTGTTTTCCGATAAATTTTTTGAACCGACATGCTTTGTAGTATAACACTATCCGTAGTCATAAACTCTCTTTGGGGCCGTTATGCAACACGTGTCGCGCCACGTCATACAAGGGCTTTATGGGGCTTTATATATGTATGTATGGATATGTGTGAGTGGGAAGAAATTGGTAGTCGCTATGGAGGTCGTGCCCCAACCAAAAATCTCCCCCATAACGCCCCCCGTAGTGGTGTTGGGGGCGCTATGGGGCGCCTTCAGCCTTCTCCCCCACTACAAGACGGCCCATTACGGAGGACCTAAGATAATATATAAAAGAAGAGGTATGTGTGTTAAATAAAAACGTATGTGTTGATTAAAAGGGTATGTGTGCTAATTAAAGGGTGGGAGTTGCTTTTTGTATAAGAGATATAATATGTTTAAGTTCGATGCACATATATGCATCTAACATATATGTATATTAATGTCATTATAAATTAAAAAAAAACTATTTTTTTAAAATGTTTCAGCTAACATTGCACGTATATATTTCGCTAAAAAAATTACTTGCAAGGGAGATGATAGAGGAGTGAGACATCAAAATTTTAACAGATGAAGAGAGAAAAGAAAATAAATGTTCGTCATTTTACCTATTCCATTTAATATTATATCATTTATTAGTTAATATTATTTTAGGTAAGAGATCATGTACAAGAGAAGAATTTTGTACGAAGTGTAGGAGACAATCATGACCGCGCATTTGTTTTTCTTAATTTAAGAAAGAGAAGGATATGATGGTCTTTTCTCTCTTTAACTAGTTTCCACCTTGATTTTCAAACGGCTATAATTTTTCATACGTTAATATTTTTTTTTTTAAATTACACCGTATTAATGGGCATTTCATTCTTTTTAATTTGAGCAGCCTATTGCTATAGTATTCTTAAAAATAATTTATAGGACTTTAAATACCCATTACGTGATTACGTGATTTTGAATACTCAGTATCCATTACGTGATTTTTGAATACCCATTACGTGATTACACATTCAACATAAATCATTACGCATTCATTGTAAATTCATTATGTGATTACACATTAATCTGACCTGTTATAACTAATGTTAATACAATTATGCTTATTGTGTGATTACACATTCAATAATAAGAACTTGATTGTTTATGCTTTATTACGTGGTTAAATCTCTAATATATGACATTATGTTGCTATTATAGGTTGGTTTGGCTAATGTTTTGTATATAATTTATCTTTAATACGTGATTATACCTTAAACATTAGGTATTCCATATGAAATATTATGTGTTACGTTACGTAATCACCCAGTATAGTTTCATATAAATACTATAATGAAATCATGTAATCACGAAATGCGTATTTAAAATCACGTAGTCATGTAATTTACATAGTCAACTATTGTTACGTAATTACGTAATCACTTAGCGTGGTTTCACATAAAATACTACAATGAAATCAAATAATCATGTAATGGGTATTCAAAATCACGTAGTCACTTACAAGTTATTCAAAATCACGTAATCACGTAATATGGTTTCAAAATCCTTCAAAAAAAACAAATTAATGTTAAAATATACCAATAGGCTGCTCGAATTAAAGAGAATGACATGCGCGTTAATACGGTGTAATTTTTATAAAAAATATTAACGTATGAAAAAGTTATAGTCATTTGAAAATCAATAGAGAAGTGGGTTTATGAGTTTACAATATTGGATTTTCCTATTTTACCTTTTTCCCCACTTGTTCCCTTCTTTTTTATTATGTAAATTCTATATTTGGGAACCACTTAATCTCAACCAATGATCTTGCAAATCAATGGTCAAACTTGTCTCCTACATTTCGTACAATTCTTTTATCTTGTAGAATAACCTGTCTCATTATTATATCATTGTATTAGTTGAACATAAAAAAATCAAAGTAAACAGATGACTTGTATTAAAAATAGCAGCTATCACAAAAGTCGAGGGGGGCCTTATTTGTATAACTTGTTAGGTTAAAATATATGAAAGATTCGACAGCCCATAAAATTAAAAAGAGGGTATAAAATCAATATATATATATATATATATATATATATATATATATATATATATATATATATATATATATCCCAGGGGTATATATATACTTTATTCTAACTTTATTCTAAATTAGTATACATAATATTAAAAAGATTTTAATTTTAATATTATTTTGAAACTTATCAGTGTTAGTATCAGGAAATTATTACAGGCCATCGGATGTTCATTACACAGCCTGTCCAGGGCATCAATATGTGATCAGTGAAAGTCAGACCTTAAACGCCTTGACGCCATCTTTCGGCTTAAACGGCTAACAGGTCCCCAGAGTTCGATCACCACCTTAATACCTTAGAAGGGCTATAACCTGCCTGTATACTATTCTTTCTAGATTTTCACACTGGAGAGTTTCCCCTTTTTTTTTTTTTTTTTTTTTTTTTTTTTGAGCATGGTTCTTACTAGAGCATAATGGTGTTTCAACACTTATGAGAATCTAGCCTCTTATTGAGGCTATCATTTAGAGAAATAAACTAAATAATAAATAGATAGAAAAATATACCAGAACTTCCTGAGGTATACTTCAAAACTTCAAAGTGTTATATCTTCAGATATTTTACAAGAGACTAGTTATTTTACAAAGAGAGAGTAGTAGAGAGTGTTTTCCCTGTCTTGTGTGTGTTATGAACCTTACAAGTGATCCCTTTATATAGGAGGGAAAAGCAAACTAATAATTTGTGCCAGTACCTAATGTAGGGTCTAATGGACACAAATGTCAAAAAAGAAAAAGTAACCTCCAATAATACATAGTGGAGACAAAAGTAGTACAGTATCCTTTAATAATTTGATTATTAAAGGTCTTGGATTCCAGAGAAAATTATTTCTCTGTCTGCCACTTAAAATTTGTGGGGCCTATTGTGACGTCTTTCCTTTGAGGATCCGTTTTACGGATTCTTCTGGATCTTCATCCTCAGAAATGTTGTTTATGAATTTCTGATATTGTTCTTCATCGAATTGGTCATCAATTTGTTGACCTTCTCCTGCTAAGTAGAATTCAGGATCTTCTTCATCTTGAGATGATCCGGATATAGACATTTTTGAATTTTTTGAGGAATTTCCTTGAAAATTTTTGAAGAACTCTTTTTTAGCTTCTTCCATGTAGTATTTTAGGATTTCTTGTTCACTAATTTGATCAGTGTCCTTCTTCATTTTGAGTTTTGAGACGATGTGTCTAAAGGGGCTAGGAGACTCTTTTTGTTTTTGGGATGCAATTTGCTCTTCGTATTGTTTGATCTTCTGATGAATTTCATCTATCGTCTGTTGGCTTTCCATTTTGCCTTCTTTAATTATTGTCATTTTTTTCCAAAATTTTGTAAAAAATGTTCTTTTTAGACAAAAAATATTTTCACTGGTATAACCAGTTTCCGGAACCCATTTCCAGATCCATGGGATACTGAATTGGGTAAAAAAGTATAATGAAGCCATTCCTTCAATTATCTGGTTATTGTATTGAGCCTCTATTAAGGCTGGAGAAACATCTACCCATTGGGTATAAAGATCTTTATATAGATCTGGTAAAATATTTACCGATGATGGACCATATGATTTCCACCATTTAAAAAACCAAATAGGAATGTCCGACTGGTAAACATTGGAACATATTTTTATGAACCACGAATGTTTTTGTTTATCATTTTCATATAGGAACGCTTTATGAAAGGCATTCATATAATCCCAGTAATTATATTTAATTACTGATTTTGTTTCGGGATGTATAAGTTCCCTATCTCTTAGGGGTGATGTCCCCCAAGCTTCCACAGGTATGACCTGTTTGATCACTATTTTGCTGAAGGTGTAAACTTTTGAGTTTCCACTATCGAAATGCGTGATCTCACAAGATTCTTTATGTAGAATCTGTTCGTAATAAGACCTTGTCTTATACATTTCTGTAGGATAGAATCCTGTGTCCATGTATCTGTTTATTAACAGCCATGGTTGATCTTTCCATCTAAGATCTCTGTTTTCTAAAAGAAGTATGACTTCTTTATTAGGATTATGAATCCAACTGCTGATATCATCCTCAGCTTCTTCAGTTACAGCTTTTGCATATGATGCTTCTGTTGATTTGGGATTTTGTTTAGCTGCTTTAAAAGCTAGGAATTCCTTATAAAGGGATTCCTGTGATTGGGATCCAGATGTAGATCCTTCAGTAGAAGCAATATTTGCTGCTACTAGTGTCTTTTTACCTCTTTGAGAGATAATTCTTGAATTTCCTCTTCCTCTATGAGAGGAGGGTCTTCCACCTCGGTCACGAGGTATCATTTCTGCAAAATTTTTATTCATTAAGGACCTTTTATTGTATCCCATTAATATATTCTCTAGTGAGAAAATCAGGAAGACTATTATCAGTCCCCCTTTTATAGATTATATCGAAATCAAATGGTGCCAAATGAGATTGCCATCTAGCAAACATTTGTTTAGATACATCATGTTTAAAATCTTTGTTAAACATGAATTTGGCTGCTTGGCAGTCAGTTTTTATTAAAAACTTTTGATTATATAAGTCATCTTGAAATTTTAAAACGCATTTTACTATTGCTAGAATTTCTTTTGCAATAGTAGCATAATTTTTTTGAGTATTATTCCATTTTCCTGAATGAAATCGAACAAGATATTCTTGTTTATCAATGGGAGAGACTTGTTTTAGAATACCTCCATATCCAATATCTGAGGCATCTGTCTCTATGATTTTTTCCCATTTTGGATTAGCAATCATTAGACAAGGAAGAGTTTTAACTCTTTCTTTTATTTTTTGAACTGTTTTAGTATGGTCTATGGACCATGGTTTTGGATTCTTTTTAAGTCTATCATATAAAATAGCTGTATCTTCAGCCAAATTTTTATAATATGGAAGAATATAATTTAAACTTCCTAAAAATCTTTGTAACTGAGTTTTATCAGTTATTTCATCTGGGAATTTTGGTCCAAATTCAATATTCCTTGAAATTGGAATAATGTTTCCCGTCTCAATATTATGACCCAAAAATCTAACTTTTGTTTGAAAAAGCATCATCTTTGGTCTAGATATAACTAAACCATTTTTTATAATAACATTTTTGAATATTTCTAAATGTTTGAAATGTGTTTCGATGTCTTGTGAAAATACAAGAATATCATCTATATACACAATAATAAATTCACTATAAGGAATAAAAATATCGTTCATGATATTTTGAAATTCTGATGGGGCATTTTTTAAACCAAATGGAAGAACGTTCCATTCATAGTGTCCAAAAGGGACTGTGAAGGCAGTTTTATATCTGTCTTCTGGTTTAATCTGGACTTGCCAGTAACCTGATTTTAAATCAAATTTTGAAAAGATTATAGCTTTATGAAGCTTATCTAAAAGATCTTTTTTATTAGGTATTGGATACCTAATCCATTTAAGAACTTTATTAAGAGGCTTATAATTTATAACCAATCTTGGAACACCTCTTTCTTGTTCTGAATGTTTATTAACATAAAAAGCAGTACATGACCAAGGAGATTTTGAATCTCTGATCAAATTTTTATCAAAAAGAGATTTTATTTCTTTTTTGCATAACTCCATATATTCGGAGTTCATTTGACATGGCCTTGCTTTTGTCGGAATCTGACTTTCATTGAAGTCTTCTTCGTAGGGTAAAGAAACAATGTGTTTCTTTCGATCCCAAAAAGCATTAGGATGATCATGACAAATACTTGAACTGAATTGTTGTTCAAGAATTTTTATTTTATTTTGGAGTTTAGGATTTTGAATCCTTTCCTTAGTATTTAAAACAAATATTTCTTTGTTTAAGAAATCAATTTGATTTAGTTTTAATTGTAAAAAGGAATTTTTTATTTCATTTATATTTCTTGAAATTGGATTAGTAATAAAAGGAAAGTAATTTCTTTTCCTTGAAAAAACCCAGTTATTCCTTTTTTATCAATATTTCGTAAAGGAAATATTTTATTTAAAAATGGGGTTCCAAGTATGACTTGGCTTGTAAGATTTTTTACAAGAATAAAACTTGTAGGGATACAAATTTGATCCTGGCAAATATAAGCCTGAGGAATCTTATAGTTTATTTTTAATTTCTCTCCTCCTGCTGAACTAAGAGAATGAGAAGTTTTTTGAAAATATTTTGTAGGAATAATTCTTTCTTGAATGCAATTTAAATCTGCACCACTATCTATAAGAGCAGTAACATTTATAAAAAATTCTTCTTTTATGAAAAGTTTTATTTTTACATGCCATTTCTGAGTAGTGATGATCTCCATTATACTACTTAGGAATTCTGTATCCTCCAAATCTGGAGTTTTGGTGGATATTGGCAATATGTTTTCTAGATTTATTAATCTTTCTTCAAAGTATTTATTATCTTTTTGAAGTATCTTAACTTCTGATTTTAAATTATTAATTTCTTTCTTTAAATCTTGGATTTCTGTAGGTCTTTGAACCTGGTTTCTTTCATTTAGCTGTTTCTTTAATTCAGCTAATGTGAATGGTTTTAAATCCTTTTGGGTTCCAGAGGAAGATGCTTCTTCTGGATTTCCTTGTTTAAAAATATTCTTAATGATTTTTTCTTTTAAAGAATTGTCATCTATTAGTTTTAGCAAATCTAAATTTTCGTTTGTTAAAACATTAATTTCCAATTCTTGGAATTGTGAAATTATCTTATAAATATTTTCTTCATTATCAGAAGAACTTTTGCAACAATCTTTGTTACAAAATTCAGAACAAAGAGTATTCTCTTCTTCTGAATAAAATTTTTCATTTTCTAAAATATTTATGTCTTCAGAAAACAATTTTTCAGATTCTGATCCTGTTTCTGAGTTTATGAGGAGTTTTGAGATTTTTTCTTTTAACTCCTCATCTGAAATCTTATTGAGCTTTTTTCTTACCCAACAAGTTTTTTCCTTGTGGCCTATTTTACCACATCTTCTACATTTAATTAAAGGCTTATAATCCTCTAATTTCTTCCTTTTCTTATAAGGAATATAATTCCTTTCTTCTTCCCTTTTATCTTTTTTCTTTCTTCTCTTATAATATTTCTTTGTTGAAGGGAAAGTATTTTTCTTTTTAGAACTAGAGGGATTCTCTGTTCTTTTTTCTATGCCAAATTGGCTACAAAATTGGCCAAGTTGCCTTTTCTCATCAAGAGCATGTTTCTTTATTTGTTGGTTTAGCTTAATGTCATTACATAAGCTTAATCCTTCTTGTACACAGGTGCCTATAAGACGACCATAGGTGTACTCATCATAATTGATGACTCCTTCCTTTTTTAAGTTATTTCTAACTCTATCTGCAAATAAAGGAGGAAGACCATCTATAAATTTGGATTTCCAATGAGAGCTATTAGACTCAGGGAGTTCCATAACTCTGGAAAGAAATGTGTCCTTATACCATCTGAAAGATGTTAATGTAGGACATTTCAAGTTTTGTAAGAGGGTCCTAATATTTTGAGAATCATCAGACCATCTGCCTGTAAAATGTTCAATAATATTTATAATTAGAGTGTAGACAGAATTGCTTTCAGTAATTCCATCTTCATCCTTAATACTGTTAAGGATTGTTTCCTTATCAGTCTGAGATAAATAATTATCCCACCATCCCTTTAATTGGCCTGTAAAACCAGCAATAATCATGTTGGTTATTGTTTTCGTTGAATTATTATTATTTTGACAAATTGTACTATACATAAGCATTCTATGTACAGTATTATATATTTGTCCTTCAGTTTGGCCATCTATGTTCCATTCATAGATCATTTTGCCACTATAAGAATTATTAATGACATATTCTTGTTCTTCTATTAGAACGTCTTGAGGGGTTGGTCTCGGATAATAGAATTTGCTTTGAGTTGGTCTATTAGCAAATCTGGACATTTTTGAAATTTCATCACTGATTTTTTCTTTATAATTATTTTTATTTATAAAATCAGAAAATTCAGTTAATGTTTTATTTTGAGATTTTTTAAATTCTCATTTAAAATTTTTAAAATTTTTTCGTCAGTTTCTCTGACAGATTTTATTTTAAAATCTGTTACTTTAGGGGGGATTTGTATGCTTGGGGTAGCAACAATCTCCTTGTTTTTCTGAGAATTTTGTTTCTCCTGTAAACATGATATAATTTTATCCATTTTTTTAGATAATTCCTGGAGATGTTCTCCTAGAATTATTAAATACAAATTGTTGTAATTTTGTTGTTTTATTAAATCGTTTATATGAAAAATTGTTACTGGTAAAGCATCTCCTTCCAGTAATTTTTGAAATGCTTGGTAAAATCTTACCTCTCCTTCTTTGTCAATTTTGAAAGTCGTTGAAGGTGGAAATATGTTAGTAACATTCTTTCCATTAATGTTGTAATTTCTTTCAATTACTGAAATCATATTATTGATGTATTTATCAATAAACCAAGGAACAAAAGGTATAACTTTATTTTTTTCAGTTAAATCCTTATAATATTCTTCTTTAAAGAATAATTGCTTTGTTTTTCAAAATTTTTGAAAAACCATTTTCTAAATAATTCCCATTTGGGTAATTGTAATTCCTTTGAATTATTTTTTCTTACCAGAGATCCTGGTGTTAAATCAATTTTTTGTGTGTGATTCATATTATCCTGCAAAATTGATTTCTGACTCGGTTAATTTCGGGTCAACATATTCTCTGACAATATTATCAGAAAAATTCATCCTGAGTTTATCAATTCTGGATGTAGATGCTCTAGAAGGGCTAGAGACAGAAGCTTTTGAAGGACTTCTTACTGTATAATCTACGGGTGATATATGATAGTGTGATGACACTGATCGAGAAATAGAAGGTTTTTTAAACTGTTCAAACTGGATTTGAACTGTTCCTTCTTTAGTTTGAATAATACTTAATGGATCTGAATCCATGTATTGTTGTGGTGTGGTTGCTTTATCAAGAACCCAGTCATCTGGGAAGTTAATTTCTTCCCATTTGATTCTTTTTCTGGTAGTCACATTAGACTTACCAAAATTAGTTTCTATGACGATAGTCTCATTTAATGGTTTATCAACCATCTTACACCGAGGATTTAGTGTGTATAGAGGTTTATAATATATGCGGTAACATACGCATATCACCTCTGATCCCGGAGCATAATTGTAACCATGTGTTTTTATATTAAGAGTTAAAGCGTCTAATATATTAGTATTAGACAACGATAACTGTAAATTTGGGTATACATTAAAATAAACTGGTCCATGTGCCAGGCTTGATTGTACAATTCCTATTAGGGATTGTTTCCAATCTAAGTTTCTAGCATCTCTAAGAGCTGCTACAAAGCTTTCTGGTAAACCTTCTAATGTTAAAGGTTTAAAAGCAATTTGAACAAGACCAATATGTATAAATTTGTGGTCTTTTTTATATTTATTCAAATCTTTTGATGATAAAAGTTTTATCATCATATCTTCTTTATTTAAAGAAATAGTTTCTTCCGTTGTTTTTACAACTTGTTTTATTCCCAACCTTTCAAAGGTTCCTAATTTATAAATTAGTTTATAATCCATCTTTGGGATTGTCCATTTATTTAATAATTCTAAATTATGAGGGATATCGTATTCCTCTTCCATACTGTTTTTTTAACAGTATCATCATTTTTTAAAATATTCATATTTGATATGAATATAAGTGTTGAAACACACATAAATGAACTAACAATTACCATGGCTCTGATACCATCTGTTGGCCTAGTGGCCTCCCAGGGGTATATATATACTTTATTCTAACTTTATTCTAAATTAGTATACATAATATTAAAAAGATTTTAATTTTAATATTATTTTGAAACTTATCAGTGTTAGTATCTGGAAATTATTACAGGCCATCGGATGTTCATTACACAGCCTGTCCAGGGCATCAATATGGGATCAGTGAAGGTCAGACCTTAAACGCCTTGACTCCATCTTTCGGCTTAAACGGCTAACAGGTCCCAGAGTTCGATCACCACCTTAATACCTTAGAAGGGCTATAACCTGCCTGTATACTATTCTTTTAGTGGCCTCCCAGGGGTATATATATACTTTATTCTGGCCTTATTCTAAATTAGTATACATAATATTAAAAAGATTTTAATTTTAATATTATTTTGAAACTTATCAGTGTTAGTATCTGGAAATTATTACAGGCCATCGGATGTTCATTACACAGCCTGTCCAGGGCATCAATATGGGATCAGTGAAGGTCAGACCTTAAACGCCTTGACGCCATCTTTCGGCTTAAACGGCTAACAGGTCCCCAGAGTTCGATCACCACCTTAATACCTTAGAAGGGCTATAACCTGCCTGTATACTATTCTTTCTAGATTTTCACACTGGAGAGTTTCCCCTTTTTTTTTTTTTTTTTTTTTTTTCCAAAATTTTGTAAAAAATGTTCTTTTTAGACAAAAAATATTTTCACTGGTATAACCAGTTTCCGGAATCCATTTCCAGATCCATGGGATACTGAATTGGGTAAAAAAGTATAATGAAGCCATTCCTTCAATTATCTGGTTATTGTATTGAGCCTCTATTAAGGCTGGAGAAACATCTACCCATTGGGTATAAAGATCTTTATATAGATCTGGTAAAATATTTACCGATGATGGACCATATGATTTCCACCATTTAAAAAACCAAATAGGAATGTCCGACTGGTAAACATTGGAACATATTTTTATGAACCACGAATGTTTTTGTTTATCATTTTCATATAGGAACGCTTTATGAAAGGCATTCATATAATCCCAGTAATTATATTTAATTACTGATTTTGTTTCGGGATGTATAAGTTCCCTATCTCTTAGGGGTGATGTCCCCCAAGCTTCCACAGGTATGACCTGTTTGATCACTATTTTGCTGAAGGTGTAAACTTTTGAGTTTCCACTATCGAAATGCGTGATCTCACAAGATTCTTTATGTAGAATCTGTTCGTAATAAGACCTTGTCTTATACATTTCTGTAGGATAGAATCCTGTGTCCATGTATCTGTTTATTAACAGCCATGGTTGATCTTTCCATCTAAGATCTCTGTTTTCTAAAAGAAGTATGACTTCTTTATTAGGATTATGAATCCAACTGCTGATATCATCCTCAGCTTCTTCAGTTACAGCTTTTGCATATGATGCTTCTGTTGATTTGGGATTTTGTTTAGCTGCTTTAAAAGCTAGGAATTCCTTATAAAGGGATTCCTGTGATTGGGATCCAGATGTAGATCCTTCAGTAGAAGCAATATTTGCTGCTACTAGTGTCTTTTTACCTCTTTGAGAGATAATTCTTGAATTTCCTCTTCCTCTATGAGAGGAGGGTCTTCCACCTCGGTCACGAGGTATCATTTCTGCAAAATTTTTATTCATTAAGGACCTTTTATTGTATCCCATTAATATATTCTCTAGTGAGAAAATCAGGAAGACTATTATCAGTCCCCCTTTTATAGATTATATCGAAATCAAATGGTGCCAAATGAGATTGCCATCTAGCAAACATTTGTTTAGATACATCATGTTTAAAATCTTTGTTAAACATGAATTTGGCTGCTTGGCAGTCAGTTTTTATTAAAAACTTTTGATTATATAAGTCATCTTGAAATTTTAAAACGCATTTTACTATTGTTAGAATTTCTTTTGCAATAGTAGCATAATTTTTTTGAGTATTATTCCATTTTCCTGAATGAAATCGAACAAGATATTCTTGTTTATCAATGGGAGAGACTTGTTTTAGAATACCTCCATATCCAATATCTGAGGCATCTGTCTCTATGATTTTTTCCCATTTTGGATTAGCAATCATTAGACAAGGAAGAGTTTTAACTCTTTCTTTTATTTTTTGAACTGTTTTAGTATGGTCTATGGACCATGGTTTTGGATTCTTTTTAAGTCTATCATATAAAATAGCTGTATCTTCAGCCAAATTTTTATAATATGGAAGAATATAATTTAAACTTCCTAAAAATCTTTGTAACTGAGTTTTATCAGTTATTTCATCTGGGAATTTTGGTCCAAATTCAATATTCCTTGAAATTGGAATAATGTTTCCCGTCTCAATATTATGACCCAAAAATCTAACTTTTGTTTGAAAAAGCATCATCTTTGGTCTAGATATAACTAAACCATTTTTTATAATAACATTTTTGAATATTTCTAAATGTTTGAAATGTGTTTCGATGTCTTGTGAAAATACAAGAATATCATCTATATACACAATAATAAATTCACTATAAGGAATAAAAATATCGTTCATGATATTTTGAAATTCTGATGGGGCATTTTTTAAACCAAATGGAAGAACGTTCCATTCAAGTGTCCAAAAGGGACTGTGAAGGCAGTTTTATATCTGTCTTCTGGTTTAATCTGGACTTGCCAGTAACCTGATTTTAAATCAAATTTTGAAAAGATTATAGCTTTATGAAGCTTATCTAAAAGATCTTTTTTATTAGGTATTGGATACCTAATCCATTTAAGAACTTTATTAAGAGGCTTATAATTTATAACCAATCTTGGAACACCTCTTTCTTGTTCTGAATGTTTATTAACATAAAAAGCAGTACATGACCAAGGAGATTTTGAATCTCTGATCAAATTTTTATCAAAAAGAGATTTTATTTCTTTTTTGCATAACTCCATATATTCGGAGTTCATTTGACATGGCCTTGCTTTTGTCGGAATCTGACTTTCATTGAAGTCTTCTTCGTAGGGTAAAGAAACAATGTGTTTCTTTCGATCCCAAAAAGCATTAGGATGATCATGACAAATACTTGAACTGAATTGTTGTTCAAGAATTTTTATTTTATTTTGGAGTTTAGGATTTTGAATCCTTTCCTTAGTATTTAAAACAAATATTTCTTTGTTTAAGAAATCAATTTGATTTAGTTTTAATTGTAAAAAGGAATTTTTTATTTCATTTATATTTCTTGAAATTGGATTAGTAATAAAAGGAAAGTAAATTTCTTTTCCTTGAAAAAACCCAGTTATTCCTTTTTTATCAATATTTCGTAAAGGAAATATTTTATTTAAAAATGGGGTTCCAAGTATGACTTGGCTTGTAAGATTTTTTACAAGAATAAAACTTGTAGGGATACAAATTTGATCCTGGCAAATATAAGCCTGAGGAATCTTATAGTTTATTTTTAATTTCTCTCCTCCTGCTGAACTAAGAGAATGAGAAGTTTTTTTGAAAATATTTTGTAGGAATAATTCTTTCTTGAATGCAATTTAAATCTGCACCACTATCTATAAGAGCAGTAACATTTATAAAAAATTCTTCTTTTATGAAAAGTTTTATTTTTACATGCCATTTCTGAGTAGTGATGATCTCCATTATACTACTTAGGAATTCTGTATCCTCCAAATCTGGAGTTTTGGTGGATATTGGCAATATGTTTTCTAGATTTATTAATCTTTCTTCAAAGTATTTATTATCTTTTTGAAGTATCTTAACTTCTGATTTTAAATTATTAATTTCTTTCTTTAAATCTTGGATTTCTGTAGGTCTTTGAACCTGGTTTCTTTCATTTAGCTGTTTCTTTAATTCAGCTAATGTGAATGGTTTTAAATCCTTTTGGGTTCCAGAGGAAGATGCTTCTTCTGGATTTCCTTGTTTAAAAATATTCTTAATGATTTTTTCTTTTAAAGAATTGTCATCTATTAGTTTTAGCAAATCTAAATTTTCGTTTGTTAAAACATTAATTTCCAATTCTTGGAATTGTGAAATTATCTTATAAATATTTTCTTCATTATCAGAAGAACTTTTGCAACAATCTTTGTTACAAAATTCAGAACAAAGAGTATTCTCTTCTTCTGAATAAAATTTTTCATTTTCTAAAATATTTATGTCTTCAGAAAACAATTTTTCAGATTCTGATCCTGTTTCTGAGTTTATGAGGAGTTTTGAGATTTTTTCTTTTAACTCCTCATCTGAAATCTTATTGAGCTTTTTTCTTACCCAACAAGTTTTTTCCTTGTGGCCTATTTTACCACATCTTCTACATTTAATTAAAGGCTTATAATCCTCTAATTTCTTCCTTTTCTTATAAGGAATATAATTCCTTTCTTCTTCCCTTTTATCTTTTTTCTTTCTTCTCTTATAATATTTCTTTGTTGAAGGGAAAGTATTTTTCTTTTTAGAACTAGAGGGATTCTCTGTTCTTTTTTCTATGCCAAATTGGCTACAAAATTGGCCAAGTTGCCTTTTCTCATCAAGAGCATGTTTCTTTATTTGTTGGTTTAGCTTAATGTCATTACATAAGCTTAATCCTTCTTGTACACAGGTGCCTATAAGACGACCATAGGTGTACTCATCATAATTGATGACTCCTTCCTTTTTTAAGTTATTTCTAACTCTATCTGCAAATAAAGGAGGAAGACCATCTATAAATTTGGATTTCCAATGAGAGCTATTAGACTCAGGGAGTTCCATAACTCTGGAAAGAAATGTGTCCTTATACCATCTGAAAGATGTTAATGTAGGACATTTCAAGTTTTGTAAGAGGGTCCTAATATTTTGAGAATCATCAGACCATCTGCCTGTAAAATGTTCAATAATATTTATAATTAGAGTGTAGACAGAATTGCTTTCAGTAATTCCATCTTCATCCTTAATACTGTTAAGGATTGTTTCCTTATCAGTCTGAGATAAATAATTATCCCACCATCCCTTTAATTGGCCTGTAAAACCAGCAATAATCATGTTGGTTATTGTTTTCGTTGAATTATTATTATTTTGACAAATTGTACTATACATAAGCATTCTATGTATAGTATTATATATTTGTCCTTCAGTTTGGCCATCTATGCTCCATTCATAGATCATTTTGCCACTATAAGAATTATTAATGACATATTCTTGTTCTTCTATTAGAACGTCTTGAGGGGTTGGTCTCGGATAATAGAATTTGCTTTGAGTTGGTCTATTAGCAAATCTGGACATTTTTGAAATTTCATCACTGATTTTTTCTTTATAATTATTTTTATTTATAAAATCAGAAAATTCAGTTAATGTGTTTATTTTGAGATTTTTTAAATTCTCATTTAAAATTTTTAAAATTTTTTCGTCAGTTTCTCTGACAGATTTTATTTTAAAATCTGTTACTTTAGGGGGGATTTGTATGCTTGGGGTAGCAACAATCTCCTTGTTTTTCTGAAAATTTTGTTTCTCCTGTAAACATGGAAAACATATTGCCAATATCCACCAAAACTCCAGATTTGGAGGATACAGAATTCCTAAGTAGTATAATGGAGATCATCACTACTCAGAAATGGCATGTAAAAATAAAACTTTTCATAAAAGAAGAATTTTTTATAAATGTTACTGCTCTTATAGATAGTGGTGCAGATTTAAATTGCATTCAAGAAAGAATTATTCCTACAAAATATTTTCAAAAAACTTCTCATTCTCTTAGTTCAGCAGGAGGAGAGAAATTAAAAATAAACTATAAGATTCCTCAGGCTTATATTTGCCAGGATCAAATTTGTATCCCTACAAGTTTTATTCTTGTAAAAAATCTTACAAGCCAAGTCATACTTGGAACCCCATTTTTAAATAAAATATTTCCTTTACGAAATATTGATAAAAAAGGAATAACTGGGTTTTTTCAAGGAAAAGAAATTTACTTTCCTTTTATTACTAATCCAATTTCAAGAAATATAAATGAAATAAAAAATTCCTTTTTACAATTAAAACTAAATCAAATTGATTTCTTAAACAAAGAAATATTTGTTTTAAATACTAAGGAAAGGATTCAAAATCCTAAACTCCAAAATAAAATAAAAATTCTTGAACAACAATTCAGTTCAAGTATTTGTCATGATCATCCTAATGCTTTTTGGGATCGAAAGAAACACATTGTTTCTTTACCCTACGAAGAAGACTTCAATGAAAGTCAGATTCCGACAAAAGCAAGGCCATGTCAAATGAACTCCGAATATATGGAGTTATGCAAAAAAGAAATAAAATCTCTTTTTGATAAAAATTTGATCAGAGATTCAAAATCTCCTTGGTCATGTACTGCTTTTTATGTTAATAAACATTCAGAACAAGAAAGAGGTGTTCCAAGATTGGTTATAAATTATAAGCCTCTTAATAAAGTTCTTAAATGGATTAGGTATCCAATACCTAATAAAAAAGATCTTTTAGATAAGCTTCATAAAGCTATAATCTTTTCAAAATTTGATTTAAAATCAGGTTACTGGCAAGTCCAGATTAAACCAGAAGACAGATATAAAACTGCCTTCACAGTCCCTTTTGGACACTATGAATGGAACGTTCTTCCATTTGGTTTAAAAAATGCCCCATCAGAATTTCAAAATATCATGAACGATATTTTTATTCCTTATAGTGAATTTATTATTGTGTATATAGATGATATTCTTGTATTTTCACAAGACATCGAAACACATTTCAAACATTTAGAAATATTCAAAAATGTTATTATAAAAAATGGTTTAGTTATATCTAGACCAAAGATGATGCTTTTTCAAACAAAAGTTAGATTTTTGGGTCATAATATTGAGACGGGAAACATTATTCCAATTTCAAGGAATATTGAATTTGGACCAAAATTCCCAGATGAAATAACTGATAAAACTCAGTTACAAAGATTTTTAGGAAGTTTAAATTATATTCTTCCATATTATAAAAATTTGGCTGAAGATACAGCTATTTTATATGATAGACTTAAAAAGAATCCAAAACCATGGTCCATAGACCATACTAAAACAGTTCAAAAAATAAAAGAAAGAGTTAAAACTCTTCCTTGTCTAATGATTGCTAATCCAAAATGGGAAAAAATCATAGAGACAGATGCCTCAGATATTGGATATGGAGGTATTCTAAAACAAGTCTCTCCCATTGATAAACAAGAATATCTTGTTCGATTTCATTCAGGAAAATGGAATAATACTCAAAAAAATTATGCTACTATTGCAAAAGAAATTCTAGCAATAGTAAAATGCGTTTTAAAATTTCAAGATGACTTATATAATCAAAAGTTTTTAATAAAAACTGACTGCCAAGCAGCCAAATTCATGTTTAACAAAGATTTTAAACATGATGTATCTAAACAAATGTTTGCTAGATGGCAATCTCATTTGGCACCATTTGATTTCGATATAATCTATAAAAGGGGACTGATAATAGTCTTCCTGATTTTCTCACTAGAGAATATATTAATGGGATACAATAAAAGGTCCTTAATGAATAAAAATTTTGCAGAAATGATACCTCGTGACCGAGGTGGAAGACCCTCCTCTCATAGAGGAAGAGGAAATTCAAGAATTATCTCTCAAAGAGGTAAAAAGACACTAGTAGCAGCAAATATTGCTTCTACTGAAGGATCTACATCTGGATCCCAATCACAGGAATCCCTTTATAAGGAATTCCTAGCTTTTAAAGCAGCTAAACAAAATCCCAAATCAACAGAAGCATCATATGCAAAAGCTGTAACTGAAGAAGCTGAGGATGATATCAGCAGTTGGATTCATAATCCTAATAAAGAAGTCATACTTCTTTTAGAAAACAGAGATCTTAGATGGAAAGATCAACCATGGCTGTTAATAAACAGATACATGGACACAGGATTCTATCCTACAGAAATGTATAAGACAAGGTCTTATTACGACAGATTCTACATAAAGAATCTTGTGAGATCACGCATTTCGATAGTGGAAACTCAAAAGTTTACACCTTCAGCAAAATAGTGATCAAACAGGTCATACCTGTGGAAGCTTGGGGACATCACCCCTAAGAGATAGGGAACTTATACATCCCGAAACAAAATCAGTAATTAAATATAATTACTGGGATTATATGAATGCCTTTCATAAAGCGTTCCTATATGAAAATGATAAACAAAAACATTCGTGGTTCATAAAAATATGTTCCAATGTTTACCAGTCGGACATTCCTATTTGGTTTTTTAAATGGTGGAAATCATATGGTCCATCATCGGTAAATATTTTACCAGATCTATATAAAGATCTTTATACCCAATGGGTAGATGTTTCTCCAGCCTTAATAGAGGCTCAATACAATAACCAGATAATTGAAGGAATGACTTCATTATACTTTTTTACCCAATTCAGTATCCCATGGATCTGGAAATGGGTTCCGGAAACTGGTTATACCAGTGAAAATATTTTTTGTCTAAAAAGAACATTTTTTACAAAATTTTGGAAAAAAATGACAATAATTAAAGAAGGCAAAATGGAAAGCCAACAGACGATAGATGAAATTCATCAGAAGATCAAACAATACGAAGAGCAAATTGCATCCCAAAAACAAAAGGAGTCTCCTAGCCCCTTTAGACACATCGTCTCAAAACTCAAAATGAAGAAGGACACTGATCAAATTAGTGAACAAGAAATCCTAAAATACTACATGGAAGAAGCTAAAAAAGAGTTCTTCAAAAATTTTCAAGGAAATTCCTCAAAAAATTCAAAAATGTCTATATCCGGATCATCTCAAGATGAAGAAGATCCTGAATTCTACTTAGCAGGAGAAGGTCAACAAATTGATGACCAATTCGATGAAGAACAATATCAGAAATTCATAAACAACATTTCTGAGGATGAAGATCCAGAAGAATCCGTAAAACGGATCCTCAAAGGAAAGACGTCACAATAGGCCCCACAAATTTTAAGTGGCAGACAGAGAAATAATTTTCTCTGGAATCCAAGACCTTTAATAATCAAATTATTAAAGGATACTGTACTACTTTTGTCTCCACTATGTATTATTGGAGGTTACTTTTTCTTTTTTGACATTTGTGTCCATTAGACCCTACATTAGGTACTGGCACAAATTATTAGTTTGCTTTTCCCTCCTATATAAAGGGATCACTTGTAAGGTTCATAACACACACAAGATAGGGAAAACACTCTCTACTACTCTCTCTTGTAAAATAACTAGTCTCTTGTAAAATATCTGAAGATATAACACTTTGAAGTTTTGAAGTATACCTCAGGAAGTTCTGGTATATTTTTCTATCTATTTATTATTTAGTTTATTTCTCTAAATGATAGCCTCAATAAGAGGCTAGATTCTCATAAGTGTTGAAACACCATTATGCTCTAGTAAGAACCATGCTCAAAAAAAAAAAAAAAAAAAAAAAAAAAAAAAAAAAAAAAAAAAAGGGAAACTCTCCAGTGTGAAAATCTAGAAAGAATAGTATACAAGCAGGTTATAGCCCTTCTAAGGTATTAAGGTGGTGATCGAACTCTGGGGACCTGTTAGCCGTTTAAGCCGAAAGATGGCGTCAAGGCGTTTAAGGTCTGACCTTCACTGATCCCATATTGATGCCCTGGACAGACTGTGTAATGAACATCCGATGGCCTGTAATAATTTCCAGATACTAACACTTAAGTTTCAAAATAATATTAAAATTAAAATCTTTTTAATATTATGTATACTAATTTAGAATAAAGTTAGAATAAAGTATATATATACCCCTGGGAGGCCACTAGGCCAACAGATGTATGTATACTAATTTAGAATAAAGTTAGAATAAAGTATATATATACCCCTGGGAGGCCATATATATATATATATATATATATATGTATATATATATATATATTAGGTGGAAGATCATCATCCATAGATGTATGGGGAGAACTCAATCATTTGCCAGGGCATGATTTGCGTTTATCGTTGTGACATACGCGTACAAAGGTATGTATATAAAGATAATGCCAAATCATCGCTCAACAATATTGACTGTGTGATATATTGATTGCGTTTATCATTGTGATATATTTATTATTTGGATTTCTAGTGTTGTGGCGTGACCTCAGTCAGTATCAGTTTGGTTTGTCACATACAGCAAATCAGAGCCATCCTTAAGAACCATAAAAAAAATTTGGCCCTGAGGACAAAAAGAATTGGGTATAAAATTTTGGTTAAGAGGAAATGAATTATTAAAATAAAACAATAATAGTGGAGCCAAGATTTGAACTTGAGACCTCTATTTTATCTTAAGATGGTTTCTTCAACCCCACCATCAACTTATTTTTTACATAATAAATGGATGCATATACTAAATATATAATTATAAGAAGAAATCTTGTATTAGTTAAAAAAAAAACTAAGAAGCTCAAATGAATGGACCTCATTTTGCCACGTGTTACACATTTTTACAGAGAGGTTGTCACGTGTTACATAACAACTTTTACTTTTTTCTGAAAAAACTGAACGTCTGCAAAAGCTGTTACACGTAACATGTGGCAGCCTTTAGTTGTTACACGTAACACAGTCTGCAAAAATGTGTAACATGTGACAAAAAAGGTTCAATCATTTGGGTTTCTTAGTTTTCTTAACTAATATGTGTTTTCTTTCTATCATTCCCATATATATATATATATAAAAGCTTATAAACACCTTTCAGACCTTTTAAAAGTTTGGGCCTTGGGTGACGGCATGGGTTGGCCAGCCCAAAAGTCGGCCCTATAGCAAATCAAAAAATAAAGTTGTAACATGATCTAAAGGATGTTAACACGTGTTTAAATTAATTTAAAACTATAAAAATGAACACCGGTATTAGCTCAACAAAATCTATGCCGGAACGACAATAAAAAAATAATGTATTTTAAATATAACTCCGTTTTTAACAAAATTGATATCCAAACATTGAAAAACTTCAAGCATGATTACTTATTCACTTTTTAAGTTGATGAACTCATGTTATTAAAAAAAATCAATTTAATTAAAAAATAAATAAGTTCGATGCAAAAATCATTTAATTAGAAAAAAAATCAAATTAATTAAAAAATAAATAAGTTCAATGCATAAATCATTTATACTGTTTGGAGTGAATTTGAAACTTAAAAAATACTTAAATAAATGGTTCATAGTCATAAGAATCAATTATTGGTTCCGCTAATAGTGATACATGTATCGATGTTGTACGGTATCAATATTCGTATTACGAATGACAAAACTAACTTTATTTTGAATACAATTTCGATTTAACAAAATGTATAACAGAACATTGACAAAAAAGAATTAAACATAATTGCGTATTCAAATATTTTTTTCTGAGAAAAGTGTCTGGATAGTCTCTGTGGTTTGCTCCGTTTTCACCTATAGTTCCTACATTTCTAAAATTACATTTATAGTCCTAAACTTTTGAACTTTCGTTCTCAGATGGTCCATGACGCGGATAGGGGTTGGTTTTGACAGTTAAATTGGTATGAAACGACTATTATGCCCTTACTATTAAATAAATAACAAATAAAATATTAAAAAATACATATGGGCCCCACCTATCTACCTACCTACGACACTCTTTCTTCCCTTTTCACTCTCCTGCACTTATAGTTCCACCACAAAAGTCCAAACCACAACCACCATAACACCTCCACCTCCACCACGCCATCAACCACCCCCACGACAACCACCACCGCCGCCATCATCAACATTGCCGCAACTGTCCATATGTTAAATTGGTTCTTGCTGGAAAAGCTGTAAACTCTGGCCACATCAATATGCATACACTCCTTCTCATCTCGGTAAAATTTAGTATGCATTCATTCGTATTTTGTTCCTGTTTAAAAGCCCCATATTCATTTTTTTAATTCAAGGATCAGAGGCAGAATTGTTATTTGGATACAAAAAAAATAAAAGGCAGAAGTGGAAAAACAAAATTTGAGAAATAACTGATTTCAGAAATCAATTACATGTACTTTTTTATGGCGATTCTCATTCGTTGATGACATAAAAAGGGTAAAGCTTCTGTTATTGTTCCATCAAAGACAAAAGATTCCAAACCACATGGGTTTGACTTTTTAGGAGTGGAGGCGGTGGTAGGGGTGGAGGATTGAGGTAGTGAAGGTGACTGGGTGAGATGGTTGCGTTTTGGTCTGGCAGGGTGATGTGGTGGCGGTGGGGTGGGGTGATGGTGGAGGATGATGGTGGTTGGAGGATTGAGGTAGTGAAGGTGACAGGGTGAGGTGGTTGCGTTTTGGTCCGAAGGGGTGATGTGGTGGCGATGGGGTGGGGTGATGGTGAAGGATGATGGTGGTTGTTGATTTGGGGATGGGTGGTTGATGGTGGAGGCGGGTATGGGTTTAGGAGGCGGAGCAATGGTGGTAGAAGGGATGGTGGAGGCGGCAGTGGCGATGGTGGTGAGGAGTGATGATGGTTGCGGTGGAGTGGAGGTGACGGTGATGGTGGTTTTTAGTGAGAGAGAGAGAGAGAGTAGAAAGATAGAGATACAAGTAGAGAGATATATGTTTTATTTTATATGTTATTTTTTAATGAAGGGCATTTAAGTAATTTCTCACTCGCTTAACACCAAAAACTAACCCTCATCTGCGTTACTATCCCAAGAACGAAAGTGCAAAAGTTGGGGATTGTAACTGTAATTTAAGAAGTGTAAGGACTGTAGGGGAAATCTGGAGAAACTAGATGGACTATCCGGGCACTTTTTCTCCTTTTTTAAAGTTAAATAGCTCAACTTATTAAAGAAAAATCAAAGTAATTAGAAATTAAATATGTTAAAGATACATTATTTAGAATTAACATCAGCTTACAACCTTGCGGTTTAACCCAAAAAAATCAATTTTAACGCCCCTAAGAAAACACTGGGCACTTAACAACCGCCGCTTATCACCAACAACTTCAACCAAATCTACATCAAATGTATATATCAGAAACCCGAAACAACATTCCTAAAGCATCGCTTCAGTTGTAATCGATGAACCACTAGTGAAATCCATAAAATCCATGAGTTTGTATGATGTTGAATATGAACAAAACAAACACTAGCAGCGGATAGTCTACAATATGCTTCAAATAAAATACAGTACACTTACTTGCTAGCCGGGTGTAAAGGCGATCGCCTCGTTTACTTGTTGTTATAACTAATAGATTAGTTAAAGGATTTTGTTGTCACACCCCAACCGATGACGGCATATCTATAACGCCTCTTAAAAATGTGAAATAGTTAACGCCTCTTAATACCCTATCAATCATTACTTTCCATTTTTTCCTTCTCATTTGGTGTTATACTATAAACGTCCATCTCTCTCTCTTCATGCTTATATAACGCCGACGAGAGCGGTGTTGGGGCGTTATCAAGCTCCTTCACGTTCCTATAATGCCTATTACGCATTGTCTAAAGGAAGAAAAGAGATGATACCGCTTAATAATTAAATACTTTATATGTTTATCAATTTACAAATAATGAACTTGAGTAAAGTGCAATTTGTGTCCTTGTGGTTTGGGCCGGAAATCAACTTGTGTCCCTCAGTTGCATAATTGGAATTTGCGTCCATATGGTATGAAAAGTGCAACACTCTAAGTCTCTAAGGTATGCTGCTGTGCGTTTGAAATGGTGTACATCTCCTCATCCGATCATCATCTGTACTCAAAGATGGGCTGCCACCCATCTTCGGTGAAATTCTACCATTCCGGAAACCATATTGTGAAGAACGATAGAGGTACGATGGTGTTTAAGATGATGACGAAGGTTAAGGATTGTGTTGAGATAAACGCGGAAGCCACCACCACCAGAGTTTCGAATGGAACTGGTGGTTCGGTTCAAGATGATGACAATGTTATGGTATCAAAACGAAAGTGGTCTGCATTTTCACCATATTGTTGTGGATTGGAGTGGGGTTTGATCTGAATCTAAGTAAAATGGTTTAATTTTGGGGGTTGTTTGATGGTTTGAGAATAAGATTTGGTTAACCATGAAGTGTGTGGTAAATTGTGAAAAAAACAAAACTCCTACTTGTTTCTTTCTCTGGTTGCGTAGATACCACCACCACAATTCATCTTCACCTTTGTTTTTTTTTTTTCAAGTTTAAGTTCACTCAAGTACGTTTTGTCGTTCCCTACTTACACCAGTATCGATAGAATTATCATGTTTGAGGTGGTGATTATGGGTTGGGATCACATGTTTTTGGTTTGTTTTTGCGTGTTTTGATGGGGAGTATAGATTTGGGTGAAATTTTGAGATGGTGGTGGCAGTGGTTCAAAATAATGCAAAGTGTTAGTGGTTTTTAATTAGGAGGGTTCAATATGTTAAACTTGCGAGATTACCAAAATACCCTTTGACCTAATGGTCAAATAACGGAGACTTGACAGAATGAGGCAAACCGAAGCGCTTTTTAAACCACATGACGCATGTTTCCAATTTTGCAATCGGGGGACACAAGTTGATTTCCGTCCCAAATCACAGGGACACAAATTGCACTTTACTCAATGAACTTTTATACACTTTTTTAAAAATTAAAATTTTGATAACGTAGGGTTTATAAATTAATAAATTAAGAAAACTATAGTGGAAAACATTTTTATAAATTCTATTACTAATTAAAAATACTTAGAAGGTATTTAGTTCATAATTTTTTTTGGGACAACTTGATAAACAAAAAAAAAATTGAATTTGAATCTCAAAGGATTGAAACTAGATTGCCAAAAATCTATAATGTTTAGGTCTTGTGTAAGGAACTGATATGTTTAGGCAAAATTACACTTTTACTATGTAATTATTCTATAATTTGATTTTTTTTTAATCCAGGATTAATTTGTAGGGTACTCAATATGTTAAATGTGGAATAATTTTCGTATGAAAAGTTAGGGTGTGGATCACCCATCATTTACAAGTTTTACACATGAAATTAAAGTGGTATGATTTATACTTCCTACAACACTAATAATGTGATATGTACAATAGTCACCTTTCATTTAAAAATTTTAGACATGAAACAACACATGAAGTTAAAGTGGTATGATTTATACTTCCTACAACATCAATTATGTGTGATCTGTACAATAATTACCTTGTGTACTTAGGATGTGGATGGACCAACAACTAAATGTGGAACACTCCCAATTTGAGAATTTATTGTGCAAAACATGCATTGTATGATCTTTGAGGTGTGGATCACCCAACATATGGTAGTTATATTGTAGATCACATTTCATGTTATAAAGAAGGTGCAGGTCACCCTTCTTTGGTCATTAGGGTGACACCCACTTTTAGAGAATTACGAAAACTGTATAGACAGTTAGACACAATATATGTAGTATATGAAAACTAATCATGAGAGAGAGAGAGAGAAAGAAGAGATTGGAAAATCCTCGTATAGTTAACACTAAAACAATAATATAGGTGTTTATACAGTCTTCTACTTAAAATTTGTCATGTATTTTAATATTTGATTGTGTATTAAACAAGCACTACCATTCTAGCTAAATGAAGTAATGAATGTCTTTTATATAACTTTATCTTTTCAATATATACCTCATATAAAATGTAGTTATCCTCTCATCTATTTATACCTCTTATAAAATGTAATTAATCCTCTTAATCTAATTTAATTTGAATAAATTAATTAATCCTCTTAAACATGCTTGTGTAGACCTCACGGGGTTCCCCTTTGGTTGATTTAAAGGAAAACGAGTTTGTAGCTGGACAAGCGGCAAGAAAGGCAGAATCAAAGAAAGTGGATAAGCACGCTAAAGCTTGCGCAGAGAACCAGCATGTCTTTGTCCCTTTTGCCTTTGATACTTTTGACTTCCTAGCGCCAGAAGCTATCCACTTCTTGACGAGGATTCAACGGGTCGTCTACAACAATTGTTCAACCCCAAGGGGCAAGGGTTTGTATTTGGAAGGTTAGGGTTTGCAATTCAGAAAGGATTGGCGGCGCAGCTTGTTGCCCGGCTACCTTCTGTTTTGATGTAACTTGGCAAGTTTTCTGGTTTATATATGAATTTTATGAAGCAAAAAAAAAGGTTAAAATTAATAAATTAATTTCATATATTTGCATTTGCATATAATTAATTCATAAAATAAAAACCATATTTATTTTAAACATCTATTTAAACACCTTCAATATCAACATAGTATTCAATGCCTGAATTCTAATCTTTATATACATCATTCCAAAATCATAATAAGTTTTTACCGTCACTTTAACATACACATATTACCTTATCAATTAATTGTGTCACTTATATTAAAAAAATTTAATTTCAAACCGTATTAAATTAAAATAATATTAATTAAATTATTAATTAAAGTTAAAGTAACATAATAATACAAATTTTTTACACGCATATTAAAATAAAAAATCTAGGTAACTCCGCAGTCCGAAACAACGGGACCCACCACCCCACGTAGATAGTCTCGTTATACAGTATATTGCTGAGCTGTCATATAGCGGTTGGAAAAACGTTTCGATGGCCCCACCATAATCTCCCCTGTTGCTGAGCTGGCAATTTAAAAACTAAAAAAAGTTAAAAAAATAAATTAAAAAAAGTGAGAAAAACAGGCTGTTTCAAACCCCCAAACCGCCAATAAAACCCCCACTCCACCACTCAACACACCACCACTCACAACTCATCAAACCCTAGAAACCCTAACTTCCATTTTCATTAATTTTCAGTGAAATTGATTGTTGCTCATGGCGGAAGAGACGTTGAACACTACGGCGGCTGCGGTGGAGTCTACGGCGGTGACGGCGGAAGTTGCCGTGGCTCCAGAGGCGGAGAAGGTTGAAGAAGCTCCGGTGGTGGTTTGTGAAAAGGATGGATCGCCGGAGACGGAGAAAATCTCTGAATCGACTTCGTTTAAGGAGGAATCGAATGTTGCCGGTGAGCTTCCTGATCCGGAGAAGAAAGCGTTAGATGAATTGAGATTTATGGTTCAGGAAGCGCTTAATAAGCATGAGTTTTCTGCTCAGCTGGCGGCGGCGGAGGAGGAGAAGCCCGTGAAGGAGGAAGTTCCGGCAAAGGAGGAGAAAGCTACGGCGGTTGTTGAAGAAGAAGCCAAGGCTTGTGCGGAGTCAGCCGGAAAGGATGAATCGACTCCGTCTCCGGCCGTCACGCTGGAAGTTGTTCCGGTGACGACGGTGACTGAACCGGAGAAGCAGGTGACCGAACCGGTAAAGCAGGTGACTGAACCGGGGAAAGAGGTGCCGGAACCGGAGAAGGAGGTGCCAGAACCGGAGAAGGAGACTGAACCGGAAACAGAAGAAAAAACTACCGAACCGGCGTCTGAACCGGCACCGGTACCGGAAGAGGTATCAATTTGGGAATACCGTTACTAGCGGACGAGCGAAGCGACGTCGTTCTGTTAAAATTTCTGCGAGCACGAGACTTCAAAGTAAAAGATGCTTTCACAATGCTCAAAAACGTCGTCGCATGGAGAAAACAGTTCGGAATTGAATCATTGTTAGAAGAAGATTTGGGAACAGAGCAAGAAAAAGTTGTTTACATGCATGGAGTTGACAAAGAAGGTCATCCAGTATGCTACAATGCATATGGGAGTACCAAAACAAAGAATTGTACAATGAAACGTTCTCAATGAAGAGAAAAGGACCAGGTTTCTGAGATGGAGGATCCAGTTTCTGAAAGAGTATCCGAAGCTCGATTTTAGCCCGAATGGTGTCTGCACGATTGTTCAAGTTATCGATTTTAAGAACTCGCCTGGACCGTTTAAGTGGGAGCTTCGTCAAGCTACTAATCAGGCTCTTCAGTTGCTTCAGGATAACTACCCTGAATTCGTGGCGAAGCAGGTATTGAAATTGTTCTTTGAAGTGTGCCCACCAAGTGTTTGATGAAATGTCTAATTGAGTTTTGGTTTTGTAGGTGTTTATCAATGTGCCTTTTCTGTACTTGGCTTTCTATAAGATCATCAATCCTTTCTTCACACAAAGGACCAAGAGCAAGTTTGTGTTTGCTGGACCTTCAAAGACCGCTGAAACCCTCTTCAGGTGAGTTATACCTTTGTAATTCATGATCTCTTTTGTTCGCTTTGGGTTCTTATGACAATGTTATCTGATCATACGTGATTTGTTTGATTGAATCTTAGGTACATAGCACCTGAGCTTGTTCCAGTTCAATATGGTGGACTTAGCCGGGAAGGTGAATTTGCATCTACTGACTCGGTCACAGAAGAGATCATCAAACCTTCAACCAAACACACCATTGAGATCCCTGCTCCTGAGGTACTGTTAAATTTTTTTTTTGATCAAATCTGGGTTATTTCATATGAGAATTTCTTTAGATATAGTTTTTGATCGATTTATAGATTTTTTTATTAAACAGTTTTGATAGTGGTTGTGAAAAATAATTTTTGGACGAATTTTCTTAAATGACATACAAGTAATGATTTTTGATAAATTTATGGCATTTCTGATCAAACATGTAATTTTGGACGAGCAATTCTTGTAACTAATGATTTTGATCGCATCTTGTTACATGATTTTAATCAAATTTTGGGTTTTGAAAGCGAGCATTTCATTGGCAATCATGCAAGATATGATTTTTGATCGATTTAGGAGAAATTTCTTTGATCAAATTATGATTTTTTTGGTGAGGGATTCATGTGAAAAATGTTCCTAGTCGAATTTTGTTAAATGATTTTGATCATATCTTGGTTTTCTCATGTGAGAATTTCACTAGAAATTAAAGATATAATTTTTTTATTGATTTATGTAATCTTTTAATCAAATTATAAAAGTTTTGATGTGGGATTGTTATGAAAATTTTTGCAGAGTTGCACATTGGTATGGGAGGCAAGAGTGGTGGGGAATGAAATGACATATGGAGCCGAGTTTGTGCCTGTGTCTGCAGACAGCTACACCGTGATCGTGCAGAAATCAAGAAAGCTTGCAGCCACCACCAATGAGCCGGTGATCGGCGGCCAGTTCAAATGCGATGAACCAGGCAAAGTGGTTCTGACGTTTGACAACCAAACCTCCAAAAAGAAGAAGGTCCTGTACAGAAGCAAGACCAAGGTGACTGAACCCATCAAGTGCTAAAACCAGAACCAAGGAAGGGGGGGATGTTTCTTGAATAATGAAAATAGGTTTCATTTTTGTGGGTTGTTTATTGTTTAATTTATTTTTTATTATTATTCATGTATTTATATTTATTTACTTATTTATGTTTGGAATTGGGGATTTGAGGAATCTTTTGACTTGGGATTTGTTTGTTTGGTTTTGCTCACTTTAGAAGTGGATTGTGGCCTAAATGTCCCTTTTTGTTTCATTTTTATTTGAATTGTTTGGCATATTGAGCTGGAAAAATCTTTCAACTTTATCTTTCACAACTCATTAATTTGTAGAATAGTAACCAAGTTTTAAAAGTGTTCTAATTAGGTCACTCAAGTTTCAAAAGTGTTCTAATCAGGTCACTCAATATTTATTTTTTATTAAAATAAAAGGGTTTTTTCATCCATTTCATAGGTAACTAAGGTGATGTGAATTTTTGTCTTTTTTTCCCTTCCATTTGATGCTAACGTCCAGTGATGACGTGGATTTTAACTTGTTTTTTCAATTTTTAATGTAATTAAAGTGTTTTTATTTTTAATAAATAAAATTTCATATATTAATATAATCCGACCCTAGCATCTTATGCTCCATTTTTCTCTTGACACGTGAAAAAAAGGACATGACTCGATTTGAATGTTAAGTTATATAATTGGCACAAAAACGATACGAGTGAACTAATTAGAACACTTTTGAAACTTGGTTACTATTCTGTGACATTTTCCCCTTTCAGATATTATTATTATTATTCCTTTTTCGGTTTGAAAGAAATTGATGCCTACTTTATTTGCATCAATTTCAACTTCAACCGTTGATTGATTTTAAAGTAAATAAAAAGATTTTTGAAATAGTGGAAAACCAACTTAATTGAAAACTCAACCGAATTCACTTAAAGAATGAAAAACGATCAAGCACTATTAGAGTCTTGAATCCTGCATGAGAATCTGGATACCTTACTGTTTAAAATACTCTTCGAATCAAGCTTCTTTCTAATACGTCCCTTGACGGTAGGGGTGGATAGCCTTTGAATACCGACAACAGTGTAAATGTTGGACAAATTTGACGTTTTTTTTATTTAGCTGGCCCTATAGAAGAGAATTTTGAAACGATGCCCTTGACATTTTTTCTAGATCCGTCACTACCCTTACCATGCCATCAAATTACTACAACACATAAGCATACCAAATGAAATTATTCAAACTATTTTAGGCCTAAATTGGATGGGCTCCTTTACGTTCTAAAGTCGCATCACATGTAGAGATGGGCATAATAACCGGTTCCAAACCCGACCCGGTGGAACCTACCTGGGACCGGTTCCGGTTCCTACCCGACATATAGTAGAACCGGTTCCGGGTTCAAAATACCCGATGGTTCCTACCCGGTTCCACATTTTTAGAAAAAAATAAGTTCCGGAACCGGTTCCAACCCGTACCCGGGTTGTACCCGTAACCGGTTCTTATCATACCCGGTTCCTACGGTAACCTTCTAGACCCGGTTACACAAACAACCTAAACAAGAAATGTTAAACAAAACATATAAAACACTAAACATACTAATCATAAAACACAAATGGGTTTACAATACATAAAACAAACTAAACTTTCGATGACCCGGTCCCGGATGCTTCACCATTTTCATTGTTTTTCGCCTTTGTCACCGGACAATGGCGGTCAGTGTGTTTCTTGAGCGTCGAGTTGGCCGCCGCCTTCATGAACTTCCCGCACCACTTGCATCTAGCCATTTCATGGCTATCCGACATCAAGCACAAGTCAAAGTACTTCCAAATATCGGGGTTTCTTTTGGTTTCCAAAACAACCACGACCTCATCGTTGCAAGCCATCGTTATCTCTTGTTAAAGTGTTATGTTTTATATAGAAAAACCGATTCTGTAAGGTGTAAAGTGTAAAGGGGTTTATATAGAAAACCGATTCTGTAATCAGGAACCGGTTCCAACGATAACATTTACCAGGAACCGGTTCTAACGGTAACATTTTTATCAGGAACCGGTTCTGAACAGTAAAAAGTCAGGTTTACTGTCAGGAACCGGTTCTGAACAGTACAAAGTCAGGTTTTACTGTCAGGAACCGGTTCTGAACAGTAAAAAAGTCAGGTTTACTGTCAGGAACCGGTTCTGAACAGTAAAAAAGTCAGGTTTTACTGTCAGAAACCGGTTCCGCACCATACCTGGTTCCACACCATACCCGGTTCCATAATACCCGTACCCGGTTCTACACGGTTCCATATTCTTGGGTGTGAACCCGGGTAGGAACTTGACCCGGTTCCACACTATACCCGGTTCCAATGACATCCAAGCAGAACCGGGTCCGGGTTGGAACCGGTTCCGGGTAATAATAAAACCCGATTATGCCCATCTCTAATCACATGGTTTCTTAAAGGCCCAAGAGCTAGGTTACCAACTACCAACGTGTGTCGGTGTCGTAATGTGTTGCCATCGCAAAATGGTGCAAGTTTTAGGTGTCAAATTTAGAAGTAGATATAGCGGGTGCGAGTTTAACGTTCCAAAAGAAAAGGCTAGGGTGAGCAAAAAACTGAATAACCAAACTAAAACCAAATTAATCGACAATACCAACCGAAATAACCAATACATACAAAAACCAGCGGTTCAGTTTTGTATTTTCTGATAACATAGGTTCACGGTTCCGTTTCGATTATGTATTTTCTGATAACCGAGAAAACGAATCTGGAAGAACCTTTTACCTTCTCAACGTTTGATATTAAATTATAGTATAATTTATATTTTCTTAAATGGTAAGTGATTTATAAAAAATTAACAAATGCTGTAGTATAAACATTATACCCAAATGCATAGTAATCAATAATTTTATAACCATCAAAAACATTTAGGCCCAAAAACTTTAAGTCCAAATGATAAAAAAAACCCTGAAACTCAACCCGTTATGAAAACCGAAAAATAAAAACAAAACGGTTTTTGGTTCAACTTAAGCCCAAACAATTTGGTTGTGTTATAGAAACTTTTGTCTTTTGAAAAAAAAAATCAGTGTTCAATTCCTGACATAGGTAGATAGATTGTGACTAAGGGACTGTTTGACAACTTCTGATTGGTTAAGTGATGAATCAGTAAGAGGTTTGAACCATTAAGTGTTGAATCAGTAAGATGTCTAAACCATTAAGAACCAGTATAATGTTTAACCGTTAAGAGACAAATGTCTGACCAACTCAGATTAGGGGTCTTAACCATTCAGACTCAGTATAATGCTTAACCATTTAGAGGCACATGTCTGAACCATAAAGACATTTGCTCGCGAAATAAACAGTTTGAGTATTAAACTAGTAACATGTCTGAATCATAAGATCCTCGTTAAGATCTAAACAAACAACCTCAAATTTGGTAAAAGAAAAAAAATAACATTGAGGTTGAAAAAGAAAAAGAAAAAACAAATTTGTTGGACGTAATTTACGATAATGCCATTGTGGGGATGTTCGAACCAACGGCATACAATTGATTCATTTCATCGGCTCGTATTTTCCTCTCAAAAACCCTCGCCAACAACAACCGAATCAGATCACTTTTTCTTGATTTTGAACGGGAAAAACCATCTTAAAAAATCCCAAAAAATGGCTGAAAATAAAGAGATTCCACCTGAATATGATCTGAATGCAAAGTGGGATGCTTGTTTAGATTTGGGTGTTCGCCGGTTCGTCTTCTCATCCGCCGCCGGTGCTTTCGCCGGCCTTCTGTTCTTCCGTAAGTTCTTATTTTTTTGTCAATTAATTTATCAGAATTTTCAATTGATTATATGAATTCTAGTTTAAAAAAAATTGATTGAATGAAATTGAATATTGGGGCACTTTGAGATAATAATATTTCGGCACATTATAACGAAATGGTATTAAAATTCGTGATATGTTGATTGGAAATATTATTGAAATTGGGGATTTGTTTTAGAAGTTGAAGCTAGGTTGGTTATTCTTGATTATTGGGAAGTATATCACAGTGTTTATATAAATTGCTAAAGAAAGTATAAGGACTTGCTTGTTACGCTTTGCGGTTTGCGGGTTTGGGGACAATGCGTTTGTGGATGGTGATCAGCTGATTTTTTTTTGTGATATTTTGTGTTTTGTTATTTAAGAAGATGCTTTGTTTAACGATATACGTATTGCTTGTAGAACATTATCTGTTCATGCACATTTGTATGATTTATTTATGCCATGTATGTTGAAAACTAATATTAACGTCATTTTACTAATTCTGTGAAAATAACATTAAAAGCGGCGGACGACTAATCATGCATCATGTGGTGGCGTTGATAGCCGAAAGACAAGGGGGTACGTGCACAAATCGGCCTTTGTCCCGATTGCTGAGTGTTATGTGCCTCATGTCCAAGGCTTGATAAAACTACGATGGAGCCGGGGGTCTCATTGGAAGCAGCCTCTCTATTCCTACGGGGTAGAGGTAAGGCTGTGTACATCTTACCCTCCTCAGACCCCACCTTACGTTTGCTATTGGTGGGATTTACTGAATATGATGATGATGAGACATGTTTTAGGCGTCTTTAGGGGAAATTTAGGTTGATTTAGACCAGTTTGGTATAATTTATTTATACTACAAACAGCGTATGGTAAGCATTGTCACATAAGATAGGCACTCAAGTTGGAACATGAACATAGAGAGTCTTAAAGTAAGCATCTTAGCAAAGTAAGTTCATTCAGGTGCAAATGTGCAATCAGCAAGTACTCTTAAGTCTGGATGCCGAGATCTTTAATGGATAGTTTTTTGGCGAGGAATAGAGGTAAGAGATAGTATAGACGGATGCTGATCTTTTAGAATCGGTGCAGTTAGCCTAGGAATTTAAGCCAATGGATAGTGGACAGTAGCAAACCTTGTTCAGGTAATGTGCTGTTACGTGAGCGGACGCAATGCTTGGGCTGCAAACGCAAGATTCGTTCTTGTAATGGCTAGATAGATGAGCTTGCTCAAGAGAGTCCAGTAGATATGTAAAAGTGACCATACGGATGAAGACATTATGAACGGTGTACTTGATTATAAGATATCTGATACATGCGACTTTTGGATGTACATAAAGCTTATTTGGTTGTACATAGAGCAACGGTTCATGTACATGAAGCTATTGCCTCATTCCTCGGAGCGCCTCATGCTTTTAAAACCAAGTTTGGAAGTATGTGGTTAGGATCAATAGGGGTATTTGCTTAGGTAGTCGAAGGTGCTACTAGGCACACTGAAGGTGCAAAGGGTGAGTCTCTCACCTAGGTGAAGGTGCTTAATAAAAATCAAGGGACTTTTTAAGAAGGCGCACAGTATAAACACGCTATTTTTAGCTTTGTTAAACATGTTTAAGCCTTGTTCCAGGCCACTTTTAGATGTTCCAGAGCTGTTCAGCCCAGTTTTTTTTTTTTTTTTTTTTTTTTTTTTTTGTAAAAGTTGGCCAAAAATTCCGTCTGAGGGATTTGTGGATGGCGTTATTGCTGCACTAGCTGCGCCTCATCTGGGTGATTAGGCGAGCGCTTTTGACTACATAGGTATTTGCAGGTTTGCGTAAGTTATCCTGCGTATTGGAGAGGATCAAGGGCATACCTTCTCAAGGATGACCATTCGAGTTGAAATTCCAAAGAAATTCAATAACCAAATAATAATATAATGTATCCGTATCTTGAATCTTGATGCTGAATTGCCCATGAAATTGTTGGCTTGTTGCTTTATTTTGTTAGGGTCATAAATAGATTTCTTTAATTCGCTGACAGTGTAAGGGGGGGGGGGGGTAGAGTTTGCTGTAAGAAGATTAAAATGGTAATCTTTGCCATCCGTTACGGTATTATCTATCGCCTTGATCATTTTTTGGTCAGTGTATAGGCATTTATCATATTGTTACTCCCATAGTTAATCTGATTACATTCTTTGCATCTATGTTTTTATTACTGCCTTTATTGTTTTAAAATATTTAACCAAAAAAGGTTTAAATATTATTGGTAGGTTCCCCTGTTACGCGCTGGGCATCTGTTGCTTTTGGTGCAGGACTCGGTATTGGATCTGCATACTCTGATTGCTCTCAGAAATTTGCCGGGTCAAGTCAAACTTCTCCTGGTGTTGCTAAGGTATGATTTTTCGATATCATTGATATGTTATTTAATCTATATCAATATTTTATCTAATAAATTCATTATAACTATATTTTAATGTAAAAAGTGACATCTGCTACACGAACGAGAATATAATTACTTTTAAAGTGGACATCGAAACACCTCTTTAGACTATGGGGTATGGGGCGGGAGTTGGGTACAAACGCCCAAGTCACCACCCCGGGTGGGCATGGGTTTCGGCGTGGCCCGTTGGGGGGGGGGGGGGGGATCAGCCAGGGCGTTGGGCGGGCCTAGCGGTCCTCTGTGGCCGGGTCTCATTGGCTGGCTTGGCTAGGTGTAATTTTAGGAAATTTTAATAATATTTTTAGGCTTGTTTTATTTTTGTGTTTATTTATAAAAAAATTGAAAAAAAAATACCACGTGGCCTAGCCACACGGGCTAGCCCCGCCCCGCCCCGCCATACCCACCCAACATGCAACTGACCAGCGGTGCCCCTCCAAGTCCACGTGTCGGGCCATGCCCCAAAGTCCCGCCCCACCATACCCACGGTCTTAGATAACTTAAAAGCGACAAAATGTATATAATCTCTTTAGTCGTGTGTTGATAGTTTGCAAATCTGGTATCAAGTTTATATTAATTATTTTAATGTATGAAAGCGGTGTACTATATATAATCTTGCCAATTTTTCAGGACTGAGAAAATGTGTGTTGTGACTTATTGTGAAGGTGAAGATTGTTGATGTTTCAAGCATCAAATGAAATGTCTTTTGATTTTAACATGTATGATTTAGAACTAGACTAAGAATTTGTGGCAATGTGCTCTTGATATATACAATTAAATATATTCAGGTGGCTACCCTTGTTCATGAATTTTTGGGGGCTTTTTCGGTTGAGTTCTATAAATTTTTTTAGTCTTAACACCGTATAAATTCATTTTATTTGTTGTTCTCGTTTCAGACCGAGGAGTATGTTAAAAACTACGAGAACCACATTATATAATTTTATACAGTGCCTCAAAGGTGGCAAACCTACTTTCACAATCTTTTCAACGACCAAATGGCGCATCAACAAGAGAGTGAAAACCCCACTACTCTAAGGTAAAAACGAAATAACTGCTATTGTAGGGGTATCACACAAGGAGAGGTGAGAACAGTACTTAGGAAGATGGGAAGGACTAAGGCAGTTGGTCCTGACAACATACCGATAGAGGCGTAGAAGTGTTTAGGGGAGGAAGGAGTTCAATGGCTAACTAGTTTGTTCAACCTTATTTTTAGGTCTGGAAAAATGCCAGATCACTGGAGGAGTAGTGTCATAGTGCCGATATATAAGAACAAGGGGGACACCCAATGTTGTTGGAATTACAGAGGGATAAAGCTACTGGGTCATATTATGAAATGATGGCAGAGGGTCATCGAGACTAGAATTAGAAGAGAAACCCGGGTTACACTAAACCAATTTGGCTTCATGCCAGGGCGGTCAACTACAGAGGCGATACACATCCTAAGAAGATTAATGGAAAAATATAGGGAAAAGAAGCAGAATCTACATATGGTGTTCACTGACCTTGAAAAAGCATACGATAGAGTGCCTCGTAGATTAATTTGGGATAGTTTGGAGGGTAGAGAGGTTCCCAGGAAGTATGTTGACATAATTAGGGATATGTATGTTAAGTCTGAAACTAGTGTTCGAGCTCCTATAGGGGCTACTGATTTCTTTCCTGTTGAGGTAGGACTCCACCAAGGGTCTGCATTGAGTCCGTTTCTTTTCACAATATTGTTGGATGAGTTGTCCAAGTCGATTCAAGAGACAATTCCATGGTGTATGCTTTTCGCAGATGATATTGTGTTAGTGGAGGAAACTAAACAGAGTCTGAATGCGAGATTAGAGGAGTGGCGTGCAGCTTTAGAGGGAAAATGATTAAGAATTAATCGCTCTAAGACTGAGTACCTTTATTGTAATTTCAGTGGTGTAGGGGAAAGTGATGACACACAAATTACTATTGACGGTCAGGGGGTTCCGCAGGTTATGAAGTTCATGTATCTAGGATCATTTGTCCAAAGGGATGGGGAGATAGATAGCGATGTAGCGCATCGCATCCAGGCGGGTTGGTGTAGGTGGAAAGCAGCGGCCACTAGGGTTTTGTGTGACAAAAGGTTCCATACTAAATTAAAGGGGAAATTTTATAGGGTTGCGATTAGACCTGCTATGATGTATGGGACAGACTGTTGGCCCATTAAGAAGGCACAAACACGCAAGATGGAGGTAGCAGAAATGAGGATGTTTAGGTACATGTGTGCGCATACAAGGTTAGACCGGATAAAAAAAGAGGACATTAGGGAAAAGTTAGAAGTAGCTAATATTCGGATAAGATAAAAGAGCGAAGATTGAGATGGTTTGGACATGTGAAGAGACGGAAGTTGACGATGCCAGTTAGAGCAATAGAAGGCTTAACTGTGGAAGGGAGAAGGAGTCGAGGTAGGCCCAAGATGACCTGGGATGAGCGGATTAGGAAAGATTTGCTAGAGTTACACCTCTCTGAGGACATGGTCTAGGATAGGGGTTTATAGAGATGTAGGATTAAGGTTAAGGACTTTTAGGAGTAGGTTCTTTAGGTCTGAGCATTAGGGTAGGGGCTTAGTTTTCCTTATGGTCTAGGCGGGGCCTTTTTTATTTTTATTTTTATTTTTATTTTTATTTTTTCATATACGCTTACGTGGGGGTCTTGTGATGCGAAGTCTCTGTTCTTTTTCACTATGTTTCCTCTTCTTTTGTTATTTAGTAACCCTCTGTTTTTAGATTTGTTTAGTTTCTCGTTTGTCTACTATCTGTCTTTTGTGCTGAGGGTCTTTCTGGAAGCAGTCTCTCTATCCTTATGAATAGAGGTAAGGTGTGCCTACATCTCACCCTCCCCAGACCCTACTATAGCTTTGCTATGTGTGGGATTTACTGGGTACGATTGATTGATTGACAGTTTTCTTCATGCTTTTCTCCAAGTTTATCTATCTATTTTTATAAGAGGAAAACTTTACACAATAGTAACCAAGTTTCTCATCCGTCCCTCAAAAGTCATTGAATCTTTTTTTGTCCCTCAAAAGTCACTCAAGTTTGATTTATTGTTCCAATGTTGCATAATTATCAGGTTTCCAGGTAAACTTGATGATGTGTCAGGTCACTGTTTTTTTTAATTTATTCTTAATGCTTAAATGGATTTTTAAATAAATAAAAATTAATAAAAAATTTCAATGTAATTATGGATTCTCAAATCAGCAACTTGATTTTGAAAACCCTCAGGCTACTCAAATCACAGTTTTGTTCCTGTTCTACTTAAAATCATAACTTTGATCGTTCCTGTTCCATTGAATCACAACCCTTTAGGCCGACTCATACCCTCGTGTTTAATTTTTGTTAATTATTAATTGTTTGTTCCAATGAAATCATGACGTTGTTTAGTTATCACTTTTGTTCATTTGCTGGATTTTTAAGAATTAATGTACTGATACGAGAAAGTTCGAGAACAGAGGACGAGGTTATAGATATCTTTTATTATTAAAAAAGACATGTAAGCTTTAGAAATTAAAAAAAGAAATAGAAAATTGATATGTTATCAAGGTAACCGGAAACCTGAAAATTACACATGATTGGAACATTTAATGGAACACTAGTGATTATAGTAAGACAAAAAAAAATTGATAATTTTAATGGAACACGTGTAAAACTTGGTTGCTATTCTATAAAGTTACCCCTTTTTTAAAAGGTAACTTTGTAAAATAGTAATTAAGTTTATCATATGTTCCAATTAAGTCACTCAAACTTTTTTTGTCTCTTAAAAGCAGTGGAGGATCTAGAAAATCTTCACAGAGGCAACGTTTCATATAAAAAGAGGTAACGGAATCGAAAAAAACGTAAAATTTTTCCAAAATTTACACTACCGTTGGAGTGCTAAGGGGTAACAGGGGCTACCGCTAGTAACATACTAGGTCCGCTGTCCGCCCCTGCTTAAAAGTAACTCAAGTTTTTATATATTGTTCCAATCTTGTGCAATTAGTAGGTTATCAAGTTATCATGATAATGATGTGTTAGGTAACACATTCTTTTTATAATATTTAATGCTTATATGGATAAAAAAAGTGACTTGGTTTTTTAATGGAATAATGGATTTTAATAATTCAAACTTTTAGTCATTGGCCAGAAATGGTTCCAACTTAAAAAATAACCGATGGTGGTCTCAACTTTTCGTATATTGTAAACCAGTGGACTTTTACTAAAAAAAACCTTAATTTCTTTTTATCTCCTTATCCTTTTCGGCAACTTTTTGTATAATGTAAACAAATGGACCTTTACTAAACCGAAAAAGATAAAGAGACAAAAAGAAATTAAGGTTTTTTTTAGTAAAAGTCCATTTGTTTACAATATATGAAAAGTTGTGACCACCACCAGTTATTTTTTAAGTTGGTATCATTGCCGGCCAACGACTAAAAGTTTGGATTATTAAAATCCATTATTCTTTTTTTAATTTAAAAGCTTAAATTAGAAAATGCCATATTTTTTAAATTAAACATTTGTAAAAAATAGTTTTTTTTTCTTTCTTTATTCTTAAAAAAATATTTTTTCATTAAACCTAAATCTTTTATCAAATTTCGTTTTCATATTCAAATAACATCTGCAACTTTCATTTCTTTATCTTAAAAGTAACATTTCACTAAACCTAATTCTTTTTACTCGTCAAACCTGGAACCCATTTCGTTATTCTTCTCTACATGGAAACCAATTTTTTTTATTTATTGAACCCATTTCTGTTCATCAAATCCCCAAACCCAGATCTCAATCTTATTCATTGAAAATTTCAAGCCTACTCAATCAGGCAGGAGACAAACCTCCGCAATACCACCGGATATTGGCTTGTAATACCACTCCGACCTTCGTATTCGCCGGATATTACACTCACTTAGTTTATTAATTTTTTATTTACTTTGAATAACATCCAATAAGTATTACAACAAAATAAAAATTAGGATAAAAAATCTTTACCTGGTGACCTGATAATAACAAATTATTAGAACACAAAATAGTTTGATGATTTTGTAGAGACAAAAAGAGTTTGAATGATTCAATTGGAACATTTGGCAAACTTGATTACATTTCTATGACATTTTCTCTTTTTTTTAAAGTATAAATATGTATTTATAGTGGAGGGTTCAAATGAAAAAAAAAACTTTTTATAAGAAGAAATTTCAATCAATAATTATGTTTCATTTTACTTCATTTAATCTTTGCATTTAATTTTAATATAAGAGTATATTTGTAAACTTACATATGTCAAAGAAGAAATTTCAACCGATAATTATGTTTCATCTTACTTCATTTAATGTTTGCATTTAATTTTAATATACGGGTATATTTGTAAACTTACATAGATCATTAATTTCTAGTCTTCCTATTTAATAACTACTAGTAGTCGGACTCGTGTAAAACACGGGTAGTTTCAGTAACGTTTTATTATATTAATTAGTAAGTAATTATCGATTCATTTAGATTGTCGGGAACTTGATATATATTGACATTCAAAGTCATTGTCCAGTAGGCAGAAAAGTTAATAATAAATTTAATTAATACATAACAAACAGCATTTGGTTCAAGTTGCAGTTAAATATTATACATAACCACATAATATTGGATCTTCTTTCTTTCAATCTTTGTAAGAAGTAATTCTTGTTCATGTATGTGCTTATGTCCTGTTAAAGTCAGACACTTCTTCTGTATCAAACACTTCTTCTTGAATTTGTTCCGGTTCTGGTGACGTCAGCAGTGAATAATCACTCTCAATAGCACGCAAAGAAGACAACGATTACTTGTAAGTATATAGAGACAATGACATATGTATTCCTATCAAAAAAACATTTTTTAATATTCATACATCTATGTTCATTAAACTTTAACTAACAAAAATAAAAAAAGCAAACCTATAGTAGCAGCGGCAGCGGCAGTAGAGGCAACGGCAACAGCAGCGTCCAAATTACACGTTATACAAACTACAACATACAAAGAAATGAACTTTCACTTCAAAATGCAAAACAGGTAGTTAGAAGCGAACATATCTAAGCTAGATTTAGAAGTATAGAAATGGAATGGTAAACCGAGTAACTTACGAGATATCTGCATAGCTCCTCGTATTTGTGATAATGATTTGTTCAATTCAACGAAAGAATTGGCTGCTGCATGACTATTCCTTCCACTTTACATGGTGCGAGTTTAATCAAGTTACTACATCATTATTTAAAATTCATGTATTATTTATAAGGCAGCAAACCTGAATATACGGAAAGTAAACATCTTTTAATTTGCATTTAAGCAGCCTGATGTTAGTGCTTCTCATTTCCGGCTAAAAAACCTCAACCTGTTCAGATTGAGATTTTTGAGCTGCAGATGAGAAGCACTAACATAAGGCGGCTTAGATGCAAATTAAACGATGTTTACCTCTCTATATTTAGGTTTGCTGGCTTATATATAATGCAGTAGTATTAAATAATGATGTAGTACCTTGAATCAACCTACGATATTAAACTGCTACCGAGCGATAACACAAGCTCGTTATTAGTGGGGTCTCAAAGATCAACACAAGTCTACATCATATAGTATTCTACTGATTACTGAAACATCAAAGAAAAGATAAGTCGTTAAACGGCATAAGCCTTTGAGTCTACCAATCTAGCCAAAAAACCGGACATACAAGTAAGTTTAGAGTTGTCGGAATTCTGCCGAAAATTCACCGGAAAGATAAAAAACAAAATTGGCTCTACATACCTTTGAGAGGACCAAGCTACTCAAACCTGAAGCATACATCCAAAAACTTGATCACTGGATCCTTGCAGGAATACTGAAGTACTTAAGCGATTTTCCAAAAACTAATAATCAATCAAGCTAAATTACCTCCTTAGCCCAACCAGCCAAACAATATTCACATTCTCCATTGAAAGCGATTTCCGGTCCCAGGACAACCACAAACATACAAGCTCCCAACCTTCTCTTACTCAACACATTACAAAACTCCACTATCCTTCTCTACATCCAAATGAGAGCTTAAGGGTGAAAATTAATGTTTTCTCATGTATCAATCATAGCCAGACGAGAAATGAGAAATATATATATATAATAATGGAGATGTATGATTAGCTAATATAATTAGTCAAAACCTGCGCCAGTTCCTCTAGCTATCGAATGACATAAAACAAATACTTCAAGACTATCACTTCCATTTGCTTCTCTGTCCATCAAATTCTTCTCAAAGGCTCAAGCCTATGTGCTTTTGGTAGCAACACTGTGAAAATAATGTCAAGAACAGACTCATAGATCCTTTTCAAGTCCCCTGAGCAAAAACAAACATTAGACTCTATAATGTCTTTGCCAAGTACAAAACTCAACATAGGTTGTAATAAGTAAAAAAAAAGTATAGGAGCCAGTTTAACGAAGTTTTTTTTAATGCGCTTGACTCCTATGAGAATACCTGCCATAATTAAATCAGAAAAAGAATAAATAAAGAAGAAAAGTAAATCTAATAATTATATAAGCATTTCATAACATTATTCTCAGTCACCAACACATCATCAAAGTAAATGGAATGTTGGCTAATTGATTGCAAATAATAGAATTTAACCATATGTGTTGTTTGATTGGAACCGGTCCACTACATCAACAATGATTTCATCTTTTACGGTCTATTAATCAAGTGTAAATATAAAAAAATGAGAAAAAAAAGAATATCAAACTTGCAAGAGTAGGGCAAATTTTACTCCAAATTACCAGTTGTATATAGATTCTACATCATAAGAAAATGGCAAATGTTAAAAAATAGCTAAAAGGGAAATGAGTCACAAACCAAGATTCAGAAGAAAAAGAGAGCATTTCCTATTATAATAATTGTGATACTCAACGGAGAATATGAATTAAATACCCATGTATGTACAAATTTAATTTTCACATTCTTTATTTCTCTTCTCATAAACTCAATATGAGTTGCTGGACCTTTTAACTTAGCAATTGGCTTCAAAGTAATCAAGAAACATCATCACTAACATTGGACTAATGGACTTAAACGTCAAGCATATGTACAAAAATTGCATGTTTTAGTTTTTTTACCTGTTTTTATCTTGATGATCGACTAGGGCATAGATGAACAACTTCCCTTTTCACCAGCAGCCAACAGCAAGGTAGCCTATCTTATTCAAAAAAGTTAGATTAATATTGAATAAAGAAAAAGCCTAGAAACCGGATCCAACATAAACCTCTGAATTTTTTTTCAACTATATTATTCCTAAAAACAACTTATTCAATCCAGCTTTAATAAGTTAAAATAAAATACCAATTTTAATTAGCACACTAATTTACTTGATCAAGACAACAAACTCAAAAGGTAAGTTAAATAATAATGTAGATGCGGATGGCTAACCTTAATACATTCTAGATGTTCCTGTTGCATCACCTTCTTCAGCTCATCCTCTTGTTCTCGTTTATCTAACTGCGTTTTCATTTTCAACACAAAACAATATAAGTCATAAATATATATACACACAGAAAATAATCATAAATTCGATAAACAAATAAACATTGCTAATTTAACTGACCTTCACTTCTTCCGTTCTTCATTCAATCGACTTTCTTCCTCGCGAATGACCAGATCTGATCAAATCATTCAAATAATAATAGATCAAATCATTCATATATCACTAATATTCGACAGAAAATCGGATAAAATCAAGCACATAAACAAAAGAGTCAAACAGATCACGTACATGGTATTCAAAGCGAAATTGTAAAACACATAAACAAATCTTTGAAGAACTATCACGTTCGGATATTAAAGGCACAAAATTAGGGCATTTAATATGCAAATCTACAAATTACCTTATCATCAATAAAGATCAGATAGCGAAACACCGACGGTTAGGTTTTGGATATCTGAAACGAATTGTGGATTTGGATGACGATAAACTGATACAAGTGATGTTGTTATTGTTGATATGTTGTTGATAGAGTGAGGAAGATGAAGATGATATCATCTGAGAGAAACAAAATTGTTGTGGTGAAACTAAAGAAACAGCCACATCAGGGCTTTCTCCACATGCCACAATCTCTAAATGTTGTGAAATTGGAGGTTAATTTGCAGAAATAATGGATTGAATTATGTTCAGTGTTTTGTGATCTTAAGAGGGAGAGAGAGACGAAACGAAATGTAGAAGAGAGAGTGTGAATTTGAAATGAGTCTTGAAAGGAGGGATAGAGGTTTTGAATATGGAGCCAAAATATGAAGCCAGAATTTTGAATTTTGAATTGCAAATATGTAAATTGGAAAAGGGTTTGAATTTTGAAATTCAAATTTTCCTCCCTCTTAATTGTTTAAAAAAATTAAGATAAATAGGTAAATTGATTTATTAATTTATGATGTAATAATAACTAAACAATGGCATTATTGGATGGTTTTAATGATTGACACCTAAGTAATGCTTAGGTAATGCTCTTTCTCCTTTAATAGAGAAGGGATATTATAAACCTATAAATAAGCAACATATTTGTGCTTAAGGTTGTTGTACTTTTAGTTTTGGGAGTTTTTCAAAAAAAATTTAGAATTTTCCTTCCTAACTCTAAAGTTTCAATATTTAACAATTGTGAAGTCTAAAGTTTCCATCTTATGCGATTCAACCCCTTTGATTAATTTAATTTTTCACCTTTAATTCAAAAGTTTTCATATTTTGTAATTTAACCCCTTTGATTTTCGTACTTTTAATCCAAAGTTTTTCATCTTTTGCAATTTTGGTCCCTTATACTTTTCATCTTTCGTGAGCTTTTTGTTTAATGTTTCGTTCTAGATTTTCCGAGTTAACATGCCCGCGTGTGGGGTTCAACGTTTTTCATCTACTTTTTTCGTTTGACAGGTCCGTCGCAACACGTCTACTGTTCCTCGTTTGATAGGTTTGTTGCAAAGCGCATGTCATAGATCGAGTCAATTATTATTTTCTATGTTTTATACATAGGCTCGCGGTTATTTAAGAAACATTTGCCTTTCATATATGATATATAACTAACGACTCCCTCGCCGCATTGCCGCGGGTGGTAATTCTAGTTACATTAAATTTGTAACTTATTTTCAAAGTATATATTTTTCAAAAAAATAAAAAAATAATAGAGTGTAGGACAAATTTCTAGGCGTGTATAATAAATTATGAGTTGTGTATGATAAATTTAAATACGTGTAGGATAAATTTTGAAATGTATAAGATAACTTTTATGTGTATAAGCAAAAAAAATTAGTGTATAGGATGATAGTCTTTATGACTAATTAATTAGTTAAAGATAGTAATTAATGAGATTGAAAGAAAAACTACTTAATATTTTAAAATTGTACTTTTTTTTTCTTCTCAAATGAACCTTCCCTATATGCTTATGCCATAAAATGTACACCCATACATTCAGATAAAAGATAATAAATACGTATTCTAAAAAATAAATGTTACATTAAAAGTTGCTTTTATTCGCTTGTTTCGATCAAGAGAGGTTACATTTAAATCTTAATCAAATCAAAGATATAGATATGGAGAGATTTGATAATGGATCTATCAACATACCAATACCACAAAGACTAGTCAGCACAGAGTTGTCACTCTTTGATATCAGTCATTTGTTCTTGATTCGGTTGATCTTTTGATTTTTGTTTTAACACATGCTTGATTGTTTTGTTCGGTATAAAGTGATTACAATCAAATCTCAACTAATTCATAGTGGGAGCTTTAATAATGGATCTTCCAACAAACAACCAAGAATGATCTGAACAAATTTCACTATGTGGTAGATGAGTCACAAGCAATATCACAAATTTCACTTAATTTCTGGATAACAACTTCATTCATCGAACTTAATATATAGCTGCCAACTTGCTAACGATAACTAGGAAATTAGGAACAAACCAACAACCCATGACACCCACGACTACCTGATAAAAAACCTAACAGACACGATGACTAGAACAATTCAAACCGACACGTGCACGGGCTTAAACACCACATGCTGGACTCAACCTTGGGCACAGACCCATTATTTAGCAGAACCAAAAACAAAGACAGACCCAACAAAGTAAAAACCGTATCAAACCCTTCCTTAAACTGAAAATGGGGTTACCATTTCAGTTTACACCTTCAATCTCCTTAACTCCTAGCAGCTTCCTCATCTTCTCGAACACTTCTAATTTCATCGGCTTGGTCATAACATCAGCTACCTGATCACCAGTTGGACAGAATACTAACTGCATCTGCTCTTGATAAACTAAATCCCTCAAGTAATGAAATCGAACATCGATGTGTTTTGTGCGTCTGTGCATTACTGGGTTTTTGAAGAGCTTTATAGTTGAATTATCGACTATCGTCACACTTTACTTCCACACTACCAATCCGCTTATTTCTCATCTCTTACAGCAAACCTTTAAGCCAAACACTGTGGCATGCACAAGCTGTAGCGGAAACGTACTATGCCTCGGTGGAGGATAGAGTAATGATTTCTTGTTTTCTGGCTGAACAGACACACATATCCTGATGTACACCTTCTATCTTCAATATCCCTGGCGAAATCGCTGTCTGTGTAAACCTGCAACTTCCGACCAGATTTCCTTGCATATAATAAACCAAAATTATAAGTGCCTTTCACATATCGCAACACTCGTTTGGCTAACTGCAGGTGTTCTTCCTTAGGATTTGACATGAACCTGGATATTAAGCATACCACATACATAATATCGGGTCGTGTCACAATGAGATACATTAGGCTTCCAACAAGCTGCTTAACTTCAGTTTCGTCAACTTTTTCCCCACCAACCTTTGTCAAAACAGTTTTTGGGACAATAGGATTTTTAACACCATTGCTTTCCCACATTCCAAATCTTTCAAGCACTTCCTTAGCATACTTCATTTGACAAATGCTAATTCCTTCTTTGTACTTATTCAGTTCTTACCCAAGAAGTATTTCATTGCTCCTAAATCTGTCATCTGAAACTCCTGCATCATTGATCTTTTAGAACTTTCACAGAGCATGCTATCATTCCCAGTGTAAATCAAGTCATCCACATAAAGGTTAACAATAACAATTTTGTTCCAAACCCTTATAATGAATAAGGTGTTATCATACCTGCTTTTGCTAAACCCTTCTCTTTGAAAATAGCCTTCCATCCTATTAAACCAGGCTTTTGGAGCCTGCTTCAAACCGTACAGTGCTCTTTTAAGGCGGTAAACCTTGTGTTCTTCTCCGCTTTTGACAAAGCCTTCAGGCTATTTGATAAACACCGTTTCTTTCAACTCGCCATTTAGGAATGCACTCTTTACATCGAGTTGACGTATGGTCTCGTCATTCTGCGATGCTATTGCCAACAAGGACCTGGTTGTATCCCAACGCGCAACAGGAGCGAAAACTTCATCATAGTCGATTCCTTTCTTTTGAGCATAACCCTTTACCTCCAACCGGGCCTTGTGTTTTTCAACCTGACCTCTTTCATTCAACTTCGTTTTAAAAACGCACTTTACTCCAATTGGCTTGACCTCCTTTGATGCTTCAACTAGCTCCCATGTCTCATTTTATTCAATGGCTTGAATTTCGTTTTTCATAGCTTTCACCCATTTGGTTTCTTTGACAGCTTCTTCGTAACTGGTAGGATCCCCAAATGAACTGAACATAGCTAAGTTAGCTTCTTCATTCGAGAATCCTTCCCCAGTTTGATAGTCTTGCATCCACACTGGAGTTGTGGTTGTTCTCTTCGACCGTTGACTACCATCTTGCTGTGAACTTGAGGCAGCGTTTGGCACACTTTCTACAACTTCATCTTGTTCCGTATCTTCGGTGTTGACAGAAGGATTTTGCTAAATGGCTTCTTGTTCCCGTATTTCCACATAATCATTTTCTACTGTATCATATCTTTCTTCATTTTGTACTTCATCATTATCTGAATTAACAATTCTTGTGAACCCAATTCTTCATGTTTCTAACCCCATTGCTTAGCTTCTTCAAGAATCACATCTCTACGGATTACTATCTTTTGTTGGACTGGATCATAGAGTTTGTATACCTTTGATTCCTTGCTAATTCCCAAGAAAATACACTTATGACTTTTGTTGTCAAGCTGTGTTATCAATTCAGACAGAACGTGAACATACCAATGCACCCGAAAATCTTAAAGTAATCAACACTAGGCTTGTTTCCTGACCAAACCTCTTCTGGGATTCTATCTTCCAAGGCGGATGTTACACACCGATTTAGTATGTGACATGCCCATTTTGCTGCTTCCATCCAAAACCATTTTGGCATCTGCTTTTCGATTATGAGACATCTAACCGTGTTCATTAGAGTTTTGTTTCGGCGTTTTGCCACTCCGTTTTGTTGAGGAGTGTACGCAGCAGTTAGTTGTCTTTTAATTTTGAGACACGTTTCATTCTCAACCATGACCTTAAACCATTTAAAAGCCTCAAAACATTCACTTTTATTAGCCAAGAAATAAACCCATCCCTTTCGTGAGTAATCATCAACTAATACAATTACATACCTTTTACCACTGGGTGATACAGGTTTGATTGGCCCACATAAATCAGTGTGTATCAGCTGCAATTTTTCTGCTGCTCTCCATGTGCTCTTTCTAGATATTACCTCACGTTGTTGCTTTCCTAGGTTGCATACTTCACAAACTTTACTCTGTTCAGCCACTTTTGGAAGACCCTTCACTAGTTGTCGATACTGCATTGTTCTTATCGACTTGTTATTCACATGCCCAAATCTCTTATGCCACACATGAGATTCACCTTCTTCATCGATTTTTAAGAACACCTGCTATTTAGTGGCCTCATTGTTCCATTGACAAGAAACATTCTGTTGCGAGTCATTCCTCGTTGAGGATGATAGACTTTACATGTTCCTTGCTTAATTATTATAGTCAACCCCTTCTCTTGAAATTGTCTTAAACTCAGCAGGCTGAGGTGAGTTCAGGGACGTAATACACTCTGGTTATAACTCTTTCTGGGTCATCGTCTTCAAAATCTGCTTGTCAATTGATTGGTACAAATAGTTCCGGGCCTTAAAGTCTTTGATCCTCATCGCCTCCAAATTCGTCCTCTGGGTGGGCATCAATTTTTCTCCTTCCCTTGGTTCCTTAAACCCAATTTCAATTGCTACCCAGAACTCCTTGGATCGCAAGAGTGTTTCCATGACCAAACTCCAGTGCTCATAATCTCCATTAAAACAGGGAACACTCGGGATTTGAAAGTTGGATGCCTCTTCCGCCATGGCTCTCGCTCAAATCTCTCTGATAATCTCCCAGATTCGCTCTAATACCACTTGTAAATCATAAGCAATATCACAGATTTCACTCAATTTCTGGATAATAACTTCACTCATTAAACACGTTAATATATAGTTGTTACAAAAGACTTACTAACGATAACTAGGAAATTAGGAACAAACCAACAACCCATGACACCCACGACTACCTGATAAAAAACCTAAGAGACATGAGGACTAGAACAATTCAAACAGACATGCTGGACTCAACCTTGGGCTAAAGCCCATTATTTAACAAACCCAAAAACAAAGACAGACCCAACAACGTAAGACCCGTATCAAAGGAAGAGAATGGTGATGCCCTTTCTCAACATCTATGATGTCACCAGTTCTAATCCGTATGGGGTTAGAATCAAAGAGAATATCACTAAAGAAACACCGGTTCTAACCAGTTAGAACCAAAGAAGTAGTCTCGATAGGGGGGTTGATTTTTAACTTCTTCTTGATCGACAGAGCTAGTAACAATCTGCAAAACAAAACACCATGAAACCCGTTATGAGAAGGTGAGATGAGGGGAGGGGGTTCTTCTCGTAACCACCATTGACATGAGAATAAATATTGATTCAGAAGAAATAAGCAAGTGTGTGTTAACAGTGAGAGAGAGAGAGGAATCGAACCCTTAAACCTGTGGTATAAGTTTGGTATCTATAGCCGAATATTGCGGAGAAGGAAATGGGCTGATGGGCCTTTGGCAAGACATCGCCAATAAGGAACTCTGACACGACATATAGTTTTTCAGAGGAGGAGGGACGTTGACTCACGGTGGTTGGGCCTACGTGACATGCCGAGTGTACTTGTTGTCGAGTCTGATATCAGTTGTGAGTTGAGATCATGGAGCATTGAATGACGTATGCTGTTTGGCTACACGTCACTGTCCTTTTGTACTGCTTGTCCCCTACACGATTGTTCATCATAGGGACTATCTAGGGCAGAGTCTGCCACACTCTAGTTGGTTGTAGGCTGCTGCCATCATCTGTACTAGTTGTACTTTTATGAGTTGTTGTGGTTGCGTGTGCGCGGATGGTTGTGACGCCCGCGCAAGAACATTTGACCGACTAATTGTTGATGTGTTCAAGTGTGGGTATAGTCCTATGCGTGCATGGCTGCACGGTTTTAGGACCATACCTCTTCAGTGACTTATGCAAATCATGCCAAAATGCAATTGATAGGAAGATAATGAGAATGATTACTATAGTCTTACCTAATGATATTAAAAAAAAGACTAATGATATTATCAACACCACCTATTCCATTACAATTATGCAAAAGAGTTCTCAGACAATTTGGTTGAACTCTTTGGAAGGAACTCATTATGTTTCAAATAAGGATACATATACATTCAACTTGAGTTGGTATCATAAACTCTCACGAAAGATAACACAAAGCACCTAATTATAAATGATGTCTATCTAAGCTGGAGACATGGATGTTTAAGTGTTCTTAGGTAAACCTTGTTGATAAAAAAACATTTCCAAGTCTCTCTAGGATCTCAAACAGACTGATGAAGCAAGGGCTAAACTTCCCTTTAATCCAAAATCGACAACGGCAAGGTGAAACCGAGAGAAGTAATCTCATCTTCTCTTCCAGACCATCTTATGCCAAAGTATGGGAGAAGGGTCAACGACTTTTATTTTGTCATGGGGGATCCACCATAAGTTGGGTTTGGGCTTTGATATGTGTGGGCGGTAATGTCTTTATTCAATTATTAACGGTCTCTTACATTCAACGCCAATGCTCATGGGTGTTGATTTTTGTTGTGTATCATTTTGGACTTCGATATGCTTCTATTAACTTTTCTTTGGCAATGGTAACCTAGTCGTTCGTGATCTGAATTAACTCAGTTCCTTTTTTCTGAACGACCAACGAAATAAAAGCCTAGCTACCCAGGGAAATCCAATGGCAAAATGCGGCCCCATACGTCTGCGACCACAGACATCGCTGGGTAGCCCAAGCCCACTATCACCAGTTCCGGAGAAAATCCGCAGCCCGAAGGCCAACTGCGGTAAAACCCAGTTGGGATCAAATTTGAACTTGAGACCCCTAACATCATATCCAAATATTCACTTCCCCTCCGATGACTTATTAGAGACACACATGTACTCAACGTTTTCTTGTGAACAAGAATGCAATGGAGTCATGCCAATTTCAGATTGTCGAATGTTGTTGTCGGCAAACTTTACTAAAACAACACTACTAAAAATGAGTATCATGTAGAAAAATGAACATTAAAATAACCGTCGATAATCCGTCACTTCGACGAGTATCATAACCTGGTGGAAAACGACAATCACCGACAAACACCCAACCCTCTTCATGACCCTCTCGACATAGCTAGATATACTTTTGGTTATAAATTTTGTATAAAATAATCTGTATATAATTTTTTATTCTAATTAGGGTTATTTTTGGTTTACGATTCGTGTATATATATTATTTGCTTGTTTTTAACTATATTTATGTAACTTTTTTAAACTAAATATATAATGATAGATCTAGTGGGAAACCCACGCGATGCAGCGAGGGATTAAATAGTATAAACTATAAACCAAGAATGGATGCTATATAAACCCTGCTTCTTTATCCAAGTTTTTAAGAAATCCCTAAATTGCAACTAATAATGAACACATGAATCCGTTACCAAACAGTCTAACATCTTCTTCTATGTGTTCAATTAGCAAATAAAAAACAACTCTCTTTGAATTCATAAAAAGATTCTGTTTGGATTGAACCCTTGCAAAGGAACAAATGATATAGAGCCAAAACTACAACAGAGGATTGATCCAGAAATAACAAAGTTTACAACCTCTGATGCAAACCACTGATCCAGTTAATTCTGGATTACAAGATCCGTTGAATACAAGCTCTGCTCTGGAACCTCTGATGAAGACTAACAGTGGATAGGCTCATCAGTGTTTCTTTTATATTAATGTAGCAGTGTCTGTAATAGCAGTGGTTGGCTTAGTCAGTGTTTAGAGTTAGTTAGTTTATTGTTAGCTGTCACTATCAAACCCTGACGTCAGCAAAGATGCTCAGAGGTTTGACTTGCTGTATAAATAGAACAGTACATTGTACTGTTCCATTATCTATCAAAGATCATTTTACGTATTTCCTTCCAATCATCTTTCTTACATTCTGTACTAACAAACTATCATTGGGCTGAGGGGGAGTTTGTGATTCACATGCAAAACTTATAAGTTTGAAAGCGTGATGATCAAAACAATCTTCCATTAGTTGTCATATAAAGTTTTATTCTGCTGCAAATTCACTCTGTTTTATCTTCATTCAGTAAACCATTTTCTAAACAATCACAACTAATTCAAACTCAGATCCTAACAATTGGTATCAGAGCTTGGTCAATCAAAATTTGATTTAACTATCAATTTGATTGAAAGATCAGCTCTCCTTGCTAATTAGTTTGTTTGTTTTCATTGGAAAACATAGTTTAATTACATTCAAAGTTTTTAAAACAAAATATGTTTAAAACAATCAGAATGTCTCAAAACACACAGGATTCCAACAACACTGGATCCATGTTCAAACTTCCGATGCTTGTCAGGAACGCGTATTACATATGGCAACGTCGGATGGATCATATTCTTGCTCAGCAAAACACCGGTTGCTGGAGGTCCGTTGTATTTAGACCACATGTTCCTAAGGTTCCAAGCACAAAGAATCCCACGAAACAAGTGCCTAAATGTCCTGAAAATTACTCTGAGCAGGATTTCCAGAAAATTGAGTTAGATGCTAAGGCTTTTAGCATTGTTGCTTCTGCCTTACCTAACGAAATCTATGCTGGCTTGTTGCATTGCAACAAGGCAAAGGAGTTATGGGATGCCTTGAAAGAGCAATTCGGTGGGACTGAGGAAGTAATTGAAAACAACAGAGAAGTGTTAAATCAACAATATGAAACTTTTTGTCATGTCAAAGGAGAGTCTCTAACCCAACAGTTCGAGCGATTTAGCTGTCTCATAAGTGAGCTTAAGCTGGTTAACGTTGAACTTCCTAATTCGACTGTCAATAGTCGTTTCCTCAGATTGTTACTAGATAAATGGGACACCATAGCTTTCGTGACACGAACATCTGTCGGGTTTAAATAAATGAATCTTACACAACTTCATGGCAGACTCCTCACATATGAGAGAGATTTAAACCCGAAAAAGAAGTTACAAGATTCTGGCAAAATGGCTGATGACTATGCTTTTGGTAGCACAGCTCTCTTAGGCCAAGAAGAGGGATCTGGCAGTGGTAAGGATCAGTGTTATGATCATTTTATTGATCTAACTTCTGGAGGAAACTTCAACTCTGATTCTTACTCACCAACTGTGCTTTTGCTGCTAGTGGGGAAAGCCAAACCTCTGACAACTTTCCTTGTTGAATGATCTTCAACACTTTGAACCATCTAATTTAGAAGAAATGGACATTTTGCACCAACTGGCTCTATTAAGTGTTAGAGTTAGTAAATTTTATAAGAGAATTGGTAGAAAATTCCTAGGGTTGTATGGGGGGTTGAAAGTTGGGCAGGATAAATCAAAAACCAAGTGCTATAAGTGTAATAGACTAGGACACTTTGCTAGAGAATGCAGATCTCAAACGTCTGGACCTTTTATGACACACCCTGACCCTAGACACAATAGTTGAAGGTGATGAATCTGTGGAAGAAGTGTCTATATCTGATGTATCTGAAGTTCATGATGAAACAATGGTTACAATAGAGAATGTTGATGAATATGTGAAATCTCTGTCTGATCCATGGGATACGAGTGTGTGTGAAGGTGATTGTGACTATGCCATGATGGCTGCTGCTAAGGTATCACCTCAGATCCTTAAAGATCTATGTTCAGAGAAATGCATAATTGTTTTTGCTAACATAAAAAGGTGAATGAAAATCTTAGAAACAAAATATTATAAGATGAGTTAAATTTTGAAAAACTCACAAAAGAGTTGAAAACAAAATTGATTAACAAAAATTCAGAAATCAGCAGTCTAAAAAATGAGGCAAGCATAACCAAAGATCAACTCCAAACTATGATAGAAAAATATCAAGTTTGAAAAAAGAGTTGTTATCTACCCAAATCACTTGTGAAAAGTGGGTAGAATTTTGCAAAGGTTATGAGGTCATGCTGGAAAACCAGATCAAAATTAACATAAAATTTGGCATAGGTTTCAGGAAAAATGACAAAGTTTCTGAAAATGTTACTGTAAATGAATCTGGGGTGGTTGAAATTGTCCCAACAAATTTGGCTGGTGGAGATTAAAGTCACTGATAAAAATGGGAATGAAATCATTTTAGAAAACATGAGAGATCCTCAACCTTTGAGGAAGTTAAGAAATATCAATTCAAACCCACATGGTCTGATGAGTGTGAAATTCTCAAAAATTTCAAGCCAATGGACCTTTCAACCATTGACGGTGTCAAAGCATCAAAAGCAAGAGTGATTCCCATTAAAGATCTTCCAGCAGATGTTACATTATTTGCTGAAAAGAAGTCTGAGAATTGAAAGAAGAAAGAAAAGGTTAAAAACCTGTATTTTGATTTTTGTGAGAAAAGAAATCATGTCACTCAAAACTGTTTTCTTTTAAAAGCATATGATATCAACAAAACAAGTATAATACCTAATTCTTCAAAATGCATCATCTGTGGGAAAGCAAACCACAAAACTCAGGAGTGTGTTTATCTTCAAACCTTTGACATCATGGTAAAAGAAATTAAATCAAAAGCTCTTGAGAATTAAAGTTCAAGCTCTGTTAGAAATAAATCTAAGCAGACCTTTGAACCTGTTGAAACATATGTTACCAAAGCACTGAACAAAACCTCTGTTCCTAGAGAGGTACAGGTGACAGATGCACCACCTACAAACAGGTATCCAAGGGGTATGGCCAACCTATTTATCAAAAGGTTCCTCTTAATTATGAGGGTTATAGAAAACCCTCAAAGCCAAGAGTTAATAGGCATACTCATGGTTACCAACATTTGACAGGAAATGGTCCACAACAGTGGTTACAAAGACCAAATCAAACCATTGTCCATATTCCTGAATTTGAGATTGGACAATCTGTGACTACATCCAAAGCCATTTTGGCTATAGAGACCCACCTAAATTAATTGTTTACTAATGTCCAGGGAGCTTCTACTTGCCTTGATAGTTTATGGTATGTAGATAGTGGAGGCTCCAGGCACATGACATGATGTAGAGCCCTTTCTCAAAGATTTCATGGCACATGGAGGCGGTGATATATCCTGTGGTAACAATTCAAAAGGGAAGGTGTTTGGGTCAAGGACTGTTCAGGCTGGGAAACTCAAATTTGAGCATGTTAATCTCATTGATAATCTAAAATTCAACTTGCTGAGTGTCTCATAAATGAGTGACAAAGGATATGGATACTTCTTTACAAAGAAAACATGTCAAATTGTAGGACCAAAAGTTGTTAAAAAGATTGATCAAATCATTGCTGATAGTAAAGTACAACTTGTTGCTCATAGGAGTGACAATGTGTATGTGGTGGATATGTTGAAGGATAATCCAATGTCCAATGCATGCCTGTTCTCAGTTGCTTCTAGCAAAGAGACAGAGTTATGACATAGAAGACTTGGACACACAAACCTGAAAACTATCACCACTCTCTCAAAACAAAATATTGTCAGAGGATTGCCTTCAAAACAATTTACTTGTGAAGAACATTGTGTATCCTGTTTAAAAGGAAAACAACATAAAAGTTCTTACAAGTCAATTGAAGAGTCCAAAACATCCTAGTGCTTGCAATTGCTGCACATGGACTTGTTTGGCCCTGTAAAAATCATGAGTCTCAAAAAGAAAAGATACTATCTTGTCATTGTAGATGATTTTTCAAGGTTCACATGGACATTTTTCATGCACTCTAAAGATGAAACTGCTGGCATTTTGCAAAATTTTGTTAAACAAGTTGGAAAGCAATTTGACCTTCCAGTAAAAATCTTTAGAAGTGACAACGGACAGAGTTTAGGAATAAGGAGTTGGATGCTTTCTGTAAGTCAAAAGGGATTCTTAGGCAGTATAGCGTCCCAAGGACTTCAGAACAAAATGAGGTGGTTGAAAGGAAAAACAGGACTTTAATTGAATATGCAAGAACAATGCTTGCAGAATCAGGTTTACCCTTATCTTTTTCGGCAGAGGCTGTAAACACTGCTTGCTATGTGCGAAATAGAGTTTTGATCAATCCCAGGCATCAAAAGACTGCCTATGAAATTCTTTACAAAATCAAACCTCTGATCTCATATTTCAAAGTCTTTGGCTGCCCATGCTTCATTTTAAACTTAAAAGATTCAATTTCAAAGTTTGCATCCAAAGTAGATTGTGGTTATTTCCTGGGATACTCAACCATTGCTAAAGCCTACAGAGTTTTTAACTCTAGGACAAAGTGTGTTGAAGAAACTTTGAATGTAAAGGTCAATGAACTTTCTTCATTGAAAATCCCAGCAAATCCTGTTGAACTGTTTTTTAGATAAATTTATATTTGAAGATGTGTCTATCAAGACTAACCATGCAGGTACATCACAATCTTTTCATCAAGATCATGGATATGACAATGTGCTTCCACAATTCAGAGTCAATCCATCCATCAGAGGAGCAGAGTTAATAACAACTGTGAAAACTCTGCCAGTGCTGGCTCAACAGTTGTTGATCCACAAACCTCAGCCAACTCACAAAATGAAACTACTGTTGATAAAAGTCCATACTATGTGAACAAAAATCAACAAAATCACACATCCATTCCTCCTATACCTCCACCACCATTCCAAACAGATGTTGGCTCTTCAAAATTGCCAACAAATGTTAGCTCAGATGATTCCCATATGTAGCCTTCACCTCAAAAGGCCATCATTCCATACAAGGGAGATCTTATCTTTCTTAAAAGTCATCCATCTGATCAAGTCATTGGCAACATCAATGAGGGAGTGCTCACAAGAAGCCAATCCCAAAACATTTGTCTTTTGCTGGCTTTCTATCACTCACACAACCTGTCAAGTACCAAGAGGCACTAAAAGACATCAGTTGGGTAGAAGCCATGCAAGAAGAGCTCCTACAATTCAAAAGACAACAAGTATGGGAACTTGTACCACTACCAAAAGATGTATGTCCAGTTGGCACAAAGTGGGTCTTCAAAAACAAAACTGATGAAAGGGTATTGTTGTCAAGAACAAAGCAAGACTCGTGGTTCAAGGGTACAGACAGGAAGAAGGCATTGACTATGATGAAACCTTTGCTCCTGTAGCAAGGTTAGAACCCATCCGATGTTCTTAGCTTTTGCTGCCAACCACAATATCAAAGTGTTTCAAATGGATATAAAAAAGTGCATTCTTATATGGGAAGATCAAAGAAGAGGTGTATGTTTGTCAACCTCTTGGTTTTGAATATGCATTTTATCATGATCATGTCTACAAGCTCAACAAAGCTTTGTATAGCTTGAAGCAAGCATCAAGAGCCTGATATGAAATTCTTTCCACTTTTCTCTTATCCACTGGTTTCACAAGAGGTAAAATTGATAAGACTTTAGTTTTGAAAAGATTTGATGATTTTCCAAATTTATGTGGATGACATCATTTTTGGATCCACATGCACTGCCATGCGTGAAGAGTTTAGGCAACTCTTGGAAGCAGAGTTTGAAATGAGTGAAATGGGTGAGCTCCAATGTTTTCTTGGTCTCCAGGTAAAACAATTGTACAATGGTACATTCATTCATCAAATAAGTATGTCAAAGAACAACTCACCAAATTTGATATGAATGATTGAAACCATGTAGCACACCCATGGCAACTTCAAAGCTTGTCACTGTTGGTGATAAAGATGAGTTGGTTGATCAAACTCTTTACAAAAGTATGATTGGGTCTTTATTGTACCTAACTGCTTCTAGGTCAGATATCATGTTTGCAACATGTGCTTGTGCCAGATCCCAGTCAGCACCTAGAAAGTCTAATCTTATTGATGTGAAGAGGATATTCAGATACATAAAAGGTGCTCCCACACTATCTGGTATCCTGCTAATGGAAACATTGAGCTTTCAGGTTACTCAGACAGTGACTTTGCTGGTTGCCACACCACAAGGAAGTCCACATCAGGAGGAGTTCAGTTTCTAGGTGATTGCCTAGTGTCTTGGCATAGTAAAAAACAAGTTGCAGTATCCACATCCACTGCTGAGGCAGAATACATTGCTGCTGCAAGTTGCACTGCTCAACTCTTGTGGCTTCAAAACCAACTGGTAGATTTTGGTGTAACTGCTTTAAAGACTCCTCTCAAGTTAGATAGTTAAGCAACTGAAAACATCATTAAAAATCCAATATCCCACTCCACAACAAATCACATTGACATCAGACATCACTTTGTGAGAGATTGCTATGAAAAAGGTTTGATTTCTTTGCATCATGTTCCAACTAAAGATCAACTCGCAAGTGTTCTAACAAAAGCATTAGATACATCCACCTTTGAAAGTCTGATCTCTAGGATTGGCATGCTAAACATGGAATAAAAACATTTTCATGTGTTCCATGTGTAAATAGCATTAAAATGTTTTCAGAAAATCAAAAAAATCATCCTTAAAAATAGTTCAAAATTGAAGTTTTCAATAAATCTCCAAAGTCTGTTTATATCCACTGCCTTCTTGAAACCACTGATTGGCTTGAAAATCTATCCACTATCAAAAGTGTATCCTCTGGTTGGTCAAACCACTTTGTTGACCTTATCCATTGATAGCTATCCACTGATAGTGTAAAATCAAAACACTGTTCCCATCCACTGTTGACACACAACAGTGGTTTCCCATAACACCTGTCTTCCATTCAATATCAGAGGATACACGTGGACAAATGTTAGCCTTCAGATATTTGCCACGTCATCACGCACTTTTTCACTTTATAAAACCCTATTTTATTCCAATAAGAGGTTTTCACTCTGCTGTATCGAATTCAAATTCCAAAAGCGGTTTTCTCCTCAAATCTTCTTCTTCCTTGCAATTTTTCTTCACTCAAATCCTTCATTATGATGCTCATCATTAAAACACCTCACAATTACACACCAATTCTTGAAGAGACTGACTCAAATAGACAGTATCATGCTATGATTAAAGTCTTAAAAGAGTCCAAATACAAGAATATCATGGAAATCAAAGCCCCAATTTATCAAGATGACAGTTCTGGCCAAATGCTGAGGTCCATTCAACAAAGAAGAAACCTTATGCTATTGTTTCCATTGTAGGCAAAACACTATTTCAAATAAGCCCAACTTCCATTTTCAGAGGTTTTTGGTTTGAATGACCTAGATCATCCTACATTTTCCCAATCCCTGACTTGGACAATGAATTTATTAAAAGAGGGTATGAAGGTTAACTGACGGGTAAAACCATCTACAAACCTAAATTTCATGCTGAAATGAAGTTTTTATTCCATACATTGTTGACATGTTTGTCAGCCAAGACAATTGCTTTTAATGAAATACTTTTAAACATGCAATACTTGGGATATGCAATTTTGACAAAATCTGATTTCAACATTTCTCAAGTATTGTTCAATGACTTGTTGACAAACATCGACAACATTAAAAAGGGCAAAGCTTTTCTGATGCATCCAAGATTTTTAAGTGTTTACATACAAAACAAAGTTGGTGATGCTGATGCTAAACAAGGTGCTATGACTTCTCATGGTAGCCTTACACATGAAAATTTTACACGCATCACCAACCAATCGATAATTTTAGAAACGTTAGTAGAGGGGGATGAGCAAATTTTAGATGCACAAACATCACAGGCTCAACCCACTGCTACTGAACCCACTGCTCCTGGTGATCAAAGTACTACAACTAGTGCTTTGAAACCCACACCGGCCATCACCAAAATGAAAACTTCCAAATCCAAAAAGCCCACCAAACCCAAAAACAAAAAGGGTCCTCTGGAGATGACATCCCAGAGGTTAACCCGGTGACAGCACTAAAGTCACTTGCAACCACTGCTGCTACTTCCTGACAGCAAATGGTATAAAGATCTCAACCTATAAGCCTATCTTTTCTTGCATCCTCATAAAAGGATCAAGTTGTAAGCACAGGGACACCTCATTATGAAGCTCTAGATCCACTTGGTTCTATCTTCCATAGCCCCTCTCCGAGGGCAATGTCGCTTTCAACACCACAACCCTCACCTACAAATTTTCCACCCACAATTTTACCTCTGTTGAATGCAATAGACATGGATCAGACAAATATCAGTTCCTCTCACGCACACATCAATTAGAGTTTTCCTCTACATGTGAATGAGTCTGATACTCATGTCTTTGCTATCCCATTAACAGCTGAGAAGGCTACATCCCTTGGGTTACAAGTAACCCTTGATGATTTTTCAAGTGGAGCAATTACTACAATTGCAGAACTTCTTGTTTCTCAATTGGACAGTGGTTTCATCAATAAGACTCCCTTGAAGGCAACAACTATTGAGGCTACTAAGGTAACCTCTGTTCCAGTTGGAGGTCCTCGGAAACAAGAAAAAGGGGCATCTGATTTTGAGGACATGGGATTTACTTCCATTGAGAATCCAGATACAACCACCACTAGTGGGAGTTCAGATGATCCTATTAAATTAGGAGATGAGCTAAGATATAAGAATTGATGGAGAGAGTATCAAACATTGAAACCTCTGTTGCTGACATAAAAAATATGATGCAACAGATGTTAGAAACCTCAAAAAGTCAATCTTCTGCACCAAATGCTGCTGAGCTATGGCAACAATTGAATCCTCTACTTCAACTACAAAGACAACATGCTGATCTTCAGCATGAAGAACACATGCAGTTGTTCAGAAATATTGTTGATGCAAGATATCAAGACACACTTGCAGACATCAAAGCCATAAAAGTTCACCTTCTTCAAACCACTGGCACTTCTCCACCTACAGTTATCTTTGTATCCTCTGCTTTAACTACAAAGATAGCATGTTGATCTCTAGCATGAACAACACATGCAGCTGTTCAGAAATATGGTTGATGCAAGATATCAAGACACACTTGCAGACATCAAAGCCATAAAAGCTCACCTTCTTCAAACCACTAGCAGTTCTCCTCCTACAGTTATCTTTGTTAAAACAGCTAATGCCAAAAAGGGGGGAGAAAGATAAAGAGGGGTTAAAATTGAAGCCTGATCCTAAAGCCAAACCAGTAGTGGAAATTCATAAGCCACATGTTACCAAGAAAATTGATGATACTCTCATTCTCTTTGCTGATGAAAAGCAAAAGAGAAAAGAGAGGTTGGAAACAAAAGGTGCAAACATATTTGAAAAAGAAAAGGCTGCTCAGATGGAAAAGGAAAACCTTGGTATTTCAAAACAAAGAAGAAAGTTAACTAGAAAGGTTAGTCAACCAATATCCACCCCTTCCAAAACCACTGATCAATCTATCAGCACATCAAAACAATCATCTCCACCAACAAATTCATCAAATCCTGAACCAGCAGATGTTGTGACACATGTTGTGTCAACAGTTGTTGATACAGCAGTGGTTACAACAGATGTTACCTTAAGCACTACCATGATCACTTTCCCAACCACCATTCACCAAATATCTACTCCCACAAGAATTCCCAATCAACCATCACCACCACCCAAACTCACCTTTAAAAGAAAAAAGAAGACAAATGTGATAGATGATGACAATATCTTTCCTTCACCACTTCCACTATCATCACAACCACTGACCTCAACCTCTGTATCTCTTCCAATCTCTACATCATCTCAAACCACTGTGAAACCGCCTACATTGCTTCCTCTTACCACTCAATTTCCTTTAGATATACCTGTTGTTAAGGAAGAGATCACATCCTTCTATTCTGAAGAGGATCCAGAAAAGATGAACTTTCCATCCCTGCAAGGATATCCAAAGCCCAAGAATATTGATGAATATCTTCAATTGAAGGCCACTCAAGCAGAGGATGTAACTAAGAGGGATACAAAGGAAGGAGTGATAGAGAAGTACAAAACTACATGTAATATCAGCTTATCAAAGTCAGAAGAGTTGAAGACTTCTCCAAAGACTTGTGCAACAAGTTATCAAAAAGAGATCATATCATGGAGAATAAACAATACAAGGTGACAAGAGCACAATTCAAAGACTGTCTGTGAGTGATCTTAAACAAGAAGTAGAAAGAATGCAAGAAATGTTGAAAATCCAAACAACAAGCCCACTCCTCCAGACTGGAATAAATACAAGAAGAATGTGCCTGACAAAGCCTTGAAACACAAAAGGATGAAAGAAGAGTTGGTTGCTGCAAACTATGGTACAAAGAGGCAGATTACCAGATGGTAAGAGGTTAATGTAGTGGATACCTACAGAAAGTTGGAAGAGCTGAGAAAAAGAGATCCATCAGTGCCTAGAAAACCAGACTACTCAGCAGAGGTTATTGTTCAAAAGATCAAGCCTTATAAAAAATCTTCTTAAACATCTGCTCCTTCCACCCTTGCCTTAAATCAAAGAAAAAGGCAAAAGCATATGTCTGAGGAAGATGAGAGAAGGTTTGAACATGACTTCATCAAAGAGGGCATCAAGAATCAAGCCCAGTTTCATACTGATGATGCAAGTGATGTGCTGAGAGAAACACTATCAAAGATTGCTAATCAGATTCTGCCAACAATCTCAACAATAAGCCAACACCCTAAAAAGCCATCCGGTCTAAAAAATATTTAAGTGGAAGGTCGACAAAGACACCCACGAATTGACTCTGCTCAAATCACATGGCGATGCTACCAAGATAAGAAAGGATGATGCATATGGGCTTTGTGCAGAAGACCTCCAAGATCTAATGAATCTGGAGCTTGAAAAGGATGCTGATGATATTGAATCTCTTAACTTTGAATTGTAGTTCAAAGGTCAAATAAGAGAATTCATGTTGAGAAATAAAGATCAACAATAAATGTGTTTTGACATCATCTGTTCCAGGGGGAGATTGTTGGGATTGAACCCTTGCAAAGGAACAGATGATATAGAGCCAAAACTACATTAGAGGATTGATCCAGAATAACAAAGTTTACAACCTCTGATGCAAACCACTGATGCAGTTAATACTGCATTACAAGATCCGTTGAATACAAGCTCTGCTGTGGAACCTCTGATGAAGACTAACAGTGGATGGGCTCATCAGTGTTTCTTTTATATTAATGTAACAGTGTCTGTAATAGCAGTGGTTAGCTTAGTCAGTATTTAGAGTTAGTTAGTTTATTGTTAGCTGTCACTATCAAACCCTGACGTCAGCAAAGATGCTCAGAGGTTTGACTTGCTGTATAAATAGAACAATACATTGTACTATTCCATTATCTATCAAAAGATCATTTTACGTATTTCCTTCCAATCATCTTTCTTACATTCTGTACTAACAAACTATCATTGTGCTGATGGGGAGTTTGTGATTCACATGCAAAACTTATAAGTTTGAAAGCATGATGATCAAAACAATCTTCCATTAGTTATGATATAAAGTTTTATTCCGCTACAAATTCACTATGTTTTATCTTCATTCATTAAACATTTTCTAAACAATCACAACTAATTCAAACTCAGATCCTAACAGATTCCCTATAATTTTTACAACTATTTTCTGTAAAACATTATGAAGTTTCAAGTTTCTGCCAAGTTGATATAGTGCATATTAAAAACATAATTAATTTACAGTATCTTCTAAAATATTCCTTGCAATACTTAACTAAAGTATCATTCGATAACAAAATTTTGTGACCACTCTTTACTGCACAATGCACAATGACCAATTATAAAAGTTTGAAAGGATGATGATCAAAACAATCTTCCATTAATTGTGATATAAAATTTTATTCCGCTGCAAATTCACTCTGTTTTATTTTTATTCATTAAACATTTTCTAAACAATCACAACTAATTCAAACTTAGATCCTAACAGATTCCCTATAATTTTTACAACTATTTTCTATAAAACATTATGAAGTTTCAAGTTTCTGCCAACTTGATATAGTGCATATTAAAAACATAAATATTTTACAGTATCTTCTAAAAGATTCCTTGCAATACTTAACTAAAGTATCATTCGATAACTAAATTTTTTGACCACTCTTTACTGCACAATGCACAATGATCAACTATAAAAGTTTAAAACAAATTGTAGCTATACATGAGCAAAATATATAAACTGATTATAAAACGGTTTCCATATTCTCAAGAAGAAACCGACGTGCAATAGTTTTAGCGACAGATGCGGCGGCGGCGAGTTGTGTTACCTGAAACTGAAACGACAATGACTCGTGCTCGGAGATACGGTGTCGAAACAGTGAAACCGTCTCTGGTGGCTTAAGGTGGTGATTAGCGACAGTTATGTATGATAGAATAAGAAGAGCTGTGTGAGAGATTCATAGGGGGGATGAAGCAGAGAAACTCAATAAGGTCTCGGGTGCCCAATGAAGCATGTGAACACCGGATTATATATTCATGAGGATGAATGTATGTCGTGATGGCCAATCATATACAAGGAGTCACCGGCCATTTCAATCGTAATTGTTGGTGGCATAATTGAAATGAGATGAAAGGTCCGTTGGGTTATGAGTTTTGTATTTACTCCGGTTTATTATAACACCATGTATAGTGAGCCCCTCCTTTGGGCATTATACAACATGTGACGTCCTAATCAGCAAAGGGCATTATCGGGCTTGAAGTTCAAAAGTGGTTTAGTGGTATAATGCCCCATAATTACCCAATTATTTATTTGCTATGGATGAGAAAGACGTGGGGGAATCCTATTGGATCATTCAAAAGATCACTAGCGTTTTAATGCTCACGCCCAGTGGCGTATCTGAGAATTCATTTACCCTGTTCGAGCTCGAAAAAATGTGTCCTTATGCCTTAACAATAAACAATGCAATTACAAAATGACAAGTGGGCTAACTTCTAAACCATAAAAATTGATTTGTAAATGGTCCCATATTGAACTTGATATGGGACCATTTACAAATCATATATATTATATATATATATATATATATATATATATATATATATATATATATATATATATATATATATATATATATATATATGGTAGGGTTCTAGGGTGAACGTAATGTTATTTGTGAACCAACCTGAATCAATGATCTATTTTAGATGGACGGTTATAAAAAAGGCAATAAAATAAAGAGGTTAATGATATAATTAATTATTAATTAAAGATAAGAGTGTATTGGTAATTTTGCTATCCTATCATAAGTAAATATTGTATTTTTTTATTTCGCTAAGGTTATGTGTACACAAGTGTACAAGCTTTTTGCACACTGTTTTACATTTGTGTATTGAACTCATGTATACCTGTGTATATAAACAGTAAAACGCTGAAAAAAGAAACTTCATATGTTTTTTGTTTTTATTAAAAAACTATAACAATATTCTACTCAAATTAAAGAGAATAAAAAACCCGTTTTTATGGTGTATTTAAAAGAAAAAAATATTAACATATGAAAAAGTTATAACGATTTAAAGATCGTAAGGGGTGTTAGTTTTATGTTATAGCTTCCTTATTTAAACTGATTAATTACCATCATATCCTTTACATCTAAAAAAATATCAATGGCTCAGATTTGTTCACAAGGTTCACAAACAAGGATGTTGTTCACTCTTGATCCTAATTATATATATATACGTGCCTCTCGAAATCACGGGCCCTGTGCGGTGGTCCTCCCCACACACCCTCATCACCGCCACTGCTCACGCTATTCCCTTTTTTTTACCGTTTTACACTTTAGGGGGGGGGGGGGGGGGCATGTCTAGGCATCATGGGGCGTGATTGTGGCCTATTCACGCCACTTCACTTCCCACTATACATGGTGTAATAACCAATTTAATAAGTTTTGTATTTACGCCAAATTTATAGTAAATTTCAATATTTCAATATGAGTAAGGGGTAGGATTGGAAGAAAATGGTAAAAAATTGATATTAGAACTAAGATCCTTCCATTGCCATCCTAAAAATTGATGGAAATTACATTCTGGCACATTCAATTTGCTTAATATAGTAGTAAAGATAGATATAGAAATAGATTCTTGGATTGTATTATTATTATTGCACACTTCCTAACTAATTAGTCAGTCGTTATTTTGTCGCTAATCTGTAAGTGAAACCATATGTCATGGTAGCAGTCACTATTCTCTTTTGGTAGTCATGCATTAAACATTCCATCAGTGATCCTGATGTCATTAAATCATTAGAAATCCCATTATCTAAGCCTTGATTTCCGAACGGATAAAACGATAGTGTTATGGATTGAGACCATTATAAGGTATGAGACTTGTCGTACATCGCTTGTATGGGCAACGGATGTGGGTTTATATACCAAATTGGCCCTCTCACCCACCAGACTAGTCTTTTGGGTTGAGTTCTCTTGTTTGGTATATAACATTGGTGTCAGAGCCGGAACTCGGAGTGGTGGTCTAGGAAGAACCAGCCTCGGAGTGGTGGTCTAGGAAGAACCAGCCGTGACCAACGTGGCCGTGACCAACGTGCCTCGGAGTGGTGGCCTTGAAAGAGCAAGTTGTGACCAACATGGTTGTGACCAACGAGGACAGATTGTTATGGGCTGAGACCATTGCAAGGTATGAGACTTGTCCTACATCGGTTGTATGAGCAAGTGATGTGGGATTTATATACCACATGAGCGCTCTCACTCATCAGACTAGTTTTTGGGTTGAGTTCTCTTGTTTGGTATGTAACATATAGATTCCAATTGATTTGACAGGATACTAATTCGTTTAGTAGGGAAAACAATCAACCGAACAATAGCTTTGTGTTTGTGTCATTGTGTGTGTATATATTGATGGATTGAGAGAGATGTATATTTTAGATTTAATAAGCCAACTTCATATGTTTCATTATTTTTAAGGGTTTAATCATTAGTTTTATTCGGTTCATAAGGATAACTTTAGATAGAAAACCCTAAAAATTTGAGAAAACCCTAGAAAACATAACCCCTCGACAATTTTTTTTGAAAAAAATAACACATGTAATATACATGTTTTTAAGAGTTTTGGGTAAAAAACAAAAAAGTGGCAAAGGATTATTTAAAAAAATAAACAAATTACATCAACTTTTGTGACTAATATGTGTTAGACAAAAAATGTTGAAACTTGTTTATTTTTTTAAAAAAATATTCCTTAGGCGCTTTTTTTTTTTTGCCCAAAACTCTTAAAAACATGTATATTACATGTGTTATTTGAAAATTTTTTTTTGGGAGGTTGGGTTTTCTAAGGTTTCTCAAAGATTTAGGGTTTTCTATATAAACTTACCATATATATATATATATATATATATATATATATATATATATATATGAGAACCACCTTGAGTTGTGAGAACCGTAAGAACCAATATAAGCCATTGATCAAAAGTTTTTTAATAAATGAGATTAAAAGACAATAAAGTAGTTGTAATCATTGCGCTTTAATTAATGAGTTTTTGTTTTTAGTGGGATAAGGGTAAATTGATATTTTAATAAACTCTTTAATGATTGGTAATTAAAATTGTAATAATTTTGTTTTAATTAATGTTTGTGATTTAATTAATGTTATTTTTAAATCATGCAGTAAGAAAATTATTTTACGTAGGGGTTCAAACTTTTTTGCGCGTCGGTTTTAAACATTTTTACGCGCATGTTAAGACTTTTATTACGCGCGATTTTAAACTTTTTTTAAGCGCCGGTTTAGAACTTTTTTACGTGACAGTTTAAAACATTTTTTACCCGCGATTTTAAACTTTTTTACATGCGGGTTCAAATTTATTTTACGCGCCGTTTTAGAAATTTTTTTATGCGCGGTTTTAAACTTTTTTTACGCATCGGTTTTAAACTTTTTTTACGCGCCGGTTTTAAACTTTTTTTACGCGCCGGTTTTCAACTTTTTTTACACGCGGTTTTAAATCTTTTTTACGCGATGGTTTAAAACCTTTTTTACGCGCCGGTTTAGAACTTTTTACGCGCCGGTTTTAAACTTTTTTACGCGCGGTTTTAAATTTTTTTACTCGCCGGTATAAAAGTTTTTTTTACGCGCCAGTTTTAAACTTTTTTTACGCGCGGGTTTAAACTTTTTTTACGCGTGGTTTTAAACTTTAAAACAATTTTTTACGTGTTTAAACTTTTTTACAAAAAACAAAAAATATTTTACGCCAAAAAAATATTTTATTGTTACAAAAAACTTTTTTACAATATTTTTTTTTTAAAAACTTTTTTACAAGCCAAACATGTTTTTACGCTCCCGACACCCCGATTTCGGGTTTACGAAATTTGAGGATCTTACCAAACGAACTCACCCAAAAATCACGACTTAATAGATGTCTCATGTTGAATTTTAAATAGAAGATAGAGAAAAGATGTGATATGTTGAGTTTTAAATAGAAGAGAGAGAGAAAAAAAGTGACATGTTGACTTTTAAATAGAAGAGAGATAAAAGATGTGACATGAGAAGTAAAAAACAAAATATTCTTTTGATTTAATTTGGTTATGAGTGATGTGTAAATATGCTATTAGATGATATGAGTTCTCATGTTTCTCGCAACTGGGATTCGTTCTCTCTTGAACCGAATCCTATATATATATATATATATATATATATATATATATTAGAAAATACAAAGTATCTTGTTGTACAAAGTATCTCATGTTTCTCGCAACTGGGATTGCATATTAGAGAGAGAGAGTGTGTGTGAGAGAGAGAAAATATCAAATACAAAGTATCTTGTTGTACAAAATGTACGAATGAAGTGGAAAAGTAAAAAAAAAAAAACGCGGTGACATTTTTTGTAATTATTAACTCGTAGGGTAATTATCAAAATTACTCTTCATATGATCTTGTCGGGTAAATTTGATCTTATAGGGTAATTTTGTAAAATTATCTTGTAGGATAAATTTGATCTTCTAAGGTAATTTGTAGAGTATCATAATTACTCTATAAATGATCTTCTAGGATAATTTTGATCTTTTAGGGTAATTTTGATATTATAATTACTATACAAATGATCTTGTATGGTAATTTTGATTTTGTAGGATAATTTTGATAATTCCCTACGAGCAAAAAATTTACAAAAATGCCACCATGTTTCTTTTACCTTTACATTCTAATAGTACCTTTTGTACGATAAGTTTATTTGTACATGATCTTTTCTTTCTCTATATAAGGTCCTAATTAAACCATGTATTCAATTTTTGTGAATAAAATAAAAACTTTTTAGAGAATTTAACTGGAAAAAAAAACCCACAAGACTTCAAATTTATAATTTGATTCATTATAAACCAAAAGTTTTATTCTTGAAGTCATGTGGATTATGGTAACTGGTTTTTACTTATATTCGGTATATGCTTGTCCACTACTAAAATATATTTTTGATTGTTTTTCATACTTTAATTAGTATTTCAATTCAAATAAACCTGTCGTGATTCGTTTTGCTAAATTAGTTATTTTTTTAATTGTTATCATTATGTGATTTGCTTTGCTAAATTAGTTGTTTTTTTAAATTATTATTATTATTATTATTATTCTTCTTTTTTAACTTGATTATTATTTTCATGGGCGGACCTATATAGAAAAGTACGGATTTCTAGAAACCTATCCGGTTTCGAATTATTAGTAGAAAACTATATAAAAAATAAAAAGTGAACCCATAAATAAATTATGTAGTGAACCCATAATAAAAAATGTCTAAGTAGTCCAATGAATCACAACTTGCTTTCCATGTGTGTGTCTTCGATTAATCTCGGCCCAAGCATATTGTTTATAATGTTTTTTTAATAAACCTGAATTAGGTCCCATTCCAATCTACTGGCCCACTGCCATTTGAAAAGATGACATGCGGGAATTTAACAATTGTTGATTGAATTGTATGCACTTTGTGTTGCTCCACCATAAATTTACATCTTGTAGATGCATATTAGGTGATGCTCTTCTGTTATGTAATTTCATTTTTGTTTAAAATATGATTGATTATATGTGAATTTCGTTCTAGTGGACTAAAATAGTTGGCATATAATTGGATAAAACATGGATTTTGACAAATTAAATCAAACTAAAACTACTTGTTAAAATCTATCACTAAATAAATACTTAGAATTTGTGATTTCGACAACGCGTATTAGTTTAAGATGCTCTTGAATGTTATTTTAAGCTACACATAAGTTATTTGTAAGGTGTTTTATTGTTTTGATATGCTACTCTAGTTTGTCTTGTGATATTTATACATAAATTGTGGATTCATTCCGTTTTATAGTAACACCAGAGAAAGAATCCTAATCTTTTAGTTAGTATGTTAAATTCACAGGTGTTAGTTTTTGGCACTTTAGCAATTTTAGTTTTTATGAAACATGAATTTTGGGCTAATTCTAATAGAAATTTGATATGAAATTTAGGTCTTTATTATGTTCCGTGACTCGACCCGGCCTGGCCCGAAAATTATAACGAATGGTTGTGAAAATTTGACCACCCAAAAAAGTGAACCCATAGGAAAAAAATACTGAATCCGCTACTGATAATTTTACCCATGATCTATACATTTCAGGATTAATTGTTGAAGAGAAAAAAATTGCATTAATCCAACCCCACCCCCCCAATTACTTATAGGGCACAACACATCCACAAATTTCCTAGCTTCTAACATGGATATCTTTTCATCTTTGCAGACTCTTCTCTCTTTGTTCATCATTTTAGTGTTTTTTATTTGTGTAAAATGCTTTTCGTTTGATTCCAAGGACGGGAAAAACATACCACCATCTCTGCGAAAACTTCCCATAATCGGAAACTTCCACCAGCTAGGCTCGAGCCCTAATCGCAACCTCCAACTATTGTCCCAAAAACACGGACCATTCATGCTCCTTCATCTTGGTAGCATCCCCACACTTGTAGCATCCTCTGCTAAAGCAGCTGAAGAGATCATGAAAACCCATGATCTCTCATTTTGTAGTCGACCTAGCTTAACCATGCCTAACATACTCCTCTATGGTTCTAAGAACACCGGCTTTTCTCCTTATGGGGAATATTGGAGGCGGTTCAAGAGTATTGTGGTGCTCAAGCTTCTAAGTAATGCACGAGTTAAGTCATACCAAAAAGTGAGAGCAAACGAGATAGTTCATATGATTCACGTGCTTGGAGAAAGTTGTGGTACTACCATTGATATGGGGTCGGTGTTTGGTTCACTGACAAGTAACATAGTTAGCAGGGTCGCCCTCGGAAGGAAACTTGATGGACCGAAGTACCAAAAACTATTAAGTGCGTTCTTCGACGCATTTACTGTCTTTAGTGTTGGTAGTTATATTCCATGGTTGTCATGGGTAGATCAAGCCATTGGTTCAGTAGGAAGAGCCGAAAGAATTGCTAAAGAATTTGATGAGTTTCTTGAAAGCATCATTGAAGAACATGCAAACAAGAAGAAAGGGGAGGATGCTAAAAGTAACGAAGGAGAAGACTTCGTTGACATTTTACTAGATCTGCAAACAAACAACGCATCCGATTTTACTCTTCAAAGAGATTCCCTTAAAGCTCTCATCTTGGTATCATTTCTCCATCTTTATTTAGTATATGCAAGAACATCTATCACTACTATCTATCTTTCATCTATCTATTTTCCACTATTAATGATGATATTGATGCCAATTTCTCTAAATTTTTAAATAATTAAACATGAAGTCGTAAAGAATTTTATGACTTCTAAATTTTCTAAAGTTCATATGTGCTCCTATGTATTAAGAAACTTTCAAATTCATTGAACAAATGTTGTAAATATTGCATTTTTTACTCTCCATCTCATAGACAATATTTTTTTACTCTCTATCTTATAGACAATAAAAAATATTATTTCTTTATAAATTGTTGGGACATGTAATTTTTGTGGGTAAAACTCTCCCACGACCCTTTCAGTATAATAAGCTGCTGAAAACCATAAATGAAATTATTTTCTGTTTATTTGCCTAGTGTTGTTCAGTTTTTTTTTTAAAAAAAAAATCTTCCATCTATTTGCCTAGTGTTGTGTAGTTTTTTTTTCAAAATCTTCCATCTATTTGCCTAGTGTTGTATAGTTTTTTTTTTTTTTTCAAAATCTTCCACCTAACTTTTATGACGTGTTTGTTAGGTAAAAGTTTCAATGAAGTTTCTACAAACCTTTTTTGTTTCTCCTTTTCTTTTTCTTTATTGACTAATTTTCTTTTACATATTTCTTTTACTTTTTTCCTTTCAATTTCATTTCAAAATATAACTTACTATAAATTATTAACTTAGTATTTTTACATCCAGATTCAGATTTACTAGAAGTATACACAGGTTGAAATCATTTACTATTATAAATCCTGCTAATTTAAAATGAGTTTAAATTGGTAAGCACTACACTACACACAACGTCACCACCCATACCACTATACAATTCATCGAAATCTATCGTTACAAATTTTAACCCCCACCGTAACGCGTGAGTTCACAGTTCTTAACGTTAACACCCCCGTCGTATCTACATTTCGAACTCGTCGCGAAAGCCGCATTCGTATGTCTCGCCTTCATCAAACTGAAAAATTGTCTTTAAAGACATTTTGTTGCTAAGTTATTTATTTTACGGTGATATAGTATTCCGCCGCAACGCGCGACAAGAAATACTAGTTTATATTAAAGACAAAGGCTTAATCCCCCAGCTTTTTTAGTACTATCTATGAGACGTTTATACTTATTTAATGATTAAGATTAAATACAAAATCTCCTAAAAGTAAGAAGGGTATCAAACGACCTTATTCAAGCGGCATTCAAACCATTTAATTAAACTCTACAATGTGAGATTTTAGGTTTTTGTTTGTAGATGTTTAGCTTGTAGATTTTAGACTTTTTGTTTACATCACTCTGTCTTTTTATTTATAATTGTGTCTTTTCTATATTTGCGTCATTGTGTCTTTTTCTTTGACATTATGTTATATTTTTCGGTATTTTGTTATATCTTGCTCAACATTGTGCTATATTTTGCGATCTATTGTGTCTTTGTACGCTTCTTATTTTTAGGAGCTTTTGTAGAATAACTTTACCCCCTTATTTAAACCTTACCATCTAAGAACAAACACACCCGAACCCAAATAAAGGTTCCATACCATAAATAAAACAATACAAAATAAAACATAAGAGATCATGTACGAGAGAGAAATTTCATACAAAGTGTAGGAAAAAATCACTGCCCTACACGTGTCTTTCTCAATTTAAGGAGGGAAGTGTATGATGCTCTTTTCTCCCTTGAACTAGTTGCCCCCCTTAATTTTCAAATGACTATAACTTTTCATAATTTAATATTTTTTAAAAGTTACATCTCGTATTAACGAACATTTCATTCTCTTTAAGTCGAGCAGACTATTGCTATAGTTTTCTTAATTTTCTTTACAGGATACGTGATTACACATTACACATTACACATTCAATGTAAACCATTACGTGATTACAGATTCAACATAATCATTTGTGATTACACATTCAGTATAAATCCATTACGTGATTACACATTCAATATGATTTGTTATGACTGATGTAATACAATTATGCTTATTACGTGATTACACATTCAATAATAGAACTTAATTGTTTATGCTTTAATATACGATTAAATCTCTAATATACGTCATTATGTGGTTATTATAGGTTGATTGGCTAATATTTTGTATTACATTTATACTTAATACATGATTAGACCTGAAATATTTAGGTAATTTCATGAGATATTATGTATTACATGTTTTTTTTATTGCAATTCGTAATCACTCAGTGGGGTTTCACATAAATATTATAATGAAATCACGTAATGTTTATGCATAAATCACGTAATCACGTAATAATATATAGTCAACTATTGCTATGTAATTACGTAATCACTCAATAGGGTTTCACATAAAATACTATAATGAAATCACGTAATGAGTTATGTTACAGTACGTAATTAACATAATCACGTACGTTACACAATCACGTAACGTTACTGCTTGTAAAATAAATAAAAAAATTAAGAAAAATATAGCAATAGCATACTCAAATTAAAGAGAATAAAATGCTAATATGATGTATTTAACAAAAAATATTAACGTATGGAAAATTATAGCCATTTGAAAATTATGGAAGAAGTGGGTTTACGAGTAAAAAATATTGGATTTTCTTTTTGACCCCTTTTCCCTACATGTTTCTCTTGTTTTTAGTTAATTGAAATCCATATTTGGGGACCATATAATCTCAACCATTTATCTTACAAATTGATGACCAGATTGTCCCTTACATTTTGTACGCTAAGATTGTCTTGTACAATAACCTTCCTCCAAAATAAAAACTCTTAAACTAAACCAACCCTAAAATTAAAAAAACAAGGATAATCGCTTGTGCTACAAGTATTTCACATCTAGCCCACTCTACATCTAAACAACAATTAGGATTTAACTTCTAACAATCACCACCTTAATCATACATAATATGGACATGCTTCTTGTTTAGAGTAGGGTTGCCTCGTCATCTTCTTGGCCTAGAGAGACCCTTCTTTGGCTTTGAACTTTGGCACTCATACACAAAGTGACCAAATTCTTTACATTTATAGCATTTAACAGTGACTTGTCTTATTCTTCTTTTGGTTCACGTTCTTCACTTTGTTCCCAATGTTTACTGCTTGATTCAGGTCTACCCTCACGACCTTTACCGTTTCCGTAACTTTTGCCCTCCTCTACGACTCCTTTGGCAACAATCACAACCACCATTCCTCTGTTTAGTATGTTCATCGTCAAAGTGAACAAGAGTTTGCCACAAGTATATATAGTTAAGTCTTGGTGTTTCACTTGCTCCTCATAAGCCTTTAGCTTACCCACCAGCTTTTCTAACTTTTCTAAGGACACTTTTTTTAGAATATTAAGTCTTGGTGTTTCACTTGCTCCTGATAAGTCTTTAGCTTACCCACCAGCTTTTCGAACAACACTTTTTTTTAGAATATTGTTCAGTTGAAGCTACAATTAGTAGATATTTTATGGGCATAAAGTTTAGAAACTTCCTCCCAAGTACCTCATCATCAAGTGATGATCTAAGACTCTTGTAACTTGATTGCAAAAACTTAACCACAAAGTCATCGATGGATTCAGCATCTTTTAAAAATTCCAGCTCATTCCTCAACGTTATTAATCTAGCTTTTAAACCATCTTGGCTCCAAAATATCTAACCCATAGTGCCCAACACCCATCCTAAGCATTTTGTTACTTGTCGAATTGGAGCAACACATCCTCTGATAATGATTGAAATATCAATGCTTTTGACATCTATATTTTTCAATCATCAATTGCACCTTGATTTACATGATCTATGGTCTCTCATAGACCATGGGTACCTAAGATGGTTTCCATCATTATAGACTACGTAGTATAGTTTGTTATGGTCAGTTTTGGGCATTTCAATGTCACTTTGCTTGGTTTTCATGTTGTTACCATCACCGCATCGACTAATTTTTCTACCACGTTCTTACCAAACTACTTAATCACTTAAGTTCCTCAACATAGATTAGTCCCTACTAGCTGATTACATGCACCCTAAGTCGACTTGTCTAAGCCAACCAATTCCAGTCACTTGAATCACGTTTCTCACATGCTTGATTTGCTAATATTTTGTATTACATTTAACTTAATACGTGATTAGACCTGAAATATTTAAGTAATTTCATGAGATATTATGTATTACATGTTTTTTATTACAGTTATGGTTATTACGTAATCACTCAGTGGGGTTTCACATAAATATTATAATGAAATTGAAGGGGTATGGTCCCAAAAACCTTGCGCCAATCAAGGAAACCATACCCATTAATAACTACTAAGGAAACTTCGCACAGACTTCTTTGCCAAATTGAGATTTATTAGAACTCTGCGCCAAATACACAAGAGAGGAAATGATCATATAACTCGCGCAAGGTTCAAAGTTAAAAGCCTAAACATTCTCTTTGGATAAAATGCTTCATTTAACTACCTTGCGCGGCTCGCGCAAGGTTCAAAGTTAACCTTGAAACAATCTCGTTTGATAATGCTTCATGCACAAACCTTGCGCGGATATTTATATCAAAGCAAGTATCCACCAAAACGTTGCGTTAAGCAGCAAAGAGAGGAAAGAAGATCAGTTAACTAACTTACGCTTCCCGCACAAGGAAACAGTTAATCCTGAGAAACTTTCCCTTAGCAAAATCCTTGACTTGGTGCAGAAGCAAAGGGACCTTTTCTGTTGTAACAGAATGTACACGTGGCGACCAACAGATGGGTAACAGCTGTGAAGTCTTCTAGAAACCACTAACACCCAATCGTGCAAGCATCTTTTCGGTTATAACCAATTACCACATGGTAGCATCTGGACAGCTGAGGAAGATCACGGTGATGGCATGCTCACATTTATAAAATGTAGTGATCTCATGTTGACACGTGGCACCTCCCTAACCGCTGATGAGCTCACGATCCGTGTGCACTAACGGATTTCCACAAACATTAACGGAATAGCAGAAGATTCCGTTAAAGTTAACAATCTCTCCTTTTGGCGCCAAACACCGGCTATAAATAAGTAACTTGGAGTTCAAGAAAAGGTATTCACTCCCAACTACTCTCTCTCTTACAATACTTTACTTCCGACTACCTGTACTTTTTCTCACGCCGGAGGGTGGTCACGGAGAGTACCCCCTTCTCCCCGTGGCGAGCTAACGGTGTTCTGTTTTGCAGGATCAGCCGGAGTATTGTTTCATTCATCCTCATCGTGAAACCAAACGAAGGGTTAACCATTTTTTGCAGAGCCCATTCCATAGATCTACTTAGATTCCAGTCTGATTGATCTAGGGTTTCTTCATTGGCGCCCACCGATTTCAATTCTTTCTCATCTTTCGTTTCGTTTCACCTAGATCTGCAGCATCATGGCTGATGGATCTTTTTAGGATCCTCGATCGGAGATTCGACGCGTCGTTGTCGGACAGATCGACGGACAAATAGCTGAGGATTCTTCTAGCGAAGCTAATGCTCAGTATGATCCTAATCATGCGAGTATTCCTGTAACGACGACGGCTCATCAGGTTGATGTTACGTCGATTTTGGAGAGACTCCATTATCGTGGTTAATCAAATCTCAAGCGGCTCTAAACCCTATGTATGCTCAGTTATGTGCCCAAACCAGAACTCCAGCTATTAAAGCTCCAGTTAACGCTCATCAGGTCCGTGCTTTGCCGGCACCTCGAGTTTTGAGTTATAATACTCAAAGTCATGCTCGTTCCCCTTCGCACATGCCTGAAGATGGAACAGAAATGTATTCTAAAACCAGGAATGATTCTGTTCATTCTGGTAATAGACGGCAAGAAGACAACATTCAGCATCGTGCATCTGTCCACTCTCCTTTGGGCCCGCGGTCTTCACAGAAGCAGGACACCTAACACGATGAGCTCGATAAGACCTATGAGGAAGGGGATAATGCAAGTATTTTCAATCGAATATCTGCAGATCATGCTAGTTACAAGCCAAAAGTACGTGCAGTATACAAGCCAGAAGCTGAACATGATTACAATTTGGTGTATCACCCAACCGAAGCAGCTGAACAATCAAAGTTTACCAGAGAGATAGCACTGGCTCCGTTGGAGCGAGCGAAATTACCATCCAACGTTGGAAAGTTTAACGGTATAATCGATCCTGATGATCGCATGCTCCTCTTTACCGATGCAGGGTTACTTGGGTGCTGGACATTGCCAATGTGGTGTCACCTATTTGTACAGACCCTTACCGGCGCTGCGCGCCTTTGGTTTGATAATTTGCCAACAGGTTAACTTTCCTCTTGGAATGACTTAAAAGAAAAATTTCTTACACACTTCAGTCAGCAACGGCGATACGTGCGCGACTCCTCGGATGTAATGAACATCTGGTGAAGGGACGATGAGAACCTTGAAGATTTTATAACGCGATGCAATAAAGAGGTGTTGGAGATGTTCACGAAGACCTTATACGCGCGCAGTTCAAGTACGCGGTAAGGTGTGACGAAATGATTAAAGTGTTATCTGGTACAACTGGCCTTCCAAAAAGCTGGGATAAGCTCATGGCGGCATCCAAGGTCTACGCCCAGACTGAGCACAACTTAAATTCTAACAGGCCACCTCTACCTCAGAATCGTCCGCAAGACCTGAGTAGAGGTAGTCGCAAGTATAAGAGAAATTGGAAAGATTCAAGTCAGAATTCGTATTCTCCTTATTCACCAATTGATGCGCGTGCAACAATCAACAAGATAACAACTCAAAAAGTGATTAAACAAGAGAATAGGGAACGCTAGTGGACTCCCTTAATGAAATCTCCGGCTGAAGTTCTGAGCACTGAGAATTATCAGTTCAAACAACCGCAACCAATGAAAAACAAAAAAAGGCAAGACCCAAATTTGTTCTGTGACTATCATAGAGACACAGGCCACACAACAGATAACTGCATCAGTCTGCGCACGGATATTGAAAAAGCATTAAAGAGTGGGAAGCTTACGCATCTACTCCAGAATGTGCGCAAAGAGATTAAACAGATTACGCGTGGGGACAAAGGGCCTAGCAACAAGAAAATGAAACAACACGTTTCCATGATTCAAGGTGGCTCGTCGCGCAAGCGTAGCCTTCAACATTTTCAAAACAACACATGGCGCGAACAGCAAGTCATTTTTCCTATCGTTCCAGGAGGTCCTCAAGAAGACCGGCCAGTGATTATCACATGTATCTTTGGACACTACCAAACAGATTATATGTTTATAGATCCTTGTAGTTCCATGGATATTATGTATGAGCAGTGCTTCAAGCAGCTAGATCCTAAGGATAAGGCACGCTTGGAACCAGTTGATTTTCCATTAACTGGATTCTGCAATGAGGCTGTCTTTCCTCTAGGACAAATCCTTTTTCCTGTTACTTTATCTGATGGGAGGTGTTCTCGAACGAGTAACGTCAACTTCATGGTGATGCCGGCAAATTCCCGTCACGATGTACTATTGGGACGCCGCGCAGAGCGTGATTTTAGTATGATTACCTCCGCTCCACATGCCGCATGTGGTTTTCCAACACCAAATGGTGTAGCTATACTTTACGCGCGGAAAGAAATCATGTCTATTGAAGAACCAGTTAGTAAGGCTGTCAAGACACTGCCAAATAACGAACCAGAAAAATGGGTACTCAACAATAAGTATCCCGAGCAAACAATCCTGTTAGGACCTACAGTCAGTATTGAAACTCACGCAAAACTTAAATTACTGTTGTTTCGCAACAAAGACATTTTCGCCTGGACACCTGCCGACATGGTCGGTGTCCCACGCAACGTTGCGGAACATTATCTGAATGTATTTCCGTCAGCAGAACCAGTTGTACAGAAAAAGCGCAGCCTTGGGTCAGAAAAGACAGAGGCGATGAACGAACAAGTCACCGAGTTATTAAATGCTGGTATTCTGCGCGAAGTCAAATACCAAGCCTGGGTGGCAAACCCAGTCATGGTAAAGAAACATAATGGTGGATGGCGGATGTGCGTAGATTTTAAAGATTTAAACAAGGCGTGTCCGAAAGATTGTTATTCTCTTCCTGAGATTGACAAAAGGTTGACTCATTAGCTTCCTTTCGCTGGAAATGTTGTCTAGATTGTTATAAAGGTTATCATCAAGTCTTGATGAAAAAAGAGTACGAAGATAAAACCGTTTTTGCATGGAGAAGGGCATTTTTTGTTATATCAAGAAGCCTTTTGGTCTCTGCAATGCAGGAGCTACTTATCAAAGATTGATGGATACAGTTTTTGGAGATGATATCGGAAAACTGTGGAAGTCTACATTGATGATTTGGTCATTATGAGTAATTCAGAAGACACTATGTTAGACAACATCCAACGAACTTTTGATTCTCTGCGAAAGGTAAATTTAAAGTTAAATCCAAGCAAATGCTCATTCGGCATGGAGGAGGGCAAATTTTTGGGTTTCATCGTCACCAAGGACGGTTTCAGGTTAATCCTGAGAAGGTCGCAATACAAAAAATGTCTTCTCCTAGTACCATCAAAGAGATGTAAAATTTGGCTAGAAGGTTAGCTGCGCTAAACCGCTTCCTCGCCAATCATGCTACAAAGTCTTATCCATTTATTCAAACCTTACGCAATTGTACGAAGAACAAAGAGTTCGCATGGACTCCTGAAGCTGATCAGCCTTTCCAGCAAATGAAAGATTGTTTAGTTCAACTTCCCACACTTACTGCTCCTCGAGTAAAAGAACCCATGGTCTTATATCTTGCTGCATCTGAGGTAGCAGTAGGTGATGTCTTGTTGGTAGAACGCGAAGGGGTCCAATCTCCAATTTATTATATCACCAAGATGTTGAATGACCCAGAGACAAGGTATTCAATTATGGAGAAATTAGTTTTAGCATTGGTCCACGCCTCGCGCATGCTGCGAAGATACTTTTCAGGACATGTTATTACTTTTAACAAATTTTCACATTGGCCAAGTCTTGACAAAGCCAGATGTTTCTGGACGACTAGCGAAGTGGGCAAAAGAATTGGGAGGTTATAACATTTGTTATAAACCTAGACCAGCTATCAAAGGCCAAGTTTTGGCAGATTTCATCGCTGAACTTCCTGCTGATAAAATTGAAGAATGTCAAGCAATTCAAAACCCAGACCCAGTCATAGAAAATAGAGCCTGGACACTGTTTACAGATGGTGCATCAAACAATGATGGGGCTGAAGCAGGTCTTCGATTAATGAGTCCAGTGGGAGCAGAATTCACATATGCAATTTGGTTGGATTTTAAAACCACCAACAACGAGGCTAAAATATGAAGCTTTCCTAGCAGGCTTACGCCTCGCTATTAAAATGGGTGCAACAAACTTAGAAGCCCATGTGGATTCATTATTAGTTGCTGAGCAAGTAATTGGAACGTACGATGCAAAGGGAGATATCATGGCTTTGTACTTGGCGCAAGCCAAGGCTCTTATAGCACAGTTCCAACAATTTAAAGTCACACACGTCAAGAGAAGCGAAAACAAACATGCTGACGCTCTAAGTAAACTCGCAACAACTAGTTTCAACCATTTGGCAAAGGAAGTTCGCATCGAAGTTTTAAGTAATCTATCAGTCCATCTTAGACAAGTAACAATGGTCGAAGTAGGAGATCCATCATGGATGTCTCCAATAATGATGTATTTGTTACATGGTCCTTTACCAGAAGATAAAGCGCAAGCACGTAAGTTACGGTGCAAAGCTCTCAATTACGAGATGGTTGACGGTATTCTGTACCGACGCTCTTACATGGGTCATTCGCTCCGCTGTTTAACAAACATGATGCGCAATACCTGATCAGGGAGGTTCATGAGGGGCTATGTGGTATACATTATGGGCTGCGCATGGTAGTAGCCAAAGTGAAAAGCGCAGGGTATTATTGGCCTGGATTGTACGTTGACGCTGTATAGATCTTGCGCAAATGCATGTCCTGCCAAAGGCATGCCCCTAAAACGTTGCGCCCAAAGAATCCTTTGGTACCCGTCACAACAGCTTGGCCTTTTCAACAATGGGCCATTGAATTAGTGGGACCATTTTCGGATGCACCTGGCGCAGTCAAGTTTATCATTGTTGCGGTCGATTACTTCACCAAATGGGTTGAAGCTAAACCTTTAGCTTCTACTACAATGATGGTAATTCACAAATTCATCTGGGAATACATCATTTGCCGTTTTGGTCTGCCCATGCGCATTATTACTGACAACGATCCAAATTTAACGGCTGAAGAGTTGCAAACGTGGATGACCCAAATGGGAATCCAGCATGTTTTCGCTTCTGTTGCGCACCCACAAGCAAATGGTCAAGTTGAAAGCATAAACAAACAGTTGGTCGACGGTATCAAGGCCCGCCTCGGCACGGCACGGCGGGGGTGGGTTGACGAATTGCCTAGCATCTTGTGGGCACAACGAACTATGCCGAAGACTAGCACTGGAGAAACTCCTTTTAGCCTTGTGTACGGCATAGAGGCTGTGATTCCTGCCGAAATTGGGTTACCATCTCCAAGGATGCTAGCCTTGGAAAAACAAGATAACGAAGAACAAAGAGGCATTGATCTAGACTTATTAGAGGAAAGATAAGAGAATGCAGCGATTTGCGAAGCTAAGTACAAGTCTCAGCTTGAAAAGTATTACAACAAAAGGGTACGCATCTGCTCCTTTTTTCCTGGTGACTTTGTTCTTCGTGATAATGAAGCGTCGAATGTCGAAAAACCGGGGAAGTTAGCCCCGCGCTGGGAAGGTCCGTGCGTGATAAATGAAGTATTGGGAAAAGGCGCGTACACTCTGAAGCGTATGGACGGATCCAGTGTTCCTCGGACCTGGAACGCCCAACAACTACGCCGATGTTATATGTAATCTCAGTCCTCTAAGCAACTTCTGGGCGTTGCGTAACGAGACTGCTTACTTTACTTTTTATGTAATCTTAGTGGCAGCCATAGCTTTACGCTTTATCAGTATGAATAAAATACTCTGTTACTACTTACAGTCTTGTATATGTTCATTTACAAATGCATGCAATTCCTTTGGATAAACAAAAACATAAACTCATGAACCACAAGCTAACTTAATACTTACACTCACACATGAGAAAAGAAATTGTTCATTTGTCTATCCTACACAAGTAATTGGTCCATGCAAACATTGTAAAGCTAAAATATATTATATTCACATCAAAAGTACTTGCGCAGCAGCGCAACGTTACACGTAATTACAAAATAAAGAATTACAAATTTCCTACCCTATGGATTTTGTGCCCGCCTGCTTCTCTGTTGTTGAGAAGATCTCCTTTAGTCTATCAACAAAGTCTTCTTGTGGCAGCGCGACATCCACAAGGTCCATAATCGGAATCTGCAACTGATCATATTTTTCTTTAGCAGCATAATAAATGGCAGCAGTATTTAACCCATGCGTGGCAGCCCAGCTTGTATCCCATTCAGTATTCAACGCATGTGCCACATGCAAAGTGCACTCTTTATACGGCATGCCCGTCACTGCGTGCAGCCATCATCAATTCTGCCACTCTCTCATCCAACTCCGTGGAGTTAAGGATGGCATTTGCGACCTGTATACAAATACAATCAGTATATGTTATGACGATCAAACCGTACATGTATAAAGAAAAGGGAATATTACCTCCACAATCCCATACTCCCGCAACCAGGTAAGCTGGTTCATGAGGGATTCGGTCAGGCTTTCTGCTGTAGCGCGAGTGACCTCCGTGTCGTTAAGTTTTTGTTCACCTTCAGTTAAACGGCGGGTCAACTCGGCTTTCTCTGTTCGCTGAAGGTTGATATCTTTTTTTCAAAATATCAACCTTATCTTGCAGCCGCGCCTGGTCAAATAACATAGAAGTTAGATCATCAATCTCTTTATTCTTAAGAAGGAGAGTCATTTTGGTTGATACCTCATTCTGCTCGCTCCTTTCTCTATGAGAGCGCGCCTCTTCTGCTGCCGCAACTGCATCAGCTTTCTCTTTCTTAAGCTTCTCAATTTCGTTGCACAGAGATATCTTTTCTTTGTTATCACGATCGCAAGCCTCCACAAAGCGCTTGCGCTCGTCCGCATGTTGTGCAGCAGAGGCCTCACATTTGTGCTTCCAAGACAGCGCAGACCACTCCTCGGTCTTCTTCTCCTCCTCAAACTTGGCTTTTTCAGCCTCAAAATCGACGATTATCTTTAACGTCTTCTCTTTCTCAAGTTTGGCCTTCGCCTTATCAATCTCAACCTCATCCCACTCCTTGTTCATACTGCGCCGTTCGCACACGATCCTATTTATTGTGGAAGAGGCAAGGGCAGACTCTTGCAAATATGACTCATATGTAGCCTCATGATCTTTCTCCTCCTGGCGCTTCACCTCCGCCGGGGGAAGATGCCCTTATACCACTCCCTACAGGAGTGCCAATCAGTAAAAAAAAATCACCCTGTTTAACCTTCCACACAGGCTGATGTATCGCAGAGGCCCGCTTCTCAGAATAAGAGCGATAGTAATAATCCCCAGGCGTCTCCTCTTGGCGAATGGGCGACTCCTCATCAGAATCCTCAAAAGACATAAAGCCTTCGCTTTGTGTTGAAGGGCCAGCTCCCTTAGATATCAACTTTGAAGGCTCCGACACAGGGGAAGATATTTTTTCTTGCTCCGCGGTAGCAGTATCTTTCACCCCAGCATCTGTAGCTGTATCTTTAACCTGCTCGCCAGCAGGATTCTTAGCATCAAATTTGTTAGGCTCTTCTTCCGGAGCCACCTTCTTAGTATTTTCTGGGACGATGGGGTCAGCGTAAAAAACGGGTGCTTCTCGCTCCGCATCTTCCTCCTCAACCTTTTCAGGCCTGCGCGGCGATGGTATAGTAGATGCGGTAGCCGGCGCAGCCTTCACCATTTTCTCTACAAAACATATTAATAAATACCAAGTATAAGATTCTGCGCAACTTTTCTGACAAAAATGCGCACCAAACTGAACATACCAGGTGAGAACTTCTTTATAAAGGCATCCAGATTGCCCTTCTTGCCAATGCGCGGGCGCGCAACTTTTGTTGGAACAGGAGGTTTAGTTTCAGACTCCTTCCTCTTCTTGGACGTGCGCTTCAACGCCTCTTCCGGGCTTGAGGGTATTTCCAAGGGATCATCTGGGTTCGAGGCAGGAAGAGAGGAGGTGTCAGTGGGTTCTGGCTTTGGTTTCCTCAAACCTACAGGCGCAAGACCCTCCAGCGAGTCCGACACCACCACATAATCACAGCAAAAGTCAGATACGAGACGCGTACCTTTCTTACCCGCAGCTTTCGCAACAGCTAATGGTTTGGTTTTTTGATCTGGTTTAGAAGGGGGAGGTGCAGCAGCTGCGGCAACAGTTGGTTTCTTCTTCTTCGAGTCAGGGCCTACGCCCAATTTTAGCAAATCACCTACATAGTCAATCATATTGAACAAAGGTTGCGCCATTAGTTATATTGCAATATTACTTAGAAAATATGTTCAAGAGTAATATTGCAATATCAACTTAGGCCTTGTAAGAATTTAATTACCAGTCGTAGAAGATGGTTGCGCCTCCAGATCCTCCTTCTTGGGCAGCTCAAAGATCCCCAAGCTTTGTGAGAACCAAGTATCCTCACCCTCAGCAATGGGCACAACGACCATTTTCCCTTTTTCTCTCTTGAAAGATACCAAGTAGAGCGGCGCAGCTACATAACAAATATTTTTACATCAGTACATATCTATTAAAAGATATTACTAGGAAGTTAAACAGTTACGTACCAGTCCCGTCTTCAGTATACACCGGTTTTTCCCGGCGTTCTTTCTTCCAAAAAATACTCATCCCAGCAGCGATGAGGGCCCTTTCCGGCAACACAATGTTGGGCACATCTTTAATATCCTAGTACCACACCTTGTTGCCAGGAATGGGGAGGGTTTCCAGCTCTATAACCTCACCGGCCCGGAAAGTCATCTTCATCGGGATTACTGCCGCCTTTATAAAGAAAAACCTCTGTTTCCAGTCGTGATAAGATTTAGGTGGCACTAACAGCAACCGTTTTGTTTGCATGCGTTGTTGGAATGAGTAGAAACCCAACGAGCAGTGCAACTGATAGAAGACTCGGAACTTCTCGACCGTCGGTACGATTTGCATCGACCGGCAAACAAACTCAAAATGCCGGATCCTTACCATCCCCATCGGACTCAATTGAGAAATATGGAATTTATAATAACCAAGAATTTACAGCATAAAATGGGTCACCGGAAGCCTGAAATTTCCTTCGGCAAAATAGTCATAGAATAACGTGATATAGCCGGCCAAAGCATCAGCCGCCGTGGCATTCGCCACCGGAAAAAAAACGCCTTCCAAGACGGAGCGAACAGGAAGTTGGTAGCAAGATTATCAAAATCTTTCTTCGACCACTTTAATGGTGGCAAACTTGACGTCGATGGCATATCAGCAGAGCCTGCACCGGTGGCCATAACTCAAACTTTGAAGAATAAGCAGAAAACTTTGAAGATCGCCGGAATATATGAGCACAAGTTTTTCTCTCAAGATTTAATCTGGTGAGGAAGCAAATGGATCGTTGATCCCTTTATATACTAATCGCAATTAATGCACGATTTGACTGCAGCGACTTTTGCGACAGTCATGTATCCCCAAGTAACTGCAGGGGCGAGTGGGGAACAGTAAACCGCCCCACGCGCGCGAGTGTCGCCGAAATAACATTAAATGCCGTAAGGCATGTACTGTTGACAACCTGTCAACAGTACCACCACGTCTCAAGAACGTGCATCTTCACCAACTACACCATCCGGATAAGTGACACGTGTCCAAGTATATTTGAAATTCAAATACTTTTTCAAAATTCACTTACGACACGTCACCAAGATACAGAAAACAACAAAAGGCTAGTACTTACTTAGCACAACACATTTATCTCAAGTCCAGTGCTCCACCTAATTTTTATTCTTACATAGGAGCAACACTGGACTGGGGGGATTTGAAGGGGTATGGTCCCAAAAACCTTGCGCCAATCAAGGAAACCATACCCATAAATAACTACTAAGGAAACTTCGCTCAGACTTCTTTGCCAAAATGTGACTTATTAGAACTCTGCGCCAAATATACAAGAGAGGAAATGATCATATAACTACCTTGCGCGGGCTCGCGCCAGGTTTAAAGTTAAAACCCTAAACATTCTCTTTGGATAAAATGCTTCATTTAACTACCTTGCGCGGCTTGCGAAATTCAAAGTTAACCTTGAAACAATCTCGTTTGATAATGCTTCATGCACAAACCTTGCACGGATATTTATATCAAAGCAAGTATCCACCAAAAGGTTGCGTTAAGCAGCAAGGAGAAGAAAGAAGATCAGTTAACTAACTTACGCTTCCCGCGCAAGGAAACAGTTAATCCTGAGAAACTTTCCCTTAGCAAAATCCTTGACTTGGTGTAGAAGCATAGGGAATCTTTTCTGTTGTAACAGAATGTACACGTGGCGATCAACAGATGGGTAACAGCTGTGAAATCTTCTAGAAACCACTAACACCCAATCGTGCAAGCATCTTTTCGGTTATAACCAATTGCCACATGGCAGCATCTGGACGGATGAGGAAGATCACGGTGATGGCATGCTCACATTTATAAAATGTAGTGATCTCATGTTGACACGTGGCACCTCCCTAACCGCTGATGAGCTCACGATTCGTGTGCACTAACGGATTGCCACAAACATTAACGGAATAGCAGAAGATTCCATTAAAGTTAACAATCTCTCCTTTTGGCGCCAAACACCGGCTATAAACAAGTAACTTGGAGTTCAAGGAAATGTATTCACTCCCAACTACTCTCTCTCTTACAGTACTTTACTTCCGACTACCTGTACTTATGCTCACGCCGGATGGTGGTCACGGAGAGAACCCTCCTTCTCCCTGTGGCGAGCTAACAGTGTTTTGTTTTGCAGGATCAGCCGGAGTATTGTTTCATTCATCCTCATCGTGAAACCAAACGAAGTGTTAACCCTTTTATACAGAGCCCATTCCATAGATCTACTTAGATTCCGGTCTGATTGATCTAGGGTTTCTTCAGAAAGCATGTAATGGGTATTCATAAATCACGTAATCACGTAATAATATGTAGTCAACTATTGTTACGTAATTACGTAATCATTCAATGGGGTTTCACATAAAATACTATAATGAAGTCACCTAATTGGTTATGTTGCAGTACGTAATTAACATAATCATGTACGTTACACAATCACGTAACGTTTCTTGCTTGTAAAATTAAAAAAATAAAAATTAAGAAAAATATAGCAATAGCCTAGTCAAATTAAAGAGAATGAAATGCTGGGTAAAGGTCGTGTGGGTCGAGCTGAATCAAGCAGTAAAGATTGGGAACAAAGTGAAGAACGTGAACCAAAAGAAGAATAAGACAAGTCACTGTTAAATGCTATAACTGTAAAGAATTTGGTCACTTTGTGTGTGAGTGCCCAAGTTCAAAGCCAAAGAAGGGTGTCTCTAGGCCAAGAAGATGATGAGGAAACCCTACTCTAAACAAGAAGCATGTCCATATTATGATTAATGACTTAACCACAAAGTCATCAATCGATTCAGCATCTTTAGAAATTCCAGCTCATTCCTCAACCTTATTAATCTAGCTTTTAAACCATCTTGGCTCCAAAATATCTAACCCATAGTGCCCAACACCCATACTAAGCATTTTGTTACTTGGCGAATTGGAGCAACACATCCTCTAATAATGATTGAAATAATGCCTTTGACATGTATATTTTTCAATCATCAGTTGCACCTTGATTTACATGATCTATGGTCTCCATAGACCATGGGTACCTAAGATGGTTTCCATCATTATAGACTATGTAGTATAGCTTGTTATGGTCAGTTTGGGCATTTCAATGTCACTTTGCTTGGTTTTCATGTTGCTACCATCATCGCATCGACTGATTTTTCTACCATGTTCTTACCAAACTACTTAATCACTTAAGTTCCTCAACACAAGTTAGTCCCTACTAGCTGATTACATGCACCCTAAGTCACTTATCTAAGCCAACCAATTCCAGTCGCTTGAATCACGTTTCTCACATGCTTGATCAATTGCTGATCTTAAATCTGCCTCTCACATTTTTTGGTTGCTATCTTCTTCCTTAATTGCAACCAGTTTCGTATCAGAAAATATCTTACTCGTCTTATGCTTATATGGGTCTGGTTCTTCTAGTTTGGGTGAAGTCCTTGGGCTAGTTAATTGCTATTGAGCATGTTCATATTGGATGTTTAGAAGGCCTATTTGGGTTTCTTGTTCACCAAGCTGAAAACACTAATTTATTTTCTTTATAAATTTATGCTATGCACTGTAATCCTGTGTACTAAAAAAAAGATCCATAGTTGCAGTCGTGGAGATAGGTTACGCCAACCGAACCATGTAAATTCTCGTGTTCCTGTGCTTTATATATTTTGTTCTCTAGGTGTTAATCATTTGTGTTTGGTGAGTTATTTTTGGCTGATGCTCGATGCCTAACAACTGGTATCAAAGCTCTAGGCTCTATATGGTAATGTACGATCTTTTTTAGGGTTTCTCTAGAAGTTCATGGTCAAGTACGTGAAGATACAAGATATTCAATTCACATATGTTTCTTGAAGACCGAAAACTAAAGACGGCTAGGATTTTTTTTCAGAACTTCTGGAGCCGCTAGTTATAGTTATTCGAAATCAAGGAAGTCAACTGCATGTCCGCTTTCGAACTTAAGGATTGGTTTTAGATTTTGGCTTAAGTGGATTGGAGCTTGACTTCCTTGAAGATCGCTGGGAGTTCTCAAAGCTTCTGCTAGGTTATTTTTTACACTTTATTGTTATTTTCTTTTCTATTTTATGGGTGCTTATTGTTTGTGATTCGTGAGTTTTTCGATGCCACTTGATTCATAACACTTTTCCACGCTAACCTGTATCACACAGATAGCTCAGACCTTGATCAATCCTTAATGGATTCAAAAGGCTTCTTCTACACACCGGTATCACACCCTTTTTAATCCACATCACACAGGTTTCTTTAATGCCTTGAGAACCTATTGGACCGAAAATTATAAATCAAACATTGAACATTATTATTGTTTACGTATATTATGTATATGTGTGTTTAGAATATAATGATTAGGTGTAAATTACTATTTTAGTTTAATTTAAATATGATCCATTCAAACAAGTGCAGCCTTCCACCGAGAAATACATGAGGCACACCTCGGGTCAAACACAAAAAGGCAGAACTGCCCTTAGGGCCATTCCCGCTAGTTTCAACTGCAAAGTACCCACCACCAATCGTTTTTTGGATCATATTTAAGTTATTGTATGTTGTACTTTTCTGTTATCAAGACATAATCCAAAATAATATGGTTATTGTCCTCTTTGTGTGTTTAAGTGTGTGTTACGAAAGAAACCAACAAACAACAACAAGCGATCTGTTTGTTTATCTTGTGTTGTTTCAAATCAGTGTGCGTGTGGAGTGTTTATCGTAATCTGGGACCCCAACAAACCTTCCAAACTTCGCACCTTTCACAGATCATCACGCAAATCACTCGGTTTTTCCTTCTTCTGCAACTTTGTGGTGAAACTCTTATTATCTACTTAATCGACTTGTCACAAATCGATTAGTTTCTTCGGTCTTGTACGGACCAGTCACAAGTTCTTCTTAGTTTGATGTTATCGATCTTCTCTTCCACAAGCCTAGATATCTACTCTGTACCAACTGTTAGAAACTAGATCAGAAAACACAAGAGCAATACATAGCATTTTTTCGAATAAAACTCTCCCACGACTCTTTCAATATAGTAAACCAAAACTATAAAATAAATAGACACCTCAATCCCTTTATACCATCTAAGAATAAAGACACCCAGATAAAGACTCCTACGATAAAGTTCTTGAACTAAACCGACCCTAAGACTCCAATACGTCGACAATAGCTTACGCCCAAAGTGTATCACATCCAGGATTAATTTCTAACATAAATCACATAAGATTTCACTGAATAAACTACCTGGAAACTAGAGAATATAGCACACCTGCTCAAAACTATAGTACACCTGCTCAAAACAACTGTAGCATATTATTATTTTAAAACATGCCCCTCGTATTCTTATTCTTTTAACTGGCATTATTTACTTGGGTTCAGATGTGCTGATTTGTTATTAAAGCATTAGTTTTTAAACTACAGATTTCGTATACAAGATACATGAAATTTATGCTTTCTATTGAACTTTCATAATGCATACAAGAAGTACTCGTAATCTTATAACTTCTAGTTCGTTTCTTGTAGTCTTGTACATGTAAATATGAATAAACATAAAACCATAAGACCTTGTGTTCCTTGTAGGAGGCATTTGCAGCTGGAACTGAAACTACGCAAACAAGTCTAGAGTGGGCGTTGAGCGAGCTAATAAAAAATCCAAGAGTAATGAATAAGCTCCAACGAGAAGTAACAGAATTAGCACAAGGAAGAGTCATGATTTCCGAGGAGGAATTAGAAAAATGCCCTATCTTAAAGCTGTCTTAAGAGAATCTTTTCGGTTGCATACTCCACTCCCACTTCTTCTTCCCCGAAAAGCAATGCAAGATGTAAAAGTAATGGGGTATGACATTGCAGCAGGCACACAAGTGATTATCAATGCTTGGGCAATAGGAAGAGATCCTGCCTTTTGGGAAGAACCAAATGAGTTTAGGCCTGAGAGGTTCTTGAACAATTCTATTAACTATCAAGGGTTGCATTTTGAATGGATTCCATTTGGTGCTGGCCGAAGATCATGCCCTGGTATTCAATTTAGTATACCTTTTATGGAGCTTGCATTAGCAAATGTTGTTTATAAGTTTGATATGACGTTGCCATATGAAGTGAAAAATGAGGATTTGGACATGACAGAGGCATTTTAATGGGACCCATAAGTGGGTTAAACTCCAAGAAGAAAGTAATCGAAGAGACAATAACGTGGGACAATTTTCTGCTGATTTTTCATTACTCAACTGAAAGCTAAATACATGAATGAAAAGAACGTGAAAGAGAAACATGCATGTAACTACCTACTGGCGGAAGATGATAATGGAAATCATGGATGCAAACAATTAAACAAACAATTAACACGTGAATGCAAAGATAGTGGGACGGTGGTTGTTGACTTGCTCTCTAATCCTCAGACCTGTAACGAATGGGCTTGACTATATTCCTGCTGGGCCGGCCTTTAGCTGTTGGTCCCAAAATGGATCTTTGATCTCTAGACAATCAAATAACTTGAATATATAAACTAAGAATCTGAATACATGTGAATGAACGTAATGAACGATTTACAAATGAAATCTAAAGCCCTATTTATAGTTTCTAAAGGGTGCGTTTGTAGAGAGGTGTCTTCTCACGAACGGGTGCGTCTCTAGAACTTGTGGATGAGATTTAACGTGAAGAGGTGCATCCCTTGATTGAAAAGTCGCGTCTCTTCCTTGTTGATCACAACCGTCGATCTAGGGGTGCCTCCCAAGGGATTTCGCAACCCTTGGGGTGGTGGTTGTTAACTTCTGAAATGTCACACTCAGTCCCTGAACTTTGTAACCGCCATACTTCTCTCTAATTACCATATAACCCTTGTAGTTTAGGATGTGTAGTGATTAGTAACTTCATTCACCCCCCCTAATCACGAACATCCTTGAGTTGTAAATTTTGAACTCCGAGCAACTTTATCTTCACGAATCTCCTCGGTATTCATATCTTCTCGAATCTCTTCGGTACTCATATCTTCTCGAATCTCTTTGGTATTCAACACTTCACATGTATCTTCTTATTCACGAACCTTGCTCCTCACAAACCATGTTTCACCCGAACTTGCTTCACACGAACTTGCTTCATGCGGATATTTTGCTTCACAATTGTCTTGACCGTACTTGATTTGTACCACACGAACCTCCTCTTTTTAGTTGTCTCAACTCTTATTACTCCCGGTCTTGAATAACTTGCCATTGTCATGTCACATGATTTGAATCCATCTCGCATAGCTTTTTAGACTATCTGACCCACTCAGATTCTTCTTGCGGTTGTGTCACACAGTAATTCTTACTTCTGATCTTGTCACAAGATTATTTGTATCCTTCATGCATGTCTTCGCCTTGATCTATCACAGATTTAATATCGTCTACACGGTTGTCTCTCACAACGGCTTATTCATACTGATTGCTTCCCTCACAGAAACTTCACTTTTACCTGCTCCACTCACTGGACTGTAATACTTTACCTTTCACAGGTTATCTCTGCGTCACACGGTCCTTCCCTTTGATCGTTTCACACGACCAAATTTCCCATTTTACTTTTCTTCATCGTCTAGGCACATCAGAAGTGCCGGTTCATCATCATCTTCTGTTTCGACCAAGAGTGTCTCATTTTCCTTGGTTTTCTTGGTTGGGCATTCGTAGGCATAGTGCCCAAGTTTCTCACATCTGTAGCAAGTGATTTTTGACTTATTTCTCATAGCCGGGTGTTTCTTGCTTGCTATCATCCCTTTGTGGTTTGTCGGTTCCTTCCGACTCGTAAGAGGTGTGTCCTTCACCCCTATGTTGACAATTGCCTCTCCCTCGGCCTCGTGACGGACGGAATCTCCCTCGTCCATGATTCCCAACATGTTGTCCATGACCCGCATACAAGAGTTCTTCTAGATTGTTCACGGGGCTTTCTTTTGTCACACCCCGACCCGCAGCGGAATAAGAGTCGGGGCATGATTGGGTTATCACCAAAGCTCATGATATTTACTAATATGTTTCATATTTATTAAAGTCAAAATTACATTCTCAATAATCCAAACATGTCCATACAAATACAAAGAAAAATAACCAACTAAACAATCCAAGCTCTAAACCAGTTTATTCTTCTAGGTCAATCCTATGTGTTTCTTGCTGCAGCTGGTTCACCTGTATCATGTGTAAAAATGGGGGTTTTTGGGTCAACATAAGTTGGCGATTGAACCTTGTTAGATAAACATTTATTATTGATTTTCTTATTATTTTATCAAGGAAAAATTGTGCAATAATCATAAGTGAGCAAATGTAAATAATCAAACAATATCAATAACAACCACAAACTATAACATACAATAACATACAATAACATACATGGGGAACGAACGGCATATGATAAATGTATGTACTGAAAATGATAAATGTCTGTGCGATCAAGGCTCAATCAAACGGAGCCGATCGTATTGCATGTACTGAAAATGATAAATGTCTGTGCGATCAAGGCTCAATCAAACGGAGCCGATCATATGTTGGCACGCCAGGTTCACGCTCATAATGTAATGGGGAACATGCTCAACGCTCATAATGTAATGGGGAGCGGCGGCCTATGAAATTGCATGTACTGAAAATAATAAATTGAATCCAAACAATAACCACACAACAGTTGAAACAAACTGAATACACATTTGTTCATGATATGATGTATGCACAATGATTTAAATATAATAAATGATAAGACACATGATACACCCCAAAAACATGATTAAAACGGGGAATTTGTAAAGATTCACTCACATTGGGTGCGTTCGGTTGGAGATGATGAGATGCGCACGAGTTGGAAGATTTGAACAACGAGAATTAACTAACCTAAATAATAACGGAAAATATAGTAAATGAGTGGATTTTTATTAATAATTTTAATAGGATTTTTAGATATATTTTTGTGAGTTTAAGACTATTTCCTATCTTTAAAAACATTATTTCTAAGTATTTTTAATTGATTTTTAAATTAAATTAAATAAATAAAAATGTAAAAATATGTTTACTTTTGCGTTGACCGTTGACCGTTTGACTGTTTGATCGGTTTTATTGTGTAAGTGTATGCGCCGGGCAGGACTTGAACCCGAGACCTCCCGTTCGCGTGCACGCAGCTCTACCAACTGAGCTACGTGTCTAACCCGAAATAATTCTGTTTTTAATTATATTTATATACTAACTCAGTTTATTCAAAATTCTTTTATTTTCAAAAATGTTTTAAATCATCGAACCGGTGTCGTCAACAGGTCTCGAACCCGGGACCTGTGCTTTGACGTTACACACAGTCCACCGCTGGACTGTGTGTCTAACTTGGTTAATATACAGATTTTTATTATACTTAACATCTAACGGAAGTTAATCCGGTTCAGTTAGAAAAATAAAACATCTTTATTACAGAGAGGGTGTGTGTATCAAGGGTCGAACTCGCGGCGTGTGATTTGTATGTGCACATAGTCCACCGCTGGACTGTGTGTCTAACCCGAGATAATATCCAAATTTTATTAAACTTATAATCAACCTACTTCGTCTTCTTCGTTACCGATTTACAGTTTACGATTTTCTCTATTGTTCCTTGTTTAATTTGATTGGCAAACATTCAACAGACTAATATGAAATGGCAGAGACGATATTTAGAAGTAAACATACCGGAGAACGATTTATCTCAGAATTCCGGCAAGTCGTCGGCTCTGTTTTTACGGATTTCTACTGAACGAATAAATTAACAGTTTTGATTAGCTATGTAACATTTGTAAAAATCGGGTCTCCAAAACCCGCTCCGTTTGTAATCAAGTACCAAGTTATGAAAGTGCATTAATTATTTATAGTTATTTTGAGTTAAAACGATACATAATTAATAAATAAACTAAACTATAAAAATTATATTTGATAAAAAGTTAAAATAAAATAAATAAAAAATATTTGAAGCTGCCGGGACTCGAACCCGGGTCAGCTGAGTCGCTCAACGACTTAACGTCCATTCCCTAAACCACTCCGCCACAAAGTGTTTTCTGTTAACTCTAGGAAAACAAATGGAACCTATACACAAACTCGATTTAACCGATGATGTCATCTGAAAACCGGTAATCGGCAAACCAATCGTCAAATCGATTGTTTACCTTACAATTTCAATTGTAACCGATGCACGACGGTTTCTAATTAAGTCAGAATTGATTGAACTTAAAGCTTCATCATTTTCGGTATTTGAAACCGAAAGTTCATCAAATCCCTGAATAACTCAAGTTTCAGTCCATCCTTGCGATTCAGAACTATCACAAAAATACTCCAATTCCTTTTCGTCGCATTTTCAAATCATCTGAACACCTAAAACAGTTCGCCGGAATTCTCTGCAAAAGTCGCCGGAAAACCGTATTCAACACAAACCGGTAAAATACTTCTCCTTTACGACTTCAATCTATTGTTAGAACTTTACTAACATTAACCCATCACTCAAAATCAACCACAGACGACTTTGCTGGATTTTCTGTGTTCGCCGGAAAATTTCTGGATTTGCCAGAAACTCGTTAGTTATCGGTATGCACATTCCAACGTACTGATAATCAATACTCACTAGTTCAATTTCTTATCTAATCCCTTAAATCTGTTGATAGATCCTCTCAGCCGAAGGTTCAAAAACAGAGCCGACAAGTTTTCGCCGGACTATCTGAAGAAGACAACCTGTCGGTATCTTCTTTCCCCAAACTGTTCGGTTTAGTACATTCAAGCTAGACATCATGTTTATTAACTAGATTAATCACGAATCGGATGTTTGAGTAAGGTCTGTGTTCGTAATGAAGAAGATGAATTCAGTAATGACATAAGGGTAATTAAAATCCGGATTATAAACGGGTTAGACACATAGTCCAGCGGTGGACTGTGTGCAAACAACGACTATACACGTCCCGAGTTCGATCCTTGCTACGCGCACGCCTTGTGTAATAACCTGCCTTTTTTGATCAAGAATTAAACCGGGTTAAAACAGATAGTTGTTAAGTATAATAAAAACCAAGAATATAACCGGGTTAGACACACAGTCCAGCGGTGGACTGTGTGCAACATGAACTTCACGTCGCGCGTTCGAATCTTGTCATGAGCACCGGTTCAATTGAAATAAAACGTTTTTGCAAATAAAGGAATTTTCGGTTAATTCAAATAAGAGTATAAATATAATTAAAACCGAGTTTATAACGGGTTAGACACGTAGCTCAGTTGGTAGAGCTACGTGCACGCGAACGGAAGGTCGCCGGTTCGAATCCCACCCGGCGCAGAATTAACCGCTGACCGAACCGGTCAACGGTCAACGGTCAACATTAAAAAAAATAATATTTTTTTATATTTTTATTTATTTAATTTAATTTAAAAATCAATTAAAAATACTTAAAAATAACATTTTTAAAGATAGAAAATAGCCATAAACTCACAAAAATATATCTAAAAATTTCATTAAAATCCTTAATAAAATCCATCCCTTTAATATATTTTTCATTATTATTTAGGTTAGTATTCCTCGTCGATCCGCTCATCTAAATCGTGCGCATCTCACCGTCTCCAATCCAACGCACTCAAGGTGAGTGAACCTTTCAAATTCCCCGTTTTAATCACGTTTTTGGGGTGTATCATGTGTCTTTGTTTATATACATATTATAACTAAACCATTGTGCATACATCATATCATGACATGTGTATTTAGTTTGTTGCTGTTAATTAGTTATTATTGGATGCAAATTATTATTTCAGTACATGCAATTGCCGAGGCCGCCGCTCCCCATTTTATTATGAGGTTTGAGCCTGTTCCCCATTTTATTATGCGGTTGAACCTGGCGTGCCCGCAACGATCGGCTCCGTTTGATTGAGCCTTGATCGATCAGTTCATTTTACATTTCAGTTCATGCAATACGATCGGCTCCGTTTGATTGAGCCTTGATCGCACAGTTCAATTTACATTTCCAGTTTATGCAATACGATCGGCTTCGCTTGATTGAGCCTTGATCGCACAGTTCATTTATGTTGGTTATCGTATGATATTGGTATGTTCATGTATGCTGTCAAGTGTTATTATATGCTATAATTGTAACTACTATTTGCCAATGCTTGATTACTTACATTTGTTCTTTTATGATTATGCACAATATTTCATTGATAAACTAACCATAAAATCATTATCAAATGTTTATCTAATAAGGTTCACTCGCCAACTTATGTTGACCCAAAACCTCCCATTTTACACATGATACAGGTGAACCAGCAGCAGCTAGGAACACATAGGACCTGGATTAGAAGAATAAAACGATTTAGTATTGGGATTGTTATGTTTGGTTATTTCCTTTGTATTGAATGAACATGTTTGGATGTTTGAAAATGTAACTTTGACTTTATTAAATATGAAACATAATAGTAAATGTCATGTGCTTTGGTGATAACCCAATTATGTCCCGACTCTTATTTCCGCTGCGGGTCGGGGTGTGACAAGCTACAAGAGGAATTGAAGTATTAACAAGAGTTATCAGAAGGTTTGAATGTCTATACCGTTTCACAGCTGAAGATAAGGATTTTCAGAAGTTTTCCGGCGAACTGGAATTATCCGATATTGACGTCTGAAATTGATTCCGATTGAAGGGTCTGAGTTAGCAATAGCTTAACAATTGATAGACCACGAAAGAATTGAAAGACTTACTGTTTTGATGGAGAATACGGTTTTCCGGCGAAAGTCCGGCGAGTCCAATTAGATTCTCCGGCGAACTGAAAATTGTGCGAAAATGTAATTGAGAGTTTGCAGAGTGTGTTTGAGTCACGAGAGAGGACAAAGATTGAAGTAATTCTGGAATTGAAAGTTTTCGGTTATTAAAAACCGATTCACTCTAGAATTCAAGTTCATTCAAAGCAAACTTGATTGAAAGCGTCGGTGCATCGGTTAAACTCAGTAAACCGCGATCAATCAAACGTCTTTGGACGTTTGATGACCGATTTCGGTTACAGTTGGCGTAACCGGTTGATTCATGGTAGTCCATAAAATTTAATTGTTTCCTAACATTTACAGAAAACAACAAGTGGCGGAGTGGTGATGTGTGTGTGTGGGCTTAAGCCCGGCTGACCCGGGTTCGAGTCCCGGCAGCCTCATTTTCTTTTAGTTATTTTATTTTTACTTTTTATCAATTTTAACTTTTATAGTTTAGTTTGTTTATTAATTATGCATCATTAAAAATTAAAATAGCCATAAATACGCAACGAGACATTTATAACTTGATATTCGATTACAAATGGAGCGGGTTTGGAAACCCGTTTTTGACAAATGTTACATCTTTTTTCTTTAACTTTAACCTTTCTTCGTAAGTTTTCAATCTACCAATAGATTCGTCTAGCGTCATCGTGTCTAGATCGGAGTATTGCTCGATCGATGCAACTATTTGAATAAATCTACCTGGCACAGCATTTAGAAGTTTACGTACCAGAGTAGAGTGATTAGTGTTGTTCCAAATTCACTTGCCCTTGTAACAATACTGTTTATCCTTGCAGAGAACGAATCTATAGTATTGTCTTCTTTCATCTGTAACAACTCGAACTCTGACATAGTGTGTACAAACGCGCCTTTTGAACCCGATCAACACCAACGTGTCTTGTCTTCAGATTTTCCCAAATCTCCTTTGCAGTTTTACAACTTGCAACTTGCAATACAACATCCTCCGGTATTGCTTGAAACAGATAAGCGATCGCCGACTTATCTTTCTTAACATCTGTCTGTGTATTTTCTCCTGGTTCAATCGTTTGCCATAGTCCGTTCACTTCTAAAATCGTTTTGATACGAATTGCCCAAACCGTATAATTCGTCAATTTTAGAATTGGACATTGAAACTGGGAAAGAGAACTTCCTTCCTTTTGGATTACAATTTGTGGACTCGACCCTCCTGTCGCTCCTGACATATTTTCTGACCGAACAATTTTCACTTTTGACAAACTTGTAATCAACCAAACTTATTTCTAACCCGCGAGTATCCCAAAACGCGTAATAACCAATCAATCAACTTCGCACTATAACCCCGAAATCAAAACCCTTGATTTCAAACCCCTGGTTCGAAACCCTTGAACCGAAAAAACTAAAACCTGCGAATTGATAAATTAGAATGATGAAACCTGATCGCGAATAACTTCCTGCCGATTCGTTACCTTGCGATTCCCACGCCTAGAGCCTGATGCTCTGATGCCAATTGTTGGCCCCAAAATGGATCTTTGATCTCTAGACAATCAAATAACTTGAATATATAAACTAAGAATCTGAATACATGTGAATGAACGTAATGAACGATTTACAAATGAAATCTAAAGCCCTATTTATAGTTTCTAAAGGGTGCGTTTGTAGAGAGGTGTCTCCTCACGAACGGGTGCGTCTCTAGAACTTGTGGATGAGATTTAACATGAAGAGGTGCATCCCTTGATTGAAAAGTCGCGTCTCTTCCTTGTTGATCACAGCCGTCGATCTAGGGGTGCCTCCCAAGGGATTTCGCAACCCTTGCGGTGGTGTTTGTTAACTTCTGAGATGTCACACTCAGTCCCTGAACTTTGTAACCGCCGTACTTCTCTCTAATTACCATATAACCCTTGTAGTTTAGGATGTATAGTGATTAGTAACTTCATTAGCTACTGGATCTGCTGTTGCTTGGGCCTGTTGTGTTACCGGTTCTGGTGCAGTTGGGCTTGGTTACGCCGTATCAGTAGTCTGCCCCTGAAAAATTACCTCGTCCTCGAGGTGGTGCTGAAAAGCTGGGTATTAAAGGAAAAATTCATCTTCATCTTCCCATGTCGCCTCAGATAGATCTTTGCAAACCCATTTAACAAGAACTTGAACTAGGCCTTGGTTATTCACCCTTGTGTTAAGAATTTCTTCTGGCGTATACGGGTCTGTTTCTCCTATTTGTGCCAAATCACCTGGAAAATCAGTGGAGAAGTGAGATTGCACACTCGGTTTCAATAGCGACACATGGAAAACCGGGTGTATCTTGGCCATTGACGGAAGTTCCAATTTATAGGCAACTGAACCGACTCGTTCAATGATGCGATACGGCCCAAAGTATTTTTTTGAGAGTTTATGGTTGTTTCGATTATCCACTGAGGCTTGCCTATACTTTTGCAACTTGAGATAAACAAAATCATTAACTTGGAATTCCTTTGGCAATCGGTGACGATTAGCCTGCTTAACCATGCCAGCTCTTGAATGTTCCAGTGCTTGCTTTAAGAGAACCATCAGCCTTTGATGGGCTTCCAATGACGCCTTAATGGAGGCTGTAGAGGTATTTCGTAGGTTGTCATCATGAATGGATGTCGCTTCCTGCCCGAATACCGCTCGATACGGAGTCATGTTAATCGATGAATGGTGAGATGGATTGTACCAGAACTCCGCAAGGTAAAGATATTGGTGCCATTCTTTTGGTTCGTTGTGAACAAAGGCTCGCAAATAAGCTTCAAGGCAGCGGTTTACGACTTCCGAATGGCCGTCACTTTGCGGGTGATAGGCACTTGAATGATGAAGTTTTGTACCAAGTTGTTGTAATAGTTGTTTCCAGAAGCAACTGAGGAACACTAGGTCACGGTCAGAAACAATGGATTTTGGTAGGCCGTGGAGTTTGTAGAATTCCCTAAGAAAAATAGTGGCTAAGGTTGAGGCTGTGAAATTTGGCGAAAGGGCGATAAAGTGCGCGGCTTTGCTGATGCGGTCTACAATAACCGAAGTAGCCGACTTTCCTTGGGATGGTGGTAATTGGGTGATGAAATCCATGGTTATGTCTTCCCATGTATTGGAGGGAACGGGTAGGGGTTGCAATAGACCATATGGTTTGTGGTTTGAGGTTTGGTAGTTTGGCACACTGCGCAACTCTTAATAAAAGTAGTGACATCTTTTTTTAAGTGAGACCAAGAAAATATTTGAGATAAACGATGGGTGGTTGCGCCAATACCCGAATGACCCCCCAAAGTTGATGCATGAAATTCTTGTAATAAAAGGGTACGCAATTCGGCTAGTTTGGGAATGTAAAGTTTACCATGCAAAAGAACCAAACCATCTCGGATTGAATGATGGGGAAACGACGAAGGATCATTTTTAATCGTTTGTAGAAGCCGTTTTCCATCTTCATGTTCAGCATAATAACGACGAATCGTGTTCAACCAAGTTGCAGTTGGAGTCGATAAAGCGAATAAAACTGGCTGCTCGATTCTGCTTAAGGCGTCGGCGACTCGGTTGTCCTTTCCCGGTTTGAAATGTATTTCAAATTCATAGCCTATGAGCTTCGAGATCCACTTCTGTTGTTCCGGGGTTTGGATTGTTTGAGTGAGTAGATGTCTCAAGCTGTGATGATCGGTGAATATCCGAAATTTATGCCCTAACAAATATTGTCGCCATTTCTTGACAGCCTCGGTTATTGCGTAGAGTTCCCATGTATATGTCGATTGGTTTTGATTTCGAGAGCGTAGTTTCTTGCTAAAGAATGCGATTGGCCGATCATTTTGAGCTTAAACCGCGCCAATGGCGGACCCGGAAGCATCAGGTGATGTCAAAAGCCTGTGAAAAGTTTGGCATGGCTAGAGTAATAAGGTTCATCATGGCATGTTTAAGAGCTTGCATGGATGCTTCTGCTTGAGTTGACCATGTAAATTTTGGCATTTTGAGAATATCAGTTAACGGAGCAGCAATACGCGCATAATGTCAAACAAACCTTTGATAATAACCCGTGAGACCTAAAAAGGCCCGCAAGGTGGTCATAGAATTGGGATTGGGCCACGATTGAATGGCTTCCAACTTTTCGGGATCGGCTTGCACGCCATCAGCTGATATCAAATGACCCAAAAAGGGTAGCACCTTAGCTCCAAAAAATACACTTAGATTCTTTTGCATGAAACTAGTTAGCTATAAGTGTTTCCATAACAAACTAGAGATGGTCATAATGTGCATCCATAGAAGGATATCATTGAAAAAAACCAAGACGAACCTTCGTAACACGGGACGAAAAAGGTCATTCATAGCGGATTGAAAAGTTGACGGAGCATTTGTAAGTCCAAACGGCATCACTAAAAACTCGTAATGGTCTACGAAATGCCGTTTTTCCGATGTCGTATGAAGCCACTCGAATCTGGTGGTAATCGGCGCGTAAATCAATTTTAGAGAAAACCGTTGCACCATGGAGTTCATCTAATAGCTCGTCGACTGTGGGGATAGGAAAGCGATCACAGATGGTGATTGCATTCAAGGCTCTATAGTCGACACAAAAGCCCCACGAGCCATCCTTTTTTTGAACCAAGAGAACCGATGAAGAATACGGGCTATGACTCGGTTGGATAATGCTATCACGTAACATTTCTTTGATTAAGTCGGTCATAACTTGCTTTTGGTAATGAGGATATCGGTATGGTTTCACATTGACGGGTTTGGCTTCGGGTAGGGTAGGAATATAGTGATCGTGTTTGCGTGGTGATGGGAAGTCGTGGGGTGTGTGGAACAGGATTTGAAATTGCTGGAGGAGGGAATGAATGGTAGGGTTGGGATGATAAAGTGGGGGTGATGTAGGTGGAGCCGTAGGTTGATGGTGGAATACCAAAGTGTGCATGGAAGCTATGGATGCATGTTTTAGTAAGGTATTTAGTGAACTAGGTGAAACCATGGTGTTTAGGGATTCCCCTGTGAGAATAAATTGGTGGTCATCTTTCACAAAGGTGATGGTGGGGATCGAAAAATCGGCAATAACGGGTCCTAAAGAGCCGAGCCATTCCATACCCAACACAACGTCGGCACCTTCAATCGGAACAACATAAAGTGGAATTTGGAATACCTGCTTATTTAGTGTTAACGGCACGTTTGGAATGTATCCTTTGCATTGAAGGTGTTCACCATTACCCACCATTACGGAGAAGGGTAGGACTGCATTGGCGGTTAACTGAAGCAAGGTGGCAAGACGTGGGTGCAATATGTTGTGTGTGCTTCCCGAGTCCACAAGACATTCACATTAGAGCCATTAATTCGACCCGTAACACGAAGTGTCTTTGGTGAATGCAACCCGAAATATGCTGCCGTAGACAAGGTCAACAACTCCGGCGGTTGTTCCGGTAGTAGTTGATCTATTTGGTCTGTGGTGGTGTGGTCGGGGTGTTCCTCATTGTCCAGAATGATTAGAAACTGTGGAGGATTGCATTTATGGCCCGGAAAGTAACGCTCTGGACAACGAAAACACAACCCTTCAGCGTGCCTTTTTTGAAGTCCCTCCGGGGATAACCGTGTCAGAGGTAGAGGCCGGGGTGGAGTTGGTTGTGGTGCTTTAGGAGCAGCTTGTAAAAGGGGTTGGGAAAGGATTGTAGTGTGAGATTTTGTAGTAATGGATGTAGAAGGATTTGAAGAAGTACGTGGGATATATGGAGGTTTGGTTGGTTGTAGGGAAGCAAATTTGTCTTCGATTCGTCTAGCTAGACCAATGGCATCATGTATTGTGGTGGGTTTGTGTAATGCGAGTTCCGATTGGATTTCCGGTTTAAGTCCGGAAATGAAACAGTTTCTCAAGGCTTCTGTCGACAACCCAAATAACACAATTACTAATATTCTCGAACTCGGCTTGGAAGGCTGGAACCGTAGAGGTTTCTTTAAGTTTAAAGAGGGCCGCTTGGTGGTTTTCGTAGTCCGATGGACCGAAACAAAGTTCGAGAGCTCGAGTAAACGTCGTCCAGGTTCCTAATAAGTGATTGTTGGCCATATATTTGTACCAACTAATCGCTTCGCCGGTGAAATAGAACCCGGCTAAGGTAATTCTTTGATCGACCAGAACCGAGTAGTATGTGAAATAATTATCCGCCTGAAAAATCCAGTCAAGCGGGTTTGTGCCATCGAAAATGGGTAGATGAACTTTTGGTGTGCGGGCATTGGAGTCGGGTGGGGCAACTGGTTTGAACAGTGGTGGTTGGGTAAACGATGGACTGGCGGTAAGAGCTTCGGTGTGTTTGTTGATGGAGGAAACGAGGGTGTTAAGGGTTGTTTGGAGGGTGTCGAAATTGGCAACAGAGGTTTCATTGGTCAGTATGACTTTCTCCATGCGTTCCATCATGGAAGCCATGGGATCGTCACCGGGGCCGGAATCTGTTGGATATTTTAGTGTAATTTGAGATTGCGTGTGACGTTCAAATAAGAGTGCACGCTTATTTGAATGACATCGGTACTAACGGGGGATCCAAGGGGGCAGCGCCCCCTTGGCGGGGGCAGCGCTCTTGGGAGCAGGGTCCAAGGGGCAGAGCCCCTGCCTGCAGTTTGTGAAAACTGCATATACGCTCCCAATGAAAACTGCCAAAATAATCGAAATTTGATTATTGACTCTCATTCAAAAATTGCCATACAAAAATCTAGAATTTTTCTGATTTTATCTGATCAAAGATTGGTAGCCACTCTGATTGTTTGATCTGATAGTGATTACACGACTTCAGATTTATCCAAGCAATTTCGAATTATTCCCAACAAAGATCAAACAATTTTAGTGAAGATGACAAGCGGTGGTGAATCTTCGAAGGCTATGACGAACAAATTTGCGAAATTGGACAAGTTTGAAGGGCAAGACTTTCTTCTCTGGCAAAAGAAGATGCATATTTAGTTGACGACTTTGAAAGTGGTGTACGTTCTGAGTACCCGATGCCCGAGGAAGTGGTGGATGAACCGCTGGAACAAACTAGGAAGTGTGGAAAGTGGTTCAATGCTGATTACATCTGTCGTGGGCATATTCTGAATGGTATGTGTGACTCTCTTTTCGATATTTATCAAAATGTTGAATCTGCAAAAGAACTGTGGGAATTACTAGAGGCCAAATACATGGCTGAAGACACATCTAGTAAGAAATTCTTGGTCAGTGATTTTATGAATTATAAAATGGTTGATGGTAGACCCATCATGGAACAATACAATGAATGTCTAAGAATTCTGGGTCAATTCGAACAACATGGTTTAAAGATGGATGAAGCTATTTCTGTTCCATCTATCATTGATAAACTTCTTCCTTCATGGAAAGATTTTAAACATACTTTAAAACATAAGAAGGAGGAAATGAATATGGTTGAACTTGAAAGTTGTTTTCGAATTGAGGAGTCTTGTCGGGCCATGGAAAATATTAACAAAGACAAACACGTTGGTGGGTCTTCTGTTAACATGGTGGAAGAAAGTGGTCCTAGTCTCAAAAATTCTAACAAGGGAAACAAAAAAAGAAAGTATCAAAGTGGGTTTAACAAGAAGAACAAGGCTGTGAAGTATGTAAAACAGACCAATGATCAAGGCTGTTGGAAGTGTGGTAAACCAGGACACTTCAAGAGAGATTGTCGTGTTGGTAAAGCCAAGAATGAAGCTGGCACTGGTGGATCCTCTAAGGATCCAAAGTAACAAGGTCAGAAATTAAACTTTAAGTATAATTCGGATGTGAATTATGTTTCACTAATTTCTGAAGCATTTTATGTGCAGGATGATTCTGTTGCTTGGTGGTATGACTCGGGAGCAACAAGTCACGTATGTAAGGATCGAAGATGGTTCAAGGACCTTATATTAATTGAAGATGGATCTGTTTTAAAGATGGAAAATGTTGCAACCGAGCCAATCCACGGAATTGGAAGTGTAGTACTAGTATTTACTTCTAGAAAAACTCTAAGTTTAAGTAATGTATTGTATGTACCCGGCATTCGGAAAAACTTGTCATCCGGTATCGTATTAAATAATTGCGGGTACAAACAGTGTTAGAATGTGACAAGTATATCTTGTCAAGACATGGTTCTTTTATCAGATTTGGTTATTTATGTAATGGTATGATTATGTTAAATCTAGAAGTGCCGTTTAGTGATAATTCTGTTTGTATGATTGATTCATCATCTAGTGTAAATTCGTCAAAATATGAATTATGGCATGCTAGATTAGGACATGTACATTATAAACGACTTATGGAAATGTCTAAGATGAGCTTAATTCCGGCAGTTAATTTAACAAATGAAAAGTGCCATATCTGCAAGTTGAATAAAATAACTAGAAAACCATTCTTGCAACATGTTACTAGAGAAAGTAAATTGTTAGATTTGATACATAGTGATCTATGTGATTTTCATGGTACACCATCATTAGGTAACAAGAAGTATGTTGTAACCTTTATAGATGATGGTACTAGGTTCTGTTACGTTTACTTGTTACATGCAAAAGATGAAGCTTTGGAAAAGTTTAAAATCTATAAACAAGAAGTAGAGCTTCATCAAAGTGAATTGATTAAAACCCTACATACGGATAGAGGTGGTGAGTATTTTGATCTGGAATATTTCCAATCAACTGGAATAATACACCTTACCACAGCTCCTTACACACCAGAACAAAATGGTGTGGCGGAAAGGAAGAATAGGACGCTAAAAGAGATGGTTAATACCATGCTGTCCCTTTCAGGTTTAAATAATGGGTTTTGGGGAGATGCTATGTTGACAGCCTGTTATTTGTTAAACCGGGTTCCTAATAAAAGGAACAAAACAACCCCTTTTGAGCTTTGGTATAAAAAGCCACCCGAGTTGCAAAAACTAAGAGTTTGGGGTTGTAGAGCCGTGGTTAGGCTCAATGATCCTAAGATAAGAAGCTTAGGGGAAAGAGGTATAGAATGCATTTTCATTGGATATGCTTCATTTGGTCACAGGTTCTATGTAATAGAACCAAATGACCATGTTTCAGTACATACGGTTATTGAGGCAATAAGTGGAAATGTAGAATATGATGAAGAAAGATTCACATCTATACCTAGGCCAAAGGATATGAATCCTTCTCTCCAGATTTCTAGTGGAAAAGAAATTATGCCTTCAACTAGCACTGGACCAAGAAGGAGTTCAAGAGAAAGAAATGCCAAGTCTTATGGTGACGATTTTCAACTGTACTTAGTTGAAGGATCTAGGATTGATATTAATTTTCAATATCAATATTGTTTCAATGTTGATGAGGATCCAAAGACATATAGTGAAGCAATGGCTTCAAGGGATGTTTCATTTTGGAAAGAAGCCATCCAAGATGAAATGGACTCTATTTTGCAAAATAACACTTGGAAATTGGTGGATTTACCTCCTGGTTGTAAACCATTGGGAAGTAAATGGATCTTCAAGAGGAAGATGAAGGTGGATGGTACTATTGATAAGTTCAAAGCCAGATTAGTAATCCAAGGGTTTAGACAAAAGGAGGGTATTGACTTCTTTGATACATGTGCTCCTGTAGCAAGGATATCCACCATTAGATTATTATTAGCACTTGCTGCTATACATAATCTTGTAATTCACCAAATGGATGTGAAAATTGCATTTCTAAATGGTGAATTAGATGAGGAGATTTACATGAAACAGCCAGAAGGGTTTGTTATGCCTGGAAGTGAAAACAAGGTGTGTAAACTAATTAAATCTCTTTATGGTTTGAAGCAAGCACCCAAACAGTGGCATCAAAAGTTTGATGAGATTGTATTGTCTAATGGTTTTGCTTTAAACCAAGCAGATAAATGTGTTTATAGCAAGTTTGATGCTTCTGGAAACAGAGTCTTGATATGTTTGTATGTAGATGATATGTTGATATTTGGCACTAACCAAGATCAAGTCAATAGAACAAAAGAATTTTTATCATCTATGTTTGCTATGAAAGATATGGGGGAGGCTGAGGTGATTTTAGGTATTAAAATCAAACGTGAGAACATGGGCATTTCAATCTCTCAATCACACTATATTGAAAAGATCTTGAACAAGTTCAATTTCAAGGATTGTTCTCCCGCAAGTACTCCTGTTGATCCTAGTCTGAACCTATTACCTAATAAAGGCATTGCAGTATCTCCACTTGAGTACTCAAGAGCGATTGGATCACTTATATACGCTATGATCTGCACCAGACCAGATATAGCGTATGCTGTTGGAAAACTTAGTAGATTTACTAGCAATCCTAGTACTCATCACTGGCAAGCACTAGGTCGAGTATTCAAATACTTGAAAGGAACCATGGATTATGGTCTAACTTACATTGGATTTCCTTCGGTGATTGAAGGATATTCAGATGCAAGTTGGATAAACAATAAGGAAGATCATTCTTCCACAAGTGGTTGGGTATTCCTACTTGGGGGAGGTGCCATTTCTTGGGCTTCAAAGAAACAGACTTGCATAACTGATTCAACAATGGAGTCTGAGTTTGTAGCATTAGCCGCAGCTGGCAAAGAAGCTGAGTGGCTAAGAAACTTGATTTATGAGATTCCATTGTGGCCAAAACCAATGGCTCCCATTTCTATAAGGTGTGATAGTGAAGCTACACTGGCTAAGGCGTATAGTCAAGTGTATAATGGCAAGTCAATACACATAGGTGTGAGACATAGCATGGTTCGTGAGCTCATCATGCATGGTGCGATTTCGGTTGAGTATGTGAGAACTCAACATAACTTAGCTGATCAATTAACCAAAGGGTTAACTAGAGATATTGTGAAAGGATCAGCTGTGGGATTAGGGTTAAAGTCCATCTGAAAACTCTCATGTTAAGATACCCAATTCCCACCTAATATGACGTTAGGTGCAGAATTCAATGTGGAAAGCTTAACATCTAGAGTTTGGAACACAACATTAAAATTATCCCAAAGGTATGTGTTTAGATCTGCAAGTTAAGTAAGGTTGAGGTATATCTTCTTAATAGCTCTTTTGAAAAATTGCATTTGCAGGTGCAAGAGTAAAAGAGCTACCTATATGAGCATGAAGTTTAGCTGCTTCAAGAAGCTTGGACTTGGCTTTGATATGCTTATGAAGGATAAGGACATAGGCTAGTAAAAGATAGTGTCAAGTTAGATCTATGTATGTAAACTAATGTGTATATTATCTTTATGTATTCAGTATGGATATTAAGGGTTCAATCCTTAGAGACACCTTTAAATTCGAATATTTGGAATGTGTAATATACTAATATGAAATTCAATCGTCACGATATTTCATTTATGCATTAGTTTGTTTGATTGCTGTGAACAAGTTAGGTAATTCTTGATTACACTAAAATGGGGGAGCTATGTTGGATATTTTAGTTTAATTTGAGATTGCGTGTGACGTTCAAATAAGAGTGCACGCTTATTTGAATGACATCGGGACTAACAGGAGATCCAAGGGTGCAGCGCCCCCTTGGCGGGGGTCCGGGGGCAGCGCTCTTGCGAGCAGGGTCCAAGGGCAGAGCCCCTGCCTGCAGTTTGTGAAAACTGCATATATGCTCCCAATGAAAACTGCCATACAAAAATTGACTCTCAATCAAAAATTGCCATATAAAAATCTAGAATTTTTCTGATTTTATCTGATCAAAGATTGGTAGCCACTCCAATTGTTTGATCTGATAGTGATTACACGACTTCAGATTTATCCAAGCAATTTCGAATTATTCCCAACAGAATCTTTGCGAGGAGGCATTGAGAAGGTGAATGAAAGCACCACCCGTAAGTGGGTTAAACTCCAAGAAGAAAGTAATCGAAGAGACAATAAGGTGGGACAATTTTCTGCTGATTTTTCATTACTCAATTGAAAGCTAAATACATGAATGAAAAGAACGTGAAAGAGAAACGTGCATGTAACTACCTACTGGTGGAAGATGATAATGGAAATCATGGATGCAAACAATTAAACAAACAATTAACACGTGAATGCAAAGATAGTGGGACGGTGGTTGTTGACTTGCTCTCTAATCCTCAGACCCTGTAACGAATGGGCTTGACTATATTCCTGCTGGGCCGGCCTTTAGCTACTGGATCTGCTGTTGCTTGGGCCTGTTGTGTTTGTTTTCATTTATAGGATTATCATCACTAAATGACTGGGTTTGAAGTGATCTCCATTGTCCATACATCTCTCATGGACGGCCTAGCCCTAACTAAGATCCTCCTTTGCCAACATGCCCATCTCAAGAGACCTATCAAGTTGCATGGATCTGTGGAATGAGTGAAACAAAGATGTCGATATATAAAGCGGAATAGAATACAAACATAAATAGGGCAGAAATGAATATTGTTAGAATGGTGTTAGATCTTTCCCATCCCATACACCGAGTCTGTATTCCCCATCCTATCTTGTAGTTTTGAATTACTTTTGATTCTTATCTTGTAATCATTCTGGAAAGTCAACCGAGATCTAGTGTGTGAATATCATATTACTTCAACTTATATGTATAATCGATTCGATTCAGTTAATTTTGTTATACCACACACCAAAACCATAACCGAACCACAAATTTGTTTAATATGTTTTGGCTTAAACGAACCATCGGTTAATTCTGTTAAGTTAAGACTTAAGTCAGTCAATTCGGTTACGGTTCAAGTAATTTAGTTATATACTTACCCCTAGTCCATGTTGAAACAACCCCCTTCCTTATTACAAAGTAAGTGACTCGAATTTGGATTCCAAAAACAAAACACTATGCGTTTGGTTCACGGAATGCTTTAGAATTAGAACTAGAGTTAGAATTAGAATTAGAATTAGAATTTTTAAAGAAATTAGAATTTGAAGGAATTGGATTTATAATTTAAATTAACATTCCTATTGAAATTGGAAATTGTTGAAATTGGAATCTCAATTCCATTTTTGATGTGTTTGGTTGTTAAATGAATTGGAATCCATCACCCCGATACCCACCACAATGGTTCGGTTCGAATCAGTACGACCGAAACGATTCACGTCGAAACAGTTCGGGTCGAAATTCGCATCGAAACGGTAGGTGGAAACAGTTCGGTTCGAAACATTTCCGTCAAAAAAGTTCGGGTCGAAATGATTCGCGTACAAACAGTTTGGATTGAAACGGTTCAGGTGGAAATGGTTCGCGGGGAAACGGTTCAGTTTGAAATGGTACCGTTTAAATAGTATGCGTCGGAATGGTTCGGGTAGAAACGGACGGGTCGAAACGGACAGGTCGAAACGGTTCGGTTTAAAACGGTTCGTGTCAAAACGGCGGTACCAGTAAAAATCCTTTGGGTTGAAACGGTCGGATATTTCAATGAATTTCTTTAATTCTTTCACATATATGACGAATTTGGAATTCATTTAGTTAAGGGAATGTGACGGAACTAATGCCCAACTGCGATTCAAATTCCATTTGTCAATCAATCACATGAGGATTGAAATTGAGATTCCAATTCAAACAAATTCGATGAACAAAACATCTTAAACGATGAAATTCATATTCTAATTCCCTTAAATTACATTGAGTTTCTACGAACAAACACACAAGGGTAGGTTTGTTGGATGGCATATACTACCACACGTGCATTCGCTCTTTCACTCGAATTTTGAAATCTAATCCAACTTATGTTTGGGTTTTATTGCTAGTTTATTTATCATTTATTTAATTTTGGTCAAAACACTATTATTATTATTGGATTTGTCTCACTGGTTTTTATAAATTACCAATCTTTTCTTAAATTTAAAATTTAGTTAAAAATCCCAACTGCATCAAATCTTCAATTGTCCCCATTAAACTCATCAAAATTGTGTGAAGTCGACAGAGCATTTGAGATGAAAAAAAAAAGTGCAACTTAATGGTTGGCTTTTTCTTGTTATGCTAACATATGAAGTTGATGAACTAAAAACTTAATATATGATGTATTGGGCTTTTATGTTTTCTTAAAGTTTTGGCCCATTGTTTAGCCCAGGTAATGGGAAATAGGTCAAAACATAGAAAAAAAATACATCGAAAATCGTGAGTCAAAACTTAATATTTTAGTTTATTATTTTTTAATAAAACACATGAATAACCTTGTTTTATTAAATAGAGAAATCCATTTCTATATTTTTTTAAACGCAACTGTAATTTAATTTATTCAACCTAATACTATCATAATTTAATTTACATTTGTTTTGTTGATTATTATTTTACTTAAATAATTCTATATAAATTTTAGTTAAAAAAACTGTAAAAGAAATGCTAAAAAAATATTGACCAGATAACTACAATATGAGCACAAAGATTTTTATATATATGGTTTGAATTTTAATAGAACACATGAATAACCTTGTTTTATTAAATAGAGATATCCATTTCTATTTTTTTTAAACGCAACTGTAATTTAATTTATTCAACCTAATGCTATCATAATTTAATTTACATTTGTTTTGTTGATTATTATTTTACTTAAATAATTCTATATAAATTTTAATTAAAAAACAACTGTAAAAGAAATGCTAAAAAAATGTTGACCAGATAACTGCAGTATGAGCACAAAGATTTTTATATATATGGTTTGAATTTTATTGATATTAAGTTCTAGAGAGATTAATGTTTAAGTTGTTTGAATTAATTGTTTATCGTTAGTTGAGTTAGTGTGTATAAATAGTTCCTTTAGGTTACATTATATTATGTTATGTTAATTGTATAAAATATTGTTTGATTCTACTTTTTTTATATTATCCTTTACTGTTATTTTAAATGCCAAGTGCTCATATTTCTTGCATGAAGGCTCACACTTTGATCTCATGATATAACCAAAGAAAAAAAAATGAATTTGAATCTTACCATGTGCTAAACGCACAGTATTTACAATTATCAAATCACAGTAACACGTTACGTAGAACGTCAAAATCACACCTTTACCACACACTTCTCCCTCTAAACCGCATTCTAACCCGATCTCATGGTAAGAAAGGTCCCATCACAAGTTGTAATATATTACTACTTACGTTATGTCAGTCTTCATGATATTTATGACAGTCTTAATCCAGATGGGTCACACGAATCCATATCATGAAATTTAAATACCTTAATTGATACACTGGGTTGCGGCGTAGCTTATTGTCCATTTACCTATCATTTGATTGTAATTTGTTGTTTTAACATTTTAATGAGAATTCATAATTGACTTAAAGAAATCTTTAATTTTCTTTTAATTTATATACATGTATATATCATCTATGAAGAAAGTAATTACTGGATATTTTATGTGTTAAAATAATCATAATTCATTTCAAAATTAACATTATTCATGTCAAATGCATAACTCATGTCAAATTAACATAATCCCGAGTAGTTGCCCGAGTAATCCGAGTAGTCGTTGAGTATTCTAAGGTTCCCACCAAGTATTTGACCGAGTATTCCAAGTAGTTGCCGAGAGGCCAAGTTTGACCGCCTCCGACGCATAAAGGCCGACTTGTAGTACTCTACAAGGTAAGGTTCCGAATACCGAGTAGTCGCCGAGTATACTCGGCCTTAGAATCCGACTTTTACAACACTGCTCACTACTAAAATATATTCTTGGTTGTTTTTCATAAAATTGGTTTTTATTTATGCATTCTGCATTTTTGAAGAAGATATAATCTTGCAATTATAAAGGCAATATTTTCAAATAAATTATTTGTAATATTTTTGCTAAACTATTTTCTTTAAAAAAAGTTAACTCTTAGCTAATTCAGTGGTGGAGCTTAAACAAAAGTTTCGAAGGGACGGAAAGTCATGGAACCGATTTAGATATTGTAGGCAAAATAATTGAGGGGGTGATCCTATATTATTTTTCAATTTTCCGACGAAAAATTGAACATCTTACACTTTTAACCGAAACAATCAGGGGACGGGTGCACCCCCGTTTCCTACTAAGCTCCTCCCCTGGCTAGTTATACGTTTCCTAAAGGATTAGAGCACAACAAATCCACAAAGCTACTAATTAAGAGAGGGCCGCTCCTATATATATATAACATGCGCTCCATTAGGCATTAGAGCACCACAAATTTACTAGCCACTAAAATCATGGGCATCGTTTCATTCTTACAAACTTTTCCCCTCTCTTTGTTTTCATGCATCATTTTTGTGATTTGTATTTGTGTCAATAGGGTTTCTATTGATTCCAGGAAAAACATACCACCATCTCCGCGAAAACTTCCCATAATCGGAAACTTCCACCAACTAGGCTCAAGCCCTAATCGTAACCTCCAAATACTGTCCCAAAAATATGGTCCCATAATGCTCCTTCACCTTGGCAGCATCCCCACACTTGTAGCATCCTCTGCTGAAGCGGCTAAAGAGATAATGAAAACCCATGATCTCACATTTGCTAGTAGGCCTAGCTTAACTATTCCCAACATAGTGTTTTATGGCTCCAAGAGCATAGCCTTTTCTTCTTATGGGGAAAACTGGAGGCGGTTGAAGAGCCTTGTGGTGCTCAAGCTTCTAAGTAATACACGTGTTAAGTCATACCAAAAAGTGAGAGAAGACGAGGTAGGTCATATGATTCGAGTGCTTGGAGAAAGCTGCGGTACTACCATTGATATGGGCTCGATCTTTCTTACACTAACAAATAACATAATTTGTAGAGTTGCCTGGGAAGGAAACTTGATGGACTTAAACATACAGATTTACTGAAAAGGTTCATAAATATTATTACATGGTAATTATTTTCCATGGTTATCGTGGGTGGATCATATCACTGGTTGTATAGGAAGAGCAAAAAAAATTGCTGAAGAATTTGATGAGTTTCTTGAAGGAGTTATTGAAGAACATGTAAGCAAGAAAAGAGGGGAGGATGCTATGTGATGAAGCTGGGGAAGACTTCGTTGATATTTTACTAGATCTTCAAAAAGATAAAACATAGATAAAACATCTGGCTTAACCCTTCACCGAGATTCCGTTAAAGCTCTCATCTTGGTATCATTTTCCCATCTTTCTTTAATATTCCAAAGGAGCTATCGTTAAATTAACCTAATTTCTATTTATCTTTCTTCCATTTTTTTTATTTGGTGAACAACATGAAATATATTTTGACAAGAATTGTTTCCCTAAATCTTATATAAAGAATTTTTAAACTATTTGTTTCTAATTCATGAAACAAGACATGTAAATCTTGAATCAGTTACTATCAACTGAAACACAATAACAAATTGTTATTATATTTCTACAAGAAAACAAATCCAAAACAACATCTTAAACTCATGACAGAATAATGTTTCCAAAAAAGCTCAATACCCAAAGTGATCTATGGTTCCAAAAAAGCTCAAAACCCAAAGGCGACACTCAGGAGCACCAAAACAAAACACCTTGATTGAAAAAAGAAGTATTGTCTTTCTCCTTCAAATTACATGCAGAATAATGTAAAAAAAAATGATATATGCAAGGACATGCGCATTCTTCTATTGAGGATATGTGAGATTTAAGCTTTCATATTGAAGTGTCATAATATGCATTCAAGAAGCTCTTGTATTCATGCAAACATTAATAAACATAAACCCATTAAATATTGTGTTCCTTGTAGGAGGCATTTGCAGCTGGATCTGAAACTATCCAAGGAAGTCTAGAGTGGACAATGAGTGAGCTTATAAGAAACCCAAGAGTGTTGAAAAAGGTCCAAAAAGAAGTAATGGAAGTAGCACAAGGAAGACCCATGATTTCCGAGGTGGATTTGGAGAAAATGCAATATCTTAAAGCTGTCGTAAAGGAGTCTTTGCGATTGCATCCTCCAGGTCCACTTCTTGTTCCTCATAAATCAATGCAAGATGTAAAATTAATGGGGTATGATATTGCAGCAGGCACACAAGTGATTATCAATGCATTGGCAATAGGAAGAGATCCTACCTTGTGGGAAGAACCAAATGAGTTTAGGCCCGAGAGGTTCTTGAACAATTCCATCACCTATCAAGAGATGCAATTTGAATGGCTTCCATTCGGTGGTGGCCGAAGATTATGCCCTGGTATTCAATTTAGTGTTCCAGTTATGGAGCTTGCACTAGCAAACATCGTTTACAAGTGTGATATTGTGTTGCCAAATGGAACAAAAAATGAGGATTTGGACATGAGTGAGGTATTTGGTATTACAATGCATAAGAAGTTCCCTCTATTAGTTTTGGTGAGTCATCGGTTCTAGTGTTGCTATTAATATTAAGAGTCTTTAGTCGTTGTTATGATTCATGTTTAAGTTTGTTATTTTGAGGTTTTATTTTTTATTTTTTTTTGTATTTCCACCATGTTTAAAGGCACTAGTTTGAGGAATAAAGTAAAAGTTATTGTGATTGCATAAGTGCTTCTTTTTATTTAACATTGTATCATGAGATCTATAGGTTCAAGTGTGGTGAGAACTCTCTTCAAACCTAACATTTTCTAGTGTGACATTTGGCTCCACTTAATCTCAGCATCAAGTGCATATATCAAGTCCACAACCTTATCAAATCATATAATTTCTAAAACTTTGCAACATATGGCCTACATTTCCCTTAGATAAGTCCACCCTATTTGAGAAACTTGAGAAGCATTCTGGACCACACATTTCTCTAAACTTTTGGTAATATACACATACGTATAGTTTAGAATTGAGTATATACATATGTGTATATTACGAAAAGCTTTGGGAAAATGTGTGGTCCAGAATGTTCTCAAGTTTCTCAATTAGCTTAGTGCTCCTCACATGATCCTAACCCTATATGTATATATATAGGATTAGGTTCAGGAGTGAACACTAGTGTATTTGCGAACTGTGCAAACTAATCCTGGCCATACACATATGTAGATCAATGGCCAGGATTTGATGATGAAATACACTAGTGTATTTTATGATTTGATGATGAAATACTAGCCATATACATGTGTAGATCAATTGCCTGGATTTGTTCACTCAGTTTGCAAATACACTAGTGTTCACTCTAGAACCCAACCATATATATATATATATATATATATATATATATATGTATATATATATATGTATATATATACACTAGTGTATTTGTGAACTGAGTGAACAAATCATGACCATTGATTTACATCATCAAATTGTAATGTGAACTAGTGTATTTTCATCATCAAATCCTCCACCGATTTACACTTGTGTATTGATAATCAAGGGCTAGGATTAGTTCACTAGTGTTCACAATCACTAAAGTGGAAAATAGGGTTATTGATGTATGCATCAATTTATTACGAACAACTTGTCACCGCTAGTTAGGCAATTTTAAACATTTTCTATAAGATACCTACTTAAACACGTCCATATTACTTTTCTATAGAATTAGACCATGACTAAGGACGCATGTACCACAAGTAATCGAATTAGATGTACTTAAAAAGCCGCTTTCATGCCTGGTTAGACTGATTTTAAGACCCAAAATTCTAGAATTTTTTTTTCAAACCTTGTGACAACTCGCATTTTCAGGTTATTTACCGTTAACTTTCTAAGTTAAATCTTTATGACTAGCACATACGTACTTGCATGAACATTACACGTGTAGTTTATAACACACTAATTGACATAAACTATTGGGACTAGTTTGGTATATCACGCTTGAAGTTAAAATGCTAAACTTTATGTGCAAGATTATAAAGGTTGTAACTAAGGGACTAAAGATGTAATTAATGATAACTAAGCCACAAATTCGGAATCCCCACACCCCACACACACAAATTCAGAATTCCCAAGTCTACCTTTCACAAATTCGGAATAACACCCCTTAAATTCTAAATTTGGACAACCCTTCTAACTCACACAAACTTGGAAAACCTTACACTCGGAACTTTTATATTCTTATACAAAATCGGAACCTCACCACCGACTCTAGTATCCGTATATATATATCCATATCCATAACTTACAAACCCTAATCGTCTGATAACCCACGAACTGAACATTCTCTCTGAACGACGACTGTGATCTCCAAAGCACTCAACTCTCTTATTCTCCTACTTTTTCTTGATCTCTATTATCTTGATCTTGATTATAGTTCTGTTATACGTGAGTCTTGACTGAGATTAATAACTTGAGTTTGATGATATCTTGATGATTAAAGTAATCCACATACTGTTTTACATGTGTTAGTAGTGAGAAGCATGATCAAACATTACACGTATAAACAAAGATATGAACGCGAAAGTTTCTGTTCAGAATTGTATGTCAACTTGTATTGCCTGTAACGTGATCAAAACATAACGAAAAAGGCGCGACTCTTTAATCTAAATGAATTTCAATGAAATAGCTTTCAAACCCAACTAGATTCATAATTTTTTGACAAGTTTTGGTCAATAAAAAGATTAAAACGAAAACACAAGTACATGTTGCATTTTTTTGTAGAAGTTGCAGCCTGTTACGAAGAACTGAACTTGGTTTATGTTAGTAACTAATACTTGAAATCCTTAGAGTAGATAGTTCTAGTAGGTTACTAAATTCCGTAACTGGATTATTATTAATCGGACCCACAGAGATTTTTTATATAAATTAAACTGTAAACTGTCGACATAATGTAACGAAATTGCCCTTTATGTGCTAAATGATTTTTGGTAATTTTTCCATGAACATTTTTACTTTGAGAAAATTACACAAACCTATTTGGACCAAATGACACATCTCATAAATAACTTATAATTTTTCTAGTCCGTTTACTATTTTAAACGAAAATCACGAAAACAGCTCAACCACGGACGTTGAGATGAAACTACTCAAAATTGATATTTAGGTGTATAAGTGAAATTGTTTGTTATTACAATTTGTTATTGATTATTTGACATCTAATCGAACAATATTGAACGTGTCACATGCTATGAGTTGTACACATGCACGTAACCACACGAACGAACAACTAAGTGTCAACATGTATGCATATTAACGTGTAAAATTAATGTGACTTATTTGAATAGTAACTAACAACAAAATGGTAACCATATCAGGACGTGGTCGACCACACTAAATTCTAGCCGGGCAAATCTAAGGTGAGTTTACAACTTTACTAAAAGCATGGAATCCCTGGTTTAGGATTACAATATCCCTGGTTTGGGATCACACTTTTATTCCTGGACTAGAATATAGCAACCAAAATACTCTAGTTTAATTTCATGTCTATAGTGGACTAAACGGAACATCTATCTTGAAAGTCCCTACTCTTTATACCGATTAGTTATCGGGTTTTGCAAACGGGGTATTAGTTTATAGCCCTATTAAATTTGACAAAAACTCACACCGTGCTGCGAGCCGGCCGTTAACTTTGACCTTAACTATTGCATTAATGCGGATAGACATTGGTACGGAGGGCACAAAAAATTATTTCGTCAGTTTTCGGTATCACATGTTTAGTTGCTTAATAGTGGGTTAGCTACCCATGACATGCCTTTAGAACATCGTATTTGGAACTTACTTTTTCATTGAACTAAAACTGTGAACTCGCCAAATTTATGTTGATACACTTTAGCATGCTTTGCAGGTCGTTAGGTATAATACGCACGGGAACGAGCAGCTTGGAGAGTGTCATGGTGTTAATGAATTGTTTTCATTATTTATGCTAAACAATTGTGGTTTTCCATTATGTCTGGATTTTTTACTGTTGCTTCCGCTGATAACTTAAACTTATGTTTTTAAACTTTAAAACTGATATCATTATTCATGTTGAATGTGGTACTTAAAACGTTCTATAACTACTTTGAAATGGTCCAACATGATTAATGGCTTGATTCTGGAATATCACGCGCCTCGTGGTAATACCCTGCATGTGGAATTTGAGGGTGACAAAACTCCCCTCATACATTGTCCCTAATGTATAGATTTTTAGGTCAAATGTGTGATTTAGCAAACATACAACTTCCCATTCAGAAGCAACACATCTCAACCCACCAATTCAACCAACCAAACAAAAGACTCACAAATACCATACCGAACACAAACATAATGTTTTACACCACCAAGTTGACTACACAACAAAAGCACACCAAAAAGAAAGAAAGCAAATTACAAATTGTTCAAAACACCAACCAACTACCTAACATGCACAACCATAGTATCCAACCATCCAGCAAAACTGAAAGTATCTCCCGAACTTCTTTGTCCGTACGCTTGGGCTTCTTCCGCATATGGGTCAATCCAACGTAAGTGATGGGCCTCTAGGTTTTGGGTAAAAAAATACTCCCATCAAATGAAGGTAATGTAGTTTAATCCACTCTCGGTGTGCCATGCTTAGTGAATTATCCTATCCTGGTCACCTTTATACTTGTCATTGATTTCCACCTAGAGATTATAGGATGCACTTGATTAAGCATTCTCTAATTGTGCATTCTCATGTCCTGGTCATCTCTAGACCTGTCATTAGTTTCCATCTAGAGATTGTAGGATGCACTTGTAACATCCCGACCTCATAAAACAACTCGCAGCGGAAACGTCGGGGAGTAACGTTAAAAATTATTCATAACACATGGTACTAAAGTTTCATTATATTATATTGTTTTTCAACACAAAGATTACAAATAATTGTTTTTATATTAAAGGAAACTAAGGCCCGTGTCTATTAAGTTGTTGAGAACATAGGTTTTGCGGTTAAATCCATGGCTACAAATTTGTATTTGCAAGATTTTTAATGGACTACAAGAGTTGGTATAGTAAATAAACTTTTGCAGCCATGACTCTTGACAAAAATGTTTTTTTTGGTAGAATCGTGTAAGTAATTGATATGTATGGTTTACATATCTTTAATTGAAAACTGTTTGTGACTTTATCTAAACCAATCGTCTTTATTTTGTATAAATCGTCGTCCTTGTTCTGTGAAAATCAATGGACTTTGTTTTGTGTTAAGCAATCATCTTTGTTTAGTGAAAACCAATCGACTTTGTTTTTGTATAAACCAATCGTTTTTGTTTTGTATGAACTAGCATAGTTTGCTGGTGAATACATTCAAGCCTGAGTTGATTCGTCGGACAAACCTCCAAAGGGTTTATCAATTGTGTTTTACAGTTTCTTTCGTTCCCCAAAAGTCCGCACATGCCCGGGAAATTTGGTAACAGGATTGTCAGTCCTATGGTACCATAACAAACTACTGGTCGGCTCTGGCCTAAGTTAAAGAAAGTATCATTGTCGAGTTCGATGCACCACCAAGTTTCATACCAATTGAGAATCATTTTGTATATATAAACCATATATATTGTTTTGAAATCTTGCAAATAGTAATAGACACATATGAATCACCCCAAAACATTTGAAAAACGTAAAAGAGGGGACTATGTACTCAGTCGTTATGTAGATGATGTTCGTACACATGCTCGAAAACTCAAGTGTTCTCTAGAAATAAGGATTTGTTTTTCAAGGTTTGATTGTGATAATGTTTGTGGAAGAATGAGGGTTACGGAAAAATCAGGACTTTTGAAGACGTTTAGATGTTTTTAGAAGATAGGATTTTAGCACCCTTTTGTGTCGTTTTTGTAGAATTCCTTAAAAATAGCAAACATCGCCGAAAAAACTATAAAAAGTTCCAGTATACTAATTCAAAGTGTTTTCTACAACTTTTATTTAGAAAATTTTCTGTTTGGAACCCACAAAGTGGTCAAACCTATTGATCTTTACAAACTGTCCAATTTTGACCTTCGATTTTGTTTTAGACATTTGAGGGTCTAAACAGAGGTGTTTATCGATATATCATACATCGTTGAAAATGTATTTCCATTAAATTAATTAAAATGTAAGAGTTTACTTTGTTTGGTTAAGTTTTGACTAAGTTGTGGTTGGTTAAAGTAGCAACACAAAATCTGTCCAAACAAGGAGTTTTCGTCGAATGGGCTTGGAGAATGGCCTAGCCCAGTTACAAGGCTATTCTCCAAGCCCATTACATTAATAAACTTACTAACCAATAAGCTAAGCCCAATACAAAATATCCAAAGACAAATAATTAAACTATTAAGTTGTTGTCACAGAATATGCACCAACAAACTCCCCTTGACAATAGCTTCATAGTGTAACTTTGTCTTCAAACATCTTGCGGTCTTTTTGTCTTTGGATAGCTTCAACTACACACAGCGCTGACATCAATAGACTCCCCCTTAGCTGATGCTTCCAATCTCCAAAACATTCATTCGTTGTAGATCAGTGAACTAGCATCCTTTGGTTAAACAAGTAAGCTCCAACTTTTCCATATCTCTCTAAATTGTAGTAGAAGGATCCTACCATGCATCTTTACATATTCTGTACTTCACTCGCAATCTGCACTTTACTTGACTTATGCGCTTCATTTTGATAACTGCATCAATCTATTTAGAAACACACACAAGTATCTTGAAAACCATTAGTCTCTTTCACATTCAAGATAAACCAATATTTTATCTTATCATGCAAAACAACAACTTTTCAGTTCAAAATGGAAGTCTTTTAAAATAAAATCTTTTGGTATTTTTTTAAACAATTAAACAAACTAAAAAAACTATTCACAATTTCATCTTTTCATGAGATTCATGTGCAAAAGATCATATCAGCTATGTTAAACTGTTTCACAGTTTCAGTCAATTCATTCTTTTAATTTTCTATGAATAGCAGCTCAAGACGATTACCAGTATTGTTTATCCACTTAAACAAAACACAAGAACATTCTAAGTTCTTTTACCTAGTGATACGATCACGTATATTTTATACTGATGTACTAGCGTGTCCCACTTGAGGACATATCCCCGCGATCAAGGTATGCACAAAGCTTCCTCGTTGTAGGTGAGTATGCCGAATTCATCCTTTTTGTTTTACAATGTTAAATAATTGGTGATCAGGTTAGTACTTCTGTATAACAAAGAGACCAATATCCAACAAGGGTAAGGCAAATACCAAAAATTTGGTACGATTTATGTATTTTGCATATTTGAATAACTCTCTAGGAGAGCTTCTTCAATTTCTAGGTTTTTGGCATTTTAGCTCTTTTAAGATATCTTGGTTGTGCCTAGGTCAGCGTATATCTGGATGCAGAAAAAGGACAACCTTGATATCCCCGGATGAAATAACAATATAAAGACCCAAAACCTCGGATTTGGCAATCTATGAACGCAAGATTTAAGGTTATAAAATCATACGCCATTGATATGTTACCCACTAATTACATAGTTCTTTATGTTTATATCACCATGGTAAGTTGATTATTTCATGTTTCTTGCCTACTGGTACATCATATGATGAAGCTACTATCACACTTAAGCATTTTAATTTCAGTTCTAGTGTGACAGTCTAACTCGCTGATATACTATAATCTCTTCTTTTTCACACCATGAGATCTTATTTTCATTTTTCAATTTCTTTATTTTTCAATGATTTTGGATTTTTAAAATTTTTAACTTACTCTCCCAAAACTCACACACTAACGAAAGTCTTTTTGGCTTAGGGAAATTTCTCCCCTTAAATTTTTGTTTTTATAGAGCAAGTTTTAAAAACAGAAATTTAAAACACAAACAGACTTCTACTTCAATCTAATAATAAGTTTTTCAATTTTGAAGTTTAGAATAATCATAACAATCACTATAGTATATAGTTCGTTATCAATTTTAACCTACTATTCACCTCAGATGCTTTAGAGGAATAACCACTATTTAACTCATCAACAGTCTTTCTTGGTCATCCTACACTCACTCAACAACTCAGTTAAAATGAAAAACCCAAGCCCCTATAGTCTTGGGTTGTCCAGATTCAACAAAAAATTGAACTTCTTTCCAAGATTGATTTTCATAAGGTCGATGGTCACGAGAGCTTCAATAAACTCTCAGAGTTTCCAACCTTTGAAAATTACTCTTTTGAAACCTTCTTCTTCCACTATTAAACACTTAATTTTGGGAAAAAATTTGGATTTTGTTGAACATTTGAGTTACAAAAACTCCTATATCAATGTCTTAGTTGAAATTTCCAATTACCAGAAGTCTGGTATCGATTTTGATATCCAAAATTTTTACTTTGAAACTGATTTGGTTGACCACTAAAATGACTCAATTGTGGAGAAATACCTCGCGGACTATCAAATATTCCTGATGGTGAAGTCTTTGATTGAAATTTTGGTTGACTACGTTGATAATATGGTTTCGCATTATTATTTAAACCAGCCCTATTCCCGTCCTTGACTTCATCAACTTTTTACTTATTTTTCTTAAAAGGACAGCAACTCGCCACATGTCCTCTGTTGTGACATGTAAAACAAGATTTTTTCTTATAAATTCTCTTTTTGTTAAATCCCTTTTTAAATGTTTTGTTCTTTTCGTCTGCAGTACCCTCATCCAATTTATGAGGTGTACTGTTAGACCCAACATATTCTTTCAAAGAAACTGGACTATTAGGCAAGTCCACAGTTATCGGATCCAATACTTCTTGTGCAGTGGGCACAAAATCAGTTAGCACATTTTCATTTGGTAAAAAAGAGCAGTCTTGATGCATTGAAGGTAAAGCTTTACCAAGCCCCACTCTCGTTTTATCATTACTCTTTTCTAACCTTTCTTGTATCTGAGTCCTAAGTAACGAAGATTTCCAAACCGAGCTAACTTTTGATTAAGTTCATGATTTGGTCTTGTGGAACGGCTAATTCTTGGCACTTTTCAGAAAATTCATTAGTTTTATCCTTCACAGTTTCACGAGCCAAATCAATGATCTGTAACAATTCATTGACCTACTTGTTAAACTACAAATTTCATGTTCATTTGATTTGAGTTTATTTAAACAATTTGACTCCCTGTTAATCAAAAGAACTTTCAACTCTTTTCGTTTTTCCAATTCAGCTAACAAAATTTTGTTTTGCTCCAATAGTCGGTCAACTTCACTTTATAGTTAAGTGCAACTATGATAGGTATGACTTACAGATTCTGATTTTACCTTCACCTCTGCTGTAAGTTCACTCTTATCACTTATACAATTTGAAATTTCCGCATTCTTCTTCTCAACAGTCTCCTTCTTTTCATTCATCACATCATCTACTTCTTCATCCTTCACCACAGGTGTCTCGGCTACACATGCATGTCTAGTTGACTTAGCATTTGAGCTGGCAGTTTTCACAGAAGCAAGATTACTTGTACTCTTTCCTAAAGAATTCTGATAATGGTTTTCCAGAGCTTCCCACAGTTCTCTAGATATCAAATACCCATGGAAACTATAACTAACTTCCATAGGTAACGATTTCTTTTTCACTGCTAAAGCTCGCTTCTTAGCATCAAAAATCCGTTTCTCATATTCATCCATCTTCTCATATGAAATCGCTAGAATTCTCCCGTGAACTCCTCGTGTGGGAGCAATGTATCCATCAATCCTATTGCTCCACATTCTAGCATCTTCACTTTGAACTACAACTTCAAACTTCTCCTTCTAGTCAGCATATTGTTTAATGGTTTTTACTTTTGGCCAGTTATTAACAGTCCCATTGACATTGTCCGTTATGACCATCTTTAATTACGCAGCTTAAAATTTTAAATATATTATGGTATACATGTGTTAAAATCAAAATCTAACTCTTCTACTGGTCCTTTTTCCAAATACACAGTAATTGACAAAAACGCAGTAACTTCTCCACCAAACTGCTGCCAAATACGCAGAATATTATGGAATCTGATCAATTCTTTTTAGAATTTGAAAAGATTTTATCCAGATCTCTTAGCACTTTCATGGACAATCAAACAAGCAAAATGTCAGTAATTTTCAAGAAAAACTTATGAACAGAATGAAGAACACGAGAACAAATCTTCATGTTTTTCTTCAAAAACTTTAAGTTTCCTACGACCAAAACCCTAATAATGCAAAATTAAATACGCAAGATTCCAAAATCAGCCCTTTTTTCAACACAAAACTCAGCTCCAAAACATTAAAAATTTCAAAAACCAATGAACAACCTCCAAAATTTTGAAATTTGCCTTCAAAATATCCCGAAAATCCACCTTTTTCTATAGCAACTGTCACACTCCGACCGCGTAAAACAACAAACCGCGGCGAAATCGTTGGGAAGTGTCGTAACAGAATTATTATTTCAACAAACATGGCATAATAAGTTAAGTTTTATTGAATAACATTTGTTTACATTGTCTGGAAATTAAACATAAAAAATAACATAAGTTAAATTGTCTTCAAGTTTTAAGTCACTGAAGCCCAAAGTCCGTCCTAAGTGTCGCATGATCAACCTTAAGCATTCGCTCCTGAAACATATGTGAAAATAAAGTACGTCAGCATAAAAATGCCTGTGAGTAACATAGGTTTTGCGTTTAAGATTCATGGCCTAAAATGTTTAAAGAATACTTAGTTAAAAAGTGGCCATGAATACTTACAAAATGTTTTCTTTTATAAACATCATAAGATAAATTGAATGAAATAAAAGAAATATGTATGGTTAAATCATTAACCAAAATATATGTCATGTCTCGTGTAAAAATGTCATGTCATAGATAAAAATGTCTTGTCTTGTGATTTTTTTGAAATGATTTAGATAACGACATGATATGCAATATGATAAAGACACTTATATATAGGAAGTACCAACGGCGTATCCACCATGCTTTTATCATACTACACCCGTCCCGTTATTTAAATCACTTACTATAAACCAACCATCAAAAAGTCATGTTTAAACCAAAGAAATGTCTAGTATACACCAATGTCATGTAAACCAATGTCATGTATAAACAAAGTATTGTGTACACCAAATGTCAAATGTAAACCGATGTCTAGAATAGTCGAAATGTCTTGTATAAAACAATGTCTTTGAATAATCAAACGTTATGTTTTATAAGTCATGCTTTTATAATCTAAAACATATATTTAGTTTGTCGGCAAACACATTCAAACCTTGTTGACAGTCAAATAGACCATTATCAAGATAAAAGTCTATCCATTTCATCGGATTCTGTCATTCCCTAAAGTCGCTTTCAAACAAACCCGGGAAGTGGGAACGGGATTGTCAATCCTATGGTACCATTACATACTACCGGTCGGCGTGATCAATGTTAATGAATATATTAAGTCAATCTCCAACCTACCAATATGTCATGAACAATGTAAGCAAAAATGTCTTTGAAAACCATGTACTAGTATGCTCAGTCAACATACATAGCAAGAAATGTTCTAAATCAATGTGCTTATATGCTAAGTCAACATATGCTGCAAAAAGTGTCCTTGAAATCAATGTGCTAGCATGCTCAGTCAACATACATAGCAAGATATAATGTAAATCAATGTGCTCATATACTAAGTCAACATATGCTGCAAAATGCAATGGAAATCATGTACTATATGTACTATATAATCAAAACATGTATAATGTCATGAAAACCCGAAAGTAGTCATAGGCACAATATGTTTCACCCCAAAACATTTGAAAAAGTAAAAGAGGGGACTATGTACTCACTTGAGGTTGCAAGAAAGTCCTCTTTCAAGAAGATAAACCAAAGCTCAATAGTCCGAGAATTCAAGTGTGTCCTAATATCAGATAACTATGTTTATATCGGAACTTTAATCGGAGGATAGGATAGAATGAGGTCTTGTAAACCAAATGAGTGTTGCGACTCATATGAAATGGTTTAACAAAGTTAACATTCTGATTTGAAATGATTCCTAAGTGCTTTTGTCCTATAATGGCTCGTTAAGGTAGTTTACTTTAACGGGTCATTTGCCTAAACGCGTGATCGGATGGTTAGATATGTCGTATGATAAGTCTTACATGCCAAAACAAGTTTAATATAGTTGTAACATCAGTCTATATGGCAAAACATTGGTTACATAAGCTTAAAATCAATTTAATATAGTTGTAACATCAGTCTATATGGCAAAAAGGGCATTTTGGTTATTTATAAAGGCATACTACGCGACTTAACATAACACTAACCAAACGACGTGACCATAAGGTATAACCTCAGTGGGTTATTCCCTATACAACTATGGTCCCTAATATGAGTTCGGTCGGATCCTATGATCGACCAAACAGGTCGAATTCGAAAGTCAAATCGGTGGTCAAGACCGCTCGACTTACGACTCTAAGCAAGCACTAAACTAAAACTGACGAGTTAGACATGTTAAGCATGTCTAACCTAGTTTATAAAACTGATTTGGTATCAAAACAAAGTGTTTTGATACCCGAAAGTAGTTCTGTCGTATAATGCGCACTTTGCGCATTATTGACCGAAACTTTGACTCGTCACTACAACTAGAAAACGTGGTAATCATTAGGCATGATCGCTATGGATCATATCCATCGTGATTACGATCACGTTGCAAAGCCCAATTGGACTTTGACTTGACAAATAAATGGTCAAAGCCGAAAGTAAAATTCTATTTGACTTTTAGCTTGAAATAGCTAAACAAATGAAACAAGACAAGGATAGAGACTTACTTGTGTTGAAGAACACCCAAGAGCTCTAAGAAGAAAAGAACAACTCAGGTAGGAGGCATCCAACAATGTGGTAGCCTCCACTTAGAGTGTTTGAGAGAAAGAAAAGAATTGAGCAAGGAATGAGGTGAACTTTGATGGGTATTTATAGTTTTCTTGGATCAAAAAGATCATTCCAAGTGTCCCATGTGTTGGCATGATCTTATGGAGGTCCTAACAAGTGTCAAATGCAGGTGAATTGGTGACAAAATTGATTTGCTTGGTGTCCAAGGAGTAAACAAGAGGCGCCATCTGGTTTTAACCATTTTGCTGAGCTGGGGGGTCCTTTCGAAGTGTAAGGACTTTGGGCTTACGGTCCGTAAGCCCTTTAGCTGGCAGATAGTTTGGAAAATTGGCAGAACAGGCCCCTGAACTTGTTTTTGATGCGTTTTGGCACTTCTAACACCCGTTAACCTCATTTTCAAGCTTCATAAGGACGAAATAACATAAGGAACTTGAAATGTGTTCAAAAATGTTTCAGGTGTCGGTTCGTTTGGTCGTACGGTTGCCGTTTTTGGTTAATTACGACGAAAATCGTAACGAACGCATGTATGACCGTAAAAGCGTAACGAATGATATTTTTGCATTCCAATCATTAAAATACAAGATTTTAATGATTAAAAAATTTTTTGGATGTGCGTACATGTTCCGTATTAAGAAATACTCGAATTTGCATAGTTTCACAGAATTTGCAAAATAGCCCCTAAAGTTGCAAAAACACGCTTTTGCCATGCCGAAGCCTTCAAAACTTATTTCTAAGTTAATAAAGGTTATTTAAGGTATGTTAAGCTTGTGACCTTGTTCCGGTACGAGAATCGACAGACTTTCATAGTTTGTCGTAAATAGTCCCTGTGATCGAATAAGCTTGTTTTTGACATACCAAACCCTTCCAAACTTATTTCTAAGCTATGCAAAGGATATTTAGGGTATGTTTAGCTTATGCCACTATTTCGGACTATACGTTGCATTTAACTGATTTCGTTTTGTGATTACACTTCCAGAAAAGGTTTGAAAGGTCAAAATCAAACAAATATTGAAAATGCACAAAAGTCATAAGTAAATACACAAATTGTAAACAACACAAAGTTTCATTAATCATCAAATTGGTCGGAAGTCGATACAGGATTGAATTAGATGTCACAGTCTCCCCTACTTTAGGAAATTTCGTCCCGAAATTTAATTAGAGGAAACATGTGAGAAAAGATGTGGATGTTTCGCCTTCATTTGATCCTTTCGTTCCCAAGTAAATTCTAGGCTACGTTTGGATTCCCAATGAACTTTGACTATCGGTATACGTTTGCACTTAGCTTCTTGACTTTACGATCAATATTTCCACTGGTTTCTCAACAAAATGCATCGTGTTATCAACACGGATTTCTTCAAGAGGGATGTGGAGGTTTTCATCAGCCAGACACTTTTTTCAGATTGGACACGTGGAAAGTTGGATGAACATTACCAAGTTCAGGAGGTAGCTCAAGTTTGTAGGCCATTTTACCAATTCTCTCAATGATCTTAAATGGTCCAACATATCGTGACGCAAGTTTTCCTTTCTTTTCGAATCTAATCACACCTTTCCAAGGGGATACCTTAAGGAGTACGTGATCACGGACTTAGAATTCTAAGGGCTTGCGTCGTTTTTCTGCGTAACTCTTTTGACGGCTTCTAGCTGTCAAAAGGTTTTCGTGAATTTTCTTGACTTTGTATGTTGTATCATGAATGAGTTCAGTTCCAGTGAATTGAGATTCACCGATCTCATTCCAACAGACAGGTGAATGACATTTTCGACCGTAAAGAGCTTCAGAAGGTGCCATGTCAATCCTGGAATGATAACTGTTGTTGTAGGAGAATTCGATCAATGGTAGATGCGAATCCCAACTACCACCAAAGTCGATCACACAGGCTCTAAGCATATCCTACAATGTTTGGATTGTCCTTTCAGATTGTCCATCCGTTTGAGGATGATAAGCAGTGCTCAAGTTAAGCTTGGATCCCATGACAGACTGCATGGTTCTCCAAAAATGATATGTGAAACGAGCATCACGATCAGATATAATATCCAAAGGGACACCATCACGAGATACTATTTCATCCACATAGATCTTAGCAAGTTTGTCAGCAGAGAAGTCCTCACCAATAGCTATAAAATGTGCTGACTTTGTTAGACGATCAACGGCTACCCAAATGGCATCGTGACCTCTAGCAGTGCGCGGTAATTTGGTAATGAGATCCATAGCAATGATTTCCCATTTCCAAACCCGAATCTCTGTTTTTTCAAGTAAACCAGAAGGACATTGATGTTCGGCCTTTACCTTAAGACAAGTAAGGCATTTGGAGACGTACAGAGCTATGTCTTTCTTCATACCTGGCCACCAATACTGAGTACGAAGATCTTTGTACATTTTGTCTGCATCTGGATGAATTGAGTAACAAGACTTATGAGCTTCATCCAGTATCAAGGTGCGGATATTGTCTAGACTTGGAACCCACAAACGGTTCAGATAATAAGATAACCCATTGTCTTTTGTTTCAAGTTGAAGCTCGAGATGATGTGGTAATTCAATACCCATTTTGTCTTGTGCAACACAAGTACGTTGAGCTTAAAGAATACGTGTTTGGATATCAGATCGAACTTGCACGCATTGCAGCTTGACACGTTCTTTACGACTAAGAGCATCGGCTACGACATTCGCCTTACCAGGATGGTAGCGAATTTCGCAGTCATAGTCGTTTAGGAGTTCGACCCAACGTCGTTGTCTCATGTTTAGTTCTTTCTGATTGAAGATATGTTGGAGACTTTTGTGGTCTTTGAAAATCACGCATTTTGTACCATAAAGATAATGTCTCCAAATTTTGAGGGCGAAAACAACAGCACCCAACTCAAGATCATGAGTGGTGTAGTTCTTTTTGTGAATTTTCAACTGTCGCGATGCATAGGCTATGACTTTGTCTCTTTGCATGAGAACACAGCCATGGCCTAAGTTTGATGCATCACAATATACAATAACGTAGTCATTGCCTTCGGGTAGAGATAAAATAGGAGCATTACAAAGTTTCTGTTTCAAAGTCTGAAAGGCTTCTTCTTGTTTGGGTCCCCACTCAAAAGGTTTATTCTTTTGAGTTAAAGCACTAAGGGGAACCGCAATCTTGGAGAAGTTTGCAATGAAGCAACGATAATAACCTGCGAGACCCAAAAACGAACGAACTTCGGTGGAGTAGTAGGTGCATCCCATTCCTTAATCGCACTGATTTTGGCGGGATCAACATGTATACCTTGTTCGTTAACAATATGTCCCAAAAATTGAACTTCCTTTAGCCAAAATTCACACTTGGATAACTTGGCATATAGTTGTTATTTCTTCAGGAGTTCCAAAGTTAAACGAAGATGTTGCTCGTGATCGGATTGAGACTTTGAATAAATCAAAATGTCATCAATGAAAACAATGACGAACTTGTCCAAATAAGGTTTACAAACCCTATTCATCAAGTCCATGAATACAGCAGGAGCATTTGTCAGACCAAAAGGCATAACTGTGAACTCATAATGACCGTAATGTGTACGAAAAGCTGTCTTGGGAATATCTTCCTTGAATACACGAAGCATATGATACCCAGAACGTAGATCAATCTTTGAGAAGCAAGTAGTACCCTGTAGTTGATCAAAGAGATCATCAATGCGAGGTAGGGGATATCGATTTTTGATTGTTAGCTTGTTGAGCTCACAGTAATCGATACACATACGAAAAGACTCATCCTTCTTTTTCACAAATAGGACTGGAGCACCCCAAGGTGAAAAGCTCGGTCGAATGAATCCTTTGTCAGATAACTTCTGAAGTTGTTTAGACAACTCTCGGATCTTAAATGGTGTCAGACGGTATGGAGACTTAGCAATAGGGTTGGCACCAGGTATAAGATCTATTCGAAACTCAACTTGTCGTGCTGGGATAAACCAGGTAGTTCCTCAGGAAATACCTTAGGATAATCCCAAACAACGAGGATGTCCTGAATTATTTTGCCTTTGCCTTTCTCCTCTACGATATGTGCCAAGAATGCCTCATAATTCTTTCATAGGTATTTTTGGGCTTGAGTACAAGTCATGAGTTTGAGGCTACTTACCGGTTTTTCTCCATGAACCTCCAAAATTTCATCAGACGAAAGAGGTATACGAACAATCTTATCAAAATAGACCACCTCAGCATGATGTTTAGTTAACCAATCCACTCCCACAATAATGTCAAAGCTCCCGAGTTGCATAGGTGTGAGGTCAATTGGAAAAAGATGGTTATTGGGGTTCAATAGACAACTAGGAATGACAGAATCAAGTTTAAGGGGCTCGCCACTAGCTATCTCGACTGTCAAAGGCTTTCCTAGTTTAGTTCTTGGTTTTGAAAGTAAAGGCTCAAATGTTAATGATACAAAACTTCTATCGGCCCCCGAATCAAAAAGTATAGAAGCAGGATGGTTGTTAACAAAGAACGTACCGTTCACCACCTTGTTGTCTTCCCGTGCCTCATTTGCATTGATGTTAAACGCTTGTCCACGAGCCTGGTTCGCATTTGCCAACCTCGGGCAATTGTTTCTGTAGTGGGTGAGATCCTCACAGTTGTAGCAAGAACCGGATGGAAAATGAGGTCGTGCAGGATTGGCTGGTTGTTGAACAGGGTTTTGTACAACTTGATTCTGAGTAGGAGGACAGCGACAAGTGTTGGCCAGATGGCCAAATCGTCCACAATTTGTACAGATATGACATGGTAATTGAGGCTGATGATGACTGTTGCACCTGTTGCACAAAGGTGCAGTGCCGGTATACTGTTTCTTGGCAGGAGGTTGAGCAGGCTGGTTAGGAGCGGCTTGATTGGGTTGCGTAGTGACAGCAAAGTTCTTAGAAGCCTTACATTTCATCGACTTCTTTGATCATTCAACTTTCTTACCCTTTTGCTTCTCAGACTTGTCAGACGGTTTCTTGTCACCCTTTCGATGGAGCTTACCCTTTTTGATCTGCGATTCAGTCAGAGTTGCAGATAGCTCAATAGCTTGTCTAACAGTAGTAGGGTTGCTGCCTGTGACAATATCCTGAACCGGGTCACGAAGACCATCTATGTATTTTTTAATCGCCTTATCCAAAGGCATCACCATCTCAGGGCACAACAAACTCAACTCCTCATATTTGTTAGTATACGCACGATGTTCACCACTATCTTGCTTCAGGTCATGGAACTCATCCTCAAAAGCCCTCTTTTCATGATGAGGGCATAACTCTTTCATCATCAGAGCCCTGAGTTCCTCCCAAGTTTGACCCATAGCAACATCAGCACCCCTATTTCTCATCACTCTGTTCCACCACGTGAGCGCTCTCTTTTCAAACACACTAGAAGCAAACTCAACTTTCCGCTCATTTGAACATTGAACATGGAGAAATGTATTCTCAAGACTCCCAAACCACTGTAGGAGCCCAGTTCCTCCCTCAGAACCCCTAAACTTGAGCGGTTTAGCCGAATTGAACTGTTTAAAGTTGCACGCAGCAGGTGCATTATTGTTATTGTTAGCTTAGTTTATCTGAGTTATGACATTTGGAAGCACAACAGCAAACTGTTGAGCGATTAGAGCCGCCATGTCGGCGTCCGTATTTACGTTTCGTCGAGGAGGCATTCTATAAGAGAGAAAAACATGAGAGAAAACAAGTGAGATGAATGTTGGATAATCAAAATGAGATGAATAAATATCGACAAATGTAAGGATGGTGGTCATTCGTTTGTTTACTCAAAACAAACAAACGACACACAGTGACTAATCAAAGTAAATGGGTCTTTATAATGTATCACGAAGACATGCTTTAGCCTATAAGTGGACACTCACCCCAAGAGTTCCCAGGTAAGAGTGACTGGTCCGATTAAGTGGATTTGTACGAACACTCTAGCCATAGACAGAAAACTCAGGATACAGGCACCCACCCTTACAGACTGCACGTGTTCACATTAATAAGACCCAAACTTTGACGAGATTTTGAAAACATCAAAGGCATAAGGAGACCGATGATTCGTTTTAGACTTTATGCCTTCAGTTCATAAGGGTAGGTGATGGTATTGCTTTAAGAATCTAAACACAAGATGACTTGTGTTAGGGTCCTAGAAAGGTTATAGTCTAGGTCAAAGCATTACTAATAACCTAATTCCCTATCACCATTGGCTCTGATACCAATCTTTCTGTCACACCCTGGCCGCGTAAAACAACAAACCGCGGCAGAATCGTCGGGGAGTGTCGTAATAGAATTATTGTTTCAACAACCATGGCATAAGAAGTTAAGTTTTATTGAATAAATTTTGTTTACTTTGTTTGGAAATTAAACATAAAACATAACATAAGTTAAATTGTCTTCAAAATAAGTCACTAAAGCCCAAAGTCCATCCTAAGTGTCGCATGATCAACCTTAAGCATTCGCTCCTGAACATATGTGAAAATAAAGTATGTCAGCATAAAAATGCCTGTGAGTAACATAGGTTTTGCGTTTAAGATTCATGGCCTAAAATGTTTAAAGAATACTTAGTTAAAAAGTGGCCATGAATACTTACAAAATGTTTTCTTTTATAAACATCATAAGATAAATCGAAGGAAATAAAAGAAATATGTACAGTTAAATCATTAACCAAAATATATGTCATGTCTCGTGTAAAAATGTCATGTCATAGATAAAAATGTCTTGTCTTGTGCTTTTTTTGAAATGATTTAGATAACGACACGATATGCAATATGATAAAGACACTTATATATAGGAAGTACCAGCGGCGTATCCACCATGCTTTTATCATACTACACCCGTCCCGTTATTTAAATCACTTACTATAAACCAACCATCAAAAAGTCTTGTTTAAACCAAAGAAATGTCTAGTATACACCAATGTCATGTAAACCAATGTCATGTATAAACAAAGTATTGTGTAAATCAAATGTCAAATGTAAACCGATGTCTAGAATAGTCGAAATATCTTGTATAAAACAATGTCTTTGAATAATCAAACATTATGTTTTATAAGTCATGCTTTTATTATCTAAAACATATATTTAGTTTGTCGGCAAACACATTCAAACCTTGTTGACAGTCAAGTAGACCATTATTAAGATAAAAGTCTATCCATTTCATCGAATTCTGTCATTCCCTAAAGTCGCTTCCAAACAAACCCGGGAAGTGGGAACGGGATTGTCAATCCTATGGTACCATTACATACTACCCGGTCGGCGTGATCAATGTTAATGAATGTATTAAGTCAATCTCCAACCTACCAATATGTCATGAACAATGTAAGCAAAAATTTCTTTGAAAACCATGTACTAGTATGCTCAGTCAACATACATAGCAAGAAATGTTGTAAATCAATGTGCTCATATGCTAAGTCAACATATGCCGCAAAAAGAGTCATTGAAATCAATGTGCTAGCATGCTCAGTCAACATACATAGCAAGAAATAATGTATATCAATGTGCTCATATGCTAAGTCAACATATGCCGCAAAATGCAATGGAAATCATGTACTATATGTACTATATGTCACACCCCGACCCGCAGCGGAAAAGGTGATCGGGGCATGATTGGGTTATCATCAAAGCTCATGACATTTATTTTAACGTTTCATATTCATTAATACAATTTAATGGAAATTTACAATAAATATTACAACATGTTCTAACTATCAATCTAAGCTTCTTTGTTCTCTTCTAAGGCATTTCCTATGTTTTCCTTGCTTCGTCCTTTTCACCTGTATCATGTGTAAAAGGGTTTTTGGATCAACATAAAGTTGGCGAGTGAATCCTACGGAAAACATTTGAACAAGTTTATTTAATTGATTATGAAATAAGTGCACAACCAAACATGAGTAAAAATAGATGTAAAATTATTCAACAATCATTAGATACTAAATAAAGCACACATGAACAATAATGGAACATTTAGAGGCACGCGTTGCTCTACTCGTCTCTCACGAGGAACTGATGGGCCTAATGAATGAATTGCATAAACATGATAATATGAATGACACAACTACAAACAATATAAACTCAATGATACACACATGAACAATAATGGATTGGTTTTGAGGCACGCGTTGTTCAACTCGTCTCCCACGAGGAACTGATGGGCTTAATGAATGAATTTCATATAATTTGACAAAATGAAATAAGTAATCACAACAATATAAACAATCTAAGTTTAGATCACGATATGGTATGGCACAAGTTTAAATAAACGAGTTAATTAATTTGAGACACATGACACACCCCAAAACGTGTAATTAAAAAGGGGGAGTTGTAAGATTCACTCACAGTGGGTGCGTTTGGTTGATGATGTTGAATGCACGCGAAGTGGTTTTAACCACGAGTGAAATTAACCTAGATAAATAGCATTATGGTTCGGTAAGTAAACGGATTCTATTGTTCCATTTTAGTAGGATTGTTGGGTGTATTTTTGTGAGTTTAAGGCTATTTTCTAACCTTAAAAATGTTATTTTTAAGTATTTTTAATTGATCTTTAATTAAAATAAATAAATAAAAATAATAAAAAAAGTTGACTTTTTTTGACCGTTGACTTTGACTTTGACTGTAACAGTGACTGTTGACCGGTTCATATGTATTATTGTGTGCGCTGGGTGAGGCTCGAACCCGAGACCTCCCGTACTCGTGCACGCAGCTCTACCAACTGAGCTACGTGTCTAACCCGAAATATTTCTGTTTTTAATTATATTTATATATTAATTATGTTAAACAGAAAATCCTTTATTTTCTAAAAACGATTTAATCCAAGACTCGGTGCGCTCCACAGGTCTCGAACCTGGGACCTGTGGCTTATGCAAACACACAGTCCACCGCTGGACTGTGTGTCCAACTTGTTAACTAAACTGGTTTTTATTATTCTTAAATACAAACTAATCATTTTCATTTATGCCATATTAAAAAGTTTGAATAATTGTCCGGGTCGATGTAGTAGACCGGACTCGAACTCGTGCACTTTGATTAAACATACACACAGTCCACCACTGGACTGTGTGTCTAACTTGGTTATTATTCCGATTATTAATATACTTAACATATAACATTGGTGACTCCGGTTCGGTTAACAAAAAAAGGCATTTTTATTAAGGCAGCGTGTGTGGAACAAGATTCGAACTCGAGACGTTTGTATGTTTAATGTGCACACAGTCCACCGCTGGACTGTGTGTCTAACCCGAGTAATTTCTTGATTTAAATTATACTTATATGTTCCGTAACTTCGTCTTCTTCGTTGAGTTTTATCCAGAAATGATGACTGACTGGTTCGAAGTTTCAATCAGGTTTCTTTAGCGTTTTTAGGTTAATTACAGATGAGATATAAGTAAAAAGAAAGGAAATTAGGCGTGAAGTATACCAACTGGATTCCTCTGTTTTTCTGGCAGAACTCCGGCGACAGCAACCACTTCCGGCGACGTGTGTCTTGCAGCAGCGAGTCTTCAGAAAGTTTGAAAAAGGTATGGGTGACTTCGGTATAAGCTTAGGGGGTTCAGTAAGGCTCAGAAATGAAGAACCCGGTTTTCCGGCGATTTGCAGGTGATTTCCGGCGAGTGAGTTTTCGCCGAGAAAGGGTGCGGTTTTGAGCGAAAAAGTTTGCAGAGGTTCGATAAGGTATTTATAGGGCAAGTCGTCGATGGATTTGGTCCGATTTCCGACTTGATTCATCGGTTTGAATTTCTCCGGCGGTTATAGTTTGTGTCGCGGACTCAGACGTCGGTTATAACCGATGTCCTAGTAAATGTTTACGTTATAACTGAAGATGTCGTTAAATGTCGCTAGATTGCCGGGATTTCCGACTACTGAACTTTGGGCGCCGGTTTTGAATTCGGAAAGACACGTTATCAATTAAATGATCCTAACATTTAACAAAGAACATCAGTGGCGCAGTGGTTTAAGTGTTGAGTGTTAAGTCTGTTGTTGAACCGTGACTGACCCGGGTTCGAAACCCGGCAGGAACAAAACATTTTTATTTTCATATTTTTAACAGTTTTTCAAAAACTAATTATATAATCCCATATAATAATTGATTATGTATCGTTTAAAATTATTTTAGGCATTTAATTCGCAATGAAATTTTTAGCTGACCGTTCGGTTAATAAACGGAGCGGGTTTGGTAAAATCCGTTTTTGACGGATGTTACACTATATAATCAAAACATGTATAATGTCATGAAAACCCGAAAGTAGTCACAGGCACAATATATTTTACCCCAAAACATTTGAAAAAGTAAAAGAGGGACTATGTACTCACTTGAGGTTGCAAGAAATTCCTTGTTCAAGAAGATAAACCAAAGCTCAAGAGTCCGAGAATTCAGGTGCGTCCTAATATCGGATAACCATGTTAATATCGGAACTTTAATCGGAGGATAGGATAGAATGAGGTCTTGTAAACCAAATGAGTGTTGCGACTCATATGAAATGGTTTAACAAAGTTAACATTCTGATTTGAAATGATTCCTAAGTGCTTTTGACCCATAATGGCTCGTTAATGTAGTTTATGCTACTTTAACGGGTCATTTGCGTAAACGTGTGATCAGATGGTTAGATATGCCGTATGATAAGTCTTATATGCCATAAAACAAGTTTAATATAGTTGTAACATCAGTCTACATGACAAAACATTGGTTACATAAGCTTAAAATCAATTTATGCGCAAAAAGGGCATTTTGGTTATTTATAAAGGCATACTAGGCGACTTAACATAACACTAACCAAACGACGTGACCATAAGGTATAACCTCAGAGGGTTATTCCCTATACAACTATGGTCCCTAATATGAGTTGGTCGGATCCTATGATCGACCAAACGGGTCGGATTCGAAAGTCAAAGCAGTGGTCAAGACCGCTCGACTTACGACCTTAAGCAAGCACTAAACTAAAAGTGACGAGTTAGACATGTTAAGCATGTCTAACCTAGTTTATAAAACTGATTTGGAATCAAAACAAAGTGTTTTGATACCTGAAAGTAGTTCTGTCGTATAATGTGCACTTTGCGCATTTTGCCCGAAACTTTGACTCGTCACTACAACTAGAAAACGTGGTAATCAGTAGGCATGATCGCTATGGATCATATCCATCGTTATTACGATCACGTTGCAAAGCCCAATTGGACTTTGACTAGACCAATAAATGGTCAAAGCCGAAAGTCAAACACTGTTTGACTTTTCGCTTGAAATAGCTAAATAAATGAAACAAGTCAAGGATAGAGCACTTACATGTGTTGAAGACACCCAAGAGCTCCAAGAAGACAAGAACAACTCAGGTAGGAGGCATCCAACAATGTGGTAGCCTCCACTTAGAGTGTTTGAGAGAAAGAAAATGTTAGTACAGTATGTCTATGTCTTAGTCTTGTATCGAGTCTGTTTAGATTGGGCTAGATTATACAAGAAAATGTTGTATTTATGTATAATATAGACCAAGTTCGCCCGGAATTATGAGATGTGAAGAAGTTCGGCCGAACTTGTTCAACAAGTTCGCCCGAACTTGTTCTATCCCTAGCGAACTTGTAGTTCGATAAATAGGAGTCTCTAGGTTCTCATTTGTAACTTTGGCAAAATAGAGGCGAAGCTCTGTCGGATCTGGAATTCAAATGTATTGAACTTTAAGATCAATAAACAGACAGTTTAACGAGTAATTCTTGTTATATGGTTAACATGTCACTTAGTTTCCGCCTAATTGAACATTAAATACCAATTTAGGTTCCTGTGCTATCAAGGAGCGATCTTACAAGTGGTATCAGAGCCACGGATACCTGATTTGGTGAAATCGTCACAAGAACTACTCTATTTCTACTCCATTCTACCATTTTTCTTAACTTTTTCATGAAAAACAATGAACCTACGGATAAAATCCGCTAAAATTTGAATATGTCATGTAAAATACACTAAAGATAAACCCCTGAAAGTTTCCAAGCCTAATTCAAACGATTTGATGTCGAATAGTTGAAAAAATCATGTTTTGCAAAATCTGTTTGAACGAACTTGTGATCAAGTCCGCTCAAACTTGAGTGAAAAATTCACTTTTTGAGTGAATTTTCATCAAGTCCACTCGAACTTGATTAAATTTTCAAAGAATTTAGATAAGTCCGCTCGAACTTGCTTCATTTTCATTAAAATTTTATCAAGTTCGCCCGAACTTGATTAAATCTTGTTGAAAATCATCTACAAGTTCGCCCGAACTTGTTTGTTTATCTTGAAATTTCTACAAGTCCGCTCGAACTTATCAGGGTGAAATTTTCCCAAAACTTCAACACAAGTTCGCCCGAACTTGTTTGAAACAAAATCTGAGTTTATCAACTGCACAAGTTCACTCGAACTTGTCAGTGTGCTAATCAATTTTCGAAGTTTGTGAACGTGTTTTCAGTGATTCTCGTCAGTTTTCCGCAATGGAAGATATCCACAACACGTACATGACTGCCGGTGCTTCTTCATCGAATGCCAACATGGTGAATCAAGTTAATATTGATAACGAGATGGGTACGTCAGTGAAGCCACCAAAACTTATGTGCATGGATGAATACGAGGGATGGAAGGAGAAGTTTACGAACTGGGTTCAAGCTACGTTCTTTCACAGCTGGGTTGCTGTTGAAACAGGGTAATGGCCAAGTGATGAACTTGACAATGTTATCGAGATGAGCAATTTTTATACTGCACAGAAGGATGCGTACGTTGCTGAAAAGAAAATGATTAGTCTGATTCAGCAGTCCGTGAAGGAAGATATTTTGGTGCTGTTACCAGAGTACAAAACTACACAAGAGTTATGGACGTCTCTAAAGACCAAATATTAGGGGAGTGCAAAGATGGTGAAGAGCAAAAAGGCTCTAATCATGAAAGAATTCGACATCTTCACAATGCTCAAAGGTGAATCAATGAAACAGATGATAGAACGATTATGTCATTTGAAGGTGATAATGAGAAGGCATGGTCTTGAGAAGACAGAAGAAGAATACATTGAAAATTGCCTGATGCTTTGCCTGAAGGTGAATGGACAACTTATCTCATGGTGCTAAAAGAAAGTCCAAGTTGGGAATTCTTCAAGTTATCCTCTTTTATCGACAAATTGAAAGGGCACGAGATGGAACTGTTGAAAATTGAAAAGTCAAAGAATCTGAAATTGCTCAAGATGTTGGACTTTATTACAAGATTGGAGCTCAAGAGAATATCTCAAGTCCAAAGATCCAAACTGCATTCAGCGCGAATATGAATTCCTCGAATCATTCGCCACAGAGCCAAACTCAATCATATCCTAACTATGATCAGAGTCCATAGAATGCATCATATTCAAGCACGGATTCTAATCAGAATAGTCAATCAAATTCTGATTCAAATGTGTTTAGATGCAACATTGCAGTCAACCTAAACAATGACGTTTCTGAACAAGTGGCCAAACAACATATGGCACTACTTGCCACAGTGTTGGAATCTTATGAGAGTTTAGTGGCTGGGAAAATTGGTAGTCTAGAAATGAATGCAGAGGATTACGATCAAGTGGATGAGGAAGAGCTTGAGTTGATAGACATCAAATGGTCCTTAGCTTCGATTATCCGGAGAGTTACCAAATTTGTTGCTCTAACCGGAAGAGATATCGGAAACTCGAGCAACAAATTGGGTTTCGACAAGACGAAAGTTACTTGCTTCAGATGCCAACAAAAAGGGCATTTCAAAAGAGAGTGCAAGAATCCAGAAGTAAGTGGCAACCAAAGTCCTTTCAGAGACGGCAGTAATTACTACAAAAAGTCATTACAATATAAGCCATTTCCGAAGAAGACTCAAATCGACGTACGAGAGAAACCATCTAACAACACAAAAAAAGCTATGGTTGTTTCTAATGAAGATGATGGATTTGATTGGAATTCATACATTGCCAAGAAAACTAGAGTTGCTCTAATGGCTGAAATCGTGGTAGATACATCTGCCGAAGATGCAGCTATGGAGAACGCAATGCTAGAAGAATACTTACAACAAGCAGAAGAAGAGGAGATCTATCATCATATGAGGATGCAGGGTGTTCTTTCTTTTAACATGACTTCTAGTTTTGCAGGTTGTTTTGGGGAAGCAGCATCTTCTGAGCATGTTGTTAAGGAGAAACCAGAAGTTGAAGAAGTCATCAACGTGACTAAAGAGATGAATGGAGAAAATCTCACGGAAATCGCCAACAAATCGATGATGGCTAATTTGACAAAGGTAGGTCCGGATGTAAAAGTTGTAGAAAAAGAAGTTGTAAAAGTGCAAGTCGTTGAGGTTGAAAAACCATGTACGAAATGTACTGAGCATTGTCTGCAATGCGCCAAAAAATCTCAAATCATAAGTGAACTCAATGTGCATAACAACAATTTTAAATATGATTATCGCACAATGAAGGAAGCTTATGATAAAATGAAAGACGATTATGACAGGCTTCATAAAAACAACATTGAACAAGATGACACAGTGAGAATGTTAAAAGCAATGGTAATGGAAAAACAAAAAGCAATTAACAGTTACATAAACACCATTGCTGAAGTTAAACAAGAGCTTCAAGATATGAAAATTGAAACTGAAAGGGTAAGACAGCTTTTGAAAAGCTATACTACAAATGCTTACGTCATCGACCATATTCTTCCAACTATTCAGTCAGAAGAAGATGTTCAGAAATCAAAAGGTAAGAAACGTGGGGATTATAGCAATGTTCCACCACCCTTGTGCGAAAAATATTATCGCAAGAAAGGTGAAGGGATGGAAAAGGCGCTTAACATTGAACTTTTGACCGAAAAGAAAAATGAGCTGCCTGAGAACATTGACATAACCGACACAAAAGATGACAATGAAGCTGTGGTAAGAAATGTTGTTGAAAATGTTTTGAGTGAATTTGATGATGGCAGCTTTGAGAGCGCCAACTTGAGTTCGAACAATTCTGAATCACATTCTGAAGATGATGATACATCATCAGAAGATAGCCTAAGTGATGATCCTAACGTTGTCATGTACAAAGTTAAGGAATCTGATAAACTATATTTCGACGATAGCTTTCCGATTCGAAATGAAAAAAGATCAACTTGACAAATTGTTCAAACTTGTCGAAGTATCATCAGAAGATTTGGAAAGAAATGAAAAAAAGTTTTATTCTAAACCTAAAAGAGGATATAACAACTACCGAAGGAATGGTGGTGACTTTCCTGAAAACAGGGGAGCGGGTTTGGGTTTGGAGGTAGAAGATGAACCAAATAAGAAACAGAAATCACCATTTCACGAATACAAGAATAAAAACATGAAATTTGTGTATTGGACGAGTACGGTTCAGGAAGAAAATTTGATTGGAAAGCAATCAAATTATGAGTTAAAAAAAGAAAAGGAACTTCGGGATAAGGCTAAATCCGCAAGTGGAGTAAAACCCACTAGTGGACATTCTCATGATACTCGGACTTGCTTCAAATGGAATGAAGTTGGTCACATTGCGCGCAAGTGTCCGAAATCAAAGCATATCTATTAACAAAGAAAGACAGTTTCAGATGTTGAGAAACTTAAGCAACCAGAGATTGTAAAACCAATCACAATCTTAAAATGAAACAATGAATCTAAAGTGGAAGTGAAACCTAAAACTGAATCGAAGTTTGAAAATTCTACTTTTGAGAAAGGTGAAACTTCCAAATCGAACGAAAACAAAGATTCAAGATTCTACATTAAGAAAGCAAGAGTTAAATCACAATCCTGGGTTGCAAAGAAGAAAACAACATCATCTGAAGTTGTTAAGTCTGAGACAGTCAAGGTTGGTAATGACAAAGTGTTTGAATCAAAAGGAAAAACTGAAATTGACAAAGTTTTTCCAAAAGTTTCAAAAGATAAGAAAAAGGTCAAGTTTAAAAACGTAAATGTCAAAGAAGTCTCAAATGATGACTTTGAATATCAGAGGGCATACGAGGATGTTTATGAAGATTATTATCCCAAACCCAAGACCAAAAAGGCTTGGGTTGCACTTTTTCACTGAGTTGTTAACGTGTGCAGGGGCTCCAAAGATCCATATTATCTAAGTGGATTCTGGATAACGTATGCAGGGCCTCCAAAGATCCATATTATTGAAGTTGATTCTGGATAGCGGAGCTTCGAGGCACATGACTGGGATGAAAGCACTACTCTTCGATATCAAAGCGATTAATGGAGGGTATGTTGGCTTCGCTGGAAATCAAGGAGGCCGGATTGTAGCTGAAGGAAAACTTCCAAATGGTGTGGTGTCTTTTGATCGTGTTAACTATATCGCCAAGCAGGAGAACAATCTTCTCAGCATTTCACATATTTGCGATAAACAGTTCACCGTTCATTCAATGATAAGGAGTGCATGATACTGAAGCAGTGCTTCAAGATTCCTGATGAGTGGCTTCTGATGCACGCTCCACACGAAAACGATCTCTATGTGCTAGATATGGGTGTTGCTACTACATCTTCGAAGTTAGCTCAATGTTTTGTTATAAAAGCCACAGAGAAGGATTCGATTCTACGGCATAGGAAGATGGGGCATATACATCTGAGGAAAATGAATTTTCTGGTTCACAATGACCTGGTTGAAGGAGTAAATCTTCGAAGCTTCCATATGATGGATCATTGTCTTGAATGTAAGAAAGGGAAGCAGATTCAGAAGTCACGTCCTAAGAAGATTCTTAACTCCATAAAGTTGCGCTTGAACTGTAACAACTCCAAATTTTCGTTGTTATTTATTTATTTCCTTTTTTCGTGTATTTTGTTTATCTCAATCATTTGTACTCCGGGATTTGGATTATGAAAAGTTTATGTTTTGTCACATCTATATCGCATTTAATCGCTTATTAATCTCTAATTCAACGCAATCACAAGTAGTCATGCTACTATAAGAGCCGAGTGTGTTATTGTTTAATAAACACTTGTGCCATCGCATCACCTATCTCATCGCATTGTAAAATGCAGTTAATTATGTGAAATTATGTTTTATATGTGTTATACTTGTTTGTGTTATGGTTTTATTATCGCTAAAACGCTCGCACGCTCTCGTAACTCGCTCTCTCAATTCAATGATAATATAACGCTTAATGCTTCGCTAAAACGCTTAATATAACTATCTAATACGAACCGAATCGCCAAAAGAACTCTTAACCCGAAATAATCAAACAAAGCTTGGCCACTAGGTCAAGTTCGCCCGAACTTGTCTAGGCCACCAAAATTTTCAAGGCACAACAAGTCCGCCCGGACTTGTCCCAATACTCAGGAAAATCACCAAGTTCGCTCGAACTTGTAGCAAGTTCACCCGAACTTGATACAAGTTCGCCCGAACTTGATGTTTCAGCCCACTTTATCACTTCACCTATAAATACCTAGCTCCTCTTCTCATTTGAACTTGCTGCAAGTTTGCCCGGAGCTCCCCAAAACCGAAACCCTTTGTTTTCTAAGTAAGATTCAACCCGTTTTCAAGCTACAACAACATTTTACAACCATTTTGCACAAGGCTTTGCCTTCGTTTTCATCAAATCTCTTCTGTTTACGAAAATTTTCATCTTTTTATGCAAAACTTCTATTTTTCACGATCTAAGTCTAGATCTAAGTAAAACCTTTGAATCATCGATTTTTACACAATATTCAGACTAAATGACGTATGTTTCGTTCACTTTGAAGTGGAACGAGGCATTGTCAAGCTAAATCTCAGATCCGGAAGCACAAGGACGAAATCGTCACTTTGCACAAACTGGACTAAACCGTTCGAACCTTCAAGTTCACCCGGATTAGTTCGAGTTTCTGTAAAATGGCTAAAACTCACTCCAAAAGACCTCCTCATCCTTGGTTTTGCCCAGTAGCCTAAGGTTGGAGGGATGGACACTCGATTTCCTCAGCAAACGACGCGAAAACGCACGATTTGGATGCGAAAACAGTCAAGTTCGCTCGGAAGACATCAAGTTCGCTCGAACTTGTCACAGATTGGTGACCAAGTTCGCCCGAACTTGATCAAATTTGACAACAAATATACAAGTTCGCCCGAACTTGTACTCCCTTCATTGACCAACACACAAGTTCGCCCGAACTTGTAATGATTCCAAGGAATCAGGACAAGTTCGCCGAACTCGTGCTCCCTTCAAGAATAATAGTGCAAGTTCGCCCGAACTTGTACCTCAGGGTACAAGTTCGCCCGAACTTGCCTACTGTTCTTTCACTCGTTAATTGTTTCAGCAATTCAGAAGACTGATGCACTTCTGTTCGCTTACAGGCTGATCCGGCGCTCTCCTCAACTCATCTCAAATCCCGTCTCATCTCTCAAAACGCACCAACTGTGATTATACTTGAACCCCTTTACGCTTAATGCACTTTTGGGTGTCACATATGTTCGTATATCAAAACACATCACACAACTTAATTCTTATTCGCAATCCCGCTATTACATGACTATACGTGAAATCTGCTGAATTGTATGTATTACTTGATTGCTTGTACGCCACCTTTAACATGATAGTATACTAGAGGTTGACCCGCCACCCGGTGGCCCGGGGTTGTTAAGGCTCGCATTTTCATTTCTCATTTATTTTCTCTTTTAGGATGTGGACACTTGTTCGCATGCCTCGATCAATCGCGGTTTGTTGGTTTGCTTGAATCTAAGTAGTTACATAGTTCACAACTGTTACGTATGTCATGTGGTGTATGCTAAACGCTTTTATATCTATTATGTACGCAAACCTGTATGCTAACCTTTACTTAATTGTATTGAAGTTTTTTATTTTAACATTTGTGGCAGGTTGAAGACATTAGCTATGGATGCTTAGTTTAGGATTTCTTTTAGAATCTCGTTGTAATAAAATCTAGGGAAGATCGAACTTGTTTTCGTTTTATGAGAATGCTTGTATTTCGTAACTTGTTTAAGGATTGTATGTTGATAGTATGGGATATTAACTTTTGAATATTATCGCTTAAATAATGTTATGGAACTTCTCGTGAGACAATCTGGTTCGCCTAGTGCCGCGCCCCGATGTTTCCGCCATCTGTTGGGGTGTGACATGAACGTCTACATATGGATCTTTTCGGTCCAGTGAACAACCGAAGTATATTAGGAGATCTTTACTGTTTAGTCGTCACAGATGATTATTCTCGATATTCATGGGTTTTCTTTCAAGAGTCTAAAGATTAAACGTTCGAAAATCTTGTGATTCTCTTCAAGAAGCTTGAAAATCTATATCATCTCCCTGTTAGACGTATTCGAATTGATAACGGTACGGAGTTCAAAAACAACAAGATGAAAGATTTTTGCAACGCCAAAGGAATTCTGCACGAATTCAGTGCACCGTACACTCCGCAACAAAATGGCGTAGCTGAGAGGAAGAACAGAACTCTAATTGAAACAGCAAGAACCATGCTTGCAGATTCCAAGCTTCCTGTTAGCTTCTGGAGTGAGGCGGTTGCAGCGGCATGCTACACTTTGAATAGGGTCTTAAGTCAAACCGACCTAGAAGACATGCTTCGAGATGATTAACTGAAGGAAACCAAATCTCAAATATCTAGAGCCGTTTGGTGCACCTTGCACAGTGATTGATTCAGATGGAAAATTCGGTGCCAAAACGCTTGAAGGTTTCTTTGTTGGTTACGCTAGTCCGCTCAGGAGAGTTTACATTCCTACTTTGAGAAGAGTGGTCGAAGCACAACACGTTGATTGCTTTCGGTACACAACTCCTATTCAGAGAAAAGGCGATGCATGGTTGTTCAATTATCATTATTTGTGGAAGTCATTCGACTTGCCAGAAGAACCGTTTGAAGAAGAACTTGCAGCTCTTTACTATCTTCAACAGTCGGCTAGTCAAGAACAGTTTCTAAGACCAATAGTGGTTAATCAACCTACTGTTGGTTCTACATCGTCTTCTGGTGCAGGTCCGAGTAATAGTGGTGTTCCGGATGAACAAGTTTCTGAAGTAGAAGTAGCACCTACTATAACTCTAGCAAATGTTTCCACTGAACCAGGAAATACTACAGAGCCCATTCTTCCTCAGAATCAGAATTCTGACAATGATGAAGATCCCACTTTCGATGATGATGAGGAATCTTCCTCCGATGAACAATCCGAGCAAATATCAAATATGTTAAATGCTGTTCTTAGCAATCAAAATGAAGCAACATCGAGTACTCCTAAAGTTGATTTGATAGTTGATCTGAATATTTCAAATCAGAATAGCACGGTTGATGTTCCTAGCGAGGAGATTCTGCGATCTTATTCATATCACCCTTCGAATAACATAATTGGAGAATTACAGACTGGTGTGAGAACGAGAAGCCAGATCAACAAAGCTTTAAGTTGTTTCTATACTCGAGTGGCTCCGACTCAAGATTATTGCTATTATTCATGTTTCATATTTCAAATCGAGCCGAAGATATTTCAAATCGAGCCGAAGACTGTGAGTGAAGCTTTGGGTGATGATAACTGGGTAATTGTGATGTAGGAAGAGTTGTTACAGTTTGAGAAACTGGGAGTCTGGAGACTTGTCGACTTAACACCAAAGTAGGAAGCGATAGATACGAAGTGGGTCTTCAAGTGTAAGAGGGATGATCGAGGTGTGATCGTTAGAACAAAAGCTCGGTTGGTTGTCAAAGGTTTCCACCAGCAAGAAGGAATTGACTATATGGAAGTTTATGCACCGGTTGCACGTTTAGAGTCAATCCGCATTTTCCTTGCATTCGCTGCTTGGAAAGGTTTTAAAGTGTACCAGTTGGATGTGAAATCCGCATTTCTTTATGGTAAGCTACGCGAGCAAGTGTACATCGTCCAACCACTAGGGTTCGTCTATCCGCTGAACAAGAACAAAGCTTATCTCCTAGACAAAGCCTTATACGGATTACATCAAGCCCCGAGAGCTTGGTATGAGACGTTATCTCAACATCTTGTTGGAAACGACTATACAAGAGGCACAGTGGAAACTACATTGTTTACCAAAGAAGTCGGAAGTCATCTAATCATCGTACAAATCTATGTGGATGATATCATCTTTGGTTCAACAGATGATAGTCTTTGCAAAGAATTCGAGAAGATAATGAAGAAGAAGTTCGAAATGTCTTCTATGGGTGAAATGAAATTCTTCCTCGGGTTACAAGTTGATCAGTTACCAGACGGCATATTCCTTCATCAAACCAAATATGTTCACGATATTCTGAAGAAGTTTGAAATGGATAGTTCGAAGCCGCTTTCGACTCCTCTGGCGCTGAATCACGGAATTTGCATTGACGAAACAGGAATCAAAGTGGATGATACGCTCTATCGGTCGATGATAGGATCTCTTATGTATCTGACGGCATCTCACCCAGATATCATGTATCCAACCTGTCTTTGCGTGAGATATAAGTCCAGTCCCAGAGTATCGCACATGAAGATAGTGAAGCGAATATTTCATTACCTGAAGGGATGTCCAAGCACCGGCTTGTGGTATCCAAAGAACGATAACTTTGATCTGACGGGATACGCTGATTCAGACTTTGGGGTGGACAAGCTGAATTTAAAGTCTACGACGGCTGGTTTCCAGTTCTTCGGAACTCGATTAGTAACGTGGCAATGCAAGAAACAAACCACGGTCTCTCTCTCTACTTGTGAGGCGGAATACATTTCTGCTTCCAGCTGTTGTTCACAAATCCTATGGATTCAACAACATATGAGGGACTATGGATTGCAATTTCTTGATACGCCTTTATGTGTAGATAATAAGGCAGCAATCGACATAACTAAAAATCTTGTCCATCACTCTCGAACTAAACACATAGTAATTCGTTATCACTTCATTCGTGACTGCTACAAAAAGAAGTTGGTGCGAATAGAAAAAATCTACACCGATGAACAAAAAGCTGATTTTTATACCAAAGCTTTTCCTTTAACAAGATTTAAATATCTAATGAGGCTTAATGGTATTAAAAATTTGTTGACAGGTGCGGAGGCAGAGGTTGAATATGGATCGGACGACGAGTTCACGTGATCCACATTGTTTTGTTTTATCTTTTATATTAGTATTTCTTACAAACTAAAATACACAAATATGTTTTTGATTTTAGGGTGAGAAAAATTTCGAGAAAATATAAAAACATATGAAAAATCAAAAAGTACAAAAACATGAAAAAGACAAAAAGAATTTGATGTCACAAAGGAAATGATAGTATATCAGTGGACTATCACAGTACACTAAAGAATTGTAAAGTTTAAAAAAGTGCTAAACAAGTCTTACTGTGGATATGTCGATAGGCTTTACACGTTCAGTAGATTGTTTCAAGAATATAAACTAAATTTTACAACTGCTTAAACTTGTGGCTTAACATCTCTCAGATATATGGACTTAGTACTCCAAAATTTCATTTGAGAGATTGCCTGATTCTGAGATATGTGGTCTTTATAGATGATTGATATCTGGGGTATTATACAAGTTCCTCTGATTTTGCGGAAGCAATAGCCTAGAACTTCTATAATGCTTTTGCTATAAACCCTAAAAACTGCATGCAAACTTGAAAAGAATAGAAAGATCTAATCATTTGCATTGCTTAAAAGATTCCTTAATTGGAACACACCTTAAAGTTGAGCCTTCATCTCTTTGTCGATACGGTGGTATTAACCTGAGCTCTCAAGGCTTCGCAAAACCCAGATACAGATATCAGTTATGCTATATTCACCTGTAAGATGAAATCTAGGGAATCTTGATACATGAGTATATTCTGAGATGGGAACCATAGTTGAGTCAAGTTTCATAAGTCGACCTAACATATCTTGGAACAACTGAGAAATGTGTTGAAGTTTAAGTGGATAAACATATCGACAATCTAGCTAAACAAGTCTCAAAATTTAAGTCATCAAAAGGTCAACGGTACTGGTGATACGTCTCAAACAACTGATATGATCCTTAGACACGAATTCACAAAAATATGTTTGTAAATATGTTTGTACATAGTTTATTTTCTTTACTTGCTTTACAGAGTACATAGTTTATTTTCTTTACTTACTTTACAGATTAAAACCAAAAAGATTTTCAACGTGTTTTAGCATAAACTTTAAAAAAATACAAAAAGATTTTGTTTCTGCATTTGTTTTCAACAAGCCAATGTTGGAGAATGGATCTTCGAAGTCTGGTAAGGTGATAAGCTGGTGGAAATCTAATTGACAACGGGCTGGGAGCTAATCTGTAAAATTTGATAAGCAAAAACGATTAAAAGTTCATTAATTTGAAACTTGGATTTGAGAAAAACCAACAGTTTATTCATAACGAGTCGAACCAAGGTCATTAACTGGGATACGGCAGACAAATCGGTTAACCAAGGTCATTACCTTGGACTTGGTCAACTGAGTGGATTGTTAAAACTGGTAAAAATTGAAAAGTTCGGGATCAAAATTGAAAATTTTGAAAAAGTTGATTTTGAAATTGATCAAGTTCGCCCGAACTTGTTAAGGTCATACTTACATTGTTCTGGTCACAAGTGTCCCGGACTTGTGTGTGCTTAACAAATATATTGTTCAACAAGTTCGCCCGGACTTACTGATCTTAATTGATTGGTTTTACAAGTTCGCCCGGACTTGTTAGATATAAATAGAACACAAGTCCGCCAGAACTTCATTACTTGTGTCCTGAAACTGAGAGCGAACTTGAGGCGATTTTAAGCGAACATCGAAATTACACACTTTGTGTCGAATTGCTGCCAAAATTGAACCTGATTATTAGTGACTAGCACACTAATCATCATGGCTATGGTGAGTGATTTGATTTTGAACCGTGAATTGATAGATTTTGAACGGTTTAGATCTGAATTTGACTATTGGACTTGAATAAGAATGTTTAAGGACGAATTGGACAATAAAATGTGTTAAATAAACATAATCGATCCTAAACAAACCTTCAATTCGATCGAGATTGTCTTGAATATGTTGTTACAGGACTTGAATGAAAACGATGACAAGTTCACCCGAACTTTGTCAATTGGTTCTTTGAACCAAGTTCGGCCGAACTTGTCCTCAAATGTTAAATGTTTGAATTTCTCACAAGTTCGCCCGAACTTGTCTGATATCTTCAAAATTCAAAAACTTTAACAAGTTTGCCCGAACTTTTTTGGAATTCAATGAAATCTATTCAAGACAAGTTCGCCCGGACTTGATATAAATGTATAGTTTATATGTCTATCAAGTCCGCCCGAACTTGATGTAATACTTTGTAAAAATTGTAAAAAATTTCTAAGCGTTTGTCTCGATTCTCGTGTTTGCAGAACATCCAACTTTCGTTCAACAAATTTCATAACACGTGCATAATGCTTGAGAAGACTGTTTGTCCATCTTTAGTAGTATATGACAGTATTATGGATTTTATGATGTGTATACCGATAAACAAGGCGATCACAGAGAAGACAGTGGTTTATAGATCACACGTCTACAGATTTTGGAGCGCAACGTCACTAAACAAAGACAATACAATGATCAAATCAGTGGTTCGCATTGGAATTGAAGATAAGGAGCTTATAGTATTTGAAGATGATATCCGCAAAGTTCTAAATTTCAACGACGATAAGGACGATCCAATGTTACTCGATGAGAGGATGGTACGAGGTTGTTTTTGTCGTATGGGATATAAAGGGCATGTGAATGAATCAACGTTGAAGAAAGGGGGAGTTCTGAATCCCTACAAGTTCTTGATGCATGCGATTATACATGCTTTCAGCCATCGATAAGCGGGATTAGACGACGTTCAAGACTATATGCGTGTATGGCTACAACATTGATCCTAAACAAGAAATTCAACTTCTCAAAGCTTGTATTTACTCACATGAAGAATAATATGGGAACGAGCAGGCTTGTATGTATCCGAGGTTTGTACAAGGCTCATCGACGACAAGTTCAAGAAGATTGCAAAGGATCCGAACGATATCTTATATCTTAGCCACATGGATGAAGTAACAGTGAAGAAGCTTATTACTTTCCAGAAACAAGCTTCAGCGCCGGTCGCAAAGCCTTTATTTGGTGCTATAGTTTCTGCTGATTACATTGCTCCACCCGAATTCAAATGGAGAAAAGATGATAGTGGTGACAAGAAAGAAAAGAATGGTAAAGAAGAATGGTTATCTACATTCAAAGAAAAGCGCAGCGATTGGTTCTTAAAGAAAGTTGTTGAAGAAAAGAAGAAAATTTCTCGAAAGTCAAAGAAAGTGGATACTATGCTTATCCAGATGAACCTGAAAGTGTTCAAGATGAAGCTGGTTAGAGTGTTGCCGTTAATATCGAGAGTCAGGAAACTGAAAAAGAGACTCAATAAAATGATGTTATTTCTGCGACGTCTGACAAAGACGAAGATAGTGATGATTTTCTCGAGAAAGTGATGAAGAAGGGTATCGCAGAAAAAGAATCAGAAAAAGTAAAAGAAGGTGATGCTGATTATGAACCGGATTCTGATAAAGGTTCTGAAGAGGAGAGACCAAAGAAAAAAGCTAAACGAGTAAAGTCTTCTGCAAGAGATAATACATTAAAGACTACAGGTTCTCCAAAAACCAAACGAAGAAAAGCTGCACAGAAACCGAAAGCCGTCGATATATAAGTCAGAAGAAAGCTCAGAAGTTACACAAGAACCTTCTGGTGCAAAAGAAATAGGAGTTACACAAGAACCTCTTGCGGCTGAAACAACTCAAACTTCTACTATTCAAGAGACTATTGTGCAAACAGAAGTCACATAAGAACCTCTTGAGTCTGATTTGTTAGAAATTCCTATTGTTGAATCTCAAGATCCTCCAACAACTTCACAACCAGAAAGTTTGATTCCAAAAGAAGTTCCAGTGCATACACCGAAGAGTACTCCAAAGTCAACACCAAAGACTACTCTGAGGTCAACGCTTTTTGGAAATATCCCTGATGAACCAGTTGACATTCAAGATCTGAATGATTTCTTTCCAGACACAAATGTTGATGAACTTGAGAAAAGAGTTAAAGCTCTGGAAGAAAAGGTGTCGAAAAATGAAGTTGAAAAAGCTGCTTTGGAGCAAATTGTGAAACAAAGCAAAGTCGAGAAAGAAATCTTGAACGACAAAGTGAAATTATTGGAACGTGATCGTGGTTATTTGAAACTTATTGAAAGTCTGCAAGATGCGAACGAAAGATTACAAAAAGAGATTGCAGATTTACTATCGGAGAGGGATTTGAATGATCAAAGGTTTTCAAGGCTTCAGAAAGTTTTATCTAACAGTCTGGGAATTAACTTCAAGGAAGAGTATGAAAGATTGGATTTACAAGAGGCGAAAGAGAAAGAAATTGCAGAACAGAGAAAGGGTAAGCATGTGATAGAAGGAATGCCCGAGACAACAGAACCTGTGAATGAATCTGCGAAAGCTTCCAAGTCCGAAATCATTCCTGAAAAAGAGACTGAACAGAAAGACGATGAAGAAGCTGAAGATAAAGATGATGATGAGCCTGTTGATGATTCAAAGAATGATTCTGACAATGAAGATGGTAATGACGATGATCAGGGTGGAGTTGGATTAAAGATTGTTGATGCAAAGGTAACTGATGAGTTTGATTTTTCCTCACTACTGAACGACGATGTAAATTTGATGGAAGATCAAAGTAAGGGGGAGCCAACAGGGCAAACTTTAGATGATATGACAGATGCGATTGTTGCAATGCATGTTGCTGCTATGCCTACAAAGCCAATGATATTGATGTTAGAGCACAACGTAGAAGAAGGAGAGTTTGTTCACAATTATTTGAAGGAAGATCTTGCAAAGCTGCTCAACGTTTTTGCTGAAACGTTTGATTTTGATTTCGAAGAGCAAGTGGTGAATATTGATACATTTGAGCCAAATGAATACTGCTACAAACGAAGATCTGATGCTGATGATTACGACAAAGTTATTATGGAAGATTGGTCAGATGATGATACGGATGAAGCAGAAAAGTATGTTGGTTCAAATACTGATAGTTTTCCTACTTTTGAAGAGATGTACGAGCAGTTGAATGAAGATTTGTTAAAGGAAAAGATTGCAAAGTCTGTGCGAGAAGGAAAGATTCCGAAGCCGATGACTAAAGAAGAGATTGCTAAAGCTAAGAAGTCCTAGTTTAAAGAAATGCTGAGAGAAAGAAAGTTTTGACGACCGTTAGCATTCTTTACTAGAGATGCAGATAAGTCATTAGGTAACGAGAATATGGGGTTCAATACTTTAGATATTTGGCAGATTTCAATACATTACCGTATTGGGATGTGGAGGAGTTAGTACAGACAAGGAATGTGAGTTATCACATGAAGTTTATTGATCAATTATTGTGGAAGATGATAAAGTTTGAAGCGACACAAGGATTCAAGTACTGGAAACCGTTTATACCAAAGCGCAAACGAACAAGCAAACGGGAGAAAAAGACATAACGTTGATTATGAAACGTCCACGTGCGATGAAGAACATGCCCCTAATGCCAATAGAACAAGATTTCTATCTGTTGTTCAAATGGTGGCAAGTTGATCCTACGACGTGTGAAGCAGTGATAGTGTTGAGATTTGAAGAACACTTGGATATTACGAAAGAAAGATCAGCTGAAGTGTTTAAGAAAGAAGGTTTGTGGGGGTTATGGAGAACGATACGCATACTATACCCGACGTGGCTAGTGAACTGTTCTAAGGAGGATATTCGATGTTTATTCTTCAACAAGATATGTTATGAGAAGCGTGAAGAGGTACAGGTGAAACAGTATTAAGGGATCATAAATGTTTGCTACGCTCACGGCGTAAAATTCAGGTAGAATGTGGGAGTCTAGCTAGAGAGAGTTAGAGCGCAAAGAGTTTCTGAAGGAAGAAAGGCGTCTGGAACGTTTTCAAGAAAAGACTAAGGAGGCAAGACTTAGACGTTTCCAATTTACGACTAAAATGCCACCTACAGATCAAACGCCTATTCCTGAGCAAGAAAGAAGAAAGAAGCCTTACAAGAACTTCTTTGGGCGCTGCAGATAAAGATAGAGTTTTGAAGACTGATCAAGACGAAGACTATATCCAAGGGGGAGTCTGTCAGTACAGTATGTCTATGTCTTAGTCTTGTATCGAGTCTGTTTAGATTGGGCTAGATTATACTAGAAAATGTTGTATTTATGTATAATATAGACCAAGTTCGCCCAGAATTATGAGATGTGAACAAGTTCGGCCGAACTTGTTCAACAAGTTCGCCCGAACTTGTTCTATCCCAAGCGAACATGTAGTTCTATAAATAGGAGTCTCTAGGTTCTCATTTGTAACTTTGGAAGAATAGAGGCGAAGCTCTGTCGGATCTGGAATTCAAATGTATTGAACTTTAAGATCAATAAACAGACAGTTTAACGAGTAATTCTTGTTATATGGTTAACATGTCACTTAGTTTCCGCCTAATTGAACATTAGATACCAATTTAGGTTCATGTGCTATCAAGGAGCGATCTTACAGAAAAGAATTGAGCAAGGAATGAGGTGAACTTTGATGGGTTTATAGTGTTATTGGATCAACAAGATCATTCCAAGTGTCCCATGTGTTGGCATGATCTTTTTGAGGTCCTAACAAGTGTCAAATGCAGGTGAATCGGTGGCAAAATTGATTTGATTGGTGTCCAAGGAGTAAACAAGAGGCTGCCATCTGGTTTTAACCATTCTGCTGAGCTGGGGGGTCCTTACGGACCGTAAGGGCATTGGGCTTATGGTCCGTAAGCTCTTTAGCTGGCAGATAGTGTGGGAAATTGGCAGAACAGGCCCCTCAACTTGTTTTTGACGCGTTTTGGCACTTCTAACACCTGTTAACCTCATTTTAAAGCTTCATAAGGATGAAATAACATAAGGAACTTGAAATGTGTTCAAAATGTTTCAGGTTTCGGTTCGTTTGGTCGTACGATTGCGGTTTTCGGTTAATTACGACGAAATCGTAACGAACGCGTGTATGACCGTAAAAGCGTAATGAATGATATTTTTGCATTCCAATCATCAAAATACAAGATTTTAATGATTACAAAAATTTTTGGATGTGCGTACGTGTTCTGTATTAAGAAATACGCGAATTTGCATAGTTTCTCAGAATTTGCAAAATAGCCCCTAAAGTTGCAAAAACACGCTTTTGCCATACCGAAGCCTTCAAAACTTATTTCTAAGCTATATAAAGGTTATTTAAGGTATGTTAAGCTTGTGACCTTGTTCCGGAGTGTGTGTCGCTACGAGAATCGGCAGACTTTCATAGTTTGTCGTAAATAGTCCCTGTGATCGAATAAGCTTGTTTTTGACATACAAAACCCTTCAAAACTTATTTCTAAGCTATGTAAAGGATATCTAGGGTATGTTTAGCTTATGTCACTATTCCGGACTATACGTTACATTTAACTAGTTTTGTTTTGTGATTACACTTCCAGAAAAGGTTTGAAAGGTCAAAATCGAACAAATATTGAAAATGCACAAAAGTCATAAGTAAATACACAAATTGTAAACAACAGAAAGTTTAATTAATCATCAAATTGTTGGAGGTCGATATAGGATTGAATTGCACAGATGTCACAACAACCAATTCTGAACTGAGCCAATAAAGAGCCTAATGCTCTGATACCAATTATAAGTCCCTAAATCCTTTGGATCTTTCACAGAATTATCTATCTAACCTAGAGTGCGGACTCCTCTAGATCAGATTATCACAGAAAGCAAAAGAAACTGAATTATATTAAAACAGTCTTTTATTGATTATCCAAACTTGCAGTTTTACAATCAACTCAAGACTCACCTACACACAACCTCATAACCTATCTCTATGATCTTGTCTCTCTCTCTCTCTATCCTATGAATTCTCTCTCTCTCTAACCTCTCTGTTCATTTTTTTCTCTAAGCCTCTTTCTTGTTGTTGCAAACCCTAATCACAAAACATGTTTATATACCACATGTCTGTGAACCGGGTATCTAACTAGGCTAGGACGTTCTCCAAGCTCATTACAATAGTAAACTTACTAACCAATAAGCTAAGCCCAATACAAAATATCCAAAGACTAAATAATTAAACTATTAAGTTGTTGTCACATAATATGCACCAACAAGGTTATTCCCTATGTTACTATGGTCATATAATTGGGCTTGATTGGGTCCTAAGATTAACCAAACGGGTCGGATTCGAAAGTTAAAGTAAAGTTAAACTACTTGACTTTCGATATAGAATTTAGGTCTAAACTCAGTATGATGAGTTGTGCATGTCAAAATATGTTATATTAGTTCATACAAACTGATATGATGTCAAAACATTTCGTTTTATAGTTTAAAGTTTAATTAGAGTAAAATGCACATTAACTAGTTTTAACTTTTTGGATTTAGTATGCTTGACTCATCATTTTGCCTATTAGACGTGATTGTCGGAGGGTATGATCACAAGGAAATCATAACAACATTATTATGATCATGTAGAAAAGTTCGGATTGAACTTTGACTCACCATAGTGGTTAGAACTGAAAGTTAAACGAAAAGCCAAATTGTTTGACTTTTAGTTGAAACTAGCTAATTAAATGAAATTGAGTAAAGGAGTAAGATTTACTAAACTTAAGAACTCCTAAGAAGGATTGAGAGCTGCTCCTAAACTACAGGGAAGTTCTAAATATCAGATTTAGATAGAATGTGAAGGTGTAAGTTCAAAGAACACCTTGATCACCTAATTATACTAATCAAAATGCTCCCAAATCCGAACCATAATCAGTGCCTTACGGTCTGTAAGGCCGCCTGGCGGGAAAAGTTTTTATTTTTGACAGTTTTGGCCCATAGACTTGTATTATCAGTTTTTTTGACATTTTTAACCCCTCTAACTTGTTACTTAAGCGATATGAAGGGTATTCAGGGTATGTGTAACTTATACCTTTGTTTTGGAATGTACATTACATTAAAACCATTTCGTTCGAATATCAGTTGACGAAATATTTGCGAAAGAAATATAAAAGTTTTTGGAAACCTGAAATTTTCGCAGGGGTTACAGTGTTCCCTCCGTTAGGAAATTTCGTCCCGAAATTAATTCGTAGGAGACTGTCAGATAAGGCTGTGAATTATTGAAGGGTGCAAATTTGAAAGGGGTACCAGGGAATTGAATATGGGTGTAAGGATGTTTAAAGAGGTTCCTAGATAATTGACGAAGACTATTTGTATATGAAACTTATGTGTGTGTCCAAGGTCGAAAATGGAGAATAAAAGATAAATGTTTGCTAGCGTTATCAATATATGGTTTAGTTTCCAATGATGAGGGCATCATTTGGTGTTGGAATTAAGTTGTTTGCTTATGATTGGTTTGGGATCATGTTGAATGGGCATCACTAGGTAATAAATTCTAATAACATTGGTCAAGGTCAAGAACGTCAAGTGACTAAAATAACGCCACATTTACAATATAAGAAGGAACACTTATATACAGGAAGTACCAAAGACGTATCCACCATGTCCTTATTATATTGTATCTGTTTCGTTATCTTTATCACTATAGGTTCTATATAACAACACATGAAAAAAATAATTGAATTGAGTCTGCGAGTATGGAATTTGTATCAAGTCTGTTACTACTAACTGTTTTTTAGTGTTTACTAGAAGCCGTGAGGACTGAAGATGAATCTGCAGTTCTGCATGCGACGACTTTTTATTGTAATGGTTATGAACAGCTGGTGTCTTTTCTGAATGGTAAGTGGTTGTATGCATATTTTGTGTAATATGCACTGTTGTATTTAAATGGTTGTATGATATTACAAGTGGTTTTGATAGTTATGTTATGCGGAGATCGGGGATGCTGATATGCGACTTCCTCTGGGGCATTTGAAGTAATGATATTGCAAGTATCTTGTGGTACAATAATGACGCATTTATGTTTTTGGTTGCTATGAGATGATTAAATTATCTTTTGGTCATTTAGATCATAGGTCTGACTATAGCAGTTGACCAGTTTGTTTTATAAGTTACTTGCTGGTCAAATGGGTAACATTAATTTATTATATTCTAATAAATTGATGGTAAGGTTTGACTATAGCAGGTGACCATCTAGATCTTAGGTTTCAACTTAACAGAACCCTTTTATGTATGGATTAAACCTTTTATTTGTGAAATTATTACCATTATGTTATATTTTTCCCATTAGAGAGAAACTGTTTGTACATGTAACATTCGTCGAAAAACAGGTTTCAAAACCCGCTTCGTTTAATAACCAAGTATTCAGTTATAATTTTCGTTGCGCATTTATTGTTCAGATAATTTTAAATAATACATAATTAATAAACATTTTAAACTTTAAAAACCAAAATTAATAAATAATAATAATAAGTGAATAAAAAATAAAATGGAGTCGCCGGGTCTCGAACCCGGGCCTCCCGCAAACATAAACACACAACACACCACTCCGCCACACACTTCACTTGTGTCAAATACAGAAATAAATAACATTTAAAGTAAAACCCGAAAGTCAAAACCGGTAATCAGCGCGCCCAGAACTCGCAGTCGCCGGAAAAACCGAGATTTCCGCAATTGTGACTGTTTTCCTTTGACTGAAACGCGTAAACTGATTTCGACATCAGTTATAACCAATGCCTAACAATCAATTTCAGTCATAACCATCGGAAACCTTTGACCGCGAATCATGACCCAAATTCGAACCCAATTCAGCCTGTTCTTCCTTATAAAATACCCACTCTAACATCTTGTAAACCTTTCGCTCAGAACCGCACTCTCTTTCGAAGCTTTATTCCTTCCAAAGCTCGTCGCCGGAGATTTTCATTTTCGCCGGAATCGCTAATCAGAAAACCGCATTCGTTCTTCAGACGGTATAAATGTCTAAACCTTCTTGCTATCTCTTGATTAATAATCTAATTGCTCAACACAATAATCGAAACTGTCAAAACAGTTCATTCAGATGGAAAACGCAAATCAGAGCCGACGAACTTGCCGGAAATCTGAAGAAAACTCTCCGTCTTGGTATAGCATATTCCTTAATATTTATTTTCCTATTCCATTTCAATTGATTATAAGGTTGTTGGTCGAATAAGCAAAGACAGTCGGGTTCACTGTTATGCATTATTCTTAATGAAGAAGACGAACTTTAAATTGTATATTAATGTAATTAAAATCGGGTATTTAACCGGGTTAGACACACAGTCCAGTGGTGGACTGTGTGCAAATACAAAACATACGTCCCGGGTTCGAATCGCATATGTTACCGACTTCCAGAAATAAGACCAACATTTTTAAAACCTAATCAGATCAAGTCACAGTATATACATAAGAGGAATATAATCCAGTAGTTAAACAGATTAGACACACAGCCCAACTGGTTGGGCTGTGCGCACTCGAACCGAAGGTCCCGAGTTCGACTCCGGGTCTCTACAACGGTTCGGCCATATTATAACATTTTTAATAAAGACTAAATATGGTTAGAGTCAGTTAGTATGTAAATATAATTAAAACCAAGAATATTTCGGGTTAGACACGTAGCTCAGTTGGTAGAGCTTCGTTCACGTATACGAGAGGTCCCGAGTTCGAACCTCACTCACCGCATAGAATAAACATAGTCTGACCGGCCAGACCCGGTCAACCCTGACAAGTCAACCCATTATTTACTATTTTCTTTTTATTTATTTATTTAATTGAAAATTTTATTTAAAATACTTAATAGGGTTTTTAAAGTTAGAAAATTTCATTAAACTCACAAAAATAAATATAAAAATCTCATTAAGAGCACTAATTAAAAACATTAATCTCAAATAAAATTTATTCATTTATCGAATCATTTCGTTATTATTTTGGTTAGTTTTTCCCTCGTCGGTTGAATCGTAAACTCGTGCGCATTCATCGTCATCAAAGAACGCACCCACTATGAGTGAATCTCTACCAATTCCCCGTTTTAATCATGTTTTGGGGTGTATCATGTGTCGTACAATTCTTTTATTTTATTTAAACACTTGTGCATACATCATATCCATGATCAAATGTGTATCAATTATTGTGTGAATTATATGTAGATTGGATTTATCATTTTCAGTGCACGCATTTCATTAGACCCATCAGTTCCCCGTGGGATACGGGTTGAGCATCAGGAGCCTCATTAGATCGGCTCCGTTTGATTGAGCCTTGATCTCACATACATCATCATTCATGTCATATACTCATCCAAAGTGGTTTGTGATTGTTTATCTATATATGTTTGCTCACACGTGATTATTGCATGAATTTTTTTTATTAAATAAAACAAGAAATTAGTAAAAATGTTTTATCAAGGTTCACTCGCCAACTTTTGTTGACCCAAAATCTTCCTCGTTTTACACATGATACAGGTGATCCAGCTGAGACAGGAAACACTTAGGAAGGCCTAGAAGAATAAATAAGTTTATGCTTTGGAATAATTATGTAGTTTCATTTTCTTGTAATTGTATGAATTTTATTTTGGATATTTAAGTTTGTAATTTGAATTTAATAAATATGAAACATCTTAGTAAACATTATGAGCTTTGGTGATAACCCAATTATGCCCCGACTTTTATTCCGCTGCGGGTCGGGGTGTGACAGATTGGTATCAGAGCTTGTGACTATAGGGATATAGGATAGGTTATTAGACCCTTAGAGCCTATACTATAGTTGATTAAATTTTAATTGTTTATGCGTTACATGCAAAATTCTTGATGTTTATATGTTTCATGTTTATTTTCACACTCAATGTTATGCAAGCACGCTCACAAATACATGTTATTATGCAATGCTCAACATAAATCATATCCTCATAACATATCATATCCATGAGAGCACACACCTCACGATTCCCATGATTATTGCAATGATTTTTGTATTTTTCAAATCACATCAAAGTGAGTTCTCATGACGGGCATGTAGTAACTGGAAGGGTACGAGTACCGGTAGTCGGAACGTCCTGTCTAGGCTTGGCATTCGTATAAATCCAAAATAAAGGACCAGTTTGCCTACCTGGGGACCAACGATGAGAGTACGAAGGACCTATTAGGCCAAAGCATGCTATACCAAACATCGTGGGAGCTAACCCGACTTTGAGTTGTCATTGTGTCTACACCTGGACACCCTCCTACCATACATCTCGCAATCATGTTTTACGATTTTCATTCGGGTGGTGCGAGTGTTAACCCGCCGACACCAATGTGAATCCTACCAAGCCCAATAGTCATGGGGGCCCACATGACTACACAGGCAATGGTATGGGGGACATTGGAGGCCCAAACATGAGCAAACCCAAGACATTCTATGGATGTAGTTAAATTATTGCCAATTATGTTGTTTTTCATTCTTTTTTCGACACATGACATCTAGAAAATTCTTAAACTCACAATCTTCCTATGTATGTTCCTGTAGATGTCGGCTAGGCAACTACGTGGAGGTAGAAAGTCAGGAAGATCAAATGAACGCTTGGCCACACAAATTGCTAAACAAATGGCCGCAGTGCTTCCTGACATCGTGATTCAAGTTCAACAAGCTCTCACCGCAAATCCCATCAACCCTCCCAATCAAGAAGACCAGAGTGTCGCCAACCCTCCTTCCAAAAAGTGCTCCTACAAACACTTCAAATCTTGCAATCCCCCAAAATATGAAGGGACCGAAGGTGTTACCGCCCTCCTTCACTGGTTTGAAGAAATGGAAAACACTTTCCTCAATTGTGATTGTCCCGAGGATCGCAAGGTACGTTATGCAACTGGAAGACTGTTTGGGGTAGCCCTTACCTGGTGGAACATGGAAAAGGGTAAGCGAGGAGTTGAAGATGCCATGGCCTTAACATGGGAAGAGTTAAGGGAACTCATGACAAGACGCTTCTGTCCAAGAAGCGAAATCAAAAAGCTGGAAGACGAATTCCACACACTGAAATAAAAGGAAGGAGATCACACTTCCTATAACAAGAGATTTCTCGAGCTGAACCAGATGATCCCCAACTTGTTCACCCCCTTGTACCGCTTAGTCGAACACTACATTCGAGGCCTCCCCTCGAAAATCCAAGATTCGGTTTTAAGCACTTCGCCTGCAACACTTGAAGCCGCAATGGAATTAGCTACAGAACTCACTGAGAATCGCATCCGAAATGGAGAATTAAAATATGAGAAGAAGAAAGCACCCATTGAGGCCCCAACTCCAAACCACCCCGTCTCCTCCTCGAAGTTTGCTGGTAAGAGGAAACGAAACAGCAAGAATTTTGCTGTCACTCAAACCAACCCTCCTATCACTGCTGCACCAATCACCCAAATTGCTCCTTCAGCTGCACCATTCAAAAAGCCATACACCGGCCCACACCTAAAATGCAACCGTTGTCAATACCATCACCCTCCCGAAAACCCCTGCCAACATTGCACAAGCTGTGGCCGTGCGGGTCCCACCATCCAAACCTGTCGTACTCTTCAACGAATGAACCGAAATCAACCTCCAACCCAAACCCACAATCAGATAGTGGGCCAAGCCCAACAACCCTTACTCCTACCATCTGCACAACACGTAGCCCAACCTTACTACCAATCCAACTACCCCATGATGCAACCCATGTGAGCTTGTTATAACTGTGGGGACCCAAACCAATTCAGGAACACTTGTCCACGCTTGGTGAACATCATCCATGCCCAAGCTCAAGCAAACCCGGTAAACCAAGCTAACCAGGCTCCTCCACCTGCCAGAGGAAGAGCTTTCAACATCAATGCCAACCAAGCTAGGGCTGACAACAACGTGGTCAACGGTACGTTTCTCATCAATGGTAGTTATGCATCCATACTATTCGATACTGGCGTGGATAAGAGCTTTGTGTCCTTAGAATTCAAACCTATCCTCAACCAAACTCGTGTTAATCTCATGGAGTCTCTAACAGTGGAAGTTGCTGACGGAAAACCCGTTTCATTAAATTCTATTATACGCAATTGTACCCTCACTCTAAACGATCACGACTTTCCAGTTGACCTCATTCCTATAAAGTTGGGAAGTTTCGATGTTATAATCGGTATGTACTGGCTCAGCCAGCATCACGCTGAAGTAGTGTGCCGCGAAAAGTTCATTCGCATTCCTCTTGCAGACGATCAGACCCTATGTATTTTTGAGGAAACCCCTTCAAAAGGACTCAAATTAATGTCCTGCCTTCAAGCCCGAAGATATCTCCGCAAGAACTATGTCGCATTCCTAACTCACGTCGTCAAAAAGGGAACCAAGGAGAGGAAACTCGAAGACATCCCAGTTGTGAAAGAATTCCCACAAGTCTTTCCCGACGACAATTCAGGACTTCCTCCTATGAGAGAAGTAAAATTCTGCATCGATCTTGTACCTGGCGCTACACCAGTCGCAAAATCTCCTTATAGGTTAGCCCCATCCTAAATGCAAGAGTTGGCCAGTCAACTGCAAGAGCTGACTGACAAAGGATTCATACGTCCTAGCTCATCGCCTTGGGGTGCACCTGTTCTTTTTGAGAAGAAGAAAGATGGAACGTTTGTGCATCGATTATAGAGAACTCAACAAGTTAACGGTTAAGAATCGCTATCCACTACCTCGCATTGATGACCTCCTAGACCAACTTCAAGGCGCCACCTGCTTTTCAAAAATCGACCTTCGTTCTGGTTATCATCAGCTCAGAGTGCATGAAGAAGATATCCCAAAGACCGCCTTCCGGACTCGTTATGGTCATTACGAATTCATGGTCATGCCATTCGGTTTAACCAACGCCCCCGCTGTCTTCATGGATCTAATGAATAGGGTATGCAAACCCTACCTCGACCGTTTCATCATAGTCTTCATCGACGATATTCTTATCTACTCCAAGTCTAAATCCGATCATGAGCGACACCTTCGACTCATCCTTACACTCTTAAGGACTGAAAAGCTCTACGCTAAGTTCTCAAAATGTGAATTCTGGTTAGGAGAAGTACAATTCCTTGGACATGTCGTCAACGACAAGGGAATTCATGTTGATCCTTCAAAAATCAAGGAAGTGCAGGAATGGCAAGCGCCACGTACCCCTACCGAAGTTAGGTCATTTCTCGGTTTGGCTGGTTACTATCGACGCTTCATCGCCAATTTTTCCCGTATTGCTGTCCCACTCACGGCCTTGACTCATAAAGGAAAACCCTTCATATGGGGGCCTAAACAAGAGGAGGCCTTCCAAACTCTAAAGCAAAAACTTTGTGACGCACCTATCCTCACACTCCCTGAAGGTTGCGATGACTTTGTAGTATATTGTGATGCATCAGGGCAAGGGCTAGGCTGTGTATTAATGCAAAGAGGAAAAGTGATAGCCTATGCCTCTAGGCAACTCAAGGTTCACGAGAAGAATTACACCACCCACGACCTGGAACTTGGAGCCGTTGTGTTCGCTCTCAAGATATGGAGACATTACCTCTACGGTACTAAGTGTGAAATATACACTGACCACAAAAGTCTCCAACATATTTTCAACCAAAAGGAGTTGAATATGAGGCAACAAAGATGGGTCGAACTTCTCAACGACTACGACTGTGAAATTCGGTATCATCCTGGCAAGGCAAACGTGGTGGCCGATGCGCTCAGTCAAAAAGGTTATGCGAACTCCATTCGTCTTCTATGTTTGCAAATCATAACCGACATCAAAGATCGAATCCGGGCAGCTCAACATGTTTCTGTAACAGAAAATGACGTACGCGATGAGCTGTCATGTGGAGCTGAACTAAAAATCGAAACCAAATTCGACGGTATTCTATACTATTTAAACCGCATATGGATTCCTGATCGCGATAACCTTCGTGATTTCCTCATGAATGAGGCGCACAAAACACGATACTCTGTACACCCAGGAGCCGACAAGATGTATCAAGACCTATGATACACCTACTGGTGGCCTGGCATGAAAAAGGATATCGCTGTTTTTGTTTCCAAGTGCCTTACCTGTTCCAAAGTAAAAGCTGAACATCAAAGACCTTCAGGACTTCTAGTCCAACCCGAAATACCTGTATGGAAGTGGGAAAACATAACCATGGATTTCATTACCGGGTTACCTCGCACCTCCAGTGGGTATGACACCATATGGGTAATAATCGATCGCCTTACAAAGTATCTCATTTCATTCCGATTCGCGAGGACTTCAAGAACGAGAAGTTAGCTCGTATCTACATCAGCGAGATCGTAAGCCGTCATGGTGTACCATTAAGCATCATTTCAGACCGTGATGGCCGTTTCACTTCACGCACATGGCGAGCCGTACAAACCGCCTTGGGTACACGATTAGACCTCAGTACCGCTTTTCATCCTCAAACTGATGGTCAATCTGAACGCACCATCCAAACCCTTGAAGACATGCTACAAGCATGTGTCATAGACTTCAAAGGGAACTGGGACGCTCACCTACCATTAGTGGAATTTTCGTACAACAATAGTTATCATTCAAGTATCGGCATGGCTCCTTTCGAAGCGTTATATGGTGGTAAGTGCCGATCTCCAGTATGTTGGCACGAAATTAGGGAAGCGCAAATCACCGGTCCAGAATTAATTCAAGAAACAACCGACAAGATCCTCCAAATTCGAAACAATCTTCTAGCGGCTCAAAGTCGTCAAAAGAGTTATGCAGACAAACGACGAAAGCCCTTAGAGTTTGACATTGGTGATCAAGTACTTTTAAAAGTATCACCGTGGAAGGGAGTGGTTCGTTTTGGCTAGAAGGGCAAGCTAGCACCACACTACGTAGGACCTTTCAAGATACTCGAAAGAGTAGGTCCTGTAGCATACAAGCATGACCTACCAGAAGAACTCAACAGAATTCATCCCACATTTCACGTATCAAACTTGAAAAAGTGCCTTGCCGATGAAAATCTCCATATTCCTCTAGAAGACATTCAAGTCGATGAATCGATGCACTTCGTTGAAAGACCAGTAGAAATCATGGACTTCGGTGAGAAGCGTTTAAGGCGAAGTCGTATTCCAATTGTCAGGGTACGTGAAGACTCAATGCGCGAAAAATACCCGAGTTTACTTGGGAACGTGAAGCCTCAATGCGTGAAAAATACCCGCATCTCTTTCCAGTTACCACTACTACTTAAATTTCGGGACGAAATTCCTAAAAGTAGGGGATACTGTAACATTCGTCGAAAAACGGGTTTCAAAACCCGCTTCGTTTAATAACCAAGTATTCAGTTATAAATTTTTGTTGCGTATTTATTGTTCAGATAATTTTAAATAATACATAATTAATAAACATTTTAAAATTTAAAAACTAAAATTAATAAATAATAATAATAGGTGAATAAAAAATAAAATGGAGTCGCCGGGTCTCGAACCCGGGTCTCCCGCAAACACAAACACACAACACACCACTCCGCCACACACTTCATTTGAATCAAATACAGAAACAAATAACATTTAAAGTAAAACCCGAAAGTCAAAATCGGTAATCAGCGCGCCCAGAACTCGCAGTCGCCGGAAAAACCGAGATTTCCGCAATTGTGACTGTTTTTCCTTTTACTGAAACGTGTAAACTGATTTCGACATCAGTTATAACCGATGCCTAACAATCAATTTAGTCATAACCGTCGGAAACCTTTGACCGCGAATCATGACCCAAATTCGAACCCAATTCAGCCTGTTCTTCCTTATAAATACCCACTCAAACATCTTGTAAACCTTTCGCTCAGAACCGCACTCTCTTTCGAAGCTTTATTCCCTCCAAAGCTCGTCGCCGGAGATTTTCATTTTCGCCGAAATATCACCGGAATCGCTGATCAGAAAACCGCATTCGTTCTTCAGACGGTATAAATGTCTAAACCTTCTTGCTATCTCTTGATTAATAATCTAATTGCTCAACACAATAATCGAAACTGTCAAAACAAATTCATTCAGCCAAAAATCGCAAATCAGAGCCGACGAACTTGCCGGAAATCTGAAGAAAACTCTCCGTCTTGGTATACGATATTCCTTAATCTTTATTTTCCTATTCCATTTCAATTGTTTATAAGGTTGTTGGTCGAATAAGCAAAGACAGTCGGGTTCACTGTTCTGCATTCTTCTTAATGAAGAAGACGAACTTTAAATTGTATATTAATGTAATTAAAATCGGGTATTTAACCGGGTTAGACACACAGTCCAGCAGTGGACTGTGTGCAAATACAAAACACACGTCCCGGGTTCGAATTGCAAATGTTACCGACTTCCAGAAATAAAACCAACATTTTTAAAACCTAATCAGATCAAGTCACAGTATATACACAAGAGGAATATAATCCAGTAGTTAAACAGATTAGACAGACAGCCCAACTGGTTGGGCTGTGCGCACTCGAACCGAAGGTCCCGAGTTCGACTCCGGGTCTCTACAACCGGTTCGGCCATATTATAACATTTTTAATAAAGACTAAATATGGTTAGAGTCAGTTAGTATGTAAATATAATTAAAACCAAGAATATTTCAGGTTAGACACGTAGCTTAGTTGGTAGAGCTGCGTGCACGTATACGAGAGGTCCCGAGTTCGAACCTCACTCACCGCATAGAATAAGCATAGTCTGACCGGTCAGACCCGGTCATCCCTGACAAGTCAACCCAAATTTTTATTTACTATTTTCTTTTTATTTATTTATCTAATTGAAAATTTTATTTAAAATACTTAAAAAATAGGGTTTTTAAAGTTAGAAAATTTCATTAAACTCACAAAAATAAATCTAAAAATCTCATTAAGAGCACTAATTAAAAACATTAATCTCAAATAAAACTTATTTATTTATCGAATCATTTCGTTATTATTTAGGTTAGTTTTTCCCTCGTCGGTTGAATCGTAAACTCGTGCGCATTCATCGTCATCAAAGAACGCACCCACTGTGAGTGAATCTCTACCAATTCCCCATTTTAATCATGTTTTGGGGTGTATCATGTGTCGTACAATTCTTTTATTTTATTTAAACACTTGTGCATACATCATATCCGTGATCAAATGTGTATCAATTGTTGTGTGAATTATATGTAGATTGGATTTATCATTTTCAGTGCACACATTTCATTAGGCCCATCAGTTCCCCGTGGGATACGGGTTGAGCATCAGGAGCCTCATTAGATCGGCTCCGTTTGATTGAGCCTTGATCTCACATACATCATCATTCATGTCATATACTCATCCAAAGTGGTTTGTGATTGTTTATCTATATATGTTTGCTCACATGTGATTTTTGCACGGATTTTCTTTATTAATAAAACAAGAAATTAGTAAAAATGTTTTATCAAGGTTCCCTCGCCAACTTTTGTTGACCCAAAATCTCCCCCATTTTACACATGATACAGGTGATCCAGCTGAGACAGGAAACACTTAGGAAGGCCTAGAAGAATAAACAAGTTTATGCTTTGGAATAATTATGTAGTTTCATTTTCTTGCAATTGTATGAATTTTGTTTGGATATTTAAGTTTGTAATTTGAATTTAATAAATATGAAACATCTTAGTAAACATCATGAGCTTTGGTGATAACCCAATTATGCCCCGACTATTATTCCGCTGCGGGTCGGGGTGTGACAGAACATGTTGAGAGATCTATTGATTCGAATATTATGTTGAACATCCAAGTGAATTTATTGTATAAACAACTGATTGAAGATGAGGGCTGATCCTATTTGGGGATGATAGTCACGGGACCAAAACTTTAATGGACATAGAGCTTTAAACTGGGGGCTGGTCCAATTTGTGTGCATGTTGACATGCTTTTAACAGCCTGTAAGTTGGCTGGTTGTATTTGTTTGCTCATTCTCATCACCAATTGCCTTATACATGTAGAGGTAAGCTTGCTTTATGAGCAAGGCACGCTAGATTTAGCTTCAAATTGGGCTCGAAGTTAAATTGGTCGGCTTGCCTCGGCTTAAAAGCTCTTAACAAGTTGTTCAAGCTAGAGCGACATGGCTCATATATTTTTTTAAAAAGTTTTGTATTTCTTGTACATTAGAATAGTATGACAACAAAATTATAATATTTCTTGCTTATATGGATAGATATGATAAGAAAATTACGCAGGTGGAGAGGATTTGGGACTGTATTGGTGTGTCAGAGTTTTGGTGAAAGCTTGGTCAACACGAAAAGCGCGACGGGTCAAAAGGGTCAACCGAGTCAACTCAGTCAAATTTGGTCAACAAAGTCAGATTGAAACTCGAGTGTCAAATGGTGGTCCGTCTTATGTTTGGGTATTTTTAGTATCTTGTGTGACATACAGAAAGAGGACACGGCCGAATATGCATTGGCTTTTGATGAAAGCTTATAAGTAACCAGCCAAACTAATCACATTTTCTCTTTGAATTCCTACTGATGCCCTATCATCATTTTTAATCTTATTAAGGATGTAATTTTAACTTAAGTAAATGTTTGCAATCATTTGACCTACATGGTATTTATTCTTGTAGAAACACCTAACAGAGCAAAATTGTTTCATCACAGATCTCTTGCAGATGAAGACATTTATGAACCTTTCTTGAGGTTACAATTATATATGATTCACACGCTGAAGTAACTTAAGCCCTTTGCACTTCATATTGTTATGAAAATGTAGTTGGTTCATTCAAGAGAAGGGCTTTGATATACTTTAGTAACGACGTACCTAAAAATCCATGCCCATGATTCATTAGTAGGGGCATTCATTGTCTGGTTCTGTAACACCTCATGTTTTTACGTCCAATAAAGTTCCGACACGTGTCACGGTAATCCTCGTGTACCGTATGGTGAATTGGGAGGGACCGAAGTCGTTGAAACGATAATAGTATCCGTACTTTATTATATGAAAATTTGTTGGGGGACCTAAATAAAATTTTGAAATTTTATGTTCTGAAGACCCCTTGCAGACCGCAAGGCTCTAGCCATACAGTCCGCAAGGCCACCTGAAACTGTGGGCGCCTAAGGTCCTTACGGACCGTAGGGCCTAACCCATACGGTCCGCAAGGACCTGCCAGCGAGCAGATATGTGGCAGAACTCAGTTTTGCCACCTCTTGTCGCCTTGCCACCTTTTCTTGCATGCTTGACATGACCAAGGGCACTTGTTTACTTCCCCCAACACCTGGCAATCCTCCTGGAATCCTCGTATAGCTTTTAAGATGACTCCTTGGTGAGTTGCAACAACCTTCATGCAACTTTAACTCATCAAATTCATCTAGAGGAACTCCTGGCCATCTTGAAGCACTCCCTTCTGTTCTTAGCATCCTTTGAGCATTGTGTAAGTGTTTCAATTCGTGCTAAGTCCTTTTTATTAGGTTTTAAGCCAATGTCAAAGTCTTGTCGTAAAAACACCTTGACTTTGATCTAAATCCGTATTAGTCCTGCCATTGATTGTAACGAAAGTGGCTACGTGATTGTAATTATATTGGTGTTAATCCCATAAAAGGGCACCTCCTGATTACCACGAATTCTTGATCAATTGGCGAGTCAAACTAAAAGTCAACAAAAGTCAAACTGTCCAGATTTGTAAAAATTCATAACTAATGATCCAGATGTTATAAAATATGTTTTGATGCACTCATAACCTAAAAATAATTATTAGAACATATACCAACTGATTCGGCTCGTCATAATCTTGGTCTAGCATCGATTCGCAACCGAAAGTCGCAATATTTGACTTTTCATTGACTTTCGCTTCTAACCCGGTTTAGCCATTTTGGCTACTAAATTTTGATCACTTTAAGACCATATTTAAGTTTAGGATGGCCTCCTAAAGTTTCGTTGCTCGATTCATTAGAAATCAGAGTTTACATACAAGTTCCGCTAAAATTACATAAACTTTACAAAAAGGTCATTTTTGTGCAAATCATGATTTCAGAACCCATGCATGTAAATATAAAACATAAACTTATTTATAAACATAATTTGATTTTGTTGATGTCAAGAATCTGATTATAATCTAAGTTTTCGCAAAAGAACGTTTATCGCATTTAAATGACTAAAATGCCCTTTTGGCATTTTAGAAAGATTAAATATGGTTTTATCATCAAAATGAAATGTTTACTTATATAATATGATAAGTAGGACATATTGGGATATCTATTCAGATTGTGACCTGAATGATGGTCTAAGATTCGTTAAATGTCAAGAAATGGCCAAATTACCCTTTTTAAGAAAAATGACTTAAATCAATCTTTTGTAATTAAAACTTAAACCTACTGATGTAATAAGTTAAATGACAAATTTTTGGTATATAAACAGGTCCTAACCTCAGTTTATCTTAAACATCGAATATAATGGCATTTATCGACTTTTACACCTTTTCGGTGCATAGTATGGTTTAAAACCATAACTATGAGCTAAGACTTGATACCTACTGATTTATAAACTTAGTTTTTTAATGTCTTAACAGTAAGTACAAGTCCCGAACTCAGAATCCCAATTTTGGCTTTAAAGCTATGTGTGAATTTACCAAAATGCCCTTACAGGACATAGATTATTTCAAAATCGTCAAACACATATATATTTGATATCCTCCTGTTATAACATCATAAAATAAGTATTATTACAAAATATTAACGACCTTGACATCAGATTCATTTAAAACATCTTTTATAAACTCTAAAATGACCAAAATGCCCTTGTAAGGCATTATTCGGTTTTAAATATACCTCGGGCCTATCTTTTGCAAAGCTGCTGATTTTATAACATATTTTAAACATATATTCATACGGAACTTGTATGCGACTCATTCGGTTACCCGGTTTCGCTTATACGCTTACGGTTAAGCAATACGTGACTAGTTTACGTAATTTAACCGAAACGGGATTAACTTTGTCATTCCTTATCAAAAAGGAAAAATTACACGTTTTGTCCTTTATCTTAACACCGTTTTTCAAGCGGTGTTCTTTTCAACGAATTTTGACAGGCTTTGCCCTTTGCAACGAATTTTGTTGCACATTTTGTCCTTTAACCCTAACCCAGTTAGATTTTTCCGTTAAATATGATCATGTGTCTTGCACATGAGGGCGTGTTTGTCATTTCACCATCCCAAGGACTTTTATGAAAATAATTATATTAGGGAGTATTTTGTAAAAGAAATATATAAATAAAAAAACAAATCTAGTTTCTCTCTCTAAAGTCTCTCATCTCTCTCTCTCTTCTCCCTCTTTTCTCTCTCTGTAATCTGCAGAAGCAGAAAGAAATCAAATCCCCTCAAGCCTCCCCCCTTTCTCTCTCTCTCTTTATATATATATATATAAACGCCCTGCAAAATCAACAAATTAAACAAAATGTTAACAGAAGAACATGAGTCGGTGATTTAGAACAATTGAAACTGCATAAATATAGCTAAATTGACCTGGGTTTCTATGAAATTTGTTTGACTTTTGATGGATTGATGATGGCGGAACAGAAGGATCGTGATACGATGAACAAGAATCAGATTAGAAGAAGATAATCGTCGTGATATGCCCATGGCGGAACAGGAGTATTGGAAACCCACCTGAAACTAACCTTCGGCGTCGTTGCTTTGAACCACTGTGAGGTATCTTTCCGGCTAGGTTTTATCTGTTGTAGGGAGGGGGTGTGCCGACGGTAAAGAGAAGGGAGAGAGCTTTGAGGGTGTTTACAAGTTGGGTTTGAGTGTGTAATTATGTATGTCGTTATGTGTGAGTCAGGGCTGTGTGGGTGATGGTTTTGATCTGAATGTGGTGAGAGGTGGGAGGTGGTGGGGAGAGGTGGGATGGTGGGGTGTGATCTGAATGAGTGAGAGAATGTGGTACAGAGAGAGGGGGAGGCAGAGAGATGTGTAGAGAGAGAGAGGAATAGAGTTTTATATATCATATAATAATAATATATAATAATAATAATAATAATAATAATAATAATAATAATAATAATAATAATAATAATAATAATAATAATAATAATAATACTAATAATAATAATAAGGACCGCATTGTTTTAGCGTAAGACTAACTGGTTCGAGTCTAAGACTTAACTAAGGACCCGTTAGCAATCTAATATTGGTTAATAATTACCATCACTCCAGACTGAACGCTTTCCGGTAAATTGTACCTGTACTTATCTTGGAATTTTGCGGCTGAGTTGTGGACTTCTCAAAGACTTAGCTCAGGTAAATACTCTTAACCTATTTTCCTTATACGGGCTTGCGATACGGTAAATTATTACCGCTTGGTCGGGTATGGAAATTATGTTTTATCCAGTTGTGATAATTAACTAAAATCGCATAACCCAGTTTTGATCTGTTTTGTCTGAAACTCAAACATTGGGGGAGGGCTTGACCGTGTCCGTGATATCCTTGGCTCACTAAAGTGCTAGTGGCCATGACTAAAGCATGACGTGTAGGCATACATTGGGTAATTGCTAACTGCTTTCTTTGTGAAAGTCCAGAGTGGTGTGTCAGTCGATCATGTCTCGGTTTCTGTACTAGGCCCCATATGTAAAAGCCTACCATGTAAATCTGTATACAAGGTCATTTGTACTATCCCAAGTTATTTTACCAAATGTGCTAATGCACCTAATTCATTTTTGAAAGGGTTTTCAAAATGAGTCGGTTGACAGTATTTACCAATGAAAACTGACGTATTTTCAAAGATTAAAATACAGGTACATGTAAACATTAGGCCGGAAGCTGCGGGACATTGACATTAAGGAGTTGCGACCTTAGAGTTGAGCCTGTAGAGTCTGTTTCATTTTATATGTTATCCGATCCGCCCGTTGATCTTATTACAAACCTTGTCTGTATATATTTATGTCTCGAACTCTGGACACTTAATGGTTTGTAATAGTTAATATTTTACTCCAAGCCTTCCGCTGTGTTGCTCTATGTTGTAATTGGTTATGATGATATCAACTGTACGTCACGATACTTCCCACCGGGCCCACCGGAATACACGTGGAAATCAGGGTGTGATAGGTTGGTATAGAGCCAACGTTTGAGGGAATTCAACACTAGTCTTTAGTGTTTGATCTCAAACGACACAGTAACACATTCCTCTGATTCTCGAGTCTAGGCTATGACCTAGGATTACTCATTACCTTATTTAATATTATTTTGCCTTGTTTTGTGTTTTAAGTTATTTTTGAAGCAGGACAATGCCGCCTAAATTTTCGAGAGGAGCAAAAGGAAAGGGGTTAATGAGGAGTGGATCCTCGAAGCCAGAGCCTTCTAACGTCCCCGTATATAACCCTAGCGAAGGATCGGACGATTCCTCGTCACCATGGGAACCATACTCTAACTTACCTCATGAATATCACCACCGCTAGGCTCCCATCATTCTCAACATTCGCACCATACCCAACAACCCCAACACTCCCATTCCTCTCAAGAATACTATAATACCGACATACGCCTTCGTTCCCTTTCGGTAACTCTCCCAGAAGATTCTCCGGAACCATTGGAGGAAGATTCTGACCCTGAAATGCCAGCAACAGGATCAATGGGTCACCTCATTGACATATCTAGCGGTTCTAACTCGTACGCTGGAACCCCATATCATTACAGTATAGCAATGAGGAAAGGTGGGGATAATACGTTTTCTACAATACTCCTTCAGTTCATGATACTCCATCCTACCACACTCCACCACAAGAACCACTGGTAGAACAGCCACTACCACCTCCACCTCCAAGAAGACATGGGGCGCGCATATCAGTGCGCCTAGGACCGAGAGTAGGGTCACTCTCACCTAACCCTTACCCTATTATTCCCGAGGACCCACAAATGGGTGGACCCTCACATAATTCACCTTTTATGAAGAACTAACCACAACCAACTGTTAAGCCTGAGCCTCAACCACCATTTCCTATAGGTGAGCCGTCACCACTACCACCACTACCACCATCGGGTTTTGATAACCCTATCACTTCTTATTCAAACCCATCTGGGGACAACATATTTGAGCCTTCTAACTGGCCGGAGCATAGCCACAGTCAAAATGTACCTCTTCATGACTCATATCTAGAAATGACCATGAATGCTCATTATCCTAATACCTATCCCTACCAACCAGGTGGATATCCCTATTATGGGTATCAACATCCGGTTGCACCACCTCAACCCCAACCTCAAATGCAACCGCAGCAGCCACCGCCAACAATGGAAGTTCTTACTGAAGCAATAGAAAAGGTCAAGGAACTTCAGGAACAAACAGCCAAGGACAATAAGAAGAACAACAAGCTGTTGAAAAGGCTAGTAAAGAAGCTAAGAGGGAAAAATGATTAAATTCATAACTATCTTTGTATTTTGTTATTTTAAATTAAGTCCCTGCATGGACAAGTCTAATTTAGTCCCTGCGTGGACATTTTAATTATTTCAAGTATAGTCCTTGCGAGGACGATCTTTTTTCCTTTATTAAAGTCCTATTTATGGACACTATTGTATCGCATTATTATTATTAATGGAATTTTGGAATTTTAATTATGTATTTCCTTTCACAAAGTTGTTCAAGCGATCGTCTCGATTTTATTTCGAAATTTATGATCTGCGAAATATTTCCAAAAGATCCTCTTGATGATTTACGCCCGCCAAGTGATTAGGTCACACGAATTGGGAAAACGATAGTTATATGGTCTTCTACCATGATAGTTAAGGTTGAGATTTTCCCTTCTATCCAGAGGTGGTGAAGTACGTTCTAAACCTCCCTAGTCTGCCTGATCTGGACTGGTTATTCAAATCATTTTAAGAGCTTATTCTAAAAGTTAATATATTCAAGATATTAACCTCCTGGTAAGTGTGACTTGAGGAACCACACGAGCCGTCTAGGTAATGGACTACGTCTAAACCTACATGATCTATTTTGATCTTGATCAACCATCAGTAGTGACAAACGATAGCTGTATTACTTAACACCCATTTGTGGTGTGATGCTTCCGAGCTATATTATGTCCATAGTGACAAACGACAGCTGTAGTCTACGACTCTATGTCTCAAGGTAGTAAAACTACGTTCGAACCTCGAAACTTCGTGATTCTTTTGTGATCTTGGCATTTTGTAAACCAAGACATTGCGGCAAGCCCTTGACGCTATTCTTTTGTCCTCAATGACAGGCCTTTGTGCCATACTTAAACACCCCCATAATTAATCTGTCTACAATCACCCAGATTGTATCATTACCTTTTCGTGTCCTGGGTAGTTTGGTAACAAAGTCCATTGTTATCAATTCCCATTTCCAAATTGGCATTTCCAATTATTGCAATAATCCTGAAGGTTTCTGATGTTCAGCTTTAACCTATGAACAGGTCAGACATTTGGCAACGTAATTTGCTACTTCCTTTTTCATTCTTATCCACCAGAAATTTTTTCTTAAGTCTTTATACATCTTATCACTTCCAGGAATTGACAAGTTTGTATGGCTTTATTATGCTATACCATATGTTGCAAGTCATCAAGGATGCATGACTAATTTAAATTATATTATTAATATTATAGTTTCAACAAGCAAGATGGCGGATTCTAACGAAGTGAATAGTCAAAGAAAGGATGATGACGCAAATGAGAACATCGTTATAACCAAGGGAGGTCTTCAAGCACTCATTGCCACGGAAATTGAAAAAGCAATAAAGGATCATGCTGACAAACCATTAGAATCAAGTGATTCACATTCTAAACACTCGTCCAAGCACTCCTCCAAGCATATCACCAAACAACACTCAAAACCTTCTTCGGAAAAGAAGCAATACTCGGAACACTCCTCGAATGTGAGGAGAAAGAGAGAGGAATATCAGAAAAGACTAAGTTTTCAAAGGATGGTTGCTCGTATAAGTATTTTGTGTCTTGCAAACCGCGAGATTTTACTAGAGAGAAAGGAGCAGTGGAAACTCTGAGATGATTGGATGAGATTGAGACCGTGGTAGAGATTAGCGGATGTGCGGAAAAGGATGTGCTGAAGTATGTTGCACAGTCATTCAAGGGTGATGCTCTGATATGGTGGAACTCAATGATTCAATCATCTGGGAATGTTCATTTATACAATTTGAGCTGGGAGAAATTTGTTGAACTGATAAAGGAAACTTACTATCCACCTCACGAGGTGGAAAAGATTGAAACAGATTTTCTGGGTTTGCAAATGAAGAACTTAGACTGCAGAAAATATTTATCTGATTACAACTCCATGTCGAGATTGGTACCTTACCTGATTACCCCCGAACCCAAACGCATCACGCGTTTTATTGGTGGATTGGAACCAGAGATCAAGGGAATGTTAGGGCTTCAAGGCCCGAAACTTTCAGATCTGCAGTAGAGCTAGCTTTAACACTCACTCAAGGCTTGAAGAGGCAGCGATCCATCAAGTCTGAAGTAGAGGGAAAGAGAAAAAGAGAGGATGACCGAAGTCAGCGGTCAAACAAGAATCAGAGGTTTGGATTCAACAGGAATCGACAGAGGTCGGATGATAGACCCAAGTGTAAGAAATGCAACCGACGACACTTTGGATCATGTCGGGATGACTCCCAGTCCAAACCCTATGGTATTTGTAAGAAGATGGGGCATAAAGCCCTAAATTGTGAGGATTTGAAGGAAGCCACTTGTTACAATTGTGGTGAGAAAGGGCACATCAAACCCAACTGCCCTAAGTATAAGAAAGATGACGCTGTTATGGACCATGGGTCGAAGAAGGGAAAGGCTCGTGCTTTCCAGATGAAAGCTAAGGAGGCCGTGAATGACGACAATGTGATAACAGGTCCGTTCCTTATAAATGATGTTTATGCAAGAGTTCTGTTTGATTCAAGAGCCGATAAATCTTTTGTAGACCATAAGTTTAGTGGCTTATTAAACTTGCCTATAAGAACTCTAGACGTAACATATGACATAGAACTCGCTGTGGAACGATTGAGACCGCTTCTATGATTCTAGATGGATGCTCCATATCCATCAAGAATCATTCCCTTCCTGTTTCACTTCTGCCAATGAAATTGACAGGATTCGATGTAGTTCTTGGTATGGATTGGTTGTCTAGTAACCAAGCCCACATAGCCTGTAACAAGAAACTCATCAAGATCAAAACCCCAAATGGAGATACACTCGCCATACAAGGAGACCGATATTATGGGTTGTCGAAAAAAGCATCATTACTCAAAGCATTGAAGTGTTTGAAGAAAGGTTGTGTCATTTATATGGCACAAGTGACCATTGACGAGCCAAAGCTAAAGATTGAAGACCTGCCCGTTATCTCTGAATTTACAGATGTTTTCCCTGAAGACTTGCCTGGTCTGCCTCCAGACAGGTAGAGTTTAGAATCGATATCATACCGGGAGCCGCTCCTGGTGCAAGAGCTCCATACCGATTGGCACCTATAGAAATGAAGGAATTACGAACCCAGCTGGATGAATTACTAGAAAAAGGGTTTTATTCCACCTAGTTCCTCACCTTGGGGAGCTCCAATCTTGTTTGTAAAGAAGAAAGATGGATCGATGGGAATGTGCATCGACTACCGTGAACCAAACAAGTTAACCATCAAGAACCACTACCCATTACCCAGGATCGATGATTTATTTGATCAACTTCAGGGAGCAAGCTACTTTTCAAAGATTGATTTGAGATCTGGATACCACCAACTCAAGGTCCGAACGGAAGATGTACTGAAGACAGCATTCAGAACAAGATATGGACATTACGAGTTTTTAGTAATGCCTTTCTGGCTCATGAATGCACCTGCGACATTTATGGATTTAATGAATAGGTTTGCAAACCGTACTTGGATAAGTTTGTCATTGTCTTCATAGACGACATACTTATCTATTCTCGCAGTCAGGCCGACCACGAGAAACATTTGAGGTGTATTCTGGAATTATTAAGACAAGAGAAACTCTACGTAAATTTTCAAAATGCGAGTTTTGGTTGCGTGAAGTTCAGTTCTTAGGACACGTTGTCAGTGAACATGGAATTCAAGTAGACCCCGCTAAGGTCGATGCCATTATGAATTGGCAAGCTCCTAAGACCCCATCAGAGATACGTAGCTTTCTGGGTTTAGCAGGTTATTACAAGAGATTTATTGAGAATTTCTCCAGAATAGCTACCCCACTAACTACTTTGACTCACAAGGATGTTAAGTTCAATTGGGGTCCAAAACAGCAGGAAGCTTTTGAAGTTTTGAAGCAGAAGCTAAGTAATGCTCATGTGCTAACCTTACCAGAAGGAATTGAAGATTTTGTGGTTTATTGTGATGCATCGCACACGGGCGTAGGATGTGTACTTATGCAAAGAGGAAAGGTAATCGCTTATGCATCAAGACAGTTAAAGATTCATGAAAGAAACTACACCACGCACGATTTGGAGATAGGTGCCGTGGTGTTTCCGCTCAAGTTATGGAGACACTATATGTACGGGACGAAGTGTAATATATACACTGATCATAAAAGTCTCCAACATTTATTCAACCAGAAGGACTTTAATATGCGACAACGGCGATGGATGGAAACGCTTAACGACTACGATTGTGAGATCCGTTATCACCCAGGCAAAGCAAATGTGGTTGTTGATGCCTTAAGTCGCAAAGAAAGAGTTAAACCCATTCGGGTTAACGCCAAGAGCATAGAAGTAAAGAATAGTTTGAAAGAAAAGATTCTGGAAGCCCAAAAGAAGGCCTTGTTAGAAGCAAATCTTCCAAGTGAAGAGTTGGGTAAAGTTGTGGAACAACTCATGCCGGGAAGTGACGGAATCCTTAGATTCTGTGGACGAATTTGGATTCCAGTATTTGGAGGACTCAGGGATTTAATTCTTCAAGAAGCGCATAGTTCTAAATACGTTGTTCACCCAGGTAGTGATAAAATGTACAAATATTTGAGTCCCAACTATTGGCGGGCAGGGCTGAAGAAATCTATAGCTACTTATGTAGCTAAATGTTTGACGTGTTCGGAAGTTAAGGCCGAACATCAGAAACCGTCGGGATTCTTGCAACCGTTGGAAATTCCCATGTGGAAGTGGGAATGTGTGATTATGGATTTCATCACCAAGTTACCAAAGACGAATCGTGGTAATGACGCAATTTGGGTCATCGTGGATAGGTTGACTAAGTCGGCACACTTTTTGTCCATTAAGGAAACTTACAATTCGGATGAGCTGGAAAAATTGTATGTGGATGAGATTGTATCCTTACACGGTGTGCCGGTATCCATTGTGTCCGATAGAGACACCAGGTATACTTCTCACTTTTGGAAGAGCTTTCAGCAAGCCTTGGGTACACGTTTGAACTTTAGTACGGCATATCACCCGCAAACGGATGGACAAAGCGAGACGTACTATACAAACGTTGGAAGATATCTTGAGCACGTGTGTAATAGATCTAGGAGGAAGTTGGGATAAACACTCCTCTAGTCGAGTTCTCCTACAATAATAGCTATCATGCAAGTATTCAAGCTGCCCCGTTTGAAGCTCTTTATGGGAGAAAGTGTAGGACGTCCGTTTGCTGGGCAGAAGTTGGAGAAGCTCAACTAACAGGACCGAAGATTGTCCTGGAGACAACAGATAAGATTTTACAAATTCGTGACCGTCTCAAGGCTGCCAGGGATAGGCAGAAAAGTTATGCAGATAAGAGGCATAAACCTCTTCAGTTCTAGGTAGGGGACAAGGTTTTATTAATGGTGTCGCTTTGGAAAGGCGTTATGCGCTTTGGAAAGAAAGGCAAGTTAAGCCTAAGATACATCGGACCGTTCGAGATTATCGAACGCATTGGATCGGTGGCGTATAAGTTGAAATTGCCAGAAAAGCACAGTGGAATCCATGATGTATTCCACATCTCCAATTTGAAGAAGTGTCTGACAGATGAATCTTTGGCCATGCCACACGAAGACGTGCAAATCGATAAAAACATGCGTTTCAATGAGAAACCCGTAGCGATTGAAGATCGACAAGTTAAAAAGCTTCATAGGAAGCATGTGCCGATCGTGAAAGTCAAATGGGACGCTTGTCGAGGTCTCGAGTATTCATGGGAGGTTGAGTCCGTTATGCGAAAAAAGTACCCATACCTGTTTAATTAAAATCTCGAGGTCAAGATTTATTTTAAGGGGGTGAGGATGTAACACCTCGTGTTTTTACGTCCAATAAAGTTCTGACAAGTGTCCCAGTAATCCTCGTGTACCGTATGGTGAATTGGGAGGGACCGAAGTCGTTGAAACGATAATAATATCCGTACTTTATTATATGAAAATTTGTTGGGGGACCTAAATAAAATTTTGAAATTTTATGTTCTGAAGACCCCTTGCGGACCGCAAGACTCTAGCCATACGGTCCGCAAGGCCACCTGGAACTATGGGCGCCTAAGGTCCTTACGGACCGTAAGGCCTAACCCATACGGTCCGCAAGGACTTGCCAGCGAGCAGAAATGTGGTAGAACTCAGTTCTGCCACCTCTTGTCGCCTTGCCACCTTTTCTTGCATGCTTTACATGACCAAGGGCACCTGTTTACTTCCCCTAACACCTGGAAATCCTCCTGGAATCCTCCATAGCTTTTAAGATGACTCCTTGGTGAGTTGCAACAACCTTCATGCAACTTTAACTCATCAAATTCATCTAGAGGAACTCCTGGCCATCTTGAAGCACTCCCTTCTATTCTTAGCATCCTTTGAGCATTGTGTAAGTGTTTCAATTCGTGCTAAGTCCTTTTTATAAGGTTTTAAGCCAATGTCAAAGTCTTGTCATAAAAACGCCTTGACTTTGATCTAAATCCGTATTTGTCCAGCCGTTGATCGTAACGAAAGTGGCTACGTGATTGTAATGATGTAGGTGTTAATCCCTTAAAAGGGCACCTCCTGTGTCACACCACAATCGATGGCGGAAACATCGGGATGAGACGAAAACGAGATTGCAAGAGACTTCATAACACTAATTGTGACAAGTATTTAATAATTTCTTTTTACGTTGCTTGAACTAGGAACACCACGAATTTAAAATGAAGAATGTATAATAAGTATTCAAATAAATAATTTCATTTCATTAAAATGATTTTTGTACAAGAACTGGAATCGAGATACAACAAGATTGAAAATAAATTACAATACAACGAACATTAAAATTTAAATGCGTTTCTATGCAATCCTACTAGTTTCATCTATCACAATCCTGCAACATGTAATAAAAGCATGGATCAATACAAAAGTACTGGCGAGCATACAAGTTTGAATATAAGTATACGTATAAAAGTTTGTCTCAAATCCACATGGCATTTTATATTCAAGATGAATGAGCATACATAAACAACTTACGCATATCAAATAGTATATAATTAAAATCCTTAACTAGCATGCATAACAATATAAGCATAACAATATCATGAGATTACAAGTTGAAACTAACAAGCATAAACAACCTAAGCATAACACTGAACGTATTCGGTGGTTTGAGTATTTAATTATAATCGATTGCGTAAAGTGGATTTCGTATACATGGTGCACCCAAAAATGCGTTAAAACGTAAAAGGGTCGAGTATGCTCACAGTTTTGCAAAGTTTCCTTTGGTGATTCCGTGAAGAGTTGGAGGTTGGAGCTTCAAATCTTCCTTTAAAACACTTAGTGTTTTCTTTTAGAACTCTTAGAGTTCTCTTCCTTGCTTGGGAGATTTGAGAGTTGAAGAATGGTTGGAACACTTAGTGTCCTTTTAGAATTCTTAGAATTCTTGATTTAGAGAGATTGAGAGAATTAGAGAGATGGAGAGAAGAATGGTGTGAAGAAAATGGTAGAAGAAGGTTGGTATTTATAGGTAGAGAAGGTGGAAAAGGGTGAAATATGATTGGTTAAAAAAGGTGGAAGAGGATTGAAAAGGTGATTGGTGGAGAAAGGAGTTGGAAAAGGGTGAAATATGATTGGTTAAAAAAAGTGGAAGAGGATTGAAAAGATAATTGGTGGAGAAAGGAGGTGGAAAAGGGTGAAATATGATTGGTTAAATAAGGTGGAAGAGGATTGATGAGGTGAAAAAGATGATTGGTATATTTCTTGGTATTTCTAGAGTATATATTATGTAATTGAGTATATAAAAAGTATAAAAGTATAATTCAAGTATTGATGATGTGCATATAAGTATTTATACGTATAATTGTGTCGGCTTGCGTATAAATACGTATTTAAATGATCGGTTGTGTGAATAAAAAAATATGTATAAAATATGAATTTTATTATGATTAACGCCTCGAATTGTGAGATTGAAATTAAAATACGAATGTAAAGTTTCTAAAATTAGAATACGAATACGGACATTTTTTAAATAGAAATACGAAGATACGAGGCGTTACACGAATAACGATTAATAATATATAATATATATATACATATATTTTTATTATGTTTTAACGCCTCGAATTATGATACAAATATTTATTTTCTAAACTAAGGATGCGAAAAAGGAGGCGTTACATCGACGAGTCAAACTAAAAGTCACGAATTCTTGATCAATTGACGAGTCAAACTAAAAGTCAACAAAAGTCAAACTGTTCAGATTTCTAAAAATTCATAACTAATGATCCAGATGTTATAAAATATGTTTTGATACACTTATAACCTAAAAATAAGTATTAGAACATATACCAACTGATTTCGGCTCATCATAATCTTGGTCTAGCATCGGTTCGCAACCGAAAGTCGCAATATTTAACTTTTCATTGAGTTTCGCTTCTGACCCGGTTTAGCCATTTTGGCTACTGACTTTTGATCACTTTAAGACCATATTTAAGTTTAGGATGGCCTCCTAAAGTTCCGTTGCTCGATTCATTAGAAATCTAAGTTTACATACAAGTTTCGCTAAAATTACATAAACTTTGCAAAAAGTTCCTTTTTGTGCAAATCATGATTTTAAAACCCATGCATGTAAATATAAAACATAAACTGATTTGAAAACATAATTTGATTATGTTGATGTCAAGAATCTGATTATAATCTAAGTTTTCGCAAAAGATACGTTTATGGCATTTAAATGACTAAAATGCCCTTTTGGCATTTAGAAAGATTAAATATTGTTTTATCATTAAAATGAAATGTTTACTGATATAATATGATAAGTAGGACATATTGGGATATTTATTCAGATTGTGACCTGAATAATGGTCTAAGATTCGTTAAATGTCAAGAAATGGCCAAATTACCCTTTTAAGAAAAATGACTTAAAATAATCTTTTTTAATCAAAAATTAAACCTGCTGATGTAATAAGTTAAACGACAATTTTTGGTATATAAAACAGGTCCTAACCTCAGTTTATCTTAAACATCGAATATAATGGCATTTATCGACTTTTACGCCTTTTCGGCGCATAGTATGGTTTAAAACCATAACTATGAGCTAAGACTTGATACCTACTGATTTATAAACTTAATTTTTAACAGCTTAACAGTAAGTACAAGTCCCGAACCCAGAATCCCAATTTTGGCTTTAAAGCTATGTGTGAATTTACCAAAATGCCCTTACATGACATAGATTATTTAAAAATGGTCAAACACACATATATTTGATATCCTACTGTTATAACATCATAAAATTAGTATTTTTATAAAATATTAATGACCTTAACATCATATTCATTTAAAACATCTTTTATAAACTCTAAAATGACCAAAATGCCCTTGTAAGGCATAATTCGGTTATAAATATACCTCGGGCCTATCTTTTGCAAAGCAACTGATTTTATAACATATTTTAAACATATATTCATATGGAACTTGTATGCGACTCATTCGGTTACCCGGTTTCGCTTATACGCTTACGGTTAAGCAATACGTGACTAGTTTACGTAATTTAACCGAAACGCGATTAACTTTGTCATCCTTATCAAAAATCCGGAATGTTGTTGGTTTACCCATATCAGACAAGTTTATATACTTGTCGGTCCAACTAACATCCTATTCCGGTCATCGCTTAATCTAGCGTATCGTACCGCATTGTTTTAGCGTAAGACTAACCGGTTCGAGTTTAAGACTTAACTAAGGACCCGTTAGCAATCTAATATTAGTTAGTAATTACCATCACTCCAGACTGATCGCTTTTTCGGTAAATTGTACATGTGCTTATCTTGGAATTTGCGGCTAAGTTGTGGACTTCTCAAAGACTTAGCTCAGGTAAATACTCTTAACCTATTTTCCCTATATGGGCTTGGGATACGGTAAATTATTACCGCTTGGTCGGGTATGGAAATTATGATTAATCCAGTTGTGATAATTAACTAAAATTGCATAACCCGGTTTTGATCTGTTTTGTCTGAAACTCAAACATTGGGGGTGGGCTTTGTCACACCCCGACCCGCAGCGGAAAAGGTGATCGGGGTATGATTGGGTTATCATCAAAGCTCATGACATTTATTATAACGTTTCATATTCATTAATACAATTTAATGGGAAATTTACAATCATAATTACATCATGTCCTAACATCAATCTAGGCTTCATTGTTTTCTTCTAAGGCATTTCCTATGTTTTCCTTGCTTCATCTTGTTTACCTGTATCATGTGTAAAAATGGTTTTTGGATCAACAAAAAGTTGGCGAGTGAATCCTATGAAAACATTTGAGCAAGTTTATTTAATTGATTGTAAAATAAAGTGCACAACCACACATGAGTAAAAATAGATGTAAACTTATTCACCAATCAATTAATATTAAATAATGCACATATGAACAATAATGGATCGTTTTGAGGCACGCGTTGCTCAACTCGTCTCTCACGAGGAACTGATGGGCCTAATGAATGATTTGCATATACTTGACAATATTAAATACATAACTACAAACAATATAAACTAAATAATACACACACGAACAATAATGGATTTGTTTTGAGGCACGCGTTGCTCGACTCGTCTCCCACGAGGAACTGATGGGCCTAATGAATGAATTGCATATAAATTGACAAAATGAAATACATAACTACAAGCAATGTATACAATCTAAGTTTATATCACAATATGGTACGGCACAAGTTTAAATAAACGAGTTAATTTTAGTGACACATGACACACCCAAAAACGTGTAATTAAAAAAAGGGGAGTTGTAAGATTCACTCACTTTGGGTGCGTTCGGTTGATGATGATGAATACGCACGAATTTGGATTTAACCACGAGTGAAACTAACCTAGATAATAACATAATGGTTTGGTAAATAATGGGATTTTATTAATCAATATTAGTAGGATGATTGGATATATTTTCTAACCTTAAAAATGTTATTTTTAAGTATTTTTAATTGATTTTTAAATAAAATAAATAAATGAAAATAATAAAAAAAAAAGTTGACTTTTTGCGACAGTTGACCGTTGACTTGTTGACCTGTTGACCGGTCAGGCTGTGAAATTGTTTGCGCCGGGTGAGGCTCGAACACGAGACCTCCCGTTCGCGTGCACGCAGCTCTACCAACTGAGCTACGTGTCTAACCCGAAATATTTCTGTTTTTAATTATATTTATATACTAATTGAATTAAACTGAAAATCATTTATTTTTAAAAACGATTTTAATGTATCGAAGCGGCGTCCTCCACATGTCTCGAACCCGGGACCTGTGGTTTAGGTTAACACACAGTCCACCGCTGGACTGTACGTTTAACTTGTTATATAATCTGATTTTTATTATACTTATATATAAACTAAATAATTTCATTTCTGCCTTATTTAAAAAGTTTGATAATTGTCCGGATCGGTGCAGTAGTCCGGACTCGAACTCGTGACCTGTGTTTTAAATGCGCACACAGTCCACCACTGGAATGTGTGTCTATCTTGGTTATTATTCCGGTTTTTATTAAATTTAACATCTATGTGAAATGAATCCGGTTTAGTAAAAAAAGAACATTTTTATCAAGGTAAGCATGCGCGGGACAAGAATCGAACTCGGGACGTGAGCGTGTTTAATTTGCACACAGTCCACCGCTGGACTGTGTGTCTAACCCGAGTTATATCTTGATTTAAATTAAACTTATAGACAACAGAAAAAAAACTTTGTCTTCTTCGTTGGATTTAACCAGAATCGGAAGTCCGACTAGTTCGAAGATTTAATCAAGTTCGTTAGTGTCTGGTGGTTAATTACATGCGAGATTAAATAAAAAGAATGAAGGATTAGGCGTAAGGTATACCGAACTGGACTCCTCTGTTTCTCCGGCGAAACTCCGGTGACAGCAGAAACTTCCGGCGACGTATGTCTTGCGGCAGAGAGACTTCAACGAGCTTGAGATAAATGTGGGTGACTTCGGTATAAGCTCTGGGGGTTCAGTAAGGCACAGAGGTGAAAGGTTCGGTTTTCCGGCGAGTTGCAGAAATTTTCCGGCAAGTGGAATTATGTCGGGAAAAGGTGTGATTGTGAGCGAGAAAGCTAACAGAGATTAGATGGGGTATTTATAGGGCAGGACATCGACGAATTTAGTCCGATTTCCGTCTTGATTCGTCGATTAAAGATTTTCCGGCGGTTATAGCTTGTGTCGCGGGTTCAGGCGTCGGTTATAACCGATGTTGAGGTTTAATGTTTACGTTAGGAACAAAAGAAACCGTCCAATCTCGCGAGATAGCCGGGATTTCCGACAACTGCAATTGCGCGCGTCGGTTTTTGAATTCGAGAATTATAATATTATTAATTGTCTCTAATAATAAACAAGAAACACAAGCGGCGCAGTGGTTAAAGGGTTGAGTGTTAAGTCTTTGCTGAAGTTGCTGGCTGACCCGGGTTCGAAACCCGGCAGCAGCTTTTCATTTTTATTTTCTTATTTTTAATACTTTTTCAAAAATAAATTATATATTCCAATATACTTATTAATTATGTATCGTTTAAAATTATTTTGGGCCTTAAATATGCCACGAAATTTTTAACTGATTGTTCGGTTATTAAACGGAGCGGGTTTAGTAAATCCGGTTTTTGTCGGATGTTACAGTATCCCCTGCTTTTTAGAAATTTCGTCCCGAAATTTAAGTAGTGACATATTTGTCTAAAAAGGATGGAGTTTAGTTTGACAATTACATGCTTAGAAAAAAAAGAGTAAGAGTTTAAATTTTTTTGTTTGAGGCGGTAACGTCCCTTGTAAGGGTTAAGTACCCTGTTACAGGAATCGCTTTTTGTTGCCTACGGTAAAAAAAATATCGATAAGCAGAGTTGATTCGCTAAATATGATATCATGCGTAAGAGTTTTGATATGCTTGGAAGGATATGGTTATATCCTAAAGCAAAACTTCTAATACTACAACTTACATGGAACTTCTCATAACCGTCTAACAATACATCTGATCCTTTGACAAGAATACTTATATATAGGAAGTACCAGCGGCGTATCCACCATATTCTTGTCAAATTTTCATTGGTTTTATCAGTAAGTTATGATTGGTTCTATGATATGACTCTAGAACATAAATAAACACAACAACTAATGTACCAAGAAATTACTAAATCCTACATAGAACTTCTCATAACCGTCTGACAATGCCTCTGATCCTTTGACAAAAATACTTATATATAGGAAGTACCAGCGGCGTATCCACCATATTCTTGTCAAATTTTCATTGGTTTTATCAGTAAGTTATGATTGGTCCTATGATGTAACTCTAGAACATAAATAACACAACAACCAATATTTGAACCCACATTCTGATAGCATATATGTTTGAATGGTGACAGTTCCTCTCTCGTTTGTTATGATGGAGAGGTTAGTTTATGTAGAAATAGAACACAATCCAATTTCTTTAAATGGCGAGAGATGATATGAATGTAACACAAATTTCAACCAAGACAATACTAAATCCTACATGGAACTTCTCATAACCGCCTGATAATGCCTCTGATCCTTTGGCAAGAATACTTATATATAGGAAGTACCAGCGGCATATCCACCATATTCCTGTCAAATTTTTGTTGGTTTTATCCGCAAGTTATGATTAGTTACCAAGAAACTACTAAATCCTACATAGAACTTCTCATAGCCGCCTGACAATGCCTCTGATCCTTTGACAAGAATACTTATATATAGGAAGTACCAGCGGCGTATCCACCATATTCTTGTCAAATTTTCATTGGTTTTATCAGTGAGTTATGATTGGTTCTATGATGTAACTCTAAAACATAAACAACACAACAACCATAGCTTGAGTCTAAATTCTGTTAGTATACAAGTTTTGAATGATGACAGTACCTCTCTCGTTTGTTATGATGGAGAGGTTAGTCATTGTGGAAGTGAGACATAGCTCAACTTCTATAAATGATGAAATTGAATACACTGAAATGTATGATGAACAAACTTCAACCAAAACATACTAAATCCTACATGGAACCTCTCATAACCGCCTGATAATGCCTCCGATCCTTTGACAAGAATACTTATATATAGGAAGTACCAGCGGCGTATCCACCATATTCTTGTCAAATTTTCATTGACTTTATCCACAAGTTATGATTAGTTCTATGTGACTCTACAACAAACACAACAACCACAAGATACTGAAAATGAAAAATGTCTGTGCGATCAAGGCTCAATCAAACGGAGCCGATCGTATTGCATGTACTGAAAATGAAAAATGTCTGTGCGATCAAGGCTCAATCAAACGGAGCCGATCGTATTGCATGTACTGAAAAAAAATAAACAATAATCACTCAAACAGTTTATACATGGAACCTCTCATAACCGCCTGATAATGCCTCCGATCCTTTGACAAGAATACTTATATATAGGAAGTACCAGCGGCGTATCCACCATATTCTCGTCAAATTTTCATTGACTTTATCCGCAAGTTATGATTAGTTCTATGTGACTCTACAACAAACACAACAACCACAAGATCGTATTGCATGTACTGAAAATGAAAATGTCTGTGCGATCAAGGCTCAATCAAACGGAGCCGATCGTATTGCATGTACTGAAAATGAAAAATGTCTGTGCGATCAAGGCTCAATCAAAGGGAGCCGATCGTATTGCATGTACTGAAAATAATAAACAATAATTACTCAAACAGTTTACACATGGAACCTCTCATAACCGCCAGATAATGCCTCCGATCCTTTGGCAAGAATACTTATATATAGGAAGTACCAGCGGCGTATCCACCATATTCTTGTCAAATTCTCATTGGCTTTATCCTTAAGTTATGATTGGTTCTATGTAATTCTAAAACATAAAGAAAAACATAAAACTAAACGATTGGAGTTGAATCTTGATTTCCGGTGAAGAGGACTAGTTGGGTGGTTTCGTTTGGGCCGTCATTATCTTCAACAGGGTTGGCGTTGATGTTGAAAACTCTTCCTCTTGCTGGTGGCCTAGTGATTGGGTTTTCTTGATTTACTTGGTTAACTGGGTTTGATTGAGCTTGAGCGTTTATGATGTTAACCAATCGAGGGCACGTGTTTCTAAAGTGGGTAGGGTCGCCACAATTGAAACAAGTTCGAACATATGGGAACATGGGGTATTGAGGTTGATGATAGGTTTGGATCATGTTTTGAGTAGGGGGAGAGATTTGGTTTTGAGGGGTGCGGCAAACCTTGCTCATATGACCATAGCGTCCACAATTTGCACATAGTCGACAAGGTAAGGTAAGGGGATGGTGATAAAAACAGGTGTTACATCGAGGGTGAGGTCCAAGATATGGTTTCTTATTTGGGTAAGTTGAGTTGGGTGCCACTTGAGTGATTGGGATAGCTTGGATGGGTATGGCGTGTGAAATTGGTTGATTACGTTGGATAGTAGCGAAAAGTTGCCCGTCTCTTTTTCTCTTAGAAATGGGTTGAGAAGGGGATTCGGTTTGGGTGGAGTTTGAAGTTTCAGTCGATGCTTTATCCTTCTTCTTCTCTTCCTTGAAGTCTTTGTTCCGGATTCGGTTCTCGGTGAGCTCTGTTGCTAGCTCCATTGCTGCTTCCAAAGTTGCAGGCGTGGTACTTATTACCGAGTCTTGAATCTTTGACGGAAGACCTCGAATGTAGTGCTCGATCAAACGGTAGAGGGGAGTGAACAAGTTGGGAACCATTTGATGTAACTCGAGGAATCTTTTGTTGTATGTGGTGTGGTCTCCTTCCTTTTGCTTCAACGAATAAAACTCATCTTCTAATTTCTTGATTTCGCTCCTTGGGCAAAATCGTCTGTCATGATTTCCTTCAATTCATCCCAAGTTAAAGTCATAGCATCGTCAACGCCTCGTTTGGCCTTATCTGTATTCCACCAAGTAAGTGCTATCCCATATAGTCGACCGGTAGCATATCGTACTTTGCGATCATCGGGGCAATCGCAATTTAGAAAAGTGTTCTCCATTTCTTCAAACCAATGGAGGAGAGCGGTGACACCTTCAGTCCCTTCGTATTTTGGAGGGTTGTATGATTTGAAATGCTTGTAGGTGCATTTAGTGGTATTTGGGGGAGGGTTGATAACGTGTTGATCTTCTTGATTGACAGGATTCGCGGTAAGTGCTTGTTGGACTTGGATTACAATGTTGGGTATTACGACAGCCATTTGTTGAGCGATTAGGGCAGCCATGCGCTCGCGGGCTTTTCCTGCTCTCATCTTCCTACGGGCGAGGTTAGAAAACATCTACAAGGAATACGCATCATGAGTATGAGTTGGATGTTTTTGGGATCATGGGTCGTATTTAGGAATCAACATTCATAAAATAATTATAGAAAAATAAATCTACTACACCATATGATGTCTTGGGCTTTGCTCGTCATTAGGCCCTACATGCCGCCATACTTCACCTTCGTAATCATGTGGGCCCCCATGAATACCGGGTTTTTCATATGGTTCGCATGTGTTAGCCTGGTTACGTACACTAAAACCCGGAGAAAATCGAGAAATATGTATATAACGTATGGTATTCGGAATGTGTCCAGGTGTAGACACGGTGACACCTCAAAGTGGGTTAGTTCGAACGACGTTTAGTGTGGCATGCTTTGGCCTAATAGGTTCTTCGTACTCTCATCGTTAGGTCCCCAGGTAGGCAAACTGGTCCGTTATATTGGATTTATACGAATGCCAACCTAGACAGGACGTTCCGACTACCGGTACTTGTACCCTTCCAGTTACTACATGCCCGTCGCAGAACTTACTTTGATGAGATTTGAAAATTATAACAAAATGTTTGAATAACAAAAGTATGAAGATGAATTGGATATATGAACATTGAAATATGTATGATGAATGTGTATGTAAGTATGTATGTTTGACTGTAAGTATAAACAAATATGAAACAAATAAATATCATAAGTTTGTATGTAACCATCTAAACAATTAAAATTTAGGCAAACTATAGTATAGGCTCTAAGGGTCTAATAACCTATCCTATATCCCTATAGTCATGGCTCTGATACCAATCTGTCACACCCCGACCCGCAGCGGAAAAGGTGATCGGGGCATGATTGGGTTATCATCAAAGCTCATGACATTTATTATAACGTTTCATATTCATTAATACAATTTAATGGGAAATTTACAATGGCTTCATTGTTTTCTTCTAAGGCATTTCCTATGTTTTCCTTGCTTCATCCTGTTTACCTGTATCATGTGTAAAAATGGTTTTTGGATCAACAAAAAGTTGGCGAGTGAATCCTATGAAAACATTTGAGCAAGTTTATTTAATTAATTGTAAAATAAAGTGCACAACCACACATGAGTAAAAATAGATGTAAACTTATTCACCAATCAATTAATATTAAATAATGCACATATGAACAATAATGGATCGTTTTGAGGCACGCGTTGCTCAACTCGTCTCTCACGAGGAACTGATGGGCCTAATGAATGATTTGCATATACTTGACAATATTAAATACATAACTAAAAACAATATAAACTAAATAATACACACACGAACAATAATGGATTTGTTTTGAGGCACGCGTTGCTCGACTCGTCTCCCACGAGGAACTGATGGGCCTAATGAATGAATTGCATATAAATTGACAAAATGAAATACATAACTACAAGCAATGTATACAATCTAAGTTTAGATAACAATATGGTACGGCACAAGTTTAAATAAACGAGTTAATTTTAGTGACACATGACACACCCCAAAACGTGTAATTAAAAAAAGGGGAGTTGTAAGATTCACTCACTTTGGGTGCGTTCGGTTGATGATGATGAATACGCACGAAGTTGGATTTAACCACGAGTGAAACTAACCTAGATAATAACATAATGGTTTGGTAAATAATGGGATTTTATTAATCAATTTTAGTAGGATGATTGGATATATTTTTGTGAGTTTAAGGCTATTTTCTAACCTTAAAAATGTTATTTTTAAGTATTTTTAATTGATTTTTAAATAAAATAAATAAATGAAAATAATAAAAAAAGTTGACTTTTTGCGACAGTTGACCGTTGACCATTGACTTGTTGACCTGTTGACCGGTCAGGCTGTGAAATTGTTTGCGCCGGGTGAGGCTCGAACCCGAGACCTCCCGTTCGCGTGCACGCAGCTCTACCAACTGAGCTACGTGTCTAACCCGAAATATTTCTGTTTTTAATTATATTTATATACTAATTGAATTAAACTGAAAATCATTTATTTTTAAAAACGATTTTAATGTATCGAACCGGCGTCCTCCACAGGTCTCGAACCCGGGACCTGTGGTTTAGGTTAACACACAGTCCACCGCTGGACTGTGTGTTTAACTTGTTTTATAATCTGATTTTTATTATACTTATATATAAACTAAATAATTTCATTTCTGCCTTATTTAAAAAGTTTGATAATTGTCCGGATCGTGCGGTAGTCCGGACTCGAACTCGTGACCTGTGTTTTAAATGCGCACACAGTCCACCACTGGACTGTGTGTCTATCTTGGTTATTATTCCGGTTTTTATTAAATTTAACATCTATGTGAAATGAATCCGGTTTAGTAAAAAAAGAACATTTTTATCAAGGTAAGCATGCGCGGGACAAGAATCGAACTCGGGACATGAGCGTGTTTAATTTGCACACAGTCCACCGCTGGACTGTGTGTCTAACCCGAGTTATATCTTGATTTAAATTAAACTTATAGACAACAGAAAAAAACTTCGTCTTCTTCGTTGGATTTAACCAGAATCGGAAGTCCGACTGGTTCGAAGATTTAATCAAGTTCGTTAGTGTCTGGTGGTTAATTACATGCGGGATTAAATAAAAAGAATGAAGGATTAGGCGTAAGGTATACCGAACTGGACTCCTCTGTTTCTACGGCGAAACTCCGGTGACAGCAGAAACTTCCGGCGACGTATGTCTTGCGGCAGAGAGTCTTCAACGAGCTTGAGATAAATGTGGGTGACTTAGGTATAAGCTCTGGGGGTTAAGTAAGGCACAGAGGTGAAATGTTCGGTTTTCCGGCGAGTTGCAGAAATTTTCCGGCGAGTGGAATTATGTCGGGAAAAGGTGTGATTGTGAGCGAAAAAGCTAACATAGATTAGAGGGGGTATTTATAGGGCAGGACATCGACGAATTTAGTCCGATTTCCGTCTTGATTCGTCGGTTTAAGATTTTCCGGCGGTTATAGCTTGTGTCGCGGGTTCAGGCGTCGGTTATAAACCATGTTGAGGTTTAATGTTTACGTTAAGAACAAAAGAAACCGTCCAATCTCGCGAGATAGCCGGGATTTCCGACGACTGCAATTGGGCGCGGCGGTTTTTGAATTCGAGAATTATAATATGTATTAATTGTCTCTAATAATAAACAAGAAACACAAGCGGCGCAGTGGTTAAAGGGTTGAGTGTTAAGTCTTTGCTGAAGTTGCTGGCTGACCCGGGTTCGAAACCCGGCAGCAGCTTTTCATTTTTATTTCTTATTTTTAATACTTTTTCAAAAATAAATTATATATTCCAATATACTTATTAATTATGTATCGTTAAAATTATTTTGGGCCTTAAATATGCCACGAAATTTTTAACTGATTGTTCGGTTATTAAACGGAGCGGGTTTGGTAAATCCGGTTTTTTACGGATGTTACAGGCTTGACCGTGTCCGGGATATCCTTGGCTCACTAAAGTGCTAGTGGCCACGACTAAAGCATGGCGTGTAGGCATACACTGGTAATTTCTAACTGATTTCTTTGTGAAAGTTCAGAGAGGTGTGTCAGTCGATCATGTCTCGGTTTCTGTACTAGGCCCCATATGTAAAAGCCTGACATGTAAATCTGTATACAAGGTCATTTGTATTGTCCCAAGTTATTTTACAAAATGTGCTAATGCATTTAATTCATTTTCGAAAGGGTTTTCAAAATGGTCGGCTGACAGTATTTACTAGTGTAAACTGACGTATTTTCAAAGATTAAAATACAGGTACAAAGACAAAATAGGCCGGAAGCTGTGGGGCATTGACATTAAGGAGTTGCGACCTTAGAGTTAAGCCTGTAGAGTCTGTTTCATTTTGTATGTTATCCGATCCTCCTGTGGATCTTATTACAAACCTTGTCTGTATATATTTATGTCTCGAACTCTAGACACTTTATGGTTTGTAATAGTTTATATTTTACTCCAAGCCTTCCGATGTGTTGCTCTGTGTTGTAATTGGTTATGATGATATCAACTGTACGTCACGATACTCCCCACCGGGTCCACCGGAATACACGTGGAAATCGGGGTGTGACAGGTTCGGCCAGGTTTGCTTAAATATTAGAGCCAAAACGCTTACTATGTTTTCGCAAAAGATGAACCAAATTGTTCAAGTTGTGTGGGTTGATCCTGTATATTTTGACGGTTTGAACAGCTTAACTCATGATCCGAATTTTTTTTTTAACTAAAAGAATTTACACGATATTCAAACTCACAAATTTTATGATCGTGTCGAAACCTTCCAATAACACAGGAGCCATGAATTATATATACTAGCTGTTCAAAGAAACCAAAATAGTTATATTGCCATAACATAAAGTATATTAATAAATTGAACACTTATTAATTCAATTACATAAGTATTAAATCAATATCATGACATTAATCCATACATACATGAATGACATGTGCTTTAGAAGGTTGTACACCTTCAAAATACACTTTCACGGATATTTCATGAGAACCTTCAACTTTGTCTAATCTATAATAATTTAGATTAGGGATGATAACTAATCACGTTCAAGGATTAGTGTGTCAAACTTCACGAAAGTCCTTATATGAACCTGAATATGACATTTATGTTTGTCGATTTACAAGCACATAACCTTTCTAATCTTGAAAGCTATTTTTTTGGCATAACAAGAAGCTTATAAAACAAATTTGATGTTTATATCTCCTTAGTGTTAAATTTTTAAAATTTAATACCAAATCTGTTTAGTAATTCGAAAAACTAATCATGTTCAACGATTAGTGTGTCAAACTTGACACAAATCCTTACATGAAGCTGACTATGACATTTATGTTTTTCGATTTATATGTACATAAACCTACCAATCTCAAAAGCTAATAAACATTTGATGTTTATTTCTCCTTTAGTTTTTAATTTTTGAAATTTAATTATTACCAACTCTGGTTAGACCACACTGATGCTATGAATAAGAAAACTAACAGAAACGAGTATCGGAAATCAAATTATCACTCGCGTAGCATCACGCGGGTATCCGACTAGTGTGTGTGTATATATATATATATTATGTATTACTATATATAATAGATATCAGAGACAGAATGTGGATATGTTGAAAATTTAAGAGTTTTCCTAAAGGTAAGCATTTATTCTTCCTTTTGTGAATGAATCAGTTTGAGGAAAAAATGGCGGCTCTATACAAAACAAGATTCAAATTTTGAATCTCCATCACTTTCAATACTTTTAAAATACAATTAACCTTTCATAAACCTTTCATCCCTAAATCTTTTCTTTTCCCATTCAGACACACACACCTGTAGACACAAGAAAAACCGCTCATGGTGAACAGAAAGTCTAGGTCTAGGGTTTAGTGTTAAACAAATGTCCGGTCTAGTGGATAGAACGACTGAACGATGCCCGATTTGGGTTGAAACCTGGTAAATCTCGTGATGGCGGCGATAGAGGAGTTCTAGTGTTTTAGTGGCTAAATGTGATTAGGGTTCAGGTGGACGCGGTTGAAAGAACACAGCTGCATACAATGAAAATGGAGATGGAATCGTTTACTGGCCATTTCCAACCATATCTACGATAATGTCAGGTATATGTCCCCCGTTTCTTGCTAGCTCCGGTAAGATTTAACAATTTTATTGTCACTCAGACAAGATTATCCATTAACAACTTTTTATCCATTTAAGTCGTCTTTCAGCTACTAGATCAGATTCTACACTTACTAAACGGCTCAAGGGTGAGAAAATTTTCTATTTATTAAATCATCTTGCCTGCCACAAATAACACGTAGTTGACTATTCGTTCTGTATTTCTCCTTATTTTGATCTTATAGTCAAAGCAATTGGTCTGCTTGAGAGTATTGCTTTAGTAGGAGATCCGGAATTCGCTATTGTTGATGAAGCTACCATTTCGATTTTTTTAATACCATTATTTCTAGAAAGTAGAAATCAAGACTTGTTTCCTTTGTGGATATCCTGCTCTAAACTCTTGTAATTGAAAGAATTTATCTTTAATGAAAATGATCTGAGCAAACGGCACATTGAGCAGAGGCAATATAAAAGTGTAGAATGATCATATTAAAAGGGTAGAGTGGTTATACAGGAAGGGCAGAATGGTCATCATGACAACTTCGGTTGAAGAAGAACGCAAATAACGACTCTTTGTAGGTTTGGTAGCAATTAGAAGCCGTTGATGCGTATGGTTTGTGCTTTCACTTTCGTCCGGTCACAATTCAGAAGTTTGCGACTTTTATTTTGTCCGAATTACCTACATATTAGGCTACAGATCGTAAGTTAAGTTTTCTTTTTCAATTTTATTTTCTTAAATTGTGAGTACAGTAGCATCTAAATTAATGTGTAATTTACCATTTCAGTAGATTATAAAAAGTATTTTCTTTGTACATCCCGTGTAAGTAGGGGTGTTCAAAACAGGATATCCGAAAATTTTGGATATCCGAGGATATCCGAAATACCAGATTTCACTATCCGAATCCAGGATATCCAAAAAACGGATATTCGATCGGATAGTGAATTGGATATCCGAATATTCAATCATTTATTTAATTTTATTTTTTTTATTTTTTAATATTTGGAACCCGATAGTTTCAGATATCCAAATATAAATTTTCGGATATTTTTCGGATACTTCAGATATTTTCGGATATTCGGATATCCGAAAAAAATAAACTTTAATTTTCGGATATCCGAAATATTTTAAAATCACTATTCGAATGAGAATCCGAAAGGATATTTCGGATTTGGATATCAAATAATTCGGATCGGATTTTCAGATACGGATAATTTCGAATACTCCTACGTGTAACACATGAGATCTTAAACTAGTAAAATACATATTAAGAAATATTCCAATAGAGCTCCTTTTATTCAACAACCCGCTTCAGTCACTTATTTCCCAAGCCCACATGTTTATTTTTCCTCCAACCACTTGGTGAACACAAGACCAATAATTGTGAATTCTCGATTACTCTTGAAAGTAAGATTTTGAAAAGGAGATGAAGACTTTTCCAAGCAACCAACTATTGACGCTTGTGAATGTGGGGCAAGCCCACCTGATAGAGGCGTATTTCTCCGGTTAAAAAATATATATATATATATATATATATATATATATTGACGCTTGAATGTATCATTGTACACAATCTGGTTCATTGTGTTTACATTTAATGTGTAGTAATGTAACGTAATATTTACTTTGGTTTCATTAGAAAATGAATGTCAAATATATGATCATAGGATTTAATATTTGGTTGATTGCACACATATATAAATATAACAAGTTCAGCTTGTTACTTCACATACAGTACAGCATGAGAAACAACTATAATCGAGGACTCAACAAAACTAATAGAGGGGACTTCTTGTGCATTGTAATTCCAAATGCCTCAGTCATGTCCAAATCCTCGTTTTCTATTCCATTTGGCAACACTATGTCAAACTTGTAAACGATGTTTGTTAATGCAAGCTCAATAACAGGTAAACTAAAGTGAATACCCGGGCATGATCTTCGGCCAGCACCAAATGGAAGCCAATCAAACTGCATCCCTTGATAAGTAATGGAATTGTTTAAGAACCTCTCAGGCTTAAACTCAATTGATTCATCCCACAAGGCAGGATCTCTTCCTATTGCCCAAGCGTTGATAATCACTTGTGTTCCTGCTCCAATATCATACCCCATTACTTTTACATCTTGCATTGATTTTCTAGGAAGGAGAAGTGGGAGCGGAGGATGCAACCGCAACGCCTCTTTTATTACAGCTTTAAGATAAGGCATTTTTTCCAAATCCTCCTCTGAATTCATGGCTCTTCCTTGTGCTGTTTCTGTAACTTCTTGTTGCAGCTTATTCATTACTCTTGGATTTTTTATAAGCTCACTCAATGCCCACTCTAGACTTGTTTGAGTGGTTTCAGTTCCAGCTGAAAACGCCTCCTACAAGGAACATAATCTTTGATGAGGTGACTAATTAAGTAAAAAATATTAAAAATAAAGAGATGAGGTGACTAATTTAGTAGAAGAGAGGCCACGTTTAGCAAAATTGATACTTCCACAAAAAGTCAACACATTTGAACCTTTGTAAATAAGGTAAAAGAATGGGCATGTTTTTTGAATTTGTAATTTCATGAACCAGAACATCATATCATTAATTACTATATTTTCTATGTAAATCTACATGAGAATTAGAAGAAGAATTCCAATATTTTATTGAATCTTGTTGTTGTGTCGGTGTATCTTATTGGTGCCTCTTCTGAATTTTAGAATTTTAGAATATTTTTAGAATCGTGTCGGAGCCATTTGTGATGGGTGAGGTTTTTTTTTTTTTTTCTTTTTTTTAAGCGGGTGTATTGTATTCCCTTTTGTTCAAAAAAGATTATAACTTGTTAAGATCTAAAAGTAACAAAACTAAAGACCGTAAAATTCAAAAATCCAAACCCCACCCACATATAAGTTTTGGTTCACATAGGAGCGACAAAAAAATAACTTCTAGAAATAATTACAAATCTTAAATTCAGCATAAGATAGTAAGGTTTAATGATAGCTTATCATGTATATCAAAGGAAGATGGAGAAATGATACCAAGATGAGAGCTTTAATGGTATCTCTCTGAAGGGAAAAGCCAGTTGTTTTATCTTTTTGGAGATCTATTAAAATGTCAACGAAGTTCTCCCCAGCTTCATCACTATTAGGATCATCCACTTTTTTCTTATTTTCATGTTCTTCAATAACTACTTCAAGAAACACATCAAGTTCTTCAGCTACTTTTTCGGCTTTTCTTATAGAACCAATAATTTGATCCACCCATGATAACCAGGGAATATAACTACCAATACTAAAGACCGTAAACATATCCACGAACCTTATCAATAAATTTGTGAGCTTTGCTCCATCAAGTTTCCTTCCCACGGAAGCCCTACAAATTATATTATTGGTTAGTGAACCGAAGACTGCCCGCATATCTACGGTAGTCCCACAACTTTCTTCGAGCAATTGAATCGTATGACCTACCTCGTCTTCTCTCACTTTTTGGTATGACTTAACTCGTGTATTACTTAAAAGCTTGAGTACCATAATTCTCTTCAACTGTCTCCAATATTCCCCATAAGGAGAAAATGATATACCCTTAGAGCCATAGAGCAATATGTTGGCCATAGTTAAGCTAGGTCGACTACAAAATGAGAGATCAAGTGTTTTCATGATCTCTTGGGCTGCCGCAGCAGATGATGCTACAAGTGTGGGGATGCTGCCAAGTTGAAGGAGCATAATTGCACCGTATTTTTGGGACAAAAGTTGGAGGTTGAGATCAGGGCTTGATCCTAGTTGGTGGAAGTTTCCGATTATTGGAAGTTTTCGCGGAGATGGAGGTATGTTTTTCCTATTCTTGGAATCAAATGAAATCCATTTGACACAAATAAAAATCACTACGATGAGGCATGAAAACAAAGTGAGGAGAAGAGTTTGTAAGGATGAGAAATTTTCCATGATTTTATATAACTAGTAGAAAATTGGTTTATTTGTTGTGCCCTATTGCCTCATGGAAGCATCTAATATATAGCAAGCAAGTTGTTGACGACCTGGTACTAGTGATAGACCAACTTGTTGCTGATCTGCTACTGATGATCAATAGCAAATACAGTGTGACATCGAGTGGCTTTCACTAATGGCACAGCCCTTTGCACCACACTAGCACGCTTCTCGCCCCTTGAACCGCTGGTCACTAGGTTCTTTTCGGCCCTTGAACCAAGAGTCTGTATGGGTAAAAAAATAGAATAGTCTCGCACTGTTGATGCTCATTATGATTCCAATTGACATTGAGAAAATCCAAGTAAACTAAATTAAGTGACGTTATCGTACTCAAATCACCAACATATCGGATTTAGGACCGTTGTAAACTCCCGTTTCATGCTTGGTACTTGGATGATGGGACGATTATCGGCAACGCCTCTGAGGTTGCTAAGGCCTTAGACATCATCAACGTGGAGGGGCCATCTCTAGGGCTTTATCTCAACATTAAGAAAACAGAGGATTTTTGGCCGACATGCAACGGGCGGAAAGTTCAAGATGGGCTTTTCCCGAGAGGGATCGGTAGACCAGAGAAGGGGATTAAGCTCCTTGGTGGAGCTGTTAGTCGTGATCCTAGCTTTATTGAGGAGTTGGCAGGGTGGCGAGCCTCGGGGGAGGTTGACCTCATGAAACTCTTACCCTGCCTGAGAGATCCCCAATGTGAACTCCTTCTGCTAAGGTCGTGCATGGGGGTCGCTAAGTTACTTTTTGGGTTGCGGACTTGTCAACCGCATTTTATGGAGGATGCGGTATCTCGGTTTGATGATGGCATTAGAGAGGCTATAGAAGACATAGTAGTGGGTGGCGACCCCTTCTTTGGTGACCTCCAGTGGCGTCTGGCATCTTTGCTAATGCGTCTAGGTGGTTTGGGCCTCTTCTCAGCTCGAGATGTTGGGGCTTATGCCTTTGTGGCGTCTAGAGCTCAGTCTTGGGAACTACAGGATCATATCCTTCGAAACTGTGAGGTCGTCGGGCTTGACCCAGACTATCAGCAGGCGCTTGAACGCTTAAATGTCTCTCTCCCAGACTTGGATATTGGCGGTTTTTCTAATAAGTACACCGTCCCTCGAAGCCACAAAAAAATTTGACGAATGCTCTGTTTAGCAAAATCGCTCAAAGCCTGGAGAAGCTTTTAATTTGTCATCCGCCAGAAGGCGGTGTTTGATGCCTGAAAGGTCCCCATGCTCAGGAATTTTTGACCGTTATACCAATTGAGGGGTTGGGACAATGTATGTCTGCAGTAGAATATAGAGTCATTCTCAAATACCGGTTGATGATCCTATGTACCCGGAAGATGAAACTTGCCCGATATGTCGTAAAGCTTATATGGATAAATACAGGGAGTATGCAGTTTACTGTAAAGAGCTCCCTGGGTTCAAATATCGGCACGACTGGGTGCGTGATGCTTTGTGGGACATCTTAAGAAGAGCTGGGATTTCGGCTAAGAAAGAGGCCCCTGTGAATTTCCTCACGGACCCTATGCAAGGGAGATCTACTCTGCGACCAGCGGATCTGCTCGTCTTTGGCTGGGCTGGAGGGAAACATGCTTGTGTAGACCTCATGGGGGTTTCCCCTTTGGTTGGAATAAGGGAAAACGGGTTTGTAGCTGGACAAGCGGCAAGAAAGGCAGAATCAAAGAAAGTGGATAAGCACGCTAAAGCTTGCGCAAAGAACCAGCATGTCTTTGTCCCTTTTGCCTTTGATACTTTTGGCTCCCTAGTGCCAGAAGCTATCCACTTCTTGACAAGGGTTCAATGGGTCGTCTACAGCAATTGTTCAACCCTAAGGGGGCAAGGGTTTGTATCTGGAAGGTTAGGGTTTGCAATTCAGAAAGGATTGGCGGCGCAGCTTGTTGCGCGGCTACCTTCTGTTTTGATGTAACTTGGCAAGTTTTCTGAATTTAAAATTATGAAAAAGTTTTTTAGTTACTTTAAACAATTCGTTATTTTTACAATCCAAAAATCCGTCGTTTCTCGGTATTAGTTAGCAAGTCACTATCAAATTCGGATTTGAAGTGATCCAATCAAATTAAAACCTAAACCAATACGCAACACAACAAAAGATGGAATTGGATTTAATTAGAAATTTATATAATAATTTCTTTAAAATTTTCAACTATTAATAATAAATTAATAGCATGCATCACGCCTGACCTCACAAGGTTACAGCTATTACGTTTATAATATTTCGGTTGGATAATAATAAAAACATTCAAGCAGGTATGTTATGTCATCTAGTTTTAAATACAAGAAAAGAAAACAAAACAAGAATAAATTCATAATTGCAATTGAACATATATATACCATTGTGTATGACTGTTACACTTAATTTCAGGATAATTACGATACATATATCGTGAAGCATACTGTAAGATTTTGTAAGTATCTCAAATGACTTAGAATATATATTTTATCAAATACGAATATGTTACAAACAAAATCGGATAACTGCTCCTTAACGTACGACCCCCAACGAACAACCAGAGACCTGCTTAATGCATAAAACCTACCCCATCTATGGTTTTATTTTAAAAATTTGTTTTACCCATCTTTGGTTTTATTTAAAAAATTATTATTATTGTAATATTATTGTTCTGCCTGTTGGAAACCAATTGGATCAAACTAAAAATATATGAAAACAAACAGACCTAAAGATCTATTACTCTTTTCTTTATTAATCTTAATTAATTAAATTGACAAATAAAATTGTATTTATACTAAGCGTAAACTAATCCTTACCTAACTCACACTCTATTTAAATAACTAAATAAACTAACTAGATAAACATATCTATTAAATACATAATTCATATTTATTTAAATAATAAAGCAAGCCATATTTATATCTTCTAACTAACATGAATTATTTTTAACCCACAATAACTTTATGGATAATCAACCAAATCGGAATTATCACTTCATTCATCCCCTTAATTCTGATTAGACCCGCTTTACATCCGGTCTTGTCCAAAAATTTAATCGCAACAACCACATGTTGTGAATAAATCTGAGTCAAATGATCAAACTACACATGTTGATCCGCTGTTCTTCAATTATGAACTCATCCTTGGCGTTGGTATAAACTATTTGTGGTAGCAACGAGTTTCTACAACAGTAGAAACTTCTCACAAAATACCAACTAATGTGTTACTATTTTGCCGGATTCAATAACTCCCTGATCGAATTACAAGATTTTACACCTTCTTGAATTAGCGCACGGATCTTGTCGGATTCGAACACACCTTTATCGAATTACAAGATTTGTAAAGCTCTTGGAGGCACCTGTTTCGATTAAGGGGAAAATGTTGGATTAATCTTGAATAGTTAGTGATAATAATTAGTGTTTATCTAATTGGTTAGAGTTACTTGATTTTAGGAATTATGTCATTATTTAATTAGGTGTCATGGTATAGTTGGGATAGGTTTGTTAGCTTGGTGATCAAGTATTGTTTAAGATAATAGATGATTTAGGATCATTGTAATGTGCGGTCTTTGCTCATGATAATATAGACTTCGTAACTAGTGATTACTTACATAAATCTTCGTGTTTGTGTTGCTAGCTCGATCTGATTATTCCAACGTTGACATCATATTTCATACATTAATTATTGTCAATAACTATAAATTATATTAATTATACAAAATATATTATGAACCAAACCCTGTTTCAGATAATGAAACAAATGAAGCTGAAAAGTACGTTGGTCCGAATACAGACAACTTTCCGACATTTGAAAAAATGTACCAGCAGCTAAATGAAGATCTGTTAAAAGAAAAGATTGCAGAGTCTGTGCGAGAAGGTAAAGTTCCTAAACCGATGACTAAAGAAGAAATTGCACAAGCTAAGAAGTCCTAGTTTAAAGAAATGCCGAGAGAAAGAAAGTTTCGACGTCCGTTAGCTTTCTTTACCAGAGATGCAGATAAGTCATTGGGTGACATCCTAAGTTGAGGTTAGTTGAAAGAACTAAACGTCTACGCCATTAAATGGGAATTTGGGGTTCAATACTTCCGATACTTGGCAGATTTAATACCTTACCGTATTGGGATGTGGAGGAGTTAGTTCAGACGAGGAACGTAAGTTACCACATGAAGTTTATTGATCAATTATTGTGGAAGATGATTAAGTTTGAAGCGACGCAATGATTCAAGTACTGGAAACTGTTTATACCAAAGCGCCGAATCAAAACAAACAAGCAACCGGAAGAAAAAGACATAACGTTGATTATGAAACGTCCTCGTGCGATGAAGAACATGCCCCTAATGCCAATAGAACAAGATTTCTATCCGTTTTCAAACGGTGGCAGGTTGATCCAACAACATGTGAAGCAGTAATTGTGTTGAGATTTGAAGAACACTTGGATATTACGAAAGAAAGATAGCTGAAGTGTTTAAGAAAGAAGGATTATGGGGGTTATAAAGAACGATACGCATACTAGACCCGATGTGGCTAGTGAATTGTTCTAACGAGGATATTCAATGTTTATTCTTCAAAAAGATATGTTATGAAAAGCATGAAGAGGTACAAGCGATGCAGTATCAAAGGGTTGTAAATTTTTGCTACGCTCACGGCGTAAATTCAGGAAGAATGTGGGAGTCTAGCTGGAGAGAGTTAGAGCGCAAAGAGTATCTGAAGGAAGAAAGGCGTCTGGAACGTTTTCAAGAAAAGACTAGGGAGGCAAGACTGAGACGTTTTCAATTTATGACGAAAGTGCCACCTACAGATCAAACTCCAATTCCAGAGCAAGAACGTAGAAAGAAGCCTTACAAGAACTTCTTTGGACGCTGCAGATGAAAGATAGAGTTTTGAAGACTGATCAAGACGAAGACGATATCCAAGGGGGAGTCTGTTACTACAATATGTCTATGTCTTAGTCTTGTATCGAATCTGTTTAGATTGGATTAGATTATGTCAGATATTAGAAGTATTTAGGTAAATAGCTGACAAGGTCGCCCGGAATCTAGATGTTGGAAGAAAGTTCGGCCGAACTTGTTCAAACAAGTTCGCCCGAACTTGTTACCTCCCAAGCGAACTTGGCAGTCTTTAAATAGTGGCTTCTAGTTTCTCATTTTAACTTTTGTAACTTTGGCAAATCAGGGGCGAAGCTCTGTCGGATCTGGATCTCACATGTATTGAACTTTAAGATCAATAAACGAACAGTTTAACGAGTAATTCTTGCATAATTGATCAACATGTCACTTAGTTTCCGCCTAATTGGACATTAGATACCAAATTAGGTTCTTGTGCTATCAAGGAGCGATCTAACAAACCTCTTACCCAATCTGTCCATATTGATGAGTCCTTGACCGATGTTGCGAAAGCGCCGCGAGGTGTGACCAAAGCGGCAATCATTGCATTCAATCAAGTAAACGACGAATGTAAAACATAACAAGATGTTCATCCATACATTTTATATAAAACTAAGTTTATAACCAACAACTTGTTTCAAAATATATTACAACTTTAACAACATTGTTTCAAAGATTAAACACAAGTTTACAAACATAGTGACTAAAAACGATAAGACAACTAAAGCTTTGACTTCGTGACAACACAGACTCGTTTTTCCACAGCCATCCACTAATTACCTGTAATACATGATGTTTTTGAAAAACGTCAACAAAAGCTGGTAAATTTATGTATTTAGTTTGTGTCAAATAAATTCTTTAAAATATTTGATATATTTAACTTGGTATAAATGAAACTTGTAAGATCATTACTGTTTTGCAAGAACACCAATCTGTATGTCGAATAGGAGGCAACCAAACCTTGACGATACGTTCTGTCTGAGACACTTTGTTTTAGATACAAAAGCACTCTTATCGATCTGTTATTGTTATCGTTAAAAGTTAAAAGTGGGGCTCGTCAAAACCCAATAGATCTATCACTTTCGTTCCTCGGTACTTGTTTATACATTAATGGCCCTTTCGTTTAATCCTATCTAAATGTGATATAAATATTTCCATTTTTATAATCACACCAATTGTAACATGCATACATCCCTGATATTCTAAAACTAAAAACATTTAAATAAAAGGGGAAAACATGAACTCACATATTTGCGCTCCGTGCAAATCTCTATATGATTTCTGATTCTGTGTTCGAGTGTCAACCTACAAGTGTTCAATTTTCGTTATACACTTAGGTTTATGTTTGATTTTCGTACAAGTCGTTCATCTTGAATTCGTTATTAGACTTGTATTCGTTTGTTTTCTTTGTTTGTATATATATATATATATATATATATATATATATATATATATATATATATATATATATATATATATTCCATATCTTTTGTGTTTGAATGGGCCAAGCCTAGGTTAAGTGTAAGAATTCAATTCCTATGTTTTTGTATGTGTGGACCTAGCCCAATTAGTTTTATATGTGTGGGTCTAGCCCAAATGAATTTATTAAAGTGGGTCAAGCCCAAATGGGTTTGTAAAAGTAGGCCTAGCCCAAGTTAATCATGTAAGAATGAGCCTAGCCCAAAAATAGTTTCTAGAAGTGGACTTAGCTAGCCTAATTTTAAACTTATAAAAGTGGGCTTAGCCCAAAGTAATTTATAAAAAGTGGACCTAGCCCATGTTAATTTATAAAAGGTGGGCCTAGCCCAAGTAATTTTGTAAAAATGGCCTAGCCCAAATTTGTTTATGAAAAATGGGCTTAACCCAAATTTGTTTATGAAAAATGGGCTTAGCCCAAATTGATTACATGGATGAGCTTATTCTAAAGTAAATGGGCTTGGTCCAAGATTAAATAATACTTGTATTTGGTATAAAAATCTAGTTTTTATAAAAATTACTAAATATTTTATATAATTTATAGTTTCTCGTGCATATAAACTTTTAATGAGTATGTGTGACAGTTCGTGTTTATTCTGACCGTTTTGTTCGCGTCGTCCGTTTCGTTCGCGTCATCTGTTTCGTCCGTGTCGTTTGTTTTGCTCGTGTCGTTTGTTTTGTCCGAATTCTTCGATTTGCTTGTTTTGTCCGACGTGTTTGTTTTGTCCAAGTTTAGACATATAATATGTTATACTTTTCATATTTCTAGTATGTTTGTGTTTGCGTTTTTGTACATGTTTCAAACTAGTATGTATTTTTCCTAGTATTTCTAGATATATAAATATAATTACACACAATTATGTACACAATATTTTTTGTAACTTAAATATATATATATATATATATATATATATATATATATATATATATATAACATATCTTTTCTTCAAGAAAAGTTTAGTAAATTTAGTCTTTAAACATTTTCACCCCGAAACTTGTATAACAATGATTAAGCTCTCTAATCCTTTTCAATCAACATAATTTCTAGTTTAAATCCATTTTAATCATGATAAATTTTATAAAATTTTGACATAGTTTCCGCTAAACTAAGGACTTTACACATGTTTCATAAACATGTTTGTAATCGTTTTTCAACTTAATCAATATTTCAAATATTAGTGATTAATCATTTAAGTCATAAACTTTTAATAAGAATGTTATGAACTTGTAGTATTTTCATTTCTTTCCAAAAATGGAACTTTATTGATACTTTTACACCAAATTCTTAGATTATGTGTTTTATATAAAAATCTATTCTTTGCATATTACAATAAGTCATTTTTACGTGTGAAAACATGTACATAACATATTTGTTAATGGATCTTACTAGATCTAAACATGCATGTGTTTAGATCACATTTTTATCCATGAAAATGCAAGATTCAACTTTAAAATCATCAAGAACATCCAATAATCATACTAGCATGTTTATTTTTGTTAATGTTTTTAAGTGATTTTTAATTAAGATTCAATATGATCTTGTACATTTGTGTTAAATCATAATCATAAGAAATGTAGCTACTAGATATGAAGCTTACTAGCTTGAAGAACAAGATGAAAAAGATGAAGATATGAAGTGAAGATGAGGATTCCAAGAGTTCCAAAGCTTCAAAATTGTTTCCCCAACCTTAAAATACTCTAAATCATTCTTGAATCTCCATGCATGCTTGAATTTATGGAGTTTACATTTTAAAAAGATGAAGATGGGAGGTGGTTGGGTGGGCCGATTTTGAGAGAGAGAAAGGAGGGAAGTGAAGAGTTTTGGTTAATGTTAGAAATGAAATTTGTTTGTGAGGTGTATGGATTTGGTTTTGATTATCAACTTACACATCAACCTACACTAATCATCTTCTCACATTACCAACACATCAAAAATGGGAGGTGAGTGGACATGGGAACCACCCTAAAACCGTAAATATAAGGGGGGGGGGGGGTGGTTTGGTTTATTTTTTTTATAAAACTTGTCAAATTTTTATAAACTTTATAAACTTAGGTTTTTTGAATGGTTAATTTTTAAAAATTTTTAATGATCCAACACTCTAAAGTGATGTTAAAATATGTCCAACTAGTTCATTGGACTCGTTATTTCGTTGTTCGGGTGATAGATTCGGCTCATGTTTCGTACCGGGTCGAATACCGACATTTTATATTACTTATGTAAATTTATTTACACAATTATCTTTGTGATATTTTTATTGTCCAAATTTATTAATCTAGTTCTCCGAACTAATAAATTTGTTATTTTGGACCTAGTTTCTGTACCGGCTTTGTTGTCAGGTAGTTACCGAACTAGTTGTGTAGCCTTAAACAATAATGTATATATATATATATATATATATATGGATTTTTGTGTCGTTCTCAATCCTTTATTATTATCTATAATAGATAATATTTTTTTTTGGATTTTCGGACAATTACTGCATTGTTCTGTGGTGTGCTGTACACTTCTACAGAACCGCTGAGTTAATCTGCGGATCGGACAACTTATTGTTTATATAATTTTTCTAGAAATAATTAATCATATGTTATTTTTAAACAAATGATTTCATGAATATTGGTGCAGACATATCTTATGTCTCGTTTTTTGCCATGTCAGGCTGTCCCACGACTAGTCCTGACATGAATTATGTGTTCGCATTCTGTCGCTAATCTAGGATATAGTTTTGAACTATTTCTAATCGTGACGGATTTGTTATCATAATAAGCTATGATTTTATTCAATCCTAGACCTTTAAATCTTTATTAAATAAAATCAAGTCGAAAAATGCGTAAATATTTAATATAATAGTTGTTCAGGTTGTACGGAATTACATGTATTTTGCCGAGTGTCACACAGACGACGGGGTCGGTCCCGTGTTTTTTTTAGTATTTGTAAGTTTGGGAATGTTAGTACATAATGTCTATGTATTAGTCTTGGATCGCGTCTGTTTAGATTGGATTAGAATACGTTAGAAATAGTCGTATTTATGTAAATGATTGATCAAGTTCGCCCGGAATAGTAATGTTGGAACAAGTTTGGCCGAACTTGTTCAAGACATGTTTGCCCGAATTTGTGTTCCCCAACCGAACTTGATAAACTATAAATAGGTGACTTGTGATTCTCATTTGTAACTTCTGCAACTTTGTCACTTGGACGGCGAAGCTCTGCCCGATCTGGATTTGACATGTATTTGACATTTATGATCAATAAACAAACACGAAACGAGTAATCTTTGCATATTCGATTAACACGCCATATAGTTTCCGCCTATACGAACGTTAGATACCAATTTAGGTTCCTATGCTAATCATGGAGCGATCTACAAGTGGTATCAGAGCCTGGATACCTGAATTGGTGAAATCATTGCAAGATCTACTCTTATTCTACTCCTTTCTACCATTTTTTAACTTTTTCAAGAGAAAACAATGAATCTACGATAAAAGTTGATGATTTATGAATATGTCATGTTAAATGCAGTAAAGATAAACCCAGTAAAGATAAACCCCTGAGACTTTCAAGATCAAATTCAAACGAATTGGCATTAAAAAGTTGAAAAAAAATGTTTTGCAAACTTGTTTTGGTCGAACTTGACATCAAGTTCGCCCGAACTTGATTAAAATTTCATCAGTTTTAATCAAGTCCGCCCGAACTTGATTGATATTTCAAGAGTTTTTGATAAGTCCGCTCGAACTTGCTAATATTTCAATCAAATTTTTATCAAGTTTTCCCGAACTTGATTAAAGTTTGTTGAAATTCAATTACAAGTTCGCCCGAACTTGATAATTCATTTGAAAATCCTCACAAGTTCGCCCGAACTTGATTCAGGGTGATATTTTCAAAACTCTCAACAGAAGTTCGCCCGAACTTGTGTAAAATCCAAATCTGATTTTTCCAAACTGCAAGTTCGCCCGAACTTGTTAGTGTACTAATCATTTTTCAAAGTTTGTGAAAGTGTGTTTTGAGTATAATTCGTCAATTTTTCAAAATGGAAGATCTTCACAGTTCATTCATGATGGATTCAGCATCAAATGCTCAAATGGTCAATCAAGTAAACATTGATAACAAAATGGGCACGTCTGTAAAGCCCCCGAAACTCATGTGTATGGACAAATTTGAGGGATGGAAAGAGAAGTTTATGAATTGGGTTCAAGCTACCTATTTTCACAATTGGGTGGCAATAGAGACTGGTTATACATGGCCCAGAGATGAGAATGATAATGTTATCGACATCAGCAACTTCTCAACTTTACAGAAAGATGCTTACGTCGCCGAGAAGAAAATGATAACTTGATCCAACAATCGGTGAAAGAAGATATGTTGATGCTTCTATCGGAATACAAGACTGCACGATAACTATGGAAATCCTTGAAGAACAGATACCAGGGAAGTGCAGAAATGGTCAAAAGCAAGAAAGCACTAATCATGAAAGAATTCGACATATTCATGATAATTAAAGGAGAAACAATGAAACAAATGATCGAAAGATTTTGACATCTGAAAGTGATCATGAGGAGACAGGGGCTTGAGAAAACGGAAGAAGAATACATTGATAAACTGGCTAATGCTTTACCAGAGGGTGAGTGGACGACTTATCTCATGGTGCTCAAAGAAAGTCCTAGCTGGGAATTCTTCAAATTATCTACCTTTATTGATAAGCTAGAGGGGCACGAGATGGAGTTGTATAGACAAGTCAAAGAATTTAAATGTTGCTCAAGATGTAGGGCTTTACTACAAGACCGGAGCTCAAGAGAATATCACTAGCCCAAAGATCCAAACCGCTTTTAGCGCGAATCTGAATTCCTCGAATCATTCGCCACAGAATCAAGCTCAATCATATCCAAAATATGATCAGAGTCCTTAAAGTTCATCATTTTCAAGCACGGGTTCTAATTCTTCATATCAGAATGACTCAAATCAGAATAATCAATCGAATTCTGATCCAAATGTGTTTAAGTGAAACATTGCAGTCAATTTAAGCAATGTAGTTTCTGAACAAGTTGCCAAACAACACATGGCACTTCTTGCCACAGTGTTGGAATCGTATGAAAGTCTGGTGGATGGGAAGATAGGTAATCCAGAAATGACCGCCGAAGACTATGATCAAGTAGATGAAGAAAAGCTTGAACTGATGGATATCAAATGGTCCTTAGCATCGATCATTCAGAGGGTTACTAAGTTTGTTGCTCTAACCGCTAGAGACATCGGGAATTCAAGAAACAAATTGGGATTCGACAAAACGAAGGTTACTTGCTTTAGATGCCGACAAAAAGGGCACTTCAAAAGAGAATGTAAGAATCCTGAGGCAACTGGTAATCAAAGTCCATTTGGAGGTGGCAATGAATACTACAAGAAGTCACTACAATACAAGCCATTCCCAAAGAAGACTCAAGTCGAAATCCAAGAGAAATCATCAAACACCGCAGAAAAGGCAATGTTTGCTTCGAATGATGATGACGGTTTTGACTGGAATTCTTATATTGCTAAAAAGACCAGAGTTGCTCTAATGGGTGAAATTGTAGAAGATACATCTGCTGAAGATGCAGCCATGGAGAATGCAATGCTAGAAGAATATATGCAACAAGCTGAGGAAGAGGAAATGTACCACCACACAAAGGTGCAGAGTATCCTTTCTCCTAACATGACTACTAGTTTTGCAGGTTGTTTTGGCGATACAACATCTTCGGAGCATGTTGCTGAGGAAAAACCGTTGGTTGAGGAAGTTATCAATGTAACCAAAGAAATGAATGAAGAAAACCTCACTGAGATCGCCAACAAAGCTATGATGGCAAATGTGACGAAGGTAGGTCCAGAGGTAAAGTTGTAGAAAAAGAGGTGGTGAAAGTACAAGTCGTTGAGGTTGTAAAACCATGTACGAAATGTGCTGAACCTTGTGTTCAACGCGCTGAAAAGTCACAGATCACAAGCGAGCTCAATGTGCATAATAACAATTTCAAATACGATTATCGCACAATGAAAGAGGCTTATGACAAAATGAAAGATGATTACAGTAGGCTTGATAATAATAATAATATTGAACAGCACGACACAGTGAGAATGTGAAAAGCTACATTAGTGGAAAAACAAAAAGCTATTAATGTTTACATAGACAACATTGCTGAAGTAAAACAAGAGCTTCAAGACATGAAAATTGAAACCGAAAGGGTAAGACACCTTCTGAAAAGCTATACCACGAATGCTTATGTCATCGATCATATTCTTCCAACGATTCAATTGGAAGAAAATGTTCAGAAAGCCAAAGGTAAGAAACGTGGAGATTATAGCAATGTTCCACCACCCTTGTGCGAGAAATATTATCGCAAGAAAGCTGAGGGGGTGGAAAAGGCGCTTAACATTGAAGTTTTAACCGAAAAGAAAAATGAGCTGCCTGAGAACATTGAAATAACCTACACAAGTGATGATGGCGAAGCTGTGGTTGAAAAAGTTGTTGAAAATGTTTTGAATGATTCTGATGATGGCAGCTCTAAGAGCGCCAACTCGAGTTCGAACAATTCTGATTCACAATATGAAGATGACGATACATCATCGGAAGATAGTCTAAGCGATGATCCTAACGTTGTAATGTACAAAGTTAAGGACTCTGATAGACTATATTTCGACGACAGCTTTCCGATTCGGAATGTGAAAGAGGATCAACTTGATAAATTTTTCAAACTCGTTGAAGTCATCAGAAGATTTGGAAATTAATGAAAAGAAGTTTTACTCTAAACCTAAAAGAAACAACTACCGAAGGAATGGTGATGACTTTCCGAAACATAGGAGAGCGGGGTTGGGTTTGGATGTAGAAGAAGAACCGAATAAGAAATAGTCTCCATTTCGCGAATATAAAGATAAAAATATGAAATTTGTGTATGGGACGAGCAGGGTTCAAGAAGGGAGTTTGATTGGGAATCAAACGATGAATTCAAAAATGAAAAAGAACTTCGAGATAAGGCTAAAGCCGCAAGTGGTGTAAAATGCACTAGTGGACATTCTCATGATAACCGGACTTGCTTCAAATGCAATGAAGTTGGTCATATTGCTCGCAAGTTTCAGAAATCAAAGCATGTTTATCCTCGAAGAAAAACAAGCTCAGACGTTGAAAAGCCTAAGCAACAAGAGATTGTAAAACCTGTCACAATTCTGAAAAGAAATGAATCTAAAATCAAAGTTAAACCTAAGACTAAATCGAGGTTTGTAAATTCAAATTTTGAAAAAAGGTGAAACTTCCAAAACAAATGAAAACAAAGATTCAAGGTTTTACATTAAAAAGGCACAAGTTAAATCACAATCCTGGGTTGCTAAAAAGAAATCAACAACATCTGAGGTTGCCAAGTCTGAGATGGTTAAGATTGGTAAAAACAAAGTGTCTAGATCAGAGATTAAAACTGAAACTGTCAAATCTTCGAAAGATAAAAGAAAGTTCAGTTTGAAAATTTTAATGGCAGTGAAGTTTCAGATGGTGATTTTGAGGATGATTATGAAGCTTATTATCCCAAACCCAAGACCAAGAAGGCTTGGGTCGCACTTTTTAACTGAATGGCTAATGTGTGTAGTGGCTCCAGAGATCCATATTGTCAAAGTGGATTCTGGATAGTAGAGCGTCGAGGCACATGACAGGGATGAAAGCTTTTCTCTTCGACATCAAAGCAATTAATGGAGGTTATGTTGGCTTCGCTGGAAACCAAGGAGGCCGGATTGTAGCTGAAGGAAAACTCTCAAATGGCATGGTATCGTTTGATCATGTGAATTACATTGCTGAGCTAGAAAACAATCTTCTAAGCATCTCGCAGATTTGTGATAAACAGTTCACTGTTCATTTCAATGATAAAGAGTGCATGATTCTAAAGCCGGGTTTCAAATTCCGGATGATTGGATTCTCATGCGTGCTCCACGCGAAAACGATCTCTATGTGTTAGATATAGGCAATGCTACAACATCATCCAAATCGGCTCAATGTTTTGTCACAAAAGCCACAGAGAAGGATTCGATTCTATGGCACCGAAAAATGGGGCATATACCTTTGAGGAAAATGAATTTTCTAGTTCATAACGATTTAGTCGAGGGGGTGAATCTTCGAAGCTTCCACATGACGGATCATTGTCTTGAATGCAAAAAAGGGAAGCAGAAGAAAAAGTCACATCCTAAGAAGATTATGAATTCTATAAAATTGCCGCTTGAACGTCTACATATGGATCTTTTCGGTCCGGTAAATGTTCGAAGTATATCCAGAGATCTATATTGTTTGGTTGTCACAGATGATTATTCTCGATATTCATGAGTTTTCTTTCAATAGTCCAAGGATGAAACGTTCGATAATCTGGTGATTCTCTTCAAGAAGCTCGAAAATCTATATCATCTGCCTGTCAAACGTATTCGCAGTGATAACGGCACGGAGTTCAAGAACAACAAGATGAAAGAGTTTTGCAACGCCAAAGGAATTCTGCACAAATTTAGTGCACCATATACTCCACAACAAAATGGCGTAGCTGAGAGGAAGAATAGAACTCTAATCGAAACAGCAAGAACAATGCTTGCAGACTCGAAACTTCCTGTTAGCTTCTGGAGTGAGGCGGTTGCAGCGGCATGTTACACATTAAACAGGGTCTTAACTGTCAAACCAACTAAAAAGACATGTTTTGAAATGCTCAACCGAAGGAAACCAACTTTGAAATATCTATAGCCGTATGGTGCACCGTGTACAGTGATTGATCAAGATGGAAAGTTCGGTGCTAAAATGCTTGAAGGTTTCTTCATTGGTTACGCTAGTCCGCTAAGGAGAGTTTATGTTCCTGCTTTGAGAAGGGTGATCGAGGCACAACATGTTGATTGCTTTCGGTACACAACTCCTATTCAAAGAAAAGGCGATGCGTGGTTGTTCAATTATCAAGATTTGTGGAAGTCATTCGACTTGCCAGAAGAACCGTATGATGAAGAACTTGCAGCTCTTTATTATCTTCAACAGTCGGCAAACCAAGAACAGATTATTAGGTTAATTGTGGTTAATCAACCCACTGTTGGTACTTCGTCTTCTGGTGCAGGTCCGAGTAATAGTGGTGTTCCGGCTGAACAAATTTCTGAAGCAGAAGTAGAACCTACTACAACTCCAGCAAATGTTTCCACTGAACCAGGAAATGCAACTACAGAGCCCAATACCCCAGAATCAGAATTCCGACTCTGATGAAGCTCCGACTTTTGATGATGATGGAGAATCCTCTTCCGATGAAGAATCCGAGTAGATATCCAACATGTTGAATCAATCTGCTGGCCTGAGCAATCAAAATGAAGCTACATTTAGTACTCCTGAAGTTGATTTGATCGTTGATCTGAATGTCACAAATCAGAATAGTACGGTTGATGTTTCTAGTGAGGAGATGCCACGATCGTATTCTTATCATCCTTCAACAAATATTATTGGAGAGTTACAGACTGGTGTGCGAACAAGAAGTCAAATCAACAAAGCATTAAGTTGTTTCTATACCCAAGTGGCTCCGACTCAAGACTATTGTTATTATTCATGTTTCATATCTCAAATAGAGCCGAAGACTGTAAATGAAGCTCTGGGTGATGAGAACTGGGTGATAGCGATGCAGGAAGAGTTGTTACAGTTCGAGAAACTGGGAGTTTGGAGACTTGTCGACCTACCACCAAAGCAAAAAAACGATAGACACGAAGTGGGTCTTCAAGTGTAAAAGGGATGATCGGGGCGTGATGGTTGGAAACAAAGCTCGGTTGGTTGTCAAAGGTTTCCACCAGCAAGAAGGAATTGACTATATGGAAGTCTATGCACCGGTTGCACGGTTAGAGTCAATCCGCATTTTCCTTGCATTTGCAGCTTGGAAAGGTTTTAAGGTATACCAGTTAGATGTGAAATCCGCATTTGTCTATGGTAAGCTACGCGAACAAGTGTACGTCGGCCAACCACCGGGGTTCGTCGATCCGCTGAACAAGAACAAAGCTTATCTCCTAGACAAAGCCTCATACGGATTACATCAAGCCCCGAGAGCTTGGTACGAGACGTTATCTCAACATCTCATTGGAAACGGCTTTACTAGAGGCACAGTAGACAGTACATTGTTTACCAAGGAAGTTGGAAGCCATCTAATCATTGTAAAATCTATGTGGATGATATCATCTTTGGTTCAACGGATGATAGTCTTTGCAAGGAATTCGAGAAGATTATGAAGAAAAAGTTCGAAATGTCTTCAATGGGCGAAATGAAATTCTTTCTCGGGTTATAAGTTGATCAGTTACCAGATGGCATATTCATTCATCAAACAAAATATGTTCATGATATTCTGAAGAAGTTTGAAATGGATAGCTCGAAGCCGCTTTCTACTCCTCTGGCGCTGAATCACGGAATTTGCATCGACGAAACAGGAACCAAAGTGGATGATACGCTCTATCGGTCGATGATAGGATCTCTTATGTATCTGACGGCATCTCGCCCAGATATTTGTATCCTACCTACCTTGCGCGAGATATCAGTCCAGTCCCCGAGTGTCTCACATGCAGATAGTTAAAAGAATATTTCGTTACCTGAAGGGATGTCCAAGCACCGGCTTGTGGTATCCAAAGAACGATAACTTTGATTTTACGGGATACGCTGATTCTGACTTTGGGGTGGACAAGCTGAATTCAAAGTCTACAACGGCTGGTTGCCAGTTCTTCGGAACTCGATTAGTCACGTGGCAATGCAAGAAACAAACCATGGTTTCCCTTTCTACCTGTGAGGCAGAATACATTTCTGCTTCCAGCTGTTGTTCATAAATCCTATGGATTCGACAACAGATGAGGGACTTTGGATTGCAATTTCTTGATACGCCTTTATATGTAGATAATAAGGCAACAATCGACATCACTAGAAATCCTGTTCATCACTCTCGAACTAAGCACATAGAAATTCGTTATCACTTCATTCGTGATTGCTACGAAAAGAAGCTGGTGCGAATTGAAAAAATCCACACCGATGAACAAAAAGTTGATTTTTATACCAAAGCTTTTCCTTTAACAAGATTTAAATATCTGATGAGGCTTAATGGTATTAAAAATTTGTTGAGAGGTGCGGAGGTAGAGGTTGAATATGGATCTGACGACGAGTTCACGTGATCCACATTGGTTTGTATACTTTTTAGATTAGTATTTCTTAAAAACTAAAATACAAAAATATGTTTTTGCTTTTAGGGGGAGAAATATTTGAGAAAATACAAAAACATATGAAAATTTTCAAAAAACAAAAAAAAATAAAAAAAATTGAAAAAGACAAAAAGAATTAAGTGTCACAAAGGAAATGATAGTACATCAGTTGACTATCACTGTATGCTAAAGAATTGTAAAGTTTAAAAGTGATAAGCAAGTCTTACTGTGGATGTGTCGATAGGCTTTACACGTTCAGTAAATTGTTTCTGAGATATAAACTAAATTTTACAACTGCTTAATTTTGTGGATTAACATCTCTCGGATATATGGACTTAGTATTCCGAAATTTCGTTTGAGAGACTGCCTGATTCTGAGATACGAGGTCTTTATAGATAGTTGATATCTGGGGTATTATACAAGTTCTTCTGATTTTGCGGAAGCAATAGCCTAGAACTTCTATAATGCTTTTGCTATAAACCCCTAAACATCATGCAAAGTTGAAAAAATCGAAAGATGTAATCATTTGTAGTACTTAAAAGATTCCTTAAGTGGAACACACCTTTAAGTCGAGCCTTCATCTCTTTATCGATACGGTGGTATTAACCTGAGCTCTCAAGGCTTCGCATCAACCCATATATAGATATCAATTACGCTATATTCACCTGTAAGATGAAATCTAGGGAATCTTGATACGGAGTATATTCTAAGAGGGGAACCATAGTTTAAGTCAAGTTTCATAATTCATACCTAAGATATCTTGGAACAGTTGAGAAATGTGTCGAAGTTTAAGTGGACAAACATATCGACAATCTAGGTAAACGAGTTTAAAACTTAAAGTCATTAAAAGGTCAACGGTACTGGTGATATGTCTCAAACAACTGATATGATCCTTAGACATGAATTCACAAAAATATGTCTGTAAATATGTTTGTACATAGTTTACTAATTCTATACATAGTTTATCTGCTTGACAAATTAAAACCAAATATATTTTTAGTGTGTTTTAGCATAAACTTGCAAAAATACAAAAAGATTTTGTTTCTACATTAGTTTCTACAAGCCAATGTTGGAGAACGGATCTTTGAAGTCTGGTAAGGTGCTAAACTGGTGGAAATCTAAATGACAACGGGCTGGGAGCTATTCTGTAAAATCTGATAAGCCAAAAAGATTAAAAGTTCATTAATTTGAAACTTGTTTTTGAGAAAAACCAACAGTTTGTTCATAACAGGTCGAACCGAGGTCATTAACTTGGACTCGGTAGACAAATCGGTTAACCAAGGTTATTAGCTTGGACTTGGTCAACTGAGTGGATTGTTAAAATTGGTAAAACTTGAAAAGTTCAGGGTCTAAATTGTAAAATTTGAAAAAGTTTGGTTTTGAATTGTTCAAGTTCGCTCGGACTTGTAATCAAGTTCGACCGGACTTGTATAAGCTTGAAAACTATTAATAGTTGACAAGTTTGCCCGGACTTGTTGCCAGTCTTAATTGATTTGTGATGCAAGTTCACCCGGACTTGTTAAGGTATAAATATGAAACAAGTCCTCCAGAACTTCATTATCAGTATCTTTGAGAACAGAGCGAACTTGAGGCGATTTGAGTGAAAACCAAAATTGGCAAGTGTGTGTCGATTGCTACCAAAATTAAACCTGATTTGTGGTAATTTACACAATACTTATCATGGCTATGGTAAGTATTGAAGTTTTGGACCGTGAATTGATGAGTTTTGAATAAAATAGATATGTGATGAACAAATGGACGAGATTTAGGCTGTTATAGGATAAATTGGACCATAAATCAACTAATCAAACATAATCGAACGTAAACATGTCATTAGTTTGTTTCAAGTTGATCTGGAAATGTTGTTACAGGTTTTGATGAAAGAGATGATAAGTTCGCCCGAACTTGTCTGTTGGTTCTTTGAACCAAGTTCGGCAGAACTTGTCATCATGTGATAAAATGTTATATATTTTCACAAGTCCACCCGAACTTACCTATAAAGTTTGTAATGCTGAAAATCTTACAAGCTCGCCCGAACTTGTCTGATAAAAATCAAAATGTTAACAAGTTCGCCCGGACTTGTTTAAACCTGTTTCAAAATTGAATCTTCACAAGTTCGCCCGAACTTTTTTATGAAATGGTTCAAATTGATAAGGCAAGTTCACTCAGACTTGATATTTGTAATGTTAAATGATTTAACAAGTCCGCCCGAACTTGATGTTTAGGTTTATAAAAATTGAAAAATTTTGACTAATTTCGTCTCGATTTACGTGCTTGCAGAATATTTAGCTCTCGTTCAACAAGTTCCACAACACGTGCATTACGCTTGACGAGAATATCTGTCTATCACTTGAAGGATTTGACAGTATTCTCACGTTTATGGGGCGGATTCCTATTCACAAAGCTATAACGGAAAAGACGGTGGTTTACAGATCGCATGTTTATAGATTTTAAAGTTCTGAGGCAATGAATGATGATGATATAGCGATTAAATCAGTAGTTCGTGTTGGAGAAGATAACAGTGACAGAAACTGACATCCGAAAGGTTCTGAATTTCAACGATGATAAGGATGATCCAATGATGCTCGACGAAAGAATGGTTAGAGGGTGTTTTTGCCGAATGGGGTATAAAGGGCATGTCAACAATTCAACATTGAAAAAAGGGGGTGTTCTGAACCCCTATAAGTTTCTGATGTATGCTATTATTCATGCCTTCAGTCATCGAAAGGCTGGTTTGGATGATGTACAAGATTACATGGCGTGCATGGCCACGACGCTTATTCTTAACAAGAGATTTAATTTTTCAAAGCTTATATTCACGCACATGTAGAACAATATGGGATCAAGTAGGCTCTTGATGTATCCAAGATTTGTTCAAATGCTGATCGATGACAAATTCAAGAAGATAGCAAAGGATCCAAATGATATTTTCTATCTTAGTCATCTGAATGATACGACTGTTAAGAGGCTGATTACATTCCAGAAACAAGCTTCGGCACCTATCGCAAAACCTTTATTTGGTGCCATAGATTCTGAAAATTACATTGCGCCACCAGAGTATAAGTGGAGGAAAGATGATAGCGGTGACGAGAATGAAAGGAATCCTGAACTAGAATGGCTGTCAACGTTTAAAGAGAAACACAGTGATTGGTTTCTAAAGAAAGTTGTTGTTCAAGAGAAGAAGAAAACTTCATGAAAGCCAAAGAAAGTTGATACTATGTTAATCGATGAAGATGAGCCTGAAAATGTACAACCTGAGGCTGGTTCGAGTGCTGCAGTAGTTGTTGAAGTCAAGAGAAAGATATGCAGAAAGATGATGTTATTTCTGAAACATCTGATAAAGATGAGGATAGCGATGATTCGTTGGAAAAAGCTACAAAGAAATCTATTGCTGAAACTGAAGCACAAAAAGTTAAAGAAACTGATGCAGATTATGAACCAGAGACTGAAAAAGGTTCAGACGAGGAAAGACAAAAAAAGAAAGCAAAAAGAGTTAAGTCTTCCGCTAAAGATACAACGATGAAGACTACAGGGTCTCCAAAAACTAAAGGAAAGAAAGTTCAAAAGCCGAAAAGCAGACGCTATGTTGGTCAAAAGAGAAGCACAGAAGTCACACAAGAACCTTCTGCTGCAAAAGATACAGGAGTTTCACAAGAACCTCCTGCGACTGAAAATATTCAAACATGGTTCAAGAAACGATAGTACAGACAGGAGTCACACAAGAACCTCCTGAGTCTGAATTGCTCGAAATTCCAATTATTCAATCTCAAGATCCACCAACAGCTTCTCAATCAGAAAGCTCTACACCTAAAGTACCTACACCGAGGAGTACGCCAAAGTCTACACCAAAGACTACTCCGAAGTCCAAGCTATTTGGAGATATTCCTAATGAGCCGGTTGATATTTAGGATTTAAATGATTTCTTTCCAGAATCAGATGTCGATGAACTTGAAAAGAGAGTTAAAATTCTGGAAGCCAAAGTTGCAGCGAATGAATCTGAGAAAGCAGTGTTAGAAAAGCTAGTGAAGCAGGGGGAAGTTGAAAAAGAGATTCTGAATGATAAAGTTAAATTTCTAGAAGGTGATCGTGGGTATTTGAAGGCGTTGATTGAAAGTCTGCAGGATGCGAATGAACGATTTCAGAAAGAGATAGTTAAACTTCAATCTGAAAGAGATTTGAACGACCGAAGATTCAACAGACTTCAGAAAGTCTTATCTAACAGTCTGGGAATAAATTTCAAAGAATAGTATTCCAGATTAGATCTTCAGAAAGCAAAAGAAAAGGCAAGGAAGGAAATAGCTGAACAGGGGAAGGGAAAGCATGTTATTGAAAGTATGCCTGAGATTACAGAGCCTGTGATCGAGTCTGCGAAAGCTTCAGAGTCTAGTGTTATTCCAGAAATAGAAACTGAACAGAAAGACGATGAAGAAGCTGAGGATAAAAATGAAGATGATGAACCGGTTGATGATACGAAAGACGACTCTGACAACGATGATGGTAATGATGATGATCAGGGTGGAGTTGGTCTGAAGGTTATTGATGCTAAAGTTGCTGATGATTTTGATTTCTCTTCACTACTAAATGATGATGCGAATAGAATGGAGGAACAAAGTCAGGGGCAGCAGAAAGAGCAGACAGGGGGGCAAAAGGATGTTAATATGACAGAGGCTATTACTGCAAATCCTATTGCTGCTATTCCGACGAAACCGATGATTCTGATGCTTGAACATAATGTAGAAGAAGGCGAGTATATTCACAACTATTAAAAGGAAGATTTGGCAAAGCTACTTGATGTTGTTACACTCGAAGATCAGATGCTGACGATTACAACAGAGTGATCATTGAAGATTGGTCGTCGGATGATGAGAAAGATGAAGCTGAAAAGTATACTGGTCAGAATAAAGATAGTTTTCCGACTTTTGAAGAGATGTACGAGCAGCTTAACGAAGATTTGCTGAAAGATAAGATTGCAGAGTCTGTACGTGAAGGTAAAATCCCTAAACCAATGACGAAAGAAGAGATTGCACAAGCAAAGAAGTCCTGGTTCAAAGAAATGCCAAGAGAACGAAAGTTTCGACGTCCATTAGCATTCTTTACCAGAGACGCCGATGTTTCATTGGGAGATATACTTAGTTGGGGGTGGTTTAAAGAATTGAACGTTTATGCTATTAAACGTGAATTTGGAGTTCAGTACTTAAAATACTTGGCAGATTTCAAAACACTTCCGTATTGGGATCTAGAGGAATTGGTGCAGACAAGAAATGTCACGTATCATATGAAGTTTATTGATCAGTTGCTATCAAATTTGAATCAACGAAAGGTTTTAAGTATTGGAAACCATTCATTCGAAGCGCCGAACCAAAACAGATAAGAAGACTGGTGTAAAGGATATAACATTGATTATGAAGCGTCCGAGAGCTATGAGAAACATGCCCCTAATGCCGATTGAACAGAATATCTATCTATTGTTTAAGTGGTGGCAAGTAGATCCGACAACGTGTGAAGCAGTGATTGTGCTAAGTTTTGAAGATCATTTGGATATCACTCAAGAAAGGGTTGAAATGTTTGGGACAGAAGGTTTGAGAGGGTTATGGAGAACGATTCGAATACCAGACCCAATGTGACTAGTGAACTGCTCAAATGAGGATATCAAATGTTTATTCTTCAGTAAGATTTGTTATGAGGAGCGTGAAAAAGAACAATCAATGCAGTATCAAAGGGTTGTGAATGTCTGTTATGCTCATGAAGTTAATTCTTGAAGGATGTGGGAATCTAGTTGGAGAGAAATACAACGAGAAGAGTTTCTGAAGGAAGAAAGGTGTCGGGAACAATTTCTAGAAAGAACAAAGGAGGCAAGACTGAGACGTTTTCAATTTATGGCTAAAGTGCCACCTACAGATCCATCGCAAGAACGAAGAAAGAAGACAATTAAGAACTTCACGTGTCAGACAAAAATAGAGCTTTGAAGACTGATCAAGACGAAGACGATATCCAGGGGGAGTCTGTAGTACATAATGTCTATGTCTTAGTCTTGGATCGAGTCTGTTTAGATTGGATTAGAATACGTTAGAAATAGTCGTATTTATGTAAATGGTTGATCAAGTTCGCCCGGAATAATAATGTTGGAACAATTTCGGCCGAACTTGTTCAAGACAAGTTCGTCCGAACTTGTGTTCCACAAGCGAACTTGATAAACTATAAATAGGTGACTTGTGATTCTCATTTGTATCTTCTGCAACTTTGTCACTTGGACGGCGAAGCTCTGCCCGATCTGGATTTGACATGTATTTGACATTTATGATCAATAAACAAACATTAAACGAGTAATCTTTGCATATTCGATTAACACGTCATATAGTTTCCGCCTATACGAACGTTAGATACCAATTTAGGTTCCTATGCTAATCATGGAGCGATCTAACAGGGAATAATCTCTGTTTTGTTTTCATTTCTCAAAGATCATTACAATATATAGAATGCAATCATTCCTATAATCTTGGTAAATCACTATAATTATGCTAATCACAATAAATACAAATATACATTCTATATATACTAATACTCCCCCGTAGTCGAGACGGGCGGTTCCCAGATGTTAAGACGGGAAATCATCAAAAAAAACCCTTTGGTAGACCTTTGATGAATATGTCCGCTATTTGGTATCGCGAGGGAACGTGCATGACGCGAACTTGGCCTTTGGTGATCATTTCGCAAACAAAATGAATGTCCATTTCGATATGTTTTGTTCATTAATGTTGGAAGGGGTTGCTAGCCAGGTACATGGAGCTCACGTTATCTCATTTTACCAAAGTGGCATGGTTCGGGGCATGGTGTAATTCGAGAAGTAGATTGTGGATCCAACATTTGCAACACCTTTATACTCTGCTTCGGCACTAGAACGGGACAAGGCCGGCTGTCGTTTTGAGGGCCAAGATAAAAGGTTATCTCCCATGTAAACACAACATCCCAAAGTTGACACTCGAGTGTCAGGGCATCCACCCAGTCGACGTCCGTGTAGGCAAATAGGGAGGCAGGTGATGATCTATGAAGGTGTTACCCAAAATTTAAGGTACCCTTTATGTACCGCAAGATTCTTTTCAAAGCATTCATGTGACACGTTATAACATATGTAAACAAATTTGTTGGACGGCATAAGAGATGTCGGGGCAGGTAAAAGTTAAATATTGAAGAGCCCCCGCAAGACTTCTATGTAGTTGGTGAATATTCCATGAGTTAGATAAAGCGATAGATAGAACCGTCCGGATTGTCGTCGGTTTCACAACGGAACTGAAGGTTTCCCCACAGACAACCCCTATCTATTGAGAATGTCCATCACATACAGAGCGTGCTTTATTCCTTTCAAGTGTTCCATTCGCCTTCTTGTTTGCCTAAAAATCCACATACTTTGGACTATGTTCATGTCGGGGCGTTTGGGTACTAATTCCCATGTCCCGTTATTAATAAGTGCTCGATATTCGTTGATCATGGCTTTTTCCAGTCCGGATTGGAGAGGGCTTCGGTTGGATTTTTAGGAAGAGGAGATATTGAGGTAGAGGTAGTAGTGTTGAGATTGAAGTGTGTTTCTGGTTTGATAATACTAGACATGGAACGGGTATGGATAGTCCTTGTGTTCGGTTGGACCATGGGTGTCGAAGCAGGAATGGAAGAAGGAGGGTGTGGCTAGTCGATAGTGTGTAGGTGTGTTGGGCTGGAGGATCAACTGATAGTAGAAGTTGGGCCAGGTCGGGAAGTGGATGTACAGGAAGAATGTGGGCTAGTGGGAGCAGTGTGAGCTGGGCCTGTAGTGTTTTGAATCGGGCTGTTGGGTGAGGAAGTAGAGGTGGGAGCTGGGCCGGTGGAGAAGGAGGGGTCGGAGCATGGGGGGGTGAAGACGAGTGGGATGGTTTGAGGTTGTGGATCTGGTGCGGTCCACAGAAGGGGGTGAGGGTTCGTGGTTAAAAATTCATAAGATGTATTGGATGGCGAGGACATAGCAAAAGGAAAAATGTGCTCATCAAAAACGACATCGTCGGAGATAGTGATTTGGTTTGTTTTGAGGTTGTAGCACTTGTATCCCTGGTGATTGGATGGATATCCAAGAAAAACACACGGGGTTGACATATCCGCTAATTTATGAATTGTTGAGGAAGGTATGAGACGGCAGCAAAGGAATCCAAAAGTGCGTAGATGATCATAAGTGGGCTGTCAGTGATATGGAGAAAATGGTGTGTGTAGAATTAATTATAACTTTGGTGGGTAATATATTGAGTAAATATGTGGCATGTTCAAGTGTGTGATGCCAGAAGTTGTGAGGAGTGGATGATTGAGAAAGAATGGTACACATTATATTGTGTCCAAGACCGCGATACCAAGTATCTTGTAACACGGAAAGAAATGTTGAGACTTGATCATTGGAAGCTTGAGCTTGTGGACTTGAGGGTAAAGTAAGCGGATATAGGTCACCGGTGCTATCACATCTGAGGGATGGCATCCATGTGTGGAGATCCTTCACAACAAAACCAAACGGATCAAACTCAACAGAAACATTGTTATCGGTGGTGAAACGACGGACAAATATTAAGTTTTTAACAAATTAGGCGCATAAAGAATATTGTTAAGTTTGAATTTTGGAAAAGAGCGTGATAAGGTGTGATTTCCAATCGCATGAATCGGAATATGGGTACCATCACTGAAACATCTGGCCCCTCGTATCCCCAATATTGTCCGCTTTGCCCACGATGGGTTGCCCATCCAGGAACTCACGGCTTTGTTTTTGGTCGCTCTGGTGGAGACTTCCCAGGAGGTCACCCATCCTAGTACTACTCCCACGTGAGCACGCTTAACTGTGGAGTTCTTCTTCATCCACTAGCATTAATCCCAAAACGCGTTGGTCATTTAAGAGGGTTCATAAGATTTCTCCTGGCCACGGCCGATGTGTGATTTGCCTAGGGTGTCACAATAGTCCATGTTAATCTTTCGGTAGTTGGTATCGGTGTCGTTACAATGGTAACGATACTGATACCGACTACCGAATATTAACATGGACCATTGTGACACCCTAGGCAAATCCCAATCGGCTGTGGCCAGGAGAGATCTTAATTCATAAGGAATGCCCTGCCTCTTAAAAATCACCAATGCGTTTTGGGCGTAATGCTAGTGGATGAAAGGAGAACTACATAGTTAAGCGTGCTCAGGTGGGAGCAGTACTAGGATGGGTGACCTCCTGGGAAGTCTCCACTGAGAGCAACCAAAAACAAAGCCGTGAGTTCCTGGATGGGCAACCCATCGGGGGCAAAGCGGACAATATTGGTGGTGCGAGAGGCCGGGATGTTACAAATGGTATCAGAGCACTCCTGAGTCGTTCGGGATGGTGGGGCAAACCTCATCGAGGACGGTGAGTCCCTAAGGGGGTGATTGTAACGATACTGATACCGACTACCGAATATGAATGTGGACCATTGTGACACCCTAGGCAAATCCCAAATCGGTTGTGGCCAGGAGAGATCTTAGTTTATAAGGAATGTCATGCCTCTTAAAAATCACCAACGCGTTTTGGGCGTAATGCTAATAGATGAGAGGAAAACTCCACAGTTAAGCGTGCTTAGGTGGGAGCAGTACTAGGATGGGTGACCTCCTGGGAAGTCTCCACTGAGAGCAACCAAAAACAAAGCCGTGAGTTCCTGGATGGGCAACCCATCGGGTGCAAAGCGGACAATATTGGTGGTGCGAGAGGCCGGGATGTTACAATCACTGACGATAATGTCTGGAGCATTAACCTTATTAATACAAGACGTAAGATTAGTAGGGTTGTGTGTCATAATACCTGTAGCATCGGTATCCATGTACCAAGTGTGGTCTGGTGGATGCATAGATATGCATAGATAGAGTGTTCAAAGCTTGATCCAATTCCGATGGTGTGTAACTGGTTTCAGAGGCGGCATAGGCCTATTGGTTCTGAGGTCGTGGGCCTAAGAGACCCGGTTGGGTGTTTCGTTTAGTGGGCCAAGTAGGAGGGGCAGATGGGTACGGGCATGGGGGCGGGGCCCAATAAGAAGTTAGATTGGGGGCGTCCCAAGGAGAAGGTGGGCGATTAAACTGGGCTGAGGTAGGGGCTGTCCATGGGTAGGCATGCCATGGTTGGGTTTGAGATGAATTCCAGGAAGTATTATGGTGTTTGCCACGATCTCGGCCACGACCACGGTTGGATGTAGGAGGTTGATGAGGTAGGGGATAGGGAGTGTTGATGGTATTAGTGGAGGGATGAGAAGTTTAGAGAGCCATGTCGTTAGAGACACGGTTAGCTTTGGTGGTTTCTTCGAGTATCAATTGAGAGCGTGCCGCATAAAGAGTCGGAAAGGTTTGGTAGTTTGCAAGATAGTGGCTATACCCTCGTAAGCCTCGTTTAAACCTGGTGAGGAGTTGGATAACAAGGGTGCGTTCACTTACCTGAGAACCTACGTTTGCCAATTGATCGGATAAGACTTTAACCTCTTGAACATAAGCCGACATGGATGAAAAGGAATCAAGTTTGATGTTTGTAAACTTCTGTTGAAGCAAGACGACCTGGGTTGCTTGGTTGTCATAGAAAATGCTTTTCAAAGCCGTTCATGCATAGTGAGTCGTATAATCCGGGCGTATGATGGTGCTCAGAAGATTTTGAGAAATGGTTCCATAGATCCACTGTAGGACTATGGCGTCAAGTCTCTTCCAGATGTCATGGGTAGCGGAAGGAGCGGTATCTTTTGCCGCTTCTTTGGAGGCAACAGCTGGTGGGTTTCGTTGTGGTGGAGAAAGATGGTCGAAGACCTCAAATGCACGAGCTATATGCAGCCTGTCAAATTTGACATTGATACGATGTTGTCTTTCACGTGAATAAAGGTATACGCGGAATACAGAGCTATACGAGGCTTATAATTGTGAATTCGAAACATTATATAGACTTCCATGTGCATACGAATCCGTAGGTCCACTTGGAGGATCAAGATTAAACCTACTTCCTTGTTGTCTAACACACACACGAGTGCAGAATCCAAGTGTATATGCAAACCAAAGCAAGAGCACAACCAATATAACACAAGATATCACTTTAGAGATTCACTATATTGATTAGTTGAGAGACCCAGTACATACACTCTTGACAAACTGCTTATCTCTCACTCTGCACTCTTACAAAACCTTGTAAACAAGTGTGGGTATTTATAGGTCAAGACCCAACTAACAGACACGAAGAATATGCATGGCCACAAAGAACCTTGAGTCCCACGAAGGACAGGTCCTTCGTGGACCATGACCCACGAAGAATTAAAGCCCACGAAGGACTAAAGGTGCATGAAAAAGTAGTTCTTCGTGGAATATATGAGTAAACAGACAAGTCTTTCGTGACTATACACCACAAACCATACTAAGTGACATCATCATGGCATCGTCACAATGATGTCATGATGATGTCATCTCTCATTATCCTTGTTCTCGCATCAAAATGTCGGTTAGTACGACGGAGGAACATCGTCAACTTCGTTTCGAACTGAGCCGAGCCGAACCAAACCAAACCAAGCTGCATCCACACAAATATGCATCAACAAACTCCCCCTTGAATGTTGCTCGTGATGGTGCGTTCTTCACATTGGTAGATCTTCAGATGTCTTCACCTTGAGTCCCACGAAGGACATGTCCTTTGTGGACCATGACCCACGAAGAATTAAAGCCCACGAAGGACTAAAGGTGCATGAAAAACTAGTTCTTCGTGGAATATGTAAATAAACAGAAAACAAGTCTTTCGTGACTATACACCACAAACCATACTAAGTGACATCATCATGACATCGCCACAATGATGTCATGATGATGTCATCTCTCATTATCCTTGTTCACGCATCGAGATGTCGGTTCGTACGACGGAGGAACGTCGTCAACTTCGGTCTCGAACTGAGCCGAGCCAAACCGAACAGAACCGAGCTGCGTCCACACAAATATGCATCAACAAACTCCCCCTTGGATGCTCCTCGTGATGGTTCGTTCTTCACACTGTCGGATCTTCAGATGTCTTCACTTGTCACAGTCAGGAGTTGCATCAGCAAACTCCCCCTTTAATGTAGCTTGTGAGACGTTGATCTTCAAATCTTTAGATCCTTGTGGTGTTGATGAGTGATCAGCTATGAATTGATCTTCTTGATCCACGGCTTGCATTCATGTTGTGTCTTCACCCCAATAACTTTTCTTCAAACACGTTCTCTTTGCCTTTAGCTTGCTTGGATGCCACATCTGCACACACAACAAAGCGAAACGCGTAATGAGAACAACCGTTAGGGATTTAATCAACCTTAGAGAATTTTCATTTGAAAACTTCACGAAGGATTGATTTTAAATAGAATTATCAAATGACACAAATGAGATTCTCATTCAACTACCAACCGACAACACTTTGAAAGTTTTAAAATTGTTAAGTTTTAATCTTTTAACTTTCAAAACATGTCAACTTCGACCATTTATGAAGATGCAAATGTTTTTCGACTTACAATCAGGATTTTAGATAGGATATACTCGAGTTCCAACATCGGTCAATCAAAAATAAACTAGAAGCAAAATATTTTTGTCTTTTATAAAATTTACATTAAAACTCACCTCAAATCATTTTGGTATTTTTCATTTTTTAAATGTAAAGACGGAAAGCAGTAAATAAATATTTACATACATTTTTTTGTGAATTTCGCGGGTAAGAGAATCATATCAGTGTACGGTAATGCCAAAACACACTTGTTGTTTGATTAGATAGCATTTATATAAATATCCTATAACAATATCGGTATTGTTGTCCACTTTAGCTCAACTTATCAGATGTACTCGCGGTTAGGGGATACGACTCTCCTATACGTTGCGTATGGAGCTATAAGTAGCATATAGAGCTATATGCAGCCTGTCAAATTTGACATTGATACGATGTTGTCTTTCACGTGAATAAAGGTATACGCGGAATACAGAGCTATACGAGGCTTATAATTGTGAATTCGAAACATTATATAGACTTCCATGTGCATACGAATCCGTAGGTCCACTTGGAGGATCAAGATTAAACCTACTTCCTTGTTGTCTAACACACACACACGAGTGTAGAATCCAAATGTATATGCAAACCAAAGCAAGAGCACAACCAATATAACACAAGATATCACTTTAAAGATTCACTATATTGATTAGTTGAGAGACCCAGTACATACACTCTTGACAAACTGCTTATCTCTCACTCTGCACTCTTACAAAACCTTGTAAACAAGTGTGGGTATTTATAGGTCAAGACCTAACTAACAGACACGAAGAATATGCATGGCCACAAAGAACCTTGAGTCCCACGAAGGACAGGTCCTTCGTGGACCATGACCCACGAAGAATTAAAGCCCACGAAGGACTAAAGTTGCATGAAAAACTAGTTCTTCGTGCAATATGTAAATAAACAGACAAGTCTTTCGTGACTATACACCACAAACCATACTAAGTGACATCATCAGAGGGCATCGTCACAATGATGTCATGATGATGTCATCTCTCATTAGCCTTGTTCTCGCATCGAGATGTCGGTTAGTACGACGGAGGAACATCGTCAACTTCAGTCCGAACTGAGCCGAACTGAGCCGAGCCGAACCAAACCAAACCGATCTGCATCCACACAAATATGCATCAACAAACTCCCCCTTGAATGTTGCTCGTGATGGTGTGTTCTTCACATTGTTGGATCTTCAGATCTCTTCACCTTGAGTCCCACGAAGGACAGGTCCTTCGTGGACCATGACCCACGAAGAATTAAAGCCCACGGAGGACTAAAGGTGCATGAAAAACTAGTTCTTCATGGAATATGTAAATAAACAGAAAACAAGTCTTTCGTGACTATACACCACAAACCATACTAAGTGACATCATCATGACATCACCACAATGATGTCATGATGATGTCATCTTTCATTATCCTTGTTCACGCATCGAGATGTCGGTTCGTACGACGGAGGAACGTCGTCAACTTCGGTCTCGAACTGAGCCGAGCCAAACCGAACAGAACCGAGCTGCGTCCACACAAATATGCATCAACAAACTCCCCCTTGGATGCTCCTCGTGATGGTTCGTTCTTCACACTGTCGGATCTTCAGATGTCTTCACTTGTCACAGTCAGGAGTTGCATCAGCAAACTCTCCCTTGAATGTAGCTTGTGAGACGTTGATCTTCAAATCTTTAGATCCTTGTGGTGTTGATGAGTGATCAGCTATGAATTGATCTTCTTGATCCACGGCTTGCATTCCTGTTGTGTCTTCACTCCCAAAACTTTTCTTCAAACACGTTCTCTTTGCCTTTAGCTTGCTTGGATGCCACATCTGCACTCACAACAAAGCTAAACACGTAATGAGAACAACCGATAGGGATTTAATCAACCTTAGAGAATTTTCATTTGAAAACTTCACGAATGATTGATTTTAAATAGAATTATCAAATGACACACATGAGATTCTCATTCAACTACCAACCGACAACACTTTGAAAGTTTTAAAATTGTGCCGTTTTAATCTTTTAACTTTCAAAACATGTCAACTTCGACCATTTATGAAGATGCAAATGTTTTTCGACTTACAATCAGGAATTTAGATAGGATAGACTCGAGTTCCAACATCGGTCAATCAAAAATAAACTAGAAGCAAAATATTTTTGTCTTTTATAAAATTTACATTAAAACTCACCTAAAATCTTTTTGGTATTTTTCATTTTTTAAATGTAAAGACGGAAAGCAAAAAATAAATATTTACATACATTCTTTTTTGTGAATTTCGAGGGTAAGAGAATCATATCAGTGTACGGTAATGCCAAAACACACTTGTTGTTCGATTAGATAGCATTTAGATAACTATCCTATAACAATATCGGTATTGTTTTCCACATTAGCTCAACTTATCAGATGTAGTCGCGGTTAGGGGATACGATTAATGTATGATTTATACGTACCGACCGGTGTTCATCCACTCACAACACATTCCTGTATCAAGGTATGCACGGGAGTTCATCTTACTGGTGAGTATAGCATTTATCATCTGTTTTGTCGTTTATGATGTGAGATACTCACTTATTTAAGGATGAATGCCAGCCCTTTGTGATGAAATCACTTATTAATGAGGAACTTGATTTTCAATGCATGTAAGGCACGAGTGCAAGTCCGTCAACAGGTTAGTACCATCATACCGACAAAGAGACGAACTTGACTCTCGGATGATAGATGTGATTTAAAATCACTTATTCAAAGGTGATTGTGATATTTATATCACTTATTGATGGTCATATGCAGCATGTATTATATACAAGTATGTATCGTATGTACACGTATGTATGGTGTCATGGAAGTTCTAGACTTGCGTCCCCGTTATTTTTCGGTAAAAGAAGCAACCATGATACTCAGATGATAAACAACATAAAGACCACGTATCTTTGAACCTCGGCAATCTATCAAACGAAATTTCAGTACCAAGACCATATGCCAATGAGTGGTCCCCACATGGTCTTCAGTCAATTATGTTTATAGCGCCCTGCACACTTTAAAATGATTGTGAGCCTACTGATACATCGTTAATAGAGCTACTTATCGTTTTTCATTTTAAGTTCAAAGAGGTTTTGACAGACCACTGATTTACTGTCATTTTCTTTTTTTCTCGCCAGGAAACTCATTTTTGTTTATCTCATGTTTTTGTCCTTTTTGATGTTTTGCAATGTTTTTAATTTTTCTGATTTGAATTTGCTCCCCCTAAAATGCAAAAAGTAAACTTAAATTTTTAAATAACATCTATTTGGATTTTCTTCAAGAAAAACATCAACAAAAACGATTTCCCGATGTGGATTAACTCATGTTTTACCTCGATGCCGTTTACCAAAATTAATTTAATCAAATATGATTTATCAAAATTTTTGAAAAAATGAGTTGGCACGTTGGTAATCGGTGTGGACCCAAAAAAACATTGATGAGTTTCGTATTGAAACAATCACGTGTGAGGTGATATTCGAGATCAATGTGTCTAGTCAAGAAGTGTTGTACGAGATTTTAGTAATTCGTAAAGCAGCTTAAATATCGACAAAGATAGGAGAGGTTAGAAATTTAAAACCGTAATCCTGCAATTTCTACGTGCATTGCTAGGAATCTGTGTGCCCTCCCAACTAGATATCCACCCGGTGTGGATTTCAAGGTCGATTTTGTAGCTACTTCAGATATCTGAGAATTTTCTCTACAACAACAAGAACAAAAACCTCCGGGTCCGGCTGGTAATGAGCAAGTGAGCATGTGGGAAAGCTTGTACACATCATCTTTGGTTGGACCATACATGACGTCTTTCACATACTCTTACACCAGCAAAGGTCTTCGTCTTTCTCCTTGTGAAGTAGTGTGCGGTTGTTTAATCCACACCAAGGTATCCGCACACCCGGTTGGTTAGTTCAACAAACACATTTCTTCAATCACATCGTGGAGAAATGTACACTACACGTTCATTTTGTAGACTTTGAACTTCTTGTGGAAGAAATAAGACATGAATCTTCGTGAATCTTCTGACGTGCTGCAGGCGCGTACACTCGATTGAATCTATCCTGTGGACCCGATCCAATCCTTAAACATACAAATTGTTCATTTTCTTCTTGTCGAAGTTCTCAACTTCATTTATCAAACTTTCTTCATTCATCAGACATTTTGTCTTCTTTTCTTTTTCTCTCTCCATTAAAGGCAACAACTCCTAGATATAACGATGTTTTGGAGCCGCATGTCGCCGATCTTATGCTTGGATGCTCCACCATCAACAATCCTACGAATATCAATAGTTCCTCCTAGAACATCCTGCACACTCACTAAAAGATTAGTTGGAGATGGGGACCCAAGCCTTCATAGACTTGGGTCATCCGACATCATCGAGGATTGTGAGTTCCATTTTCCAATGATTCGGAATTGATGGAGCTCCCCCTGAAACAGTTACCGATTTTGGTTTCCAAATCTGTTTCTGTTTTTCATTTGTAACATCTGATTTAACAGACTTTTTGGATAATTCTGATTTCAAAGCCTTTTCAACTTCTTTTATTTGTTTCTTTTTCTGTTTCATTTCTCGTTGTTTAATAAGATAAGGGTCCTGTTTTGGTGAAGATCTCGTATGGTAACCATTACCATGGGGCGCATCAATTTTTGCTTTTCCCTTTGTGAGATATGGACAGTTCTTGACAATGTGCCTATACTCACCCCATTCAAAACATGATCTCCGCTCAACAAACTTCGGAGTATCATAATTGTAAGAGCTTGATAACGAACTTCGTGATCTTGAGGTACATAGTCCTACATCACAACAGTTTGTGTGTTGTATGCAGTTGTTTTGGCTGTTTCTTTTCAAAATTTGACTTTGTATAACAAAATCCGTGTTGGATTTGTTTTCAAAAGATTCAATTTTATCAGTCCCTCGGGATTTCACGAAGTTTATCTTTTGAAACTTCTTGTTCTGAGCTCTTTTGTCCTTTCTCTTTCCTTGATTAGCGTGATTTTGCTTTTGTTGATTTGGAAGTTTTTTATTTTCAAATTGTTTCCGAACTTCGGCTTTTGGGATAGGAGCACACTGAGTTACTACAATACTTGAGTTCGACTTTACCAAAAACTTACTGGTTGAATCCTCAAGGACTGATTAACATTTTTAATGGGAAAATCTTTGTTTGAGTAAACTTTGTCGGAAACAATCAACGTATAAAGCAAGTTCACGCTTTCATAGGTTTCAACATGAGCTTCAGCTATCTTGACATGGGCACTCACACACGGTTTCGCTGGAGGATCACGGAGAATGTAATTCTCGAGTGGAATGTTTTCCTCGTTTGTATCTGTGTTTGACTGCTTAGGTTCGTCCTCATTCGACTCATCATCCGAACTATCACAATCCTCAACAATGACTGGAGGATCTTGATTCTGTACGGTTGATGAATCTTTGAAATTTGTTGATTGAGCTTGATTGGAGGATATGTCCTTTTGGTATCCAAGCCCAACATCGAATTCCTCAATGTTTAATAAAACTGACGGCTCAAAATGAGGTTTATCCTCCTCATCAGGCATCTTGGAATAATTGTGTCTGAGTGGGGGAGGACACTTCTTATACCCGATGCACGTGACATCCTCTTTCTTTTTCTGTATGTCAATGATGTGATCTAGCACATATCGAGAGTTTGAATAGCTATGTAATTTAAGTTGGATCGCCTCATTTTCACACTTAACACATGCCAATTCTTTCCTTTGTTTCCTCAAGCATGTTTATGTAATTGTTAATCGTGATTTGTATTCTTGTAACCGTTTTTGTTACCGCGGAAAGATCTTTCTTTAAAGTTTCAATTACATTTTTTAAATCTTTTTCATGACTTTTTAGAACCATGTTAACCTCTTTGCACTTTGCAAGATTGACAATCAAGTGTTGATTGTGGTTAAATGTCAATTCTAATTTACCTTCTAACTCAGACAATTTATCTTCTAGTTCAGAACATTTATTGCAATTGACACACTTAGAGCAAGTAGAATTTTCGACACTTACCTGACTTGATTCACTCTCATAGATAAATCCATCTACCTCAGAATTGACAACCCCACTCGATACACCTTCTGATTTATTCACACTTGAACTTGAACATTCTTCGTCTGAACTCCAGTCGTTGAGTCGTTGTCTGAGCTATCATCATTTCTCGAAGAATCACCATCACTGACATTCGTGACAATTTTAGCATAAAACGCACTTCTTGTTTAACTGTCATTTCCCAACTTTGTAGTCCGATCACAATTGCTAGAAGGTTTAGCCAAATAATCGAGTTTTGGTGGTGGAAGATCATTTGATGGTATAACTGGTTTGACCCATTGTTGAGCAGGAATATTAAAAGATTGCGGATGCAAAAGAAATAATTGCCATCCCAAAACGATGCCATATTAACTCCACGGATATGAGTGTGAATCTTCGTACGTGCAACAAGGTAATCCGGATGGATACGTAGGATACAGTGTTGAGCTTGCCCCTGTTGATGACCATATTATCCGGCACAACAAGCCTATCCGGATTTCGAATACGGGTGTTAAGCTTCTTACGTGCAACTAGATAATTTGGATGGAAACAAAGGATATGGTGGTGAGCCTCCATTCACACCACCGTGTTATGCTTAGCAACATCCTAACTCGAGTAATTCATTCGACAGAGGATACGATGGTGATTATCAACCTTCTAAACCAAGCAAATCCGTTTCAAACTAACCAGGTATCACATTAAAATTATTGTAATTTATATTTAATATTTTTTTATTATTAATACTAAATATTATTACTATTTGTTAATATTTGTATTATTAGAATTATTAATGTTAATATTTGTAGTATTGTTATAATTATTAATATTCATATTTGTACTTATTGTTAAAATTATTATTATTATTATTATTATTATTATTATTATTATTATTATTATTATTATTATTATTATTATTATTATTATCGTTAAAATTAAACTTTGTATTATTGTTAAAATATTATTAATAATATTATTATGGTTAAAATTAAAATTTGTATTTTTGTTAAATATTATTAATATAATTGTTATATTGTTAAAATTAATCTTCAACAAATGACTCACACATTCCATTATATTTACACACATTTACATTTAAGTTATTATGTAACTTTTGCAAGGGTCTTTAATAATGTGTATGATAACTGGCTCAAAGACTATAAAGAAATGTTCGTTTTTTGGGTAGACTAATAAGAGTCGCAACTTTGGTCAGCGCACCACTAATAGAGTTGAGAGCCAGCATGCTAATTTGAAGAGATACATTCAAGATAGGAGTTCATTGTACAGTGGGATGTGTCAAGGGTATAGTTGCAAAGCAGATCGGGGAAATAGGAAAAGGTTTCACCAAAAGCATCGAAAAACAATGAACCCCCACAGACTACCACTTTTATACAACCTACGTGGAAAGGTTTCCCATAAAGCACTTGACTTGCTAGAAGGAGAGCTAATGAGAAAGCTAGAGGTATTGCATAAACTTAACACATCATGTGGTTGCCATATGTGGCTTAGTTGTGGGTTGATGTTTCTTGTAGGCTGCAAAAGTATAGACGTACAGGTAAAAAAAATCTTAAACCTACAAACGTTTTGTGATTTAGTACGATTTTAGCAGCTTACACACTGTATCTGTATTGATTTAACTGTGTAGAGCGTAAGATACAACTCCAAGACGTAGATGTATTCTGGTGTAAGCTTGACTTACTAATGTGTAAATTGATAGATGAGGATGTCGACGTGGTAGAAGAGCTCATTAGTGTAAGGCAACAATTAGAGTCGCAAACCCCTCCTCAGAAAAAAAAGCTTGATTTTAAAGATAAAATCGATCTTAACCCCAACCAAATCAACTAAGAAAACACTGATTGTCGACCAAGATACTTGCAGTCTGCCTGTCACACCCCAACCGAAGGCGGAAACATCGGGGTAGTGGCACTAGGCGACCAGATTGTCTCATGAGAATTCCATAACAATTATCTATCAACATCATTTAACATTTAACGTCCCATACCATTAAACACAATATTTCAAAATAATCATTACAGAAACTTGTTTTTCCCACAAAACAAAAAGGTTCGATATCTCCTAGATTTTATTACAAACCATTCTAAACAAAATAAACAAAACAACTAAACTCGGCTATCAAAAGCATCCGATAAGCTAAATCATCAACCTGTTACATATGTTAAAATACAAGTCAATACAATTAAGTTAAGGTGAGCATACATGCTTAAGTATTACTAGCATAATAAAGAGAAGCATTCGCGAAATAGTCTAATCATATATCATGATACACCAAAACATATCACACAGATAAACATAGGCTTATTTCTCATGCTAACTACCGTGAGAAGGCTTACGCGTCTATCCTAACTAGACTCTGTCGGGTGTTAGCCACACTATAGTATCATACTAGCTAAGGAGGCAAGTTAACGAACATAAGTCCTAGTCACATGTTTCTAGTATCACGTATTGAGCATATATAATCAGATTATTAGCGTGTGATAAACAGTTTGATTTGTGAAGTGATTTTGATAGAGGAACATATGTAACACCCAAAAAGTGAATTAAAGCGAAAGCGGGTCAAGTATACTCACAGTCGGTGCGTTTTAGATAAAGAAGACGACTGTTGGTAGAGGAGAAGAGCGCCGGATCAGCCTGCATACGCGAACGGTAGTGCATCAGTATCCGAAAAGCTGAAACGGTTAAGTTTGGGTTGGGCAGTAGGCAAGTTCGAGCGAACTTTTAAATTTTGGTGGTTTTGGTGTCAAGTTCGGTCGAACTTGGTAGGTTTCCTTGGGAAATCTGACAAGTTTGGGCGAACTTGTGAGAAAAGCTTACTAGAAAGACAAGTTCGGGCGAACTTGTATAGTTTCCTAAGAAACTAGACAAGTTCGGAGAAGTTGTGTTCTGTGAGAAAGACCCAAGTTCGGTCGAACTTGACCTAGATGGGTATAAGTTCGGTCCAGATGGGTACAAGTTCGGTCGAACTTGACTTGGTGCTGGTGATTCTTGAGCGAACTTGATGTTTTCGGGTCTAAAATCTTGCTTTTTCGCGTCGTTTGCTGAGGAAATCGAGTGCCCATCCCTCCAACCTTAAGCCACTGAGAAAAACTTAGGCTGGAGAGGTCTTTTGGAGCAAACTTAGCCATTTTACAGCAACTCGGGCTAATCCGGGCGAACTTGATGGTTCTTACGGGTTAGTCCAGCTTGTGTAAAGTGACGATTTTGTCCTTGTGCTTCCGGATCTAAGATCTAGCTTCGATAACGCCTCTTTTCACTCAAAAGTGAACGAAACATACGTCATTAGTCCAAAAATGGTGTAAAAATCAAGGATTTAAAAGGTTTTGCTCAGATCTAGTATGAAAACAGAAGTTTTTATTGAAAAAGATGAAGATTTTCGTAAACAGAAGAGATTTGATGAAAACGAAGGCAACACCTTATGCAAAATCGTTGTAAAACGTTGTTGAACATCATTGTAGTTGAAATCGGGTTGATTCATACTTAGAAAACAGAGGGTTTCGGGTTTGAGAGCTCTGGGCGAACTTACAGCAAGTTCAAATGAGAGAATGGAGCTGGGTATTTATAGGTGAGGGGCTGGTGGAGTCAAGTTCGGTCGAACTTGCATGAAATTCGTGCAAGTTCGGGCGAACTTGCTTGATTTTTAAGGGAAATTAGCCAAGTTCGGCCGAACTTGTACGTGTGTGTGCAGGTTCGAGCGAACTTGTGGAAAGTAGAAGGTTCTTGCGTCTTAGGCAAGTTCGGGCGAACTTGTGGTAGTCAAGTTCGGCCGAACTTGGCCTGGTGACCAAGTTTCGTTTGTTGATTTCACGTTAAGTGTTCGTTTGGTGATTCGGTTCGTATCAGATAGTTATATTAAGTGTTATATTTGATATAATAGTGCCATTTAGCGATTCGAGTGTGCGAGAGCGATGCGATTGCGAGCGTAATCATAACCACAAACACACATAACACATAAATAACATAAAAACCACATAATTAACTGCGACTTGCGATGCGATGAGATAAGCGATGCGGTTTAATAAGCGATTAGATGCGATATAACCTACATACTTGTAATTAATTAACATAAACTTTTCTTATAAAAGAATCTCGAGATTTACAAAGGATAGATACAATCGATAATAAAAGAAAAGGATAACAACGAAATTCTGAGTTGTTACAGTCTCCCCTACTTTAGGAAATTTCGTCCCGAAATTTAAGTAGTGGTTGTAACAAAGAGGTGCGGGTACTTAGCCTTCATGTCACTTTCTAATTCCCAAGTGAACTCGGCGCCGCGTCTGCCTTCCTATTGGACTTTCACGATAGGGATGCGAGAGCGTCGTAGTTTCTTGGTTTCTCGGTCCATGATTTCAACAGCCTTTTCCACGAAATGGAGAGTCTCGTTGATTTGTAGATCTTCGAGAGGTACATGGAGATTCTTTTCGGCTAGGCATTTCATGAGGTTAGACACGTGGAAAGTCGGGTGGATGTTGTTGAGTTCCTCCGGTAACTCTAGTCGATAGGCCACTTCGCCGATTCTTTCCAGAATCTTAAAGGGTCCTACGTATTGAGGTGCTAGCTTTCCTTTCTTCCCGAAGCGGACCACTCCCTTCCAAGGTGCAACCTTTATGAGACGTGGTCTCCTACTTCGAACTGTAAAGGCTTGCGGCGTTTATCGGCGTAACTCTTTTGACGACTCTGAACTTTCAAGAGATTGATCTGATCTGGAGGATCTTGTCCATCGTTTCTTGAATTAGCTTGGGACCCGTGATTTATGCTTCTCCGATTTCGTGCACGCAATAGGCGATCGACACTTTCTTCCATACTGTTCCTCAAAAGGAGCCATTTGAATGCTGGTATGATAACTATTATTGTACGATAATTCGATTAAAGGTAAGTACGTATCCCAGTTACCACCGAAATCTATGATGCACGCACGAAGCATGTCTTTGAGGGTGCGGATCGTGCACTCAGTCTGACCGTCGGTTTGAGGGTGAAAAGCGGTACTGAGATTGAGAGTAGTACCGAGAGCGGATTGAAATGTCTCCCAGAGACACGAGGTCAAGCGACTGTCGCGGTCAGAGATGATGTCACGAGGCGTCCCATGTCGACATATAACTTCGTCGGTATAGATTCGGGCTAACCGTTTGACCTTAAAGTCTTCTCGTATAGCAATAAAGTGCGCGGATTTAGTAAGACGATCAACGATAACCCAAATGCTATCGTGACCAGATGAAGTACGCGGGAGTTTAGTGACGAAGTCCATGGCTATACTCTCCCACTTCCACATCGGGATTTCGGGTTCTTCGAGTAAACCAGAGGGCCTTTGATGTTCGGCTTTAACTTTCGAACAAGTTAAGCACTTTGAGACGTACACGACGATATCCTTTTTCATGCCCGGCCACAGTACTTAGAACGAAGGTCCTGGTACATCTTGTCGGCACCGGGATGAATGGAATATCGAGATTTATGAGCTTCGGTCATTAGCAACATTCGAATATTATCACGACTGGGAATCCAAATGCGATTGAGGTAGTAATAAATACCATTAGGCTTAGCTACGAGCTGGTTTTCGGCACCACATTTCATTTCTTCTTCCAAAGTATTCTCGTTAAAACAAGCAAACTGAGCGGAGCAAATCATGATTTCGAGATCATTCAAAGCTTGAGAGTCACGAACACTATACACATAGCTTCGTCGAGTTAGAGCATCGGCGACGACGTTTGCTTTGCCGGGATGGTAGCGTATCTCGCAATCGTAATCGTTGAGAAGTTCAACCCATCGACGTTGTCGCATGTTCAGTTCTTTTTTATTAAAGATATGTTGTAAGCTCTTATGGTCGGTGAAGACCGTACACTTTATACCGTAAAGGTAGTGTCTCCATATCTTTAACGCAAAAACAACTGCTCCGAGTTCGAGGTCGTGGGTAGTCTAGTTCTTCTCGTGGATCTTGAGTTGTCGAGAAGCGTACGCGATAACCTTGTCTCGTTGCATGAGAACACAACCAAGACCAAGATTAGAGGCATCATAAAAACGAAATCGTCGTTTCCGTCGGGTAGAGCGAGTACGGGAGCGTTGCATAGCATACGCTTGAGAGTTTGAAAAGCTTCCTCTTGTTTAGAATCCCCAACAAAAGGTTTATCTTTATGAGTTAAAGCATTAAGCGGAACGGCGATTTTTGAAAAGTCGGCGATGAATCGACGGTAGTAACCCGCCAATCCAAGAAATGAACGGATTTCGGAAGCATTCTTCGGTGTAATCTAACTCTTGACAGCTTCGATCTTTGCAGGGTCGACGTGAATTCCTTGACTATAAATGATTTGGCCGAGAAATTGGCCTTCTTCGAGCCAGAATTCACACTTTGAGAACTTAGCATAAAGGCGATTACCTTGAAGAAGTTCGAGGACTAAACAGAGATGGCGCGCGTGCTCGTTTCTCGACATCGAATAGATAAGGATATAATCGATGAAAACAATGATGAAACGATCCAAGAAGGCTTTACACACATGGTTCATCAAATCCATGAAGGCCGCGGGTGCGTTGGTATGACCAAAAGGCATGACCACGAATTCGAAATGGCCATAACGAGTACGAAAGGCGGTTTTCGGAATATCTTCTTCCAATACGCGTAACTGATGATAACCGGAACATAAATCGATCTTAGAAAAGCAAGTAGCACCTTGAAGCTGATCAAATAAGTCGTCGATACGAGGAAGAGGATAACGGTTCTTTATCGTAAGCTTATTAAGTTCACAATAATCAATGCACATTCGGAATGTCCCATCTTTCTTTTTCACGAAAGAACGGGTGCGCCCCATGGCGAAGTGCTCGGGCGTATGAAACCTTTATCAAGAAGCTCTTGAAGTTGGCTTTATAGCTCGCGCATTTCGGATGGTGTGAGGCGATAAGGAGCTTTAGCAACGGGAGTAGCACCGAGAACTAAATCGATATGGAATTCAACATCTCGAGTAGGGGGTAATCCAAGTAAATCGTCGCGAAAGACTTTGGGAAATTCATGAACAACAGGAACGTCTTTAAAAGTCTTCTTTTCTTTCTCCGGGTTCACGATATGGGCGAGGAAAGCAACACATTGCTTTCGCAAACATTTGTGTGCTCGAGTACATGACAAAAGCATCAACTTCTTTGAGGGAGTTTCACCATAGACATGAAGTTGATCACCGTTAGGGAGAGGGAAGCGAATCATTTTATCGAAGCAAACAACTTCAGCATGATTTTCATGAAGAAAATCCATACCTACTATGATATCAAAGCTACCTAAATGCATAGGTATGAGATTGATCGAGAAGATGTGGTTGTTGAGATCGAGATTACAACCACGTAAAACGGAGGTGACGGCAATGGATTTTCCGATGGCGACTTCCCACATCGAAAGTCTTTATGAGTTTAGCGCGTTTACATTTTAAAACATTTTCAAATTCTAACGATACAAAACAATTATCGGCACCAGTATCAAATAAACATGAAGCATAAATACCATTGACCAGGAACGTACCATTGACAACATTGTTTTCATTCTGGGCCTGTCGATGATTCAGGTTGAAAGCTCTTCCACGCGCAGCTTGTTGTTGTTGCCGAGGCTGCGGTGGTGGCTGCTGCTGCCGCGGCTGCTGCTGCTGCGCGGCTCTTGCTTGACAGTATGGTTTGGGCAAGCATTGGCAAGGTGGTTCGGATCACCACACACGTAACACACACGTGCTTTTGGAGCTGGTGCTTGTTACTGGTTGTTCTAGGGAGTACGCTGAGGAGCTGGCAGTGCTGGAGCTTGAGGAGCCTGAGGGGCTGGTTGACAAGGACCAGTACGACAACTAACAGTAAAGTGGCCATAGATGTTGCAGTTTGTGCAAAAATGGCAGTTCCCACCCACCACATTATGATATGTGCACTTAGGGCATAGTGGGTGAGGACCGGTGTACGCACGTTTAGCTAGGGGTGCATCCTGAGCAGGAGCCTGGTAAGGCTGAGAGTTGAGTGGTGTAGCAGCGGCGTAGTTCTTGCTAGGGTTTCCTTTTTTGCGTCCCTAACGCTTTCCTTTCGGGTCACTGGATGGTTCGATAGTAGTAGTTGGTTCGGCGACCGCTTGATGGGCAACTTTCGCATGGTTCTTGAAATAACCATCTTGAACTCGCTGATCATTGATCTTAGCGGTGAGCATGTAGGTTTCCTTGATGGTTGTAGTAGGAGCAACTTTCACAAAGTTCACGACACACTCGGGTACGGATATACTTGTTGATAGCTTTCTTAGTTGTATCAACTTGGCTGGGACAGATGATGCTTAAAATCTTGAATCGAGCAGTAAATCCAGCATTGTCGGGACCATCTTGCTTTATACCCCAAAACTCATTCTCGAGCTTCTGAATCTCGTGCGGAGGATAGAACTCCTTCATCATCACTTCCTTGAGTTCCTCCCAATACAGATTATAGTCTTTATCATTACCGCGCCTATTTCTTTCGGCGGTCCACCAGTCGAGAGCACGGGACTGGAAGACTCTTGTAGCGTTCACAGTGCGAAGGTCATCAGGGCATCCACTTTGCCTAAAGGTGACCTCAATGGCGTCAAACCAATGGAACATAGCAGTCGGTCCATCGTTGCCCGTGAAGGCGAGAGGTGCACAAGCCTTGAAATTCTTGAAACTGAAGCGTGACTTGGGGTTTTCAGTTTTCGAGTCGACCAAGGAGTTACTGCTCACAACATGAATTTCCGAGACGATTTGCGGGATGACTTTTGCCACTTGTTTGGCGACTAGTGAAGCGATGCGCTTGTTGTTGCTGTGGCGCTGAGCCGAACGGCGAGTATGAGATCCGATTGACGACATCTATATAAAGGATTTAGATTAGATGAGATTCGATTATAATAGAGTTATGTTTAAATATTTATTATTATTATTCATACAAGGCACAACACACATAAGCATGTATCCACGTAAGCACATAAACACGTAAGCACATAAACACGTAAGCACATAGACACGTAAGCACATAGACACTTAAGCACATAATCACGTAGGCATGTATCCACATATTTTGCATGTATTCACTTCTAATTAACTAACATGCATAGTGCGATATGAGATGCGAGATATAAGCGAGATATAAGCGATATGTGTATACATAAGCGAGATAAGCGAGGTAGTACCACGTATGAGAACATATGTGTAAGGGTGATGAGCATTTTAGTTTGATTGGTGCATTATTTAGCGTTTTAGATTTCGAGAGCTGTGCGAGTTGTGCATATATTCGATGGAGCGTACAAGTGATAAATCGAGAAATCGATAAAGCGAGAAATCAATAAAGCGAGAAATCAATAAAGCGAAAATTATCAAAATTTAAACACATAAATAATCTAAACTCGATGATGCGTAAATCTACGATATAGGCTTAAATCAATTTGGGAGTGTCCGGGGTTTTGAGACGTTGACTATCCAAAGTGGTTCGATCATCCTTTGACTTTGGACCCACGCTTTGGCCTAATAGATATATGCTCTCACCTCAAGCGGCTAACGGCATTATCCTTCCGATTACTACGTGTTCCACTGGATAGAGATGGAGATTCTCGTCAAGGTTTGGATATCACTCCTAACTCAACGAAGGTATCTCGTGCGATAGAGATTACGCGGAGTGAATGATCTCATCGAGAGTTCTCGGTTTTCACACCTATTCTCGATTTGATCACTCGTTTGTGTGATGCAAGCGTTTCCAAGCGTGTATATTGTATTAGCCTTAGGAAAGGCACATTTAAGCATTTATGGCAAGTAGTTTAAGCATTTAAGTCAAAGATCAGTCAATCGGGTACTTAAACATGCTACTAGGTCGAATCATAGCAATTCTACCTATTATCCTAAGGTTATGGGCATGCTCTGATACCAATCTGTCACACCCCAACCGATGGCGGAAACATCGGGGTAGTGGCACTAGGTGACCAGATTGTCTCATTAGAATTCTATAACAATTATCTATCAACATCATTTAACATTTAACGTCCCATACCATTAAACACAATATTTCAAAATAATCATTACAGAAACTTGTTTTTCCCACAAAACAAAAAGGTTCGATATCTCCTAGATTTTATTACAAACCATTCTAAACAAAATAAACAAAACAACTAAATTCGGCTATCCAAAGCATCCGATAAGCTAAATCATCAACCTGTTACATATGTTAAAATACAAGTCAATACAATTAAGTAAAGATGAGCATACAGGTTTAAGTATTACTAGCATAATAGAGAAAGCGTTCGCGAAATAGTCTAATCACATATCATGATACACCAAAACACATCACACTGATAAACATAGGCTTATTTCTCATGCTAACTACCGTGAGAAGGCTTATGTGTCCATCCTAACTAAACCCCATCGGGTGTTAGCCACATTATAGTACCATACTAGCTAAGGAGGCAAGTTAACGAAAATAAGTCCTAGTCACATGTTTCTAGTATCACGTATTGAGCATATATAATCAGATTATTCGCGTGTGATAAACAGTTTGATTTGTGAAGTGATTTTGATAGAGGAACATATGTAACACCCAAAAAGTGCATTAAAGCAAAAACGGGTCAAGTATACTCACAATCGGTGCGTTTTAAATAAAGAAGACGACTGTTGGTAAACGAAGAAGAGCGCCGGATCAGCCTGAATACGCGAACGGAAGTTCATCAGTCTCCGAAGAGCTGAAACGGTTAAGTTTGGGTTGGGCAGTAGGCAAGTTCAGGCGAACTTGTATGTTAACATACAAGTTCGAGCGAACTTGTTAAATTTTGGTGGTTTTGGTGTCAAGTTCGGTCGAACTTGGTAGGTTTCCTTAGGAAATCTGACAAGTTTGGGCGAACTTGTGAGAAAAGCGTAGTGGGAAGAAAAGTTCGGGCGAACTTGTATAGTTTCTAAGAAACTAGACAAGTTCGGGCGAACTTGTGTGGAGATTTGTGAGAAAGACCCAAGTTCGGTCGAACTTGACTCAGATGGGTACAAGTTCGGTCGAACTTGACCTGGTGCTGGTGATTCTTGAGCGAACTTGATGTTTTCAGGTCCAAAATCTTGCATTTTCGCGTCGTTTGCTGAGGAAATCGAGTGCCCATCCCTCCAACCTTAAGCCACTGAGCAAAACTTACGCTAGAGAGGTCTTTTGGAGCGAACTTAGCCATTTTACAGAAACTCGTGCTAATCCGGGCGAACTTGATGGTTCGTACGGGTTAGTCCAGCTTGTGTAAAGTGACGATTTCGTCCTTGTGCTTCCGGATCTGAGATCTAGCTTCGACAACGCCTCGTTCCACTCAAAATTGAACGAAACATATGTCATCAGTCCGAAAATGGTGTAAAAATCAAGGATTTAAAAGGTTTTGCTCAGATCTAGTATAGATCTGAGTGAAAACAGAAGTTTTTATGGAAAAAGATGAAGATTTTCATAAACAGAAGAGATTTGATGAAAACGAAGGCAATGGCTTGTGCAAAATCGTTGTAAAACGTTGTTGAACATCATTGTAGTTGAAATCGGGTTGATTCTTACTTAGAAAACAGAGGGTTTCGGGTTTGAGAGCTCTGGGCGAACTTACAACAAGTTCAAATGAGAGAATGGAGCTGGGTATTTATAGGTGAGGGGCTGGTGGAGTCAAATTCGGTCGAACTTGCATGAAATTCGTGCAAGTTCAGGCGAACTTGCTTGATTTTTAAGGGAAATTAGCCAAGTTCGGTCGAACTTGTACGTATGTGTACAAGTTCGAGCGAACTTGTGGAAAGCAGAAGGTTCTTGTGTCTTAGGCAAGTTCGGGCGAACTTGTGGTAGTCAAGTTCGGCCGAACTTGGCCTGGTGACCAAGTTTCGTTTGTTGATTTCGCGTTAAGTGTTCGTCTGGCGATTCGGTTCGTACTAGATAGTTATATTAACCGTTATATTTGATGTAATAGTGCTATTTAGTGATTTGAGCGTGCGAGAGCGATGCGATTACGAGCGTAATCATAACCACAAAACACATAACACATAAATAACATGAAAACCACATAATTAACTGCGACTTGCGATGCGATGAGATATGCGATGCGGTTTAATAAGCGATTAGATGCGATATAACATACATACTTGTAACTAATTAACATACTTTTCTTATAAACGAATCTCGATATTTACAAAGGTTAGATACAATCGATAATAAAAGAAAAAGATAACAACGAAATTCTGAGTTGTTACACGGCCAACGCCAAAGAAAGTACAACAAAGGTTAAAAGAAGCTGCTATGATTGACGAAGCTGCGAGAAACCACTCCTTTGGTAAGGCGAGCAGCGTATATGCAGGTTCCCAACAAAATAGGTATGATGCTCCCTGACACAGCTTATACGTACCGTCACGGGGCTCTCGTGGAACTAGTTCGGTGGTAAAGTCTGAAACACCTAAAATGAAACGAAGTCTATATGAGGCCTGATCCAGAGGTATAATAGTCCTTTTGCCACCCATCACAACTTATTAGCATGCGCTACACCTTATACTTACACCACCAAATATACCCGGAATACGGTTCTACATATGGAGATTTCATAATTGCAACGTATTTGAAGTGTAAATGAAGCGCATAATAATCATTAAAAATAAAAACATATATTATTTCAACTTCGTAATCCGAAGTCGACGTAACGAGCGTAGGTCCATAACGAGTCCTAAATATATACCATTATTATTATATCGTCGTAGTCGGTCTAACGAGCATCGAATCCGAAACGAGTCCCAAATATATAGTATTATAGATATGTCGTCTTAGTCATCGTAACGAGCGTACGTTTGTACTGGGCGTATATGTACCATTAAAAAATTGTTTCGACTTCGACGTCGAAGTCGACGTAACGTGCATATGTCCGTAAAAAGCGTATAATAATCATTAGAAAATTTTATATATATATATATATATTGTCACACCCCGACCCGTAGCGGAAAAGGTGATCGGGGCATGATTGGGTTATCATCAAAGCTCATGACATTTATTATACGTTTCATATTCATTAATACAATTTAATGGAAATTTACAATAAATGTTACAACATGCTCTAACTATCAATCTAAGCTTCTTTGTTCTCTTCTAAGGCATTTCCTATGTTTTCCTCGCTTCAACCTGTTCACCTGTATCATGTGTAAAAGAGTTTTTGGATCAACATAAAGTTGGCGAGTGAATCCTATGGAAAACATTTGAACAAGTTTATCCAATTGATTATAAATAATGTGCATAACCACATATGAGTAAATGTAGATGTAAATTTATTCACACAACACATAATATTAAATATTGCACACACATACATCAAATGATTGTTTTGAGGCACGCGTTGTTCGACTCGTCTCCCACGAGGAACTGATGGGCCTAATGAATGAGTTTTGAGGCACGCGTTGTTCTACGAACTGATGGGCCTAATGAATGAGTTTTGAGGCACGCGTTGTTCTTACGAACTGATGGGCCTAATGAATGAGTTTTGAGGCACGCGTTGTTCTTACGAACTGATGGGCCTAATGAATGAGTTTTGAGGCACGCGTTGTTCTACGAACTGATGGGCCTAATGAATGAGTTTTAAGGCACGCGTTGTTCAACTCGTCTCCCACAAGGAACTGATGGGCCTAATGAATGAGTTTTAAGGCACGCGTTGTTCAACTCGTCTCCCACGAGTAACTGATGGGCCTAAATAATTTGCATACAACTTTGACAATATGTAATACATCACAACCAAACAATAGTTACATTCTAGTTTAAATCATATAATGGTATAGCACGAGTTTGCATAAGAGAATTAGTTTAAGCGACACATGATACACCCCAAAACATGAATAAAAAGGGGATTTGTAAGAATTCACTCACATTGGGTGCGTTCGGTTGATGATGTTGAATGCACGCGAAGTGGTTTTAACCACGAGTAAAATTAACCTAGATAAATAGCATTATGGTTCGGTAAGTAAACGGATTTTATTAATCCATTTTAGTAGGATTTGATGGGTGCATTTTTGTGAGTTTAAGGCTATTTTCTAACCTTAAAAATGTTATTTTTAAGTATTTTTAATTGATTTTTAATTAAAATAAACAAATAAAAAAATAATAAAAAAAATTTGATTTTTTTGCTACAGTTGACTTTGACTTTGACCGTTGACCGGTTCGCTTGTGTGTAATTGTGCGCCGGGCAAGACTCGAATCCGAGACCTCCCGTACGCGTTCACGCAGCTCTACCAACTGAGCTACGTGTCTAACCCATCATATTTCTGTTTTTAATTACATATTTATATTAATTAGATTTAAACAGAAAATCCTTTATTTTAAAAACGATTTTAATTCAGAGAACCGGTGCGCTCCACAGGTCTCGAACCCGGGACCTGTGGGTTGAGTTAACACACAGTCCACCGCTGGACTGTGTGTTTAACATGTTATATAATTCGATTTTTATTATACTTAAATACAAACTGAACATTTCCTTTTCTGTCTTAAATAAAAAGATAGATAATTGTCCGAGTCGGTGCAGAAGACCGGACTCGAACTCGCGTCCTGTGATTAAACATACACACAGTCCACCACTGGACTGTGTGTCTAACTTGGTTATTATTCCGGTTATTAATATACTTAACATATACATAAAATAAATCCGGTTCAGTTAACAAAAAAATGAATTTTTATTAAGGCAGCGTGTGTGGAAACAAGATTCGAACTCGGGACCTTTGCGTGTTTAATGTGCACACAGTCCACCGCTGGACTGTGTGTCTAACCCGATTAATAACTTGATTTTAATTATACTTATACATTACAGGTACTTCATCTTCTTCGTTGGTTTTAACCAGAATCGGAAATCCGACTGGTTCGATGATTAATTCATATTCTTTAGTGTCAGATGGTTAAATACATGTGAGATTTAATAAAAAGAATGAAGAAAGTAGGCGTGAGATATACCGACTCGATTCCTCTGTTTCTCCGGCGACAGCAAACACTTCCGGCGACGTGCGTCTTACAGCAGAGAGTCTTCAGAAAGCTTGAAAAGGATGTGGGTGACTTCGGTATAAGCTCAGGGGGTTTAGTAATGCTTAGAAATGAAGAACTCGGTTTTCCGGCGATGAGCAGAAATTATTCCGGCGACTTGCAGCGACTGATTCCGAGTGTTTTAGCGAGTGTTTAAGAGAGTGTTCGAGGGATTAGACTGGTTGGATTGAGAAAAACTAGTTCTGTATTTATAGGCTGCTTATGCCCTTGACTTCCTTGCCATTACAGCGGTTACGACCCGGAATTAAAGCTAGACATCGGTTATAACCGATGTCGTCGTTAATATAAACGTTAAGTAAAGAGTAATTGTCGCAATTGGCGAAAACTTCGGACTTTCCGGCGTCTGCGGATTTGGGCGCCGGTTTTGAATTCGGAAACGCATGATATCAATTAAATAATTCTAATAACTAACAAAAATCACAATTGGCGCAGCGGTTTAAATGTTGGGTGTTAAGTTGTTGTTGAACCGGTACAGACCCGGGTTCGAAACCCGGCAGAACCAAAACATTTTTATTTTGCGATTTTTAACAGTTTTTCAAAAACAACTTATATATTCCAATATAATAATTGATTATGTATCGTTTAAAATTATTTTGGGCATTTAATTCGCAACAAAATTTTTAACTGATTGTTCGGTTAATAAACGGAGCGGGTTTGGTAAAATCCGTTTTTGACGAATGTTACAGTATTCCCTGCATTTTAGAATTTCGTCCCGAAATTTAAATAGTGATATATTTGACTAAACGAATGATGGTGTTTAATTTGACAGTTACATGCTTAGAAGAAATAAGGGTTTAAGTTTTTGTTCGAGGCGGTAACGTTCCTTGTAAGGGTTAAGTACCCTAATACAGGAATCGCTTTTTGTTGCCTACTGTAAAAGTATTGATAAGCAGAATTGATTTGCTAACTTTGATTTCATGCATAAAAGTTTGAATATGCTTAGGAGGTTAGGGTTATATCCTAAGGCAAAACTTCTAATACTACAATCTACACAAATAAACACAACAACTAATAATTGAATCCACATTCTGATAGCATATATGTTTGAATGATGACAGTTCCTCTCTCGTTTGTTATGATGGAGAGGTTAGTTTATGTAGAAATGGAACACAATCCAATTTCTTTAAATAGCGAGATGATATAAATGTAACACAAATTTCAACCAAGGCAATACTAAATCCTACATGGAACTTCTCATAACCGCCTGATAACGCCTCTGATCCTTTGGCAAGAATACTTATATATAGGAAGTACCAGCGGCGTATCCACCATACTCTCGTCAAATTTTCATTGGTTTTATCAGTGAATTATGATTAGTCCTATGTGACTCTACCACCAATACAACAACTCATGAATACTGAAAATGATAATGTCTGTGCGATCAAGGCTCAATCAAACGGAGCCGATCGTATTGCATGTACTGAGAATGGAAATGTCTGTGCGATCAAGGCTCAATCAAACGGAGCCGAACGTATTGCATGTACTGAAAATGAATAACTTAATCTAAACATCAATCACACAAACAGCCTATGCATGGAACCTCTCATAATCGCCTGATAATGCCTCCGATCATTTGACAAGATACTTATATATAGGAAGTACCAGCGGCGTATCCACCATATTCTTGTCAAATTCTCATTGACTTTATCCGCAAGTTATGATTAGTTCTATGCGACTCTACAACATAAACAAACACAACAACCAGCGCTTGAGTCTTAATTCTGATAGTATACATGTTTGAATGATGACAATACCTCTCTCGTTTATTATGATGGAGAGGTTAGTCTATGTAGAAGTGAGACACAACTCAACTTCTTTAAATGATGAAACTGAGATACGTCGTGAGGTATGATGATATGAATATTAAATCAATGAGTATAAAACAAACTGAACTAGTAATTTGCATTAAAATTCTTGGATAAATTTCCAATTGGGATACGTGAAAATTGAGATAACATAAAGAAAAACATAAAAACTAAGTGGTTGGTGTTGAATCTTGATCCTTGGTGAGAGAAGGCTAGTTAAGTGGTTTGTTTGGACCGTTAATATCTTCAACAGGATTGGCGTTGATGTTATAAACTCTTCCTCTTGCTGGCGGTGGAGCTGGGTTTGTTTGATTTGCTTGGTTAACTGGGTTTGCTTGAGCTTGGGCGTTTATGATGTTAACCAAACGAGGGCACGTGTTTCTAAAATGGGTAGGGTCGCCACAATTGAAACAAGCTCGAACATATGGGAACATGGGGTATTGAGGTTGTTGATATGTTTGGATCATGTGTTGAGTAGGGGTTGAGGTTTGGTTTTGAGAGGTGCGGCAAACTTTGCTCAAATGACCGTAGCGTCCACAATTCGCACATAGTCGACAGGGTAAGGTAGATGGATGGTGATAGAAACAGGTGTTGCATTGAGGGTGAGGTCCAATGTAAGGTTTCTTATTTGGGTAAGTTGAGTTGGGTGCTACTTGAGTGATTGGGATAGTTTGGGGAGGTACAACTTGCGAAGCTGGTTTGGTTGCGTTGGGTGACGGCGAAGATTTGCCCATCTCGTTTTCTCTTAGAAATAGGTGGTGTAGAGGATTCGGTTCGGGTGGAGTTTGAGGTTTCGGTTGATGCTTTATCCTTCTTCTTCTCTGTCACACCCTCAATTTCCACTTGCGGAGTTCTACCGCGAGGCGTGTGAACAAACCAGAATCTGAAACACTAGTACGTCGAACGACTCTACATGGTTTGATAATACGTTTTCCAAAATCGTTCATTTTAGATTTTATATCAATTACCAATATTTAGCAGAGCATTCGTTTTAAGTTTGAGCGGAAGCATAAATAAGTAGTGATGCGGGCGCCAACACAAACGCCAAAACAAATGAAAAATCCCAAAACAATATTAATAAATGAGACTCGATAAAGATGTCTCGTTCAATGCATGTGCGTGCACCTAGAGCTCCTAGCGTCCTGAGAAACATGTAAAGAAACAAGTGTCAACATTAAAGATGAGTGAGTTCACAGGTTTTCATAAATTTGTTTGTTCGGTTATAGTTTGTTACTCCGTTATCCCCAACCCGGGATAACGTATCAGTTCCATTATTCCAATCCCGGAATAATAAGTTGTTGCTTCCAATATTCCCAACCCGGAATATTAAGTTGTTGTTTCCATCATCCCCAACCCGGGATAATAAGTTGATGTTTCCAATATTCCAAACCCGGAATATTAAGTTGATCCGTAATTAAGTTCAATATTAATGTATATAGGTAGCTAGCCTAAAGTCATGTCACGTAAGAGTTCGCGATCGAAGCTGACTGTTGTGCCTCCGTTTTGCCAGGCCTATCACATGACCATGGCGGTGTTAGGCCAATTATTCACCCGTTGACCATACCAGGTCGGCTAGCGCGACTAGCTCGGATGGGGCTTGTCGGGCCCAGTAGTACTACTTATAATTCCCCCGCTATTTAACCCAAATACTAACGATCCGAGGAGATTGTCGAGGACTTAAGTGATAAAGCTGCTTAGTGACCATAACATTACATTAACATTAACTTAGTTACCGTATAGTTATGTGACGTTAAATTCGTATAACGTAAAGAGATTGAGTTTGAGAGTGTATACATGTTTCTCCCCCTGTTGTTTAAAAACCGGATAAAGTTAGGGGCCGTGAACTCACCTTTATTTGCTCGGTTAGTGTAGCAAAGATGTTATAAGAGATGGGACCGCTAGTTGCGTCCTAACAAACCAATTAATTACACGTCAGTGTGAAATCACACCAATACAAATTCCACACGCAATTTACTCACAAAGTGATACACACAAACAACATATCTAACACTCAAACATGCATGCAAGTATTCTCATGTGATCATAGAAATCAAACAACTTATCATGAACATATTCCAAATCCATACAACACTTTATGCATACAATCACAAGTTAACAACTTTCTGCTTAACACTCAATTATTCAGCTGTTTTCTAGGATTTTTATAAAATAGTTCTAACATTCCAAAAATTCCCATATTTTTACAGTAGGTGACATTTATACCATAGAAATTTATATAATTTTTCCAAGTCCTAAATCTTTACCAATTAGCCATAAATATTAATTCATTAAGCTGCAGTCAGATTTACCGCTTTCTGACTGCAGTCCACGGAAGAATTTATTTAAAAATCACTGATCGTCCGATTAACAAAATTCCAGTTGGAGTTGCCCGGAAATTTCTATACCTAGTTGCTGTACAAAAATCATGACTCAACTCCCTACTGATTTTAAAATCCAACTTGATAAACAACCAACAAAATTCCAGAATTTTCACAGCTTTAGCTACTGAATTTGTTTGGCCCTTTAAAAATATCAAACGATTTCAGAAAATTACGAATCCGGCGCCATTAGATTCCTTATTCAAATCTCTACGTTCTAGATATCAGAAAATCCGTTTTTCGACAACTATTGACCGAGTTACAGCCAGATGAAGTCGGCTGTAACTTTTAATCAGCATCCTGTTTCAGCATATCTTTATCATAAACACGTGTAATCCCGTTCAAGCGACTAATCTAGGCGATCTAAAACCGATTTCTAATCCTAGATTAATACCAATATCTCATCCATGCATACCCTAGTTCTTACTTCTAGTTATTATAAACAAAACACAGCCCATATGTATTCAGCTTTCAAATTCATTCCAATCTCTCAATCTTGGGTTAACAATCCGAAATTATACCGTTATCCGATCTGAGAACAGCACACATATATCCGAAACAACTAGCCATTCAAACATACATATAATCCGAGACAACTAATCATTCAAGCATATATAATCCGAGACAACAAATCATTCAAGCATGCATATATATCCGAAACAACTAGACATCCAAGCATGCATATTTATCGGAGACAATAAAATCATACGATCCGAACACAACAAAGTCACACACATGTATCCGAATATGGTCTTGTATCATATGATAAGGTAAACGAACCGTGATTAAGCTAAGGAATCCGGTGATCGAAGATTGCTTGCAACCGAGAGATCCGTGACCTAGAAAAGGATGTTGTTCGCGACTGAAAGAATAGTGGGCTGTTTTGCGACTGAGTTGATAAAGGCTCCGGCTGCTGCTTGCTGCGACCGAGGAAAGAAGCAGGAAAGCTGTTGCTTGCTGCGACCGAGATAATGATGAGGGTAAGGCAGCCGACGGCAATGAAACTCTAGGGTTTTGTGTTGTGTATAGAGCATGCATGAGTGTTAGTATATATAGGCGCAAGGAATAGGGTGAGGGTTAAAAGGGAAGGGTTACGGTTTGGGTTTGTATGCGGCCGCAAGGGAGCTTGGGTGGTTTGGTTTGGGTCTTGATCACGTGGCCGAGAACTAAAGTTGCATGCTATGGGTTTCGGTTTGGTTTTGATTTTATGGCCGAGACATGTTTGGGCTTGTTCTTGGTTTAGGTTTGTGGTTTGGGTTGCATATGGCCGAGAATGGCTTAAGGTTTGAGATCTACATCACGCGGCCGAAGACTTGGGTTTCAGGTTTCCTAGTTTCACAAAGAGTTCGGTTCGTGTTTGTGTCGCGGTTCGGTTCGTGTGCATATTTATTATACATACATATATAACTAAAAATCCACACAACACACAACACGTATTTAATTCATTCACGTTGAATACTTAGCATATATACTATTCGACAAATATCACGTGTAAGTTATCCGAAAAACCCGGGATATCACATTATCCCCATGTTGAAAGAATTTTCGTCCCGAAAATTGAGTAAACGCGGTTTAGCATGTAGCGTACATGTTCAGAGTGCCACCCACAAAGAGTTAGTTCGTTAATGATAGTACACAACGTTACAAGAAGTTCCCAAGTGTCATACACAAAGATTTCCAAGTGCCATGCACAAGAATTTAGTCAACAATAGTACACGAAAGTATGAGAAATTTCCAGGTTGTCACATCATCCCCATGTTGAAAGAATTTTCGTCCCGAAAATTTAGTTAGTGGTATCGTTAGTTTGCTGTTCAGTTGCGAAGAGATGTGGGTATTTGCTTTTCATTTGGTCCTCTCTTTCCCACGTGAACTCCGGTCCACGCTTAGAGTCCCAACGAACTTTAACGATTGGAATCTTGCTGTGCCTTCGAGTCTTGATCTCACGATCCATGATCTCAATAGGCTTTTCCACGAAGTGTAGTTGTTCATCCACTTGGATCTCATCCAATGGAATAACTAAAGTTTCATCTGATAGACACTTCTTCAGATTTGACACGTGAAATACGTTGTGAACTCCACTGAGTTCGGCAGGAAGGTCTAATTGGTATGCTACGGGTCCGATTCGTTTCAAGATTACAAACGGGCCTACGTACCGTGGGTTAAGTTTGCCCCGTTTTCCAAAGCGGATTACACCCTTCCAGGGTGACACCTTTAGTAGGACGCGATCACCTACTTGAAATTCGAGCGGTTTGCGTCGTTGATCAGCGTAGCTTTTCTGTCGATCTCGTGCCGCCGCCATGCGGTTTCTGATTTGTACAATCTTTTCAGTAGCCTCAAGTATTAACTCAGGGCCTGTGAGTTGACTGTCACCGACTTCTGCCCAGCAGACCGGTGATCTAAATTTACGACCGTATAATGCCTCAAACGGTGCTGCCGAAATACTCGTGTAATAGCTGTTGTTATATGAGAATTCTACTAGGGGCAGGTGAATTTCCCAATTATTTCCGAAGTCCACTACGCATGCCCTAAGCATGTCTTCCAAGGTCTGTATGGTCCTTTCGCTTTGACCATCAGTCTGAGGGTGATAAGCTGTGCTCATATCCAAGCGGGTTCCCAACGCTTTCTGGAGTTGACCGCCAGAAGTTTGACGTGAAGCGAGCATCTCTGTCTGAGATGATGGACGTTGGCACACCGTGCCGAGAAACTACTTCCTTAATGTAGATGCGAGTCAACTTCTCCATCTTATCTGTTTCTTTAATAGCTAGGAAGTGTGCGGACTTAGTTAAACGATCCACGATCACCCAGATGGTATCGCAACCACCCAAGGTTCGCGGGAGTTTAGTGATGAAATCCATTGAGATCTGATCCCACTTCCACACTGGGATCTCAGGTTGTTGGAGTAGCCCCGATGGCTTTTGATACTCCACCTTGACTTTTGCACAAGTCAAACATTTACTCACGTAGGTGGCTATATCGGCTTTCATGTTGGGCCACCAATACGCAACTTTAAGGTCTTGATACATCTTATCCGAACCCGGATGGACAGAGTATCGAGATTTGTGAGCTTCGTCCATGACTAGCTCTCTAAGGTTTCCGTAGAGAGGTACCCATATGCGATTCATGAAATGCCGGGCTCCATTGGGCTTTACTTCCCAATCACGTTCCATTTTTCCCACTGATTCGGCTTTGATGTTTTCCTCCTTAACTGCTTCTAACTGGGCGTCGCGTATTTGATCGGGTAGCCCCGAATGAATAGTGAGTTGTAGTGCTCGTACACGACGAGGTTTCAAGTGTTCTTTCCTACTGAGGGCATCAGCTACCACGTTAGCTTTTCCCGGGTGATACCGAATGGCACACTCATAATCGTTCAAGAGTTCGACCCAGCGACGCTGTCGCATGTTCAACTCCTTCTGATCAAAGATGTGTTGAAGGCTTTTGTGGTCAGTAAAGATTGTGCACTTCGTTCCATAGAGGTAGTGTCTCCAAATCTTAAGTGCAAACACTACTGCTCCCAATTCCAGGTCATGCGTTGTGTAGTTTTTCTCGTGGACCTTCAGCTGTCGCGACGCATACGCGATGACCTTATCGCGTTGCATGAGTACGCATCCCAATCCCTGAATGGAAGCATCACAATACACTACGAAGTCATCTGTCCCTTCCGGTAAGGACAGAATGGGTGCACTGCAAAGTTTCTGCTTCAGCAATTGAAATGCTGCTTCTTGTTTTTCACCCCAAGCATACTTGATGCCTTTCTGGGTAAGGGTAGTGAGCGGTTGTGCAATCTTTGAAAACCCCTCGATGAAGCGTCTGTAGTAACCAGCCAATCCTAAGAATTGGCGGATCTCCGTCGGTGTCTTAGGTGCTTCCCAGTTTTTAATGGCTTCAATCTTGGCAGGGTCTACATGGATACCCTTTTCATTCACGACGTGCCCGAGAAACTGAACTTCCCGGATCCAGAAATCACACTTCGAGAGCTTGGCATATAGCTTTTCCTGTTGAAGTAATCCTAGCAGTAATCGTAGATGCTCAGCATGCTCTTCTTCACTTTTGGAGTAGATGAGTATGTCATCGATGAACACGATGACAAATTTGTCGAGGTATGGTTTACACACGCGGTTCATGAGGTCCATGAATACCGCAGGTGCGTTTGTAAGACCAAATGGCATGACCAAAAACTCGTAATGGCCATACCGAGTGCGAAATGCTGTCTTAGCGATATCCTCCTCCCTGACGCGTAGCTGATGATAACCGGACCGTAAATCAATCTTAGAGTAGTAACTTGACCCTTGCAGTTGGTCGAATAGATCGTCGATGCGAGGTAACGGGTATCGGTTCTTGACTGTAACCTTGTTGAGTTCCCTATAGTCGATGCACATGCGGAAAGTCCCGTCCTTTTTCTTGACAAACAGGACTGGAGCTCCCCATGGCGAAACGCTTGGTCGGATAAATCCTTTTTCCAACAGCTCTTGTAGTTGGGTCGACAGCTCCTGTAGCTCGGCTGGAGCTAGGCGGTATGGAGCCTTGGTGATAGGAGTTGCATTGCTTGCCAATTCGATTTCAAACTCCAATTGTCGATGTGGTGGAAGACCAGGTAGTTCTTCTGGGAATACATCGGAAAAATCACAGACGACAGGGATGTCTTCTATGCGTTTCTCGTCCTTAGGCTGTTCGGTAATTAGTGCGAGTAAAGCGAAGGAATTCTTTTTCCGAAGATACTTCTGAGCTTGCATAAATGAGATAATGTTGGTGACGGCGCTTGCCTTATCGCCTTGTACTGTCAGGATTTCGTCGTTCGAGAGTGGAATACGGATAGATTTTTCAAAGCAGAGGACTTCAGCCCAGACGTCGGATAGCCAGTCCATTCCGACTACCACGTCAAAACTACCCAGGGTAGTTATCATCAGATCAATGGTAAAAGTGTGGCCCGCGAGTTTGAGTTGACAGCCGGATACGATTTGGGTCACATCTACCGATTTACCATTGGCTAATTCTATCACATAAGGGGTCTCTAATGGTTTAAACGTGAGATTTAGGTTCTTCCTAAAAGACTCAGATATAAAACTCCTATCCGCACCCGTATCAAAAAGCACAGTAGCAAAATGTTCATTAAGGGGAAACTTACCGGTGACCACGTTCGTGTCGTTTCTGGCCTCTCCGCGGCCCAATGTAAATGCGCGACCTTTGGCACCTCCTGTGCCACCGTTCCCATTATTGTTGTTGTCATTATTGTTGCGGTTGTTGTGGTTGTTTCCACCATTATTGTTGTTGTTGCGCAACTGTGGGCAGTCTTTTCTGAAATGAGCAGTGCTACCACACTGATAGCATCCCCGGTTTATACCCTGCTGCTGACCTTGGGGCTGGTTCTGATTTTGTCGGGACATGATTTCCCCACGACAATCCTTTGCTGCATGTCCCATCTTGCCACATCTTTGGCAGCGACTTCCGGCACAAGGGCCGTTATGGTGGAGATTACAGCGGTTGCACTGCGGCTTTCGGCCCGCATAGCCGCTTGCATTCGGGTTGTTGATATTGTTGTTGTTGTTGTTGTTGTTGTTGTTGTTGTTGTTGTTGTTGTTGTTGTTGGCGAGATGATTTTGATGACCCCGGTGGCTGTGGTAATGATTGAACCGTTTCTGGTTCCCTTGCTGCGGATGTGATGACGAAGGCTGTCGAACAGTGGAGTCTTCAAATTTTCTTTTGTTATCTGGGGCGACTTCAGTGGTACCCCGTGCTGGCAGTTTCTTCTGTTCCACCGCTTTATCGGTGAGTTTGTGAGCCAGTCGGATTGCTTGATGTTCAGTTACAGGGTTACTAGACATCACCATACCCTGAATTTCCGGAACCAGACCCCCGAGATAGAACTCGAGTCTTTTCCCCACCGTGTTGGCCAAATCGGGACACAGAAATACTAAGTCATGATGTTTTGCAGTGTAAGCTTCAATTTCCGATCCCACCATCTTGTGGTTCCATAGAGCTTGCTCCAATTGTTGCACTCTGTCTCGTGGACAGTACTCCTCTTTAATCAGGGCCTTGAACTCAGTCCATGCCATTGCGTTCGCAGCTATAAGCCCACGGGTTTGAACTTGGGCATTCCACCATGTCAGTGCCCCATCTTCCAGCGTTGAGGCTGCGTATTTGACCTTGTTTGCCTCTAGGCAGTTGCACATTTCAAAAACGGATTCTGATTTTTCGATCCAGCGGACCAATCCAATGGGTCCTTCCGCCCCCGAGAATTTACTAGGCTTTGCGTCAAGGAACATCTTATAGGGGTTAAAGCCCCCTCCTGCTGACAGAGAACAGGAAGTCAGCAAGGAATTTTACTAGCCTCACTATTAGATTTCCACGCGAAAATTTAATAATGGTTACCGGCCGGCTGGTTCTGAACACCCGCTAAAGCTGCGTTCACATGCTCCTGAATCATGGCAGCTAGCTCTTCGGGCGTCAAGTTAAGGTTTCCACGTCTTCCCGTCGCCATTTAGATCTTCGAAACACAACACAAGCACACCCCGATCAGTCTATACATCCAATATAGTTATCCTACTTCGTACTTTAATAATTATTAAGTTATGCCAACTCAATATGTTAAATAGTCAAAAGAAATACTTGATTAACTAAAATCTCAACGTCTTACAAAAGTGTAAATCAAACATACGAATTTACTATAAAGTTTCAAGTTTAAACACAAATGGAAAATAATAAACTGGAGGAAAACAAATAATATAAACGAGACGTGTCAGTCGTCTACATCTCCATCCCCCAAGTCATTGTCGTTGCCGTCATCCTGTGCGTCATTTCCAGCTTCCTCAGCTGGGTCCTCCTCCGGATCCTCTTCAGGATCCTCCTCTGGATCTTCCTCTGGATCCTCCTCTACCGGCACTGGAGGCGCCGGTGCTGGTTCAAGTGCTTGATTTTGAAGTTCCTGAATGTTCCAACTGTTTTCCAGGACTCTGTCCTCCAGCCAGTCGGCTCTTATCTGCTCAGCACGCAGATCTCTGGCTATGGTGTTACGAGCTATCTTGCTCGTACGATGCTCTTCCTCGAGCGAGTCGGTCTTTCCGGTAAGGTGTCGGATCATCCATCCTTGTGCTAAGATGGTTTCCTGCATTCTTTCTAACTGTTTTTGTTGTGTATGCACTAGGATTCTAAGCATGTCAATTCCTATTTCTACAGGATTAACCGGTTCAACCGGTACAGCAATAGTTGGGCGCAACGACGACTCCTCCCCCAGAGCGAGCCTCTTTCTCGCCGCTGAGCGTGTCTCTACGCCATAAGGTAGTATGGGTTCCACCATTGGTGCCTTTCCTGGTGCCCTTGGTGGCGTAAGTCTGTCGGACGATGATGACGATGAGGATGATGACATTGCCTGTTTGGTCGTGTAGTTAGTTATGAGTTGTTTTCATTTCTTATTATGAAGGCATAATCTACCAAACACAATTGTGGTATATTGCATAACAAGATAATAATTCAGTGCCAAACTAGGTCTAGTGTCGTGATATCAGCTATAGTTTAGATCTACTTCTAATGCAAACCTGGTTCTCTATAGCTAGTGGCTCTGATACCAATCTGTCACACCCTCAATTTCCACTTGCGGAGTTCTACCGCGAGGCGTGTGAACAAACCAGAATCTGAAACACTAGTACGTCGAACGACTCTACATGGTTTGATAATACGTTTTCCAAAATCGTTCATTTTAGATTTTATATCAATTACCAATATTTAGCAGAGCATTGGTTTTAAGTTTGAGCGGAAGCATAAATAAGTAGTGATGCGGGCGCCAACACAAACGCCAAAACAAATGAAAAATCCCAAAACAATATTAATAAATGAGACTCGATAAAGATGTCTCGTTCAATGCATGTGCGTGCACCTAGAGCTCCTAGCGTCCTGAGAAACATGTAAAGAAACAAGTGTCAACATTAAAGATGAGTGAGTTCACAGGTTTTCATAAATTTGTTTGTTCGGTTATAGTTTGTTACTCCGTTATCCCCAACCCGGGATAACATATCAGTTCCATTATTCCAATCCCGGAATAATAAGTTGTTGCTTCCAATATTCCCAACCCGGAATATTAAGTTGTTGTTTCCATCATCCCCAACCCGGGATAATAAGTTGATGTTTCCAATATTCCAAACCCGGAATATTAAGTTGATCCGTAATTAAGTTCAATATTAATGTATATAGGTAGCTAGCCTAAAGTCATGTCACGTAAGAGTTCGCGATCGAAGCTGACTGTTGTGCCTCCGTTTTGCCAGGCCTATCACATGACCATGGCGGTGTTAGGCCAATTATTCACCCGTTGACCATACCAGGTCGGCTAGCGCGACTAGCTCGGATGGGGCTTGTCGGGCCCAGTAGTACTACTTATAATTCCCCCGCTATTTAACCCAAATACTAACGATCCGAGGAGATTGTCGAGGACTTAAGTGATAAAGCTGCTTAGTGACCATAACATTACATTAACATTAACTTAGTTACCGTATAGTTATGTGACGTTAAATTCGTATAACGTAAAGAGATTGAGTTTGAGAGTGTATACATGTTTCTCCCCCTGTTGTTTAAAAACCGGATAAAGTTAGGGGCCGTGAACTCACCTTTATTTGCTCGGTTAGTGTAGCAAAGATGTTATAAGAGATGGGACCGCTAGTTGCGTCCTAACAAACCAATTAATTACACGTCAGTGTGAAATCACACCAATACAAATTCCACACGCAATTTACTCACAAAGTGATACACACAAACAACATATCTAACACTCAAACATGCATGCAAGTATTCTCATGTGATCATAGAAATCAAACAACTTATCATGAACATATTCCAAATCCATACAACACTTTATGCATACAATCACAAGTTAACAACTTTCTGCTTAACACTCAATTATTCAGCTGTTTTCTAGGATTTTTATAAAATAGTTCTAACATTCCAAAAATTCCCATATTTTTACAGTAGGTGACATTTATACCATAGAAATTTATATAATTTTTCCAAGTCCTAAATCTTTACCAATTAGCCATAAATATTAATTCATTAAGCTGCAGTCAGATTTACCGCTTTCTGACTGCAGTCCACGGAAGAATTTATTTAAAAATCACTGATCGTCCGATTAACAAAATTCCAGTTGGAGTTGCCCGGAAATTTCTATACCTAGTTGCTGTACAAAAATCATGACTCAACTCCCTACTGATTTTAAAATCCAACTTGATAAACAACCAACAAAATTCCAGAATTTTCACAGCTTTAGCTACTGAACTTGTTTGGCCCTTTAAAATATCAAACGATTTCAGAAAATTACGAATCTAGCGCCATTAGATTCCTTATTCAAATCTCTACGTTTTAGATATCAGAAAATCCGTTTTTCGACAACTAATGACCGAGTTACAGCCAGATGAAGTCGGCTGTAACTTTTAATCAGCATCCTGTTTCAGCATATCTTTATCATAAACTCGTGTAATCCCGTTCAAGCGACTAATCTAGGCGATCTAAAACCGATTTCTAATCCTAGATTAATACCAATATCTCATCCATGCATACCCTAGTTCTTACTTCTAGTTATTATAAACAAAACACAGCCCATATGTATTCAGCTTTCAAATTCATTCCAATCTCTCAATCTTGTGTTAACAATCCGAAATTATACCGTTATGCGATCTGAGAACAGCACACATATATCCGAAACAACTAGCCATTCAAACATACATATAATCCGAGACAACTAAACATTCAAGCATATATAATCCGAGACAACAAATCATTCAAGCATGCATATATATCCGAAACAACTAGACATCCAAGCATGCATATTTATCGGAGACAATAAAATCATACGATCCGAACACAACAAAGTCACACACATGTATCCGAATATGGTCTTGTATCATATGATAAGGTAAACGAACCGTGATTAAGCTAAGGAATCCGGTGATCGAAGATTGCTTGCAACCGAGAGATCCGTGACCTAGAAAAGGATGTTGTTCGCGACTGGAAAGAATAGTGGGCTGTTTTGCGACTGAGTTGATAAAGGCTCCGGCTGCTGCTTGCTGCGACCGAGGAAAGAAGCAGGAAAGCTGTTGCTTGCTGCGACCAAGATGATGATGAGGGTAAGGCAGCCGACGGCAATGAAACTCTAGGGTTTTGTGTTGTGTATAGAGCATGCATGAGTGTTAGTATATATAGGCGCAAGGAATAGGGTGAGGGTTAAAAGGGAAGGGTTACGGTTTGGGTTTGTATGCGGCCGCAAGGGAGCTTGGGTGGTTTGGTTTGGGTCTTGATCACGTGGCCGAGAACTAAAGTTGCATGCTATGGGTTTCGGTTTGGTTTTGATTTTATGGCCGAGACATGTTTGGGCTTGTTCTTGGTTTAGGTTTGTGGTTTGGGTTGCATATGGCCAAGAATGGCTTAAGGTTTGAGATCTACATCTCGCGGCCGAAGACTTGGGTTTCAGGTTTCCTAGTTTCACAAAGAGTTCGGTTCGTGTTTGTGTCGTGGTTCGGTTCGTGTGCATATTTATTATACATACATATATAACTAAAAATCCACACAACACACAACACGTATTTAATTCATGCACGTTGAATACTTAGCATATATACTATTCGACAAATATCACGTGTAAGTTATCCGAAAAACCCGGGATATCACATTCTCCTCCTTGAAATCCTTGTTCCGGATTTGGTTCTCGGTGAGCGCTGTTGCTAGCTCCATTGCTGCTTCCAAAGTTGCAGGCGAGGTACTTATCACAGAGTCTTGAATCTTTGATGGAAGACCACGAATGTAGTGCTCGATCAAATGCTAGAGGGGAGTGAACAAGTTGGGAACCATTTGATTTAACTCAAAGAATCTCTTGTTGTATGTGGTGTGGTCGCCTTCCTTTTGTTTCAAAGAATGGAACTCATCCTCCAATTTCTTGATTTCGCTTCTTGGGCAAAACCGTCTTGTCATGATTCCCTTCAACTCTTCCCAAGTCAAAGTCATAGTATCTTCAACACCTCGTTTGGTCTTCTCTGTATTCCACCATGTGAGTGCTGTTCCAAGTAAACGACCGGTAGCATAACGCACTTTGCGATCATCGGGGCAATCGCAATTTAGAAAAGTGTTCTCCATTTCTTCGAACCAATGGAGAAGAGCGGTGACACCTTCAGTACCTTCGTATTTTGGAGGATCGCAGGATTTGAAATGTTTGTAGGTGCATGTAGTGACTTTTGGGGAAAGATTGACATTGTTTTGATCTTCTTGGTGGGTTGGGTTGACAGAATTAGCGGTAAGGGCTTGTTGAACTTGAACTACGATGTTGGGTATTACGGTCGCCATTTGCTGAGCGATTTGGGCAGCCATGCGTTCACGGGCTTTTCCTGCTCTCATCCTCCTACGGGCGAGGTTAGAAGACATCTACAAGGAATACATGTCAAGAGTATGAGTTGGATACTTTTGGGATCGTGGGTCGTGTTTGGGAATGAACATTCATAAAATAAATATAGAAAAATAATTCTACTACATCCATAGGATGTCTTGGGCTTTGCTCGTAATTGGGCCTTGCATGCCGCCATACTTCACCTTCGTAATCACGTGGGCCCCCATGATTACCGGGTTTTTCATATGGTTCGCATGTGTTAGCCTGGTTACGTACACTAAAACCCGGAGAAAATCGAGAAATATGTAACGTATGATATTCGGAATGTGCCCAGGCATGGACACGGTGACATCTCAAAGTGGGGTTAGTTCGAACGACGTTTGGTGTGGCATGCTTTGGCCTAATAGGTCCGTCGTACTCTCATCGTTAGTCCCCAGGTAGGCAAACTGGTCCGTTATTTTGGATTTATACGAATGCCAACCTAGACAGGACGTTCCGACTACCGGTACTTGTACCCTTCCGGTTACTACATGCCCGTCGCAGAACTTACTTTGATGAGATTTGAAAATTGCAACAAAATCCTTGAATAATGAGAGTATGAAAAATGAATTGAATATATGAACATTGATATATGTATAATGAATATGTATATAAGCATGTATGTTTGACTGTAAATATAAACAAATATGAAACAGATAAATATCACAAGTTTGTATGTAACCACCTAATCAATTAAAATTTAGGCAGACTATAGTATAGGCTCTAAGGGTCTAATAACCTATCCTATATCCCTATAGTCATGGCTCTGATACCAATCTGTCACACCCCGACCCGCAGCGGAAAAGGTGATCGGGGCATGATTAGGTTATCATCAAAGCTCATGACATTTATTATACGTTTCATATTCATTAATACAATTTAATGGAAATTTACAATAAATGTTACAACATGCTCTAACTATCAATCTAAGCTTCTTTGTTCTCTTCTAAGGCATTTCCTATGTTTTCCTCGCTTCAACCTGTTCACCTGTATCATGTGTAAAAGAGTTTTTGGATCAACATAAAGTTGGCGAGTGAATCCTATGGAAAACATTTGAACAAGTTTATCCAATTGATTATAAATAATGTGCATAACCACATATGAGTAAATGTAGATGTAAATTTATTCACACAACACATAATATTAAATATTGCACACACATACATCAAATGATTGTTTTGAGGCACGCGTTGTTCGACTCGTCTCCCACGAGGAACTGATGGGCCTAATGAATGAGTTTTGAGGCACGCGTTGTTCTACGAACTGATGGGCCTAATGAATGAGTTTTGAGGCACGCGTTGTTCTTACGAACTGATGGGCCTAATGAATGAGTTTTGAGGCACGCGTTGTTCTTACGAACTGATGGGCCTAATGAATGAGCTTTGAGGCACGCGTTGTTCTACGAACTGATGGGCCTAATGAATGAGTTTTAAGGCACGCGTTGTTCAACTCGTCTCCCACAAGGAACTGATGGGCCTAATGAATGAGTTTTAAGGCACGCGTTGTTCAACATCGTCTCCCACAAGGAACTGATAGGCCTAAATAATTTGCATACAACTTTGACAATATGTAATACATCACAACCAAACAATAGTTACATTCTAGTTTAAATCATATAATGGTATAGCACGAGTTTGCATAAGAGAATTAGTTTAAGCGACACATGATACACCCCAAAACATGAATAAAAAGGGGAATTTGTAAGAATTCACTCACAATGGGTGCGTTCGGTTGATGATGTTGAATGCACGCGAAGTGGTTTTAACCCCGAGTAAAATTAACCTAGATAAATAGCATTATGGTTCGGTAAGTAAACGGATTTTATTAATCCATTTTAGTAGGATTTGATGGGTGCATTTTTGTGAGTTTAAGGCTATTTTCTAACCTTAAAAATGTTATTTTTAAGTATTTTTAATTTATTTTTAATTAAAATAAACAAATAAAAAAATAATAAAAAAAATTTTGATTTTTTTGCTACAGTTGACTTTAACTTTGACCGTTGACTTGACCGTTGACCGGTTCGCTTGTGTGTAATTGTGCGCCGGGCAGGACTCGAACCCGAGACCTCCCGTACGCGTGCACGCAGCTCTACCAACTGAGCTACGTGTCTAACCCATCATATTTCTGTTTTTAATTACATATATATATTAATTAGATTTTAACAGAAAATCCTTTATTTTAAAAACGATTTTAATTCAGAGAACCGGTGCGCTCCACAGGTCTCGAACCCGGGACCTGTGGGTTGAGTTAACACATAGTCCACCGCTGGACTGTGTGTTTAACATGTTATTTAATTCGATTTTTATTATACTTAAATACAAACTGAACATTTCCTTTTCTGTCTTAAATAAAAAGATAGATAATTGTCCGAGTCGGTGCAGAAGACCGGACTCGAACTCGCGTCCTGTGATTAAACATACACACAGTCCACCACTGGACTGTGTGTCTAACTTGGTTATTATTCCGGTTATTAATATACTTAACATATACATAAAATAAATCTGGTTCAGTTAACAAAAAAAGGAATTTTTATTAAGGCAGCGTGTGTGGAAACAAGATTCGAACTCGGGACCTTTGCGTGTTTAATGTGCACACAGTCCACCGCTGGACTGTGTGTCTAACCCGATTAATAACTTGATTTTAATTATACTTATACATTACAGGTACTTCATCTTCTTCGTTGGTTTTAACCAGAATCGGAAATCCGACTGGTTCGATGATTAATTCATATTCTTTAGTGTCAGATGGTTAAATACATGTGAGATTTAATAAAAAGAATGAAGAAATTAGGCGTGAGATATACCGACTCGATTCCTCTGTTTCTCCGGTGACAGCAAACACTTCCGGCGACGTGCGTCTTACAGCAGAGAGTCTTCAGAAAGCTTGAAAAGGATGTGGGTGACTTCGGTATAAGCTCAGGGGGTTTAGTAATGCTTAGAAATGAAGAACTCGGTTTTCCGGCGATGACCAGAAATTATTCCGGCGACTTGTAACGACTGATTCCGAGTGTTTTAGCGAGTGTTTAAGAGAGTGTTCGAGGGATTAGACTGGTTGGATTGAGAAAAACTAGTTCTGTTTTATAGGCTGCTTATGCCCTTGACTTCCTTGCCATTACCGCGGTTACGACCCGGAATTAAAGCTAGACATCGGTTATAACCGATGTCGTCGTTAATATAAACGTTAAGTAAAGAGTAATTGTCGCAATTGGCGAAAACTTCGGACTTTCCGGCGTCTGCGGATTTGGGCGCCGGTTTTGAATTCGGAAACGCATGATATCAATTAAATAATTCTAATAACTAACAAAAATCACAATTGGCGCAGCGGTTTAAATGTTGGGTGTTAAGTTGTTGTTGAACCGGTACAGACCCGGGTTCGAAACCCGGCAGAACCAAAACATTTTTATTTTGCGATTTTTAACAGTTTTTCAAAAACAACTTATATATTCCAATATAATAATTGATTATGTATCGTTTAAAATTATTTTGGGCATTTAATTCGCAACGAAATTTTTAACTGATTGTTCGGTTAATAAACGGAGCGGGTTTGGTAAAATCCATTTTTGACGAATGTTACATATATATTATTTCAACTTCATAAGCCAAATTCGACCTGACGAGCGTAGGTCCGTAACGAGCGTTGAATCCGTAATGAGTCCTAAATATATATACTATTATTATTATATCGCCGTAGTCGACTAAAGAGCGTAGGTCCTAACGAGCGTCAAATCCGTAAGGAGTCATAAATATATACTATTATTATTATAATGTCAGAGTCGTCGTAACGAGCGTATAATGATCATTGAAAAATAAAAAATATTATTTCGACTCCGTAAGCCGAAGTCGTTGTAATGATCGTAGATCTGTAACGAGCGTCGAATCCGTAATGAGTCCTAAGTATATACTATTATAATTATATTGTCGTAGTCGATGTAACGAGCGTAGGTCTGTAACGAGCGTCGAATCCGTAACGAGTCCTAAAGATATAGTATTATAATTATGTCGTCGTAGTCGTCGTAATGAGCGTACATTCATACCTAGTGTATACGAACCATTAAAGAGAAAATAAAAATATTATTTCGACTTCGACGTCGAAGTCGACGTAACGAGCATGTTCGTAATGCGCATATAATAATCACTAAAAAATAAAAAGAAAATATTATTTCGAGTTGGTAAGTAGAAGTCGTTGTAACGAGCGTACGTCCGTAACAAGCATCGAATCAATAAAGAGTCCTAAATCTATACTATTATTATATCATCATAGTCGACGTAACGAGCGTAGGTCCGTAACGAGCGTGGAAACCTTAACGAGTCCTAAATATATAGTATTATAATTATATCGTCGTAGTCGACGTTACAAGCGTAGGCCCGTGACGAGTTTCGAATCCGTTAGGAGTCCTAAATATATAGTATTATTTATTATACCTATCGTATAACATACTAAAAAACATAATAAAAATATTATAACGGACTAAAAAATATATTATTTTTTGTTTTTTAGGATGATGAAGGAAGTTGAATTGAATGATCAGCTCGAGCTGCTGGAGCAGGAGGAGCAGGTAGAGCAAGTGGAGCAGCAACAACGTCTGCCGGCGGATCCACTTACGATTCACCCATACTTGGAGATTCGTCCGGAGTCCGTGGTTGCTGGCCGTTGCGCCAAGCTTAGGAGGATGCGTGTCGGTGGACACTGGCGGTTTGTTGGTAGTCTCTTATGACCCTCACGGAGGTCGATAGGGTGCGAAGTTTATTCCGCCCGGTTCACCGTGGGATCGACTTTTTGAGTTATCGCTATGCCAAGCTACAGAGAGATTCTCGTCGAGGTTCTGTCGTTGTTCAAGTTTCGTCCTCGTCGGGCAGACCTGCTGTGGACCCAGCGCACCCCCCTCTACCCGAGGTTTCTTTCTGCCTGGCTGGTCAGGCGCGTGATATGTCGCTTTTAGAGTATGCGACTCGCTGCGGTTTATACCAGGAGGCTAAGATCGTTACGGATCTCTATACGCAGGTACGTTATATTAATATTTGTATTGTTCTTATTACTATACATTTAATATTATTAACGTTTTTTGGGTTTTGGGGTGTGATTGCGAAAAACGAGTCTTCGGACCACATGAACTCCAAGGGGAGGGTTTCGTGTATTATTGACCCGCGTTACAGTTACGTTAGTTATTATTGTTAATATTAGGTATAATTGTGTGATTATTATTACTGTTTGGTCCCCTCTATGCAGGTATCTTCACAGGCTGATCTCATCTTCCATCGCTGCGTGTGGGAAGAGCCGGGAGTGGTGTACGAGCGGGGATCTATTTTTCCTTTATTGACCCGCAATTACTATCGTCGATACAGCCGAAGAGGTTGGGGATGAGAAGTGGTATCCGGGATGAAGATTGCTCGGAAGGACGGCCAGCCCTTCGTGCCGAACCAGCTGCCGGAACAGTTCAAACTGGTATATCTGCCACCTGTGTCGGGGAGGTGCCAGAGCCGATGCCAGATATAGACATTCCGGACCTGCCATAGTCGTGTTGATCATCGTAGGCGCTTTTGTTCCCCCGGCACGTTGGCCCCGGTCCCGCCCTAGGAGCAGCAGCGTATCAGCAGCTACGGCACGATGTTAACAAGTTGTCGTATGAGCTGCAGTTGTTTGTTCAGGAGCGCAGGAGCGTCAACAACGTGAAGGGTTACCTCCACGACCATACCATCCACCTCTAGTATGGTATCAGCAACATCAGGAGCAGTGGGAGGATCCGCTGCCATAATATTTTATCTTTTGTTATGTACTTAGTATTTAGTTATATTTTATTTTTTGTTATGTATGTACAAACTTACATTCTGTATATCAAACTTATGTTGTTTATATAATATTCAGGCGTTTTGAAACAATATAGTATTTTTATTATAATGGTATAGTATAGAAACGGTATAATATATTTGAATCGTACCCGAGTATTTCAAAATAATTAACCGTATAATATTTTTAAACGTTATAGCATTCGAACCACATCCAGACTTGGTATAGTAGTTTAATTTAAACAATGGTGATATTGAAACGGCATAATATATATTTGAACCATACCCGAGATTTTCATAATAATTAACAGTATAATATTTTAAACGTTATAGTATTCGAACCGCACTCAGACTTGGTATAATATTTTAATTTAAACAATAACGGCAAAATATTTGAACCATACCGGAGTTTTTCAAAAGATTTATTGGTATATAATATTAGCGGTATAATGTTTTAAACGATCTAAGGTTGGAACTGGGTGAGAAATTATAACACCTAAAACACCAAATTCACCAAACATAATTATGATGGGTTATATACGTTGTGCATAGCTCTATACGTAGCGTATATATACCCTAGTATTTTGTGCTATTAATTGCTAGCCAGACGCTGAAATCTATGCTTTCTATACGTAACGTGTATAACCATAAGTGTGCAAATAGGCAGCAGAAGTATGCCAATATATAGTTTGAGCCCTAATAAAACTGAAGATTTTTAACTTGTTGCTTTAATTTGTAATAATATTTAATTTGATTCCTCGTGTTTACGATATTGCTCTACACATATGTAATTCAATTTCAGGGATTGCATTGGCAAATGGCAAATGAAACTCAAAGATATAATCAGGCCTCTATGTATTGAGTCAATAAAATATACCACAATTTTAGCATCATGGAAGTTTACATATAGTAAGAGAAACTACTGGAACCTAGGCCTCACCGAAACTACGAGAGAGCGCTTCCTATGGATTGTGACACCAAATGCCTCACTCATATCCAAATCCTCATTTTTTTTCCTGGCAAGCTCATATCAAATTTGTAAACTATATTTGCTAATGCAAGCTCCATAACAGGCACACTAAATTGAATACCGGGGCATGATCTTCTGCCAACGCCGAATGGAATTCATTCAAACTGAAACCCTTGATAATTTATCGAATTGTACAATAACCTCTCTGGCCTAACTCATTTGGTTCTTCCCATAAGGCAGGATCTCTTCCTATTGCCCACGCATTGATAAACACTTGTGTGCCTGCTGAATATCATACCCCATTAGTTTTACATCTTGCATTGATTTTCTGGGAAGTAGAAGTGAGAATGGAGGATGCAATCGCAAAGTCTCTTTTATGACAGCCTTAAGATAAGGCATTTTCTCCAAATCCTCCTCGGAAATCATGGCTCTTCCTTGTGCTATTTCAGTTACTTCTCGTTGGAGCTTTTTCATTACTCTTAAGTTTTTTATTAGTTCACTCATTGCCCACTCTAGAGTTGCATATGTAGTATCAGTTCAGCTGCAAATGCTTCCTATAAGGAACAAAAACTCTGGTGATTTTAAGTATATTCAAAAGACAACAAGAAACGAACTAGAAATTTTAAGATTATGTGTGCTTAGAGAATGCAGTATGAAGCTTCCATATGAAAGCTTAAGTAACAAATTAAATAAACACAATTGAACCCATGTAAATAAACTATGTCATGTAAAAGAATGAGCATGTCCTTATGATTTCTTGAAAGTTAGTAAATTATTTAGGTATTCTTGTAAAGTTATTTACACATCTAGAAATTACGTATAGCAAAGTTTAAGGGAGATGGAGAAATCATACCATGATGAGAGCTTTAAGGGAGTCTCTACAAAGATTATTATCGGATGTGTTGTTTTTTTGCAAATCTAGTAAAACTTCAACAAAGTCTTCACCTTCATTACTTTTAGCATCCTCCCAATTTTCCTTGTTTACATGTTCTTCAATAATTCTTTCAAGAAACTCATCAAATTCTTTGGCTATTTTTTCTGCTCTACGTACCGTACCAGTGACTTGATCTACACATGATAACCATGGAATATAACTACCAACATTAAAGACATTAAACGTATCCACAAACACTCTTAATAACCTTCTGTACTTGGGTCCATCCAGTTTCTTTCCGAGGGCAACCCTGCTAATTATGTTATTTGTTAGTGAAGCGAACATTGATCCCATATCAACCGTCGTCCCACAACTTTCTCCGAGCACCAGAATCATATCAAGTATCTCGCTGTCTCTCACTTTTTGGTACGACTTAACTCGGGTGTTACTTAGAAGCTTGAGCACCACAAGGCTCTTCAACTGCCTCCAATATTTCCCATATGGGGCAAATGATATGCTCTTAGAGCCATAGAAGAGTATGTTGGGAACAAGTAAGTTTGGACGACTACAAAATGAGAGATCTTGGGTTTTCATGATCTCATGGGCTGCTTCAGCAGATGATGCTACAAGTGTGGGGATGCTGCCAAGGTGAAGGAGCATCACTGGCCGTACTTTTGGGACATAATATGGAGGTTGTGATTAGGGTTTGAGTCTAGTTGGTGGAAGTTTCCAATTATGGGAAGTTTTCGTGGTGATGGTGGTATGTTTTTCCTATTCTTCTTATCAAATGAAATCCATTTGACACAAATAAACATCACTAAAAGGATGCATGAAAACAAAAAGAGGAGAAAAGTTTCAAAGGATGAAAAAAGTTTCATGAGTTTAGTAGCTAGCACCTTTTTGGCTTTGTTGTGCCCTAAGGCGATCATGAAAGCATCTGAATAAATAGTAGTGTATCTCAATAAATAACTACATATTTTATTTATTATTAATATGCATAATAAAACTAATATTAATATTAAGATTGAGTCGGTTCAGGCAATGACCTGTTTTTCTACTTCAACAGTGAGTTACAAAAAATTAGATCGCACGTGTGATAAGTGTTTTTTAAGTTCAAGAAACCGAGTTTAGAAAAAGAAAAATTCACAAATGTTTATATTTTAAAATACAGCAACTGCGTCGGTGGTGATCGATCACTGACATATACCCAAAATACTAAAAGGTAGTATTTAATTAGTCTTCGGATTAGTTGGGTGTGATCCCTGTGGGCAACAAGTTCAATTTTATTCGATTTGGCTTTTAAGCATTCGCAATTAACTCTTCATATTAATATGTGAGGGTATTTTATATAATAGTTGTGAGTGGTGAAAAAATAAAATAAAACTGTTTATAAGTAAATTTAAAAAAACACTTAAACCATCTACAATAAAAAACATAAAAAATACCTAAAAGTGTGTCTAGTCACCGTCATATCATAAAATCATTTATTCTTAAAAAACAATGAAAACTCACCAGTAACAAAACCTTAAAAACATTTAAATATAATACCACGTCATCACTAATTTTAAATAAAAAAGAATATCTCTTTTTTACATTATACCCAACCCTCCCACCCGGACCCACCAACAGACACAATCCCCCACCTTTTGTTCATTTTTTTCTACAAAAATGGAAGCTAAATATGAAGGCCCCAAAAGCTAAAAACAAATTCACTATCACATCAGCCTAAAAAAATTGGATAAAAATACCCAATTGGGGTTGCTCTTTAAGGGTTGTGAAACAAACAAAATAAAACAAATAATAATAAAAGTATAAAAAATACTATTATTTAATTAAAATGAAAAAAAAGTATTTTTTAGTATAATTACAAAAAAGGACTAGAGAACTGTAATTGATTTTTGAATGCTCTTGTTGCGGGTTTCCAAGAAAATCGTAGCATCCATCAGTCGTCTAGTTGCTTTTCAATAAATAACTAACCGTTAAAAGACCAGTCATTCCCATTGCTTATTATCATAATTTAATTTAGAGTAAATTGTGTTTATGGTTTCTATGGTTTAGTGGTTATTGTTATATTTTACAAAAACCAAATGTTTTGCAATTTACATACCAAAATTTCTATTTTATTAGGGTTTTGATCCACCACACTAACTACATCTAACTTATGGTCAATTCATGATCACATGAGAGGCATGTGCTAGATATTTTGATGATTGACCATTCAAATGAAAAAAAAAAACCAACTTCACTTTTCTAACACTGATTTTATTTCTCCCCACTCTTAATCTTAAATCTTAATTTTTTATAAAAGAGTTATACTTTGCAACTTCGATTACGATTATGGTAATGGACTGGATCTACTCATACGCACTATAAGAATACGTAAGATAATTCTATTTCAAATGTGTTGATAAAAGGAAGGTACCAACTTTAAGAGCACGCACTAGGGATGAACATGGTATTCGTTCGGTACCAAACTGGCGCCGGTATCGAAAAACAGAGAAAGTGGTATCGATACTGAATATACCTATTTGGTACCTGTACCCGATACCAAATGTTCATCCCTAACAAGCATAACACTCTTTGCGTGATAGTCTTGACAAATTCATATTACAAATCCTTTTGTTTCTTTTGCTTCTGAGATTTTACCAAATAAAGAGTAGTTTTGTGTTCTTGATTTTGGTGTCGTCTAAATTGTCAGTTTGTAATACAAGTAAATATTTTCTAAACAGTTTTTAAAACCCATAATGGATGATTTCAATTTTTAATAACAAGTTAGGTTTAGTAGATATAACTATTAATTATGAAACTTTTACATTATATATATTTGTTTTTTCGGCTAGTTTTAAAATTGCAAGGCACCCGCGTTAACATATTTTTTTTACCATGGTAATAATTGTATTAAAGTTGCTATATTTTAAAACAACCCTCTACTTAGCACATGCCTCTCATATGATCAAAAATTAATTATAAGTTGGATGAAGTTAGTGGTGTTGACCTAAACCGAATAAAAACCTTAGTATGTAAATTGTAAAATATTTGAATTTTGTAAAATATAGCAATAACCACTAAACCACAGAGACCAAAACCGCAATTTGCTCTTTAATCTAATTAGAAAATCAACTATTTTATACTTGATTTTTGAACGGTAAATCTTACTCCTACCCTACATTAAGTTAATATCTAAATATTAATAAAAGACTACAAATAATGCCACATGGCATTCTTTCCTTCAACCCCATAAATTTTATTTTTATTTATTTAATATATTTCTTATAATATTAATAACCAATATATATATATCACTTATCTTTATCTTTATCCTTATCTTTATTTTAATATTAATAAATTCAATTAATAATATTATAAATATCTAAATCTAATATCTAATAAATTATTAATATCTCTTGAACTAATACCAAAAAAAATTAATCTTCTATCTAACTTATAATAAAAGACTCCAAGTAATGTCGCATGTTATTCTCTCCTTTAATTTTTAAATAATAAATATCTAATTTAATTAATATATAGTAACATAAATGAAAAGTATTATTAAATCCTTCAGTTTATTTTCCATTATTTTGGTTATCCGTAATTTATAATTTTGTTTTACAATATTATATTATTTTTTTTAATTTTTTGTTATCCGTTAATTTATACATTTATTTTATAATATTATATTATTTCTCATATTTATTAAAAAGATTCCAGTAGATTTTATAAAACAGTCATGATAAGTAGATTTTCTAAAGCTGTAAGAATCCTCAATTTGAATTGGGCTCCATAGAACAATTCAATATCATACACTCTTTGTTTAGTATTTGTTTATGTTAAAATAATGACCCATTTGTATAATAAGGATATTACAATTTACAAACACTACAAGCTTCAACTATATGCGCCTTTAGTTATAGTAAATTTATTGGACAATTAGGCCGATTTACTTCAATCACTATCGCTATATGGTAATATATAGATATAAGGTATTGCAAAATATAGTCAGATAAGACCCACGAATTAACAAATATACACTTTTAAATTTAAGTTACTTTTTATATGATTATTAAGTTATATTTTGATTAATTGTTGTAATTCAAAATCAATAATATTTAATTTATTTTTTCATTACTATAGAAGGTATTTAAATAGCTCATTGAGTTTACATTTGACCGGTGGAATAAAGTAATGGGACGATTTTAATTTATTTAGTTATTAACAATAACAAATACACAATTTAAAGTAATAAGTACCGGAATATCTCCCACGATGCGTTGGGAATTCAGTTTCAATAGGTATTAGTCTGGTTCGTCACAGTACTGTTACGTTACTTGCATTTGGTATAGCAACCGAAATAAGAAACTAAAAAAATAAAGTCATTAAACTTCAGACTATAAAATTTTTGTGATCTTTTAAAAAAAAACTAAAACTAAATTTATTACACTAAAAAAAAGAAAAAAAAACAAAACCATGATATCAAAGATAATATGTATTCAAGCTAATGTTATAGATTTAGTAGTACTAGCAGATTAAAAGTTGTAACTTATGTATCTAATGATAATTAATAATTATATCACCGATAACCGATATATTAGGTTATTGTGTATATTGATTTCAAAATTATTATGGTTTTCTTTAAATTTCAAAGAAAAAACGTGTTATTTTTCTGATTATGGATGGTTTAAACATTTTTTTGTGGTATTATCATCTTTTCGTTCATCCAAACCCGTGTACTACACAGGGTCCGTAACTTAGTTTCTATAATAGAGGAAATCAATAAGGGACACATGTCATTATATGGTGAATTCTTAGTCTTATTTCCCGACTAGATTCATTAACTCATTTAATAAATGAATTTATTTAATTTAATTTTAAAATATCAGTTTGTGACTTTTTTTTAACATTTCGAAAATGTTGATGTAATTTTGTACTCTTTAATTTCATTTATTGTGTTCAAACTATGAATTGAGTTACTTATTTTTTTCAAAAAGGTTTTATTTTGTTGATTTGTATTATCTCTTTAATTAATTTAATTTCTATTGTTTTCAATTTTCCAATTAAGTTAGGTTTATTTTCTTCAATCACCTATTATTTTGTTGATTTATGGCTTTTGCCAATTGACAACTACTCCGTTGGTATTAAAATATTCCTGTTTTATTCCATTTTTAATAAGGTATCTTATGTATTATGTATTAATAAAATATATACGCGTTTTATTAAAATACTAATAAAGGTTTACTTATTATTTTCCAGTTATTTTTTAACTTGTATTGATTCAAACGGTTTCTGTATAAGATACATGCAATGCGTCATTTCAATTATCATAAATATTAAAATATTTATTTAAATATATTGTGCATATTCAACTCGTGTAATACACGGAGTTTTAACCTAGTAATTAAATAAATTTAAATCTGAGATCTATCTTTTAAAAGTTAGAACCTTTTATCTAGTGAGATTTTATACTTGAGATGATAACATTTTGGACTGTTAGAATATCCGTCCAATATAGATTCTATTATTGGCCGGACCACCTTTCAAATTATTATTATTTTTTTTTTCTTTTTGAACACCTTTCAAATTATTTACAAGTTCATACGATAGAGAATACGATTTTATTCGAACGTTGATATATCTAGATTTAATTATTTTATCTTGTCTGTCGGCAACCATGGATGCACACTATTAATCATTGAGATTTTCTTGCTTACATAATCTTCGTCTAAATCCATGGATAAGCATACCCATTATGACATATTATTGAGGTTTTGTCATCCACCAGACTAGTCTTGAGGGTTGAGTTCTCTTATTTTGTATATAACACTGGTATCAAAGCCAAACTCGGAGTGGTGGCTTGGAAAAAACTAGTCGTGGCCAACGTGCTAGTGACCAATGCAGCTCGGAGTGGTGACTCATCGAGGGGAGCCGTCACCATCATGGTCATCACCGAGATTAGAAGTAGCTTTGAAACAAGCCTCCGAAAAGTGATGAACCACCACAAGGATCATCCCTACTTGAAAATATTCTCAGAAAGGTTTCAATATTTGCAATTGAGCTTTTGAATATGGAGCTAAAACGTAAGGAAGACGGGTTGAGAGCCTACGGTGGTTACCAACTTTTTACCAGTTGTGGTTTGCCATGTGCCTGTCGCTTGGAAAAGTTGGAAAATAACAGTAATTAATAATTTTGACCTTTGCCGTTATGATTTTGCCACCTAATTTTTGTTTCCGTCCACAGGTCAGCAATCCGTATCAATTCGATAGACGTGTTCTGGAAGAAGCTTGACTTCAAGCCGGCAAGGAATAAGATAGAGGAAATCGATGTAGACGCGGAATTCGAAAAAATGAAACAACAGATCGATCAAACACCTCCTCAAGTGAAAAGGAGCTTCTTTGAAAAGTTTCAGCAAATCCTCAATCCAGGCAACAGTAATAAAAAACCTCCTGTTGTTTTGAAGAAAACTCGCGGTCGCCCAACATTAAAACGCAGGAACAAAGAAAGGTTGAAGCGGCCAGAAAAAGCTCGTATATTCCGTCGGAATAAACTTGGCTCGAAGCCTTAGACGATCTCCCTCGTCACAGCTCGTACGTATCATCCCAAGACTCTGGAAGACAAAAGAAAACCCAACCGCTCAACGAACACCCTGATTTCCTGATGATCAAGCTCTGTCCTAAGATGGATATAGCAATCCGCAACTACGCATCTCAGATTCCTGAAGTTATCCATCCATACATCGTGAAGAATAAAGGACGTGAGACCAGATGGTCATTGCGGGTTTCGATCGGTAGCTGTTGGGTTAGGAATGAAATAATCAAAGTATTTGACTATCCGGAAACAACTTATAATGGAGTTACGTATGAATGAATCGCTTTGGAGGCAGGTTTTCGATCCGGAAAACATAGGACATTATGATGCGTTAGTCAGACGGATCGAATTCGAGGAGGTGGGACGAGCAGGTATCGAAAATTACATGACAATGCCTGAGACGGGTTTTCTTATTGCCCAACGATACGGTGTGATTGTTCACACCTTTGACATTCGTGGGAGCGATACAATTTTCCCTCTATTGGGCGGGCCAGACGAATCCGAGCAACCTCATCAGGTGGTTGCAGTTGTGTTCGTCGACAATGGGCATTTCATCCATGTAAAGCTTGGAGGATGGTATCCAATGCCACCCACAAAACCCCAGTGGACAGCGAACAGATCAGAGAGCGCAGCAGCTTGGCATACATTATATAGGGATCAGATCAGCACGTACAAAATGTTTACGTACAAACCCCCGGACCTTAATGTAACGCCATATGTTCAAGATGTAGGTTAAATGGGTGTAATAATAATCATGTTAATTCATTTATAATCCAAGAGTACGTTTATGTTTGTTTAGTTACATGCGTTGAATCATTTACAATCCAAGTGTGTGTATGTGTTTGCTAAGTATATGCGCTTTTGTACAATAGCGAACGTAATCGTCATAATAATACAGATAGTAAACATTATAATACAACTTTTAACGACAAAATACGATAAGCATTGATCCGGTATGGCGCACATACATGCAATACCGCACGTCGGACTACAAGTGAAATCAAAAGAGAAACACACGAAATCGTGAATACAGCACCGAGCTGACCGAACTTATCCGGAATTTGAGGTATAGACTATAAACTCCCCAAAAAGACATAAAATGGCAAATTACGTCACGTTACGACATTTACAGGTGCGTTTTTGAATTAAAATCAAATTTAAAATAAATTAAAAAGGCCAAAGCGCCCCGTTTGGTCTAAGCGGAACGTTTCATTTCAAATTAATTTCAGTTTTAACCCAAAACGCAGGCGTTTAGGGTTAAAAATGAAAATTTTTAAAACAAAACGCCTCGCTAAGGTCTAAGCGGGGCGCTTTGGACCCACGTTTTAACCCAAAGCGACCTGTTTCACCCCCAAACTCACAAAATTTCAAAACACACACACCAACGGTGCGATTTACACACACTAGGCTCGTTTGACGTCCATTTCCGGCGATTCGACTCTCATTAGGTAAGATCCTTGGCCCCCTACTCATTTATTCCATTAAATTGTTGATTTGAGTTTTGTTTGGGTTCGATTTGGGGGGTTTCGGCCAGCTGTCGCCGCTGTGATCAAACAGCCAGAGGCAAAGCGTGGCGCATGGCCCTAAGCGCCCCGCTTTGCCTGCTTTTTTTATTTTTTTTAAATTAATTAGTTTTATTATTGATAAATAATGTTAATTGTTTGTTATTCAATTTTTGTTTAATAAAACTTAATTATTGTTATTAATAATAGTTTAGTTATTGTTACTAATATTTGTTTAATAATAGTTATTTTATTAATTGATTTGTTTATTAATATTTGTTTAATAATAGTTATTTTTATTAATATTAATGGTCGTTGTTATTAATATTTGTGGTTATTAATGTTTGTATATTAATGATTGTTTTGTTAAAACGCAGATATTGATATGGATGATTTGGATGTCGACATGGACATGGATGCGGGTTTGGATGATCAGGTCGCCGATCCAACCCGAACCACCAGTATCTCGCGTTCCCAGCAGATGAGGATAGGCATGAGAGATGCGCGAAGTTGCGCGTCATGTCGATGGGGGCGCATGTCGGGATTGACTTGGGCTTGTTAGAGACAGTCGAAGAGGCCGCTAGGGCGAGGGATATTATAGGATTGGATTCCCCTTGGGCGCGTTTGTTCCAGGGGGCGGCAGAGGACTCGTACCGTGAGCTTACAGTCGAGTTTATAGCATCATTCGTATTCCGGCCGCACCCGGCGGATTACGTGGAGGACCCGGCCCATCCTCAGCACGAGGTTACCTTCCGCCTGGCCACCCAGGAGTTTGGGATGAGTCTTAGACAATTCGCCGTCCATGCAGGTTTGTACACCGATCCTGAGCTTGACACAGATTTATATACGCAGGGGGTTAGAGCCTTGGACAGGCAGACCCTTATTAGTTACTGGAGGCTTATTGCGAGCGCTCCCTTTGGGAAATCCTCGCAAAAGGCCTCTACCATCAGACCAATCTGTCACACCCCGACCCGCAGCGGAAAAGGTGATCGGGGCATGATTGGGTTATCATCAAAGCTCATGACATTTATTATAACGTTTCATATTTATTATTACAATTTAAAGGGAAACATACAATCATAATTACATCATGTTCTACTCATAATTCTAGACTTCATTATTTTCTTCTAAGGCATTTCCTATGTTTTCCTTGCTTCATCCTTTTCACCTGTATCATGTGTAAAAAATGGTTTTTGGATCAACAAAAAGTTGGCGAGTGAACCTTGTTAGAAAACATTTATTATTTATTTCTTGTTGTATTTAATATGAAAAATTGTGCAATATTCATATATGAACAAACGTAAATAAACATACAATAACAACAATTAGCATACAATAACAAACCATTAGCATACGATATCAAACAACAACAAATAATAACATACATTAACAAACCAACAGCATACAATAACATATCAACTTGCATAAATATATAACATGAATGAAACTGTGCGATCAAGGCTCAATCAAACGGAGCCGATCGTATTGCATGTACTGAAAATGATAAATGTCTGTGCGATCAAGGCTCAATCAAACGGAGCCGAACGTATGTTGGCAACGCCAGGTTCACGCTCATAATGTAATGGGGAACTGCTCAACGCTCATAATGTAATGGGGAGCGGCGGCCTATGAAATTGCATGTACTGAAAATATTAAATTAAATCTAAACAATAACCACACAAACAGTTTATACAAACTGAATACACATTTATTCATGATATGATGTATGCACAATGATTTAAATATAATAAATAGTAAGACACGTGATACACCCCAAAAACGTGATTTAAACGGGGAATTTGTAGAGATTCACTCACATTGGGTGCGTTCGGTTGATGATGTTGAATGCGCACGAAGTTGGATTTAACCACGAGTGAAACTAACCTAGATAATAACATAATGGTTCGGTAAATAAGCGGATTTTTATAAATCAATTTTTAGTAGGGTTATTGGATATATTTTTGTTAGTTTAAGGCTATTTTCTAACTTTAAAAATGTTATTTTTAAGTATTTTAATTGATTTTTAAATAAAATAAATAAATAAAATAATAAAAATATGTTGACTTTTTGACCGTTGACTTGTTGACCGGTTTTATTGTGTAAATGTATGCGCCGGGCAGGACTCGAACCCGAGACCTCCCATTCGCGTGCACGCAGCTCTACCAACTGAGCTACGTGTCTAACCTGAAATATTTCTGTTTTTAATTATATTTATATACTAATTAGATTAATCCGAAAATCATTTATTTTAAAAACGATTTAATTGCATCACTTGGTACTCGCCACAGGTCTCGAACGCGGGACCTGTGGTTTAGTTTGGCACACAGTCTACCGCTGGACTGTGTGTCTAACTTGGTAATTATTCTGGTTTTTATTATACTTATATACAAACTAGATAAATTCATTTATGTCTTTATATAAAAAGTTTGATAATTGCCAGAACTGGTGCGGTAGCCTGGACTCGAACCCGCGGCTTATGATTTAAACGCGCACACAGTCCACCACTGGACTGTGTGTCTATCTTGGTTATTATTCCGGTTTTCATTAAACTTAACATCTATTTGAGAGTGGATCCGGTTCAGTTTAAAAAAAGGAACATTTTTATTAAGGCGAGTGTGCGTGTGTCAAGGATCGAACTCGGGACGTATGCGTGTTTATTTGCACACAGTTTATTCCGGCGACGTGTATCTTGCGATGTGTATTCCGGCGACGTGTATCTTGCGGCAGAGGTTCTTCAAGAAGTTTGAGGTGAGTGTGGGTGACTTCGGTATGAGCTCTAGATGTTCTGTTTTTAGAGTAAGGCACAGAGGTGAAGGGGTTCGGTTTTCCGGCGAGTTGCAGAAAGTTTTCGGCGAGTGAAATTTCGTCGAGAATTTGTGTGATTGTGAGCGAAAAGGTTAACAGAGGCTTGTGGGTGAATTTATAGGAAAAATCGAGATGCATGGGGTCTGATTTCAGTCTCGATTCATGGTCAATAATTTTTCCGGCGGTTATGAGTGATGTCGCGGACTGGACATCGGTTATAACCGATGTTGAGGTTAATGCTTCGGTTAAATCAGAAGAAACCGTCAATTATCGGCGAAATCGTCGGGATTTCCGATGACTGCGATTGGGCGCGTCAGTTTGAATTCGAGTTTGTGATATTTGAATTAATTGTTTTGGTATGTTACTAAAGAACACAAGTGGCGGAGTGGTTTGGTGAATGAGAGTTAAGACTTGGTTGACTCGGCTGACCCGGGTTCGAATCCCGGCAGCCTTGTTTTATTTTTATTTCATTATTTTTAATAAATTTTCAAATATAAATTTTATATTCCAATATACTTATTAATTATGTATCGTTTAAAATTAATTTGAGCATTAAATACGCAACGAAATTTTTAACTGATTGTTCGGTTAATAAACGGAGCGGGTTTGGTAAATCCGGTTTTTGACGGATGTTACAGTATCCCCTACTTTTAGAAATTTCGTCCCGAAATTTAAGTAGTGGCATATTTTTCTAAAAAGGATGGTGTTTAATTTGACAGTTACATACTTAGAAAAAGAGTAAGAGTTTAAATTTTTGTTTGAGGCGGTAACGTTCCATGTAAGGGTTGAGTACCCTGCTACAGGAATCGTTTTTTGATGCCTAAGTTAATGAATATGGATAAACAGAGTTGATTGACTAAATATGATTTCATGCGCAAGAGTTTTGATATGTTTGGAAAGATAAGGTTATATCCTAAAACAAAACTTCTAATACTAAAACCTACATGGAACTTCTCATAACCGCCTGACAATGCCTCTGATCCTTTGGCAAGAATACTTATATATAGGAAGTACCAGCGGCGTATCCACCATATTCTTGTCAAATTTTCATTGGTTTTATCAGTAAATTATGATTGGTTCTATGATGTGACTCTAGAACATAAATAAACACAACAACCAATGTCTGAGTCCTAATTCTGATAGTATACATGTTTGATTGGTGACATAATCCAATTTCTTTAAATGATGAGATGATATAAATGCTAGATCAGTGAGTATAAAACAAACTTTAACCAAGAAATTACTAAATCCTACATGGAACTTCTCATAACCGCCTGACAATGCCTCTGATCCTTTGGCAAGAATACTTATATATAGGAAGTACCAGCGGCGTATCCACCATATTCTCGTCAAATTTTCATTGGTTTTATCAGTAAGTTATGATTAGTCCTATGTGACTCTAAAACATAAACAAACACAACAACCAAAGCTTGAGTCTTAATTCTGATAGTATACATATTTGAATGATGACAGTACCTCTCTCGTTTGTTGTGATGGAGAGGTTAGTCTATGTAGAAATGGAACACAATCCAATTTCTTTAGATGATGATATGATATGAATGTTAAATCAGTGAATGTAACACAAATTTCAACCAAGACAATACTAAATCCTACATGGAACTTCTCATAACCGCCTGATAATGCCTCTGATCCTTTGGCAAGAATACTTATATATAGGAAGTACCAGCGGCGTATCCACCATATTCTCGTCAAATTTTCATTGGTTTTATCAGTAAGTTATGATTAGTTCTATGTGACTCTAATACATAAATAAACACAATCAACCATAGCTTGAGTCTTGATTCTGATAGTATACATGTTTGAATGATGACAGTACCTCTCTCGTTTGTTATGATGGAGAGGTTAGTCCTTGTGGAAGTGAGACATAGCTCAACTTCTTTAAATGATGAAATTGAAATACGTTGAGATGTATGATGATGTAAATACTAATTCAGTGAGTATAAAACAAACTTCGACCAAGACATTACTAAATCCTACATGGAACTTCTCATAACCGCCTGACAATGCCTTTGATCCTTTGACAAGAATACTTATATATAGGAAGTACCAGCGGCGTATCCACCATATTCTTGTCAAATTTTCATTGACTTTATCCGCAAGTTATGATTAGTTCTATGTGACTCTAAACAAACACAACAACCAAAACTTGAGTCTTAATTCTGATAGTATACATGTTTGAATGATGACAATACCTCTCTCGCTTGTTATGATGGAGAGGTTAGTCTATGTAGAAATGGAACACAATCCAATTTCTTTAAATGATGAGATGCTATAAATGCTAAATCAGTGAGTACAAAACAAACTTCAATCAAGACAATACTAAATTCTACATGGAACTTCTCATAACCGCCAGATAATGCCTCTGATCCTTTGGCAAGAATACTTATATATAGGAAGTACCAGCGGCGTATCCACCATATTCTTGTCAAATTTTCATTGGCTTTATCCGTAAGTTATGATTGGTTCTATGTGACTCTAAAACATAAACAAACACAATCAACCAAAGCTTGAGATAACATAAAGAAAAACATAAAAACTAAGCGGTTGGAGTTAAATCTTGATTTTTGGTGAAGGGGACTAGTTGGGTGGTTTCGTTTGGGCCGTCATTATCTTCAACAGGATTGGCGTTGATGTTGAAAACTCTTCCTCTTGCTGGTGGCCTAGTGATTAGGTTTCCTTGATTTGCTTGGTTAACTGGGTTTGCTTGAGCTTGGGCGTTTATGATGTTAACCAATCGAGGGCACGTGTTCTAAAGTGGGTAGGGTCGCCACAAGTGAAACAAGTTCGAACATATGGGAACATGGGGTATTGGGGTTGTTGATATGTTTGGATCATGTTTTGGGTAGGGGGTGAGATTTGGTTTTGAGGGGTGCGGCAAGCCTTGCTCAAATGACCAGCGTCCACAATTCGCACATAGTCGACAAGGTAAGGTAGATGGATGGTGATAAAAACAGGTGTTACATCGAGGGTGAGGTCCAAGGTATGGTTTCTTATTTGGGTAAGTTGAGTTGGGTGCTACTTGAGTGATTGGGATAGCTTGGATGGGTATGGCTTGTGAAATTGGTTGATTACGTTGGGTGACAGCGAAAAGTTGCCCATCTCGTTTTCTCTTAAAAATGGGTTGAGAAGGGGATTCGGTTTGGGTGGAGTTTGAAGTTTCAGTTGATGCTTTATCCTTCTTCTTCTCCTCCTTGAAGTCTTTATTCCGGATGCGGTTCTCGGTGAGCTCTGTAGCTAACTCCATTGCGGCTTCCAAGGTTACAGGTGTGGTACTTATTACAGAGTCTTGAATTTTTGTCGGATGACCTCGAATGTAGTGCTCGATCAAACGGTAGAGAGGAGTGAATAAGTTGGGAACCATTTGATTTAACTCGAGGAATCTTTTGTTGTATGTGGTGTGGTCTCCTTCCTTTTGCTTCAACGAATAGAACTCATCCTCTAATTTCTTGATTTCGCTCCTTGGGCAAAACCGTCTTGTCATGATTTCCTTCAATTCATCCCAAGTTAAAGTCATAGCATCTTCAACACCTCGTTTGGCCTTCCCTGTATTCCACCAAGTAAGTGCTATTCCAAATAAACGACCAGTAACATATCGCACTTTGCGATCATCGGGGCAATCGCAATTAGAAAAGTGTTCTCCATTTCTTCAAACCAATGAAGGAGAGCGGTGACACCTTCAGTCCCTTCGTATTTTGGAGGGTCGCAGGATTTGAAATGCTTGTAGGTGCATTTAGTGGTATTTGGGGGAGGGTTGATAACATTTTGATCTTCTTGGTTGACGGGATTAGCGGTAAGGGCTTGTTGGACTTGAATTACAATGTTGGGTATTACGGCAGCCATTTGTTGAGCGATTAGGGCAGCCATGCGCTCGCGGGCTTTTCCTGCTCTCATCTTCCTACGAGCGAGGCTAGAAGACATCTACAAGGAATACATATCAAGAGTATGAGTTGGATGTTTTAGGGATCAGGTGTCGTATTTAGGAATGAACATTTATAAAATAAATATAAAATAATAAATCTACTACATCCATAGGATGTCTTGGGCTTTGCTCGTAATTGGGCATTGCATGCCGCCATACTTCACCTTCGTAATCATGTGGACCCCCATGAATACCAGGTTTTTCATATGGTTCGCATGTGTTAGCCTGGTTACGACACTAAAACCCGGAGAAAATCGAGAAATAAGTATGTAACGTATGATATTCGGAATGTATCCAGGTGTGGACACGGTGACACCTCAAAGTGGGGTTAGTTCGAACGACGTTTGGTGTGGCATGCTTTGGCCTAATAGGTCCTTCGTACTCTCATCGTTAGTCCCCAGGTAGGTAAACTGGTCCGTTATATTGGATTTATACGAATGCCATCCTAGACAGGACGTTCCGACTACCGGTACTTGTACCCTTACAGTTACTACATGCCCGTCGCATAACTCACTTTGATGAGATTTGAAAAATGAAAAATGCGACAAAATCTTGAATAACGGAAGTATGAAGATGGATTGAATATGTGAACATTGAAATATGTATGATGAATGTGTATGTAAGTATGTATGTTTGACTGTATGTATAATTCACTATGTATCACAAAATGTAATATTGGAAATGTTTGCATGCGTTTGTGTATGTAATAAATATGAAACAAATAAATATCATAAGTTTGCATGTAACCACATAAACAATTAAAATCTAGTCAACTATAGTATAGGCTCTAAGGGTCTAATAACCTATCCTATATCCCTATAGTCATGGCTCTGATACCAATCTGTCACACCCCGACCCGCAGCGGAAAAGGTGATCGGGGCATGATTGGGTTATCATCAAAGCTCATGACATTTATTATAACGTTTCATATTTATTATTACAATTTAAAGGGAAACATACAATCATAATTACATCATGTTCTACTCATCATTCTAGACTTTATTATTTTCTTCTAAGGCATTTCCTATGTTTTCCTTGCTTCATCCTGTTCACCTGTATCATGTGTAAAAAATGGTTTTTGGATCAACAAAAAGTTGGCGAGTGAACCTTGTTAGAAAACATTTATTATTTATTTCTTGTTGTATTTAATATGGAAAAATTGTGCAATATTCATATATGAACAAACGTAAATAAATATACAATAACAACAATTAGCATACAATAACAAACCATTAGCATACGATATCAAACAACAACAAACAATAGCATACATTAACAAACCAACAGCATACAATAACATATCAACTTGCATAAATATATAACATGAATGAAACTGTGCGATCAAGGCTCAATCAAACGGAGCCGATCGTATTGCATGTACTGAAAATGATAAATGTCTGTGCGATCAAGGCTCAATCAAACGGAGCCGATCGTATGTTGGCAACGCCAGGTTCATGCTCATAATGTAATGGGGAACTGCTCAACGCTCATAATGTAATGGGGAGCGGCGGCCTATGAAATTGCATGTACTGAAAATATTAAATTAAATCTAAACAATAACCACACAAACAGTTTATACAAACTGAATACACATTTATTCATGATATGATGTATGCACAATGATTTAAATATAATAAATAGTAAGACACATGATACACCCCAAAAACGTGATTTAAACGGGGAATTTGTAGAGATTCACTCACATTGGGTGCGTTCGGTTGATGATGTTGAATGCGCACGAAGTTGGATTTAACCACGAGTGAAACTAACATAGATAATAACATAATGGTTCGGTAAATAAGCGGATTTTTAATAATCAATTTTTAGTAGGGTTATTGGATATATTTTTGTGAGTTTAAGGCTATTTTCTAACTTTAAAAATGTTATTTTTCAGTATTTTTAATTGATTTTTAAATGAAATAAATAAATAAAAATAATAAAAATATGTTGACTTTTTGACCGTTGACTTGTTGACCGGTTTTATTGTGTAAATGTATGCGCCGGGCAGGACTCGAACCCGAGACCTCCCGTTCGCGTGCACGCAGCTCTACCAACTGAGCTACGTGTCTCACCTGAAATATTTCTGTTTTTAATTATATTTATATACTAATTAGATTAATCCGAAAATCATTTATTTTAAAAACGATTTAATTGCATCACTTGGTACTCGCCACAGGTCTCGAACGCGGGACCTGTGGTTTAGTTTGGCACACAGTCTACCGCTGGACTGTGTGTCTAACTTGGTAATTATTCTGGTTTTTATTATACTTATATACAAACTAGATAAATTCATTTATGTCTTTATATAAAAAGTTTGATAATTGCCAGAACTGGTGCGGTAGCCTGGACTCGAACCCGCGGCGTATGATTTAAACGCGCACACAGTCCACCACTGGACTGTGTGTCTATCTTGGTTATTATTCCGGTTTTCATTAAACTTAACATCTATTTGAGAGTGGATCCGGTTCAGTTTAAAAAAAGGAACATTTTTATTAAGGCGAGTGTGCGTGTGTCAAGGATCGAACTCGGGACGTATGCGTGTTTATTTGCACACAGTCCGCCGCTGGACTGTGTGTCTAACCCGAGATATAACTTGATTTAAATTATATATATATATAACCGAAAACTTCATCTTCTTCGTTAAACTTAACCCAGAACCAATGTCCGACTGTTTCGACAATTTAATCAATTTCTTTAGTAAGTTGTGATTAGCTACATATGAGATTAATAAAAACGAGAGAGATTAGGTGTAAGATATACCGAACAGAGATCCCCTGTTTCGCCGGCGAGTTTCCGATGACAGCAGGTTATTCCGGCGACGTGTATCTTGCGGCAGAGGTTCTTCAAGAAGTTTGAGGTGAGTGTGGGTGACTTCGGTATGAGCTCTAGATGCTCTGTTTTTAGAGTAAGGCACAGAGGTGAAGGGGTTCGGTTTTCCGGCGAGTTGCAGAAAGTTTCCGGCGAGTGAAATTTCGTCGAGAATTTGTGTGATTGTGAGTGAAAAGGTTAACAGAGGCTTGTGGGTGAATTTATAGGGAAAAATCGAGATGCATGGGGTCTGATTTCAGTCTCGATTCATGGTCAATAATTTTTCCGGCGGTTATGACTGATGTCGCAGACTGGACATCGGTTATAACCGATGTTGAGGTTAATGCTTCGGTTAAATCAGAAGAAACCGTCAATTATCGGCGAAATCGTCGGGATTTCCGATGACTGCGATTGGGCGCGTCAGTTTGAATTCGAGTTTGTGATATTTGAATTAATTGTTTTGGTATGTTACTAAAGAACACAAGTGGCGGAGTGGTTTGGTGAATGAGAGTTAAGACTTGGTCGACTCGGCTGACCCGGGTTCGAATCCCGGCAGCCTTGTTTATTTTTATTTCATTATTTTTAATAAATTTTCAAATATAAATTTTATATTCCAATACACTTATTAATTATGTATCGTTTGAAACTAATTTGAGCATTAAATACGCAACGAAATTTTTAACTGATTGTTCGGTTAATAAATGGAGCGGGTTTGGTAAATCCGGTTTTTGACGGATGTTACAGACCCCCTCTATAGATACCTGCATTGCATTATTGCGTCCTCGATCGTGCCCCAGTTTCACAGCCGGGACAAGGTCAACAAGGGGGACCTTTTTTTCTTGTACTGCCTGCTGCGGCCTCACACGTGCGTGTTGGCTCACTGCTTGGCGGAGTACTATGCTTCTACTTATCATAAGCAGGAGCGCGACAGGCTTTATGGCGGCTGCTATGTCACCGTCATCGCCCGATCTTTAGGGCTCGTGCCCGAGAGTGATCCTCTTCTGACCCCGCCTATTCCGTCGACTTTATTAGGCCGGGCGTCAGCGTCGTCCATGGGCATACTGCACCAGTTTGACATTGGCTACCGGTTTCGGGGCCGCGATGGGGTTATTTGGGCGCCGGAGCCACCATTGCCGGAGGTGATCTCGGTCGTTATCGAGATCAGCGAGGGCAGACTGGCGCCTCCGGATGTTCAGGCGGCGGCTTACTAGGCTTAGCTTGCAGCTCTGGGTCTACCACCGCCGCCGCCACCGCCACCGCCTCACGATAAGGAGCATCAGCCTCAGGGTGACCCGCCACCACCGCCGCCACCGCCTCCACACCCGCCGCAGTACCCACAGCACGTCATTGCCGACTTGCCTCCTGCTGCGCAGGCGGTGGCGAGGGACTTCGATCGGTGCCTCCGACGGTCTGAGCGACAGCAGGCGTGGATTATCCAGACGCTCACGGCTATCAGCGCACATTTGGGACTGCTGGAGATTCCACTGCCACCGTCTCCATCGCCGGAGGATTAGTAGATTTACTTTGTATTGTTTTTTTCCTGTATTAGACATTTTGTTTTGTTTTGTATGTACAAACCGACTTTTTATGTATATATGCAGTTGATCTTTTATGTATGCTTGTGTGGATTGTTTGCGATTATTTCATACGTCTCGTTCGCGACATATCGTACGGTGTTTTAATTAAACATGTTCGTGTAATTCATTAAAAATTAAATCGGATAACATTTATACAAAAACTTTAAATTATATATGTTTGTAAGAAATAAAACGATTGATTGCGCTTATTTCATACGTCTCATTCACGGCATATCGTACGGTGTTTTAATTAAATATGTTCGGGTAATTTATTAAAATAAAACGGGATAACATTTAACATTTATAAAAACAACTTTATATAGTATACGTTTGTAAGAAATAAAACAAGTTTGTAATATGAATGTTTTGTAAACATAAAACAAAAATCTACAACTTTTTAAAAAAATAACATAACCAAATACAACAAACACAATCAACCAACAACCCATTATTTCACCAAAACTTAACCCTTTCCACTAAACAATCAACCAACAACCCATTTTTTCACCAAAACAAAACCCTATCAACCAAATTAACCATGGCAGACAAAAGCGCCCCGCTATGGCCAAGACGGGGCTTTTCAGACTAGGGTCAATAGACAAGGCCTGACAAGCTCAGTCCTTGTCTGTTGGCTTTACTTTGAAACGCCCCGCTTTTCCCATAGCGGGACGCTTTGATGTGTGTAAATAGATTTTTGCGTGTGTGAATAGATCAGGCCTTCACAATAACAAAAAGACATTATGGGACAACCGAAAAGATCCCCTGTCAACCCTATTACAAAAATATAACCGACTTTTTACCTATCCCTACTATTTTGATGAGTGCAAAGTACTTCAGCGAACCATTATCATTATTGTTATCCAAATTTGCCGTTTCAAAAAAAATTATTAGTTATAATAACTTTATTTTTAAAATAATATATAGTTTTTTATTTAATATATTATAATATAATATAATAATTTCTTATCATATTAATTTTAATAATATATAATTAATTTTTTTCTTTTTTAAAACCATTATTTCCTTTATCATTTTTTAATATTTCTTTTTTAGAATATATATTACTTTATCAAATAATTTGATACTTCTTTAATAATTTACATTTATGACTTTTTTTCTAAAAACCTAAGTACGCAGTTTTGTTTATTTTTTTCCTCGACATTCGGTTATAAGTTTTGTTAAAAACGAAATTGTACTCAAAATAAATTATTTATTTGGTATTATAAAACGGTACAATGATAAACTAAATAGTTCTAATGGTTTGACTTTCTAAACAATATGCTTTATTTTCAAATTATGTTTGTTGTAAATTATCATTTGGTCGGCTTCGTCGTAACGCGTGATAGAAAAAAACTATAGTTAAATAACCACAATCAGCCACTATAACCATGATTAAAGCACACTTTGCAAGCCTCTATATATGTGTACACGAAAAACAACTAGATGCTTTTACTATTAGACAACTTGGTGTGGGCTCACGCTCTCCGCCAACTAAGCACCATAGTGTCCTCAACACCGTTACAGGGGTGATATGGGGGGTTAGCCAGCCCTTTAACGAGCGCCAAAGGAGAAGGCATGTTGGATCCATTGATTCTCATCAATTAGAATTATTTCTTTTTTATTTCCTTTTTCTTTTTTTATTGTTTTAAATGAGGGCTTCCCATGTCATGCAAGTTAACAATAAAGCCCCTCGCTTATGTGGCACATACGTGAAGCTGACGTGGCGTGATAAAGCTTCAAGGGGCTTTATCTTTAACATCCGCCAAAAACAAACTTTCAAAACCGGACTTGGATTGTAAAACTAGACCTTTCATAATTAAGTAAAAATGGCATTTTTATAAAACTTATTTATATTATTTAAGTAATGTCATATATCATGGATAAAAATCGGGATTAAAATGTTAAACATATAAAGAATTTAGGTTAGTTCGGTTAAAATTTATAAAAGGGAAGCATTAACAACGTTATTAATGTTGGTTATAAGTTAAGGGGTTGAATATGCAATTACTAGAAACTATATTATAACTTGAATCAACTAAGTTAGTTTACTAAATGAAAATGGTTGTGTTCTAAGATAAAAGAACCTGTGATATAACCTGAACAACTAATTAACTAGGTTAGTTTGTTAGTTAATTCAGTAAACTGACTTGGTTGGTTTACCAAGTTAGATCTGTTAGCATGATTTATACAGTTAGCATGATTTATAAAGTTAGGGGGAGTGTATATTGCGTAAACTTATAAAATACAATAAAATAAGAGATCAAAAAGGCGGAACCCAGGTGTGCACCCGGCTACGTCTTAATGGTAAATAAACCAACCACTCCGCTGTGGATTCTTTTCTGATAACAATCCATGGCGTGTTATATATTTATAAACAACTTAACGGATCACCTCTTTCCCCTAAATGCTACCCGACCCCAAACCTGCGTAGCCTAAATGAAACCGACCTGACATTCTCGAGCGTTTCACATGTCAATTTTGATCTACTTTTATCCCATTGATTTAGTCATTTTGATTATCAAATCAGCATCACCATTATCATCTTCTATTGTAACGCCCCAAAAACACGAATGTTAGTATTCGCCATATGTTTCCATATGATTTAACATGGAATAAAATAACTAGGCTATTTAACCTAGTTAAAATACTTAGTAAAACAAGTAAGGAATGAGTTTGATGGCAATTGTGATGGTGAGACAAACCAGAGGGACTAAAATTAGAAAATTGAGTTTAACTTTCTATTAAATAGAAAAACTCAGTATGTAAGTGTGTGTTGGAGGTGTATGTGTCAACCTGAGCCAGAGAAAGAGAGAGAGAAAACCCTCACAACCCAATAATCAGCAAATTGGAAGGGTGATCAAGGTCAAATCTTATGCATGACCATCTAGACTTGCTAAACATGTGGTAAGTTATAGTTTTTGACTTAGTGATCTTGCAAGTATGGGTATGTAAATTATCTTTGATTTCATATGAAATTAAGTATGAGTATGAGTTAGAATCAACAAATAAAACTTGGATTATGAATTATTTTGAGTAATTCGATGTTTAGAGGTGAAACTCACCATTGATGGTGAAGATGGTGACATGGGTATGTCACCCATGTCTAATATTTGTTCAATTCTTGATATATTGTGTTGTATGTAATTAATTCTTGCTAGTTAGGTTGAATATGGCATGATATTAGTTTGATGTTTTATTTTGTTGATGACTGAAAGCAAGAACTAGGAAGAAAGCCATGAAATATTTATACATTATGCTTAGAAACTAGTACGCACACCAAGTGTTTGATGAAATGCCTAAATGGCAATGATATGTGAAATTGTATGCAAGTAATAGGTAGTTATATATATATAATGTAATTATGATGTATTTGATCATAAAATATCATGAGGAATATGTCCTTGACGAATTCCATATGAGAACGTAATTAATGTGTGTTTCAGTAGAAGCATGCTTTAGGAGTTTATACCAAGTGTTTGAGTGATGTAATACACATTGTGCGGGTTATGATTAAGAAGTAAACATGAAGCATATGAGAATCCTAGAAAAGGGTAAATCTGGAATGATGTCCTGTTAGCTAAGTACGGGTTATAGTGTTAGTTACGAAGATATAAAAATGCTAGTATGGATGGGATGGATCATGTACATGTATATGTATGCAAATTGGTGACCAGGTAGTTGTACATGTCATATAATATGAGCATGAAATGCATATGATGTTAATACAATTGTCTATCATTTTAGGATGGTTTCATGTTCATAATTTGAAAATATATAAATAGGAAAGTTGACTTTTAAAGTCAACAATGTATGAATATCATAGATTGGCCTTTGGACACGATTGTTAGAATAGGAAGTTAATGCGTTATGTAATAGATGGTTGATTGTGTTTGTGTAGGATGATAATTGAGTTATGTGAATTTGGAATAAGGTGACTAATATGTCTTATATATGCGGAATCGACTAACGAAAGTCAAGTAATGTATGAATGAAAAGAAAATGAATGTTTGTATGTATGCTTATATACGCTAACCATGTGATGAACGCAATGACATGTAAGGACAGAAATATTGTCAATTGACTCAAGCATGGATGGCTAACGGGTCAAGAGGAAGCAAGAAAGCAAGCACAAACGCGGACACTTAAGGTAAGTGAATTCTGAAACTCACTTCTTAGTATACATGACGAAATTGTTATATGAATGTTAGAAGTCATGTAGGAATAGTTGTGAAATGTAAATAAATGGGGTAAAGAATGTTGTAGTAGGTTGTTAATAATTTAAAAGTAACGGAAAATGCTTGGTGAGACTAAATGGATCAAAACATGGAAATTGACATGGTGAGATGTAGTAATTGGTTTCATTTTATTGTTAAGCGTTAGAAGGATATGGGGAAAAGGGTTGAGGAAAAATATAGGATGAATTTCGAAACTTTAATGATGTCGATTTCACGTTTAGGAACCCACAGAATACTCGGTGACTGTGTAGAAGGAACAAAACAAGAAATTCAGTGTTGGCTTAGTAGGCCTGGCCATAAGTTATGGCACGCAGCCGTAGCTTACGTCGGGTTTCGCCTTTTGACATGTAATATGAACTTGTATGTATAACCATGAATATATAAAAGGATATACTCATGTTGTAGTCCAATAGTTTCATATCAATGGAAAATATTGTTATGAAGATGTTAAATTTCAATATATATATATATATATATATATATATATGTGAATGCACGAGATGTAGTTATTGGAATCTAGTTTGACGGGTTGTCTTAATCGAAATTGTAGATTTCATTATGTTTAAGTGCACATGATGCTAACCGTGTTATCTTGAGAAAGAAACGTAAAGTGCAGGTATGCTAACATAGAGAAAGAGCATTCATGCCCGGATGTAATGGATGGATGAGGAAGGATAATTGAATGAAACATCTTATGTTGTCTGAACACGATATGGTCCTTTAGTTTCGTGTTTATAGTATATGTAAGATGTCACCATATACTAATGTGTGAATTGTTTATGGTGACCGCATGTTACTCGAACCATTGTTATTATCTAAGGGCAAACGGGTGGAGATCGAGCTAAAGAGATTGGACTGTACGGAAAAGATTGTTACCTAGAAATATTTGAATGATTTAATCACTACATTAATTACGTATAAATGATGTAAATTCTTTTAAAGAAATCGTTTTTAGTGGTTTCCAATTGTGTAATTCATTTGTGAAGAAAGGAAATTTATGGTTCGAAATTCCGTTGCATCTTATTGGTTTAAACATCTCGGGGATATATCCTAGAATTGGGTTTTCTTACTTACATAGACTCAGATCAAGATCCTTATAGCAGTCAAAAGCTATGTTCAATCCTAATAAAACCCCACTGAAAATTCCAAGTTTCATCAACTACACATCGCGTATTGATCCAAGGAACTTTATAGGGCTTGAAACTTCAACGGACGATTTCTCCTTCAATTCTCAACTTCTTCAGGTAATTCCAAAGCCCATTGTGCTTTATTTTTTGAGCTCTACAAAAACCCTCTATCAATTTTTGTGATAGAGATATTTACAATCTGAATTGAATTGTTAAATAAACTAGGGTTCTTAGATGCTTAGATTTGGGGCTTTTGATCCTAGGCTAGGGTTTTGTTGAAATTGTTCATATGTTGCTGTTATATATCATGTTAGGATAGTTTGTCAAAATTTTGGGGATTTTTGGTTATCATTTGAATTTTATATGAATTATACACGATTAAATCATATTAAAAATCAATTAAAATTACAAAATAAATTGATTTAAATAGTTTAAATATTTTTACTAATATGTTTTACATATATATATATATATATATATATATATATATATATATATATATATGTATGTTTTGGTGTTCTAGAATTTTTATAAAATTTGTCTGTAATTATTGATAAATATTTGCAATTAAATGGTTTATAAATTATGTAATAAATAAAGTATTTTATAAATTCATTTATTAATATAAATACATGTTTACCATAAAATCAGATTATAATTTCATTAAATGGATTTTTATTAATTTTGATTGATTTTGGTATTTATTGGATAATTAACATGTTAGAATTATTATTATTAATGGAATTACTCTAGATAACAATTTCGGTAGGTCCTTATGAACAGTATATAAATTAACCAGATTTGAGTTGTTATTTACGATATTGCCACCCGGCAGTGAATTAAGTTTTTCCCACTTGCACAGTTTTTTTCCACTTGGAGTGGTTTTTATCATCCTGATAACCTTTTTGTAGACGTTTTCAACTGTTTCGCAGATGAATAGTCCTTGATCTGATACTCAGACCTGCAAATACATCCAAACGAAATGAATTTACTTTCAAACGGTATCATTGTTTATACTAATGTTCAAATGACATCATGATTTCTGCCAAATAAGATCCACACAAACGACGTCACGGATTAGTTCAAATGACATCATGATGTCTTTCAGTGACATCATCATGACGTTTAACTGACGTCACCATTTCTTTTAACAACACCCTTAATTCTTCAAATAACAACCCTACTTCAACCTTCAAACAACAACCCTGTTCTTCAATTTTCAAAACGACATAATAACCATATCTGACATGGCCCACTATCAAACGAGACTGAGCTAATTTTTCAAATGACATCACTTTCAAACGAAACTCACCTTCGAAACAACTTGTGATATCGTTTGCACGGTGGTTTCTGGAGTTTGGGAGTAACGACGGAAGTTGAGAAATATGGTGGAGACGATGGTGGTTGGTGGTGCTGAGCATGGCTATCGAAGACGGCGGGTTTACAATAGAGTTATGGTACTTAATGGTAACGATGTACGGTGATGGCGGGATTATGCGGTGGGGAAGATGGTTTATTGATGTCAGGTGGATTATTTTTTGAAACATAGGTTTGGTCGCATGTTTTTTCAACAGGATTGATGCTTGTCGGCTAGGGTTTGTTTAGAGTACGTGGGCTTGCATGATTGGGCTATGATTACTAACAGTTTGTATTATATTGGCTAGGGATATGAGTGGGGGCCGACGACGTAATAATTTCCTCATCATTGGGGTTCCAAAATTTTTGGAGTGATGATTTTTGGGCCTTTATTAAATTAAGGTATATATTTTAAATCATGGTGTTTGGATTATATAATTTGGGCCACAAAAACTGATTGGAATTATTTATATTGCGCCTACAATGAATTTATGGCAATGGACCCTTTTTGTTTGATTGAATTTTGATGGGTTGTTGGATGATCGATTGAGCCGGGTCTTAAAAGTTTATTTGTGGGCCTAGAGTGTTGATCGATATGGGTCGGTGACTTTATGATATATCTTTGGGCTAGCGACTTTATGGTGTATATTTTTCGCATGTAACTTTGGTTATTCTACTTGTACCACCAAGTGGATTTACTAGAGGATTTTACGAGTTGGGATTGCGCTGAATAAGTTTGGGATGACGAAAACACATGACTTTGAAAAAAGTAGGGTAGTCATATCGATGCAAACGTCAAATTTGGTGACTTGACAATTACGGGCCAAAAACGTTAAATTTATTTCGACATGAGAAAATTCCACTTTGTGGAGGGAATTCGTTTTGAGAAGAAAATGATACTTCCGCTTCGAGGAGGGAATTTATTGAGGTTTTATATTTTCATATTTCTTCAGTAAATTTCTAAACGCAATAATAGGTGGTAAAGTTTCATGATTTACCGGTGATACCTAAGGGTCTACGTGGAATGTTTGCACATACGCATATTTAAGGATTTTAATTAATTCTCCAGTCAGCGTGAAGAGTTTGCACGAAAACATACATGTATCTAAAGTCGACAATTGTTATGCAGAACGCTGTTCATTGAAGATCCAATGAAAAGCATATAAGGCTAATTCACCTGTGATCTACTATGGATGATGGGTTTGTGCAAGTAGTTTTTGTTCTTTGTTTTAACCAGGGTTTTGGGATTAAATTCGTAAACCCTTTAAATTCCAAAAGATTTAACCTTGTTGATTTTTTATATCAATGAGTGTGTGGATGATGGGTTTGTGCAAGTGGTTTTTGTTCTTTGTTTTAACCAGGGTTTTGGGATTAAATTCGTAAACCCTTTAAATTCCAAAAGATTTAACCTTGTTGATTTTTTATATCAATGAGTGTTTTATTTGGGCTTATGTTTTGCATCTTTAGATTTGTGATTGTAAGAATAGAGTCCTTTAAACTCTTTTCCATAACCATCATCACACACAGAATCACTCTTACGTTGTGTTCTGGAGTTCACTTAACGAGGGAAAAGAAAAGAAAGTAAAGGGATGACGGGAAAGGAAGAGAAAAGAAAAGGAAAGATATCTTTCCTTCCACTTCTTTCCAAATTGGAAGGAAAGAAAAACTAAAGAATTTAGCTTAGTTTTCCTTCCCTTTCCTTTCTTTTCCGTCCTTAAATGAGACTCGGGAACACAACATTTTTATTTTCCTTTCTTTTCCTTTTTTAAATGAAAGTCAGGAACACAAACATGTTTTTATTTCCTTTCTTTTCCCTCTTTAAGTGATATCCACTGGGTTAAGCTAGAATAACTATCGCTTTACTAAACTTAAAGGAGCGGATTACCTTTTCTCATTAATGTTCACATTCATTCAGTCATAATCACCTTTCACAACTATGCTTGTAATCGAATAAAAACCCAATAGCCAGAAGTTATATAATCAATGAGGCACTTGAACTTTGACAGATTCGTCCGTTGGTTTGTCGTGGTTCGATACCCTACTTACCCTTGCTAGTAAAGGTATTTAGGAATTGATTTATACTTGTTTTTGAACGATCCAACGACATCGATCAATGACGCTGGATTAACAGAAAAGAAAACAGTTACAAATGCAAAGGCAAATGGACCTTGAGAGAGAGGACGAGGAACCTTGTCGTCCACATCTACCATGAACCTCGAGGTGAAATCGAACATTGAAAGTTTGGATGAAAAATTTCTTAGTTACTCTCGTCAATCAACAAGAACAAAATGAAAAGAAAACAATTACAAATACAAAATGGAAAAGGGTTTCAAATTTCTCTAAAAAGGCCTCTCGCATTCTCCACCAATGAGCCAGAGTTTTTTTCGAAAATCGAAACAATAAAATCCAAGCTCAATAATGCAATAAATATATTTAGTCGCTTCTTCGTAAAAAAAATTCAGTTGTAGTAGATTTTTTATTTAAAATTGCGTTTGTCATTTTTTATGTACCTTTGATTTAATTAAGTAGGATGTTTTTTAATTCAAAACTTCGGTTTATAACTTTTTTATGTAATTTTAATTTAAGTATTTTACTATTTTATAAGATTTTTGTTAAACGTTAGTTAAATCACACCATTATAGTTAAAGAGTAAGCTAGTTAAAGTCTCACTTTTAATATAAGAGTGATAAACAATAGTTTGATGCCATCAAACACCGTTATGGTTAAAGAGTAAGCTAGTTATACACTTAACGCACACCATATAGCCATAGTGTATGTCTGGTTGTGGTTTTGTCACGTTTGATTGCCGGTAAAAAAATAGAGTACCAATAATCGGAGTATGGAATCGTGACTTGCTAACTTATTCAACTTTTGGTGACGTATGTTGAATAACTCTTTTTCCATACGCCAACAAAGTATAAACAATAGTTTGATGCCACCAAACACTATCTTAGGATGCTCCATCCAACTTGGCGACATATTCAACAAAAGATACATTTTTTTATTTTTAAAAATTAAGTGATATATTGCATCCCATTTTATTATTTATTCTTTATAAATTTTAAGTGAAACTGAAATATCAATTACACATAAACACATTGTAGTGCATTGTGCACTTTTCGTGGACCCAAATCGTCTTTTAGGGTTTATAGTTGAGTACAATTAATTACTAGAAGAGATGTGTATATGCATGTAAATTAATTAAAAAATTATTAGAAGAAACTATTTATATAGAATTTTATTAAATAATGTATATCATATAAAAAAATTCATTGTAAAATAAAATTAAGTATATACATATCACATAATTAAATAATATATAATAGTTACTTTACTCTGAATAAATTTAATAAATAAGTAACTCGCCGATTGTGGTATGTGTCACAAGTTTATAAGTTCAAAAAATATATGTATTTTTTTATTTTGTTATTTCACCATTCGTTATCTATTTCTTAATTTAAAAAAGTCAATTAAAAAAAAGTAAAAGTAATAAAACATGAAAAACTTTAAAAAGCAAAAGTTCCTTAGCATGCGTGATTAGGTACTTCTTCATGCGTGATTATGTGATGTTTGTTTAGGCTTGATTATGTGATGTTTGTTCATGCGTGATCATACGTGTTGTTCATGCGTGATTAGCATTTGAGTTTTATAGCATGTGTGATTTACTCACGTAAGCTTCGTACGTTAATGGCTATTGTACGCTAACTTTCCCTGTAAAACATAATATATTAAATATAGTAACTTAAATATAATAATGAATTTGTACGTAATTTCAATAATATATTTTATTTTAAAATATCGTTTAATAATTCTTAATTTTCATTAATGATTATTTAATATTTTTTAATCTATTTTATACATAAATTTCTATGCTAGTTTGTTTTTTTTTTCTATAATGGAGATTCTTATGCCAAGAAGTCAAAAATCAAATTTCATTTGGAATTGAAATAAAGCGAATCGTCTACTCGTCTGTGAGGGCTAAAATACTTTAAAAAAGAAAAATGCTTTTAGTACCGGATTGACCAGCTCAAAGTCTCAAACTAGTACAACTACAAACACATAACGTTTTTTAAGTTACAGACCAAAAAAAAACTGATACTTTATATTTCGTTAATATGTAAAGTGAATAACATATGTATGGTTTGATATAGTCTTCCCTACTAAATAAGATACGAGATTAGGGGTCGACACTTGCTCCTATCGATATTTTCAATTTCTAAGTGAGTTTTATTATATATTTTGTAGTTGTCCTCATGTGAACAATAAACATTGTAGTTTTATGACAATTAGTAGACTAACGTCCATGTGTCTATAAATAATACTTTCCAATGTAACACAACACTCAGTCACAGACAGAGATGGATTCAAAGCCCTTAGTTGGTCGCAAAAAGCCACATGTTGTGTTCATACCATATCCTGCACAAAGTCACATAAAGTGCATGCTAAAGTTAGCCAGGCTCCTGCACCACAAGGGTCTTGACATAACCTTTATCAACACCGAGTGGAACCATAAACGTCTGTTTAAGTACGGTGGCTCTAGCGGTCTCGATGGGCTTCCCGGTTTTCGATTCAAGACGGTTCCGGATGGTCTCCCTTCAAGTTCAGATGATGGAACTGAACCAACTCAAACTGTAGAAGAACTTGGTTTGTACCTCTTAACGAATTTTTGGATCCCTTCCTGGCTCTTGTAGCCGGACTCGAAACGCCTCCGACTTGTATAATTTGTGACGGTACCATGACTTTCACGAACATTATTGATGCTACTGAGAAGCTCAAGATCCCTATCTTTCTCTACTGGACCATGGCTGCCAGTGGATTCATGGCATTTTACCTGGCGAAAGTTCTGTTGGAAAAAGGAATTCTCCCTCTTAAAGGTTAGATTTTCTACTTTTCATATCATGAAAACTCTCTACTAGAAAACTGCTTATTATTTGCGATTTCAATATTTGGTCACAAATAGCCTGCGAATGATTGCGAATCCAAATTTGCAACTTTTAGCAATCAATATTTTAGTATGATTTGCAACCGCTTTTTAGCGGCTAGGTCTTCTTAGCGTTGGAATTGTGACTACTATTTAGCAACGGATTTGCAACCGTATTTTAATGATAACCTTACGAGGCCTTTGCAACAAATTTGTGACAACCAACTGTTTGGCCACCGCCTTTTGGTGACTGTTGATAACCGGTTTGCGCCCGCTTCTTTACCACTGATTTTGAGACAGTTTTTCTAGTGATCCATCATTTAAATATCCACGTGGTGGGGATTGCTTTTTCTATCTTAGACTGCTGGGTGTGGGCTGTAGATTTGGCATGGCTGGCCAAACCGAGACAGCGTGGGTAGCGGCGTTCCTCGCTGGCGTGGTTATTGAGCTTGGGGTGGGGCGGGTTGGCCAGATGAGCTGGACCGCTGGGATTGGCCAGGTTTAGCTAAACGTTGGGGCTAGCTGTTAGGGCTAGCCGTTGGGATGTCGGTTCCTTTGTAAAAAATCAAAATTTTTTAAAACATTTACTCTTTTTTACCTATAAATACCACCCCAAACCATTATTTTTTTTCACAACTCTCAATCACAAGCACACTTCCTAAACCAACCAAGAAAAATGGTGAGTTGGACTGAAGAGGAGGAACTTGCGCTCGTGACATCGATCGTCGACGCGCAACATGCACTTGGACGGGGTCAAACCGCGTACTGGGCACAAGCTTTTGGTCAATACCAACAACGTGTTGGTAACAATGGTCACAACTTGAACGCGTGCCAACATAAGTGGCGTGAACTAAAGCCGAAGCTAGAAAGGTTTAAAATATGCTACAACCATGTCCCTGCCGGCGAGCTTAGTCACGACGATCGGGTGGAGATCGCCAAAATCGACTACAAGCACGATGGAGGCACGGAATTTAAGTGGATTCCTCATTTTAATATTTATCGTACTTTGTAAAAATCTTAGTATAATATATATATATTCAATATCCACATGGCTGCCCACGCCACCCCAAGCCCCACCAGCCCAAACCCACCAAAATCCCTCGCTAGCCATCCCCCCGGATGGACCCCACCTCCGCCACATGTTTACCATACCCTTAACCCAAGCCCACCACACCCCATAGTCTTATATGCATTCAACAATCATCCACTTTTTTTATCCATTTTGGAACTATTAGCACCAAAATTTCTCATGACAAAATAGATATTACTTTGCCGGCTTAGCATGTTTATCTTAACAAGATAAAACATTGAACTCAAGTTTGAGCTTGGCTTATAAAAATCTTTAAACCATTCGTTTATTTTACTTTTTTAAGAAAAAGTCAGATTTACAATAATATCTGTTAAATACAAATAATAATCTTGATATTTAAATAAAATAAAAAATGCGGTCATACACCTTGCTCTTGGTTATCTAGTTTTCACTTGAGCATTTTTAGTTCATCAATCTTGTACTGTTTATGCAGATGAAAGTTACTTAACAAATGGTTACACGGATACATTGTTAAATGTCCCAGGAATGCAAAAAGTTCGTTTAAGGGATCTACCAGAACATCTCTTAGCCACAAAACTTGATGATCCTACATTTAATTGGTATGTTGATTCGGCTCGAAGGGCTGATAAAGTTCCACATGTGATTATCCATACTTTTGATGAATTGGAGGCCCCTCTCATCAAAGAGATTAAATCCATATTTTCTCATACTTACACGGTTGGGCCTCTGCAGTTACTTGTAAATCAGATTACCGAAAACGAAACCAAGAAGACGAATTTCAATGGCTACAGTTTATGGAAGGAAGAACCCGAGTATGTCCAGTGGCTCCAACCAAAGGAGGCAAACTCTGTGGTTTATGTTAATTTTGGAAGTATAACAGTAATGTCTTTAGAAAACTTGGTGGAATTTGGCTGGGGGCTTGTTAATAGCAACCATAACTTTCTCTGGATTATACGGACCGATTTGGTCGATGGGAAGCCTGTGACTTTACCTCAAGAACTTGAGGAGGAGATTAAAAGGAGAGGCTTTATTGCAAGCTGGTGTTCACAAGAAGAGGTGTTGAACCACCCTTCTGTTGGTGGGTTCTTGACTCATGGTGGGTGGGGTTCAGTGATTGAAAGCTTGACTGCTGGGGTGCCGATGGTATGCTGGCCATTTTCCTATGATCAGAATGTTAATTGTAGACAATTGTGCAAGGAATGGGAGGTTGGCATGATGATTGAGGGTGATGTCAAGAGGGATGAAGTTGAAAAGATTGTAAGGGAGTTGATGGAAGGAGTAGAAGGTAATAGAATGAGGAAGAATGCCATGGAGTTCAAGAAAAAGGCGGAAATCACGACAGCCCCTAATGGCTCATCTTCTTTAAATATTGAAGAATTTGTTAATGAAATTACCAACTTATCATGAATGTATATCAGGTGATAACTGTTAGAAAGGAAAGTCTAACCTTGGAGGAAATTGCAGCTAATCAACAGCCGGACATCCTGCGGCAGCTTACCAACAGCCGCATATCCAGCTAATCCACAGCAATCAACAGCAGCTAATCCACAGCAATCAACAGCAACGATAAAGACAGCTAGCAATCAGCTGCTGTCTTCTATATTTAGATTATGTTTTTTGTGTATAAATAGAATACCCTTCTTTGTAATGATATACGAATAAAAACACACATCAATTCAGTGTTTATGAATCAACTTCTTAACATGGTATCAGAGCAGTGTCGTTCTTGACCTGTTCATCATTTACCTTGCTCACCCAAACCAAAACATCCTCTCAACCAAGCTGCCATGGCCGAAGCCGGTAACTTGGGAGAAGATTTATCAATTCAAATCGCCAACCTGCTCAAGAATGGCCTCAACCCACAAAACCGAAACCCAAAACTGTCCGATAACCTTCAAATAAACCTCAAGCTCAACAGCCAGAATTACGCCTTATGGACCCGGATGATGAGGGTAGCCATAGGCGGTAAATCAAAAGCCTTTCTAAACCATTTATCAACCAACCCGCCAAACCAAACCAGCGAGGAATATGAGCAATGGGAACAAGACGACCTAGTCGTCTTCTCATGGCTCATACAAAACATCGAACCAACCCTTGCCAGCAATCTAACCGAATTCCCAACAGCAAAATCACTGTGGGATGCCCTAGCTATAACATATAGCAGTGGGCGTGACAAGCTCCAAACCTTCAACCTACATGTCAAGGCGAATGAAATCAAACAGAACAATCTCTCCCTGGAAGAGTTGTGGATTATACTCCAAGGAGTATGGGGAGAAGTTGATCGGATTGACCCAAACCCTATGACCTGCCCAACCGATATCCAAGCATATCACAAAATCAGGACGGAGCAGAAACTGTTTCAGTTTCTAAACGCCCTCAACCGGAAATATGACCCTATAAAGAGGGAAATACTCCGGTTAGAACCCCTTCCAACCGTAGAAACTGCATACGCCACTATCCGCAAGGAGGCCGCTCACCAGAACATTCTGGGAACACCTCTCAATGACACACAGGGTATCACAGTGGGTCTAATGGCCTCTGAAACTGACGGATTAGGGCTTGCATCAAAGGGATACCGACGGGCCGAGGGAAAAAGAATCGGAACAAGTAACAGAGACGACAAAACTCACCTCAAGTGTGATCACTGCGGTATGACGAAACATACCCGGGAACAATGTTTCAAACTCGTTGGATATCCCGAATGGTGGTCTGATGGTCAGAAGAGAGGCACAAAGACTACGGAAAAGGGGAGGTCATCTACCACCAGCAGCCGAGATGTCACCAGAGATGAAGGCCGGAGCAGATCAGGGTTCGGCGGAATGGCCGAGGCAACAGGTGAAGGAGATGAATGGCTAGGTAAAGGCGGAGAAGAAGAAAGAAAAGGGAACAGGTTTGGGGCGGATGGGTTTGGGGCAGGTAAACCGAAACTATATAATCAAAATGTGAATATGTCACATTTGGTCCCTAAAAAAATGGGAATGCTAATATGGCCCAAAAACATCATGGTAAACAAAAACGATGGATATTCGATTGCGGCGCAACTGACACAATGACTTATGAGTCATCGGATATTATTTCAACAACTAAACCAGAAAAAACACATATTCAAACGGCGAATGGCGGGATAATGGATGTAAAATCGGGAGGGACTATTGAGATTTCACCCACAATAAAAATCTCTAATTGTCTTTATGTTCCCTCGTTATCACATAAGCTGCTTTCAATCAGCCATGTCACAAAGGAACTTAACTGTATTGTCCTAATGTACCCTACGTTTTGTATTCTACAGGATATCAGGACGGGAGCGATCATTGGGCGTGGCACTGAAAGTCAAGGGTTGTATTATGTGGATGAGGTGACTCAAAGTGGTGCTGTGATGCTGACTCATGGGACATCAGAACGTGAAGCTTGGCTGTGGCACCGAAGATTAGGTCATCCTTCTACAAGTTATTCGCATATTTTATTTCCAAAACTATTTCCAGTTAATTCTATGTCACATTGTGAAACATGCGTTTTAGCAAAAAGCCATAGAAAAACTTTTAAACCCAATAATACTAAGGCTGCTTTGCCATTTTCGTTAATCCATTCTGACGTATGGGGTCCTGCCCCAGTTCTTGGGGGGCAAAACCTTCGGTACTTTGTGATGTTCGTTGATGATTGTACCCGAATGACCTGGGTTTATTTTTTGAAAAACAAATCCGAAGTATTTGAAAAATTCACTATGTTTTACGCCATGATCCAAACCCAATTTCAAACAAACATCCAAATACTCCGATCTGGTAATGGCGGTGAGTTTGTTAATACCTCGTTTAAATCCTATTTCCAAGACAAGGGAATAATCCACCAAACTACATGCCCAAACACCCCAGAACAAAACGGTGTCGCCGAAAGGAAAAATCGCATTTTGCTAGAAATGACACGAGCTCTCCTAATTGAATCTCAGGTTCCGAAATATTTTTGGCCTGAAGCCCTTGTTACTGCTACCTATCTTCTCAACCGACTCCCAACAAAAATCCTAAAGCTTAACACTCCGTTACACACCCTTTCAAAATTCTTCAAACTACCCTCAGTTCTTACTCTTCAACCACGAGTCTTTGGATGTACTGCCTTTGTTCACATACCTAAATCAGATCGAACCAAGCTTGACCCTTGTGCTGAAAAATGTGTCTTTGTTGGGTATGGAATGAATCAAAAGGGATACAGATGTTATAATCCAAAAACACGTCATATGTTCACCACGATAAACTGTGACTTTCTTGAAACCGAGTATTACTACAATTCCCAACTCAGTGGTCAGGGGGAGAAGGAATGTTTAGACACACTAAGCTGGTTAAAATATGTTCCCTATGTACCAACTAAAGAGTCACCTACTACAGAGTCACCAGACTTCAATTTCAGTGCCACTGACGATCCTAATGTTCCTCCTAACCTGGTGTCCGAGGTAAGTAATACTCACCCTATTCAGTCTGGTGGTACATTTGAAGTTTCTAATGACTCCGAGGATACCGATACGTCTAACCATGAAACTGCCACAGAACAAACTGAAAATTTGCAGGCAAATGAACCCAGACAAGAAGAACCACCATCAAGATATGTATTGCCCCCTAGAACAAACAGAGGAGTTCCTCCGAAACGGTATTCTCCTGAAAAAGAACCGAGAAGATCTAGTTATCCTATAGCTAGTGTGGCCGATGGAAATTTCACTAAGGAAGCCAAAGCATTTATCTCATCTGTGTATTCCGAAGAAACTCCTACAAACGTGGATCAAGCCTTAAAATCTAAACATTGGAAGGAAGCAATGAAAACGGAAATGGAAGCCCTAATCAAGAACAATACTTGGGAAAAGTGTACTCTCCCATTGGGAAAGAAATCTGTGGGGTGTCGTTGGGTCTATACGGTTAAGTATAAACCAGATGGTACAATTGAAAGATATAAAGCCCGACTGGTAGCAAAAGGGTATACCCAGACACATGGGATTGACTATGCTGAAACATTCTCCCCAGTTGCAAAAATGAACACAATTAGGGTTCTTTTTTCGATAGCTGCAAATGAAGGGTGGCCGCTTCAACAGTTTGATGTAAAAAATGCTTTTTACACGGGGACCTAGATGAAGAGGTATTTATGGACGCTCCTCCAGGATTCACAGAAGATTTCAAAACTGGAGAAGTTTGCCATCTGAAGAAGTCCCTTTATGGTCTGAAGAAGTCTCCCCGGGCTTGGTTTGACAGATTTACGGTAGCTATGAAAAAATTTGGATATAAACAGAGTAATGCCGATCATACTTTGTTTCTCAAAAAAAGAGGAAAATTCGTAACCTGCCTAATTATCTATGTAGACGATATGATCATTACAGGGAACGATAAAGAAGAAAATGGTAAAACTCAAAGAAAACTTGTTTGCTGAATTTGAGATGAAAGATTTGGGCAGACTTAAGTATTTCCTCGGAATTGAAGTACGAAGGTCAAAACAAGGAATTTTCATTAGTCAAAAGAAGTATGTCCTAGACCTGTTGGCAGAAATTGGAATGATCGATTGCAAACCAGCAGATACCCCTATGAGTGTAAACCAAAAGCTTTACATGGAAGAAGGAGCAAAATTAGCAAATAAAGAAAGATACCAACGGCTGGTGGGAAAACTAATATATCTCTCACACACTCGTCCAGACATCGCCTATGCTGTAGGGGTAGTAAGTCAGTTCATGCACCAACCTCAACAGTCACATATGGAAGCGGTTTGGAGAATTATTAGATATCTTAAAGGTACAGTAGGACACGGAGTCCTGTTTCAATCACATGGACACCTAAATGTCCAAATCTATACCGATGCAGACTGGGCAGGAGATAAAGGAAGTCGGAGATCAACAACAGGCTACTTCACTTTAGTTGGAGGGAATCTTGTTACCTGGAGAAGTAAAAAACAAAAAGTGGTTGCTCTTTCAAGTGCAGAAGCTGAATTTAGAGGTATAGCTCGGGGTTTAACAGAAGCCATGTGGATGCGGAGACTCTTAGCTGAGATTGGCTTTCCGCCAAAAGAAACAAGTAAGATTATGTGTGATAATAAAGCTGCAATTCAGATTTCAGAAAACCCAGTACAACATGATCGAACAAAACACGTGGAAGTTGATAGGAACTTCATCAAAGAAAAATTGGTAGACGGTACGATTGAACTACCATTCGTTCGATCAAAGGATCAGCTTGCTGACATTCTAACAAAAGCAGTTAACGGGAAAATTTTCAATGATTGTTTGGGCAAGTTGAATTTTGGAAATCCAACTATTCAACTTGAGGGGGAGTGTTAGAAAGGAAAGTCTAACCTTGGAGGAAATTGCAGCTAATCAACAGCCGGACATCCTGCGGCAGCTTACCAACAGCCGCATATCCAGCTAATCCACAGCAATCAACAGCAGCTAATCCACAGCAATCAACAGCAACGATAAAGACAGCTAGCAATCAGCTGCTGTCTTCTATATTTAGATTACGTTTTTTGTGTATAAATAGAATACCCTTCTTTGTAATGATATACGAATAAAAACACACATCAATTCAGTGTTTATGAATCAACTTCTTAACAATAACTTTGCAGTTACCTTTTGTTCAAGAACTTGTTATTGAAGAACCTGTTATCGATAGATGGTGACATTGGTTTCTTTGTAGTTTTATTGGCTTTTATTCTGTTCTTTTCATTTTAAATGTATATTTAGGTGATAACTTTGAAGTTGCCTTTTGTTGACTTTAAATCAAATTTCAAATTTATGTTAGAATATCCTGGCCAAAATTCCCAAATTCTTCTTCAAAGATGGAAACTCAGTTCATTTCTATTGGATCAAGAAACCCATCGATGATTTGTTTGCGTTCTGATTTAAGATTATGTGTAGCGGTTTAGTTAGTGAATGAACAAGTTCCTGCGACATAGGTAGGGGTGTTTCTTGATTGTGAGCCTTGCTGCCGAGCGAATCTCTTTGGCCCATAATCTTGTGATCGGACACACAAAATACCACCGTTACCAAACCAAACGATCCACCGTTCTTCGTCCGTATTAACATTAAAAGTGATCGATTACTGATGTTGATATTATTGGTCAGTTGCGATGAAACTTGTTGTTTTCTAAGATGTTTTATTTTTATTTTTTTTTCCACTTTAGTCTTTGCCATGACTTCTTGATTAACCCTTGTTCTTTTTCCCTACAGATCTTTCCTCCTTTTAGTTTTCCCTTTCAAAGCTTTGAATGCATGTGTTGAGCTGTTGATCTTCGGTTCTGTTGCTGTGATCTTTGGTTGCTTGTGTCCTTTCTTCTTCACTCTGATACCAATTATTGGCCCGGGAATGTGGATTGTAACACAACAACAACAACAACAACAACAACAACAAAAAACCAATTAGGAAACTAATCTCTTTAGTGACTTTCTTTTATTATATAACTCTACACAAATAAAACAGTTACAGGGTCCTGCTATTTATACTAATCAACTACTAAACCTACAGCAACTCTTAACACAATTAAGTAAGCAAATAAAAAAGTAATCAATAAATCAAACAACTCGAATAAGCAAATTCAATTTGAACTCTAATTTATCTCCTTACACCTTGGCATCTTTCTCTTCATAAATCGGATCCTCCTTTTTCTTTGGAAGGTAATCCAAACTATGCAAACACTCTTGGTGTCATAGTATCAATTAGACATAATTCTATTTTAATCAAAATCAGAGGGTTTCAATTCTCGAAATGGGTGGTTTATTATCTGATCCAGTTTAGGTGCTTTGTAATTTCTACTTTCTTACATTTTTTAGGTGAACTCTTTCTTTGCAATTATAAAAAATTATGATACAAAATGATTGGTTAGGTAGGTGGTTCATTTGGAATTAAGCTTGTTGTTCTAAATCTTATACCATATGGATACAAATCAATATGATTATAATTATTCTTTAAGTTTCGACAATTGCTAAATATTTAAACAACAATGTTCCGGCAGAATTTTTGTTGCCCCTCCCTCCTTAAATGAAGAATTAAAAAAAAAATGACTTTTGTCACACATGAAGTGGCAGTTAACATCGAACTTTTCATAAAAGATGTGACAAAAAAGTTAGGCGATAAGTCTGAGGATATTGGAGTCATAGTGGTCATTAATATAAATAGACATTCACATTCTGTGGTAGGCAAAATTCCACTTGCCTTTGTAACTCATTTCAAACCACTTGACACAGATGGAAGAAGTGCCTAAAGTTGGTCAGAAGAAGCCTCATGTGGCGTTCATACCATTACCTGCACAAAGCCACATCAAGTGTATGCTCAAGCTAGCCAGGCTTCTACACCACAAGGGCCTCCTCGTTACCTTTATCAACACCCAGTCGAACCAAAAGCGACTAGTAACATCTGGTGGGACTAGCTGGCTGGATGACGCTCCTGGTTTTCAATTCCTAACAGTTCCTGATGGGCTTCCTTCTACATCAGACAGCAATGATGAACCGATGCAGTCCATGGAACAAGTGGCAAGTTACATGGCAGACAATTTCTTGGATTCCTTTCTTGACCTTGTAGCCAGGCTCGATACTCCAGTCACATGTATTGTTTCTGATGGGTTCATGACTTTCGCAAAAACCCGTTATGCGGCTGAGAAGCTAAGAGTTCCTATCATCTTTCACTGGACATTTGCTGCTTGTGGTTTCATAGGGTTTTACCAGGCAAAAGTTCTAATGGAAAAAGGAGTTGTCCCACTTAAAGGTTATAACTCTAGTACCTCAATTACCAGAATTCATTAGAACTCTAGATTGCGTGCCCTTGGAATATATGAGAAGTGATCTTGTTTTGTTTTGCAGATGAAAGTCATTTGACAAATGGATACCTTGATACCTTGGTAGATATTCCAGGAATGAATGGGATACGTTTAAGGGATCTACCGGAACATATCTTAGGTGTAGGGCCCAAAGCTCATGCATTAAAATTCATGGTAGAAACCGTAGCGGAGGCTGAGAAAGCTTCACATATGATATTTCATACTTTTGATGGATTAGAGAGTAGTATTATCAGAGAGCTTAAATCCATGTTTCCTAAAATCTACACGGTCGGGCCTTTGCAGTTGCTGCTAAATCATATTAGAGAAAAAGAATCCAACAATTCGAATTTCAGTGGTTATAGTTTATGGAAGGAAGAACCCGAGTGCCTCCATTGGCTCCAGTCAAAGGAACGGAACTCTGTGGTGTATGTCAACTTCGGAAGTTTGGCAGTGATGTCTTTACAAGACTTGGTAGAATTTGGTTGGGGACTTGTTAACAGTAACAGCTATTTTCTTTGGATTATACGGGATAATTTGATTGATGGGAAGCCTGCCGTTTTGCCTCCAGAACTCGAGGAGGTGACTAAAAGTAGAGGCTTTATTGCAACCTGGTGTTCACAAGAAGAAGTCTTGAACCACCCTTCGGTTGGTGGTTTCTTAACTCATGGTGGGTGGGGTTCTGTCATTGAGAGCTTGTCTGCCGGGGTGCCCATGATCTGTTGCCCATTTTCAGGTGACCAACGCACTAATTGTGCACAAATGTGCAAGGAATGGGAAGTAGGGATGGAGATTGGGAGGAATGTGAAGAGAGATGAAGTGGAGAAGCTTGTAAGGGAGTTAATGGATGGAACTGAGGGTGCGAAAATGAGAAAGAAGGCTATAGAGTGGAAGAAACTGGCGGAAATCTCAACAGAACCTAATGGCTCATCGTCTTTTAATATTGAGGAACTTGTTGCTGAAATCCGTTTGATTTCAAGAAACTAAATTACCATCTGAATATGATTAGAGATTTTAATAATATATAGTCAAGAAATGAGGATTTCACATCTCAAAAGACAAGTAGGTTTCTTAGTTTCCATGTTCGGCCACGACAACTGGGAATTTAATTCAAATATTAGTCAGTTAAGTGGGTCTATGGGATTATTTAGTATTTGTAGAATTTAGGAAGCTGTTGTTAGTCAAGTAGTGTAAGTGATTCCTTATTTTACGTTAAGTAGGTTGGTCATGTTTTCTATTCAATGCTATTATTTCCATGTATTGTTCTTCTTATTACGGGATGAATAAAATACCCAGTTGATCTAAAATTGTGTGCGTAATATTGTTTAGCAATATTGCTGTGTCAACAAGTATTGAAAATTTGATAAATGAATATTTAATATATTTATAATTAAATAAAATTATAAATATTAATTAGAATCTTCATGGTGAAAAACTTTTAGAGTAGAGTTTTTATGTCACTTGATTAGTTTTTGTTAGACTTTTTATGTCTCTAATTAAATCACTAATTAAGTGAAACTTTTATTAGAGTTTATGTCTAATAAAATCATCAATTAAGAGAAACTCTTGTAACCCACAACTCTTGTATAAATGGTAGGCTATGTGCCTCATTGGAAGAATGAGAAAAATACTAGAGAAGGGTTACAAGAAAAATACATGAATACATGGAGAGTTCTTGGAAAGATGAAATACTTGAAGACCCATGTGTTGGGTACCTAGAGAGATATGTTTTCTCTATACGATTTCATCGCCTTCGTATCATAATTTTCCACAAGTACTAACACTATAATTCTATCTTGTGTAACCTTGGGCGTGTGGCCATCTCCGGCAGTTTGTATTGCTTCGGCTGTTGTACCATGGGAAACAGTCACGTCGTCTTTAGTAGAGGCGCGGAATCTGTTTTAAGGGAAGCGTGTTGAACACGTGACTCAACCAAAACTGTCAACAATTTTTTGTTTTTCTTGTAGCGGAGTTTCAAACAAAAAGGTGTGGTTGAAGTTTTCCAAAGACGTCGACTTGAATCAAGATTGCGGAGTTTCAAACAACAAGGTGTGGTTGAAGTTTTCCAAAGACGTCGACTTGAATCAAGATTAGTACAATGTATTTGTATTTCATTTATTTTTATATAGTTTTATAACCGGATTGTACTATCATATATCCTATGAATAACAAGAGTCTCGTTATTATATATTTCATAATATATTTTAATAAATAATAAACCTAGTTCCTACAAACTTAAAACAGATTCCGTGAGATTGTTGCTACAATCTTAAACTTTATAAGTATTTTAGGTTCACAAAGGATTTATCATAAAAAATAATTTTTGGAGATTATGATCTTATAAATATTTTTTTTGGGAAATATGTATGTTGTACAGCTTGTTGTGTTTGGATTTATTGAGATTGTGGTACAATCTTAATCATATATCGTGGTACAAAACGAATAGCTTTGGTTCAATCGTTTGGTTTTTGAAACAATTTTTTAATCGTTATTTTTTTCTAACATTTGTGTTAGAATGGGTTTATTGTGTAAACCATACGTTTTTTGTAAACGTTAAATTTCTCTAACTTGTGTGTTAGACCGGAATTATGGGTGTAAACCATACGTTTTTTGAAAATGTTAAATTCTCTTGAGTTGAATTTTCATGTCTTTAAATAAGAGTTTTATGTTACTTGATTGGAGTTTTATGTCTCCATTTATGTCTCTATTTAAAGTAGACTTTTTTTCCACCCATGGATTGATATGAACAAATAAGTCTTATAATGATTTTTTGTAATCATTTGTCTTCTAACATGTGTTTTAGAAACGTTTATGGAAAGTGTTAATTTGGAAGCAATTTTTAATTGGTCATTTTCTAACGTGTATATTAGAAATGACTTATTTATTTGGACGATATATGTGTTTATAGCAAGTCGAATCAACATTTTGTGTAAATGTTAACATTTCTAGCGTACGCGTTAGAACTTCGTTCATTTTAACATGATTGTTAGAAATGGTTCAAATACAAATGCTTTGAAATGTTTTATGTAAACATTTTATATAAGTAATTTGTGGTAGCATTGATTTCAATGAATATAAACATTTATGTTATGTTTTGTATGGTTTAGAAATAGAATGTTATACATTGAAGTTGATTGGGTTCAAGAATTAAATCATCATAAAGTGATGGTGTTGTTATATGACTTCAATGAAGTTGAAATCATTTACTAGACTCTTCATATGGAAGTTAACTCTAAGTAGAGTTTTATGTCAATTTATTAGTTTTTATTAGAGTTTATGTCCCTAATAAAATATCTAATTAGGTGAGACTTTTCTCCAACCCATTGCTCTTGTATTAAAAGTAGGCTATTTGCCTAATTTGATGAGATTAGAAAATACAAGAGTAAGAATAAAATCACTATAAAGTGATGGTGTAGTTGTGTGGGATTTATTACGAACTTTAATTTATGATTTCTAAATCCAAAGGGTCATGTTATATATATATATAATGACTTAATTTTTCTAACACGTGTGTTAGAAAATGTGTATCACAAATACAATTTAGAGATTGTACATTGTATAAGCCATAATGAATGGAAATGTTTTATGTAAACATTTAATTGCCTATGCATGTGTGCATTAAAACGATGAGAAATGGTTTATTTATAAACTTTATCATTGGAAAACGTTTTATGTGAACGTTCGATTCTATAGCATGACGTTATAACATATATTTTTCTAACTTGCGTGCTAGAAAACGTTTAGTACATGCGTAGTAAGACTAAACAATATAAAACCATTTGATATTATGGGTTTTGATTTATGTTATCATAAACTTTAATGGACATTAATGGTTTGCTACTCTTGCTAGAAATAGCATTTGTGATAATCACGTGGATATTATTTGATGGAAAACAACTTAGTGTTGTTGTGAACAAATTTAATTGTTCAAGTTTACTACTTAAATTTAGCTTTTATAACAACTTGGTGTTGTTTGAGCATAATTGTTCAAGTTTAAATTTTCACGATGAAATGAGGAACCTGTACTTACAAGTGCATGGAGTATTATTGAGGGAGTACCTCAAGACATGCCATGGGACAATATCGTTGAGATGATTTCGGTCAGTATAAAGTGTGGAAGATAAAACCACTTTGATATTTGATGTTCACATATCGTCTATGCTTCCATTTAAATTTCAAAAGTGTTTTTCACTTATGATTTAGTTTACAATGTATTTTATTGTTGTGTTCAGTATCTTCAGATAACACATGCAATATTTTTACAAAGAAATAAATCACCAATGTTTGTGACGCGTAAATTATTTTTGTGGAAAGTAAATTATAACGTCAACTATACATTGTCTAAAAGAATATGGTTTTAAACGGACAATACATGAAAATATTTGGACATAAACAGCTTGAGAGTTGTTTCATTGACTAAAAGTTCAAGACGAGACATCAAATGTGTAACCACATCACGAGAGATTAGTGAGTGTATTGAGATGAAATACACAAACGAGATTCATGTTGAAGTACTTCGTTAGAAGTTATTGGAAAATTCACAAGTGTGAATTCTAACATATGAAAGAAAAAGTACCATATGTTATTGTATACCTTTGATAAATCTTGCGAGATTTGTTCCAAGTGATCTATTCGTATATGCGTCTACCACTTGATTATTGTTAGAACTATATGGAGATTTTATATTCGTGTGGGAGAGAATCCTAAATATACATATCTCTTAATGAATAACAATAGATGTGTACAAATCACTTATGACAAAATTATGAATGCCATGTTGTTGAGTGTTGATCTAGTTGACTCTATCTCACATATAATAGTGATTGTAAACGAGGAACATTCATCTTGTCGGTGATGAATGTGTTCGCCAAGTAACTTGGATTAAGACTTATGTTTAAGTCCTTACGAGTTAATGGTAAAACGTTGGATATCAAAGGTAAACAAGTTATGTTCCTTAATTGAAGAGTAAATTACAAAAATCGTCCTTTATGTATGCTACTTATTGCAAACCGTGTCCTTTATCTTCAATATATACAAGAAGCATACTCGATGTTTGCAAACCCTTGCAAGTTATGTCCTTTGGTCCTAACACAGTTAGTTTTCATGGTTAAATCTGACCTAGTCAACCCAACATAAGGGTGTTTTGGTCTTTTTATTCTAAATAAAATAATTATGTTTAATATATATATATATATATATATATATATATATAAGTATTTATAAATATATACATAAACAACACACATATATACAACCATCTCTCTCTCTAACTACCCTACCACCACCATCACCCACCTGTCACCCCCACCATTTAGTCTTCTTCTCCGGTGAAGCACCACCGCCCAACTCCGGTATCTCCTCTGCCTAACAAACACCGCTAGTTCCAAGATAGGTCTTCTTCTCCGGTATTTAATTTTGTATCTACAAATGTCCATTATCGTTGTTTACAGAATCCACCAAATAGTTCCAAGGTACACAATCGATCAGTTCATATGTATTTAATTTCATATCTACAAATACTCACTATAAAATGCCCAAAATTTTCAACCAAATCATCAGAGTAAAATATTCTCAAACAAAACCAACATAATTCTCAAACTCCTCCTATTCATTCTTAAAACCACTAAACCACCATAATTTGACAAACAAAAAACAAGAAAGAAACATAGCATTAATAAATTTGGTCTTGCGCCACCCCAAACGTCACGCGCCGCCGCGTCTCCACTCGCTGAAACAATACTCTCTCACAAATGCAAATGGACCTCGAGAGAGAGGACGAGGAACCTTGTCGTCCACATCTACCATGAACCTCGAGGTGAAATTGAACATTGAAAGTTTGGATGAAAAATTTCTTAGTTACTCTCGTCAATCAACAAGAACAAAATGAAAAGAAAACAATTACAAATACAAAGACAAATGGAAAAGGGTTTCAAATTTCTCTAGAAAGGCCTCTCGCATTCTCCACCAATGAACCAGAGTTTTTTTCGAAAATCGAAACAATAAAATCCAAGCTCAATAATGCAATAAATATCTTTAGTCGCTTCTTCGTAAAAAAAATTCAATTGTAGTAGATTTTTTATTTAAAATTGCGTTTGTCATTTTTTATGTACCTTTGATTTAATTAAGTAGGATGTTTTTTAATTCAAAACTTCGGATTATAACTTTTTTATGTAATTTTAATTTAAGTATTTTACTATTTATAAGATTTTTGTTAAACGTTAGTTAAATCACATCTTTATAGTTAAAGAGTAAGCTAGTTAAAGTCTCACTTTTAATATAAGAGTGATAAACAATAGTTTGATGCCATCAAACACCGTTATGGTTAAAGAGTAAGCTAGTTATACACTTAACGCACACCATATAGCCATAGTGTATGTCTGGTTATGGTTTTGTCACGTTTGATTGCCGGTAAAAAAAATAGGGTACCAATAATCAGAGTATGGAATCGTGACTTGGTAACTTATTCAACTTTTGGTGACGTATGTTGAATAAATTGAAGTCATGAGACCTTAGCTTACGGTCACATAGGTTACATTGTAAGCTCTCCGTCAATTAGGGGAAGTAAGTTTGTCAGTTTTGGGCGGATCGCAATTTACCGTCCTATGACCGTAATTTATGGTGAAGTCAGGTTAAATCTGGAAACTCGCGAATTCAAGCCCTCTTTAAGGATAAAACTTAGGGTTTGAGTTTCTAACACCCCTTGGACGAAATTAGGACAAAAATAGGCAATTATGAGCATCCGAAATCACCTTATTCACATCTACAATCATGTTCCAAGCCTACTAGTTAAGAATTGAAGATCCAATGAAAAGCAAATAAGGCTAATTCACCTGTGATCTACTGTGGATGATGGGTTTGTGCAAGTAGTTTTTGTTCTTTGTTTTAACCAGGGTTTTGGGATTAAATTCGTAAACCCTTTAAATTCCAAAAGATTTAACCTTGTTGATTTTTATATCAATGAGTGTGTGGATGATGGGTTTGTGCAAGTGGTTTTTGTTCTTTGTTTTAACCAGGGTTTTGGGATTAAATTCGTAAACCCTTTAAATTCCAAAAGATTTAACCTTGTTGATTTTTTATATCAATGAGTGTTTTATATTGGGCTTATGTTTTGCATCTTTGGATTTGTGATTGTAAGAATAGAGTCCTTTAAACTCTTTTCCATAACCATCATCACACACAGAATCACTCTTACGTTGTGTTCCCGAGTTCACTTAACGAGGGAAAAGAAAAGAAAGTAGAAGGATGACGGGAAAGAAAGAGAAAAGAAAAGGAAAGATATCTTTCCTTCCATTTCTTTCCAAATCGGAAGGAAAGAAAACTAAAGAATTTAGCTTAGTTTTCCTTCCCTTTCCGTCCTTAAATGAGACTCAGGAACACAACATTTTTTATTTTCCTTTCTTTTCCTTTTTTAAATGAAAGTCAGGATCACAAACATGTTTTTATTTCCTTTCTTTTCCCTCTTTAGGTGATATCCACTGGGTTAAGCTAGAATAACTATCGCTTTACTAAACTTAAAAGGAGCAGATTACCTTTTCTCATTAATGTTCACATTCATTCAGTCATAATCACCTTTCATTACTATGCTTGTAATCGAATAAAAACCCAATAGTCTGAAGTTATATAATCAATGAGGCACTTGAACTTTGATAGATTCGTCCGTTGGTTTGTCGTAGTTCGATACCTACTTACCCTTGCTAGTAAAGGTATTTAGGAATTGATTTATACTTGTTTTTGAACGACCCAATGACATCGATCAGTGATGCCGGATTAACAGAAAAGAAAACAGTTACAAATGCAAAGGCAAATGGACCTCGAGAGAGAGGACGAGGAACCTTGTCGTCCACATCTACCATGAACCTCGAGGTGAAATCGAACATTGAAATTTGGGTTAAAAATTTCTTAGTTACTCTCGTCAATCAACAAGAACAAAATGAAAAGAAAACAATTACAAATACAAAGACAAATGGAAAAGGGTTTCAAATTTCTCTAGAAAGGCCTCTCGCATTCTCCACCAATGAACCAGAGTTTTTTTCGAAAATCGAAACAATAAAATCCAAGCTCAATAATGCAATAAATATCTTTAGTCGCTTCTTCGTAAAAAAAATTCAATTGTAGTAGATTTTTTATTTAAAATTGCGTTTGTCATTTTTTATGTACCTTTGATTTAATTAAGTAGGATGTTTTTTAATTCAAAACTTCGGTTTATAACTTTTTTATGTAATTTTAATTTAAGTATTTTACTATTTTATAAGATTTTTGTTAAACGTTAGTTAAATCACATCTTTATAGTTAAAGAGTAAGCTAGTTAAAGTCTCACTTTTAATATAAGAGTGATAAACAATAGTTTGATGCCATCAAACACCGTTATGGTTAAAGAGTAAGCTAGTTATACACTTAACGCACACCATATAGCCATAGTGTATGTCTGGTTATGGTTTTGTCACGTTTGATTGCCGGTAAAAAAAATAGGGTACCAATAATCAGAGTATGGAATCGTGACTTGGTAACTTATTCAACTTTTGGTGACGTATGTTGAATAACTCTTTTTCCATACGCCAACAAAGTATAAACAATAGTTTGATGCCACCAAACCCTATCTTAGGATGCTCCATCCAACTTGGCGACATATTCAACAAAAGATACATTTTTTTATTTTTAAAAATTAAGTGAAACAGACATATTAATTACATAATAAATTCTGTAATAAGTAAGTGAGCATGATATACTTTTCTTTAACGGTGACTTTTATTTTTTTATTTTTATTTTTTAACAGCATCTCGCTCAGGGCTATCGCACTATTTAAATTGGAGAACCTCGTTGTCTCACTCCGATCAGACTATTTTGTTTTATCAGGGCCCACACTAGCTTCAGAGTTTGGTTTGGTTGTTCCGTTCCCCTACGAAACCACACCGACGGCTGTCACTTGATAGTTGTGTCACCACAAGAGTAGAACTTTCTAACGTAACACATGGTGCGACGAAAACCCAGGTGAGCTCAGGATAGAGCCTGACACCTTTTTAAGGAGACTAGACTTTATCTATAATTGTCTAATCCACCAAAATGACACGAGTGAGGATTAAACTTGAATCTCTATTTAAGAAACATAATCTCCCTATCAACGTGATGGATTGAGCATGATATATTGCATCCCATTTTATTATTTATTCTTTATAAATTTTAAGTGAAACTGAAATATCAATTACACATAAACACATTGTAGTGCATTGTGCACTTTCCGTGGACCCAAATCGTCTTTTAGGGTTTATAGTTGAGTACAATTAATTACTAGAAGAGATGTGTATATGCATGTAGATTAATTAAAAAATTATTTGAAGAAACTAGTTATATAGAATTTTATTAAATAATGTATATCATATAAAAAAATTCATCGTAAAATAAAATTAAGTATATACATATCACATAATTAAATAATACATAATAGTTACTTTACTCTGAATAAATTTAATAAATAAGTAACTCGCCGATTGTGGTATGTGTCACAAGTTTATAAGTTCAAAAAATATATGTATTTTTTTATTTTGTTATTTCACCATTCGTTATCTATTTCTTAATTTAAAAAAGTCAATTAAAAAAAGTAAAAGTAATAAAACATGAAAAACTTTAAAAAGCAAAAGTTCCTTAGCATGCGTGATTAGGTATTTCTTCATGCGTGATTATGTGATGTTTGTTTAGGCTTGATTATGTGATGTTTGTTCATGCGTGATCATACGTGTTGTTCATGCGTGATTAGCATTTGAGTTTTATAGCATGTGTGATTTACTCACGTAAGCTTCGTACGTTAATGGCTATTGTACGTTAATGGCTTCGTACGTTATAGCATATATAATTATTTATAAATATATACAGAAACAACACACATATATACAACCATCTCTCTCTAACTACCCTACCACCACCATCACCCACCTGCCACCCCCACCATTTGGTCTTCTTCTCCGGTGAAGCACCACCGCCCAACTCTGGTATCTCCTCTGCCTAACAAACACCGCTAGTTCCAAGATAGGTCTTTTTCTCCGGTATTTAATTTTGTATCTACATATGTCCATTATCGTTGTTTACAGAATCCACCAAATAGTTCCAAGGTACACAATCGATGAGTTCATATGTATTTAATTTCATATCTACAAATCCTCACTATAAAATGCCCAAAATTTTCAAGCAAATCATCAGAGTAAAATATTCTCAAATAAAACCAACAGAATTCTCAAACTCCTCCTATCCATTCTTAAAACCACTAAACCACCATAATTTGACAAACAAAAAACAAGAAAGAAACATAGCATTAATAAATCTTGTCTTGCGCCACCCCAAACGTCACGCGCCGCCACGTCTCCACTCGCTGAAACAATACTCTCTCACCATAGATCTGCCAGGTCCCATGCCGTCAATCTGCTCGTTTTCTACCACCAAACCATCATTTTTCTCAGCCACATCTTGATCTCAAACATGTTAGATCTGAAAAATCGATCAGAGAGTTGGAGGTGGTGGTTAGGGTTGGGGTTTTAAAGGCATAGTCGGTGGTGCTTGGGCATGGTCGAGGTGCGGTGGAGAGGATGGTGGGGGTGGTGCGGTGGGTGGTGGATGGTGGTGGTGGTGGTGGCGGCATATGGGTGGTGGTAGGGTTGCTTTAGAGTTTAGGGAGAGAGATGAGACAGAGAATGGATTTATGTGTGTCTGATATATAAAATGACCAAAGTACCCTTATATGGGGTCCATTTAGTCAGATTTAACCATAAAAACTAACCGTGTTAGGACTAAAGGACATAACTTGCAAGGGTTTGCAAACATCGAGTATGCTTCTTGTATATATTGAAGATAAAGGACACGGTTTGCAATAAGTAGCATACATAAAGGACGATTTTTTGTAATTTACTCTTAATTGAATGATAAATTTTAGCTATGTGCTATATACAATAATTTGTGAGATTTGCCTAAATATTGATGTTTTAGGATTATGAATAAGTCTCATTATTTTGTCTTAACAAGGGATGAATGTTGCAAAGTGGTATTATGATATCCTTGGGGCTGTGAAGAATCAGAATGATGCATCTTCTATTCACATGCTAAAGTATTCTAGTCTAAAGCATGCTAGACTAGTATTTGGTTAATTATGGGTCTTGACTGAGACTAATTAACTCTAAACATTCAAATGTGTATGAACACAATAAGAATTTGTGTGATAGAAAACGTTGAGAAAGAATTTTCATTCATTATAAGAAAAAAACATGTAACTTTTGAAGAGTTTGTTCGAAAAGCTAATGAGGAGAACTCATTGTCTAGGCTTATTCAAGATGTTGAATTAGAATTATTCTAAGTTTGTGAGAAATTTATGACAATGGCATGTGTTGCTTTGGTCAACTCGGAAGCTTATGTAAGCTAATGCAATATGAGTTGAATTCACTAATACAATGAGGTTGATCTTGTTTAATCATATGTGTATTGTGACACCTCGAAAAATTTCGTCCAATAAAAATCCGACACGTCTCCCGGAATTCTTGGTTGCCACATGTAGCTGAGGGGGACCGACGACGTCGTTATGTTATTTTAATAACCTCTGAACGAGCATCAAGGAAAGTCGGGGAACCAAAGTGGTGAAAATGCCAAACTTCAAATTTCTGAAGGTCCTTACGGACCGTAACAGCATCTGGTTACGGACCGTAAGATTAAACAAATCTTGGTTACAGTAAGGCGGTTACGGACCGCCTTTATGGTTACGGTCCGTAACCAATTCAAATCTGTGGGCGCCAGAGGTCCTTAAGGACCGCAAGGCATAACCCTTACGGTCCGTAAGGGGTGCCAGCGACAGAAACATGTCCGTAAGGGGGTGCCAGCGACAGAAACATGGCAGCCTGCTGTGCTTGCCACCTTGCTCGCCATTGCCACCATCCTCCTGCTTGTGCCATGATCCTACCCACTTGTACTCATCCTAGATCAACTCCTAACACCTGGAGTGATCCCATGCTTCCTCCATTGCTATAAATAGCACCCTTGAGTGAAGCTCCAACTTGCTCATTCCTCTCATTCACCTCTCTTGCTTACTTGGAAAGCTCCTGCTTATCTTGGAGCATTCCCTGAGTTCTAAGTCTTTCTTTGGTTCACTAGTAAGTGTTCCAACTTAGTTCTTTCCTTTTTAATAGGCTTTAAGCCAATGTCAAAGCATTGACGTAAAAACGCTTTGACTTTGAGCTAAGGCCATTATGGTCCAGCCAATGTTCGTAACGAACATGGCTACGTGATCGTAATAAGGTAGGTGTTAACCCTTCAAGAGGGCACCTCCTGATTACCACGTTTGCTTGGTCAACTGACGGGTCAAAGTTATGTTAATAAAAGTCAAACGGGTAAGTTTTGAAATAAAATCATTACTAGAAATGTAGGTGTTATGAAACTTGTTTTGACACTCTGATAACTTGGTAATAAGTATAAGAACGTGTAGGAACATGTTCGGCTCGTCAAGTCCAGGCCTAAGGTCAGCTCGCAACCGAAAGTCACAAAGTTTGACTTCTGCTTTGACTTTCAATTCTGACCCGATACTAGCTTTTGTCCCTAAGTTGCATTATGACCATGTTATAGTATGCTATAACCCTCTGAAGTTATAGGACATGTTCATGTAGTAATCTGAGTTTTTATACAAGTATCCGATAAATATGCCTAAAATTGCTCTTTTGTCACAAACTAAGGTTTTGACCACTAATAAGCATATAAATGAGTTGTAAACTTAATTATTATATTAATACACCTATTTTCATAGTAGTAACCTGGTCATAAACTATGTTTAACTATTTAACATAATTAACACGTTTAAAGTGACCAAACCGCCCTTTTGGTGTATAAAATGGTTTAAACATAAACTTGACATCAAAACTCATTACCTACTGATGTAATATAATTATTAGAATTATTTGGGATGTTCATTCAGGTTGCAAACTAAGTTTAAGCTATAGTTTGCCTATTATGTTCTTAAATGACGATATTGCTCTTTTGGCACTTTAAATGGGTTTTAAACATTTAAATGAACCAAAACTTTATACCCACTGATGTAACATATATATATATATAAACATATTTTGGTCATACAAACCTGGTCACCAACAGTTTATATAAATACCATTTAAATCGTCATTTAGCGACTTAATCGCCATTTCGGCGCACAATATGGTTTAAAACCATATTAGAGCATCAAGGCTTGATACCTACTGATTTCAAAACATATTTTCAACTTACTAACAATAGGTACATGTCCCAAACTCAGACTCTCAAATAAGTTATCAAATTATATGTGAAATGACCAAAATACCCTTTCGGGACATAGTTTGGTCTTAAACTATAAACAACACATATAATTGATGTCATACTGATATAACATCATAAAATAGGTATTTTTACAGAATGTTTATGTTATTAATATCAGTTTATTTATAAACTCGTTTATTACATTTTAAAATGACGAAATTGCCCTTTTAAGGCATAGTTTGCTTTTAAAACCATAACGGGCTAACATATCAGTAACCTACTGTTACAATAACATATTTTAAACTTAATGGCATATGGAACTTGTATAAGACTCACCCGGTTACCTAGTTTCACTTATATGCGTTTGGTTAAGCCTACGTGACTAGTTTACGCAAGTTAACCGAAACGGGTTTAACCATATCAAAATATTCTCAAATTCCAGAATGTAGAATGGTAACCAATATTATACAAGTCCTAGTACTTGTCGGGTCCAAAATGCATTCTCTTCCGGTCATCACATAATCTAGCGTTTCGTACTGTTATCTTTACTTTAAAGTTAGCCGGTCTAAGTCAATGACTAAATAAAGACCCGCCAGCTATCTAATAGGTTAATAAAACCATCCATTCTAGACTGGAGACTTCCGGTAGATTGTCGCCAAGCTAGTTTATTTTGATTACGGCTGTGCTTTGCTTATTTTTTTATTACTAAGGACTTTGCAAGCCACGTAATACTTTAACTTATTTTCCCTTATTCGGGCTTAAGATACGGTATACTAATATCGCATGGTTGGATATGGGATCAAAGACCAATGAGTCGGGAATTCAAATAATCCATTTTAATTCGTATTGCTTAATATTAAACATTTGGGGGTTAAAACGACCGTGTCCTGGATATCCACTGCTCATTTAATTGTAAATGGCCACGAGCTAAACACGAGATGTAGGAATACACCCGTCAGATGCTAAATTAAAATTATGACCCATTAGGGGTGCACCTATTAAAGGTGTTAAAGTGGTGTGTCGATTAATCATGATCCCGGCATAGTTTTCGGGCTCTAATGTATTATTAGCATGTAAAACTGATAACATGAAAATTATTTGTCCCAAGTTATTTATTAAAACTAAGTACCATTGCGTACACTAAATGTTTTCAAAATATTTTAAAAATAAGTCGGTTAAATGTATTTACCAGTGAAAACTGGCGTATTTTCAAAAGACTAAGCGCAGGTGACAAGTATACGTAATTAGGCTGGAAGTGCTCGGAGAAGCTTAAGAGGAATTGCAACCCTTTGCTTAGAAGCCCTTAGTCTGTTAAATTTCCTTTTGTAATTACATTTTGATCCGCCTGTGGATCTAGTTACAAGCGTTGTATTTATTATTTTGAACTTTGAACATTCAAACGTTTGTAATAGTAATTATCCAGACTTCCGCTGTGTTATATTGTATTGTGTGGTAATGATGATATCAACTTACGTCACGATATTCCCCAACCGGGCCCACCGGGTTACACGTGGAAATTAGGGGTGTGACAGGTTGGTATCAGAGCCAACTCTCGAGTGAATTAAACACTAACCTTTTGTGTTTAATCTCGAGAATACATATTAACACATATCTCTTAGACTTTCGAGTCTAGACTTTGACCTAGGTGTAATCAATTCCATCTTATTATTCTAGCTTGTATTTTGTTTAACTTGTTTTTGAAACAGGAACAATGCTGCCTAAGTTTAGACGTGGAGGAAAGGGTAAAGGACCCATGAGGGGTGGACCCTCAATGACTGGACCATCTTTCACTGGACCATCCTTTAGGCCACCTTACAGACCCTCTTTAGCTGGTGCAACCAACTTACCTGAAAACAACCCTTACGAAGGATCCGGAGATTCTTCATCCCCCTTTGAACCTTACCGACATTCGATCTCACATGAATACTCCCCGCCTCAATCGCATTCCCAACATTCTTACCATTCTCACCATTCTCACCACTCCCACCAATCGCACCATTCACACTCCCATTCACACCAAGAATACTTTAACTTTAACTTTGATAACCCTATTAACCAACCCTCACCCGAAACCCCTCCAGTTGACTCACCGACACATATGGAGGAAGATTCCGACCCGGAGGAATTCTCGCAAACCGGATCGTATGGTCATCCTGTTGAGCTGTCTAGCGGCTCGAACTCCGTGGCAGGATCTTCATTTAGAGGTCCCGATGAATTTGACCAAAGATGGGCACAATATGTGTTCGTCAACACGCCCTCATACCATAGCACTCCCCAACACCAAAACCCATTACCCCATCCTCACCAAGAGGATGTTGAAATACAACAGGTGGATCAATCTCAGCCACCACCTGAATCATCATCACAACCACGCCGAAGGCGTGGAGCACGTATGTCAGTACGTGCTGGTCAAAGGTCGGGTTCGCTACCACCTTTGCCACCCTCTTACCCCATCATCCCTGAGGACCCACAAATGGGTGGACCCTCAAACAACTCGCCAGTGGCGAAACCCCCGCCGCAAGCAGCTGTTGAGCCTTTGCCTCAACCACCTCTACCACCGCCGGATTTTGCCAATCCAATACCTGCATATACAGGACCATCAGGGTTTCACACTGTTGACCCTCATGGCTTGTATAATGACATTCACCGTGGTTTAGAGCAAAATCCATATTATGATACAATTATTCATAATAACCTTTATCATTCCTCTTACCCTTCCTACCCACCTACTTATACCTCTACCGGGTATCCACCTTATGGATATCCGTATCCGGTTGCGCCTCAGCCGCAACCACCTCCACCTCAGCCGCAACCCCAACCACAAGTACCACTCGAGGCCATTAATGAGGCCTTGGATCAAGTAAGGGAAATGCGACAACAGGTCAAGAAATCAGAGAAGGAAACAACGAAATTTATCAAGAAGCTTTACAAAGCCGTAAAAGGAAGGAAGGATAACTAACTTTGTATTTTCATATATGTAATTTAAATTCCAAAAGTCCCTGCGTGGACTCTTATTTCTGTTAAGTTCCTGCGTGAACTATTTTTGTTATTCTAAGTCCTATATATTAGGCAATTTTGTAATGTTCCTTTTAGTAAAATTTCCTTATCATTATTTACTTCATCCAATCAATCATCCTGATTTTATTCAAGAGTTATTGATCCGCTATATTAACCCAAAATCCATCAGCCAATGGCTATAATAGATTGGCAAATGAAAATTTCGAAAGTAGCCTTCTGTCTAGCAAAGGAGAACAATGTTCAACTTCCGAATTTATCATTTCTCTGTGTCAAACCCTATCACCTAAGTGATTAAGTTAGATCCTGGCTAAAATGTTCAAACACTCAATAGTAGTATAAAGCCAATGAGCAATAATACAGTAGTGACGCATGACGCACTAACTGATATATTCTGGACTATGTCCAATCTATAAATGCCTATGATGGTCCTTTGAGACCTAGGTTATATATAAGTATACCACATTTAATATTTAAAATTCCGTATGGTCATAGAACCATGTTGTGAATAAGGGTACGCCATAACATCTAACCAAAATTCATCTCAGAATTAGAAGTGAAATTTGCAATAATGGCGGAATCAAACGAAGTAAATAGCAAACGCATCGATGACGACGCCAATGAGAATATCATAATAAGTAAGAATGACTTGAGAGAACTTATTGCCACAGATTGGAAAAGCCTTAAAGGACAAATCTGATCACCGATCAGAGTCGAGCGCTTCTCGTTCTAAGCCCGTCTCTAAACCTAAAACTCAGCCTAGCCACTCAAGGACGAAAAAGAGTGAGGCACACTCCTCGAATGTGACGAGTATAGCAAAGAGTGATGAACATCCTAAGAAGCCGAATGTCGATGGCGATGGTTGTTCCTACAAGTACTTCGTGTCTTGTAGACCCCGTGATTTTAATGGGGAAAAAGGAGTTGTTGAGTGCTTGAGATGGTTGGACGAGATGGAGACGGTGGTGGATATCAGCGGCTGCGCTCATAAAAATGTGGTTAAGTATGTATCTCAATTGTTCAAAAGTGACGCCCTTATTTGGTAGAAAGCCTTAGTCCAGTCTACGGGAAAGTTCATCTCTACAACTTAAGTTGGTCTAAGTTTGTAGAATTAGTAAAGGATACCTATTGTCCACCCCATGAGGTAGAGAAAATTGAGTCAGATTTCTTAAATATTACTATGAAAAACATGGATTGTCGGAAGTTTGTCACCGACTACAATTCTCTTTCAAGACTAGTGCCGTATCTAGTTACCCCAGAGCCCAAACGTATCGCACGTTTCATCAATGGGTTAGCTCCTGAAATCAGGAGTATGGTAAAGGTGGTGCAGCCAGGCACCTACAAGTCTGCAGTTGAGCTATCTCTCTCCCTCACACAGGACTATCTGAGGCAATTGTCAGTTCAGACTGACAATGAGGGAAAGAGGAAACGGGAGGACGGAAACTCCCCGAAATTTAACAAGAAAGGTAAGTATGATTTTAGCAAAGGTAATCAGAAATCGGGCGACAAACCCACGTGCAAAACGTGTGGGAAGCAACACTATGGACATTGTCGCTTAGAACAAAAACCGAAGCAATGCAACATCTGCAAGAAAACTGGGCATCGATCACATGAGTGCCGTAATATTAAGGATGCTACTTGTTTTAGATGTGGTGAGAAGGGCCACATCAAAACAAGTTGCAAGAAGGCAAATACCAAGGGTAAACCCAAAACCTCAGAGGCAAAGAAGGACACTGCTAGAGCCTTTCAAATGAATGCTAGGGAAGCAGTGAAGGATAACAATGTTATAACGGGTACGTTCCTTATCAACGACACTTTTGCTAGAGTTCTTTTCGATTCGGGCGCCGATAAATCGTCTGTAGATCATAAGTTTAGTGAACTATTAAACTTGCCCGTAAGAACTCTAGATATAACCTATGAAGTAGAGCTCGCTGATGGAACTATAGAAATCACTTCATTCATTCTTGATGGATGCTTCATAACCATCAAGAATCATTCTATTCCTGTCTCTCTTTTACCTATGAAACTAGCGGGATTCGATGTAGTCTTAGGCATGGATTGGTTATCGCATAACCAAGCTTGCATTGCCTGTGATAAGAAACTCATTGAACTCAAATCCCCGTCTGGTAAAATCCTCACCATTCATGGAGACAAATACTTTGGACTGCCTGATAAAGCAGTTTTGATTAAAGCATCTAGATGTATGACGAAAGATGTGTTCATCTATATGGCACAAGTTACCGTTGATGAACCCAAACCAAAGATTGAAGATATACCTATCATTTCTGAATACCCAGGCGTGTTCCCAGAAGAATTACCTGGCCTACCTCCTGATAGGCAGGTAGAGTTTCGAATTGACATCATACCTGGGGCAGCTCCTATAGCCAAAGCCCCAAACCGTTTAGCGCCAACTGAGATGAAGGAATTGAGAACCCAATTGGACGAACTTTTATAGAAAGGTTTTATTCAACCTAGCTCTTCGCCTTGGGGAGCTCCTATCCTTTTCGTCAAAAAGAAGGATGGATCGATGCGAATGTGCATTGATTACCGTGAGCTTAATAAGATAACGATCAAGAATCGTTATCCTCTGCCCAGGATTGATGACTTGTTTGTCCAATTGCAAGGTGCAAGTTACTTCTCGAAGATTGATATAAGGTCAGGATATCACCAACTTAAAGTTAGAAATGAGGATGTTCCGAAAACTGCTTTCAGAACGAGATATGGTCACTACGAGTTCTTGGTGATGCCTTTCAGGCTCACTAATGCACCCGCAGCATTCATGGATCTCGTGAATAGAGTCTGCAAGCCATACTTAGATAAGTTTGTTATTGTCTTAATTGATGACATACTTATCTACTCCCGTAATCAATCTGATCACGAGAAACATTTAAGGTGCATCCTCGATATACTACGTCAGGAAAAGTTGTACGCAAAATTTCTAAGTGTGAATTCTGGCTACGTGAGGTTCAGTTCCTTGGTCACATAGTAACCGAACATGGTATCCAAGTAGATCCAGCAAAGATAGAAGCAATAATGAATTGGGAAGCCCCAAAGACGCCTTCCGAAATACGTAATTTCTTAGGACTGGCTGGTTATTATTAAAGGTTCATTGAGAACTTTTCACGAATAGCCGCTCCTTTAACAATCTTAACACGTAAGGATGCTAAATTCAACTGGGGTCCAAAGCAACAAGAATCCTTTGAGACATTAAAGTTTAAGTTAAGCAATGCCCTGATGTTAACTCTGCCAGAAGGTATTGAAGAATTTGTGGTTTACTGTGATGCCTCGCACACGGGTATGGGATGTGTGCTCATGCAGAGAGGCAAGGTGATTGCCTATGCATCACGACAATTGAAAGTGCATGAGAGAAACTACACCACCCATGATTTGGAACTGGGTGCGGTAGTATTCGCACCTAAACTTTGGAGACATTATCTATATGGAACAAAGTGTATCATTTACACTGACCATAAGAGCCTTCAACATTTGTTCAATCAGAAGGATTTGAACATGAGGCAACGTCGATGGATGGAAACACTCAACGACTACGATTGTGAGATTCGATATCATCCAGGGAAGGCGAATGTAGTCGCTGATGCGCTCAGTCGCAAGGAAAGAGTCAAACCTTTAAGGATCAATGCCAAGAGCATTGAACTGGAGAATAGCTTGAGTGAAAAGTTGCTAAATGCACAAAGGCAAGCCATGTCTGAGGACAACTTTGCCAAAGAAGGATTCGGTGCAACTATCGATCAGTTAACATCTGGAAAGGACGGAATGTTTAGGCTTAATAATCGGATCTGGATTTCGATCTTTGGAGGACTTAGAGATGTAATCCTCTAAGAAGCACATAGTTCTAAATATTCGGTTTACCCAGGAAGTGACAAGATGTATCAAGATCTTAAACCCAGTTATTGGTGGATGGGTATGAAGAAGTGTCACACCCCGACCCGCAGCGGAAAAGGTGATCGGGGCATGATTGGGTTATCATCAAAGCTCATGACAGTTATTATACGTTTCATATTCATTAATACAATTTAATAGGAAATTTACAACCATAAATACATCATGACCTAACATCAATCTAAGCTTCTTTGTTTTCTTCTAAGGCATTTCCTATGTTTTCCTTGCTTCATCCTGTTCACCTGTATCATGTGTAAAAGGGTTTTTGGATCAACAAAAAGTTGGTGAGTGAATCCTATTGAAAACATTTGAACAAGTTTATTTAATTGATAATGAAATAAAGTGCACAACCACACATGAGTAAAAATAGATGTAAACTTATTCATAAATCAATTTAATATTAAACAATACACCCATGAACAATAAAGGATCGTTTAGAGGCACGCGTTGCTCAACTCGTCTCTTACGAGGAACTGATGGGCCTAATGAATGAATTGCATAACCATGATAATATGAAAGACATAACTACCAACAATATAAACTCAACAATACACACATGAACAATAATGGATTGGTTTTGAGGCACGCGTTGCTCACTCGTCTCCCACGAGGAACTGATGGGCTTAATGAATGAATTTCATACAAGTTGACAAAATGAAATACATAATCACAACAATATAAACAATCTAAGTTTAGATCACGATATGGTATGGCACAAGTTTAAATAAACGAGTTAATTATTTTGTGACACATGACACACCCCAAAACGTGTAATTAAAAAGGGGGAGTTGTAAGATTCACTCACAGTGGGTGCGTTCGGTTAATGATGTTGAATGCACGCGAAGTGGTTTTAACCACGAGTGAAATTAACCTAGATAAATAGCATTATGGTTCGGTAAGTAAACGGATTTTATTAATCCATTTTAGGAGGATTGTTGGGTGTATTTTTGTGAGTTTAAGGCTATTTTCTAACCTTAAAAATGTTATTTTTAGGTATTTTTAATTGATTTTTAATTAAAATAAATAAATAAAAATAATAAAAAATTGACTTTTTTTTACCGTTGACCGTTGACCTTGACTGTTTGACCGGTTCGTATGCGTGTAAGTGTGCGCTGAGTGAGGCTCGAACCCGAGACCTCCCGTACGCGTGCACGCAGCTCTACCAACTGAGCTACGTGTCTAACCCGAAATATATATGTTTTTAATTATATTTATATACTAATTAGATTAAACAGAAAATCCTTTATTTCTTAAAAACGATTTTAATCCGTGACTCGGTGCGCTCCACAGGTCTCGAACCCGGGACCTGTGGTTTATGCTAACATACAGTCCATCGCTGGACTGTGTGTCCAACTTGTTAACTAAACTGATTTTTATTATACTTAAATACAAACTAAGTATTTTCATTTCTGACTTATTTAAAAAGTTAGATAATTGTCCGAATCGGTGCAGTAGACCGGACTCGAACTCGTGTCCTGTGATTTAAACATACACACAGTCCACCACTGGACTGTGTGTCTAACTTGGTTATTATTCCGGTTATTATTAAACTTAACATATACAGTGGTGACTCCGGTTCGGTTAACAAAAAAAGACATTTTTATTAAGGCAGCGTGCGTGGGACAAGATTCGAACTCGAGACGTTTACGTGTTTATTGTGCACACAGTCCACCGCTGGACTGTGTGTCTAACCCGAGTTATAACTTGATTTTTATTATACTTAAACACTACAGAAACTTCTTCTTCTTCGTTGATTTTAACCAGAAACGATGACTGACTGGTTCGAAGTCTTTAATCATGTTCGTTAGCGTTTTTCAGTTAATTACAGGAGAGATATAAATAAAAAGAAAGAGAAATTAGGCGTAAGGTATACCGACTGGACTCCTCTGTTTCTCCGGCAGAACTCCGGCGACAGCAACAGGTTCCGGCGTCGTGTGTCTTGCAGCAGCGAGTCTTCAGAAAGCTTGAAAAGGATGTGGGTGACTTCGGTATAAGCTCAGGGGGTTCAGTAAGGCTCAGAAGTGAAGGGTTCGGTTTTCCGGCGATGTGCAGAAGTTTTCCGGCGAGTGAAATTACGTCGGGTAAAGGTGTGGTTTTGAGCGAAAAAGCTTGCAGAGGTTTGAGGGGGTATTTAAAAGGCAGGTTATCGATGAACTTGGTCCAATTTTCGACTTGATTCAAAGTCATTACGTTTTCCGGCGGTTATAGTTTGTGTCGCGGACTCAGGCGTCGGTTATAACCGATGTAGGTTTAAACGTTTACGTTATAACTGAAGAAGTCGTAAATTATTGGCGAGTTAGTCGGGATTTCCGACGACTGAAATTTGGGCGCCGGTTTTTGAATTCGGAAAATATGTTATGAATTAAATGATTCTAATAATCAACAAAGAATACAAGTGGCGCAGTGGTTTAAGTGTTGAGTGTTAAGTCTGTGTTGACCCGGCTGACAGACCCGGGTTCAAAACCCGGCAGGGCCATATTATTTTTATTTTCTTATTTTTAACAGTTTTTCAAAAACTAATTATATATTCCTATATAATAATTGATTATGTATTGTTTAAAATTATTTTGGGCATTAAATTCGCAACGAAATTTTTAACTGATTGTTCGGTTAATAAACGGAGCGGGTTTGGTAAATCCGTTTTTTACGGATGTTACAGTATCCCCTGCTTTTTAGAAATTTCGTCCCGAAATTTAAATAGTGATATATTTGACTAAAAGAATGATGGTGTTTAGTTTGACAGTTACATGCTTAGAAGAAGTAAGGTTTTAAGTTTTTGTTTGAGGCGGTAACGTTCCTTGTAAGGGTTAAGTACCCTATTACAGGAATCGCTTTTTGTTGCCTACTGTAAAAGTATTGATAAGCAGAATTGATTCGCTAAATATGATATCATGCATAAGAGTTTGGATATGTTTGGAAGGATATGGTTATATCCTAAGGCAAAACTTCTAATACTACAACCTACATGGAACTTCTCATAACCATCTAACAATACCTCTGATCCTTTGACAAGAATACTTATATATAGGAAGTACCAGCGGCGTATCCACCATATTCTTGTCAAATTCTCATTGGTTTTATCAGTAAGTTATGATTGGTTCTATGACTATAGAACATAAATATAAACACAACAGCTAATATTTGAATCCACATTCTGATAGCATATATGTTTGAATGGTGACAGTTCCTCTCTCGTTTGTTATGATGGAGAGGTTAGTTTATGTAGAAATGGATCACAATCCAATTTCTTTAAATAGCAAGATGATATAAATGTAACACAAATTTCAATCAAGACAATACCAAATCCTACATGGAACTTCTCATAACCGCCTGATAATGCCTCTGATCCTTTGGCAAGAATACTTATATATAGGAAGTACCAGCGGCGTATCCACCATATTCTTGTCAAATTCTCATTGGTTTTATCAGTAAGTTATGATTGGTTCTATGACTATAGAACATAAATAAACACAACAGCTAATATTTGAATCCACATTCTGATAGCATATATGTTTGAATGGTGACAGTTCCTCTCTCGTTTGTTATGATGGAGAGGTTAGTTTATGTAGAAATGGATCACAATCCAATTTCTTTAAATAGCAAGATGATATAAATGTAACACAAATTTCAATCAAGACAATACCAAATCCTACATGGAACTTCTCATAACCGCCTGATAATGCCTCTGATCCTTTGGCAAGAATACTTATATATAGGAAGTACCAGCGGCGTATCCACCATATTCTTGTCAAATTTTCGTTGGTTTTATCCGCAAATTATGATTGGTTACCAAGAAACTACTAAATCCTACATAGAACTTCTCATAACCGTCTGACAATGCCTCTGATCCTTTGACAAGAATGCTTATATATAGGAAGTACCAGCGGCGTATCCACCATATTCTTGTCAAATTTTCATTGGTTTTATCAATGTATTATGATTAGTCCTATGTGACTCTACAACCAATACAACAAACACAAGATACTGAAAATAAAAAAATGTCTGTGCGATCAAGGCTCAATCAAACGGAGCCGATCGTTTTGCATGTACTGAAAATGAAAATGTCTGTGCGATCAAGGCTCAATCAAGCGGAGCCGATCGTATTGTATGTACTGAAAATAATAAACTTAATCTAAACAACAATCACACAAACAACCTATACATGGAACCTCTCATAACCGCCTGATAATGCCTCCGATCATTTGACAAGAATACTTATATATAGGAAGTACCAGCGGCGTAGCCACCATATTCTTGTCAAATTTTCGTTGACTTTATCCACAAGTTATGATTAGTTCTATGTGACTCTACTACAAACACAACAACCAAAAAATACTGATAATGAAAATGTCTGTGCGATCAAGGCTCAATCAAACGGAGCCGATCGTATTGCATGTACTGAAAATGAAAATGTCTGTGCGATCAAGGCTCAATCAAACGGAGCCGATCGTATTGCATGTACTGAAAATAATAAACTTAATCTAAACAACAATCACACAAACAGCCTATACATGGAACCTCTCATAACCGCCTGATAATGCATCCGATCATTTGACAAGAATACTTATATATAGGAAGTACCAGCGGCGTATCCACCATATTCTTGTCAAATTCTCATTGACTTTATCCGCAGGTTATGATTAGTTCTATGCGACTCTACAACAAACACAACAACCACAAGATACTGATAATGAAAATGTCTGTGCGATCAAGGCTCAATCAAACGGAGCCGATCGTATTGCATGTACTGAAAATGAAAAATGTCTGTGCGATCAAGGCTCAATCAAACGGAGCCGATCGTATGTGGGCACGCCAGGTTCAACCTCATAATGAAATGGGGAACATGCTCAACGCTCACTAATGTAATGGGGAGCGGCGGCCTATGAAATTGCATGTACTGAAAATAATAAACAATAATTACTCAAACAGTCTACACATGGAACCTCTCATAACCGCCAGATAATGCTTCTGATCCTTTGACAATAATACTTATATATAGGAAGTACCAGCGGCGTATCCACCATATTCTTGTCAAAGTTTCATTGGCTTTATCCTTAAGTTATGTTTGGTTCTATGTGCTAAAGAAAAACATAAAACTAAACGATAGGAGTTGAATCTGGATTTTCGGTGAAGAGGACTAGTTGGGTATCTTCGTTTGGGCCGTCATTATCTTCGACAGGATTGGCGTTGATGTTGAAGACTCTTCCTCTTGCTGGTGGCCTAGCGGTTGGGTTTTCTTGGTTTACTTGGTTAACTGGGTTTGATTGGGCTTGAGCGTTGATGACGTTAACCAATTGAGGGCATGTGTTTCTAAAGTGGGTAGGGTCGCCATAATTGAAACAAGCTCGAACATATGGGAACATGGGGTATTGGGGTTGTTGATAGGTTTGGTTCATGGTTTGAGTAGGGGGAGAGATTTGGTTTTGAAAGGTGCGGCAAACCTTGTTCAAATGACCATAGCGTCCACAAGTTGCACATAGTCGACAAGGTAGAGTAAGGGGATGGTGATAAAAACAGTTGTCGCATCGAGGGTGAGGTCCAAGATATGGTTTCTTATTTGGGTAAGTTGAGTTGGGTGCCACTTGAGTGATTGGGATAGTTTGGATGGGTATGGCGTGTGAAATTGGTTGATTTCGTTGGATAGCAGCGAAAAGTTGCCCGTCTCTTTTTCTCTTAGGATTGGGTTGAGAAGGGGATTCGGTTTGGGTGTAGTCGGAGGTTTCAGTTGATGCTTTATCCTTCTTCTTCTCCTCCTTGAAGTCTTTGTTCCGGATTCGGTTCTCGGTGAGCGCTGTTGCTAGCTCCATTGCTGCTTCCAAAGTTGCAGGCGAGGTACTTATTACAGAGTCTTGAATCTTTGACGGAAGACCACGAATGTAGTGCTCGATCAAACGGTAGAGGGGAGTGAACATGTTGGGAACCATTTGATGTAACTCGAGGAATCTTTTGTTGTATGTGGTGTGGTCTCCTTCCTTTTGCTTCAACGAATAAAATTCATCTTCTAATTTCTTGATTTCGCTCCTTGGGCAAAATCGTCTGGTCATGATTTCCTTCAATTCATTCCAAGTTAAAGTCATAACATCTTCAACACCTCGTTTGGCCTTCTCTGTATTCCACCAAGTAAGTGCTATTCCATATAAACGACCAGTAGCATAACGCACTTTGCGATCATCGGGGCAATCGCAATTTAGAAAGGTGTTCTCCATTTCTTCAAACCAATGGAGGAGAGCGGTGACGCCTTCAGTCCCTTTGTATTTCGGAGGGTCGCATGATTTGAAATGCTTGTAGGTGCATTTAGTGGTATTTGGGGGAGAGTTGATAATGTTTTGGTTTTCTTGATTGACAGGATTAGCGGTAAGTGCTTGTTATACTTGGATTACAATGTTGGGTATTACGGCAACCATTTGTTGAGCGATTAGGGCAGCCATGCGTTCGCGGGCTTTTCCTGCTCTTGTCTTCCTACGGGCGTGGTTAGAAGACATCTACAAGGAATACATGACAAGAGTATGAGTTGGATGCTTTTGGGATCATGGGTCGCACTAGGAATGAACATTCATAAAAATAATTATAGAAAAATAAATCTACTACATCCATAGGATGTCTTGGGCTTTGCTCGCCATTAGGCCCTACATGCCGCCATACTTCACCTTTGTAATCATGTGGGCCCCCATGAATACCGGTTTTTCATATGGTTCGCATGGGTTTGCCTGGTTGCGTACACTAAAACCCGGAGAAAATCGAGAAATATGTATACAACGTGTGATATTCGGAATGTGTCCAGGTGTAGACACGGTGACACCTCAAAGTGGGGTTAGTTCGAACGACGTTTGGTGTGGCATGCTTTGGCCTAATAGGTCCTTCGTACTCTCATCGTTAGTCCCCAGGTAGGCAAACTGGTCCGTTATATTGGATTTATACGAATGCCAACCTAGACAGGACGTTCCGACTACCGGTACTTGTACCCTTCCAGTTACTAATTGCCCGTCGCAGAACTCACTTTGATGAGATTTGAAAATTGCAACAAAATCTTTGAATAATGAGAGTATGAAAATAAATTGAATATATGAACATTGATATATGTATAATGAATATGTATATAAGTATGTATGTTTGTCTGTAAGTATAAATAAATATGAAACAAATAAATATCACAAGTTTGTATGTAACCACCTAATCAATTAAAATTTAGGCAGACTATAGTATAGGCTCTAAGGGTCTAATAACCTATCCTATATCCCTATAGTCATGGCTCTGATACCAATCTGTCACACCCCGACCCGCAGCGGAAAAGGTGACCGGGGCATGATTGGGTTATCATCAAAGCTCATGACATTTATTATACGTTTCATATTCATTAATACAATTTAATAGGAAATTTACAACCATAAATACATCATTACCTAACATCAATCTAAGCTTCTTTGTTTTCTTCTAAGGCATTTCCTATGTTTTCCTTGCTTCATCCTGTTCACCTGTATCATGTGTAAAAGGGTTTTTGGATCAACAAAAAGTTGGCGAGTGAATCCTATGGAAAACATTTGAACAAGTTTATTTAATTGATTATGAAATAAAGTGCACAACCACACATGAGTAAAAATAGATGTAAACTTATTCATAAATCAATTTAATATTAAACAATACACACATGAACAATAAAGGATCGTTTAGAGGCACGCGTTGCTCAACTCATCTCTCACGAGGAACTGATGGGCCTAATGAATGAATTGCATAACCATGATAATATGAAAGACATAACTACCAACAATATAAACTCAACAATACACACATGAACAATAATGGATTGGTTTTGAGGCACGCGTTGCTCACTCGTCTCCCACGAGGAACTGATGGGCTTAATGAATGAATTTCATACAAGTTGACAAAATGAAATACATAATCACAACAATATAAACAATCTAAGTTTAGATCATGATATGGTATGGCACAAGTTTAAATAAACGAGTTAATTATTTTGTGACACATGACACACCCCAAAACGTGTAATTAAAAAGGGGGAGTTGTAAGATTCACTCACAGTGGGTGCGTTCGGTTGATGATGTTGAATGCATGCGAAGTGGTTTTAACCACGAGTGAAATTAACCTAGATAAATAGCATTATGGTTCGGTAAGTAAACGGATTTTATTAATCCATTTTAGGAGGATTGTTGGGTGTATTTTTGTGAGTTTAAGGCTATTTTCTAACCTTAAAAATATTATTTTTAAGTATTTTTAATTGATTTTTAATTAAAATAAATAAATAAAAATAATAAAAAAAAATTGACTTTTTTTTTTACCGTTGACCGTTGACCTTGACTGTTTGACCGGTTCGTATGCGTGTAAGTGTGCGCTGAGTGAGGCTCGAACCCGAGACCTCCTGTACGCGTGCACGCAGCTCTACCAACTGAGCTACGTGTCTAACCCGAAATATATCTGTTTTTAATTATATTTATATACTAATTAGATTAAACAGAAAATCCTTTATTTCTTAAAAACGATTTTAATCCGTGACTCGGTGCGCTCCACAGGTCTCGAACCCGGGACCTGTGGTTTATGCTAACACACAGTCCACCGCTGGACTGTGTGTCCAACTTGTTAACTAAACTGATTTTTATTATACTTAAATACAAACTAAGTATTTTCATTTCTGACTTATTTAAAAAGTTAGATAATTGTCCGAATCGGTGCAGTAGACCGGACTCGAACTCGTGTCCTGTGATTTAAACATACACACAGTCCACCACTGGACTGTGTGTCTAACTTGGTTATTGTTCCAGTTATTATTAAACTTAACATATATAGTGGTGACTCCGGTTCGGTTAACAAAAAAAGACATTTTTATTACGGCAGCGTGCGTGGGACAAGATTCGAACTCGAGACGTTTACGTGTTTATTGTGCACACAGTCCACCGCTGGATTGTGTGTCTAACCCGAGTTATAACTTGATTTTTATTATACTTAAACACTACAGAAACTTCGTCTTCTTCGTTGATTTTAACCAGAAACGATGGCTGACTGGTTCGAAGTCTTTAATCATGTTCGTTAGCGTTTTTCAGTTAATTACAGGTGAGATATAAATAAAAAGAAAGAGAAATTAGGCGTAAGGTATACCGACTGGACTCCTCTGTTTCTCCGGCAGAACTCCGGCGACAGCAACAGGTTCCGGCGTCGTGTGTCTTGCAGCAGCGAGTCTTCAGAAAGCTTGAAAAGGATGTGGGTGACTTCGGTATAAGCTCAGGGGGTTCAGTAAGGCTCAGAAGTGAAGGGTTCGGTTTCCCGGCGATGTGCAGAAGTTTTCCGGCGAGTGAAATTACGTCGGGTAAAGGTGTGGTTTTGAGCGAAAAAGCTTGCAGAGGTTTGAGGGGGTATTTATAAGGCAGGTTATCGATGAACTTGGTCCAATTTCCGACTTGATTCAAAGTCATTACGTTTTCCGCCGGTTATAGTTTGTGTCGCGGACTCAGGCGTCGGTTATAACCGATGTAGGTTTAAACGTTTACGTTATAACTGAAGAAGTCGTAAATTATTGGCGAGTTAGTCGGGATTTCCGACAACTGAAATTTCGGCGCCGGTTTTTGAATTCGGAAAACATGTTATGAATTAAATGATTCTAATAATCAACAAAGAATACAAGTGGCGCAGTGGTTTAAAGGTTGAGTGTTAAGTCTGTGTTGACCCTGCTGACAGACCCGGGTTCGAAACCCGGCAGGGCCATATTATTTTTATTTTCTTATTTTTATTAGTTTTTCAAAAACTAATTATATATTCCCATATAATAATTGATTATGTATCGTTTAAAATTATTTTGGGCATTAAATTCGCAACGAAATTTTTAACTGAGTGTTCGGTTAATAAACGGAGCGGGTTTGGTAAATCCGTTTTTGACGGATGTTACAAGAAGGATATAGCCAATCATGTAGCAAAGTGCTTGACGTGTTCTCAAATTAAGGCAGAACACCAGAAACTGTCAGGACTACTACAACAACTTAAGATCCCAGTGTGGAAATGGGAAATGATAACAATGTACTTCATCACTAAGTTGCCCAAGACAAGCGTGGCAATGACACGATTTGGGTTATTGTGGATAGATTAACCAAATCCGCTCACTTCTTACCAATTAAAGAAACATATGATTCTGATAAGCTGGCTAAGCTTTATGTGGATGAGATTGTGTCCTTGCACTGTGTGCTGACATCTATTGTATCTGATAGAGATACAAGATACACATCTCACTTTTGGAAGAGCTTCTAACAATCTCTAGGCACGAGACTAAACTTTAGTACGGCTTATCATCCTCAGACGGACGGAAAAAGCAGGCGTACCATTCAAACCTTGGAGGACATGCTTCGAGCTTGTGTGATCGATTTAGGCGGAAGTTGGGATGATCACTTACCCCTAATCGAGTTCTCTTACAATAATAGTTATCACACAAATATTAAGGCCGCTCCATTTAAAGCCTTATACGGAAGAAAATGTAGGACACCTGTGTGTTGGGCCGAAGTTGGAGAAGCCCAACTATCTGGACCCGAAATCGTCCTCGAAACCACGGAAAAGACTGTGCAAATCCGTGATCGACTTAAGGCAGCTCGTGATAGACAAAAGAGCTAGCCGACAAAAGGCGTAAACCATTACAGTTCCAAGTTGGGGACAAAGTTATGTTAAAAGTATCACCTTGGAAAGGTGTAATGCGTTTTGGGAAAAAAGGCAAGTTAAGACCGAGGTACATTGGACCATTCGAAATAATCGAATGTGTCGGACCCGTAGCTTACAGGCTTAAGCTACCGGAAAAGCTCAGAAGAATCCATGATGTCTTCCACGTCAGCAATTTGAAGAAATGCCTCATGGACGAGTCATTAGCAATGTCTCATGAAGATATACAGATTGATGAAAACTTGCGTTTCATAGAGAACCAATTGCGATCGAAGATCGGCAAGTTAAAAAGCTTCGGAGAAAGTACCTATTGTGAAGGTCAAATGGGATGCCCATCGAGGTCCCGAATATACTTGGGAGGTCGAGTCCAATATGCAACAAAAGTACCCTTATCTATTTGAATAAATCTCGAGGTCGAGATTTTTATTAAGAGGGTGAAGATGTGACACCTCGAAAAATTTCGTCCAATAAAAATCCGACATGTGTCCCAGAAATTCTTGGTTGCCGCATGTAGCCGAGGGGGACCACAATGCCATCATGTTATTTTAATAACCTGTGAACGAGCATCGAGGAAAGTCGGGGAACCAAAGTGGTGAAATCCCAAACTTCAAATTTCTGAAGGTCCTTACGGACCGTAACAGCATCTGGTTACGGACCGTAAGATTAAACAAATCTTGGTTACAGTAAGGCGGTTACGGACCGCCTTTATGGTTACGGTCCGTAACCAATTCAAATCTGTGGGCGCCAGAGGTCTTTACGGACCGCAAGGCATAACCCTTACGGTCCGTAAGGGGTGCCAGCGACAGAAACATGGCAGCCTGTTGTGCTTGCCACCTTGCTTGCCATTGCCACCATCCTCCTGCTTGTGCCACGATCCTACCCACATGTACTCATCCTAGATCAACTCCTAACACCTGGAGTGATCCCATGCTTCCTCCATTGCTATAATTAGCACCCTTGAGTGAAGCTCCAACTTGCTCATTCCTCTCATTCACCTCTCTTGCTTACTTTGATAGCTCCTGTTTATCTTGGAGCATTCCCCTGAGTTCTAAGTTTTTCTTTGGTTCACTAGTAAGTGTTCCAACTCAATTCTTTCCTTTTTAATAGGCTTTAAGTCAATGTCAAAGCGTTGACGTAAGAACGCTTTGACTTTGAGCTAAGACAATTATGGTCCACCCAATTTTCGTAACAAACATGGCTACGTGATCGTAATAAGGTAGGTGTTAACCCTTCAAGAGGGCACCTCCTGATTACCACGTTTGCTTGGTCAATTGACGGGTCAAAGTTATGTTAATAAAAAGTCAAACGGGTCACTTTTGAAATAAAATCATAACTAGCAACGTAGGTGTTATGAAACCTGTTTTGACACTATGATAACTTGGTAATAAGTATAAGAACGTGTAGGAACATGTTCGGCTCGTCAAGTCCAGGCCTAAGGTCGGCTCGTAACCGAAAGTCGCAAAGTTTGACTTCTGCTTTGACTTTCAGTTCTGACCCGATTTAGCAACATTAGCTTTTGTCCCTAAGTTGCATTATGACCATGTTATAGTATGCTATAACCCTCTGAAGTTATAGGACATGGTCATGTAGTAATCTGAGTTTTTTATACAAGTATCCGATAAATATGCCTAAAATTGGCCTTTTGTCACAAACTAAGGTTTTGACCACTAATAAGCATATAAATGAGTTGTAAACTGAATTATTATATTAATACACCTATTTTCATAGTAGTAACCTGGTCATAAACTATGTTTAACTATTTAACATAATTAACATGTTTAATGTGACCAAACCGCCCTTTTGGCGTATAAAATGGTATAAAAATAAATTTGACATCAAAACTCATTACCTACTGATGTAATATAATTATTAGAGTTATTTGGGATGTTCATTCGGGTTGCAAACTAAGTTTAAGCTATAAATTGCATATTATGTTCTTAAATGACGATATTGCCCTTTCGGCACTTTAAATGGGTTTTAAACATTTAAATGAACCAAAAATATATACCCACTGATGTAATATATATAAAAACATATTTTTTTCATACAAACCTGGTCAACGACAGTTTTACTTAAATACCATTTAAATCGTCATTTAGCGAGTTAATCGCCATTTCGGCGCACAATATGGTTTAAAAACCATATTAGAGCATCAAGGCTTGATAGCTACTGATTTCAAAACATATTTTCAACTTATTAACAGTAGGTATATGTCCCAAACTCAGACTCTCAAATAAGTTATCAAATTATATGTGAAATGACCAAAATACCCTTTCAGGACATAGTTTGGTCTTAAACTATAAACCACGCATATAATTGATGTCATACTGATATAACATCATAAAATAGGTATTTTTACAGAATGTTTATGTTATTAACATCAGTTTATTTATAAACTCGTTTATTACATTTTAAAATGACGAAATTGCCCTTTTAAGGCATAGTTCGCTTTTAAAGGCTAATATATCAGTAACCTACTGTTACAATAACATATTTTAAACTTAATGGCATATGGAACTTGTATAAGACTCACCCGGTTACCTAGTTTCACTTATATGCATTCGGTTAAGCCTACGTGACTAGTTTACGCAATTTAACCGAAACGGGTTTAACCATATCAAAATATTCTCAAATTCCATAATGTAGAATTGTAACCCATATTATACAAGTCCTAGTACTTGTCGGGTCCAAAATGAATTCTCTTCCGGTCATCGCATAATCTAGCGTTTCGTACCGTTATCTTTACTTTAAAGTTAGCCGTTCTAAGTCAATGACTAAATAAAGACCCGCTAGCTATCTAATAGGTTAATAAAACCATCCATAGACTGGAGACTTCTGGTAGATTGTCGCCAAGCTAGTTTATTTTGATTAAGGCTGTGCTTTGCTTATTTTCTTATTACTAAGGACTTTGCAAGCCACGTAAGTACTTTAACTTATTTTCCCTTATACGGGCTTAAGATACGGTATACTAATATCGCATGGTTGGATATGGGATCAAAGACCAATGAGTCGGGAATTCAAATGATCCACTTTAATTCGTATTGCTTAATATTAAACATTTGGGGTTAAAACGATCGTGTCCTGGATATCCACAGCTCATTTAATTGCAAATGGCCACGACCTAAGAACGGGGTGTAGGCATACACCCTTCAGATGCTAAATTAAAATTATGACCCGTTAGGGGTGCACCTATTAAAGGTATTAAAGTGGTGTGTCGATTAATCATGATCCCGGCATAGTTTTCAGGCTCTAAATGTATTATTAGCATGTAAAACTGATGACATGAAAATTATTTGTCCCAAGTTATTTATTAAAACTAAGTACCATTGCGTACACTAAATGTTTTCAAAATATTTTCAAAATGAGTCGGTTAAATGTATTTAGCAGTGAAAACTGGCGTATTTTCAAAAGACTAAGCGCATGTGACAAGTATACGTAATTACGCTGGAAGTGCTCGGCGAAGCTTAAGAGGAATTGCAACCCTTTGCTTAGAAGCCCTTAGTCTGTTAAATTTCCTTTTGTAATTACATTTCGATCCGCCTGTGGATCTAGTTACAAGCGTTGTATTTATTATTTTGAACTTTGAACATTCAAACGTTTGTAATAGTAATTATCCAGACTTCCGCTATGTTATATTGTATTGTGTGGTAATGATGATATCAACTTACGTCACGATATTCCCCAACCGGGCCCACCGGGTTGCACGTGGAAATTAGGGGTGTGACATGTATAAATGTCGTCATAAGTGAAGTTACGAAAAATGTTGATCAAATGGCAAGAAATGTGGGGAGGATCCATTTAGAAACAACCCTATAAGAGTGTGTAGAAATGGTTTTTATTACCCCATCTGGATGAGATCCTATAACACTTAAATGTGGGGGTGTCTGGCATTTGTATCATAAAAGTTTGGTAATAAGGATTTTGTAATCCAATCTAACATTGCAAATAGACCACTAAGTGGAGGACACAAAGGTCGTAGTGCATAATGGAGATGTGTTTGCCTTAAATGATACGCGTATCTTACAAAGACATATGATATAACCAGATTCAGATGGCCACTGAGGTTATAGTCTTAGAAGTTGACAATAGGAAAAATTAACTTACGAGTTAAGAACACATCATGACAACTGATCCCAAATATCCAAAGTTATTTGTTAATGTATGACAACTGATCTCAAATATCCAAAGTTATTTGTTAATGTTATGGATCCAACAACCTGAGGGTTTATTAGAGATCAAGTTGTGGAATGAGACTGAAGCCCATGGAAAAAGGGTATGTGAAGGACACCTAACTTAGTTGACTGGAGATCCCAAGATCTAAGTTCAATAGGACAACTAACTCATATGCCTAAGGGTAGTCACTGTGGGGGCATAAATGATATGCATAAGCTAGTATATATGGTTATACATACCCCCAAAGTATAAAAGGGTGTTTAAATACGTCCTAGTCTATTCCTATGATATTCAGTGACAAAGAGTAAGGCTAAGCATGATATGTTGTAAATGATTTGGATAAATCACGATAACCACAATGCTTTTAATGATCTAAGGAGAATCACCTATGTTAGAGAGAAGTGTGGTCGCCTCAAATGGAATTGAGGGCACAATTCCTAGAGCTCTCGCAGAACCAGGAAAGTGTTCCACGACCATTATTGGACACCACTATGAGGAGATGACCCGGCTAGGGAGAGTCTTGCGTGAAGTGTATTGTCGTCTACACTAACGGCAGACGAGTTCAAAGACATCGAGATCTACTCAGAGCTAGTGGGCTAAGTGCATTTCATGAGCGAAGGTTCAAAGGGTAACACCTACATATCGTATGCAAAACTCAACTTTCGAGGTTCCATTGGAAATTATATGTGATTTGAACGATCTCCATTCATGTGGGGGATTGTTGGAAATTTGGTGAATGGATATTAAATATATTTATAATTAAATGAAATTATAAATATTAATTAGAATCTTCATGGTGAAAAACTCTTAGAGTAGAGTTTTTATGTCACTTGATTAGTTTTTATTAGACTTTTTATGTCTCTAATTAAATCACTAATTAAGTGAAACTTTTATTAGAGTTTATGTTTCTAATAAAATCATCAATTAAGAGAAACTCTTTAACCCACAACTCTTGTATAAATGGTAGGCTATGTGCCTCATTGGAAGAATGAGAAAAATACTATAGAAGGGTTACAAAAAAAATACATGAGTACATGGAGAGTTCTCGGAAAGATGAAATACTTGAAGACCCATGTGTTGGATACTTAGAGAGATAAGTTTTCTCTATAGGATTTCATCGCCTTCGTATCATAATTTTTCACAAGTTCTAACACTATAATTCTATCTGGTGTAACCTTGTGCGTGTGGCCATCTCCGGCAGTACGTATTGCTTCGGCTGGTGTACCCTGGGAAACAGTCGCGTCGTCTTTAGTAGAGGCGTGAAATCTGTTTTAAGGGAAGCGTGTTGAACACGTGCCTCAACCAAAACTGTCAACATTTTTTTTGTTTGTCTTGTAGCGGAGTTTCAAACAACAAGGTGCGGTTGAAGTTTTCCAAAGACGTCGACTTGAATCAAGATTACGGAGTTTCAAACAACAAGGTGCGGTTGAAGTTTTCCAAAGACGTCGACTTGAATCAGGATTGGTACAATGTATTTGTATTTCATTTATTTTTATATAGTTTTGTAACCGGATTGTACTATCATACTTCCCATGAATAACGAGAGTCTCGTTATTATATATTTCATAATATATTTTAATAAAAAATAAACCTAGTTCCTACAAGAAGTTCAGACCTTGATCTTGTTCTTGCAAGAGCACAACTTACCAATGATCTCTTGGCCTGGTGGTCAAGGGGAAGGTGGGAAGTTTTGCTTCTCTTGGAGGTCCCGGGTTCAAATCCAGGCAAAGAGATTTTAATACTAACTTGGTAATACTAACTACTAACCCGGTTAGCGACATCCTAACCGTACGCCGTTCAAAAAAAAGTGCACAAACTCTTATTCATGTGTTTAAGAGAGGAGGGTACGGATTTTGGAACATGTTTAAGAAGATAATTCTCATATTACAAGAGCTATAGGATTCCGTTGAAACATGAGTGGATAAAGCTGATGAAGATTAAGCCAAACTTAGAAAAGCAAAGAAGAAGGACACCAAGACAATGGCCAATATATAACAAACCTTTCATGATTAACTTATTCTCAAGAATTTTCGCAGCCAACACATCAATGGGGTAGACTTGTGGGTGACTTTTTTTCAATAGTTATAGCAATGGTTCGTCAAATATAGACTTATGGGAAGAAATTGTCTTAAGCAGTGTTGGAGAAGATTTTGAGAAGTTTGACTCACAAAGTTTACTTATGTGGTACCTGCAACTACTGAAGTAGCCAATGACATATCCACACACACATGTTATGCTCATGGATCCTTGCAGGATGATAGAGAAACATGAGGAGAGGCATCACATGCCATTTATAGTAGTAAAAGCATTAGCTATGAAGAAGAAGATACTAGTCTAAGAGGTCATGAAATGGAGGGAGAAGTTGAGGAAGATCAATACTTAATCATGATTCATACAAGCCATGAACAATCAAAATGCAGCATGTGATTTGTAGATACCGAGTGCTCAGACCACATGGAATAGACAACCGTAGAAAAACTAGACAAATTATTTAAACTAACAATTCAATTAGGATATAAGAGGAGGTGAAAGTGGAAGGAAAAGGAGTTGTAGACGTTAAAGGTGTTAATCAATACAAAATTTTGAATGATTTATACATGGCTCCAAATTTGAGATACGGACCCAGGTGGATGGTTTGACCTATGATCTCAACGAACAATCGTGTTTGATCATACCACAGTTGCGTGAAGCATCACATTTATGTGTATGTTGGCCCTTTGTGAAGCCAAATCAACGAACCAATGCATTAAAATATCACTTATGGTCGCGTCTAAACTTCATGTGACGCCCTGTCATTTGAACGAAGCCATCTTTATTTCATCTTGATCAAGTCGTGGGTTACTTGGCGCCATCTAAACCACGACATACTGAATTCCCCCATCAAACTTGGTCTCAGGGATGCGCATAACGGTGCTTCACACCTTTTGGACTTACCACGTATGAAATACTGCTAAGGAAGTAAGAAACCTTTCAATTTTCTAGTTATCAACCATTCAATGGTTTTTCATCCCTCCTACGTGGGACACAAGAGTTTTCAAGATCTCTTTCCCTGCCGTCCTAAGACTCATGACACATTTAACTTTCTTTTTGAAAAAAAAATTACACAACAGAACAATAGTTGTAATGAAAAGAGATCGAGAAAAGTGTCCCTTTCATATTTGGTTAATGTTCTCAATATTCAATTCTAATCAATTACTAAGATATCACCATGGAAAACAAATATGAATGTTCCGATTGTTTTTAGGGGTGCCTCCTATTAAACAGAATCTTACACGCTTGCAAATACACTTACGGAATGACATGACTTGTTAAAAGAAATAACAAGTTCATCATCCATGGGTGTAGTTAGAGACAATGTAAGGAGACAGTGAAAGATTTGTAATTATTCAAAAATTTCAAATTTGTGGTGGCTTAGTGTTATGGCCTAATATAACTTTATGTAATGTGCCATAATTAAAAATGTAATGCAATTGATTTTTAAGATTTGTAATATCTTAATATTTTTAAATCCGGTATAGCTTCGTGCAACTAAACTATATAGTATAATAATTGGCCAACAAAGTCGGAAATCACCGATGTATATCGGCATGTGTTTTATGATCAAAATCACATTTTATAGGATAATATAACTTTGTGTAACAAAACTAATAAGAAACACATGACTGAGCTCATTGATGTCTAAATTTCTAAGCTTACACCGTTAATACATGGTAGTTATTGTATATATGTTAACAAGTTATAGGGTAAACTCTCGCTTTACTTTATTAACAAGGTGGGACATTATAAACAAAGCCCTACATAATGGTCCTAGAATCCTTGTTCATATGTTGTTAACCTATTTCTGCATGGTAGATCACCTTGGAAAACAACAACGAAAACAAACATAAAGCCCCTCGCAATAATCCAAGTTTTTATAGAAAATCAAATGCGAAAAACACATATCAGTGATTACACTGACATATTTACTTATCTGAGAGAATATTCCACCAAAAAAGATAGGGCTAATAATACAACCCATGTTGGTGGATGTCTTTAATTTAACTCTTCACTTTAAGTTTTCACCCGCCAGTAAAGCTAGTGCTATTACCACACCATCAATGCCACACCGCTAGCCACTACACCACAACTACCACCTACACCACAACATCGCCACTACCACTAGACCGCTGCCACCACCTACAGCACAACACCGTTGCTACTACCTACTCCCCAACACTATCGCTACCACCTACGCTACAACATTGTCGTTACCACCTACACCGTCGCTACCATATACATGAAAACATTGCCGCTATCATATACACGAAAACATTGCTGATACTACACCTCCATCGTTACGGCAACACTACCACCGCCATTACCTAACAACGCATGAAAGGTATATAAGCCTTTTAATTTATTGTTTGTATGTATATATATGTATATGTATTTGTATTTGTATGTGTGTGTATGAATGTGTATGTGTACGCATTTGTATGTAAGTGTATGTATGCTATTATATGCATATGTTTGATATGTGTATCTATGTGTATGTGTAATGCATTTGTATGTATTAACATGTGTGTGTATGCATGTATGTCTTTGTATGATATTTTTATGTATATGTATATATTTGTATGATATGTGTATGTATGTATTTATTTGATAGTAAATAAATGCATAAACATTTCTCAGGTCACTATACATACACATATGTGTGAATGTGGTGGGTACACCTGAAGAAACTCTCTACCAAGAACCGAGAGGTTCTCATTGGGCTTAACTTTATAGGGAGCCTTTAATTGTGGAGTCAAAGAAACACGTTGATTATAGAAGTCCTTGACATCATGCTCAAATACTATGATTGCCTTCTCTACAACAGATAACATAAGTTCATTAACTATTATCGTCGTGAGCTTTTTGAACACTCTGTTTAGAAGGTTGCCTATTGTGATGGGTCTAAAGACATTACATTACAAGAATATTGGATTTTCTTATCATCATAGGTCTCCTCCATTCGCTCTTTATAAATAAACTTCATATGTAACTAAGCAAAAGTTATTAATGTATGATGTATGTGCATGTCTGTAACACATACAATTATATCTCATTTGCATTAAGTTATTACACGTCTTATTTTATAATCTAATTATCTAGATTAAATGTATATTTTGCAGATTTCTACATTTTTTTCTAAGCTTTAATATTGGGCTATATAAGCAACGTTGTTAAGGGATCTTATAACCCATATGAGGAGGCTCGAGACCAAAGACCGAGAGGTTCACAATGAGCTTTTCTTTGGAGATAAAGCCTCTTATTATGGAGTTAGAGGCACCCACCTGTTGATTATAGAAGCCCCAACATCATATTCAAATACAATGGTTTGCTTCTCTTCTACAATAGAGAGTGGTTCAATCTGCATGCTATTAACAAATAATGATGTCTTGAAGCTTAGATACTTGAACATGAGAAAACTTAGATACTTGGAGATCAACTAAATTACAAGACCGTCACTAGAGATGTGCCAAAACCTACAATGCGATATGATCGTCATGAAAGAGGTGCCGTACCCTACAACAAGATCATCACGAGCTAGAGATGTGCTAAGGCGAGATAATATAGATGGGTTGACGTTATATATTGTAGTTTTGTATTGTATTTCTAAGTTCTATAATTTGTAATTTGAACTTTTAGAATTTGTAATCATATTATAGGAAAACAATGTAATTTGCATACACTATAAGAAAACAGAGCAATACCGAAGATGCCAATAGCGGCGACGGCGTGCAATAACGACAATTGCATTACCAGTTGTCGCTGTTGCACGACGTCGCCGCTATAGGTGTCGCCGGTAATAGCTGGATCCGTGTGTTGCAGTAATCAAACACTCTTGGCCCTTGATTGAAACATGATCCAACCGGTGTTGTCTTCCCCCTCAAACAAACACAATTCAGATACATATCCATTTTCTTTCTTCTCAAAACAAACACAAATGTCATGGCCATCTACATCATCATCGGAGCATCCTCTCCAGCCGCCAAGTTAACGACAACCATTCGTCACCGGAGCACCTTGTTCATCACCGGAGCACCTTCTCCGTCAACCACCACCGTGACTGAGCACCTTCTTCGTCACCGGAGCACCTTCTGCATCACCGGAGCACCTTCTACGTCACCGGAGCACCTTCTCCGTAACTGAGCACCTTCTTCGTCAAGCTCCGACCTATTTTTTAGTTTTATTGTAGGTCCACTTGGAGGATCAAGATTAAACCTACTTTATTGTTGTCGAACACACACACGAGTGTGGAATCCAAGTGTGTATGCAAACCAAAACAATGTATAACAAGCACAAAGTAACCAAAGATTCACTATGAAGAGAACTAGTACAAACACATACACACAACGCTTATCCAGACTCAACGTGCTCTCTTGCTAAAATGTGGAACATATGTTCTGTTTATATAGGTAACATGACCCAGCACATCACGAAGAATGTACAGAGCCCACGAAAGACATTCATGTCCACGAAGGATAGGTCCTTCGTGGACTATCCCCACGAAACACCACCATCACGAAGAACAGTTCTTCGTGGTCATCTCATCTGCCAACTAGTCTTTCCTGTAAGAGGTTATCCCACGAAGGAGTAGGTCCTTCGTGGGAGGCTTGCATATAAACAGAACCATACAGAAACAAGATACAGCAAGACATACACACAAACAACTAACAGACTGCACACTTGCAATTGTCTTATATCACTAACAATGTAAACTTCGTACCGAGTCAAGATAGAAGGATATCTTGACTTGGTCGACTCGACCAAAACTATACAGACGCGTTAAACAAAGACCGTACAATTAAGACATAATTAAGAGCAAACGAATACAAAAGTGCATCAACATTTATGTAGAAAATATGTAATGTACTTTTATGTAAAAAGCTTTGTTTGAGTTTATGGATGTATAAGATTTGAATGACAATACGTCGCTTTATGCTTTGTTTGAGTTTATAAAGATGTATAAGATTTGAATGACAATACGTCGCTTTATGCTTTGTTTGAGTTTATGATATATGAGATTTGAATGAAATTTTTATGTAAAATGTGTTGTTTGAGTTTATGGATATATGGGTTTATGAATATTTGCAGTTTCCGTCTCAGGCAAGCTTTCCGAAATTCTCCGGTAGAAGCATCAGCGGCGACGACGTTTATTAGCGACGACATGGTGATCATTAGCGGCCGAGTATTACCGACGACGTATTAGCGGACGATATGCCGCCGCTATTATCTTTAGCAGTGATATACGGTACCTTTCCCGGAGACAAAGATATTGCTATGCAATTCTTATAGTGATATCTATTTGTATTTTTATTACTAGAAATTAAAACACTTAAAAATAAAAATAAAAACTAGTTACCGACGGTAATTTAACGCTAAAGAGTCTACTTTGGCTGCACAAGTTAAAATTGGTTGGAGAAGGTGTCTCGCTAATCCGTAGGTAAATTGTCATAGGTGAAACTCTAATAATTTGGAACTTGCAAACTATTAATATGGACCTACTAATTATATCATATTAATTTGTTCTATACGGCTTTTGTGCCGTCGATATATTCTCAAACAATAAAATTTAAAAAAAATTGTCTTTTGTCTACATGTTAAAATACTCAGCAGCGTATAACGACATACATGTCCCAACAAAATGCTGATGACACCAAATACTATGTTATAATTGATGTGTAGATCTTTTGACAGGTACAAATTATAAATTATTAAGTATATTAGTCGAGGTCGAATGAATTGAAAAAAGATATTTGTATATAAAATAACTAGCGATATTATATTTGAACTTTCATAATAACATTATATCTTCATTTTTGTCTTGGTGAAACTGATATTAATCGTCTTAAACGTGATTTATTACTTCTTATCCATAGGAACAATTAACCACGCCAATTTCATGAAAAGAACATCATCCATTTCAGGGGCGGAGCTTTTAGGTGGCAAGGAGTCGTACCCTCCGTCAGTGTTTCGGTTAGTAATATAGTTTTTTCGATTTTTTGTCCGAAATTTTTAAAATTATACATATTCTCGTATTGAGTTAAAAAAATTCAATATAGTTTTTTGCCTAAAAATTCTCTGCCCTTACCAAGTTTATTCTCCAAAAAATTTATACATATTCTCGTATTGAGTTAAAAAAACTGAAGAATGAAGCTATTAGTAATTTTTATAATTATTTTTAAACTTGAGTGTAAATAAAATTTGAAGCTAGTTTTTATATAAATGAAACTTGAGGATTCAAATTTAATTTTTTTTTATGTGTAAGAACGGGTCATTTGAATTAACTAAGATTATTTAGTTTTATTTAGGGTTTTTATTGTTTGACCCGACCCGAATTAAACAGTTGACCCGAACATATAACCTGAAACATAGCGATAGAAAAAAATAAACATGAGTCGCATGACTTTTTCTCCCTGCGAAACTTTTGGTCAACCTTCGCCATTGATATTTTGTTAAAAGAAACATTAATTTATCTGGCATATAATATTATAGACTGACTCAATTAGTATGACTCTAAAGACATAGCGAATTTATTTTAAAAAGATAACCATATAGAAAGAAAATCCAATTAATTGGTTAATTATCGGCCACAAGCTACTTTTGGACGGCATAGTATATAATTTTATTATCAAATATAATGATTGGTAGTGACAACTCAGAGACAAATATTATATGAGATCATATAATAATATAATGTTTTAGATTTCTACCATTATTTGAAAACAGGGTTTATAGTTGAGTACAATTAATTACTAGAAGAGATGTGTATATGCATGTAAATTAATTAAAAAATTATTAGAAGAAACTATTTATATAGAATTTTGTATATCATATAAAAAAATTCATCGTAAAATAAAATTAAGTATATACATATCACATAATTAAATAATATATAATAGTTACTTTACTCTGAATAAATTTAATAAATAAGTAACTCGCCGATTGTGGTATGTGTCACAAGTTTATAAGTTCAAAAAATATATGTATTTTTTTATTTTGTTATTTCACCATTCGTTATCTATTTCTTAATTTAAAAAAGTCAATCAAAAAAAGGTAAAAGTAATAAAACATGAAAAACTTTAAAAAGAAAAATTTCCTTAGCATGCGTGATTAGGTATTTCTTCATGCGTGATTATGTGATGTTTGTTTAGGCTTGATTATGTGATGTTTGTTCATGCGTGATCATACGTGTTGTTCATGCGTGATTAGCATTTGAGTTTTATAGCATGTGTGATTTACTCACGTAAGCTTCGTACGTTAATGGCTATTGTACGCTAACTTTCCCTGTAAAACATAATATATTAAATATAGTAACTTAAATATAATAATGAATTTGTACGTAATTTCAATAATATATTTTATTTTAAAATATCGTTTAATAATTCTTAATTTTCATTAATAATTATTTAATATTTTTTAATCTATTTTATACATAAATTTCTATGCTAGTTTGTTTTTTTTTTTTTCTATAATGGAGATTCTTATGCCAAGAAGTCAAAAATCAAATTTCATTTGGAATTAAAATAAAGTGAATCGTCTACTCGTCTGTGAGGGCTAAAATACTTTAAAAAAGAAAAATGCTTTTAGTACCGGATTGACCAGCTCAAAGTCTCAAACTAGTACAACTGCAAACACATAACGTTTTTTAAGTTACAGACCAAAAAAAACTGATACTTTATATTTCGTTAATATGTAAAGTGAATAACATATGTATGGTTTGATATAGTCTTCCCTACTAAATAAGATACGAGATTAGGGGTCGACACTTGCTCCTATCGATATTTTCAATTTCTAAGTGAGTTTTATTATGTATTTTGTAGTTGTCCTCATGTGAACAATAAACATTGTAGTTTTATGACAATTAGTAGACTAACGTCCATGTGTCTATAAATAATACCTTCCAATGTAACACAACACTCAGTCACAGACAGAGATGGATTCAAAGCCCTTAGTTGGTCGCAAAAAGCCACATGTTGTGTTCATACCATATCCTGCACAAAGTCACATAAAGTGCATGCTAAAGTTAGCCAGGCTCCTGCACCACAAGGGTCTTGACATAACCTTTATCAACACCGAGTGGAACCACAAACGTCTGTTTAAGTACGGTGGCTCTAGCGGTCTCGATGGGCTTCCCGGTTTTCGATTCAAGACGGTTCCGGATGGTCTCCCTTCAAGTTCAGATGATGGAACTGAACCAACTCAAACTGTAGAAGAACTTGGTTTGTACCTCTTAACGAATTTTTTGGATCCCTTCCTGGCTCTTGTAGCCGGACTCGAAACGCCTCCGACTTGTATAATTTGTGACGGTACCATGACTTTCACGAATATTATTGATGCTACTGAGAAGCTCAAGATCCCTATCTTTCTCTACTGGACCATGGCTGCCAGTGGATTCATGGCATTTTACCTGGCGAAAGTTCTGTTGGAAAAAGGAATTCTCCCTCTTAAAGGTTAGATTTTCTACTTTTCATATCATGAAAACTCTCTACTAGAAAACTGCTTATTATTTGCGATTTCAATATTTGGTCACAAATAGCCTGCGAATGAATACACAATCGACGTTGCAGTCTTAGAATTTTCCATTGCGAATCCAAATTTGCAACTTTTAGCAATCAATATTTCAGTATGATTTGCAACCGCTTTTTAGCGGCTAGGTCTTCTTAGCGTTGGAATTGCGACTACTATTTAGCGACGGATTTGCAACAGTATTTTAATGATAACCTTACGAGGCCTTTGCAACAAATTTGTGACAACCAACTGTTTGGCCACCGCCTTTTTGTGACTGTTGATAACCGGTTTGCGCCCGCTTCTTTACCACTGATTTTGAGACAGTTTTTCTAGTGATCCATCATTTAAATATCCACGTGGTGGGGATTGCTTTTTCTATCTTAGACTGCTGGGTGTGGGCAGTAGATTTGGCGTGGCTGGCCACACCGAGACAGCGTGGGTAGCAGCGTTGCCTCGCTGGCGTGGTGATTGAGCTTGGGGTGGGGCAGGTTGGCCAGATGAGCTGGACCGCTGGGATTGGCCAGGTTTAGCTAAGCGTTGGGGCTAGCTGTTAGGGCTAGCCGTTGGGATGTCGGTTCCTTTGTAAAAAATAAAAAAAAATTAAAAAATTTACTCTTTTTTACCTATAAATACCACCCCAAACCATTATTTTTTTTCAGAACTCTCAATCACAAACACACTTCCTAAACCAACCAAGAAAAATGGTGAGTTGGACTGAAGAGGAGGAACTTGCGCTCGTGACATCGATCGTCGACGCACAACGTGCACTTGGATGGGGTCAAACCGCGTACTGGGCACAAGCTTTTGGTCAATACCAACAACGTGTTGGTAACAATGGTCACAACTTGAACGCGTGCCAACATAAGTGGCGTGAACTAAAGCCGAAGCTAGAAAGGTTTAAAATATGATACAACCGTGTCCCTGCGGGCGAGCTTAGTCACGACGATCGGGTGGAGATCGCCAAAACCGACTACAAGCCGATGGAGGCACGGAATTTAAGTGAATTCCTCATTTTAATATTTATCGTACTTTGTAAAAATCTTAGTATAATATAATACATATATATATATATATTCAATATCCACATGGCTGCCCACGCCACCCCAAGCCCCACCAGCCCAAACCCACCAAAATCCCTCGCCAGTCATCCCCCCGGCTGGACCCCACCTCCGCCACATGTTAACCATACCCTTAACCCAAGCCCACCACACCCCATAGTCTTATATGCATTCAACAATCATCCACTTTTTTTTATCCATTTTGGAACTATTAGCACCAAAATTTCTCATGACAAAATAGATATTACTTTGCCGGCTTAGCATGTTTATCTTAACAAGATAAAACATTGAACTCAAGTTTGAGCTTGGCTTATAAAAATCTTTAAACCATTCGTTTATTTTACTTTTTTAAGAAAAAGTCAGATTTACAATAATATCTGTTAAATACAAATAATAATCTTGATATTTAAATAAAATAAAAAATGCGGTCATACACCTTGCTCTTGGTTATCTTGTTTTCACTTGAGCATTTTTAGTTCATCAATCTTGTACTGTTTATGCAGATGAAAGTTACTTAACAAATGGTTACACGGATACATTGTTAGATGTCCCAGGAATGCAAAAAGTTCGTTTAAGGGATCTACCAGAACATCTCTTAGCCACAAAACTTGATGATCCTACATTTAATTGGTATGTTGATTCGGCTCGAAGGGCTGATAAAGTTCCACATGTGATTATCCATACTTTTGATGAATTGGAGGCCCCTCTCATCAAAGAGATTAAATCCATATTTTCTCATACTTACACGGTTGGGCCTCTGCAGTTACTTGTAAATCAGATTACCGAAAACGAAACCAAGAAGACGAATTTCAATGGCTACAGTTTATGGAAGGAAGAACCCGAGTGTGTCCAGTGGCTCCAACCAAAGGAGGCAAACTCTGTGGTTTATGTTAATTTTGGAAGTATAACAGTAATGTCTTTAGAAAACTTGGTGGAATTTGGCTGGGGGCTTGTTAATAGCAACCATAACTTTCTCTGGATTATACGGACCGATTTGGTCGATGGGAAGCCTGTGACTTTACCTCAAGAACTTGAGGAGGAGATTAAAAGGAGAGGCTTTATTGCAAGCTGGTGTTCACAAGAAGAGGTGTTGAACCACCCTTCTGTTGGTGGGTTCTTGACTCATGGTGGGTGGGGTTCAGTGATTGAAAGCTTGACTGCTGGGGTGCCGATGGTATGCTGGCCATTTTCCTATGATCAGAATGTTAATTGTAGACAATTGTGCAAGGAATGGGAGGTTGGCATGCTGATTGAGGGTGATGTCAAGAGGGATGAAGTTGAAAAGATTGTAAGGGAGTTGATGGAAGGAGTAGAAGGTAATAGAATGAGGAAGAATGCCATGGAGTTCAAGAAAAAGGCGGAAATCACGACAGCCCCTAATGGCTCATCTTCTTTAAATATTGAAGAACTTGTTAATGAAATTACCAACTTATCATGAATGTATATCAGGTGATAACTTTGCAGTTACCTTTTGTTCAAGAACTTGTTATTGAAGAACCTGTTATCGATAGATGGTGACATTGGTTTCTTTGTAGTTTTATTGGCTTTTATTCTGTTCTTTTCATTTTAAATGTATATTTAGGTGATAACTTTGAAGTTGCCTTTTGTTGACTTTAAATCAAATTTCAAATTTATGTTAGAATATCCTGGCCAAAATTCCCAAATTCTTCTTCAAAGATGGAACCTCAGTTCATTTCTATTGGATCAAGAAACCCTTCGATGATTTGTTTGCGTTCTGATTTAAGATTATGTGTAGCGGTTTAGTTAGTGAATGAACAAGTTCCTGCGACATAGGCAGGGGTGTTTCTTGTTTGTGAGCCTTGCTGCCGAGCGAATCTCTTTGGCCCATAATCTTGTGATCGGACACACAAAATACCACCGTTACCAAACCAAACGATCCACCATTCTTCGTCCGTATTAACATTAAAAGTGATCGATTACTGATGTTGATATTATTGGTCAGTTGCGATGAAACTTGTTGTTTTCTAAGATGTTTTATTTTTATTTTTTTTTTCCACTTCAGTCTTTGCCATGACTTCTTGATTAACCCTTGTTCTTTTTCCCTACAGATCTTTCCTCCTTTTAGTTTTCCCTTTCAAAGCTTTGAATGCATGTGTTGAGCTGTTGATCTTCGGTTCTGTTGCTGTGATCTTTGGTTGCTTGTGTCCTTTCTTCTTCACTCTGATACCAATTATTGGCCCGGGAATGTGGATTGTAACACAACAACAACAACAACAACAACAAAAACCAATTAGGAAACTAATCTCTTTAGTGACTTTCTTTTATTATATAACTCTACACAAATAAACAATTACAGGGTCCTGCTATTTATACTAATCAACTACTAAACCTACAGCAACTCTTAACACAATTAAGTAAGCAAATAAAAAAGTAATCAATAAATCAAACAACTAGAATAAGCAAATTCAATTTGAACTCTAATTTATCTCCTTACACCTTGGCATCTTTCTCTTCATAAATCGGATCCTCCTTTTTCTTTGGAAGGTAATCCAAACTATGCAAACACTCTTGGTGTCATAGTATCAATTAGACATAATTCTATTTTAATCAAAATCAGAGGGTTTCAATTCTCGAAATGGGTGGTTTATTATCTGATCCAGTTTAGGTGCTTTGTAATTTCTACTTTCTTACATTTTTTAGGTGAACTCTTTCTTTGCAATTATAAAAAATTATGATACAAAATGATTGCCCCTCCCTCCTTAAATGAAGAATTAAAAAAATGACTTTTGTCACACATGAAGTGGCAGTTAACATCGAACTTTTCATAAAAGATGTGACAAAAAAGTTAGGCGATAAGTCTGAGGATATTGGAGTCATAGTGGTCATTAATATAAATAGACATTCACATTCTGTGGTAGGCAAAATTCCACTTGCCTTTGTAACTCATTTCAAACCACTTTACACAGATGGAAGAAGTACCTAAAGTTGGTCAGAAGAAGCCTCATGTGGCGTCCATACCATTACCTGCACAAAGCCACATCAAGTGTATGCTCAAGCTAGCCAGGCTTCTGCACCACAAGGGCCTCCTCGTTACCTTTATCAACACCCAGTCGAACCAAAAGCGACTAGTAACATCTGGTGGGACTAGCTGGAGGATGACGCTCCTGGTTTTCAATTCTTAACAGTTCCTGATGGGCTTCCTTCTACATCAGACAGCAATGATGAACCGATGCAGTCCATGGAACAAGTGGCAAGTTACATGGCAGACAATTTCTTGGATTCCTTTCTTGACCTTGTAGCCAGGCTCGATACTCCAGTCACATGTATTGTTTCTGATGGGTTCATGACTTTCGCAAAAACCCGTTATGCGGCTGAGAAGCTAAGAGTTCCTATCATCCTTCACTGGACATTTGCTGCTTGTGGTTTCATAGGGTTTTACCAGGCAAAAGTTCTAATGGAAAAAGGAGTTGTCCCACTTAAAGGTTATAACTCTAGTACCTCAATTACCAGAATTCATTAGAACTCTAGATTGCGTGCCCTTGGAATATATGAGAAGTGATCTTGTTTTGTTTTGCAGATGAAAGTCATTTGACAAATGGATACCTTGATACCTTGGTAGATATTCCAGGAATGAATGGGATACGTTTAAGGGATCTACCGGAACATATCTTAGGTGTAGGGCCCAAAGCAAATGCATTAAAATTCATGGTAGAAACCGTGGCGGAGGCTGAGAAAGCTTCACATATGATATTTCATACCTTAGATGGATTAGAGAGTAGTATTATCAGAGAGCTTAAATCCATGTTTCCTAAAATCTACACGGTCGGGCCTTTGCAGTTGCTGCTAAATCATGTTAGAGAAAAAGAATCCAACAATTCGAATTTCAGTGGTTATAGTTTATGGAAGGAAGAACCCGAGTGCCTCCATTGGCTCCAGTCAAAGGAACGGAACTCTGTGGTGTATGTCAACTTCGGAAGTTTGGCAGTGATGTCTTTACAAGACTTGGTAGAATTTGGTTGGGGACTTGTTAACAGTAACAGCTATTTTCTTTGGATTATACGGGATAATTTGATTGATGGGAAGCCTGCCGTTTTGCCTCCAGAACTCGAGGAGGTGATTAAAAGTATAGGCTTTATTGCAACCTGGTGTTCACAAGAAGAAGTCTTGAACCACCCTTCGGTTGGTGGTTTCTTAACTCATGGTGGGTGGGGTTCTGTCATTGAGAGCTTGTCTGCCGGGGTGCCCATGATCTGTTGCCCATTTTCAGGTGACCAACGCACTAATTGTGCACAAATGTGCAAGGAATGGGAAGTAGGGATGGAGATTGGGAGGAATGTGAAGAGAGATGAAGTGGAGAAGCTTGTAAGGGAGTTAATGGATGGAACTGAGGGTGCGAAAATGAGAAAGAAGGCTATAGAGTGGAAGAAACTGGCGGAAATCTCAACAGAACCTAACGGCTCATCGTCTTTTAATATTGAGGAACTTGTTGCTGAAATCCGTTTGATTTCAAGAAACTAAATTACCATCTGAATATGATTAGAGATTTTAATAATATATAGTCAAGAAATGGGGATTTCGCATCTCAAAAGACAAGTAGGTTTCTTAGTTTCCATGTTCGGCCACGACAACTGGGAATTTAATTCAAATATTAGTCAGTTAAGTGGGTCTATGGGATTATTTAGTATTTGTAGAATTTAGGAAGCTGTTGTTAGTCAAGTAGTGTAAGTGATTCCTTATTTTACGTTAAGTAGGTTGGTCATGTTTTCTATTCAATGCTATTATTTCCATGTATTGTTCTTCTTATTACGGGATGAATAAAATACCCAGTTGATCTAAAATTGTGTGCGTAATATTGTTTAGCAATATTGTTGTGTCAACAAGTATTGAAAATTTGATGAATGAATATTTAATATATTTATAATTAAATAAAATTATAAATATTAATTAGAATTTTTATGGTGAAAAACTCTTAGAGTAGAGTTTTTATGTCACTTGATTAGTTTTTATTAGACTTTTTATGTCTCTAATTAAATCACTAATTAAGTGAAACTTTTATTAGAGTTTATGTCTAATAAAATCATCAATTAAGAGAAACTCTTGTATAAATGGTAGGCTATGTGCCTCATTGGAAGAATGAGAAAAATACTAGAGAAGGGTTACAAGAAAAATACATGAATACATGGAGAGTTCTTGGAAAGATGAAATACTTAAAGACCCATGTGTTGGGTACTTAGAGAGATATGTTTTCTCTATACGATTTCATCGCCTTCGTATCATAATTTTCCACAAGTTCTAACACTATAATTCTATCTTGTGTAACCTTGGGCGTGTGGCCATCTCCGGCAGTTTGTATTGCTTCGGCTGTTGTACCCTGGGAAACAGTCACGTCGTCTTTAGTAGAGGCGCAAATCTGTTTTAAGGGAAGCGTGTTGAACACGTGCCTCAACCAAAACTGTCAACAATTTTTTGTTTTTCTTGTAGCGGAGTTTCAAACAACAAAGTGCGGTTGAAGTTTTCCAAAGAAGTCGACTTGAATCAAGATTGCGGAGTTTCAAACAACAAGGTGTGGTTGAAGTTTTCCAAAGACGTCGACTTGAATCAAGATTGGTACAATGTATTTGTATTTCATTTATTTTTATATAGTTTTGTAACCGGATTGTACTATCATACTTCCTATGAATAACGAGAGTCTCGTTATTATATATTTCATAATATATTTTAATAAATACTGAACCTAGTTCCTACAAACTTAAAACAGATTCCGTGAGATTATTGCTACAATCTTAAACTTTATAAGTATTTTAGGTTCACAAAAGATTTATCATAAAAAATATTTTTGGAGATTATGATCTTATAAATATTTTTCTTTGGGAAATATGTATGTTGTATAGCTTGGTGTGTTTGGATTTATTGAGATTGTGGTACAATCTTAAATCATATATCGTGGTACAAAATGAATAGTTTTGGTTCAATCGTTTGGTTTTTGAAACGAGTTTTTTAATCGTTATTTTTTTCTAACATTTGTGTTAGAATGGGTTTATTGTGTAAACCATACGTTTTTTGTAAACGTTAAATTTCTCTAACTTGTGTGTTAGACCGGAATTAGGGGTGTAAACCATACGTTTTTTGTAAATGTTAAATTCTCTTGAGTTGAGTTTTCATGTCTTTAAATATGAGTTTTATGTTACTTGATTGGAGTTTTACGTCTTCATTTAAGTCTCTATTTAAAGTAGACTTTTTTTCCACCCATGGATGATATGAACAAATAAGTCTTATAATGATTTTTTGTAATCATTTGTCTTCTAACATGTATTTTAGAAACGTTTATGGAAAGTGTTAGTTTGGAAGCAATTTTTTATTGTTCATTTTCTAACGTGTATATTGGAAATGACTTATTTATTTGAACGATATATGTGTTTATAGCAAGTCGAATTAACATTTTGTGTAAAAGTTAACATTTCTAGCGTACACGTTAGAACTTCGTTCATTTTAACATGATTGTTAGAAATGGTTCAAATGCAAATGCTTTGAAATGTTTTATGTAAACATTTTATATAAGTAATTTGTGGTAGCATTGATTTCAATGAATATAAACACTTAAGTTATGTTTTGTATGGTTTAGAAATAGAATGTTATACATTGAAGTTGATTGGTTTCAATAATTAAATCACCATAAAGTGATGGTGTTTTTATATGACTTCAATGAAATTGAAATCATTTACTAGACTCTTCATATGGAAGTTAAACTCTTAAGTAGAGTTTTATGTCAATTTATTAGTTTTTATTAGAGTTTATATCTCTAATAAAATATCTAATTAGGTGAGACTTTTCTCCAACCCATTGCTCTTGTATTAAAAGTAGGCTATTTCCCTAACTTGATGGGATTAGAAAATACAAGAGTAAGAATAAAATCACCATAAAGTGATAGTGTAGTTGTGTAGGATTTATTACGAACTTTAATTTATGATTTCTAAATCCAAAGTGTCATGTTATATATATATATATATATATATATATATATATATAATATATATATATATATATATATATATATATATATATGTGTGTGTGTGTGTGTGTGTGTGTGTGTGTGTGTGTGTGTGTGTGTGTGTGTGTATATATATATATATATAATGACTTAAATTTTCTAACACGTGTGTTAGAAAATGTGTATCACAAATACAATTTAGAGATTGTACATTGTATAAGCCATAATGAATGAAAATGTTTTATGTAAACATTTAATTGCCTATGCATGTGTGCATTAAAACGATGAGAAATAGTTTATTTATAAACTTTATCATTGGAAAACGTTTTATGTGAACGTTCGATTCTATAGCATGAGGTTATAACATATATTTTTCTAACTTGCGTGCTAGAAAACGTTTAGTACATGCGTAGTAAGACTAAACAATATAAAACCATTTGATATTATGGGTTTTGATTTATGTTATCATAAACTTTAATTGACATTAATGGTTTGCTACTCTTGCTAGAAGTAGCATTTGTGATAATCATGTGGATATTATTTGATGGAAAACAACTTAGTGTTGTTGTGAACAAATTTAATTGTTCAAGTTTACTACTTAAATGTAGCTTTTATAACAACTTGGTGTTGTTTTGAGCATAATTGTTTAAGTTTAAATTTTCACGATGAAATGAGGAACCTGTACTTACAAGTGCATGGAGTATTATTGAGGGAGTACCTCAAGACATGCCATAGGACAATATCGTTGAGATGATTTCGGTCAGTATAAAGTGTGGAAGATAAAACCACTTTGATATTTGATGTCCACATATCGTCTATGCTTCCATTTATATTTCAAAAGTGTTTTTCACTTATGATTTAGTTTCCAATGTATTTTATTGTTGTGTTCAGTATCTTCAGATAACACATGCAATATTTTTACAAAGAAATAAATCACTAATGTTTGTGACGTGTAAATTATTTTTGTGGAAAGTAAATTATAACGTCAACTATACATTGTCTAAAAGAATATGGTTTTAAACGGACAGCACATGAAAATATTTGGACATAAACAGCTTGAGAGTTGTTTCATTGACTAAAAGTTCAAGACGAGACATCAAATGTGTAACCACATCACGAGAGATTAGTGAGTGTATTGAGATGAAATACACAAACGAGATTCATGTTGAAGTACTTCGTTAGAAGTTATTGGAAAATTCACAAGTGTGAATTCTAACAAATGAAAGAAAAAGTACCATATGTTATTGTATACCTTTGATAAATCTTGCGAGATTTGTTTCAAGTGATCTATTCGTAGATGCGTCTACCACTTGATTATTGTTAGAACTATATGGAGATTTTATATTCGTGTGGGAGAGAATCCTAAATATACATATCTCCTAATGAATAACAATAGATGTATACAAATCACTTATGACAAAATTATGAATGCCATGTTGTTGAGTGTTGATCTAGTTGACTCTATCTCACACATAATAGTGATTGTAAACGAGGAACATTCATCTTGTCAGTGATGAATGTGTTCGCCAAGTAACTTGGATTAAGACTTATATTTAAGTCCTTACGAGTTAATGGTAAAACGTTGGATATCAAAGGTAAACAAGTTGTGTTCCTTAATTGAAGAGTAAATTACAAAAATCGTCCTTTATGTATGCTACTTATTGCAAACCGTGTCCTTTATCTTCAATATATACAAGAAGCATACTCGATGTTTGCAAACCCTTGCAAGTTATGTCCTTTGGTCCTAACACAGTTAGTTTTCATGGTTAAATCTGACCTAGTCAACCCCACATAAGGGTGTTTTGGTCTTTTTATTCTAAATAAAATAATTACGTTTAATATATATATATATATATATAAGTATTTATAAATATATACAGAAACAACACACATATATACAGCCATCTCTCTCTAACTACCCTACCACCACCATCACCCACCTGTCACCCCCACCATTTGGTCTTCTTCTCCGGTGAAGCACCACCGCCCAACTCCGGTATCTCCTCTGCCTAACAAACACCGCTAGTTCCAAGATAGGTCTTCTTCTCCGGTATTTAATTTTGTATCTACAAATGTCCATTATCGTTGTTTACAGAATCCACCAAATAGTTCCAAGGTACACAATCGATCAGTTCATATGTATTTAATTTCATATCTACAAATCCTCACTATAAAATGCCCAATATTTTCAAGCAAATCATCAGAGTAAAATATTCTCAAACAAAACCAACATAATTCTCAAACTCCTCCTATCCATTCTTAAAACCACTAAACCACTATAATTTGACAAACAAAAAACAAGAAAGAAACATAGCATTAATAAATTTGGTCTTGCGCCACCCCAAACGTCACACGCCGCCGCGTCTCCACTCGCTGAAACAATACTCTCTCACAAATGCAAATGGACCTCGAGAGAGAGGACGAGGAACCTTGTCGTCCACATCTACCATGAACCTCGAGGTGAAATCGAACATTGAAAGTTTGGATGAAAAATTTCTTAGTTACTCTCGTCAATCAACAAGAACAAAATGAAAAGAAAACAATTACAAATACAAAGGCAAATGGAAAAGGGTTTCAAATTTCTCTAGAAAGGCCTCTCGCATTCTCCATCAATGAACCAGAGTTTTTTTCGAAAATCGAAACAATAAAATTCAAGCTCAATAATGCAATAAATATGTTTAGTCGCTTCTTCCTAAAAAAAATTCAATTGTAGTAGATTTTTTATTTAAAATTGCGTTTGTCATTTTTTATGTACCTTTGATTTAATTAAGTAGGATGTTTTTTAATTCAAAACTTCGGTTTATAACTTTTTTATGTAATTTTAATTTAAGTATTTTACTATTTTATAAGATTTTTGTTAAACGTTAGTTAAATCACACCATTATAGTTAAAGAGTAAGCTAGTTAAAGTCTCACTTTTAATATAAGAGTGATAAACAATAGTTTGATGCCATCAAACACCGTTATGGTTAAAGAGTAAGCTAGTTATACACTTAACGCACACCATATAGCCATAGTGTATGTCTGGTTGTGGTTTTGTCACGTTTGATTGCCGGTAAAAAAATAGGGTACCAATAATCGGAGTATGGAATCGTGACTTGCTAACTTATTCAACTTTTGGTGACGTATGTTGAATAAATTGCAGTCATGAGACCTTAGCTTACGGTCACATAGGTTACATTGTAAGCTCTCCGTCAATTAGGGGAAGTAAGTTTACCGTCCTATGACCGTAATTTATGGTGAAGTCAGGTTAAATCTGGAAACTCGTGAATTCAAGCCCTCTTTAAGGATAAAACTTAGGGTTTGAGTTTCTAACACCCCTTGGACGAAATTAGGACAAAAAGAGGCAATTATGAGCATCCGAAATCACCTTATTCACATTACAATCATGTTCCAAGCCTACTAGTTAAGAATTGAAGATCCAATGAAAAGCATATAAGGCTAATTCACCTGTGATCTACTGTGGATGATGGGTTTGTGCAAGTAGTTTTTGTTCTTTGTTTTAACCAGGGTTTTGGGATTAAATTCGTAAACCCTTTAAATTCCAAAAGATTTAACCTTGTTGATTTTTTATATCAATGAGTGTGTGGATGATGGGTTTGTGCAAGTGGTTTTTGTTCTTTGTTTTAACCAGGGTTTTGGGATTAAATTCGTAAACCCTTTAAATTCCAAAAGATTTAACCTTGTTGATTTTTTATATCAATGAGTGTTTTATATTGGGCTTATGTTTTGCATCTTTGGATTTGTGACTGTAAGAATAGAGTCCTTTAAACTCTTTTCCATAACCATCGTCACACACAGAATCACTCTTACGTTGTGTTCCCGAGTTCACTTAACGAGGGAAAAGAAAAGAAAGTAAAGGGATGACGAGAAAGGAAGAGAAAAGAAAAGGACAGATATCTTTCCTTCCATTTCTTTCCAAATCGGAAGGAAAGAAAAACTAAAGAATTTAGCTTAGTTTTCCTTCCCTTTCCTTTCTTTTCCGTCCTTAAATGAGACTCGGAACACAACATTTTTTATTTTCCTTTCTTTTCCTTTTTTAAATGAAAGTAAGGAACACAAACATGTTTTTATTTCCTTTCTTTTTCCTCTTTAAGTGATATCCACTGGGTTAAGCTAGAATAACTATCGCTTTACTAAACTTAAAGGAGCGGATTACCTTTTCTCATTAATGTTCACATTCATTCAGTCATAATCACCTTTCACAACTATGCTTGTAATCGAATAAAAACCCAATAGTCAGAAGTTATATAATCAATGAGGCACTTGAACTTTGACAGATTCGTCCGTTGTTTTGTCGTGGTTCGATACCCTACTTACCCTTGCTAGTAAAGGTATTTAGGAATTGATTTATACTTGTTTTTGAACGACCCAACGACATCGACCAATGACGCCGGATTAACAGAAAAGAAAACAGTTACAAATGCAAAGGCAAATGGACCTCGAGAGAGAGGACGAGGAACCTTGTCGTCCACATCTACCATGAACCTCGAGGTGAAATCGAACATTGAAAGTTTGGATGAAAAATTTCTTAGTTACTCTCGTCAATCAACAAGAACAAAATGAAAAGAAAACAATTACAAATACAAAGACAAATGGAAAAGGGTTTCAAATTTCTCTAGAAAGGCCTCTCGCATTCTCCATCAATGAACCAGAGTTTTTTTCGAAAATCGAAACAATAAAATTCAAGCTCAATAATGCAATAAATATGTTTAGTCGCTTCTTCGTAAAAAAAATTCAATTGTAGTAGATTTTTTATTTAAAATTGCGTTTGTCATTTTTTATGTACCTTTGATTTAATTAAGTAGGATGTTTTTTAATTTGAAACTTCGGTTTATAACTTTTTTATGTAATTTTAATTTAAGTATTTTACTATTTTATAAGATTTTTGTTAAACGTTAGTTAAATCACACCATTATAGTTAAAGAGTAAGCTAGTTAAAGTCTCACTTTTAATATAAGAGTGATAAACAATAGTTTGATGCCATCAAACACCGTTATGGTTAAAGAGTAAGCTAGTTATACACTTAACGCACACCATATAGCCATAGTGTATGTCTGGTTGTGGTTTTGTCACGTTTGATTGCCGGTAAAAAAATAGGGTACCAATAATCGGAGTATGGAATCGTGACTTGCTAACTTATTCAACTTTTGGTGACGTATGTTGAATAACTCTTTTTCCATACGCCAACAAAGTATAAACAATAGTTTGATGCCACCAAACACTATCTTAGGATGCTCCATCCAACTTGGCGACATATTCAACAAAAGATACATTTTTTTATTTTTAAAAATTAAGTGAAACAGACATATTAATTACATAATAAATTCTGTAATAAGTAAGTGAGCATGATATACTTTTCTTTAACGGTGACTTTTATTTTTTTATTTTTATTTTTTTAACAGCATCACGATCAGGGCTATCGCACTATTTAAATTGGAGAGCCTCATTGTCTCACTCCGATCAGACTATTTTGTTTTATCCGGGCCCACACTAGCTTCAGAGTTTGGTTTGGTTGTTCCGTTCCCCTACGAAACCACACCGACAGCTGTCACTTGATAGTTGTGTCACCACAAGAGTAGAACTTTCTAACGTAACACATGGTGCGACGAAAACCCAGGTGAGCTCAAGATAGAACCTGACACCTTTTTAAAGAGACTAGACTCTATCTATAATTGTCTAATCCACCAAAATGACACGAGTGGGGATTAAACTTGAATCTCTATTGAAGAACTATAATCTCCCTATCAACGTGATGGATTGAGCATGATATATTGCATTCCATTTTATTATTTATTCTTTATAAATTTTAAGTGAAAGTGAAATATCAATTACACATAAACACATTGTAGTGCATTGTGCACTTTCCGTGGACCCAAATCGTCTTTTAGGGTTTATAGTTGACTACAATTAATTACTAGAAGAGATGTGTATATGCATGTAAATTAATTAAAAAATTATTAGAAGAAACTAGTTATATAGAATTTTATTAAATAATGTACATCATATAAAAAAACTCATCGTAAAATAAAATTAAGTATATACATATCACATAATTAAATAATATATAATAGTTACTTTACTCTGAATAAATTTAATAAATAAGTAACTCGCCGATTGTTGTATGTGTCACAAGTTTATAAGTTCAAAAAATATATGTATTTTTATTTTGTTATTTCACCATTCGTTATCTATTTCTTAATTTAAAAAAGTCAATTAAAAAAAAGTAAAACTAATAAAACATGAAAAACTTTAAAAGCAAAAGTTCCTTAGCATGCGTGATTAGGTATTTCTTCATGCGTGATTATGTGATGTTTGTTTAGGCTTGATTATGTGATGTTTGTTCATGCATGATCATACGTGTTGTTCATGCGTGATTAGCATTTGAGTTTTATAGTATGTGTGATTTACTCACGTAAGCTTCGTACGTTAATGGCTATTGTACGCTAACTTTCCCTGTAAAACATAATATATTAAATATAGTAACTTAAATATAATAATGAATTTGTACGTAATTTCAATAATATATTTTATTTTAAAATATTGTTTAATAATTCTTAATTTTCATTAATAATTATTTAATATTTTTTAATCTATTTTATACATAAATTTCTATGCTAGTTTGTTTTTTTTTTTTCTATAATGGAGATTCTTATGCCAAGAAGTCAAAAATAAAATTTCATTTGGAATTGAAATAAAGTGAATCGTCTACTCGTCTGTGAGGGCTAAAATACTTTAAAAAGAAAAATGCTTTTAGTACCGGATTGACCAGCTCAAAGTCTCAAACTAGTACAACTACAAACACATAACGTTTTTTAAGTTACAGACCAAAAAAAAACTGATACTTTATATTTCGTTAATATGTAAAGTGAATAACATATGTATGGTTTGATATAGTCTTCCCTACTAAATAAGATACGAGATTAGGGGTCGACACTTGCTCCTATCGATATTTTCAATTTCTAAGTGAGTTTTATTATATATTTTGTAGTTGTCCTCATGTGAACAATAAACATTGTAGTTTTATGACAATTAGTAGACTAACGTCCATGTGTCTATAAATAATACTTTCCAATGTAACACAACACTCAGTCACAGACAGAGATGGATTCAAAGCCCTTAGTTGGTCGCAAAAAGCCACATGTTGTGTTCATACCATATCCTGCACAAAGTCACATAAAGTGCATGCTAAAGTTAGCCAGGCTCCTGCACCACAAGGGTCTTGACATAACCTTTATCAACACCGAGTGGAACCATAAACGTCTGTTTAAGTACGGTGGCTCTAGCGGTCTCGATGGGCTTCCCGGTTTTCGATTCAAGACGGTTCCGGATGGTCTCCCTTCAAGTTCAGATGATGGAACTGAACCAACTCAAACTGTAGAAGAACTTGGTTTGTACCTCTTAACGAATTTTTGGATCCCTTCCTGGCTCTTGTAGCCGGACTCGAAACGCCTCCGACTTGCATAATTTGTGACGGTACCATGACTTTCACGAACATTATTGATGCTACTGAGAAGCTCAAGATCCCTATCTTTCTCTACTGGACCATGGCTGCCAGTGGATTCATGGCATTTTACCTGGCGAAAGTTCTGTTGGAAAAAGGAATTCTCCCTCTTAAAGGTTAGATTTTCTACTTTTCATATCATGAAAACTCTCTACTAGAAAACTGCTTATTATTTGCGATTTCAATATTTGGTCACAAATAGCCTGCGAATGATTGCGAATCCAAATTTGCAACTTTTAGCAATCAATATTTTAGTATGATTTGCAACCGCTTTTTAGCGGCTAGGTCTTCTTAGCGTTGGAATTGTGACTACTATTTAGCAACGGATTTGCAACCGTATTTCAATGATAACCTTACGAGGCCTTTGCAACAAATTTGTGACAACCAACTGTTTGGCCACCGCCTTTTGGTGACTGTTGATAACCGGTTTGCGCCCGCTTCTTTACCACTGATTTTGAGACAGTTTTTCTAGTGATCCATCATTTAAATATCCACGTGGTGGGGATTGCTTTTTCTATCTTAGACTGCTGGGTGTGGGCGGTAGATTTGGCGTGGCTGGCCACACCGAGACAGCGTGGGTAGCGGTGTTGCCTCGCTGGCGTGGTGATTGAGCCTGGGGTGGGGCGGGTTGGCCAGATGAGCTGGACCGCTGGGATTGGCCAGGTTTAGCTAAACGTTGGGGCTAGCTGTTAGGGCTAGCCGTTGGGATGTCGGTTCCTTTGTAAAAAATCAAATTTTTTTAAAAAATTTACTCTTTTTTTACCTATAAATATCACCCCAAACCATTATTTTTTTTCACAACTCTCAATCACAAACACACTTCCTAAACCAACCAAGAAAAATGGTGAGTTGGACTGAAGAGGAGGAACTTAAGCTCGTGACATCGATCGTCGACGCGCAACATGCACTTGGACGGGGTCAAACCGCGTACTGGGCACAAGCTTTTGGTCAATACCAACAACGTGTTGGTAACAATGGTCACAACTTGAACGCGTGCCAACATAAGTGGCGTGAACTAAAGCCGAAGCTAGAAAGGTTTAAAATATGCTACAACCGTGTCCCTGCCGGCGAGCTTAGTCACGACGATCGGGTGGAGATCACCAAAATCGACTACAAGCACGATGGAGGCATGGAATTTAAGTGGATTCTTCATATTAATATTTATCGTACTTTGTAAAAATCTTAGTATAATATATATATATATATATATATATATATATATATATATATATATATTCAATATCCACATGGCTGCCCACGCCACCCGAAGCCACGCCAGCCCAAACCCACCAAAATCCCTTGCCAGCCATCCCCTGGCTGGACCCCACCTCCGCCACATGTTAACCATACCCTTAACTCAAGCCCCACCACACCCCATAGTCTTATATGCATTCAATAATCATCCACTTTTTTTATCCATTTTGGAACTATTAGCACCAACATTTCTCATGACAAAATAGATATTACTTTGCCGGCTTAGCATGTTTATCTTAACAAAATAAAACATTGGGCTCAAGTTTGAGCTTGGCTTATAAAACTCTTTAAACCATTCGTTTATTTTACTTTTTTTAAGAAAAAGTCAGATTTACAATAATATCTGTTAAATACAAATAATAATCTTGATATTTAAATAAAATAAAAAATGCGGTCATACACCTTGCTCTTGGTTATCTTGTTTTCACTTGAGCATTTTTAGTTCATCAATCTTGTACTGTTCATGCAGATGAAAGTTACCTAACAAATGGTTACACGGATACATTGTTAGGTGTCCCAGGAATGCAAAAAGTTCGTTTAAGGGATCTACCAGAACATCTCTTAGCCACAAAACTTGATGATCCTACATTTAATTGGTATGTTGATTCGGCTCGAAGGGCTGATAAAGTTCCACATGTGATTATCCATACTTTTGATGAATTGGAGGCCCCTCTCATCAAAGAGATTAAATCCATATTTTCTCATACTTACACGGTTGGGCCTCTGCAGTTACTTGTAAATCAGATTACCGAAAACGAAACCAAGAAGATGAATTTCAATGGCTACAATTTATGGAAGGAAGAACCCGAGTGTGTCCAGTGGCTCCAACCAAAGGAGGCAAACTCTGTGGTTTATGTTAATTTTGGAAGTATAACAGTAATGTCTTTAGAAAACTTGGTGGAATTTGGCTGGGGGCTTGTTAATAGCAACCATAACTTTCTCTGGATTATACGGAACGATTTGGTCGATGGGAAGCCTGTGACTTTACCTCAAGAACTTTAGGAGGAGATTAAAAGGAGAGGCTTTATTGCAAGCTGGTGTTCACAAGAAGAGGTGTTGAACCACCCTTCTGTTGGTGGGTTCTTGACTCATGGTGGGTGGGATTCAGTGATTGAAAGCTTGACTGCTGGGGTGCCGATGGTATGCTGGCCATTTTCCTATGATCAGAATGTTAATTGTAGACAATTGTGCAAGGAATGGGAGGTTGGCATGATGATTGAGGGTGATGTCAAGAGGGATGAAGTTGAAAAGATTGTAAGGGAGTTGATGGAAGGAGTAGAAGGTAATAGAATGAGGAAGAATGCCATGGAGTTCAAGAAAAAGGCGGAAATCACGACAGCCCCTAATGGCTCATCTTCTTTAAATATTGAAGAACTTGTTAATGAAATTACCAACTTATCATGAATGTATATCAGGTGATAACTTTGCAGTTACCTTTTGTTCAAGAACTTGTTATTGAAGAACCTGTTATCGATAGATGGTGACATTGGTTTCTTTGTAGTTTTATTGGCTTTTATTCTGTTCTTTTCATTTTAAATGTATATTTAGGTGATAACTTTGAAGTTGCCTTTTGTTGACTTTAAATCAAATTTCAAATTTATGTTAGAATATCCTGGCCAAAATTCCCAAATTCTTCTTCAAAGATGGAACCTCAGTTCATTTCTATTGGATCAAGAAACCCTTCGATGATTTGTTTGCGTTCTGATTTAAGATTATGTGTAGCGGTTTAGTTAGTGAATGAACAAGTTCCTGCGACATAGGCAGGGGTGTTTCTTGTTTGTGAGCCTTGCTGCCGAGCGAATCTCTTTGGCCCATAATCTTGTGATCGGACACACAAAATACCACCGTTACCAAACCAAACGATCCACCATTCTTCGTCCGTATTAACATTAAAAGTGATCGATTACTGATGTTGATATTATTGGTCAGTTGCGATGAAACTTGTTGTTTTCTAAGATGTTTTATTTTTTATTTTTTTTTTCACTTCAGTCTTTGCCATGACTTCTTGATTAACCCTTGTTCTTTTTCCCTACAGATCTTTCCTCCTTTTAGTTTTCCCTTTCAAAGCTTTGAATGCATGTGTTGAGCTGTTGATCTTCGGTTCTGTTGCTGTGATCTTTGGTTGCTTGTGTCCTTTCTTCTTCACTCTGATACCAATTATTGGCCCGGGAATGTGGATTGTAACACAACAACAACAACAAAAACCAATTAGGAAACTAATCTCTTTAGTGACTTTCTTTTATTATATAACTCTACACAAATAAAACAATTACAGGGTCCTGCTATTTATACTAATCAACTACTAAACCTACAGCAACTCTTAACACAATTAAGTAAGCAAATAAAAAAGTAATCAATAAATCAAACAACTAGAATAAGCAAATTCAATTTGAACTCTAATTTATCTCCTTACACCTTGGCATCTTTCTCTTCATAAATCGGATCCTCCTTTTTCTTTGGAAGGTAATCCAAACTATGCAAACACTCTTGGTGTCATAGTATCAATTAGACATAATTCTATTTCAATCAAAATCAGAGGGTTTCAATTCTCGAAATGGGTGGTTTATTATCTGATCCAGTTTAGGTGCTTTGTAATTTCTACTTTCTTACATTTTTTAGGTGAACTCTTTCTTTGCAATTATAAAAAATTATGATACAAAATGATTGGTTAGGTAGGTGGTTCATTTGGAATTAAGCTTGTTGTTCTAAATCTTATACCATATGGATACAAATCAATATGATTATAATTATTCTTTAAGTTTCGACAATTGCTAAATATTTAAACAACAATGTTCCGGCAGAATTTTTGTTGCCCCTCCCTCCTTAAATGAAGAATTTAAAAAAAATGACTTTTGTCACACATGAAGTGGCAGTTAACATCGAACTTTTCATAAAAGATGTGACAAAAAAGTTAGGCGATAAGTCTGAGGATATTGGAGTCATAGTGGTCATTAATATAAATAACATTCACATTCTGTGGTAGGCAAAACTCCACTTGCCTTTGTAACTCATTTCAAACCACTTGACACAGATGGAAGAAGTGCCTAAAGTTGGTCAGAAGAAGCCTCATGTGGCGTTCATACCATTACCTGCACAAAGCCACATCAAGTGTATGCTCAAGCTAGCCAGGCTTCTGCACCACAAGGGCCTCCTCGTTACCTTTATCAACACCCAGTCGAACCAAAAGCGACTAGTAACATCTGGTGGGACTAGCTGGCTGGATGACGCTCCTGGTTTTCAATTCTTAGCAGTTCCTGATGAGCTTGCTTCTACATCAGACAGCAATGATGAACCGATGCAGTCCATGGAACAAGTGGCAAGTTACATGGCAGACAATTTCTTGGATTCCTTTCTTGACCTTGTAGCCAGGCTCGATACTCCAGTCACATGTATTGTTTCTGATGGGTTCATGACTTTCGCAAAAACCCGTTATGCGGCTGAGAAGCTAAGAGTTCCTATCATCCTTCACTGGACATTTGCTGCTTCATAGGGTTTTACCAGGCAAAAGTTCTAATGGAAAAAGGAGTTGTCCCACTTAAAGGTTATAACTCTAGTACCTCAATTACCAGAATTCATTAGAACTCTAGATTGCGTGCCCTTGGAATATATGAGAAGTGATCTTGTTTTGTTTTGCAGATGAAAGTCATTTGACAAATGGATACCTTGATACCTTGGTAGATATTCCAGGAATGAATGGGATACGTTTAAGGGATCTACCGGAACATATCTTAGGTGTAGGGCCCAAAGCTCATGCATTAAAATTCATGGTAGAAACCATAGCGGAGGCTGAGAAAGCTTCACATATGATATTTCATACTTTTGATGGATTAGAGAGTAGTATTATCAGAGAGCTTAAATCCATGTTTCCTAAAATCTACACGGTCAGGCCTTTGCAGTTGCTGCTAATTCATGTTAGAGAAAAAGAATCCAACAATTCGAATTTCAGTGGTTATAGTTTATGGAAGGAAGAACCCGAGTGCCTCCATTGGCTCCAGTCAAAGGAACGGAACTCTGTGGTGTATGTCAACTTCGGAAGTTTGGCAGTGATGTCTTTACAAGACTTGGTAGAATTTGGTTGGGGGCTTGTTAACAGTAACAGCTATTTTCTTTGGATTATTCGGGATAATTTGATTGATGGGAAGCCTGCCGTTTTGCCTCCAGAACTCGAGGAGGTGATTAAAAGTAGAGGCTTTATTGCAACCTGGTGTTCACAAGAAGAAGTCTTGAACCACCCTTCGGTTGGTGGTTTCTTAACTCATGGTGGGTGGGGTTCTGTCATTGAGAGCTTGTCTGCCGGGGTGCCCATGATCTGTTGCCCATTTTCAGGTGACCAACGCACTAATTGTGCACAAATGTGCAAGGAATGGGAAGTAGGGATGGAGATTGGGTGGAATGTGAAGAGAGATGAAGTGGAGAAGCTTGTAAGGGAGTTAATGGATGGAACTGAGGGTGCGAAAATGAGAAAGAAGGCTATAGAGTGGAAGAAACTGGCGGAAATCTCAACAGAACCTAACGGCTCATCGTCTTTTAATATTGAGGAACTTGTTGCTGAAATCCGTTTGATTTCATGAAACTAAATTACCATCTGAATATGATTAGAGATTTTAATAATATATAGTCAAGAAATGGGGATTTCGCATCTCAAAAGACAAGTAGGTTTCTTAGTTTCCATGTTCGGCCACGACAACTGGGAATTTAATTCAAATATTAGTCAGTTAAGTGGGTCTATGGGATTATTTAGTATTTGTAGAATTTAGGAAGCTGTTGTTAGTCAAGTAGTGTAAGTGATTCCTTATTTTACGTTAAGTAGGTTGGTCATGTTTTCTATTCAATGCTATTATTTCCATGTATTGTTCTTCTTATTACGGGATGAATAAAATACCCAGTTGATCTAAAATTGTGTGCGTGCAATATTGTTGTGTCAACAAGTATTGAAAATTTAATGAATGAATATTTAATATATTTATAATGAAATAAAATTATAAATATTAATTAGAATCTTTATGGTGAAAAACTCTTAGAGTAGAGTTTTTATGTCACTTGATTAGTTTTTATTAGACTTTTTATGTCTCTAATTAAATCACTAATTAAGTGAAACTTTTATTAGAGTTTATGTCTAATAAAATCATCAATTAAGAGAAACTCTTGTATAAATGGTAGGCTATGTGCCTCATTGGAAGAATGAGAAAAATACTAGAGAATGGTTACAAGAAAAATACATGAATACATGGAGAGTTCTTGGAAAGATGAAATACTTAAAGACCCATGTGTTTGGTACTTAGAGAGACATGTTTTCTCTATACGATTTCATCGCCTTCGTATCATAATTTTCCACAAGTTCTAACACTATAATTCTATCTTGTGTAACCTTGGGCGTGTGGCCATCTCCGGCAGTACGTATTGCTTCGGTTGTTGTACCCTGGGAAACAGTCACGTCGTCTTTAGTAGAGGCGCGAAATATGTGTAAATGACTTATTTATTTGAACGATATATGTGTTTATAGCAAGTCGAATTCACATTTTGTGTAAATGTTAACATTTCTAGCGTACGCGTTAGAACTTCGTTCATTTTAACATGATTGTTAGAAATGGTTCAAATACAAATGCTTTGAAATGTTTTATGTAAACATTTTATATAAGTAATTTGTGGTAGCATTGATTTCAATGAATATAAACACTTATGTTATGTTTTGTATGGTTTAGAAATAGAATGTTATACATTGAAGTTGATTGGCTTCAAGAATTAAATCACCATAAAGTGATTGTGTTGTTATATGACTTCAATGAAATTGAAATCATTTACTAGACTCTTCGTATGGAAGTTAAACTCTTAAGTAGAGTTTTATGTCAATTTATTAGTTTTTATTAGAGTTTATGTCTCTAATAAAATATCTAATTAGGTGAGACTTTTCTCCAACCCATTGCTCTTGTATTAAAAGTAGGCTATTTGCCTAACTTGATGGGATTAGAAAATACAAGAGTAAGAATAAAATCACCATAAGATGGTGTAGTTGTGTGGGATTTATTAAGAACTTTAATTTATGATTTCTAAATCTAAAGTGTCATGTTATATATATATATATATATATATATATATATATATATATTTATATATATATATATATAATGACTTAAATTTTCTAACACGTGTGTTAGAAAATGTGTATCACAAATACAATTTAGAGATTGTACATTGTATAAGCCATAATGAATGGAAATGTTTTATGTAAACATTTAATTGCCTATGCATGTGTGCATTAAAACGATGAGAAATGGTTTATTTATAAACTTTATCATTGGAAAACGTTTTATGTGAACGTTCGATTCTATAGCATGACGTTATAACATATATTTTTCTAACTTGCGTGCTAGAAAACTTTTAGTACATGCGTAGTAAGACTAAACAATATAAAACCATTTGATATTATGGGTTTTGATTTATGTTATCATAAAATTTAATTGACATTAATGGTTTGCTACTCTTGCTAGAAGTAGCATTTGTGATAATCACGTGGATATTATTTGATGAAAAACAACTTAGTGTTGTTGTGAACAAATTTAATTGTTCAAGTTTACTACTTAAATGTAGCTTTTATAACAACTTGGTGTTGTTTTGAGCATAATTGTTCAAGTTTAAATTTTCACGATGAAATGAGGAACCTGTACTTACAAGTGCATGGAGTATTATTGAGGGAGTACCTCAAGACATGCCATGGGACGATATCGTTGAGATGATTTCGGTCTGTATAAAGTGTGGAAGATAAAACCACTTTGATATTTGATGTCCACATATCGTCTATGCTTCCATTTAAATTTCAAAAGTGTTTGTCACTTATGATTTAGTTTCCAATGTATTTTATTGTTGTGTTCAGTATCTTCAGATAACACATGCAATATTTTTACAAAGAAATAAATCACTAATGTTTGTGACGTGTAAATTATTTTTGTGGAAAGTAAATTATAACGTCAACTATACATTGTCTAAAAGAATATGGTTTTAAACGGATAGTACATGAAAATATTTGGACATAAACAGCTTGAGAGTTGTTGCATTGACTAAAAGTCCAAGACGAGACATCAAATGTGTAACCACATCACGAGAGAGTAGTGAGTGTATTGAGATGAAATACAAAAACGAAATTCATGTTGAAGTACTTCGTTAGAAGTCATTGGAAAATTGACAAGTGTGAATTCTAACATATGAAAGAAAAAGTACTATATGTTATTGTATACCTTTGATAAATCTTGCTAGATTTGTTCCAAGTGATCTATTCATAGATGCGTCTACCACTTGATTATTGTTAGAAATATATGGAGATTTTATATTCGTGTGGGAGAGAATCCTAAATATACATATCTCCTAATGAATAACAATAGACGTGTACAAATCACTTATGGCAAAATTATGAATGCCATGTTGTTGAGTGTTGATCTAGTTGACTCTATCTCACACATAATAGTGATTGTAAACGAGGAACATTCATCTTGTCGGTGATGAATGTGTTCGCCAAGTAACTTGGATTAAGACTTATGTTTAAGTCCTTACGAGTTAATGGTAAAACGTTGGATATCAAAGGTAAACAAGTTATGTTCCTTAATTGAAGAGTAAATTACAAAAATCGTCCTTTATGTATGCTACTTATTGCAAACCGTGTCCTCTATCTTCAATATATACAAGAAGCATACTCGATGTTTGCAAACCCTTGCAAGTTATGTCCTTTGGTCCTAACATAGTTAGTTTTCATGGTTAAATCTGACCTAGTCAACCCAACATAAGGGTGTTTTGGTCTTTTTATTCTAAATAAAATAATTACATTTAATATATATATATATATAAGTATTTATAAATATATACAGAAACAACACACATATATACAACCATCTCTCTCTCTAACTACCCTACCACCACCATCACCCACCTGCCACCCCCACCATTTGGTCTTCTTCTCCGGTGAAGCACCACCGCCCGACTCCGGTATCTCCTCTACCTAAAAACACCGCTAGTTCCAAGATAGGTCTTTTTCTCCGGTATTTAATTTTGTATCTACATATGTCCATTATCGTTGTTTACAGAATCCACCAAATAGTTCCAAGGTACACAACCGATTAGTTCATATGTATTTAATTTCATATCTACAAATCCTCACTATAAAATGCCCAAAATTTTCAAGCAAATCATCAGAGTAAAATATTCTCAAACAAAACCAACAGAATTCTCAAACTCCTCCTATCCATTCTAAAAACCACTAAACCACCATAATTTGACAAACAAAAAACAAGAAAGAAACATAGCATTAATAAATCTGGTCTTGCGCCACCCCAAACGTCACGCGTCGCCACGTCTCCACTCGCTGAAACAATACTCTCTCACCATAGATCTGCCAGATCCCATGCCGTCAATCTGCTCGTTTTCTACCACCAAACCATCATTTTTCTCAGCCACATCTTGAACTCAAACATGTTAGATCTGAAAAATCGATCAGAGAGTTGGAGGTGGTGGTTAGGGTTGGGGTTTTAAAGGCATAGGCGGTGGTGCTTGGGGATGGTCGAGGTGCGGTGGAGAGGATGGTGGGGGTGGTGCGGTGGGTGGTGGTGGCGGCATATGGGTGGTGGTAGGGTTGCTTTAGAGTTTAGGGAGAGAGATGAGACAGAGAATGGATTTATGTGTGTCTGATATATATATATATATATATATATATATATATATATATATATATATATAGGGTAAAATGACCAAAGTACCCTTATATGGGGTCTATTTAGTCAGATTTAACCATAAAAACTAACCGTGTTAGGACTAAAGGACATAACTTGCAAGGGTTTGCAAACATCGAGTATGCTTCTTGTATATATTGAAGATAAAGGACACGGTTTGCAATAAGTAGCATACATAAAGGACGATTTTTTGTAATTTACTCTTAATTGAATGATAAATTTTAGCTATGTGTTATATACAATAATTTGTGAGACTTGCCTAAATATTGATGTTTTAGGATTATGAATAAGTCTCATTATTTTGTCTTAACAAGGGATGAATGTTGCAAAGTGGTATTATGATATCCTTGGGGCTGTGAAGAATCAGAATGATGCATCTCTATTCACATGCTAAAGTATTCTATTCTAAAGCATGCTAGACTAGTATTTGGTTAATTATGGGTCTTGACTGAGACTAATTAACTCTAAACATTCAAATGTGTATGAACACAATAAGAATTTGTGTGATAGACAAAGTTGAGAAAGAATTTTCATTCATTATAAGAAAAAAACATGTAACTTTTGAAGAGTTTGTTCGAAAAGCTAATGAGGAGAACTCATTGTCTAGGCTTATTCAAGATGTTGAATTAGAATTATTCTAAGTTTGTGAGAAATTTATGACAATGGCATGTGTTGCTTTGGTCAACTCGGAAGCTTATGTAAGCTAATGTAATATGAGTTGAATTCACTGATACAATGAGGTTGATCTTGTTTAATCATATGTGTATTGTGACACCTCGAAAAATTTCGTCCAATAAAAATCCGACACGTGTCCCGGAATTCTTGGTTGCCACATGTAGCTGAGGGGGACCAACGACGGCGTCATGTTATTTAATAACCTCTGAACGAGCATCGAGGAAAGTCGGGGAACCAAAGTGGTGAAAATGCCAAACTTCAAATTTCTGAAGGTCCTTACGGACCGTAACAGCATCTGATTACGGACCGTAAGATTAAACAAATCTTTGCTTCAGTAAGGCGGTTACGGACCGCAAGCCTTTATGGTTACGGTCCGTAACCAATTCAAATCTGTGGGCGCCAGAGGTCCTTAAGGACCACAAGGCATAACCTTACGGTCCGTAAGGGGGTGCCAGCGACAGAAACATGGCAGCCTGCTGTGCTTGCCACCTTGCTCGCCATTGCCACCATCCTCCTGCTTGTGCCACGATCCTACCCACTTGTACTCATCCTAGATCAACTCCTAACACCTGGAGTGATCCCATGCTTCCTCCATTGCTATAAATAGCACCCTTGAGTGAAGCTCCAACTTGCCCATTCCTCTCATTCACCTCTCTTGCTCACTTGGAAAGCTCCTGCTTATCTTGGAGCATTCCCCTGAGTTCTAAGTCTTTCTTTGGTTCACTAGTAAGTGTTCCAACTCAGTTCTTTCCTTTTTAATAGGCTTTAAGCCAATGTCAAAGCGTTGACGTAAAAACGCTTTGACTTTGAGCTAAGACCATTATGGTCCAGCCAATGTTTGTAACGAACATGGCTACGTGATCGTAATAAGAGGGCACCTCCTGATTACCACGTTTGTTTGGTCAATTGACGGGTCAAAGTTATGATAATAAAAGTCAAACGGGTAAGTTTTGAAATAAAATCATTACTAGAAATGTAGGTGTTATGAAACCTGTTTTGACACTCTGATAACTTGGTAATAAGTATAAGAACGTGTAGGAACATGTTCGGCTCGTCAAGTCCAGGCCTAAGGTCGGCTCGCAACCGAAAGTCGCAAAGTTTGACTTCTGCTTTGACTTTTAGTTCTGATCCGATTTAGCAACACTCGCTTTTGTCCCTAAGTTGCATTATGACCATGTTATAGTATGCTATAACCCTCTGAAGTTATAGGACATGGTCATGTAGTAATCTGAGTTTTTATACAAGTATCCGATAAATATGCCTAAAATTGCCCTTTTGTCACAAACTAAGGTTTTGACCACTAATAAGCATATAAATGAGTTGTAAACTGAATTATTATATTAATACACCTATTTTCATAGTAGTAACCTGGTCATAAACTATGTTTAACTATTTAACATAATTAACACGTTTAAAGTGACCAAACCGGCCTTTTGGTGTATAAAATGGTTTAAACATAAACTTGACATCAAAACTCATTACCTACTGATGTAATATAATTATTAGAATTATTTGGGATGTTCATTCAGGTTGCAAACTAAGTTTAAGCTATAGTTTGCCTATTATGTTCTTAAATGACGATATTGCTCTTTTGGCACTTTAAATGGGTTTTAAACATTTAAATGAAACAAAACTTTATACCCACTGATGTAACATATATATATATATAAACATATTTTGGTCATACAAACCTGGTCACCGACAGTTTATATAAATACCATTTAAATCGTCATTTAGCGACTTAATCGCCATTTCGGCGCACAATATGGTTTAAAACCATATTAGAGCATCAAGGCTTGATACCTACTGATTTCAAAACATATTTTCAACTTATTAACAGTAGGTACATGTCCCAAACTCAGACTCTCAAATAAGTTATCAAATTATATGTGAAATGACCAAAATACCCTTTCGGGACATAGTTTGGTCTTAAACTATAAACCACGCATATAATTGATGTCATACTGATATAACATCATAAAATAGGTATTTTTACAGAATTTTTATGTTATTAACATCAGTTTATTTATAAACTCGTTTATTACATTTTAAAATGACGAAATTGCCCTTTTAAGGCATAGTTTGCTTTTAAAACCATAACGGGCTAACATATCAGTAACCTACTGTTACAATAACAAATTTTAAACTTAATGGCATATGGAACTTGTATAAGACTCACCCGGTTACCTAGTTTCACTTATATGCGTTTGGTTAAGCATACGTGACTAGTTTACGCAAGTTAATCGAAACGGGTTTAACCATATCAAAATATTCTCAAATTCCAGAATGTAGAATGGTAACCAATATTATACAAGTCCTAGTACTTGTCGGGTCCAAAATGCATTCTCTTCCGGTCATCACATAATCTAGCGTTTCGTACTGTTATCTTTACTTTAAAGTTAGCCGGTCTAAGTCAATGACTAAATAAAGACCCGCTAGCTATCTAATAGGTTAATAAAACCATCCATTCTAGACTGGAGACTTCCGGTAGATTGTCGCCAAGCTAGTTTATTTTGATTACGGCTGTGCTTTGCTTATCTTTTTATTACTAAGGACTTTGCAAGCCACGTAAATACTTTAACTTATTTTCCCTTATTCGGGCTTAAGATACGGTATACTAATATCGCATGGTTGGATATGGGATCAAAGACCAATGAGTCGGGAATTCAAATAATCCATTTTAATTCGTATTGCTTAATATTAAACATTTGGGGGTTAAAACGACCATGTCCTAGATATCCACGGCTCATTTAATTGCAAATGGCCACGAGCTAAACACGAGATGTAGGAATACACCCGTCAGATGCTAAATTAAAATTATGACCCATTAGGGGTGCACCTATTAAAGGTGTTAAAGTGGTGTGTCGATTAATCATGATCCCGGCATAGTTTTCGGGCTCTAAATGTATTATTAGCATGTAAAACTGATAACATGAAAATTATTTGTCCCAAGTTATTTATTAAAACTAAGTACCATTGCGTACACTAAATGTTTTCAAAATATTTTCAAAATGAGTCGGTTAAATGTATTTACCAGTGAAAACTGACGTATTTTCAAAAGACTAATGTAACATTTGTATAAATCGGGTCTCCAAAACCCGCTTCGTTTTGCAATCAAATACCAAGTTACGAAATTTCATTAAGTATTTATGAGTATTTTGAGTTTAAACGTTACATAATTAATATATAAACTAAACTATAAAAATTATATTTGATAAAAAGTTAAAATAAAATAAATAAAAAATAGTTGGAGCTGACCGGACTCGAACCCGGGTCAACTGCCTCCAATGGCTTATCTTTCCGTCTCCAAACCACTCCGCCACAAATTGTTTTCTGTTAGTATTATGAAACAATTAAATTTTATACGCAAACTCGGATTAACGGTTACTGATATCTGTATAACGGAAATCGGTGAGCCAAATCGCCAAATCAGTTTTCGTTCGTTTAATTAACTTATAACCGACGCATATCGGTTTCTAATTAAAGTTCAGATTGAATGAACTTCAAGTTTTGGGTTTTGAAACCGAAAAACATTCAAGCTTCAAATAATTCTGATTCCAATCATTTATACGATTCAGAACTGTCGCAAATACACTCCAAACCCTTTTCGTCGCGTTTTCAAGTCTTTTGAGCTCAAGAAAATTGTCGCCGGAATCCTCTGCAACTCTCGCCGGAAAACCGTGTCCAACTCAAACCAGTAAGATTCTACTCTCTTGCTGTTTCAATCTATTGTTAGGACACTACTAACATTATTCCGTCACTCAAAGTCAGTCACAGAAGACTTTGCTGGATTTCTGGTTTCGCCGGAGAAATTCTGGAATTTGCCGGAATCACGCTAGTTGACGGTAAACACATTCAATCGTGTAAATAATCCATGTACTCTGTTTCAATTTCAAATTTAATTCTTTAATTCTGTTGATTAGCCCCTCTCAGCCGAAGTTTCAATAACAGAGTTGCCTGTTCTCGCCGGACTTCCTGAAGAAGACGACCTGTCCGGTATTTCTTTTACCCAAACTGTTCGGTTTGTTCATTCAAACTAGTAATCATGTTATTTAAGAAGTAGAACCCGGAACCAGTGATCTGTGTAAAACCGGTAATTATAGTGAAGAAGACGAACATAACAACGGGTTAAGAATAAATAAAATTCGGATAGTTAACGGGTTAGACACACAGTCCAGCGGTGGACTGTGTGCAAAGTTTATATACGAGTCCCGAGTTCGATCCTTGCTACACACACGCTGCGTAATAACATTCCTTTTTATTCATAAAACTAACCGGGTTAGATTGAGTAGTTGTTAAGTATAATATAATTCAAGAATATAACCGGGTTAGACACACAGTCCAGCGGTGGACTGTGTGCAACACAAACTGCACGTCACGCGATCGAGTCTCGACACAAACACCGGTTCAATGAGAATAAAACGTTTTGTAAAATAAAGGAATTTTCGGTAAATTCGAATAAGTGTATTAATATAATTAAAACTAGATTTCTAACGGGTTAGTCACGTAGCTCAGTTGGTAGAGCTACGTGCGCGTGAACGGAAGGTCACAGGTTCGAATCCCGCTCGGCGCAAGAATTACCGCTGACCGAACCGGTCAACGGTCAACGGTCAAACAGTAAAAAAAAATATATTTTTTTTAAATAATTATTTGTTTTATTTAAATTAAAAATCAATTAAAAATACTTAAAAATAACATTTTTAAGGATAGAAAATAGCCATAAACTCACAAAAATATATCTAAAAATCCCATTAAAAATCTTTAATAAAATCCATCCATTTAATATATTTTTTTCCTATTATTATTTAGGTCAGTGATTCCTCGTTAACTCGTTTCGTCTAAATCGTGCGCATCTCACCAATTCAAATCCAACGCACCCAATGTGAGTGAACCCTTCAAATTCCCCGTTTTAATCACATTTTTGGGGTGTATCATGTGTCTTATTCATTTTCTTATTATAACTAAGTTATTGTGCATATATATCATATCATGACATGTGTGTTAGTTGTTGCTGTTCAGTAGTTAGGATTGTTTGCAAGTTATTATTTCAGTACATGCAATTGCTGAGGCCGTAGCTCCCCATCCCTCGAGGTTGAGTTTGATCCCCATTTTATTATGCGGTTGATCAGGGCGTGCCCGCACGATCGGCTCCGTTTGATTGAGCCTTGATCGGTCATTTATTTTCATTTCAATACATGCAATACGCTCGGCTCCGTTTGATTGAGCCTTGAGTGCACAGTTCAATTTACATTTCAAGTTCATGCAATACGCTCGGCTCCGTTTGATTGAGCCTTGAGCACACAGTTCAATTTACATTTTCAGTTCATGCAATACGATCGGCTCCGTTTGATTGAGCCTTGATCTCACAGTTCATTTATGTTAATTATCATATGATGTTGGTATGTTCATGTATGTAATCGATTGTTAATGTATGTTATAATTGTAACCGATGTTGCCATTGCTTGACTTCATGCATATGCTCTTTTATGATTATGCGCAATATTTTATTGATAAACTAACCAGAAAATCATTATTAAATGTTTATCTATAAGGTTCACTCGCCAACTTATGTTGACCCAAAAACCTCCCATTTTACACATGATACAGGTGAACCAGCAGCAGCTAGGAACACGTAGGACCTGGATTAGAAGAAATAAAATGATTTAGTGTTTGGATTATTATGTTTGGTTATTTTCCTTTGTAATGAATGAACATGTTTGAAGGTTTGAGAAATGTAACTTTGACTTCATTTAATTATGAAACATAATAGTAAATGTCATGTGCTTTGGTGATAACCCAATTATGCCCCGACTCTTATTTCCGCTGCGGGTCGGGGTGTGACAACTAAGCGCAGGTGACAAGTATACGTAATTAGGCTGGAAGTGCTCGGCGAAGCTTAAGAGGAATTGCAACCCTTTGCTTAGAAGCCCTTAGTCTGTTAAATTTCCTTTTGTAATTACATTTCGATCCGCCTGTGGATCTAGTTACAAGCGTTGTATTTATTATTTTGAACTTTGAACATTCAAACGTTTGTAATAGTAATTATCCAGACTTCCGCTGTGTTATATTGTATTGTGTCGTAATGATGATATCAACTTACGTCACGATATTCCCCAACCGGGCCCACCGGGTTACACGTGGAAATTAGGGGTGTGACAGGTTGGTATCAGAGCCAACTCTCGAGTGAATTAAACACTAACCTTTTGTGTTTAATCTCGAGAATACATATTAACACATATCTCTTAGACTTTCGAGTCTAGACTTTGACCTAGGTGTAATCATTTCCATCTTATTATTCTAGCTTGTATTTTGTTTAACTTGTTTTTGAAACAGGAACAATGCCGCCTAAGTTTAGACGTGGAGGAAAGGGTAAAGGACCCATGAGGGGTGGACCCTCAATGACTGGACCATCTTTCACTGGACCATCCTTCAGGCCACCTTACAGACCCTCTTTAGCTGGTGCAACCAACTTACCTGAAAATAACCCTTACGAAGGATCCGGAGATTCTTCATCCCCCTTTGAACCTTACCGACATTCGATCTCACATGAATACTCCCCGCCTAAATCGCATTCCCAACATTCTTATTCTCACCATTCTCACCACTCCCACCAATCGCACCATTCACACTCCCAATCACACCAAGAATACTTCAACTTTAACTTTGATAACCCTATTAACCAACCCTCACCCGAAATCCCTCCAGTTGACTCACCGACACATATGGAAGAAGATTCCGACCCGGAGGAATTCTCGCAAACCGGATCGTATGGTCATCCTATTGAGCTGTCTAGCGGCTCGAACTCCGTGGCAGGATCTTCATTTAAGGTCCCGATGAATTTGACCAAAGATGGGCACAATATGTGTTCGTCAACACGACCTCATACCATAGCACTCCCCAACACCAAAACCCATTACCCCATCCTCACCAAGAGGATGTTGAAATACAACAGGTGGATCAATCTCAGCCACCACCTGAATCATCATCACAACCACGCCGAAGGCGTGGAGCACGTATGTCAGTACGTGCTGGTCAAAGGTCGGGTTCGCTACCACCTTTGCCACCCTCTTACCCCATCATCCCTGAGGACCCACAAATGGGTGGACCCTCAAACACCTCGCCAGTGGTGAAACCCCCGCCGCAAGCAGCTGTTGAGCCTTTGCCTCAACCACCTCTACCACCGCCGGATTTTGCCAATCCAATACCTGCATATACAGGACCATCAGGGTTTCACACTGTTGACCCTCATGGCTTGTATAATGACATTCACCGTGGTTTAGAGCAAGATCCATATTATGATGCAATTATTCATAATAACCTTTATCATTCCTCTTACCCTTCCTACCCACCTACTTATACCTCTATCGGGTATCCACCTTATGGATATCCGTATCCGGTTGCGCCTCAGCCGCAACCATCTCCACCTCAGCCGCAACCCCAACCACAAGTACCACTCGAGGCCATTAATGAGGCCTTGGATCAAGTAAGGGAAATGCGACAACAGGTCAAGAAATCAGAGAAGGAAACAACGAAATTTATCAAGAAGCTTTACAAAGTCGTAAAAGGAAGGAAGGATAACTAACTTTGTATTTTCATATATGTAATTTAAATTCCAAAAGTCCCTGCGTTGACTCTTATTTCTGTTAAGTTCCTGTGTGAACTATTTTTGTTATTCTAAGTCCTATATATTAGGCAATTTTGTAATGCTCCTTTTAGTAAAATTTCCTTATCATTATTTACTTCATCCAATCAATCATCCTGATTTTATTCAAGAGTTATTGATCCGCTATATTAACCCAAAAATCCATCAGCCAATGGCTATAATAGATTGGCAAATGAAAATTTTGAAAGTAGCCTTCTGTCTAGCAAAGGTGAACAATGTTCAACTTCCGAATTTATCATTTCTCTGTGTCAAACCCTATCGCCTAAGTGATTAAGTTAGATCCTGGCTAAAATGTTCAAACACTCAATAGTAGTGTAAAGCCAATGAGCAATAATACAGTAGTGACGCATGACGCACTAACTGATATATTCTGGACTATGTCCAATCTATAAATGCCTATGATGGTCCTTTGAGACCTAGGTTATATATAAGTATACCACATTTAATATTTAAAATTCCGTATGGTCATAGAACCATGTTGTGAATAAGGGTACGCCATAACATCTAACCAAAATTCATCTCAGAATTAGAAGTGAAATTTGCAACAATGGCGGAATCAAACGAAGTAAATAGCAAACGCATCGATGACGACGCCAATGAGAATATCATAATAAGTAAGAATGACTTGAGAGAACTTATTGCCACAGAGATTGGCAAAGCCTTAAAGGACAAATCTGATCACCGATCAGAGTCGAGCGCTTCTCGCTCTAAGCCCGTCTCTAAACCTAAAACTCAGCCTAGCCACTCAAGGACGAAAAAGAGTGAGGCACACTCCTCGAATGTGACGAGTATAGCAAAGAGTGATGAACATCCTAAGAAGCCGAATGTCGATGGCGATGGTTGTTCCTACAAGTACTTCGTGTCTTGTAGACCCCGTGATTTTAATGGGGAAAAAGGAGTTGTTGAGTGCTTGAGATAGTTGGACGAGATGGAGACGGTGGTGGATATCAGCGGCTGCGCTAATAAAAATGTGGTTAAGTATGTATCTCAATTGTTCAAAGGTGACGCCCTTATTTGGTAGAAAGCCTTAGTCCAGTCTACGGGAAAAGTTCATCTCTACAACTTAAGTTGGTCTAAGTTTGTAGAATTAATAAAGGATACCTATTGTCCACCCCATGAGGTAGAGAAAATTGAGTCAGATTTCTTAAATATTACTATGAAAAACATGGATTGTCGGAAATTTGTCACCGACTACAATTCTCTTTCAAGACTAGTGTCGTATCTAGTTACCCCAGAGCCCAAACGTATCGCACGTTTCATCAATGGGTTAGCTCCTGAAATCAGGAGTATGGTAAAGGCGGTGCAACCAGGCACCTACAAGTCTGCAGTTGAGCTATCTCTCTCCCTCACACAGGACTATGTGAGGCAATTGTCAGTTCAGACTAAGAATGAGGGAAAGAGGAAACGGGAGGACGAAAATTCCCCGAAATTTAACAAGAAAGGTAAGTATGATTTTAGCAAAGGTAATTGGAAATCGGGCGACAAACCCACGTGCAAAACGTGTGGGAAGCAACACTATGGACATTGTCGCTTAGAACAAAAACCGAAGCAATGCAACATCTGCAAGAAAACTGGGCATCGGTCACATGAGTGCCGTAATATTAAGGATGCTACTTGTTTTAGATGTGGTGAGAAAGGCCACATCAAAACAAGTTGCCAGAAGGCAAATACCGAGGGTAAACCCAAAACCTCAGAGGCAAAGAAGGACACTGCTAGAGCCTTTCAAATGAATGCTAGGGAAGCAGTGAAGGATAACAATGTTATAACGGGTAGTTCCTTATCAACGACACTTTTGCTAGAGTTCTTTTTGATTCGGGCGCCGATAAATCGTTTGTCGATCATAAGTTTAGTGAACTATTAAACTTGCCCGTAAGAACTCTAGACATAACCTATGAAGTAGAGCTCGCTGATGGAACTATAGAAATCACTTCATCCATTCTTGATGGATGCTTCATAACCATCAAGAATCATTCTATTCTTATCTCTCTTTTACCTATGAAACTAGCGGGATTCGATGTAGTCTTAGGCATGGATTGGTTATCGCATAACCAAGCTTGCATTGCCTGTGATAAGAAACTCAATGAACTCAAATCCCCGTCTGGTAAAATCCTCACCATTCATGGAGACAAATACTTTGGACTGCCTGATAAAGCAGTTTTGATTAAAGCATCTAGATGTATGACGAAAGGATGTGTCATCTATATGGCACAAGTTACCGTTGATGAACCCAAACCAAAGATTGAAGATATACCTATCATTTCTAAATACCCAGACGTGTTCCCAGAAGAATTACCTGGCCTACCTCCTGATAGGCAGGTAGAGTTTCGAATTGACATCATACCTAGGGCAGCTCCTATAGCCAAAGCCCCAAACCGTTTAGCGCCAACTGAGATGAAGGAATTGAGAACCCAACTGGACGAACTTTTATAGAAAGGTTTTATTCAACCTAGCTCTTCGCCTTGGGGAGCTCCTATCCTTTTCGTCAAAAAGAAGGACGGATCGATGCAAATGTGCATTGATTACCGTGAGCTTAATAAGATAACGATCAAGAATCGTTATCCTCTGCCCAGGATTGATGACTTATTTGTCCAATTGCAAGGTGCAAGTTACTTCTCGAAGATTGATTTAAGGTCAGGATATCACCAACTTAAAGTTAGAAATGAGGATGTTCCGAAAACTGCTTTCAGAACGAGATATGGTCACTACGAGTTCTTGGTGATGCCTTTCAGGCTCACTAATGCACCCGCAACATTCATGGATCTCGTGAATAGAGTCTGCAAGCCATACTTAGATAAGTTTGTCATTGTCTTCATTGATGACATACTTATCTACTCCCGTAATCAATCTGATCACGAGAAACATTTAAGGTGCATCCTCGATATACTACGTCAGGAAAAGTTGTACGCAAAATTTCTAAGTGTGAATTCTGGCTACGTGAGGTTCAGTTCCTTGGTCACATAGTAACCGAACATGGTATCCAAGTAGATCCAGCAAAGATAGAAGCAATAATGAATTGGGAAGCCCAAAAGACGCCTTCCGAAATACGTAATTTTTTAGGACTGGCTGCTTATTATCGAAGGTTAATTTAGAACTTTTCACGAATAGCCGCTCCTTTAACAATCTTAACACGTAAGGATGCTAAATTCAACTGGGGTCCAAAGCAACAAGAATTCTTTGAGACATTAAAGTTTAAGTTAAGCAATGCCCTGATGTTAACTCTGCCAGAAGGGATTGAAGAATTTGTGGTTTACTGTGATGCCTCGCACACGGGTATGGAATGTGTGCTCATGCAGAGAGGCAAGGTGATTGCCTATGCATCACGACAATTGAAAGTGCATGAGAGAAACTACACCACCCATGATTTGGAACTGGGTGCGGTAGTATTCGCACTTAAACTTTGGAGACATTATCTATATGGAACAAAGTGTATCATTTACACTGACCATAAGAGCCTTCAACATTTGTTCAATCAGAAGGATTTGAACATGAGGCAACGTCGATGGATGGAAACACTCAACGACTACGATTGTGAGATTCGATATCATCCAGGGAAGGCGAATGTAGTCGCTGATGCGCTCAGTCACAGGGAAAGAGTCAAACCTTTAAGGATCAATGCCAAGAGCATTGAACTGAAGAATAGCTTGAGTGAAAAGTTGCTAAATGCACAAAGGCAAGCCATGTCTGAGGACAACTTTGCCAAAGAAGGATTAGGTGCAACTATCGATCAGTTAACATCTGGAAAGGACGGAATGTTTAGGCTTAATAATCGGATCTGGATTTCGATCTTTGGAGGACTTAGAGATGTAATCCTCCAAGAAGCACATAGTTCTAAATATTCGGTTTACCCAGGAAGTGACAAGATGTATCAAGATCTTAAACCCAGTTATTGGTGGATGGGTATGAAGAAGGATATAGCCAATCATGTAGCAAAGTGCTTGACGTGTTCTCAAATTAAGGTAGAACACCAGAAACTGTCAGAATTTCTACTACAACTTAAGATCCCAGTGTGGAAATGGGAAATGATAACAATGTACTTCATCACTAAGTTGCCCAAGACAAGCGTGGCAATGACACGATTTGGGTTATTGTGGATAGATTAACCAAATCCGCTCACTTCTTACCAATTAAAGAAACATATGATTCTAATAAGCTGGCTAAACTTTATGTGGATGAGATTGTGTCCTTGCATGGTGTGCTGACATCTATTGTATCTGATAGAGATACAAGATACACATCTCACTTTTGGAAGAGCTTCTAACAATCTCTAGGCACGAGACTAAACTTTAGTACGGCTTATCATCCTCAGACGGACGGAAAAAGCGGACGTACCATTCAAACCTTGGAGGACATGCTTCGAGCTTGTGTGATCGATTTAGGCGGAAGTTGGGATGATCACTTACCCCTAATCGAGTTCTCTTACAATAATAGTTATCACACAAGTATTAAGGCCGCTCCATTTGAAGCCTTATACGGAAGAAAATGTAGGACACCTGTGTGTTGGGCCAAAGTTGGAGAAGCCCAACTATCTGGACCCGAAATCGTCCTCGAAACCACGGAAAAGACTGTGCAAATCCGTGATCGACTTAAGGCAGCTCGTGATAGACAAAAGAGCTATGCCGACAAAAGGCGTAAACCATTACAGTTCCAAGTTGGGGACAAAGTTATGTTAAAAGTATCACCTTGGAAAGGTGTAATGCGTTTTGGGAAAAAGGGCAAGTTAAGCCCGAGGTACATTGGAGCTTTCGAAATACTCGAATGTGTTGGACACGTAGCTTACAGGCTTAAGCTACCGAAAAAGCTCAGCGGAATCCATGATGTGTTCCACGTCAGCAATTTGAAGAAATGCCTCGTGGACGAGTCATTAGCAATGTCTCATGAAGATATACAGATTGATGAAAACTTGCGTTTCATAGAGAACCAATTGCGATCGAAGATCGGCAAGTTAAAAAGCTTCGGAGAAAGCACGTACCTATTGTGAAGGTCAAATGGGATGCCCATCGAGGTCCCGAATATACTTGGGAGGTCAAGTCCAATATGCGAAAAAAGTACCCTTATCTATTTGAATAAATCTCGAGGTCGAGATTTTTATTAAGAGGGTGAAGATGTGACACCTCGAAAAATTTCGTCCAATAAAAATCGGACATGTGTCCCAGAAATTCTTGGTTGCCACATGTAGCCGAGGGGGACCACAATGCCATCATGTTATTTTAATAACCTCTGAGCGAGCATCGAGGAAAGTCGGGGAACCAAAGTGGTGAAATGCCAAACTTCAAATTTCTGAAGGTCCTTACGGACCGTAACATCATCTGGTTACGGACCGTAAGATTAAACAAATCTTTGTTTCAGTAAGGCGGTTACGGACCTCAAGCCTTTATGGTTACGGTCCGTAACCAATTCAAATCTGTGGGCGCCAGAGGTATTTACGGACCGCAAGGCATAACCCTTACGGTCCTTAAGGGGGTGCCAGCGACAGAAACATGGCAGCCTGTTGTGCTTGCCACCTTGCTCGCCATTGCCACCATCCTCCTGCTTGTGCCACGATCCTACCCACATGTACTCATCCTAGATCAACTCCTAGCACCTGGAGTGATCCCATGCTTCCTCCATTGCTATAAATAGCACCCTTGAGTGAAGCTCCAACTTGCTCATTCCTCTCATTCACCTCTCTTGCTCACTTGGATAACTCATGCTTATCTTGGAGCATTCCCCTGAGTTCTAAGTCTTTCTTTGGTTCACTAGTAAGTGTTCCAACTCAATTCTTTCCTTTTTAATAGGCTTTAAGCCAATGTCAAAGCGTTGACGTAAAAACGCTTTGACTTTGAGCTAAGACAATTATGGTCCAGCCAATTTTCGTAACGAACATGGCTACGTGATCGTAATAAGGTAGGTGTTAACCCTTCAAGAGGGCACCTCCTGATTTCCACGTTTGCTTGGTCAATTGACGGGTCAAAGTTATGTTAATAAAAAGTCAAACGGGTCACTTTTGAAATAAAATCATAACTAGCAATGTAGGTGTTATGAAACCTGTTTTGACACTATGATAACTTGGTAATAAGTATAAGAACGTGTAGGAACATGTTCGGCTCGTCAAGTCCAGGCCTAAGGTCGGCTCGCAACCGAAAGTCGCAAAGTTTGACTTCTGCTTTGACTTTCAGTTCTGACCCGATTTAGCAACATTAGCTTTTGTCCCTAAGTTGCATTATGACCATGTTATAGTATGCTATAACCCTCTGAAGTTATAGGACATGGTCATGCAGTAATCTGAGTTTTTATACAAGTATCCGATAAATATGCCTAAAATTGCCCTTTTGTCACAAACTAAGGTTTTGACCACTAATAAGCATATAAATGAGTTGTAAACTGAATTATTATATTAATACACCTATTTTCATAGTAGTAACCTGGTCATAAACTATGTTTAACTATTTCACATAATTAACATGTTTAATGTGACCAAACCGCCCTTTTGGCGTATAAAATGGTATAAAAATAAATTTGACATCAAAACTCATTACCTACTGATGTAATATCATTATTAGAGTTATATGTGAAATGACCAAAATACCCTTTCGTGACATAGTTTGGTCTTAAACTATAAACCACGCATATAATTGATGTCATACTGATATAACATCATAAAATAGGTATTTTTACAGAATGTTTATGTTATTAACATCAGTTTATTTATAAACTCGTTTATTACATTTTAAAATAACGAAATTGCCCTTTTAAGGCATAGTTTGCTTAACCATTACGGGCTAACATATCAGTAACCTACTGTTACAATAACATATTTTAAACTTAATGGCATATGGAACTTGTATAAGACTCACCCGGTTACCTAGTTTCACTTATATGCGTTCGGTTAAGCCTACGTGACTAGTTTACGCAATTTAACTGAAACGGGTTTAACCATATCAAAATATTCTCAAATTCCAGAATGTAGAATGGTAACCCATATTATACAAGTCCTAGTACTTGTCGGGTCCAAAATGCATTCTCTTCCGGTCATCGCATAATCTAGCGTTTCGTACCGTTATCTTTACTTTAAAGTTAGCCGGTCTAAGTCAATGACTAAATAAAGACCCGCTAGCTATCTAATAGGTTAATAAAACCATCCATAGACTGGAGACTTCCGGTAGATTGTCGCCAAGCTAGTTTATTTTGATTACGGCTGTGCTTTGCTTATTTTCTTATTACTAAGGACTTTGCAAGCCACGTAAATACTTTAACTTATTTTCCCTTATACGGGCTTAAGATACGGTATATTAATATTGCATGGTTGGATATGGGATCAAAGACCAATGAGTCGGGAATTCAAATAATCCATTTTAATTCGTATTGCTTAATATTAAACACTTGGGGGTTAAAACGATCGTGTCCTGGATATCCACGGCTCATTTAATTGCAAATGGCCACGACCTAAGAACGGAGTGTAGGCATACACCCGTCAGATGCTAAATTAAAATTATGACCCATTAGGGGTGCACCTATTAAAGGTGTTAAAGTGGTGTGTCGATTAATCATGATCCCGGCATAGTTTTCAGGCTCTAAATGTATTATTAGCATGTAAAACTGATAACATGAAAATTATTTGTCCCAAGTTATTTATTAAAACTAAGTACCATTGCGTACACTAAATGTTTTCAAAATATTTTCAAAATGAGTCGGTTAAATGTATTTAGCAATGAAACTAGCGTATTTTCAAAAGACTAAGCGCAGGTGACAAGTATACGTAATTAGGCTGGAAGTGCTCGGCGAAGCTTAAGAGGAATTGCAACCCTTTGCTTAGAAGCCCTTAGTCTGTTAAATTTCCTTTTGTAATTACATTTCGATCCGCCTGTGGATCTAGTTACAAGCGTTGTATTTATTATTTTGAACTTTGAACATTCAAACCTTTGTAATAGTAATTATCCAGACTTCCACTGTGTTATATTATATTGTGTGGTAATGATGATATCAACTTACGTCACGATATTCCCCAACCGGGCCCACCGGGTTACACGTGGAAATTAGGGTGTGTGACATGTATAAATGTCGTCATAAGTGAAGTTACGAAAAATGTTGATCAAATGGCAAGAAATGTTGGGGAGGATCCATTTAGAAACAACCCTATAAGAGTGTGTAGAAATGGTTTTTATTACCCCATCTGGATGAGATCCTATAACACTTAAATGTGGGGGTGTCTGGCATTTGTATCATAAAAGTTTGGCAATAAGGATTTTGTAATCCAATCTAACATTGCAAACAGACCACTAAGTGGAGGACACAAAGGTCGTAGTGCATAATGGAGATGTGTTTGCCTTAAATGATACGCGTATCTTACAAAGACATATGATATAACCAGATTCAGATGGCCACTGAGGTTATAGTCTTAGAAGTTGACAATAGGAAAAATTAACTTAAGAGTTAAGAACACATCATGACAACTGATCCCAAATATCCAAAGTTATTTGTTTATGTATGACAACTGATCTCAAATATCCAAAGTTATTTGTTAATGTTATGGATCCAACAACCTGAGGGTTTATTAGAGATCAAGTTGTGGAATGAGACTGAAGCCCATGGAAAAAGGGTATGTGAAGGACACCTAACTTAGTTGACTGGAGATCCCAAGATCTAAGTTCAATAGGACAACTAACTCATATGCCTAAGGGTAGTCACTGTGGGGGCATAAATGATATGCATAAGCTAGTATATATGGTTATACATACCCCCAAAGTATAAAAGGGTGTTTAAATACGTCCTAGTCTATTCCTATGATATTCAGTGACAAAGAGTAAGGCTAAGCATAATATGTTGTAAATGATTTGGATAAATCACGATAACCACAATGCTTTTAATGATCTAAGGAGAATCACCTATGTTAGAGAGAAGTGTGGTCGCTTCAAATGGAATTGAGGGCACAATTCCTAGAGCTCTCGCAGAACCAGGAAAGTGTTCCACGACCATTATTGGACACCACTATGAGGAGATGACCCGGCTAGGGAGAGTCTTGTGTGAAGTGTATTGTCGTCTACACTAACGGCAGACGAGTTCAAAGACATCGAGATCTACTCAGAGCTAGTGGGCTAAGTGCATTTCATGAGCGAAGGTTCAAAGGGTAACACCTACCTATCGTATGCAAAACTCAACTTTCGAGGTTCCATTGGAAATTATATGTAATTTGAACGATCTCCATTCATATGGGGGATTGTTGGAAATTTGGTGAATGGATATTAAATATATTTATAATTAAATGAAATTATAAATATTAATTAGAATCTTCATGGTGAAAAACTCTTAGAGTAAAGTTTTTATGTCACTTGATTAGTTTTTATTAGACTTTTTATGTCTCTAATTAAATCACTAATTAAGTGAAACTTTTATTAGAGTTTATGTTTCTAATAAAATCATCAATTAAGAGAAACTCTTTAACCCACAACTCTTGTATAAATGGTAGGCTATGTGCCTCATTGGAAGAATGAGAAAAATACTATAGAAGGGTTACAAAAAAAATACATGAGTACATGGAGAGTTCTCGGAAAGATGAAATACTTGAAGACCCATATGTTGGATACTTAGAGAGATAAGTTTTCTCTATAGGATTTCATCGCTTCGTATCATAATTTTTCACAAGTTCTAACACTATAATTCTATCTGGTGTAACCTTGTGCGTGTGGCCATCTCCGGCAGTACGTATTGCTTCGGCTGGTGTACCCTGGGAAACAGTCGCGTCGTCTTTAGTAGAGGCGTGAAATCTGTTTTAAGGGAAGCGTGTTGAACACGTACCTCAACCAAAATTGTCAACATTTTTTTGTTTGTCTTGTAATTATCAACCATTCAATGGTTTTTCATCCCTCCTACGTGGGACACAAGAGTTTTCAAGATCTCTTTCCCTGCCGTCCTAAGACTCATGACACATTTAACTTTCTTTTTGAAAAAAAATTACACAACAGAACAATAGTTGTAATGAAAAGAGATCGAGAAAAGTGTCCCTTTCATATTTGGTTAATGTTCTCAATATTCAATTCTAATCATTACTAAGATATCACCATGGAAACTAATATGAATGTTTCCGATTGTTTTTAGGGGTGCCTCCTATTAAACAGAATCTTACACGCTTGCAAATACGCTTACGGAATGACATGACTTGTTAAAAGAAATAACAAGTTCATCATCCATGGGTGTAGTTAGAGACAATGTAAGGAGACAGTGAAAGATTTGTAATTATTCAAAAATTTCAAATTTGTGGTGGCTTAGTGTTATGGCCTAATATAACTTTATGTAATGTGCCATAATTAAAAATGTAATGCAATTGATTTTTAAGTTTGTAATATCTTAATATTTTTAAATCCGGTATAGCTTCGTGCAACTAAACTATATAGTATAATAATCGGCCAACAAAGTCGGAAATCACCGATGTATATCGGCATGTGTTTTTATGATCAAAATCACATTTTATAGCATAATATAACTTTGTGTAACAAAACTAATAAGAAACACATGACTGAGCTCATTGATGTCTAAATTTCTAAGCTTACACCGTTAATACATGGTAGTTATTGTATATATGTTAACAAGTTATAGGGTAAACTCTCGCTTTACTTTATTAACAAGGTGGGACATTATAAACAAAGCCCTACATAATGGTCCTAGAATCCTTGTTCATATGTTTTAACCTATTTCTGCATGGTAGATCACCTTGGAAAACAACAACGAAAACAAACATAAAGCCCTCGCAATAATCCAAGTTTTTATAGAAAATCAAATGCGAAAAACACATATCAGTGATTACACCGACATATTTACTTATCTGAGGGAATATTCCACCAAAAAAGATAGGGCTAATAATACAACCCATGTTGGTGGATGTCTTTAATTTAACTCTTCACTTTAAGTTTTCACCCGCCAGTAAAGCTAGTGCTATTACCACACCATCAATGCCACCCCGCTAGCCACTACACCACAACTACCACCTACACCACAACATCACCACTACCACTAGACCGCTGCCACCACCTACAGCACAGCACCGTTGCTACTACCTACTCCCCAACACTATCGCTACCACCTACGCTACAACATTGTCGTTACCACCTACACCGTCGCTACCATATACACGAAAACATTTCCGCTATCATATACACGAAAACATTGCTGATACTACACCTCCATCGTTACGGCAACACTACCACCGCCATTACCTAACAACGCATGAAGGTATATAAGCCTTTTAATTTATTGTTTGTATGTATGTATATGTATATGTATTTGTATTTGTATGTGTGTGTATGAATGTGTATGTGTACGCATTTGTATGTAAGTGTATGTATGCTATTATATGCATATGTTTGATATGTGTATCTATGTTATGTGTAATGCATTTGTATGTATTAATATGTGTGTGTATGCATGTATGTCTTTGCATGATATTTTTATGTATATGTATATATTTGTATGATATGTGTATTTATGTATTTATTTGATAGTAAATAAATGCATAAACATTTCTCAGGTCACTATACATACACATATGTGTGAATGTGGTGGGTACACCTGAAGAAACTCACTACCAAGAACCGAGAGGTTCTCATTGGGCTTTACTTTATAGATGGAGCCTTTAATTGTGGAATCAAAGAAACACGTTGATTATAGAAGTCCTTGACATCATGCTCAAAACTATGATTGCCTTCTCTACAACAGATAACATAAGTTCATTAACTATTATCGTCGTGAGCTTTTTGAACACTCTGTTCAGAAGGTTGCCTATTGTGATGGGTCTAAAGACATTACATTACAAGAATATTGGATTTTCTTATCATCATAAGTCTCCTCCATTCGCTCTTTATAAATAAACTTCATATGTAACTAAGCAAAAGTTATTAATGTATGATGTATGTGCATGTCTGTAACACATACAATTATATCTCATTTGCATTAAGTTATTACACGTCTTATTTTATAATCTAATTATCTAGATTAAATGTATATTTTGCAGATTTCTACATTTTTTTCTAAGCTTTAATATTGGGCTATATAAGCAACGTTGTTAAGGGATCTTATAACCCATATGAGGAGGCTCGAGACCAAAGACCGAGAGGCTCACAATGAGCTTTTCTTTGGAGATAAAGCCTCTTATTATGGAGTTAGAGGCACCCACCTGTTGATTATAGAAGCCCCAACATCATATTCAAATACAATGGTTTGCTTCTCTTCTACAATAGAGAGTGGTTCAATCTGCATGCTATTAACAAATAATGATGTCTTGAAGCTTAGATACTTGAACATGAGAAAACTTAGATACTTGGAGATCAACTAAATTACAAGACCGTCACTAGAGATGTGCCAAAACCTACAATGCGATATGATCGTCATGAAAGAGGTGCCCTACCCTACAACAAGATCATCACGAGCTAGAGATGTGCTAAGGCGAGATAATATAGATGGGTTGACGTTATATATTTTAGTTTTGTATTGTATTTCTAAGTTCTATAATTTGTAATTTGAACTTTTAGAATTTGTAATCATATAATAGGAAAACAATGTAATTTGCATACACTATAAGAAAACAGAGCAATACCGACTATGCCAATAGCGGCGACGGCGTGCAATAACGACAATTGCATTACCAGTTGTCTCTGTTGCACGACGTCGCCGCTATAGGTGTCGACGGTAATAGCTGGATCCGTGTGTTGCAGTAACCAAACATTCTTGGCCCTTGATTGAAACATGATCCAACCGGTGTTGTCTTCCCCCTCAAACAAACACAATTCAGATACATATCCATTTTCTTTCTTCTCAAAACAAACACAAATGTCATGGCCATCTACATCATCATCGGAGCATCCTCTCCAGCCGCCAAGTTAACGACAACCATTCGTCACCAGAGCACCTTGTTCATCACCGGAGCACCTTCTCCGTCAACCACCACCGTGACTGAGCACCTTCTTCGTCACCGGAGCACCTTCTGCATCACCGGAGCACCTTCTGCGTCACCGGAGCACCTTCTCCGTAACTGAGCACCTTCTTCGTCAAGCTCCGACCTATTTTTTAGTTTTATTGTTGTCGAACACACACACGAGTGTGGAATCCAAGTGTGTATGCAAACCAAAACAATGTATAACAAGCACAAAGTAACCAAAGATTCCCTATCTTGATTAATGAAGAGAACTAGTACAAACACATACACACAACGCTTATCCAGACTCAACGTGCTCTCTTGCTAAAATGTGGAACATATGTTCTGTTTATATAGGTAACATGACCCAGCACATCACGAAGAATGTACAGAGCCCACGAAAGACATTCATGTCCACGAAGGATAGGTCCTTCGTGGACTATCCCCACGAAACACCACCATCACGAAGAACAGTTCTTCGTGGTCATCTCATCTGCCAACTAGTCTTTCCTGTAAGAGGTTATCCCACGAAGGAGTAGGTCCTTCGTGGGAGGCTTGCATATAAACAGAACCATACAGAAACAAGATACAGCAAGACATACACACAAACAACTAACAGACTGCACACTTGCAGTTGTTTTATATCACTAACAATGTAAACTTCGTACCGAGTCAAGATAGAAGGATATCTTGACTTGGTCGACTCGACCAAAACTATACAGACGCGTTAAACAAAGACCGTACAATTAAGACATAATTAAGAGCAAACGAATACAAAGGTGCATCAACATTTATGTAGAAAATATGTAATGTACTTTTATGTAAAAAGCTTTGTTTGAGTTTATGGATGTATAAGATTTGAATGACAATACGTCGCTTTATGTTTTGTTTGAGTTTATGATATATGAGATTTGAATGAAATTTTTATGTAAAATGTGTTGTTTGAGTTTATGGATATATGAGTTTATGAATATTTGCAGTTTCCGTCTCAGGCAAGCTTTCCGAAATTCTCCGATAGAAGCATTAGCGGCGACGACGTTTATTAGCGACGACATGGTGATCATTAGCGGCCGAGTATTACCGACGACGTATTAGCGGACGATATGCCGCCGCTATTATCTTTAGCAGTGATATACGGTACCTTTCCCGGCGACAAAGATATTGCTATGCAATTCTTATAGTGATATCTATTTGTATTTTTATTACTAGAAATTAAAACACTTAAAAATAAAAAATAAAAAACTAGTTACCGACGGTAATTTATCGCTAAAGAGTCTACTTTGGCTGCACAAGTTAAAATTGGTTGGAGAAGGTGTCTCGCTAATCCGTAGGTAAATTGTCATAGGTGAAACTCATAATTTGGAACTTGCAAACTATTAATATGGACCTACTAATTATATCATACTAATTTGTTCTATATGTATCCACCTATAACGGCTTTTGTGCCGTCGATATATTCTCAAACAATAAAATTTTAAAAAAAATGTCTTTTGTTTACATGTTAAAATACTCAGCAGTGTATAACGACATACATGTCCCAACAAAATGCTGATGACACCAAATACTATGTTATAATTGATGTGTAGATCTTTTGACAGGTACAAATTATAAATTATTAAGTATATTAGTCGAGGTCGAATGAATTGAAAAAAGATATTTGTATATAAAATAACTAGCGATATCATATTTGAACTTTCATAATAACATTATATCTTCACTTTTGTCTTGGTGAAACTGATATTAATCGTCTTAAACGTGATTTATTACTTCTTATCCATAGGAACAATTAACCACGCCAATTCCATGAAAAGAACATCATCCATTTCAGGGGCGGAGCTTTTAGGTGGCAAGGAGTCGTACCCTACGTCAGTGTTTCAGTTAGTAATATAGTTTTTTCAATTTTTTGTCTGAAATTTTTAAAATTATACATATTCTCGTATTGAGTTAAAAAAATTCAATATAGTTTTTTGCCTAAAAATTCTCTGCTCTTACCAAGTTTATTCTCCAAAAAATTTATACATATTCTCGTATTGAGTTAAAAAAACTGAAGAATGAAGCTATTAGTAATTTTTATAATTATCTTTAAACTTGAGTGTAAATATAATTTGAAGCTAATTTTTATATAAATGAAACTTGAGGATTCAAATTTAATTTTTTTTATGTGTAAGAACGGGTCATTTGAATTAACTAAGATTATTTAGTTTTATTAGGGTTTTTATTGTTTGACCTGACCCGAATTAAATAGTTGACCCGAACATATAACCCGAAACATAGCGATAGAAAAAAATAAACATGAGTCGCATGACTTTTTGTCCCTGCGAAACTTTTGGTCAAGCTTCGCCATTGATATTTTGGTAAAAGAAACATTAATTTATCTGGCATATAATATTATAGACTGACTCAATTAGTATGACTCTAAAGACATAGCGAATTTATTTTAAAAAGATAACCATATAGAAAGAAAATCCAATTAATTGGTTAATTATCGGCCACAAGCTACTTTGGACGGCATAGTATATAATTTTATTATCAAATATAATGATTGGTAGTGACAACTCAGAGACAAACATTATATGAGATCATATTAATAATATAATGTTTTAGATTTCTACCATTATTTGAAAACATTTATGTAGAACACTTCACCCCAAAACACAGTGTAAACACAAACAAAGATGGAAGCACTCCCCGTAATTGATCAGAAGAAGCCTCATGTGGTGTTGATACCATTTCCAGCACAAAGCCACATCAAGTGTATGCTCAAACTAGCCAGGCTTTTGCACCACAAGGGCATCCATGTAACATTTGTCAACACCCAATCGAACCATAAGCGACTTGTAAAATCCGGTGGGATTTGCTGGCTCGATGATGACACTCCTGGTTTTCAATTCAAAACGGTTCCTGATGGACTCCCTTCTACATCAGACAGTGATGATGAACAGATTCAAACCACCCAACAAGTTTCAGAATACCTTGTAGTCAATTTCTTGGATTCCTTTCGTGACCTTGCAGCCACGCTCGAGACTCCAGTCACTTGTATTGTTTCAGACGGTTTCATGGCGTTCATGAAGACCCCTTATGTGGCTGAGAAGCTCAGAGTTCCAATCATCCTTCACTGGACATTGGCTGCGTGTGGTTTCATGGGGTTTTACCAGAGAAAGGTTCTATGGGAAAAAGACTTGTTCCACTTAAAGGTTAGATCTTTAGTAGAATTTTTTTTCTTTTTTTTTTGTTATATATTTTACCAGTACCACTTGCATTTCTATGTGGATTTCTTAATCACATACAAAAGTAGGAAAGTCGCAGGGAAGCGGCAATGGACCAGATTCATAAAACTTGAAGGTGAGGGGGTTGGGACTTTGCTCCATACCTGACCTGACATGCATCATGGAAGTCGCATACGGAAGAGACTTTGATAGTCATCTCCAATCAGTCACTTCTTGAGAAAAGTCGCACCCCCCCCCCCCCCCGCCCTCTTTCTCCCGACGACTTACCTAGTTTCGCTTGTGATTAAGAAAACCACCTAGAAATGAAGATGGTTTTGATAACCACCTAGAAAAACCTATGTGTCGTTCCCATGGAAATCTTAATTAATCTATCTTGTTTTGTTTTATTCTGTTTTGCAGATGAAAGTTATTTAACAAATGCATACCTTGATACCTTGGTAGATGTTCCAGGAATGAAAGGGATACGTTTAAGGGATCTACCAGAACATATCTTTGGTGTAAACCCCAAAGCCTGGGCATTTAAATTTGTGATGGAAATCGCAGTGGAAGCTGATAAAGCTTCACATATGATATTTCATACTTTTGATGGATTAGAGAGTAGTCTCATCGAAGAGTTCAAATCCATGTTTTCTAAAATCTACACAATCGGCCCTTTGCAGTTGATGTTAAATCAGATTAAAGAAAAAGAATCCAAGAATTCGAATTTCAGTGGTTATAGTTTATGGAAGGAAGAACCCGAGTGCCTCCAGTGGCTCCAGACAAAGGAACCAAACTCTGTGATGTATGTCAACTTTGGAAGTTTGGCAATGATGTCTTTGCAAGACTTGGTAGAACTTGGTTGGGGACTTATTAATAGCAACCATTATTTTCTTTGGATTATACGGGCAAATTTGATTGATGGAGAGCCTGCAGTTTTGCTTCAAGAACTTGAGGAGGTAATCAAAAGGTAAGGCTTTATTTCAAGTTGGTGCTCACAAGAGGAAGTCTTGAACCACCCTTCGGTTGGTGGTTTCTTGACTCATGGTGGATGGGGTTCGGTCATTGAGAGCTTGTCTGCTGGGGTGCCCATGATTTGTTGCCCATTACAGGTGACCAACGGACGAATTGCAGACAAATGTGCAAGGAATGGGAAGTTGGGATGGAGATTGGGAGGAATGTGAAGAGAAATGAAGTGGACAAGTTTGTAAGCGAGTTAATAGAGGGAGTTGAGGGTGCGAGAATGAGAAAGAAGGCTATGGAGTGGAAGAAAAAGGCGGAAATCTCGACGGGTCCTAACGGCTCGTCATCTTTGAATGTCGAGGAACTTGTTACCGAAATTTGTATGCTCTCAAGAAACTAAATAACCGTTCAAATATGGTTAGACAATGCAATAACAATCAAGAAATTGGGATTAATTTATATCTCAAAACACAAGTGGGTTTCTTGTTTTTCATATTTAATCATTACAAATATCTTGCCCTATATTGAAATTATTACTAAGAGAATCACTCAAATGTTTTGTGATTCAGTCCTTAAGTGGGTTAGTTGAGTATTTCCAGAATTTTTAGAAGTAGTTAGTCAAATAGTGAACTGGTGGTTATGTTAAGTAGTTATGTTAAAGGCAAGCATTGTTCTTATTATCATATAGATAAAACATCCAACTCGTTTAAATTGGTTTTAGTAACATTGTTTACCACTATTATGGTATGAGAGCACTAAGTTGAGACAACAATCTCATGGCGCAAAACACAAATGCTCATGCAACAACATAAACTCTCTCATTTTGATGTTTAAAGGAAAAGTATACAAATTTTGGAGCATACGAATGAAGACAATTCTCGTATAACAGGGCATATAGGTTCGCCTAAAACACAAGTGCATGAAGCAGATGGAGATCAAGTTATACTTAAAGAAACAAATAAGAAGGATGCAACGATAATAGTCATTAGTCAATACGCTATGAACCCGAGCATACAAGATGGAAAATGGTTCATGGAAACCTCTATGTAGTGAGTCTCAAGGTGACTTGCAAGTAAAAGGCATTAAATTGAAAGGACTAAGAAGAGATTTTGACATTTATGTGACCAATTTGCAAGAGTATTGGCTATTCCTAGTAAAAACGATATAATGAAAGGGATTAAAGAAGTGGTGGAAAAGATTCTGAAAAGTTTGACTCCCCAAATTTGATTATGCGGTACCTTCAATAAAAGTAGCTAATGACTAATTCACACTCACAGTTGTGAGCCTCATAGGATCCTTAAAGTCTCAAGGCAAAGAAATCACAGGAAGACAAATAAGAAACAAGAGAAGAATGTAGTTCAGGTTATTCAAAGTAGTAGAAAGTTTCGACATCAAGAAGAAAATACAAGAGGAGAATGTCGTCATTGTTGTTTCTATTGTTGTTGGTGGTGCTAGTGTTGTTGGTGGTGTTATTTTTAGTACTACTGTTGTTGTTGCTAATGTTGTTACTGTTGTTATTGTTGTTGATGATGATGATGATGTTCTTGTTGCTGTTGTTGCTGTCAATGTTGTTGTTGTTGTTATTGTTGTTGTTGTTGCTGTTGCTGTTGTTGCTACTACTGCTACTGTTGTTGCTATTGTCACTGTTGTTGTTGTTGCTGTTGATGTTGTTGTTGCTGCTTGTGTTATTGTTGTTGTTACTTCTAGTTTTATAGGTTTATTGTTTCTATCTTTAATACTACAAATATTTGATTTAAGTCTAATATATTCATAAATAATAACTACTAGTATTTAGGTCTCACGCTTTGCGGCTGGGCCGTTAAATTGATTAAAAAGTAATTTTTGGTGAACCACGCGCGCGCGTTGTAGCGTGTTAACTTACAAAAATTAGACTAAAACTTAAAACATAGAAAATAATAACTAGGTCGGATTAGGACCCACAAGTTGTGACAGTCCGTTAAACCACCAAAAAGTAGTTGTAAAAATTTGAACAACACACACGCGTTGCAGCGTATTTACTCGCAAAATTTAGACCGAAATGTAAAACACTAATTTGGGAAAAGATGAAAAATATAGGGGATCAAAGTCAAAAGTGGAAAAGCGTTAGGTTAAAAATGAAAAGTGAAAACTAAAGGGGTTGAAAACTAAATGATGAAAATAAAAGAGATTGATAAATGAAAACTAAAGGGGTTGATGTGTATAATAATGAAACTTGAGTGGTCAAAGTATGTAAGTAAATTGAATAGTAAAAAGCTCTCATAAAGTATTTTTGCTAAAGAATAAACTGCAATTTGCGTCCCTTGACTTGTTGGCCGGTGTCAGGTCGAGACCCCAAAGGGTAATTTCATCATTTTGTCAATAACACCCCCCAAAATATATTAAAAACTCATTGTGACCCTCATTTGATAACCCCTGCGTAAGTCAAGACCTTGTGCAAAGCCCTAATCCTCTCATTGTTCATGAAACTCCGATCAACACAGTGAAAATGTGTATTATGATCCTGAAGAGTTATTCGGTACGTGTTTTCTGGTTAAATTAGGTTGTCTTGCATGGGTTTATCTACAAATTCATTAATCATGGATTTATCTTCAAATTACAGATGATCAACCAAATTTTTGTACTGTAACATTTGTGTAAAACGGGTATCAAAAACCCGCTCCGTTTGAAAATTTTAGAATTTATTAAAAGTTTCGTTACGCAATTTTTATATAAAATGTAATTTTCCTAATTAATAAATAAATCAGATAATTAATTGATTAAATAAAAGAATAAGAAACAAAACCAATAATTAAGATTTTCAAAATATAAAAAAAATGAAACAGGGGTGACCGGGAGTCGAACCCGGGTCTCCCGTCTAAATACACACACCAAACACCACTACACCAAACGCACACTTGTGCTATAATCAAAACCATTAAAGTCTTATATTAAAAAAAACCCGCTTGAACCTGCAAATTCGAAATCATCAAGACAGTAACCGCCAGCAGATTCAATGGGCAATCATCAACCCTCCGTTTCGAATTTTTCAATTATAAAAAAAAATCGGAGTCATTGGAATTAAATCGAATTGCAATCATTGTCGCGATTGAAACTTAAAAATCATTGTTGGTCATGACACTATAAATACAAACCAATTGCTTCTCAGTCAGAACACACACACTCACTCGCTCATCACTCGTTTTTCCCTCGGAAGTTTCTGTTAAATTTGGTCATCAGATTTGTTCTGAGCCGTCGGAATCAGTCACCGGAGGCATCAAGATTTCCGTATTTTCCAGTTGGTACGCAACCTTAAAACCTTTCTATGTCATTGCACAATTCTTTCAAATAACCAGAACTGATACAAATTCATATAAGTCGAAGTTCAGTTCTGGGTCATGTTCTAGGAAGAAGACGAAGTCAAGTCGTGTTTATAATTAATTAAAAACGGGTATTTAACCGGGTTAGACACACAGTCCAGCGGTGGACTGTGTGCAATTACAAAGCACACGTCCCGGGTTCGAGTCGCACATGTTTCCGATTTTCTGAAATAAAACCAACACTTTTTAAACTTATTCAGATCAACTCATAACATGTATATAAAATTAATATAAATCAGTGTTTATTGCGGGTTAGACACACAGCCCGATGGTTGGGCTGTGTGCACACGAACCGTAGGTCCCGAGTTCGATTCCTGCTTCTGTAACCGGTTTTGGCAATTATTAAAGCTTTTGAAATAAAAACAAAATATGAATTAATCTAAGTTGTATATATATATATATATATATATATATATAATTAAAAACGAGATTATTTCGGGTTAGACACGTAGCTCAGTTGGTAGAGCTGCGTGCACGTATACGGGAGGTCACGAGTTCGAACCTCACACGCTGCCTACAATTAAACCGGTTGAACCGGCCGTTTGACCAGTCAACCCTAGGAAAAAAGGGTAATTTCTTTTAATTAAAAATCATTTTTTTTTCTTTGAAAATTAGTTAAAAATACCTCAAAATAAGGTTCTAAAGCCTAAAAACTTGCATTAAATTCACAAAAATAAATCTAAAAATCTCATTAAGAGCACTAATTAAAAATATTAATCTCAAATAAAATTTATTTATTTATCGAATTATTACGTTATTATTTAGGTTAGTTTTCCCTCGTCGGTTGAATCATAAATTCGTGCGCATTCATCATTATCAAGGAACGCACCCACTGTGAGTGAATTCTTACAAATTCCCCTTTTTATTCATGTTTTGGGGTGTATTATGTGTCGCTTTATTTATTTTCGTTTATTCAAACTTGTGCTATTACCATTATATGATCTAAACATGTGATGTAAATATTGTTTGTGTGATGTGTTTACATTTTGTCAAGTTGCGTGCAAATCATTCATTAGGCCCATCAGTTCCTCGTGGGAGACGAGTTGAACATCGCGTGCCTCATTAGATCGGCTCCGTTTGATTGAGCCTTGATCTCATTGTTCATCATTTGGTGTGTGCGTGTGCATTAATTGATATTATTTGTATTGTGATCAAATTTACATTTACGTTTACTCATATGTGGTTATGCACCTTTTTATAACCAATATAATAAATTCGTTCAAATGTTTTGATAAGATACACTCGCCAACTTTTGTTGACCCAAAACCCTATTTTTACACATAATACAGGTGGACAGGTTGAAGCAAGGAACACATAGGAAATTGCCTTAGAAGAAAATAATGAAGTAATGAAAAATGTATTTGAACATGTTGTACTTATATGGTTATTGTAATTTTCTTCTTTAAAAAGAAATAATAAATATGAAACTTTAAAGGAAATGTCATGAGCTTTGATGAAAACCCAATCATGCCCCGACTACCATTTCCGCTGCGGATCAGGGTGTGACATGTACTCTAAAAGTTCATCATGGGGGTGACTTTTCGGATTATCCATGAAGGGAGTACAACAATGGTAAGATAAGTTATGTTGATAATGTAAATACTGAGCAATTGCGTTTTGATGTCCTGGACCAAATTATGAAAGAGGTTGGATACTTTGTAGATGATATGTTCTATTATTTTAACAAGAATCCTCATGTTTGTCTTGATTTTGGGCTTAGGCAGCTTACTCTTGAAGTTGATTTAGAACATTTGTGGGGTATAAGCTTATTGACCTCTATGTTGAAATCGGTCTTTCCAATATGATGAGGGAATCCTTAGACTATGTTGGACATCACACAATGATGTTCCAAACTAAGTAACCCCTTGTAAGGCGATTGTTGTTGAAAACGCAGACTTTGTTGAAAGTCAATATTTTTCCTCTCCAAGCAACCCATTTCAGGACCAATCACAACCTACTGAAGAAGTGGATGAGTCTAAGAGTGATGAAGATGATGTAAACTATGTTGCTGAAGAGGATCTTGATAATATAGTAGGAGATTTTCAAGTATATATGGAAGAATTTAGGGCCTGTGTAGACATTGACACAATTGTGCATGCAAGAAATATGATTGTTGATCTTGACCTTATGCCGGAAGACATAACATGTTACATAGATTACTTTAGTGAACGGGATGATAATTGTAGCGTTTTGGAAAGGGTTGTTAAGAAAGTCAGAAAGGAGAAAAGAAAATATGTTGAAGTTTGTGACTCAATGCTTCCATTTTTTGTTGGTAAGTTGATTCCCACTAAGGAAAAACTGAATAAGATGGTTAAAACATATTGTGTTAGGGCTAGGAGGCAGATTTACATTTTGAAGAATGAGCATTTAAGGTACATGATTTGTTTATTTAGGTTCAAATCCGAGTCTAGTATTTGGTTGAATTGGTGAGGGGAAAATGGAATTACAGGGGTTTAAGGTTAAAACATGATAAAAGGCACAAGAAACCAACTTGCCCCTTTGTAGTCCACATCTCAAGAAAGACTAGGGCAGATTCTTTGTGCGTGAAGACCGTCTAGGATCAGCATCATTGCCTGACAACAAGAGAACTTAATTTGTACACGATGAGTGCCATGGCGAAGCAAATCCAACCAATGATTTAATCCAACCCAGATATGCCTTTGGTTGTTATTAAAGATACAATTGCAAAGAGGCTTCAGTTAACTTTTTCAATTCATAAGGTTTTCAGAGCTAAGAGGATTCATCAACAACTTTCGAACATTTAAAAACTACTTACATAACTCTACTTAAACAAACAATACACAAAGAACATCCAAGAAAACTTCAATAGCATCTTCAAAACCATCACCTCCTTAGCTTTCTTGATTGAAAATTCATCCTTATTTTCAGTCAACCACAACAATGTTGGGATTACGTTGTCACAACCAGAACAAGCTTCCTTATATCCCACCATTTGAATCCACATCCTCCCAACTGTTAATCTAAGTAAGTTAATTTTACACTTTGCAAAACAAGACCACTAACATTGTTTATCAACAAATAACTTAATCAAAAGAGTACCATTGTCCAGTCTATACTTACACAACACAAGTAGCAACGATCTGGATTGGCTATACTCCATGAGTGCTTGTAGCAAGTAGACGCGCCACATGAACAGATGATGTCGAATGGCTCGGTCCTACAATTGGGTTTTCTCGATGAATTAGCAGAAGAGTTTTGAGACATTGATCTTTGTGACATCGTTGCTAATGGGTTTGTTTCGTTGACTCGGAGAAAAAGCAGCACACAACAGATCCAAATCTAGGGCTCCAATTTTAACAATATTACAACCAAGGGCAAAATGGACAATTCACACTAAAACAAATGGTGAGCCTTCTGGGGGACTCATATGGTAGCGCTTTTAATAAGCCCAGAACTCAAGAAGCAAAATTTTAACTTTGGGGTCTCGACCTGACACCGGCCAACAAGTCTAGGGATGCAAATTGCAGTTTACTCTTTTCTAAATTAAGGATGGATAATATCAATAATGAAACTAATATTTATTCTATAATCTTCATATATAATAATTATGATCAATACTAAAATTAATATTTGTATTTGTCTCGTATAGTTCTTTGTTATTAATTTTTTTATGATTATTGTTATTATTGGTAATATTATTAATATTTATATGAAAAATATATTTATACGAAATATAAAATAAAAACTAATAAATAGTGTTTTTCAGGAAAGTTTTTATATTTTTCCAACAAAATTATAAAATGTGTTTATTATTGTTTTCAATATAAATATCTTTAATACTTATATAATGTTGTCTTACAGTTTCCGATCAAATAGTTTTTCTTTAACGGCCAACAAATCCTCCAAATGGACTACTGGCGAAATTCACCACATTGGGATACACTCGCCTTCCGAACCAGGGAAACCCTCACCTAGGGCCGAAGCCCGTGAACACTTGCCCAAAGGCACGACAGTGCGGTGAGGTAAAACCCGCTAAGTTCAAGGATCGAACTAGCGATCCCCTACTCGCCTAGTCTCCTATCATCACCAAGTGCCGCAGAAACTAAATGCTGGAGGCAGGAATTGAACCTGAGTCACTTGGAACACCATGTCTCTCCCTTACCACTCCACCACTAAAATTTATCAATAATATATTGTCGTAATATGTAATAATTCCGACGATTTTCCGAAGAAAAGTTGTGCTGTTGCTGTTAGGGGCTTTTTCCATCAGGAAATTCATTCATACGTGTCATCAAAATTTTCCTTAGAAAAAACAGCTGTTTTCTAGTAGTGCTACCTTTCACATGAACAAGTTATATCGTATTAATCCGTTTGATCTTTCTATCTATCCACCTCCGACTTTTGGCCAACGATATATTCCCTTACAAGTAAATAATAAAATTAATAAAAGAAGGAACTTACTCTTTTTTTCTAACTTTAACAAATGCACACTATAGAAAGTAATGACATATATGTCCCAACAAAATCTTGATCGACATCAAATACAATATATGTTCATCTCTTTTGACATGTTCCAAATTGACAGGTTCCAGTTATGATCCTGCAGGACTGCAGGAATAATAAAAGATGTCATGGCACAACAAATGTGGATTATATCAATGGTGCCGAATATATTAAAAAAATTCATAAATTTTCATATAACCATTACTTATTTGAAATATTATTTATACATGATGTATTTTAACTTTCATTGTAATATTATTTTTCTCCATTATTGTCTTGGTGAATGTGATATTAATCATTTGGCAACCATACAATCCAACACTTTGTATAAACAAAAACAAAGATGGATGCAATGCCCATAATCAATCAAAAGAAGCCTCATGTGTTGTTCATACCAATTCCGGCTCAAAGCCACATCAAGTGTATGCTCAAACTCGCGAGGCTCATGAACCACAAGGGCCTTGATGTAACCTTCATCAACACTCAGTCGAACCATAAGAGACTCATAAAGTCCGGTGGGACTCGCTGGCTAGACGATACTCCAAGTTTTCAATTCAAAACGGTTCCTGATGGTGTCCCTTCTTCTACAGAAGATGGCGTCGAACCTACTCAAACCATAGCTGAACTTTGGACCTACATCGGAACAAATTTCTATGATTCGTTGCTTGATGTCGTGTCTGGCCTTGAAACTTCGGTTACTTGTATTGTTTGTGATGGTTTCATGACTTACACAAATGTTATGAAGGCTGCGGAGATGCTTAAGATCCCAGTCATCCTTTTCTGGACCATGGCTGCCTGTGGATTCATGGGGTTTTACCAGGTGAAAGTTCTCAAGGAAAAAGAACTTGTCCCACTTAAAGGTTCGATTTTTCCCATTTACACAATACAACTTGGTTTAACAAAATTTATAGTCTTATATCATGAATATCAAAAAAAAAAAAAAGTTAAACAAACAGCATTTAGATTTTTTTCTAAATCTAAATATAATTATTAGATAAAAATCAAATTAATTGTACTATTTTAAAATACAACTCTTTGGGAAAAAAAGAAATTTTATCATAATTTAATACACTTAAGGGAGTTCAGTGTCTTAAAGCATTCATATCATGTCCACTAAATTTCTATGAGAATAATCTTTATATTATAAAAAGTGGTTGTATATGGTTTTGAATGAAGGAAAGAGAAAAAGTTATTGTTTATCTGTATATTTGAGGGGACACTACTCACCCTTTATAATTTTTTAATATATTTTGAAAATGATTGTGAGTGAAGAAGGGAGAAAAAGTAATATAAAAGTATAAAAAAAATATTATTTAATTGAAAAGAGAGATAAAATATAGTTGTTTTTAATGTAATTATAAGATAAAAATGGTGAAAAGAGATGTGAATACTCTTAATATGAGAGTGAAATTACCTTTCCGTCCTTTCTACTTAAAGTTGGAACTCTTGAAACATTTGCACTTTTCTTCATCCCACATCAGGTGAGAAAGAAAGTTCAGATGAAATACTGGTCCGTCCTTTCCTAAAGAATTCATGTATTTCATTGTTGCTTTGTCTCATGTTGACAAAAAAAACAAAAGTGGAGGAATCACCTATTTTATAAAGACAAGTTAACCGCTTATAAGAGTTAAATAATTGTGTAACTTACATACTCCTTCATTAGGCTAAGTAAAGTTTTATTCTTAGCCTTTTTGACAGGAATAAGTTATATATATTGTTTGGTCAAGTGAGCCAACTCATTATTTAATTGAGTTGTGATCGAGTTTAAGATTCCAGTTCGATTTTAATTTTGTGCCTACTCGAGCCAGCTCAGTATAAGATCGAGTCAAGCTCAAGCTTGGCTTAGCTTGACTGAGCTTTTTAGTGTTGTTTTCTCCGTCACATCTCGTCGGCACCCTTCTATGTGTTAAAAGAATTTTGGAAAACATAAAGCGAAAGGAATTCAATATTTATGGGTGTCAAGTTCGTTCCGCTATAAGTGAATTCGGTTAGGTAGTGTATCGGTCTAGAAACCAAACATGTTCTGAAAACGTCCTATAAAATCTTATAACTTACCTAGACCACCAACAAATCCAAAAATATATTCCAATATCAACTCCTTTTAGTTGATCAATCTGGCGTTGTTTCAGATGAAAGTGATTTGACAAATGAGTATTTTGACATGGAAATCGATTGGATTCCTGGAATGGAAGGACTCCGTTTGAAAGAACTACCTGAGTTTATGCGATACTCAAAACCGGAGGAGCCTTCGCTTAAATATCTCCTAGAAACTGCTCAGGCAGCTGATAATGTTTCACATATTATCATCCATACATTCGAGGAACTAGAGGCTAAACTCGTCAAAGGGATTAAATCCATCTTTCCTAATATCTACACCATTGGCCCTCTTCAGTTACATTTGAATCAGAATGCAGAAATGGAAACCAAGAACTTAGATAACTTAAATTGTTATAGCTTATGGAAGGAAGAACCCGAGTGTGTCCAGTGGCTTCAATCGAAAGAACCAAATTCTGTAGTGTATGTCAACTTTGGAAGTATTGTAGTAATGTCTTTACAAGATCTACTAGAATTTGGTTGGGGACTTATAAATAGCAATCTTTACTTTTTGTGGATTATCCGGACCGATTTGGTGGATGGGGAGCCTGTGGTTTTGCCTCAAGAACTAAAGGAGGCAATGAACGAGAAAGGATTCATAGGAAGCTGGTGTTCGCAGGAAGAGGTGTTGAACCACCCAGCAATTGGTGGGTTCTTGACTCATGGTGGGTGGGGTTCGATCATTGAGAGCTTATCAGCTGGGGTGCCAATGATATGTTGGCCGTTTTCCGGGGACCAACAAATAAATTGTAGGCAAATGTGCAAGGAATGGGAGGTCGGCATGGAGATTGAGAAGAATGTGAAGAGGGATGAAGTAGAGAAGCTTTTGAGGGTGTTAATGGAGGGAGTGGAGGGTGAAAGAATGCGGAAAAAGGCTATCGAATGGAAGAATACCGCAGAAACCGCCGTAGCTCCCAACGGCTCGTCTTTTTTGGATGTAGAGAAACTTGCTGATACAATCATTAACCTTTGAATAAACAGATTCTCATTCTTGGTGAAGTAGTTCTATTTTTTGACGAGTATGCTTAATAACTAGTTTGAAGTGAAGAGCGAATAATGGGAACTCTTGTTAGAGGGTATGGTCAAATGACTTGGATCACGTATGTGTATTCTTCTTCGGTATTGTTGGCTGGATCTAGTGAAGGGTTCATGCTTTTATTCATAATCGGTTGGTATGGTTTATAGTTGTAATTTCAATAAGTTGGGTAAGTTGATTACTTATGTATGACTGAATCTCATTTCAATAAGTTGTGTAAGTTGATTACTTATGTATGACTGAATCTCACATGTGAGAGAATAATGTAATATCCTAAATGGTTTATAGTTGTAATTTCAATAAGTTGGGTAAGTTATAACCCAAATAATATATATATTAAATTCTAAACTTTAGTTTGTCTCTATTACTTACTGTAGCTATTTTTGGATTGCCACGTTAACTCTCATTCTTCCATCGGTCTTGCTTTCTTGACACGTATCCTTGCATATTTATCTTACAACCACACATATAAGAGAGAGAAAGAGACGTGCGAAGCAGGCAGGGAGAACTCGATCTGCTCCACCTCCCCACTAGTGTCTCTATCACCGCTCCGCCACCGTCACCACCACCGCCGTTAAGGCCTCTATCATTTTTGGTAAGGTTTCAGTGCCTTTTTTGTCATTCTCTAGCACAAATCATCAGCCGTTGTGATCGGGGAAAGGGAGATGTTGTGGCGGTGGGGGCGACGTGCCGTATGCATCTTTCTACGCCGATTGCCGTCTTCCCAACAACGCGGTTCATTAGGGTTCTAAATCATCTCTCAGATCTGATTTGGGTATTCCAATAAACCCTAGACTGAACACCATAAAATAGGGCTTTTTTATGTTGAAGAATGTTCATCGACAAGGAGTAAGTGATGTTCATCTTTATAGGTAAACTAACTAAGGTTTTTAATTCATGATTCCATGGCATATAATGTTTATATTTGAGTAAAAGGGATTCTTTTTTTAAGTATTGGTGGTTATCATCAGTGATTCTTCAAAGAGTGGTAAGTTACTCAATTAAGAAGTATTATTTAAGTTGATTTTAAGTATTGGAACATAAGTTTAATGATTTATGGGAATATTAGGAACAATGCTATTGTTGTCTTGGGTGAAAGCAGGATTGATTTTGTTTTTTTTTTTTTTTGAGAAATTAAGAGCATTCAAAAGGCTTTAATTGGGATTTTTTTCATTTAATTAGTTAAAGTTTTGTTTGGTTTTTTATTCCTTAGATCTAACTTCATTGATTTTAAGGTAAATATGCCATCTGTCTTCTGTATCTTCAATGGATTTTGCTTCCTTTTCTTATATAGCTCAATTTCTGGACTGAGGTTGCTTCTGGTGTTTGCTATTTTGGAGCACATTTTTCCTTTTGGCCAATGTTCAATATGTATTGGGGTTAAGTTTGGTGCTTTTGTCTCATGTTTCTACTTTGTTCATACCATCTTTTTTATCCAATATTGATTAGGAGTGTTGATTTTGCTTATATTACCATATCTTAAAAAAAACTGGACACACTTATTTGGTAAATTCAACATGCACTCTTACCAACAATAAAGCAAAGTCTCAAAAGGCATTTAAGATTGTAAAAGTTTTAACCTTTAACAATAGATGGAAATTTTTTGACAAGTTATACATTGAAAAATGAATAAGGATCTACTTGACATAAATGGTCTGCATTTTTTGATCTCCTCTTCTAATTGTTGTAGGCGTAATGCAGGGACCAATTTTGATCCCATTCAGGTTCAACTATGAGTATTGCATGGTACCTATCATAGTGCCTGAGCCTTATCCATTTAATGTAAAAACAACAACCTTTGCTGCAATTTGTTATACACCATCAACAGTCTTGGTCTGAGTAATATGTGTGAATATTGGTATTTCACATCTCCTCTTTGCTAATGCATGTAGATTGAATACATAATTTTCACCGACCTCGTCTTTCGTTTCTATTTCAACCTATGTTTTGGCGTGTAGTTAATAAGATCGACAATGTAACATTATCCCCCTATAACAGTCCTCTCGATTTTGTACAAAACTTGCTACTTTGCAAACCATGGTCTCTATTTTGTGACTGCTTAATATCGTCATACTTTCAATGTCAGGTTTCAACCGTGGCGAAGCGGTTGATCTTTATATTTTAACTTCTCTAGATGTGTTTTGTCTGTTTATAGTTTTGATTCCGGAACTGAAAAGATGACGAAATAAAAGCGGCTAACTCCCCGGCGGTAAATGGATACAGAGTAGTGGCGCCGACTTCTGTCATTGCCGTTTCTGACCGGAATCAGTTGCTGGTGTTACTTCATAGCCGCCATAGGTAGGTCGGTAGAAGAGAGGGTAGAGACGGTGTGTCACACCCCGACCCGCAGCGGAATAAAAGTCGGGGCATAATTGGGTTATCACCAAAGCTCATAATGTTTACTAAAATGTTTCATATTTATTAAATTCAAATTACAACTTAAATATCCAAACAAAATTCATACAATTACAAGAAAATGAAACTATATATTTATTCCAAAGCTTAAACTTGTTTATTCTTCTAGGCCTTCCTATGTGTTTCTTGTCTCAGCTGGATCACCTGTATCATGTGTAAAACGGGGGATATTTTGGATCAACAAAAGTTGGCGAGTGAATCTTGATAAAACATTGTTACTAATTTCTTGTTTTACTTAATAAGGAAAATTTGTGCAATAATCACATGTGAGCAAACATATATAGATAAACAAACACAAACCACTTTGGATGAGTATATGATATGAATGATGATGTATGTGAGATCAAGGCTCAATCAAACGGAGCCGATCTAATGAGGCACCTGATGCTCAACCCGTCTCCCACGGGAAACTGATGGGCCTAATGAAATGCGTGCACTGAAAATGATAAATCCAATCTACATATAATTCACACAACAATTGATACACATTTGATACACATTTGATCACGGATATGATGTATGCACAAGTGTTTAAATAAAATAAAAGGATTATACGACACATGATACACCCCAAAACATGATTAAAACGGGGAATTGGTAGAGATTCACTCACATTGGGTGCGTTCTTTGATGACGTTGGATGCGCACAAATTTTAGGATTCAATCGACGAGGGAAAAACTAGCCTAGATAATAACAAAATGATTCGATAAATAAATAAATTTTATTTGAGATTAATATTTTTAATTAGTGCTCTTTAATAGGATTTTTAGATTTATTTTTGTGAGTTTAAGGAAATTTTCGAACTTTAATAATCTTATTTTTAAGTATTTTTAAATAATTTTCCAATTAAATAAATAGATAAAAAGAAATAAAAAGGTTGACTTTTTTGACCGTTGACCGTTGACCGGGTCTTAACCGGTCAGACTGTGTTTTCTATGCGCTGAGTGAGGTTCGAACTCGGGACCTCTCGTATACGTGCACGCAGCTCTACCAACTGAGCTACGTGTCTAACCCGAAATATTCTCTGTTTTAATTATATATATATATATACTAATTAACTTTAAACTTATTTGGTTTTTATTAAAAATGATTTATATGGCCGAACCGGTTGCAGAGACCCGGAGTCGAACTCGGGTCCTTTGGTTCGAGTGCGCACAGCCCAACCAGTTGGGCTGTGTGTCTAATCTGCTAAACTACTGAATTATATTCCTCTTATAAACATTCTGTGACTTGATCTGATTAAGTTCTAAAAATGTTGGTTTTATTTCTGAAAATCGGTAACGTGTGCGATTCGAACTCGGGACGTGCATATTGTATTTGCACACAGTCCACCGCTGGACTGTGTGTCTAACCCGTTCGAATATCCAGCTTTAATTATATTTATACATATACTCGACTTCATCTTCTTCGTTTACAAGAACACAGAACAGTGAAATCCGACTGTTCTGTTTAAATCGATCAACAAAACTTATAATTGGTTGAAATGAAATAGAAAAGAAGATTACGGAATAAGATGTACCAAACAGAGCGTTTTCTTCAGATTTCCGGCAAGAGTCGTCGGCTCTGATTTGTGACTTCCGGCTGAGTGAATTGTTTAACAGTTTTGATCATTGTGTTGTGCAATTAAGTTACTAAGCAAGAGATATCAAGAGGGTTTAGATGATTATACCGATCGACAGTGAGGCTTTGGTTTTCCAGTGATATTCCGGCGAGTGCGGGGATTTCCGGCAACGTTGTCTGGGACAGACTCTGGTTGAATGATTAAGGTTACTACATGCCGAATAATGGATTACAAAAAAAAAAGAGTTGAGAATTATACCGATTAGGAGTAAAGTCTCGGTTTTCGGTGGAATTCCGGCGAATGCGAATATTTCCGGCGACGTGTTTTGGAAGGAATAAAGCTTCGGAAACGAACGTGGTTCTGAGCGAAAGGATTTTCAGAGTGTTCAAGTGGGTATTTATAGTGGAAACATGCTGAATTGGGTTTGAATTGAGTCTTGATTCGCGATTAAAGATTTCCGGCGGTTATGATCGAAATTGACTGCCGGCAACGGTTATAACTGGCGTCGAGATTAATTTGTGCGTTTCAGTCAAAGGAAAGGTAGCCAAAATCGCGGAATGTTGGTTTTTCCGGTGAGTGCGAGTTCTGGGCGCGCTGATTGCAGATTTGACTTTCGGTTTTATTATATATGTTATTTGATTCAGTGTTTATCACAAGAGCAGTGTGTGGCGGAGTGGTGTGTTGCGTGTTTGTGCTTGCGGGTGACCCGGGTTCGAAACCCGGCGTCTCCATTTTATTTTTTATTCACTATTTATTATTAATTATAACTTATGGTTTTTAAATTCTAATATATTTATTAATTATGTATTGTTTAAAATTAATATGAACCATAAATACGCAACGAAACTTATAACTGAATATTTGATTGATAAACGAAGCGGGTTTTGAAAACCCGTTTTTCGACGAATGTTACAGTATCCCCTACTTTTAGGAATTTCATCCCGAAATTTAAGTAGTAGTGGTAACTGGAAAAAGATGCGGGTATTTTTCGCGCATTGAGTCTTCACGTTCCCAAGTAAACTCGGGTCCTCGTTTCGACTCCCAACGTACCCTGACAATTGGAATACGACTTCGCCTTAAACGCTTCTCTCCGAAGTCCATGATTTCTACTGGTCTTTCAATGAAGTGCATAGATTCATCGACTTGAATGTCTTCTAGAGGAATATGGAGGTTTTCATCGGCGAGGCACTTTTTCAAGTTTGATACGTGAAATGTGGGATGAATTCTGTTGAGCTCTTCTGGTAGGTCAAGCTTGTATGCTACAGGACCTACTCTTTCGAGTACCTTGAAAGGTCCTACGTAGCGTGGTGCTAGCTTTCCCTTTTGGCCAAAACGAACCACTCCCTTCCACGGTGATACTTTTAAAAGTACTTGATCACCAATGTCAAACTCCAAGGGCTTTCGTCGTTTGTCTGCATAACTCTTTTGACGACTTTGAGCCGCTAGAAGATTGCTTCGAATTTGAATGACCTTGTCGGTTGTTTCTTGAATTAATTCTGGACCGGTGATTTGTGATTCCCCAATTTCGTGCCAACATACTGGAGATCGGCACTTACGACCATATAAAGCTTCGAAAGGAGCCATGCCGATACTTGAATGATAGCTATTGTTGTACGAAAATTCCACTGTGAGCGTCCCAATTCCCTTTGAAGTCTATGACACATGCTCGCAGCATGTCTTCAAGGGTTTGGATGGTGCGTTCAGATTGGCCATCAGTTTGAGGATGAAATGTGGTACTGAGGTCTAATCGTGTACCCAAGGCGGTTTGTACGGCTTGCCATGTTCGTGAAGTGAAACAACCATCACGGTCTGAAATGATGACGGCTTACGATCTCGCTGATGTAGATACGAGCTAACTTCTCGTTCTTGAAGTCCTCGCGAATCGGAATGAAGTGAGATGACTTTGTAAGACGATCGATTATTACCCATATGGTGTCATACCCACTAGAGGTGCGAGGTAACCCGGTAATGAAATCCATGGTTATGTTTTCCCACTTCCATACAGGTCTTTCGGGTTGGACTAGAAGTCCTGAAGGTCTCTGATGTTCAGCTTTTACTTTGGAACAGGTAAGGCACTTGGAAACAAAAACAGCGATATCCTTTTTCATGCTAGGCCACCAGTAGGTGTATCGTAGGTCTTGATACATCTTGTCAGTGTCACACCCCGACCCGCAGCGGAAAAGGTGATCGGGACATGATTGGGTTATCATCAAAGCTAATGACATTTATTATAATGTTTCATATTTATTATTCCAATTTAAAAGAGATCATACAATCATATCAAACAAATACAACATGTTCTATTCATCCTTCTAAACTTCATTATTTTTCTTCTAAGGCAATTTCCTATGTTTTGCTTGCTTCATCCTGTTCACCTGTATCATATGTAAAAATGGTTTTTGGATCAACAAAAAGTTGGCGAGTGAACCTTGTTAGAAAACATTTATTATTTATTTCTTGTTGTATTTAATATGGAAAAATTGTGCAATATTCATATATGAACAAACGTAAATAAACATACGATAACAACAAATAGCATACAATAACAAATCAACAGCATACGATATCAAACAACAACAAACAATAACATACAATAACAAACCAATAGTATACAATAACATATCAACTTGCATGAATATATAACATGAATGAAACTGTGCGATCAAGGCTCAATCAAACGGAGCCGATTGTATTGCATGTACTGAAAATGATAAATGTCTGTGCGATCAAGGCTCAATCAAACAGAGCCGATCATATGTTGGCAACGCCAGGTTCACGCTCATAATGTAATGGGGAACTGCTCAACGCTCATAATGTAATGGGGAGCGGCGGCCTATGAAATTGCATGTACTGAAAATAATAAATTAAATCTAAATTTAAACTAACCACACAAACAGTTTACACAAGCTGAATACACATTTATTCATTATATGATGTATGCACAATGATTTAAATATAATAAATAGTAAGACACATGATACACCCCAAAAACGTGATTTAAACGGGGAATTTGTAGAGATTCACTCACATTGGTTGCGTTTGGCTGATGATGTTGAATGCGCACTAGTTTAGAGGATTGATCGACGAGGAAAAACTAACCTAATTAATAACAAAAAGTAAGGTAAATAAATGGATTTTATTAACAACTTTAATAGGATTTTTGGATATATTTTTGTGAGTTTAAGGCTATTTTCTAACTTTAAAAATGTTATTTTTAAGTATTTTTAATTGATTTTTAATTTAAATAAATAAATAAATAAAATAATAAAAAAAATGTTGATTTTTGAGCGTTGACCATTGACTTGTTGACCGTTGACTGTTGACTGTTTGACCGGTTCGGTCGGTTATATGTGTGCGCTGGGTGAGACTCGAACCCGTGACCTCTCGTACGCGTGCACGCAGCTCTACCAACTGAGCTACGTGTCTAACCTGAAATATTTCTGTTTTTAATTATATTTATATACTAATTAGATTAATCCGAAAATCATTTATTTAAAAACGATTTAATTGCATAACTCGGTGCTCGCCACAGGTCTCGAACCCAGGACCTGTGGTTTAGTTTGGCACACAGTCCACCGCTGGACTGTGTGTCTAACTTGGTAAATATTCTGGTTATTATTATACTTAACATCTTACTGAGTTAACCCGGTTCGGTTTCTAAAAAAAAGGCATTTTATTACAGCGAATGTGTGTGTGACAAGGATCGAACTCGAGACGTTATGCATATTGTTTGCACACAGTCCACCGCTGGACTGTGTGTCTAACCCGTTCATAAAACTGTTTTTAAATAATCTTATAACATAACTGAACTTCGTCTTCTTCGTTCAAAACACAAACATCGGTCAAAGCAACAGTTCTTGTTTAATTCGTTTAACGAATATTATGAGCAATTGAAAAGTGATGAACGGAGAGGGTTTGGGGAAAGAAAGTACTAGAACAGGTCGTCGTTCTCAGAACTCCGGCAAAGGTTCGTCGGCTCTGTTTTGGGGGCTCCTTCTGTTCGAATTCAATAATCAGTTTGGATGAATTAGATGTGAAATTGAACCATTGAGTAACGATTATCAGTAGGTTACATGATCATACCGGTTAACATCGGGATTCTGAAACTTTCAGAAGTTTTCCGGCGAAAACAGAAAAATCCGGCAATGTCGTCTGGGGTTGATTCTGAGTGATGGAGTGGTTAGAATTTGTCTAATAATGGAATGAAACAGAAAATCGAGGTAATTACCGTGTAGATGAAAGTCTCGGTTTTCCGGCGAAAATTTCCGGTAAATTTTCAGAGAATTCCGGCGACTGCGGCGAAGTTTTCTGAGCGAAATGAAGTGTGCAGGTTGGATAGATTCGTAAGCTTAACTGATGAACAAAGTATAATTCCCGGATTTAAATTGTATTTTTCGGTTTCGAATAGAAATTTAAGGAAATGAATGAAATTGATGGATTCTTCGGTTATAACCGATCTTACTGTTAATGTAAACGTTATGACAAAAAGAAACGGCAAAGTTTGACGAAATTGTCGGGATTTCCGGCGTGAGCGGATTTGGGCGCGTTGTGTAACTGGGTTTTGATTTCCAGATTTAATTTATGTATTAATTGTTTCAATATGTAAACAAAAATCACAAGTGGCGGAGCGGTTTGATGTGTGTGTGTTAAAGCTTTGCTGACCCGGTTGACCCGGCTGACCCGGGTTCGAATCCCGGCTTCAGCATATTATTTTTAGTTCACTATTTTTAATACATTTTCAAAAATAAATTTTATATTCTAATATACTTATTAATTATGTATCGTTTAAAATTAATTTGGGCATTAAATAGGCAACGAAATTTTTAACTGGTTGTTCGGTTAATAAACGAAGCGGGTTTGGTAAATCCGGTTTTTGACGGATGTTACAATATCCCCTACTTTTTAGAAATTTCGGGACGAAATTTAAGTAGTGACATATTTGTCTAAAAAGGATGGTGTTTAATTTTAAAGTTACATACTTAGAAAGGAGTAAGAGTTCAAATTTTGTTTGAGGCGGTAACGTTCCTTGTAAGGGTTGAGTACCCTGCTACAGGAATCGCTTTTTGATGCCTAAGATAATGAATATTGATAAACAGAGTTGATTGACTAAATATGATTTCATGCGCAAGAGTTTTGATATGCTTGAAAAGATAAGGTTATATCCTAAAAACAAAACTTCTACTACTAAAACCTACATGGAACTTCTCATAACCGCCTGACAATGCCTCTGATCCTTTGGCAAGAATACTTATATATAGGAAGTACCAGCGGCGTATCCACCATATTCTCGTCAAATTTTCATTGGTTTTATCAGTAAGTTATGATTGGTTCTATGATGTGACTCTAGAACATAAATAAACACAACAACCAATATCTGAGTCCTAATTCTGATAGTATACATGTTCGAATGGTGACACAATCCAATTTCTTTAAATGATGAGATGATATGAATGCTAAATCAGTGAGTATAAAACAAACTTCAACCAAGACATTACTAAATCCTACATGGAACTTCTCATAACCGCCTGATAATGCCTCTGATCCTTTGACAAGAATACTTATATATAGGAAGTACCAGCGGCGTATCCACCATATTCTCGTCAAATTTTCATTGATTTTATCAGTAAGTTATGATTAGTCCTATGTGACTATAAAACATAAGCAAACACAACAACCAAAGCTTAAGTCTTTGAATGATGACAATACCTCTCTCGTTTGTTATGATGGAGAGGTTAGTCTATGTAGAAAATGGAACACAATCCAATTTCTTTAAATGATGAGATGATATGAATGCTAAATCAGTGAGTATAAAACAAACTTCAACCAAGACATTACTAAATCCTACATGGAACTTCTCATAACCGCCTGACAATGCCTCTGATCCTTTGACAAGAATACTTATATATAGGAAGTACCAGCGGCGTATCCACCATATTCTCGTCAAATTTTCATTGATTTTATCAGTAAGTTATGATTAGTCCTATGTGACTCTAAAACATAAGCAAACACAACAACCAAAGCTTAAGTCTTTGAATGATGACAATACCTCTCTCGTTTGTTATGATGGAGAGGTTAGTCTATGTAGAAAATGGAACACAATCCAATTTCTTTAAATGATGAGATGATATGAATGCTAAATCAGTGAGTATAAAACAAACTTCAACCAAGACATTACTAAATCCTACATGGAACTTCTCATAACCGCCTGACAATGCCTCTGATCCTTTGACAAGAATACTTATATATAGGAAGTACCAGCGGCGTATCCACCATATTCTCGTCAAATTTTCATTGATTTTATCAGTAAGTTATGATTAGTCCTATGTGACTCTAAAACATAAGCAAACACAATCAATCAAAGCTTGAGTCTTAATTCTGATAGTATACATGTTTGAATGGTGACAGTACCTCTCTCGTTTGTTATGATGGAGAGGTTAGTCTATGTAGAAATGAGACACAGCTCAACTTCTTTAAATGTTGAGATTGTAAGGATGATATGAATGTTAAATCAATGAGTATAAAACAAAACTGAAATAGTAATTTGCATCAAGATTCTTGGATAAATTTCCAATTTATAACTGGGATACGGGAAAATTGAGATAACATAAAGAAAACGTAAAAACTAAGCGGTTGGAGTTGAATCTTGATTTTCAGTGAAAGGGACTAGTTGGGTGTTTTCGTTTGGGCCGTCATTATCTTCAACAGGATTGGCGTTGATGTTGAAAACTCTTCCTCTTGCTGGTGGCCTAGTGATTAGGTTTCCTTGATTTGCTTGGTTAACTGGGTTTGCTTGAGCTTGAGCGTTTATGATGTTAACTAATTGAGGGCACGTGTTTCTAAAGTGGGTAGGGTCGCCACAATTGAAACAAGCTCGAACATAAGGTAACATGGGGTATTGGGGTTGTTGATATGTTTGGATCATGTTTTGAATAGGGGGTGAGGTTTGGTTTTGAGGGGTGCGGCACACCTTGCTCAAATGACCATAGCGTCTACAATTCGCACATAGTCGACAAAGTAAGGTAGATGGATGGTGATAAAAACAGGTGTTACATTGAGGGTGAGGTCCAAGGTAAGGTTTCTTATTTGGGTAAGTTGAGTTGGGTGCTACTTGAGTGATTGGGATAGCTTGGAGGGGTACGGCTTGTGAGACTGGTTGATTGCGTTGGGTGACAGCGAAAAGTTGCCCATCTCATTTTCTCTTGGAAATGGGTTGAGAAGGGGATTCGGTTTGGGTGGAGTTGGATGTTTCAGTTGATGCTTTATCTGTCTTCTTCTCCTCCTTGAAGTCTTTATTCCGTATACGGTTCTCGGTGAGCTCTGTAGCTATCTCCATTGCTGCTTCCAAAGTTGCAGGTGTGGTACTTATTACAGAGTCTTGAATTTTTGAAGGAAGACCTCGAATGTAGTGTTCGATCAAACGGTAGAGGGGAGTGAACAAGTTGGGAACCATTTGATTTAACTCGAGGAATCTCTTGTTGTATGTAGTGTGGTCGCCTTCCTTTTGTTTCAACGAATAGAACTCATCCTCTAATTTCTTGATTTCGCTCCTTGGGCAAAACCATCTTGTCATGATTTCTTTCAACTCTTCCCAAGTCAAAGTCATAGCATCTTCAACACCTCGTTTAGCCTTCTCTGTATTCCACCAAGTAAGTGCTATTCCAAATAAACGACCAGTAGCATATCGCACTTTGCGATCATCGGGGCAATCGCAATTTAGAAAAATGTTTTCCATTTCTTCAAACCAATAGAGAAGAGCGGTGACACCTTCAGTCCCTTCGTATTTTGTAGGGTCGCAGGATTTGAAATGCTTGTAGGTGCATTTAGTGGTATTTGAGGGAGGGTTGACAACATTTTGAACTTCTTGATTGACGGGATTAGCGGTAAGGGCTTGTTGGACTTGAATTACAATGTTGGGTATTACGGCGGCCATTTGTTGAGCGATTTGGGCAGCCATGCGCTCGCGGGCTTTTCCTGCTCCCATCTTCCTTCGAGCGAGACTAGAAGACATCTACAAGGAATACATATCAAGAGTATGAGTTGGATGCTTTTGGGATCATGTGTCGTATTTAGGAATGAACATTCATAAAATAAACATAGCATAATAAATCTACTACATCCATAGGATGTCTTGGGCTTTGCTCGTAATTGGGCCTTGCATGCCGCCATACTTCACCTTCGTAATCACGTGGGCCCCCATGATTACCGAGTTTTTCATATGGTTCGCATGTGTTAGCCTGGTTACGTACACTAAAACCCGGAGAAAATCGAGAAATATGTATGTAACGTATGATATTCGGAATGTATCCAGATGTGGACACGGTGACACCTCAAAGTGGGGTTAGTTCGAACGACGTTTGGTGTGGCATGCTTTGGCCTAATAGGTCCTTCGTACTCTCATCGTTAGTCCCCAGGTAGGCAAACTGGTCCGTTATATTGGATTTATACGAATGCCAACCTTGACAGAACGTTCAACTACCGGTACTTGTACCCTTACAGTTACTACATGCCCGTCGCAGAACTCACTTTGATGAGATTTGAAAAATGAAAAAATGCGACAAAATCTTGAATAACGGAAGTATGAAGATGATTTGAATATGTGAATATTGTAACATGTATGATGAATATGTATGTAAGTATGTATGTTTGACTGTAAGTATAATTCACTAGATATCACAAAATATAATATTGGAAATATTTGCATGCATTTGTGTATGTAATAAATATGAAACAAATAAATATCATAAGTTTCCATGTAACCACATAAACAATTAAAATCTAATCAACTATAGTATAGGCTCTAAGGGTCTAATAACCTATCCTATATCCCTATAGTCAAAAGCTCTGATACCAATCTGTCACACCCCGACCCGCAGCGGAAAAGGTGATCGGGGCATGATTGGGTTATCATCAAAGCTCATGACATTTATTATAATGTTTCATATTTATTATTCCAATTTAAAAGAGATCATACAATCATATCAAACAAATACAACATGTTCTATTCATCCTTCTAAACTTCATTATTTTTCTTCTAAGGCAATTTCCTATGTTCTCCTTGCTTCATCCTGTTCCCCTGTATCATATGTAAAAATGGTTTTTGGATCAACAAAAAGTTGGCGAGTGAACCTTGTTAGAAAACATTTATTATTTATTTCCTGTTGTATTTAATATGGAAAAATTGTGCAATATTCATATATGAACAAACGTAAATAAACATACAATAACAACAAATAGCATACAATAACAAACCAACAGCATACGATATCAAACAATAACATACAATAACAAACCAATAGTATACAATAACATATCAACTTGCATGAATATATAACATGAATGAAACTGTGCGATCAAGGCTCAATCAAACGGAGCCGATCGTATTGCATGTACTGAAAATGATAAATGTCTGTGCGATCAAGGCTCAATCAAACAGAGCCGATCGTATTGCATGTACTGAAAATGATAAATGTCTGTGCGATCAAGACTCAATCAAACGGAGCCGATCGTATGTTGGCAACGCCAGGTTCACGCTCATAATGTAATGGGAACTGCTCAACGCTCATAATGTAATGGGGAGCGGCGGCCTATGAAATTGCATGTACTGAAAATAATAAATTAATCTAAACAATAACCACACAGACAGTTTACACAAGCTGAATACACATTTATTCATGATATGATATATGCACAATGATTTAAATATAATAAATAGTAAGACACATGATACACCCCAAAACGTGATTTAAACGGGGAATTTGTAGAGATTCACTCACATTGGGTGCGTTTGGCTGATGATGTTGAATGCGCACGAGTTTAGAAGATTGATCGACGAGGAAAAACTAACCTAATTAATAACGAAAAGTAAGGTAAATAAATGGATTTTATTAACAACTTTAATAGGATTTTTGGATATATTTTTGTGAGTTTAAGGCTATTTTCTAACTTTAAAAATGTTATTTTTAAGTATTTTTAATTGATTTTTAATTTAAATAAATAAATAAAATAATAAAAAAAATGTTGATTTTTGAGCGTTGACCGTTGACTTGTTGACCGTTGACCGTTGACTGTTTGACCGGTTCGGTCGGTTATATGTGTGCGCTGGGTGAGACTCGAACCCGTGACCTCTCAGACGCGTGCACGCAGCTCTACCAACTGAGCTACGTGTCTAACCCGAAATATTTCTGTTTTTAATTATATTTATATACTAATTAGATTAATCCGAAAATCATTAATTTAAAAACGATTTAATTGCATAACTCGGTGCTCGCCACAGGTCTCGAACCCGGGACCTGTGGTTTAGTTTGGCACACAGTCCACCGCTGGACTGTGTGTCTAACTTGGTAAATATTCTGGTTATTATTATACTTAACATCTTACTGAGTTAACCCGGTTCGGTTTCTAAAAAAAAGGCATTTTATTACAGCGAATGTGTGTGTGACAAGGATCGAACTCGAGACGTTATGCATATTGTTTGCACACAGTCCACCGCTGGACTGTGTGTCTAACCCGTTCATAAAACTGTTTTTAAATAATCTTATAACATAACTGAACTTCGTCTTCTTCGTTCAAAACACAAACATCGGTCAAAGCAACAGTTCTTGTTTAATTCGTTTAACGAATATTATGAGCAATTGAAAAGTGATGAACGGAGAGGGTTTGGGGAAAGAAAGTACCAGAACAGGTCGTCGTTCTCAGAACTCCGGCAAAGGTTCGTCGGCTCTGTTTTGGGGGCTCCTTCTGTTCGAATTCAATAATCAGTTTGGATGAATTAGATGTGAAATTGAACCATTGAGTAACGATTATCAGTAGGTTACATGATCATACCGTAACAGCGGAATTCTGAAACTTTCAGAAGTTTTCCGGCGAAAACAGAAAAATCCGGCAATGTCATCTAGGGTTGATTCTGAGTGATGGAGTGGTGTTAGAATTTGTCTAATAATGGAATGAAACAGAAAATCGAGGTAATTACCGTGTAGATGAAAGTATCGGTTTTCCGGCGAAAATTTCCGGTAAATTTTCAGAGAATTCCGGCGACTGCGGCGAAGTTTTCTGAGCGAAATGAAGTGTGCAGGTTGGATAGATTCGTAAGCTTAACTGATGAACAAAGTATAATTCCCGGATTTGAATTGTATATTTCGGTTTCGAATAGAAATTTAAGGAAATGAATGAAATTGATGGATTCTTCGGTTATAACCGATCTTACTGTTAATGTAAACGTTATGACAAAAAGAAACGGCAAAGTTTGACGAAATTGTCGGGATTTCCGGCGTGAGCGGATTTGGGCGCGTTGTGTAACTGGGTTTTGATTTCCAGATTTAATTTATGTATTAATTGTTTCAATATGTAAACAAAAATCACAAGTGGCGGAGCGGTTGGATGTGTGTGTGTTAAAGCTTTGCTGACCCGGGTTAGAATCTCGGCTTCAGCATATTATTTTTAATTCACTATTTTTAATACATTTTCAAAAATGAATTTTATATTCTAATATACTTATTAATTATGTATCGTTTAAAATTAATTTGGGCATTAAATACGCAACGAAATTTTTAACTGGTTGTTCGGTTAATAAACGAAGCGGGTTTGGTAAATCCGTTTTTTTACGGATGTTACAGTCGGCTCCTGGGTGTACAGAGTACCGTGTTTTGTGCGCCTCATTCATGAGGAAATCACGAAGGTTATCGCGATCAGGAATCCATATGCGGTTTTAATAGTATAGAATACCGTCGATTTGGTTTTGATTTTGAGTTCAGCTCCACATGACAGTTCATCGCGTACATCATTTTCTGTTACAGAAACATGTTGAGCTGCTCGGATTAGATCTTTGATGTCGGTTATGATTTGCGAACAGAGAAGACGAATGGAGTTCGCATAACCTTTTCGACTGAGCGCATCGGCCACTACGTTTGCCTTGCCAGGATGATACCGAATTTCACAGTCGTAGTCGTTGAGAAGTTCGACCCATCTTCGTTGCCTCATATTCAACTCCTTTTGGTTGAAGATATGTTGGAGACTTTTGTGGTCAGTGTATATTTCACACTTGGTACCGTAGAGGTAATGTCTCCATATCTTGAGAGCGAACACAACGGCTCCAAGTTCCAGGTCGTGGGTGGTGTAATTCTTCTCATGAACTTTGAGTTGCCTAGAAGCATAGGCTATCACTTTTCCTCTTTGCATTAATACACAGCCTAGCCCTTGCCCTGATGCGTCGCAATATACTACAAAGTCATCGCAACCTTCAGGGAGTGTGAGGATAGGTGCATCACAAAGTTTTTGCGTTAGAGTTTGGAAGGCCTCTTCTTGCTTAGGTCCCCATATGATGGGTTTTCCTTTATGAGTCAAAGCCGTGAGTGGTACAGCAATACGGGAAAAATTGGCAATGAAGCGTCGATAATAACCAGCCAAACCAAGAAATGACCTTACTTCGGTAAGGGTACGTGGCGCTTACCATTCCTGTACTGCCTTGATTTTTGAAGGATCGACATGTATTCCCTTGTCATTGACGACATGTCCAAGGAATTGTACTTCTCCTAACCAGAATTCGCATTTTGAGAACTTAGCGTAGAGCTTTTCAGTCCTTAAAAGTGTAAGGATGAGTCGAAGGTGTCGCTCATGATCGGATTTAAACTTGGAGTAGATAAGGATATCGTCGATGAAGACTATGACGAAACGGTCGAGGTAGGGTTTGCATACCCTATTCATTAGATCCATGAAGACAGCGGGGGCGTTAGTTAAACCGAATGGCATGACCATGAATTCCTAATGACCATAACGAGTCCGGAAGGCGGTCTTTAGGATATCTTCTTCATGTACTCTAAGCTGATGATAACCAGAACGAAGGTCGATTTTTGAAAAGCAGGTGGCGCCTTGAAGTTGGTCTAGGAGGTCATCGATGCGAGGTAGTGGATAGCGATTTTTAACCGTTAACTTGTTGAGCTCTCTATAATCAATGCACATGCGAAACGTTCCATCTTTCTTCTTCACAAAGAGAACAGGTGCACCCCAAGGCGATGAGCTAGGACGTATGAATCCTTTGTCAGTCAACTCTTGTAGTTGACTGGCCAGCTCTTGCATTTCGGATGGGGCTAACCTATAAGGGGATTTTGCGACTGGTGTAGCGCCAGGTACACTGAATTCGACTTCTCTCACAGGAGGAAGTCCTGAAATATCGTCGGGAATGTCACACCCGACCCGCAGCGGAAAAGGTGATCGGGGCATGATTAGGTTATCATCAAAGCTCATGACATTTATTTTAACGTTTCATATTCATTAATATACTTTAATGGAAAATTACAATCAATATTACATCATGTCCTAAACATCAATCTAGGCTTCATTGTTTTCTTCTAAGGCAATTCCTATGTTTTCCTTGCTTCATCCTGTTCACCTGTATCATGTGTAAAAATGGTTTTTGGATCAACAAAAAGTTGGCGAGAATAATCCTATGGAAAACATTTGAACAAGTTTATTTAATTGATTATAAAATAAAGTGCACAACCACACATGAGTAAAAATAGATGTAAACTTATTCACCAATCAATTAATATTAAATAATGCACACATGAACAATAATGGATCGTTTTGAGGCACGCGTTGCTCAACTCGTCTCTCACGTGGAACTGATGGGCCTAATGAATGATTTGCATATACTTGACAATATGAAATATATAACTACAAACAATATAAACTAAATAATACACACATGAACAATAATGGATTTGTTTTGAGGCACGCGTTGCTCAACTCGTCTCCCACGAGGAACTGATGGGCTTAATGAATGAAATTCATATAAGTTGACAAAATGAAATACATAACCACAAACAATATAAACAATCTAAGTTTAGATCACAATATGGTATAGCACAAGTTTAAATAAACGAGTTAATTTTTGGTGACACGTGACACACCCCAAAACGTGTAATTAAAAAGGGGAGTTGTAAGATTCACTCACATTGGGTGCGTTCGGTTGATAATGTTGAATGCACGCGAAGTTGGTTTTAACCACGAGTGAAACTAACCTGGATAATGGCATAATGGTTCGGTAAGTAAACGGGTTTTATTAATCCATTTTAGTAGGATTGTTGGGTGTATTTTTGTGAGTTTAAGGCTATTTTCTAACCTTAAAAATGTTATTTTTAAGTATTTTTAATTGATTTTTAATTAAAATAAATAAATAAAAATAATAAAAAAAATGTTGACTTTTTTGACCGTTGGCCGTTGACTTTGACTGTTGACCGGTTCGTATGTGTTATTGTGTGCGCTGGGTGAGGCTCGAACCCGAGACCTCCCGTACGCGTGCACGCAGCTCTACCAACTGAGCTACGTGTCTAACCCGAAATATTTCTGTTTTTAATTTTATTTATATATTAATTGAATTAAACAAAAAATCATTTATTTTAAAAACAATTTTAAAGCATCGAACCGGGGCGCTCCACAGGTCTCGAACCCGAGACCTGTGGGTTGAGTTAACACACAGTCCACCGCTGGACTGTGTGTCTAACTTGTTAAATAAACCGATTTTTATTATACTTATATACAAACTAAATATTTTCATTTCTGTCTTAAATAAAAAGTTTAATAATTGTCCGGACCGGTGCGGTAGCCCGGACTCGAACTCGTGTCCTGTGATTAAACATTCACACAGTCCACCACTGGACTGTGTGTCTATCTTGGTTATTATTCCGGTTTTTATTAAATTTAACATCTATGCGAAATGAATCCGGTTCAGTAATAAAAAGGAACATTTTTATTCAAGCGAGTATGCGTGGGACAAGATTCGAACTCGAGACGTTTGCGTGTTTTATTTGCACACAGTCCACCACTGGACTCTGTGTCTAACCCGAGTTATATCTTGATTTAAATTAAACTTATATACTACTGAGTCTTCGTCTTCTTCGTTAATCTTAACCAGAATCGGAAGTCCGAATGGTTCGAAGTTTAAATCAAAATCGTTAGTGTGTTTCAGTTAATTACAGGTGAGATATATAAAAAAATGAAAGATTAAGTGTTAGATATACCGAAACTGGACTCCTCTGTTTCTACGGCGAAACTCCGGTGACAGCAGAACTTCCGGCGACGTGTGTCCTGCGGCAGAGAGTCTTCAGCAAGCTTGAGATGGATGTGAGTGGTTTCGGTATAAGTTCTGGGTGTTCAGTAAGGCTCAGAAGTGAAGGGCTTGGTTTTCCGGCGAGGTGCAGAACTTTTCCGGCGAGTGAGTTTTTGTCGAGAAAGGGTGCGGTTTTGAGTAAAAAGGCTACCAGTGGATTGTGGGTGAATTTATAGGGAGGAATCGAGATGTATAGAGTCGGATTTCAGGCTTGATTCAAAGTCATTACGTTTTCATGCGGTTATAGCTTGTGTCGCGGGTTCAGGCGTCGGTTATAACCGATGTCATAGTTAAAGTTTACGTTAACAACAAAAGAAACCGTCCAATCTCGCGAGATCGCCGGGATTTCCGACGACTGCAATTGGGCGCGTCGTTATTTGAATTCGAGATTTATTTTATGTATTATTTGTTTCCAATATTTAACAAGAAGCATGAGTGGCGCAGTGGTTGAGTGTGTGCGCGATAAGACTTTGGTGAAATGCTGGCTGACCCGGGTTCGAAACCCGGCAGCACTAATATATTTTTAAATCACTATTTTTAAGACTTTTTCAAATATAAATTATATATTCCAATATATTTATTAATTATGTATCGTTTAAAATTATTTTGGGCATTAAATACGCCACGAAATTTTTAACTGATTGTTCGGTTATTAAACGGAGCGGGTTTGGTAAATCCGATTTTTTTGACGGATGTTACAGTATCCCCTGCTTTTTAGAAATTTCGTCCCGAAATTTAAGTAGTGATATATTTGACTAAAAAGAATGATGGTGTTTAGTTTGACAGTTACATGCTTAGAAAAAGAGTAAGAGTTTAAGTTTTTGTTTGAGGCGGTAACGTCCCTTGTAAAGGTTAAGTACCCTGTTACAGGAATCGCTTTTTGTTGCCTACGATAAAATATTGATAAGCAGAGTTGATTCGCTAAATATGATATCATGCGTAAGAGTTTTGATATGTTTGGAAGGATATGGTTATATCCTAAAGCAAAACTTCTAATACTACAACCTACATGGAACTTCTCATAACCGTCTAACAATACCTCTGATCCTTTGACAAGAATACTTATATATAGGAAGTACCAGCGGCGTATCCACCATATTCTTGTCAAATTTTCATTGGTTTTATCAGTAAGTTATGATTGGTTCTATGATATGACTCTAGAACATAAATAAACACAACAACTAATGTACCAAGAAATTACTAAATCCTACATAGAACTTTCTCATAACCGTCTGACAATGCCTCTGATCCTTTGACAAGAATACTTATATATAGGAAGTACCAGCGGCGTATCCACCATATTCTTGTCAAATTTTCGTTGGTTTTATCCGTAAGTTATGATTGGTCCTATGATGTAAATCTAGAACATAAATAACACAACAACCAATATTTGAATCCACATTCTGATAGCATACATGTTTGAATGATCACAACACCTCTCTCGTTTGTTGTGATGGAGAGGTTAGTCATTGTGGATGTGAGACATAGCTCAACTTCTTTAAATGATGAAATTGAATACGCTGAAATGTATAATGAACAAACTTCAACCAAAACATACTAAATCCTACATGGAACCTCTCATAACCGCCTGATAATGCCTCCGATCCTTTGACAAGAATACTTATATATAGGAAGTACCAGCGGCGTATCCACCATATTCTCGTCAAATTTTCATTGACTTTATCCGCAAGTTATGATTAGTTCTATGTGACTCTACAACAAACACAACAACCACAAGATCATACTGCATGTACTGAAAATGTAAAATGTATGTGCGATCAAGGCTCAATCAAACGGAGCCGATCGTATTGCATGTACTGAAAATGAAAAAATGTCTGTGCGATCAAGGCTCAATCAAACGGAGCCGATCGTATTGCATGTACTGAAAATAATAAACAATAATCTAAACAATAATCACACCAACGGTTTATACATGGAACCTCTCATAACCGCCTGATAATGCCTCCGATCCTTTGACAAGAATACTTATATATAGGAAGTACCAGCGGCGTATCCACCATATTCTCGTCAAATTTTCATTGACTTTATCCGCAAGTTATGATTAGTTCTATGTGACTCTATAACAACACAACAACCAAAACTTACTAAATCCTGCATGGAACCTCTCATAACCGCCTGATAATGCCTCTGATCCTTTGACAAGAATACTTATATATAGGAAGTACCAGCGGCGTATCCACCATATTCTCGTCAAATTTTCATTGACTTTATCCGCAAGTTATGATTAGTTCTATGTGACTCTACAACAAATACAACAAAATGAAAAATGTCTGTGCGATCAAGGCTCAATCAAACGGAGCCGATCGTATTGCATGTACTGAAAATGAAAAATGTCTGTGCGATCAAGGCTCAATCAAACGGAGCCGATCATATTGCATGTACTGAAAATAATAAATAATAATCACTCAAACAGTTTATACATGGAACCTCTCATAACCGCCAGATAATGCCTTTGATCCATTGGCAAGAATACTTATATATAGGAAGTACCAGCGGCGTATCCACCATATTCTTGTCAAAGTTTCATTGGCTTTATCCTTAAGTTATGATTGGTTCTATGTGATTCTAAAACATAAAGAAAAACATAAAACTAAACGATTGGAGTTGAATCTGGATTTTCGGTGAAGAGGACTAGTTGGGTATCTTCGTTTGGGCCGTCATTATCTTCGACAGGATTGGCGTTGATGTTGAAAACTCTTCCTCTTGCTGGTGGCCTAGTGATTGGGTTTTCTTGATTTACTTGGTTAACTGGGTTTGATTGAGCTTGAGCGTTTATGATGTTAACCAATCGAGGGCACGTGTTTTTAAAGTGGGTACGGTCGCCACAATTGAAACAAGCTCGAACATATGGGAACATGGGGTATTGGGGTTGTTGATAGGTTTGGATCATGTTTTGGGTAGGGGGAGAGATTTGGTTTTGAAAGGTGCGGCAAACCTTGCTCAAATGACCATAGCGTCCACAAGTTGCACATAGTCGACAAGGTAAGGTAAGGGGATGGTGATAAAAACAGGTGTTACATCGAGGGTGAGGTCCAAGATATGGTTTCTTATTTGGGTAAGTTGAGTTGGGTGCCACTTGGGTGATTGGGATAGCTTGGATGGGTATGGCGTGTGAAATTGGTTGATTACGTTGGATAGTAGCGAAAAGTTGCCCGTCTCTTTTTCTCTTAGAAATGGGTTGAGAAGGGGATTCGTTTTGGGTGGAGTTTGAAGTTTCAGTCGATGCTTTATCCTTCTTCTTCTCCTCCTTGAAGTCTTTGTTCCGGATTCGGTTTTCGGTGAGCTCTGTAGCTAACTCCATAGCTGCTTCCAAAGTTGCAGGCGTGGTACTTATTACAGAGTCTTGAATCTTTGACGGAAGACCTCGAATGTAGTGCTCGATCAAACGGTAGAGGGGAGTGAATAAGTTGGGAACCATTTGATTTAACTCGAGGAATCTTTTGTTGTACGTGGTGTGGTCGCCTTCCTTTTGCTTCAACGAATAGAACTCATCTTCTAATTTCTTGATTTCGCTCCTTGGGCAAAATCGTCCGGTCATGATTTTCTTCAATTCATTCCAAGTTAAAGTCATAGCATCTTCAACACCTCATTTGGCCTTCTCTGTATTCCACCAAGTAAGTGCTATTCCATATAAACGACCGGTAGCGTATCGCACTTTGCGGTCATCGGGGCAATCGCAATTCAGAAAAGTGTTCTCCATTTCTTCAAACCAATGGAGGAGAGCTGTGACACCTTCAGTCTCTTCGTATTTTGGAGGGTCGCATGATTTGAAATGCTTGTAGGTGCATTTAGTGGTATTTGGGGGAGGGTTGATAACGTGTTGATCTTCTTGATTGGCAGGATTCACGGTAAGTGCTTGTTGGACTTGGATTACAATGTTGGGTATTACGGCAACCATTTGTTGAGCGATTAGGGCAGCCATGCGCTCGCGGGCTTTTCCTGCTCTCATCTTCCTACGGGCGAGGCTAGAAGACATCTACAAGGAATACGCATCATGAGTATGAGTTGGATGTTTTTGGGATCATGGGTCGTATTTAGGAATGAACATTCATAAAATAATTATAGAAAAATAAATCTACTACATCCATAGGATGTCTTGGGCTTTGCTCGTCATTAGGCCCTGCACGTCGCCATACTTCACCTTCGTAATCATGTGGGCCCCCATGAATACCGAGTTTTTCATATGGTTCGCATGTGTTAGCCTGGTTACGTACACTAAAACCCGGAGAAAATCGAGAAATATGTATATAACGTATGATATTCGGAATGTGTCCAGGTGTAGACACGGTGACACCTCAAAGTGGGTTAGTTCGAACGACGTTTGGTGTGGCATGCTTTGGCCTAATAGGTCCTTCGTACTCTCATCGTTAGTCCCCAGGTAGGCAAACAGGTCCGTTATATTGGATTTATACGAATGCCAACCTAGACAGGACGTTCCGACTACCGGTACTTGTACCCTTCCAGTTACTACATGCCCGTCGCAGAACTTACTTTGATGAGATTTGAAAATTGCAACAAAATCTTTGATTAACGAGAGTATGAAAATGATTTGAATATATGAACATTGAAATATGTATGATGAATGTGTATATAAGTATGTATGTTTGACTGTAAGTATAAACAAATATGAAACAAATAAACATCATAAGTTTGTATGTAACCACCTAAACAATTAAAATTTAGGCAAACTATAGTATAGGCTCTAAGGGTCTAATAACCTATCCTATATCCCTATAGTCATGGCTCTGATACCAATCTGTCACACCCCGACCCGCAGCGGAAAAGGTGATCGGGGCATGATTGAGTTATCATCAAAGCTCATGACATTTATTTTAACGTTTCATATTCATTAATATACTTTAATGGAAAATTACAATCAATATTACATCATGTCCTAAACATCAATCTAGGCTTCATTGTTTTCTTCTAAGGCAATTCCTATGTTTTCCTTGCTTCATCCTGTTCACCTGTATCATGTGTAAAAATGGTTTTTGGATCAACAAAAAGTTGGCGAGAATAATCCTATGGAAAACATTTGAACAAGTTTATTTAATTGATTATAAAATAAAGTGCACAACCACACATGAGTAAAAATAGATGTAAACATATTCATCAATCAATTAATATTAAATAATGCACACATGAACAATAATGGATCGTTTTGAGGCACGCGTTGCTCAACTCGTCTCTCACGTGGAACTGATGGGCCTAATGAATGATTTGCATATACTTGACAATATGAAATACATAACTACAAACAATATAAACTAAATAATACACACATGAACAATAATGGATTTGTTTTGAGGCACGCGTTGCTCAACTCGTCTCCCACGAGGAACTGATGGGCTTAATGAATGAAATTCATATAAGTTGACAAAATGAAATACATAACCACAAACAATATAAACAATCTAAGTTTAGATCACAATATGGTATAGCACAAGTTTAAATAAACGAGTTAATTTTTGGTGACACGTGACACACCCCAAAACGTGTAATTAAAAAGGGGAGTTGTAAGATTCACTCACATTGGGTGCGTTCGGTTGATAATGTTGAATGCACGCGAAGTTGGTTTTAACCACGAGTGAAACTAACCTAGATAATGGCATAATGGTTCGGTAAGTAAACGGGTTTTATTAATCCATTTTAGTAGGATTGTTGGGTGTATTTTTGTGAGTTTAAGGCTATTTTCTAACCTTAAAAATGTTATTTTTAAGTATTTTTAATTGATTTTTAATTAAAATAAATAAATAAAAATAATAAAAAAATGTTGACTTTTTTGACCGTTGGCCGTTGACTTTGACTGTTGACCGGTTCGTATGTGTTATTGTGTGCGCTGGGTGAGGCTCGAACCCGAGACCTCCCGTACGCGTGCACGCAGCTCTACCAACTGAGCTACGTGTCTAACCCGAAATATTTCTGTTTTTAATTTTATTTATATATTAATTGAATTAAACAGAAAATCATTTATTTTAAAAACAATTTTAAAGCATCGAACCGGGGCGCTCCACAGGTCTCGAACCCGAGACCTGTGGGTTGAGTTAACACACAGTCCACCGCTGGACTGTGTGTCTAACTTGTTAATACCGATTTTTATTATACTTATATACAAACTAAATATTTTCATTTTTGTCTTAAATAAAAAGTTTAATAATTGTCCGGACCGGTGCGGTAGCCCGGACTCGAACTCGTGTCCTGTGATTAAACATTCACACAGTCCACCACTGGACTGTGTGTCTATCTTGGTTATTATTCCGGTTTTTATTAAATTTAACATCTATGCGAAATGAATCCGGTTCAGTAATAAAAAGGAACATTTTTATTCAAGCGAGTATGCGTGGGACAAGATTCGAACTCGAGACGTTTGCGTGTTTTATTTGCACACAGTCCACCACTGGACTCTGTGTCTAACCCGAGTTATATCTTGATATAAATTAAACTTATATACAACTGAGTCTTCGTCTTCTTCGTTAATCTTAACCAGAATCGGAAGTCCGAATGGTTCGAAGTTTTAATCAAAATCGTTAGTGTGTTTCAGTTAATTACAGGTGAGATATATAAAAAGAATGAAAAATTAAGTGTTAGATATACCGAAACTGGACTCCTCTGTTTCTCCGGCGAAACTCCGGTGACAGCAGAACTTCCGGCGACGTGTGTCCTGCGGCAGAGAGTCTTCAGCAAGCTTGAGATGGATGTGAGTGGTTTCGGTATAAGTTCTGGGTGTTCAGTAAGGCTCAGAAGTGAAGGGCTTGGTTTTCCGGCGAGGTGCAGAACTTTTCCGGCGAGTGAGTTTTCTCGAGAAAGGGTGCGGTTTTGAGCAAAAAGGCTACCAGTGGATTGTGGGTGAATTTATAGGGAGGAATCGAGATGTATAGAGTCGGATTTCAGGCTTGATTCAAAGTCATTACGTTTTCATGCGGTTATAGCTTGTGTCGCGGGTTCAGGCGTCGGTTATAACCGATGTCATAGTTAAAGTTTACGTTAACAACAAAAGAAACCGTCCAATCTCGCGAGATCGCCGGGATTTCCGACGACTGCAATTGGGCGCGTCGTTATTTGAATTCGAGATTTATTTTATGTATTATTTGTTTCCAATATTTAACAAGAAGCATGAGTGGCGCAGTGGTTGAGTGTGTGCGCGATAAGACTTTGGTGAAATGCTGGCTGACCCGGGTTCGAAACCCGGCAGCACTAATATATTTTTAAATCACTATTTTTAAGACTTTTTCAAATATAAATTATATATTCCAATATATTTATTAATTATGTATCGTTTAAAATTATTTTGGGCATTAAATACGCCACGAAATTTTTAACTGATTGTTCGGTTATTAAACGGAGCGGGTTTGGTAAATCCAATTTTTTTGACGGATGTTACAGGGAAAGACTTGTGGAAATTCTTTCACAACTGGGATATCTTCGAGTTTCTTCTCCTTGTTTCCCTTTTTGACGACGTGAGTTAGGAATGCGACATAGTTCTTGCGGAGATATTTTCGGGCTTGAAGTCAGGACATTAATTTGAGTCCTTTCGAAGGGGTTTCCCCAAAAATACGTAGGGTCTGACCGTCTGCAAGTGGAATGCGAATGAACTTTTCGCGGCACACTACTTCAGCGTGATGCTGGCTGAGCTAGTCCATACCGATTATAACATCGAAACTTCCCAACTTCATAGGAATGAGGTCAACTGGAAAATCGTGATCGTTTAGAGTGAGGGTGCAATCGCGTATAATAGAATTTAATGAAACGGGTTTTCCGTCAGCAACTTCCACCGTTAGAGATTCCATGAGATTAATACGAGTTTGGTTGAGGATAGGTTCAAATTCTAAGGACACAAAGCTCTTATCCGCGCCAGTATCGAATAATATGGATGCATAACTACCATTGATGAGAAACGTACCGTTAACCACGTTGTTGTCAGCCCTAGCTTGGTTGGCATTGATGTTGAAAGCTCTTCCTCTAGCAGGTGGAGGAGCTTGGTTAGCTTGGTTTACTGGGTTCGCTTGGGCTTGAGCATGGATGATGTTCACTAAGCGTGGACAAGTGTTTCTGAAGTGGTTTGGGTCCCCACAGTTGTAACAAGCTCGCATGGGTTGCATCATGGGGTAGTTGGGTTCGTAGTAAGTTTGGGCTGCGTATGGTACAGGTGGTAGAAGTAAGGGTTGTTGGGCTTGACCCACTATCTGATGGTGGGTTTGGGTTGGGGGTTGATTGCGGTTCATTCGTTGAAGAGTGCGACAGGTTTGGATGGTGTGACCCGCACGGCCACAGCTTGTGCAATGTTGGCAGGGGTTTTCAGGAGGGTGATGGTGTTGACAACGGTTGCATTTTGGGTGTGGGCCGGTGTATGGCTTTTTAAATGGTGCAGCTGAGGGAGCGATTTGGGTGATTGGTGCAGCAGTGATAATAGGGTTGGTTTGAGTGACAGCAAAATTCTTGCTGTTTCGTTTCCTCTTACCAGCAAACTTTGAGGAGGAGACTAGGTGGTTTGTAGTTGAGGTCTCTATGGGTGCTTTCTTCTTCTCATCTTTGAATTTGCCGTTTCGGATGCGATTCTCAGTGAGTTCTGTAGCTAATTCCATTGCGGCTTCAAGTGTTGCAGGCGAAGTGCTTAGAACCGAATCTTGGATTTTCGAGGGGAGGCCTCGAATGTAGTGTTCGACTAAGCGGTACAAGGGGGTGAACAAATTAGGGATCATTTGGTTCAGCTCGAGAAATCACTTATTATAGGAGGTGTGATCTCCTTCCTTTTGTTTCAGCGCGCGGAATTCATCTTCCAACTTTTTGATTTCGCTTCTTGGACAGAAGCGTCTTGTCATGAGTTCCCTTAACTCTTCCCATGTTAAGGCCATGGCATCTTCAACTCCTCGTTTACCCTTTCCCGTGTTCCACCAGGTAAGGGCTACCCCAAACAGTCTTCCAGTTGCATAACGTACCTTGCGATCCTCGGGACAATCGCAATTGAGGAAAGTGTTTTCCATTTCTTCAAACCAGTGAAGGAGGGCGGTAACACCTTCGGTCCCTTCATATTTTGGGGGATCGCAAGATTTGAAGTGTTTGTAGGAGCACTTTTTGGAGGGAGGGTTGGCGACGCTCTGGTCTTCTTGATTGGGAGGATTGATGGGGTTTGCGGTGAGAGCTTGTTGAACTTGAATCACGATGTCAGGAAGCACTGCGGCCATTTGTTTAGCAATTTGTGTGGCCAAGCGTTCATTTGATCTTCCTGACTTTCTACCTCCACGTAGTTGCCTAGCCGACATCTACAGGAACATACATAGGAAGATTGTGAGTTTAAGAATTTTTTAGGTGTCATGTGTCGTAAAAAGAATGAAAAATAACATAACTGACAATAATTTAACTACATCCATAGGATGTCTTGGGTTTGCTCATGTTTGGGCCTCCAATGTCCCCCATACCATCGCCTGTGTAGTCATGTGGGCCCCATGACTATTGGGCTTGGTAGGATTCACATTGGTGTTGGTGGATTAACACTCGCACCACCCGAATGAAAATCGTAAAATATGATTGCGAGATGTATGGTAGGAGGGTGTCCAGGTGTAGACACAATGATAACTCAAAGTGGGGTTAGCTCACACGACGTTTGGTATAGCATGCTTTGGCCTAATAGGTCCTTCGTACTCTCATCGTTAGTCCCCAGGTAGGCAAACTGGTCCTTTATTTTGGATTTATACGAATGCCAAGCCTAGACAGGACGTTCCAACTACCGGTACTCGTACCCTTCCAGTTACTACATGCCCGTCATGAGAACTCACTTTGATGTGATTTGAAAAATACAAAAATCATTACAAAAATCATGGTAATCGTGAGGTGTGTGCTCTCATGGATATGATATGTTATGAGGATATGATTCATGATGAGCATTGTATAATAACATGTATTTGTGAGCATGCTTGCATAACATTGAGTGTAAAAATAAACATAAAGCATATAAACATCATGAATTTTGTATGTAACGCATAAACAATTTAAAATTTTAATCAACTATAGTATAGGCTCTAAGGGTCTAATAACCTATCCTATATCCCTATAGTCATAAGCTCTTATACCAATCTGTCACACCCCGACCCGCAGCGGAATAAAAGTCGGGGCATAATTGGGTTATCACCAAAGCTCATGATGTTTACTAAAATGTTTCATATTTATTAAATTCAAATTACAACTTAGATATCCAAAACAAAATTCATACAATTACAAGAAAATGAAACTATATATTTATTCCAAAGCTTAAACTTGTTTATTCTTCTAGGCCTTCCTATGTGTTTCTTGTCTCAGCTGGATCACCTGTATCATGTGTAAAACGGGGGATATTTTGGGTCAACAAAAGTTGGCGAGTGAACCTTGATAAAACATTGTTACTAATTTCTTGTTTTACTTAATAAGGAAAATTTGTGCAATAATCACATGTGAGCAAACATATATAGATAAACAAACACAAACCACTTTGGATGAGTATATGATATGAATGATGATGTATGTAAGATCAAGGCTCAATCAAACGGAGCCGATCTAATGAGGCACCTGATGCTCAACCCGTCTCCCACGGGGAAACTGATGGGCCTAATGAAATGCGTGACTGAAAATGATAAATCCAATCTACATATAATTCACACAACAATTGATACACATTTGATACACATTTGATCACGGATATGATGTATGCACAAGTGTTTAAATAAAATAAAAGGATTATACGACACATGATACACCCCAAAACATGATTAAAACGGGGAATTGGTAGAGATTCACTCACATTGGGTGCGTTCTTTGATAACGTTGGATGCGCACGAATTTTAGGATTCAATCGACGAGGGAAAAACTAGCCTAGATAATAACAAAATGATTCGATAAATAAATAAATTTTATTTGAGATTAGTAATTTTAATTAGTGCTCTTTAATGGGATTTTTAGATTTATTTTTGTGAGTTTAAGGAAATTTCCTAACTTTAAGTATTTTTAAATAATATTCCAATTAAATAAATAGATAAAAAGAAATAAAAAGGTTGACTTTTTTGACCGTTGACCGTTGACCGGGTCTTGACCGGTCAGACTGTGTTTTCTATGCGCTGAGTGAGGTTCGAACTCGAGACCTCTCGTATACGTGCACGCAGCTCTACCAACTGAGCTACGTGTTTAACCCGAAATATTCTCTGTTTTAATTATATATATATATATACTAATTAACTTTAAACTTATTTGGTTTTTATTAAAAATGATTTATATGGCCGAACCGGTTGCAGAGACCCGGAGTCGAACTCGGGTCCTTTGGTTCGAGTGCGCACAGCCCAACCAGTTGGGCTGTGTGTCTAATCTGCTTAACTACTGAATTATATTCCTCTTATAAACATTCTGTGACTTGATCTGATTAAGTTCTAAAAATGTTGGTTTTATTTCTGAAAATCGGTAACGTGTGCGATTCGAACTCGGGACGTGCATATTGTATTTGCACACAGTCCACCGCTGGATTGTGTGTCTAACCCGTTCGAATATCCAGTTTTAATTATATTTATACATATACTCGACTTCATCTTCTTCGTTTACAAGAACACAGAACAGTGAAATCCGACTGTTCTGTTTAAATCGATCAACAAAACTTATAATTGGTTGAAATGAAATAGAAAAGAAGATTACGGAATAAGATGTACCAAAACAGAGCGTTTTCTTCAGATTTCCAGCAAGAGTCGTCGGCTCTGATTTGTGACTTCCGGCTGAGTGAATTGTTTAACAGTTTTGATCATTGTGTTGTGCAATTAAGTTACTAAGCAAGAGATATCAAGAGGGTTTAGATGATTATACCGATCGACAGTGAGGCTTCGGTTTTCCAGTGATATTCCGGCGAGTGCGGGGATTTCCGGCAACGTTGTCTGAGACAGACTCTGCTTGAATGATTAAGGTTACTACATGCCGAATAATGGATTACAAAAAAAAGAGTTGAGAATTATACCGATTAGGAGTAAAGTCTCGGTTTTCCGGTGGAATTCCGGCGAATGCGAATATTTCCGGCGACGTGTTTTGGAAGGAATAAAGCTTCGGAAACGAACGTGGTTCTGAGCGAAAGGATTTTCAGAGTGTTCAAGTGGGTATTTATAGTGGAAACAGGCTGAATTGGGTTTGAATTGAGTCTTGATTCGCGATTAAAGATTTTCGGCGGTTATGACCAAAATTGACTGCCGGCAACGGTTATAACTGGCGTCGAGATTAATTTGTGCGTTTCAGTCAAAGCAAAGGTAGCCAAAATCGCGGAATGTTGGTTTTTCCGGTGAGTGCGAGTTCTGGGCGCGCTGATTGCAGATTTGACTTTCGGTTTTATTATATATGTTATTTGATTCAGTGTTTATCACAAGAGCAGTGTGTGGCGGAGTGGTGTGTTGCGTGTTTGTGCTTGCGGGTGACCCGGGTTCGAAACCCGGCGTCTCCATTTTATTTTTTATTCACTATTTATTATTAATTATAAATTATGGTTTTTAAATTCTAATATATTTATTAATTATGTATTGTTTAAAATTAATATGAACCATAAATACGCAACGAAACTTATAACTGAATATTTGATTGATAAACGAAGCGGGTTTTGAAAACCCGTTTCTCGACGAATGTTACACGGTGGCACAGTGGTTGTGGAGTTGTGGTAGCGCCACATATGTGGACATAGACGGCCCGTAGATGTATTGGGCGAGTAGGGCCAACATTTGGTTGGTTGTGGTGATTTGCGTTAGTGGTGGGCTGCGGCTTTTGATAAGAGATAAGTGTGAGGTGGATATTATGGAGGTGGCTACGACAGTGGTTATGGAATTTCATGTGACTCAAATTGTGTTTCTTTCAAAATCAACCTTCATTCTTTGTAATGGATTAAATTGTATATCTGTATTATTAAAATCATTTACATAAATGTTTCTTTGTGATACATGAATAAAATAGAAAAAAATGAATACAACTCATGTCTCACAAAAGCCAAACAATTATATTCATCGTTTCTCATCGATCTAAACTCATTATTTTTACTTGCAAATTGAGATTGACGATTTGATTTGGATAAGTTATAGATACATTCATCAAGTAATGGAAATTATTAAGTTACCTTCATTAAGTCTCAAAAATAATGTCATGAGATTACGCCACAACACGAGCTTAATCGTATCGATAATATCATGAACTAAATTGTTACTGACTGAATTCCTGTCACAACGCGAGCTTAATCGTATGTCATGAACCGAACTGTTACCGACTGGATTCCCGCCACAACGCACGTGATACTTTTACTAGTTCCATTTATAAATAAACTCACATAATATGGTCCATGAATTAACTAGAAACCACTATAATATTAGTTTTAATATTAAATTGTACTCAAATACTAGAATTAAGTATTTATATAATTATTAGAGTAAACTTCTATTTTCCTTTATATGGTTTGGTCGTTTTAATGATTTTGCCCCAATCCATTATAAATAGCTATTTTACTCCCTAATGTTAAAAAGTTGCACGATACCGTTGTTCGTACCGTACTCGTGATCAAGGATGAGCAAATGGCACCGGGAGTACCGAATTTCTCGAGCTAAAGATTTTCAAAATCAATTCGGTACCGAGTTTTGGCGTTTTCTGTACCAAATTGGTGCCGGTTTTTACCTTCATGTACCGATAACAAACCGGACCGTGTCACACCCCGATAAATCGATTACATTAGAGCCGGGTGTGAACTGACCGGTATCTTCATTGTACGGCGGAAGTATTATGGTGCTAAGACTTCTATAAAATGAACGTCGCTAAGTACTCGAATCCTCATGGGTTCTCCGATTCCAACCGTGCCATAGTTTGACTTTTGAAAAACCTGGGAAAGAAACATGTGAAAAATCAACATAAAGTTGAGCGAGTTCATAGTTTGTTTGAAAATGATTTAAAATAAATCTTTTTAGTAACCGGTTTAAATAATGTGAGAAAACATAAATAAAATCATTTTTCTCGGCATGTCAATTGAAAACCTTGTTTTTGTAAATATTTGGATAACCGTCGATGTCCGCGTACGACAAAGACAACATGCCCCGCATGAGCCTATAATCCACCCCAATCTAGTAAGTGCCTCGCCAACCGTTTACTCAAGACGGTAGACTAGCAGGAGGTTATACTGATATGTAGCAAGGACTTCACTGTACAGTTTTAAGCGACCCTACGGCCCCTAGTGTTGAGTAGTGGACAATCCAGTCCATGTGTCTATAAGCAAGACCAACCAGTCCTCTTATTTGTATGTAGGACAAACCAGTCCTTGTGTCTTCGTGCCTCGCACGAGCATGTGTGGGCCTAGCCCACTAGTTTCTTTGTGCCTCGCACAAATGAGAATGGGCCTAGCCCATTTGAGTCTGTAAGCAGGACCAACCAGTCCCCTTAGTTGTATGTAGGACACTCCAGTCCTGTTGTAGCTAGGACATTCCCGTCTCTAGCCATGTAACTCATGCACGTTCTGAAAATACGCGTGTGTTTGTAAAACCGGTATATTGAGTATAAACCTTTCGTAAACCATTTGAGTTAATTGAAACCCTTTCGTAACATGGTTTAGAAATCCGTTGTTTTCGTTCATCGAAATGTTGTGTATTGTTTCAAAACGTGCATGTCTTTCCACCCCCGAAAACATTTAAGAAAATGTAAAACCATGAAAAGTGGGAGTTATGAACTCACCTCGATATCCAATGCAAAGTTAGCAAACGTAAACTCGCTAGCATGCAATCTATAACATTCCCATCAACGAATAAACTTATAAGTTTCTACTAAGAATGTAGCTACACTACGTGTCCGAGCTCTACCGAATCGTTAACAAACGATCCAAAAAGGGTGTTATCATCTTGATTTAGAATATAACCATTCTATGGTTATTTGATTCCATTTATAGTCGGGATAATACTAAGTCGTGAAAACGACTTTAGTTTTCGAGTGGATTATAATATACACTTATATATATATATGAATATAAATATATTCATGAAATCGTGTTAGTTGTCGTGAATGGAAGTACATGTACGTGATGAATAATAATGCGAGTCTTCGTAGTATTTCGTAGATGTACGCATATATATTTATATATGTAAACGTAAGCGTGGATATATATGCACATGAATGTCGCGTAGCCGAAATAAGAATCTTGCGTTTCGTTTATAATTAATATAGTAATTACATAACCGTATGCTTACCGTAATCTTACGGTTTCGTGTCGTACTCTGTTTAGGCGTTCGAAATAAATATAAGTAATTATATTTATTTTACAAAATTTATTCACGCTTATAGACGTTTGAGATAAATATAAACGCTTGAATTCATGTTATAAAAGTATTCGAGTTTTCGCTAACTAGTAACTCTGGTTTGTCGAAATGTTATAAAATTCGATTCATGTGTTATAAAACGTCGAGAAAACTCAAGTTTCGATAATTGTCGCTTTTAGGATATAAATACGTTGGTATTTCGGGTTTTTCACGAAAAACGGACAGAGTTTCTCTGTTTTTTGGACGATCCCGACAACTAAAATGTCGTTATATTTTCAAAACTCCACAATAATTCAACGCAATGTAATCAACCATTTCGTCAAAATGCGCTAAAAATAAAACGTATATAATCGCTAAAGGTATCGGTCGAGCTCGGTTCACGTAAAATAAAGTCTATATAAACAATATAATAAAAATTCACGTCGTTATGGTGTTACCGAGTCTTGCGTTGACCAGTAGTTGACCTGTTGACTTGCGTTGACCGGGTTGACTCGGTGTTGACTCGTGTTGACTGAGTCGACCCGGTGCTGACTGAGTTCAAACCGAGCCCATAACTGACCCGTGATTGTAGTTTGACTAGCTTTGACTAGCTTTGACCAGTTTTGACTTGTTGACCCGAACCCGAATTCTGACCCGAACCCGAACTGAGACGAGACCTGAACCTGCTGAACCGAGACGCGAACCTGCTGAACCGAGCCTCGAACCGAGTTGACTCGGACTTCAATTATGACCGAAACTAAACCATAAGTAAATCTGAAACAAGTTTGCAGTCTTGACTCGAAGCCGGACCACATCTGAAATACCTGAGCTGAATCGAGCTTGAATCGAGTCCCCATTATCGTTGCTGAACCTAACTCGAAACATGCAACACCACCACCGAGTATGGCGTTTCTGGTTGCCGGAAGGCAATGCCACGCTCAGCCGCCGCCGTCGCGAGGGGTGGCCGGTGTCGCTCCTCCCCCGTCGCACCCTCTCTCTCTATCGTCCTCTCTCTCTCCTCTGCTTTCCTCTGTCTCTCTGCCGATCTATCTCTCTCTGTCGTTGATCTTTCTTCTCTCTCCGTTCTCTCTCTTTCTCTAAAACAGGGCACATATGTGTGTGTAGGTGATATAAGAGAAGGAGGGGTGTCGTGGGTCTTGGGTGTAGCCGGCCAGGAAAACGTCGCCGGAGGTCGACCGGGACTCCGACTCCGGTGACCGGATGTTGAGAGAGAAGAGAGCAGGGATGTTGTATGCTAGGGTTAGGGCTTCAAATGAAGGAGAGGATTGGTTTGAGAAGCTTATATACTTGGGTTTTCAAGTGGGCTTGGGCCCAGGGCCCACAAGCCCGTTACTAGAGATTTTAGTGGCCCAATAACATTTTCCGAGGCCCGTTTCGCTCCCGAGCTTCATAGATTGTCGTAATATAAAATTTTACGTCGAATACTAAAAAAATTACGTCATAAATCGTTATTTGACGCGTATTTTGTCGGTGTGCTAAAACGCATAAAACGCCTTGTACATCGTTTCTAATCCCGTTTTTGAACCCGAATGTCATCAAATGTCGTTTAACACTTATTTAGGGTCAAGAATATGTAAAATAGTACCGTAAGTCGATTTTTATTGCGTAAACCTGGTGCTTTCGTTAAAATCACGTAGATGCGTCTGTTATCATTTTCGGTTTGTTTTTCGAGGAGATTTAGGCTACGAGTATTAAAATGAAATTACGGAGCCAAATATATCATAATATTTCAGTTATTGAGGTACTTCACGCGTCCGACGCTCCCGTTTCGTCGTCAGTGCGTTCCTGCAATCGCGTTATTAATGCGTGTTCGCGTTTTGTGACGTTTGAAAGCACTATATATTCACAAAACTAGATTCACATATAAATATACGAATTAAAATTTATATTTGTCGGTGTTGTCAGTGTTTTGTCCGGTGACAGTTCGTTACCGCTTATCGTTTAGTAGTCTTTGCCGGCAAATCAGCATTTCGCGCCTTATAAGGCTGGATAGACGTCCCTAGGCATACTAAAGGCCTAATCGAGTTACTTTACATCTAATCACATTTCGTATTAATGTCTTAATGTTTGTTATGCATGTAATTAAGAACCGAAAAGTACCGGTTGTCACAGACCGTACCAGTATTTTCGATACCAATACCAGTTGACATCAAGTTTATCCAACTTAAAAGGCAAAGAAAATAATTAGTATTGTAGTATTAAATATTAAAAGTATTATAAATGTATATATTATTATAATATTTAAAACATTATTCATAAACTTTGCTTTTTAATATATATATATATATATATATATATATATATATATATATATATATAATGATAAGGGTGTTTTTGTAACTTTACAAATAAGAATTTAATGGTTTATAATTATAATCATTAAATTCATTTTGAACTCTCTCTCCACCTCATCACTTTCTCCTTAGGTATTCTCTGTAACACATTTTGCCTCCACCCTACCAGCAACCATCACCACCACCAACAACCATCAGCCACCACCAGCTAAACCTAGCCGTCGTCGTTAGGCCCTATATCAGCCCATTATGCCGCCAATCCTTAAACCATCTCTCTCTTCTCACCGCCAATTACCACCGCCCCAATATCACAAACCCTAGATCAGCCCACAACCCTCTCTAATTGCAGATCTGAACACAAAACCCCTCACCAAAAAACCACCCCAACCCTACCCCGCTTAAGTTTCCGTTAAACCATCATAACCATCGCCGCCGACCTAACCTTGGTTTCAAAAATTAAGCTTCAGTTCAACTCATATAAGAAATCAAACAAAGAGTCACCATAAATATACGTTCAACTCAACTTCAAAAATAGAAATTACAGTACAACACATAACCCTAACTTGTGTTCTCTAACCAGAAACAAACAATTGAGCTTCAATTAGTGCTTTCACACTAGATTATTACAGAAAAGTAAACAAATCGATATGATACTGAAGATATCGGAGAAAAACCTGTCGACGAGAGGAGATGACGACTGAAGCACCTTCTAAACCTAACCGGTGAGCGATACTGAAACATATACCTTGAGTTGAAGTTGTAACGATTGCAACTTTGCGTTCGAATCGTCTTTCGATCTTCGATTTATCCATTGTTTATGATGATGATGACCAAGTGTTGTTGTACAGTTGAAATTAGGGTTTGGAAGTTGTGAACTGGTTTGTTGATTTGAAGGATCATAACCAGAGTGGAGGTGCTGGAGTCGGGGAAGAGGGTGTGGTTTTGATTTGGGTAGTCACGCTTCAAGTTTGATTTGGATGAGTTGGTTTTGAGTTTTACTATTGGGGATTGGGATTTGTTTTGTTTAACTGTTGGTGTGGGGGTGTAAGAATCTGAACTTCAGGGCTGTTCAGAAAGCTCGTGGCTCGGAGCTCGCTCGAAGCTCGCTCGGATTTAGCTCGGAAAAAGCTCGCTTGAAATAGCTCGGTTTGAAAGTGAGCCGTGCTGGCTCGGCTCGGTTAGAAAGTGACTCTAGCTCGTCTCGTAATGAGCCGGATTGGCTCGCATATTACCTCGGATCATTTTACTGATAATATATTTTATTTTTATATACATTATAATATATTACAAAAAAACTAATTATTATTACCATGACAATGAACTAATATTGTATTTCGTCCAAGTTTAAAACTTATTTTGTGTTGTTTAACTTGATTTTGGCTTGGGATGTTGTAAGACCCAAACACGTTTAGACCGAAAAGACGCGGCGGAAATATGTGACATAAAATTTCTTTTATTAATCTTATTCCATCATGATTAAAAGTCCTTTATGTGGTAAGTCTTTATCGATATTTACATTTTTCGTTTCATTTGATACATAAACATATCATATTTTTAATAACAGCAAGACCACACACATTCCCGTATAATTTGTATTATAACGCGATCTTCAGTCATTTACGTCTCTTGATGGTTATGACCCATAAATCTGGACAACCTGCATTCACCACATACACATTATTAGTACTTGAAGTATTATATGATCTAAGTATATAACTAAAAGATCACTTGGCGTTTTATCCTCCTGTAGATTCCATCTAGTTATCCTTCTAATGAGTATACAATAATATACATGCATTACATTTCATTCTCAAACAATTCGGTTAACATTATAAATTCTTATATATTAACACCATATATTTCTTCATACGAGTCTCTTTTTTTTGGAAACGTATAAAATAATAACACATACACGAACCATTTAATCCAACGCTTTCGTGTATAAAAGACCTTCTACGAACTTACATACATCCCTACCAAATCTCTTACATAAGTCCTACATGCTTACATAACCATTAAGTACATCATAAACACAGCATCTATGCATAAATTTTCTTACATAGTAGTCTACACGTATAATCACATTTACATAATCTAGTGTACATATCACGTCTTTGTGCGAGTTCCAAAGGCTTCCGTTCTTACCCGAACCCCATAAAAACTTTAAGATAGGCTTGGGATACCTTTAGGAAGCTAAATGGGGCCTAGGAAACAAGCAAAGGTGCGAAAACGTGAAAAACGAGCTTCCGGCATCAAACCCGCGTAGACAGCGACTTTTTGCGTCGGCAGCAGAATGGCCCGGCGTCGCCGACGCCCCCTCTGCAGCCCAAAACATTGTTTTCTGTTTTTTGTTCGTTTCAGCCACTCGTCGCGTATCCCGGAAGTTCCAAAACATGAAATATCAATGTTCAAGCCCCCATATCCTTCTAATACTTAACCCCATGTTTTAAACTAACTACCACATCTTGTTATGTTACTTTCTACGTTTTGGCCCGTTTGATTATACCAAGCAATTTCCATTATGTTTGTTCTTTGAACAACTTACTATAACATTTCTTGTCTCATTTACATACATCTCCTAACCATTTTTTCCTAACTCCTAACATTCATACAACCAATCTTCATTTACGTAATAAGAGGTGAGATTTTGAAACTCACTTACCTTGTGCCTCCGCGATCGTGCTTGCTTCCTTGTTTCCCATGACTCATTAGCTTTCCATGCTTGAGTCCGTGCTAATGTGGCCCCTATCCTCATGTCACCACATTCATAACACGGTTAGCACATGTGATCATACATACTATCATTCATTACTTTCCATTCGTATATTACTTGTCTTGCGTTAGTCAACTATCGCATATATGAGACATGTACTAATGACCAACTTATTTCACGTACTCATAACTCAATTATCACCGTACACATTCAATAAATCATCTAATACATAAGATATGACATCTCTACCCGTATTTGTGCCCGAAAGTCTAGATATGCTACTTATACATTGTTGACTTTATGAAAGTCAACTGTCTTACTTTCATACATTCATATTTTCAACTTATGAACACACTCATAATGATATGGCAGGCCATAGAGATAACTTCATATGCATTTCATACTAACGACGTATGACTCTAAAACTACACAATCACTTAGTCGCATATAAAACGTACACATAACCCATTTATACTCATACTAATGCTTTCATAATTCTACATTTGACAACCACATACTAAGATAGTCAATTTAACATAATCATAACATCATTCATTGCTGGTGAGTTCATTTGCTACGGACATAGTACACTTTCACTTCTTGATTCCAACTAACGATCAATCGAATACATGATGAACATCACACCATCCAAGCACATGGTACAAGCTCCTAATGCATGATTTCAACCAAAGCATACATTCAACCCGAATTATTGTGTGAGTTCTATCTAAAGCATATTCTTTAAGTTAGTTTACAACTAGTTACATCATTATCATATTTCATTCATATATGCGAAGCAAATTCATACAATTTCACATCCTAACTTCACTTAGACATTTCATCATACACTTGGTGTGCATACTATTTTCTAAACATAATGGACAACCCATTCATGCTTTAATTCCCATTTCTTGCATACATCTTATCAATACCACTATAATCAAATAAATTTCATACTATACTTCAAACTAACTAACATATAAGCATCAGACAAAACATAATTCATCAAATTTGCACTAGGATTTGACATGGGTGACATACCCATGTCACCATCTCCATCAACCAAAATGGGTTTTACTTCCAAACATCAAATTAATCGAAATCATGCATAACACATGTTCTATATGATGATTTTAACACACAATCATACTTAATTTCATACCAATTTACGAATTTAATCATAACTCATTTCTAAAAAGGCCATCAAATGAGAATCTACAACTTACCAAGTAATTTATAGGACTAGATAATCAAGGATTCAAGTACATGCATGAGTTTTATCTTAAATCCACCTTCAATTTGGACAAAAGGGGCTTAATTTAGGGTTTCTCCATGTTTCTTCTTGTGGGTGTCGACCACACCATCAACACACACACATATATACTGAATTTCCAAGTTTATATGAAACTTATACTCAATTTCCCACTTTTATTCCTTCTAGTTTATTCTTTTGACACCAGTAACACTAAGTTTCATTCTTTTGTTACTTGACTAACTATTTAACTAAGTTAAATAGCTTGGTTATTTTATTTTATACCATCATACAAAGAACATACTAGTCAATTAAAATTCGTGATTTTTGGGGCATTACAAGTCTACCCCCTTAAAGGAGGTTTCGTCCCCGAAACTTTTCTCATTTCAACTAGACCAATTCTAGTGTTACTTTTTCATTTGTTCATTCATGATGCTTACTACAACATGAATAGATTCGGAATCTTGGCGAAAGTTTTATTCATGCATAAAGATAATTGTACGCATTGTCTCTACGTTCTTAAATTAATTAAATTACTTTCATAATCACATATAAGCCAAAATCTGATCCAGAGCTCTTATTAGTGTCGTCTTCACTTTATAATGCTAGTTCCTAGCATACATCATCACTAGCGGTTCTTTCTTTGAAATTTATTCCAAATGTATACTATTGCTCGTACAGACGTAAGTTTACGGCTTGTTTCTAACTTTCCACTTAAGCATATTACATTTGTACATTTTCTAAACAAAATATATTGATCTATTTCATTCTACTCATCACTATGAACCACCCCCAACATCCCATTACCAACGTTTCTTCTAGTCACCTTCATGTTCATATGAGGGGTCAACATAATATTATACGTATACTATAAACATTCAATGGTCTGTTATGCTACAATAAAACTACCCCCTTTTTATACTAACTTGTTCATACTTGACACTAGAATTAAACATCATTCTACAGTTACTATTTTTACTTGTACCATGCATACCTTTAAGTTATCCTCAAATCATCTCATTCATATCACTTTACTATTAGTTCCATTCACGCACTCCTTACCCTACTAAGCAAGTATGTTGCTCGAGTGTTTTGTGCGAACGTCTAACGAGTACTCTAAACTTTTACTCAAGGATTTTGAATTTGTTCTCCTAATAACACAATTTCCTTCTTTTATAACCCATGAAAGCTAAACATTCAATATATCAATTTCTTATTCATAATTGCGAGCTAAACATTTTACTAACCTTGATCTGGTTAGATAAACCAACAGTCTGTGATCCGAATCAACCCGTTACTTCATGAGTTCGTGTAATACCTAGAATGGTCGCATCCATTCATTTTTCGAGCTTCCGTCTATGCGCATCCTTTCAATAATGTCTTGTTCAGATGAACATGACCAACAAAACCAGCATCAAGGTTTACATTTTCTGACGGTACTTGCCATTAATACGTTCCCTTCAAATACTTATTCCACTCGGTGTTTAAGCACCTACATTCTTTCGTAACTTTCTTACATGTATGCTATAACATATCACACATGCCAATTCTTACATACAATCCTTTCATTTTGTTAATAATTTCGCCAACCTCGCACTTCTACCTATTGTATACGCATTGAAGTACATGTTTGTACTCCTACCAAATCAAGCATACTTGCAAGTCATTTTCTTAGCTTTTCTTGTGGAAATTTTCTTTCCTTGTAAATTACATAAGTCATTCATGTGGATCCTAGCCCATCATTTATTTTGACTCTCATGGATCGATTACTAACATACCTCACACGTAATGTATTCCAAAGCTTATTTATTTCAACTAACGTTTCTTGCTACTACAATAGCTTTCATCGGTTATACTTACTTAATGAATCAAATACTCCATGATATCTTACTGTTACTCGCTAAATAATCATTAAGTTGTCTTCGTTTGACTTTTCAGAAATCCAACTGTAAATACATTCTTATCTATGCTTTATCAATTACCCAACCACCCATTAGGAGGCATTTCGTATCCTAGCTCGTGCCTCCTACTTTTTTTATCAAAAATTTTATTACATCATCCAACCCCACTTCCTTTATGGGGTTTATTCTAAGGAAACTTCTTTAGTCGAGTCATAAGCTCTTACCGAAAGCATAACCTTTTATACATACCTGGCGCAAGTTAAAACCACCGACTCATTATCCATACCTTGCGATGGTTATTTTCTTTCCAAATTGTGGCAATGCATGCCCATTCATCACGCTTACCTATAACCATAAAACTTGTTAAAACAAAACATTAATTACCTGGTTCAAATGGCGATCACCATTTGACCCGCATGAATCATTTGTCCTTTAACCATTCTTGCGTACAAACATATTTGCATACATACATGAAAATTTAAGACATAACTTGAATATTATTCGCTTTAAGGATTATTTACTTGTTTGGTCCGTACTTACTTATAGATTTAAATATCTTCATTCTTATCATACATTCTTACTTGTTTGATTCGTTCTCACTTACGGAATTCAAACATTTTTCATTCTTATCATACATTCTTACTTGTTTGATCCGTACTCACTTACGTAATTCAAACATTTTTCATTCTTATCATACATTCTTACTTGTTTGATCCGTACTCACTTACGGAATTCAAACATTTCATTCTTACTTTTCATTCAACGTAAAACGCTCTCAAGTTACTCGAAATCTTACTACCCATTTCGTGCACACTACCACCTACTTTCCAGTTCTACCGGACATACGTGTGATGACTATCATGGCATCACAAGTTTTATATGCTTCTTGCGTACTGGCCAGGCACACAATCCACATACTAGCCTCGTGTTACCATGTAATCATCACCTTATGCCCTTAGATGTGGGTTTCAGTTCGTGCATTATCTATAAGGTATAAGAGATAATGTTATATTAAGTGCATTATTTATACTTATCCCTCGAATCTTCACATACTCTTACTTATTAAAAAATTGCATACCTGGGACTCGATGGTACAATCTTATGGTTCGGTGCTTGCTCCATATTGCATCCTTGGAACGCCTTTCTTATTTATCCATACCTTACATACACCACGTTGTTAGTTTCTTCATTTAAGTGTACATATACACCTGTTCATTCGGTTTTACCTGCGGGTCTTGATCGAGTCACGGATTGTACGGTTCATATCACAAGAGCACGCAAGTTTGAGTTCAAGTACTTATCTACATGTACTTGATTTCGCTCAAACCAGGGCTCTGATACCAACTTTTAAGACCCTAACACGTTTAGACCGAAAAGACGCAGTGGATATATGTGACATAAAATTTCTTTTATTAATGATTAAAAGTCCTTTCTATGGTAAGTCTTTATCGATATTTACATTTTTCGTTTCATTTGATACATAAACATATCATATATTTAATAACAGCAAGATCACACACATTCCCGTACAATCCGTATTTATAACTCGATCTTCAATCGTTTACGTCTCTTGATGGTTATGACCCATAAATCTGCACAACCTGCATTCACCACATACATTCACATTATTAGTACTTGAAGCATTATATGATCTAAGTATATAACTAAAAGATCACTTCGCGTTTTATCCTCCTGTAGATTCCATCAAGTTATCCTTCTGATGAGTATACAATAATATACCTGCATTACATTTCATTCTCAAACAATTCGGTTAACATTATAAATTCTTATATATTAACACCATGTATTTCTTCGTACGAGTCTCTTTTTTTTGGAAACGTATAAAATAATAACACATATACGAACCATCTAATCCAACTCTTTCGTGTATAAAAGACCTTCTACGAACTTACATACCTCCCTACCAAATCTCTTACATAAGTCCTACATGCTTAAATAACCATTAAGTACACCATAAACACAACATCTATGCATAAATTTTCTTACATACTAGTCTACACGTATAATCACATTTACATAATCTAGTGTACAGATCACGTCTTTGTGCGAGTTCCAAAGGCTTCCGACCCGAACCCCATAAAAACTTTAAGATAGGCTTGGGATACCTTTGGGAAGCTAAATGGGGCCTAGGAAACAAGCAAAGGTGCGAAAACGCGAAAAACGAGCTTCCGGCATCAAACCCGCGTAGACAGCGACTTTTTGCGTCGGCGGCAGAATGGCCCGGCGTCGCCGACGTACCCTCTGCAGCCCAAAACGATGTTTTCCGTTTTTTTGTTCGTTTCAGCCACTCATCGCGTATCCCGGAAGTTCCAAAACATGAAATATAAATGTTCAAGCCCCCATATCCTTCTTATACTTAACTCCATGTTTTAAACCAACTACCACATCTTGTTATGTTACTTTCTACATTTTGACCCGTTTGATTATACCAAGCAATTTCCATTATGTTTGTTCTTTGAACAACTTACTATAACATTTCTTGTCTCATTTACATACATCTCCTAACCATTTTTTCCTAACTCCTAACATTCATACAACCAATCTTCATTTACGTACTAAGAGATGAGATTTCGAAACTCACTTACCTTGTGCCTCCGTGATCGTGCTTACTTCCTTGTTTCCCATGACTCCATAGCTTTCCATGCTTGAGTCTGTGCTAATGTGGCCCCTATCCTCATGTCACCACATTCATAACACGGTTAGCACATGTGATCATACATACTATCATTCATTACTTTCCATTCATATATTACTTGTCTTGCGTTAGTCAACTATCACATATATGAGACATGTACTAATGACCAACTTATTTCACGTTCTCATAACTCAATTATCACCGTACACATTCAATAAATCATCTAATACATAACATATGACATCTCTACCCGTATTTGTGCCCGAAAGTCTAGATATGCTACTTATACATTGTTGACTTTATGAAAGTCAATTGTCTTACTTTCATACCTTCATATTTTCAACTTATGAACACACTCATAATGATATGGCAGGCCATAGAGATAACTTCATATGCATTTCATACTAACGACGTATGACTCTAAAACTACACAATCACTTAGTCGCATATAAAACATACACATAACCCATTTATACTCATGCTAATGCTTTCATAATTCTACATTTGACAACCACATACAAAGATAGTCAATTTAACATAATCATAACATCATTTGTTGCTAGTGAGTTCATTTGCTATGGACATAGTACACTTTCACTTCTTGATTCCAACTAACGATCAATCGAATACATGATGAACATCACACCATCCAAGCACAGGGTACAAGCTCCTAATGCATGATTTTAACCAAAGCATACATTCAACCCGAATTCTTGTGTGAGTTCTATCTAAAGCACATTCTTTAAGTTAGTTTACTACTAATTACATCATTATCATATTTCATTCATATATGTCAAGCCAATTCATACAATTTCACATTCTAACTTCACTTAGACATTTCATCATACACTTGGTGTGCATACTATTTTCTAAGCATAATGTACAACCCATTCATGCTTTAATTCCCAATTGTTGCATACATCTTATCAATACCACTATAATCAAATAAATTTCATACTATACTTCAAACCAACAAACATATAAACATCACACAAAACATAATTCATCAAATTTTCACTAGGATTAGACATGGGTGACATACCCATGTCACCATCTTCATCAACCAAAATGGGTTTTACTTCCAAACATCAAATTAATCGAAATTATGCATAACACATGTTCTATATGATGATCTTAACACATAAGCATACTTAATTTCATACCAATTTAAGAATTTAATCATAACTCATTTCTAAAAAGGCCATCAAATGAGAATCTACAACTTACCAAGTAATTTATAGGACTAGATAATCAAGGATTCAGGTACATGCATGAGTTTTAGCTTAAATACACCTTCAATTTGGACAAAAGGGGCTGAATTTAGGGTTTCTCCATGTTTCTTCTTGTGGGTGTCGACCACACCATCAACACACACACATACATACTGAATTTCCAAGTTTATATGAAACTTATACTCAATTTCCACTTTTAGTCCTTGTAGTTTATTCTTTTGACACCAATAACACTAAGTTTCATTCTCTTATTACTTGACTAACTATTTAACTAAGTTAAATAGCTTGGTTATTTTATTTTATGCCATCATACAAAGAAACATACTAGTCAATTAAAATTCGTGATTTTTGGGGCGTTACAGATGTATTAGGTTGAACTTATTTTGGATATGTTTTTTTTAAGTATTGAATAATATTGGCAAATTGGAAATAAATAATCCCAATTTTCTTAATTTGGCCGATAATAATCTCAAGTCAGTTATTAGCCGATAATAATCTGAACTGGTCATTTTTTTTTGTAAAATAGTCTACTGTTTAAATCGCTTAATGGAGTTAATTTTTTTTCCGATTACAAACTGATGTTTTAGGGCTTTTGATCAGAACGAGAATACAAGTCGATTAATGTAAAACTTACCTCGAAATTGTGCTCGAAATGGCTTGATTTTTGTTAATTAAACTTTAAACACCCGAATTGAAGCACCGTTTTCGTGGGTTGGGGCAGTATTTTGAGGTAAGATTTACATCAATCGACTCGTATTCTCGTTCTGATCAAAAGCACTAAAACAACGGTTTGTAATTCGGAAAAAAAACTTAACTCCGTTAAGCTATTTTAACGGCAGACTATTTTACAAAAAGATGGACCAGTTCGGATTATTATCGGCCAATAACTGACTTGAGATTATTATCGGCCAAATTGAGAAATTAGGATTATTTATTTCCAATTTGCAAATAATATTTTAGACTACTTAATATTTAGAGCTATGTACTAATTTTTATTTTTAAATTTGAGCCGAGCCAACTCGGTTTAAAACCAAGCCGAGCCCGAGCTTTTATTTTCAGCTTGATTTCGAATCCGATCCGAGCCGAGCCGAGCCAGCTCGGTTTATAATCAAGCCGAGACCGAGCTTGCCCTAGCTCAACTCGGCTCGGCTCATAAACAGCCTTAAGCATGAGTGATTTGCTGGTGAACAAGATGCTATTTTATGATGGATGTAGGGAAAAGACTGAAATGCCCCTAATGTGAGGTTTAACAGTTGAATTACATGGTGTTAAGGGCGGAGAGTGAAATAGAGATAAGCTTCATAGATCAGGGAGTAAAATGACTATTTTTAAAAGAATTGGGACAAAACCATTAAAATGACCAAACCAAAGGAAGAAGAATAGAAGTTTACTCTAATTATTAATTTAAACGAGTTGGTTTATCGAGCCACGAGTTGGCTCAAGCTTTTTATAAGTCAAGCTCAAGCTTGAATTTCAACTCAATAAAATAAACATTAAACGACCTAAGCTGAACTAAGCTGACTCATTTAATTAAGTCTATGCCAAAATGCCTCGGCTTAGCTCACTCGTTAAGCAGCCCTAGTCAAAACAAGTTGGCTAAGCACAACTTTTTTTTGTCTAAAAATAAATTTTTATAAGAACTTGTGTTATAAATATCATTTTATAAGAAATTGTGTTATAAATTTTGATTGCAACTTGTGCTAAAAACAAAATAACTATATGGGTCAACTAGGTGTTCAACCATCATTGAACAAGGGTGCAAGCTTATATAACCAACGCTGAGTACATAGAATTTTTTTAGTTTTTCAAAACTGATTACACAGCAAATTAATCCATTTTAAGAATAAACTAGTAATATGACTTGCGGACGATACGTTACGGGGCCATTGCAAACATCAAATGAATTGATCCAAAAGTTATATCATGCGTTAATCATATAAAAACTAATGTTTTGACGTATTGAATTAAACTCAATGTAACATATATGTGCATTGCGGTTGTATCAAAACATAAAGTAAATATAACTTATATCGTACAATTATAATGTGTTATATGTGACCCGACTTATACATAAGAAAAAAAACATAAAACGTGTATAAAGGAAAAAAGAATAAAGCATGTATATAGAAATAACCATGTAAAATGGAGTAGTAGTTTATGTGATAAAATTGCCATTTATGAAAATTTGGTATAAACATTATAAAATAAAAGACAAGTGGGTGAAAGTGAAAATAAAAGCAAAACAGAAAATAAAAGCAAAGAGGGTGAAAGTGCAAAAGGAGGAAAAAAACGAGTACAAAACATAAAGTCCACCGATTTTTGTTTTAAGATAGAACTAGATTTTTACCTGTGTCGCGTGTTGCGGCGGAAACACCACGTTTGTGACTTCGTTACATGCGATACGATGATGACATTAACGTGCGATGCCCACGCATAACTTGACATGTTTTTAACTTTGTTACACATATTACGTTAGTGACATTAACGTGGTTAGGCATAGATAAAAAGAGTATAATGTCTTGCACATTGTGGTGTAAAGTCGTAATAGTAATTTAAACAAAACAATTGAAGTGTTGGAAAAGATGAGGTGTGAAGTTATTAAGTACAAATAAATCATGGGTCAATGAGTCACTTACCAAAAGATTGGGGTTAAATATGTAACATCTATAAACTTGAGGGTCAAAAAAGAAAACTTAAGACCATGGTTCACCAACAATGGTTTTTAAGTTTATACTAATTTTTAACCCACGCATTGCGACGAAGGACGCATTGAGAACTTGATCAATATTGACTCGGTTTGTTACGGGACTGATAAGGTACCGGTACGGTACTGCCAATCGCTACAGCAACTGAATCAATACGTGTTCGGTTCGTTAGCTTTTAAAATATGATGTATCCTCATATTAAGGAACATTATATTCATCCATTACAAAGTTATTTAGTTAACTAATTAGAAAAACACTAATAACTTAGTGGTCTAGTGGTATAGTATTCGACTCACTACAAAAGTAATGTGAGTTCAGATACTTGCAAGTCTTAAGTTAGATGAATTTTTGATGTAAAAAATATTGATAAAAATATTATATGTCGGAAATGATCATATTTGGTCCACCACCGGGGTTCAGCAGGGAGACCCCTTGGGACCTCTTCTTTTTGCCTTAGTTTTGCATCCCCTCATCCACCAGATTCGAGATAGATGCAAGTTACTCTTCCATGCTTTGTACTTGGATGATGGTACGATTATAGGAGATGCTAAAGAGGTTGCTAATGCTTGAGAAATCATCAGGTCTAAGGGGCCTTGTTTGGGGCTTCAACTTAATGTCAAGAAAACAGAAGTTTTTTGGCCATCGTGCAATGGAGTTAAGGCTCAAAAGGGTTTGTTTCCAAGTGGGATTGGAAGGCTGGTGTCGGGTGTCAAACTCCTCGGGGGCGCTGTTAGTCGGGATGCGGGTTTTATCAGTAGGTTGGCCATGAAAAGGGCATCTTGTGCAGTGGATTTGATGAGCTATCTTCCACATTTGCGGGACCCTCAATGTGAGCTCCTCTTGTTGCGCTCTTGCATGGGTGTTGCTAAGTTGTTGTTCGGCCTCAGAACGTGTTAACCCAAGTTTGTTGGGGAGGCTGCTTAGGTTTTTGACAAAGGCCCTCGGAGAGCTATCGAGGATATTGTGGTTTGCGGGGGTCCGTTTTTTGGGGATCTTCAATGGAGGCTTGCATCCCTTCCGACCCGTTTTGGTGGTTTAGGTTTATGTTCGGCTGAGGATGTATCTATGTATGCTTTCGTGGCCTCGAGAGCGCAATCTTGGAGTTTGCAGGACCACATTCTTCGGGACTGTGGTATTGTCGGGTTAGATTTTGATTATGTGTGTGCGTTTGATTGCCTGCACATGTCCCTTCCGGATTTCGATCTTGGCGGTTTCTCTAATAAGGACACCCCCCCTAAAGCCCAGAATGCTTTGGCGAGTGCCCTATTTAGTAGAACTGTCCAGAGTTTGGGAGAGAAGTTTAGTTTATCCCCTCGTCAGAAAGCCGTGTTCGATTGTCTCCGGGCTCCTCATGCTCAGGATTTCCTGACAGTTAAACCCATTGAAGGACTAGGCCAACATATGTCGGCAGTGGAATACCGGGCAATTCTTAAGTACCAGCTAATGATCCCTTTGTTCCCGGTTGATGAGCCCTGTCCAGTTTGCTGCAAGGTTTGTTTAGATACTTTTAGCGAGCATGCAGTCCATTGTAAGGAGTTACCTGGTTTTAAATACAGGCATGATTTGGTAAGGGATATTCTGTTTGATGTTTTAAAGCGAGCATGGATTTCAGCAAAAAAGGAGGCTCCCGTGAACTTTCTAACGGATCCGCTCGATGGAAGGTCTACCCTTCGGCCAGGTGATATTCTTGTGTTTGGGTAGGCCAGGGGAAAAACGCTTGTGTGGACCTTACAGGAGTGTCCCCTCTTGTTGGGCTTAGGGATAATGGGTTCGTTGTTGGCCAGGCTGCGTCGAAGGCGTAATCAGGCAAGGTCGCTAAACACGAAAGGCTTGTTTAGAGAATCAACATGTGTTTATCCCATTTGCTTTTGATACATTTGGTTCTCTAGCCCCAGAGGCCGTGGAATTCCTAAACAGGGTCCAACGGGTTGTGCATAGTAATCTCTCAACATTTAAGGGTCGTTTCATCTTTAGTATGATCGGTTTTGCAATTCAAAAGGGGGTTGCGGCGCAGCTTGTTACCCGTTTACCTGCTACTTGTTTGTAATTTGTTACTTGGCACTTTAATGAAGCACATTCATTAATGATTTTGTCAAAAGAATTCATATTATCAAAAAAATATATATATATTAAGAAAATATAAAACAGAAAACCTAAATGTAAAATAAAACTTCAGTTAAATATTAAGAAAATATAAAACAGAAAACCTAAATGTAAAATAAAACTTCAGTTAAATATTAAGAAAATATAAAACAGAAAACCTAAATGTAAAATAAAACTTCAAGTTAAATATGTAAGTCATGATCCATACGTAAATAAGGTTATGTTAGTGTTTTGGATTAGAATGAAAAAAACAATATATTATGGGCAAGTTAAAGAGGTAGTTGTAAAAGGAATAGTAAAAAAAAGGAATAGCAAAAGAAAGAAGGAGAGAACAATGATAAAAGAGAAAAGAAGATGAAACGGGGTCGAACCCCTGTCCTATGGTTTAGAATTGTCACAACCAACCACCAGACAAAATTAGTGTTTTGATTTTTGTAAAGCGGAACGTTTTATATATAAAAGAAGGTGGTGGTTGTGATGTGACAGCCACCGACCTTCTCATTTAAGATTATATAAATATGTCAGATTTGTCCAAGTTTGTGCAAATAACTAGGACTGTAAACGAACTGAACGTTCAGCGAATAGTTCGTGAACCGTTCGGCAAGAAGTTTGTTTATGTTCGTTCAATTAGCTTAACGAATGAACACGAACAAAAAATTTTGTTCGGTTAGCTTAGCGAACGAACACGAACAAAAGTCTCGTTCGTTCGATTGCGTTTGGTAACATGTCGGTTACGTTTGTTCATGTTCGTCCATTTACGTCCGTTCGTGTCGTTTGATTATATTAAAAATAATAAATAATAAACCTTTTATCTAAACATACTGAAAACTTGAAACCCTGTTTTTTTCTAAGTTAGCTAAAATCTCAACATTCAACACATTTTTTTGCAATGATTATGTCCTAGTTAGTTAAACTTTGAATAATTATGTCTAAGTAGTTCTAGATATATGTCTAAGTTAGTTAAACTTGATTCATCGTTTGGTGGTTGTAGTATACTTCTTGTGTTTTGATTTATTATTTGATAGTTGTATTTAACTACTTATATCCAATGTTTAAGGTTAACAATGTTTTTATTTTCAAGTTAAATGTTCACTTATGATCGTTTTTAGTCGTCTGCATTCGTTTTTGTTCGAGACCTCAGACCAGTGATCACGAATTGTTTGCAAACAACTGAATTTCCTTAACGAACGAACACAAACATAAGAAAGAGTTTATTATTCAGTCGATGCCCCTCTCCTTCTCATTCCTTGATAATATATACATACAAACTGAGATCAATTAGGATCCCTTTAGTATGGAAACAATAATCACAATAATATACAAGGGAATATACAAGGAATATGCTATAATATTCTATTACACCCCCGCAGTCGACGCGGGAGGTGATCGAATGCTGAGACTGGATCGGAAGTCTTCAAAGAGGATGCGAGGTAGGCCTTGAGTAAAAATATCCGCTATTTGGTAGCGCGAGGGGACATGTAAGACACGGACTTGTCCTCGTTGAACCTGTTCCCGAACAAAGTGGATGTCGAGCTCAATGTGTTTGGTGCGCTGGTGTTGAACTGGGTTCCCTATGAGATATATGGCACTGACGTTGTCATAGTAAACAATAGTGGCTTTGGTGGGAGAACGATGAAGTTCAGAAGTAGATTTCGGAGCCAGCATATTTCAGCAACTACATTGGCAACTCCCCGGTATTCGGCCTCAGCACTGGAACGTGAGATAGTCGGTTGACGTTTAGAGGACCAGGAAATGAGATTATCTCCGAAGTAAACACAATAGCCACTCGTGGAACGTCGAGTGTCGGGACAGCCAGCCTAGTCGGCATCCGTGTATGCCAGAAGAGTAGGGTCTTTGTGATTCCCTAGTGTAAGACCGAAGGTGACCGTGCCCTGAATATATCCGATGATCCGTTTTAGAGCATTCCAATGGTCAGTCTTTGGAGCGTGCATGTGCATACAAACCTGTTGAACTGCATAACTGATATCTGGCCGGGTAAAGGTTAAGTATTGTAAAGCACCTGCGAGACTTCTGTAGAGAGTCGGATCTTGGAAATCTGTGCCAGTATGAGCACTGAGCTTAGAGTTTGTGTCCACTGGAGTGGCAACGGGTTTGCAAGAAGTCATACCCGCGCGTTCAATAATGCCGGCTGCATAGGTCTGCTGAGAGAGGAACATAGAGTCCTGGTTGCGGGTGACTGATATCCCGAGAAAGAAGCTTAAGGGCCCGAGGTCTTTCATGGCGAACTCCTTAGATAGATGAGACATGAGACTGTCTTGCAGCACTGTGGATGATGTAACAAGCAGAATGTCATCCCACATAAAGAAGAAGATAAGCAGTGTGGCCATTGTTGTGTAGTATGAATAGGGAAGCATCACAACGACTCTATATAAAACCCAAAGTGAGAACGTAATCAGTGAAACGTTGATACCAGGCACGGGGTGCTTGCTTGAGCCCATATAAAGACTTTTTCAGTAGACACACATGATCGGGATACTGAGCGCTGCGAAAACCCATAGGCTGATGCATGTATACTGTCTCGTTTAGATTCCCGTGAAGAAACGCATTAGTTACATCCAATTGGTGAACCTGCCATGAGTTAGAGAGAGCAATAGATAAAACCGTGCGGATGGTAGCTGGTTTTACCACTGGGCTAAAAGTATCCCCACAATCGACCCCCACCTGCTGTGAGCGCCCATCACAAACTAACCGGGCCTTGTAACGCTCAAGAGTGCCATCAGACCTGAACTTGTGTTTAAATAACCACATACTTCGAATGATGTTCATGTGAGGGGTGCGTGGCACTAATTCCCAAGTATTATTTCTAATAAGTGCATGAAACTCGTTAGTCATGGCGTTCCGCCATGCCGGTGTGGACAAGGCCGATGGGTTTTTGGGGATGGGAGTGATGGTGGTGGTGTGGAGGTTAAACAGTTGTTTAGGTTTAATGATGCCGTCCATGGCACGCGTACGCATGGAATGTTGAGGGGCCGCTTGTGGAGGTGCATTTTGGGGTGGAGTCGGTTGAGCCGGTGACCGGTTGGGTGATGTGTGTGGGTTGGGTGGGCCGGTTTGTAATGGTGGGGTAGGGGTCGCGGTTTGGGCAGGAGGTGTAGGCTGTGGAGTTGGTGGATGTTGGGCCTGGGTGGTGAATTGGGCGGTGTGGTTATGTTGGGCCGTAGGGGTAAGGTGGGCCAATGGGTGGGGGATAGTAGGTTCGGCTAGGGGTGTGTGGTTCGAGGTATTTGGGCGGAATGAATGGACAGTGGGCCAAAGGTGAGTAGGGAAGGGAGTGTTTAGGAATTCATAGGTGGGAGATGGTGTGGTGGTTTTGATGGCCACAAATTGGAAAATGGATTTGTCAAACAAGACATGACGAGAGATGGTAATTTGTTTTGTTTGTAAGTTGTAGCAGTTCCAGTGTGAAGTAGGGTAACCAAGAAACACACATGGGTAGGAGCGGAGAGCAAGTTTGTGAATGGTGTTTGAGGGTAGAAGAGGGTAGCATAAACACCCAAAAATGCATAGATGATCATATGTTGGTGTTTGGCGGTATAGAAGGTAAGTTGGTGTGTGAAAGTTGTGGGTTTTAGAGGGGATGATGTTAAGGAGATATGTAGTTGTGTCAAGGGCATGATGCCACAAGTTGGGTGGGAGAGATGATTGGGCGAGTAATGTGCGGGTGATGTTGTTGATGGAGCGGATTTTTCGTTCCGCTTTTCCGTTTTGTGAAGAAGTGTAGGGACAAGAGAGTCGAAAGAGAATGCCATTTTTATCAAACAATTGTTTAAATGAAGCGTTAACATACTCTTTTCCATTATCACATTGGAAGGTTTTAATGGTTTGTTGAAATTGGGTTTGGACAAATTTGGTAAAGGATTCAAAGATCGAGTAAACTTGAGATTTGTTTGAAAGAGGGAAGGTCCAAAGAAAGTTGGTATAGTCGTCCAAGAAGAGGACATAATACCGGTGTCCGCCCGTGCTTAAAACAGGGGAGGTCCAAATATCACTTTCAACAATATCAAATGGTTGTAAAGTAACATTATTAGATGTATGAAAAGGAAGTCTAGTAGATTTTCCCAAAACACATGGTTCACACAAATGCTTATTTAAAGACTTAAAGACAATAGAGTTTGAATTCTTTAAAGACTGCAATAAAGATGGGCCAGGGTGACCAAGGCGTTGATGCCAGAGACTTGAAGGTTGAGCAATGGAGGTGGATGTGGAGAAGCAATGTGAGTCTTTGGTGAAGGTGTAGAGGTCACCGCTGCTGTTGCACCGAATGATAGGGGTCGGGTCTTGTAGTCCTTCACAAGAAAACCAAATGGGTCAAATTCAACAGACACAGAATTATCTCTAGTGAATTGACGTACGGAAATTAGTTTTCTAATAAGTTTTGGTGCGTAAAGGACTCGGTTTAAAACAAATGGTGGGTAGGGTCGGGGAAAGGTTTGTGGGCCGTGTCCAAGTACCGGTATAGTGGTGCCATTTCCAACTATTATATTTTCATTCATGCAAGTATTAAAAATAGTACCGAAATTACCTGAGTTGGGATCCATACTGATTGTCTCACCCGTATCCATCATGCCATGATTGTAGTCTGGGTTGAGGCTCATGGTGTATAGGGCCTGTTGGATATCAGTCGGGGTATATGAAGCTTGATGCGCCTGGTTTGGTTTGGGTCCCAATATTCCTTGGTCGGGGGTGCTGTTTGCGGATGATCCGGTGGTCGGATAAGGACATAGTGGTGGCGGCGGGGTCCATTGAAGCCATTGCTGCGGAGGAGTGGCAGGCGGTTGTTGAGGAGGCCACGGTTGGGGCATAGTCCATGTGTAAGTTGTCGGGCTCGTCCAAGAACCATACGGCTGCTGTCCGCAGCTGCGGGACCAATTGGTCCTGCCTCGCCCCTTTCCTCGGCCGCGACCACGTCCACGAGACCGGTCTGAGGTGTCAGATGGGGTGGATGAAGGGGTTTTGGTTGTGCTAGCTGTGAGAGCTTAGGCTGCCATCTGTGAAGCATACAAAGCCTTTTCGGCCTTTTGACCTTCGATCATGATAAGCTGTGATCTTACCTCGTAGAACGATGGAGTGGGGTCCTTTTGCTGGAGGATTGTTGAGATGCTTTCATAGGGTTCTGTTAAGCCGCCGAGTAACTGAAGGACCAAGCGCTTGTTGTCGACGGGGGCATCAACATTGGCGAGTTGATCCGCCAGAGATTTGAGCGCCTGACAATATGCCGACATGTTGGGAAAACCATCTAATCTGGTATTGGAGAACTTGTGGGTGAGTTGAAGTGCTCTAGCGGTTTTGTTGTCGTGAAATAATCCCTTCAACGTGGTCCAGGCGTCATACGCGGTCATACCCGGGGTGACAATAGTATTGAGAAGGTCATTAGAGATTGAGCTATAGATCCATTGGAGCACAATCGCATCCAACCGATCCCATTGATCATCGACCGGTGTCGCAGGAGCCTTGTCTTTGTCCGCGTCAGATGATGAAGAGGGTTTGGCAGAAGGTTTGGGGGAGAGGTGTTGGATAACTTGGTAGGCTCGACAGATAGTGCGAAAGAGTTCGCTCCATGTCGAATATTGACTGGTTTCTACCTCTAGGGTGATGGGGATTAGATTTTTAATATTGGATACAGTAGTTGCAGGGTGGATTTTCTGATCCATGGGGACAAAAGAAGTTTAGAAGGAGATGCGGCGGTAGTGGGGAAAGAAAGAAAAGAAAGGGTAGGTGCCATGAAAGAGTTTATTATTCAATCGATGCCCCTCTCCTTCTCATTACTTGATAATATATACATACAAACTGAGATCAATTAGGATCCCTTTAGTATGGAAACAATAATCACAATAATATACAAGGGAATATACAAGGAATATGCTACAATATTCTATTATGAACAGTTCGCAAACATGCTACTTTCCTTAACGAACGAACATGACCTTGTTCGTGTTCGTTCGGTTCGATTACAGCCCTACAAATAACCATCTCCATTGTTTGACTTTGTATTTAGGTTTAACAGGGCTATCTTAGTATGAATAGCCTGGTAGTTCAATATATTAAGATAATGCTAGATATGGTATGTTATTGTTTTGGCTAAGACTTCAAGTTGAATTCAGAGTTAATAATGTTCACGCTATTGAGACTTGCAAATCAAATACTGTTTTGAAAGATTTGCAATTTGTTTCCCATGAAACTAACAGAAACTCATGATCTTCACACAATGGAGGACTTAGTTCTTTCAAATATGAGGACTATGATCCACATACAAACTTACTTGAAAACCATTTGTTGAATCCAAATTTGAATCTAAGTTTGGGTAGGCCTAAAATCTGTAAACAAATTGCAGCTTTCAAACCTTCTGGCAATAACCTAAACCGATAAATCCAACCCAACCGCCGAAAATTTTCGACCGATGAACCGCTACTTAGCAATTCATCGAACATGTCTTACCAACATAAAAGGTAACAAGTCTCCCAAACCATGATTTAATGGATGAAACTACACGAATATAAACAAACATCATTTCGAGTTAACCAAATCTAACCCGTTTTCCAATTCAAAATTCACCCATCTTGCCCTGTACCACTTTGAGTCTTTGACCCGTTACCACGCCCATCTTGCCACCTATTAAGTCCATTTTACTTGATTGTGTTTTTGCTATTTTACATCAATTTTACTTTTATTCACACTTGCGTAAAAAGAAACATTGATGAAGCACATAAACTTATAACAGGGGTACGAAAATTAAACCAACGCCAACTTACATTCTGTCGCGCAAATGATATGCTTGCTACTAAAAGTCGTTACGATCAGCCAAAAAAACATGTCATCTGAAACAGCAGGAGTCCATAATAAACAACAAAAAAACTAAATAGAAATAGATTATTTTTCGAACTTGATAACCATACAAAATACACAACTCTATGCCAACTGTCAAAAAAACTGAAAACAAATAACAAACTGATAAAGATTAGAGAAACAGAGAGCGTAGCGGTAGCACTCAAATCGGCATTGTACACTTTTTTTGCGAGTGCCCCAACATATGGCAACGACCACACTGCACAATTCTTTTCGGCCGTTTCAAACTCTCGATTCTAAGAACCTTCTTTTTGGGCCGACCCGGTGGCCTTCGTGTTTTCGGTGGCCGAATTACTATCTCGCCCTTTGCATCTTCGTTAACATCCTTCCAAAGGCTTTTGTCAGGAATCGGAAATATCATTTGCGAATATGTTTCCCGATAACTTTCGACTTTAAAACAGTGATCCACAAAAACATGTGCGTTTTTCCCGCTAGATATTAACGCGGCTGCAGCGTGTGCACATGGAAGACCGTATATCTGCCACCTTCTACATGAACATACTCGACTTCTTATGTCGACGATATGTGTTCTTTCGGTTGAAACAACCTCGAACTCGACTTCGTTTGCGCGTAACACCTGGTAACAACGCGCATCAGCAACAGCTTCTAGAATCTTCGCTTCGGCTGAGGGGACAACTATCGAGTTCCACATCATCCCCATGTTTTGTCGGTTTTCAAACCACATAGTTAACTGATGACGAATGTGTTCCATTAGTTGTACAACCGGAAGTTCATGACCTTCTAACGCCCAATTGTATAAAAGTTCAGTGACCCGTAATGTGAAATGACCGTAACGGACACCCTCGAAGTACGCGACAGCCCAAAGCTGAGGTGGAAACTCTTGAAGCCAGAGAATAACATCTTGCGAAACTTCCAACATTTCGGATATTTTGCTTTCGAACTCGACTGGCGTAAGAGCATACACCGCACTCCAAAAAATGTTTACGAGCTTCGAGTTTTTGAACGTATCACGAAAGTTTTCACTCACATACCGTAAACAAAACCCGTGAAACGCACTTGGAAAATGCGTTTGGACAGCCTCCACCATGCCCCGTTGTCGTTCGGATAATATCGTAAGCCGAGGCATGTTATCGGTGTTTACACCGAGAAGTTTTCGTAACTCCGACATAAACCACATCCAATTCTCGTCACTTTCGACATCGACTACCGCAAACGCTAAAGGAAACAAACCATCGTCAGCATCAACAGCCGACGCGCATATAAGCATACCTAAATACTTCCCTTTTAGATGAGCTCTGTCAAGCTCCAAAAGCGGTCTACAAGCGTTTAAAAATCCAACAATCGACGCGCGATACGATATAAAAAGCCGTTGAAAACAATTATCCTGACCGGTGGAGAACACCGAAGCTATACTACCCGGATTACACTTCTTAACCTGTTCACAATACGCAGGCAAAAGACGGTATCCTTCTTCAAACGTACCATGTAACGCAGCCATACTCCGTTCTTTCCCACGCCACGCTTGCATATAACTAACCGCAACACCATGTTGATCCCGAATATCCTGCAAAATCTCCTTCGGTTTATACTGCGGGTTATCTCTAATCCTGGACTCAACCGACCGCGCAACCCAACCAACTGACGCCTGCTGATGATGCAGGTTCCTAACACCTTCACACGTATGCTCTCCATGAAGTGTCCTAATCGAAAAAGTGGACACATTCGGACATTTCGCAACGTGAACGCGCCACGGACAGCCTTCTTTCGAACACTTGGCGATGAACCGACTACGATCCGACTTAACTATACGGAGATCAAAGTGTAGAGCTATAGCTATGTCTTTTAAAGCTCTCCTACATGTTTCAACATCTGGAAACTCTTGCCCTATGACTAAAGCATGATTTGTTAAATCTATTGATTCCACTAAATCATGTTGATGATTTTGATGATGTTGTAAGTGATGTTCTGTTAGATTAACTAGCGATTGTTCGGTGATTTCAACTAGATTATCATCAGCCATAGTGAAACAACAATCACAGGCAATATTTCAACTAATTTGATCGAAATTCAACGGTTTAAACAATCATCGGTGAATAAGTTGAAATCAAACGGATGAACAGATTGAATGAAGCGATTACTGGATAGGATGAACAGAAATGAGAGTTGAAATAGAGAGATTTACCTTGTGGAGATCTGTGAATTAGGGTTGTGAGAAGCAATAATGATTTTTGTGGTGGTGTTGTGAGCCCTAAAATTAAAATCCCCTTTTTTTTATTTTTTGTTGATGAAAATCTGGGAAGTGATGAGAGAACCTCACACTGGGCCCATGCTTTGTTGCTGGAGTAAATGCTTGGGGTAGTGAAAGTACGCTTTCACCCTTATTGTAGATATGTGTCGTATTTGATGTGTTTTTTATTTTTTTAGAGGGGATAAGAATTTAAGGCTGCAAACAAGTCGAATGAACACGAACAAGACTTTGTTCGTGTTTGTTTGTTAAAAATATATATGCTCGTGAACTGTTCACCAACACTTATCAAACGAGATTTTATGTTCGTGTTCGTTTGTTACGGAAACGAATTTGTTCGTGTTCGTTTGTGTTTGTTTGTTAATTTTAGGCAACGAAAAAAATGAGCACAAACTAATGTTCATCAACACAAATGAAACAAACGAACACATGAAATCGTTCATGAAGAGAATACATAATACACTGACAATTATTAGATATTTGATTTATCAGAATTTTGAAGTATATAAATAAAATACAAAAACTAAAAACACTAATGAACTATCGAACACAAACGAACACTTATCGAACGTTCACGAACACAAACGAACAAACACGACCTTTGTTCATGTTTGTTCATTTAACTAAACGAATGAGATTTCTTGTTCGTGTTTGTTTGTTTAATAAACAAACGAACCTCCCACCGAACGATTCACGACCTGTTCATTGAATGTTTAGTTCGTTTGCAGCCCTAGATAAAATCATAAAAGTACTAATTTTTAGGATTTGATATGGGATAACCGAAAAAACGGCCCAAACATAAGATAGAGGATGATTTGACAATGGCTTGGATATTGGTAATCCTAAGTCCGTATCTGATTCTAATTTTTTTGTTCCATACCTGGCTTATTATATCTGGCTTATTACTCGTTGGGTATTTGTCAGGTAATTACTCATTGAGTATCGGGCATATACGCGGGTATCAGGTATACCCGTTAATTTATTGAAAATATCCGTTGGGACTCCCATGTGCATTTTTTGCTCTAATATTTATACAATTTATCTTAATAACTATATGAAAGAAAATGTGACCAATATCATACATACATATTATCTTCAAATGCATATTTGAAAGTGGTTCAGAGTCTCTTACCTAGTTAGACACTGGCTCATCACTTACTGGCGTAAAGGTTGCCAAACAACCCCTATGTCTATATAATCTCATCCGTTTATTGATTAACAAAGGTGATACGTGACAAACTCGCCTATAATAACAACTAGTCTCGTCTAAGTTCATAATTTAAGGTTTATTGCACCTTTTGTTCCTCGTCTTTAACCTATTGTTCATACAGTTAGAAATAAAATAGTGAATGCTGAAAGCCTGAAATGATAGAAGGTATATTTTATAACTTCCCCATCCACATGCCATGCCACATGGATTATTACTAGCATGTTTATTTTTTATTGGATTATTTGGATCCTCCAACATATAATTTTGGATCTCGAACAATTAGATTTATTTAGTTCATTCGATAGGATGAGTACCGTCATTAAGAGCATGTGACGTCAAAACTATAAGGATGCCATTTCAAGAAGGGTATGCATGGGCCATATGTCCCCTTGCTTTCAATGAAGGTACTATGATTCTATCTTTCATAATTCTAGAAACACAATTTATCGAAAATCTAGTGGTAATGAGAATTAGATTTTCGATATGGATTGGGTACTCGAGAAAAATACATGGCTTTTTTTAATTTTTAAATCTTTTGTCTTTTCATGAATTACATGTATTTCATTAGGCTTTTTAGTTTTTTAATAACAAGCTAAGCTATTATTAAATACATTTTTATCTGCATCTTGTAAGATTTGAATCATCTACTTCTTAACAAATGAGATATATCTTACCATCATATGATGTCCCTTAGGGAATTTTAGTGTACTAATAAATGTAAATACCAATATAATGAGAAATAAATCCAAAATCTCTAACAAAAAAACTAAAACCACAAAACTTACTTATTAAAGGAGTATGGTCCCAAATGTCGTGCAACCATGCCAACCTATAAAAGTACAACCAGTACAAGTAGTTGTAGCCTGCTACCAATAAGCATGCATCAGGCTCTGTCCTAGATAATCCCCACGACAATCAATCGTGCAGGGGACAAACAGTATAAAGGACAGTGACGTGAATTCAATCAGCATGCACCACTCACTGCTCCGTAATCTCCACTAATGGCTGATGACAGACAAGACAACATGTACATTTAGAAAACGACGTGTACCAATCACGGCATGTGGTCGTACTCCCACCTCTGTACACACTACATGTCGTGTCAGAAGGGAAGAAATGAATATTCCTTGAAAGCGATATTTGGCCCATGAGCCCATCTCCTATGCTAACCTTTCACTATAAATATTTTTACCCTATATTACACTAAAAAACCCTATATTTTCTCTCTCTTTTCCAATTAAATAACTATTTTTTACCTTTCTTATTATCTTTTCTCTCCACTCACAACCACTTTCAAAATATATTAAAAAAGAGTTAATTGCCCGGACAGTCCCTGTGGTTTGTCACTTTTTCACCTTTAGTCCCACATTTTCAAAATAGCATGTTTGCTCTTTGTGGTTTGTTCACTTGTTACTCGGATAGTCCCTAAAGCGGATGAAAGCTAGTTTGCTTAGTTAAATTTGTGTGAAATTACTAAATTACCCTTCTTTTTAATAACAATAACAAATAAAAAACATATGAATAACAAACAAGTGGGGCCCACCACTGTCACCCACCCCACCCTATCCCCTCCCCTTCCAACTTCTTCACCGTAAGAGAGGACCTCTACCACCACCCAACTAAAATTGAGGCAGATGATTAAATTGGAAAAGCAAAGCGACCATTAATCACCTACGTCGTCTAAAATCTTTGATATCATCGCCGGCGAATCAACCAAAATCTTCATCTTCGTCAGCGATGTAACAGTCCTACGACATCACCGGCCATCTTTGTTAGTTTTTTTAGAAGTATGAGGTTATAATGGTTATTATATCGGCGGAATCACATTGGGTTCGTTGACCTTGATCACATAATCTATTAGTACATGTACGACATCACCGGACATTTCAGGACTCATGTAGTGGGATGCTCTGTATATGTGTTTGCAATTAATTCCCAACTCAAGATTTAAATTAGTTTAGCCCATTCGAAATTTGTTAGTCTTATGCGATGACCAAATTAAATCAGGGCCGCTAATTAATTTGATTTGTCTATAATGGTGGTGGTGATAGACAATGTATGTGGCTTTTGACCAGATCACCGGAAAAACAAAGATGGCCGGTGATCTCGTACGACTACTACATCGTTGATGGAGATGATTTTGGTTGATTCACCCGCGACAATATCAAAGGATATTTAATAATCTCGAGGGTCGATTGCGGTGGTGATGGGTTGTTGCAGGTGTCGCCGGATATGATGGGTGGTTGCAGGTGGGTGGGTTTGACGGGTGGTTGCAGGTGCCGCCGGATGCGACGGTGTTAGGATCTGAGTTTGAATTAATTGTAGTTTTTGTTTCAAAAAATGGAAGATGATTGAATTAAAAGAGATTTGCAGCGGAATAAGATGGAAAACTCTTACTACAAGCAATGGTCGTTTGTTTTAGTCATCATCATGCTTTTAAGTTAATTAACTTGCATGTGATTCACAAACTCCTCCTCAGCCTTTGCAATTACAGTTTGGTAATGAGAAAATGCTATGCGAAAGTTGATCTTTTAATAGACAAGTTTAAAGGTTACAAGAGTTGCCTATTTATACTAAACTATCTAACCTCTGAGCATCTTTGATGACGTCAGGGTTAATAGTGATAGGAAACAATATGTAACTAACTCTAAACACTGCTAATACTAAACTATCAGTGCTTGGCACTGTTACATTAATTAACTACACTAAAGACTAAACTCTGATTCCTATCCTCTGTCCTTGTTAACTCTGGCAGACCTTGAAGCTTTGTGAAGGCAGATGATAGGATGAGCAGTCTTTATGGAAAGCAATGTAAGTGCGTCAGAGGATGTAACCTCTGATAGTTGAACCAAAGCTCGGATAGTGTTATTTAGCTTTATATCATCTGTTCCTTTCATAGGGTTCAATCCCAATAATCTCCCCTGGAACAGATGATGCCAAAAACACTTTATTCTTGATTTTTATTCCTCAGAAGGAATTCTCTTATCTGACCTTTGAATTGAAGTTCAACGTTAAGAGATTCCATGTCATCAGCATCTTTTACCAGCTCTAAACATAGTAGTTCTTGGAAGTCTTCTACTGTAAGCTCATAAGCATCTTCCATGGATAGTTTAGTGGCTGCACCATCAGAGTTGAGCAATGTCAATTCATGGGTGTCTTTGTCGACCTTCCATTTTAGAATTTTTGGGTCTGATGGTTTTCTTGAATGAGCCTTTATTGCTGAGGTTTGTGAATGAGTCATCTTTGATAAGTCTTTAGCCAGCTTGGCACTTGTATCATCTGTGTGATAATTAATCATATTCTGAATCCCTTCTTTGATAAATGTATCCTCAAACTCTTTGTCAGTCTTTTCATTCATCTCCCCTTACTTTTTCCTGTGTTGCAGGGCAAGTGTGGAATGGGCAGATGTTGAGCTGGACTTTTTGGAGAGTTGAGCTCTGAGGATAGCATCTTCTTTTGAGTAATCAGGCTTGGGAGGCATGGATGGATCATTTTTCCTTCTCTCTTCGAAACTTTTGTAGGTGTCTATCACCCTCACCTCACCCCATCTCATCACTTGGTTTTTGGAACCATAATGATTTTGGATCAGTTCTTGCTTCATTCTCTTCAACTTCAAGACATTTTCAGAGATATCTGTCTTGTATAAATCCCAGTTGGGAGGAGTTGGCTTTTTAAGAGGGTCTTTCAACATTTCTTGCATTCTATTGATTTCTTCTCTTAGCTCATCTATGCTCCAATCCCTGAACTGAGGCCTTGTTTCCTTATACATCTTCTTTTCCATGATATACTCAATGAGTTCACTCTTGAGCAACTTATCTTCCCTTACTGACAACTGGTTGCTCAGATCCTTGACAAAGTTTTGCAGAATGGTGACCTTACTCAGTTGAAAAGACATGATAATCTGTATTTCTCTATCATTTTTACCAGCTGATTCTCTTTTGGCAATATCCTCTGCTTGCTTCTTTTACAAATCTAGATAGGCATCAACATTTGTTGGTCTTGGACAGCAATCAAGGGATAGAATTGTTCTTTTGTCAGGGTCATCCTCTGAAAAGAAACTTAGGATCTCTTCCCTGACTGCTGGTAAATCAAGAGGATACACTTTTGATGCAGGAGTGACTGTAAGAGTTGAAGAAGTTGTTAGCACTGATGTGGGGATCACTGGTGTTGATGATATTGGAAGAGGTGCAGAGATCTCATCATCATTTATCCCTTTTGTGATTTTTCTCCTTTTAAACCTTAAGGTGGGTGATGGTGGTTGTGGGATTTTTGGTGGTGTGGATAATGGTTGAGTTGATGTGGGAAATGTGATTATGGCAGTGGATAGAGATGCATCTGTTGCAACCTCTGCTATATCAACAGATATTGACACAATAGTTGCTGTAACATCTGCTTGTGTGGATGTGGGTTGTGGTTTTGAAGATGTGATAGGTTTTTGAGAGGCAGAGGTTTTAATGGTTGGATTGGTTTCAGGCTTAGTTTTAGGAGGTGTGGATGTTGGTTGCCTGGCTTTTCTAGCAGGAGCTCTTTTTTGAAGAAGTACCAACCTCTCCTTTTTCTTTTTGCTGATCAATTTTTTTCTCAACCAACACTCTGCTCTCCTCAATCACATTCTTCTTGTGACTAGCCCTTCCCTGGCCACAAGTTCATCAGTCAAATCAATCTTCTTTGAACCATCAGGCCTTGGGATATTTACTGTTGGTCTGGACTTATCATCATCTATTGTTAACTTCTTTGGACCCAAAGATTTCTCCCCCTTTTTGGCTTCATCTGTTGTAACAAAGATAATCGTTGGAGGTGCATGGCCAGTGGTTGTGGGTAGATGTGCTTGGATGGCTTTAATGTTTGCTGCAGTGTCTTGATACCTTGATTCAAACAAGTTTCGAACATTATTCACATGATGCTTGTGTTGTAAATCCAAATAATGTTGTTGATGTTGAAGCAAAGGGTTAAGAGCTTCTTTGAGATCAGCAGTGGATAGAACAGAGGGTTGACTTTTTGTAGCTATCATCTGCTTTAGTAAATCTTTGATCTCACCAACAGGGTTTTCTATTTTGGTCACTCTCTCCGTCAAATCCTGGTATTTTAGATCTTCACCTAATTTAATAGGATCATCTCCTACCAGTGGTGGTAGTTATATCTATGTTATCATGAGCAGTGGTTTTAGGACCAGCTTCAAACATAGATGCCCCTTTGTCTTGGTACAGGGGACTTCCCACAATAGAGGTAACAGTTGTTGCCTCAGCAGTGGTTGCCTTCAACCAAGTCTTATTTATGAAACCACTGTCCAACTGAGAACTAGGGAGTTCAGCAATTGTAGTGGCTGCTTGTGTTGAAATATCACCAAGGGTTACATGTAACCCAAGGGATGTAGCCTCTTCATTTGCTGATGGGCTAGCAATGAATAAAGAATCAGACCCAGCCATTGGATGAAGTATATTCTCCGTAATAGGTTGTTGAGAAGTGCTGGTTTGTGTCCGAACCAATTCAATTGCATTCAGCAAGGGTACAATTGTGGGTGGAAGTGAAGGTATTGGTGAAGGTGGTTGAGTAGAAAGCGACATTGCCCTGAGAGAGGGGCTGTGGAAGATAGACCCAAGTGGATCTAGAGCTTCATAAAGTGGTTTCCCTGTGTCTACAACCTTTTCCTTTTGTGAGGAAGAAGGAGGAGTTTCAAAACCGGTGGGAGATCTTTGAACCAACAGTTGTGAAGAAGTAGCAGCAGTGGTTTGTGACTTTGGTGCTGTTACAGGGTTAACCTCTGTGATCTCATCTTCCAGAGGACCCTTTTTGGGTTTGGTGGGCTTTTTGGAGATTGTTTTGGTTTTATTTTTGGAAATTTTTGGTGTGGGTTTCAGGGCAGCGGTTGTGTTGCCCTGATCACCAAGAGCAGTGGGCTCAGTAGCAAGAGGTTGAGATTGAACATTTTGTTATGGTAAAACTTGCTCAACCTCCTCTACTTGTGTTTTCTCAACCTTATCTTGGTTTGTTATTCTGGTGAAAGTTTCATGATTTAGGCTGCCTGGATTGACCACAGCGCCTTGTTTACTTTCAGGACCTTTGATTTGATCCTGCAAGTAAACACTCAAGAAACGTGGATGCATCAAAAAAGCTTTTCTTTTTTCAATTTTTTTAAAATTATTCACAAGATCATTGAACAGTATCTGGGAGTAGTTAAAATCTATTTCAGTTAAAATTGCATCCCCCATATATTGCATGTTCAATGGGATTTCATTGAAAGCAGTGGATTTTGCTGAGAGACAAGTAAGAATGGTGTGAAAGAAAAATCTCATCTTAGCAGGAAAGTTCGGTTTAAAAATGGTCATACCTTTCATCTGGCCGATATAACCTCTTTCCAGAAATTCTGCTTGGATCTCATTTATTGGAAATGACACAGGGTGTTGTATGTCATTTAACTTGAAAACTTGAGAGATCGATTGGGGGCTAATTTGCATCAACACCCCTACTCTTGAAATTATTGCATAAGGAACACCAGCAGCAGATGAGTGAACCTTTCCATTTTTCCAGAAATCACGAAGAGCATCAATGTAAATGGGGGCTTTGACGGTTATCATGTGCAAGAATTTTAACTTTTGCAAAATTCGGATCATTGGATGATAGCGAGTATTTGCGTCGTTTTCTTCAAGTATGGCAGTGTAATTGTGTGGGGTTTTTATTATGAGAATGAAAGGTGGAGGTTCTTCTTGCGATTTAGCTTTGGATTTTGAAGATTTTGATTTGGGAGCCATGGTGTTTGAGAGAAAAAATGTTTTGAGATTTTGAAATCTACACAGTTTAGGGTAACCATTGGTGAGATAAAACAGGGGTTTTATAAGGGTTTTGAAAAAGTGAACATGACGTAGCATCTGTTGCAAGATCGGATGGCTAACATCTGACCACGTGTAACCACTGATGAGAAAAGTAACCGTTGATGTGGCAAACCACTGTTTTAGGACAGAGGTTTGGACAAAACTGATTTTTAACACTATCAGTGGATAGCTATTTTGAAAAATGGTAAAAGATGGAAATCAGATGATACGCTTTAACAGTGGATAAGATTGTTAAGCCCATCAGAGGTTTTGAACAAACAGATGTTATGAACAGACTTTTAAAGATTTATTGAAAAACTTCAATTTTAACTATTTTTAAGGTATTTTTTATTTTCTGAAAACATTTTGATGCTATATACACATGGATTTACAAGAAAACTTGTTTTTTTTTAATCCATGTTTAGTATACCAAGCCTTGAGATCAATTTTTCAAAGGTAGATGTATCCCATGCCTTGGTTAAAACATCTGCCCATTGATCTGAAGTATGGACATGATGCAAATAAATCAAACCTTTTTCATAGCAATCTCTCACAAAGTTATGTCTGATGTCAATGTGCTTTGTAGTTGAATGAGAAACTGAATTTTTGATGATATTTTCAGCAGCTTGACTGTCCAATTTGAGTGGAGTCTTTAGTGCAATGATACCAAAATCCAACAACTGGTTCTGAAGCCACAAGAGTTGAGCAATGCAACTAGCAGCAGCAATATACTCTGCCTCAGCAGTGGATGTTGAAACTGCAACCTGCTTTTTGCTTTGCCAAGACACTAGACAATCACCTAGGAATTGACATCCTCCTGATGTGGACTTCCTTGTAGTTTTACAACCAGCAAAGTCATTATCTGAAAAACCTGAAAGCTCAATATTCTCATTAGCTGGATACCAGATACCAAGTGTGGGAGCACCTTTTATGTATCTGAATATCCTTTTTACAGCAATAAGGTCAGACTTTCTAGGTAATGCATGTGATCTGGCACAAACACATGTTGCAAACATGATGTCTGGCCTTGATGTAGTTAGCTACAATAAAGACCCAATCATGCTTCTATAAAGAGTTTGATCAACCAGGTCATCTTTACCATCAATGGTAACTAGCTTGGAAGTTGCCATGGGTGTGCTACATGGTTTACAATCATCCATATCAAACTTTTTAAGCAGTTCTTTCACATACTTGTTTTGATGGATAAATGTACCATTGTGCAATTGTTTAACTTGAAGATCAAGAAAACATTGGAGCTCACCCATTGCACTCATCTCAAACTCTGCTGCCATGAGTTTTCGAAACTCTTCACACATAGTAGTGCTTGTGGATCCAAAAATGATGTCATCCACATAAATTTGGACAAGCATCAAATTTTTTCCTTTCCATTTTAAAAATAGGGTTTTATGTATTTTGCCTCTAGTAAACCCTATGGATAAGAGAAAAATGGATAGAGTTTCATACCAGGCTCTTGGTGCTTGTTTCAAGCCATACAATGCTTTGTTGAGCATGTAGACATGATCAGGATGGAATGCATCTTCAAAACCTAGAGGTTGACAGACATACACCTCTTCTTTGATTTTTCCATACAAAAATGCACTCTTTATATCCATTTGAAACACCTTGATGTTGTGGTTAGCAGCAAAAGCTAAGAACAGGCGAATAGCTTCCAACCTTGCTACAAGAGCAAAAGTCTCATCATAGTCTATACCTTCTTCCTGTCTGTAGCCTTGAACCACGAGCCTTGCTTTGTTTTTGACAACAATACCCCTTTCATCAGTTTTGTTCTTGAAGACCCACTTTGTGCCAATTGGACTTACATCTTTTGGTAGTGGCACAAGCTCCCAAACTTGTTGTCTTTTGAACTGAAGGAGTTCTTCTTGCATGGCCTCTGCCCAGCTGTTGTCTTTCAGTGCCTCTTGGTACTTGATTGGCTGTATGAGTGATAAAAAAACCAGCAAAAAGACAAATATTTTGGGATTGGCTTCGTGTGAGCACCCCAGATTTGATGTTGCCAATAACTTGGTCTGCTGGATGGCTTTTGAGATAAATCAAATCAACTTGGTATGGAACAATAGCATTTTGAGGTGATGGCTGCAAATGTGTATCATCTGAGCTAACCTCTGCTGGTGAAATTGAAGTATCAGCCACGGATGAGAATGGTGGTGGTGGTATTGGGGGTATAGAGGTAACATTCTGAAGATTTTGGAGCCCAGATGTAGGACTTTTATCAACAGATACTGGCAGAGGTTTGAGGATCAACCACTGTTGACCCAGAAGTGGTAGAGTTTACACAAGAGCTTGTAGCACCTGATCCTCTGTTTGAAGAATAGACTTTTGTTTGTGGAAGCACACAGTCATATCCTTGATCTTGATCTTCTTCAGATGATTGTGGTGTACCTGCATTGTCAAGCTTGATAGAAACATCAGCAAATGTGAATTTATCTAAATCAAAAAGCTCTGCAGGATTTGCTGGGATTTTCAGTGATGATAGTTCATTGAACTTCACATTCAAAGTTTCTTCAACACACTTTGTCCTAGAGTTAAAAACTCTGTAGGCTTTGGCAGTGGTTGAGTATCCCAGAAAATAACCACAATCAATTTTGGCTGCAAACTTAGATATAGAATCTTTTAAGTTCAAAATGAAACATGGACAGCCAAAAATTTTAAAATATGAAATCAGAGGTTTGATTTTATACAAAATCTCATAGGCAGTCATTTGATGCATGGGGTTAATCAAAACTCTGTTTTGAACATAGCAGTGTTTACAGCCTCTACCCAAAAAGACAGGGAAAATTTTAAAATATGAAATCAGAGGTTTGATTTTATACAAAATCTCATAGGCAGTCATTTGATGCATGGGGTTAATCAAAACTCTGTTTTGAACATAGCAGTGTTTACAGCCTCTACCCAAAAAGACAGGGGTAAACCAGAATCTGCTAGCATAGTTCTTGCTGATTCAATTAAGGTCCTGTTTTTCCTTTCAACCACCCCATTTTGTTCTGGAGTTCTTGGAATGCTATATTGTCTAACAATTCCTTTTGACTCACAAAAAGCATCCAACTCCCTATTTTTAAACTCTGTTCCATTGTCACTTCTAAATATTTTTACTGGAAGATCAAGTTGCTTTTCTACTTGTTTGACAAATTTTTGCAAAATGCTTGCAGTTTCATCCTTAGAATGAAGAAAGAAGGTCCATGTAAACCTAGAGAAATCATCAACTATCACTAGGTAATACCTTTTGTGTTTTAAGCTCATGATATGCACTGGGCCAAACAAGTCCATGTGCAAAAGTTGTAAACACTGGCTTGTTTTGGACTCTTCAATTGATTTGAAAGAACTTTTATGTTGTTTGCCTTTTAAATAGGAAACACAATGTTCATCACAGGAAAATTGCTTGTGAGGCAAGCCTCTTACAAGAGTTTGTTTTGAGAGTGTGGTGATAGTTTTAAGATTTGTGTATCCAAGTCTTCTATGCCATAACTCGGTCTCTTTGCTAGAAGCAACTGAGAATAGGCATGTTCCAGACATAAGATTATCTTTTAACATATCTACCACATACACATTCCCACTTCTATGTGCAGTGAGTTGTGCTTTGCTCTCAGCAATGATTTGATCAATCTTTTTGACAACCTCTGGTCCCACAATTTGACAAGTTTTCTTAGTGAAGAAGGATCCATATCCTCTATCACTCATTTGTGAGACACTCAGCAGGTTAAACTTCAGATTGTCAATCAAATTCACATTTTCAAACTTGAGTTTACCAGCCAGAACCGACCCAGACCCTAAGACCTTTCCCTTTGAGTTATTACCAAAAGATATATCACCCCCCATGAGCCATTAAGTCCTTGAGAAGAGCTCTACATCCTGTCATGTGCCTGGAACCTCCACTATCTACATACCATAAGCTATCAAGGCAAGTAAAGGGCCCCTGCACATCAAGTAAATAGAACAGTTAAGGTTGGTCTCCAAAGCCAAAATGGCTTTGGATGGGGTCACAAATGGTCCAGTCTCAAGTCTAGGACAATGGTTAGTGGTTTTGAAATTTTCTTGTAACATCTGCTCTTGACCATTACCTATCAGATGATTGTATTCATAAGGGTGCCTGTTTACTCTTTGCCTTGAAGGCTTTTTGTAGCCTTCATAAGCATGAGGAACCTTTTTGTAAGCAGGTTGGCCATACCCTCTTGGAAATGAGTTTGATGGTGGAGCATCTGTCGCTTGCACCTCTCTTTGAACAGAGGTTTTGGTTAAGGCTTTTGTAACAGATGTTTCAATTGGTTCAAAACTCTGCTTGGATTTATTTCCAACAGAACTTGAACTTTCTCTTTCAAGTGCTTTTGCCTTGATCTCTTTTACCTTTTGTTCATAGTTTTTGAGATAGGCACACTGTTGAGTTGAGTGATTTGTTTTGCTGCAGATGGTGCATTTTGAGGAGTTTTTGATAACACAAGTTTTGTTAATGTCATAGGCTTTTAAAAGAAAACAATCTGCAGCCACATGATTTCTTTTTTCACAAAATTCACAAAACAATTTTTTAATCTTTACTCTTCTTTTCCTATCAGACTTTTTCTCAGCAGTGGTTGTGACCTCTGTTGGCACATCTTTGATAGGGATCATCGGTGCTTTTGGGGCTTTAATACCATCAGTGGTTGTGAAGTCCATTGGCTTAAAGTTTTCTAAGATATCACATTCATCTGACCAGGTTGGTTAAAACTGATATTTTTCAATTTCTTTATCTTTTGTTGAAACCTCTGGTTTTTCCAAAACAATTTTATTTCCAGCTTTATCTGTGATTTTTATCTCTTCACCAGCCAAATTTGTAGGGACAACTTCAACCAACTCATAATCAATTTCAGCAACATTTTTCACATTTTGGTCATAGGCTCTAAAACCTATACCAAACTTGATGTGGCTCTTGATCTGAGCATCAAGCATAATTTCATAACCTTTGCAGGACTCAACCCATTTTTCACAAGTGATTTGGGTTTCTTCTAACTCCTTTTTACAAACTTGGTATTTTTCTACCATAGTTTGGAGTTGGTCCTTGGTTATGCTTGATTCATGTCTTAGGCTACTCATTTCAGAATCTTTTTCACGTAACTTTGATTTTAACTCTTTAATCAGTTTTTCAAAATTAAGTTCATCTTCTAAAATTTTGTTTCTCAGGTTTTCATTCACCTTTTTGATGTTTGCAAAAGCAGTGATGCATTTGTCAGAACATAGATCTTTAAGGATCTGAGGTGATACCTTTGTAGCAGCCATAAGAGCACAGTCACACTCATCTTCACACACAACAATGTTCCATGGGTCAGTAGGAGAGTTCTTTTCCTTATCAGCAACATTTTCTCTTTCTTCACTTGAAACCACTGTTTCATCACAAACTTGAACTTCATCAGATTTTGACACTATCTCTACAGATTCAACACCTTCAGCAATTGTCTCTAAGACCATTAAACAAAATTCTTGTTCAACATCATTTTTGGCCATTAAAGCAAAGTTCTTATCAGTCAAACTGCTCCAGTCAACATAACTTTGTGTGAAAAAGCTTTGTTGACCAACCTCTGCTGGACTAGCAGTGGTTTGAGCAGGTTGTGTAACAATGGGTGCTTGTTGAACAAGCACTTGAGGATGAGATGGTGCCTGAACATATTGAATTTGTGGAGCAGTGGATTGAACATAATGCACAGGAACAGTGGTAGCAGGATGTGCAAAGTGGGCAGTGTTATGAACATGTTGAGTAGGGGCATATTGGGAATAATGAGCAGTGTTTTGTGTGTGCTGAGGTCTAGGGCCAGGATGAGTCACTATTGGTCCAGAACTTTGAGACCTGCATTCTCTGGCAAAGTGTCCTAGCCTATTACACTTATAACACTTGACTTTTGATTTATCCAGCCCAACCTTCAACCCCCCATGCAAACCTGGGAATTTTCTACCAGTTCTCTTGTAAAACTTACTAGCCCTAACACTCAATAAGGCCAGTTGGTGCAAAATATCCACTTCTTCAAGATCAGAAGGTTCAATGTTGTCACACCCCGACCCGCAGCGGAAATAAGAGTCGGGGCATAATTGGGTTATCACCAAAGCACATGACATTTACTATTATGTTTCATAATTAAATGAAGTCAAAGTTACATTTCTCAAACATTCAAACATGTTCATTCATTACAAAGGAAAATAACCAAACATAATAATCCAAATACTAAATCGTTTTATTTCTTCTAATCCAGGTCCTACGTGTTCCTAGCTGCTGCTGGTTCACCTGTATCATGTGTAAAATGGGAGGTTTTTGGGTCAACATAAGTTGGCGAGTGAACCTTATAGATAAACATTTAATAATGATTTTTCTGGTTAGTTTATCAATAAAATATTGTGCATAATCATAAAAGAGCATATGTATGAAATCAAGCAATGGCAACATCAGTTACAATTATAACATACATTAACAATCGATAGCATACATGAACATACCAACATCATATGATAATTAACATAAATGAACTGTGAGATCAAGGCTCAATCAAACGGAGCCGATCGTATTGCATGAACTAAAAATGTAAATTGAACTGTGCGCTCAAGGCTCAATCAAACGGAGCCGAGCGTATTGCATGTATTGAAATGTAAATAAAATGACCGATCAAGGCTCAATCAAACGGAGCCGATCGTGCGGGCACGCCCTGATCAACCGCATAATAAAATGGGGATCAAACTCAACCTCGAGGGATGGGGAGCTACGGCCTCAGCAATTGCATGTACTGAAATAATAATTTGTAAACAATAATAACTACTTATCAGCAACAACTAACACACATGTCATGATATGATATATGCACAATAACTTAGTTATAATAAGTAAATGAACAAGACACATGATACACCCCAAAGATGTGATTAAAACGGGGAATTTGAAGGGTTCACTCACATTGGGTGCGTTGGATTTGAGTTGGTGAGATGCGCACGATTTAGACGAAGCGAGTCAACGAGGAATCACTGACCTAAATAATAATGGGAAAAATATATTAAATGGATGGATTTTATTAAAGATTTTAATGGGATTTTTAGATATATTTTTGTGAGTTTATGGCTATTTTCTATCCTTAAAAATGTTATTTTTAAGTATTTTTAATTTAAATTAAACAAATAAATATTTAAAAAAAAATATTTTTTTCTACTGTTTGACCGTTGACCGTTGACCGTTGACCGGTTCGGTCAGCGGTAATACTTGCGCCGTGCGGGATTCGAACCGGTGACCTTCCGTTCACGCGCACGTAGCTCTACCAACTGAGCTACGTGACTAACTCGTTAGAAATCCAGTTCTTATTATATTTATACACTTATTCGAATTTACCGAAAATTCCTTTATTTTGCAAAACGTTTTAATCTCATTGAACCGGTGTTTGGGACGGGACTCGATCGCGCGACGTGTAGTTTGTTTTGCACACAGTCCACCGCTGGACTGTGTGTCTAACCCGGTTATATTCTTGATTTATATTATACTTAACAACTACTCGTTTCAACCCGGTTAGTTTATGAATAAAAAGGAATGTTTATTACGCAGAGTGTGTGTAGTAAGGATCGAACTCGCGACGTGATTATAAAATGTGCACACAGTCCACCGCTGGACTGTGTGTCTAACCCGTTTATAAACCGAATTTTAATTACTCTTATGTTCTGAAATAAGTTCATCTTCTTCGTCGTATAAACTGTCAGCGCATTCCAACTGGTTAAGATTGGATTTTGCGACTTAAACACTATCAGTAATTCAATATTAAGGAATGGAAAAAGTTTAAAGAACAGGATTTACCGATTGGAGATAAACACAGGAATCCGGCGAGAGTTTTGTCGGTGCAGAAATTGAGCTCCGACTGTTGGAACAATTAACGGTGTGGGTCGATTAATTATAGAGTTAAATCATCTAAACAAGGTTTAAATGAAGTGTAGGATGTCTTACCCTTTCACAGCGAAACTCCGGCAATTTCAGGAACTTTCCGGCGAAAATGGGATTTCCGATAAGTGTTGGCTAAGATTGGTTCTGATGATGGAATTGTGTTAGAGATTGACTAATCACATGATTTAAACAAAAAGAGTCGAAGAATTTACCGTGAAAATGCAAGTCCCGGTTTTCCGGTGAGTTGCAGAAAATTTCCGGCGATCGATTTTAGAAGGTTTTACGGCTCAGAGTCTTGACGAAAATGAAATTGAGTGTTGATGTGGTAGTTATGAAACGCGCAAATGATCAGGACTTGGATTAAATCAGAGATTGGTACATTTTCAGTTACAAATACCGAAAGTGATGAGGACTTTAAGTTCAATCATTTAGGACTTAATTGGAAACCGATATTCATCGGTTATGAGCTAGACAAACGAAGTCGAAAAGATTCAGCGTTCAATTTGCCGATTTCCGTTATTCAGCTATCACTATCCGTTAATTCGTGTTTGCGTATAAAACTCAATTGTTTTCCTAATATCAACAGAAAACAATTGGTGGCGGAGTGGTTTGGAGACGGAAGATAAGTTGTTGTATGCAGTTGACCCGGGTTCGAGTCCGGTCAGCTCCAAATATTTTTTATTTATTTTATTTTAACTTTTTATCAAATATAATTTTTATAGTTTAGTTTATATATTAATTATGTAACGTTTAAACTCAAAATACTCATAAATACTTAATGTCATTTCATAACTTGGTATTTGATTACAAAACGGAGCGGGTTTTGGAGACCCGATTTATACAAATGTTACAAATGTGTTGCAAGTCATTCAGCTCAAAGGATAAATTGTCAGAGGTTTGGCTTTCCCACTAGCAGCAAAAGCATAGTTGGGTGCATATGTTTCAGATCCAAAGTTCCCACCAGATGTAATATCTATATAGTGATAATAACTTTGGTCCTTACTGCTGCCAGTACCCTCTTCTTGGCAAAAAAGAGCTGTATTACCCAATGAGTAATCATCAGTCATTTTGACAGAATCTTGCAACTTCTTTTTCTGGTTTAACTCCCTCTCATAAGTGAGGAGTATCCCATGAAGTTGTGTCAATGACATTTCTTTAAACCAAACAGATTTTCGCGTTACATAAGCTACCGTCTCCCACTTATCTGGTAACGATCTAAGGAAACGACTATTGACAGTCGAATCAGGAAAAACCACGTTAACCAGTCTAAGTTCACTGATGAGACAACTGTAACGTTCAAATTGTTGTGTTAGAGACTCTCCTTTCAAGTGACAAAACGTTTCATACTGCTGATTTAGAACATCTCTATTACTTTCTATCACTTCCTTAGTTCCATCGAATTGCTCTTTAAGTGCATCCCATAACTCCTTTGCACTATTGCAATGGAGTAGACCAGCATAAATTTCATTGGGTAAGGCCAAAGCATCTATGCTAAATGCCTTAGCATCCAATTCAATTTTCTGGAAATCCCGCTCCGAAAAGTTTTCAGGATTTTTTGGCACTTGTTTGGTTGGATCTTCTGTGCTTGGAACCATTGGAATGTGAGGTCCATAAGCAACAGATCTCCAGCAACCGGTGTTTTGCTGGGCAAGGATATAACCCATCCGTCGTTTCCAAATGAAATATTCATTTCTTGAGCATCGGCGGTTTGAACAAGGAACCAGAATTGGCATCCTGTGTGTTTTGAGACATTTTCAGTTTTTTTTTTCAGATTTTGTTTTTAAAAAACTTTGAACGTAATAAAAACTCTGAATATCAAACAAAAACAACCAAACTGATTAGCAAGAGAGTTGATCTGTTCGAACCAAATCGATTGTTAGATCGAATTTGATGAATAAAAGCTCTGATACCAATTGTTAAGATCTGAGTTTGAATTACTTGTAGTTTTTGTTTCAAAAAATGGAAAATTATTGAATAAAAAGAGATTTGCAGCGGAATAAGATGGAAAACTTTTACTACAAGCAATGGTCGTTTGTTTTCGTCATCATCATGCTTTCAAGTTAATTAACTTGCATGTGATTCACAAACTCCCCCTCAGCCTTTGCAATTACAGTTTGGTAATGAGAAAATGCAGAGAAGATGATATGCGAAAGTTGATCTTTTAATGACAAGTTTAAAGGTTACAAGAGTTGCCTATTTATACTAAACTATCTAATCTCTAAGCATCTTTGATGACGTCAGGGTTGATAGTGACAGGAAACAATATGTAACTAACTCTAAACATGCTAATACTAAACTATCAGTGCTTGGCACTGTTACATTAATTAACTACGCTAAAGACTAAACTCTGATTCCTATCCTCTGTCCTTGTTAACTATGGCAGACCTTGAAGCTTTGTGAAGGCAGATGATAGGATGAGCAGTCTTTATGGAAAGCAGTGTAAGTGCATCAGAAGATGTAACCTCTAATAGTTGAACCAAAGCTCGGATAGTGTTATTTGGCTTTATATCATATGTTCCTTTCATAGTGTTCAATCCCAACAGACGGTGTTCCTTGGTTGTCGTCGGAATTTTGGTGGTGACCAGAGACAGGGTTGATGGTGGCAACTAGTTTTTGCAAAGAAGAAAGGATGGGAACGTGGGTGGTTAGCCTCATTTATGGGAGAAGAAGATTATTATTGTATGTGGGCCCCACACATATATATATAATAATTATTTAATTTAAATTGTTTAATGATTTAAAGGCAATTTAGTCATTCAGCATGGACTTAACTGAGCAAACTAACTTTCATTCGTTTTAGGGACTATCCAAGTAACAGGTAAGCAAACCACAGGGAGCAAATATGCTATTTTGAAAAGGTGGAGACTAAAGGTGAAAAATAACAAACCACAGGGACTATCCGGGCAATTAACTCTTAAAAAAATATAGGGAATGAACAGTGTTCTCTCAAATATACAGATCAACAGTAACATTTTCTCTCTTTTCTCTATTCACAACCATTTTTTATACTATTTATGTTATAAAAACTCTACTCACATTATTTTGATGGAAAGGATGTGAAGGGCTCCAACTTTTACTCTTTCACTCTAAACATACACATTGTTTCCCTTTCTCTCTCTAAAAAGAACAATTAGTTATTCTTACGTCAGAACTTGATAAGAGAATAACCTTCTTCTGGTATTAACGACAATATTTGTTTTGCAGATGATCTTTGAAGATCCTAACTATATCGATTAAAGAAAAGATTTTGAAGACCACCGATCGCAATACAAACTTAAGGTTCTATCCCCTAACAATTTGAACCGGTTTCCTCACTTACGTGTTTTCTTCGATCAATAATGTAAAATTTAATTATTTTTTTTAATTCTAATATGTGACCAAAAAATATAACGTGAAAAAGAAAAAATTAGAAGGCAAAAACCCTCGTGTTGAGATTAAAGTCGATGAGGTTGTTGATGTCGCCGATATAGAGAGAAAAACAAAACCCTTCTCAACTCCCCTACTTCTTCAAAACCCATAATCCACCACCACCAATCTTCGTCAGATTCTTGCTTTTTCATCATCTTCAACAACCCCACTTCATGGATAATCTAGCCCTTTACACTTCTTCTCACAAACCCATTTTGGGTTCTACCACCAACCCTCGAACCGATTCTATAATCTCCACCAAACCCTCCTTCTGTTTGTTCAAAATCCCCAAATCAAGAACCTCAATTTCGGCTCTGTCTCGCCGTCAAGATTCAACCCCACAAAGAGTTATCAAATCAGAAGGTGATTCTTTGCATACCCTTTTCTTAATTTGCAATAAAGTGTTAAACTTTACATGATTTACATTCTTTAAGTTACAATAATCTTGATGTGTTCAAGTCAGATGGTGTTTCTTTGCATACCCTTTATATAAATTACAATTAAGTATCTAACTTTATATGATTTAGGCTGTTTGGTAGCCTTTTAATGAGAATTGGTTAGAGGTAGAGTGTGTTTGGTTTGCTTAAAAGACACCTCTTAATGGTGTGTGGAGCTTCACCAAGAGTAAGTTTTAGAAACATGGGGCTGACCCATTAAGAGGCTACATATTAATCGGGTGCCAAAGAGCCCCTTAGTGTCTTTAAGTTGCAATAATCTTGATGTGTTCAAATCAGATGGTGATTCTTTGCATACCCTTCTCTTAAATTACAATAAAATGTTTGACTTTATATGATTTAGTTATTTTAAGTAACTATAACCTTGATGTGTTTTTTTTTTTGTGTGATGAAGATTTGTTTGCTAGAATTTCATCTTCAAGTAATCAGCATACTTCATCAGTTGGTGCAGCCCCACAGATTGCAGTGCCACCCCCATCTTCTCAAGTGTAATTATGTGGCTTTTGTTGGTTTTTTGCTAATTAAGTTTTGGTTTTTATTGAAATGTGGAGTTGACTTGTTGACTTTGGTTGTGGTTGTAGAGGGTCTCCTTTGTTTTGGGTGGGAGTTGGTGTCGCATTCTCTGCTGCTTTTTCATGGGTAAGTATGATTATGAGTTGCTTTGTTTGTTATCAAGTAATGGTGGTGATTTGGGCCTGTTTATTTATAAATGGGTTGATTCGGTTATGTTTTATCTCTTAACGGGTCAAAAGGAAATGAGTCAAAGTTGCTCACTTGTTTTTAACTCATAAAAAAACTCTTAAACGAACTAGATTTTATTGAAATAATAAGCACATGGTTATTATAGTTTTCTACACTAACTATATATAAAGTATTTGAATTTTTGGGGACTGTTTCGTGTCAACCCTCGTATTCTGAGCCATACCAAGAAAGTAACTTGTTTTGACCCGTTTACTTGGGAATGGGTTGATTTGGGTTGTGTTATATATCTTTACGGTTCAAAACGAAACTAGTCAAAAGTTGCTTGCTTTTTAACTCGTAAAGAACCGCCTAAACCATCTTTGCTCAAAATAACTGGATTATTGTTGAATCAGTATAATTTTATAGTTATAGTTTGTCACTCTAATTTTATACAAAACGTTTGCATATTTGGGAAAAATGTGTTTCGGAACTTTCGGCTCAACCTTCGTGATCAAGTTCATACCAAAAGCTTACTAGTTTTGACCCATTTTGCCACCTCTACTTGTTAGATTCGTGCCCTCTACTATGTTTGACTAACGTTATGTTTTGAATGGCAGACGGCTTCATACTTAAAGGTAATTATCTACACGAAGCGCTATGTAATGTTACGTGAGCACGCTATTAGCCTATTACTGCTTTAAGCATTGGAAGTTATACAAAGTTTGCAGATAAGCGAACTTAAATTTCAGGCTGTGGAGCGAAATTTAAGCAGTATATGAGTTCTATAATCAGTAAGGCGATGCTTTTTTTATAATAGTATTTTAAGGCTTTATTACATGTTCAATATTTCAGCAAAAAGCTATGCAACAAGCCTTTAAGACCATGATGGGCACGCAAAACAACCAGTTTGCTAATGCTGGCTTTTCACCGGAATCACCTTTTCCGTTTCCACCACCTGCCGCACCAGGCACGACACCCAGATCACCTTTTCCTTTTCCACCATCCCCAGCACCTGCCACGTCAGCAGCACGCTCAGCTGCCACATCAGCACCGGCTTCCCAACGCACCGTCACTGTAGATGTACCTTCTACTAAAACAGAGACACCGCCTGCACCTGCACCTGCACCTGCAAATTCTGAAGATGAGTTCGAATCACCCAAGGAGTCGAAGAAATTTGGTATGTAGTGATCATTGCAATATTTGCTGTTTTTTGTTCGGGTTGTAAGGGGCTAAACATGTCATTATTTAAATTGAGGGGCTAAAGTTGTTTATTATTAAATTTGAGGGGCTAAAGTTGTTTATTATTAAAGTTGAGGGACTAAAGTTGTTTTAGTTAAGGGGCTAAACATGTTATTATTGAAGTTAAAGGGCTAAAGTTGTTTTATTATTAAAGTTGAGGGACTAAAGTTGTTTTAGTTAAGGGGCTAAACATGTTCGTATTGAAGTTAAAGGGCTAAAGTTGTTTATTATTATAGTTGAGGGGCTAAAGTTGTTTGTTGTTGACAAAATAGCATATATCATGTAATAATTATGATTACAGTAGCAATATTATTGCAATTATTAATTAATAATTTTAATCAGACGTTACGACTTACAATAAACGTGACTCCACGTTGCAATATTTCATTTTTATAACCAAAACTTCCTAACCCGTTTTATTCCAGCTTTCACTGATGTGTCTCCCGAGGAAACATTGAAAACGAGCTTTGAAAAGCTAGAAGAATCGACCGACACTGAATCCCCAAAAGATTCTCAATTTGCATATCAAGTAAGAAATGTTTTTATCGTAAATTAAACTTCAGTTAAATATCTTATTTTATATAAATATTGATCTTTCGTGTATGAAATGAAGGCTTCGCAAAATGGGTCTGCTTTTAAACCGATGGATAGTTCGTTTGAGGGGGCTTCGTCCACAGGTGGCTCAACATTTTGATATTAGTTTTTTCCTATTTACCTATTATTTAAGCATATATTGTAGATTTGTGTAATTATTTTAGTATTATATATATTGTGATGTTATACATAAGAGGCTAATTTAGTTGTGTTTGATAAACGGAAAGGCACAAAAGGACCTGCTATGTCTGTGGAAGCATTGGAGAAGATGATGGAGGATCCGAACGTTCAAAAGATGGTCTATCCGTAAGTTTATAGTTGATATGCACCATTGCTCTGTTGAAAATTAGAGGGTGTTTGGACAAGAAAATTATTTTCAAGTTATTGCAAATAGGGGTGCAAACGAGCCGAGCCCGACCTTGGCTCGGCTTGAGCTTTGTTTTCAAAGCTCGAGCGTGGCTCGTTGGTAGTTTTTCAAGCTCGGGCTCGGCTTGTTTATTATCTATTAAATAATATATTAAGTAAAAATAATATAAATAATACTCGTTTAGGCTCGCGAGCTCGATAAGTAAATCCTGGGCTCGTTTACTAAACAAGCATATTTTTAGGTTTGGGCTCGGCTCGTAAACAAGTTTAAATAAGCTTTGCTCGGCTCGTTTACTAGACAACTTTAAATAAGCGGTAAATGTTATTAAATATTGATAAAAACTAATATTACACTTAAGTCTAAGCTTGACGAGCTTTAGATGCTAGGCTCTAGCTCAGGCTCGATAAATTAATGAGTTTTATTTTAGGCTCAAGCTCGGCTCGGGCTCGATAAGGCTTGGCTCATTTTGAGCCGATCTCGAGCAGCTCGCGAGCCGTTCAACTTGTTTGCACCGCTAATTGCAATTATAAGTCAAGATAATTAGTTTTTACTGTGGAGAGATTGATTTGATTTTGATTATCTGATTATTTAGAGTCAAACAATCAGTTTTTGATAATTAATTAGTTTCATACTAGTTACAACGAAACTTATGAGGCGTTTGAGATTGATTATTAAAACTGTTTATCCGATTATTTGGGAATGAATTATGTTTTTGAAAATTGAAATAAGCAATCTAAAGTCTAAACGCCCCGTATATCTTGAGAACAAAGTAAAAGGACTTATATACCCCTCTTTTATGCCCAGGTTAATACTTTTCATCTACATTTTTCATTGATAAAATTATGAAAAAAAGATGATTGTTAAAATGTTTAGGTGATGATTTCTCTAAAAACAAGAAGTTAACAAATAGTTAATAAAAATATGTCTTTTATCAAACATTTATACTTTAATTATGTCAAAGAATGCTTTTTAGTCACTTTATTTTATTGGTTACATAAATAATCAGAAACGCCAAACACCCGAACAAATGATTGTCTTACATAAATAAGCACAAATAAGTTCTTATAAGTTATCTTTTTCTTTCCAGCTATCTTCCGGAAGAGATGAGGAACCCTACCTCCTTCAAATGTCGGTATCTTTTACCATAAAATCCATGATTTCGCACAAATATTTGTCTTTTTTAAGAAAAGATAAAGACTTGAATACCATTGTTTTGCCTTTTAATCAATTTAAAACAGGGATGCTTCAAAACCCGCAATACCGTCAACAATTGCAGGATATGCTGTAAGTTTTTCATTCGACTTCAACATGTTCTATCCCAATATTATTTTGTTTTGCGAATATAATAATCATTTGTTTTTTTTTCTTTCTATTTTTTTAGGAATAACATGGGGGGAAGTTCTGAATGGGACAGCCGTATGATGGACTCGTTGAAAAATTTTGATATTAGTAGCCCCGAGGTCAAGGAGCAATTTGGTAATTTCTCACAACAAATTTCGGTTGCGAGTTTTCACCAACCTAGTATTATTCTTGACAAACAATGGGGTATTATATAGGTCGGGTGGGCGTGCTTTGAAACACCCTTTTCCGTCTATTTTACTGAATTTTATTAATAATATGTGTTGAATACGTTTGCTAAGTTTTTATATATTTATTATGGTAATTTGGATATCGACAAACTGTGATGAGATGATATTAAGTTGTATTATTTTATAAATTGCTACATATGTAAATAATTGATATTTATTTAAGATACTTCTTATTTATATCTTATATTTTTGTTTTCTTTTTTTTGAAGATCAAATCGGACTTACCCCGGAAGAAGTGATATCTAAAATCATGGCGAATCCCGATGTTGCCATGGCCTTTCAGAACCCTAGAGTTCAAGCAGCCATCATGGATGTATGTTCTCACATGCACATGCATATTCTCTCTTATGGCTAATTATTACCTTCTGTAGAGGAATAATATTGATATTATATTTGCAGTGTTCTCAGAACCCTATGAGCATCATCGAGTACCAAAACGACAAGGAGGTAAGCCCGGAAAACCTATTCTTAAAAAATATGTATACAAACACGAAAACCATATATTGCTGGATGATTTAAAGATGGTGCATTAAAGACGATGCCCATTTGATAATTATGATAATTTAACTAACGGATGACCAAGAATAACAATTTCACTAAAAAGGACAAGACATTTTGTGAAACGAGAGTAATAGTCTCCTTGACCGGGATGAATTGAGGGGTAAATAGGTAATTTTGCTTTACATTTAGATAATCAGTTTTACTTGCATTTGGGATATCAGAGTTTGGCAGGCAATGATAAAGAGAAGTGTATAATGGTCATATTATAAATCGTATATAATGAAATGGATAAATATTAATTTATAAGTAGAGTAAATTGCCAAAATCGTCCCTGAGGTTTGGGTATGTTTGCCAGTTTCATCCAAAACAACTTTTTTGTACCATATTGCCCTTCACTTCTGGGATTTTTTTTACCATTTTCATCCAAACGTCTTAACTTTTTTACTAAAATCGTCCCCGAGATTTGGGATTTTTTTGCCATTTTCATCCAAATATTTGACAGAAAAAATAAAGCAAATTAGATTTTTGGATGAAAATGGCAACAAAAATCTCAAAAGTGAAGGATTATTTAGTACAAAAAAGCTGTTTTGGATGAAACTTACAAACATGCCAAAACCTCAGGGACGATTTTGGCAATTTACTATTTAAAATGTATTTTGGATGTGTATATTTGTTACTATTTTTTTGTTGAGTTTGAAATATGCGAGTTTTCAGGGAAATATATGATTTAAGTTTTATGCATTAAAAGACGGATGCACATGCTTTATCATCGCCCCTTTTAATGTTTCAGGTTATGGATGTGTTCAATAAGATATCAGAACTCTTTCCCGGGGTGGCGGGTGCACCTTGATCATGTTTTAAGTTAATTTTTGCGACTAGTTAGGGTTTCTTTCGTCTTTTTGCAACTGAGTAAGCGTAAAGCTGCTGAAGAAAATCATCATAGCTATAGTTGATCATATGGTTTGGCCTCAGGAGACTGATTTTGCTATTAATCTATTCGGGTTTGCCTAACTTGGTGTTTTTTTGTAAAAATTATTTAACCCGTTATTCTTGGTGTTTTGATGTTTAAGATACACTTGCTTAAAACAATATTTTTATTAAGAGGAAAACAGCCTTTTTTTTTGCATTTTGCAATTTCGTTTACTGCCCTTTTGAAACAAAAGGATTTCTAATTTTGGTTGCTTCATGCTCCAATTTGCATTTTAAAATGACATATAATGATATTTTGAAGGGTATTTAAGTAATTTTGTAACAAGAACACTAGATTTAGTTGTCACCTTACCAAAACTCTACTTACCTCTAGGAGTGTAAATGAGTTGAGTTGATTCGGAACTTTATAAAACTTCGGCTCGGCTGTTGTTTGAACTATTGTACCCGAGCTAGAGTTCTCGAAGTTAATGAAAAGAGCGATAGATGCAACGAGCTTGAAGAATGAAGGCGAAGGACCTATCTTAACGGATTCAATGAAGATGTATCGTAATATATATTGTTCAAACAAAGTTGATAAATTCATATTCTTCGTATTTTATAATTAGGGGTGATGATTATGTCGGGTAGATTGATACATGTTGAGAGGTTAACATGTAAAAATGGATTTAACGGGATCACAACTCATATACTGTTACATCTGAAACCTGACGAAGGCTGATGTATCACTATATCAATACAACAATGCATAAATGATAAAAACATTACACTACTGTATTGATTACAAAACATCATCAATTTCATTTAAGAAAATCTGTGTATCTTGAATCTCTTAAGTTCATTCCCAAATAGGGATGAGATTGGTATCATACCGGTACCGTACCGGTACCGATACCGAAAATATCGTTACCGAAATTGAGGAAAAGTGGATACTGAATACCGTACCGAATTTTTCAGTTCGGTAACGGTACGGTACCGGTATTTCGGTATTTTACCGCATTGGTACCGCTTTGGTGTTTTCCATTGTTTTCCCTTAAAAATATCATGTAAATCCATCCATCCATTATTAACTGAATTGAAGTAATATATATTAGGAAAACTAAACTAATGGATGTGGTAAAAAATAAAAAGGAAAACATACATGAGTTCGACTTTTAACATCCAAATCATAATTTACATATATTGAATTAATTATATTTATTTAATAGTGTTTTGGATATATTTTTCTAATAATATTGTTGGAATGTCGGTAATCAACTAGAACTCGTTATTATTTTTTACTTTTTAGAATTCGTTATTATTTTTTTTACTTTTTTATAAGGGTACTGTTATTCATAATTTTTCTAATTTTAATTTAATAGTGTGTGTATATATATAGTGAATTTTGGATATATTTTTTTCTAATAATATTGTGAGATTATGATTTATATTGAATTAATTATATTGTGACACCTCACCCAGATAAGGATGAAAAGTACACAATTGATACTCACTTGAACGAAAACGTTTATCTCATTAACATAAACTATAAGGTACAAAAGTTGGAGACTTAACGATACAACATTTATCAGACTAAATATCAACCGGTTCACAAAATTTCACTAGACACTACGATTCTAGTGTCAACACTTCCTCTGGCCACGCAAGCTCGGAATCTATGGTAACTAGCCCTCAAGCCTCGTTACCCGTGACACATGCTTAAAAGACACGTCAGCTTATGCTGGCAAGTTCACGAATATCAACAGTTTATAAAAATCACATTAACACATTCATGACTTGTACCCGCCCATGCAATATTCACGATGTTCCCTACACCGGAAATCACTACGGGATCATCGGTGTTTAGCCCCACATACAATCAGATTCAACTACACCATACTGGTGTAATTCGCCAATCATTCCCGTCGTAGCGACACGTATATATACATGTGTATGCATACCTGGGAGTTATCCATGATATATCACATGCGTACAACCAGTCATGGGTTTGACATATAACAGTTACAATTTAGGATAAGCATGCTCACATTTGGAAAACATTCGTAAAACTCACTGTAGCTTTAGGTGGTACGATAATTAATTGATCAAAACTTTAACCCTGAACATGTACCAAGACAATCTTAGGTGATAGTCTAATAATGCGGTACTAACTAGTCATTACCGTAGTCGGTTTTGGGCAACCCACCTAGTCTACGCACGGGTACACGATCCATGCCTAGACTAGATTCAAGTCACCTAACATCTACCCATGCTATAACCCTAGACCGTACTCCTAATATTAAACTAAAAATTAAGATTATTATTATTATTATTATTATAATAATAAGTAAAACATAAATTAATAAACCTTGAAATACATACCTGTTAGATGACGAATAGGTTGAATTGTGATTTTAGAAATAAACCTAAGTATTCTATTTATAGACTTTTGAAACCGACTATAACTATCCGACTAAGAGTCGGTTTGGTTTATCAAAACTATTTTCTTTTCATATACACATATCACACGTTCACTAGTTGTTTATTATTATTATTATTATTATTATTATTATTATTATTATATTATTATTATTATTATAAGAGTTAAATGCTTGGTTGGTCCCTGTGGTTTGCAAATCTTGCAGACTTGGTCCCAGTGGTTCACTAATTACACACTTGGTCCCAGTAGTTTCAAATTTTGCACTCGGGTGGTCCTTACCACTAACCTTTGTTAGATTTCTCAGTTAAGTATATGCAAAATTACTATTATACCCCTCGTCTTCTTCATCCTTTCTATCTCTCTGAATAAAAAGCCTTGTCAACCACCTGCAACTACTCTGCTACCACCACCCTCACCCTCGCCGCCTTTCACCGCCATACCACTCAGCCATACCCTCGCCGCCTTTCACCGCCATCTTCCCCATTGCCACAACCATCCACCAGATTCTCAGTTAACGGAACGAAGAAAACCGTTGGATTACTGTCGTCACATTACGGTTACAAACCAAACCGATGGGTCTACTCCGACCAGCGGCGACACGTTGACTCGCCGGAATAGACCTCAACCACGGCGACATTGCTGGTTACCTACCGGAGGAGCTCGGTCTGTTAACCGATCTGGCGTTCTTTCACATAAACTCGAACCGGTTTTGCGGGACAATTCCGAAAAAGTTTAAGAATTTGAAGATTCTGTTTGAGCTTGACATCAGCAACAACAGGTTTGCCGGAATATTCCCTCGCGTTGTGCTTAAATTACCTAAATTAAAGTTTTTAGATCTCCGGTTTAACGAGTTTGAAGGTAATGTGCCTAAAGAATTTAACTCTAAAGATTTGGATGCTATTTTTATTAACCACAACCGGTTTAAGTTCGAGTTACCGGATAACTTCGGTAACTCGCCGGTTTCAGTTATTGTTTTGGCGAATAATAAGTTTCACGGGTGTCTGCCGGCGAGTATTGGGAACATGTCGAATACTTTGAATGAGATTATTATGATGAATAACGGGTTGAGGTCTTGTGTGCCAGATGAGATTGGGTTGTTGGGTAATGTGACGGTGTTTGATGTGAGTTTCAGTGAGTTGATGGGGCCGTTGCCGGAGAGTATTTCTGGGTTGGTGAGTGTGGAGCAGTTGAATGTAGCAGGTAATCTAGCAGAATCAACTTGTCGCCGCTGGTCGACACCGGCGAGTCTAGAGTCGCCGCTAAACGGGGCCACCGCCTCCACCTCTGCCACGAGATGCGGCCGCCGTCGCCGCTAAACGCGGCCACTGCCGCTGCTACAGAGAGATGTCGGTCTCTCTCTCTCTCCGCGTATGGTACACGCCGCCGCACGCCGTGCGCCGCCACCTAAGTGGTGGTGGCCGGCCAGTTTATATTTTTTTTATTTTTATTATTTCAAGGGTAATATGGTAATTTTGAATATACTTAACTGAGAAATCTAACAAAGGTTAGTGGTAAGGACCACCCGAGTGCAAAATTTGAAACTACTGGGACCAAGTGTGTAATTAGTGAACCACTGGGACCAAGTCTGCAAGATTTGCAAACCACAGGGACCAACCAAGCATTTAACTCTTTTTATAATTAATTTAGCTGGTTTGCTCGTTTTTCTCTTATAACTTTTGAACCATGGAGTTTTATAAAACTATAGATATGCCACTAAGACAAGCTCATTTTTATCTACGTATTGACATAAGTTTCATTTAGAACGGAGTAGAGTCGAACATAATATTTTTTTATTGTTATTATTCAACGGTCTTTTATAATACTAATTACTTGTCCAAACATCTCATATTTTAGTTAGTCATTCTAATCATGACTTACTCGTTTAACCATGAAATACACATTTCATATTTTATTTGTTCACAAAACATGGTGTTACATATATTTGCCAAAATACCCCTCTGAACTCGTTATTAAAATTCGGTATTAATACCCTTTTTTACCGAAAAATACCGGTACCAATACCGTTATTTACCGATACCAAAATTCAAAAAATCTATTACCGATACCGTTTATACCGGTATCGGTACGATAGCGGTACGGTACCGGTATGGTATCGGTACGGTAACGGTATTTCGGTAAAAAATCTCATCCCTATTCCCATGTAATCCTGAATAATCCTATAACCTAAGGTACATCAAAAGACAAATGCATAACTGAGCTGTGGGACAACTATGAGTTTCTAGAGTGAACACTAGTGTATTTGTGAACTGAGTGAACAAATCTTAGCCACTGATTTACAATTGTGTTTACAGTAGTGGAATTCCCGTGCTTCACCGCGCGCTTTCAGTCGGTATTGGGTTGGTTCGTTATAGTACCGGTGTTATTTTACTGGTATCGACTCGACTCATTGCAACATCGTTACGGTATCGTTACTGTACTAATGTTGTTTGGTAGATTAAAAAATCATTAAAAACGAATATAATACTGGTACCGGTATCGATGTTATTCAGTTGGTATTGGTTTAGTTTTGAAGGCAAAGAACAAACGATAACTATATATGACTCATTAGAATAAAACTTTCATCAAATCGTGTATAAAAATAAGCACATCGTAACGGATATTAAATTTATATATATATATATATATAGAACAGGATCTGGAGAAAACGATTTGGAGTGTGAAAACAGATCTTGGCCCAACATGTGGCAAGGGGGTGCTAAATTATATGCGGGGCACGATTCTCATTCTACAGAGTCCGTTCAATAAAAGGCGTTTTCAATCTGTTTCAAGCAAAACTCCAAAAATTTCTTACCTTCTTCCCAAGCTTTCAAGATATATGGCGTTTAACATGGATTCTGATCTACAAAGTAGTATTTGAAGATGGCGTTTTATTTTATTAATGTTGTTCATCATATATTCAATTTTGCCGTTTGTATTATTTATTCGTAAACAATGGTTGTTACTATCAGTTTGGCGTTTTTATTAACATGTGTTTAGGATTATTGTATTTTCTATACAGTTTAATATTCAACTAATGGCGTTTTCATTATTAATCTCAATTGTTTTTGTTTTGGAATCAATGTGTTTTAATTTTGTTCTACGATCAATGGCGTTTTAGATCTCTAAACATTATTTTTTACATACGTATGATTAGTTGTAGATAAAAAGTGAATAGTGGTGTTAATTTGAAAAAGTTAGTTCCTATTATTCGTTGATTATTCTTCTTATGGAGTCTTGACTAATATGTGTTTAGTAGTATGTGTACAACCTCATATTGATTACTATTGTTTTCAAAGGCGTTTAATATGGCGTTTTCATTAGACTTATTGTGTATTTATTGAATGTCGTTTTTATCGATAATGTTTTGTTTCAGACAAGGATGTTTCTTCGAGAACTGGTTTTCCATTTATCATTCCCGACGCTAGTGAAGAGATGAATCCAAAAATAGACATGACATTCCCAAGCCTCGATGATTGTTATTCGATGTATGTTATGTATGCGAAGGCTTGTTGTTTTTCTGTTAGGAAAGGGACTGTAAAGGTAAATGCCAAAGGAGAAACACATCTTAATTATTACATGTGTTCGAGAGCTGGGGTCTATAAGGACAAGAAGGTTGATACGTTGGACCCTAATCAAACGGAAAGGAATGTGCGATCCAATTTTTCCAAGAGGACTGATTGTGGAGCACAATTATGTGTAATATTTGAGTTTGGATCATGGAAGGTCTATAAGTTTGTTGAGGAGCACAACCATGTTCTTGTTGTACAACCTGATATGCATTTTCTGCCGTCTGAATGACACCTTACTCAGCTCCAGAAGCATATTATACATAGCATGTCTAAGTTGATTTGAGACCAGTTAAGGCGTTTAATGTTATGAAGACTTGTTTTGGTGGTTTTGAAGACGTGGGTACAAGTAAAGTTGATTTTAAGAACTACAAAAGGAAAATTAAATTGTTTATAGGGGAATATAATGCTGAGATGGTTGTGAGACATTTGCATGAAAAAAAACAGTCCCAGCCTAATTTCTCGTACGATTACTTCACAGACGATGATAATCGTTTGAAGAGACTTTTTTGGTGTGATGATCAATGCAAACGTAAATACCACATGTTTGGTGATGTGATTTCGTTTAACGCCACGTATCGTTCCAACAAGTAATATTTACAAAAAAATTTTATGTGTGTGTTTAGCGTTTTTCAATGATAGAATTCAATGGTGTTTTGTACCAGTTTATTTATCAGTGGCGTTTTTATATGCAGATACTCTATGGTATTTGTACCGTTCACTGGTATAGACAATCACCATTGTAATGTTATATTTGGTGTTGCATTATTGGCGTCAGAGACGGCTGATACGTATATATGGTTGTTGGGAGTTTTTTTTAAAGCTGTTGGTTCTCAACCAAAAGTTGTTGTTATTATCAGGATCTAGCAATGAAGAAGGCTATTTTTGTGTATTTGTTGAAACGAGGCATCGGTTATGCATGTGGCACGTGATGCATAAACTGTCTCTAAAGGTTGATTTTAATATTCTCATGTGTTTGGTGTTTTATGATATATGGCGTTTCTATGTTAAGTGTATTATATTTTAGTTATTTATTCATGTGGTATTTTATTTTTCATGCCGTTTTCGTGTTTTTATATATGTTGGTGTTAGGCTATGCAATTCAACAAATTTCAAAGAACGTATTTGTGGTGTTGTGTGGACGGATATTCTTACACCTAAAGAGTTTGAACAAGATGGGAAGAGGTTATTAAGAAGTTCAGTTTAGAGGATAATGACTGGTTTTTTGATATTTTTGCCCTTAGGGATTCTTGGATTTATGCGTACGACATCGAGGTCGGAGATTGAGAACCATTTTTTTGGCCAAGTGTGCAATTCAAAATCTACTCTTGTTGAGTTCATGACTCATTACAAAAGTGCAATTGAAGGACAGCGTCACACGCACCGGAAAAATGATCATGAATCTGGATACAAACGACCCCAGTTTAAAGGTAATTATAAAGTGTTGGAGAGCCAAGCTGCTGATATATACACAAAAACTATTTTTTGTGACATTCAAGCTGAGCTAATTGGGCTTGCGGAGTGCATAAAAAACGGTATGAAGACTTGGATGATGAGTTTGTTAAGTTTTACATAAAAGATTTCCAGCACCCTTGTACATCCTTATTTGAGGTAAATAATGGCTTTTTTTAGTATGGTGTTTATTTATATTCTTTTACCATGGCGTATTTTGTTTCAGTGTTTTATACATTTATTTGTCTTTTGACGTTTGCAGGTAATGTACCGTAAGTCTGATTGTACCAGCACTTGCTCATGTAGGCGTTTTGAGTAGTTTGGTTTGCTATGCCGACATATATTTTATGTTTTGAGAAGTTTAGATATTAGGGAATTTCCAAAACAATACATTTTGAATAGATGGCGCAAACATGCTTCGCCAAATTGCTCTTCACATTTCTTAATGAGTCGTGATTTTATTCAAACCGAGCTTAACCCCGATGTGCAAAGTATGATGCGAGAAATTATTTTTGCAATGGAGCATAATTTGAACCGTTTATCTGGTAATAAAGAGGAGCTATCCTTATTTAAGGATCATGTTCAATCTTATATGAAGAAAGTTCAAGATATGCAGATTGTTGCTCCTCCCCCTAGTACTAGGGATAGATTTGTTGAGATAACATGGCAGTATCAAAAGGACAAAAATCCGATTAGAGTCCCTGTTGGGTATAAGTCGAAAGTTTCTGGATCTCGCAAGCGGTTAAAATCAAAACAGGAGGAAGCAATTGAAAAAACAAAGAAAACAAAGACCGGGGCGAAAGAAAGACAACCTAAGAATTGTAAAGCTTTCGGACACTACGCATCGACATGCTCGATGCCCGTAATTAAAAAAAGAACGACACGGCCTTCGAGAGCAAGTGAAGAGTAATATGGCATTTTTTTTCTTTTTTCCAATTAAATCTTTTTGAGCATGTTAGAATACACAACATACAATCATTTGGCGTTTTTATTTTTTTCATATACAATCTTTGAGAATGTTAGAACACACAACTTATGGGTTGCCATCTGTGATTTTGGAATGAATAAGGTGAGACTTATCTTAATAAGATTTTACTGAATGAGATGGACAACATTGTTAATCATCATTTTTAAGAATGACCTAGGAATGTTGACCACCGCATTCAGCGAAACTTTATCAAGAATAAAACTGAGTCTCCAAGGTTTTCCATATGTGTTCTACTAAAATATGGTGTTTTTGCTTTTTGGTGCGATCAATTGAAGTGTCTGAGGTTGTTTATATAAGGTGTTTTTTTGGCGTGTAGTTTGGGTGGGAATTTTCTGTATAATAAATTTAGGTAATAAAGATGGCACGTTCCATCATTACGTTACTGTTTGTTCAGCTTTATCTGTTAAATCTGCAAGTCATCAGTCCCTTCATTAAGTGTTGGCGTTTTGTATGTATGGCGTTTTAGACCTTTACAATTTTAATTAATAATATATGATGAGATGTAATTATCTAAAGATAGCATGTCTCATCATATTATATACTGTTTGTTCAGCTTTATATGTTAAATCTGCAAGCCATCAGTCCCTTCATTAATTGTCGGCGTTGTGTATGTATGGTGTTTTAGATTAAAAAGTTGGGAAACATATTTTAACTAATATGGCGTTTGAAACAAAACATGGCGTTTGAAACAAAACATGGCGTTTTGAGACATATTAGACTTTTCAATTTAATTAATATTCTCTTGCATTTTGTTTTAATTTTGTAATTTTTGTATAAAATATGCGATAAGAGGTATTATTAAATCTAAGTAGTGAAATAAATTATTTTTATTAAAAACCATTGAGAATGACATTCTACAAAAAAACAAAAAAACAAAAGAAAAAAACTAAAACCCCTCGCCAGGATGGATCTTGTCTAAGAAGTATCCATCCTCGTCTTCTGCTTCCGATTCTTCATCAAAATTCTCATCCAGATCTTCATTGTGATCATTTTCTTCATCTTGAAGATTTTGACACCTCCATATGAACATGTCAGTCAACAACGCCAATTTTATATGGTCATGTCTGGGTTCAAACATGTTGCGTTGCATAACTCCTGTAGGAAGACAAGTCTCTGTTCGGTCATGATGTTTTCAATCGTGTAGGTCTCCTGCTCCTCGTTGTTCCATATAACACTCACTAAGTCTGAGTTTTCATCATAACGCCAAGATTGGATGATTGGATTCATAATTGGATTTGCAGGGTACGGATCGAATTTTCTTGTTATCTTCTTTTAACCGTCTTGTTTTGTCACAGAGGTTATCAAGAGGAATGTCAAGTGCTAGGATCTCCCTTTGAACTTCTTCGTCCAGGTTTAGTATGGCTCTAGCGGTTTTCACAAACACTCTTCTTCTGTTGTCAAAGAGGATTACTAATTTATTGATTCTAGTGTTGAATTTTCAAGAAACGATGTTTGCCGTTTGTTCCTGTTTTTGGCTTAAAAAAGCGTTTTCTTGTTATGACCAATGGAAGGGATGTTAACATCATTTTATTTAATGTTGTGTTTGGCGCGTAGTTTAGGCGAGAATTTTTTTATAATAAATGGTAGTAATAAATTTTCAGTTACTATTTGTTCAGCCTTTTTCTCTTTAACAATGTAACGCTATTAATTATGAATGGCGTTTTATAAAAATGGTGTTTTATGAAGGAGTTTGGCGTTTCATGTCAGCGAAGTTAAAAGACCCTTTTACCCTTAATGAAGGGCACCAACATAAATTTGAGGTTATTTACGAAAACGCCATCGTGCCAATTTAATCCATTGATTGTTTTGATCGAATGGATGAGGGGTGTTCCCACCGTTTTACACTTATATGCGTTTTCTCTAAATTCTGCCCCTATACAGGGAGGGTTAAAATGAAAACCACCACGAGTTGCGAGAACAATGAGAACTTTTTGATCCGGGGCGAGTTGGGCCAAAATTTTTTTTGCACAAACGTAGATGAATATATTATAAACACATCTGTAAAAAAATTTAAAAATTGTCGAGTCGGTAGTTTTGACTGATGCATGTTTTTTTACGCTTGGCGTAAAATTTAAATTTAAAATTTACGTTAGGCGTAAAAAAACTTGTGGTGTTCAAAACTACCGACTTGACAATTTTTTTTAAATTTTTTTATAGATGTGTTTATAATATATTCATCTACGTTTGTGCAAAAAAAATTGGCCCAACTCGCCCCATATCAAAAAGTTCTCACGGTTCTCGCAACTCGTGGTGGGTTTCATTTGAACCAAATCCTCTATATATGTATATTATTGTGTTAAAATAACAAAAAAAGGTAAACACGTTACTTCGAAAAAAAACAAAACCCTTACATAACTTTGATGACATGTACACTTTGTGCTTTGATCACTTATAAATTATTATTCACAACTCGACTTTGGATAAAGTTTATGTCTAAAACATTGATAAAGGTAAACAATTTTTTAATAGTTATAAACAGAAAACATAATATAAAAATATTATAAAAATATAATACGTTTAAAGGTAATTATAATATAAAAATATTATAACAAAGATGTAAAACAAGTAAAATAAAGTCACACTTAGTCGGTTTACATATTAAAATTACATATTAAAATTAACTATAGTTAATGTCATTTTAGTTCGTTTACGTACAAAGAGTAATAATTTAGTTTTTAAAGGACCATTTGTGTAATAATTTATTTAAAATAGTAAAATATAAGGAAAATAAAAACATTTCTAACACCTTTCATGGACACTTTGTAAAACCTTAAAGCAAGCAATGCATTTCACATTGTAACTTGGGTTTACTATTTTGTACATGTCCTTCACAATTGTTAGGGTATATAGTATAGTTTCTTGACAATATTTATATATTAGAAAAATATACATAACACATTCAGTTAGTCACGTTCGGTGCGTAGCAAGTTCACATTCAATGCGTCACATTCGGTAATTCGGGTTTTCAGTGTGTCACATTTCGGTGCGACACAATCATTAGTGGTACAGGGCGTCATATTTGATAATTCGCTAAACATTATTAAAAGACAAACATATATGTATAATAAAACATAATTTTAGAGGTCACAAAAGCATACAATTACGAATTTAGATTTCCGACTAAGAGATAGTGGAAAACCAAACACGTACGCGTAAGTTGTTCAGAGTCTATTCATTAAAACGTAGGATCAAATTTTTCAAAAGCTATAACACCTTCTTGAATAATCCCTGTAACCTCAAAGAGATATTTATTCAAGATCAGAACACATGCACGTACACGCATGTTCTCCTTCCTTCCCTCTCTCTTTCTCCCCCTCTCATATTTTCAAAGATAAAAGGAGCTCTGATCACTCGTGAACCACGAAGACGATAGTGGGGCTAGGTTTCAAGCTCGGATCCAATTTCGTGTGGTCAAGTTGGTTGGTTTTAGCAAGCTCTAATTTGAGGGCTAAGGTTTGCTCAGATCCGATTAAGACGATATGAATAGGGATGGTGGTTGGTGTTGGTTTAGAGAGAGAGAGAGAGAAAGAGAGAACGAGTGGTTGCATTTAGAAAGAAGGAGTGTTTGCTCAGATCTGATCAACTTTATAACAGCCTAAGTAAACTGCGCTAAACTACTATCTGCTTTGCCTCTAATGAGTTGCCTATCCAGGGACTTGTAGTTTTGTTTTTACCCAATAGTTAGTCACCAAAGAAAAACGCGTCTTGGTAGAGAAGGTTAGATCTCCACATTGGTTGAGAAGGAGAACTAAGTCTTCCTTTATAAAAAGGGTGTTATTCTGAAGAGAGAGAAATATGAGATATTTTGTAGACAAAGGTGGGGTCATTGAAATGAGAGGTGACCCCTCTATTTATAGGGAAGGAAACCCCAGATCCTAATAGTCTTGGTCCTTAAGGGTTAGGTCGTCCTAAAGTTATTTGGTATCTTGTATCTTGAGCTTTGTTGGCCTTACCTACTTTCTTGTATTTTGTGTTTTCTTAGCCCTATACTACATACGCCATCAGGCCCCAATCATTGTCTTCGTGACGAAGTTGTGGGTGCTTGTGTCTAGTATCTTGGTTCTACGTCTTTCTTTCATTGTTGTTCATGTGCTTCTTTGCTCGTCAACATTTAAAGTCTTCTTCGCTCTATTTCTCTAACGGTTTCCTGCTTCAAGCATTTGAGTTTAAGCTTTAGCTTAGTTTCAAGATGAATCATTCGGACTAACCTCATTCGACACATGTTATGGGCAATATTCCCACAAGATGGGTTGCCTATCCAGGGACTTATAGTTTTGTTTTTACCCAACGAGTTAGTCGCCAAAGCAAAACGCGTCTTGGTATAGAAGGTTACATCTCCTCATTGGTTGAGAAGGAGAACTAAGTCTTCCTTTTTTAAAAAAGTCGTTATTCTAAAGAGAGAGAAATAAGAGATATTTTGTAAACAAACATGGGGTCATTGAAATGAGAGGTGACCCCTCTATTTATTTATAGGGTAGGAACCCATCCTAATGGCCTTGGTCCTTAAGGGTTAGGTCGGCCTAAAGTTATTTTAGTATCTTGTATCTTAAGCTTTGTTGGCCTTACCTACTTTCTTGAATACCGTGTTTTTTTAGCCCAATACCACATACGCCATCAACCCGCAATCATAGGTACTGGTGTCGAAGTTGTGGGTGCTTGTGTCTAGTTTTTGGTTCTGCGTCATTCTTTCATTGTTGTTCATTGTTCTTTGCTCGTCAACATATAAAGTCTTCTTCGCTCTATTTATCTAGCGGTTTCGTCCTTCAAGCATTTGAGTTTAAGCTTTAGCCTAGTTTCAAGGGGAATCATTCGAACTATCCTCGTTCAACACTTGCCCTCGAGAATATTCCCACAAGACTGTGCAATATCTTTTTGGTATATATATATATATAGGGGAGAGTTCATTGGGGAACACTAAAAAAGTGGGGAACCAGTAAACACTTTTAAAAATTATACTTAACATGTTAAACATTATTTTTTCTAAATTTTTTTCGATACCTTTTCTTATAAATACATGTAGAAACATTTTTAATAAAAGAATCAAAAACTAAAAATATAAAAAAATGTTTTAAAAAAAAATATATCTTATAAAATTAACTCAACATGTTAAAATTCAATTTTTTTTCAAAAATTTTCAGCGCTTTTCCTTTAAAAATTGGTAGAAACTATTCGAATAAATAAATAATTTTTGTAAAAAAAATATTTTTAACCTTTTTTTATTTTTTTATTAAAAATGCTTCTACAAGTAATTATAAGAAGAAGCGTCGAAAAAGAATTTAAAAATTTTGATTTTTAACATGTTAAGTTAAATTTTTAAAAGTGTTTCCCGGTTTTCCACTTTTTTAGTGTTCCCCAATAAATATATATATATATACATATATAATATATGGGTTCATGCGAGAAACACGAGAACTAATGTGAACACAACAAAATAAACCCACCCTACCACCACCCAAAAACCTAAACACTCACCCCACCCAAGCTAAATGCTAAAAGTTAAACATAATGCTAAATCCCACAATTAAATGCTAAAAAGGTTTTTTTTAGTTAAATCGAGACTTTAACAAAAAAAATTATTATAAATAAAAAGCTGCGATTTTTAACGAAAAATTAAAAAATGTGAGTGTTTTTAAGTTGTTTCGTTTGTGTTCACATTCTTTCTCGTAGTTCTCGCAATAACGGATGGTTCATAACGGATCTTTTCCTAGAGAATGGTTAAAATTATAACCAAGATGAGTTAAGAGAACCACGAGAACCATTTTCTAGCAATTGATCTATTCTAAATCAATGGTTGAGATAAAGTTTATGTGTTCAGTATTTTATTAATTAGAATTCTTTATTAGTAAAACAACAAAAGTGGTCAAATATTGTAAACTCCCCTTTGGTACTTACCTCATAAAAAACACCCAATATCAAACAAAATTTCATTCTCTCTCCAAAAGAAAAAATATTACAAGATTTACATAACCGTAAAGGATTTTTACATGCATGTAAAGGTGTTTTTTTATACAAAAATTTACATTACATTTATAAAACAAAGAATCTGTAATCCTTTATCTTGATCTTTATCATACTCGTCTAACAGAAGAAAAAAAGCTGATGACGGCAACTAAAAAACCCAATGTAACCCAACCAAAAACCTATGTAAGCCTGAAAATACACTACAAATTTTATTTTTCAAACTTTCAACACCTACAACCCATACAAAAACTACCGAACTGTGACCCTTACCCACCACAAAACCACCATAGCCTTAACTGTGTTTCTTATAACCTCTACATCCTACTCGTACCATTATCTCATTTAACTTCCAAATTAACCAATTTAAAAGAAGAGTAAAACTTTCGTTTTTCTCCCTGTGGTTTGGTCGTTTTAATGGTTTTGCCATATTCTTAAAAAATAGCCATTTTACTCCCTGATGTTTCGGCTTTGTCGCCAGTTTGCTCCACGGACTACTCCATCCATATTGTATGTTAACTGGAAGGGTATTTTGGTAATCACAAATATTAAATAAGGATACTTTGGTAATTTGTATTTATATTTAAATATATACACACAAATACACAAACTCTACTCACTCTCTCTCTCTCCAAGATCTCTCTGTTCTATAGTCACCACCCACCACCTGACATCACCGGCACCGCCCGCCGCTGTCCGCCACCCACCACCCAGGTGCCACCACCTAATCAACAAACTCAAAACAACACTAAAATACCCCACATTTTTTATAGTTCTTCGATAAACCCAAAAAAAAAATAAACAACCAGTGTTGTTTTGAGTTTCTTAATTAAGGTGTCTGCACCAAGAATTAAATCAAACCAAAAAAGCCCTTTAAAGTGAATTTGTTTTAATTGCAAAACAGAACAAACATGAACTGCCTTTGGAACGACCCTATCGGAAACCAACTTACCTTGATTATTGGCGAGAGAGGGAACAACCTAGAGCGGCTTTGGTGGTGGTGAGTCAGAGATCATGGAGTCTCCAATTTTCTGGTTGCCGAATGGTAGTGTGCTCGGCGAGAAGGTTCAGATCTGCGATAAAGATGACGGTGGATTTGGGATTTCGAGGTCCAAGGTTGCAGATTAAGATGATGGCGGGTAGCCGACGGTGATTGTTGTTGGTTTACGGTTGAAGATGAAGACGGTGGTGGTGCCCGGCTTCGATTTTAGGTGGCTTTGAGCTCCAAATCGACGGTTGGTGATCTCTTGAAGTGGTGACATTGAGAACGAGAGAGAGAGGGGGGAGAGTTGTGTTGGTGACGGCGGCGGATGGTTGTGGTAGTGGCGGCAATGGTGGCGTCGGCGTATGATGATGATGCTTGAGGGTGAGTCTTGAGAGATCAGTATTGACTGATGTTTGGTTTGTTATACTGAATATATATCACTTTTAGTATATATCAATAATAGTAGTGTATTTATTTTTTTATAAAAAGAAATTGATTTAATAAAACAAAATCAATTCAAATATAATTTACCAAAATACCCTCACTTTATACTTGAAATTACCAAATTACCCTTTCAATTAACATACAATATGGAGGGAGTTAGAGGCGGGGAGCAAAATGAGAAAAACATACTAAACTATCGGAGGAAAATGGCTATTTTTAAAGGATTGGAGCAAAACCGTTAAAGTGACCAAACCACAGGGAGCAAAGTTTACTCTAAAAAAGAATTAATCAAATAGTTACTTGGACTAGTTTAACAATTATGTATATTCGAATAGTATACATATCGGATCAGTATTAGTGTTTATATATTAGTTTGAATTTAATTCAAATAATTCTAATTGTATGGGTATAAATATAAACCCTTACGATATGTTTTTCTAATTCTTGTTCGTAGTTATGTTCATTCAGAGTAATTGACTTTTTTGTTTGCTGAATTGAATCAAAAGTGTCACTTCGTGAGTATAAGTAATACCAACTCTACAAGGGTTCAAGTTCTGGTACAAGGCTGCAAAATAGTTCTCGTTTGGGTCCCTTGTTTGTTCAGGATTAACAGTTCAAGGCTGTGATTTGGTTGTCATTTCACTTGTGAAACGATTCTTTATCTAACAATAGAGGTTGATGTTGTTGTAGTCAATGATTCGAATCCAAAGGATCCATTAGCTTGGATTGCAACAACGAGATTACAAAAAGATGCTTGAAAGATTCGGAAAGCAAGAGAGTTGATAAGAACAGTTTGTCAAGAGTGTCCATAGAATGAGGATGTGTGGATCGTTTGTCGGTTAGTGAATCTGGATGAAGCTAAGGGTGTTAAAGTGATTCCAAGTTCGGTAAAACTTTGTATATAGGCTGCAAGATTAGAACGTGATGTTGCCAATAAAAGTAGAGTTTCTCTTTGAGGTTATGGAAAGTACTTGTGGAACATGCTAATGAAGATGGTGCAAAGCGTCTGCTTCAGAGAGTGAGGGATTGTTGCCCATTGCAAGTTGAGTCATGGCTTGTCTTATCTATTGGAAAAGTTTGATGCGGCTAAGAAGGTGTTAAATAAGGCAAGAGAGAATCTTCCTAAAGAACGAACAATTTGGATGTTTGTCGCTAAACTGGAAGAAGCTTTTGGAAACGCATTTATGGTTGGGAAGATAATAGAAAGGGGTATTCAGGCTTTACAAAGAGAAGGGGTGGAGATTGAGCAAGAAGCTTGGATGAAAGAGGAAAAAGCTGCTGAATGGGTTGGTTCCGTGTGGAAATGTAATACTATTATTAGTTACACAATTGGGATTGGGTTGGAAGAAGAAGAAGAAGAGCATAATGTAACAGAGTAATTCTTTTGACACTCCTGCGGCCTTAGACTTCGGTCAAAGTTAGCCTTGTTGATCTTGTTATGTAATAATTCAAGTAATGGGTTGCGGAAGCGTAAGCCTTATGATCAAACAACTCTTTATATTGATTACAAGACCAAGAGTACAAAAGGATTATACTAGGCTACAAGTATTGTGAGTTTTGTACTAGTGTTGTAGGTTTTATGTGTGGTTTATGGGATGTTTGCAAATGAGCCCTCATGTCCTATTTATACAAGTAGGGGCATGTCCAAGATCATTCTAACCTGGATGTTTCCATAGAAAATATCTACCTTGTACATTCTAGACAAGTCGATCAAAATATCCAACAGTGCTTTCTAAATGGTTCCTCCTGGAAGCTTCTTCGTAACTCTTTTGACCAGCAATTCCAGCCTCTTTAAAGCTGATCTAGAATGTTCAAAAGCTGTTGAATTAGTCCTGAATAATGTAGGTTGTTCGGAGACTTCTGAGCAGCTCTAGATAGCTCCAAATAAATTTTTCTAGAACCTTCCGGAACTTGAGAAAAACGATTTGAATTTTGGCAGATCATGACACTAAGACAACTTGGGTTGCTCATGCAATGTCCTGTTGTTTTCCCCATTGCTATTGGAATCTAGTGTCGTCTCTAAACCACCGCCAAAAGTTGCTACTAATGACTTCACTATCCTCAAAGTTGCTACCTCTAAACAAGATATAATGGGTCCTCTTGGTTTATTTGAGAGGAGTTACATCAGTAGGTTAACTAAACACGCAACACATAATGATTTGACTCAACCCAACCGGTTAGGCAATCTCTTTCACCTTTAGGACAAGGTGAATTTCAAAGAGGAAAGTTATGTTATGAACCATCTATGAGCCCATCTTAGCAGCACATTAAGGGAGCCCATCAAGACAAAAGCCATCACAAAATTTAACTTTATATTTAAAACAAAAGCCCATCTTAGCAGCCCATTAAGTAATTTATATTTATTTTTGTTAAGCAACGTTTTACTGTATTGATAACATAATTTTAACTTTAAATTTATTTTATTCATTTTCAAACCTACATTTTTACAATGACGTAGCTTTTCGTTGTTTCCGAATATCGTTGTTAGATGCGTTTTCTCTACGTTTAGATTTTTAAAGATAACCAGCTGCAACGTAAAAGAAAGGCTTTATAACATAGCGTAGTGCGGGTATATACCTACTACTACTACTACACACACATACATATATATATATATATATATATATATATATATATATATATAAGAGTAAACTTCTTTTTGTTCCCAAAGGTTCACTTTCAACGCTTTTGCCCATATATGTTAAAAATGGCCAAAATACTCCTTGTGGTTTCTAATTTTACTCTAATTTGCTCTCTAAAACTAACTCATCAAAAATATATGTAGAAAATAAGGGTATTTTAGTATTTTACAATTAAATATTAAATTTTTCATTAGTAATTCTAAAATTCTGCCTTTTTATTGATATTATAAATAAATAATAAAATTTACATTTTTCTATTATTAATATGTGTGCGCGCACATACACACGCACACGAGCGCACAAATATATGTAGTAAGAACACTTCTCTCTCTTCTTCAACTCTATATCTATTTTTTCTACCTTCTCTTACCACTAGCCCCCACCCGACCATGACCATCAGTCACCCACTAAACACATGCACACCCGTACACACGCACTCTCTCCCTCCCTCACCCTTCTTTCTCTCTCTCTCTCTCTCTCGTTTTTTCAAAGACAAAAGGAGTTCTAATCGCTCGTGAACCACGAAGACGACGGTGGGGCTAGGTTTCAAGCTCAGATCTGATTCGTGTGGTCTAGTTTGTTGGATTTAGTGAGCTCTGATTTGGGAGATAAGGTTTGCTTTGATCTCAGTAAGACGATTAGGGTTCCGTGTAATGAAGAAGGATGGTGGTTGGTGTTGGTTTAGAGAGAGATAGAAAGAGAACCAGCTGTTGCATTTAGATAGAGGGGCTGTTTTCTCAAATCTAATCGAATTTATAACAACTCAAGTAAACAACGTTAAACTACTATCCATTTTGCCTCTGATTAGTTACCTATCAGGGGACTTATGGTTTTCTTTTTACCCAATGAGTTGCTCGCCAAAGCAAAAAGCGCCTTGGTAGAGGAGGTTACATCCATCGGTTGAGAAGGAGAACTAAGCCTTCCTTTCTAAAAAGGGTGTTATTCTGAAAAGAGAGGGATGAGATATTTGGCATATTTCCAGACACAGGTGTGGTCAATGAAATGAGAGGTGACCCATCTATTTATTTATAGGGAAGGAAACCCCATATCCTAATGGGCTTGGTCCATATGGGTTAGCTCGGCCCAAAGTTATTTAGTATCTTGTATCTTGAGCTTTGTTAGCCTTACCTACTTGTATACTGTTTTTCTTAGCCCAATACCACATACGCCATCAGCCCCCAATCATAGGTACTCGTGACGAAGTTGTGGGTGCTTGTGTCTAGTTTGTTGGTTATGCGTCATTTTTTCATTGTTGTTCATTGTGATTCTTTGCTCGTCAACAAATAAAGTGTTCTTCGCTCTATTTCTCTAGCGGTTCGTCCTTCAAGCATTTGAGTTTAGGTTTTAGCCTAGTTTCAAGGTGAATCATTCGGACTAACCTCGTTCGACACATGCCATGGGCAATATTCCCACAAGATTGTGCAATATCTTGTTGGTGATGATTTATTCTGAGTTAAAGCTTTGACGAGAAGTTTAGTTTGTCAAATAGTGACGGCGGTTGTAATGCTTGGAGATACTAGCGAAGTAGCCGAGCGTTGTCTAACAATTATATTAATGCGTTTTGTTAATTATTTTCAAACAATTAATATAAATTGTTTATAAACAATTACATATCATCTGATATGTGATCAAGCACGTGTTAGAACCGATAACAAGACCAAATTTTTTTTTAATTTAACTCCGTTTTTATTAAAATTAATGTTGGAATGTTAAGGAAAAAAAAAAAGCAAGATTGTGTATTTAGTTTTTTATTATGCTCACTAGCACAAGTTATTTAAGAAAAATCACATTAGTTCCTATAATACAAGTAAAAATAATAATTGTCAAAGTGTCCATGATTTCAAAGGCTAACTTATTAAAAACAAAAACAAAAACATTCTTTCTTATCTCTTTCGGTCTCTCCCAGACGATGTGACTCCATCCACGTACACGTATATAACGACCACACAACGCACCACCGACTCAATGTGCCATGGTCTTGTGCCTAGGTGGCAAGGTAGGACCGCCTTCCCTCATGTTCACGAACCACAACGAGTGGTCTAAACTACAACTTGTAACTCCCATTTATTAGGAAAACACAATAAACTACACCTAATAAATAAGTTATTGGTTACGTGACAAGCCACAACTATGTGAGCACACAATTTTTTTTAGCTTCTTTGTTTCGCAAATCCGTATTCTATTTTTCTATTTTAAAAAAAGTTAATTAAAAAATTATAACAACACATAATATTTTAAATCATATATATAATTCCTAGAAATGCTCATTAATAACGAATTTTAAATTAATCTAGTATCTATGTCTCTCTCTATATACGTATAATACAATAAATAAATTAAATCCTTATCTATTATAACCATTTTTTCGGTAACTTTATTTTTAAATCATCATTTCACCGACTTTGCATGAAACTATATGAATCATTCTATCGTACGATTGCATTCGATCCACTTTCAAATTAACGAACCAGTAAGTCATATTCACACTCTAGGTTTTATATCGTTTTAAAAATATTATTCTTCTACAATCATCAAACTCCCATTACAATTTTCAATTCAGATTATAAGTTTCGGCATTCTTATCAATCATGCAACCACCTGTTGCACCGTCTAATTGCTTAGCCAGTTTTGGTCGTGGTGCAACCACTCGGTCAGATATCGGCCCTGCCCGTGTTGCCCTTGACCTTCTTGACTTTGAGTCTCTGATGCTCAATATGATGAGGAAGATAAGGAGGCTGATGTTGCTAAAGTCTGTGATTCGAACAAATCCAAAGGGTTGGATTGCAGCTGCGAGATTAAAGGAAGATACTGGAAAGATTCGGAAAGCAAGAGAGTTGATAAGAAAAGGTTGTGAAGAATGTCCAAAGAATGAGGATGTGTGGATCGAGGCATGTCGGTTGGTGAATCCGGATGAAGCTAAGGGTGTTATAGCAAAGGGTGTTAAAGTGATTCCCAATTCGGTAAAACTTTGGATACAGGCCGCAAGATTGGAACATGATGATTACAATAAACATAGGGTTTTGAGAATGGGTCTTGAAAAGATACCCGATTCTGTGAGGCTATGGAAAGCATTTGTGGAACTTGCTAATGAGGATGATGCAAAGCGTTTGCTTCAGAGAGCGGTGGAATGTTGCCCGTTGCATGTTGAGTTATGGCTTGCTTTAGCTCGGTTGGAAAAGTGTGATGTGGCTAAGAAGGTGTTGAATAAGGCGAGAGAGAAGCTTCCTAAAGAACGAGCAATTTGGATCGCTGAAGCTAAACTAGAAGAAGCTTTCGGAAACACATTTATTGTTGGGAAGGTAATTGAAAAGGGTATTCGGGCTTTACAGAGAGAAGGGGTGGAGATTGATCGAGACGCTTGGATGAAAGAGGCTGAAGCTGCTGAATGGGCTGGTTACGTATGGACATGTAATGCTATCATTAGTATCACAAAGGGGTTCCATTGAAACTGCTAGAGCAATTTATGGCTGTTTTTAAATCAAAGAAGAGAAGCAGCCCAACTTGAGAGGGACTGATGAATATGTTGGCATTTTCTTTTTCATGTTTTAACTTTTGAGGACCAAAATCTATATGAATATTTTTTAAAGGGTTTGTGTTTATGATCATCTTTCTAGATCTATTTTCTGCATGGGCGTACCCACCCTTGGCAAGGTGGGGCGGCCGCACCCCTTGGAAAAAAAGTTTTAGTGTATATTTTAAGCAAAAAAACCCGACCGCACCCCTTGAAAATATGGTTGAACAGCTTATCCGCACCCCTAATAAACTACAGATTTGATACCATATTGCCAATTATATTGAACTTCATAGTTTAAATATAAAGTTTTGTTGGTGTAAAAATGTTAGTAAAATTGATAAAAAGAGTTTTGGTAGTGAAATCTGCTAGATACTTAATGTGGGGAATTGGTAATTATCCGAGACAAACTCGGATAAAACTTTGAATCGCTTGGCTTGGTTGGAGCCTATAGTTTATAACTGAGCTCGGCTCGTTTGTTAGTTGGGTCAAGGGCTGTTCATAAAGCTCGCGACTCGTAGCTCGTTCGATAGAAGCTCGAGAAAAACTAGCTAAAATAACTCAATTTGATATGATGTGAACCAAGCTGACTCATTTTGTAAACGAGCCCAGCTAAGCTCGGCTCGGCTCGTTGGCTTGTTCTTAGGCTCGTTTAACTCCAATGTAAAGCCCAAGCCAAGTTTAACCTCCTGAATTAATTTCGAGCTTGCGCTCGACCCACCCTGGCTCGACTCGACTCGTTTATAGCCCTAGTTGGGTGTAAACGAGGCGTATCAAGTTAAGCTTTTAAGCAGTATTAATTAAGGTTGTTTGTTTACTTTGTGCTCGTTAGTTATGAACTAGAACAATTTTTTTATGTTTGTTTTATAATAATTGTCATTGGCGTCACAAATAAGACAAATATGCTCTTTAGTTAAGTTATGATTACAGTAAATAATTACGTAATGAAAATTTATTCTGGGAACCAGCCTCTCCGTCCTCAGAGTTTGTGGTAAAGTTTGCCGCATCATACTTTCCTAGACCTTACCGGTAACTTTGTTGTTTGTAGAATTTTCTGTTTGTTGTTTAGTGAAAATTTATATAACGAAAAAATAAGTTAATTTATCTGATACGCAATCGCAATAAACGCAGACGCATGTATTTTTTGTTATTTTAACCGGGGCCGGTCATAGAATTTTAGAGGCCCAAAGCGAATTAAAAATTCGAGGCCTTTTTAATTTTTTACGCTCGTAATTTCGGTTTGTATGTGACATGAAATATATTAGGAAGAAGCTTATAAAACACTTAACCAATATATAAACTAGATGATTTCCCTAATCAAATAATTGGGTATCTAATACATAAATCAAATCTAAGTTGATCAAAAGAGTTTAACCTAACAAATAACAACTTATATCATGTGTGAAAGGAACTAAAGCATGCTACTTATTTTGAATATATTGTTGTTATTAGTTAGAAACAATTTTTTTAAAAACAGTTTTACATGGACATACCGTATTAAAAATTGTGTGGCCAAAATTTTTTAGTTTATTAAATTAGGTGAGGTGATTAAAAAAGATACATTTATAACCTTTTACTAAAAGGGTGGGTGAGGTAATTAATAATTTTTTTCATGGTAGCTGTTGGGATTCGAACCCAACCCTCCACAAAAACCAAAACTTATTCTTACAACACTACAATTCTATTAGTGATAACAATATCACTATAAATATAATATTCTTTTTAAAAACTATAGATATTTTTTAATTTTGGAGGCCCTAAGCCGTCGCCTAGCCCATTAACACTAACGGGCCGGCCCTGATTTTAACCCACCCTTAAAAAAATAGTTTCAGCTTTTTTGGTGTAACGCCGAGGATATATACACTAATACACACGGATGCACTTAAAACAATTTGGCATCTATTTTGCATATTACGATTATTTAAGGTGTATAGGCCTGTAAACGAACCAAACATTCATGAACAGTTCGTGAACTTGTTCGGCTGGAAGTTCGTTTATGTTCGTTTATTTAATAAACGAACGAACACGAACACAAAATTTTGTTCGTTTAATTAAATGAACGAACATGAACACACCTTGTGTTCCTTCATTTATGTTCGTGAACATTCGTTTATGTTCGTTTATTTATGTTTGTGAACGTTCGTTTATGTTCGTTTATTTACGTTCGTTTAAATTTTAGTAAATACATAAATAGTATATTTACATAAATATTAGGTTTTCTAACTACTTGTATGAATATAACTAATTAGTAATTGAGTTTTCTAGTAATAGAAAATGAAATTTTAAAATGTTTCTTAGATCGTAACTGAACACTTACTTAATATTTATATAAAAAAACACTACTTAATATAAGTATATCTATGAACCTTAATTGTAGATGTGTTTTCGGATGAACAGTAATATATTGGACTTGTTTGTTTGTGTTCATTAATGTTAAATTGTATTATTTATATTTGTTCAATTGCGTTCATTTGTGTTCGTTTATGTTTGTTAAATCATGTTAATTTATGTTTGTTTATGTTTATTCTAATATATTCAGTTAATTTTTTTTGTTTGTGTTCGTTTATGTTCGTGAACTGTTCGTTTAGGCTTTAAACGAACGAACATAAACGAACACGAACATGTCCGATTTCTTAATGAACGAACACGAACAAAAAAATGTGTTCGATTATATGTTTGTGTTCGTGTTCGGTTAAAGTTAATTGAACGAACACGAACAGGCCAATGTTCGTGTTCGTTCGGTTCGTTTACAGGCCTAAAGGTGTAGATATCATATCCCATTTGTATAGTTTTTTTTTACAGCAAATTTCTTTTAATCCTATCGTCTATTGGACTTGAACCAAATACCTCTCTCTTAACAAGAATTATTGCAGTAGAATAATGGCTAGGAGGATTTGAGAGACATTATGACATTAAGATTTCCGAGGTTTATCCAAGGCTTAGATGGCGCTGGTATTTAATTGTGACTCTAATCTTCTTTATTCCTTCCCGTGTCAATAACTGGAAAAAGGGGAACGTAGGTGTATTACACCGACATGTCTATCACACCGAGCCTCTCTCCGAGACAACACACACATACTTGTGGGATGACCATACGCACGTCACTACGACTACTTGTGGGGTGACCATATGCACGTCACTACAACATTAATTCCCTGACACCATTCGTGACGGTGAGCCAAGATCATGATGTCTACTTAAAGGGGTACATGCCATATATTACCTGTTGAATGAATTGTATGAATGCACATACACCATCACACATTGGCACACAGGCTAGCTAACTATGTTTCTTACCATCACACATAGGTACATACAGGCCAGTTACCTAGTATTCTTATGTATATATTATATTTAATGGGTTTTCTTATAGTTGAAATTTTTAATATGTTTCTGTAATTGCACTATTGTATGTATAAATTTTGTTTCACAATCAGTATCTGTTACTTTTCAATTTTCATTATCAATTTGTTGGAAACTTGCTCATTCCCATTTCAAACATACTGATATAATCAAAGCACAGCATTAAGATGAGGCTTTAAAGTCTGGCAAAATATAGTAAAAACATTCCAAACATTAACATCAAAACCGATGTATCAGTCTTAGACAAAAGAACAAGAAAACTTCACTAAGAACGGTCTGAGACTGCAACGCCTTCAATTGAATCCGACGAAGAAACTATTGGCGGGTTTCAACTTTCTTCTTTTGCCACAGCCTATCAAGAGCACTGTCCGCATCTCCCTGCAAATGTAATACCTTTAGTCTAATAGCAGTTTTAATCCATATGGGCAAATGGGTTGAACAGGTTGAAATGAATAAGATAACCCATATGGTTTGATGATTATCATTGTGATTAGGGGTGCAATCAAGCCAAGCTACTCGATATCAGCTTGAAATAAGCTCAAAATGAGCCAAGCTTAAAAGAGCTTGAGCCAGAGCCTAAAAAAACTTGTTTGGTAAATAAACTCGAGCCTAAAAATAAGCTCGTTTGGTAAACGAGTATAAGCTTTATTAATCGAGCTTGAGCCAGCTCGGGAGCCTAAACGAGTCTGTTACTTTTAAATAATGTATTCAATATATATAAAATTATATTTGAATAAATAAATACAAATTAATCATAATAAACAAGAGTTAACATATGTTTTCAATATATTACTTTTCGTCATATAGGTAAATCGGCCAAACAGGTAAAAATGATAAAGATAAACCATATAGCTTTACAATCATCAATGATATCCGGTTTTAACATATTTTAAAAAAAAATTGTAAATATTTAAAAAAAAAGAAAGACAAACCTGGGCTCTCACAAAACCGCAGAGTGCAAAGGTGGAAAATTGACCAGTGTATAGCCCATTTTCGTCCACATGACCAACATTAATTTGGACTGAAGCATGATCCTTTGAAGTGATCAGCCTATTGGTGGCCGAGCTGCAAAATAGAAACGATCGATGAGCATTTCAACTGGGTACATACTTAAAGGCATGACTTATGATGCAAGTTAAATTACTAATGCTAAACCACGTAGTCACGTACCACTTCCTGGGGATATAGAGATCCATGTTTTGTCCCTCTTCGTTCTGCATGTTTGCAGTCTTTGAACACGGGCTAAACCTACAAAACAAGAACAAGAAAATAAAAAAGAACACGACGATATTATGATCAAACAAACAAGAAAGAAACAACATTTCCATGTCTCAAATATTTTTTTTCAAGATCAACATCAAACTTTCTTAACAAATGAATAAAAACACAAGTTTATGCATCATGCATAGATCATGATACATCAATCTAAATACCACAGATACATGTTTAATCTTTTGATTTTAATCTTTGATTCTAATGATAGATAACTTGACTTCAAAACTTACAATTAGACAATGAATACAAAGAATGGCAAACAAATCGCTTTGAACTAAAACAACCCATAACTAATTTAAGAGTTAACTGCCATTTCCGTCCCTTTGGTTTGTCCAATTATGCCAGTTCAGATCAAATTTGTACTATTTTCGTCCCTAACATGTTTGAAACATGCCAGTTCCGTCCAAAAAAACATGAGTTAACTGCCATTTTTGTTCGTGTGGGTTGTCCAGTTATTCGATTCAACCTTAGTTTTTGGACTGAATTGCCATGTTTCAAGAATGTCAGTGACTGACATGATACAAATTTGAGATTTGGCTTGAACCGGCATAATTGAACAAACGACAGGGACGTTTATGACATTTAACTCTTAATTTAATTATGGAATAACTTCATACTGAATTGAGCTAAAATGCTTAAGTATGACTCCACAAATGTTTCAGTAAAAAACATGTTTCATTACAACCAATTTTAATATTATTCATATTCACCAACAACCGCATTTGAAATTAAAAAAAAACTATAAAATTACAACATTGTCCAGTTACACAGCCTTTTTTTGAATCAAATATCTCGTTCACAAATCATATGATTTTTTTAAACTGAATGAAGAGATGGACATCAAATAACACTGATTCTTTTTATAAGCTTTTCTTTAGAAATGTGACTTTAACTTTAAGATCTGTTCAAAACAGAACCTTCAAATACCCACATACAAGAAAACCACCAAATTAGACATAAATGCTGACAACTTAGGGCAAAATGTAATACAAAACCCTAAACTAACCTAATTAACAAATGAATCGATAGTAAAACCTAAAGATTAATTCACAGTTATCAATTTCGAAATCAACAAAAAAAAACATTTTCAGCAAGTAATCAATTGAGAACTTTAAAGTAACAAATAGCACTACAGATTAATGTTTCCATAAGAGATCGATCAAAGGAAAAACGCAAACCTTCAACGACGGCGTTTTACTCCGGGGAGAGCTGCGGTGAGATGAGGCGTCTGGTTGTAAGGATATGAAACCCTAATTACATTCGTTTAAATAGTTGAATGAAAAGGGTGAACTTATTATGTTATTTTGCTCGGTTTTGCCCCTAAACTATGCTCTTATTGGCAATAGGGCCCTCTAACTAAGTCTCTTTAATTAAAGGTTAAATAATGATTTAGAGACACCAATACTAAGTTAAAGTTGTTAACCTTCCTTCTTGTTATTAAACTTTTTTTTTATTTCTTAAGATTATGATATATAAACTGAAACTTTATTTGTTTTAAAGTTTTTTTTTTTCATATACATGTATGAATCCTGAGATGAGATGAAGACTTAAACTTTTATTTTATAGACTTGTTGTTTGAAATTCTTTTGATCTAATGAAATTAAAGGTGAATTTTGATAATAGTTTTATATTTGGTTAAACATACATTTGATGAAATAAACTTCAAATTTTGGGGAAGGGGTGTCCTATGGTATTACCCAAGGGTCATCAAATGATACAATGTCATGTCATTTTCATCATAAAATACCTTAGAATCATCAAAACAATAGTGGTGTCTACCCATAAATACTCTAGAACCATGGCCTTTTACTTCACCCACCAATCACATACACTCTAAAGATATGGACCCTGCCTCTTCAAGGCTTAAACTCTCCAAACAATGACGACAACATCTTGTTGTGTAAACTACCCTAAGAGCAACCCTAGGGGGTGGTGGGGGTGTTGCCTAGCAGCAAACTACCCCATGGGCCTACTCGGATAACGTCCCGCCCACCCTTAGAAGCTTTATAAAGCAATTATAACCTTATAATTATTAACTTGAGTTAAATTATACAATCAATTTGGGTGATGTGAAGTTGTGAACTCTTTGGCTGGTTGGTGTGGACTCGCGCCTTCTGCCACATCACCTCCATAATTGTCACACCCTGATTTTCCATTGGGTCCGGACTTGGGGTTTATGTGTGACGATTGATAACAAATATTCACATTATAGCATAGCGGAAGTCTTTGGATTATAAAATAATATTACAAAGTACAAGTGTCCGAAAAGTTCAAAATAATTATACATACGGAAATGTACTTAAAAAGATCCACAGGCGGACCGAGAATAACAAAATCAAAATTTAGACTGTTAGGCCTTGCATGGAGTCGCAAATTCCAATAAGCATAACCGAGCAACTCCACCCTATTTCGTATTTGCTAACCTGCACTTAGTCGTTTGAAAATACGTCAGCTTTCGCCGGTAAATATAATTAACCGACACGTTTTGAAAATCTTTTCAAAAATCATTTTTATACCATTTGGTATATCATTTTCATAAATAACTTGGGATAAAGTGATATCTCTTGTTACCAGTATTACATGCTTGTCGATACATATGGGGCCCGGAACTAATCTCTGATGCATGATTAACCGACATGCCACATTTTCAATAAAATATAATATAGCATAATAGCGTCTGTCAGGTGTATGCCTACACCCCGCGCTTAGGTCGTGGCCACTTGCAATTAAGTGCGCCGAGGATATCCAGGACATGGTCGCATTAACCTCCATGTTCAATTTATCAACCAAAACGGATTAAAACGGGTTATTTAAATTTTAAGCATCATTCGCCCTTGATTTAATACCCGACCAAGTGGCTAATGTCGTATCCCAAGCCTGTATATGGAAATTGGCTAAGAGTATTTACCTGAGCTTATTTTTACAAATCAAAGATGTTTTAAGCACAACCGTTAATCAATACAACTAGTACAAGCACAATTTATTGGAGGCTCCTAGTCTGGAATGGAAGGAACAATGATCCATTAGAATGTTAACAGGTCTTATTTTAAGTCATAAGACTTGGATTGGTTAACTTAATAATAGAGTATGCTAGATTAAGTGGAGACCAGATAGAATGTATTTTATACCCTCACAAGTACAAGGACTCGTATAATATGGGTTAAACAACCAAACAGTCTGATTAGAACTGATTTGGAAAGTTTTTGACCCGATTCGGCTAACTTATATAAACTATGCTATATAAGTGAACCGTACGCGCATAGCGACATCTGGTGATTGAATGGATCTATGGTAAGTCCACTATGCCAAAACATGTTTATTACCATGTTATATCAGTTTCAAAGTCAAATTACATGTTCATCATGTTTGAAAATTAATTTATACACAAAAGGGCATTTTAGGCATTCTTAAGCATTTTATATGGACTTTGCATAAAACCCATCAAATGACATGATCAAATGGTTTAACCTTAGAGGGTTATTCCATACAATAACATGATCGCATGACAACCTTAATTCCATAAAATAACATGATCAGAGGGTTATTTCATAAAATAACATGATCACATGACGCTGTAACTCCACCCACGTACATGCATTTAACGACCACATGACGCACCACCGACTCGATGTGCCATGCTTATGGTGGCTAGGTAGGACTGGCTTGCCTCACGAACCACAACGAATGGTCTAAATTACAACTTTTAACACTTATTTATTAGAATAACATAATAAACAAGGATTCATCTATACATAAGATGTAACTTATCTTAGTCTACTATCTCTCTCACCCTCCTCCTCTCTCTCTCTATATATATATTTATATATATATAGGGTTAGGTTCATTAGTGAACAACCCCCTTGATTGTGAACACTAGTGAACTAATCTTAGCCCTTGATTATCAATACACAAGTGCAAATCAATGGTCAGGATTTGATGATGTAAATCAATGGCCAAGATTTGTTCACTCAGTTCACAAATACACTAGTGTTTGCTCTAGAACCCCACTGTAACGCCTCGTATTTTAGTATCCTTATTTTTTTATATATCGTAATTCGAGGCGTTAATCATAATATATATATATACATATATATATATATGCATATATCTCTTATTACTTATTCATTAATCACACGACCGATCATTTAAATACGTATTTATACGCAAACCGACACAATTATACGTATAAATACTTATACGCACATCCTCAATACTTGAATTATACTTTTATATTTTTTTATATATACTCAATTACATAATATATACTCAATAAATACCAAGCCAATCATCTTTCCACCTCATCAATCCTCTTTCAGCTTTTTTAACCAATCATATTTCACCATTTTCCACCTCCTTTCTCCACCAATCATCTTTTCAATCCTCTTCCACCTTTTTTAACCAACCATATTTCACCCTTTTCCACTTTCTCTACCTATAAATACCAACCTCCTTCTACCATTTTATTCACACCATTCTTCTCTCTATCTCTCTAATTCTCTCAATATCTCTAAATCAAGAATTCTAAAAGGATACTAAGTGTTCCAACCATTCTTCTCTCAACATCTCTACTTCTCTCAAATCTTCCAAGCAAGGAAGAGAACTCTAAGAGTTCTAAAATAAAACACTAAGTGTTTTAAAGGAAGCTTTGAAGCTCCAACCTCCAACTTTTCACGGAATCACCAAATGAAACTTTGCAAAACTGTGAGCATACTCGACCCCCTTTTTACACTTTAATTATTTTGGGGTACAACATGTAGAAATTATAAATTTATTTTAAACAAAATTAAATGTGTTCACAATACCAAATGTGCCATCAGTTACGCTTATGTGAGTTATATGTGTTAGTTTAAACTCATCTATACATGCTACTTGTTATGCTTGAGTTTGTTTATGCTTATTAGTTTTGACTTGTACTCTCATGATGATGTCGTTATGCTTAGAATACTATGCATGCTAGTTAAGGAATTCGATTATATGCTATTGTTATGCGAAAGTGGTCTACATATTCGTGCGATTCGACTTGAATAAAACAAACTTTTATACTTATAATTAATTTCAAACTTGTATGCTCGCCAATACTTTTGTATTGATCTATGCTTTTAATACATGTTGCAGAAATTTTGATGACACATAGAATCTAGTAGGATTGCCTAGAAAGCATTTAAACTTTAAATACTTATTGTATTGTATTTGTTTCAAACATGTATTTCGTTTCAATATCTTGTATTAAATCGTTATCAATGAAATGAAGTTATATTTGTTACGTGTCGGGATCTAAATTTTGTATTATTTGATTTAAACTACGTAAATGTCACACCCTGACCCGCAGCGGAAATGGTAGCCGGGGCATGATTGGGTTTTCATCAAAGCTCATGACATTTACTATAAAGTTTCATATTTATTATTTCTTTTTAAATAAGAAATTTCAATAAACATATAAGTACAACATGTTCAAACACATTTGTCATGACTTCTTTATTTTTCTTCTAAGGCAATTTCTTATGTGTTCCTTGCTTCAACCTGTCCACCTGTATCATGTGTAAAAATAGGGTTTTGGGTCAACAAAAGTTGGCGAGTGAATCTTATGAAAACATTTGAACGAATTTGTTATATTGGTTATAAAAAGGTGCATAACCACATATGAGTATACGTATATGTAAATTTAATCACAATACACATAATATCAATTAATGCACATGCACACACCAAATGATGAACAATGAGATCAAGGCTCAATCAAACGGAGCCGATCTAATGAGGCACGCGATGTTCAACTCGTCTCCAACGAGGAACTGATGGACCTAATGAATGATTTGCACACAACTTGACAAAATGTAAACACACATCATAACAAACAACATTTACATCACACGTTTAGATCATATAATGGTAATAGCACAAGTTTGAATAAACGAAATAAATAAAGCGACACATGATACACCCCAAAACATGAATAAAAAGGGGAATTTGTAAAAATTCACACATAGAGGGTGCGTTCCTTGATGATGATGAATGCACACGAATTTATGATTCAACCGACGAGGGAAAAATAACCTAAATAATCACGTAATAATTCGATAAATATATATCTTATATTTGAAATTAATATTTCTAATTAATTCCTTTTTATTAGGTTTTAAGATTTATTTTTGGAATTAATATAATTTTTAACTTTAAAATCTTATTTTAATTTTTAAATGATTTTTAAATATATAATAAAGAAATAAATAAAACAAAATAAAAAAAAGCTGACCTTGTCAGGTCTGACCGGTCGGATAACATGTAAATTAGGCAGCGTGTGAGGTTCGAATTCGTGACCTCCCGTATGCGTGCACGCAGCTCTACCAACTGAGCTACGTGTCTAACCCGAAATAATATCAATTTTAATTATATATATATACTTGTTAGGTTAATACGAAATTTACTTATTTTAAAAAGATTTATAAATCTCCAAAACCGGTTGAGACTTCATGATTCGAACCCGAGACCTTTAGTTCCCGTGCACACAGCCCAACCAGTTGAGCTGTGTGTCTGACCCGTATGAATCATTATTTGTATTAACTTTAAACACTTGTTCCAGAGTGATCTGAGTAAGTTAAAAAGTTTGGTTTTATTTACAGAGAATCGGTAACGTATACGAGTCGAACCCAGGACATGTGTTTCGTAATTGCACACAGTCCACCACTGGACTGTGTGTCTAACCCGATTAAAAACCCGTTTTTTAAAATATTTATACATTGAAGAAACTTCATCTTCTTCCTTTTTAAATAAACCAGCAATCGTAAACCCGACTGTTAACCGTAAACCCGACTGTTAACCATTTATACAGTTTTGATTAATTGTTTTGAGGTAATAAAACACTAAACAAGCGATAGCAAAAGAATTAAGATGATTGTACCGATCAGGGGTGTATTCCGGTGATGTTTCCGGCGACAACAATTTTCCGGCGAAATGCGATTTGAAAACCAAAGTATCTTCTGTGTGTTTGCAAGGTGTTTGTGCGAGTGTGAGCGAGTTTCTAAAGGTTCAAAGGTCGGTATTTATAGGAGAGTCAGGGCATGAACAGAGTCACGTTTTGGGCTTTCATGATCGATAAACGGGATGGAAAGGATTGTGATTGATCAATCGCGTTTAATCAGGGGCGAGCCATAAAAGGGAAGATGACAGCGGTTGACCAGCTGCTTCGCTGGTTTCCCTTTGGCGGCAAACTTGAAATAAGTTAATGCTAACTAGTATATAGTATTAACGGTTTGGATTATTTTCAGATATGAGGTTATGATGGAACGGTTATGCGTGTGTTTGGTTCAGGGAGTGGTGCGGGTTCGAATCCTGGCCACCACCTTTTTTTATCATTTTACCTCAAAACATCTTTTCCTTTAATACATAATTGGTCCCTGAAGTTAAGTTTTAAAAAGAGACAAACAACCCCTCTCTATTTTTTATTATTTTGTTATCTAAAATTTTAATTATTTTCCTTTACTGATTATTAATTCAAGTATGTATTTTATTTATAGGTTGTAAAATAAATCAATTTATTCCAAATAAAAGCATAATGAACATTAAATAATTTACTTGAATTTCAAACGGAGCGGGTTCTTGAAACCCGTTTTACACGAATGTTACAGTAAAAAGGTAATTATTAAACACTTGACACAATTAGCGTTATGAAGCCTCTTGCAATCTAGTTTTCGTCTCATCCCGATGTTTCCGCCATCGGTTGGGGTGTGACAGATTTGTATCAGAGCCATAACTATAGGGAATTAGGTAGAATTGTCATGTTCGACCTAGTCTATAGTTTAAGTACCATACTCTTGACCATTCTTGATAATTATCTAAATTATTATTCCTTCTACCGTGCTTCTCTCTCATATTTGATTTTAAAACTTACGATATGTCTTTCCTAAGACACAAAACACAACACACGCTTTTGAGTATATTCTTGTTCCACAATCGAAATAACTCATCAATATAGGGGTGATTCCCGCCATTGGTGACGAGTTTCAATCCGTTTTACATGTTATTTCGCACGAAATTCAACATCAAGTCAGGAGTGATATCCATATCTTGATGGGAGTTTCATTTCATAATCTAGTGGATTCTTATTGATGATTCGAGATTATATCTTGATACGTTCAATAAACCACAATTTGGGGACGAAATTGTCAAGCCAGGATTGACATCCACACCTTGATGACTGGTTCCGCTCCTCAATTTTCAATCTCGCCAAAGTTTCGTATTTTTCGATCAAATTAGGGACATGTACTAACTGGAAGGGTAAAGTACCATTAATCACTTGGCGACGAGAGTATTATACCTATTAGGCCAAAATGTCTCCCTAATTCGAAAGGACTTACGAATCACTTTGGAATAGTCGAAGTTTCTAAAACCGAAACACTCCAACATTTTAACAAGCCTCTCTTTTATGATATTATGCTATATAATTCTTATTCCTTCATTTTTTTAATGTCACACTATACTAAAATCAAATTTATGCACGACAAACTTCGCATTTATACTAAATCTATTACGCAACGATTCTATAGGTGCATACAAAACATCATACTTGATTTGGGATTACTAGAACATTATATGTGATAAACTCGTTATAAAACCACACCTTAACATGTATAGCACTATGCGTAGTGCTATAGGAGTAGCGCACCACCCTTGAGACTTGGGGTCATGTTAAGTAAACTATTTCATACCAAGTAAACTATTTTACACTATGATTCAACAATATTGACTAGTCAACATTGCGTACACGATGGTTTGACTTGTTTATTCACATGTTTATGTGGTAGACTCGTCATTAACTTTGATCAAGCCACACCTTAACATGTATAGCGCTTGTGTAGCGCTATATGAGTGTCGTCCGCCCGTATTCTTGAGGTCATGTTAAGTAAACTATTTTACACCCTCTTCGTTTTGACGATGATGGGTAGTCTACATTGCGGTACACGATGGTTTGACTGTTTATTCACATGCCAGTAATCCGTTAATCTTGGTTAAACTAAAATATATCATCTGTATTGTGCACGAATGCGCATATACGTACACTTACACTTATACTCATACTTATACACTATACCCTCTCTCATACTTAAATGTAATTATACTTCTATACTTGAGACTCTATATACGCTATCATTCTCACTCGTAATATGCTAATAAACCCTGATCGTGACACGGAACGTAACATGGCATCGATTAGCGAAACGAACGTAATATGGTATGAACATGGTGGATACGCCGCTGGCACTTCCCTAAGTGTTCCTACCATATTACCGAACTTTCATAAAAACGTGCCATGAGAAATTCGGTGGTTCTCTACTATTGAATACAAACTTTGATCGCTCAAGACCTAATACTCGTCTACTACCCACACATACTACGAAATACCATCTTCTTTTTTCCTAAAGACTTCCTCTTAAATAAATTTTAGGACGAAATTTCCTAAAGTAGGGGAGACTGTAACGCCTCGTATTTTAGTATCCTTATTTTTTATATATCGTAATTCGAGGCATTAATCATTATATATATATATATGCATATATCTCTTATTACTTATTCATTAATCACACGACCTATCATTTAAATACGTATTTATACGCAAACCGACACAATTATACGTATAAATACTTATATGCACATCCTCAATACTTGAATTATACTTTTATATTTTTTATATATACTCAATTACATAATATATACTCAAGAAATACCAAGAAGTATACCAATTATCTTTCCACCTCATCAATCCTCTTTCACCTTTTTTAACCAATCATATTTCACCCTTTTCCACCTCCTTTCTCCACCAATCATCTTTTCAATCCTCTTCCACCTTTTTTAGCCAATCATATTTCACCCTTTTCCACTTTCTCTACCTATAAATACCAACCTCCTTCTACCATTTTATTCACACCATTCTTCTCTCTATCTCTCTAATTCTCTCAATATCTCTAAATCAAGAATTCTAAGAATTCTGAAAGGATACTAAGTGTTCCAACCATTCTTCTCTCAACCTCTCTACTTCTCTCAAATCTTCCAAGCAAGGAAGAGAACTCTAAGAGTTCTAATAAGTGTTTTAAAGGAAGCTTTGAAGCTCCAACCTCCAACTTTTCACGGACTCACCAAATGAAACTTTGCAAAACTGTGAGCATACTCGACCCCCTTTTTACACTTTAATGTATTTTGGGGTGCAACATGTATAAATTACAAAATTTATTTTAAACAAAATTAAATGTGTTCACAATACCAAATGTGCCATCAGTTACGCTTATGTGAGTTATATGTGTTAGTTTAAACTCGTCTATACATGCTACTTGTTATGCTTGAGTTTGTTTATGCTTATTAGTTTTGACTTGTACTCTCATGATGATATCGTTATGCTTAGAATACTATGCATGCTAGTTAAGGAATTCGATTATATGCTATTGTTATGCGAAAGTGGTCTACATATTCGTGCGATTCGACTTGAATATATACTTGTCACAATCAAAACAAACTTTTATACTTATAATTAATTTCAAACTTGTATGCTCGCCAATACTTTTGTATTGATCTATGCTTTTAATACATGTTGCAGGAATTTTGATGACACATGGAATCTAGTAGGATTGCCTAGAAACACATTTAAACTTTAAATACTTATTGTATTGTATTTGTTTCAAACATGTATTTCGTTTCAATATCTTGTATTAAATCGTTATCAATGAAATGAAGTTATATTTGTTACGTGTCGGGATCTAAATTTTGTATTATTTGATTTAAACCATGTAAAAAGGTAATTATTAAACACTTGACACAATTAGCGTTATGAAGCCTCTTGCAATCTAGTTTTCGTCTCATCCCGATGTTTCCGCCATCGGTTGGGGTGTGACACCCACCCTATATATATATATATATATATATTGGGGAAGGTTCATTGGGAAACACTAAAAAAGTGGGAACAATGGGGAACCGACTCAAACGAACTCCGATTGGACGCATTGCAGCGGCGTTGGAACCGGCTCGTCGAACCCTAACTAGGATCTCTTAACCCTAAACCCTAAATTCTAATCCCTAAACCCTAAACCCTAAAGCTAAAAAATAAGGCTAAAACCTAAGCTAAATCGTAAAATCTAAGCTATAAACCCTAAAACCGTAAACCCTAAAGCTAAACCTTAAATACTAATGATTAACCCTAAAGCTAAACCCTAAGACTAAACCCTAATATAAGACCCTAAATCCAAGCCCTAATATATTTAGGGTTTATGGGTTAGGATTTACGGTTTAGGGTTAAGAGATCCTAGTTAGGGTTCGACGAGCCGGTTCCAACGTCGCTGGAATGAGTCCAATCGGAGTTCGTTTGAGTCGGTTCCCCACTGTCCCCCACTTTTTTAGTGTTCCCCAATGAACCTCACACCATATATATATATATATATAAGGATTCGGTTCAAGAGAGAACCAATCCCAGTTGCGAGAACCATCAGAACTCCTACCATCCAATAGCATATTTACACATCACCCATAACCAAATTAAATCAAAAGGGTATTTTAGTCTTTTACTTCCAATGTCACATCTTTTTATTCTCTTATATTTAAAACTCAACATGTCACATCTTTTATCTCTCTTCTATTTAAAATATAACATGAGACATCTATTGAGTCGTGATTCTTGGGGTGAGTTCGTTTAGTAAGATACTCAAATTTCGTAAACCCGAAATAGGGGTGTCGGGAGCGTAAAAAGATGTTTGGCGTAAAAAAAATTTGTAAAAAAAGTTTATTGTAAAAATAAAATATCTTTGTTTGGTGTAAAACATTTTTTGTTTTTTGTAAAAAAGTTTAAACCCGTAAAAAAATTGTTTTTTTCTAAAAAAAATTGTTTTAAAGTTTAAAACCACGCGTAAAAAAAGTTTAAACCCACGCGTAAAAAAAGTTTAAAACCGGCGCGTAAAAAAGTTTAAAACCGCGCGTAAAAAAATTTGTATACCGGCGCGTAAAAAAAGTTTTTAAACCGGCGCGTAAAAAAGTCTTAACCATCGCGTAAAAAAAGTTTAAAACTACGCGTAAAAAAAGTTTAAAACGGCGCGTAAAAATGTTTAAAACCGATGCATAAAAAAAGTTTAAAACCGCGCGTAAAAAAAGTTTGAGCCCGCGCGTAAAAAAGTTTAAAACCGCGCGTAAAAAAATTTGAAACCGCGCGTAAGAAAAGTCTAAAACCAACGCGCAAAGAGAATTTTAAACTGGCATGTTAAAAAAGTTTAAAACCACGCGGAGAAAAGTTTTAAACCGGCGCAGAAAAAAAGTTCTAAACCGGCGCGTAAAAAAAGTTTAAGACCGCGCGTAAAAAAGTTTAAAACCGCGCGTAATTTTTTTTAAACCGGCGCGTGAAAAAAGTCTGAATCCGCACGTAAAAATATTAAAACCGGCGCGCAAAAAAAGTTTGAACCTATACGTAAAATAATTTTCTTACTGCATGATTCAAAAATAACATTAATTAAATCACATTAATTAAATCACAAACATTAATTAAAGCATAATGATTACAACTTTAATTATCAATCATAAATAAGCTTAGTAAAAATACTAATTTACCCTTATCCCACTAAAAAACAAAAACTCATTAATTAAAGCACAATGATTACAACTACTTTATTGTCTTTTAATCTCATTTATTAAAACACTTTTGATCAATGGCTTAGATTGGTTCATACGATTCTCACAACTCAAGATGGTTCTCATTTTACTCATCCCCTATATATATATATATATAGCGAATGGTTTAATTGAAAACCAAAATGAGTTGAGAGGATCAGGATAACCATTTTCTAGCCATTGATGTATACTCAATCAATGGATGAGATTAGAAGTTGGTGTGTTAAGTATTTTAGTAGATTTCTTTATTAATAAAATAACAAAAGTGTTCAAGGGATAAAATTGTAAACCCCCCTTTGGTACATGAACACCAAACAAAATTTTATTCTCTCTCCAATACAAAAATTGATTACATGATTTACAAGATTTACATAACCGTAAAGGATTTTTACATGCACGTAAAAGGTGTTTTTGATACAAGAATTTACATTACGTATATAAAACAAAGATTCTTCAATCATTGGTCTTGATCTTCATCATATTCGTCCAAAAAAGGCAGATGGTAGCATGCAAACTAAAAAAACAAATGTAACACAACCGAAAACCTATGTAAGCCTAATAATACACTATAAATTTTATTTCTTCAAACTTCCACCCCCTACAACCCATACAAACACCACCAGACCATGGCCCTTACCCACCACAACCACCACCAGAACCCTACTCGTACCATTATCTCATTCAATCTCTAAATTAACCACTTTAAAAGGAATTAATTAAATAGTTATTTGCCCTCTAAGTTTGACGATTATGTATGTCTATATAGTATACATATCAGATCAATTTTAGTATTTAAAAATTAGTTTGAATTTATTTCAAATAGGTCTAATTGTATGGGTATAAATATAAACCCTTTATGATATGTTTTTTGGATTATTAAGTCTTGTTCGTATATGTTATTGTTTTTTGAGTTAATTACTTTTTTCGTCCCTGTGGTTTGTCAAAAATCACTATTTCAGTCCATTAGTTTAAAAATTGCGATTTCAGTCCCTGTGGTTTCACTTTCTTAACCATTTCAGTCCCTGTGGTTTCACTTTCGTAACCACTTCAATCCATTAGTTCAGTAAGTAAATGGACCGAAATGGTTGCGATGTGGACTGAAATGGTTACGAAAATGAAACTACGGGGACTGAAATCTCAAATTTTAAACTAATGGACTGAAATAGTGTTTTTTGACAAACCACAGGGACGAAAACAGTAATTAACTCTTGTTTTTTTGGTTATCTGAGTTAAATCAAAAGTGTCACTTCGTGTGTATAAGTAATAACTGTACAAGGGTTCAAGTTCTCTCGTACAAGGCTACAAAATAGTTCTGTTTTGGGTCCATTGTTTATTCAAGGATTAATGGTTCAAGGTTGTGATTTGATTGTGATTTCACTTGTGAAACGATTCTTTGTCTAACAAAAGAGGCTGATGTTGTTGAAGTCAATGATAACAACTCTAAAGGTTCCACCGGGTAGGATTTTAGTTGCGAGATACAGGAAGATGATAGAAAGATTCAAAAAGTAAGAGAGTTGATAAGAAAAAGCAGGCCCGGCCCAGAACCTTGTGCAGGGTGGGCCGTCGTACAGGGCCCACTGTCTCAAGAGGCCCATAATTTTTAAGATTGTATATATCTTTTATATAAATTATTAAGACAAAACTGTACATCAGTAATGGCTTTGTAGCTTGGTTGTTTACATCATCCGAAGCAAACCCCCATCACAGGTTGTTACTCGAGTTCGATTCTATGCCAGCATCTGTTGTTACATTTTCCTCTTTTTTTCCTATCAACTGGTCTTAGCCAATAAGAATCGCTAGCTTATGTATATCAATGTAACATAACATCAATTGGATTTTATCCAATTAACTAAAATCATGAACAATATTCTTTAGATATTTAAACCATTTTTACCATGAATTATATTCAAACTTTAATTTTCATGTTTACTGACTAAATAAATTGTAGTTTGAAACGATTTCTAAAGCTTTTGACATTTTACTCAAATTATCGCTTATGATATTTTTGTATAACTCATATTTTGATTACAAATTAATTATGTGTTTTCAGTTATATTAAGATTGAATAATAATCAATTTAATTTATAAGCTAATTTTATGATAACTTGCAGTAGTTAACTTTAAAAAAAATAATATGTGTATGTCTTTAATTTTTTTCTTCAAAGTATGCCCGAAAATAGATTTCTCTCAATATAGAGTATTATTTTGGGCATATCACGACTTTTTTTGAGTTCTCTTTTGGTTGCTATAGCGACTGCCGGTAACATAACAAACCAAACCAGTAACCTATTTGTTTCTTGAGCCGAATTATAAGTTTATATTAAGGTTAGGGGTAATTATTTCTACTCGCAAAGAACTTCAAGAGGCCCATTTTTTTTCTTGCACAGGGCCTATAAGGGCCTCTGAAGTTTAGAAGAGGGCCCTGAGAAAAGGTTATGAAGAATGTCCATAGAATGAGGATGTGTGGGTTGACGCATGTTGGCTGGTGAATCCGGATGAAGCTAAGGGTGTAAACCGTGTAATAGCTAAGGGTGTTAAAGCGATTTCCAGTTCGGTAAAACTTTTTATAAAGGCTGCAAGATTAGAACATGACGCTGCCAATAAAAGTAGGGTTTTGAGAATGGGTATTCAAAAGTTACCAGAGAACTCTATGAGGTTATCGAAAGTACTTATGGAACATGCAAATGAAGATGGTGCAAAACGTTTGCTTCAGAGAGTGGGGAATTGTTGCACGTTGCAAGTTGAGTCATGGCTTGCTTTATCTAGATTGGATAAAGTATGATGTGGTTAAGAAGGTGTTAAACAATTGGGACTGGGTTCGAAGAAGAAGAAGAGCGTAATGTCACGGAGTAATTTTTTTGACTCGCGTGCGGCTTTGACTTCGGGTTAAGTAAGCCTCGTTGATCTTATTATGTAATAATTCAAGTGATGGGTTGCAGAAGCGTAAGCCTTGTGATCAAACTACTCTTTATATTGATTACAAGACCGAGAATACAAAAGGCTTATACTAGGCTACAAGTGTTGTGAGATTTGTACTAGTGTTGTGGGTTTTATGTGTGGTTTATGGGATGCTTGCAAATAAGACCCTCATGTCCTATTTATACAAGTTGGGGCCTGTCCTAGATCATTCTAACATGGATGTTTCTACAAAAATATATATATATATACCTAGTGTATTCTAGACAGCCCGTAAAAATATCCAATAGAGCTTCTAAATGGTTCCTTCTGGAAGCTTCCCGTAAGTCCTTTGACCAGCAATTCCAGCCTCTTCAAAGCTGATCTAGAGTGTTCAAAAGCTGCTAAATTAGTCCTGAATAAAGTAGGCTGTTTCGGAGACTTTTGAGCAGCTCTAGATGACTCCAAATTGTCCGGAACTTGAGAAAAAACGATTTGAATTTTGGCGGATCTTGACAGTGAGGCAACTTGGGTTGCTGATGCAATGTCCTGTTGTTGTTCCCTCATTGCTATTGGAATCTGGTGTCGTCTCTAAACCACCACCAAAAGTGGTAACTAATGACTTCACTATCCTCAAAGTTGCTACCTCTAAACAAGATACAAGGGATCCTCTTTGGTTTATTTGAGAGGAGTTGCATTAGTGGATTAGCTAAACAAGCAACACATAATGGTTTTATTGGATTACATTGTTTAACTCAACCCAACCTGTTGGGCAATATCTTTCACCCTGATGACAAGGTGAATTTCAATGTGGGAAGTAATGATATGAACCATCCACGGGCCCATCTTAACAGCCCATTAAGAGAGCCCATCAAGATAAAAGCCATCACAGAATATAACGCACGAGAGATTGGGAGAACAGGCCATGAAAAGATTGTTGAAGCTAACTGAGTGCTCTTCTTCCCATCTCCATTGTTCTTTTGTTTTCAGATCTTCTTCTTGTGTTTAGTTGTAATCAATTAATTTGAGATCTACCTTTATTCCCTATTTGATTATTGTTTTTAGCTAAGTGAATATCAATTCACTACAATATCTTAAGAGGATTAATACACTAACATAAATAATTATCGTGTTGTAGATTGTTGGTGTTGCCGCACCGTGCAGTTTACACTGGCCTAATAATATTTAAAAGCTTGCATTGACTCAATAGTATTTATGAATTTCTATTAATAAATGGCTAAATTGATTCTAAAATAACACATAATATGTTCGTGATATATCATATACAAAAATAAAATTAGACAATAATAAATAAACCATAACATGAAAACAAATGATTTTGTTGCAATAATAAGTCTAAAAAGAACTATGTGATTATTACAACGAATATAACATATGACATAACTGTAATTTATTGATAGTTATTCATGTAACGTCATAAGGTCTTATTGATGTATTTTAGATGTTAATATGTCCTTTATACTTTATGTTCTAATTTTTCTTATAGTGTTTACGTATATTCACACTACAAGGTGCATACAATCAATTACTATGGAGTTACTTCTATTTCTACAAGTAATGTTTGAGATCACTCCAAGACATTTAGCAAAAGTGATTACGCTAATCCCCAAACTCTTATAACTAAATCTTAAACCATAGAAAAAAAAGCTAAACCCTAATTGTCTGTTTGGTATTGGGTAATGGAATAGACGGCAGAATGGAATGGACGAGGTAATGGAATGGAAAAATGAATGAAAATGATCGTTACTATTCCAGGGTCTTGTTTGGTTACCATGTGAGAATGAAATAAATCATAACCATGTGTTGTTTGGTAGGCAGGACGAAGGAATAAAATCGGCATAGAAGTTTATTTAACGTAAATTACGAAAATCTGCGTTTTTAACTTTTATTTAATAAAAGTTTGACCCGTCATTTAACCAACTTAACGTGATCTTCAGAAGGTACCCTCATAGGGGATTCACACCAATATTATTACGATCACATAGCCATGTTCGATTCGAACATTGGCTTGACCAAAATGGTCATAACCAAAAGTCAAAGCAAAAGTCAATTTGCTTAACTTTCGGCTAATAACTAGCCTATAAATGAAAAGAGACTAAGGAAGAACAATTACAAGTGTTCAAGGAGAAGTTTCAACTCCAGAGAGGAGGCCTCTATAGATCAGAAGCAGCTCCTAGAGGTTTTAGAGTGAAAGAAGTGAAAGGTGCAAGGAATGAGGTTGATGATCAACACTATTTATACTTGCACAAGGTTTACAAGATCATGCCACATGTCCTTGGTGCTTTGAGATGCTTAGGAGTGTCCTAGCAGGTATCCAAAGGTGGCACAATGTGGCTTAATTGCTAGAGGAGTGGCAGGAGCAGCAGGCTGCAACTGCTAACACAACATTCTGCCAGCGACACCCCTTACAGACCGTAAGGGGTTGGTTGCGGTCCGTAAGGGACCCTGCGCGCCCAAAGTTTGTTTAAATGCCTTACGGACCGTAAAGCATAACTTGCGGTCCGTAAGGGACCTCGAGAAGCCAAAACTTTGACATTTATTCATATTTGACCCCTTCACTATCCATCTTCCATATAATGTACAAATTTAGTCCCTCTCGTCCAACTTACCGGGATTATTTGAGTGTTAAATGGACACATATTGTTATTTTATTTGTCATGAATTTCCGAGGTGTTACAATAACACCCCAAACACCACTATAGGGCCACTATGGGGAGGCGCTATGAGTGGCTTTACTGGCCAAATGGCGAGCTCTATAGGGGTTGCCTTGGGGGCACCACTTGTCCAACACCAATCAAATTTCTTTTACTTTAATTTTTTTTCTTTTTTTCTTGTTTTATATTTAAAGGGGCTTTATTTCACATCAATGTTAAAGGGGAACGTCATTATTACTCTAAAATCTAAGTGACGTTGATGTCGCGTGATAAAACACAAAGGGTCTCATATAGCCCTAGGATAGCATTTTCAAGCTTTAAATCTAGGCCTCTTAAATTGTAATTTATACATATTACATTTAAAGTTTCACAATTAGTTTCTTAGTTGTATCTTTTCTACTAAATAAGATGTTATACATACTTAAACTTGTTTTATACATTATAATTCTAGTAACTTTATAGTTTAAAATGACTAAATTGTAATTTATTTATGCATTACAATATATAATGATATTTTATATTTTTAGAAATAGTTATTTATATGATAGTTTTTATATATATGAATTTGAAGGCTTAAATCTTAAAAGGAAATCAAGCAAATGAATTTAGTAAAAAAAAACTTTTAAGTTTGATGAAGCAACTATACATTTCTTGTTCGAATATAAACTAGATTATATTTATATATATTATGTATATTAAGTTAATGTAACGTTATTATACTTATGTATTAGTATTTGTATCGATTAAGTGTTGGGACACGTCGGTTGAGACATACCGTTTCGAAGGTGGTTATTCCCGCCAAAGATAACTGCCGGAATAACTGTCCCTCACACATGTATATATACATTTTGCCGACAACAATAACCGGTACCAAGATATTCTATCCAATATCCATCTTTCTCGTTCATACTATATTCTATTAGTGTGTGTTGTTACTTATCTGTACGATTATTATAAATTCATCAAGTGAATACGGTGAATCAAGTTATGTTAATGATATACATGATGATGTCAAACTTCCGCTGCCAACATGTGGTATCAGAGCCACGACAAATCATGATGAAGAAAGGCTCTATTCGTCTGCAACTGTTTTACCCTGCAAGCACTGTTCCGACGAAAAAAGGATCGACAGATGACAAATTCAATCCAGAGAAGGTGTTACTACTGCAACCAACCCGATCACCAAATCGCTTCTTGCAAGACAAAGGAGGACGATGAAGCAACACTTCTGATTCGACAGGCCATTAACACCGGCATTCAAAAGCATGAAGAAAATGAAGTATCAAGCATGGAATTCATCGTTAACGGTACAGAAGGAGGCCTCTGGTCTGAAATCTGGTATGTAAATACAAGTTCAAACATCATTACGCTGGTAACTTAGATGTATTCAAGAGGATCAAAAATATGTTCGGTGTTGAAACAAATACTGGAGAAAATAATTTCTTTTTCATAAGAGGTATAGGGGCCGTGGATGTAGTGTCTGGAAATGAGAAATTTCGAATTCAAAGTGTGTATTACACTCCTAAATTAGATAGAAATGTTCTCAGCCTTGATCACTGGTGATTCAAGGATTCACGGTGAAATTCAATGGTGAAAAATGCAAGATTTTTCCCACTTTCAATGTACCCATTATGAACAAGAAAAGTAACATAACCGGTTTAACTAGAGAGGATGAAATCGGATCAAGAGAGAAACAAACAATAATAAATAGAGAATCAGATCATGAAACGTTCAAATTTGATTACTTAAATGATTATTTCGAGAAATTGAATCTATCTTCCAATGAACCTGATTGGAACATAATGATTCTGCAAGAAATGAAATTCAATGATTTCCAAGACTGCAAGGCTCTTTTAGAAATGCAAGAAGACAGTGATTATGTGAGGAAATATAAGTATGAATTAGAAGTTAAGTTCGAAGAAATGATAGACTGGTTTTTAAGAATAAGGTTGGGAATCACAACAAGAGCGATACCTGCATACATGAGTGACAATCGGAAAGTAAACTTACTTGAACTGTACATGATAGTGAAAAGAGAAGGAGGCCATAGGAATGTCACTTCGAAAACTCTGTGGGCACTGGTATCTAAAGATATGGGGCATGACTATCAAGATGGAGATTTCATGAGAATTATTATGCAATGTATTTAGATGTTCTCATTTATTACTACAAATTCAAGACGGCTCAAGAAAGTGTCAGAGATGGGAAAATAGCGATCAAGGGAGATTTCAATGGCCAAAACGAAGGTAATTCAGTAACAAGAAATGAAGTAGCTGATAGAGAAGGAAGACCAATGAGTACTGGATGCATATCGGAGGAAGATGGAGAGCACTGTGCTCTGTTTACTGGAAATGATTGGACTGGACTGAAGAAGGCTCAAAAACGACGAAGATTCGATTTTAGGCAAGCTGAAAAGGCAGTAAATGAATCCAATCGAAGCGTCCTCATGCACTCCCGTAAATATAATCCAGTTTAAGGGGGTGCGTTCGAATATAAACTAGATTATATTTATATATATTATGTATATTAAGTTAATGTAACGTTATTATACTTACGTATTAGTATTTGTATCGATTAAGTGTTGGGACACGTCGGTTGAGACATACCGTTTCGAAGGTGGTTATTCCCGCCAAAGATAACTGCCGGAATAATTGTCCCTCACACATGTATATATAATTTTGCCGGCAACAATAACCTGTACCAAGATATTCTATCCAATATCCATCTTTCTCGTTCATACTATCTTCTATTAGTGTGTGTTGTTACTTATCTGTACGATTATTATGAATTCATCAAGTGAATACGGTGAATCAAGTTCTGTTCATGATATACATGATGATGTCAAACTTCCGCTGCCAACATTTCTAAATATTTTTTTTCTATTATTTGTGTATTTCAATTTAAACAAACTGTTAAATACATTTCATATTTCAATCTCTTATGGGGAATGGAAAAGTAGTGCCAATTTCTTTTTATCTGCAACTATGAACAACTTACAACTTTTTAATAATCTCATAACAAGTATATAGAAATATAATATTTAATCTTCTACATGCATTCACTCAAAGAGTCCATTTTGCTATGCAATTTGAGCAATCTCGAGCAAAATTTTATGCAACGATTGCGGTTTAGAGAAGAACGGGCAATGATCACTGCCTTTGATCTTGAAGACACCTTCAGGTGGATTCTCCCTCACGAGCTTTTCTTGAATATCCGGCGAAAGTGCGTGATCCTCGAGTGTTTGGATGTAGAACCTACGGCCCGCTCCATATTTTTCTTTGGATAGTGATAGGTTTTGCATCATGGGCCCGAGCGGAACGGGCCTCATGGAAACCATAGCTAGAGCAATATCCTGCAGTAAGTCAACCACATGTCTTCAGAAAGTCAACATGTTGTATGATGATAATTACCAACATAAAAGATGGTGCGGTTCAATTAGTAGGCCTTAGATGTTGTGCATGCAGCAAGTAGGGTGACGATTTCGACCCATTTATTTGTATATGGGTCAATTTAGGTCATGTTTTATCACCGACAGGTCAAAGGGGTTAAAAGACTAAAAAGGAAACGGGTGGTCAAAAGTCTCAAAAGGCTGAGTTTATGCATACAACCTCCTACCTTACATTTTTTTTGAAAAAATATATTATGAATTTTGTTATCATATTTAATGCATAATTTACCTATAAGCAATTTTTACAAAACATACGAAATATTTAAATTCATGCAAAAAATGATAAATAAAAAAAAACCTTAGCAGGAGAATGATTGAAATATAATCCTCGCATTTGTTGCTTCTCAAACATGAATCCAGTAGCAGGCTTATCTTCCCCATTTCCGTGTATTAAAAACTTTGATTCCTTCATAAAGAGTTCCGCAGACCCGAGCTGGGAAAGGAAAACTCGTGTAAGAATACAAAGAGTTTGACTTTCGAGGTCAAACAAACTACTTTTTCATCTTCAAAAATTAAGGTAAAAATTGTAATGATAAATAAATGGTGTACTTAACATAAATCCCATCGTAACATAGTTAGAATTAACCTCAATTCTAAACTCAAAAACATTTATATCCTAACATATATCATTTTTTAGTAATATAGTAATCTATATTTTCTCTGTATAAAAACAATATGACTCTTATAACCTTCAGCTCAATCACTTATGGATGGGTCAATCGGTCTATTTGGGTTATGTTCTTATCTCAAACGGGTCAAATGAGCCAACTTGTTAACTTAGCTAAAAAGGGAACGGGTCACACGGTTTGAAAATTGGCCAACGTGTGCAATTTTCAACATATCCGGCTGCCTACTCGTTTTAACATGTATCGAAAAAGATGACACGTTTCAACCCAAACCTGTCACCCAACACGGACCCTCCCATCTTGCCACCTCTACCCCAACCCATATCATATTCGCACCCAAAAAGTAATACGTTTGACCTGTAAAAGTCAATGTGGACATCAATTACAACATGTGAAGCATATTAAGTGACTCGTCAATTACACATACCTGTTCAGCAAACACATCAAAGGGCTTTTGTCCATTAGATACCATAGTACCGCATAAAAACACCGCTTTCGAAATCTTTTGCGGAAATTGCTCCATCGCACAAGAAACACAAGCACCACCGCTACTATGTCCGACTAAGATCACCTATAAAAACTCAGACATAAATAATAAAATTGCATATTTCTATATATCTTAAAGTACAATGTCGGTGAATTTTTCATCACCACCCGCTAACTTTGAAAATTTCCATTTTTAGCTTATACTTTTGTAATCTACATTTTTGGCGCATAGAACTCCTTTTTTTACCCCATACCTTTGTAACTGACATTTCTGACCCATACTTTGGTAATTTATGTTTTTGGCCCATGTGCTTCATACCTACACCTCAACTTTTAAACTTTGCATTTTCACGTTTCGACGTAAATTTGGTATACGCTTTCGTGCTTTATTTTATATGTTTCCTACATATGAATCGGGTCGCATATAATACGTTTTGACTTGACGGTATAAATTCGAGTTAGTCGGGTCGCATATAATATGTTATGATTGTACGGTATAAACTCAATTTACTTTACGTTTTGATCCAATCACAAAAAGCAGTTATAGGTTACATTGTGTTCCATTGGATACATTGAAACGTGTGTTTTCATATGATTAACGCATCACGGAACGCTTGGACTAATACGTTCAACGTTTGCGATGTACCCGCGCCGCAATGCATGCGGATCATATTACTAGTTATAAAATAAAAACAAATTAATATACCATAAACAAGATTGTGATGACAGTGAAGATAAAGGTCGAATTTTTTATTTACCTTCTCATCTTCTGGCAGGTTTTGCAAATAATTGATTAGCGGTTTTGAATAATCCTCAAGTGTAGTGACATTGTTTGTGTCTTTTAAATCGATACCCGATCCGGTAAGATCTAAGGCCGTGGGTATCATTCCCGATTCTTCTAGCAGAGTAATAGTTTTGTACCAACACCATGCTCCAAACCCTTCTCCGTGTATTAAAACAATATTCTTGGTTTCAAGATTTTCTAAGAATTCCTGCGTATAAAAATATTATAAAATGAAAATAAGTATACATATAAATCAATATTAGATAATAAGCTTTGTTGCAGAAAGTATGAAACTGAATATTTGGGCCCTAAAAACTCAAATAATCATAACAAATAAGTGTACATATTTCAATATCAAATAATAAGTTTTGTTGCAGAAAGCCCCTAAACAATCAAATAATCAGAACAACACTATCCAAAAACTGAACTTTAATTATTACGACTTCAAGATGATCGAAATTTAATAACGCACATCCATATGCCCCATCCTATGCAGTTAATCTCGGTGATATATCGGTTATCTCGGTCATATCGGTCCCCTAGTAAAATCTCGGTGTCAAATATTGGTTGGAATATCGGTACCAATATTATCGGCGATATTCATCGATATTTGACCGATATAACCGATATTTGACCGATATAACCGCTATATCACTGATATTTGACCGATATAACCGACATATTAACAATATATCACTGAATTATTGGTGTTAATTTGCTATATATACATACAAATTGTGCATTATATTAAATATACCGATATCACTGATATTTGACCGATATAACCGATATATTACCAATATATCACTGAATTATTGGTGTTAATTTGCTATATATATAAATTGTGCATTATATTAAATATACCGATATCTCACCGAGATAACCTATATCTCAAATATCGGTCCTTGCCCGATATCCGATATTTTACCGCATTAACTGCATAGGCCCCATCACTAGTAAAACAAATAGATTCAATTATGGAAGTTGAGCTATATGAGCGCTTGTGCACCAACCAAATTAAAACTCAGGGACAAGTTATTTAACTAACTTGACCAAACTAGCCTCTATATAAAGTACTATAGTTAAATGTATTAATGTAACCTCCTCTGTTAAATGTTAGTTACCAAAAAAGGAAGGTATTCTTGATTCCATCACTGCTCTTAAACTATCAAGCACTCATACTTTCAAAATAACACATCAAACATAAGCTAGCATATACCACTGGCGATAATACGAACAAACAAACAAACAAATGTACCAAGTAAAATCACACTCATAGCAAGCTGTTGGTTTCTCTATCCCGGAAGATAGAGAGGTTGTTCCCACTGACCGCGTCTCCAAAAACCTTTTCTTGAAGTGTAAAATATAACGTCCAGATAAACATAAAGGGGATGTTTGTTTACCTCTTAACGAGGCTCTTAATGGTTCAGACCTCTTAATGGTTCAGACTGTTGGTTTCGCAAACAGATGTCTGAATGGTTCAGACATTTGCCTCTGAATGGTTAAGCATTATACTGAGTCTAAATGGTTAACACATCTAATCTGAATTTGTCAGACATTTGCCTCTTAACGGTTAAGCATTATACTGGCTCTTAATGGTCCAGACCTCTTATTGGTTCAGCACTTAATGGTTCAGACCTCTTACTAGTTCAACACTTAACCATTCAGATGTTGCCAAACATCCTCAAAGTCTGGCATAGGGAATAAAAAACAACAACAAAACAAAACTTACTAAAAAGTAAAAAGTAACAATAAATTACTTATAACACAAAATGGTGAGAAAACTATACCAGTATAGATAAAAAATTAAAAGGGTAAATTAAAAAAAAGTCATGATTCATGAACTCAATCCATCATAACTTTATCATTCCATTTTTTTTACATCAAACTTTACCTATGAGGAAAACCATATAATAAAACAAGAGTAAACTGCCATTTTGGTCCCTGTGGTTTGGCCAGTTTTGCCACTTTAGTTCAAATCTCAAACCTTTTGCAGCTAGGGCCCTGTGGTTTCGTTTTTGTTGCCATTTTGGTCCAAAAGTGAAATCAGGTCAGATTTCTAAAAGAAAAACCCGGTTTTTTTGTCTTTTTCCTCAGGGGCATTTTGGTCATTTAAGCATTAATATATATATATATATATATATATATATATATATATATATATTATATAAAAATAAATAACCCCTCAAAACTCTCGCTCTCTCTCTCTAACCCTATCTCCAGTCGCCTCCTCCTCCATCCCCACCTCCACCACCGTCACCCTCACCTCCTCCTCCATCACCCCGCCACCATCGTCACCCTCACCACCATATCCGTACTCACTTCCACACCTAAAGTTACACCGTCGCCGCTGCAATCCCTGCACCACCCCTGCGGCTGCAGCACCACCTCCTCCACTGCAATCCTTACACCACCCCTGCCGCTGCAGCACCATCGCCGCCGCTGCACCACCACCGCCTCCACTGCAATCCCTACACCACCCATGCCGCTGCTCCACCACCGCCTCCACTGCAATCCTTACACCACCGCTGCCGCTGCACCACCACCGCCTCCGTTGCAATCTCTACACCATTGTCGCCACTGCAAACCCTTTTTCAATCAGCCTTGGTTCTTTAACAAGGATGCAAAATTCGGCCATCAAAACCCCCAATTTGTAATGGGTTTCCTAAGGTTTCCTTTATTTCACTTTAAATCAAAAAAAATTTACATTCAAGTTGTTTAAGATTTGTTCTCTGTGTGTGGTGATAGAGTTTAGAGAGAGAGGAGAGAGATTGTTTAGAGAGAGAGTGTGTAGAGAGTTTATAGAGAGAGATGTTTTGAGTTTTTTTATTTTATTTATATATATATATATATATAAATATTAATGCTCAAAATGACCAAAATACCCTTGAGGAAAAGGACAAAAAACCAGGTTTTTTCTTCTAGAAATCTAGCAAAATTTAATTTTGGATTAAAATGGCAATAAAAACGAAACCACATGGCCCTAGATGCAAAAGGTTTGAAATTTAGACTAAAGTGGCAAATTTGACAAAACCTCGTTACCAAAATGAGAGTTTACTCAATAAAACAATAAAACCTATCACCTTCAAAAGCAAAACAAGTACACCAAAAATTCATAAACTAAACAACAAAAGTCACCCCAAAACAGTCAACTCTACAAAAAGCCTAAAACTTTTTCAAGATCCTACTCAAATAAATCCCAAACCCCCTTTTAACCTACTAAATCCTCCACCCCTTTTCCCCAAATCCAACATATCAAACAACCAAACCAAACCCACATAAAAAAAACTACAAACAACTTCAACTGACCAGTTTCTGCTGTTTTCCGGCATCCACAACCGGATCAGAACCAGGATTACTCCGGCGACGAGAACTAACAGATCCAATCCTACGAGACATAGAACCCTCAAACCGTTGAGAAGATTGATGATGTTGAATTGCAAGAGACAAAGCTTGAATATGCAACAACTCTTCATCTGCTTGCAGCTTCCTCTGTGACCTATTCCCACCACGAAATCTTCTGCTACTTCTTGACCCATCAATCTTTTTGCAACTAAATCGATTACCCATTTCTTGTTTGTTGATAAAGATTGTTAAAGGTTGAAAATTTAAGGAATTGGGGACTGGGTCAGGTGTAAAGTTGAGTAATTTGATGTGGGTGTGGAAGAAAAGGGGTGATTAGGTGAAGGTGGAGTGGGAATTTAATGGGGTGTAGGAAAGAAAGAAAGAAGCTGTATTCGTGAGCTATTAATGAGTGGTTTGAGAGTTTGGTCTGTAAGTGTTTGTGAGCATGTGAAAAATTGTTCCGCCGTAAAGGGGAATTTTGGGGTCAGTTTGTACTATGTTAGTTGATACATTTAGTTTTAGGAATTTCATTCACGAGGGTAGGTTTTGACCAACATAACTTTTAGAAAAGGATGATATTATTTAGGGTATTTTTACCAAAGTTGTTGTGGTCGTAAGTTGGTGATTGGTGTAGTTATAGCCTTTTAGAGTTATTTAAGTGTTTAACAGAGTAACTGAAACTTTTAATAAAATATAGGAGAAAGTGAATGTGGGGCTGTTATACATCTAATGTGTGTGTGAAATCCATCAAAACTTTGTCGTTTTGATTAAAACCTGATTAAAATTAATTTTAATCTCTTTAACTTACAAAACTAACTCAGTGATTCGATCAATTTCGTCTTTCTTTCTAATCTGGCGAGAACCGATTCCCCGGAATTAATTTCGCCCATCTCTAATGTTCATCCAACCAATCTGCAGCCGAACCCATGTATGTCCATTTTCCTATTCTAGCCCTTCTCTCTCAAGCCAATCCTAGTGTTTCAATTTTATTCCTATTCTTGCTAAAACATTGATTGATTTCTCCCATTTCAACACATTTTCTTTTTATTAATTATGTTATTCTTGTCTGCACTATTGTCTATGACATTGGAACTCTTTTCCATATTTTATCCTTAACTGTTCATAGAATTCATATAGAATTGAACACAACATTGGTAAAAAAACCATGCTATTAGGAAGAATAACTTGATTTAATTACAGTGTTAAACAATGGTTACTTTTGATAAATGAATGAAAAATTTGCTATCAAATTAAATTTAATTTTAAATGATACTTGTGGTTTCGTGAAGAATTCCAGCAGCTTGCTCTTAATAATGAAACAATTACTACGAGATTAATGTCAATTGTAAACCGCAATCAGTGATTTCAATTCCATTTGCCGCACAAAACTTGCGAAACATCTGGGAATTGATTAATTAAATTAGAGTAGGAAGGAAGATGCAAAATTGGTAGACATATTCATTTGGAGAACGATAACATGAGGTAGCCATTGCATCAATCTAGAGAGTGGCATGTATTTATCTAATCAATTTGGATAACAAAGAAGGTGTTTGATTGTATCAATAGCAGGAGGTCGAATAAAAGAGATTAAAATTGTTTGGAAGAAACCAAATACGGCAAGGGCAGAAAGAATGAAGAAATTAATGGAGTTTGTGGGTTAGTCTTGTAAAATATAGAGATTTAAATTATTTTTAGTTAGGTTTTAATCAAAACGACGTAGTTTTGACGAGTTTCACATACAAGTTAGATGCACAACAACCCCATATTCACTTTCCCCTAAAATGTATATTATTAAAATGGACATTAAAAAATTTGTGCATTAAAAAGTATATTATTTTTAGAGGTTAAAATAGTCATTTTTTCCTTAAAAGCTTGTAACTCCTTCTAAACGCTACTAGTAGGACCGTTCAATCAAAAGCTTCAAGCTTCTTGTAACAACTCGAAAATTCGTTGTTATCTTTTCATTTTTCTTTCCAATGTACCTATCTTTTGTAATCCCGAGATTCGGTTGATAATAAAGTTTATGTTAATTAATTATGGTGTTATACGTTATTATCGCATCTAATGGCTTAATAAATCGCATCACATCGCAAATCGCAGTTATTTATGTGGTTTTATGTTATTTATGTGTTATGAGTGTTTGTGGTTATGATTACGCTCGCTATCGCATCGCTCTCGCACTCTCGAATCGCTAAATCGCACTATTATACCAATTATAACGCTTAATATAACTAACTAATACGAACCGAATAGCCAAACGAAAACTTAACGCGAAACAAACGGAGAAAACCCAACATTTGGACAAGTTCGCTCGAACTTGGGTGACCCTAAGTTCTGTCACACCCCGACCCGCAGCGGAATAAAAGTCGGGGCATGATTGGGTTATCACCAAAGCTCATGATATTTACTAACAAGTTTCATATTTATTAAATTAAAATTAAAATTCAAATATCCAAAAAAATTTCATACAAACACAAATAGTAATCTAAATGCTTGTTCCAACGAAATAACTTGATTATTCTTCTAGGCCATCCTAGGTGTTTCTTTCCTCAACTTGATCACCTGTATCATGCGTAAAACAGAGCAAATTTTGGGTCAACAAAAGTTGGCGAGTGAACCTTGATAAAACATTTAAGTAAATCAATTTTATCGTTGTTTAAATAAGATTGTGCATAATCACATGTGAACAAATGTATAATGTAACATATCACAAACCACATTGAATGAATATATGACATGAATGATGATGTATCTGAGATCAAGGCTCAATCGAACGGAGCCGATCTAATGAGACACCTGATGCTCAACCCGTATCCCACGAGGAACTGATGGGCCTAATGAAATGAGTGCACTAAAATGATAAAATGTATCCACATATAAACCACACTACAAGCAATACACATTTGATCACGAAATGATATAAGCACAAGTGTTAAATAAAATAAAGAAATGATACGACACATGATTTACCCCAAAACGTGATTAAAACGGGGAATTTGTAGAGATTCACTCACAGTGGGTGCGTATTCTTGGTTGATGATGAGTGCGCACGAGTTGATAATTTGACCGACGAAAGAGTACTAACCTAAAATAATAACGCGATATGCCGATAAATAAATAAATTAATATTTCTTTTAAAAACCTTTGTTTAGATTTTAAGTTATTTTTGTGATTTTTATTGATATGTTAAAACCTTTGAAATTATATTTTTAAGCTTGATTTTCAGCTTAAATATTAATATAAATCCATAAAATAAAAATAAAAATAAATAATATTAAAAAAAAAAAAACTTGTCAGTCTGACAAGGTGGTGTCAGACCGGTTCGATGATGGAGTTGGCAGCGTGTATTAAGATTCAAACCCGAGACCTCACGTTCACGTGCACGCAGCTCTTCCAACTGAGCTACGTGTCTAACCCGACATATTCTGGATTTTAATTATATTAATACGCTCTTTAGACTATTTCAGAAATTAATTTAATTAAAAAGATTTAACAGAACTGAACCGGCATGCACTAAGAGTCTCGAACCCGAGACCTTAGATGTGATTTGCACCCAGCCCAACCAACTGGGCTGGGTGTCTAACCCGATAAAACTTGATTTTATATTATCTTTATATACTTGTTGATTAATGTTCTAGTTCAGTTGTAAACCAAAAAGAATTTCATCTCAGAAAACCGGACATGCCAGACTCGAACCAAGGACGTGAGAGTCGTGTTTGCACACAGTCCACCACTGGACTGTGTGTCTAACCCGATTAAAACTTGGGATTTTATTATATTTATAAACAGTTTGCAAGTCATCTTCTTCATTTAAAAAGAACCCAGAATTATTTACCCGCCCAATAATCGGTTATCAGAAGTAGGTTTACCCCTTCTAATTCGTTAATGAATCTGTGCATAAAATAAATCAATAGGTGAAGGATTGTTACCAACGGCAGTTCCTTCGGCTCTCCGGCGAGTTAATTCTGGCGACGAGCTGCGGTTTCCGGTGAACCGGGGAGGGGGAGGGTCTGAGCAGAGTAATCTTGCGATTAGTTGTGAAAGGATTGAGCGAGGATTAGGGGTGTAGATCGATAGTATTTATAGGTGGCTTGATCACCAAAGTTTCGGTTTTGAATTTGTAAACTCGAAAAGAATGATCGATGACAGAGAGGCCTGATTGAAGTTTACTCTAATTAGATCACGTAACAACTGTCGTCGTCAAAAGAAAACGAGTGGGTTGCGAAATCTCCAGCGAGGAGATTCGTTGCCCTTGCCGATTCTTACTCCGCGTATAGACATATGATTTGATGTTTGGGATCTATTCGTGTAGAGCAGTGGTGCGGAGTGTGTGTGAAAGTCCAGGAGACCCGGGTTCGATCCCGCTTTCCCTCCTTTCTTTTTGTTTAATTAATTTTATAGCTTAATTTAATTTAATTTTATTATGGCTTTTAAAAATAAATTATGGTTTTTATTTATTGATGTTTTATTTATTAATTAGGGTTTTATTTATTCTAGTTATGAATTCTAATAATATCGACAAAATTTTCAAGAAATACGACAATATTAAATACGCACTAGATTAGTAAAAATGGTGCGGGTTTTCAAAAACCGTTTTACACGAATGTTACAGTATCCCCTACTTTTAGAAATTTCGTCCCGAAATTTAAGTAGTAGTTGTAACTGGAAAAAGATATGGGTATTTTTCGCGTATTGAGTCTTCACGTTCCTAAGTAAACTCGGGTCCTCGTTTTGACTCCCAACGCACCCTGACGAGTGGAATACGACTTCGCCTCAAGCGCTTCTCACCGAAATCCATGATTTCTACTGGTCTTTTAACGAAGTGCATTGATTCATCAACTTGAATGTCTTCCAGAGGGATATGGAGATTTTCGTCGGCGAGGCACTTTTTCAAGTTTGATAAATGTGGGATGAATCTGTTGAGTTCTTCTGGTAGGTCAAGCTTGTATGCTACAGGACCTACTCTTTCGAGTATCTTGAATGGTCCCACATAGCGTGGTGCTAGCTTGCCCTTTTGACCAAAACGAACCACTCCTTTCCACGATGACACTTTCAAAAGTACTTGATCACCAACACAAAACTCCAAGGGCTTTTGTCGTTTGTCAGCATAACTCTTTTGACGACTTCGAGCCGCTAGAAGATTGTTTCAAATTTTAAGGATTTTGTCGGTTGTTTCTTGAATCAATTCAAGTTCGGTGATTTGCGCTTCGCCAATCTCGTGCCAACATACTGGAGATCAGCACTTACGACCATATAAAGCTTCGAAAGGAGCCATGCCGAGACTTGAATGATAGCTATTGTTGTACGAAAACTCGACTAACGGTAGATGAGCGTCCCAGTTCCCTTTGAAGTCTATGACACATGCTCGAAGCATGTCTTCAAGGGTTTGGATGGTGCGTTCAGACTGACCATCAGTTTGAGGGTGAAAGGCGATGCTAAGGTCTAACCGTGTACCCAAAGCGGTTTGTACGGCTTGCCATGTTCGTGAAGTGAAACGACCATCACGGTCTGAAATGATGCTTAACGGTACACCATGACGGCTTACGATCTCGTTGATGTAGACACGAGCTAACTTCTCGTTCTTGAAGTCCTCGCGAATCGGAATGAAGTGAGCTGATTTTGTAAGACGATCAATGATTACCCATATGGTGTCATACCTACTGGAGGTGCGAGGTAACCCGGTAATGAAGTCCATGGTTATGTTTTCCCACTTCCATACCGGTATTTCGGGTTAGATTAGAAGTCCTGAAGGTCTTGATGTTCAGCTTTCACTTTGTAACATGTAAGGCACTTGGAAACAAAAACAACGATATCCTTTTTCATGCCAGGCCACCAGTAGGTGTATCGTAGGTCTTGATACATCTTATCGGCTCCTGGGTGTACAGAGTATCGTGTTTTGTGTACCTCATTCATGAGGATATCACGAAGGTTGTCATGATCGGCGATCCATATGCGGTTTAAATAATATAGAATACCGTCGGATTTGGTTTCAATTTTGAGTTCAGCTCCACATGACAGCTCATCGCGTACGTCATTTTCCGTTACAGAGATATGTTGAGCTGCCCGGATTTGATCCTTGATATTGGTTATGATTTGCGAACATAGAAGACGAATAGAGTTCGCATATCCCTTTCGACTGAGCGCATCAGCCACCACGTTTGCCTTGCCAGGATGATCCGAATCTCGCAGTCGTAATCGTTGAGCAGTTCGACCCATCTTCGTTGCCTCATATTCAACTCTTTTTGATTGAAGATATGCTGGAGACTCTTGTGGTCAGTGTATATTTCACACTTGGTACCGTAAAGATAATGTCTCCATATATTGAGAGCGAACACAACGGCTCCAAGTTCCAGGTCGTGGGTGGTGTAATTTTTCTCATGAACTTTGAGTTTCCTAGAGGCATAGGCTATCACCTTTCCTCTTTGCATCAATACACAGCCTAGACCTTGCCCTGATGTGTCGCAATAAACCACAAAGTCATCGCAACCCTCAGGGAGTGTAAGGATAGGTGCGTCACAAAGCCTTTGCTTTAAAGTTTGGAAAACCTCCTCTTGCTTAGGTCCCCAAATGAAGGGTTTTCCCTTGTGAGTCAAGGCCGTGAGCGGAATGGCGATACGGGAAAATTGGCAATGAAGCGTCGGTAATAACCAGCCAAGCCAAGAAATGACCTAACTTCGGTAGGGGTACGTGGCGCTTGCCATTCTTGTACTGCCTTGAATTTTCGAAGGATCGACATGAATCCCTTTGTCATTGACGACATGACCAAGGAATTGTACCTCTCTTAACCAGAATTCGCATTTTGAGAACTTAGCGTAAAGCTTTTCAGTCCTTAAGAGTGTAAGAATGAGTCGAAGATGTCGCTCATGATCGGATTTTGACTTTGAGTAGATAAGGATATCGTCGATGAAGACTATGACAAAACGGTCGAGATAGGGTTTGCATACCCTATTCATTAAATCCATGAAGACAGCGGGGGCGTTGGTTAAACCGAAGGGCATAACCATGAACTCGTAATGAGCATAACGAGTTCGGAAGGCAGTTTTTGGAATATCTTCTTCGCACACTCTAAGCTGATGATAACCAGAACGAAGGTCGATTTTGGAAAAACAGGTGGCGCCTTGAAGTTGGTCTAGAAGGTCATCAATACGAGGCAGTGGATAGCGATTCTTAACTGTCAACTTGTTGAGTTCTCTATAATCAATGCACATGCGAAACGTTCCATCTTTCTTCCTCACAAAAAGAACGGGCGCACCCCAAGGCGATGAGCTAGGACGCATGAATCCTTTGTCAGTCAGCTCTTGCAGTTGACTGGCAAACTCTTGCATCTCAGATGGGGCTAACCTATAGGGAGATTTTGCGACCGGTGTAGCGCCAGGCACAAGATCGATTCGAAATTTGACTTCTCGCACAGGAGGAAGTCCTGAAACGTCATCGGGAAAAACTTGCGGGAATTCTTTCACAACTGGAATATCTTCGAGTTTCCTCTCCTTGCCTTCCTTCTTGACGACGTGAGCTAGAAATGCGACGTAATTCTTGTGAAGATAACTTCGGGCTTGAAGGCAGGACATCAATTTGAGCCCTTTCGAAGGAGTTTCCCCAAAGATACATAGTGTCTGACCGTCAGCGAGAGGAATACGAATAAACTTTTCATGGCACACCACTTCAGCGTGATGCTGGCTGAGCCAGTCCATGCCGATGATAACATCGAAACTTCCCAATTTCATAGGAATGAGATCAGTTGAAAAATCGTGATCATTTAGGGTGAGAGTGCAATCGCGTATAATAGAATTTAATGAAATGGGGTTTCCGTCAGCAAGTTCCACCGTCAGATATTTAACGAGATTATCACGAGGTTGGTCGAGAGTAGATTCGAATTCTAAAGACACAAAGCTCTTATCCGCACCAGTATCGAATAATATGGATGCATAACTACCATTTACGAGAAACGTACCATTGACCACATTATTGTCAGCCCTGGCTTGGTTGGCGTTGATATTGAAAGCTCTTACTCTAGCAGGTGGAGGAGCTTGGTTAGCTTGGTTTACCGGGTTTGCTTGAGCTTGGGCTTGGATGATGTTCACCAGGCGTGGGCAAGTATTCCTGAAGTGGTTTGGGTCCCCACAATTGAAACAGGCTCGTATGGATTGCATCATGGGGTAGTTGGGTTGGTAGTAAGGTTGGGCTGCGAGTTGTGCAGGTGGTAGAAGTAAGGGTTGTTGGGCTTGGCCCACCATTTTATTTTGGGTTTGGGTTGGAGGTTGATTGCGGTTCGATCGCTGAAGGGTAGGGCAGGTTTGGATAGTGTGACCCGCACAGCCACAACTTGTGCAATGTTGGCAAGGGTTTTCAGGAGGGTGATGGTATTGGCAATGGTTACACTTTGGGTGTGGGCATTTGTATGGCCTTTTGAACTGTGCGGCTGGAGGGGCAACTTGGGTGATTGGAGCAGCAGTGATGGGAGGGTTGTTTTGGGTGACAACAAAGTTCTTGCCATTACGCTTCCTCTTACCAGCAAACTTCGAGGATGAACCTGAGTGATTTGGAATTGGGGTCTCAATGGGTGCTTTCTTCTTCTCATCTTTAAAATTGCCATTTCGAATGCAATTTTCAGTGAGTTCCGTAGCTAACTCTATTGCGGCTTCGAGTGTTGCAGGCGAAGTGCTTAAAACCGAATCTTGGATTTTCGAGGGGAGGCCTCGAATGTAGTGTTCAATTAAGCGGTATAATGGGGTGAACAAATTGGGAACCATTTGGTTCAACTCAAGAAACCTCTTGTTGTAGGAGGTGTGATCCCCTTCTTTTTGCTTTAGAGCATAGAATTCATCTTCAAGCTTCTTGATCTCGCTTCTAGGGCAAAAACGTCTTGTCATGACATCTCTTAATTCTTCCCATGATAAGGCCATGGCATTGTCTACACCTCGCTTTCCTTTTTCCGTGTTCCACCAGGTAAGGGCTACCCCAAACAATATTCCAGTCGCGTAACGTACCTTACGGTCCTCAGGACAGTCGCAATTGAGAAAGGTGTTTTCCATCTCCTCAAACCAGTGAAGGAGAGCGGTGACACCTTCAGTCCCTTCATATTTTGGGGATCGCAAGACTTGAAGTGTTTGTAGGTGCATTTAGGGGTTTTGGAAGGAGGGTCGACGACGCTTTGGTCTTCTTGGTTGGGAGGGTTGATGGGATTAGCGGTGAGGGCTTGCTGAACTTGTAGCACGATGTCAGGAAGCACTGCGGCCATTTGTTTAGCAATTTGCGTGGCCAAGCGTTCGTTTGACTTGTCACACCCCGACCCGCAGCGGAAAAGGTGATCGGGGCATGATTGGGTTATCATCAAAGCTCATGACATTTATTATGCGTTTCATATTCATTAGATACAATTTAATGGAAATTTACAATAAATGTTACAACATGTTCTAACTATCAATCTAAGCTTCTTTGTTCTCTTCTAAGGCATTTCCTATGTTTTCCCTGCTTCAACCTGTTCACCTGTATCATGTGTAAAAGGGTTTTTGGGTCAACATAATGTTGGCGAGTGAATCCTATGGAAAAACATTTGAACAAGTTTATTTAAATTGATTATGAAATATGTGCACAACCAAACATGAGTAAAAATAGATGTAAATTTATTCAACAATCATAAGATATTAAATAAAGCACACGTGAACAATAATGGAACATTTAGAGGCACGCGTTGCTCAACTCGTCTCTCACGAGGAACTGATGGGCCTAATGAATGAATTGCATAAACATGATAATATGAATGACACAACTACAAACAATATAAACTCAATGATACACACATGAACAATAATGAATTGGTTTTGTGGCACGCGTTGTTCAACTCGTCTCCCACGAGGAACTGATGGGCTTAATGAATGAATTTCATATAATTTGACAAATGAAATAAGTAATCACAACAATATAAACAATCTAAATTTAGATCACGATATGGTATGGCACAAGTTTAAATAAACGAGTTAATTATTTTTAAGACACATGACACACCCAAAACGTGTAATTTAAAAGGGGGAGTTGTAAGATTCACTCACAGTGGGTGCGTTCGGTTGATGATGTTGAATGCACGCGAAGTGGTTTTAACCATGAGTGAAATTAACCTAGATAAATATCATTATGGTTCGGTAAGTAAACGGATTTTATTAATCTATTTTAGTAGGATTGTTGGGTGTATTTTTTTGTGAGGTTAAGGCTATTTTCTAATCTTAAAAATGTTATTTTTAAGTATTTTTAATTGATTTTTAATTAAAATAAATAAATAAAAATAATAAAAAAATTTGATTTTTTTTGCTACAGTTGACCGTTGACTTTGACCGTTGACTTGACCGTTGACCGGTTCGAATGCGTATTGTTGTGCGCTGAGTGAGGCTCGAACCCGAGACCTCCCGTACGCGTGCACGCAGCTCTACCAACTGAGCTACGTGTCTAACCCGTCATATATCCGTTTTTAATTATATTTATATATTAATTATGTTAAACAGAAAATCCTTTTATTTAAAAACAATTTAAGTGAATCGGACGGTGCGCTCCACAGGTCTCGAACCCGGGACCTGTGGGTTATGATAACACACAGTCCACCGCTGGACTGTGTGTACAACTTGTTAACTTAACGGATTTTTGTTATACTTAAACACAAACTGAACATTTCCTTTTCTGCCTTATTTTAAAAAGGTAAATAATTGTCCGGTTCGATGTAGAAGACCGGACTCGAACTCGTGTGCTTTGATTAAACATACACACAGTTCACCACTGGACTGTGTGTCTAACTTGGTTATTATTCCGATTATTAATATACTTAACATATATATCAAATGAATCCGGTTCAGTTAACAAAAAAAACATTTTTATTTACGCAGCGTGTGTGGAACAGGATTCGAACTCGAGACCTTTGCGTTTAATGTGCACACAGTCCACCGCTGGACTGTGTGTCTAACCCGATTAATAAGTTGATTTTAATTATACTTATATGATACCGAACTTCATCTTCTTCGTTGAGTTTTAACCAGAATCGATAACTGACGGGTTCAATGTTTTAATCGGTTTCTTAGCGTGTTTCAGTTCATTACGGTAAGATATAGGTGAAAAGAAAAAGAAATTAGGCGAAGAGGTATACCGACTGTCTTCCTCTTGTTTTCCGGCAGAACTCCGGCGACAGCAATAGGCTCCGGCGACGAGTGTCTTGCAGCGGCGAGTCTCCAGAAAGCTTGAAAAAGGTATGGGTGACTTCGGTATAAGCTTAGGGGGTTCAATAAGGCTCGGAAATGGAGAACCGGATTTTCCGGCGACAACCAGAAGAATTCCGGCGAGTGGTTTTCGCCGAGAAAGGGTGTGGTTTTGAGCGAAAAGGTTTGCAGAGGTTCGAGGGGGCATTTATAGGGCAAATTATCGATGAACCTGGTCTGATTTCCGACTGGATTCGTCGGTTATAAAAACTCCGGCGGTTATAACTTTGGTCGCGGACTCAGACGTCGGTTATAACCGATGTCTTAGTAAGTGTATACGTTATAACGGAAGATGTCGTTAAAACTCGCGAGATTGCCGGGATTTCCGACGACTGAACTTTTGGGCGCCGGTTTTGAATTCCGAAAGTCAAGATATGAATTAAATGATCTTAATAATTAACAAGTAACATCAGTGGCGCAGTGGTTTGTGTGTTGTGTGTTAAGTCGTTGCTGGACCGGTTACTGACCCGGGTTCGAAACCCGGCAGAACCAAAATATTTTTATTTTGCGATTTTCAACAGTTTTTCAAAAACAACTTATATAATCCCGTATAATAATTGATTATGTATCGTTTAAAATTATTTTGGGCATTTAATTCGCAACGAAAATTTTAACTGACTGTTCGGTTGATAAACGGAGCGGGTTTGGTAAATCCGTTTTTGACGGATGTTACATGACTTTCCTGACCTTCTATCTCCACGTAATTGCCTAGCCGACATCTACAGGAATATATGTAGGGAGATTGTGAATTCAAGAATTTCCTAGGCGTCATGTGTCGTAAAAAGAATGAAAACAATATAACTGAAAATAATTTAACTACATCCATAGGATGTCTTGGGTTTGCTCATGTTTGGGCCTCTAAATGTCCCCATACCATTGCCTGTATAGTCATGTGGGCCCCCATGACTATTGGGCTTGGTAGGATTCACATTGGTGTCGGTGGGTTAAAACTCGCACCACCCGAATGAAAATCGTAAAACATGATTGCGATATGTATGGTCGGAGGGTGTCCAGGTGTGGGCCCAATGACAACTCAAAGTGGGGTTAGTTCACACGATGTTTGGTATAGCATGCTTTGGCCTAATAGGTCCTTCGTACTCTCATCGTTAGTCCCCAGGTAGGCAAACTGGTCCTTTATTTTGGATTTATACGAATGCCAAGCCTAGACAGGACGTTCCGACTACCTGTACTCGTACCCTTCCAGTTACTACATGCCCTTCGTGGAAACTCACTTTGATGTGATTTGAAAAATATGAAAACATTGCAAAAATCTTTGGAAAGAATTGACGGAAATTGTGAAATTGTGAGGTGTGTGCTTTCATAGCTATGATATGGTATGAGGGTATGATCTATGATGAGCATTGCATATTAACATGTACTTGTGAGAATGTTTGTATAATGTTGTGTGTGAATATAAATATGAAACATATAAACATCATGAGTTTTGCATGTAACACATAAACAATTTTAAATCTAGTCAACTATAGTATAGGCTCTAAGGGTCTAATAACCTATCCTATATCCCTATAGTCACAAGCTCTGATACCACTCTGTCACACCCCGACCCGCAGCAGAATAAAAGTCGGGGCATGATTGAGTTATCACCAAAGCTCATGATATTTACTAACAAGTTTCATATATATTAAATTCAAATTCAAATTCAAATATCCAACAAAATTTCATACAAACACAAATAGTAATCTAAATGATTGTTCCAACGAAATAACTTGATTATTCTTCTAGGCCATCCTAGGTGTTTCTTTCCTCAACTTGATCACCTGTATCATGCGTAAAACAGAGCAAATTTTGGGTCAACAAAAGTTGGCGAGTGAACCTTGATAAAACATTTAAGTAAATCAATTTTATCGTTGTTTAAATAAGATTGTGCATAATCACATGTGAACAAATGTATAAATGTAACATATCACAAACCACATTGAATGAATATATGACATGAATGATGATGTATCTGAGATCAAGGCTCAATCGAACAGAGCCGATCTAATGAGACACCTGATGCTCAACCCGTATCCCACGAGGAACTGATGGGCCTAATGAAATGAGTGCACTAAAATGATAAAATGTATCCACATATAAACCACACTACAAGCAATACACATTTGATCACGAAATGATATAAGCACAAGTGTTAAATAAAATAAAGAAATGATACGACACATGATTTACCCCAAAACGTGATTAAAACGGGGAATTTGTAGAGATTCACTCACAGTGGGTGCGTATTCTTGGTTGATGATGAGTGCGCACGAGTTGATAATTTGACCGACGAAAGAGTACTAACCTAAAATAATAACGCGATATGCCGATAAATAAATAAATTAATATTTCGGTTAAAAACCTTTGTTTAGATTTTAAGTTATTTTTGTGATTTTTATTGATATGTTAAAACCTTTGAAATTATATTTTTAAGCTTGATTTTCAGCTTAAATATTAATATAAATCCATAAAATAAAAATAAAAATAAAATAATATTTAAAAAAAAAACTTGTCAGTCTGACAAGGTGGTGTCAGACCGGTTCGATGATGGAGTTGGCAGCGTGTATCAAGATTCGAACCCGAGACCTCATATTCACGTGCACGCAGCTCTTCCAACTGAGCTACGTGTCTAACCCGACATATTCTGGATTTTAATTATATTAATACGCTCTTTAGACTATTTCAGAAATTAATTTAATTAAAAAGATTTAACAGAACTGAACCGGCGTGCACTAAGGGTCTCGAACCCGAGACCTTAGATGTGATTTGCACCCAGCCCAACCAACTGGGCTGGGTGTCTAACCCGATAAAACTTGATTTTATATTATCTTTATATACTTGTTGATTAATGTTCTAGTTCAGTTGTAAACCAAAAAGAATTTCATCTCAGAAAACCGGACATGCCAGACTCGAACCAAGGACGTGAGAGTCGTGTTTGCACACAGTCCACCACTGGACTGTGTGTCTAACCCGATTAAAACTTGGGATTTTATTATATTTATAAACAGTTTGCAAGTCATCTTCTTCATTTAAAAAGAACCCAGAATTATTTACCCGCCCAATAATCGGTTATCAGAAGTAGGTTTACCCCTTCTAATTCGTTAATGAATCTGTGCATAAAATAAATCAATAGGTGAAGGATTGTTACCAACGGCAGTTCCTTCGGCTCTCCGGCGAGTTAATTCTGGCGACGAGCTGCGGTTTCCGGTGAACCGGGGGGGGGGGGGTCTGAGCAGAGTAATCTTGCGATTAGTTGTGAAAGGATTGAGCGAGGATTAGGGGTGTAGATCGATAGTATTTATAGGTGGTTTGATCACCAAAGTTTCGGTTTTGAATTTGTAAACTCGAAAAGAATGATCGATGACAGAGAGGCCTGATTGAAGTTTACTCTAATTAGATCACGTAACAACTGTCGTCGTCAAAAGAAAACGAGTGGGTTGCGAAATCTCCGGCGAGGAGATTCGTTGCCCTTGCCGGTTCTTACTCCGCGTATAGACATATGATTTGATGTTTGGGATCTAGCACATATTGTTCGTGTAGAGCAAGGGTGCAGAGTGTGTGTGAAAGTCCAGGAGACCCGGGTTCGATCCCGGTTTCCCTCCTTTCTTTTTGTTTAATTAATTTTATAGCTTAATTTAATTTAATTTTATTATGGCTTTTAAAAATAAATTATGGTTTTTATTTATTGATGTTTTATTTATTTATTAGGGTTTTACTTATTCTAGTTATGAATTCTAATAATATCGACAAAATTTTCAAGAAATACGACAATATTAAATACGCACTAGATTAATAAAAATGGTGCGGGTTTTCGAAAACCGTTTTACACGAATGTTACAAGTTCGGCCGAACTTGGCTCGCCAAACAAGAATTTCCTCCCTTACTCTCAAGTTTGCTCGAACTTGCCTGATTCCTCACAGAATCAGCAAGTTCGGCCGAACTTGACTGGTTCCTCTTGAAAATTTAGCAAGTTTGACCGAACTTGGTCTCCATCAGCTCTCATTTTGCCTTCTCCTATAAATACCAAGCTCTGTTCTCTCATTTGAACTTGCTGCAAGTTCGCTCAGAGCTCTCAAAACCCGAAACCTTCGTGTTCTAAGTAAGAATCAACCCGATTTCACTGCAACAACGTTTAACGATCTACAAAGGTTTACAATGATTTTGGCACAAGGCATAGCCTTCGTTTTCATCAAAACTCATTCTTTTACTAAAATCGTCATCTTTTTCTTTCAAAACTTCTGTTTTAAGCTTAGATCTACACAATACGGGTTCGTTTGGTGTTAGCAGAGGCTTTCCAAACACGAGATCTGAAAGATCTCGGCTTGTAAGTTATAGATCTGAGAAAAACCTTTGATAAACATTGATTTCTACACCAAATACGGACTTTTGATGATGTTTTGTTGGTTTACACAAGCCGGACTAATCCGAACGAACCCCGAGTTCGCCCGAATTAGCCCATGCTTTTTGTAAAACGGCTAAAACAGCTCTTAAAGACCTCTCTGACCTAAGTTTTCTCAGTAGCACAGTGTTGGAGGGACGAACACTCGATTTTCCTCAGCAAACGATGCGAAAACGCAAGATTTTGGACCCGAAAACATCATGTTCGCTCGAGAATCACCAGCTCCCTGGTCAAGTTCGACCGAACTTGCACCCAGATGGGTCAAGTTCGACCGAACTTGGGTTAATTTCACCAAAATCTCTTACAAGTTCGCCCGAACTTGTCTAGTTTCCTAGGAAACTATGCAAGTTCGCCCGAACTTGCCTTGCCAGTAAGGTTTTCTTACAAGTTCGCCCGAACTTGACAAGTTTCCTAAGGAAACTCATCAAGTTCGACCGAACTTGACTCAACTTCATCAGATTCATACAAGTTCGCTCGAACTTGTGTGTTTACACACAAGTTCGCCCGAACTTGGCTACTGCCTAACCAAAACTTAACCGTTTCAGCTTTTCGGAGACTGATTCACTTCCGTTCGCGTATGCAGGCTGATCCGATGCTCTTCTCGACTCTCCTCGGATCCCGAACTCTTACCTAAACGCACCCACAGTGAGTATACTTGACCCACTTTCGCTTTAACGCACTTTTTGTGTGTTACATACGTTCCTATATCAAAATCACTTCACAAATCAAACTGCTTATCACACGCGAATAATCTGATTATATATGCTCAATACGTGATCCTAGAAACATGTGACTAGGACTTATTTTCGTTAACTTGCCTCCTTAGCTAGTATGGTACTATCGTGTGGCTTACACCCGACGGGGTCTAGTTAGGATGGACGCGCAAGCCTTCTCACGGTAGTTAGCATGAGAAATAAGCCTATATTAATCCGTGTGAAAATGTTTCGGAGTATCATGGTGTGTAGTTAGATCATCTCGCGAACGGTTTCTTTATTATGCTAGTATTACAAAACTCGTATGCTCACCTTTACTTAATTGTATTGACTTGTATTTTAACGTATGTAACAGGTTGAGGATTTTAGCTATGGATGCTTGGATGTTGCATGCTTAGCGTAGTTTAGTTTTGTCTTTATTTTGTTTAGTTTCCAAGTGTAATAAATCTAGGGGATATCGAACCTTGTTGTTTTTGTGGGTGAACTTAGATTCTGTAATGATAGTTTAAAATGTTATGTTAATAGTATGGGACGTTAATGTTTGAATGATATTGTTAAATGATTGTTATGGAATTCTCACGAGACAATCTGGTCGCCTAGTGCCACTACCCTGATGATTCCGCCATCGGTTGGGGTGTGACAGATTGGTATCAGAGCGCCATAACTTTAGAATAGTAGGTAGAATTGCCATGATTCGACCTAGTAGCATGTTTAAGTACCCGATTGACCTATCTATGACTTGAATGTTAGACTACTTGCCTTAAATGCTTAAATGTGCCTTTCCTAAGGCTAATACAATAATACACGCTTGGAAACGCTCGCATCACACCAAACGATTGATCAAGTCGAGAATATGTGTGAAAACTGAGAACTCTCGATGAGATCATTCACTCCACGCATTCTCTCGCACGAGATATCTTCGTTGAGTTAGGAGTGATATCCAAACCTCGACGAAAATCTCCATCTCTATCTAGGAATAAATTTGTTAAGTTAGGGGTGAAACCCGCATCTTAATAACTAATTATGTGCTTCGATTTTCAATCTCACCAAAGTCTCGGTTATGCCGATGGTTTGGAACACGTATTAACTGGAAGGGTAAGCGTCGTTAGCCGCTTTCGGTGAGAACGTTTATCTATTAGGCCGAAGCGTGGGTCCAAATGCTCTGTCACACCCCGACCCGAAGCGGAATAAAAGTCGGGGCATAATTGGGTTATCACCAAAGCTCATGATGTTTACTAAGATGTTTCATATTTATTAAATTCAAATTACAACTTAAATATTCAAAACAAAATTCATACAATTACAAGAAAATGAAACTACATAACTATTCCAAAGCATAAACTTGTTTATTCTTCTAGGCCTTCCTAGGTGTTTCCTGTCTCAGCTGGATCACTTGTATCATGTGTAAAACGTGGGATATTTTGGGTCAACAAAAGTTGGCGAGTGAACCTTGATAAAACATTTTTACTAATTTCTTGTTTTATTTAATAAAGAAAATTCGTGCAATAATCACGTGTGAGCAAACATATATAGATAAACAATGACAAACCACTTTGGATGAGTATATGACATGAATGATGATGTATGTGAGATCAAGGCTCAATCAAACGGAGCCGATCTAATGAGGCTCCTGATGCTCAACCCGTATCCCACGGGGAACTGATGGGCCTAATGAAATGTGTGCACTGAAAATGATAAATCCAATCTACATATAATTCACACAACAATTGATACACATTTGATACACATTTGATCACGGATATGATGTATGCACGAGTGTTTAAATAAAATAAAGGAATTATACGACACATGATACACCCCAAAAACATGATTAAAACGGGGAATTGATAGAGATTCACTCACAATGGGTGCGTTCTTTGATGACGATGAAGGCGCACGAATTTATGATTCAATCGACAAGGGAAAAACTAACCTAGATAATAACAAAAAGATTCGATAAATAAATAAATTTTATTTGAGATTAATATTTTAATTAGTGCTCTTAATGGGATTTTTAGATTTATTTTTGTGAGTTTAAGGAAATTTTCTAACTTTAAAAATCCTCTTTTTAAGTATTTTTAATTAATTTCCAATTAAATAAATAAATAAAAATGAAATAAAAAGGTTGACTTTCTGACAATTGACCGGGTCTGACCGGTCAGACTGTGTTAATTCTATGCGGCTTGTGAGGTTCGAACTCGGGACCTCTCGTATGCGTGCACGCAGCTCTACCAACTGAGCTACGTGTCTAACCTGAAATATTCTCTGTTTTAATTATATATATATACTGATTAACTTTTACCTTAATTGGTTTTTATTAAAAATGATTTATATGGCCGAACCGGTTGCAGAGACCCGGAGTCGAACTCGGGTCCTTCGGTTCGAGTGCGCACAGCCCAACCAGTTGGGCTGTGTGTCTAATCTGTTTAACTACTGGATTATATTCCTCTTATGTACATTCTGTAACTTGATCTAATTAGGTTTTTTTTAAAATGTTGGTTTTATTTCTGAAACGTGTGCGATTCGAACTCGGGACGTGCATATTCTATTTGCACACAGTCCACCGCTGGACTGTGTGTCTAACCCGTTTGAATATCCGGTTTTAATTATATTAATACATATATTCGACTTCGTCTTCTTCACTTTGAAGAACACAGAACAGTAACACCGACTGTTTTGTTTAATCGACCAACAAAACTTATAATTGATTGAAATGAAATAGAAAAAGAAGATTACGGAATAAGTTGTACCAAAACAGAGTGTTTTCTTCAGATTTCCGGCAAGTGTCGTCGGCTCTGATTTGTGATTTCTGACTGAGTGAACTGTTTAACAGTTTTGATTATTGTGTTGAGCAATTAGATCACTAAGCAAGAGATAGCAAGAAGGTGTAGATGATTATACCGATCGGCAGTGAGGCTTCGGTTCTCCAGTGATATTCCGGCGAGTGCGAGAATTTCTGGCGACGTTGTCTGAGACAGATTCTGGTTGAACGATTAAGGTTAATACATGCCGAATAATGGATTACAAAGAAAAGAGTTGAGTATTATACCGATTAGGGGTAAAGCCTCGGTTTTCTGGTGGAATTCCGGCGAATGCGAAAATCTCCAGCGATGTGTTTTGGAAGGAATAAAGCTTCGGAAACGAACGTGGTTCTGAGCGAAAGGTTTCCAGGAAGTTCAAGTGAGTATTTATAGTGGAAACAGGCTGAATTGGGTTTGAATTGAGGTCAACAATCGCGATCAATGATTTCCGTCGGTTTTTGACTGAAATTGATTGCCGGCAACGGTCATAACTGATGTCGAAATCAATTTGTGCGTTTCAGTCAAAAGAAAAGTAGCCAAAATCGCGGAGTGTCGGTTTCTCCGTCGATTTCGCGTTCTTAGCGCGCGTTGATTTCCGGTTTTGATTTCGGGTTTTACTTTAAGTGTTATTTGATTCAGTGTTTATCACAAGTGGAGTGTGTGGCGGAGTGGTGTGGTGTGTGTTTGTGTTTGTGGGTGACCCGGGTTCGAAACCCGGCAGCTCCATTTTATTTTTTATTCACATTTTATTATTATTTATCAATTATGGTTTTTAAATTCTAAAATGTTTATTAATTATGTATTATTTAAATAATTTGAACAATAAATACGCAACGAAAATTTATAACTGAATACTTGGTTATTAAACAAAGCGGGTTTGGAAAACCCGTTTTTCAACGAATGTTACAGGGTAGTCGAACCACTTTGGGTAGTCAACGTCTCAAAACCCCGGACACTCCCAATTGATTTCAGCCTATGTCGTCGATTTACGCATCATCGAGTTTATTATTATTTATGTGTTTAAAATTTTGAGAATTTTCGCTTTATTCGATTTCTTGCTTGAATGATTTATCATATCATCGATTTCTCGATTTATCGCATTTACGCTCCGTCGAATGTATGCACAACTCGCACAGCTCTCGTAATCTAAAACGCTAAATTAATACACCAACCATACTAATCGCTTAACTCGCTTACGCCTATGAGGATGTGTGCCTCATACGCGGTATTATCTCGCTTATCTCGCTATTATATATCGCTTATATCTCGCTTATATTTCGTATCGCGCTATGCATAGTTATTATTAGAAGGTGAATACGTGCAAATATGTGCTTATGTGCTTACGTGCTTATGTGCTTACGTGATTATGTGCCTACGTGTTTATGTGAATTTGTACCTTGTATGAATGATGATAATAATAATAAATATTTAAACATAACTCTATTATAATCGAATCTCATTTAATCTAAATCCTTCGTGTAGATGTCTTCAATGGGATCGCACACCCGTAGGAATCTCCAGCGCAGCAACGCCGACAAGCGTATTGCCACCATGGTAGCCAAGGAAATGGCTAAGGTCATCCCGCAAATCGTCTCAGAAATCCATGTTGTGAGCAGTAACTCGGCAGTTGACTCGAAAGCTGAGAACCCCAAGTCACGATTCAGCTTCAAATATTTCAAGGCTTGTGCACCTCTCGCCTTCACGGGCAACGATGGACCGACAGCTATGTTCCATTGGTTTGACGCCATCGAGGTCACCTTTAGGCAAAGTGGATGCCCTGATGACCTCCGCACAGTGAACGCTACCTGAGTCTTCCAGTCCCGTGCTCTTGACTAGTGGACCGCCGAAAGGAATAGGCGCGGTAATGATGAAGCCTACAGTCTATCTTGGGAGGAACTCAAGGAAGTGATGTTGAAGGTGTTTTGTCCTCCGCACGAACGGCAAAAGCTCGAGAATGAGTTTTGGGGAATCAAACAGGATGGTCCCGACAATGCTGGATTCACTGCTCGGTTTAAGATTTTGAGCATCATCTGTCCCAGCCAGGTTGATACGACTGAGAAAGCTATCAACAAGTACATCCGTGGTTTGCCTGAATGTGTTGAAAATTTTGTGAAAGTTGCTCGTACATGCTCGCCACTGAGATCAATGATCAGCGAGTCCAAGATGGTTATTTCAATAACTCTGCTAAAGTCGCCAATCAAGTCGTCGTCGAACCAACCGCTGCTACCGAACCACCAAGTGACCCGAAGGGAAAGCGTCAGGGACGCAAGAGAGGAAACCCGAGTAAGAACTATGCTCTCGCCGCTCCAGCAAACCTGCAGCCGCTTCAGTCAGCCCCCCGAACGCACCTCCAGCTAAGAGTGCGTACACCGGTCCTCACCCACTGTGCCCTAAGTGCACTTATCATCATGTGGTGGGTGGAAACTGCCGTTTCTGCACAAAATGCAACATCTATGGCCACTTTACTGTGAGTTGTCATACCGGCCCGCGTCAGCCAGCTCCTCAGGCTCCACTAGCTCCAACTTTACCCGCTCCACCTCAAGCCAACCAGCAGCAAGCCCCAAAAGCACGTGTGTGCCATGTTTGTGGGGATCCGAATCATTTCGCCAATGTCTGTCCAAATCGTCCTGTCAAGCAAGGGCAGCCAGCACCGCAGCCTCCGCAGCAGCCTCAGCCACCGCAGCAGCAACAGCAACCACAAGCTGCGCGTGGCAGAGCCTTTAATCTCAACCACCGCCAGGCTCAGAACGACAACAATGTTGTCAATGGTACGTTTATCGTTAATGGTATTTATGCTTCATGTTTATTTGATACTGGTGCCGATAATTGTTTTTATCGTTAGAATTCGAAAAAGGTTTTAAAATGTAAGCGCGCTAAACTCTCAAAGACTATCGATGTGGAAGTCGCCACCGGAAGAACCCTTACCGTTAATTCCGTCTTACGTGGTTGTAATCTCGATCTCAACAACCATGTCTTCTCGATCAATCTCATACCTATGCAGTTAGGTAGTTTCGATATCATAGTAGGTATGGACTTTCTTCGTGAAAACCATGCTGAAGTTGTATGTTTTGATAAAATGACTCGTTTTCATCTTCCAAATGGTGATCAACTTCATGTTTATGGTGAAACGCCCTCAAAGAAGTTGATGCTTTTGTCATGTACTCGAGCACACAAATGCTTGCAAAAGCAATGTGTTGCCTTCCTCGCTCATATTGTGAACCCGGAGTAAGAAAAGAAGACTTATACAGATGTTCCCGTTGTTTGTGAATTTCCTAAAGTCTTTCCCGATGATTTACCCGGTTTACCCCCTACTCGAGATGTTGAATTCCGTATCGATTTGATTCCAGGTGCTACTCCTGTTGCTAAAGCTCCTTATCGTCTCGCACCATCCGAAATACGCGAGCTATCAAGCCAACTTCAAGAGCTTCTTGATAAAGGCTTCATACGCCCGAGCACTTCACCATGGGGCGCTCCTGCCCTTTTTGTGAAAAAGAATGATGGATCGTTCCGTATGTGCATCGTAAACTTAACAAACTCACGATAAAGAACCGCTATCCTCTTCCTCGAATCGACGACTTATTTGATCAGCTTCAAGGTGCTACTTGTTTTTCTAAGATCAATTTACATTCCGGCTATCATCAATTGCGCGTGTTGGAAGAAGCTATTCCAAAAACCACCTTTTGTACTCGCTATGGCCATTTCGAATTCGTGGTCATGCCTTTTGGTTTTACTAATGCACCCACGGTTTTCATGGATTTGATGAACCGTGTGTGTAAAGCTTTCCTAGATCGTTTCTTCATTGTGTTTATCGATGACATTCTTATCTATTCGAAGTCGAGAGACGAACACGCGCGTCATCTCCGTTTAGTCTTCGAACTTCTTCAAGGTAATCGCCTTTATGCTAAGTTCTCTAAATGTGAATTCTGGCTCAAAGAAGTCCGATTTCTCGGCCACATCGTTAATAGTCAAGGAATTCACGTCGACCTGGCAAAGATTAAAGCCGTCAAGAGTTGGATTACACCGAAGAATGCTTCCGAAATCCGTTCATTTCTTGGATTGGCGGGTTATTACCGTCGATTCATCACCGACTTTTCAAAAATCGCCATTCCGCTTACTACTTTAACTCATAAAGATAAACCTTTTGTTTGGAATTCCAAGCAAGAGGAAGCTTTTCAAACTCTGGGGTGAATTCTCTAACCTTGGTCTTGGTTGTGTGCTTATGCAACGAGACAAGGTTATCGCGTATGCGTCTCGCCAACTCAAGATCCACGAGAAGAACTACACAACCCACGATCTCGAACTCGGTGCGGTTGTTTTTGCATTAAAGATATGGCGACACTACCTTTACGGTACTAAGTGTACGGTCTTCACCGACCATAAGAGCTTGCAATATATCTTTAATAAAAAAGAACTAAACATGCGACAACGACGATGGGTTGAACTTCTCAACGACTACGATTGCGAGATACGCTACCATCCCGGCAAAGCAAACGTTGTCGCCGATGCTCTAAGTCGACGAAGCTATGTATATAGTATTTGTGACTCTCAAGCTTGTGCTAAACTTGAAACCCTCATCCGTGCCGCTCAGCACGCATATTTTAACGAGAATACTTTGGAAGAAGAAATGAAATGTGGTGCCGAAACTCAGCTTGTATCTAAATCTGATGGTATTTATTACTATCTTAATCGCATTTGGATTCCAAGTCGTGATAATCTCCGTAGTTTGCAAATGACCGAAGCTCATAAATCTCGATATTCCATTCACCCCGGTGCTGACAAGATGTACCAGGACCTTCGTCCTAAGTATTGGTGGCCGGGCATGAAAAAGGATATCGCCTCGTACGTCTCAAAGTGCTTAACTTGTTCGAAAGTTAAAGCCGAACATCAAAGGCCCTCTGGTTTACTCGAACAACCCGAAATCCCGATGTGGAAGTGGGAGAGTATAGCTATGGACTTCGTTACTAAACATCCCTGTACTTCATCTGGCCACGATAGCATTTGGGTTATCGTTGATCGTCTTACTAAATCCGCGCACTTTATTGCTATACGAGAAGACTTTAAGGTCGAACGGTTAGCCCGAATCTATACCGACGAAGTCATTTGTCGACACGGGACGCCTCGTGACATCATTTCTGACCGTGACGTTCGCTTTACCTCGCGTCTCTGGGAGGCTTTTCAATCCGCTCTCGGTACTACTCTGAATCTCAGTACCGCTTTTCACCCTCAAACCGACGGTCAGACTGAGCGCACGATCCGCACCCTCAAAGACATTCTTCGTGTGTGCATCATAGATTTCGGTGGTAACTGGGATACACATTTACCTTTAATCGAATTCTCGTACAACAATAGTTATCATACCAGCATTCAAATGGCTCCTTTTAAGGCACTGTATGGAAGAAAATGTCGATCGCCTATTGCATGGCACGAGATCGGAGAAGCACAAATCACCGGTCCCGAGCTAATTCAAAAAACGACGGACAAGATACTCCAAATCAGAGACAATTTCTTGAAAGCTCGGAGTCGCCAAAAGAGTTACGCTGACAAACGACGCAAGCCCCTGCAATTCGAAGTGGGAGATCACGTACTCCTAAAGGTTGCACCTTGGAAGGGAGTGGTCCGCTTCGGAAAGAAGGGAAAGCTAGCGCCACGATACGTAGGACCCTTTAAGATTCTGGAAAGGATCGGCAAAGTGGCTTACCGACTCGAACTGCCGAAGGAACTTAATAATGTACATCCAACTTTCCACGTGTCTAACCTTTAAAAGTACCTAGCTGAAGAAAATTTGCATGTCCCTCTCGAAGACATGCAAATCAATGAAACGCTCCATTTCGTGGAAAAACCCGTTGAGATCATGGATCGAGAAACCAAGACACTTCGACGCTCACGCATCCCGATCATGAAGGTCCGATGGGAAGGCAAACGCGGCGCCGAGTACACTTGGGAACTCGAGAGTGATATGAAAACGAAATATCAGCATCTCTTTGTTACAGCCACTGCCTAATTTCGGGACGAAATTCCCTAAAGTAGGGGAGACTGTAACAACTCGAAAATTCATTGTTATCTTTTCATTTGTCTTTCTGATGTACCCATCTTTTGTAATCCCAAGATTCGGTTGATAATAAAGTTTATGTTAATTAATTATGGTGTTGTACGTTATTATCGCATCTAATCGCTTAATAAATCGCATCGCATCACAAATCACAGTTATTTATGTGGTTTTATGTTATTTATGTGTTATGAGTATTTGTGGTTATGATTACGCTCGATATCGCATCGCTCTCGCACTCTCGAATCGCTAGATCGCACTATTATACCAATTATAACGCTTAATATAACTAACTAATACGAACCGAATAGCCAAACGAACACTTAACGTGAAACAAACGGAGAAAACCCAACATTTGGACAAGTTCGCTCGAACTTGGGTGACCCCAAGTTCGGCCGAACTTGGCTGGCCAAACAAGAATTTCCTCCCTTACTCTCAAGTTCGCTCGGCCGAACTTGATTGGTTCCTCTTGAAAATCTAACAAGTTCGCCCGAACTTGCATGAATCTCATGCAAGTTCGACCGAATTTGATCTCCATCAGCTCTCATTTTGCCTTCTCCTATAAATATCAAGCTCTGTTCTTTCACTTGAACTTGCTGCAAGTTCGCCTAGAGCTCTCAAAACCCGAAACCTTCATGTTCTAAGTAAGAATCAACCCGATTTCACTGCAACAACGTTTATCAACGATCTACAAAGGTTTACAACGATTTTGGCACAAGGCATAGCCTTCGTTTTCATCAAAACTCATTCTTTTATGAAAATCTTCATCTTTTTCTTCCAAAACTTATGTTTTAAGCTTAGATCTACACAATAAGGGTTCATTTGGTGTTAGCAGAGGCTTCCCAAACACGAGATCTGAAAGATCTCGGCTTGTAAGTTATAGATCTGGGAAAAACCTTTGATAAACATTGATTTCTACACCAAATACGGACTTTTGATGATGTTTTGTTGGTTTACACAAGCCGGACTAATCCGAACGAACCCCGAGTTCGCCCGAATTAGCCCATGCTTTTTGTAAAACGGCTAAAACAGCTCTTAAAGACCTCTCTGACCTAAGTTTTCTCAGTAGCACAGTGTTGGAGGGACGAACACTCGATTTTCCTCAGCAAACGATGCGAAAACGCAAGATTTTGGACCCGAAAACATCATGTTCGCTCGAGAATCACCAGCTCCCTGGTCAAGTTCGACCGAACTTGCACCCAGATGGGTCAAGTTCGACCGAACTTGGGTTAATTTCACCAAAATCTCTTACAAGTTCGCCCGAACTTGTCTAGTTTCCTAGGAAACTATGCAAGTTCGCCCGAACTTGCCTTGCCAGTAAGGTTTTCTTACAAGTTCGCCCGAACTTGACAAGTTTCCTAAGGAAACTCATCAAGTTCGACCGAACTTGACTCAACTTCATCAGATTCATACAAGTTCGCTCGAACTTGGCTACTGCCTAACCAAAACTTAACCGTTTCAGCTTTTCGGAGACTGATGCACTTCCGTTCGCGTATGCAGGCTGATCCGATGCTCTTCTCGACTCTCCTCGGATCCCGAACTCTTACCTAAACGCACCCACAGTGAGTATACTTGACCCACTTTCGCTTTAACGCACTTTTTGGGTGTTACATACGTTCCTATATCAAAATCACTTCACAAATCAAACTGCTTATCACACGCGAATAATATGATTATATATGCTCAATACGTGATGCTAGAAACATGTGACTAGGAATTATTTTCGTTAACTTGCCTCCTTAGCTAGTATGGTACTATAGTGTGTCTTACACCCGACGGGGTCTAGTTAGGATGGGCGCGCAAGCCTTCTCACGGTAGTTAGCATGGGAAATAAGCCAATGTTAATCTGTGTGAAAATGTTTCGGAGTATCATGGTGTGTAGTTAGATTATCTCGCGAACGGTTTCTTTGTTATGCTAGTATTACAAAACTCGTATGCTCACCTTTACTTAATTGTATTGACTTGTATTTTAACGTTTGTAACAGGTTGAGGATTTTAGCTAGGATGCTTGGATGTTGCATGCTTAGCGTAGTTTAGTTTTGTCTTTATTTTGTTTAGTTTCTAATAAATCTAGGGGATATCGAACCTTGTTGTTTTTGTGGGAGAACTTAGATTCTGTAATGATAGTTTAAAATGTTATGTTAATAGTATGGGACGTTAATGTTTGAATGATATTGTTAAATGATTGTTATGGAACTCTCACGAGACAATCTGGTCGCCTAGTGCCACTACCCTGATGATTCCGCTGTCGATTGGGGTGTGACACTTCTAACCTAAAACGCTACTAGTAGGACCGTTCAATCAAAAGCTTCAAGATTCTAACCTTAAAAATTTAAGCTCCTTCAACCAAACAAGACTCGATGTGAAGATCCGGATCTATGTTATACTATGTGAAATATTTGAGACATTATATAATGGATTCGTGTTACTGGGTGATTCTTATGTGATGAACTTGTCAAACCACACCTTAACATGTGTAGCACTATGCGTAATGCTATAGGAGTAGCGTACCACCCATGAACGAGATGTCATGTTAAGTCTTTAATTAAGGTACACGATGGCTTGACCTGTTTATTCACTTGCCAGTGAAACGTTAATCTGGTATGTCATGTGAATCGTTCAAAATCTTTATGCTAATACTCCTATTCCCAAACATGGAAGCTTATCATCAAGATAGGAGTGATTTCTTTACCTTGACGGCTAGCTCCGCTCACTTTTCAACTTCACCAACGAGCTAGGGGTGATTTCCTTACCTCGGAGGTAGTTACCAACTCTCGTCAGTCTTCCTCTTAAAGATTTCGAGGACGAAATCTCCCAAAGTAGGGGAGACTGTAACGCTCCGTATTTTCGCGTTATTAAATTATTTAATTATTCTTTATTTGTCTAACATTATTTATTCAAATTATTTAATCATCCAATTATTTATTTATACTTATTTATTCATTATTTAATCCATATTTAAACATGAAACAACTTGATGCTTGTTAATCTCGTATGCTATGTAAACTTTTTATGTCTATATGAGCCCGCCTTAACAATTATGGTACTATGCATATGCTATAGGAGTAACGCACCGCCCTTGAGACTTGGGGTATTGTTAAGTTAAACATGCTCCCGTTAGACTCTGGGAAAGGCACTTTGCGTTGTAAACTAGGGTTTAATCATATAGTGACATCGTTTCAACATATTAGTAACTTGTATCATTTTATTCGTGGTGGATTTGTGTCTTGAAACTTTTTATTCTATTATACTATGTATCAAACTTGTATACTCGCTCAACAATTTTTGTTGATATATTTTAATACATGTCGTAGGTTGATAAGTCAAGATGTGAAGAAATCAAGCTAGGACAAGCTTTAGAAACTCACATTATTAAACAATTGTTATGCTTGTGTTATTTGAAACAATGTACTCGAATTTTAGTCAATATATGAAATTTGATTTAATTATATGGTCACAATAGTGTTATGATGCTTTTGAACGATTGTTCGTCTCATCCTGATGTTTCCGCCATCGGTTGGGGTGTGACACATGTTTCAACATATAAACTCAGTTACAGTTAAATGCATTGGTTTTGTTCAATCAAATACATGTTCATTCGAATAAAAAGGTTATCTACTGTCAAATACTTGTTCATTTAAATACATATACCCAGTTAAATGTACATCCAATACAAGTTTATTCAAATGACTAAAACCAGCAAGTGTCAAGAACATGTTCATCCAACCAAAGAATTAAACAGCTTTCCAAACCAAAGCATGCAATGGTCAAAACAAATAGCTTTCCAAATACTAAAACAAAGATTTCCAAAACTTAACAAACATCTTTCCAAATAAATATGGTCAAAGCTAGCATACCATATAAGCATTCAATGGTCGGACTATATACCCTTCAATTAGCATCATTCATATAAAACAACATTAAGCAGACTTAAATAAAATCAGTCATTCATCATCATTGATAGAATGTCGTAAGTCATAGAAAATTCATACATATCCAAAACATGGGTTACCGATGATCACCAATCTCACATACCCAAAACTTGACCAACCAAGTAACCCATTTAAGTTGTTATAACTAACACTGATCATCAACTACGAAAACCCATAAATGACCAGAGAAAACTAACCAATAACAGCAGTTATAGTTATGCTATTAGATATGCATCATACATGTGACAACCGTGGCAAAATCAGGTAAACCCTAATCTGTGCGTACGCCTTACACGAGTAACGGAACAATAATGATTATGCTTCAGACGAATCTGAGGGTACCTTATATTTAGCATACAAACAATATTACCTAACAGTGCGATGTGGATGCCACAGTGTACTAAAAACGAGTTAAACAGAAGCCTTCCGTCTAACCGTCCGCAAACCGTACAACAACGATTTAGACGCAAACGGGAGGGCCATAGACTATTCTAAAAGTACGGAATTACTTAGACACAATACTTAGACAATATGTAACATTTGAGGCCTTAACATGTAGCTGGCACGTTAAACGAGGCAGTTCTGGTTAAGGAAACGCCTTTGATTTTAACGCAACTGGAAACGACCAAACATGCAACGAACAGTTAGTCAAGCCTAAAAAAAATTATTTAACATAAATATAAGTTTTTCTAAGTCAAAATATTAAATTTTTCGGGTTTTCTTTGTCAGTGGGTTCGGTTTTCAAAAATGTGAAAAAAACCGTGCGAAAAATGCGTGAAAAAGAGCTCGTTTGGCGCACGCGGGACGCGTTTGCGATCCAAATTCTACCAAGTTTATGATACACCTCATGATCCTTTATTTGAGCTTGACAGCTTGACGGGGATTATCATCAGAGGGTAGACGAGGTCCACCACGGCATAACCATGTCACACCCTGATTTCCACGTGTATTCCGAGGGGCCCGGTGAGGAGTATCGTGACGTACCGTTGATATCATCATAACCAATTATAAGATAACACAGTGGAAGGCATTGGATACATAACTATTACAAACCGATAGTGGCCAAAGTTCAAAATAAAATATACACAGACAAGGCTTGTAATAGGATCCACAGGCGGATCGCAAAACATACAAATGATAACAGACTATAAACAGGCAAGTCCTAAGGGCGCAAATCCTCGGTATTCCCCTCGCAGCTCCCGGCCTATTACGTACTTGCACCTGTAACTTAAACTTTGAAAATACATCAGTTTACACTGGTAAATACGCTCGACCGACTCATTTTGAAAACCGTTCCAAAAATGGTTTTAGGCGCACATGGCACATTTTCGTAAATAACTTAGGACAGTACAAATGACCTTGTATAAGATTTACATGCTGGCTTTTACATATGGGGCCCAGTACAGAAACCGAGACATGATCGACTGACACACCACTCTGAACTTTCACACAGACAGCAGATAGCAATTACCCAGTGTATGCCTACACGCCATGCTATATTGTCGTGGCCACTATCAACTTAGTGAGCCAAGGATATCCCAGACACGGTCAAGCCCACCCCCAATGTTTTAGTTTCAGACAAAACAGACCAGAACGGGTTATGTAAGATTTAGTGAATCACAATCCGATAAACATGATCCCATACCCGACCAAGTGGTAGTAATCTAGCATATCCCAAGCCCGTATAGGGAAAATAGGTTAAGAGTATTTACCTGAGTTGTTATATGTGGAAGTTCCAAACTCAGTTGTAGTTCCAAAGCAAGTACAAGGCAATTTACCGGGAGGCGTTTAGTCTGGAGTGCTGGTAATTATTAACCAATATTAGAATGCTAACGGGTCCTTAATTTAAGTCCTAGACTTGGACCGGTTAGTCTTACACTAAAATATGATACAGTACGATACGCTAGATTAAGCAGTGACCGGAGTAGAATGTTAATTGGACCCGATAAGTATATAAACTTGTATAATATGGGTAAACCGATAACATTCTAGATTTTGATAAGGAATGGACAAAGTTAAACCCGTTTCGGTTTAAATACGTAAATTAGCTACGTAAACTTAACCGAACGCACATAGGCGAAACCGGGTCACCGAGAGAGTCATATACAAGTTTCATATGGATATATGTTTAAAATATGTTATATAATCAGTAGTTTTGCAAAAGATAGGCCCGAGGTATATTTAAAACCAAATTATGCCTTACAAGGGCAATTTGGTCATTTTAAGGTTTATGAAAGATGTAAATTAGGAATCTGATGCTATGACCTTTATTATTCAGTATATATATATATATATATATATATATATATATATATATAATATATATATATATATATTAAAATGTTTTGACAATAGGATATCAAATATATGTGTGCTTGACGGTTTTGACACCAACTATGTCCCGTAGGGGCATTTTAGTCATTTCACACATAGCTTTGAAGCCAAATTTGGGATTCTAAGTTCGGGACTTGTACTTACTGTTATTATGATGAAAATAAATTTATAAATCAGTAGGTAACAAGTCTCGGCTCACGGTTATGGCTTTTAACCATACTATGCGTCAAAATGCGTAAAAGTCGCTAGAATGCCGTTAGATTCATAATTTAAGTTAAACAGAATTTGAGGCCTGTTTTATTATATAAAAATCATGTCATATTATTTATTATATCAGTAGGTTTAAGTTTGGTTTATAAAAAAAGATTGATTTAAGCCATTTTCCGTAAAAAAGATAGGTTGGTCATTTAGCGGCAATTAACGATTCTTAGATTTTTATTCAGGTCATAATCTAAATAATTATCCTAAGTGGTCCTACTTATTATGCCATATCAGGAAACATATTATCTTGATTACAAAATCATGTTTAATCTTCTTAAAATGCCGAAAAAGGGCTTTTTAGTCCTTTTTATGTTATAAATGTATTCTTTTATAAAAACTCAGATTCTAATCAGATTCTAATCAGATTCTTGGCATTAACATAATCTAATTATATTTATAATCAGTTTATGTCTTATATTTACATGCATGGGTGTTTAAAACCATGATTTGCACAAAAATGACCTTTTTGCAAAAGTTTTTTTTTTTTAAATTTATGGAACTTTGTAATAAGCTCAGATTTCTAAGGAATCGGGTGACGAAACTTTAGATGGTCATTCTAAATATAATCATAGTCTCAAAATGGTCAAAAGTCAGTAGCAAAGGTTGCTCGAAACGGGTCAGAACCAAAAGTCAACAAAAGTCAACTGTTGTGACTTTTGGCTACGAACCGAGCCTAGACCAAAACTTGACGAACCGAATCCGTAGACATATGTTCTAAAACTTATTTTTAGGTTGTTAGTGCATCAAAACATATTTTATAACATTTTGATTATTAGTTATGATTTTTACAAAAACTGAACAGTTTGACTTTATTTGACTTTTCGGTTGACTCGTTAATTGGCCATGAATCCGTGAAAATCTGGAGATGCCCTCTTGAGAGATTAACACCTGCATTATTATGAACGTATAGGAACTTTCGTTACTCACAATGACGGAGTATACATGGATTTAGAAAAAAGTCAAGGTGTAATTACGACGAGACTTTGTTCCAAGCTAAGAGCTATAAGAAATCACTAATTATGAATTTGAACACTTACATTAGGTCCAAATGAGTGGTAGGAACGAAACGGAACACTTGGAATCGATCAGAGCCTCCTTGAACAAGAACTAGATGCACTTGGTGATGAAAAGTGTGTAGAACACTAAAAATTCATCAATTATAAAGCCAAGGGATGATCTCAGAGGGTTACCAGATGTAATGTGTCGAGATCAGGTGTCCTAGGATGTGTTAAACATGCAAGAAACGCAACAAAAACGTCCAGAGGGGTAATGGAGTTGTTTGATATTTGTTGGACACGGAATACTGATTTCTTTTATTGTGGTGACAGGTGATGTATTGTGGTGGAAGGAGAAAAATGGTAGAGACTTAGAGAGAGGATGAGTTTGGTTTAAGGAATGAGATGAATGGTAAAGGATTAAAGTGGATTAATTTTGTTTTATTAAATACGGGCATTTGGTCATTTGACAAGAGTAAACAGAACAATTCTAACGGAGTTATAAAATTGGAATCAATGGGTTAAGAAATGATAATGTAGGTATTAAGGGCGTTAAAAATTTTAATTTTGGATTCAATTGGTTAAAAACACCAAAATATAAGGACTCAAAAAGTAATTTACTCTATTAATTAACTATAAATTAATTTACAAATATACTTTCTCGTACAAGAACACTATTCAATTTCCTTTATTTCAATCCTATAACTTTTCAACTTTCCATGTTTAACCCTTATGCTTTACATTTTTTTTCACTTTTTTCCCTTATACTTTTAAACCTTCCATGTTTAAACCTTATACTTTTCATTTTTTTTTACTTTTTAACCCTTGTACTTTTAAACCTTTACGTGTTTTTCACAAAGAGTTTATGGTCACAATTTTTTTTATGGTTTAACGACTCAATTGCAACGTGCGGGTCCTACGTCGACTTAGTTACATTTTTATGTTTTACGTATCGGCCAAATTTGTCACACCCCAACCGATGGCGGAATCATCGGGGTAGTGGCACTAGGCGAATCAGATTGATCAAGAGATTCCATAACGATTATTTTAAAGACAATAATCAACATTTAATATCCCATACTATTAAACTCATAAAATCTTCAAACAACCATTACAATTCCAATTAATCCCTTAAACATGTAATCTGATCCGATATCCCCTAGATTTTATTACAAACCGTTCTAAACAGACTAAACAAAACAAACTAATCTAAGCACGCAACATCCAAGGCATCCAAGCAAAAGATCCTCAACCTGTTACATACGTTAAAATACAAGTCAATACAATTAAGTAAAGGTGAGCATACAGGTTTTAGTACTACTAGCATAATAGAGAAAAGCGTTCGCGAAATAATCTAGCTACGTATCATGATACCCCAAACACATCACACAGATAAACATAGGCTTATTTCTCATGCTAACTACCGTGAGAAGGCTTGCGCGTCCATCCTAACTAGACCCCGTCGCGTGTGATAAACAGTTTGAGTTGTGAAGTGATTTTGATAGAGGAACGTATGTAACACCCAAATAGTGCATTAAAGCGAAAACGGGTCAAGTATGTGAGTGCGTTTTAGGTGAGATGAGGGGTCTGAGAAGAGTCAGGATGAGCGCCGGATCAGCGTGTAAACGAACAAAAGTGCATCAGTCTTCCGAAAAGCCGAAACGGTGAAGTTTGAGTTGAGAAGTAGGCAAGTTCAGGCGAACTTGTGTTTGACCTGTTGAGTTTTCAGTCAAGTTCGGGCGAACTTGTAAGGGAAATGGTAATAGAGAGTTAAGTTCGGGCTAACTTGTATAATTTCTTAAGAAACTATGCAAGTTCGGTCGAACTTGCAAGAATTTGGTGAGAGGGTGACCCAAGTTCGGTCGAACTTGACCCAAATGGGTACAAGTTCGGTCGAACTTGACCTGAGTGCTGGTGATTCTTGAGCGAACTTGATGTTTTCGGGTCCAAAATCTTGCGTTTTCGCGTCATTTGCTGAGGAAATTGAGTGCTCATCCCTCAAACCTTAAGCCACTGAGTAAAACTTAGGCTCGAGAGGTCTTTTTGGAGCGAACTTAGCCATTTTACAGAAACTCGGGCTAATCCGGACGAACTTGGAGGTTCGTACGGGTTAGTCCAGCTTGTGTAAAGTGACAATTTCGTCCTTGTGCTTCCGGATCTGAGATCTAGCTTCGACAACGCCTCGTTCCACTCAAAAGTGAATGAAACATTCGTCATTAGTACGAAAATGGTGTAAAAATCAAGGTTTTTGTCACACCCCGACCCGCAGCGGAATAAGAGTCGGGGCATAATTGGGTTATCACCAAAGCTCATGATATTTACTAATATGTTTCATATTTATTAAATTCAAAATTACATCCTCAATATTCCAAACATGTTCATACAAATACAAAGAAAGATAATAAACTAAACAATCCAAAATCTAAACCAGTTTATTCTTCTAAGCCATCCTATGTATTTCTTGCTGCAGCTTGATCACCTGTATCATGTGTAAAAATGGGGGGTTTTTGGGTCAACATAAGTTGGCGAGTGAACCTTGTTAGAAAACATTTATTATTGATCTCTTGTTATCTTTATCATGGAAAATTGTGCAATAATCATATGTGAGCAAACGTAATTAAATCATACAATAACAATAACAACAACAAACAATAACATACAATAACAACCAACTTGCATGAATATATAACATGAATGAAACTGTATATGTTGCAACGTCACGTTCACGCCCATAATGTAATGGGGAACGGACGGCCTATGATAAATGTCTGTGCGATCAAGGCTCAATCAAACGGAGCCGATCGTATGTTGGCAACGTCTGGTTCACGCTCATAATGTAATGGGGAACAGCTCAACGCTCATAATGTAATGGGGAGCGGCGGCCTATGATAATGTATGTACTGAAAAATGATAAATTTAATCTAAACAATAACCACACAAACAGTTGATACATGTTGAATACACATTTGTTCATGGATATGATAGATGCACAATAGTTTAAATGTGATAAATAATAAGACACATGATACACCCCAAAAACGTGATTAAAACGGGGAATTTGTAGAGATTCACTCACCTTGGGTGCGTTCGGTTGAAGATGATGAAATGCGCACGAGTTTAGAGGATTGATCGACGAGAATTAACTAACCTAAGTAATAACGAAAGGTATGGTAAATGAGTGGACTTTATTAATAATTTTAATAGAATTTTTAGATATATTTTTGTGAGTTTAAGGCTATTTTCTATCTTTAAAAACATTATTTTTAAGTATTTTTAATTGATTTTTAAATTAAATAAATAAATAAAAATATATAAAAAAATGTTGACTTTTGCGTTGACCATTGACCGTTGACCGTGACTGTTTGACTGTTTGACCGGTTCGCTAGTGTGCATATATGCGCCGGGTAAGGCTCGAACCCGAGACCTCCCGTACGCGTGCACGCAGCTCTACCAACTGAGCTACGTGTCTAACCCGAAATAATTCTGTTTTTAATTATATTTATATACTGTTTTAGTTTATTTAAAATTCTTTTATTTTAAAAAAGGATTTTAATCATCGAACCGGCGTGTGTAACAGGTCTCGAACCCGGGACCTGTGGGTTAGTGTTGCACACAGTCCACCGCTGGACTGTGTGTCTAACCTGGTTAATATATCGATTTTTATTATACTTAACATCTTCCTTGAATTAATCCGGTTCAGTTAAAAAAAAGAAACTTCTTTATTACAGCTAATGAGTTTGTGTCAAGGATCGAACTCGCGGCGTGTGATTAATGTGTGCACACAGTCCACCGCTGGACTGTGTGTCTAACCCGAGTTATAATCCAAATTATATTAAACTTATATACAAACTAACTTCGTCTTCTTCGTTACAAAATCACAGACAACGATTACCCTACTGTTTCTTGTTTAATTCGATTGACAAACATTCAAATGATTAAAATGAAATGGCAGGGAAGATTTTGGAAGTAAACATACTGGAGAAATGATCTTTCTCAGAGTTCCGGCGAATTCGTCGGCTCTGTTTTTATGGACTTTTTCTGAGCGGACCAATTAACATTTTTGATTAGCTAGATGTGGAATTGAAGTACCGAACAAGAGTTATCAGAATGTTTAAAGGTTTATGCCGTTTCACAGCGAGTTCTAGAAATTTTTCAGAAATTTTCCGGCGAGTGATGATTATCCGATATCGTCGCCTGGAACTGATTCTGATTGAAGGGTTTGAGTTAGAAAAAGCTTAACAACTGATAGAAGATAGAAGAATTGAGAAACTTACTGTTTTAATGGAAGACACGGTTTTCCGGCGAAAATCCGGCGTGTTCAAAAAGCTTTTCCGACGAACTGAAAATAGAGCGAAAGTGTAACTGAAGGTTCTGCGGATGATTTTGAGTCGAGAGAGGAAGCTATTCTTGGAGTAATTCAGGAAATGAATATCTTCGGTTATAAAAATCGAACATCACCAGAATTCAAGTTAATTCAAGACTGAATTGATTAGGATCGTCGGTGCATCGGTTATAATCTAGAATCCGCGATCACTCAAACGTTTTGGACGGTTGGAAGCCGATTACGGTTTCAGTTTGGCGCAACAGGTTGATTCATGGTTGTTCATAAGTTTTAATTGTTTCCAAAAACTTAGAAAAACATCAAGTGGCGGAGTGGTTATATGTACGCGAGTTAAAGCTTTGACTCACCTGGCTGACCCGGGTGAGTCAATCCCGGCAGCCGGTTTTCTTTTTTATTTATTTTATTTTCACTTTTTATTAATTATAGTTTTTAAATTCTAATTTGTTTATTAATTATGCATCGTTTAAAATTAAAATAAACATAAATACGCAACGAAACATTTATAACTTGATATTCGATTACAAACGAAGCGGGTTTGGAAAAACCCGTTTTTGACAAATGTTACAGTTTTTCAAAGGTTTTGCTCAGATATAGCATAGATCTGAGTGAAAACAGAAGTTTTGATGGAAAAAGATGAAGATTTTCATAAACAGAAAAGATTTGATGACAATGAAGGCAAAGCCTTGTGCAAAATCGTTGTAAAACGTTGTTGAACATCTTGTGTAGAAATCGGGTTGATTCTTACTTAGAAAACAAAGGGTTTTAGGTTTCGGGAGCTCAGAGCGAAGTTGCAGCAAGTTCAAATGAGAGAATGGGGCTGAGTATTTATAGGAGAAGGCAAAAAGGTGAGCTGGTGGAGTCAAGTTCGGGCGAACTTGCATGAACTTCATGCAAGTTCGCGCGAACTTGTGGAATTTTGAGAGTTTTTGAGTCAAGTTCGGCCGAACTTGTTAATCCTGTGAGGGATTAAGCAAGTTCGAGCGAACTTAAGGGAGGTGAGGGTTGCTTGAGTTGGCCAGTCAAGTTCGGCGAACTTGGGATCACCAAGTTTGAGCGAACTTGACCCAATAGTTGGGTTTTCTTTATTTGTTTCGCGTTATGAGTTCGTTTGGCTATTCGGTTTGTATTAGATAGTTATATTAAACGTTATAATTGATATAATAGTGCGATTTAGCGATTTGAATATGCGAGAGCAATGCGATAGCGATTGTAATCATAACCACAAACACACATAACACATAAATAACATAAAACCACATAATTAACTGCGATTTGCGATGCGATGAGATTAGCGATGCGACTTAATAAGAGATTAGATGCGATAATAACGTACAACACCAAAATTAATTAACATAAAATTTATTATAAACCGAATCTCGGGATTACAAAAGATAGATACATCGGAAAGACAAATGAAAAGATAACAACGAATTTTCGAGTTGTTACAGTCTCCCATACTTTAGGAAATTTCGTCCCGAAATTTAAGTAGTAGCTGTAACAAATAGATGCGGGTACTTGGCCTTGATTTCACTTTCCAATTCCCAAGTGAACTCGGCGCCGCGTTTGCCTTCCCATCGGACCTTCACTATAGGGATGCGAGAGCGTCGGAGTTTCTTGGTCTCTCGGTCCATGATTTCCACAGGCTTTTCCACGAAATGGAGAGTCTCGTTGATTTGCAGATCTTCGAGAGGTACATGGAGATTCTCTTCGGCTAGGCATTTCTTGAGGTTAGACACGTGGAAAGTCGGATGAACGTTATTAAGTTCCGCCGGTAGTTCGAGGCGATAGGCTACTTTACCGATCCTTACCAGAATCTTAAAGGGACCAATGTATCGGGGCGCTAGCTTTCCTTTCTTCCCGAAGCGGACCACTCCCTTCCAAAGTGCAACCTTTAGGAGAACGTGATCTCCCACTTCGAACTGCAGGGGCTTGCGGCGTTTATCGGCATAACTCTTTTGACGACTCCGAGCTTTCAAGAGGTTGTCTCTGATCTGGAGGATCTTGTCTGTCGTTTCTTGAATTAACTCAGGACCGGTGATTTGTGCTTCTCCGATCTCGTGCCATGTGATAGGCGATCAACATTTTCTTCCATACAGTGCCTCAAAAGGAGCCATTTGAATGCTGGTATGATAACTATTATTGTACGAGAATTCAATTAAAGGTAAATGCGTATCCTAGTTACCACCAAAATCTATGATGCACGCACGAAGCATGTCTTCCAGGGTGTGGATCGTCCGCTCAGTTTGACCGTCGGTTTGAGGGTGAAAAACGGTACTGAGATTGAGAGTAGTACCGAGAGCGGATTGAAAAGTCTCCCAGAGACGTGAAGTAAAGCGACCGTCTCGGTCGGAGATGATGTCACGAGGCATCCTGTGTCGACATATAACTTCGTCGGTATAGATTCGGGCTAACCGTTCAACCTTAAAGTCTTCTCGTATGCAATAAAGTGCGCAGATTTAGTAAGACGATCAACGATAACCCAAATGCTATCGTGCCCGGATGAAGTGCGGGGAATTTTGTTAACGAAGTCCATAGCTATACTCTCACTTCCACATCGGGATTTCGGGTTGCTCGAGTAAGCCAGAGGGACTTTGATGTTCGGCTTTAACTTTCGAACAAGTTAAGCACTTTGAGACGTACAAGGCGATATCCTTTTTCATGCCCGACCACCAGTACTTAGGACGAAGGTCCTGGTACATTTTGTCGGCACCGGGGTGAATGGAATATCGAGATAATAATAGATACCATTAGGTTTGACAACGAGTTGAGTTTTGGCACCACATTTCATTTCTTCCTCCAAGGTATTCTCGTTAAAGCAAGCGAATTGGGCGAAGCGAATCATGATTTCGAGATCATTCAAAGCTTGAGAGTCACGAACACTATATACATAGCTTCGTCGGTTGAGAGCATCGGCGACGACGTTTGCTTTGCTGGATGGTAGCGTATCTCACAATCGTAATCGTTGAGAAGTTCAACCCATCGACGTTGACGCATATTCAGATCCTTTTGATTGAAGATATGTTGTAAGCTCTTATGGTCGGTGAAGACCGTACACTTAGTACCGTAAAGGTAGTGTCGCCATATCTTCAACGCAAAAACAACTGCACCGAGTTCGAGATCGTGGGTTGTGTAGTTCTTCTCGTGGATTTTGAGTTGTCGAGACGCATACGCGATAACCTTGTCTCGTTGCATGAGAACACAACCAAGCCCAAGATTCGAGACATCGCAGTAAACAACGAAATCGTCGTTTCCGTCGGATAAGGCGAGAATGGGAGCGTTGCATAGCATACGCTTGAGAGTTTGAAAAGCTTCCTCTTGCTTGGAATCCCAAACAAAAGGTTTGTCTTTATGAGTTAAAGCGGTAAGCGGAACGACGATTTTCAAGAAGTCGGCGATGAATCGACAGTAGTAACCCACCAATCCAAGAAATGAACGGATTTTGGAAGCATACTTCGGTGTAATCCAACTCTTGACGGCTTCGATCTTTGCAGGGTCGACGTGAATTCCTTGACTATTAACGATGTGGCCGAGAAATTGGACTTCTTCGAGCCAGAATTCACATTTAGAGAATTTAGCATAAAGGCGATTTCCTTGGAGAAGTTCGAGGACTAAACAAAGATGGCGCGCATGTTCGTCTCTCGACTTCGAATAGATAAGGATGTCATCGATAAACACAATGACGAAACGATCTAGGAAAGCTTTACACACACGGTTCATCAAATTCATGAAGACCGCGGGTGCGTTGGTAAGACCAAAAGGCATGACCACGAATTCGAAATGGCCATAGCGAGGACGAAAGGCGGTTTTTAGAATATCTTCATCCAACACGCGTAACTGATGATAACCGGAACGTAAATCGATCTTAGAAAAATAAGTAGCACCTTGAAGCTGATCAAATAAGTCATCGATTCGAGGAAGAGGGTAGCGGTTCTTTATCGTGAGTTTGTTAAGTTCACGATAATCGATGCACATTCGGAACGATCCATCCTTCGTTTTCATGAAAAGGACGGGTGCGCCCCATGGCGAAGTGCTTGGGCATATGAAGCCTTTATCAAGAAGCTCTTGAAGTTGGCTTGATAGCTCGCGCATTTCTGAGGGTGCGAGGCGATAAGGAGCTTTAGCAACTGGAGTAGCACCGGGAACTAAATCGATACGGAATTCAACATCGCGAGTAGGGGGTACACCAGGTAAATCGTCGGGAAAGACTTTAGGAAATTCACAAACAACGGGAACATCTTTATAAGTCTTCTTTTCTTTCTCCGGGTTGACGATATGAGCGAGGAAGGCAACACATCGCTTTTCCAAGCATTTGTGTGCTCGAGTACATGACAAAAGCATCAACTTCTTTGAGGGAGTTTCACCATAAACATGAAGTTGATCACCGTTCGGGAGAGGGAAACGAATTATTTTATCGAAACATACAACTTCAGCATGGTTTTCACAAAGAAAGTCCATACCTACTATGATATCGAAGCTACCTAACTGTATAGGTATGAGATTGATCGAGAAGACATGGTTGTTGAGATCGAGGAGAACAACCACGTAGGGCGGAGTTAAGGTAACAATTCTTCCGGTGGTGGCTTCCACATCGAAAGTCTTTGGGAGTTTAGCTCGCTTACATTTAAAACCTTCGAATTCTAACGATACAAAACAATTATCGGCACCAGTATCAAATAAACACGAAGCATAAATACCTTAACGAGGAACGTACCATTGACAACATTGTTGTAATTCTGGGCCTGGCGGTGATTCAGGTTGAAAGCTCTTCCACGTGCAACTTGTTGTTGCTGCTGAGGCTGCGGTGGTGGCTGCTGCTGCTGCGGCTCTTGTTTCACGGTACGGTTTGGGAAGACATTTGCAAAGTGGTTCGGATCACCACACACGTAACACACACGTGCTTTTGGGGCTGCTTGTTGCTGCTGGTTGTTCTGGGGAGCACGCTGAGGAGCTGGCAGTGCTGGAGCTTGAGGAGCTGGCTGACGAGGGCCGGTACGGCAACTCATAGTAAAGTGGCCGTAGATATTGCAGTTTGTGTAAAAATGGCAGTTTCCACCAATCACATGATGATATGTGCACTTAGGGCACAGTGGGTGAGGACCGGTGTACGCACGTTTAGCTAGAGGTGCGTCCTGAGCAGGAGCCTGATAAGGCTGAGAGTTAAGCAGTGTAGCAGCGGCGTAGTTCTTGCTAGGGTTTCCTCTTTTGCGTCCCTGACGCTTTCCTTTCGGGTCACTGGGTGGTTCGATAGGAGCAGTTGGTTCGACGACCGCTTGATTGGCAACTTTCGCATGGTTCTTGAAATAACCATCTTGAACTCGTTGATCATTGATCTCAGCGGCGAGCATGTAGGTTTCCTCGATGGTTGTAGTATGAGAAACTTTCACAAAATTCGTGACACATTCGGGTAAACCACGGATATACTTGTTGATAGCTTTCTCAATAGTATCAACTTGGCTGGGACAAATGATGCTCAAAATCTTGAATCGAGCGGTGAATCCAGCATAGTCGGGACCATCTTGCTTTATACCCCAAAACTCGTTCTCGAGCTTTTGCATCTCGTGCAGAGGACAGAACTCCTCCATCATTACTTCCTTGAGTTCCTCCCAAGATAGACTATAGGCTTCCTCATTACCGGGCCTATTTCTTTCGGCGTCCACCAGTCGAGAGCACGGGACTGGAAGACTCCGGTAGCGTTCACCGTGCGAAGGTCATCGGAGCATCCACTTTGCCTAAAGGTGACCTCAATGGCGTCAAATCAATGGAACATGGCAGTCGGTCCGTCGTTGCCCGTGAAGACACAAGCCTTGAAATTTTTGAAACTGAATCGCGGCTTGGGGTTTTCAGCTTTCGAGTCAACCGAGGAGTTACTGCTCACAGCATGAATCTCTGAGACGATTTGCGGGATGACCTTAGCCATTTCCATGGCTACCATTGTAGCTATACGCTTGTCGGCGTTGCTGCGCTGGAGATTCCTTCGGGTGTGCGATCCCATTGAAGACATCTATACGAAGGATTTAGATCAGATGAGATTCGATTATAATAGAGTTATGTTTAATTATTTATTATTATTATTATTATTATTATTATTATTATTATTATTATTATTATTATTATTATTATTATTTTTATTATTATTATTATTATTATTATTATTATTATTCATACAAGGCACAAAATCACATAAACACATAGGCACGTAAGCACATAAGCACGTATTTCACGTAAGCATATACTTTGCACATATTCACCTTTTTATAAGTAAAGTGTAGCGCGTATGACATGCGATATATAAGCGAGATTTAAGCGATAAATAAGCGATATAAGCGAGGTAAGAGAGATAAGCGATTTAGTTTGGTTGGTGTATTAATTAGCGTTTTAGATTACGAGAGTTGTGCGAGTTGTGCATGCGTTTATGGAGCGTAAAGCGATAAGGCGAGAAATCGATAATACGAGAAATAAATAAAGCGAGAAATCAAATAAAGCGAGAAATCAAATAAAGCGAGAAATCAAATAAAGCGAAAATTTCTCAAAATTTTAAACACATAAATAATAATAAACTCGAGGATGCGTAAATCGACGATATATGCTTAAATCAATTGGGAGTGTCCGGGGTTTTGAGTTGTTGACTACCCAAAGTGGTTCGACTACCCTTTGAACTTGGACCCACGCTTTGGCCTAATAGATAGATGCTCTCACCACAAGCGGTTAGCGGCATTACCCTTCCGGCGTGTTCCAAATCATTGGAATAATCGAGACTTTGGTGAGATTGAAAATCGAAAGGCGGAATTTGTTACTAAGATGCGGGTTTCACCCCTAACTTAGCAACATCGTTCCTAGTTGTGGCTACACGCATCGATCACATCGGGCGTTCCACTAGATAGAAATGGAGATTTTCGTCGAGGTTTGGATATCACTCCTAAGTCAACGAAGGTATCTCGTGCGATAGAGATTGCGCGGAGTGAATGATCTCATCGAGAGTTCTCGGTTTTCACACCTAATCTCGACTTGATCACTCGTTTTGTGTGATACGAGCGTTTCCAAGTGTGTATATTGTTTTAGCCTTAGGAAAGGCACATTTAAGAATTTATGGCAAGTAGTTTAACATTTAAGTCAAAGATAGGTCAATCGAGTACTTAAACATGCTACTAGGTCGAATCATGGCAATTCTACCTATTATCCTAAGGTTATAGACTGCTCTGATACCAATCTGTCACACCCCAACCTATGGTGGAATCATCGGGGTAGTGGCACTAGGCGAATCAGATTGATCAAGAGATTCCATAACGATCATTTTAAAGACAATAATTAACATTTAATATCCCATACTATTAAACTCATAAAATCTTCAAACAACCATTACAGTTCCAATTAATCCCTTAAACATATAATCTGATCCGATATCCCTAGATTTTATTACAAACCGTTCTAAACAAACTAAACAAAACAAACTAATCTAAGCATGCAACATCCAAGGCATCCAAGCAAAAGATCCTCAACCTGTTACATACATTAAAATATGTAACATTTGTAAAAATCGGGTCTCCAAACCGCTCCGTTTTGTAATCTTGTACCAAGTTATGAAATTTCATTAATTAATTATGATTATTTTGGGTTTAAACATTACATAATTAATAAATAAACTAAACCATAAAAATTATATTTGATAAAAAGTTAAAATAAAATAAATAAAAAAAACATTGTAGCTGACCGGACTCGAACCCGGGTCAGCTGAAGCAATCCAACAACTTATCATTCCGTCCCCAAACCACTCCGCCACCAAGTGTTTTCTGTTAATCTTAGGAAAACAATTGGGTTTTATACGCAAACTCGAATTTACAGTTAATGATATCTGAATAACGGAAATCGGTAAACCGAATCGCCAAATCAGTTCAAGTTCGTTTAGCTAGCTTATAACCGATGAATATCGGTTTCTAATTAAGTCCAAATTGAATGAACGTAAAGTTTCGGTTTTTGAAACCGAAAAGTTATCAAACTCCGAATAATTCAAGTTCCAATCATTTGTGCGATTCAGAACTGTCACAACAACACTCCATTTCCTTTTCGTCGCGTTTTCAAGTCATTTGAGCACCAAAAACTGTTCGCCGGAATTCTCTGCAGAACTCGCCGGAAAACCGTGTTCAACACAAACCGGTAAGATTTTCCTCCTTTGCGGTTTCAATCTATTGTTAGGACTCTACTAACATTAATCCATCACTCAAAATCAGTCACAGAAGACTTTGCTGGATTTTCTGGGTTCGCCGGAGAAATTCTGGAATTGCCGGAAACTCGCTAGTTAACGGTAAACACATTAAATCGTGCTAATAATCCATGTACTCTGGTTCAATTTCAAATCTAATCCCTTAATTCTGTTGTTAGACCCTCTCAGCCGAAGATTCAAAAAACAGAGTTGTCTGTTCTCGCCGGACTCCCTAAAGAAGACAACCTGTCCGGTATATTCTTTCCCCAAACTGTTCGGTTTTGTACATTTAAGCTAGTCGTCATGTTTAGTAATTAGTTAAATCATGAACCAGATGATTGAGTAAAGTCGGTAATTGTAATGAAGAAGACGAACTTAAAAACGGGATAAGAGTAATTAAAATTCGAATAATAAACGGGTTAGACACACAGTCCAGCGGTGGACTGTGTGCAAAGTTTATATACAAGTCCCGAGTTCGATCCTTACTACACACACGCTTTACGTAATAACATTTCTTTTTATTCATGAACTAACCGGGTTAGGGCGGGTAGTTGTTAAGTATAATATAAATGAAGAATATAACCGGGTTAGACACACAGTCCAGCGGTGGACTGTGTGCAAAATAAACTTCACGTCGCACGATCGAGTCCCGTCACGAGCACCGGTCTATGAGATTAAAACGTTTTGCAAAATAAAGGAATTTTCGGTAAATTCGAATAAGTATATAAATATAATTAAAACTGGGTTTCTAACGGGTTAGTCACGTAGCTCAGCTGGTAGAGCTACGTGCGCGTGAACGGAAGGTCACCGGTTCGAATCCCGCTTGGCGCAAATATTTACCGCTGACCGAACCGGTCAACGGTCAACAGTCAACGGTCAAACAGTAAAAAAAATAATATTTTTTTTAAATATTTATTTGTTTATTTTAATTTAAAAATCAATTAAAAATACTTAAAAATAACATTTTTAAAGATAGAAAATAGCAATAAACTCACAAAAATATATCTAAAAATCCCATTAAAATCCTTAATAAAATCTATCCATTTAATATATCTTTCCATTATTATTTAGGTTAGTATTCCTCGTCGACTCGCTCGTCTAAATCGTGCGCATCTCACCATCTCCAATCCAACGCACCCAATGTGAGTGAACCCTTCAAATTCCCCGTTTTAATCACGTTTTTGGGGTGTATCATGTGTCTTGTTCATTTACATATTATAACCAAGTTATTGTGCATATATCATATCATGACATGTGTATTAGTTTGTTGCTGTTAAGTAGTTATTATTGTTTGCAAATTATTATTTCAGTACATGCAATTGCCGAGGCCGTAGCTCCCCATCCATCGAGGTTGAGTTTGATCCCCATTTTATTATGCGGTTGATCAGGGCGTGCCCGCACGATCGGCTCCGTTTGATTGAGCCTTGATCGGTCATTTCATTTTACATTTCAATACATGCAATACGCTCGGCTCCGTTTGATTGAGCCTTGAGTGCACAGTTCAATTTACATTTCCAGTTCATGCAATACGTTCGGCTCCGTTTGATTGAGCCTTGAGCGCACAGTTCAATTTACATTTCCAGTTCATGCAATACGATCGGCTCCGTTTGATTGAGCCTTGATCGCACAGTTCATTTATGTTAATTATTATATGATGTTGGTATTTCATGTATGCTATCGATTGTTGATGTATGTTATAATTGTAACTGATGTTTGCCAATGTTTGATTTCATACATGTGCTCTTTTATGATTATGCACAATATTTTATTGATAAACTAACCAGAAAATCATTATCAAATGTTTATCTATAAGGTTCACTCGCCAACTTATGTTGACCCAAAACCTCCCATTTTACACATGATACAGGTGAACCAGCAGCAGCTAGGAACACATAGGACCTGGATTAGAAGAAATAAAACGATTTAGTATTTGGATTATTATGTTTGGTTATTTTCCTTTGTAATGAATGGACATGTTTGGATGTTTGAGAAATGTAACTTGGATTTCATTTAATTATGAAACATAATAGTAAATGTCATGTGCTTTGGTGATAACCCAATTATGCCCCGACTCTTATTTCCGCTGCGGGTCGGGGTGTGACAAAATACAAGTCAATACAATTAAGTAAAGTGAGCATACAAGTTTTAGTACTACTGGCATAATAGAGAAAAGCGTTCGTGAAATAATCTAGCTAGGTATCATGATACACCAAAACACATCACACAGATAAACATAGGCTTATTTCTCATGCTAACTACCGTGAGAAGGCTTGCGCATCCATCCTAACTAGACCCCGTCGGGTGTAAGCCACACTATAGTACCATACTAGCTAAGGAGGCAAGTTAACGAAAATAAGTGATAGTCACATGTTTCTAGTATCACGTATAGAGCATACATAATCAGATTATTCGCGTGTGATAAACAGTTTGAGTTGTGAAGTGATTTTGATAGAGGAACGTATGTAACACCCAAATAGTGCATTAAAGCGAAAACGGGTCAAGTATGTGGGTGCGTTTTAGGTGAGATGAGGGATCTGAGAAGAGTCAAGATAAGCGCCGGATTAGCGTGTAAACGAACAAAAGTGCATCAGTCTTCCGAAAACCCGAAATGGTGAAGTTTGAGTTGAGCAGTAGGCAAGTTCGGGCGAACTTGTATGTTTTCATACAAGTTCGGGCGAACTTGTGTTTGACCTGTTGAGTTTTCAGTCAAGTTCGGGCGAACTTGTAAGGGAAATGGTAATAGAGAGTTAAGTTCGGGTGAACTTGTATAATTTCTTAAGAAACTATGCAACTTCGGTCGAACTTGCAAGAATTTGATGAGAGGGTGACCCAATTTCGGTCGAACTTGACCCAGATGGGTACAAGTTCGGTCGAACTTGACCTGAGTGCTGGTGACTCTTGAGCGAACTTGATGTTTTTGGTCCAAAATCTTGCGTTTTCGCATTGTTTGCTGAGGATATCGAGTGCTCATCCCTCCAACCTTAAGCCACTGAGTAAAACTTAGGCTGGAGAGGTCTTTTTGGAGCGAACTTAGCCAGTTTACAGAAACTCGGGCTAATCCGGACGAACTTGGAGGTTCGTACTGGTTAGTCCAGCTTGTGTAAAGTGACGATTTCGTCCTTGTGCTTCCGGATCTGAGATCTAGCTTCGACAACGCCTCGTTCCACTCAAAAGTGAACGAAATATTCGTCATTAGTCCGAAAATGGTGTAAAAATCAAGGTTTTTCAAAGGTTTTGCTCAGATCTAGCATAGATCTGAGTGAAAACAGAAGTTTTGATGGAAAAAGATGAAGATTTTCATAAACAGAAGAAATTTGATGAAAACGAAGGCAATGCCTTGTGCAAAATCATTGTAAAAACGTTGTAAAACGTTGTTGAACATCGTTGTGGTAGAAATCGGGTTGATTCTTACTTAGAAAATAGAGGGTTTTAGGTTTCGGGAGCTCAGAGCCAAGTTGCAGCGAGTTCAAATGAGAGAATGGGGCTGAGTATTTATAGGAGAAGGCAAAAAGGTGAGCTGGTGGAGTCAAGTTCGGCCGAACTTGCATGAACTTATGCAAGTTCGCGCGAACTTGTTGAATTTTGGGAGTTTTTGAGTCAAGTTCGGCCGAACTTGTTAATTCTGTGAGGGATTAAGCAAGTTCGAGCAAACTTGAGGGAGGTGAGGGTTGCTTGAGTTGGCCAGTCAAGTTCAGCCGAACTTGGGGTCACCAAGTTCGAGCGAACTTGAACCAATAGTTGGGTTTTCTTCGTTTGTTTCACGTTATAGTTCGTTTGGCTATTCGGTTTGTATTAGATAGTTATATTAAACGTTATAATTGATATAATAGTGCGATTTAGCGATTTGAATATGCGAGAGTGATGCGATAGCGATTGTAATCATAACCACAAACACACATAACACATAAATAACATAAAACCACATAATTAACTGCGATTTGCGATGCGATGAGATTAGCGATGCGACTTAATAAGCGATTAGATGTGATAATAACGTACAACACCAAAATTAATCAACATAAACTTTATTATAAACCGAATCTCGGGATTACAAAAGATAGATACATCGGAAAGACAAATGAAGAGATAACAACGAATTTTTGAGTTGTTACAAAATTTTTGCGATTTAACGTTCTGCAATGCGTGTGCGTGTTTCAACGACTTTTACTATTATTTGTTCACTTTTAGCCCTATACTTTTTATCTTTTACAAACTTGTTTCTTTATTGTGATAGCTTAAGTACAATCAAAGTTAACACGATATGAATATTAGAAGAAAGTAATCAGGTTCTAGGTTGACCAACATAACTTTATAATATTGCATTAGATTTTCAGTTTTTTTTATTGGAATTTTTTTAAGATTTAAGAAAAAAGAAAAGTTGTTATACTTTTCATCTCGACTCTTAGATGATGCGGTATGGTCAAGTGAAAACGGGGAGTGGATATTGTCAAGCAGAAGTCACATCATTCTCATATGGTTGCCATATATCAGGGTGTGGTTCTACTAGATCTGACATACATAAAATGTTTATATGTTGATTAAAAAGGACTTAAGAGAATATTGCCTCCACACAGTGGAGTTCTTCACCCCTCACAACCACACTGTGGCCACATGCCCACAGGAAGGACGACACGGTGTTTGACGTAGTGGCCGAAAGCCATGTAGGACCACACTCCCCTCTCATGTGGTGCACCCTTGGCCGTCTGGTTGTAGTCCTGCTAGTGTATTTTGTTTCTTCTCCAGCTAGCATCTAGTTAGCCTTTTTGTTGGTAGGTAAGGAAGCGAGATGGTGGGGTTTTGTTACTGGGTATTTCGGCATCAATTTCTTCGACCCTGATTATTTTATCACTAATTATCCAACGTTAAATTATTTCACACCTGATCCTAGTGACGATACATGTTTTTTATACATAAAAAATATGGAGCGGATGAGAAACATCTTTGTTAATTTCTTTTTGTATAACTCTTAGTTGGAAGTATAACTAAGATTGGCAAACAAGTTACCTTCAATATCATTTCATGATATTCTTATTTTTTTTGAATGGTGACTTTGTTTTTGAGTGACCTAATGTCACATCGTCTAAACGACGGCCCTAGCCAAGATCTGTCCAGACTATGTTACCCAACCACTAAGCATAAGCCCAGTGTTATATCCACCTCAATATGACACAAGTGGGAATTGAACTTGAGTCTCCATTGGAAAACTCAACTCTCCTACCACTAGGCCACAACCGAGGGAATTCATGATTTTTTACTTAGTTAAGTAAAAAAGGATAAACCAAACTAAATGCCAAGAAATAAATTAAACAATTATTAATTATCAAAACAAAGTTAAAAGATAGAAAACACTGTTTACATTTTAAACTTCAAATGGGCTTGACTCTGTGAACTTCAAATGGGTTTGAATTCTTGAACTAATCTAGGAAGTTGTGTTTGACCTTTGTTTACTACAATTAAGAACAATACTTAGTAAGGACACATTTGTAGTATCTGTTTACTCAATTTCCAAACACCTAACTACACTTGGTACAACATATTTAAGTTGGGTTTGACCTCTATGTTAGTCAAGAATGTTTGGTCCTCAATTTAACATATGTTTGTTATCTCATGTTTGAACATCAAAAGACCTTTGTTTAGTTAAACATGTTTCAGCATCAAAACTCAATTACAGTTAAATGCACTGATTTTGTTCAATTAAATACATGTTCATTCGAATAAAAAGGTTATCTACTGTTAAATACTTGTTCATTCAAGTACATGTACTTAGTTAAATGCATAATGAAATGAACATCCAATACAAGTTCATTCAACTGACTAAAACCAGCAGGTGTCAAGAACATGTTCATCCAACCAAAGCACAAACAACTTTCCAAACCAAAGCATTCAGTGGTCAAAACAAACAGCTTTCCAAATAATAAACCAAAAATTAACAACTTTCCAAATAAATATTGTCAAAACTAGCATGCCGTATAAGCATTCAATGGTCTGACTATATACCCTTCAATTAGTATCATTCGTATAAAAACAACATTAAGCAGACTTAAATAAAATCAGTCATTCATCGTCTTTGATAAAATGTCATAGGTCATTGAACATTCATACATATCCACAACATGGGTTACCGATGATCACTAATCTCGCATACCCAAAGCTTGACCAACCCAAGTAATCCATTTAAACTGTTGTAACTAACACTAATCATCAATTACTAAAACTCAAAAGTGACCAGACCAAACTAATCAACAATAACAGTTATACTTACGCTGTTAGATTTGCATCATACATGTACAACAAAAGAGTCAGAACCCTTCACATGCGACGTTGGAAATATAGGTCAACCCGAAAGCCCCTACCAGTCCTCATCAGGACCCGGTATTGGATCCTAATGTGCTTTCATGTGACCTAGACCCAGATTCCAACTGGAATTCAAAGATAAACAAACCAAAATTCAGGTTTTATACAAGGCACTATTCACGAAATCAAACTTCAAATGCAAAACTAAGACAGTGTCGCACCAAGAACATGGAATGTGATTAGAATAACAACGTATTTCCTCATCTTCTTGATGATCAGAGCTCTGCATCGCCAGATAATGTGATCGTCGGTGGTAGTGTTGACAACGGGAGGGTTTTGGGGAGACGAAGGAGTGGAATGTGACTTATGAAGGAAGTTAGGGGATTAAAAGATTGGACAAGTTTCATATTTTTATGAAATTACCTCCCCACCATTAAGTTATTTGACGGTCAACTAACGTCAATTAGTGGGAGGGACTTGATTGCGAGCAATTGACAACCACATGGACTTGATTGTTCGTTTTTTTCAAATGGGGCTGAAAGTGTGATTGGGTGTAAACCCAGGGACTGAAATTGTACTTTACTCCACTTTTTGAGTCCAAAATAAAAAATGTTTAACGACCTGAATACCTGATTTTTCAATTTGTAACAATCTGTGTCCAATTTATTAATAATTGAAACAATTTGAGTCCAACTAAATAACTTTGTTAGATTTCATTAGTTAAATTTTTATAAAATGACTAAAATACCCTTATCACCATCTTCAACATCATTTCACCATCACCACGCCTCACTACCATAGTACCACCACCGCCTAAAAGTGCCACAAATATTCATATAAAGTTCCACATAAATCAAAATAACCTTCTATCGTTCTTTACAAGGATATTGAACGCACCTACTAGTTGTTATGGTGTCATAACAAATGAAAAAAATGACACCAATGAATTTAAGCACATCAAACAAGATTTGTTGGGAAATGGCGTTATCTAATACTTACTGATTAACACTTTTGCTAATGAAACAAATTACTTACTGAAAAAACACCAAGTTAACCCGTAGGTTTAACTTGTGGGATTAGTATTGTTCACAAAGGTTATTCTTCTTCCTTCGTTCGACTAATGGCTCTTGGAATATAAGTTGGTCCTGCAAAACGAAACAACACCGTGAAGCTTGTTACAAGGAGGAGAGGTGGGCGTTCTCCTTGTAACACCATCTGGCGTGAGAATAAGAACTCGTTTTGAAGATAACAAGTGTGTATTAATAGTGAGAGTGTGAGAGAAACGTTCCTTAAACCTGGAAGTGAAGTTCTCAATTTATAACCGAAGAGTGTGGAGAAGGAGATGGGCTAACGGGCCTTGGGCCGGACGCCTCCACTAAGAAATATCATGTTTGTCTCCTCTGACACATCTGTTAGTGTGTGCATAGGATCTAGGTATAGGTGCATCGTGATTGGAGCCACGTGGCCTGAAGATCGTCCTTTATGTCGGGTGTTAGAAAGGAAAGTCAAACCTCGGAGGAAATCCCAGCTAATCAACCGCCTAATCCCAGCTAATCAACAGCCGGACATCCCAGCTAATCAACAACCTAATCAGCCGGACCTTATGCAATTTTTTCCTTTTTTATGTTTCTCTTGTAAACCATTTAAGGAGCCCTGCATTTGTATCTTAACACAATACACAATTATGAAAGAATAGTTTTCGGTAATCCACTCTGAAACTCTGATTTTAACATGGTATCAGAGCGGGTTATTTAGTCTGCTCATCATCTACCCAAAACACAACCGAGCCACAACCACCATGTCCGGAGACGGTAACTCGAGTAGTGATCTCACCTTACAACTAGCCAACCTTCTCAAAAATTCCCAGTCAAAAAGCCCCAAAATGTCCGATAGTTTACAGATAAATCTGAAACTAAACGACCAGAATTATCCCCTATGGACCCGAATGATTCGAGTCGCCATAGGCGGAAAATCAAAAACCTTGCTGAAACATTTAACCACAAATCCCCCTGACCAAAATCATGAAACCTACGAACAGTGGGAGCAAGATGACCTAATCGTTTTTTCATGGTTAATTCAGAATATCGAACCTGTTCTTGCGGGTAACCTCACCGAGTTTCCCACAGCGAAATCGTTGTGGGATGCCTTGGTAGTCACATATAGCAGTGGACGGGACAAGCTCCAAACCTTTAATCTCCATGTCAAAGCGAATGATATCAAACAGAACAATACTTCTCTCGAAGAATTGTGGATCACCCTCCAAGGCGTATGGGGAGAAATCGACCGAATTGATCCGAATCCGATGACTTGTTCAACGGATATTCAAACATACTCAAAAATCCGAACTGAGCAAAAACTCTTCCAGTTCTTAAATGCCCTTGACCGGAAGTATGACCCTATAAAGAGGGAAATACTCCGGTCGGAACCACTTCCGACTGCAGAAGCCGCATATGCCACTGTTCGCAAGGAGGCCGCTCACCAAAACATTCTCGGAACACCTCTCAATGACGCACAGGGCATCGCAGCAGGTCTAATAGCCACAGAAATAGAAGGGGCAGGACTTGCATCAAAAGGGCTCCGACGGTTTGACGGAAGAAGAACTTGATCTGTAAGCAGAGATGACAAAACTCATCTCAAATGTGACCATTGTGGCATGACTAAGCATACCAAGGAACAATGTTTCAGACTCGTCGGATATCCCGAATGGTGGTCTGACAGTCATAAGAAGGGCACAAAGGCTACTGCTCACGAGAAAGGAAAATCACCTAGCACCGGCAACCGAGAGGTTCCAGGAGATGGAAGCCGGAGTAGGGTTGGTTTCGGCGGAATGGCCGACGCAACAGGCGAAGAAGATGAAGGGACAGGTAATGGCGGAGAAGATGAAGAAGCGGGTAATGGGTTTGGGGCGAATCCGTGGGTTTATAACCCTAATTTGAATATGTCACATTTGGTCCCTAGAAATAGTGGGAATGCCAATATGGCCCAAGAACATCATAAAAAACAAAAACGATGGATCTTCGATTGTGGCGCAACCGACACAATGACTTATGAGTCATCGGATATTATTTCAACAACTAAACCAGAAAAAACACATATTCAAACGGCGAACGGATGGATAATGGATGTAAAATCGGGAGGGACTATTGAGATTTCACCCACAATAAAAATCTCTAATTGTCTTTATGTTCCCTCGTTGTCACATAAACTGCTTTCCATTAGCCACGTCACTAAAGAACTCAACTGTATTGTCCTAATGTACCCTACGTTTTGTATTTTACAGGATATCAGGACCTCATTGGGCGTGGCACTGAAAGTCAAGGGTTATATTATGTGGACGAAGTAACTCAAAGTGGTGCTGTGATGTTGACTCATGGTACATCGGAACGAGAAGCATGGCTATGGCACCGAAGATTAGGTCATCCCTCTACAAGTTATTTACATATTTTATTTCCAAAACTATTTCCAGTTAATTCTATGTCACATTGTGAAACATGCATTTTAGCAAAGAGCCACAGGAAAACTTTTAAACCCAATAATACTAAGGTTGCTTTGCCATTTTCATTAATCCATTCTGATGTATGGGGTCCTGCCCCCGTTCTTGGGGGGCAAAACCTTCGCTACTTTGTGATGTTCGTTGATGATTGTACCCGAATGACCTGGGTTTATTTTTTGAAAAACAAATCCGAAGTCTTTGAAAAATTCACTATGTTTTACTCCATGATCCAAACCCAATTCCAAACAAACATCCAAATTTTCCGATCCGATAATGGAGGTGAATTTGTTAATACCTCCTTTAAATTATTTTTTCAAAACAAGGGAATAATCCACCAAACTACATGTCCAAACACCCCAGAACAAAACGGTGTCGCCGAAAGGAAAAATCGCATTTTGCTGGAAATGACACGAGCCCTCCTAATTGAATCCCAGGTCCCGAAACATTTTTGGCCTGAAGCCCTTGCTACCGCTACCTATCTTCTCAACCGACTCCCAACAAATATCCTCAAACTTAACACTCCATTACACACCCTTTCAAAATTCTTCAAACTACCCTCAGTCCTTACTCTTCAACCACGAATCTTTGGATGTACCGCTTTTGTTCACATACCTAAATCAGATCGAACCAAACTTGACCCTTGTGCTGAAAAATGTGTCTTTGTTGGGTATGGAATGAATCAAAAAGGATACAGATGTTATAACCCAAAGACACGTCATATGTTCACCACAATAAACTGTGACTTTCTTGAAACCGAGTATTACTATTCCCAACTCAGTGGTCAGGGGGAGAAGGAATGTTTAGACACACTAAGTTGGTTGAAATATGTTCCCTATGTACCAACTACAGAGTCACCAGAGTTCAATTTCAGTGCCACTGAAGACCCTAATGTTCCTCCTAACCTGGTATCCGAGGTAAGTAATACTCACCCTATTCAGTCTGGTGATATTTTTGGAGTTTCTAATGACTCCGAAGATACCAATACTTCTAACCATGCAACTGCCACAGAACAAGCTGAAACTTTACAGGCAGATGAATCCATACAAGAAGAATCACCATCAAGATATGTGTTACCCCCTAGAACAAACAGAGGGGTTCCTCCGAAACGGTATTCTCCTGGAAAAGAGCCAAGAAGGTCTAGTTATCCTATAGCTAATGTAGCTAATGGAAATCTCACTAAGGAAGCCAAAGCATTTATCTCATCTGTTTATTCTGAAGAAACTCCTACAAACGTGGATCAAGCTTTAAAGTCTAAACATTGGAAGGAAGCAATGAAAACAGAAATGGAAGCCTTAATCAAGAACAATACTTGGGAAAAGTGTACTCTCCCGTTGGGAAAGAAATCCGTGGGGTGTCGTTGGGTCTATACGGTTAAGTATAAACCAGACGGTACAATTGAGAGATATAAAGCCAGACTGGTAGCAAAAGGGTATACCCAGACACATGGGATTGATTACGCTGAAACGTTCTCCCCAGTTGCAAAAATGAACACAATTAGGGTTCTTTTTTCGATAGCTGCAAATGAAGGGTGGCCACTTCAACAGTTTGATGTAAAAAATGCATTTCTACACGGGGATCTAAATGAAGAGGTATTTATGGATGCTCCTCCAGGATTCACAAAAGATTTCAAATCCGGAGAAGTTTGCCGTCTGAAGAAATCTCTTTATGGTTTGAAGCAATCTCCCCGGGCTTGGTTTGGCAGATTTACCGTAGCTATGAAAAAGTTTGGATATAAACAAAGTAATGCCGATCATACTTTGTTTCTCAAAAAAAGAGGAAAATTCGTAACCTGCCTAATTATCTATGTAGATGATATGATCATTACAGGGAACGATAAAGAAGAAATGGGAAAACTAAAAGAAAACTTGTTTGCCGAATTTGAAATGAAAGATTTGGGCAGGCTGAAGTATTTCCTCGGAATTGAAGTACTAAGGTCAAAACAAGGAATTTTCATTAGTCAGAAGAAGTATATCTTAGACTTGTTGGCAGAGATTGGAATGATAGATTGCAAACCAGCAGACACTCCTATGAGTGTAAACCAAAAGCTCTATATGGAGGAAGGAGCAAAGTTAGCAAATAAAGAAAGATATCAACGGCTGGTGGGAAAACTAATATATCTCTCACATACTCGCCCAGACATTGCATATACTGTAGGGGTGGTAAGTCAGTTCATGCACCAACCTCAAGAATCCCATATGGAAGCAGTTTGGAGAATTATTAGATATCTCAAAGGAACAGTGGGTCATGGAGTCCTGTTTCAATCACATGGACACCTAAATGTTCAAATCTATACTGATGCAGACTGGGCAGGAGATAAGGGAAGTCGGAGATCAACAGCAGGCTACTTCGCTCTAGTTGGTGGGAATCTTGTCACTTGGAGAAGTAAAAAACAAAAGGTGGTTGCTCTCTCAAGTGCAGAGGCTGAATTTAGAGGTATAGCTCGAGGTCTAACAGAAGCCATGTGGATGCGAAGACTCTTAGCTGAGATTGGCTTTCCTTCAAGAGAAACTAGTAAGATTATGTGTGATAATAAAGCTGCAATTCAGATTTCAGAAAATCCAGTACAACATGATCGAACTAAACACGTAGAAGTTGATAGAAACTTCATCAAAGAAAAATTGGAAGATGGTACAATTGAACTACCGTTTGTTCGATCAAAAGATCAATTAGCAGACATACTAACAAAGGCTGTCAGTGGGAGAGTCTTAGGCGAATGCTTAGACAAGTTGTGTATTGGAAACCCCACTACTTAACTTGAGGGGGAGTGTTAGAAAGGATAGTCAAACCTCGGAGGAAATCCCAGCTAATCAACCGCCTAATCCCAGCTAATCAACAGCCGGACATCCCAGCTAATCAACAGCCTAATCAGCCGGACCTTATGCAATTATTTCCTTTTTTATGTTTCTCTTGTAAACCATTTAAGGAGCCCTGCATTTGTATCTTAACACAATACACAATTATGAAAGAATAGTTTTCGGTAATCCACTCTGAAACTCTGATTTTAACATCAGGTCCGTCATCAGTTGTGACTGGAAATCATGGAGAAGTGAATGGCGCAATCTGATGGATTACACGTCACTGTCCTTTTGTACTAATTGTCTCCTGTACGATCGCTCATCGTGGTGGTTGCATGATCACAGCCTGACTCGCCCTGATTGGCTGCAGGCTTTGTCACTTGTACTTGGCGTACTATCCTTAGTTGGCATGCTTGCGCCTGCGCTTATATGGCTTGCGCGAAGCTTATGAGGATGGCACGATTCTTGTCTTGATCTGGTTTGGGTATGGTCACCCATGCGCGATGTTTGTTGTTGGTCGCGCGTACCGCACAGGATTTGGGACCATACCCCTTCACTTATTGATTTCAGTATTTGAAACAACATGAACGATATGTATGTAATAGTTTCAGGGTGATTTGTAGATCCAAAATGAACTTCTTTATAAATTTCTCCTCACCTTCAACCATCATCAGTAATCAATTAGCCCCTTTGTGTGTGAGAAGTTTTGGGTTCGGTATCATACACCCACAACATCTGGCCCAGCTTATCTCCTCTGTCTACAACAATTGAGAGCAATCTAAATTCCAAATTCTACCAAGTTTATGATACACTGAAACATGACATACTTCATGATCCTTTATTTGAGCTTGACGGTGATTATCGTCAGAGGGTAGACCAGGTCCACCACGACACAACCACCTGCAGACCACCTCCACCACTCACATGTCTTCTCCATCCCAACCCACCGTACATCCCTCCTACGACCACTGTACAAACCTTCACCACTGCTGCATAACCACCGAACACATCGCCTCAAACCTGCATATCTGATAAAAAGAGCCCTATTTTGATTTTGAGCTAGGGTTTGATGTGTTTTTTAGGTTTCGATTTGGGGGTAGTGGAGTTGTTTGATATTTGTTGGACACGGGAATATTGATTTCTTTTTATTGTGGTGGCAGGTGATGTATTGTGGTGGTTGTGGTGTTGACTTATGGTGGTAGTGGAAGGAGATAAATGGTAGAGGATTAGAGAGAAAGAGGATGTGTTTGGTTTAAGGAATGAGATTAATGGTGAAGGATTAAAGTGGGTTAATTTGTTTTATCAAATGAGGGCATTTTGCTCACCAAGAGTAAACAGTAATTTTAACGGAGTTATAAAATTGGCCTTAATGGGTTAAGAAATGATAATGTGGATATTTAGGGCGTTAAACATTTTGATTTTGGACTCAAGTAGTTAAAAACACCTTATGGGGTGTTTGGCCTAGCTTTTATTTTTTGGCTTATGCTTATATTTTAAAGTAGCTTATAGCTTATTTTCTATAATCTGATAAGCTCTTTTTAAGTGTTTGGATTAGCTTATAACTTATTTTCTATCATTACACCTTTAAACAAATAAGCTTCTTCAAATAAGCTAAAAAACCATCTTCAAATTAGCTTATATAAGCTAATAAGCATAAGCTTAAAAAACTAAACCAAACACAAAGTTAAGCTTATTTTATAAAAAACTAAAAAAGCTATAAGCTTTGTTAAAAAAGCTAGGCCAAACACCCCCTAACTATATATTAATGAGTAAATTGCACAAAACATCCTTTATGTTTCCTTAAACTTGCAGGTTCCAGCCTTAATGTTTAAAAGTTGCTAAAAACAACCTTTAAGTTTATTTTTGTTGCGGGTTCAATCCTTTACAGCTAACCACGTTATTTTCTTCAGTTAAGTTCCCTCACATGATCAACCAAAATGACAAATATACCCTCACATGTTATGACATGTGAGGGAACTTAACTGAAGAAAATAACGTGGTTAGCTGTAAAGGATTGAACCCGCAACAAAAATAAACTTAAAGGCTGTTTTTAGCAACTTTTAAACATTAAGGCTGGAACCTGCAAGTTTGAGGAAACATAAAGGATGTTTTGTGCAATTTACTCTATATTAATTTACAAATACGCTTCCCTCACAAAAACACTATTCAGTTTCCTTTATTTTCAACGCTTTAACTTTTCAAGCTTCCATATTTAACCCATTTTCTTTTTTTTAACCCTTTAACTCTTCAACCTTCCATGTTTAACCCTTATGCTTTACATTTAATTTTTTCACTTTTTAACCCTTATACTTTTAAACCTTCCATGTTTAACCCTTATACTTTTCATTTTTTTTTACTTTTTAACCCTTATACTTTTCATTTTTTTCTTTTTAACCCTTATACTTTTAAACCTTTACATGTTTGTCACAAAGAGTTTATGGTCACAATGTTTTTATGGTTTAACGGCTTAGTCGCAACGTGTAGGTTCTACGTCGACTTAGTTACTTTTAATGTTTTACGTATCAGTCAAATTTTTACGAGTTAACATTCTGTATCACGTGTGCGTGTTTCAACGACTTTTACTACTTTTTGTTTAATTTTAGCCCTATACTTTTCATGTTTTACAAACTTGTTTAACTTGTTTCTTTTAGTGTGATAGCTTAAGTACAATTAAAGTTAGGAGTGCTAAATCCGGTTCTAGGTTGACCAACATAACTTTATAAAATTGCATTGGATTTTCACTTTTTTATTGGAACTTTTTAAGATTTAAGATAAAAGAAAAGTTATGTTTTTATCTCGACTCTTAGATGATGTGGTATGGTCAAGTGAAAACGAGGAGTGGATACTGTCATGCAGACATCACATCATTCTCATATGGTTGCCATGTATAGGGGTGTGGTTCTACTTGATCTAACATACATAACTGTTTATATTACTATATATCTTAAAGCAAGTCGGCACAGCCACCGCCTTTGCTTTTATATATAAACAAAGTTTGAGCACACAAATCAAAACGAGAATTTGATCCGGTGGTTGCTGAGCCTTATGCTAAACTGGAGGTCTGGAGTTTGACTCCTATTCATACTTTTCCTTCAACTGGATTTTTAATATCATGTGATTCCTCCCTTTTCTTAAATATTCCTTTTTCTCAATCGTCGTAGTCTGGAGCCTTTTCTCAAATGGACTCTTAATTTTGTGTGATCATACTCACATATTACTCTTGAGTTTTGATTTACTAAAATTACTTATTTACATATTTTCTTTGAATTGCTTTTTACGATTTAGAACGTATAATGTCATAAATTACTATACCTTTTTTATGCCTAACTATGTTAATGTCTAAATTATTTTTACGATTTTGCACCGTTGTTGAAAATACTGTTATAACTTTACACCGCAATGATTGAGACGTACTCTTTTTTTATTATTTCAAATAAAGTTAATGTCACGAATGTACCATGTGTAACAAAGTAAAAACGCATAGTGTCACGTGTGGGTATTACACGTTAATGCCGTCATCGTAAGCTATAAGCGCAATGCTTCCAAGTTAGATCGGATACGTCGAGACACATGTTTTCATTTTACTAACACATCACATAACGTGCTGCCAGCTATAAACAACTAAGGAGCTGCGTCCATAACACGCGACGTATGCCAGCTTTGACTTAAATGTCGGTTTAAATTCACGTTTTAACGTAAACGACTATATTTTGACATAATCTTTTTCCTGAAACGAGTCTAGTCAAATATAATATGTTTTTATACTTATTTTTTGTACGTTCATAAATTGTGTTCCAAAGCGAGTGGGTTAAATATAACACTTTTACATTCGACAGCGACCTAATTTTTTTCGAAAACAAGTCGGGTCGAATATACAGTACAAACTCGAGATATTTTAAGTTTCGACGCCGCCGCAACGCGCGACGGGTCGAAATCCTAGTTTTGAATAAAAAGGACTAAAGAGAATATTGCCTCCACGCAGTGGAGTTCTTCACCCCATCGCAACCACACTGTGGCCACATATCCACAAGAAGGACGACACGGTGTTTGATGTTGTGGCCGGAAGCCATGTAGGACCACACCCCCTCTCATGGTGGTGCACCCTTGGCCAGGGGCAGAACTAAAGGGTTAGGAGCCGTAGCACGGGCTACGGCTCAACCCCATATTCGTAGTGTTTTTTTTCGGTTTTATAGAAAGGATACCTCTAAAAAATACGAGAATACCCCTAATCAAAAAATAGGATACTTGATGTCACACCCCGACCCGCAGCGGAAAAGGTGATCGGGGCATGATTGGGTTATCATCAAAGCTCATGACATTTATTATAACGTTTCATATTTATTATTACAATTTAAAGGGAAACATACAATCATAATTACATCATGTCCTACACATCATTCTAGACTTCATTATTTTCTTCTAAGGCATTTCCTATGTTTTCCTTGCTTCATCCTGTTCACCTGTATCATGTGTAAAAAAATGGTTTTTGGATCAACAAAAAGTTGGCGAGTGAATCCTATGAAAACATTTGAACAAGTTTATTGAATTGATTATAAAATAAGGTGCATAACCACATATGAGTAAATATAGATGTAAACATATTCACAAAACAATTAATATCAGATAATGCACACACATACAATAATAAATTGTTTTGAGGCACGCGTTGCTCAACCCGTCTCTCACGAGGAACTGATGGGCCTAATGAATGAGTTTTAAGGCACGCGTTGTTCTACGAACTGATGGGCCTAATGAATGATTTGCATACAACTTGACAATATGCAATACATAACTACAAACAATATTTACATTCTAAGTTTAAATCATAATATGGTATGGCACGAGTTTAAATAAACGAAATAATTTTAGTGACACATGACACACCCCAAAACGTGTAATTAAAAAGGGGAGTTGTAAGATTCACTCACATTGGGTGCGTTCGGTTGATGATGTTGAATGCGCACGAAGTTTGATTTAACCACGAGTGAAACTAACCTAGATAATAACATAATGGTTCGGTAAATAAGCGGATTTTATTAATCAATTTTAGTAGGATTATTGGATATATTTTTGTGAGTTAAAGGCTATTTTCTAACTTTAAAAATGTTATTTTTAAGTATTTTTAATTTAAATAAATAAAAGTAATAAAAAAAATGTTGATTTTTGACTGTTGACCATTGACTTGTTTGACCGTTGACTTGTTGACTTGTTGACCGGTTCGGTCGTGTATATGATATGCGCTGGGTGAGACTCGAACCGGTGACCTCCCGTACGCGTGCACGCAGCTCTACCAACTGAGCTACGTGTCTAACCCGCAATATTTTTGTTTTTAATTATATTTATATACTAATTAAATTTATCCGAAAATCATTTATTCTAAAAAGGATTTACTGTATCGACTCGGTGCTCGCCACAGGTCTCGAACCCGGGACCTGTGGTTTAATTTGGCACACAGTCCACCGCTGGACTGTGTGTCTAACTTGGTAAATAATCTGGTTTTTATTATACTTATGTACACACTAGATAAATTCATTTCTGTCCTTATATAAAAAGTTTGATAATTGCCAGAACCGGTGCGGTAGTCTGGACTCGAACCCGCGACGTATGATTTAAACGCGCACACAGTCCACCACTGGACTGTGTGTCTATCTTGGTTATTATTCCAGTTTTCATTGAACTTAACATCTATTTGCGATTGGATCTGGTTCAGTTAAAAAAAAGGAACATATTTATTAAGGCGAGCGTGCGTTTGACAAGGATCAAACTCGGGACGTATGCTTGTTTATTTGCACACAGTCCACCGCTGGACTGTGTGTCTAACCCGAGATATAACTTGATTTAAATTAAATATATGTATAACTGAAAACTTCATCTTCTTCGTTGAACTTAACCCAGAACCAAAGTCCGACTGTTTCGACAATTTAATCAAGTTCTTTAGTAAGTTGTGATTAACCACCTATGAGATTAATAAAAAAATGAAAGAGATTAGATATAAGATATACCGACAGAGATCCCCTGTTTCGCCGACGAGGTTCCGATAACAGCAAGTTATTCCGGCGACGTGTATCTTGCGGCAGAGGTTCTTCAAGAAGTTTGAGGTGAGTGTGGGTGACTTCGGTATGAGCTCTAGGTGTTCTGTTTTTAGAGTAAGGCACAGAGGTGAAGGGGTTCGGTTTTCCGGCGAGTTGCAGAAAATTTCCGGCGAGTGAATTTACGTCGAGAATGGGTGTGATTGTGAGCGAAAAGGCTATCAGAGGTTAGAGGGTGCATTTATAGGGAAGAACATCGACGAATTTGGTCTGATTACCGTCTTGATTCGTTGGTCAAGAATTCTTCGGCAGTTATGACTGATGTCGCGGACTGGACATCGGTTATAACCGATGTAATAGTTAATATACGCGTTAAGACACAAGAAACCGTCAGTAAAAGGCGAAATCATCGGGATTTCCGACGACTGCGATTTGGGCGCGTCAATTTGAAATTGAGATTGTGATATTTGAATTAATTGATTTGATATGTTACTAAATAATCAAAGTGGCGGAGTGGTTTGATGTATGTGAGTTAAGGCTTTGAGCTTAACCCGGCTGATCCGGGTTCGAAACCCGGCATCATCAATATATTTTTATTTCATTATTTTTAATGAATTTTCAAATATAAATTATATATTCCAATACACTTATTAATTATGTATCGTTTAAAATTAATTTGAGCATTAAATACGCAACGAAATTTTTTACTGATTGTTCGGTTAATAAACGAAGCGGGTTTGGTAAATCCGGTTTTTGACGGATGTTACAGTATCCCCTACTTTTTAGAAATTTCGTCCCGAAATTTAAGTAGTGACATATTTGTCTAAAAAGGATGGTGTTTAGTTTGACAGTTACATACTTGGAAAGGAGTAAGAGTTTAAATTTTGTTTGAGGCGGTAACGTTCCTTGTAAGGGTTGAGTACCCTGCTACAGGAATCGCTTTTTGTTGCCTACGGTAAAAAATATTGATAAGCGGAGTTGATTCACTAAATATGATTTCATGCGCAAGAGTTTTGATATGTTTGGAAAGATAAGGTTATATCCTAAAACAAAACTTCTAATACTACAACCTACACGGAACTTCTCATAACCGCCTGACAATGCCTCTGATCCTTTGGCAAGAATACTTATATATAGGAAGTACCAGCGGCGTATCCACCATATTCTTGTCAAATTTTCATTGGTTTTATCAGTAAGTTATGATTGGTTCTATGATGTGACTCTAGAACATAAATAAACACCATAACCAATGCCTGAGTCCTAATTCTGATAGTATACATGTTTGATTGGTGACATAATCCAATTTCTTTAAATGATGAGATGATATAAATGCTAGATCAGTGAGTATAAAACAAACTTCAACCAAGAAATTACTAAATCCTACATGGAACTTCTCATAACCGCCTGACAATGCCTCTGATCCTTTGGCAAGAATACTTATATATAGGAAGTACCAGCGGCGTATCCACCATATTCTTGTCAAATTTTCATTGGTTTTATCAGTAAGTTATGATTAGTCCTATGTGACTCTAAAACATAAACAAACACAACAACCAAAGCTTGAGTCTTAATTCTGATAGTATACATGTTTGAATGATGACAGTACCTCTCTCGTTTGTTATGATGGAGAGGTTAGTCTATGTAGAAATGGAACACAATCCAATTTCTTTAAATGATGAGGTGATATGAATGTTAAATCAGTGAATGTAACACAAATTTCAACCAAGACAATACTAAATCCTACATGGAACTTCTCATAACCGCCTGATAATGCCTCTGATCCTTTGGCAAGAATACTTATATATAGGAAGTACCAGCGGCGTATCCACCATATTCTCGTCAAATTTTCATTGGTTTTATCAGTAGGTTATGATTAGTTCTATGTGACTCTAATACATAAATAAACACAATCAACCATAGCTTTGAGTCTTAATTCTGATAGTATACATGCTTGAATGATGACAGTACCTGAGGTTAGTCCTTGTGGAAGTGAGACATAGCTCAACTTCTTTAAATGATGAAATTGAAATACGTTGAGATGTATGATGATGTAAATACTAAATCAGTGAGTATAAAACAAACTTCGACCAAGACGTTACTAAATCCTACATGGAACTTCTCATAACCGCCTGACAATGCCTTTGATCCTTTGGCAAGAATACTTATATATAGGAAGTACCAGCGGCGTATCCACCATATTCTTGTCAAATTTTCATTGGCTTTATCCGCAAGTTATGATTAGTTCTATGTGACTCTAATACATAATAAACACAACGACCAAAACTTGAGTCTTAATTCTGATAGTATACATGTTTGAATGATGACAATGCCTCTCTCGTTTGTTATGATGGAGAGGTTAGTCTATGTAGAAATGGAACACAGTCCAATTTCTTTAAATGATGAGATGCTATAAATGCTAAATCAGTGAGTACAAAACAAACTTCAATCAAAACAATACTAAATTCTACATGGAACTTCTCATAACCGCCAGATAATGTCTCTGATCCTTTGGCAAGAATACTTATATATAGGAAGTACCAGCGGCGTATCCACCATATTCTTGTCAAATTTTCATTGGCTTTATCCGCAAGTTATGATTGGTTCTATGTGACTTTAAAACATAAACAAACTGAAATAGTAATTCGCATTAAGATCCCTGGATAAGATTCCATTTTATAACTGGGATACAGGAAAATTGAGATAACATAAAGAAAACGTAAAAACTAAGCGGTTGGAGTTGAATCTTGATTTTTGGGGAAGGGGACTAGTTGGGTGGTTTCGTTTGGGCCGTCATTATCTTCAACAGGATTGGCGTTGATGTTGAAAACTCTTCCTCTTGCTGGTGGCCTAGTGATTAGGTTTCCTTGATTTGCTTGGTTAACTGGGTTTGATTGAGCTTGAGCGTTTATGATGTTAACCAATCGAGGGCACGTGTTTCTAAAGTGGGTAGGGTCGCCACAATTAAAACAAGCTCGAACATATGGGAACATGGGGTATTGGGGTTGTTGATAGGTTTGGATCATGTTTTGAGTAGGGGGAGAGATTTGGTTTTGAGAGGTGCGGCAAGCCTTGCTCAAATGACCATAGCGTCCACAATTCGCACATAGTCGACAAGGTAAGGTAGATGGATGGTGATAAAAACAGGTGTTACATCAAGGGTGAGGTCCAAGGTATGGTTTCTTATTTGGGTAAGTTGAGTTGGGTGCTACTTGAGTGATTGGGATAGCTTGGATGGGTATGGCTTGTGAAATTGGTTGATTACGTTGGGGGACAGCAAAAAGTTGCATATCTCGTTTTCTCTTAAAAATGGGTTGAGAAGGGGATTCGGTTTGGGTGGACTTTGAAGTTTCAGTCGATGCGTTATCCTTCTTCTTCTCCTCCTTGAAGTCTTTGTTCCGGATTCGGTTCTCGGTGAGCTCTGTAGCTAACTCCATTGCGGCTTCCAAGGTTACAGGTGTGGTACTTATTACAGAGTCTTGAATTTTTTACGGAAGACCTCGAATGTAGTGCTCGATCAAACGGTAGAGGGGAGTGAATAAGTTGGGAACCATTTGATTTAACTCGAGGAATCTTTTGTTGTATGTGGTGTGGTCGCCTTCCTTTTGCTTCAACGAATAGAACTCATCTTCTAATTTCTTGATTTCGCTCCTTGGACAAAACCGTCTTGTCATGATTTCCTTCAACTCTTCCCAAGTCAAAGTCATAGCATCTTCAACACCTCGTTTGGCCTTCTCTGTATTCCACCAAGTAAGTGTTATTCCAAATAAACGACCAGTAGCATATCGCACTTTGCGATCATCGGGGCAATCGCAATTTAGAAAAGTGTTCTCCATTTCTTCAAACCAATGGAGGAGAGCGGTGACACCTTCAGTCCTTTCGTATTTTGGAGGGTCGCGGGATTTGAAATGCTTGTAGGTGCATTTAGTGGTATTTGGGGGAGGGTTTATAACATTTTGATCTTCTTGATTGACAGGATTTGCGGTAAGGGCTTGTTGGACTTGAATTATAATGTTGGGTATTACGGCAGCCATTTGTTGAGCGATTTGGGCAGCCATGCGCTCGCGGGCTTATCCGGCTCTCATCTTCCTACGAGCGAGACTAGAAGACATCTACAAGGAATACATATAAAGAGTATGAGTTGGATGCTTTAGGGATTTTTTATCGTATTTAGGAATGAACATTTATAAAGTAAATATAAAATAATAAATCTACTACATCCATAGGATGTCTTGGGCTTTGCTCGTAATTGGGCCTTGCATGACGCCATACTTCACCTTCGTAATCATGTGGGCCCCCATGAATACCGGGTTTTTCATATGGTTCGCATGTGTTAGCCTGGTTACGTACACTAAAACCCGGAGAAAATCGAGAAATATGTAACGTATGATATTCGGAATGTGTCCAGGTGTGGACACGGTGACACCTCAAAGTGGGGTTAGTTCGAACGACGTTTGGTGTGGCATGCTTTGGCCTAATAGGTCCTTCGTACTCTCATGTTAGTCCCCAGGTAGGCAAACTGGTCCGTTATATTGGATTTATACGAATGTTGTACCCTTACAGTTACTACATGCCCGTCGCAGAACTCACTTTGATGAGATTTGAAAAATGAAAAATGCGACAAAATCTTTGAATAACGAAAGTATGAAGATGATTTGAATATGTGAACATTGAAATATGTATGATGAATGTGTATGTAAGTATGTATGTTTGACTGTAAGTATAATTCACTATATATCACAAAATGTAATATTGAAAATGTTTGCATGCGTTTGTGTATGTAATAAATATGAAACAAATAAACATCATAAGTTTGCATGTAACCACATAAACAATTAAAATCTAGTCAACTATAGTATAGGCTCTAAGGGTCTAATAACCTATCCTATATCCCTATAGTCATGGCTCTGATACCAATCTGTCACACCCCGACCCGTAGCGGAAAAGGTGATCGGGGCATGATTGGGTTATTATCAAAGCTCATGACTTTTATTATAACGTTTCATATTTATTATTACAATTTAAAGGGAAACATACAATCATAATTACATCATGTCCTACACATCATTCTAGACTTCATTATTTTCTTCTAAGGCATTTCCTATGTTTTCCTTGCTTCATCATGTTCACCTGTATCATGTGTAAAAAAATGGTTTTTGGATCAACAAAAAGTTGGCGAGTGAATCCTATGAAAACATTTGAACAAGTTTATTGAATTGATTATAAAATAAGGTGCATAACCACATATGAGTAAATATAGATGTAAACATATTCACAAAACACTTAATATCAGATAATGTACACACATACAATAATAAATTGTTTTGAGGCACGCGTTGCTCAACCCGTCTCTCACGAGGAACTGATGGGCCTAATGAATGAGTTTTAAGGCACGCGTTGTTCTACGAACTGATGGGCCTAATGAATGATTTGCATACAACTTGACAATATGCAATACATAACTACAAACAATATTTACATTCTAAGTTTAAATCATAATATGGTATGGCACGAGTTTAAATAAACGAATTAATTTTAGTGACACATGACACACCCCAAAACATGTAATTAAAAAGGGGAGTTGTAAGATTCACTCACATTGGGTGCGTTCGGTTGATGATGTTGAATGCGCACGAAGTTTGATTTAACCACGAGTGAAACTAACCTAGATAATAACATAATGGTTCGGTAAATAAGCGGATTTTATTAATCAATTTTAGTAGGATTATTGGATATATTTTTGTGAGTTTAAGGCTATTTTCTAACTTTCAAAATGTTATTTTTAAGTATTTTTAATTTAAATAAATAAATAAAAGTAATAAAAAAAATGTTGATTTTTGACTGTTGACCATTGACTTGTTTGACCGTTGACTTGTTGACTTGTTGACCGGTTCGGTCGTGTATATGATATGTGCTGGATGAGACTCGAACCGGTGACCTCCCGTACGCGTGCACGCAGCTCTACCAACTGAGCTACGTGTCTAACCCGAAATATTTCTGTTTTAAATTATATTTATATACTAATTAAATTTATCCGAAAATCATTTATTCTAAAAAGGATTTACTGTATCGACTCGGTGCTCGCCACAGGTCTCGAACCCGGGACGTGGTTTAATTTGGCACACAGTCCACCGCTGGACTGTGTGTCTAACTTGATAAATAATCTGGTTTTTATTATACTTATATACACACTAGATAAATTCATTTATGTCCTTATATAAAAAGTTTGATAATTGCCAGAACCGGTGCGGTAGTCTGGACTCGAACCCGCGACGTATGATTTAAACGCGCACACAGTCCACCACTGGACTATGTGTCTATCTTGGTTATTATTCCAGTTTTCATTAAACTTAACATCTATTTGCGATTAGATCCGGTTCAGTTAAAAATAAGGAACATTTTTATTAAGGCGAGCGTGCGTGTGACAAGGATCGAACTCGGGACGTATGCTTGTTTATTTGCACACAGTCCACCGCTGGACTGTGTGTCTAACCCGAGATATAACTTGATTTAAATTAAATATATGTATAACTGAAAACTTCATCTTCTTCGTTGAACTTAACCCAGAACCAAAGTCCGACTGTTTCGACAATTTAATCAAGTTCTTTAGTAAGTTGTGATTAACCACCTATGAGATTAATAAAAAAAATGAAAGATATTAGATATAAGATATACCGACAGAGATCCCCTGTTTCGCCGGCGAGGTTCTGATAACAGCAAGTTATTCCGGCGACGTGTATCTTGCGGCAGAGGTTCTTCAAGAAGTTTGAGGTGAGTGTGGGTGACTTCGGTATGAGCTCCAGGTGTTCTGTTTTTAGAGTAAGGCACAGAGGTGAAGGGGTTCGGTTTTCCGGCGAGTTGCAGAAAGTTTCCGGCGAGTGATTTACGTCGAGAATGGGTGTGATTGTGAGCGAAAAGGCTATCAGAGGTTAGAGGGTGCATTTATAGGGAAGAACATCGACGAATTTGGTCTGATTACCGTCTTGATTCGTTGGTCAAGAATTCTCCGGCGGTTATGACTGATGTCGCGGACTGGACATCGGTTATAACCGATGTAATAGTTAATATACGCGTTAAGACACAAGAAACTGTCAGTGAAAGGCGAAATCGTCGGGATTTCCGACGACTGCGATTTGGGCGCATCGATTTGAAATTGAGATTGTGATATTTGAATTAATTGATTTGATATGTTACTAAATAATCAAAGTGGCGGAGTGGTTTGATGTATGTGAGTTAAGGCTTTGAGCTTAACCCGGCTGATCCGGGTTTGAAACCCGGCATCAGCAATATATTTTTATTTCATTATTTTTAATGAATTTTCAAATATAAATTATATATTCCAATACACTTATTAATTATGTATCGTTTAAAATTAATTTGAGCATTAAATACGCAACAAAATTTTTTACTGATTGTTCGATTAATAAACGAAGCGGGTTTGGTAAATCCGGTTTTTGACGGATGTTACACTTGATTTTACTAAAATCCCTTTTTTTATAAGCCAAACAATGTACAACCTGAAAACTTGTAGAATAATTAAACCCAAACGATAAAATAAGCCCGAATTAACAATAATAGAATTGCAATGAGACCCTAATTATAATTGATAAAGTTAGCCCAAGACCCAAAACAATATTATAATTGAAAGAGACCCATTTTGATTTGTGATTATGGGCGGCAATGGAAACCAAAGGTCGATTATACAAAACAGAAGCAAACGATCATTGAACAATGCTATGGTTTGTGTTGTCAAAAATAAACTTTTGATAAAGTAAAAGACGATGATGTGATGGAACGATTTCAAGCTATGAAAAAAGAAAAGGACAAATCTATTATGTATTTATTTTACTTTATTTATTATCGTTTTTTAATTATTGTATGATTGCACGGTAAAAAAAATTCAAGATACCCCTAAATTAATATGTTAGTTCCGCCACTGCCCTTGGCCTTATGGTTGTAGTCCTGCTAGTGTATTTTGTTTCTTCTCCAGCTAGCTTCTAGTTAGCCTTTTGTTTGTTTAATGATTGAATTTCATTGGTGTTGAAAAAAAGATTTAAAAAAATTCGTTGGTAGGTAAGGAAGCGAGATGGTGGGGTTTTGTTACCGGGTATTTTGGCATCAATTTCTTTGACACTAGTTATTCTATCACTGATTTATCCGAGGCCAAATTATTTCACACATGATCCTAGTGAGGATACATGAGTTTTATACATAAAAAAATATGGAGCGGATAAAAAACAACAATTTTGTTAAAAAATATTGTATAACTCTTACTAGAAGTATAACTAAGATTGGCAGACAAGTTACCTTCAATATCATGATATTTTTACTTAGTTAAGTCAAAAAATAAACCAAACTAAATGCTAAGAAATATGATTAAGCAATTTAATTATCAACAAAGTTAAAAGAAAGAAAACAAGAAAAAACCTATTGACAAAATTTATATATATTATTAAAGGTAATATTTTTATATCCTGACTTTCTGTAATGCGCCCCAGAAAAAAATGGAAATTGGGTTGAAGGAAAAAAAATAAGTTAGGTTTGAAAATTGAAACGTAAAGAAAAAAAAAACATGACACATTTGAAACGTAACGAAAAAAAACATGACACATTAACATTTTCAATGCATGTGGACCTACGGGGGCCTTTCGCCTCAAGGGGCGGATCTAGCTTAACTCTTGGGTTAGCGGCAGTGGCGAAGCTTGAAGTTTTCGCCGAGGGGTCGAAAACGTATATACCAAAAAATTTCTATACCAAAACTACATATATAACAGTATTGAGCGAAAAGTTCGAGGGTTCGGTCGCCCCTCCCGGCCCCTTAAATCCTACGCCCCTGGTTAGGGGCACTCCAGGGTAAGTATCCTTCCCCGACTAACAACCATTCGCTAACTCAAAAAGTGCACTAAATACCGATTAATAGTAGCGAAGCTAGCACATTAATTTAGGAATATCCTAAAAAAAATACCGCTCAACGCAGTAGCGACAGGGGTGCTGTGAGTCTGGGATGATCGCAATTCTGTGACAGCCTGTTTCTTAAGTTGTCGCCCATACACAAAACAAAAGGATACTTTATTGTTTTGGGGTTTGGCTATGTTTGTCAATTAAGTCTCTTTCAATCTTATTTTACTTAATTTGGGTTAAGCCTATCATTTGGGCCTAATTATTATACAAGTTTGGTGTTGTAAAAGGTTTGAGCTTATAAAAATTTGGAATTATAATATATTGAAGTATCCTAGTTTTTAAAGGTATCCCGTATTTGTTCAAGGATATTTTTTATATAAACTGAAAAAATAAAATAAAATAAAAATTACACTACGAATACAGGGTTGAGCCGTACCCCGTGATACCCCTCTTTATACTATACCTCCGCCACTGTCGATTAACTAGTAAGTAGTGGCGGCGGTGTTATGACGTGAGTATGCCCAAACCAATCATAAGCCACCAACACTTCTCAAAAGTTAACACCCACCTAGAAAACAAACATCTCAAGCGGGTATCTTGGGCTATATGTGAGAGCGAACATGAATCTAGTTAAAAGTTGGGACTCAGTTGTAGATGTTTTTCGCAAGAGGTTGTCGATATGGAAAGCTAACACTATCTCTTTTGGTGGGCGAGTTACACTAATAAAATTGGTGTTAAATGCCTTGCCAACATACTTCTTCTCCTTCTATAAGGCACCATTGCAAGTTATAAAGAATCTTGAGCGCATTCGCAAAGATTTCCTTTGGGGCTCGGAGCCGGAACATGCAAAATTAAATGGGGTTAAATGGCGAAATGCCATGACGCCTAAGGATATGGGCGGGTTGGGTTTCAGGTCACTACGGGAAACCAACTTAGCCATGATGGCGAAGTGGTGGTGGAGATTCAAAGTAGATGTGGATAGTTTGTGGAGAAACGTGATATGGGGCATACATAGTAGTTCAAGAAGCTAGAAGTTTATACCGTGTAAAAATATTATAACTGGTCCATGGAAACAACTTGCTAGGCTGCACTTAGAAAATGGGATGGAAAATATAAATATGGTAAGCTTGATCAGGGCGACACCTGGAAGGGGTGACTCGGCGTCATTCTGGACTGATATGTGGCTTGAAGATGGCCCATTACAGAACTGTTTTCCAGGTCTTTTTAGTCTTGAGAGGAATAAAAAAGCTACGGTTCAAAACAGGTTTGAGGTAGTGGATGGGGTTGTCATCTTGAAGTTCTGATGGACGAGACCACCGGCTTCAGCTGATGAGCTCAGGGAAGCGCAAGAGCTTTCAGTTGCGGTTCAAGGGTCAGTATCGGGTATGGGGGTGGATCGGTGGGAGTGGGATTTGGATGCATCGGGTGTATTCTCGGTACACAGCCTTCGGAAAAAGCTTCAGCAAGAAAATTTTGAAGATTTGGGAGTAGAGTTTGAATAGAATAATGGGTTACTATAAAGGTAAATTTTTTGTTATGGCGGCTTCGTTTTAATCGCATAGCAACACTGGTAGAATTAGCAAGAAGAAATGTCCATTTGGAGTCTCTAAGGTGCAGGTTTTGCGGGGATTTGGATGAGTCATCAGAGCATCTTTTTGTATCCTGCCCTTTTGTGCAATCACTATGGGATTATGTTGCAGCATGGTGTAGGTTACTTGGCCTTTTTTTGTTTGCGATGAATGATGTAATGAGAATACATGTACACGCTAGAGGGTCGAACAAATGGAAACAAGTGGTGTATACGGTTGTACAAACTGTAATATGGTGTATCTGGAAAGCACGTAATAACCTGGTCTTCAACGGAAAGCAAGCGAACATCGGAAGCATCAAGGACGAGGTCCGAATATTGTCCTTTCTTTGTTGTAAAAACAGGTCCAGATCTATCGGGCTCACGTGGGAAAAATGGTGTAATTTTGATTTAATGTGTATGGGCGTGTAGGAATCTTGATGTTATCTGGTGTCGTTGGGTTAACGGTTGTTAATCCTTTATTGTGGCACTAGGGACCTTTGTCATTCTACAAGAGCTTCATTTGTGATCATGTTTCCAACAGTTGAACATGTATGCATATTTTTATTGTATAAAACATCGAGTTAAATCAGCTTCAACTTTACACTTTTATCCATATGGAGTGCCAATGTAGTATATATACGTGTGTATGTGAGAAGTGGACGTTGAAGTTGTCACATAAAACGATTCAATTCGTGGGTTATTATTTGTAACATTAATAACTAAGCTAATAAAACAATATAACGTTTGAAAACATGTCTTTTTATTTTATTTAAGGACATAATTATTAGATTAAAACACATTAAATTTTCCTAGCCCGGGAAATTCCCAGATGATAGCCTAGTCCTTTATAAATAAAATGGTTTTTTTTTTGTTGGCCGTTTAAAAAAAAATGTAATCTAGTAGTTCAAGGTGTTAGTTTGCCATCAACCGATGATTAATGAATTTAGTTAAAAAAGAACTTAGTTATGTATTATAATTTTTTTAATAGCAAACCTTACTTCTATTACATTACATTTATAATCCTAAATTATTTGCCCTTGCCCAAGTTTAATCATGAGACCAAAAGGCTATGATGAGATAGATTCATCATCATCGTCATACTAAGTAAATCTCACCAATAGCACAACTAACGTAGGGTCTGAGTAGGGTAAGATATAGACAGCCTTACCTAGAACTCCGTATGAATAGAGAGGCTGCTTCCAATGAGACCTCCGGCAGCCTTGGACATAAGACATATAACACTCAACAATTAAGACGAAGGCCGATTAATGCATGTACTCCCTTGTCTTTCGGCTATCAACGCCATCACATGATGCATGATTAATCATCCCCCTCTTTTAACGTTATTTTCACGAAACTAGTAAAATAACGTTAAAATTTGTGCACTTTCATTTTTTGCCCCCCAAGCACCCACACATATATACATTATATACGCATACCGTAAGCGGGGCGTAATGATTCCCAAAATTAGTGCGCTTTCATTTATGAATTTATGATGAGATAGACTATATTTAACAAAAGCTCTTAGTTGTTTAGATAATGATTCCCATCAGCCGAGCAACACAATCAAAACATAAACAGAGAACACGCTTGCGATAAACTGAGTCGAGAGACAAGTCTTGAAACATGCATGCACATCTGACTGCAAATCTACTACTTCAATATCATAGTACTATTACCTATTAGAACACTACATATCCAACATTTGTTTGTCTGAGGATGCCTAAGAACCAATTACCTGCGATCTTCAACATTTGTGAATAATTTTAAAACTATTAACTTGAAACATGTCCGTATCTTGAACCCTTGTGGCGCTGATACGCCAATCGCACTTATCCGACACACATTTAACCTCATACCTATCTTTTGTTGATCTTGTTGTCTTCATCTTAAAACCCTCTTCAACACACTTCATCTTTATAGTCAACTTCTATGCTTCTTTGTTTTTGAACAATTTGGATGTTATTGGATTGCTACTTGGTCCAGGGTCTGGTAAGAGTGGATCTGGCATACCCCAAAAGCCATCGTTTTCCATCTTACAAGACCCCGGTGGTTTCAGACTGATATCCGGTAGAGTCGGTGGTGGTTGGGGGTTCATCCACCACGAGATACCTTTGCCACCTCTACCACTGGCTTCTTTATCCGGCATGGGTGCTCTCGGTGTAGGTGTTGGCACCGGAGGTGACATCATCAACGAGGAGATATCTGTTGAATAATGAAAACCCCGTAAGATATTATATATATTATATTATTATTATACCATAATTTCAACATAAATTTAATCAAAAGATATCTCCTAATTATGGTAGATTTAATTACAATAAACCCTAACTAATATATTCTGTTTAATACTCCACTGTAGTCGAACCGGCTGGAAATCCAACGGTCAGGCTAGAGCGAAAAACAATAAATGTATAAGTGAAACAAATAGTTTTAAAAACTAAGGGTGGATATTACCATCGTCTCCGACTAGTGCACCCGAATGCTTCATCGGGTTAACCTCTTTCGCTCCATACAAACTTTCTTTCTGATCATGAACGAAATCCCTTTCATCTCCAAACTCATCTTCCGATTGTAAACCCTGCGTAGGATTTTTCGAAGTACCAGCTGCATTCGCAGTTTTATGCTCAGGAAAAAGATGTTGATACGTAAAAACACGCTCCCCGTCATTGTTTCCTGCATCTGATTGATCTGGACGACTTGAAACAGACTCGACGACATACATTGTAATGGGTCCATTTGTCATTTTAAGTGCCATATCCATGAATACCTCGACGTCCTCATCGTCGGCTATGTCTAAAACTACGACAGTCTTGTTTTGGTTAGAAGATGAAAGGGGAAACTGGTATGTCATTCTGAAACCAGTTTCCAAACATGCATTCAGCTTACTTGCAACACAAGTTATCATTTCGGAATATGATAGATTCAATGGCAGTTGTAAGATACGTTTGGCTAAACCTACTGGCCTGTATCGTAATACCCCATGAATTGTCTCCCATGCACCTCCGGTGCAAATAATTATCCTAACTTTCTGGTTTTGTGAATCCATTATCCTGTAAGATACTAAGATATTAGTCAAAAGGAAAAGTTTCACAAAATAACATTTTTATAAAATAAACTTTACTTTTAAAAGTCTAAAAATAAACATGTGTGTGAAAATGTGAGCTGAGTGGAGATCTTTGTGTAAAAGCGCACTCCATATTGAGGTTTAGAAAAAAAAAAAAAAAAAAACAGTTTCAGAGCGGTATTGAAACCGGTTTGGCAAGAACCGGTTGGAAACGGAACTGAAACGAACCACGCTTTGTAAATGGTTGGGATAGGGGTGTAAACAAGCCAAGATGCTGGTGAACCATTTGAGCTTGGCTTGCTAAAAGCTCGAATCAAGCCTAGCTTAAACGACTCTGACACTAAAAGTCAAACTTGTTTGATAAACGAGCTCGAAGATAAGCTTCACTTATTAAGCTTAAGCCGGCTCACGAGCCTGAGCCTTTTACTGGTATCTTTTTATTTATTTAATATATTAAAGAGTGTATTCACATAAAAGATAGTATTTACAACACATACAAATTCAACTTGTGAATTTGTCGGCCGGAATAGGATTGTCATGTGGTTGGCCATTTTTGGCGCGCCAATATTTTTTTTATATTTTTTTTTATATAATAGTTATTTATAGGTACTGTCATATTACAATTTTATCTCAAGTTTAATTACGAATGTGTCCCTATATATAATAGTTATTTATAGGCTTTGTCAATCTACAATTTTATCTCAAGTTTTAAATTATAAGTTTGCCACCGTTTCAAAATAAAATTTTGGTTTTTCTCCCTTTTTAAATTTACGATTTTTCCCTCGGTAAAAAAACCAGTTTTGCCCACGGTTCAAAATAAAATTATGGTTTTGCCCACAGCTAGAGTCCTGCCAAATTACGATTTGATTCCCAGTTTAAAATTACGATTTGGCCCCCAGTTTGAAATAAATATTTGGCTTTGCCCCCATAAAACTTACGATTTTGCCCGCAGTTAAAAAAATACGATTTTGCCCCCAATTTAAAATTAAAAAAAATGGTTTTGCCCTCAATTCAAAATATTATTTTACCTCCATTTCAAAATTACGATTTCACCGTAGCTAAAATTGCAATCTTACTATCGTTTTTTTGGGCAAAATTGTGTTAGTGTTTTATTTTATTTGGTTGACTCAATTTTGTTTTTGTTCGTGCCAGACAACTGCCTAGCACTCGCTAATTCGTCGTGACAAATTATTGTTTTGCCCCAAACTCTAAATTACACGATTGCCATCGTTTTACTTATTTTTTTATCATAACTACGGTAGTGTTTTTCTTTAATTGGTTAACTCGATGTATCTTTGAGATCGTGTTATAAGTAGCATGTATAACTAACCGAAATAAAGGCGTACATTTTATTAATCTAAGAAATATTCGGTTTAGCGCCCCGCAACGCGAACACGGGCGGCGCATAACTCTAGCATATTAACAATAACAATTTGCGTAAATCCTTAGGAATAGTGTGTACATACTAAGGGGCCGTTTGTTTACCTCTTAATGAGGCTCTTGATGATTCAGACATCTTACTGGTTCAGTGTCACACCCCGACCCGCAGCGGAAAAGGTGACCGGGGCATGATTGGGTTATCATCAAAGCTCATGACATTTATTATACGTTTCATATTCATTAATACAATTTAATGGAAATTTACAATAAATGATACAACATGTTCTAACTATCAGTCTAAGCTTCTTGGTTCTCTTCTAAGGCATATCCTATGTTTTCCTTGCTTCAACCTGTTCACCTGTATCATGTGTAAAAAGGTTTTTGGATCAACATAATGTTGGCGAGTGAATCCTATGGAAAAACATTTGAGCAAGTTTATCCAATTGATTATAAATAATGTGCATACCACATATGAGTAAATTTAGATGTAAATTTATTCACACAACACATAATATTGAATATTGAACACACATACACCAAATGATTGTTTTGAGGCACGCGTTGTTCGACTCGTCTCCCACGAGGAACTGATGGGCCTAATGAATGAGTTTTGAGGCACGCGTTGTTCAACGAACTGATGGGCCTAATGAATGAGTTTTGAGGCACGCGTTGTTCTTACGAACTGATGGGCCTAATGTATGAGTTGCCTAATGAATGAGTTTTGAGGCACGCGTTGTTCTACGAACTGATGGCCTAATGAATGAGTTTTAAGGCACGCGTTGTTCAACTCGTCTCCCACGAGGAACTGATGGGCCTAAATAATTTGCATACAACTTTGACAATATGTAATACATCACAACCAACAATAGTTACATTCTAGTTTAGTTCATATAATGGTATAGCACGAATTTTGCATAAGAGAATTAGTTTAAGCGACACATGATACACCCCAAAACATGAATAAAAAGGGGAGTTTGTAAGAATTCACTCACATTGGGTGCGTTCGGTTGATGAGGTTGAATGCACGCGAAATGGTTTTAACCACGAGTGAAATTAACCTAGATAAATAGCATTTTGGTTCGGTAAGCAAACGGATTTTATTAATCTATTTTAGTAGGATTGTTGGGTGTATTTTTGTGAGTTTGAGGCTATTTTCTAACCTTAAAAATGTTATTTTTAAGTATTTTTAATTGATTTTTAATTAAAAAATTTAAATAAAAATAATAAAAAAATATTTGATTTTTGCTACAGTTGACTTTGACCGTTGACTTTGACTGACCGTTGACCGGTTCGAAGGCATATTGTTGTGCGCTGGGTGAGGCTCGAACCCGAGACCTCCCGTACGCGTGCACGCAGCTCTACCAACTGAGCTACGTGTCTAACCCGTCATATATCCGATTTTAATTATATATATATATATATTAATTAGATTTTAAACAGAAATCCCTTATTTTAAAAACGAATTAAATCCAGCGAACCGGTGCGCTCCACAGGTCTCGAATCCGGGACCTGTGGGTTAGCGTACACACAGTCCACCGCTGGACTGTGTGTCTCACTTGGTTATAAACTCGGTTATCAATATACTTAACATATATCTAAATCAATCCGGTTCAGTTTTGCGGAAAAAGGAATTTTTATTAAGGCAGCGTGTGAGGGACAATACTCGAACTCGAGACCTTAGCGTTCAATGTGCACACAGTCCACCCCTGGACTGTGTGTCTAACCCGGTAAATAACTGGATTTTAATTATACTTAACTATTACCGAAACTTCGTCTTCTTCACTGGTTTTCACCGGAAGTGACGACTGACTGATTCGAAATGTTGATTCAGGTTTCTTTAGCGTTTAATGATCAATTACAGACGAGATAAAAGTAAAAAGAAAGGAATTTAGGCGTGAAAAGTACCGACTGGTTTTCCTCTGTTTTCCGGCAGAACTCCGGCGACAGCAATCTCTTTCCGGCGACGAGTGTCTTGCAGCAGAGAGTCTTCCGAAAGCTTACAAAGGGTGTGGGTGACTTCGGTAAAAGTTTAGGGGGTTCAGTAAAGCTCAGAGATTAATGATACGGTTTTCCGGCGACGTATAAAATATTTCCGGCGAGTGAGTTTTCGCCGAGAAAGGGTGCGATTTGAGTGTGAAAGATTTCTGGTGAGTAGTGGGTGAATTTATAGGGTAGTATCGAGATGTATGGGGTCTGAATTTGGTCTCAATTCGAAGTCAGCCGTTCTCCGGCGGTTATGGTTGATGTCGCGGGTTCAGACGTCGGTTATAACCGTTGTGGGAGTTAAGTCTATTTGGTTACTTTGAGCGGAAACGTAATTAAACGGCGAAGTCGTCGGGATTTCCGACGACTGCTATTTGGGCGGAAAATTGACGAATTTGACTTCCGGACATTAATACTTGAATTAATTGATTCCTTTTAATAACAGAAAATCGAAGTGGCGGAGCGGTTGATTGGCTGGGTGATAAGTCATTGTTGAGCCGGTTACAGACCCGAGTTCGAAACCCGGCAGAAGCAAATCATTTTTATTTTGCGATTTTTATCAGTTTTTCAAAAACTAAATATATGTCCCCGCATAAAAATTGATTACGTATCGTTTAAAATTATTTTGGGCATTTAATTCGCAACGAAAATTTTAACTGACTGTTCGGTTTGATAAACGGAGCGGGTTTGGTAAATCCGTTTTTGACGGATGTTACAGTATCCCCTGCTTTTTAGAAATTTCGTCCCGAAATTTAAATAGTGATATATTTGACTAAAAGAATGATGGTGTTTAGTTTGACAGTTACATACTTAGAAGAAATAAGGGTTTAGGTTTTTGTTTGAGCGCGGGTAACGTTCCTTGTAAAGGTTAAGTACCCTAATACAGGAATCGCTTTTTGTTGCCTACTGTAAAAGTATTGATAAGCAGAATTGATTTGCTAAATTTGATTTCATGCATAAAAGTTTGAATATGCTTAGGGTTATATCCTAAGGCAGAAATTCTACAATCTACACAAATAAACACAACAACTAATAATTGAATCCACATTCTGATAGCATATATGTTTGAATGGTGATGGTTCCTCTCTCGTTTGTTATGATGGAGAGGTTAGTCTATGTAGAAATGGATCACAATCCAATTTCTTTAAATAGTGAGATGATATAAATGTAACACAAATTTCAACCAAGGCAATACTAAATCCTACATGGAACTTCTCATAACCGCCTGATAACGCCTCTAATCCTTTGGCAAGAATACTTATATATAGGAAGTACCAGCGGCGTATCCACCATATTCTTGTCAAATTTTCATTGGTTTTATCAGTGAATTATGATTAGTCCTATAACTCTACAACCAATAAATCAAACATAAAAATACTGAAATGAAATATATCTGTGCGATCAAGGCTCAATCAAACGGAGCCGATCGTATTGTATGTACTGAAATTGAAATGTCTGTGCACTCAAGGCTCAATCAAACGGAGCCGAATGTATTGAATGTGCTGAAAATGAAATTGTCTGTGTGCTCAAGGCTCAATCAAACGGAGCCGAGCTTTTTGCATGTACTGAAAATGAATAACTTAATCACACAAACAACCTATGCATGGAACCTCTCATAACCGCCTGATAATGTCTCCGATCATTTGACAAGAATACTTATATATAGGAAGTACCAGCGGCGTATCCACCATATTCTTGTCAAATTCTCATTGACTTTATCCGCAAGTTATGATTAGTTCTATGCGACTCTACAACATAAACAAACACAACAACCAGCGCTTGAGTCTTAATTCTAATAGTATCCGTGTTTGACAATACCTCTCTCGTTTAATATGATGGAGAGGTTAGTCTATGTAGAAGTGAGACATAACTCAACTTCTTTAAATGATGAAACTGAGATATGTCATGAAGTATGATGATATGAATATTAAATCAATGAGTATAAAACAAACTGAACTAGTAAGTTGCATTAAAATTCTTGGATAAAATTCCAATTGAGATACGTGAAAATTGAGATAACATAAAGAAAAACATAAAAACTAAGTGGTTGGAGTTGAATCTTGATTCTTGGTGAGAGAAGGCTAGTTAAGTGGTTGGTTTGGACCGTTAATATCTTCAACAGGATTGGTGTTGATGTTATAAACTCTTCCTCTTGCTGGCGGTGGAGCTGGGTTTGCTTGGTTTGCTTGGTTAACTGGGTTTGCTTGAGCTTGGGCGTTTATGATGTTAACCAAACGAGGGCACGTGTTTCTAAAATGGGTAGGGTTGCCACAATTGAAACAAGCTCGAACATATGGGTACATGGGGTATTGAGGTTGTTGATATGTTTGGATCATGAGTTGAGTAGGGGTTGAGGTTTGGTTTTGAGAGGTGCGGCAAACTTTGCTCAAATGACCGTAGCGTCCACAATTCGCACATAGTCGACAGGGTAAGGTAGATGGATGGTGATAGAAACAGGTGTTGCATTGAGGGTGAGGTCCAATGTAAGGTTTCTTATTTGGGTAAGTTGAGTTGGGTGCTACTTGAGCGTTTGGGATAGTTTGAGGAGGTATAACTTGTGAAGCTGGTTGGTTGCGTTGGGTGACGGCGAAAATTTTCCCATCTCGTTTTCTCTTAGAAATAGGTGGTGTAAAGGATTCGGTTCGGGTGGAGTTTGAGGTTTCGGTTGATGCTTTATCCTTCTTCTTCTCCTCTTTGAAATCTTGGTTCCGGATTCGGTTCTCGGTGAGCGCGGTTGCTAGCTCCATTGCTGCTTCCAAAGTTGCAGGCGATGTACTTATTACAGAGTCTTGAATCTTTGATGGAAGACCACGAATGTAGTGCTCGATCAAACGGTAGAGGGGAGTGAACAAGTTGGGAACCATTTGATTTAACTCAAGGAATCTCTTGTTGTATGTGGTGTGGTCGCCTTCCTTTTATTTCAAAGCATGGAACTCATCCTCCAATTTCTTGATTTCGCTTCTTGGGCAAAACCGTCTTGTCACGATTCCCTTCAACTCTTCCCAAGTCAAGGTCATAGTTTCTTCAACACCTCGTTTGGTCTTCTCTGTATTCCACCATGTGAGTGCTGTTCCAAGTAAACGACCGGTGGCATAACGCACTTTGCGATCATCGGGGCAATCGCAATTTAGAAAAGTGTTCTCCATTTCTTCGAACCAGTGGAGGAGAGCGGTGACACCTTCAGTACCTTCGTATTTTGGAGGATCGCAGGATTTGAAATGTTTGTAGGTTCATTTAGTGACTGAGGGATTGATAGTGTTTTGATCTTCTTGTTGGGTTGGGTTAACGGAATTAGCGGTAAGGGCTTGTTGAACTTGAACTACGATGTTGGGTATTACGGTCGCCATTTGCTGAGCGATTTGGGCAGCCATGCGTTCACGGGCTTTTCCTGCTCTCATTTTCCTACGAGCGAGGCTAGAAGACATCTACAAGGAATACATATCAAGAGTATGAGTTGGATGCCTTTGGAATCGTGGGTCGTGTTTGGGAATGAACGTTCATAAAATAAATATAGAAAAATAAATCTACTACATCCATAGGATGTCTTGGGCTTTGCTCGTATTTGGGCCTTGCATGCCGCCATACTTCACCTTCGTAATCACGTGGGCCCCCATGATTACCGGGTTTTTCATATGGTTCGCATGTGTTAGCCTGGTTACGTACACTAAAACCCGGAGAAAATCGAGAAATATGTAACGTATGATATACGGAATGTGCCCAGGCATGGACACGGTGACATCTCAAAGTGAGGTTAGTTCGAACGACGTTTGGTGTGGCATGCTTTGGCCTAATAGGTCCGTCGTACTCTCATCGTTAGTCCCCAGGTAGGCAAACTGGTCCGTTATTTTGGATTTATACGAATGCCAACCTAGACAGGACGTCCGACTACCGGTACTTGTACCCTTCCGGTTACTACATGCCCGTCGCAGAACTTACTTTGATGGGATTTGAAAATTGCAACAAAATCCTTGAATAATGAGAGTATGAAAATGAATTGAATATATGAACATTGATATATGTATAACGAATATGTATATAAGCATGTATGTTTGACTGTAATATGAAACAAATAAATATCACAAGTTTGTATGTAACCACCTAATCAATTAAAATTTAGGCAGACTATAGTATAGGCTCTAAGGGTCTAATAACCTATCCTATATCCCTATAGTCATGGCTCTGATACCAATCTGTCACACCCCGACCCGCAGCGGAAAAGGTGACCGGGGCATGATTGGGTTATCATCAAAGCTCATGACATTTATTATACGTTTCATATTCATTAATACAATTTAATGGAAATTTACAATAAATGATACAACATGTTCTAACTATCAGTCTAAGCTTCTTGGTTCTCTTCTAAGGCATATCCTATGTTTTCATTGCTTCAACCTGTTCACCTGTATCATGTGTAAAAAGGTTTTTGGATCAACATAATGTTGGCGAGTGAATCCTATGGAAAAACATTTGAGCAAGTTTATCCAATTGATTATAAATAATGTGCATACCACATATGAGTAAATGTAGATGTAAATTTATTCACACAACACATAATATTGAATATTGAACACACATACACCAAATGATTGTTTTGAGGCACGCGTTGTTCGACTCGTCTCCCACGAGGAACTGATGGGCCTAATGAATGAGTTTTGAGGCACGCGTTGTTCAACGAACTGATGGGCCTAATGAATGAGTTTTGAGGCACGCGTTGTTCTTACGAACTGATGGGCCTAATGTATGAGTTTTGAGGCACGCGTTGTTCTTACGAACTGATGGGCCTAATGAATGAGTTTTGAGGCACGTGTTGTTCTACGAACTGATGGGCCTAATGAATGAGTTTTAAGCCACGCGTTGTTCAACTCGTCTCCCACGAGGAACTGATGGGCCTAAATAATTTGCATACAACTTTGACAATATGTAATACATCACAACCAACAATAGTTACATTCTAGTTTAGTTCATATAATGGTATAGCACGAATTTTGCATAAGAGAATTAGTTTAAGCGACACATGATACACCCCAAAACATGAATAAAAAGGAGAGTTTGTAAGAATTCACTCACATTGGGTGCGTTCGGTTGATGAGGTTGAATGCACGCGAAATGGTTTTAACCACGAGTGAAATTAACCTAGATAAATAGCATTTTGGTTCGGTAAGCAAACGGATTTTATTAATCTATTTTAGTAGGATTGTTGGGTGTATTTTTGTGAGTTTGAGGCTATTTTCTAACCTTAAAAATGTTATTTTTAAGTATTTTTAATTGATTTTTAATTAAAAAATTTAAATAAAAATAATAAAAAAATATTTGATTTTTGCTACAGTTGACTTTGACCGTTGACTTTGACTGACCGTTGACCGGTTCGAAGGCATATTGTTGGGCGCTGGGTGAGGCTCGAACCCGAGACCTCCCGTACGCGTGCACGCAGCTCTACCAACTGAGCTACGTGTCTAACCCGTCATATATCCGATTTTAATTATATATATATATTAATTAGATTTTAAACAGAAATCCCTTATTTTAAAAACGAATTAAATCCAGCGAACCGGTGCGCTCCACAGGTCTCGAACCCGGGACCTGTGGGTTAGCGTACACACAGTCCACCCCTGGACTGTGTGTCTCACTTGGTTATAAACTCGGTTATCAATATACTTAACATATATCTAAATCAATCCGGTTCAGTTTTGCGGAAAAAGGAATTTTTATTAAGGCAGCGTGTGAGGGACAATACTCGAACTCGAGACCTTAGCGTTCAATGTGCACATAGTCCACCCCTGGACTGTGTGTCTAACCCGGTAAATAACTGGATTTTAATTATACTTAACTATTACCGAAACTTCGTCTTCTTCACTGGTTTTCACCGGAAGTGACGACTGACTGATTCGAAATGTTGATTCAGGTTTCTTTAGCGTTTAATGATCAATTACAGACGAAATAAAAGTAAAAAGAAAGGAATTTAGGCGTGAAAAGTACCGACTGGTTTTCCTCTGTTTTCCGGCAGAACTCCGGCGACAGCAATCTCTTTCCGGCGACGAGTGTCTTGCAGCAAGAGTCTTCCGAAAGCTTACAAAGGGTGTGGGTGACTTCGGTAAAAGTTTAGGGGGTTCAGTAAAGCTCAGAGATTAATGATACGGTTTTCCGGCAACGTGTAAAATATTTCCGGCGAGTGAGTTTTCGCCGAGAAAGGGTGCGATTTGAGTGTGAAAGATTTCTGGTGAGTAGTGGGTGAATTTATAGGTAGTATCGAGATGTATGGGGTCTGAATTTGGTCTCAATTCGAAGTCAGCCGTTCTCCGGCGGTTATGGCTAATGTTGCGGGTTCAGATGTCGGTTATAACCGTTGTGGGAGTTAAGTCTTTGGTTACTTTGAGCGGAAACGTAATTAAATGGCGAAGTCGTCGGGATTTCCGACGACTGCTATTTGGGCGGAAAATTGACGAATTTGACTTCCGGACATTAATACTTGAATTAATTGATTCCTTTTAATAACAGAAAATCGAAGTGGCGGAGCGGTTGATTGGCTGGGTGATAAGTCATTGTTGAGCCGGTTACAGACCCGAGTTCGAAACCCGGCAGAAGCAAATCATTTTTATTTTGCGATTTTTATCAGTTTTTCAAAAACTAAATATATGTCCCCGCATAAAAATTGATTACGTATCGTTTAAAATTATTTTGGGCATTTAATTCGCAAGGAAAATTTTAACTGACTGTTCGGTTTGATAAACGGAGCGGGTTTGGTAAATCCGTTTTTGACGGATGTTACATTCAGTACTTAATTGTTCAGACTGTTTGTTCGTGAGCAAATGTCTGAATTGTTCAGACATTTGCCTCTGAATGTTAAGCATTATACATAGTCTGAATGGTTAAGACCTCTAATCTGAATTGGTCAGACATTTGCCTCTAAATGGTTAAGTATATACCGGCTCTTAATGGTTTAGACCTCTTACTGATTCAGCACTTAATGATTCAGACCTCTTACTAGTTCAACACTTAACTATTCAGAAGTTGCCAAACAGCCCCTAACTTGTGTTGCACACGTCATGAGATCGATTCACGTTTCCAAACCTTTTACTTCCTTCATAATTTGACCATCAAAATTTGTCTTTTACCGCTTGAACATCTAAGTTAACATTTTTAATATTTGTATCAGGTATTTACAAAAACATGGTGGGTTAAAAGATGAAATAGCTAGTTATATTATATACATAAGTATAAGTATACGTATGATAAAAATGACTAAATAAATCCATTATGTTGTATACTTGTATATAAAAATTATTTAAAATACTTTGAAATGTATATAAATTAATTATTGAATAATAAACAGCTGAGCTCTAGTTTAAAAAACTAATCATGAGTCAAGTTCGAGACTAGTAGATAAAGCTCGAACTAAGCCGAGCTCGGGCTATGCGCGGCTCACATACATCCCTACTCCCTAGTCACTCCCAAACCCCAACTTTAAAAGCGATGAAAACTAAAACCATTTTGGAACCGGAATCGATTATTTACACTTAACCGGTTTGTGCCCAAACCAGTTTTGACTTTTGTTGACCCAAACAATGTTAAACAAAACTTGTCACAAAGCTCAGATCAATGGCTGTACGATCGAAGGATGACGGTCACTACCAGCAGAAGTATGAACTCACGTCAACAGATCTAAAGTTATGTGCTTGTGAATATCATATCTAGAACAATAATCTCACATTTGAAGATATAATATTATAACCTAAACAAAAAATAACTAGACAAATAAATAGTTCACCACTTTCAACAACGCTTAAAGAAAATAGTGAAAATTCTTATTTCAATCAGAAAGAACTCAAAGAGGTGTTAAGTGAAGAAGATAAAGAAGACGTACTTATAGCTTGCTGCATTGGACGGCTTTGCCAAAATATTCGCACGGCTGGCCATTTTCACTGTTCAATCTTTTTAAACACATTTCTACGTTAACAAGTTAGTTAATTAAATCATTACATATTAAATAATTTTAAAGGAATGTGACATTCATTTTTTACTTAAACCATTATATATTCTGATATTTAAACACATGATTTTAGTAGTCCATTACACGGAGGAATTAATTGTTTTAAAATTCGGTTCGTAATGCCAAGAGATTAAGGTTTGAAATTCATTGACCCATGGTTTCCTTAAGATAAACAAGAATGGTTCTTGGAAGTAAATTTCAGCTAGTTTTTTGAGTTAAATTTTCTTTGACAAAATTGCACAAATCAACTTTTATATTATACATAAACTTCACTTTATATCTTTCACTATGAAATCGGCTAAACCCAACCTTTATGTTCATGTTTTGCTACAGAGACCAACCTTTAACACTAACACTGTTTGTTTTTCCTATTAACCCCCCCACATGCGTTGCATGTGAAGGTATTAATGTCATTTTACCTAGTCTTTTAGTGCTTTTTTTATAAAAATCAAACAAACGATTTATGTTGTCATCTTCATCCCCAATCTCTTTGACACCGCCGGAAAATGTAACAATCCAAACAACTTTCTCCACACCTTTTCCCTACAACTTCTCCGATCAAACTATTCGTCAAGCCTCTTTTTTGGGTCGGAGTGTTTGTAGGTAATCCACTAAATTGGTAAGCTAACTTGAATACTATGTCTTAGGGTGAACAAAGTGTTGCGCTAAACACCTCGGTAAAGCGGGTTACCGATCGATAACACCACCGTCGAAGGTGTTTACCGCTCGGTATTCAAGCAAATCGGTGAACCTTTACCGATCCCTTCCTCCTCTCCTTTTTCCACCGTTGGAGTATAAAAAAAATAGTTTAAACAAAAATAATATTTTTTTTTTAAATTATACACTATAAATTCATTCCAAACCCATTTCAATTCATATCCTAACCAAACAAAAAAAATACCATACCTTTACCCAAGTATTCCAAAACAAAATGGTGGATGAAATCAGGTTGTTTTTCTCACCTGATAGAGTGACGATTCATCCGGTAGTAGCATTTTTTTTCTTTCCAAAATTTCATCTAAGAAGCCGAACTTCAAGACACGGGCTCTTCTAACCGAAGGAGATATATTGAACGTCAACGTGAGATTGGGCACGAGAACTCATGGCGGTTTATTTTGTCGAAGACCCGAAATACAACGATGATATTTTCAGCATAGGTTCCGTATGTCGAAACGTTTGTTTCTAAAAATTGTGAGCGACGTGGAAGTGAATGACTCGTGGTTTCAAGAGGGCTTCGATGCACGAAATGGGAAGGGCTTTATGCCGTTGCAAAAGATTACATCGGCTATTAAACAGCTCGCAACCGGTAGCACTCTAGACGAGAACTACGAGTACTTGCATATGGCCGAAAGAACTTCCCGCGAGTGCCTAAATTATTTTTGTGACACGGTTTGCAAAATATACGCTTCAGAGTTCTTACGTAGACCGACAAGCCACGACATGACACTTTTATACGAAGCTCATGAGGAAAAACATCAGCTTCCTGGTATGTTCGGTAGCCTTGATTACACCCATTTCGTTTAGCAAATGTGTCCCACAGAGCTTCGAGGCCAGTATATTAGAGGAGATCACTGATACCCAACTGTTATGCTCGAAGCGGTGGCATCTCAAGATTTATGGGTTTGGCATGCTTTTTGCGGTCCACCAGGTTCACAAAACGATATCAATGTGCTCAATGTCCTAAATGTCCATCTTACATTAACAACCATTTATACAAACGTGGTTATTTGCTCGTTGATGGAATCTACCCTAAATGGTCCGTGTTTGTGAAATCGATCTCATACCCTCATGAAGTAGACGAAAAGAAGATTAAGAAGCAACACGAGGCGGCAAGAAAAGACGCCAAACGGGCTTTTGGTGTTATGAAGTCGAAATGGGGTGTATTGAAGCGGCCGATGCGAGCAAGGAGTGTTAAAAAATTAGGAAGGTTGTGTACACGTGTATTATTTTACACAACATGATTTTAAAAGACGATGGAAACGCGATAGCATCAGTTCACATTCGGGATCCTACGGTCGAGCCCGCTCTAGACGATAGGGTGTTGGACGAGCTTATGGATGAAGACACGCATTGGAGACTAAAACACGATCTCGTGGATCATCTTGGAAGTCAATATTTACCCCACCTGTTGGTTGATTCCGACGAAGACTAGTTTAATTTAATGTAATTTTAATTGTTTTAATTTAGTGTAATTTAATTTTTTAATTTAATGTAATGTTATTTTTAATTTATTCTACATTTATTTTGTTAAAAAACTTGTTTAATTATTAAATATACTAGTTTAAAATATAAAAAAATAGTTTACCTAATCCAAGATAGGTAAATGAGCGTCAATGATTTTGAGCATTAAGTAAGTTAATTAGGTGAATTGACATGACAATGTTTGAATGGGTGAATTAAGAGTTTACCTATTTGGAATAGGTAACCACTCCCTTCGTCCTTATGCAATTGAGTGAAACCCACTGACCCATACAATGGACTTGAAGAAAGTCAACTGTTCCATACAATGGACATCTAAAGTCCGGTAGTTTGTTCAAAAGACTCAAACAAAGCTCGCTGGTCCATTAAGTGGAGTATTCAATCATCTCAGTAAAGAAACAAAACCCAAATGAATCTGTGAAAGAATCATCATCAATTTACACAAGTTTTAGAGGTAAAAATTTCAACTTTAATAAATCAAGAAAAAACAGAGCAAAGATAGAAAATGAGACATTCGATTTTGTGAAGAAATAAACAAAACCCACAAGAATCAAATCATTTAATAAAGAAACTCACATCAATGGTATCATCTAATCTCACAATTTTAGACTTAAATATTTGAAATTTAAGAAACTAATAAAAACATAGCTGAACCAAGAAATGAGAAACTTTAGACTTTTTAAGTCCGTGGAACGGACCATCGGACTTCCAAACCCCTCACAAAAGCAGTACTGTTCTGATCGATGCATGTCACTGTGGTTCTGATGGTGTAGAAGATGAGTTCTATGATGGATCTAGCGGTTATGAAACGTGTGAGTCACGACATTAGATGTCGTGGTTCCTCTCTGACAAAATAACATGTTAGATGTCGTGGTTCCTCTCTGACAAAATAACATGTATTAACCCAGGAACACTTTATTAATAACAATTCAATCGAATGAAAGATCAAACATACAACTGAACAACTCTCACAGATTATTAAAACAATAATCTGTAAATCTCACACTTATAGATCATCAACACGATGAACTATAACACTCACAACAGATCTAACAGCAGCAAGAAAATCCTAACATAAGATCAACTTAAACGAAGAACGATGTGAAACCCTAGATGAGAGAACGGAGAGAACAGACTGAAAATATCTCGAAGAGTAAATTACAAAAATCGTCCTTTATGTTTACACTATATTGCAAACTATGTCTTTTGTCTTCAACATATACAAGAAACGTACTCAATGTTTGCAAATCCTTACATGTTATGTCCTTTATACCTAACTCAGTTAGTTTTCATTGTTAAATTTGAGCACATGGACCCCACAAAAGGGTATTTGCTCATTTTACCCCAAATATTAAAATAAATAATCATAATCTAATCTAAAAAATAATAAATAAAAACAATTATGTTTATAAATATATATACACAGACAACACAACACAAACTCTCTCTCCATCTCTATCCACCCTACCACCACCACCACCTACTTTCACTATCACCACCGACCTGCCATACCTGGTCTTCTGCTCCGGTGAAGCACCGCTGTCACCTCCCCCATCTTAACCACTCTTAACATCACCACCACCACACCACACCACCGTACCTTCACCCTTAAAATCACCACCATCTCGCCGGCATCCAAACCCCAAGAAAGCTAGGGTTTCAAATAAGACAAGAGAAAGAAATCCAGTGACGACGTCGTTTCGCCAGTCGGTTTTCTCGATCTGTTGACGCCGAGCTGTAGGATTTTTTGCAAGGCTGGTGATTTTGATGAGGCTTTAAATGGTGATAGGGATACATCGTATGGTAAGTGATAATGTGAGTATTTGGGGATTTTGAGTGTTTTATGAAGTTCTGGTGAATATTTGGGGATTTTAAGTTTTTGTTTACATGAATATTTGGGGATTTTGATGGTTGTGCTTGTGGCCGATGGGAGTAGTGTGGTGGCAGGTGGGTTTTGGTGACGGTGGTTGTGGTGGTGGCTGGTGGGAGTAGGTGGGGGTGGTGGATGGTGGTGTCAGTGGTTGCAGGTGGGGTGTGGTGGCAGGTGGGTGTTGGTGACAGTGGTTGTGCTGGTGGCCGGTAGGAGTAGTGTGGTGGCAGGTGGGTGTTGGTGACGGTGGTTGTGCTGGTGGCCGGTGGGAGTAGGTGGGGGTGGAAGGGAAGTTAGAGAAAGAGAAAGAGAGATTGAATTGAGATACAGAGAGAGTATCATATGTACAAATGTATAATAATTTTTAAACATAATTAATGTATTTGTTATCTTTTAAGATTATTTATTTTAATATTTAAGGTAAAATGATTAAGGTACCTTTATGTGGGGTTCAATTGGTCAGACTTAACTATGAAAATAAACTGAGTTAGGATCAAAGGACATAACGTACAAGGGTTTGTAAACATAGAGTGCGTTTACTGTACTTATTAAGACAAAGGACACAGTTTGCAATAAGTAGCATACATAAAGGACGATTTTTGTAATTTACTCTATCTCAAACAGTGAATAAGATATAACTGCGATAACTCATTTATATAATGTGCAGATGTGATGAATGCCTTAAGCCCGTCGTCTAATAAGCTTGTCCAAGTCCAAAGCAGAATATCCTATCAAGCCCAATAGCATGACTACATAACTCAGCAACAACAACCCAATACTTCTCATGTCCAGCAACAACATCCAGATTATATGAAACAAAAGAAACTTATATAAGTGACACTTATATAATAAAAACAAAAAATAAAAAATAAAAAATAAAAGTGTTATGATATTATGTATTATATAGAGTAATGATCAAATACAAATGTTGGAATAAGTAAGAAGGGTAAGGCCACCCGGGGCGTCCCCGTGGTAGAGATATATAACGTGTGGTAACACATGAAACACCACCACCGTCGAGCTTGAAAATGCATCAAACATAAAACGCGTTGTCGTGAGCACACGTGATTGTTTGATTGTGTGAGGGAAATTGTTTGGTTGTGAGGGAAATTGTTAAGTGTGGTGAATGATGGACATTTCCACTAAAATCCATCACTAGTGATGGAATAATGCTCGATGACGTGGCGGAACCTTATTGGATGTTGTGAGTGATGAGTGAATGGTGAGTGATGGCGCCCCGACCCCCCAAGAAGGACTTTAGTCCATTGATCTTAGATTTGGAGGGTTGAGATTAATTGTAGAAAAAGAAGATAATAGAAGGGCATAAAGGGAATCCTATATTTATAGATTTTCTCTCTCCACATGCAAGGCACATGGCAATTCCCCCCACCGATTTCAAACATCCATAACTTTTTTATACGGCATTTAAAAAAAATCACCATAATAACGAACGTTTTTTTATCTTTAACATTAGCACCATATTGTCATATAATAATAAAATAAAAAATTTCATTTTTACTGGGTTTTTTTTTGCATCGTGATAAAGGTTCAGGTCATTGTGTCTTTTAGCTGGGTCTTGGTCATTACGTTTTAGTAGGTTTCTATACATTGTGTTATTATCAAAACTTATAACACAATGTTAATTTGGGTTCTACCCATTGCGTTTTATAAGAACCTATAACACAATATATGACTAAATGAAGATAGTGTTGTATCTGGTTTTTCTATAAATTGTGTTAATGTCACACCCCGAAGTATCAGAGCTGGCGTGACTCGACTGGTAACTTCATTGCACAGAGGAGGTAAATATTTGCTAAGACTTCTAGAAGGTGAACGCCCGCTAAGTACTCGAATCCCCATGAGTTCTCCTATTTCAACCGTGCCATAGTTTGACTTTTGAAAACCTGAGAAAGAAACATGCGAAAAATCAACATAAAGTTGAGCAAGTTCATAGTTTTTTTGTTTTGTTTCAAATGAATGTTAAAACATTTAAAAATAATGCATTTGAAATCATGCATTTGAATACCGGTTTGTGTGATCATAGTATCGCAAAGCGTTTGGAATGTCATAACTGTATATCGGTATCGAAATGTTTTCCATCTTGTTTTGTAAACCGATTGCCTATAACTGTTGTGTTTGTAAACCGGTAATAAAAATGTTTTCTTTCGTATTTGTAAATCGAAGTTGAATGTTTTTCTATTATATTTGTAAACGGTATTGAAATCATAGTATGTAGAATGCCTATGGAATCTAAGGATCAATCAGTGGGTAGCGAACCTACTGACATTACGTACCATAAGTAGATAACCAAAGCGAGACACTTCGTGTGTTCTAGTTTGGACGAAAAAAGCACCCCAGGGTATACAGCCAGGAGTGGAGCGTGCCTCAAGCTCAATAGATCTACACCTTTTGCACCTTGATCACTAAGTGATTAATGGTTATTGTGTTATAGTCCTGTCATCTTCCTACTTACGTATACTGATCTATTGTTATCTCATCCCATAGCTACATACCGAATGTCATAGTCTGTGTTGGTGGGCCTAGCCCTTGTTATCTTGTTATCCATGTTGTTGGGCCTAGCCCATGTCATAAAACTCATGTATGTTTTCGGAAACGCGTATGTTTTATATAACTCTTCATGTTTGGCATAAACCTTTTCATAAACCATTTGTGTTAATTGGAATACGTTTGTGATATGGTTTAGAAATATATAATTTGTGTTTATCGAAATATTGTATGCTTTCATAATATTTTGCATGTCTTTCCACCCTCGAAAACAGTTATAAAAATGTAAAACGGGAAAAAGTGAGGGTTTATGAACTCACCTTGATATCCTTGTGCAAAGCTAGCTTGACGTAATTCCGTAATGTCATTCCCAGATGTGATTCGCTAGCGTGCGTTCTATAGTATCCCTAACACGGAAGATCTATAAGTTTCTAAGTAAAAGCGGTAACTAACTACGTGTCACCGAGCTCTACCGTATCGTTAATCGAACGATTTGACGGTAAGTTGTTAACTTAATGAAAACGATTAAGTTATACTTGATTAGTTCATTTATTGTCGGTAATTAATAAGTCTTGGAAAGACTTAGTCCTCGAGAGGTTTAGAACATGTGAATATTTATATAGAAAATATATAAATATATCGATATAATCGCGTTAATCGTCCGAGAAGTCGTACGTGTATGTAAAGAATAGTTATATAAAAATAAAACAATATATAACAACTCGTATTATGTATCGCGTCTTGTATGATAACTTAACAAAATATAGGTATATGCCGTTTAGGCGTTTGAAACAAATATAAGAAGTTATATTTATTGAAGAATCATCGAGTCGTTTGATGTTTGAAATAAGTATATAACTATGTTTATTCTAATAAAAGAATCGTCGTTTTGTTTGTCATTTGGAATAAATACGCAAACTATATGTATTTGTATAAACGAAATCGGGTTATCGGCGTTTGAAACAATATAAATAATTATATTGAATTTTATAGAAGATTTGTTGAATTCTCAACATTTAAAATAAATTCAAATAATATTTATCTCACGAAAGTCTTGGAGTTCTAAACGTTTTGAAATAAATATAATTTTTTTAACTCTTTTATATAAGTATTGGGTTTCGTTATTTAGTAACTCGTGTGTATCGAAGTGTAATAAACTTGTTTCGTAAGTTATAAAACGCCGCCAAAATAAATATACATATACATTTATTTAATACAAATACTTGGATCTCATTGAACGTCGTTTTTTTAGGATATAAATACATTTGCATTTACGAATTTTGACAAAAATCGGGCAGAGTTTCCTCTGCTTTCGGACAATCCCGACAATACAAGTTGTCGATATATTTGTCAAAACACAACAAATTTCAAAGTAACAATTTATATAATTTCCATTATAAAGTCAAACAATTGTATTTCATCGCGTATACGTCTAGTATTTATATTTACATATTGTGTAACAATGTGTCCGTTCAGTTTTTAGTTAGAATACACAATTTATATATATATATGAAATGCACAAGTCCAAGTAGTTAGTAATTTGCTCGATTAATATTCGTCATTTTCATTAGTCGGGTCGGTTTTTGAGCTCGGTTCCGCGTTAAACTTTGATGTTAAATATAATCTATATAAATATATATTTAAACACGGTATATCAAGTTTTACCACTTCTCGTATCGGCTAGTTGACCCGAACACCAAGGATGGCCCGTTGACCGAGTTTGACCGGAACCGAAATATGAGCCGTTGACCATTTTTTACATCAGTTGACCGGACCCGAAACAAGACCTGAACCACTTGCTCCATGTAACCCGCAACCGACTCGAGAGGGTTGTCTCACCAGTGTGTTGACCGGCTTTGACCTGCTTTTGACTGAACACGAAACCTTTGAACCGAACCAACCAAAAATGAGATTGAGACTGAACCAAACTCAAAACCTGAACCGAATCTGTACTGAATGTGAAAAATAGCCGAACTAAATCTGAATCAAACTTGATACAAACCTAAGCCGCTCAAATCTGACCCGAACTCGAACCACCGCGGCTCCGGCGGCTACTGCCGTTGTTGGCCACCACTGCCTCGCCATCGCCGTCGCGCCTCCGCCGCTTGGCGGCTTACCTGCTGCCGGAAGGCGGCTCCGCCACATATCGTTGCCGCCCCTCTCTCTCTCTCTCTTGCCTGAAACCGACGCCACTCACCACAGTGCCGCCGCCTGTGGTGGTGGTCCTTTTGTGCATCTTCAGCTCGAGGTGGCTCTGCTGCCACCGCCGCGCGCCGCCACCAAGGGTTGTGGTGGCCGTTCATTTAACCGAGGCAGAGAATGTAGGTGTGCATGAGTATGGTGCAATAATGGGTGTTTTGTGAGGGTGTTTGGCGGAAAAACGGCCGGATTTACAAATCCAGTGACCGGATTCAGAGAGAAGGCAGAGGTTTTCTTTGAGGGGGCTAGGGTTTCAATTGAAGAAGGAGAGATTATGATGTTTAAATACTAGGGTTTGTAAGTGGGACGGGCCCAAGGCCCGTTAGTGTGTTTCTAGTGTTTTTCGCAGCCCGATAACATTTTCTAAAGCCCGTTTTGCTCCCTAGCTTCATAGATTGTCGTAAAATATAATGTTAAGTCGAATAATACTCAAAATTACGTCGGAAATCGTTATTTGACGCGTATTTTGTCGGTTGCGTTAAAACGCGTAAAATGCTTCGTTTACGTTTATGATCCGTTTTACGATACGATTTAAGCTACGAGTATTAAAATCCGATTATAAAATTCAATATATTGTAATTTATTAATTTCGAGACTTAATTCGAGTCCGGTGCTTCTGTTTCATCGTTAATTGCCGGTGTGTTCTCGTTTCCGCATTTGTGCTCTGTCTTGTCCGACATTCCGATTAATTCGCGTTACTATAAATGTAGGGTAATTACAAGCACAAAACTTGTATTTTTAGGCGTTGTCAGTATGTTATCCGCTGTTAATCTGTTTGAAGTTCAACGCGCACTAAAAATCACGAAATCTCAAATCGCGTGGCGTGAATCAAGTAGACGCTCCTAGGCTTTCCAAATGCCTAATTAAGTTAGTTCTCATTTAAAAAAACTACTTTTACTTGTTTTAACATTTTTTATTCGCGAATTAAGGATCGGAAAGTATCGGTGGTCACATTCTCCCTCGTTAAAGAAATTTCGTCCTCGAAATTTAGATCATGTCATCTTCTTAGAGTTTTGGTCACGCACAGGTGGGTATGAATAATACCGAGGTAATTGACTTCCAGAATGAATCAAGACTTGTCCGATTTATGTGAATACAATGTCTTACAGTCTTTCTACAACAATAAAGACCCAACAATTCAATTGAATTTGTTTTCTGAATTGATGCCAAATGAACCAGATGTTATGATACCGTCACCTATGTGACTAAGTTTACAGGGATTCAACAAAAGAGGAATTTAACCAATACGATTTCAAGTGAACGTTCACAATATGCAATTGAATTCTAGAAACAAGAAATGTGCTATCAATAGTACCTTACGTTAGTTGTTGGGAGATTGAAATTCAGAATCAACAAGCTTAATAGAATAGGACCATGAAAATGATTTGTCAACTATTGAACCATTAAATGAAATAAGATCTGTGTTGACATTATCGAATTGGAAGGATACACCGAAATACAACCGATCCTAGTGTATTATTGTCTTAATACATAGTTGCATTAAGACCATTTAAATGACGAGCCAAAGGAAAGGCACGCGTAGTTTCGCAGGAAACGATTGATCATAATTAGCCCAAGCTACAAGTTTATATCGACGCCACAAGGCATCGTAGTGATCGAAACAATTCAATAATAGCGGTGATCGAACAAATCCACCGTCTTTGTAATTAGATGAAAGGTTCAACGAAGTAAATTCAAAAATTTATTCCAAAGGAATTTCATAGAAATTTTAGTTGATAACAAAAAAAAATGAATAACAATTGAATGTCATCGAAGTTGCAAGTGGCGTTGAAATAACCGCTAGAGGTACACCGAAATAACCCATGAAATTGTGTACCGTATTCTTAATACACGGTTGTATTAAGAATGTCCCAAGATAACGAATCAACAGAGTGGATTTAATAAAAAATAGATAAACAAATAATTAAATCCATATGTGATGTGTGTAGACGAAATCAGCACAAGCTTCAACTTAATGAAAACGCCACCACAAGGTGCCGTAAACAATCAACGATTTATTGGAGTTAAGACCAAACAAGTCTACTATAGTTAGAAATAAATGAAATGCTTGTTGATATTACTTTGAATACGATGGCCACCATCCATTATATGGAATCCTTGAATCGAGTATGTATATTGAGCAAGTTTAGCCAACTAAACTTGATTTAGGTATAGATCAACAATGATATATGTATTGTCAAGGAAATTTCAACGTGGCCATACGAAGACCGTGTATGTACTTGCCAAGGAAAAATGCTTCAAAGAATTTAGTTGACTTGATATCAATGAGTCAACTTTTGCAATAATGTAGGTCATCAAGATTACGATGCAATAATTGTGTATAGCGATAACAATACTTGAAATATTTATTGAACAACCCTGAATCAAGCTAACCACATGCCAAACAAACAATGCATGTGTAACTTAGGAATTTGTCACCGTAATTGGGTGTTCACTAGTCATGAATGAAATTCTCGCGATAAGATGACCGTTAGAAGGAGTAGAGGTGCAAAAAGAAAATCTACTCACTATATCCAGAAGTCTGACTATCCAACAAAGAAATTTACGACTTACTTCGAATTTCTTGTGATGACCTGGCGTTATGTGACATCACTACGAGATGTCAGTCTTGGCGTAATCGCCATTAAGGGAGTGGGGAGATGTGAGGACTTGTGTTCTCTGTTGTGATTCCCATAATCATGATTTCCATTAGTTCGTAAAGTCCTCGTTTTGACGTACCTTGGCATGTCTCACACCGCTTGCAGGGCTACGTGACAATAGCATCATTCTGATCGACAGTCATTCCGCTGACGGAATTTGCATCGCTGCTGTAATCGTTCGTTCATGTTTTCCCAAAAGGCCTTGCCTCGATTTTTGTACGTTTTGTATTTCTACATCCATGATGTATACGCTAAGTTTCATGTATTCATGCACGTCGGCATTCTGTTTGTCGTAGGTTACCTGTTCGGGTTAGTAAAATAGCATAGTTGATATAGATAAAACCGTATGCCCGAGTTAATAGTCGTAGTTCCTACGAAATGACCTTTAATGGATTTTTGACATAAGTTAACCAAAGGTCTAAATTGCACGTTCCCAAAACTCTCAAAGTTTAACGTATCGTATGTATTCATCTCGTGTAACGGGTATAAAACACAACACTAATGCATGTTTAGAAAATCGATATGTTGACTCATTGTTTTCGGCCACGGTTGGAACCCATGTATGTGTTCTAGGCGTTTTATGTGTTCAAGTCTTAAAAAGCTAAGTCCCCAAAGGAAAGTGAGGTTAAATCCTAGGTATCTCTACAGAAACCTAATTCGCTGAAACCTATAGCTCTGATACCAATCTGTCACACCCCGAAATATCAGAGCTGGCGTGACTGGACTGGTATCTTCATTGCACAGCGGAAGTACATATTTGCTAAGACTTCTAGCAGGTGAATGTAACACCCCAGAAATTTATTTTTATATTCGATGGTGAAAATGTGGCTTGTTAATAAATGAGTAGGAATGTTGATTAAATGCCACATATGGTAACTATAAGAATAAAATTGATGATATTGCAAATTAGAGTTTAAAGCTAAGTATAAGAATTGGCCATTTAAAAATAAATAACCATACTTGAGGGGTCAAAATTGAGAAAGATAGAAAGGTGGATGCTTAAAAGAAAATAAAACACAATACACACACTAATGTGTGTGTGTGTCGTCTGATGCAAAAGGAGAAGAAGGGGGAAACCCTTCTTTCACCAAATCAAGCAATTTTATAGGAAATCTTGGCAAACTAAATGCATGAATGCACAAAATTGATCATCTGAACATATCCAACTAGAGGTATGTTGAATTTTGTGAAGTTATGGTGTCATAAGAATGTATGAACAAAGGATCTATATTGAATATTTACATGGGTATGTTGAAACTGAACATTGAATCCTAGTTAGAAGTTATATGCAAACACTTAATTGTAAAAAAATCATGTGTACGGCAAGTTGTAGGAAAATCTCCATGAATCTTGAAGCGGGTATTGAATTATAATTATGAAATTGTAAGTAATGTTGTGTTGATTAATTGTTATAATTTTAGGATTTATGATTGTTGTTGAAGGTTATGTGATGATTGGAATAATTGGGCCATGGTACAATTAGGAAGAGGTAAACAATAGTAGGATGAAATTGTATGATTTTAAGACTTTTAAGTTAATGCACACCAAGTGCTCGATGAAATGCTTTAGATGATAACTTTGAGTAATTGTGGTGTCTATGATGAATGAATATGTTCGAATGTGGAAACTTGTACTATTTGATGTGTTGAATTCATGGCAACTAAGAATGAAAGTATTATATGTAGGCGTAAAAGAAGAAGGATCGAATAAGACAAGGTCTCAAGATTCGCAAGATCGAGGTAAGTTATTTTGCTTACATATGACTTGTAAAAGATAGTTATGTTCAAATATAGTGGTTGTTGTAAAGTTGTTAGCTTAATACTTGACTAAAGAATGTCCTAAGTAAGATTGATTATAAAGTCGAACCGTAGTAAACGGGTCGAATAAATAGAATGTTATGTAGTCGAACCGTAGTAAACGGGTCGAATAAAAAGAATGTTACAAAGGAATATTATGTAGTGTAACCATAGTAAACAGGTCGAATATATAGAATGTTACGAAGGAATATTACGTAGTCGAACCGTAGTAAACAGGTCGAATAAATGTAATGTTATGTAGTCGAACCGTAGTAAACGGGTCGAATAAATAGAATGTTACGAAGGAATGTTATGTAGTCAAACCGTAGTAAACGGGTCGAATAAATGGAATGTTATGTAGTCGAACCGTAGTAAAAGGGTCAAATAAATAGAATGTTACGAATGAATATTATGTAGTCGCACCGTAGTAAACGGGTCGAATAAATGGAATGTTATGTAGTCGAACCGTAGTAAACGGGTCGAATAAATAGAATGTTACGAATGAATATTATGTAGTCGAACTGTAGTAAACGGGTCGAATAAATAGAATGTTACGAATGAATGTTATGTAGTCGAAAGGTAGTAGACGGGTCGAATAAAAAGAATGTTACGAAGGAATATTACGCAGTCGAACCGTAGTAAACGGGTCGACATAAAAGAATGTTACGAAGGAATATTACGTAGTCGAACTGTAGTAAACGGGTCGAATAAATAGAATGTTACGAATGAATGTTATGTAGTCGTTGTGAATGAGTTGAGTAAATAGAATGTTATATAGTTAAACCATAGTAAATGGGTCAACGCTCTAGAATGAAACGCTAGAATGTTTGCATAGTTACCCGGTATGAATGGGTTAGCACACTCGAATGAAATATGAGAATGATCATATAATTGAACTAATACGAAGGAGTCAAATACATGGAAGTTGTATAATGATAGCGTATCATATTGTATAAAGTTAATAAGATGTAATTACATGATATATAATACTCTTGTTGTTGTGATGTAGGTAAAGCAACGCTCAGAATGAACACACTCCAATCGCTCGCCTCACGCTTCCGATTAAAATGTCATGATCAGGTCAAAATACTTTTGTTCTTATTTTGTCATAGTATGGTTGTTAAACTTACTCAAAACATGTGTTTATAGAGTTACAAATGGTTAATCTCGTTTGTAATCAAGTTTACTTTGGTAAGGCTTAAAAGTTCAAATTTGGTCGTAAATTGTTATTGTTTAAGTCATGGTTTTTGACTGGTCGAAATATGGGCGTTACACTGAACGCCCGTTAAGAAATCGAATCCCCATGGGTTCTCCTATTCCAACCGTGCCATAGTTTGACTTTTGAAAACCTGAGAAAGAAACATGCGAAAAATCAACATAAAGTTGAGCAAGTTCATAGTTTTTTTGTTTTGTTTCAAATGAATGTTAAAACATTTAAAAATAATGCATTTGAAATCATGCATTTGAATACCGGTTTATGCGATCATAGTATCGCAAAGCGTTTGGAATGTCATAACTGTATATCGGTATCGAAATGTTTTCCATCTTGTTTTGTAAACCGATTGCCTATAACTGTTGTGTTTGTAAATCGGTAATAAAAATGTTTTCTTTCGTATTTGTAAATCGAAGTTGAATGTTTTTCTATTATATTCGTAAACGGTATTGAAATCATAGTATGTAGAATGCCTATGGAATCTAAGGATCAATAAGTGGGTAGCGAACCTACTGACATTATGTACCATAAGTAGATAACCAAAGCGAGACACTTCGTGTGTTCTAGTTTGGACGAAAAAAGCACCCCAGGGTATACAGCCAGGAGTGGAGCGTGCGTCAAGCTCAATAGATCTACACCTTTTGCACCTTGATCACTAAGTGATTAATGGTTATTGTGTTATAGTCCTGTCATCTTCCTACTTACGTATAGTGATCTATTGTTATCGCATCCCATAGCTACATACCGAATGTCACAGTCTGTGTTAGTGGGCCTAGCCCTTGTTATCTTGTTATCCATGTTGTTGGGCCTAGCCCATGTCATAAAACTCATGTATGTTTTCGGAAACGCGTATGTTTTATATAACTCGTCATGTTTGGCATAAACCTTTTCATAAACCATTTGTGTTAATTGGAATACGTTTGTGATATGGTTTAGAAATATATGATTTGTGTTTATCGAAATATTGTATGCTTTCATAATATTTTGCATGTCTTTCCACCCTCGAAAACAGTTATAAAAATGTAAAACGGGAAAAAGTGGGGGTTTATGAACTCACCTTGATATCCTTATGCAAAGCTAGCTTAACGTAATTCCGTAATGTCATTCCCAAATGTGATTCGCTAGCGTGCGTTCTATAGTATCCCTAACACGGAAGATCTATAAGTTTCTAAGTAAAAGCGGTAACTAACTACGTGTCACCGAGCTCTACCGTATCGTTAATCGAACGATTTGACGGTAAGTTGTTAACTTAATGAAAACGATTAAGTTATACTTGATTAGTTCATTTATTGTCGGTAATTAATAAGTCTTGGAAAGACTTAGTCCTCGAGAGGTTTAGAACATGTGAATATTTATATAGAAAATATATAAATATATCGATATAATCGCGGTAATCGTCCCGAGAAGTCGTACGTGTATGTAAAGAATAGTTATATGAAAATAAAACAATATATAACAACTAGTATTATGTATCGCGTCTTGTGTGATAACTTAACAAAATATAGGTATATGCCATTTAGGCGTTTGAAATAAATATAAGAAGGTATATGTACCGAATGTGAAAAATACCCGAACCAAATCTGAATCAAACTTGATACAAACCTAAGCCGCTCAAATCTGACCCGAACTCGAACCACCGCGGCTCTGGCGGCTACTGCCATTGTCGACCACCACTGCCTCGCCATCGCCGTCGCACCGCCGCCGCTTGGCGGCTTACCCGCTGCCGGAAGGCGGCTTTGCCACATATCACTGCCTCCTCTCTCTCTCTCTCTCTTTCTTGCCTGAACCCGACACCACTCACCACAGCGCCGCCGCCTGTGGTGGTGGTCCTTTTGTGCACCTTCGGCCCGAGGTGGCTTTGCTGCCACCGCCGCGCGCCGCCATCAAGGGTGGTGGTGGTGGCCATTCATTTAACCGAGGCAGAGAAGGTAGGTGTGCATGAGTATGGTAAGGGGTGTTTTGTGAGGGTGTTTGCCGGAAAAATGTCTGGATTTACAAATTCGGTGACCGGATTCAGAGAGAAGGCAAAGGATTTCTTTGAGGGGGCTAGGGTTTCAATTGAAGAAGGAGAGATTATGATGTTTAAATACTAGGGTTTGTAAGTGGGACGGGCCCAAGGCCCGTTAGTGTGTTTCTAGTGTTTTAGCGACCCGATAACATTTTCTGAAGCCCATTTCGCTCCCGAGCTTCATAGATTGTCATAAAATATAATGTTAAGTCGAATAATACTCAAAATTACGTCGGGAATCATTATCTGACGTGTATTTTGTCGGTTGCATTAAAACGCGTAAATGCTTCGTTTACCGTTTACGTACGATTTAAGCAACGAGTATTGAAATCCGATTATAAATTCAATATATCGTAATTTATTAATTACGAGACTTAACTTGAGTCTGGTGCTTCTGTTTCGTCGTTAATTGTCGGTGTGTTCTCGTTTTCGCATTTGTGCTCTGTCTTGTCCGACATTCTGATTAATTCGCGTTACTATAAATGTTGGGTAATTATAAGTACAAAACTTGTATTTTTAGGCTTTGTCAGTATGTTATACGCTGTTAATCTGTTTGAAGTTCAACGCGCTAAAAATCATGAAATCATCAAATCGCGTGGCGTGAATCAAGTAGACGCTCCTTGGCTTTCCAAATGCCTAATTAAGTTAGTTCGCATTTTAAAACACTACTTTTAATTGTTTTAACATTTGTTATTCGCGAATTAAGGATCGGAAAGTACCGGTTGTCACAGTTATTGGTTCAGGTCATTGTGTTTAATTTGTTATTCATTGTATTTTAATATGTTGTCTATTGTGTTTTAATTTCTTGTTCATTGTGTTTTAGTTTGTTGTGTATTGTGTTTTTAATTTATTTTCCATTGTGTCTTCATCTGCTCTCCATTGTGTCTTTTATCTATTGGTATCAATTGTGTCTTTTATTTGTTGTCATCAATTGTGTTTTTATTTAGTTTGATACTTATTGTGTTATATCTGGGTTTCTATAAATTGCGTTATTGGTTCAGGTCATTGTGTTAAATCTGTTACCCATTGTATTTTAATATGTTGTCCATTGTGTTTTAATTTCTTGTTCATTGTGTTTTAGTTTGTTGTGTATTGTGTTTTTAGTTTGTTTTCCATTATTTCTTCACCTATTCTCCATTTGGATTTTATCTGTTGTTATCTATTGTGTCTTTTATCTGTTGTCATCAATTGTGTTTTTATTTAGTTTGATACTTATTGTGTTATACACTATGGCCATTGTGTTATAAGTCAAGGTCATGGTCATTCTGTTTTAGTCTGTTGTCCATTGTGTCTTTATCTGTTGTCATTGATTGTATTTTTGATCTATTTTACATTGTGTTTTACGTCATGTCCATTGTGTCATACACAACTGGATTTTTGAATTTTTTTTAAAAAAAAATATAACAATATGGTACTCTTATTAAAGATAAAAAACGCTTGATTTTATGGTATATTTTTTTAAACAAATGATGTATAAAAAAGTCACGGACGTTTAAAATTGGAGGGGAAAAAGCATATGACTTGCATGTGCATATTCTCTTTCCTCTTGTAGACAAAGTTACCCTTCCCACTTGAATCCTCCTAGGACACTTGTCACTCTCTGATGACTTCTTACACTTCTTATTTTTATACTCTTTTGTAAAATAACTCAACTCGTATGATATATATATTTCAACACTCTCCGGCGGAGTTGTTGCCACTGGTGGTGTGTTGTTTGGATTTATGGCGTGCTTATGCCAGGATTTCTATTGGATTCAATTTTTAGAGAGAGAAAGAGATCAGCGAGACTATGTAAAATTACATTAATACCCTGGGTTAACTGGAAAAACAAACGATGTTAGTGTTAAACGATGGTCCTGTAGCATAACATGAACATAAAGGTTGGGTTTCGCCGATTTCATAGTGAAAGGTATGAAATGCAGTTTAGGTATAACATAAAGGTTGATTTGTGCAATTTTGTCCTTTTCTAAATTAACTCACACACCCTTATACGGGGCTGCTTAACGAGCTGGTCGAGCCTAGCATTCACTCATTTATTCTTAATGGGCTAAAATGGTAGCTCGAGTTCATCTCACAAAAAAACTTGAGCCAACTCATTTATCTAAAAACTGATACATAAGTAAGATTTGATAAAAAAATTGACTAAATTACAATTTTTGTCTTTATAAACCCCAAAAGTATAGATCAGGTTTTTAAAACGTTTTACTTTTGCTATGTATTTTTTTTTCTTGGCCTTTCCATTAACCGATTTAGAAAATCTCAGTTAAATTAAAGTAATAATGTACAAAGCACATGAAGGCAAATTGGTCTGGGTACCCTAGGGGTGTGCACGGTTTGATTCGGTTTTTTAGTCAAACCAAAATCGAAACTGAAATGTCAGTTTTTGGTTTTCTAAAATTGTTCGGTTTTAGTTTTTATGTCGGTTCGGTTCGATTTTCGGTTATTTCGGTTTTTGGAACAAAATTATGAAAGATTCAAAAAATAAAAAGTATAGTTAAAATATAAGATTTTTTCTTATATGTTTATATTTAAGTTATTATATTGTTACTTAATTAATATTGCTTACATAAACCTAACCTTCTAATCTATTTTTATGTTTCTCTAAAGTTTTTATTAAGACATTTATTTTATAATAATTTGAAAATTATTTAATTTGTATATTAAATTTTGTTATTTCTTGTAGGTAATAAATAAATCAATTCAATTATAAATAAACATGTAATGTTTTTATGATAGACACTTAACATTTAAGAATAAAATTAATAATTTCTACTAGTATTGAGTTAAACAATTAAACTTAAACATAAAAATATATGGATTGTAACTTATCGGTTCGGTTTTTTTTGGTTATTAAAATGGTAATCCAAAAACCAAACTGAAATCGTTTATTAAAAATCCGAAAACCAAACCATCGGTTTTTGTTTCTGTTCGGTTTTATCGTTTATTTCGGTTACGGTTCTGTTATTTTGGTTTTCTGCTCACCCCTAGTGTACCCCTACCCTAAATGACAATTCTTGTAGTTTAAATATATTAATACTAGCTTATCACCCGTAAATATTTATGAGTTTAGATATTAAAATTTTATTAAACATAATTGTGTGTGTATACATATATAGAAAATTATTTTTATTAATCATTTATTATTAATGATTAATATATAATTAAAATCATATAAACAAATTGTATAAACAAATTGTCTTGAGGTTTTAGACATTTTTACTATTTTTTTAACTTTTGACGTATTCGGTCAGTTTCCATATTATTTAGCTCACACGTTATATTTACTTAATTTTATTCAAGTATGGCTTACAATTATGCGTCCTTATTGAATGTTTTGGTCAAAAGTTACATTAACAATTTTAATATAAGACAAGTCTAAATGACTTCCTTTCCTTTATAATGCCAGTTGAGCCAAAGCTCTTTTGCCAATCTTTTATATTAAATAAACAATTTTTGACAAAAAAAATATGAACATTTTATTTAATTTGTACATGCTTATCCAAAATAGAACTCAAAGAGTTTGCCAAAGGGGAAAAAAACTAAGTACAATAGGAAAATAAAAAGAATGCATAATGTAAAATAAATTATGAGGCACAAGCCTAATCCAATTACCAGTTAAAATAGTCATCATTGTAGACCTTTGTATCATGTCCGTGAACCAATCTCCTCACTTTTTATAGGGTTTCACCTGTCACATTGCTGATAATACTAAAGTTAAGAACATTAACCAAAATGAAGTTTACAATAAAACCTATAGATTACCTACCACATATCCAAAAATTTTGTTTGTCAATGCTTTTGTTTAAAAGAGGGTAGGTGCCCATGTGTGGTCTCTTATATAAACTGTATTACAAATGCACGCACCATTTTGTGTATACGCCAAAACACATTGTCTAAAACAAAGCTTCGTTTACACCTACAATCTTCAAGGCAAGCCGTAGCTCCTTGCTCCATGATGGATTGTTGTTGTGGCACACCTGAGGATCAGTGCATGCTCAGGCTTCCACTTCATTACCTTGACATGACTTTACGCCAATTCTCATTCGCTTATCCCCGAAAATGGGTTTGGTAATCAAACCACGTTAATAATAATAAGAGTGGGTAAGATACCATTAGTGGTAAAGTGGACCCGTAAACGTAATAACTAGGAACAAATTAACCTAGTTAGTAACAAGTTTATTAATTATAAAACAATGAGTTATAGTCCCATTTATATAATAACTAAACTTGAGGTACTAAACGGGGAAAACCTGGAACTTGGGTTTAATAAAAAGAAAATAATAAAACATAACACACACACACTAAGTGTGTGTGTGTCGTACAGAAGCAGAGAAAGAAGGGGGAAAACTCCATCTTGACCTAATCCACAAGAATCATCAAATTAAAGGATGAATTAGGGCTTAAATCAATGCATTAACGCATATAAACGATCACCTACGCGAGCGGATCATAAGGTATGTCGAATTTTTGATATTGATGAAGTTGTGAAATTTGATGAACATCACAAGAAGCGATTTGAGTATGAATCGTAGAGGCTATGGCCGAATTAGTGATGTATACTTGCTTAGGAGCAAAACCCTAAGTGAAAATTCTACATAGGTTGCTATGATTTGGATGTCTAGATGATTTAGCACACTTAGATAAGTGGGTTTTAATCATATGATGAAATTGATGATATAATTGTGTTTAGAATCATCATGTAGTAATAAGGAACTACTTGAACAAATTGTGTGTTTGAGTATATAATCATACTTACTATGAAAAAGGGTTTTGTATGATAGAATAAAAGTGATGATAGATTCATGTTAAAATGATGTTGGTATCATCATGTGTTAAGAATGATTGATGATAATTTAACAAGTTATGATTTCGATAACTTGATTTAATAAGTAATTAAAACGGTAGCGCAAGAATAATGCCTACCGGATATTTGACAAGTTGCTTAAATGAGTTGTTGAACTCATGGTGTAATTACTTACGCTAATAGGCAGTTTGACTTTTAAAAGTCAAATTGACCAACGACATGATCGAATGATAAATTCGACATAAAATCGTAGGATGGAATAGTCGTGAATGAGTATGACTAATCTAACCATCTTACAAATTACAATGATAGTTTGACGCTTAACAAGCTAGGTGGAAGCTTGGGAAGGAAGCGGGTCAAACAAATCGAGTGTGAAGGAAAAACATAATTCGGATGCAAGGTAAGTATAGCTTACACTATTCTTGATTCGAAAAATATTCTCCTATCATACTAATTATGAATCAGATAAATATGCAATTGAAGTATAATGTTCCGACGTGTAGTCGTATGGAACAGGATAAGCAAAATGATACGAAATCATATCAATGGTTAAGAAGGAGTAAATTGGGAATTTGGACATATTATGACGAAAAGAAAATGAAATTTTAATGGTTACCTTATAGGGTAAACCAAAACAAATGATAAGGACAAAACGGTAAATTGGTCACGCGTTGACAATAACCGTTAGTTTTGAAATTACACTTTAGGGCGTAAGCCATAAGGAGTCAAAAGAGTTAAGAAATGGTATAATAGTAAAATGACCGTACAGTGTAAACCGGAGCGAGTCATGTAGATGAGATGGTAATAAATGTCATCTCGCAAAGAAAAACGGTCACTTAGACTAAACGGTCAAAAGGTGAAGGTATTACCCTTTGACAACATCGACTAATGATTATCTGTCAAGCTGTATGTTTACAGGAATAAATATCTAATGGATATCCACTTTGATAGTAATTGGTGGTTACTAAAGTAAGGTACTAACGGGTCAATATTCATCCGAGCCAGGTAAGTGTAACAGTTTAATTACTCATTTAGAACTTAAGGTTCAATGAGAGTTAAATAAGGTCAAAAATGGACATTTGGCTATCTTTTAGGTAAACCGAATGATTTACATTATAGTTATTGTGTTTTGAAAACAATATGATTATTCAAGATCATAGTTTAATATGTGAGATTTTGGGTCAATATGCCTTTTGAAATCATTTATCGTAAATGAAAGGCTTAAATGGACCATAATGCCCTTGATCGACAAATCAAACAAACGACCCTTATGGGTTGTTTAGAAATAAGTCATTTGATCAAGTAAATACTTAGAACAAGTATAAAAGCGAAAAGTATGGTTCTTATGAGTCAAATGCCTTAAAATGTGTCTTGTCGTAAAATAGTAATCCGAGGGATAAAACTCATAATTACCACATTAAAATCCACCACAATTACAGTTGTGGTGGAAGATTATTTGATAAGAAATGTGGTAATATAATGCTATAATTGAATGAAAGTGAATTATGCGGAAAAGTGCTTAAATACCCTAAACGAGTCAAAATAAGCATTTAAGTAAGAACGGGTTTAAGAATGTATATAACTCTTGATTTGATCCTAGTATAATGGACAACATTGAAATTATGAGGTTCATGAGAAATTGGGATCAAACAAACATGTTTGTTTGATGAATATATGAACGAGTCAAAACTTAGTAAATGTATACTAAGCCGAAGGCTTAAAAATCTCAAATCTTGTTAATCCGGATGTCGGATTTTAACTCCATATGATGGAGAATTAAATTACGATCACGTAGAAAGAAACGGATCGTAAAACGGATAAAAAATGAGCGAGATATGAAGGTTTAGGCGAAAAATGGGATTGCTGAAAATATACAGCACCCAGTTCAAACCTTTCTGTCAAAAAGGGGGCGTGGCGTAGCGCGACGCCCCGTAGCCTACGGCGACGCCCCCCAAAACGTGCAAAATTAAAAAAAATGTTTTCTTGTTCGTTTTAGTCTCCGGACTTGATTTAAACACATGTAAACTAAATATGACTAACTCATTTCATGTTGTATAAAATGTAGGTATATTGTAAGGTACCGGAAGACGATCAAGCTCAAAGAAGAACCGAACACGATCAAGATACAAGCTTCCGCGCTACGTTTCGACGTATTTTTTTAATGACGAACTTATTTACATAATGTTGTGTTGTTTCAATATAAAAATGCTTTTAATGAACCCGTATTTTCAAATGTATGTGTAAACGTAATTACACCATTATGGTCGAAATCTATATATAAAATAAACTGTTAAACAGAAGTAAGGGTCTTATAGATAACCTGCACAAAGTGGATTGACACGTGCAAATATTGTAGACAACAGTTTACAAAGATTCAAACACAAGGTATACGCATTCCTCAAGGCTAAAGACACGCGCACCGTGCACTAACCAACAGAAGTCACACCAAAGGGTGAATATTTTACAGTAGCCGACACGACTGTGTGTGCACCGCTAAAGCTTGGTCACACTCGAAAAATCATCCGAAGGGAAGACATTCGCTTAGTCCAAAATTCCACTCACTTGCCATTCGCACATGGGAGCAACACTAGACTGGGGGACCAGAAGGGATATGGTCTCAAATGTTGCATAAGTCATGCACGAGACCTAATCGCGTACGCGAAACCTTGACAAACTCATGGTAATTCGCTAGTACAAATGACAACTGCTTGTAATCAATCAGCGTGCGCGAGGTTTTTCTAACCAGTTTCCACGATCGTGTGATATTCACTGCTCTATTATCTCTAATAACAGCTAAAGACAAACGCAACAAGTGTGGCCAGCAACTTTCCCGCACTCGGGCGATAGGTAAGCCTAAAACTCACATTATTTACTTCCGAACACTTTTAATAATTCTAGTGCCCCTCCCAAGCTTGCACGCGGGAGCACCACTAGACTTGGAGACATGATGGGGTATGGTATTGGACCCGACCCGAACGGTCAGACATTCCCGTTACTTATCGCATTTATATTAATTATTTATTATTGTTGCTGACTAACCCAACCGCGAGGCCCAACGCGATGTAGTTTACACTACATTGGGCTGGGGACTTGTAGAGATAACCCCTAACTGGGCGTGAACCATTGAGGTTAGGGGAGGTCCATGTCTCTTATTTAAAGAGATGTTCACCTCATTATTAGGGCACAAGATATGGAGCCGCCACACTTTTTGTAGCTGGAAATAGGAGATTTTTCCCCTACTGACCATATCTAGATTCCCACTTTTCTATCTTCTTCATTACAGATCTAGATTCAAGATGAAGAACAAGGTGTGATTCTCCATCCTCTCAGAGAAAGCGGTTCAACTCACTCTCGCGGTAATTCCGTCGAACAAATAATGTTATAACTATTATTATTACTAAGGTATTATCTAAATAAGATATGAATCATTACATACATAATTACACACTATTATTTGTATCACTAAATTTACATGAATGTACTCATAGAAAAAGAAACTGATGTCAATTAGATTAGAGATGGTCATAATAATGACCGGTTTCAAACCCGACCTGGTAGAACCGACCTAGAACTGGTTCCAGTTCCTACCCGACGTATAGAAGAACCGGTTATGAGTTCAAAAAACCCATCGATTCCTACCCGGTTCTAAAAAGGATAAAAAGGTAGAATAGTAATCAAGTTTCAAAAGTGTTCTAATTAGGTCACTCGTATCGTTTTTGTCTCAATTAGATAACTTAACATTCAAATCGAGTCATGTCCTTTTTTTCCATGTGTCAAGAGAAAAATTGAGCATAGGATGCTATGGTCGGATTATTTTAATATATAAAATTTAATTTATTAAAAATGAAAACACTTTAACTACATTAAAAATTTTAAAAAATAAGTTAAAATCCACGTCATCACTCGACGTTAGCATCAGATGAAAGGGAAAAAAATAAACAAAAATCCGCATCACCACGGTTACCTATGAAATGTATGATAAAACCCTTAATTTTAATAAAAAATGAATGTTGAGTGAACTGATTAGAACACTTTTGAAACTTGAGTGAACTAATTAGAACACTTTTAAAACTTAGTTACTATTCTATAAAGTTACCCCTAATTTGTTTTACTAGTTGTATTCATGTCTAGTAGCTTTTTTCCAATAGCTATAATGACTTGTACTATGCTTAATGACTTGTACAATCAATCATGTCATGTATGCACTGTACTATAACTTAATTGGCCAACCTGTTATGTATCCACTCTACTATAACTTGTCATGTTTACAGTTGTAAACTCACTGAAACAAGTTTTCAATTAATTTATATCATATATATACGGACGTCAAAAAGCATGTTGACCTTCCTTTATTTATCAAAACGCTTAGTCTCTTCATCTTTCTAGTTTGCTCAAAACTCAAAAGGATGGCTGTATCTTTCTAGTTTAAATCCTTCATCCCTTCCTTCATCTCCTAAGTGATTGCTTGTTTGAGATATGACTTATCCCGGGTCGGTTAGGCCTTTATCGGAATTTGTTTTTCCAGAATTCCGGTTCCGGTTACACTCGGTTCCACTCTACCCGAAACCGATTCCACTCTACCTGAAACCGGTTACACTCGGTTCTAGTTTTAATGCTGAAAACCCGAGTACGAACTGGAACCAGGTACGGTTCGAAATCGGTTCCAGGTATAATAAGGAACCGGATATGCCCATCTCTAATGCCAATGGTCTCTTGGCCTATTAGTACCATGCCGGTATTTATCACTGTCAAAGCAATACATAGATTTTATGAGTTGAAATTTCACGTGTTGGACTATTGGATTATCGATCAAGCCAAGCATGATAAACTTGTCTAAGCACATAGAACAAAAACCATTCGAATGATATTTGTCAAGTTTTCCAAACATTTTGAATAACAAAGAAATTCATATATACCATTATTCTAATTAAGTGGTCTCTCATCAGTTAATATGAATAATGTTAACAATGTTATAACTAATATTATTACTAATAATATTATCTAAAGAGTTAACTGTCATTTTCGTCCCCGTGATTTGTCCATTTATGCTATTCCAGGCCAAATTTCAAATTTTCGTCACCGACATTATTGAAACATGGCAGTTTCGTCCGATAAACTAAGGTAGAATCGAATAAATAGACAAACCAGAGGGACGAAAATAACAGTAGTTAACTCATGTTTTTTTTTGATAAAATTGACATGTTTCAAGAATGTCAAATACTTTAATTGTACAAATTTTAAGTTTTGCCTAAACTGATATAATTAAACAAACTGTAGAGATGAGAATGACAGTTAACTCTTCTCAAAATAAGACATGAATCATTACACACTATTATTTGTATCACTCTCTTTATATGATACATGAATGTACTCATAAAAAAAACTGATGTTTGTATTTATCACTATCAAAGCAATACATAGATTTTATGAGTAGAGGATGTGTGTTTGCTGTTAATAAAAACAAAAAACTAATGTCTTTTTTATTCTCCATAAAACAGATATACAATCAATTGTATCACTATGTATGTTTACATAGACATAAAAGAAACGTACTTTGTGTATTCTGGTTTTTAAAGGTCTGTAGTCAGGGTGTCGATCTACCTATGCATTTATGTACATGAGTGGTTTTTGTTAATCTACTTGCATATGCAAACACGTAATTTCAAATGCAAGTCCTGGAAGAAATGCCATCTCATCATTTATCCTAATGTCAAAACATTTGTTATAACATTTTTAACCAAAACAAACAATTGTAGAAAATAAACAAAATACTCATAACATAGTTTATTAGAAAACGGTGCAGTACAAAGTGCAATCCAAAAGTAACATCTCAATGCATACCAAAACGATGATGACAAGTCTCCCATAATTAAGCTTTAACGTGTGAGTAATAACGGTAAAGAAGACCTAACAGGAACAGACTCAACAACATACAGCGTAACGGGTTCATGGGTCATTTTTAATGCCTCTTTGTAAAATACCTTAAGGTCCTCGTCGTCAGCTATGTCGACAACTACAACATTATTTTGGTTAGAAGATGAAAAGGGAAATTGGTACATCATCCTAAAACCGTCAGAGGGCAAGTTCACCTTGGCTGACACTCTAGTTTTGAAAGCAGAATATTAATCGTACTGGTCACACTCTATCGTACGCCTCATAAAACCTAACAAACGATACTCCATAACTCCGTTAACTCGCTTCCATGTGCCCCCGGTGCAAATCATTATGCTAACTTCCTTTTTTTCTGTATGGATTAGGCTGAGTAAAGAAAATAAACAAAATATCATAGATGATACAAATTCAGTGTTCTTTACATCAAATATCATGAAGGTAAATAAAAGTAAACAAAAAAAGAGTTCTAATAGTTATAAATTTACAAATCTAGGAAAGAATAGTAGAATACACACAAATAAAACCAATAGTCATAAGCCTTAACCGGGTCCAAAGATCATGTTGACCATATATAATATTATATGCACAAATAAAAAAAAGAGCCTTGTTCCCCAAATCGTATTTAGGCCTCCTTAGAAACATATCATAGTATAGCTCATGTTGATGCAATGAGTCGAATTTAGGCCGATAACTGAGAATTGAAATTCATATCTGTGTTTGGTTTTATATACAAATTTCTTGGATGATGGAGGAATTCAAAAAGATTTTCAGTTGGGATACAAAGCATGCATGGTTTAATGGAATTTTAATGCTTTAAGACCGTTCATTAACAACAGCCAATCTTTACTTATTCTTCAGTTTTCAAAAATATTGGGTTTTTAGAAATTACTAAATGATAAGTTTTTTCTCTTAATAGACTACCGTAAATCAATGTTATGCTTACTACCTGCACCAAGCTACGACTAGATTCCAGAAGAAAAAAAAAAGGAAAAGAAAACACCATTAAGACCGTGGGGTATGTCTTGGGTTGATTAAGTGACAAATGACCAACCATGTTTATAGACCAATATAATATGCAAATATATTCATTATTGTATAATTTGTTTTCGAAGTTTCAATAAAAAAAGTTAATGAACTTATAGGTTTATTATTATTATTACTATTATTATTGTTGTTATTATTATTATTATTTTTACAAATTCACTTAATTTTTTTTTCCTTGCATAAGAGACCATTGGTGTGGATCCTCTTCCACTAACAAATTGACTCGGTAAATTTGTCTACAGATTACTTTATCTATAATAAAGTAAATAAAAGAATAATTAAAATCGTTACTCGATATATTGAAGGGTTAGTATATGTAGGGTTTTAATTTAAACGATTGTAAAAATAAATAATACGATTAAATAAACATGACTATAGTTAAAAGTTAACTTCAATTCTAATAAGTTAAACAAATAATAATTAAAAAAAGAATTAAACTTGTAAAAAGATATAAAAAACTAATAATTGTAAAAAAAAACACCATTTCTTAAACGTCAAGGGTTGTAAGATAACTTTATTAAAGTTTGGGGTCAAAATGTAAATCGATTATAGAAAAAGGATTATTATTAAACTTTTGTATACAAATCTATTAAGGGGTAACAACATAAATCGTGATAAAAAAGAATTAATGGTGTTTAGGGGTTTATCATAACTCTAATAAAGTTAAGGGTTAGAAACCTAAATTAACTAAATAAACCAGTAATATTGTAGTTGTTACACCTCAATTTCCACGTAGATCCCGGTGGGGAGTATTGTGACGTAAGATTGATAACAACATAACCAAACAACACAGAGTAACACAGCGGAAGTCTTGGATTTAAAATAATATTACAAACCGAAATGTTCAAATGTTCAAGTTACATATACAACGACTTGTAATAAGATCCACAGGCGGATCATAAAATGTACAAAAATGTTCAACAGACTCTTAGGAAGAACTAGGGACTTGCAAGATCCTCTACATCGCTATTGAGCAGCTCCCAACACATTTTGAAAATCTTTTCAAAATTGTTTGTAGTGCACAAGGCACATTTTTATAAATAACTTGGGACAATTCAAAATGATCTTGTATACAGTTTTACAGATCTGTTAATACATATGGGGTCTGGTGCAAAAACTGACTAACATGATTAACTGACACGCCATTTAAAAACTCACAAGGAGTATATAAAATAATTTAGCATTAGCATCTGACAGGTGTATGCCTACACCCTGTGCTTAGGTCGTGGCCATTAGTAACTTAAATGAGCCGAGGATATCCAAGACACGGTCGAGTTAACCTCAATGTTTAAGTTATCAGACAATACAAATTAAAACGGCTTATGAGATTTAGTTAAATCACAATTCGAAAACATGATCCCATACCCGACCAAACGGTAATAATATACCGTATCCCAAGCCCGTATAGGAAAAATAGGTTAAAGGTATTTACCTGAGCTAATTCTTCAAAAGATTTAATAACTCAGCCGTTAATCAAATAGATAAGTAAAGGTAGAAATCTACTGAAAGGCTCTAGTCTGGAATGATGGTATTAATAACCAATTAGAATGCTAACGGGTCCTATTTAAGTCATAGACTCGGACCGGCTAGTCTTAAATAATGAAAACGGTACGATACGCTAGATTAAGCGATGACCAGAATAGAATGTAGTTTACACCCGACAAGTGCTAAGACTTGCATAAGATGGGTAAACATATAACATTCTGGATTTTGAGATAAAAATGATAAGGTTAAACCTGTTTCGGTTAAATTACATAAACTAGTCACGTAGGCTTAACCGTACGCATATAAGCGATACCAGGTAACCGGATGAGTCATATACAAGTTCCATATGCCATTATACATTAAACATGTTATAATATCAGTAGGATATTAACATGTATTCCCGTTAAGGTTTTAAAATAAAGTTAAGCCTCGTAAGGGCGTTTTGGTCATTTACGACTTATAAAAGGAGCTTGCAAGTAAATTTATGTCATGGTCATAAACATTCTGGAAAATAATTAATTTATGATGTTATGTCAGTAAGATATCAAATATATGTGTGGTTCATAGATTAGGACCAAACTATGCACCGTAAGGGCATTTTGCACATAATTTTGATAGCCTAATTGGGATTCTGAGTTTAGAATATGTATTATTTTGGTCAAAAAACACAATAAGGATAATGTAACCGAATTTGATTTTGTGAGGTTGAGTGCTTGTGCGTCAAATGATTGTATGAACAAAATAGAATGGTAAACTACAATGAACACCAAGATTTATACGAGGAAAAAGCCCTTGATCAATGTATGATCTCCGGCATAAAAAACCTCGGGTGATGGAAACTACCGATCACCGAATGTATTATATGAAAAAGATTACAAATTTGGAAGTATTGAGCTTGTTACAATGATTGCTAGTGTAGTATTCGAGATAGAATGTTTGCGGATGTGTGTGTGGAAAGAATTATGCAAGTGTGTTCCTACTTAGCTCAATACCCCTCTTATCTTAGCTAAAAATATCTTTAACTAACTATCCGAAAATCTCGCTATGCATCCACGTTCATCTTGAACGGTTATTAGCTTATGCACGTGCTGGAATTATAAGCATATTCCCCGCGATTCCCGGTTAGAACAAGTCTTTCTTCGTCCAATATCTGCATACAAATATTAAACAAACAAGAGAACAATTGTTAGTAAGCATACATATAGATAAGGATCCTTGATCCTCAGACTCCTTGCTTCATATGTTAAGGATAAATAATTCAGGTTAAGCCTCAGGATAAATGATCCAGACATGCTAAAAATTAGCCCCTAACAATTGCCCCCAAATATGACGGATATGACATCAATCAGATTCGTCATATTTCCATTCAATGCGGACTAGCCGTTGCAACACACAACTAGCCGTTACACCGTCTGACGTCATCCATGGGATAGGCTATAACCATCATTGCGATATATAGGTTAGAGATAAGATCCTGGATTTATTTAAAGATCATTCATCTCCTTTTAAAATCCTCATATCGGAAGCATAACAGGTACTCTCTCTCTTTTTCAACTTCCATCTCTTTATTCTTCATGTTTGCTATTATGGCCAAGATGGCTACACGATCCTCTCCTGATAAGAACCAAAGTGACGATGCAACCCCTAAGAGTCAAGACCTGCTAGCCAATCCATCCTTGGAGCTTTGCAAATTCAACGACCAAGAAATCGACGGTCTGCGCCCTTGTTTCCCTCCGACGATGGTTTTCAGGTCGTATGATGCCACCATGAAGAGTGACGCCATGTCCCCTGTCTGGGCATGCTTTCATGTTCTACCTTTCCTTCTTGGCTACAGATACCCCTTCCCTAGCTTTACCCAAGGGTTTTTCACCCTTACTGGCATGAGTTATTGCCAAGCCATGCTGATGTTGTGGAGGGTACTGTTCACCATAGAGCAGCTTATCAGACATGAAGGAATCCATTTCACCATATTCGAGCTTTCCTATCTTTATAGCCTTGTTATCCATGGTTCTAACGAATTTTTGTTGAAGGCCAAAGCTCACCAACAACATCCCATCCTCAAGACCACTCAAAATGGTTCCACATGGAAGAATCAGTTCTTCTTTGTGCGAAGGGACTCTATTCCAGAAGGGAATAGTCTGCCCAAGAAGTGGGTCTTGAAAGGTAGGATATAGGATCCTCGTATTAGACTTGTAGAAAGTTTCTTTTCCATCGCTAACTTATGCCATTTTTATTTGCATGCAGTGACCAATTTCGTCTGCCTGCTAATTCTCCTGGAACTGCAGAAAGGGTTGCTCTGTTCTGGACTTTAGATCCAACAGTTAGGACATTCAAGCCATAGATAAAGGATCCTGAAACCAACACTTCCACCTCCTACACAATGTCAAGGTAGTTTTCTATTTGAAAATAACATATTTTCTTTAAGGCAGGAAATTTATGCACATGTATATATATATATATCAAATACTAGTAGAAAACTTCTCTTTTTTATAATGTAGGTGCTCAAAAGTCCACCAGCAAGTCCATCATATTCAATCTCTAAACATACAGACTCGATCCAAGACCTAGACAATAGACATCATGTATCAACAAACTCCCCCTTGGATATTGTCATAGTGTCTTGATCAGTCTTCAATCTCTAACATCTTCCGAAGAAGTTCTTGTATGGCTTTCGACGTCTCACTTGCTTAGGAATCGGCGTTTGGTCAGTAGGAGGTGCCCATTTCATGAATTGAAATCTTCTAATCCTTGCCTCCCTACCCCTTTCATGTATCTTTTCAATACGCTTCTCTTCCTTCGAGAACTCTTCTTTTTCAAGCTCTCTCCATCTTGATTCCCACATGTGACCAGAATTAATACCATGTGCATAGCAAACATTAATCACACCTTGGTATTGCTTTGCTTGGACTTCTTCGCGCTTATCGGAACAAATCTTGTTAAAGAACAAGCATTTGACATCTTCTTTCGAGCAATTAACTAGCCATATCGGGTCTAGTATTCGTATCGTTCTCCAAAGCCCCATATCCTTCTTCGTTCAATCCGTTATGGATCCTTTTCTTTCGTTATATCCTAATTTTTGTCAGCACGCAACACAATCACGGCTTCACTATTTTCTGGATCCGTTTGCCACCAAAAAAAATAAGAATGAAAATCCTGTTCGATTGGCTTCAGTGGCATATTCTTCATTGCTCGAGGATGCTTCATCACCAGTGTAACATCCCTTTCACCCGTTTTCTTGTTAATTTTTACTCTTTGTTTAGGGATAAACGGCTTCCTTAGCTCAAACCCTCTTGATGCTTCAAACTTTATCACCCTCCAGAGTCTTTGTTCGTTAAATTTCATCTGTAGACTTATATTCTTTGTTTGCACAAATTCTTCAACATCCCAATACGGCAATGTCTTTATGTCTGTTAGATGTCTGAAATATTGAACCCCATACTCTCTTTTAACAGCATATACGTCAAGGTCTCGTATCCATCCCCAACTTAGAATGTCTCCCAAGGATTTGTCTTTATCACGTGTGAAGAACGCTAGAGGCCTTTTAAACTTTCTCTCCTTCGGCATTTCTTTAAACCACGATCTTTTTGCCTCAACAATCTGCTGTTTAGTATAACGTTTTGGAATGTTGCCCGTCTTCATAACTTCATTGATCTTTTGTTTCAACAAATCAACATCTATTTGGCTCATCAACTCTTCAATCGTAGGAAACTTGTCAGTGTTCAGATTAGAATACTTTTCAGCTTCGTCATCGTCAGAATCTTCAAATATCACACGATCATAGTCATCAGCATCAGACACACGTTTATACACATACTCTTTCGGTTCGATTGTATTCATATTCACTAATTCTTTCTTCGAAATCGAATTCGAACGAATCTGTATCAACTTCAAACATTCTTACCAATTCTTCTTTGGTGTAGCTATGTGCAATCTCCCCTTCCTCTAAGTTCGGATCTAACATTATCTAGTCAATGGCTTTTCATGCACCGCAATAACAGGCATAACAATAACAGCATCAGAAATATCAACATCCTGTGGCCCTATCTGCTCAGTAGACTCCCCCTTACTCGGTTCATCCTCCATGTTAGCATCATCGTTGATTAGGGATTCGAAATCAAACTCTGAATGAACTTTAGCGGAATCAATCTTCAAACCAACGCCCCCTGATCATCATTATCATCATCATCATCATCATCTGAATCATCTTTAGTATCGTCACCGGCAGGGTCGTTGTCATTATCATCTTTATCTTCCTCGCCGTCGTCTTTCTGTTCTGCTTCAGACGCTTTGATTGATTCAACATTCTGTTCAGGAACACTTTCAGTAATAACATCTGTTTCAGGAGCTTTCTCAGATTCAACAACTTTTTCTATCAATGGCTCCTCTGAAGTAATAGGGATATCATCAATCACCCCTTTGCCTTTGCCCTGCTCTGCTAACTCTTTCTCAGCCTTTTCTTTCGCCTCTTGAACATCCAATCGATCATATTCAGCATTGAAGTCAATGCCCAGACTATTAGTAAGAACTTTCTGAAGTCTGGAAAATCTTCTATCAATCATATCACGTTCAGATCTCAGTTCAGCAATCTCTTTTTCAACTTCACTCTGCTTTATTTTCTTTTCAAGAGCTGTTTATTAACTTCGTTCTGTTTGACTTCATCTTCCATATCTTTGAGTCTTTTCTCTAGCTTATCAATTGGAATGTCTTCAAACCAGGTCAAAAGATCTTCGGCAGTAACATGATGTGTAATATTGTCTGGAATATCACCGAAAGCAACTTTAAATTTTCTAGCTCTTGTACTTTGAGGAGTTGATTGCCTTGATTTCTGAGAAATAGCTTTTGGAGTACCCTTTGCAACAATATTTGGACTTGAAGCAGGCGTACTTTGAACAGGAACTTCAAGAGTAACTGATGGTGGTTCTTGTGTGATAGTGATTGGTGGAACTTGTGTAACAGTCGTTGAAGGAATAACAGATTCGATGATTGGAATTTCTTGCAGATTAGTAACAGGAGTTTCTTGTGTAACTCCTTTCTTTGTTTGACTGAGATATCTGCGGCTTTGAGTTTTCTTCCTTCCACGTGTGCTAGGAGAACATGTAGCTTTCTTATTATCTCCAGCTTTTGACTTTGAGCGCTTAGATTTTTTCTTTAGACGTTCTGAATCAGAAGCCTCTTCAGCAGATGGCTCGTAAAGATCTTCACCAAGTTTTTTCAGTCTTTCTTGCTCTTTTTCTTTTTCTGTTTCTTTTTCTCTTCTCTCAACAGAATCTTCAGACGATTCTTCATCTTTGTCTGAAGTAGCAGATATAACCTCATCGTCCTTTTCTTGACTTTTAAACGTTAGCCACAACACTAGAACCCTCTACATTATGAACATTTTCGTCAGGTTCATCGATTAACATAGTATCAACCTTCTTTGACGCCCTTTTGCGCTTTTTCTTTTCAACTACCACCACATGCTTGATATACCAGTCACCTCTTTTCTCTTTGAAGTTCGTTAACAAAGCAGCTTCCTCATTCTCGTCACCACTACCATCCTTACACCATTTGTTTTCAGGAGGTGCGACATAGTCTGCTTTCACAATAGCACCATATACAGGCTTAGGAATAGGTGCAGAGTCTTGCTTCTGAAAGATCTTGAGCTTCTTCAGTGTGGTTTCATCCATGTGGCTCAAGTAGAGAATGTCGTTCGGATCTTTTTCTGTATCTGTGAACTTCTCATCAATAAGCATCTGAATAAATCTCGGGTACATTACCAAACATTCCTTTCCCATGTTCTTCGCCATGAAATTAAAGATGACTCTTGAGAAGTTGTATTTCTTGTTAAGAATCAAAGTTGTAACCATGCAGGCCATGTAGTCTTGAATATCATTGAGCCTCGCTTTCCTATGGCTGAACGCGTGAATGATAGCATGAATGAGTAGCTTGTAAGGTAAAGGAACACTGCCTTTCTTCATCGTTGGCTCATTTGCGTGACCTTTATAGCCCATACGGAAGAAACAACCTTTAACCATTCGTTCTTCAAAACTGATTGGATCACTTGCATCGTCGTTGAACTCTAAGACTCTTCTGATGTCAGCTTCAGTGATCAAGAATTCTTTATCTTCAGTACCGACACGAACTGCAGACTTTATTACTTTGTTCGCCTCGTCATATAATGTTGCGTTCCAGAAGAAGTAGACGTGCGATCTATAGACGACATGCTTATCTGTGATCGCCTTTGTAATAGGAATACGCCCTAAAAATTCCAAGATCTCTGCGAATGCCGTCAGTGTAGGATAGATCCTCTCGTCAAGCGAAATACAAGTATTATGGAACTTGTTAAATGATAGTTTGATATTATGCGGACAGAAAAATCAATCAAATTAGAAAAAGTAATAATTTTCAACAATTTCAATCACGAACACATCAAGTTCGAGCAAACTTGATTGACAAAACACATCAATCACAGAACAGACCAACAACTTCGGCCGAACATTATCAACAAACAAGTTTTTGACATTTTTAGGGAAGTTCGGGCGAACTTGTATTTATTACAGATTTTTTACTTTTGATAAACAAGTTCAGCGAACTTGTTTATTAACAGAATTCAAACACTATGATGACAACTTTGCCCGAAGTTGTCTCAAAACAACTTCAGCAAGTTCGGGCAAACTTGTCATCACTACCAACAAAAACCTGCAATATTTTCACATGTCCAATGGTCACTTTTTAAATATTTTTATGATCTAAACATGTTTATTAAGCATTGTCGTTAATCAATTTGTTCGAATAACACCTAGATCTATCTGATTTTAAATTTTCGATCCAAAGATGTTCAAACAGGATCAATCCATGGGTGATTTGTGAAAGTTATACCTCATCCATGACTATAAGTGTGCCAGTCACCTATAATCAAACTCAAATTGGACAGAGTAACAGCAAGAATTCAGCAAAATCAAAATCTCTCACAATTCGCCTTAACAAGTTCGCTCGAAGTTTAGAACAGGTGAATGTGATTATGAGGGAACTTGGACTTTTATACTAAATCAAGTTCGGACGAACTTGATTTCATTTCATCAATAACTAACACATAACTTCGCCCGAAGTTCAGCATTCTTTAAACAAATTTGTTGTATATAACTTCGGCCGAACTTAGTGATTTCCAATCTCAAAATTTTCAAACTTTTCAAATTTAACCCTGAACTTTCACATGTTTACCAGTTATGAAAATCCACTCAGTTGACCAAGTCCAAGTTAATGACCTTGGTTAACCGATTTGTCTGCCGAGTCCAAGTTAATGACCTTGGTTTGACCCGTTATAAAGAAACTAATTTTTTCTTCAAATTAAAGTTTCAAATTAATGAACTTTTCATCGTTTTTCGTGCATTTTGATTTTACATATTAGCTCCCATCCCGTTGTCATCAAGATTCCAATAACTTAGCACCACTCCGAACTCCAAAGATCCGCTTTCCATCATTGGCTGTTGAAAACAATGTGGAAACAAAATCTTTTTATATTTTCGAAAGTTTATGCTAAAACACACTAAAAATCTTTTTGGGTTTAAATCTGAAATCAATTAAGCTATGTACAAACATATTTACAGACATTTTTTTGTGAATTCGTGTCAAAGGATCATATCAGTTGATTGAGATATATCACCAGAACCGTTGACCTTTTTATGACTTTAAGTTTTAAAATCGTTTACCTAGATTGTTGATATGTTTGTCCATTTAAACTTCAACACATTTCTCAATTGTTCCAAGATATTTTAGGTAGAATTATGAAACTTGACTTAACTATGGTTCCCATCTCAGAATATACTCCCGTATCAAGATTCCCTAGATTTCATCTTACAGGTGAGCATAGCGTAATTGATATATGTATCTGGGTTATGCGAAGCCTTGAGAGCTCAGGTTAATACTAGCGTATCGACAAAGAGATGAAGGCTCGACTTTAAGGTGTGTTCCAATTAAGGAATCTTTTAAGCAATGCAATTGATTAGATCTTTCAATTCTTTCAATTTTGCTGCAGTTTTAGGGTTTATAGCAAAAGCATTATAGAAGTTCTAGGCTATTGCTTTCGCAAAATTAGAAGAACTTGTATAATACCCCAGATATCAATCATCTATAAAGACCTCGTATCTCAGAATCAGGCAATCTCTCAAACGAAATTTCGGAGTACTAAGTCCATATATCCGAGAGATGTTAATCCACAAGTTTAAGCAGTTGTAAAATTTAGTTTATATCCCGGAAACAATCTATTGAACGTGTAAAGTCTATCGACACATCCACAGTAAGACACGTTTATCACTTTTTAAACTTTACAAATCCTTAGCATACTGTGATAGTCCACTGATGTACTATCATTTCCTTTTTGACACAAAATTCTTTTTGTCCTTTTCAATGTTTTTATACTTTTTGGTTTTTCATATGTTTTTTTATTTTCTCATAATATTTCTCCCCCTAAAATCAAAAACATATTTTTGTATTTTAGTTTTTAAGAAATTCTAATCCTAAAAGGTAACAAACCAATGAGGATCACGAGAACTCGTCGTCTGATCCATATTCAACCTCTGCATCTGCACCTGTCAAAAGATTTTTCATACCATTAAGCCTCATTAAGTATTTAAACCGTGAAAGAGTAAAAGGTTTGGTATAAACATCAACTTTTTGTTCATTGGTGTGGAGTTTCTCAATTCGTACCAACTTCTTTTCGTAGCAATCACGAATGAAGTGATATCGAATCTAGATATGTTTTGTTCGAGAGTGATGAAATGGATTTTTCGTTATGTCGATTGCTGCCTTATTGTCTACATATAAAGGAGTGTCAAGAAATTACAATCCATAGTCTCTCATCTGTTGTTGTATCCACAAGATTTGTGAACAACAACTGGAAGCCGAGATGTATTCAGCCTACAAGTATAGAGAGCGACGTTTGTTGCTTGCACTGCCAAGTTACTAAGCGTGTTCCAGAGAACTGGCAACCGGCCGTCTTGGACTTTGAGTTTAATTTGTCGACACCGAAATCAGAGTCCGCATATCCCGTCAGATCGGAGTTGTCATTCTTTGATACCACAAGCCGATGCTTGGACATCCCTTCGAGTATCTGAAAATGCGCTTCACGGTCTGCATGTGAGATATTATGGGACTCGACTGATAACGTGCACAAAGACATGTAGGATACATGATATCTGGGCGAGTTGCCATCAGATACATCAAAGATCCTATCATCGACCTGTAAAGAGTATCATCAACTTTGGTTCCGGTTTCATCGATGCAAATTCCGTGATTGAGTGCTAGAGGAGTAAATAACGGCTTCGAGCTTTCCATCTCAAACTTCAAGATATCATGAACGTACTTGGTTTAGTGGATGAAAATACCATCTGGCAACTGATCAACTTGTAATCCGAGAAAGAATTTCATTTTACACATAGAGCTCATCTCGAATTTCTACTTCATGATCGTTTCAAACTCTTTGCAAAGATCGTCATTTGTCGAACCAAATATGATGTCATCCACGTAGATTTGTACGATAATTAGATGACTTCCAACTTCTCTGGTAAATAGCGTACTATCCACTGTTCCTCTGATAAAGCCATTGCCGACGAGATGTTGAGTTAACGTCTCGTACCAGGCTCTCGGGGCCTGATGCAAACCATATAGTGCTTTATCCAGGAGATAAGCTTTTTTCTTGTTCAGCGGATTGACAAACCCCGCTGATTGGCCGACGTACACTTTCTCGCGTAGCTTACCGTATAGAAAAGCGGATTTCACATCTAACTGGTACACTTTAAATCCTTTCCAAGCAGCAAATGCAAGGAAAATACGAATGGACTCCAGCCGAGCTTTGTTGCGCACTATCACTCCACGATCATCGCGCTTGCACTTGAAGACCCAGTTAGTATCTATCGCCTTTTGATTCTCCGGTAGGTTAACAAGCTTCCATACCCCTAGCTTCTCGAACTGTAGCAATTCTTCTTGCATTGCTTGTACCCAATTTTCATCTCCTGAAGCTTCAGAAACATTCTTCGGCTCAATCTGGGATATGAAGGATGAATAATAGCAATACTCTTGAATCGGAGCTACTCGAGTATAGGAACAACTTAAAGCTTTGTTAATCTGGCTCCTTGTTCTCACGCCAATTTGCAATTCGCCAATTATTGAATTTGATGGGTGGTAAAATAGATTCTCGGCATCACCTCACTTGGAACATCAATAATATTCTCTTGATTGGTAATATTCAAATCAACCACCAATTCAACATACTTGTAATCTGCTCAGATTCTTCGTCAGAAGAAGATTCTCCATCATCATCAAACGTCGGAACCTCATCAGAGTCAGAATTATGTGCTTGAGAAAGATTTGGTTCCACTGTAGAATTCACTGGTTCTATAGCTGGTGTTTCTTATGCTTCAGAAACTTGTTCGACTGGAACACCACTACTACTCGGACCTGCACCAGAAGATGATGAACCACAGTTGGTTGATTAACCACTATTGGTCTAGTAATCTGCTCTTGATTGGCCGACTGATGTAGATAGTATAACACTGCAATGTCTTCTTCAGAAGGCACTTCTGGCAAGTCAAATTATTTCCACAATTCACTATAATTGAACAACCAAGCATCGCATGCTCTTTGAATCGGAGTGACTCCTTCTGAGGTGTATATGACCCATCTTTTTGTGCCAAAGAATTGACTCCTTCTCTGTGGCCTTCGTTACGAAACATTGAGCCGACTTTGAAGTAGTTGTAGCAACACTCATATCTAGCACATAAAGATCATTCTCGTGCGGAGCGCGCATGAGAATCCACTCTTCTGGAATCTTGAAGCCCGGTTTAATGATCATGCACTCATTGTCGTTGAAATGGGTGGTAAACTGCTTATCACATATCTGAGAGATACTGAGAAGATTGCCCTTAGCTCGGCGATATAACTAACCTTATCAAACGACACTACACCGTTGGATAATTTTCCCTCAGCAACGATTCTACCTCCCTGATTACCCGCAAATCCCACGTATCCTCCATTGATTGCTTTGATATCGAAGAGTAAGGCACACATCCCTGTCATGTGACGTGAAGCTCCGCTATCCATAATCCACTTCGATAAGATGGATCTTTGGAGCCCTTGCACATGTAAAGAAACTATTTAAAGAGGGAAACCCAAGCCTTTCCGGTCTTGGGTGGAATCCTAATATCGTAAGTAGGAACTTGCAATTAAACACTCGGAACTTTCTGATCAGTCTTTGTGTCTTTGACAGTTTCATTTTTTACTGATTCAGAAGTTATCTTTGAACCTTCAGATGATGATGAAGGTTTCTTAGCAACCCATGACTGAGATTTCATTCTAGCTTTCTTAATGTAGAATTTTGAATCTTTGTTTGCATTCGATTTAGAAGTTTCACCTTTTTCAAAAGTAGATTTTTCAATCTTAGGTTCACTTTTAGGTTTCACTTCGATGTTAGATTCATTATTTCTTTTTAAGATTGTGATTGGTTTTGAAATCTCTGGTTGCTTAAGTTTCTCATCATTTGAAGTTTCCTTTCTTAGTTGATACATAGGCTTTGATTTCGGACACTTGCGAGCAATGTGACCAACTTCATTGCATTTGAAGCAAGTCCGAGTATCAGAATGTCCATTCGTGGGTTTTACTCCACTTGTGGAGATAGCCTTATCACGAAGTTCCTTCTCCTTTTTAAACTCATCGTTTGATTGCTTTCCAATCAAAGATTCTTCCTGAACCGTACTAGTCCCATACACAAATTTCATGTTTTTATTCTTGTACTCGTGAAATGGTGACTTTTGTTTCTTTTTAGGTTCATCTTCTACCTCCAAACCCAAACCCGCTCTCCTATTCTCAGGAAAGTCACCACCATTCCTTCGGTAGTTGTTATAATTTTTCTTGGGTTTTGAGTAAAACTTCTTCTCATTTCTTTCCATATCATCTGTGATATGATGATACTTCAACAAGTTTGAACAGTTTATCGATTTGATCTTCTTTCACGTTTCGAATCGGAAAACTATCGTCAGAATATAGTCTATCAGATTCCTTAACTTTGTACATGACAACGTTAGGATCATCACTTAGGCTATCTTCTAACGATGTATCGTCATTTTCGGATTGTGATTTCGAACTGTTCGAACTCGAGTTAGCGCTCTCAAAGCTGCCATCATCAGAATCATCCCCCAAAACATTTTCTACCACATTTTTCACAACCGCTTCACTGTCATCATTTGATGTTGTATAGACTACATCAATGTTCTCAGGCAACTTATCTTTTGTTTCTGATAAAAGTGTTATGTTAGTTGCCTTTTCAATACCATCCACTTTCTTGGGGCAATAACTTGCAAGCAGTGGAGGTGGAACATTGTTATACTCTTTACGCTTCATATTTTTTGGTTTTTCAACAGTTTCCTCCAACTTAATCATAGGAAGAATGTGATCGATGACATAAGCATTGGTCGTGTGACTGAGCAAAAGTTGCCTACACGCTCAGTTTCAATTTTCATGTCTTGAAGCTCTTGTCTTGTTTCAGCAATGGTGTTTATATACATGTTAATAGCTTTTTGTTTTTCAATTACCGTTACTTTTAACATTGTTATTGAGGCAGCTTCTTCTAAGTTAGCTTTCTCAACATTGCAATAAGTGCCTTTCATCTTATCATAAGCTTCTTTCATTGTGTGATAATCGTATCTGAAATTTTCGTTATGCACATTAAGATCGCTTATGATTTGATCTTTTCAACACATTGCTCACAAGACTTTGTGCACTTTGTGCAAGGTTTTTCAACCTCCACAACTCTCACAACTTCCTTCTCAATCACTTTTACCTCAGAATCTACCTGTTTCAGATTAGCCATCATTGCTTTGTTCGCAATCTCTGTGAGGTTCTCTTCGTTCATCTCCTTCGTTACGTCAATGACCACCTCGACCTCTGGTTTCTTTTCTACAGCCACTTGCTCTTGCGATGTGTTTTCAAAGCAACCTGCAAAACTAGAACCAAAGTTAGGAGAGATAATGTTCTTCACCTTTGTCTCGTGATAGTACATTTCCTCTTCCTTTGTTCTCTACAGATATTGTTCTAGAATCGCATTCTCAAAAGCTGCATCCATTGATTCAGAATCATCCACTATCTCAGCTATCAAAGCAACACCAGTCTTCTTTCCGATATACTTAGTCCAATCAAACCCTTCGTCTTCATGAGACACAACTAAGGCTTGTTCGGTTGGCTTTGAGGAATTATCTTGAACTTCAATTTGAGTTTTCTTTGGATATGGCTTGTAATTCAATGCTTTCTTGTAATAGTCATTGTTGTTGCCGAACAGACTTTGGTTGCCACTTGCTTTTTGGTTTTTGCATTCGCGTTTAAAATGTCCCTTTTGGCTGCATCTAAAACACGTTACTTTCGACTTGTCGAATCAAAGTTTATTGCTCGAGTTTCCAATGTCTCTTCCTGTGAGCGCTACAAACTTCGTGACTCTTCTAATAATTGATGCCAAGCTCCATTTAATATCCATCAACTCCAACTCCTCTTAATCAACCTGATCGTAATCCTCAGCAGTCATTTCTGGATTTCCGATCTTCCCCGCAACTAAGCTTTCGTAGGATTCAAGAACGGTTGTAAGTAGCGCTATATGTTGTTTGGCTACTTGTTCAGGAAAAACATTCTTCAGATTGACCGCTATGTTGCACTGAAAGACGTTCGGATCAGAATTGGACTGATTTGACTGGTTAGTTTGACTCTGAAACTGTGAATTTGAACCAGTGCTTGAATATCCAGAGTTTGGAGGACTCTGATCATAATTTGGATATGATTGAGTGTTCTGTTTATTTTGGTACGAATGATTCGAGGAATTCATATTCGCACTGAATGCCGTCTGAATCTTCGGACTTGATATATCTTGAGCACCACTCTTGTAATACAAACTGACGTCTTGAACAACATTCGCATTCTTTGACTTAGCCATTTTCATCAATTCCATTTCATGCCCTTCCAATTTATCAATAAACGATGATAACTTGAAATGTTGCCAGCTTGGACTGTTCTTCAAAACCATCAAATAAGTCGACCACTCCCCCTCCGGAAGTGCGTCTGCTAAATTATCAATCTGCTCTTCATCAGTTTTGTGAATACTGTGCCTTCTCATCTGAACCATCAAGTGGAAGTATCTGTCAATCATTTGCTTCACGCTCTCACCTTTAATCATTGTGAAGATGTCGAACTCTTTCTTGATTAGTGCCTTTTTGCTCTTTATCATCTCGTCGCTTCCCAAGAATTTTGCACAAAGAGCATTCCACAGCATTTGTGAAGTTTCACATTCGGTTAGTAAGACCGGGATGTCTACCTTTACCGATTGCTGAATCAAGCTGATCATCTTCTTTTCTGTCACGTAAGCATCTTTGTTTTCAGGTGTCAACTTTACTAATGCCAGATCTTGACCACGTTCGTCTTTTGGCCACTTGTAACCAGTCTCAACTGCAACTCAACTGTGAAATTGGTTGGCTTGGACCCAGTTGACAAACTTTTCCTTCCATCCTTCGAACTCGTCCATACTCATTAGCTTTGGCGGTTTAACTGACGTTCCCATCTCGTTATCCAGATTCATCTGGTTAACCGCGTTTACGTTAGAGTTCGCGTTTGATGTAGAAGCCACTAGTGACACAAAGGCGTAATCATCCATCTTGACAGACTGAAAGTTTTAACTGAAAACACGTTCAAAACTTGAAAAATATTAGCACACTGACAAGTTCGGTCGAACTTGTATAGAAAACAAATTCCAGTTTCAATTTCACCAAGTTCGAGCGAACTTGTGAAAGATTTCAGAAAAAATTCAACTTTTTAATCAAGTTCGGTCGAACTTGTTGATGAATTTGAAAATTTTCCAAGTTTGTATACAACTCGGGCGAACTTATGTTAAAATTCAACAAAAGTGACAAGTTCGGGCGAACTTTGTCAAATTTTACTGAAAAATCGAACAAGTTCGGGCGAAGATGGTTAAAATCAACAAAAAATGTTGATTTTAATCAAGTTCGAGCGAAATTTATCTCCAAAACATGGTTTTTTTGAAAAATTTGGCATGAATTCGATTGTTTTTTATTCTCAACTTTCAGGGGTTTGTAATTAAGTGATTATCTATGTCATGTTTAATTTTTAACCATTTTTGTCCATGAATTCATCAATTATGTGAAAAAGTTAAGAAAAATGGTAGAAATGAGTAGAAATAGAATGATTCTTGTGTTGATTTCTGCAAATTTAAGTATCCAGGCTTTGATACCACTTGATAGGACCGTCCTCCTCAGCTCGGGAACCTAAATTTGTATCTGTTGTCCATATATGCGGAATTTATATGACAAGTTAACCAAATACACAAGAATTACTGTTTAATCGTCTGTTTATTAAGTCTAAAAGTGTTACAATTCAGTTTCCAAACAGACAGAGCTTCGCCGTCAATGTCGCAAAGTTCTTACAATGCTAGACCTATGACATCCTATATATAGACACCTAAGTTCGCTCGAAGTGTGTCCTAGCTAGATCAAGTTCAGCCGAACTTGATCAGCCGACAACAACTTCGGCCGAACTTGGTTTACATCATAAATATAACTTGAAGTTCTAACATATTCAATCTCTAAACATACAGACTCGATCCAAGACCTAGACAATAGACATCATGTGAACACTTATAATTGTTTTATTTATATTAAAATGTTTATTTAAGCTTAAAAAGAATTTATATTAAATTGTTTAATCATTCGTTTATGTAAATTCTTATTATTTGTTATTGAGATTAAGAAGCCATGGCAAGGATAATGGATGGTAGATTTAGACTTGCAACCCACCTTGTGGCTAAGTTTTTTGAGAAATATGAGCCTCCAAATGGTCGATTTTGATTTGTTTTCATGTTTTCCTTTTATTTGCAAAGTTCTGTTGCAAAAGTCTGTTGGGGCTATAGGCTTATTTGTTTTGGTACTTTGGATTGTTTGTGTCTATGATGATTGAAACATCTTCATCTGAGCTGATTGGTTAGTTGTTTGTGTTGTTGAAAACTGTCATTTGAGCCTCAGTTGATCAAACACTCACACGCATAAGATGTTGGTTTATACCGATATTTATAAAACTCATGATAAGTATTTATTTTAAAATTAGAAATTAGTTGCCTAAAATATATAACAAAAAAGAATTGCTGTTTGTCCTTCATTCAACAATATGTTTGAAAATTTCACGTGTTGGACTATCGGATTACCCTCAAGCCATGATAAACTTGTTTAAGCACATAGATACAGTGGTGGCAGCTTTGATGGTGTGCGGGGAGGACCTTCGCACAAGGCCCGTGATTTTGAGGGGCACGCAATTTAAAACAAACGATATATGTATGTTATTTTTTTAAACACTAAACACATACCAATTTTAATATAGGCCAATTTACAAATCATTTTTTATGGTTTAGAAATTAGCCCACTTGACATTAGGTTTATTGATCCCAATACTAATTTGATTTTTAAAATAATAATATTAATAAGGCAAATTGGATTTAAATAATCCCAACTCACTGTTATTGGCCAATAATAATCCCAACTCATTTATTCACCAATAATAATCCGAACTATTCACTTTTGTATGTAAAATACTCCCATGTTAAAAAACCACATTTTTATAGGACATCTCATTGTACTTTGTTACTAACCTGGTCATAAGTGCCAACCTTATATCTTTCAGCATGTCAATGATACATGCTTTGATCTGGACTGTATGATGAAACCATTGAATGTTTCTGTCATATTGTTGACAATAACATCAGTCTAAGTCTCACGTTGTGCATAGCACCTACTAAAGCACTTAGGATTCTGGTCCATAAATGCATCAGTTGCCTCAGCATCTACAAGCCTCATATTTCAAGTGCCCTTTTGTAATCAGCCGTATTGTATGCTTTGGCAGCCCTCCAAAATAACTCCTTAAGATCATCACAGATGACTTTAATGTTGGGTTTCTTTTATAATTAACCAGCCACGTCAGTGCACACATGTCAAGCCACATTAGCAATTTTTTAACGTAGTTAGTGTTTTTTAACTTTGGGAGTATTTTACAAACAAAAGTGAATAGTTCGGATTATTATTGGTGATTAAATGAGTTGGGATTATTATTGGCCAATAACAGTGAGTTGGGATTATTTAAATCCAATTTGCCTAATAATAATAATAATAATAATAATAATAATAATAATAATAATATTAAACATTACGGAATGACACATTTTTTAAGCTCGAACAGGGTACGTGAATTCTCAAATACGTCTCTGCGTTGATACACAAAAACGAGTCCAATGATATATATGTCAAGGTTTCAAAAGATTTTGAATAACAAAACAAATTTATATATACCATTGTTCATTCTAGTCAACTAGTTTATCATCATCATTTGATACAAATAAAGTTAAAAATGTAATAACTATAATAATTATTATTATTACTATGAATATTTTAATAAAAATATTCTCTAAATAAGATATGAATCATTACATACAAAATTACAAATTATTTGTACCACTCTATTTACATAGAAACTCATAAAATTTGATGCCATGGTCTACTGGCCAAGTGGTACCAGGCCGGTATATATATTTATCAAAGTGGCGTGAGTTCATGTCCGATAAATTAAGCAATACATAGATTTATGAGAAGATATTAGGAGACGCATTTGCCGTTAAACTTTATTTTAGAAGATTATAGAGTGATGTGGTGTTTGAAGAAACACTAATGTTTTTTATTATCCACTACTCGCCCCGTATGTTTACATAGATACACATAAAGAAAAGAATTTTGTATATTTAGGTTTGTAACTGTCGGTGTAGTCAGGGTGTATCTGCATCTATGTACATGATTGTTTTGTATTGATAGACTTTCATATGTATACCCACAACTCAAATTATATCCTCAAGCAAACAATTGTAAAAAAGAAAGATAAATTCCCAAAATAAAGTTTATTAGAAAACGGTGCAAGACAAAGTGCAATTCAAAAGTAACATGTCAATGCAGCACATAACAAAGTGACGACAACTCTCCAAGATTTAACCCTTAACCTGTGAGTAACAATGGTGAAGAAGACCTAACTGGAGCAGACTCAACAACATACAAAGTAACCGGCCCATTTGTCGCTTTATATGCCTTTTTCAGAAAAAAAAACATTAAGGTCATCGTCGTCAGCAATGTCAACAACTACAATGTTGTTTTGGTTAGAAGATGGAAAGGGAAACTGGTAAGTCATCTTAAAACGGTCACAGGGTAAGTTCACCTTGGCTGACACTTTATTTTTGAAATTAGAAAATGAAACATACTTCCAACACTCTAAAGTACGCCTCATAAAACCTAACGGTCTATACTCAATAACACCGTTAACTCGCTCCCACGCGCCTCCTGTGCAAATCAATATGCTAACTTTCTTGATTCTGTATGGATTATCCTGTGAGCAGAGAAAATAAACATTATATCATAGATGATACAAATTTAAATTTTTTGTTTTACATCAAATACCATCAAGATAATAAAAATATATCGAGAAGAAGTTCTAATAATTAACTATATTTACAAAACTAAAAGAGTATAGTAAAATAAACAGAAATAAAACCAATACAATTATATACAAATCTGGATAAGAATAGTAGAATACATAGAAATAAAACCAATCTTCACAAGCCTTAACGAATAACAAAACAAAGTAAGAGTCAAGAGGGTTCAACATCATCTTGCACCATAATATTATATGCCAAAGAAAAAAAAAAAAAAAACCTTGTTCCGCAACTCGTATCTCAGAAACATACCTCAAGAGTACGGAGACGGACCATGTCGATGTAACTAGTCGAATGTAGGCAGAGAAGTGAGAATGGAATTACATATTTGTGTATGGTTTTATATGCATTATTCTTGGTTGACAGGGGAATTCAAAAAACAAAGAATGCATTGATGGAGGAATTCAGAAAGTTTCTATGACCGTTCATTAACCTAAACTGACGTTATTTATTTATTTTTGAATGTTGAAGTTTCTTCTCATTTCTTTTTTTTTAACGGCAACTAAATAACCGAATAATCATCTTGGGATGTCCTCAATCGAGCAAATGCATCCCTCCTTCATAACGGTCAGAGTTTGATGCATACCAGAGCCACCAAGCCACCAGTTTCGGGGAAAACCCGCCACCCGAAGGCCCACTGCGGTAAAACCAGGTTCGGCTCGATTTCGAACTGGCGACCTTCTGAGAGGTCTAGTTATAAACTTCATTGCCACCACCAATGTCCTTCAAAATGATCCTATTGGAAGTTGAAATTTGGGACCTCAACGAGGTAAATCAAGTAGCTAACCACTATACCAGCTTGTCGGGACAGTTTCTTCTCATTTCTATTTGTGGACTTGAACCAAGACCTCTCTCTTTCAGACCCAGTTGTTTAAAAATTTTGCTTTCACCAATGGACCACTGCCCCATTAGTTTTAATAGATGGACAGATGGTATATGATCTTCAGTTTTGAAAATATTGTGTTTTTTAAATTACTTAATAATAAGTTTTATTTTCTTATTAAACTACCGTAAATCTATGTTAAAGTTACAACTTGCACCATGCTACGACTAGATACAAGAAATGAAAGCACCATTAAAAGTAAGAGTTCATTTATTTTATCTTTGATTCTTGGGTTGATTAAGTGACAAGCGACCAGTTTGCAATATGGTCTATGATAATCATTGCCTAATTTCTTTTGTTCACCAAGTAGATAGTAATATGACAACTTCGTTTAGAGGTTGAGTATGGTATGTGTTGACAGTTGTCCATTTTCTTCGTAGATGGAGGATTTGGAATTACGGTTTTATGTTTTGGAATCAAGCATGCTTCAATGGATGTTTAATACTGATCTTAAATTATATTACCGTTGAAAATGAAAAAGATCATTCATTTTTTTTGGTATAAAGTATTAAATTTTTTTTATCATAGTGTCTTTTATATAAATTTTAAACGTTGTTCCAAAAGCTAAGAAAATTTTCAAAAAATAGGCTAAGGTGTTGTTTGTTTTTTCAGAGAAGAGTTTCATGGTCACTTATGTCCGCGTCGCGCAGACCACACGCAGATGTTTGGGTCTGCAGACTATTTGTTTTCTCGAAAACCTTTCATTAAAAACCTTTGTGCGTCCTCTCTTGGGTGCAGCGTTGGGTTTTCCTCTTCTAACATCTTCTTCCTTTTCTTTTTACCCTGATATCATAAAACACAGGTTCAAAACCCTAGCATACCCCCTTCTCCTCCATCACCTCTCCTCCACCCCTCCACCGTCGACGCCGACCTCCTACCTCCACCCCTCCACTGCTGCCGTCGCACTCCACCACCTCAGCCAATCACCGTCGCTCTCACTCCACCACCTCAGCCACCCGCCGCCGCTTTCCACCACCTCAACCCAGGCGCCTGATTCTTCTTCAATCACAGGTTTGTACTCCATTTAGTCCATTGTTTGTTCTTGATTGTTTTTTATGAGGTTAGTTCTTAATTAGATATCTTGAATGATAAAAATGGTTTTTGATTGTACTCCATTTTAGTCCATTGTTTGTTTTGAAATTTTTGGTGTTTTTATTCTGATTTTAGTCCGTTGTTTATTATGATTATGTTAATTTTTTGTGTTTCTTGTGATTATGTTATTTTTTTATGTTTGTTAAGGAATTTAGATGTTCATTATGATAAATTGTTATGATTAGATGTTCTAGATGTTAATAAATCAGTTTATTTAGTTCATTTAGCAGCTTGCAGAAGTTAAAAAACAAATAGTCTTCTTCTTACAGACTTTAGAGGTTTGGTTCACCTTTTCTGCTACAGATATCTGCAGATGTGGTCTACAGACTGCAGACGTTTCACCTCTAAAAAAACAAACAACACCTAAATGTACTCAAGGGCGTAGCTTTGTGGGGGTGGCCGACCCCCCGAACTTTCCGCTCAGTAGTGGAGATTATTTAGTTTTCGTATAGTAATTTTTTGGTATATACGTTTTTTACCCCCGGTTTTATTGAAATTTTTTGTATATATTTTCGACTCCACAGTCAGAAATCTCAAGCTTCGCCATTGAATGTACTCACCCTTATTCTTGTTATACACTAACCCTAACAACATTAAATTAATACTTTTTGTTATTTCTTTACATTTGTTTTATTAGTACTCTTATAAACTAATTAAATCTAGTTTAAAAATATAATTTAATATAATTAAAGTAGTTTTAATTGAAAACTCTTTAACTAATGATTTTTTTTATAAAATTTAACTTTAATAACCTGTTGTTTCAAAAATAAATTAACTTGATTTAATATTTAAAAAAATAACGTATACTATGCTTTGCATTATATTATTCAGATAATGTTTTAAAAAAACTATGTTATATGCAATCGCTGTGTGAAATTCTCTATATTTGTACTTTTTTAATTATTTTGTTTGTAAAACCTTTTGGGAATATTTTGAACCCAACGATAGTTAAGATACAACGTTAATTTCCAAAGGATACGATTGCAACATAATATTTTAAGATAAAATCAAATATATAGATTGCAACATGAAAGGGTCCAAAGACCGGAAAAAATTGGTCAAAGCCGTGCTTTTGGATCGTTGGATATCAAAAGCAAGAAACGCGAAGACTTTTACTAACAACCAAATTCACTTATACAAGATGCCGAAACTCATCAAAGAAAATTCTTTTTTTTTGAATTACTAGTAGATCGAAGTATCAGGGCCGGCTCGTAGGGGCGTGGGGTGGGCGACGACACAAAGCTCAAACCCTCCAAGGCCTAAATTTTTTTAGTTTTGTAAAAAAATTATTCTGTGTAAGATATGTATATGTATATATATATATATATATATGCACCGAATCAAGAAATAACATAAATAGACTATTGTACTAGTGGTTACTTCCTTGCTTTAACAACAACAACACCTAGGTTTTAATCTTGGTGTCTCCAAATTCTTTATTTTAGCTTATTTTTTGGGTTCATTTTGTTAGTGTCATTTAATGCTTAATTTTGTTAACTACATATTTCCATTTAATTAATAAATTACTTTCTAAACTTAGCTAAAAATAACTATTTAAATTACATAGTTTATATAAAATGGAGATTTTCGAATAGGGCTCAAATTTTTTATCTCGCACAGGGCCAAAATTCTTTTTGTGATTTTCATAGACGACCCTGAAGTATGTTAACATTAATTGGGATAGATAGTGTGATTTCAATATTAGTGATGTAATCTTCTATTTTTCGGGTTTCAGTTTCTTGTTGGCCTGATTTTCTATATTTATATTGAAATTTCGTCGTTTATAAACATGCATGTATTGGAGTATGAGCATCCCCTTTACTCCTTTACGAACATAATAAACAAAATAATCTTAATTATGTGGCTGGCTTGCGAAGTGATCATATGGTGCACACATCAAAAGCACAATATTTTAACGTTTAACATGAGAAGTTATTTTAAGTTTAAACGTTGTGTGCAAAGAAACAAGCAAATCAACACGTTTATAAGTTTTAATGACTTAACAACGTTGTGTATAGGTGGATAATTTTTTTTATAATCCTTTAAATGAGGATGTGTATAGGTGGATAATTTTATTTTATTTTTATAATCCTTAAAATGAGGATAACACAAAAAAACTATTACGGTTCAACTCACTTACGAGAACTTAAATGATATCGCTAACATTACAGAAGCTATATTTTTCTTGGAACGGCCAACAAATAATCTCGGGTACCTTTGGGGCACTAACTAGACAAACAGAGTACTTCAAGAGTAATCCGAGTCATCCACCAGCAATTCCAGGGAACCAGTAAAACACGTTTGGCTTAAGGATTGAACCCATATTTCCCTGTCTTATCATTGTCCACCAGTGCCTCACACTAGTACACAAAAGCTATTGTCCACCAGTGTCTCACTGATTTTTGCACCAAATGAGAATCAAACTTGTGTCTTTCACAAAAGAACCCAAGTACTCCTGCCATTTGAGCTGAAGCTATATTGGTTTTGCTTCTCACAACATGTATGTGAAGAGTCTAAATGTCATGTTAAGGAAAGATATTTTGTTTACAAAATTTATTTTGTGATGACTTTATACTTAATAAGAAAGCATTGTATACTACTTACGAATAAAAGTCATAATCTAACTTGTTACATTTAACTAAGCATATTTTTAACATCTATATATTTACATTTTGTTGTACCCAGGATATATTATGAACATTTGTAGATTGTGTACCCAAAAGAAACTTGTCTAATTAATTTTACAACAGAGGGAGCTTTCTTTAAAACAAAACAAAGGCCAACTAGCTATAGGTGTTAGAATAGCCCAAATACAGCCATTTACATAGCAAAACTCAATTTAAAAGCAAATTTACATCGAATTTTCAGCCATCTATCTATTGTAATAGCCTTCCATCTTGCTATGTGCTTTAACCATAGGAAAGCAAGATCTTTAACCTAATCAATATCTTGTCATTAAGAGAGGGAGAACAACAAAAAGAGCATTTGTAAATTGTAATTTTAAAGGTAAATTCTCAAAATAAACTTCATTACAAAAAGATAACAAGTTCCCACTGCATCAATCTCCTAGGATTAGTAGCTTACATACAATATAACCATATCATCTGTCTTTTTACGTACCATATCCATAAATATCTTAACATCCTCATCGTCACATATGGCTACATCTTGATTATTATGGAATCGGTAAATCAGCTTTTTAATCGGCTTGGATAAATTCAGCTTTTTTGCCACCTTAGACTGCAACTCAGGATATGGTATATTCGAACACAGCTCTATGGTACGTGTTATCCCCAACCTGGACCACCCTCCGTACTAACCATCATCCTTACACTACTCGTGTCATGTCCTGAAATAAACATAAGTTTAAACAATTTATGTTTGCAAATAAGACCAATCTTCACCGGTCTAAACTTCTAATACTTAGAAACATATATACCTCATATATGATTGTTGTCGTGACAGACGAAGTTAGAATGAGAAGTAGTGAGAGAGTGATGAGTTGGTCAATCGTCATCCTTACACTCTTGCCATGTGAATGTGATGCCAAAATCCTGGAATAAACATAAGAGTTAACAATTATAGGTAAATAAGCACGAGATATTACAACAAATCTGGAAAATAATAATTTATTTTAGCACGAGGTATATTACCGTTGGAAATGATGAATTGTAACTTACTTTGGTATAAATTATTTAAATTTTTATCATATTGTGTCTTTTATATAAATTTTTAAACAGTATTCCAAAAACAAAGAAAATTTTGAAGGACTAGGCTAAATGTACTCAACGTTTTATACACTTATACCCCTCACAACATTAACGTAATATTTTTTGTTACTTCTTTATTTTAGTTTTATTATTACTCTTATAAACTAAATCTAGTTAAAAAAAATACAAATTTAATATAATTAAAGTTGTTTTTAATATAAATCCATCTAAATAATTTTTTTTAATAAAATTTAACTTAAATAACCTTTTGTTTTAAAAATTTAACTTAATACAATATAAAAAAATAGCATAAACAATGTTTCGCATAATTATTAGGGTAATGATCAAATTGAAATATAGTTTGAGTAGAACTGGTAGAAAGCAATAATAAGAGGACACGTGGTAAATAACAAAAATCACAATGAATGAAATTTTAGTCCATAAATTCTCAAATACATATTTCTAGATCTAGAGAAACTCATTTTATTCTCAAATAACATTCTGTTGTTTTAACTGGAGAAACGGACCCCTTCATGTACCCGGTGATGGTGGTGACAAATCTCAGAGGTGATACTGGTGCGGTGGTGGAGGTGCAGTGGTGAAGGTGGTGGTGCAGTGGTGATGATGGTAGTGATTTAGTTGAGAGAAAAGATAAAGGGAGAGTAACCTGATGTTGATTTTGTGTGTGTTGATAATATAAGAATAATAAATTGATTTTTAACAATGGTTAACATTATAATTCTAATGTTGTTAAAAATTAGACTCAAAGCACTATAAAAATAGCAGTTATGGACTTTATTTTAAACTAACTCACACACCTTCTTTTTTTTTAGTTACACTCATTTAATCTTATTCATTTATTTTAAATTTAATAGATATGATTGCTTCCTAACATTCCTACCAAAACAATTTTCCTAGTATATTCCCACTGATGTGTGAAAATTGTACATATTAATTTCGTAACAAGTTTTAAAATGGAATCGCTACTAAACCACACACAAATGGCAAGTGCACCGGTCGCAGTGTAGTGTAGATGGCAAGACCGGATATCAATTCGTGGACACTATGGGCGAAATTTCGATAGCTAATTTTAATTTGGAATATTGTGGACACACACAACTTAAGACAGCAAACTGAAAGCAACGGGCAGGCGAACTTGGAAAACGGGATCTAGGAATAAATACGATGAGAAGGAACTACCTAGGTGTCGAATCCCTAGACTCATGCAATGCTACCTTGACTACGGACGATGACTGAATACCCTAATCTACCCGATAAACCTCCTGCTAGAGTTGATAAACTGTGCAAGAAAGTGGCCGAAATGCGAAGTGCTAAGATGGACCGGCTCGAGCTATCAATACCAAGTCCCACAAATGTCAAATATATGACAACTAAGATGCCACATTGCTCAATTTGTGAAGCAGAAGAAACCTCGAATATTGAAATCCTAGGAGACCCTAGACGCGAAGAAATAAACGGATCCAAGCTATCGGTCACTCGATCTACCCAACAACGGCTAGCTAATAACCTAGCAAACCTAATTCACCTCTCGAATCACTAGGTAGGATGCACGTACCAATTAGTTGATTTTAATTACTGATTAACTTGAATGATCTCTAATGTCAATATTTAAACCGACCACCTAAGTTTCACGATTTAAATCGATTTTTAAGTCTAGGTGATATTTGTATATGCCTAAACCGCGGAATTCAACAATCAATAATCAACACAATAATTTTAACATGCAATATCAAGATCAACTTCAAAGAAACTTTATGTAAATCACATCTAACAGTAAAAAAACCGAGTCAAAGTAACATGACAACATCTAGATCATCTCAACCTAAGCAGTTTAGAAGTTTAGCTACTCATCATCAAGAACCAAACAAAAACACAACCAAAATAACAGTTCATCGTAAAAAGAAATAAAAATTAAACTATTAGCCCGCCTGCTTAAATTAATTCACTTGTGTGCCTGCTAGCTTATTAATTATATTGACTTGGTGACGTGCTAGCCTGCTTGCTTCTTTTTCTTTTACGAATTGCCGTAGCAATTGAGGTGCTTGGATGGTTGCTTAATTTTTTTTTCTTTTTGATCTGACCGAACTCCAAATTTTCCCTTGAATATCTTCTGCAGTCCAAACTTCTCCTTTTTTTTTCTTGCAAACATTAGGTTTTTTTTATATATCCATAATCCTTGAAACCTACTAGTTCCTCAAAAGCCCATCATTCAATAGCTTGTTAAGCCCCTTCTCTAATTCTATTTGTGGGCCTGCAAATATCACGAGCACACTTAACTCTCATAAGATATTTTAGTTAAGTTGTTTTGCACTAATTAAGTTATTTTAATTTACGTCATGTATGATAATCAACATCTTTATTTTCTTTTTAACTAAATCATATCCTTTTAACTCATTTTAGCTCGTTGTCTCTTTAAATTATTAAACTTTAATATGAACCAACTACGAGTAAAATTTAATAAAAACAACCGTAAATCTACTCAAAAGTGCAAGGAATATCTATATAAAAATATGTATAATTTAGATCATATCAAATATCCCCAGAATTAACCTTATATGTATAATTTAGATCATATCAAATATCCCCACACTTAACCTTTTTTCGTCCCTGAAAAAGATATACGCCACGGAATCATAGTCAAAGTAATATTCGATCTCAAAATTCAGATTTTTAAACTAAAAATCAAACACATGTTAACTTATGATTGCAGGTATACGATCTTCTTAAACTCAACACCGGTTCCTAAGCCCTTATCATGTTCAATTATGTTCAAGTTCAGTAAGTCAACCTAGGGTCTCACACTAGAGAGTCACGATTCCACCTAATCCCGCCTCTAGCTTATGAAATAAAAGGAACAACCAATTGGCTATTTCCTAACCGTTTTATACCAAAACTTAACGAATTTAAAATCAAACTTTTCTTTCTTTTTTTTTCTCTTTTTTTTGCAAGAGCACTAGACTTTTTACATACCTAACCCAGAGGTTGTCTCAACCAGAGTCACCATACCGAGAGCGACAACATGAGCTTTGGTAAGTTAGCAATTTTTTCTTTTAACTCAACCTAGAGGAAATCTAAATCAGAGTCACCATCCCCGAAAAAGATTGAATAGACCTCGTTTTTATTCAATCTAGCTCATTTATTCAATTATGCACATTTTTTTCCTTTGACAAAAAATTCTAAAACTTTTAGTTTATAACGGTATTTCTTATACCATTATTAGCGGTTTCTGCTTCTCTTTTTCTCCTAGATGAGTACCATATTAAGTATTTTCAGCTCAAAAAAACCTAAAAACCAGGAAAGCCTACCCACATATCCCAAATCAGACACGTGCTCAACTTATTAAACTCATATTATTATTATATCACAACCGAACATCCCTAACTGTACTATCATTTTCCGTATTTATTTGCAAACTCTAAAACAGGGACATTTTCTAATTTTTTCAAATTTTTTTTTGAATTTTTGGATTTTTTTTTTATTTTTTTATTTTTCAAATTTTCTGACTCAAATGACCATATATACAGACTCAAAGTTTCACATCCTCACACTTAAACTCTACATTGCCATCAATGTAGGATGGAAGACCACTAAAATAAATAAGAAATAAAAACCTAAAAATAATATACAAAAATACAAGGAATCGAAAAGGACTTAGGTGGCTAGGGTAAAAACCAGCGCCAGCTGGGCGTGTTTTCAATCCGAATCCGTCCATGACTGTATAGTATTTCCTTCACGGTCTGCTAAGCAACTAGTACACCGGTTTGTCCTTTACATAAGATAACAACTCTGGATTTTCGTCCGAATGGAGATTGAATACGGACCGATCAACCAAACCTGCCCACATAAACACAAACAAACCCAAGCGTAAAACTGACTTAAAGACAAAAGCTGACTCAAACCAACTAAGTTAGACTCATATTACACAGAAGATAAAAATAAAATAAATACTACAAAACTATACAAACTCTACAACTCGGGTAAAACCTGAGGGTGGTAAAACCCGAGTGTGCAAACCAAACTCTCACGTGCTAATAACCGAGAGTTCTATCACCTTCTCCTCTCTCTCTTCGGTCGGTCCCTCGACGAAATGTTTTAAACGGTGACCGTTAACTTTAAACCGCTGACTGTCCTCTCTCTCTACCATCTATTGTACCGTATGGAAAAACCTGGGTAACTACACACGGACCAGCCCAACGCGACCTAAGCATTCCTGGGAACAGCTTCAACCGGAATTATATACCAACACTTTCTCCCCACACTTGAACTCTTTCACCTGCTTCAAGTGTTTGTCGTGCAACGCCTTAGTACGCTCTTTATACGCCCATGACTTCTCATATGCCTCGTCCGGTAACTCCTCAAGCTCGTGAATCTAAAGAAACCGTTTTTTACCCAAAGCTGACAAGTCAAGATTGACTGCCTTCAGTGCCCAATATGCACGATGCTCTAGCTCAACCGGTAGATGACACACTTTCCCATAAATTAACCAAAAGGGTGTAGTCCCGATAGGCGTCCTATAAGCAGTCAGGAAAGCCCACAGAGCGTCATCTAACTTGTCGGACCAGTCTATGCGACTATTTTGGCATGTTGGTGCATATTCTGTGACAACAACTTAATAGTTTGATTATTTAGTCTTTGGATATATTGTATTGGACTTAGCAATATTGGTTAGTGAGTTATTTGTTGTAATGTGCTTGGAGAATGGCCTAGCCCAGTAAGAAGCCCGATATGCAAACATGTGGTATATAAACGTGTTTTACATTAGGGTTTTCAGGAGTTGCTAAGAGTGGAGGCTAAGAGAATTCTAGAGAGAGAATTCGTATACAGAGAGAGTCAAGATCACAGAGACTGCTGTGAGGTTGTTTGAGTCTTGAATTGATTGTAAACATTTGTGTTGGATAATCAATAGAAGACGAGTTTGTGAATTGTGTTCGTGTTCTTCATCTAGTTTCTTGTTTCTTTTCATTCGGTTTATCAAGGGGATTCCGCACCCTTGGTAGATTATTAGTTTTGTGAGTATCCATCGAGACCAGGGGACCTACAATTGGTATCAGAGCTTTTGCTCTTGTGTGTACGGTTCAAAACTGATATACAGATTAAAGTCGTTTGAAAAACAGTGAAGAACAGATAAAAATCTCGTGTTTTGATATGTTTTGTGGTAATAGAAAGTTGTTTGCGTGGTTTTAGGAAAGGTTGTTTTGGAAAGTTTGAAAGAAAAGTGATTTTCGAAGATTTTCTGCTTTTTAAAGTGCTTGATTTTCGGGATTAAGTTGATAAAGGCTGGATTCACTATTGTGCGGATTGCTGAATTGTGCTATTTCAGTGTGCGATCTGGTTAAGTGTGCGACCTGGTTCAGTGTGCGATCAGAATCAGTGTGCGATTTGGTCACTGTGCGACTGGAACTGTGCGACTAGAGACTGTGCGATCCGGTCAACTGTGCGATTAGTCAACTGTGCGACTTGGAAGTGTGCGACCAGGCCCAATCGAGTGTTGCGACTTGGACGACCCAGAAAATTGTAGTGTGCGACCAAGGAGAGAGTGTGCGATCCTCCATAGTGTGCGATTCATAGTGGTGGAATTTTTGTTGGCTTGCGTAGCTAAAAATTCAATTTTTCGTGAATAGAAAATTATACGTAGCTCAACTCAGCAAATCGTCTGCACCGTTGAATTCATGTGATTTTTAGGACAAAAAAACCAAAATAAAACCCCGAAAAGGTGTTTGGCATTATATATCATTAGAATCGTATCGCCGAGACGAGTCTAACGGTATAATTTAATAAAAACAGTTTTCGGACTATTTTGTACGGTTTTACCGGTTCGTTTACGCTTACCCTCGACAAGGACCATTAGAGAAGTTAGATTTGGATTTTGACTCAGGTTTACCAAAATCCATATAAACTTCTAAGCTGCCTGATGGCAAAATGGATAAGCAGAGTGAGGCTGTTAAGAACTGGCCGAAACTGATAAAGGTTGAACAATTTGCTGACTGGAAGGAGAAGTTGAGGCTGTAGTTAAAAGTGAAGATGTTAGAATACGGAGTTTCCTGATTGATGGGTATAGTGCTCCTATGCGTCAGATTGATGGAAGAATAATAGTGATTGGATATGAGAAGATGGATGATTCTGAGAAGCTAGTGTTTAATGCTGAAAAGAGAGCTTTGGCACTAATAAAGAAATCCTTACCTGGGGAAGTTAGACATAGATTCCAAAGGTATGCGACTTCTAGAGAGCTATGGGAAGCTTTAAACAAAAGTTATCAGAGTGCTTCAAGAAAGAGTATATGTGTGGCTGAGACTGCTGCAACTATGAAGATTGGAGAAGCAGATGCTGTGATTGAAGAGAAGAAGGATACAGAAGTTTCAAAGTGCATGGATGACGTGAATGACACTACAACAGATGTAAAGGTAACATCAGAAACTGTACGTCATACCTGTTATAATTGCACTGACTACAAGGTAAAGTTGACAGACTATCGGAGCAAAACAAAATTTTGTTAACAGATTTAGAAAAGCAAAAAAAGTCAAATGTTCTCTTGATAAAAGGTGCGATGGACTGTCACACCCCGACCCGCAGCGGAATAAGAGTCGGGGCATAATTGGGTTATCACCAAAGCTCATGATATTAACTAACATGTTTCATATTTATTAAAGTCAAAATTACATTCTCAATAATCCAAGCATGTCCATACAAATACACAGAAAATAACCAGCTAAACAATCCAAGCTCTAAACCAGTTTATTCTTCTAAGCCAATCCTATGTGTTTCTTGCTGCAGCTGGTTCACCTGTATCATGTGTAAAAATGGGGGTTTTTGGGTCAACATAAGTTGGCGAGTGAACCTTGTTAGTTAAACATTTATTATTGATTTCTTGTTATTTTTATCAAGGAAAAATTGTGCAATAGTCATATGCGAGCAAATGTAAATAATCCAACAATAACAATAACATACAATAACATATGAACTTGCATGAATATATAACATGAATGAAACTGTATATGTTGGCAACGTCACGTTCACGCTCATAATGTAATGGGGAACGGACGGCCTATGATGAATGTCTGTGCGATCAAGGCTCAATCAAACGGAGCCGATTGTATGTTGGCAACGCAGGGTTCACGCTCATAATGTAATGGGGAACTGCTCAACGCTCATAATGTAATGGGGAGCGACGACCTATGAAATTGCATGTACTGAAAATAATAAATTAAATCTAAACAATAACCAAACAACAGTTGATACAAGCTGAATACACATTTGTTCATGATATGATGTATGCACAATGATTTAAATATAATAAATGGTAAGACACATGATACACCCAAAAAACGTGATTAAAACGGGGAATTTGTAGAGATTCACTCACATTGGGTGCGTTCGGTTGGAGATGATGAGATGCGCACGAGTTTGAAGGATTGATCAACGAGGATTAACTAACCTAAATAATAACGGAAGGTATAGTAAATGAGTGGATTTTATTAATAATTCTAATAGGATTTTAGATATATTTTTGTGAGTTTAAGGCTATTTCCTATCTTTAAAACATTATTTTTAAGTATTTTTAATTGATTTTTAAATTAAATTAAATAAATAAAAATAAAAAAATGTTGACCATTGACCATTGACTGTTTGACCGGTTCTATTGTGTGAATGTATGCGCTGGATGAGGCTCGAACCCGAGACCTCCCGTACGCGTGCACGCAGCTCTACCAACTGAGCTACGTGTCTAACCCGAAATATTTCTGTTTTTATTTATATTTATATACTGTTTTAATTTATTCAAAATTCATTTATTTTTAAAAAGGATTTTAATTATCAAACCGGTGCCGTCAACAGGTCTCGAACTCGGGACCTGTGATTTAATGTTGCACACAGTCCACCGCTGGACTGTGTGTCTAACTTGGTTAATATACTGATTTTTTATTATACTTAACATCTAATTGCGAAAGGATCCGGTTCAGTTTAAAAAAGAACATTCTAATTACTGAGAGTGTGTGTGTGTCAAGGATCGAACTCGGGACGTATGCGTATTGTTTGCACACAGTCCACCGCTGGACTGTGTGTCTAACCCGTTTATAATACCGATTTTAATTAATCTTATAACATACATGACTTCGTCTTCTTCGTTCAAAACACAGACATCGATTAAAGCAACTGTTTCTTGTTTAATTCGTTTAACAAAGATTATGAGCAATTGAAAGGTGATGAACGGAGAGGGTTTGGGGAAAGAAAGTACCGGAACAGGTCGTCGTTCTCAGAACTCCGGCAAGGATCGCTGGCTTTGTTTTGTGAGCTTCCTCTGTTCGGGTCAATTACCAGTTTTGATTGATTATATATAAAATTGAATTACTGAGCAACGATTAACAGTTGGTTTAAATGATCATACCGGTTAACAACGAATTTCTGGAAATTCTAGAAGTTTTTCGGCGAAAACAGAAAATCCGGCAACGTCGTCTGGGGTTGATTCTGGGTGATGGAGTGATGTTAGAAATGGTCTCACAATGGAATGAAATAGAAAAAGTCGAGGTATTTACCGTTTTGAGGCGAGTCTCGGTTTTCCGGCGACTTGCAGAGAATTCCGGCGATGTTCAGAAAGTAATTCCGACGACCAGAAAATAGAGTAATCGTGAAATTAGAAGCTCTAGGAAGGTAATTGAGTCGCGAGATGAGGATTTGTTGAACTAAATTCCAGAAATGAATGTTTTCGGTTTTAAAAACCAAACATCACCTGAATTCAAGTTCATTAACGACTGAATTGATTTAAAATGTCGGTTTATCGGTTATGTTCAAGATTCCGCGAGCACTCAAACGTCTTGGACGGTTTGAAAGCCGATATCGGTTTCAGTTGGCGCATCAGGTTGATTCTCAGTTGAACATATGATTTAATTGCTCCCTAGAACTCACAAAAAAGATCAAGTGGCGGAGTGGTTATAAGTGTGTGAGTTAAGTCTTGGAGGATTTTACGGCTGACCCGGGTTCGAGTCCCGGCATCAGTATTTTATTTTATTTTCTTTATTTTTAATAGATTTTCAATTATAAATTTTATATTCTAATATACTTATTAATTATGTATCGTTTAAAATTAATTTGAGCATTAAATATGCAACGAAATTTTTAACTGGTTGTTCGGTTAATAAACGAAGCGGGTTTGGTAAATCTGGTTTTTGACGGATGTTACAGTATCCTCTACTTTTAGAAATTTCGTCCCGAAATTTAAGTTATAGTGGTAACAGGAAAAAATGCGGGTATTTTTCGGGCATTAAGTCTTCACGTTCCCAAGTAAACTCAGGTCCTCGTTTTGACTCCCAGCGTACCCTAACCAATTGGAATACGACTCCGTCTTAAACGTTTTTCTCCGAAGTCCATGATCTCTACTGGTCTTTCAATGAAATGCATAGATTCATCGATCTGAATATCTTCTAGAGGAATATGGAGGTTTTCATCGGTGAGGCACTTCTTTAAGTTTGACACGCGGAACGTAGGGTGAATTCTGTTGAGTTCTTCTGGTAGGTCAAGCTTGTATGCTACAGGTCCTACTCTTTCGAGTATCTTGAAAGGTCCTACGTAGCGTGGTGCTAGCTTGCCCTTCTGGCCAAAACGAACTATTCCCTTCCACGGTGATACTTTTAAAAATACATGATCACCAATGTTAAACTCCTAAGGCTTTCGTCGTTTATCTGCATAACTCTTTTGACGGCTTTGAGCCGTTAGGAGGTTGTTTCGAATTTGATGGATCTTGTATGTGGTTTCTTGAATCAATTCTGGACCGGTAATTTGAGCTTCCCCAATTTCGTGCAAACATACTGGAGATCGGCACTTACGACCATATAAAGCTTCAAAAGGTGCCATGCCGATACGCGAATGATAGCTGTTGTTGTACGAAAATTCAACTGATGGCAGATGAGCGTCCCAATTTCCCTTGAAGTCTATGACACATGCTCGAAGCATATCTTCAAGAGTTTGTATGGTGCGTTCAGATTGCCCATCAGTTTGAGGATGATAAGCGGTACTGAGGTTTAATCGTGTACCCAAAGCGGCTTGTACGGCTTGCCATGTTTGTGAAGTAAAACGACCATCACGATCGGAAATAATGCTTAACGGTACACCATGACGGCTTACGATTTCACTGATGTAGATACGAGCTAACTTCTCGTTCTTGAAATCTCCGCGGATCGGAATAAAGTGAGCTGATTTTGTAAGACGATCAATGATTACTCATATAGTGTCATACCCACCAGAAGTGCGAGGTAACCCGGTAATGAAGTCCATGGTTATGTTTTCCCACTTCCATACAGGTATTTCAGGTTGGACCAGAAGTCCTGAGGGTCTTTGATGTTCAGCTTTTATTTTGGAACATGTAAGGCACTTGGAAACAAAATCAGCAATATCCTTTTTTCATTCTAGGCCACCAGTAGGTGTATCGAAGGTCTTGATACATCTTGTCGGCTCCTGGGTGTATAGAATATCGTGTTTTGTGCGCCTCATTCATAAGAAAATCACGAAGGTTATTGTGGTCAGGAATCCATATGCGATCTAGACAGTATAGAATACCGTCGGATTTAGTTTAAATTTTAAGTTTAGCTCCACAAGACTGTAACATTTGTCAAAAACGGGTTTCCAAAACCCGCTCCGTTTTGTAATCGAATATCAAGTTATAAATGTCACGTTGTATATTTATGGTTATTTTGATTTTTAATGATACATAATTAATAAACAAACTAAACTATAAAAATTATATTTGATAAAAAGTGAAAACAAAATAAATAAAAATAAAATGTTGCTGGCGGGGCTCGAACCCGGGTCAGCCGGAAAGTGAAATCCAAAGACTTAACTCACACACACATCACCACTTCGCCACTTGTTTGTTTTCTGTCAACTCTAGGAAACAAATGAGTCTTATATACAAACCTAGATAAACCGGTTACGCCAACTGAAAAACTGAAATCGGCTATTCAACCGTCTAAACGTTTGAATAATCGCGATTTCAGGTTTATAACCGATGCACCGACGATCCTAATCAATTCGGATTTGAATGAACTTCAATTTTGATCATAATCGGCTTTTATAACCGAAAATAATCAATGTCTGAATTACTTCAATCAAGACCCCTCTCGCGACTCAGAAACATCATACAAACTTTCCATTTCACTTTCGTCATACATTCGGTCCATCAGAAAGCTTAAATCAACTCGCCGGAAAATTCTGCAAGTTCGCCGGAAAACCGTATTTTTCCTCAAATCGTTAAGTTCTTCAATACCATCGTAGTCTAACAGTTGTTAAGCCATTTCTAACTCAAACCCTCCAATTTAAATCAAATTCAGACGTCGTCATCGGATAATTTCTGCTCGCCGGAAAACTTCTGAAAATCCGTATCTTCGTCTGTGAAATGGTAAGGACCTTCAAACACACTGATAACGTTTGTTTAGCACTTCAATTTCATGATTAGCTAATCAAAACGATTAATTGATTTGCTCAGTTGAAGTTCTTAAAAACAGAGACCGACGCCTTGCCGGAACTCTGTAATCAATCGTTCACCGGTATGTTTTCCTCTAATTATCATCTCTGCTATCTCATATTAGTGTGTGCAATGTTTAACAATCGAATTAACAAGATTTGATGGTGTAACCTGCTGTCGGAAAAATCCAACGAAGAAGATGAACTGTGATAACACTATAAGTATAATTAAAATTGGTATTTTAAACGAGTTAGACACACAGTCCAGCGGTGGACTGTGTGCAAATAATACGCACACGTCACGAGTTCGATCCCTGATACACGCACCCTCTATGTAATAAAATGCCTTTTTGTTTAAAGCTGAACCGGGTTAACTCCGTTAGTTGTTAAGTATAATAAAAACCGAAATATTAACCAGGTTAGACACACAGTCCAGCGGTGGACTGTGTGCAACACTAAGTCGCACGTCACGCGTTCGAGTCTGGTTAACGGCACCGGTTCGATGATTTAGAATCTTCTTTTTAAAACAAATGAATTTTGAATAAATCGAATTAGTATATAAATATAATTAAAAACAAGATTATTTCGGGTTAGACACGTAGCTCAGTTGGTAGAGCTGCGTGCATGCGTACCGGAGGTCTCGGGTTCGAGTCTCACCCAGCGCATACATGCACACTGACCGAACCGGTCAACAGGTCAACAAGTCAACGGTCAACGGTCAACGCAAAAATAAACAATTTTTTTATATTTTTTATTTATTTAATTTAATTTAAAAATAAATTAAAAATACTCAAAAATAATATTTTTAAAGATAGAAAATAGCCTTAAACTCACAAAAATATATCTAAAAATTCCATTAAAATCCTTAATAAAATCCACTCATTTACTATATTTTTCCGTTATTATTTAGGTTAGTAATTCTCATTGTTCAACTCTCCCGACTCGTGCGCATCTCATCATCTCCAATCAAACGCACCCAATGTGAGTGAATCTTTACAAATTCCCCATTTTAATCACGTTTTGGGGTGTATCATGTGTCTTGCTATATATTATATTTAAACCATTGTGCATACATCATATCATGAACTTGTGTATTCAGCTTGTTACAACTGTTTGTGTGGTTATTGTTAGACTCAATTTATTATTTCAGTACATGCAATTTCATAGGCCGCCGCTCCCCATTACATTATGAGCGTTGAGCATGTTCCCCATTACATTATGAGCGTGAACCTGGCGTGCCCACATACGATCGGCTCCGTTTGATTGAGCCTTGATCGCACAGACATTTATCATTTTCAGTACATGCAATACGATCGGCTCCGTTTGATTGAGCCTTGATCGCACAGTTTCATTCATGTTATTTATCGTATGATGTTGGTATGTTAATGTATGCTATCATGTTATTGTATGTTATAGTTGTGATTGCTATTGCTACTGCTTGGTTATTTACATTTGCTCATTTATGATTATGCACAATTTTTCATTGATAAACTAATAAGTAAATCAATAATAAATGTTTATCTAACAAGGTTCACTCGCCAACTTATGTTGACCCAAAAACCCCCATTTTTACACATGATACAGGTGAACCAGCTGCAGCAAGAAACACTTAGGATTGGACTAGAAGAATAAAATGATTTAGAGTTTGGGATTGTTTTGTTTGGTTTATTCTCTTTGTATTGTATGGACATGTTTGGATATTTGGAAATGTAACTTTGACTTTAATAAATATGAAACATATTAGTAAATATCATGAGCTTTGGTGATAACCCAATTATGCCCCGACTCTTATTCCGCTGCGGGTCGGGGTGTGACAAAGACGGCTCCTTGCGTACGTCTCCTTTCTGTTACTGAAACATGCTGGGCTTCTCGGATTTGATCTTTGATGTTGCTTACGATTTTATGCATAATAGTTTTGAGGGAACTGATACGTTTGTAATGATAAGGTATGTATCATAAAACAAAAATTTCAACCATGACGATATTTAAACCTACACGGAACTTTTCATAACCTCCTGGTAATGTTTTTGATCCTTTGCCAAGAATACTTATATATAGGAAGTACCAGCGGCGTATCCACCATATTCTTGTCAAATTTTCGTTGGCTTTATCAGTAAATCATGATCAGCTCTATGTGACTCTAAAACATAAACAAACACAACAACCAAAACTTGAGTCTCAATTCTGAAATGATACATGACTAAATGATGACAGTACCTCTCTCGTTGGTTATGATGAAGGGGTCAGTCTATGTAAAAGTGTGACACAACCCAACTTCTTTAAATGATGAGATTAAGATAGTCGAGATGTATGATGATATGAATGTTAAATCAATGAGTATAAAACAAAACTGTAATATCAATTCGCATTAAAATTCTTGGATACATAATTTCCAAATTTTACAACTGGGATACGGAAAGATTGAGATAACATAAAGAAAACATTAAAACTAGACAATTGGGGTTGAGTCTTGATTCTTGGTGAGGAAAAACTAGTTGGGTGATTCGTTTGGGCCGTTATTATTTTCAACAGGATTGGCGTTGATGTTGTAAGCTCTTCCTCTTGCAGGTGGTGGGGCTTGGTTAGCTTGATTCACCGGATTTGCTTGAGCTTGGGCATGAATGATGTTCACCAAGCGTGGACAGGTGTTTCTAAAGTGGTTTGGGTCCCCACAGTTGTAACAAGCCCGCATAGGTTGTATCATGGGATAGTTGAGTTGGTAGTAGGATTGGGCTACATGTTGGGTAGGTGGTAGTAGTAAAGGTTGTTGGGCTTGACCCACTATCTGATGGTGGGTTTGGGTTGAGGGCTGATGGTGGTTCGTTCGCTGAGGTACGTGGCAGGTTTGTATGGTGTGACCTGCGCGACCACAGCCGGTGCAATGCTGGCAGGGATGATCAGGAAAGTGATGGTATTGGCAACGGTTGCATTTTGGGTATGGGCCGAAGTATGGCCTTTTATGTGGTGCAGGTGAGGGGGCAACTTGAGTGATGGGTACAGCAGGGATAGGGAAATTTGTTTGTGTGACAGCAAAGTTTCTGGTGTTTCGGTTCCTTTTACCAGTAAACTTCGAAGAGGAGCCAGAATGGTTTGAAGTTTGAGCCTCAATGGGGGCTTTCTTTTTCTCCTCTTTGAATTTACCGTTTCGAATGCGATTTTCGGTAAGTTCGGTAGCTAGTTCCATTGCGGCTTCAAGTGTCGCAGGCGAAGTGCTTAGAACTTAGTCTTGAATTTTTGAGGGGAGACCTCGAATGTAGTGTTCCACCAAGCGGTACACTGGTGTGAACAAGTTGGGGATCATTTGGTTCAACTCTAGAAACCTTTTGTTGTAGGAAGTATGATCTCCTTCCTTTTCTTTTAACGAGTGGAATTCATCTTCCAACTTCTTGATTTCGCTTCTTGGACAGAAGCGCCTTGTCATTATTTCCCTTAATTCTTCCCATGTTAAGGCCATAGCATCTTCGACTCCTCTCTTACCCTTCTCTGTGTTCCACCAGGTCAGGGCTACTCCAAATAGTCTCCCGGTTGAGTAACGTACCTTGCGATCCTCGGGACAATCGCAATTGAGGAAAGTGTTTTCCATTTCCTCAAACCAGTGGAGAAGAGCAGTGACACCTTCGGTCCCTTCAAATTTCGGGGGATCACAAGACTTGAAGTGTTTGTAAGAGCACTTTTTGGAGGGAGGGTTGTCGACGTTCTGGTCCTCTTGATGGGGAGGATTGTTGGGATTTGCGGCGAGAACTTGTTGGACTTGAACTACAATGTCAGGAAGTACCGCGGCCATTTGTTTTGCGATTTGAGTGGCCAGGCGTTCGTGTGACCTTCCTGATTTTCTACCCCCTCGTTGTTGTCTAGTCGACATCTACAGGAACATACATAAGAAGATTGTGAGCTTATGAAGTCTTTTTAGGTGTCATGTGTCTTAAAGAAAATGAAAATAACATAAATATCAATAATGCAACTACATCCATAGGATGTCTTGGGTTCGCTCATGTTGGGCCTCAAATGTTCCCCATACCTTCACCTGTATAGTCATGTGGGCCCCCATGACTATTGGCTTGGTAGGATTCACATTAGTATTGGCGATTTAACACTCGCATGACCCGAATGAAAACCACAAAATATGTTTACGAGATGTATGGTCGGAATGTGTCCAGGTGTAGACACAATGACAACTCAAAGTGGGGTTAGCTCACACGACGTTTGGTATAGCATGCTTTGGCCTAATAGGTACTTCGTACTCTCATCGTTAGTCCCCAGGTAGGCAAACTGGTCCTTTATTTTGGATTTATACGAATGCCAAGCCTAGACAGGACGTTCCGACTACCGGTACTTGTACCCTTCCAGATACTACATGCCCGTCATGAGAACTCACTTTGATGAGATTTGAAAATACAAAAATCATTGTAAAAACAATCATGAAAATGATGTGATGTGTGCTTTCATGGATATGATATGTTATGAGAATATGATTCATGATAGGCATTATATGATAATATATACTTATGAACATGCTTGCATAACATTGAATGTAACATTTAACATATAAACATCATGAAATTTGGCATGTAACACACAAAAATCTTAAAAATTTCTAATCAACTATAGTATAGGCTCTAAGGTTCTAATAACCTATCCTATATCCCTATAGTCATGGCTCTGATACCAATCTGTCACACCCCGACCCGCAGCGGAATAAGAGTCGGGGCATAATTGGGTTATCACCAAAGCTCATGATATTAACTAACATGTTTCATATTTATTAAAGTCAAAATTACATTCTCAATAATCCAAGCATGTCCATACAAATACACAGAAAATAACCAGCTAAACAATCCAAGCTCTAAACCAGTTTATTCTTCTAAGCCAATCCTATGTGTTTCTTGCTGCAGCTGGTTCACCTGTATCATATGTAAAAATGGGGGTTTTTGGGTCAACATAAGTTGGCGAGTGAACCTTGTTAGTTAAACATTTATTATTGATTTCTTGTTATTTTTATCAAGGAAAAATTGTGCAATAGTCATATGCGAGCAAATGTAAATAATTCAACAATAACAATAACAATCCACAAACAATAACATACAATAACATATGAACTTGCATGAATATATAACATGAATGAAACTGTATTTGTTGGCAACGTCACGTTCACGCTCATAATGTAATGGGAAACGGACGGCCTATGATGAATGTCTGTGCGATCAAGGCTCAATCAAACGGAGCCGATCGTATGTTGGCAACGCCAGGTTCACGCTCATAATGTAATGGGGAACTGCTCAACGCTCATAATGTAATGGGGAGCGGCGGCCTATGAAATTGCATGTACTGAAAATAATAAATTAAATCTAAACAATAACCACACAACAGCTGATACAAGCTGAATACACATTTGTTCATGATATGATGTATGCACATTGATTTAAATATAATAAATGGTAAGACACATGATACACCCCAAAAACGTGATTAAAACGGGGAATTTGTAGAGATTTACTCACATTGGGTGCGTTCGGTTGGAGATGATGAGATGCGCACGAGTTTGAAGGATTGATCAACGAGGATTAACTAACCTAAATAATAACGGAAGGTATAGTAAATGAGTGGATTTTATTAATCATTCTAATAGGATTTTAGATATATTTTTGTGAGTTTAAGGCTATTTCCTATCTTTAAAAACATTATTTTTAAGTATTTTTAATTGATTTTTAAATTAAATTAAATAAATAAAAATAAAAAAATGTTGACTTTTGCGTTGACCATTGACCATTGACTGTTTGACTTTTTGACCGGTTCTATTGTGTGAATGTATGCGCTGGGTGAGGCTCGAACCCGAGACCTCTCGTACGCGTGCACGCAGCTCTACCAACTGAGCTACGTGTCTAACCCGAAATATTTCTGTTTTTATTTATATTTATATACTGTTTTAATTTATTCAAAATTCATTTATTTTTAAAAAAGATTTTAATTATCAAACCGGTGCCGTCAACAGGTCTCGAACCCGGGACCTGTGATTTAATGTTGCACACAGTCCACCGCTGGACTGTGTGTCTAACTTGGTTAATATACTGATTTTTATTATACTTAACATCTAATTGCGAAAGGATCCGGTTCAGTTTAAAAAAGAACATTCTAATTACTGAGAGTGTGTGTGTGTCAAGGATCGAACTCGGGACGTATGCGTATTGTTTGCACACAGTCCACCGCTGGACTGTGTGTCTAACCCGTTTATAATACCGATTTTAATTAATCTTATAACATACATGACTTCGTCTTCTTCGTTCAAAACACAGACATCGATTAAAGCAACTGTTTCTTGTTTAATTCGTTTAACAAAGATTATGAGCAATTGAAAGGTGATGAACGGAGAGGGTTTGGGGAAAGAAAGTACCGGAACAGGTCGTCGTTCTCAGAACTCCGGCAAGGATCGCTGGCTCTGTTTTGTGAGCTTCCTCTGTTCGGGTCAATTACCAGTTTTGGTTGATTAGATATAAAATTGAATTACTGAGCAACGATTAACAGTTGGTTTAAATGATCATACCTGTTAACAACGAATTTCTGGAAATTCCAGAAGTTTTCCGGCGAAAACAGAAAATCCAGCAACGTCGTCTGGGGTTGATTCTGGGTGATGGAGTGATGTTAGAAATGGTCTCACAATGGAATGAAATAGAAAAAGTCGAGGTATTTACCGTTTTGAGGCGAGTCTCGGTTTTCCGGCGACTTGCAGAGAATTCCGGCGATGTTCAGAAAGTAATTCCGACGACCAGAAAATAGAGTAATCGTGAAATTAGAAGCTCTAGGAAGGTAATTGAGTCGCGAGATGAGGATTTGTTGAAGTAAATTCCAGAAATGAATGTTTTCGGTTTTAAAAACCAAACATCACCTGAATTCAAGTTCATTAACGACTGAATTGATTTAAAATGTCGGTTTATCGGTTATGTTCAAGATTCCGCGAGCACTCAAACGTCTTAGACGGTTTGAAAGCCGATATCGGTTTCAGTTGGCGCATCAGGTTGATTCTCAGTTGAACATATGATTTAATTGCTCCCTAGAACTCACAAAAAGATCAAGTGGCGGAGTGGTTATAAGTGTGTGAGTTAAGTCTACGGCTGACCCGGGTTCGAGTCCCGGCATCAGTATTTTTTTTATTTCATTATTTTTAATAGATTTTCAATTATAAATTTTATAGTCTAATATACTTATTAATTATGTATCGTTTAAAATTAATTTAAGCATTAAATATGCAACGAAATTTTTAACTGGTTGTTCGGTTAATAAACGAAGCGGGTTTGGTAAATCCGGTTTTTGACGGATGTTACATGGACCGTCTTAATAAAATCAAATCAAATGAACAAGAAATTAGCAGTTTAACAAGCAAAGTCAATGAATTGTTACAAGTCATTGATTTGGCTCGTGAAACTGTGAAAGAGAAGACTAACGAATTGTCTAAAAAGTGCACGTAATTGGCCGATGCACAAGCCAAAATCGTTGAGCTTCAAGGAAAGTTAAACAAATTTGGTAAATCATCGTTAGTTAGGACTCATATGCAAGAAAGGTTGAAAAAGAGTAATAATAAAACTGGAGTGGGGTTTGGTAAACCTTCATCTCCTGAGGATCAAAACTACTCTTTTCTACCAGATGAGAAAGAGTTAACAGATTTTGTGCCTACTACACCAGCTGTAGTGAATCTGATAACTGCGGACTTACCTGATAGTCCAGTTTCTTTGAAAGAATCTGTTGGGTCTAACAATACACCTCATAAATTGGATGAGGATACTGAAGATGAAAGGAGGAGAACATTTAAAAAGAGATTTAACAAAAAGAAAATTTATAAGACAAAATCTTGTTTTAAATGTCATCAAAAAGGACATGTGGCGAGTTGTCGTCCGTTGAAGAAAAACAAAGGAAAAGTTGATGAAGTTAATGATAGGAATAGGATTGGTTTAAATAACAATGTGAAACCAGATTGTCAAAGTAATCAATCAAGATTTCAATCAAAGACTTCACCATCAGGAAGATTTGATAGACCAAGAAGTATTTCTCCACAATTAAGTAATTTTAATGGTAAATCAAATCAGTTTCAAAGTAAAAATTTTGGATATCAAAATCGATACCAGAATTCTGGTACTCGAAATTTTCAAAGAAGAAACGAACATCGGGGATTTTATAAATCAAATGTTCAACAGAATCCAAAATTTTTCCAAAGTTCGGGTTATGATAGTGAGAGAAGAAGGTTTCGAGATTATAATTTTCAAAGGTCGGTAAATCAAAGAGTTTATTGGAACTCTTGCGATCCAATACCTAGTGAAAATTATAGATCTTATTCAACAAAAAGGAAGTCATCCAAGACACGAGTAGGGTGTGATGGATATTGGACAGTGTTAGATTATGTGGATATTCATGGTCAACCCAAAACCGGTAGGGTTTGGGTTCTTAAGTCTAACTAGTTGTTGAGTAAGTGCAGGATAGCTAAGAAGGACTGTTGATGTGTTCGATAGTGGTTATTCCTGTAAAATTTCTGAGGTGAATAATAGGTTACAAATGGGTAACGAGTTATTTAATTCTGTGTTTGATAATGATTATTAAAGATTTCTAAGCTGAAAAACCTTATGTCATGTTGAAGTGGGAGTCTGTCTGTATTTCAATTTCTTTTGAAACTTACTCCATAAAAACAAAAATTTAGGGGGAGAAATTTCCCTAGACCAAAAAGAGTTTAGTTAGTGCGTGAGTTTAGGGGGAGTGAGTTAGAAAGTTTTCAAAAACATAAAAATATAGAAAAACAAAAATGAGTTTTCACTGTGTGAAAAAGAAGAAATGATAGTACATCAGCAAGTTAGACTGTCACACTAAAGCTGAAATTAAATTGCTAAAGTGTGATAGCAGCTTCATCATATGATCTACCAGTAGGCAACAACATGAAATAATCAACTTACCAATAAACTTAACAAACTGAATATGAGTGGGTAACATATCAGTGGCGTATGGTTTAATGACCTTAATTCTTGCGTCGATAGATTGCCAAAATCTGAAGTTATGGGTCTTTATATTGTTATTTCATCCGGGATATCAGGGTTGTCATTCTGCTGCATCCAGATATATGCTGACCTAGGCACAACCAGGATATCCTAAAAGAGTTAAAATGCCAAAAACACAGAAATTGAAGAAGCTCCCCTAGAGAGTGATTCAAAATGTGCAAAATGCGTAAATCGTACCAAAATCTGTGGTATTTGCCTTAACCCTCGTTGGATATTGGTCTCTTTGCTGTACAGAAGTACTGACCCGATCACCAATTATCTACGTTGTAAAATACAAAAGGATGAATTTCGGTATACTCACCTACTACGATGAATCTTTGAGCATAACTTGATCATGGGGGTATGTCCTGAAGTAGGACACACTAGTATATCAGTATAATATTACCTTAACATATTATACGGTAATGGAACTTGAAATGTTCATGCATTTTGATTAAGTGGACAAACATACTGGTAATCGTCTTGAACTGCTATTCACTAAAATTACTTAAAGAACTATCTGCTAGTGTGAAAACAGTTTGATTTTGTTGATATGATCTTCTTGCACATGATACTCACAAAAAGACGTATTGTATATATTTTTCAGTTTGTTTAGTTAGTTTTGAAAAATGTCAAAAATACCAAAAAGATTTACTTTTTAAAATATTTCCATTTTGAACTGACAGGTTGTTGTTTCTGCATGATAAGATAAAATAGTGGTTTATCTTTTATGTGAAAAAGGCTAATGCTTTTTCGAGATACTTGCTTGTGTTTCTAAACAGATTGATGCGGTTATCAACATGAAGTGCATAATACAAGTAAAGTGTATATTTTATATGAAGTTCATTGGATTGAAAAATGTGTGAAGATGCATGGTAGGATCCTTCTACTACATTGCAGAGAGATATGAAGAGTTGGAGTTTACTTGCTGAACCAAAGTTTGCTAGTTCACTGATCCACAACGAAAGAAGTTTTGGAGATTGGAAGCATCAGCTTAGGGGGAGTCTGTTGATGTCAGAATTTGTGTGAAACTGAAGCTATCCAAAGACCAAAAGAACACAAGATGTCTGAGGACAAAGTTACACTATGAAGCTATTGTCAAGGGGGTGTCTGTTGGTGCATATTTTGTGACAACAGCTTAATAGTTTGATTATTTAGTCTTTGGATATATTGTATTGGACTTAGCAATATTGGTTAGTGAGTTATTTGTTGTAATGGGCTTGGAGAATGGCCTAGTCCAGTAAGAAGCCCGATATGCAAACATGTGGTATATAAACATGTTTTGCATTAGGGTTTTTGGGAGTTGCTAAGAGTGGAGGCTAAGAGAATTCTAGAGAGAGAATTCGTATAGAGAGAGAGAGAGAGAGTCAAGATCACAGAGAGTGACTGTGAGGTTGTTTGAGTCTTGAATTGATTGTAAACGTTTGTGTTGGATAATCAATAGAAGATGAGTTTGTGAATTGTGTTCGTGTTCTTCCTCTAGTTTCTTGTTTCTGTTCATTTGGTTTATCAAGGGGATTCCGCACCCTTGGTAGATTATCAGTTTTGTGAGGATCCATCGAGACGAGGGGACCTACACGGCAGTTTTCTCCAGGATCCTCTTAATCCCCCTTGTTCAAATTTTCCAGCTGCCCACTCGTCTGTGGATGATAATCCGTGGAAAGCCGATGGGTAACCCCATAGCGTTTCAAGACTTTCTCCATCTATGAATTGCAAAAGTGGGTGCCTCGATCAGATATCAAGGCTTTAGGTGTTCTAAACCTAGCAAACAACTTTCTCAGAAATCTCACCACAACCCTCGCATCATTCGTACGCAAGGCCTGCGCCTCCACCCACTTATAGACATTATCGACCGCGACTAGGATGTATCGGTTCCCACGAGACATGGGGAACGGACCCATGAAATCAATGCCCCAGATATCAAAAACTTCAACCACCTGAATGGGGTTCTGAGGCATCTCATTCTGGGATGAGATATTACCCGTCCGTTGACAGGTGTCACGACTACGCACGAACTCATGTGCGTCCTTGAAAATGGTCGGCCAGTAAAATGTTGCATCAAACACCCGCTTGGCGGTGTAAGCAGCTCCGTAGTGAACACCAGTCGGCCCCTTGTGACAATACCACAAGATGCTACGGCACTCCGAACCGAACACAAATCTCCTCACAACCTGGTCCGCACCGATCTGAAATAAGTAAGGATCCTCCCAAATGTAGTGCATGACATCCGCAAAGAATTCTTCTTTTGCTGATACGTCATGCCAGCCACAAGGTCACCTGTGGGCAAGTAATTCGCTAGATCAGCGAACAAGGGAATGCCTTCCTCATGGGCTTTTATGAACATCAACATCTCGTGGGGAAAGTCATCCCCAATCCTATCCTCCGAGTCTTCTCCATCTCGGAGTTCCCTAACCTGGACAAATGGTCCGCAGCCACGTTCTAAGCCCCTTTCTTATCCCTAATCTCAAGATCGAACTCATGAAGCAACAGGATCCATCGAATTAGCCTCGGCTTCGCATCTTTCTTTGCAAACAAATACCAAAGAGCTATATGATCAGTAAAAAAGATAGTCTTCGAAAGCACAAGATAAGATCAGAATTTATCGCACGCGAACACGACTGCTAGTAGCTCCTTCTCCGTCATGGTGTAGTTCTCCTGGGCGTCGTTTAGGGTTTTGCTCGCATTGTAAATATGATGGAAATGTTTCTCTCTACGTTACCCTAACATGGCCCCGACCGCAAAGTTGCTCGCATCGCACATAATCTCGAAAGGAAGGCTCCAATCGGGAGCAATCAGAATAAGAGCACTCACTAACCTCTCCTTCAACAACTCAAAGGCCCTAACACACTCGTCAGAAAATACGAACGGCCTATCCTTCTCTAGAAGCTGGGTCATGTTTACCGATCGGCAAGGTGCTGCCAGCCCATTCTCGGTGAGCGGTGAAGGAGTAAAACGGTGAGTACTTACGAATGGAAGAGAAGAGAGAAAGAGAAGGAGAGAGAGAGAGAGGGGGTTAATGGTGGGCCATTCTCGGTGAGTGGTGAAGGAGTAAAACGGTGAGTACCAAACTTCATAGTAAACACTCACGATGGTCTCAGGTGAGGTGACTGAGGATTTGATGAACCGAAAAACACATAAGGAGTTGGCACAATTAAATTCCACTCCAATCTACCCAAAATTCTCTTCTCCATCACCAATACATGTATATATATATATTCATAAGCTTGATCGGAAATCTGAACGAAATCATTGACCTTAGGGGCCCAAATCTCTTCATACTTGGAAGCAATAAGCATTGCAATCATGCCTACATGCTACCATTCTCTTCTCGCAACAATTTCAGAAGCCAAGAATCTGCCAACTATCTCGATTGTCAGGTATAATGTTTCAAATGAAAGCTCGAGTTTGTTGTGAACTTCAATCAACCACCTATTCTGCATTCTTGTACCCTTTAAGTTGTTTGAAAATTTTACCATTCAAGAAACAACAAAACACCTATTGGATCGCAACATTACCAAAATCAATTAAAAAAACTACCTAAACAGTCACTTTAACGAAACAATCAACCTCTTCACTCAGAAACACTAAAAAGTTAAACCATTTAGCTAATGTATATTAGACAATCAATCATGTGGCAAATTACAAAAAAATGGAAGTAGGATTAAAAAGCCTACCTATTCGAAGAAAAAAAAACACACATTCATACAAATTTAATAAAAAAGAAACAAAAAAAAACCCCTCGCTTCAAAACTTTTCGACCAGACAACGGTGGTTCGTCGGAATCATAATATCCCTGCCAACCTAAACCCGGTAGAAACCCTAGTTGCCGTCGAGGCGGTAACTCCACCGCAAAAGCACCGTGAGAGAGAGAGAGAAAGGAACGACAGGAACTGTCCGTCTTCGTCTGGTGTTAAATGGAACAGGCTCTCTATAATTTGGTGGGCTTAAAAAGCCATCATTCTTGCTTGGGATGAAACCGAAAGAGTTCTAGCGTTTGTTTCCAGCCTCCAAGGATTAGGAAACACGGAAAAGCAATAGAAAAATTAGTGTTAGATTTAGATGAGAATTCAAGAAGAAGATGAGAAGCATGAGACATGATGATACATCAGATCATAAATGAGGGTTAGAAAAGAGTGTGTGAGAGAAGGAACGCATGTGATAAAGAAGAAAAGAGGAAAAGAGTTTGTCACTCAAAGGTTAATTCTCTTGATTAAGAGAATGTCCACACATCAGCTAATTGGAGACCAAAAAACATAAAATAAAATGTGTCTAAAATGTATTCTTTTAATATAGTAGATCGATTTGTTTATTTTCAGATATATATATACGAATAAATACGTATACCAGATGTAGCATGTGAGGATTGATAAATTAACTTAATTAAGTTGTACATATTATGCGAATAAGAAAACTAACATAAGTACTATACAATATATCCCGAGATGATTGATACATCAACAAAAATAAAAGAGTACTACACAGCCGTATTACGTGGGTTTCCTGCTAGTGTAAGTGTGTGTGTGTGTATATATACATATATATATATATATACATATAGGATTAGGATCATGTGAGAAGCACTGGGCTACTTGAGAAACTTGAGAAGCAATCTGGACCACACATTTTCCCAGAGCTTTCCGTAATATACACATATGTATAGTTTAAAATTGACTATATACATATGTGTATAATTCAATATACATATGTTAGTCAATTTAAACTATACATATGTGTATATTACGGAAAACTTTGGGAAAATGTGTGGTCCAGATTATTTCTTAAGTTTCTCAAATAGGGTACACTTCTCTTAGAATCCCTACTATATATATATATATATATATATATATATGAAATTCTCCCTTTATTATTAGTTGTGAATTCTTCTTACACTAGACACATTTGTTGCAGACTAGACAAAACTTACACTTCTCCATCATAACTTTTGTATGACTAAAGATAAACAAAATGAGGAATTTCACTTATAGAGAAGTTGTTCGCACTTAGACCACCGACTTAGAATTTAGAGAGTGAGATAAGTGCAAACCTTACCACAATCTTAGGAGATAGAGAAGTTGTTCGCACTTAGACCACCGACTAATAAAACAAAACAATCCATACATTAATAATCCTCAAAATAAACTTCACCATAAAAGGTATACAAATGGCAAGATTCAAAAGTAAATTGTCCATGCAGTACATAGCAAAATTATATCACACTTCCACGGCATCAATCCATCAGGATTAAGCTTCTTCTTTCTCTTGAACGTGTGATTAAGTTTCTGTCTCTTAGTAATTCGTGAAAACATGCAATGTAACGGTTCCATGTGATGCTTTTTTAGCGATATCCATAAATATCTTGACGTCATCATCGTCCATAATCTCAACAACTGCATGCTTATTTTTATCAGCAGATGAGAGGGGGAAATGGTAAGACATCTTAAACTTGAATGAACTAAACTTTTTTGCTACCCAACTCGTCATCTGAGAATATGTTAAATCAAATGGCAATTCTAAGACACGTTGAGATTTTTGATACCAATGTTCGCTACAAACCAATATTCTAACTTTTGGATCATATGACTCCATTATCCTGAATATAAGAAGAATTATAATTAGTACAAATGGCAAAATTCAGATTATAATTTAGCTTAAATTTCGATTTTATACCATCAACTCACATCAAACATCTAAAGTTATATATTTGTGAACCTGGAAAATGATTAATTGTGTGAACAAATATATGTGTATGTGTGTGCGGAGACGCTATGAGACATTTAGGTCCCAAAAGCCTGGAGGCAAGGTTTGATGAGCTACATCACATACACGAGGTGTTGTTCTATGTACAACCAAATACGTTTCTGGCACAGACCATCAACTAGCTCCCACTCACCTACGGTATAGACCCTCATCCTAACTTCCACTACTACAAAATGGAGTATTAGACGGTGTTGAAGTTTTATTTTAGACGGGGTTAAAGCAATAACACCGTCTTAAAATCAACACCTATATAACTATTGTGCTGCTTTAATTAAAATATTTAAAAAAAAAAACAAAATAACCCTGTCTAATGCTTAAACACCGTCTTATATGCAACCTTTAGACGGTGTTACCTTAAACAACACAAAAAAGAACTTTAGAAAGAAACCCTAACATAGTTACTGGAGAAAGTGAGAAACCATCGACCAAAACCCTCCCCTCCCCTTCAACGCAGCCTCTCTAGTTCGACGCATCAACGGAGCAAAATCCTACAGTCGCACCCCTCCCCAGTGATTTGTTCGACGCAGCCCCATCCCCTTCGATTTGCTCGACGACGCGGTAGGATTTCCCTTCTATATGCTCGATGACGGAAGCATTCCTCTTCGATTCCATCTTCGACTGGTTAGTTTTTTGATTCCCTCTTTGTCGCACCCTTGCACTAGAAATTTTAAGCCATATATGGTTTTGGGTGTGGGAGGGTTTTGGGACTGTGTAGAAGGATTGATTGGTTGGGTGTGAACCGCCTCATGTGGCAACGGCAGGGTACCAGCTGCACAGCGGCGAACAACCACAGTTTCAGGCAGCTGGGGTTTCGGTTCGGTCAGCAGCTTGAAGAATGAAGATGACCGCACTCTCGCTGATTACCAGAAAGGTTCGTCTTTTTTGATATAAAAAATGTTTAATTTGGGACTTGGATTTTTAGGAACTTTTAGTTATGCCAATTTTAAGAGTTTATTTTGGATAATTTATTACTGACTTTAAATTTGCAATTGTTATTATGTGGAGGACATATAAGTATATGAAGAGTAGACATTGATAGAACTGCATGGAGGAAAACATTCTATGTAAAAGCTAAATTTGATTAGTTTGATGTTTCTCATAATAAACTAAAAAGAGAAAGTGACTAAATGAAGAAAAATTATGCTTTTAAGTTGAAGTTAATTGTATTGCTCTGCAAAATATAGAATGCACATGCTGTAGTCATGTATGGATTGACTTGTCTAATAGTGGGCTACATTTTTTACAAAGTTTTATAGTTTTTTGTTTCAACATATCTGAATGGTTGTAGTTAGGCTCTTCATTGGGTTATTTGGGTTGTTTTTAGTCAACTTACCTTAAATTATATTTTAAAACTAACTTTGATTTGAATAAACTGATTTAAATATGATTATTTGAATACGGTTTGAATTTGGGTTTTCTTTTGTTATATTATGACTATCATTTGATGAAAATTGATCTATGAAGCCCAGGCTTTGAAGAGTTGAAGTCCAAATCTTGAAGTGTATTTATAATACACATGTGTATACTTATGTTTTTGCTTATTTGGGTTGGTTTACTAGATAAGAATCCATTTCGAATGTTTGAGATACGAATTTGGGTCACTTTGAATTTCAGTTTTGAATATTGAACGCCGCTATTTCTGATAAAAAGCAAGTTACCTGAAACGTTGGTAGAGATTTCAAGCTTATATAGCTGTTTTGTGCATTTTGTTACAGGAACTAGAATGAAGGTTATTTGGGATGATCGGACACATTAATCTGAATGCAAAACTGGTAACTCAACTCGATCATCACCGTTCATTCATTCTATTTCTTAATTTATTAGCCTGTCTCAATTTCATTTGAGGCTTCAAGTTGCATTGACTTGTAGGTTTTACTTGGAGACATGAAAGTTGGTAAATCTGGTCTGATTTTTAAGATCGTCGTAGACCGGTTTCTAGAATTGCAGGTTATTTTCTTCATCGTCTCAAATTCTTTTTTTTATGTTGACCTCTTAGAGTTTGAATTTGATTATCGTTTGATCTTTTTTTTCTGATGATTTATCTATATCGATTTCCTTAGATTTTCTTAGCGCGATGCCATTTTTCCAGCTTGAATTTATATGTTTATGTCTACTGTAATTTTGATTAGTTTAAATGATTTAAGAAATTTGCTCATAAAGTGCTCCAAGATTTAATATTTGCCTTTTTATTTTAATTCTTGAATTGAGTTTATTTCTGTTGTATATATATATGGCCATTTTGTATGATTTATTTGTAATCTACATGTGGGATCCTAAGAAATTTGCTCATAAAGTGCTCCAAGGTTACTTCTATATATGTTTATAAAAACATATAAAATGGGTTGTAACTTTCATTCAATTCACCTGTTATCTTCTATTTTAAATCTTCTATTTTAAAGCAAAATAATTTATAGCCACCAAATTAATTAAGCTAACAAATAATAAAACATTTTTAGTTTCAATCTTTCAGGTTGGTTTATTGAATGTCGATTCCTTGATTCTTAAGAGTAGACTTCTTATAACTTTATATTGATTTATTGTTTCTAGTGCTTGGTCGACGATGCTTGGTACCTTTATTGAGGCTGAATCAATGTTAGCATTATTTGTCAAAGACTGGGCTGATCTCACAGGTGATATGTGCGAAAGAAATCCTAGAGAGGTTGAAGATCACATTTTCAGTTTAGCGACTCATCATGTCGATAAAGGGTGGATGGGAATGCGGCTACATGGTTCTCCAACATATGTTTGACTTTGGCAGTTTGTATCAAATCCAATTTCCCGATGAAGTAAGTAATATATATATATATATATTAAGTGTTTATTTTTTTAAAACTTAGAAGGTTTAGTTGATTTTATACTTGTTTTTAGATGTATGTAACATGTAAATATATGCATTCAACAAATAATTGTAATTTGACGGGTTTATTTCCGAATTGGATGTCTACAAGTTTATTTCCGAATTGATTGTGTATTGCTTTGGTTTGATTTGAAAATGGTCCATTGGTGTATATAAGCTTGATGTATTTCTAGAAAACTTTTATGGAAAACTTTTTTATATTGTAAATGTTTTTTTTTTTCAGCAAATGTTTATAAGACGGTGTTAAAAAATATTTGGAAATGTTTTGATATCAAAAGCCGGTGTTCATCAAGTTTAAGCCGGTGTTCAAATTGAACACCGTCTAATAAGACTTGATTTTAAACCACTGTATTTTAAGACGGTGTTGAAAACACCTTTTTAAAACCCATATCACCCCGTCTAAAGCTTTGTTTTGTAGCATAACATGGATAAATTATTATTTTGATTGAACAAATAAAGAAAAATCATAAAAATTATAATAGCATAACATGGAGAAATTCAGATTTTGAATTAATTATAATATACAGTTTTTTATTCCCCAAATGAGCAAATACCATCAATTTATCTCAATGTAGGCCGTAAAACAAAACAAAACATGTTCATGCCTTTTCATTTAGTTTTAACAAAATAAACAATCACATACAAACAAATAAACGTACAAGACATTCTTGTCCGTGTTTACTTTTTCAAGAAAATGAACATGTTCATGGTCTTTATGTTAAGTTATTTATAGTATATCAACACAAACAAATGAATATAAATCAATCATGATGAACAAATGTAAACAAACACAACTAAGCGAACGCCAAATAAATTAAACGTGGAGATCAATTTATTGGCCTATAAATCTAATAAAACAAGACTAAATTGTTATAAGTGATATTCTAATTAAAAAACTAGACTACATTCCAACAATCCTAAAAAATATATATATAAATGTATAAACAACCGTGAACAAACATAAACAAATGTAATGAACGTTCACAGACATTCATTGGCGAAGCTTGACCCCCCCAATTTTTCCGAAACCCGTGGGGGCGGAAACGTATATACCTAAAAAAAATTTTTATAAAAGTACTATTCATAACACTACGCATCGAAAAAAGTTTGGAGGGGGGCGGGGCACCTCCCGCCACAAGCCTAAGCTGCGCCCCTGCAGACATTAAAGACTAAGGAGACATGTGATCATAATCTTCATTCGTTTAACTAAATTAATTTAAATAAAAAATGTTTAACATTTTCGTTCATTTATTGGATAAACAAATATAAACGAGCATCTAGGCAAACAGTTCATGAATGGTTTATGAAACGTTCGATTCGCTTACAGACTGACTTGCCTTAACAATTGAATTGTCTGCAATTATAATCACTAGAAAAGTAACTGAGATAAAGTTAAAATAACTTATATATATTCACAAATCTGGAAAATAATAAATTGTCAATCTTGTCGTCTAAGGCTGTGGGGTATGGGGCGAGGGTCTGGGGGGAAACGCCCATGTGACCACCCCGAGTGGGCTTAGGTTTGGACGGGGGTTCAGCCCAGGCGTTGGGGCACCCTACCCATCTGAGCTGGCAGGTGGACATTGGTGCACCGTACCCTATGGTTATCCCTTAATTAAAAAAAAGAAAAAATAAAAGGAATTTGGCCAAGCCACGCCCTAAACCCAAGCCCCACGATACACTCAATTTTTTGGGTTTTGCCAATAAAACCCACCCAGTCTCACGTGACAACCCATGCTCCAAACCCCTGCTCCACCATACCCCATAGCCTAACTGCTAGATGGAGGATTTCAAAAGGGTTTTATGGTTGAGATACAAAGCATGCATTATTGGATGTTTAGTACTTCAATAAATGTTGGTATATGTATCATTCTCTTTTATTTATTTTTATAAATTATAATATGGTTTTTTTGCAAATATTTTATTAATACTATTTCCTTCTTTTAGACTATGGTAAATCTTCCTAGACTAAGACAACCTGCACCATGTTAGCGATTAAATTCCAGAGATTTCAAAAGAGTAGTCGTGTACACAATTAAAACATCCAAAATGTATAAAATAATATATCTTAAAATATACTTATTTTATATCTGTTGTACTTCAATTTTATTAGTGTAACGATTGTTATTATAAATTTTTTTTATTTTTAAAAATAAAACATTCATTTAACTTCATGTCAGTTAAACATAATAAAATGATATAACTTAATTTTTTTATTACATATATATCTATATCTATACTATTATATAATACATATTAGATTGAGAAAGAATAAATGTAATTTGATAGTTGGGTTATTAACTAATGAAGTAAGATTGAAATTTATGAAGTTAAGTTATTAGTTCTGTAAGGCCACAGGATGTGGCTTAGTGCCACACCGTCACATCCCCAACTTTAGCGCCCTGGGGCACCATCAACCACCCCCTGGGTGTCAACGCGGGGGGTTCGGGGGGGGGGGGGGTATGGACAGTGACGAATCTAGAAAATTTTTGTAGGGGTAACGTTTCAAAGAAAGGGATAATGAAATCGTAAAATCATCAAAAAATGTCAAAATTTACACTACTGCCGGAGGGTCAAAGTGTAGCGGAGGCTACCCCTTATTAATAGGTAGGTCTGCCCATTGCCATGGAAGGGGCTTCACTCTAGTAATTAGCGCTAATGAGATGTGCATGCGGGGCCCATTCTTTTCAACTAATCAAATCTTTTCCTCTTTAATTTTTTTTTGTATTTTGTTTAATATGGGGTTTTAAAGTAGCTTTAAATATTGCATGCAAGTTAAGGAGAGAGACTTTAAAGCCCCCTATATGACATGACGTTGATATGACGTGATAAAGCCCCCAGAGGCTTCATACAACACCCTCTAGCCTAATAAGAATAACAAAATTTTAATAAAATACATAAGTTATTTTCAAAATAAGAACATAATTCTATACTATATCAAAATACAAGGCGAAAGTTTGAAACTTTTGGAATTATTTAAAACTTTTTTCTTTACAAAAACTTTAATGTAAAACATGTTGATACACTTTGTGTTTGTAGCTTGTATTCGTTTTGTTTTATATGTTGTAGCTTGTATTCGTTTTGTTTTATATGTAATTCGATCTATAAACACTTGTTTTTCTTTAAGCTTGCCTTTATGTAAATTGATCAAGTGATGATATCCTCCTATCATCACTTTAACAACATTTTGTGATGAATTTGATATCCATCACTTTAACTTTATTATTTTTAGAAACTTGTATTCGTAATTTATTTGTATTTCACTTTCAAACTTATAATCCGAGACTTCGAATTAGGACAGTTGAATAACCATTTACATAGCGTATTTCAATAATTTCTTCTAATTGGCCAAAAAATTACTCACTGCCCTATCCAACCACTTCTACCCCAGAGTTTTGCGTTGTTTTATGTGCATCACGATTACCATAAACCTAACACTGTTGACCATGCAAGTAGTGTAAGTATAGGCCGGTATTTCCCCACCCATTGAAAGAGCATACAACTTTGGGTGGAATCCCTATAGAATCTTGTTTTATCATCACATAGACCTAATAAATATGGAGTAATAATGCTTGTTATATATGTATTACCTAACAAATATAGAGTAATTCATATTATATATGTATTACATTCTCTTGAAACCACTTCGCACATTTTTACAACCCGTTTTTACGACCCGTTTTTAAACCCGTTCATACGACTCGTTTTTACGCCCGTTTTTTTACGACCCCGTTTTTACGGCCGTTTATACGACCCGTTTTTACGCCCCATTTTTACGGTTTGACAAAAACTTATTTACAAAAAAAAAAACAAAGAAACTTTACGCCAAAAAAACAAAAAAAAAACTTATTTACGACCCGTCTTTTTACGCCCCCGATCCCGGTTTCGGGTTAATTTGAGAATCTTAACAAACGAACTCACCCAAAAAGTCACGACTCATAGATGTCTCGGATAAACTTATCATCATCGACTAAAAAATATAAAAACCAACTACAAAAATCAAAACCATGTGTTGATCTTGAAAAAAACAGAGTTTGGGTCAGAGTTTCCAATAAAAAAAATGGTTGCAAAAGTGGGGTTGCAGGTTTGAAAACCTACCCTCCGCCATCCTAGCCGCGCCATCGTCATCAAGTGTCTGAAAAATTGTTTCGAACCATCACTGCCAACTCAACCCCCAATATCAAAAACATAAATCAATCACCGGAGATCCCCAAACAGAATCACTTTATGCAACCCCCAGAACATTGTGTGTAAAACAACCCCCCAACATCAAAAACACGAATCAAACACATAATCAAAAATTGTTTCAAAAAACTCAACAGTATCACTTTTATGCAAACCCCACTTTTCAAAACCCTAGAGAGAGAAACAACACCCACCAGTTCTAGAGAGAGAAACAACAACACTCACCAGATTTGCAGATGACAGAAGACAGTCGGGGGCCGTGCAGCACTGTGACGGTGGCGCGGCGGTCGACGGCAGACGGAAGGGCCCCTGTTTCAAGCAATGGTATTATAGTCGTTTCACCTCTGCCGTACATTGATTTGTGTCCAAGGAAGGCTACCACCACCGCTGGTGGTGGGTTGCAGAGTCGAATAGACAAAAAAAGCGATAGAGGGCTCCACCATCTCCACCACCGTCTCTGGTGGTGGGTTGCAAGAGAGAGAGAGAGAGAGTAACAACCGTCTTCCCCCGCCAACCACCTCCACCACCACCAACTGCGACGGCCACGTGCAGACAACAACCGGGGCCCAAAACAGAATCACTTTATGCAAAAAAACAAAAGAATCACTTTATGCAAAACACAATAATACCAACAGAAACAACAAACACCCACCAGATTTTGCAGACGGGCAGACAACAACCGGGGCCGGCCACCACTGTTACGGTGGCGCGGCGACCGACGACGGACGACAGGGCCAGTGTTTCAAGCAAGAGAGAGAGAGTGTGTGTGTGTGTGACAACCCCACACCGTACACCCCTACACCTCCACGACCACCACCGTACAACCCCCACATCTACAACCACCGTACACCCCACCCCACACTCCATGTCGGACCACCCAGACCCACCGATGGTCGCCACCACCGCTGGTTTAGCCCAGATCTACAAAGCCCTTGATGTTTTGAAGGGTGGTGGCCGGACACCACCGTGGCCATGGGGGTTCGTTTTGAGCGATGGTGGTCGGACACCATCGCTGCTGTCGCAAAAAGCTCCTACCAACCATCGCCCCCATCATCGTCTTTCCGCCTCTGCACAACTCCCATCACCACCTCCCCACCACCGTCTTCCGACCAACCACCTCCCACCACCGTCTTCCGCCGCCGACCACCCACCTGAATGTGATTTCATGAATATGAATCTGATGAACAATTTCAAAGTGAGAGAGATGAGAGGTGATGGGATTAAAAAGAAAGAGAGATAGAATGCTTTTTAATCGAGAGAGAGAGAGAGAGATATGATGTCTTTGAAAGAGACAGACAGAGAAATGAATGGCAGAGGTACAAATGACTATAATACCCTTTAAATTTTAAAATAATCAAGCATACGTGTCATTGTCTGATTGGTAGAGGGTGATTTTCACGGTTCTCACAATTAAGGATGGTTTTCTCTTGAACCGATCCCTATATATATATATATAATACGGTAAGTCCATCTTTAATACGAAAATAAAAAAACCAAAGCATAATGTTTTTGAAAAAAACACATACACAACAAAAACATCCCAAACATATATTATATATTTTCCCTATATTAATTTGCAATAAGCTATTTTTACTGTTCAATAATGTACAAGTTTGTCTTCTTAATGTACTCACGTACAAATTTGACGATTACTCTCTCTTGCGCAACTATCGACTGCTTACTTTCACCGGCTCCCTGAAACCATTGACTGCTCACTACACACTTTTTTGCCCTCAGATCTGAACCACAAAACGCCGGTAACAACACATTTCCTTTTAGACCTACTTACCAGCGAAGATTCAGTTCAGAACATATCTAAAACGACATAACTAAATTAGAAAATTTGTTGGTTTGGTGAAGATGATGGACGAGTTATAAATGGGCAATAGTGAAGTTAAATGACAAATTGTTCTCATGTGGGGTCTAGATAACCTTACTTAATGTTTAAATTTAACTTGTTAGTGCTAAGACAGACAGTGCAAGGTTTTTAACACGGAAAGGATGATTTTTGTAATTTCAAAAGTAAAGAACATCCATTGCAATCTGATTTAAAATAAAGGGCGAAAATGTAATTTATCCTAAGTTTTATTAAAAATTACATCATCTTATTTCTTGAAGCAAAACCATTTGCTGCTTCCTTACACCAAAATTATCGGCTTAATTAAAATAGTTGTAGCGCTAAAGATAATTCTCAAAACAAACTTTACCAAAAAGGCTTGGACATTGACAGGATAACACCAAGAATCATGAAAGAAACATGCAATTCACCTGTAACGCCTCGTGTTTTCATACTTTCTATTTATAGCTAACTCGTATTGTAATTCTATTTTCAGAAAGCATTCTTGTCACACCCCAACCGATGACGTAAACATCGGGATGAGACGAAAACGAGATTGTAAGAGACTTCATAATACTAATTGTGACAAGTATTTAATAATTAGTTTTTACGTTGCTTGAACTAGAAACACCACAAGTTTAAAATAAATAATATACAATAAGTATTCAAATAAATAAATTTCATTTCCTTAAAATGAATTTTGTAAAAGTAGAATCGATATAAAACAGGATTGAAAATAAATTACAATACAACGAACATTCAAATTTAAATGTGTTTCTAGGCAATCCAACTAGATTCATCTGTCACAATCCTGCAACATGTAATAAAAGCATGGATCAGTACAAAAGCACTGGCGAGCAATGATCATAAAAATGCATGACAGCATACAATTTAATTAAGTTAAGTAATAAAGCTTTGTCATCAGTTCCACATGTATTTTAATATCGTTGAACGAGCATACATAAACAACTAGCATAACAAATAAGTATATAATTAAAATCTTAACTAGCATAAACAACCTAAGCAACAATATCATGAGATTACAGTTGAAACAACAAGCATAACAACCTAAGCTAACAAGACGTCTGGTTTGATTATTTAATTATAATCGATTGCGTAAAGTGGATTTTGTATACATGTTGCACCTAAAAATGCGTTAAAGCATAAAAAGGGTCGAGTATGCTCACAGTTTTGCAAAGTTTCCTTTGGTGATTCCATGAAGAGTTGGAGCTTCAAAGATTCCTTTAAAACACTTAGTGTTTTCTTTTAGAACTCTTATAGTTCTCTTCCTTGCTTTGAAGATTTGAGAGAAGTAGAGAGGTTGAGAGAAAAATGGTTGGAACACTTAGTGTACTTTTAGAATTCTTAATTTAGAGGGATTGAGAGAATTAGAGAGATGGGGAGAAGAATGGTGTCAAGAAAATTGTAGAATGAGGTTGGTATTTATAGGTAGAGAATGTGGAAAAATGTGAAATATGATTGGTTAAAGAAGGTAGAAGAGGATTGAAAAGATGATTGGTGGAGAAAGGAGGTGGAAAAGGGTGAAATATGATTGGTTAAAAAGCTATGCTAACAAAAGAATCAAGCCTTTGGAGTTTAATGTAGGTGATCATGTACTTCTCAAGGTGTCACCTTGGAAGGGTGTTGTCCGTTTTGGTAAGAAAGGCAAACTCGCTACTTGCTACGTAGGCCCTTTCAAGATTCTCGAGAGGATTGGCAAGGTAACGTATCGACTGGACCTACCTCAAACGCTCAACAAAATTTATCCTGTGTTATATGTTTCGAATCTAAGGAAGTGTCTAGCCGAAGAAGGACTTCAAGTTCCGCTCGAAGATCTTCAAATCAATGATACTTTTAGCTGTGTGGAAAAACCGGTCGAAATCATGGACCGAGGAGTCAAGCAACTACGGCGCAGTCGCATCCCTATCGTCAAGGTTCGATGGGAAGGAAAACGTGGCGCCGAGTATACTTGGGAACTCGAGAGTGATATGAAGACTAAGTATCCGCATCTTTTCGTTGCATCTTCCTAAATTTCGGGATGAAATTTCCTAAAGGAGGGAGACTGTAACGCCTCGCATTTCCATACTTTCTATTTATAGCTAGCTCATATTGTAATTCTATTTTCGGAAAGCATTGTATCTCGTATTCGAATTGTCGTTGTAATCGTTGTATTCCGAGACTTGGATCATAATGAAAACTCGTATTTTATTCATGTCATGCTTATTCGTATCCATTTTATACTTATACTTATGCATACCCTTGAACATATTCGTGATACTCGTAATCGTGTGAAAAACTTGCAAAACGTGATGATTAAACCTATTCGAAACAGAGACGTGATATTCATACTTAATCGTATTCATTTTATACTTACACTCATGTTATAACATGTTATTTATACTTATAATGTCTTAATATTTCATAAAATGTCCTTCAAAATATTCTAAACCGGTCACCTTTGATCAAAACAAGCAAAAACAACATTCTCACCCGGACAAGGTCCTTACGGACCGCAAGGGGAAGCCCTTACGGTCTGTAAGGCAAGCTGGGCGGGCAAAATGTGTTTTGGCTCGCGAAATAAGCACGGATCCCACTCAAACTCATCTCCCCAATCACCTTTAACCCCATTTAATCACCACAAACCAACCTAAACCTTTCCTTATAAATACCACCACAATTCCAGCCTTTTTACACTTTCACAACTCTATAATCTCACCAAAAATCACTCTCAAATTGTTCCAAATTCAGTTGCAACATCAGAATTTCAGACAGATTCATACATCCTCACAAAAGTGAGCATAACTTGCTCAATACTTGTTCTTTTTGCTTGATTCTTCTTTCTAAATACTTGGATAAACATTGGGATTGAATCCAAGGGTTCTCCATGGAGAATCCAGACCTGGAAATGCTCCCAAAGTGTCCAAAACTTTCTGTTGTGTTCAAATCTTTTCAAAACTTGTTTAAACTTATCAAACTTGAGTCTAACTCATCTCAAACCTATGTCCTAATACTTACATCACTACATGTGGTTGGTTAGGCTTAAAAACAAGGTTGAGACATTCAAAGTAGAGGAATTATTCTCACAAATATTCTGTTTTCATAGAGCTTGAAGCTCACAAGTGATGCAAGTCCATGTATTTGTTCATGTATGTCCACCTTGGTTAGTTTGGGCTATCCTAAACCTAGGACCACACATCGCTTGATGATTTCATCTTACTACCCTAAGTGGCTTGCTAGACCTAAAGATGACCTAGCCCCATTTAACCGCCAACACTTAGTTCATTCTTTTCATGTCAGAAGTGGAAACCCGGGTTAATGAATCTTGGCTACTTGGTGTAGTGAGAATTATAATTTTATTGTTAACATTGTTCATGACCCTCCTTGTGTCTATGACACTTGTGTAGTGGTGAATCCAATCGACGTTTCAAAGTGGATGGTTAATCCTCTCACCTCATACTTGACTTACATGACACTAAGAGGTACCAAAGTGGATGGTTCATCCTCCCACCTCCTACATGATTATATAACTATATATGTATATATGTACTATTATATAAAACCTGTAAAACGAACCCTTGAAGATGATTAAGTAGTCACCTATCAAGTTAATAAGTTTAAAACTAATGTGTATAATTCCTTGTCACGATTCTAATAGGTCTTGAACCTATGAAACCACATTCAATCCTTATGGATTATTATAGTGTCAAAGACAAGTGCTAATACCTTAGTGACTATTTTTCGTATCGTATATTTTGTCACATTTTGAATCTTAAGTCTAAATATCCCATCATCATCCCCAAAATACTCATACGCCTTTGTTTCCTCTTGTAGGATAACTCGGCGTTCCTCGCATCAAAACAACTACCTTCACGGACTTGTAAAGTTAGAAGACCTAGCAAAACCGTGAGTGCACTTGACCCATTTTCGTTTATAACACTTTTGGGTGTAACATGTTTCCATATACAAAAATCACAACACATAAACTTTATGAAATGCACAAACACTCCTATATCCATGAATACTTGAATCGTTACATTGATGCTTATATCTTGGACATTCTGTATGTAATACCTTAGTCATTAACTATTTTAGCTTTAGTTTGACATGTATAGCGCTATAGGAAGTAACGCATCCCCCTCCTCATGAAATCTAGAGGCCATGTTAAAATATCGTGTTTGCGTTAAGGGTTTGACTAGTAGTATTGCATGCCTTGTATATTGCTCTTGTATGAATCATAGTTGCCATGAGGATTTGTTTAAACTTTATTCATATACGTATGCTATGCTTAAACTTTTGTACTCACCTTTGCTTTGCATTGAATTGTTATTTTAAAACATGTTACAGGTTGATGGAGATGATGCTATGAAAACAAAGTAGCATGGACGTAGATGCACATTTAGACGTTTAGGTTAATGATGTTGTATCAAATTTTGTTATATCAGTGTTGTTGTATTTGAATTTCTCTTTTAATGTATGAAAATTTAAGTATGAAATGAAATCCGGTTTAATCGATTATTGTCACAATTAGTTTTATGAGCAATGAGCTATCTATTTCGTTCCGCCTCGATGTTTCCGCCATCGGTTGGGGTGTGACAGATTGTATCAGAGCCATAACTACAGGGAATTAGGTAGAATTGCCGTGTTCGACCTAGTCTATAGTTTAAGTGCCCATTTTTGACCATTCTTGTCTTATGCTTAAAACTTTATTCTTCCTCATTGCTTCTTCCTTATCTTTTGGTCTTAAAAACTTACATGACGTCTTTCCTAAGACGTTTACACAATACACTTGAAGACACTCGTGATGCAAACGAGGCTATTTGAACCAAAATAGGTCCAAAGACTTACAATTTTTGGTGAAATCTCTCATTCCGCGTATTCGATTTTTCACGAAGTTATACCATCAAGCTAGGAGTGATATCTACATCTTGATGGAAACTTCCATTTCATATTCTAGTGGATCTTACAAATGAGTCGGAATATGCTCCTCGTTTGGTAAGAAGCAAACCACACTTAGGGTACGATGTTGTCAAGTTAGGGTTGAAACCCGCACCTTGTCAACTAGTCCTGTTCCTCGATTTTCAATCTCGCCAAAGTCTTGAATTTTCGATTGACTGGGGACATGTAGTAACTGGAAGGGTAAAATGCCGTTAATCACTTCTCGACGAGAGCATTTTACCTATTAGGCCAAAGCATGTTCCCTAACTTGAAAGATCTTATGAATCACTTTTGGATAGTCGACGTTTGTCTACCTGAAACAATCCCATGTTTTATTGAGCCAATCTTTTATGTTATCTCAATTTTTATGTGGTTTTAAACTTGTTACCTTATTCGTTTCGAACCGTTACACATTTCGCACGTTTATTGCAATAAAAAACAATACTAATTCTCGTGAACAAACTAAATTTATACTCTGTATTCGTATTCATATACATGCTATACTTGATGAACCCATGAAATCTTATGTGCACCATACTTGAACCTTATACATGCTTATACATGCAAACTGGTTTTCTTTATTATGACCAAGTCTCATTCCCTTTTCTTCTATGTTGAACCTCTAGATGAACTCTCCAAACTCTACCAAGAAGTCCAAGAGGTCCAACAAGGGGAACAACAACAACGACAATGAGGACTCTATCTCCAATCAAGACCTTGTTGGTCTTGTCACCGAGCAAATGGCCGATCAAATGGCCCGTGTCATCGCTAATATCGTCAGCCAACTCCAAACCATCCATACCGAAGGCACACCCAAATCCTCCACCAATTCGAGAACCGATAACCCCAAAACGTCTTACCAGTTCAAGCACTTCATGGCTTGTAAACCCGTCGAATTCACTGGCATGGACGGGGCCACGGCCATGATAAACTGGTTTGACGCAATGGAGCTGACCTTTCTTCAGGGCGGGTGCCCTGATGAACTTCGAACCCTCAACGCTACAAGGGTCTTTCGTCAGAGAGCCCTCGAGTGGTGGACTACTGAGCGCAACAAGCGTGGCAACGAAGCAGCCCACGCTCTACCTTGGGACGAGCTTAAGCAGCTCATGAGAGATCAATTGTGTCCTCCCCACGAGACCCAGAAGCTCAAGAACGAATTCGAGAATCTCACGCAACAAGGGAGCGACGCCGAAGGTTTGATCACTCGCTTCAAACAACTTAGTATCATATGTCCTGGATAGGTTGATACTGTTCCCAAGGCGATCTCCAAGCTCATCCGTTGCCTCTCGCCTGTGATTATGAACCACGTAGCCGCTGCATGCCCCAAAACCATCAAAGAAGCCTATAACACCATCATAGAGCTTAACAACAATTGCATCCTTCAGGGAGCCTACGACAAGGTTCCTACGAAGCATGCGCACCAAGCCGTCACCGACATAACTACCGAATCTCCTCCCTCCCAAACCAAGAAAAACAACAACAACCAGAACAAGAAGCGGAAGGCTTTTGTTCAAAATAATGCGGTCGTCACTCCGCAAAACCCTCAACCCATCCAAACCGTTGCAGCCATCACCCCCGCTACCACCGATCAACCCAAGCGTGGCTACACTGGACCTTATCCCAAGTGTGCTAACTGCTCCTACCACCATCCCGTTGGCACGCCATGTCGCAAGTGTGCCCAATGTCAAAGGTTAGGACATTTTGCTACCGTTGTCGGAACTTTCCTCCACCCCAAAACCAGCAAGCCCAAGCCATCATGCAGAATCCTAACCCTAACCCGAACCAAGCTCAACCGCAACGTCAAAATGCTCCTGTGCGAGCGTGTTTCAAATGTGGCGATTTAAACCATTTCGCCAATGTTTGCCCCCTTCTCAACCAACCACGCCAACAACAGCAGCCTGAACCTGCTAAAGGACGAGCTTTCATGCTTACCTCCGCTCAAGCCCAAAGCTCTAATGATGTCATTACTGGTATGTTCCTTGTGAACCATATTTATGCTACATGTATGTTTTATACTGGTGCCGATAGAAGCTTTGTATCTCTAGAATTTGAACCCTTGCTTAAGTGCGAACGATCTAAATTGCCTAATCCTTTCGTTGTTGAAGTCGCTAATGGTAAAACCATCTCTGTTGATTCCGTTCTTTCTGGTTGCTCTTTGATTCTTAACGATCATACATTCTCCATCGATCTCATTCCGATGCAAATGGGTAGTTTCGACATCATAGTAGGCATGGATTGGCTTATGCGAGTTCGTGCCGAAGTTGTTTGTTCTGAAAAATTCATTCGTCTTCCTCTTCCTCAAGGTGATTCTCTACACGTCTATGGCGAGAAACCTTCTAAAGGTCTCAAGCTAATGTCGTGCATCAAAGCAAACAAGTACTTGCGAAAGGAGTACTTTGCCTTTCTCGCCCACGTTGTGGAAAAAAAGACAAAGGGCCAAGCATAAGTGATGTTCCTGTCGCTTATGATTTTCCTTCCGTTTTTCCTGAGGATCTTCCTGGTCCTCCGCCTCCTCGAGCTGTCAATTTTCGTATTGATCTTATCCCTGGCGCAACTCCTGTTGCGAAAGCTCCCTATCATTTAGCACCCTCGGAGATGCAAGAGCTATCTAGCTAACTTCAAGAACTTCTTGATAAAGGCTTTATACGCCCGAGTACTTCTCCTTGGGGCGCTCCCGTTCTTTTCGTCAAAAAGAAAGATGGATCATTCCGCATGTGTATTGACTATCGTGAACTCAACAAGCTTACAGTCAAAAACCGCTATCCACTTCCGCGTATTGACGTTCTCTTCGATCATTTACAAGGCGCAAAGTGCTTTTCAAAGATTGATCTCCGCTCTGGCTATCATCAAGTTCGAGTTTTCGAGGAAGATGTACCCAAGACTGTCTTTCGCACACGTTATGGACACTACGAGTTCGTGGTCATGCCTTTTGGTTTGACCAACGCGCCCGCCGTGTTCATGGACCTCATGAATCGGGTGTGTAAACCTTTTCTCGATCATTTCATCATTGTATTCATCGACGACATCCTAATCTACTCCAAGAAGAAAGAAGAACATGGACAACATTTACGTCTCATTCTTCAACTTTTGCAAACCGAACGTCTTTATGCCAAATTCTCCAAGTGTGAATTTTGGCTAAAAGAGGTTCAGTTCTTAGGTCACACCGTCAATGAACTCGGTATTCATGTTGACCCTGCAAAGATAGAAGCTGTGAAGAATTGGATTACACCTAAGTCGCCCTCTTAAATTCGTTCGTTTCTTGGTCTAGCTGGGTATTATCGCCGTTTCATCTCGAACTTCTCGAAGATTGCCGTTCCTTTGACTTCGTTGACTCAGAAAGATAAACCTTTTATTTGGGGTCCCGAACAAGAGGAATCTTTCCAAACGCTCAAGGGCATGCTTTGTAATGCTCCTATCTTCACTCTCCCCGATGGGAACGACGATTTTGTCGTGTATTGCGATGCCTCTAATCAGGGTCTTGGTTGCGTTCTCATGCAACGAGACAAAGTAATCGCTTACGCGTCGAGACAGCTTAAAATACATGAAAAAAATTATACTACGCACGACCTTGAACTTGGTGCAGTTGTTTTTGCATTAAAGATTTGGCGACACTACCTTTATGGTACAAAGTGTACGGTCTTCACCGATCATAAGAGCCTCCAACATATCTTTGACCAAAAGGAACTCAACATGCGTCAACATCGTTGGGTAGAATTGTTAAACGACTACGACTGTTATATTCGCTACCACCCTGGTAAGGCGAATGTCGTGGCCAATGCACTTAGTCGTAAGACTCATGTTAAGAGTGTTCGTTGCTACCAAATCGTGGGAAAACTCAATGAGTTGATTCGTCAAGCACAATTTGCCGTCATCAATGAGGGTAACCTCGGTAACGAGTTGAATTGTGGAGACGAAAACCCACTCGAAGCTAAGCCCGATGGTATTCTTTACTACCATGGTCTCATTTGGATTCCCGATCGTCTTAACCTTCGAAACACCCTGATGGACGAAGCCCACAAATCCCGATACTCCGTTCATCCTCGAGCTGACAAGATGTACCATGATTTGCGTGCATCCTATAGGTGGTCTGGAATGAAACGTGATATCGCTCTTTATGTGTCCAAATGCCTTACATGTTCCAAGGTCAAGGCAGAACATCAACGTCCTTCTGGTTTGCTCGAACAGCCAGAAATTCTTGTCTGGAAATGGGAGAGCATAGCCATGGATTTCATCACGAAATTTCCTCGTACTCCTTCTGGTCACGACATCATTTGGGTTATCATCGATCGTTTGACCAAATCCGCTCACTTCCTCGCCATTCGTGAATATTACAATGTCGAGAAATTGGCTCGTATCTACACGAGTGAAATCATTAGCCGTCATGGTACACCTCTTGATACTATCGCTGATCGCAACGCTCGTTTCACCTCTCGCCTTTGGCAAACTTTTCAATCCGCCCTTGGCACTCAGTTTAATCTTAGCACCGCTTTTCATCCTCAGTCTGATGGTCAAACCGAGCGTACTATCCAAACTTTGGAGGATATTCTTTGGTCATGTGTAATCGATTTTGGCGGCAATTGAGATTCGCACTTACCCTTAGTTCCTCGCTACGTAGGCCCTTTCAAGATTCTCGAGAGGATTGGCAAGGTAGCGTATCGACTGGACCTACCTCAAACGCTCAACAAAATTCATCCTGTGTTACATGTTTCGAATCTAAGGAAGTGTCTAGCCGAAGAAGGACTTCAAGTTCCGCTCGAAGATCTTCAAATCAATGATACTTTTAGCTGTGTGGAAAAACCGGTCGAAATCATGGACCGAGGAGTCAAGCAACTACGGCGCAGTCGCATCCCTATCGTCAAGGTTCGATGGGAAGGAAAACGTGGCGCCGAGTATACTTGGGAACTCGAGAGTGATATGAAGACTAAGTATCCGCATCTTTTCGTTGCATCTTCCTAAATTTCGGGATGAAATTTCCTAAAGGAGGGAGACTGTAACGCCTCGCATTTCCATACTTTCTATTTATAGCTAGCTCATATTGTAATTCTATTTTCGGAAAGCATTGTATCTCGTATTCGAATTGTCGTTGTAATCGTTGTATTTCGAGACTTGGATCATAATGAAAACTCGTATTTTATTCATGTCATGCTTATTCGTATCCATTTTATACTTATACTTATGCATACCCTTGAACATATTCGTGATACTCGTAATCGTGTGAAAAACTTGCAAAACGTGATGATTAAACCTATTCGAAACAGAGACGTGATATTCATACTTAATCGTATTCATTTTATACTTACACTCATGTTATAACATGTTATTTATACTTATAATGTCTTAATATTTCATAAAATGTCCTTCAAAATATTCTAAACCGGTCACCTTTGATCAAAACAAGCAAAAACAACATTCTCACCCGGACAAGGTCCTTACGGACCGCAAGGGGAAGCCCTTACGGTCTGTAAGGCAAGCTGGGCGGGCAAAATGTGTTTTGGCTCGCGAAATAAGCACGGATCCCACTCAAACTCATCTCCCCAATCACCTTTAACCCCATTTAATCACCACAAACCAACCTAAACCTTTCCTTATAAATACCACCACAATTCCAGCCTTTTTACACTTTCACAACTCTATAATCTCACCAAAAATCACTCTCAAATTGTTCCAAATTCAGTTGCAACATCAGAATTTCAGACAGATTCATACATCCTCACAAAAGTGAGCATAACTTGCTCAATACTTGTTCTTTTTGCTTGATTCTTCTTTCTAAATACTTGGATAAACATTGGGATTGAATCCAAGGGTTCTCCATGGAGAATCCAGACCTGGAAATGCTCCCAAAGTGTCCAAAACTTTCTGTTGTGTTCAAATCTTTTCAAAACTTGTTTAAACTTATCAAACTTGAGTCTAACTCATCTCAAACCTATGTCCTAATACTTACATCACTACATGTGGTTGGTTAGGCTTAAAAACAAGGTTGAGACATTCAAAGTAGAGGAATTATTCTCACAAATATTCTGTTTTCATAGAGCTTGAAGCTCACAAGTGATGCAAGTCCATGTATTTGTTCATGTATGTCCACCTTGGTTAGCTTGGGCTATCCTAAACCTAGGACCACACATCGCTTGATGATTTCATCTTACTACCCTAAGTGGCTTGCTAGACCTAAAGATGACCTAGCCCCATTTAACCGCCAACACTTAGTTCATTCTTTTCATGTCAGAAGTGGAAACCCGGGTTAATGAATCTTGGCTACTTGGTGTAGTGAGAATTATAATTTTATTGTTAACATTGTTCATGACCCTCCTTGTGTCTATGACACTTGTGTAGTGGTGAATCCAATCGAGGTTTCAAAGTGGATGGTTAATCCTCTCACCTCATACTTGACTTACATGACACTAAGAGGTACCAAAGTGGATGGTTCATCCTCCCACCTCCTACATGATTATATAACTATATATGTATATATGTACTATTATATAAAACCTGTAAAACGAACCCTTGAAGATGATTAAGTAGTCACCTATCAAGTTAATAAGTTTAAAACTAATGTGTATAATTCCTTGTCACGATTCTAATAGGTCTTGAACCTATGAAACCACATTCAATCCTTATGGATTATTATAGTGTCAAAGACAAGTGCTAATACCTTAGTGACTATTTTTCGTATCGTATATTTTGTCACATTTTGAATCTTAAGTCTAAATATCCCATCATCATCCCCAAAATACTCATACGCCTTTGTTTCCTCTTGTAGGATAACTCGGCGTTCCTCGCATCAAAACAACTACCTTCACGGACTTGTAAAGTTAGAAGACCTAGCAAAACCGTGAGTGCACTCGACCCATTTTCGTTTATAACACTTTTGGGTGTAACATGTTTCCATATACAAAAATCACAACACATAAACTTTATGAAATGCACAAACACTCCTATATCCATGAATACTTGAATCGTTACATTGATGCTTATATCTTGGACATTCTGTATGTAATACCTTAGTCATTAACTATTTTAGCTTTAGTTTGACATGTATAGCGCTATAGGAAGTAACGCATCCCCCTCCTCGTGAAATCTAGAGGCCATGTTAAAATATCGTGTTTGCGTTAAGGGTTTGACTAGTAGTATTGCATGCCTTGTATATTGATCTTGTATGAATCATAGTTGCCATGGGGATTTGTTTAAACTTTATTCATATACGTATGCTATGCTTAAACTTGTGTACTAGTCTTTGCTTTTGCATTGAATTGTTATTTTAAAACATGTTATAGGTTGACGGAGATGATGCTATGAAAACAAAGTAGCATGGACGTAGATACACATTTAGACGTTTAGGTTAATGATGTTGTATCAAATTTTGTTACATCAATGTTGTTGTATTTGAATTTCTCTTGTAATGTATGACAATTTAAGTATGAAATGAAATCCGGTTTAATCGATTATTATCACAATTAGTTTTATGAGCAATGAGCAATCTATTTCGTCCCGCCTCGATGTTTCCGCCATCGGTTGGGGTGTGACACCACCATAATATCCCGGTTCAATCGTACATTTCTTTTCAAGTATGGTTATATTGATAAGTATTACATTTCATGTTACATATCTCATTTATTGCCGCATAAACAAAACTTACTCTTTGCATGTTCAATATTATTTTTAGTATGATGAAATTGATAATGAAAGAATGTGTGGGATCATCATTCTTGTTAGTATATGTGAAATACTTAAACAATTTTGAGGTTTAAGTATATGTTCATACATGATATGAAATGGGTTTTGAATAATATGATGAAATGGACGTTATATTGATGTTGAAATGTGCTTAAAATCATCATATATACAAGAATGTGTGAGGGGTATACCTGACTATATTAGATGTTTCGATGAATTCCATATTTATGATGAAATGAATTTTACATAGTGATGAAAATCCCAGATTATTGTATGGTAGTTTGATGACTTAGTTTATCTTAACATGATGTTGAGAAATGTATGAACTTGTACAATTGAAAGAAGAATGGTGATTTTGTACGACAAAGTTAGCTAATATGATAGCCAAGAAAAGTATGAATTCGTTAGTGCATTTATTTATGTCAATTAGCAGTTTGACGTTTTAAAACTCAAATTGACGTATGATAGAATTAAATAAGAAATTTGCGTGTAGGTTTGTGAAAACGGGGTTGGAAAGATGAGGTGGTGGCGTCAGGATGTGGTGGTGGTTGCGGCAGGATGAGGTGGTGGCGGCAAGATGTGGTGGTTAGGGTTTTGGGGTTAGGAAATTGAGGAAGAAGAAATGTATATGCAATTTTTGGTTTTATTTATTAAACATTTAAAGGCATGAATTGACCAGAATACCCTTGAGTGAATAAACTTATCTGAAAATTTTAATCTGATTAGCGCTAAGGGACGTAGAGTGTAACGAGTTTTGCGAATAAAGGGTTGGGATTGTAATTATTGAAGTTAAAGGCGATACCGTTGCAATCCGGTACAAACATAAAATACGGAAAATGTAATTTACCATAATAATTATAACTTCTTTTTAGAAATATATAGGTAATGAAAAGAAGAATGTTGCAACACAATCCTATGTTAAGGGTTGGAATTTTAATACCAAAACACTCCCATTATGTTAAAAGAAAAGAACTCTAAGCGTAAATTGAATGATGTTTAGACTTGAATGGATTTTTAACTATGTATGAAGGAAGAAATAGAGATTTGATGGAAATTGTTAAGGAGTTTATTAATAAGGAGCTCAAGATTGACATTAATAAGGAGCTCAAGATTGACATTTTTAAGACAACTATGAAATGGTGGGTTTAGTTTTGACGGTCCTAGTTCTGGGATTTTGATTATTTCTTTCGAACTATTAATTTTTACTTGATCAAATTACGTTTTTGGAGTTTTTAGATTTGCTGACTTTTTCTATTGTTTGATTTTCCTTTATTTTTTTATGAATCTTGATGTTTCAGATATTTTATTATAAACAAAATCTATTCACCTACATTTTTTCTTTCAAATTTTATAGGTTTTAGGTTTCCAAAAAAATTTTTTTTTTGATTAACTTAAGTGTGTGGTATCAACGTCATCTACATTTAAGACTTAGGTATTATTAAAAAATGTTAAATATTATATGTATTTAGTTTCACAATTACTGCAATCTCTTTTTAAATTTATGTTATTTTAATATAATAGTTTTAAAACAAAGATGTGTAAAACATGTGTTTTTTTAATCCAATGACGTGTAACACACAAATTTCTAACGAACTTTACTATATATGTAAAACCTCTTTAATTTCATATTATCGGGGCTATGTTAGCCACCAACATCCATGTTCTCATCTTTCCATAGTAAAATTCGACTTATAATATGTTTTCATAGCATCCATATTCATTCACGAATTTAAGTTAGAAGCAAAATATGAATTACATAAAAAATGGGTCAGTTCAAGTAAAACAATAATAATGATAACATATATTAAACGATCAATATCATCTAAAAAAACTTTACTAAACACGAAAAAAAATATACTAGATATACCTATTGTCATCTGTGTTTTACAATTTTGCAAACATTAGTTACGTCTTAAAGATGACATTATGTGCTAATAAACTTATATTTTTTTTTTGAAAAGTAAACTTCATTAAACCAACACCAAATCTCAAACCGAGGCGGCAACCAACACAACAAACACCTACATGATTACAAATTTACACCAATCGTCTCAAGATACCCTCAACATTTTCGCTCTACAATTTAACCACAAAAAACCCACCGACATAATCTCACTAAGAACACCTCCAATGCTAACCGGCTTGTTCTTGAACTTCGCTTCATTCTTGGCTCTCCAAAGGCTCCAACACGCAAGTCTAATAACACCTTTAACCGCTTCTTTTTTTCCCACCATTAATCCCACAATATTCATGGGCTTCCAACAGGTCTTTCATAGAGAACGCCAAAATATTAGGAATCGAGCACCAAAGACAAACTTGATGCCACAAAACCGCAGCGACATAACAAGAAGTAAACACATGCTCCGCTGACTCCTCTTCACCACCACACATAATACACCTCGAGTCGTTCACCGGGATATTCCGTTTTTTTATTCATCCATCGTTGCCAATTTATTTAAAGCAAGCCTCCAAACAAAAACATTACATTTAATCTGGAGCCATTTACACCAATATGGAACATACGAAGATATATGACAAGACCCCTTATCAAGAAGTTTTTTTAACTCCTCCCACCCTAAACTCTTTATCCGCTGCCCCAATCCATACCCATTTATCACTGCCAAGAAGTAACACAGGTTAACCAACTCGTTTACCTCCAACTCTGACGACAACGGTCTTCTCCAACCCCAAGAATAACTCGGCCCGGAGTTACCAGCCACCACCCTATCGCAAACTTTGCATCTTTTATTCTCCTCCAAACCAAACAATAAAGGAAACTTACTTTTCAAAGGTTCATTTTCACACCACGGGTCAAGCCAGTAAGCAATATCCTCTCCATTCCCGACTTTGCCTATAAAGAAATTTCCTAGAGGAACCTCATCGGTCTTGGTTTTCACCAGCAAACTGGAAATACTATTCCAGAGCCCACCCAGGGACTTATTCGCCGGTAGCATGTCCCAATTCGAACTAGAAAAAATGAATGGCTTCGATCACTTTAACCCACAAGTTATTCTTGTCAGATTAAACCGCCAACCCCATTTGGAAATAAGAGCCATATATATGTGCTTAAGCTTACACAAGCCCAAACCTTCACATTCTTTAGAACTAGCCACCCGATTCCAAGTCACCCAATGGACCTTACCTCTACCCTCAAGACCGCCCCATAGGAACTTTCTAATCTTCGCTTCTAAAAGCTAATAACTTATATAGTTACACGTGCAGCATATCCTCAATATTAAAAGGTTAAATAACTGAAAAGTAAAAAAGATACGGTTGTACTTATTAAAAAGTAAAAAAAAACCATATGATTTAATCAAATAGAAATTTGCAATTTTGCAAGTACACCATCGTCAATCCTTAAAATAGAAATTTCCAGATTCTTGCAAGTACACCAATTGTCAATCCTTAAAATAGAAATTTGTAGATCCTTGCAAGTAGACTATTGTTACATGGAACAGACCCGACAACAAACAATGTAATCAACTCATTTGACGTTTTAAAAGCCATATCCAAAAACACCTCAACGTCCTCGTTGTCAGCTATGTCTACAACCATACGACTCGTGTTTTGGTAAGAAGAAGAAAAAGGGATTTGGTAAGTCATCCTAAACCCATGCCGCTTGGATAAACCAAACTTCCTTGCCACCTTTGATTTCAACCCACTATACGTTAAATTCAGGGGCAACTGTAACATACGTCCGGTTAGCCATAACGGCTTATCCGTCGAACCCTATCTCCCATGACCCTCCGGTACAAGCAACAATCCTAACTCTCTTGTCATGTGATGTCATGATCCAGCTGAACATAAAAAATTAAATAAACAAAAGTTGAAACAATCATAGATCTTATTTGGAGTATGTCAAAGTACGATGTATTTACAAGTTCGGAAAATAGCATATCTTTAATATAAAAAAAATAAGATGACCGATCATGACAAATCTTAACGTCTACTTAGGAACATACCTCAAAACAATGGATTCTTCTTGGTGGGCAGGGGTCGATAGTTCAGGCCGAGAATTGAGAGGCTGAATTCATATTGGTTTGTGGTTTTATGTATTTTCTTGGTGGGGGGAGGATTTCAAAATGGTTTTAGATGTTGGTATACGCACTTTTTTTTAGAAGTATTCTGTTTTCTAAGCAATTTTTATCTTTTTTCTTGAGATTATTTGTAATTCGTAAGTTTTTAGCGTAACACTCCAACCCTGCTAAGACTGACGTGTCATTATTACAGATATCAAATTCAAAAACTAATTCTGAAGTTTAAAACAAAAAGACCCTAATTACATTTTCATTACTTTACCGAAATAAAATAAATTTTTATCTTTACGGCACACTTCACTTATTCCCCACGTTTCCCAAATTACCTATCAAACAAATAAGACAAACACAAGAAAAGACTACGGCTGAGCCAAAAAGTTGCTCAGTAATGAAGAAATTAATAGTAAAGGTAAGGCAGGCATACGGAAGCAAAACGGATTGTACGGACACTAAACAAATCTAAAAGATGGCACTGAAACAAATACTTATATAACTTGAATCCCAAAACTTATATTGAACAGATAGCAGATACTGAACATCATCAGATGCATATAAACATATCATAACAGAGACAAGACATACGTGACAACATATATAACAATAAAACAAGCCACGTAATATAGAAGTACTCACGAGCCTAAACAGAGGCATACATGGATATAGTCCATGCGCCGAGATGGTGCGTGTAGGCTACACACATTATTCCATCTCAATAGAAGTTAGGAGTCAGAGCTAAGATCGATTTATTCGCCTCTAGGGGCCAGGTGCTACACAAGCACAAACTAGAGACGCCGTGAACTTTAGTTACCCACCGTCACGATAAGTGTCACACCCCGACTCGCAGCGGAAGCGCACGTGGGGGAAACAGATACATGGTACGAACACGTTATTTGAAAAGATATTGTATTACACAACACAAGCATCGGTTACAACATTTGATTACACACTAAGTTTTAATGTACAAGCACTAGCGTCCACAAAAGTTGTTTGTCTTTACTAAGCATGCTTCTATGCACAGTAGTATTCGATAAACAAAACTTGAGATCCGTACGCACGTCATTTTATTCTTCTTTAGCTTTGCCTGAAAAGCATGTTAAGTTTGAACGGTCAACTATGAATAGCTGGTAAGTTTCACTGTTTTAGTTTGTTTCACAATTTAATTTGAACCAATTTACTTGCACATTTAACATGAAATTATAGTAAGCCCACAAGTGACACCTTGACTGTTCTCAAGTGTCGTGTCCCACAACCGACACCTCAGCACTTTACCACCCCAAGTAGCTATATCTAACACCACATAGCGTGTTCACAAAATTGCATGGATATGTGCAACTGCAGTAGAACCCCTGGCATTCGTGCCAACTCAATTGGGTTTGTCAGACCAATAGTACTATTCACACATCCACCGGCTTTTGTTGATCACTCGTGTTTGTGGGGACTTTTCGTGTGTTATTATAACTCAGATAATTCACATCACAACATGTATGTACGTGCAATTGTATATGTATGTAACATGCATTTCACCCCAAGTAAAACAGGAAAACAGTTTGGAAGCGGGGTTGTGAAACTTACTTAGTATATAGGCACAACAATCACAAGAGATGTATGTATTAAGGCTCTATCACCTCAATCCTGGCATCATACCGTATTTGGTTAATTACCGAATGCAGTTTTCAAATCGGTAATTGCAATAACTCGGGCTCAGATGAGAATAATCATCTGAGAATCGACCTATAGCATTACAGTAGGACTGTGGGTATTATCTTAGTGTCAGATTTCAGTTTGGTTTCCGGGCACCGTTTTGTGTGCCGGTCAAACTCGTTTGTTTTAGATGTTCGGAAAGTGGTATAATCATATGGACTGTACTAATGAGTTGTCCATTAGAAATGATTAACTTTATATTAAGGGAGTTCGGTCGTTTGGAGATCCCAGGTTGCCCGATTTTAAGTTTCCGTTTTTACTGTCGGGGAATCTCCCAAACTAGCGTGTAATGTACCTCAAGTACCCATTTTGCACCGAAACAGTCCAGAAGACTCTGGTGTTCCACTTATTGCCAATTCACTTATTAGTCAGTTCACGGTTCTGGCAAGTTCGTTATACGTTTACAACTGTCGGTTTTATATAAAATAAAAAGATTTTTAATTTCAAAAAAATCATTACTCAATAGCTATAATTTATAAATTCTGAACATTTTTATATAAATTGTTAAAAATATATGGAGTTCTATAAAAATATTTCCAGAATTTATGATATCAATTTATTAATTTTAATAAATTCGCCAAAAACTGCATTTTAACCAAACAATTTGCGCCCAAAATGATACGGCTTCTAAAAATTCCCATAAATTCACATAATTATACCAATATATCCAGGAACTTCCTAGAAAAATTTGAGATTTTTCCAAATTCGTTACACCACATTTTCGGCTACCGAAACTTCGCGACAACGTGATTTTTGAAACCGATTCCAAAATCAGTCAATGATCCCAAAACTTTTGCAGAATGCTTTCCATATGAAATTCAACATCTCTGTAACTTTTGGCGATTTATTGAGCTCGTTTAGTATTTTATCCGAATTTAATCCTTTAAAACAGTTAAAAATTCACCAAAAATCATAAAAATTTCAGAAAATTTTAAAATGTTTATCGAGTCTTAGTCTTACCATGTGTAACCAGCCTGCAAAATTTCGAGTCCAAAAAATACCCACGGAAAAAGTTATGCTATTGTAACCCCTATATTTTCGATTTTCGGATTATACCTAGCGTTTCTTGGCGATTCAAGCGATCCTTTTACTTTCAAAGCCTTAGTTCTTCCTTGTATAGTACCTATAGATAACACACAACACAAATATGCATTTACTCATGTCAATCAAGCCTTAGACACGTTCTTTTTCGATTAAAGTTTGATTTGATCGGTTAGTACCGAATAACTTATGTTTTGGTATCATAACCCGATGTTTGGCATCACCAAACACCATGTATAATCTAATTATACATTAATCATGTTAAAACAGCCCTTAATCCACCAAAAACCTCAAGATTTTATGGATAAAAATCTTTCTTTTTGTTGAAATCACACTTAACGTATGAAAATCATAAAGAAAAAATTATCTAACTCATCAAAATACCTTATATTAGAGTTGAAGTTTAAGGTTGCTCGGCTGAGTAGGAGTTTTGTATGTGTAGAAATGTGTATAGTTGTGTGAACAGGGGTCTTAAATTTGAGAAAAGAAAGAAAACTATATATATACACATATTATGTCTTGTCTGATCTGATCGTAAGGCGGTTATTATTATTATTATTATTATTATTATTATTATTATTATTATTATTATTATTATAATTAATTAAGTTGCTTCACTCGTTTTACTCGTGTACCTAATAAAATATTGCGTTCTATAAAATTATGAATGTACTGTTGAGACGAGTTTATTTTTCTCTTCATTTTGACCTAAGTTTCGTTAAAACCGGAGTATGGTCAAATATAATATATTTTATGATTATTATCAAACGGGCTTTTATACTACTAACCCTCGGTCAAGGTATCTTATGGTTCAAATTGTTATTCGACCCTTCAGCTTGGTAAACGGTCGCTCCACGCGCATTTTAAAAATACGAACTTGTCTTTAACGAAAAGCCGAACGCTTTCTCGTATTTGCTTGAATTTTATTATTTTAATGTTCTTTAAGTGTTTTAGGCTTGACTGACTGTACAATGCATGTTTGGTTGTTTCTGTGTGCGTTAAAATCAAAGGTGTTTCGTTAACCGGAACAGCCTCGTGTAACGTGCCAGCTACATGTTAAGGCCTCAAATCTTACATTACTGTCTGAGTACTATGGCTAAGTAATTCCGTACTCTTATAATAGTCTACGACACTTCCGTTTGCATCAAGATTGCTATTGTACGGTTTGCGAACTGTTAAACGGAAAGTTTCTGTTTAACTTGTTTCTAGCACACTGAGGCATCCACATCGCACTGTTAAGTAATATTGTTTGTATGATTCTCATCACGTAGCCTCAAAATCAGCCGAGTCATACCTGTATTGTTTCGTTATCCGTATAAGTCGTATGTACGAGTTAAGGTTTACCTGCTTTTGCCACAATTGTCACAATAAGTGCCATGTTGTTGATGCCTCAACGACAAGACTTAACGTATAATTGCTCGGGTGACAGAGTACAAATTCGTGTTAGAAATAAACGTATCTTGACATAAGTCTAAAGGGAATATGCAATAATAAGCTAAGGTCTATTGCATGCTACAATATATACTAATTATATAACAATATGAAACAGAAACAACTAGCGAAACATCCGCACTACTAAGTAACGGACTTGAATAAAATACTATGATGTCAAGAACAGTAATTCGTACCAACAAGTAACGGAAAATAAAAGTATACTATGATGAAAAGAAAACAGAATCCGTACCTGAGTTTTTGCAAAACAAAACAACACAAAATCAAGTCATGCTTAACAATCAAGAACCTATAATCCAGTTATCGCACAAATCGGTTTTATGAAAATTTATTTATGTTTGGTGATCCATCCGTTCAGAGATTCCCAGCGACAAAAATCTTAGTTTTTATCCTTTTTGTTTAAATAACTAACGAAATTTGAAGATAACTATTTGAGTTTAATCGAAACACACACGAGTTAATAAACGCCAAAATTTTAAAGGTAAAATAATTTGCTTTTACGAAACATCTATGTGCTTATATAAGAAAACAATATAGAGTTTAGAAACGAGAGTCTGAGATTCGAATTATCATACTACGAAGAATATTACGAGTACAAGTCCATATAGTCTTTATTTATAAGAGTGTAACTAAAGTGTAAGTTCATCTATACCGAACAAAACATGTACACATTTTAAAAAAATAAAAATAAAAGATAGATTATATATTTTAGGTTTATAAAACCTATTTAGTGAAATTTTTAATTGTTATTAAATAAAAAAAACAAGTTTATGATGTTTATAAAATCCCTCTCACACATCCCTACGAATATAACACACCTACATAACTAGTAAATAAAGTATATTATACTATATGTATAAAAATGTCACCATGCACTTATATACATGACATCTAGAATCTGATATCATCTCATCAAGAACAGAAAGTAAACTGAGAGGACAACTGAATTCGTCCCGTTCTTAATTACATTACCAAAGACTTGAAAAATCTTTGGTAAAGATTCCATCTTGTAATTTGTCTTTAGTATTCGGCGCTTGCCTAGATCCAAGGACAGCTCAACATAATGCTGACTACAGTGCCAAATACACGAGTTAATATAATCAGTACTCCAACGTCGGAGGTAGAAAACCAAATGGGGTTGGCGAGTTGAGTAACACGTCAAAATGTTTAAGACTAAGGTCTAGAAACCCAACATAACCACATAAGGTGCAAACACGTATGGATTTGATAACCAGACAAAATGAGTACTTTTTCCTGAGGGTAAAACACAAAACACGCAAAGGGCCGGGACAACCAGCATACATTTTTTATCATCATTTATAAACAAATAGTGTGGTAACTTTCAGCACAACAAATATATTATAATTATGATAATTTAATGCATTTTAAACATTTCAAATGACTTCCAAGTGACAAGAATAAAAGGCACAGTCCTGATTTTGCAAGGGAGTTGAAGAACTTGCCAACATAAATATACCAAAAAATTAAAAAGAATCGACGCCTGAGAGATTCGAACTCTCGCGGGGAAACCCCATGTACTTAGCAGGCACACGCCTTAACCACTCGGCCAAAGCGTCATTGTTGATAATTATTTACAGTACATATATTTCTTTGCTGATTGTTTACTTTGATATGAGTTTTTAGCTTTAGTTGTTGCTGTTTGTATTTTGGGTAGAGACGTGATAGACTAGATATATTAATTTACTGACTTTGTATTGGTTAATCCGTATTCTTGCTGTACCATAAAGCACAAACCCTAACATTTTGCAAATACCCAATTGAAAACATGTTTGAATATCAATGTTGTTAATTATAAATTATGTACATATTCAGTCCACTTCATATCCATTTATAATTGTAGTGTGGCTTTATCTATGCCAGTCTTATCTTCTACAAAATACCACGTTATAAGATAAATAAACTTCAGTAGTTACACTGATTTTCCTTTGAATCTTGTTGTCCAGCCGAGCCGAGTCAATACAACCATGCATTTTATTGAGTACAAAATATGTCACACTTCAAACTATTAAGTTTACGATACTGCCCGAATCTATCCAATACTATGTTAGAGTCATGTGTTTGACAGCCTTTTCGCTTAAATATTCAACACTGACATCCGTAAAATATAACAAACAAGTTACTTTTGTATCTCGGATTTATATTTAATGTAATTCGCTTCCTTCTTGAACCTAACAGGTAGAGGACACTTCCCCTCATACTTATTAAAGGCGCTAGGCGCACTCAAGGCGTATAGGCATCGCCTGTGGCCTAGGCGCAAAGCGCAAAAAAAAGCGAGGACTTGAGAAAAATAAAACGCATAATGAAAAAAATAAAAAATCTACTATGTATTAGAAAAAAATACTACTCTTCAAATAAAATTAACAAAATCTATTATATAACACTTTATATCATCTATTTAGTAGCAAAAGTTCTATAAATATTAGTATATTAGTGTAGAAAAGTAGTTTTCCTTGGATAAACGTAGAAATCTAGCTATTATCTTGTCCGAATTTAGAGAATTTGGCCAGAAACTCTCTGGAATCTAGGAATCTCGTCATAATGTGCGCTTGAACCATCACCTGGAGAATTAAAGCGCAATTTCCTCAACTTAAAGCGCAACTCTCGACTCGCCTGAAAAATGGGTCTAGGCACAAGAGGCGATGGCTTTTAACAACTATGCTTCCCCTAGTACAACCAAAAGATATTTGATGACCCCCTGATCACAGTTCAAGAACTTAAATCTCCTAAGAGACCACATGATCATTGATCAGGTTAGCCTAGTAGCCTACACACCCAATATAACTGCATATAGTAGCACTTAGGGTCTGTTTGGTATGGGGTAATGGAATGCACGAATGAATTGAATGGACGAGGTAATGGAATGGATGAGAGAATGCAATGGATCATTACCATTCCATGTCTCGTTTTTAGCATGTGGGAATGGAATGAATTATTATCGTGTATTGTTTGGTAGGCAAGAAAAACGAAGGAATAAAATTGTTGGTGAGTGGTGGTGGTCGGTGGCAGTGATTGTGGGTGGTGATAGGTGGCGGCGGCGATGATGGGTGGCGGTGGCCGGTGGTGGTGGCGACGGCGGTGGGTGGTGGGCGGTGACGGTGGGTGGCGATGACGGGGGTGGCGGCGGTCGTCGGTGGTGGATGGTGGCGGTGGTGGTGGTGTGGCGATGATGGTGGTTGGCGGCGAGCTGCATTAGCGGCTTGGTGGTTCGTGGTGACAGTGGCGGGTGGGTGGCGGCGGCGGTGGCTGTCGGGATGACGGGTGGCGGTGGTGTTGGGTATCGGTGGTTGGTGCTGGTGGTAGTGGGTGGTGGCGAATGTTGTAACATCCGTCGAAAAACGGGTTTTCAAAACCGCTTCGTTTATTAATCGAATAGTCAGTTCAAGTTTTCGTTGCTTATTTAATGCTATTTTTAATTTTAAACAATACATAATTAATAAATATATTAGAATTTATAAACTATAATTAATAAACCATAAAATCGGTCGAAGAAAAAAATAAAAGCCACTGCCGGGTTTCGAACCCGGGTCAGCCGGCTCACTTAACACACAAACAACTTAACCACCCAGCCACTTGGTTCTTTTGTGTAAACAAGGAATCATATAAAACTTAAGTTACCCGTGAATTCATCTGTTTGCGCCAAAACTGAAACCGATAATCGGCTTTCAGCTATCCAGACGTTTGAGTGATCGTGAGTTACTGATTATAACCTATAAATCAATTGATGCCCACGTTCTAATCAATTCAGCCTTCAATTTCTTCGATTCATATGATTTTTGGAGTTGAAAACCGAAATCATTTACAACCTGATTTACTCTAACAATATCATCGTCTCATAATTCGAAAACACTCACAGAACCTTCAATTTCACTTTCGCTCTAATTTCTGTTTGTCGGAAACGTTTTCTGATATCGCCGGACTTTCGCCAGAAAACCGTGACATTCATCGAATCGGTAAATTTCTCAATTCTTTCATCTTCTATCCATTGTTAGACTTTTACTAACTCAAATCCTTCAATCAGAATCGGTCCCAGACGACGTTGTCGGATAATCTGCACCCGCCGGAAAATCTCTGAAAATTCCGAAATCGCGCTGTGAATCGGTACAAACATCTAAACTCTCTGATAATTCTTGTTTAGTCATTTAATTTCACAATTAGTTAATCAAAACTGTTAATTGGTCCGCTCAGAAGGAATTCATAAAACAGAGCCGACGACTTTGCCGGAGTTCTGAGAAAAATCATCTTTCCGGTACATTCATTTCCAAAACCTTCTCTATCCATTACATTTCAATCATTTATAATTTTCGTTAATCGAATTAAACAAGAAATGTCGAACATCGGTTGTCTGTGTCTTTGAACGAAGAAGATGAAGTCGAACCAAATGTATAAGTTTAATTAAAACAAGATATTAAACCGGGTTAGACACACAGTCCAGCGGTGGACTGTGTGCAAACACATAGCGCACGTCCCGAGTTCGAATCTTACAAACGCACCGGCTTTCCGAATTAAAACCAAATTTTTGTTACTGAATCAGAGTAGGACCCAGGATGTTTTTAAGATTAATAAAAACTATAAGTTTAACAGATAAAACACACAGCCCGACTGGTTGGGCTGTGCGCTTACAAACCAAGGGACCCGAGTTCGATCCGGTTTCCCTGCAACCGGTTCAACCATTTAAATTCTTTTAATAAACCGAATAAATTAAACATTTAATTAGTATATATATATAATTAAAACTTAGAATATTTCGGGTTAGACACGTAGCTCAGTTGGTAGAGCTGCGTGTACGCGTACGGGAGGTCACAAGTTCGAACCTTACTCAGCGCAAACAAACACAAAGTCCAAACCGGTTAACAGTCAAAGTCAACGGTCAACGGTCAACCCAAAAAGTCAACATTTTTTTATTTTTTATTTATTTATTTAATTTAAAAATCAATTAAAAATACTTAAAAATAATATTTTTAAAGTTAGAAAATGACCTTAAACTCACAAAAATAAATCTAAAAACCCTATTAAAATTTTAATAAAATCCACTGATTTACCGTACCTTTTCGTTATTATTTAGGTTAGTTATTCCTCGTCGATCAACCCTCTAAACTCGTGCGCAGTCAACATCATCAAACGAGCGCACCCAATGTGAGTGAATCTCTACAAATTCCCCGTTTTAATCACTTTTTGGGGTGTTTCATGTGTCTTATTTATATTACATTTAAACACTTGTGCATCCATCATATCCATGATCAAATGTGTATCCAATATGTATCAATTGTTTGTGTGGTTCTTAGATTAAATTTATCATTTTCAGTACATACATCATCATAGGCCGTCTGTTCCCCATTACCTATGAGCGGAACCGTTCCCCATTACCTATGAGCAGAACGTGGCATTGCCAACATACGATCGGCTCCGTTTGATTGAGCCTTGATCGCACATACATCATCATAGGCCGTCCGTTCCCCATTACCTATGAGCGGAACGTGACGTTGCCAACATATACTTTATCATTCATGTCATATACTCATGCAAGGTGGTTTGTTATTGTATGTTTATTTACGTTTGCTCACATATGATTATTGCACAATTTTTCCATATTAAATATAACAAGAAATCAATAATAAATGTTTTCTAACAAGGTTCACTCGCCAACTCTTGTTGACCCAAAAACCCCCCATTTTTACACATGATACAGGTGATCCAGTTGCAGTAAGAAACATATAGGACGGCTTAGAAGAATAAATCAGTTTAGGCTTTGGATTGCTTATTTAGTTACTTTTTCCTTGTAATTGTATGAACTTGTTTGGAATATTGAAGTTGTAATTTTGAATTTAATAAACATGAAACATATTAGTAAACATCATGAGCTTTGGTGATAACCCAATTATGCCCTGACTCTTATTCCGCTACGGGTCGGGGTGTGACAGATTGGTATCAGAGCCATGACTATAGGGATATAGGATAGGTTATTAGACCCTTAGAGCCTATACTATAGTTGAATAGAATTATTTAAATTGTTTATGTGTTACATACAAGATTAATGATGTTTATATGCTTTATGTTTATTGTTACATTCAATGTTATGCAAGCATGTTCATAAGTACATATTACTATACAATGCTCATCATGAATCATATCCTCATAACATATCATATCCATGAGAGCACACACCACACAATTTCCATGATTTTTGCAACGATTTTTGTATTTTTTTTCAAATCACATCAAAGTGAGTTCTCATGACGGGCATGTAGTAACAGGTCAAACGAGGTGTTGAAGATGCTAGTCCTTAACTTGGAACGAATTGAAGGAAATCATGACCAGACGATTTTGCCCAAGGAGCGAAATCAAGAAGTTAGAGGATGAATTCTACTCATTGAAGCAAGTGGAAGGAGACCACATCACCTACAACAAAAGATTCCTCGAGTTACATCAAATGGTTCCCAACATGTTCACTCCCCTCTACCGTTTGATCGAGCACTACATTCGTGGTCTTCCGTCAAAGATTCAAGACCCTGTAATAAGTGCCAAGCCTGCAACTTTGGAAGCAGCAATGGAGCTAGCAACAGAGCTCACCGAGAACCGAATCCGAAACAAAGACTTCAAGGAGGAGAAGAAGAAGGATAAAGAATCGATTGAAACCTCCGCTCCACTCAAACCGAATCCCCTTCTCAACCCAATCCTAAGAGAAGAAGAGTCGGACGACTTTTCGCTGCTACTCAACGAAATCAACCAGTTTTACATGCCATACCCATTCGAGCTATCCCAATCACCCAAGTGGCACCCAACTCAGCTTACCCAGATAAGAAACCATATCTTGGACCTCACCCTCGATGCAACAACTGTTTTTATCACCATCCCCATACCCTACCTTGTCGTCTATGTGCAACTTGTGGACGCTATGGTCATTTGAGCAATGTTTGTCGCACCTTTCAAAACCAAACCTTTTCCCCTACTCAAAACATGGCCCAAGCCTATCAACAACCTCAATACCCCATGTTCCCATATGCTCGAGCTTGTTTCAATTGTGGCGACCCTACCACTTTAGAAACACATGCCCTCAATTGGTTAACGTTATCAACACTCAAGCCCAATCAAACCCAGTTAACCAAGTAAACCAAGAAAACCCAACCACTTTGCCACCAGCAAGAGGAAGAGTCTTCAATATCAACGCCAACCCTGTCGAATATAATGACGGCCCAGATGAAGATACTCAACTAGTCCTCTTCGCCGAAGATCAAGATTCAACTCCTATCGTTTAGTTTTATGTTTTTCCATGTGTAGACTGTTAGAGAAATTATTGGATATTATATATTATATATTGTTTTCAGTATATGCTTTTGCCGAGGCCGTGGCTCCCCATCCATCGAGGTTGAGTTGGATCCCCATTTTATTATGTGGTTGATCTTGGCGTGCCCGCACGATCGGCTCCGTTGTTTGAGCCTTGATCGGTCATTTCATTTTACATTTCAATACATGCAATACGCTCGGCTCCGTTTGATTGAGCCTTGAGCGCACATTTCAATTTACATTTCCAGTTCATGCAATACGTTCGGCTCCGTTTGATTGAGCCTTGAGCGCACATACAATTTCATTATCAGTATCTTGTGGTTGTGGTGTTTGTAGTAGAGTCGCATCGAACCAACCATAATTTGCGGATAAAGTCAATGAAAATTTGACAAGGATATGGTGGATACGCCGATGGTACTTCCTATATATAAGTATTCTTGTCAAATGATCGGAGGCATTATCAGGCGATTATGAGAGGTTCCATGCATAGGCTGTTTGTGTGATGGTTGTTTAGATTAAGTTGTTCAATTTCAGTACATTCAATACGTTCGGCTCCGTTTGATTGAGCCTTGAGCGCACATACAATTCCATTCAATACGTTCGGCTCCGTTTGATTGAGCCTTGAGCGCACAGACAATTTCATTATCAGTATCTTATGGTTGTGGTGTTTGTTGTAGAGTCGCATCAAACTAACCATAACTTGCGGATAAAGTCAATGAAATTTTGACAAGGATATGGTGGATACGCCGCTGGTACTTCCTATATATAAGTATCCTTGTCAAATGATCGGAGGCATTATCAGGCGGTTATGAGAGGTTCCATGCATAAGCTGTTTGTGTGGTTAAGTTATTCATTTTCAGTACATGCAATACGCTCGGCTCCGTTTGATTGAGCCTTAAGCACACAATTTCAATTTCAGTACATTCAATACGTTCGGCTCCGTTTGATTGAGCCTTGAGCGCACATCCATTTCATTTTCAGTACATGCAATACGATCGGCTCCGTTCGATTGAGCCTTGATCGCACAGATATATTTCATTTCAGTATTTTATGTTTGTTGTATTGGTTGTAGAGTTATAGGACTAATCATAATTCACTGATAAAACCAATGAAAATTTGACAAGAATATGGTGGATACGCCGCTGGTACTTCCTATATATAAGTATTCTTGTCAAAGGATCAGAGGCATTATTGGACGGTTATGAGAAGTTCTATGTAGGATTTATTAGTTTCTTGGTAACCAATCATAACTTGTGGATAAAACTAATGAAAATTTGGCAAGAATATGGTGGATACGCCGCTGGTACTTCCTATATATAAGTATTCTTGCTAAAGGATCAGAGGCATTATCAGGCGGTTATGAGAAGTTCCATGTAGGATTTAGTATTGCCTTGGTTGGAATTTGTGTTACATTTATATCATCATGTTATTTAAAGAGATTGGATTGTGATCCATTTCTACATAAACTAACCTCTCCATCATAACAAACGAGAGAGGAACTTCCATCATTCAAACATATATGCTATCAGAATGTGGATTCAAATATTTGCTGTTGTGTTTATTCATGTTCAAATATTTGCTGATGTGTTTATTCATGTTCAAATATTTGCTGATGTGTTTATTCATGTTCGAATATTAGCTGTTGTGTGTACTTATGTTCAAATATCAGTTGTTGTGTTTTTATTTATGTTCCATATAGGTTGTAGTGTTAGAAGTTTTGCCTTAGGATATAACCATACTTTCCCAAACGTATCTAAATTCTTATGCATGATATCATTTTTAGCAAATCATTTCTGCTTATCAATACTTATACAGTAGGCAACAAAAAGCGATTCCTGAATAGGGTACTTAACCCTTACAAGGAACGTTACCGCCTCGAACAAAAACTTAAACCCTCATTTTTCTGAGCATACAACTGTCAAACAAAACATCACCATCCTTTTTAGTCAAAATATATCATTATTTAAATTTCGGGACGAAATTTCTAAAAAGCAGGGGATACTGTAACATCCGTCAAAAACGGATTTACCAAACCCGCTTCGTTTATCAACCGAACAGTCAGTCAAAAATTTCGTTGCGAATTAAATGCCCAAAATATTTTTAAACGATACGTAATCAATTATTATACGGGAATATATATTTAGTTTTTGAAAAACTGTTGAAAATCGCAAAATAAAAATGAAATGATCCAGCCGGGTTTCGAACCCGGGTCACTCGCCGAGTCGATTCAGCGACTTATCTCACACACACAAACCACTGCGCCACTTGTTCTGTTTGGTAAATATTGAAATCATTTAATTGATAAAGTGACGTTACGAATTCAAAATCGGCGCCCATTAGTTCAGTCGTCGGAATCCCGGAAACCTCGCGAGTTTTTAACACCATTTTCAGTTATAACGTAAACCATTAACAAGACATCGGTTATAACCGATGTTTGAAGTCCGCGACCAAACCATAACCGCCGGAGTTTTTATGATTTACGAATCCAGTCGGAAATCAGACCACATCTCGATTTTCCCCTATAAATTCACCCTCAACCCATTGAAAACCTTTTCGCTCAAAACCACACTCTTTCTCGGCGAAAACTCCCTCGCCGGAACTTTTCTGTTCGTCGCAAGAAAACCGATTTCCTTATTTCTGAACCTCACTGAGCCCCTGAAGCTTATACCGGAGATACCCATACTTTTTCCAAGCTTTCCGAAGACTTGCTGCTGCAAGACACCTGACGCCGGAGTTGATTGCTGTCGCCGGAGTTCTGCCGGAAAACAGAGGGTCCAGTCGGTATGCCTCTTCGCTTATTTTCTTTATCTTTTCACCCTTATCTTACCTTAATGGACTGTAAAACACTAATGAAACTTGAATAAAAACTCGAACCAGTCAGACCTTATATCTGGTTAACACTTGATTGAAGAAGACGATGTATCCGGATCATATATGTATAATATAAATCAGGATATTAATCGGGTTAGACACACAGTCCAGCGGTGGACTGTGTGCACATATAACGCAAAGGTCACGAGTTCGAATCCGGTTTCACACACGCTGCCTAAATAAAAATCAAATTTTTGTTTAACTGAACCGGAGTCGATACTGGTATATGTTAAGTATATTAATAACCGGAATAATAACCAAGTTAGACACACAGTCCAGCGGTGGACTGTGTGTTTGTTTATATCACAGGTCACGAGTTCGAGTCCGGTCTACTGCACCGACTCGAATAATTATCTATTCTTTTTAATAAGGCAGAAAAGGAAATAACTAAATTGTATTTAAGTATAATAAAAATCGAATTATATAACATGTTTAACACACAGTCCAGCGGTGGACTGTGTGTTAGATTAAACCACAGGTCCCGGGTTCGAGACCTGTGGAGTGCACGTCCGGTTCGCTTAAAACTGTTTTTAAAATAAAATGATTTTCGGTTTAAACTAATTAATATATATATATAATTAAAATCAGATTTATAACGGGTTAGACACGTAGCTCAGTTGGTAGAGCTGCGTGCACGCGTACGGGAGGTCTCGGGTTCGAGCCTCACTCAGCGCACTTGTGTTCCGCATTCGAACCGGTCAACGGTCAGGTCAACGTCAACGGTCAGGTCAACGGTCAGAAAAATAAATTTTTTTATATTTATTTTTATTTATTTATTTTAAGTAAAAATCAATTAAAAATACTTAAAAATAACATTTTTAAGGTTAGAAAATAGCCTCAAACTCACAAAAATACACCCAACAATCCTACTAAAATAAATTAATAAAATCCGTTTACTAAATGGGCCGCAAAATCATATTTTTGAACTGAGGGCAAAATCGTAATTTTATGCTAGGAGCAAAAACGTAATTTATTTTTAACCGGGGACAAAAGCTTACTTTTAAACTGAGGACGAAACCGTAATGTTAAACGAATAATAAAATGCAAATTGGTTGGACCAATGGGGAAATGCCAGACAAGCTGGCACCACCAAACCATAATGCGATTTATCTAGGTTAATCTCACTCGTGGTTAAAACCACTTCGCGTACATTCAACATCAACAACCGAACGCACCCACTGTGAGTGAATCTTACAACTCCCCCTTTTAATTTACACGTTTTGGGGTGTGTCATGTGTTATGTAAATAAATAACTTATTTATTTAAACTTGTGCTATACCACATCATGACCTAAACTTAGATTGTTTATATTATTGTGATTACTTATTTCCTTTTGTCAAAATATATGAAACTCATTCATTAGGCCCCTCAGTTCCTCGTGAAAGACGAGTTGAGCATCGCGTGCCTCTAAATGTTCCATTATTGTTCATGTGTGTATCATTGAGTTTGTATTGTTTGTAGTTGTGTCATTTATGTTATCATGTTCATGCAAATTCATTCATTAGGCCCTCAGTTCCTCGTGAGAGACGAGTTGAGCATCGCGTGCCTCTAAATGTTCCATTATTGTTCATGTGTGTTTCACTTAATATCTTATGATTGTTGATTAAGTTTATATCTATTTTTACTCATGTTTGGTTGTGCACATATTTCATAATCAATTTAAATAAATTTGTTCAAATGTTTTTCATAGGATTCACTCGCCAACATTATGTTGATCCAAAAACCTTTTTACACATGATACAGGTGCACAGGTTGAAGCAAGGAAAACATAGGATATGCCTTAGAAGAGAACAAAGAAGTTTAGATTGTTAGTTAGAACAGTTGTAACCTTTATTGTAAATTTCCATTTAATTTGTATTAAAGAATATGAAACGCATAATAAATGTCATGAGCTTTGATGATAACCCAATCATGCCCCGATCACCTTATCCGCTGCGGGTCGGGGTGTGACAAGGTGTCACTGCTCTCCTCCACTGGTTTGAGGAAATGGAAAACACTTTCCTCAATTGCGATTGTCCCGAGGATCGCAAGGTACGTTACGCAACCGGGAGACTATTTGGAGTAGCTCTTACCTGGTGGAATACAGAAAAAGGTAAGAGAGGAATCGAAGATGCAATGGCCATAACATGGGAGGAGTTAAGGGAAATCATGACGAGGCGCTTCTGTCCAAGAAGCGACATCAAAAAGTTAGAGGATGCACTCGTTAAAGCAAAAGGAAGGAGATCATACTTCCTACAACAAAAGGTTTCTAGAGTTGAACCAAATGATCCCCAACTTGTTCACCCCATTATACCGCTTAGTCGAACACTATATTCGAGGCCTCCCCTCGAAAATTCAAGACTCAGTTCTAAGTACTTCGCCTGCAACACTTGAAGCTGCTATGGAACTAGCTACCGAGCTTACCGAGAATCGTATCCGTAACGGCAAATTTAAGGACGAGAAAAAGAAAGCCCCCATTGAGGGCCAAACTTCAAACCATTCCACCTCCTCCTCAAAGCTTGCTAGTAAAAGGAAACGAAACACCAGAAACTTTGCTGTCACACAAACAAATTTCCCTATCCCTGCTGCACCCATCACTCAAGTTGCCCCCTCACCTGCACCATATAAAAAGCCATACTCCGGCCCCTACCGAAAATGCAACCGTTGCCAATACCATCACTTTCCTGATCATCCCTGCCAACATTGCACCGGCTGTGGCCGCGCAGGTCACACCATTCAAACCTGTCGCGCGCTTCAGCGAACGAACCGCAATCAACCCTCAACCCAAACCCACCATCAGATAGTGGGTCAAGCCCAACAACCTTTACTCCTACCACCTACCCAACATGTAGCCCAATCCTACTACCAACCCAACTATCCCATGATGCAACCTATGCGGGCTTGTTACAACTGTGGAGACCCGAATAACTTCAGGAACACCTGTCCACGCTTGGTGAACATCATCCATGCCCAAGCTCAAGCTAATCCAGTAAACCAGGCTAACCAAGCTCCTCCACCTGCAAGAGGAAGAGCTTTCAACATCAACGCAAATCAAGCTAGGGCTGACAACAATGTGGTTAACGGTACGTTTCTCATCAATGGTAGTTATGCATCCATGTTATTTGATACTGGCGCGGATAAGAGTTTTGTGTCCTTAGAATTTGAACCCATCCTCAACCAAACTCGTGATAAACTCATGGAATCCATAACGGTAGAAGTTGCTGACGGAAAATCGGTATCATTAAACTCTATTATACGCAATTGTACTCTCACCCTAAACGATCACGATTTTCCAGTTGACCTCATTCTTATGAAGTTGGGAAGTTTCGACATTATAATTGGTATGGACTGGCTCAGCCAACATCATGCTGAAGTTGTATGCCCGAAAAGTTCATTCGCATTCCTCTTGCAAACGGTCAGACTCTACGAATCTTTGGAGAAACCCCTTCGAAAGGACTCAAATTAATGTCCTGTCTTCAAGCCCGAAAATATCTCCGCAAGAATTATGTCGCATTCCTAACTCATGTCGTCAAAAAGGGAACCAAGGAGAAGAAACTCGAAGACATCCCAGTAGTAAAAGATTTTCCGCAAGTTTTTCTTGACGACATTTCAGGACTTCCTCCCGTGAGAGAAGTCGAATTCTGCATTGATCTTATACCTGGAGCTACACCAGTTGCAAAATCTCCTTATAGGTTAGCCCCATCCGAGATGCAAGAGCTGGCCAGTCAATTGCAAGCTGACTGACAAAGGATTCATACATCCTAGCTCATCGCCTTGGGGTGCACCTGTCCTTTTTGTGAAGAAGAAAGATGGAACGTTTCACATGTGTATCGACTACAGAGAACTCAACAAGTTAACGGTTAAGAACCGCTACCCATTACCTCGCATCGATGATCTTCTTGACCAACTTCAAGGCGCCACCTGTTTTTCAAAAATCGACCTTCGTTCTTGTTATCATCAACTCAGAGTACATGAAGAAGACGTCCCAAAGACCGCCTTCCGAACTCGTTATGGTCATTACGAATTCATGGTCATGCCATTTGGTTTAACCAACGCCCCAGCTGTCTTCATGGATCTAATGAACAGAGTCTGCAAACCTTATCTCGACCGTTTTGTCATAGTCTTCATCGACGACATCCTCATCTACTCAAAGTCTAAGTTTGATCATGAACGGCACCTTCGACTCATCCTTACACTCTTAAGGACAGAAAAGCTGTACGCTAAGTTTTCGAAATGTGAATTCTGGTTAAGGGAAGTACAATTCCTTGGACACGTCGTCAATGACAAGGGAATTCATGTTGATCCCTCAAAAATCAAGGCAGTACAAGAATGGCAAGCGCCACGTACACCTACCGAAGTAAGATCATTTCTTGGTTTGGCTGGTTATTATCGCCGTTTCATTACAAATTTCTCCCGTATTGCTGTACCACTCTGGGCTTTGACTCATAAAGGAAAACCCTTCGTATGGGGACCCAAACAAGAAGAAGTCTTCCAAACCCTTAAACAAAAACTCTGTGACGCACCTATCCTCACACTTCCTGAAGGTTGTGATGACTTCGTGGTTTATTGCGACGCGTCAGGGCAAGGATTAGGCTGTGTACTGATGCAAAGAGGAAAAGTGATAGCTTATGCTTCTAGACAACTCAAAATTCATGAGAAGAACTACACCACCCACGACCTGGAACTTGGAGCCGTTGTGTTTGCTCTTAAGATATGGAGACATTACCTCTACGGTACTAAGTGTGAAATATACACTGACCACAAGAGTCTCCAACATATCTTCAATCAAAAGGAGTTGAACATGAGGCAACGAAGATGCGTCGAACTTCTTAATGACTACGACTGTGAAATTCGGTATCATCCTGGCAAGGCAAACGTGGTGGCCGATGCGCTCAGTCGAAAGGGTTATGCGAACTCCATTCGTCTTCTATGTTCGCAAATCATAACCGACATCAAAGATCAAATCCGAGAAGCCCAACATGTTTCAGTAACGGAAAACGACGTACGCAAGGAGCTGTCTTGTGGAGCTGAACTTAAAATTGAAACTAAATCCGACGGTATTCTGTACTATCTAGATCGCATATGGATTCCCGATCACAATAACCTTCGTGATTTCCTTATGAATGAGGCGCACAACACGATACTATATACACCCAGGAGTCGACAAGATGTATCAAGACCTTCGATACACCTACTGGTGGCCGGGAATGAAAAAGGATATTGCTGTTTTTGTTTCCAAGTGCCTTACATGTTCCAAAGTAAAAGCTGAACATCAAAGACCCTCAGGACTTCTAGTCCAACCCAAAATACCTGTATGGAAGTGGGAAAACTTAACTATGGATTTCATTACCGGGTTACCTCGCACCTCCAGTGGGTATGACACTATATGGGTAATCATTGATCGTCTTACAAAATCAGCTCACTTCATTCCGATCCGCGAGGACTTCAAGAACGAGAAGTTAGCTCGTATCTACATCAGCGAGATCGTAAGCCGTCATGGTGTACCGTTAAGCATTATTTCAGATCGTGATGGTCGTTTCACTTCACGAACATGGCAAGCCGTACAAGCCGCTTTGGGTACACGATTAGACCTCAGTACCGCTCATCATCCTCAAACTGATGGACAATCTGAACACACCATCCAAACTCTTGAAGATATGCTTCGAGCATGTGTCATAGACTTCAAAGGGAATTGGAACGCTCATCTACCATTAGTTGAATTTTCGTACAACAACAGCTATCATTCAAGTATCGGCATGGCACCTTTCGAAGCTTTATATGGGCGTAAGTGCCGATCTCCTGTATGTTGGCACGAAATTGGAGAAGCTCAAATCACCGGTCCAGAATTGATTCAAGAAACCACAGACAAGATCCATCAAATTCGAAACAATCTTCTAGCGGCACAAAGTCGTCAAAAGAGTTATGCAGACAAACGACGAAAGCCCTTGGAGTTTAACATTGGTGATCATGTACTTTTAAAAGTATCACCGTGGAAAGGAGTAGTTCGTTTTGGCCAGAAGGACAAGCTAGCACCACCCTACGTAGGACCTTTCAAGATACTCGAAAGAGTAGGACCTGTAGCATCAAGCTTGACTTACCAGAAGAACTCAACAGAATTCACCCCACATTCCACGTATCAAACTTGAAGAAGTGCCTCGCCGATGAAAACCTCCATATTCCCCTGGAAGATATTCAGATCGATGAATCTATGCACTTCATTGAAAGAGCAGTAGAGATCATGGACTTCGGAGAAAAACGTTTAAGACGGAGTCGTATTCCAACTGTTAGGGTACGCTGGGAGTCGAAACGAGGACCTGAGTTTACTTGGGAACGTGAAGACTCAATGCGCGAAAAATACCCGCATCTTTTTCCTGCTACCACTACTACTAAAATTTCGGGACGAAATTTCTAAAAGTAGGGGATACTGTAACATCCGTCGATAAACGGGTTTTCAAAACCCGCTTCGTTTATTAATCGAATAGTCAGTTCAAGTTTTCGTTGCTTATTTAATACTATTTTTAATTTTAAACAATACATAATAATAAATATATTAGAATTTATAAACTATAATTAATAAACCATAAAATCGGTCGAAGAAAAAAATAAAAGCCACTGCCGGGTTTCGAACCCGGGTCAGCCGGCTCACTTAACACACAAACAACTTAACCACTCTGCCACTTGGTTCTTTTGTGTAAACAAGGAATCATATAAAACTTAAGTTACCCGTGAATTCATCTGTTTGCGCCAAAACTGAAACCGATAATCGGCTTTCAGCTATCCAGACGTTTGAGTGATCGTGAGTTACTGATTATAACCTATAAATCAATTGATGCCCACGTTCTAATCAATTCAGCCTTCAATTTCTTCGATTCATATGATTTTTGGAGTTGAAAACCGAAATCATTTACAACCTGATTTACTCTAACAATATCATCGTCTCATAATTCGAAAACACTCACAGAACCTTCAATTTCACTTTCGCTCTAATTTCTGTTTGTCGGAAACGTTTTCTGATATCGCCGGACTTTCGCCAGAAAACCGTGACATTCATCGAATCGGTAAATTTCTCAATTCTTTCATCTTCTATCCATTGTTAGACTTTTACTAACTCAAATCCTTCAATCAGAATCGGTCCCAGACGACGTTGTCGGATAATCTGCACCCGCCGGAAAATCTCTGAAAATTCCGAAATCGCGCTGTGAATCGGTACAAACATCTAAACTCTCTGATAATTCTTGTTTAGTCATTTAATTTCACAATTAGTTAATCAAAACTGTTAATTGGTCCGCTCAGAAGGAATTCATAAAACAGAGCCGACGACTTTGCCGGAGTTCTGAGAAAAATCATCTTTCCGGTACATTCATTTCCAAAACCTTCTCTATCCATTACATTTCAATCATTTATAATTTTCGTTAATCGAATTAAACAAGAAATGTCGAACATCGGTTGTCTGTGTCTTTGAACGAAGAAGATGAAGTCGAACCAAATGTATAAGTTTAATTAAAACAAGATATTAAACCGGGTTAGACACACAGTCCAGCGGTGGACTGTGTGCAAACACATAGCGCACGTCCCGAGTTCGAATCTTACAAACGCACCGGCTTTCCGAATTAAAACCAAATTTTTGTTACTGAATCAGAGTAGGACCCAGGATGTTTTTAAGATTAATAAAAACTATAAGTTTAACAGATAAAACACACAGCCCGACTGGTTGGGCTGTGCGCTTACAAACCAAGGGACCCGAGTTCGATCCGGTTTCCCTGCAACCGGTTCAACCATTTAAATTCTTTTAATAAACCGAATAAATTAAACATTTAATTAGTATATATATATAATTAAAACTTAGAATATTTCGGGTTAGACACGTAGCTCAGTTGGTAGAGCTGCGTGTACGCGTACGGGAGGTCACAAGTTCGAACCTTACTCAGCGCAAACAAACACAAAGTCCAAACCGGTTAACAGTCAAAGTCAACGGTCAACGGTCAACCCAAAAAGTCAACATTTTTTTATTTTTTATTTATTTATTTAATTTAAAAATCAATTAAAAATACTTAAAAATAATATTTTTAAAGTTAGAAAATGACCTTAAACTCACAAAAATAAATCTAAAAACCCTATTAAAATTTTAATAAAATCCACTGATTTACCGTACCTTTTCGTTATTATTTAGGTTAGTTATTCCTCGTCGATCAACCCTCTAAACTCGTGCGCAGTCAACATCATCAAACGAGCGCACCCAATGTGAGTGAATCTCTACAAATTCCCCGTTTTAATCACTTTTTGGGGTGTTTCATGTGTCTTATTTATATTACATTTAAACACTTGTGCATCCATCATATCCATGATCAAATGTGTATCCAATATGTATCAATTGTTTGTGTGGTTCTTAGATTAAATTTATCATTTTCAGTACATACATCATCATAGGCCGTCTGTTCCCCATTACCTATGAGCGGAACCGTTCCCCATTACCTATGAGCAGAACGTGGCATTGCCAACATACGATCGGCTCCGTTTGATTGAGCCTTGATCGCACATACATCATCATAGGCCGTCCGTTCCCCATTACCTATGAGCGGAACGTGACGTTGCCAACATATACTTTATCATTCATGTCATATACTCATGCAAGGTGGTTTGTTATTGTATGTTTATTTACGTTTGCTCACATATGATTATTGCACAATTTTTCCATATTAAATATAACAAGAAATCAATAATAAATGTTTTCTAACAAGGTTCACTCGCCAACTTTTGTTGACCCAAAAACCCCCCATTTTTACACATGATACAGGTGATCCAGTTGCAGCAAGAAACATACGGACGGCTTAGAAGAATAAATCGGTTTAGGCTTTGGATTGCTTATTTAGTTACTTTTTCCTTGTAATTGTATGAACTTGTTTGGAATATTGAAGTTGTAATTTTGAATTTAATAAATATGAAACATATTAGTAAACATCATGAGCTTTGGTGATAACCCAATTATGCCCCGACTCTTATTCCGCTGCGGGTCGGGGTGTGACAGATTGGTATCAAAGCCATGACTATAGGGATATAGGATAGGTTATTAGACCCTTAGAGCCTATACTATAGTTGAATAGAATTATTTAAATTGTTTATGTGTTACATACAAAATTCATGATGTTTATATGCTTTATGTTTATTGTTACATTCAATGTTATGCAAGCATGTTCATAAGTACATATTACTATACAATGCTCATCATGAATCATATCCTCATAACATATCATATCCATGACAGCACACACCACACAATTTCCATGATTTTTGCAACGATTTTTGTATTTTTTTTCAAATCACATCAAAGTGAGTTCTCATGACGGGCATGTAGTAACTGGAAGGGTACAAGTACCGGTAGTCGGAACGTCCTGTCTAGGCTTGGCATTCGTATAAATCCAAAATAAAGGACCAGTTTGCCTACCTGGGGACTAACGATGAGAGTACGAAGGACCTATTAGGCCAAAGCATGCTATACCAAACGTCGTGTGAGCTAACCCCACTTTGAGTTGTCATTGTGTCTACACCTTGACACCCTCCGACCATACATCTCGCAAACATATTTCATGGTTTTCATTCGGGTGATGCGAGTGTTAAACCGCCAACACCAATGTGAATCCTACTAAGCCAATAGTCATGGGGGCCCACATGACTATACAGGTGATGGTATGGGGGACATTGGAGGCCCAAACATGAGCAAACCCAAGACATCCTATGGATGTAGTTGCATTATTGATGTTTATGTTATTTTTTTTAAAACGACACATGACACCTAAAAAGACTCCTTAAACTCACAATCTTCTTTTGTATGTTCATGTAGATGTCGGCTAGGCAGCAACGTGGAGGTAGAAGGTCAGGAAGGTCAAACGAACGCTTGGCCACCCAAATCGCAAAACAAATGGCCGCGGTGCTTCCTGACATCGTAATTCAAGTCCAACAAGCTCTCGCCGCAAATCCCCTCAACCCTCCCAATCAAGAAGACCAGAACGTCGACAACCCTCCCTCCAAAAAGTGCTCATACAAACACTTCAAGTCTTGCGATCCCCCGAAATTTGAAGGGACCGAAGGTGTCACTGCTCTCCTCCACTGGTTTGAGGAAATGGAAAACACTTTCTTCAATTGCGATTGTCCCGAGGATCGCAAGGTACGTTACGCAACCGGGAGACTATTTGGAGTAGCTCTTACCTGGTGGAATACAGAAAAAGGTAAGAGAGGAATCGAAGATGCAATGGCCTTAACATGGGAGGAGTTAAGGGAAATCATGACGAGACGCTTCTGTCCAATAAGCGACATCAAAAAGTTAGAGGATGAATTCCACTCGTTAAAGCAAAAGGAAGGAGATCATACTTCCTACAACAAAAGGTTTCTAGAGTTGAACCAAATGATCCCCAACTTGTTCACCCTAGTATACCGCTTAGTCGAACACTATATTCGAGGCCTCCCCTCGAAAATTCAAGACTCAGTTCTAAGCACTTCGCCTGCAACACTTGAAGCTGCTATGGAACTAGCTACCGAGCTTACCGAGAATCGTATCCATAACGGCAAATTTAAGGACGAGAAAAAGAAAGCCCCCATTGAGGGCCAAACTTCAAACCATTCCACCTCCTCCTCAAAGTTTGCTAGTAAGAGGAAACGAAACACCAGAAACTTTGCTGTCACACAAACAAATTTCCATATCCCTGCTGCACCCATCACTCAAGTTGCCCCCTCACCTGCACCATATAAAAAGCCATACTCCGGCCCCTACCGAAAATGCAACCGTTGCCAATACCATCACTTTCCTGATCATCCCTGCCAACATTGCACCGGCTGTGGCCGCGCAGGTCACACCATTCAAACCTGTCGCGCGCTTCAGCGAACGAACCGCAATCAACCCTCAACCCAAACCCACCATCAGATAGTGGGTCAAGCCCAACAACCTTTACTCCTACCACCTACCCAACATGTAGCCCAATCCTACTACCAACCCAACTATCCCATGATGCAACCTATGCGGGCTTGTTACAACTGTGGAGACCCGAATAACTTCAGGAACACCTGTCCACGCTTGGTGAACATCATCCATGCCCAAGCTCAAGCTAATCCAGTAAACCAGGCTAACCAAGCTCCTCCACCTGCAAGAGGAAGAGCTTTCAACATCAACGCAAATCAAGCTAGGGCTGACAACAATGTGGTTAACGGTACGTTTCTCATCAATGGTAGTTATGCATCCATGTTATTTGATACTGGCGCGGATAAGAGTTTTGTGTCCTTAGAATTTGAACCCATCCTCAACCAAACTCGTGATAAACTCATGGAATCCATAACGGTAGAAGTTGCTGACGGAAAATCGGTATCATTAAACTCTATTATACGCAATTGTACTCTCACCCTAAACGATCATGATTTTCCAGTTGACCTCATTCCTATGAAGTTGGGAAGTTTCGACATTATAATTGGTATGGACTGGCTCAGCCAACATCATGCTGAAGTTGTATGCCGCGAAAAGTTCATTCGCATTCCTCTTGCAAACGGTCAGACTCTACGAATCTTTGGAGAAACCCCTTCGAAAGGACTTAAATTAATGTCCTGTCTTCAAGCCCGAAAATATCTCCGCAAGAATTATGTCGCATTCCTAGCTCATGTCGTCAAAAAGGGAACCAAGGAGAAGAAACTCGAAGACATCACAGTAGTAAAAGATTTTCCGCAAGTTGATCACCATTCTGGTGACAAGTTCGAGCGAACTTGATGTAATCCGAGCGAACTTGATCGTTTTGGCATCCAAATCGTGCGTTTTTGCGCCGTTTACTGAGGAAATCGAGTATTCATCCCTCCAACCTTAAGCCACTGAGTAAAACTTAGGCTGAAGAGGTCTTTTTGGAGCGAGTTTAGCCATTTTACAGAAACTCGGGCTAATCCAGGCGAACTTGGTGGTTCGTACGGGTTAGTCCAGCTTGTGTAAAGTGATGATTTCGTCTTTGTGCTTCCGGATCTGAGATCTTGCTTGACAACGCCTCGTTCCACTCAAAAGTGAACGAAACACACGTCATTAATCCGAATATTGTGTAGAAATCAATGTTTTTTAAAGGTTTTACTCAGATCTAAGAGTAGATCTGAGTGAAAAAGAGAAGTTTTGTATAAAAAGATGAAGATTTCGTAAAACAGAAAAGATTTGATGAAAACGAAGGCAGAAGCTTATGCAAAATCGTTGGAAAACATTGTTGAACGTTGTTGTAGTTGAAATCGGGTTGAATCTTACTTAGAAAACAGAGGGTTTCGGGTTCTGAGAGCTCCGGGCGAACTTGCAGCAAGTTCAAATGAGAGAATGGAGCTGAGTATTTATAGGTGAGGTGGGAATGTGAGAGCAGACAGCAAGTTCGGGCGAACTTGTTACAAGTTCGAGCGAACTTGTGTGTTTTGCTGAGATTTAGAGCAAGTCCGGGCGGACTTGTGTTGGAAAATATAATTCTTGGTTCACCAGACAAGTTCGGGCGAACTTGTGCTATACAAGTTCGGCCGAACTTGACCTAGTGGCCAAGTTTTGTTCGATTATTTCGCGTTACGTGTTCGTTCGGCGATTCGGTTCGTATTAGATAGGTATATTAAGCGTTGTATTTGATATAATAGTGCGATTTAGCGATTTGAGCGTGTGAGAGCGTTGCGATAGCGATTATAACCACAACATAATCATACATAACACAAATAAAACATAATTTCACATAATTAACTGCGTTTTGTGATGCGATTAGATTAACGATGCGTTTAGTAAGCGATTAGATGCGATATAACTGTAAGTCAACATAATTTAATTAACATAACTTTCTTATAATTCGAATCTTAGAGTTTACAAAAGATAGATACAATGATAATAAAAAGAAAAAGATAACAACGAAATTCGGAGTTGTTATAGCGAAGGTGGTGGGTTATGGTGTTGTTAGTGGAAGGTGCAAGAGGGGATGAAATGAAAAAAAAACATGGGGATGGAAGGAATGAGTTTGAGGGAATGGAATGCTTTTTGGAATGAGTGATTCCATTCCATTAACCAACCAAACACCCTTTTCTTCATTCCCTCGTAATGACCCATTCCATTCCGCCTCTCATTCACCAAACACTACCTTATAACTTATAAGGTCTGCTTAGTATGGGGTGATGGAATAGGCGGGAGAATGGAATGGACGAGTTAATGGAATGGATGAGGTAATGGAATTGATCATTACCATTCCATGTCTTGTTTGGTTACCATGTGAGAATGGAATGAAACATTACTTTTTATTGTTTGGTATGCGTGAAAAAGACGAATGAATAAAATCGGATGGCGGTGGTCAATGATATGCGGTGATGGTGGGTGGTGATAGATGGCAGTTGTAGCGGCATCAGTGGTGGTGGGCGGAGACGGAGGTGAGTGGTGACAGCGGGGGTGGCGGTGGGTGGTGGCAGTGGCAGGTGGTTATGGCGGGTGGCGGTGAGTGGTGGCAGTGGCAGGTGGTTGTGGCGGGTGACGGTGGCGGGTGGCGGTGGGTGGTGGCGGTGGCAGGTGGCGAGTGACAGTGGCGGTGGCAGTGGGCGGAGGTGGGTGGCAACGGAGGCGGGTGACGGCGGAGGGGGGTGACGGTGGTGGAGGGTGGTGGCAACGGTAGTAGGTTGTTTTGTTGTTAATGAAGGGTGAAGATGGAATGGAATGGAAAAAACAGGGGGGAGGGATGGAATGCTTTTGAGGGAATGGAATGCATTTTGGAATGAGCAATTCCATTCCATTGACCAACCAAACACTCTTTTCTTCATTCACCCACAATGGTCCATTCCATTCCCCCTCTCATTCCTGCATACCAAACGCTACCATTTCATGTCTTGTTTGGTTAACATGTGGGAATGGAATGAATTATTAGTGTGTATTGATTGCAGGTGGATATCGGTGTTGGTGGTCGGTTGTGGCGGAGGCGACGATGGGTGGTGGCGACGCGACGAATGGCGGTTGAGGCGGCGATGGCGGGTGGTGGTCACGGAGGTGGCGGCAACCATCAGTGGTAGTTGGTGGCGGTAATGGAATGGATGAGGGAATGCAATGGATCATTACCGTTTCATGTCTTGTTTGGTTAACATGTGGGAATGGAATGAATTATTAGTGTGTATTGATTGCGGGTGGATATCGGTGGTGGTGGTCGGTTGTGGCGGAGGCGGCGATGGGTGGTGGCGATGCTACGAATGGCGGTTGAGGCGGCGATGGTGGGTGGTGGTCACGGAGGTGGCGGCAACCATCGGTGGTAGTTGGTGGCGGCGAAGGTCGCAATGGGTGGCGGCGACGATGGTGGTTGGGGGTGGCGGTGGTTGTGGCATCGACGGTGGTGGTGGGTGGCGGCAGCAAGTGCGGCGATGGTGGTGGTTGGTGGCAATACTGACGGGTCGTGGCTGCAGCGGTGGTGGCTGTCAGGTGGCGGTGGAGGCGGCAACGACGGGTGGTGGTGATGGAGGTGGCGGCGGCTGCGGCCGTCGGTGGTGGTTGGTGGCGGCGAAGGTGGCGGTGGGTGGTGACGGCAATGGTGGTTGGTGGTGGCGTTCGACGGTGGTGGTGGGTGGAGGCGGCGACGATGGTTGGTGGCGACGGTGGGTGGTAACGGTGGCGGGTCGTGGTTATGGCGGCGGAGGCGGTGATGGGTTGCAGGTGGAGGCGGTAATGGCGTCGGTGGTGGGTGGTGGCAGCGAAGGTGGTGGGTTGTAGTGTTGTTGATGAATGGTGCAAGAGGAGATGGAATAAAAAAAACATGGGGGTGGATGGAATGATTTTGAGGGAATAGAATGCCTTATGGAATGGATTATTATATTCCATTGACCAACCAAACATCTTTTTCTTCATTCCCTCGTAATGGTCCATTCCATTTCGCCTCCCGTTCCTACATACCAAACATTGTCTAGAAACCCAACATAACCACATAAGGTCTTAGGGTAGGGTTCTAGAGTGAACAACATTCTAAGAATGAACTGTGTGAACTGATCATAACCATTGATTAACTTTTTAGTTGAAAAGGATATGATTGTAATTGTACATTAAGTTATTATTATTTATTTATTTTAATTAATATATGGAAGTTACACTTTCCTATTTTTTTGTGATTACCAAAAATATCGTTTAAATCTAAACAATATCTATATCATAATCACCATTCAAAACAGTCCAGATTTTTTTTTCAATCGAGCAGTTTTTCATCATCATGTATTTTTTCTTCATCGATAAAAAACCCATAGTTCGATTATGTACACACATGCATGAATCCCGAAGTACACCTGTGTATTTAAATTTAATAGACCTATGTACAAACATATACGCAAGTGTACACCCAATTTACACAGGTATTTGCATAAGCAGAGTACACATGTGTACACCGACCTGAAACACATAACTACCACTATGCACAGGTGTAAACCCATTTGCATAAACAGAGTACACATATGTACACAGACCTGTAAGTAACTACATCTAGATTTACACCTCGTTTCACCATTTTTTTTTTCACACCAGATGTTTTTTTAAGAGCTCTCAAATTGTGACGTTTGAAAGGGGTTTTTGTTTGTATCGAGAAGGAGAGAGAGAGAAATTGATAAGGAGAGAAACAAAAATAATGAATCTGATTTGATGAAAAATTAATATATTGGAAACAATTTAGGTTTTCTATTTGAATTCTTTTGATTATGTAATTACACATGTACCCTTTTGTATTTAATTAAATAGAAAATATTAACCAACTAATTACCATCATGCCACTCATTTAAATCTCAAAATCATAAAAATCAAATGTCTAGATCAGTTCACATAATTCACAAACAAGGATGTTGTTCACTCTAAACCTAACCTTAAGGTCTTAAGTATGCAAACACGTACGGGTTTGATAACGAGACAAAACGAGTACTTTTTCCTCAGGGTACAGCACGCGTAAGGCCGGGACAACCAGCATACATTTTTTATTATCATTTATATACAAATAGTGTGATAACTTTCAGCAAAAAAAAAACTGTATTATAACTATGATAATTTAATGCATTTTAAACATTTCAAATGACTTCCAAGTTTCAACCCCATTGACCCATTAATTAGAACCGACAAGAATAAAATGAACAATCCTGATTTTGCAAGGGAGTTAAAGAATTTGAAAAAAATAGAAATACAAAAATATTAAAAAGAAACGACGCCTGAGAGATTCGAACTCTCGCGGGGAAACCCCATGTACTTAGCAGGCACACGCCTTAACCACTCGGCCAAAGCGTCTTTGATGACAACTATAATTAGTTGATACATTAATTTACTTCGTGTTGGTTAATTAACCCGTGTTTTTGCTGTCTATTAGTGTACCATAAAGCACAAACCCTAACATTTTGCAAATATTAATATTAATTTAACATCAAAGGAAGAAAAGCATACAAACAGTAGCCATGTACATGCCTAAAGCAATCTGGATCGCGACATTACGTATACAACACATTAACCTTGAACAAAAGCGCTAGTATTTTCGTTTAGAAGTAAAAGTTAAAGCGCATTTGAATTCAATACACATGTGCCTTATAAACCCCATATACTAAAAAAAAGAGATCCAATAAAAGCATAAGAAATCTAAATATCTCATAAACCAATTTATGAGATTGTTTAGGGTTTATTGTCTAGGATTAAAACAACTCCATTCACACACTACGTCTTTAGACTATGTTGTATTGGCACATTATAAGAATGAGTCATTTTGGTTGATTACCTGTTAACTACCTTTTGTAAAGTTACTCTTATTATAATCATTTCTTCCGTTCACAATGTATCTCATATAACACTTCTTGCTTGTGTTTGATATTAGTTTTCAGTCGATAAAATTAAATACTTATAAATCAAATGATAGAACTTATTTACTCTTTACGATTTAATGTCTACTAAATATACGAGGCATTGAAATCATAACCTGGCCCAATACCCGTCTGGTATCTGTCGGGTAATTACCCATCGGGTGTACCTGCGGGTATCGGGTATACTCAATAGTTTGTTAAAAGATATACGTTGGGATTTCTAAATACATTTTTTTACTATTATAATTGTTATATAATTTTATTTATACAACTATTATAAATTAAAAATGTATATTACATACATATAAGTTTTATCATATAAATTAATAATAACTTTATAATACTTGTACACCTACATGTTATACTTCACAACATACAAAATGTAAATACTATTATCGAATGATATTCTAAAAAAAAATTAATTTTTCACACTATAAACATACTAAAATAAATCACCAATAGACAATGGTTAACGGAAAATAAAAAATATAACTTAAATAAAGCAGGTATATGATCGGGTATATAGTTCGGGTAAATGGGTATGTGGTTTCGGGTAGTCGGGTCGGGTATCATCTAATCCCATACCCGCGAAAATTTTTAAAACTAATCCCATACCCGGCCAAATATCCGTCGGAGATCGGGTATGCCCGTCCCATTTGTGTCGAGTTTCGGGTATACCCATCGGACTCGGGTATTTTTGTCATTCCTAATATGCAAGTTTCCAAGCTAAATACGGAATTAATTTGAGAAATTGAGCTAAATATATAGTGCTTCATGTGTAACTTGATATGCAAGTTTCCAAGCTAAATATGGAATTAAATTGAGAAATTGAGCTAAATATATAGAATTAAATTGAGAAATTGATAAATGTGTATATATTTTTATATTTTTAATTTACATTTAAAACTCTTATATAATTATTATTTTAGTTTAATTTATATATAATTCCTAGTATATATGTCGTTGCGTTATGTATTTTTTATCTGTAACTTTTAGATATAACGTCATATAAAATTCTGAGTATGTTATCGGTGCCGGCATTATCGAAACTGTTATCGATATTTGTTTTTTTTTGTTTCGATCAATGTAAAACACGACTTTAATTTTTAGGTTACACGGCTTTATTTTTTGGATTATATTAGACAACTTTTGTTTAATGGAATCATACTAAATAAACCTTTTTTTTGTATTGTAAACTATATTGAGTACTAGTAATCAAACGAACATCTTGATATAATTTTTTACAAATGTAACTTGATTTATAAGGCTTTATATTTTGGTTGTTAAAATGAGTGGTGGTACTACACCAATTAGGGGTGTTCATGGTCTGGTTTTCGCGGTTCTTAAATCAAAGCATGAACCAAATTGTTAGTAACGGTTTTTGTTTTATAAACCAAAACCAAACTGTAGAACTAATTAAACCAAACCGTTACTAACAATTTGGTTCTAATTTGGTTACATGGTTTGGACTTGTTGAGCCTTTATACAAGATGTCTAAAATAAGGTATGAGTTATATATAAGTATGGTTATCCAAAATTCGTAGAGTTTCAGATTTTTAGGTAGTTATCGTGTTGTGTTCTTCGAGTATTGTCGTGGTGAGAAAATTGGAGCAACTAGGTTATAAAATGTTTTAGTTTTGAACTTTCATGGTGTAGGGTGCAAATGAGCCAAGCCAAGTCCGAGCTCGACCGGGCTCAAGCTCGAGCTCGAGAGCTCGGGCTCGAGCTCGGCTCGATTCGAGCTTTATATTCAAAGCTCGAGCTCAGTTTGTTGGTATTTTCTCAAGCTCGAGCTTGGTTCGGGCTCGGTTCGTTTATTATCTATTAATTAACATATTAAGTAACAAATAATATAAATAATAGACTTTTAGGCTCGTGAGCTCGATAGGTGAAACTCGGGCTCCTTTACTAAATAAGTTTATTTATAGGTTCGAGGTCGACTTGTAAACAAGTTTAAATAAGTTCGGCTTATTTATACTAAGGCTCGATAAGGCTCGACGAGCCTAACGAGCTTCATATGCGAGGCTCGAGCTCGATAAACAAGCGAACTTTATTTTAGGCTTAAGCTTGGCTCGGACTCGATAAAGCTCGGCTCGTTTCAAGTTTTTTCTTGAGTAGCTCGCAAGTCTAACGGCTCGTTTGCACCCCTATGTAAGGGTTGGTAACTTTGAATCTTAGGAATTTGAAAATATGGACGACATAAGGAAATTTTAGAATTTGAAAATAGGCTTAGCCGCTTAGTCCACTTAAGTAATTTAGTTAAATATGAACTAAAACAATTTTATTATTAATCATGCCTAATAAATATTTAAAAATAATAACATAATAAATGCTTATGGTCCCGTCCGGTTTTATACGGTTGGTTTTTTGTATAAATAGCAAACCAAATTGTTCACTACAGTATATAAATATTGAAACTGACCAACCTAAAGTTAAGTAAAAGAACCTCCCTCAAAGCCATATCGATGACCGGTTTTGACAGCTTTGAATAAGCAATCCTAATACCGATACCATAATTATTTGAATCGGTATCGATTTTATTCTCACCGCAACGCGCGAGAAATTACACAATATTACAAAAAAAGAGTAAAGCTTTTAACCGTTGAAGCAGGACATCTAACGGCCATAAAGCATCGATGCGACTAAGCATACTTTTCAAAAAACGCGACTAAGCATGACGTCCAACTCTGCCTTTGACGACCAGATGCTCGTTACTAAAATAATAAATAAGCTTTGATGTGATGTGATGAAATAGGACCAAAGTCATCCAATCAATTGAGGTATAACACATAAGACATTAAAGTTAATTTTATGTAGGATGACCGATGACCTTCATAAATCATAATAAACGAAGGAAAATGTAACAAAATCCAAAGGTAACGAACCATGAATCTATCATATAATGTAGTCTAAGAATGAGCATTTGGTACTGAGTATCGGTACCGCACCAGTACCAGACCATATATTCGGTACCGATACCCACTGTTCTCGTTTTCGGTACCGGTACGGTACCGGTATTTACGAGTAAAACACCGGTAAATACCGGTACCGTATATTCGCTACCAGTATCCACTTTTCTCGTTTTTCGATACCATTACTTTCGGTACCGAAAGGGTACTGTGATCGTCCCTAACGTAGTCTAAGACGACATCATAGTCTCATACTATACATATTGGGCCTAACCCACCAGGTTTCGACCCAACTCAGCTTGACCCAATCATCTTCTAGAAAGCCGTGTCCGACAGCTATTCCAATCGGGAAGCATATTAAATTCAGATTCTAGAAGCTCAATCCTGAGCCCTTCTATAAAATCACATTATTACCTTATGATTTTTAAACCAACTTGCGAGTTTCATCCCGACAAATGCATCATCCTCAACAGAGCATCCATGTAAAATAGCACTATGACTTGAATTGCATTTATTTAATTAGTTTATCATCTATTAATATAAAAAAAATAATATTTCAAAACACGTTACTCACCAACTGTTACATTGTCACCGATCACAGTCGAATGCACCTTTCCTGGTAGATTAGATTTTTCAACATGCACAAGTGAGTGATCCTGTATGTCCATGCAAGATCCAATACTAATGCTAGTATTTAGTAAATCAGGTGAAACATTAAGCGATTTCTTAAGATACCTCTACTATCAGCAAGATGAAGACATACGTTTACATTCCTTATTAAAATCAATGTTAACGCTTGAACCACATAGGTCAAACAAAATTAGCACGTAAAGATGAGAGTTTCGAGCTAATCTTTTGATCAAACCCACAAAACTTAACAAAAATAGTAAGAAATCAACATATTCAGATTAAATAACTTGAAAAACACGTAATACTATATAGATTTCAACTTTTTAATCTATCGAATATCTCAATTTCTCCATTAATCAAAGTAACTTAACATCAATAATACCAGTCACAAATGACCAGATTCAAAGTCAAACTTTCACAAACACATAGATACATACATGTAATTTTTCTTAAATAAACGTTCGAACCTAATAATCTTTGAAAAGTTTCAGATCCGACATAGGAACCACCTTATCAACAAAACTCAAGCCTTAAGTACCGAGAAACCGAATTGAAAATCATGCCAAAAAAATTAAGAATCACTAAAAAACCACAAAACAAAGATCATTTTGAAACCGAAAACTGACATCCAACAGATGCCTGGCTGTGTTTCCGACACTCACCAGAAAATCAAAAAGGACTTAATCGTACACAAACCAAATTGTCCAAGATTCTATTTCTAATCATAAATCTGATCCATGTGCGGATAAGTCAAAATTAAATCAAAAGAGGCTCAAATATGAATTGAAAAAAGATTACGGGTTACCCCATGGCGGTAAATACACGGGATTGCATAGTCACAAAATATCAACTATGCCATCCTAATATTGCCTCGCCAAGATACGGATCGGATCTTTGATGTCCAACTTTAGTACCTATCATCACAGCCTTTAAACAAATGTACAAACAAATACTGTTGCTACCACAACAACGAAAACCACCACCATTGGTATTGTGAGCAAGCACGAAAACCAAATCGACTCAGGTATTAAACACCATCATCGTCACCAAAGCCCATAAAATCCAAATCGAATCAGGCATAAAACATGTAACCACATTGAAGGTGTGCCGGAGTGGCCATAGACGGCCGGAAATAGCTCAAAAAGCCGCCGGAAATGACCGGCCAAACCCCCCTCTGTCGATATGTCTCTACATAATTCGAAACACACCCTCGTTGTTACGAATGCGCTTTATCTCCCTGTCTTTCTTGGTTATCATCATCCACCGCTTCATCGACAAATAGCTGAGACAAACAGTGGAGGTAAATTGTACATCATGAGTATAATGTTGATCAGTTCTATTCAAACATAATAGAAAACATGTGAATAATACTTGATACAGCAAACAGGCCAGCAGAGAATACAGTCAGAGAGACAGCCATGGAGTTTGACATAGTTGTCAGCTTGATCTGGTTTCCCTTTAGGATGTATCTTCTTGATGGTAGTACCGAGTTCGTTAGGGTTGAAGAACTCGTAGTAATGGAGAGAGATGAGGGGAGATTTTGGTGTGGTGTTATGAATTGTCTAACCCTAATCCCTATCTAATAATCTCATTATATACACCCAAGGGGAAACCCAATTAGTTAATTAGGGTAATACGACTCATCAACAATTACTAACTAATTATATTATAGATTTTAATATATTTTGATCTATATTCTATAAATGATAATGATGGCTATATGATTAAATAAATATTTAATATTACATTGTCCCACTTAGCCGAGATAATTCTGATCAGAAGTTAATACTCATTTTAGCTTTAAACCAAGAACCATAGCAGAGGAATACAGCCGTTGAGTCATTATGCAACTCAGGACCCCCATTAGTCATACTACAACCTCAATTTAAAACCTAAAAGTTATGATCAAAATATTCAAGTAAGCCCTTTAGCGTTTGATTTGTATTTATAGTTGTCTATATGTCATTATACCGGCAGAACATGTTAGAGACATACAAAATCAAACTGATGAGAAAAATTAATTAATAGTTAGTCATTCACAGTAGGATATGCAGTTGTACATGGTCATTAATTAAAACTCGTCTCTTTTATGAGCTCTCTTAATAAGACTTATGGGTAATAGACCTTTAGTTATAGGATCCTTAAGCATATCATGAATGTATTCGATACAGAGATTCAGTTTCCTCAATTCGTTCATAAACAAACAATTAATTTCGTATCGAAATTTAATGCAGCATCTCTCGAACTGTTACTGTTCAAGGAGACATGGTAGCTAACTTTATCACAATAAGTCTTCAATATATAATTTATATAGAGTTAATAAACTTATGAGTCCACTGATAAATTTCCAACAACATTTAGTGACTATTGCTTTTATGATTAGCAACATATTATGTCATTATAACTGAGGTTGTTGATATCAGTCAATTATGACTCCTCCATGAGATAGGTTTTGTCTGCCGATATAAGGATATATCCTGAAATTACATTTTGTCATCTTTTTAAATATTACAAAGTTAGAGTAATCAACCGGTTGAGTTCTCACTTCTTCTTTATAATTATAGTCTCTCGTTTCCTTTATAAATATTTTAATACTCCATAAGATGCTTCATATTAATCTAGACATATCTAGTGTGTTTCAATGTGAGTAATATCTAAACGAGTATAGACTTAAAATACATAAGGCTTCTAATTAATGAAGCGTAAGTAAATGACCTCATTTATCCTATTATCCTCTAAAGGAGAGCAATATTGTTTGTCACATATGTAAGGACCCCTTTAAGGTTAAACTTATGGAATGAAACTAATGTCCCATTGGGTCTATCTCAGTATGTTATGATATCTATTACATAAGAGTTATCTCTAAGATCTATTATATCAAAGTTTGTGTTAACAATGCTTTGACTTATGTAACATATACTTGTCAAAAGAATGTCATCTATAGAGACAGGTTTATTTTAGTTACTCCCACTCATCTTAAGGTAGGTACATAAATCCACTTGGTTCATGATGAAAATAATTGCGTTAAGATTTCATCGCATTATGATGTTTGCATTAACCCATACATGGATTTTGTTGGCTTATATACAAACTGTTCTTTAACCTTAAGTTTAGAACTTTCAGGTTGTTTTATGAACATGTAAATATGTCAGCCAGTTGTTAGGGAAAGTTGTTTTAATGTTCATCTAATGTAGCTCAAAACTATTATAAGCTATTAGAACAGTGATGCTCCTAAAAGAAATATTTTGTAATGTAGGTAAAAAAGATTCTTTGATAATTTATCTCCTCATGAGTTTAACCTTTGATAGTCAATCATACTTCTTCGTGTCTAAACGTTTATATTAGGATTTAGTTTAGTTACGAACACTCTTAGGTAATTCAATCAAATCCCAAACGTTATTCGAACACATAAAATCAGTTTTACTAGAAAACAGTTTTATTCCATTTAGAATATTCATTTATGCTAATGGCTTAATTAGAAGAAATTGGATCAGTAAACTTTTCCAAAATCTATTTCAACTTCAGTTAGGGAGGTTATATAATCATCAAAATTAGTAGGCTTTTAAACCTAGATGACCTCCTGAGTTGATTATTGGGTTTACTAGAAGTTTCAGTTTTATGGATTAGCTCTTAGTTAGGTTGCTATCATGTTCAGGATTCTAAGTGTGTAAGAGTTGATGCAGTATGGTGTACAAGAGGTGTAATAGGAGTTAAATTCAGAGTAAAATTTAATGACACTCTCCCCCCCCCCCCCCCCCCCCCTCTTGTATTCCTTGCAAGTCGTGATAAAGACTTTGACTGCTCCCACTGACCTTAGAAATCTTTAGGGACTCAACATGTAACAACTCGAAAATTCGATTGTTATCTTTTCTTTTGTTTTCCGTTTATCTATCCTTTGTAATCCGAGATTCGGTTAATAATAAAGTTTATGTTAATTAATTACGGTATTGTACGTTATTATCTCATCTAATCGCTTAATAAATCGCATCGCTAATCTCATCGCAACGCAAATCGCAGTTATTTATGTGGTTTTATGTTATTTATGTGTTATGTGTGTTTGTGGTTATGATTACGCTCGCTATCGCATCGCTCTCGCACTCTCGAATCACTAAATCGCACTATTATATTAGCTATAACGCTTAACGCTTTAATTTAACACTTAATATAACTATCTAATGCGAACCGAATAACCAAACGATCACTTAACGTGAAATCGGCAAACGAAACTTGGTCACCATGCCAAGTTCGGCCGAACTTGCCTACCACAAGTTCGCCCGAACTTGCCTGATAACCAAGGATCCCTTGTTGCCATCAAGTTCGCGCGAACTTGCATATGTATATGCAAGTTCGGCCGAACTTAGCCTCCCTTGTAAAACTCCCCAAGTTCGCGCAAACTTGTACATTCCTGTACAAGTTCGGCCGAACTTGTTGCCAGATATTGAGAATCTTGACTTCTCCTATAAATACTCAGCTCATTCCTCATTCCTCTCACTTGCACTTGCTGACCAAGTTCTCTCAGAGCTCCCTCATTCCAAATCTCTCGTGTTCTAAGTAAGAAACGACCCGATTTCGACTACAACAACATATATCAACGATCTACAAAGGTTTACAACGATTTTGGCACAAGGCATAACTTTCGTTTTCATCAAAAACCCATTCTTTTACGAAAACCTTCATTTTTTCTTCAAGAACTTCTGTTTTAACTTAGATCTACACAATACGAGTTCGTTTGGTGTTAGCACAGGCTTCCCAAACACGAGATCTGTAAGATCTCAGCTTGTAAGTTCTAGATCTGAGAAAACCTTTGATAAATATCGATTTTGACACAAAACACGGACTTTTGAGGATGTTTTGTTCATTTTCTGATATGAAACGAAACATCTATCATTCAAGATCCTAGATCTAGAAGCACAAGGACGTTTATGTTGGTTTACACAAGCCGGACTAACCCGAACAAACCCCGAGTTCGCCCGGATTAGCCCATGCTTTTGTAAAACGGCTAAAACTGCTCTAAAAGACCTCTCTGACCTAAGTTTGCTCAGTAGCACAGGGTTGGAGGGATGAACACTCGATTTACTCAGCAAACGACGCGAAAACGCAAGATTTTGGACCCAAACACATCAAGTTCGCTCGAGATTTACTGATCTTTACACAGCTCAGCAGTCAAGTTCGCTCGAACTTGTTGAGTCAACCTCTCCAACAAAATGCCACAAGTTCGCTCGAACTTGTCAAGTTTCTCATGAAATTTCACAAGTTCGGCCGAACTTGCATAACCTATCAACCCTATATACAAGTTCGCCCGAACTTGTCTCACAACTCAACATTTCATCACAAGTTCGCTCGAACTTGTATGGAAACATACAAGTTCGCCCGAACTTGGCTACTGCCCTACTCAAACTTCACCGTTTCGGCTTTTTGGAAGACTGATGTACTTCTGTTCGTCTACAGGCTGAACCGGCATTCTCTGCAACTCTCCTCCGAATATCTAAGCTAACTAAAACGCACCCATAGTGAGTATACTTGACCCATTTTCGCTTAAACGCACTTTTCGGGTGTTACATACATTCCTATATCAAAATCACTTCACAAATCAAACTGTTTATCACACGCGAATGATCTGATTATATATGCTCAATACGTGATACTAGAAACATGTGACTAGGACTTATTTTCGTTAATTTGCCTCCTTAGCTAGTATGGTACTATAGTGTGGCTTACACCCGACAGGGTCTAGTTAGGATGGACGCGCAAGCCTTTTCACGGTAGTTAGCATGAGAAATGAGCCTATGTTATGTTAAGTGTTTTGGTGTATCATGATATGTAATTAGATTGTTTCGCAAACGCTTTCTCGACTATGCTAGTATTATTCAAACTCGTATGCTCACCTTTACTTAATTGTATTGACTTGTATTTTAACGTATGTAACAGGATGAGGATTTTGTAGCTTGGATGCTTGGATGTGGCTTGCGTAGTTTAGTTTTGTTTTATTTTGTTTAGTTCCAAGTGTAATAAATATAGGGGAGATCGGATCAGATTTTACTATTTAAGGGATTTTGTTAATGTAATGATTGTTTAAGGATATTATGAGTTTAATAGTATGGGATGTTAAATGTTGATTTATTATCTTTAAATAATTGTTATGGAATATCTTGAGACAATCTGGTTCGCCTAGTGCCACTACCCGATGATTCCGCCATCGGTTGGGGTGTGACACAACATGCTTAGGGTCAATATTTAACGACCAACAGATTCTAAGTGATAAACAAATTAATGACGTTAGTTGTTGTAGTTTCTCTTGTTGATGATTATGTTAGTTTAGGTAAGAAATCTAAGTGTGCCCACAATTAAGCAACAATGAAACTTTTGTAAGAGTAGCATTAGATTTTAAGGAGACATGTTTTGATGTGAGATTGTTGAGATGGAGCAGTGTCTTGTACAAGAGGTGTAAAAAGAAATAATGTGAAGTTTTCACTCCCCCACCTCTTGCAACTTTTGCAAGTTATAATTAAGACACTTAATGCTCCCATTGAACTTTAATATCTCTAGAAATGCTACAAGTGAAGTTTCAATGAGGTACGTGACGTGGGAACCTATCATATATATGTTAGATTTTATTTGATTTCCTTAATGTCCAGATGTCATAAGAAGCTTATGGACATATTTAATAGAAATCATATTAAGTGTGTATATATATATATATGTGTGTGTGTGTGAATAGATTTCTTTTGAGACCGTGGGCCATAAGACAAATTTATATACAAGTAGATAGTCTTGATAAATGAATTATGTCTGAATATTCCGTTTTGAATAAGTTCCATGAAATATAATTTATGGTGGACCCATATTTATTCCTTAAGCCAAAATATTTTAGGGCTTTTAACATCATGATTTGAATTCATTTAAAATGAGATAAGATGAAAAATCATCCTCATTAACCATGTCATGATTTCTCATGATTTCCGGTTATAATGGATGAAATTTATAAGTGTCATTTGTCCTTTTATTAAATTCTCATTTGCATGATAACAAAAGGTGTGAAAATGTAAAGTATCATCTAGTTTCATCTTATTAATGTTTCTATCCAGATATTGAGAACAAATAATATGAGAGTTTAAGGTAAGTGTGACTTTATTGTTGGCTATGTAAACCTCACCATTGTCATAATATAGCTTTAGTATTGATACTAAATTATGATTAATTTCCAGAATATGTAAGGTATCATAAAGCATAATTAGAAGACAACTTTTCATAGTTCTTATAGCCTTAACATTTAGTTTGTCACTAACTCTTATGTTAGTTATTTGTTGAATTCTGGTAAGGAAAACATTTAAAATTAGATTTAACATATCATCTGTTAATTGGAATATTAAGATTGTCAGACTTAAGGATCAGTAATAGGCGACTACCTATTTTAGCCAACTGTTCTTTCGAATTATGGATAGTCTCGTTACTTATGCCTAACCTAAGGACATAAATTATGTAATGAGATTCTCCCTTTAAGAACATTAGAGTTGGAATTAGTACTTGTATTTTGTCTATGGACCTTAGAAGTATCCTCTTTTAAGGTTTTAGTGGATGTAAGGTGAATAACATCTTATTTTCCAGTTTTAGGCACTTCTTTTCCTATATGTATGTTGTTGATCAACTCACTCATTTTCCTTGTTACTTCTGAGTGTTATTAGTTGATTTTTAGGCAACAAATTGTACTTATGGAATATTAGTATGTAATGCACTGTAAAATGTACTTATTTTCATGTGTAAGCCCTTTATTTTATGGGTCATGGTATTGTACATTATGATGTATTCACGGATGTCACTTAACCTTGTATTTTTTAAGTTAAAATGAAGATATGCATCTTAGAAGTTCTTCTGATTATTCCATAAAATTAGATTAGTCTTAGGAAAAACTTAATCTGGAATAACTTAGTGATAGTTTTTATATTTAAATGGGTTATTGATTATCATAAGAGACATTATGTTCGACTTATCCTATTCATAATGCTCTGCTTTTCTTCTGTAGAACTTTTATCAGAAGTGAGCAATAGGATTATCGTGTCTTTAAGAGATAATCAAGGATTTAATTTAAGAGCTAATCTTATAGAAACTTTAAGAAAGGCAAAACACATTCGGATTAGAATTTTAGAGTGGATGAGATACTAATTTACAGAAGAAAATTATAGTGAGTGATATTATAGGGTTTTTAAAGTAAGGAGACAAAATTGATCATAGGATTAATGAAGGATCATTAATGTGAGGATCATTGTTTGAAGAAGTTGTGATATGTCGATTACTAACATCAAAATAATAGACTTAGTTAAAAAATTCTATTTAGATGAAGACAAATCAGCTTTGGCCAGAACTGAGACAATCACCTTAGTTATGCATTTGTTAATAATGCTAGACATGAATGAATTAGATCAGCTTTGGCCAGAAATAAGATATTCACGTTTGTAATGCATAATTAACATAGCTTTTATTATACTTGAACAATATATAGATGTATCAAATTAGCTTTGGCCATAAGTGATACATCAGAAGCTCATTCAAGTTAAGCTATTTTGGTTTTGTAAAATTATCTGATTCTGATTAATCAAGTGTTAACAAAACCAATTATCTATTTAGTTCACAATAATAGCCTAATGTAGTAATGAGATTCGGATAAAATCTTAGATTTCGAGTGAGATCTCGACTCAGTTATGAGATCTCGACTTAGTTATGAGATTTCGAGTTGACCTTAGATTTCGAGTGAGATCTCGAGTAATGGTTTCGAGTAAGATTTCGACTCATTATGAGTCATTATGAGGTTTTGAGTCACTAAGGTTTCGAGTCGCAACAACCTGATTGCGAGTCACTAATGCCAGCCGAAACCTCAGTCGAAATATCGAGGTTTCGAGTTATGAAGGTTTATGCTTTAAAGAGATTTCGACGTCATTATGAGGTTTGGAGTCGCAACCACTTGATTGCGAGTCGAAATCTCAGTCGCAATCTCAGTTGTCCTCGTATTTTAGTGAGATTTCGAAATCTCAGTTGGAACCTTAGTCGAAAACTTTTAATCTCGAAACTTATTCTCCAAGTTTCTGAAATCTCTAATCATGGCAGTTAGTTAAGTTTTGAAATTCGAAAATTAAGGGATTATGGGATATTTTCCTGTTTTAATGCTGATAAGTTTTATCTAGTTATTTCGAAAATTATATCCATATATAATCATAACAGATTTCGAATAACTTTTAATAGATAAAATAGATCAAAACCAGGAAAAACACCCTTTGATCCTGAATTCATTCCAAAATATGGGAATTTTTTCGAATTTCATCAAGAACAATATAAACCCTAAAATAATAAAATTAAATTCTGGAATTTGAAATCTGAAAAGTGTATATCCTTATGCAGATTTAGAGTAAGTGATGATGTGATTAAACATCTTATTTGGAACATAAAATCGTGAATATTAAGCTTTAATCGAATTTTATGTTTCAAGTTATATCAGGGTTTTTATAAAAAAAAGTTCTCCAGATTTTAATCCCAGGATAATGGATAAAATCAGAACTGATTAATCAACATATGCTCTGATACCACATGTTGATCAGTTACGTTCAAACATAATGGAAAATATATGAATAATACCTGATACAGCAAACATGCCAACAGAGAATCCAGTCAGAGACACAGCCATGGAGTTTGACATAGTTATCAGCTTGATCTGGTTCCCCTTTAGGATGTATCTTCTTGATGGAAGTACCGAGTTCTTTAGGGTTGAAGAACTCGTAGTAACGGAGAGAGAGGAAGGGCGATTTTGGTGTGATGTTATGAATTGTCTAACCCTATTCCCTCTTTAATAATCTCCTTATATACACCCAAGGGGAAAACCAATTAGTTAATTAGGGTAATATGGCTCATCAATAATTACCAACTAATTATATCATAGATTTTAATATATTTTGATCTATATTATATAAATGATAATGATGACTATATGATTAAATAAATATAAATAAATATTTAATCTTACATATATGTCTGGTAGCACCATGTACAAACCAAAAAAAGCACGCCGCTATAGTAAAAGAATCTTCACCGCTCCCTCTACTTTGTCCCACCGTTGCCAAACTCAAACCTCAAAAACCCTCTCTGCCTGACCGCGACCATCACCGAACACAACGAAAGTGCAAGAGCGAGAGGAGATGGTTGTGCAAATGTGGTGGTGGTGATTCCGGTGTTCATGGTCGGCCGGCGTTTTCCGACCTGTGGAGTGGCAGTGGTTGCAGCTCTCTCATCCTCACTTTCTCAAACCTCCAAAATTTAAATATTACCTGATTGAAAGAGAATACTCAGAGACAGGGGACATATGATATATTTTATGAAAAAAAGGTTTTATGGTGGGGAAGATGGAGAGAATGCTCAGAGAGACAGGGGACAACATGTATAGTGGGGAGGAAGATGGTAGATGTGTGGACACATGTATGAAGGAGAAACCGTATAGTTTTTTTTTTTTTTTTTTGAAAAACACCCCAAGCTCAAAGTACAACGACCTAAAGCCAAAAATAGTTGCTTATTCATAGGTTTTAAAGGAGACCGTGTAGTTTTTTTTTTTAAAAACACCCAGGCTCATTGTACAACCACCTAAAGTCAAAAGTAGTTGCTTATTCTTTTAATTGAATTTATAGCATAGTACTACTCGGATTATTATTTGTTCCTAGAAAACTATTTCATGCTAAAACGGTTGTAGAAGAAACGTAACAATCTTCAAAAGTATATTTTGAGGTTAGTAAAAGTACAATGGCTACGGCGTAAGGTGGTATGACCGTGAGCGTTTAGATCTTGAAGATGGCGATGACCACAATGATAGTTTCCGTTTTCTTTGTGAATTTCACGTCAAATAAAAGCATGACACATTTAAATTCTTTTAAAACATTCTAATTATCTATATATTAAAAAACCAACTTCACCTTCTATCAGAACCACAATACGCAAACATGATATGTTTTTTTAATACTTTTATTATTTTATTTTCCTAAAACCACAATGTTATTACTTTAAATTCTAATCATTTTCAATTCCCTCAAATTCTAAATCCTTCAAACAAATTTCAAGAACCAATATAGCACACAATTTAATTTCAAATACAATTCCTTCGAATTACAAATCCTTCAAACAAATACCACAAACCATACACACCCTTATTTTTCTCAATAATAATTTATCTAATACAAACAATACATACTCAAAATAAACTTGACGGAAAAGGACAAAAGGCATAGCAAATTCAAAATCAATTTCAAAACAATACATAATACACAATGACAAGCTTAAATCTCTTAGGATTAAGCTAATTATTTCCCTTTAATATGTGATTGAGCTTCAATCATCATTAACTACCTTACCCTTATGAACATACAACGTAATCAGTCCATGTGACGCGTTTTCCGCTTTCTTTGCAATATCCATAAATACGTCGACGTCCTCGTCGTATGCTATCTCGACAACCATGGGCTTAACTTGATAAGAAGATGAAAAGGGGAATTGGTAAGACAAATAAGAGGCAGCCTCTCTGGATATGTCAAACTTGTTTGCCACCAACCTCCTTAAGTCGGAATATGTTGAAGACATACGCAATTCTAAGGCACGTCTCATCAACCCAAATGGCCTATACTCCATTTACCTCCCACGATCCTCCAAAACAAGCCCACACTTTAACTTCGGTCATTGAATACATCAAAAAAATTCATTTTTGACATAGTGAATCTATTAGGAAAAAATATATATATATGATTAAACAAATTTTGGGTATATGGTTCGGGAAAACAAGAATATGATTTTGGATAACCAGGTTGGATATCACCTGATACAATACCCAAACACGGCGGTTAGAAGAAAAAGGGTTTTATCAATCCATCTCGACTAATCGTCATGGATATTTTTGGTGTTTTCGTCGGTTTCGGGTTTTTTTTTTTGTGCTGATATCCGTATTAGTGAGGGCAAAAGCTGGACAATCATAGTAACTACATAAATCCTAATATATAAAAAAACATCACTAAAAAATGTAACATTTATTAAACGAGTATTTAGGAGCAGTCCATTGCGGCGGAACTGTCAAACCAAACCAAAAACAAAAACAGACACACAAGCGTTAGAACGCATACACGCGTTGCGGTATGTTAACTCTCAAACAGGGGCGGAACCGCAATATTATGAGCCGTAGCACGGGCTACGGCTCAACCCCGTATTCGTACTGTTTTTTTCCCGATTTTATATATAGAATACCTCTAAAAAATACGAGGATACCCCTAACCTAAATTGAGGATACTTGATATGATTAAAATCATTTTTTTATAAGCCCAAACATTTTACAGTCCGAAAACTTGTAGAATAATTAAGCCTGAACAATAAAATAAGCCCAAATGAACGATAATAGAATTGAAAGGAGACCCTAAATATAATTGATAAAGTTAGCCAAGACCCAAAACAATATCATAATTGAATAAGTGATCTTGCTCGTCTTACGGTGGAAACCAGAACGCATTGTTCTTGTTCTTTGGTTTATCGGGTAGTGAAGCTAGCTTTGGTTTTTACCGGTTGCAACATCGCAACCGTTAAGAGACGTTTTTTTCTAAATTGAAGTTTGTTAAGACGGATTACGCAATCGAATGGGCCCAGAATATTTAAACAATGTTATGGTTTGTGCGATCGAAAAAGAAACTTTTGATAAAATAAAAGACGACGATGTGATGGAACGATTTCAAGCAATGAAAAAAATAACAAATCTATTAGGTATTTGTTTGACTTTATTTAATATCATTTTTTATTTTTGTAAGATTGCACGTTAAAAAAAATTCAGGATACCTCTAAATTAATGGGCTAGTTCCGCCACTGCTCTCATATGTATCATGTTTAAACATACAAATTTGTAAAGGCTTTCTTAGTTAGCAGAAGAATTTTTTTTAAGGCAGATGTTATTACTTTAAACCAATTATTTTAAATTATTCCCAGATGTTATTATTTACACCAATCATTTTAAATTATTCTTTGTATAAGAGGATTAAAAAAAAGCTCATCAAAGCATAATCAAGTGGAACAGGCTTTCCCGAATTTAAATTTTTTAATTCAATCTAATATTTAGTTTCCTTTTTTTAGTCACAGACCCCGTAGATCTGTAGCTGTAGTCGGGGTGGAAGTTTTGATATTTAAACAGTAGAATATCAAAACCGAATACAAGGTTTTTATTATAAGTATTCGTGTTAGGTTGATCTCGAGTTGGGACATAACCGAATACATTTTTTTATATAATGAGATGTTAATACTTTGGTTATTCTCTGGATTGGATTCAACTATGACCGTTAACAAAACCGAGCTGCTCGTAAACTACTAGAAATTGTCTCACTTAGACCTTGGGTACTTGAGCGTGACCCAGCGCGATAGACCACCGTAGCGCCCCATAGCGCCGGGGTACACCACCCCGGGCGGTATGGGTTCGAATTTTTGTTCCCCGCGATGGCCATAATGGCTGGAAAATTGTTAGGAGGAGTGAAAGTTACCGTTGAACGGTAATAAACTTTAATATATTTTTTTAACAATTTAAACTTTATATTAACCTCTCATCTCTATTATTTTTATATCACTCTCTCTACCATCATTCTATTCACTCCATATTATATAAAAACTCAAGATTTTACCCCGGGTTTCGTTCCTTCTTGATCAAGTGGCGACCCGAACCAAACAAACGCTCCTAACCAACCCGTTGCTCCGGTTCCCACCCGACCAACCGCCTATGGAACCAGGTTTGTCGATTATAATCACAACCAAACCGGTTTCATAAACCTCTTGAACCAACCCCTCAAACGGGACACAAATCAATACGGTTGGAATCCGAACTACAACATGGGAGGTACGATTCATCACAAGGTTTTCGCTCGTCACAAAGCGAGCCCGACTTTGTCCCGGAAACACAACCGGATGAGGAGCCGGAGACACCACCGAACCAAACCAAACGGAACAAACGGGTGTCACATAAAAAGAAACAACCGAGAACCGGCCAAAAAAAGCGTGCAAATATGGGATGATAAAGAGGAGTACGCATTAGCCCGAGCTTGGGTCGACGTATTAGAGGATCCCGATATCTGTAAGATTTTTTTTTAGACTTTTTATTTTGTATTTGTTAATTTATACTTATAATTTGTTTGTTAAAAACTGTACTTATGTTTTTTTTGTATCATTTTTTAAGCAAACAACCAAATAAAGTTGTGTTTTGGAAACGAATCCGTGCAGTCTTTTTTGATCTCGTCGGCTGGGGGGTCGATTACCGACTACCATATTCAATGTCGGGCAAGTGGACCGATATGAACAACAAATGCATAAGATTTCAGTCGATTTATCAATGTCAAAGAAACGGTTGGAAAAGCGGCGAGAGCGACGAGTATATAATGCAGTTGGCTTTAATATGATATCAAGCGGCACGAGGGAATTTCCCATATTTGAAGGTTTGGAAGCTTCTTCATAATAGCTCTAAATGGGCCAGCATCCCTACGATGAGAGGAACTTCTTCCGCTAGGTGGGGAAATAGAAGCCCGACAAAGAAGTCAAAAACCTCTAAGTCGGTCGAACTCGAATCGCCAACATCCGACGCTCGAAACATCGATTTAAACAATATTAATGCATCATTTCCAGGGAAGGAATGTGCGGATGAGCAAGTGGCGGGAGCTACCATGACCACCCAGTAGAAAAATCGGTCGAAAATCAAGGCAACCAGAGTCATTGTCGGGGGGATTCGACTTGAATGAAGCATTTTCCGAGATGAACAACGCCTTCAAGACATACGCGACCTCAGGGCTCAACGTATACCAGAGAACCGAGAAGTGGTCGAGCTTATGAGGGATAGACAATTTGAGAGTGACTTTGATTTTACTTGAAGCCACACGACAACCTAACCAGAAAAGCGTCGGAAATGGCTCTAAAACGAAAGACGATTATCGAAAAAATATATTGGACTTTGAGTTTTAGAGTATATTTTAACTTTATTGTAATGTTTTTTAATTACTGTATTGTTTTTTTTTTAATTTAATGAAATGTTATTTTTTTTTTTTAATTTTATAAGTTAGAAAACTAAATAAAAAATTAAAATAATAATAATTGCGTAATAATTGGTAGGGGTGAGGTTCCATCCACTATACACACATGTTATCTAACTCCCCACATTTCAATTTTTTTTTGCCACTTGTCACATAACCCCCTTAAAGAGGGTTTTGTGAGGTTGTGACTACACATGTCCTTAAAGCACGAATTAGTTGAGTTTAAAGGAACTCAAGCCTAAAAATAAGCTCGTTTATCTAATAGAAAAAAGCCGAAACATATGTTTCACTTATTAAGCTCGAGTAGGCTTGCAAGCATATTAGTTATATAACTATTATCTAATATATAAAATATAATTTTACATAATAATAATAATTAATAGTAATTATTATTATTACTACTATTATTATTAATTTATTATTATATAGAAGAGTACAAGAAAAACTAACAAAAGAAAACTACTATGAGCTAGGGATGAGATCAGTATTGTACCATGTTGAACTGGTACCATACCACATAATACCAATACCAAAATAGCTAAACCAAACCCAAATATCGTATTGTGTATATTCGGTTACCATTAGACGCCATAAACCGATCCCGTACCACATAATACATATACCAGTAATGAGTTAAATTCAAAATTGAATACTATATTGTATATGTTCAGTGGGTACTAATATGGTACCGGTACAAAATTTTTCATCCCTACCCTGATTCATTCCCGAGCTTTAGAAATATAACTCAAAATGAATTAAGCTTGGCTCAGCTCGTTTACATCCTAGATCGAACCTTCATTCACCACTCAAAACCAAGAACCGAACCATATATGGTTAAATGGTATGGTCTTAGGAATCAGGCCTGTAACACTTTACACAAATTCTCAAATTCGAATATATAGATCGAAAACAAAAACTTGCATATATGTTTCACGATACTAATATTAGTTAACTTGGGGGTTTGAATACCTTGGAAAATTGACAAATCACAAATGTCAATTCGGGTTGCTGGAAGTCAACGGATAATCGAAGTCTCAAAGAGGCGCTGACCGTAGGCTTGTAGGATGAAGCTGCTTAATGTGGAAGGATTAGGGTTTCATTTTCTTTAATTGTACTCGTTAATGGTTAATAATACCGTCTAATGATTTTTTGGATTGGGCCTAAAACGTTTGAAACACTAGTGGACTTACAATTTTAATTTATGTGATTTTATCAATGTTTTAAAAACCGATTTAAACCGGCCGGTTAAACCGGATGTCGGATGCTTGGCCGGTACAAATCATACCGGTAAACTAAGAAAACGATAAAGATGTTGTACCGCTGGTAAATTGTGTTATACCGGTTTAAACCAGTGTATCGGTACCGGTTTATACTAGACCAAAGGTTAAAATTTTAAACTTTTAATTTTTATGAGCCTAAAAACGTGACTATTCATCTTTTAGGTGATCCTGAACTTCATGCATTTAATACTCCAATGGATTAAGTTGATGAGGATGACGTTGATAGTAAACTTTTTTATTTTTATTTTTATGATGTAGTTTGAATTAGTTTTAGGTAAAATTATATTTTATAGATTTATAGGGTTAATTAGTTAACACGACTGAAGCGTCGGGTACAACCCGATTCAACCGGTTGAACCATTTCTGAGTCTAAGTCCTTATGATTTAAATTCTGGTTTTTAAAACATTGGATTTAACTACATTTTCAACTTAATAAACTTTCGTGATTAAACCTTACAAGTCCGAAAAAAAAATCAATAAATGTAATAATTGGTTATTGTACCCACAAAGGAGACCTAATGTTAAATGGTATTTAGATGTAAATATTATTTATAATTACAATCTGACACCTTATTTCATCATATTACATTACGACATCGCTAAAACATTTAAAACACTCATTACTAAAACATTTGCAACACCTATTACATATAAACTCACACCCAATCATAAACGTTGAAATGACCCACACCCAAACATCATGACCGTGAGACATATCACACCCATAACACTTGTGGCAGTGTGATCACGACCGTATTGCTCTTTTCAAGTATGGTTATATTGAAAAGTATTCCATGTTATTTATCATCATTTGTGGTTTCTTTATCTGTTGCCGCATAAACAAAACTTACTCTTTTCAAAAAAAATATTTGTAACACTAAACACGCATTCCCAATATGAACTTCACAGAAAATACACCATAGCAAGATTCAAAGTAAATTGTCGGCGGAATACATAACAAATTAAGAACATAAGACAAGCTTTATTCCATAGCATTAAGCTTTTCCATTGAAGGGCTCCCTTGAACATGCGATTTGTGTTATCATACAATGTGACCGTGGAGATTAACACTCGATCACTTAGTAATCTGGATTAAACCTGAAAAATATATAATGTAAGCAGTCCATGTGATGCTTTATTCGCGATATCCATAAATATCTTAATGTCCTCGTCATCAGCGAATAGCGATCTCTACAACCACAAGCTTATTTTTATCGAAAATGAAAGGGGGAGTTGGTAAGACATCCTAAAATCATAATGTGGGGATAGCTTTAACTCTTTTCCCACGCAACTCTTCATTTGAGAATATGTTGAATCAAATAGTAGCTCTAAGGTACGTCTCATTAACGTTAATGGTCTATACTCCACAGTATATCCATCATGTGTAGCCCACGACCCTCCGCTACAAGCCAACATTCTAACTTTTTGGTCCTTTGAATCCATTATCCTGAATGTAAGAAAAAATTACCATTAACTCGCAACACTGATCTAAAGTTCTATACATACAAATCTTAAAAAGTAATACACGTTTAAGCAAACATATGTGCAAATAAGTCCAGTCTTAACCTCCTTGGTTCAAACAAGGCACTTCGAGGCATTTAGTGCCAAAAGTCAAGGCGTGAGGCACTCACCTTACATACATTAGATGTTGCTCTATGTACATTCAAATAAGCTTTTATTACATCAAGTTTTGTGTCTCTCTCATGTGTTTTATATATCAACCTTTTTGTTATTGTTAAGCAACCATTCATAGTTTCTTCATCCATTTGATTGCTTGTACGTATGAACTTTCTTAATACTAATTTTGACCCAAAAGTACTTGAGGCAGCACCTCAAGAACTACGACCTTTTAAAACCAAGTTTTCGTCTACTAAGAAACATACCTAACACATAATCAATTTCGATGTAGTTAAAATCATCGAATCCAGAATTAGATATGACAGTGAGATTTCATATTTATATATGGGTATATAGGTTAACTTTTGGGAAACAAGCATGCTTTGGTAGATGTTTAATATTTTTACCCATCACGAGGGCTGCATACGTACTTACATGTAAAGGAGGGATCGTGTTGATACACTTTGTGTCCGTCACTGTACGAATAGGCTAGATAGAGCGTGTGTTGAATATTGTATAGACTAGATACGAACACACAACCCTAGTACGAACGTCAGATGAGCAAAAGTGTCACCTCGTACCAGTGAGGGACTTCCTCGAACGAGTGACACACTCGAACGAGTGACACCCTTGTACGAGTGACACCCTCGTACGAGTGACATGCTCGTATGAGTGAGGCTCATCCCTATATATATGTGTTGTGTGTTCATTTGTTTGCAAGTTTTGGAGCTCTCTGAGGGGACACACTGGCGGAATCTCTTCAGGATTACCGCCAGCCAGACAAGATATATACTCTTTCGGTATGAATGAATATATGACTTCCGCTGCTTCTACTTCTACTCTTTTCTGTAATAACATTCTACCGAATCGATTATGTTTTGCCCAAACTTCCGTCTAGAACCGCCACGATCCGGGTCCACAACTGGTGTCACACCCCAACCGATGGCGGAAACATCGGGATGAGACGAAAACTAGATTGCAAGAGGCTTCATAACGCTAATTGTGTCAAGTGTTTAATAATTACCTTTTACATAGTTTAAATCAAATAATACAAAATTTAGATCCCGACACATAACAAATATAATTTCATTTCATTGATAACGATTTAATACAAGATATTGAAACGAAATACATGTTTGAATCAAATACAATACAATAAGTATTTAAAGTTTAAATGCGTTTCTAAGCAATCCTACTAGATTCCATGTGTCATCAAAATTCCTGCAACATGTATTAAAAGCATAGATTAATACAAAAGTATTGGCGAGCATACTAGTTTGAAATTAATTACAAGTATAAAAGTTGGTTTTGATTGTGACAAGTATATATTCAAGTCGAATCGCACAAATATGTAGACCACTTTCGCATAACAATAGCATATAATCGAATTCCTTAACTAGCATGCATAGTATTCTAAGCATAACGATATCATGAGAATACAAGTCAAAACTAATAAGCATAAACAAACTCAAGCATAACAAGTAGCATGTATAGACGAGTTTAAACTAACACATATAACTCACATAAGCGTAACTGATGGCACATTTGGTATTGTGAACACATTTAATTTTGTTTAAAATAAAATTTGTAATTTATACATGTTGCACCCCAAAATGCATTAAAGTGTAAAAAGGGGGTCGAATATGCTCACAGTTTTGCAAAGTTTCCTTTGGTGATTCCGTGAAGAGTTGGAGGTGGGAGCTTCAAAGCTTCCTTTAAAACACTTGGTGTTTTATTTTAGAACTCTTATAGTTCTCTTCCTTGCATGGAAGATTTGAGAGAAGTAGAGAGGTTGAGAGAAGAATGGTTGGAACGCTTAGTATCATTTTCTTAGAATTCTTGATTTAGAGATATTGAGAGAATTAGAGAGATGGAGAGAAGAATAGTGTGAATAAAATGGTAGAAGTAGGTTGGTATTTATAGGTAGAGAAAGTGGAAAATGGTGAAATATGATTGGTTAAAAAAGGTGGAAGAGGATTGAAAATATGATTGGTGGAGAAAGGAGGTGGAAATGGGTGAAATATGATTGGTTAAAGAAGGTGAAAGATGATTGATGAGGTGGAAAGATGATTGGTATATTTCTTGGTATTTCTTGAGTATATATTATGTAATTGAGTATATATAAAAAAATATATAAAAGTATAATTCAAGTATTGAGGATGTGCGTATAAGTATTTATACGTATAATTGTGTCGGTTTGCGTATAAATACGTATTTAAATGATCGGTCGTGTGATTAATGAATATGTAATAAGAGATATATGCATATATATATATATATACACACACACACACACATATATATAATATATTATGATTAACGCCTCGAATTACGATATAAAAAAATAAGGATACTAAAATACGAGGCGTTACAGTCTCCCCTACTTTAGGAAATTTCGTCCCGAAATTTATTTAAGAGGAAATCTTTAGAAAAAAAGAAGATGGTATTTCGTAGTATGTGTGGGTAGTAGACGAGTATTAGGTCTTGAGCGATCAAAGTTTGTATTCAATAGTAGAGAACCGCCGAATTTCTCATGGCACGTTTTTACAAAAGTTCGGTAATATGGTAGGAACACTTATATATAGGAAGTACCAGCAGCGTATCCACCATGTTCATACCATATTACGTTCGTTTCGCTAATCGATGCCATGTTACGTTTCGTGTCACGATCAGGGTTTATTAGCATATTACGAGTGAGAATGATAGCGTATATAGAGTCCCAAGTATATAAGTATAATTGCATTTAAGTATGAGAGACGGTATAGTGTATAAGTATGAGTATAAGTGTAAGTGTACGTATATGCGCATTCGTGTACAATACAAATGATATATTTTAGTTAACCAAGATTAACGGATTACTGGCATGTGAATAAACAGGTCAAACCATCGTGTACCGCAATGTAGACTACCCATCATCGTTAAAATGAAGAGGGTGTAAAATAGTTTACTTAACATGACCTCAAGAATACGGGCGGGCGTCACTCCTATAGCGCTACACAAGCGCTATACATGTTAAGGTGTGGCTTGATCAAAGTTAATGACGAGTCTACCACATAAACATGTGAATAAACAAGTCACACCATCGTGTACGCAATGTTGACTAGTCAATATTGTCGAAACATAGTGTAAAATAGTTTACTTAGTATGCAATAGTTTACTTAACATGACCCCAAATCTCAAGGGCGGTGCGCTACTCCTATAGCACTACGCATAGTGCTATATATGTTAATGTGTGGTTTTATAACGAGTTTATCACATATAATGTTCCAGTAATCCCAAATCAAGTATGATGTTTAGTATGCACCTATAGAATCATTGTGTAATAGATTTAGTATAAATGCGAAGTTTGTCGTGCATAAATTAGATTTTAGTATAGTGTGACATTGAAAAAAAATGAAGGAATAAGAATTATATAGCATAAAATGTAAGATAGCATAAAAGAGATGCTTGTTAAAATGTTGGAGTGTTTCAGTTTTAGAAACTTCTACTATTCCAAAGTGACTCGTAAGTCCTTTCGAATTAGGGAGACATGATTTGGCCTAATAGATATAATACTCTCGTCGCCAAGCGATTAACGGTACTTTACCCTTCCAGTTAGTACATGTCCCTAATTTGATCAAAAAATACGAAACTTTAGAGAGATTGAAAATTGAGGAGCGGGACCAGTCATCAAGGTGTGGATGTCAATCCTGGCTTGACAATTTCGTCCCCAAATTGTGGTTTATTGAACGTATCGAGATATAATCTCGAATCGTCAATAAAGAATCCACTAGATTATGAAATGAAACTCCCATCAAGATATGGATATCACTCCTGACTTGATGGTGAATTTCGTGCGAAATAACAAGTAAAACGGATTGAAACTCGTCACTAATGGCAGGAATCACCCCTGTATTGATGAGTTATTTTAATTGTGGAACAAGAATATACTCAAAAGCGTGTGTTGTGTTTCATGTCTTAGGAAAGACATACTGTAAGTTTTAGGATCAAAAGGGGGGAAGCATGATAGAAAAAATAACTTTTTAGACAAGTATCACAAATGGTCAAGAGTATGGTACTTCAACTATAGACTAGGTCGAACATGACAATTCTACCTAATTCCCTATAGTTATGGCTCTGATACCAATCTGTCACACCCCAACCGATGGTGGAAACATCGGGATGAGACGAAAACTAGATTGCAAGAGGCTTCATAACGCTAATTGTGTCAAGTGTTTAATAATTACCTTTTTACATAGTTTAAATCAAATAATAACAAATTTAGATCCCGACATGTAACAAATATAATTTCATTTCATTGATAACGATTTAATACAAGATATTGAAACGAAATACATGTTTGAAACAAATACAATACAATAAGTATTTAAAGTTTAAATGTGTTTCTAGGCAATCTTACTAGATTCCATGTGTCATCAAAATTCCTGCAACATGTATTAAAAGCATAGATCAATACAAAAGTATTGGCGAGCATACAAGTTTGAAATTAATTACAAGTATAAAAGTTTGTTTTGATTGTGACAAGTATATATTCAAGTCGAATCGCACGAATATGTAGACCACTTTCGCATAACAATAGCATATAATCGAATTCCTTAACTAGCATGCATAGTATTCTAAGCATAACGGTATCATGAGAATACAAGTCAAAACTAATAAGCATAAACAAACTCAAGCATAACAAGTAGCATGTATAGACGAGTTTAAACTAACACATATAACTCACATAAGCGTAACTGATGGCACATTTGGTATTGTGAACACATTTAATTTTGTTTAAAATAAATTTTGTAATTTATACATGTTGCACCCCAAAATGCATTAAAGTGTAAAAAGGGGGTCGAGTATGCTCACAGTTTTGCAAAGCTTCCTTTGGTGATTTCGTGAAGAGTTGGAGGTTGGAGCTTCAAGCTTCCTTTAAAACACTTAGTGTTTTCTTTTAGAACTCTTAGAGTTCTCTTCCTTGCTTGGAAGATTTAAGAGAAGTAGAGAGGTTGAGAGAATAATGGTTGGAACACATAGTATCCTTTTAGAATTCTTGATTTAGAGTGATTGAGAGAATTAGAGAGATAGAGAGAAGAATGGTGTAAAGAAAATGGTAGAAGAAGGTTGGTATTTATAGGTAGAGAATGTGGAAAAGGGTGAAATATGATTGGTTAAAAAGGTGGAAGAGGATTGAAAAGATGATTGGTGGAGAAAGGAGGTGGAAAAAGGGTGAAATATAATTGGTTAAAAAATGTGGAAGAGGATTGAAAAGATGATTGGTGGAGAAAGGATGTGGAAAATTATGAAATATGATTGGTTAAAAAAGGTGGAAGTGGATTGATGAGGTGGAAAAGATGATTGGTATATTTCTTGGTATTTCTTGAGTATATATTATGTAATTGAGTATATATAAAAAAGTATAAAAGTATAATTCAAGTATTGAGGATGTGCGTATAAGTATTTATACGTATAATTGTGTCGGTTTGCGTATAAATACGTATTTAAATGATCGGTCGTGTGATTAATGAATATGTAATAAGAGATATATGCATATATATATATATGTATATATATATATATATTATGATTAACGCCTCGAATTACGATATAAAAAAATAAGGATACTAAAATACGAGGCGTTACAACTGGTATCAGAGCTACGGTACCGATTCATTCAATCTAACAGTTGATGAATCACATACGCTTATGAATTATGAACTTAGGAGGGTTTTAGACGTATATCATCAAATAAACGGATGATCTCATTACTGATGAAGTCTGACTACACTTTGATCTCTCATAGAAGAATCCAAGAGACTTTGCAACTTAAAATAATCTGCATCGAGAACCGCCCGAATGCTAGCTCCACCGTCCGAATTTCTAAAAATGCCGGAATTTTCAAGGTTTCAACAACTTTTTATTCCCCCTCATTTTTAGCATATTCAGATGTTATGAGCACCGTCTCACAAAACCCAAATTTTACGAAAAATTTCCCAAAATTGCAGTTTTGATAAAATGCGGATTGACGCTAGGCCCAATAATAGTCATCATACCAAATGATAAAAATTCTGCACAAGTACCAATGACTCTCCCAATATCTTCATCATTTTGTGACCGTGTCATCAAATCTCTACCTTGAAGCTCTAGATGACGTCCCCGAACATCCCGTATCGGTCATAAAAGTTTCGAAAAAATTTCTATCACCAAATTTTTTCTGGACACTCACCTTGTCAATACGATCAACAAAAATTTTTTCAAGCCTCTTTTTTAAATCACCTCACTCGTACGAGGAGTGACTCGTACGAGCAGGGTCACTCGTATGAGCATGCCTGGTTACGTTTTTCGATCCAGAATCTTCGTTTCTTCGAATTTTAAGACGATTTTTGCACAGATCTGGTCGAAAATGGTATTCTAACAATCCTATTAGTTCAATTTTATGTTTTGTCCGAGGATTGTCCGTTTATTTGATGAAATACGTCTATAACCCCTCCTAAGTTCATAATTCATGAGCGTAGGTGATTCATCAACTGTTAGATTGAATGAATCGGTACCGTAGCTCTGATACCAGTTGTGGGTCCGGATCGTGGCGGTTCTAGACGGAAGTTGGGCAAAACATAACCAAATCGGTAGAATGTTATTACAGAAATGAGTAGAAGTTGAAGCAGCGGAAGTCATATGTTCATTCATACAGAAAGAGTATACATCTTGTCTGGCTGGTGGTAATCCTGGAGAGATTCCGCCGGCGTATCCCCTCAGGGAGCTCCAAAACTTGCAAACAAATGAACACACAACACATATATATATGGATGAGCCTCACTCGTACAAGCATGTCACTCGTACGAGGGTGTCACTCGTACGAGGAAGTCTCACTCGTACGAGGTGACACTTTTGCTCATCTGACGTTCGTACTAGGGTCGTGTGTTCGTATCTAGTCTATACAATATTCAACACACGCTCTATCTAGTCTATTCGCACAGTGCCGGACACAGAGTGTATCAACAGATCGGCCCTTTAAAGAATTTTTTAATGTATTTTTTACACAAAATCTTGAACGTTTCTATTAAAAAGTTTGATTAAGCTCTCTTATTACCCACATAAAACAAATCCTCGTCCTCCACTAGAGATGGGCATAAAAACCGGTTCCGAACCTGAACCGGTAGAACCGAACTGGAACCGGTTCCAGTTCCTACCCGACATTAAGTAGAACCGGTTCCGGGTTCAAAATACCCGTTGGTTCCAACCCGGTTCCACAATTTTACCATTTGAATCGGTAGTAACCGGTTCCTAACCGTACCCGGTTCCTACCCGTACCCGGTTCCTACGTGGAACCGGTTCCTGACCGTTATAATATTACCGTTGGAACCGGTTATAGCCGTTAAAAATGTTACAGTTGGAACCGGTTATAGCCGTTAAAAATGTTACCGTTGGAACCGGTTCCTGACCCTTGGAACCGGTTCCTGACCGTTGGAACCGATTCTATATATATTGTTTAGAAATCTATTGTTTAGCACACAATTTCTCATATCTATTCTTCTTGTTACATTTTTTTCTTGTTCTTTTTCACATTCTAATCAACAAATGGCCTCAAAGAGTTCAAAAAACGCAAATTCCCAATCCGTTAACAATGTTCCTCAAGATCAATCGGTTCCATATGTGGTTGGAACATTGTCTCATAATCGCAGTAAGGAAGTTTGGAGCAATTGGGAGTTGGTCGAGATGAGTGACGGCTCGCAAAAAGCTCAATGTAAACATTGTGGATCGTTATTAGCCAAGGAATCAAACTCAACGTTAACGAAGCATATTAATAAGTATTGCAAAGTTTTAAAGGAAATGACATCCGGTCAAGTTCCACTATCCAAAGATGGTACCATTTTTCGTTATGAGCAAAAATTAGCTCGCAATCGGATGGCGAAGTTGGTGATACAAAAAGCGTTGCCGTTTGGACACTTCGACGACCCCGATCTTACAAATCTTATTCGGGAGACGCTACAACCTCGCTATAAACATGTAAGTCGTCGCACTTTAAAACGTCTTTGTTTAAGTTTATGGGAAAATGCAAAAAAAGATTTAATTGTTTTTTTTAAGAATTTAAAAACTAGTGTAAACCTAACTAGTGATGTGTAGTCGGCTCCACATGGTTTACCGGAATCGTACATATGTGTCACCGCTCATTGGGTTGATCCCGATACATGGCAAATGATGAAGCGTACGATTGCGTTTGACGAGTTTCCTTCTCCTCATACGGGAGAAAATATTTATGAAATTATAAATGGCACAATAATTAAATATGGTTTAGAAGATAAAAATTTTTCAATATCCTTTGATAACGCTTCAAACAACACAACGGCGATTGAAAAATTAAAGTTGAAGTACAAACCAATACTTGATGGTGTTTTTTTCACACACGATGTGTTGCACATATTATTAACTTAGTAGTGCAAACCGGTTTAAAAGATCAATTTGTATCGGATTTTATTATAGCATTTAGAGCTATGCTACAAGATGTTTTCAAAAGTGGAAAAGAAAGATATCAAGAATATAAAAAACTTTGTAAAGATGTCAACCAAAAAATCATTCGACCGAGTTGGGATATACCGACTCGTTGGAATTCAACTTGTCATATGTTTGAAATGACTATAAAGCAAATGGGCACTTTAAAATCTTTTCATACAACTTTAAGTGATGAGTACCTTGTCGTCCCCTTTCCCGACACGGCTTGGGAAAATATTAATAACCTAAGTACTTTTTTACAAGTTTTAAAACTACAACGACTTTGATTTCCGGTGTTTATTATCCTACTAGTTCTAAAGTTGTGGACCAATTGTATTTGATAACAACTAATTTTAAAAAGTTTGAAAATTCTAGTGACATGTTAAGGAATATGACGAGACCAATGATTCAAAAATTTTAAAAATATTTTTTAGAATTACCACCCGTTTTTCTATGTGCCGCTGCTTTAAATCCAGCTTTAAATGTACCGGGTGTTGAAGCTTTAATTGATGAAATTTATGACAAGTTGGATATGCATGAGGAGGATCCAACTTTAAAAGCAAAAACAAAAAAATATTCAATGAGTGTATGGCCAAACTTTATGATCATTATTTAAAAAAATATGGTGAAAAAAATCATACAAATTTATTTGAGTCTCGGTCCACGGCCTCTAACGATGAAACAAGCGGGGATCCACTTATAACCATGTTGAACGTCGTTAGAGACGAGACCGCTAGACAACAAAGGGGTAGTGAACCAACAAGTGAACTTGGGAGATATAAAAAAAATCAGTATTCGCTTACTATGACCACCGAGGAGTATAGGAAATTTGATGTTTTGGCATGGTGGAAATCGAAAGAATCCGAATACCCGATTCTAGCCACCATGGCTCGTGATATACTAACGGTCCAAGCTTCCACGGTAGCTTCGGAAAGTGTGTTTTCTCTTAGTGGCAGGGTTTTGTCAATTAGAAGAACAAGACTAACTCCGGAATCGCTAGAGATGACAATATGCTTAAAGGACCATTTGGATGCCGTTGATCGTGTTCAACATAAAACTAGTCTAGAAGATGAAGTTGAGTTAGAGCATAAAATTGTTGACGAAGAGGAGGACGAAGAAGTGGAGACTAACGATTCGGACGACGATTGTACCGAGGTACCCGCACCTAAGAGAAACTCATCGGAAAGTGTTGCACCTGCCGCTAGTAAACGATCAAAGAAATAAAATCTTACTAGAACCGGTTCTGAGTAATTTTTTATTTTTTTTTGTAACCGGTTAATTTTTTTATATATTGTAACCGATTAATTTGTTTTTTAATTTTAACCGATTATTGTTACTATTTTTATTTATCAATGTAACTAATAATAAAAATCAAACATAACAAACACAATAGAAAGAAACATTACACAAACTTTATTAAAATACCAACGATAACATTTATCAGGAACCGGTAAGTAGGAAGGCGTTTATATAAAAAAAAACGATTTTTAATCAGGAACCGGTTCCACCGGTAACATTTTATCAGGAACCGGTTCTGAACAGTAAAAGTCAGGTTTTTACTGTCAGGAACCGGTTCTGAACAGTAAAAGTCAGGTTTTTACTGTTCAGAACTGGTTCTGAACAGTAGAGTCAGGTTTTTACTGGCAGGAACCGGTTCTGAACACTATCAGGAACCGGTTCCGCACCATACCCGGTTCTACACGGTTCCATAATACCCGTACCCGGTTCTACTCGGTTCCATATTCTTGAGTGTGAACCCGGGTAGGAACTGGACCCGGTTCCACACCATACCCGGTTCCAATAACATCCAAGCAAAACCGGTTTCAGGTTAGAACCAGTTCCGGGTAATAATAAAACCCGATTATACCCATCTCTATCCTCCACTAAGGTTGCATTAGAACACACTCAAGGATGAAAAGTGGCCTTGTACGAGGCCTTTAGCGATAGAAAATGGTGGGGCCCAAGTCAATTGTACATCATGTTCTTTAATAATTTGTTATAACAGTCGTTTTAAATGTACTATTTAGGAAAAATAACAAAATATGTATTGTTAAAAGTTTTCGAACATTAATTTATATAGTTTATTTTTTACTAAAAAATATTTATTTATCATTAAAGGTAATTAAAGTTTCACAAATAATTTAATTTATTACAAAGGAAATGATCATTGAAGTTGAAATGATGTGAAAATATAAAAGATTTGTAAGAATATTTGTACGTTAGCAAACAAGAAATGTGTTTATAAAATATAAGTGGAAAATAACATTAGGTGGCACTGTTTTTAAAAATATAATTTTAATTAATATAACAGCTTCAAGATGTAGCACATCCCTTTCTAACCACTTTACCATTGCCTTCACTCTTTTTGCAGTTTAGTGATAGAAACGGACCAAATATATGGTGAGTGGGTATCATGCTTTCGTTTTGCGTTTCATATATCCCAAATCATGCTCAAACCTATTCTACTTGCTTCTAAACATACCCTCAAAATTTCGAATATACAAAAGAAAACAAGAACTATTAGATATTTTAGTGTAATCGGGATTAACTTGGTGACTAAGGGAATTATGATACACATCGAACAAGTTAGGAGGTGCGGGAGTGCACGCTTGTTCGAGTTGTTATAATTCCAAGTATTCGAGCGGAGCCCCGAAAGAGGGTTCCAAGGGCCCCCTTAGCGGGGGTCCGGGGGCAGTGCCCCGGGAGCAGGGTCCAAGGGGCGGCAGCCCCTGGCTTGAAAATTTTATTTTTATAGAAATTGCCTTAGAAAATTTATTTTTATAAAATTCGTCCTAGTTTTTGTAGATAAAAAATAAGGCAATTACAGGCAATTTAATTAAATTCGAAACATAACTGCCAGGAAGCAGTTATCTGGAAATTATCCCCCAAAAATTCGTTTGTTTGTTTTTTGGTCATACGTTGGTTCATACGAATCCTCATACATACATACTGTTGTTCTAATTATCGAAATCAGAGTTGTATCCGATTGAATTATTCGGTAGAACCACCGAAATAATTTGATCTGAGAGTGAATACACGCCTCTCTTCATCCGGTTTCTAAAAATTCCCCAACAAGTACTTGCATATCATATGATTAACGATATTGAGTTTAGCTAAGTTGGGAATTTTAATACCTTGGAGAAAATTGTCAAACAACAAATGTTAATTCATGAACAGCCTGCTTAACGGGCTTGAAGCTTGAAGTTGCTCTAAGAGAAGGTGAAAGAGTCGTTGATTGAACTAGTGGACAAGGGGCATAAGGAATCATTTGGAATGGGCCTAAAACTTTTGAAACACTAGTGCATCTATCTTTTTAAAATTTTGAGATTTACGACATTTTTAACTTAATAAACTTTCTTTGTTTAAACCTAAAAAAGTTGTAAAATATCTATAAGTTAACTTGATATAATCATGCTTGTTTGTAAAAGGAGGAACTAACAATTTTTGTAATTTCAATCAGTTACTTTTACATAACATAAGCACTTCCTACTAAAATTTATGGATAATGTAGAAATTCTTCATCTTTACATTACACAGGTAAAAGTACGGACTAAATTTTTGTAATTAGTAAATTTTAGAAATCCTTCGTCTTTGCATTACACACGTAAAATATGTATTTGCTTATGGATATTATTGCATTCTATCTCTCCGTGAACTTCTTCCTCTTCGGTAGAATATGGATCTACCATTCTTTTCATGATGGACGGTGTTGGGGTAAATGTGGGTGTTGTTGGATTTATCGATCCAACTGGTGTTTTCTTTAGCAAAAGACCTCTTGAACAGATAACAGATAACTATATCTGGCATCAGTTGGTATAATCACTTTGTGAACACCCTCTAGTGTGATGACAAGTATTGATTGCATAAATGAAAATATAGAGCAATATAATAGTCAGAGTTCAGATTGTATAGAGCCAGTGAATCACCTCATGATATTGAGAATTAAGATTGATGTCACTATCACATGGTTTGAAACTAAATTTAACACCGCTTGGTATAATTTCATTGTGACCACCTTATGGCGTAAGAATAAGTATTGATCGGAGAAAATGAAAATACACAACAATATAAGAGTCATAGTTCATAATGCATAGAGTCCATTGATTACCTCGTGATATCTTATTTACAGGATAAAATTATGATTGATGTCAATATCACGTGTTATGGACCCGTCATAAAGGCATTATCATTTATGATAGTGAAATCTTTTCTTCTATTTGTGGGATTGACATTCTCTTTTAAGATGTTTGTACTATTTGTGCCAAGTAGGCAAAACAAAATTAGGGGTAGGTTGAACTCGGATTAATCTTAACAAAACAGGTGCATCATGGACCGAATTCGAGCCATACCTTTTCATTATACAATAAATATTTCTATGTTCAATTTAGACATGTGACATATTTATGTTTAGCATCTACGTACAATTTAGACACGTGACATATTTATGTTTAGCATCTATGTAACAACCCGACTCTCTGAGTCGCTCTGTTAACCGTTTTGTATTCACAATTAAGCCTTGTACTCCGAGATTCTATAATAATGGAGAAACTTTCATTTTATTCTTTTATTCAATACTATTTTATCACATCGCTTATCATGTAGTCTAATACGCTTTAATTACGCAATCGCACGCTCATACACATTCAAACGCAATCGCAAACTCAAATCGCGGGATAATTATAAGATTAAATGATGAATATGTGTTAGGGTAGATTAAATGTTATGTGACTGCTTGTTATGTGTTTATTTTATGCATTGGAATCAATCGAACCATCGCAATCTCGCTCGCACACTCGATTAATCGCGCTAATACTCGAAACGACGCTTAACGCTTTGTTAAAACGCTTAATAACTATCTAATACGAACCAAATCGCCAAACGAACTTCTAACGCGAAATCAACGAACAAAACTTGGCCCATAGGTCAAGTTCGGCCAAACTTGTATAACACAAGTTCGCCCGAACTTGTCTAAGCCTCATAAACCCATCAAACCAACAAGTCCGCCCGAACTTGTCTCCCAAACTCAAGGAAACACACAAGTTCGCCCGAACTTGATGTTTCAGCTCTCCATTTTCCCTTCTCCTTATAATCCCAGCTCCATTATCTCATTTGAACTTGCTGCAAGTTCGCTCTGAGACTCCTAAACCGAAACCCTAACATTTCCAAGTAAGAAACCCTCTGTTTTATGCAATCCAACAACGTTTACAACGATTTTGCACAAGGATCTACCTTCAATTTCATCAAAACTCTTCTGTTTACGAAAACCTTCATCGTTTTCTACAAATCTTCTGTTTTTCACCTAGATCTACACTAAACGAGTTCGTTTGGGCTTAGCTTTGGCTTCCCGAACACGAAATTTGTATGACTTCGGCTCGTAAGTTATAGATCTGAGGAAACCTTTTATAAATATCCATTTTGACACAAAAATACGGACTTTTGATGTGTGTTTCGTTCATTTTTGATGTGGAACGAAGCATCTATCATTCAAGATCCCAGATCTGGAAGCACAAGGACGGTAATGTCGATTTACACAAGCCGGACTAACTCGAACGAATATCAAGTTCGCCCGGATTAGCCCAAGCTTCTGTAAAATGGCAAAACTCACTCTAAAAGACCTCTCCGACCTATGTTTTGATCAGTAGCTCAAGGTTGCAGGGATGAACACTCGATTTACTCAGCAAACGACGCAAAAACGCAAGATTTTGGACTCGAAACGTCAAGTTCGCTCGGAATTTACCGGTTTTTCTGCAACTACTGGACCAAGTTCGCTCGAACTTGTACCTATTGGTACCAAGTTCGCCCGAACTTGTGTTACTTTCACTCCAATACAACAAGTTCGCCCGAACTTGTACTGATTCTCAGGAAACAGGACAAGTTCGCCCGAACTTGTAAAATACTCAACACAGGATGTCAAGTTCGCCCGAACTTGCATCAAAACCCAACAGGTTTCACAAGTTCGCCCGAACTTGTATGGGAACATACAAGTTCGCCCGAACTTGTCTTCTGCTTAACCAAAACTTCAACCGTTCAGCTTTTCGGAAGACTGATGCACTTCTGTTTGCGTTTACAGGCTGAACCAGCGCTCCCTCCAATCCAGAATCCGCTTCGTGTTTGTTATCAAACACCGACAGTGAGTATACTTGAACCCATTTTCGCTTAAACACACTTTGCGTGTCACATGTGTTTCGTATACCAAATCACATCACACAATCTCAATACTTATTCGCAACCCGCCTATTACATGACTTACGTGAAATCGCTGAATGTATGTATTACTTGATTGCTTGTACGTCACCCTTAACATGATAGTATACTAGAGGTTGGACCGCCACCTGGAGGCCCGAGGTTGTTAAGGCTCGCATTTTTATTTCTCATTTATTTTCTCTTTAGGACGTTGACACTTGTTAGCGTGCCTCGCATATCGCGGTTCGTTGATTTACTTGAATCTGAGTAGTTACATAGTTCACATTTATCTCGTATGTCATGCGGTGTATGCTAAACGCTTTTATATCTATATGGTATCGCAAACCTGTATGCTCACATTTACTTAATTGTATTGACGTTTTATTTTAACATATGTGACAGGTTGAGGATTAACATTGGATGCTTGGACTTAGCTTTATCATCTATGCTTTAGTTAGAATAATTGTATGAAATCTAGGGGACCTGATTTAGTTTCATGAGATAACTCGGTTTTGTAATAATTATTTGAAATGTTATGTTTAGATGGGATGTTAGACGTTAAGTATGTGTTGAATAATTGTTATGGAATTTCTCGTGAGACAATCTGGTTCGCCTAGTGACACAACCCCCGAAGTTTCCGCCATCAGTTGGGGGTGTGACAGGTGGTGGACGTGGACAGTGGGTGGTGGTGATGGACGGTGGTTGGTGGTGGTGATGGACGGTGGTTGGTGGTGGTGTTTAACCCTCTACAGACCTTAGAAGGTCTTAGAAGTGACTGGGCCAACTCTGCATTAAAAAGAGCTCGCGGAGACGTTTTCTAATGAAACGTCTTTGGAAAACAAACAGTCTGCAGATGACACTGTCTGCGCATAGTCTGCACGGCGTAGACATAAGATCCTGTGCAGATCTTTGTTGGAAAAACAAACACCACCTAAATTAGGACTGAATAATCAACAACATCCACCAGAACAAGCTCAGTTAACACTACCTTAGCCACCACTTATTGTACACAACTCCAGCATTCACCCACCACCTTCAAACAACAACAACCCCATCCACCGTCCCTGTAAAGACCATCACGAACCATTACCACCACTCACCTCCAAACAAAACCACAAACACCCGATCATTCACCATCTTCCTCAAACCAACATTGACCACCTACTTCGAACTACTACAACCACAACTTTGAAACATATCGCCGCCAAACCAACACCCACCTCTGTCGTATCTCTCCATCATAATCCCACTGTCACTCACCACTTCACCATCCGCAACATGATAGATGCAGCGGTTTGCGATGGCAACCGGAGATCTTGCGACGGAGTAACCGGTAGAGGATAAAGGAGATTTCGGATGTCCAACATCGTGTCTGGTGGTGCTAGCAGAGGAAGAAGATCCAGAGACGTTGAAAATTAAATTAGATAGAAACAATTTTTATTCTTAAAACATAAAAGAATCCAAATTAGAGAGATACCAAGTTGAGATTATCGAGCTTATTGTTCAAATCTTTGATAAAATTAGAGAGATACCAAGAAAAATGAAAGTGAAGCCCTGGAAGTGATGTTAACATGTTCACTCATATTTTAACTCGTTCTGACCAGTCACGATATCCGACCCGACCCGACCAACCCGTTTTTTCTAGTTATAAGCTCTTGTGTTATGGACTAGTATCATTGCAAGGTATGAGACTTGTCCCGCATCGATTGTATGGAAAACTGATGTGGGGTATAGATACCAAATGGACTCTCTCACCCACCAGGCTAGTCTTTTGGGTTGAGTTCTCTCATTTGGTATGTAACATTGGTATCAGAGCCAGAACTCGGAGTGGTGGCCTGGAGAGAGCCAGCCGTGACCAACGAGGCTCGGAGTGGTGGCCTGGAAAGAGCTAGCTGTGACCAACATGGTCGTGACCAACGAGGACGTTGGCCCTTTAAGGAGGGTCGATTGTTATGGACTAATACCATTGCAAGGTATGAGACTTGTCCCACATCAGTTGTATGGGCAACCAATGTGGGGTTTATATACCAAATGAGTTCCCTCACCCACCAGACTAGTCTTTTGGGTTGAGTTCTCTCATTTGGCATGTAACAGCAGTGGTATCAGAGCCAGAACTCGAAGTGGTGGCTTGGAGAGAGCCAACGTGGTCGTGACCAACGAGGCTTGGAGTGGTGGCCTGGAAAGAGCCAGTCGTGACCAATGAGAACGTTGGCCCTTAAGGAGGGTCGATTCTTATGGACTAATACCATTGCAAGGACGTTGGCCCTTAACGAGGCTCTGATACCACTGTTACATACCGAACGAGAGAACTCAACCCAAAAGACTAGCCTGGTGGCTGAGAGAGCCTATTTGGTGAAGAAACCCCACATCAGTTGCTCACACAACCGATGTGGGACAAGTCCCATACCTTGCAATGGTATTAGTCCATAACATCTTACCTTTATCCTAAAAGATAGAAAGGTTGCACTCACTAGTCACTGGCCATGGGGTGTCCTTTAACATATTGGTGTTAACGGTGGCATGACATCTTAACCAACATTATACGCCACTCCCTCTTTGTGTTAAGGGCCATTGAAGGGGTTATATGTTAACATGTTAACCGGATGTTAAGAGATGTAATTAATTATTCTTTTCTTTTATATACCAAAAACCACTAAAGTGTAGCGTTTCAAAAACCACTAAAATATAGGGTTAGATGAAGTTAACGGGATTAAATCATTTAGTTAGAGTGAGGCATAGTAAAATTAGGAGAAATGGGTGGTGTGGCACTTAGGTTTAGTTAAGAAGGGTAAAAATATACCCAAGGCCTAAGATTACCAACTCAAAACCTTTCCATATGTACATCATGCATGGTAATCCAAAATCCAGATAACACAAGATGTGCCTGTAACAATAAAGATAAATTCTCAAAATAAACTTCACCATAAAAGGTATATATACATGGCAAGATTCAAAAGCAAACTGTCCATGCAATACATATCAAAATCTTATCAGTGCTTCCATGGCTTCAATCCATCGGGATTAAGCCGTTTCTTTCCCTTTAACGTGTGATTGAGTTTCCGTCTCTTAGAAACTTGGATAAATTGTGAAAACATACAATGTAAGGGGTCCATGTGACGCTTTTTTTGCGAGATCCATAAATATCTTGAAGTCTTCATCGTCGGCGATCTCAACAAATGCATGCTTATTTTGATCAGAAGATGAGAGGGGGAACTTGTAAGACATACTAAACCTGCTGGATATATTAAACTTTTTTGCCACACAACTCGTCATATGAGAATATGTTAAATCAAATGACAACTCGAAGGCACGTCTCAACCCTGATGTCAAACGCTCAAGTTCGCCAGAAACTGGGTTTTTACTCCAGTACCCTTTGCTAGAAACCAACATTCTAACTTTTTGGTCCTTTGAATCCATTGTCCTGAATATAAGAAAGAAAAAAATAGTATAAATGGCAAAATGCTGATTTTAGTTTAGTTTAAAAATTCAGACTTTATACTAGGGGTGAGCAACAAAACCGAAATAACCGAACCGTAACCGAATAACCGAAATAACCGAACTGAAGCAAAAACCAACGGTTCGGTTTTCAGATTTTTAATAACCGAAAATTTCGGTTCGGTTTTCGGATAAACGTTTTCAATAACCGAAAAAATCGAACCGAAACGATAATTTACAATCCATATATTTTTACGTTTAAGTTTAAATTGTTTAAGTGTTTAACCCGATGCTAGAAGAAAATGTTCATTTTATTCTTGAATGTTAAGTGTTTATAATAAAAACATTACATGTTTATTTATAATTGAAATGATTTATTTATTACCCATAAGATATAACAAAATTTAATATAAAAATTAAATGATCTTCAAATTATTATAAAAAAATGCCTTAATAAAAATTTGAAGAAACATAAAAATAGATTAGAAGGTTAGGTTTATGTAAATAATATTAATTAAAGAGGTTAACTATAATAACTTAAATGTAAATATATAAAAAGATTGTTATAATATAAATTATACTTTTTATTTTTTGAACCTTATATAATTTTGTTCCGAAAACCGAAATAACCAAAAAACCGAACCGAACCGACGTAAAAACCGAAAACCCGAAACCGACAAAAACCGAAACCGAATGATTTCTAGAACCCGAAAACCGACATTTCGGTTTTGATTTTGCCCAAAAACCGAACCATACACACCCCTACTTTATACCATTAACATATTACAAATCTGGCAAATAATAAATTGTTTAAATATATATGTGTGTGTGTCAGAAGTCCCATAGTTGCAGCCCAGCGTAGTAGGACTGTTCATGAGCCAAGCTGAGCCGAGCCAGGGCAAGCTCGGGCTCGGCTCGATTATAAACCGAGCTGGCTCGGATTTGAAACTGAGCTGAAAATCTAAGCTCGGGTTCGGCTTGGTTTTAAACCGAGCTGGCTCGGCTCGGCTTGGTATGCCTCGATTTTAAAAAGAAAAATTAATATATATAGCTCTCAAAATTCAGTAGCCTAAAATGTTATTCAATACTTTAAAAGAACATATTCAAAATAAGTTTAACCAAATACATTACAAGCCAAAATCATGTTTAACAACAAAATATAAGTTTTAAATTTCAACGACATACAAGATTAGTTACTTAGCATGGTAATTAACATTCAAATATGCCATGGATATCAAATTACAAGCCTAAATACATATAAATAATAACAAGTTTTTTGTAATATATTATAATGTATGTAAAAATAAATATATTATAAAGAAAATATCCGAGCTAAGCCGAGCCGAGCTATCAAGCGAGCCAAACTGAGCCAATTCGGGTCGTTACGAGCCTAGCCGAGCTAGGCTCACTTTCTAACTGAGCCGAGCCTTTCAAACCGAGCCATATCAAGCGAGCTTTTTCCTAGCTAAATCCGAGCGAGCTTGGAACGAGCTTTTTGGACAGCCGTAACCCAGCGCACCAAATGCATTTCGCCCTGAACGCCATTATCTATCCAAATTCCGGCCAAAAAAAATGGTAGTAAGACAAAAAAAGAAGAAGAAGAAGAAACACAAAATAAGGCTAGTTGATTCTAGGTGAGAGTGGCTGGACTTGAAGTGAGATGATGAGACGCTCCACTGTCCATCATCCAACTTGGAGTTCCAGGAGCAGAAGTGACCGCGTTAGCAACCACAGGAAAAGAGCTGGTGTTGAATGAGATATGATTTTCTTTCATAAACTTAGCAAGTTTCCAGCACTCGCGTGTGTCGTGACCAGGAATGTTGCAGAAGTTGCAAAACTGGTTGGTACAATGCCCTGATGAAGGCGATAAACTCTTGTTGGAGCGATACGGTCGTTGGTAGGAGTTAGTTGATTGGTTGTGGGTAATACGGTTTTGCGGTTCAGATCTGAATGAAAAAAGGACCTTGTTGTCGCTGGGTTGCATTAGCAGTAGCAATAATCGGAGTGACCAATTCTACTTCTTTTAGAGATCTTTCGAAATCCACAAGTTTATCGAATAGTTCCGGATAGGATATTGGGTGTTCCCGTACCTTGAGGACAACAATGATGGAGTTGTATTCTTCACCTAGTTGGCTTAGAATATGAACCAATAGATTTTCTTCTTGAATTGTACTTTGAACAAGAGCCAATTCGTCTGCAATAGAACGCATCTCATTCAGAAATTCTGAGATTTTTGGGATTCGTTGCATGTTTGGATTTCAAAGAAATGATTCTGGAGCGTCACGAAGCTGGATGTTAAGCGCTTCCAGGCTTCGGCAGCGGTCTCGGCTGAGGGCACTAAAGATGACCTGATGTTGGCGAAACCAGGTTGTATAGGTGGGATTAGGTTTGGCCGTGTCTTTGTCTTTGTAAGTTTTGGTTTTCGGTGGAGCAACGAGGAAGGAAATCATCCAGCCCCAGACCAATGAGAGTGGACTACACATGACGTCTCCAAACTGAAAAATTTTGGGATGTTAATTTGATGGGGAACTGGGTAGGAGCGGTGACTGTGATTAGGCCTAACCCCAAATTCACTCCCAATATTTTTAACGGCAAATTTCTTTTTAATTTTGTCATCTTGAGACTTGAAAGGCTTTCCTCTTAAACTTAGGAGGTTTTAAGGGTTTTGCCGTTGCGAATGGACCAGCACCTCATTGATAATGTTAAGACCGAGAACCCAACCGAACCAAGTAAAATATAACGGGTGGTCTCGGGTCCATCCGTGATCAGCATCCAGGTTACTCAATCTAACCCAATTCACTATAAGCCCTGTAATGCTCTATAGATTCTATGTAGCATCCTCAATATTCGAATATAATATAACTAACAATAAAAAAACTTGCATATCAGATGTTTCATGATATTGAATATATATATTTATAAACAAAAACTTGCATATCATATGCTTTACGATATTGAGATTAGTTACTTGAGGATTTTAATACCTTTGGGAAAACTGACAAATCACAAATAATAATTCGTGAACAACCTGCTCGATCGGGCTTGAAGATTGAATCTGATCAAAGTCGAATGAGAGTTGCAGTTTAGGGTTTAATTTATATTTTTTTTATATATCCCGTCTGCCGTTGACGGATAATGGGACCAAGAACTAAAGAACTATTTTGAATGGCCCTACAAATGACCCTAGCTCAAGTGGTAGAAGGACTTAAGTTTTTCTTGAGAGACTCAAGTTCAATTCTCACTTAGTGTAAAAAAGAAGCGAGACATTGGTGGACACTGATAGGAGACCTAGGGAAACATGGGTTCGATCCTTGAGTCAAACGGGTTTTACCGGTAATTTTACCGTCGTGCCTACGGGCGGGTGGGTTACCGGGTTTTCCCCGGAATTGGTGGTGGACGACTCGGGTTACTCTCGGAGTACTCCGTTTGTCCAGTGGGTGCCCCGAGAGTGCTCGGGATTGATTTGTTGGCCGTTCAAAAAAAAAAACTAGGTTAGAACCCGTGTATTACACGAGTTGACTAAATGTAATTTTTATACTAAATAATAAAAATATATATATATTTAAAAACCTCGTTTATTACACGGTTTGAATAAATATAATTTTATATAATTAAATAATAAAAAAAGTTATTTATTTAAAAACCCCGTGTATTGTACGTGTTGAATAAATGTAATTTTATATAACAAATAATAAAAAAGTTGAATAAATATAATTTTATATACTAAATACTGAAAATCTCTCCTACTTAATTATAGATAATTATTATTTAGTTATAATTATTATTTAGTTTAAATTTAATACACCATTTATAAAACTAAATATATTTGTAAACATCAAGTGAAGACAAGAAAAGCATATACCTAATATTCACGCAATAAATTAAGAGAAAGAAAACAAAAATCGGCTAGGTCTGTGCATTCTAACATGTACAAACATAAGGTAAATGCACAAAATAATTTCACATATAACATTTTTCATAAATAGTGGCATTAGATAAAAAGTTTTTTGTCTATTATCTTCATTCAATAAGCATACTATATGTTTAAAGACATATAGTTGAATTAACATTCATCAATAAACAAAGTTAATATATGGTTGAGAAAAAAACAAATATACTTAAAATTAACTCAACAGGATTTATAAATGTCACATCAAAGTTCATTTTAAAAATATGTATTCACACCCCCCAAAAGTCTTATTGGCAAGAGCTTAATTTGCAGCTTCAATAACTAAATTCTCAAAGCCCAGAATAGATGATAAGCTATTTTTATGAAATTTAATTAATACATAACTTTTTTTAAACGAGCCTCTATTTTCTAGAGACCCCAAGCCTTAGCTTGTGTTCTTTCTATACTTGAATACTCCTAGAGGCTGTTTGTTTACATCTGAATGAATCTATTCAGAGCTTACCTCTGAATCGGTCAGAGGCTGAATTGTTTGGTTCATAAAACCCTTACCTCTTAATGGTTCCATTGAGATCTGAATAGTTCAGATTTTAGAATCTCTTGTGTATTGGGCTGAACATGAAACTGATCCAAAGAAGAAGTCCAATAAAAGCCCATTAACCAATTAGGGTTGTATAAAACGTTAAGTTGCTGTTCCAAACAACAACAGCGCCGGAATTTTTTTCATCAACAACAATGGTTTGTTTCCTCTTCCCTGTTCCCTTCTCCGGTAAAATATTTGTTCTAAAAATCGAATTCAATATGTGCAGACTTTCAAGCGAAGGAATGGCGGAAGAAACAAGCATGGTCGTGGCCATGTCAAGTTCATTCGCTGCTCCAACTGCGGCAAATGTTGCCCTAAGGTCAATTGTTTTTCATATTTCTTGTGTTATGTATTTTCAGTTTATGTTCAATTGTATTGATTAAAATAGCGTTTGATTTCACGTTCAATACGTTTTCTAATATATGCTTCTGTTGATCATCATCTTTCTGAAATGAAAATTACGTTTTTTTGGGGTATGCACTGAACCCAATTAAGCGAATTGTAACCGAACCAAAACAAAGTAATTGAACCGGATAAAATTCAATGGTTGGGTTCGATGTTTTCGAAATCGATTCTTTCGGTTTAGTTTTGGTTTGGGTTTTCCTTCAACCATAAAGCGAACTTAACCGAGCTCGCCAACTCAGGCAATTTTTCATTCAATTCAGTTATTTCAAGCTTAAATGCAGTGTTGTCAGATTCGCTAGTCGGGCGGTGGGGTACTGACTAGCGATTAATCGGGACTAATAGGGATTAGTCGGATTGAGTTTTTTATATGTAATTTTTAGTTATATATACACACACATTTTTATATCTACTTTTTTTTAAAGTAGACATGTTTTAAACCATTTTTTTAAGTAATCAAAAGAAATTTATAAGCTTTGGTTGAAATTTGGCCGGGGTTTGGTCAAAATTTGGCCAAAATAGGATCGCCATTGACCGCCTAGTGATTAATCGGTGGACCTATGGTTAGTGATTAATAGTTGGGATTTTTACAACCACGCTTAAATGGTGAAACTGAAATCAGATTTCAAGAAACCAAAATTTTGGTTTTCGGGTTCGGTTTGAGTTTAAAACCAACCAGAAGTTAAGTAAACAGTTTTTAGTAAATCCTAACCAATAAAATTTATGTAGCTCAATAGTTCTAGATCCAAACGTGTAATAATCAGTAAAATCATTAATTAAAAAAATATATGCCCAAATTTATTATTCTTGCAGTTTTTTACGGGTTAAGCTTAAGTTAAACCGGAAATGAAACTGAACGATTTTCAATATCAAAAGTTAAATTTTTTGTTTTTGGTTTGGTTTGAGTTTAAAACCGACCCTAGCACAACCTTATATTGGGATTTTTTACTTTTTGTTGCGTTCAATAAGCGGTTACTTGTTCAGAAGGAAGTTCTGTTGAGTACGTTATTGAATCCTCTTTAATGGTGATTGACAGGACAAGGCAATTAAGAGATTTCTTGTGAGGAACATAGTGGAGCAAGCGGCTGTTAGGGATGTTCAAGAAGCATGTGCTTTTGACCGTAAGATCTTTTACTACTGCGTTTAAATTGTTTGTTTTGATTGATCAGTTTGTTAATAAATTTCTGTTTCAATGATGCAGAGTACACACTTCCCAAATTGTACTTGAAGATTCAGCACTGTGTTTCCTGTGCTATTCACTCCAAGGTTGTCCGTGTCCGATCACGCACCGAAAGGAGGAACCGTCAGCCTCCAAAGCGGTTCAGTCGCCCAAGGGTATGACCTTTTAAACTTAGTTTTTATGTTTATTGAATGTTAGTCTTGAACCAATTTTTTTTTTAGTTTTTTCTACGTTCAGTAAAAACATGGAGTTACATTTAGCACAGTCCGTATTTACATCCGAAATGGATTATGCTACATAGGATGTTCATATGTTTGTGTGATTGTGCTCCCATGTGACTGTTCTCATTTATTTAGAATCTTTTAATTGGTATTTTGAGTTGTTTGATTTGAGTGCTTTTTGAATATGATCAACATTCACTAATCACACATTTAGTAATGTTAAACCGTTGCTTTGTGCTACATTTTAAACTTTTTATTTGAAGTTTGGTTGATAACAGTTTGCTTATACCATTTGTTTCAGGATGATGCTCCCAAGCCAGGTCAAGCACCACGCCCAGCTGGTCCTCCTGCTGCTCGTACTTGAGAGGATAATCGTTTGATCAATGCACCTCAAGTTATTTTTTGAGTTCTCATTCTAGCATGCTTTTTTTTGAACGACTCTTTAGGTTTTGTTGAGATTATGTTGTTAGTTTCAAGCCGGAAATGAATTCAAGCTTTAATGCCATGAACTCGCGGTTGTTTGATGCGTTGCTTATGTTGTGATGCTTGAGTTCTTTGATGTTTCTTTGAGATTTTAACTAAAGAAGGCAGCTTATTCAACTCTTTAAGAAGTAAAATTAAGCTTGGTATGATATGACCCACCCAACTCGACTGATTCATGTTTTTTTTTTCTAAACGGCTAAAATCTCACCATACTCAACACGGCTGATTTGAACAAGAATGTTATCAGGTGACCCCAGGTTTTGAATCTTTGATTACATGAACCAATTAATCACATCAAATAGTTTTTGGTAAAAGTCGTAACAAATAGATATGAAAAAGACAAACTAATATATTTTATGAACTGGATTGTCCCATTTCGCCTCATGCACTTGGTCACACAATCGATATGAAAATTTGTTTTGTCTATAGTTTATTCAAATAACAAAAATTAGAACTATAAAATTTACTTTATATAATGAATATTACAAAAAGGAAAATCCATATAAATTTCAAACTCAAAATTTGGATGATCCTCCACCATAACGATTTTGATAACTTGTAATCAATGTTTTCAGAACTGGACCGCACGTTGAACTGGTCTTCTCGGTTCAATGGTCTGACCGGTCCAACCGGTCGGACCGGAGGTACGAACCGGAATGTATCGTAAATATTATAAAAATTAATAAGATTAAATTTGAAAAAATATATAAAAAACCGGCCCAACCCTTCTAAAAACCGGTCCGACCGGCCGGTTTCCCGGTCCAACCGTCGGGTCGCCGGTTCAACTCCGGTCTAATGCATTTCTGGCCCGATACCATGACCCGGACCGGCTCAACCTCCGGTTCCCGGCCCGACCGGCCGGTCCGGTCCGGGTCTGAAAACACTGCTTGTAATTGTTTATAGTTAATAACTCTCTTCACTACACTTTTAGTATATAAATATAACTTGGTTAGAACTCCGTGTATCACACGGGTGGATTGAACAAAAGAAAATTTAATTAGTAATTAAGATGAAAATATTATAAAACAGATTTTGAGATAAGATATTATTTATCTCTTAAATTAAAAAATAGAATCTGAAAGCAGGCGTGTGCAAAAAAGCTGAATTAACCAATTTATAAAGAGTTAAATGCTTGGTTGGTCCCTGTGGTTTGTGAAAATTGAAGACTTGGTCCTAATGGTTCACTAATTACAAAGTTGATCCTAATAGTTATAATTTTTGCATTCGGGTGATCCTTACCATGGATGAATGTTAAAATGTTCAGTTAAATGTGTATGAAATGTCCAAAATACCCTTGTCCTTTTAATATACAATTAAACATACCTTAACAAACATTTAAAATAAAACAAAATATCAATTACTACCCACCCTTTAAGGCCCCAACCCTATTTCCCTTTTAGCAACCACCACCATCCAACCACCACATTACCCCCTTTATCCTCTCAGCAACCACCCTTTAATTACCCCCATTTACCAAAAAAAACCATAGTCAACCACAACCTCCAAGAGACTAGCTAACCCACCCATCCCCACGGTACCGCTAAAACTAAAGAATCAAGAAACACAAACCTATAGAGATACAGGGTCTTGGTTGGTGGGGAGGAGATTTTGGCAGATCCGGCGACAGCAACAGCGGTGGTGGGTGGTTTCTGGCGGTGGAAGGCGAGGAGGATGATGTTGCCGGAGATGGCAGCCATCGTCGTCACTAACACCATCCCATTTGAAGCAAAAATTGAAGATGACGTCATCAAATTGTGTCAAATTCTTGAGTGCTTTTATGGGAATTTGAAAGATTGATCAAATGGGTACGCAAAATTGAGAGAATTTAATGGTGGTTAAACCATATCATTCATTTGGTAGATTTTGTACTAGAAAATGTGTGCGGTATATTAAGATGATGGCCGATGGTATTGGTTCGCGATGCTTCACAGTGGTGTTCGGAGGTGGTTGTTGTGGTGGCCCAAAGATGATGGCTGATGGTGGTTATTGGTGTTTCAGAGGGAGAGAGAGTGGGGGTGAAGAAGAAGATGTGGGCCCATCTCCTTTTGTTTCTTATGTTTACTTTTATTTTTTTTAATTGTTGAGGGTAATTTGATCATTTAACATCAACTTAACTGAACATTTTAACAGAGGATAGTGGTAAGGATCACCCGAGTGCAAAAATTACAACTATTAGGACCAACTTTGTAATTAGTGAACCATTAGGACCAAGTCTACAATTTTCGTAAACCACAGGGACCAACCAAGCATTTAACTCATTTATAAACGAATAACAAATAAAATTGAACCGAAAAAATTGAACCATGTCAAAAAACCGTTAGGTCGGTTAATTATTAACCATTTGGTAATTAATTATTTTTCTGACAAAAATAGTGCACATAAAATATCACACACCATGATAGCTTTAGGGTATAAGCCATTTATCGTTTATGTAGTTTCATTTGTGTAACACCCTGATTAGACTAATACATATATACAACAAAAACATTTTTAAATTAATAATTAGAATTAGAAAGTTGGGGTGTGAAAAAAAATTGATTAACTAACTCATAACCGAATTAATGATAAAACTTAACCGAACCATATAAAAAACGTTGGGTCAGTTAATTATTTTTCTGAAAAAACGAAAGTATACATAAAATATCACACTCCATAATAGCTCTAGACTATAAGCCGTTTATCGTTTATGTAATTTCATTTGTGTAACACCCTGATTATAATAACACATATATAATACACAAACATTTTTAAATTAAAAAATATATATAATACAAAAACATTTTTAAATTTAAAATTAGAATATGAAAATAGAGGTGTGCAAAAAAAAAAAAACCGAATTAACTGATAAAACTTAACAAAAAAAACTGAACTATATACAAAACCAATAAATTGCACGTGTATCTCATTGGTTTATTTTATTATATAGTATATATATTGATGACGCAAGTATAGACACTTAGAGGCTGTTTGACAACTTTTAAATGGGTAAGTGCTGAACCAGAAATAGGTCTGAACCATTAAGTGTTGAACCAGTAAAAAGACTGAACCATTAAGTGTTGAACCAGTAAAAAGACTGAACCATTAAGTGTTATAATACTTAACTGTTCAGAGGCAAATGTCTGACCAATTCAGATAAGATGTCTTAACCGTTCAGAATCAGTATAATGCTTAATCATTCAGAGGCAAATGTCTGAATCATTCGGATATCTGCGCGCGAAACAAACAGTTCAGTGTTGAATCAGTAAGAAGTTTAAACCATTAAGAGCCTCATTAAGAATTAAACAAACAACCCCTTATACATGTTGAATGAGAGTGAGAGGCTGTTTGTTTAGCTCTTAATGTTTCAACACTTAATCATTCAGAAGTTGCCAAACAACCTCTAAGAAATGTTGCTACAAAATAATGGATTATTATAAATGATGATCTTACAGTCTCTTGATATTTATCTGTTAATTATCTGAAATAGTCAAATAGACAACGATAATGATGTAGTAGTTTTGTGCTAGAGAGACAACTTAGATTGGTTTTTCCAACTTCCATCCATTGATGACAGAACTAGAGTTATAAATGAACAGTATATCGTTTGATAGAAAGTTTCTTTAAATGACAAAAGAACATAACCAAATGTTTTGTTCAGAACAATGATGAACGCATGCCGCGATCGTTTATTTTTGCACATTTATTTTTGTTTATTTATCTTTGTTCATTTACGCTCGTACATTTATGTCCGTTTATGTATTATTTACACTTGTTCATTTTCTTTGACAATACTAACCTATCTTGCATCAACCCATCACCCAAATCAAACTTTAGAACCAAGCTTTGGATAGTCGACTAATGAATTGGACAAACAGAGAAAACACGTTTCTTTTTATTCATGATTCATGTTAGTTCATCTATGCTCGTTTATAACAAAAACAAATGTATACAAATACATTTTTTTATTAACAAATGAACATGACAAATAAAATCCATTAGTTTAAAATTTCATATTCATACCTTTGTTCGTTGAATGTACGAACAAAATACAAGCATTGTCCGTATATAGAGTTGCACCAGAAAAACCAGGTATTAAAAACCCTGTACCCGTTCCATACCCGACCCTTTCCACCAGTTATTCATCGCGTTCAAACTCTTTAACTTGTGAGCGGTTCCAACCAGATTATACCGATCCCAAATGAAAAAACAACCCAGAACCAGAATCGAAAAACCCGATCACTTTTTCTTCAAAACCCGGTTCCATATCCGAATCTGTTATCGCAATACCAGAAACCGGTTTCATAAAAAAAAAAAACCCGATTTGTACTACAGAAAGCCCAAGAATGCCCAAATCAAGAGAACAAACTCTTTCAATGGGTTTGTTAAATAGGGTTTCAAAACAAGCACCACATAAAAGCCTTAACTTCTACGTTGCTTGACGGTGCGCCGGAACCCTAGTCCACCGGAGAAACCGCACAAGATCTTCGCAATATGGTTAGTTGATCTTCTAAATTTTGTTTCACGATCATTGAATCTGTTATTATACTTTTCTCCGCTTTCCGGTGACCTAATTTTCCTGAAAATTGGATCGATCTGTGTAGACTTTTAAGAGAAGAAACGGAGGTAGAAACAAGCACGGTCGCGGTCATGTGAAGTTCGTTCGTTGCTCCAACTGCGGCAAGTGTTGCCCTAAGGTCACTTTCTGTTTCAATTTTTGCTTTGTCATATATGTTTAATTTGTTGAATCTGGAAGGATTTATGCGTGTAATTGTACCGAAATTGGAACTAGAGTTGTTTATAGTGATCATAGAATATGATATTTATGCAATTGTAGGATCATAATTTGTTTGAATTTTGATATTTTTGGTTAGAGAACTCTATTTAATTGTGACTTCTTTAAGCAGATCTGAGATGCAATGTTGAGGTTTGTGCTAAATGGATTAGGAATTAGGATTCTCTTCTTTTTACAAACAACCAAATTGTAAATTTGAAATAGATCTTGGATAATGTTGGTTTTAGGGGAACTTAAGTGATCAGGCTGCATGTTTGAGCCAGATATTCCACTCATGGGTAGGGAATATTGAACTTTTTTGAGTTAAAAACACAATGCGTCTAGCTTTTTAGCATGTGGAGGATATAATTAGGGTGTTCACGATCTGGTACACACAGTGAACGGCTAATTGGCGGTTTGATTTTTTTTTTCTTCAAAATTCTTAGTTTGTAAAGAAGATTTTAAAGCGGTAACTATAGTTTTTAATAAAAAACAGACACATTGCGGCATTGTAATTTGGAAAAAAATATATAAATATTCGAGGTTGAACAAACAGCTCCAAGCTCCAAACCGTTAGCCAGACCTTTAAATTGTCAAAAATGAATTGTGAACCACACAATATGATTCTCAAACCAGATGAAGTATGCAGCTTATCATTTTTTATTGGTGATTATCAGGATAAGGCTATCAAGAGATTTATGGTGAGGAACATAGTGGAGCAAGCAGCTGTTCGTGATGTTCAAGAAGCTTGTGCTTTTGACCGTAAATTTTCTGACATTAGCCTATTCAATTATTCAAATGTTTATTTCTTATTGATCAGTTTGACAACAATTTTGTATTTCACTGTTGTAGAGTACACACTTCCCAAGCTTTATTTGAAGGTGCAATACTGTGTTTCTTGTGCAATTCACTCCAAGGTTGTTAGGGTTCGATCCCGGACTGATAGAAGGAGCCGTGAGCCTCCAAAGCGGTTCAGTCGCCCAAGGGTACACTTTCTGTTTTAGTTATAATTGTTCTCTATTTAAATCTTATCTCTCTATTTCTATATTGCTTGCAACTAATATGATTATACTATTCTATTTGTTTCAGGATGACGCTCCCAAACCTGGTCAAGCACCACATGCAGGTGGTACTGGTGGTCCACCTCCTGTTCGCACTTAAGGATATAACCGTTGTATTAATGTATGTTATGGTCCTTGGATATCTTTGAATTTTCGTTCTATAATGTTTATGTAGAATACTTTCTAGGTTTTGGCCTTGTGATCATCAAAGATTATGTTCTTGGTTTCGTGTCGGTAGTTATTTCCAAATTTGATGCTATTAGCCGTTTCGGTTGATTGGTTTCGAGTCTTATGATTTTAACTGGAGAGGGTAGTTTAAGCTTGATGGGATTATGTTTAGTATCACTTGTTATTTCATTATTATAATTTTTTATCGTTGTTAAGTTAATAATGAAATCTTAACCTGGATTCAGAAAACCCCTCTTACAGTTGATAAAGTTGACTACGTCATTTCTATCAGTTCTTCGGTCACCATAAGTATCGGTAATAGAGTTGCACAACTGCACATAACCGGGTTTTTTGAATACCCGGATTCGGGTATATATCCGGGTACGAGTATTGCCGGGTATTGGCAACACCCGGGTCGGGTTCGGGTCCGGGGTGTACCCCCAGTTCGAGTAGGGTTCTGGTTTGGGGTTTTAATAACCGGGTATTAAAATGCCCTTTTGTTGGTATAAAAGAACCCAGTTTCCAGCTTTTTATTTCATATATATTTTTTTGTATTTTTATCATTTTATGTTTCCAACTCCATTTTCTGGTTTATAAACTTTAACATAACAACATAAAAGTTCCAATATATTAGAAACATATGAACATAATAACATAAAAGTTCCAATATACTAAAAAACTAAAAACTTAGAAATATTGCAAGATTACATATCATAAAAGCGCGTACATAATCAGGTAATAAAAATCCGAATATAGGTGGTGTAAACCTGGGTTAGGGCCTTTCAAATCGCTCGTCGCTCGTTCGGAAATTGCTCGGAAAATGCTCGTTCGATTTGACGCTCGGTTGTAAACGAGCCGCTCTGCTCGGTTCGTTTTGTAAACGAGCCAAGCATGAGCAAAGGTTCGCTCGGCTCGGTTCGGATCGAATTATTATTTTTAATTATTATATATATACATATACACACACATACATATATAAACATGTATATACACATAGGATAAGGATCTGTTAGGAACCACCCCTTATTGTGAGAACCGCGAGAACCAGTGTGAACACATGGCAAACTTGTAATTATGTTGTCTTAATTAATAAAAACACGCGTCCCCTGTTTAGGGTTTCATCAGTTCACCTCTTTCACCAACCATTCCCCTGTTTAGGGTTTCATTAGTTCACCTCTTTCACAAACATCAGTTCACCTCTTTCACAAACGGCTGTAGCTACATGACGGCAGTGACTGCGGTTTCACGGTGGTTCATGACGGCGTATATTCTGTATGGTGGTCTTCACGGTGGTTATCACGACATACACACCATATTTCATGGCGGAAGCATTCGGCATATTGGTTACAACGACATATGGCGTCTTTTGATTCATCCCGTGTTGAACCCAACGCATCTGATGATCCTCATCCAACAATTTCTTAATATCATCCTCATACATTTGATGCTGATTTTGGTGGTCCATCTGTTGCCAATCCGGTTCTGCCGTCAATCCAAGTGAAAGTCGCAAAATTGTGTCTACAACAGTTGAAGGTCGACATACCCTTCATGGATTTGGAATCCAGACTCTTGATTCCATGTCAACATCAAACAATGTTGTATTATCCTCTGGGAATGCTAATATATCTGAACACTCGTTATCATTTGACGCTACTTCGACTGGTACAACACCTACAAATACAGAACATCAGCAATTACAATTCATTCGGTTTGAGACTAAAGGTATTCCATGTCCATTTTATGTAAGTTTGTGCTTTGTTCAATGATATACACGTTTGCAACATGTTCACATTTGTATTATGTTGTAAATAACGATTAAGCAACAATATATCCACATGTGCATTGTGTTAACTGCATAATATTATAAAATATATTACATTATAAAATTATGCACATGTGCATTATGATGAAAAATTGACTTATGACATTATATAGGATAAGGACCCGTTAGGAAGCACCCTTTATTGCGAGAGCCAATGTGAACACATGGCATTTTTTGTAATTATATTATGTTTATACAAAACATGCGTTCTTTTTTTTTCTTATGTCGATGTCTGTTTTAGGGTTTCAATATTTCACCAGTTCACGATCTTCACAATCGGCTAATAGGAATTCAAGGTGGTTTCACGATGGCGGAGAGCCGTGCACGGTGGTTTTCACGGCAGACATATAGTCGGTGTTCACAATATTTCATGGCGGTTGCAGTCGGCATAGAGTTTACGGTGGCATATGGATTCTTCTTCTGATTCATCACTTGTCGATCCTCAATATCTGATGATCCTCCTCATACATTGTCTGAATGTCATCCTGATACAACATCTGGTGGTCCATCCCATTGACAGTTACAGAATTATGTCTAAAACAGTTGAAAGTCGACATACCCTTCATGGCTTTGAAATTCAGACTATTGACTAGACAATATTATCTTACCTGATAATGTTAATGTATTTGATCGTTCATTATCTTGTGATACTACTTCGACTGGTACAACACCTACAAATACAGAACATCAATAGTTGTAATTCACTCGGTTTGAGACTAAAGGTATTATGATAACTGAGACTAAAGGTATTATGATAACTGTAAATGATGTATATACATTGTAAATGATATTGTATTGAATGATATTGCAAAACATGGACTACGTCAATGGTCAATGAATTCGGGATAATAATTTGATATTCAACATAAAAAATATAATATTTTAAAACTTATTGTTACCATTATTTTTCGTATCATGCACATGTGTATCATAAATATTATTCTACACATTTACATCAAAGACCGAACCCATTAATCTTTTTAATACTACAACATATGCACATGTGCAGCCATCACTCATTATACTTGAATCCATTTTTATTTTTCCTAACATAACCTATGCACATGTGCATATTACTCTTAATATATATATATATATATATATATATATATATATATAATATTTGTCTGACTATACTTATATGCACATGTGCAGGTGTCACTTAATGTACCTGAACAAACAGTAAGCTGTACATGCCTAGGTTTCACTCGCATTGGATACCTTTGCCGACATGCATTCTGTATATTCCGCTACAACCAAATTGAACGAATCCCATCACACTACATCCATCAAACGAGATGCGCTCCCATCAAATGTGCATAGTATATCCAACATGTACTCTTCCGACAACAGCGCGAATTTGCTATCATCAACAATGAATAATAGATCTGATTACACAATGCACGAACCAACTAAGACACAATCTCGATCATCAACGTTTGTTGTCCACCGATATCAAATGCATCAGAAACCGCATATTTGAAACATTCCCTTGTGAACCTCATTAACGAACCTCGTTCACGATTAAGCCAAAAAAACTGTAAACATCAGTGATATATTAAACATACCTGCAATTAAGCACGAGGGTTCCACCTCCTCAAGGTATTAGAAACAAATGGTGTGGGACCAAAAAAACAATGGATCGGCCCAAGTCAAAAAGTTAAAGAGAAGTCGGTCAAAAAGTTAAAGAGAAGCGAAAGAAGGCCGCACGCTTATGCATACATGCAACAAATATGTTTTTGACCATTATTCACGAAACTGCGAGAAAGTAATGGCTGCCAAACTTGCTACACGAGCAGCTAAACGTGCTACTGCTAGCTACTGGAATCCCTGTCTCCCCTGATTACGAGCCTGATTTTGATTACGATGATGACATGTTGATCTTAATGATACCGATGATGATTCTGAAGACCCTGCATACGTACAAGAACCTGAGCCAACTCTTAGACGTTCAACCAGACGTCATCAACCAGACGTCGTAAATTGACCAACCCAAATTTATGATTCTTGAATTAACTATTTATGACGATAAACAAATTCCAATCAGTATTCGTTTTGATTATGTTTTTTTAGTTGTTTTGGTGTAGATTACCAAACTTATGTTTTGATTATGTTTTTTAGTTGTTTTTTATGTGCATTACCAAACTTAATGTATTGACAAAAAAGATGCACATGTGCATACATGTTGTTCTTTTTAACTTAACATGGTTATTGATATGAAAAAAGATGCACATGCGCAATATACGTTTTCTAATAATGCTCATGTGCACCCATACATATTTTTTTAACAACCTACAAGCATCGCTTTGATATGTATATACATCGCTTTATTATACATCATACATCCTTTGATATACGATATACATAATATATCGACGTATGATTACTATTTTGAATAATACACATGTGCATCCATACATAATTTATCATATACGAATACAGCCGTTTGTGATACATTTCATAATACAAAAATGTATATTAAATTAATTTATCATGTATTAACAAACATACGTACATGTAAAACGTTGTAACAATATATGCACATGTGCATACCCAACATTCCATTTAATAAACAACATTATACATCATATATCACTAAATATATCAATTTGTAACATGTTATATATTAATATCATACCAGTCAAATATATGTCCATCCAAACCACCAACATGTAACTTTACCATATTCATGCACATGTATATAAAAACTTCAGTTAGGTATAAACTCCTAATTACAACTACTCTCAACCAAATATACTCATGCCACATCAGTTAACCACTTACTCAGTTAGCCACTTACTCCTGCTTAAACAAAAAAAACACTACGAATTTCATGTCCATAAATCACCCACATATAACATCCATAACATCATACTGTCTGATCCTTTTTGCATTTGTTAAGCACATCCCAACATTCCTCTTACTTCAACGCCTCTTCGTCTAACATCTGCTTAACTCTTTCATCTGTCAATCCATGTTGTTGTTTCGTCATGTTTCCGTTTGCTCGTCCTTCTGTTGACGTTCCTATCCATCTACACATCTTTTTGCACCTTTAGCATGCCTGCATTCATAAATTTGATGTGTTTGCATAAATTATAACATTTAAAAACAAAAATTATTTTAAGGATACACATGTGCATAAACTCAGTTTTCATCGTTAAAAAGATAATATTAACAATAAATAATCAACAACTTCTAACATTTTTTGTTTAACATTCGTGTATTCGTCTTCCGTTGCATCGGGCATGTTGCATTGGGTATTATTTTCGACTCTTCATCCCTTGACTTTAGGAAAAATGTTTCTTTTTATTTTATTTTTTCTCCATCAATGATCTACAATCAGCATATGCACCAACATCAATTTATGTCCAACATACAATATGCACATATACATCATTATACACATGCGCATAAACGTTAAATACATTAATAACTTGTTATAACAAATTATGCATATGTGTATATTAACATATTCTATCAATTTATGCACATGTGCATAACTATATATCACACAATGCTACCTTATTATCATATTCAACCATGAAGCATTCATATAACTGCATAATATCATTGAGTACACATTAGTATAACTGCACAACTGTATATCATAACAAAAGAAAAACACCAAAATAACAATACATACAAATTATATATCATTTATGAATAAGTAATTGAGATTAATATTCAAATTAATGTGCATATTAACCTACTATGACAATTTATGCACATGTGCATAACTATATAAAAAACAAACTTACCTTATTATACTGATTTATTAAGTGAATCCTATTCAAATTTATGTACATGTTAACATACTATTACATTTTATGTATGTGTGCACAACTATATATCACACATAACTACCTTATTATCATTATCTCCGATTATCCTGTTCTAAATATGTGCACATGTGCATAACTAAATAATGACAGATTCACCTCATTGACTTATTCAGTGTAATCCTAATTTGTCAAACTATGCACATGTGCATAACTGTATAGATCATAAAATTAGCTTATTATCATGTTCCGTGTAAGAGCCTATTCTGTATAAGCCTTTTCTGTCATGTTAATGCACATGTGCATTAACTGTATAGATCATAAAATTATCTTATTATCCTATTCCGTATAAGCCTATTCTGCCTATTATGTATAAGCCTATTCTGTCATGTTAATACACATGTGCATTAACACGACATAACTTATCGTCAGTCATAATTCAGCAGTAAAAACCCTATCATTCACCAAATCAGCTTCCGTGTTGCCAATCATACCTAACATTATGCACATAACATCATTTCTTAATAAAAAAAATACATAACAAACACATCACTGCCGCATTACATATAGTTCATCACAACATTCACCCCTCTGTTAACTCAAAATCATACATATACCACAATTTTCAATAATTCGTTTAAGAAACAACTGTTTAATGTCATAATCGCATAATAACATGTCTGAATCGACGATTAATGGTTATTTTATCATATACGACTACAAAACAAGGTGTATGAACTTACAAATTCACAGAACGGTGCAATAGAGAATCGATAGTCCGTTAGACGACGTATGTTCTTCTGAATATCCCTATCTGTGCAACAAACCTCGATGATTATGATTATTTTGCCCTAATTTAGATTGGAAGACGAATGTGCGGTCGATGATTATGTTGTTAATGCACTGATATTGTAACATCCGTCGAAAAACGGGTTTTCAAAACCCGCTTCGTTTATTAACCGAACAGTCAGTTTTAAACTTTTGTTGTTTATTTATGATTTATTTTAATTTTAAACGATACATAATTAATAAACAAATTAGAAGATATAAATTATAATTGTTAAAAGATAAAAATAAATTTATTAAAAAGGAAAACCGGCTGCCGGGAGTCGAACCCGGGTCAGCCGGAAATCCACAATGACTTAACATTCACTCATCCAACCGCTCCGCCACTTTAGTTATTTGATATCATATCGAATCAATTAATTCAAATAATAAAACACGGAAGTCAAATTCAGTCAAAATCACGCCCAATTTTGCAGTCGTCGGAAATCAAGACGATTACGTCGATAATTAACGTTTTCTTCCAATTTAACCGAAGAATTAAACTTGACGACGGTTATAACCGACGTCTGAACCCGCGACACCAGTGGTAACCGCCGGAGAACGGCTGACTTTGAATCGAGACTGAATTCAGACCCCATGCATCTCGATTTCTCCCTATAAATTCACCCACAATCCACTGGTAGCCTTTTCGCTCAAAATCGCACCTTTTCTCGACGAAAATTCACTCGCCGGAAAATATCTGCAAGTCGCCGGAAAACCGAGACTCACATCCACACGGTAATTCCTTCGACTCTTTCTGTTTCAATCATTTGATTAAACTGTCACTAACACAAATCCACCATCAGAATCAATCCCAGTCAACGTTGTCGAAATTCTTACCTTCGCCGGAAAATTTCTGAAACTTCCGGAAACACACTGAGAGCTGGTATGATCTTTCAAACTTCTGTTAAAGTTTGTTTAAGTATCTCAATTTCATAAATAATCGAATGGAACTGTTAATTGATGTTAACAGCCGGAGTTCACTATCAGAGCCGACGGACCTCTGCCGGAATTCTGTGAAAAACTCTGATCGGTACATCCTTTCCCCCAAAACTCTCTCCATTCGTTACCTTTAAATTACTTATAAAGTTTGAAAACCAAATTAGGCATAAATCAGTCAAAACAGTCGGACTTTGTTTTCTGGGTAAAGTTAACGAAGAAGACGAAGACGGGGTATAATATAAGGTTAATTAAAATCGGTTTAATGAACGGGATAGACACACAGTCCAGCGGTGGACTGTGTGCAAACATATACACATACGACGCGAGTTCGAATCCTGTCCCAGCCTTACTCTCTTGTTATAAAAACGCCTTTTTAACTGAACCGGGTTAACTCTCAAAATCATGTTAAGTATAATAAAAACCGAGTTATTAACAAGGTTAGACACACAGTCCAGCGGTGGACTGTGTGCACGTTAACTCACAGGTCCCGGGTTCGAGACCTGTGATCAGCACCGGTTCGATACATTTAAAATCCTTTTAAAAAAATAATGATTTTCGGATTTAACTAAATAGTATATAAGTATAATTAAAAACAGAATTATTTCGGGTTAGACACGTAGCTCAGTTGGTAGAGCTGCGTGCACGCGTACGGGAGGTCACAAGTTCGAACCTCACTTAGCGCAAACAAATACAAGGCCCGAACCGGTCAAAGGTCAAAGTCATGGTCAACGGTCAACGGTCATAGTCAAAAAGTCAACATTTTTTTATTATTTTTATTTATTTATTTAATTTAAAAATCAATTAAAAATACTTAAAAATAACGTTTTTAAAGTTAGAAAGTAGCCTTAAACTCACAAAAATATATCCAAAAATCCTATTAAAATAGTTAATAAAATCCACATACTTACCGTTCCTTTTCGTTATTTATTTGGTTAGTTATCTCTCGTCGATCAATCCTCTAAACTCGTGCGCATTCAACACCTTCAAACAAACGCACCCAATGTGAGTGAATCTCTACCAATTCTCCGTTTTAATCACATTTTGGGGTGTATCATGTGTCGCTATTTATTTATTATATTAAACACTTGTGCATCCATCATGTCCATGATCAAATGTGTATTCGATATGTATCGTTTGTTTGTGTGGTTGAAGTTTAGATTTAATTTATCATTTCAGTACATACATTTCATAGGCCGCCGCTCCCCATTACCTATGAGCGTGAGCTGTTCCCCATTACCTATGAGCGTGAACCAGGCGTTGCCAACATACGATCGGCTCCGTTTGATTGAGCCTTGATCTCACATACATTAGCATAGGCCGTCCGTTCCCCATTACCTATGAGCGTGAACGGGACGTTGCCAACATATACATTGTCATTCTTATTTCATGCTTAAGCAAGGTGGTTTGTGATTGTTATGTTTAAATACATTTGTTCATATATGATTATTGCACAATTTTCCTAAATTAATTACAATAATGAATTAATAACAAATGTTTTTTAACAAGGTTCACTCGCCAACTTTTGTTGACCCAAAATTTCCCATTTTTACACATGATACAGGTGATCAAGTTGAAGCAAGAAACATATAGGACAGCTTAGAAGAATAAACCAGTTTAGATTATGGATTGTTTAGTTAAATTTTTCCTTTCCTTGTATTGTATGAATTTGACTTGGAACTTTGAAATGTAATTTGAATTTAATAAATATGAAACATATTAGTAAACATCATGAGCTTTGGTGATAACCCAATTATGCCCCGACTCTTACCGCTGCGGGTCGGGGTGTGACAGATATCGACTAATTCTGATGACGAACTGCTGAGATCTGATTTCATGGAGCGTATATCTTGATTTTGTAGGATGAATCGCACGGATTGATGATGATTGTAGGTTATCAGAGGTGAATGGAGGTATCGGACGTGAATAATTGATGTACTGTGATCTAATATTTGTTTGAAGTCCAATGATTGATGTATTATGATCTATGCATTTACAATAATGCCATGTGTTCACATTGGTTCTCGCAATAAAGGTGGTTCTCGCATGAACCCTACCCTATACACATATATGCACAAATATGAATTATACATATATACATACACACACCTATATATATACACACACATTACACATACATATATACTGAAACATAAATTAAATTTATAGTTATATATATACCACTATATTAGATTTTGGTCCATTATATACAAATTTACAACTATATCTATACGTACTAGCCCAATCACACCAATAAAAAAATAATATCAAATCTATCCGTTAAACCCTAAACCGATAAACGACAGTCTACTCATCGCCTCAATGTTTCATGTTGTTTCCCTAAGTCTATTGTCTCCTAGTCTCAACGTCATTGTTTGTGAAATATGATCATTGCCTTGTCAGCCGCAACGTTGTTATTCATAAGAAAAATATAATACCATGAAATGTTTCTGTTTTTTAAAACATAAAAACCTGAGACCCAACATTGTCACTATCTCTCTTAGCATATTTAAATCGGGCGATATGGTTGTCCAAATCGCTCGAACTTCGCTCGATGCTCGCTCAGAATATTTACTACTCGAAAAATGCTCGCTTGATTTGAGGCTCGGTTTTAAGTGAGCCGCTCTGCTCGGTTCGGTTTGTAAACAAGCCAAGCACGAGCAAAGTTCCGCTCGGCTCATGAACAACCCTAACCTGGGTATAAACCGGGTTGAAAAAAATCGGGTACAGGTTCTCACAACAAATAACATACCCAGACCCTACCTTAGTCGGGTTCAGGTGTACAATACCTGGTTTTTATAAAACCCAGGTCTAGGTTTTTTTTCGGTTTCGGGTTTTTTTGTCTACCACTAATCGATAATCTATTATCACTAAGTTCTGGTCTATTGCACTATGGGCCTTGGTTTTGAAAAGCACATCTACGCATTAAGTGATCTTAGGGGCCTGGTTTTGCGCTTTGGACCACTACACATTATATACTTTATGCGTGTGCCTTCGCCTTCACTTGACTGTTACCTTGGTGCATCTTAATCTTTTTATATCCAAGGGGTTAAGTACATAGGAGTGACGATTGTTGTTTTGCTGTTAAGTGAGGGAGCTACACATTAGGGCATGTGTCGTTGTGTCAAGTTTGTAGGGAGGAGAGTGATTCCGGGGAGTTTGAAGGGCTGCTTAGGATTATCCCTTAACTCTCTTGGGGATGTATGTTTTGTGTAGATTTGCCACCATCTCTTTTTTATTTTTTATAATTTCGCCACAATATACACTGAATTTTTTTGGGATGCCTCTGAATGTTTCTTCTTGATCCGCTACTGGGATCACTATATTCCAATACAACTAAGGGGGTGTTTGCTTTTTTGTCAAAAGTACTTCACAACCTCTTACGTCTGCACCACGCATACCACACGCAGACGTTTGAGTCTGTAACGTGTTGTTTTTTTGGAAGAGATTTCACTAAAAAAGGTCTTCCAGACCTCTTCTTGGGGCAGATGTGGACTTGGGTCTTCTAGCCTCTTCTCCCTTCTTTCTTTTTCCCAGACACACAAAACACAGAACCTCCCCCCTCCCAAGAAAAAACCCTAGCTTCTTCTCCTCTTTCACACACCGTCGATCCCCTCCTCCTCCCCTTCACACACCATCGATCCCCTCTTTCTGCATCGCCGTCGCTGGTGCTGCCGCCCTCCGCCACGCCACGCCGTCGCTGCTGCTGCCCTCCCCTGCCACGCTATCGATCTCCTCCCTTCTCCCACGCTACTCACCGGAACAGGTATGTTTCTTTATCTTCAAGAATTGTTTTTTAATGTTATGATATGTTAAAGAATTTATATCCGATTTTGATGAACAGGGTATGAGTTTAGATGGTATATTTGCATTTTAGACAAGTTCATTTTCTTGCTTAGAGTTAAGGATTGATTGAAACATATAAACATGTCGCTGCTTTTGGTGTATGCTTAAATTATTCGACTTGTTTCTCCTAGAATGTTTAGGGAATGTATGTTCTAAACTCATCTACCAGAAGTCCAGAAATAAACTGAAGTTTGATTATGATATTCATTGTGATAAAATGGTAATTAGAATTTGTAAGATGTTCAGCAGTTTGCAGAAGTTAAAAAACAAACAGTCTTCTTCTGGCAGACTGTAGAGGTTTGGTCCACATCTTTTGCTATAGATGTGGTCCGTAGACTGCAGACATTTTACCTCTGAAAAAACAAACAACACCTAAATGTAAAAAGAGTTCACATAACTAAATGTAATAAGAGTTTACATACAATGTATATACTATTATTACATTTTATTGTATTGTATTATATTATACTTTATACAAAATGAAGTTGATTAAGGTGATTGGTCCACGTATCCTTACATGAGTGATCTTATTTTTATTTCTTTCAATTCCAACCGTGCGACCCATAACCAGCCAATCTCCACCGGAAAAGCCATCGCCTACATCATTTGCTATGTTGGAATTACAGATCAATTGAGCCTTGCGGTAGATCGGGTTATAAAACACAACTCAAAACTCTTATTACTATTTTAAATCTTTTATTTTTTATTTTTATACTATCAGATGATAAATAAATAAAAGGTCTAGAACATGCATACAATAAATTTCTATCGATTACACTTCTTGTTCGTTAGTTCTTAAATATACATCCTAACTAATGGCACTTCAAAACCGTTGGCATGTCAGAATGTCAAAAGGTCAAATCAAGCTAGGGAGATGTTAACATGTGTGATTACATATGCTCTGTATAGGAATGACCTGGCTCGGCCATTTCGGTCGGGTAAATCACCATTAAATGAGAAGATAATAATATTAAATGTAGGAATATTCGTATGCAAATAAAAGTCTTGCATGATCTCCGAGAAAATATGAGATATTACATAACCGGCTCTCCGAGTCCGTAGGAAACCCTAATTCACCCATGTCTACAAATAGAATATGCTAATGCAAAGGTAAACACACAATTCTCTTCTCACAAGGCTTATTACTCTCACGTACAAATACTTATTTTCACGCCGGGGGTGGTTACAGGAATAACCCCATTCTTGTAACGAGTCCTAACGATGTTCTGTTTTGTAGATCGGGAGTTGAAGCACTCTTGTTTGGATTAGCTGTTAGAAGGACGTATCTCAGGTGACATTTCTACATTGGCGCCATCCGTGGGACCTGAAATACTAATGAATCCATTACCTTGACGAGTGTTTCGAACACAAGTACTTCAATGGCTAGCACCGTTTTGACTTCCACCGGTGGAGAAAATATGACGATAACAAGTCCATCTGCGGTGATCACTACCCCAGAAATAATTAGATCCTTGGCGGTAGAATTTGATGTGGAGATGCCTCTAGGATACGAAAGGAAACGTTCCAACATAACAATCTCCGGGTCGGAACCCTCTACCACAAGCGCGCGATCGCTACCTTCCTCTGTTGTGTTAATAGCAACAACAACTACCACCCTCACTCCAACTCAAGTGGTGTCCCAAAAACACCAGTTCCTCGGTGTTACATCGAGTTCAGGCCCGCGTGGTTATTACTACCAGCCACCTCAACCCGTTTATACATCGGCTGTTGGGACGACTGCCCAATACTTCTCACCGGCAGATGACTTTCAGTTTCTGCTGTTGTACTCAGTGGCGTTGACAGCAACAATGTCCACATCACCCACCAACCGGTAATCATGCCAAGAGCAGCGTTGAATACTCCAATTACTCTGGGAAATCATGCCTACATTTCGCCCTATTACTACACGCCGCCATATGGTTACGCGCCTCCTAAAATGTATGGTTTTTGGTAACCCATATGAAGGCACCCAGGCAACACAGAGGGACTTCCAATACTCACAACTCCCATATTGGAAAGGGGGCCCTATCCCATACTTCATGTCTAACCCAACGACTATGACGCCTGCTCCGGGTCGGACTGGGCCGCCACCCGTAACGCAGATGGTAACTCCACCAGCTACTCAGGATCCACCTGTAGTCATACCGGTAGACGAAGAAGAAGATGAACTGACCAGACCGTATAAGCTAGCTGAGGTCACGTTCAGATCAAAGTTTTCAAGGCGTATAGCGGAAACCCCAATAAAAGATAAGCCAAATATGCCTCCTACAATGGGAAAGTATGACGGGACAAGTGACCCGGATGACCTCATAATTAACTTGTTTAGAAGTGCAGGGAAGTAGCTTTGTGGCCGATGCTTTTGTGGTACAAGATGTTTGTTCAAACTCTGGTAGAAGCCGCCGAGTTTGGTAGGACAACCTTCCAATCGGTGGGATTGACAGTTTTGGTGAACTCACAACCAAGTTCTCGCAACAGTTCAGCCACCAGCGAAGGCATACTAAGGACCGAAATGAAGTGTTACACATACGCCGGCAGGACAATGAGACAGTGGAAAATGTCTTGACGAGGTTCAACAAAGAAAGCATAGCCATCCCCGGCCTAACCCAGGATCTGGCATGCGGAGCTTTTTACAGGGCGTGAATTATGATGAACTTATGAGGAAGTTACACGACAGGAATGAGTCCCGAATACCATCGAGGAAATTATGAAGATCGCCAAAGTTTACGTACGCCAAGAGAAATCGATCATAGCTAGTCACGCGACTAATAAGAAAAAAAGTCTTACAAACCTGATGAAACAGTTCGACGCGGAGGCAAGATCAAGGGTCAAAGCAGCAGATTTTTAAGAGGAAGTCACGTCGAATCCCAAGGAAGATACGGCAGGCCCCAAAACACAACATCAAGGTCCGGATATTCTTCGGGGGGGGGGGAGTCAGACTTCCCGGTACTGAGTAAGACTCCCACAGAAATACTCGCGTCGGAAAACCTCAAGCTTAACCCACCTAAACCTTTAAAAGATTCACCAGAAAAGATTCGTCAAAATATTGTGAATATCACAAAGGACGCGGGCATGACACCAACGACTGCTACCTTCCTTCAACGCCCGGGCATCCATCCAATGCATTCTTTTTGATCTTGTACCCACGGAGCGGTACACTGAACACCAACCCAATCGAGACGAAAAAAAGAAAGCCAGTTAAGGAAGCAGATTGAGTACTATGTTAAGTCTGGAAAACTGGCTCATTTGGTCAAGGATATCAAGCAGGGTCCTCCACCAGTAAATGACGAGGATGCCAAAACGTGTAGGAACCAGCGCGAGATGAATATGGTTTATGTGGAGGATGTTCGAGGAACTAAGCATGGTATCGAAATCCATGAACCATGGATGCTGGTCGACATACAGGTAGGCTCTCGACAGAGGGATATTCATCTCATCATTGATCCCCTTATAGTCTCTACAGTTGTCGGTGACTATAACATGCGAATGATCCTGGTGGAGACATGGAGTTCAGAGGACATCATATACGAACAGTGTTACAAGAGAATGCAAGAGGAAGTCTGGGCTCTTCTAAAGCCAGTACATGCTCCCATTAAAGGCTTTACAGGGGAAAAAGTTAACCTAATTGGGAAAATTCCTTTCCCGATTACTTTTGGTAAAGCACCATATGAAAGAACTCTGGTCATTCCTTTCCTGGTAGTCAAGGCTGAATCCCATTACAATGTTAACATTGGACGATACACACTGGGAAAGTTAGACGCAATCGTCTCCATAGCACGCAGTTTCATGAAATTTCCAACTCCAAGGGGTGTGGCAACTGTATAACGGGATCATGTTGGCGAGGTTATCATTGAAAAAAGGTGCAGAGACGGTCCGACTGGGGCAATCAGACCTGAAAGATGGGTGCTAAGCACTGAAAACCTGGATCAAATGGTCACAATTGGCACACTCTTTCTCCGGATTATGAACACTTATCACTCAATGATTCCTTCTTACACTTCTTATTTTTATACTCTTTTGTAAAATAACTCAACCCACAAAGCTGTTATGCTATATATCAAAGTTGTTATACTATAAAAATTAATTGGTTTAGTGATGTTAAGACTTTGTGATAAAAATAAAACTAAAAGAGAAGGTACTTTTACGTGGCCATTATCAAATTTCGTTAATCATTAATACATCCACTAAACCATTAAAAATGTAAATGCATATCCTAAACATATCTTTAAAATAATTAAATATCCATATCTTAAGTTCCCATCAACAACGTGACAAACAAACTATGACATGGCAATATTCGATTGAGACTTGTTAACTTAGAATAACAACAGATATAACTATGACATGGCAATATTCGATTGAGACTTGTTAACTTAGAATGACAACAGATATAACGTATAACATATACGCAATTTGGATTGTTCGATCATTAATGTCTAAAAAACCTATCTAAAAGTTATACATCACACCCCAATCGATGATGGAAATATCAAGGTGGGACGAAATAGATTGCAAGAGACTTTATAACGATTAAATGTGACAAGTATTTAAAAATAAATTTTCATTTCATTGCTAACGGTTCAAGTAGATGATTTGGAAACAAAAGTACAAGTAACTCATGACTAAACTAAAAAAAAAATTAAAGTTTGGTGCGTTTCTTGTACTTCCTACTAGATTCTTTTTAACGCGTCATGATCATAATCCTGCAATACATATTAAAGTAACATATCAACAAATAAAGTATTGACGAGCATACAAGTTTTTAGTGTAGTAGCATATGTATAAAAGAGTTTATCGAGTTCCACATGACAATAACGTATACTAAGGCATAACATAACATAAGCTAGCATGCAACACCTACTTGTCAACCCAAATATTCCCGCTAGCGTAATCTTTTCGTAGCAACGACAAGACTGTTTTGTTTGACTTAATAGGACCTCAAGAATATGGGCGGTACGTTAATCCTATAGCGCTATACATGTAAAGGGACACATGTACGAAGTTGATGACAAACTATTGTGCAAGTAAAGTTTCTAGCATACATGTATTTCTAAGTATAAACGTATAAAACATGTATGTTGGATTCGATTGCATGAATAAAGTGTTTGCGTATAAGTGTTTGTGTGAGTTTTTGTATAATGTATATATTGCACCAAAATAACGAAAAGGGGGTCACATATACTCACGGTTTTGCAAAACTTTCCGATTAAACACGAGTTGAAGATTTGATGAGAGTGGAGCGTTGAAGTTACTTTACATTGGGGTAACAAAGACTTTTGAGTACATGGAATTTGTGGAGAGTTTGGATTCGGAATTAAGTATAAACAATATATGTATGCGAAAATAAATCTCATCTAAATACTCGTTTGGACACTAAGTTGTCATGTGTTTTCATGGGTCCTAACTTGCTCATTAGAATCACAAACAAGGAGTTTAGAACAAAAGATAATATAAGTTAAGTTCATGACGTCTAACCATAACTGGTTAATATCAAGAATTCAATTAATTTATATATTATATGATATAATAATTAATCTAGTCCATATTGTCATGTAGTATCATGTAAGTCAAGCATGGAGGTGTGATTAACTCATTATATGATTTACCAAAGCACAAAGTCACTAACTTAGTTGATGACCCGGTTGGTCATGAATAAAATGAAAATACAACTAAGTAGTAAGTAGCCAAGTAAGAACAATCCGGGCGTGTCATACCCAACATAACAAATGTTGGAGGAGATGCGGAGTTATCTTACTTTGATTCTTGGAAGCTCCTTAGGTATTCTTGCCCTTAAAACAAGTGAGGTAGGTGGAATCATGGTTGGAAAGCCAAGGCTTCCATTGTTTATACCTTCACAAAAACACAAGTCTTTCAACTTTGAAGGTTGAAAGCTTGAATGGTTCCAACACTTTGAAGTCATTTGGGACTTTTTAGGGAAAATTTATACATGGTTGAGCTTTTTTCTTGTGAAAATCAACCACTACACATACCAAAAACTATGAGCTTAGTTGGAAGCAAGGTGGGTACAAGATTACACCAAGTTTTAAGCATTATATATAAGAAACAAAAAGATAAATTAGATCATAATTTTCTGCTACTTTGGACCTCAAATATGGTGAGGTTCCAACTTAGTTTTCCATGACAAACTTGTGAAAACCTTCCTAGAGGTTACCTAAGTAGTTTGAAAGAAGATCAGAAGAAGAAAAGGTGAAGAAAAGTGAGTGAAAACTCACTTAGAACACTTTAAAACTATTCTTTCTTGCTTGGAATTCTTGAGAGGATTAGAGAGTTTGGGAGTAGATTAGTGTGTGGGAAGTGTTTAGGAGGTAGTGGAGGCTTGTATTTATAAGTGGGGATAAGGGTTTGGGAGTTAATGAAGGTGGAAGGCGATTGGAGGAGAAATGAGGAGAAAGGAGGTGGAGAAGTGTGAAATATGATTGACTAAAGAAGGGGTGGAAGGTGATTGGAGGAGAAAGGATGTGGAAAAGGGTTAAATCTAATTGGATAAAGAATGGTGGAAGGTGATTGGAGGAGAAAAGATGTGGAAAAACTTTTGGTTTTGCTCATCTTAGTCCCCGCACTTTGTAACTAGGTTATTTTATGTCGTTTTCTTGTATTTCAACTTGTTTTTAGGTATCCAAAGTGTATTTTATGTCTCGGTTTTACGTATAAACACGTATTTAAAGATTGATTGCAAAAACACAAATATGAAAGGTAACACGTGTATATATAAAAATGAATTTCCTTTATGATTAAAGCCTCGAATTGTGAGATTGGAATTGAAATAAGAATGTAAGGTTTCTAAAAATAATCCTGTATGCACCCGTGATTATCCTGGTCATTACATGATCTGCATAGTCTGTACTATTAGCGTATCAAGCGAGGGTGAATTTTAGTATTACAAGTAAAAACGTGTGTATGATAGTGCATGAAAAATTAAGCATGTATGTATGATTGTATTTAAGTATGCGCGCGTCTAACGTAGGCAAAACCACTCGGGTTGTGCTGTCACACCCTAATTTCCTCGTAGATCCCGATGGGCCCGGTGGGGAGTATTGTGATGTAAGTTGATAACATCATAACCAAACAACACAGAGCAACACAACGGAAGTCTTGGATTTAAATATTATTAGAACTCAATAATGTTCAAAGTTCAGAAATAATAAATACAGACAGATTGTAATAAAGATCCACAGGCAGATCGTAAAAATATGTACAAAAGAGATCAACAAACTTTAAAGCACAACTCAGGGTTGCAAATCCTCTACGTTGTCGCCTATGCAGCTTCCGGCCTATTACATGCTGCATCTGTAACTTAATCTTTTGAAAATGCGTCAGTTTTCACTGGTAAATACAATCAACCGACACTTTTTTGAAAATCTTTTCAAAAATGGTTTTAGGTGCACCTGGCACATTTTATAAATAACCTGGGACAATAAAAATGACCTTGTATACAGTTTTACAGGCCTGTCAATACATATGGGGCCCAATACAGAAACCGAGACATGATCGACTGACACACCACTTCTGAACTTTCACACAAAAAGCAGATAATAATTCTGTATTTTACAATGTTATATCAGTAGAATATCAAATATATGTGTGGTAGTTAAATTTAAACCAAACTATGCTCCGTAAGGGCTTTTTGGTCATTTCACACATAGCGTTGATGTCATATTTGGGATTCTGAGTTCGGGACTTGTACCTACTGTAAAAATATTGAAATAAGTTTAATAGTCAGTAGGTAACAAGTTTTGGTTCATAGTTATCGTTTTAAACCATACTAAGTGCCGAAACAACGATAAACACGCTAAATGACGATTTAAGCGAAGTTTAATGAAAACTGAGGTTATGATTAAGTTTGAATACTCAAAATATGTTATTTAGTATACTCAAAAGTATTGTTAAAACCATTTTATGCGCCGTATGGGCGTTATCGTCATTTATCGACATTATACAAGGGCTTATATGCAAACTCAATTCATAAACTGTTTTGATATCCCAAATAATCCATATTATGATGTTACATCACTAGGCTATTAGTGTTGATGGAGAAGTTATGTTTAAATCTTCTAAAATGCCGAAAAGGGCATTTTTGTCATTTATAAGCATTATTAACGACACTTAATCAAAATGCAGCTTCTGACCAGAATGTTGACATCAAAATGATTTATCTAAGTTAACAATCAGTATATAAATCATTTGTATGCTTGTTGGTGTTTAAAACCTTAGTTTATGCAAAAAGGGCATTTTAGTCAAGATTTGGCATAATATCGGATACTTACATAAAACCCAGAATATTAGACGACCATGTAGTGTAACACCAGAGGGTTATACTATACTATAACATGGTCCTAAAACAACTTAAAGTTAGTAGCCTAAGTTGTTAAATCGGGTCAGAACTGAAAGTCAAAGAAGGAGTCAATCCTTGCGACTTTCGGTTGCGAACCGCCCTTAATCCTGGAAGTGACGAGCTGAACATGTTCATACATGTTCTTATAATTATTACCAAGTTATTAAGGTGATAAAACACATTTTATAACACCAATATTAGCCTATATGAATCATTTTCAAAAACTGACCCGTTGACTTTTATTGACCATAACTTTGACCCGTCAATTGACCAAGCAAACGTGGTAATTAGGAGGTGCCCTTTTAAGGGATTAACATGTACCTAATTACAATCACGTAGCCATGTTCGCATCGAACAATGGCTGGACCTTAATGGTCTTAGCCGAAGGTCAAAGTGTTTTTACGTAAACGCTTTGACTTTGGCTTAAAGCCTAACAAAAACAACTAAAGCAAGATGGAACACTTACATGTGATCCAAGAAAGACTTAATAGCTCAGAGGATGCTCCTAAATGCTTCCGGAACTTCCAAGTTTGAGCAAGAGAGGAGAAAGATGAAGATGAGCAAGGAATGAGGCTTAAGGGGTGCCCTTTTATAGTTGAGGAGAGATCATGAGGCCAAGTCCAGGAGTGTCATGAGGGGTCTCCAGGTGTTTTTGGACGTGTCAAGATCAGCACTCATGGTGGCATTCGCTTGCAAGGTGGCAGGGCAGCAAACTGCCAAGAAATCTGCCACTGGCAGTCCCTTACGGACCGTAAGGGTAATGGCTTACGGTCCGTAAGCCTTTTATGGCTCCCCTGGTTTTGAAATGGTTACGGACCGTAACTATATATGGTTGCAGTCCGTAAACGCCTCTCTGAAGCATTTTCTCCTTTAATCTTTCGGTCCGCAAGACCTCTTCAGAGCATAAAATTTTGGCATTTTGCACTATTGGCCCCTCGACTTTTATAAGCGCCGTTCAGAGATTGTAACTTTAACATAACAACAAACTTGGTCCTTCTCGCTTAGCACGTGGCATACGAGGTTTATCAGGACATGTGTCGGGATTTCATCAGACGAGTTTTTACGAGGTGTTACATTCTCACCCCCTTAAAAGAAATCTCGACCTCGAGATTTATTCAAACAAATGGGGGTACTTTTGTCGCATAGTGGACTCGACCTCCCATGTGTATTCGGGACCTCGACGAGCATCCCATTTAACTTTTACAATGGGCACGTGCTTTCTATGAAGCTTTTTAACCTGCCGATCTGCAATCGCCACGGGTTTCTCAACGAACCTCAGCTTTTCATCTATTCGCACATCCTCGTGCGGCATTGCTAGCGACTCGTCGGCTAGGCATTTCTTTAGATTAGAAATGTGAAATACATCATGAATTCCACTTAGCTTTTCAGGTAACTTGAGCTTGTAAGCTACAGACCCGACTCGTTCGATAATCTCAAACGGTCCTATATATCTTGAGCTCAACTTGCCCTTTTTACCGAATCGCATGACGCCTTTCCAAGGCGCCACCTTCAGTAATACTTTGTCCCCTATTTGGAACTAAAGAGGTTTATGCCTCTTATCTGCGCAACTTTTCTGTCTATCTCGAGCTGCTTCGAGACAATCGTGGATTTGCAAAATCTTATCCGTCCTCTCAAGGACTATTTCAGGTCCTGTCAGTTGGGCTTCCCCAACATCTGCCCAGCAAACAGGCGTTCGGCACTTCCTCCCATATAAACCTTCAAACGGAGCAGCCTTGATACTTGTATGGTAGCTATTATTATAGGAAAACTCGATTATGGGTAAGTGGTTATCCCAACTTCCACCTAAATCGATCACACATGCGCACAACATGTCTTCCAACGTTTGTATAGTACGTTCGCTCCGTCTGTCCGTCTGCGGATGATATGCCGTACTAAAATTCAATCGCGTGCCCAAGGCTTGTTGAAAGCTTTTCCAGAAATGAGAGGTGTATCGTGTATCTCTATCGGAAACAATAAATACCGGCACGCCGTGCAAAGATACAATCTCGTCGATGTAAAGTTTAGCCAATTTGTCAGAGCTGAAAGTCTCTTTGATTGGCAAGAAGTGAGCCGACTTAGTCAGCCTGTCCACGATAACCCAGATCGTGTCATACCGCGATTAGTCCTTGGTAAGTTGGTGATAAAGTCCATAGTTACACATTCCCATTTCCAGATGGGAATTTCTAGTTGTTGTAGAAGTCCTGACGGTTTCTGATGTTCGGCTTTAACTTGCAAACATGTCAGACACTTGGCTACATGGGTGGCTACGGATTTCTTCAAACCCATCCACCAATAATTAGCTTTCAAATCTTTGTACATATTGTCACCTCTTGGGTGAACAGAATACTTAGAGTTATGCGCCTCTTGGAGGATTAGATCCCTAAGTCCTCCAAAGGTCGGAATCCAGATTCATCCATTAAGTCTGAGGATTCCGTCACTTCCAGGTGTCAACTGTTCAACAGTTTTACCCAACTCTTCGCTTGGAAGGTTTGCCTCTAACAAGGCTTGCTTTTGCGCATTCAAAATCCTTTCATTCAAAATACTCTTGAGCTTGATGCTCTTAGCATTGACCCGAATGGGTTTAACCCTTTCCTTGCGACTTAGTGCATCGACAACCACATTTTCTTTGCCCGGGTGGTAGCGGATCTCACAGTCGTAGTCATTAAGTGTTTCCATCCACCGATTTGCTGGAGACTTTTTTGATCTGTGTATATAACACACTTAGTTCAGTATAAATAATGTCTCCATATTTTAAGCGCAAATACAACGGCACCCAACTCTAAACCGTGAGTGGTGTAATTCCTTTCATGCACTTTTAATTGTCGTGACGCATAGGCAATTACTTTGCCTTTTTGCATAAGTACACACACCATGCCGGTGTGAGATGCATCACAATAGACAATGAAGTCTTCAATACCCTCTAGTAATGTCAATACTAGAGCATTGCTCAACTTTTGCTTCAAGATCTCAAAGGCTTCTTGTTGTTTAGGACCCCAATTAAACTTAGCATCCTTGTGGGTCAATGTAGTTAAAGGAGTAGCTATCCTTGAGAAATTTTCTATGAATCTTCTGTAATAGCCAGCTAACCCAAAAAGCTACAGATTTCTGATGGTGTCTTAGGTGCTTGCCAGTTCATAATCGCCTCAATCTTGGTGGGATCTACTTGGATACCTTGTTCACTCACAACATGTCCTAGGAACTGGACTTTGCGAAGCTAAAATTCGCATTTCGAAAACTTGGCGTAGAGCTTTTCTTGTCTCAGCAACTCTAAGATGCACCTTAAGTGTTTCTCGTGATCCGATTGATTATGAGAGTAAATAAGTATGTCGTCTATGAAGACAATGAGAAACTTATCCAAATAAGGTTTGCAGACCCTGTTCATGAGATCCATGAAGGTTGCAGGTGCTTTCGTGAGCCCTAATGGCATCACTAAGATCTCGTAGGGGCCATATCTTGTCCTAAATGTCGTCTTTGGAACATCTTTTGTTCTAACCTTAAGTTGATGATAGCCCGACCTCAAGTCGATCTTCGAGAAGTAGCTTGCTCCTTGAAGCTGGTCAAATAAATTGTCGATCCTGGGCAACGGGTAATAATTCTTGATTGTTATCTTATTCAGCTCACAGTAATCAATGTACATACACATTGAACCGTCCTTTTTCTTCACAAATAATATCGGAGCTTCCCAAGGTGATGAGCTAGGTTGTATGAAACCCTTTTCCAGTAGTTCATCAAGTTGTGTTCTTAATTCTTTCATCTCCGTGGGTGCTAGACGGTATAGAGCTCTTGCAACAGCTGTGGCACCGGGTAGGATATCAATCCTAAATTCCACTTGTCTGTCTGGGGGCAAACCAGGTAATTCTTCAGGGAAAACATTTGAGAACTTAGAGATAATAAGCAAGTCTTCAATCTTCGACTTTGGCTCATCAATATTAACCTATGCCATATAGATGACACATGCCCTTTTCATGCATCGGGATGCCTTAAGCAATGATGCTTTCTCAGGCAACCCATAATGTAGGTCTCCTTGGATAGTGAGTACGTCACCAGTTGGGGATTTGATTTCGATGAGTTTCTTGTTGCAAGCTATGCGGGCTTGGTTATGAGACAACCAATCCATGCCCAAAACTACATCGAACCCCGCCAATTCCATTGGTAGAAGAGAGATAGGAACGTAATGATTCTTGATGGATATGGAACATCCTTCTAGAATCGTTGAAGTAGTTTCGATAGTTCCGTCAGCGAGTTCTACGTCGTAGGTTATGTCTAGAGTTCTTATGGGCAAGTCCAATAATTTACTAAACTTATGGTCCAGAAATGACTTATCAGCCCTCGAATCGAAAAGAACTCTAGCATAAGTATCATTAATTAGGAACGTACCCGTTATAACATTATCGTCGTTGACTGCTTCCTTTGCATTCATCTGAAAGGCGCGTGCATTCCCTTTCTTTGTTCCTCCTTGCTTTGCAGCATTGTCTTTGTTGTACTTAGGGCAATTTGGTTTGATGTGCCATTTCTCGCCACAATTGAAACAAGTGGCGTCTTTCAGACCCTTACAATCCAGGGCCTTATGCCCCATTTTCTTGCAAATGCCGCAAGGCTTGGCTTGCGACTCAGCTCGACACTGACCTCCGTGTCGTCGATTGCAGTTCTTACACACAGGTCGGTTATCAGACTTACTGTGGTTCCGGTTGAGCCTAGATTTCCCTTTTTTGTTCGACCTATGGGAGTTATCCTCCTCCCTTTTTCTCTTTCCATCATCCGATCTCATGGACCTATGCCTAACTAGGTCCTTAGTCAATGTCAGGGCTAGGTCCATAGCAGATCTGTGTGTATCCGGCCTTGAAGCCATCACGCTTCCTTTGATATCTGGCGCTAGGCCACCCATGAAACACGCAATGCGCTTAGGCTCAGGCGTGATCAAATAAGGCACAAGCCTTGACAGAGAGTTGTAGTCGGAAACGTACTTCCGACAGTCTAGATTCTTCATAGAAAGAGCTAAGAAATCTGACTCAATCTTTTCCACCTCGTGAGGTGGACAGTAAGTATCCTTAACCAAATTAGCAAACTTAGACCAACTAAGATTATACAGATACACTTTACCTGCAGATTGCACCATGGCTTTCCACCAAATCAGGGCATCGCCCTTAAACGACTGTGCAGCAAACTTCACTATATCCCGATCCATCCCGATCAGCACAACCGCTTATCTCAATAATTGTCTCCATCTCATCCAACCATCTAAGAGCTTCCACAGCTCCCTTCTCCCCGTTGAAATCTCGGGGTCTACAAGACACGAAATACTTATAAGAACAACCGTCCTTGTTATATGTCTTGTGCTGGTGTTCTTTCCTCTCCCTCCTCACATTCGAGGAGTGTATTAAGTTCTCCTTTTTATCCGAAGGAGGAGGTTTTGAGAGCGGCTTAGTATGTTTAGAGGTGTGCTTGGATGTATGTTTGGAGTGAGAAGCACTCGACTCCAGTTGCTTCTCAGCATAATCCTTTACTGCTTTGCCAACTTCCGTGGCAATCAAAGCTTGCAGATCATCCTCACTTATGATGATATTATTGTTTACATTGTCGTCGTTGCGTCGACTATGGGCTTCATCTGAATGAGCCATTTTATCTGCTTGGTGCTAAGGATATTAGTATACCTTATAATTAGTCATGCACCTTTAATGACTTATGTGAAAAATGAAATGGTATTATAAACCATATAAAAATTGTTTAAAGTTTCAGACATGTAAATCCTTTGCCTTATAGGGCTAGTGGTCACAGTACCACTTTTGCCAGGCGTGTACTTAAAAATATTACGGCACAAGAGGCCTAATACAGGGGGTAATTAAATATGGCACCACAAGCCTGTCATAAAGGACAAAATAAAAGTAGCCCTAATGGCTTGTCGCAATGACTTGAGATATATGAGCCTTGACCTCTAAAGATCATACGGCTTCGAGGTTTGAACGAAATCTATTACCTCTGGACAGGGGTCGTAGACCACAACTGTCATTGTCGCTAATGGACATAATTATGGCTCGTAAGCATTACATCACTAACGAATGTTACATTATGATCAACACATTGATGATACTAGCCAGAATCAAACTTGATTATATAGGGTATAAGGTTTGGACATAGTCCATCACCTAGACGGCTAGTGTGGTTCCTCAAGTCACACTGCCAGGAATGTTAACATTACATGAGTGTTAACTTGAGAATAATTGTCTTAAAATGGTTTAAATGAGCTAGTCATAGACTAGGAGGCTTAGAACATAGTTCACCACCTCTGGATAGAAGGGATCATGAACCTTAACTATCATGGTAGAAGGCTTTACTACTTAACCATCTTTTCGCCAATTAATGTGAGCTTATCACTTAGCGGTGTAAACCATCAAGATGATTTTTTTTGAGAATTATTATACCTGATCATAAATTTCGAGTTAAAATCGAGACGATCGCTTAAACACAGGATGAAGCGGAATACATACATAAATAAATCCCCAAAAGTTCCATTTAGCTAATGAGTTACAAATACATCGGTGCCTAAAAATAGGACTTTTAAATATGAAAATTGTCCTCGCAGGGACTAATACTTAAAGATAATGTCCACGCAGGGACTAAATAAAGATAAAAGCAATGTCCACGTAGGGACTTTTGGAAATAAATACATAAAGATCAAATACAAGGATTTATCAATCCTTTTTCCCCTTGACTATCTTCACAAATTTCTTCGGAAGTTTGCTCGCTTTCTTTTTAGATATTGCGGCTTTTTGTTGAAGTTCTTTCATCCTTTCCAGGGTCTCATTCATAGCCTCAAATGAGGGTGGTGGTGGCGGTTGTGGCTGAGGTTGCGGTTGTGGTGCAACCGGGTATTGATATCCATAAGGTGGAGGTGCAACCGAAGGATGATATCCATAAAAGGGATATCTACGAGCCGAATATGGTATAGTTGAATATGGTGGGAAAGGGGAAGGGTAAAGATCATTATGTGCAGCTGCCTCTAAGTAAGGGTCCTATGAAGGTGCCTGGTGAAGATAATTAGGCAAACTAGAAGTGGCAAAAGGATTATATCCAGATGGATCTGGATATGAATGGATTGGGTTTTCAAAACCGAGTGGTGGTTGTTCCACATTTGGTGGTTGTGCCACTGGTGATGGTAGCGGGTTAACCGCAGGTTGTGGTGCTGGTTCCACCACAGGTGATGTGTTGGAGGGTCCATCTATTTGGGGATCCTTGGGAATCGCTGGGTAAGGGCTAGGAAACAGTGGAAGTGACCCTACCCTTGGTCCTAGGCGCACTGACATGCGCGCCCCACGCCTTCATAGCGGTTGTGGTTCTGGCGATGGTAGCGGTTGCTCCACCGGTTCCATTGGTACGTCCTCAGGTGGAGGTTGTACCTGTTGAGGAGCATGGTATGATTGTGTGTTGTGATAAGAAGGGGTGTTGTAGAAGACGTATTGCTCCCACCTTTGTTGGAAATCATCGGGACCTTGGTATGGGGTCTCTGCATAAGAGGTTGAACCACTTGACAATTCAATTGGGTGACTGGGAGATCCGGTCGGAGGCATATCGGGATCAGAATTCTCGTCCATATGGTCCGGGGAATCGATAGGAGGGGTAACGGAGGGTGAACGCAAATAAATGTTCAGGTTATACTCTCCATGGTAAGAGTGAGAGTGCGAATGATGGGATTGATGTGAATGATGGAATGTGTTACTGTGTCGTTTGAGATCAAACACAAAAGACTAGTGTTGAATTCCCTCAAACGTTGGCTCTGATACCAACCTGTCACACCTTAATTTCCATGTAGACCCCGGTGGGGAGTATTGTGACGTAAGTTGATAACATCATAACCAAACAACACAGAGCAACACAGCAGAAGTCTTGGATTTAAATATTATTACAACCCAATAATGTTCAAAGTTCAAAAATAATAAATACAGATGTATTGTAATAAAGATCCACAGGTGGATCGTAAAATATGTAAAAAAGAGATCAACAGACTTTAAAGCACAACTAAGGGTCCCAAATCCTCTACGTTGTCGCCTACGCAGCTTCCGGCCTATTACGTACTGTACCTGTAACTTAATCTTTTGAAAGTACGTCAGCTTTCACCGGTAAATACAATCAACAGACACTTTTTTGAAAATCTTTTCAAAAATGGTTTTAGGTGCACCCGACACATTTTAAATAACTTGGGACAATACAAATGACCTTGTATACAGTTTTACAGGCCTGTCAATACATATGGGCCCAGTACAGAAACCGATACATGATCGACTGACACACCACTTCTGAAGTTTCACACAGAAAGCAGATAATAATAATTGGCACTGACGGGTGTATGCCTACACCCCGTGCATAGGTCGTGCCACAACCACAATAGATGTTATAACTCATGTTGTGTCAACAACTGTTGACACAACAGTGGTTACAACTAATGTTAACCTATCCACTGCCATGATCAAATTTCCAACCACTGCTCACCAAATATCTACTCCCACCAGAATTCCTAAACAACCTCCATCACCCACACTCAGGTTCAAAAGGCGAAAAAGCACAAAAGTTATAAATGAAGAAGAGATCATTCCTTCACCACTTCCATTGTCTTCCCAACCTCTGGCCTCAACAACAGATGGTCTTCAAGTTTCATCAGTTTCTCAAACCACTGACCAACGAATGGCACTAATTCCTCTCACTTCCAAGTTCCCACTTGATCTGCCTGTAGTTAGAGAGGAGATCAAATCCTTCTACTCTGAAGAGGATCCTCAAAAGAGAAACTTTCCATCTCTAGTAGGATATCCTAAGCCTTTGAACATTGATGAATACTTGCAAATAAAGGTTGTTCAAGTAGAGGATATAACAAAAAGGGATACACAAGGGAAAAATGATAGAGAAATACAAAATTACATGCAGTACCAGCTAAGAAAAGTCAGAAGACTTGAAGAATTCTCAAAAGACTTATGCAAAAAGCTGTCAAAGAAAGATGATGAAAGCTTAACAAAGGATTACATTGATCATATCATAGACAACAAACAATACAAAGCTACTAGAGCACAATTCAAATACTGGACTGTGAGTGAGCTAAAAGAAGAAGTTGAAAGAATGCAAGAAATGTTAAAAGATCCTCTCAAAAAGCCCACTCCACCAGATTGGAATAAGTATAAGAAGAATGTGCCTGACAGAGCTTTGAAACTGAGAAGAATGAAGGAAGAACTAATTGCTACAAACTATGGCACAAAGAATCAAATCACCAGATGGGCAGAGGTTAAAGTGATAGACACCTACAAAAGGTTGGAAGAAAGAAGGAAGAAAGATCCTTCCATGCCAAAGAAGCCTGACTACTCAGAGGTTACTGTTCAACAAGCTCAACCTTCTCAAAATCTACTTCAACATCTGCTCCTTCCACACTTGCCTTGAATGAAAGAAAAAGGCAAAGAGAGATGTCAGAAGAAGATAGGAAGAGGTATGAACAAGACTTCATCAAAGAAAGCGTCATCAACATTGTCCAATTTCACATTGATGATTCAAGTGACAAGATGAGAGATGTTTTGTCCAAGATTGCTCAGCAACTCTTACCACCAACCTCAACAATAAAAGGCCATCCTAGAAAACCATCAGATCCAAAAATTCTAAAATGGAAAGTTGATAAAAACTCCCATGAATTGACTTTGCTCAAATCAAATGGTGATGCTACCAAGATTAGAATGGAGGATGCATATGAGCTTAATGCAGAAGACCTCCAAGATCTGATGAATCTGGAGCTCGAAAAGGATGATGATGATGTTGAGTCTCTTAACTTTGATTTACAATTCAAAGGGCAAATAAGAGAACTCATGTTGATGAATAAAGATAAAAAATAATGTGTTTTGGCATCATCTGATCCAGGGGAGATTGTTGGGATTGAACCCTTTCAAAAGGAACAGGTTATACAAAGCCAAAACATCATCAGATGTTTGATCCTACATAACAGAGTTTCTAAACTCTGACCCAATCCTCTGATAAAGCCTAAGGTCTGCTACACAAGAATATTGAAGCCAAGGTCTGCTGAAGCAAAGCTCTGATGAAGAATAAAGTCAAAGGTCTGATGAAGACCAGCAGAGTTTATGATATCAGTGCTTTAGTGTAATCAGTGTTTTTTTTCTAGCGGATGATAGGTCTATCAGTGGTTAGGGTTAGTTACATTGTTATCTGTCACTATCAACCCTAACGTCATCAAAGATGCTCAGAGGTTAGAAGTGTTAGTATATATAGGTGAACTCCTTGTACAGTTTTCCTCATCTATTAAAAGATCATTCGCCAATAATCTTCTCTGCATTTCTGTACTATCAAACTTAGTTATAAAAGGTTGAGGGGGAGTTTGTGAATCTCATGCAAAAACTATAAGTTTAAAAACATGATCATGAAAGCAATCTTCCATTGATTGTGTTATAAAGTTTTTCCGCTGCAATTAATATCTTGTTTCACGTTCATTCATTTATCATTTAATTAAAACAACACAATCAAGTCAAACTCAGATCCTAACAAGTTTTGAAAGATTAAATAAAAGTAAAAACGTAAATACGAAAAAAAACAAATAGACAAGAAAGAATCACTTGGATCCAACTCATCTTTTATGCTACCTTTGATGATTTCCACACTTTGGACTTTTTAAGAGATTATCTTAGTTATAGTAGTAGGCCCCATCCAGGTAGCGTTACCCTCAACCTATTGGTCTGAGTCAGCAGGGATACAGTCCCGCAAGGTCGGAATATTGAACGATAATTAAGTAAGTTATTAATGCAAAATATGGTAGGCCCCCTTCCAGGCAACGTTACCCTCGGCCATATTGGTCTGAGTCAGCTGATGACTGTCGTAAGGGTCATGCAAAAACCTAATTAAACTGCGTAGATAGCGTAAGTAGGGTATCGTATCCACGGGGGATATGTGGTTTGTGTTTAGCTATATTATCTAAGTAATTAATTAAGAAAAGAGTAATCAGATTAAAGAAGTAACCCCACCCAGGATCTCGATTGCAAGTTTAACACAAAAAACTCGTTTATTGATTCAAACACCACATAGACATGTTTAAAAAAACTAATTAGCCGATTGTGATAAAAGAGGACTAAATACTTTGATTGCAAAACAACGAAAGGTTATCACACGATTATCAATTGAAGATTACCAAACCCAATCACTATCTAATATATCCCAATTACTAGAACTCTCGGGAATTGAAAGAATCAAAACTATGTTTCAAGTAAAATCAATCGTTTACAATCAAACTAAGAAATCAACACAAATGGTCTAGAGTACCAGTTAAAAGAACCAGAAAAACAAAGTTTAATGTGAAAATCTAGAAATCAATCATCCGAGGAAAGTCACAAGAGAAGTGAAGAGATTAAGGTAACATCCTCCAAGTTTCAGATTCTAGGTTTACACAAAACTCAATTTAATCATTAATTGGACACCACATAGACATGGTGCTGAAAAGTCGGTTAATTTCAGTGGTAGTCAAAAATAGGTCTTTATCATCAGATCTTTTACAGTTCAACTACCCTATTTACTAGTGTGACTTAACCTACTCTATGTCAATACATATACACATGCATACACATATGTGATACGACACAAATAGGAGTGTGAAAATCATGGTTTGATGTTAACCAAATGCGACGGTACTTACACATACACATAGATGCCTACATACTTACATACATACAAATACAAATTCATAGATGCTTACATACTTAAATAAAAGTATCATAAATATACATACATATCATACTCTCACACATACAAATACATGTTAGACCCAATACACACAATTATTATACAAATACGCACATACACTTACAAATGCATAAATAAATACATAAACATACAAATAAATACAAATCCAAAATTAAGCAGGGTTTTATAACTACCACACGTGGTGGTGGGATGCACGATAAAGGTTGCGTTGTAGTAGCGTGGGGTCTCGGTCTGATAGTGACCATGTTGTAGGTAGTACCAGATTTGGGTGGTGTAAGTGGTAGAGGTGTTGTGGTGATGCAGGTAGTAATGGTGGAGTTATAGTTGGTAGCGTCATTATACATTGTTGTGTTTGTGTCTTAATGTATTTCTCTCCTTTTCCTATTACTTTTATTTACAAGTGTTCTATTGGAGTTGTCTATAAAGTTATAAAGAAGTCTATAAAACAAAAACAACTGGATCATCCTTTCGGTTCTTACGCAAAACACTTTGATAAGTTTTGTAATGAACCCTTTTTTTTAATAATCCAATAAAGTTAAAATCTTAATTTTGATGAATGTATTATGTTTCTAGTATAGACTCCTTTTAATCCTTAATCCTTAGTCCTGAACCTTATAAACACCAATGAATTTCAAACATTAACGCTAGAAAACATGTACTCCATATCTTTTACTAAGTAACATTTGGTTCGAGAAAAGCACATTAACAATGACATTGGTTAACATCAATGATATAACAAAAGAAAATTAACCTGGATCAATGCTATCAACTTCGGTTTCTTTGTATATCGTCATACAACATATGATCGATAGACTTTTACTAGAAATCTAACATGACTACTAGTCATACTTAAACCTAGTTCACTCGTTCTAGTTCAATGCAATATCTCTTAGAAAAGCATCAAGATCTTCATTAACAGATCCACATTCACCAACACTTTCTTGGCAAGTTCTTGAAAACGCCTTCGCCCTTTCCATCATCTCGACCCTCGCAACACTCTTCATATCCATAAAATCTCCTACAATCTTTGAAATCTCGTCACTCTTAAAAACACCCACTTTATCCCTCATATTCCATCCAATCTTTGAAGATCATTTTGCTGTTAAGTGGTTGGTCCAACAATATCGGAAAAGTCAGCATCGGTACACCTGAAAACAAGCACTCCTTCACTGAATTCCATCCACAATGGGTCCAAAATCCCCCTGTTGACGAATGTAACAAAACCTTAAGTTGGCCGCACCATTCCACCACCATCCCATTCTCCCTACAAATTTCATTTAAATGTGAGGTTTCTCCTCTAGCCACCCACAAAAAGTTAACACCGCTTTGGGTTAATCCGGATGCGATTTCAGCCATTTCAGCACCTGAAACCGATAGGAAACTACCCAAAGAAACATACAAGACGGTTCTTGGTAGTTTGGAGTGACCACTTTATGTAAATAGGTTGGTCTGATGAGGGATTGGGTTTGATTTGGGAGTAAGGTATGTTTGGCCCAGATGTGTAAATTGGTGTTTGAAACCTATTTCGAAGGCTATCAATGGCTTCATTTTCTAACTCGTACATTGTTGATATAAGGACATAATTGGCTTTTATACCGAAGACTTTAGGTACAATGCCCTTAAACTTCTCACCAAAGCCACCATGAAAAATATTTGGAATGTCTGCTATTGTTAATGAAGATAATCCAGGAATATAATCTATGATCTCCTTTCCTCGTTCTGAAAAAGCAAAAGCAAAAACAAAAATGTCATGCAGTTAATATTTTATTAACAAATAATAACTAAACAATTATTATAATTGAAGGGAAGATATGCTTTCAATAAATTGTGTAAAATAGTAGTTTTTAGTTTGAAAATTGAATAGATTACAACATTATTTTGACAAAAGTATCATGAGTATGTTACGACTAATCTGGGTTTTCAAATGAGCGGAGCAATTCACGAGCTAAAAGCTAAATTATCTAACTTTGGGGGTTTGTTGAATTGGTTGCAAAAACGCAAAAACTAACTAAGAAAGTTGTGATCAAGATGAGAAAAAGTAACCTCCACCCGGAATTCCAATTACCCGTTTAACATAAAAACTTGTTTACTGATTCAAAACAGCACATAGACATGACCTTGGAATTAATGAATTTGATTAGCTAATAAGGATAGTTTTTAAGATTCACTATGCAACCTAATAACCTGTTTGTTTGTATCAACTACCCACCAATTTACCAACCCGCTAACAACGCAAGTAAGTTGTCAATGCGCTTAATAAACGACAAGTAATTCAAACACAAGAAACGTTTACCAATAATTCAACACAAGTGGTCAAGCTTTACCAGTTTAAAAGAATCCGTAAACAAAGTCTAATGCAAAACAGAATAATTATTCATCCGGGCAGAAGTCACGAACGTTTTAGCCGTGCATGCTCGTCATCATGATGCTTTGGTTTATGTGCTCAGCCATTAAAATTGTTGTGCGCGTCGTCTTCAAAAATCTTCCGTAGTATCGAACTCTGCTCCAAAGCTGCGTCCCACTCCCCCAAATTTCTGCCGTGAAAGAATTATATTATGTGATCCCAGCTCTTCTCCTTTAATATTTGTGTTCGATCCGTAAAACTCACCGCCTCTTCTTTCTTGTTCTAGCCCAGCCCAAAACATATTAATGTATCATGTAAGTTTATTGTTGAAGCCCACTTGTTTCCATCATAGTTTACGTAAATGAAGCCCACTTAAATTTAGCTTCCATCAATTTCTTGAGATGTTGAATTGGTCTGTACACAACTCTAAAAAAAACAAATGCCATTATCAATGCAATCATGTGCAACACTTATTGATATTCAATTTTAATCTCAAAAGCCTTTCAAAATTGCACTTAAAATTTATTAACAACACTTAATCAATACATTATTTATTAAAAACCTACACAACATAAAATAATATCTTATACTACCGATATCAATGCAATTTTATTACAATTAGTATACAGTAGAGTGCATCTAAAATGCACCGATCATCAGCAGGGATATCGTCCCGCAAGGACGGATAAAGTTTTAATAGTAGTTTGTTTATAAGGGGGTTCAAGCCGTTCTTACTTCCCCCGACTTGATGCTATCTGCCACAAGAGAAGTCCTAGTGAGCTTGAAACAAATCCTCGTAGGATCTATACACTAAACGAGACAATAACTTTACCCAAACACCCTTCTAACCCCCTTCAGGTAGTTAACGCATTTTATATAGACCGTAGATACAAGAATTAATGAATCAACAAGACATAAAGAAAGTTTTAACTAAAGTTCACTATCAATATAAAAAACTAGTTGTTAAAGTCATTAATACATACCCAAATAAAAAGTTGCCAAAGGTTGGAAATCAAAAGTAAATCATAAAAGATTCGTCTTCACCAAGTGATGTAACAGATTTAGCCAAGCATGGCCTTGTTTGACAAGAACTCTTATGATTGATCTTGGATCCCGAGACTACTACACAATCTAAAAGATGAAATATGGATGATAGTGGTGGGTGTTGGTGTTGTAGTGGTGGTGGACTTATGGCAAGTGTGAGAGAAGTGGTTTGCCAAGGGATGCCTTTCTCCAAAGCCAAACACCTCCATTTATAGCTGAAAACAGAGGGCAAGCACGGCCCTGTGGTGGCCATTTTCTCTCCCTTCATTAACTGTAGATGTCAGGTCTTGTACCAACACGCCCCGTGATGTCATAGCACAGCCCCGTGGTCAGTGTACTTGCTGTACTATAAAGATTCCCTGAATCTTAGAATTGACTGTGACCCATGTCGGGTTGGCACGACCCCGTGTTGGTTGTCTTTTGCTGTTGTCTTTTTCTGCAGAGAATTTGACTGGGCAAGGCCCATGTTGGGTTGACCATGGCCCCGTGGTGGTTTGTCTGTTGCTGTTGTCTTTTGTACATGGAATCTTGACTGGGCACGGCCCCATACCTGGTGGGCAAGGCCCGTACCTAAGCTTCTGTTTTCGCTTATTTTGTTGTTTTGAATGTGATTGGGGGTTCGGCAAGTCGTGCCAATCCTTCTCCTTTGTATTTTTGTTGGTTTCTGCTGTTAATTTGTTTCTTTTATTCGTTTAAGCTCTTTTTATCCCGTAATTTAAAAGTAAACAAAGAAACAAGCTTTTTCCAACATTAATACCGAAAAAGGTTGATTTTACGTCTTGTTTGATTTAATTTATATGTTGCATTTTGCATACATCATAGACTTATATATGCTTACCCAGCTTATGCTTCAACTTATATGTTCGATATTACATGCTAATCTTATACGTGTTTGTCATCCATCATACTCAAATTCATACATTCTCACTACGTGTTAGTCACACTTGAAATCTATACATCTGCACATGTAACAACTCGTAAAAACTCGTCTAATGAAATCCCAACACATGTCCTACTAAACCTCGTATGCCCACGTGCTAAGCGAGAGGGACCAAGGTTGCCGTTATGTTAAAGTTATAACCTCTGAATGGCGCCTATAAAAGTCGAGGGGCCAAAGTGCAAAATGCCAAAATTTTATGTTCTGAAGAGGTCTTACGGAGCGTAAGCCCTAGTGCTTACGGACCGTAAGATTAAAGGAGAAAATGCTTCAGAGAGGCGGTTACGGACCGCAACCATATATAGTTACGGTCCGTAACCATTTCAAAACCAGGGGCGCCATAAAAGGCTTACGGACCGTAAGCCATTACCCTTACGGTCCGTAAGGGATTGCCAGTGGCAGATTTCTTGGCAATTTGTTGCCCTGCCACCTTGCACGCGCATGCCACCATGATTGTTGATCTTGACACGTCCAAAAACACCTGGAGACCCCTCATGACACTCCTGGACACTTGTCTTGGCCTCATGATCTCTCCTCAACTATAAAAGGGCACCCCTTAAGCCTCATTCCTTGCTCATCTTCATCTTTCTCCTCTCTTGCTCAAACTTGGAAGTTCCGGAAGCATTTAGGAGCATCCTCTGAGCTATTAAGTCTTTCTTGGATCACTTGTAAGTGTTTCATCTTGCTTTAGTTGCTTTTGTTAGGCTTTAAGCCAATGTCAAATCGTTTCCGTAAAAACGCTTTGACCTTTGGCCAAGACCATTACGGTCCAGCCATTGTTTGATGCGAACATGGCTACGTGATCGTAATTAGGTAGGTGTTAATCCCTTAAAAGGGCACCTCCTAATTACCACGTTTGCTTGGTCAATTGACGGGTCAAAGTTATGGTCAATAAAAGTCAACGGATCAGTTTTTGAAAATGATTCATATAGGCTAATATTGGTGTTATAAAATGTGTTTTATACCTTAATAACTTGGCAATAATTATATGAACATGTTCAGCTCGTCACTTCCAGGTTTAAGGGCGGTTCGCAACCGAAAGTCGCAAGGATTGACTCCTTCTTTGACTTTCAATTCTGACCCGGTTTAACAACTTGGGCTACTAACTTTAAGTTGTTTTAGTACCATGTTATAGTATAGTATAACCCTATGGTGTTACACTACATGGTCGTCTAATATTCTGGGTTTTATGCAAGTATCCGATATTATGACAAATCTTGACTAAAATGCCATTTTTGCATAAACTAAGGTTTTAAACACCAACAAGCATACAAATGATTTATATACTGATTTGTTAACTTAAATAAATTATTTTGATGTCAACATTCTAGTCATAAGATGCATTTTGATTAAGTGTCGTTAATAATGCTTATAAATGACTAAAATGCCCTTTTCGGCATTTTAGGAGGTTTAAACATAACTTTTCCATCAAAACTAATAGCATACTGATGTAATATCATAATATGGATTATTTGGGATATCAAAACAGTTTATGAATCGAGTTTGCATATAAGTCCTTGTATAATGTCGATAAATGACGATAACGCCCATACAACGCATAAAATGGTTTTAACAATACTTTTGACATCTAAACCTTTTACCTACTGTTATACTATACTAAATAACATATTTTGAGTATACAAACTTAATCATAACCTCAGTTTTCATTAAACTCGCTTAAATCGTCATTTTGCGCGTTTATCACCGTTTCGGCACATAGTATGGTTTAAAACCATAACTATGAACCAAAACTTGTTACCTACTGATTATTAAACTTATTTCAAATATTTTTACAGTAGGTACAAGCCCCGAACTCAGAATCCCAAATATGACATCAAAGCTATGTGTGAATGACAAAAAAAGCCCTTACGGGGCATAATTTGGTTTAAATTTAACTACCACACATATATTTGATATCTTACTGATATAACATCATAAAATACATAATTTTACAGAATGTTTATGACCTTGACATCAGTTTACTTACAAATCTCTTTATAAGGCATAAAATGACCAAAACGCCCTTCTAAGACGTAACTTGATTTTAAACATAAACGGGCATCCATTTTAATATCTTACTGATATTAAAAATATTTAAAACATATTGGCATATGGAACTTATATATGACTCATCCGGTTACCAGGTTTCACTTATATGCGAACGGTTAAGCCTATGTAACTAGTTTACGTAGTTAACCAAAACGGGTTTAACCTTATCATTTTTATATCAAAATCCCTAATGTTATGTGTTTACCCATATTATACAAGTATTAATACTTTTCGGGTCTAAATAACATTCTATTACGGTCACCACTTAATCTAGCGTATCGTACCGTATTTACTAAACGTAAGACTAACCTGTTCAAGTCTATGACTTAACTAAGGACCCGTTAGCATTCTAATTGGTTAATAATACCATCATTCCAGACTAGACGCCTTCTGGTAGATTGTCCTGTACTTACTGTTTGACTAGCGGCTGAGTTAACTATATCTCAAAGATTTAGTTCAGGTAAATACTTATAACCTATTTTCCCTATATGGGCTTGGGATACGGTAAATTATTACCGCTTGGTTGGGTACGGGATCATGTTTTGTCCAGTTGTGATTTTAACTAAATCTCATAACTTGGTTTAATCTGTATTGCCTGATAACTTAAACATTGGGGGTGGGCTTGACCGTGTCTGCGATATTCTTAGGCTCATTAAAGTGCTAATGGCCACGACCTATGCACGGGGTGTAGGCATACACCCGTCAGAATCAATTTTAGCAACACTTTCAGAAACTTGGTCATTTTCCTTGAAACCAATGCCAAATTTTATGTTGCTCTTGATTTGATTTTCTAACATAATTTCATAACCTTTGAAAGACTCTACCCATTTTTCACATGTGATTTGGGTAGATTCTAACTCCTTTTTGCAAACTTGGTATTTCTCTACCATAGTTTGGAGTTGGTCTTTGGTTATGCTTGCCTCATGCTTTAGGCTGCTGATTGCAGAATCTTTGTTAACTAACTTTGTTTTCAACTCTTTTGTGAGTTTTTCAAAATTTAGTTCATCTTCCAAAATTATGTTTCTAAGATTTTCATTGACCTTTTTTATGTTTGCAAAAGCTATTATGCATTTCCAGAACATAGATCTTTAAGGATCAGATGTGATACCTTAGAAGCAGCCATTAAAGCACAATCACAATCATCTTCACACACCTTGGTATCCCATGGATCAGATAGAGAGTTCTTTTCTTCATCAACATTTTATTTTGAAACCACTGCTTCATCACAACTTTGAAACTCATTAGATTTAGACACTTGTTCCAAAGACTCATCACCTTGAACAATTGTCTCTAAGGCCATTAAACAAAAATTTTCATTTTCAAAATCATTTTTTGTTATAAGAGCAAAGTTTTCATCAGTTAATTCCTCAGGCAAACTACTCCAGTCAACAAAGCCTTGAGTAAAAAAGCTTTGCTGGTTAACCTCTGCCGGAGTAATGGTTTGAGTAGTTTGAGTGACATGAGGTGCTTGTTGCACATGCACTTGAGGTGGTGGTGCTTGGACATATTGAATTTGTGGAACAGTGGTTTAAACATAATGCACTGGAACAGTGGTAGCAGGGTGTGCATAATGTTAATGAAAAGTGTTTTGCACTTGATGAGCATGGGTATATTGGGAATATTGAGCAGTGCTTTGTGTGTGCTGAGGTCTAGGGCCAGGATGTTTTATAATTGGTCCTGAAGTTTCAGATCTGCATTCTCTGGCAAAGTGTCCTAACCTAATACACTCATAGCACTTGATTTTATATTTATCCAGCCCAACTTTCAACCCATGATGCAACCCTGGGAATTTTCTACCAGTTCTCTTGTAAAATTTACTAGCTATAACACTTAATAGAGCCAGTTGGTGCAAAATGTCCATCTCTTCTAAATCAGATGGTTCAAAGTGTTGAAGATCCTTCAACTCAAAGGAAAAGTTATTAGAGGTTCGACTTTCCCCACTTGCAGTGAATGTGTAGTTGGGCGAGTAAGAATCAGAGTTAAAATTTCCTCCAGAAGTTATGTTAATAAACTGATCATAACCCTGATCCTTTCCACTACCAGATCCCTATTCTTGGCCAAAAAGAGCTGTGTTACCCAAAGTGTAATCGTCAGTTATTTTTCCAGGCTCCTGAAGCTTCTTTTTCTGGTTCAACTCTTTCTCATAAGTGAGGTGTCTACCATGAAGCTGTGTGAGTGTCATCTCTTTAAAACCAACAGATGTTCGTGTAATGTAAGCTACAGTCTCCCACTTCTCTGGTAATGATCTTAGGAAACGACTATTGACAGTCGAATTAGGTAATTCAACGTTCACCAGTTTGAGTTCACTTATGAGACAGCTAAAACGTTCGAACTGTTGGGTTAGAGACTCTCATTTGACGTGACAGAAGGTTTCATACTGTTGATTCAGAATTTCTCTATTGTTTTCAATCACTTCCTCAGTTCCACTGAATTGCACTTTTAGTGCATCTCACAACTCCTTTGCACTATTACAGTGGAGCAATCTAGCATAGATCTCATTGGGTAAACCAGAAGCAACAATACTAAATGCCTTAGCATCCAACTCTATTTTTTGGAAATCCTGCTCGGAGTAGTTTTCAGGATTTTTGGGCACTTGAGTATTGGGATCCTCTGTACTTGGAACCAATGGAACGTGTGGTCCAAATACAACGGATCGCCAGCAACCAGTGTTTTGCTGAGCTATAATGTGAGCCATCTAACGCTGCCAGATGAAATATTCATTTCATTTCATTTCAGCATCGGTGGTTTAAACATAGATCCAATGTTGGAATCCGATGTGTTTTGAGACATTTCTGAATGGTTTTCAACAGATTTGTGTTTTAAAAACTTTAAACGTAATAAAACTCTGTTTTCCAAAGAAAACTATCAAACGAATTAGCAGGGATAGCTGATATTTCAAATCAAATTGATAGTTAAATCAAATTTTGATTGACCAAGCTCTGATACCAATTGTTAGGATCTGAGTTTGACTTGATTGTGTTGTTTTAATTAAATGATAAATGAATGAATGTGAAACAATGATTAATTGCAGCGGAAAAACTTTATAACACAATCAATGGAAGATTGCTTTCATCATCATGCTTTTAAACTTATAGTTTTTGCATGAGATTCACAAACTCCCCCTCAGCCTTTTATAACTAAGTTTGATAGTACAGAAATGCAGAGAAGATGATTGGCGAATGATCTTTTAATAGATGAGGAAAAATGTACAATGAGTTCACCTATTTATACTAACACTTCTAACCTCTAAACATCTTTGCTGACGCCAGAGTTGATAGTGACAGATAACAAATGTAACTAACCCTAACCAGTGATAGACTTATCATCTGCTAGACAAAAAACTGTTACATTGAATAAACATTGATTACACTAAAGCACTAATATCATAAACTCTGCTGGTCTTCATCAGACCTTTGACTTTATTCTTCATCAGAGCTTTGCTTCAGCAGCCCTGGCTTCAATATTCTTGTATAGCAGATCTTAGGCTTTATCAGAGGACTGGGTCAGAGTTTTGAAACTCTGTTATGCAGGATCAAACATCTGATGATGTTCTGGCTTTGTATCATCTGTTCTTTTTGAAAGGGTTCAATCCCAACAAAACTTTTTACAAAAAATTGTTTAGATTAGACGTTAACGATAAGCTGGTACTAAAAGCTCTTGTGTCCTTGAACGACCTCGGTATCTTACCATCATTATACTACGTCTACGATGGGTGCACTTGCCCTAACGTGTATAGGGTGGTAGTATTGTATCGTGTTTTATAAATGTAAACTTGATTCACGAGTAAAAAGTGATTACAATATACAATAAGTTATAACCACACTCACCCACGTAAGTCTAGCATATAGTTTTGGGTGTAGGCATCAAAGTGTGAATGTTGTTATGTGTAAGATTGTCTTGAAGTATTGATTGTATATGTTGAAACGTGTATATATGCATGCGTATATGGGTGTTCGATCTTATGAGATTTTCCTCCCCGCGTGTTTAGATTTAGAATTCTGTATTAGCGATTTTGAATAGGGTTTTAAGCGGTGAGCTTGCTTTATTGGAAGTATTTTATATCGCAAGGAGAAAAGTTGTGCTTGAAATTCTTGTGGAAAACTTGGTTTTGAAAAGTATTTTTAGCAAAAAGCACTTATAGATAGTCAGGCTTCGTTGGTATTGGCGTGTATATTTAGGGTTACTATGTCCAGAGTATGCATGGGAAGTTAGGTTGACTGGTGAGATGGTGGTGGTGGATTGACTGAATGGTAGTTTGATGGTAAGGTGTTGGGTTCCGTCTAATGTCTATCGGTATAACGCTTGGTGCACACGACACGGTGTACGAGGGAGTTATCGACCATGAGTGTTAGGTTGTGAGTATAAGTGAGGTTTGTAAGAGTCGTCGTCGTTCTAAGGCGTTGATGTATTTACCGGTAGGAGAGCTAGCTCTACGTTGGGATCTATTGTTGTGGATCAAAGGGTCGAGGGTGTATGGGTCAGCTATATGCGTTCATTGGTTTGGTTGGCTATCGGTTGATTATTTTTTACCAACTAAGCGAGGTTAACGAAGTGACATCTATAAGAATTACACGTATGTGAGAGAAAGTTTTCTTTGGTTCCCTTTAGGGAACAAAATGTATTTAGTACAATAGTATAATACGAGTGTGTTTCAGCGATTGGCTCGAAATAAGAAATTTGTGGGCAGAGATTCGTTAATCCGACTAGGTTGATAGGTAGCATTTTATAAGACTTTAGAAAATCAGGTAAGGAAATATTTAAGGCATGAATGTGATTTCCACGCATGTGATATACGTAAATAGGTTGTAGAGTTAAAATACGTTTGGTAAAACAATGAGATCTGAGATAAGTAGAAAATTTGACACAACGATAAAAGGTTTATGTATAAGATTTAATCGAGTAGTTGTCATGAAAGTGGTCGAGTTGCGATTCGATCTCTCATTGAGATGTAGCATCACTCCTAACTCTAGGATAAGATCTCTTCAAGGAATGGGAATTGGTAACAATCACCGAGGTAAGGAATTCATCCCTATCTCGTTGGTGAATTTGTTGTAAGAAGGGAAGGAGTGGAGCCAATCGTCAAGGTAAGGGAATCACTCCTATCTTGATGATAATGCTTCCATCTTTAGGAATATGAGTAACGTCTTCTTTGTGGGTGACGTTTGAGATCGTACACATAAATAGCATGTAAAATGTACGAAAGGATAGGCACGATATGTATATATAATCGTAGTGAAAATAATTTTGAATTTAAGAGAAGGAAAATTGAATCATTTTATGTATACGATTGATAGTAGTATAGTGATGGTTCGATTAAAACATAGATTGTTCTGAAACGGAACTTTGACTAACCGAAGTAATCGAAAGTCCTTTTGAATTCGGGAAACATGCTTTGGCCTAACAGGTAGGACACTCTCGCCGAAATTTTGGTTAACGATATTTACCCTTCCGGTTACTACATGCCCGTAGTCAATCGACAGTTCGAGACTTTGGCGTGATTGAAAATCGAGGAGTGGGACTAGTTACCAAGATGCGGGTACCACCCCTAACTTGATAATGTCGTCTAAACGTGATTGGTACTTACAAACCAAGGTAAGGAAAGAAATTCCGACTTGTTGGTAAGGGTCCACTAGAATGAGAAATGGAAATTTTCATCAAGGTGAGGATGTCACTCCTAACTTGATGTATAATTTTGAGAAAATCGAGAATGCGAATTGAGAGTTCTTCACCAAAGTGAGGGTTTCACGCCTATTTTGGTGGAGTCGTCTCGTTTGTGTAATGAGAGTGTTTCCATGTCTTCACATGGCCATTGCCTTAGTCGTTATAAAGTCTCTTGCAATCTATTTCGTTCCACCCCGATGTTTCCGCCATCGGTTAGGGTGTGACAGATCGGCAGAGCCATAACTATAGGGAATTAGGAAAAATTGCCATGATTTGACCTAGTCTATTGTCTAAGTACACATACGTGACCACTCTTGATTTTCATGCTTAAGATACTTAAATTCTTCATACTTTGCTTCTTGTCTTACCTCTTGTTAAATATGCCTAAAATGCCCTTTTGTTATAAACTAAGGTTTTAATCACCAACAAGTGTACAAATGATTTATGTACTGATTTGTTAACTCAAATAAATTATTTTGATGTCAACATTCCGACCATAAGCTGCATTTTTGTTAAAAGTCGTTATTGATGCTTATAAATGACTAAAATACCCTTTTCGGCATTTTAGAAGGTTAAACATGCTTTCATCATCAAAACTAATAACTCACTGATGGAATATCATAATATGAATTATTTGGGATATCAAAACAGTTTACGAATTGAGTTTACCTTTAAGTCCTTATATAATGTCGACAACGCCCTTACGGCGGTTTTATCTACACTTTTGACTTCCAAACCTTTTTCTAATGAATAGTATATTAAATAACACATTATGGGTATATAAACTTGATCATAATCCCAGATTTCTTTAAACTTCATTTAAATCGTCATTTACCGCATTTAACGTCGTTTAGGCGCATAGTATGGTTTAAAACCATATTTAAGGACCGAGACTTATTACCAACTGATTTCTAAACTTATTTTGAATATTATTACAGTAGGAACAAGTCCCGAACTCAGAATCCCAAATATGATATCAATGCTATGTGTGAAATGACTAAAATGCCCTTACGGGACATAGTTTGATTTAAAACTATCAACCACACATATAATTGATATCTTACTGATATAATATCATAAAATACATGTTTATGCAGAATGTTATGGGCTTGACATCAGTTTACTCGCAAACCTCTTTTATAAAGGGTAAAATGACCAAAACGCCCTTTTGAGGCGTAACTTGATTTTAAAACCATATCGGGCATACATGTTGACATCCTACTGATATCTTAACATGATTAAAATATAATGGCATATGGAACTTGTATACGACTCATCCGGTTACCCGGTTTCGCTTATATGCGTACGGTTAAGCCTACTTGACTAGTTTACGTATTTTAACCGAAACGGGTTTAACCTTATCATTTTTATATCAAAATCCAGAATGTAATATGTTTACCATAATAAACAAGTCTTAGTACTTGTCGGGTTTAAACTACATTCTATTCCGGTCATCACTTAATCTAGCGTTTAGAACCGTAAATATCTTTTAAGCTAGCCGGTCCGAGTCTATGATGTAGATAGGACCCGTTAGCATTCTAATTGGTTATTGAAACTATCATTCCAGACTAAAGCCTCCCGGTAGATTGAATACCTAAACTTATTTTCTGATATTCGGCTGGGTTATATCTTGTTGAAGAACTAGCTCAGGTAAATACTTTTAGCCTATTTTCCCTATACGGACTTGGGATACGGTATAATAATACCGCTTGGTTGGGTATGGGATAATGTTTTCGGATTGTGATTTAACTAAATCTTTATAACCCATTTTATTCTATTTTGTTTGATAACTTAAACATTGGGGGTTAACTCGACCGTGTCTTGGATATCCTCGGCTCATTTAAGTTACTAATGACCACGACCTTACGCGCGGGTTGTGGGCATAAACCTGTCAGATGCTAATGCAAAATAATATTGAATCCTATTGGTGGATTGTTAGTGGTGTGTCGGTTAATCAAGTAATTTGGTTTTTGCACCGGACCCCATATGTATTGACAAACATGTAAAACTGTAAACAAGGTCATCTTGACCTATCCCAAGTTATTTATAAAATGTGCCAAGTGCACCTAAAACCATTTTCGTTAAGATTTTCAAAATGTGTTGGTTATTAGTATTTACCAGTGAAAGCTGACGTATTTTCAAAAGATCAAGTTACAGGTGACAATACGAAATAGGCTGGGAGCTGCTTGGTAGTGACATAAGAGGATTTTGCAAGTCCTTAGTTGCCTAAAGTCTGTTGAACAAATACTTTGTATATATTTATTTCGATCCGCCTGTGGATCTTTCATTACAAGCCTTGTAATTTATTTTTGAATTTTGAACACTCGGTTTGTAATAGTAATTTAAATCCAAGACTTCCGCTGTGCTGTGTTTGTTTGGTTATGATGTTATCAACTACGTCACGATATTCCCCAACCGGGCCCACTGGGTTACACATGGAAATAGGGGTGTGCCAGTTTTTAGGTTTTCCTTCTTTTTCTCAAATTTTTCCTCTTTCTGCTGAAACAGCATAGGGCTGTGTTCGATCAACACGGGGCCGTGTTACAGGTGCACGGGGCCATATCTAACTTCCAGTATCCGAGAACCTGAAAACAGAAACTTTTCTTTAACAGCACAGGGCCTTGCCATCTTGTCACGCCATCGCGCATAATTCTCCACAAAAAACGACCTGGTGCATGACCTCCACCTCCGACAAAGAAATAAAATTGCCATTAGAAGAACCCAGGTGCTTTCTTCGAAAAAGACTTCAAGCCAAAAACCGACAGAAAGCCTCCACCCAAAACCCTCCTATGGCAGATCAACGCACTTTTATGGATTACCTACGGTCTACGGTCGTTAATCTTGGAGCCGCAATCAACCCTCCTAATGTCGATGCCAATAACTTTGAGCTTCGACCACACCTCATCCAAATGCTCCAAAATTCCGCCACCTTTCACGGCCTACCCGACGAAGATCCCCATCTACATATTACCAACTTTTTGGAAATATGTGACACTGTTCGGATCAGCGGAGCCTCTAACGATGCTATTTGATTCCGTATGTTCCCTTTTTCCCTTAAAGACCGAGAAAAATCTTGGCTAAAAAGCCTTCCAAGTGGGTCCAAACACACTTGGGATGAACTTGCCCAAAAATTTCTCTACAAATATTTTCTGCCTGCTAATACTACCAAACTCATGACCGAGATTAACTGTTACTCTCAAGATGACGGGGAGTCTTTGTACGAAACATGGGAAAAGTTCAAGGAGTTGCTAAGGAAATGCCCACATCATGGTCTTGAACGATGGCAACAAGTCTCCATTTTCTATAATGGACTATTACCACACACAAGGCAAATCCTTGATTCCAACTCCGGGGGACTCCTCGGGAATATGCGACCCGAGGAAACTTATAATCAAATTGAGGAATTGATCAAAATAGTTTTCAATGGCACATCCCTAGGTGGTCAAAATGAATTGCCCCGGGTGCCCATAAAGTGGACGAAACAACCTCTTTACAAGCCAAATCGAAGCATTAACCACAAAAATAAAGAAACTTGAATTAAATAAAACGGTTTCGGTTATGGCTTGTGAAGGGCGTGGCGGACCACATGAAAACTGGAGTTGTACGAAAGAAATGGAAAATCAAACGAAAGTGGTAAACTACCTTAACAACCGCCCTTGCCCCCGGGTGGTCAAGGAAACACCTTCAACCCCGAATGGCGAAATTAATCCAACTTTGGTTGGAGAGAATCAAGGGGTAGCAACCAACAAAATCAAAACCGATAATCCAACTTTCAACAACAACCCTGAAATGAGCAACAAGGTTTCCAACCACAACAACAAGGAGGATGAGAGAGGCTTGAGGATCTCATCACTCGCCTTTTCTCCGAATCCGACAAAAGGTATTCGGAAAGGTTCATACAAACCGAAGCCGGAATTAGAAACCAATGGGAAAGCATGCCAAACGTTGAAAACAAGTAAGCCAACTTGGCCAAATTTTTTCCGAAAGACCACAAGGAGCCTTGTCTTGTAACACTGAAACAAACCCAAAAGCCCAAGTAAACATGGTCAATTTAAGAAACCGTAAGGTAGGACCCGACGAAGAACCAACACCACCGCCTGGCACACAACCCACAAACGCACCTATAACAAATAACCAAGGAATCACTCAACCCCAAAGCAACGAACCAACCAAAACACCTCTGGTCCATTACCCCAGTCGTTTACTCCTGCAAAAGAACGACGAGCAATTCACTAAGTTTGTAAGTTTGATTAAACAACTCCATCTCAACCTCCATTTTGTGGAAGTCTTCACCCAAATGCCAAAATATTCCGAGTTGATGAGAGACTTCCTAACCCACAAAAGGAAGATTGAATCTGTTCAATAAGTCAACCTAAAAGAATGCCCGGCGACACTCCTCAACAAACTCCCCCAAAAGAAGATCGATCACGGAAGCTTCACCATCCCTTGCTCCATTGGAGGATCACCAATAAGGAGCGCTCTTGCCGACCTCGGGGCTAGTTCAACCTGATGCCCGCCTCTATGTTTAACCATATCAGACTAGGAAAGTCACATCCTACAAGGATGAGCATTCAACTCGCGGATAGGTCGGTAAAATATCTTCAAGGTGTCGTCGAAAATATCTTGGTAAAGGTTGGGGAATTCGTTTTCCCGATGACTTTGTGATTCTATATATGGAAGAAGAAACCAAAATCCCGCTCATTCTAGGAAGACCATTCCTTGCCACTGCACGGGCAATGGTGGACATGAGTGATGGAAGACTAACATTGAGGTTAGGTGACAAGGAGGTCAAGTTTGAAGTGGAACAACGGGTGGAGGATCATCCGTCAACTACATAAAAGCCATAGACTCGAGCCTAGACTATGCCCTTCATCGATGCAACTTGGGATGCGAGCCATCTCACTCGGGTAACATTTGACCACCTTTGGTCTAGCCAAGGACCCTTATAAAGGTGGCGCACCGTGAAGGCATTCCATAGACTATCCTTAGGTTAATTAGTTTTAGCATAATCTTTAGTTTAATGTTTTTCTTTGAGTTTTCTCTTTAGGAATAAGCTACACGCAAGGGAAATATAGAAAATTGCCAAAGGGACGTTGAACTAGCACCCCATGCATAAAAACAGAGGGACGTTGAACTAGCACCCCATGCATAAAAACGTACACTTCCCAACATGAAATCTTCATAACCATAAGTGCAGCACGGGCCGTGTTAGGTAAGCACGCCCCCGTGCCTCAGTGTCTGCAGATAAAATTTTGACTCTAGAACAAAGACACAGGGCCGTGTCCATAGGCTCTCCCCCATGCCAAGCTTCTGAAAATTTTCGTTAATGACATTTTTTGAGACGGGGCCGTGCCATCTAAGCACGCCCCCCATGTCTGCCTTCTAAACATATTATGAGAAAACTGTTACTGGCACTTTTTGACACGGAGCCGTGCTACCCTACCACGCTTCCGTGTCCGGTTTTCTTAAAATTTGTTGTTTGTATCCCACTTTTTACACATTTAATCAATTTTAACCAATTTTAGTCACATCGAGGACAATGTGTAATTTAAGTGTGGGGGTTTGAACTTGAAGTTGTTTGTCCTAAAATCAAGCCTTACACAAAACTCTAACTTGGAACCGCTCAACCACCCTAAATCTTTTTAGAAAAATACATTTTTGTTTTTTTAGCTTGTCTTGTTTATAGTTTAAGAAGGAAACAAGTTCTAAAAATTTTGTTTTTATAAAATTTTACAGCCGATAGCGCCGTGATCGAATGAACCATATAAGAAAAAATTATAAAAAGGCATGACAAATCTTTGTAAAATTTGATTATATATATGTTTTCACATTTTTACCCTATTTCCCACAAAATGTGAGTTTTGTGCCTTTACCGAGCATCCAAATATATATCTTTACTAAATGCTCATTTTCATTTTTTGTGTGAATAGCCGTATGGTTCTTACAAATCTAATACTTGACAAAACAATACATTCACAGTCCTTACCAACTAATCCAAGTAAGTATATGATGAAGGCATTAGGATTTTTATTTACACCCTCTTTTTCATTGTTAACTTATTTTTCCTTTCATCTCCCTACCAAAAAACATAAAAAAAATAAAAAATTCCCCTAGAAAGCCCCTTTGAGCCTAAACCATCAATTCGAAAACCCGCAAAACGCCATTTTGCACAAACTACCCGTCACCCTAAACCAATTTTTAACTTTTACACCCCTTTTTGTTTTTAGTAAAATGCGGTTCTTTTGAAAATGTATATAAAAAGAAGTGACTTAGTTATTCTCTTTATAAAAAAAATCTCTATAACTACTTGGAATAAATAAGCAAAGTTATTACTTATAAATTTGTAATTCACAACTAAGTCACAAGTAAATAAAATTTTCAAAATGAAAACCGACATTTTTACCTTTTTAGCCACTTCTAAATAAAACTATCATACCCCCAGCCAAAACCCTACCCTTTTAAAAGCCCTCTTGATATTTACACGGATTTTGTTAAAAAGGAGGAGGTTTGACTACTTGGCAATCCTATGGTAGGAGTAAAGTCCCATATCGGTATCGAGCGCTTCACTTAGACATTTTCGGTTGAGTGTTGAGTGATCATTTGCGAGGTATGTGAAATTGTAGCTAAATGAAATTTTATAAAGGCATGTTATGCCAAAAAAAATATCTATTTTTCTTGAAGATGTTCAAGTAAATAAGGTCGAATAGGATTGTAAATAAATTAAAAACAAAAATAAAAGAGCTTGGATTCCCGATACTCTGTAAACAAGACCCAAAAACTTCTTCTCAACCTAGTCCATTTGGGTGTGTAAGCAATTATAAAAGAGTTTTGCTTAAGGACGAGCAAATATTCAAGTGTGGGGGTATTTGATATGCGTCAAATGCAACATAAAAATTATATCAAATACGGTATAAAATCAACCATTTTTAATACTAATGTTGGGAAAATGCGTTTCTTTGTGTACTTTTATTTTTAGGATTAAAAGAGCTTAAATGTACAAAAGGAACAAATTAACGACAAAATCCAGCATAAGTACGAAAGACGGGAAGACAACGTACTAAACCAACCCACTAAGCCTCAACCCGAAGACAAAAACAACAAGTCAGAATACTGGCAGAGAATGACATGTACAACAAGTACAAGGGCCACGGGGTCGTGTTGTTGATGCACGGGGCCGTGTAGCAGGCTGATCTGACATCTGCATTGAATGAAGACAGATAATGAAGGAGACACGGAGCTGTGCTCTGCAGGCACGAGGCGGTGTAAAGGGTTTGTTGCTGGGTATAAATAGGGGTGTTTGGTTTCATTCCAATCTATCCCTTGGCAAACCACTTCTCTCTCACCAGCCACCATTCCACCACCTTAATATCACCATCATCCACTAATTTCATCCATTTTCTATCTTAGAGTGTGTAGTAGTCTCGAGATCCAAGATTGATCGTAAGATTTTTTGTTAATCAAATGCCATGTTTGGCTAATCTCTTACATCACTTGGTGAAGACAAGTTATTTATGTATTACTTTTGATTTCCTAGCTTGGTAAACTTTTTAATTGAGTATGTATTAATAACTTTAATAACTAGTTTTTTTATATTGAAAGTGAATTTTATTCTATCATCCTTCATGTTTCGTTGATTCACTCACTCGTGTCTTTACTCTCTATATAAAGCATGGTAACTGCCTGGAAGGGGGTTAGAAGGGTGGTATGGGTAAAGGTCTTGCCTCGTTCAGTGTATAGATCCTACGAGGACTTGGTTTCATTAGAACTTCCCTTGAGGCATATAACATCAAATCGGGGGAAGTAAGAATGGCTTTGCGGTTCACAGCTCATTAGGACTTCCCTTGAGCCCCTTATAAATAAATTACTATTAAAACTTTAAACCAGCTTTGTTGGGTTGTATCCCTGCTGACTCAGACCAATATGGACGAGGGTAGCGTTGCCTCCTAAAGACGGACATGCCACATTTTTCATTAATAACTTACTTAATTATCTTTCAATATTTCGGCCTTGCGGGACTGTATCCCTGCCGACTCAGAAATGGCTGAGGGTAGCGTTGCCTCCAAAAGGATACGTAAATAACGAGTCGGAACCAAGTGATTCTATCTTGTCTATTTGTTTCTTTTATTATTATTTAGTTTGTTTTTATTTATTACAATCTTTTCCTTAAAAAAACGGTTATATTAGACACCGACGATATTCCGGTATTAAAAGCTCTTGTGTCCTTGGACGACCTCAGTATCTTGCCATCACTATACTACGCCAACGATGGGTACACTTGCCCTAAAGTGTTGTAGAGAATGGTAGTAAATATCGTGTTTTATAAATGTAAAGATTGAATATACGTGTGAAAAGTGCTTAAAATATATCCAAAAATTATACCCACACTCAGACAGGTCAGTTAGTATCAAGAATTCGGTTAATTTATTATATAATATAATAATTAATCTAGTCCATATTGTCATGTAGTATCATGTAAGTCAAGTATGGAGGTGTGATTAACCTAATTATATGATTCACGAAAGCATAAAGTCACCAACTTAGTTGATGACCTGGTTGGTCATGAAGAAAATGAAAATACAACTAACTAGGTTGCTAAGTAGCCAAGTAAGAACAACCCGGGCGTGTCATACCCAACATGGCAAATGTTGGAGACGAGGCGGGGTTATCTTACTTTGATTCTTGGAAGCTACTTAGGTATTCTTGCCACTAAAACAAGTGAGGTAGGTGGAATCATGGTTGGATAGCCAAGGCTTCCATTGTTCACACCTTCTCCAAAACACAAGTCTTTCAACTTTAAAGGTTGAAAGGTTGGATGGTTCCAACACTTTGAAGTCACTCGGGGATTTTTAGGGCAGAATTTTACACAGGATATGAGCCTTTTTCTTGTGGAAATCAAACACTACACAAACCCACAACTATGAGCTTAGTTGGAAGCAGGGTGGGTACAAGATTCCAATAAATTTTAAGCATTATATTTAAGAAATAAAAAGATAAATTAGAGCAGAATTTTATGCTACTTTAAACCTCAAATATGGTGAGATTCCACTTGAGTTTTCCATGGCAAACTTGTAGAAACCTTCCTAAAGGTTGGCCAAGTAGTTTGAAAGAAGATTAGAATAAGAAATGTGAGTGAAAACTCACTTAGAACACTTGAAAGTATTCTTCCTTGCTTTGAATCCTTGAGAGGATTAGAGAGTTTGGAGTAGATTAGTGCGTGGAAAGTGTTTAGGAGGTGGTGGAGCCTTTTATCTATAAGTGAGGATTAGGGTTTAGGAGTTAATGAAGGTGAAAAGTGATTGGAGGAGAAAGGAGGTGGAGAAGGGTGAAATATGATTGGCTAAAGAATGGGTGGAAGGTGATTGGAAAAGAAAGGGTGGAAAGAGGTGAAATTTAATTAGCTAAAGAAGGGTGGAAGGTCTGGAGGAGAAAGGAGGTGGAAAAGCTTTTGGTTTTGCTCACTTTTAGTCCATGCAATTTGTAACTAGGTTATTTTATGTCGTTTTCTTGTATTTTAACTTGTTTTTAGGTATCCAAAGTGTATTTTAAGTCTCGGCATTGCGTATAAAGATTGATTGCGTATATAACACAACTATGAAAGGTAACACGTATATATATAAAAATGAAATTCTATTATGATTAACGTCTCGAATTGTGATATTGAAATTGAAATACGAATGTAAGGTTTCTAAAAATAGAATGCGAACATGAACTTTCTAAAATAAGAAAACAGAAATAAGAGGCGTTACATCAGCTGAGATGACCGTTTTATTAAACATGTCCACTCGAACACGCCATGTTTAATAAACGGGTTAACCTAAAAATGACCCATTTAATAAGTCGGTTAACCTACCAACCCATTTAAGAGTTTCTTTTAAGTTTATATTTAGATTTTAGGGATGAAAAATCTTTATATATAAAGTTAAATAATTGATTTTTATTTACTCCTCTCATTATTAACTTCTTTGTAAGTAATTTTTTTTTACTTTTGAACTTTTTCTAACAACTTTATAATTCCAACATAAATGTTAGTTAATCGTTTATATTTCAATCATTTTCATTTGCTTCTTCTAATATCAAGCTAAAAAACGCCAAGTTGGTAACTGACAATAGAAGATAAAGAAACACGAATAATTAAAACAAACCAATTATAAGACCAGGTTAGGGTTGTAAACGAACAGAACGTTCAGTGAACAGTTCGCGAACCGTTCAGCGAGATGTTCGTTCGTTTAATAAACGAACGAACATGAACAAGAAATTCCATTCGATTAGTTAAATGAACGAAAAATGAACAGAGGTCTTCTTCGTTCAATTGTGTTCTCCAACGTTCGGTAAGGTGTTCGTGAATAGGCGTTCATTTGCATTCGTTTATGTTCATATGTTTATGTTTAAATGAAATATTTTTGTACTTCATATATTTTACCTATACGTTTTATATTATTAAACTTTATTTATTTTATTAATCTAAAAATTAAACTAGGAAACCCTCTTTCACATTGTTTATGCATCATTTCTCTTTTCTTTCTCATTATTTACATCGACGAACACGATTGACTTTCGTTCCACAATAAGGGATTCAAGTTTCAGTGTTACTCTTTGAGCTATCCACCTTTATCCTTCGTTGCGTTTGTCAAATTTATTTGTGTTCGTTTGTGTTCGTGAACCGTTCGTGAACACGCTCATTTTCCTTAATGAAAGAACACGAACATAAAATCTTGTTCAGTAAGTATTCATGAACCGTTCGTGAACACATTTATTTCCTTAACGAACGAACACGAACAAGGCCTTGTTCGTGTTCATTCGGTTCGTTTACAGCCCTACCAGGGGTGTAGTATACCACCCCTGGCCAACTCAGCTATTTTGGCGCCCCATGGTACTCTCCCCCCTCTCGCCGTAGCCAAAGGGGGCGCTATGACATGACTTCGCCAATGGGTTAGCAGGCATGAAAGAAGAGAGAGAGAGAGAGACACTCAGCCAATCAGATTTCTTCTTTTCTTTTTGGAATTGTTTTCTTTTTTTATATATAGTAAATTGGGGCTTTAAAGGCCTTTATTCCACACCGTGCAAGTTAATAATAACATCCCTCGACATAATAAAGCCTCTAGGGGCTTTAAACCACACCCACTAGCCGAAAAGTTTCTTTTGAATTGAACATTTGAAATGTTACGAAGACACTAGATATTGTTTATATTCACAAACAAACATTAAATGGGACAACACAAAAACACGACCCAAACACGACATGATTTTAAATGAGTTCAACACGACAGTGACGACACTACACAAACATATACATGGGTCCCATTAGGGTTATATAATTTCAACCCACCAATCCAACTGACATCATAACAAACAACTAGTAAAATTACAATCATACAATAAAGATATCTAAAGAGGACAGAATGGTATATCCAACCGAGCCTTATGACTAGGAATCGTGAAATGCCTCAATCGTCCTTCTTCCTCCTTCACATACCCGTCACATAAAAAGACCTTCGAAAACTCATCTTCTACCACTCTATCGACATCGTGCACGAACACATCTGTCTCCCCGTCCGCCCTATTCCGTCCCATTAACCCCGCCGTGTGAATTGCCTTCATCCTCCCCGGAGCTCCATCATGGTACCCCGTCGGAGCATCCACCATTATCAAGTCCTGTTCCACTTGGTACACTTCCTCCGGTAAGCTCCCTTTCAATGACAACTCACACCTCGAAACCCTTGGATCCTCCACCACCTTACACTCCTCTCGTTTTCCGATTTCCATCAAGTCTGACGCATGCGTCAACTACAAGAAAGAATATATTAGTTAGCGTTTACTATAATTATCATTACCATAAATAGAAAATATTTTAATTAGGTTCCCTTAGTGATAATTAGCATTCTACTTTGATTATACTTCTTTTCTAACTTATATTATAGGCGTTTATGGTCGAACTAGTACCTATGGATAGGTGTGCGCAAGTTAACCAACATAACTGAACCATTATTCACCAATAACTTACATAACCAATGATTATGTTTATGAAATTTGTTCAACCGACCAATCGATTATGGTTACAGTTATGAAGCTTTGCTTAACCGATATATAACCGAAACCAAACCGGACTTTTAATGTTAAGTCTATATAAGGAATTACATTTTACATTAGCCATATAGAGGGTTTTTTTTACTAAGATGAAATTATGTTATAGTAACAAAATAATCTTTGATGCAGATTCCCTTTATATTGATGAAAAATTGAGATGTTATGATCGTAGTTTTTTTGTTTTGTTGAGATTTACCTTATTAAAAGAAATCTCACATCGATAGTTTAACTTGTAAATGTGGTATTGGTTATCTTATATAAAAGGCCCAAGCTCGGTGACACACATTCCCGCCCGTAATGCACACCCCCTGTTTACTTTAAACCTTGTTTGGTTCATTAATGAACATTAACCAAAACTGAACCATAACCGTCTTCATAACCAATTAATCACAACAGATGTGGTTAAGAAATATACCATAATCGAAGCTAGCGGTTATGGTTATGGTTATAGTTAATGGTAAAAACCGAACACCGACCCATACACACCCTACCTAATATAGATTTGGAAAAATGCAAACCGAAATGGATGAGCTGGTTGGGTCAGTCGAATCGGCTGATTGTAAGGGTTTTACGGTTTGACAGTTTGGTTTTACTGATTTTAGACAAAGCAAACTTTGTTTTAGAAAGCATAATTTCATACTGAATTTAAAAAGTGTATATATATATATATATATATATATATATATATATATATATATATATATATATATATATATATATATATATGTAATTTTATATTCCAAAAAATAAAAATAAATAATAAATACTAAACTCTGGGTTAATTTACACGTTCGATTCCAAATTTCAAACCGTAAACTATCAAACCGTACACATCTCAAACCGACCAAAGCAACCGACTTTCAGTCAGTTTTGACTATTTATGAACACCCCTAACTAATATATAAAATCTAACATTACTACCTTGGTGTCGTAAACCACGTGGTACGACTCCACAGTCGGGAACTTCGACTGAATCTGTTGGATCCAGGAATTGTCTTCTTCAAGAAACACAGTCCGGCCGCCATGGTTAAGAGCGACCCATCGGGCTATCGTATCCGAGTCCGAAAACCAAGAAATTACAAGGTGATTTCTTGTTGAGGACTCCGAGACTGGCCGAGATTTCTTGGAACGTTTGTTGTGGGGTTATGTTTGAAGTGGCGTAATGCACGAGTGCATCCGCGGGGGCCGGAGAAAGCTTGTTGCATGTTTGAGACTCTGCGGGTGGTGTGGTGGGTAAAGAAGTTGGTCGGAATAAGATTACGAGAATGAAAACCGGAAGAAAGAAGACGGCGAAAAGGATGGGCTTAGAGGCAACGGTGGAATTGGTTCTCATGATTGTTCTTGAGTGAAATGCGGAGGAAGAGAGTGAGATAATTTATTTATTTACTTCATATACAAAAACAAGTTTAAGGGAATAGTGCCATTTATTTACTTCATATACAAAAACAAGTTTAAGGGAATAGTCCAATCAGTTTATATTTTTATATCTAACTTAAAATTACAGTTTTATCCTCCGTTTAAAAGTACGGTTTTGCCTCCAGCCTAAAATAAATTTATGCTTTTGCCCCTAGTTAAAAAATACGATTTTGTCTCGGTTCAAATTAATTTTTTATGTCAACTTTAAAATTATAATTTTAAACTAAGTTCAAAAAATCTTGTTATTAACATAAGATAAGATGGATTAGTTGAATGGTGTAATTTTATATTAGTTTTCTTCTGGATGGATTCGGTGATCATACTTTTGTTTTATCTTATCAATATCTTATTTTATATATAAATATTAATTAAATAACCTCACCATTTTAAATATTTGAAAAGAGATGGCCCAACCCTAATTATGGGCATTTGCAAATTTTATATATGTGTTAGTTTTGTCTTTTTGAATAACTACATGCGTTTGTTTGGTTTCTTTTTGTCATTTAATATTCGAACTGTTGAAATAATCTAAGATATTAACTAAAAAAACAAATTTATAATATTCTATGACCTTATGGTATACTATTTTAAGAAAATAACGAAGATTAAAGACAAGCCATTAGACAAGAAAGGATATAATCAAATATAATAAATAGACAGATAACAATAATCAAACTATCAAAGACAGTAGGCAAATAAACACTCAAAAGACAGTAGACAAAACGTAATAAACAAACCTGAAGATTGAAGTTAAAAATTCAGGTTCAAGTGCCAACCCTGAAGATTGAGTCAAAATACCCAGCAAAACCATAATATATAAACCATAAGTTATTAACTGTTTATAACTACATTGGCCAAGGTGAAATGCCAGTTATAATACACCTCTTGTGTTTACTGCTACAACCGGGAATACTCTTTATATCAGGGAGGGATGTATGTGGATGGTAGGGGTAGTTCGGGCTACTCCTCTACTTTATCGCCGGAATGTAAAATTAGCATAAAACTTTTTTGTACTTCACCGTTTTATGTATTGGTATACCCCTGAGCAAGTATTAGGATACCTCTATGTTAAAAAAAATAGAATACCTCTAAACTTTTCTTTTAAATCTGCCAGTGCTTTGTATTACTTGACATAACTCATCTTACGATTAATACAACCAAAAAACATAACAAGAATAAACAAGAACTAGCTGGCCATAATGATGAAATAATTAGGCATAACCAGTGTTAAACTAATCTCTACGGCATATCATGTTCCTTTTTCTTTAATACAAACTCTTTCAATTTAACTCATTATATTATATCTCCAGTAGACAAGTAACCTATAAATGATAGAAACTATTTTTCTGAATAATAAATTTGGATTACTGACGGACCACTGAAGTATCATCGTGCCACCAGCAGAACCACCCGATCATATCCATCTCCACTAGGCATAATGCTTATACATCAATTCAGGAGTAAACCCAATAAATATGGGAAAACCCCCTTGTAGGAATCGAACCCAAGACCTATTGATCCAAAGTCTTATCTCACCTCCAAAATGTCACTATACTATAAAGCCATAAGCGATAGAAACTATTAATAGTAATATATCGTATAGCAAATTAAAGCATCATAAAATAATCAACATTAAATTAACTACATCTAAATTGAACTAATTAGCGGTTCAAGTAATTAAGCATGTATCACCTGATCTCATATCCTTCTTAAACTCATGAAAACATTTAGAACTAATCATATACATGCCCTGTTACTCATATCGAATGTCTTGGGTTTTTGATTTTTTTTTCAGGTTCACTTTTCTCTCCCTTTTACCATCTTTACGTCAGAAACATGTTTGAGAGTATGAACAAGTTGATCTAGCCAATAAGTTAGATTATGGAGGTGTGGAGGAGGGTAGTCCTCAAAGGATGGTCCGTCACGTAGGCGTCCACGTAAACGGGTGTGGGGATGAGCCTAAAGGGATGGGCCTAGGGGTGTGGGGGATGACAAAGGAAAAAGAAGGACAAAGGAAAAAACGTGAGTGATGTTCCACTCGTTTGTGACTTTCCCGACGTTTTTCCCAAAGACCTACCTGGTCCTCCTCCTCCTCTTCGTTCCGTTGACTATCGCATTGATTTCATACCCGGCGCTACTCCCGTTGCAAAATCTCTATATCGTCTCACACCCCCGTAGATGCAAGAGCTATCAAGCCAACTTCAAGAATTACTTGATAAAGGCTTCATACGCCCTAGCACTTCTCCTTGGGACGCTCTGGTTCTCTTTGTCAAAAAGGAGGATGGATCCTTCCGTATGTGTATCGATTATCATAAACTCACAAACTCACAGTCAAGAACTGTTATCCCCTCCCTTGTATTGACGATGTCTCCGATCAACTCCAAGGCGCAACGTGCTTTTCCAAAAAGACCATCGTTCTGGCTACCATCAAGTTTGAGTCCTTGAAGAGGACATTCCAAAAAACCGCGTTTCCTATTAGGTACGGTCACTACGAGTTCGTGGTCATGCCTTTCAGTTTGACCAATGCACCTACGGTCTTCATGGATTTTATGAATGTAAGTTATACTTAGACCGTTTGGTGATCGTATTCATAGACGATATTCGTATCTATTCCAAAAATCAATCCGAACACAAGCTACACTTGCGTCTAATCCTCGAACTTCTATGTGCCGAACAACTAGATGCCAAATTCTCCAAGTGCGAATTTTGGCTAAAAGAAGTTCAATTTCTTGGTAACGTGTGAACGAGAAAGGCATACACGTGGATCTCACCAAAATCGAAGCCGTCAAGAATTGGATTTCACCGAAATCTCCATCTGAAATTCGTTCATTCCTTGGATTGGCCGGTTACTACCACCGATTCATCTCCAACTTTTCGAAAATCGCCGTTCCACTCACTTTGCTAACTCAAAAGATAAATCTTTTGTTTGGGTTCCGAACAAGAGGAGTCTTTTCAAACGCTCAAAGACATTCTTTGCAATGCTCATATCCTCTATCTTCCCAATAGTAATGATGATTTCGTGGTGTATTGCGTTGCGTCTAACCAAGGTCTCAGTTGTGTTCTTATACAATGAGACAAGTTTATCGCTTATGCTTTGAGACAACTTAAAATACACGAGAAGAACTACACTACCCACAACCTTGAACTTGGTGCGGTTGTTTTTTCTTTAAAGATTTGGCGACACTACCTTTATGGTACCAAGTGTGTGCTCTTCACCGACCATAAGAGCCTTCAACACATCTTTAACCAAAAGGAACTCAACATGCGTCAAAGACGATGGGTAGAGTTTCTCAACGACTATGATTACGAGATTCACTACCACCCTTGTATGAAGAAAGACATTGACACCTTCGTTTCCAAATGCTTCACGTGTTCCAAAGTCAAAGCCGAACATGAACGTCCCTCTGGTCTACTCGAAAAACCAAAAATTCAAGTGTGGAAATGGGAGAGTATTGTCACACCTCAAACGATGGCGGAAACATCGACGAAAGAGATTGCTCATTGCTCATAATACTAATTGCGACAATATTTAATTAAACCCGATTTCATTTCATAAGTAAAATATTCGAGTACAATACATGGAAATTCAAATACAACAATAATCAAGGCAAAATTTGATACGCCAATTATAAACCTAACGTCTATGTGTATATCTAGTCATTAACACTACTCCAATTTCATGGCATCAACTTCATCAACCTGTATCATGTTTTAAAATAGAATTCAATGCAAAAGAAAAGGCGAGTACACAAGTTTGGTGAATACATAGTATAGGTATAAAATGTATAACTCGAATCCACATGGTAACTGTTATGTAATATAAATGCTAATCATGCAATACTAGATCAAACCCCAAGTTTCCACAAAAGTTTACGAGATCGAGCTTCCCTCGTCACAAAAGCGACTAGACTAAAATGAGTATAATCATCTTAACATAACCCTGACGGGTGGTGTGCTACTCCTATAGCGCTATATATGATAAGTTGGGCTAGCTAAGTTAATGATCGAGCATGTATAATTCTAGCATGTATCTAAGCATAACAAGTGGTCATGTATTAAGGATTGAGTATGTAAAAGCATGAATTTCTGATAAGTGTATTTTGATAAGTAAACATGTTACAACCCAAAAGTGAGAAAGCGGTAAATGGGTCGAGTGTACTCACGGTTTTTGCTAAGTGTTCCACTTAAGTAATCCCGCGAGCTTTGTACTGATATAGGGTTTGGTACCTTGTCCTTCTACGAGAAGAACATAGGTATTAGTTATGAGTGCAACGGAAGATTCGGATTATTCGAGCACGATTGAAAGGGAATGAGAATAAAGTAGTATAGTATGAAAATAATCACTAAGATATAGTACTTGTTCTTGACACTATGATAACCCGAATGGGTTTGATATGGTTTCATAGGTTCGAGACCTATTAGAATCGCGACAAGAAACTACATACTTTAGTGATAAAACTTAATAACTCGATAGATGATTACTTAGTCATTATCAAGAGTTCGGATTCTAAGGATTTATATTATAGTCCATATGTACATATATAGTTATATAATCATGTAGGAGGTGGGAGGATGAACCATCCACTTTGGTACCTCTTATGTTCATGTAAGTCAAGTAGCTTGCTCTTCTGGCCAAAACGAACCACTCCCTTCCACGGTGATACTTTTAAAAGTACTTGATCACCAATGTCAAACTCCAAGGGCTTTCGTCGTTTGTCTGCATAACTCTTTTGACGACTTTGAGCCGCTAGAAGATTGTTTCGAATTTGAATGACCTTGTCGGTTGTTTCTTGAATTAATTCTGGACCGGTGATTTGCGCTTCCCCAATTTCGTGCCAACATACTGGAGATCGGCACTTACGACCATATAAAGCTTCGAAAGGAGCCATGCCGATACTTGAATGATAGCTATTGTTGTACGAAAATTCCACTAATGGTAGGTGAGCGTCCCAATTCCCTTTGAAGTTTATGACACATGCTCGCAGCATGTCTTCAAGGGTTTGGATGGTGCATTCAGATTGACCATCAGTTTGAGGATGAAAAGCGGTACTGAGGTCTAATCGTGTACCCAAAGCGGTTTGTACGGCTCGCCATGTTCGTGAAGTGAAACGACCATCACGGTCTGAAATGATGCTTAATGGTACACCATGACGGCTTACGATCTCGCTGATGTAGATACGAGCTAACTTCTCGTTCTTGAAGTCCTCGCGGATCGGGATGAAGTGAGATGACTTTGTAAGACGATCGATTATTACCCGTTATGGTGTCATACCCACTGGAGGTGCGAGGTAACCCATTAATGAAATCCATGGTTATGTTTTCCCACTTCCATACAGGTATTTCGGGTTGGACTAGAAGTCCTGAAGGTCTTTGATGTTCAGCTTTTACTTTGGAACAGGTAAGGCACTTGGAAACAAAAACAGTGATATCCTTTTTCATGCCAGGCCACCAGTAGGTGTATCGTAGGTCTTGATACATCTTGTCGGCTCCTGGGTGTACAGAGTATCGTGTCTTGTGCGCCTCATTCATGAGGAAATCGCGAAGGTTATCGCGATCAGGAATCCATATGCGATTTAAATAGTATAGAATACCGTCGGATTTGGTTTCGATTTTGAGTTCAGCTCCACATGACAGCTCATCGGGTATGTCATTTTCTGTTACAGAAACATGTTGAGCTGCTCGGATTCGATCTTTGATGTCGGTTATGATTTGCGAACATAGAAGACGAATGGAGTTCGCATAACCTTTTCGACTGAGCGCATCAGCCACCACGTTTGCCTTGCCAGGATGATACCGAATTTCACAGTCGTAGTCATTGAGAAGTTCGACCCATCTTCGTTGCCTCATATTCAAATCCTTTTGGTTGAAGATATGTTGGAGACTCTTGTGGTCAGTGTATATTTCACCCTTAGTACCGTAGAGGTAATGTCTCCATATCTTGAGAGCGAACACAACGGCTCCAAGTTCCAGGTCGTGGGTGGTGTAATTCTTCTCATGAACCTTGAGTTGCCTAGAGGCATAGGCTATCACTTTTCCTCTTTGCATTAATACACAGCCTAGCCCTTGCCCTGATGCGTCACAATATACTACAAAGTCATCGCAACCTTCAGGGAGTGTGAGGATAGGTGCGTCACAAAGTTTTTGTTTTAGAGTTTGGAAGGCTTCCTCTTGTTTAGGTCCCCATATGAAGGGTTTTCCTTTATGAGTCAAGGCCGTGAGTGGTACAGCAATACGGGAAAAATTGGCAATGAAGCGGCGATAGTAACCAGCCAAACCAAGAAATGACCTTACCTCGGTAGGGGTACGTGGCGCTTGCCATTCCTGCACTGCCTTGATTTTTGAAGGATCAGCATGAATTCCCTTGTCGTTGACGACATGTCCAAGGAATTGTACTTCTCCTAACCAGAATTCACATTTTGAGAACTTAGCGTAGAGCTTTTCAGTCCTTAAGAGTGTAAGGATGAGTCGAAGGTGTCGCTCATGATCGGACTTACACTTGGAGTAGATAAGGATGTCGTCGATGAAGACTATGACGAAAAGGTCGAGGTAGGATTTGCATACCCTATTCATTAGATCCATGAAGACAGCGGGGGCGTTGGTTAAACCGAATGGCATGACCATGAACTTGTAATGACCATAACGAGTCCGGAAAGCGGTTTTTGGGATATCTTCTTCGTGCAATCTGAGCTGATGATAACCAGAACGAAGGTTGATTTTTGAAAAGCAGGTGGCGCTTTGAAGTTGGTCTAGGAGGTCATCGATGCGAGGTAGTGGATAGCGATTTTTAACCGTTAACTTGTTGAGTTCTCTATAATCAATGCACATGCGAAACGTTCCATCTTTCTTCTTCACAAAGAGAACAGGTGCACCCCAAGGCGAGGAGCTAGGACGTATGAATCCTTTGTCAGTCAGCTTTTGCAGTTGACTGGCCAGCTCTTGCATTTCGGATGGGGCTAACCTATAAGGAGATTTTGCGACTGGTGTAGCGCCAGGTACAAGATCGATGCGGAATTCAACTTCTCTCACAGGAGGGAGTCCTGAAATGTCGTCGGGAAAAACTTGTGGGAATTCTTTCACAACTGGGATATCTTCGAGTTTCTTCTCCTTGTTTCCCTTTTTGACGACGTGAGTTAGGAATGCGACATAGTTCTTGCGGAGATATCTTCGGCTTGAAGGCAGGACATTAATTTGAGTCCTTTCGAAGGGGTTTCCCCAAAAATACGTAGGGTCTGACCGTCTGCAAGAGGAATGCGAATGAACTTTTCGCGGCACACTACTTCAGCGTGATGCTGGCTGAGCCAGTCCATACCGATTATAACATCGAAACTTCCCAACTTCATAGGAATGAGGTCAACTGGAAAATCGTGATCGTTTAGAGTGAGGGTACAATTGCGTATAATAGAATTTAATGAAACGGGTTTTCTGTCAGCAACTTCCACCGTTAGAGATTCCATGAGATTAACACGAGTTTGGTTGAGGCTAGGTTCAAATTCTAAGGACACAAAGCTCTTATCCGCACCAGTATCGAATAATATGGATGCATAACTACCATTGATGAGAAACGTACCGTTGACCACGTTGTTGTCAGCCCTAGCTTGGTTGGCATTGATGTTAAAAGCTCTTCCTCTGGCAGGTGGAGGAGCTTGGTTAGCTTGGTTTACCGGGTTTGCTTGAGCTTGGGCATGGATGATGTTCACCAAGCGTGGACAAGTGTTCCTGAAGTGGTTTGGGTCCCCACAGTTGTAACAAGCTCGCATGGGTTGCATCATGGGGTAGTTGGGTTGGTAGTAAGTTTGGGCTGCGTGTGGTGCAGGTGGTAGAAGTAAGGGTTGTTGGGCTTGACCCACTATCTGTTGGTGGGTTTGGGTTGGGGGTTGATTGCGGTTCATTCGTTGAAGAGTACGGCAGGTTTGGATGGTGTGACCCGCACGGCCACAGCTTGTGCAATGTTGGCAGGGGTTTTCGGGAGGGTGATGGTATTGACAGCGGTTGCATTTTGGGTGAGGGCCGGTGTATGGCTTTTTGAATGGTACCGCGGAAGGAGCAATTTGGGTGATTGTTGCAGCAGTGATAGGAGGGTTGGTTTGAGTGACAGCAAAATTCTTGCCATTACGTTTCCTCTTACCAGCAAACCTTGAGGATGAGACTGGGTGGTTTGTAGTTGAGGTCTCTATGGGTGCTTTCTTCTTTTCATCTTTGAATTTACCGTTTCGAATGAGATTTTCAGTGAGTTCTGTAGCTAACTCTATCGCGGCTTCAAGTGTTGCAGGCGAAGTGCTTAAAACCGAATCTTGGATTTTCGAGGGGAGACCTCGAATGTAATGTTCAACCAAACGGTACAAGGGAGTGAACAAATTAGGGATCATCTGGTTCAGCTCGAGAAACCTCTTATTATAGGATGTGTGATCTCCTTCCTTTTATTTCAGTGAGTGGAATTCGTCTTCCAGCTTTTTGATTTCGCTTCTTGGACAGAAGCGTCTTGTCATGAGTTCCCTTAACTCTTCCCATGTTAAGGTCATGGCATCTTCAACTCCTCGCTTACCTTTTTCCGTGTTCCACCAGGTAAGGGCTACCCCAAATAGTCTTCCAGTTGCATAACGTACCTTACGGTCCTCGGGACAATCGCAATTGAGGAAAGTGTTCTCCATTTCTTCAAACCAGTGAAGGAGGGCGGTAACACCTTCGGTCCCTTCATACTTTGGGGGATCGCAAGATTTGAAGTGTTTGTAGGAGCACTTTTTGGAAGGAGGGTTGGCGACGCTCTGGTCTTCTTGATTGGGAGGGTTAATGGGATTTGCGGTGAGAGCTAGTTGAACTTGAATCACGATGTCAGGAAGCACTGCGGCCATTTGTTTAGAAATTTGTGTGGCCAAGCGTTCATTTGATCTTCCTGACTTTCTACCTCCATGTAGTTGCCTAGCCGACATCTACAGGAACATACATAGGAAGATTGTGAGTTTAAGAATTTTTCTAGGTGTCATGTGTCGTAAAAAGAATGAAAAACAACATAATTGGCAATAATTTAACTACATCCATAGGATGTCTTGGGTTTGCTCATGTTTGGGCCTCCAATGTCCCCCATACAATTGCCTGTGTAGTCATGTGGGCCCCCATGACTATTGGGCTTGGTAGGATTCACATTGGTGCTGGCGGATTAACACTCGCACCACCCAAATGAAAATCGTAAAATATGATTGCGAGATGTATGGTAGGAGGGTGTCCAGGTGTAGACACAATGACAACTCAAAGTGGGATTAGCTCACACGACGTTTGGTATAGCATGCTTTGGCCTAATAGGTCCTTCGTACTCTCATCGTTAGTCCCCAGGTAGGCAAATTGGTCCTTTATTTTGGATTTATACGAATGCCAAGCCTAGACAGGACGTTCCGACTACCGGTACTCGTACCCTTCCAGTTACTACATGCCCGTCATGAGAACTCACTTTGATGTGATTTGAAAAATACAAAAATCATTGCAAAAATCATGGGAATCGTGAGGTGTGTGCTCTCATGGATATGATATGTTATGAGGATATGATTCATGATGAGCATTGTATAATAACATGTATTTGTGAGCATGCTTGCATAACATTGAGTGTAAAAATAAACATAAAGCATATAAACATCATGAATTTTGTATGTAACGCATAAACAATTTAAAATTTTAATTAACTATAGTATAGGCTCTAAGGGTCTAATAACCTATCCTATATCCCTATAGTCATAAGCTCTGATACCAATCTGTCACACCCCGACCCGCAACGGAATAAAAGTCGGGGCATAATTGGGTTATCACCAAAGCTCATGATGTTTACTAAGATGTTTCATATTTATTGAATTCAAATTACAACTTAAATATCCAAAACAAAATTCATACAATTACAAGAAAATGATACTGCATAATTATTCCAAAGCATAAACTTGTTTATTCTTCTAGGCCTTCCTAAGTGTTTCCTGTCTCAGCTGGATCACCTATATCATGTGTAATACGGGGGATATTTTGGGTCAACAAAAGTTGGCGAGTGAACCTTGATAAAACATTGTTACTAATTTCTTGTTTTATTTAATAAGGAAAATTTGTGCAATAATCACATGTGAGCAAACATATACAGATAAACAATCACAAACCACTTTGGATGAGTATATGACATGAATGATGATGTATGTGAGATCAAGGCTCAATCAAACGGAGCCGATCTAATGAGGCTCCTGATGCTCAACCCGTCTCCCACGGGGAACTGATGGGCCTAATGAAATGCGTGCACTGAAAATGATAAATCCAATCATAATTCACACAACAATTGATACACATTTGATACACATTTGATCACGGATATGATGTATGCACAAGTGTTTAAATAAAATAAAAAGATTATACGACACGTGATACACCCCAAAACATGATTAAAACGGGGAATTGGTAGAGATTCCCTCACAATGGGTGCGTTCTTTGATGACGATGAAGGCGCACGAATTTATGATTCAATCGACGAGGGAAAAACAAACCTAGATAATAACAAAATGATTCGATAAATAAATAAATTTTATTTGAGATTAATAATTTTAATTAGTGCTCTTAATGGGATTTTTAGATTTATTTTTGTGAGTTTTAAGGAAATTTTCTAACTTTAAGAATCTTATTTTTAAGTATTTTTAAATGATTTTTCAATTAAATAAATAAATAAAAAGAAATAAAAAAATTGACTTTTTGACCGTTGACCGTTGACCGGGTCTGACCGGTCAGACTGTGTTTTCTATGCGTTGAGTGAGGTTCGAACTCGTGACCTCTCGTATACATGCACGCAGCTCTACCAACTGAGCTACGTGTCTAACCCGAAATATTCTCTGTTTTAATTATATATATACTAATTAACTTTAACCTTATTTAGTTTATATCCAAAATGATTTAATAGGCCGAACCGGCGTCAGAGACCCGGAGTCGAACTCGGGACGTTCGGTTCGAGTGCGCACAGCCCAACCAGTTGGGCTGTGTGTCTAATCTGCTTGACTACTGAATTATATTTCTCTTATAAACATTCTGTGACTTGATCTGATTAGGTTCTAAAAATGTTGGTTTTATTTCTGAAAGTCGGTAACGTGTGCGATTCGAACTCGGGACGTGCATATTGTATTTGCACACAGTCCACCCATGGACTGTGTGTCTAACCCGTTTGAATATCCGGTTTTAATTATATTAATATACAACTCAACTTTGTCTTCTTCATTAAGAAGAACTCAGAACAGTGAAGCCGACTGTCATGCTTAATCGACCAACAATTTATACTTGATTGAAATGGAATAGGAAAAATAAGGAATATGATATACCAAGACGGAGAGTTTTCTTCAGATTTCCGGCAAGTGTCGTCGGTTCTGATTTGTGATTTCCGGCTGAGTGAACTGTTTAACAGTTTTGATTATTGTGTTGAGCAATTAGATCACTAAGCAAGAGATAGCAAGAAGGTTTAAATGATTATACTGATCGGCAGTGAGGCTTCGGTTCTCCAGTGATATTCCGGCGAGTGCGAGAATTTCCGGCGACGTTGTCTGAGACAGATTCTGGTTGAACGATTAAGGTTAATACATGCCGAATAATGGATTACAAAGAAAAGAGTTGAGTATTATACCGATTAGGGGTAAAGCCTCGGTTTTCCGGTGGAATTCCGGCGAATGCGAAAATCTCCGGCGACGTGTTTTGGAAGGAATAAAGCTTCGAAAACGAACGTGGTTCTGAGCGAAAGGTTTTCAGGAAGTTCAAGTGGGTATTTATAGTGGAAACAGGCTGAATTGGGTTTGAATTGAGGTCATCAATCGCGATCATTGATTTCCGTCGGTTTTGACTGAAATTGATTTCCAGAAACAGTTATAACTGATGTGGAAATCAATTGGTGCGTTTTAGTCAAAAGAAAAGTAGCCAAAATCGCGGAGTGTCGGTTTTTTCCGGCGATTTCGCGTTATGAGCGCGCGTTGATTTCCGGTTTTGATTTCGGGTTTTACTTTAAGTATTATTTGTTTCAGTAATTGTCGCAAAGAAAGTGTGTGGCGGAGTGGTGTGGTGTGTGTTTGTCTTTGTGGGCGACCCGGGTTCGAAACCCGGCAGCTCCATTTTATTTTTTTATTCACATTTTATTATTATTTATCAATTATGGTTTTTAAATTCTAAAATGTTTATTAATTATGTATTATTTAAAATAATCAGAACAATAAATACGCAACAAAAATTTATAACTGAATACTTGGTTATAAACGAAGTGGGTTTTGAAACCCGTTTTTTCGACGAATGTTACAACTAGAGTATCACAAACATATTTGAAAGGAGGTTTTGAAGCATATTTGTCATGTATTTTCGTGTATTTAGAAAGTCAAGTCATCATATGTATTACAATGAATGTGAATCTCGTCTCTTGTTATGATTTTGCAGCTGAGGAGTGTCATTTTCTATAGAAAGGCTAGATTCCAATGAAGTACATTTATACAAAAAGAATAGCAAGTAGGATACTTCATATGGGTCGTGGCTGCAAACAAGATTAATCTCACTGTATGCAGTATTGTTGTTTTAATCTTTTTTTGTTATACATGAATATGTATACACATACATTTTTTGTACTGAATACCTGCACTTACAGAACACGCGATTGGGGGGATCATGTTACTTTACAAGCGCCTGTTGATAAGGTTTGTTTTTCTCTTACTTTAAACTTCCGCCAATGATGCCAAATTGCCAACTAATTGTGTGAAACATATTTATTTTATCTAATTCCAGATTATTTTCATACGGAAATCGTGAGGTTGTCGGAGTATTAGCAACTGGTAAGAGAGAGGATTGAGTGGTGAGGTAGTTGGGTGTCAAGAAGGGTTACGCGAGGTTCGATTGTGCGACACCACGATCAATCGTCAATTTGAAGGTAAGTATAAGTAATAAGTATATAGTTGCTAACAAAAATAAGAAACAAAATAAAAGAGACCTTGATCTGTGGGTCAGGAGTATCAACAACGTATAGCTTTTCAGTTACAGGTGTAGGCATTGGTTGTAGCTGTTGTGTTTGTACACCCTTTTTCTGAAGCTAGTGCTATTTTTTTTCTTTTTGTTTAAATGATGCAAAAACTACGTCTATAATTATTGCCTATTGCTTTGATTTGGAAAAGTAATTCCATTTGATAACTAAACACGAGTGCATCTATATGTGTTTTGAAACAATATATTATTGGTATTAAATATCATATGTGATAGCCAAATTGGGAATATGGATTTAGTGATAGCTAAATAATTTTGTGCATGTGCCTTTTTTATATTTTTACCTAAATGAAAAATTGTGTTTTCACTAAATTTGTGAATTACTAAATTATTAAATGATTCTTGCTCCGAATCCCCATCAGTCGACCTCATGTACTCTGGACTACAATTTTTTTTTTTTTTTTTTTTTTTTTTTTATAACCATGAACTATTGGACCACAAGCACCAACAGTCAACAAGTTCAGTAAGTATGTATACATTATGATTAAACTTCTATTGATAAGGTAAATTCAAGTTTTTAACTTTTCCAAGTTACATTGTCTGTCGCACAACCCGACTCCCGAATGTTTTTTTACTGTTGTTTTTTAATTTCTTTAGGCTTTGAATAGTTAAGGGAATAATCGGAAGTTAAACACTAGTATTTGACTGGTGTAATGATGCTATATTTGTCGAAAAAAGGAAAACTGAATAGTATAGGTTTGATTAATTTTGTAGGGTTTCAATGTGTATAGCAAAGTGCTTTAAACGGGAAACTCCTAGAGGCCCATTTTTGCTAAATTGAATGTCGCCATTTTTGTAGTACCATCATGATCACATATGCATTAATCTGGATTGTAAATTCCATTGTGGATGTCTATAAAGTGCTTTAAACGGGAAACTCCTAGAGCCCCTCCAATACCTTGCTACTAGTGGGAATAGGCTAAAGTCCAATATGCGTTGGGCGAGTGGCCTTTAGGGGCTAAGGCAGAAACTAGTTGAAGTTGGATTCGAACCTATGCCATTTTATGTATAGGTTAAACATGATCATGGATGGTGTAACACAAACAAGATAAAACTCTATACTAGCTGGTGTATAAGTGTATAACATATAATCTTTAATGGTAAATTACTTAGCATTAGTGAAAGGTAAATAGGATCTCAAGTTTGCCATTACCAAGGATCTGCAACTATCTCATCTTGTTGCAGATAGGAGCAATCGACTTTACAATCTGGAAGCATACACAGTTATATACACTTTAGTTGAAGCAGATAGGAGCAATCGACTTTACAATCTGGAAGCATACACAGTTATACACACTTTAGTTGAAGCTCTATGTTTTTGTCATTTTTGTAGCCAACGATGATGAAGCCAACCATTTGATGTAAACAGATGCAAATACTTTAAGAATTTGTACTTCTCAGGTCTAGGACAGGCGTTTTCATGAGATCAAGAGGAAAGCCGGATGGAATCTTGATGGTGCATGTAGAAGGAATTACATTTCTTAACGGTCGTAATGATGACCGTTATTTCATGTCAAATGGAAAGGACCAGACAATTGAGCTTTGGGATTTATCAAAAATGTCCTCTAATGCCACTCGATATGTTAATATGATTACAACATTATATCTTTTGTAGGAAAGATAAAGGTTATGCATATAAGACCACCCATAGTGGTGTGTGAAGTGGGCGTTTTCTTGCCCAATCACCCCCCATAATGCCAACATGCATCGTCCCCTTGGGCGTGATTCAATCAAAAAGAAGAAGGGCGTGAGCATGAAAATGTCTGATGATCAAACTGAATATTGAATGGTCCACAAGGAAATTATAAAAGAGTGTTGGGTAATTATTGAATGGGGGCTATGGAGTATTATACCACTACACCACTTTTGAACTTCACCTCTCGTAATGTCCCATATGCCACATGTCCTTTCATGCCCAAGGGATTGGCATTATGATAATGCCCCACTACACATGGTCTAAGAAAAAGTTCAACTGATTCTTATGCAAATTCTCTTTTTATGACTTCCATTTATTCGCTCGTATACCTTTCAAATATAATTTAATGAAGACATGCACACTAAGTCTTGTAAAAAGTCTTGTGATAATTATATTGTTCTTATCAATTTTTCCACTTATTCAAGGTTTCATTCCAAAATGCACTAAGGAGCCTATTTTTTTTTTCTTCAAATTTTGGGAATATAGATCACGAGTGTTAATTGACAGGCTGATGATGATCATTTCAAAGTATGCTTTATCAAGGTTGGTAAAAGTTTTTTAAATAATTACGGTATAAATGCATATAATTTATTATATAATGCTTTCTTTTATTCTTTTTCAGCATTCCTGCGTTAAGGAACACAGTATGATTCCTCCTATTTACTTTTTTTCTTCGTAACATATGAAAAATGTATGATTCCTCCATTTTACTTTATTGTATTTAAATCCTCAAATTGACTTAAAATAAGACGTAGTTGAATGATTACAACGTAACCATATTATTTTAGAATCCCAGTACTCGCAAACCATAAACCTTATTTCTGCTTGTGTTTTATTGCAGTAGGTTGGTGAGTGACTAGACAAGAAGGCCACCTGGACTGTTATTCATACTCTTGGTGCTCAGGTTACCCCTTGTTAAAGAATTTTGGTATTCACCGTCTCATATTATTTCTACCTTGTCTTTCATTCTTACTAATGGGTTGATTCGGGTTATATTTTTTTTTCTAACGGGTTGAATCGGTTGAGCTATAAAATTTTGCAAAGCAGAAAACGGTTCAAATAGTATGATTTCAATATAAATTAATTGGTTCAAATAGATGTTGATTATTAAGGTTAAATTGTTTTATAGGCTAAACACTTAGCAACCTTCAATTATTATTAGTAATTCATAGGTATTTTCATTCACAACAGCCTTCAAATTCTCTAAAGTCTCTTGGTAACCCCTATTAAATTATTTCGTACTTAGTAGCTCCAAACGAATAACTTATTTGACTTCAAAAATAACAGGGATCAAATTGCGTGGCAAGTGTCGTTAGAGAAATTAACATTATTGTTTATTAGTAACATCAATGTCAAATTTCATTTGAAAACCACAATTCTCAATGTTTATTAGTAACATCAATATCAAAATTTCATTTGAAAACCACAATTCTCAAATCAGAAACTAAAGTGCAGCTCTTTCGTTAGAGAAGGTTAAGGATGAGAGGCAAGCGAAAAACAAAGGATTTAAAAAGAGACGATTTATTACATCACTCATGAACTTATCTAGGTACACTTTGAATAACATTTTCTAATCTTGCTTGTGTGGGTCATTAAACATTTATTCCTCTCTTCACAAGATATCTCTCGGTGCCGGCTCACGAAACCTTGGATTTTTCACAGAACATAAAGGTTAAAAAGATAAACCTTCAAAGACAGGTTTGTAAATTATTCATTTGATCAATTTCTAGCAAACTTAAATTGTATACATTTTTTTACAACTTGTACGGTCTATCTCCGTCGCATTTATATTATTCCAGGTTTTCAAGCATTGCATCTCTTGGTTGTGGCCTGTAACATGTAAAGGTTTTGCTTTTGCTGCTCTAAAGTTTCGTATAATTTCTTTTTATGTTCTTTATATGCGCCACAACGCGCGAGTAAAAATACTCGTTTATATATATACTATTAAGTAAAATTTATATAAATAGTTGACTCGTTTAGGCTCGTGAGCCGGCTCGAGTTTATCTTTTTATCAATACTAATGCTTTATATTGTTGATGATGGCAGGGTAAATATCATAAGAAGCTGTCGAGCTAAGTTTTATGACAGTGAATTTGTCACCCAAAAGAACGTTTAGACTCATGTAAATATTTGGAATTTCTAATATCTTACTTATTATACAATGTCTTGCTAAACTTTGGAATGTCTCGGATCGAACTTATTATTGAAGTTATAATGTTACGATTTATACATTTACAATTTTAATGAATTTTATTTTTTTCTTTATGTTATAAATAGTGTGGTTTGTGTAGAAAATTATGTAAATAATGTGAAACAGTTTTTACCGAAATTGTCCACAAAAGGTCTTTTTTATATTGTGGCAAAAAAAGTGTCACAAAACCAGTATAAATATGTAACTAGGATTACTTTTTAAGGCACAAAACTTGTGCCACAAAAGCCTTTTTTTATATTGTGGCAAAAAAGTGCCACTAAAAACACAAATACTTTGTGCGGCAGATAAAAAAAGTGCCACAAGGCTTTAGCGTCAGCATTTCTAGTGGCACTTATTTTATGTGCCGCCCATTCCTACAGAGGTCTTTAGTGGCACTATTTTTTTTTCGTGGCACTTTTTGCGTGTTACTAAATGGCATTTTTTGTAGTGGTTCCAAATAGGAGACAAAGTCATGTTAAAGGTATCACCCTAGAAGGGTGTGATGCGCTTTGGAAAGAAATGCAAGTTAAGCCCGAGATATATAGGATTGTTCGAAATAATCGAATGTGTTGGACCTGTAGCTTATAAGCTTAAGCTACCTGAGGAGCTTAGTGGAATCCATGATGTGTTCCACATATGTAATTTGAAGAAATGTCTAGCCGATGAATCACTAGCATTGTCGCACCATGACGTGCAGATTGATGAAAACCGGGGGTTTATTGAGAAACCGATTTCAATCGAGGATCGACAGGTTAAGAAGCTCCGCAAGAAAAGGATACCTATTGTAAAGGTTAAATCGGATGCCCGTCGAGGCCCTGAATATACATGGGAGGTTGAGTCCAATATGCAACAAAAGTACCCCATTTTTTTAATACAATCACAAGGTCGAGATTTCTTTTAAGGGGGTGAGGATGAAACACCTCGTAAATTCATGTCCGGTAATATACCGACACGTGTCCATACTCTCAAATATTCCTAATAATTTGGACAAGAGGGACTAATTTTGTAAATAGTGGAAATATGAGTGTTGAAGGACTAAAGGTATCAACATGCTGAAACTATGCCTCTGAATGACCCTTTAACGAACCAAGAGCTTGATAATGTTTGGTCATACTCCTGGTATGCCAAATATTGGCCATAAGGAGCTAAATGTGCTTTTTAAGATGTTACATGAGAGTTTAGAAGTTAAGGGGCTAAAAGTAACAAGTTTTCAAAGTTCAGGAGGTTTCTCGCGGGCCGCGAGAGAGACAGGCTAGTCTCTCGCGTGCCGCCAGAAGGTGTCTGTGGCAGAAGGTTATGCTTGGAGGCCACTCAAGCTACAAAACCCATGTAACTCGAAACCAGGGGCTTCAAGACTATTATGCCACATTCTTGGACACTTGTAGGCTCATCCTAACTCCCCTTAACACCAGGAAGCTCCTCCTTAATCCTCCACAACTATAAATAGGTGCCTTGATTCATTGTTGAACTTACACCTTTCTTGAAAATCATTCTATCTCACTCCTCTGGAAGTTCCTAACTGAAAGGAGCATCCAAATCAGTCTAAATTCGTCCAAGGATCACTTGTAAATGTTCCTTTCCTTTGTATTTTCGTTTTATAGGCTTTTAAAGCCAAAAGTCAAGCAATTTCGATAATTTCTTTGACTTTCGGTTAGACCTTTATGGTCCAGCCATTGTTCTAGTTGAACATGGCTACGTGATCGTAATTATGTAGGTGCTAATCCCTTTAAAGGGCACCTCTTAAAATCAAGTTTACTAGGTTAATTGACGGGTCAAAGTAATTATTCTAAAAAGTCAAACGGGTCAGATTTTATAAATATTAAAATCTGAGTTTATAGATGTTATAAAATATGTTTTAACACATAAACAAGTTGGTAATAATTATTAGAACATGTGTAAACATGTTCGGCTCGTCAATTCTAGTTTTAGGATTGGTTCGCAACCGAAAGTCATGAAGTTTGACTGTTGCTTTGGCTTTCTATTCTGACCAATTTAGATTATTTGCTACCGATTATAAGTTGCATTATGATCATATTATAATGTAGGATAACTCTCTGAGGTTATACTACAAGATCATAATCATATTCTGAGTTTTTCACAAGTTCTTACATTATGCCTAACTTTGACCAAAATGCCCTTTTTGCCTAAAACATGGATTTAATCAAGAATGGACTTGCAAATGTTTTACCTACTAATATGTTAGTATAATTAACATATCATGATGTTATTAAACTGATCATAATCTAAGTTTTGACTAAAGATCGGAAATGCATTATAAAATGACCAAAGTGGCCTATTACCTATTGATATTATATCATAAATAAAATATTTTTACAGAATGATCATGTTCATAACATCAGTTTATACGCAAGTTCCTTTAATACATAGCATAATGACTAAAACGCCATTTTGAGGCATAGTTTGATTTTAAAACCTTAACGGGCATATAAGCTGATAACCTACTGATGTTACAACTTATTTAAAGTATAATGGCATATGAAACTTGTTTATGACTCATCCGGATACCCGATATCGCTTACATGCGCATGGTTAAGCTTACGTAGTCTGTGTACGTAAGTTTACAGAAACGGGTACTTCAAATTCCAGAATGTATATTGTTTACCCATATTAGACAAGTCTTAGTACTTGTTGGGTTTAAACTACATTTTAATCTGGTCATAGCTTAATCTAGCGTATCGTACCGTTTTCGTTAATTAAAGTTAACCGGTCTAAGTCTATGACTTGAATAAGACCCGTTGACGTTCTAATTGGTTATTAATACCATTCATTCCAGATGTAATACCCTATCACGTTTTAATCGAAAAGATGCAGCGGAAATGCGTACCATAAAATTTCTTTCTTTATAAATGTTTTATCATAATCGAAAACCATTTAAAAACGGATCATTAAGAAAATATTACATCATTTATGTTTAATTAATGTACCGACATAACATGTGAATATGAACAAAGTGACCACCCTTTCGTACAATCCATGTTCTATAACTCGATCTTCGCTCGCTTGTCCCTCGTGATAAATAGTAATGTTCCATGTAACCTGCGTTCACCATAAACAAACGACACTTTAGTAAATGGTGACATCATACTTATATTAAAAACATCTAGCTAAAAGACCATATTGCATTCTAACGACGCAAGATGTCTTGTTCGATCATCCTTCCAAACTCATCCGCTACTTCCTGGCATTAACTCACTCGGACCCAACGTTATCATACCTGCACTTTTCAGTTCATTCTCAATGATAACATGATTAGTAATGTGCACCCTTAAACATATTGAAACCCACAACTTCATATAAACACATTCTATTATGTTCATTAGGTTACATCACATGTATTCACATTCATATATCGAAGCACGTACTTATGTTTCCCATACCCACGTATACACCTATAAATTCGTACTACATATACTCAATATAAATTTTATTTATATACACATGTACAATCACAATCATTCAATTTCCTCCAAGCACATTACTTTGTTAGGCACACCATTTTTCGTATATAAACATGCTTATGTATTAGTTCTGTCCCTTAACCCGTGACATTCTTTGTTCGTTTGACTCGTTCATGACAGTTAAACAATTTGACCATTCTTTCACTAAAGTATTCTTTGTTCGTTTGACCTGTTCATGATGGGTGAACACTTTAACCAATCTATTATATCATCATTCTTAATACTATTTAAATCAGCATGATGTATTAATTAATCATGCTGTTGTAATTCAACATTTTCCTCCTCTTAACTTTCGAATCAGGTTTTCAAGTAAACTAATGAAACGTAACTTATTGAAATACCTTTCCAAGCATATAAAGAATGTCTCCATACGATGTATACATGATTTTATATTAATTTTAAAAAACAGGACAGCAACACATTTTGCTTCAATCAGCATGTTGTACTAATTAATCATGCTGCTGTATTTTTGCATTTTCACCATTTTTACTTTCGAATCAGGTTTTCAAGTAAACTAATGAAATATAACTTATTGAAATAAATTTCCAAGCATATAAAGAACGTCTCCAGACGATGTATACATGATTTTATATGAATTTTAAAAAAACAGGACAGCAACACATTTTGCTTCAATCAGCATGTTGTACTAATTAACCATGTTGCTGTATTTTCGCATTTTCACCCTTTTAACTTCCGAATCAGGTTTTTATGTAAACCAATGAAACGTAGTTTATTGAAATACCTTTCCAGGCGTAAAAAGAACGTCTCCATACGATGTATACATGATTTTATGTGATTTTTCTAAAATGTTGCTGTCACAGGAAATAATATTACGAATTTTAATTTCGAAAATCACTTACCTTATACGTCGGAAATTATGCTTGCTCCATTGTCTCATCTTGACCCGTTAGCCCTCCGTGCTTAAGTCGATTGACAAGATTATCGTGCTTACATGTCATTATGTTCATATCATGGTTAGCATATATGATCATACATACAAATATTCATTTATTTCCATTCATACATTACTTGACTTTCATTAGTCAATTACCACATACATAAGTCACATACGAATAGTCACCTTGTTCCAAATCCACGTAAATTCAATTATCATCATATATAACACATAAATCATCTAGTACATAACACTGTCTTACTTACACCCTTTCAACCCATGAACATGCATCCTCCTTAATACGTTATACCATGGTATTAACATTATACGCATTTCATAATCATATTGTATGACATATACAATTACATGATTACCAAATTATATACACACACATAATCCATCCCATCCACACTAGCATTTCTATATCTTCATAACTAACACTATAACCCATACTTAGCTAACCCAACATCATTCCAAATTTACCCTTTTCTAGGATTCTCATATGCTTTACATTACTTCTAAATCACAATTCGCATGGTGTGTATTGCATCACACAAGCATATAGCGCAAACTCCTAAAGCATACTTCTACTGAATCACACATTAACTACCTTCTCACATGGAATTCATCAAGAATATATTCCTCATGATATTTTACTATAAATACATCATAATTACATTATATATATTTATAATTACCTACTACTTGCATACAATATCACATATCATTGTCATTTAGGCATTTCATCAAACACTTGGTGGGTGTACTACTTTCTAAGCCTAACGTACAAGTATTTCATGCTTTTCTTCCTGCTTATCACTTCTATTCATCAACACAACTAAATATCAAACAAATTTCCATACCATACGCAGCCTAAATAACAAGTATACGTCACATACTACAAAATACATCAATCTAAACAATAATTAGACATGGGTGATTCACCCATGTTGCCAAATATCACCACCAATGGTGGGTTTCACCTACAAACATCAAATTACTCAAAATCATTTAGAACTCATGTTCCATATGGTGATTCTAACACATATTCATGCTTCAATTCATACTAATTCATGGATTGTTCAACAACCCACTTTATACAAAATCACCAAATCAAAAATTATAACTTACCACATGTTTGTTAGGATGAGATTATGAGAATTCTGTAACATTTGTCGAAAACGAGTTTTCCAAACCCGCTCCATTTGTAATCGAATATCAAGTTATAAATGTTCGTTGCGTATTTATGCCTATTTTGATTTTTAATGTTACCTAATTAATAAACAAACTAATCTATAAAAGTTATAATTGATAAAAAGTAAAAATAAAACAATTAAAAATAAACTGAGGCTGCCGGGACTCGAACCCGGGTCAGCCGGAAGAGATCTCAACGACTTAACACACACACGCATAACCACTCCGCCACTTGTTGTTTTCTGTCAACTCTAGGAGACAAATGAGCTTTATAGTCAATCATAGATCAACCGGTTGCGCCAACTGAAAACCGTAATCGGCTATTCAACCGTCCAAATGTTTGATTAAACGCGAATTCTGGTTTATAACCGATGCACCGACGATTCTAATCAATTCAGACATTGAATTAACTTAAATTCTAATGATGATCGGTTTTATAACCGAAGATATTCAATACCTGAATTACTTCAATCAAAGACCTCTTTCGCGACTCAGAAACACTCTACAAACCCGCCATTTCATTTTCGTCATACACTCAGTTCATCAGAAACGTTTATTTTACTCGCCGGAAAAATTCTGCAGTTCGCCGGAAAACCGTATTTTTCATCAAAACGGTAAGTCTTTCAATACCGTCGTGGTCTAACAATTGTTAAGCTATTTCTAACTCAAACCTTTCAATTGAAATCGAATTCAGACGCTGTTATCGGATAATTCCAGTTCGCCGAAAAATTTCTGGAAATCTTTATTTTCATCTGTGAAACGGTAAGGACATTCAAACACTCTGTAAACGTTTGTTTAGCACTTCAATTCCACGATTAGCTAATCAAAACGGTTAATTTGCTTGCTCAGTTGAAGTTCATAAAAACAGAGCCGACACCTTGCCGGAATTCTGTGATAAATCATTCACCGGTATGTTTACTTCTAAATATCGTTTCTGCCATTTCATATTAGTCTGTACAATGTTTATCAATCGAATTAAACAAGATATAATGGTGTAATCGCAGTCTGTAATTTTGAAATGAAGAAGACGATGATAGTTTGATTGTAAGTTTAATAAAATCTGGATATTATCTCGGGTTAGACACACAGTCCAGCGGTGGACTGTGTGCATATACATATCACACACCGCGAGTTCGATCCCTGATACACGCACCCTCTATGTAATAAAAACGTTTTATTTTTCTAACTGAACCGGGTTAATTTACGTTAGTTGTTAAGTATAATAAAAATGTGTATATTAACCAAGTTAGACACACAGTCCAGCGGTGGACTGTGTGTAATGTTAAAGCACAGGTCCCGGGTTCGAGACCTGTTGGTGACACCGGTTCGAGGATTTAAAATGTTTCTGAAAATAAAAGAATTTTGAATAAACTAAATTAGTATATAAGTATAATTAAAAACAGAATTATTTCAGGTTAGACACGTAGCTCAGTTGGTAGAGCTGCGTGCACGCGTACGGGAGGTCTCGGGTTCGAGCCTCACCCGGCGCAAACAATTACACAATAAAACGGTCAACAAGTCAAACGGTCAACGGTCGCAAAAAGTCAACATGTTTTTATATTTTTATTTATTTAATTTAATTTAAAAATCAATTAAAAATACTTAAAAATAATGTTTTTAAAGATAGGAAGTAACCTTAAACTCACAAAAATATATCTAAAAATCTTATTAAAATTATTAATAAAATCCACTCATTTACTATATTTTCCATTATTATTTAGGTTAGTTAAATCTCGTTGTTCAATCCTTTCAACTCGTGCGCATCTCATCATCTCCAACCAAACGCACCCAATGTGAGTGAATCTTTACAAATTCCTCGTTTTAATCATGTTTTTGGGGTGTATCATGTGTCTTGCCATTTATTATATTTAAATCATTGTGCATACATCATATCATGAACAAATGTGTATTCAGCCTGTTTCAACTGTTTGTGTGGTTATTGTTAGATTTAATTTATTATTTTCAGTACATGCAATTTCATAGGCCGCCGCTCCCCATTACATTATGAGCGTTGAGCATGTTCCCCATTACATTATGAGCGTGAACCTGGCGTGCCAACATACGATCGGCTCCGTTTGATTGAGCCTTGATCGCACAGACATTTATCATTTTCAGTACATGCAATACGATCGGCTCCGTTTGATTGAGCCTTGATCGCACAGTTTCATTCATGTTATTTATTGTATGATGTTGGTATGTTATTGTATGTTATTATATGTTATTGTATGTTATTATATGTTATTGTATGTTATAGTTTGTGATTGTTATTGCTACTGTTTGATTCTTTACATTTGCTCACTTATGATTATGCACAATTTTTCCTTGATAAAATAACAAGAAAATAAATAATAAATGTTTATCTAACAAGGTTCACTCGCCAACTTATGTTGACCCAAAAAAACCCCATTTTTACACATGATACAGGTGAACCAGCTGCAGCCAGAAACACATAGGATTGGCCTAGAAGAATAAAATGGTTTAGAGCTTGAAATTGTTTAGTTGGTTATTTTTTTTCTTTGTATTTGTATGGACATGTTTGGATTGTTGGGAATGTAATTTTGACTTTAATAAATATGAAACATATTAGTAAATATCATGAGCTTTGGTGATAACCCAATTATGCCCCGACTCTTATTCCGCTGCGGGTCGGGGTGTGACAAATTCTTCCTTCATGCAAGGTATCATCACTCAATTCGATCTTGATTTGGTTGAATTTGTGATATGTTGAACTTGAGAGAGTTCTTTCTATCTCTCTATGTGTGTACATCAACATATGCACACACATATTCACTAGATTTTTGATTTCTTATCTTTTAATAACTTAACTTTCTAACATGCCCAACTTTAGTCCCTTAGATTAGTTAGTTGTTTTGTTTGGTCACATATTCCTTCCTTACTAATTAACTTGTATTTTTAACTAAGTTAGCTAACTTAATAAGTTAACCCACCTCATGTCATATAACAATGAAACGTATTAGTAAATGAAACGTTCGGGTTTTGGGGCGTTACACCAGACTAGGGCCTTCTTGTAAATTGAAACCGAGCTAGTTTATTGTTATATCGGTTGTGCTTATTATTATATCTTGAACTATAAGATATTAAGTCAGGTAAATACTCTTAACCTATTTTCCCTATATGGGCTTGGGATACGGTATATTCGCATGGTCGGGTATGGGATCAATGATTTCACACCCCAACCGATGGCGGAATCATCGGGGCGCGGCACTAGGCGAACCAGATTGCTCAAGAGATCCATAACAACTAATTAAGCGATAATATTTAAAAGGTCCGATTTCCCATACAATCAAACATAAAATCCTCAATCAGTTATTACAAATATCAAATCTCTCAAACAAACATAGTTCGACAACCTAGATTTCTATTATGCGAGTTTCTAAGGATAAGCCCTAAATCCATTGTTGCAAGTAGAACATCCTCAACCTGTCACATACGTTAAAATAAAGTCAATATAATTAAGTAAAGGTGAGCATACAGGTTTGCATAAGTATAATAGTAAAGCGTTTAGCATACACCGCATGAACATACGTAAGAGTGTAAACTATGTAACTACATCGATACTAGTAAACCAACAAACCACGAGTGCAAGTCACGCGAAAAAGTGTCCACGTACTAAAGATAAAAATAAATGAGAAAGTAAAAGTGCGATCCTTAACAACTCCAGGCCTCCGGGTAACGGGTCAACCTCTAGCAAGCTATCATGTTAAGGGTGGCATACGAGTCATCAAGCAATACATACAATTCAGCGATTCACGTATAGTCATGTAAGAGCGGGTTGTGATAAAGCGTTGAGAGTATTGTGATGTGATTTGATATAGGAACGTATGCAACACCCAAAAGTGCGTTAAAGCGAAAAGGGTTCAAGTATACTCACAATCGGTGCTTAACGATGAAACACGAACTGTTGTGGATTGAATGGAGCGCCGGGATCAGCCTGTAAGCGAGAACAGAAGTGCATCAGTCTTCCAAAGTGGTGAAATGGTCGAATTGTGAAGGAGCAGTAGACAAGTTCGGGCGAACTTGTCTGAGAATCCAGCCAGTTTGACCAACTTCGGGCGAAGTTGGCATTATTTCACAGAATCTTGTACAAGTTCGGGCGAACTTATCACCCTCTACTGAAGTTTAGTACAAGTTCGGGCTAAATTGACCTGATTCCTTAGAATCAGTACAAGTTCGGGCTAAATTGACCTGATTCCTTAGAATCAGTACAAGTTCGGGCGAATTTGGTGTTCTTCTTCAGATTTAGTACAAGTTCGGGCGAAGTTTGCACAAATTTGGTGACAACTTCGAGCGAACTTCTCCATTTTTGGAACGAACTTGACGGGTTTTGGTCCAAAATCGTGTGTTTTCGCGTCGTTTGCTGAGGAAATCTAGTGTCCATCCCTCCAACCTTAAGCTACTAAGCAAAACATAGGCTGGAAAGGTCTTTGAGAGCGAGTTTTAGCCATTTTACAGGAACTCGAGCTAATCCGTGCAAACTTGCCGGTTCATACGAGTTAGTCCAGTTCGTGCAAGTGACTGTATCATCCTTGTGCTTCCGGATCTGAGTTTCTTGCTTGAAACAGACGTGATTCCGAATCTATTTCAAGTATTTTCGTTGACAACGCCTCGTTCCACTCCTTAGTGAACAAAGCTTATGTCGGGTAATCCGCTTTTTGGTTTACAAATCGATGCTTTAAACAGTTTTTCTTAGATCTAGCACTTAGTGAGTCGAAATCATCAAGATTTCTAACTTGGAAAGCCAAGGCTATGTCCAATAAACACGTTTAAGAGTAAATCTAAGCTAAAATAAGAAGTTTTGTAGAAAAAGATAAAGATTTTCATAAACATAAGAGTTTTGATGAAAACGAAGGTAATCCTTGTGTAAAATCATAGTAAAAAGCGTTGTAGATTGAATAAAACGAGTGGTTCTTACTTGGAAAAACAAGGAAGTTCGGTTTTAGAGCTCTGGGACGAAGTTAGCAGCAAGGGATGAGTGTGGAGAGGTGATGGGTATTTATAGGTGAAGAGAAATGAGAGTGGCAGAGATCAAGTTCGGGCGAACTTGCCACATTTCAAGCGAACTTGGCACAAGTTCGGGCGAACTTGGCCAGTTCTGCTTGAAACGTGCAAGTTCGAGCGAACTTGCTGGATTCTGGTGTCCTGGTCAACTTCGGGCGAAATTGGGGTGCCCAACTTCGGCCGAACTTGGCCTGATGGCAAGTTTTGTTCGTTATTTGCTTGTTAGGTGTTCGTTTGGCAATTTGATTCGTGTTAGTTAGTTACATTAAGCGTTTTAGCGATGCGTTACGCGTTGTGATAATAACATAATACGATTTAGCGATTCGTGTAAGCGAGAACGTTGCAATAGCGAGTACAACCATAATTCGTAAAGCACACATAACACATAAATAACATAATGTAACATAATTAACCGCGATTTGAGTTTGCGTTGAGAGTTGCGAGTATTAAGTGATTTTAAATGCGATAAATAAGCGATGTAATGTGCGTTTTAAAATAATTGTAAACTATTATATCAATCTCAGAGTACAAACGGGTTTAGAAAACAGAATACAAAAGGAAATAATGGAAATAACCGAATTAACAGATTCCGGTTAAGAATCCGAAAGATCGAGTTGTTACAAATGACCTATGTGTTGAGAATTCAAATAATCCGTTTTTAATTCGTTTTGCTTGATAACTTAAACATTGGGGGTTAATACGACCGTGTCCTGGATATCATCGGCTCAGTTAATTGCAACTGGCCACGACTTAAGCACGAGGTGTAGGCATACACCTGACAGATTCTATTGCTATGATAAAATATTTTATAACCTAATATGGGTTTGCCCAATAAGGGTATTAAAATGGCGTGTCGATTAATCATGATCTCGGCATAGCTTTCGGGCCCCGTATGTATTGACAAACATGTAAAACTGACAACATGAGAATTAGTTTATCCCAAGTTATATATGAAAATATATGTACCATTGTGTACATAAAATGATTTTGATATATTTTCAAAATGTGTCGGTTACTTGTATTTATCAGTGAAAACTGACGTGTTTTCAAAAGACTAAGCGCAGGTTGCAAGGTTACGAAATAGGCTGGAAGTGCTCGGTAATGCTTTAAGAGAAATTTGCAACTCCTTTGCGTAGAAGCCTATAGTATGTTATTTCATTTTGTACTTTTCAATCCGCCTGTGGATCTTTTCATAAGCTATCTGTTTGTATATTATTTTGAACATTCGGACATTTATATTGTAATAATTTAAATCCAAGACCTCCATTGTGCTATTTGTGATTATTTGACTATGACGATACAAATATTATGTCACGATACTCCCCACCCAGGCCCACCGGGATTTGATGTAATTTGGGGTGTGACAATAACCGACACGGTGGTTTGTTTTATTCCAACGAAGCGAAACCCCGAAGTTTCGTCACATTTCGATTTGTGCGAGATGACCAGCGGTAAAAAAATGCGTTTTTCATTATTGTCATAACTTTTACGCCAAAACCGCAAACTCCACCTTGAAACAACACATCTCCAAACCCTTTTGCAAGGCGCTAAAACAATAACCCACTAGTGGTCAAGCTTCCATGGCAAGTGAAGGCGCTACTTTGTTCGCCTACAATTACAACATTGCTAGGGAGGAAAGGGCGAAATTTGTAATCCAATAAAGTTTGTCGTTCAACCATGTAGACAACCAACACTATACAAAGATGGTTCAACAAACTCTCCAACCGCGGTACACCAATGTAAGTTGTGCTACTCTTAGGAGAGATTGTTTAAGATTGTGGAAAAATGCTAAACTATAGTTAATTTCTTATTTTGAAAAATTATAAACCAGTGTTAACTTAACTAGCGACGTTTGGTCCGTACCGCACGGTTCACCCGACTCGTATATTTGTATCATCGCCCATTTGATTGAACCGGCGACGTGGCAAATGATGAAACACATTATTTTGTTTAAATTATTCGATTATCCACACAACAGTGAAAATATATTTAAAGTAATCAACAAATGTATTAAAACACACAAATTGGAACCAAAGGTTTTTTCAATATCTTTTGATAACGCCTCAAACAACACGGTTTTGGTAACGCATTTAAAATTAAAATACAAACTTATTTGTGTGGGTATTTTTTTACATAGTCGATGTGTCCATACATTGTAAATTTGGCAGTTCAAAACGGTTTAAAGGTTATTGAAACACAAAAAGAAGCTTTTAAAAGAATGTTACGTGATATATATAGTAACACACAAAGACATGCAAAATACAGGGCCGGCCCTGACGGTGGACGGGGAGGACCCCCGGCCAGGGTCCGTGATTCCAAGAGGCACATTAAAAAAATCCGATATATATGTATATATATACACACAAATCGGTGGAACTACAAGAGGGTGCCGGTGAAAATCCCTCTTTACCAGATTTTGAAGCTTTTCCGGTGACGGGCGGTGATGAACAGAGGCGCTGCAATCTTCTGAAAGATGGATAGAAAAAGTATAGAAAGACGATGGTGATAACTGACTTTTTAGGTTTTAATAAAGTACTCAAAAGTAAATATGATATTTTTTTATGCCCTTGGACCAATGGATTTAGGCCACCTACCTATGCTACTACTGCCTCCCAACATTGCGTTAATCTATTTTCAAAATGTGAATATGTAGGAATGTGAATTCAGTTACTTAAACCTTTAAGATGATTTTTTGATTGTATGTCTTTTATCTTGTTTGTGGTTTTTGTTGTTGATTATATTGTGTTAATGAGATAATTGCATATGAGTTTTAGTTTGTATTTTATTTTATATTTTGGATTGTTTAATTATTGATGTTAATATGTTACTTAACCAACTAGGGGCACTTTTTTTCGAGCTCGGACAGGGCATCTGAATTCTCAGGGTCGGCCCTGGCAAAATATATTAAAACTTGTAAGGAAACGGGTCGAATATGCTTAGGAACCAATTGGGATGTTGCTACTCGACTTGAACCATGTTTGAAAAATGTTATTTTGCAAAAAGAAAGTTTAATAGAATTTCATAACATGTTGTATAGTCGTATAAAGGTTTCGAGTTACCACCCATCGCGTTGGGCTACTATTGAAACGGTTACATAATTGCTTCAAGTTTTCAAGATATCAACAAAGACTTTATCGGGGGTTTACTATCCAACAAGTTCATTGGTACTTCACAACTTGTTTTAATTGTGTTTAAAATTAAGCAAGTTGTCGGTTAGAGGTAGACCATATTGTGATATTGTAGCGTCGATGAAGGAAAAAATTAAGAAAATATTTTAAAGAATTTTCCGCGGTTTCCACTTATGCCGCCTCTCTAAACCCTTGCTTTAATATTTTTGGAATCAGATCTTTGATTTAAAAAATTGCAAACGAGTTGAATTTAAACACCACTAGAGAACCAAACTTTGATGAAGCTGTAAAAGTTTGTTTCAAAGATCAACTTTCAAAAATGTTTGATGTTTATGTAACAAAATATGGTACAACCTCGTCACACATCCACGAGTCAATTAGAAATGCCGCGTTTGTCAAAGGTCCAAGTATGGAAGATCAAGATGTGTATTTTTTAACCAATTATATGATGAATCGAGTCAAATGCAACGTGGTAACACTAGTAGTAGCGAACTCGGTCGAACTTTCTACAAATGATGACTTCACAAGAATATGTTAATTTTGAATTGTTGGCTTGGTGGAAAGTAAGATCAATTTCCGATCTTAGCCACAATGGCCCGAGATTTACTAACGGTCCAAGCTTCCACGGTAGCTTCGACAATTGATTTTTCTATTAGTGGTAGGGTGATATCGATAAGGAGAACTCCACTAAGACCAAAGGCGGTTGAGATGTCGATTTGCTTGAAAGATTACTTGGATGCGTCGGAGAGCTGTCCACACATACGCTCGCTCGAGGGAGAATTGGATTACGAAGGTGAAGTGTACGAGGATGAGGTCGAAGATGAATTGACGACCCTAATGACCGACGAAGAACCCGCATACGATGACTTCCTACGCAATAGTTCCAGTTCAGGCGAAGAAGATTAAACGAGGCTTATCAAGATATATTAGTACTGTAGTCCCACTAAAAAATATATATTAGTGGACGTTCTTGCGAATTAATATTTTAAGGTTTGTGTATTTCCTTTGTTATGTTTAGCATTCGTATTTTCTTTGTCATGTAAAAACGTTTGTTCCACTTTAAATGATATTATATTCAAAGTTATGTTTAAAAATTATTTTTTTCAACAAAAAGGTAAAAAAAACTGCATTCTGCAGCAAAAAAAAAACATGTAAAACACATGAAAATAGCATTTTCTGCAGCTTAAAAAACTAAATCTGCAAAACTGGTTTTCTTGACCCGTTTTTCTAACCGGTTATAAAACCTAATTATTCATAAATCGGTTACAACTGGTTACAGTTTCAGCTTGCAAAACCGGTTAAAAACCAGAACTAGTTTAAAAAACGGTTTTTACCTACACTGAAATTAACCGGTTCGGTTAAAAACCGATTTGTACATGTCTAGATCAAGGTATGCACAAAGCGTCCTCATAATGGGTGAGTTTATTGTTTTCATTCTTTATTGAATTACAAAGTCAGATCATTGGTAAATAGGTATGTACCACCGTACAGTCAAAGCGACCAATAATTGTGTCTGACTAGGGCTAGGCAGATACCATTATGGTATGATTTAATTTGAATGACTCTTCAGACGAGCTACTTCATTTCTTGGGTTGTTGGCTTTATAGCTCTTTTAAGATATCCTGGTTGTGTCTAGGTCTGCATATATCTGATGCAACAGAAGGAAACCAATATATCCTCGAATGAAGAAGAATATATAGACCCAAAATATCGGATTTTGGCAATCTATCAACGCAAGAATTAAGACTATAAAGCCATATGCCACAACGTTTTACCTATTTTATGCAAAATCCGTTATGTTTATCTTTCGCACCTTTGTTGCGTGTGTCTTCTGAATTCACCCCTTTGAACGGTCTAAGTTTGTGCCAAGCTAAGACAAACTGGTATCCGAAATTTTTGTATAGATTTTATCTATATCATCGAAGATGCATTTTATATGTCTGAAATGTTGAATCTACCGACATATCGTTAACTTGAAACTGCAGCGTCCATCGGATCCTATTCATGTGAAGACAGAATCAAGTCAGTTGCTATCATTTCCAATATAAGATCCCCGTCATTTTTAAATAATCTCATCCCATGGTCATGAAAGTATCTTAAAACTCCCCTTAAAATTATAATTTTGTACCGTTATTTACTTAAATATGAAAACCAAAAAAATATATTTACAAAAATAAAGTCTTCCACACCAGGCACACAAAACATAAGTTAGCAAGAAAATGAGTGTGTGACAGGGGTGGCGACCGTTCAATTAAGTTAGATACCATAACCAAACATGTGGGTTTTTCGCGTCAAACCCGCTCCTGGAACAACCACTGTTAATAATCGATGTTACCAACAGTCCTCCTTGAATGTTCCTGTACTCAAAAGCAGATTAAACAGACAGTGGAACCCAAGCCATCGTAGTCCTAGTTTATCAACATAAGTAACCTCCTAATATGTTATATATTTTTCTCTAAACCGGATCTACTATGCTAATGATCGATTCCTATAAAGATCTAGATCCAAAAAAATCAATTAGTTTGATATTCGAACCAAAATATATGAAATATAGGAAGAACACTTTGAAGATGAAGATGAATATTACGATGAACACACTTTTCGATCTTTAAAAACCCAAGATGATTTGTATTAAAATGTTTACACTAAAACCCTCAAATTCACCTTAATGTGTGTCGCTCAAACCCTAATTCATTATTTCTATTTATAGCCTAAACAAGTTTATGCTAACTGCAATTTTATCCCCTAAGTTAATATCTCACCAAAACTCTCAGCTAACAAGAAAAACCCTATATAAAAAATGATAAATTTATGACTTTAACTTCACTTGACGATCCTTCGCTTAATCTTGAACTTCAACCATAAGTCATGTTCCCTCGTATCTTGAACTTCACTTGACGATCCTTCGCTCAATCTTACCATCTTGTCTTATGCGTCGACTACGACTTCATCGACTTTGACTCCGTGACACTTGAACAATCATGGGCGCTGGCAACACTGCGTCAGTGTCGTCGGGTGAAATTCGATTAGTTTTTTCAGCGGCACTTGTGTCTTCATTGAGTGTCGCCACTCATCGTTCTTTTTCAGGTATGGTCTTCGATCGTAGATACACCAACGACACTGAGATGTCACCGTGTTGTGCACCGGCGACACTAAGATGTCACCAGGTTGTGCACCGGTGACATTTAGATGTCACGGGGATAACTAGAATAATATATAGTGATTAAATACCTGGCGACACCGAGAGTGTTGCCAGTGACGGTTGTCTGATCAACTGAGTTTTGATCTACAATCTTCCAATTTAGACACCTTCAGTCGCTGACTTTCACGACGTGGTATACAATGGTCCCAAAGGTTCCAACAAATTGCTATCTAATTTGTTCTTGTGTGATAGTGCAAAATGGATGATGGTGAGGGTAATCCATTTGCTACTCTTATTAGCAAGTTAGACGTTAGCAATCTATTATACTTGCATGCTAGTGACAAAGTAAATCTATCAATTACTAGTATAAAGTTAAAAGGGACATAAAAGTATAATGTTTGCGCTAATTCTATTACATTGGCTCTTAGTGTTAAAAACCAATTTGGGTTTATAGATGGAACATGTGTTAAATTTGAGAATGGTTAAGTTTTGGTTGCTCAGTGGGATAGGTGTAACTCGGTGGTGTTAACTTGTATATTAAACTCTATTTCTGAAGAATTATATCGAGGTCAAGTATATTCTTAGTTTGTTTCTGAAGTCTGGAAATAATTAAAAGATATATATGATAAAATTGAAAGGGCCTGTTGTGTTTAATCTGTAGAAAAATAAACTCATTTAGTCAAAATGGTTTAACTATTTCTGAGTATTATCATAAACTTAACATAATGTCAAACAATTAGATCAGATTTTACAATTGCCAACTTGTACTTGTCAAGTTGCTAAAGAATTTAACAATTTCAGTCAAATGATTAAGCTTATGCAATTCTTGGTGGGTTTGGATAGTGTATATCAAAGTTTAAGAACAAATTTACTAATAAAAAAACGTTGCCTACTGTAACAGAGGCCTTTGTTGTTTTTCTAAGGAAGAGTCACATAGAAACTCTAGTAGTGAGAAAAGGGTCATGCAATTGGTTTTTTGTCTAAAGTTAATCAAAATGATTTGAATAAAAGAAATAATAAAATCTCAAACCAATCTTTGAAGTGTTAATTGCAATAATGTAGGTCATTCTATTGAAAAATGTTTTAAAATAATACGTTATCCCTCTTGGATGAAACCAAGAGGGGGACAAAGGAAGAGGGTAACTGTAAACAACAACAATTCTGTTAATGATACTAGTGTACCTGCTTCCTTAAGTAATGGGCTAATATCTAGCTTGTTAAGTTATTATCAGATAAACTAGTGAAGGGATTGCACAGAGCTGCAATGTTTCAGGTAGTATAACTAATTCATTTTGAGCTAGTATGTTCTATAAACGTGTTTTTTTTTTGCTTTTCTGGTGTGTTTAATAGTGGGAATGATTCTGTTTGGATAATTAACTCAGGTGCTAATCAACGCACGGTTAAAAATTAAGATATGTTGACAGATTTTGTTGATGTTTCAAATATAAACATTAAAGTTAAACACCGTAATGCTTTAGTAACTAATATTGGTAGTTTGAAAGTTAAAGAGGGTGTTGTGTTACATGTTGTCTTTGCGGTACCTAAGTATCGCATTAATCTCATTTTTGTTCATAAATTGGCTAAACATAGTAAGCTTTATGTTGGATTTGAATAGAATAATCGTTACATTCAGGATGCATTAACAAAGAAGGTCCTGATGACTGGTAGACAGTTAGATGGTTTATATTTTTGTGGAAATTATTGTGCTTCATTTAAGGGGTGTAGTATTGAAATTTTATACAATCTTTGGCATGCTAGATTAGAACTCCATCTGATTAAGCCGTTAAGATGTTTCAAAATAAACTGAACATTAAAACTATTGAGAATCAATGCCATGTGAAATTTGTCATAAGTCAAAGCAACATAGAGAACCTTTTCTCTTAAGTGATCATAAAACTTCTCAAATTGGTGAACTTATTCATTTTGGGGTCCATATAAGGTCACTAGTAAAGAAGGATAGTTCTTAAGCATTGTAGATGATTACTCAAGGGTTGTTTGGGTGTGTGATGAAACATAATAATGATATTTTTGAAAATTTTCAAGATTTTGTTAGTATCATACAAACTCAATTTAGTAAAAATATAAAGTGTATAAGAAGTGATAACGGTCTGGAGTTTGTCAATAATAAATGTTTTTTTGTAAACAAAAGGTATACATCTACAATAGAATGGTATTGTGGAGAGGAATCACATACATCTTCTCAATATTGCTAAGGTATGGTTGTTTCAAAGTAACTTACCTGCAAAGTTTTGGACTGAATATGTTCGAACTGCATCTTATTTGATTAATAGGACTCCTACTTTTGTGCTTGGTGGTAAAACTCCCTATGAAATTCATTACCTTTCTAGGACATTTCAGGTTTTGTAGGTGTCTTTGTTTTTGTACTATATTAGATAATTCATATAAATTGACTAGTAGGGCTGAAAATGTGTTTTTATTGGATATTGAGAAGAAAGGCTATAAGGTTTACAGTCTTGATAGTAAAACTGTTTTCTTTATCAAGAGATGTGAAATTTTATGAAACCTTGTTTCCTTTTAAAGAAAAATCTTTTTATGATATATTTGACATGAATTTTCAGAAGGAAGTTAATAATCTGATTCTTTTAACCTTTATGAAAACAATGAGTCCCAAGAGCCTGAAGACACCAATGAGGTCATCCGTAGTCATAAAGCCCCTTTGTGGGCGTTATGCGACATGTGTCGTGCCACGTCACACAGGGGTCTTATGGGGCGTTATATAAATAGAGTACGTAGTCATAAAGCTCCTACCCCATCATTACCCAATTAATTAATAAACCCTTGAATTATACATACATATATATATATATATATATATGTATGTATATATATATATATATATGTATGTATATATATATGTATGTATATATGTGTGTGTGAGTAGAGGGAAAACTTTGCAGCCCAAAACGCCGCTATGTATATAGCGCCACCCACAAAACATCCACCCATAGCGCCCCCTGTAATGGTGTGGGCGGCGCTATGGGGGCGCTTTGCCTCTCCTTCCCCTCATACGGCGCCCCACTACACACACCCTGATGAAGAAAGGGTTACAGATGATATCATGTCTTCACATGGGTTTCAGCAGCCAGAGACTCAGGCTGTGTTCCGTCAGAAGGTATGACTGTTAATCAGCAACCTAGAAGTAGACCTAGAAGTAGTAATACTGAGTTTGGTAGGGTTGGGCATGTGAGTAATAGTGATCCAAATGTATAAAATGAAAATTATGATGGGACCACTTCTAAGTTGAATGTACAAACTATTAACAAAAAGTCTACTAGAATTACTACTTTGCCTAGGAAACTAAGTGGTTATGTTGTTGAAGGAAAAGTAAAATACGGAACTAAAAAGGTTGTAAGCTATTCTAATTTGTCAATAGAGAATAAGTGTTTTGCTACTTGTTTAAATAAAAACATTGAACCTAGAACTTTTAATGAGGCTGTTAAAGATCCTAATTAGATTTATCCTTGAATGATGAAATAGAGGCTCTCAATAGAAATAGAAATAAGACTTAGGATCTTGTAGACTTACCTAAGGGCAGAAGTCTTGTTGAGTGTAAGTGGATCTACAAGATTAAATATAAGTCTTCAAGGGAGATTAAGAAATTTAAGGCTAGGTTAGTTGCTAGGGGTTATAGTAAAAAAAAGGTGTAGATTTTGATGAAACTTTTTCACATGTTGTAAAAATGATTACTTTTATGTGTGTTCTTTCACTTGTTTAGTTTGATTGATAACTGTATCAACTTGACATTAATAATGCATTCTTATATGGTGATTTACATAAAGATGTATATATGTCTTTACCTGAAGGATATTATTCCAAAAATGAATCAAGGGTTTGCAAATTAAATAAATCTATTTATGGTTTGAAACAGGCTCCTAGAATGTTGAATGAAAAACTTGTTAAGGTTCTAATTAATTTTGGTTTTGCATAAAGTATGTGTGATTATTCTCTATTTGTATAACATTAGGACGATGTTGTTGTACTTTTAGTGTATGTGAATGGTATTATTTTAACTGAAAATAGTTTTGATGAAATCAATAATGTGAAAAAGGCTTTAAAAACAATTTTATGATTAAAGATTTGGGTGAGTTAAATATTATTTTGGGAATAGAAGTCTTGAAAGAACACAACTTATGTTCATCTTAGAGAAAGTATTGATTAGAATTACTTAATGAATATGGAATGTTTACACCTGTTAACTGTCCTATTGAGCAAAATTATATTGTTGCCATCTACGTAGAGAGAAAAATAAAGTTTTGTCAAATCTGACCTTTTAACAGAAATTAGTAGGCAAACTTATCTACTTATCTCATTCAAGGCTAGATATTGATTACATTGTGTATTTTTTGAGTCAATATATGCACAGTCTTATAGTAGGGCATGCTTACAAACTTTTAAGGTATTTAAAGAAGTCTCCTGGAAAAGGCATTGTGTTCATGAAAGTGAAAGCTTTGAATTTAAATCTTTTGTTGATTCGGATCGGGAAAAATACGTGAATGAGTCTCGTAAATCTATGATTGGATTCCATGTGTTTCTGGGCAATAATATTGTTTCCTGGAAAATCAAGAAGCAAAGCGTTGTCTTTAGATCTCCAGCAGAATTTGATTATTATAGAGCTTTGTGTGTTGTTACTTGTGAAGTTTTGTGGTTCATATACGTTCTAAGTGAGCTTAGAAAAAAGTGAACGTTTTTGTATGTTTGGCTTGTGATAGTACAACAACTTTGGCAATTGTTGCTAATCCTGTATTTCATGATCGTACTAAGCCTTTTAGCTTGATCTTTTCTTCTTAAGAGAAAACATATCCAAAGGTGTGATTAAAACCGTTCGTATTCAATTGAAGGCTCAAGTTGCAGACTTATTTACCAAAGGTATGTTGGCTACTCAACATGAATCTTTGTGTAAACAATTAAACATGCAGGATTGTTTTAGTCATTGATATGAGAGGGGATATTAAAAGTACAATGTGTGGCATCTTTCATCTCAATGACTAATATTAATAAGTGTAACAAATACATGTTACACATACAAATATCCAAATTTGCGAGGTATATCACAATGTATGCATGGATGGACTTACGGACTTGGACTGCTTGTAGCTGACTTGATGGGCTGATGCAGTGCAAATTGGCTGGAGCTAGAGTGGGCTCGAGTCAGGGATAAAGCGAAGACTTAAGATCTGAGCCGGCTAAAGCCTTGGCCCAGGATTGCGTATAATATCAGGCATCTCGCAGACGGTCATTGCATAAGTATTGTTGGTGTACATTATAAAGGGGAGAAGAGACTCGAATAAGTCATTCAGTCACAAAGCGCGCGCTCTCTCTCTCTCTCTCTCTCATCACCAAATGCAATTAGGGTTTCATTCATTTCAACACATATTCATCTTGAATTTGTGTCTGATAGATTGTAATCTCTTAGTTGTGAGAGGATTATCATGTTCATAATCTTGTGAGTTGTTAGAGATTAGTTCGTTTGTGATTGTAATAATTCAGGAATTGTTTCTAGGGTTGATAAAACATTTGCTTTGGGTATTTGTGATTCTTGGAATAATCTAAGTTCAAATCCATGTTTTATAACAAAAAGTAGACAATCCACTATTGTTATCGTGCTGCTTCCCATCAATTTCTCTTATACATATACACATTTTCACGTCAGATGTTAGTCATAGGAGGAAATACCTTTTGCAGTGGCGGAGCTTGAACGAAAATTCAGTGGGGACGGACTCTCAAAATCCAAATAAGTGGGGGCCGGATTTTTAAAAATCCAATATTTTACGCTACAAAAAAATCGGAAATTTTCGATAGAATTGACATTACAAGCGAAGAACCGGTGAGGCCGGGGCACCCAATGACCAACAAGTTTTATTTTACCCTATTTTCCTCACACCCTACTAGCCTTGAAGTTGCTGGTTGCTTCAAACTACCAAAAGTACAATCAAACAATGGCATCACCCATAATTAGTTTTGTGAAGAGACATTATTCATCATTTTACACATATATCAAATGTGCATTTATGTAATTTACTCTATGTTGAATTCATTATTCACCGAGTGTAAAAAAACAAGTTAAACATGAAACGTGGAAAGAAGTATAATAAGTTAAATATACAAAGTAATTGGTTTAATGATCTAGAGTTCATATGATTAGTGCCACATGCAAAGTGGTCGTTGTGCTATCAAATCTGCTTCCTTCATCCCCCACCCTTACCCCACTTCTTTTGTACTAAACTAAAAGAGAATAAGAGATGCTACTTTTACGTGACAATTATTAAATTTTATTAATAGCGTTAGGGTAAAATGAAAACTCATAAGAGTTGTGAGAATTTACAGAACTCGGGTTTTTCCAAAAAAAATTTTTTTACCAAAAATCGTTAAAAAAATCACCTTTTCCAAAAAATAAAAAAAATTTAAAAAAAAACTTGTTCTTTGTTCATTTACTGCAGCCGTAAATGTTGTAAAATATGATGTCATGCTTATGTCATCACCTTTTTACAGCCACTGTAAGGGCCCGAAAAACCCCACTTCGAAAATTTTTTTACAAATTTTTTTTCGGCAGTGTTTTCTAACGTTTTAATCTAGGGGTGTGACAAAAATGGGGTCGAAAATCGTACAGGAAGACCGAGTTCTCTAAGTTCTCACAACCTAAAGGAGTTTTCTATTGATCATGATCCTTTATTAATAAACCGTTAAATATATAAACATATCCTAACATATCTACAAAATAATTAAATACCCATATCTTATGTTCCCATGGTTCCATCAACAATGAGTTTCAAACAAACTATGATATGACAATATTCGATTGTGACTTGTTACCTCAAAAACAACAAATATATTTTACAAATCAAACTAGCACATCATCATTAATGTTTTAAAAACAGGTTTGTATCAACCGGCTAGACTGGAAAATGATAACTTAGTCGGTTTGGTTAGAAAGCTTTGGAATGTTATATCATGTTTAACCAACCGAGTTTTTGTATTTAAACTAGTTTTTACCTCGTTCGCATTGCGAACACTAAGTTGAATATTTCTTTCTCGTAACATGTATGTCTGTGTTTCGATTACTTGTACATACTACTCACAACACGATCTCAAAAATATTACATCGAGTCAACCAATTAAAACAAAACACTACCATACTTTCGCTAAAAAACTAAAACGATGAAAATAGTATAACTTAAACTGAGAGTAATTTTATTTTTTCAGGACAAATGAGTGTGTGCTAGGCAGCCGTCCGGCACGAATAAAAATTACACCGAGTCAACCAATTAAAACAAAAAACTACCATAGTTTTGTAAAAAATAAACGATCACATGACCGTAATTTTACACCGGTGGCAAAACTGTAAATTTAAACTGAGGACAGAATTGTAATTTAGCTGGGAGGGAAAAAACCAATGGCAAAATAGTAAATTTAAACGGGGCAAAATCGTACTTTTACTAGACTAATAGTAAAGTGTCAGACAGCTATATGCCACTATTTTCCTCGCCCTGTTAAACCAATAGAAGAAAAACATTATTCTCTGCCATAGTAAATATTGATATAAATAAATTGAACCGAACGGTCATACCTTTTCTTATGCATGAAAAATTATTTCATGATGTATGCATAATGAGTTGGAATGTATTTTATGTTTATAGGATGATTAATGCATGAATTTTGAACTTATTTTTGTTTAGATGATTAATGTTTGAAGCTTTCTTATTTCTTTTTCAGATATTATTTCTTTTAAAATTGATTATGATATTATTTTAATTAAAAAAATCTAAAACTCTCCTCACAAAGTAAACTAATAAACCAATTGCTTATAAATATAATTACATGTAGGGGAATTACCCAAAACCACATATCTGTTTATCTTAACCATATACCCGATAAGTTTTAACTTTTTTTTATTTTGTATTAGTGAAAAATGACTCATTACTTCTTTAATCGGTTAAGATTTAATTAAATTTCATTCGATTCTTTTTACATAAAAAAAAAATTACAAACCAATTTCAGGTGTAACGAATTATTGTTTTAAATATTTATATGTATTCTGGACTAGTGTGAAAACTTTCATATAATAATAATATGGTATTGAGTTAGACAATTTCTTTTTTGTGTTCTTTTAAAGAGTAAAGTGTCATTTTGATCCCTGAGGTTCGGACAGTTTTGCCACTTTAGTTTAAATCTTAAACTTTTTGCATCTGGGTCCCTTTGGTTTCAATTTTGTTGCCATTTTGATCTAAAAGTAAAGTCAGCTCAGATTTCTCAAAAAAAAAAACTGGTTATTTGTCCTTTTCTAAAGGGCATTTTGGTCACTTTAAGCGTTAATATATATATATATATATATATATATATAAATAAAATTTAAAAAACCTCAAAATTTTGCACTCTCTCTAAAAAAAGGACAAAAAACCAGGTTTTTTTTTTGAATGACTTTGTTTTTGGACCAAAATGGCAACAAAATTGAAACCACAGGAACCCTGATGCAAAAGATTTAAGATTTAGACTAAAGTGGCAAAACTGTCTAAACTTAAGCGACCAAAATGACATTTTACTCTTTTTTAAATGTTTAACAATACATGTGACAAAATTATGTTAGTTTATTTTAGAAAAAAATGTGAGAAAAGTGTTAGTATTTTTTATATTAACCACTTTTAATTTTAATAATAAATCACTTTAATTTAGAAAAACTATCAAAAGTGAAACCCATCATTATGTATTCATCTATCATTATGATCATGTTTAATTTAATAATTAAAGTCTAGTGTCTTAAATATCAATATTATTTAAAAAAAATATCATTTAACAATACCACCTCAATAGTAACGAAAAAGTAGTAAAATTACAATTATACCCATATAAAAATTATACAACAAACATATCTAAAGAGGACAAAATGGTCTACCCGACCGAGCCCTATGACTTGGAATCGTGAAATGCCTCAATCGTCCTTCTTGCTCCGTCAAATATCCGTCACATAAAAACGCCTTAGAAAACTTATCTTCTACCACTCTATCGACGTCATGCACGAACACGTCCGTCTCCCCATCCGCCCTGTTCCGCCCTATCAACCCCGCCGTGTAGATCGCCTTCATCCTCCCTGGTGCTTCGTCGTGGTACCCTGTGGGAGCATCGACCATTATCAAGTCCCATACGACTTCGTACACTTCATCCGGCAAGTTCCCTTTCATCGACAGCTCGCACTTCGATACCCTCGGATCCTCAACCACCTTGCACCTCTCTTGTTTGCCGATCTCCATCAAGTCAGATGCACGAGATACCTGTTAGATATAATATATTAGTTAGCGTTTATTATAATTATTATTACCATGAGAGAGGTTATTTTACAAGAGAAAAGAATTTTACGAAGTGTATGAGACAAGTTTGGCCCTTGATTTGCAAGATTAATGGTTGAAATTAAGTGGTCACAAATATAGAATTCACATAATAAAAAGGGGGAAGCAAGTGGGGAAAAGAGTAAAATAGGAAAATACAATATTATTGACTCATAAACCCACTTCTCATGAATTTTCAAACGGATATAATTTTTTCGTACGTTAATATTTTTTATAAAAATTACACCGTATTAACAAGCATTTCATTCTCTTCAATTCGAGTAACCTATTGTTATATTTTCCTTAAAAAATTTTGCAGGATTTTGAATAGCCGTTCTGTGATTAAATGATTGTGAATACCCAGTAAGTGATTACGTAATTACGTAACAATATTGACTATGTATTATTACGTGACTACATAATTTTATATACTCATTTCGTTATTACGTGATTTCATTATAGTATTTATGTGAAAATCTATTGAGTGATTACGTAATTACGTAAAAACAAAACATGTAATACATAATATTTTATATGGAATACCTAATATTTCAGGTATACAATCACGTATTAAGGATAAATTATATACAAAACATTAGCCAAACAACCTAGAATTACAACATAATGTCGTATGTTAGCGATTTAACCACGTAAAAAAGCATAAACAATCAAGTTTTTATCATTGAATGTGTAATCACGTAATAAGCATAAATGTATTAACATTAGTTATAACAAATCATCTTGAAAGTGTAATCACGTAATGAATTTACATTGAATGCGTAATGATTTATGTCGAATGTGTAATCACGTAAAGAGTATTCAAAAATCACGTAGTCATGTACCGAGTATACAAACTCACGTAATGGGTACTGGGTATTCTAAATCATGTAATCACGTAATGGGTATTCAAAATCCTGTCAATTATGTAATCACATAATAGGTATTCAAAATCCTGTAAATTGTTTTTAAGAACACTATATCAATAGGCTGCTCAAATTAAAGAGAATGAAATGCTCGTTAATATGGTGTAATTTTAAAAAAAAAAAAATATTGACGTATGAAAAAGTTATAGGCATTTGAAAATCAAGGAGGAAACTAGTTAAAAGTAGAAAAGACCATCATACCCTTTCCTTATTAAATTAATTAAAACAAATATGTGATCATGATTATCTCCTACACTGTGTATGAAATTTCTCTTTTGTACATGATCTCTTATCTTATTACCATAATTAGGAGGTATGATTTGATTAATATTTTTTAAATTATTCTCATTGCATTTTGATTATTATTTTCTTTCTAACAAATATTAGGGGTGTTTACAGTCTGGTTAAACCGGTTTTGACAAAAAAAATTGGCCGAACATTTTGGTTTGTTCGACAGACCGGTTATTACGGGTTTTACGGTTTAACAGTTTGGTTGGTTGGTTTAGCGGTTGTAGACAAAAAAAATATATATATATTTTAAACATAATTTTGTATTAAATTTGTAAAAAATAATAAAAGATTCTTTTTATGAATATAATACATAAATGTATAACTTTATATTCCTAAAATAGAAAAAAAAAGTTGATTATAAATGTTAAATGTCCGGTTTGATTTACCGGAAGTTTTAAACCGTAAACTAAACCACTAAACCGTAGATCGGGTGTACATATTTTAAACCGGTCAAACCAGTCAACTTTCTTTCGTACGAGCAGTTCAGTCAGTTTTAACTGTTTATAAAGACACTCTAACTAATATATTCTATCTAATAATACGTACCTTCGTATCGTAAACCACGTGGTACGACTCCAAATTCGGGAACTTGGACTGAATTTGCTGGATCCAAGACTTGTCTTCTTCAAGAAACACGGTTCGGCCGCCGTGGTTAAGCGCGGCCCACATCGGGCTATCGTATCCAAGTCCAAAAACCAAGAAATTGCAAGGCGATTTCTTGTTGAGGACTCGGAGACTAACCGATATCTCTTTAAACGTTTGTTGTGGGGTTATGTTGGAAGTAACATAATGCACAAGTGTCTCCGCGGTGGCCGGAGACAGCTTGTTGCATGTTTGAGGATCCTCGGGTAGCGACTGTTTGATCGGTGGGCAAGAAAGCGGTCGGGCGGGCAACAAAGATGACCGGAGGATGATTACGAGAAGAAAAACGAGGAGGAAGAAGACGGCCAGGAGAATGGGCTTGATGGCAATGGTGGAATTGGGTTTGGTGGTTCTCATGGTGGTGGTTCTAGAGAGAGAAAGAGGGTGTTTGTGTGTTATTTGAAGGGGATGAGAGAGAGGGAAGTGGGTGGGACGTGGAGGGAGATGAAGATAAATTATTTGGAGTAGGAAAGAAGGGAGGTGGAAACGTTACATTAGACAACATACGACTTTAACGTTTAAAAAATGCAAGTTAGTATGTGTCATTGTGTCAAGTTAGTTACTAACTTGAGTTTTTTTGTTTTTATTTGTAAGAAATCATATATTTTTATGTAAATAGTTGGTTAGTTGCTCATGTTTGTTGCCAAAGTTACATCGTTTTACGTTTTTTAATAGTGTTTTCTAGTTGGATTGAATGTCACATACATAATCCTTCAGGTTGAGTACTTTTAACCGTCTTTGTCTGGGTCAAGCGGTTAAATTGGCAAGCAAATGTGGCTGGGCCGACCCTTAAAATAATTATTTATCTTCGTATTTTACTTCCAAAATCAAAACTACTAATGCATTCACTACAGTAAAATCATTGTCGGGAATAAACTAAGTTGGGATTATTTTTGATCAAAATAGCTAGGTCAGATTATTTAAATCCAATTTGCCAAAGATAAAACATGAAAATCTGATGTTTCTATGGCTAGAAATGTCGTTAAACCGGCCAGTTGCTTTAGCGTTTCGAGGTAAGTCTTACATCAGTCGACTCGTATTCTTGTTATGATCAAAAGACCTAAAATATCAGTTTTTAATTCGAAAAAAAAAAACGTAACTCCGTTAAATTATTTTTTACGATGGACCATTATACAAACAAAATGAAAAAGGTTGAACCACTGTCAGTAATAAACTCAGTTGGGATTATTATTGGCAAAAAATGGTCAAATCAGATTATTTAAGTCCCACTTGCCTTTATCTTTTTACTAGTCTTGCTTGTGTTTTTATTTATATATTTATGTATATTACATTAGAATTATAATCTAACCAACTGTGTTTAGTATATTCATGATAGACGGTGATCCAACAATTATTATAATCTAACTAATTGTGTTTAGTTAAATCATGACAGACGGTGATCGAATAATTGGTGTATGGAAAGGGTTATGTGGTTGGTGGCATACCTTTTGAGTAAAGTTTAATTTTTTTATTTCGTGTTAGGTTGCTATTTCTACTACCCAATATTTCTTATATTCATAATACCTAACTTCCTATTTTCAACTGGGATTCTTTATTCTATAATTGCATACCTAATCTTGTCACACCAACTAGCATATGATTAGTAGTGTCGTGGTAGTTAACGCGCAACTAGAACATAAGATCGAGTCAACTGAATATCCCTTCTATCGATATTTGATAAGTCGGAAACAAACCAAAAATCGCTCTCCAAACAACGCGTTCACTTGACCTCAAAACAATTTAAAATGAACCGTAAGTAAATATTATATTCGTGATTTTGTTGCCATAACCTAGGGGAGCAAGGTTCCCAAGATCATTAAATTTGTGACTGTAGATCGATCATCAAGAGCCCTACCCTCGTGGGGTGTGCCTTCATTGTATGTCCCCATTACCAACTTCAAGATCAAAGCCCTTTCGAACCACAAATTAGTTCCATAAATAACTTGAATAACTTTTTATCACATACATAGCCTCAAATTAGTTCCATAAATTGTTAGGTCTTACGGATCATTTGGTAACATTACCAATATGACGTAACTAGTTCCCGACAATTACTTGATGGTAGTAATTGTAAATGTTGATTAGTTTAGGAGCAATTATGATTTCCCTTTAGGTACCATTAATAGAGAATACATAGAGTTTTTATAACGGATCACTATTCATGACCATTATTTATTTATTGATCTTTATATATTGATTAGAAGTGATCAAAAAAACTCATCAAGAACACCAATACTAAAATTTCTCTTTAGTGTGATCCATCAACACATGGTACCATAACGGGAATCATGGCTTCATCTTTATCCTCAAAGATAATCATCTCTACAAGTAAGTATCTCTAACTTGGTATCTATATTTACGTTGTGATTGAATAAACATGATTAGGGTTCTTTATTTTGACTCATGTTTAAAGATATAATCAATATGTGGTATCAGTGCAATCTTGATTATATCCGTTGAATAATAATTGATTTTGGATCATCCGTAATTGGAAATCAATATCATCAGAAATTAAGTTGTTATTTTTTGATGAATGGTGTTTTGAATTATTTTATTGGAAAATAAAGGGCACAGAGTTTTAAATTCTATGATTTTTAATCGGTTGATCGCAATCTTGTCACTTGATTTATATTTTTTATCATTAAACTTTTGATCTTTAACCAAAAGGATGCCATAGTTCTTAAAAAAGTGAATTATGTGCTCATTATCATGAGCATTATGAGGATCTAGACAAATGAATCATATGAAAATTTGATTTTCATATAACATGTCAGAACCTTTTTTTTACACGCATTCCAAATTAGGATGACTCATAAGTGGAATCTATACCATATGGATTTTCATTAAAATGTGATTTTGAATATTATGCTTTGTTCATATTCATATGCATTGACTAATTTAGATTAAGATTAAGATAATTAATATTACTTGTGTAATTAAATGATGAACTGGCCGAAACCCATGGTATTCACAATTTAACTTCATTCCCACAAGGGCATGATTCTGTTCTTGTTTTATGTTGTCCATAAGTACGAATATCTTGATTAATATATTTTGCAATATTTTTATTTATGCAAATATTCAAGCGTGATTAGAATCCACTAACATAAATTATATCAAAATCCTTACGGATTCTACATTTTGATATATTTTTTAAAATACTTGGATAATCATATAAGCATTCCTTATGTGAAATTATTTTTTATGTACGAGAATATAATATATCGAAGGAAATGATTTTACCCGGTCTTGACTATGGGATTCCATTATATTTTGGGTTCCTCATACTAAGCGAAATTAATCTTTTTACTTATGTCTTGAAACCTATTTGAAAGCAAAGCAAAGCCAAAATTCAGGTAGAACCTTAAGTTAGTATGTTATTTTGGTGTTATAGTAGACTATATCTTCAATATAATAATTTATGTCTGCTTTACTTGATTACCCCATAATGTAGATCACTCCAAGCTTCTTCTTCTTAAGTTTGTATCCCATCTATTTCAGTCACTCTATTTTCAAAACCTAAAATGTTTTGCTTACTAAAGAGTTTCTACAAAATTTGCTCTTATTGGATTGTTGATTATTTCTTAAGATATGATAATCCTAGTGTTCTTTTCTGATAAAATGTTACAAAAGAAAACTAGAGCATGACTAGTGGGATAAGTCAACTATTATATCTCTTACGATAACCAAGAACTCATTTCATTATTGCTATCATGGGAGCTACTCTAGATTCTAAATTTCCTAAGACTAATTTGTTTTCTTTGGAAAAATCAAAAGAAAAAATAAGACGCATGCATTACTCTAGATTCTTACTATAAAGTTAGTTTCCTATAAGAATACATCATGATGTACAATACCATGACTCATAATTTAAGGGTTTACACATGGAAATTAGTACACTTTTCTAGTGTATTACATAATAAATTTCTACTAATACTAGAAGTTGCCTTAAGAATCAACTATACCACTCAGAAGTACCAAAGAAATAAGTGTGTTGATTAGCAACATGTGTAAAGGAAAAGAAATGCATTAAACTGGAAAATTAGATGTTTTTTCACCTCACAGCCACTAAACCTAAAATGAGGATATTTTTAAGATTAAGAGATATGTACAAGTACTACTTCCAGCTATAAGTTTCTTCAAAGGAAAGTCTCACTGCAAATTTATGCCATTAAACTAGGCATGAGCATCGAGACTATCCATAATTCAATGGAACAGCTGGCTAAGATAAGTAGTTAGATATTTATAATATTTAAGTCTGCTAATGATAATATTCCAATTAACACATGATGGGTTGAGTCTAGTTCTATACGTTTACTTACCAGAAATCAACAAATAATTAATATGAGAGTTAGTGGCAAAATTTGATGTTAAGACTATAAGAACCATAATAAACTGTTTTATAATTGGGATTTATGATACCTTATATATTCTGTAGCTTTTTCAGAATTTAGTATCAATATGAAAGCTACATTATGACAATTGTGAGGTTTGCATGGTTAAAACAAAGTCACTCTTACCTTAAACTCTTATATTATTTGTCATCTTAATCTAGATAGAAACCTTATAAGATAGAACTAGATGATGCCATACTTTTTCACAACCTTTTGTTATCATTAAAATGAAAATTTAACAAAAGAAAAATGAGACCTACAAACTTCATCATTGAGACCAAATGTCATGAGAAATCATGCTAGGTTAATGAAGGATGAAATTTTATCAAATCCCATTCTTAGTGACTTACGAGCATGTGTTATAAGCCTTAATAATTAAATTGCTAAGGGAATAAATCAAGTTCAATTAGATTTTATATTTCATTGGAACTTATCCTAGAATGGAATATTCAGACATTATTCATTTATCATAATATATACTTGTATCTAATATGTCTTATATGGATCAAGGTATTAAAGAAATTAATTCATATATACTATGATTCCTTCTAAATATGTCCCTAAGTTTTTATAATGTATGGACATTAAGGAAATCGAGTCTAACATATATGAGAGGTTCCCACAGCACGTACATCATTGAAACTTATCTTGTAGCATTTCTAGAGATCTAAAAGGTTAGTGTGAGCATTAAGGGTCTTAATCTTAACTTGCGAGAGCTACAAGAGGTAGGGGAATGAAAACTTGTTGTTACTTCAATTTGTACCTCTTGTACAAGACACTGCTCATACACAACTTTTCTCTTTAAAAATCTACTGCTACTCTAGCAAAAGTTTCATTGTGGTTTAAACGTGGGCACACTCAGATTTCTTGCCAAAAATATAATCCTCAAACAGAGAAACTACAACGAGTACATCATTAACTTGTTTCTCTATTAGAATCTGTTGGTCTTCTAATGTTGACCACAAGCATGCTAAATTGTTAAAGATTTCTAAGATCAGTGCGAGCAGTAAAAGTCCTTATCAGGACATGCCGAAAGTGCAAGAGATGGGGAAGAGACTTATTAGTTTTTACTCCAATTACACTTCTTGCACACCATACTGCACCTACTCTTACACACTTAAAATAATTCTGAAAGTGATAGCAACTTAAGCGAGATTTAATCCATAAAACTGAAACTCTTCATAAAACCCAATAACCAACTAAGGAGGTCATCTAGGTTTAAAAGCCTACTAACTTTGATGATTATGTATCCTCCCTAACTATAGTTGAAATGGATATTGGAAAGTTTACCAATCCTACCTCTTCGAATAAAGCCATTTGCATCAATCAATTTTTTAAATGGAATAAAAAAAATTGTTTTTAGCAAATCTAATGTGTTACAATAATGTTTGGGATTTGGTTGAATCACCTAAATCCGAATGCAAACGTTAAGACTCTAAGAAGCATGATTGATTCATAAAGGTCATACTCAGAAGAGAATAAGTTATCAAAGAATCATCTTATCTTTCTTACAAAAGGTTTCTTTGAGGATCATTGTTGTTCTAGTAGGTTATAATCTTTTGTAGCTACATTAAATGAATATTAAAACAACTTTCCCTAAACAAAGACTTATATGTTCAAAACAACCTGAAAGTTCTAAACTGAAGGTCAAGAACACTTACTTTGTATGGGTTGAAACAAGCATCAAAATATGATGAAATCAAGAGTTAAGTGGATTAATGTGTACCCACCTCAAGATGAGTGGGAGCAACTAATGTTAACTTGTACTTATATAGATGACACTCTTTTGATAAGTATATGTTACATAAGTCAAATAATTTCTCACACATATTTTGATATAATAAATCTCGGAGATACCACTTACGTGAGAGATATCAAAATATACCAAGATAGACCCAGTGGGACATTAGTTTTGTCCTATAAACTTTACTCTAAAGCGGGTCCTTACATATGTAACAAACAATATTGCTCCCATTAAGAGAATATAATGATAAATGGGACTACTTCCTTATGCTTCATTAATTAGAAGCCTTATGAGATTCAAGTCTATATTCGTTTAGATATTGCTCACATTGATGAACATTAAACCACTCTAGATTATTGTGAAGCATTTTACAATATCTTTTAGAAACGAGAAAGACTATAAGAATAAGTGAGAACTCAAATCGGCTGATTACTCTTACTTTGATTCAAAGGAAACGAAATGTCAATTTTGGGGTATATTCTTATGTTAGCATATATAATTGTCTCATAGAGGAGTCTTAATAAACTGATAAAACAACATAAGTCATAATGACATAATATGTTGTTAATTAACAATGCGGTTGTCAATAAATGTTGTTGAAAATTTATCGGTGGACACATAAACTTGTTAACTCCATATATATACTATATTGAAGACTTATTGTCAAAAGTCAGACACCTTGTTTCCTCGAACCGTAACTGTTTGAGAGGTGCTGGATTAAACTTTGATATGAAATTATTGTTCGTTTATGAACAAGTAGAGGATACTAAACATTTGTATCAAATACCTTTACATTCATGATATGCTTACGGATCCGATAACAAAGGTCTACCACCCAAAGTATTTTAGGAGCTCATAATAAAGACGGGTTATTACTAAAGGCCTTACATAATAGCATATCGTACTTATGAATGATTAGTTATTAAATTTCCTCACTTATTTAAATTTGTTTGTCTATAAATATGTATATGTGCACCTAATGACGTATAGGCAATAATTATTCAAATTAATTAAAGGGCCTACCTCATTTATTTTGGTTTAAATTTACGTATGTTTTGATTTGGGGCTGTAACATGATTAATGAGGGTCTTGAGTTGACAGTAACTCAATGACTGTATTTTTCTGTTGCAGTTTTAATTTGAAACATTGATTAATGTTTTCACTTTTCCAAATTTACTTATGGTTATCACAAATGATCACTCGGCCAAATGGGAGAATGTTAGAAATAACCCATTGATGTGGCCTTACGGATCAGTTGGTAACATTACCAATATGACATAACTAGTTCCCGACAATTACTTGATGGTAGTAATTGTAAATATTGATTAGTTTAGGGGCAATTATGATTTCCCTTTAGGTACCATTAATAGAGAATACATAGAGTTTTTAAAATGGTTGTCACGGCCCCCGACCCCACCATGGGAGCGGGAACCGTGAACCAGTCAAGTGGTACCGGTGTTTATCAATTTGGCAGCGGAAAATATCATCAGGATCGATGTTAGGAAAATATATTCTGAGTTTATAAAACACCAAAGTTTTAATATTGAACAAATGGGAAAACCCATATTCCATTTTAATGTTTTATAAGGATAAATCCTAATTAACGAAACATAGTTCTTCATTTATTCAGGTAATCATAGCCACTTTATTTAAGCCTTCAGTGCTTCATAGCTAGCTTCTATGACTTTCACAGTACGTTACCTGAAACACGTTTTAAAAACATTTTGGTTAGTTAAAAATACTGGTGAGTTCATTCAAATTTTGTAAAAAGACACAGAGTTATATTTCACAGTATCAAGGGCAATTACGTTGCTTTTATCTAACAAAAACTCAATCCGTATTTGTCACGTTGGCAGTTACAATGACTGTGGTCATACCACTATTGGCTAACTCTTTGTCCAATAGTGACGTTGGACTAAGTAGTGTATACAAAACCCCACATATCGGCAATAATTGCATATTAGCAAAAACTTAATCACTATAAATACAACTGGTAAAAATATTTAGGGTTTTGCAAAAACATTTGAGAAAAAGATAGAATGACTCACTTTGTAGATTTAAGGTTGTTATCTTAGAGCTTCCTGGTGCTATTTCTGGGTTCCTAATAAAATTATAATGCAACACGTGTTAGTGCAATAACCCATTTTAAACTTTAACGATACCTTGCGAGACAAAACCCCAACGTAGTTAACAAAGTATAGCCTTATAAACAGGCAGCACTTTGGCATCCGTTGCTGGGGTTTAGATCAATCGAACAGAGTATCGAATAAGTGATTAGGGTTAAAACACTTACAACAGGGCAATGCTACGCAGGTTTAGGGGTTTAAGGGGGGTATTGTTTAAGAGAACAGAGGTTACAGAGAGTATATGAACGCGTTTTTCGTTCGAAAGTGAGCAACAACTTCAGTCCCACGCCTGCCTTCTTATAGGTCAGATGGGCTGCGTGTCGCGCCAGGATCTGGGGACTCCCACAACGACGCGCCTGGGCAGCCTATTTAGCCTAGACAGGCTACGTTGCATGTATAGACCCGCCAGACGTCGCGATCTGAATCCATGTGTCCTGGTACTCTCCCGCGCGTCGTGGGAGATGCCAGGGATTCTGGCGCACGGCGCCTGGGACGCCCAGATCTGTTTTCTTCGTTTTTCGTGCTGGTTCGCGTCGTACGAGTCCGGGGATACGATCGGGGGTCCTTATAAGGTGTTTTTGAGTATTGTTACATTCTCCCTACCTTGTTTTGAATCGCGTCCTCGAGATTCACTGAAACAAATAAGGATACTTTCACTTCATCTCTGATTCCAGTTTCCATGTATATTCTGGTCCTCTTCTTGAATCCCATTTTACTTTGACCAGTATTAGCCTTTTATGCTTGAGGTTCTTAATCATTCTATCTTCAATTTGTATAGGCTTCTCAACAAATTTCATTTTCTCATTTACCTCTACATCTTGAAGTGGTACTATCAATGATTCATCGGCTAAACATTTCTTTAGGTTACATACATGAAATACATCATGTACTCCTGTCATTTCTTCAGGTAACTGTAGCTGAAAAGCTACTGGTCCAATGCGTTTGATGATTTTGAAAGGTCCAACATACCTTGGGCTTAACTTTCCTCGTTTACCAAATATGACAACTCCTTTCCAAGGTGAAATTTTTAGCAATACTTTATCTCCGACTTGAAATTCCAATGGCTTTCGACGATTATCTGCATAACTCTTTTGACGATCTCGAGCCGTTTTCAGTCTTTCCTTGACTTGCATTATCTTGTCAGTTGTTTCTTGTACAATCTCCGGTCCTGACAATTGTTTTTCTCCTACTTCCTCCCAACATACAGGTGTTCGGCATTTTCGTCCGTAGAGTGCTTCAAATGGTGCAGCATTAATGCTTGTATGATAACTGTCGTTGTAAGAGAATTCAATTAATGGTAAGTGATCGTCCCAACTTCCTCCAAAGTCTATCACACAGGCTCTAAGCATGTCTTCCATTGTCTGAATAGTCCTTTCACTTTGTCCATCTGTTTGAGGATGATAAGTTGTACTTAAATTTAATCGAGTTCCCATAGCTTTTTGAAAACTTGTCCAAAAATGAGAAGTAAATCGACTATCTTTGTTGGACACTACATAAAGGTATTCCATGTAGTGAAACTATTTCATCTACATACAGCTTAGCTAATCGTTCCATACTGATGGTTTCTTTCATGGGTAAGAGATGTGCAGATTTCGTTAGTCTGTCCACAATCACCCAGATTGTGTCGTTACCTTTTCGCGTCTTGGGTAGTTTGGTAACCAAATCCATTGTTATCAATTCCCATTTCCAAACTGGCATTTCTAATTGCTGAAGTAAGCCTGAAGGTTTCTGATGTTCAGCTTTAACTTGTGAGCAAGTTAAACACTTAGAAACATAGCTGGCTATGTCCTTTTTCCTTCCTATCCACCAATAATTTTTCTTTAAATCTTGATACATTTTGTTGCTTCCAGGATGCATCGTATATGTAGATTTATGAGCTTCTTCTAAAATTATGTCTCGTAAATTTCCTTGGATAGGTACCCAAATTCTTTCCTTATGGAATCTCCAAATTCCGTCTAATCCTCGTTCTAATTCTTTTATCATTCCCTTCATCCCTTCAGAATCATCCTTGACTGCTGTCTCCTGGGTATTTAAATTGTTCCACTAAATCTATTTGCAGATTTAATCTTGAGAGCACGTACCCTTTTGGCTTCTCATGATACTTTCGACTTAGAGCATTAGCTACTACATTAGCCTTTCCTTCGTGGTATTGAATATCACATTCGTAATCACTGAGGATTTCCATCCAGCGTCTTTGCCTCATGTTTAATTCTTTTTGCCCAAAAATATATCTTAAACTTTTATGATCAGTAAAAATAGTAAACTTACTACCGTGAAGATAATGTCTCCAAATCTTAAGGGCAAATATTATCGCTCCTAATTCCAGATCATGTGTTGTGTAGTTTTCTTCATGCTTCTTGAGTTGTCTTGAGGCATAAGCAATCACTTTCTGACGTTGCATCAATACACATCCAAATCCTAATTTTGATGCGTCATAATATACTATAAAATCTTTAGTTCCTTCTGGCAAGGCAAGGATTTATGCATTAGTTAATCTTTGCTTTAGGATTTTGAAAGCTTCCTCCTGTTTTGGGCCCCATTCAAACTTAACTGACTTGCAGGTTAACTTGGTTAATGGAATGGCTATCCTAGAAAATCTTGAATAAAGCGTCTATAATATCCTGCCAGTCCAAGAAAACTTCTTACTTCCGTTGGTGAATTAGGGACTTTCCATTTAGTAATAGCCTCGATCTTTGTGGGATCTACATGAATTCCTTCATGATTAACTATGTGTCCAAGAAATTGTACCTCTTGCAACCAAAATTCACATTTTGAGAATTTAGCATAAAGCTTTTCCTTTCTCAACAGTGTCAGAAGTGTCTCTAAATGTTCAGCATGCTCTCCCTTACTCTTGGAATAAATGAGTATATCGTCTATGAAGACAATTACAAATTTATCCAGGTATGGTTTACATATTCTATTCATCATGTCCATAAATGCAGCTGGAGCATTTGTTAGACCAAATGGCATGACTGTAAACTCATAATGACCATATCTAGTTCTAAAATCGGTCTTAGGAATGTCTTCTTCCTGGACTTTCAATTGATGATTACCTGAACGTAAGTCAATCTTGGAAAAGAATCGAGCTCCTTGAAGTTGATCGAATAGATCATCAATTCTCGGTAGTGGGTACCGATTTTTAATTGTAACCTTATTCAATTCTCTGTAGTCAATACACATGCGCATCGATCCATCTTTCTTTTTTACGAATAACACATGCGCTCCCCAAGGCGATGAGCTAGGTTGTATGAAACCTTTTTCCAATAGTTCGTCTAGTTGCTTCTTTAATTCCAGCATCTCCGTTGGCGCTAGACGATAGGGTGTTTTGGCAATTGGTGCAGTTCCTGGTATTAGGTGAATTCGAAATTCAACCTCGCGATCAGGTGGTAGTCTAGGTAGCTCTTCTGGAAAAACGTCTGAGAAATCGGATACTACAGAAATATCTTTTAATTCTTTTCCTTTAGTACTAATGATCGCAGAGATCATATATACTATTCCTCCTTTTCGTGCATAGCTTGCAGCTTTCATCACATAGATAAATTTTGCAGATGTCGTTGGCTTGTCACCCTGGATTGTGATTGTTTCTCCTGTTGACGTACGAATCTCAACAGAATTTTGATCATACAAGATTCATGCATGATTGGCTACTAACCAATCCATTCCTAATACAACATCGAATCCGGCTAGATTTATTGGTAATAGGTTAGCTGTGAATTTATGACCTAAAAATTCTATCCTTCCTTCCTGAAGGATTTCACTTATTTTGACATAATCTCCGTTTGCTGTTTCCACCGTGTACACTTGGCGAAGTTTGGTTATAGGTTGATTGAGAAATTTACAAAAAGTAGTATTTATGAAACTTTGGTTTGCGCCAGAGTCAAATAATACTTTAGCATAGACATCATGAACTAGGAACGTACCGGAAATTACATCGGGAATCAATTCGGCTTCTTTGTCTGTCAGTACGAAGGCTCTAGCGGTCTTCTTAGGTCCTTCAGTCGTCTTTGCCTTGTTGTTGGTTGCTGGGGCTAATTTCGGGCAGTTTGGTCGGATATGACCTGTTTCTCCGCAATTGAAGCATACTTTAGTGTTCATTTTCCTTCTACATTCTTCTTCCTTATGTCCCGGTATCTTACAGAAATTGCAGTACCTGGTACATTTTCTTGAATGCCTTCTTTTACAAGACTTACATAGAGGTAAAGAAGATGAACCTGCTCCTTTCTTATGATAAGAATTACCAGAAGGTAGTTCCTGGGTAATCTTTTGAGCTAAATCCTTTTTCTGATTTTCTTCCTTTGTGCGTATCAGTCCATCTGTCAGAGTGTTAGCAAGCTCTATTGCCTCTTCAATTGTTTGTGGTCTAGCTGCTTTCACTATGTCTCGGATTTCGCTAATTAATCCCCATAAGTAACGAGAAATTAATACCAGTTCTGGCGATGCCAGTGTAGGTACTATTCCTGCATATTCAAATAATTTGGTAGTAAATTCACGACAATTTACCCAATCATTTTATGATTTAGGAATTTGTTAGCTACTTGCTCCTTTTCGTGAGGAGGACAGAATTTCCTTTCAACTATCTCCTTAAAATTATTCCATTCCATATTATAGACCTTGTTACTCCCTTTTGACTGGAGAATGGTATTCCACCATTCCAATGCTTCGTCTTTGAAAAGATTGGAAGCATACATTATCTTATCTTCTTCAACACATTTACTAATAGTTAATACGGCTTCAGTCTTTTCTAGCCAACGCAAAGCTGCAATGGCTCCTTCATTACCAGAGAATTCAATTGGTTTAGAGGACAAGAATTCTTTATAAGAACAACCATAAGCGATGGTTTTCTTTCGTTTAGGAGATGGGGCTTTGACAAGAATGTCGTTATCTCCATTGATGTTGTGACTAGGTTCAGAGGGAGTACGTTTATTGCCTATAGTATTACTGTTGTTTTCAAGCGCAGGGTTCTTAATAGCATTAATAATAAATGGCATGGCATCAATAATTCCTTGAGCTACTATATGTTCTATAGCACTCTTATCCACGTGATTTCCGTTATCATTATTATTTTGGACTTCCTGATTTACTTCATTCGACATCTGAATTGCAAACATTTTCAGATATTAATATCACAGAAAGAAAATAAAAATAGATAAATATTCAAACACATTTGATCAAAATCGTCGAATATTGCGACTTTCTACTCTTTTTATATATATATATATATATGCATCAGTACAAACTATTACAATTATATAGGTCGATATTTTACATTATGCGTTGTTATATATATATATATATATATATATATATATATATATATGGTATTATATTAAGTTTGTTGTTTTTAGAAATGCCCATCCCTCTTGTCGTACTTCCAGACGAGGTTCTCTCCTATGGTGCGTATTCGGGTTCCTTCTTTTATAAGTTCTTCGCCATAGTGACGAAGTTCTGCTACGTGGTCAAGGTTCATTTGTGGGTACATCTCGGGTTCAGGTTCCATTGGTGGAAAATATGGATCATTTATTAAATTTTGGAATGCCCAGTCATTTGACATCCATTGTTCCAGGGCATTTGGTGCTGGTGTAGGAAACCTAGGGATTTCATCTGGGTTGAATGCGGGTATTGGGTGTTGGTTTACTAGGTTAGGTTCTTGGTACATTGGTATGGGTGCTATTGGCTGCTCTGGTTGAAATAGTGGAAATAGTGGTTCAGGGTTTGCTAGTAAGTTCAGGTTTAGCTGGCCTCCTGCCGGTTGGAAAAGATCACAATTTGCCAGTCTCCGATCCAATTCTTCCACAGTGGTGTGGTAACATTTATCTGAGCTGGTCCTTCTGGTAGGGTTATAGTTGCTTCTTGGTTTTTCTTTTTCCTTCGTTTTTCCCTTTTCTCTTTATTAAACCATCCACGTTTCTTTGGTGGAAAAGTTTCAGCTGATTTGGCTCGGAAAACAAAAGATTCTTCTGCTCCAGCTTCGTATCCTGAAGTGGCTCCAGACGGTCCTTCCTCCATTTCCGAATCAGCCATGTGGAAAGAAGCATTTGATACACTTTTATCACTCATGCTACGAACTTATAAATTGTTAAAATAACAAAGTAATTAAATTATATATTTTGAATTTTATTTTCACAGATATCACCCATAACTTAATTATACAAAATTCCTAACATTAATGTTTAAGTTTAGGTATTACAGGAACACCTAAATAGCTTAAACCAGTGGCTCTGATACCACCTTCTGTCACGGCCCCCGACCCCACCCTAGGAGCGGGAACCATGAACCAGTCAAGTGGTACCAGTGTTTATCAATTTGGCAGCGAAAAATATCATCAGGATCGATGTTAGGAAAATAAATTCAGAGTTTATAAAACACCAAATTTTTAATAGTGAACAAATGGGATAACCCATATTCCATTTAAATGTTTAATAAGGATAAATCCTAATTAACAAAAACATAGTTCTTCATTTATTCAGGTAATCATAGCCACTTTATTTAAGCCTTCAGTGCTCCATAGCTGGCTTCTATGACTGTCACAGTAAGTTACCTGAAACGCGTTTTAAAAACATTTTAGTCAGTTAAAAATACTGGTGAGTTCATTCAAATTTTGTAAAAAGACACAGGGTTATATTTCACAGTATCAAGGGCAATTACGTTGCTTTTATCTAACAAAAACTCAATCAGTATTTGTCACGTTGGCAGTTACAATGACTGTGGTCATACCACTATTGGCTAACTCTTTGTCCAATAGTGACGCTGGACTAAGTAGTCTATACAAAACCCCACATACCGGCAGTAATTGCAGATTAGCAAAAACTTAATCACTGTAAATACAACTGGTAAAAATATTTAGGGTTTTGCAAAAACATTTGAGAAAAAGATAGAATGACGCACTTTGTAGATTTAAGGTTGTTATCTTAGAGCTTTCTGGTGCTATTTCTGGGTTCCCAATAAAATTATAATGCAACACGTGTTAGTACAATAACCCATTTTAAACTTTAACGATACCTTGCGAGACAAAACCCCAACGTAGTTAACAAAGTATAGCCTTATTAACAGGCAGCACTTTGGCATCCGTTGCTGGGTTTTAGATCAATCGGACATGGTATCGAATAAGTGATTAGGGTTAAAACACTTACAACAGGGCAATGCTACGCAGGTTTAGGGGTTTAGGGGGTATTGTTTAAGAGAACGGAGGTTACAGAGAGTATACGAACGCGTTTTTCGTTCGAAAGTGAGCAACAACTTCAGTCCCACGCCTGCCTTCTTATAGGTCAAATGGGATGCACGTCGCGCCAGGATCTGGGGACTCCCACGCGACGCGCCTGGGCAGCCTATTTAGCCTAGACAGGCTACGTTGCATGTATAGACCCATTAGACGTTGCGATCTGAATCCACATGTCCTGGTACTCTCCCGCGCGTCGCGGGAGATGCCAGGGATTCTGGCGCATGGCGCCTGAGACGCCCAGATCAGTTTTCTTCGTTTTTCGTGCTGGTTCGCGCCTACGAGTCCGGGGATACGATCGGGGGTCCTTATAAGGTGTTTTTGAGTTTTGTTACCACGGATCACTGTTCATGACCATTATTTATTGATCTTTATATATTGATTAGAAGTGATCAAAAAAACTCATCAAGAACACCAATACTAAAATTTCTTTTTAGTGTGATCCATTAACACATGGTACCATAACGGGAATCATGGCTTCATCTTTATCCTCAAAGATAATCATCTCTACAAGTAAGTATCTCTAACTTGGTATCTATATTTACGTTGTGATTAAATAAACATGATTTAGGTTCTTTATTTTGAATCGTGTTTAAAGATATAATCAACATAAATAACTTGAACAACTTTTTATCACGCCTCTTTTTCATGGTGAAACCGACAGTAATGTTACCTCCTAATTTTGTTTACATATATCGAAAAATATGGTATAAAGAAAATTCTTTATTAGAGTGCGCTATATATACGGTGAAAATAACTCGACCTTTACAAATACGATAAAAAATGTAGATTATGGTGTGCATATAATAGATTAGTAAGTGTGTGAGTTAGTTATTAAAAAAACCTACTAAACATACTTAACTTCATTCTCTAGGCATGTCTATGTACGTGTCCTTTGTTTTTAACAACAAAAGCCTGTGGTTCATTCGATATGTACATGTCCTTTGTTTTCAACGACAATGGCCTGTGGTTCGTTCGAAAAAAGTTTGGCTCGAAATCAGCTTGGTTTTAAACGAGTTAAGCCGACGTGGCTTGATTTGTAAACGAGCCGAGCCTGAGTTAGGCCTAGGTCGGCTTTTGAGCTCGTGAGCCGGCTAGAATTATTTTATCATATATATAATTTTTTTTAAATTGTATTAAAATAAAAAAATGTTGGAGAGGATTATAGTGTTGATATTTTAAGTTTAATTAATAATTAAATAACATACAAAAATATCGAAAAAAGAATAATACATATAACATTTTTTATATGCCTTTAAGTCTCTATAATATTAGAAAAAAAAACAAAAATAATCCATAGTGTACTAATTTTTTTATTTGCATTTTTTTATTATCAGTCTTTGAAAATAAAATAATAACGAGTCCACTCAATTGTAGGTATGAGCAACTGGTACCAAATACTAAAACTAGACCGATAGTGAATTTCTCGTACCCGATCATTTTCATAACTGATTCAGTACCCACTTTCTAGCAAATATATAAATAATAAACATACTTGACACACTAAAATAGTATGAATGGAAGTCAGATTTGTGTCCACAGAAATACAGACTAACTAATTATGCTAAAAAGATTTTATTAAGATATGATTACTTTGAAAGGGGGTATTTTATTTAAACTAAAAATTAATGACAACGAAAATTATATAAAAACGTCAATTAAAGTGGTAGCGAAGTTCAGATGTTGAAACCTTATTTCAACACCAGAGAATTTCTTGATTCGGTTCGGCTTATGAGGTCATGGTGCAAATGAACCTTTTTAAATAATAATTGTATCAATACTAGATGTCACGCAGTTCAGATGTCTAACCAAGCGCAGTTCCTCGGTTAAAGCCAACCCGCTTCTTTAAGTGCACGATGTTCGGATCTTCGTGGTGTGGGTTGCGTGATAGATGTATCGATTATAATTAATCCCTCATGCCGTTCGGAATGTTTAATTATATTATATAATTCTACAATAGTTTGGGTTCATAGACAAACTTCCAAATATTATATTGTTCCTAGTATCAAAAATTAAAAGTTGATTTAAGGTTAAATGATGAACTTCATTAGAAAAGTTTATAAGTTGATCAAGTTTAGTAACAATCTAATATTTTATGGATTGATCCATAGTAAAAACAAAAATCACACAAACAAACCACTAAACTAAAGTAATCGGATACAACATGCTCGTTTCACATAAGTTTATTAACCAAAACAAAGAAACTAAACCTCGATGTTAAAACTATAAAAGTCCACATGGTAGCTAAAACAATAAGTCAATTGAGAAACAGAACATCCACAAATTAAAAACACACGAAACAAAAACTTGAACACCTAAAATGTCTTCTTTTTTTTCTTTCGATCTCGAACTCTCGATTGTGCGTGATGATTGTTAGGGATGTTTTTTTTCAAAATTGCCGACTCCATCAGCCTTTGTAGTCTGCAGATATTGTATCCCAATAATTCGTTAAGCCCATTTAATTCTAGCCCATAAAAACTACTAGTTGGTCTTTTTTCTTTTATATAGAAAATTACATATTTTCCCCTAGAAACACTATTAATTACATATTTACCTAAACCCAAATTATATTGACACATTTTCTCTTGTTTATTAAAATTACTAAATTATCTTTTTCAAAAGATCAGATAAAAATCCGCATTCAAAATACACAAACAACTAAGCACAACTTTCATTTCTGTCGGCATATACTTACACGTATGTAAATAATAATCTAAAACAAATTTGGAGCTATATTTTTTGTATAAATTTACACTGTTAAAAAAGATGAGAAATTATGTATATAATATAAAACAAATTTTGAACTATACCTTTGGTATAGATTTAAAATGTTAGAAATAGATGAGAAATTACACCTCGTAGTTTTTGTCGTTATCAGACATTAAAAAATCCATTAAGTTTTGATAAATTAACTACTACTATACCCCTCTATGTCACATTCCAACCGATGGCGGAAACATCAAGGCGGGACGAAATAGATTGCTCATTACTCATAACGCTATTTGTGACAATAATTAATTCAAAACCGAATTTCATTTCATAATAAAATTTTCAAGTACAACATGGAAATTCAAAGTACAATAAGGGAACAATACAACAATTTTAAATAACAAGGTAACTAATCTAGTAATATCAAGTGCGTTTCTAGTGTAGTCCCTACTAGATTTCGTCATATGAATACTCATCAACCTGCAACATGTTAACAAAGTATAGTTCGACACAAAAATGCATTGGCGAGCACACAAGTTTAAATATAAGCATACGTATAAGCATAAAAAAACGAATCCACATGGCAACTAAGTCTACACAAGAGCATTATAACATGACATGCAATATTCCTAGTCAACCCTCTGTTTACGCAATAAAGAATGAAATTCAATATGACCTCTCGTTCACGGGTGGTGCGTTACTCCTATAGCACTATACATGTTAAATGGAGGCTCGTATAAAGCTGATGACTATTGTATTACATAAGAATCACCCAAGTATAAGCATCAAGTATTGTATCATAGCATTCATTTATTTGGATTGTTTCGTGCATTTGAATAAAGTATAAAGCTTACTGATTTTTGATAAGGTTAACATATTACACCCAAAAGTGACATAAACAAAAATGGGTGATGTGTACTCACGGTTTTGCAAGCTTTTCACTTGGTGAATCCGTGAGAGTTGTGGGTTGTTTAGGATGGAGCACCTTGTCCTTCTACACGAAGAAACATAGGTGTGAGCATTGAATGATTAACGGAGGATTAAAGATTCGGAATATAAAGTATGACAAAGTAATTATGCAAGAAAATAATCACATAGGTCTAGCACTCGTTTTTGACACTATGGAACTCATAAGGGTTAGTATGATTTCATAGGTTTAATACCTATTAGAATCGTAACGAGGAACTAAACACTTCGGTGATTTAACTTAGTAGCTTGACAAACAATCATTTGGTCATCATCAAGGGTTCGGTTATAGGTATTTTATATAATTTATATATATATATATATATATATTGTATCAATAATTCATCAAGAATACCATAGAAGTTATGTAGGAGGTAGGAAGATAAATCTTCCATTTAGGAACCTCTTTAGTATTCACCACAACACATGTTGTCATAGACAACAAGGAGCCTCATTTTTATGTTTTGATGCAACAACAAGACTTCCCGCATTACTGTGATCAAGAGGAAGCGCTCTACTAGGACTGGATCTAAGCCTGCCATATCGTTATACTTCACCCATTCCTTTAAACTGTTGGGCATACTTAACGCGTTAGCTACAGCACTGCACGGGTCACTCTCTTTGTCGGAACGAGGAAGAACTCACATAGACTTTAGTGAGTAGTGAGCTGCACACGCTAAGAAGCAAGTCTCGACTAAGTAAATCCGGGTATCGGCAGAAGATGCTGAGCAAAGCTGCTTGAAGCGTGAGGCTGATCCGTAACATCTCCTATATTTGTTCAGTTTCTCATTTATATCTATCCCGGTTCTATCTCTCAGACTACCTTGAGACTCCGCAGCTACAGACAAGACGGCTATGATTGAGCTTTTTTTCTATTCCATCTCATTCCATTCCGGGACTTGGAAAATGGAAAGATTTGTACAAGTTATACTTCTGCCACGTGAGGCTGGTGAGAAGGTCCGGGTCATTCACATCCCTTTCAGTAGGCCGGAAGGGCGCGGAAATACTTAAAAAAGTCTCTCATGGCCCAATTCTATTTTATCATCAATCCAGTCCCCGTTGATTTATCCTTTAGTTGCGAAGGATACTGCTTCATCAACGGATGCTGCTTCCCATATTGGGTAAAAGTGATCTCAGTTAATGCCCTCAGTCTGCTTTGCTCCCGTTGGCAATAACCACGGTAGTAGTCGTGGAACTACTAGGCCGGGAGAGGACAACCCCTCCCGTGGCTTGCTCTGTTGCTGCCTTTTTATTTAATAACACGTCGTAATACCACAAGACTTCTTCGTTTGACCTCTTGCTCGGAATTAACCCGCCGCCAATAAGTTACATAGAATCCATTCATTAGAGGACCGACACGAATACGCTATCCTAGATTACTCTATTTACGATTCAGCATTTCTATATGATGTTTTGAGTTTCCTCTTTTTAGGCCGGACTATGAAGAAAGGCACGAGATAAAATAGTGATTGCGAAGGGGACATGATCAATAGAACCTGGTTGGATCCGGGGTTTGATAGCGCTTTCTCAATGAGAGAGATCCTATCGTAACCCTGTAGGAGTAGGAGCTAGCTAATCCTTATCTGCTATAAAGAACCAAAGAAAGACACCGCGAAATAGTGCACCCACACGGCTTCATCGACGTTATAAGCACCATATTCTGACTTTTTTTGGACCCCTTGTTTCAGTCAGAAAGAGTCCCCAGGACCCCTTAACATAAATCATTATTTCGTGTGTTGTCGGCAAAACTGGGATAAAGTTGAGCCAAAAGATACTTCTGCTGCTATTCTTACTTCCATGGATGAAGAAACGGCACCAATCGATTCAATAGAAGTGACTTTGTATTAAAGCCGGCAGCTCATGGGAATTTCTTTAAGTAAGAGGAACTATATCTTTTGAGCTGGTACAACTACTTTCTTCCTCCAACTTCTTTAGCTTTGTTTTTATGTTTTCGGAGGGATTTTCCTTCGGTGACTTTCACGTCGCCCTCACGCACACATGACGTGCACGCGCCATGGACTCTCTACTTCCATGGATCTAGCACTGACCCTTTCTATTAGTAAGGTTGTCGTATCTCGAAATAAGGAATCTCAATCTTTGATAATTTTGTCCCAACTCGCCCCTAGCAGCGCTCTCGAACCTCAACAACGACTTAGAGATCAAACTCCAATGCTAGGAAACTTCAAGAAGAAAAACTCAGGACTAGGAAAGAAACATGCTGTTCCGGGTGACCCAAATGAATTGGCTTATTCGAAAAAGGCCTCTACGAACGAATGGATTAGATCGACTTGGAAAATGGAAAGATTTGTACTTCTTTCCGCTTTTTCACTTCTTTTCCTTTGATTCAGCTGCTGAATTGTTGCAAGTCTTTCGGTGATTTTCCAGAGACCACTGTGTTCGCGCCGGTGTACACACGTACACGCACACGCGTACACACCCCTCAATGATAGATTGGTCATCGAATCCGAATAGCAGTTCCTTTGAAGCTAGTAACTAGAATATAGCCTTCTTTATAGGTTCATAGTCCAAAGCCTTCCATTTTGGTACAACGAGAAGGAGTTTACCATGGTCAGTCAGGGACGAAGGAGCAGGGTTCTCAAAGCCCACAACGGAGGAGCCGCCCCCACCAGGCAGGCGGCCACGGGTCAACAAGGGAATACCGGACCATATCTGCTTCCCAACTCGCTAAAAGACTCACAACCCCGTCCCCTAGATGTCCAGTCAACTGCTGCGCCTCAATAATACGTAGATGACTTTTGGCTGGTATAGTGATTCACGCGGTTCTCGCAAAGACCAATGCAGCTTTCGTGCCCAGCCTAAAAAGATCATTTTATTGATGCGAAGCCTTCCCAGGACTAGCGACTTAGTTCTCGTTGGTACATGCGGGCGTACTCCTTCCTTCCGAGGTCGTCTAATTCATTAGGATATGTCCTCACTCTGAAGAAGGGGGGTTTTGTGTTAAGTGTGTGTTATGGGCTTGGATGTGTTCCGGGGGTGGTATAATATTATGATGGCTTACCTATTTGCAAGGCAGTTCTATCAAATCTAGAAAGGGTTCGAATCCTACTTGAAAAGCTTCCCAGTGTCAAGCTGTGCTGAATTTCTAATCTCGTGATCGGAATTCACTATACGGAAGATTTGGTATTAACCCCATAAACACGTGCAATCCCATCTCCAACTGAGGTCACCCTTGGATTCTTAGGGGGGCAAGGAAGAGGTGCCCACATATATAGAGTCAAAAGAGATATGGAATCCGAAGGGGAAGAGTGAACCCTTTTTAATTCATCAGGGTCAGGAAGCCGGAAGAAATCCATTTCTTTTGTCTGTAAGAGGTCGTCTTTGACCTTTGACCGGTTCGGGTTCGTAAAACGCACTGAAAAGCCCACATACGACGAAGACTTTTCTTGTACGCTAACGTTCTAGGATGGCAGGGTGAGCTATCTACTTGGTCGCGACTGGCTCTGCTGGTGATAGCCCTGTAGATGAGTACCCAGCCCCACTCTAAGTAAGTTAAGGGGCTTTGGCTCCCGACAAAAGTCGGGCCTCGATCGAGAGGAAGCAATGGTGAAAACAGAAAGATTGAGGTTACTGATAACTCCTAAAGCCTATTATTCCCATGATGCCTTGGGAAGACATCATGTCGTAGTGTACGGGGGAGTATCAACGTCTAAGTCCACAGTAAACATATGATGTGCTCCGCCACCCCTTGTTTCCATCATGAGTCTCAACTTGAGACATGCATGAGTAGATACGAGAGAAGATGTAGCGCGGCTTGGTAGCGTGTTTGTTTTGGGAAGAAAAAAGAAGGCGTTAAGGCCCCTGACTCTCTCTCTATAAAAAAAATCAACTAAGGCTTTACTTTCATTGCGTTCCGAAAAAAAGAGAATGAAAAGAAAACTCCTTGTACCGTCTTTCCATAGAAGATTGATATTCTTTCTAAAAAGAAAAAAAAAGAGAAGAAAGGACCCCTCGCTCAGTGACTTCATTAGAATTTCGCCGGTGCTCCTTCCCTTGCCAGTTCTAGCGGGAACCTGCAGAAAGACTCTCAAAAGGGGCGTAGCAATAAATCCTTTAATAGTATCCGTATTAAGCCTACCATCTCTTCTCACAGGGGGTGGCAAGCTTAGTAGGGCGGCGCAAAGGAGGCTCGAGGTCTTGTTTCCACTCTGGCCTTCGTGATTGCCTATGCTTTTCGAGCTCACCCCATGGACCTTGCTGAACTAGATTCCCTGAGTCTCGCGAACTCTTCCTTCTTTGCCTTCAATTTAATGATGCAATGGGAGAAGTTTTTATTTTGTCATCAGTAGCTCAGTGGTAGAGTAGTCGGCTGTTAACTGAGGATTTCGTCCATAAATTTTCCGATCTAAATGGTAGAGTAAGAGAATGAATCCCCCGCCGAGTCAGTTGATGAGAAAGATGTACTTTTTTACTCTTTAAGTGCGCCACTGGCGAACAATGCTGCTTGCTTTTTGGGGATGCCCGGGGATCCCTGGGAAAGAGGATCAAGTTGGCCCTTGCCCCCTTCCATGACAAAACTAGAGAGCCGGTCTTTTTCCCGCCCTGACAGAGAAGGAAGGGAAGGTTGAACACAGATGGTTCTTCAAGAAATGGCATGGCAGCAGGTGCAGAATTCTCAGCTGCAGTATCGGAGGAAGCCAACAAATTTCTCTAAGCTTGTGGGTGAAAGAATCCATTCATTCCCTTTCAGGATCAATCGTGGTCTGCCAAAGAGTCGGCGGAAAAGGGGGGAAAGCTCTCCATTCACATGATGTGAGCCAAACTAAACCGGCTCGCTCAATTTTTGTTCATCCCTCGCCGCAATAGTATCTCGGGTCTGCCGCGTAAGATATGATCATGTTATCACAAATATACAATAACTGTCCTAGCTCTACCATATCTTAAGATAAGCTTGATATAAGAAAAGATGTCAGCCACTCCTGGCACTCGGAACTGACTCTTCTTCAAGAATTGGGCAGTGAAAATTGTAACAGGTGTACCTGACGGCCCAGCAAACTACCATTCATTCCCGAACCCCCCCTCCCGTGGCTTGCTCTGTTGCTGCCTCCCATCTCAATCATAGCCTTCCTGTCACTGATACATACAAACCTGATGGTGCTTTGATCGGGGTCTCAACCCGAGAAAGCCGAGATCAGGTAAGAAAAAAAAGAATAATCCGGGAAGAAGAAAAACCAGACTTTTTCTATGTTAGCTGCCCCAGGAGCTGCTTCGGAAGCAGGAGGCCCTCGACATGATGCGACGATTTGCGATGGAAAGTGGAGCTAAGAGGAGAGTTCTATTCGGCGACCAGTAGGGAGATGAGAGGGTTAGACAGCTTAGAGAGCTCCTCAAATCAAACAGGAACAAGGAGAAGCGAGAACCACTTAAATGGATCAAAGATGCCAGTGTTGGTTCACTTTTGACTTTCTATTCCAGTAGTCTTATGCGGTCTGGAATCCTAAAGGAGTAAGAGCTAGCTTGAAGTTCTATGGAAGCGGGCGGGCTGTTAGAAAGACGCCCCCTATCCCCATCGTATTGCTTTCAAAGAAAGCCAAAATGAAGTCTTACTTCTCAGTGGCTGGAGCGCATATTGTGTTTTCTGGGCACTCAATGGGCTAGGGTGGCCCCATCTCGCCTCGTTCATCTGCCGAACCATCCCTGCCTTGGTCTTCCCTCTGTCTCTTTCTTCTAAAAAAGTCTTCTATTATACCTACGAACAATTTTTTCGTAAAATCTCGTCCATGAAGTTGGAATCGCTAGTAATCGCGGATCAGCAAGCGAGAAGGCAGCGTAAAAAGCAGTATCGACGGAGTCCTCCCTGGATATGTAAGGGTACATATAGATCCTAGCATTCCGAACTACCCAGGGGTTAGGGAGTCTTCGTTCTATCTTCCTGACCCTTCGGCCAAGCCCGGTAGGAAGGTGAGATAAATCTCCCCCTCCCCGGACCTTCATTCTCCGGGCGACTAACCTCTAGTGCATCCCTCTCTTGCTAGTTATCGATCGGGATACCCATCGATCAAAGTAATAAAGGCCCAAGTTCCTTTGGATAATGAAAACGACGAAAAGAATCTTCCACACCCAGGGTTCGCCTAACTCGATGTCCGGGGGAAGGCAGCAACCAGCAGGACAAACAATCAATACATCTACCATTAGTGTGAAGTGGGAGAGAGGGGATGTCATAATTGGGTAGATCCGTCGATACTGCTTTTTACGCTGCCTTCATTTTCACGCATGACATGAGGTTGTCTACCTCACTAGTAGCCTTCCTCCCAAGGCGAGCGAAGTAGGTAGCAGGCGTGTTCGTTTTGGCTCCCGAGCGAGAACGAGAAAGAGGAGAAGAAGGAGCCGAGAAGAAGGTATCAACAAGAAGCAGCCGAGCTCATTCCCTTCACTTCCTGGGCGGCATCCTCACTGAACCGACTTGAATCTGAACAGGCGAGAAGCGATTCTCTTAGCCGGCATACCCGACGGTTGTCTCGGATTAATTAGCAGACAACAGGAGATTTGAAGGGTCCTAGCTATGCCATGCGTTTATTTGATCTGATCATTGAATCATTTATTTCTCTCGGTCGTGCCGGGATTTCTTTCCTACTTCTTCTGAGGCGGTATTCCCTACATACAGTCATACAGTACGGAGGGCTATGAACCCCATCTCTGGTAGGAGATGAAAAACAAGCATCTCCCGGGATGGTGTTGTTATAAAACTAATGGTAGATATGGGATACAAGCAAGCCCTCTGTTTCAGCCGGCTTTAATGTTGAGCGATGTCTAAACAATTTAAGAATTCTTTTTGCTCCCAGAAATATAGCCATCCCTTCCCCTTCACGTCATCATTTATGATCCACGGCTCACTCAATTAGAGCCGTTAATTGAGTTACCGCCTTTTCCACGCCTGCTTGACTAGCTCAAAAGGAGGCAGCTGGAGTACAAAATAGGGGTTCTCCGACCAGGCTCCCTAACGGAATGTTTAACCGATCCACTCCGTCGACTTTCTCAAAGAGTCCGATCTCTACTCAAAGACGAGAGGAAGCGAGTGAAAAGGGGAGATGAAAAAACAAGCGTCTCCCGGAATAGGGGAGGAAAGACGAAGATCTTTGAAGCCTCCTTGAGTCCGGCTTAGCTTCAGGTATGAGTCAAGAACAGAAGAAGGGGATCGCCACAATCGAGGCTCGTTCCAGGTTAATGTTAGCAGCTATACGATACCATCAGACGCGCATTCCTTGGGACTCCAGTAACGGATCCTTTTGCAGGTGAAGGGTCGAGCCTCCGGGATCTCTCTTGAACGGCGGTCAGGCACCCACTCCTGGGCAAAAGCATGCTAAGGACACAGAAGGGCCGGCGGCCGCTCAACTGTTCGAGCGCAATGCAACTCGTCGCTGAGTTCTTCAGTCACCTGAGACTTTCGACCTCTTCTTTTCTAGGTACCTGGGTCTTTGCTTGCCCGTGTGGAAGGGCTCTCGCTCAACGAATCAAAGGTCTCCAAGGCTGGAAAAGAAATGGCGAGAGTCAGGGTCCCTCCCCCCTCCCATGGCTTGCTCTGTTGCTGCCTCCTATTGATTTATTATCTGTCTATGTTGAGTCATTAGCTGTTCGGGAGTCAATTACAGAGATGTTAAAACAACCCATGAAAACACTAACAACAGGACAACCCAATCAGTGGATGAAATTGGACCATTTTAACATTCACATATTATAGTGTAGTAATGATAAAGTGTGTAGTCTTTGAAGCTTTTTCAGGCTGTTGGAAGCTGGACCCACGTCAATAATGGGTTCTAGCGTGCAGAATATCCTGACTCTATAGGGGTGCTAGCCCCTAGGCACAAGTCATCCTCGTACCGGGCTTTGTACTAGCCGGTATTTTGTGTACTTTGGGGGGCGGTGTGTACAAGGCCCGGGAACGAATTCAGATTGAGATGGGAACGTGAGAACTAAAGGACTCCGTAACAGAAAATCAACTCGTATAAATCAATCAAATTTATTGAATAACAATACCTCGCTCCTCATACAGGAGCAGCTCACTTTCAACGCTCATGCTATTTGAAAGAGCTTGAAGTTGACGGCCGGATTCAAGCAAAAAATGAGGAATGAAATATAATATAACTAATCTAAGAATACATCAAGTAATGTGTGGACTTTCAAGTAGGATAGCCCAAGCTAACCTTAATCACACAACCATCAAGCTTTAAGCTTGTTCATTACTTATGGGTTAAAGTTTAAACAAAACAGAAAGTTTATGAGGATTAATCCTCCGAATTTGAATGTCGCACCCTTGTTTTTAAGCCCAACTAACCATACAATTGACTATGAGCATTATGACATAGGAATGTGTATGAGAAAACTCAAGTTAGAGTAGTTTAAACAAGTTTAAATCAAAGACAGAAAGTTTCAGTCACTTTGGAGCCTGTTTTGGTGAAGTTCCAGGTTTGGATTTTCCATGTAAAACCTGTGGAATCATACCTAAGGTTGTTCCAAGTGATTAGAAAGAAGAATCAAAGAAAAAGACCAAGAAATGAGAAAGTTATGCTCACTTTTGTGAGTTGTAGTGAATCTGATTAACTTTTGGATTCAGCTGCGTTTTTGTGTGTTTAAGAGTGATTAGAGAGTGTTTGCAAAGTGAAAATGGTTGGAGAAGGCTAGGGTTTTATAGGGGAAGAGTTAGGTTAAGTTGGTGGGTGTTTAAATGAGGATTAGAGGCCATTGGGTGAGAAAAGAGTGTGTGGATTCGTGCAAATTCGCGGCTGCCAAACATTTTCCCCCGCCAGAAACCCATAAGGACCGTAAGGGAGGAGCCTTGCGGTCCGTAAGGCTGGTCAGGAGCAAATATTTTCATTTTTTATTTTGTTATTAGGTTATTACCCATTCATCCCATATTTTTAGGGTTTTAAGTGTTTTTGGACAAACTTAGGGATGTTTTAAGTATAAGAGGCATATTCTAAAGATTTGTATAAGTATAACAAGCATGACTTAGTCTAAGAATCACGAATAAGTATCGTATAATGTAGGTATGTCACGTAATTGTAAGTTATCACACGTTTTCAAGTATCACGAAATAAGTATCACATGTATAATGGTTTCAAATGTATGAATGTGTAAAGCATGAATTGTAAGAAAAACGAATTCTATTATGATCCAAGTCTCGGATATTACAATGATTACAACGAAGAGACGATTACAAGAATTTCCAAAAATAGAATTACAAGATAAGCTTTCTAATTAAGGAAAGTAAGACAAAGCAGGGCGTTACACTTTATTTATTTAATAAATAGATAAAAACTTAAAACCTCAACCCTACTCCCATCTGGTTCATTTCTTCTTGTTCTCCCCCCCCCCTGAACGTCCGTGACACATTCGTCGACTCTTTTTAGTCCCTAATACTGTACATCTAGTCCCCCCCACCGCATTACATAGATCCATCGACACCTTAAAGATAACTGTTGAAGAAGACAATATATGCAATCATAACTCAATGAAGTGGTATTTTGTTTTTGAGGATTTTATTTTGGTAATTGTAACTTATGGATCTTAAGGATTGAACTCTAAACCTTTAACAATATAGGGTGTATAATAATCCTAATATTGGAAGGATTCTACCGGAGAAACACGGTATTGGTTCGTTTTTCATAAATTATGTGAGGATCTTGTGTATGTGCAGAGTAATCTTTCATTCCAATAGACTTCCACCTCAGATACAATTGAACAACACAAAATACTCATATAGAAACATATTCACTGTGTGATGGGCCATTAACAAGAACTATTTTTTTCTCAGGACTAATCAACTATTAAGGTGAATGATAACTGATAAACCAATAGGAAAACGAATGATACACACTGTAGATGAAAAATGAACGAATACGTGAGAACCGAAGGAAAACCCATAGAACAATGTCTAGGATGTATCTTCTTAGTTTGCACTTCAACCCTCCAGCTTTCACATGAGTCCATAACAACACCAACAATATCCAAAGTACATGAAAAACCCTTATAGTTTTACAAAACAACAACTTAACCCTACAACTTCAATAAAACAAAATAGAACATATGAACTATCATGTTTGCTATAAAATTGAAGATAGTATATATATATTTTCAACATCTTGAAACTTTAAAATTTGTTTCCGAAAGCATATGAGACCTAAATTCGGATAATAAATTGTGTTTTCGAAAGCATATATGTGACTAGTGACACTCAGCGGTGGATCATGCTAGCACCCATACCAAGTAAACTAAACAAAGGTTAGGGGTTACAAATTCATGAGAACAAACATCAACTAAAAATTATCTATAATACAATTAGCAACCTTACAAGAATAGTATTGGGCCATAGGCTCAAATTATTCTTCATCCAATTTGTCAATTTATTTTATTTCATCTGGATTCAAAGGCATTTTTTAAATGAGGGATAAATACAGTTTTATTTTTTTTTAATTTATATGTTACATTGCGATTTACTTTTCTTAATCTACAAATAACATAAATTTAATTTGAAACTGAGTTTTTAGAATAATGTACAGATTATCGAATCATGGAATTACAAGTCTCCGACTTTGCTTCAAGGTTACATTTCTTTATTAGTTTTTTTGTTTTTCTCTTACAACCGTAAAAATATGATATTTTATAAAATTTTGCATTTTTCATTTGACGTTAGTTTTTTTTCGTTGGGTAAATACCAATGTACATGTTGTCGAAACTGAGCCTTGCAAAGTTTAACACCCTGCCACACGCGCGGGTTATGTAACACTGTATATATCACATTTATCAACTCGTGTAACACACAAGATTATAACCTAGTTATATATCATTATAAATAGAGTAAACTGCCATTTTGGTCCCTGGTCACTTTTGCCATTTTCGTTCAAAACTCAAACCTTTTACATCTGGGTCCCCGTGGTTTCAGTTTTATTGCCAATTTGGTCCAAAAGTGAAATCAGGTCATCTTTCTCTTATAAATTCTTGCTGTTTTGTCCTTTTCTCAGGGGCAAAATAGTCATTTTGAGCATTAATATATATATATATATATATATATATATATATATATATATATATATATATATATATATATATATATATAATAAAAAACCTCAAAACAACTAATCAACTATCTCAGCTCCCTTCTCTTTCTCTCTCTATGTTTTCACTAGAAGCCAACAACCACCACCACCACCCAACCTCCGCCCACCAGGAGCATCATCACCATCTTCCATCAAATCAAACCCAGCAACATGAATCCTCCTCTCTCTTTCTCCCTCTCTCTACATTTAACCCCATCCTCTTTCCCAACGAATATGCAATTTCACAGATCTGATTCAAACGCTTGAAAGGGTTTCAAAGGCTGTTGAAACCGGGCGAAGGGGAACTATAACGATGGACAATAATGGTGGGTTTCAAAGGGTTTAGATCGTTGTAGAGAGGAGAGAACGAGAGAAGAACATACCTGACGGAGACGATGAATGACGATGGTGAAGTGTTTGCGGCGATGGAGGGTGGTGGTAGTGAGCGCTGGGGTTTCGGCGAGAATGGAGTTGTGGGGAATGAGATGGTTCTGTTATTAGGGTTCAAATATAAAATGACCGTTTTAATTAGCATATGTTTTTAATCAAAATGACCATTTGCCCTGAGGAAAAGTATAAAATAGCAGGATTTTATAAGACAAATATGATCCGATTTCACTTTTCAACCAAAATGGCAATAAAATTGAAACCACAGGAACCAGATATAAAATGTTTAAGTTTTGGAATAAAGGGACCAAAATGACAGTTTACTCTTATAAATAATTTTAGTAAGGATTAATCACATATAGTAAGGGTTAATCAAAATTATTGGAAAAGAGGAATACATGGGTGCTTCCATCCAAAACCCTAGGATCACTTTTCATGCAAAGTGATTTATAAATTTAAAAACATTTAATCCTAAAATAGTAGTGTATGATTTACTTGTTATTTGGTGATCAGTACGGGTGTAATCCTAAAATAGTAATGTATGATTTACTTGTTATTTGGTGATTAGTACGGGTGACAGGAAAAAAAAAGTAACTAAATCGTAATTAGCTCATGGCTCTATAGTCTAGTGGCATCTTGGTGATGAGATAAGGTTTTGGGACGAATAGGTCTTGGGTTTGATTCTCACAAGGAAGGTTTTTAGTGGTTTGTCAGTGATCCAAATTTACCGTTCAAAAATAACTAAATCGTAATTAAATTAAACGATAACAAATATAATTGGGTTTTTTTTATGTGGGTTAAACCGAATCAATATGTTAACCAAATTGACCATGCTAGTAATTAATACACAAAAATTACTTTATTACATTACATTTATACCTCAAATTTTAATTTCCATATAGTTTCAAATGCATTGCAAACAAATTCGAATCTACTTTCACTAAATTGGTCAACAATTTCAAATTTGTAAATTTGACCATTTAACATGTTTACACTTGGGTTACCGTAAATGAACAGGTTGGCAACGGGCCGGTATTATAACGAGTTTTGGTAATTACAAGTCCATAGCTCACTATAAATTAGTGTGACATACTCAGTCTCATACCCATCACGTACCCATTACACAAAATCCATTAGGTATACATGTATGCCTGTTTTTTTTATCTTATGTGGTTAAAATTACATAATAGAATGCTCGTTACACATAAACCAATATAAATTCATCTCAATAATGGACCTGAAATACTAAATACTCTACTACAATTCTAATAGTTTTAAAATTTAGTAAGTAAACAATGTCAACATTATATTTCTTTTATTTTTAACGTATAGAATATAAGCGCATATAACCAAATCTTATACTTGTTTTAAACCTATAAAAATTTCTAAAACTAATTCTACACCTATCGGGGTTTTTGTTTTAATTTCCATACCTACATGTGAATCACATTTGACACTATGAATGACCAGGTTTAATCAATAACTTAGTTTTAGAAAAGAACTTGTTTTTAAAACAAATCCTAACTATATATGAGAAGAATCACAACATGGAAGTTTTAATTAATTATGGAGCTCAAGTTAAACCAAGGTTGGAGAACTCGTTAGTCGCTAGTCGATCAATGAGGTGGGAACTAATGATTACTAGGGAGATTGGTTTTTTATATGTAATTTTCAGTTTTATGCATACATATACACATTTGAGTTAATTACTGTTTTCGTCCCTTTGGTTTGTCAAAAAACACTATTTCAGTCCATTAGTTTAAAAATTGCGATTTTAGTCCCTGTGGTTGCACTTTCGTAACCATTTTAGTCCCTATGGTTTCACTTTCGTAACCACTTCAATCAATTTATTCTGTAAGTATAGGGACCGAAATGGTTGCGAGGTGGACTTAAATGGTTACGAAAGTGAAACCACAGGGACTGAAATCGTAAATTTAAACTAATGGGCTGAAATAGTGATTTTTGACAAACCACAGGGATGAAAACAGTAATTAACTCTACACATTTTTATAGGTAAATATTTTAAGTAGCTAGGTTTTAACAGTTACTCAATTTTTTTAATTATACAAGATTAATTGTTGGAATTCACCTTGTTTGGTTGGAAACTGTCCGGAATTTAGAGGTTTTGCTAGAATATAGAGGTTTTTTTGCCGGAATCTGGCCGGAATCGCAGATTTTTGACTGGCCAACTAGGTCCAACTAGCGATTAATGGACTAATTAACGAAAAATTACTCAGTTACTAACGACTATAAATTAATCGCTGACTAGTCGCCGCCTAGTCATGATTTTTACAACACTGAGTTAAACTAACCATATTGGAAGGTGGGGTGTCTCCTCCCAAACTACTACGTATCATCATTTGTTTAGACCTAACCATCACTAGTGCTCTAGTGGTGGCCACGGATATTTAAGTTCCACCTATGGTGGGTCCAGGTGAGTTTCCCCTCAAGGTCTCAAGTTCGAGTCTTGGTGATAGGGTTTTTCATTGAGAGGTTTAAATTGAAGATCTATTGTACGAGGGGGCTCTCTGGCGCCGAACCGGTTAACACAACGTATGCTAGATCTTCCGACATTCGCGAATAATTCACACCTTTAAAAAAAATTTGTTTAGACCTATTTTTACCCATTACCGACCCGACCCACACCCACCCACGGGACCCTAACGTCGCTTTGCCTCTTTGACCATAAAATAAACGGTACTCTCTAACACACACACACACAAACACACACACTGAGTTCCACATTGGGTCTTCCACCATCATCCCTTATTATGATCTCTACAAAATCAACCTAACCACTTCTCCAATTAAACTGCAAAACATTCCAATTTTAGCCTTCAAATCATCCCAAATCAATACACAAAACAATCGTGATGGATCTTTGTGCTGTACGGATCAAACCTAACATACCCACCATCAGTCACCCTAATTCCTCACCAAAGTTTGCATCTTTCCATGTTCCAAAAGTCTTCCAGATTAGGGTTCCGAGAAAAACCGATTCTTCCAATCGTTCGATTGTTGTACGAGCTAATGGAAACAAGAATTCCCATAATGATCCTGATTCATCGTCTTCTGCAGGTCCGATTTCTGTTATTCTTCTTGTTACATATTTAGTTTTTTTTTTTATAATTTGTTGGTTTTTTTTCTTTTTTTTATGGTTTGCATGAATGTTGTTGTTGTGAATATGTTGTAACCTTTAATTGAAATTGGATCATGTTGTTGATATATTGAAGGGATAATTATAACATGTGATATTAATTTCAGAAAGTTTGATATAGTTTTAATGGTTCTTGTTGACATTGACTAACATAAAGTCAAATTGCATTAGGTGGAGATTGTTTTGAATTCATCAATTATTTTGTTTTTTTAGGCAGACATTTTGTCTGATAAAGAGGGGTAGAGTTTTTTAATATTTTCACTTATGTCTCTAAATCATCTTTAATTACAGTGTGAAACAAGTCAATTTTGGAAGATTAGTTAAGTAAGTAATTAATGTTAATATCAATGTTTTTTGTTTGTGGCCAAATGCCACTAAACTTTTCGATGATCGGTATGTATAGAATGCATGAATCTATACATTGTATATCTCTTGGTCTTGTGGACCAGCATTGACATTTGATCTGCCCCTGTGACAGAAGTCGTTCAGGTAAATGGATGAAAGTGCTTTTAAATACATGTTCCATACATACATACATACACACCTATGAATACACATATATACATACAGCATGCTGAGAAGTGCGAGAACAGCTTTAACCCGTGTATTATTTATTATATAAATTGACTAGAATGCAGGTGGATATCAATATGTCTAAGTAATCTAAGATTTACTTTTAAAAAAGATGGTATTGGTAACATTTGTCTAAATGTATATATGCATATACACTACATGCATATGTGCACATCGTAATACTTAAAAAATTCAGGAGAGAGGAGATAAAATCAAAGAAAGATTGGAGAGAAAGATATAAACCATTTTTTCAATTATACCCTTTTCATTGAAGTACCTTGTACATGTTCTGATAGATTCTAGCGAACAAAAAAAAACAGGCAACAGTATTTGAATTGAAATGATAGCCCCAATTCGAGAAGGGGAAGTCTCCAATACAAACTGAGTTTGCTGATTAAAAACTTGAATGATAAAAAGCAAAAGCATAGCCTGTTATATATACTAATAATAAAAGATAACTGCTCCATTAGAAAACAAAAGGCTCCTCTAATGATCCACCTTCCAGCATGTTAATACTGGAAGATAATTGCTCCCATAGAATTCTGAAGGCTCCTGGTCTGATCCACCTTCCAGCTTCTTTGGTTTATTGAATGGGTCATAAATATAGCCGAAAACAGAATAAAAATGCTCCACATCAGCAGCTGATTTGGCACGATTGTTTCTCCTAGAAGACACTTTTAAGGGACGTGTATCATTACTTCCCTCCTGGTAAAACGCCTTGTCCTCAAGGCGAAAATCAGGGAATTGTTCCGCTAGCAAATCATAAGATTCCCAGGTAGCTTCTTCCAAGGGGCGATGACACCATGAGATTAGGAGTTCCAAGACAGCGATGACTAATAATTGAATTGGGCTGTAGATCCACTTCCCAATCCTTAGTAATTGGTAAAGGGGCCACTGGTTGAGCAGAGAACGAACCACGAGCAGGCTTGAGCATGGATACATGGAAGACTGGGTGTACTCTGGCATCATGGGGTAGTTCAAGTTCATAAGCTACCGATCCAACTGTACGTTTGATACGGTAAGGGCCATAGAACCTTGGGGATAACTTCTCATACCTGCGTTTAGCTAAACTCTTTTGGCGGTAAGGTTGGATTTTTAGAAATACATAATCACCAACCTGAAATGATAGCTCACGTCGCTTGGAATTAGCTTGGTTGCGCATTCGATCTTGAGCTTTTTGAAGATTGGTTTGTAGTAACTTCAACATATCATCCCTATCAACCAGTTGTTGCTCCAATATGGCATTCTTTGTTTCCCCCGCAACATATGGAGTAAGAGGAGGAGGTTCCCTACCATAGACGACTGAAAAAGGAGTTATGCATGTAGACGTATGGTATCCGGTGCTGTAGGAGTATTCTGCCCAGGATAAATAATTACTCTATTTTGTCGGTTGCTCATGGGCAAAACAACGTAAGTACGCCTCTAAGCACCGATTCACAACCTCGGTTTGCCCGTCTGTTTGGGGGTGGTAACTGGTACTCAACTTTAGCTTAGTTTGGCTAAGACGGAATAGCTCTTGCCAAAAGTTGCTCAAAAAAATTACGTCCCGGTCTGAAACGATTGATCGTGGGAACCCATGTAACCGCATAATCTCTTTACAAAATATAGACGCCACACCCTTAGCGGTGAAAGGGTGTGACATGGGGATAAAGTGGCCATACTTAGGCGATCAACCACAACAAGTATAGTATCAAACCTGTCAGATTTTGGCAAACCCACTATGAAGTCCATTGAAATGTCCTCCCAAACTTGCTTTGGAATGGGTAAAGGTTGCAGCAATCCTGCTGGGGCTAATGTCTCATACTTTTGTTGCTGGCAAACTAGACATTGCTGTACAAAAACTCGAATTTCTTGCTTCATTTTGGGCCAAAAATAATGAGCAGATATTCGTTTAAATGTTTTCAAAAATCCCCCATGACCGGCCATTGGAGTGGAATGGGCTTCATGCAAAAGTTTATTTTTAAGGTCCAAAACATCAGGAACTACCACTCGATTTTTGAAAAATAATAACTGACCCACAATACAATAACCTGGACATGAAGATGGTTCGGCTTCCAGCTGTTTCAGGATATTACTTGTATACGGATCATTTTTGAGACCTGCTTGAATGTCTATCATAATATCAGGACACAAAGAGACCACAAGAGTAAGGAAAGCACCGGAATGGGGTCGTCGAGACAAAGCATCCGCTCCTCTATTTTCCTTTCCAGCTCTATGACTGATGGAGAAATTGTAAGGCATTAGTTTGAGCAAAAGATGTTGTTCGGTTGTGGTAATTCTTTGTTCCAACAGAAACTTCAGGGTATAGTGATCGGTGCGAATGAAAAAATGGTGACCCAACAAGTAATGGATCCATTTTTGTACCGCCAACACCAATGCCAGTAGCTCACGATCATAGGCAGATTTTAGTCGGTTAGAAGGTGAAAAACCCTTGCTGAAATAGGCTCTTGGGTGGACCTCCTGGGATAAAATAGCACCTACTCCTTCTGATGAAGCATCACACTCCACGGTGAAGGGCTTGGAAAAATCCGGTAGTCTAAGAATCGGAGTCGAAATCAAAGCTTGTTTTAGCTTATTGAAAGCTGTTAAGGCGTCGTTTGTCCACACGAACCCATCTTTCTTGGTGAGGGCTGTGAGCGGTCTGGCAATTAGACCGTAATTCCGAACGAACCTCCGGTAGTACCCCGTTAACCCGAGAAAACCGCGAACTTCTCGCACTGTAGTTGGAACTGGCCATGACTGAACTGCAAGGATCTTTTCCTGGTCAACTTGAACTCCAGCCGAAGTAATTACATGACCCAAGAAAACCACTCTCGACTGCCCAAAACAACATTTAGACAACTTAGCAAAAAACTGATGGCTGCAAAGTAACTCCAGGGCCTGTTCTAGATGGTATAGATGTTCCATGTTGTGGCTGTATATTAAGATATCGTCAAAGAATACCAATATAAATCGGCGTAAATACGGACGAAATAAGTCATTCATCACAGCTTGAAATGTAGACGGGGCATTGGTTAAGCCGAAAGGCATAACCTTGAACTCATAATGCCCAGAATGAGTTCTAAAAGCTGTCTTCATCACATCCTTTACATCCACCCTAATTTGATAATACCTAGAGCGTAAATCGAGTTTGGAGAATACTGTTGCTCCATGTAATTCATCCAAAAGCTCGTCGATATTAGGGATCGGATATTTATCGGCCACAGTGATCTTGTTCAAAGCACGATAATCCACACACATTCGCCATGATTCTTCTTTACTAGTAGAACGGGGCTTGAAAAGGGGCTGGTACTGGGTTGAATAAATCCCGAAGCGAGCAGTATTTCAACCTGTTTTTCTATCTCTGTCTTTTGGGAATAAGGATAACGATAAGGGAGAAGGTTGGGTAGGGCTGAATTCGTTAGCAGGGGAATTGAATGTGATGTCGAGCGAAAAGGAGGTAAATCAGTTGGTTCCTCGAACACCCGCTGATACCTAGAAATTAAGGGTTGCAAGTGTGAGGGTATGTCAGGTGCAGATTCGGAGTCCACAGCCAAGTGTTGGAAAGAAGCGGACCTTTGGGGGCCAGAAGAGATACCCTGAAGCTTGTATCTTTTACCATCAATGTTAAAAATCATAAACATTTCATTCCAATTGGCTTGAACGGTATTCAGAGTGGCTAACCATTGAATACCCAAAACCAAATCAGCCCCGCCTATAGAGAAAGGGTAGAAATCTTGAACAATTTTGAGGTCGGATACTTGTAATGAGACATCCTTGCAAACCTGTTTACAACAAATAATATCCCCATTTCCGATTTGGACACCGAAAGGTGTAACAAGTTGGGTGGTAAGTTTCAATTCGCTTACAAGAACATCAGAAATAAAGTTATGAGTCGATCCACCATCAACCAAAATAAGTACCTCGGTTGTATTAAGCATACCGTGTACCTTCATAGTAGTTGGGTGTGAATTTCCTAGAATAGCATGAAGGCTGATCTCGGCAACATCATCCGAGCTACTATCAATGTTACTTGCTTCAGTGTATGGTTGTTCTTCAGATATATCCTCAACCTCCAACAATTTGAACGTACCGGTTTTACATCGGTGTCCAGGCCCGTATTTATCCCCACAACAAAAACATTCCCCCCGTAAGAACCGGGCCTGTTTTTCGGTATCCGATATGCGAGGGGGTGGTTTCGATGGACCTGTAACCGTAGTTGCATTGACCTTGTTGTCAAGGAATGAAGGTTTGGTATGAACAGCTCCAGTGGATCCTTTTACTGTTCCACATGCCCCAATTTTGATTCAAACTCTACCGCCAAACTCATCGCGTTATAAACGGTTGAGGTTTGTGAATTCGAACATCAGCCTTTAATTCATCCTTGAGCCCATTTAGGAACACCCCCAACAAGCAATGATCAGGCCAATTTGATACCCGTGCTGATCGTTTTGCAAATTCCTGTCGATACTCCTGGATAGTACCTGTTTGTTTGATACTACAAAGATGCTCATCGGGTTTTGGAACTCGGCCAGACCAAAGTTCTTTTGTAGGGGTGTACCAACTCCTCCCAACAGACCAACAACTGATCGGATGATAACCATGAGTATAGATCTAATGCATCCCCTTCCAGGTGCATTGCTGCCACGTCGACCTTGTCTTCATCAGGAGTATCATAATACTTGAAATATTTCTCTGGTTTGAGAATCCAACCTCTTGGGTCACCGTTGCTGTATGTTGGCAAAAGAATTTTCGTAGGACGATACTGGTTGTTCCTCCAAAATGTGTCTCCTTCATCAAAACGTCCGGATCCACTGTGACCTTTACCTTGAGATTTTGATTGAGCTTTAAGTGTTGCGACGTCATCTTTGAGGCTTTCAATTGATTCCAAACGAGATGCGTTGGCGGCTAATTGAGTGGCTATCGGGTCAGGTGGGTTACCGCCGTTGTCACTGGAACTATTCCGGGTTTGCACCATGTTTTCGATTTCCCGGCAATGAAACCAAAATGATAGATTCTAGCGAACAAAAAAAAAACAGGCAATAGTATTTGAATTGAAATGATAGCCCCAATTCGAGAAGGGGAAGTCTCCAATACAAACTGAGTTTGCTGATTAAAAACTTGAATGATAAAAAGCAAAAGCATAGCCTGTTATATATACTAATAATAAAAGATAACTGCTCCATTAGAAAACAAAAAGCTCCTCTAATGATCCACCTTCCAGTATGTTAATACTGGAAGATAATTGCTCCCTTAGAATTCTGAAGGCTCCTGGTCTGATCCACCTTCCAGCTTCTTTGGTTTATTGAATGGGTCATAAATATAGCCGAAAACAGAATAAAAATGCTCCACATCAGCAGCTGATTTGGCACGATTGTTTCTCCTAGAATACACTTTTAAGGGAGGTGTATCATGTTCTTATGCTGTTTTTAACATAATCTTGGTTCTAAAATGAATGCACCCCGGCCCATACATTATTTTGTACGGTGGACCTACCTTAGGGGAAGGGGTAGACTCTGCTACCCCTTGGCGCTCCGGCGGTAGTGTAAATTTTGGAAAAATTTGACCTTTTTTGACATTTTTTCGATTTTGTTACCCCTTTTTTATAAAACGTTACCCCTACGAAGATTTTCTATATCCACCAACATAATTACATATCACATATGTCATGACCTACATGTAAGTACACCCTTTTTCCTTGATTTTTCCTTGTTAATGGTGTTTTTGGTATTTGATTATACTATTGAAAACCATTTCTGGTGAACTGTATGTCTAGTCATCGTTCCATGTTTTTGAGAGTATGATATTATTCAACTATTGTAGAGGTAGAACTATGACAGACCAATGAGCTTTATTAGTATAAAACGCTTCTCTATGATGTTGCATCTGATCCCATATCTTTGAAGTTGCTTTTTTCGATAAACTTTAGTACTGGTGAAAGCATGGTGATAACTTGAGCAATCAGCTTAAAAAAATAAGAACTCCAGAAGAAAATGACGTGTGAAAAACATGAGGGTATTTTGGTGATTTCCCGATCATGTGTCGTGCACAGGCATTATATGGATAAAAGTGGTACCAAACCAGAATAAGTAGGAACACAAATGTAATAAAAAGTCTAGGGACCTAATATAATTTCCAGCGTAACACAGGGATGGAAAAGTGTAATCTTCTATACTCTTTTATGTGGTTTAATTATCACATCTTAATTTTTGGGGGTGTTGTTATAAATTACAGGCAATGGTGATCATTCGGTTCCGGAAGGAGAAGGTAATAATCATGCTGAAAGCTACAAACCTGGTGATACGGGTACTCCAAAGTCCCACCATAAAGTTGACTGGAGAGAGTTTAGAGCCATTCTCATTGACAATAAGCAGGTAATATATTTCTTAATCGCATTCTATTTTCTTTAGGTAAAAAAATACCTAAGACGAGTAGAGGTGGCAAAATGGACAGGTTGGATTATGGGTCAAAATGAATTGGAGTTGAAACGGGTGATTTGGGTTGGGTTGTGACCCACATAAGCCTGTAAACGAACTGAACGATGTTCGTCCATTTAACTTTAACCGAACACGAACATATAATCGAACAAATTTTTTCGTTCATGTTCATTTATTAAGAAAATGGGTTTGTTCATGTTCGTTCGTTTAAGACCTAAACGTACAGTTCACGAACGTAAACAAACACAAACAAACTTAAACGAACATAATTGAACAAACATAAACAAACACAAATGAACATACTTGAACAAACATAAACAAACATAAATAAACGAACATAAATGAACGAACAAAACATGTGTTCATGTTCATTCATTTAATTAAATGAACAGAAGTTTTTGTTGGTGTTGGTTCGTTTATTTAAATAAACGAACAGAAACGAACTTCCCGCCGAACAGTTCACAAACGATTTATGAGCGTTTCGTTCATTATAAGCCTAGACCCACATACACTTTTTGTCCATCTTTTGTAAATAGTTAACGCTTCGATTATGATTACAAAAATAATGTCACTTCAATAAGTATCTGACTTTGTGAATAAAAGAATTAGGCATTTAAAATGGACGGTTTTGAATCACTCCCCTTCTACCTAAGTTTTTTTATTTGACCCGTTTGAGATAAAACACAACCCACGCACGTGGATTCATTTATAAGTAAATGGGTCGTAATAGCCACCTCAAATTACTTATTAACAAGTTCTTATTAAATATGTTCCTACAATAATCTAAGGTGTGTTGAACCGCGTTTAAATAACTAATATGTTGGGTATGCTATGTAGTTACTTCTTAACAAACAAGATGAAGGGGCGGTCCAAGAGCCTAAACGTCTAGGGTCAAAATGGGCCCACCCCTTGACCTCTCCCGAGACAGGCTGTGTCCTCATTGCAACCGAAAAGCTCGACGGGGTTCAAACATTCGAAAGATCAGTCGTCTTCCTACTGGGCTCGGGAACCCGACACCCCCAAGAAGGCCCGTTTGGAGTAATAATAAACCGACCCCTTAATAAAAAGATCAAAAACATGAAAGCCAGAAATCTTCATTTAGCCACCACGTTTTCTGACTGTCAGTTGCATTTCGGCGGGCCCCTTGAGGCAAGCATATTTTTATTAAAAACAAAAGGGAAAGAAAGCTTTCTTGATTTCGAAGAAGTTGTTCCTGGTTTATGCTTCGGTTCTCGAAACAGTTTGGATCAAGCTTCTGTGTTAGTGAAATCCGGGGTTTTGAAACCACAAGATTTTCGGTTTTTTGTTGGGTATGCGGGATGGCAGCTTGATCAGCTTAGAGAAGAGATTGAAGCCGGTTTCTGGCACGTGGCGGCTTGTAGTTCGAATTTGATTTTCAGTAGGATACAGAGTTCGTCGTCGGAGGGTTTGTGGGAAGAGCTTTTGCAGCTTATGGGCGGGAGTTACGCGGAGCTGAGCCGTAAGCCGAAGCGAGATATATAGTTTTTGTTTTGAAGTTATTTGAGTTGAAATAAAATGGAAGTATCTAAGGTTAAAGTGGACTGTTCTATAAATATTACTAGTCTTAAGTTGTACAGAATGGACAAAGTAGAAATTTGCTCTTTAACATGTAAATAAACTCTTATGGTATGTGTAGTTATAACTTAAAGTGAGCTTCTTTAAATGCGGAATAAGAACGAAAGAGGCGATGTTCATGTGTATGAGCAGAGTTTAAACGAGAATCATTAAATAACTCGGAAGCAAAGAAACAGTTTTTTCGGTCTTTGTTTATGGAGAGGATGGATGAAGATGATGATCATGATTCAGGATGAAGATGATGATTATGATTCAAGGGTTATTTAACCGTTCTCATTTGAACATAGTGTGACCGTGTGGATAGTGAGGATCATTAGCGAATCACAAAGAATTATACTTTGCTGTCAAGGCTCACCAGGCGCGCGCCTAGGCCCCCTTTTCAGGCTCATCCCAGCCTTCTCGCTTTGCTTCAAAAGCCCCACTTTCGGGCCCTCAGGCGCATTTTCAGGCCAAATTCCAATGAAATTCTGGTCAAAAATCGTTTCAACGGGTTTAAACATGTTTCAAACAATTATAAGAATCCTAAACAAGCCTGGAACAACCTAAAACAACTTAAACTAGCCCTAAAGAAGCCTAAAAGATGTCTAAAATCCATAAAAACTGTATTTTATACTAAACACTCGACTAAAAAAGCTCTCGCTTATTAAACGCCTTGCATTGAGGCCCAAGGCTCACCTTTTGCGCCTTGAGTGCGCCTTGCGCCTTTGACAACTATGGAATTATAGAATTAAAAGAAACCACTTTTTAACCATTATATAAATGACTACCAGGGTTTTAAAATGCGCAAAGGGCTTTGAGATGTTTAGGTCCACGAAAGCCACGGGGTGCACCCGTGAGGCTTGCTCTATGTGCAACCAAATAAGCTTAATGCACGAGCGAAAGGTAACATCTTTTTTATCTCTTTTACTGTTTACATATCAACTTTCCTCATGAGGTAAAACATTCATAATCTCTTCGTTCTTTTGAATCGCGAGACAGTTATGTCTCTTGTCCATGAATCACGAACGGGTAGAGTTTGAAACATATTGCGACTAGAACTCAAATTCAGAGAATAAAATTATCAGGATAAACAATGACCAGATAATTCTACAAAAAAATGTTATATTATCTTTAATTAGGAAATGCCATTAACCTGTTCCTATAACACAGGCAGTTCATTTCAACTGCAAAGCCGCCGACTCTCATTGTCAAATGTGATTCAATATCTGTACTTTACGACGGTATGCTTTCCTTATGTGGTTTTAGGTGATCCCGCCGTGAATGCCACATCATCAACCCATTAGAATCTTCACTCGATTTCGCTTCATGTGTTATTGCAGCGAGCCAGCAACAACACTTCTCACTTCAAGGTCAAACATCATCATTTGACTTCCAGTTAGCATCAGATCACAACAAATTGTCATGCCATTCTACCTTTGGCCTTCTCTGCACGCGCTTTCCTAACTGCTGCTTGGATATGTCTTTCGTGTGCTTTAAGCATGTCTTCTGTATTTCCGCCTGGACGAATCAACGGTCCAGAATAAACCCTGCTTATCTTCTTTGCGTGGCCCTGACAAATGACACATTTTCGTAAAATGCTCAACTTACTTATGAAAGAGTCGACTTGTAACACGTTTAATCTCAGATGGGTCAAATATAAAATTAGCTAAAATGGGAACATGTCAAACAGACTGAGAGGCGCTTAGAGTCTATTATTATTTCATACGACTTTCTAAATTGTTTTGTTCAAAGATATAGAACATCATCGTAGTAACATTGTTCTTATAATCATAATTACCGGCATTAGTTATTTATAAAAAAATATTTTATAAAATGACCATAATAGTATGAAGCTTACCAAGGTGTTTTTTGCTGTGCCCATTATTGTGCTTGGTGGATTCTTGTGCCGGATGCATGTTGGTCATTGGTCTTTTTTGTGCAGGATCCATGTTTAAAAGTACCATCCTTAAACTTGTGCCAATCGCGTCGTCTTTTAGGTTATTAGTCAATGTTCCTAAAGCACTTTGGTGGATCTCAGAGTTATAATACGCGAATCTGTTCTTGGCTCCTCCGTTCGCATCTCGTTTTCTCACAGTCAACGGTCCCTGAAATGAATAAAATGGCCATTATCAAGACGATGGATTTCAAGAAAACAAAGTGGCAATTTTGGCCCATTTAGTTTAAATTTAGGGGTGACACTCGTGTTAAGTTGACGGGTTGTAACCCAAACACGACCTGTTTAACAGGTTTTGGGTTGGCAGTTTAGGGGCAACAAGAACCTTACCCCGAACACAGTCAAAATCGTGTAACCTAAACATGACATATTCAACTTATTTATCTAAATGAGTCAAACGGCGGATTGTATAACGTTTATAATCGAGTTGTAAATGTTTTAAACGGGTTAGAGGGTTGTAACATATGGGTTAAACGGGCCAACTTGTTTAATTATACACATTAAACAGTTTTAATTAAATGAGTTGACGGGTTGACCTGTTTAATTAAACGAGTTAAACAGGTCAACCCGACTCAAGTTGTGAGAACAGAGAAAGGTACCTGTGCTTTAGATTGTGCTTTTAATTCTCCAGCACCAATCCTAACAGAATCAGGCACATGTCCTTTTATAGCTTCGGCTTTCCGCCTATGAACAATGATGATAACATCAGAATAAAGCCACAAAGATGGTGTTTTATAGTAGGTAATGAAAAGCAGTTTTTCGTCGAAAAAACAAGGAGAGTTTTGGTGGTTTTATGTCCGGCTAGTGAATATAATGTACCTTCTAGCTTCCTCTTCGCGTTGTCTAGCGTCGAACTCTTTACTTGGAGGATATACTGGTAAGTCAGATGGATCACAAGGAAGAGGTTCTGTTGTGAAAAACTGAGACATAACAAAATTTCAATTATAGTACTTTATAGACAATAATGACAAAAGAAAAAAAAACTATCTTTATAAATATTTTCATACTATCTTATCCCCACTTTTATCAAATGGTCATTCATTCCTTACCCTACACATTCCACTTTGGGTCAGGTCATGATCCGTGTGGTTGGGTCACGGGTCAAATCATTAGCCGATTTGATCCAAATTTAGAGCAACGGTAAGGTTGCTGCCATGTGACGTGGTCACAAATTTGAGTCGTGTAAACAACCTCTTGCTGAAATGCAGGGTAAGGATGCGTACATCAGGCCCATGTTGGCCTGACGCCCACTAGGCCCCACGCATGAAGGAGCATTTGTGCACCGGGTTTGCTTTTTTTTTTTTTTTTTTAATTCGAATCTGACACGCCTACTAACAAATTGGTACATGGGACTTGCAAGTGGAGTTTAGTTAAGGTTATATACCTCACTAGCGAGTGCAGAAGTTGCAGTCCCACGTGCATCTGGTTCGATTGCAAGTAGGGTATCTAAAAGGGCCAAAGCAGAAGGAGGCAGGTGTTGTTGGAATGTCTCAATAATACGACGTTTATACGGTTTTTGAGGTTTAAAACTAGTTGCATGAGGTAACTTTGATGCTTCCCAATATTCTTCTGAAGGTGATCCACAAAGCTTGAAGATCTTGTGTATTTGCTCCACCTAAGATTCATAAATATTAAAAGCAAGGGCATATATAAATACACGTCGAATTCATTTTATACATATACACGATAGGATATAAAACTAACAAATGCATAACATACCTCGGTTCTTCCTGGCATGATGGGCCTTGCTAAAAAGAGCTCCGCAAGGATGCAGCCCGCACTCCACATATCAATGGAAACACCATATGAGGTTGAACCAAATAGAAGTTCGGGTGCTCTATACCATAAGGTTACTACCCGACTAGTCAATGGTTCTTTTTGACCCGGTTCAAACCGTGCAGCCAGACCAAAATCTCCAATCTTGAGAACTCCATGGTTGTCGACTAAAATATTTGAACCCTTAAGGTCACGATGCAGAATACCACGGGAATGACAGTGCTCCAATCCACGAAGAAATTGTTGCATATAACATTTAATCTACAAATATAATAAAATCATTAAAACAAACAGAAGAATCTATAGATTTATATCATAACACAAAAACAAAAAACAAAGGATACGAAACCTGTGGCAGTGTGAACTTCTTGCCTTTCTGAGAATGTAAAAGCCCGACAATATCGTGCTCCATATAATCGAAAACAAGATATAAGCTGCCTGAATACTTTGAAGTAACCAAAGCCTGAAGCTTCATACAATTTGGGTGGTCTAATCTTCGCAATATTTGAATCTCTCGAGCCATAAAACGCACACTTTCTGGTTCCATATTAACAAAGCGCACTTTCTTTACCGCAACAATCCTATCATTTTGCAGATCTCGGGCTTTGTAAACGCTACTATATGTGCCTTGGCCAATCTACAATGAGAAAAATATCATACATAAACTTATGTTATACATAAAATAACAAACACCTAAAAGTAACTATGAGACAATAAGTACTAACTTTGTCAAGCATCTCGTACGAGTCAGCACTGCGGGGAACCCAACCTTGTACAGCATCCGAAGCAACTGCAGTTAGCCACGGTGGCCATCCTGCCGCCTTTTGTCCAGCGTGAGTCCCACCAACTATGCTTTTAATCTTTTGTATCCTTTTCGAACCAAGTAGCCTTTCAGATATCGATTGTTTACAATTATCTTTCTGCTTCTCATTACCATGTTGTGATACGTCTTTATTCATAGGATCCGCTACCTGCACACCATCAAACTTGCCCTCTTCTTCCTTATCATATCTTCTTGATCTTGAGCATATCCCACCCATTTTGCTCGATTTTAAAACCGTTACAAGGGTTTATCTCAATCGAATTAATCTTCAATTGCGCAAAACCTCCACGCCATTCAATTTATTGGACGAGTAACTTTCATGATGATCATTAATTTCAGCTCTTTCGGGGAAAACAAAATGCAAGAAATTCTTCAAGCATTTAATTTTCCCACAATCCTACAATCCCAAGCTTTTTAACCGAAAAAAACGCGTGTTTCTTATTAAATAAAAAAATTCAACACCAAATATGTTAAAATTTAAACCCAAATTTTGATGTTTTGGTCTAACAATCAACACACAATATTCAAATTATTCATGTATGTGCTACAATGAACAAAACATCAATCAAAACACAATGTAATCAACAAAAAAACGGGACAAAAACCCAAGAAATCTAATTGATAACAGAAATAATAATAGATAATGATCAGAACCCTAGACCAGAAATCATGCATCCAGAAGATCCAAAATTTAATTAAAATTCCACACAAATTGGATCAAGTAAATAATTTGTGTGAAAATAATATTGTTTGAAAAATGTGATGCATGGATTTCTGGTCTTTTCTGTTTGGTAACCTAGAAGATAATAATTTGGAGATTTCTAACAATTTCCCCTCTATTTTTCGCTTAGTTTTTTGAATTTTATACCTAATTTGAGGAAGCAATTTTGTGTGAGTCCAAAAATTGGAAAATTTATAAATTAGTACAAACATGTTATAATATTGATTTATTATGTATAATTATTATTATATGGTGTATGGAAATTAACATTGAAAATTGTTGATAAAAAATAGATTAATGATAATTTGATTACAGTATAATGTGTATATTAGGGTTGGAAATTGAAGGTATTGAAGAAGTGTTCAAATGAAGACCTAGAAAAACGGTTGACCAGTGGTTTTTAGTATGTAGCTTGTAATATTGAGAAGGTTTTTAATGGCGGGAAGTGTAACGATATTGTAAATATTTTTTTAAAATTAGGGATTTGGTGCTTTAGTTATGATTATTTTCTTGTTTTAGTCCTTGTAGTTGGAAAAACTGTTAAAAATATGTATATCTTTTTCTTTGTACTATTATTGTGTTTTCTCTTGGGTGATCATGTTAAAAGATAAAGAGCTTGTTGGTTATTAGAAAATGGAGAGGGCTTAATTTATTTAAAGAAAACTTGAGACTCTTTTCTCAGATTGTGATACGGCCCGTAACAACGTATTACTTGAAACGAAATTAAGCGGGTTGGTGTGTGATCATAAACGGGTTGACATGTTAATAACACAATCACAAATGTGTCTAAATAGGTTTAACTCGCTAATTAGCCCATTTATAACATGCACATAGGTCGATTAGACTCATTTATCAAAGCGTCAACTTTACAAAGTAGGCAATAGGTGGATTTTATGAGTAAATTTTAGAAAGAAGTGTGTTGTCGTTTAAAATAACGACATAGTTTCATGAATAATTAAGTATGTATTGTAATTTTGGTAACATTTATCTTATCATATTATCAAGTGTGCTATATTTGTTTAGTAATTTGTTAAAACATTTTTGTATGTTCGTGTCATTCGTGTTATTGAACTGGTTACATTTAACAAGGTTGGAGAACTCGCTAGTCGCTAGTCGGCCGGTGAAGTGGGGACTAGCGATTACTCGGGATTACTCGGGATTAATCAGGATTAATCGGATCGGGTTTTTTATATGTAATTTTCAGTTTTATGTATAAATATATACATTTTTATAGGTAAATATTTTAAGTAGCTAGGTTTTAAATCTTACTTAACTCATTTATTTAAGTATACATGATTAATTGTTGGAATTTATATGATTTGGTTGGAAACTGACCGGAATTTAGAGGTTTTGGCTGGAATATACATGCTTTTTGCTGAAATATGGCTGGAATCGTCCACTTTTAGCTGGCCTAGTAAGACCTAGTCGGCCCTAGTCGGTTAATGGACCGATTTAAGAAAAATTACTCAGTAACTGAACGACTAGCGATTAATCGCCGACTAATCGCGATTTTTACAACACTGACATTTAATTGTTTCAAAGGTGTCATGTGGTGTAACTTATTAAACCTGCATGTTTGAGTGTTTTAGTGTTTAGTGTTTTGGTGAAAGGCCACCCACGCCTTACGTACGAACAAAACGCTGGTGACCAGGCTCACCCACTATCTTAGGCGAATCCCACCGCCTAATGGTCCACTATGGTAAAACCCCTGGTCCACCTAAAACAAATTGCAAGCAAATTGCAACAAGTAAGACTCCAATAAATGACCTCTATGTTGAAAGATCATGGGGTTACCTCCTCGTAAACCAATTCATCTAGGACTTTATCTACGAAAACTGGTCAACTGTAGTTGTTTTTTTTTCTTTACTGTGATGAACAATTGATACTCTTCAAACCATGTATATTTGATTCTATGGTTTACTCGACATCTCGTAATAGAGTTTTTTTTTCTTTTGCTATCGTAGGCTATATCACGTGCTAGTAACCGAACTAATACCAGCCAAACAACATAAATATCAGTAGGTATTCGTTTTTTATTTTAAATCATGTAAAACAGGTGGCGACACCCTCTTAACCGTATATCTTCCGATCGCTATATTAATTGCCGAGATCATGCCGATACCGTATTGAACCAAACCAATACCAATTGAAAATCCACAAACCAGTTTACACCAAATCACCCCAACAATTTATGTGATCTACTCGAACCATCCATCAACACCAACAACAACCTGAGAACGAAACACGTGTCCCTCACCTGCATGCGGACAACTCACCACCACCATCGTCCACCAGTAACAACAGTAGTAGCAGAAACCCTTTTGTCTTCGTCCTCATCACTCGCCGCTTCAATTATTCTCATCATCATATATCATATATCCACCCATCAGTTAACTAACTCTATCTCGTCTTCTCTCTCAGCTTCATTTGTTGTTGCCCATTATGTCGATGATGGATACCATCAACTCCGTCCTCAATTGGGTCGTACCGCCGGCGAGTCTGGTGATGCTAGCTCTTTCATGGCCCACGCTTACTTTCATCGACACATGTGAAAAGATTTACTATTCCTACTTTGTTGAAGATATCAGCCAAAAAGTTGTGGTCGTCACCGGCGCTTCTTCTGGAATCGGAGAGGTTCGTGTTAGGGTGTTTGTAAACCGTTGAAACAGACTGAACCGTTCAAACCGGAGAAAGTTAGCCGGTTTGAACGGTTTAAAATGTATATAGGCTGGTTTATGGTTCGGTTTTGACGGTTATATGATTTACAGTTTAGTTTACGTTTTGGAACTTGGAACCAACGGTGTAAACCGAACCGACCGGTTTAACATTTATAATTTGGTGTGTAATGAATAATATTTATGAGTTTTGTATATTTAAAACTAAATTATAGTTTAAAACAACTTTTTTTTTGGTAAAAAATCGTAAAACTACTATTTTTTAGTTCCCGGTGAGGTTTAGGCTTATACAAATTTAGTTTTTTTTCTAAATTAAAGTATCCTATTTTTTATAGGTATCCACATATTTGTTCAAAAGTATCCTATATATAAAACCGAAAAAGAATTACACTACGAAGATGGGCATGAGCCGTAGCCCATGCTACCACTCCTTACACTATACCTCCGCCCTTGGTATATATTATTTCTGTTGTTTTAAGTATGTAAAATTACATGTATATATTATAATGATTAATAATCTTTATAATGTTTTCTTTACTTCAATACAAGGTTATGATCTTAGATAAAAATATTATATTTTTAAACCGGTAAAATTGAACCGTTAAACGCTAAACCTGAGAAAACTAGCCAGTTCGGTTTGTATTTTTCCAAGACCACAATTATCGGTTCAGCCCAAAATTTTCGTGAAAATCGGCCTAACCGGACTGTGAACACTCTTGGTTGTTGGTTGGTATGTGGGTATTTCTCCGATCAATTGTTTGGATTATGAAGAATAATTTTTTTTGAATGTTGACAGCAAATTGCGTACGAATATGCGAAGAGAGGAGCAAATCTTGTGTTGGTGGCTCGGAGAGATCAAAGATTGCGTGGGACCAGTGAGAATGCTAGACGATTGGGTGCACCAAATGTGTTGATAATGGCGGCAGATGTTGTCAAAGAAGAAGATTGTAGGAGATTTATCAACGAGACGATAAGTACTTTTGGGAGAGGTAATTTGGTTCATTTCATTGAACATGAAACTGATTATATGTGTGTTTATTGCGATTCATAGCTGCAACAATCGACAAAAATTAATGAAGTTGCTATACCTAAATGCTTATCATCAAACGGGTTGTGTTTGCGTTAATATGTTATAACACACACAATAAATTGGCGCGTTCACTGTTAACATGTTTAATTAAATAGGTCGATATACTAACAATTTACAACCCTTTAAGTTATATTACAACTCGCTCAACTATTTACACCGTTAAAATGTTGCTACAACATGATTGCAACCCGTTGAACTCGTTTAGATAAATAGGTATGTTTGATTTTTTGACATGGATAATATATGGGTTGTGTTCGGGTTCAAGGATTCAGCGGCCGACCTCACACGATTAACGCCCTGGGTTAGATAGATAATTTTACTTTAGAAATTAGCTTTGGATAGTCAGTCCCATATTGGCAATAATCGAAGTGATCACCCTAAGGATTAGAAAGAAAATTTACATGCTTACCTTTTTTGAACACGAATTAAAACTGCAAAATGTGCATACTCTTTATAATCCAAATCTGTTTAAGCACTTACAAGGCTTAACTTCTAAGACCACCAATAATGGTTAATTCCCCTAATACTACTCGATTTGGGGGGGGGGGGGGGGGGGGGCTCCACGCCTTGCCTACCACCCGTTCACATTCACCTTGGGCGTTGTGCCTTGGCAATGGCAAGATCTTCATGGGCATTGCCCCTCTTCCCTACTTACACACACTTGACTTTTTGTCCCTTTGCCTTTGCCCCTCCGCCTTTCACCCACCCCTTCCATTTTGTAATGTGGAGGGCAAAGCCCCCAATGTCTACATGGCACTTACGTGGTAGGGCTTTGCCTTCTTTACCTTACCCATCACATCGTGTAGTCTAAGAGGCATTTTCCGCCACATCAGCATCATAATGCCCCTTCGATAAATGTGTAATGGTTAACGCCCCTTAATACCCTTTCAATCATTGCTTTCCAATTTCTTTCTCATTTGGTGTTATACTAGAAATGCCCCTCTCTCTTCATGTCCCTATAACCCCATGGAGGCGTTGTTGGGGATGTTATCAAGCCCCTATAATGCCCATTACACATGGTCTAGATCACTTTTTCGTTTACTCCATATTTTATCATAGTTGATTACATTGTTTTTATTACTCAATATTAGATAAGAACATAACACTTTCTAAAGTAGAGTTTAAGCGCAAATTCTTAAGGTCATTTGGTTTATAAAAATCGTTGGAACTAGGATAAGAATTTCGAGGGTTAAGATAGACAATAAAGTGAAACAGAGTTGGAATAGATTATTTTTCGACTTTGAATATGATATGAACCTTTTATATTCTCAATGAAAGCGCTGGTGTCATGTTTTGGAGCGTTATCATTTTGAACTATCGTTCTAATTATATATATTTCATTATTTGCAGTCGACCATCTAGTAAACACGACAAGCTTAGGGCATACCTTCTATTTTGAGGAAGCAAATGACGCATCCGTGTTCCCTATGTTAATGGTATAACTTGAACTCAAAAGGGCTTCAGGGCTTTTAATCAAAGGATTTTGTACAATTTCTTTTAAGTAAACTTTCGTTTTGCTCCCTATGGTTTGGTCACTTTAATGGTTTTGCCCCAAACCTTTAGAAATAACCATTTTCCTCCAATAGTTTGCTATCGTTTTTCCATTTTGCTCCCTGCGAGGAGCAAAATGGAAAAACAGACAATTTGGATGGAGTTAGAGGCGGGGAGCAAAATGGAAAAACCATAGCAAACTATTGGAGGAAAATGGCTATTTTTAAATGTTTGGGGCAAAACCGTTAAAGTGACCAAACCACAAGGAGCAAAACGGAAGTTTACTCATTTCTTTTTGTTACATTTCAGGATATCAATTTTTGGGGGAACGTATATCCTACGTATGTGGCTCTACCATACCTAAGACAGAGTCATGGTCGGATCGTAGTTAATGCTGCAGTCGAGAACTGGTTACCTCTCCCGAGGATGAGCTTATATTCTGTGAGTGCATTTGTCCACTATGGATGGTAAATCGGAAGGGTTAGGGTTGGGTGACAGGTCAAACCGGAAACACTTTTTGCCCTACATTTATAATTATAAATAGATAGTGAATCAAGTATGATCACAGAAATTGATAATCCAGATTATATATACTTTAGGTAACTTTAAACTCATTTAACAAGTTTAGTTTTGCCATCTTGTCTGCCTTCTTTGATCTTATGCGTTTGACCTTTTAAAGATGAACGTAATCGAAAACGATCAATTTATTTAATGACCACCTCTAGAAACAATCCCTTTACAAAATGCCACATCATCAACCTTTTTATTTCTTGTATGGACCTTGTACATTGACTTGTATAATAAATAATATTTTTTGGCCAGGCAGCCAAAGCCGCTCTAGTGAACTTCTATGAGACGTTGAGGTATGAATTGAACGGAGAAGTTGGAATCACAATTGCTACACATGGTTGGATTGGAACCGAGATGACCCATGGGAAATTCATGCTAGAAGAAGGCGCAGAGATGCAATGGAAGGAAGAAAGAGAAGTAAGTTTGTCGAGATTCCATTTTTTCTTTTCAAATGCTAGTAGATGTGACACTCGTGTTATTTAACAATCCTTTTACTAGTCTTCAAAGTAGAGGTGGCAATTTTGGTCCAGTTACTAAAAATAAGTTCATTGGGATTTCATTTTTTTTAACAATTTGAATATATATATATATATATATATATATATATATATATATATATATATATTTAAATTTAACTAAGATCGAGCGCAATGCAATCATCTTCAACACATTAAAAGTTAGAAGATCGACATAAAAATGTTAGTTGAAACTAGAAAATTACCTATTTTGACTTGTTACGACTCTTTTGAACCGGTGCTTACATTGTGTTCGTTTCTTATGAATCATGAAACCAAGGTACAAGCTTCGGGTACTCCGGTGGAAGAGTTCGCAAAACTGATCGTATCAGCGGCCGTTAGAGGAAGTGCAAATGTGAAGTTCCCGAGCTGGTACGACGTGTTTCTTTTGTACAAGGCGTTTGCACCTGACGTGCTGACGTGGACATTCCGTTTGCTTCTATCGCCCCAAGGCAAGAGGACAACTTCTTTCATTGGTACAGGATCAAGACCTCTTTTAGAAGCACCCTCCCCACCAAATCGACATACCGTGGTCGCACACACCTCTCCTCGAATTCAGCTTGTTGAATGAAGGTAGACGTATCATCTACAAGACATCTTCAATTTGTTTATGTTCTTAATGGTGTTTTATAATGTGCTTGAATAATATTTGATGGTTTGAGTTGTTTGAACAAAAAAATGTAAGTATTGTTAAAACAGGGGTGTAAACTTTTATATATGTTTGTATTTACAGTTTATTTATATAAATTTAAAAAGTATGTTCTATTTATATAAATAACAAATATGTTTTATGTTATACTATAATTTAAAAATAAAGAATTCTTTTTTACAGTTTAAACATAACCTGTTTATATAAATTTGTATTTTTGTTTTTAAATTTGTGACTACAATCAAAAGATACAATAAAATTTTTGGGTTAACACCTAATGTCCGTGTCCCCAAGGAACAATTTCTAGTGATTAAATGGTGTACTCTACGATTATCATCATCATACTCAGTAAATTCCACCTATAGCATGTTAGAAATTTTAGTGAAAATGAGTTTTTCATTAAATATTTTGGACATCAATAATATTTATATATGTGTTGTATAAATAATTATTTATGAGTTTGTGTTCAAACTATGTCCAAAATAGAGCTAAGATGAATGAGAATTGAAGCTTGAAGTTGTATGTTTAGAACAAATAAGAATGAGAAAAATGGATTAAGTTTTGTCAACTTGTCCCACATAGGTGAGATGACAAAATTTAAAGTAGTTTATAAGGAGGAGCACTCCTTGTATAGTGTTATGTTATAGGCAAACACTAATGGGGACCCTAAAGGGCGCAAAGCACTCTAACTTCGCACACTGCCATTGTATTTTTGTCCATGAGCGTGTGGTCAGATACATGGCGGGTCCGCTTATGGCGCTTCCTTGGGTGGCGTAGGTGGATGCCATGGCATGGATGGCGCAAGCTCCTTAGGCGCATGGCACACGTCATTGGCTAGGGCGGAGAGTGCAGGTGGCGCACGAGTATGGATGGTGCATAACCAGGTGGCGTCCTGATATGCGTAGAGGCATCCGCATGCGCGAGGCTATGTGTCCGCGCGGGTTCAAGTGTATTGCGCGTAGCGGTATGATTGACGTCCATGTAGCGCGATGCGCAAACTGGCAACTCAGTTCAGGCACGCGCACAAGTTTGCAGCGGAAATAGAACAGCTGGTTGGACTTGGTCAAACTAGCTGTTTCAACTCGTTTAATTCGGGTCATTAAGAGAAATGATGGTTTTGACCGAACCACTAATGTCCATTATGTAGAGTTTTAAACCCGTTTATGTGTATGACTAAAAAAAAAGAATGAGAACTCATTCTAAACGAACAGGAAAAAGACACAATAAAAGTACTTTTGTTCCATGGAAATTTAGAGAAGAGTATTCTCTAAAGTGTCCTTTTACATAACTCAATATGTTTTCACCAAATTAGAACTCCATGATACCCGGTGGAATCTCGGGCGCGAGAGCTATCTCCGGCAGTACACATACTGTTCCGGTTGTTGTACCCTGGGAGACAGAACCGTCTGAGAGGAGACGCAGAATCTGTTTTAAGGGCCCCGTGTCAAACACGTTCCTCAAGCAAAACCGTCAACGATTTTGCTTGTCTTGCAGTTGGAGTTTCGATCTGGAAGGTGCAGTTGAAGTTTCAAAGACATTGGCTTTGAATCAAGATTGGTACAATTTAGTTGTATTTATATTCTTTTATTTAGTTTATGTAACCGGTATTGTACTAGTAGAATTTCTCACAAATAACGAGAGTATCGTTATTATTTATTTGTTATTATTTTAATAAAATTGTGAACCTTGTTACTACAATCTTAAGACAGACTTTCGTGAAGATTGTTACTACAATTTTAAATTCCTTCACTACGACGATTTAGGTTTACGAAAGTTAAAATATTAATTGGGATAACTTTGTTAAAATCTTGTAAATATTTTTGGGAAATATTTATTTAGTACAATAAGTCGGATTAATTTTATGATTGGAGTACAATCTTTAATCCGAACACCGTGTTGCAAAACGAACGTTTTGATTCAAGTTTTAGAGTTTGCCGATAGTGTTTAGTGAAATGATTATCATGCAAATTATATGAATGTCAATATGTTTTGAAATACTACATTTTCTAATGAGCGCATTAGAAAATTTATTTTTGTAAATCCATCTTAAATGTTTGTAACATTGAATTTCTTTCTAACAAGCATGTTAGAAATTATAACTGGTATATTAATGTTGGTTTCAATAGTCTTGAAATATATATATTTTCTAATGAGCATATTAGAAAATAACTATTTTATAAAATAACAAGTTTTATTTTTTCTAACAAGCATGTTAGAAGCGTTGTTGTTGAAAGAATAACAAGTTTAAAACTTTTATATTTCTAACAAGCGTGTTGGAAATAATTATTTTATAAAATAAGTTTTAATATTTTCTAACGAGCGTGTTAGAAACGTTGATGTTGAAAGAATAACAAGATTAAAACTTTTTATATCTCTAACAAGCATGTTAAAATATATTGTAGAAATAAGTTTTAATATCATCTATTATATCTAATGAACGTGTTAGATATTATGATTGTGGAAAACTAACTAGTTAAAAGACGATTAGATTTTCTAACGAGTGTGTTAGAAAATATTATTATTGCAAATAATTGCTAACGAGCGTGTTGGAAACAATTATTTGGAAAGTAATAAACCTTTAAACGGTTTCGTCTAAAACTATTAAATTTCTAACGAGCGAGTTAGAAACAGTTTATTCCACAGAAATGTTAAAACGGTTTCGTCTAAAACTATTAATTAACTATTAATTTTCCAATGAGGGAGTTAGAAACGGTTATTCTACATAAATGTTAAAACGGTTTCGTATTTGCTTATTTCTAATGAGCGTATTAGAAATAGTTTTTTATAAACTTCGAAACAAAATTTGTAATAAGTTATTTTTAACGAGCGTGTTAGAAATGATTTAAAGAATTTGCCAATTTTATTTTTCTAAACAAGCATTTTAGAAAAGGTTTATGTTTATTTCTAACGAGCGTGTTAGAAAACGTTCATTTGAATAAACCAAAACTGGCTTATGAGAATCTGTGTATTCGATTTCTAACGAGCGCGTTAGAAATAGTTTAATATATATGGAACCAAATATTTTGAATGTTTGTTAAACGTTCAAGTTCTAATGAGCGCATTAGAATCGGTTCTCTTAGAAACTCCTCATTTAACGATGTGTAATCGTTTACTTTCTAACGAGCGGGTTAGAAACGGTTTGAATATGATAAACCAATTATTAAAATGATGTGTATTCATTTTATTTTCAAAGAGCGAGTTTGGAACTGTTTTATTTAAACTATTATAAGGTTTATTGTCTTGATTTGTAATCAAAACATAAATGTATATAGTTTCATTTTAAATACTTGCAAAAACGAGAAATCTTTTGAACGAATAAAACATTTCCTTGCGAATTATAAGTGATTCGATGCTTCAACGGAAAGTATTTCATCTTGAACCATATAATAGTCTTGGAAAGACTATTTAGTGAAAAACAACTCGAGGTTGTTATGGATATAATAAGTTGCTCAACTACTTGCGAGTAGTTAATTGTAACAACTTTATATTTTTGGATAACTTGTTGATCATTCAAGTTTAGGTTTCAAGATGAAACAAGTTATGTGCTCTATTGAGGGAGTACCTCAAAACATGACACGAAACGAATAATTGCGTTTATTTCGGTTCGAACGTGTTGAAGATAATAACACTTTGGGTTTTGATGTTTATATATCATTCGTGTATCCGTTTTATATATGTTCGCTTTTATTTATTTAAAATTGCGGACTACCATTTGGGTTTATTTTACATAAACAAATGATATTAAAATATAATAAAAGATAAATATTTGTTTTGGAATAATAATAATTTGTCAAAAGGATACACATTTTGATACAAAGTGTAAAAAGTAATTTGCACGAACACAACGAGCGGGTTGTAATAATGACTTATGTAATAAGTCACACATCAAACATGTAGATTGGACTCAAGTGCCAATTGGTTAGATTGAAAATCTAGTAAGATGTCAATTATGACATACCAATGGCATGATGAAAACGTGTTTAGCCATGAATTTAGTTTCATGTAATTCTAAAGACAAGGTACATAACTAGATCCGAGTTGAGATCACGAGTTATAAGTCTTACGAATCGACTAAAGGAAAAAACTGACTAGCGAGTCAAGAACACGTTAGAACAACTGATCTCAATTATCGTTGTTGACTTAGTAAAGTCAACAAATAATTTTAGATCCAACAACCAGTGGGTTGATAAGAGATCAAGTTGTGGAATGGGACTAAAGCCATGGAAAAAAGGGACATGAGGGAAACCTAACCTAGTTGACTAGAGATCCCAGGATCTAGGTTCAATAGGATAACTTAATCATGTACCGAAGGGTAGTCACTATGGGGGCAAAGCTAATATATATGTTTATATATGACCTAGCATATATATTTATATCACCCTAAACTATAAAAGGGTGTTTAAATACATCCTAGTCCATTCCTATAATATTCAGTGACAATGTTATGAGGTTAAGCATAAAATGTGGTTAAATGATTCGTGTAAATCATAATAAACCATAATGCTTTTAATGATTTAAAGGGAAATCACCTATGTTGGAGAGAAGTGTGGTCGCTTCGAATGGAATTATGACACAATTCCTTGAGCTCCCGCAGAACCAGGAAAGTGTTCCATGACCATTATTGGACGCGAAAATGAGGAGATTGCCCGGCTAGGGAAAGTATTGTGTGAATGTGTATTGTCGTTTACACAAATGGGGGGGTTGTTCAAGGACATCACGTCTACAAAACCCTAGTAGGCTAAGTATGCTTCTCAAAGGAAGGTTCAAAGGCTACACCTTCCTATCCTGCAATACTCGACTGTCGAGTTTTCATCGGGGAATTTTGTGTGTTTAATCGATCTCCATTCATGTGGGGGATTGTTGGAAATTTTAGTGAAAACTAAATATTTTAGACACCAATAGTATTTATATATTTGTTGTATAAATAATTATTTATGAGTTTGTGTTCAAACTATGTCCAAAATAGAGCTAAGATGAATAAGATATTGAAGCTTGAAGTTGTATGTTTGGAACAAATAAGAACGAGAAAAATTGATTAAGTTTGTCAACTTGTCCCACATAGGTGGGATGACAAACATTAAAGTGGTTTATAAGGAGGAGCACTCCTTGTATATTGTTATGTTATAGGCAAACACTAGCGGGACCCTAAAGGGCGCAGAGCACTCTAACTTCGCACACTGCCATTGTATATTTGTCCATGAGCGTGTGGTCAGATACATGGCGGGTCCGCTTATGGCGCACCCTTGGGTGGCGTAAGTGGATGCAATGGCATGGCGCTTGTCGATGTGGCGCAAGCTCCTTAGGCGCATGGCACACGTCATTGGCTAGGGCGGAGAGTGCAGGTGGCGCACGAGTATGGATGGTGCATAACCAGGTGGCGTCCTGATATGCGTAGAGGCATCCGCATGCGCGAGGCTATGTGTCCGCGCGGGTTCAAGTGTAGTGCGCGTAGCGGTATGATTGAGGTCCATGTAGCGCGATGCGCAAATTGGCAACTCAGTTCAGGCACGCGCACAAGTTTGCAGCGGAAATAGAACAGCTGGTTGGACTTGGTCAAACTAGTTGTTTCAACTCGTTTAATTCGGGTCATTAAGAGAAATGATGGTTTTGACCGAACCACTAATGTCCATTATGTAGAGTTTTAAACCCGTTTATGTGTATGACTATAAAAAAAAGAATGAGAACTCATTCTAAACGAACAGGAAAAAGACACAATAAAAGTACTTTTGTTCCATGGAAATTTAGAGAAGAGTATTCTGTAACTTGTCCTTTTACATAACTCAATATGTTTCCACCAAATTAGAACTCCATGATGCCCGGTGGAATCTCGGGCGCGAGAGCCATCTCCGGCAGTACACATACTGTTCCGGTTGTTGTACCCTGGGAGACAGAACCGTCTGAGAGGAGACGCGGAATCTGTTTTAAGGGCCCCGTGTCAAACACGATCCTCCATCAAAACCGTCAACGATTTTGCTTGTCTTGCAGTTGGAGTTTCGATCTGGAAGGTGCAGTTGAAGTTTCAAAGACATTGGCTTTGAATCAAGATTGGTACAATTTAGTTGTATTTATATTCTTTTATTTAGTTTATGTAACCGGTATTGTACTAGTAGAATTTCCCACAAATAACGAGAGTATCGTTATTATTTATTTTGTTATTATTTTAATAAAACTGTGAACCTTGTTACTACATAGCAAAGCTAAGGTAGGGTCTGAGAAGGGTAAGATGTAGACAACCTTACCTCTACCCCGTAGGAAAAGAGAGGCTGCTTCCAGTGAGACACTCGGCTCGATAGTAGTTTTGCATCAAAACTTGGACATAAGGCACATAACACGCAGCAATTGAGATAAATGCCAATTAGTGCATGTACCTCTTTGTCTTTCGGCTATCAACGCCACCACATGATGTATGATTAATTATCCCCCTCTTTTAACGTTATTTTCACGAAATTAGTAAAATAACAATAAAATTAGTGCACTTTCACTTTTGCCCCCGAGCGCCCACACATATATACATTTTATGCGCATACCGCAAGCGGGGCGATAAATGGTGTATTCTACAATCAAAAGACTTAAAAAGAGTTTAAATCTCGCAGTTAATTTTCGTGTCGTCTTCCAAAAACGTGTTCAGGTTCATGCGGCGACTTACATATTTATATTGTGTTTGTTAATTCTCGAACACTGTCTATTTAACAATAGAATCCGAAAAATTTATACCGACTTCTACATAAGCTACACGAAGTCGGTGTAACCTTTTCGAGATATAACTGACATAATCCTAAAAAGAAAAGGCAAATTTATAACATATACAATCATTGGTTACATATATATGATTAAAATTAATCAACCATAAACTTGTAAAAAACTGAGAAAACTCAAAAAAGTAACATCAAAGATGTAACTTGAAGCAAAGAATGTACATCTAGTTGAAGGCATTGGTAGCAGAATATAAAAAGTCCAAGAAGCCTGTTCCCTTTAGGAGCCCTTTACCAGTCAAGAGTTCAAAATCTAACAGCAACAAGAACCCGATTATAGCCGCTTTTCCGTTAATCAACTCGTTGTTTCTTGTGAACCCGAATCCTCCCGACCCCACCTCATCAACCACCATTCGTACCTAACACAACGAAAACGAAAAATTATTAAACGTAACTGATCATGTTCAGATTAACGTTAACGTAACTGTATCTGACTTTAACGAACTTGTTACCTCGTCGACGTTGACATCAGTAGCGGTCATACGGGTCTAGACATTCCACTAAAGACGATTTCTGCAGATGCATCTGATGGTGTGGATCCACCAAGACTTATGTAGATATTTTCACCGTCGATTTTCACAGGATAAACAAATAAGTTTCTCAAAGCGGGTGTGAGCGCTCTTAGAACTGGATTTTTTGGAAACCACTCTTTGATTGACCCGTTTCGCAACTCAAATGTGCTATCGGTTGAGGGACACACGATACAGCCATCCTGCATAGGATTCATAGAATCAGTCATAATTACGCATATGTTAATGGTTAGTGACGCATAGCGGAAGCAAGATAAAAGATAATAATCTTAAGAAATTGGTTAAATATCGAATAAAATTGACGGTCCAGAAATGAAACTAAAGGGGTAAATAAACGCTTTTTTTAAACAGCAAAGCTTACACATACCCTACATTACACCATTTAATTAAATAAATCCTCTTGCCTAGGTTTGAACCTGGGACCTCCCCTTTAAGAGGCATGCGCCTCTACCAAGTGGGCTACCCCCACATTGGCAAATCAAAGCTTAAATCACGAAAATCCAAGATTCAGTTGTTTCTACAATCAAAACAACGGAATATGTTAAAACTGCTAGATTTGCGGAAAACCTGTCAACGCCAAAATTGGGGATTCATATGACAGAATTTGGGTCCGAGAGCCAAAAAGGCCGACTAGTGCCGTTTGTCTAAGCGTCCAGCTTGTTGAGACCTCTATTTATTAGCCCCATAACTCCAATCGGGAAAGTTATGTCCGTTTTAAGCTATGCCCTTTTCTAAAGGTCTTTCCTTCGTGTAGGTTACATGATTTAATTGTATGCGTGCTGCTGTTGATGTTTTTGACACAAATAAAAAAACCATCATATTCACTTGAACAATTCAACCCGTCAATCCGACACAATTCACACCCTAGAATTAACAATCTAACACCTGAACTTACTAGTCTAGACTACAAACTCGACCTAAAATTATGAGGGAAATTGAAACAAACCTGCAGCCAGCCCGTTTCACACATTTAGATAAATGGGTTAAACCAATCGTGTTCTGGTAGACCTGTTAACCTGTTTAGTAAAACAAGTCTACCCCCAAACATGTTTAATAAAACATGTCTACCCACTAACCACATAACCCATTTTTCTACAAACCAACAATCCATTTGACATGTTTAATGTTTAGATAAATAGGTTAAATTAGCCGGGCTACACAATTTAACTGTCGATTTTACACGAATAAAAATATGGGTCATTTCCGCTTAAACAATTCAACCCGCAACCCGACAAGATTAACACCCTAAAATTAAAAAAATAATGGGAGAAATCAAAATCAAACCTGTGTGAGTTTAGCATTGATCAAGCCTTCACTATACGCACCCTCAGCAGGCGATCGATTCTCAATAGCATACACCTCATCTTTATACCACAACAACAGAATGGTCTCACCATCCTGTATAATCACTCTCCGTTCACCTTTCGGCAGCGCCGACAGCGGCACCACCGGCACCCAGTTGCGCCGGTCTTCAGTCACACCGGATGATGACACCTCTGTTGCTTTGCACATAATCTCATTTCTCCGGATTGCTAAAGTTATAGGCTTTGGATGGTAGTTGTGGTAGTGGATTGGTGGTGTTGGGAGGTTCCGGCGGTGGTGGGGGATGTAGGGGGCAGAGAGGAGGCCGGAGGTGAGCTTGGTGGCGGCCGTGGCTGCCATGGTTGACGATGGTGGTTATGGGTGGTGATGGGGGGAGTGGAGATTGAATGAGTGATTGTGCATTCACATGTTATCCAAAAAAGAAAGAATGTGGTGGTGCATGGTGGTTATACACGTATAGAGTTCATGACCACATATAATGGATAATGTTGTTATAATAGTTGTATTTCTTTTTGGGTAAATTGCAACCTTAATAAATTGAATATAAACTAGTTTTATGCCTTTTCATGGAACGTTAACTTGAATATTTTTTATTTTCGTAACGTGTACGTATGTGTTTCATTTACTCATTTACTCGTAGATACTACTTATAACAATATCAATGAAAATTATATTGGGTCAACTAATTAAAACAAAACATTATTATAATTTTGATATAAAGAAAAACAATGGCAAGACTAATTAAAATAAAACATAATCATAGTTTAAAAAAAACTAAAATGATGGCAAAGACCGTAATTTTGAATGGTGGCAAAATTGTCATTTGTCAAGATCAATGAGCGAGTGTCAGGCTGCCTGACACCAATAAAAACTACATCAAGTCAAACAATTAAAATAAAACACTACCATAGTTTTCTCAAAAACTAAAACAATGACAAGGCTGTAATTTTTAAGTGGAGGCAAAATCGTAATTTGTTGGGCCCAATACTATCAAACTTAAAGCAGATGGACTAAACACACATTTACACAAAGTTAACCAATAAAATGAAAGCCTTCTAAAGAGTAGAAAGGCTAAAGATATATATTAGTGAAGTTGAAGGCTTAAAAATATAATACAGAATATTAAAAAAAGGCCATGGCCCTTAATATAATATATATATATATATATATATATATATATATATATATATATATATATATATATATATATATATATATATATATATATATATATGTAGAGAATCCTGTAAAAAAAATTGTGAGAAATGTGAGAAGGAATAGAAATTGACATATAGGTATCATATTTTAGATTTAGGCATGACGTTTTAGGTTGTTTTGCCAAGAAAAACATTAAACATACACAAGTTAAGACACAATATAATGAATTCTAGGTTTAAAACTTAAAACACCATGCCAAGACGTTAAGTAGTGTGTTTTAAGTGTTAAATAGTGTTTTTTAAATTGCACGCCTATAATACATTGCATTATGTTTTAAATTGTTATTTTTGATGTTTTTCTTTCCAAAATAACCCAAAACATCATGGCTAAGTTCAAATCATGATACATACATCTTAATTTCTATGCCTGCTCACACATCTCACGAAAAAAGTCTTTTTTTTACAGGAACCTCATCATATATATAAGGGAATTATAGAGAGAAAATCCACTTAAGTTAAGAAAACTAAAGAAAACCTTATGTAACAATTTTTTTTGTAAAAAACTTAGGGACTGTAAGTTACATGTTAATGAACATTTTGTAACAAAAAAAAAGTGTCGAATGGTTTTTTATAATTTTTTTTTAAATTTTAGTGTTACAAGAAAATGCTAAAAAACTGAATTTTTAATTTTCTTTTATAAAAAAAATCCCCGGTGTGCTTTTTTTGTTACAAAACGTTCATTAACATGTAACTTACATTCCATATCTTTTTTACAAAAAAATAAAAATGTTACATAAGTTTTTCTTGAGTTTTTTTAACTAATGTGCGTTTTCTTTCTATTATTTCCCTATATATATAATTTTCCAACTCTTAGCTATAGTAGCTTTGGCATTTATTTTTATTATTTATTTATTATTATATTTTATCTTTTTGTTCTTTGGTATATCTAAGTCCTCAGCTTTCAAATTTAACACTTACACACTTCAACTCTTTGAAAACTTTAAAAAATGTCATTTTGACCCATTGTGTCTTACGTGCTTATTTTATGTACGTATTAGTATAAATTCAAGTTAACTTACGTTTAGACGTGATTTTTTTTTGGAATTAGTTCGGTCAAATGTAATACGTTTCTTTTGCTTATTTGTATATAATAAAATATTTTTTATTAGACGTTAAAAATTCAAGTTGGGGCGTTTTGATGATGCCGTAATGCGTAATACCATTTTTAACTTAAGAAAACATTATTTTCTTATGTGCTTCTTTTTTTGCATTGTCGGTATAAATTCAAAACATTATTTTCTTATGTGCTTCTTTTTATGCATTGTTGGTATAAATTCAAGTTGGTATACGTTTTGGCGTAATTCTTTTTTTCTAAAAATGAGTCGGTTCAAATATAATATATATTCATGTTTATTTTTATGTACGTTTTTAGTCGATCTGTGTTTTGACTTAAATGTTTTGGAAAATGATTCACATCATATATAATACATTTTCGTGCTTATTTTTATTAATGTTTTCAATTGGTCAACTTATTGATCAATAAACAATTACAAAAAAAAAAAAACGAGTACACTCTTGTCACATAAAAAAAACCAACCCCGCAACGCAGGGAATCAATTCTAGTTGTAATTTAATAACCCAAATCATATCTACTTGTGGATAATAATCCATAAACAAAAATTTTCCATTTACACTTCTAGCTTTTAATATCGTTCTCAATGGTAGTCTCACTCATATAAACATCATAGATTTAAACTTGATTTCACTCACAATAATGACTATGAGTTTCAAGTGGAAATCAAGTACAAATTGAGTGTAAGTCTATGATGAATTATGCTTGTAGGATTGCCTTTGATAACGAAAGTAAAAGTAAAAAGTGCCATTGGTTTAATAGGTAGTTGAAATTATTATCGGATAATGGGTTATCGCTTGAATTATTATAATCCAGTTTGTCAAAATTGAAATATTATTTCTTAATCATGTAACACATTGTTAGATGTAATCGGGGTTTGGTTATTTCTTAATCATGTAACACGTTATATCAATAAATTACGGGTTGGTTGGTTGTAGTTATTTCTAGATAAATTATACGGGTTGCTAAATTTACAACAAATGTTTGATTTCCAAGAGAATATAAACTAGATATAACTAGTAGTTGTACCCCGCACTTCGAGGCAAGATATTTAAATTTAAATAACACTTATAGATAATAGCTTACTAAGTCATACATACATTACAACCCAACAATAATATTCAAATGGGTCCATGGTCAAAATTAAAACGTTGTACATTAACCATTCTATTTCAAACCAAAGTTTCTAATGAGAATGGTAAACATGTTCTGTTTATAGTGCCAAAATTAACAACGAAGAACTCATGATAAGATCTTACTGACTAATGCTAAGGTGGTGTTAACCAAAGGCACCAGAAGTTCTCACATAAATAGACATTTGAATATTAGCTCAGTCACATCATTCTCTTACGCTAGCTCTATCTCAATTCCCTTCCTAGCATTAACAGTTAAAGCATCCGTTGCTCTAAGAACATTAGAAGAATATGGAGTTTATGATTTTGGCAGGAGAGATTCTTTTATTGCACACAAGGAATGGTTTATGCTACTATTTTCAGTTTCTAAGAAACCTTTCTAGTTGAATTACTAGGACATTCCTATACTGAAACTAAAGAAAGAAAAGCTGGTGAATGTCTGGTCGGTGAAGCATTTAATATCATAAATAAGATATATATATATATATATATATAAAGACACAATATACTAACCGAACTTTATTAATAACAAACTTCGTAATCTTCTTTATAACAACAAAACTTAAACTCAAAATACAAAAAACTTAATGGCTAACAACTAATTTTACCTGAGTTCTAGTGTGACACAATAAATTGTATGCAGAAACTCCATCCGCACCAACCCGAGTAAGTCGAGCACAACATCAAAACTGCAACAAATCAAACAAAGTCCTATCATTATGTTGCAACAAAAACCTTCTTTTGAAACTAACATGGTGCAACAATTAGCAGCTTAGCTCAGCTCATTCTCAAATACTTACAAGAACCCACAACTCTAATCACAAGAAAATAACTCATTTAACAAATAACCCACATCATAATAAACCAAAACACAAAAAAAGCACATGTGTAACAACTTATGAAACAATCATGTGTACTAAAAAAATAAAATTTCTACAAAAAGAGTAAAATAAACCTTAAACAAGGCCATCCAATGTGAAAAACATGAAGATAATTGTAAGCTGAAGGATCCACAGTGAAGCTCTTCACCTTCTTCTAAAGCATCCACACCTAGCTGCCACACCTTTGCTGGAATCGAAGATACTGACCTTGATGAAGAAGAACCAACTCCTTTCTTTGAGCTCTGATTAAGTTGTAAATTACAACATGCAAACAAAGAACTGGACATAATAAACAGGTTTATATGACACCAAGAATCATCATGTATAAATTTGTATGTGTTATTTTAAATATGATAAAAAAATTTGAATCCCCAGTGCATAAATTGATCGGTAATTTAACAGGTTTGAATTAATGATTAGATAATTGAGAAGATTAAGGAATAATATAGATCTTTCGCTCAGCTTTCCTAGGTTTTCAAGCTTCGAACCATGTTTGGTTTGGGGGGAAAAGACATGTGAAGGAAGTAAATAATAGAGTGCACAAACATAGGGTTTTAGGTATTTAGGGTGTTATATAACTCTTGATGGCTTAGGCTTTAGAGGTTGAGATTGTGAAACGAAAACCATAGCATCGCAGCTGGTGACACCCTCTGTTGTAGAAACCAGGCCTGTAGCGAACTCGATGACGACGACTTCGAATCAACGCTAAACAACTAAATGTTTTTTGATTTTGTTTCACTCTGACAATGATGATGAAAGATTTTACGATCTCAGCCAAATTTTTCCAACAATTACAGTCATGGTGATGATTACACGACGAGTGGTTGTTGTAGGTTATTGCCATTGGTGGTCATGGCTTTTTGTGGGTGGCTTTCATTTGATGACATCAAACGTATGGATGGTGGTGGAGGGGAGGATGAAGTATGAGAGCTAAAATATGGCTTTCATTTCATAGTCCATCCATCAAATTCCGTGAAGGGGTTTTTATGTTTTAAAAACTAGTTGTAACTGGTTGTGAGTGGGGGAGAGATAAAATATTATTGTTCATCTGTATATTTGAGAGGACACTATTCGCCCTTTATCTAGGTATGTTTCTAATCCACCCTAAATACGTTTCTTCATTGGCCTCAACTAGTTTCCTGCAACATGTATTAAAATAATATATCAACAAAACTTGACGAGCATACAAGTTTTCAGACATAGAATAACAGTGAAAAGAGTTTGTCTCATATCCAACATGGTAACATTGCATAAATTTGTCATTATCATACTAACATGTGTTCAATATATGTCAGTCCAAAGTCTGACGCAATCGTGATTACCCAACATCAAACAAAAGGGTGTAAAATAGTTTACTTAACAATACCATAAGAATACGGGCGGTGCGCTAATCCTATAGCGCTACATTTATTAAGTGAGGCTAGCAAAGTTAATGAGCATATACACAAGTTTAACATAGCATGCAATAACAAGAAATAAACAAGTATCATGTTATTAACGGATAGAGTAAGTGTGTAAACAAGTTTAATTTTGATTCGTGATTTTTAATAGTGTACATGTTGCACCCAAAGTGTATAAATGGAAAATGGAATCGAGTATACTCACGATTTTGCAAAGCTTCCTTTATAATTCCGTGAAGAGTTTGATAGTTTGGAGGATGGAACACCGAGTTATCCTACACGAAGAAACGTAGGTGTGTGAGTAATTCGACGATAACGGAGGATTCGGATTAGGAATTTAAAGTACAAAAAGTATGTATACGCTAAGTAATTATCTAGTCTTAAAACATTCGTCTTTGACAATATGACAACTCTTATGGGTGAATGTGTTTTTATGGGTAAGATTACCCATTAGAATCGTAACGATGTGTTTTAGACTTAGATAATGGATAGTTTATTATTATATAGCTATAAATATGTCTACCATAAGTATCATAAATATTATGTAAGTCAAACATGGAGGTTTAACCTCATTATATGATTCACCAATACACAAATTGTCACAAGGACAATTCGGGTGGTCATGAATGAAATAAAGAAAGTACAAGTGATCACTATACCAAGTAGCCAAATAATCTTAAACCCGGGTGAGCCAACATCGACATAGAAAGTCTTAACTAAGTGTCGAAGGGTAGACGGGGTCGTGTCACTTTTGGGCTAGCAAACTACTTGGGATAGAGATGAGAAGACATCAAGTGAGGTGGTGGATTCAAGGTAGGATAGCCATGACTTCCAAGGAATCACACTCTTCCATTACAAGTCTTGTTTCAAGAACAAGCTTGGTGGATACAACACTTGTGGGTTAAAACCATATAAAAAACAGAAAGTTTAGAGACATTTACACCTCCTAATTTGTATGATACAATCTTGGCTAAGCTCACTAACCATAAACTTGGTTAGAGGTATAAGTAGCACAAGTTTGAATGAGAAAACAAGATTTTTAATAAAGTTTGTAAACATTTCTTTCCAAAACAGAGAGTTCTTATGCACTTTGGACCTCAAAAGTGGTGAGGGTTCACTTTGGTTTGCCCAAGCAAACTTGTGAAAACCTTCCTAGAGGTTATCCAAATGTTTTGGGAAGAAGAAATGAGAAAAAAAAAGAAGAAAAAGAGAGAATAAGTGAGTTAGAAACTCATTGTTAACTATTTGAGTTCACTGTTACTCTTGAGGAAACTTGAGAGAATTTAGAGATTTGAGAGTGATTAGAGTGGTGGAAAGGATTAGAGTGAAATGGAGGCTGATATTTATAAGTTAAGAATTAGGGTTTAAGTAATTAATATAAGTTGGTTGGCAGGTTATGGTTGCATTAAAGGGTGAAACAGAAGCTTTTTGAAGTTTCTGTAAGTTTTTGCGTAACACAGGCTAAAGGGCAAGAACCGGAGAGGGGCGAAGGAGGTTCTTCGTGGGGGAGTGAGTAGGCAAAGAACCTGTTCTTCGTGTAACACAAAAAAAAGGTGAAGAACCTAAAGTTCTTCGTGCAACACAAAAGGGGTGAAGAACCTTGAGCTTCTTCGTGAGTTTTCTAAACGTAAAGAACCCTTGAGGTTCTTCGTGACTAAAAAAGCGAAGAACCATTTTTTTTCTTCATTTTGGTTCTTCGTGGGTTTGAAACCTCACCTAAATCCCATCCATTATTATTATATATGTTATTATTATAATAATAATTATTATTAGAATGATTATTTTATTGTTATTATTAGTATTATTATTATTATTATTACTATATTGTTATTATTACTATTATATTATTATTAATATTATTACATAACCACGTTTTTTATAGTAATCAAGCGCATATAATTTACGAGTACAAGTATCACGAGTATCGGTTGAGTGTGTAAGCAGTCAAGATTGATAAAGTATAACCCAAGTATTGTGATGTGTAACACAAGTATGTAGTATAAACATAGAATTTCATTACGATCAAAGTCTCGGATTACAAAGTTGGAATCGAATACGAATAAAGTTTCTATAAATAGAAATATGATTAAACTTTCTAAATAAGGAAAGCACAAAAAAGCGAAGCGTTACATAACAGGTGTGAATCATACATACTTGGTGATTTAATCAACCATCAGGCGGCAAAACCATTTTAGGAACAGATTTTACCATGTATGTATCATCCACATCAAGATCCCAAATCCAAGAATCCATGACATTAGAATAGATTAATTGGTTAACTCATCAATTAATAAATGCAATTCTTGCATCTCCACACCACCTCTAACCCCTCTCCTCCAAGACCATACCCAACCATTACATTCTCATTTATCAGCAATCGTACATGACTTAGATTCCTCCAAGTGGTTCAGTCGATTAAACCGAGTGCACCAAGGACCCAACCCTAACCAAGTATCTAACCAAAACTTAGTATCGACCCCATTACCAACTTTGTTTTTCAAAGTATACTAAGGGATAATATCTTCTCATGCAACATAGCACTAGATTTGACTATAGACTGCCAAATCCGATTGTCGAAACCAATATTCTCACCATCTAATACCTCCACCCAATCACCATATAAACCCTTGAATATTTGTACCCAAAACATAGCACTAGATTTGACTATAGACTGCCAAATCCGATTGTCGAAACCAATATTCTCACCATCTAATACCTCCACCCAATCACCATATAAACCCTTGAATATTTGTACCCAAAGATCAATGGGTCTTGATACAAAACACCATCATCATTTTGCAGCAACCCCAAATTAAAACTTGTCAAGCTTCGAATCTCAAGACCTCCTACATGTTTATCAGCCAACACAACGTCCCATTTGACCCAAGACATCTTTCTATTCCCCTCCATCAAGCCCCAAAAGAAGTTGGCACCAATGGATTCTAGTTTTTAGAGTCAATATTTGGTATGAAAAAGATGGACATAAAATCAATCCCAAGCGCCGCTAAAAGGAATATAAGAAAAGTGAGCCTACCTTCGATAGACAACATGTTAGCTCACCATTTGGAGTCTTGAGTGAAACTTCTCAATTATTTGCTTCTATCCTTGAGCCGTGTTCATCCCTACTACCCACCAGAAGATCAAGTACACAAATGGAATCTTTCTTGACCTGCATCCTGTTAAAGAAGCATTAACAGACACGTATCTTGTTAACTATTAAATATATGGTTAATTCTAATAATAATAATAATAATAATATAATAATAATACAATAATAATAACATGTTAAACATCAACGTACATATAGTTGATGTTATTATCTTTAAATATATTGTATTGCAAAAAAAATAATAATAATGATAAGAACTAAACATCACAAACAGTTCTGATCGAACTGTTGAAGGTGTTATTGTTTTGTGTTTCAAATATCAACTTCCAACCAATCTTATAATATTAGTGGTTAGTAGGTTACCCATTAATATAACATAATTTAACAATGATCTTGCACAATCTAAGTTCCTACACAAAAAAAAGAGTAGTGGCTGTAAACAGCCTTGTTCGGCCGCAAGTTTCAAGAGCAACAACTTAATTTACTAATTTTTTTTATTTATTTTGTTTCAACCAACTACTTACATTCAATGCTCATCAACCTAAACCCTAATTACTCCTATAAATACCACCTCTAATCCAAGCATTTTTACACTTTAATCTCTCTTAAACCTCTCTCAAACTCTCCAAATCAGCTGCCAAATTCTAAGTTCGAGCAGATTCATACCTTCATACTAAAGTGAGTGTAACTCACTCATTACTTAACGAAATCCTTCCATTCTTTTTCCCACTTGCTTGGATTAACCTAAGAATCATTTCCTTTGGTTTTTCATAGAAAACCAAGCCCTGGAATGTCCAGAAAAAGGTTCCAAAGTGAACTGTTTTACTTTATGTTCTTATAAACTTGTTAATCTTTATCAAACTTGAGTCTAACTAATCTCAAACCTATGTCCTAATGCTTACAACACTACTTGTGGTTGGTTAGGCTTAAAAACAAGGTTGAGACATTCAAAATAGAGGATTTATCCTCACAAAAAAAATTGTTTTCATAGAGCTTCAAGCTCATAAGTGATGCAAGTCCATGAACTTGTTCATGTGTGTCCACCTTGGTTAGCTTGGGCTATCCTAAACTTTGAGACCACACATCACTTGATAATTTTCATAGTTTAGTTGTTCTTATTTCATTGTTTACTTTTATATTCATGACCCTCCTTGTGTCCATGACACTTGTGTAGTGGTGAACATCATACGAGGTCCCAAAGTGGATGGTTAATCCTCCCACCTCCTACTTGACTTACATGATACTAAGAGGTTCCAAAGTGGATGGTTCATCCTCCCACTTCCTACATGATTATATAACTATATGGAACTATATTATAATCCTACAACCGAAACCTTGATAATGACCTTATAATCAACTATCAAGTTATTAAGTTTAACACTAAAGTATGTAATTCCTTGTCACGATTCTAATAGGTCCCGAACCTATACATCCAACTCATAAGAGTTACTATAGTGTCAAGAACGAGTGTTACATCTTAGTGAATACTTTTGTATCATAATACTTTATCAAACTTATTTTTAATCATGCTCGAATACTCCTAATCTCCCGTTGAAACTCTATACTCATACGCCTCGTTTCCTCTTGTAGGATAATTCGGCGTCATCCTCGAACCAACGTCTTCACGGATTGTCAAGTGTAGAAAAGACTTAGCAAAACCATGAGTACACTCGACCCACTTTTGTTTATAACACTTTTGGGTGTAAGATGTTTTACATATAAAAAAATCATGAACACTTAAACTTTATGAAACGCACAAACAATCTTATACACATGAATACTTGAATCTCATACTTGATGCTTTTCTCGGATATTCGTTATGCTATGCTTTAGTCATTAACTATTTTTAGCCTTCGTTTGACATGCTTAGCGCTATAGGAATTCACGCATCCACCTCCATCGTGTTATTCGTGAGGTCATGTTAAAACATCGTAATTGCGTTAAGGGTTTGATTATTAGTATTGCATGCCTTGATATTGCTCTTGTATAGATTTAGTTGCCATGAGGATTGTTTAAACTTATTCGTATACGTATGCTACGCCTAAACTTGTGTACTCGCCTTTGCTTTCGCATTGAAATTATTTTAAAACATGTTACTGGTTGAAGGAGATGATGCTATGAAAACGATATAGCAAGGACTAGATACACACAAATTAGACGTTAGGTTTAATGTTGATGTATCAATTTTGTTATGACTTTGCAAATGTTATGTTGTTTCTTTGTTTTGTTACATTGATGTATTTGACAAATTTTATGAAATGAAATATGGTTTAATTAATTATTGTCACTTATTAATGTTGTGAGCAATGAGCAATCTCGTTTTCGTCTCATCCCGATGTTTCCGCCATCGGTTGGGGTGTGACAGATTGGTATCAGAGCCATAACTATAGGAAATTAGGTAGAATTGCCATGTTCGACCTAGTCTATAGTTTAAGTTTCCCATTTTGACCATTCCTATATCATGCTTAAAATTTTATTCTTCCTACTTGCTTCTTCCTTGTCTTTTTGGTCCTAATGTTTATAACATGCCTTTCCTAAGGCATTTTACACAATAAACACTTGAAGACACTCGTTTTGCAAACGAGACGATTTGCATCAAGATAGACCCAATGGTCAACAATTTTTGGTGAAATCCCTCATTCCGCGTATTCGATTTTTCACGAAGTTACGCCATCAAGCTAGGAGTGATATCCACATCTTGATGGAAAACTTCTGTTTCATACTCTAGTGGTCTTACAAACGAGTCGGAATTTGCTCCTCGTTAAGTAAGAAACAAACCACACCTAGGGTACGATGTTGTCAAGTTAGGGGTGAAACCCGCACCTTGTCAACTAGTCCCGTTCCTCGGTTTTCAATCTCGCCAAAGTCTCGACTTTTCGATCGGTTAGAGACGTGTAGTAACTGGAAGGGTAAAATGCCGTTAATCGCTTCTCGACGAGAGCGTTTTACCTATAGGCCAAAGCACGTTTCTCTAATTTGAAAGGATCTTCGATTCACTTTGGAATAGTCGACGTTTCTCTACCCGAAACAATCCTATGTTTTAATGAGCCTATCTTTTATGTTATCTCAATTTTTATGTGATTTTATACTTGTTACCTTATTCATTTCGAACCGTTACACATTTCACACATTTATCCCCAATCAAAAACAATACTAATTCTCGTGAACAAACTAAATTTATACTCTTTATTCGTATTCATACGTTATTAGACATGTCATACTTGATGAATTTATGCAAACTTTGTGAAACATACTTGATGAACCCATGTATCTTACGTGAACCTTATTTATACGTATACATGCAAAAAACTGTTTTCTTTTTATTATGATCAAGTCTCATGCTTTTTCCTTGTTTACAATCCGCTAGATGCCTCCTTACCGTACCTCGTTGAACCGCCCCAAGAAGTCCAAGAAGACGGATTCCAAGAAGGAATCCAACAACGAGGACTTGATATCGAAGCAAGAACTGATTGGGCTCGTTTCGGAGCAAATGGCCGGGCAAATGGCTAAGATCATACCCGACATTGTTAGCCAAATCCACACAATACACGCCGAAGCCACACCTAAATCATCCGTTGATTCCAAAGCCGATACCCCCAAACCATCTTACCAATTCAAGCATTTCATGGCTTGTAAACTAGTGGAATTCACTAGCATGGACGGTGTTACCGCCATGATCAATTGATTTGATTCAATGGAGCTTATCTTCCTTCAGGGCGGCTGCCCTGAGGAACTCCGAACCCTTAATGCCACTGGGGTCTTCCGCAAAAGAGCCCTCGAGTGGTGGACCACCGAACGAAACACGCGTGGCAACGAAGCAGCCCATGCGATGCCTTGGGAAGAGCTTAAGGAGCTCATGAAGGAGCAATTCTGTCCTCCCCACGAGACCCAGAAACTTGAAAACGAGTTCTGGAATCTCACACAACAGGGGAGCGACGCTGAAGGATTGATCGCGCGCTTCAAACAGTTAAGTATCATTTGCCCTGGGCAAGTCGATACTGTTCCCAAGTCAATCGCCAAGCTCATTCGTTGCCTCTCACCGGTGATCATGAACCATGTAGCCGCAACCAACCCGAAAACCATCGAGGAAGCCTATGCCATAACCCTCCAACTCAACCATAACTGCATCCTTCAGGGGGCCTATGACAAGGTCCCTACGAAGCATGTGCACCAAGCCGTTGCCAACACCATCGAATCACCTACCCCTCCAGCCAAAAAGCCCCACAACAAGAACAAGAAGCGGAAGGCTTCTTCTCAAAACAGCGCGGTCGTCATTCCGCCTAACCCTGCACCCCTAAATGCCATCATCACTACCCAAAACAGCAACCAACCCGCACGTGGTTACACTGGTCCTCATCCTCAATGTACTACTTGCAACTACCACCATCCCGTCGGTACCCCATGTCGAAAATGTGCCAATTGTAATAGGTTGGGACACCTCTCCAACTTTTGTCGCCTACCCCAGAGCCAGCAAACCCCAGCCATGTTACCCAATCCTAACCCTAACCCTAACCCTAACCCGAACCCAAACCGCCAAGCTCAAGCGACTCCTGCTCGAACTTGTTACAATTATGGCGATCTTAACCATTTCGCCAACGTTTGCCCGAAACGCACCAACAACCAGCAACAGCAGCAGACTGAGCCTGCAAAAAGACGAGCTTTCGTTCTCACCTTAGCTCAAGCCCAAAGCTCGAATGACGTCATCACTGGTACGTTTCTTGTAAACCATATCTATGCTACTTGTCTGTTTGATACTGGCGCAGATAGAAGTTTTGTATCTGATGAATTCGAACCCTTGCTTAAGTGCGAATGAACTAAAATGCCTAATCCTTTCGCTGTCGAAGTCGCTAATGGCAAGACCATCTCCGTTGATTCCATTCTTTCTGGTTGCTCTCTAATCGTAAACGATCATAAGTTTTCCATCGACCTCATACCTATGCAAATGGGTAGTTTTGCATCATAGTAGGCATGGATTGGCTTAAGCGAGTACGTGCCGAAGTTGTTTGTTCCTAGAAGTTCATTCGTCTTCCTCTTCCTCAAGGTGATTCTCTACACGTCTGTGGCGAGAAACCTTCTAAAGGTCTCAAGCTTATGTCGTGCATCAAAGTGAACAAGTACTAGCGTAAGCAGTACTTTGCCTTTCTCGCCCACGTTGTGGAAAAGAAAGACAAAGGTCCTAGCATAAGTGATGTTCCTGTCGTTTGTGAGTTTCTTTCTGTTTTCCCCGAGGATCTCCCTGGGCCTTCGCCTCCTCGAGCTGTCGATTTTCGTATTGACCTGATCCCTGGCGCAACTCCTGTTGCGAAAGCTCCCTATCGTTTAGCACCCTTGGAGATGCAAGAGCTATCAAGCCAACTTCAAGAGCTTTTTGATAAAGGATTTATACGCCCTAGTACTTCCCCTTGGGGTGCTCCCGTGTTGTTCGTCAAGAAGAAAGATGGGTCTTTTCGGATGTGCATTGATTATCGTGAGCTCAATAAACTTACAGTAAAAAACCGATACCGACTTCCTCGTATTGGCGATCTCTTCGATCAATTGCAAGGCGCGAAGTGCTTTTCAAAGATTGACCTTCGTTCTGGCTATCATCAACTTCGGGTTTCCGAGGAAGATGTACCCAAAACCGCCTTTCGCACACGTTATGGACACTACGAGTTCGTGGTCATGCCTTTTGGTTTGACCAACACTCCTGTAGTGTTTATGGATCTCATGAATCGCGTGTGTAAGCCTTTTCTCGATCATTTTGTCATTGTATTCATCGACGATATCCTAATCTACTCCATGACGAAAGAAGAACATGGACGACATTTGCGTCTCATTCTACAGCTTTTGCAAACCGAACGTCTTTATGCTAAATTCTCCAAGTGTGAATTTTGGCTAAAAGAGGTTCGATTCTTAGGTCACACCGTCAATGAACTCGGTATTCATGTTGACCCTGCAAAGATAGAAGTTGTGAAGAATTGGATTGCACCTAAGTCTCCCTCTGAAATTCGTTCGTTTCTTGGCCTACCTGGGTATTATCGCCGTTTCATCTCGAACTTCTCGAAGATTGTCGTTCCTTTGACTTCGTTGACTCAAAAAGATAAACCTTTTGTTTGGGGTCCCGAACAAGAGGAATCTTTCCAAACGCATAAGGACATGTTTGGTAATGCTCCTACCCTCACTCTCCCCGATGGGAACGAAGATTTCGTCGTGTATTGCGATGCCTCTAACCAGGGTCTTGGTTGCGTTCTCATGCAACGGGACAAAGTAATCGCTTACGCGTCGAGACAACTCAAAATTCATGAGAAAAACTGTACTACTCACGACCTTGAACTTGGTGCAATTGTTTTTGCATTAAAGATTTGGCGATACTACCTTTATGGTACAAAGTGTACGGCTTTTACTGACCATAAGAGCCTCCAACACATCTTTGATCAAAAGAAACTCAACATGCGTCAACGTCATTGGATAGAATTGTTAAACGATTACGACTGTGATATCCGCTACCACCCTAGTAAGGCGAATGTCGTGGCCGATGCACTTAGTCGTAAGACTCATGTCAAGAGTTCTCGTTGCTACCAAATCGTGGGAAAACTCAACGAGTTGATTCCACAAGCACAATTTGCCGTCATTAACGAGGGTAACCTCGATAACGAGTTGAATTGTGGAGTCGAAAACTCACTCGAAGCTAAGCCTGATGGTGTTCTTTACTACCATAGTCGCATTTGGATTCCCGATCGTCTCAATCTCCGGACAACTTTAATGGACGAAGCTCACAAATCCCGATACTCCGTTCATCCTGGAGCTGATAAGATGTACCATGATTTGAGCGCATCCTATTGGTAGCCTGGAATGAAACGTGATATCGCTCTTTACATCTCCAAATGCCTTACGTGTTCCAAAGTCAAGGCAGAACATCAACGTCCCTCCGGTTTGCTCGAACAACCAGAAATTCCCGTATGGAAATGGGAGAGCATAGCCATGGACTTCATCACGAAATTACCTCGTACTACCTCGGGTCACGATAGCATTTGGGTTATCGTTGATCATCTGACAAAATCCGCTCACTTTCTTGCCATTCGTGAAGATTACAAAGTCGAGAAATTGGCTCGTATCTACACGGATGAAATCGTTAGTCGTCACGACACTCCTCTTGATATTATTTCTGATCGCGATGCTCGTTTCACTTCTCGCCTTTGGCAAACTTTCCAATCCGCCCTTGGCACTCGTTTGAATCTTAGCACCGCTTTTCATCCTCAATCTGACGTCAGACCGAGCGTACTATCCAAACTCTAGAGGATATGCTTCGATCATGCGTAATCGATTTTGGCGGCAACTGGGATTTGCACTTACCCTTGGTAGAATTTTCATACAACAACAGCTATCATGCAAGTATTCAAATGGCTCCATTTGAAGCATTGTATGGTCGCAAGTGCCGTTCGCCTATTTGTTGGCACGAGATCGGAGACGTACAACTCACCGGTCCCGAACTAATACAAGAGACGACGGACAAGATTCTGCAAATACGTGATAATCTCCTTAAAGCTCGAAGCCGACAGAAGAGTTATGCTGATAGAAGGCGCAAACCTTTGGAATTCGACATAGGTGACCATGTACTTCTTAAGGATTCACCTTGGAAAGGTGTTGTTTGTTTTGGTAAGAAAGGCAAACTCGCTCCTTGCTATGTGGGTCCTTTCAAGATTCTCGAAAGGATTGGCAAGGTAGCGTATCGACTGGATCTACCTCAAGCGCTCAGCAATGTTCATCCTGTGTTTCATGTTTCGAATTTGAAGAAATGTCTAGCAGAAGAAGGACTTCAAGTTCCACTCGAAGATCTTTAAATCAATGATACATTGAACTTTGTGGAGAAACCAGTTGAAATCATGGACCGAGGAACCAAGCAACTAAGGTGCAGTCACATTCCTATCATCAAGGTTCGGTGGGAAGGAAAACGTGGTGCCGAATTTACTTGGGAACTTGAAAGTCATATGAAGTCTAAGTATCCGTATCTGTTCGTTGAGTCTTCCTAAATTTCGGGACGAAATTTGCTAAAGGAGGGGAGACTGTAACGCCCTGCTTTCCCGTACTTTCCTTAATTAGAAAACGTGTCTAGTATTTCTATTTTTGGAAGCTTGTTCCTTTTGTACTTTGTTTTCGCTTTAAACCAATGTAAATCCGAGACTTTAATTGTTATGAAATTCTATTTTTTATACATGCTTATACGTGTTGCAATACTCAGGTTATACGTTATCAATCTCGAATGCATATGCGCGACCGATACTCGATATATTGGTATCTATAACTTACACATACTTGTTAACTATTAAATATATGGTTAATCTAATAATGATAATAATAATAATAATAATAATAATAATAATAATAATAATAATAATAATAATAATAATAATAATAATAATAATAACATGTTAAACATCAACGTACATATAGTTGATGTTATTATCTTTAAATATATTGTATTGCAAAAAAAAAATAATAATGATAAGAACTAAACATCACAAACAGTTCTGATCGAACTGTTGAAGGTGTTATTGTTTTGTGTTTCAAATATCAACTTCCAACCAATCTTATAATATTAGTGGTTAGTAGGTTACCCATTAATATAACATAATTTAACAATGATCTTGCACAATCTAAGTTCCTACACAAAAAAAAAAGAGAGTAGTGGCTGTAAACATCCTTGTTCGGCCGCAAGTTTCAAGAGCAACAACTTAATTTACTAATTTTTTTATTTATTTTGTTTCAACCAACTACTTACATTCAATGCTAATCAACCTAAACCCTAATTACTCTCTATAAATACCAACTCTAATCCAAGCATTTTTACACTTTAATCTCTCTTAAATCTCTCTCAAACTCTCCAAATCAGCTGCCAAATTCTAAGTTCGAGCAGATTCATACCTTCATACTAAAGTGAGTGTAACTCACTCATTACTTAACGAAATCCTTCCATTCTTTTTCCACTTGCTTGGATTAACCTAAGGATTATTTCTATTGGTTTTTCATGGAAAACCAAGCCCTAGAATGTCCAGAAAAAGGTTCCAAAGTGGACTGTTTTAATTTATGTTCTTATAAACTTGTTAATCTTTATCAAACTTGAGTCTAACTCATCTCAAACCTATGTCCTAATGCTTACAACACTACTTGTGGTTGGTTAGGCTTAAAAACAAGATTGAGACATTCAAAATAGAGGATTTTTCCTCACAAAAAAAATTGTTTTCATAGAGCTTCAAGCTCACAAGTGATGCAAGTCCATGAACTTGTTCATGTGTGTCCACCTTGGTTAGCTGGTCTATCCTAAACTTTGAGACCACACATCACTTGATAATTTTCATAGTTTAGTTGTTCTTATTGCATTGTTTACTTTTATATTCATGACCCTCCTTGTGTCCATAACACTTGTGTAGTGGTGAACATCATACGAGGTCTCAAAGTGGATGGTTAATCCTCCCACCTCCTACTTGACTTACATGATACTAAGAGGTTCCAAAGTGGATAGTTCATCCTCCCACCTCCTACATGATTATATAACTATATGGAACTATATTATAATCCTAAAACCGAAAACTTGATAATGACCTTGTAATCAACTATCAAGTTATTAAGTTTAACACTAAAGTATGTAATTCCTTGTCACGATTCTAATAGGTCCCGAACCTATGAAATCACATCCAACTCGTAAGAGTTACTATAGTGTCAAGAACGAGTGTTACATCTTAGTGAATATTTTTGTATCATAATACTTTATCAAACTTATTTTTAATCATGCTCGAATACTCGTAATCTCCCGTTGAAACTCTATACTCATACGCCTCGTTTCCTCTTGTAGGATAATTCGGCGTCATCCTCGAACCAACGTCTTCACGGATTGTCAAGTGTAGAAAAGACTTAGCAAAACCGTAAGTACACTCGACCCACTTTTGTTTATAAAACTTTTGGGTGTAAGATGTTTTACATATAAAAAAATCATGAACACTTAAACTTTATGAAACGCACAAACAATCTTATACACATGAATACTTGAATCTCATACTTGATGCTTGTCTCGGATATTCGTTATGCTATGCTTTAGTCATTAACTATTTTTAGCCTTCGTTTGACATGCTTAGCGCTATAGGAATTCACGCATCCACCTCTATCGTGTTATTCGTGAGGTCATGTTAAAAAATCGTGATTGCGTTAAGGGTTTGATTGTTAGTATTGCATGCCTTGATATTGCTCTTGTATAGATTTAGTTGCCATGAGAATTGTTTAAACTTATTCGTATACGTGTGCTATGCCTAAACTTGTGTACTAGCCTTTGCTTTCGCATTGACATTATTTTAAAACATGTTACATGTTGAAGGAGATGATGCTATGAAAACGATATAGCAAGGACTAGATACACACAAATTAGACGTTAGGTTTAATGTTGATGTATCAATTTTGTTATGACTTTGCAAATGTTATGTTGTTTCTTTGTTTTGTTATATTGATGTATTTGACAAATTTTATAAAATGAAATATGGTTTAATTAATTATTGTCACTTATTAATGTTGTGAGCAATGAGCAATCTTGTTTTCGTCTCATCCCGATGTTTCCGCCATCGGTTGGGGTGTGACACCCTAAGCGTGTTGCAAGGCAAGTTTAATGCCACATCGTGACACACGAAACCCCTTAATGACGGCAAAGTTCTTTTTCTCCCTTATTTAAACTCATTTTCGACCCCAATTGTGCTTTTTACACATCCAGACGATAAAACCTACTATTTTGTACGAATATAAGCTGCTATTGAAGATCAAGGAGGATGGGAACAAAATTTGGAAGTTGCAATTAGTTAGAAATCATTATCAAACTTGTTTTTCGATGTTAAACTATTTAATTAGATTTGTTCGAGTTGTTTATCATTACCATGAGCTGCTAAACTGTTTTAAACTGCCTAGGCTCATGATCTAGATTTATTAATTGTTTTTTCATGCTTTGGTAAATTATCTATATACTTGTTGGTTTTGACACATATGCATGCTATGTTTGGTTGGGTTTTATGATCTTGTTCTGTATGATTCTTATCTTGTTTGATTATGTATTATTCGATTTGAGTTTCATGTGTTTATCACCTACTTTGTGTTTGTGATTTTTCTTGTGGTTTTTTGTCGTAGAAAACCCTATGAGCGAGTTGTGTCTTAACTAAAAATAGTGTTATGTTATTCTTGAGACCGGAAGGAGATAGAGTATAGGGTTGTCTTGTTTTACGAGTTTTGGTGAGATCAGGAGGAGATCCATCCTAGTAGTCTTTAGATCCTTAGTAATTCCGAGTTAAAACCATAGTAGATAGATTACCTCTTCAGCTATATTGTGATTGGAGAGACCGAATGGAGATCTAGTCTTGGGTACCTTAGCACATTAGTAGGAGAGACCGTGAGGTGAACCGAATTATAAACCGTGAGCTTTAAACGCCTATTAGAGGATTGTTAGGTAGCATTAGTAAGATCAGGAGGTAATTTGGTGTTAGTCATATCATTAGAAACCAGTTACCAATTAATTATCCAACTCCAAGAATGTGCGATTTTGCTAGTAGTTACCTACGCCTAGATAATTTCTTTTCCTCATATGATTTTCGACCCAATATTTCGTGCTAGTATTCGTCTTAGTCTACTTCGTTAAATTAGTAGTTAAAATTAATTCAATATCCCCCCAAAAAAATTATATTTAAAATTGACTTATATTCGGTAAAGGTTATTCGCTAAAAGTTGCTTAAAAGAGTCATTGGGTTCGATATCTGGTCTTAACGAGCATACTACACCGCGACTGGTACACTTGTCATGCGTGTGTGGTTTATTTGTGAGTCTGACTATTTAAAACTTGTGCTAAATTTAATGCGTACGCTTTTCACACTTCAGTGACCAATCTCCAACAAATATAGCATCATCAGTGTAAGACGAACTACATAAAATCATATATGGGACCCCATTTTCACACCTTTAGACCGCTCTACTTTAATAATTTTCTGGAATGCCACATGAAGCCCTTCCACCATAATAATAAATAAGAAAGGAGATAAAGGACCCCCTTTTCCTTAAACCACGTTTAAGATCAAACTCATTGGTAGGACTACCGTTCAACATAACTGAAGCTCTAGCTGAGGACAAGCAAGACGAAATCAAGAATTACATTTATCATTGAAACACATTAACGTCATAACTCTCAATAGATAATCCCAACACAGGGAAGCCTTTTCGAAATCGATTTTAAAACTCAACATCTTCTTCTTATGCTTTTTAAAGCATGAGACAAGTTCACAACTAATAATCCATCAAAAACTCTAATCAACCTGAAAGCTGAGATTTTAGCGATGATCTTGTATTGAACATTGATTAGACTACTTGGTCTAAACTGTAACAAGTAAGGTGCAGTTTGCTTTTTAAGAGATAAAATGTCTGCAGTATACGGACCACATCTGCAGACATCTGTAGAAGAAAAGGTGGACCAAATCTCTTCAGTCTGCAAAAAGAAGATTGTTTATTTTTTTAACGTATATAGACTTCTAAAATAAACTAGTTGTCATGTACGGAAGGTGGTGGTGGGTGGTGGACGTGGACGGTGGGTGGTGGTGGTAGACAGTGGTGGGTGGTGGTGTTTAAGCCTCTGCAGACCTTAGAAGATCTTAAAAGTGGTTGAGCCAAGTCTGCACCAACTCGTGCAGACGTTTTTTAATGAAACGTCTTCGAAAAAAAAAAACAGTCTGCAGATGTCAATGTTTGTGCGTGGTCTATGCGGCGCAGTTAGAAGAACATGCACAGATCTTTTTTAGAAAAACAAACACCACCTGAAGGACCGTGAACTTTTGATATCAAAATAATAAAAGAGGAGTTTAAACCTGGAGGATAAGTGAATGTCGCCATGAATTCGGAGACGAAGTAATATGCCATCTTTCAAAATATCCCAAAACTTTTATATGCAACAGAAGGAAAACCCATCTGGAACCAGCTTAAAAAATCGACTTGTTCAAGAACCAGCTTTTTAAAACCATCTTCTGAGGAAAATCTGCTAATTAATACTATACGGACGTTAAGTAATACTCATTTAATACTATACGAACGTTAATTAGTTAATTCAAATTTATTTATAATTGACTTGAAGTTAAATATTACTTTTTTGAACGTCCGTCCATCGAATACTATACAAGCCTGGTCACCCAAGCAAACCCATTATATTGGCGAAAGGCTACCCACGCTCTGCGAACACATACAACGTTGATGACCAGACTCGTCTACCATTCTAGGTGGAACCCACCGTTCGAAAACCCACTGTGCTAAAATCCCTGGTCCACCTTAAAAATGTTACACCAAATAGAACCCGAAGCATATACCAACTCATTTAATCCAAATTCACAGTAATTTATGTAGCCACCACTAGCATCATTTATGTATTGCATATTAGGGGCGGATATAGAGTGTAACAAGGGTAAACTCCGTTGCCCCTTGATGCTCCGTTGATAGTGTAAATTTTAAAAAAAAAAATTTTTTTTAATTTCGTTACCCCTTTAGCAATATTTTTATTTGAAACGTTGCTCCTTTATTGATTTTCTAGATCCGCCACTGCCAATGTTTATATCTTGACTTTCTTATAGGTTGCAGACTTTTGTGTCTGTACATCTAACCAATACGAGAAAGGTGTTTACATTACATTAATAGTGAGCCAACATTGCATGTTTTTCCCCTTTTGATACTTTGTAAGGTTCAGTATTATTGATATTACTGATGTTGACAAATGTTTGTAGGAAAGCCATTTGGATGGCACCAAAAGTTATAAAGTTTCAATACAATATATATAAATACGCTAAGGGTGTTGGTTTTGTCTTTTAGGTCATGCAATTTTTCTTATTTCTTTTTACCCATAATTTTTTTATAAACTTGTAGGTGAAACGTGGTGAACCGAGAATTTATTTTTTAAGGGATAAATAAGGGGCTTAACCAAATATTTAAACGGAATTCTTGACTATAGTATTATATTGATTCAATACATAACATTTTTTTATGGAAGTTATATTAAATATGTTCTAATGTAGGAAAGTCTTAAAGATGCTAAAAATATTGAAACATTATTATGACAAATATTCTTATACAACGAATGTAGCCAATGATATGTTTTATTGTTCTGTCACTTTATCCATTGTATGGCAAGTGATAGCTTTTCATTCTAGAAGCTTTATAATAGTTATAAAGATCAAATTACATTACAGCACCATTATCCATTGTCGACCATCATGTTCAAATCAAGGCAATTGGTTACTCCCGGATATCATATCTACGGGAAAAGAAACAAAATCACATGGGGATAATTTTATTAAATAATTATTAACTACTGAAATCAACTTATCTGACATACATGTCTTAATAGATGGTTAAGATCTACGTTTGTTATACAACTTGTGTTTCACAAAATATACTGGTATAGTTTTTTTTTTTGTTAGTTTGTGGATTTATAAAGGTTATTGCTAATTGTTTGAACCATATATATATATATATATATATACACACACTATAATATTAATTCTTTTATATGTGTTTTTAATTTCTAGGAATTTTATTAAAATTTAATATTGACAAATTACCAAGGAAACATCTGTCAATGATATTATATATACACAATTTATTCCATTTAGGGATGGCAAAAAAGCCCAAGTCTGACGGTATATCAGAAACCAGAAACCTACGGGTCGGGTATACCCGAAGCCCAATCGGTATGGGCCAGGTACGGGCTTAAAAAAGAAAAAAATTATGGTATGGGTATTGGTATGGGACTTAGTGATACCCACCCGATACCCGACCCATTTACCCGAATAATACCCGAAAGTTTCATATTGTAGATTTCCATATATATAAACTTAGTACATGTACTTATTACCATCTCTATAGTTATATGTGGATATGTATTTGGCAGGTGTTGTAACATCTCAACCCTATTCGAACTAACACGGTTGATTTTTTTTAAAGGTTAACCAAAGTAAAATTTATTAAATTTTAGTAAAAGAAGGAAGGGAGGTTGTATTCCAGTTTAACAACCAAATAAAGTTGGAGGACTAAACCTAGCAGGGTGGAAAACTAATTAATGGAAACTTTTATAAAAATGAAATTAAAACACTAACACACACCTAAGTGTGTGTTCTGGTCGGCCATCAGAGGAAAGAAAAAAGGTTTACAGAACCCTAACACCAACTTGATCAATTGGAGGGAAATTGAAGGGGCTAATCACTGTATGATTATGAAATTGTAATCTCCTGTGCTATCTCATCATTAGGTAAGTCTCAAATCTTGTTTTTGTTAGAATGCCTATTATGGAGAAATTCTTGATTGAGTATGTTGGTGATGGTTTAGCTTGTATTGGGTAAAATTGATGTTTGTGGAGGCTTAGGAACATCAATCTACCATTAGTAAGACTAAAATTAGTGAATTGTTCATGATTAGTATATAACGTGCTATAGGAAGTTGTACTTATACTAAGAATGACTTATGCACACTAGGTGTTTGATGAAATGCCTAGATGAGCCAAGAATTTTGGTTACTATGTAAATGGAGACTAGTTGCTATGATGCATGTTTTGATGTGCTAGCTCAAATCCAATTCATGTTAAATCATGTTTAAACCGTAAAGAGTCGTATCATAATGTGATCAGCATGTTTAAAATGCATTGAATGAATTGAGACATGAGAAATCCATAGATGAGGTAGTCGTTATGTTATGATGACTAACTAATCAAGTGTGGTAATTGTTGTATCAAGTTGATCCTATCAAGCTTGGACGAAGGGGGTCAAACAAGCTTTCTAAATGGCAAATAAAGGTGACTCAGGTGAAAAGGCAAATGATAAGGTCGGGGGCTATACACGACTTAACAAGAAGCTCTAAGGTATGTGGCTATACGCCTCATCATTTTTAAAATTAGTCATAATAATTAGATTAGTGTAATTGTTGTAAACATGACAAATACGAGTTTAGTTTGTTCAAAGTGAAGGGTCCATACGAACAAACTAAACAGGTCAAATAATGTACAAGGTTTGGTTGTTCAAAGTGATGGATTTCATATAAACAAACCAAACGAGTCAAATAAGTGAAAACCAAATTTTTAAGTGATAAGCACTCGCTGACGCGAAACACTTGTTGACGCCAATCAAACAAGTAAAAATAAAAGTTTGATCAAAAGTACTTGTCGACGCGAATCAAACGGTCGAACACGTAAAAATAAAAGTTTGGTTAAAAATACTTGTCGCGCGAATTAAACGGGTCGAACAAGTAAAAATAAAAGTTTGGTTAAAAGTACTTGTCGACGCGAATCAAACGGGTCGAACAAGCAAAAAATAAAAGTTTGGTTAAAAGTGTCGACGCGAATCAAACGGGTCGAACAAGTAAAAATAAAAGTTTGGTTAACAGTAATTGTCGACGCGAATCAAAGACAAGTAAAAATAAATGTTTGGTTAAAAGTACTTGTCGACGCGAATCAAACGGGTCGAACAAGTAAAAATAAAAGTTTGGCAATAGACTATATAAAGATTTATTCGGTTGTCAAAAAAGGGCAAACGGGTCAAATGGTGACAACCATTTGAACCCGGTATTTAATGCTTTGTTTTGTAAAGTTTCATGCATACAGGAAATCATAAAGATTTGGCGAGTTTGCCAAGAATTAGAATATAGTATCGCAAGGTATTATTAAAGAACCATTGCTTTGACCGTGCCAGGTATGTCTAATAAGTCAAACTCTTGGTAAGAGATTATGGTCCAACTAGAGTTGGTTGGGTCAATAGTGGACACTAGATTACCTCAAGTGAGGTATGTATAGTAGATGGGTAAAACGACCATTAGAGTCGAAGGCATGGTCATGGTGTAAGTATACGGTTAAATGAGTTTTAAAACACTAGAATATTGCAAACTTTTATGTTTAAAAAGACACAATAATTCTAGATGGGTTAACAAGTTAAACATGCCCGCTAGTTGTTATCTGAACTTTAAAAGTTAGCCGGTTTGGAAAAAGGTCTTAAAATAGACCAAAACGCCCCCGAATAACAAAATCGGATAATGTACCCATAATGGGTAGATTAAAAAAATAGATCCTATAATTGGTTTGATTATTCCGGTAATATAAAAGTGAGAGGCGTAAGCCTTTTGGCCTAACGCCTCCTAACGAGTCATTTTTGTAAATGGTCAAGCCGGATGGTGGAATCGGAAAATAAGGATTTTTCCTATAATATCCTACTACAAACGAAGTTGTAGCATAAAATAAGTAAGTCTCATTGTTTAATTAGGAAATATGAAACAAATGAAAGAGATTTAAGCTTAGTACTTAAATCTTGAAACGGGTCAAACAATCATATGCGTAAATTGGGTAACGGATATGTAATCCGTAAAAGTTATAAATCCAGGTTAAGAATATGAGCAAATGTTTTACGGACAATTAGAAACAAGTTTGAAACGAAATGGATGAGTTTCGAGAAAGTTACGAAGTTTTTACGAATAAAATGGAAAAGAAATGAAATCTGCAGCATGGGCAAACCGTAGCGTACGGCTGAGTGTCGTAAGCTACGATTGGTGTTAACTGATCAAACCAGGGAGAGTAGACCGTAAGCTACGGTGGTGAACCGTAGCTTACGACGGGTTTTCTCAAAAAAATTGTTTGTTTTGTCGTTTGGGCCTTCGGGTTCAACATGTACGTTATAAACCCTTTATAACAAAAGTATTTCATAATTTATGAAATATAGGTAATGATTTGAAGCTCTGGATGACGACCAAGCTCAATGAAGAACCGAACACGATCAAAGTAGGGGTGAGCATGGTTTGGTTCGGTTATTGCCTATAACCGAAACCATAACCGCACACTTCGGTTATCAAAAAATCATAACCATTCAGTTCGGTTAATGCGCTTTCGGTTAATCGGTTATTTGTGGTTAATGCGGTTTCGGTTTGGTTATAGGTCGGTTATTTTATCGTTTCAAAAATTAGGCTTTAAATGTGTGGGTTATGCAAATATCATGTGCAAAAAATAAATTTACACGTTTAAAGCTTCTAGAATTATCAATTATATTTTACTTCCACGTGTCATGTGGAAGCATACATACGAACACAAAGTGGCCATAGTTAAAAGACTTAAACACTTCACCAAAAAAAAAGGGTCATGGTTAAACACTTAAACACTAACTTAAAAACCTATGATCTTATGGATTCGGCCATGTTTAAAACATTCGGTTCAGTTCGGTTATTTGCGGTTATGAAACTAACAATAACCATAACCGAAGCGCAACATGCGGTTATTAAAAATATAAATAACTGACCCTTCGGTTATTTCGATTTTCGGTTATTTATGTTCGGTTTTTTCGGTTAATTCGGTTGCGGTTCGGTTATTTCGGTTTTATGCTCACCCTTAGATCAAAGTTCAAGCTTCCGCATTATGTTCAATTATTATCGAGACTAATCAACGATAACTTGTTGAAATGTTTTACTTTTATTAAGTTTTATGAGACCTCTAAATTTTGTACGGACATATACTTGCATATATATATAAAACTTGAAATTTTTATAAAATTTCAAGTAACTAGGCAAGGGTCTTACAGGTGTTCAGTGAACATATAACTTATTTTTGAGCATGTATATTGGATATGGAAGTTATAACCCCTTATTATGTGGATGTTTATGCAATTAGGTGGTCCTGATACAATTACTTAATTAAGCAATCATTTTGATTTAGTTTGTTATATGTGGTCTGAATATGATATTTAAGTTATTAATCATATTTTCATTTGTTATAGCCATTAAAATAGTAAATTATGTAAACATCAAATTAAAAGTTGCACATTTGTCCCAACGGGTAGTTTTAAGAAATTAACGGGTATACCCGATATCTGCGGATATGCCCGATACTCGACGGGTAATTACTTGATAAATACCCGATGGGTAACGTGCCAAGTATGGGACAAAGAATTACAACTGGGTACGGGCATGGGATTACCAATACCCGGCCCAAGCCCAACCATTATCATTCCTAATTCCATTGCTACAACATCTGTCGATGCTCTGTCGCTAACATAATCATTGGTAATATGTTGGTGGCATGTATCTGGGACGACGTTACAATAGTTGTCGGTCTTTAGTTGGTAAATGTAGTCGTCAGTTATCCCTCGTTACTATTCCTTGGTAATATGTCGCAAATGAGATTACCCACAACTTATTTATCAGTTTATAAATTTAATAAAAAGAAGAGTAAATTGCCATTTTAGTCCCTGAGGTTTTCCTAAATTGCCATTTTAGAACAAATAGTTTTTTTTTCTCGTCCCCGAATTTTTCATTTTTTGCCATTTTGATCACATCGCCTAACTCCGTCAGAACACTAAATATTGCGAGAACACACAGAACAAAACGAACCACACATTTTTTACATCCTAAAAACCTAAAAGTAAATGAAAATGTTATAAATGTAAGACTTATTGTTTCTCACACTAGAATTCAAAACAAAATATGAAAAATTTTCAGTTTTTATATAACCTACACATATGTAGGTTATGTATAGGTTTAATTACGTACATGTAATATGTGTAGGTAAAAATATATGGTTTTTATGAATATATAATACACATATGAATGTAAGAAACATAAAATTTAAAAAATATGAACCGTAAATCTAAATATCTAGTCATTTAGAGTTGTTCTTTTTGTTCTGACAATAATTAGTGTTTGTAATGATCCTCATCCTATATAGATATATATATATATATATATATATATATGTGTGTGTGTGTGTGTGTGTGTGTGTTTTATAACATTAATTTTTTTTGTTTTTTAATATAAAATAAGTATTGGACTAAAATGATAAGTTGAAAAGTTTATAATGAAAATGCAAAAAATACCGCTGGTTAAAACTGGAGTTTTTTGATGGAGTTAGACAATGTGATTAAAATGATAAAAAAATGAAAAACTCAAGGACTCAGAGGAGAAAAAACTATTTAAACTAAAATGGCAGTTTAGGACAAACCTTAGGGACTAAAATGGAAATTTACTACAAAGAGAAACTAACTTTTAAGATTATCACTTGTAAAAATCCTATTAGTCATAATTATTTGATTGTTTGGTTTCCACATTTTCAAACTCCAAACATAAAAAGAAAAAGTAACATAAGGAAACAATTTTAGTTGTAACTACCATACCCCATGTTCTAAAATTTGCATACATGAACACGTGAAAGTACAGTGCGAAAGTGTGTAGCTAGCGATCTCCCGAACAACCTAAACTATAACCAATTATTTGATACAAGTTTCATAATCCAACATCCTTATTTATCCAAAGGTGAGTTTTTTTAATTTCTGGCTATTTAAATAAATAACAAGTGTTTCTAGAAGGATTTTGAAAGCGTTTTGGTTTCTAGCGAATTCGCTACCAACGACAGGGTACTCTAAAATAATCTGACACTAGGGCAAGCGTAACTTTTTAAATACGCTGACATGGTAAAACTAAGAAACACGTCTGCTCATTTGACTAGCGGAGTTCCTGAAAACCAAAATAAGCTCTAAAACCTTATAGACGCGCTTATGATTTTGCTAAACCACCTTATGTTGTTGCCGATGATGGAACCGAAAATCTGCCATTATTATTGTTACTAATTTGACTTACACTCAACCGAATCGGCTGAATCTGTAGCGTTTTCAATTCAATTCCACGTCTCTTCCATAGATTCACGTTCACTTCTTGAGCTCTCGATCCACATTTCACCACAGGTAAAGGAGGATCCAGCTCTTTATCCACCACAACTCGCACAATATCATGATCATCCCTACTAGTCATATAACATTTATTCGATCTAACCGGTGTTCGTCTTCCATTACAACTCTTGCTTCTGTTAGTACCATATTTACTTTTTGATGTTTTGATTGAAGCAGTTTCAATGGCTGGAGAAGTTAAATTTTTACCGCAGAACAGTTTGTAGCGGTTGGAGTGGACGGAGGATTTTGTGCTTCCGGGCCTACCCGAAGCCGATAAGTTGCAAGGGAGGAAGCGGTTGTTGTTGGTGACTGTGGATTTCTTTTTCATTTGGCCGATGCAGCTGAGTTTTGGCGAGGAAGGATCAGCGGAAGAGGGGCCGGGGAGTTTGGCAGGTTGGGCGGCGTCGTTTGCTGAGAATCGGCATAACAATGGCATGAAGGTTTTATGTGGTTTGTTTGCCATTGTTGTTGCAAAGAGATGGAGGAGGAAGTGTATAGTTTGTGTTTGTCTATAAGTAGTTGGTTGCATACTACTTTGTATAGTTTGTGAGGGTTCAGTCAAAGACTTTTAAATTGTCATGTTGTGTTATAATGTTTATTAGAAAATAAAATTAAGCATGAAATAATATGTTGTAAGTTCGGGTATGGTACCAATAATTAAGATGCGAGAACTGTAAATGCTGGATATACCAGAACCAATAATTAAGATGCGTGAACCGTAAAACTAAGCCCAAAAAGAAAAGAAATTTTAACCGAGAAGAATGATTTATTTTCCTTCATTTAAAGTTTGTATTTAGTATTATAGTAAGGATATATTGGCAAAGTTAAATAGATAACTAATTTGTAGTATTTCTCTTTAATTAACTATACTAAATTTATAACTTCAATATAAATGTAAATATATATATATATATATGTATTTAAAAAATACTAATTTAGAATGTAGGATAAGTTATGAGTTGTGTATGATAAATTATGCGCTGTGTGGGATAAATTTCGATAAGGGTGTGTAAGCAAAAAATTTTGTTGTGAAGGATGATAGTCTTTAGGACAAATATTAGTCAAAGATAATCATAAATGGGATTAGAGAAATTTTTTAATATTTTATAATTTTAACTTTTATTCTTTTTCTTCTCAATTAAATTTTATTCTCAAATAAATCTCCCCTATATATAATACCCTTATACATATTGTTTTAAATGTGATACATACTATGGTTATGTAATTACGGACACATTCTTACTTACGCTACCTTTTATGCACTCTAAAGGAGCATTATGTGGTTCTTGAAGTTCTAAACATATTATTTTCTAGAACTAGAATTATCACCCGCCGTAATGCGGCAGGGATTCTTTAGTTATATATCGTATTAGATGAAATATAAATGTTTCTTACATGACCATGAGCGTGTGTGTAAAACATAGAAAAGAATAACTAAGTCGAACTCTGACCTATCAAATGAGAAAAATAGACGCGCTCCGATGGGCCTGTCAAACGGGAAAAGTAGATGAAAAAACGTTGAACCCCACACGCACATTACGACGTGTTAACTCGGAAAATTTAGAACGAAACGTTAAACGGAAAATTTGCGAAAGATGAAAAGTCTAAGGGATCAAAATTGAAAGTAAAAGAGTGCTGGGGTTAAATTGTTAAAGATAAAAAATTTTGCGTTAAAAGCAAAAAAATCAAAGGAGTTAATTACAAAAGATGGAAACTTTAGAATTAAAGTGAAATATCAAATTAATTAAAGGGTTAAATTACTTAAGATTGAAACTTCAAACTTAATTTGCCAAATATGTAAACTTTAGAGTTAGAAATAAAAATTTCAAATTTATTTTTGAAAAACTCCCAAAGTCAAATATACAACCACCTTAAGCATAAACATGTTGCTTATTTATAATTTTATAATGAGCGTATCCTTCTAAATAAAAATAAAAAGAAGTTTTTTTTTAAATATCAACTAATTCAATTAACAAAACTTTGATTCAGTGATTTAATTGTTTAAAAGGAAAACATACTGCGTTTGTTATTTTATTAAGAAAATTTAGAAAATAGAAAACATGTGCAAAAAGATATTGTAAAAAATGATACATGTGTAACGGAATTTGTATGTTTTAATAAAAAAAATGAGACACATGTAATGGTTTTTGTACTTTATTTATTAAAATTTACACATATTAGGGAGTTTATAGACAAACGGGACAATTTAATAATCTGAATTACTATAAATAATCTTCCATTATCAATAAAGTTTACTTGAATAAAATCTCAGTTATCAGACTATGTTGATTTTAAACGTGTCAATTTCATAATTATTTCAGATTATATGTATTTGTGGGGTTTGACAGCATTCTGCTGACTCGTGTTACAATATACAGCCATTAAAAAAATCATTATTTTATTCATTTACATTTAAGTATTTTTTTACAGCTTATTTTCAGTTACATTTTGATTACTGTGTTAATTGACCAAGTTATATACCTCAACTTTTAAGCTTTAGAAAACAATATGTTAGATAAGTCATATAATTAGGGTAGCCTCTTAACGTGTGAATGTAGGAAGTAAACAATGCATGTTAATTTTAAAAATACGTATATGACAAAATTCAAATTTCCCATGCCATCAAACATGAAATCACGTATGGGTTGGGTTAACCCTGAATTACGCATGTTACAAACATAAGTACGTAGGGACAGAGCTAGTGTATTAAGGGGTGGCACGGGCTACGCCTCAGCCCCGTCTCCGTACCGTTTTTGCAGTGTAAAAAAAATCTTGTTTTATTCAAAGGATAACCTGATAAAAAAAATAAAAAATTTGAGATGCACTTCTAAAATTTTGGGCTAGCTCCATCACTGTAAGTACGCACATTATTTTGTCACATTGTACCTTCACACGTTAACATCCATTTGTTTTTAAAACTTTCACCATATAATTTTTTATATACTTTTAAACTTATTAATTTATGAATAATAAATATACTCTTATTTATATATTTTTAAACTTTAGTAAATGTAAACTTTTATAAGTTTTTATAAACTTTAATAAAGTTAAAAAAGAATCTATAATACCAAAACTTTTATAAACCTTTTAACATAATTTATTAAACTTAATTAATAATATAAAATACAACGTGGTGATGACATTGAAAGATAAAAAAAATATTTGTGAATGATAAATTTATGATATATTACAAAGAAAGTGGGTGGTTTTTATTTGAAGAATAAATGCAGATGTGGTATGAACACTCATGAGAAATCTCCAACTCCTTTTTTTTTAAATCTTTTCGGATGTTTTACATGAGAGTATACATCATAGGCACTTTACCAACACTAAATGAATATACAAAAGGGTTTAAAACCAAATACATTTCAGAGTTTTAAAAATAACTGGGAACATCTGTGATAAGGTCATTGTAAAGCTCATTTCAATGTATGTTTGTCTAGAATCCAAAATTTGCGGTTTTACTTAGCTTGCAAGCTACTAATACATTGGCATACAATTTCATACATTAATCTAGAAATAATATTATTGTACACATTAAACTAAGTAGATAAGCTCATTCAAATTGTTAATCTACAATACCCAATTGAAGGACTTGCATACAAATTGAGATAGTACCGGGCTATTAACCGAATCAAACACAACAATAAAACTGAATATTTTAGTGCAAATGTTGTTTGAGAAAAACTTTATGCATATAAATAAGCAAGTTTTACAAATTAATGGTTTTAGTTCTACCAAGTAATCGCCAACTCAATTCTAGTTGGCCAAAGTCAACTATTGACATTCATTTGGTTTTGTTTAGACACATGAGATAGGATTTGATCTTGAACTGCTTAAATTCAAGCCAATCTTATCCAACAAAATGAGCTTGAATTCACAGACATGACATATCACTACAAGAATTTATGGCATTAGTGGCGACAACATTAGTGGCGACATGCTATATGTCGTCGCTAATGCTTATAATCCGACCACCTCTAGGCTACGTCCGCATCTCTCACCACCTTCCGACCACCCCCGCATCTCCAACCATCATCAATGTCCGACCCCACCTCCCAACCACGTCTGGCGACGTCCGACCCCACTCCAACCACCGGCGACCATCACTGTTTGCTTGTTTCGACCTACCCTGGTATGTACATTACTGATTTGTTTGTAATTTGAGTGATTGACTTGTAATACTTCTAGACATGTAGTGTTTGAGGTAAGTTTTTGAGTCCGAATCCTTGTGGTAGATTAATGAGGTAAGTTATTGAGTCAGATTTAGGAGAATTTTATACTGTTTGTGATGTTTGGTTGATTGTGATTTTGACTTTCTTTTTTGGTCAAACATATAGAGTTGAACAAACCTTAAACAGTTGTGTATTGTTAAAAGTATACTTTTAATAAAATATATCACTTGCTTATTCCAAAATATATAAACATGCCTATGTTATTGCCAAATTGCGAAAATCTGGTTACTCAAAAACAAAATTCTACACGGAGGCTGCAAAATTATGTAAAGCGGTACACATCTTACTTTAAATCACTGTGAAAGTTAAACATCTTTGGATGTGTTCTAACTGTAATATAATAATGCTTGTAATATTGTATTCTTTAAAGAATAACTTATTTTTTGATGACTAGCATACTCTGTTGGTTATTATTATTATTATTTGGGATTTTATAGTCTTTTAGTGATCTCTTTAACATATAAACTTATTAATCGCTCTTGGTGGCAAAACGCCGCTGCTTATGTTACTTATAGAGCCAGTCACTAAAATTCGAACTCTATGCACTCGAATGGCAAGTATCATTTCATAAGTCACGTGTTTCTTCTTTTGCTTATGTTACTTATAAAAATGTATGGGGCACAAACAAATTTTTATATTACATATGTATTCAAGCGTTTTAAACACTACAGTTAGATAAGAGCGTTCATTTCAAAACCATAATTATTGTTAATTTTTTCATTGTTTTTTTTCTTTAGATTTGAGTTGAAAAAGATGACCTGAGTAAAGTATTCATACAACTCAAACTTGAGTTTCTTTCTAAACAGGTACATTTACATTATTCCTTTTCTTTCGGGTACACTGTATATCATCCTTTATTAGTATAAAATATATCCAACTGTACTAAGCAATTTTATCAATTTTTCTCAGTGTTTGCAACTTTCTTTCCCCAACTACTGTTGCACCCGAAAGCTGCTGATCCATGGAACACCAAAGCAGCGGATTCTCTATTAAGTGAAAGTGTTGCAATCTTCTAAAATGTGTTGGATTCGAGGCGTGGTCATACTCGAGGTATTGGGCTTAAACCTTGGTCATATTCGAGCCGCCGCAAGTCGCAACCCACGAGGATAACCCTATAAACTCTAAAATACTTTTGCAAATTAATTCATCATTCAAAATCAGTTGGAACCTTTGCTCAATCAAATTATCATTTGCATTAATTTGGTCCAAAACCACAATTCTTGCAATTTAACCCTTATATAACATTAGAATATGTGTAATGGGAATTATAGGGCATTGATAACGCCCTCGACACCATCTCTGTAGATATTATGCGAGCATGAAGAGGGAGGGACGTTTTCAGTATAACGCCAAATCAAAAAAGGAAAAAAAAGAAAATAATGATTAAAAAGGCATTAAGAGAATAAGGAGAAAACAATGGAAAATATTGATTGAAAAGACATTAAGGAGCATTAATCCTTTTACATTTTAAAATGTCATTATGATAGTAATGTCACAGAAAAAACACCTTAAGAGTCATTAACCATAACCATAACCATTACGAATATGTTATTGACTTATAACAAAACCAAAAATTTCCACTAACCTTGAAAATAATAATATTCTCCTGATTTTAAATAACTTGTATATTCGAATTCGGTGAAAATAATAATATTCTCCTGATTTTAAATAACTTGTATATTCGAATTGCAAAAAAGAATAGTATTTTAACAGGGACATATCAAGTCATAGCCACTTTCCAAACCCTAGTTTGATTATCTGTGCGTTTCCCCTTTCCGGTGATCTTAACTTTTTGCAACGGTTTTTTAAAAGGTTTCCAACAGTTTGATCTGCAAACAAGAACGAAAATATGGGTGAAAGGAAGGTTATCAACAAGTATTACCCACCGGATTTTGATCCATCAAATTTCCAAGAAACCGGAAGCCTAAACATCAACAAATCAACATACGCATGATGCTTCCAATGACCATTCGTTGCGTCACGTGTTACAATTATATTTACAAGGGTACGAAATTTAATTCGTGCAAAGAAGATGTTCGTGGCGAGACATACTTAGGGATCCCCATAGTCAGATTTTATTTCAAATGCACCAAATGCTCGGCCGAGATAATATTGAAGACGGACCCACAAAACGATGGTTATGTTATCGAGGCTGGAGCCACAGCCGCGAGGAATATTGAGCCTCGGCAGGCTGAAGAAATACATGATCCAATGGAAGGTTTGGAGAGGCGGGTTGCTAATGCGAATAGAGAAAGACATATATTTCATACACTTGATGAATTGAGGTCTATGAAGGCGAGGCGTGCACATGTAAGTGTGGATGCAATGCGAGAAGCGTTGAGGGGATCAGCCACGGTAAAGTAGGAAGATACGCTTGAAGGAGAGGATGAAGTTGTTATAAAATCTATTTTTCGAGGGTCAAAAGAATTTGTACGAAGAATTGAGGATGATGATGATGTAACGAATAAACGGAAGGTTTCTCGAGAATTTTGTGATAAGCCAAGGGATAACTTGACGGCAATTGTTGGCAAAGCGAAAAAAGAGAAGTGGCGGGTGGGCGAATTGTTCTCAAGTCTTCAAGAGTAAAGTTTTCTGTTGTCAAGAAATCACACAAGAAGCCTAATCAAATCTTATCTTCTAGTCATGGTAAGGATCATTAAATATTATATCCAATTCCCTGTATTTGTTTTTTGGGTTTGCTTGGTTTAGATTAGTTTAGATCAACGGTCTTGTGGGAACGTGAGTAATTGGTTTTATGCAAATTATTAATTAGATGAACAGTCTTGTCCTCTTTGATAATAATATTAATATTAATATCAATATTGGAGTAATAAATAAATCCTGCAAACTAAACAATTCTGTTAGGATGAGAAAAAAACACTAGTTTGAATCAGAAAATGAATATCAAGGTGTTAAAATGGTGCCCCTCCCAACAGTGGGGGATCTAAAAATCGTTATAGATGCAACGTTTCAAAAGAAGGGGTAACGAATCAAAAAAACGTCAAATGTTTTCAAAATTTACACTATCGTCGGAGCGTTAAGGCAGTGGGGTCTACCCCTATTATAAAGCTAGGTCCGCCCCTGCCTCCTAAGCGGTGAGGATTCAAGTTTCATTGTGGCAAAATGGTGTAGAATTTGGTTGCCGTTAAAAAAATATAACGATATAAGTTGTGCAAAAACAATAATCAATCACTATTGGCCTATTGGGCAGAAGTTACCCAATTCATATGGAAATTAGAAAGTGTGAAGATTTAAATAACTATATAACATTTAACTCTAGTAATTTTACACAATTTTAGATAAATAAATATTTCCAATGATATATAAAACTGATACATTAGAAAGTGTGGTAAAATATTTAGTAAAAATTTTGATCTTTGTATTGGAGATGGTCTTGGTCCATCTTAGGAATTTCCCAATAACATACCAACCTCCTAAGAAAATCTTTGGGCCTAATAATTATGTCTCACAAACCCAGCCCAAAGAAACTTAATTTGGGCTGAAAAAAAGTTCTTTAACCAAGGAACAAAAGGGTTTTAACCTTTATAATTTAACTGAAAAAGGGACATTAACTAATTAACAAATTAAAGACAAAGCAAGATATAGTTCAGGAATTGGCTTCCTTGATGAGAAAGAAAAGGATGATCATCACCTTGAAGATAATTCAAGTAACAAGTTTCAAACATCCAAGCAAACCTGTTGGAATTCATCAATTTTCAAGCAAAGGTAACTTCATTTTCAATTAATCTGTAAACAAATTAATACATATAAACATATGTTTGATTACTTCTAACAATAGAAGTACTTTTCATAGAACTTAATTATGGTATTCTAGTAGATATCCGAGGATCCAAAGGTCGATTAAGACGTGCATGGAATGACAATGAGACCGAGATTTGATGGAGCTAATCCCAACGTCCCACATCGAGCCATCGCTGGCAGTGTTTATGAAAATTTCAAGCCTATTTATGAATGGATACAAGAAGATGATCATGACAGTCTTCTTGTTTATCTGCCTGGTAAATGTTCTTGTTTTACTTAATCAAAATTGTTACAAATCGTCCTTTTTTTATAATTTAGTCATTGAATTTTAAAAATTGTTACTCTTAACTATTTAACTTTAGAACCATTAAGTTTCACCAAAGTATTACATATTTTTTAGTAATTACTAAAAGTATTTATTATTTTGGAAAATGCATTGATATAATAATGTTTTTTAAGTCAAAACCCAAACTAAATATAAATTTGCTATTTACTATAACTAATGGGATAATTTTTAACCACATATGCTAAACCCTATTAAAATACTACAACAATAACAATCCAAAAGGAAATCTAACATTGGGCCTAACAATTGGGCTTAAAAAGCCCCGTAAAATGTAACATGTGGTTGAGATTGAACCCACTATCCTCGGCTGTTCGCATTTGATACCTTCTTTAACGCCAAACTACAGATACTTCTAAAATGTATAACGAGATTTGAACCCTCAACACTTATTGAGGACATCAATGCAACATTTTGATAGCATTTGGCTACAAGCCCTTTGGTAGCCACATTTAATACCTCTGAACCAAACTTTTCCGTTATGAAGATGCCTTCATTTCTTTTTTAGGATTCACAAAGGAGTTTATTAAGGTTACAACAGAAAATCCAAATATTCTTCACGTTCGCGGGCAACGTCTTATTCCAGGAAACAAATGGCACTGGTTTCATGAAGATTTCAAAGTTCCCGAAACTTGCAAAGTGAACGTAATTCGTGCCAAATTCGATGGGGGAATCCTCACCATTACCATGCCTCACAAGATCATCAACCCACCCACCATCCAAGAACCCATGAAAAGAGAAACACAAGATACAAAATCAACAAAGCCCATTTCTTCAACTTTATCTTCCACTATTACATCACAACCACCATTAAATAACCCTACAAAACCTAGTAATGAAAGTAAAAATGGTCACATGTCATTAGATCAAGCCATGGTAAGGATTAAAGAGGAAAGAAAGGTGATGGTGAAGATGGGAGTGGTAGCAACGACGGTGGTGGCGGTGGCGTTGGTGGCAATTGGGATTATATGTTTCCTACTAAGTTGGAAACTCAAGTATATGGAATTAAGTAAAAAGTTGTGAAATTTGCGAATGGTTAACATTATAAAATGTTATTGGTGCGTTTGCATTGTATAATCTTTAATTAAACCCGGAGTTTGAAGGAAGTAGAATTTAAAGTAATTGAAATTTGAAAGAATTAAAGCCGAGGAAATTAGCTATTTGTATGCTTGGACAATGATATGCATGTTGCTTCTAATAACATATCTTTGTTGACAATATACTAGAAATTACAGTTTTGTTAACTTTAGCTATTGTGATAAAGGTACGGTCTACCTACATTCTATATCTCAAACTTTATCAGTAGCTTGGCTATTAATAGGTATCGTTGTCATATCTTTAACTTTAGCTAGCTGAAAATATATGTTATAAATGGGGGCGACCGTAGCAAGGGAAAACCTGGTTATCAGTCAAAAAATGAATGGGCCTTCGTTGGTAATGACCCGTTGATAACAGTTTTCTTATTGGGCTCCAACAAAACAAAATCCAAGTAATTATACTTCTACTGGGCTAAGCAGATCACAACAAGTCAGTCAACAACATGCTTCTGTTTTTGGGCTCGACAAATTGATTTTAGGGATTAATTTACATATTTATTTTCTTTATTATATTTCAAGCTAAATCTCGATGCAACTTTTGGTTTGAGAGGACATGTTAAGATTATTACACCTAATTTATGTAGTTATGCCGTTCAAAAGGAAAAAGAAATCTGTAGTTATGATGGTTTGCTTATGTAGTTGTATGTAACATCTCTATACTCTATAGAAGTTGACAAGTTGTGTGTGTTTTTTATATCAACTAAGAAAAAAAAAATTCATATTTCACAAATTCTTCTCTCTAGCATTAATTATTCTAGGGTAGTTTTCAGTTCCTTTGTCAAGGCCAAAATGAGAAAACTGCTAGATACGTTTTAACAAATGTTTGGATAAGACCCATGTGAGAGAAAGTTAGCTATTATATTAAAAGCTCTTTCAAGCATTACATGTGAATCTCTATTAATATGCTACACTCACAACCAAGGCATTAAGTTCGGCTATGGTAACCTCCATGAAATAATAGACCATAACCGAAATGTTAATTTTGGTCAACATAACTTACATTCTAGGCGTGGTTAAAATAAATGATAAAAAGTCAATTACTTTAAAGATATATTATAATAGTAACTTTTATAGAGTTGCTGACCCGTTTCATCACTCTTTTTTCACATTCACGTGAGTTAATATACCAGTCGACCATTTGAGTAAACGATCTCTTACCATTAAGTGCTTTAGAAGGTCGATTTTCCTATGGTTCTTTAGCTAACTTAAATGCATACTTGTAGGGACTTGAAAATTTGTTTTGAAGTGTTGATTCAATGATTTGTTTTAGTTACCTGTATTAAACCTTTCGACATGTGTTAACAGTTCCAATTTTTTAAATCAAAATGAATCATGTATCAGTAAAACTATAACATGCAGCTAATGCTAGATATAAATACAAGCTTATGTAACTGTACCATGTCTTAATCACTTAACAAATCAATATAAGCAAATATGATGTAGTGTATGAAAAGATAAAGAATAACAATCACATTGATTCTGCGAATACCCGTGATGATCTTGTCCCAACCCCAAAATTCAATCCAAAGGGCACGGAATTTGAAGTGAAAAGTCGTTTTCTCAAAAATCAATTCTGACCATCCATATTACATTAGCAACATATAAATAGAAACCGAAATTCGAAATGGGCCCCAAAACACACTTGGGCCAAAAGCTAGAACAAAATAAAAGTCTACCAAAAACACAAAATGATAAATAACTCATAGAAATAAGCGTTTTTGGGCCCGAACGGACCCCCGTAGCCCAAGTTAGAGCCATTTTAGTGAAGCCACATTTGTCACACGATCTTGGACCTCCAACTACAAGATTGCCCGCTCCTCCACACTTGGGCCCGCATCAAAATAACTTGTGCCATATACTAACATAATAACATTGAATACAATGAGTTCAAAATGAATGTAAAAAAGGTATCTGCATACTTTCCAATATTTAACAACAGTTCTTTTATTGTTATTACACTGATTTCTTATATCAAACATCCAAATATCTTTTACTTTGCTACGACACCAAACTCATATACAACAAACAAATACATTCAGATACATATACAAATACTTTCATATACCTTATTGTGATAACAAACTCTTACTTCGGATGCAACTTTGGGGCAAAAAGCCACCACTATAAGCGAAAAGGCTATCGTTACTATAAGGATGACTGAAGTCTTTGCCCGCACCTTCATAACCTGCTGAAGATGATGGTTCACTGCCGGGGTTAAGACCTACAAATGTCATAATACTCTCCAGCTCTTTCACGATTTCACCCATTCCTGGTCTTTGCGTTCCCTTCTCATCAACACACCTCAGTGATAAATCCACGAACTTCTCTAAACCTTTTAGTTGGTTGCTCAAACCAACGGTCGGGTCAAGGATTTCGTGTAGATTATATAGTTCTTTATCCTTGTCCATCACTTGTTTCACTTCCCTCACTATGTACCTTCCTTTCTCAATTGGGTTTCTTGCGGTTATTAGCTCCAACATTACAACTCCAAAGCTATAAACGTCACTCTTTTCTGTCAGTTGTTGAGTCATGTAATACTCGGGGTCCATGTATCCCTACATTAATAAAGTGTCACAAATCACTATGATAACAAAGCATGTTAGATTATTATTAGCTTTCATGAGTCACGACACCCCTTGGCCACCGCACATGGGGTGGCCACGTGCACCGGGTTTGTCCTTTTTTCATGAGTCAAATGTGTACAATAAAAAGGAAATAATAATAAAGAAAACAAGCTTAAAAGAGTTACTAACCATGGTCCCTTTGACTTGAGTGGTAACATGAGTCCTATTAGCATCACTTATTGGCTTGGACAGGCCAAAATCAGCAACTTTTGCAACTAATCTTTGGTCTAGTAAGATATTATTGGTTTTAATATCTCTATGTATGATAGGGGGATCAGCAAGATCATGCAAATATTGCAACCCTCTAGCTGCGCCGAGTGCTATTTTCAGCCTTCGCATCCAATCCAACCGAATGCCCGATCGCCCTGTACATATAAAACTTCTTGAAAACCATATATAATAAGTATTCCAAATAGTTTATGAGCCCAGTGTGACAATAATAGATGTGGGAGCAGAATATTGTGTCATAAAGAACTTGAGTGTTCACTTCCTAGTGACTGTTTTTTGTTAGCAGAAAAGGAATATAAAGGCTATGGTGACATTAGTGACACAACTTGAGTGTCACAAAGTCATACTTTAGTACCTGAAAGACTATCCTTGAGGGTCCCGTTCACGATAAACTCATAAACCAGCATTTGTTCACCCTGATCAAAACAGAAACCGATGAGCCCCACAACGTTCTTGTGATGAACTCGTGAAAGAAGCTCGAGCTCAGTCTTGAACTCTAGCCCGCCCTGTGTTGATCCTTGTCGAGCTCTTTTAATGGCGATTAGCTGACCATTTGGAAGACTTCCTTTATATACCTACATAATATTCTCCAAACTTTCACAACATGATAATCAAGTTGAGCTTACATAATGCACACAACATGCGCATTTAAAACTGATACTAACATTTCCATATCCGCCTGCTCCTATCTCGCTACTTTCAGAAAAGTTGTTTGTGTATTTCCTAAGTTCTTCAAAGGTGAATGATTTTGCTCCTTTCAACTGAGGAACACCACCACTTGCACTGGTTGAATCCCATTGTGCTGCAAGTATTTCGCCAAAGTTATCAGACAATTGGATTACATAAAGGACTGGTTTGAGTAGAGGGTCAAAACTAGGATTGCTAAACGACTCGGATTTGTTGGTTGGTGGGTCAAACCTGACATGAACCCGAGAATTTTACACTGTCCATAATTCGAGTCACACACGTGAATCCGAACGTGTGTTTGCTGGTTGGCACAAACACGACCCGTTTTACCCCAATAAAAATGATATATAAGTTTTTGTTTTTACAAATTCTAAATTTACATATTATTTTTAGCTATTTATATATAAACTTGCCAATAATTTTTTGACTTATAAATTATGTTAAAAAAATACTCAGATAATTTAAGTTGTGACATAAAACATATTTAAAATGCTCAAATGTTAAAAAAAATAATCAAATAGTTTAAGTTATTAAATAAAACACATTTAAAATGCTCAAATAGTTTAGGTTGAAATGTGTCAACGGGTTAAACATGAAACTGACCCGCACCAGTTCAGACTAACCCAAACCTATAAATTTCGTGTTATGTTTATGTCATGTCAGGAATTCACACCCTAGTCAAAACTAAATCATGAGTAAAAATCATGATGTTTTGTTCACGAAGAATTATGTTAAAAGTACATTTTCCGTGACTTTATACCCATTTCTCTTTTACGCTTTTGCTTTTAAAATAACTCTTATCTTCCAGTTTGACCCGTTAAAGATAAAACATTGTCAGTTGCAAACATTCATTAGTAAATGGATAAAATTCCAGATTCCCTTTCGAATCCAATTTATTCGAAACATACGTACCAAAAGGTTGGTTATGTTGTACTGCCTTTTCAGCACGTCCTTTTTGTCGAAGCGCATACATTCCTGCAAGTACTAATAACACCACGAGCACGCAACCACCAATGGCTGATCCTATGATAATTCCGGTGCTGGATGTTTTACTTTTTGCTACTTCGGTTTCTAATTCTGTAAAACCACACACGATACCGTTCTTACATATATTTTTATCATTAATATGCGTAATTAGTATATATTGAAGAGTCAAAGGACACTTTTGTCAGATTCCTACAAATTTCCCACAAAATTGTTTTTTAGTTTGTTTAATATATTTTTTATAATAAGTATTTTTAATCAATATATACTTAAGAAATTAAACAACATTTCCGTTGGAATGTTGTGGGCAAAGTGTTGGAAAGTGGAAAAAATAGTGACGACATTCCAGCGGATTTGTTTTTTTGGAAGGTTGTAGTAAAAATTTGGGTTATTTTTTTGTCGGAATTTCGTGGGAAAATTGTTGGAAATTTTCGTGGGAAAAATGCAGTTTTCTAGTAGTGAATCTTAAATTACTGTTAAATAGTTTCTACCATTAAGAAAGCACGCAATTACCCGAAAAGAACTTGTAATTTTCAGCATTGAAGGTGTAGGTGTTGAAATCAGTCTTTGCAGGCTTGAAAGATTGATTGCTAAGCGCAAACGCAACCCCAATAATCCCTGTCCGATTAAAATTTTGTTGTCCAGAAGGGAAAACTTGAAGTCTTAACACAAGGTAATCTTCCAAGTTTCTGCTTGGATTCGACAATGACAACGAATCTACAGGGAGTGAAGCATTCTTAAAGAATGACATCAGCAAATTATGAAGCGCGTCGTAAATGGTTGCATTTGTGAATGTGGAGAAGGATGGAGCTTTGAATGAAAACAAGCCAATGAATGGATGTGCGCATTGACAGTTTGGACTCGCAACAAGGTCCGAACCACATGAAGGGGGTGTACAGTTGTTCCATGGGGTCGAGTACGATGCAGAAGTTTTCGTTGGAAGAGAGCAAAATGCATCTGTCACCCCTGACTCCATACATATTGGATTATCAACGAGTCTGCGATTGTAGTTATATATGGTTTTAATCGAATGCCAAATATACGAAGAACAATAGACTATCAAAAAGCCTTATTAAGATTTGCCAGGTAACGTCCCCTTTACCTAAAATTATTGCGATTTGCACTAGATATAATTTGTTAATAAAATGAATATTTTACATGCTTAACAGGCATACAAATACATAATTCATTGTTACATATGTTATATTAGTTAACTTTGTTTTTCTAAAAGTATGCATGGATTTTCAATCTAAAAGAATGCATGCAAGTGCCGCTTGACCGTAAAAAACAATCTGCTTTAGGGCTCCCTAAACTAGTTGAGCCGGCCCGGCATGTATGTAATAAAATGTGCTTATTAAAAAAACTCACATTAATCCAATAGTATATTGTCTTCGTTGGCGGAAATCAGAAACACGGTTAGTCTGAAGATCCACAAGTTCAAGTTGTTTGCTAGGATTCGGGCTAATATCCAACGATCCATTTATCCGATTATTACCTAAATCACTGTTAAGAAACTCGTAGCGAGATATCAGGCATCAGCAAATATAAATATATGATCAATAAACTGATACACATACACATTTTGTAACTGTGGAAAGCTAAACAAGGCAGCCGGCAATTCTCCTACAAGGTTTGTATAGTGCATCTTGCTGCCATAACAACACACCGTTATAAACTAGTTAGCGATACTCACAAACATTTTACGACGTTAAATAGTACTAGAAGCTAGCACTTTGCTTACAGTGTTGTCAAAGACTGTAGAGTTGAAAACCATGACGGAATATCAGATTCGGAGAAACTATTATTGCTTAAATCCCTGCAAATGTGCAATCCAGTTGAATAATTAAGGAGTCAACAAACTAATACATTCAGACGTTTATGCATTGATACTTACAGATAGTTGAGGCGGTTCATGCCCGTGAGATTGGGTATAGGGCCTGTTAATAGATTGTTCGATAGGTACCTACAAAAGAGATTTATTAAACATTCTATATACTTTTTAGGATGACAAGTAGTAGTAAGGAGTTGTATTTACATCTCGGTCACATTGGTAAGGTTGTTGATGTTTGATGGTACGTTACCGCTCAATAAGTTCCTATCCAGCCGTCTGATTGCATACAACACATGAAATTCCTATGGTTAGAATTCAAAGCAAACGACAAGAGGTTGCAAATTCGACCCATTTATTTATTAACGACTCGATTCAATTCACGTTTCATTTTAAAAATCACCTAAAATGAATTTGAATGCATGAAACTCTAATATGTCACCTAACAGTAACCAAGTTTCTTTGTTGCCGTATTAAAGTTTCCAAACCTTTTTAATAACAAAAACCACTCAAGTTTAAATAGTGTTCAATTGTTATAAATTTTTTTTGCATAAATAGTTAAAGATAAGTGACCTAAACTGAACAGGTAATAAAAATTATTATATATTTTTAATGGTAGGTAAATGTAAAAGGTCACTAATTAGTAATACAGTTTTACAGTTAAATTTCACAAGCACTTAACAATATTAAAACTTGAATGGTTTTTTTAGCTGACAAAAAGTTTTGACAAACTTTTGTAAAACAGTATTAAAATTTTGTTACTAATTTCATCCCTTAGTCATATTTGTATGCTAAAGATATGTTAAAAAAGCTTTATAGATTTTAGACATTTCAGGTCAATCCAACCCGATCAGATCCCTCTCGACATGTACCAAAAAATCATGTCCGGATTCTCTTTATTCAATTACACAATCTACAACCTCAATATATAACGAACCCAAAGCTAAAACTTGGATAACAAACGATACTTACACAACCTCTAGCGACTGCACAAGCCCAAGCGTAGAAGGAATCTCACCCGTTAAGCTGTTGTGATCAAATAACCTAATCAAGTAAAAGTTAGTATCGATCGCTTAATTGTTTAGCGCGTAAGTCTACTTTTGATCATACATCAGATCGAAACATACAGATGGTAAAGAGTCAAGTTGGAATTGAAGAGCCCAAGTGGAATCTCACCCGAAAGCTGGTTATCTCCTAGGTGACTGAAAATAACAAAATAAATACATGTAAGTAGCTTCTGTTTTCACTACTAGAAAAATGGGTGATTGCGACCGCAATTTGTGCCGAAAAAAATAGTCGCTGAAATGCTGAATTAGCAACGTATTTGCGACTGCCATCATAATGGTCACAAAGCTAGAGATCAAACTGCTGCAACAATTTTGAGGCAGCTTAACTAGTCGCAATATTGGTTGCATACAGACACTTTTGCGACCGCCTTCTAGTAGTGCTTAAAGTAGGTATAACTGTATAAGTGAAAAAATAAAAACAGACATACAAGTGTTTTGTGCGCGTTAACATATCGAGACCAGGATTTATCCCGTCAGAAACTGGTATAGTTCCGGTGAGTTGGTTGTCTGAGAGATCCAACCAGTAAAGATTCTCAAGCTTTCCGATTGAAGCCGGGATGGATCCAGTAAAGCCGTTGGAGTTCAATGACCTAATTAGTGACAGATCATTGTGTTAGTGACATATAGAAGGATAGTAGTTGATAAAATGTATATATAGAATATTTCTTACAAGTATCTAAGCCTTTCAAGATTTCCTATGGAGCTTGGAATTGGACCATTGAACTTGCAACCAACAAGGATTCTAACAAACAAGATCAATTGTTAAAGTTTATTAAACCCAAGTTTCGAACGAATGGCTTCAAGTTTCGAACAAGACAGAACGTTAAAACCACTAAACCATGAAACCGAACTGTATGGATCTCAAACTAGCCAACTTGCTTCGGTTTGGAGGGTTAAGTTGTTTTATCTGTTTTTAGAAACTGGCACATGTAAAAAGAAATAACAATTTTTTTTAAGACATAATCATTTAGTTAGAAGGTTTTAAGGTTTAAAAGTAAACTCTAGACGAGTTTAAATAGTTTGACCCTTTCATAAGTCTTCTTTGTAGCTAACATGTTGTCTCCTATTGTTATTTGTTAGAGATTAAAAAAAATTTGGTGGGTTGAAATTGTCACCTTTAAAATACATATATAGTAAATATGCTTACAAGTTTGTTAATTTTGCCAAATTCCCAATTGCTTCAGTGAGCGATCCTGACAAACCTGTATTGTAAGATAGATCCCTACATACAAAACTGACTGAATATTTCTGGTGACGACACCAATAGAGGTAATTATCTAAAACTAATCTTATTGAAGCAATGTTTTCAGAACTAGACTGAACCGGCTGGTCAGAAACCTCCTGACACATAACATGTTCGGTTATGTGTTTTCAAGCTGCTATATTTGTTTGAAATGACTAGCTACTGATCGGACCAGATTTTAAAATTGTTCTTGTTTCTTTTCTAAAATATCCTTTATGGATGTATTTACTACTATAACTCTATATAGGCTTAATAATTTATTAATTAATATTGTAAGTTTACAAAAGAAAGAGTAAATTATAATTATATTTTAAGTTAAATTCCTTATAGCATTTATAGAGAAGTGATTATGAGAAAACTCATCTTAATGAGAAAACTAAAAAACTCCATATCCAAAGTTGAGAAGGCATGCTACAGACCTCATGGGAAATTGCTTGCAATCCGCAATATAAAAAAAATTGTATTCCATACGGTCTGAAGCGTGCTTCGAATGAGGTTTTTTAGTTCTCTCATTAAAAATGAGTTTTCGGTACACACAGGAAAGGATTGGGGTCATAAGAAAATTTGAGAAGACCACTTTTAATCATGAAAACATGATTTATATTATTTTTACTTTTTCCAATCTTTTTATATATTATTATTATTAGTGGAAATTAAAAAGATTATAAAAATATATATGTAGCCGGTGAACTACATTTATATACTTCATACACACACACACACACATATATATATATATATATATGTATGTGCACAGTCGCAAACTACACATATGTAGCTCGTTAATCTACATATATTTTTTAATTTTTATTTATATTTTTACAATAATAACCTTATAATTAAAGGAAATGAAAAGTAAACATAAAAAAACTGATTGGTTGATAGTAGTTTTCTAGGTTTTCAATATATATATATATATATATATATATATATATGTATGTGCACAGTCGCAAACTACACATAGTCGCAAACTACACATATGTAGCTCGTTAATCTACATATATTTTTTAATTTTTATTTATATTTTTACAATAATAACCTTATAATTAAAGGAAATGAAAAGTAAATATAAAAAAACTGATTGGTTGATAGTAGTTTTCTAGGTTTTCAATATATATATATATATATATATATATATATAATTTAAATCATTTATTACGCCATCTGGTTTTTAAATCCTGCTCCCCTGATCAAACTTGACCCGGTAAGGCGGCCAGTTTCGAACTGTCCAATTATGAAAACATGTAATATTGGAAGGACTTACAAAACCAGTAATTCGGTAAACTCCCCGATGTCTCCAGGTAGCCCCCCGATCAATCCCGTGCTTGACAAGACTCTGAGAATTCAAATAAAGGAACCAAAACAAAAAATAATGAGACTTTCGTTGCTAAATAACCTATAAACTGAAGGACTCACATCGAGGTCACACGAGAGTTGGTGCATGAGATGCCAACCCAACCACCACCACAAGGGTCCGAGCCATCGTTCCAGCTGAGTGGTGTACCCTGCCATGCATGCTTGAGAGCCTGTAGAGCAACAACTACACCATACAAGTGTGAAATCAGAAATAAGCTGTGCAAATATATGAAACAAGTATGGAAAATGAAAAACTAATCAGCAAACTTTTTGCATTAACCGGTTACACCATCTCCATACCATCTTCATCCCCCCCCCCCCCACCCCCCACTCCACAAAAAAAAAAAAAAAAAACCTCCCCACCCATCTCACAATCCTCGTTTGAGGAAGCCCTTCTAGACGGATTTCATTCTCCCTCTCTCTTCCACATCAGCCACAGATTTCTTCCTCTCATAGCATTCGAGATGGTCTTACAACAAGATTTTCATACACCTAATTATCTTGAAATTCTTTAAAAGTAAAGAAGTGGACACTCACGATCGCTATTCTTCTGAGATGATGTTATAGAAATTTGTATGAATATGATTAATACAAGTAATTGTCCCACTCTTGCACTCATCTTGCAAACTAATGCAGCAAAAAATGAACCACATTAATCAATTAATGCAGGTTCCAAATCAAAAGGACAGCAAGTTGCAAAAAGTATTAAACAACAGGTGGAAAAAGTATTACATGAATTGATTGATGAATATTTTAAGTATTAACCTTTGACTTAATGTCATAAATTGATTGATGAATATTTTAAGTACAACAGGTGGAAAAAGTATTACATGAACATATGGATTATTGTCAACGTTGGCTCGTTCTTGTAGAGTAGGAAACACGAAGGACTAATTGCACGTTGACACATGTCAAATGTTGGTCCCACAGGCTAAGAATGTGTGTGCTTGTGTACTGTTGGAGTGGAGGATGAAACATTCAACGATGAGTCGGTGAATTACCAATCTTTGGTAATTTAGGTTGACTGAGACTTTGAGAACGACTCTCTTGTAGTATATACCAACTGGACGTAATATATAGTTTTGTATAGGATGATTATCTATTTATCAAAGAAAAAAAATACACAATTTGGGTTTAGTTTGAAAGAGTGCTCTTAGAGGTAACTCATCTCACACATTTTCTATTTAAAAATAATATCACTTTCACATGACACAAGATACGTTTAGACACCTCCCATTTAAAATGTTTATCATGCGTGAAAAAAAAAACAAAAACCTAAACCTAATTAAAGACATAACGTGACCAAACCTAAACCTAATTAAAGACATAACATGACTCTTAGATGGGAGGTTTTATATTGTATCTATATTAAAAAGAAATGTCGATGCATTTTGCATGTTATATCCTTTGCTTGATTTTCCTTTGGCCCCTTCAAGTATTCACTTATTTTCTCCGTGGTCCTTTTCCATCTGCATTCAATATATATTTCATTTTAAAGGGATTGTTGTTTTTCGAAGATTCCCTTTACTACTTAAAAAGTAGTAAGTGGATTTTATTGAAACTAATACTAAGACAACCCGTACTCGGGCGTTTTTTGCCTAATGCCGCCAAATCACGCCCAACACCCCACCCCAGTGGGCGTGTTTGTGTAACATTTGTGTAAATCGGGTTTTGAAAACCCGCCCCAAGTTATCAATCAAAGTGTATTTATTTATGTCGGGTGATTTTTTTTAGCATTTTTGTTTACTGTTTTATATATTAGAATTCTTTTTGTTTAAAATAACTTGAATAAAATAAAATAAATAATCAAATTTAATATTAAATATTTTTAATAAATGATTTAACTTATAATAGAGAAAATAAAAATAACAACTCAAAAATGGGCGAGTCGGGGATCGAACCCGGGTTCCCCGGGTTAACACACATTGCAAACACCACTGAGCCACACACACCTTTTGGTTAGAATCTGGAAACAACTTATACTTATACACGAACCGCCTGTGCCTGCAAATTCAAATCAGCGAACCGCTGATCTCGCCCTATCTGGCAATCCATAATCCACAGCTGTAACCGCGTCGAATCCTTCCAAATTCGAACCAATTTACCTTAATATCAAGAATCAATCATGCGAACTGGTTTCCAAAAAGATCGAAATCAACACCCCTGTTTCTCCTATAAAAACCCACCTTTGAACCTTTAGAAACCCGCTCACACTCATCAAAACACTCTGCAACACTCTGTTTTCGAAGTTATACTTCGCCGGAGTTATTCGTCGGAAAGTTCTTGCTGCCGGAAGTTCATCGGTGAAATCAAAATCACCCCTTTGTTCGGTATATCCTCCTGAATCCTTGATTATCTTTCCATTATGTAATCATTCTAAAATATATGATAAGTGCGCTGGAAAATTTTCAAAACAGTATGAATCATGCGAAGAAGATGAAGTTGCTGTTAATATATATGTATAATTTAAAACGGATTTTTAATCGGGTTAGACACACAGTCCAGTGGTGGACTTTGTGCAATTATAAAACACATGCCCTGGGTTCGACTCGTATACGTTACCGATTCTCTGTAATAAAACCAAACTTTTTAAACTCACTCAGATCACTCTGGAACAAGTGTTTAAAGTTAATACAAATAGGGATTCATACGGGTCAGACACACAGCCCAACTGGTTGGGCTGTGTGCACGAGAACTAAAGGTCTCGGGTTCGAATCGTGAAATCTTAACCGGCTTTGAAGATTTATAAATCTTTTTAAAATAAATAAATTATGTATTAACCTAACTAGTATATATATATAATTAAAATTGATAATATTTTGGGTTAGACACATAGCTCAGTTGGTAGAGCTGTGTGCACGCATACGGGAGGTCGCGGGTTCGAACCTCACACGCTACCAATTTCTCATTCAATCCGACCGGTTGACCCGGTCAGACCTGACAAGGTCAACTTTCTTTTTTATTCATTATTATTGTTTTATATATTTCTTTATTATTATATTTAAAAAAATCATTTAAAAATGCTTAAAAATAAGATTTTTAAAGTTAAAAATTATATTTATTACCATAAAAATAAATCTTAAAAATCTAATAAAAAGGCATTAATTAGGAATATTAAATTCAAATAGAATATATATATTTATCGAATTATTACGTGATTATTTAGGTTAGTTTTCCCTCATCGATTGAATTATAAATTCGTGCGCATTCATCATTATCAAGGAACGCACCCACGGTGAGTGAATCTCTACAAATTCCCCGTTTTAATCACGTTTTGGGGTGTATCATGTGTCGTACAATTCCTTTATTTTATTTAAACACTTGTGCTTATATCATCTCATGATCAAATGTGTAATGGTTGTTGTGTGATTATTATGTGGATTAAGTTTATCATTTCAGTGCACTCATTTCATTAGGCACATCAGTTCCTCGTGGGATACGAGTTGAGCATCAGGTGCCTCATTAGATCGGCTCCGTTTGATTGAGCCTTGATCTCAAATACATCATCATTCATGTCATATATTCATTCAACGTGGTTTGTGATTGTTTACATGTATATGTTTGCTCACATGTGATTTATGCACGAATTTTCTTTAATAAATAAAACAAGCAATTATTTAAAATGTTTTATTAAGGTTCACTCGTCAACTTTTGTTGACCCAAAATCTCCCATGTTTTACACATGATACAGGTGATCCAGTTGAGGAAAGAAACACTTAGTATGGCCTAGAAGAATAAACAAGTTATTGCGTTGGAATAAACATTTAGTTTTGTTTCCTTTGTATTTGTATGAATTTTGTTTATTGGATATTTAAGTTTGCAATTTGAATTTAATAAATATGAAACTTCTTAGTAAATATCATGAGCTTTGGTGATAACCCAATTATGCCCCGACTTTTATTCCGCTGCGGGTCGGGGTGTGTGACAGATTGGTATCAGAGCTTGTGGCTATAGGGATATAGGATAGGTTATTAGACCCTTAGAGCCTATACTATAGTTGATTAAATTTTAATAGTTTATGTGTTACATGCAAAATTCATGATGTTTACATGTTTCATGTTTATTTTCACACCCAATATTATGCAAGCACCCTCACAAGTACATGTTAATATGCAATGCTCATCATAATTCATATCCTCATAACATGTCATATCTATGAAAGCACACACCTTATGATTTCCATGATTTTTGCAATGATTTTGTATTTTTTTTTCAAATCACATCAAAGTGAGTTTTCACGACGGGCATGTAGTAACTGGAAGGGTACGAGTACCGGTAGTCGGAACGTCCTGTCTAGGCTTGGCATTCGTATAAATCCAAATAAAGGACCAGTTTGCCTACCTGGGGACTAACGAAGAGAGTACGAAGGACCTATTAGGCCAAAGCATGCTATACCAAACGTCGTGTAAGCTAACCCTACTTTGAGTTGTCATTGTGTCTACACCTGGACACCCTCCGACCATATATCTCGCAATCATGTTTTACGATTTTCATTCGGGTGGTGTGAGTGTTAACCCGCCGACACCAATGTGAACCCTACCAGGCCCAATAGTCATGGGGGCCCACATGACTACACAGGCAATGGCATGGGGGACATTTGGAGGCCCAAACATGAGCAAACCCAAGACATCCTATGGTTGTAGTTAAATTATTTTCAGTAAATGTTGTTTTCATTCTTTTTACGACACATGACACCTAGGAAATTCTTAAACTGACAATCTTCTTACATATGTTCCTGTAGATGTCGGCTAGGCAATTACGTGGAGGTAGAAAGTCAGGAAAGTCAAACGAACGCTTGGCCACACAAATTGCTAAACAAATGGCCGTAGTGCTTCCTGACATCGTGCTACAAGTTCAACAAGCCCTCACCGCTAATCCCATCAACCCTCCCAACCAAGAAGACCAAAGCGTCGCCAACCCTCCTCCCAAAACCCCCAAGTGCACCTACAAACACTTTAAATCCTGCGATCCCCCAAAATATGAAGGGACTGAAGGTGTCACCGCTCTCCTTCACTGGTTTGAGGAGATGGAAAACACTTTCCTCAATTGTGACTGTCCCGAAGACCGTAAGGTACGTTACGCGACTGGAAGACTGTTTGGGGTAGCCTTACCTGGTGGAACACGGAAAAGAGTAAGCGAGGTGTTGAAGATGCCATGACCTTAACATGGGAAGAGTTAAGGGAAATCATGACAAGACGTTTCTGTCCAAGAAGCGAAATCAAAAAGCTATAAGACGAGTTTCACGCGTTGAAACAAAAGGAAGGAGACCACACTTCATACAATAAGAGATTTCTCGAATTGAACCAGATGATCCCCAATTTGTTCACCCCTTTATACCGCTTAGTCGAACACTACATTCGAGTCCTCCCCTCGAAAATCCAAGATTCGGTTTTAAGCACTTCGCCTGCAACACTTGAAGCCGCAATGGAGTTAGCTACAGAACTCACTGAAAATCGCATTCGAAACGGCAAGTTCAAAGATGAGAAGAAGAAAGCACCCATTAAGACCCCAACTCCAAACTACCCAGTCTCATCCTCGAAGTTTGCTGGTAAGAGGAAGCGAAATGGCAAGAATTTTGTTGTCACTCAAACCAACCCCCCCATCACTGCTGCACCAATCACCCAAGTTGCTACTCCAGCCGCACCATTCAAAAGGTCATACACTGGCCCACACCCAAAGTGCAACCGTTGTCAATACCATCAACCTCCCGAAAACCCCTGCCAACATTGCACAAGCTGTGGCCGCGCGGGTCACACCATCCAAACCTGCCGTACCCTTCAGCGAATGAACCGCAGTCAACCTCCAACCCAAACCCAAAATCAAATGGTGGGTCAAGCCCAACAACCCTTACTTCTACCACCTGCACAACACGCAGTCCAACCATACACCAACCCAACTACCACATGATGCAACCCATACGAGCCTGTTTCAATTGTGGGGACCCAAACCACTTCAGAAACACTTGTCCAAGCCTAGTGAACATCATCCATGCCCAAGCTCAAGCGAACCCGGTAAACCAAGCCAACCAAGTTCCTCCACCTGCCAAAGGAAGAGCTTTCAATATTAATGCCAACCAAGCCAGGGTTGACAACAATGTGGTCAACGGTACGTTTCTCATAAATGGTAGTTATGCATCCATATTATTCGATACTGGTGCAGATAAGAGCTTTGTGTCCTTAGAATTCGAATCTATCATCGACCAAACTCGTGTTAATCTCATTGAATCTCTAACGGTGGAAGTTGCTGACGGAAAACCCACTTCATTAAATTCTATTATACGTGATTGTACTCTCACCCTAAACGATCACGATTTCCCAATTGACCTCATTCCTATGAAGTTGGGAAGTTTCGATGTTATAATCGGTATGGACTGGCTCAGCCAGCATCACGCTGAAGTGGCGTGCCACGAAAAATTCATTCGTATTCCTCTTGCAGACGGTCAGACACTACGTATTTTTGGGGAAACCCCTTCGAAAGGACTCATATATATGAAACAAGTATGGAAAATGAAAAATTAATCAGCAAACTTTTTGCATTAACCGGTTACACCATCTTCATCCCCCCACCCCCCACCCCACAAAAAAAAAAAAAAGACCTCCCCACCCATCTCACAATCCTCGTTTGAGGAAGCCCTTCTAGACGGATTTCATTCTCCCTCTCTCTTCCACATCAGCCACAGATTTCTTCCTCTCATAGCGTTCGAGATGGTCTTACAACAAGATTTTCATACACCTAATTATCTTGAAATTCTTTAAAAGTAAAGAAGTGGACACTCACGATCGCTATTCTTCTGAGATGATGTTATAGAAATTTGTATGAATATGATTAATACAAGTAATTGTCCCACTCTTGCACTCATCTTGCAAACTAATGCAGCAAAAAGTGAACCACATTAATCAATTAATGCAGGTTCCAAATCAAAAGGACAGCAAGTTGCAAACCTTTGACTTAATGTCATAAATTGTTTGATGAATATTTTAAGTACAACAAGTGGAAAAAGTATTACATGAACATATGGATTATTGTCAACGTTGGCTCGTTCTTGTAGAGTAGGAAACACGAAGGACTAATTGCACGTTGACACATGTCAAATGTTGGTCCCACAGGCTAAGAATGTGTGTGCTTGTGTACTGTTGGAGTGGAGGATGAAACATTCAACAATGAGTCGGTGAATTACCAATCTTTGGTAATTTAGGTTGACTGAGACTTTGAGAACGACTCTCTTGTAGTATATACCAACTGGACGTAATATATAGTTTTGTATAGGATGATAAAATATCTATTTATCAAAGAAAAAAAATGCACAATTTGGGTCTAGTTTGAAAGAGTGCTCTTAGAGGTAACTCATCTCACACATTTTCCATTTAAAAATAATATCACTTTCACATGACACAAGATACGTTTAGATACCTCCCATTTAAAATGTTTATCATGCGTGAAAAAAAAACAAAAACCTAAACCTAATTAAAGACATAACGTGACCAAACCTAAACCTAATTAAAGACATAACATGACTCTTAGATGGGAGGTTTTATATTGTATCTATATTAAAAAGAAATGTCGATGCATTTTGCATGTTATATCCTTTGCTTGATTTTCCTTTGGCCCCTTCAAGTATTCACTTATTTTCTCCGTGGTCCTTTTCCATCTGCATTCAATATATATTTCATTTTAAAGGGATTGTTGTTTTTCGAAGATTCCCTTTACTACTTAAAAAGTAGTAAGTGGATTTTATTGAAACTAATACTAAGACAACCCGTACTCGCGCGTTTTTTGCCTAATGCCGCCAAATCACGCCCAACATCCCACCCCAGTGGGCGTGTTTGTGTAACATTTGTGTAAATCGGGTTTCGAAAACCCGCCCCAAGTTATCAATCAAAGTGTATTTATTTATGTCGGGTGATTTTTTTTAGCATTTTTGTTTACTGTTTTATATATTAGAATTCTTTTTGTTTAAAATAACTTGAATAAAATAAAATAAATAATCAAATTTAATATTAAATATTTAAATTTAATAAATTATTTAACTTATAATAGAGAAAATAAAAATAACAACTCAAAAATGGGCGAGCCGGGGATCGAACGCGGGTTCCCCGGGTTAACACACACCGCAAACACCACTAAGCCACACACACCTTTTGGTTAGAATCTGGAAACAACTTATACTTATACACGAACCGCCTGTGCCTGCAAATTCAAATCAGCGAACCGCTGATCTCGCCCTATCTGGCAATCCATAATCCACAGCTGTAACCGCGTCGAATCCTTCCAAATTCGAACCAATTTACCTTAATATCAAGAATCAATCATGCGAACTGGTTTCCAAAAAGATCGAAATCAACACCCCTGTTTCTCCTATAAATACCCACCTTTGAACCTTTAGAAACCCGCTCACACTCATCAAAACACTCTGCAACACTCTGTTTTCGAAGTTATACTTCGCCGGAGTTATTCGTCGGAAAGTTCTTGCTGCCGGAAGTTCATCGGTGAAATCAAAATCACCCCTTTGTTCGGTATATCCTCCTGAATCCTTGATTATCTTTCCATTATGTAATCATTCTAAAATATATGATAAGTGCGCTGGAAAATTTTCAAAACAGTATGAATCATGCGAAGAAGATGAAGTTGCTGTTAATATATATGTATAATTTAAAACGGATTTTTAATCGGGTTAGACACACAGTCCAGTGGTGGACTGTGTGCAATTATAAAACACATGCCCTGGGTTCGACTCGTATACGTTACTGATTCTCTGTAATAAAACCAAAATTTTTAAACTCACTCAGATCACTCTGGAACAAGTGTTTAAAGTTAATACAAATAGGGATTCATACGGGTCAGACACACAGCCCAACTGGTTGGGTTGTGTGCACGAGAACAAAAGGTCTCGGGTTCGAATCGTGAAATCTCAACCGGCTTTGAAGATTTATAAATCTTTTTAAAATAAATAAATTATGTATTAACCTAACTAGTATATATATATAATTAAAATTGATAATATTTTGGGTTAGACACGTTGTAACATTCGTCGAAAAACGGGTTTTCCAAACCCGCTTCGTTTATTAATCAAATATTTAGTTATAAGTTCGTTGCGTATTTATTGTGCCGGTTAATTAAATAATACATAATTACTAAATATATTAGAGTTTAAAAACCATAATTAATAAATAATAATAAAAATTAAATAATAAATCAGAATGGGTAGCCGGGTCTCGAACCCGGGTCTCCCCGATTGTACACACACACCACACCACTGCATCACCTACTCTACATCTTAATTAACCCATCCGAAAAATCTTTTATGTCTTACTTCGCATCCATCTTCTTGAAAAATTGCCGCCTAGTAACGGCGCAACCAATCCAGAAATCAAGTTTCCATTTTTGATGAAATTGACCGCGAAACTGACTCTCAATTATGCATCTAGACTCAAACCGAGTCAAACCGCAGTCAATTGTGATCTGCTAACATCTTGTTGTAACCAAATTCAACCCAAAACTCTCGAAACCGAAGACTAATACAAGCGATATCTTTCATCTATAAATAGAGAGCTCTGGAAAACACTCTCCCAAGCCTGTCTACTATACCCTGCACATTAAAAAAACCCCTCACCGGACAAACTCTCAATTGCCGGAACTTCGACACAAAAAAAAGGAAAATCGGAGAACTCCTGTTCGGTACATATTTCATCCATTCTACTTCATTTTTATTATCATCACGTATAGTCAGTAGGGATTTATAAGTGAATTGTTAAACAAATCAAACCAATCGCAATTTCAACATCTCTGTTCAAATTAAGGAAGAAGATGAATATCGAGTCGTTTATGAATATAATTAAAATCAGTATTTTAAACGGGTTAGACACACATTCCAGTGGTGGACTGTGTGCATTTCATACTATCGATACCGAGTTCGATCCTTGACACAACACCCATCCACTGTAATAAAATGTTTTTTTTAAACCGAAACCATATTAACTCGCTGTAAGATGTTAAGTATAATAAAAATTCATTATATAACGGGTTAGACACCCAGCCCAGTTGGTTGGGCTGGGTGCAACGCAACAATTAGATCGCGGGTTCGAGTCCAGTCCTTACGCTGGTACGAGGTCTTTAAAATCCTTTTTAAAATTTAATTAATTCTGTTTAATCTAACAAGTATATAAATATAACTAAAACAGAGAATATTTCGGGTTAGACACGTTGCTCAGTTGGTAGAGCTGCGTGCACGTATACGAGAGGTCCCGAGTTCGAACCTCACTAGCCGCATAAATAAACACAGTCTGACCGGTCAGACCCGGTCAACTGTCAGAAAGTCAACCCAATTTTTATTATTTTTATTTATTTATTTAATTGGAAAATTAATTAAAAATACTTAAAAATAGGATTTTTAAAGTTAGAAAATTTCCTTAAACTCACAAAAATAAATCTAAAAATCCCATTAAGAGCACTAATTAAAAATATTAATCTCAAATAAAATTTATTTATTTATCGAATCATTTTGTTATTATCTAGGTTAGTTTTTCCCTCGTCGATTGAATCATAAATTCGTGCGCCTTCATCGTCATCAAAGAACGCACCCATTGTGAGTGAATCTCTACCAATTCCCCGTTTTAATCATGTTTTGGGGTGTATCATGTGTCGTATAATTCTTTATTTTATTTAAACACTTGTGCATACATCATATCCGTGAACAAATGTGTATCAAATGTGTATCAATTGTTGTGTGAATTATATGTAGATTGGATTTATCATTTTCAGTGCACGCATTTCATTAGGCCCATCAGTTCCCCGTGGGATACGGGTTGAGCATCAGGAGCCTCATTAGATCGGCTCCGTTTGATTGAGTCTTGATCTCACATACATCATCATTCATGTCATATACTCATCCAAAGTGGTTTGTGATTGTTTATCTATGTATGTTTGCTCACATGTGATTATTGCACGAATTTTCTTTATTAAATAAAACAATAAATTAGTAAAAATGTTTTATCAAGGTTCACTCGCCAACTTTTGTTGACCCAAAAGCTCCCCCGTTTTACACATGATACAGGTGGTCCAGCTGAGACAGGAAACACTTAGGAAGGCCTAGAAGAATAAACAAGTTTATGCTTTGAAATAATTATGTTGTTTCATTTTTCTTGTAATTGTATGAATTTTGTTTTAGATATTTAAGTTTGTAATTTGAATTTAATAAATATGAAACATCTTAGTAAACATCATGAGCTTTGGTGATAACCCAATTATGCCCCGACTTTTATTCCGCTGCGGGTCGGGGTGTGACAGATTGGTATCAGAGCTTGTGACTATAGGGATATAGGATAGGTTATTAGACCCTTAGAGCCTATACTATAGTTGATTAAATTTTAAATTGTTTATGCGTTACATACAAAATTCATGATGTTTATATGCTTTATGTTTATTTTCACACTCAATGTTATGCAAGCATGCTCACAAATACATGTTATTATGCAATGCTCATCATGAATCATATCCTCATAACATATCATATCCATGAGAGCACACACCTCACGATTCCCATGATTTTTGCAATGATTTTTGTACTTTTCAAATCACATCAAAGTGAGTTCTCATGACGGGCATGTAGTAACTGGAAGGGTACGAGTACCGGTAGTCGGAACGTCCTGTCTATGCTTGGCATTCGTATAAATCCAAAATAAAGGACCAGTTTGCCTACCTGGGGACTAACGATGAGAGTACGAAGGACCTATTAGGCCAAAGCATGCTATACCAAACGTCGTGTGAGCTAACCCCACTTTGAGTTGTCATTGTGTCTACACCTGGACACCCTCCTACCATACATCTCGCAATCATATTTTACGATTTTCATTCGGGTGGTGCGAGTGTTAATCCGCCAACACCAATGTGAATCCTACCAAGCCCAATAGTCATGGGGGCCCACATGACTACACAGGCGATGGTATGGGGGACATTGGAGGCCCAAACATGAGCAAACCCAAGACATCCTATGGATGTAGTTAAATTATTTCCAATTATGTTGTTTTTCATTCTTTTTACGACACATGACACCTAGCAAATTCTTAAACTCACAATCTTCCTATGTATGTTCCTGTAGATGTCGGCTAGGCAACTACGTGGAGGTAGAAAGTCAGGAAGATCAAAAGAACGCTTGGCCACACAAATTGCTAAACAAATGGCCGCAGTGCTTCCTGACGTCGTGATTCAAGTTCAACAAGCTCTCACCGCAAATCCCATCAACCCTCCCAATCAAGAAGACCAGAGCATCGCCAACCCTCCTTCCAAAAAGTGCTCCTACAAACACTTCAAATCTTGCGATCCCCCAAAGTATGAAGGGACCGAAGGTGTTACCGCCCTCCTTCACTGGTTTGAAGAAATGGAGAACACTTTCCTCAATTGCGATTGTCCCGAGGACCGTAAGGTACGTTATGCAACTGGAAGACTTTTTGGGGTAGCCCTTACCTGGTGGAACACGGAAAAAGGTAAGCGAGGAGTTGAAGATGCCATGGCCGTAACATGGGAAGAGTTAAGGGAACTCATGACAAGACGCTTCTGTCCAAGAAGCGAAATCAAAAAGCTGGAAGACGAATTCCACTCACTGAAACAAAAGGAAGGAGATCACACGTCCTATAATAAGAGATTTCTCGAGCTGAACCAGATGATCCCTAATTTGTTCACCCCCTCGTACCGCTTGGTTGAACATTACATTTGAGGTCTCCCTCGAAAATCCAAGATTCGGTTTTAAGCACTTCGCCTGCAACACTTGAAGCCGCGATGGAGTTAGCTACAGAACTCACTGAAAATCGCATTCGAAACGGCAAATTCAAATATGAAAAGAAGAAAGCACCCATAGAGACCTCAACTACAAACCACCCAGTCTTATCCTCAAGGTTTGCTGGTAAGAGGAAACGTAATGGCAAGAATTTTGCTGTCACTCAAACCAACCCTCCTATCACTGCTGCACCAATCACCCAAATTACTCCTTCAGCTGTACCATTCAAAAAGCCATACACCGGCCCACACCCAAAATGCAACCGTTGTCAGTACCATCACCCTCCCGAAAATCCCTGCCAACATTGCACAAGCTGTGGCCGTGCGGGTCACACCATCCAAACCTGTCGTACTCTTCAACGAATGAACCGCAATCAACCTCCAACCCAAACCCACAATCAGATAGTGGGTCAAACCCAACAACCCTTACTTCTACCATCTGCACAACACATAGCCCGACCTTACTACCAACCCAACTACCCCATGATGCAACCCATGCGAGCCTGTTACAACTATGGGGACCCAAACCACTTCAGAAACACTTGTCCACGCTTGGTGAACATCATCCATGCCCAAGCTCAAGCAAACCCGGTAAACCAAGCTAACCAAGCTCCTCCACCTGCCAGAGGAAGAGCTTTCAACATCAATGCCAACCAAGCTAGGGCTGACAACAACGTGGTCAATGGTACGTTTCTCATCAATGGTAGTTATGCATCCATATTATTCGATACTGGTGCGGATAAGAGCTTTGTGTCCTTAGAATTTGAACTTATCCTCAACCAAACTCGTGTTAATCTCATGGAATCTCTAACGGTGGAAGTTGCTGACGGAAAACCCGTTTCATTAAATTCTATTATATGCAATTGTACCCTCACTCTAAACGATCATGATTTTTCAATTGACCTTATTCCTATGAAGTTGGGAAGTTTCGATGTTATAATCGGTATGGACTGGCTCAGCCAGCATCACGCTGAAGTAGTGTGCCACGAAAAGTTCATTCGCATTCCTCTCGCAGACAATCAGACCCAACGTATTTTTGGGGAAACCCCTTCGAAAGGACTCAAACTAATGTCCTGCCTTCAAGCCGAAGATATCTCCGCAAGAACTATGTCGCATTCCTAACTCACGTCGTCAAAAAGGGAAACAAGGAGAGGAAACTCGAAGATATCCCAGTTGTGAAAGAATTCCCACAAGTCTTTCCCGACGACATTTCAGGACTTCCTCTTGTGAGAGAAGTCGAATTCCGCATCGATCTTGTACCTGGCGCTACACCAGTCGCAAAATCTCCTTATAGGTTAGCCCCATCTGAAATGCAATAGTTGGCCAGTCAACTGCAAGAGCTGACTGACAAAGGATTCATACGTCCTAGCTCCTCGCCTTGGGGTGCACCTGTTCTCTTTGTGAAGAAGAAAGATGGAACGTTTCGCATGTGCATTGATTATAAAGAACTCAACAAGTTAACGGTTAAAAATCGCTATCCACTACCTCGCATCGATGACCTCCTAGACCAACTTCAAGGCGCCACCTGCTTTTCAAAAATCGACCTTCGTTCTGGTTATCATCAGCTCAGAGTGCACGAAGAAGATATCCCAAAAACCGCTTTCCGGACTCGTTATGGTCATTACGAGTTCATGGTCATGCCTTTCGGTTTAACCAACGCCCCCGCTGTCTTCATGGATCTAATGAATAGGGTATGCAAACCCTACCTTGACCGTTTCGTCATAGTCTTCATCGACGACATCCTTATCTACTCCAAGTCTAAATCCGATCATGAACGACACCTTCGACTCATCCTTACACTCTTAAGGACTGAAAATCTCTACGCTAAGTTCTCAAATTCTGGTTAGGAGAAGTACAATTCCTTTGACATGTCGTCAACGACAAGGGAATTCATGTTGATCCTTCAAAAATCAAGGCAGTGCAGGAATGGCAAGCGCCACGTACCCCTACCGAAGTTAGGTCATTTCTCAGTTTGGCTGGTTACTATCGACGCTTCATTGCCAATTTTTCCCGTATTGCTGTACCACTCACGGCTTTGACTCATAAAGGAAAACCCTTCATATGGGGACCTAAACAAGAGGAAGCCTTCCAAACTCTAAAGCAAAAACTTTGTGACGCACCTATCCTCATACTCCCTGAGGGTTGCGATGACTTTGTGGTATATTGCGACGCATCGGGGCAAGGGCTAGGCTGTGTATTGATGCAAAGAGGAAAAGTGATAGCCTATGCCTCTAGACAACTCAAGGTTCACGAGAAGAATTACACCACCCACGACCTGGAACTTGGAGCCGTTGTGTTCGCTCTCAAGATATGGAGACATTACCTCTACGATACTAAGTGTGAAATATATACAGACCACAAGAGTCTCCAGCATATCTTCAACCAAAAGGAGTTGAATATGAGGCAACGAAGATGGGTCGAACTTCTCAATGACTACGACTATGAAATTCGGTATCATCCTGGCAAGGCAAACGTGGTGGCTGATGCGCTCAGTCGAAAAGGTTATGCGAACTCCATTCGTCTTCTATGTTCGCAAATCATAACCGACATCAAAGATCGAATCCGAGCAGCTCAACATGTTTCTGTAACAGAAAATGACGTACGCGATGAGCTGTCATGTGGAGCTGAACTCAAAATCGAAACCAAATCCGACGGTATTCTATACTATTTAAATCGCATATGGATTCCTGATCGCGATAACCTTCGTGATTTCCTCATGAATGAGGCGTACAAAACACGATACTCTGTACACCCAGGAGCCGACAAGATGTATCAAGACCTACAATACACCTACTGGTGGCCTGGCATGAAAAAGGATATCGCTATTTTTGTTTCCAAGTGCCTTACCTGTTACAAAGTAAAAGCTGAACATCAAAGACCTTCAGGACTTCTAGTCCAACCCGAAATACCTGTATGGAAGTGGGAAAACATAACCATGGATTTCATTACCGGGTTACCTCGCACCTCTAGTGGGTATGACACCATATGGGTAATAATCGATCGTCTTACAAAGTCATCTCACTTCATCCCGATTCGCGAGGACTTCAAGAACGAGAAGTTAGCTCGTATCTACATCAGCGAGATCGTAAGCCGTCATGGTGTACCATTAAGCATCATTTCAGACCGTGATGGTCGTTTCACTTCACGAACATGGCGAGCCGTACAAACCGCCTTGGGTACACGATTAGACATCAGTACCGCTTTTCATCCTCAAACTGATGGTCAATCTGAACGCACCATCCAAACCCTTGAAGACATGCTGCGAGCATGTGTCATAGACTTCAAAGGGAATTGGGACGCTCATCTACCATTAGTGGAATTTTCGTACAACAATAGCTATCATTCAAGTATCGGCATGGCTCCTTTCGAAGCTTTATATGGTCGTAAGTGCCGATCTCCAGTATGTTGGCATGAAATTGGGGAATCACAAATCACCGGTCCAGAATTAATTCAAGAAACAACCGACAAGGTCATTCAAATTCGAAACAATCTTCTAGCGGCTCAAGGTCGTCAAAAGAGTTATGCAGACAAACGACGAAAGCCCTTGGAGTTTGACATTGGTGATCAAGTACTTTTAAAAGTATCACCGTGGAAGGGAGTGGTTCGTTTTGGCCAAAAGGGAAAGCTAGCACCACGTTACGTAGGACCTTTCAAGATACTCGAAAGAGTAGGTCCTGTAGCATACAAGCTTGACCTACCAGAAGAACTCAACAAAATTCATCCCACATTTCACGTATCAAACTTGAAAAAGTGCCTCGCCGATGAAAATCTCCACATTCCTCTAGAAGACATTCAAGTCGATGAATCGATGCACTTCGTTGAAAGACCGGTAGAAATCATGGACGAAGCGTTTAAGACAAAGTCGTATTCCAATTGTCAGGGTACGTTGGGAGTCGAAACGAGGACCCGAGTTTACTTGGGAACGTGAAGACTCAATGCGCGAAAAATACCCGCATCTTTTTCCAGTTACCACTACTACTTAAATTTCGGGACGAAATTCCTAAAAGTAGGGGATACTGTAACATTCGTCGAAAAACGGGTTTTCCAAACCCGCTTCGTTTATTAATCAAATATTTAGTTATAAGTTCGTTGCGTATTTATTGTGCCGGTTAATTAAATAATACATAATTACTAAATATATTAGAGTTTAAAAACCATAATTAATAAATAATAATAAAAATTAAATAATAAATCAGAATGGGGTAGCCGGGTCTCGAACCCGGGTCTCCCCGATTGTACACACACACCACACCACTGCATCACCCACTCTACATCTTAATTAACCCATCCGAAAAATCTTTTATGTCTTACTTCGCATCCATCTTCTTGAAAAATTGCCGCCCCGTAACGGCGCAACCAATCCAGAAATCAAGTTTCCATTTTTGATGAAATTGACCGCGAAACTGCTCTCAATTATGCATCTAGACTCAAACCGAGTCAAACCGCAGTCAATTGTGATCTCTTAACATCTCGCTGTAACCAAATTCAACCCAAAACTCCCGAAACCGAAGACTAATCCAAGCGATATCTTTCATCTATAAATAGAGAGCTCTGGAACCCTTTAGCGGGCGCGAACACTCTCCCAAGCCTGTCTACTATACCCTACACATTAAAAAAACCCCTCGCCGGACAAACTCTCAATTGCCGGAACTTCGACACAAAAAAAAGGAAAATCGGAGAACTCCTGTTCGGTACATATTTCATCCATTCTACTTCATTTTTATTATCATCACGTATAGTCAGTAGGGATTTATAAGTGAATTGTTAAACAAATCAAACCAATCGCAATTTCAACATCTCTGTTCAAATTAAGGAAGAAGATGAATATCGAGTCGTTTATGAATATAATTAAAATCAGTATTTTAAACGGGTTAGACACACAGTCCAGTGGTGGACTGTGTGCATTTCCTACTATCGATACCGAGTTCGATCCTTGACACAACACCCATCCACTGTAATAAAATGTTTTTTTTAAACCGAAACCATATTAACTCGCTGTAAGATGTTAAGTATAATAAAAATTCATTATATAACGGGTTAGACACCCAGCCCAGTTGGTTGGGCTGGGTGCAACGCAACAATTAGATCGCGGGTTCGAGTCCAGTCCTTACGCTGGTACGAGGACTTTAAAATCCTTTTTAAAATTTAATTAATTATGTTTAATCTAACAAGTATATAAATATAATTAAAACAGAGAATATTTCGGGTTAGACACGTAGCTCAGTTGGTAGAGCTGCGTGCACGTATACAAGAGGTCCCGAGTTCGAACCTCACTAGCCGCATAAATAAACACAGTCTGACCGGTCAGACCCGGTCAACTGTCAGAAAGTCAACCTAATTTTTATTATTTTTATTTATTTATTTAATTGGAAAATTAATTAAAAATACTTAAAAATAGGATTTTTAAAGTTAGAAAATTTCCTTAAACTCACAAAAATAAATCTAAAAATCCCATTAAGAGCACTAATTAAAAATATTAATCTCAAATAAAATTTATTTATTTATCGAATCATTTTGTTATTATCTAGGTTAGTTTTTCCCTCGTCGATTGAATCATAAATTCGTGCGCCTTCATCGTCATCAAAGAACGCACCCATTGTGAGTGAATCTCTACCAATTCCCCGTTTTAATCATGTTTTGGGGTGTATCATGTGTCGTATAATTCTTTATTTTATTTAAACACTTGTGCATACATCATATCCGTGAACAAATGTGTATCAAATGTGTATCAATTGTTGTGTGAATTATATGTAGATTGGATTTATCATTTTTAGTGCACGCATTTCATTAGGCCCATCAGTTCCCCGTGGGATACGGGTTGAGCATCAGGAGCCTCATTAGACCGGCTCCGTTTGATTGAGTCTTGATCTCACATACATCATCATTCATGTCATATACTCATCCAAAGTGGTTTGTGATTGTTTATCTATGTATGTTTGCTCACATGTGATTATTGCACGAATTTTCTTTATTAAATAAAACAATAAATTAGTAAAAATGTTTTATCAAGGTTCACTCGCAAACTTTTGTTGACCCAAAAGCTCCCCCGTTTTACACATGATACAGGTGGTCCAGCTGAGACAGGAAACACTTAGGAAGGCCTAGAAGAATAAACAAGTTTATGCTTTGAAATAATTATGTAGTTTCATTTTTCTTGTAATTGTATGAATTTTGTTTTAGATATTTAAGTTTGTAATTTGAATTTAATAAATATGAAACATCTTAGTAAACATCATGAGCTTTGGTGATAACCCAATTATGCCCCGACTTTTATTCCGCTGCGGGTCGGGGTGTGACAGATTGGTATCAGAGCTTGTGACTATAGGGATATAGGATAGGTTATTAGACCCTTAGAGCCTATACTATAGTTGATTAAATTTTAAATTGTTTATGCGTTACATACAAAATTCATGATGTTTATATGCTTTATGTTTATTTTCACACTCAATGTTATGCAAGCATGCTCACAAATACATGTTATTATGCAATGCTCATCATGAATCATATCCTCATAACATATCATATCCATGAGAGCACACACCTCACGATTCCCATGATTTTTGCAATGATTTTTGTACTTTTCAAATCACATCAAAGTGAGTTCTCATGACGGGCATGTAGTAACTGGAAGGGTACGAGTACCGGTAGTCGGAACGTCCTGTCTATGCTTGGCATTCGTATAAATCCAAAATAAAGGACCAGTTTGCCTACCTGGGGACTAACGATGAGAGTACGAAGGACCTATTAGGCCAAAGCATGCTATACCAAACGTCGTGTGAGCTAACCCCACTTTGAGTTGTCATTGTGTCTACACCTGGACACCCTCCTACCATACATCTCGCAATCATATTTTACGATTTTCATTCGGGTGGTGCGAGTGTTAATCCGCCAACACCAATGTGAATCCTACCAAGCCCAATAGTCATGGGGGTCCACATGACTACACAGGCGATGGTATGGGGGACATTGGAGGCCCAAACATGAGCAAACCCAAGACATCCTATGGATGTAGTTAAATTATTTCCAATTATGTTGTTTTTCATTCTTTTTACGACACATGACACCTAGCAAATTCTTAAACTCACAATCTTCCTATGTATGTTCCTGTAGATGTCGGCTAGGCAACTACGTGGAGGTAGAAAGTCAGGAAGATCAAAAGAACGCTTGGCCACACAAATTGCTAAACAAATGGCCGCAGTGCTTCCTGACGTCGTGATTCAAGTTCAACAAGCTCTCACCGCAAATCCCATCAACCCTCCCAATCAAGAAGACCAGAGCATCGCCAACCCTACTTCCAAAAAGTGCTCCTACAAACACTTCAAATCTTGCGATCCCCCAAAGTATGAAGGGACCGAAGGTGTTACCGCCCTCCTTCACTGGTTTGAAGAAATGGAGAACACTTTCCTCAATTGCGATTGTCCCGAGGACCGTAAGGTACGTTATGCAACTGGAAGACTTTTTGGGGTAGCCCTTACCTGGTGGAACACGGAAAAAGGTAAGCGAGGAGTTGAAGATGCCATGGCCGTAACATGGGAAGAGTTAAGGGAACTCATGACAAGACGCTTCTGTCCAAGAAGCGAAATCAAAAAGCTGGAAGACGAATTCCACTCACTGAAACAAAAGGAAGGAGATCACACGTCCTATAATAAGAGATTTCTCGAGCTGAACCAGATGATCCCTAATTTGTTCACCCCTCGTACCGCTTGGTTGAACATTACATTTGAGGTCTCCCCTCGAAAATCTAAGATTCGGTTTTAAGCACTTCGCCTGCAACACTTGAAGCCGCGATGGAGTTAGCTACAGAACTCACTGAAAATCGCATTCGAAACGGCAAATTCAAATATGAAAAGAAGAAAGCACCCATAGAGACCTCAACTACAAACCACCCAGTCTTATCCTCAAGGTTTGCTGGTAAGAGGAAACGTAATGGCAAGAATTTTGCTGTCACTCAAACCAACCCTCCTATCACTGCTGCACCAATCACCCAAATTACTCCTTCAGCTGTACCATTCAAAAAGCCATACACCGGCCCACACCCAAAATGCAACCGTTGTCAGTACCATCACCCTCCCGAAAATCCCTGCCAACATTGCACAAGCTGTGGCCGTGCGGGTCACACCATCCAAACCTGTCGTACTCTTCAACGAATGAACCGCAATCAACCTCCAACCCAAACCCACAATCAGATAGTGGGTCAAACCCAACAACCCTTACTTCTACCATCTGCACAACACATAGCCCGACCTTACTACCAACCCAACTACCCCATGATGCAACCCATGCGAGCCTGTTACAACTGTGGGGACCCAAACCACTTCAGAAACACTTGTCCACGCTTGGTGAACATCATCCATGCCCAAGCTCAAGCAAACCCGGTAAACCAAGCTAACCAAGCTCCTCCACCTGCCAGAGGAAGAGCTTTCAACATCAATGCCAACCAAGCTAGGGCTGACAACAACGTGGTCAATGGTACGTTTCTCATCAATGGTAGTTATGCATCCATATTATTCGATACTGGTGCGGATAAGAGCTTTGTGTCCTTAGAATTTGAACTTATCTTCAACCAAACTCGTGTTAATCTCATGGAATCTCTAACGGTGGAAGTTGCTGACGGAAAACCCGTTTCATTAAATTCTATTATATGCAATTGTACCCTCACTCTAAACGATCATGATTTTTCAATTGACCTTATTCCTATGAAGTTGGGAAGTTTCGATGTTATAATCGGTATGGACTGGCTCAGCCAGCATCACGCTGAAGTAGTGTGCCACGAAAAGTTCATTCGCATTCCTCTCGCAGACAATCAGACCCAACGTATTTTTGGGGAAACCCCTTCGAAAGGACTCAAACTAATGTCCTGCCTTCAAGCCGAAGATATCTCCGCAAGAACTATGTCGCATTCCTAACTCACGTCGTCAAAAAGGGAAACAAGGAGAGGAAACTCGAAGATATCCCAGTTGTGAAAGAATTCCCACAAGTCTTTCCCGACGACATTTCAGGACTTCCTCTTGTGAGAGAAGTCGAATTCCGCATCGATCTTGTACCTGGCGCTACACCAGTCGCAAAATCTCCTTATAGGTTAGCCCCATCTGAAATGCAATAGTTGGCCAGTCAGCTGCAAGAGCTGACTGACAAAGGATTCATACGTCCTAGCTCCTCGCCTTGGGGTGCACCTGTTCTCTTTGTGAAGAAGAAAGATGGAACGTTTCGCATGTGCATTGATTATAAAGAACTCAACAAGTTAACGGTTAAAAATCGCTATCCACATTAAAAAAACCCCTCGCCGGACAAACTCTCAATTGCCGGAACTTCGACACAAAAAAAAAGGAAAATCGGAGAACTCCTGTTCGGTACATATTTCATCCATTCTACTTCATTTTTATTATCATCACGTATAGTCAGTAGGGATTTATAAGTGAATTGTTAAACAAATCAAACCAATCGCAATTTCAACATCTCTGTTCAAATTAAGGAAGAAGATGAATATCGAGTCGTTTATGAATATAATTAAAATCAGTATTTTAAACGGGTTAGACACACAGTCCAGTGGTGGACTGTGTGCATTTCCTACTATCGATACCGAGTTCGATCCTTGACACAACACCCATCCACTGTAATAAAATGTTTTTTTTAAACCGAAACCATATTAACTCGCTGTAAGATGTTAAGTATAATAAAAATTCATTATATAACGGGTTAGACACCCAGCCCAGTTGGTTGGGCTGGGTGCAACGCAACAATTAGATCGCGGGTTCGAGTCCAGTCCTTACGCTGGTACGAGGACTTTAAAATCCTTTTTAAAATTTAATTAATTATGTTTAATCTAACAAGTATATAAATATAATTAAAACAGAGAATATTTCGGGTTAGACACGTAGCTCAGTTGGTAGAGCTGCGTGCACGTATACAAGAGGTCCCGAGTTCGAACCTCACTAGCCGCATAGAATAAACACAGTCTGACCGGTCAGACCCGGTCAACTGTCAGAAAGTCAACCCAATTTTTATTATTTTTATTTATTTATTTAATTGGAAAATTAATTAAAAATACTTAAAAATAGGATTTTTAAAGTTAGAAAATTTCCTTAAACTCACAAAAATAAATCTAAAAATCCCATTAAGAGCACTAATTAAAAATATTAATCTCAAATAAAATTTATTTATTTATCGAATCATTTTGTTATTATCTAGGTTAGTTTTTCCCTCGTCGATTGAATCATAAATTCGTGCGCCTTCATCGTCATCAAAGAACGCACCCATTTTGAGTGAATCTCTACCAATTCCCCGTTTTAATCATGTTTTGGGGTGTATCATGTGTCGTATAATTCTTTATTTTATTTAAACACTTGTGCATACATCATATCCGTGAACAAATGTGTATCAAATGTGTATCAATTGTTGTGTGAATTATATGTAGATTGGATTTATCATTTTCAGTGCACGCATTTCATTAGGCCCATTAGTTCCCCGTGGGATACGGGTTGAGCATCAGGACCTCATTAGATCGGCTCCGTTTAATTGAGCCTTGATCTCACATACATCATCATTCATGTCATATACTCATCCAAAGTGGTTTGTGATTGTTTATCTATATATGTTTGCTCACATGTGATTATTGCACGAATTTTCTTTATTAAATAAAACATGAAATTAGTAAAAATGTTTTATCAAGGTTCACTCGCCAACTTTTGTTGACCCAAAATCTCCCCCGTTTTACACATGATACAGGTGATCCAGCTGAGACAGGAAACACTTAGGAAGGCCTAGAAGAATAAACAAGTTTATGCTTTGAAATAATTATGTAGTTTCGTTTTACTTGTAATTGTATGAATTTTGTTTTGGATATTTAAGTTTGTAATTTGAATTTAATAAATATGAAACATCTTAGTAAACATCATGAGCTTTGGTGATAACCCAATTATGCCCCGACTTTTATTCCGCTGCGGGTCGGGGTGTGACACACGTAGCTCAATTGGTAGAGCTGCGTGCACGCATACGGGAGGTCGCGGGTTCGAACCTCACACGCTGCCAATTTCTCATTCAATCCGACCTGTTGACCCGGTCAGACCTGACAAGGTCAACTTTCTTTTTTATTCATTATTATTGTTTTATTTATTTCTTTATTATTATATTTAAAAAAAATCATTTAAAAATGCTTAAAAATAAGATTTTAAAGTTAAAAATTATATTAATTACCATAAAAATAAATCTTAAAAATCTAATAAAAAGGCATTAATTAGGAATATTAATTTCAAATAGAATATATATATTTATCGAATTATTACGTGATTATTTAGGTTAGTTTTCCCTCGTCGGTTGAATCATAAATTCGTGCGCATTCATCATTATCAAGGAACGCACCCACGGTGAGTGAATCTCTACAAATTCCCCGTTTTAATCACGTTTTGGGGTGTATCATGTGTTGTACAATTCCTTTATTTTATTTAAACACTTGTGCTTATATCATCTCGTGATCAAATGTGTAATGGTTGTTGTGTGATTATTATGTGGATTAAGTTTATCATTTCAGTGCACTCATTTCATTAGGCCCATCAGTTCCTCGTGGGATACGAGTTGAGCATCAGGTGCCTCATTAGATCGGCTCCGTTTGATTGAGCCTTGATCTCAAATACATCATCATTCATATCATATATTCATTCAACGTGGTTTGGGATTGTTTACATGTATATGTTTGCTCACATGTGATTTATGCACGAATTTTCTTTAATAAATAAAACAAGCAATTATTTAAAATGTTTTATCAAGGTTCACTCGCCAACTTTTGTTGACCCAAAATCTCTCTTGTTTTACACATGATACAGGTGATCCAGTTGAGGAAAGAAACACTTAGGATGGCCTAGAAGAATAAACAAGTTATTGCGTTGGAATAAACATTTAGTTTTGTTTCCTTTGTATTTGTATGAATTTTGTTTATTGGATATTTAAGTTTGTAATTTGAATTTAATAAATATGAAACTTCTTAGTAAATATCATGAGCTTTGGTGATAACCCAATTATGCCCCGACTTTTATTCCGATGGGGTCGGGGTGTGACAGTTTGGGCGTTTTTTCGGAAAAAACTGGATCCGCGTGATTTGAAACACGCTTGGAGAAGATTTGAAGGGCCAATCACATTTAATCTTTGATGTTTTAGCCCAATAGTCTTTTTTGTTGGTATTTTTATTTTTATTTAATTCTTTACACCCTTTTAACATAATACCCACATCTCCACTACGCCCTTTTGTAAAAACGCCCAATAAAGCCCCTTGCTGACTGGGCTGTCACATGGCGCAAAACGCCCAAGAGTGAGGCTTAAATGACTACGCATGATCTAATAAAAGAATCAATTTAAAGCCACATGTCATTCTCTCATAATAAAGAATTCCATCAAAATGACATGTGGCAATTTCTCATGTTACCTCAACTATAATAAATAATATGTAATTTAATATAATGATCATTATCCACCTTAATAAATAATTCTAAATAAACCCTATCTTACTCAAAAGAAATTGATATACCATAAACTTCGGTTAATAAATTATACTATATGATTTAGAAATAAAATTTAAGAATTATTTTATCTCTTTAATATATAGATTTTTCATATTGCAGATCAAGATTATAATCGCCTCTATGACATACGATAAAGGGTCATTATATATATTTTTAATATGTTTGTATTTAATATGAATATCATTTAAAATCAAAAGCTCTTTAATCATTAGTTTATTTATCTATAACAAAACTATTATTATTTTAATCCTTATCCTTACTAATACAATAAATTTAATTTAAATAGCTTAATGAGCATATTAGGAGGGACTATTTAATTAATATTATTAGATAAATACAATGTATTTTATTAAATATTATCGTAAAATAAAAGTACGATAATTAGAACCTTTTTACTAAACCATCCTTATATTAATACTAATCGGAAAAAGCCCAATAATTTTATCATACTATTATTATACTTTTTTTAATTATGTGATTAGGATTATATAGAAGTATGATTTACATTTTTTATACTTTACGTATGCAATACACAGATTTGTAACACTAATAAATTAAAATATTATTCAATCTAAGTTTTTTTTATATATTTAATCCGTGTAATACACGGGTTAACAAGCTAGTATGTAATATATATAAATACCTTTCGCTGCAATTTAAAAACCATTTAAACAAAGTAACAAGTGGATTTTATTGAATATATAATAATGTTTGGGGAATTGGCGTGTAATGATCTCACCTAGACCTTATTGGCCATTAATAATCCCACCTCATAATATTCCCCCCACCAGTCTTATCTTTCACCTATTTTTCCTATAATGGTCCCCCGTTAAAAAAAATTAACGGATTTAAGCTTTTTTCCAAATTACAAACAGATTTTTAGGGCTTTTGATTAGAACAACGATACGAGTCCATTGATGTAAAACTTGCCTCGAAACGATGCTCCAAACGATGAAAACGGCGCTTCAATTCGGTTGTTTAAATTTCCAATTAACCAAAATCAAGTCACTTTGAGCACTATTTCGAAGTAAGTTTTACATCAATGGACTCGTACCATCGTTCTGATCAAAAGCCCTAAAAAATTTGTTTGTAATTTGGAAAAAAGCTTAATTCCGTTAAGTTTTTTTAACGGGGGACCATTGTAGGAAAAATAAGTGAAAGGTAGGACTGGTGGGAGGAATATTCCGAGGTGGGATTGTTAATGGCCAATAAGGTCTATGTGAGATTATTACAGGCCAATTTCCCTATATGTTTTAGTTTATTAAGTTTTACGATATTTTAATTTTCCTTTAGTAACTTTTGTTCCTTAATTCCTTTTGTTTACACTTATCGTTTCTTTATTTTAAAAAGACTATTTTTTTACATGTATATTTTTATATATGTGTCTGTATAAAATCGAGTTGGTCTACGTTTTGATTCAAACTTTTTATGGACACGAGTCAGGTTAAATATAATATATTTTCGTTAATAATAAAGCATTTTTACTGCATATTTTTATTTATGTGTCGGTATAAATTATAATTGGTCTACGTTCATAAACGTTTTTGAAAAACGAGTCAAGTCAAATATAATACTTTTCTATGTGTATTTTATGTACGTTTCTTAAATTTTGCTTTGAAGCAAATAGAGTCAAATTGTGGTTTCATTTTTAAGCTCTAATTAATCATATTTGATTACACGTGTCAGTTTTTCTTTTAATACGTTATGGTTGTGCTGTATAAATTACTTTACGTTTTGATCTAATCGCAATGCTTATATATGTTATATTGAGTTCAGTCGGATACGTCAAAACGTACGTTTTCATATGGTTAACACATCACATAACGCTTGGATTAATCCGTTCAATATTTGCGAGGTACCCGCGCCGCAACGCGCGCGGGTGTTACGGCGCGGGTCTTATTACTAGTTCAAACTTAAGCAGAAAAGTATTACACAAATGGCATTTAAAAAAATAACTTTTAAGACATAACGTGTCTCTTAAGTCGTGGGGAAAATGACAACCATTCTATGGTAAGTTCTAATTTTTTTTTATCGACAATATGTATCATTGATGAACCCATCAGAGCATTATCATGTCACCATCTATCTCAACTAGACATAATGTCTATACACCAATTAAGAAGAAAACTCAATAAATATAGGAAAAATCTTCCTTGTGGGAATCGAACCCAAAACCAATTGGTCTCAAAGTCTTATCTCGCCCCAAGATGTCACTAGGCTATAAAGCCATGGAGACATGGTAAGTTCTAAATAATTTGAAAGAATGGTTCTTATACGTTCCTATAGACTCTCCAGGTTAATAAGTGGAGCTCGGACTTATTTATTAAACAAACTTATATTTAGACTCGAGCTTAAGCTCAACTTGATTCACGCTTTAAACGAGCCAATCTTAAGTACCTCACGGACAGCTTGCACGTTTACCCCCTAGATCTTGCTCCCAAACATTTTATTCATAAATTTTCAAAGGCTTGAAGTGTTGGCCCGTTATCCTCTAATATATCGTCGGTATATTTAAAGGTTTCCATTTAATTTAACATGGTCCGTGACTGCCTCGTTACTACTCATAAAATGACTATCGTCACTACTGATAATATTGGGTTCTTCTATTTCAAAAATTTTATTAATTTGTTGGTAATGTAAAGAATTTGTGACGATTATTTTAGAAGAACAAAAAATAAACTGACTAATGTGAAAACATTGGTAATTCATTAGAAAATACTTAGAGCATCCAATATGGTAAGGCCATAAACGTTCAAAATGTGACCAAGAATTACCACATGACATTTCCATAAATTCTAAACACTTATTTCCTATGTGATGAGGCTTGAAACACCTAAAAACACCTTATTTAACACAATACATAAATAAAAAAATTCAATAGCACATTTCCTATTTTTTGCAAAATTACTCATTTACCCTTTTATTTTTCCCATAATCTACGTATTGTTTCCTCTTCCCCTTACTCATTCACCCTTTTCTTTTTCCCATTAACTTTGCTTTTTTCAAGTACTTTGGATGTAGCAGCCGATGCCACATTAGCAACAGCTCAAGACTTTGCTTCATCATCTGAAACCAAACTTAAATTCTTTTGACTTTTCAGTTGTCTCCTTGCATTATGGCAGAGGTGGCTACTGTAGCATATGCACCGTAGTGTTACAATTTTCTGTGTGCGGTGGATTCAATGTCTATGTATTTTGATGATGCTAGGGTGGTAGGATATTAACGTTTTTCTTTTTGTTTAAGAGTTTTTGGTTTATTGTATAATATTGTTGAGTCAAAGATATGTAGAATAACTTAATAATAAACGAAGTTAATTAGTAATGGATGATAACCAGTATCAAGTATCCCGCGTTGTGAAAGGGGCGTAAAACCGTGTCAAATAACATCATTGTCATACTACCATGAGCCACCAACAACACTGAATGTGGCGAAAAAATTAGACCGAAACGTAAAATATAGAAAACAATAACTAAGTCGATCTAAGACTCGCACGTTATGACGAACTTGTCAAACAGAAAAAATTGATGACGTAAAAACGTCGAAAAACGGGTTCTAAAACCCGCACCGGTTATCAATCAAATATTCGGTTAAAAGTTCGTTGCGTATTTAACGTGTCGGTTATTTAAAAAATACTTAATTAATAAATATTTTAAAGATTTAAAGACCACAATTAATAAATAATAATAATTAATAAAAAATAAATAAAGAAACAGAATGGGGTAGCAGGGTTTCGAACCCGGCTCTCCCGGATATACACATACACAGCATACACTACACCACACGCACACTTGTGCTATAAACTGAAACCATATGAGTCTTATATTAACGACTCGCCTAAACACCTGCAAGTTCAGAACGGCAGAGGTGTAACCGTTCCTGAATCAAAGATCAAATCAAGGAATTCCGTTTCGATCCTCCATATCACCAGATATAACTGACAATCATCACTCAATCACGACCGAATTTAAACCAACCCGTTTCTACAAAATCATTGCTCGTAACCGCCAATGTCAAACCGAAATCAAACCTCACCATAGCAGCCTATAAATACTATCTACCAATCACACTTTCAATCGTTCACAAAATCACTCTACTCAAACACTCTGTTCTTGACGGAAAAATTTTCTGTTCGCCGGAAAACCGAAGAAATCATTTCATTAGTGCCTTACTCTAAAATAAGACTTCTAGAGCTCAGACAGAAGTCACCCACACTCACCTCAAACTCCCTGTAGAGCCTCTGTCGCAAGTTATACTTCGCCGGACTTTTGTGTTGTCGCCGGAATTCCACCGGAGGAGTGAAGATCACGACTGTCTGGTATAACCCTGTTGAATCCTTTCTTAAATGTCTTGTAATCGTCCATTCATAATTTAAAACAAAGAGTTTTTAAATCAAACAGTCGAGTTATGTTTCTGGGTGTTATTCATATGAAGAAGATGAAGTTGTATTAAAGTATAAATGTAATTAAACTCGGGTTTCTAACCGGGTTAGACACACAGTCCAGTGATGGACTATGTGCAAACATAACGTACACGTTTCGGGTTCGAGTCTTGAACATAACCGTTTCTGCTGAAATAAAATTCATTTTTTTGAAACCAAAACAGATTGTCCCACAGTATGTTGTTAAATATAATACAAGAACTATATAATACGGGTTAGACACCCAGCCCAGTTGGTCGGGCTGGGTGCAAGTTAAGTCGATGGTCACGGGTTCGAAACATGTTCTGCGCGTCTGGTTCAGGCCAGTATAAACCTTTTTAATTAATTAAATTCCATATTGAAACCAGTAAGTATATAAATATAATTAAAATCAGAAATATTTCGGGTTAGACACGTAGCTCAGTTGGTAGAGCTGCGTGCACGTATACGAGAGGTAACGAGTTCGAACCTCACTCGGCGCATAGAATAAACACCATCCGACCGGTCAACGGTCAAAAAGTCAACCTTTTTATTTTCTTGTTATTTATTTATTTAATTGGAAAATTATTTAAAAATACTTAAAAATAAGATTTTTAAAGTTAGAAAATTTCCTTAAACACACAAAAATAAATCTAACAATTAAGAGCACTAAATAAAAATATTAATCTCAAATAAAGTTTATTTATTTACCGAATCATTTCGTTATTATTTAGGTTAGTTTTTCCCTCGTCGGTTGAATCATAATATTCGTGCGCATTCATCGTCATCAAGGAACGCACCCACTGTGAGTGAATCCTTACAATTCCCCGTTTTATTCATGTTTTGGGGTGTATCATGTGTCGCTTTAATTATTTCGTTTATTCAAACTTGTGCCATTACCATTATATGACCTAAACTTATGATGTAAATATTGTTTGTTGTGATACGTGTTTAAATTTTGTCAAGTTGCGTGCAAATCATTTATTAGGCCCATCAGTTCCTCGTGGGAGACGAGTTGAGCATCAGGTGCCTCATTCGATCGGCTCCGTTTGATTGAGCCTTGATCTCATTGTTCATCATTTGGTGTGTGCGTGTGCATTATTTGATATTATGTGTTTTATGATTGAATTTACATTTACGTTTATTCATATTTGGTTATGCATAATTTTATTCAAATAACCAACATAACTAATCCTTTCAAATATTTAAATAAGATTCACTCGCCAACTTTTGTTGATCCAAAAACCTTATTTTTACACATGATACAGGTGATCCAGTTGAGAAAAGAAACACGTAGGATGGCCTAGAAGAATAAACAAGTTAATGCTTTGGAATGGACATTTAGTTTAGTTTCCCTTTGTAATTGTATGATTTTGTTTAATACTTTTGTTTGTAATGAAAGTGTATTTGAACAGGTTGTGTTTGTATGTTTATTGTAACTTCTTCTTTAAAGAGAAATAATAAATATGAAACTTTATAGTAAATGTCATGAGCTTTGATGAAAACCCAATCATGCCCCGACTACCATTTCCGCTGCGGGTCGGGGTGTGACACGTACATTACATCGTATTAACTCGCAAAACTTATAACGAAGCGTAAAACAGAATGTAAAAACGTTGAACCACACATGCACGTTACGCCGTGTTAACTCGCAAAATTTAGAACGAATCGTTTTAAAAATTTGCGAAAAATATGAAAAGCATATGTGGCCAAAATTGAAAGTAAAATAAGTTATGAGATTAAATTGAAAAGATAAAAAGTTTTTGGTTAAAAGTAATAACCCAAATAATTTTGGGTTAGAAAAATTTTCTTAAATACTTTTGGATTAAAAGAAAAAAATCAACTTTTAAAAAAAAATCCCCAAACATGATGTACAACATCTTATGCACAAGTATCTTGATAATTTATAGTATTTAAATTTAAATAAATTAGCTCTGATTCATGAAATAGAAAGATGAGTAAACTGCCATTTTGTTTCCTAAGGTTTGTCACTTTTTCACCTTAATTCAAAACTCAAACCTTTTGCATTTGGGTTCCTATGGTTTCAGTTTTATTGCCACTTTGGTCCAAAAGTGAAATCAGGTCATATTTGTTTTATAAAATTCTGCTATTTTGTCATTTCCATCAGCACACTCTCTCTCTCTCCAAACAGCCACTGTCTCTCTCTCTCTTCTCTCTCTAAACACCCTTCTTTTTTTTTAATGGGAACGGAAACGCTTTATTAACAAACCAAAACGCAGCAAGAAGCTACGTAGAACAGAACATAAAAAAGAGAAAAGGTACACAAAAACAATAAATCTACGTACACCCAACGATAAACCAAGTCCTCAATCAATTCCATCAAATTTTCTCCATTTCTCCCACATTGTATTAAAGCCTTTAGTTCGATTTTTCATCCATTCGAAAACTTGTTCCTTTATCTCCTCCACTACTCTGTATTTGCTCAAGTCTTTTCATTCAAAAAGTTTTTTATTCCTAATGTTCCAGATATACCACAAAGTCATTGAGAAAATTGCATGCACTATTCTACTTCGCCTATTTGATAAACCCATTTTACTTACGCTTCGCATTATGTCTTGTACCGATTCTAGCCCATGATTCGTCGATACCCCGATCCACCAAAAAACTTGTCTCCATATTTCTTTAGCTCTTTGACACCGGACAAGTACATGGTATGTTGTTTCTTCTGGACCGTCGTACATTACACATTTGTTTGATTGTACATTTACTCCTCGTTTTATTAATTCTGAGGCAGTTGGAATTCTTCCTTCATACGCGCGCCATACAAACATACCAACCCTTGGTAAAACAATTTTGTTCCACCATAAGTCACACGCCGGTCTATTTAAGTCAAACTGATTCGCTAAATTTTGTCGAACCATGCGTACCGAGAACCCGTTTTCTTTATCATGCTTCCATCTCCAAAAGTCTTTCCCCTCTGAGATAACATGTTGCGGTAGTATTGATTTCAGCTCAAACATTTCTTTTTTCTCCTCTTCATCAGATGGTACATTGCACCAAGCCCAATCCCATATTCTATTCAAATTGTTGTCTTTGTAGCATTCAATGACCTTTGCTCCTTTGTCCTTTGCCAACCGAAACAACCTAGGAAACCTATCTTTTAGGGCGCCACCTTCTATCCAATGGTCTAACCAAAATAAAGTTTTTCACCTTTCCTAACATTAGTTACCAAATACTTTTTAATATCTACACCATACTTTAAGAACTCATTTTGTATGTTTACTATAGCTTTCCAACACCCTGTCATTGAACTTTTATAGGAACCATACCGTACACCCGGTTATTGTGATGTATTGCCTTTATTATGTTGACCCAAAGTTGTTCCGGTTCATCTTTTAGTCTCCACCACCATTTTAACAATAGTGCTAGGTTCAATTCTTTTATACCCCCAACCCCAAGGCCACCCACTGATCTAGATGCTAAGATCTTATCCCATCTAACCCATCTAATTTTCTTCGCTTCACTATTACCTCCCCATAGGAACTTACTTCTTATACCTTCTAGAGTTTTGATGACGGCCGCCGGTGCTTTATAAAGTGACATGTAATAGTTTGGTAAACTCCCCAAAACCGACTTTATTAGTGTAATTCTCCCGGAAAACGATAAGAGTTTCGCCTTCCACATTGATAAACGTTTGTTAAATTTATCAATGACTTCCTTCCAATTTGAGACTCGATTCATATTCGCCCCTACTTTTAAGCCCAAATAAGAAAATGGAAACTTACCGGGTTTACACTTTAGTGAGCTTGCCCAATCTTCTACTTCACTCTCGTCTACCACCACTGATCGGTGCATTTTAGATACACTCTATTTTGTATTAAATTATGTATTAAATGCATCGATGATAGTACAAATCATGATACTTTAATTAGTATTTATATAATGTAGGTTGAATAATAAAACAACGATGAATTTATAAAAATGAATATTGGATAGCATTCGTTTATTAATGGTTTGTTAGAGAATTGAATTGTCCATTAATTAATTTGCCGTTTGATTCAGGAGGCAATGAATTGAATCAAAGATGAATTAGTGGGCTTGAGGTTATTATTACAGGAGCCAATGAATTGAATCAAAGATGAATTAGTGGGCTTGAGGTTATTAATTTATGATTGGTCCAAGAGTTAATAAATTGGTGACAACACTATATATCAATTGGGCTTCTATTAAGCCAAGAATATGGATCGAGTGTTTGGTGGATCGTTGGGCTTAGGAATTAGATTGGCGATATGGAATTACAAAGAAAGGTCGGTGGAGGTGAATTAAGATAAATAAAGGGATGTCACGCAACTTTTGGAGGCGAGTAGAGTTTTGGACGGCTGAGGTCGGCAGTTTGGAGAGAGGGGGCGCAGCCGTCTTTTGGTGGCTGTTCGCGGTTCAAGCATGAGGAATTAGGTGGCTTTTTCCAAGCGTACGGTTCATAGGGTTTGATACTTTTCTTAATTTTATGTATGATTGGCTTTGTTTTTGACATTGACAACGTTGTTTAAACAATTTGATTTGTTGGTTTATTTATACTATTTGCATGTGTTTTGAGTTCTTGCTTTACAACTTGTTCGGTTGATGACAAAACCTAGTAGCTCGTTGGGTGACATAGAGTAGGTTGACTCACACTAGTAAATAGGGTAATTGAACCGTAAAAAATCTGATGACAAAGACCTATTTTTGATTACCACTTAAATTAACCGACTTTTCAGCACCATGTCTATGTGGTGTCCAATTAATGATTAAATTAAGTTTTGTATAAACCTAGAATCTGAAACTTGGAGAATGTTACCTTTATCTTTTCGCTTGTGACTTCTACCCAGATGAACTATTACTTTGTTTTTCATTAAACTTTGTTTACGGATTCTTTTAACTGGTAAAGCTTGACCACTTGTGTTGGATTATTGGTAAACGTTTTTTTTATATTTGAATCATTTGTCGTTTATCAAGCGTACTGGCGATATACTTGCATCGTTAGCGGGTTGGTAAATTGATCGGTAGTTGGTATAAATAAACGGATTATTAGGTTGTATGGTGAATCTTAAAAGCTATCCCTAATAATTAATCAAATTCATTAATTCCGAGCCCATGTCTATGTGGTGTTTTGAACCGGTACACAGGTTTCGTGTTAAACTTGCAATCGGGATTGTGGGTGGGAGTTGCTTTTCTTTAATATATAATAATTCTCTAGTTAAACACTAATCACAAATTCCCCGTGGATACGATACCCTACTTACGCTATCTACTTAGTTTAATTAGGTTTTTGCATGACCCTTACAACAGTCATTAACCACCACCACCATCTTCCTCCTCCTCCTCATCCCCCACTGGCAACCTCTCAAACACCGCATTCGCAAACGACGCCGCCACAACCACCACCGGACTCGACGCAATCAACTGCCCTAACAAAACTCCTCCCACCACCTGCCCCTCCCATCCACTCAAAAACACCGACAAATCACTCAACCATTAACTAACATGTTGTTTCAACCGCATGCAGCTCTATAACAGATGAATCTTCATGGATGCATTCTTCTCTCCAGTACAACTTCATCGCCGCCTCCTGAATCCTCGGTCCTCCGTTCGGATCCACCTCCACACCGAGTATGTACAGCAAAACGATTTCGATTCCGATTTTGTTTTAATATCTAACTGATTTTTCAACGGAGAAAATCATCCGGATCCATTAACAAATGTAGATCTTTGATCTCCGTCAGCAGTTCCAAATCTGTTCGAGAATGTAACCGTTATTCGAAGCGGATTCCAGATCTGTTCGAGGGGTGTTTAGAGAGAGAGACAAGGGGTGTTTAGAAAGAGAGATTGAGTGCAGGGTTTGAGATTGAGATGGGAGAAAAAAGAAAAATATATTATATAAATTTTCTATATAATGACCATTTTACCCCTGAGAGAAATGACAAAATAACAGGATTTTATAAAACAAATATGACCTGATTTCACTTTTGGATCAAAATGGCAATAAAACTGAAACCACAAGGACCCAGATGCAAAAACTTTGAGTTTTGGACTATAGTAACAAAAGTGACAAACCTTAGGTACCAAAATGACAGTTTACTCTAGAAAGATTAACTTTTTTCATAGCTCATAATCACTTTTTTACATGAATACTTGTCCGTGGATTCTAGTTTTGTATGTTAGGATTCTAGTTAACTGAAAAACATTCCTTAGGAATGTTGTCGTATGTCGCATATCATACTACTATTTTGTTTATAAGAATAGTTTGGTTTATAATATGTTGTTGGCGTTTTTGGTACGCGCTTTTTTTGTGTTTGGGTACCGATAAAATACTATTATGGTATAGTTTTAGAATGACAGTGAGCAGAAGAATCGGGAAATACTATATGAATTGGGGAAGCATGTAATTGATGGTATTAGAAAGGGAAATATGTAATATTCATTTAATAAGTTCATTAAGGTGTTTGTTTTTTTTTTTTCTGAAAAGCTCTGCGTAGACTCTTCTATCTGCGCCGTGCAGACCACGCGCAGACATTGCTACGCGCAGACTGTTTGTTTCTCCGAAATCGTTTAATTAAAAAACGTCTACGCGAGCTCTTCTCGATGCAGACTTGGCCAGCCACTTCTAAGATCTTCTAAGGTCTGCAAAGGGTTAAACACCACCACTGTCCACCACACACCATATAATGTTTTTTATATGTCTTCATGTGTTTAAAATATTAGAAAACACAAAAATAATACATAATGATACTTTTCTATTATGTTATCAATCCTTGTAAATATTAAAAAATGAAAATTAAAGAAAATCAAAGTTGGTTCGATTGGGCTCGAGTTGGCTCAAACTTATTACTAGCCGACCTTGAGCTCCACTTTTCGTTTAAGTTTGAGCTCAACCTAACCTGGCGCGGCTTGGCTTGACAACCCGAGATGACATGCACGATACACCATCTCCTAGACGTGAATAATGAGCAACGTACCTTAGATATTTTCAAGTGTACCGACAATCTGTTGCAATTCACACAAACCTTTTTGACATCCATCCTTTGTGTTGGGGAATCCATAGAGCATTCTACTCCAATCTTAATTGTTAGAGTCAAATAGGGGTGTGCAAAAAACCGAATTAACCGAACCATAGCCGAATTTACCGACAAACCGAACCGAAAAAACCCAACCGAATCAAAAACCGGTGGGTCGGTTAATGGTTTTTTTTGAAAACCGAAGGTAGCGGGTCGGTTATGGTTATCAATGTTTCCATACCCACCATAACCGAACCGAACCTACATGTAATAAATCTTTGTAAAATTTAGGACTTTTCACCATATTTGTAATATTTGATGTTTTTTTACCGAAGATTTTTAGTATTTATTGGTTTTTTATATTCTTTTGTGGTTTTGATTGAATGTTTATTTGAATTTATAAAATGTATCATATCACTTTATTTGGAGTTAATTACTGTTTTCGTCCCTGTGATTTGTTAAAAATCACTATTTCAGTCCATTAGTTTAAAAATTGCGATTTCAGTCCCTGTGGTTTTACTTTCGTAACCATTTCAGTCCATGCGGTTTCACTTTCGTAACCACTTCAATCTATTTATTCTGTAAGTACAGGGACTGAAATGGTTGCGAGGTGGACTGAAATGGTTACAAAAGTGAAACCATAGGGACTGAAATCGCAATTTTTAAACTAACGGACTGAAATAGTGATTTTTGACAAACTACAAGGACGAAAATAGTAATTAACTCTTATTTGAATATTCGATAATAACTGGTATGAATATTATAGATTATATGTTCTTTTATACTATGTAATATACTAATATATACAAATATGCAATAGCAATTTATTCCATGTTAAAAAAAATTAAGTTATTTTTAGTTAGGCTAGATACACGGTTAACCACCCACAACCGACCCGCTATAACCATCAAAACCGAATAACCATAACCGCTCGGTTATGGTTATAGTTATCTGTTAACCGACATCGCGGTTATGGTTATGGTTTTAGGCAAAAACCGACCCATGCACACCCCTAGAGTCAAACATTCATCTATTTTCTTGGCATTTTCTTCATTATTTTGCAGAACAATTCTATCCACTTGATACAGGTTTAGAATGTTAACATCAATGATATCAATTACATTGTCTAGCAAGGCCATTGAAGCGAATTTATGAAGGCAAAGGTCTTCATTAAAGATGTCATCAGTTGGGTGTTTCCCGGTCATCGCCTCTAGAACTAGTATTCCAAAACTGTAGATATCCCCATTACTTGTCATCTCACTCCCGAAACCATACTCTACAACTTACAAGCAATTACATTATAAAAAAGGTAATAATGTAAGTAAGTAAATAGGAAAGCTTATTTTACCTGGAGCAATATAACCCATTGTACTGTGAATTCCAGTTGAGTTGTTTTGGTATGAAGTTCCATGAAACCGAGCTAAACCGAAATCTCCAACATGAGCCACCATATCATTATCGATAGAATGTTACTAGGCCTCAGGTCACCATGAATAATGGTTGGTAAACAGTGATTATGAATATAATCAAGTGCATATGCTACATCCATAAGAATTTTTATCATTTGAAGAAGGTTTAGCCTTGATGTATTTCCACTTGAATACAGCCAATCATGCAAACTCCCATTGGGCATGAACTCGTATACCAAATCTTTGAATGGATTTCCTTGAAAGTCAATACTTGAACATGAAGTTATAATCTTCAACAAATTCTTGTGTCGAAGGTTCCGCCATGCTTCACATTCCCTCGTAAAGCTTCTTTGAGCTCCTCGATTTTGAAGATGTAGAACTTTGATTGCAACAAATGTGTCGTTATCTTCAAAAAGGATTCCTTTATAAACAGAACTATAACAACCGGTTCCAATCAAATTGGACTCGGAGAACCCATTGGTATCCTTTAGAAGTTGATTGTACGAAACTTTTAGGTATTGTTCGCTTGTTGACGACTGAGAAAGATGGCTCTTTCTTTTCTTCTTACACCAAGCATATGCTAAGCATGTTGCGGTGAAAAGTGCAGAAGCGATCAATGCGACTATTAAATAGAGATGAAAATTCTTTGTAAATTTACTTGTCTCCTTGCATTTAGGTAACCCAAGTTCAATAATGCCACCATAAAGCCTTCTATTCCCCAAGACAGAGAATGCACTTTCATTAGCAAACACTCCTACCATTGGAACTTCACCCTCAAAATCATTATATGACATGTTCAAATATTCTAACTTAAACTGTTCAAAAAATATAGGAATGTGCCCCGATAAATTGTTATGAGAAATATCGAGTACCACTAATCCTTTCAAGGAATTTAATGATAATGGTATCATACCTTGAAATAAATTACCTTTTAAGGGACAACCCTAATAGGCTACTACAGCCACCAAGGCTACTAGGAATGTAACCAGATAAATTATTATCAGATAAATCTAGAGCAGTCAACATGTTGAGGTTTCCAACCTCAATTGGAAGTGAACCAAAGAGGTTGTTTTGAGAAAGATCCAATGTTATGGAGAGACTTGAAAGTTGAAGAAGTTGTATAGGTATTTTCCCATTAAGTTTATTGTCATTAAGGTACAAGGTTAATAGATGATGACAATTTCCTAGACTTGATGGAATAACCCCTTCTAACATGTTTGAAGATAAACTAAGTTCTGTCAACGATGACAAGTTCCCCATGGAATCAGGAATTAGCCCTGAAAAGTGGCTTTCATCTAAATAAAGGCCTTCTAAGTTTTGAAGGTTACCAATGGTTGAAGGGATGTTTCCCGTGAATTGGTTTCTTCCTAATGCCAATACGTTCAAGCCAACAAGATTACCGACTGAACTAGGGAGGTTTCCATATAACTGATTATCAGAAAACTGTAACACCTGGAGTTCATTAGTAAGATTACATATTGATTTAGGGAGAATTCCTTGAAACCTGCAATAACCAAAAGCCAACCTCTATAATTAGTGCAGTTTTTCAAAGAATCAATAAACTTCATTTCATCTGCTTCTTTGCTTCCAAAGAGGTTATCTTCTGCGTATATAAATTCAATCTCCGCTAGTTTTGAAAAGCCAACTGTCAAGTGTCCACTAAACTTGTTTTTAGTGAGTTCAAGATACCTTAAACTCGTACAATTAGAAATGGATGCCGGAAGAGGTCCACTTAGTTGGTTACCCCATAATTGAACTAAAACAAGATGAGGAAGCATTCCACCTATGGCCGAATAAAGACCACCTGTTAAACTGATTTCCAGCCAAGCTAATATTAACTAGGAGTGAAAGGTTATAAAGAGAATTAGGGATGGTTCCATATAAATTACAACCACCAAAGTAAATTTCTTTTAAACTTTTCATAAGGCCTACGGTGTCTGGAATGGTCCCACCCAACGGATTTTCTACTAAAGAGAACACTTCCAATGATGTCATATTCCCTAAGTATGGCGGGATTCCACCTGTTAAGTTATTTTTATCAAGTACAATACGAGTAAGTTTGGAGAGGAAACTGATCTCTTTTGGTATGTTTCCAACTAGCTCGTTACTGTAAAGATCAAGCACTTGAAGGTTTGAACAACTGGATATGTTCGTTGGAATGACCTCGTTGAATTTGCTATCGAACAAATACAGTTGACGTAGCCTAGAAAGGCGACCAAGTTCTTGATGGATGGCTCCTTGAAAGCTGTTGTTATAAAGAAAAAGCATACGGAGGAAGCTTAGGTTCCCCACATGAGGAGACAATGAGCCTTCTAGACCTTGCGATGACAAGTTTAGATAAGTCACTCTTCTATGCCGCTTCCCACAATAAACATGACTCCAATCACATAAATGAAGAGAATCGTTCCATGAGGTTAGAGCTCCATATGGATCTCGAGTGATCAACGACTTGATCTTCAGCAAAGCCTCATGATCTGTCTCAGTTCCACCATATATTACGGTGGAAGAGAGAGATATAACAAGAGAAAAAAAGAGGAAAAGAATAGGGGAGAAGGATTGTAAGTAAACCATCGGGTGCTTTGAGTTCATTTTTGAAAATAACTTATGATCACAAAGGATCGTTGGCCTTTTGTAGCTACAAGATTGCCAGCTGTTAGAAGTTAGAAATAAAATCCAGGATAAATTTTGATTGGTTGGCTCAGTGGCGGATCCAAGAAGTTTTTCTGCCGGTTCTTTTTGTAAGATTTTCACTAATTCTCACTATTTTAAAAAAAAATCATACAAAGTTTTCACTGTTTTTTTCATTTTGTTCCAAACCGAGGAGGTTTCCAGGTACCCCAAAACACCACTGGATCCGCCACTGGGTTGGCTTACATTCATTCTATCTACATGCAGATTTTTTCTAGGAAAGAATATTAGGATAATGTTTCAGAATGTATTAGTGACCTTATTTTTAATTCAGTTGGAAAAAAAGGTTTCAATTACTCGTTTGGTTTGATATCATATATAATCAAGTTAGTTAGATGAATTTAAATCACGGATGAATTTAAAATGAACGACAATTGGATAGTTGGTCAGCTTATTATCAAAATAAACAATGTGGAATAAGCTGGCAAATTGGGGGGCAAGCATTAAAACATTTATGTTTAATAAGAGTTAAATGCGTTGTTGGTCTTTGTGGTTTGCAGTTTTTAGAGAGTTAGTTTCTGGACTTCAATTATTATATAGGTTATTCAGTTGTTGCAATTTTTAAACTTAGATAATCTTTATCTAAGTTAAATTTCTCAATTAAATGTATATAAAAAATATATATTTTACCATTAGGATTAAAGATAAAACAATTAAAAAAGAATAAAATTAAATATAATAACATGTAATAGGGCCCACCACCTCTTCTATACAACCCTACACGTCTTCTTTTACAAAGAAACCATCATCACCACCACCACTAGCGTTCTCCACCATCTTCGGTGGAGTTGGGGCGAATTCGGATGAACATAACAACACCACTCCTTCCCACCATCATCAATCAGTCTTTCTCATCATCATTATCAAGATACTTTATTTATCCATCAAGATGTGAGAGACATCACTAGTTACTAGTAATTATTTACATCATCCCTTACATAAGATAGTTGCTGAATAGTTTGTACACTATAAACATTATAATATAATTTCTTAATCAAGTATATTTGTCTATTTATACTATAGTGAAGAGATTACGAGAAAACTTATTTTAGTGAAAAAAAAACTAAAAAAGTGCTTAAAAAATAGAGGCAATTACATATATCCCCCTACAAATTTTATTAATTACATATATACCCAACCTAAAATTTAAATTACATATATCCCCTTCTCTAAAACTAAAAATATCAAATTTACCCATATTCATTTATTTTATTAAATATAAGTTATAGATAGACTGTATTACCCCTTCTTTTCCATTTTTTTTTGGTGTGCACTGTGTTTGTCAAAGATCATCTCCCATTATATGTAATTTTATTAATCTGTTCCCATTTTCATATCTCATCCATCTAAATAAACATTTGAGTATATAATCCAAAATCCAAGCACGAATGGAAGATAAATATCCATCACAGAATACAATGGATCTCAATATGATTTCAAATCTGACTTTACGGGGTTGACGGCGGTGCAAGGTGGCGGTGACTTCAAGATCAGTCGGAGTCGGATGTGAGTTAGGGCACTGTACGCACCGGTTCTCTCGCCGGAGAGTACTGTATGTTGCCGGCGACCACTGTATGTCTCCGGCAGTGTACTTTGATGATTGGCCGTGCGGTGACCTTCTGTTCTCATCACTAGACACTAGCTATGATGGGTGGCCGGTGGAGTTCAAACATTGAGGATGTAAAGTAACGGAGGAAGATGATGTAGAAAATCGTAAGTTTTTTTTATGTTTAAAAGGGTAGTTTTGTCATTTGGTAAGAGAAGGGGAAATACGTAATTTAAATTTTGGATTGGATAAATATGTAACTAAAATTTTAAATAGGTGGATATATGTAATAATCCCTAAAAAATACGTCGCGGACAGCAAGGAAAATTGATTTTGGTCCGCAAGGCAAAACAAGATGTATTACACATGTGTAATAGTACATATTTTTCCAAAAAAAATATTTTTCATATAATGCACTATATCCAAAAAACTGTAATAAACGACGTATTATTACATATGTTTAATATATCATGTATTAGACACCTGTACTATGAAAAACACGATTGCTGACCACAAACACTTTTCCTCGGGATATGTAGCATGTTTTTGGCAGTTTTTTTAGTTTTCTCATCATCCTCTTCCCTATACCATGTTACAATGTATTTAGGAAGAGCATTTTAACATATCCAAAAGTAAATAGTTAGGCAAAATTGCTCAAAACGACCTTTATATATTCTCAAAATTGCACGTTATATCTTTCGGTTTAAAAATCGTCCAGACCAACCTTTAACTTGATATTTTATTGCGGGAATCAACATTTTAGGCTAACACCGTTAAGCCATTTTAAAAGCTTATTTATATTTAATTTTATCCTAAAGATTTCGTCAGATTTTTTCTTTTAACTAGTGTGAGTGAAAATTTATCATAAAGATTTCTCCAGATTTTATCTTTTATCCTAAAGGTTAAATGAATTTTTTGAGTTTTTCTTTTAAATAGTGTGAGTGAAAATTTATATACAAAAATTTTTCTATTTCTTTATTTTGATTAATCCAAATAAAAAAAAATTCTAATATCTCAATTCCACCTGCATCCCTCTTTATCTTCACAGAACTTCATTCGCAGTCCCCCGTAAAGTCTCTCTGAAACTCTAATACAGGAGATGATCATCAGCTAGCTCTCAATCAAACTCACTGTAACTCTTATGGACTTTTAACAGGAAACAAGATTTATCCCCAGTTCTGTGACAGCAAGTTTAGAATAGTTAGAAATTTTAACAGGAAACATTTAATAAATTAGTTAAAAGAATAATTTTAAGGTGAAAGAGACAATAACTTTAATAAATTAGTTAAAGCAATAGGATGACTTAGTTAAAATAAATAATAACTGATAAAAATAAGAAACTAAAAAACACCTTATTATTAGTTTTTAGTTTAAATATGAATAAGCTTTTAAAATGATCACAAAGTCCTCACATATACTCACATATAAAGCATGTGAGTTGACTTAACCAAGAAACTTAACGGTGTTAGTCTAAAAGACTGATCCGTGTATTTAAGTTTAAGGTCGATCTATACGATTTTTAAATTGAAAAGTATAGCATGCGGGCATAGGAATACATATAGGTTGTTTTGTGCAATTTTGTCTTTTGAATTTACCGCATGACATACAACCCTAAAATGAGAGTAATTAGTCTTTTGAAACACTAATTACATTTTAATCCATTTATCTTAATTACACTTTAATCTCTATTGGTAGTTACATTTTACCCCCCTTATAACCAAATAACTACTTCACGATTTTTAACGAGCATAACCTTTTTGTATGCTAATATTTTTTTAAATACATTACAAAAACAAGCATTTTATTTTCTTTAATTTGCGTATAGTATATTTATACTCTATTTAATTAAAAATGATAGTGAGCAATAACTAAATCATTCACCAGAACCGAACTGAAAACGGACGAAACTGAATATAAATCAAACAAAAACTAAATTAACAAAAAACCGAATAACCAAAAACTAGTTCTCTTTTTTTGTACCGATCGAATTGGTTCAATTTTCAGATATTTCTAACTTTTATACCTACGGTTAATGTATTTCATTTTTTATATCTCTATCTCATGTATTTATATTTCCATTTCGTGTTTCATATATCAAGTTCATGTATTTATACTTCAGTTCATGTATTTCTAAGCAAAAGTTTTAATCCAAATTTGGTTTTAGTTATTAACCAAAATTAAACTAACCGAATCAAAAACTGTCAATCTAACCGAATAAACATAAACTGAACTGGTTAACGGAAAACTGATTGGTTAATAAAATAGACTAATCGATGACTTCGGTTTCGACTTTGATTGAGGATAATAACCAAAATGACGTAACCATATACACCCTAGCAGTGTTTGTGTTCTCTGCTGTATCACGCAAGCACCCTTCTAGTTTCCATTAAAAAATTACTAAAATGGTTCTTTACAACATAAACGAAATCATACCATATGTTACCGCATAAAAAATACGTTTAAAGTCCTACAAAAGAAAATATTGAAACTATAACAAGTGTGTTTGCTTCTTAGATACAACACAAAAGAAAAAAATGTCAAAACTAGTTTGAAAATCCCCCGAGATTATGTGTTGTCAGAAGGTGGTAGAATTGAAATTACAACCAACCAGGATTCCAACAATCAAAATCAATTGTTCAATTTTATTAGAGTCGTGTTTTGGACGGAAGGTGCTGATTTCAATTTTCGAACCAGATAGAATTAGGGAAGAGATTTTATTTCGGAATAATAGTTTTTTATTATTAACATTATGCCTATTATTATGTAGGATTCGATGAAGGTTCTACTTGAATTGGCCATATATAGTTGTTTTTTTATCATCATAAGCCGAACATATGCCAACCAAACAACACCGGTATTCGAACGGGTCATATATAGTTGATTTAATTTAACATCACAAATCGAAAATATACCGACCGAACAACATGGTATTTGAACATGTCATATATAGTTGATTTTTTATCATCATAAACCGAACATATACCGACCAAACAACATCAGTGATGGTACCGATAGAATTCTCGACGTGGCGATATAAAATTCATCGAACACAATGTAAATGGTATAGTAAGTGTAACACCCCAACCGATGGCGGAAACATCGGGATGAGACGAAAACGAGATTGCTCATTGCTCACAACATTATTAAGTGACAATAATTAATTAAACCATATTTCATTTCATAAGAATTGTCAAATACATCAATGTAACAAAACAAAGAACAATACAACATTTGCAAAGTCATAACAAAATTGATACATCGACATTAAACCTAACGTCTAATTTGTGTGTATCTAGTCCTTGCTATATTGTTTTCATAGCATCATCTCCTTCAACCTGTAACATGTTTTAAAATAATGTCAATGCGAAAGCAAAGGCGAGTACACAAGTTTAGTCATCGCATACGTATACGAATAAGTTTAAACAATCCTCATGGCAACCAAATCTATACAAGAGCAATATCAAGGCATGCAATACTAATAATCAAACCCTTAACGCAATCACGATGTTTTAACATGACCTCACGAATAACACGATGGAGGTGGATGCGTAAATTCCTATAGCGCTAAGCATGTCAAACGAAGGCTAAAAATAGTTAATGACTAAAGCATAGCAATACGAATATCCAAGACAAGCATCAAGTATAAGATTCAAGCTTTCATGTATATGGGATCGTTTCTGTGTTTCATAAAGTTTAAGTGTTCGTGATTTTGTATATGGAAACATGTTACACCCGAAAAGTGTTATAAACAAAGTGGGTCGAGTGTACTCACGGTTTTGCTAAGTCTTTTCTACACTTGACAATCCGTGAAGACGTTGGTTCGAGGATGACGCCGAATTATCCTACAAGAGGAAATGAGGCGTATGAGTATAGAGTTTCAACGGGAGATTAGGAGTATTCGAGCATGATAAAAAAAAATATGTTTGATAAAGTATTGTGATACGAAAGTATTCACTAAGATGTAACACTCGTTCTTGACACTATAGTAACTCTTACGAGTTTGGGTGTGATTTCATAGGTTCGGGGCCTATTAGAATCGTGACAAGGAATTACATACTTTAGTGTTAAACTTAATAACTTGATAGGTGATTATAAGTTCATTATCAAGGTTTCGGTTTTAGAATTATAATATAGTTATATATATATCATTATAATCATGTAGGAGGTGGGAGGATGAACCATCCACTTTGTAACCTCTAGTGTCATGTATGTCAAGTATGAGGTGGGAGGTTAAACCATCCACTTTGAAACTCGGATTATGTTCACCACTACACAAGTTACCATTGGTAACAAGGAGGGTACAAGAACTATATACTATACAAGAATGTAAAGACAAGAATGATAAGGTGTCATCTAGATACCAAGTAGCCAAGTATTCAACAACCCGACGAGCACACGAGGACAATCGTCAACGGCTTTGTGGGGTTGTGACACTTTAAGTCTAGCAAACTATCTTGGAATCTTGATGAAAAATCATCAAGTGATGTGTGGTCTCAAGTTAGGATAGCCCAAGCTTCCTTGGTGGACACACAAGAACAAGTTTAAGAACTTGCATCACTTGTGAGCTCAATGCTCTTTAAAAACAGAAAGTTTAGGGTGTTAAAACAGCCCTTAGTTCATGTTAACAAGCTTGGTTAGGCTTTACTAATCATAAGCTTGATTGTAAGCACAAGAACACAAGTTTGTTGAAGTTAAAACACAAGTTTGATAAAAGTTTAGACAAAACAGAAAGTTTGTGGACATTTTGGGGCATTTCCAGGTCTGGATTCTCCATGGAGAAACCTAGGAATTCAACCCAAAGTTTATCCAAGCAAGTAGGAAAAAGAATGGAGTGATTTCATTAAGAAATGAGTAAGTTACACTCACTTTAGTAAAAGGTATACAATCTGCTCGAAAATTTGATGTTGCAAGGATCTTGAGGTGATTTGAGAGAGATTAAAGTGTAAAAATACTTAGATTAGAGGTGGGTTTTATAGGGGAAGGATTAGGGTTAGTTAGGTGAAGTTTACGTGGGTAATTAATGGCTTAAAAGTGATTGAAACTCAAAAAAATACAAAAAAAACCCGCCCAAAAAGGGCTGTTTGCCCGCTGGTCGCGACCAGTCCTCGACCGGAAACAAAGCATAAGAAGCTTTTGTTTCCGGGTTCATTCAAATGTGAGGCGGCTGGTGGAGTGGTTGAGGCTTTGTTTGGTGAACCGGAGGTCCCGGGTTCGAGTCCCGCGGATCCGGTTTTGGTATATTATTTATATATATTATTTTTTTTAATTAAAAACCTTTAAACAGTTTCATAAATGGCAGGAATGGTCCCTGTAGTTCAAGAATTCAATATTTACTCTTTAAACCTTGGACTTATTTAAAGAAGGATATATATTAACATTAAATTCTAAATGTTAATATATTTATAAAAAAAATTAGAATTTTAAATTTTTGTAAAATAAATCAATTAATTTTATTAACTAATTTAATTAATTAATTTAATTAATTAACTTAATAATTAACTTAATAAATGAATAGATAATTATATTTTCGTAACGAATTTAGTTTAACTATTAAAATTTCACGTTTGAGTCTCGTTTACGCAATACAAACCAAGTTTGCGAGTTATCTCACGTTTACGATTGAGAGTACCACGAATATGTTTACACGTTTAAAGTATGAACAAGTATAAGGGTAACATGATTATAGTTAAAATACGAGTTTCTCATTACGATTCAAGTCTCGTTTTTCCACGTTTACAACGAAAGACAAATACAAGATACAGCGCTTACTAAAAATAGAAGTACGATACAAGGTTTCCAAATATAGAAAGTATAGAAACGCGGAGCGTTACAGTCTCCCCTCCTTTAGGAAATTTCGTCCCGAAATTTAGGAAGATGTAACGAAGAGATATGGATACTTAGTCTTCATATCACTTTCAAGTTCCCAACTGAATTCGGCGCCACGTTTACCTTCCCATCGAACCTTACCAATAGGAATACGACTGCGCCTCAGTTGCTTGGTTCCTCGGTCCATGATTTCGACCGGTTTCTCCACAAAGTGCAAAGTATCGTTGATCTGAAGATCTTCGAGTGGAACTTGAAGTCCTTCTTCGGCTAGACACTTCTTCAAATTCGAAACATGAAACACAGGATGAACATTGCTGAGCGTTTGAGGTAGATCCAGTCGATACGCTACCTTGCCTATCCTTTCGAGAATCTTGAAAGGACCCACATAGCGAGGAGCGAGTTTGCCTTTCTTACCAAAACGAACAACACCTTTGCAAGGTGCAACCTTAAGAAGTACGTGGTCACCTATGTTGAATTCCAAAGGTTTGCGTCTTTTATCAGCATAGCTCTTTTGTCGGCTTCGAGCTTTGAGCAAGTTGTCACGAATCTGTAAGATCTTGTCCGTCGTCTCTTGTATAAGTTCGGGACCGGTGAGTTGTACGTCTCCGATCTCGTGCCAACAAATAGGCGAACGGCATTTGCGACCATACAGTGCTTCAAATGGGGCCATTTGAATACTTGCGTGATAGCTGTTGTTGTATGAGAATTCTACCAAGGGTAAGTGCGAATCCCAGTTGCCGCCAAAATCGATTACGCATGATCGAAGCATATCCTCTAGAGTTTGGATAGTACGCTCGGTCTGACCGTCAGATTGAGGATGAAAAGCGGTGCTAAGATTCAAACGAGTGCCAAGGGCGGATTGGAAAGTTTGCCAAAGGCGAGAAGTGAAACGAGCATCACGATCAGAAATAATGTCAAGAGGAGTACCGTGACGACTAATGATTTCACTCGTGTAGATACGAGCCAATTTCTCGACTTTGTAATCTTCACGAATGGCGAGGAAGTGTGCGGATTTGGTCAAACGATCGATGATAACCCAAATGCTGTCGTGACCAGACGAGGTACGAGGCAATTTCGTGATGAAATCCATGGTTATGCTTTCCCATTTCCAGACCGGAATTTCTGGTTGTTCGAGCAAACCGGAGGGACGTTGATGTTCTGCCTTGACTTTGGAACACGTAAGGCATTTGGAGACGTAGAGAGCGATATCACGTTTCATTCCAGGCCACCAATAGGATGCGCGCAAGTCATGATACATCTTATCAGCTCCAGGATGAACGGAGTATCGGGATTTGTGGGCTTCGTCCATCAAAGTAGTCCGAAGATTGAGACGATCGGGAATCCAAATGCGACTATGGTAGTAAAGAATACCATCAGGCTTAGCTTCGAGTGGGTTTTCGATTCCACAATTCAACTCGTTATCGAGGTTACCCTCGTTAATGACAGCAAATTGTGCTTGTCGAATCAACTCATTGAGTTTTCCCACGATTTGGTAGCAACGAGCACTCTTGACATGAGTCTTACGACTAAGTGCATCGGCCACGACATTCTCCTTACCAGGGTGGTAGCGGATATCGCAGTCGTAGTCGTTTAACAATTCTACCCAACGACGTTGACGCATGTTGAGTTCCTTTTGATCAAAGATGTGTTGGAGGCTCTTATGGTCAGTAAAGACCGTACACTTTGTACCATAAAGGTAGTGTCGCCAAATCTTTAATGCTAAAACAACTGCACCAAGTTCAAGGTCGTGAGTAGTATCGTTTTTCTCATGAATTTTGAGTTGTCTCGACGCGTAAGCGATTACTTTGTCCCGTTGCATGAGAACGCAACCAAGACCCTGGTTAGAGGCATCGCAATACACGACGAAATCGTCGTTCCCATCGGGGAGAGTGAGAATAGGAGCATTACAAAGCATGTCCTTGAGCGTTTGGAAAGATTACAAAAGGTTTATCTTTTTGAGTCAACGAAGTCAAAGGAACGACAATCTTCGAGAAGTTCGAGATGAAATGGCGATAATACCCAGCTAGGCCAAGAAACGAACGAATTTCAGAGGGCGACTTAGGTGCAATCCAATTCTTCACAGCTTCTATCTTTGCAGGGTCAACATGAATACCAAGTTCATTGACGGTGGGACCTAAGAATTGAACCTCTTTTAGCCAAAATTCACACTTGGAGAATTTGGCATACAGACATTCAGTTTGCAAAAGCTGAAGAATAAGACGCAAATGTCGTCCATGTTCTTCTTTCGTCTTAGAGTAGATTAGGATATCGTCGATGAATACAATGACGAAATGATCGAGAAAAGGCTTACACACACGGTTCATAAGATCCATAAACACTGCAGGAGCGTTGGTCAAACCAAAAGGCATGACCACGAACTCGTAGTGTCCATAACGTGTGCGAAATGCGGTTTTGGGTACATCTTCCTCCAAAACCCGAAGTTGATGATAGCCAGAACGGAGATCAACCTTTGAAAAGCACTTCGCGCCTTGCAATTGATCGAAGAGATCGTCAATACGAGGAAGTGGGTATCGGTTTTTGACTGTAAGTTTATTGAGCTCACGATAATCAATGCACATCCGAAAAGACCCATCTTTCTTCTTGACGAACAACACGGGAGCGCCCCAAGGGGAAGTACTAGGGCGTATAAAGCCTTTATCAAGAAGCTCTTGAAGTTGGCTTGATAGCTCTTGCATCTCCGAGGGTGCTAAACGATAGGGAGCCTTCGCAACAGGAGTTGCGCCAGGAATGAGGTCAATACGAAAATCGACAGCTCGAGGAGGCGGAGGACCAGGGAGATCCTCGGGGAAAACAGAAGGGAACTCACAAACGACAGGAACATCACTTATGCTAGGACCTTTGTCTTTCTTTTCCACAACGTGGGCAAGAAAGGCAAAGTACTCCTTACGCAAGTACTTGTTCGCTTTGATGCATGACATAAGCTTGAGACCCTTAGAAGGTTTCTCACCATAGACGTGTAAAGAGTCACCTTGAGGTAGGGGAAGACGAATGAATTTCTTAGAACAAACGACTTCAGCATGAACTCGCTTAAGCCAGTCCATGCCTACTATGACGTCAAAGCTACCCTTTGCATAGGTATGACGTCGATGGAAAACTTATGATCGTTTAAGATTAGGGAGCAACCAGAAAGAACAGAGTCAACGGAGATGGTCTTACCATTAGCGACTTCGACAGCAAAAGGATTAGGCATTTTAATTCGTTCGCACTTAAGCAAGGGTTCAAATTCAACGGATACAAAACTTCTATCCGCGCCAGTATCAAACAGACAAGTAGCATAGATATGGTTCACAAGGAACGTACCAGTGATGACGTCATTCGAACTTTGGGCTTGAGCTGAGGTGAGAACAAAAGCTCGTCCTTTCGCAGGTTCGATTTGTTGTTGCTGTTGGTTGTTGGTGCGTTTCGGGTAAACGTTGGCGAAATGGTTAGGATCGCCACAATTGTAGCAGGTTCGACCAGGTGTAGCTTGGGTTTGGCGGTTTGGGTTAGGATTGGGTAAAAGGGCTTGGGTTTGCTGGTTCTGGGGTTGGTGACAGTAGTTGGAGAGGTGTCCCAACCTATTACAGTTGGCACATTTTCGGCATGAGGTGCCAACAGGGTGATGGTAGTTGCAAGTGGTACACTTGGGGTGAGAGCCAATGTAACCTTGTCCAGGTTGGTGGGTGTTTTGGGTAGGCGGAGTGACGACAGCATTGTTTTGAGAAGAAGCCTTCCGCTTCTTGTTCTTGTTGTGGGGCTTCCTGGCTGGAGGGGTAGGTGATTCGGTGGTGTTGGCTATGGCTTGGTGCGCATGCTTCGTAGGGACCTTGTCGTAGGCCCCTGAAGGATGCAGTTATGGTTGAGTTGGAGAGTTATGGCATAGGCTTCCTCGAGGGTTTTCGGGTTGGCTGCGGCTACATGGTTCATGATCACCGGTGAGAGGCAACGGATGAGCTTGGCGATTGACTTAGGAACAGTATCGACTTGCCCAGGGCAAATGATACTTAACTGTTTAAAGCGCGCAATCAATCCTTCAGCGTCGCTCCCCTTTTGTGTGAGATTCCAGAACTCGTTTTCAAGTTTCTGGGTCTCATGGGGAGGACAGAATTGCTCCTTCATGAGCTCCTTAAGCTCTTCCCAAATCATCGCATGGGCTGCTTCGTTTCCACGCGTGTTTCGTTCGGTGGTCCACCACTCGAGGGCTCTCTTGCGGAAGACCCCGGTGGCATTAAGGGTTCGGAGTTCCTCAGGGCAGCCGCCCTGAAGGAAGATAAGCTCCATTGAATCAAACCAATTGATCATGGCGGTAACACCGTCCATGCCAGTGAATTCCACTGGTTTACAAGCCATGAAATGCTTGAATTGGTAAGATGGTTTGGGGGTATCAGGTTTGGAATCAGCAGATGATTTAGGTGTGGCTTCGGCGTGTATGGTGTGGATTTGGCTAACAATGTCGGGTATGATCTTAGCCAATTGCCCGGCCATTTGCTCTGAAACGAGTCCAATCAGTTCTTGCTTCGATATTGAGTCCTCGTTGTTGGATTCCTTCTGGGAATCCGTCTTCTTGGACTTCTTGAGGCGGTTTAACGTGTTACGGAAAGGAGGCATCTAGAGATTGTAAACAAGACAAAAGCATGAGACTTGATTGTAATAAAGAAAATAGGTTTTGCATGCATGAGTATTAATAAAATTCGCATAAGTTTCACATAAGAAGCATGTGTTCATCAAGTATGGTTCACATGGTTTGCATGAGTTCAACAAGTATAACATGTATACTCAGGTATGAATACAAATAAAGAGTATAAATTTAGTTTGTTCACGGGGATTAGTATTGTTTTTGATTGCGATAAACGTACGAGTGTGTAACGGTTTGAAATGAACGAGGTAACAAGTATCAAAACACATAAAATTTGAGTCACATAAAAAGAATAGGCTCGTAAAACATGGGAATGATTCGGGTAGAGAATCGTCGACAATTCCAAAGTGAATCGAAGATCTTTTCTAATTAGAGACGTGCTTTGGCCTATAGGTAAAATGCTCTCATCGAGAAGCGACTAACGACATTTTACCCTTCCAGTTACTACACGTCTCTAATCGATCGGAAAATCGAGACTTTGGCGAGAGCGAAAATCAAGGAATGGGACTTAATCGACAAGGTGCGGGTTTCACCCCTAACTTGACGATTTTGTACCCTAAGTGTGGTTGGTACTTTCCAAACGAAGGGCAAATTCCGATTCGTTGGTAAGGGTCCACTAGAGTTTTGAGTTGGAAATTTTCCATAAAGGTTTGGATTTCACTCCTAACTCGATGGCATAATTGCGTGCAAAAAGAATAAGTAAAGCGGATTGAGAGTCGTTCACCAAATTGCGGTTTTCACACCTATTTTAGTGAAGTCGTCTCGTTTATATTACGAGTGTCTTCAAGCGTCCAAACGTGTATTGTGTAAAAGTGTCTTAGGAAGACACCATGTATATGTATTAAGACCAAAAGGAAAGAGAGAAGCAAAGTAGGAAGCATAAAGTGTTAAGCATAATCAAGAATGGTCACAACGGGTACTTAGAACTATAGACTAGGTCGAACATGGCAATTCTACCTAATTCCCTATAGTTATGGCTCTGATACCAATCTGTAACACCCCAACCGATGGCGGAAACATCGGGATGAGACGAAAACGAGATTGCTCATTGCTCACAACATTATTAAGTGACAATAATTAATTAAACCATATTTCATTTCATAAGAATTGTCAAATACATCAATGTAACAAAACAAAGAACAATACAACATTTCCAAAGTCATAACAAAATTGATACATCGACATTAAACCTAACGTCTAATTTTTGTGTATCTAGTCCTTGCTATATTGTTTTCATAGCATCATCTCCTTCAACCTGTAACATGTTTTAAAATAATGTCAATGCGAAAGCAAAGGCGAGTACACAAGTTTAGGCATAGCATACGTATACGAATAAGTTTAAACAATCCTCATGGCAACCAAATCTATACAAGAGCAATATCAAGGCATGCAATACTAATAATCAAACCCTTAACGCAATCACGATGTTTTAACATGACCTCACGAATAACACGATGGAGGTGGATGCGTGAATTCCTATAGCGCTAAGCATGTCAAAGGAAGGCTAAAAATAGTTAATGACTAAAGCATAGCAATACGAATATCCAAGACAAGCATCAAGTATAAGATTCAAGCTTTCATGTATATGGGATTGTTTGTGTGTTTCATAAAGTTTAAGTGTTCGTGATTTTGTATATGGAAACATGTTACACCCGAAAAGTGTTATAAACAAAGTGGGTCGAGTGTACTCACGGTTTTGCTAAGTCTTTTCTACACTTGACAATCCGTGAAGACGTTGGTTCGAGGATGACGCCGAATTATCCTACAAGAGGAAATGAGGCGTATGAGTATAGAGTTTCAACGGGAGATTAGGAGTATTCGAGCATGATAAAAAAATATGTTTGATAAAGTATTATGATACGAAAGTATTCACTAAGATGTAACACTCGTTCTTGACACTATAGTAACTCTTACGAGTTTGGGTGTGATTTCATAGGTTCGGGGCCTATTAGAATCGTGACAAGGAATTACATACTTTAGTGTTAAACTTAATAACTTGATAGGTGATTATAAGTTCATTATCAAGGTTTCGGTTTTAGAATTATAATATAGTTATATATATATCATTATAATCATGTAGGAGGTGGGAGGATGAACCATCCACTTTGTAACCTCTAGTGTCATGTATGTCAAGTATGAGGTGGGAGGTTAAACCATCCACTTTGAACATCGGATTATGTTCACCACTACACAAGTTACCATTGGTAACAAGGAGGGTACAAGAACTATATACTATACAAGAATGTAAAGACAAGAATGATAAGGTGTCATCTAGATACCAAGTAGCCAAGTATTCAACAACCCGACGAGCACACGAGGACAATCGTCAACGGCTTTGTGGGGTTGTGACACTTTAAGTCTAGCAAACTATCTTGGAATCTTGATGAAAAATCATCAAGTGATGTGTGGTCTCAAGTTAGGATAGCCCAAGCTTCCTTGGTGGACACACAAGAACAAGTTTAAGAACTTGCATCACTTGTGAGCTCAATGCTCTTTAAAAACAGAAAGTTTAGGGTGTTAAAACAGCCCTTAGTTCATGTTAACAAGCTTGGTTAGGCTTTACTAATCATAAGCTTGATTGTAAGCACAAGAACACAAGTTTGTTGAAGTTAAAACACAAGTTTGATAAAAGTTTAGACAAAACAGAAAGTTTGTGGACATTTTGGGGCATTTCCAGGTCTGGATTCTCCATGGTGAAACCTAGGAATTCAACCCAAAGTTTATCCAAGCAAGTAGGAAAAAGAATGGAGTGATTTCATTAAGAAATGAGTGAGTTACACTCACTTTAGTAAGAGGTATACAATCTGCTCGAAAATCTGATGTTGCAAGGATCTTGAGGTGATTTGAGAGTGATTTGAGAGAGATTAAAGTGTAAAAATACTTGGATTAGAGGTGGGTTTTATAGGGGAAGGATTAGGGTTAGTTAGGTGAAGTTTAGGTGGGTAATTAATGGCTTAAAAGTGATTGAAACTCAAAAAAATACAAAAAAACCGCCCAAAAAGGGCTGTTTGCCCGCTGGTCGCGACCAGTCCTCGACCGGAAACAAAGCATAAGAAGCTTTTGTTTCCGGGTTCATTCAAATGTGAGGCGGCTGGTGGAGTGGTTGAGGCTTTGTTTGGTGAACCGGAGGTCCCGGGTTCGAGTCCCGCGGATCCGGTTTTGGTATATTATTTATATATATTATTTTTTTTAATTAAAAACCTTTAAACGGTTTCATAAATGGCAGGAATGGTCCCTGTAGTTCAAGAATTCAATATTTACTCTTTAAACCTTGGACTTATTTAAAGAAGGATATATATTAACATTAAATTCTAAATGTTAATATATTTATAAAAAAAATTAGAATTTTAAATTTTTGTAAAATAAATCAATTAATTTTATTAACTAATTTAATTAATTAATTTAATTAATTAACTTAATTAATTAATTTAATTAATTAACTTAATAAATGAATAGATAATTATATTTTCGTAACGAATTTAGTTTAACGATTAAAAATTTAACGTTTGAGTCTCGTTTACGCAATACAAACCAAGTTTGCGAGTTATCTCACGTTTACGATTGAGAGTACCACGAATATGTTTACACGTTTAAAGTATGAACAAGTATAAGGGTAACATGATTATAGTTAAACTACGAGTTTCTCATTACGATTCAAGTCTCGGTTTTCCACGTTTACAACGAAAGACAAATACAAGATACAACGCTTACTAAAAATAGAAGTACGATACAAGGTTTCCAAATATAGAAAGTATAGAAACGCGGAGCGTTACAGTAAGTTATATCGAGTATCTATAAAATATTGGTATCGTAACGGACCGCTGACCAAACAATACTGGTACCGGTACGGGTATTGTTTTTATGGGTTTTCAATCGATGGAAATAACATGTCAATTGCAACGATTGCTATGTCGAGTGCTGGTATCGTACTGATACTGTAATGAACTAGACTGATAATTACCAACGACACGTAGCGAAACGCGCGGGAATCCCACCAGTGTTGATTGCTATGTTGAGTGTCGTGTAACACCTCGTAAATTCGTGTCTAATAATGTGTTGACACATGTCCCTGATCCTTATAATGTCAAACGTTGACTAGAAGGGATTATTTTTGCCAAACAATAAAAGAATGGATGTGGAAGGACTAAAAGTATCGACATTCCTAAACTAAGCCTCTGAATGACCTTTTACGGTAATCGTATTCTTTAACAAACCAATTGTTGAACGAACGAAACCGTTTGTGATTTAATTCAAGAAATTATGAATTTGAGGGGTTAAAAGCGTCAAACATGTTAATTTATACCTCTGAGTGACCTTTTAACGAACCCGGAGCTCAATAATGTTCGGTTATACTTTCGGAAATACCTACGACCTATCTTGAAGGGTTAAAGTGCTATAAATGAAAGTTATTATGAGTTTAAAAGTTGAGGGGCTGATTGGATCTAAGTGGAAAAGTTTTTGGCTGAAAATGAAGCCTCTCGCGGGGCGCGAACCCCTTGAGTGTTCCCGGTCGCAGGGCGCGAGAACCCCATCTGGGCAGATCATTTGCAACAGCTGCCAGATTGTTCCTTGTTCACCACTCATACCAGCTTAGTACCTCTAAATCGAAACTAAGAGCTGAATTCTAGTATTCGACACATCATAAGACACCTGGAGTGATCTCTAGACCTTTCAAAACACCTGGCTTGATTCTACATACTCAACTCCAAGAATAAATAGGTGCTTGGGTTGTCATTTATCCTTGCACCTTTCTCATTCTTCATCTTCACTCTCTATTTGGAAGTTCCTGGTCATTAAGGAGCATCCTCTGAATTCTAATATTCTCTTGGATCACTAGCAAGTGTTCCATATCTGCTCTTTTTCATTTTATAAGCTTTTTTATAGCCAAAGGTCAAGCAATTTCGATAATTGCTTTGACTTTTGGTTTAGACCTTTATGGTCCAGCCATTGTTCGATGCGAAATGGCTACGTGGTCGTAATAGGTAGGTATTGATCCCTCAAAAGGGCACCTCCTAAGAATCACATTTGCATGGTCAATTGACGGGTCAACATATTATGTTTTAAAAAGTCAACGGGTCAGATTTTTAAAATAATCATAATATGATAATGTGGGTGTTATAAAATATGTTTTAATACTTTAATAACTTGGTAATAGTTATTAGAACATGTGTAAACATGTTTGGCTCATCAATTCCAGTTCTAGGGCCGGTTCGCAACCGAAAGTCGCAAAGTTTGACTTCTGCTTTGACTTTCGATTCTGACCCGATTGAGATTAGTTAGCTACTGATCGAAGGTTGCATTATGATCGTAATTTAATGTAGCATAACCCTCTAAGGTTATATTACATGATCATAATCGTATTCTGAGTTTATGCGCAAGTTCCGTAATTATGCCTAACTTTGACTAAAATGCCCTTTTTGCTAGAAATAAGGTTTTAATAAACAACGAACTTGCAAATGACTTATATACTGATATCTTAATATTATTAACATATTATGATGTTATTATTCTGATCATAAACTGAGTTTTATTATAATATCGCAAATCATGCTTTTAAATGCCCTTTCGGCATTTAAAATGGTTCTAAACATAATTTCTTTATAAAACTCATTACCTACTGATGTAATATTATAAATAGAATTACTTGGGATGTTAATTCAGTTTATATTCTGAGTTTTAGTACAAGTTCTTGTGTTATATCGATAAGTGACGACAATGCCCTATGGCACCTAAATTGGTTTTAGTCATGCATTTTATACAAAACCTTTTTACCTACTGATATGTTATATTAAATAGCATATTGTGATCATATAAACATAATCATAACATCAATTTTCATAACACATCGCATAATTCGCCATTTAACGACTTTAACGCTGTTTCGGCGCATAGTATGATTTTAAACCATATTTATCAACCAAGACTTGTTACCTACTGAATTTATAACTCATTTAAAATGTATTTACAGTAGGTACATGTTATAAACTCAGAATCCCAAATAAGCTATCAAATTACGTGTGAAAACGGTGCATAGTTTGATCTTAAACTATAAACCACACATATGTTTGATATCCTACTGATATTATATCACAAATTAAGTATTTTCTAGAATGTTTATGATCATAACATCAGAATATCCGCAAGTTCCTTGTATACGTCACTTAATGACTAAAACGCCCTTATGAGGCATAGTTTCATTTTAAAACCTTGACGGGCATACAAGTTGATATCCTACTGATACTATAACTTGTTCAAAGTATAATGGCATATGGAACTTGTTCATGACTCATCCGGTTACCCGATATCGCTTATATGTGTACGGTTAAGCTTATGTAACTAGTTTACGTAATTTAACAGAAACGGGTCAAACCTTATTATTTTTACTTCAAATTCCAGAATGTGTATTGTCTACCCATATTATAAAAGTCCTAGTACTTGTTGGGTTTAAACCACATACTATTCTGGTCATCGCTTAATCTAGCGTATCGTACCGTTGTTGACTCTTTAAGCCAGCCGGTCTAAGTCTACGACTTAAATAGGAACCGTTAGCATTCTAACTGGTTATTTATACCATCATTCCAGACTAGAGCCTTCCAGTAAATGCTACCTACACTTATTTAATTTTGAATATGGCTGAGTTATTTAAATCTTGCACCTGAATCGAGTTTTAGCTCAGGTAAATACTTTTAACTTATTTTCCCTATACGGACTTAGGATACGGTAAATTATTACTGCTTGGTCGGCTATGGGATCACTTAGCCGGATTGTGGCTATCAAATCTGCATAATCCGTTTTAATCTGTTTTGTTTGATAACTTAAACATTGGGGGTTAACACGACCGTGTCCTGGATATCCTCGGCTCGTTTAAGTTACTAATGGCCACGACCTAAGCACGGGGTGTAGGCATACACCCGACAGATGCGAATGCTAAAATATTTAGGTATATTGGATTTAAATAACCCCAACTTTCATCAATTGGCCGATAACACTCCCAACTTTCGATTTGTACACCAGCACTCCCAACTTTCAACTTATTGGCGGATAACACTTCCTAACTAAACGAACCCTAACCCAGTTAGCTAATATCAGCTGCCATGTCATCAAAAATGCCATGTCAGCTGCCACATCAGCTGCGACGTCATCGAAAAATGTCATGTCAACTGCCACATCATCTATCACGTCATCCAAGATGCCACATCAGCTGCCACGTCAGCAAATAGGGACATATCAGATGCCACGTCAGCAAAAACTAACTGGGTTAGGGTTCAGTCAGTTAGGGAGTGTTATCAGCCAACAAGTTGAAAGTTGAGAGTGTTGGTGTACCGAAAGTTGAGAGTGTTATCAGCCAATTGGTAACAGTTGAGATTATTCAAATCCAATATCCCAAATATTTATTACCCACAATGTTGGGGATAACTCTTTTGTGGGTTTATAAGTGCTGTGCCGGTTAATCATGTCTCGGTTTCTATACTGGGCCCAATATGTATTGACAAACATATAAAATTGTAGACAAGATTAAAATTCTTAATTGTCCCAAGTTATAAAAGATTTTCATATGCCTTGTGCATTTAAATCAATTTTGAAATATTTTCAAAACGAGTCAGTTAATTGTATTTACCAGTGAAAACTGACGTATTTTCAAAAGATTAAGTTACAGTTACAATACGAAATAGCCTGGAAGCTGCTTGGTATTGAAATAAGAGGATCTTGCAAATCCTTAGATATGCCTAAAGCTGTTGATTCCTTTTTGTACATTTTACGATCCGCCCATGGATCAATATTTTATTCAAATTTGAATACGTCATATATAATGGAATTTTTAATTCTTTAACACGACAATCCAAACATTTCTAACGAATAACATTGGTACCAATATCGGTATGTTTTCGATCATTGTAAAACAAGTGCCATGTACTTTTGGGCATATCTTTTACGTGGCGACATACTTATTTTTTCTATCAAAATTTTATTAAAAATCGGACGGCTCAAATATAACTGACTTTTTTATTCTATAATGTGACAATTTGGACCGATTCTAACCGAATATCATTGGTACGGGTACTTGTATTCGTTTATATGGTTTTCGATAGATATAAAACAAGTATTGATGTCCTATTGAATATATCTTTTTGGGCTGCTATATCAAGTTATGATATTCTACTAATACTATAACGAAGTGAATCAATATCGATCAAATGTCCAACACAACTCGCGAAAAGCAACACCGGTTCCATTTGAAAATACTTATAGCATTCACAATGGTAAGGCCAAAAACATTAAAAAATGTGGCGGATAATTTCCACATCTGCTTTTCGTTCACATGGTAAAGGCTAAAAACGCCTAAAAGCAGCTTATTATTATATAAATAAAAAGATGGCTACTAAGCTACAGTATGTTGGACCGTTTTTTTATTTTATATATATTTTTTTTATTTTGAAACTTATCACCTCAACTTTCATTATTGATAATTATACTCTTTCGACTTTCTAAAAACTTTGTAAAATGTCATTGTGACTCCTCTTGAGTTTTACGTGCTTAAAATTAATGTATGGGTCGGTATAAAACTGAATCACATCAAATATAATACGTTTTTGTGCTTATTTTTATGGACGCATTCAGTTGGTGTACATTTTGATGTAGATTTTGTTTGGAAGTGAGTTTGATCAAATATAATATGTTTTCATTAGACTTTCATTAGACTGTATAAACTCGAGTTACTTTATGTTTCATGAGTCATATCAGATATAATACGTTTTTGTGCTTATTTTTATTGATGTTTTCGGTTAGTCTATGTTCTGACATGTATCTATCTACGTGTTGGTATAAATTTAAGTTGGTTTATGTTTCGACGTAATGACATTTTGACCCCCTCGAGCTTTACGTGGTTATTTCTATGTACCTATAGGTATAAATTCAATTTGGTTTACGTTTCGGTATAATATTTTCCCGAAAATGAGTCATGCTTATTTCTATGTACGTATTGGTATAAATTCAATTTAGTTTACAGAAAGTAATTTTTTTCGAAAATGATTTATGTCAAATATAATATGTTTTGTGCTTAATTTTATGAACAATATGCAATTAAAATTTTTTATACATATATCACGTTAAAACCGATCACCACAAAGCGGGGGAATAAATTCTAGTTACATTAAAAACTATAATGAAAAACCATAAATAAGCAACATATTTTTGCATAGTTGTTGTATCCTTAGCTTTGGGAGTTTTTTTTAAATCAATTTTTACTTTCTGACTCTAAGGTAGCGTTTGTTATGCAGAAATGAGAGGTGAAATGGAATGGATCATTGTGAGAGAATGAAGAAAAGAGTGTTTGGTTGGTCGATAGAATGGAATCGCCCATTCCAAAATTCATTTTACTCCCTCAAAATCATTTCATCCGTCTCCCTGTTTTTTTTTTCATTCCTTATTCACCCTTCATTAACAACAAAACAACCCACCACTGTTGCCACCACCCACTACCACCGTCATCCGCTGCCGTCACCCACCTCTGCCGCCACCTGCCACCACTGTTGCCGCCACCTACTACCGCCGCCGCCACCCACTGTTGCCGTCGCCACCTTCGATTATCACCACCATCGTCGCTGCCACCTCCGATCACCGCCGCGGTCACCACCCAACTCCGCCACTGCTATCAACCGCCACTACCCACCGCCACTGCCGCTACCACCTACGACCACTGTCGTCGCCGCTATCACCCCCGACCACCGCCGCCACCCACCTTCGCCGTCATCCACCCCCACCACAGCTATCACTACCCACCGCCGTCACCACCTACCACTGCCGCCGCTACAACAACCACCCCCCCCTAAAGCTTCAATCTTTGGTAATTTAACCCCTTTGATTAATTTGATCTTTCACTTCTAATTCAAAAGTTTTCATCTTTACAATTTAACCCCTATGATATTTTTTATATTTTAACCTAAAACTTTTCATCTTTTGTAGTTTAACCCCAACATTTTTTTTACTTTCAAAGTGTAAAAGAGGCTATGAAAAAAAAAGTAGCATCTTCTTAGACCCTGTAACTTTACCCCATTTTTCATTGAGGCAATTGCACTTGAAATATCCAGGTGATGGTTCGTAGATTTCCGGACAAATAAATAAATTCTGGCGAGATTCCAGCCATATTCCTTCTACTTTTCTATACCAATATACTAATATTTTAGAACTTTTGTACTAAATTGATGATATTAAGTTTTATATAATAGTTTATTTATTTGAAAAGTATTATTATTTTTCTAATACATAATATGAGTTTGGGTTTTTTTTATAATAATAACTAGCATAAACCAAATAATTGTTTCGACATGTACCAAAAGGACCCATTTTGACCCATTACTAAACATTCCTCAAAGTTTGGTACATTCAAAAAGGACCCATTTTGACCCATTCAAACACCAAACTTTGAGGAATGTACCATAAACCAAATAATCGTCTCATCACTCCTCCTACGTGGGACAAGATGCTACTTTCCCATTTATTTCAGCATTTAATGTTTCAAACACCAAACTTTGAGCATCGATATCTCATTCATCTTAGGTCCGTTTTGGACGTGGTTTAGTTCGTTGTGAAGCTCTTCCAACATAGAACACAAACCCACAAAGAAATATATCAATAAACCTCAGTTTATAATATTTATTTATCGTCCAAAATTAGGAAATACCCATTTCCTATATTTGTGAAAAATCCTATTTTCACAAAATTCCAACAATCCCCCACATGAATGGAAATCGATCTTTTCCCTTTCAAGTTTCAACGATACAAATTCAACAGTCAAGTACTGCGAGGTAGTCGTAACCTTTGAACCCTCTTTTGTGAAGTTTACTTAGCCTCCTAGGGTCTTGTAGATGCGGTGTCTTTGAACAATCCCCTATTATGTAGGCGACAATATACATTCACACAATACAATCCCTAGTTTTGTCATCTCCTATGGTTGTGTCCGTTCATGGTCATGGAACACTTTCCTGATTCTGCGAGAGCTCTAGGATTTGCGCCTCCCCACAAATCCATTCGAAGCGACCCCACTTCTCTCTAACATAGGTGATTCCTCGAATCATTAAAAGCATCATGGTTAATTTGGATTTCCCTAAATCCTTAACCTCAATATGCTTATCCTTATTTCATGTCACTGATTGGAATGGACTAGGAAGTATACGACTCCCTTTTTAATCTTTTGGGGCACCCCCACAGTGACTCCCTTTTGGGTTTATGATTAAGTTTGCCTATTGAACCTAGATCTTGGGATCTCCAGTCAACTAGGTTAGGTTTCCCTCATATTCCCTTCATCCATGGGCTTTAGTCCCATTCCTCTTGACGTCTTATAAACTAAATCTTTGCTTAAGCCTTTCGTTAACGGGTCTGCAATGTTCTCTTTTGACTTCACATAGTCAACCGAGATAATACCCGTTGATTAGTTGACGTACTGTGTTGTGCCTACGTCGAATGTGAAAGGCAATCTGCCATTGTACATAGAGCTTTGTGCTCTCATAAGCGTTGATGTATTGTCACAATGTATGCAAATTGCCGTCAACGGCTTTGGCCATCTTGGAATATCTTCCACAAATTGACATAGCAACTCCGCCTCTTCACCGCTTTTATCTAAAGCGATGAATTCGGATTCCATCGTGGATCTAGCTATAACAGTTTGCTTGGACGACTTCCAAGCTATAGCTGCTCCCGCAAGTGTAAACACATATCCACTTATCGATCTATGATCCTTTATATCCCAGATCCAGTTCACATCAGTGTATCCTTTGATCACTGTTGGATGACGGGTATAATGTAATCCGTAATCTCTCGTGTATCTTATGTATCTCAGCACCCATGTGATAGCTTTCCAATGATCATCATTTGGATTACTAGTGTATCTACTTAGCCTGCTTACTGCATATGCTAAGTCGGGTCTAGTACATGTCATTAGATACATGAGACTACCAATGATCTTTGAGTACTCTAACTGAGCAACTCCTTCGCCTCTATTTTTCCTTAGACGCTGGGTGTTATCAATTGGAGTTCGAGCTATACTCGTATCTTCCGAATTGAATTTCCAAGGATCTTGTCCACGTAGTGAGTTTGACTTAAGACAAGACCATCTTACGTTCTAGTGATTTTTACACCAAGAATCACATCCGCTAAGCCCATGTCTTTCATGTCAAACCTTGCTTTCAACATGTCTTTAGTTGAGTTGATCATATGATCGTTACTCCCAATGATAAGCGTATCATCTACATAAAGACATAAAATCACATAACCTCTTGGTGTGTCTTTATAGTAAACACATTTGGCGCACTCATTTATTTTGAAACCATTGTCAATCATGACATGATCAAACTTTTGGTGCCATTGTTTTGGAGCTTGCTTCAAGCCGTACAAAGACTTGACCAATTTACATACTTTGCCCTCTTTTCCTGGGCCGGAAAACCCTCGGGTTATTCCATGTAAATCTCTTCTTCTAAATCGCCATTTAGAAATGCGGTTTTTACATCCATTTGGTGAACTTCCAAATTTCTTAAAGCCGTAATAACAAGAACCAATCTTATAGAGGTTATTCGTGTCACAGGTGAGTAAGTATCAAAGTAATCTAGAACTTGTTTTTGTCTAAACCCTTTTATTACTAACCTCACATTGTATTTATCAATACTTCCATCAGCTTTCATCTTCCTTTTTAATATTCAATGATATCAAAGTGGTTTACAACCAGGTGGAAGATCTACTAACTCCCAAGTATGATTTTGCAATACAGAATCAATTTCATTCTTAATTGCTTCTTTCCATTGAGGTCCTTCCACGGAAGAAACCGCTTCGCGATAGGTATTGAGCTCACCTTCAACCATATAGCTCATGAAGTCTGGCCCAAAGGATTTTGCAACCCTTGGCCGTTTACTTCGTCTAAGTTCACACTCGTCGACCTCTGGTCGTTCATGTCTTTCATCTAGCCATGTAGATGAACTTGGACCTGCTTCATCAACCGTTGTTGGTGAAATTTCATGTGGTTCTCCTAGCATAGGAAACACATTTTCAAAATATGAGACGATGTTAGGATTTGCCTCCATGATAGTGTTTACGTGGACATTTGGATTCTTGGACTCATGTACAAGAAAACGATGTGCACTACTTTGATGTGCATATCCTATGAATACATAATCAACAGTTTTGGGTCCTATTCTAAGAGTCTTAGGAGGTGGTACAATCACCTTTGCTAGGCACCCCCACACTTTCAAGTATTTGTACGAAGGCTTCCTTTTTCTCCATAACTCATATGGAATTTCGTCCCTATTTTTGAGTGGTATGTTGTTCAAAAGATAATTCGCTGAGAGAATCGTGTCCCTCCACATTTCTCGGTTCACACCCGAACTGATCAACATGGCGTTCATCATTTCTTTTAATGTGCGGTTCTTACATTCCGCAACGCCATTTGATTGTGGAGAATAAGGAGGTGTACACTCATGTACAATGCCATTTTTTGCGCATAAATCCGCAAAAGGTGCAACACATTCACCTCCTCGGTCGCTTCTCACCAATTTTATCTTCTTTTTAAGTTGATTTTCAACTTCGTTTTTGTACAAGATAAACTTTTCTATTGCTTCATCTTTACTTTTAACTAAATATACATAGCAATATTTAGTACAATCATCAATAAACGTGATAAAGTACTTATTTCCTCCACGTGTGGGAACCGCTTTTAAATCACACATATCCGTATGAATTAAATCAAGGAGTTCGGTTATTCTTTCAACCGATTTATACGATGATCTTGTAAGTTTGGATTCTACACATGACTCGCATTTGTAGCCGGACTCGATATCGAATGTTGGTATCATATTAATTTTATTAAACGTCGTAATGAATCAAAATTTACATGTCCTAGTCTACCATGCCAAACATTAGAAGACTCAATCATGTAAGTAGAAGTAGAAATTTCATTCATGTTTTTCTTGGTGTTAACCACCGTTACATTCATTTTGAACATTCCATTAAGGGCATAGCCTTTTCCAACATACATTCCACATCTAGATAAAACAAATTTGTCCGATTCAAACACTAGACGAAAACCAAACTTGTTGAGCATCCAACCCGATACGAGATTCTTCCGTATATCCGGGACATAGAGGACTTTGCTTAACGTGAGCTCCTTGCCAGAAGTCATCTTCAAGATCACTGTGCCTTCACCCTTGATGTCGGCGATAACTTTATTTCCCATATAAAGCTTTTCTTCACCTGTTGCTTCCTTGAATGTTGAGAACAACGACTTGTCTCCACAAACATGGCGGGTTGCTCCCGTGTCAACGAACCATCCTGGTGGGTTATCACCCACCACGTTGACTTCTTCAATCATAGCCGCTTCCTCGGTTATCATTGCAATTAGAGGCATACCATCCTCATCAACCATATGCGCACGCTCACGCTTAGATTTCTTGCATTCGTTAGCACGATGCCCTATCTCGTTTCAATTGTAACAAGTACCTTGAAAAGGCGCAGACTTCTTTTTCACAGCCCCCTTTCTTGGTCCAAGGTTGTTAACTTTGGCTTTCCCTTTGTCCTTTTTCGTCGGTTTACCCCTTTTGCCTTTGGAGGATTCCCCAACTTCCACCATATTTGCTTTAGCCGCAGCTTGCGTAATGGTGCCTTTTTGGGCTACCCTGTTGTCCTCTTCTATTCGAAGGCGGACCACAAGTTCCTCCACCGTCATTTCCTTTCGCTTATGCTTTAGGTAGTTTTTGAATTCTACCCACGACGGAAACAATTTTTCAATTATTGCTGCCACTTGAAACGTCTCGCTAAGTACCATGCCCTCAGCGTGGATGTCATGGAGTATAATTTGCAACTCTTGGACTTGGTTCATAACAGTCTTGTTGTCAACCATCTTGTAGTCCAAGAAACGGGCGACAATAAATTTCTTTGTTCCCGCATCCTCCGTTTTGTACTTTTTGTCCAAGAGATCCCATAATTCTTTGGAAGTCTTGACATTGTAGTACACATTGTACAATGCATCCAAAAGGCCATTAAGCACATATCCTCGACATATGAAATCCGTATGCTTCCAAGCATCAACCGCGCACTGAGCTTGAGCGTCGGTCTCCCTTTCCGCAGGTTGGGGAGCGGTTTCAGTCAAGAACCTCGCAAGGTTCATGGTGGTCAAGTAGAAGAACATCTTCTGTTGCCACCTTTTGAAGTGGAGACCCGAGAACTTCTCAGGTCGTTCAGCATGGTTTGCCACTGTGGACGCTCCCACAGTGTTGGCAGGGGTTCCAACAACAAAGTTGTTAACATTCGTGTTCACATTCGTATTGTTTTCAGTCGACATTCTGAAATAAAAATTAAAGTTTTAGTCCAAATTCTATTTTAACTCAATAAAAACATAAGTAAACTTCAATTTTTAAATTACCACGAATTTAACGTTTGGCTTCTAAGTCCAACTTTGAAGACCAACAACATAAAATTCTTATAATTTTTAGCGCACTTACTGTTTGGCTTCTAAGTTCAACTTTGAAGACCAAAACAGAAAGTTTTTATAAGTAATTTTAAGAACGAAACGAAGAAATCCGAAATCATTTTCAACCAAAGTCGCTCCTTTGAAGATGAAAACGAAAAGAAAAAAATGTTTTTAAAACACAAACCGAGTGAAACTAAACTTGTTTGAATCATAAACGAAGTGGTTTTGATTCTACAGAGTTTGTTTGAATCACAAACTTGTTTGTATTTTTGACCGCGCGCGCGTGGATCAACAGAGGCTGCAAGGACCAGGCGGGTTGACCCTGGAGGGTGGCGTGGCAAAGGCGTCCAAGTACACAGGTAGTGACGCATGGTGCAAGCAGTCCGGGTAGGCGCGAGGACTCCTGACATGCGCGCACGTGGCGCATCAAGGTGAACCAGTATGGCGCGACTGTGTGGCGTGACCAGATAGGTTCCCTGGTGACGTGGCGTACGCGTGCAAGGGCAAGGGGTGGCGCACCAGTAGGCTCGCGCCAGAGTGGCGCGCATGGAGGAGCACCAGCTGACTGGCGTATAGAACGAGCCAGGATGGCGAGTAGGCGCGCGAGCAAACTGTAGCTTCCTGAATTCAATGACAAAGCAGTTACACTTCAGCATTTGAAACTGCCATTGACTGAGACATTGAATAACAAATTAAACTGCATTAAAGACGTTTAATACAGAATATTTCGTCCATTCAATTCAGTTTTTCGGTTTCATCTACACCTCCACTATAAATAGGAGGGTGTATCATTGTAGCAAAGACACCGAAAAACACCAACGAATTCTCTACAGAAAATTCATCTTCTTCTCCTTTTTTGCAACAAGGTACACCTTCGAGTTGTCGTCATCTCCGGCAGTGCAACTGCTTGGGCTGTTGTATCCTGGAAACAAACGAGTTCTCCTGGGAGACTCGAAATTTGTTTTAAGGGACCCGTGTCTAACAAGATCCTCAGCCAAGAACTTACTTTTCTGTTTGAATTTTGTTGATGTATTTCTCTTATTTCAGTTGTAAAAGTATTGTAATTTACAGTTTTATTTATTTCTGTATTGTAATTCAAATTTATAAAAGGTTTTTATTTATTTTACGCGAACGGATTCCTATAAGAGGCGATGACTTTTAACAACTATGCTTCTCTCGTGTTATGAACTTATGAGCTCTGACAATCTCTCTTCAAATTTCTTTCAAGAAACAAAAGCTGAAGTTTTCTATATATAGGGAAAAAAGCAAAAGTTAAAAGGATCAAAGGCAATGTTACGGGTCAAATATCCCAATTCACTTTTTCTTTGTACAAGTTTTGTACAATTGTCGATGGGTTTAGATGGCCCTTTTATGAGTTATAGCTAAAAAAAATATATGAAAGTTAATAAACAATACACCCTTGGTTTTTTTAGCTGCAACGAGAATTGAATAAAGCATCATTTAAAACTTTTATCCTTAAATTATCAATAAGATTATAAGAACTATGATCATCATGACAGCATGCCTTTGCTATATGAGAACTGATTAAACAAAAATGGACAAGAGTCGAGTTGGGTTGGGTTACCCGATACACTTTATGTCTAAAAGTATCTATCTACTATATTAAAAGAATTCATTTTGGATTATGGTGTTTTTGAAGCATCAAGCTTAAAGCTTTCATGTGGATTTAAAAAAGGGCAAAAAATAATATGGGAGTTTTTGGGATAGGATTAATTTTTCTAATTTCTCCTGATTACATGCTCTTTGATATCTTAATCACATTGTTGCAGCCTATTGAACTGTAATTTGGCATCACTTTTTTTTTCAATTGTGAACTTTGGGTTACGAGGAAATCTTGCATTGCTTGATCTAGATTGTTTTGTGCAGGGCCCAAGTAGCTAGAACCCGTTTGCGTATAAATGGTATGATGCCAAGGAGGGGATTCTTGGGAAGAGTATGAAGGTTTGTTGATGAAAAAATTGTATCTTTTAATTTGAAGAACTTGAATATCTTTATAGTCGAATGTACGCTAATTGATGTGGTTTATTGTTTGATCATGTTAGGATTGGATGTGATTTAGTGTGGGGTTTGGGAGAATCGGAATTGAGATTTAGAAGAGTAGAAGAACAGGAGATGTGTTTGTTCTTGAATGGAATCAAAGTGCAAGATACTCGCAGAACCATATTGATAACACGCTCTTACGGTTCTATCTAGCCCCATAGAGAGTAAATTTTAAAGCTCTCATGTAAGGCTCTTTTGATCTTTGAAAGTCTAAGCATGCTGATTACTTTACTTTCTTAATTTCTTTAAAATGACTTCAGTTTAAATGTTAATTGAATTGTAGCTTAATTTCATTGGTATTATGAAAAAAATGGAGCTTTTAGTCCTTTTGACTTTTACACAAATGATTTTACTTTCTTGTTGCTAGAATGTGTCTAACTCTGTCTTTTTTGTAGTTGTAGCTAATGTGAGCCAACAATTCGACATCAATGAGAATAAGCAAACCATAGTTATTGACTAGCTCATTGAGGTAACTTTTCAGTCAATCGGATTCTAAGATTTTAAACTTTAAAGTTAAGTTAAATTTGTATAAGAATCCCAATCATTAGATCATACCCTTCAATGGTTTTCGGTTCTGGTCTTAGTGAAATTTATATATAAAGGTGAGAGGAGTGTTTCAGTTGCAGAAAATTGGTGGTGGCAGATGCTGCTGCGCTGTCTCAGTAGCATCCACGAGTATCGGGTTGTATTTCTTATCCTTTCACATGCATCACAATATTTATAATCCGGTCGTCGAACATAGAACATAAAACGAGGATCCAACGCAAGTTGGATCCTTTCAAGGTATAGCAAGTCTATTGTGTGTGGAATAAGTCTTAAAACGTTAGTTTATTTTAATTAGGGGCTGTTTTTTGACTTGAGGGTATGTGATTTATAATTTGTATTTATTAAGATTGACGAGAGAGAATTCGTGGTGGTCTGAACTATTGATACAATTGAAACCACCTATTCCCTATGAATACAAATAAAAAAACACCCATTTAAATAAAAAGTCTTTTAAAAGAATGACATTGTTTAAGCTTGGCAACAGTTTTTCCTTGGAGACTACACTCTCCTTATTCAAGACGGTGATAGAAATGTTCTTGACCAGGTTAGTTTTTGAATAATTTTTCTTCAGAAATACCTTTTTCCGTAGTTAAAATATGTCTATTTACATTTACATTTACATTTACAAAATAATCAAGCATACAGACGCATTGGATTCGATTGAGATCACATGTTTTATATAGTTTGTATTATGTGTGTATTTATAGAGTTTGTATTATGTGTGTGTAGGATTTGATTCAGAGGCTGTTACATTGTACAGGTTGGGATAAGTGGGGGTGGTAGCTTGCCTATGCATGTCGACAAGTATTTTGAGGTTAAAGCTTTCGTTCTAATACATTACCGGTAGCGTAGGCAATTTTTACCCCTTTACTTGCGAATGGGTCAATTTGAGTTTGTACTTTATCTCAAACGGGTCAAGAAAAAAGCTACATAAAGGCTAACATGTCAAACGATTCTATTTTAATTTATACAACGTCCCAAATCATTTCACTCAATGATATGGATTATTATTTTAGTAATAATTATTTATATATAAATTATTAAAGATGGATGAAAAAGTTGTGGGGTGAGCCAACCTGAAGTATTCAGGATGAAGCAAGTTATTTTTAAAATTGTTGAAAACGCGACACTTATAGTATAGATGGGAGGCATTTATATTTATTATTATAAGTTATTTTATGGGCCTTAGCTGGTGCAAAAATAGAAGATGATGTAATACCTTTTGTGAAAAATATGATCGACGACTTCAAAAATCAGCAATTGTTAATTGTTTTATCATTATTATTGTTATTGCCATCTCTGGTGGCATGCACGGTGAGGTAGTTCAAAGCATGAAACTTTCATTATCCTTTTTGAGTTGGTTGCTAAATTGTTTTATATACTTCTTTAGTAATTGTCTTAATCGACCTTATATCTTTTATTTATCTCCGAGTCAATGGTCTCCCCTCTTAAGAAAAATCCTATTTGTTTAATGGTGACTTTGTTGACCTGGGATCCTTTTATGTATTCTGTAGAGGTTATTCTCACTTTGTTGAACTGGTGCACACATGCTTAATCAAGAAATTTCAAAGCTGGTGAATTGGGCCTTAAAGCCTCTACATAGCATTAATGTGCTTGGCAATGTGGGCAATAAGTCAATGGACCTACAACAGGTTTGTTTTATATGATATTTATTTTTGGTGCTCTTGGTGGTCTTGAATGATGAGTCTGGTCCACTCCTCACTGGGCACTTGCCATAGAGCTTTTATGTAGTCTAGAATCCCTCTCCCTACGATCAGCTTTATATATTCAATATTTATATATATATTTTGTTGGAAGTGGCAATGGCCCATTTGTCTCAAGAACTACACTCTGGAGAGAGTCATTATTGACCCGTATTTTACTCGGATCACATCTAAGGTATAGCATGTGATGTATCTACGATTTTGATTGTTTTGCTTTTTTTTTAATGTTTTGTTGACTGGACCTTTTCTTTTTATTCCTTTTTTAAGATGCATAGTTACGGAAATTGAGGTGAAGCCAATTGGTTCTTGGCGGGCAAAATCAGACGATGACCGAAAAGGTCTAGGGGAGCTTGGGCACTGGCATTTACCTGATGGCACCTTATGTGCTCCGGTTGAAGTGGAATCTAAGAACCAAGCAGGCAACTATAAACATGAGTAAAATTAATAATATTAGATACATGAAGAGAGGTAAAGGAAAATATCAAGACCAAATGATGGTTAAATGTCTTTTATTGGAACGAACACGACAAAATTGCAAGGCTTTTGGGAACACGGTTTAGCCGGTGGAACTTTTGTCCGCTAATGGTTTATATTAACACAAATCCTGCTTCAAGTGTAGCCATTGCAAAGGTAAGAAGGTCATATGTTTGTTTGGTCGGGTTGGCTTACTTGGGTGGATTGCTTCTATTTCTTCTTTTGGTGGGGACTGCCCCTCTTTTAGCGGGGCGTTGTAGTTTTGCTTTTGTTGTTTCGGCTCGGCTTAGTGTCTTGCTATGCCTGTGTCGTTTGGTCTGGTGAATAAAGCGTCATTGGCTGTACAAAAAAAACATATTTGTTTGGAAATCTATAAGAAGTTACTGGTTTTGGAGATAGATCGAGAAACATATTGAACTTTATATTAGATAGAATCAAAATGGAAGAATGTTGGTATTGGTTTTTGAAAAGATGTACAATTAATTATATGTTTTCTATTGAAGTTGGTCAATTATCTTTAGTCTTGAATCATGATCCTTTAAAGCAAATGCTTTATTGGTACCAAATTATCATCTGATTCTGTATTAGTACTAAATAAATTTGGTGATACTCATTTAATCTGTTCATTTGTGTACCTGTTATGATATCAATTTTTAAATTAGGGTTTTTTAATTTTCTTGACAGTCAATTTTTCTTACTTTTATATATATATTTTTTTAGGATTTTGTGATATGAGTTTCGATACTTTTATGATTTTCCAGTTTGTGAGAATTCCACTTTCAACAACCCTTATTTTCATCTCGACCTATCTATTTAGATAGGTTCTCAATTCTATAAATTTATGTGGGAACCATCATCAAGTTATATGGTAATTATCCTTTTCATTTAGTTTCCCTTTGTATATATTAGTTAAAGATAATAAATCCATTTAATAAAATGTTTTATTTTTTTACATTTATTTCCTTTATCGTATGTGAATCACAGAACTAAGTCGTTGCTTCCACAATCACGGATCGTTCCCCAGTCGCTTCTTTTGTGATCAGTCAGTCCCAATTTCGTAATCTATGTTTGTAAATCTGTAATTTTATTATTTATACTGTTCACAAGTGAGACATTACTAGGTATGGACGGGTGAGTCACCGTCATTACCTGGTATGTTTGTTTGATTGTTTATCTTTTACACTATGAGATACGTCAGTCCTCATTTGCTACTACTAAGTGGTCGGTCTGGTTAAATCTGGTTTTACCTGGACAGGTTATAAGTGTTGGATAACAACTTGCCTGTAGATTTAAATAAGCATTTGATGAAATGGAGGAATATATGTAATTATAGGGCCACGTAAGTTCACTTGAAATAAAAAAAAATAAAGGTTGATTAATATTGTGTTTATTTGGATCATAGATTATGTTGTTAAAGTGAAATTGCGTGAAAATAGAGGTTTAGCTACAAAGGCTTGGGGGTTGTCCCATGTGATTGGATGATTATATTGAAGAATGATGATAGGTAGGTGTTGAAGAAAAGAGAAATGAAACTGAAGTAACATGTTTAACATTTCTTTTAAGCAACTACTACTTGTGTAGTACACGGGTTTTATTATTTTATGTAATATGTAATTCATTTATATAACTATTTACAAGATTAACATTAGAGGACCCTAACCCTCCAATAGATTGCTTGATGTTTTATTACTCTCCTATACTTTGGATTCAAATGTATTGCAACCGGTTCTCAAAGTCGAAGGTTATTTTATTAGTGCAGGTCTTCGTTCCTTAACTTTTGCTTTTCACTCATCTTGCACAGTGATTAATCCATTGGCCGTATGTTTTACAATAACAATCAACAAGAGTTAAGGGTAGTCACTTTCTAGAGTTGGTTTGCACTTGAAACATGTCTTCTCTCATAGTCAATTGTATGTTGCTTTTTAAGGGAAAAAACACGAGATAGAGTCAAACTACTAATACCTGATAACGGGATACCTACGGATAAAACAACTAATGTGGTTTATAAAGCGATTTTCAACGAATTGTGATCGTTGCATATTCATGTATTTCAATTTGTCGTTGTAATCTAATATTTCTGTTTGTGTTTTAACGTGTATAAAGTTATAATATTTATGTCGACGGTGATAATGAAAATATATTTTCTTTTAGCAACCCGTGGAATTCACGGGATCTTAAACTAGTTTATATATGTATATGATTTCAAAAACCTTATTATAACTTTCAGAATAGAGTTAACTGCCATTTTCGTCCTTGTGGTTTTTTCACTTTTGCCATTTCAGTCCAATTTTAAAAAATGCGCAATTTTCCTCCTTAACATAATGGAAACGTGACATTTCAATCCAAAAATCATAACCCAGCTAAGTCAGTGTGTAAATAAGGACTGATTATGTAAATTTGTTAATATAAAGGACCATTTAAGTAAAATGTATACATATATATATAATTATAAAATGTATAATATATACACACAACATACAGATGCACTCTCTCTCTCTTTCTACTCTCTGTCTCTAAACCACCACCACCATCACCTTCACCTCCACCGCCGCCACCACCACCGGCCTCCGCCAGACTGCCTCCCTCTTCCGGTTGCCTCCTTTGCGAAGGAGAGGGTTTTGGAGGTAAAAGGGGCCCTGCCACTCTTCCGGCTGCCTCCCTCGCCGGCGTCGTGATGAGCGGTGGTTGTTGTAATCGACAAAGGATGGTGGCTGCACTTAGGGTTCATCCTGTTGATCCCGGCACAACCGACTGTCTAGCAGCGGTGACGGACATCCTTGATGGTTGGTTTACAGCGGTGGTGGTCGGCTGACGACGGACGTACGATGCGTGACACGTTGTTGCTCTCTGCCTTGGCTTTGATTTTATTCGTTTACGTCGATGTTGTTAACAATCTGACTATGATGATGTGGTTATGTGTTTGGTGGTGTTTTGATTTTTAGTGATTTCAAGAACTATATTGTTTTGATTGATTTAATTTAGTAAGACTCTGTTTTGTTGTGTTTGATTAGGTGTTGAAGGATGGTTGAAACCCTGTTTGATGGCATATTTAGGGTTGATCAGATTGATCCAGATGGCAAGAAATTTCTCAAAGGTTATATATTTGTTTCCGCTTAAAGTTTTTATATTTATTCAATTAGAATATATATTGAAGAGTAGTTAAAATAGTGGTCTGTTTGGGAGGTAAAGTGTAGAATAATGCTGCAAATAAGTTTTTAGTTTATAAAAATTCTGACATGTGGAAGTCTAATCTTGAAAACGTTTGTTTGCTTCGTTACAGAGAGAAATTGGTGACCCATTTGTTTTTTAAGGATTGTAAAGATTCTACAGACGAAATTGGTTGCCCTTCTACCTCCTTTTTCCCGTTCCATTTCCGGTGAAGTCTGGCGGAGGCCGGTGGTGGTGGCGGCAGGTGATGGCGGTGGTGGTTTAGAGAGAGAGAGTAGAAAGAGAGAAAGAGTGCATCTATGTGTTGTGTGTATATATTATACATTTTATAATTATAATTATATATATATATTTATACATTTTACTTAAACGGTCCTTTATATTAAGAAATTTACATAATCAGTCCTTATTTACACACTGACTTAACTGGGTTATGAATTTTGGACTGAAATGGTACATTTCCAGTATGTTAGGGAGGAAAATGACGCATTTTTTAAAATTGGACTGAAATGGCAAAAGTGAACGAATCACAGGGATGAAAATGACAGTTAACTCTTCAGAAAAACCGATATAAGATGTTGCAGCGATTCAATATACATTGCAGACAATTTTCACAACCCGGACTATTTGACATGGTTTCTTTCTAACTAAATATTGTACCCATTTGACCACCCTTAAAAATCTAAGAAACAACCCGAATCAATCCACTCATAAGTAAATGGATCGATATTGCCACCTTATTAAAATAATACAATATCCAAGGGTGCCTTAACAACCTCGGGCCTACGGGTGGCGGGTCAACCTCTAGCATTGCTATCATATTAAGGGTGGCATGCAAATCATCAAGCGTAACAGACAGATATTTAGCATTTCACGTATAGTCATGTGTAAGCAGTTTACGTTTAAAGCGTTTAAGCGTAGTGTGTAGTGTCTTTTGATATGGAACGTATGTAACACCCAAAAGTGCGTTTAAAGCGAAAATGGGTCAAGTATACTCACAGTGCGTGCTTAAAAAGGTAAACACGAGCTAGATGAGGCTGGGAGAGTGCCAGATCAGCCAGTAGGCGGGAACAGAAATGCATCAGTTTTCCAAAGTGCTGAAACGGTCGAAAACGAAGTCCCGGAGGATAAAAACTCAGTTCATACGAATTGGTTTTGGTGTGAATTGGTCCAGTTTGTACGAATTGAGTCCTTGTACAAATTGACTGTTTTGTGTCCAAAATCGAGTGTTTATCGCGTCTTTCTTCGGGAAATCGAGTGCTCATCACTCTAGCCTTAAACTACCGATCAAAAACTAGAGCCAGGGAGGTCTTTGGAGCAGTTTAGTCACTTGAAGGAACTTGGGCTGGTTCGTACGAACTGAGTCATTTCGTACGAGCCAGTCCAGTTCGCACAAGTTGACTGCTTACGTCTTCATGCGTCCGGAACTGAGTTTTCGCTTAAAACGGATGTGATTTCGAGTCCATTCCAGGCAGGTTTCGACTCCATTTCGTCCCACTATCCAGTGAACGAAACATATTTCGGTTTTAGTCCGTTTTACTGTAAAAATCAAGTTAAAAACAGTTTTATTAAGATTGAACACTCGGTAAGTCGAAATAACAAGATTTCTAGCTTGGGAAGCCATGGCTAAGCCCAATATACTCATCCAAGTGTAAATTCAAGATAAAATAGAAGGTTTTATGAAAAAGATGAAGGTTTTCGTAAACAAAAGAAGTTTGGATGAAATCAAAGGTAATATTGTGTAAATTGTAGTGGAAATCGTTGTGGTTTGCATGAAAGTAGTTGTTTCTTACTTGGAATTCAGAGAAAAACGGGTAGGGGTAGTTCTGTGCGAAGTGGCAGCAAGGGGAGTGCGTGTGGGTAAGTGAGGTATTTATAGGTGAAGAAAAGAAGGGGTTTGGGAGACAATTCGTACGAATTGGTCAATTCGTGCGAATTAGGCAATTCGTACGAGTTGTCTAGTTTTGTACGAATTGTTTCCAATTCGCGTTTGGTGATTTCGTTTGTATTAGTTAGTTATATTAAGCGTTTTAGCGAGGCGTTAAGCGTTGTGTTGCGTATAAGTGCGATAAATCGAGTTAAATGAGCGAGCGAGCGTGTGGGCGTTTAAGTGAGCATAATACATATAAAACGTGTAAAAACATAGTATAACATATCCAACATTAATAGTCGCGTTTCGTTTGCGTTGCAATGAACGTTTGAGTATTAAGCGTATAAATGCGTAAAGAAGTGTGATGAAAATGTATTTAGGATATCGTAAATCCCTATTATATTCGAATTTCGGAGTACAAGCGGTTACGATTTGAAATAACAACAATAATAGGAAACAACCGAAAGACGGGTTGTTACATAAGCGTTAAGAAAAAGGTTTCACAAAAAGTGTCCAGTACACTTATAATTATGAAAATAACATGTGACGTGACATTATTTCACCTTTTACATTGATTTGAAGACAAGATGAACAATAAGATAAGTGATATGAAGAAAGGTAGTAGGTTTGAATCCCTAACTACAAAATTCGTGATCTGGAGTGATGATTATGTGCAATAAAATAGATTATCAACAAACGTAATCACTTTTTCTTGTTCTATCGGTCTGAAATCATAACCCTACACCATTATTTATGCGACAAACATCTGTTTAGAATCAAGAATTAAGAACCAAATGGTAGCAGGAGTCTTTATGACGAGGCGACTGAAGGAGAAGAAGATGAGTGGCAGCAATCCATATTAGAACGTGCCTGTTGAGGACTGTTTTGTACATAAATTTTCAGAATATGGATTTTCTATATATAGTAAACTAGTGTTTAAGTCAGTGGCGGAACTAGCCCACTAAATCAGGGGTATCCTAAATTTTTCTTTTTTGCCATGCACTGTTAAGTATATCTTTGAATAAATGTTTCTATACAAAATAAATTAAAATTTCTTATGACAAACTAGCATATCAAATCCTAATCCTAAGTTAATAATGTATATTAACCAATAATTAATCTGATGATGTAAAATCAAACGATAAAACAAACTTCATATATTACTAACATGTTAAATAAATAAATGATCAAAGAATAAAACAAACTTCATATATCACTAACATATTAAATAAATAATAAATGATTATTAAAAAAATAAAACTAACAAGTTACTCACATACCATGAAAATTGAATAGAGAGGATAAGATGAACAAAGCAGCCGAACTATGCAGAAGTAGACTATCAAGGGTGTGTGTCACCAGTCGGCAGCCGATAAATAGTAGGTTAAGAGAAGAAACATTAATAAAATATAATAGATTTTATAGCGGGTTAGGTGGGCATGAAGAAAAACCTATAAACCATTGTGTAAATAAAATTAGGTGGGCCTAACTAATACTCAAGTCAACAGTCAACACTATCTTCTTCTCCATTGTATTTGTAGATCCGTCGATGCTATGTATAAAACCGAAAAAAAGAAAAAAAAATTACTCTGCGAATACGGAGTTGAGCCGTAGCCCATGCTACGGCTCGTTCTACATTGGTTCCGCCCCTGCCCCGCGTTACGGTGGCCCAAAAACCATGTTAAGTAGTAAGCAAACGATGAACAAAACCGAGAAAAATCGTAAAATAAAAACATGAGATGTTAAAAGTAGGCAAAGACAAAAGCAAACTTATTCCATGAGCTAACATAAAATTTAGACAAACTTGAATATATATCGAAAATGCCTTAACCTAAAAATTAAAAATAAGCCAAAACTTGAAGGGTCAAAAGTGAAATAAGTAAACTTTAGGGAGTGAAAATGTAAACTATCTTTATTACACGGAAAAAGAGAAAATTACATTTTTTCGTCCTTTACTTCAGTGATATTGCTGGTGATATTACTGGCGGTGTCCTTTAAGTTTAAAAAGTACACTGGTTGTCCTTTACTTGAACATTATAGCATGTGGTATCCTTTTCACAAAACCCAGTTCAAAATTTTGGTTAAATCCCCTCATCTGCTAATGACGTGAGGGTACTATTGTCTTTTCCACGACCCCTTTAATAATGGATTCGTTGTTTTATAAACTACAAAAGTCCCGCATTTAAACCCAATTGTGATTTGAACTTAACATTTTAAAATTTAAAGTGTGATTTGAAATCAATATTTTAAAATATAAATTAGTTTAAAATAGTTTAGTTTTGGGGAGTTACGAGGAAAATCAGGATGGCACCTAGGACAACAGGGAAAAAAATTATGTGACACTAATGTGACAAACAAAAAAATATAAGGAAAGTGGGACAACTACCTCCCCCTAATTAAGTGGTTTTACTCTAAAAAAATCAAAGGGTTCCCATTTTTTTTTTCATCCTAATTTAAAAACTATGAAAAATCACATATCGTGGCACATCAATACAAAAGAAAATACTAAAATGCATCTCAATAAAATATGTCGTGACATACATCGACACCAAAGGGTAAGCAGTACCTGTCCTCAAACCAAACATAATCCCAAGTAAAACAAGCGTCTTACAGATAACTAAACATTCAATGCAAATAAGTTTCGATTCAAGTCACTTTCTAGAGCTCAGTCATGCTAAACTTCACTCATTATTGTTACCTGCAAAGTACGCGTAAAAAGTATCAACTAAAAATAATGGGTGAGTTCGTAGGATTAAAATAAATAGTGTTGTAGTAATCAAGATAACTTTAGACAACAATGTTAAATAAGTACACAAATAGGGTGATGTAATTGTTATGAGCCCATAATCTAACCTAGTAGACTACGTCGTTACATTAGTGTCACAATTGACATCAATGGAGATAGATAATGGTGGGGGATATTCACTCAAATGTCGGTTCGTGACGTCCAAAGTACTTTAGCTAACAATACGATGACATGAGTGGGGGTGTTAACCAAAATAGATCTACTCAATACATGTCCATCGGCTCATAACATGAGTTACTCAATACATGTCCATCGGCTCATAACATGAGTTAAATTGATTGTGTAAAAATCAGTGGGGACTTAATAGATGACTAAGTTATATCCAACCATATAAACAATAAAAACTAAAATTGATATAAAATAAACTAGCAGAGCCTGAGCTCGAACTTTTGTAAGTTAAATGAGCTTCGATTTGGCTTGGCTTGTCTCGTTTGCACTCTTAAACATTTATTAGTTTTATTATTTTATAGAAAAAAATGCAACCGATTATTGCACAACATATAAAGTTTTAAAATTTGCGACCAAATTTTATTGAGTTTTTTTTTCCAAAGTAGTGTTGGTGAAATTTGTTTTTACCAAAATAGTGTTTTGATAATAAAATCCAACAAAACTATCAATTATCAATTTCTCACTCCTAATGTCATTGGATAGTTTCAATTTAATAAATAATTGTTACTAATGGTTTTCTTAATATACGAAAATTGTTGATATATATATGAATGTTAATTTTTTTCTTTTATCACTTTCTCATACAATTTGCCTCAAATATGGTTCCGATCATCCTGACCTTAAGATTGTACTATACCGAGGAACACTAAATAAAAAAAATAAGAAATTATATGTTTGAAATTTCTTATGAAGTGAATTTTAAACAATTTCTTAAGAGAATATGCAAATAAAGGTGTGATTTCATAACATTATTTTTATATGATTTGTTTTAGATGGGTTAATTAAAACCTGGATTCATTTTTTTGTTTGAATTCGGTTACGATCTGATACGGATTGATAATCCAAATTGAATTTTGAGTTCTGAACTCAGATTTTCCAATCGATTTCTAGCTTCATCATTTTTTACTATATCACAATGATCAATGCAATATCTAAGATGAACCTGAGAGTGAGATAACAAGAGAAAAAAACCATTTAAATACAATTGAAACCGTTTATCTATCTGTAATCTTGGTGTCCATGACGATGAACTTTGTGTTTCATCTGAGGCTACCGTTTATTTTTGCAGATATATATTTGTTTGATGTTGAAAGTTAAAAAGTATGTGGTCTTTTGGCTTGTCCTTTGCGGCTATTTGTTGTTCTGTTGAATGTTGTTGAGGATGATCTTATGATAGATGTGTTTATTGGAACTATTTTTTTTTTTTGTCAGTGAAGATGAACAATTTGTTTCATCATAGACGAGTTCCTTTATGCTAGATGTGGTTGGTAATTCTTTGATTATGGATGTAGTTGCTAAACCATGTGTCTACAGCACCAAACTTGGTTTAAGTCTTATTTATCAAATTTGATAGCTTTTAAGTCTTTGGCTATGATGGAATGTATAGAACGTTAAGTTCATTAAAACTAAAGCATTAGCTTTAAAGGGAAAGGCAAATCAAAATGGAAGAATGAGAAAAAAATCCAGGTGAAAATTCATGTTCAAACTTTGTACAACCCAAGAAAGATAATATAGTATTCTTTAGAAATTATAGATATATCCCTCCAATAATCATAATCAGTTGCAGAGCTTAGGATTCGGGGAAGTCACCCAAATCAAATTGTTTGCTAGTGTCAATAAAGATTGTACAAACAGATGGGGAGATTGATAGTGATGTAACCCATCGCATCTAGGTTGGTTGGTGTAGGTGGAGGGCAGCATCAGGAGTTTTGTCTGACAGGAGGTTCCCAACTAAATTAAAAGGGAAATTTTATAGGGTTACAATTATGCCTGCTATGTTATAAGGAACAGATTGTTGGGCAATAAAGAAGACACATGTACATAAGTTAGAGGTAGTAGAAATGAGGATGCTAAGGTGGGTGTCTGGGCATACTAGGGTAGACAAGATAAGAAATGAGGTTTTTAAAGAGAGATTTGGGGTTGCTAGTATATCATATAAGATAAGGGAAGGGAGGTTAAGATGGTTTAGGCATGTCAGGAGGAGGCAGGCGACTGATACCGTTAGAACTGTGGAAACTCTCACTGTTGAGGGGAGGAGTAGAGGGAGACCTAAACTTATTGGGACGAGCGAATGAGGAATGATTTGTTAGAATTGCATCTCTCTAAGAACATGGTCGAGGACATGAGTTCGTAGAGACGTAGGATTAAGGTCAAGGTTTTTTAGGTAGATGATTTGGTGGTGTTATAGGTTTTTGCTTAGCAGCCTAACTTTTCTTAAGTTATTTCGGTAACCTTTGCATGTGGTGCATTACTTGTCTATATCATGTGTTTTATATTTAAGAGTGACGTTTACTTGTCTATATCATGTGTTTTTCTGTGTCTTTTTTTCTAGTGTCTATGTGTGTTTTACTTTGATGTATATGGATACGTGACTCTAGAGCCGAGAGTCTACTGGAAGCAGTCTCTCTATCCTCTGGGATAGAGGTAAGGCTTGCCTACATCTCACCCTTCCCAGACCTCACCAATAGCTTGGCTATGAATGAGATTACACTGAGTATGGTTGTTGTTGTTTGTAATAAAGATTGTTCTAGTTTAGTGTTGAAATTTTTTCAGGTTTTAGTGCTTTAAATTAAATAGTAGTAGATCTTTTCTGTTTGATTTAAATTTATATAGTTTGAACTCCCTCTAGTTTTACTAGCATGAAGTGATTTTTAAATTTGATATGTATTTTGTTTGTTTGTTGTTAACCAAGTTTTATGGGATTTTGTTTGTTTGTTTATTTGGAGAGCCAAGTTAGTTCATTGTCAGACCACCATAGCTTTCCTCAATTGTTGGCCAATTCGGAGATGAATGAGCCCGAGGCTAAACGCCCTAAAATCGCAGGTATGTTTAGTGGTTTCATTTGCTTCATGTTTTTCAAATGTTTGTTGTGATTATAGTTGAATTAGAATAGCATGAAGCTTGTTTGGTGTATGAAATATAAATGTTTTTCAAATGTTTGTTGTGATTATAGTTGAATTAGAATAGCATGAAGCTTGTTTGGTGTATGAAATATAGAGTTAAATGTCTAGTTGGTCTTTGTGGTTTGAAGATATTGCAGACTTGACCCCGAGGCTTCAATAATTACACACTTGATCCCGGTAATTGTAATTTTGCACTCGGGTGATCCTTATCACTAACTCATGTTAAATATCCCAATTAAGGTATGTGTTAAATGAATAGATTGCCCTTGAACTAAAAAATAACAAAAACACTTAGAAAATATTAAAAAAAAACAATGGGTCCACCCCTCATCTTTTTCCTCCTTTTACCACTCACCACCACCACCACCTCCACCTTCCACCCCACCACCACGTCCCCACCGTCACCTTCAACCCATCGCATCCATCTCCACCGTAACCTACCATTGCCACCACACCATCGCCTTCAACCCACCACCACCACCATTGTCACCCTCAACCCACCCCCTCCACCATAAACCCACCACCTCCACCATAAACCTACCAACGTCACCTTTAATCCACACTTCCACTGTCACCTTCAACCCACCGCCTCCACCGTATACCTACCACCACTGTCACCTTCAACCCACCACCTCCACCGTCACTTTCAATCCACCGCCTTCCTAAACCTACCACCTCCACCTCCACCTCCACGTTTTTCCTGTGATGGTCTCTTGGTCACACAAAAGTTGAAAGAGAAGGTGGTAGAGGTGATTGTGTGGTGATGGGTCTTCGGTGGTTTGAGGGAAGAGAAAGAGAAAGAGAGAACTGAGGAGAGAGAGAGAGAGAGAATTATGCAGGTTTGGGGTGGGACCATAAACTTTTATTATGCTATTTTTGTATTTGTTTTTTAATAAGTAAAGGTACTTTGGTTATTTAATCGACACTTAACTGATATATCTAACATAAGTTAGTGATAAGGATCAGCCGAGTGCAAAAACTACGACCACCAGGATCAAGTGAAACACCCATTATAACATAAGTTGGGTGGACGATTGCCGCTACCTATCTCATTATCACTAATCAATAGACTTTGTACACTTTGGCTTTGATTAGTGATAAATGCCCATTGACTTTTGGAAATCATTGTAGATTGTCTAGGTAATTGAGCCCAAGATGTGTTAGGGGTTATGTTATGGTAGAGGGTTATTTGTGGTTTGGAAAGGTACGAGAGATTGAACCCATGACAAGTTAGGGTTATTATGTGGTTGAGGGTCATTTGGTTTTATGTGGTTAACCCAATCCCAAGGATTTGCAGCCATTGTATCAAACGTTAAAGGTTGAGAAAATTTTGACTGAGTCAAACGGTAACCTTCTAATCAAGCACTACGTCAAACAATATAGTTTAGCAACTTACATGAGCTTTGTAAAATGATATGGGCTTGCAAAGTGATATGGGTTGTAAACGATGTGGGCTCTTTAAAAAACATAAAATGATACTGGGCTAGATGGTTGAGTTCTAACTTGTTAACTGTCTATTGATATTGTTATGAAGTGGGCCTGGGTTCAAACAATAGTGGGCCTTGGGTTTGGTTTTAAACGATGGTGTTTGGACTTAAACGATGGCTTTTGGACTATTGGGCTTAGACGATGTGATGATTTTGAGTAACAAGCTAATCTAAGCGATATAGGGCCTTAAAGATTCAAACGATAGTGTTGGGCCAGTCGTTTGAAAAGGATTTGAAAATAAAATGATCGAGTGTCGTTTGGAAATAAAAAGATCACACTTTCAGGCTGCAGGGGTGTAGGATAGTTGGGGCGGGAGGGGCGGCCAACCCCCCGAACTTTACGCTCAGTAGTGGAGAATATGAAGTTTTCGTATACAAATTTTTGGGTATATACGTTTTCGACCCCTCGGTTTTATAGAAATTTTTGGGTATATACGTTTTCGACCCCCGGTCAGAAATCTCAAGCTTCGCCACTGTCAGGCTGTCGTTTAGAATTAAATTTGTGGTGTTGTTTGAAAAGTGATCAAGTGTGTCGATTGATGTTGGCTATTATACATATTTTCCATGTAAAATCGCCCCCCTTTTTGTTACTTTTGAGGCCTGATCATGAGGAAAAACTACCTAAATCGTTTTTTTTAATTGTTGGTTTTTGGACTTCCTGAGCAAAAAAAAAAAGCGAAAAACGACAGAAATGGAAGAAATCTAACAATTTGCAGGCCAAGCATGGTCGTGCATGACCAAAAGCATACTCATGCTCCCCAAACTAATGTTTAGATTCAATAAAAGACAAAAACCAAACAATCAAGGAAGAGCCATGGTTGTGCAATCTTCAGGCACAGTCTTACTCCACTGTACCAAGAACAAAAGACAAATGCACAAAAGACAAATGAGACAAGAGTAAAACACCTGGAGATATGTCTGGATGCCAATGCAACTACACGACTGTGCATAGTACAAGCATGGTACAATGGTACCAGCATGGTCGTGCATCTTCACATGTACTTTGAAGATTCTGTCAGCAAAAGTATCATGCATGACTGTGCATGTACTTGTACATGCCCGTGCACATAATTGTGCATGCTCGTGGACGTACTTGTGCATGCTCGTGCATAGCCCCTGCCAAAAGCCTATAATAGAAACTTCCATTTCAAGATCAAGTGTGCCATTTGGGGAGGCCTTTAGGGGTAGAATTCTTCCATTCTACCACAAATCCATGTTAATAAAACGGAACCAATAGTTTAGTTTCTCTATTATGTATTATTGAGGGTCGAGGAACACTTTATATGCATTTTCTCTCTGGTTTGGTCATTCTACAAGTCTATACTCACCATGAGCCAAGTCTTGTCACCTTCAAATTGTTGTAACTATCTAGTATCGTCTTCCTCTTGGATTTGTTGAACCTTGTTTAGTATAATATTTTTTAACTATTTAGTGTGTTTATCATTTTACTAATTCTTGATTTGTTTATCCTTTGTGACAGGAAATCTAACTTCTAACTAACTAACTAACTAACTTAACTTTTCTATTAGGAATGCATACGACTTCTCATATCCCCATTAGATTAGATTCGGTGGTAAGCTTCCTGTATTGAACTAAATCTTATAATAACCAGATACTACAAGAGGCTTTTGGTATTGAACTAAATCCACCTGAAGACTTTCTGGTAACACCAGATCATGTAAAAGGCTTCAGGTATTCCACCAGATCCTTTAGGATTCGGGAGGCTTCTAATAAAACACCATATCCATATGGGCAAAAGTCAAGTTTGTTAATAGAGGGGTTGGGTAATCCGCAAAAGTAAACCGTTCCTAACTTGGATAAATGCTTTGTTTATTCAGTGACATCCTGATTTCGTGTTGTTCGCCTTAGTGGATCCCGACTAGGACCATGGGTGCTTAAGGACATGAATTAAAGATGTTATAAAATGAAAACCATGAATATATGTCTTTAAATCAGTTTCACACTAACCAATTCAGGAAACTGTGGGAGCTTCTTTCCATTATTATCACTATAAAGATAAATAAGAAAAATCGTGCTTCAGTGAACAACTTGTAGGTGGTGAATGTACATTCCAACTTTCCAAAGAATTGTACAACTTGGTAAACCCGACCCATGAGCCAAGTTAAACGGTAAAATACCACCCTATGGGCTAGCAGTCTGAAGACACCATGATAGAGACTCTGAAGGTGATCAATCCGGTTGCTGGTACAATTTCTTATATTCTTTTCTTTTCTCACCTCCAACTTTGAATAGGGCCATTCATCCTAAAGTTTTCGATACTAACTCATTACAAAATGATAACATTAAACAAGTGATTCGAATCCAAGACGAACTCCTTGTTTTCTACAATAGATTTTCTAAACTACTTCTATCTATCCTTTTATTTTACCTTTTTAAACAACCTCCACCAACTATTTCAAAATTGGTCAGTTAAACAACAAGAGTTGAGTAGGGGAGTCTTGACCATGGTTCGGTAATTGGTTCTCATTTACTATGCTATGCAACCATAGATCCCCTTACCTGTTGAGTGTACTTAGTTAAAAATTATAATCATTTTATTAGTTTAAAAAATCCTAATAATGTGTTAAAAACATAATCTAAAAGTTAGTAAATTATTATATCTTAACCTTAAGTTGAATATCACATAAAATACATAATATAATATTTATCTTAACCTTAAGTTAAATGTCCATTGATAGTCCAATAAGTTGGTAAATTATTAATTTGTATAAGTTAATTTCTGAGTTTATGACCAGAGTTATACACATACATTTTAGGGCGTTTTAGATTAATTAAATAAATTAGTAAATCATGGCAATTCAACCACAATAACTTCAGGATCTTAAATCTTCATAAATGTTTTATTTTAATTTTTAAATAAGTTTAAAGTCCCAAATTAATTAATCTAATTTCAGAAGTTTTCCGTTGGTTGGGGTCCAAACAACATCAAAATCATGGGAATTGATGTAGCTATGTTTAGTATGGGGTAATGAGATGAATGAGGGAATAAAATGGGGGAGTTAATGGAATGGACAACCGAATGAAATGAATCATTTCATTCCATTGTAATATTTGGTTACTCATATGTGAATATAATGAATCATTACTTTGTACAATTTGATAGATAAAAAAACAATTTTGATATATATTAATATTAGTATAAATAATAATAATAATAATAATAATAATAATAATAATAATAATAATAATAGATTTCTTTCCATTCTTTAAGGAATGAAAAAAAAAACATGCCCTTACCAAGGAATGAAAATTGTTATATTTGGAAGGAGTTACATTCCTTTGGAATGCTTCATTCCATTACCATTATCCATTTCATTCCACCTTCTATTACCTACCTAACTTTTAGTGATGATGTTGCTCAAGATTAGTTTGAAGATTGTAACTTATCATTTCATGTTGGATCTTTTCTTGGATGATCGAATTTAGGGTTTATAGGATTGATTCTTAGAACCCAATTTTAGGGGTTTGATACATTCAGCAATACCATATAATATATATGTTTTGGAATGGCGAGAAAATATCAAATGATGAAATGAAAAGGATGTGTATGAAGGGTCATACAAGGATTATCTCTTTATGAAATTTTTTATTGTAAAATATATTGATGATGATAATGCATCCTACATGATTCTAATATGCATGTTTTATATATGAAATCCAAAATCGTATACTAATTATAAAACGTGATTTTCATCCCTAACTTTATACAAAATCAAATGAAACCTAAAAGTTTGTAAAAATCGTTTTGTTGTGAAAGATGATTGTTTTAAAAGCGAGATGAATACTAGTTTACATGTTCATGATTTTGAACATTTTGACATGATTTTACAAGTATATTGAAATTAAAAGATAGAAATGTAAGAATAGTGAACAAACACATAGCAAACTGTAGGGAATGATGCAAAGATGATGGATATACTCTTGGAATCCTTGTTTCCACACTTGAAAATGGAGGAGAATGGTGGTGGTGACCGAAATGGTGAGAGAGAGAAATGGGCGCAACTTAACTAGGGGCAGGAGGGGGCAGTCGACCCCCAAACTTTTCACTCAGTAGTGGAGAGTATGTAGTTTTCGTATATAATTTTTTTGGTATACGTTTTTACATGTGATTTTATAGAAATTTTTAGGTCCGATGACTTCCGCCCTGGTCGGAAATTTCAAGTTTCGCCACCAGATATGAGAGAAGGCGGTGAATGATAGAGTGATGAAAATGAAAATGGGTTTTAATGGTTGTTAGATGTAAAATTGAATGGGAATTTATGCTGTAGTAATGATGATGTGAAGAGTTTTACAAAAATAAGATGGGAGGGTTTTAGAATCTCATTTTAATTAAACTTCAAACTTTTGTCGTAAGTCATAGGTTGTAGGTGTTACATAATAATATTGTTAGGCGCATTTCCTTTAAAACAACTTGTAACATGTGATGTTATATATTTTTTATTTCATTATTTTACATGACATAATTATTTTACATGACATAACATAAGTTACAAATATTTACATTACCACTAATATTTATTAGTAATGGTAATATTATTGTCTGGCAATTTAGTTTGATGTATCACCATTTTAGCTTTTAGTATCCAAAATATACAAATAACGTCTTAAATTCTAAGGGATCATTTGAAGGCTTTTTAGGATGTTACATCATATAAGTTTCCTATATCAAATCTAGTATCGACACACTTAGCATCATGATAAGCCACTTAGATTCAAGTAGGATCAAAGATCAAGTCAATGTCAAAGCAATGGTTTAAGTCAAACTTGATTTGGTGACGGATGTCATGTATTAAGCAAAATAACAAACATAAATTAAGCCAAATAACAAGCATCCCTCGACAAATTAGTAACAAAGATGACATTAGGAGTGTTCAAAAAGCTGGTCTCGATTGTAAATGAGTCGGCTTGGCTCGATTTGTAAACGAGTCGAGCTTGAGCTAGGGCTGGCTTGGCTCGTGAACTCGCGAGTAAGCTCAAATTATTATATTTTGTATATGTTGATTAAATTCTATATGTATTAAAATTTAAAATACAAGGGAGGTGGATAAAGTATTAACATTTTAAGCTTAATTTAGTTATGTAACATATAAGAAAAACTAAAATGATACATATAATGTTTTTAACATGTATTTCTGTGTTTAAAATATTAGAAAAAAAACAAAAAATAATACATAATGTTAAATTTTTATTATGTTGTCAATCCGTGTAAATACTTAAAATATTATGAAAATAAAAGAAAATTCATGCTGGCTCGATTGGGTTCGAGTTGGCTCAAACTTGTTACTAGCCGAGCTTGAGCTCCACTTTTCATTTTGTTAATATTAACGAGTCGAGCTAAGTTGGCTAGGTTAAGGGTATGTTTCGCAAAAGTAGCTGATGGCGGGAGGCTAGAAACTGGTGGTTGGAGGCTGGTAGTTGTAGCTGTAGCTTTTTAGATAGATTCAGGTGTTTGGCAGAGGAGCTCCAGCTTTTAATAAAATGTATAAAATGACCAAAATGGTCATTAAAAAGTTGGTGCATTAAAAAGTTTATTATAGGTTAAAATAGTCATTTTTTTCCTAAAAGCTTGTAGCTCCTTCTAAACGCTACTAGTAGGAGCGTTAAACCAAAATCTTCAAGCTCCTAACCTAAAAGCTTCAAGCTACTTCAACCAAACAAAGTTTTTTTTATTGAGTTTGACCTTTTTCTTAAAAGCTCAAAGCTACAAGCTACAAGCTCCTAAAAGCTTCTAAAAGCTCCATGCCAAACATACCCTAAGTTCGGGCTCAAGCCTAGCCTGGCTCAACTCGACAGCTCGAGATGACATGCAAGATACACCATCTCCTAGACTTGAATAATAAACAACGTACCTCAAATATTTTCAAGTGTATCAGAATGTAACATTTGTGTAAATCGGGTTTCGAAAACCCGCCTCTTTTATCAATCAAAGAATATTTTTTTACGTGTTTAGTTATTTATTTATATATAATGATTAAATTAAATGTTTAAAAATAAATTTATAAATAAAATTTAAAGATTTAATCCATTAATTAAGAAAAAACAAATCAACTAATTAATAATTATTTATAATAATAAAAACAACTAAAGAAAAGAGGTTTTAAAAATAAATGGGTGAACCGGGAGTCGAACCCGGGTCTCCCGGGCACTCACACACACTCAACACCACTACGCTACACACACAAGATGTGTTAGTTCCCGAGCATCAAATACTTATGAAAGGATCATGGAAACCTGCAACTACCTACATCGCTACACCGGAGATTTCGCCAATCTCCGGACGCGGTTTCCTTGAAATAGCAACATCAATTCCGCTGTCAATTGAGATCAAGCAAAATTCGGTAATTCAGACGTGGATTCCTTTTTTTAGAAACAATCAAAAGTCTCTGTCTCGCAATTGTTGGTCGAAATTCATCAATCAACTCGTTTTCCCCTGCCCTATAAATACCACCGATCCCACACCTTATATTCTCGCACCGAACCTTGCATTTAGCTGTGAATACTCTGCCCGACACCCTCTCCTTTGTTTCACCGGAAATCGCTACTCTCCGCCAGAGAATCAAAGGAAAACGCCACCATCGGTATCGACCCTCTACCTAATTGTTTTGTTTCACTGTTTAGATTAATCGGAGTGATTGATCACACTCCTGTTTATTGGGCGGGTAAATGTCTTTGGGTAAAAGTATTTGATCGAGGAAGATGAAGTGTTGTACGTATATATAGATATTATAATTAGATTTACAACCGGGTTAAGCACCCAGCTCAACTGGTTGGGCCGGGTGCGAACTAAACCCGGGGTCGCCGATTCGAATCCAAGCACACACGCCGGCCTGATCAATTTTAAACCCTTTTAAAATCAACCATTTCTGTGCTAACTTAAATTGTGTATAAAGATAATAAAAGATCAAGATATATTGGGTTAGACACCTAGCCCAACTAGTTGGGCTGGGTGCGAAAGGAATAGCAGGTCGCGGGTTCGAGACCCCAGGCACACTCCGGTTCAACACTGTTAAAACTTTTTTAAAATAAAATAATTTCTGGAATGAGCTAAATAGTGTACTAATATAATTAAATCAGGTTTCTTTCGAGTTAGACACGTAGCTCAGTTGGAAGAGCTGCGTGCACGCAACCGAGAGGTCACGGGTTCGAGCCTCAACACACGCATACCAGCACTCCCATCGAACCGGTCTGACAGGCTTGTCAGACTGACAAGATTTTTTATATTATTTTATTTTTTTATTTTATATTAGTATTTTAATTCTAAGGTTTTTATTAAAAGAAAAATCAAATAAAAGGTTTAAAAATATACATTTTCAAGGGTTTAGAATATCAACACAATCCACAAAAATAACCTAAAACCTAAACAAAGGATTTTAACCTAAATATTAATTTAATTTATTTACCGAGTTATCGCGTTATTATTTCTATGTTAGTACTTTCTCGTTGATTAAATTCCCAACTCGTGCGCTTTCCTTACCATTCAAGAATACGCACCCAAGGTGAGTGAATCTCAACAAATTCCCCGTTTTAATCACGTTTTGGGGTGTATCATGTGTCGTACCATTCCTTTATTTTATTTAAACACTTGTGCTTATATCATTTTGTGATAAAAAATGTGTATTGGTTGTTGTGTGATTTATATGGATTAAATTTATCATTTCAGTGCACTCATTTCATTAGGCCCATCAGTTCCTCGTGGGATACAGGTTGAGCATCAGGTGCCTCATTAGATCGGCTTCGTTTGATTGAGCCTTGATCTCAAATACATCATCATTCATGTCATATATTCATTCAATGTGGTTTGTGATTGTTTACATATATATATTTGCTCACATGTGATTTATGCACGAATTTTCTTTAATAAATAAAACAAGCAATTATTTAAAATGTTTTATCAAGGTTCACTCGCCAACTTTTGTTGACCCAAAATCTCCTCTGTTTTACACATGATACAGGTGATCAAGTTGAGGAAAGAAACACTTAGGATGACCTAGAAGAATAAACAAGTTATTGTGTTGGAATAAACATTTAGATTTTTTTTGTATTTGTATGAATTTTGTTGGTTGGATATTTAAATTTGTAATTTGAATTTAATAAATATGAAACTTATTAGTAAATATCATGAGCTTTGGTGATAACCCAATCATGTCCCGTCTTATTCCGCTGGGGGTCGGGGTGTGACAGATTGGTATTAGAGCTTGTGACTATAGGGATATTGTCACACCCCGACCCGCAGCGGAATAAGAGTCGGGGCATAATTGGGTTATCACCAAAGCTCATGATGTTTACTAAAATATTTCATATTTATTAAATTCAAATTACAACTTAAATGTTCAAAGCAAATTCATACAAATACAAGGAAATGAAACTAAGTAAAACAATCCAAAGCTTAAACTGATTTATTCTTCTAGGCCCTCTTATGTGTTTCTTGCCTCAACTGGATCACCTGTATCATGTGTAAAATGAGGAAAATTTTGGGTCAACAAAAGTTGGCGAGTGAACCTTGTTTAAAAAACATTGTTATTGATTTCTTGTTGTATTTAATATTGAAAAGTTGTGCAATATTTATATGTGAGCAAACATATATAAACAACTATCACAAACCACCATGAATGAGCATATGACATGAATGATAATGTATTGTGAGATCAAGGCTCAATCAAACAGAGCCGATCGTATGAAATTTATGATGATGTATGTGAGATCAAGGCTCAATCAAACGGAGCCGATCGAATGAGGCACCTGTACTCAACCCGTCTCCCACGGGGAGCTGATGGGCCTAATGAAATGCATGTACTGAAAATGATAACTTTAATCTAAACATAATCCACACAACAATTGATACATATTGAATACACATTTGTTCACGGATATGATGGATGCACAAGTGTTTAAATATAATAAATAATTAAGCGACACATGATACACCCCAAAAATGTGATTAAAACAGGGAATTTGTCACACCCCGACCCGTAGCGAAAAAGGTGATCGGGGCATGATTGGGTTATCATCAAAGCTCATGACATTTATTATAACGTTTCATATTTATTATTACAATTTAAAGGGAAAGATACATTCATAATTACATCATGTTCTACACATCATTCTTGACTTCATTATTTTCTTCTAAGGCATTTCCTATGTTTTCCTTGCTTCATCCTGTTCACTTGTATCATGTGTAAAAATGGTTTTTGGATCAACAAAAAGTTGGCGAGTGAATCCTATGAAAAGCATTTGAACAAGTTTATTGAATTGATTATAAAATAAAGTGCACGACCACATATGAGTAAATATAGATGTAAACATATTCATAAAACACTTAATATCTAATGCACACACATACAATAATAAATTGTTTTGAGGCACGCGTTGCTCAACCCGTCTCTCACGAGGAACTGATGGGCCTAATGAATGAGTTTTGAGGCACACGTTGTTCTACGAACTGATGGGCCTAATGAATTTTTTGCATACAACTTGACAATATGAAAGACATAACTACGAACAATATTTACACTCTAAGTTTAGATCACAATATGGTATGGCACAAGTTTAAATAAACGAGTTAATTTTAGTGACACATGACACACCCAAAACGTGTAATTAAAAAGGGGAGTTGTAAGATTCACTCACAGTGGGTGCGTTCGGTTGATGATGTTGAATGCGCACGAAGTTGGATTTAACCACGAGTGAAACTAACCTAGATAATAACATAATGGTTCGGTAAATAAGCGGATTTTATTAATCAATTTTAGTAGGATTATTGGATATATTTTTGTGAGTTTAAAGCTATTTTCTAACTTTAAAATGTTATTTTTAAGTATTTTTAAATGATTTTTAAATAAAATAAATAAATAAAAATAATAAAAAATGTTGACTTTTTGACCGTTGACTTGTTGACCGTTGACCTGTTGACTTGTTGACCGGTTTTATTGTGTAACTGTATGCGCCGGGCAGGACTCGAACCCGAGACCTCCCGTTCGCGTGCACGCAGCTCTACCAACTGAGCTACGTGTCTAACCCGAAATATTTCTGTTTTTAATTATATTTATATACTAATTGAATTAATCCGAAAATCATTTATTTTAAAAACGATTTTAATGCATCGGCTCGGTGCTCGCCACAGGTCTCGAACCCGGGACCTGTGGTTTAGTTTGGCACACAGTCCACCGCTGGACTGTGTGTCTAACTTGGTAAATAATCTGGTTTTTATTATACTTAACATCTTACTGAAGTTAACCCGGTTCGGTCTCTAAAAAAAAGGCATTTTATTTCTGTGAAGGTGCGTGTGTCAAGAATCGAACTCGGGACGTTAGGCATATTGTTTGCACACAGTCCACCACTGGACTGTGTGTCTAACCCGTTCATAAAACTGTTTTTAATTAATCTTATATCATATCAGTACTTCGTCTTCTTCGTTAAACTTAACCAGAATCGATGTCCGACTGTTTTGACAAAAATAATCAGTTTCTTTAGCGTGTTGTGATTAATTACATGTGAGATTAATAAAAACGAGAGAGATTAGGTGTAAGATATACCGAACAGAGATCCTCTGTTTCGCCGGCAAAATTTCCGATAACAGCAGGTTATTCCGGCGACGTTTAACTTGCGGCAGAAGGTCTTCAGGAAGCTTGAGGTGAGTGTGGGTGACTTCGATATGAGCTCTAGGTGTTCTGTTTTTAGAGTAAGGCACAGAAGTGAAGGGGTTCGGTTTTCCGGCGAGTTGCAGAAACTTTCCGGCGAGTGAAACTTCGTCGAGAATGGGTGTAATCGTGAGCGAAAAGGCTATCAGAGGTTAGAGGGTGCATTTATAGGAAAGAATCGAGATGCATGTGGTCTGATTTCAGTCTTGATTCATCGGTCAATAATGTAACATCCGTCAAAAACCGGATTTACCAAACCCGCTCCGTTTATTAACCGAACAGTCAGTTAAAAATTTTGTTGCGTATTTAATGCCTAAATTAATTTTAAACGATACATAATTAATAAGTATATTGGAATATATAATTTATATTTGAAAAAGTATTTAAAATAAGGAAATAAAAATTAAATGCTACTGCCGGGTTTCTAACCCGGGTCAGCCAGCGAATTCAGAAAACACTTAACACTCATCCATCAAACCACCCCGCCACTTGTATTCTTTAGTAATACATCCAGACAATTAATTCAAATAATGAAAACAGAAATCAAAACCCAGTTACTCAAACGCGCCCAAATCATTCTCGCCAGAAATCCCGACGAATTCAATCATTAACGTTTCCTTTTGTTATAACGGATGCATTTACAACTAACGTCAGTTATAACTGAAGAACATTAAGGTCACTCATTCAAATTATCAAACCATAACCGAAAAATGTTAATGCGAAACTGGAAATGCAATTAAATCTGAAGTTATGCCTTATGCATCGGTTGAGCTCGCGAGTTTATCAAGATAGCGCTATTCATTTCGCACAGAAAACTTCGTCGAAACTCGCCGGAATTCTCTGAAAAATTACCGGAAAGTTTCGCCGGAAAACCGAATCAATCCACATTTTCTTCTTACCCAAAAAAATAGATCATAGAACTCGTACTGACATCACTCCCACTCACCTTAAACCACTAAAGACTCTCGGTCGCAAGGAATTTCACTCGCCGGAGAATTGCTGCAACTCGCCGGAAAACCGAGCTTTTCTCCTCTGTGCCTTACTAAACACCCAGAGCTCATACCGAAGCCACCCACACTCACCTCAAGCTCGCTGAAGACTCTCTGCCACAAGACACACGTCGCCGGAACAACCTGCTGACATCGGAGTTTCACCGGAGAAAACAGAGGAGTCCAGTTCGGTATACCTTACACTTAATCTTTCATTCTTTTATTAATCTCACATACAATTAATCGCAACACACTAAAGAACTTAATTAAAATCGTCGAACCAGCCGGACTCCGATACTGGTTAAGAATAACGAAGAAGATGAAGTTTAGTAGTATATATGTTTAATTTAAATCAAGATATAACTCGAGTTAGACGTGCAAATAAAACACGCTCACGTCACGAGTTCGATTCTTGTCCCACGCATACTCGCCTTAATAAAAATGTTCTTTTTCTTAACCGAACCGGATTCACTGCAATAGATGTTAAGTTTAATAAAAACCGGAATAATAACCAAGATAGACACACAGTCCAGTGGTGGACTGTGTGAACGTTTAATCACACGTCACGAGTTCGAGTCCGGACTACCGCACCGGTTCGGACATTTATCAAACTTTTTATATAAAGCAGAAACGAAATTATGTAGTTTGTATATAAGTATAATAAAAATCAGATTATTTAACAAGTTAGACACACAGTCTAGCGGTGGACTGTGTGTTAACCCAAACCACAGGTCCCGGGTTCGAGACCTGTGGAGAACACCGGTTCGATGCATTAAAATCGTTTTTAAAAATAAATGATTTTCGGTTTAATTCAATTAGTATATATATATAATTAAAAACAGAAATATTTCGGGTTAGACACGTAGCTCAGTTGGTAGAGCTGCGTGCACGCGAACGGGAGGTCTCGGGTTCGAACCTCACTCGGCGCAAACAATTACACAGTCTGACCTGTCAGCAAGTCAACAAGTCAACGGTCAACGGTCAACGGTCGCAAAAAGTCAACATTTTTTTATTATTTTTATTTATTTATTTTATTTAAAAATCAATTTAAAATACTTAAAAATAACATTTTTAAGGTTAGAAAATAGCCTAAAACTCACAAAAATATATCCAAAAATTCTATTAAAGTTGTTAATAAAATCCATTTATTTACCTTACTTTTCATTATTAATTAGGTTAATTATTACTCGTCGAGCAATCCTCTAAACTCGTGCGCATTCATCATCATTCACCGAACGCACCCACTGTGAGTGAATCTCTACAAATTCCCCGTTTAAATCACGTTTTTGGGGTGTATCATGTGTCTTACTATTTACTATATTTAAATCATTGTGCATACATCATATCATGAATAATTGTGTATTCAGTTTGTATAAACTGTTTGTGTGATTATTGTTTAGATTAAATTTATTATTTTCAAGTACATGCAATTTCATAGGCCGCCGCTCCCCATTACATTATGAGCGTTGAGCATGTTCCCCATTACATTATGAGCGTGAACCTGGCGTGCCAATATACAATCGGCTCCGTTTGATTGAGCCTTGATCGCACAGTCATTTTTCATTTTCAGTACATGCAATACGATCGGCTCCGTTTGATTGAGCCTTGATCGCACAGACATTTTCATTTTCAGTACATGCAATACGATCGGCTCCGTTTGATTGAGCCTTGATCGCACAGTTTATTTATGTTATATATTTATGCCTGTTGATATGTTATTGAATGCTGTTGATTTGTTAATGTATGTTATTAATTGTTGTTATTGTATGCTGTTGGTTTGTTAATGTATGTTATTGTTTGTTGTGGTTTGATATCGTATGCTAATGGTTTGTTGTTGTATGCCAATTGATGATATTGTATGTTTATTTACATTTATTCATATATGAATATTGCACGATTTTTCCATATTAAATACAACCAGAAATAAATAATAAAAGTTTTCTAACAAGGTTCACTCGCCAACTTTTTGTTGATCCAAAAACCATTTTTACATATGATACAGGTGAACAGGATGAAGCAAGGAAAACATAGGAAATTGCCTTAGAAGAAAAATAATGAAGTTTAGAAGGATGAATTGAACATGTTGTATTTGTTTGATATGATTGTATGACTTATATTAAATTGAAATAATAAATATGAAACATTATAATAAATGTCATGAGCTTTGATGACAACCCAATTATGCCCCGATCACCTTTTCCGCTGCGGGTCGGGGTGTGACAAATAACTTTTCCGGCGGTTATGACTTGTGTCGCGGACTGGACATCGGTTATAATCGATGTTAAGGTTAATGCGTCGGTTAAAACAGAAGAAACCGTCCAATCTCGGCGAAATCATCGGGATTTCCGACGACTGCGATTTGGGCGCGTCAGTTTGAATTCGAGTTTGTGTATTTGCATTATTTGTTTCTAATAATGAACAAGAAACACAAGTGGCGGAGTGGTTGAAAAGATGTGTGTTAAGGCTTTGAAGTTTACCCAGCTGACCCGGGTTCGAAACCCGGCAGCATTGTTTTTTTTATTTCATTAATTTTAATACTTTTTCAAATATAACTTTTATAATCCAATATACTTATTAATTATGTATCATCTAAAATTAATTTGGGCATTAAATACGCCACGAAATTTTTAACTGATCGTTCGGTTAATAACGGAACGGGTTTGGTAAATCCGGTTTTTGACGGATGTTACAGAATTGGTAGAGATTCACTCACATTGGGTGCGTTCTCTTGATGACGTTGGATGCGCACGAGTTTTGGGATTTGATCGACGAGGAAGAACTAACCTAAAATAATAAAGAAATGGTTCGGTAAATAATTGGATTTTATTGGAGACTAATACTTTTAATTAACAATTTTAATAGGATTTTTAGATTTATTTTTGTGAGTTTAAGGTCATTTTCTAACTTTAAAAATATTATTTTAAAGTATTTTTAATTGATTTTTAAATTAATCAAATAAATAAAATGAAAATAAAAATTTTGACTTTTTGACCGTTGACCAGCCGTTGACCGTTGACCGGACCATTGACCGGTTGGAATGTGGAAATGTTGTGCGCTGAGTGAGTTCGAACCCGGGACCTCTCGTACGTGTGCACGCAGCTCTACCAACTGAGCTTCGTGTCTAACCCGAAATATTTCTGATTTTAATTATACTTATATACTATTTAGATTATTCAGAATTCTATTTAATTTTAAAACGGTTTTTAAATCATTGAACCGGTGTGAGGGCCTGGACCATAGCCTTGTATTGCACACAACCCGACCAACTGGGCTGTGTGACTAACCCGAATGATATGCGATTTTAATTACATTTATATACTATCTGCGTCTTAATATATATCAGTATTAAAAATGGTTGAAATTTGTAAGAACCGGGCAGCGTGTTAGGACTCGAACTCGGGACCATGATATTAAATTTGCACATAGTCCACCACTGGACTGTGTGTCTAACCCGGTATAATATTCAGTTTTAATTAAACTTATACACATATCGCCTTCGTCTTCTTCATTTATAAAGACACAGAACCAGATGCCCGACTGTTTTTGTTTAATTCGATTATCGAAACTTATAATTGGTTGGAAAGTATTAGGTAATGAGATTGAAGAACAGAATTGTACCAAACAGTGCGTTACTTCAGATGACCGGCAGGAGTCGTCGGCTCTGATTCGTGACTCTCGGCTGAGTGAAATGTTTGACAGTTTTGATCGATGAGTTGTGAAATTAAGTTACTAAACAAGAGATATCAGGGGGTTTAGATGATTGTACCGATTTACAGTGTGATTTCAGAATTTCCAGAGATTTTCCGGCGAGTGCAGAATTTCCGGCAATGTCGTCTGGAACCGATTCTGGTTGAAGGATCGAAGTTAGTATATGTCTAACAATGGACTGAAAACGAAAGAGTCGAGAAATTTACCGATTTGGTGTAAGTCTCGGTTTTCCAGTGAAAGTCCGGCGAGTGCAGAATTTCTCCGGCGAGTGCTAAGACTTCGATAAATTGTGTGATTTTGAGCGAAAAGGTTACCAGAGACCTGAGTGTGAATTTATAGGGAAGAAACAGGATGAATCGAGTCCGAAATTTGATCTTGATTCGTGGTCAAAACTTTTCCGGCGGTTATGACTGGGATTGCGGGATTAGACATCGGTTATAACCGATGTCGAAGTTAATACACGTGTTTAGTTAAAGGAAACGGTCGAAGTCTTGCGAAATCGTCGGTAATTCCGGCGACTGCGGATTGGGCGCGCTGATTACTGAATTTGATTTCGAGTTTTATTATAAATATTATTTGTTTTAATAGTTATCGCAAACAAGTCAAGTGGCGGAGTGGTAAGTTGTTTGTTTAATGAACCGGCTGACCCGGGTTCGAAACCCGGCAGCGGTATTTATTTTTTTATTCACTATTTCTTTATTTTTATTAATTATGTTTTAAAAATTCTAACAATGTTTATTAGTTATGTATCGTTTAAAATTAATATGAACATTAAATACGCAATGAAAATTATAACTGAAATATTCGATTAATAAACGAAGCAGGTTTTGAAAACCCGTTTTTCGACGGATGTTACAGTATCCCCTACTTTTAGAAATTTCGTCCCGAAATTTAAGTAGTAGTGGTAACAGGAAAAAGATGCGGGTATTTTTCGCGCATTGAGTCTTCACGTTCCCAAGTAAACTCAGGTCCTCGTTTCGACTCCCAGCGTACCCTAACAATTGGAATACGACTCCGTCTTAAACGTTTTTCTCCGAAGTCCATGATTTCTACTGGTCTTTCAATGAAGTGCATAGATTCATCGATCTGAATATCTTCTAGGGGAATATGGAGGTTTCATCGGCGAGGCACTTCTTTAAGTTTGATACGTGGAATTTGGGGTGAATTCTGTTGAGTTCTTCTGGTAGGTCAAGCTTGTACGCTACAGGTCCTACTCTTTCGAGTATCTTGAAAGGTCCTACGTAGCGTGGTGCTAGCTTGCCCTTCTGGCTAAAACGAACTACTCCCTTCCACGGTGATACTTTTAGAAGTACTTGATCACCAATGTTAAATTCCAAGGGCTTTCGTCGTTTGTCTGCATAACTCTTTTGACGACTTTGTGCCGCTAGAAGATTGTTTCGAATTTGATGGATCTTGTCTGTTGTTTCTTGAATTAATTCTGGGCCAGTGATTTGAACTTCCCCAATTTCGTGCCAACATACTGGTGATCGGCACTTACGACCATATAAAGATTCGAAAGGAGCCATGCCGATACTCGAATGATAGCTATTGTTGTACGAAAATTCAACTAATGGTAGGTGAGCGTCCCAATTCCCTTTGAAGTCTATGACACATGCTCGAAGCATGTCTTCAAGAGTTTGGATGGTGCGTTCAGATTTTCCATCAGTTTGAGGATGAAAAGCGGTACTGAGTTCTAATCGTGTACCCAACGCGGCTTGTACGGCTCGCCATGTTCGTGAAGTGAAACGACCATCACGGTCTGAAATGATGCTTAAAGGTACACCATGACGGCTTACAATCTCGCTGATGTAGATACGAGCTAACTTCTCGTTCTTGAAGTCCTCGCGAATCGGAATGAAGTGAGCTGATTTTGTAAGATGATCAATGATTACCCATATAGTGTCATACCCACTGGAGGTGCGAGGTAACCCGGTAATGAAGTCCATGGTTATGTTTTCCCACTTCCATTTAGGTATTTCAGGTTGGGTTGGAAGTCCCGAAGGTCTTTGATGTTCAGCTTTTACTTTGGAACAGGTAAGGCACTTGGAAACAACAACAGCAATATCCTTTTTCATGCCAGGCCACCAGTAGGTGTATCGAAGGTCTTGATACATCTTGTCGGCTCCTGGGTGTATAGAGTACCGTGTTTTGTGTGCCTCATTCATAAGGAAATCTCGAAGGTTATTGCGATTGGAATCCATATGCGATTTAGATAGTACAGAATACCGTCAGATTTGGTTTCGATTTTAAGTTCCGCTCCACAAGACAGCTCATCGCGTACGTCATTTTCTGTAACAGAAACATGTTGGGCTTCTCGGATTCGATCTTTGATGTTGGTTATGATTTGCGAACATAGAAGATGAATGGAGTTCGCATAACCTTTTCGACTGAGCGCATCGGCCACCACGTTTGCCTTGCCAGGATGAGACCGAATTTCACAGTCGTAGTCGTTAAGAAGTTCGACCCATCTTCGTTGCCTCATATTCAACTCCTTTTGGTTGAAGATATGTTGGAGACTCTTGTGGTCAGTGTATATTTCACACTTGGTACCGTAGAGGTAATGTCTCCATATCTTGAGAGCGAACACAACGGCTCCAAGTTCTAGGTCGTGGGTGGTGTAGTTCTTCTCATGAACTTTGAGTTGCCTAAAACCATAGGCTATCACTTTTCCTCTTTGCATCAGTACACAGCCTAGTCCTTGCCCTGACGCGTCACAATATACTACAAAGTCATCGCAACCTTCAGGAAGTGTGAGGATAGGTGCGTCACAAAGCTTTTGCTTAAGGGTTTGGAAGGCTTCTTCTTGTTTAGGTCCCCATATGAAGGGTTTTCCTTTATGAGTCAAAGCCGTGAGTGGTACAGCAATACGGGAGAAATTGGCAATGAAGCGGCGATAGTAACCAGCCAAACCAAGAAATGATCTTACTTCGGTAGGGGTACGTGGCGCTTGCCATTCCTGTACTGCCTTGCTTTTTGAGGGATCAACATGAATTCCCTTGTCATTGATGACGTGTCCAAGGAATTATACTTCCCTTAACCAGAATTCACATTTCGAGAACTTAGCGTACAGCTTTTCTGTCCTTAAGAGTGTAAGGATGAGTCGAAGGTGTCGTTCATGATCAGACTTAGACTTGGAGTAGATAAGGATGTCGTCGATGAAGACTATGACAAAGCGGTCGAGGTAGGGTTTGCATACCCTATTCATTAAATCCATAAATACTGCTGGGGCGTTGTTAAACCAAATGGCATGACCATGAATTCGTAATGACCATATCGAGTTCGGAAGGCGGTCTTTGGGACGTCTTCTTCATGTACTCTGAGTTGATGATATCCAGAACGAAGGTCGATTTTTGAAAAACAGGTGGCGCCTTGAAATTGGTCTAGGAGGTCATCGATGCGAGGTAATGGGTAGCGGTTCTTGACCGTTAACTTGTTGACTTCTCTGTAGTCGATACACATGCGAAACGTTCCATCTTTCTTCTTCACAAAAAGAACAGGTGCACCCCAAGGCGATGAGCTAGGACGTATAAATCCTTTGTCAGTCAGCTCTTGCAGTTGACTGGCCAGCTCTTGCATTTTGGATGGGGCTAACCTATAAGGAGATTTTGCGACTGGTGTAGCGCCAGGTATAAGATCAATGCGGAATTCGACTTCTCTCATGGGAGGAAATCCTGAGATGTAGTCGGGAAAGACTTGTGGAAATTCTTTCACTACAGGTATATCTTCGAGTTTCTTCTCCTTGTTTCCCTTCTTGACGACGTGAGTTAGGAATGCGACATAGTTCTTGCGGAGATATTTTCGGGCTTGAAGGCAGGACATCAATTTGAGTCATTTCGAAGGGGTTTCTCCAAAGATTCGTAGGGTTTGACCGTCTCCAAGAGGAATGCGAATGAACTTTTCGCGGCATACTACTTCAGCATGATGTTGGCTGAGCCAGTCCATACCGATTATAATGTCGAAGCTTCCAAACTTCATAGGAATGAGGTCAACTGGAAAATTGTGATCGTTTAGAGTGAGGGTACAACCTCGTATAATAGAGTTTAATGAGACTGGTTTTCCGTCAGCAACTTCCACCGTTAGGGATTCCATGAGATTATCACGAGTTTGGTTGAGGATGGGTTCAAATTCTAAAGACACAAAACTCTTATCCGCGCCAGTATCGAATAACATAGATTCATAACTACCATTGACGAGAAATGTACCATTAACCACGTTGTTGTCAGCCCTAGCTTGGTTGGCGTTGATGTTGAAAGCTCTTCTCTAGCAGGTGGAGGAGCTTGGTTAGCTTGGTTTACCGGATTAGCTTGAGCTTGGGCATGAATGATGTTCACCAAGCATGGATAGGTGTTCCTGAAGTGGTTCGGGTCTCCACAGTTGTAACAAGCCCGCATAGGTTGCATCATGGGGTAGTTGGGTTGGTAGTAGGATTGGGCTACATGTTGGGCAGGTGGTAGGAGTAAAGGTTGTTGGGCTTGACCCACTATCTGATGGTGGGTTTAGGTTGAGGGTTGATTGCGGTTCATTCGCTGAAGTGTGCGACAGGTTTGGATGGTGTGACCTGCACGGCCACAACTGGTGCAATGTTGGCAGGGATGTTCAGGAAGGTGATGGTATTGACAACGGTTGCATTTTGGGTATGGGCCAGAGTATGGCTTTTTATAGGGTGCAGCTGAGAGGGCAACTTGGGTGATGGGTGCAGCAGTGATAGGGGGTTTGTTTGTGTGACAGCAAAGTTCCTGTTGTTTCGCTTCCTCTTACCAGCAAACTTCGAAGAGGAGACAGAATGGTTTGAAGTTTGGGCCTCAATGGGGGCTTTCTTTTTCTCCTCCTTGAATTTACCGTTTCGGATGCGATTCTCGGTAAGTTCGGTAGCTAGTTCCATTGCGACCTCAAGTGTTGCAGGTGAAGTGCTTAGAACCGAGTCTTGAATTTTCGAGGGGAGGCCTCGAATGTAGTGTTCAACCAAGCGGTACACTTGGGTGAACAAGTTGGGGATCATTTGGTTTAGCTCGAGAAATCTTTTGTTGTAGGAAGTATGATCTCCTTCCTTTTGTTTTAACGAATGGAATTCATCTTCCAACTTCTTGATTTCGCTTCTTGGACAGAAGCGTCTTGTCATTATTTCCCTTCACTCTTCCCATGTTAAGGCCCTAGCATCTTCGAATCCTCTCTTACCCTTTTCTGTGTTCCACCAGGTAAGGGCTACCCCAAACAGTCTCCCGGTTGCGTAACGTACCTTGCGATCCTCGGGACAATCGCAATTGAGGAAGGTGTTCTCCATTTTCTCAAACCAGTGGAGGAGAGCAGTGACACCTTCGGTCCCTTCATACTTTGGGGGATCGCAAGACTTGAAGTGTTTGTAGGAGCACTTTTTGGAGGGAGGGTTGTCGACGTTCTGGTCTTCTTGATTGGGAGGGTTGATGGGATTCGCGGTGAGAGCTTGTTGGACTTGAATTACGATGTCAGGAAGCACCGCGGCCATTTGTTTTGCAATTTGGGTGGCCAAGCGTTCGTTTGACCTTCCTGACTTTCTACCTCCACGTAGTTGCCTAGCCGACATCTACAGGAACATACATAGGAAGATTGTGAGTTTAAGAAGTTTTTAGGTGTCATGTGTTGTTAAAAGTAATAAAATAACATAATCATCAATAATGCAACTACATCCATAGGATGTCTTGGGTTTGCTCATGTTTGGGCCTCCAATGTCCCCATACCATCGCCTGTATAGTCATGTGGGCCCCCATGACTATTGGCTTAGTAGGATTCACATTGGTGTTGGCGGTTTAACACTCGCATCACCCGAATGAAAACCATGAAATATGATTGCGAGATGTATGGTAGGAGGGTGTCCAGGTATAGACACAATGACAACTCAAAGTGGGGTTAGCTCACACGACGTTTGGTATAGCATGCTTTGGCCTAATAGGTCCTTCGTACTCTCATCGTTAGTCCCCAGGTAGGCAAACTGGTCCTTTATTTTGGATTTATACGAATGCAAAGCCTAGACAGGACGTTCCGACTACCGGTACTCGTACCCTTCCAATTACTACATGCCCGTCATGGGAACTCACTTTGATGTGATTGGAAAAATACAAAAATCGTTGCAAAAATCATGGGAATTGTGAGGTGTGTGCTCTCATGGATATGATATGTTACGAGGATATGATTCATGATAAGCATTGTATAATAATATGTACTTATGAACATGCTTGCATAACATTGAATGTAACAATAAACATAAAGCATATAAACATCATGAATTTTGTATGTAACACATAAACAATTTAAAAATTCTAATCAACTATAGTATAGGCTCTAAGGGTCTAATAACCTATCCTATATCCCTATAGTCATGGCTCTGATACCAATCTGTCACACCCCGACCCGCAGCGGAATAAGAGTCGGGGCATAATTGGGTTATCACCAAAGCTCATGATGTTTACTAAAATATTTCATATTTATTAAATTCAAATTACAACTTAAATGTTCAAATCAAATTCATACAAATACAAGGAATGAAACTAAGTAAAAAAATCCATAGCTTAAACTGATTTATTCTTCTAGGCCCTCTTATGTGTTTCTTGCCTCAACTGGATCACCTGTATCATGTGTAAAATGAGGAAAATTTTGGGTCAACAAAAGTTGGCGAGTGAACCTTGTTTAAAAAACATTGTTATTGATTTCTTGTTGTATTTAATATTGAAAAGTTGTGCAATATTCATATGTGAGCAAACATATATAAACAACTATCACAAACCACCATGAATGAACATATGACATGAATGATAATGTATTGTGAGATCAAGGTTCAATCAAACGGAGCCGATCGTATGAAATGTATGATGATGTATGTGAGATCAAGGCTCAATCAAACGGAGCCGATCGAATGAGGCACCTGTACTCAACCCGTCTCCCACGGGGAGCTGATGGGCCTAATGAAATGCATGTACTGAAAATGATAACTTTAATCTAAACATAATCCACACAACAATTGATACATATTGAATGCACATTTGTTCACGGATATGATGGATGCACAAGTGTTTAAATATAATAAATAATTAAGCGACACATGATACACCCAAAAAATGTGATTAAAACGGGGAATTGGTAGAGATTCACTCACATTGGGTGCGTTCTCTTGATGACGTTGGATGCGCACGAGTTTTGGGATTTGATCGACGAGGAACAACTAACCTAAAATAATAACGAAATGGTTCGGTAAATAATTGGATTTTATTGGAGACTAATACTTTTAATTAACAATTTTAATCGGATTTTTAGATTTATTTTTGTGAGTTTAAGGTCATTTTCTAACTTTAAAAATATTATTTTTAAGTATGTTTAATTGATTTTTAAATTAAATAAATAAATAAAATGAAAATAAAAATTTTGACTTTTTGACCGTTGACCAGCCGTTGACCGTTGACCGGACCGTTGACCGGTTGGACTGTGGAAATGTTGTGCGCTGAGTGAGGTTCGAACTCGGGACCTCTCGTACGCGTGCACGCAGCTCTACCAACTGAGCTACGTGTCTAACCCGAAATATTTCTGATTTTAATTATACTTATATACTATTTAGATTATTCAGAATTCTATTTAATTTTAAAAAGGTTTTTAAATCATTGAACCGGTGTGAGGGCCTGGACTCGAACCCGCGTCCATAGCCTTGTATTGCACACAACCCGACCAACTGGGCTGTGTGACTAACCCGAATGATATGCGATTTTAATTACATTTCTATACTATCTGCGTCTTAATATATATATGAGTATTAAAAATGGTTGGAAATTTGTAAGAACCGGGCAGCGTGTTAGGACTCGAACTCGGGACCATGATATTAAATTTGCACATAGTCCACCACTGGACTGTGTGTCTAACCCGGTATAATATTCAGTTTTAATTAAACTTATACACATATCGTCTTCGTCTTCTTCATTTATAAAGACACAGAACCAGATGCCCGACTGTTTTTGTTTAATTCGATTATCGAAACTTATAATTGGTTGGAAAGTATTAGGTAATGAGATTGAAGAACAAAATTGTACCAAACAGTGCGTTTACTTCAGATGACCGGCAGGAGTCGTTGGCTCTGATTCGTGACTCTCGGCTGAGTGAAATGTATGACAGTTTTGATCGATGAGTTGTGAAATTAAGTTACTAAACAAGAGATATCAGGGGGTTTAGATGATTGTACCGATTTACAGTGTGATTTCAGAATTTCCAGAGATTTTCCGGCGAGTGCAGAATTTCCGGCAACGTCGTCTGGAACCGATTCTGGTTGAAGGATCGAAGTTAGTATATGTCTAACAATGGACTGAAAACGAAAGAGTCGAGAAATTTACCGATTTGGTGTAAGTCTCGGTTTTCCAGTGAAAGTCCGGCGAGTGCAGAATTTCTCCGGCGAGTGCTAAGACTTCGATAAATTGTGCGATTTTGAGCGAAAAGGTTACCAGAGACCTGAGTGTGAATTTATAGGGAAGAAACAGGATGAATCGAGTCCGAAATTTGATCTTGATTCATGGTCAAAACTTTTTCGGTGTTTATGACTGGGATTGCGGGATTAGACATCGGTTATAACCGATATCGAAGTTAATACACGCGTTTAGTTAAAGGAAACGGTCGAAGTCTCGCGAAATCGTTGGTAATTCCGACGACTGCGGATTGGGCGCGCTGATTACTGAATTTGATTTCGAGTTTTATTATAAATATTATTTGTTTTAATAGTTATCACAAACAAGTCAAGTGGCGGAGTGGTAAGTTGTTTGTTTAATGAACCGGCTGACCCGGGTTTGAAACCCGGCAGCGGTATTTATTTTTTTATTCACTATTTCTTTATTTTTATTAATTATGTTTTAAAATTCTAACAATATTTATTAGTTATGTATCGTTTAAAATTAATATGAACATTAAATACGCAATGAAAATTATAACTGAAATATTCGATTAATAAATGAAGCGGGTTTTGAAAACCTGTTTTTCGACGGATGTTACAGATATAGGATAGGTTATTAGACCCTTAGAGCCTATACTATAGTTGATTAGATTTTAAATTGTTTATGTGCAAAATTCATGATGTTTATATGTTTCATGTTTTTTATCACACCCTATATTATGCAAGCACTCTCACAAGTACATGTTAATATGCAATGCTCATCATAGTTCATATCCTCATAACATGTCATATCTATAAAAGCACACACCTCACGATTTCACAATCTCCATAATTTCTTTTCAAGGATTTTTGCAATGTTTTCATATTTTTCAAATCACATCAAAGTGAGTTTTCACGACGGACATGTAGTAACTGGAAGGGTACAAGTACCGGTAGTCGGAACGTCCTGTCTAGGCTTGGCATTCGTATAATCCAAAAGAAAGGACCAGTTTGCCTACCTGGGGACTAACGATGAGAGTACGAAGGACCTATTAGGCCAAAGCATGCTATACCAAACGTCGTGTAAGCTAACCCCACTTTGAGTTGTCATTGTGTCTACACCTGGACACCCTCCAACCATACATCTCGCAATCATGTTTTACGATTTTCATTCGGGTGGTGCGAGTGTTAACCCGCCAACACCAATGTGAAACCTACCAAGCCCAATAGTCATGGGGGGCCACATGACTACACAGGCAATGGTATGGGGGACATTTGGAGGCCCAAACATGAGCAAACCCAAGACATCCTATGGATGTAGTTAAATTATTTTCAGTTATGTTGTTTTCATCCTTTTTACGACACATGACACCTAGGAAATTCTTGAACTCACAATCTTCCTACTTATATTCCTGTAGATGTCGGCTAGGCAATTACGTGGAGGTAGAAGGTCAGGAAAGTCAAACGAACGCTTGGCCACGCAAATTGCTAAACAAATGGCCGCAGTGCTTCCTGACATCGTGCTACAAGTTCAGCAAGCCCTCACCGCTAATCCAATCAACCCTCCCAACCAAGAAGACCAAAGCGTCGCCAACCCTTTTCCCAAAACCCTCAAATGCACCTACAAAACACTTCAAGTCCTGCGATCCCCCAAAATATGAAGGGACTGAAGGTGTCACCGCTCTCCTTCACTGGTTTGAGGAGATGGAAAACACCTTTCTCAATTGCAACTGTCCCGAGGACTGCAAGGTACGTTACGCGACTGGAAGATTGTTTGGGGTAGCCCTTACCTGGTGGAACAAGGAAAAGGGTAAGCGAGGTGTTGAAGATGCCATGGCCTTAACATGGGAAGAGTTAAGAGAAATCATGTTGAGACGCTTCTGTCCAAGAAGCGAAATCAAAAAGCTAGAAGACGAGTTTCACGTATTGAAACAAAAGGAAGGAGACCACACTTCATACAATAAGAGATTTCTCGAGTTGAACCAGATGATCCCCAATCTGTTCACCCCATTATACCGCCTAGTCGAACACTACATTCGAGGCCTCCCCTCGAAAATTCAAGACTCGGTTTTAAGCACTTCGCCTGCAACACTTGAAGCCGCAATGGAGTTAGCTGCAGAACTCACTGAAAATCGCATTCGAAACGGCAAATTCAAAGAAGAGAAGAAGAAACACCCATTGAGCCCCCAATTCCAAACCACCCAGGTTCATCCTCTAAGTTTGCTGTTAAGAGGAAGCGAAATGGCAAGAACTTTGCCGTCACCCAAACCAACCCTCCCATCACTGCTACCCCAATCACCCAAGTTTCCCCTCCAGCCGGACCATTCAAAAGGCCATACACTGGCCCACACCCAAAGTGTAACCGTTGTCAATACCATCACCCTCCCGAAAACCCCTGCCAACATTGCACAAGTTGTGGCCGTGCGGGTCACACCATCCAAACCTGCCGTACCCTTCAGCGAATGAACTGCAGTCAACCTCCAACCCAAACCCAAAATCAAATGGTGGGCCAAGCCCAACAACCCTTACTTCTACCACCTGCACAACTCGCAGCCCAACCTTACTACCAACCCAACTGCCCCATGATGCAACCAATGCGAGCCTGTTTCAATTGTGGGGACCCAAACCACTTCAGGAACACTTGCCAACGCCTGGTGAACATCATCCATGCCCAAGCTCAAGCAAACCCGGTAAACCAAGCTAACCAAGCTCCTCCACCTGCTAGAGGAAGAGCTTTCAATATCAACGCCAACCAAGCCAGGGCTGACAACAATGTGGTCAACGGTACGTTTCTCATAAATGGTAGATATGCATCCATATTATTCGATACTGGTGCGGATAAGAGCTTTGTGTCCTTAGAATTCGAATCTATCCTCGACCAACCTCGTGTTAATCTCGTTGAATCTCTGACGGTGGAAGTTGCTGACGGAAAACCAACTTCATTAAATTCTATTATACGCGATTGTACTCTCACCCTAAATGATCACGATTTCCCAATTGATCTCATTCCTATGAAATTGGGAAGTTTCGATGTTATAATCGGTATGGACTGGCTCAGCCAGTATCACGCTGAAGTGGTGTGCCACGAAAAATTCATTCGTATTCCTCTCGCTGACGGTCAGACACTCCGTATCTTTGGGGAAACCCCTTTGAAAGGACTCAAATTGATGTCCTGCCTTCAAGCCCGAAGTTATCTTCGCAAGAACTACGTCGCGTTTCTAGCTCACGTCGTCAAGAAGGGAGGCAAGGAGAGGAAGCTTGAAGATATTCCAATTGTGAAAGTATTCCCGCAAGTTTTTCCCGACGACGTTTCAGGACTTCCTCCTGTGAGAGAAGTCGAATTTCGAACCGATCTTGTGCTTGGCGCTACACCGGTCGCAAAATCTCCTTATAGGTTAGCCCCATCCGAGATGCAAGAGTTGGCTAGTCAACTGCAAGAGTTGACTGACAAAGGATTCAAACGTCCTAGCTCATCGCCTTGGGGTGCGCCTGTTCTTTTTGTGAAGAAGAAAGATGGAACGTTTGGCATGTGCATTGAATATAGAGAACTCAACAAGTTGACGGTTAAGAATCGCTATCCACTGCCTCGCATTGATGACCTTCTAAACCAACTTCAAGGCGCCACCTGTTTTTCCAAAATCGACCTTCGTTCTGGTTATCATCAGCTTAGAGTGCGCGAAGAAGATATCCCAAAAACCGCCTTCCGAACTCGCTATGGTCATTACGAGTTCATGGTTATGCCCTTCGATTTAACCAACGCCCCCGCTGTCTTCATGGATTTAATGAATACGGTATGCAAACCCTACCTCGACCGTTTCGTCATAGTCTTCATCGACGACATTCTTATCTACTCCAAGTCAAAATCCGATCATGAGCGACACCTTCGACTCATTTTTACACTCTTAAGGACTGAAAAGCTTTACGCTAAGTTCTCAAAATGCAAATTCTGCTTAGGAGAAGTACAATTCCTTGGTTATGTCGTCAATGACAAAGGGATTCATGTCGATCCTTCAAAAATCAAGGCAGTACAGGAATGGCAAGCGCCACGTACCCCTACCGAAGTTAGGTCATTTCTTGGTTTGACTGGTTACTACCGACGCTTCATTGCCAATTTTTCCCGTATCGCCGTTCCACTCACGGCCTTGACTCACAAAGGAAAACCCTTCATTTGGGGACCTAAGCAAGAGGAGGCCTTCCAAACTTTAAAGCAAAGGCTTTGTGACGCACCTATCCTTACACTCCCTGAGGGTTGCGATGACTTTGTGGTTTATTGCGACGCATCAGGGCAGGACTAGGCTGTGTATTGATGCAAAGAGGAAAAGTGATAGCCTATGCCTCTAGGCAACTCAAAGTTCATGAGAAGAATTACACCACCCACGACCTGGAACTTGGAGCCGTTGTGTTCGCTCTCAAGATATGGAGACATTACCTCTACGGTACCAAGTGTGAAATATACACTGACCATAAGAGTCTCCAACATATCTTCAACCAGAAAGAGTTGAATATGAGGCAACGAAGATGGGTCGAACTTCTCAACGATTACGACTGTGAAATTCGGTACCATCCTGGCAAGGCAAACGTGGTGGCCGATGCGCTCAGTCGAAAAGGATATGCGAACTCTATTCGTCTTCTATGTTCGCAAATCATAACAGACATCAAAGATCGAATCCGGGCAGCTCAACATGTTTATGTGACGGAAAATGACGTACGCGATGAGCTGTCATGTGGAGCTAAACTCAAAATTGAAACCAAATCCGACGGTATTCTATACTCTTTAAACCGCATATGGATTCCTGATCGCGACAACCTTCGTGATTTCCTCATGAATGAGGCACACAAAACACGATACTCTGTACACCCAGGAGCCGATAAGATGTATCAAGACCAACGATACACCTACTTGTGGCCTGGCATGAAAAAGGATATCGCTGTTTTTGTTTCCAAGTGCCTTACCTGTTCCAAAGTAAAAGCTGAACATCAAAGACCTTCAGGACTTCTAGTCCAACCCGAAATACCTGTATGGAAGTGGGAAAACATAACCATGGACTTCATTACCGGGTTACCTCGCACCTCAGTGGGTATGACACCATATGGGTAATAATCGATCGTCTTACAAAATCATCTCATTTCATTCCGATTCGCGAGGACTCCAAGAACGAGAAGTTAGCTCGTATCTACATCAGCGAGATCGTAAGCCGTCATGGTGTACCATTAAGCATCATTTTAGACCGTGATGGTCGTTTCACTTCACGAACATGGCGAGTCGTACAAACCGCTTTGGGTACACAGTTAGACCTCAGTACCGCCTTTCACCCTCAAACTGATGGTCAATCTGAACGCACCATCCAAACCCTTGAAGACATGCTTCGAGCATGTGTCATTGATTTCAAAGGGAACTGGGACGCTCATCTACCGTTAGTCGAGTTTTCGTAGTATCATTCAAGTATCGGCATGGCTCCTTTCGAAGCTTTATACGGTCGTAAATGCCGATCTCCAGTATGTTGGCATGAAATTGGTGAAGCGCAAATCACCAGACCTGAATTGATTCAAGAAACAACCGACAAAATCCTTCAAATTCGAAACAATCTTCTAGCGGCTCAAAATAGTCAAAAGAGTTATGCTGACAAACGACGAAAGCCTTTGGAATTTGACGTTGGTGATCAAGTACTTTTGAAAGTATCACCGTGGAAGGGATGGTTCGTTTTGGCCAGAAGGGCAAGCTAGCACCACGCTACGTAGGGCCTTTCAAGATACTCGAAAGAGTAGGTCCTGTAGCATACAAGCTTGACCTACCAGAAGAGCTTAACAGAATTCATCCCACATTCCACGTATCAAACTTGAAAAAGTGCCTCGCCGACGAAAACCTCCATATTCCTCTAGAAGACATTCAAGTCGATGAATCGATTCACTTCGTTGAAAGACCAGTGGAAATCATGGATTTCGGTGAGAAGCATTTAAGGCGAAGACGTATTCCAATCGTCAGGGTGCGTTGGGAGTCAAAACGAGGACCCGAGTTTACTTGGAAACGTGAAGACTCAATGCGCGAGAAATACCCGCATCTCTTTCTAGTTGCATCCACTACTTAAATTTCGGGACGAAATTTCTAAAAGTAGGGGATACTGTAACATTTGTGTAAATCGGGTTTCGACAACCCGCCTCTTTTATCAATCAAAGAATATTTGTTTACGTGTTTAGTTATTTATTTATATATAATGATTAAATTAAATGTTTAAAAATAAATTTATAAATAAAATTTAAAGATTTAATCCATTAATTAAGAAAAAAACAAATCAACTAATTAATAATTATTTATAATAATAAAAACAACTAAAGAAAAGAGGTTTTAAAAATAAATGGGTGAACCGGGAGTCGAACCCGGGTCTCCCGGGCACTCACACACACTCAACACCACTACGCTACACACACAAGATGTGTTAGTTCCCGAGCATCAAATACTTATGAAAGGATCATGGAAACCTGCAACCACCTTCATCGCTACACCGGAGATTTCGCCAATCTCCGGACGCGGTTTCCTTGAAATAGCAACATCAATTCCGCTGTCAATTGAGATCGAGCAAAATTCGGTAATTCAGACGCGGATTCCTTTTTTTAGAAACAATCAAAAGTCTCTGTCTCGCAATTGTTGGTCGAAATTCATCAATCAACTCGTTTTCCTCTGCCCTATAAATACCACCGATCCCACACCTTATATTCTCGCACCGAACCTTGCATTTAGCTGTGAATACTTTGCCCGACACCCTCTCCTTTGTTTCACCGGAAATCGCTACTCTCCGCCAGAGAATCAAAGGAAAACGCCACCATCGGTATCGACCCTCTACCTAATTGTTTTGTTTCACTGTTTAGATTAATCGGAGTGATTGATCACACTCCAGTTTATTGGGCGGGTAAATGTATCTAGGTAAAAGTATTTGAACGAGGAAGATGAAGTGTTGTACGTATATATAGATATTATAATTAGGATTACAACCGGGTTAAGCACCCAGCTCAACTGGTTGGGCCGGGTGCGAACTAAACCCGGGGTCGCCGATTCGAATCCAAGCACACACCCCGGCCTGATCATTTTTAAACCCTTTTAAAATCAACCATTTCTGTGCTAACTTAAATTGTGTATAAAGATAATAAAAGATCAAGATATATTGGGTTAGACACCCAGCCCAACTAGTTGGGATGGGTGCGAAAGGCATAGCAGGTCGCGGTTTCGAGACCCCAGGCACACTCCGGTTCAACACTGTTAAAACTTTTTAAAATAAAATAATTTCTGGAATGAGCTAAATAGTGTATTAATATAATTAAAATTAGGTTTCTTTCGGGTTAGACGTGTAGCTCAGTTGGAAGAGCTGCGTGCACGCAACCGAGAGGTCACGGGTTCGAGCCTCAACACACGCATGCCAGCACTCCCATCGAACCGGTCTGACAGGCTTGTCAGACTGACAAGATTTTTTATATTATTTTATTTTTTATTTTATATTAATATTTTAATTCTAAGGTTTTTATTAAAAGAAAAATCAAATAAAAGGTTTAAAAATATACATTTTCAAGGGTTTAGAATATCAACACAATCCACAAAAATAACCTAAAAACCTAAACAAAGGATTTTAACCTAAATATTAATTTAATTTATTTACCGAGTTATCGCGTTATTATTTCTAGGTTAGTACTTTCTCGTTGATTAAATTCCCAACTCGTGCGCTCTCCTTACCATTCAAGAATACGCACCCAAGGTGAGTGAATCTCTACAAATTCCCCATTTTAATCACGTTTTGGGGTGTATCATGTGTCGTACCATTCCTTTATTTTATCTAAACACTTGTGTTTATATCATTTTGTGATCAAATGTGTATTGGTTGTTGTGTGATTTATATGTGGATTAAATTTATCATTTCAGTGCACTCATTTCGTTAGGCCCATCAGTTCCTCGTGGGATACGGGTTGAGCATCAGGTGCCTCATTAGATCGGCTCCGTTTGATTGAGCCTTGATCTCAAATACATCATCATTCATGTCATATATTCATTCAATGTGGTTTGTGATTGTTTACATATATATATTTGCTCACATGTGATTTATGCACGAAGTTTCTTTAATAAATAAAACAAGCAATTATTTAAAATGTTTTATCAAGGTTCACTCGCCAACTTTTATTGACCCAAAATCTCCTCTGTTTTACACATGATACAGGTGATCAAGTTGAGGAAAGAAACACTTAGGATGGCCTAGAAGAATAAACAAGTTATTGTGTTGGAATAAACATTCAGATTATTTTTTTTTTGTATTTGTATGAATTTTGTTGGTTGGATATTTAAATTTGTAATTTGAATTTAATAAATATGAAACTTCTTAGTAAATATCATGAGCTTTGGTGATAACCCAATCATGCCCCGTCTTTTATTCCGCTGCGGTTCGGGTGTGACAAAGAATCTGTTGCAATTCACGCACAACATTTTTGACATCCATCCTTTGTGTTGGGGAATCCACAGAGCATGATACTCCAATCTTAATTGTTAGAGCCAAGCATTCCTCTATTTTCTTGGCATTTTCTTCCTTGCTTTGTAGAACAATTCTATCCTCTTGATACAAGTTTAGAATGTTAACATCAATGATATCAATTACATTGTCTAGCAAGGCCATTGAAGCAAATTTATGAAGGCACAGGTCCTCATTAAAGATGTCATCAGTTGGGTTTTTCCCGGTCATCGCCTCTAAAACTAGTATTCCAAAACTGTAGATATCGCCACTGCTTGCTATATCACGCCCGAGACCATACTCTGCAAGTTACCGCCATTTACTTTATAAAAAAAGGTAATTATGTAAGTATGTAAATATGAAAGTCTATTTTACCTGGAGCAATATAACCAATTGTTCCCCCAATCCTAGTTGAGTTGTTTGGGTATGAAGTTCCAAGAAATCTAGCTAAACCGAAATCTCCCACATGAGCCACCATATAGTTATCGAGTATTTTGTTATTAGGCTTTAGGTCACCATGAACAATTGCTGGTAGACAGTGATTATGAATATAATCAAGTGCATATGCTACATCCAAAAGAATTTTTATCATTTCAAGAAGGTTTAGCCTTGATGTATTTTCACTTGAATGCAACTAATCATGCAAACTCCCGTTGGGCATGAACTCGTATACCAAAGCTTTGAATGGATTTCCTTGAAAGTCAACACTTGAACATGAAGTTATAATCTTCAACAAATTCCTATGTCGGAGGTTCCGCCATGCTTCACATTCCCTCATAAAGCTTCTTTGAGCTCCTCGATTATGAAGATGTAGAACTTTGATTGCAACAAATATGTCATTTTCTTCAAAAAGGATTCCTTTATAAACAGAACCATAACCACCAGTTCCAATCAAATTGGTTTCGGAGAACCCATTGGTAGCCTTTAGAAGTTGATTGTACGAAACTTTTAGGTATCCTTGGCTTGTTGACGATTGAGAAAGATGGCTCTTTCTTTTCTTCTTACACCAAGCATATGCTAAACATGTTGCGGTGAAAAGTGCGGCTGCGATCAATATGACTATTAAATAGAGATGAAACTTCTTTGTAAATTTACTTGTCTCCTTGCATTTGGGTAACCCAAGTTCAATAATTCCACCACAAAGCCTTCTATTCCCCAAAACAGAGAATGCACTTTCATTAGTGAACACTCCTATCGATGGAACTTCACCCTCAAAATCGTTATATGACAGGTTTAAATATTCTAACTTAAACTGTTCAAACAATCTAGGAATATGCCCCGCTAAATTGTTATGAGAAATATCGAGTTCCACCAATCCTTTCAAGGACTTTAATGATAATGGTATCATACCTTGAAATAAATTGCCTTTGAGGGACAACCATGATAGGCTACTACAGCCACCAAGGCTACTAGGAATGTTACCAGATAAATTATTCTCAGATAAATTCAGAGTAGTCAACATGTTCTGGTTTCCAACCTTAATTGGAAGTGAACCAAACAAGTTATTTTGAGAGAGATCCAATGTTATGGAGAGACTTGAAAGTTGAAGAAGTTTTATAGGTATTTTCCCATTAAGTTTATTGTCATTAAGGTACAACTCTAGTAGATGATGACAATTTCCTAGAGTTGATGGAATAACCCCTTCTAACATGTTTGAAGATAAATAAAGTGTTGTCAACGATGACAAGTTCCCCATGGAATCAGGAATCTGCCCTGAAAGTTGGTTTTCATGTAAAAAAGGCCTTCTAAGTTTTGAAGGTTACCAATGGTTGAAGGGATGTTACCCGTGAATTGGTTTTTCCTAATGCCAATATATTCAAGCCAACCAGATTACCAATTGAACTAGGGAGGTTTCCATATAACTGATTATTACCAAACCATAACTCCTAGAGTTGATTAGAAAGATTACCTACCGATATAGGGAGAACTCCTTGAAACCTGCAATTACCAAATGCCAACCTCTTTAATCTCGTGCAGTTTTTCAAAGAATCAATAAACTTCATTTCATCTGCTTCTTTACTTCCAAAGAGGTTATCACCTATGTTTATAATATATATATTCGTTAGTTTTGAAAACTCAATTGTCAAGTGTCCACTAAACTTGTTCTTACTGAGTTCAAGAACTCTTAATCTCGTACAATTAGAAATGGATGCCGGAAGAGGTCCACTTAGTTGGTTACCCCAAAATTCAAACAAAACATGATTAGGAAGCATTGCACCTATGGCCGAATACAGACCACCTGTCAATTGATTATCAGCCAAGCTAATATTAACTAGGAGTGAAAGGTTATAAAGAGAATTAGGAATGGTTCCATATAAATTACAACTACCAAAGTAAATTTCTTTTAAACTTTTCATAAGGCCTAAGGTGTCTGGAATGGTCCCACCCGACGGATTTTCTGTTAAAGAGAATATTTCCATTGAAGTAATATTCCCCAAGTATGGCGGGATTCCACCTGTAAACGTATTATTAAAAAGTGAAAGAAAAGTAAGTTCGGTGAGGGAACTGATCTCTTTGGGTATGCTTCCAACAAGCTCGTTATTGGAAAGAGCAATCTCTTCAAGGTTAAAACAACCGGATATGTTAGTTGGAATGACCTCGTTGAATTGTTTTGGTACAGAGACAGTTGACGTAGCCTAGAAAGACGACCCAGTTCTTGCGGGATGGCTCCTTGAAAGCTGTTGTTATAAAGAAGAAGCGTACGGAGGAAGCTCAGGTTCCCCACATGAGGAGACAACAAGCCTTCTAGACCTTGCGATGACAAGTTTAGATAAGTGACTCTTTTATGTCGCTTCCCACAATAAACATGAATCCAATCACATAAATGAAGAGAATCGTTCCATGAGGTTAGAGCTTCATATGGATCTCTAGTGATCAACGACTTGATCTCCAGCAAAGCCTCATGATCTGTCTCAATTCCACCACATATGACGGTGGAAGAGAGAGATATAACAGGAAATGAATAGAGAAGGATGATAAGTTAACCATTGGGTGCTTTGAGTTCATTTTTGAAAAAGAACTTATGATCACAAAGGATAATCGTTGGCCTTTTGTAGCCACAATACAAGGAATTTAAGATTGCTAACTGGTGGAAGTTAGAAATATAATCCAAGATAACGTTGTGATTGGTTGGCTTACATTCATTTTACATGCAGATATTTTCTAGGAAAGAATATTAGGATAATGTCAGAAAGTAGCAGGATAATGTTCAATATGTTCAAAGTAAACACTACCCCTCATTCAAGGCCGGCCCGAAGGTGTGCGGATGGGCGACGGCTCAGGGCTCAAACCCATTGGGGGTCCAATTGTTTTTGTTTTTGTATTAGTTTTACACTCTAAAGTTAGAATATATACATAATGAATAAGAAAAATACCATTCTAAGCACTTGGTTTAGTGGTTTGAAAGTCACTTTAATAATAAGAAGACATGGGTTCTAATCCTAGCATCTACATTTTTGTTTTTTCTTTTTGTTTCTTATCTATTTACTAAATGCAAATGACATTAACTGCCTAATTTTGTCAAGTTGCATTATATAATTGGTGTTGATTCAAATGACATTAATTCATTTTCATATATTTAATTTTTTATATATATTCTTTTTAAAATTTATATTTAAGGGGCCCGTATTTTCTGTTCGCACAGGGCCTAAAGTTTTCGAATATTTTCGGAGACGGCCATGCCCTCATTTGTTGAGAATGCATTAGTGACTTTATCTTTTAATTTAGTTGAAAAAAAAAGGTTTCAATTACTCGTTTGGCTTGATCTCATATATTAACGACAAAAGTATAGTTGGTCATTCATGTTCGTTAGTTGGATTTGAAATTGGAAAATTAATGACAAAAGGATAGTTGGTCAACTTATTATCAAAGTAAACAATGCAGTCTAGAGATGCACAAATCGGGTTAGGGTTTCAACCTGAACTGGTTGGGGTTAGGATGAAAATATTTAAACCGGATTGGCACTTAAGCCGGGTTGGGTTCTAACTAGGAGTGTTCATAATTCGTTTCGAATTTGAAAATTTGAAATTCGATTGAATTCGATTATCAAGAATTCATTTTGATTATAAGAATTCGAATTCGATTCAATTCGAGTCAAATAAATCGTATACGAATTTATAATTTCAAATTAATTCGATTCGGATTAAATAAAATTATACATTTTATTTATTATTTTTCTATATAATACATGTATAACTTTTATTAGGCTATACTATAAATTATTTTCAAAATTTATTCCAAGTATTAAAATTACTCAGTACCAAATTCACTATATGGCCCATAACTAAATCCTAAGTAGCAAATCTATCAATATATAGTTCTAACCTTAAAAATATTAGCTTGTAATGTGAAGTGATTATTCCCGACTTCTCGTTTTGAACGTTAGATTTATGGTACTTTACCGATAATTTGGAACTTTTTAGTGTGATATTATGCTTTATGTCTCTTTAAAATTCATGTTTCATTTTGATAGTTCTTTTACATGTTTTGTAACAATCTGAATCAAATCGAATTTAGTCGAATTCGAACTAATCGAATACGAATTGGGTTTTTTTATTCGAATACGAATTCGAATCGAATTGGATAGGTTTTAATCGAATTTGAATTCAAGAGAAAATAAAAATTATTCGAATAATTTGATTCGAAGATTCGAATAATTCAAAAATTCGATATTAGATTCCATGAACACCCCTAGTTCTAACCGGGTTTTGAGGCAAGATAACCGAACCCTATGAAACCCATTCGGGTTGGGTTGGGATCGGGTTAGGTTATCAAACTGGGTTCAACCCTATTGACAGATGAACGCCCGTTATTCCATAGCGCTATGGAAGCGTTTATTATTTTTGCGTTTTTTTATTTAACCAACACCTCTAATACATATGTATATTAACGTTTCAATGAAAAAGTCTAAGAAATCAACATTAAGGGGTGTTTGAGATTGAGTTTGGAAATGACTTATTAACTTATTTGAGCCAATAAGTCATTAAGTCATTTGGAAAAGCCCCAAATCCTGACTTTTCAAAATGACTAATTGGCTTTTTTGTCTTATCTATACTATAAGGGAGGGATTACGAGAAAACTCATTTAGTGAAAATAAAAACTAGAAAAGTGCGTAAAAAAATACGTTGCAGACTACAAGGAAAATTTCTTTTGGTCCGTACGACGAAAAAGGATGTATCACACATGTGTAATAGTACACTTTTCTCAAAGAGAATATATATATATATATATATATATATATATATATAGGAGAAGGATCCGTTAGGAACCGCCCTTTATTTCGAAAACCGTGAGAACCACCAAAAAATACCTAAAAAAATCTAAAAAGCACCCAAATTTTTTAACATTTTTTACAAAAAAAAATCTCTACTTTTCGTCATAAAAAAATTGACGAAAACTGCCGATTTTTCATTAAAAATGTTTAAAAAAAATTGAGTGGTTTTTAGATTTTTTAGGTTTTTTGGTGGTATAGTTATTAGCATTTAGCTTGGGGGGTTAGCTTTATGGTTTAGTTTTTTAGCATTTAGCTTGGGTAGGGGGAGGGGGTTTTAGGTTTTTTTTTTTTGGGGGGGGGGGGGTAGGGGTTAGGTTATTTTAGGTTTTGGATGGTGATATAGTGGGTTACTTTAGTGGTTCTCCTGGTTCTCAAAAGGTGGTTCTCGCATGAACCTTACCCTATATATATAGTGTGAGGTTCATTGGGGAACACTAAAAAAGTGAGGAACAGTGGGGAAACGACTCAAACGAACTCTGATTGGACTCATTTCAGCGGCATTGGAACCGGCTCGTCGAACCCTAACTAGGATCTCTTAACCCTAAACCCTAAATATATAAGGGTTTAGATTTAGGGTCTTATATTAGGGTTTAGCCTTAGGGTTTAGCTTTAGGGTTTAGTTTTAGGGTTAATCATTAGTATTTAGGGTTTAGCTTTAGGGTTTAGAGTTTTAGGGTTTAGCTTTATGGTTTAGATTTTAGGGTTATAGCTTAGATTTTACGATTTAGCTTAGGTTTTTGCCTTATTTTTTAGCTTTAGGGTTTAGGGGTTAGGATTTAGGGTTTAGGGTTAAGAGATCCTAGTTTGGGTTCGACGAGCGGGTTCCAACGCCGCTGGAATGAGTCTAATCGGAGTTCGTTTGAGTTGGTTCCCCACTGTTCCCCACTTTTTTAGTGTTCTACAAATCCCTAACTTATCGGAGCCCATCCTAAGTTAGAGAAAACCCTAATGGTAAATTATAAATAGAGGTAAACATCAAAGGTATGATTCATTCTACTCTCTCTCTCTCTCTCAATACATATTACTACTCCTAATACCGAGACTTATTCTCACGCCGGAGGGTGGTTACAGGAATAACCTCATTCCTGTAACGAGTCCTAACGGTGTTTCTGTTTTACAGCCTGCTGCTCAAAGTCGTCTAAGGCTCGAAGTTCTAGTTGGAGCCTTACCATCAGGTCAGTGTTTCTTCATTGGCGCCATCCGTGGGACCTGTGATAACACCAATAAACTTAGACCCAATGGCGAACGATCAGAGCAAGACAACGACACCAGAGAACCAACCGTTAATAACCAGCAGCACAACATCAACGACAGTACCTGCAGCTACGACCACTCCAATATCACCAGCTGTAATCAGGTCCCTTGATCTAGAGTTTGAAGCAGAGGCCACGCCGGGATACCAGAGGCCCCCTGCCGTTTCCTATGGATCAATCGCAGGGGACCCACAATCTTATACTTCCTGGCAGAATCGACAAGTTGTCTCCACCTCAGCCCCAATCGCTGTTTATACTCCTTTGTCAAGCACCATCGCAGACCCTGAGTCCCGGGAGTGGACTAGTGGCTACATCCACGGTACCTGGAAGCGGCGTACAACCGTCAAATACGATCCAGTATCATCAGCCGCCTCTTACTTATGCCATGCCGTCGCTGTATTCTGTGGCACTCACAGCAGTACGGTCTTTGCCACCTCATCAACCGGTGGTCATGCCGGCTGGAGTCATGAATGCCCCAATCACACCCGGGAATCAGGCTTATTTCCGGGGCTATTATTACGCACCTCCTTATGGGTACCTGCAACCGTACAATAGCCAAGCATACACCCCTCAGGTGACATCACAAAGTTATGCTCAACAGCCGCCGTACACGGCTTGCATGCCACCTTGATGGACATATCCCACATCACAACAGGCATGTAGCCAGAGCCATCCATCCGCGGAACCTGTCTACAATAGAGGTAACGTTTCCAGGCCTTGTCTCTCACCCAGCGAGGGTCCTACCAACACATATCAACCCTTGGTTACTCAAGGGATAAGAATCAGTGGAGCGAACCACCATACGCCACCTGTTCATGTGGAAGATGACGAACTTACCAGACCTTACAAACCCGCTGATGCCGCAGATAAGTCAAAGTTCACAAGAAGAATCGCCAAAGCCCCGATCAAGGAAAAACCCAAGATGCCCCAGACAGTGGGAAAGTACGATGGGTTGAGCGACCCAGATGACCATCTCAATTTGTTCAAAATTCCAGGGGAAGTCGCCTGCTGGCCTATGCCCCTTTGGTGCAAGATGTTTGTCCAAACACTGGTTGGGGCAGCGCGAGTATGGTGGGACTGTCTCCCCACCGGCGAAATCGATAGTTTCGAGAACTTGGTATCCAAATTCCAACTGCAATTCAGTTAGCAGAGACGACACACCAAAGATCGAAACGAACTTCTCCACATTCGTAGACAGGAAAACGAAATAGTCAAGAACTTCATCGTCAGATTCAACAAAGAAAGCTTGGCGATCCCGGGCATAACAAACGATTTGGCTTGTGGTGCTTTCCTACAAGGAGTAAACGACGATGAGTTGTTAAGAACGCTTTACGGAAGAGATTGCGTAACTGTAACCATCGATGAAATCTTGAGAATAGCCAACGTATATGTGACACAGGAAAAAACGATGGCGGCTAGCCATGCAGCCAACCGAAAAAAGGAGGCACAAAAGAGCCAAGATGACAGGGAGCACCGAAACTCAAAAGCCAAGGGCAGAGGTGAGAGGTTCCATAAAGGAGATCACTCAGACTTGCGATATGACAGACCTAAGAGTTCTTACTCAAGAAACGATTCATCCTCGAGGCCCAGGTCTGACTACCCCAACTTGAGCAAAACACCAGCAGAAATCCTGGCCTCTGAGAATTTAAAACTCAATCCTCCAAAACCATTGAGAGATACGTCCAATAAAGACACCGGTAAGTACTGCGAATATCACAAGGGTAATGGTCATGATACAAAAGATTGTTACCAGCTGAAGAAGCAAATCGAGTACTATGTGGAGAATGGAAAGCTGGCCCATTTGGTTCGAGATATAAAGCAAGGCCTGCCCCCATCAAAGAAAACCTGGATAAAGGAGCGGGCAAAAGGCAGCGGGAGATGAATATGTTATATGCCGACAAGGCAAAGGGGGTAAAAAGAAGTTTCTCCACCCTTGAACCTTGGATGTTGGCAACCATGACTATCGAACCGCGGGCAGAGGATCTAGACCTCACCGTCGACCCTCTCATCATCTCAGCCGCTGTTGGCGATTATAACATGAAAAGGATACTTGTTGACACAGGAAGCTCCGAAGACATAATATACGAACATTGTTTCAGCAGAATGCAACCGGAAGATAAAAAACTCCTTGAACTGGTGCACGCCCCCATAAAAGGCTTTACCGGGGAAAAAGTTAATCCAATCTGTCAAATCACTTTCCCGATAACCTTTGGGTTAGCCCCTCGTGAAAGGACTATACTTCTCACCTTCCTCGTAGTACGCGCCGACTCGCATCACAACGTGATAATCGGATGTACACTTTGGGGAAACTAGACGTTTTGGTCTCCACAGCGCGAGGTCTCATGAAGTTTCCTACACCAGGGGGAGTTGCAACAGTCCACCAGGAAAAAATGGGAGAAGTACTGAACGCTAAAAGATGTCGTCAGGGACCTAGCGGTGCGGTTGGCCCGAAGAGATGGGTATTAAGCACACACTACCCTGAGCAGACGGTTACAATAGGGGATAATCTCTCCCCGGAAATCAAGAACAGTTTGAAGCAGCTATTAAAAAGAAATGTTGATGTCTTCGCTTTCGAGCATTCTGACATGACCGGTATATCCCGGGACAAGGCGGAACACAGGTTAGCGACTTTCCCGGGCATCAAACCGGTGGCTCAGGGAAAACGAAGCATGGCTCCCAATAGGAGAGAAGCAGTGATCAAGGAAGTACGAAAGCTGGTCGAAGCAGGCATTCTTCGAGAAACGAAATACCACACGTGGGTGTCAAACCCCGTAATGGTTAAGAAGCCAGACGGTACATGGCGGATGTGCATTGACTTCAAAGATTTAAATAAGGCATGTCCAAAGGACGCCTATCCGCTGCCGGAAATAGATTTTAAAGTCGACTCCTTGGTTCCCTTCCGGTATAAATGTTTCCTGGACGCTTATAAAGGGTACGATCAGATCAAGATGTCACGAGAAGATGAAGAGAAAACAATGTTCCATACTGATATAGGCATTTTCTGTTACATGAAAATGCCCTTCGGTTTACGCAATGCAGGTGCCACCTACCAGCGGCTCATGGACAAAGCTTTTGAAAAGCAAATTGGTAGAAACCTGAGGGTGTATATAGACGACTTGGTAATTAAAAGCAGGGAAGAAAAACAAATGCTCAATGACATCAAGGAAACATTCCGGAAGCTACGAGAATACAACATCAAACTCAACCCCAAGAAGTGCTCTTTCAGGGTAGAGGAAGGCAAGTTCCTGGGGGTGGTGGTTACTCGGGAGGGCTTAAGAGCCAACCCTGAAAAAATAGCCGCCATAACACGAATGTCGTCGCCCAGGACCCTAAAAGAAGCACAAACGCTAAATAGGCGGTTGGTGGCTATAAATAGGTTCCCAGCAAGACATGCTGAGAAGTCTTTTCCATTTATAAAAACGTTGAAAGATTGCCTCAACAAAAGCAACTTCAAATGGACGAGTGACGCAGAAGAGGCCTTGCAAGACATGAAACGGTTCATTGAAAAGTTTCCAACGTTGACAGTGCCTCGCCCTAACGAACTTTTGAAGATGTACCTAGCGGCAGCTCACAAAGCGGTAAGCGCAGTACTCATGGTCGAAAGAGACGGAAAGCAAATGTCGATTTACTACATTAGCCGTGTGTTGGCAGGCCCTGAAACGCGGTATCCCACGCTAGAAAAGCTGGTACTCGCACTTATTCACGCTACCCGGCGTCTCCAAAGATATTTCCAGGCTCATCGTGTGCAAATCCTAACAAACACCCTTTACAGCAAGTCTTGCATAAACCAGAGATCTCCGGAAGGCTGGCAAAATGGGCAATCGAGCTGGGTGCCCTGGACATCGAGTATCGAAAACGAACGACGGTCAAGGGGCAGGTAATCGCTGATTTCTTAGCTGAAATTCCTGAAGGAGAAGTCATCGACGACCCAGTGGTTAACCACAGGTCAGAAGCTAGCACATCCTCGCAAACCTGGAGGTTGTATACAAATGGGTCCTCCAGTGGAAAATGGGTCGGCGCGGGTCTCATGCTGATAAGTCCTGATGAAGTAAAGTTGATGTATGCCTTACGTTTCGATTTCGAATGCTCCAATAACGAGTCGGAGTATGAAGCCCTGTTGGCAGGCCTAAGAATGGCATAGTCCATGGGAGCAACAAGGATTGAGGCGTATGTTGACTCCTTACTAGTTAACAACCAAGTCAATGAGACATACGAGGCTAAGGACGAGACAATGGCAAAATATCTGGCCAAAACCAAAGAGCTCATAGCCTCCTTTGAAAACGTCACGCTCAGCCATGTTCACCACGGAAGAAACCAAATAGCTGATGCTCTGAGCAAGCTAGCAACGTCAGGCATGGAGAAAGAAGTAAAGGTGGAAACACTTCAGTCACCTTCAATTGAACACCGGGAGGTTTCCGCGGTTACGGCGGAAGAGCCTTGTTGGTATACGCCCATTCTAGACTACCTTACAATAGGAGAATTGTCGTCCGCCAGAGGTGAAGACAGAAAAATACAAGTAAAGGCCTTACAATACGAAGTGCAAAATGGCACCCTCTACAAGAAAACATATTTGGGACCGTTATTTCGGTGTGTATCCCTGTCGGAAGCCACATATTTGATCCATGAAATACACGCCAGCATATGTGGTATTCAAGCCGGACCCCGGGCAATTGTAGCTAAAATTCAGAAGGCTGGGTACTATTGGCCAGGAATGCACGAAGACGCCGTAGCCAAACTTAGAAGGTGCCGTAGTTGTCAAAAGTATGCCCCCCAAACACTGCGCCCCAAAAATAACTTGATCCCTGTGACAGCGGCATGGCCCTTCCAGAAATGGGCAGTGGATATGTGGGACCATTCCCTCCAGCCCCGGGAAAACTCAAATTTCTGATTGTGGCAATTAACTACTTTACCAAGTGGGTGGAAGCGAAACCGTTGGCAAAGATAACGGCCGAAAACGCTAAAAAATTCTTATGGGAGTGCATCGTCTGCCGATTCGGGCTCCCGCTATATCTGGTCAGCGACAATGGTACACAATTCACATACCGGGTTTTACAGGATTGGTGTGCCGAGCTACAAATTCAGCAAGTTTTCACATCGGTGGCACACCCTCAAGGCAATGGCCAAGTGGAAAGGGCAAACAGAAGCATGTTGGATGGAATTAAAAGAAGATTAGACCATCAGGGAAGCTCTTGGGTGGAGGAATTGCCAAACGTCCTCTAGGCACACCGAACCATGCCTAAGACAAGCAACAATGAAACCCCATTTAGTCTAACCTATGGCACGGAGACAATGATATCAGCAGAAGTAGGGCTACCATCGCTAAGGCGCCTAACGACTAATGATAACGACAGACTCTTGCAGGAAGGTCTGGATGCCTTGGAAGAACGGCGGGAGGCAGCCGCCATTAGCGAGGCAAAGTACAAGAAAACTTTAGAGAAATTTTATAACAAACGCGTGGCTCAACAGACTTTCAAGGAGGCAATTATGTTATGCGAGATAATGAAGCCAGCCGGGTGGAATCCACTGGCAAGCTAGGTCCCACTTGGGAAGGCCCCTACGTAATCCAAGAAGTCTTGGGGAAGGGGGCATACTACATATCCAAACTTGACGGTACAGCAGTCCCACGCAGCTAGAATGTAGCCCAGTTAAAGAAGTGTTATATGTAAACACCCGCCCCTAACGCCGAAGTAGGTTTTCCTTGGTCAAAATAAAGTGTAATCCATCATTTTCGATGTCTCTTATTTTAGTCATTTATTAATAAACATTTATGTTTGGTCTTTATGACATACACGACAACTTTGTTATGAAATACAGTTTCATAAATACCAAAGTTATATACATACAGCGCTAAAGTGGGTATCTTGGTAATAGATACATCAACCGCTACAAAAGATAGGTATTTTGGTAATAAATACATCCAACTATCAAACAAAACCAAGTACTTGTCCCGTGTTAAACAAAAAACAACATACGGGGTTACCAAAAAACGAACATGTTCTAACTAACTAAAAATCGGCAAGCATTGCCAGCACCACTCCAGTGGATGAGAATCCACAATTAGGTCTTCATCCTCTGCCACACCAGCCAGAATAGCCACCGGCTCTTGAATGTCAGGCAGGTTTGCCCGGTGAGCTCTACCACGACGCTGGTACACCACACGGCACCGGCCCAAGGCTTCAGGGGGAAACCATGGCATTAATGCATCAACATTCAATACAACAGGATCAGGAGCGACAAGCGCCTCGTCCACAGGAACAACATCATCATTGACGTTTTCGTCAGACAACACAGGATGGGGCACAACATTGGAAGGGACAAGCCCCCATCATCTGCTCCGCCTCCGGGTGCTTGCTCATATAGAATGAGCAAGGCGGCGGCCGCATCAAGGGTCCAAAGAACGTCGGAAACTTCTCGTAAACGATAATCTTCACTCATGTTGTTTTTACCAAATTTGGCAAAAACAATGGGATGAATATATAATGGGAGGTTGCCAAAAAAGGGGGTACAAAACTTTGATGATCACATGTCAAATCATAGGCAGACATTAATTAACTGCAAACAGTCATGATGGCATGTCAAATCGCCATGTAGAAGACGACGGCGCCGCCCTAATCATATATTTCATTAATTGAATCAATTACCAATACACATCCCATTAAAGTATCGCCTTACAAAACATTTAAAACAATACACAAAAACAAACAATTAAAGGGTTACTCCGACTCCTTCGCTACCTCCAACATCTGACGTAATGACTCTACACCTTCTTCAGCCACCTTGTTGGACAGGTCGGCATACGCGGGCAAGGGATCATTGCACACGGCTTCTAGGGCGTCTGAAATTTGAGATGTCAATTTGCCCCCTTCCTCCTAGAATTTTTGGGTAACCTTATACATCCGCTGGCAACTGACATAGCTCTCATAAACGCCGTCATGTTGTCCCGACTTATACGCAGCGATGGATAGACGATCCAACAGCGCAACAAATGGCTCTGACTGGCTTAAGTATTCAAACGCACCAACCAAACCCTATGATATCAGCCAGTTCCTATCGCCCCGGGCACTCGCCAATTGGTCTGTCAGATTATCAACTTCAGCGCGGGATTGAGCCAAGGCACCCTCCGCCTCATTGAGACGAGATAGTTGAAGGGCAGAGGCTTGAGTAAGTTGGTTCTTTTCGGCAAGAAGAGCATCGCAAACTTGTTGAAGACTTCTAAGCCTCTCTTCACGCTCTTCAAGTTCAACCTGTCTCGCCTGGGACTTGGCTTCAGAGGCTTGTAGCTCGAGGGTCAAGTTTTGATATCTTTCCTGTACCTGATAAACAAAATCAGCGTCAATACGATACTTTCTTATCTCGGCGGATAACTTAGACCTAACCTTTTGGGCCTCCACAACGGCCTTCCTCTCTAACTATTGTTGAACGCTTATGGCGCGGGAAATCACGCGATCTTTTTCTGCCATGTCACGGGTCCAGACAAGTCTCTCCTCAACCAAGTTAGCAGTTACCCGTTTGAGATCGTCCTCCGCCTTGTTCTTCTCAATTAAGAAGCGGTTTTCCCTCACGCGAGCCGTTTGAAGTTGACTCTCTAGTCGGTTCTTTTCATCTACAAGTTCTTGAATGGACATACGCGCTTAGCGCAACTAGTGGTTATCATGCATCCAACAGCGCCTGATCTCTGCCAGTTTTCTTGGAACACTAACAGTCTCGACCATGGTTGAATTCATCAGGTGCTCATTGTCCAATCCCTCTACATATGAAGACTCGGCCGGCAGTTAAGACCGCTCCACCCAATGGTGCACAATAGGCAGAAATACAATCCTGGTCGATTCAGCAACTTTCCACTGAGATTGATAACGTTTGTCTTGGGCATTCTAATCCCAACACACGGTAGGAAGATAGATATCATCGAACAAGAAGGCCTCGTCCTCAGCAAAGTTATCGCTGGACCTCCCTGTCTCGTGAGGGATATTCATTCTCTCACTGCTGGATTCCACTTTATTGGACGAAGCGGGCTTGTCCCCGCCTACCCCTGGACCACGTGCCCGGGAGGAATCAAACCTCAGAGGCAAGGTCGTTCTAGCAACTGGTGGAGTTGAGGTAGAGATGGCGGTGTAACATCCGTCAAAAACGGATTTACCAAACCCGCTCCGTTTATCAACCGAACAGTCAGTAAAAAATTTCGTTGCAAATTAAATGCCCAAAATATTTTTAAACGATACGTAATCAATTATTATACGGGAATATATATTTAGTTTTTGAAAAACTATTGAAAATCGCAAAATAAAAATGAAATGATCCAGCCGGGTTTCGAACCCGGGTCACTCGCCGAATCACTCAGCGACTTATCTCACACACACAAACCACTGCGCCACTTGTTCTGTTTGGTAAATATTGAAATCATTTAATTGATAAAGTGACGTTACGAATTCAAAATCGGCGCCCATTAGTTCAGTCGTCGGAATCCCGGAAACATCGCGAGTTTTTAACACCATATTCAGTTATAACGTAAACTGGTATTAAGACATCGGTTATAACCGATGTTTGAAGTCCGCGACCAAACCATAACCGCCGGAAAATTTAAATCGATGAATACAGTCGGAAATCAGACCAAGTGCATCTCGATTTTCCCCTATAAATTCACCCTCAACCCATTGAAAACCTTTTCGCTCAAAACCACACCCTTTCTCGGCGAAAACTCTCTCGCCGGAAATTTTCTGTTCGTCGCCGGAAAACCGGTTTCCTCATTTCTGAACCTCACTGAGCCTCTGAACTTATACCGGAGATACCCACACCCTTTGTAAGCTCCCTGGAGCCTCGCTGCTACAAGGAACACGTCGCCGGAAGTGATTGTTGTCGCCGGAGTTCTGTCGGAAAACAGAGAGTCCAGTCGGTATACTTCTCCGCCCAATTTCTTTTCCTTTTCACATTTATCTCACTGTAATGAACTGAAAAACACTAATAAACCGATAAAAACTTTGAACCAGTCGATTTCCGAACTCTGGTTCTATCTTGATGAAGAAGACGATGTATTTCCGTATCTTATAAGTATAATTAAAATCAGGATATTAATCGGGTTAGACACACAGTCTAGCGGTGGACTGTGTGCACATAAAACGCTAACGTCTCAAGTTCGAATCCCGTTTCACACACGCTGCCTTAATAAAAACCATTTTTTTGTTTAACTGAACCGGAGTCGTCAATGGTATATGTTAAGTATATTAATAACCGGAATAATAACCAAGTTAGACACACAGTCCAGCGGTGGACTGTGTGTTTGTTTATATCACAGGTCACGAGTTCGAGTCCGGTCTTCTGCACCGACTCGAACAATTATCTATTCTTTTTAATAAGGCAGAAAAGGAAATAACTAAATTGTATTTAAGTATAATAAAAATCAAATTATATAACATGTTAAACACACAGTCCAGCGGTGGACTGTGTGTTAGATTAAACCACAGGTCCCGGGTTCGAGACCTGTGGAGTGCACGTCCGGTTCGCTTAAAACTATTTTTAAAATAAAATGATTTTCGGTTTAAACTAATTAATATATATATATAATTAAAATCAGATATATAACGGGTTAGACACGTAGCTCAGTTGTTAGAGCTGCGTGCACGCGTACGGGAGGTCTCGGGTTCGAGCCTCACTCAGCGCACTTGTGTTCCGCATTCGAACCGGTCAACGGTCAGGTCAACGGTCAACGGGCTGGTCAACGGTCAGAAAAAAAAATTAATTTTTTTTTATTATTTTTATTTAATTATTTTAATTAAAAATCAATTAAAAATACTTAAAAATAACATTTTTAAGGTTAGAAAATAGCCTCGAACTCACAAAAATACACCCAACAATCCTACTAAAATAGATTAATAAAATCCGTTTACTTACCAAACCATAATGCGATTATTCTAGGTTAAACTCACTCGTGGTTAAAACCACTTCGCTTGCATTCAACATCATCAACCGAACGCACCCACTGTGAGTGAATCTTACAACTCCCCCTTTTAAATTACACGTTTTGGGGTGTGTCATGTGTTATGAAAATAATTAATTTATTTATTTAAACTTGTGCCATACCACATCATGACCTAAACTTAGATTGTTTTTATTGTTGTGATTTACTTATTTCCTTTTGTCAAATTATATGAAACTCCTACATTAAGCCCATCAGTTCCTCGTGGGAGACGAGTAGAACATCGCGTGCTTCAAATCAAATTCATTATTGTTCATGTGTGTATCATTGAGTTTATATTGTTTGTAGTTGTGTCATTCATATTATCATGTTTATGCAATTTATACATCAGGCCCCTCAGTTCCTCGTGAGAGACGAGTTGAGCATCGCGTGCCTCTAATTGTTCCATTATTGTTCATGAGTGTTTCATTTAATATCTTATTATTGTTGTTTAAGTTACATCTAACTTTACTCATGTTTGGTTGTGCACCTATTTCATAATCAATTTAAATAAATTTGTTCAAATGTTTTCCATAGGATTCACTCGCCAACATTATGTTGATCCAAATACCCTTTTATACATGATACAGGTGAACAGGTTGAAGCAAGGAAAACATAGGATATGCCTTAGAAGAGAACAAAGAAGTTTAGATTGTTAGTTAGATCATGTTGTAACATTTATTGTAAATTTCCATTTAATTTGTATTAATGAATATGAAACGCTTAATAAATGTCATGAGCTTTGATGATAACCCAATCATGCCCCGATCACCTTTTCCGCTGCGGGTCGGGGTGTGACAGATTGGTATCAGAGCCATGACTATAGGGATATAGGATAGGTTATTAGACCCTTAGAGCCTATACTATAGTCTGCCTAAATTTTAATTGATTAGGTAGTTACATACAAACTTGTGATATTTATTTGTTTCATATTTGTTTACATTTCAGTCAAACATACATGCTTATATACATATTCATCATACATATATACATATTCATTATACATATATCGATGTTCATGTATTCAATTTATTTTCATACTCTCATTATCCAAAGATTTTGTGCAATTTTCAAATCTCATCAAAGTAAGTTCTGCGACGGGCATGTAGTAACTGGAAGGGTACAAGTACCGGTAGTCGGAACGTCCTGTCTAGGCTGGCATTCGTAAAAATCCAATATAACGGACCAGTTTGCCTACCTGGGGACCAACGATGAGAGTACGAAGGACCTATTAGGCCAAAGCATGCCACACCAAACGTCGTTCGAACTAACCTACTTTGAGGTGTCACCGTGTCTACACCTGGACACATTCCGAATATCACACGTTGTATACATATTTCTCGATTTCTCCGGGTTTTTGTGTACGCAACCTGGCAGAAACCGTGCGAACCATATGAAAAACCGGTATTCATGGGGCCCACATGATTACACAGGTAAAGTATGGCGGCATGTAGGGCCTAACAGCGAGCAAAACCCAAGACATCCAATGGATGTAGTAATTTATTTATCTATAATTATTTTATGAATGTTTATTCCTAATGCGACCCATGAACCCAAAAGCATCCAACTCATACTCTTGTCATGTATTCCTTGTAGATGTCTTCTAACCTCGCCCGTAGGAAGACGAGAGCAAGAAAAGCCCGCGAACGCATGGCTGCCTTAATCGCTCAACAAATGGCTGCCGTAATACCCAACATTGTAATCCAAGTTCAACAAGCACTTACCGATAATCCTGTCAATCAAGCAAACCAAAACATTTTCAACTCTTCCCTAAATACCACGAAATGCACCTACAAACATTTCAAATCATGCGACCCTCCGAAATACAAAGGGACTGAAGGCGTCACTGCTCTTCACCATTGGTTTGAAGAAATGGAGAACACTTTTCTAAATTGCGATTGCCCTGATGATCGCAAAGTGCGTTATGCTACCGGTCGACTATATGGGATAACACTTACTTGGTGGAACACAGAGAAGGCAAAACGAGGTGTGGAAGATGCTATGTCCTTAACTTGGAACGAATTGAAGGAAATCATGACCAGACGATTTTGCCCAAGGAGCGAAATCAAGAAGTTAGAGGATGAATTTTACTCATTGAAGCAAGTGGAAGGAGACCACATCACCTACAACAAAAGATTCCTCGAGTTACATCAAATGGTTCCCAACATGTTCACTCCCCTCTACCGTTTGATCGAGCACTACATTCGTGGTCTTCCGTCAAAGATTCAAGACCCTGTGATAAGTACCAAGCCTGCAACTTTGGAAGCAGCAATGGAGCTAGCAACAGAGCTCACCGAGAACCGAATCCGAAACAAAGACTTCAAGGAGGAGAAGAAGAAGGATAAAGAATCGACTGAAACCTCCGACTCCTCTCAAACCGAATCCCCTTCTCAACCCAATCCTAAGAGAAGAAGAGTCGGGCGACTTTTCGTTGCTACCCAACGGAATCAACCAGTTTTACACGCTATACCCATCCGAGCTATCCCAATCACCCAAGTGGCACCCAACTCAGCTTACCCAGATAAGAAACCATATCTTGGACCTCACCCTCGATGCAACAACTGTTTTTATCACCATCCCCATACCATACCTTGTCGTCTATGTGCAACTTGTGGACGCTATGGTCATTTGAGCAATGTTTGTCGCACCTTTCAAAACCAAACCTTTTCCCCTACTCAAAACATGACCCAAACTTATTATCAACCCCAATACCCCGTGTTCCCATATACTCGAGCTTGTTTCAATTGTGGCGACCCTACCCACTTTAGAAACACATGCCCTCAATTGGTTAACGTTATCAACACTCAAGCCCAATCAAACCCAGTTAACCAAGTAAACCAAGAAAACCCAAACACTATGCCACCAGCAAGAGGAAGAGTCTTCAATATCAACGCCAATCCTGTCGAAGATAATGACGGCCCAAAAGAAGATACTCAGCTAGTCCTCTTCGCCGAAGATCCAGATTCAACTCCTATCGTTTAGTTTTATGTTTTTCTTTATCACATAGAACCAAACATAACTTAAGGATAAAGCCAATGAAACTTTGACGAGAATACGGTGGATACGCCGATGGTACTTCCTATATATAAGTATTCTTGTCGAAGGATCAGAAGCATTATCTGGCGGTTATGAGAGGTTCCATGTGTAGACTGCTAGAGTAATTATTGTATATTATATATTGTTTTCAGTATATGCATTTGCCGAGGCCGTAGCTCCCCATCCATCGAGGTTGAGTTTGATCCCCATTTTATTATGCGGTTGATCAGGGCGTGCCCGCACGATCGGCTCCGTTTGTTTGAGCCTTGATCGGTTATTTCATTTTACATTTCAATACATGCAATACGTTCGGCTCCGTTTGATTGAGCCTTGAGCGCACATTTCAATTTACATTTCCAGTTCATGCAATACGTTCGGCTCCGTTTGATTGAGCCTTGAGCGCACATACAATTTCATTATCAGTATCTTGTGGTTGTGGTGTTTGTAGTAGAGTCGCATCGAACCAACCATAATTTGCGGATAAAGTTAATGAAAATTTGACAAGGATATGGTGGATACGCCGATGGTACTTCCTATATATAAGTATTCTTGTCAAATGATCGGAGGCATTATCAGGCGATTATGAGAGGTTCCATGCATAGGCTGATTGTGTGATGGTTGTTTAGATTAAGTTGTTCAATTTCAGTACATTCAATACATTCGGCTCCGTTTGATTGAGCCTTGAGCGCACATACAATTTCATTCAATACGTCCGGCTCCGTTTGATTGAGCCTTGAGCGCACAGACAATTTCATTATCAGTATCTTGTGGTTGTGGTGTTTGTAGTAGAGTCGCATCGAACTAACCATAACTTGCGGATAAAGTCAATGAAAATTTGACAAGGATATGGTGGATACGCCGATGGTACTTCCTATATATAAGTATTCTTGTCAAATGATCGGAGGCATTATCAGGCGGTTATGAGAGGTTCCATGCATAGGCTATTTGTGTGGTTAAGTTATTCATTTTCAGTACATGCAATACGCTCGGCTCCGTTTGATTGAGCCTTGAGCACACAATTTCAATTTCAGTCCATTCAATACGTTCGGCTCCGTTTGATTGAGCCTTGAGCGCACATCCATTTTATTTTCAGTACATGCAATACGATCGGCTCCGTTCGATTGAGCCTTGATCGCACAGATATATTTCATTTCAGTATTTTATGTTTGTTGTATTGGTTGTAGAGTTATAGGACTAATCATAATTCACTGATAAAACCAATGAAAATTTGACAAGAATATGGTGGATACGCCGCTGGTACTTCCTATATATAAGTATTCTTGTCAAAGGATCAGAGGCATTATCGGACGGTTATGAGAAGTTCTATGTAGGATTTATTAGTTTCTTGGTAACCAATCATAACTTGTGGATAAAACTAATGAAAATTTGGCAAGAATATGGTGGATACGCCGCTGGTACTTCCTATATATAAGTATTCTTGCCAAAGGATCAGAGGCATTATCAGGCGGTTATGAGAAGTTCCATGAAGGATTTAGTATTGCCTTGGTTGGAATTTGTGTTACATTTATATCATCATGTTATTTAAAGAGATTGGATTGTGATCCATTTCTACATAAACTAACCTCTCCATCATAACAAACGAGAGAGGAACTTCCATCATTCAAACATATATGCTATCAGAATGTGGATTCAAATATTTGCTGTTGTGTTTATTCATGTTCAAATATTTGCTGATGTGTTTATTCATGTTCAAATATTTGCTGATGTATTTATTCATGTTCGAATATTAGCTGTTGTGTTTACTTATGTTCAAATATCAGCTGTTGTGTTTTTATGTATGTTCCATATAGGTTGTAGTGTTAGAAGTTTTGCCTTAGGATATAACCATACTTTCCCAAACGTATCTAAATTCTTATGCATGATATCATTTTTAGCAAATCATTTCTGCTTATCAATACTTATACAGTAGGCAACAAAAAGCGATTCCTGAATAGGGTACTTAACCCTTACAAGGAACGTTACCGCCTCGAACAAAAACTTAAACCCTCATTTTTCTGAGCATACAACTGTCAAACAAAACATCACCATCCTTTTTAGTCAAAATATATCATTATTTAAATTTCGGGACGAAATTTCTAAAAAACATGGGATACTGTAACATCCGTCAAAAACGGATTTACCAAACCCGCTCCGTTTATCAACCGAACAGTCAGTCAAAAATTTCGTTGCAAATTAAATGCCCAAAATATTTTTAAACGATACGTAATCAATTATTATACGGGAATATATATTTAGTTTTTGAAAAACTGTTGAAAATCGCAAAATAAAAATGAAATGATCCAGCCGGGTTTCGAACCCGGGTCACTCGCCGAATCACTCAGCGACTTATCTCACACACACAAACCACTGCGCCACTTGTTCTGTTTGGTAAATATTGAAATCATTTAATTGATAAAGTGACGTTACGAATTCAAAATCGGCGCCCATTAGTTCAGTCGTCGGAATCCCGGAAACATCGCGAGTTTTTAACACCATATTCAGTTATAACGTAAACTAGTATTAAGACATCGGTTATAACCGATGTTTGAAGTCCGCGACCAAACCATAACCGCCGGAAAATTTAAATCGATGAATACAGTCGGAAATCAGACCAAGTGCATCTCGATTTTCCCCTATAAATTCACCCTCAACCCATTGAAAACCTTTTCGCTCAAAACCACACCCTTTCTCGGCGAAAACTCTCTCGCCGGAAATTTTCTGTTCGTCGCCGGAAAACCGGTTTCCTCATTTCTGAACCTCACTGAGCCTCTGAACTTATACCGGAGATACCCACACCCTTTGTAAGCTCCCTGGAGCCTCGCTGCTACAAGGAACACGTCGCCGGAAGTGATTGCTGTCGCCGGAGTTCTGCCGGAAAACAGAGAGTCCAGTCGGTATACTTCTCCGCCCAATTTCTTTTCCTTTTCACATTTATCTCACTGTAATGAACTGAAAAAACACTAATAAACCGATAAAAACTTTGAACCAGTCGATTTCCGAACTCTGGTTCTATCTTGATGAAGAAGACGATGTATTTCCGTATCTTATAAGTATAATTAAAATCAGGATATTAATCGGGTTAGACACACAGTCCAGCGGTGGACTGTGTGCACATAAAACGCTAACGTCTCAAGTTCGAATCCCGTTTCACACACGCTGCCTTAATAAAAACCATTTTTTTGTTTAACTGAACCGGAGTCGTCAATGGTATATGTTAAGTATATTAATAACCGGAATAATAACCAAGTTAGACACACAGTCCAGCGGTGGACTGTGTGTTTGTTTATATCACAGGTCACGAGTTCGAGTCCGGTCTTCTGCACCGACTCGAACAATTATCTATTCTTTTTAATAAGGCAGAAAAGGAAATAACTAAATTGTATTTAAGTATAATAAAAATCAAATTATATAACATGTTAAACACACAGTCCAGCGGTGGACTACGTGTTAGATTAAACCACAGGTCCCGGGTTCGAGACCTGTGGAGTGCACGTCCGGTTCGCTTAAAACTATTTTTAAAATAAAATGATTTTCGGTTTAAACTAATTAATATATATATATAATTAAAATCAGATATATAACGGGTTAGACACGTAGCTCAGTTGGTAGAGCTGCGTGCACGCGTACGGGAGGTCTCGGGTTCGAGCCTCACTCAGCGCACTTGTGTTCCGCATTCGAACCGGTCAACGGTCAGGTCAACGGTCAACGGGCTGGTCAACGGTCAGAAAAAAAAATCAATTTTTTTTTATTATTTTTATTTAATTATTTTAATTAAAAATCAATTAAAAATACTTAAAAATAACATTTTTAAGGTTAGAAAATAGCCTCGAACTCACAAAAATACACCCAACAATCCTACTAAAATAGATTAATAAAATCCGTTTACTTACCAAACCATAATGCGATTATTCTAGGTTAAACTCACTCGTGGTTAAAACCACTTCGCGTGCATTCAACATCATCAACCGAACGCACCCACTGTGAGTGAATCTTACAACTCCCCCTTTTAAATTACACGTTTTGGGGTGTGTCATGTGTTATGAAAATAATTAATTTATTTATTTAAACTTGTGCCATACCACATCATGACCTAAACTTAGGTTGTTTTTATTGTTGTGATTTACTTATTTCCTTTTGTCAAATTATATGAAACTCCTACATTAAGCCCATCAGTTCCTCGTGGGAGACGAGTAGAACATCGCGTGCTTCAAATCAAATTCGTTATTGTTCATGTGTGTATCATTGAGTTTATATTGTTTGTAGTTGTGTCATTCATATTATCATGTTTATGCAATTTATACATCAGGCCCCTCAGTTCCTCGTGAGAGACGAGTTGAGCATCGCGTGCCTCTAATTGTTCCATTATTGTTCATGAGTGTTTCATTTAATATCTTATGATTGTTGTTTAAGTTACATCTAACTTTACTCATGTTTGGTTGTGCACCTATTTCATAATCAATTTAAATAAATTTGTTCAAATGTTTTCCATAGGATTCACTCGCTAACATTATGTTGATCCAAAAACCCTTTTACACATGATACAGGTGAACAGGTTGAAGCAAGGAAAACATAGGATATGCCTTAGAAGAGAACAAAGAAGTTTAGATTGTTAGTTAGATCATGTTGTAACATTTATTGTAAATTTCCATTTAATTTGTATTAATGAATATGAAACGCTTAATAAATGTCATGAGCTTTGATGATAACCCAATCATGCCCCGATCACCTTTTCCGCTGCGGGTCGGGGTGTGACAGGCGGTGGCAACAACAGAGATAGTAAACACGGGGGTAGATTGGAAAGAGTTGGCCTGGATGATGATATCAGCAAGCGAAAGGCCCTGCGTGCCTATCGCCGGGGCCTGTATCTACAAAAGGCAGCGACGGCGGGATTATATTCTCCAAAGGAATCCCGGGCATAATGCCTGTAGATGATTACTGTTCATTAGACAAGGAAACGCTAAACAACACACATGTTTGGGAATAATAAAATACGTTGTTGGGCCGCTTTCGTTGCTTGAATGGTCATTAATGGAGGGATCCTATTTCGCTTCTTTGAGGCTGTACCAGGGTTACTCCCAATAGAAGTTGGGGTCACATCCACATTCCCGGGCAACCCAGACGCATCGGCCTCCACAGGTATAACACCCACACTGGGAGTAGGTTTTTTCATAACCACTTTCAGGCTGGATGTTTTCTTTTTTCCTTCTGAAGGTACTACATGTTCGCCGTTGGGGGGAGGAGTGGCTATCTCACCAGACGACGTCACCAAAGCGGGCGGAATAAGAAATCGTTCAATATGCATGGAGAGCACATTAGCCCCTTGCTCCCCTACCACATGGTCAGTGGATCGTAAAGCGGCATTCCGGAGGGGATCCAAAAAGTCAAACAGTGACCATTCGCCTATGCCAATTTAACTAGTTTAGTCCATGCAATTGCAAAATACAACATGAATACGATAACGGGGGAAATATTACTTACCATTATCAAATCTTTGAAATGCTGGGTAGAATCGGCTGTCTCGCCATAACAAACTCATCCCCACAAGTACGAGCGCCCCCTCTGGTATAACTTGACATTCAGAGGGGTGCAGACATAATTTCTTGTACAGGGCATTCTCCACGTACTCCTCAATGGTGGGGTATTCATCCAGGTATTTTTCTTTGGAACCCATGTCCCTCCAGTGCATCTCACCAGGGATTATGCAGGCATCAGTATAAAAGAATTTCTTTCTCCAATCTTTATCCCGCGAGCTGGCGGAAACATTTCTCAAACAAGAGATATATATGTCCCTTCGATCAAACGTGAAGAATGGGGACTTCCAAACAAGAACGAAGAAAGCCCTAAACACTAGAATCTCAGGCTCGTGACCTAAAGCCAGACAGGCGAACTCGAAGTGACGGAGTTTCGCCAAACCTAGAGGATGCATTTGAGAAATATGAATCTGGTACTCATCTAGAATAGACTTACAAAATTTGGTGGTAGGCAACCGGAAGTTGCAGAACTTGAAGAAATCACTGAACAGGGTGATTTTGCCCTGCTTCAGTGGAAACGCCACATCTTTCTTTGACGGTAACACTGGATTCCACTCCGGTTTAATATCGTAATCTTGCAAAAGATTGTTGAACGATGCTGCTCCCCACTTGCAATACAAGGCGTCGGGAATTGCGGGGGCCGATGAAGTCTCGCCAATTTTAGAAGCCATGGGGTGCAGTTGAGAATTCGAGGAAAATGATGAAAATGGTTAAATCCCTAAGGGGCGATCTTTTTATAGGTAAAAAGGTGAAGTGATTTTCTGAATTCAAAAAGGCACACAAGTTGGGAACGCGTGTCAGAACAGGGTAAGTACAACTGTCATCTTAATGATGACCCCACTGTCATTTCCTTTCACATCACCGCCACAATTTAAGTTAGCGACGATACTTCCATTTGAGGCATATGCACTCACAGGGGGTATTTTGCCTAACTCCTTCTTTAGACCGATTTTATGAATTTCATTTCATAACTTCGGACTGGGGGGACATGACGAGGTTTGACCCGGAGCGGCTAACTCGACCCGGTCATCACCTATTATTTTATTATAAATATGCAATTACACACGTTTATTCTATAATCTTCTATTCGCCATGGATAAACCACGTAACTAAATCCCCAATATTTTGGGAGGATCGTGCAAATCCCTAACTTGTCGAAGCCCATCCTAAGTTAGAGAAAACCCTAATGGTAAATTATAAATAGAGGTAAACATCAAAGGTATGATTCATTCTACTCTCTCTCTCTCTCAATACATATTATTACTCCCAATACCGAGACTTATTCTCAAGCCGAAGGGTGGTTACAGGAATAACCCCATTCCTGTAACGAGTCCTAACGGTGTTCTGTTTTACAGCCTGCTGCTTAAAGTCGTCTAAGGGTCAAAGTTCTAGTTAGAGCCTTACCATCAGGTCAGTGTTTCTTCAGTATTGTATCCAAAAAATTGTAATAAACAACCTATTATAACAAGAGAAAAAAAAAAGGAAATGAATAGGTGAGAAGGATGATAAGTTAACGATTGGGTACTTTGAGTTCATTTTTGAAAAAGAACTTATGACCACAAAGGATAATCGTTGGCCTTTTGTAGCCACAATACAAGGAATTTAAGATTGCTAGCTGGCCGAAGTTAGAAATATAATCCAAGATAAAGTCGTGATTGGTTGGCTTACATCCATTCTACATGCAGATATTTTCTAGGAAAGGATATTAGGATAAGGGTGGTGGGAGTGGAAGGTAAAAGGGTCTCTAAACTCCCTTTTCCGTGCGGTAACACCGCCCCTACCCATGTTTCACCGATTGGCAAACTTCCTTCTCAGTAAAGGTTTGCCGCTTGTTTGATGATTGAAATTCTGAGTTTCATTTTTTTTTATTAACACAAAATTTATATAAAAAAACAATAAAAAGAGTTTGCCTTTTTCAATTGGCAAAAACACTCTTACCAGTTTTCATCCAAAGTTTAAACACTTTTAACCAAATGACATGGCACACTCTTATTGGTTGATTTGAAAGTTTATCAATTTCAAGAGTTTAACCACTCCCTCCACCCTAATGTTCAATGTGTTTTTAAGTAAACAATAAGTTTTAGTACCTCTCATTTGTTCAGGATGCATTGGTGACTTTATCTTTTAAAATTGCAACCAGTTTTCCTCACGGGTTGTAGCATGTTTTTCTGGCAGTAATTTTAGTTTTCTCATTTAAAAACACTTTACTTAGTTATTCATTTAAAAACACTTTTCTGGTAATCCTCTTCCCAATACTATGTTACAATGTATTTAGGAAGAGCATTTTAACATATCCAAAAGCAGTGGCGAAGCTTGCCTTCGAAAACCGGGGGGCGAAAACGTATATACCAAAAAATTTCTATACGAAACTTTTTTGTACGCTTATATTTCTTTTAAATACTTCATAAAAACAAGCATTTTATTTTCTTTAATTTGCGTATAGTATATTTATACTTTATTCAATTAAAAATTGATATGTTTTGTGATTAGCAATGAATAGGAGTGAGCAATAACTAAATCGTTCACCGAAACCGAACTGAAAACAGATGAAACCGAACATAAATCAACCAAAAACTAAATTAACAAAAAATCGAAATAACCAAAGAACTAGTTCTCTTTGTTTGTGCCATCGACCGAACTATTCAATTTTCATATATTTCTAACTTTTATACCTCCGGTTCATGTATTTCATTCTTTATATCTCTATTTCATGTATTTATATTTCCATTTCATGTTTCATATATCAAGTTTAGGTATTTATACCTCATTTTCATGTATTTCTAAGAAAAAGTTTTAACCCAAATATGGTTTTAGTTATTAACCGAAATTAAACGAGCCGAATCAAAAACCGTCAACCTAATCGAATAAACCAAACTGATTAACCGAAAACTAATTAGTTAATAATATAGACTGACCAACGACTTCGATTGAGCATAATAACCAAAATGACCGAACCACGTACACCCTGGCAGTGTTTGTGTTCTCCGCGTATCAAGCAAGCACCCTTCTAGTTTGCATAAATTACTGAAATGGTTATTTACAGCATCAACAAAATCATACCATATGTTACCGCATAAAAATAGGTTTAAAGTCCTACAAAAGAAAACATTGAAACTATAACAAGTGTGTTTGCTTCTTAGGATACAACACAAAAGCAAAAAATGTCGAAACTAGTTTGAACATCCCCTCGAGATTTTGTGTTGTCACATTCGTGAATTAAACCTAACGAGAAGGTGGTAGAATTGAAATTGCAACCAACCAGGATTCTAACAATCAAAATCAAGACGGCTTAGTTTACAGAGGGTTGATTTCAATTTTCGAACCAGATAGAACTAGGGACGAGATTTTATTATTGAATGCCGTATAGTATAATATCGATATAGTTTTTTTATTATTAAATTCATCATATGCCTATTATTATGTACGTTTCCGTAAAAGTTCTACTCGAATTGGTCATATATCGTTGATTTTTTTTATCATCTGTAACACCTCGTAAAAACCCGTCCTACAAAGTTCCGACACGTGTCCCGCCAACCTCGAATGTCATGTGCTAAAATGAGAAGGGCTAAAGATGTCAACATGTTAAACTACAACCTCTGAATTACGATCATTAAAGTCGAGGGACCAAAAGTGGAAAAATGGCAAACAATTGTTTTCTGGAAGGCGGTTGCGGACCGCAAGGCTCAACCCTTACGGTCCGCAACCATTTAGAATTTTTGTGCGCCAGGAGGCCTTGCGGACCGCAAGGCTTTTGCCATACGGTCCGCAAGGAGGTGCCAGCGAGCAGAAACTTGGCAGCTTCTACTCTTGCCACCTTAATCGCATTTTGCCACCATTTTGCTGCTCTTGACACGTTCCTAAACACTTGTCTCCATCCTACAACTCCCCTTGGCACCTGGCATCACCTCCTTACTCTTCCTTCACTATATAAGGACTCTTGATTCACCTCTTGAACTTGCTCACTTCTTCTAAATCATTCCTGCTACTCCTCTGGAGGTTCCTGGCCACAAGGAGTTCTCTAATAAAGTTTATTTTCGAGCTAGGACATTATGTAAGTGTTCCTAACTCCCTTCTTTCAGTTTTGTTAGGCTTTAAGCCAAAGTCAAAAGCATTGACGTAAAAACGCTTTGACTTTGAGCTAAGACCATTACGGTCTAGCCAATGCTCATAACGAACGTGGCTACGTGATCGTAATTAGGTAGGTGTTAATCCCTCAAGAGGGCATCTCCTAATTACCACGTTTACTTGGTCAATTGATGGGTCAAAGTTATCAATATAAAAAGTCAAACTAGGCATATTTTAAATAAATTCATATTTAGTAACATAGATGTTATAAAATGAGTTTTAACACTTTAATAACCTGGTAATATTAGATAGAACATGTATAAACATGTTCGGCCCGTCAATCCCAGATCTAAGGATGGTTCGCAACCGAAAATCACAAAGTTTGACTTTTATTTTGACTTTCGGTTCTGACCCGAATTAGCAACCTTAGTTATTGATTCTAAGTTTCATTAGGACCATGTTATGTTATAGTATAACCCCGGGAGTTATATTACATGGTCATGTAGTGATCCGAGCTTTTATACAAGTTTCCGTTAAATATGCCTAACTTGCTAAAAAGCCCTTTTCGTTTAAAAATAAGGTTTTAACTACAAATGAACATATGAATGGCTTGTAAAATGATATGATAAAAAGTTTAACTTATTTTAAGGTTAACGTTCTGGTCATAAACAGTTTTTTGTTAATAAACGTAATTCATGCTTTAAAGTGACCAAATCGCCCTTTTGGCGTATAAAATGGTTTAAACATAATTTTCACACTAAAAATCTTTACCTACTGATGTAATATCATAATTAGGATTACTCGGGATATCAATTAAGATTATAAACTGAGTTTATATACAAGTCCATGCATTAGGTCCTTAAATGACGATATTGCCCTTACGGCACCTAAAATGGATTTTAATCATTTTTAATGAATAAAACCTATTACCTACTGATGTGTTATATTATATAACATATTTTTATCATACAAACCTGATCTTAATGTTAGTTTCACTCAAATACCATTTAAATCGTCATTTAGCGACTTAATCGCCTTTTCGGCACATAATATGGTTTAAAACCATATTAGAGCATCAAGACTTGATACCTATTGATTTCAAAACTTATTTTATTTATATTTATAGTAGGTACATAATCTAAACTCAGATTCCCAAATAAGTTGTCAAGGTGACGTGTGAAATGACCAAAATGCCATTTCGAGGCATAATTTAGTCTTAAACTATAAACCACACATATACTTGATTTCCTACTGATATAACATCATAAATTAACTATTTTTACAGAATGTTTATGACCATGACATCAGTTTACTTGCAAGCTCCTTTTATAAGTTGTAAAATGACCAAAACGCCCCTTTAAGACGTAACTTGATTTTAAAACCATAACAGGCATACATGATAATATCCTACTGATATTACAACATATTTTAGATATAATGGCATATGGAACTTGTATATGACCATTCGGTTATCCGGTTTCGCTTATATGCATACGGTTAAGCCTACGTAACTAGTTTACGTCATTTAACCGAAACGGGTTTAACCTTATCATTTTTATATCAAAATCCAGAATGTAATATGTTTACCCATATTAAACAAGTCTTATTACTTGTCGGGTTTAAACTACATTCTATTCCGGCCATCGCTTAATCTAGCATTTAGTACCGTAAATATCACTTTAAGCTGGCCGGTCCGAGTCTATGATGTAGATAGGACCCGTTAGCATTCTAATTGGTTATTAATACCATCATTCCAGACTAAAGCCTCCTGGTAGATTTTCATCTAAGCTTACTTATTGATTATCGGCTGAGTTATTAATTTTATTGAAGAATTTGCTCAGGTAAATACTTTTAGCCTATTTTCCATATATGGGCATTGCCATGGATTTTATCACCAAGTTGCCTCGTACTTCGTCTGGTCATGACAGCATATGGGTTATTATTGACCGATTGACCAAATCCGCTCATTTCCTCTTCATTCGTGAAGATTACAAAGTCGAGAAATTGGCTCGTATCTACACGGATGAAGTCATCAGTCGTCATGGTACTCCTCTCAATATTATCTCTGATTGTGACGCTCGTTTTACCTCTCGCCTTTGGCAAACATTTCAATCCGCCCTTGGTACTCTTCTTAACCTTAGCATCGTTTTTCACCAGCAGTATGATGGTCAAACTGAGCGTACAATCCAAACTTTGGAAGATATGTTTCGTTCTTGCGTAATCGATTTTGGCGGCAATTGGGATTCGCACTGTAACATCCGGCCCCTCGTATTACCAATATTGTCTGCTTTGTCCCCGATGAGTTGCCCATCCAGGAACTCACGTATTTGTTTTTGGTTGCCCCTGTGGAGACTTCCCAGGAAGTCACCCATCCTAGTACTACTCCTACCTGAGCACGCTTAATTATGGAGTTCTCCTCTCATCCACTAGCATTAAGTCCAAAACGCGTTGGTGATTTTAAGAGGTAGGATATTCCTTATGAACCAAGATCTCTCCTGGCTACGGCCGATGTGGGATTTGCCTAGGGTGTCACAATGGTCCATGTTAATATTCGGTAGTCGGTATCGTTACAATCACCCCCCCCCCAGGGACTCATCGTCCTCGATGAGGTTTGCCCCACCATCCCGAACGGCTCAGGAATGGCTCTGATACCATTTGTAACATCTGGCCACTCGTATCACCAATATTGTCCGCTTTGTCCCCGATGGGTTGCCCATCCAGGAACTCACGGATTTGTTTTTGGTTGCCCCGGTGGAGACTTCCCAGGAGGTCACCCATCCTAGTACTACTCCCACCTGAGCACACTTAACTGTGGAGTTCTCCTCTCATCCACTAGCATTAAGCCCCCAAAACGCGTTGGTGATTTTAAGAGGCATGACATTCCTGTTGAACCAATATATCTCCTGGCCACGGCCGATGTGGGATTTGCCTAGGGTGTCACAATGGCCCATGTTAATATTCGGTAGTCGGTATCCGTATCATTACACGCACTTACCCTTGGTAGAATTCTCATACAATAATAGTTATCACTCCAGTATTTTAATGGCTCCATTTGAAGCATTGTACGGTCGTAAGTGTCGTTCGCCTATTTTTTATACGAGATTGAAGATGTTCAGATCACTGGTCCCGAATTAATACAAGAGACGATGGACAAGATCCTACAAATTCGTGATAACCTCCTTAAGGCTCGAAGTCGTCAAAAGAGCTACGCAGACAAGAGACGCAAACCTTTAGAATTTAATGTTGGAGATCAAGTACTTCTCAAGGTATCCCCTTGGAAGGGTGTTGTTTGTTTCGGTAAGAAAGCCAAACTCGCCCCTCGCTACGTAGGTCCTTTGAAGATTCTCGAAATGAATGGCAAGGTAGCATATTGTCACACCCCGACCCGCAGCGGAATAAGAGTCGGGGCATAATTGGGTTATCACCAAAGCTCATGATGTTTACTAAAATGTTTCATATTTATTAAATTCAAATTACAATTAAATGTTCCAAATTCATACTATACAAGGAAATGAAAACTAAATAAAACAATCCAAAGCCTAAACTGATTTATTCTTCTAGGCCGTCCTATGTGTTTCTTGCTTCAACTTGTCACACCCCGACCCGCAGCGGAAAATAGGTGATCGGGGCATGATTGGGTTTTCATCAAAGCTCATGACATTTATTATAATGTTTCATATTTATTATTACAATTTAAAGGGAATCATACAATCAAATCATACAAATACAACATGTTCTATACATCTTTCTAGACTTCATTATTTTTCTTCTAAGGCAATTTCCTATGTGTTCCTTGCTTCATCCTGTCCACCTGTATCATATGTAAAAATGGTTTTTGGGTCAACAAAAAGTTGGCGAGTGAACCTTGTTAGAAAACATTTATTATTGATTTCTTGTTATATTTAATATGGAAAGATTGTGCAATAATCATATGTGAGCAAATGTAAATAAACATACAATAACAATAACATTAACAATAACAATAACAATAACAATAACAATAACAATAACAATAACAATAACAATAACAAACAATAACAATAACAATAACAATAATAATAACAATAACAAACAATAACAAACCACCTTGCATGAGTATATAACATGAATGATAATGTATATGTTGGCAACGTCACGTTCACGCTCATAGGTAATGGGGAACGGACGGCCTATGATGATGTATGTGCGATCAAGGCTCAATCAAACGGAGCCGATCGTATGTTGGCAACGCCTCGTTCACGCTCATAGGTAATGGGGAACGACTCACGCTCATAGGTAATGGGGAGCGGCGGCCTATGATGATGTATGTACTAAAAATGATAAATTTAATCTAAACATTAACCTCACAAACAGTTGATACATATTGAATACACATTTGATCATTGATATGATGGATGCACAAGTGTTTAAATGTAATAAATAATATGACACATGATACACCCCAAAAACGTGATCAAAACTGGGAATTTGTAGAGATTCACTCACAGTGGGTGCGTTTCTTGGATTGATGATGAATGCGCACGAATTCGGATTTAATCGGCAAGGGAACTAACCTAAATAATAACATAATAGTTCGATAAATAAATAAACTTTTATTTGAGATTAATATTTTTAATTAGTGTTCTTAATGGGATTGTTAGGTTTATTTTTGTGAGTTCAAGGAAATTTTCTAACTTTAAAAATATTATTTTTAAGTACTTTTAATTGATTTTTAAATAAAATAAATAAATAAAAGAAAAATAAAATTTTTGACTTTTTGACCAGTTGACCGTTGACCGTTTGACTGTTGACCGGTTCGGTCTTGTGTTTGTTTGCGCTGAGTGAGGTTCGAACTTGTGACCTCTCGTACGCGTGCACGCAGCTCTACCAACTGAGCTACGTGTCTAACCCGAAATATTTCTGTTTTTAATTATACTTATATACAAATTAGATAAATTCATTTCTGTCCTTATTTAAAAACTTGATAATTGCCAGAACCGGTGCGGGAGCCTGGACTCGAACCCGCGACGTGCTTAATGTTTTTGCACACAGTTCACCACTGGACTATGTGTCTAACTTGGTTATTATTCCGGTTTTTATTATACTTATATACTATTTAGATTTATCCAGAAATCATTTACTTAAAAAGAATTTTAATTATATCAAACCGGTGCACTTAACAGGACTCGAACTCGAGACCCGTTGTTTAATATTGCACACAGTCCACCGCTGGACTGTGTGTCTAACCTGGTTAGAATACTGGTTTTTATTAGACTTAAATACTAACTGGAAGGTTCCGTATTTGGGTTTTATAAAAAAGGGTTGAATATTGTGACGAATCGGAACAAGGACAGACTCGAACTCTGTATCTCTATGTTTCAAATGCACACAGTCCACCGCTGGACTGTGTGTCTAACCCGAGATATAACTCGATTTATATCAAATATATATACAACCGAAACTTCATCTTCTTCGTTAAACAAACCCAGAACTCCCAATCCCGACTGTTTCGATACATTAATCAATTTCTTTAGTAAATTGTAATTAACTACATATGAGATTAATAAAAATGAGAGAGATTTGGTGTAAGATATACCGAACAGAGATCCCCTGTTTCTCCGGCGAGATTCCGATGACAGCAGGTTATTCCGGCGACGTGTATCTTGCGGCAGAGGATCTTCAGGAAGTTTGAGGTGAGTGTGGGTGACTTCGGTATGAGCTCTAGATGTTCTGTTTATAAAGTAAGGCAACAGAGATGAAATGGGTTCGGTTTTCCGGCGACTTGCAGAGAATTCCGGTGAGTTGTTCTTGCTGAATAGGGACTTGTAGAGAGGTTAGCGAGTGTGCTGAGAGTTGATTCGAGTGAATAGCGAGTTGGTTTCCTGACTGAAAGTACTCATAGGCTTCCAAAACCACAACTTGTCTTAAAATCAAAACGGTAATTTGTAACAGTGATAACGGTTTGTGAGTTAAAGCGTTTGATTGTGATTTCGGTTAGGGATTGATTGTCATAATCGTTCTTTAAAACGTGTACGTTTGAATCAGAGCGGTTACTCACTGGAATCTCGCAGATGACTCGTATGGCATGAATATTTATATTTATTGATTTCAATTATTTCACAAAGAGCGCAGGTAGCCTGGTGGTGCGTTGTGTGTTTGTTTGAGCGGGAGACCCGGGTTCGAAACCCGGCGTCTCTATTTAATTTTTATCTCATTATTTATTATTGATTATTAATTATAGTTTTTAAATTATAATATATTTATTAATTATGTATCGTATAAAATTAATTTGAGCATTAAATACGCAACGAAAATTTTAACTGGATGTTCGGTTAATAAACGAAGCGGGTTTGGTTAACCCGGTTTTTGACGGATGATACAATATCCCCTACTTTTAGAAATTTCGTCCCGAAATTTAAGTAGTGGCATGTTTGTCTCAAAAGGATGGTGTTTTAATTTGACAATTACATACTTAGAAGGGAGTAAGAGTTTAAATTTTGTTTGAGGCGGTAACGTTCCTTGTAAGGGTTGAGTACCCTGCTACAGGAATCGCTTTTTGATGCCTACGATAAAGATTATTGATAAACAGAGTTGATTCACTAAGTATGATTTCATGTGCAAGAGTTTTGATACGTTTGGAAAGATAAGGTTATATCCTAAAACAAAACTTCTACTACTAAAACCTACATGGAACCTCTCATAACCGCCTGACAATGCCTCTGATCCTTTGACAAGAATACTTATATATAGGAAGTACCAGCGGCGTATCCACCATATTCTTGTCAAATTTTCATTGGCTTTATCAGTAAAGTATGATTAGTTCTATGTGACTCTAAACACAACAACCAAAACTTGAGTCTCAATTCTGAAAGTATACATGTTTGAATGATGACAGTATCTCTCTCGTTTGTTATAATGAAGAGGTTAGTCTATGTAGAAGTGAGACACAGCCCAAACTTCTTTGAATGATGAGATTGAAATACGTTGAGATGTATGATGATATGAATGCTAAATCAGTGAGTATAAAACAAACTTCAACAAAGACATTACTAAATCCTACATGGGACTTCTCATAACCGCCTGACAATGCCTCTGATCCTTTGACAAGAATACTTATATATAGGAAGTACCAGCGGCGTATCCACCATATTCTTGTCAAATTTTCATTGGCTTTATCCGCAAGTTATGATTAGTTCTATGTGACTCTAAAACATAAACAAACACAACAACCAAAGCTTGAGTCTTAATTCTGATAGTATACATGTTTGAATGATGATAGTACCTCTTTCGTTTGTTATGATGAAGAGTTAGTCTATGTAGAAGTGAGACACAACCCAACTTCTTTGAATGATGCGATTGAAATACGTCGAGATGTATGATGATATGAATGTTAAATCAATGAGTATAAAAAAAAACTGAAATAGTAATTCGCATTAAGATTCTTGGATAAAATTCCAATTTATAATTGAGATACGTGAAGATTGAGATAACATAAAGAAAACATAAAAAAAAACTAAATGGTTGGAGCTGAATCTTGATTTTTTGGTGAAGAAAACTAGTTGGGTGGTTCGTTTGGGCCGTCATTATCTTCAACAGGATTGGCGTTGATGTTGTAAACTCTTCCTCTTGCTGGTGGCCTAGTGGTTAGGTTTTCTTGATTTGCTTGGTTAACTGGGTTTGCTTGAGCTTGGGCGTTTATGATGTTAACCAATCGAGGGCACGTGTTTCTAAAGTGGGTAGGGTCACCACAGTTAAAACAAGCTCGAACATATGGGAATATGGGGTATTGGGGTTGTTGATATGTTTGGATCATGTTTTGAGTAGGGGGTGAGGTTTGGTTTTGAGGGGTGCGGCAAACCTTGCTCAAATGACCATAGCGTCCACAATTCGCACATAGTCGACAAGGTAAGGTAGATGGATGGTGATAAAAACAGGTGTTGCATTGAGGGTGAGGTCCAAAGTAAGGTTTCTTATTTGGGTAAGTTGAGTTGGGTGCTACTTGAGTGATTGGGATAGCTTGGAGGGGTACGGCTTGTGAGGCTGGTTGATTGCGTTGGGTGATAGCGAAAAGTTGCCCATCTCGTTTTCTCTTAGAAATGGGTTGAGAAGGGGATTCGGTTTGGGTGGAGTTTGAGGTTTCAGTTGATGCTTTAGCCTTCTTCTTCTCCTCCTTGAAGTCCTTATTTCGTATGCGGTTCTCGGTGAGCTCTGTAGCTAACTCCATTGCTGCTTCCAAAGTTGCAGGTGTGGTACTTATTACAGAGTCTTGAATTTTTGAAGGAAGACCTCGAATGTAGTGCTCGATCAAACGGTAAAGAGGAGTGAACAAGTTGGGAACCATTTGATTTAACTCGAGGAATCTCTTGTTGTATGTGGTGTGGTCGCCTTCCTTTTGTTTCAAAGAATAGAACTCATCCTCCAATTTCTTGATTTCGCTTCTTGGGGAAAACCGTCTTGTCATGATTTCCTTCAACTCTTCCCAAGTCAAAGTCATAGCATCTTCAACACCTCGTTTGGCCTTCTCTGTATTCCACCATGTAAGTGCTATTCCAAGTAAACGACCAGTAGCATATCGCACTTTGCGATCATCGGGGCAATCGCAATTTAGAAAAGTGTTTTCCATTTCTTCAAACCAATGGAGGAGAGCGGTGACACCTTCAGTCCCTTTGTATTTTGGAGGGTCGCAGGATTTGAAATGCTTGAAGGTGCATTTAGTGGTACTTGGGGGAGGGTTGATAACATTTTGATCTTCTTGATTGACGGGATTAGCGGTAAGGGCTTGTTGAACTTGAACTACAATGTTGGGTATTACGGCAGCCATTTGTTGGGCGATTTGGGCAGCCATGCGCTCGCGGGCTTTTCCTGATCTCATCTTCCTACGAGCAAAATTAGAAGACATCTACAAGGGATACATATCAAGAGTATGAGTTGGACGTTTTAGGGGAACATTCATAAAATAAATATAGAATAATAAATCTACTACATCCATAGGATGTCTTGGGCTTTGCTCGTAATTGGGCTTTGCATGCCGCCATACTTCACCTTCGTAATCATGTGGGCCCCCATGATTACCGGGTATTTCATATGGTTCGCATGTGTTAGCCTGGTTACGTACACTAAAACCCGGAGAAAATCGAGAAATATGTATGTAACGTATGAAGTTCGGAGTGCATCCAGGTGTGGACACGGTGACACCTCAAAGTGGGGTTAGTTCAAACGACGTTTGGTGTGGCATGCTTTGGCCTAATAGGTCCTTCGTACTCTCATCGTTAGTCCCCAGGTAGGCAAACTGGTCCGTTATCTTGGATTTATAAGAATGCCAACCTAGACAGGATGTTCCGACTACCGGTACTTGTACCCTTACAGTTACTACATGCCCGTCGCAGAACTCACTTTGATGAGATTGAAAAATGAAAAATGCGACAAAATCTTGAATAACGGAAGTATGAAGATGATTTGAATATGTGAACATTGAAATATGTAGGATGAATATGTATGTAAGTATGTATGTTTGACTGTAAGTATAATTCATTATGTATCACAAAATGTAATATTGGAAGTGTTTGCAGGCATTTGTGTATGTAATAAATATGAAAGAAATAAATATCATGAGTTTGCATGTAACCACATAAACAATTAAAATCTAATCAACTATAGTATAGGCTCTAAGGGTCTAATAACCTATCCTATATCCCTATAGTCAAAAGCTCTGATACCAATCTGTCACACCCCGACCCGCAGCGGAAAATAGGTGATCGGGGCATGATTGGGTTTTCATCAAAGCTCATGACATTTATTATAATGTTTCATATTTATTATTACAATTAAAAGGGAATCATACAATCAAATCATACAAATACAACATGTTCTATACATCTTTCTAGACTTCATTATTTTTCTTCTAAGGCAATTTCCTATGTGTTCCTTGCTTCATCCTGTCCACTTGTATCATATGTAAAAATGGTTTTTGGGTCAACAAAAAGTTGGCGAGTGAACCTTGTTAGAAAACATTTATTATTGATTTCTTGTTATATTTAATATGGAAAGATTGTACAATAATCATATGTGAGCAAATGTAAATAAACATACAATAAAATTAACAATAACAATAACATTAACAATAACAATAACAATAACAATAACAATAACAAACAATAACAAACAATAACAATAACAATAACAAACCACCTTGCATGAGTATATAACATGAATGATAATGTATATGTTGGCAACGTCACGTTCACGCTCATAGGTAATGGGGAACGGACGACCTATGATGATGTATGTGCGATCAAGGCTCAATCAAACGGAGCCGATCGTATGTTGGCAACGCCTCGTTCACGCTCATAGGTAATGGGGAACGGCTCACGCTCATAGGTAATGGGGAGCGGCGGCCTATGATGATGTATGTACTGAAAATAATAAATTTAATCTAAACATTAACCACACAAACAGTTGATACATAGTGAATACACATTTGATCATTGATATGATGGATGCACAAGTGTTTAAATGTAATAAATAATATGACACATGATACACCCCAAAAACGTGATTAAAACGGGGAATTTGCAGAGATTCACTCACAGTGGGTGCGTTTCTTGGATTGATGGTGAATGCGCACGAATTCGGATTTAATCGGCAAGGGAACTAACCTAAATAATAACATAATAGTTCGATAAATAAATAAACTTTTATTTGAGATTAATATTTTTAATTAGTGTTCTTAATGGGATTGTTAGGTTTATTTTTGTGAGTTCAAGGAAATTTTCTAACTTTAAAAATATTATTTTTAAGTACTTTTAATTGATTTTTAAATAAAATAAATAAATAAAAGAAAAATAAAATTTTTTACTTTTTGACCAGTTGACCGTTGACCAGTTGACCGTTGACCGTTTGACTGTTGACCGGTTCGGTCTTGTGTTTGTTTGCGCTGAGTGAGGTTCGAACTTGTGACCTCTCGTACGCGTGCACGCAGCTCTACCAACTGAGCTACGTGTCTAACCCGAAATATTTCTGTTTTTAATTATACTTATATACAAATTAGATAAATTCATTTCTGTCCTTATTTAAAAACTTGATAATTGCCAGAACCGGTGCGGGAGCCTGGACTCGAACCCGCGACGTGCTTAATGTTTTTGCACACAGTTCACCACTGGACTGTGTGTCTAACTTGGTTATTATTCCGGTTTTTATTATACTTATATACTATTTAGATTTATCCAGAAATCATTTACTTAAAAAGAATTTTAATTATATCAAACCGGTGCACTTAACAGGACTCGAACTCGGGACCTGTTGTTTAACGTTGCACACAGTCCACCGCTGGACTGTGTGTCAAACCTGGTTAGAATACTGGTTTTTATTAGACTTAAATACTAACTGGAAGGTTCCGTATTTGGGTTTTATAAAAAAGGGTTGAATATTGTGACGAATCGGAACAAGGACAGACTCGAACTCTGTATCTCTATGTTTCAAATGCACACAGTCCACCGCTGGACTGTGTGTCTAACCCGAGATATAACTCGATTTATATCAAATATATATACAACCGAAACTTCATCTTCTTCGTTAAACAACCCAGAACTCCCAATCCCGACTGTTTCGATACATTAATCAATTTCTTTAGTAAATTGTAATTAACTACATATGAGATTAATAAAAATGAGAGAGATTTGGTGTAAGATATACCGAACAGAGATCCCCTGTTTCTCCGGCGAGATTCCGATGACAGCAGGTTATTCCGGCGACGTGTATCTTGCGGCAGAGGATCTTCAGGAAGTTTGAGGTGAGTGTGGGTGACTTCGGTATGAGCTCTAGATGTTCTGTTTATAAAGTAAGGCAACAGAGATGAAATGGGTTCGGTTTTCCGGCGACTTGCAGAGAATTCCGGCAAGTTGTTCTTGCTGAATAGGGACTTGTAGAGAGGTTAGCGAGTGTGCTGAGAGTTGATTCGAGTGAATAGCGAGTTGGTTTCCTGACTGAAAGTACTCATAGGCTTCCAAAACCACAACTTGTCTTAAAATCAAAACGGTAATTTGTAACAATGATAACGGTGTGTGAGTTAAAGCGTTTGATTGTGATTTCGGTTAGGGATTGATTGTCATAATCGTTCTTTGAAACGTATACGTTTGAATCAGAGCGGTTACTCACTGGAATCTCGCAGATGACTCGTATGGCACGAATATTTATATTTATTGATTTCAATTATTTCACAAAGAGCGCAGGTAGCCTGGTGGTGCGTTGTGTGTTTGTTTGAGCGGGAGACTCGGGTTCGAAACCCGGCGTCTCTATTTAATTTTTATCTCATTATTTATTATTGATTATTAATTATAGTTTTTAAATTATAATATATTTATAATTATGTATCGTATAAAATTAATTTGAGCATTAAATACGCAACGAAAATTTAACTTGATGTTCGGTTAATAAACGAAGCGGGTTTGGTTAACCCGGTTTTTGACGGATGTTACACAACTGGATCACCTGTATCATGTGTAAAAATGGGGGAATTTTGGGTCAACAAAAGTTGGCGAGTGAACCTTGTTTAAAGACATTGTTATTGATTTCTTGTTGTATTTGATATTGAAAAGTTGTGCAATAATCATATGTGAGCAAACGTATATAAACAAACAATCACAAACCACCTTGAATGAGTATATGACATGAATGATAATGTATTGTGAGATCCAGGCTCAATCAAACGGAGCTGGCCTCGTATGTTGGCAACGTCACGTTCCGCTCATAAGTAATGGGGAACAGACGAGCTTATGATGATGTATGTGAGATCAAGGCTCAATCAAACGGAGCCGATCGAAATGAGGCACCTGTACTCAACCCGTCTCCCACGGGGAGCTGTTGGGCCTAATGAAATGTATGTACTGAAAATGATAAATTTAATCTAAACATTAACCACACAAACAATTGATACATATTGGATACACATTTGATCATGGATATGATGGATGCGCAAGTGTTTAAATATAATAAATAATTAAGCGACACATGATACACCAAAAAATGTGATTAAAACGGGGAATTTGTAGAGATTCACTCACATTGGGTGCGTTCTTTTGATGATGTTGAATGTGCACGAGTTTTGGGATTTAATCGACGAGGAAAAACTAACCTAAAATAATAACGAAATGGTTCGGTAAATAAGTGGATTTTATTAACAATTTTATTAGGATTTTTAGATTTATTTTTGTGAGTTTAAGGTCATTTTCTAACTTTAAAAATATTATTTTTAAGTATTTTTAATTGATTTTTAAATTAAATAAATAAATAAATAAAATAAAAAATTTTGACTTTTGTTGACCGTTGACCGGTCGGACTGTGGTCTGAGTGTGCACTGAGTGAGGTTCGAACCCGAGACCTCTCGTACGCGTGCACACAGCTCTACCAACTGAGCTACGTGTCTAACCCGAAATATTCTATGTTTTAATTATATATATATACTAATTAAATGTTAATTTATTTTGTTTATATTAAAAGGATTTAAAATGGTCGAACCGGTTGCAGGGACCCGGATCGAACTCGGGTCCTTCGGTTTGTAAGCGCACAGCCCAACCAGTTGGGCTGTGTGTCTTATCTGTTTAACTTACGGTTTATATTAATCTTATAGACATACTGTGACTTGATCTGATTCTGTTTTAAAAAAAAAATTGGTTTTAATTCGGAAAGTCGGTACGTTATAAGGTTCGAACTCGTGACGTGCGCTGTGTGTTTGCACACAGTCCACTGCTGGACTGTGTGTCTAACCCGGTTTAATATCCTGTTTTAATTATACTTATACAAAATGTCCGACTCGTCTTCTTCATTCATGAAGACACAGACAAAGATGTTCGACTGTTCTTATTTAAATCGTTCGTCGAACATTTTATTGATTGAAATGTAGTGGATAAAGAGAGTTACGGAATCGAATGTACCGAATCGAATGTTTTTCTCAGAATTCCGGCAATGATCGTCGGTTCTGATTTGTGAATTCCGTCTGATTGAATCAATTAACAATTTTGATCGATGAGTTGTGAAATTAAATGACTAAACAAGAGATATCAGGAGGTTTAGCTGATTGTACCGATTTACAGATTTCGGAAATTTCCAGAGATTTTCCGGCGAGTGCAGAATATCCGGTAACGTCGTCTGGGACCGATTCTGGTTGAAGGATTGAAGTTAGTATATGTCTAACAATGGATTGAAAACGAAAGAATCGAGAAATTTACCGATTTGATGTATGTCTCGGTTTTCCGGTGAAAGTCCGGCGATTGCAGAATATCTCCGGCGAGTGCTATTGCTTCGAGAAATTGTGCGATTTTGAGCGAAAAGATTTCTAGAGACTTGGTGTGTATTTATAGGGAAGAATCAGGATGAATTGAGTCCGATTTTGGTCTTGTTTCGTGGTCAAGGTTTTTCTCCGGCAGTTATGACTGAGATCGCGGGATTAGACATCGGTTATAACCGATGTCGAAGTTAATATACGCGTTCAGTCAAAGGAAACCGTCGACAATTGGCGAAATCGTCGGTATTTCCGGCGACTGCGAATTGGGCGCGCTGATTACCGAATTTGAGTTTTGAGTTTTATTATAAGTATCAATTGTTTTATCATTTATCACAAACAAGTCAAGTGGCGGAGTGATTAAGTGTTTGTTTGTTTCTTCCGGCTGACCCGGGTTCGAAACCCGACAGTCTTTTCTTTTTTTACTAACTTATTTTTACTTTTTAATAATTATAGTTTTTAAATTCTAAAATGTTTATTAATTATATATTGTTTAAAAATAATATTAATCATAAATACGCAACGAAATTTTATAACTGATTATTCGATTAATGAACGAAGCGGGTTTGGAAACCCGTTTTTCGATGGATGTTACAGTATCCCCTACTTTTAGAAATTTCGTCCCGAAATTTAAGTAGTAGTTGTAACAGGAAAAAGATGTGGGTATTACTCGCGCATTGAGTCTTCATGTTCCCAAGTAAACTCAGGTCCTCGTTTCGACTCCCAGCGTACCCTGACAATTGGAATACGACTTCGTCTTAAACGTTTCTCTCCGGAGTCCATAATTTCTACTGGTCTTTCAATGAAATGCATAGATTCATCGACTTGAATGTCTTCTAGAGGAATATGGAGGTTTTCATCGGCGAGGCACTTCTTCAAGTTTGATACGTGGAATGTGGGATGAATTCTGTTGAGCTCTTCTGGTAGGTCAAGCTTGTATGCTACAGGTCCTACTCTTTCGAGTATCTTGAAAGGTCCTACGTAGCGTGGTGCTAGCTTGCCCTTCTGGCCAAAACGAACCACTCCCTTCCACGGTGATACTTTTAAAAGTACTTGGTCACCAATGTTAAACTCCAAGGGCTTTCGTCGTTTGTCTGCATAACTCTTTTGACGACTTTGTGCCGCTAGAAGATTGTTTCGAATTTGATGGATCTTGTCTGTTGTTTCTTGAATTAATTCTGGACCGGTGATTTGTGCTTCTCCAATTTCGTGCCAACATATTGGTGATCGGCACTTACGACCATATAAAGCTTCGAAAGGTGCCATGCCGATACTTGAATGATAGCTGTTGTTGTACGAAAATTCAACTAATGGTAGATGAGCGTCCCAATTCCCTTTGAAGTCTATGACACATGCTCGAAGCATGTCTTCAAGAGTTTGGATGGTGCGTTCAGATTGTCCATCAGTTTGAGGATGAAAAGCGGTACTGAGGTCTAATCGTGTACCCAAAGCGGCTTGTACGGCTTGCCATGTTCGTGAAGTGAAACGACCATCACGGTCTGAAATGATGCTTAAAGGTACACCATGACGGCTTACAATCTCGCTGATGTAGATACGAGCTAACTTCTCGTTCTTGAAGTCCTCGCGAATCGGAATGAAGTGAGCTGATTTGGTAAGACGATCAATGATTACCCATATGGTGTCATACCCACTGAGGTGCGAGGTAACCCGGTAATGAAGTCCATGGTTATGTTTTCCCACTTCCATACAGGTATTTAAGGTTGGGTTAGAAGTCCTGACGGTCTTTGATGTTCAACTTTTACTTTGGAATAGGTAAGGCACTTGGAAACAAAAACAGCAATATCCTTTTTCATGCCAGGCCACCAGTAGGTGTATCGAAGGTCTTGCTACATCTTGTCGGCTCCTGGGTGTACAGAGTACCGTGTTTTGTGTGCCTCATTCATAAGGAAATCACGAAGGTTATTGTGATCGGGAATCCATATGCGATCTAGATAGTACAGAATACCGTCGGATTTGGTTTCGATTTTAAGTTCTGCTCCACAAGACAGCTCATTGCGTACGTCGTTTTCTGTTACAGAAACATGTTGAGCTTCTCGGATTTGATCTTTGATGTCGGTTATGATTTGCGAACATAGAAGACGAATGGAGTTCGCATAACCTTTTCAACTGAGCGCATCGGCCACCACGTTTGCCTTGCCAGGATGATACCGAATTTCACAGTCGTAGTCGTTAAGTAGTTCGACCCATCTTCGTTGCCTCATATTCAACTCCTTTTGGTTAAAGATATGTTGGAGGCTCTTGTGGTCAGTGTATATTTCACACTTGGTACCGTAGAGGTAATGTCTCCATATCTTAAGAGCGAACACAACGGCTCCGAGTTCCAGGTCGTGGGTGGTGTAGTTCTTCTCATGAACTTTGAGTTGCCTAGAAACATAGGCTATCACTTTTCCTCTTTGCATCAGTACACAGCCTAGTCCTTGCCCTAACGCGTCGCAATATACTACAAAGTCATCGCAACCTTCAGGAAGTGTGAGGATAGGTGCGTCACAAAGCTTTTGCTTAAGGGTTTGGAAGGCTTCTTCTTGTTTAGGTCCCCATATGAAGGGTTTTTCTTTATGAGTCAAAGCCGTGAGTGGTACAGCAATACGGGAGAAATTGGCAATGAAGCGGCGATAGTAACCAGCCAAACCAAGAAATGATCTTACTTCGGTAGGGGTTCGTGGCGCTTGCCATTCCTGTACTGCCTTGATCTTTGAAGGATCAACATGAATTCCCTTGTCATTGACGACGTGTCCAAGGAATTGTACTTCCCTTAACCAGAATTCACATTTCGAGAACTTAGCGTACAGCTTTTCTATCCTTAAGAGTGTAAGGATGAGTCGAAGGTGTCGTTCATGATCAGACTTAGACTTTGAGTAGATGAGGATGTCGTCGACGAAGACTATGACAAAGCGGTCGAGGTAGGGTTTGCATACCCTATTCATTAAATCCATAAATACTGCTGGGGCGTTGGTTAAACCAAATGGCATGACCTCGAATTCGTAATGACTATATCGAGTTCGGAATGCGGTCTTTGGGACGTCTTCTTCATGTACTCTGAGTTGATGATATCCAGAACGAAGGTCGATTTTTGAAAAACAGGTGGCGCCCTGAAGTTGGTCTAGAAGGTCATCGATGCGAGGTAATGGGTAGCGGTTCTTGACCGTTATCTTGTTGAGTTCTCTGTAGTCGATACACATGCGAAACGTTCCATCTTTCTTGTTCACAAAAAGAACAGGTGCACCCCAAGGCGATGAGCTAGGACGTATAAATCCTTTGTCAGTCTGCTCCTGCAGTTGACTGGCCAGCTCTTGCATTTCCGATGGGGCTAATCTATAAGGAGATTTTGCGACTGGTGTAGCGCCAGGTATAAGATCAATGCAGAATTCGACTTCCCTTATGGGAGGAAGTCCTGAGATGTCGTCGGGAAAGACTTGTGGGAATTCTTTCACTACAGGTATATCTTCTAGTTTCTTCTCCTTGTTTCCCTTCTTGACGACGTGAGTTAGGAATGCGACATAGTTCTTGCGGAGATACTTTCGGGCTTGAAGGCAGGACATCAATTTGAGTCCTTTCGAAGGGGTTTCTCCAAAGATTCGTAGGGTTTGACCGTCTGCAAGAGGAATGCGAATGAACTTTTCGCGGCATACTACTTCAGCATGATGTTGGCTGAGCCAGTCCATACCGATTATAATGTCGAAACTTCCCAACTTCATAGGAATGAGGTCAACTGGAAAATCATGAACGTTTAAAGTGAGGGTACAATTTCGTATAATAGAGTTTAATGAGACCGGTTTTCCGTCAGCAACTTCCACCGTTATGGATTCCATGAGATTGTCACGAGTTTGGTTGAGGATGGGTTCAAATTCTAAGGACACAAAACTCTTATCCGCGCCAGTATCAAATAACATGGATGCATAACTACCATTGATGAGAAACGTACCGTTAACCACGTTGTTGTCAGCCCTAGCTTGATTGGCGTTGATGTTGAAAGCTCTTCCTCTAGCAGGTGGAGGAGCTTGGTTAGCTTGGTTCACCGGATTTGCTTGAGCTTGGGCATGAATGATGTTCACCAAGCGTGGACAAGTGTTTCTAAAGTGGTTTGGGTCTCCACAGTTGTAACAAGCCCGCATGGGTTGCATCATGGGGTAGTGGGGTTGGTAGTAGGATTGGGCCGTATGTTGTGTAGGTGGTAGAAGTAAGGGTTGTTGGGCTTGACCCACTATCTGATGGTGGGTTTGGGTTGAGAGTTGGTTGCGGTTCATTCGTTGAAGTGTGCGACAGGTTTGGATGGTGTGACCTGCACGGCCACAGCTGGTGCAATGTTGGCAGGGGTGTTCAGGAAAGTGATGGTATTGGCAACGGTTGCATTTTGGGTATGGGCCGGAGTATGGCTTTTTATATGGTGCAGCTGAGGGAGCAATTTGGGTGATGGGTGCAGCAGTGATTGGGGGGTTTGTTTGAGTGACAGCAAAGTTTCTGTTGTATCGCTTCCTTTTACCAGTAAACTTCGAAGAGGAGCCAGAATGGTTTGAAGTTTGAGCCTCAATGGGGGCTTTCTTTTTCTCCTCCTTGAATTTACCGTTTCGGATGCGATTCTCGGTAAGTTCGGTAGCTAGTTCCATTGCGACTTCAAGTGTTGCTGGCGAAGTGCTTAGAACCGAGTCTTGAATTTTCAAGGGGAGGCATCGAATGTAGTGTTCAACCAAGCGGTACACTGGGGTGAACAAGTTGGGGATCATTTGGTTTAGCTCGAGAAATCTTTTGTTGTAGGAAGTATGATCTCCTTCCTTTTGTTTTAACGAATGGAATTCATCTTCCAACTTCTTGATTTCGCTTCTTGGACAGAAGCGTCTTGTCATTATTTCCCTTAACTCTTCTCATGTTAAGGCCATAGCATCTTCGACTCCTCTTTTACCCTTTTCTGTGTTCCACCAGGTAAGGGCTACCCCAAATAGTCTCCCGGTTGCGTAACGTACTTTGCGATCCTCGGGACATTCGCAATTGAGGAAGGTGTTCTCCATTTCCTAAAACCTGTGGAGGAGAGCAGTGACACCTTCGGTCCCTTCATACTTTGGGGGATCGCAAGACTTGAAGTGTTTGTAGGAGCACCTTTTGGAGGGAGGGTTGTCGACGTTATGGTCTTCTTGATTGGGAGCGTTGATGGGATTCGCGGTGAGAGCTTGTTGGACTTGGATTACAATGTCAGGAAGCACCGCGGCCATTTGTTTTGCAATTTGGGTGGCCAAGCGTTCGTTTGACCTTCCTGACTTTCTACCTCCACGTAGCTGCCTAGCCGACATCTACAGGAACATACATAGGAAGATTGTGAGTTTTAGGAGTCTTTTTTTTTAGGTGTCATGTGTCGTTGAGAAAAAAAATAAAAAAATAACATAATCATCAATAATGCAACTACATCCATAGGATGTCTTGGGTTTGCTCATGTTTGGGCCTCCAATGTCCCCCATACCATCTTATGTATAGTCATGTGGGCCCCCATGACTATTGGCTTAGTAGGATTCACATTGGTGTTGGCGGTTTAACACTCGCATCACCCGAATGAAAACCACGAAATATGATTGCGAGATGTATGGTAGGAGGGTGTCCAGGTATAGACACAATGACAACTCAAAGTGGGGTTAGTTCACACGACGTTTGGTATAGCATGCTTTGGCCTAATAGGTCCTTCGTACTCTCATCGTTAGTCCCCAGGTAGGCAAACTGGTCCTTTATTTTGGATTTATACGAATGCCAAGCCTAGACAGGACATTCCGACTACCGGTACTCGTACCCTTCCAGTTACTACATGCCCGTCATGGGAACTCACTTTGATGTGATTTGAAAAATACAAAATCGTTGCAAAAATCATAGGAATTGTGAGGTGTGTGCTCTCATGGATATGATATGTTATGAGTATATGATTCATGATGAGCATTGTATAATAATATGTACTTATGAACATGTTTGCATAACATTGAATGTAACAATAAACATAAGGCATATAAACATCATGAATTTTGTATGTAACACATAAACAATTTTAAAATTCTAATCAACTATAGTATAGGCTCTAAGGGTCGAATAACCTATCCTATATCCCTATAGTCATGGCTCTGATACCAATCTGTCACACCCCGACCCGCAGCGGAATTAGAGTCGGGGCATAATTGGGTTATCACCAAAGCTCATGATGTTTACTAAAATGTTTCATATTTATTAAATTCAAATTACAACTTAAATGTTCAAACCAAATTCATACAATACAAGGAAATGAAAACTAAATAAAACAATCCAAAGCCTAAACTGATTTATTCTTCTAGGCCGTCCTATGTGTTTCTTGCTTCAACTGGATCAGCTGTATCATGTGTAAAAATGGGGGAATTTTGGGTCAACAAAAGTTGGCGAGTGAACCTTGTTTAAAGACATTGTTATTGATTTCTTGTTGTATTTGATATTGAAAAGTTGTGCAATAATCATATGTGAGCAAACGTATATAAACAAACAATCACAAACCACCTTGAATGAGTATATGACATGAATGATAATGTATTGTGAGATCCAGGCTTAATCAAACGGAGCTGGCCTCGTATGTTGGCAACGTCACGTTCCGCTCATAGGTAATGGGGAACAGACGAGCCTATGATGATGTATGTGAGATCAAGGCTCAATCAAACGGAGCCGATCGAAATGAGGCACCTGTACTCAACCCGTCTGCCACGGGGAGCTGTTGGGCCTAATGAAATGTATGTACTGAAAATGATAAATTTAATCTAAACATTAACCACACAAACAATTGATACATATTGGATACACATTTGATCATGGATATGATGGATGCACAAGTGTTTAAATATAATAAATAATTAAGCGACACATGATACACCCCAAAATGTGATTAAAACGGGGAATTTGTAGAGATTCACTCACATTGGGTGCGTTCTTTTGATGATGTTGAATGTGCACGAGTTTTGGGATTTGATCGACGAGGAAAAACTAACCTAAAATAATAACGAAATGTTCGGTAAATAAGTGGATTTTATTAACAATTTTATTAGGATTTTTAGATTTATTTTTGTGAGTTTAAGGTCATTTTCTAACTTTAAAAATATTATTTTTAAGTATTTTTAATTGATTTTTAAATTAAATAAATAAATAAAAAAATACAAAAAATAAAAAATTTTGACTTTTGTTGACCGTTGACCGGTCCGTTGACCGTTGACCGGTCCGTTGACCGTTGACCGGACCGTTGACCGGTCGGACTGTGGTCTGAGTGTGCACTGAGTGAGGTTCGAACCCGGGACCTCTCGTACGCGTGCACGCAGCTCTACCAACTGAGCTACGTGTCTAACCCGAAATATTCTATGTTTTAATTATATATATATATATCTAATTAAATGTTAATTTATTTGGTTTATATTAAAAGGATTTAAAATGGTCGAACCGGTTGCAGGGACCCGGATCGAACTCGGGTCCTTCGATTTGTAAGCGCACAGCCCAACCAGTTGGGCTGTGTGTCTTATCTGTTTAACTTACGGTTTATATTAATCTTATAGACATACTGTGACTTGATCAGATTCTGTTTTAAAAAAAAAATTGGTTTTAATTCGGAAAGTCGGTACGTTATAAGGTTCGAATTCGTGACGTGCGCTGTGTGTTTGCACACAGTCCACCGCTGGACTGTGTGTCTAACCCGGTTTAATATCCTGTTTTAATTATACTTATACAAAATGTCCGACTTCGTCTTCTTCATTCATGAAGACACAGACAAAGATGTTCGACTGTTCTTGTTTAAATCGTTCGTCGAACATTTTATTGATTGAAATGTAATGGATAACGAGAGTTACGGAATCGAATGTACCGAATCGAATGTTTTTCTCAGAATTCCGGCAATGGTCGTTGGCTCTGATTTGTGAATTCCGTCTGATTGAATCAATTAACAATTTTGATCGATGAGTTATGAAATTAAATGACTAAACAAGAGATATCAGGAGGTTTAGATGATTGTACCGATTTACAGTGTGATTTCGGAAATTTCCAGAGATTTTCCGGCGAGTGCAGATTATCCGGTAACGTCGTCTGGGACCGATTCTGGTTGAAGGATTGAAGTTAGTATATGTCTAACAATGGATTGAAAACGAAAGAATCGAGAAATTTACCGATTTGATGTATGTCTCGATTTTCCGGCGAAAGTCCGGCGATTGCAGAATATCTCCGGCGGGTGCTATTGCTTCGAGAAATTGTGCGATTTTGAGCGAAAAGATTTCTAGAGACTTGGGTGTGTATTTATAGGGAAGAATCAGGATGAATTGAGTCCGATTTTGGTCTTGATTCGTGGAAAAGGTTTTTCTCCGGCGGTTATGACTGAGATCGCGGGATTAGAAATCGGTTATAACCGATGTCGAAGTTAATATACGCGTTCAGTCAAAGGAAACCGTCGACAATTGGCGAAATCGTCGGTATTTCCGGCGACTGCGAATTGGGCGCGCTGATTACCGAATTTGAGTTTTGAGTTTTATTATAAGTATCAATTGTTTTATCATTTATCACAAACAAGTCAAGTGGCGGAGTGGTTAAGTGTTTGTTTGTTTCTTCCGGCTGACCCGGGTTCGAAACCCGGCAGCCTCTTTTCTTTTTTTACTAACTTATTTTTACTTTTTAATAATTATAGTTTTTAAATTCTAAAATGTTTATTAATTATGTATTGTTTAAAATTAATATTAATCATAAATACGCAACGAAATTTTATAACTGATTATTCGATTAATAAACGAAGCGGGTTTGGAAACCCGTTTTTCGACGGATGTTACACATATCGACTGGACCTACCACAAGCGCTCAACAATGTTCGTCCGGTATTTCATATTTCGAATCTCAAGAAATGTCTAGCTGAAGAAGGATTTCAAGTCCCACTTGAAGATCTTCAAACCAACGAGACACTGCATTTTGTGGAAAAACCAGTTAAAATCATGGACCGAGGAATCAAACAATTAAGGCGCAGTCGAATTCCTATCGTCAAGGTTCGATGGGAAGGAAAACTTGGCGCTGAATTTACTTGGGAACTCGAGAGTGATATGAAGACTAAGTACCCGCATCTCTTCGTTGCATCTTCCTAAATTTCAGGACAAAATTTCCTAAATGAGGGGAGACTGTAATGCCTCGTGTTTCTATACTTTCTATATTTAGGAAGTGTCGTTTGTATTTCTATTTTTGGAAACCATTGTATCTCATATTCATACTTTCGTTGTAACCTTTGTAATCGAGACTTGAATAATAATAGAATAAACATTTTATCTCTATACTTGTTATACATAATCATACTTACATACACATGATCCTCATACTCGAAAACGTGACATATTTATAAAAACATGACACTTATACTTCAGACATGCGTTATACTTGGTATTTATACTCGATCTCGATCATTATATACATACATATACGTTGTGACATGATACACATGCTTATGATACTTTATTTATCCATAAAATACCATGAAACAACCTAAAAATACACTTAAACCCGTCACCTTGCATCAAAACAACAAAAACCAAAATTTCTACCCGGGCCAGGTCCTCACGCAAGTATAGTCTGCGTGAGGAACTGGGCGGGCAGAAATGGTTTTGGCTCGCGAAAATGCACGGATCCACACACTAATCCCTCCTCCAATCAACTCTAAAATCCATTAAAACACCTCCAACCACTTCCTAACTCTTCCTATAAAACCCACCTCTAATCCAAGCATTTTTTCACTTTCACAACTCTCTAATCTCTCCCAAATCACTCTCAAATCTCTTACAAAACACAAATTCAGGGCAGATTCAAACCTTCATACTAAAGTGAGCATAACTTGCTCAAAACTCAACGAAATCACTTGATTCTTCTTTCTAAATGCTTGGATAATCCTTAGGTTTGAATCAATAGGTTCTCCATGGAGAATCCAGACCTGGAAATGCACCTAAAGGACTCCAAAACATTCTGTTTTGTTTAAACACTTTTAAAACTTGTTTAATCTCATCTTTTCTTCATTCATCCTAGTGTTCTTGAGGTTCTAATCCACTTAGTGATTAAGGAGACTAACCTAGGTTGTTATACATGTAAATAGGAATTTTTAAACACTCCAAACTTTCTGTTTTCATAGGGCTTTAAGCTCACAAGTGATGCAAGTCTTGAACTTGTTCATGTGTGTCTACCTTGGTTAGCTTGGGCTATCCTAACTCTAAGACCACATCAGTTGATGTTTTTCCCATTCATCCAAAGTAGTTTGCTAGTTGAAAGTAACACAACCCCGTCTAGCCTTCGACATGTGTCGACGCCGGCTCACCAGGTTGTAGCTTACTTGGCTACTTAGTGTATAATAATGTATGTATTTCATTTCTTATTCTTGTACTTGTTCTTGACCCTCCTTGTTGTCTATGACAACTTGTGTAGTGGTGAACTCTTATGAGGTTCCTAAATGGATGGCTATGCCACATACCTCCTACATGACTTCTATGATATCCATGAATGGACTTATACATATAACTATATTAATCTATATGCTACAAACTTAAAAACTTAAACCTTGATAATGACTACCATATCATGTGTCGAGTTAGTAAGTTTAATCACTAAAGAGTATGGTTCCTCGTTTGGATTATAATAGGTATTACAACCTATGAAATCACATAAACCCTAATGGGTTCCCATAGTGTCCAAAACGAGTGCTTGACCTTAGTGAGTATTTTCGTATACTTTACTTTGTATGCATCATTCCGAAATCCCAAATCTTCCATAAATCATCCGAATACTCACACCTATGTTTTCCTCTTGTAGAATAACTCGGTGTTCATCCCACAACTTATACAACTCTTGACGAATTATCAAGTCAGAACGCTTGCAAAATCGTGAGTACACTCGACCCATTTACCGCTTTCTCACTTTTTGGGTTGTAACATGTTTACCTATCAAAATACACAAATCAAAACGTATGCTTTCCATGCTCAATCCGTTAATACATGAATACTTGTTATGCTTAGATACATGCTAGAATTATACATACTTGATCATTAACTTAGCTAGCCTAACTTGACATATATAGCGATATAGGAGTAGCACACCACTCGTCGAGGTTATGTTGAGATTATTCATACTTTTTAATCTTGTTGCTTATGTGACGAGGGAAGCTCATTATACTTGTGGAAACTCGGGGTTGATCTAGTGTTGCATGATTAGCATTTACCTTACATAACAATTAACATGTGGATTGGAGTTATACTTTTATACTTATGCTATGTATCACCAAACTTGTGTACTCGCCTTTGCTTTTGCATTGAACTCTAGTTTAAAACATGTTACAGGTTGATGAAGATGATGCTATGCAATTAGAGTAGCGTTGATTACTAGATACACACATAGACGTTTAGGTTTATTAATGTCGTATCAAATTTTGCCTTGATTATTGTTGTATTTGAAATTTCCATGTATTGTACTCAACAATTTTACTTATGAAATGAAATCCGGTTTAATTAAATATTGTCGCAATTAGCATTATGAGCAATGAGCAATCTCTTTCGTCCTGCCTTGATGTTTCCCCATCGGTTGGGGTATGACAGATTGGTATCAGAGCCATAACTATAGGGAATTAGGTAGAATTTCCATGTTCGACCTAGTCTATAATTTAAGTGTCCCGTTTTGACCATTCCTATATTATGGTTAATACTTTATTCTCCCTTCATTGCTTCTTCCTTTCTTTTGGTCTTAAAACTTACAAAATGTCTTTCCTAAGACATTTACACAATACAGTTGAAAACTTGAAGACACTCGTGATGCAAACGAGGCGATTTGTACCAAAATAGGTCCAATGACTTAGAAATTTTGGTGAAATCCCTCATTCGTATTCGATTTTAACAAAGTTTCACCATCAAGCTAGGAGTGATATCCACATCTTGATGGAAAAATTCCATTTCATACTCTAGTGGATCTTACAAACTAGTCGGAATATGCTCCTCAGTAAGAAACAACCACACTTAGGGTACGAAATCGTCAAGTTAGGGGTGAAACCCGCACCAAGTCGATTAAGTCCCGTTCCTAGATTTTTCAATCTCACCAAAGTCTCGAATTTTCGACCGACTAGGGACAGGTAGTAACTGGAAGGGTAAAATGTCGTTAATCGCTTCTCGACGAGAGCGTTTTACCTATTAGGCCAAAGCATGTTCCCTAACTCGAAAGAATTTACGAATCACTTTGGAATAGTCGACGTTTCTCTACCCGAAACAATCCCATGTTTTATTTAGCCAATATTTTATGTTATCTCCATTTTTATGTGATTTTATACTTGTTACCTTATTTGTTTCGAATCGTTACACAATTCGCACGTCTCTCGCAATCAAAAACAATAATAATAACTAAATTTATACTCTTTATACGCATTCATACGTGATTATGCCTATTGAATACATGTTGAATACTCGTCAAATACATGCAACATATTTAAATTGCCCATGCTTATACATGCAAAACTTATTTTCACATTATGATCAAGTCCCATCCTTTTTCCTTTCTATTTCAACCCTAGATGTCTTCTCCAAGTTCTTCAAAGAAATCCAAGGGTTCCAAGAAGGGTTCAAACAACCAAGGGGACTCTATCTCCAAGCAGGAATTGGTAGGGTTAGTCGCGGAACAAATGGCCGAACAAATGGCTAAAATTATCCCAAACATCGTAAGCCAAATCCAAACCATCCATGAACCCCCAAATCCTTCGTAGACTCAATGGTGGACCCTCCCAAAGCAACATTCCAGTTCAAACAGTTCATGGCTTGTAAGCCCATGGAATTCACTGGTATGATGGCGCTACCGCCATGCTGAACTGGTTCGACGCGATCGAACTCACCCTTTTGCAAAGCGGATGCCCTGATGCGCTCTGAACCTTAAACGCCGCCGGGGCCTTTCGTGAAAGAGCCCTTGAGTGGTGGACCACTGAGAGAAACAAGCGTGGCAATAAAGCAGCCCATGCGTTACCTTGGGAAGAGCTAAGGCAGCTCATGAAGGACCAATTATGTCGCCCTCACGAGACCAAGAAGCTTGAAAACGAATTCTAGAATCTCGCCCAAAAGGGGAGTGACACCAAAGGACTAGTCGCACGCTTCAAACAACTAAGTATCCTTTGTCCTGGACAAGTGGATACTGTTCCCAAGGCAATCGCCAAGTTTATTTGTTGCCTCTCCCCTGAGTTAATGAACCATGTAGCCGCCGCAAGCCCCAAAACCATCGAAGATGCTTATAGCATCGCTATCGAGCTCAACCACAACTGCATTCTCCATGGAGCCTACAGTAAGGCCTCCACGAAGAACGCACACCAAGCTACCACCAACATCGCCACCGCTGAACCCTCACCCTCTCAAGCCAAGAAACAAAACAACAAGAACAAGAAGCGGAAGAATTCTGTTCAAAATTGTGCGGTCGTTATTCTACCCAACCGAGCACCATTGAACTTCGTATCAACTACCCCGAATACCGAACCACCCCATAGAAACTAAACTGGAACTTGGCCCAGGTGTGAACGGTGCACCTACCACCATCTTGCAACCGCCCCGTGTCGCAAATGCATAAACTGTAACAGGTTTGGGCATTTCGCCGACCGTTGTCGTCAACCCCCCAGAACCACCCAAGACCATGCTTTGATTCCCAACCAACCTCAACCTCAACGCCAAACTACTCTTGTGCAAGCATGTTACAAGTGTGGCGATCTCAACCATCTCGCCAACGTTAGTCCACAACTCAACCAACAGCATCAACTTCAACAACAGCAGCAGCCTCAGCCTCCTAAAGGACGAGCTTTTGCGCTTACCTCTGCACAGGCTCAAAGCTCCAATGACGTCATCACTGGTACGTTCCTCATTAACCATATTTATGCTTCATGTATATTTGATATTGGTGCCGATAAAGTTTTGTGTCTGTCGAATTTGAACCTTTACTTAAGTGCGAACGTTCCAAATTGCCTAATCCTTTCGCTGTCGAAGTCGCTAATGGTAAAACCATCTCTGTTGATTCTATTCTTTCTGGGTGTTCTTTGATCCTTAACGACCATACGTTCTCCAACGACCTCATACCCATGTAAATGGGAAGCTTCGATATCATAGTAGGCATGGACTGGCTTAGGCGAGTTCGTATTGAAGTTGTCTGTTCCGATAAGTTCATTCACCTTCCTCTTCCACACAGTGATTCATCGCACGTCTATGGCGAGAAACCTTCTAAAGGTCTCAAACTTATGTCGTGTATTCAAGCGAACAAGTACTTACGTAAGGAGTACTTTGCCTTTCTTGCCCACGTTGTGGAGAAGAAAGATAAAGGTCGTAGCATAAGTGATGTTCCCATTGTTTGTCAATTTCCTGACGTGTTCCCTGAGGATCTTCCTGGTCCTCCGCGTCCTCGTTCCGTCGATTTTTGTATTGATCTTATCCCTGGCGCAACTCCTGTTGCAAAGGCTCCCTATCGTTTAGCACCCTCGGAAATGCAAGAGTTATCGAGCCAACTTCAAGAATTTCTTGATAAAGGCTTTATACGCCCTAGTATTTCTCCTTGGGGCGCTCCCGTTTTGTTCGTTAAAAAGAAAGATGGGGCATTTCGGATGTGCATCGACTATCATGAGCTGAACAAGCTCACAGTCAAAAGCCGATATCCTCTTCCTCGCATTGACGACCTCTTTGATCAGCTTCAAGGCATGACGTGTTTCTCCAAGATTGACCTTCGTTCTGGCTACGATCAACTTCGAGTTCTCGAAGAAGATGTACCAAAGATTGCCTTTCGCACACGTTATGGACACTACAAGTTCGTGGTCATGCCTTTTGGTTTGACTAACACGCCTGCGGTGTTCATGGATCTCATGAACCGAGTGTGTAAGCCTTTTCTCGATCATTTCATAATCGTATTCATCGACGATGTTCTCATCTACTCCAAGACGAAAGAAGAACACGGGCGACATTTGCAACTTATCCTCCAGCTTTTGCGTATTGAACGTCTTTATGCCAAATTCTCAAAGTGTGAATTTTGGCTAAAGGAGGTTCAATTCCTTGGTCACACCGTCAATGAACTTGGTATTCACGTTGACCCCGCAAAGATAGAAGTTGTGAAGAATTAGATTGCACCTAAATCTCCTTTCGAAATTCGTTTGTTCCTTGGCCTAGCTGGGTATTATTGTCGTTTCATTCGAACTTTTCCAAAATCGTCGTCTTTTAACGTCTTTGACCCAAAATGATAAACCTTTTGTTTGGGGTCCCGAACAAGAGGAGTCTTTCCAAACTCTCAAGGACATGCTTTCTAATGCTCATATCCTTACCCATCCCGATGGAAACGAAGATTTCGTCGTGTATTGTGATGCATCAAACCAAGGTCTTGGTTGCGTCCTTATGCAACGGGACAAGGTCATCGCTTACGCGTCGAGACAACTCAAAATACATGAAAAAGTATACTATGCACGACCTTGAACTTGGTGCAGTTGTTTTGGCATTAAAGATTTGGCGACACTACCTTTACGGTACTAAGTGTACGGTCTTCACCGACCACGAGAGCCTACAACATATCTTTGATCAAAAGGAACTCAACATGCGTCAACGTCGTTGGGTAGAATTGTTAAACGACTACGACTGTGATATTCGCTACCACCCTGGTAAGGCGAATGTCGTGGCCGATGCACTTAGTCGTAAGACCCATGTTCAGAGTATTTGTTTCTACCAAATCGTGGGAAAATTTCAAGAGATAATCCGCCAAGCACAATTCTCCGTCATTAACGAGGGTAACCTCGATAACGATGTGAATTGTGGAGTCGAAAACCCACTCGAAGCTAAACCTGATGGTATTCTTTACTACCATGATCGCATCTGGATTCCCAATCGTCTCAACCTTCGAACCACCTTGATGGATGAAGCCAACAAATCCCTATACTCCATTCATACTGGCAACAACGAGATGTATCATGATCTTCGAGCATCTTATTGGTGGCCTGGGATGAAGAAAGATATCGCCCTTTACATCTCAAAGTGTCTTACATGTTCTAAAGTCAAGGTCGAACATCAACGTCCCTCTGGTTTGCTCGAACAACCAAAAATCCCTGTCTGGAAATGGGAGAGCATTGCCATGGATTTTATCACCAAGTTGCCTCGTACTTCGTCTGGTCATGACAGCATCTGGGTTATTATTGACCGATTGACCAAATCCGCTCATTTCCTCGCCATTCGTGAAGATTACAAAGTCGAGAAATTGGCTCGTATCTACATGGATGAAGTCATCAGTCGTCATGGTACTCCTCTAGATATTATCTCTGATCATGACGCTCGTTTTACCTCTCGCCTTTGGCAAACATTTCAATCCACCCTTAGCACTCTTCTTAACCTTAGCACCATTTTTCACCCGCAGTATGATGGTCAAACCGAGCGTACAATCCAAACTTTGGAAGATATGCTTCATTCTTGTGTAATTGATTTTGGCGGTAATTGGGATTCGCACTTACCCTTGGTAGAATTCTCATACAATAATAGTTATCACTCCAATATTCAAATGGCTCCATTTGAGGCATTGTATGGTCGTAAGTGTCGTTCGCCTATTTGTTGGCAGGAGATTGGAGATGTTCAGACCACTGGTCCCGAATTAATACAAGAGACGACGGACAAGATCCTACAAATCCGTGATAACCTCCTTAAGGCTCAAAGTCGTCAAAAGAGCTACGCAGACAAGAGACGGAAACCTTTAGAATTTAATGTTGGAGATCAAGTACTTCTCAAGGTATCCCGGAAGGGTGTTGTTCGTTTTGGTAAGAAAGGCAAACTCGCCCCTCGCTACGTAGGTCCTTTCAAGATTCTCGAAAGGATTGGCAAGGTAGCATATCGACTGGACCTACCTCAAGCGCTCAACAATATTCATACGGTATTTCATATTTCGAATCTCAAGAAGTGTATAGCTGAAGAAGGACTTCAAGTCCCACTCGAAGATCTTCAAATCAACAAGACACTGCATTTTGTGGAAAAACCAGTTGAAAACATGGACCGAGGAATCAAACAATTAAGGCGCAGTCGAATTCCTATCGTCAAGGTTCGATGGGAAGGAAAACGTGGTGCTGAATTTACTTGGGAACTCGATAGTGATATGAAGACTAAGTACCCGCATCTCTTCGTTGCATCTTCCTAAATTTCGGGACGAAATTTCCTAAAGGAAGGGAGACTGTAATGCCTTGTGTTTCTATACTTTCTATATTTAGGAAGTGTCGTTTGTATTTCTATTTTCGGAAACCATTGTATCTCATATTCATAAAACGTTGGAACCTTTGTAATCGAGACCTGAATCATAATAGAATAAACATTTTATCCCTATACTTGTTATACATAATCATACTTACATACACATGATGCTCATACTCGAAAACATGACATATTTATAAATACGTGACACTTATACTTCAGACATGCGTTATACTTGGTGTTTATACTTGATCTCCATCATTATATACATACATATACTTTGTGACATGATACACATGCTTATGATACTTTATTTATCCATAAAATACCATGAAACAACCTAAAAATACACTAAAGCCCGTCACCTTGCATCAAAACAACAAAAACCAAAATTTCTACCCGGACCAGGTCCATGCGGACCGCATGGGGAAACCCATACGGTCCGCATGAGGACCTGGGCGGGCAGAAATGGTTTTGGCTCGTGAAAATGCACGGATCCACACACTAATCCCTCCTCCAATCACCTCTAAACTCCATTAAAACACCTCCAACCACTTCCTAACTCTTCCCTATAAAACCCACCTCTAATCCAAGCATTTTTCCACTTTCACAACTCTCTAATCTCTCCCAAATCACTCTCAAATCTCTTACAAAACACAAATTCAGGGCAGATTCATACCTTCATACTAAAGTGAGCATAACTTGCTCAAAACTCAACGAAATCACTTGATTCTTCTTTCTAAATGCTTGGATAATCCTTAGGTTTGAATCAATGGGTTCTCCATCGAGAATCCAGACTTGGAAATGCACCAAAAGGACTCCAAAACTTTCTGTCTTGTTCAAACACTTTCAAAACTTGTTTAATCTCATCTTTTCTTCATTCATCCTAGTGTTCTTGAGCTTCTAATCCACTTAGTGATTAAGGAGACTAACCTAGGTTGTTATACATGTAATAGGAGTTTTTAAACACTCCAAAATTTCTTACCTTCATACTAAAGTGAGCATAACTTGCTCAAAACTCAACGAAATCACTTGATTCTTCTTTCTAAATGCTTGGATAATCCTTAGGTTTGAATCAATGGGTTCTCCATGGAGAATCCAGACTTGGAAATGCACCAAAAGGACTCCAAAACTTTCTGTCTTGTTCAAACACTTTCAAAACTTGTTTAATCTCATCTTTTCTTCATTCATCCTAGTGTTCTTGAGCTTCTAATCCACTTAGTGATTAAGGAGACTAATCTAGGTTGTTATACATGTAATAGGAGTTTTTAAACACTCCAAACTTTCTGTTTTCATAGGGATTTAAGCTCACAAGTGATGCAAGTCTTGAACTTGTTCATGTGTGACTACCTTGGTTCGCTTGGGCTATCCTAACTCTAAGACTACACACCACTTGATGTTTTCCCCATTCATCCAAAGTAGTTTGCTAGTTGAAAGTAACACAACCCCGTCTAGCCTTCGACGTGTGTCGACGCCGGCTCACCGGGTTGTAGCTTACTTGGCTACTTAGAGTATAATAATGTATGTATTTCATTTCTTATTCTTGTATGTGTTCTTGACCCTCCTTGTTGTCTATGACAACTTGTGTAGTGGTGAACTCTTATGAGGTTCCTAAATGGATGGCTATGCCACATACCTCCTACATGACTTCTATGATATCCATGAATGGACTTATACATATAACTATATTAATCTATCTGGTACATACTTAAAAACCAAAACCTTGATAATGACTACATAATCATGTGTCGAGTTAGTAAGTTTAATCACTAGAGTGTATGGTTCCTCGTTTGGATTCTAACAGGAATTACAACCTATGAAATCACACAAACCCTAATGGGTTCCCATAGTGTCCAAAATGAGTGCTAGACCTTAGTGAGTATTTTCGTATACTTTACTTTGTATGCATCATTCTGAAATCCCAAATCTTCCATAAATCATCTGAATACTCACACCTACGTTTTCCTCTTGTAGGATAACTCGGTGTTCATCCCGCAACTTAAACAACTCTTCACGGATTATCAAATCGGAACGCTTGCAAAACCGTGAGTACACTCGACCCATTTACCGCTTTCTCACTTTTTGGGTTGTAACATGTTTACCTATCAAAATACACAAATCATAACTTATGCTTTACATGCTCAATCCGTTAATACATGAATACTTGTTATGCTTAGATACATGCTGAATTATACATGCTTGATCATTAACTTAGCTAGCCCAACTTGACATATATAGCGCTATAGGAGTAGCACACCACCCGTCGGGGTTATGTTGAGATTATTCATACTTTTTAGTCTCGTTGCTTATGTAACCAGGGAAGCTCATTATACTTGTGGAAACTCGGGGTTTGATCTAGTGTTGCATGATTATCATTTACCTTACATAACGATTAACATGTGGATTGGAGTTATACTTTTATACTTATGCTATGTAGCACCAAACTTGTGTACTCGTCTATGCTTTTGCATTGAACTCTATTTTAAAACATGTTATAGGTTGATGAAGATGATGCTAAGAAATTGGAATAGCGTTGATGACTAGATACACACATAGACGTTTAGGTTTATTAATGTCGTATCAAATTTTGCCTTGATTATTGTTGTATTTGAAATTTCCATGTATTGTACTCAACAATTTTATGAAATGAAATCCGGTTTAATTAAATATTATCGCAATTAGCATTATGAGCATTGAGCAATCTCCTACATCTTTATAGAAACGTTGGTTTATCAAGAACAAGAAGCTTTGAGAAAACTGGTGTTTTCTCTTTCGTCCCGCCTCGATGTTTCCGCCATCGGTTGGGGTGTGACACGATATTCCCCATCCGGGCCTACCAAGTTACACGTGGAAATGGGGGTGTGACATCATCATAAACCGAACATATACCGACCAAACAACAATGGTATTCGAACGGGCCATATATAGTGGATTTTATTTATTATCAGAAACCGAAATATACCGACCAAACAACATGGGTATTTGAACGTGTCATATATAGTTGATTTTTTATCATCACAAACCAAATATATACCGACCAGACAACATCAGTAACGATATCGTATTCTTATTTATAGAATTCTCGAAGTGGCGGTATAAAACTCATTGAAACAACATTAGTAACGACACCGTATTTTATTTATAGAATTCTCGACGTGTCGGTATAAAAATCATTGAACACAATGTAATATTCGCAATAAAGTATTCTTTGGTATAGTAAGTTATATCGAGTATCTATACAATACCGGTATCGTAACGGACCGCTGACCAAACAACACCGGTACCGGTACGGGTATTCGTTTTTATGGGTTTTTAATGGATGTAAAAAACATGTCAATTGCAACGATTGCTATGCCATATGCTGGTATCGTACTAGTACTGTAATGTACTAGACTGATAATGACCAAACGCCCGCAGCGAAACGCACGGGAATCCCACCAGTGTTATTTGCTATGTCAAGTGTTGGTATCGTACAAAACCAAGTTGTGATTAGTAATGTACAAGTGAACAAAACACAAATGTAAATGTCGTTAAAGATGTCTCACTCTTTGGTTTTATATAAAATAACGCCGTTTACCATATTTGTTATTTTAATAACATAAAATAATGTTTCGTTGAGTTTCAAGTATATTGTTGCGACATGTTTATTTTTATCTATGGATATTTATTTTATTTAAATTTGAACACGTCAAATATAATTGATTTTTTTAATTCTTTAACCCGACAATCCGAACCAATTCTAACCAAATAACATTGATACTAATATCGGTATTCATTTTTATAGTTTTCGGTCATTGTAAAACAAGTGCCATATACTTTTGGGCATATCTTTTACGTGGCGACATACTTATTTTTATCTATATTTCTATGAAAGTATTATTTAAAATTGGACAGCTCAAATATAATTGATTTATTTTATTCTATAATGTGACAATTCGGACAGATTCTAACTGAGTAGCATTGGTACTGTTACTTGTATTTGTTTATATGATTTTTGATAAGTGTCGATGTCCTATTGGACATGTCTTTTTTAGCTGCTATATCGAGTTATGATATCATACTAATACTAATACTGTAACGAAACGAATCGATAGTGATCAAATGTCCACCGCAACACGCGAAGAGTAACACCAGTTTCGTTTGAAAATACTTATAGCATCCACAATGGTAAGGCCAAAAACACTAAAAAATCTGGCCGATAATCACCACATCTGTCCATATTGTAAAGGCTAAAAACGCCTAAAAGCAACTTATTATAAAACCATAAATAAGCAACAATTTTGTGTATAGGGTGTTATACCTCATGATACATGCTTTGGGGTGTTTCAAAAAAATTGATTTTATAACTTTAACCCAAAAGCTTTTTATGTTTTGCAATTTTAACCCATATAATTTTTTTTCACTTTTAACTCAAAACTTTTCATTATTTCAATTTAACTTCAAAATATTTCTACCTTCAACTTTGGTCACCTATACTTTTCATCTTTCGCAATTTTTTCGTTTTATGTTTCGTTCTAAATTTTGCAAGTTAACACGGGGCAATGTGCGTGTGTGAGTAAATGTTTTTACGTTTATTTTTTTCGTTTAATAAGTTTGTCACAACGCGCGGGTCTTGGATTGACTCAGTATTGATAGTCGCTGGCGGTCGTGTGGCATTAGTGTTATTCCGCATAGTTTTACGCCCCACACAACGCGGGGAGCTTAATTCTAGTTATTATCTAAATAAAAGGATGGCTACTAAGCTACACTATGTTTGACCATCTTTTTTAATTTTTTATTTTTATTTTTTTATATTGAAACTCATCACCTCAACTTTCATTATTGATAATTATCCATTTTCGACTTTCTAATAACTTTGTAAAATGTCATTGTGACCCCTTTCGAGTTTTACGTGCTTAAATTTATGTATGGGTCGATAAATTCAAATTGATTTCCGTTTCGATGTTAATTTTTTTTCAAAACTGAATCACATCAAATATAATACGTTTTGGTGCTTATTTTTATGGACGCATTCAGTTGGTGTACGTTTTGATGAAGATTTTGTTTGGAAATGAGTTTAATCAAATATAGTACGCTTCATTAGACTGTATAAACTCGAGTTAGTTTACGTTTCATGAGTCGTATCAAATATAATACGTTTTTTGTGCTTATTTTTATTGATGTTTTTGGTTAGCCTACGTTCTGACGTTTATGTACGAGTTGGTATAAATTTGAGTTGGTTTATGTTTCGACGTAATGACATTTTGACCCCCTCGAGCTTTACATGATTATTTCTATGTACCTATTGGTATAAATTCAATTTGGTTTACGTTTCGATGTAATATTTTTTCCTGGAAATGAGTAATGCTTATTTCTATGTACGTATTGGTATAGATTCAATTTATTTACAAAAAAAGAATTATTTTTGAAAATGAAAAATATAATACGTTTTGTGCTTATTTTTATCATAAATAAGCAATTAAAAAATCTGTATGCATAAATCACGTATTCACGTTAAAAAAGCCGATGGGATTCAATTTTAGTTGCATTAAAAACTACAAATAAGCAACATATTTGTGTTTATGGTTGTTGTACCCTTAGCTTTGGGAGTTTTTCAAAAAAAATTGGATTTTTCTTTTCTACCTCTAAAGTTTCAACCTTTGGCAATTTAAGTTTAAAGTTTCAATCTTTGGTAGTTTAATCCCTTTGATTAATTTGATTTTCACTTCTAATTCAAAAGTTTCAATCTTTGGCAATTTAAGTTTAAAGTTTCAATTTTTGGCCACATATTTGTGTTTATGGTTGTTGTATCCTTAGCTTTGGGAGTTTTAAAAAAAATGGATTTTTCCTTTCTAACTCTAAAGTTCCAATCTTTGGTAATTTAACCTAACTCTAAAGTTTCAATCTTTGGTAATTTAACCTCTTTTACTTTGTGAATAGTGTTTGAGGGTATTTACGTAATTTACATATAATCTTTCACGTGTGACCCATGGTCTTCTCATCTTCCACACACACATAGGAGAACTAAGAGATCAAATCTTACTGACCAAAGTTCATCAAATTATCCTATCTATTATTAATTTAAAAGTTTTCATCTTTGCAATTTAACCTCTTTGATATTTTTTTATTTTTAATTTAAAACTTTTCATCTTTTGCACTTTAACCCCAACATTTTTTTACTTTCAACTTTGGTTCCTTATACTTTTCATCTTTCGCAAATTTTCCGTTTAACGTTTCGTTTTAAATTTTCCAAGTTAACACGTCGCAACATGCGTGTGAGGTTCAACGTTTTTTCATCTATTCTTTCCCGTTTGATAACTCGTGGCAGCGCGTCTATTTTTCCTCGTTTGATAGGTCCGTCGCAATGCGCGGATCATGTAAGAAACATTTGCCTTTCAGAGATCGACTTAGTTATGTTTTTCTATGTTTTACACAGGCTTGTGGTCATGTAAGAAACATTTGTCTTTCATCTAATATGATATATAACTAACGAATTTCCCGCCGCATTGCGACGGGTGGTAACTCTAGTTTGTTATAATAAACTAATTACTTATAAATTTAATGTATCTTAAAGTACATTACAGTGATGGCACATTGGCACTTGTGGTTGGGGCAAATGATTGATTTAGTTCCTAAACGGATTTAGTCTCTGATGGCACTGTTTGCTTTCAAAGTGGCAAACTGAGTATAATACGAACCTTGTTGCGTTCTCAAGAGTTGTGGGAAGTTTTTGAAGGGAGCTTCGATAATACAGATGGAGACCAACCTCGTGTAAGCGAGAACGAAAATAAGTAAGTGCAATCATTTAAGACATTGTTCATGATAGCGTTTGTTGGGATTAATCTTGATCGGGTTGGATACAGGTCAAGTACGGGTACGGGGCGATGGATGGTGGCTAAAGATTGACTGGGCATAAAGGAACGTGGAGGTGCATGTGATAAAGAGTTAGTCAGCCTTGTCAGCCAGAACCGACCAAAGTATGTCGAGAAGGATACATATGAAAGTCATTCCAATTAACGATGAGGTGTAAAGCAGGCTTTGAAGGCTTGGTACAGCGGAACTGATGTCCTAGAAGTAAGAATGACTGAATGAACCGAACCTATGTTCTTTGTCAAGAAAGAAGGGTTGACAGATTTAATCATATGCTTGCATGTTGATGATATAATCTACACAAGTTCATCGGGCCATTGAGTTGGTATTCACTGTGTTCTTGGTGTGGCAGTTTTGTAAAATCCAGATGGGATGTTGGTGTCACAAAAGAAGTATGCTACATACCGCACTGTCTCGTTGAATAAATTTGGTATGCCAAAATTTGCAAACTCCATAAATGTTAATGAAATGTTACAAAGCGGCAATTGTGAAGCTCGAGCAAATTACAGAAAATTCAGGAGCCTAGTGCAGGACGGATCTATCTCTCACACGAGGTCCTTTGACATTTTGGTTTAAGAGTCATATAGGTCCCAAATGTTCTCTCGAGGTTCTATCTTCGAGTGCCCGTGACACAAGTTTGTTGGGTACCATCCTCTTTTACCCCGAAATAATGTAGTCTAATGTATTCTGCCTCATATGTTAAAATGGTTTTTTACATATATGCATAATATTAATTGCAATTATACATCTTCACAGAGGTGGCATAATGGGCAGTGTGTGAGACGAGTTTAGGTTGTGTAAAACTTAGCAAACCTGGGTTAGAACACACCGTCTTCAAAAAACAGGTAAACTTACACATCCACGTGCGGCCGTGCGCACCCACCCACACACACACACATAAAGACATATACACATATATAAATAAATTAGACAGGAGATTGTTAGATCAGAATAAGTTTTTCATATCACTAAAATTCTAATCTCAGATAGGTACCACAGACACATAAGGACCAATTCAACTAACAGACAAAATATTCTGATGGAATTACTTGAGAACAACTGCTGCATTTCTAAGAGCAAGATATCTTTGCACATACTCGTTAGGAAGTGATCTGATGAGCTTAAACACTTCGGTGTTTGCATACCGTAGATGGGTTCTTGGGTCGCTATAAGGAGCCTGCATTCAAAATCATAAAAAAAAAACTAAAAATAAAAACTTTCATTTTTTTACTGCAAAACAACTTATGTTGAATAATAACATACTCCAGAGAGATGTCGAGAAACTAAATAGGCAGCTGGAAAGATCGATGTGTTTAGTAATGGGTCAAAATGGGTCCTTTTTGGTACATGTCGAAACAATTATTTGGTTTATGCTAGTTATTATTATAAAAAAAAAAAAAAAAAACTTTTTCAAGTGTTTTATACATTTAAATACACTTTCGACGACTTTCGACCCGTTTGACCTGTTTCGTTTTTATATTTTAGCAGTTCTAGATAAGCACATGACCATAAATAAAGGGTCAAGATCGTGAGTCGTGACCTCTAGGTGGAGTCATTCAAGATATTTCATATTTCAAATGAATGAACAAAATTAACCCCCAAATGATGAGGCATTAACTAGGGTGTGCAAAAATATTGAACGCATGAGAAATGGAGAACATTTATTTTAACATTTTAAGTTATTCTAAATTGAATTGCATACTTCTAGTCATAGTTATTAAAGGCGCTAGGCGCATAGGCCTCGCCTGGGGCCTAGGTGCAAGGCGCAAAAAAAGTGAGGGCCTAAGAAGAAAAAAAGCACACAATGCAAATATATATATATATATATATATATATATATATATATATATTATGTATTAGAAAAATAATTATATTTTTCAAATAAAATAAACTATTACATAAAATTTAATATCATCTATTTAGTACTAAAAGTTCTAAAATATTAAGTGTAGAAAAGTAGTTTTCCTTAGATAAAAGTAGTAATATGGCTGGAATCTCGCCAGAATTTATTTATTTATCCGGAAATCTACGAATCGAGCCAGAATCTACGCCTGAACCATCACCTGGAGAATTAAAGCGCAATTGCCTCAACGAAAAATGGGCCTAGGCGCAAGAGACGATGGCTTTTAACAACTATGCTTCTAGTGTTATGAGTTATGACAATCTCTCTTCAAATTTCTTTCAAGTAACAAAAGCTGAAGTTTTCAATATATCGGGAAAAAAGCAAAAGTTAAAAGGATCAAAAGCAATGTTACCGGTCAAACCATCAAGATTGTTTAAAATATCCCAATTTACTTTATCTTTGTATAAGTTTTGTACAAATGTCGATGGATTTAGATGGCCATTTTATGAGTTATAGCTAAAAAAATATATGAAAGTTAATAAACAATACACCCTTGGTTTTTTTTAGCTGCAACGACAACCGAATAAGGCATCATTCAAAACTTTTATACTTAAATTATCAATACGAACTATGATCATCATGGCAGCATGCCTTTGCTATAACAGAATTGATTAAAGAAAAATGGACAAGAGTCGAGTTGGGTTGGGTTACCCGATACACTTTATGTCCAACAGTATTTATATATATATATATATGATTTCAGAAACCTTATTATAACTTTGAGAATAAACTGATATAAGATGTTGCAGCGATTCAATATACATTGCAGACAATTTTCACAACCCAGGCTGTTTGACATGTTTTCTTTCTAGCTAGATATTGTACCCATTTGACCACCCTTAAATAATTTAAACACAACCTGAATCGATCCACTCATAAGTAAACGGATCGATATTGCCCCACCTTATTAAAATGATACCAATATCCAATATTTACATACCTCAAATCCAGTTACATCACAAATTTGCTTCCGAGGGTGCATCGATGGTGGCGACTCGATATTAACATCTGCAAGATCACACACACAAATTCCAACTGAACATTAGGTCAAAAAAGATAACATCAATGTCAATTTAAAAAGGTGTTTTTTTCTTTTTTCAGAAAATGACCTAACTTTAGGTTTTCTTTACCCCTCAAAGAAAGAAGCTAAAACAAATCCAACATTATATAAACTCACAATTGGGTTCATCAGGGGGGTAATTCTGGTAATTTTCAGCTTGTATGATCTGTTTCAGGTGCTTCCAATGCCTCCCTCTAGCTTGCCCCTTTGGGTACTTCTCATGCATCTGAATCTTTTTGAAACTCAGGTGTGTAGGTAAAATCATCTCTGATTCGATCACCTCTTGCTCCATCTTAGAAACCAAAACCTGAAAAAATGAAATTCGTCATTTTCCCAGATGTTATTGGAGTTCAATTTAAGAAATTGATGAGAAATTTTGCAAGAAGCCATGGTCGGTTGATGCTACAAACCCTAAAGGGCTAAATTCGTATAGAATGATTTGGGGGAACAAATAATAACATCTAGATAGACGAAAACGAGTATGTTTAACTGAATTACGATGCATCTATAAAAGCAAAAAAAAATGATCGTTAACAAACCTCTTAACACCTCAATGAAGCTTGCAATTTCAGACCTTGACCAGCAATATGAATGGATTTTTAAGTGAATGGATTTTTAAGGGGTGCAAGTTCGGACTATTGGTGGCTGTAGGAGCCTTAAGTTACCTAGTGAGTTGTCAGATCATATCCATACACAAACTTTTAAAAATTCTTAAATATACTTAAAGAAAGAGTTAATTTTTGTTTTACACTTGGTGGTTTGGTCATTTTAATAGTTTGAGATCAAACACTAAAGACTAGTGTTGAATTCCCTCAAACGTTGGCTCTAATACCAACCTGTCACACCTCGATTTCCACGTGTATCCCAGTGGGCCTGGTGGGGAGTATTGTGATGTATAATTGATATCATCATAACCAATAAACACAGAGCAACACAGCGGAAGTCTTGGAGTTAAAATAAACTATTACAAACCATAAGTGTCCAAAGTTCAACACAAATATACATACAAGGCTTGTAATAAGATCCACAGGTGGATCGGAAAATGTACAAAATGATAACAGACTATAAAGGCACAACTTAAAGGGCCGCAACTCCTCAGTATCAATGCCACGCAGCTTCCGGCCTATTACGTGTTGTACCTGTAACTTAATCTTTTGAAAATACGTCAGTTTTCACTGGTAAATACAATCAACCGACTCATTTTGAAATCTTTTCAAAAATGATTTTAGGTGCACTAGGCACATTTTTATAAATAACTTGGGACAGTACAAATGACCTTGTATACAGTTTTACAAGCCTGTCAATACATATGGGGCCCAGTATGAAAAACCGAGACATGATCGACTGACACACAACTTCTGAACTTTCACACAGAAAGCAGATAATAATAATAATAATGTAATTGACCGGTGTATGCCTACTGAAACACCCTAACACGTTTTAGTCGAAAAGACGCAGCGGAATTTCATACCGTAAAATTTCTTTCTTTATAAATTTTCTCTCATACTTGAAAGCCATTTTAAACAACTTCTTTAGAAGAATTACATCATTCATCCTTCATTTTGTAAATCAAATTTAACATACTAATACAAGTTGCATGACCACCCATTCCGTACAATCCATGCCTCTCTAACTCGATCTTCAATCACTTGTCCTTCATGCTGATGATCCATAATTCCGCACAACCTGCAACCACTACATACATGCATATCTTTAATACTTTGTAATATCCTTTATAATCAAAACATGTGAAATTAGATAACCACGCCAGATTCTTTCTATTCATGCTAATCCTTTCGAATTAACTTTCTAAGTGAAGTCTTGCATCCCAACGTCAGAACTTCGTAAGGTCAACATTAGCGTACTTGCACATTCATTTCATTCTCAAGACACATGATTAGTAACGTTAACCTTCAAACGTAATGAAGCTATGTATACATATATACAAGCCTATTCTTTAGTATACATTCAATCTCACTTCATACATACATACATACATACATACATATATTTATACACACACATACATACATACATACATGCATACCTATTTACGTCTATACATACATACATACATACATCCATATCCAAACTCTTATATACCTCTCACATTCCCATATGAACATAATACAAAATCCTAAATACAAACATCCATAAATATATATGTATAGGTCTCATGTGTACAAACCTCAGTGCATACCCATTTCTAATTGCGGTTACTATGAATTCCATTGCTAACATGTAAATAAGTCCATACCCATATTCATACATGCCTTTAGACTTATTTTATTCCCGCACAATACTTACGTGCACGCTCACCACACTCATATACACACTTCAATGTGTTTGGAATACTTTTCGAGAGCTTAACAACAAATTCATACTTTCCCGTAGCTCACCAAGCTATTTGGTAAGGTTTCGGTACATTATAAAATCTCAACGGGGCTTGAAAAAGGGTTTACGGGGTCCAGAAACGAAGAAAACAACAAAACTGGTTGGGGACCCCACCGTAAGCTACGGTAGCCACCGTAGCTTACGGTGGCCAGGAAGACACTACGGTGAGGATTAACTGCCTTATGGGGGAAGGATGAGGCTTTACCACCTACCGTAGCTTAGGGTGGCTACCGTAAGCTACAGTAGAGCCCAGTTCCAGCCACCTTAATTCCCTTTTTACTTTCGTAAACGACCGTTAGGCCCCCGAACTTCATTCTTATTTGTTCCTTGTGCCTCCATGACATAAATTAACCATATTCAAGTCCCCAAATTCTTCTACTTCTTATACATAAAATCAATCAAACTATTTCATCTCACTAAGTTACTTTCCATGTTTTGACCCATCTGATCCCACCATACACTTTCCGTTTCTTTTGAACTATGACAGCTTACTACGACATCCTTTCCCATCTACTTATATTTCTCAACCATTTTCACATGATTCTTACCCTTTATACGATAAACTTTATTCATGTACTAAGAAGTGAGGTTTCGGAACTCACTTACCTCAAGCGTCCGTATTCGTGTTTGTTTCCTTGCCTCTTCTTGACCTGTAGCCTTCCGCGCTTGAGTCCATGCTAATGTGATTCCTATCCTTTCATGCTATCGTACGCACAACATAGTTAGCATGCATATTCATTCATAATACTTTCATATTGAATCCTTAGTTACATTGACATTTATTAGTCAATCATTAATATGCATAAGACATGAACCGACAATCACATTATTCAACATCAACGAATTCCAATACGTCATCATACATAAGACATAATTAGACTAACACATGTCGGACATACCACGTACTAAGATCCTAGTACAAGCTTTTAATGCACGCATTCAACCAATCATATAAAATCACAATTTACATCATATTTTACATTCCGTTCATGTTCATCAAGTGGTTACATGTTAATCCACTTACAATCATCTACTAGACATTTTATCAAACACTTGGCGTGCGAACCATATCTAAAGCACAATGTACAAGTAATTCATGCCTACCTTCCTAGTTCACAACATCAAGCATCATGAACATTTCTCTAGTCATAGATTGCACATGCAATACCATTAGACCATCCATACAACACCATCAACTTCCAAATTTTCGTACACGAATTTTATTATAAACTGTTCAGTTTCAAAACTTTAGTTCCCGAGCTCTGATCGGAATTTCCTTCGGATGTATTAAATATCCATATGTCAGAAAGCTACAATCAAATTTCAGCCCAATCCAAAGGTCGGATCTTCGGGAAAATCAATTATACTAAGCTGCATTTTAACTAAAACGGGAATACGAATTGCTTTGAAAATGAGTGTAAAAGTCACGCTTAAACAGCTCTATTTCTCATTTCCACCGTTCAAAATGATCATCTAAATGTTGTGAACCTTATATATAAAAATCAAGACATTTCAACGTCAGATTTCGCGGATCGTTCGATTCTTTGTAAGTGGGTTATTGAATCACATTCTGGACAGATTTGATTTATACAATTTTAACAACTTTAAGCAAAGATTTAGGGAAATTGGAGCTTACCATTACGTTCGTAGCATCGATAACTGGTTCCAGGTTGAATCTCAAATCCCCAACCATCTTCGGCCACCACCGGCCACCGCGAATCGCCGCCAAATGCCACACCGCCCCCTCTTTCTCTAGTTCTCTCTTTTTCTCTCCCTAACTTGAGAGAATTCTGCCCAAATGAGCCAAAAGGGGGCTTTTATACATTGGAGTTTGGTTATTTACATAAAACTCCCCTCATGTTTGATTTTTACAACAATAGCCCTTCAAGTTCGAGCGAGTCACAATATGAGGTAGCCGAATTTCCCGGAACCGAACCCATCATATTATCAACATATATTACTAGAATACATCCCGTTACAATATGTTGCTACCCAACAAGTTATTTTCCCTCATTAATAATTCCCAACGAATTATAAAATATCATTTTATAACTTCATCTGAAATATGATGTTAGCCTAGTATTTATTTCATGATATACTCATATGGAAATGTGTGAATCGAATTTAAAATTCGAGTTTTGGGGTTTACACCTACACCCCATGCTATAAGTCGTGGCCACTAGCACTTTAGTGAGCCAAGGATATCCCAGACACGGCCAAGTCCACCCCAATGTTTAAGTTATCAGGCAAAACAGATTAAAACGGTTATGTGATTTAATTAATTATCACAACTGGACAAAACATGATCCCATGCCCGACCACGCGGTAATAATTTACCGTGTCCCAAGCCCGTATAGGGAAATAGGTTAAGACTATTTACCTGAGCTAAATCTTCAAGAAAATCACAACTCAGTCGTTGATCAAAAGGTAAGTACAGGCACAATCTACCGAAAGGCGTCTAGTCTGGAATGATGGTATTATTAACCAATTAGAATGCTACGGGTCCTTAGTTAAGTCTTAGACTTGAACCGGTTAGTCTTACGTTAAACAAGTACGGTACAAAACGCTAGATTAAGCGGTGACCCGAATAGAATGTAAATTGGGACCCAACAAGTATCTAGACTTGTATAATATGGGCATACCCATAACATTCTGGATTTTGATAAGGAAACGACAAAGTTAAACCCGTTTCGGTTAGATTACGTAAACTAGTCACGTACGCATAACCGTAAGCGTATAAGCAAAACCGGGTAACCGAAAGAGTCATATACAAATTCCATGTGCTATTATGTTTAAAATATGTTATGATATCAGTAGGATATCAATATGTATGCCCGTGATGATTTTAAACCCGAATTACGTCCCACAATGGCATTTTGGTCATTTTATAGTTTATAAAAGATGTTTATGAGAAATCTATTGTCAAGGCCAATAAAATTTTGGAAAAATATAAATTTTATGATGTTATATCAGTAGGATATCAATTATATATGTGTTTGATAGTTTTAAACCAAACTATGTCCCGTAGGGGCATTTTGGTCATTTCACACATAGCCTTGAAGTCATATTTGGGATTCTGAGTTCGGGACTTGTACTTACTGTATAAATATTTAAAATAAGTTTATAATTCAGTTGGTAACAAGTCTCGGGTCATAGATATGGTTTTAAACCATACTATGCGCCGAAAAGGCGATAAAATCGATAAATGTCGATTCTTTCGATGTTTAAAGTAAACTGAAGTTATGATCATTTTTATATAACAAAAATAAGTAATTTAACATATTATATCAGTGGGTAAAAGATTTGGTTATGAAAATGTTAGTTAAAACAATTTTATGCGAAAAAGGTATTTTGGTCCTTTATCGGCATTATACGAATCTATAGCATCACCTCAGGTTATAACCTGAATTACTATCCCAATAAATCTTTCTTATGATATTACATCGGTATGTAAAGAGTTTGGTTGAAGAATTTACGTTTAAACCTTCTAAAATGCCGAAAAGGGCATTTTAGTCCTTTTATATCTATATTGACGATATTTAATCAAAACGTAGTTTATGATCAGAATCATGACATCAAATAATTTAATTAAGTTTACAAATCAGTTTATAACTCATTTGTATGTTTGTTGATGTTTAAAACCTTGATTCATGCGAAAAGGGCATTTTAGTAAAAGTTGGAGCATAATAACGGAACTTGAATATAAACTCAGATTACTAATGGACCATATGGTATAACTTTAGGAGGTTATACTATAATATAATATGGTCCTAAAACAACTTAAAGTCAGTAGCCTAAGTTGCTAAATCGGGTCAGAACTGAAAGTCAAAGCAAAAGTCAAACTTCATGACTTTCGGTTGCGAACCGACCCTAGACCTGCACTTGACGGGCCGAACATGTTTATACATGTTCTAACTATTATTACCAAGTTATTAAAGTGTTAAAACGTATTTTATAACATCTACATCACTAGATATGATTTTATTTCAAAACCGACTCATTTGACTTTTTATGAATATAACTTTGACACGTCAATTGGTTAATCAAAAGTGGTAATTAGGAGGTGCCCTTTTAAGGGATTAACACCTACCTAATTTCGATCACGTAGCCACGTTCGCATCAAACAATGGCTGGACCGTAATGGTCTTAGCCGAAGGTCAAAGCGTTTTTACGTAAACGCTTTGACTTTTGGCTTAAAAGCCTAACAAAACAACTTAGAACGAAATGGAACACTTATAAGTGATCAAGATTTAGCTTACAAGCTCAGAGGATGCTCCCAAACACTTCAGGAACTTCCAAAGCTTGAGCAAGAGAGGAGAATGAGGAGTGAGCAAGTATGTGAGGCTCCAAGGGTGGCCTTTTATACTTGAGGATGAGCTAGGAGGGCATGCCAGGTGTTGGAGGGTCTCCTTAGACGAGCACAAGTGTCCAAAGTCGTGGCAAGACCAGCTAAAGGGTGGCAATGGTGACAAAGGTGGCATCACCTGAGGCTGCCACAAATTTAGTCGCTGGCAGGTCCTTACGGACCGCATGGGTTGCGGACCGTATGGGTTTAGCCATGCGGTCCGTAAGGACCTTCAGGCGCCCGCAGTATTCAAATGGTTGCGAACCGTATGGCCTGAGCCTTGCAGTCCTTAACCGCCTTTCAGAAATGAAAATTTTGGCATTTTCAAGTTTAGCCCCTCGACTTTAAATCACTAGTATATAGTGATTATAATTTAGCGTTTGACAACCTTAGTCCCTCTCGTTTAAGTACACGGCTTACGAGGATCAACGTAACACGTGTCGGAAAATTATTGGACGTAAAAACACGAGGTGTTACACTATTACTAAAATTATATATAAACTAAAATGAGAATAAGAAAATGTTATGGTGATAACTAGAGGTGCAAAAAAGAACGGTTTCATACCCGACTCGGGTCCGATTCCCACCCGATAGTAGCAGTGGCGGATCTAGAAAATCCACCAAGGGTAACGTTTTATAAAAAACGAAATCGAAAAAATGTCAATTTTTCCAAAATTTACACTAATTTACACTATTGCCGGAGCACCAAGCGGTAGCGGGGGTTGCCCCTTGTTATATGCTGGATCCGCCCCTGGGTAGTAGGAGGAACCAGTCCATACCCGTTTATACCCTATAGGCCAAACCTAGTTCTGACATTTCTAAACAAGATCGGTTACAACCCAGCTCCTCCTCGAACAGGGTTCCGACCTGACCTGATTTTACCTGGGCAAGAACCAGTTTTCGATGGTAATAAAAAACTCAAAATCGAGTCCTAACATTAAAATTCGTACAATAACTTACTTTTTTTTACCGTTAGAACCGGTTTTTGTACATCCAAAATCACTATAAATACCTATGGGGTGTATTATTGGTAAATTACTCAACTTAAAAACACTTACACGAACCAAAAAACTACATATCAAACAACTTACGAAAATGTCTTGTCAAGAACAGGATATCAAGAATAAACAATTTTATTACTCAATCAGTTGGCACAGATTATTCCAACCCTAACAGTACAACTCCGGCATAGGTCACTGGTTATGAGAAAACAAAAAGATAAAGCAGATCAATGAGCAGGTCTGTTATAAACAGAGATCAGTAACACGATCTCTGATAACTCGCGAACAGGACAAAGGCGAAACACAGCCGAAGGTTCTTGAGAGAGAGAGACTGTTGTGATGAGATGATTGAGTCACTGATACTTTCCCCAACAACTAGCAACATCTTTATATAGAGAGAGGGCTCCAGCCCTAACCAAGACAAGGGCGACCCAAGAGACAGAAGAAGACCACCAGGCCCAGAATCAGCAACGGAAATATAAAAAAAGGAAATGAGATATGCCAAATATGGAACATATTGAATTGGATATAAAGACCAAATATATATTTCAACACCCCCCCCATCAATTCAATATGCAAAACAGTCAAATAAACCAAGTTTTTCACAAACCTTGTCATGAGCTTGAACATGTAACCCTTTTGTAAATCCATCTGCAGTTTGATCTTCAGACGAGAACCCCAACAGTTTTAATGACACCTTTTGAAATTTTCTCTCTTAAGAAGAAGAGATCAATTTCAAAGTGTTTAGTACGATCGTGGAAAACAGGATTAGCAGCTATTGAAATAGCTGCTGTATTGTCACAAAAAAGAGAAACAAGAAGTTTAACCTCAATTTTAAGTTCATTTAAAATGTTGAGAAGCCAAACGATTTCACACATAGCACGATATTCTGCTTCAGCAGAAGATCTAGAGATGGTAGACTACTTTTTGCTTTTCCATGAAATAAGAGAGTTTCCTAAGAAGACGCAGAAACCAGTGATAGATTTCCTCGAGTTGACACATTTGCCCCAGTCAGAATCAGCAAAGGCTTTAAGCTCTAAGGAATCCCCTTTTTTGAACAATATGCCTTTTCCAGGGGAACCCTTAAGATATCTTAAAAGTCTTAAAGCAATTTTGAAATGAGCATTAGTGGGACTGTGCATATATTGACTTAGATATTGAACCGAATAGGCAATATCGGGTCTAGTATGTGAAAGATATATTAGTTTTCCCAATAATTTTTTATAAACACATATATCGGGTAATGGTTGATTATCTTTTTCGCATAAGTGTGTTAAAATATGATTAGGTTCAATTGGACTGCTAACTGGGTTACAATCAGTCAAACCAAATTCAGTAAGTAAGTCGAGACAGTATTTCCTTTGAGATAAGCATAAGCCATCTTTGGTTTTTTAAAACCTCAATTCCAAGGAAGTATTTTATAATTCCCAAATCCTTAATGAGAAATTTAGATTTAAGAAGATATTTAATTTTGGAAAATTCAGTAGAACAATTTCCAGTTATGACTATATCATCTACATAAACAAGTAAAACAATAAGCACCGATTTACTTGTTTTGACAAACATGGAGTGGTCACACTTACTTTGTTCAAAGCCAAGGTCAAGCAAAACATCAACAAGCTTCTCATTCCACATTCGAGGAGCTTGTTTAAGTCCATAGAGGGACTTTTTAAGCTTACAAACTTTATTAACATTATTTGGATTATAACCATCAGGAAGGGTCATATAGACTTCTTCATTTAAATTACCATATAGAAAAGCGTTATTTACATCAAGTTGATGAACATCCCAATCATTATTAACAGCAACAGTTAGAACACATCTAACAGTAACCATTTTCACAACAGGCGAAAAGATTTCAAAGAAATCTATTCCCTCCTTTTGACCAAAACCTTTGGCTACAAGTCTAGCCTTGTACCTTTCTATTTCACCTGATGCTTTATATTTGATTTTGTAAATCCATTTACAGCCCATGGCTTTCCTATTAGGAGGCAAATCGACTATTTCCCAAGTATCATTTCTGTGTAAGGCTTCTAATTCATCATTCATGGTAGGAACCCAATTGTTATCCGATTTAGCTTCAAAATAATTTTTAGGTTCACAACTCTTATTAAGCATAGAGGCGAAACACATACTTTCAGAATCAAGATTAGCATAATTCAATACTTTTTCAAGACCATGTTTAACTTTACCATCAACAACAAAGTCATCAAGCTTAGATGGAAATTTTATATTTCTAGAAGATTTCCTTAAAACATTGCTAGGTTGCTCTATATTCTCTCCCTCAGAATTGCTAATGTTTTCCTCAACGTCTAAACCAGGCTCAACCCTACCAGTTTCTAACTCCCCATTACTTGGTTGCTGTGTATCAGCCATGCCTAAAGTATTGTCAGAGTCATTTACAGGTTGCCGAGACTGATTAAGGACTGCAGGATTCATGCATGGATTATCATCATTGGGAGTAGAGTCAGATTTGGAGTTTTGGGTGTCATTTTGATCAAATAAGTCAAAAAAATTCACGGTATTAACTTCAGAACCTGGATCAAGAGAGGTTTTCTTTTCTTTAAAAGGAAAAACAAATTCATAGAATCTGACATCCCTAGAATAAAACATAACTCTTTGGTCTAGACTCCATAGTTTATACCCTTTTTTTCTTATTAGAGTATCCAACTAGAACACATTTTTCAGCATGACTGTTAAACTTATCAGAATTGTTCAAAATAGTGCTAAAACAAAGACACCCAACTATCCTCAGCTGACTCAACACAGGAGCAAAACCAAACACAAGTTCTTAAGGAGACCTACCATTTAAGATAGAAGACGGGGTCCTGTTAATCAAATAGGCAGCAGTTAGAATACACTCAGACCATAATTTAAGAGGGAAACCAGCTTGGAACAGTAAAGATCTAGCAACATTTAAGAGGTGCCTATGTTTCCTTTCAACTATCCCATTTTGCTGTGGAGTATGAACACACGAGGTTTGATGTATGATACCATTATTGTAGCAAAACTCTTTCATTTGTTTGTTTATAAATTCAGTATCATTATCACTCCTGAACATTTTAATGTGTTTACTGAATTAGGTTTTAAGCATGATGAAGAACCCTTTTATATTATAAAACACTTCATCTTTGGTTTTCATAAGATAGACCCAAACAGCTCGTGTGTAATCATCAACCACTGTGAGGAAATATCTAAAGTCATCCCTACTTTGAACCCTATAGGGACCCCATACATCAAGATGAACAAGATCTCCTAAAGATTTAGTCTTACGATCACTTAAAGGAAACAGTTCCCTATGTTGTTTTGCCCTATGACATGTTTCACAAGGTTCAATTTTAACATCCTTTTTAATATCTAGTTTGTCTTTTAAAACATGCAACACAGGTTCAGCAGGGTGACCTAATCTAGCGTGCCAAAGATTAATATCAAGACTAGCATTACACACCTTGTCAGACACAGTAGAACTACCACATAAATATAGACCATCAAGTTGTCTACCAGTCACCAGGACTTTCCTTGTTTGAGAGTCCTGAATATAGCAATTATGTTCATTAAATGAAACAGTCAGATTGCAGTCTTTGGCAAGTTTATGAACCGAAATAAGATTGACACAATAATCAGGAATAACAAACACATCATATAAGATGACCTTCTCACTTAGTTTAACATCACCAATCTTAGTTACTGTAGCACTTATTCCATTGGGATGTTTAACTTTGATGTTATATTCTGTAACGTCTATTTGATTTATAAGATTAGAGTCATCCATAATCATGTGTTGATTTGCTCCTGAGTCAATTATCCACCCAGCCTTTTCCCATTATTTCCAAAGTTGGAAAAACAATAAGCAGGTTTAAAGTCACATGTAGGTTTCAAATCGTTAGCATAACTGTTAAAACAAACATAATTAGACCTACCAGCAAAATTACTGCCTTGAATTTCGCTTCTGGACTTGTCATTTAACAGGCTAAGTAATTGGGCAATCTGTTCATTAGTTAAACCATTCACAGTGGACGATGAAGCAGTTTCAGGAGCATCAACAAGCACATTATTACTAACCCTGCCTCCCTTATATAACCACTGGTTTTAGATTTCATCCAAGAGGGGTAACCAACCAGTTCATAACATCTCTCAACAGTATGTCCAGTCTTGTTACAGGTGTAAGCATTTAAGATTTGGGTTAGGGGGTCTAACATTTTTCCTTTTTGAATCTAAAGATTGGTTGTTTTTAACAGCAAAGCCAACAGGATTACTGGATATTTTTTTCTGAAAAATTGTTTGAATTTCTATGAGATTCTTCTCTGGAAACAACAGAGAAGGCTTCCTTTACAGAGGGAAGTACTTCCTGGTTAACAATGAAGTTCTTACAGACTGGTAAATACTGTCAAGACCCATTAAGAACTGCATCAATTTAATCAAGTGATTGAAATCATTAAAGTGTTTGGAAGCATCACAAGTACACGTAGGAAGAGATAGAATCTGATCTAATTGTTTCCACATGCAATTAAGTTTATGATAATACTCGGAGACAGGCATGCCATTTTGAGAAAAAGAATTAATCTTTTGATACAAATTAAAGACCACCGACCCATCTACCTTGTCATAAGTTTCTTTTAGTTCTTTCCACACAACAGAGGCAAGCTTAGAATAAACATGATCCAAGTATAATTCTTCAGACACACAATTCAAAATCCATGTAAGAACAATAGAATTACAACGATCCCACTGTTTTCCTAACACTTCATCTGTAGTAGATCTAGCACAAGAGCCATCAATAAATCCTAATTTATTTTTAACTTGGAAAGCCATATTCATAGCATTAGCCCAAACATTGTAATTATCGGTGCCCTTCAGTTTTATATTAACAATTGTCATATTTGCCGAGTCACTAGGGTGAAGGTAAAGATGGTCACCAGCATAAATTTTACTAACAAGAGTACCACTAGAGGAAACAAGAGAATCACTATCCTTATTAGTCATTATAACAGGTAATCAAAAAAAATAATAGCTACGGTGAAGCCAAGATAGTGAGTCAGATCAGAGGTTCGTCACTCAAAAGGTGCCTCCGCAAACTATGTTAAGGGAGCCACACAGAACAACACAGGTAATCAAACAAAGCCACAAAAAAAAAACAAACAAACAATCAACAAGGATGCAATAGAGTGAACCCTCTCTGTGTCCCAAATCAAACCGGTCTTAACTAACCCAGTATCAATATGCCTAGACACACTGACTCAGTGATGCAGACAAAAAGTAAATAAGGAAGGGGACAAAATACTCTCACAGTGGGTGCGAATTACTCCAGCGGATCAGGCTTGTAACTTTCACTTAGGGTTACAAGCAACTGATCAGAAGACAAATATCAAAGTCTGTTGGTTTGCCCTTAAGAAAGAGACCAACGAGACCCCTTCACAGCACAGTAAACCCTAGATGTTAGGGTTCAATCCTTCAAGAAAGAACAGAGCCGATGAACACCACTAGAGAACCCGGAATCGACAGCATCACAGAAACTACCAAGTCTTCCGAGAGTCAGCAGAGTTTTCAGCGATCAGATCGGATCTGAAAAAAAAAACCTAGAATGCAGCGGTTAACGGAACATGAACCCCAAGAGCACCTAGTGCTCTGATACCATGTCAAGAATAGGATATCAAGAATAAACAATTTTATTACTCAATCAGTTGGCACATATTATTCCAACCCTAACAGTACAACTCCGGCACAGGTCACCGGTTATGAGCAAACAAAAAGATAAAGCAGATCAATGAGCAGATCTGTTATAAACAGAGATTAGTAACACGATCTCTGATAACTCGCGAACAGGACAAAGGTGAAACACAGCCGAAGGTTCTTGAGAGAGAGAGAGAGACTGTTGTGATGAGATAATTGAGTCACTGATACTTTCCCCAACAACCAGCAACATCTTTATATAGAGAGAGGGCTCCAGCCCTAACCAAGACAAGGGCGGCCCAAGAGACAGAAGAAGACCACTAGGCCCAGAATCAGCAACGGAAACATAAAAAAAGGAAACGAGATATGTCAAATATGGAACATATTGAATTGGAGATAAAGACCAAATATATATTTCAACATGTCTCAAAGTTGGAGTGACGATGAGGAGTAATAGTTGGGTCTAGCTTTTGTAAACGTTATGACCAAAGACTTGCATGGGGATGGTCCAAGTAATAACTTTGGGATGGTTTTTGGTCTCGGGTTAGGGTGAGGACTAAAGAGGAAATGAGTAATCCAATCACACATAAAAGTAAAGATCTTAAAGCAAAGATCATTAGCATGGCCCAACCAATAGGAAAATTTCACAAAATTTACCGTCACGAACGGACATGTTGGAAGAACCAAATAACGAGTAACACCAAATGATGGGCAAGTTACTTGAAGAATCAATGAACAAGTTAATAGAAGACTGTTTACCAAGCTAGAAATTGGGAAACTCATAATGAAAGTTCAATTGTAGTTAGTATTGGTAGGTGTAGTTTTAGTATTTTATGTGTAATATTAACTATTAAGTAAGTTTAATATTATTGTTATTTTATATAAACTGAACAATAAAACATGAAACATTAAAATAACAAACATTCAAACATTACACATTAAAGCATTCAAAAAGGAAATTTAAATATATCCTAAGCTTAAACAATAAAAAATAGCAATAAAATCAAACAAATAAAACATAAAGTGGAAGTTAAACACTACTGCTATTCTTTGCCGGCAAATCCAGACGACTTCCCCTTCTTCTTCCTTTTTTTAGCCGGACAATGTTTTTCCATATGTTTTTTTGAGAGTCAAGTTTGCCACGACTTTCATGAACTTCTCACGGTATTTGCATCGAGCCGTCTCGGTGTTGTCAGACATTAGGCAGGGGTCGAAGTGTTTCCAAACGTTCGGGATTCTCTTGGTTTCAAGAACCAAAACTACATATTCATTGCTTGCCATCGTTGAGTGGTTTCGTGTTTTTGAGAATATTTGAGAGTTAGAAAAGTCGCGTGATTAAACCTAAACATTCTAGGTCTATTTATACTAAGTTAAAAGGTTAAAATAGTCAAAAACCGATTCCAAACAACTATATTCCATTAGGAATCGATTCCACTAGTAAAATATAAAAAAAATCGATGGAACTGGTCTGTACCCGGTTCAAACCTGACCCAGTCATACTCGATCCGCTTCCACTGGGTTCTCATATACACACCTACTACCTGACCCGGTTCCTACCCAGTTCTTGCTTCAACCCTGTCAAAAAAAAAGCCCGATTATAAAATAACCGGTTCCTACCAGGTTCTGGTTCCGCACCACCTCTAGTGATAACTAACTAACCCAATTAGTTATTGGGTAGAGGTTTGGATACTACAATTGGGCCTATAGTCATATAACCCTACCCAACCAACAACCCATATTATCCAAAACCATGTGTAGTATATAAACCACCAACGCCCCCAAATTTCCCCAAATCAAAACAAGATACCGTTTGTTTTACACATATCATCTGAAACCCTAGAAACTCGGATCTACTCTACGATGGCGGACGAAGAGGTCATGGGCTCCGTTAGCCCTGCTCCGTCCGATCACAAGCGCAAGCTCGATGATTTCGACAGCGAGTCGTTCGATCAACCGCCGGTGGTTGACGGTGACGGTGAGGCGGCTGCTGCCGGTGGTGGTGCGGAGGATGTTGACGTGAAACGACAGCGTATTGAGGAGAAAAGTGATGGTTTTGGTATGTTATTATTATCTCGTTGTCGGTTTGAAATGAAATAATTTGTTATGCAGAGAGTTTTATAAAGGTGTTTTTAGTTATTTGTAGGAAGGATAATGTGAATGCACATTGTGTGTTTTTATGTGATGAGAGGGTTATTGTGTGTTTTATCTTGTTTGAATTTCTACAATTTTTTGTATACAGGATGTGGTGGTAAATGTTTTTTTATGTATATAAAAAAATAAGATGGGATATAGTTTAGATGTTGCAAATAGGTCATGAAATATTAGAGAATAATTTTAAGTAGGGAAAATTTTGCAAATTTAAGCACCATAGGTGAATCTTTTTGTTAAAGAAATTTCACCATCTAGTTTGAAACTGCTTTTTGTTATTCGTGCCGATTGATTTGCATGAAAGATATGGCGCTTGGGCGGCAATGACATAACCGGGATTTTGGACATTTTAAATGGTCAGGGTTTTCAAATAACGAGTCAGCCTCAGGCTTTGAACACATTGATGTCAGATAACATTCCAATCTCGAATATGTTTTGAGTTTATTAATTGGCTGGGTGCTTAATGATGTGTTTTTTTTCATTAACTAGTAGAAGCTACGAGTAACGGGCACCAGGGGGAGAAGGAAGATGAACCAACTGAAGGCATTACTGAACCATCAGATGTGATCAAGAATACCGTGTTAGAGGAGGATCAAGAAAAAGCTGATGAACCTTTAGATGAAGCGCAGAAAGCATCTGTAACCGATGAACCTTTGGATGCATTAAACAACGAATCTGTAACTGATGAAGCCCATGAAAAGGCTGTGGACTTGGAATCTGCCGAGAATCTTGAAGAATCAGCTAATAAGGTGGAGCATCAGGGATCTGGAGTAGAACAACAGGATCCAACTCCAGATGTTGCTTCACAAGATGACACATTTGGTTTTAAGGAGCAATCTGCATTCTCTGATCAATCTACATCACGTAGAATGGAGATCCCAAGTAATAAGGTGAGCTAATTGTTTGAATCAGTCGACTTCTCGTCATGTATTGCTGTTTTGAAAAAGATACATAGTAAGAAAGAAAACAGTTAGTTTTGTCTATATTTTTTTCTCATTCTAAATGAGTTACACGGATTATTATTTGGTGCAGGTTGGTGTGTTAATTGGCAAGGCCGGAGACACTATTCGAACCTTGCAACATAGTTCGGGGGCAAGGATTCAAATCACACGTGATGCTGAAGCTGACCCTAATGCAGCCACTAGGCCTGTGCAAATATTAGGCTCCATAGAGAGTATAAACAAGGCGGAAAGACTTATAAAAGAAGTTATAGCAGAGGTTCAATAATAAAAAATTAATACTTTTTCCACATTTACTCTAGTCATTGTTTTTGAAGTTGAGTAAAATGCCATTTTCGTCCCTGAGGTTTGGTCAGTTTTGCGTCTTTCATCCAAAGGTTTGTTTTTTCGCATCTGGATCCAAAAGGTTTTAAATCTTGCCATTTTCATCCAGCTTGTTAACTCCATCTATTTTTCTCCGTCAAGGCATGGATATTTTTGTCCTTTTTGTTAACTTACACTGACTTAACAAAGAAAAATGAATGGAGTTAATGAGCCGGATTATAATGGTGAGATTTCAAACCTTTTGGATTCAGATGCGAAAAAACAAACCTTTGGACGAAAGTTGCAAAAGTAACCAAACCTCAGGGACAAAAATAGTATTTTACTGTTTGAAGTTTGTATTTTTCTGAAAATTTATGAGGCTAAGTTCTCGTTCTGCAGGCTGATGCCGGGGCTCCCCGTCTTTGGTTGCTAGGGGTTTTTCTGTCCATTCTTCTGGGATCGGAGAACAATATCATATGCAAGTTCCAAATGATAAGGTTCTTTTGGTCTTATCGTGTTCTCTCAGGTTTATAACCATGATGCGTTTTAACCTTTTTAGTCTTTTATTGTTAGGTTGGTGTAATTATTGGCAAAGGTGGAGAGACTATAAAAAACCTGCAGACACGATCTGGAGCACGCATTCAGGTAGTTTATGAGATGACTAAACTTTTTAAATTAGCTAATAGAGTAAAATGCCATTTTCGTCCCTGAGGTTTGGCTAGTTTTGCGACTTTTGCCCAAAGGTTTGCTTTTTCACAGCTGGATCTAAAAGGTTTGAAATGTTGCCATTTTCATCCAGTTTGTTAACTCTTATCCATTTTTCTTAGTTCAGGGGTATTTTCGTCTTTTTAGTTAACTTAAAGGGCAATGCAGTTTTTTTCAGGGGTATTTGGTTTTTATATAAAGTGAAAGAGACCAAAATTGCCCTTTTAAGTTAGCAAAAAAGACCGAAATACCCCTGAAAAATGGTTGATGTTAACGAGCCGGATGAAAATGGCAAGATTTCGATTCTTTTGGATCCAGTTGTGAAAAATCAAACCTTTGGACGAAAGTTGCAAAACTGGCCGAACCTCAGGGGCGAAAATGTCATTTTACTCTTAACAAATATGTATTGTACAAATGCAAACGAAATTGGTTATTATTTTAAAATTCTCAGGCAGGATAAAATTTTGTTTTGTGTTATAATGCTTGCGCATAATGTAGTTGATTCCCCAACATCTGCCGGAAGGTGACCAATCTAAAGAAAGATCTGTGAGAATCACTGGTGATAGGAAACAGATTGAGATGGCAAGAGAAATGATTAAGGAAGTTATGGATCAGGTTTGTTTACGTTCTTCATCTTTTACTTTAGAATTACATCTGACAGCAATATATTTTATTAAATTTTGATGCTTGTTTTAGCTGTTTGTTCACATTCTTCATCTTTTACTTTAGACGTGCATCTGGATTCTGATAGCAATGTTTTATTAAATGTTGATGCTTGTTTTAGCTTTACTGATTATAGTATAGGCATTTTTTGGTATAAGCTAACTATGTTTATCAAGTTTTTTTCTTATTTGTAATAATGGGTTTTATGTAGTCAAGTTTTATATATCTGTTCTTGAGACGCCGTTCATCCTTAAGTTCCCTTATAACTAACTAACTGTTAGGTTCTGTTTATTGCAACTTTGATTATCAGATCTGCAGTTTATGTAAGTGGTCCTGTTGGTACTTTCTTAAACTGTATATTCTCGGTTCTGATCAAATCATATTGTTTATTTATGGTAGTATTACTGGATAATATCTGGATTTGGATTATCATGATATCATATCATCTCTTTGTTAGCTAATACATCAATCACCTATATTAGAATGAAAATAATCTAATGCTACGTAATGGAGCTTGTTTTTAGTTGATGTATCATTGTATGGTAATCTATGTTTAGAAAGTTTATTAAAATGGGCCTTTGGGTACTTTCTTAAACTATCTTTGGTTCTGATCAAATCATATTGTTTATTTATAGTAGTACTACAGGATATCAGGGTTAGGATTATCATGATATGATATCATCTCTTGTGTTAGCTAGTACATTAATCACCTCGATTAGAATAAAAATAATGGATACGTAATGGAGCTTGTTTAGGTGATATACCATTGTATATCGAAATCTACGTTTGGTAAGTTCTACCAGTTTATGAGCATGTTGACATTAAATCGGTAGTTTATCGCTTTATTGTTTTGGTCATAGTATTTTCATCTAAGGTTTAGATATGAGTTACCCTAACAAGATGTTTTTGGTTTAGTTTTTGCCATTGGCTCTATAGTGTCTCTTTCTAGAGTATCGAGTCTGTTCTTTATGGTTGTCTGATTGTAGCTATTAGTTATTATGTGTTCAGCTGAATATATGGCGCCTTCTGCTTAGTGTGAAAGAATCTTAGGTGACTATACGATAGTAGGTTGATGAGTGTTTACAACAAGATGATACGTGAATCATGCAATGGTGACTTGAAATGAATTGTTTTGAAAGTGTCGATTTTTTGGAATTGGTTCGCTCTAAAAATGCAGATTTCTTCACACTGGGTCAGCGTGGCTTTCTTGGTGTAGCAAAGGTATCACACATTAACCCTCGCTTTTGAAGGAAGTCCATAGATGGTAAGACTGCTTCAAGACTCAAAAAGATCATCCATAATACTAGTGTTAGTATAAGACTACATCATGGTCTTGTTCTATGCATGATGACCTCTAATATGGTTGGAAGAACGTATCATGCCTCGATAATAGATTATCTTTTATAGTTGATGAGCCTTAATTCTGATTTTTTTGAGACATGACGTTTGTTCGTTAGTATCTACTCCAGAGGAGCACGTAGGGAAACACAACTCTTGTTTTTAGACCCGGATTCTTCTTTTATTACAAGGTGACATGACATTTGTTCGTTAGCATAACAGACGCTTGACTAACTTATCAAGTCAAAAGTGTCGTATACTGGTTTTTAACGGTATGCATGTTGTTGTTTTTATAGTTGATGATCTCTGGTCTGACCGTTTTTTGACTTCATGTGTATCTTTACTTGAGCAGAACATAAAGCTTTGGGCCTTATATTTTACTTGTGATTCTTGCTTATTTTTGAGGTTCATATTTCTAATTGTTTAGTTATTTCTTTGGTCACTTTCGGAACCATTCTCTTTGTCTATATATTATTGCCATGTAATTGTAGTTGGATTTATGACCATGCAGATCGGTCTTGATACCTTTTTAACTGCTAGCAGGGTACAGTAATAAAGATTACGCGATCGGTAATTGTCTATTTGATTTAGTTTGAAGTTGAAGGACATATAAATCGGAATTGATCTAGGGAGATATTTGTGTTCTTAGCAATTAGCAGTTACGCTCTCATCTGACTTGGCTAGGCTTCTGCTTTTGAGATAGGAGTTGAGTGAAGCATATGTGCGTATCTTACTGTATCAATTTATTATTTTTGTATGATATTGGCATGCAAATTATATTGGTTGGTTGGCTCAATACTATGTTGTTACACTTATTTCATCTTTTTCACATTTATCTCTATTCCCTTTTATGACACGTTATATTTCAATGCCACCTGTGCAATATCTTTTTACTTCTCGTTCTAGGATTTTCAACTGTGTGGATATATTTTTTGTTGTCTTTTGTGATTTTGATTCTCTAATAATCTATATATGATGATATTAACTTATTTTTCTCTGTTACTTTTGACAATTTTTTTTATTTCAGCCGATGAGACCGTCAGGACCACCAGGTGGCAACAATCAGCAAAACTTCCGTCCACGTGGACCCGGCGGTAATCATTGGGGGCCCAGAGGCGGTCACCCGTCGCAGTCACCAGGGTATAACAACTATCCACCGCGAGGAAACTATTCATCTCAAAATCCACCATATTCTTCTCAGGGTTACGGGAATTATCCACCTCAGCAACCTCCACCAAGAAACAATTACGGTTGGGATCAAAGACCACCAATAAACAAGCAGGGCCCACCAGAGCAGAGCGGTTATGACTACTACGGTGGGCCCGGCGGCCATATGGGCGCACCATCTCCCCAACCACCGCCAATGCATGGTCCTGGTCCCGCCATGGGCCCACCTCCTTACAATTACGGACCACCTCAAGGTCCAGATTACGGGCAGCAGCCACCTTATCCACAGTCCGCACCACAGGGTTACGGTCAGGGTTATGGTGAACCCAGGTATGACCAGCCGGGGCCCGGTCAACATTCATATGGAGGTCAAGGGAGTCAACCACCGGCTTACCCGCAAGGTGGCGCGCCTACGCATCCGGGGTACGGGCAGCCGGATCAGTACGGTAAACCAGGAGGATACAATATGGTCAATATGCCACCACAACAGGGACCTTACGGTCAACCTTACGGTCAACCGCCTCGGCCGCAAGGGCCGCAACCATACCCTGCATCAAGTGGATCAATGCAGCAAGGTTATCCTCAGTACAGTACGGCTCCGGTTAATGATGGTTATGGTGGAGTGGCTCCTGGTGGTTATGGTCAGCAAGGTGGTCAACCAGCTCCCGGGTATGTTGGGCAGCAGCCGGCACCTGGGTATGGTCAACCAGCACCCACTGGTGGTGGTCCGGGTTATGGTCAGTACCCGGCTACACAACCTGGATACAATGAACAGGCGGCTCCGAACACCGCTGGTTACGGTTACCAAGCACCCGCAGATCCAGCTTATGGTGGTGGTCCGGGGATGGCAGGTTATGGTGCACCGCCACCTGTTCAGCCTGCTTATTCTCAAACAGCTCCTGCTCCGGCACCTGCTCCCGCTTCAACTCCGGCTCCTGTTCAGCCCGGTTATGACCAGTCTGTTCCGCAAACTGGTGGATATGCGGCTCCGCAGCCCCAACCTCAGGCTCAGCCGCAACCTGGTTATGGTCAGTATGATAATAGTCAGATGTATGCGGGTCATCGTTGATTAGTTAATGTTGTTTTTAGCATGGGTGAGATGCGGTCTTGTATGTTACGCCTTTGGCTGTATTAGTGCGGATTTTATTAGTGTTTTGTTGAATTTGATGTTTTAAATGCGGATTTTAAGTTATGGTTGCTGCATTTTCATCATTGTGGGGTGCTGTCGAAGTGGCATTTTGCCAGTTTAGTCCAAAAGTTTCATTTTTCGTTTGTGAGCCTAAAAAGGTTTTACCGTTGCCATTTAGTCCATTAGGTTAGCTTTATACATTTTTTCTGTTAACGAGAAGGGAAATTTGGTCGTTTATGTGGCTGAATTGCCTTTCTAGTTAACAGAATTACATATAAAATGACTGAATTGCCATGCTTGTTAACAGAAAAATAGATGAGTCAACTTAGTAGACTAAAATGGCAACGGTGAAACCTTTGTGGACACAAGTGAAAAATGAAACTTTTGGACTAAACTGACAAAATAACCCAAACCACAGATCTAAAATGACATTTAACTCAAGTATAGAGGTATTCACTATACTTGAGGTAAAAACCTAAAAAGGGCAAGACTGACTTCTAAACTTTTACTATTTTTTCAGTCATGTTTAGTTTGTGGTGAGCATGGGTGGGTTATAACCTTAAACCAAATTATAATCGAATAACTTAATTATCAAAAAACCATATCTGATTGGCTTTGGTTAAATTGTTTATTGGTTTCATAGGGTGTCATTATTTTTTTTTTGTTCGGGTTAATTGGTTGTTTGAAATTGTCGCCATTTGTTTGGTTAAATTGGTTTTTCGATTAAACATTTTTGAAGATCTAATGCATAAGCACAAGATTTACAAGAATCATCACAAAGTGTAACTAAATCCATAAATAAAACATGCGTCGAAAGGAAAACTATACCGACACTTGCCCTATATAAGGTACGATTTATCTGATCTCATTGATTAGCATGGGTCCTTGGGTAATTGGTTCTTGTGTTTATAATAAAAAGAACTACTTTTGTGTCTAACAATGGTTGCTTGTACAAATAATCGATCAGTCGATCACACCCTTTGAAGCACTACCCTCTGATCTTTCTAGCAACATGTATGAAGAATTCGGCCATGGCATTATATCAAGCGTGAGACTGGCTTCCATCTTAAGCATGCTGCCATCGATTATTATAAACCGTCATTATTGTAGTTATCAACTATTATCAATTTTGTTTCCAAATGAAAATCAAACGTTTGGGAGGTGTTTGGTTGCGGGTTTAAACTGAAGGTCAACATATGGCATGGTGTCGTTTTTTCGGATCCAAGTTGTCGGATTTGGAGAAGCATGTCCACTTACCTATCTATGGCTTCTATTAAGTGATTATGTGATTTTGTCGTAATGATCACTTTGCAAGTGTATATTTTTGATGTAACACTAAGCTTAATCAAGAGCTGGCAGATTGATACTTGAACGTAGATACATGAGCTAGAATGTGATCCAATGGCCAGTATTCCAGCTTAAAGAAATAATTTGGGCTTATTAAGACCACCAAATATTGGATGGAAACGTCTCCACATGCAAGACCACGTGGCAGGTGACCATAGGCAGCTTCTTGTCTCACCTCTTCGACACGAAGTATGCCATATGGAGCCCTGATTTAAAATTCAACGGATTTCCCCAAGTTTAAAGCTCTAATTTATTCCTTTTATATGTAAAAATGTATGAATCCTTGATATAGGTAATTCAGACGTGTTGAGAAGTCGATTTATAAAAATAAGAAAATCAACTACTCATTGTTGACTTATAAATTATATAGGATATAATCTTTACAAAGCAATAAAATAAGAAAATCAGGGGAATCAAATATTTGTAAAATCTTCTCCATAGTCGATAATATTGATATTCCACACTATCCCCTTCCTAACTAATCCTATACATATAAATATGTAATGCAAATATTATTTTAATACAACTTGTTTAATAAAACTTTGTAATGAATGGGGTAGGGGCGCTCCACTAGTAATGAAATTCCATCACTCACAACATTCAATCAAGTCCCGTCACGTCATCGAGCTTTATTCCATCACTAGTGATGGATTTTAGTGGAAATGCCCATCACTCACCACACCCAACAATTTCCCCCACAACCCAACAAATCTTCACGCGTGACAGTGGCCACGCGTTGTGAAGTTCACGCGTTATCAATGGAGGCGGCGGCGGTGTTCCACGTTGATCCACGCGTGATGGATCGGCCATCACGCTGCGCCCCGGGGGCTCTAATAAATTTGTATAGGGGAATTGGCCTGTAATAATCTCCCTACACCTTATTGGCCATTAATAATCCCACCTCAGAATATCCCCCCACAAGTCCCACCTTTCACCTATTTTTTCTACAATGGTCCCTCGTTAAAAAAACTTAACGAAGTTAAGCTTTTTTTCCAAATTACAAACACATTTTTTAGGGCTTTTGATCAGAACGATGATACGAGTCCATTGATGTAAAACTTATTTCGAAGTGGTGCTCCAAATGACTTGATTTTGGTTAATTGGAAATTTAAACACCCGAATTGAAGCGCTGTTTTCATTGGAGCATCGTTTCAATGCAAGTTTTACATCAATGGACTCATATCGTCGTTCTAATCAAAAGCCCTAAAAATCTGTTTGTAATTTGGAAAAAAGCTTAACTCCGTTAAGTTTTTTGAACGGGGGACCATTATAGGAAAAATAAGTGAAATGTGAGACTGGTGGGGGGAATATTCTAAGGTGAGATTATTAATGGCCAATAAAATCTAGGTGAGATTATTACAGGCCAATTTTCCCATTTGTATATTATCATCATCATGAATAAAGGAGAACAATGAACTTTAAATAATGAAAAATGTTCCATCCCACTTTTGATTCTTGCTTATTTTTGAGGTTGTTCATGAATAAAGGCTTATTTTGATTATAAATTTCGTATATCTAAACACTATGTTTTCCTTTTAACAAAATAAAGAGGAACTTACAATCAAACAACTATTGAAGTGCTTAACATAGCATACAGAGTTTTGTTCAACATAGATCATTAGCTTCTTACCAAAAATCGGTAGCCAAACATGATAATCTGGTTTCAAAAGTTTCAAACCGTCGACTGAAAAAATTTACTTCAAACTTACAAAGTCGTGTTTGACAAATGTACTTCGTTGACACTAAATCATGCACAATTTGTAACACATAAAATTAAGAAATAAACTGAAAAAACATACAATAAAATTGAGAAATAAGCTGAAACATTTATATTTATATTTCAAGTTATATAATTTTAAAGTGAGTATGAATAATAACTTATTTTTATAATAATATGTAGTTTTTTCTTCATATTTTTTATTTTTTAATACTACAATAGATTCTATTACACATATGATTATTTACATTTAATTGTACCGGTACCTTATCAAAAAGAACTGAAATCGACCGAATAATATATGTATCGGTACCAGTATTTATTTATTATATTTTTGCTTATGATAATGTGACATCGTATCGCTACCATACCTTACCGAACAATATCAGTAACTGTATCTGTACTCCTCTATATTGTTTATGTTTGGTAATGAATTGTTTATGTTTGGTAATGAAATTTGTGCCACGCCCGTAGTCAACAGTACGGCAACCGAACAAACAACATCGGTATTGGTACCGATACTTATTTTTAGTGTTTTTACTTTTGAAAAACCGACATATCCTATCGAACAACATTAGTTCATGTATCTGTATTATTTTTACGATTTTCAGTTTCGATAATTTTCATTTATACAACTCTGTCTGTGATGATAAACGAATACCATTACCAGTACTGTGACGATCTGAACTGATCCATACCATTATACCAGTTGGACAACATTGTTGACGGCACAGGTGTTCGGTTTTCCCGTTTTCAATTGATGTTTAACATGTGTTGATTTCTATACCGAGTGTATGTATCGTACTAGTACTATAATGAACATAACCGATACCGATCGAATGCCCACGATAACATAACGCTGCAACACGCGAGGAAAAAACCTAGTTTATATATAATAACAATTCTTGAAGAATCCTATGAACATTAATTTTTTTTCTTTTATGATTCTTGTATTGTAGTGTTTTTTTTTTCACTCTTTCTGTCGTGTAGTGAGTTTGTTTGTATTTTATGTTAAATTGCGGTATAAGTTTGTGTTTGCTTTTGCGTACATTTTACGTCATGTGTCGTTATAAATTCACGTTTTTGTGTTACGATTTTCCCGGTTTTGGTCGTTGTTTGCTTACTACTCATGACAGTTTTATGATCCCTGCATCAGTAATAAAATATTTGTTTGGCATCCTAAGCTATATCGAGTAAAGGTACCATGCCAGTACCGTAACAAACTAAACCAATACCAACCGAACAACATCAATACCGGTACATGTCTGTTTTTATGGTTTTCAAACATTATAACACACGTCCTGACTATTCCAAGTGTCGGTATCATGCTGGTAATGTAAAACCAAACGATACCGACCGGAAGCCACAAAACACAAATTCCCCATAGTATAGGTACCATTTCTGCACATAAAAAAAGATACAAAAACAGAGCAGCAAGTCTAATCTTGTGATTCCCAGTGGTTCCAACTTCCAATCATCACAATTCCTCTGTTTCCAACCTACAAATTCCTCACTTTCTCCCTCAAAATTTCTTCAATCCCATAAATCATCATCACCAGATCAAAATCCTCAACTCACCCACCAATTTTACCCACTTCAATCACTCAATTTCTCACCAATTCAACCTCAATTCCACCCAAATCCAACAAATCCCAAAACAGAGCATACACTATTCAACCAAAATGTCCGGATTACGTAGATATAGAAACCTTCGAGACGTCATACTCACCACAAGATCACCTTCATCGCACACATCGAACCGTCATTTCATAAAATTAACCGCCGGTATTGACCCTCCGTACAGTCGCCGGAGATCGTTGATCGGCAGTCAAGCTCGGTACAAATGGGAAAACAACAACAATAATAACAGTAAAACGACGTCGTCGTTTGTAACAAGGAGGATCAAGGCGGAAGTTAATTGCCCTAATTGTAGTAAACCGAAAGGTCAGGTTTTTTCCGATGATTGCCACGTCATCCCGCCACCAGTAAGTTCTACTTTTCTTCCCGGAGATGAGTGGGAAACGATGCCGTTTAGGAAAGGGGATAATAATCAGGAGGTGAGTTTGTGCCCTAATTGTAAATCTGCTTATTATTTCCAGCCGGATAAGATGGGCCCACTTCAGGGTAAGTTTAATGAAATTGGTAAGGTTAGGTATAATAAAAAAGATTTTGGTAGTGAAATGGATTATGGGGACAAGATTAGGGCTTTGTTTTGGGAGGAGACATTGCGGGCGGAGAAGGAGAATTCTCCGCCCGCTGGTCCATTGGCGGTGCATGCTCCCCCTGACCCGCCTTTTGCGCCAGGGGTTAATGTGGTTCGCGCTGGTGGTGGTGGTGGAGGCGGTGAAAATGGTAATGATGGTGGTGGAGAGAAGAAGGGGGAGTGGGGCGGGTCGAATTTGGGGAAGGATTTGCCGACACCTAAAGAGATTTTCGAGGGGCTTGATAAGTTTGTCGTTGGTCAAACGCGGGCGAAAAAGGTTGAACCTTTAACCCTTTTCATGCTAATTTAATAACTTGTATATGAATATGATGTTCCATTCATGTGCTTGCTCCAAGTTGATAGTTCTTAGGGGGTGTTTGGGATTTTACTTATTCAAATTGCTTATTAATTTATGTAAAAAACAAAGCAGTTAATGCGGTAAGAAATCGGATATAGGTTATCACGGTGGGATATCGGTAATTTTAAGATCATGCAGAATTTATATATATAGCAATTTAACACCAGTGTTGAAGTAATCGCTAGTCGCTAGTCAGGCGGCGGGGTGGGGACTAGCGATTAATCGGAATTAATCGGGGTTATTTTGATTAATCGGGGATTAATCGGCACCTAGTCGGGATTTTTACAACCATGTTTACCACTAACAATTCAGTATACTCTCCTACCATTAACGAATTAACCTTTTGCACCTTGCGGAACACTAACAATTATAGCAAGTAGGAACTGATTAAGACTTAAGATACTAACAAGTAACAATTAAGACTTAAAACACCAATAGCAACAATAAGAAGAAAGACGAATGGTAGAACTTAGAAGAAAGGTACTGATCGGTGATATATCGGTCAAATATCGGTCCAATATCTGTCAAATATCGGTCTATATCGCCGATAATACCAGTACAGATATTCTGACCGATATTTTGCACTGATATCTCACAAAGGGACCGATAACCCATATATCACTGATTCGGCGATATTAACTGCATAGGTAAAAGATGAGGTTTCTTTTTCATACTTTATGTGCCATTAAGCAATAATAATGTGCTTTATAAAGGATTTACAGTAATATAAACGAAAAAGAACCGACGAAATGTAATGGGTTAAAATGTTTAGCAGTGAGATTGATTTTATGGCAAGATGACTCATGGGGTGAATTCAAGTAGCTAGTGATTCAGTGTTTTCGATTTTATGTTCAGGTGCTTTCTGTGGCTGTATATAACCATTACAAAAGGATATATCATGCTTCGTTGAAGAATGGGTTAGTCATTTTAGTTACATCTTTATATACATACGATTTAGCTGGTGGTATAAAACTGTAATTTCATGCACATTTCTGGAATTACGTATGCTGAAAATGAAATTATGCGTTGAAACTTAGGTCAGGAATGGAAGAAGATGATGAAAATGTAGAGTTAGAGAAAAGCAATGTTCTTTTAATGGGCCCAACTGGCTCAGGTATCATGAGGCTTCATCCCATATGAATATATATATATTTATATCAGATTCTCTTCAGTTGTTTGGATTGCTGATTGTTTTGATTTGAATTTCGGTAAACAGGAAAGACGTTACTTGCAAAGACCCTTGCTCGTTTTGTTAATGTTCCTTTTGTCATTGCAGATGCAACAACATTAACACAGGTAAATCAAAATACGCTTACCCAAATATAAAAAATTGATTATTGTGTCTATCATATAACCTGCTTCGAAACACAAATCCATACGCCCTTAAGATAGTTGCTCTTTTATTTATGTTACATGATACATCAAACAGAATCTTGTTTCTTAATGTGTCCTTTTAAACTCTTTTTGCGTTTGAATCTATTTGAATTTACCAACTTTTTTCTTATAATTCTACAGGCTGGTTATGTTGGTGAAGACGTTGAATCTATATTAAATAAGCTACTTACGGTTAGTTTTTCCTTTTTCTGAGTTTGACTTTAAAAGTCAAAGCATATATTTTGTTTGCAAGTTATTATCTTTTCCTGAATCTACATTGTTTATATAGACCCATCTGGATTTTACGGTGTTTTGTTTTCTTTTTCCGTTTTAATATATCGTAATTTATTAGTGAAATTAATATTTTGAGTTTTGTTTGGTATGAAGGTTGCTGATTTTAATGTTCAAGCAGCACAACAAGGGATGGTTTACATTGATGAAGTTGATAAAATTACCAAAAAGGTTATTTAATTTTCTCGTCAATTATTTTCCCAAATATTTTTGTATATATCTTGTAACTCCGTTTTAATAATTTTACAGGCCGAGAGCCAGAACATTAGCAGAGATGTTTCTGGTGAGGGCGTTCAGCAAGCTCTACTTAAGATGCTAGAAGGAACAGTAAGTGATTTTACTTTTATACCCCTGAAAATTGGCAATCAATTAACGTCTTACACAAAATATGAAATAACCTTCCTCACTTGACACAAAATATGAAATTCCGTGCAGATTGTGAGTGTGCCTGAAAAAGGGGCCCGAAAGCATCCAAGAGGCGAAAACATTCAGGTATTTCTTTAATGATTCTTTCCCATTTGATTTTGTACCATTACAGTCGATGCACATTAGCGGCCTTTCAGTTATGGTGCTTTTTTTCTGTTGGATTACCAATTTTAACAATCTAAAAGGTAGAAGTGGCATGATGGGGTTCGGGTGGAAGCGGGTCTGTTTCTAGTATGGGTTAAAATGGGTCAGGTGGGGGTGGGGTTGGGTTGTTCCCAAAAAATTTTCTGTCCATCTTTTTTTACTTTTATATAAACAGTTAATATGTTACTTATGGTTTCAAAAACAATATTACTAAATAACGATCTAAATCTTATAATAAATGTTGAGTAAATTACAAATTTTGTCCTTTATCTTTATACCAAATTTTAACGCCTGTCCTTTGACTTTAAAATTGATGACTTTCGTACTTTATGTTTCAAAATTTTCCACATTATGTCCTTTGGCCCTAACCCAGTTAATTTTTTTTGGTTAAATCTGACCACACAAGGGTAGTTTAGTCTTTTTGTCTATATATATAAAATTATTTTAATAAATAAAACAAAACAAATTTATTGAGTTTAACAAATAAATTAACTGGGTTAGGGCCAAAGGACATAACGTGCAAGATTTGTAAACATAAAGTACAAATCCCATCAATTTGAAAGGCAGAGGACAATCTTTGAAATTTGGCATAAATATAAAGGACAATTTTTTAATTTACCCTAAAATGTTTTAGGAGGTTGTACACATTAAAATTTAGAACTTAACCTTAGGTGACTTCACCTTATTTGCAAGGTCAACCGATTTGACCCATTCTCGTCTTCTCAGTTTAGATAATTTTTATTGACCCGCTTTAGATATAAAACAACTCAAACTGACCCATTTATATGAATGGCTCGAAATTCCCACCCTTATCTAGAAATAAATTATGTAAGTTTCATTCCCACCTTTATTTAGAAGTAAATGATGTTAGTTTCATGTTTTTCATAACGTTTTCTTTAAGTTTCAGATCGTACTAAGTTATCAACCATAATGAACTTGCAGATAGATACAAAAGACATCCTTTTCATTTGTGGTGGAGCGTTTGTAAATTTGGAAAAAACCATATCTGAAAGGTGGGTACTAGTTTATTTCGTATATTTTATAATTGATTTTTGTTCAAAAGTTAATTCCATCTTATAAATTGCTTGTGTGAAACTTATGTTTATATCAGACGACAAGATTCTTCTATTGGTTTTGGAGCACCTGTCCGTGCTAATATGAGAAGCGATAGAGTGACTAATGCTGCAGTGACATCATCTTTACTTGAATCCGTAAGTTTCAGTACTTTTGAATATCTAGTTTGTTCCATTTCTGTTATTGGTACGGGTCAATGCGGTTTGGCTCATATTGGGTTGACCCAAAACCCTCTTTGCTCTTTCTTTTTTTCAGATACAGCTAGTGTCAAATATGATTAAAAAAATACATTATTGATTGCCTTATTTTGGTTCATTTTCAGGTTGAAAGTAGCGATCTTATTGCTTATGGACTTATTCCTGAGTTTATAGGACGTTTTCCTATATTACTGAGTTTATCAGCTCTAACTGAGGACCAACTTGTTCAGGTACGTTTGTTGTATTACTTCACGGGAATGTAGTTTTTGAGTTTTGTTTTAGGGGTGTTTGGATGTGCATATTGGAAGTGATCGATTTTGAAAAATCAGAATTAAATAATCACCGGTAAAAACATAGGTTGTAGGAGTCGTGTTTGGATGCGATATTTAATTTGAAGTTGTAATTATGAATTGATTAGTTGTTTGAGTGGAGACTAAAAAGTTATGATCATTTACTTTTTTGCAGATCCTCATGGAACCGAAGAATGCTCTTGGTAAGCAATACAAGAAGCTGTTTCAGATGAACAATGTAAGTATTCGATCGGATTTATTTTGATTAATTGTTTATTTTGATTTGACTAGGGTTGGCAATTTCGGCTCATTTTCCATTTTGGGGTTAATCCGATAAAATAAAACAGAAACATTAAATGGTCAAATGTGTCGAAACTCGAAAGTCGGCCAAAGTGTGTTTTGAACACATAAAAGTCCCAAGTCATTTTTTTGTGATAAATAATATTATTATTGAAATAATTATTGTAACCATATTTATCCCGAAATATGTTTATAGAAAAAGTTATTTTAGTTTATTTGGACAAAAAGTGCTCCATGTCAACACAACCTGACGCGTTTCGACCCATTCAAAAAATACCCATTTAACCCGTTTCCCAACATGCGTTTTACACAGGTGAAACTACATTTCACAGAAAAGGCCTTAAGGTTAATCGCTCAAAAAGCAATGGTTAAGAACACCGGTGCTAGGGGGTTAAGAGCCATACTTGAAACTCTTCTAACCGACGCTATGTATGAGGTATGTTTTTTTTAATTCAACTTTTTGTACAATCTCAGGAAAATTTAAACATTTTAAGTTTGTGGAAGTAACAAGTAAAAATGACCTATTTGCCCTCCATAATGTTTTGAGTTCAGATTCCGGATATCAAGACAGGAAATGATCGAGTAGAAGCAGTGGTGATCGATGAAGAGTCGGTTGGGTCAGTTGATAAACCGGGATGTGGGGGAAAAATTCTACGTGGTGACGGTGCATTGGATGATTATCTAGCAAAGACCAAGTGTAAGGAACAAGAGGTAAGAACTTTGACTTTAGGTCAAATAAGTCAACTTTTAACTCCATACTGATTTGAAATCTTAAACTTCTAACAAAAATTTAAAACGTCGATTAATTTTTTTTATAACCAGTGTTGCAAAAAAAAAAATCATATCAAAATTGTCCATGGAGACCGGTATGATCCAAGTCAACAAGTGTTAAGTTTGACCCGCTTTATGGTTTGTTTTGCAGGAAGTTGAAGGCCAACTGTTGGAAGGCGAAGAAGACATCTCATCAAAAGCTATTAGCATGTAATTTAGTTCATTATGTCTCCTTTGTTGATCCCATCGTAAAAACCGGTTTATAAATTGGTGTGAATTATGTCATGTAACACAAAATAGTATCTGATTCAGGTCAAATTGACAGATAGGCAAGAAAATAAGAAAAACTATTGGCGATGCGCGAAAATGTAATTATCCTAAGTTGTACATTGTAAAATAAAATTCCAAATTACTTGATATATATTGCAATTTGTTTCCGAGTTATAATTTGACGGTTTGAAATTGATGAACATGAATAAGACCCATATATTTATTTGTGTTAAATGCGTAAGTTATATCCCTAACTCACTTTAAACTATGTAACCGGAACACCACGTGTGTAACCTTTTTATCTATACAGGTTGATGAGTTGTGAACGAGTTATGAACTTACGTTTAAGTTGTGTTAAATACACAACTTCTATTCCGGACACACTTAAAACCATGTAACTAGAACATGACCCGTGTACCCTGTTTATCAAAACAGGTTGACGGGTTGTAAATGAGTTATGACTTACGATGAAGCTGTAAGGTTAAGCAGATTGTAATAAAGTTCTAAACGTAGCAAACGGGTTGCGGTGGAAACTTGTAAATTGTTTTCTATTTTTTTGTTCAAAATATATAGCCTTGCTTAATTTTAGTACATTCTAAATACGACCCGTTTATAGGTTAACCCAAACAACATGTTCATAAACTGTTTGCTAAATGAATCACGCTAGTTAACTCAAACCTAATTATTTTTTTGATTTTCGTGTTAGAAACTGTCACCTCTAATAAATCGTAACAGTGAAACTTCACACATTTTGTTAGATACTTTCACAAATTTTTACAGATAACAAACGAGGAATTAACAATTTGATTCACACCATTTCTTAATTACTCACTCACTCAACCTACTTCCCTTCGAATTCTTGTACTCCAAAGACATTGGAGGGATACTTTGTTGATGTCTAAAAATGTTAAACGGATCGATCTCCGTCTTTGCTTTCACCAATCGATCGTAGTTGTTACCGAAGTACTTCTCACCCCATTCCCGACCCATCTCGACCACGTCATCGTTTGACTTGACCCCGGGTTTGTTCCAGTTCATTACTCCAAGATCGACATCCATGTAATTAACATACGCCGCTCGTGGATCCTGTGCCACATAGGGTGTCATGGACCCATGAAAGCCGCGTATCCAAGCTATATAGTCATCAGTTTTATCGTTATCAGTTTCTTTCCATTCCACTAGATACTGAATAGTGAAAAGATTCCCTTTCCTGTGTGGAAAGGGAATTGAGTCACTACTTATCGACTCCATCATTCCACCGTACGGATCCAAAATTACGTACCCTTTTGGTTGTTTTTCGAGTACATCAAGCACGGTGGTTAGGCCGAGTCTCGGTATCGGTTTCCGGACAAAATCTGATTTGGCCTTGTAGTAGAGTTTATCTTGCAAAAATCGGGTTTTCAAGTCGGAAACAGAGCTTTGGTCTCCAAAGCCCGAGAAATAAAGAACCGACTCGATCCAACTCATCTCTTTACAATTGTTTTCCACGATTTTTAACTCGGGGAAGGTTTGATCCATGATACGCAAAGATTTTGCTTTTGGTCCCAAATAGAGCCCTTTGAATGTAGCCGATAAACCGGGTTTGCTTTTCTGTTCGGGCAAACCCGCGCCAACAAAGGACGACAGGTAAAAGTCATCAGGCAATGTAGGCGCTACATGTTGCCATTTGTCTACCATATCAGCTACTTGTTCTTTCGTGCCTGATCTAGACACGATAAAACAAGTAACTGTATCCGGTACGCTAGATAATTTTATCTTCCAAGCGTACACGATTCCCCAAACCCCACCGCCACCACCTCGTATCGCCCAAAAAACATCCTCCCCCATTGCGGCTCGGTTTAGTATCTTGCCATCAGCGGTAACTAAAACCGTGTCAACCACATTATCGGCCGCCAACCCGTATTTCCGCGATAACAACCCGAACCCACCACCCGAAATGTGACCACCCACACCGACAGTCGGGCATGACCCCGCGGAGAAACCATGGACACTAGTGGCCTCGGATATCGCGTAGTAGGTTTGACCAAGTGTCGCACCAGCTTCAACCCACGTGGTACCCGAGCTCACATCCACCGAAACACGGTCTAGTCGGGTCAAGTCTATCACCACAAACGAACGTCCATCCATTGCCACCGACGACGTCCCTTCGTAGCTATGACCACCACACCTAACTCTAATTTCGAGCGACGATTGTCGTGCACATTTGACGGCATTCGCCAACTGTTCTTTCGTCTCCGGGAACACGATCACAACCGGTTTCGGTAACGAAGAACCCGCAAATCTTAGATTTTGAATTGACAAATTTAGTAGTTGATGATAAACCAACGACGAATCGTTGTTTGAATTTGTAAGTGTCGAGAAATTATGAACACCAAACCGAGTTAAACTCGTGACAAAGCGTTTTTCATGTTCGTGTTCGTGTTCATAAACGAATGAAGGTACTGAAACCAACATGATGTAGAACACGATGAACACAAAGAACGCAACTAACACGAAAATAAAAGAAGTGAATGACATGAAAGGTGTCACATGGTGGATTTATATGGAAAACATAATGTTAATATTATATAAAAAATGATGGTGATTGTAAGTACAAGACAAATAGAGGGATTTAATGCAGACTAACGTACGCCGTCCAGTGCTAATATTGTTATTTTGTTATTGCTTGAAGAACTTAAAGGTGGTGCATGCAGACAACTGAGGTTTCTGTGAGAATATTAAAAGATTAAAGAGAGAGAAAGTGGATGTTGATTTAACTTTCCCAAAATACTATGTTTTTAGAGGTCAAATCAGATGCATTTTGTGTTCAACATAGATTTTGACATGAAAATGGTATATATATTCTAGTTAAGAACAAAGTTTCAAAACGTAACATATGTCTTTCAACAATGTATGATATAGGAATGATACTTTATCATTTTTTATAGAGTTAACTGTAATTTTCGTCTATGTGTTTTGTTTACTTTTGTCATTTCAGTCCAGTTTTAAAAAATGCATCATTTTCATCCTTGACTTACTGGAAACGTGCCAGTTCAGTCTAAAAATTAAAACTCAGTTAAATCAGATAGGTTTAATGAAGGGTATTATTGTCAATTCATATATATTTTATTTTCACTTTATTTTATGTCTGGCAAATGAAAAGATATTAATACCGTTCATTAAACCTGTCTGACTTAACTGGGTTTTAATTTTTAGACTGAACTGGCACGTTTCCAGTATGACAGAGGGGAAACTAGTGCACTTTTTAAAATTGGACTGAATTGATAAAAGTGAACAAAACATAAGAACGAAAAATGACAGTTAAGTTTTTTTTTATATATAGTTGTAGGTTATAGTGATGCTTCAGACCTCATTTTTAAAGATTTATCAACTTTGTAGTTTTACACATTCATCAACATGAATTCTATCCAATTTGTAGTTCTATTTTAGTATTTGAAATATCTCCTTTCTACAACATATGAAGATTATTATTTCTTATTTTTGTTTTCACTTTGCAACTCCAAATCATATTCTTTAGTTCCCACTTGATCAGATTATCATCTGCTGGCAGGGCCGGTTCTTGGCCAGTCAACCCGTATCGTCATTCGAGACCTAAATTTTTAAAGGGCCCGAAAGGTTTTTATAAACTTATATATATATATATATATATATATATATATATATATATATATATATATTTAATATATGTATATTAAATTATATATTTAATATATGTATCCATTTTTATGCAAAAAGTGTTGGTGGTTGAGTGGAAAAACTTTTCCAAAAGAGTAAATTGAACAAAACGTCCTTTAAGTTTCACCAATCTTGCTGGTTTCAGCCTTAATCTTTAAAAGTTGTCAAAACCAGCCTTTAAGATTAATTTTGTTGCAGGTTTCATCCTTTATCACTAACCCAGTTACTAATCCATGTTAAATGGCCTCACATGCATAGCATGTGAGGGTAAAGCCGTCTTTTCATCTCTCTCTCTATCTTCTTTCAAATAATTCATTAAACTAACAAAACTCTCAATTTATTTCACTTCAGGTCCACCGTACGCTTCGTCATCGACGCCACCGAACTTCCACCGGAAGACTACTTCGACTACATCATCGTCGGCGGCGGCACCGCCGGATGTCCGTTAGCAGCCACACTATCATTCAACCACCGCGTATTACTTCTCGAAAGAGGCGGTGTACCGTACACAAACCCTAACGTCATGAAACAAGAAGGTTTTATTCAAACACTCCGTCAAATCGACAATTATTACTCACCTGCACAAGCTTTCAGTTCCGATGAAGGTGTTCCGAACGCCAGAGGCCGGATATTAGGCGGAAATAGCGCGATTAACGCCGGATTTATAACCATTCCGGGATTAATTTTGATGTGAATTTGATTGAGAGGTCTTATCAGTGGATTGAGAAAGCAATCGTGTTTGAACCGGAGTTGCAGTCGCTGCAACGCGCGCTTCTTGATGGATTGGTGAAATCCGGTGTGCGGCCGTGGAATGGATTTAGTTTACATCATGTTTATGGAACCAAGATTGGGGGTTCTACGTTTAACAGCACTGGTTATAGACATAGTGCTGCTGATCTGTTGAATCTAGCTAGAGAGAGTAATATCAAAGTGGCGATTTACGCTACGGTTGAGAGAATTTTGTTTACTAGTTCGGGTTCTTTTGGTGGAACGGAGAATGCGACGGGTGTTATGGTTAGGGATACCGCGGGTCATTATCACCGTGTGTTGTTAAGGAAGGAGGGGGAAGTGATTGTTTCCGCAGGTGCGATTGGCAGCCCACATTTGCTTCTGTTGAGTGGGATTGGGCCGCGGTATTACCTTTCGTCTTGGGGGATTCCGGTGGTGAATGATTTGAAGTTTGTAGGGGAGTTTTTGTATGATATGTAACATCCGGCAAAAACCGGATTTACCAAACCCGCTCCGTTTATTAACCGAACAATCAGTTAAAAATTTCGTTGCGTATTAATGCCCAAATTAATTTTAAACGATACATAATTAATAAACATATTAGAATATAAAAGTTACATTTGAAAAAGTATTAAAAATAATGAAATAAAAATAAAAGGCTGAAGCCGGGTTTCGAACCCGGGTCAACCAGTTATAAGCCAACGATTTAACTCACACGCGCTCAACCACTCCGCCACTTGTGTTTCTTGTTCATTACTAGAAACAATTAAATCAAATACACAAACTCGAATTCAAAATGACGCGCCCAAATCGCAGTCGTCGGAAATCCCGACGAATTCGCCTTTCTCGGTCGGTTTCTTGTGTCTTAACGTGAATAATAAATATTGCATCGGTTATAACCGATGTAGTCCGCGACTTTGGTCATAACCGCCGGAAAACTTTAACCGACGAATCAAGACTGAAATCAGACCACATGCATCTCGATTCCTTCCTATAAATCCACCCACAACTCACTGGTAGCTCTTTCGCTCAAAATCGCACAAATTCTCGACGTATTTTCACTCGCCGGAGAATATCTACAAGTCGCTGGAAAACCGAGACTCACATCCACACGGTAATTCCTTCGACTTTTTCTGTTCCAATCAATTGATTAGACTGTTACTAACACAAATCCACCATCAGAGTCCATCCCAGGCGACATAGCCGGAATATTCAACCTTCGCCGGAAAATCTCTGAAATTTCTGATATCGCACTGTGAATCGGTATAACCCTTCAAACTCCTGTCAATCCTTGTTTAAGTACCTCAATTTCATAATTAATCGAGCAGAACTATTAATTGATCCTAACAACCGAAGTTCACTATCGGAGCCGACGGACCTCTGCCGGAGTTATGTGAAAGACACGGATCGGTACCTCCTTTCCCCCAAACCCTCTCCATACATTTCCTTTCAATTACTATTAATGTTTGAAAATCAAATTAGACATAAATCAGTCGAAACATTCGGACTTTGTTTTTCTGGGTAAAGTTAACGAAGAAGACGAAGGCAGGTTATAACATAAGTTTAATTAAAATCAGTTTATGAACGGGTTAGACACACAGTCCAGCGGTGGACTGTGTGCAAACAATTTCACATACGTCGCGCGTTCGATTCTTGTCCCAGCCTTACTCTCTTGTTATAAAAATGCCTTTTTAACTGAACCGGGTTAACTCTTAAAACCATGTTAAGTATAATAAAAACCAGATTATTTACCTAGTTAGACACACAGTCCAGCGGTGGACTGTGTGCACGGTAACCCACAGGTCCCGGGTTCGAGACCTGTGGCGAGCACCGAGCGAGACATTAAAATCGTTTTTAAAATAAATGATATTCGGATTAATTCAATTAGTATATAAATATAATTAAAAATAGAAATATTTCGGGTTAGACACGTAGCTCAGTTGGTAGAGCTGCGTGTACGCGAACGGGAGGTCTCGGGTTCGAGTCCTGCTCGGCGCATACATTTACACAATAAAACCGGTCAACAAGTCAACGGTCAACAAGTCAACGGTAAAAAAGTCAACATTTTTTATTATTTTTATTTATTTATTTTATTTAAAAATCAATTAAAAATACTTAAAAATAACATTTTTAAAGTTAGAAAATAGCCTTAAACTCACAAAAATATATCCAATAATCCTACAAAAATTGATTTAATAAAATCCACTTATTTACCGAACCATTAGTTATTATCTAGGTTAGTTTCACTCGTGGTTAAATCAAACTTCGTGCGCATTCAACATCATCAACCGAACGCACTCAATGTGAGTGAATCTTACAACTCCCCTTTTTAATTACACGTTTTGGGGTGTGTCATGTGTCACTAAAATTAACTCGTTTATTTAAACTTGTGCCATACCATATTGTGATCTAAACTTAGAGTGTAAATATTGTTTGTAGTTATGTCTTTCATATTGTCAAGTTGTATGCAAATCATTCATTAGGCCCATCAGTTCGTAGAACAATGCGTGCCTCAAAACTCATTCATTAGGCCCATCAGTTCCTCGTGAGAGACGGGTTGAGCAACGCGTGCCTCAAAACAATTTATTATTGTATGTGTGTGCATTATCTGATATTAAGTGTTTTATGAATATGTTTACATCTATATTTACTCATATGTGGTTGTGCACTTTATTTTATAATCAATTCAATAAACTTGTTCAAATGCTTTTCATAGGATTCACTCGCCAACTTTTTGTTGATCCAAAAACCATTTTTACACATGATACAGGTGAATAGGATGAAGCAAGGAAAACATAGGAAATGCCTTAGAAGAAAATAATGAAGTCTAGAATGATGTGTAGAACATGATGTAATTATGATTGTATCTTTCCCTTTAAATTGTAATAATAAATATGAAACGTTATAATAAATGTCATGAGCTTTGATGATAACCCAATCATGCCCCGATCACCTTTTCCGCTGCGGGTCGGGGTGTGACAGATTGGTATCAGAGCCATGACTATAGGGATATAGGATAGGTTATTAGACCCTTAGAGCCTATACTATAGTTGACTAGATTTTAATTGGTTATGTGGTTACATGCAAACTTATGATATTTATTTGTTTCATATTTGTTTATACTTACAGTCAAACATACATACTTACATACACATTCATCATACATATTTCAATGTTCACATATTCAAATCATCTTCATACTTTCGTTATTCAAAGATTTTGTCGCATTTTTCATTTTTCAAAATCTCATCAAAGTGAGTTCTGCGACGGGCATGTAGTAACTGTAAGGGTACAAGTACCGGTAGTCGGAACGTCCTGTTTAGGTTGGCATTCGTTTAAATCCAATATAACGGACCAGTTTGCCTACCTGGGGACTAACGATGAGAGTACAAAGGACCTATTAGGCCAAAGCATGCCACACCAAACGTCGTTCGAACTAGCCCCACTTTGAGGTGTCACCGTGTCCACACCTGGATACATTCCGAATATCATACGTTACATACATATTTCTCGATTTTCTCCGGGTTTTAGTGTACGTAACCAGGCTAACACATGCGAACCATATGAAAAACCCGGTATTCATGGAGGCCCACATGATTACGAAGGTGAAGTATGGCGGCATGCAATGCCCAATTACGAGCAAAGCCCAAGACATCCTATGGATGTAGTAGATTTATTATTTTATATTTATTTTATAAATATTCATTCCTAAATACGACCCATGATCCCAAAAACATCCAACTCATACTCTTGATATGTATTCCTTGTAGATGTCTTCTAGCCTCGCCCGTAGGAAGATGAGAGCAGGAAAAGCCCGCGAGCGCATGGCTGCCCGAATCGCTCAACAAATGGCTGCCGTAATACCCAACATTATAATTCAAGTCCAACAAGCCCTTACCGCTAATCCCGTCAACCAAGAAGATCAAAACATTGACAACCCTCCCCAAATACCACTAAATGCACCTACAAGCATTTCAAATCCTGCGACCCTCCAAAATACGAAGCTACTGAAGGTGTCACCGCTCTCCTCCATTGGTTTGAAGAAATGGAGAACACTTTTCTAAATTGCGATTGCCTCGATGATCGCAAAGTGCGATATGCTACTGGTCGTTTATTTGGAATAACACTTACTTGGTGGAATACAGAGAAGGCCAAACGAGGTGTTGAAGATGCTATGACTTTGACTTGGGAAGAGTTGAAGGAAATCATGACAAGACGGTTTTGCCCAAGGAGCGAAATCAAGAAATTAGAAGATGAGTTTTATTCGTTGAAGCAAAAGGAAGGAGACCACACCACATACAACAAAAGATTCCTCGAGTTAAATCAAATGGTTCCCAACTTGTTCACTCCCCTCTACCGTTTGATCGAGCACTACATTCGAGGTCTTCCGTCAAAGATTCAGGACTCTGTAATAAGTACCACGCCTGCAACTTTGGAAGCAGCAATGGAGTTAGCTACAGAGCTCACCGAGAACCGCATCCGGAATAAAGACTTCAAGGAGGAGAAGAAGAAGGATAAAGCATCAACTGAAACCTCCAACTCCACCCAAACTGAATCCCCTCCTCAACCCGTTTCTAAGAGAAAACGAGATGGGCAACTTTTCGCTGTCACCCAACGTAATCAACCAATTTCACAAGCCATACCCATCCAAGCTATCCCAATCACGCAAATAGCACCCAACTCAACTTACCCAAATAAGAAACCATACCTTAGACCTCACCCTCATTGTAACACCTGTTTTTATCACCATCCAACTACCTTACCTTGTCGACTATGTGCGAATTGTGGACGCTATGGTCATTTGAGCAAGGTTTGCCGCACCCCTCAAAACCAAACCACACCCCCTACTCAAAACATGATCCAAACCTATCAACAACCCCAATACCCCATGTTCCCATATGTTCGAGCTTGTTTCAATTGTGGCGACCCTACCCACTTTAGAAACACGTGCCCTCGATTGGTTAACATCATAAACGCCCAAGCTCAAGCAAACCCAGTTAACCAAGCAAATCAAGGAAACCTAAGCACTAGGCCACCAGCATGAGGAAGAGTTTTCAACATCAACGCCAATCCTGTTGAAGATAATGACGGCCCAAACGAAACCACCCAACTAGTCCCCTTCACCGAAAATCAAGATTCAACTCTAATCGTTTAGTTTTATGTTTTTCTTTATGTTATCTCAAGCTTTGGTTGATTGTGTTTGTTTATGTTTTAGAATCACATAGAACCAATCATAACTTACGGATAAAGCCAATGAAAATTTGACACGAATATGGTGGATACGCCGCTGGTACTTCCTATATATAAGTATTCTTGCCAAAGGATCAGAGGCATTATCTGGCGGTTATGAGAAGTTCCATGTAGAATTTAGTATTGTCTCGATTGAAGTTTGTTTTGTACTCACTGATTTAGCATTTTTAGCATCTCATCATTTAAAGAAATTGGATTGTGTTCCATTTCTACATAGACTAACCTCTCCATCATAACAAACGAGAGAGGTATTGTCATCATTCAAACATGTATACTATCAGAATTAAGACTCAAGTTTTGGTTGTTGTGGTTGTTTTAGAGTCACATAGAACTAATCATAACTTGCGGATAAAGTCAATGAAAATTTGACAAGAATATGGTGGATACGCCGCTGGTACTTCCTATATATAAGTATTCTTGTCAAAGGATCAGAGGCATTATCAGGCGGTTATGAGAAGTTCCATGTAGGATTTAGTAATGTTTTGGTCGAAGTTTGTTCATCATACATTTCAACGTATTTCAATTTCATCATTTAAAGAAGTTGAGCTATGTCTCACTTCCACAAGGACTAACCTCTCCATCATAACAAACGAGAGAGGTACTGTCACCATTCAAACATGTATACTATCAGAATTAAGACTCAAGTTTTGGTTGTTATGGTTGTTTTAGAGTCACATAGAACTAATCATAACTTGCGGATAAAGTCAATGAAAATTTGACAAGAATATGGTGGATACGCCGCTGGTACTTCCTATATATAAGTATTCTTGCCAAAGGATCAGAGGCATTATCAGGCGGTTATGAGAAGTTCCATGTAGGATTTAGTATTGTTTTGGTTGAAGTTTGTGTTATACTCACTGATTTAACATTCATATCATCTCATTATTTAAAGAAATTGGATTGTGTTCCATTTTCTACATCGACTAACCTCTCCATCATAACAAACGAGAGAGGTACTGTCATCATTCAAACATATATACTATCAGAATTGAGACTCAAGCTTTGGTTCCTGTGTTTGTTTATGTTTTAGAGTCACATAGGACTAATCATAACTTACTGATAAAACCTGTCACACCCCGACCCGCAGCGGAAACAAGAGTCGGGGCATAATTGGGTTATCACCAAAGCTCATGATGTTTACTAATATGTTTCATATTTATTAAATCCAAATTACATTTCAAAGTTCCAAGTCAAATTCATACAATACAAGGAAAGGAAAGATTAACTAAACAAATCCATAATCTAAACTGGTTTATTCTTCTAGGCCGCCCTATATGTTTCTTGCTTCAACTTGATCACCTGTATCATGTGTAAAAATGGGAAATTTTGGGTCAACAAAAGTTGGCGAGTGAACCTTGTTTAAAACATTTGTTATTGGTTTATTATTGTAATTTAATTTAGGAAAAATTGTGCAATAATCATATATGAACAAATGTATGTAAACATAACAATCACAAACCACCTTGCTTAAGCATGAAATAAAAATAACAATGTATGTGTTGGCAACGTCCCGTTCACACTCATAGGTAATGGGGAACGGACGGCCTATGCTAATGTATGTGAGATCAAGGCTTAATCAAATGGAGCCGATCTTATGTTGGCAACGCCTGGTTCACGCTCATAGGTAATGGGGAACAACTCACGCTCATAGGTAATGGGGAGCGGCGGCCTATGAAATGTATGTACTGAAATGATAAAATTAATCTAAACTTCAACCACACAGTCAATGGATACACCTTGAATACACATTGATCATAAACATGATGGATGCACAATGATTAATTATAATAAATAAATACGACACATGATACACCCCAAAATGTGATTAAAACGGGGAATTTGGTAGAGATTCACTCACGTTGGATGCGTTTGCTTGAAGATTGTTGGATGCGCACGAGTTTAGGGGATTGATCGACTAGCGATAACTAACCAATAAATAACGAAAGGTATAGTAAGTATGTGGATTTTATTAACTATTTTAATAAGATTTTTGGGTATAAATTTGTGAGTTTAAGGCTACTTTCTAACCTTGAAAACGTTATTTTTAAGTATTTTTAATTGATTTTTAATTTAAACAATTGATTAAAATAAATAAAATAAATAATAAAAAAAATTGACTTTGACCGTTGACCGAGACCGTTGACCGTTGACCGTTACTGTTGACCGGTTTAATTGTGTGAAATTGTGCGCTGAGTGAGGTTCGAACCCGAGACTTCCCGTACGCGTGCACGCAGCTCTACCAACTGAGCTACGTGTCTAACCCGAAATTATTATGTTTTTAATTATACTTATATACTATTTACTTTAAACCGAAATTTATTTATTTTTAAAAAGCTTTTAAACGTAACGGACCGGTGCTGACCACAGGTCTCGAACCCGGGACCTGTGGGTTAACGTACACACAGTCCACCGCTGGACTGTGTGTGTCACTTGGTTATTAACTCGGTTTTTATTATGCTTAACATATACTGTGCGTCAACCCGGTTCAGTTAAAAAGGCGGATTTTTTTATTTCAAGTGGGTAAAGCTGGGACAGGATTCGAACTCGCGTCTCGTGTATGTTTGTTGCACACAGTCCACCGCTGGACTGTGTGTCTAACCCGTTTATTAAACCGATTTTAATTATTCTTATATTATACCACACTTCATCTTCTTCGTTCAAAACATAAACATCGATCAAAAGACTGTTATTTGCTAAGATAGCTCAATGAAGGTTATGAGTCATCGAAAAGAAAATGAATGGAAAGAGATTGGAGGGTTGATTGTACCAACTGTTCGCTTTTCTTCAGACGTCCGGCAAGGTCGTCGGCTCCGTCTTGGTGAGCTGCGGCTGATAGAATCTACCAATAAATTAGAGGGATTAGATGTGAAGTGGGACTACTGGGTAATGACTATCAGTGAAACAGAAGAATCATACCGACAATCAGCAGTTCCCCTGAAAGTTCAGAAATTTCTCCGGCGAATCAGATAATCTGGCAACGTCGATTGCAAAGGATTCTGGGTGAGGGATTTATATTAGAATTTGTCTAATAAAGGAATGAGCCAGAAAAATCGAAGTAATTACCGTGCAGGTGGAAGTCTCGGTTTTCCGGCGACTTGCAGATGTTTTCCGGTGAGTAAATTTCCGTCGAGAAAAAGTGCGATTTGGGAGCGAAAATGTTTCTGGCGAATTGTGGGTGAATTTATAGGGTAGTGTCGAGGTGAATGGGGTCTGAATTCGGTCTTAATTCGAAGTCAGCCGTTCTCCGGCGGTTATGGCTGATGTCGCGGGTTCAGACGTCGGTTATAACCGTCGCTAGAGTTAATTCAATGGTTAATTCGAGCGGTAACGTAATTTATCGGCGAAGTCGTCGGGATTTCCGACGACTGCTGTTTGGGCGCAAGTTGACCGAGTTTGAATTCCGCACATCATTATTTGATTTAATAAATCCATTAACTTAACAGAAAATCAAAGTGGCGGAGTGGTTTATGGCGTGTGAGTTAAGACTTTGAGGAAATAACCGGCTGACCCGGGTTCGACTCCCGGCAGCCGGTTTTCCTTTTTAATTAATTCATTTTGATATTTTTACAATTTTAATTTATATCTTTTAATTTGTTGATCAATTATGAATCGTTTAAAATTAAAATAAGCCGTAAATGAACAACAAAATTTTAAAACTGATTGTTCGGTTATTAAACGAAGCGGGTTTCGAAAACCCGTTTTTCGACAAATGTTACAGTATCCCCTACTTTTAGAAATTTCGTCCCGAAATTTAAGTAGTAGCAGATACAGGAAAAAGGTGTGGGTATTTTTCGCGCATTGAGTCTTCACGTTCCCAAGTAAACTCAGGTCCTCGTTTCGACTCCCAGCGTACCCTGACAATTGGGATGCGGCTTCTTCTTAAACGTTTTTCTCCGAAGTCCATAATTTCTACTGGTCTTTCAATAAAATGCATAGATTCATCAACTTGAATGTCTTCTAGAGGAATATGGAGATTTTCATCGGCGAGGCACTTCTTCAAGTTCGATACGTGGAATGTGGGATGAATTCTGTTGAGTTCCTCCGGTAAGTCAAGCTTGTAGGCTACAGGTCCTACCCTTTCGAGTATTTTGAAAGGACCTACGTAGCGTGGTGCTAGCTTGCCTTTTTGGCCGAAACGAACTACTCCCTTCCACGGCGATACCTTTAAAAGTACTTGATCGCCAACGTTAAACTCCAAGGGCTTTCGTCGCTTGTCAGCATAGCTCTTTTGACGACTTTGTGCCGCTAACAGGTTGTTTCGGATTTGATGAATCTTGTCAGTTGTTTCTTGTATTAATTCTGGACCGGTGATTTGAGCTTCTCCAATTTCGTGCCAACATATAGGTGATCGGCATTTACGACCATATAACGCTTCGAAAGGTGCCATGCCGATACTTGAATGAAAGCTGTTGTTGTACGAAAATTCAACTAATGGTAAGTGAGCGTCCCAATTCCCTTTGAAGTCTATGACACATGCCCGAAGCATGTCTTCAAGAGTTTGAATGGTGCGTTCAGATTGACCATCAGTTTGGGGATGATAGGCAGTGCTGAGATCTAATCGCGTACCCAAAGCGGCTTGTACAGCTTGCCATGTGCGTGAAGTGAAACGACCATCACGATCTGATATAATGCTTAAAGGTACACCATGACGGCTTACGATTTCACTGATGTAGATGCGGGCTAGCTTCTCATTTTTGAAGTCCTCGCGAATTGGAATAAAGTGAGCTGATTTTGTAAGACGATCAATGATTACCCATATTGTGTCGTACCCACCAGGAGTGCGAGGTAACCCGGTAATGAAGTCCATGGTTATATTTTCCCACTTCCATACGGGTATTTCAGGTTGGACCAGAAGTCCTGAGGGTCTTTGGTGCTCAGCTTTCACTTTTGAACAGGTAAGGCACTTGGAAACAAAAACGGCAATATCCCTCTTCATGCCAGGCCACCAGTAGGTGTATCGAAGGTCTTGATACATTTTGTCGGCTCCTGGATGTACAGAGTATCGTGTCTTGTGAGCCTCTTTTATAAGAGTATCGCGAAGATTGTTGTGATCAGGAATCCATAGGCGATCGAGATAATACAGAATGCCGTCAGATTTCGTTTCGAGTTTAAGTTCCGCTCCACAAGATAACTCATTGCGGATGTCGCATTCTGTTATGGAAACATGTTGAGCTTCTCGGATTTGGTCTTTGATGTTGGTCATGATTTGCGAACATAGAAGACGAATAGAGTTCGCATAACCTTTTCGACTGAGTGCATCAGCCACCACATTTGCTTTGCCAGGATGATACCGAATTTCGCAGTCGTAGTCATTAAGAAGTTCGACCCATCTTCGTTGCCTCATATTCAACTCCTTTTGGTTAAAGATATGTTGGAGGCTCTTGTGGTCAGTGTAAATCTCACACTTGGTACCATAGAGGTAATGTCTCCATATCTTAAGAGCGAACACAACGGCTCCAAGTTCTAGGTCGTGAGTAGTGTAGTTCTTCTCATGAGTTTTGAGCTGCCTAGAAGCATAGGCTATCACTTTTCCCCTTTGCATTAAGACACAGCCTAAACCCTGTCCTGATGCGTCGCAATATACTACAAAGTCTTCGCAACCTTCGGGGAGTGTGAGGATAGGAGCGTCACAAAGCTTTTGCTTAAGAGTTTGGAAGGCTTCTTCTTGTTTAGGTCCCCATGCGAAGGGTTTTCCTTTATGTGTCAAAGCCGTGAGTGGTACAGCGATACGAGAGAAATTCGATATGAAACGACGGTAGTAACCAGCCAACCCAAGGAAAGATCGTACCTCGGTTGGGGTACGTGGCGCTTGCCATTCTTGTACTGCCTTGATCTTTGCGGGGTCGACATGAATTCCTTTGTCATTGACGACATGACCAAGGAACTGTACTTCTTGTAACCAAAATTCGCGTTTGGAGATTTTAGCATAAAGCTTTTCGGTCTTCAAAAGTGAGAGGATGAGCCGAAGGTGTCGCTCATGATCAGTCTTAGACTTTGAGTAAATGAGAATATCGTCGATGAAGACTATAACGAAGCGATCAAGATAGGGTTTACAAACTCTGTTCATTAAGTCCATGAAGACGGCTGGAGCGTTGGTTAGACCAAAAGGCATAACCATGAATTCGTAGTGACCATATCGAGTTCGGAAGGCGGTCTTTGGAACGTCTTCCTCATGTACTCTGAGTTGGTGATAGCCGGAACGAAGGTCGATCTTTGAAAAATAAGAGGCACCCTGGAGTTGGTCTAGAAGATCATCGATGCGGGGTAACGGATAGCGATTTTTGACCGTTAATTTGTTGAGTTCCCTGTAATCAATGCACATGCGAAAAGTCCCATCTTTCTTCTTTACAAACAGAACAGGTGCACCCCAAGGCGATGAGCTAGGACGTATGAATCCCTTGTCGGTCAGTTCTTGCAATTGACTGGCCAGCTCTTGCATCTCGGATGGGGCTAACCTATAAGGAGATTTCGCGACGGGTGTAGCGCCAGGTATAAGGTCGATACGGAATTCGACTTCTCTCTTGGGAGGAAGTTCGGTGATATCGTCGGGAAAAACTTGCGGGAATTCCTTCACTACGGGTATATCTTCGAGTCTCTTCTCTTTGCCTCCTTTCTTGACAACGTGGGTTAGAAATGCTACATAATTTTTGCGGAGATATCTTCGGGCTTGAAGACAGGACATCAGCTTGAGTCCTTTCGAAGGGGTTTCTCCAAAGATTCGTAGAGTTTGACCGTTTGCAAGAGGAATGCGAATGAACTTCTCACGGCATACTACTTCAGCCTGATGTTGGCTGAGCCAGTCCATGCCGATTATAATGTCGAAACTTCCCAACTTCATAGGAATGAGGTCAACAGAAAAATCGTGATCGTTTAGAGTAAAGGTGCAGTTCCGGATAATGGAGTTTAATGAGACTGGCTTTCCGTCAGCAACTTCTACCGTTATGGAGTTCATAAGCTTGACACGAGTTTGATTGAGGATGGGTTCGAATTCTAAGGACACAAAACTCTTATCCGCGCCAGTATCAAATAATACAGATGCATAACTACCATTGACGAGAAACGTACCGTTAACCACGTTGTTGTCGGCCCTAGCTTGGTTGGCGTTGATGTTAAATGCTCTTCCTCTAGCAGGTGGAGGAGCTTGGTTAGCTTGGTTCACTGGATTCGCTTGAGCTTGAGCATGTATGATGTTTACCAAGCGTGGACACGTGTTTCTAAAATGGTTTGGGTCACCGCAATTATAGCAAGCCCGCATGGGTTGCATCATGGGGTAGTTGGGTTGATAGTAGGTTTGGGTTGTATGTTGTGTAAGCGGTGGTTGTAGAGGTTGTTGGGTTTGACCCATCATTTGATGGTGGGTTTGAGTTGTGGGTTGGTTGCGGTTCATTCGTTGCAGTGTGCGGCAGGCTTGGATGGTGTGCCCTGCACGGCCACAGCCGGTGTAGTATTGACAGGGGTAATCGGGGGAGTGATGGTATTGGCAACGGGTGCACTTTGGGTAAGGGCCAGAGTATTGCCTTTTGTGTGGGGCGGGTGAAGGAGTAACTTGTGTGATGGGAGCAACAGGGGTGGGGAAATTTGTTTGAGTGACGGCAAAGTTTCTGGTATTTCGCTTTCTCTTGTTTGAAAATTTTGAGGATGAGGTGGGGTGGTTGGAAGTTGGGCCCTCAATGGGGGCCTTCTTTTTCTCCTCTTTGAACTTACCGTTTCTGATGCGGTTCTCGGTAAGTTCGGTGGCTAATTCCATGGCGGCTTCGAGCGTTGCAGGCGAAGCGCTGAGGACTGAGTCCTGAATCTTCGAGGGAAGGCCTCGAATATAGTGTTCCACCAATCGGTACACGGGGGTGAACAAGTTTGGAACCATCTGGTTCAGCTCAAGAAATCTTTTGTTGTAGGAAGTGTGATCCCCTTCCTTTTGCTTCAGTGAGTGGAATTCGTCCTCTAACTTCTTGAGTTCGCTTCTTGGGCAGAAGCGTTTTGTCATTACTTCCCTTAACTCTTCCCAAGTTAAGGCCATCGCGTCTTCCACTCCTCTCTTACCCTTCTCGGTGTTCCACCAGGTCAGGGCTACCCCGAATAGTCTCCCAGTCGCGTAGCGTACCTTGCGATCCTCGGGACAATCGCAATTTAGGAAAGTGTTTTCCATCTCCTCAAACCAGTGAAGGAGAGCGGTGACACCTTCGGTCCCTTCGAACTTCGGGGGATCGCAAGACTTGAAGTGCTTGTAGGAGCACTTCTTGGAGGAGGGGTTGTCAATGTTTTGATCCTCTTGGTTTGGTGGATTGACTGGATTTGCAGTGAGAGCTTGCTGAACTTGAACTACAATATCAGGAAGTACTGTGGCCATTTGTTTTGCTATCTGAGCGGCCAAGCGTTCGTTTGACCTTCCTGACTTCCGTCCTCCACGTAGCTGCCTACCCGACATCTACAGGAATATACATAGGAAGATGGTGAGTTTATGGATTGTTTAGGGGTCATGTGTCAAAACAAAAAAAATGAAATTAACATAAATATCAATAATGCAACCACATCCATTGGATGTCTTGGGTTAGCTCATGTTGGGCCTCAAATGTCCCCCATACCTTCACCTGTATAGTCATGTGGGCCCCCATGACTATTGGCTTGGTAGGATTTACATTAGTATTGGCGATTTACACTCACATGACCCGAATGAAAACCACAAAATATGTTTACAAGATGTATGGTCGGAATGTGTCCAGGTGTAGACACAATGACAACTCAAAGTGGGGTTAGTTCACACGACGTTTGGTATAGCATGCTTTGGCCTAATAGGTACTTCGTACTCTCATTGTTAGTCCCCAGGTAAGCAAACTGGTCCTTTATTTTGGATTTATACGAATGCCAAGCCTAGACAGGACGTTCCGACTACCGGTACTGGTACCTTCCAGTTACTACATGCCCGTCATGGGAACTCACTTTGATGAGATTTGAAAATACATAAATCATTGTAAAGCAATCATGAAAATGATGTGGTGTGTGCTTTCATGGATATGATATGTTATAAGAGTATGGTTCATGGTGAGCAATATATGATAGCATATACTTATGAATATGCTTGCATAACATCGAATGTAACGATAAACATAAAGCATACAAACATCATGAGATTTGCATGTAACACACAAAAATTTAAATTTTCTAAGCAACTATAGTATAGGCTCTAAGGGTCTAATAACCTATCCTATATCCCTATAGTCATGGCTCTGATACCAATCTGTCACACCCCGACCCGCAGCGGAAACAAGAGTCGGGGCATAATTGGGTTATCACCAAAGCTCATGATGTTTACTAATATGTTTCATATTTATTAAATCCAAATTACATTTCAAAGTTCCAAGTCAAATTCATACAATACAAGGAAAGGAAAGATTAACTAAACAAATCCATAATCTAAACTGGTTTATTCTTCTAGGCCGCCCTATATGTTTCTTGCTTCAACTTGATCACCTGTATCATGTGTAAAAATGGGAAATTTTGGGTCAACAAAAGTTGGCGAGTGAACCTTGTTTAAAACATTTGTTATTGGTTTATTATTGTAATTTAATTTAGGAAAAATTATGCAATAATCATATATGAACAAATGTATGTAAACATAACAATCACAAACCACCTGCTTAAGCATGAAATAAAAATAACAATGTATGTGTTGGCAACGTCCCGTTCACGCTCATAGGTAATGGGGAGCGGCGGCCTATGAAATGTATGTACTGAAATGATAAAATTAATCTAAACTTCAACCACACAGTCAATGGATACACCTTGAATACACATTGATCATAAACATGATGGATGCACAATGATTAATTATAATAAATAAATACGACACATGATACACCCAAAAATGTGATTAAAACGGGGAATTTGGTAGAGATTCACTCACGTTGGATGCGTTTGCTTGAAGATTGTTGGATGCGCACGAGTTTAGGGGATTGATCGACTAGCGATAACTAACCAATAAATAACGAAAGGTATAGTAAGTATGTGGATTTTATTAACTATTTTAATAAGATTTTTGGGTATAAATTTGTGAGTTTAAGGCTACTTTCTAACCTTGAAAACGTTATTTTTAAGTATTTTTAATTGATTTTTAATTTAAATAATTGATTAAAATAAATAAAATAAATAATAAAAAAATTGACTTTGACCGTTGACCGAGACCGTTGACCGTTGACCGTTACTGTTGACCGGTTTAATTGTGTGAAATTGTGCGCTGAGTGAGGTTCGAACCCGAGACCTCCCGTACGCGTGCACGCAGCTCTACCAACTGAGCTACGTGTCTAACCCGAAATTATTATGTTTTTAATTATACTTATATACTATTTACTTTAAACCGAAATTTATTTATTTTTAAAAAGCTTTTAAACGTAACGGACCGGTGCTGACCACAGGTCTCGAACCCGGGACCTGTGGGTTAGCGTACACACAGTCCACCGCTGGACTGTGTGTGTCACTTGGTTATTAACTCGGTTTTTATTATACTTAACATATACTGTGCGTCAACCCGGTTCAGTTAAAAAGGCGGATTTTTTTATTTCAAGTGGGTAAAGCTGGGACAGGATTCGAACTCGCGTCTCGTGTATGTTTGTTGCACACAGTCCACCGCTGGACTGTGTGTCTAACCCGTTTATTAAACCGATTTTAATTATTCTTATATTATACCACACTTCATCTTATTCGTTCAAAACATAAACATCGATCAAAAGACTGTTATTTGCTAAGATAGCTCAATGAAGGTTATGAGTCATCGAAAAGAAAATGAATGGAAAGAGATTGGAGGGTTGATTGTACCAACTGTTCGCTTTTCTTCAGACGTCCGGCAAGGTCGTCGGCTCCGTCTTGGTGAGCTGCGGCTGATAGAATCTACCAATAAATTAGAGGGATTAGATGTGAAGTGGGACTACTGGGTAATGACTATCAGTGAAACAGAAGAATCATACCGACAATCAGCAGTTCCCCTGAAAGTTCAGAAATTTCTCCGGCGAATCAGATAATCCGGCAACGTCGACTGCAAAGGATTCTGGGTGAGGGATTTATATTAGAATTTGTCTAATAAAGGAATGAGCCAGAAAAATCGAAGTAATTACCGTGCAGGTGGAAGTCTCGGTTTTCCGGCGACTTGCAGATGTTTTCCGGCGAGTAAATTTCCGTTGAGAAAAAGTGCGATTTGGGAGCGAAAATGTTTCTGGCGAATTGTGGGTGAATTTATAGGGTAGTGTCGAGGTGAATGGGGTCTGAATTCGGTCTTAATTCGAAGTCAGCCGTTCTCCGGCGGTTATGGCTGATGTCGCGGGTTCAGACGTCGGTTATAACCGTCGCTAGAGTTAATTCAATGGTTAATTCGAGCGGTAACGTAATTTATCGGCGAAGTCGTCGGGATTTCCGACGACTGCTGTTTGGGCGCAAGTTGACCGAGTTTGAATTCCGCACATCATTATTTGATTTAATAAATCCATTAACTTAACAGAAAATCAAAGTGGCGGAGTGGTTTATGGCGTGTGAGTTAAGACTTTGAGGAAATAACCGGCTGACCCGGGTTCGACTCCCGGCAGCCGGTTTTCCTTTTTAATTAATTCATTTTGATATTTTTACAATTTTAATTTATATCTTTTAATTTGTTGATCAATTATGAATCGTTTAAAATTAAAATAAGCCGTAAATGAACAACAAAATTTTAAAACTGATTGTTCGGTTATTAAACGAAGCGGGTTTCGAAAACCCGTTTTTCGACAAATGTTACAAAACCAATGAAAATTTGACGAGAATATGGTGGATACGCCGCTGGTACTTCCTATATATAAGTATTCTTGCCAAAGGATCAGAGGCATTATCAGACGGTTATGAGAAGTTCCATGTAGGATTTAGTATTGTCTTGGTTGAAATTTGTGTTACATTCACTGATTTAACATTCATATCACCTCATCATTGGACTCAGATATTGGTTGTTGTGTTTATTTATGTTCTAGAGTCATATCATAGAACCAATCATAATTTACTGATAAAACCAATGAAAATTTGACAAGAATATGGTGGATACGCCGCTGGTACTTCCTATATATAAGTATTCTTGCTAAAGGATCAGAGGCATTGTCAGGCGGTTATGAGAAGTTCCATGTAGGATTTAGTAATTTCTTGGTTGAAGTTCGTTTTATACTCACTGATCTAGCATTTATATCATCTCATTATTTAAGGAAATGGGATTATGTCATCAATCAAACATGTATACTATCAGAATTAGGACTCAGACATTGGTTGTGGTGTTTATTTATGTTCTAGAGTCACATCATAGAACCAACATAACTTACTGATAAAACCAATGAAAATTTGACAAGAATATGGTGGATACGCCGCTGGTACTTCCTATATATAAGTATTCTTGCCAAAGGATCAGAGGCATTGTCAGGCGGTTATGAGAAGTTCCATGTAGGTTGTAGTATTAGAAGTTTTGTTTTAGGATATAACCTTATCTTCACAAACATATCAAAACTCTTGCGCATGAAATCATACTTAGTGAATCAACTCCGCTTATCAAAATTTTTACCGTAGGCAACAAAAAGCGATTCCTGTAGCAGGGTACTCAACCCTTACAAGGAACGTTACCGCCTCAAACAAAAATTTAAACTCTTACCCTTTTTCTAAGTATGTAACTGTCAAATTAAACATCATCCTTTTTAGACGTATATGTCACTACTTAAATTTCGGGACGAAATTTCTAAAAAGTAGGGGATACTGTAACATCCGGCAAAAACCGGATTTACCAAACCCGCTCCGTTTATTAACCGAACAATCAGTTAAAAATTTCGTTGCGTATTTAATGCCCAAATTAATTTTAAACGATACATAATTAATAAACATATTAGAATATAAAAGTTACATTTGAAAATGTAGTAAAAATAATGAAATAAAAATAAAAGGCTGAAGCCGGGTTTCGAACCCGGGTCAACCAGTTATAAGCCAACGATTTAACTCACACGCGCTCAACCACTCCGCCACTTGTGTTTCTTGTTCATTACTAGAAACAATTAATTCAAATACACAAACTCGAATTCAAACTGACGCGCCCAAATCGCAGTCGTCGGAAATCCCGACGAATTCGCCTTTCACGGTCGGTTTCTTGTGTCTTAACGCGAATAATAAATATTGCATCGGTTATAACCGATGTCCAGTCCGCGACTTTGGTCATAACCGCCGGAAAACTTTAACCGACGAATCAAGACTGAAATCAGACCACATGCATCTCGATTCCTTCCTATAAATCCACCCACAACTCACTGGTAGCTCTTTCGCTCAAAATCGCACAAATTCTCGACGTATTTTCACTCGCCGGAGAATATCTACAAGTCGCTGGAAAACCGAGACTCACATCCACACGGTATATTCCTTCGACTTTTTCTGTTCCAATCAATTGATTAGACTGTTACTAACACAAATCCACCATCAGAATCCATCCCAGGCGACATAGCCGGAATATTCAACCTTCGCCGGAAAATCTCTGAAATTTCTGATATCGCACTGTGAATCGGTATAACCCTTCAAACTCCTGTCAATCCTTGTTTAAGTACCTCAATTTCATAATTAATCGAGCAGAACTATTAATTGATCCTAACAGCCGAAGTTCACTATCGGAGCCGACGGACCTCTGCCGGAGTTATGTGAAAGACACGGATCGGTACCTCCTTTCCCCCAAACCCTCTCCATACATTTCCTTTCAATTACTATTAATGTTTGAAAATCAAATTAGACATAAATCAGTCGAAACATTCGGACTTTGTTTTTCTGGGTAAAGTTAACGAAGAAGACGAAGGCAGGTTATAACATAAGTTTAATTAAAATCAGTTTATGAACTGGTTAGACACACAGTCCAGCGGTGGACTGTGTACAAACAATTTCACATACGTCGCGCGTTCAATTCTTGTCCCAGCCTTACTCTCTTGTTACAAAAATGCCTTTTTAACTGAACCGGGTTAACTCTTAAAACCATGTTAAGTATAATAAAAACCAGATTATTTACCAAGTTAGACACACAGTCCAGCGGTGGACTGTGTGCACGGTAACCCACAGGTCCCGGGTTCGAGACCTGTGGCGAGCACCGAGCGAGACATTAAAATCGTTTTTAAAATAAATGATTTTCGGATTAATTCAATTAGTATATAAATATAATTAAAAACAGAAATATTTCAGGTTAGACACGTAGCTCAGTTGGTAGAGCTGCGTGCACGCGAACGGGAGGTCTCGGGTTCGAGTCCTGCCCGGCGCATACATTTACACAATAAAACCGGTCAACAAGTCAACGGTCAAAAAGTCAACATTTTTTTATTATTTTTATTTATTTATTTTATTTAAAAATCAATTAAAAATACTTAAAAATAACATTTTTAAAGTTAGAAAATAGCCTTAAACTCACAAAAATATATCCAATAATCCTACAAAAATTGATTTAATAAAATCCACTTATTTACCGAACCATTATTTTATTATCTAGGTTAGTTTCACTCGTGGTTAAATCAAACTTCGTGCGCATTCAACATCATCAACCGAACGCACCCAATGTGAGTGAATCTTACAACTCCCCTTTTTAATTACACGTTTTAGGGTGTGTCATGTGTCACTAAAATTAACTCGTTTATTTAAACTTGTGCCATACCATATTGTGATCTAAACTTAGAGTGTAAATATTATTTGTAGTTATGTCTTTCATATTGTCAAGTTGTATGCAAATCATTCATTAGGCCCATCAGTTCGTAGAACAACGCGTGCCTCAAAACTCATTCATTAGGCCCATCAGTTCCTCGTGAGAGACGGGTTGAGCAACGCGTGCCTCAAAACAATTTATTATTGTATGTGTGTGCATTATCTGATATTAAGTGTTTTATGAATATGTTTACATCTATATTTACTCATATGTGGTTGTGCACTTTATTTTATAATCAATTCAATAAACTTGTTCAAATGCTTTTCATAGGATTCACTCGCCAACTTTTTGTTGATCCAAAAACCATTTTTACACATGATACAGGTGAACAGGATGAAGCAAGGAAAACATAGGAAATGCCTTAGAAGAAAATAATGAAGTCTAGAATGATGTGTAGAACATGATGTAATTATGATTGTATCTTTCCCTTTAAATTGTAATAATAAATATGAAACGTTATAATAAATGTCATGAGCTTTGATGATAACCCAATCATGCCCCGATCACCTTTTCCGCTGCGGGTCGGGGTGTGACATGATAATCCGCGAAATGGTATATCGTTTTTGTCGCCGAGTTTACTGGAGCATTCTCTCATACAGGTGAACACGATATGGCATTACCATGGTGGATGCTTAGTGGAGAAAGTGGTGGATTCTGAATTGAGGGTGATTGGTGTTGGTTCGCTTCGAATGATCGATGGTTCAGTGTTCTCGATTTCACCTGATTGTATCTTTCCCTTTAAATTGTAATAATAAATATGAAACGTTATAATAAATGTCATGAGCTTTGATGATAACCCAATCATGCCCCGATCACCTTTTCCGCTGCGGGTCGGGGTGTGACATGATAATCTGCGAAATGGTATATCATTTTTGTCGCCGAGTTTACTGGAGCATTCTCTCATACAGGTGAACACGATATGGCATTACCATGGTGGATGCTTAGTGGAGAAAGTGGTGGATTCTGAATTGAGGGTGATTGGTGTTGGTTCGCTTCGAATGATCGATGGTTCAGTGTTCTCGATTTCACCTGGGACCAACCCACAGGCTACTCTTCTAATGCTTGGCAGGTAAGCTTGTGTTTGATTCAAGTGTTGTTTGGTGATTTTATTGACCCATTATAGTTGGTTCTTGAATGAATCGGTACACTTTCCGCTGTTTATTTTGTTTGTTCTTCCGGTGAATCGGTACACTTTCCGGTGAGCTTTTCGGCGAGCAAGTTCAACCGGAGAAGCAATTGAACTGAGATCGAGCTTCCGATGCGAAAGCTAGCTCTCTCTTCATCTCAATTTCAATAGCAATTGATCGGAACTGAAATCAGAGTTAAAAATTAGGGAAAAGACGGTTTTACCCTCACATGCTATGCATGTGAGGCCATTTAACATGGATTAGTAACTGGGTTAGTGATAAAGGATGAAACCTGCAACAAAATTAATCTTAAAGGCTGGTTTTGGCTACTTTTAAAGATTAAGGCTGAAACCAGCAAGATTGGTGAAACTTAAAGGACGTTTTGTGCAATTTACTCTTTCCAAAATAATGTAAAGGTCTCAAGTTCAAATCTTGGCTCTAGCACTAGGGTTTTTATTTTTTTAATTCATTTCTCTTTAACCATAATTTTTGGGCCCAATTTCTTTTTTTTTTGTCGTCTGAGGCCTAAATTTTTTTGAGAGTTCTCAGGGATGGCTCTGTCTGCTGGTCACCAAAGTAATATGGACATATATTCAATGACTTGCAATTCCATAAATCTTCATAATCATCAACATCTATCTTCTTCACATTCAAAAGATGCTACACCGAGAGCTACATTCGAATCAGAACCAACCTTATCGTTGCGTTTGTGATCTAAGTTGTATAAGGTATTTGTCTCAATCAACCAACGTAAAAACTTCATGTGGATTTTGTAAATTTAAAAAAAAATGTATATCATTGTCATCCAAAACTTTTTTGTCTGTATGAAGACAACTAAGTTTTCTGTCATAATGTTAAAAAGATTAAAGAGACTGAAAGGGAATGTTCATTCAAAATAGCATGTTTGAGAGGTCATATTAAATGCATGTTATCTTCAAGATCGATATTGACATGAAATTGGTATATTCTTAAACGTAATTTTTGTTGCTGCATGAAGACAACTAAGTTTTATGTCATAATATTAAATGTTAAAAAAAACTGAAAGGGAATGTTCATTCAAAATAGCATGTACGTTGAGTTACGGGTCCATAACTTTTTTTACTTGTGTCATTCTTCTAAAATACCTGGTGAATTAATGTCACTCGAGTGTCATATATATACAAATATAAAATATATAAAACAAGTAATGGATACAACATAATTTGTGTATTTTTACGTGACAACAATACCTCCTTAGTAGAAGGGTCCATAACTTCTTTTACTTGTGTCATTCTTCTAAAATACTTGGTGAATTAATGCCACTCGAGTGTCATATATGTAGGAATATAAAACATTTAAAAAAAATATTAAATACTACATACGTGTATTTTTAGGTGACAACGATACATCCTCAATAGAATTGGCCTTGTTCATGCGAGCACATGAACCGCATAAACTCGCAAGAGCACTCAGTAGCATACGTGACACTACAAGAAACTACCACTTTTAGCGGTGACACCATTAGCGACGACAGGCCAAATGTCGCCACTTTGGTCGATCCGCGTCCCGGAGCCTGAAACCAAACCCCAGCCGCTGACCCTTATCCTGATCAAACGGTTGGGGATTTAAAAGGCATTAGTGGCGACATGAAGAAGGTCATTAGCGGCGACAGCTGTCTCCGCTAAAAGTACGTGTCCCACATTAATCAGGGCAATAGTGGCGACACCTGACGCCGTTAAAGGTGCTAGTTTATTGTAGTGGTGAACATGTAACGTTGATGTAATAAGACAAATTAATTGAAAATCAACTTCAACACACATACACCATGTACGTAAACTTATGTCTTATAATCTTAAACCAAATAGTTGTTTTTATACATGAACAAAATATGAATCATATACGCGCTTAATATTGTACGTATATTATAAACTTTTTACGGACTGTGAGGAAAGATAGTTTAACACTCACTTTTCTGAGTTTTCATATATAAAGTTATAACTTTAGATCATGAGCTTGTAGATTAGACTAGACACATACGAGTCATCCGTTACCTAACCGGTTAAAACATTTAAAAATCAATGTAAAACCTGTTAAAACATACTAACGTGTTTTGAGCTTAGTTGGCTGTGGAGTACATGAAAACTCCATGGTTAAGCGTAGAGATGCACAAACTGGGTTTGTCAATGAGATGGTGGTAGAGTGGTAAAAGAGAGACCTTGTGTTTCAAGTAAACCAGGTTCGATTCCTGCCCACCACCATTTAGTTTCGACGGCACCTAGTGATGATGAGAGACTAAACGAGTAGGCGGCGATCGCTAGTTCGATCCTAGAACTGAGCGGATTTTACCTCACCGCACTTTAGTGCCTTTGGGCGAGTGTTCACGGGCATCAGCCCCAGGTAGTGTTTTTCCTTGGTTTGGTGGCGAGTGTATCCTGATATGGTGAATTTCGACAATAGTCAATTTGGAGGATTCGTTCATCGTTAAAATAAAATAAAAATCTGTTAAAACATAACCCACCTAACCGACCAATTTTTTAGACTGATTCCAATAGATGAACATTGCTTGTTCATCTGATCCGACTTCCAATAGATGAAAAGGGCCGACTTGGTAGTCATCACTTAAAGTTGTATAAAATGATTTTAAAGTGCTCATTTGTTTTAAAGCCATTTCAACATATTACAAGTTGAATTCCAACGGGTTGGTATATCCCAATTAGGTCCAATAATTTTTTGGTTAACATCTTTACAAAGTTTTTTATAGTCTTGATATCTTTCTTTTCCACTTTTGAAAACATCTTGAAGCATAGCTCTAAAAGCTACAATAAAATCCGATACAAATTTATCTTTTAACCCAGTTTGCATAACTAAATTAATAATATGTGCAACACACCGTTTGTGAAAAAAAAACACCATTAACAATTGATTTGTACTTCAACTTTCATTTATCGATCGCCATTGTGTTGTTTGAAGCCTTATCAAATGATATTAAAAATGTTTTATCCTCTAAACAATATTTAATTATTTAATTTTATAAATATTTTCTCCCGTATGATGAGAAGGAAAATCGTCAAACGCAATCGTACGTTTCATCATATGCCATGTATCGGGATCAATCAATGTACGATTCTTGTAAACCGTGTGGAGCCGACTACACATCATTAATTAAGTTTACACTAGTTTTTAAATCTTAAAAAAACAATTAAATCTTTTTTTGCATTTTCCCATAAATTTAAACAATGACGTTTTAAAGTACGACGACTTACATGTTTATAGCGAGGTTGAAGCGTCTCCCTAATAAGTTTAGTAAGATCGGGGTCGTCGAAGTGTCTAAACCCAATGCTTTTTGAATCACCACCTTCGCCATCCTATCACGAGCTAACTTTTGTTCATAACGGAATATCGTACCATCTTTTGATAGTTGAACTTGACCGGGTGTCAACTCTTTCAAACCTTCACAATACCTTTTAACATGCTTCGTTAACGTGGAATTAGAGTCCTTGCCTAACAAGGAGCCACAATGTTTGCATTGGGCCTTTTGCGAACCGTCACTCATTTCAACCAAGTCCCAATTGCTCCATACTTCCATATTGCGACTATGTGATAATGTTCCAACAACACATGGAGCGGTTTGAGTTTGAGGAACATTGTTGACGGATGGGGAATTGGTAGTTTTAGAATTCTTTGAAGCCATTGTAGAAAAGTATGTCAAGAAGAAGAAGACAATGATACAAGAAGAAGATTAGAGATGACGATTTGTGTGCTAAACAAATGATAATTGAAAGCTATTTATAATAACCGGTTCTGCTAGTAACCGGTTCCAACGGTCATATTTGGGCATTTAATGCTGTTGCAGACTTCCATAATCGATTCCAACGGATAGTAACCTGTTCCAATGGTAACTTCTGACCAGGTACAGTGGACCGGGGACCGGAGGAACTGGGTACGGGTAGTAACCGGGTACGACCCATTTATAATCCTAAAATAAGGAACCAGGTAGGAACCGACGGGTTTTTTGAACCCGAAACCGATTCCACTATACATCGGGTAGGACCTCGAACCGGTTCCCGGTCGATTCTATCAGGTCGGGTTTGAAACCGGTTATTATGTTATGCCCATCTCTACTTTCCGCTTGATTGTCAGTCCAATTTTCAAATGCAATCTTTATAATAGCATGATAATGTGAGTTTGCCGTTAAAAGAAATACTCATATGCCATTAAAAGTCTACCAAATATAACAAAACAAACTATTACAACTTTAAATAGAATATTTTAGAAGAAAATCTTAAACTTACGGTAACTCCAAACACGTTATGGACTATAAAAAGGCAGTGTAATTTGTTTAGAGGACGATGCCGGCCAACCGCAAAGTTACAAACACACGTATCATCTGTCTACTTAAAAAAAAAAAGAAAGAAATAATAATAAATAAAATTTGTCTACTTTAATTTTATACGCCAACAATATTATATATGTTATAAATACAGATATATATCTTCTCCTGGTCTTTCTCACAAGTTATTGTTTCTTGATTTCATTTGTGTATATATATTTGACATCAATGAATGAAAGAGATATACTTCTTATTTTTCATTTATTTCTATCACGTTATCAGTATCCTGCTCTATACCCATTCTAATTCTTTGAAGATATTTCAAGTTTGGTTGTTGTTTTTCACATACTTTCGAGATCTTGTTTCATCTACAAATTCACCCATCCAGCGGAAATATGATTACAAGCTCCAATAAAGCCATCATTGGTGATGAATGTCTCGTAGATAGTGGTACTACCAACACTATTCTCAAACATAAGAATTTTTTCTCTGAGTTGTCTCCTGCAGAGACACTTGTTGGTACTATTTTTCGTGTATGTGATCTTATAGAAGGCTCTGAAAGAGCAAGCATCATATTACCATCGGGTACTAAACTAATTATAAATGATGCATTATACTCTAGTAAATCAAGACGAAATTTACTTAGTTTTAAAAGTATTCGACAAAATGGTTACCACCTCAAAACAACATCCGAAAATAATAGTGAATACTTACAAATTACTTCAAAAGAAAATGGCAAAGATACCATTTTAGAAAAGCTAAAAGCTTTATCCTCTGGATTATATTGTATTAATCTTAGTCCAATTGAATCATATATGGTGGTGAGTAAACATAAATTACTAGATAAAGACACATTCACAATATGGCATGACCGACTAGGTCACCCAGGTAACATAATGATGAGGCGAATAATTAAAAACGCAAATGGACACCCTCTAAAGAATTTAAAAGTCTTGCTATCACAAGATTTATCATGTGCGGCATGCTCTCTAGGCAAACTCATTACTCGGCCCTCACCAACTAAGTTGACACAAGAAAACCCTTCATTTTTAGAAAGAATACAAGGGGATGTTTGTGGGCCTATACATCCTCCTTGTGGTCCATTCCGCTATTTTTTTAGTCTTAATTGACGCCTCATCGCGATGGTCACATGTGAGTCTTTTAGCTAATCGAAATGTAGCATTTGCCCGACTTTTAGCTCAAATCATACAACTTATAGCTAAATTTCCCGGACAATCAAATTAAAAACATCGGGTGGACAATGCAGGAGAATTCACATCCCAAGCTTTTAATGACTATTGTACGTCGATTGGAATAAATGTTGAACATCCAGTAGCTCATGTTCACACACAAAATGGTTTAGCTGAATCATTAATCAAACGATTACAAATAATCGCTAGACCCCTCCTGATGAGATGCAAATTGCCATCTTCTGCATGGGGGCATGCTATTTTACACGCTGCTGCACTAATCCAATTAAGACAACTGCCGATCATGAATACTCCCCATTACAACTGGTCTCCGGAAGAGAACCAAATATGTCCCACCTTAAAATATTTGGTTGTGCGGTATATGTACCGATATCGCCACCACAAAGTACCATTATGGGACCACAGAGAAGACTGGGTATTTACATTGGTTTTAACTCCCCGTCTATTATCAAATATTTAGAACCATTAACGAGTGACATGTTTACAACACGCTTTGCTGACTGTCAGTTTAATGAGACAGTATTCCTAGTCTTAGGGGGAGATAAGACTAAAGAAAGACTGGTAACACAAGAGTTAACATGGAATGCATCATCGTTATCAAATCTCGACCCCCGAAGTGGTCAATGTGAATTTGAAGTCCAAAAGATTATACATTTGCAAAGAATCGCAAATGAATTACCAGATGCATTCACAGACACAAACAGAGTGACAAAGTCACATATACCAGCATCAAATGCACCTGCTCGAATTGAAGTAATCCCAGAAGCGATTACCATACAAAGAAAGCATGGGAGACCAGTAGGTTCCAAAGATAAGAACCCACGTAAACGAAAAGAGCAGAATAAATTAGTTGGTGAAAACTTAGTAAATGAAACCCTAGAAGAGGTAAATGTCCCAAAAGAGACAAATATATGTCCAGAGGAAAATGAAGTTCTGGAAGATAATCCGTTACCAAATGAAAATGAGATCTCTATCAATTATGTACAAAATAGTACAATATGGAACCGAAATGAAACACGTGTTAATGATATATTCTCATAGGCTATAGCAACGGATGTAATCAATGAAAATGTTTACATACCTAAAACTCTAGAAGAATGCATGCACAGAGATGATTGGCCAAAATGGCAAGGTGCCATAATGGTAGAGTTAGGTTCGCTTGAAAAGCGAAATGTTTTCGGACTTGTAGTCCGAACACCCATAGACGTCAAACCAGTAAGTTATAAATGGGTGTTTGCTATAAAGAGAAATGAGAAAAATGAGATTGTACGATATAAGGCTCGACTTGTAGCACAAGGGTTTTCCCAAATCCCAGGAGTTGATTATGAGGACATGTATTCCCTGTAGTGGATACGATAACCCTTAGGTTCCTAATCGGCCTCACAATCTCTGAAGGACTTCATATGAGATTAATGGATGTCGTTACCGCAGACTTATACGGGACACTTGAAAATGACATATACATGAAAATCCCTAAAGGATTAAAATTGCCTGAAGCATTAAAATCAACACCTCGAGATATGTGTTCTATAAAGCTAAAAAGATCTTTATATGGTCTTAAACAATCTGGCCGCATGTGGTACAATCGGCTCAGTAAATATCTCGAAAAAGAAGGATACAAGTATGATGTAATCAGTCCATGAGTTTTTATAAAAAGATCACTCTCAAAATTCACTATAATAGCAGTCTATGTTGATGATATAAACATCATAGGACCTCCTGAAGAGATAGAAAAAACTGCTAATCTGTTAAAGAGAGAATTTGAGATAAAATACCTTGGTACAACAAAATTATGTTATGGTCTACAGTTTGAGCATTTGCGAAACGGTACATTCGTCCATCAGTCAAACTACATCCAGAAGATGTTAGTACGTTTTAATATGGACAAATCTCATCCGTTTAGCATACCCATGGTTGTCCAATCGTTAGATCCACATAAGGATCCTTACCGCCCTCAAGAAGAAGGAGAATAAGTACTTGGTCCAGAAGTACCGTACTTAAGTGCGATCGGTGCCCTTATGTATCTTGCAAATAACACGAGACCCGATATTGCGTTCTCGGTACATGTATTAGCGAGATACAGTTCGAATCCAACACGTAGACACTGGAATGGAATAAAAGACATATTCCGATATATTTGCGGGACACAAGACTTAGGTCTTTTCTACCAGAAAGATCAAAAGTCCCAGCTTGTTGGGTATGCTGATGCTGGATATCTACCAGATTCACATAAAGCAAAATCTCAAACAGGTTATGTCTTCACATATGGTGGCACAACAATTTCTTGGAAGTCAACTAAGCAAACTCTTACAGCAACATCATCAAATCATGCCGAACTGATAGCACTATATGATGCCGGTCGAGAATGCGTGTGGCTGAGATCAATGATTAATCACATACAAGAAGCATGCGGATTAGAACAAATCAAGAAGGAGCCGACAATTATTCATGAAGACAATGCAGCTTGCATAGCTCAAATCAGAGAAGGTTACATCAAAGGTGATCGAACAAAGCACATCTCACCAAAGTTTTTCTCAACATATGACTTGTAGAAAGAAGGGGAAATCGATGTTCGTCAGATAAAGTCAAGTGAAAATTTAGCTGACCTATTCACGAAATCTTTACCTAGAAGCAGTTTCGAGCAGCAATCACACAAGATTGGTCTCCGCAGATTGAAAGATGTTTGTTAAATTCAGGGGGAGAATTATACACATTGTACTCTTTTTCCCTTAAGTAAGTTTTGTCCCGCTGGGTTTTCTTAGTAAGGTTTTTAATGAGGCAGCATAACTGATCCTGAAGTATCGCTTTATTTACATAGGTCCTGAAGTACCTATTTGACATCATCCTGAAGTATGTTGTTAACTGTGTATAATAAATAAATAATATATATCTGAGGGGGAGTGTTATAAATACAGATATATTATCTTCTCCTGGTCTTTCTCACAAGTTGTTATCTTTCTGTTGTTTCTTGATTTCATTAGTGTATATATATTTGACATCAATGAATGAAAGAGATATACTTCTTATTTTTCATTTATTTCTATCAATATAATCTTATACGCCAACAATATTATATAATCGAATTATATCTATGCATCGATAATTAGATAATTTTATATATCAGGGCCGGCCCTGAGAATTCGTGTGCCTTGTTCAAGCTCGAAAAAATGTGCCCTTCGGCCTTAACGAAAAAATGTGCCCGACGGCGATGGGTGGGGTTGTGGGAAGAGCAGGAGTGACGATTGATGAAGGGTGGTTTTAGATGTTGGGGGATCTATTATTTTGCGCGTTTCAGATGTGAGGGACTGGGGCATTGGTTGTTGAAAGTTAAAACCTTAAGAATCTGTTTTAGATTAAAAAAAACCTTCAAAAAATAAAGCAGCAAGCATGATTCGAACCTGGGAAGCAAGGAGCTTAACCATTAGGCCATTCATTAAATTATGTTAGTATACCCTTAAAAAGAATTATATATATATATAAAGCTTGTCTTAGTCTTTTAGATTTTAAGAAAGCCTTTGCTCTTATACCATTTTAGAGGGGGGTACATACATGAAATTTTTTGGCAGGAATAGTAAAAAGTAAAAATATTACAGTAAAAGTAACTAAGATGGGTGATAAAAAATTTACTTACAGTGGTTTAAGAGAAAATGGCTTCGCAATGTGAAAGCAGAAGCTCGAGCAAACCTTAAGATTTATGCACAGCGGGTTGAGCAAACGATAACAAAAGGTAAAAAAGACTTTTTTTTGGTGGAATATAATATGAAGAACAATTGACGAAACTAAGGAACTAGGAGGTTAGGCTAAGGAGTGACGGAGAAGGATTTAGTGTGCCAAAAGGATGATTGAGAATGCAAGAAATTTTATTGAATTCTCTGGGATACAACTTACAACTGAACTCTATGCCTATATATATATATATATATATATATATATATATATATATATATATAATGATAACTTTTTGATCCGAGGCGAGTTGAGCCAAATTTTGTTTTGCACAAACGTAGATGAAAATATTATAAACAAATCTGTAAAAAAATTTGTTGAGGTGTTAGTTTTGACTGATGCAATGTACTAGCTCAACCGAGAGTCCGCGGGTAGACGAACGAAGTCACTCGACCAAGGGGGGGACAACCGAAGGTTGGGAATGAATGTCGCTCTATCCGACAAGCATTCATCAAGATCACTTTCAGTGCCTGCCTTCTATGTATGCCTTTGTGGTCGTTAACGAGAGCAATCGGCAGACCCAGTCTCTCTTGGAATCCTGAATATGCCAATAATTGTACTAACCCACATATGTCTCTCTCCCGGTACTGGTTGCAGTAATGATAATTCCCCTATTTATTTGATGAGAAATGCGAATCGAAAAAAGAAAAGATCCCCCGTTAGGTTAGGAATGATATTCCGCTCCCTGCCCCCTTTTTTCACAGAAAATGGAGAGATGACTTGATGTATTTTTTGAATCCGGCGTCAGGACTGACGGGGCTCGAACCTGCAGCTTCCGCCTTGATAGGGCGGTGCTCTGACCGATTGAACTACAATCCCAGGTGTACAGCCTCCACTTTTTCTCTTCATTCGAACTATTGACTTTCGCCGTGTTATAACAGAAACACGAATGATATACTATATTATATTCTAATAATAATAATAATTAGTTATATATATATCTATATAATTATCTATTTTTTAAATGCAGTAGAGTAGACTCATAGTGGGCTAATTCATGAATTGAATCAAATGGTTTTATTTTAAAGAGTCACGCTCTTTCACTTTAAAGGCCCTGAGCTAAGAAAGAGGCTTAAGTCATCGCTTCAAATCCGAGAAAGGGCTTTTTTTGAATGTTCATTATGATAAGTAGTCGATTAGGAGAACTGCTGTGTCACTACATGGTATACTCTTCCTCATGTTTCATTATTCATATTCTGTGCTGGGACATAAATATTCTACCTATTATGATATGAATCGCCAAAGTCTTCCTACTTCTCAATTGTTCCAATCAGATCCGAAAATGAGAAAAAAAATCAAAAGTAAGTGGATTTGAATTGAATCATGACTATATAAGCTATTCTTAAGAGATTCAATATAGATGAAATCGTGGAGCGGACCTTTATTTCCTTTTTCCACGTAAGAATACGTCGTCCGATTACATTGAATATGCTTGTTCCTGGATGCTCCATAGGAATCCATCGCTATTCCTTTCCTCCACCTAGAAAGGTTCATTCCGAGTCACAATAACAATCTTTTTCTTTTCTTTTTTTTTCGTTATGGTAATGCAAGAGGTCGGAAATCAGGTTGTTTCTGATGATGAAAAGAGCTTTTTTTTCTCTGAATCAATTTGAAACCCCGAGATTTCAAATTCGATAATGTTAGAAGGTCGGTATTTTATGGTCAGATACCTAAGGTCGGTATATCTTTGAAAGCTCAGACAGAGAGAATAAATGGACTCCTCGAGGCTACTTAAGCCACTTTAGTGCAAACCAGAAGGACTGGAGTTGTTGGATATTGCTGAGTGCTGCTATAACTTAACAACCAAAAAGCTCTGCGTCGAACTTCAGCCCCTTCGAGTTGGCCACGGGGCAACAGCCTCTGACACCACACACCGTTCCGACAGGAGGGGGCTTTCCCAGCAGCCTACTTTGCCAAGAGGTGGCAGGAGCGCAGCGACCTAGCCCAACCTACTTAAACAACCTAAAGGCTTGGCCCGGTCTGAAGGAAGAAGAAAGTAAACCTTGTAGAAAAGCAGACAGAAGAGGTTGCCTATAGACTCAAGCGACGAGCTCGGTGAAAACTCACCCCGTATTCCATGTGAGTCAGTTGACTTCGATTAGACCAGACCTACCCAGAGAAGAACAGGAAGAAGAAAGTAAACCTTGTAGAAAAGCAGACAGAAGAGGTTGCCTATAGACTCAAGCGACGAGCTCGGTGAAAACTCACCCCGTATTCCATGTGAGTCAGTTGACTTCGATTAGACCAGACCTACCCAGAGAAGAACGTGCCCACGAGGGCACCACCAGATGTTGTAGATGAACCTACTAAAGATGAAATTGAGTATATCATAGCTGACCGCACCATGGGCTAGCCCCTACACCCACTGCACGAGTGGAATATTACTTAGTCAAGAAGACAGGAACAAGGTCTTACGACACGGTCACTATATCTTTTCTTTTTCTTTATCTCTCCTCTATGGAAAGAAAGGGGGATGATACGTCGCGTGGTATACTGATCGTTTAGTCAACAAGACATACGTAAGTCGACATAGCTCCATGTGTATGTTCTTTTGAGCTAGAACCAATCAATAGAATGAAGTGAAAGAGGACTGTCTATCTAAATCCCTTCTCTTCTTCACTCAAAGGGGCAATGCACCAGTCAGCCAGTGTGGTGGCGAACACGCTGTGCTGTAAGCTAAGCAGTTCACCTTGTAGACAGAGGAGAGATAGAAAGTGTGCCGTGCTTGATTCATAAGATTCTATAGTAGACCCAATATATTATTTCACTTAGCCTGCCTCTCGCATGACTTTCCGGACCAACCAACCCGGATCTGTCCTCGCAGGTCTCTCTGCATTTTGGAAGCAGTGCATGCAGAAAAATCGAGCGATGGATCTTAGAAGCATTCCACTTTTTCGGCACGACTCTTTCTATTTCCACGCTGACATTTGAGTTGTCTCTCTTCTTTCTTTCAATCGACACACTCGACGCAGATAACTCCAATGGCCCCCTAGCTGAATAGGCGTAAGAAAGCTACTTGAAAAATGGCAAGGTGCACCTTGGATTGAACTCGACGAATTGCGTTTTGCCAGATATATTTTTTGTAGAAAGATTCCCCATTGGTAATGAAAAAGAAAAAAATCTAAACTAAATACTAAAGAAAGGCGCATACACGGGAAGGGGCCTTACTAGTTCTTCATTCAGGGGGGAGACTAGCCTCATTACTTCCCACTGGGTGAGAGGTGCACCTAACCCACCTACCCACTCATCAATCACGGTGTTCAGCTGACTTGCACTGATAGACCCCTAATGTATTGGAATTAGGCACCCATCTTTTGACTGTTGTTAACTAATCTCTTCAATGTTAGATTCTACTCTATGTTAGAACATTTATGTGAATGCTATTCTGATCTAAGTGGTCTTATTCTGTGTCCCGTGCTAGGAAGCATTACTCCTCTTTTCATTCCAAATTCAAGAATACGACCGATACGATTGATTGGTCTATGCGCCTCTCTTATTACTTTTTTGTATTCCCCTGTTCTTCGGATACAATTCTATCCTTCTACGGCCAAATCTCAATTTGTGGAAAGCCTTCGATGGCTTCCTTATGAAAACATCCATTTTTATTTGGGTATAGATGGTGTCTCTTTATTCTTCGTGATATTGACCACATTTCTGATCCCTATTTGCATTTTAGTGGGTTGGTCTGGTATGAGAAGTTATGGGAAAGAGTATATTACAGCATCTCTAATTCGTGAATTTCTAATGATCGCCGTGTTCTGCATGCTGGATCCTCTACTATTCTATGTTGTTCCCGAAAGCGTGCTAATCCCTATGTTGTGCGGAGCTGAGCATCTTATATTCGCTGGGATAAAGCTTTTCCTTTGCAGGGGCCTTGTGTAGTAAACCCCCTACGGGAGATCGTCCGTCGTCGTAAAGTAGTCCTCGCGAAGCTTTCCGGAAGAGGGGTAGTCTTGTGTGTAAGCATAGCATTTCTGGTCGAACCCGCCCAACCCAACTAAGAAGAACCGAACCTGACAAACACATCTTTTTCCTTTAGGGAGGGTACTCTGAGTAGTGGGTACCTCGTAGGACCTCGACCCGCTTACTCGGGTCTTGTATGGATATGCAGGAAGAGGTGCTCCTAGGTGTGTGCAGGGGTTGTGTCTATTCGCGAGAATGGATTCCTCGTCAAGTCAGTTTGGGGGGTGTGGAAACACTTGCGCGAATTCGGGTAACGGCTACAAGGGAGAAAGAAAAAGGAAATTGTACCCGACCAGGGATGGACGTAAACTCGTAAGCTGCCGAGGGTAGGGATAATCGTCCAAGTCTTATTGTGAAAGAAAACAGCCGCCCTGGTGCAACAGGCGGGTTGCTTCCTCTGTCTTCGCCGGGGAGCTCTTGGCGAGGAGATCTTAGGAAAAGTTGCTAAAACAAACGGGGGAGGAGGATCGACCCATTCAATAGAATTCCAAAGAAATACAGTTGGCAGCAGGTGGAGACATTTCTTTGGCCCTTCTAAAAAGAGAAATCAAATAAAAAGAAAAATGCGGGTAGGGTGGAGCTCGGCAGAGGGTTCGAGAATAAGGTAGGGTCCTGTTCTTAAGATTCAAATAATCAAAAGTTCCAAAACTTTATGTATGCACCTCCGTACAAGTGTTGCGTACAAGTTCCGGTCAGGATGATTGGGAAAGATCAAACCAATTTGAACCGCTCACATCACAGTAGTAGTAGTAGCGTAAAGGCCGTAAGCTGGGGGCGGCCATAACATAAGGCTATTACTTTCACACCTCTCTCTCTTTTTAGATATCTATAGATAAAGAGAGAGATCCGCTGCGTGAGCAACCTGACTGTGCGTTACATGTTCTCTACAGGCTGCACTCCATCTTTCTTCCCCCTTTTTCTTTCTTTTTATTTGGAAGACGGGCGTTGCGTTTGGTTCGAAAGGCATGGTCTTTAGTATGTCTCCAGATAGGCCCCCACTAGTCCGGCTAGCTAGTGAGTGGTTCTTTCGGGCGGGAAGCAGGCAGGGCCCTACGGACGGGCATCCCCCGTAACGCAAGCAGCATTGTTTGCCACCACCCGAGAAGCAAAAGATTCTAGAGTCCAGGCTGAAAATACATGCATAGATAGTGGTCTAATGACAAGGCCGATGACGGAAGCTCGGGACAGAGCCGTATGATGTGGAAGTCTCACGTACGGTTCCCTGAGAAGGGAGTGGCTACCTACTGGAGCTTCGACCAATCACCACTGGTCAATTCAGCTTTGGGGCCACCCCTTACTCTACCATTATTATTGGGGTATGGGGTTCGTGACAAAGAAAGATCAAGGCAACATATCAGCTTTTCCTTTATACTTTACTTGGATATGTTTTTATGCTATTAGCTATTCTGTTGATTCTTTTCCAAACAGGAACCACCAATTTACAAATTTTATTAACCACAGAATTTAGTGAGCGGTACCAAATCTTTCTATGGATTGCTTTTTTCGCCTCTTTCGCCGTCAAAGTGCCTATGGTACCAGTTCATATTTGGTTACCCGAAGCTCATGTAGAGGCACCTACGGCAGGATCCATCATCTTGGCGGGAATTCTTTTAAAATTGGGAACCTACGGCTTTTTAAGATTTTCAATACCCATGTTTCCTGAAGCGACACTTTGTTTCACTCCTTTCATTTATACTTTAAGCGCGATTGCTATAATATATACTTCCTTGACCACTGTAAGACAGATCGATCTTAAGAAGATCATTGCTTACTCCTCCGTAGCTCATATGAATCTAGTGACTATTGGTATGTTTAGTCGGAACATACAGGGAATTGGAGGTAGCATTCTACTGATGTTAAGTCATGGACTGGTTTCTTCAGCCCTTTTTCTATGTGGTGGTGTTCTATATGACCGACATAAGACTCGACTTGTTAGATTTTACGGAGGTTTAGCAAGCGCCATGCCGAATTTCTCTACCATTTTCTTCTTTTTCACTTTGGCCAATATGAGTTTACCTGGTACTAGCAGCTTTATCGGGGAATTTATCATCTTAGTAGGAGCTTTCCAAAGAAATAGCTTAGTAGCCACATTAGCAGCGCTTGGGATGATTTTAGGCGCGTCGTATTCCCTTTGGCTATATAATCGTGTGGTTTCTGGGAATTTAAAATCGGATTTCCTCCATAAATTTTCCGATCTAAATGGTAGAGAAGTTTTCATATTTATACCTTTTCTTGTTGGAGTTGTTTGGATGGGTGTTTACCCCAAAGTGTTCCCGAACTGCATACATACATCCGTAAGTAACTTAGTGCAACATGGAAAATTTCATTGAGAGGAATGAGTAAAGAAAAAAAATGCTCAATGAAGCGCTCAAGAGAACCTACATCCTTATTGAGCAGGGCTAGTCAGTGCCTTCCCTTAATGAAAGACGTGGTAACCGTCTTGACTTTAAGGATGAGGGGAACGTCTCTTTCAAAGCTTTAGTGCGGTTTCAGTGGTTGTCGTTTCAAGTATGCCGTTTTGGTGGTATGACCTCACCAGACACATTAGCGGATTCACCTCCAGCATAAGTTCCATTCCAAGTGTGCCTTCCGCCTCGACAACGCCAGAATGACAAAACAAAGCCATTTCTGGAATCTAGTGTTAGCCAACGATCGCTGGGACGCAGTGCATCAGCCAAACCCATTTGACGTGAGGTTCCTTTCTTCAAGGTCGATTTGGTGGTCTTTTTCGATAGTTCACCCAGACACGTGTGTATTCAATCCGCTTCACTCACATTACAAGCGCTTCCTGAGTTACATCCATCCTTGACAAGCGTTTGAGAGTTCTAGGATGACGACGGCCTTAAGGGAAGGCGGTAGGTGGCCACGGTAAGCAGCTTGTCCAATTGCGCATGCATTATAAAAGTTCCATTCGTTGTGACCCGGTCACAACGTTAGAGCGAGCTCGCCCCGAAGTACACAAAATACCGGCTGGTACAAAGCAGGTCAGGAAGCTTGACATGACAGAAGTTCGAGTTAAACCAGACTAGTAGATAGTGGGGCGATTGGGAGTGAGGGTTTGTTTCACTATGTTCAACTCATTCGATAAGCCTCGTAATCTATGTGAAGGTTCGTAAAAACAGTGAAAAAAGGAATCCTAAAGGAGTAGGAGCTAGCTTGAATTGAAGTGGAGAAGACAAGATGGACTAGCATTCGACTTTGCTAACAAATGAGACTCTTCTTCAATTTATTGGGGCGTACTTCATACTACAGTAGGCCACAACCGTTGGGGAAAGCCTACCAATGAGATACACTTGGGGTTAGAAAGCAAGGAACTCCTTTGATATCGGCTTCAAAGCTTTTTCACTGAAATCCAAACCAGGAAATGAGAACCAGTACCACACCCCGTACTGGCACTACACATCCTCCCGAACGAACTGATTCCAAGAAGGTTTCTCATTCACTTTCCTTGATTTGAATGTCTGACTTAGCTTAGGAAAGCAAGTGAGAAAATACTCGGAAGAGACACTTCCTTAAGGAGTTATAAAAGTCACACAACGAATCTCGTATGTGATGTTAGAGAGTATGCTCAGGTTAGTTGGCGGAGGATACTCCGCTAGCGAATTCTGCCTCTTTCTTTACCTGGAGCGGAAAAGGGTTAAGGAATATCTCAGAGCTGATGCGCGATCTCCTCAAAATTATTAAAATGATCCAACGTGCTCGTCATGAGAAAATGGTTATCAAGCTTTGCCAGTTTCCTGATTGCTTGTAGTTTTCTTTTTTTCCGGGGCGGTGTACTAAGGTACAAAAAAGAATGCCCGTATGTCGGCAGGATTTTTCGAGTTCGAGAAAAGGTCCCATCCTTCAAATCATGATTGGCTCTACCAGGACAGATCATGAGCGAATAGAAAAGAAAGATAGAATGCCCTTTTCGACCCGAGTCAAAAATTTATCTAGTAGTGTACGTAGTTTGATCAATTTATCCCTGGAAAGTTTACGTAGTTTGATCAGTTTATCCCTGGTTTTTAGGATTTCTATTCTATTTTTGTTGCTGGGCCTACTTGTACTTGTCTTTCTAGGCATTTTTCAGGCCCCCCCTTTTAAAATAGGAATAACTCTGGGGGTCGAGCTCTCGCCTATACTTTAGGCAAATTATGCCTACCGATGGGGCTTATCTTAGCCATATGGGTTTTTACGAAGGGCCTTATTACAGAAGCCGGAGTCTCAGAAGTACTAGCGGGTCCTCTTCGCATGATGACCGCAGGGTCGAATTCGATGGGTAACTCTGGCGGTTGGGAAAACTACCTCAACCTGCCGTCTGATTCAGAAGGTCAGGGGCAGGGCATCGAAGGGGAGCCCACTTCTAGAAAACGAGACCGAAGCCCTGATCCCGTAGAGGACATCGGTTCTTCCTCGGGAAGGCGACAAGTAGATTTGGAAAGTAAAAATCTTGTGGTAGGCCCGTCACAGCAGGTTCCATTATTGGACTCAAGCACATGTAACAGTTTCGAAGAGCGTGTGCTTCTCGAGACCATGCCGGATTTGTCATCCCCCTCGGTAGATGAGGCGATAACGTCGGGGCACCCAACACCCCTGCCGAGGCACCCCACGCCCCCCGCTTATGATCTTAACAGGGATCCTCTCAGTGTGGAGACAAAAAAGGTGTAACATCCGTCGAAAAACGGGTTTTCCAAACCCGCTTCGTTTGTTAATCGAATAATCAGTTTCAATTTTTCGTTGCTTATTTAATGCCCATTTTAATTTTAAACAATACATAACTAATAAACATATTAGAATATGGAAACTTAAATTGTTAAAAAGTAAAAATAAATTGAATAAAAAAGAAATCAGGCTGCCGGGTTTCGAACCCGGGTCAGCCGGAAGACACTAACATCAAAACACTTAACCACTTCTCCACTTGCTGTCTTTGTGTAATCTAGGAAACAAATAAAACTTAACTCAACCCGTAAAATCATCCGTTTGCGCCAAAACTGAAACCGCTCATCGGTTTTCAACGGTTCAGACTGTTGAGTGTTCGCTATTACTGATTATAACCGATAAACTCACGTTCTTAATCAATTCAGTCTTTATTGAACTTGAATTCATATGATTTTCGGGTTTAATAACCGAAATCAATTACCTCCAAATTTACACCGGTAATATCATTGTCTCACAACTCAGAAACACTCACAGAACCTCCAATTTCATTTGCGCTCTAAATTCTGTTCGTCGGAATCGTTTTCTGATATCGCCGGACTTTTGCCAGAAAACCGTGACATTCATCGAAACGGTAAATTTCTCAATTCTTTCATCTTCTATCCATTGTTAGACTTTTACTAACTCAAACCCTTCAATCAGAATCGGTCCCAGACGATGTTGTCGGATTTTCAGCACTCGCCAGAAAATTTCTGGAAATTCCGAAATCACGCTGTGAATCGGTATGAACATCTAAACTCTCTGATAATTCTTGTTTAGTCATTCAATTTCACAATTAGTTAATCAAAACTGTTATTTGGTCCGCTCAGACGGAGTTCATAAAACAGAGCCGACGACTTTGCCGGAGTTCTGAGAAAAATCATCTTTCTGGTACATTCATTCCCAAAACCTTCTCTATCCATTTCATTTTAATCATTTATATGTCTGTTAATCGAATTAAACAAGAACAGTCGAATAATTGTTGTTCTGGGTTGTTTTAACAAAGAAGATGAAGTTTAGTTTGTGTATAAATTTAATATAAATCGGATTATATCTCGGGTTAGACACACAGTCCAGCGGTGGACTGTGTGCATTTGAATCATAGAGATACCAGGTTCGAGTCTGTCCTTGTTCCGATTCGTCACAATATTCAGACTTTTTATAAAACCCAAATACGGAAACTTCCAGTTAGTATATAAGTGAAATAAAAACAAGTATTTTAACCAGGTTAGACACACAGTCCAGCGGTGGACTGTGTGCAACGTTAAACAACAGGTCCCGGGTTCGAGACCTGTTATGCACACCGGTTCGATATAATTAAAATCCTTTTTAAAATAAATGAATTTTGAATAAATTAAATAGTATATAAATATAATTAAAAACAGAAATATTTCGGGTTAGACACGTAGCTCAGTTGGTAGAGCTGCGTGCACGCGTACGGGAGGTCACAAGTTCGAACCTCACTCAGTGCAAACAAATACAAGACCGAACCGGTCAACAGTCAATGGTCAACGGTCAACCCAAAAAGTCAACATTTTTTTATATTTTTATTTATTTATTTAATTTAAAAATCAGTTAAAAATACTTAAAAATAATGTTTTTAAAGTTAGAAAATAACCTTAAACTCACAAAAATAAATCTAAAAACCCTATTAAAATTGTTAATAAAATCCACTTATTTACCGTACCTTTTCATTATTATTTAGGTTAGTTATTCCTCATCGATCAACCCTCTAAACTCGTGCGCATTCAACTCATCAAACGAACGCACCCATTGTGAGTGAATCTCTACAAATTCCCCGTTTTAATCACATTTTGGGGTGTACCATGTGTCTTATAATTTATTACATTTAAACACTTGTGCATCCATCATATCCATGATCAAATGTGTATTCAATATGTATCAACTGTTTGTGTGGTTAATGTTTAGATTAAATTTATCATTTTCAGTACATACATCATCATAGGCCGCCGTTCCCCATTACCTATGAGCGTGAACCGTTCCCCATTACCTATGAGCGTGAACGAGGCTTTGCCAACATACGATCGGCTCCGTTTGATTGAGCCTTGATCGCACATACATCATCATAGGCCGTCCGTTCCCCATTACCTATGAGCGGAACGTGACGTTGCCAACATATACATTATCATTCATGTTATATACTCATGCAAGGTGGTTTGTTATTGTTATTGTTATTGTTATTGTTATTGTTATTGTATGTTTATTTACGTTTGCTCACATATGATTATTGCACAATTTTTCCATATTAATTATAACAAGAAATCAATAATAAATGTTTTCTAACAAGGTTCACTCGCCAACTTTTGTTGACCCAAAAACCCCCATTTTTACACGTGATACGGGTGATCGAGTTTCAGCAAGAAACATATAGGATGGCTTAGAAGAATAAATCGGTTTAGACTTTGGATTGTTTATTTAGTTACTTTTCTTTGTAATTGTATGAACTTGTTTGGAATATTGAGGATGTAATTTTGAATTTAATAAATATGAAACATATTAGTAAACATCATGAGCTTTGGTGATAACCCAATTATGCCCCGACTCTTATTCCGCTGCAGGTCGGGGTGTGACAGATTGGTATCAGAGCCATGACTATAGGATATAGGATAGGTTATTAGACCCTTAGAGCCTATACTATAGTTGATTAGAATTTTTAAATTGTTTGTGTGTTACATGCAAAATTCATGATGTTTATATGCTTTATGTTTATTGTTACATTCAATGTTATGCAAGCATGTTCATAAGTACATATTATTATACAATGCCTATCATGAATCATATCCTCATAACATATCATATTCATGAGAGCACACACCACACCATTTCCATGATTTTTGCAACGAATACTATATTTTCAAATCACATCAAAGTGAGTTCTCATGACGGCATGTAGTAACTGGAAGGGTACAAGTACCGGTAGTCAGAACGTCCTGTCTAGGCTTGGCATTCGTATAAATCCAAAATAAAGGACCAGTTTGCCTACCTGGGGACTAACGATGAGAGTACGAAGGACCTATTAGGCCAAAGCATGCTATACCAAACGTCGTGTGAGCTAACCCCACTTTGAGTTGTCATTGTGTCTGCACCTGGACACCCTCCGACCATACATCTCGCAAACATATTTCATGGTTTTCATTCGGTCGATGCGAGTATTAAACCGCCAATACCAATGTGAATCCTACTAAGCCAATAGTCATGGGGGCCCACATGACTATACAGGCGATGGTATGGGGGACACTGGAGGCCCAAACATGAGCAAACCCAAGACATCCGATGGATGTAGTTGCATTATTGATGTTTATGTTATTTTTATTTTTTTTAAGACACATGACACCTAAAAAGACTCCTTAAACTCACAATCTTCTTATGTATGTTCATGTAGATGTCGGCTAGGCAGCAACGTGGGGGTAGAAGGTCAGGAAGGTCAAACGAACGCTTGGCCACCCAAATCGCAAAACAAATGGCCGCGGTGCTTGCTGACATCGTAATTCAAGTCCAACAAGCTCTCGCCACAAATCCCATCAATCCTCCCCATCAAGAAGACCAGAACGTCGACAACCCTCCCTCCAAAAGTGCTCTTACAAACACTTCAAGTCTTGCGATCCCCCGAAATTTGAAGGGACCGAAGGTGTCACTGCTCTCCTCCACTGGTTTGAGGAAATGGAAAACACCTTCCTCAATTGCGATTGTCCCGAGGATCGCAAGGTACGTTACGCAACCGGGAGACTATTTGGAGTAGCTCTTACCTGGTGGAATACAGAAAAAAGGTAAGAGAGGAATCGAAGATGCAATGGCCTTAACGTGGGAAGAGTTAAGGTTAATCATGACGAGACGCTTCTGTCCAAGAAGCGAGATCAAAAAGTTAGAGGATGAATTTCACTCGTTGAAGCAGAAGGAAGGAGATCATACTTCCTACAACAAAAGGTTTCTAGAGTTGAACCAAATGGTCCCTAACTTGTTCACCCAAGTATACCGCTTAGTCGAACACTATATTCGAGGCCTCCCCTCGAAAATTCAAGACTCAGTTCTAAGCACTTCGCCTGCAACACTTGAAGCTGCTATGGAACTAGCTACCGAGCTTACCGAGAATCGTATTCGTAACGGCAAATTTAAGGATGAGAAAAAGAAAGCCCCCATTGATGGCCAAACTTCAAACCATTCCACCTCCTCCTCAAAGTTTGCTAATAAGAGGAAACGAAACACCAGAAACTTTGCTGTCACACAAACAAATTTCCCTATCCCTGCTGCACCCATTACCCAAGTTGCCCCTCAACTGCACCGTATAGGAAGCCATACTCCAGCCCATACCCAAAATGCAACCGTTGCCAATACCATCATTTTCCTGATCATCCCTGCCAACAATGCACCGGTTGTGGCCGCGCAGGTCACACCATTCAAACCTGTCGCGCGCTTCAGCGAACGAACCGCAATCAACCCTCCACCCAAACCCACCATCAGATAGTGGGTCAAGCCCAACAACCTTTACTCCTACCACCTGCCCAACATGTAGCCCAATCCTACTACCAACCCAACTATCCCATGGTGCAACCTATGCGGGCTTGTTACAACTGTGGAGACCCGAACCATTTCAGGAACACATGTCCACGCTTGGTGAACATCATCCATGCCCAAGCTCAAGCTAATCCAGTAAACCAGGCTAACCAAGCTCCTCCACCTGCAAGAGGAAGAGCTTTCAACATCAACGCTAATCAAGCTAGGGCTGACAACAATGTGGTTAATGGTACGTTTCTCATCAATGGTAGTTATGCATCCATGTTATTTGATACTGGCGCGGATAAGAGTTTTGTGTCCTTAGAATTTGAACCCATCCTCAACCAAACTCGAGATAAACTCATGGAATCCATAACGGTAGAAGTTGCTGATGGAAAACCGGTCTCATTAAACTCTATTATACGCATTTGTACTCTCACCCTAAACGATCACGATTTTCCAGTTGACCTCATTCCTATGAAGTTGGGAAGTTTCGACATTATAATTGGTATGGACTGGCTCAGCCAACATCATGCTGAAGTTATATGCCGCGAAAAGTTTATTCGCATTCCTCTTACAAACGGTCAGACTCTTTGAATCTTTGGAGAAACCCCTTCGAAAGGACTCAAATTAATGTCCTGTCTTCAAGCCCGAAAATATCTCCGCAAGAATTATGTCGCATTCCTAACTCATGTCATCAAAAAGGGAACCAAGGAGAAGAAACTCGAAGACATCCCAGTAGTAAAAGATTTTCAACAAGTTTTTCCTGACGACATTTCAGGACTTCCTCCCGTGAGAGAAGTCGAATTCCACGTTGATCTTATACCTGGAGCTACACCAGTTGCAAAATCTCCTTATAGGTTAGCCCCATCCGAGATGCAAGAGCTGGCCAGTCAATTACAAGAGCTGACTGACAAAGGATTCATACGTCCTAGCTCATCGCCTTGGGGTGCACCTGTCCTTTTTTTGAAGAAGAAAGATGGAACGTTTCGCATGTGTATCGACTACAGAGAACTCAACAAGTTAACGGTTAAGAACCGCTACCCATTACCTCGCATCGATGATCTTCTTGACCAACTTCAAGGCGCCAGCAGTTTTTCAAAAATCGACCTTCGTTCTGGTTATCATCAACTCAGAGTACATGAAGAGGACGTCCCAAAGACCGCCTTCCGAACTCGTTATGGTCATTATGAATTCATGGTCATGCCATTTGGTTTAACCAACGCCCCAGCTGTCTTCATGGATCTAATGAACAGAGTCTGCAAACCTTATCTCGACCGTTTTGTTATAGTCTTCATCGACGACATCCTCATCTACTCAAAGTCTAAGTCTGATCATGAACGACATCTTCGACTCATCCTTACACTCTTAAGGACAGAAAAGCTGTATGCTAAGTTTTCGAAATGTGAATTCTAGTTAAGAGAAGTACAATTCCTTGGACACGTCGTCAATGACAAGGGAATTCATGTTGATCCCTCAAAAATCAAGGCAGTACAGGAATGGCAAGCGCCACGTACACCTACCGAAGTAAGATCATTTCTTGGTTTGGCTGGTTATTATCGCCGTTTCATTTCAAATTTCTCCCGTATTGCTGTACCACTCACGGCTTTAACTCATAAAGGAAAACCCTTCGTATGGGGACCCAAACAAGAAGAAGCCTTCTAAATCCTTAAACAAAAACTCTGTGACGCACCTATCCTCACACTTCCTGAAGGTTGTGATGACTTCGTGGTTTATTGCGACGCGTCAGGGCAAGGACTAGGCTGTGTTCTAATGCAAAGAGGAAAGGTGATAGCTTATGCTTCTAGACAACTCAAAACTCATGAGAAGAACTACACCACCCACGACCTAGAACTTGGAGCCGTTGTGTTCGCTCTTAAGATATGGAGACATTACCTCTACGGTATCAAGTGTGAAATATACACTGACCACAAGAGCCTCCAACATATCTTCAACCAAAAGGAGTTAAACATGAGGCAACGAAGATGGGTCGAACTTCTTAATGACTACGACTGTGAAATTCGGTACCATCCTAGCAAGGCAAACGTGGTGGCCGATGCGCTCAGTCGAAAGGGTTATGTGAACTCCATTCGTCTTCTATGTTCGCAAATCATAACCGACATCAAAGATCAAATCCGAGAAGCCCAACATGTTTCAGTAACGGAAGACGACGTACGCAAGGAGCTGTCTTGTGGAGCCGAACTTAAAATTGAAACTAAATCCGACGGTATTCTGTACTATCTAGATCGCATATGGATTCCCGATCACAATAACCTTCATGATTTCCTTATTAATGAGGCGCACAAAACACGATACTCTATACACTCAGGAGCCGACAAGATGTATCAAGACCTTCGATACACCTACTGGTGGCCTGGAATGAAAAAGGATATTGCTGTTTTTGTTTCCAAGTGCCTTACATGTTCCAAAGTAAAAGCTGAACATCAAAGACCCTCAGGACTTCTGGTCCAACCTGAAATACCTGTATGGAAGTGGGAAAACATAACCATGGACTTCATTACCGGATTACTTCGCACTTCTGGTGGGTATGACACTATATGGGTAATCATTGATCGTCTTACAAAATCAGCCCACTTCATTCCGATTCGCGAGGACTTCAAGAATGAGAAGTTAGCTCGTATCTACATCAGCGAGATCGTAAGCCGTCATGGTGTACCGTTAAGCATTATTTCAGATCGTGATGGTCGTTTCACTTCACGAACATGGCAAGCCGTACAAGCCACTTTGGGTACACGATTAGACCTCAGTACCGCTTATCATCCTCAAACTGATGGACAATCTGAACGTACCATCCAAACTCTTGAAGATATGCTTCGAGCATGTGTCATAGACTTCAAGGGAAATTGGGACGCTCATCTACCATTAGTTGAATTTTCGTACAACAACAGCTATCATTCAAGTATCGGCATGGCACCTTTCGAAGCTTTATATGGTCGTAAGTGCCGATCTCCAGTATGTTGGCACGAAATTTGGAGAAGCTCAAATCACCGGTCCAGAATTGATTCAAGAAACAACAGACAAGATCCATCAAATTCGAAACAATCTTCTAGCGGCACAAAGTCTTCAAAAGAGTTATGCAGACAAAAAACGACGAAAGCCTTTGGAGTTTAACATTGGTGATCATGTACTTTTAAAAGTATCACCGTGGAAGGGAGTAGTTCGTTTTGGCCAGAAGGGCAAGCTAGCACCACGCTACGTAGGACCTTTCAAGATACTCGAAAGAGTAGGACCTGTAGCATACAAGCTTGACCTACCAGAAGAACTCAACAGAATTCACCCTACGTTCCACGTATCAAACTTAAAGAAGTGCCTCGCCGATGAAAACCTCCATATTCCTCTGGAAGATATTCAGATCGATGAATCTATGCATTTCATTGAAAGACCAGTAGAGATCATGGACTTTGAAGAAAAACGTTTAAGACGGAGTCGTATTCCAATTGTAAGGGTACGCTGGGAGTCGAAACGAGGACCTGAGTTTACTTGGGAACGTGAAGACTCAATGCGCGAAAAATACCCGCATCTTTTTCCTGTTACCACTACTACTTAAATTTCGGGATGAAATTTCTAAAAGTAGGGGATACTGTAACATCCGTCGAAAAACGGGTTTTCCAAACCCGCTTCGTTTGTTAATCGAATAATCAGTTTCAATTTTTCGTTGCTTATTTAATGCCCATTTTAATTTTAAACAATACATAACTAATAAACATATTAGAATATGGAAACTTAAATTGTTAAAAAGTAAAAATAAAGTGAATAAAAAAGAAATCAGGCTGCCGGGTTTCGAACCCGGGTCAGCCGGAAGACACTAACATCAAACACTTAACCACTCCGCCACTTGCTGTCTTTGTGTAATCTAGGAAACAAATAAAACTTAACTCTACCCGTAAAATCATCCGTTTGCGCCAAAACAGAAACCGCTCATCGGTTTTCAACGGTTCAGACTGTTGAGTGTTCGCTATTACTGATTATAACCGATAAACTCACGTTCTTAATCAATTCAGTCTTTATTAAACTTGAATTCATATGATTTTCGGGTTTAATAACCGAAATCATTTACCTCCAAATTTACACCGGTAATATCATTGTCTCACAACTCAGAAACACTCACAGAACCTCCAATTTCATTTGCGCTCTAATTTCCGTTCGACGGAATCGTTTTCTGATATCGCCGGACTTTCGCCGGAAAACCGTGACATTCATCGAAACGGTAAATTTCTCAATTCTTTCATCTTCTATCCATTGTTAGACTTTTACTAACTCAAACCCTTCAATCAGAATCGGTCCCAGACGACGTTGTCGGATTTTCAGCACTCGCCGGAAAATTTCTGGAAATTCCGAAATCACGCTGTGAATCGATATGAACATCTAAACTCTCTGATAATTCTTGTTTAGTAATTCAATTTCACAATTAGTTAATCAAAACTGTTATTTGGTCCGCTCAGACGGAGTTCATAAAACAGAGCCGACGACTTTGCCGGAGTTCTGAGAAAAATCATCTTTCCGGTACATTCATTCCCAAAACCTTCTCTATCCATTTCATTTTAATCATTTATATGTCTGTTAATCGAATTAAACAAGAACAGTCGAATAATTGTTGTTCTGGGTTGTTTTAACGAAGAAGATGAAGTTTAGTTTGTGTATAAATTTAATATAAATCGGATTATATCTCGGGTCAGACACACAGTCCAGCGGTGGACTGTGTGCATTTGAATCATACAGATACCAGGTTCGAGTCTGTCCTTGTTCCGATTCGTCACAATATTCAGACTTTTTATAAAACCCAAATACGGAAACTTCCAGTTAGTATATAAGTGAAATAAAAACAAGTATTTTAACCAGGTTAGACACACAGTCCAGCGGTGGACTGTGTGCAACGTTAAACAACAGGTCCCTGGTTCGAGACCTGTTATGCACACCAGTTCGATATAATTAAAATCCTTTTTAAAATAAATGAATTTTGAATAAATTAAATAGTATATAAATATAATTAAAAACAGAACTATTTCGGGTTAGACACGTAGCTCAGTTGGTAGAGCTGCGTGCACGCGTACGGGAGGTCACAAGTTCGAACCTCACTCAGTGCAAACAAATACAAGACCGAACCGGTCAACAGTCAATGGTCAACGGTCAACCCAAAAAGTCAACATTTTTTTTATATTTTTATTTATTTATTTAATTTAAAAATCAGTTAAAAATACTTAAAAATAATGTTTTTAAAGTTAGAAAATAACCTTAAACTCACAAAAATAAATCTAAAAACCCTATTAGAATTGTTAATAAAATCCACTTATTTACCGTACCTTTTCGTTATTATTTAGGTTAGTTATTACTCGTCGATCAACCCTCTAAACTCGTGCGCATTCAACATCATCAAACGAACGCACCCAATGTGAGTGAATCTCTACAAATTCCCCGTTTTAATCACATTTTGGGGTGTACCATGTGTCTTATTATTTATTACATTTAAACACTTGTGCATTCATCATATCCATGATCAAATGTGTATTCAATATGTATCAACTGTTTGTGTGGTTAATGTTTAGATTAAATTTATCATTTTCAATATATACATCATCATAGGCCGCCTTTCCCCATTACCTATGAGCGTGAACCGTTCCCCATTACCTATGAGCGTGAACGAGGCGTTGCCAACATACGATCGGCTCCGTTTGATTGAGCCTTGATCACACATACATCATCATAGGCCGTCCGTTCCCCATTACCTATGAGCGGAACGTGACGTTGCCAACATATACATTATCATTCATGTTATATACTCATGCAAGGTGGTTTGTTATTGTTATTGTTATTGTTATTGTATGTTTATTTACGTTTGCTCATATATGATTATTGCACAATTTTTCCATATTAATTATAACAAGAAATCAATAATAAATGTTTTCTAACAAGGTTCACTCGCCAACTTTTGTTGACCCAAAAACCCCCCATTTTTACACATGATACAGGTGATCCAGTTGCAGCAAGAAACATATAGGATGGCTTAGAAGAATAAATCGGTTTAGACTTTGGATTGTTTATTTAGTTACTTTTCTTTGTAATTGTATGAACTTGTTTGGAATATTGAGGATGTAATTTTGAATTTAATAAATATGAAACATATTAGTAAACATCATGAGCTTTGGTGATAACCCAATTATGCCCCGACTCTTATTCCGCTGCGGGTCGGGGTGTGACAAAAGGCGAAAATGACCCTTTTTGTAAGGACCGATTAGTTCACTTTACCGAAAGAGGTTAGAAGCCATGGCAATTCTCACGGACCCATGACCACTATATGGAGGTATCCTCCAACATCGTCAAAAGTTTGGAGCTAGACTCTGTCTCTGAATACGAGGAGTTTCTTCTCGCTTTTAGAAAGGACCCCAAACTCTCAGAGATCCTTTTTACTAAGTGACTGGCATTTCTTTTTCCCTTTCTTTCCGTTGGTCAACAACCAACAAAACAAAATCGTTTAGTTCTTCACTACTTGTACAGGAAGGCCTCTCTTTCTGTATGGGGGGGAATCAAAGAAAGGCAATCAGAGAATGTTTACACTCCATTTTCATTACGAAGATGTATCACGTCAGGATCCGTTGCTCAAACCGAATCACGCCAACGTTATGGAAGTTCTTGGATCGTGTAAAATAAGAGTAGTACCAAAGGTAGCACCTTCTGATTTCATAATAAAAATGGAAAATTGGCTACGGAGATTCCGTGCAGGCAGAAATTAATACAGACACAAAGGGCTTTGACAGGAAAGTCGTTTCGATCCAATCCATTCTTGGGGTCAAATAAAGAAAAAAAGGATATGTCAGTGACCTAGCACGGCAAAGCACTCTCCGAGGTCATGGAATGTCTCATTTTTTGGTAAAAATCGCCGCGATAATGTCTCTGTTAGATTTTCCGGTCGAAATACGGGAAAAGTCCATTCAATTCTTGATGGAAATGGAGTTTTGCGAATTCTCCCCGGAACTGGAAGATCATTTCGAGATCTTCGAACATATTAGGGGGTTCCATGTCACTATTTTAACTTCGGCCAACACACAAGATGAGACTTTACCACCGTGGAGCGGCTTTTTTCAAAAAGATGAGGGGGAAAGTTAGTAAGATGTCGGAGAAGAAAAATATACGAGATCACAAACATGGATTGCTCGTGGCTAAGTATGAATTGAGAAAGCTTTCTCAATTTGTAAAGATACTGATCGATCTAGTGATATGCGGGACAAACATCAAAAGTCTCAGGTGACGAAGAACTCAGCGACGAGTTGACAAAAGAAGCCCTAAAAATGGACATGAACGGTGTTTTGATGGACATAAAGAAATCGTCTTGGTAGCATCAAACCAATAGAACAAGGGTTAGCTCTGTAGCTTGTCTACAAGCAAGGTAAGTAGGTCCAAACGAGCGGCCTGGATGTACCTTTTAGCCGCGAGGGGAACCGGGTAAACAAAGTTGCGATCAGAATGATGGTAGTTTGTTGGGCCTGTTGCTCCCGGAGGCGCTAGTTCGAATCCAGTTCGTGACAACCATAAAGCCTTTGATCATAGAATATCTCGGGACCCCGCTGGTAAATACGGGGCTCTGGCAGCTGCACTTTCTTTTTATTTTCTTTCTTTTTCTTTTTCTTTTTTAATGATGCATCGAATGCTTCCTCTGCTTTCAGTAAAAATCCCATGATCGAGGCACTCTTTCTCTTATAGTGCTCTTTCCTTCCCTTCGAGCTAGCCGGAAGAAATCCATTTCTTTTGTCTGTAAGAGAAAAGGCGCTTATTCCATGAAATAGGATCACAACGGAGTCATGAATAAACAAGAATAGCCACTTCCTTATCTACGCTATTTACTTTCCTCCCCTCGTGGGAAGTAGCAAGAGTCTTTATCTAATCTACTATTGAACCATCTCACCTGAAAGTCAGTCACTACCTTAAGGCATGCCTTGACTCCAAGAGCTAACTCAATAGGACTTGCTTTCCTAAAGAGAAGACAAAGAGGATGACACTGGGGATCGTTCTTACTTAAAGAAATTCCCATGACCTACCTTGAGCTGGTAACTCCAAAATCGATGATTCTTGGCCACTGACTTCTTCTTTCACTCAAATGCCACTGATGCGTAAGACATTGAGTTGGACTACTTTCCTTCTAGTAATGCCTTTCCCTGTGGTCACCTTGCCCTTCTATTTACTAGCTTGGCTATTTCGAAGGATTCGCTTCGGCGGGTGATTAAACTAAAAAAGAATTCTTGAAAGTGGCACTCCTTCCTTGCTTCTTACCCCATAGTGGGAGATTTTTTTACAAACGGTCGTAGATTCCCTGGCTTGGCTAGGAACCTAGTCCCTTCTTGTGTAACAACTTGGAAATCCGTTGTTATATTTTCTTTTGTTTTTTCGTTTTTCTATCCTTTGTAAATCCGAGATTCGGTTGATAATAAAGTTTATGTTAATTAATTATGGTATTGTATGTTATATCGCATCTAATCGCTTATTAAATCGCATCGCTAATCTCATCGCATTGCAAATCGCAATTGTTTATGTGGTTTTTATATTATTTATGTGTTATGTGTGTTTGTGGTTATGTTTACAATCGCTATGCATCACTCTCGCACTCTCAAATCGCTAAATCGCACTATTACATCAACAATAACGCTTAACGCTTTAATTTAACGCTTAATATAACTATTTAATGCGAACTAAATAACCAAACGAACTCTTAACGCGAAACAAACGAAGAAAATCCAATATTTGGACAAGTTCGCTCGAACTTGGTGACCCCAAGTTTGGCCGAACTTGGCTAGCCAAACTCAGTTCCCTCATATAACCTCAAGTTCGCTCGAACTTGTACAATTATGTACAAATTCGGCCGAACTTGACTGGTGACTCTTCAAAATCTGCTAAGTTCGCGCGAACTTGCATGTTTTCATGCAAGTTCGGCCGAACTTTGTCTCATCAGCTCTACTTTTTGCCTTCGCCTATAAATACTCAGCTCATTCCTCTCATTTGAACTTGCTGTAAGTTCGCCCAGAGCTCTCTCAACCCGAAACCTTTGTGTTCTAAGTAAGAATCAACCCGATTTCACTGCAATGATGATTATCAACGATCTACAAAAGTTTACAACGATTTTGGCACTAGGCGTAGCCTTCGTTTTCATCAAAACTCATTCTTTTACAAAAACCTTCATCTTTTTCTTCAAAAAACTTCTGTTTTAAGCTTAGATCTGCACAATACAAGTTCGTTTGGCGATAGTAGAGACTTCCCAAACACGAGATCTGCAAGATCTCGGCTTGTAAGTGAAAGATCTGAGAAAAACCTTTGAAAACCATTGATTTCTACACAAGATACGGACTTTTGATGATGTTTTGTTCATTTTCTGGTATGAAACGAAGCATCTATCATTCAAGATCCAAGATCTGGAAGCACAAGGACGTTTATGTTGGTTTACACAAGCCGGACTAATCCGAAAGAACCCCGAGTTCGCCCCGATTAGCCCACGCTTTTGTAAAACGGCTAAAACAGCTCTAAAAGACCTCTCCGACCTAAGTTTGCTCAGTAGCACAGGGTTGGAGGGATGAACACTCGATTTCCCTCAGCAAACGACGTGAAAACATAAGATTTTGGACCTGAAAACATCAAGTTCACTCGAGAATCACCAGCTTATCAGGTCAAATTCGACCGAACTTGTACCCATTTGGGTCAAGTTCGACCGAACTTGAGTGTTTCTTCACCAAGTTTCTTGCAAGTTTGATCGAACTTGCCAAATCAGTAAGGTTTTCCTACAAGTTCACCCGAAATTGACAAGTTTCTTAGGAAACTCATCAAGTTCAACCGAACTTGGCTATAAATTCACCAAAAATCATGCAAGTTCGCCCGAACTTGGCTACTGCCCTACCAAAACTAACTGTTTCGGCTTTTCGGAGACTGATGCACTTCCGTTCGTGTATGCAGGCTGACCCGACGCTCTTCTCGACTCTCCTCAGAATCTCTAAGCTAACTAAAATACACCCACAGTGAGTATACTTGACCCATTTTCGCTTTAACGCACTTTTTGGGTGTTATATACGTTCCTATATCAAAATCACATCACAAATAAAAACTGTTTATTACGCGCGAATAATCTGATTGTATATGCTTGATACGTGATACTAGAAACATGTGACTAGGACTTATTTTCGTTAACTTGCCTCCTTAGCTAGTATGGTACTATAGTGTGGCTTACACCCGACGGGGTCTAGTTAGGATGGACACGCAAGCCTTCTCATGGTAGTTAGCATGAGAAATGAGCCTATGTTATGTTAAGTGTTTCGGTGTATCATGATGTATAGTTAGATTGTTTCGCAACCGCTTTCTCGACTATGCTAGTATTATTCAAACTCGTATGCTCACCTTTACTTAATTGTATTGACTTGTATTTTAACGTATGTAACAGGTTGAGGATTTATGGATTGGATGCCTTGGATGTCGCATGCGTAGTTTAGTTTATTTTGTTTAGTTAGTTGTTAATGTATTTCAGTTTGGAACTTATGTATGAAATCTAGGGGAAATCAAACCCGGTTGAATTTTATGAGAAATCTCCGTTTTGTAATAATTGTTTAAATGTTGCGTTTAATAGTATGGGATATTAAGCAGGTAGTGATATGTTAAATGATTATTATGGAACATCTTGTGAAATCAATCTGGTCGCCTAGTGCCACTAACCCGATATTTCCGCCATCGGTTGGGGTGTGACAGATTGGTATCAGAGCCCATAACCTTAGGATAATAGGTAGAATTGCCATGATCGACCTAGTAGCATGTTTAAATACCTGATTGACCTATCTTTGACTTAAATGTTAAACCACTTGCCATAAATGCTTAAATGTGCCTTTCCTAAGGCTAACACAATATACACGCTGGAAAACGCTCGTACCACACAACCGAGTGATCAAGTCGAGATTAGGTGTGAAAACCGAGAACTCTCGATAAGATCACTCACTCCGCGCAACCTCTATCGCACGAGATATCTTCATTGAGTTAGGAGTGATATCCAAACCTCGACGAACATCTCCCTTTCTATCTAGTGGAAAGCCCGATGTGATCGGTGAGCATGGCCACGACTAGGAATGATGTTGTTAAGTTAGGGGTGAAACCCGCATCTTAATAAAAAATTCCGTGCTTCGATTTTCAATCTCACCAAAGTCTCGGTTATGCCGATGGTTTGGAACATTTATTAACTGGAAGGGTAAACGTCGTTAGCCGCTTGCGGTTAGAACGTTTATCTATTAGGCCAAAGCGTGGGTCCGAATGCAAAGGGTAATCGAACCACTTTGGGTAGTCTAACGTCTCAAAACCCCGGACACTCTCAATTGATTTAAGCCTATATCGTCGATTTACGCATCATCGAGTTTATTATTATTTATGTGTTTAAAATTTTGAGAATTTTCGCTTTGTTCGATTTCTCTCTTATTCTATTTCTCGATTTATCGCATTTACGATCCATTGAATGTATGCACAACTCGCACAGCTCTCGTAATCTAAAATGCTAATTAATACACAAACCAAACTAATCGCTTAACTCATTTACGCCTATGAGGATGTGTGCCTCATACGCGGTATTTATCTCGCTTATCTTGCTATTATATATTGCTTATATCTCGCTTATATCTCGCATCTCATATCGCGCTACGCATGATGGTTAATTAGAAGGTGAATACGTGCAAAATGTGTGCTTACGTGGATTATGTGCTTACGTGCTTATGTGCTTACGTGTTTACGTGCCTATGTGTTTATGTGATTTTGTGCCTTGTATGAATAATTATAATAAATATTTTAAACATAACTCTATTATAATCGAATCTCGTCTAATCCAAATCTTCGTGTAGATGTCGTCACTCGGATCCCATACTCGCCGTACTGCTCGACGCCTGAGTCCGTGACACAAGCTATAACCGCTGGAGAATTTCTAACCGACGAATCAAGTCGGAAATCAGACCAAATTCATCGATGACCTGCCTTATAAATACCCCCTCAAACCTCTGCAAGCTTTTTCGCTCAAAACCGCACCTTTACCCGACGTAATTCCACTCGCCGGAAAAGTTCTGCACCTCGCCAGAAAACCGAACCCTTCACTTCTGAGCCTTACTGAACCCCCTGAGCTTATACCGAAGTCACCCACATCCTTTTCAAGCTTGCTGAAGACTCTCTGCCGCAAGACACACGACGCCGGAATCTTTTGCTGTCACCGGAGTTTTGCCGGAGAAACAGAGAAGTCCAGTCGGTATACCTTACGCTTAAATCTTTCATTCTTTTTATATATCTCACATGTAATTAACCACCAGACACTAACGAACATGATTAAAACTTTGAACCAGTCAGTCATCGTTCTGGTTAAGACTGACGAAGAAGACGAAGTTTCGGTAACATATAAGTTTAATTTAAATCAAGTTATAACTCGGGTTAGACACACAGTCCAGCGGTGGACTGTGTGCACATTAAACACGTAAACGTCTCGAGTTCAAATCTTGTCCCACGCATGCTTGCCTTAATAAAAATGCTCTTTTTTTTAACAGAACCGGAGTCAAGACGCAACATGTTAAGTTTAATAAAAACCAGAATAATAACCAAGATAGACACACAGTCCAGCGGTGGACTGTGTGCGCATTTAAAACACAGGTCACGAGTTCGAGTCCGGACTACCGCACCGGCCCGGACAATTATCAAACTTTTTATTAAGTCAGAAATGAAAATACTTAGTTTGTATTTAAGTATAATAAAAATCAGTTTATTTAACAAGTTGGACACACAGTCCAGCGGTGGACTGTGTGTTAACATAAACCACAGGTCCCGGGTTCGAGACCTGTGGAGCGCACCGAGTCTTTGGATTAAAATCGTTTTTAAAAATAACGGATTTTCTGTTTAATCTAATTAGTATATAAATATAATTAAAAACAGAAATATTTCGGGTTAGACACGTAGCTCAGTTGGTAGAGCTGCGTGCACGCGTACGGGAGGTCTCGGGTTCGAGCCTCACCCAGCGCACACTTATACGCATACGAACCGGTCAAACAGTCAAGGTCAATGGTCAATGGTCAACGGTCAAAAAAGTCAACTTTTTTTTATTATTTTTATTTATTTATTTTAATTAAAAATCAATTAAAAATACTTAAAAATAACATTTTTTAAGGTTAGAAAATAGCCTTAAACTCACAAAAATACACCCAACAATCCTACTAAAATGGATTAATAAAATCCGTTTACTTACCGAACCATAATGCTATTTATCTAGGTTAGTTTCACTCGTGGTTAAAACCAACTTCGCGTACATTCAACATTATCAACCGAACGCACCTAAGATGAGTGAATCTTACAACTCCCCCTTTTAATTACACGTTTTGGGGTGTGTCATGTGTCACAAAATAATTAACTCGTTTATTTAAACTTGTGCCATACCATATTATGATCTAAACTTAGATTGTTTATATTGTTGTGGTTATGTATTTCATTTTGTCAACTTATATGAAAGTCATTCATTAAGCCCATCAGTTCCTCGTAGGAGACGAGCTGAGCAACGCGTGCCTCAAAACAAATCCATTATTGTTCATGTGTGTATTATTGAGTTTATATTGTTTGTAGTTATGTATTTCATATTGTCAAGTTTATGCAATTCATTCATTAGGCCCATCAGTTCCTCGTGAGAGACGAGTTGAGCAACGCGTGCCTCTAAACGATCCCTTATTGTTCATGTGTGTATTGTTTAATATTAAATTGATTGTTGAATAAGTTTACATCTATTTTTACTCATGTGTGGTTGTGCACTCTATTTTATAATCAATTAAATAAACTTGTTCAAATGTTTTCCATAGGATTCACTCGCCAACTTTTTGTTGATCCAAAAACCCTTTTTACACATGATACAGGTGAACAGGATGAAGCAAGGAAAACATAGAAAATGCCTTAGAAGAAAACAAAGAAGCTTAGATTGATGTTTAGGTCATGATGTAATTATGTTTGTAAATTTCCATTAAATTGTATTAATGAATATGAACGTTAAAATAAATGTCATGAGCTTTGATAATAGCCCAATCATGCCCCGATCACCTTTTCCGCTGTGGGTCGGGGTGTGACACTATCTTCCACAGCCCCTCTCCCAGGGCAATGTCGCTTTCTACTCAACCACCTTCACCGATACCTTCACTTCCACCCACAATTGTACCATTGCTGAATGCAATTAAATTAGTTCAGACACAAACCAGCACTTCTCAACAACCTATTACTGAGAATATACTTCATCCAATGGCTGGGTCTGATTCTTTATTCATTGCTAGCCCATCAGCAAATGAAGAGGCTACATCCCTTGGGTTACATGTAACCCTTGGTGATATTTCAACACAAGAAGCCACTACAATTGCTGAACTCCCTAGTTCTCAGTTGGATAGTGGTTTCATTAATAAGACTTGGTTGAAGGCAACCACTGCTGAGGCAACAACTGTTACCTCTATTGTGGGAAGTCCCCAGTACCAAGACAAAGGGGCATCTATGTTTGAAGCTGGTCCTAAAACCACTGCTCATGATAACATAGATATAACTACCACCACTGGTAGGAGTTCAGATGATCCTATTAAATTAGGTGATGATCTAAAATACCAGGATTTGACGGAGAGAGTGACCAGAATAGAAAACTCTGTTGGTGAAATCAAAGATTTACTAAAGCAGATGATAGCTACAAAAAGTCAAACCTCTGTTCTATCCACTGCTGATCTCAAAGAAGCTCTTAACCATCTGTTTCAACATCAACAACAATATTTGGATTTACAACACAAGCATCATGTGAATAATGTTCGAAACATGTTTGAATCAAGGTATCAAGACACTGCAGCAGACATTAAAGCCATCAAAGCACATCTACTCACAACCACTGGGCATGCACCTCCAACGGTTATATTTGTTACAACAGATGAAGCCAAAAAGGGGGAGAAACCTTTGGGTCCAAAGAAGCTAACAATAGATGATGATAAGGCCAGACCTACATTGAACATTCCAAGGCCTGATGGTTCAAAGAAGATAGATTTAACTGAAGAAATAGTGGCCAAGGCAAGGGCTAGTCACAAGGAGCAGAGTGTTGGTTGAGAAAAAGATTGATCAGAAAAAAGAAAAAGGAGAGGTTGGTACTTCATCAAAAAGAGCTCCTGCTAGAAAAGCCAGACAACCAACATCCACACCTCCTAAAACTAAGCCTGAAACCAATCCAACCATGAAAACCTCTGCCTCTCAAAAACCTATCACATCTTCAAAACCACAACCCACATCCACACAAGCAGATGTTACAGCAACTGTTGTGTCAACATTTGTTGATACAGCAGAGGTTGCAACAGATGCAACTTCATCCACTGCCATGATCACATTTCCCACATCAACTCAACCATTATCTACACCACCAAAAATCCCACAACCACCATCACCTACTTTAAGGTTTAAAAGGAGGAAAATCACAAAAGTGATAAATGATGATGAGATCTCTGCACCTCTTCCACTATCATCATCACTAGTGATCCCCACATCGGTTCTTACAACTTCTTCAACTCTTAAAGTCATTCATGCATCAAAGTTGTATCCTCTTGATTTACCAGCAGTCAGGGAAGAGATTCTAAGTTTCTTTTCAGAGGATGACCCTGAAAAAAGAACAATTCTATCCCTTGATGGCTATCCAAGACCAGCAAATGTTGATGCCTATCTAGAATTGAAAAAGAAGCAAGCAGAGGATATTGCCAAAAGAAAATCAGCTGGTAAAAAAGGATAGAGAGATACAGATTATCATGTCCTTTCAACTGAGTAAAGTGACCATTCTACAAAATTTTGTCAAGGATCTGAGCAACCAGTTGTCAGTAAGGGAAGATAAGTTGCTCAAGAGTGAACTCATTGAGTATATCATGGAAAAGAAGATGTATAAGGCAACAAGGCCACAGTTCAGGGATTGGAGCATAGATGAACTAAGGGAGGAAATCAACAGAATGCAAGAAATGTTGAAAGACCCTCTTAAAAAGCCAACTCCTCCCAACTGGGATTTATACAAGAAAGATATCACTGAAAATGCTTTGAAGTTGAAGAGAATGAAGCAAGAACTAATTCAAAATCATTATGGTTCCAAAAACCAAGTGATGAGATGGGGTGTGGTGAGGTGTTAGACACTTAAAAAAGTTTGGAAGAAAGAAGGAAAAGGATCCATCCATGCCTCCCAAGCCTGACTACTCAAAGGAAGATGCTATCCTCAGAGCTCAACTCTCTAAAAGGTCCAGCTCAAGATCTGCCCACTCCACACTTGCCCTGCAACACAGGAAAAAGCAAGGGGAGATGAATGAAAAGACTGACAAAGAGTTTGAGGATACATTTATCAAAGAAGGGATTCAGAATATGATTGATTATCACACAGATGTTACAAGTGCCAAGCTGGCCAAAGATTTGTCAAAGATGGCTCATTTACAAACCTCTGCAATAAAGGCTCCTTCAAGAAAACCATCAGACCCAAAAATTCTAAATGGAAGGTCGACAAAGACACCCATGAATTGACATTGCTCAAGTCTGATGGTGCAGCCACTAAACTATCCATGGAAGATGCTTATGGGCTTACAGTAGAAGACTTCTAAGAACTACTATGTTTAGAGCTGGTGAAGGATGCTGATGACATGGAATCTCTTAACTTTGAACTTCAATTCAAAGGTCAAATAAGAGAATTCCTTCTGAGGAATAAAAACCAAGAATAAAGTGTTTTTGGCATCATCTGTTCCAGGGGGAGATTGTTGGGATTGAACCCTATGAAAGGAACAGATGATATAAAGCCAAACAACACTATCCGAGCTTTGGTTCAACTATCAGAGGTTACATCCTCTGATGTACTTACACTGCTTTCCATAAAGACTGCTCATCCTATCATCTGTTTTCACAAAGCTTCAAGGTCTGCCAGAGTTAACAAGGACAGAGGATAGGAATCAAAGTTTAGTCATTAGCTTAGTTAATCAATGTAACACTGCCAAGCACTGATAGTTAGTATAAGCAGTGTTTAGAGTTAGTTACATATTGTTTCCTGTCACTATCAACCCTGACGTCATCAAAGATGCTCATAGGTTAGATAGTTAGTATAAATAGGCAACTCTTGTAACCTTTAAACTTGTCTCTTAAAAGATCAACTTTCGCATATCATCTTCTCTGTATTTTCTCATTACCAAACTGTAATTGCAAAGGCTGAGGGGAGTTTGTGAATCACATGCAAGTTAATTAACTTGAAAGCATGATGATGATGAAAACAAACGACCATTGCTTGTAGTAAAAGTTTTCCATCTTAATCCGCTGCAAATCTCTTTTAACTCAATCATTTTCCATTTTTGAAATAAAAACTACAAGTAATTCAAACTCAGATCCTAATAAACCTTCATGCTCGCCGTTGAGATCAATGATCAGCGAATCCAAGATGGGTATTTCAAGAATCATGCGAAGGTTGCCAATCAAGCCATCATCGAATCAACCGCTGCTAACCACCAAGTGACCCGAAGGGAAAGCGTCTGGGACGCAAAAGAGGAAACCCGAGTAAGAACTATCCTCTCGCCGCTCCAGTAAACCCGCAGCCGCTTCAGTCAGACGCTCTGAACGCACCTTCAGCTAAGCATGCGTACACCGGACCTCACCCTTTGTGCCCTAAGTGCACTTATCATCATGCCGTTGGTGGCAACTGCCATTTTTGCACAAACTGCAACATCTATGGCCACTTTACTGTGAGTTGCCGTACCGGCCCTCGTCAGCCAGCTCATCAGGCTCCAGCAGCTCCAGCTTTACCTGCTCCTCCTCAAGCCAACCAGCAGCAAGCTCCAAAGGCACGAGTATGCTTCGTGTGTGGTGATCCGAATCACTTTGCTAATGTTTGCCCAAACCGCACCATGAAACAAGAGCCGCAGAAGCAAACACCACCACCGTAGCCTCAGCAGCAACAACAAACTGCGTGTGGAAGAGCTTTTAACCTCAATCACCGCCAAGCCCAGAATGACAACAATGTTGTCAATGGTACGTTTCTCGTTAATGGTATTTATGCTTCATGTTTATTTGATACTGGTGCCGACAATTGTTTTGTATCGTTATAATTCGAAAAGGTTTTAAAATGCAAGCGCGCTAAACTCCCAAAGACTTTCGATGTGGAAGTCGCCACCAGAAGAACCGTTACTGTTACTTTCGTCTTACGTGGTTGCAATCTCGATCTCAACAACCATGTCTTCTCGATCAATCTCATACCTATGCAGTTAGGTAGCTTCGATATCATAGTAGGCATGGATTTTCTTCGTGAGAATCATGCTGAAGTTGTATGCTTTGATAAAATGATTCGTTTCCCTGTTCCTAACGCATCAACTTCATGTTTATGGTGAAACTCCCTGAAAGACGTTGATGCTTTTGTCATGTACTCGAGCACACAAATGCTTGCAAAAGCGATGTGTTGCCTTCGTCGCCCATATTGTGAACCCGGAGAAAGAAAAGAAGACTTATAAAGATGTTCCCTTTATTTGTGAATTTCCTAAGGTCTTTCCCGAAAATTTACCCGGTTTACCCCCACTCGAGATGTTGAATTCCGTATCGATTTAGTTCCCAGAGCTACTCCCGTTGCTAAAGCTCCTTATCGCCTCGCACCATCCGAAATGCGCGAGCTATCAAGCCAACTTCAAGAGCTTCTTGATAAAGGCTTCATACGCCCGAGCACTTCGCCATGGGGAGCTCCTGCACTTTTCGTGAAAAAGAAGGACGGATCGTTCCGTATGTGCATCGATTATCGTGAACTTAATAAACTCATGATAAAGAACCGCTATCCTCTTCCTCGTATCGACGACTTGTTTGATCAGCTTCAAGGTGCTACTTGTTTTTCTAAGATCGATCTTCATTCCGGTTATCATCAGCTACGCGTATTGGAAGAAGACATTCCTAAAACCGCCTTTCGTACCCGTTATGGCCATTTCGAATTCGTGGTCATGCCTTTTGGTCTAACCAATGCACCCGCGGTTTTCATGGATTTGATGAACCGTGTATGTAAAGCCTTCTTAGATCGTTTCGTCATTGTGTTTATCGATAACATTCTTATCTATTCGAAGTCGAGAGATGAACACTTGCGTCATCTCCGTTTAGTCCTCGAACTTCTTCAAGGTAATCGCCTTTATGCTAAGTTTTCTAAATGTGAATTCTGGCTCGAAGAAGTCCAATTTCTCGGCCACATCGTTAATAGTCAAGGAATTCACGTCGACCATGCAAAGACCAAAGCCGTCAAGAGTTGGATTACACCGAAGAATGCATCCGAAATCCGTTCATTTCTTGGATTGGCGGGTTACTACCGTCGATTCATCGCTGACTTCTCGAAAATCGCCGTTTCGCTTACCGCTTTAATGCATAAAGATAAACCTTTTGTTTGGGATTCCCAGCAAGAGGAAGCTTTTCGAACTCTCAAGCGTATGCTATGCAACGCTCCTATCCTCGCTTTACCCGACGAAAACGACGATTTCGTTGTTTATTGTGATGCCTCGAATCTTGGCCTTGGTTGTGTGCTTATGCAACGAGACAAGGTTATCGCGTATGCGTCTCGCCAACTCAAGATCCACGAGAAGAACTACACAACCCACGATCTCGAACTTGGTGCAGTTGTTTTTGCATTGAAGATATGGCGACACTACCTTTACGGTACAAAGTGTACGGTCTTCACCGACCATAAGAGCTTGCAACATATCTTTAATCAAAAAGAACTAAACATGTGACAACGACGATGGGTTGAACTTCTCAACGACTACGATTGTGAGATACGCTACCATCCCGACAAAGCAAACGTCACCGCTGATGCTCTAAGTCGACAAAGCTATGTATATAATATTCATGACTCTTAAGGTTGTGCTAAACTTGAAACCCTCATCCGTGCCGCTCAACACACATGTTTTAACGAGAATACCTTGGAAGAAGAAATGAAATGTGGTGCCGAAACTCAGCTTGTATCTAAATCTGATGGTATTTATTACTATCTCAATCGCATTTGGATCCCCAATCGTGATAATCTTCGTAAGTTGCTAATGGACGAATCTCATAAATCCTGATATCCCATTCACCCCGGAGCCGACAAAATGTACCAGGACCTTCGTCCTAAGTACTGGTGGCCGGGCATGAAAAAGGATATCACCTTGTACGTCTCAAAATGCTTAACTTGTTCGAAGGTTAAAGCTGAACACAAAGGCCCTCTGGCTTACTCGAACAACCCGAAATCCCGATGTGGAAGTGGGAGAGTATAGCTATGGACTTCGTTACTAAACTCCCGCATACTTCCTCTGGTCACGATAGCATTTGGGTTATCGTTGATCGTCTTACTAAATTCGCGCACTTTATTGCTATACGAGAAGACTTTAAGGTCGAACGATTAGCCCGAATCTATACCGACGAAGTTATATGTCGACACGGGACGCCTCGTGACATCATTTCTGACCGCGACGGTCGTTTTACCTCGCGTCTCTGGGAGACCTTTCAATCCGCTCTCGGTACTACTCTCAGTCTCAGTACCGCTTTTCATCCTCAAACCGACGGTCAGACTGAGCGCACGATCCGCACCCTCGAAGACATGCTTCGTGCGTGCATCATAGATTTCGGTGGTAACTGGGATACACATTTACCTTTAATCGAATTCTCGTACAATAATAGTTATCATACCAGCATTCAAATGGATCCTTTTGATGCACTGTATGGAAGAAAATGTTGATCGCCTATTGCATGGCATGAGATCGGAGAAGCACAAATCACCGGTCCCGAGTTAATCCAAGAAACGACTGACAAGATCCTCCAGATCAGAGGCAATCTCTTGAAAGCTCGGAGTCGTCAAAAGAGTTACGCCGACAAACGTCTCAAGCCCCTACAGTTCGAAGTGGGAGACCATGTACTCCTAAAAGTTGCACCTTGGAAGGGGGTGGTCCGCTTCGGAAAGAAAGGAAAGCTAGCGCCTCAATACGTAGGACCCTTTAAAATCCTGGAAAGGATCGGCAAAGTGGCTTACCGACTCGAAATGATGGACTTATTATATATTATATAATATATACGTAAATAGACTTATACATAACCAAACTTTTGACAATGATCATATGGTTACTTCTCCTAACTTTAGGTTATATTATCTCCGACTTAACATTCTCGTTACGATTCTAATGGGCATGACCCATGAAACCACCATCACCTTTATGGGATTTATAGTGTCAAAATGAGAGCTAACGTCTAGATAATTACTTTCTTGAATACATACATTTCACATACTTTAAGCTCCTAATCCAAGTCCCCCATTATCATTCCAATATTCACACACTATGTTTCCTCGTGTAGGATAACTCGGTGTCCAGTCCTCCAATCAACCATACTCTTCACGGGATTTAACAAAGGAAGCTTTGCAAAACCGTGAGTACACTCGAACACCCTTTTTACGCTTTACACTTTTAGGTGCAACATGTTTACCTATTAAATTACACAACTCACACTTAAACTTTATGCAAACACAAACAATCCATCATACATGATAAGATACGTAATACGTGATTTGTACAATTGGAACATTCTTATATGATGCTATTTGTCATTAACTTCGTACGAGCCTCCACTTAACATATATAGCGGTATAGGAGTAACGCATCGCCTGTATTCTTGTAGTCATGTTAAGTATTCTATTATTTCGGTGACACTAGAGGAATGACTTGTATAATCGCATGCCATGTTTACATTAATCTAGTATACTATTTTGCCATGTGGAATAGTTTAAATGCTTTACATACGTATGCCATATTAAACTTGTGTACTCGCCAATGCTTTTGTGTTGAACTATACTTTTAAACATGTTGCAGGTTGATGATGTTGAATATGACGAAATCTAATAGGGACGACCACTAGAAACGCATTTAGAATTTCTAGATTTTGTTATTTCGTTATGTCAAACTTTGTTGTATTTGAATTTACCCATGTTGTACTTTGTTTCCTTGTAATGTTTTGATTATGATTATCAATGTAATGAAATCGGTTTTGAATTTAAATATTGTCACAATAGCGTTATGATGTCTCGAGCAATCTATTTCGTCTCACTCCGCTAATTCCACCATCGGTTGGGGTGTGACATAAATAAACCCCCATCTCTTCTCCCAAACCTACATCTCCTGCATATAGTTAATTATTTACCATAAATATCTTCTTTAATGGAAAACGAATATACTTTTAGATATTCAATTTTTCCCATGATAGAATTTAAACCCTCTCCACTTGAGACTTGCGAGGGGTTACAAATCAAAAACAGCTTAGCGGTAATGATAAATAAAAACTATTTTGAAATATTTATAAATTAATTGACTTAAGAGTAACTACACGTTTCTTTATAATTAATAGTGGAGAACCTGTGCGTTGCGGCAGACTCAACATTACGCGACGTGAACAAGATACGCATCAGGCAACTGACTCATAAGTTTGGTTTTGCGATTGGTTCTATAAAAGTTTTTGGTTGGTCGGTTACAAAGTTTTCAAGACATCCCAAACAGTTTGGTTTACGTTTATACCAAAAACGGACTATAGATAATCGGACGAGACCATAAGAAACTAAGAATAAATCAACTTTGCATATTTTAAAATTTTGTATTATGATATAAATATAATACAATGGACTAATTATAAACTAAGCTATACTAACCATTTTATTCGGTTTCGTTGTTTCTAAACCATCTGCTGACTTTGAATTGCACTCTTGGTTGTTTCTTTCATTTTTCCACTTTTGCCGTCTCACCCTTCAAATTTGTATGTCATGAATATTAAGTAATTGATGATAGTACAATGTTTAATAAAAAATGTTTAACTATGCAGTTTGTATTACGCATTTTAGGTAGTTTTTATATTTGCATTTTTATAAATACCCAATATAGGTTGAAAACATGAAACCTAACCGAAACCGAACCATTAACGGTTTAGTTTTAATTTTTAACGGTTTGTTTTGATTTTCTGTAATTAAAGACTATTACTAATGGTTTAGCTCACAGTTTGACCTAAAAACCGTCAAACCATACTGTAAACACCCCTAATTATAGGTGGCAAGACTGGCGGTCGTTGGTCAATGGGTCATATAAAGTTCAAGGCAAAGAGTCCACAAGGTCTTGGTTAATGCCTTCACTCTCTTCCAAAAGAACCACCATGATTGTCATATTGCTGTAATAAGAGTCCAAGAATGTTCATCACTACACATATTTTATAATAACAAACATGAGACATAAACTTAAAGCTACTTGTTTGAATTTCTCATTAGATTATCAAACTGAATATTATGTAGCAAAAATGAACATGACAACAACAAAAAATGTTGTGAACATTTCATTGATTAAATCATCATATTCAAGATCCAACATCACAATAAGTGATTTATATTTAGCTACAGTTTCAAAGATAGTAACTCTTCTCCCATAGCCTTCGATATCTCTTACCCATTAAATGTGCTAACAATTAAATGAAAGATATCCTGAAGCATGAAAAAACAACCATTAGAACGAAAATTCAAACTAATTGAATCAAAACTCACAATTAACTTTAACCAAATTCTGCCACAACAAAGTACACAAACAACAAAACCTAGAACAAATGAAACCAGAATATACAACTGAGCAATTTTGAACTGCAATGAGGATCAAACCCTCTACCACTTTTACCACCGCCACAACCTCCTTTACCTGACCTAGTACCTCCGCCAACACCACCTTTACCGCCATTGCCTCTGCTGCCGCCGCCGCTTCCTTTGCTGTCATCCATGCTTAGTATGCTACTTTTTTTGAACGCTTTTAAAAAGACGTATTTGATCAGAAATTGGTACGAATATGGTATACCACATTACAAGGTATTTATAGAGGATTTTTTATTACTAAAAATAAATGAAATAAGTTATTAAGATCTCTTAGAGATTCCATGAAGCTAGTAGCCTAAATCCCTTCGGTTTTCCGGATTAATTTCTTTGAAGCTAACTTTTAAGTCATTTACCTCTTAATTAATTATGATTAGTTTTTCATTTGATGATTTTATTAATAATCAAACGATTTTATAAGTTTTTTTTTGAAAGGTGAACTTCATTAGAAACAAGGGGAAACAACCCCAGCAACAAACCGAGAAACAAAAACGGAAATCACAACATGTACATGGGGTATTTACATCATTCCACCCAGTCGAGACCCTTAAGCTTAGACCTGTTATTCAACCATAAAAACCTAAAGCCTTATGTCTCCCAAGATGTCACCGCTTCTACCAGAACTGTTCGAGAATATGATGGAGTTTCAGGCTTTCCAAATACACCAGCACCCCAACACTAACAACCCTTTCACCACCTCTTGTGCTTCTTTTCTTAACTTACAGAACTTGTAATAGTCGAAAACGTCCTTGACCACAAAAGCGAAAAACTCTGGAATTCGAGCCCACTTACAAAGTTCCATCCATACCTTCAAAGCAACCGGACACCCAGTAAAGTGGTGATCGGCGTCTTCATCGTTCTCTTCACATAAAACACACGTTAAATCAGGGATTAAGTTATTCCTTTTAGCAAGCGCCTTTCTTGTCGGGATTTTGTACATGAAGGTTCTCCACGCGAAAATGTTAACCTTCGCCGGGATCCACTTACTCCACTCAAAAATATGTATGGAGTAATCCGCTCTTTCTTTGATCAAAAGTCTTCTGACCGATGCCGTAGTAAACTTGCCATCTTTATTACCACTCCATGCCCAAGTATCTTGTCTGTCCTCAATGTTAATCGAAGCTAGAAGATTAACACACTCCTGAAGCTCGGAGAGCTCCGACTGAGATGTAGGGGGCTGAAGCCACTGCCAGTTCCGTCCTGAAGATCCCTCCTGCTCCACAACTCTGTCCGTAATCTTACACCCTTTCATCTTTTCTAGAGCAAATAATCTTGGCCATCTCAACATAACCGGAACTTCTCCGATCCAAACATCCAGCCAGAATCTGATGTCGTTTCCGTTACCCATAGTGCCTTTCATCATATAACTAGGAATTTTACCATTAATAAGAATTTTCTTTTCTAATCGGACAATGTTATTCCAAGTCCCCGCAATGTTCGGATTAGAGGGGAGATCCGACCATCTGTAATTCGATCCGTGGTATGCCTCTATAACCGCTCTCCATAAGCTTCTTGTTTCCGTCTTGAACCTCCATACCCATTTGGTAAGAAGGGAGTCATTAGTCGTCTTTAACCTACATATGCCCAATCCACCCAACTTTTTAGGTAACGCCACTTTTTCCCAAGCAACCCAGTGCATTCTCTTCACCACATCATTCCCCCCCTAGAAATTTCTTCATCAACGCCTCCAGAGTATCCACCACTTTAGCTGGAACCTTGAAAAGAGAAAAGAAGTAGATGGGGAGGCTTTCAAGGACAACTTTTATAAGGGTCACCCTACCACCAATCGATAAGGAGTTAGCCTTCCACCCACTAAGACGCCTCTGGAAGGTTTCCACAACTGGGTACCAATTGCTAATTCTATTCATGTTCGCTCCTATGGGAATGCCCAGGTAAGTGAAAGGAAAAGATCCTTTTTGACATCCTAATATTCCAGCCATGTAGTCCAATTCTTCTTCATTGACTCCAACTCCAAATAGATTGGATTTATAGAGATTAATCTTAAGACCGGAGCATACATGAAAAATCCTCAGAATTCTAGCAACTTTCTTTATATTAACTTCACACCATTCTCCCATTATTAACGCATCGTCTGCATAAAGAAAGTGTGATAGGACTGGCCCACCTGAATGGATCTTTATCCCTTTGAACAAATCTAGATCACACCCATTGGATATAAGTTTCGAGAGGACTTCCATAACTATAAGAAAAATGAACGGAGATAGCGGGTCCCCTTGGCGTAAACCCTTCTGACATTTAAATTCGAAAGTTGGAGCCCCATTAACTAGAACTGAGGATCTGGCAGAATCTAAAATGCCCCTAACCCAAGTGCACCATCTATCCGGGAATCCCATTTGGGATAACGTTGAGACTAGAAAATTCCAGTTGACAATGTAGTAAGCTTTCTCGAAATCAATCTTTAGAAAAAGGCCCTTTCCTTCTTATATTTCAGCCATGAAATAAGTTCATTCAGCATCAACGGTCCGTCCAGAATGTATCTGTCTTTCACGAAAGCTGATTGCGATATCGACACCACAGTCCCAACCACCATCTTCAACCGGTTGGCGAGAATCTTTGAAATAACTTTGCTAATCGCCCCGATAAGGTTTATTGGTCTGTAATTTTTTAAGCTGGTAGGATCCTTACATTTAGGAATAAGAGTTATGAACGATGACCCGCACCCATGACTGATCGCCCCGGTTGAAAAGAACCTCGACATAACCCTCAAAAAAATTTCTATCAAAGAGATGCCAGAACCGTTTGATAAATCTGAAGTTAAGCTCGTCGGGGCCAGGGGCCCGATCAGACCCACACTGAAAAACAACTTCTTTAATTTCTTTCTCCGAGAACGGCATAACAAGACCCGACCCGACCTGTCCTCTTCAGCTAAACTGCGTAACCCCGGACATAACAGACTGGGCCTGCTATAATGCACTTCCGTAAACAGATTTCTAAAAAACTTTAATACCTCTCTTTTGATCTCAGATGGTTTTTGAACCCAATCCCCATTTATAGACAATCCGTGAATTGTGTCAGAAGCTTTTCTCCTATTCACGACCCCGTGGAAAAAAGAAGAATTATCATCGCCATCAATAGCCCATCGAATTCTGGACCGTTGTTTAAGGTCTCTCGATTTATTTTGTTCTATAATTCCCAAGTTTTTCTTGCATTCGACTTTGACCCAGGCTTCTTCCTCCTCCAAATCGCTTAATTCAGCTAGCACTTCCAAATTTTCCAGATGTTCTCTAAGTTTTTCCTCTTCCTCCTTTTCTTTGCTCTTCATGATATCCCTCCATTTTTTATCGAATCCCTCACGTGTTTGAATTTTTTTGTTCAAAACCACATCTGGAGGCTCCTCCTCCCTGTAAACTCCTCCGCCAATCTATCAACCAATTCCACATATCCTTCTTTATCAAGCCAAGAATTAAAAAAAAGGGGCGAGCAACGAAGTTTTTACTAGTCGTGGATAGTAAAATGGGATTATGATCCGAATGGACTCTCGGGAGAGCCCTGAGGCACGCTTCCGGCCAATCACTTGAAAAAATTAAAACAAACTAAATAGCGATCGATCTTGCTCATCTTTGAACCGCTCTCCGCAAGATAGGTGTATCTTCTTCCTTTCATCTCATATTCAACCAAACCGGCTTCAGCAATAAAGGAGTTAAACGCCTTGGCACAGGAAGCCATAAAAATGGAGTTCTTTCTTTCTTCCTGCCGCCTGACTGCGTTAAAGTCACCCATGATAACCCATTGACCCGGGACGGTGTTAATCAACCCCTTAATATTATCCCACAACATTTTTAAGAGGGATTCTTGGTGGCGCGTACACGTTTACCAAATTAACCTCTTTGTTTGAGCCGACTAACCTCCCTCTAAGCATCAGGTAATACTAGTGCTTGACCGCTTCAACCTTCTTGAATATTTTCGGATCCCACATACTCAGGATTCCTCCCAATCTACCACTAGCCGCAACCCAGTCCATCTCAAAACTATTATCGCCCCAGTACTTAGCCATATCTAAATCCCCCAAATCCGCAAATTGAGTTTCTTGGACAGCGAAAAAGGAGACCCCATGCTCTCTTTTCAAGTCTTTCACCCACCCAGCTTTGGACTCCGCCCCTATACCTCTGATATTTAAAGATAAAAGGTTCATAACTTACCGGTTTGAATTCCTTCTTCCGTAATTGTTTCCTTGACCAGCCCTCTGAATTGTTGCAGATCTGCTCCGAGTTTTAAAGCCATCTCAATGGTTTCATTAGTCTCCATTTGGACATTACCAATCTCTTCTAGATCAGTATTCATCCCAATTCCATCACCTGGTCCTGCCTCCTTTTCCTTCCCTAAAATCGCCCCAGCTGACCCAGGAAGAATCGGACCTGGATTCACATCTAAATCCAGAGACAGTGTAACATTTGTCAAAAACGGGTTTTACCAAACCCGCTCCGGTTGTAATCGAATATCAAGTTATTAATATTTTGTTGCGTATTTATGTTTATTTTGATTTTTAATGATACATAATTAATAAACAAACTAAACTATAAAAGTTATAATTGATAAAAAGTATAAAAAAAATAATTAAAAAGGAAATGAGGCTGCCGGGACTCGAACATGGGTCAGCCGGAAGAGAACTCAAAGACTTAACACACACACGCATAACCACTCCGCCACTTGTTGTTTTCTGTCAACTCTAGGAAACAAATGAGTTTTATAGTCAATCATAGATCAACCGGTTGCGCCAAAAACTGAAAACCGTAATCGGCTATTCAACCGTCTAAAACGTTTGAATAATCGCGAATTCTGGTTTATAACCGATGCACCGACGATTCTAATCAATTCAGACTTGAATTAACTTAAATTCTGATGATGATCGGTTTTATAACCGAAGATATTCAATATCTGAATTACTTCAATCAAAGACTTCTCTCGCGACTCAGAAACATTCTACAAACCTGCCATTTCACTTTCGTCATACATTCAGTTCATCAGAAAAGTTTATTATACTCGCCGGAAAATTTCTGCAAGTCGCCGGAAAACCGTATCCTCCATCAAAACAGTAAGTCTTTCAATTTCTTCGTGGTCTATCAATTGTTAAGCTATTGCCAACTCAAACCTTTCAATTGAAATCAAATTCAGACGCCGTTATCGGATAATTCCTGCTCGCCGGAAAACCTCTGAAAGTTCTTATCTTCCACTGTGAAACGGTATGGACATTCAAACACTCTGTTAACGCTTGTTTAGCACTTCAATTCCACGATTAGCTAATCAAAACGGTTAATTTGCTTGCTCAGTTGAAGTTCATAAAAACAGAGCCGACGCCTTGCCGGAATTCTGAGTTAAATTATTCCTCCGGTATGTTTGATTCCAACATCGTCTTTGTCATTTCATCTTAGTCTTATGAATGTGTTAATCGTTTTAAAACAAGAAACAGATGGGTAATTTGCTGTCTGTAAAAATTAACAGAGAAGATGAACTATGCTAACATTATAAGGATAATTAAAATTGGTGTTTTAAACGGGTTAGACACACAGTCCAGCGGTGGACTGTGTGCAAATAATACGCACACGTCGCGAGTTCGATCCCTGATACACGCACCCTCTCTGTAATAAAGACGTTTTATTTTTCTAACTGAACCGGGTTAACTTACGTTAGTTGTTAAGTATAATAAAAATTTGTATATTAACCAAGTTAGACACACAGTCCAGCGGTGGACTGTGTGTAACGTTAAAGCACAGGTCCCGGGTTCGAGACCTGTTAGTGACACCGGTTCGATGATTTAAAATGTTTTTGAAAATAAAAGAATTTTGGATAAGCTGAGTTAATATATAAGTATATTAAAAACAGAATTATTTCGGGTTAGACACGTAGCTCAGTTGGTAGAGCTGAGTGCACGCGTACGGGAGGTCTCGGGTTCGAGCCTCACCCAGCGCATGCAATTACACAATAAACCGGTCAAACAGTCAAAGTCAAAAAGTTAACGGTCGCAAAAAGTCAACATATTTTTATATTTTTATTTATTTAATTTAATTTAAAAATCAATTAAAAATACTTAAAAATAATGTTTTTAAAGATAGGAAATAGCCTTAAACTCACAAAAATATATCTAAAAATCTTATTAAAATTATTAATAAAATCCACTCATTTACTATATTTTCCGTTATTATTTAGGTTAGTTAAATCTCGTTGTTCAATCCTTCCAACTCGTGCACATCTCATCATCTCCAACCAAACGCACCCAATGTGAGTGAATCTTTACAAATTCCCCGTTTTAATCACGTTTTTGGGGTGTATCATGTGTCTTGCCATTTATTATATTTAAATCATTGTGCATACATCATATCATGAACAAATGTGTATTCAGCTTGTTTCGACTGTTTGTGTGGTAATTGTTAGATTTAATTTATCATTTTCAGTACATGCAATTTCATAGGCCGCCGCTCCCCATTACATTATTAGCGTGAACCTGGCGTGCCAACATACGATCGGCTCCGTTTGATTGAGCCTTGATCGCACAGACATTTATCATTTTCAGTACATGCAATACGATCGGCTCCGTTTGATTGAGCCTTGATCGCACAGTTTCATTCATGTTATTTATTGTATAATGTTGGTATGTTATTGTATGTTATTGTATGTTATAGTTTGTGATTGTTATTGCTACTGTTTGATTATTTACATTTTGCTCACTTATGATTATTGCACAATTTTTCATTGATAAACTAACAAGAAAATCAATAATAAATGTTTATCTAACAAGGTTCACTCGCCAACTTATGTTGACCCAAAACCCCCATTTTTACACATGATACAGGTGAACCAGCTGCAGCAAGAAACACATAGGATGGGCCTAGAAGAATAAAATGATTTAGAGCTTGGGATTGTTTAGTTGGTTATTTTCTTTGTATTTGTATGGATATGTTTGGATTATTGGGAATGTAATTTTGACTTTAATAAATATGAAACATATTAGTAAATATCATGAGCTTTGGTGATAACCCAATTATGCCCCGACTCTTATTCCGTTGCGGGTCGGGGTGTGACAGATTGGTATCAGAGCCATGACTATAGGGATATAGGATAGGTTTTTAGACCCTTAGAGCCTATACTATAGTTGATTAGAAATTTTTAAGATTTTTGTGTGTTACATGCCAAATTTCATGATGTTTATATGTTTTATGTTAAATGTTACATTCAATGTTATGCAAGCATGTTCATAAAGTATATATTATCATATAATGCCTATCATGAATCATATTCTCATAACATATCATATCCATGAAAGCACACACCACATCATTTTCATGATTGCTTTTACAATGATTTTTGTGTTTTCAAATCTCATCAAAGTGAGTTCTCATGACGGGCATGTAGTAACTGGAAGGGTACCAGTACCGGTAGTCGGAACGTCCTGTCTAGGCTGGCATTCGTATAAATCCAAAATAAAGGACCAGTTTGCCTACCTGGGGACTAACGATGAGAGTACGAAGTACCTATTAGGCCAAAGCATGCTATACCAAACGTCGTGTGAGCTAACCCCACTTTGAGTTGTCATTGTGTCTACACCTGGACACATTCCGACCATACATCTCGTAAGCATATTTTGTGGTTTGCATTCGGGTGATGCAAGTGTTAAATCGCCAATACTAATGTGAATCCTACCAAGCCAATAGTCATGGGGCCCACATGACTATACAGGTGAAGGTATGGGGGACATTTGAGGCCCAACATGAGCAAACCCAAGACATCCTATGGATGTAGTTGCATTATTTATATTTATGTTATTTTCATTTTCTTAAAGACACATGACACCTAAAAAGACTCCATTAACTCACAATCTTCTTATGTATGTTCCTGTAGATGTCGGCTAGACAACAACGAGGGGGTAAAAGATCAGGAAGGTCTCACGAACGCTTGGCCACACAAATCGCGAAACAAATGGCCCCGGTGCTTCCTGACATTGTGGTTCAAGTACAACAAGCTCTCGCCACAAATCCCACTAATCCTCCCCAACAACATGACCAGAACATCGGCAACCCTCCTACTAGTAAGTGCTCATACAAACATTTCAAGTCTTGCTATCCTCCTAAATTTGAAGGGACCGAAGGTGTCACTGCTCTCCTCCACTAGTTTGAGGAAATGGAAAACACCTTCCTCAACTGCGATTGTCCTGAGGATCGCAAGGTTCGATACGCCACCGGGAGACTATTTGGGGTAGCTCTCACCTGGTGGAATACTGAAAAGGGGAAGAGGGGAATTGATGATGCAGTGGCCTTAACGTGGGAGGAGTTAAGGGAAATCATGACTAGGCGTTTCTGTCCTAGGAGTGAAATTAAAAAGTTGGAGGACGAATTTCATTCTTTGAAGCAAAAGGAGGGAGATCATACTTCCTACAACAAGAGGTTCTTAGAATTGAACCAAATGGTCCCTAACTTGTTCACCCCAACTTATCGTTTGATCGAGCATTATATTCGAGGACTTCCCTCGAAAATTCAAGATTCAGTTCTCAGCATTTCACCAGTAACACTTGAAGCTGCTATGGAACTAGCCACTGAACTGACCGAGAATCGAATTCGCAACGGTAAGTTTAAAGAAGAGAAAAAGAAAGCCCCTGTTGAGGGTCAAACTTCAAACCATTCCACCTCCTCCTCTAAGTTTGCTAACAAGAGGAAGCGTAACATCAGAAACTTCACTGTCACTCAAACCAATTTCCCTATTCCTGCTGCACCCATTACTCAAGTCGCCCCTTCACCTGCACCATACAAAAGACCATACTCTGGCCCGTTACCGAAATGCAACCGTTGCCAATATCACCATTCTCCTGATCATCCTTGCCAACATTGCACCGGCTGTGGTCGCGCAGGTCATACTGTTCAAACCTGCCGCATGCCTCAGCGAACGAACCGCCACCAGCCTTCAACCCAAACCCACCAACAAATAATGGGTCAAGCCCAACAACCCCTACTATTACCACCTACCCAACATTTAGCCCAAACATACTACCAACCCAACTATCCCATGGTACCACCTATGCGGGCTTGCTACAATTGTGGAGACCCAAGCCATTTTAGAAACACTTGTCCAAGGTTGGTGAACATTATTCATGCTCAGGCCCAAGCCAATCCGGTGAATCAAGCGAACCAAGCTCCTCCACCTGCAAGAGGAAGAGCTTTCAACATCAACGCTAATCAGGCTAGAGCTGACAGCAATGTGGTTAACGGTACGTTCCTTATCAATGGTAGATATGCATCCGTGTTGTTTGATACTGGCGCGGATAAAAGTTTTGTGTCCTTAGAGTTTGAACCTATCCTAAACCAAAATCGTGATAAGCTCATGGAATCCATAACAGTAGAAGTTGCAGACGGGAAACCGATCTCATTAAACTCTATTATACGCAACTATACACTCACCTTAAACGACCACGACTTTCTAGTTGACCTTATTCCTATGAAGTTGGGAAGTTTTGATATCATAATTTGTATGGACTGGCTCAGTCAACATCAAGCAGAAGTGGTATGCCGCGAAAAGTATATACGCATTCCTCTTTCAAACGGTCAGACTCTACGAATCTTTGGAAAACCTCGTCGAAAGGGCTCAGCTTAATGTCCTGTCTTCAAGCTCAAAAATATCTTCGCAAGAATTATGTCGCGTTTTTAGCTCATATCATCAAAAAGGGAACCATGGAGAAGAAACTTGAAGACATCCCAGTAGTAAAAGATTTCCCGCAAGTTTTTCCTGACGACATTTCAGGACTTCCTCCAGTAAGAGAAGTTGAATTTCGCATCGATCTCGTACCTGGTGCTACACCAGTTGCAAAGTCTCCTTATAGGTTAGCCCCCTCTGAAATGCAAGAGCTAGCCAGTCAATTGCAAGAGTTGACTGACAAGGGATTCATACGTCCTAGCTCCTCGCCTTGGGGTGCACCTGTCCTTTTTGTAAAGAAGAAAGATGGATCGTTTCGCATGTGCATCGACTACAGAGAACTCAACAAATTAACAATCAAGAATCGCTATCCATTACCTCGCATTGATGATCTTCTTGACCAACTTCAAGGTGCCAACTGCTTTTCAAAAATCGACCTTCGGTCTGGTTATCATCAACTTAGAGTACATGAAGAAGACGTCCCAAAGACCGCATTCCGAACTCGTTATGGTCATTATGAATTCATGGTCATGCCATTTGGTTTAACCAACGCTCTAGCAGTCTTCATGGACCTAATGAACAGAGTCTGCAAACCTTATCTTGATCGATTTGTTATAGTCTTCATCGACGACATTCTCATTTATTCAAAGTCTAAGTCTGATCATGAGCGCCATCTTCGACTCATCCTTACACTTCTAGAAAATGAAAAGCTTTACGCCAAATTTTCCAAATGCGAATTCTGGTTAAAGAGGTACAATTCCTTGGGCATGTAGTCAATGACAAGGGAATACATGTCGACCCCTCAAAGATCAAGGCGGTACAAGAATGGCAAGCGCCACGTACACCAACTGAAGTAAGATCTTTTCTTGGTTTGGCTGGTTATTATCGTCGTTTTATTTCAAACTTCTCACGCATTGCTGTACCACTCACGGCTTTAACTCATAAGGGAAAACCTTTCATATGGGGACCCAAGCAAGAAGAAGCCTTCCAAACCCTTAAATAAAAACTCTGTGATGCACCAATCCTCACACTGCCTGAAGGTTGTGATGATTTCGTGGTTTATTGCGACGCGTCAGGGCAAGGTTTAGGCTGTGTCCTAATGCAAAGAGGAAAGGTTATAGCTTATGCTTCGAGACAACTCAAGACTCATGAGAAGAACTACACCACCCATGACCTGGAACTTGGAGCCGTTGTGTTCGCTCTTAAGATATGGAGACATTATCTCTATGGTACTAAGTGTGAAATATACACTGACCACAAGAGCCTTCAACATATCTTCAATCAAAAGGAGTTAAACATGAGGCAACGAAGATGGGTCGAACTTTTAAATGACTACGACTGTGAAATTCGGTACCACCCTGGCAAAGCAAATGTGGTGGTTGATGCACTCAGTCGAAAGGGTTATGCGAACTCCATTCGTCTTCTATATTCGCAAATCATAACTGACATTAAAGATCAAATTCGAGAAGCCTAACATGTTTCAGTAACGGAAGATGATGTACGAAAGGAGCTGTCCTGTGGAGCCGAACTTAAAATTGAAACTAAATCTGACGGTATTCTGTACTATCTAGATCGTATATGGATTCCTGACCACAACAATCTTCGTGAAATTCTTATGAATGAGGCTCACAAAACACGATACTCTATACACCCAGGAGCCGATAAGATGTATCAAGACCTTCGATACACCTATTGGTGGCCTGGAATGAAAAAGGATATTGCTGTTTTTATTTCTAAGTGCCTTACATGTTCCAAGGTGAAAGCTGAACACCAAAGACCATCAGGACTTCTGGTCCAACCCGAAATACCTATATGGAAGTGGGAAAACATAACCATGGACTTCATTACCGGGTTACCTCGCGCTTCTGGTGGGTATGACACTATATGGGTAATCACTGACCGACTTACAAAATCAGCTCACTTTATTCCTATCCGTGAAGATTTCAAGAACGAAAAGCTAGCTCGTGTTTATATCAGCAAAATCGTAAGCCGACATGGTGTACCGTTAAGCATTATTTCTGATCGTGATGGTCGTTTCACTTCACGAACATGGCAAGCAGTACAAGCCGCTTTGGGTACGCGATTAGATCTCAGTACCGCCTATCATCCTCAAACTGATGGACAATCTGAACGCACCATTCAAACTCTTGAAGATATGCTTCGAGCATGTGTCATAGACTTCAAGGGAAATTGGGACGCTCATATACCATTAGTTGAATTTTCGTACAACAACAGCTATCATTCAAGCATCGGCATGGCACCTTTTGAAGCCTTATATGGTCGTAAGTGCCGATCTCCAGTATGTTGGCACGAAATTGGGGAAGCTCAAATCACTGGTCCGGAATTGATTCAAGAAACCACTGACAAGATCCATCAAATTCGAAACAATCTTCTAGCGGCTCAAAGTCGTCAAAAGAGTTATGCAGATAAACGACGGAAGCCTTTAGAGTTTAACATTGGTGATCATGTACTTTTAAAAGTATCACCGTGGAAGGGAGTAGTTCGTTTTGGTCAAAAAGGCAAGCTAGCACCACGCTACGTAGGACCTTTCAAGATACTTGAAAGAGTAGGACCTGTAGTATACAAGCTTGATCTACCAGAAGAACTCAACAGGATTCATCCCACATTCCACGTATCAAACTTGAAGAAGTGCCTCTCTGATGAAAATCTCCACATTCCTCTGGAAGATATTCAGATTGATGAATCTATGCATTTTATTGAAAGACCGGTAGAGATCATGGACTTCGGAGAAAAACGTTTACGACGGAGTCGCATTCCAATTGTTAGGGTACGCTGGGAGTCGAAACGGGGACCTGAGTTTACTTGGGAACGTGAAGACTCAATGCGTGAAAAATACCCGTATCTTTTTCCCACTACTACTACTACTACTTAAATTTCGGGACGAAATTCCTAAAAGTAGGGGATACTGTAGCATTTGTCAAAAACGGGTTTTACCAAACCCGCTCCGGTTGTAATCGAATATCAAGTTATAAATATTTTGTTGCGTATTTATGTTTATTTTGATTTTTAATGATACATAATTAATAAACAAACTAAACTATAAAAGTTATAATTGATAAAAAGTATAAATAAAATAATTAAAAAGGAAATGAGGCTGCCGGGACTCGAACCCGGGTCAGCCGGAAGAGAACTCAAAGACTTAACACACACACACGCATAACCACTCCGCGACTTGTTGTTTTCTGTCAACTCTAGGAAACAAATGAGTTTTATAGTCAATCATAGATCAACCGGTTGCGCCAAAAACTGAAAACCGTAATCGGCTATTCAACCGTCTAAAACGTTTGAATAATCGCGAATTCTGGTTTATAACCGATGCACCGACGATTCTAATCAATTCAGACTTGAATTAACTTAAATTCTGATGATGATCGGTTTTATAACCGAAGATATTCAATATCTGAATTACTTCAATCAAAGACTTCTCTCGCGACTCAGAAACATTCTACAAACCTGCCATTTCACTTTCGTCATACATTCAGTTCATCAGAAAAGTTTATTATACTCGCCGGAAAATTTCTGCAAGTCGCCGGAAAACCGTATCCTCCATCAAAACAGTAAGTCTTTCAATTTCTTCGTGGTCTATCAATTGTTAAGCTATTGCCAACTCAAACCTTTCAATTGAAATCAAATTCAGACGCCGTTATCGGATAATTCCTGCTCGCCGGAAAACCTCTGAAAGTTCTTATCTTCCACTGTGAAACGGTATGGACATTCAAACACTCTGTTAACGCTTGTTTAGCACTTCAATTCCACGATTAGCTAATCAAAACGGTTAATTTGCTTGCTCAGTTGAAGTTCATAAAAACAGAGCCGACGCCTTGCCGGAATTCTGAGTTAAATTATTCCTCCGGTATGTTTGTTTCCAACACCGTCTTTGTCATTTCATCTTAGTCTTATGAATGTGTTAATCGTTTTAAAACAAGAAACAGATGGGTAATTTGCTGTCTGTAAAAATTAACGGAGAAGATGAATTGTGCTAACATTATAAGGATAATTAAAATCGGTGTTTTAAACGGGTTAGACACACAGTCCAGCGGTGGACTGTGTGCAAATAATACGCACACGCCGCAAGTTCGATCCCTGATACACGCACCCTCTCTGTAATAAAGACGTTTTATTTTTTCTAACTGAACCGGGTTAACTTACGTTAGTTGTTAAGTATAATAAAAATTTGTATATTAACCAAGTTAGACACACAGTCCAGCGGTGGACTGTGTGTAACGTTAAAGCACAGGTCCCGGGTTCGAGACCTGTTAGTGACACCGGTTCGATGATTTAAAATGTTTATGAAAATAAAAGAATTTTGGATAAGCTGAGTTAATATATAAGTATAATTAAAAACAGAATTATTTTGGGTTAGACACGTAGCTCAGTTGGTAGAGCTGCGTGCACGCGTACGGGAGGTCTCGGGTTCGAGCCTCACCCAGCGCATGCAATTACACAATAAACCGGTCAAACAGTCAAAGTCAAAAAGTCAACGGTCACAAAAAGTCAACATATTTTTATATTTTCATTTATTTAATTTAATTTAAAAATCAATTAAAAATACTTAAAAATAATGTTTTTAAAGATAGGAAATAGCCTTAAACTCACAAAAATATATCTAAAAATCTTATTAAAATTATTAATAAAATCCACTCATTTACTATATTTTCCGTTATTATTTAGGTTAGTTAAATCTCGTTGTTCAATCCTTCCAACTCGTGCGCATCTCATCATCTCCAACCAAACGCACCCAATGTGAGTGAATCTTTACAAATTCCCCGTTTTAATCACGTTTTTGGGGTGTATCATGTGTCTTGCCATTTATTATATTTAAATCATTGTGCATACATCATATCATGAACAAATGTGTATTCAGCTTGTTTCGACTGTTTGTGTGGTAATTGTTAGATTTAATTTATCATTTTCAGTACATGCAATTTCATAGGCCGCCGCTCCCCATTACATTATGAGCGTTGAGCATGTTCCCCATTACATTATGAGCGTGAACCTGGCGTGCCAACATACGATCGGCTCCGTTTGATTGAGCCTTGATCGCACAGACATTTATCATTTTCAGTACATGCAATACGATCGGCTCCGTTTGATTGAGCCTTGATCGTACAGTTTCATTCATGTTATTTATTGTATAATGTTGGTATGTTATTGTATGTTATTGTATGTTATAGTTTGTGATTGTTATTGCTACTGTTTGATTATTTACATTTTGCTCACTTATGATTATTGCACAATTTTTCATTGATAAACTAACAAGAAAATCAATAATAAATGTTTACCTAACAAGGTTCACTCGCCAACTTATGTTGACCCAAAACCCCCATTTTTACACATGATACAGGTGAACCAGCTGCAGCAAGAAACACATAGGATGGGCCTAGAAGAATAAAATGATTTAGAGCTTGGGATTGTTTAGTTGGTTATTTTCTTTGTATTTGTATGGACATGTTTGGATTATTGGGAATGTAATTTTGACTTTAATAAATATGAAACATATTAGTAAATATCATGAGCTTTGGTGATAACCCAATTATGGCCCGACTCTTATTCCGCTGCGGGTCGGGGTGTGACAGACACATATAAGAAGCTATCGTACATTATATATGCACATATAAGCTTTTTCTTAAATATGCCCCCAATAAAACGTGACCTGACCCACGGTTCTCTCCCACCCACCCCAACGCCGGCTACGGGTTCGTTGATTCCAGTTCTAACCCATACCTTGAGCAGTTACAGCCGCCACCATTACACCACGTTTGTAGCATGTTGAACAAATTCCTGTGTGGGCGGACACACACTCTTGACTTCTCTATTGTCCCACCTTGAGTTAGAGATAAGCACATTACTTTTTTTGATACTTTAAAAATACATTGGAGGGTAAAGGAAAAGTTTAAAAATACATTGTAGGGTAAGGAACTATACCAAAAACGGAAAGCAGTTATTAATAGCCGTACATCACTTTTAAATAATTATTTGGTTGTTAACTTTTTTAAATCTTTTATATTTTAGTACATTGAACAATATATAAAATAATCCGGATACGTACTGTCTCGCCTACTAATCCTATCTTTTATTACAACATGAAGTTTTATGGTATAAGTTATATTAACTAGTTTTTCATTTTAAATTTCATGAGTATCGGTTTATAAATATGAAAATTATAATGAAAAAAGTTTGGGTTTTAACTCTTAACAAAAGAAAAAAAATATGATTGCTAATTGGGTATGACTACATTTTATGTTTTTGGACAGCTGACAAGAAACTCTAGATTCTATGTTTTGGACCGCAATTGTTTTTGGACCACGACAGTAAGTTTTGTCTATGTTTGAATCTTCATTTCTCACCATCATATTCAACTTTTTTACTTCGATTTAAATGTTATTATATTATATAATAGAGTAAACGACTAAAATAAAGACTGGTTCATTTATTTTGCTGATTTAGACAGCCGAGAGTTTTATTGGCTAACACTTATGGATGATTTATGTGGTACATACATTGATTCATCTTTTTTTTTTCATAAAAAAAATAAATACGATAGGGTTTCCATTCTTATTATAAAAACAAAAATAAACTCTACAACATCCTATATACTATGCTCCACTATGCATGGTAGGTGTTTGTAGAGCGAAAGCAACCATCGTCGTCATTGAATCGACCATAAATTTAGAACGGTTGTGATGTCGCGGTACATATTTGCTAAATTGCCAAACCCTCGTTTTGGGATCCAATTATGAAACACAAAGTTTAACCAACAAGTGAATGATGAAGATTCACCATATATCTCCTTCAAACCGAGTGGGTTCCTTGGAATCCGGTAATTGGGGCTAGATCCACCCCTAATCTTTGCGCTCACTTTTTTAATCTCTTTCAAAGTGTGCACCTTGCTTCCAAACGCTCAATTTCTATTTGCTAATCACAAGTCACAAATTAGGTCCTAACAATGAGTCATGGGCCTTGGAATGATTTATAAAAGACAGGGTGATCCAGACTTGGTTGTGTCTCTGAGAATTCATGTACCCTGTTTGAACTTGAAAAAACGTGCCCTTCTGTATTGTCTTATTATTATTACTTTTTAAAATCAAATGAGTATTGGGCTCACTAAACCTAAGGTCAATGGGCTAACTTTTGAACCATAAAAATTATTTTGTAAATAGGTCTATCTTGGAGTTGGTATTGGTATACTATTTAAAAAAATAACATAGATTGGATTTTTTTTCTTTTTTTTAGAAAAATATGTGCCCTCACAATCACGGGCTCTGTGCAATGGTCCTCCCCACACACCCTCTTCACCGCCACTGTCCAGACTGGTGAGGTTCGGGTTACATAGAACTTGGATCTATTATATAGAAAGCTTGAAGGTAATTGTCAATTTAAATGAAGTTTATATGATAGGTATAATATATTTTTTTATTAAACCGGGGCCTACAAGCTATTATTTTTTGAATTTAAGACACAAAGGACTATTTAACATTTTGTCATATCTTTTTTGTTTCTACACTCCACTTAATTTTGGAGGGGCCAACATTTTTTTGGTTTTATTGTGTGACATTCTCTATATAAGAGAAACTTAAGAGTTGCTTTATTGTGTGACATCCTATATATAAGAGAAACTTAAGAGTTGCTTTCAGTAAGAAGTTGCGATGTACGAAGAAGAAGTGGTGATAGTCGGGGCAGGAATCAGCGGGCTAGCAACGGCCCTCGCCCTTCACAAGAAAGGGATCAAAAGCGTAGTAGTGGAGAGATCAGAAAGTCTAAGGAATGATGGGTCAGCAATTGGAATCCGTCCAAACGGGTGGCGAGCTCTGGATCAGCTTGGCGTCGCGGATATCCTCCGTCGCACCGCTATCCCTTTTAAAAGGTCTCCTTTTCCTAATAGTTAGTTCTCACTTTTCGAAATCATTAAAATTATATTAAGTTCTATATGATGAAATAATATGCATCAATAATTAACATGTCAGCAAAATTAGCTATCAGTGAGTTCGAGTTGAAAGGTAACTGAAACTGAGCGAAAGAAGATGTTTAACTAAAGAGATGGACAGGTTATAAATTTTAAGATTATAAATTCTTCAACTAATTTCATAATATTACAGTAAGTTAAAAGTTGAATGGTTTTGAAGTGATAATCTTTGACACTACACCAATAAAAAAAGGGTTTTTGATTTTTACACTTATTTAATTAATAGGTTGTGTTTTGAATTCATGCTAGGATTTCCCCACCGCGCATTACAGCGGAGAACCGTGTAAGAACTAAACGGTAATGACCAGATTTTAAGCAACTATATCATATATGTAAACATATATTAAAAACCAATTAGTTCTAATTAACAATTAATCGTTTAAAACAACAATTTCAGATAATATAACATTACATAATGCAAAAATTTAGGTATTATTTACTTAAAAATTAAAAAAATACTTATATTATTTTAATTGTAGAACAATTATTATTATTTTCCAAAAAAAAGCGAGTGCGAGTTTATAGGTTCGGTCCTATACGCCACTTTATATAAAAACAACATTTTTCATACCACTTTTATAGAATTTCCTATTTATTTATTTCATTTATATTAAATTGCATTTTTAACCATTACATTACTTGAATAAAAGTACTTACAAAAATAAAAGAAGTAAATAAAAAAAGAACGAAATAAAAAAAGAGAAACTAAATAGGAGTGGACTCTATTTCTTTTTGTGATGTTTCTATCCCTAGTTAATCTACATACTCATTCACAATATATAATCGTAATGTTGTAATTAAATTGAAACTTAAGACTTTTTATGTACTGAAACTAATAATGTAATTTAATTTAATAATATAATCGTCAATTATTGGTATATATCCTCAGTAAAGAGTTATTAATGATGCTAACATCCGATGGTACTTCATGTCTTTGTATAGTGAAAGAGTCGTATCGCTTGATGGAGGGAAAACACAAGACATCTCATTGTAAGTTTTATAAGCTTTGGTGACTTAACGAATGACATATTCTAAATTGTTTTTTGGTTAGTTGTTACATATTTAGAGTTTAATAATGTGGAATTATGTACGAGTTTGATGGATATCCATATGTTTGCTTTTTTCTTCATATTTGCCAATATGGACCGAATCAATCATTTTTATATTTTTTTGGATGAAGACATTTGCATGTTACATATTTTCATGTATAATAATATGTTGTGTGCCTTTTTCAACAAACCCACGAGGAGTTCTATTAGGTTTAGAGATCATTAGATTTTAGATGTGATTCTTATAAGGGGAGTTTTTTTCCTTTAAATTTATTGGATTTTCTCCTGAATTAGTGTATAGACATTAATGCCTAGTAAATATGGATATGATCGGGTGGTTCTGCTGTTGGCACCACCGTCGGTGATCCAAATTTGTCATTAAAAAAACAATAAATTTGAATGACGTACGAAGCGCTATTTTTGATAAAACTAAGAGCCGAATTTACCTTGGGCTTGACGAAGTCCTGCCCCTCAATCTTGTCCCTTGGTATTGTTAATTTTATAAAAAAAATTCCAATTTTTTATGTAGTGTAAACTTTTGGTTTTAAGAGTCCGGGCCCTCTCTTTTAACAGAAAACTAAGTTCAACATCCGTCAATGCTAAGAATACTAGAGTTCATATACTCTTCCCCATACTCAAATTTCAGGGAAAATCTAAGATTTTGTTTATTTTACCCGTACGTTAGATTCCCATCCCTTGTCCCATACCTTAAATTATATGAAAAACTTCTTTTTTTTAAATGACAACACACTCTATATATAAATATATAGGGATGAAAAACTAAAGTAAACTTTCATATTTGGGTTCAGGATTCATCCTCTTACTCATATTTTCTAGTGGCTATCAGTGAAAAAAATATTATTTAGTTGTTTATGAATCTATATTAAAAAAAACATAATTTTCATTTCTATCATATTAAAAAAAAATTAATATCAGTTTTTGAAATACTTTATTATTTGAACATGTATTTTTATAATTTATATTGATAATCATGTATTTTGTTATAAATATTAGTAAATTTATGATATTTGACACATATGTAATTTTCTGAAAACTAATTTCTTTGTAATTGAATATGTCCGAGTATTCCTCAAGTATTTTCCGCCTAGATGGAATATTCTCAACTCCTCGTTCGACTGACTTGAGAGCTCCTAGCAACTTTTACAACCATTATTCTGACAAATATATCCACTTGTTTACATAGTAGATTTATATAATAAAAACGTATGGGTTACCACTAAAAGAAGAACTAAGACTCTGTTCCCGAGTTTATTTAAAGAGGGAAAAGAAAGGAAGTAAAAACATGTTTGTGTCCCTGTGTTTCATTTAAGGAATGAAAAGAAAACAAAATAAAAAATGTTGTGTTCTCGAGTTTCATTTAAGGAGGGAAAAGAAAGGAAAAAGAAGGAAAACTATGCTAAATTCTTTAGTTTTTCATCCCTTTCGATTTGGAAGGAAACGGAAGGAAAAACATTTTTTCCTTTTCATTTCTCTTCCTTTCCCGTCTTCCCTTTACTTTCTTTTCTTTTCCCTCCTTAAGTAAACTCGGGAACACAACGTAAGGGACTTAATTACTAAGATGACAAACCTCTACACACACATCCGATCTACAGGTGTAAATTTCTAATACACACAAAAAAATGCCGCAAATCTAAGATGAAACTAATGGGTTTAGGTTAGTTGTATACGAATTTAAGTCATAGTGAACACGTTTACTCGTTTAGTTAAATGGATTGTGTTCGTGTCGACTTGTAGGGTTCACGATTTGACACGTTTAACTGATTTATATGTTAATTTTTTTTAAAAGTATAATTTCACATGAGATTTTTATAACTGATTTGTAATTATTTACGTACTTTTTTTTAATTTTTTCGTTGTAAAAGTGTAATGTAAAAGTATTAATATACAAAATAATTAAAATAAAAAAATCAAGTTAATGTGTTTTGTTCGAGTCCATATGCTTATATTCGTGTCTTTTTGGGGTTCATGTGTCTAACACGATGAGTTCGTGTCAAATTCTGGAGTCCATGTCAGGGTGGTTATATGGATTCTCTAGCATAAACCATGTATAATCAAGATAAGCAATGTGCTTGGTGGCAACATTTTATCCTTTCCCCCACAAACTTAAGGGCTAATTATTTTTATTTTTTGTGTATTGAGGTATCATTGTGTTGGTGAAACACGTTGCTTGCGAAGGAAGGATATTATAGACACTCTATATGCTGCACTTCCACCCACCACCGTCAAGTTCAATTGCCAACTTGAATCTATAAAATTAGACCCACACACTACTAAACCAATTCTTAGGTTCATCGATGGAAGCTCAGTTATTACTAAGGTATTAACCAAATCTAAACAATCTTGTTGGCCAGTTTTGCAAGTCAAAACATGATTTCATTAGAATAACGATGCCTCTTGGTTGTTGTAGGTTGTCATTGGTTGTGACGGTAGCAAGTCGACCGTCGCAAATTTCCTTAACCTCAAGCCTACAAAGACGTTCCCGATGTTTTCAGTTAGAGGCTTAACTAACTACCCACATGGTCATCCCTTCGGCCACGAGTTTACGAGTTTCCTGAAAGATGGCATGCATATGGGTAGAGTTCCGATTGACAATAACACGATTTATTGGTTCTCTTCACAGCCATACATTCCTAAAGGTCTTTTTATCATCTTGAAAAACCTGCGAAATATTAGATATTGTTAATTAACTATTCATATTAATAGAAGTACATTGAGAATTATGATGTATAATATAAAGCAAACCCTAATTAACAAAAATATTCTCTTTGATTATAACTATGATGAACAGATGAAGGAATTTGGAAAAATCCCGAGGTAATACGACAATACGCTATAGAGTTGCTAAGCAACTTTCCCCATGAGATTCAAGAAATGGCTAAGAACACAGACATTAAATCATTGTCGTTTACACACTTAAGATATCGTGACCCGTGGGACTTACTATTGGGGACATTTTCTAGAGGAACAGTGACAGTTGCTGGTGATGCTATGCATGTCATAGGTCCATTTATAGGGCAAGGTGGCTCTGCAGCACTAGAAGATGCGGTTGTGTTGGCTAGAAATATGGCTCAAGTGGGTTTAAACCATATTCAGAGTGGAAGTAATGTCTTTGTCCATAGAGTTGGGAAAGCATTTAACATGTTTGTAAGACAACGAAGGGTCAGAGTAGTTCGATTGTCATTGCAAGCTTACCTCATTGGCATGATGTTGGGTACTTCTTCGCGCCTAAAGAAAACAATATGGACCATGTTGTTAAATTTCTTCTTTCCGAACCAAAAGAGTCATATGGATTATGATTGTGGTGATCTTTGATGTGTTCAAAGATATTTATGCTTTTTTCATTAATATATTGCAAAGATATTTTAGTATTGGTGCAAAGATACAATGAATAATAAGTTGTGTAATATGATTACAAGTTTGATGATATATATACTCTTTACTTACACATTACGGTGTACTCACCTGGACCTTTGTGATGTTGGGTTGAAAGAACGGTACCGTGGGGAACACCACACTATGATATGTGATCCCCACGAGTGGTTATCACACTCGGGGTTGTGATGTTATGGGGATGAAGACATTGAAGAATTTTCACTTTTTACTTTTCTTTTATGTTTTTAGGATAAGTAGGAAACGTTATAATGTAGATAACTGACAGACATACAACAAAATATGTGCAACTAGTAAGGGGTTCAAACATTATCTCGAACACTAGGGAATGTAGCACAATACAATCTTGGATTCTATGATATTTGTTTATGAGATGCGGCATAGAAATTCCTACACCAAAATAATATAACTTTGCTTAGCATAAGGAAATGTGTCAAACCTGCTCATAGGCGGAAGCACGAGGTGTGATCGTAATTGATTCTCATTGTATACAATATAAGTAAACATACTAAATGAATAAAACAGATTCTAAATGCCATTACCACAATAGTTTCAAAACACAACACAAGGTTAAATATATTGTAGACACCCGCACACACGTCATAGCCATGTTGTGTTAACGAGTTTGCCAAATTTGTTTGGATGAAGCAAGCTCATTCATTGAGTCGGTTTGTTCAAGCGGCACTTATTACACAAATATTGGAAGAAACAAACTATTTTTAGCTCATAGAGCTGCTATGATGAGGCAGGTTCACATTATTTGTTAGTGTTAAAAAAACAGTTGTTTCGATAATCCAACCACATATTGGAAAGGGTATCTTCACCTCTTAGGCTATATGGTGTGGCATATTTATCATGTTTTTTTACCGTCACGTCACATAGGGGCTTTAAAGCCCTTTTCTTTAACTTGCATGCAATTATTTAAACCCCCTATCATCATTACCTAATTATCTAATTTTGATAGATTAATTTAAAACTCATAATTTAAATAAAAAAATAAAACTCATAGTTTAAATAAAAAGTACAATGTCACTAAAAAATCAATCGTCGTCTCCTCCTTGTTGATGATAAAACCATAGGTGCTCGGTCGGATCAGCTCGAAGGTTATTGTAACAACTCGTATTTTCGTTGTTATCTTATTTCCGCGTATTTCGTTTATATCTATCGTTGTAATCCAAGATTCGATTAAAGGAAGGATTTATGTTTACTAAATATATCTTGTCACAACTATATTACATCTAAACGCCTATTAAACGCAACGCTAACTCAACACAATCACGAGCAACTATATTACATCTAAGGATTTTTTTTATATTTTACACCAATTGGATATGGTTATGTTACTTATGTATGATACAGTTGTAAAATTTGATAACAACATGTTTGATATGCACAGATTTGAATAAAGTCCATATTTAATACAATGTTTGGACATATACATTTGGATTAAGAGGAAACCTCCTTAAATTGTAAGAATTTAGAGAATTCCGACTTTTCATGCGAGTTTTGCCATATTTTTGCACACACATAGATTAAAATGTTACAAACATAAATATTAAAAAAAATCAAGCGGCGTTTCAGCCTTCTTATGTTGTTGTAAAAAGTAGTGATGAATCAACATTCGCCCCTCGGTAAGGATTTGTTATGGTGGAAAAGTTGATTTTTTTGGATTTTTTTGTAAAAAAAAATTCAAAAACCTTTTGTATGGCCGAGTTCTCTAAATTCTCACAAGTCATAGAAATTTTTATTTTACCCTAACCATATATATTTGCTAAGATAAAATATATTATTTGGATATAAACAATAATTACTAATAAAGTATCAAATAACATAACATGTAAGTACTTATAGCATATAACTTAGAAGACAAAAAATACAAGCAGGTTATTTAAATAAAGCACCAAATTATCTTTAAAGCGAACACTACATGGTCTTTTAAAAAGACATATTTCTTTTTTGTTATTAAGTATATAACTTTATATTTACTCAAGTCATGTAATATACTTGTTCAATATTTTCTCCTAATTTTAAACTTACGTTATATCAGTATGTTTTCACATTAACAAAATGGTCAAACTTCCTAATAACATTAAGTTTTGAATTAAACTTAATTTCAAACATATTAAGCAACTTATCATCATGCTAAACAAAGAAATTATATAATATTATAAAAATTTTAATTTGCATATTTAAATATCGACTACTAATTAAAGAGGTTGTAGTACACTCAAATTTATAGTTTAAAAAACTTTAGTCGTATTTTTGTAAATGTATACTTTATTTGTAGTATGATTTTTTTAATATGTAATATTTTCTATACTATGATGATATTCATATCTTTTCTCATTATCCATATATCCAATAATAGTATTTATATCAAAGTATTTATTATATCATTAATATACATAGTAGAATTTAGTTACAATTCATTTACTATCATTAATACACATAGTAGAATTTAATTACAATTCATTTACCATAACCTCATAACTTATAATTATTATTAAAAAACTTACAATTTTATGATCATTGTTTTTTTTTTATTTTTTTAGTGTTACTCTTTTTAAGATACTAGTGGGGAACCCGCGCGTTGCGACGGAGTCGACGATATGGGGCGAGAACATAATTCAAACCTAACGATTAAAAAAATCATATCTAAGTTGCGTGTAGATATAGATATAAAGTATATATATCTGCCTCCCATTTCAAAGCCGATCTGTTTCTACAATAAAGAAAATCTATATATTTAATAAATAAAACCATTGGGGGACACATGTCACCCAATGCCTTCACCACATATACTTTAAAATCTCCTAAAACAACCACAAATGACTGACACGTGTACACAAAATTGATTAAGAAAATTGAGGGCCCGTTTTTTCCAATCTTTCCTAAATCAAAACCCTCAACTTCTCTCTCCATCTTCACACGCACACTTCAAAAAAACCCTAAAATCAAAATCTTCTACCTCTTAATCTCTCTCAATACTCGGCGACTACCTTCAATCCATCTTCAAATCCATATACCCTATCATTCATGGTAATGTCTGATGTCCTTGATGTTCTTATTGTTTAATTCAGTTTTAGTCTTCATATGTATTTCTATTTCTTATATATTGACTGTTACTTGATGATCTATAGACTTATTTAGAATTAGTTCTTGAAGATTGTTGTTTTTTTAATTTTTGTTGATTGATGATTATTAGATTTAGGGTTTTAATCGACCATATTCTAAAGAGTGACCTATGTTTAGATTAGTTAGTGTTTTATGCGATTTTGATTGTTATTTGATGATCCATAAGGTTATTTAGTATTAGTGTTTGAAGATTTGGGTTTTATTTGTATTGATGATTGATGATGTTTATATGTAGGGTTTTAATCCATGATGTTTTCATCGATTTATGTATGATTAGATTAGTTACTGTTTTATGGCATTATTAATATAACCATATGAAATGGTGTTTTCTTACAAACGACGATTTGAAGTTTATATGTCTGATTTTAGTCAACACTCTTAAACGACAATTTTATGTTGTTTCTTTTTTTTCTATGTTCCGTAGGGTTTAGTGATGTCTGGATTAGTTTGTTCATCTATTGTTATGTGTTGATTATAATTAGCTATTTATTGTGTTCTATTTGAACTGACAGATTTTTTGATGTTTTTATATCTTGATTTCATTATTTACACATGAAGTTTTCCTAATAAAATTCCATATTTTTGGTATGTAAACGGTATACCTTATAAGGCAAAATGGTTTATGGATTTGCCGGACAAGTTTGGAACAACGAGAAGAAATCCATGGTGAGTATTGAATTTTAAACCATATCAAACCAAACTCTAATGTTGTAAGGTATTTTTTCTATGTTTGAATAATAATAATAATAATCTGTATGTTTTCATTATCAGAAACCTCCGCGGAAATATGAGGAGTCGTTAAGACATTCAACTACCCTAAGAAGAATGTGCTTTTGCAGACATGTTACCAAAGTCAAATCCATGATCTCATTATTTAGTTATATTTGATTATGTTATTGTGAGAAAGTTGTTTCCGATCAGAAGAAAGTCTTGTGTTTGCAGGTTGGTGGTAAGACATCATGAGAAATCTTGAAGTTTGGCTTCTGGAACTTTTTGAAGATGGTGTTAAGATGCTTGTATATGCTGGAGAATTTTTTTGTTTGCAACTGGCTTGGTAAGATTCTTTAATGCTGAATTTTAGAATAAAATATTAATTTTTGTTTTCTCTATTGCAGGAAACGAACACTGGTTTAAATACATAGGGTATAGATGGGTCAAGGCCATGAAATGGTCTGGTCATTGAAATTATTAAGCATCTATAGTTGTCAACTTGATGATTTAATTTTGTATTATTTTAGGATTAGGATGAAGCTCACAAAGTATTATTATATTAATTTGCAGGCTATGTGTTGTGGATCAAGTTTGGGTCGTGATAAGAATACCCTGTTGACGGCAAGAGCGTTGCGGATGGGCGTGGGCCGGGTGAAGGATTTTTTTATTTAAATTTATGATAACTATATAGTATTCTTAGTAATATACTTTGTTGTACCATTCTAGGTGTTCCATGAAATGGTCAACTTTGGAGTGGAGCCTAAGCATTCACACATATAGTGCATTTTTTCATCTTATACAATCAAGGTACTTTGAAATGCCGGTATGTTTATTCATGCTTTATTGTACTTTTAGAGTTGATTTATACATGAAATGCAGTTGAATGTGAAACCAGACCGATTTGTATTCAATGCGCTTATCAGGTGCATGTGGTGAATCAGTAGCCGTTGATCGAGCATTTTATGCATAGTTGTCAATAGCAAATAGCAGATGATGACGATAAACTACGTATATGCTACGTAGCGATAGCGATAACATAGCGGGTGCTATTTCATGTTTAGCGATACACCAGAAGAAAATTTTAGAAATATTTTGGATGTATATTTTACCCAAAAATTAAAAAAATTACAAAAATCTCGCTATTTCCTGCTATTTGTCGCTACCAACTATATAACGACACGTGAGTGCTTCGCTACGCTATTCGTTATGGCGGGCACCATAGTTAATGGCGAATAATGACAATATCGATAAGGTACCTATATGCTATATAGTGGATAACGATAAATAGCGGGCGTCTATTTTATAATAGAGCTACACTAGAACTTTTTATTTTTATTTTATATGTATATTATATCAAAATAGTCTGGTATATATGCTATTTCACATGTATATTAACAAAAACCTAAAATCCAGCTATTTTATAGCTATAATTAATTGTTATTTATATTTAAAAAAACAAAATAAAAATAAGTGTCGCTATTCTCGCTATCCATCGCTACAACCTTAATAGCGATGCTAGACCAATATGATACGTAGCTCGCTATAGCGATCACTATTGATATTAAAACTACCCGTGTTTTCACACGGGATTAATCGTAAGGCCAAATCTTATTGGAGTTTTCTCTTCTAAGTACTAGATTTCTGGTTCATCGGCTTGACAAAGTAATTGCAAGGTATATTCTTTTTAAAATGAGATTATTGAAATCTTAATTTTATTAGTGGTTAATTGAGATTATTGTTCTTTGTTTCATATTCTTTTAATACCTGTTGCAGTTTATTAAAATCTATTTCAAAAGCTGATTTGTTGAAATATGATATGTTTCATATTATTCTACGTATAGGATTTATGGTTCATTGGCTTGACAGACATCTGAAGCAGTTGTTACAGACACGTTTGTTTTATTCTCGATACTAATTATGTTGTTAATAAGAATGACTATGTTAATATATTACTACAAGTATATCGTGCTAATTTGTCTTTATGGTGTCATTTGTCTTTATCTAGCTGTATTCTTATATGTATATGTGTGTTGGTTGTTAAAAATACATCACAGATTATATAAAAATTCCATATTGTATTATATAATACTTGCATTTTATAAATTCTTTGTATAAAATGTTTTTAATTATATTGTTTTGTTTTCATGTTTTGGGCTGCTGGGCTTGCTGATTGTTGAATGGGCTGGATTAAATGTGTCATGGGTTGCTGATAAAGGATTACAGAATGGATTGTACTAAAGATGTCATGGGTTGCTGATAATGACTAGAAAGCTGGGTTCTAAATTTGTCTTTAACACATTTAAGTTGGACTAAATAATCAACCTCACTTGTGAGTTCACCTGGTCACCTTTATGTTGCATTATCAAGAGTCAAAAGCAGAGCCGGTGTGAAGTTGCTTACATTAGATAAAGATGGGAATGTTACTAATAAAACAACTAATGTCGTGTAAAAGGAAATTTTTTCTGGGATTTGAATAATTTTGTTCTTTTTGTTTTCCAATGTATGTCTTTTTACATAGTAATATACTTGAATCAAAATAATATGTTTTTGGTTGAAGCCGCGTTTAACGCGGGCATTAACCTAGTTGAAAAAATATTAAAAAAAAACTTGAGTTGCTAACTCGCCATCTGCCCTCCCTCATTGTTCTGTCTACAATACATCCGAGTTCCTGACTTCCCCTTCTCAAGATGTACATATTTTTCACTACATTAAGAATGACCAGCTTCACTTTCCACCATTTTGTTGATGTAGTGTTAACTATTCATTTTGTAAGCCTCTGAAAGTTGAACTTCAAGGGCCACATAACCTTCCACTGAATTAGAAAGAGCTACATGCTGTTCACAATGAGGTTTAGTATTGTCTCCATCAGCCAAATCAACAACACTAAAGGAATCACAACCTTGCATAACTAAAGTTTATTGTTACTACTTACCATGTATTCACACCTACCGGTATTTAATTTACAACTCTGCACCTATAGGCACGTATTTAATTTACAACTCTGCACCTTATGTAATTTCATCAAGTAATTGATTGCATCTTAAATATTAACATGTTACCTCTCAGAAGGTTCGTTGACCAGACGCAAGGGGACAGAGTTTCCATAGCAATGATAGAAACCACAATGAGGAGATCTCTCATAGCAGGTGTCTTGTTGGACATTGGTGTCCCAGTGTTGACTGCAGCTGCTATTGTCGTATTTTTGGACCCAACCAGAGCCGTTGTGACCTTCGCCTCAGGTCTTATTCCACAGTTCAACCCTACGAATAAGATTTTTTATCCCATGACGGCTACGATTGGTTAAATGAAATGACATAAAAACAATTCTTTCTTGGCTTATCGGTGTTACAATACAATCAACGGCGCGCTCGCATGTTGGTACAATCTGGGAATTTGTACTGCCTGATATGATTGGCTCTTGTTGGATTATCTTGACACATGAACCAAACCTCAAAAATATCACAGCAGATCCAGAACTCATTAGATGCGTAATTTTTGCCACATGAACCGCATAATGTGTCCCTGTGCCCCTCATCGTCTTCTTCGTCTAAACCATCTTCATCATCATCTATACTTGAAGGGGCATTCCAGCTAGCGAGGAAGTTGAGTACGGTTGATCAATTTTAAAACTAAAATGGTAATGGGAACAATCATGAGACAACATGAACATATCATGAAGGGGCAAGATTTAGCATTAGAATCTGAATCATACAAACACAAAAGAACAACAAGCATTAATGGAAAGAGAGGTTTAGCATAAGGGAGAGGCTGCTAGATCAGAAATCAACATATCCATATGAAGTTATAAAATGGAAGCTACATTTTCACACAAATGTAGTAGTTGTTCTTATATGGCTTTTACAAAGATGAGTAAAAAGGAAAATTACCAGCACATCAGAAGTGGCCAATTTCTTGATGATCTTGAACTGAACCAAAAATTAAAATTGATCATTAATTAATAATCCATACTACAAACATAATTAGAATAATGTTAGCAGTAATATATGGAATTTATATGATATTCTAAGCTGAAGCATATATCCAATCATAAAAACAACATAAGCCTTACCTTCATCAATGATAAGTAAAAAAAGGTCACTGCCCATAGTAATAATGGAATTCATGGTGAAGAATACGAATACACCTCACACCACCACAAGTGCCAAAAAAAAAAAAACATTACGAAGATATCACCAATTCACCATCATCATCAAAACCCGACAGTATTTATAGACTTTTTAAATTTTTACTTTGACCCTTTTGAGTTTTACGTGTTTAATTTTACGTATGTAGATAAAATATTTTACGTTTTCGTGCTTATTTTTATGTACGTTTTCCGTTTATCTACGTTTGTTCATTAAATTTGTTCGGAAATGAGTCGAGGCAAATGTAATACGATTTCACTAGGTGGCACAAGATCGAGTTACTTTACGTTGCGACGCCGCCGTCACGTGCGGTACCATTCATTGATCAAAAAAACACTGTTTTCTTATATGCTTATTTTTTAAGTACGTTTCGGTATAAATCCAAATGCTTTTACATTTCGATGTAAATTTTTCTTTGCTAATGAGTCATGCCAAATATAAATATGATTCTGTGCTTATTTTTATGTACGCTTTAAGTTGTTCTACGTTTTGTCATAAATTTTGTTTGAAAACAAGTCGAGTCAAATTCGAGTTACTTTGAGTTTCGACGCCACGGCAACGCTCGGCGAATCAAAATACTCGTTATTTACAATTATATTAAATATATATCAACCAAGATATCACACCAAAGGCCTTTTGGCTAGATGCAACACAAAAAATATAAAAATAGTCTTAGGAGATCGTGAATGCTTGTGCATCATAAAAATAAAGCTAGTTAGTTTATTAATATCGGGAACATAGTGTTGACTCATCTTTTGTTTTACACTCTTCCTGTGATTTTTTTTTTTTGGTGGAGGGGCCAGCATTCTTTTATATAATGCAACTGTGACCCATTTAGCCAAAAAGAAAAAAACAAACAAACAATTACCCTCACTAAGAAAGATCTCACCATGTATGACGAAGAAGTGGTGATAATAGGGGCAGGGATCAGCGGGCTAGCGACGGCCCTCGCCCTTCACAAGAAAGGGATCAAAAGCGTAGTAATGGAGAGATCAAAAAGTCTAAGGAATGATGGATCTGCAATCGGAATCCGGCCAAATGGGTGGCGAGCCCTGGATCAGCTTGGCGTTGCGGACATCCTCCGTCGCACTTCTATCCCTATACAAAGGTCCCTCATATTTTCCCTCCTTTTGCTAATGGTTAGTTTTCAAAATCCATTGCAACTATGTGAAGCTATATATGCAGCAGTAATTAGATTTTAAAACAAATAAGAAATTATATATTGAAGGGTTTTTAAGAGTATTCTTGAATATTATTTTTGAAGGCTTGAAAGAGTAGATAAAAGAAGTTTTATGTATGGGTTGTATATAGGTTAGAAGGTTTTACATGTATTCGGGTTAATATTGATATGTTTGACACAAATGATTATATTGGCCTTTTTTGGGTTCATTTACGGTAAGCAATTAACCGATACCGAACCGACCAACATGATTAACACCCCTCATGACAGTCTATTTTAAATTAAAAGAACTTGTTTTCCATTTCGTTCAGATTAAAAAAAAATCATTTACGAATTTTGTAATATCATGTTTGTCACTTATTGGTATATATATCCTCAATAATGAGTTAATAGGTATATGTATCCTCAATAATGAGTTAATGATGTAACATGTGATTGGTACTTGTCTTTGTATAGAGAAAGGGTCGTATCGCTTGATGGAGGGAAACAACAAGACATCTCATTGTAAGTTTTATAAGCTTTGGTGACTTGACGAATGACATATTCTAAATAGTTTTTATGTTAGTTATTACATATTTATAGTTTAATAATGTGAAAATAGTGTAGTGTTATGTACGAGTTTGATGAATATCCATATCTTTATCTTTTTCTTCAAATCTTTCCCAATATGACTGAATCAATCCTATTTATATTTTTTTGGATCAAGACATATATTTTACTATAATATGGAAATCAATCATTTTTATATTATTTGGATCAATACATATATTAATATAATATGGATTTTTCATCTTTCCCAATATGACTGAATCAATCAATTTTATATTATTTGGATCAATACATATATTAATATCAAGTTGAAGAAGTCTTTAGTAGCTAGTCGGCTGATGAAGTGGGGACTAGCGACTATTCGGGATTAATCAGGATTAATAGAATCGGGTTTTTATATGTAATTTTCAATTTTATGTATACATATATATATTTTTATAGGTAAATATTTTAAGTAGCTAGGTTTTAAATCTTACTTAACTCATTTATTTAAGTATACATGATTAATTGTTGGAATTCATATGATTTGGTTGGAAATTGATCGGAATTTAGAGGTTTTGGCCGGAATATACAGGTTTTTTTTACTGGAATCTGGCTGGAATCGTCGATTTTGGTTGGCCTAGTCGGACCTAGTCGGGCCTAGTCGGACCTAGTCGATTAATGGACCGATTTAAGAAAAATTACTCAGTAACTGGACGACTACCGACTAATCGCTGCCTAGTCGCGATTTTTACAATACTATTTAATATAATATGGATTTTTCATCTTTCCCGATATGACTGAATCAATCATTTTTATATTTTTTGGATCAAGACATATTTTAATATAATATAGATTGAATTGGTAACCAAAGTGAATAGTAATAAACATCAAGTAAGTTAGAAGATGTGATATTGTACACTTGTTTGAGTTGTTATAGTTTTAAGTGTTTGGGCAGAACCCCTAATCAATGGGGGTTCCAAAGAGGCGGCGCCCTCTTAGCAGGGGTCTGGAGGCAGCGCCTCTGGAAGCATGGTCCATGGGGCGGTAGCCCCTGCCTGATAGGGTCTAAGGGGGCAAAGGCCCTGGCTAGGGTCGAGCTTGAAAGTGATTGGATTTTTTTGAATAAGCCACTGGTATAATTTGATTTGAAAATGAATAAACGCCACTCAGATTATATTATATTATGTTCAAGTCTCTATTTCTCCAATATTGTAGTGTTTTAATGTTTTTTTCTTTTTTTTTTCTCTTACTCAAATATAAATAATATGGTAGTTTTATGCTGATTTTTTATTCAATACTTCTAACTAAAAAATTAACTCGTTTAAATGGATTTGAGTAAAAAAATATATATATGGGATAACCCACTAAAAAAAAATTTGAGGGACTTAATTATTATAATCATGAAAGCGTAGTCCAATCTCTAGGTGTGAATCTTTTAACACGATTAGCTAAATGGGTTGTATTTGTATTAATCTGATAATTTCACAAATGACCTTTTAACCTTTTGTTTAATAAAAAATATGTTTTATATCATAAATTAAATGTATTTTATGATAAAACTTAAATGTATTTTATGATAAAACTTAAGTGTAAAGGTTAAATACAAATAAATGTTAACATACAAAATATTCTTAACGTGATAAGTGAATGAGTTTTTTTTTTAATTTTTGAATTTGTTTCTTTGCTATATAAGAACGATGTTTAATTGCAGAATGTAAAAAAGAAAAGATTCGCGACTTTACAATATTAGAGTAATTATTGTAGGGTAATTATAATTACTCTACAATCTTGTAGAGTAGTTATAATTATTTTACAAAATTACATAATTACTCTAATAGCGTAAAATTATGAGTTTTTTTTAATTCTGCGACTAAAGTTCGTGCTTAATAAGATGGGCAAAACATTCAAAAATAAAAAGAAATTGCCTCATTCACTTCTCACGTAAAAGGTATTTTGTATATTAAGACTCGTATGTAGAATAACTTAACCTTAAAACTTAAAGAGTTAAAATTGAATGTAACATAAGGTTATAAAATTAAACTATAATTATTTTACAGACATTTTTCTATCTTTCATTGCAAAATTGTAACCTTAAATTATTAGTATGCAAAATAAATATAAATAAAATAAATCAGGTAATCACGTAACAGGATTTTATCCGTCATCCATAGGTCTAACCCAACATAAAAAAATAAACTTCAGGGGCTAACTCTTTTTATTGTTTGTGTGTTGAGGTACCATTGTATTGGTGAAACACGTTGCTTGCTAAGGAAGGATGTTATAGACACTCTTTATGCTGCCCTTCCACCCAACACCGTTAAGTTCAGTTGCGAACTTGAATCTATAGAATTAGACCCAATTACTACTAAACCAATTCTTCGGTTCATAGATGGAAACACAATTACTACAAAGGTATTAATCATATCATATCAATGTTGCTGGCCAATTATGCAAGTTACTGCATTATGTCATTAGAGTTAAATGCCTGGTTGGTTCCTATGGGTTGTCATTTTTGCAGAGTTGGTCCCAAGACTTTCATAATTATGGAGTTGGTCATCGTGGTTGCAATTTTTGCACTCAATTGTTCCTTATCACTATATGCTATATCACTATATATGTTCATATTTTTAAGGTGTGGTGTGATTTTACATTTCTTCTTTATATGCTATATCACTATATATTCATATTTTTTTGTTTGTTTAAACATAACACGGAACTTGGATCTTGAGAAGACGTCTTTCTTTTAGCCGCAGATCTTTAAAGATCGTCACAATATTTGACAATTTTAGGTTGAATTTGAAGCAAGTATCTTTTTTATGGATCCTTCAGAAGTATTATTCTTATTAATTGTGGCTGCACAACCTGTTTATAAACATGAAACTAAGCTTCAATTAAGAATATGACGGTTTCAGGTTAGGGCTTCAGTGGTGGTGCAATTTGGGTGTCTTAAGTCGGGACGATGGTTGGTTATGGTGGCGTGGTGTGGTTCAACGGCAGACCCACTTCGTTTATCCGGTTGCAATGGTGGTGTGGTGATGGGTTTCGGCGGACGGTGCTTATGGTGGTTGAGATGGTCGATGTGGTCGGAGATGGGTTGAAGGCGGAGGTGGGTTGATGGTGAAGGCTGAGGTGGTGGTAGGGTCTTTTTAGAGAGGGAGAGATATGAGGAAGAAGACGTTGTCGGCCCATCTTTATATTTTTTTTAATTGTTTAGGGCAATCTAGTTATTTCGTACACACTTAACCGAGTAACTTTACATATGTTAGTGTTAAGATCCACACGAGTGTAAAAATTGTAACTAGTGGGATGAACTCTATAATTATTGAAGTCTTTGGACCAACTCTTCAATTTCTGCAAACCATAGGGAACCAATCAGACATTTAACTCTTTCATTAAAATAACTATACTTCTTGGTTGTTGCAGGTTGTAATTGGTTGTGACGGTGGCAAGTCGATCGTTGCTAATTTCCTTAACCTCAAGCCTACAAAGATGTTCCCGGCATCCACAATTAGAGGGTTAACCAATTACCCACATGGTCATCCCTTCGGCCACGAGTTTATAAAGTTTAAGAAAGATGGCATACTTGTGGGTAGAATTCCGATTGACAACAACATGGTTTACTGGTTCTGTTCGCAACCATACATTTCTAAAGGTCCATTATCATCATGAAAATATATGTCGAAAATAAAATATTATTGATAAACTATACATAAAATTAAATGAAACTTTATCAAGTCAAATATACTAGTTATGGTAAATATTACACAATAAACCCTAACTAATGTATTTTATATATATCGCTAACATTCCCTTTAGTAGTTACATAGCTAATTTTATTTTATAACTATGATGAACAGATGAAGAAATTTGGAAAAATCCCGAGGTAATACAACAACACACCATTGAGTTGGTAAGCAACTATCCCCAAGAAATTCAAGAAATGGCTCAAAATGCGGACATGAACTCGTTGTCTTTTACACACTTAAGATATCGTCACCCATGGGACTTGCTAACGGGGACATTTTTTAGAGGAACAATGACGGTGGTTGGCGATGCTATGCATGTCATGGGTCCCTTTTTGGGACAAGGTGGGTCCGCTGCTCTAGAAGACGCAGTTGTATTAGCAAGAAATATGGCTCAACTAGGTTTAACCCATGCTGAGAGCGGAAGTAAAGTCATTGTCCATAGAGTTGGGAAAGCATTTGACCAGTTTGTAAGACAAAGAAGGACCAGAGTAGTTCGACTATCACTGCAAACTTACCTTATTGGCAAGTTGGTTACTTCTTCGCGTCTAAAGAAGATAATATGGATCATGTTATTAATTCTTCTATTTCCAAACCAGAATAGTCATATAGATTATGATTGTGGTGATCTTTGATGCGTTCAAAGATATACTATTTGTTTCATGAATATATTATTAGGTTTATTTTCTAAACAAGCGTATAATTAAGTTATGTAATATGTTGCAAGTTTGACGGACATATATAATCTTTACTTATAACTAGAATACATGAGTTTTCACTGTTATATTGATTTTTTTAATCTATATTATTGTGTTAAAATAATGAAACTACTAGAGAAATAAATATTGGCTGACGAACGTGATCCGTTGTTGGTTATTACCGGCTGATCCTACAATTAAAGGTATCGTCAATGATTAGCGATGAATCACCAGCGAATACCTGAGCCCACGAAAATTAGATTATCACCCACGAAAGACCGACGCTAGTGAAACCCAATGTTTTATCGGTCTTAGGTTGTTAGCATAAAAAATCCCTACTTTAATCATTTTGAAACCTTCTTCTTTAATGATTTTGGTAAGAATAGGCATGGTTTTGCGGTACTTGGTTTGAAAGAGAATAAGGGGATTTCTTGAAGTTTATTCTTTTTAGAAACACATTTTAAATCTTTGAAATGTTTATAGCAAGAGTCTTGTTTATTTTAAATATTTAATTTGCTTGGTAGATAAAGTGACACTTTCATGGGAATTTTTAAGTCTTCATTTATAAAATGTATGGGGTTTTTTTTTTTTTGTTGAAATTCTTGATTTCCGTGAAAACTCTAGAAATTTTCTTTTTCTTTAACAAGTGTCATGAAAATTTGTATACGTTCCTTTGTATTTAATAAAAAATTATTCAACAATTTCATTGATGTTATATAAACTGCTTATGTCAGTTAAAAACTGTTATTCCTTTTCTTTTGGATATTGCATATGTTTTGACCTTTACGATTGATAACTTAACATGTGTAATTTGAGATATGCTCATTCTTGCTTCTATAACTGATTCTAGTTAAGATGTTATAATAGCCTTTTCTTTTTAACTCTTTTATTTTGTATCCGTCCTTGAAGAAAACACTTATTGTTGTTATGGGTGTTTATGAGTCGAACTTAATCGAACGGAGGTATGCTCGTGCTCAGTTCGGTTTGAAACCGAGCCGCTCGGTTCGGTTCGGATTTACGAAATCGAGCGGATATCTTATGCTTGTGCTCGGTTCTGTTTAGAACCGAGCCGCTCGGTTTGGTTCACTTTTGCTCAGTTTTATTTAGCATTCCTACACAGCCACTCATTCACCAAAATTCACCAACTTACATGTCTCACACACCTAACAATTTAACAAAACACAAACATAAAAAGTCCCAAAAAATAAACACAATATTTATGTTACATGTTTATATTTAATAAATATAATATATATATACATATATACAATAAAAATTAATTCGATCGAAACCAATTTAATATACTATATATAATAATAAAAATAAAGTCGATTGAAACCTATTTAATAAATATAATATATATATAATAACAAAAATAAATTCGATTGAAACCTATTTAATAAATATAATATATATATAATAAAAATAAATTCGATCGAAACCGAACGAGCGACGAGTGAGCGTACCTATGCTCGTGCTCTGTTCCTTTTTAAACCGAACCGGGCTACTCGGCTCGGTTTTAACCAAGCAAGGAATCGAACGAGCAAATTTCCGATCTTTTTCGAACGACCGTCGAACGATCTTCGAGCGCCGAGCAGTTTGGACAGCCCTAATTGTTGTTGATTATACAACTTTAAGTCGTAATGAATTGCTTCCAAATAGAGCCTTTTGAACCTTGCCAGCGCTAAGAAATTTTACTTGTAAAGCCTTCCAAAAATTTTTGGCGTTTCGATTTCTTGCAACTTGTAAGAGTATGTCTTCCTGTAGCGCCTGAAAAATAACCGCCCTAGCAACTTTGTTTTTCTTCTCATACACGACATCACCTGTAATCGGATCAATCACCTCCTAAAGTCTTTAAGCATATCTATTACCGATTCCATTAAAATAGTTCAAGTGTTGTAGTTCGTTGATGTCAATGTGCGACTTGAAACGAGGTATAGCTGTTGTCTTACCTGAACAATCCCTATATTAACTAGTTGTTCTCTTGCCATCTTAGTCACATGTATTTACTTTGATCGACTATCGGAAAACACCCAAAATTACACGACAACTTTATTTTTAGATTAACGATTAAAACAACGTAATAAAAAAAATAATAATCGTGAGGTTGTTTGAAAGTTTCGGACCCCAAAAATAAAAATAAAAAACAAAAAATCAGTTCACGATTTTGTTGATGCATATGTCTGTTGCCTACGTCACCGTATTACGTCGAGTCTGTGTGTCAGAGCGAAACGTTAAGTTTATGTGTGATATAAGACAAGTTCGCCTGAACTTGTAGAGCACATGAACAAGTTCGCCCGAACTTGGTCATGTCTCATTCCGGACGAACTTGTACTACTATATATAGGAGTCTTTGGTTTCTCATTCGAAAGATTCAGAGATTTTGTCACGACAGAGGCGAAGCTCTGTCCAAGTGTTTTCAGGATCTGTAACGTCTACTAATCAATGAAACAGTGATTAAACATTAAAGAACTTGTATCCAATGTCGCCTATTCAAATGGATTTCGCACGTTTACCTTAGTTTTGCCAAATTATGACCTGAACGATCCGTACAACGGACCTACAAGTGGTATCAGAGCAGGATTAGCCTAATTTGAAGACATTGGACATAGAACATCTCATCTTCTACTTATTTCTTTTATTTTTAACTTCTCTTGGACAATTCACGGACAAAATGGACTGGTTTTCAAGTATAATACGTAAAATCATTATACTAAAACCCTTGAAAAGATCAGAGCTTAAAACAAACGAATTCATGTCGAAAAATTGAAAAACCCATGTTTGAAAACATAACTTCGCTCGAACTTGATTGAAAAACTCACTTTTTGAGTGATTTTTCATAAAGTTCGCCCGAACTTAACTGATTTTTCAAGAATTTTTAGGTAAGTCCGCTCGAACTTGCATATTTTTCCTCAAATCACATCAAGCTCGCCTGAACTTGATTACATTATGTGGAAAACTTATATCAAGTTCGCCCGAATTTGTTAATTCTCTAGGATTTTCTCACAAGTTCGCTCGAACTTGTATTCAGAGTGAAATTTTCATAAAATCTCAACAAGTTCGCCCGAACTTGTTAAGTAGCTGATTTTCACAAGCTGTGACAAGTTCGCCCGAACTTGTACAAGGTTTCTAAAAAAACGGCATGAAAATTCAGAAAAACGTCTCGGACATTATTTATCGTTAGATTCGTATCGACGAGACGAGTTTAAAGCTCTAATCTGGTAAAAACGGTTTTCCGAAAAATTTTAAACGTTTTTAGCAAACCGATACGTTAATATTTTCGATTAAAAAGTCAAATTTTCTTAAAATTGTCTGTTTGCTAATCATTTTTCAAGTGTTTTTAAACGACAGATTAGTTTGGAAAACGAAATGGGGTCCGTAAAACCGCCAATGTTGTTAAGTTTTGATGAGTATGAAGTCTGGAAAGGAAAATTCGTGAACTGGGTTCAATTGAATCATTTCGACAGTTGGGTTGCGTTTAAAACCGAATTTAAATGGCCAACGGATAGATACGGAGTTATTATTACAATATCAAAGTTTACACCAGAACAAGATAGGGCATATGTTCATGAGAAGAAGATGCCTAGTTTGATACAGCAGTTTGTGACAGAAGACATCGTGAGATTGTTACCAAAATATGATACGTCACAAAAGCTGTGGGATGTTTTACATGCTAAATATCTGGAATGTGCTGAGATGATCAAGAGCAAGAAGACTCTAATCATGAAAGAGTTTGAGACTTTCACGATGATCAAAGGCGAAACGATGAAGTCAATGATAGATCGTTTTTTTCATTTGAAAATCAGATGAGTAGACTTGGTATTAATAAAACAGAAAGAGAATGCATTGACAGGATGGCTGAAGTACTTCCGAAAGGTGAATGGACAAAATACTTAAACGTATTAAAGGAAAGTCCGAGCTGAGAATTTTTCAAGCTTTCTACCTCCATTGACAAATTAGAGGGATATGAAGTAGAATTACTAAAGAAGTCTGATCTTGTCAGTGATCAACGAAATGATTTGGAAACACAAAGATCCAATGATCAGTTGAAGAAAGAATGGAGAATAATGGCAAAGAACTGTGAAACACAAGTTTCAAGTACATCTACAAATGAGTGTTCAAGTTCTAAACCAATCTGCCAGAGTTTATGATGTAGATATCTATCGGCAGATAATGCCAAACTCTTGAGTGAGATTGAGAATTTGACATTAGAAAATAAAAAACTAAAGAAAATGAAAAGAATTTTGAAAACAACACTAAAGGAATCACAACCTTGCATAACTAAAGTTTATTGTTACTACTTACCATATTCACACCTACCTGTATTTAGTTTACAACTCTGCACCTATAGGCACGTATTTAATTTACAACTCTGCACCTTATGTAATTTCATCAAGTAATTGATTGCATCTTAAATATTAACATGTTACCTCTCAAAAGGTTCGTTGACCAGACGCAAGGCGACGGAGTTTCCATAGCAATGATAGAAACAACAATGAGGAGATCTCTCACAGCAGGTGTCTTGTTGGACATTGGTGTCCCAGTGTTGACTGCAGCTGCTATTGTCGTATTTTTGGACCCAACCAGAGCCGTTGTGACCTTCGCCTCAGGTCTTATTCCACAGTTCAACCCTACGAATAAGATTTTTTATCCCATGACGGCTACGATTGGTTAAATGAAATGACATAAAGACAATTCTTTCTTGGCTTATCGGTGTTACAATACAATCAACGGCGCGCTCGCATGTTGGTACAATCTGGGAATTTGTACTGCCTGATATGATTGGCTCTTGCTGGATTATCTTGACACATGAACCAAACCTCAAAAATATCATAGCAGATCCAGAACTCATTAGATGCGTAATTTTTGCCACATGAACCGCATAATGTGTCCCTGTGCCCCTCATCGTCTTCTTCGTCTAAACCATCTTCATCATCATCTATACTTGAAGGGGCATTCCAGCTAGCGTGGAAGTTGAGTACGGTTGATCAATTTTAAAACTAAAATGGTAATGGGAACAATCATGAGACAACATGAACATATCATGAAGGGGCAAGATTTAGCATTAGAATCTGAATCATACAAACACAAAAGAACAACAAGCATTAATGGAAAGAGAGGTTTAGCATAAGGGAGAGGCTGCTAGATCAGAAATCAACATATCCATATGAAGTTATAAAATGGAAGCTACATTTTCACACAAATGTAGTAGTTGTTCTTATATGGCTTTTACAAAGATGAGTAAAAAGGAAAATTACCAGCACATCAGAAGTGGCCAATTTCTTGATGATCTTGAACTGAACCAAAAATTAAAATTGATCATTAATTAATAATCCATACTACAAACAAAATTAGAATAATGTTAGCAGTAATATATGGAATTTATATGATATTCTAAGCTGAAGCATATATCCAATCATAAAAACAACATAAGCCTTACCTTCATCAATGATAAGTAAAAAAAGGTCACTGCCCCTAGTAATAATGGAATTCATGGTGAAGAATACGAATACACCTCACACCACCGCAAGTGCCAAAAAAAAAAAAACATTACGAAGATATCACCAATTCACCATCATCATCAAAACCCTACAGTATTTATAGACTTTTAAATTTTTACTTTGACCCTTTTGAGTTTTACGTGTTTAATTTTACGTATGTAGATAAAATATTTTACGTTTTCGTGCTTATTTTTATGTGCGTTTTCCGTTTATCTACGTTTGTTCATTAAATTTGTTCGGAAATGAGTCGAGTCAAATGTAATACGATTTCACTAGGTGGCACAAGATCAAGTTACTTTACGTTGCGACGCCGCCGTCACGTGCGGTACCATTCATTGATTAAAAAAACACTGTTTTCTTATATGCTTATTTTTTAAGTACGTTTCAGTATAAATCCAAATGCTTTTACATTTCGATGTAAATTTTTCTTTGCTAATGAGTCATGCCAAATATAAATATGAATTCTGTGCTTATTTTTATGTACGCTTTAAGTTGTTCTACGTTTTGTCATAAATTTTGTTTGAAAACAAGTCGAGTCAAATTCGAGTTACTTTGAGTTTCGACGCCACGGCAACGCTCGGCGAATCAAAATACTCGTTATTTTACAATTATATTAAATATATATCAACCAAGATATCACACCAAAGGCCTTTTGGCTAGATGCAACACCAAAAATATAAAAATAGTCTTAGGAGATCGTGAATGCTTGTGCATCATAAAAATAAAGCTAGTTAGTTTATTAATATCGGGAACATAGTGTTGACTCATCTTTTGTTTTACACTCTTCCTGTGATTTTTTTTTTGGTGGAGGGGCCAGCATTCTTTTATATATTGCAACTGTGACCCATTTAGCCAAAAAGAAAAAACAAACAAACAATTAACCTCACTAAGAAAGATCTCACCATGTATGACGAAGAAGTGGTGATAATAGGGGCAGGGATCAGCGGGCTAGCGACGGCCCTCGCCCTTCACAAGAAAGGGATCAAAAGCGTAGTAATGGAGAGATCAAAAAGTCTAAGGAATGATGGATCTGCAATCGGAATCCGGCCAAATGGGTGGCGAGCCCTGGATCAGCTTGGCGTTGCGGACATCCTCCGTCGCACTTCTATCCCTATACAAAGGTCCCTCATATTTTCCCTCCTTTTGCTAATGGTTAGTTTTCAAAATCCATTGCAACTATGTGAAGCTATATATGCAGCAGTAATTAGATTTTAAAACAAATAAGAAATTATATATTGAAGGGGTTTTTAAGAGTATTCTTGAATATTTATATCCTGCAAAGTATTTTTGAAGGCTTGAAAGAGTAGATAAAAGAAGTTTTATGTATGGGTTGTATATAGGTTAGAAGGTTTTACATGTATTCGGGTTAATATTGATATGTTTGACACAGATGATTATATTGGTCTTTTTTGGGTTCATTTACGGTAAGCAATTAAACGATACCGAACCGACCAACATGATTAACACCCCTCATGACAATCTATTTTAAATTAAAAGAACTTGTTTTCCATTTCATTCAGATTAAAAAAAATCATTTACGAATTTTGTAATATCATGTTTGTCACTTATTGGTATATATATCCTCAATAATGAGTTAATAGGTATATGTATCCTCAATAATGAGTTAATGATGTAACATGTGATTGGTACTTGTCTTTGTATAGAGAAATGGTCGTATCGCTTGATGGAGGGAAACAACAAGACATCTCATTGTAAGTTTTATAAGCTTTGGTGACTTAACGAATGACATATTCTAAATAGTTTTTATGTTAGTTGTTACATATTTATAGTTTAATAATGTGAAAATAATGTAGTGTTATGTACGAGTTTGATGAATATCCATATCTTTATCTTTTTCTTCAAATCTTTCCCAATATGACTGAATCAATCCTATTTATATTTTTTTGGATCAAGACATATATTTTAATATAATATGGAAATCAGTCATTTTTATATTATTTGGATCAATACATATATTAATATAATATGGATTTTTCATCTTTCCCAATATGACTGAATCAATCAATTTTATATTATTTGGATCAATACATATATTAATATCAAGTTGAAGAAGTCTTTAGTAGCTAGTCGGCTGATGAACTGGGGACTAGCGACTACTCAGGACTAATAGAATCGGGTTTTTATATGTAATTTTCAATTTTATGTATACATATATATATTTTTATAGGTAAATATTTTAAGTAGCTAGGTTTTAAATCTTACTTAACTCATTTATTTAAGTATACATGATAAATTGTTGGAATTCATATGATTTGGTTGGAAACTGATCGGAATTTAGAGGTTTTGGCCGGAATATACAGGTTTTTTTTACTGGAATCTGGCTGGAATCGTCGATTTTGGTTGGCCTAGTCGGACCTAGTCGATTAATGGACCGATTTTAGAAAAATTACTCAGTAACTAGACGACTACCGACTAATCGCTGCCTAGTCGCGATTTTTACAATACTATTTAATATAATATGGATTTTTCATCTTTCCCAATATGACTGAATCAATCATTTTTATATTTTTTGGATAAAGACATATTTTAATATAATATAGATTGAATTGGTAACCAAAGTGAATAGTAATAAACATCAAGTAAGTTAGAAGATGTGATATTGTACACTTGTTTGAGTTGTTATAGTTTTAAGTGTTTGGGCAGAACTCCTAATCAATGGGGGTTCCAAAGAGGCGCTCCCTCTTAGCAGGGGTCTGGAGGCAGCGCCTCTGGAAGCATGGTCCATGGGGCGGTAGCCCCTGCCTGATAGGGTCTAAGGGGGCAAAGGCCCTGGCTAGGGTCGAGCTTGAAAGTGATTGGATTTTTTTGAATAAGCCACTGGTATAATTTGATTTGAAAGTGAATAAACGCCACTCAGATTATATTATATTATGTTCAAGACTCTATTTCTCCAATATTGTAGTGTTTTAATGTTTTTTTCTTTTTTTTTTTCTCTTACACAAATACAAATAATATGGTAGTTTTATGCTGATTTTTTATTCAATACTTCTAACTAAAAAATTAACTCGTTTAAATGGATTTGAGTAAAAAAATATATATATGGGATAACCCACTACAAAAAAAAATTGAGGGACTTAATTATTATAATCATGAAAGCGTAGTCCAATCTCTAGGTGTGAATCTTTTAACACGATTAGCTAAATGGGTTGCATTTGTATTAATCTAATAATTTCACAATTGACCTTTTAACCTGTTTTTCAATAAAAAATATGTTTTATATCATAAATTAAATGTATTTTATGATAAAACTTAAATGTATTTTATGATAAAACTTAAGTGTAAAGGTTAAATACAAATAAATGTTAACATACAAAATATTCTTAACGTGATAAGTGAATGAGTTTTTTTTTTAATTTTTAATTTTTGAATTTGTTTTCTCTATTATATAAGAACGATGTTTAATTGCAGAATGTAAAAAAGAAAAGATTCGTGACTTTACAATATTAGAGTAATTATTGTAGGGTAATTATAATTACCCTACAATCTTGTAGAGTAGTTATAATTATTTTACAAAATTACATAATTACTCTAATAGCGTAAAATTATGAGTTTTTTTTAATTCTGCGACTAAAGTCCGTGCTTAATAAGATGGGGAAAACATTCAAAAATAAAAAGAAATTGCCTCATTCACTTCTCACGTAAAAGGTATTTTGTATATTAAGACTCGTATGTAGAATAACTTAACCTTAAAACTTAAAGAGTTAAAATTGAATGTAACATAAGGTTATAAAATTAAACTATAATTATTTTACAGACATTTTTCTATCTTTCATTGCAAAATTGTAACCTTAAATTATTAGTATGCAAAATAAATATAAATAAAATAAATTAGGTAATCACGTAACAGGATTTTATCCGTCATCCATAGGTCTAACCCAACATAAAAAAATAAACTTCAGGGGCTAACTCTTTTTATTGTTTGTGTGTTGAGGTACCATTGTATTGGTGAAACACGTTGCTTGCTAAGGAAGGATGTTATAGACACTCTTTATGCTGCCCTTCCACCCAACACCGTTAAGTTCAGTTGCGAACTTGAATCTATAGAATTAGACCCAATTACTACTAAACCAATTCTTCGGTTCATAGATGGAAACACAATTACTACAAAGGTATTAATCATATCATATCAATGTTGCTGGCCAATTATGCAAGTTACTGCATGATGTCATTAGAGTTAAATGCCTAGTTGGTTCCTATGGGTTGCCATTTTTGCAGAGTTGGTCCCAAGACTTTCATAATTATGGAGTTGGTCATCGTGGTTGCAATTTTTGCACTCAAGTGTTCCTTATCACTATATGCTATATCATTATATATATTCATATTTTTAAGGTGTGGTGTGATCTTACATTTCTTCTTTATATGCTATATCACTATATATTCATATTTTTTTGTTTGTTTAAACATAACACGGAACTTGGATCTTGAGAAGACGTCTTTCTTTTAGCCCAGATCTTTAAAGATCGTCACAATATTTGACAATTTTAGGTTGAATTTGAAGCAAGTATCTTTTTTATGGATCCTTCAGAAGTATTATTCTTATTAATTGTGGCTGCACAACCTGTTTATAAACATGAAACTAAGCTTCAATTAAGAATATGACGGTTTCAGGTTAGGGCTTCAGTGGTGGTGCAATTTGGGTGTCTTAAGTCAGGACGATGGTTAGTTATGGTGGCGTGGTGTGGTTCAACGGCAGACCCACTTCGTTTTTCCGGTTGCAATGGTGGTGTGGTGACGGGTTTCGGCGGACGGTGCTTATGGTGGTTGAGATGGTCGATGTGGTCGGAGATGGGTTGAAGGCGGAGGTGGGTTGATGGTGAAGGCTGAGGTGGTGGTAGGGTCTTTTTAGAGAGGGAGAGATATGAGGAAGAAGACGTTGTCGGCCCATCTTTATATTTTTTTTTAATTGTTTAGGGCAATCTAGTTATTTCGTACGCACTTAACCGAGTAACTTTACATATGTTAGTGTTAAGATCCACACGAGTGTAAAAATTGTAACGAGTTGGATGAACTCGATAATTATTGAAGTCTTTGGACCAACTCTGCAATTTCTGCAAACCATAGGGAACCAATCAGACATTTAACTCTTTCATTAAAATAACTATACTTCTTGGTTATTGCAGGTTGTAATTGGTTGTGACGGTGGCAAGTCGATCGTTGCTAATTTCCTTAACCTCAAGCCTACAAAGATGTTCCCGGCATCCACAATTAGAGGGTTAACCAATTACCCACATGGTCATCCCTTCGGCCACGAGTTTATAAAGTTTAAGAAAGATGGCATACTTGTGGGTAGAATTCCGATTGACAACAACATGGTTTACTGGTTCTGTTCGCAACCATACATTTCTAAAGGTCCATTATCATCATGAAAATATATGTCGAAAATAAAATATTATTGATAAACTATACATAAAATTAAATGAAACTTTATCAAGTCAAATATACTAGTTATGGTAAATATTACACAATAAACCCTAACTAATGTATTTTATATATATCGTTAACATTCCCTTCAGTAGTTACATAGCTAATTTTATTTTATAACTATGATGAACAGATGAAGAAATTTGGAAAAATCCCGAGGTAATACAACAACACACCATTGAGTTGGTAAGCAACTATCCCCAAGAAATTCAAGAAATGGCTCAAAATGCGGACATGAACTCGTTGTCTTTTACACACTTAAGATATCGTCACCCATGGGACTTGCTAACGGGGACATTTTTTAGAGGAACAGTGACGGTGGTTGGCGATGCTATGCATGTCATGGGTCCCTTTTTGGGACAAGGTGGGTCCGCTGCTCTAGAAGACGCAGTTGTATTAGCAAGAAATATGGCTCAACTAGGTTTAACCCATGCTGAGAGCGGAAGTAAAGTCATTGTCCATAGAGTTGGGAAAGCATTTGACCAGTTTGTAAGACAAAGAAGGACCAGAGTAGTTCGACTATCACTGCAAACTTACCTTATTGGCAAGTTGGTTACTTCTTCGCGTCTAAAGAAGATAATATGGATCATGTTATTAATTCTTCTATTTCCAAACCAGAATAGTCATATAGATTATGATTGTGGTGATCTTTGATGCGTTCAAAGATATACTATTTGTTTCATGAATATATTATTTGGTTTATTTTCTAAACAAGCGTATAATTAAGTTAATATGTTGCAAGTTTGACGGACATATATAATCTTTACTTATAACTAGAATACATGAGTTTTCACTGTTATATTGATTTTTTTAATCTATATTATTGTGTTAAAATAATGAAACTACTAGAGAAACAAATATTGGCTGACGCGTGATCCGTTGTTGGTTATACCGGCTGATCCTACAATTAAAGGTATCGTCAATGATTAGCGATGAATCACCGACGAATACCTGAGCCCACGAAAATGAGATTATCACCCACGAAAGACCAACGCTAGTGAAACCCAATGTTTTATGGGTCTTAGGTTGTTGGCATAAAAAATCCCTACTTTAATCATTTTGAAACCTTCTTCTTTAATGATTTTGTTAAGAATAGGCATGGTTTTGCGGTACTTGGTTTGAAAGAGAATAAGGGGATTTCTTGAAGTTTGTTCTTTTTAGAAACACATTTTAAATCTTTGAAATGTTTATAGCAAGAGTCTTGTTTATTTTAAATATTTAATTTGCTTGGTAGATAAAGTGACACTTTCATGATAATTTTTAAGCCTTCATTTATAAAATGTGTGGGGTGTTTTTTTTTTGTTGAAATTCTTGATTTCCGTGAAAACTCTAGAAATTTTCTTTTTCTTTAACAAGTGTCATGAAAATTTGTATACGTTCCTTTGTATTTAATAAAAAATTCTTCAACAATTTCATTGATGTTATATAAACTGATTATGTCAGTTAAAAACTCTTATTCCTTTTCTTTTGGATATTGCATATGTTTTGACCTTTACGATTGATAACTTAACATGTGTAATTTGAGATATGCTCATTCTTGCTTCTTCTAACTGATTCTAATTAAGATGTTATAATAGCCTTTTCTTTTAACTCTTTTATTTTGTATCCGTCCTTGAAGAAAACACTTATTGTTGTTATGGGTGTTTATGAGTCGAACCGAATCGAACGGAGGTGTGCTCGTGCTCAGTTCGGTTTGAAACCGAGCCGCTCGGTTCGGTTCGGATTTACGAAATAGAGCGGATATCTTATGCTCGTGCTCGGTTCTGTTTAGAACCAAGCCACTCGGTTTGGTTCACTTTTGCTCAGTTTTATTTAGCATCCCTACACAGCCACTCATTCACCAAAATTCACCAACTTACATGTCACACACACCTAACAATTTAACAAAACACAAACATAAAAAGTCCCAAAAAATAAACACAATATTTATGTTACATGTTTATATTTAATAAATAATATATATATATACATATATACAATAAAAATTAATTCGATCGAAACCAATTTAATATACTATATATACATATATAATAATAAAAATAAATTCGATCGAAACCTATTTAATAAATATAATATATATATATATATATATATATATATATATAATAACAAAAATAAATTCGATTGAAACCTATTTAATAAATATAATATATATATATATATATAATAAAAATAATTTCGATCGAAACCGAACGAGCGACGAGCGAGCGTACCTATGCTCGTGCTCGGTTCCTTTTTAAACCGAACCGGGCTACTCGGCTCGGTTTTAACCAAGCAAGGAATCGAACGAGCAAATTTCCGAGCTTTTTCGAACGACCGTCGAACGATCTTCGAGCGCCGAGCAGTTTGGACAGCCCTAATTGTTGTTGATTATACAACTTTAAGTCGTAATGAATTGCTTCCAAATAGAGCCTTTTGAACCTTGGCAGCGCTAAGAAATTTTACTTGTAAAGCCTTACAAAAATTTTTGCCGTTTCGATTTCTTGCAACTTGTAAGAGTATGTCTTCCGGTAGCGCCTGAAAAATAACCGCCCTAGCAACTTTATTTTTCTTCTCATACACGACATCACCTGTAATCGAATCAATCACCTCCTAAAGTCTTTAAGCATATCTATTACCGATTCCATTAAAATAGTTCAAGTGTTGTAGTTCGTTGATGTCAATGTGCGACTTGAAACGAGGTATAGTTGTTGTCTTACCTGAACAATCCCTATATTAACTAGTTGTTCTCTTGCCATCTTAGTCATATGTATTTACTTAGATCGACTATCAGAAAACACCCAAAATCACGCGACAACTTTATTTTTAGATTAACGATTAAAACAACGTAATAAAAAAAATAATAATCGTGAGTTTGTTTGAAAGTTTCGAACCCCAAAAATAAAAATAAAAAACAAAAAATTAATCCACGATTTTATGTGTGATATAAGACAAGTTCGCCTGAACTTGTAGAGCACATGAATAAGTTCGCCCGAAATTGTCCTCTAAAGGACAAGTTCGCCCAAACTTGGTCATGTCTCATTCTGGGGCGAACTTGTACTATTATATATAGGAGTCTTTGGTTTCTCATTTGAAAGATTCAGAGATTTTGTCACGACAGAGGCGAAGCTCTGTCCAAGTGTTTTCAGGATCTGTAACGTCTACTAATCAATGAAACAGTGATTAAACATTAAAGAACTTGTATCCAATGTCGCCTATGCAAACGGATTCCGCACGTTTACCTTAGTTTTGCCAAATTAGGACCCGAACGATCTGTACAACGGACTTACAAGTGGTATCAGAGCAGGATTAGCCTAATTTGAAGACATTGGACATAGAACATCTCATCTTCTACTCATTTCTTTTATTTTTAACTTTTCTTGGACAATTCATGGACAAAATGGACTGATTTTCAAGTATAATACGTAAAATCCATTATACTAAAACCCTTGAAAAGATCAGAGCTTAAAACAAACGAATTCTTGTCGAAAATTTGAAAAACCCATGTTTGAAAACATAACTTCGCTCGAACTTGATTGAAAAACTCACTTTTTGAGTGATTTTTCATCAAGTTCGCCCGAACTTAACTGATTTTTCAAGAATTTTTAGGTAAGTCCGCTCGAACTTGCATATTTTTCCTCAAATCACATCAAGCTCGCCCGAACTTGATTACATTATGTGGAAAGCTTATATCAAGTTCGCACTTGTTAATTCTCTAGGATTTTCTCACAAGTTCGCTCGAACTTGTATTCAGAGTGAAATTTTCATAAAATCTCAACAAGTTCGCCCGAACTTGTACAATGTTTCTAAAAAAACGGCATGAAAATTCAGAAAAACGTCTCGGACAGTATTTACCGTTAGATTCGTATCGACGGGACGAGTTTAAGGCTCTAATCTGTTAAAAACGGTTTTCTGAAAAATTTTAAACGTTTTTAGCAAACCGATACGTTAATATTTTCGATTAGAAAGTCAAATTTTCTTAAAATTGTCTGTTTGCTAATCAATTTTCAAGTGTTTTTGAACAACATATTAGTTTGGAAAATGAAATGGGGTCCGTGAAACCGCCAATGTTGTTAAGTTTTGATGAGTATGAAGTCTGGAAAGGAAAATTCGTGAACTGGGTTCAATTGAATCATTTCGACAGTTGGGTTGCGTTTAAAACTGAATTTAAATGGCCAACGGATAGATACGGAGTTATTATTACAATATCAAAGTTTACACCAGAACAAGATAGGGCATATGTTCATGAGAAGAAGATGCCTAGGTTGATACAGCAGTTTGTGACAGAAGACATCGTGAGATTGTTACCAAAATATGATACGTAACAAAAGCTGTGGGATGTTTTACATGCTAAATATCTGGAATGTGCTGAGATGATCAAGAGCAAGAAGACTCTAATCATGAAAGAGTTTGAGACTTTCACGATGATCAAAGGCGAAACGATGAAGTCAATGATAGATCGTTTTTGTCATTTGAAAAATCAGATGAGTAGACTTGGTATTAATAAAACAGAAAGAGAATGCATTGACAGGATGGCTGAAGTACTTCCGAAAGGTTAATGGACAAAATACTTAAAGGTATTAAAGGAAAGTCCGAGCTGAGAATTTTTCAAGCTTTCTACCTTCATTGACATATTAGAGGGATATGAAGTAGAATTACTAAAGAAGTCTGATCTTGTCAGTGATCAACGAAATGATTTGGAAACACAAAGATCCAATGATCAGTTGAAGAAAGAAGGGAGAATAATGGCAAAGAACTGTGAAACACAAGTTTCAAGTACATCTACAAATGAGTGTTCAAGTTCTAAACCAATCTACCCAGTTTATGATGTAGATATCTATCTGGCAGATAATGTCAAATCTTGAGTGAAATTGAGAGTTTGACATTAGAAAATAAAAAACTAAAAGAAAATGAAAAAAATTTTAAAAACAAAATAAAAATTGTAGAAAATAAAAAATTACAAATGGTAATAGATTTTCAAAATGAAATAAAAATGTTTAAAAATGAAAAAAATGTTTTTGAAAAATTAAAAATAGAAAATCAAAAAGCAATAAATTCTCATATTGAGAAAATAACACAACTTGAAAATAAAGTTGAGATTGCTAAAAATAAAGCTGTTGATTTAGAAAAGCAATTGAAAGGTTTTGTGACCTCGTCATTGATTTTAGATCGGATATCTCCAAAACCGTTCAATGAGAATAAACAGGAAAATCCAATAAGTGACAATGTCACAAATTATGACAATGTCATAATTGAGAATTGTGATGATAATATCGATGATGAAAATACTAAAAAGGAGAAAATGTAATATTTTTAAAACCAAAAGAAAAATTTTAAGAAGCTGTTCTACAATCTACTGAAAAGGTGAATGCTCAACGCAAAAACCTTTTAAGCAGAATGGAGAACGAAACAAAAGGAAAAACAAAGTTCTAAAAAATTTCAAAAGAAACATAAAAGCTCATCGGTACGATCATCCAATCATTATAAAAACTCAAAAAAATCTAAATAAGTGGTGCAGGTCGGACCACAGTGCTTCAACGTCAAATCCAAGTTACAGAAGAAGCAGGAAAGATGGCTACCACACTTCAAATCAATGTTATGATTTGAGTGTATGGTTTGCTAAAAAGGATCAGTATGAGAACAGGAAGTGTCATAAATGTGGAGTAACTGGCCACATTGCTAGAATGTTTTCAAATTAATCCTAAACCTGCTCATATTGATAACAAAAATTCTGGAATATCAACTCAGGTTTTGAAACAATGTACAGAAACTACAAACAAGGAGAAACCAGCTATTACTAAGTTTTCAAATTTTAAAACTGGTGAATTCTCGAATAGTAATGAACAAAAAGTTTCTATATTGTATTTCAAGAAAGCTTTAACGAAAAATCAATTATGGTTGGTGAAAGAAAAAGAAATCACACAATCAGTGAAAATTGAAAGTTTAGAGTACTTTTCGAAACTTGAGAAAGTCCAAAATAAACCTGATAGTGTGAAGGAAATCAAAATTAAGGTTGAAGAAACAACGCCTAAGAATGCAAAGGCTTGGGTATCACTATTCAACTAATTGTTTAAATTTTTGTGCCGGAACTTCCGAGGAAAAAGCAAATTACTGAGAATGGAGTTCCGTAGCACACAATGAAGACAAAGGGCCGGGTTATCAAGTTTTATATAAAGGCCTTATTATTTTCAAATAAAGTTTACTTTACAATTTTTGAAAAATTTTTGGAGAAAATTTTTCGAAAACATGTTTTAATAACGTTTAGAGTTAAATAAATGCCTGGTTGGTCCCTATTGTTTGCAAATATTGCAGACTTGGTCCCAATGGTTCACTAATTATAGAGTTGGTCCTAATAGTTGTAATTTTTGCACCCGGTTTGTCCTTATCACCAACCTCAGTTAAGTTGATGTTAAATGACTATATTACCCCTAAAGTTAAAAAAAAAACAAATAGAAATGAATGGCCCCATCCCATCCCACCCTTCTTCTTCCCCACTCCACCCTTTAAGAGAAACCCACCACCACCACCATCTCCCCAAACCACCACCACCACCGTGCATTACCGTCACCAACCACTATCTCCCCAAACCACCAATACCTTTTAGAATAATTAATCTCCTCGATAAATTGCTAGTATATCTTATTAAATCAACATATAGGAAATGGATAAAACTTATAAATCTCGATCTCTCACCTGCTATACAACTTAAAAAAATTACCATCCTTCCCTTCAATTCACAGTACACACATCTTCAAAAATTGCAATTATGGCTTGAAATTTTGTTTAATTTATCCCCCATTGTGACAAAGATTCGTGTCTTCGTCTCTTGAGTAGGCTGATGTGAAGCTATGGTTGCCAGATAATCCATAAGATCACCGACGAAATCGTTGTCGTTAACCCCCGTTTTGAACCGACACAGACAGACCCACGGTTCGTCTGTTCACAGACCTCCGACACATTTCCGTAAAACAACGATTGGAAGATTCAGCCGCTCAAACTCAGTTTCTTCAACCGCAATTGCTAAAAATAACTTGTGCGGATAGATCTTCGGTTGTCAGTATCGACAGTGAACCAGTTTCCGGCGATGGCAGGTCAGTTTATCGACAATGAACTGCTTAAACTCTGTTTTGCGGCGAAGTCGGTCAGAGGTAAGTCCTTTTCCGGTCATCGTCTCTAAGTTCCGACGAACCCGTTCATGTTGTTGGTTCAATGTTTGTCTTTCCGGCGACTGTAACATGTTTTCCGGGGAAGCCTTTGAATTCTTCTTTCAAACAGTTGGAGGATTACAATGGGAGGGATGGCCCTGGTGTTTTAAAAAGAAAGAGGGAGAGGTGATGAAGAAGATGATGGGTGGGCCCATCGTTTTTTTCTTATTTTTACTTTTATTTTTTGTAATTGTAGAGGGCAATTTGGTCATTTAATATCAACTTAACTAAAAAATTTAACTGAGGTTGGTGATAAGGACCAACCGGGTGCAAAAATTACAACTATTAGGACCAACTCTGTAAATAGTAAACCATTGGGACCAAGTCTGCAATATTTGCAAACCACAGGGACCAACCAAGCATTTAACTCTAACGTTTACTTGAAAATTTTACAAATTTTTGAAAAAACTTTAAAATTTTCACAGAACCCTTACTGTTGAACAAGACAAAACTCATGTTCAGTAAATTGTTATAAACACAAAGGTGTCAAGGTTTTTGTCATCATGAGGGGAGAGTGCTTAAAAAGAAAAATTGTGAAGCAGTAATGGATGGAGAATCGAAGTGATTCTCATCAGTTGGTCAATGTTTTTCTAAAAACTAAAATACAAAAATATGTTTTTGATTTTAGGGGGAGAAAAGTTTTTCCGAAAATCCAAAAACATATTAAATGCAAAAAGTACAAAAACATGAAAAAGACAAAAAGAGTTTTGTGGATATAAGGAAACGATAGTACATCAGTAGACTATCACAGTATGCTAAAGATTTGTAAAGTTTAAAAAGGTTTAAACAAGTCTTACTGTGGATGTGTTGATAGGCTTTACACGTTCAGAAATTGTTTCCGGGATATAAACTAAATTTTACAACTGCTTAAACTTGTGGGTTAACATCTCTCGGATATATGGACTTAGTACTCCGAATTTCGTTTTAGAGATTGCCTGATTCTGAGATACGAGGTCTTTATAGATGATTGATATCTGGGGTATTATATAAGTTCTTCTGATTTTGCGTAAGCAATGGCCTAAAACTTTTATAATGCTTTTGCTAAAATCCCCTAAAACTGCAGCGAAATTGAAAGAATCGAAAGATCTAATCAATTGCAGTTAAAAGATTCCAAACTTGGAACACTACCTTAAAGTCGAGCCTTCATCTCTTTGTCTGTACGGTGCTATTAACCTGAGCTCTCAAGGCCTCTCACTACCCAGAAACAGATATCAGTTACGCTATACTCACCTGTAAGATGAAATCTAGGGAATCTTGATGCGGGAGTATATTCTGAAATGGGAACCATAGTTAAGTCCAGTTTCTTAAATCTACATAACGTATCTTGGAACAATTGAGAAATGTGTTGAAGTTTAAGAGGATAAACATATCGACAATCTAGGTAAATTTGTTTAAAACTTAAAGTCTCAAAAGGTCAATGGTACTTGTGATTTTTCTCAAAAACTGATATGATCCTTTAACACAAACTCAACACAAATATGTTTGTAACTATGTTTGTACATACTTAGAGTTTGATATTCATTACATAATTATCTTTTAGTTTCGACCACTGATGTTGAAAAGCTGATTTTCAAAATCTAAAGCTGCTGATCAAACGTTTGAAATTTTCACATTGATCTGAAAAGTTTAAAAGTTCATTAAGTTGAAACTTACATTTGAATAGATACATCAGTTTGTTTCAAAATGCTTAACCAAGATCATGAGTTGAACTTGATACATAAATCAGATATTTAAGGTCATTAATTTGGACTTGATTAACTGAGAGGGTTTAAAAACTGATAAGGAGATTAAAATTTGAAATGTTGGTGTTTAGAAATTTCAAAGTTTGAATCTGAAATATTTGTTAGAATGTTTGAAGAACTTTGAAACAGGAAGTTGATTTTAAGGGGGATCTGGATAAAAACACGTTGATTAAAGATACCAGAAAGCTCAAAGCAAGGGGGCATGGTGATTAAAGTTTTATCAAGACAAGCTCGAGAAGAAAAGAGAAAAGGATTGTAGATGCTATGAAGATCAAGGAAGTTAAAGTTATTCAAGAAATAAAGATCAAGAAAACATTAAAGACTCAGGAACTTAATTGAAGAATGATGACTACGGCAACATCCAAGGGGGAGTCTGTTGATGCATATGTATGTTGCCTACGTCATCGTATTACTTCGAGTCTGTGTTTCAGAGCGAACCGTTAAGTTTATGTGTGATATAAGACAAGTTCGCCCGAACTTGTAGAGCACATGAACAAGTTCGCCCGAACTTGTCCTGTGAAGGACAAGTTCGCCCGAACTTGGTCATGTCTCATTCTGGGCGAACTTGTACTACTATATATAGGAGTCTTTGGTTTCTCATTTGAAAGATTCAAAGATTTTGTCACGACAGAGGCGAAGCTCTGTCCAAGTGTTTCCAGGATCTGTAATGTCTACTAATCAATGAAACAGTGATTAAACATTAAAGAACTTGTATCCAATGTCGCCTATGCAAACGGATTCCGCACGTTTACATTAGTTTTGCCAAATTAGGACACAAACGATACGTACAATAGACCCTCAGATTTATTTGCTTCCCTTGCATTTACTTGCTAACAAAAATAACACGATTCTTATCTCCTTTTGCTTCCACACCTCTAATTCTTTTAAGAGTTAAATGCTTGGTTGGTCCTTATGGTTTGCAAATATTGCAGATTTGATCCTAGTGGTTCACTAATTACAGAGTTGGTCCCGGTAGTTTTAATTTTTGCACTCGGGTGGTCCTTATTACTAACCTAAGTTAGATTTTTTTATTTAAGTGTATGTGAAATGACTAGAATACCCTTAAACTAAAAACAAAAACACTTAAATTTAAAAAAACAATGGTTCCATTTATTCTTAATCTCTATCCCATTTTGAGATCTGAATTACAACATATCTGAGGAATGGACTCCCACCAAGCCCACCTCTACCCTTTTCGTTGACCTCGTCCCCTTTCGTCGGATCCGGTAACTATCATCAAATCGTCGGCCACCACCACATCCTATCGCAAATTGATGGTGTTCGGTGGCGGTGGTAAGTTGACGGTGGTTGTGGAGGGTTGACGATGGTGGTGGTGGGTGCTCGGTATTGGTAAGTCGAGGTGGAGGTGGTTGTGGTGGGTTGACAACGGTGGTGGTGGGTGTTGGGTGTTGGAGGGGAGATGATGGTTGAGATCGGTATGGTGGGTTGACTGCGGTTGTGGGGCAGACGATGGTGGAGGCGGGAGACGGTGGTTGTGGTGGGTTGACGGTGATGGAAGTTTTGCTATCACTGATCTGTGTTTGAATGATCGATCGATCCTCTAGTACTTGTGTTTGAATTATAATTACCATTCTTTGGGATGTATTTGAGCTGATGAATAGTTATCTAGGCTGGCTTTTTAAAATGGGTGGTGATGATGGTCTATAAAGATGATCAGGATAAGGATGAATGAAGAAGAAGATGAGGGTGGGGGTGGGGTGGCCGGGTGGGGTGGCCGGGTGGGGCTTAAGTTAGTTAGAATTATAATATTAAATAAAAAAATGGGACCCACTTGATTTAATTAATAATTATAATTTATAATTTTATTTTGTATATTTTTATTTTTCTTAATTGTCTAGGGGCAAATATGTCATTTCACATACACTTAACTGAAAAATCTAACTTAGGTTAGTGATAAGGACCACCCCTAGTACAAAAATTACAACTACCGGGACCAACTATGTAATTAGTGAACCACTAGGACCAAATCTGCAATATTTGCAAACTACAGGGACCAACCAAGCATTTAACTCTTCTTTTAATCAAACTTGATAGTTCTACTTTTTCCTTATAAATATATTATTATCTGTTAGGCCTAAAGTGTGAGACTGATGTATCAAACATACACAATAAGCTATGGTTACGAGTTGGGCTTTATCGGGTTAGTTTATATTAGGATATGGACCCTTTATAGGTGATTTGGGCCATGCCTAAGGCCATGTGGGCTAGGCAGGCCTAAAGGGAGCCCATGTGGGGCGTGGGCTTACCTAGTGTATATAAACATGCTTTATGTCATAAACTAGGATGAGCCAATTAGAGAGGAGCCTCATGTTATAGAAATTCTAGAGAGGTTGTGATTTGATGTTTGTGCTTGTACTAGACGGTTTTGCTTACAAAGTAATAGAATCGTGTGAAGTGTTGAAAGTGACTATAGTGTTCTTCGTTTTGTTCTTAAATCATTTACTGATTGGATTCCGCCCAATCAATATGTGTGTTTGATATCATGATAGATCCATTTAACAGGACTTACATTATCTAAAACTCATTTGTCTTAATTTAATCAAATTGACTTTCTTCCTTTCTTTCTAGGATTCTTGTTGCCTAAAAAAATTTTAGACCCCAAAACCCTTGTGCCTTCTTAAAACGAACTCAATTATCCACCCAGTTGATTTGATGAATACCACTTTGCAACGCAAAATAAAACATCACCTCTGTTTCTTTTGTTCTCAATCCTTCCTCTTGCGACCACAAAATATCTTTCTTTGGTTGCTTCACTAAGACTGATGCCTACCTTTACAGTTTTCTCTCAATCCAATCGGGTTTTGATCGCTCTGCTCGACCCGCTTAGGTTTTGAGTCTCCGTTCTTCTTCCTGTCAATCTAATTAGGCTTCGACCTCCTTCCTCGATCCACTAAGGTTTTGAGCATTGCTTCTCCTTGTCGATCCACGATGGTTTCGATTGCACTAAGTTGATATGCTTTGATTCTTCAAACTCTTCCTTGGACCGTGAAAATTCCACGCTCTGATACCAATTGTTGAAATCAATTAGATTAAAAAATGCAACACAACAATTTTGTGAAAACTTCACATGACTCTTTTATGTATTTGTAAAGACCAAAGCAAAACATCCAAAGAATTACATATCCTAACCCATCTGTTTATACTAAACTAATTACTTAATTGGAAAACAAGCTATCCCAAACCAATACGAACTCTAATACGTAATTATTAACCAATTAATAAAATAACTAGATAAACGTATTACTTTAAATTAATAATTATTTCTACATATTTAAATACGCCATCCTGTATTAAGATTAATCCTTCACCCCTTAGGCTAGTTCGATTGCCTATCCCTATACATGACTCTTTTAAGTTTTAACATCTATTTTGTGCTCATGTGTTCTCGAGTTTCATTTAACTAAAGAAAAAGAATGGTTTTGAATAATGTTAGGAAAAATTGTATTCCATAGGGTTCTTTTTTTTTAAAGGAAGAAATGAAGAGAAAAGAATAGAAATGAAAGGAATTATTTCCTTCATTATAAATCCTTCTAATATAAAGAGATTTGTAATGAAAAGATATTTAATACATAAAATCTTTATTTTTCTTTTCATTTCGATTAGACTTAATATCACAATAGTTAATTAAATTTTTCTTTTTCACTCTTTTTATTTTCTCTCCTTAATTCACTTTCACTTCTTTTCTTTCAATTAGTTTATTAAATCGAGAACACATCGTTGTCTTATCTTTTGCTTTACACTTCTTCCTGTGATATATATATATATATTTTGTGGAGGGCCAGCATTCTTTTATTTTATGGTGACATACTATATATAATCTAGCTGCTACCCAGCGAAAAAAACAAACACTTACCCTCACTAAGAAAGAAATCACGATGTATAACGAAGAAGTGGTGATAATAGGGGCAGGGATCAGTGGGCTAGCGACGGCCCTCGCCCTTCACAAGAAAGGGATCAAAAGCGTAGTAATGGAGAGATCAAAAAGTCTGAGGAATGATGGGTCAGCAATCGGAATCCGGCCAAATGGGTGGCGAGCCTGGATCAGCTTGGAGCCGCAGACATCCTTCGTCGTACTTCTATCCCTTTAGAAAGGTCCCTCATATTTTTCCCTCCCTTTGCTAATAGTTAGTTTTGAAAATCCCTTGCAACTATGTGAAGAAGCTCCATATGATGGATAATATGCAGCAGTAATTAGAACATTAAAACAAATAAGAAGTTAACATGTGAGCAAAATTCAAACAAAATAAGAATATATTAAAAAAAACTAAACTGATCGAATACATTTTTAACAAAAAAAAATATATGTATACCTAAATACCACGTAACCTTGCATTTACAAGAATTTGAACACACCACTAGGTACCACTAAATCATGGGTAACTAATTAAATTCATAATTAGCAATTCATAAGTTCAAGTTAAAAGGTATATAATTGAGTCAAAGATGATTTATGAATGATCCAAAAATAGATCTTAAAGAAAGAAGATACCTAACTAGAGAGATGGACAAGTTCTAAATTTAAAGATTAAAGAATCTGCCCATGGTATTAGAGTCTATTGGTATTTTGGGGTGAGATAAAGCTTTAGGATCAACAGGTACTGGGTTCAATTCTCACAATGGGGTTTTCCCATATTTATTGGGTTTCCTCCTAAATTGGTGTACATGTATTATGCCTAGTGGAAATAGATATGATCGGGTGGGTGCATTGGTGGCACGATGATACTTCAGTGATACGTTAATGATCCAAATTTACCGCTAAAAAGATTAAAAAATCTGAAATTTCTTTTCTTTTGTTTTTTCAACCAAATTCATAATATAACAGCACGTTAAAAGTTGAACGGTTTTTAAGTGGTAATTTATGAGATGACATAGAAAATAATTAAGTTTTGAATTAATTCATATGTCTAACACGTTTAATAAACGAACCTTATTTAAGTTTTATTAAAATGAAAAAGTTTGCACAGATCAATAATTCATATATTGAAAGAGGTTTTTTAAAAGTATTCTTGAATATTTATATCATTTAAAGTATTTTTGGAAGGCGAGAAAAGAGTAGATAAAAGAAGTTTTATGTATGGGTTGTATATAGGTTAGAAGGTTTTACATGTATTCGGGTTAATATTGATATGTTTAACACAAATGATTATATTGGTCTTTTTAGGTTCATTTACAGTAAGCAATTAACCGTTACCGAACCGACTAACATAATTAAGACCGCTTATGACATCTTTTTTAAAAGAAATCCTTTTCTATTTTTTGAATAGATTAAAAAAAAATCATTTTCGAATTTTGTAACATAATATTTGTCACTTATTTGGTATATATATCATCAATAATGAGTTAATGATGCTAACATGTCATGGTACTTCTTGTCTTCGTATAGAGAAAGGGTGGTATCACTTGATGGAGGGAAACAACAAGACATCTTATTGTAAGTTTTTATATGATTGTTAATATTCATACATCCCTTTTCTCTGTCTCTCTCTACATACATAGATATATTTAGAGAGATAAAGTAAAAAAAAAGATGTATAAATAAAAAATAAGAATGTGAGAACAGTGGAAGCTTTTATAAGCTTAGGTGACTTAGCGAATGACATATTCTAAGTTGGCTTTTTTATTTTATTTTTTTTGTTAAGTTTAATAATGCGAAAAAAGTGTAGAATGATGTACGAGTTAGATGGATTTTTTTAACAACAATTTTTTTTGTAATCTGTGTCGTCTATGGGATTTGAACAAAGACTTTACCCTCCCAAACTCTAGCGTTTTAAAGGTTTTGCATTTGCCAATGTACTACCACCCCATTGATACGAGTTAGATGGATATCCACATGTTTGTTTTTTATTCATATTTGCCAATATAATAATTTAGATGACAACTGCTTTTGTTGATAAACTAACATCTAGTTGTAGTATTATATCAATGGGTTAACTGTTGGATTAATCTTGACGGGTCAAGTCGGGTCGGTAGAAGTATGTTTTATATGGGTCAAATATTTTTAATTAGTCATGTGTTTTTTATGTTGAAGTGTTTAGCAAGATTAAGTTAGTGGGTAAATGGGTTAGTGACCCTAATTATTAGTTAGTGGGTTAGTGCCTTAGTGGGTATTTATATTATTCTATATAATGTAAGTGTTAGCATGAATGAAAGTAGGGTTTTACTTGAACAACAAAAACACATTCTCTGTACGTGAGTTTTCTTTGTGTAATTAAAGCCTTCAAAACCCAACAATTGGTATCAGAGCCTAGGGCTCGTATCGTGGGATTAGCAGGTTTGAGAGTCGTTTTTGAAGATGGGGGAGCAGCCCCTGTGGCGGTGGGGCTGAGAATGAAAGGGTTCACAGAAGGGTGTGTAGAAGAACAGCAAAGTGTTTTGTGGGTGTGAGTACCGTCTAGAGGAAGAAGGAAAGCAGCAAGGGGGATCAACTATTTTGATTGATCAAGAAAAAGATATAGATGGTGTTAGCAAGTAGGCCGGTGAAAGAGAATCAAAAATAGAGGCTAGTCGGTGACGGCAAGAAAGTAGGTTATTTGTGATCAAATAACATGAAGATAAGGAGAGGAGGTCACGACAAAGAAAAAAATTAATTGGGTGGCGACTGAGATTATTGAAGGAATCTGCCAAGTTGTTTTTTCTTAAAAACAAAATAAAACAAAGCCACAACAAGCAGCAAAATCACGGTATGTTCAAGGCAGATTTGTTGTTGTGTGGTGGTTCTTTAGTATAGCAGCCGATGATAACAAGAAAGAAGACGCAAGGCAACAAGTTTGTAACTGAATGATGCAGCAAAAAACAATTTAGCCCGACATCGGTCTTGATTAAATGCAGCGGTGATTCTATGGCAGTGGTATGAACAGGAAAGAAGTGATCACAGCAAAGAGTTGCAAATGTATGGTCTTTGTGGCAAGCAAGTTAGCAAGAGTGTAAGTTGGTTCCCAAAGCAAGTAGCAAAGTTATTTTCCTAGCAAGTGATAGCAAGCAAGATTGAGCAGAAAGTTTCAACACGTTAGCAAGTTTGAACCTTTATGGTTCATGTAGAAAGGAAATCCAATTTGGATTAAGCAAGTAAGAAAGACAGAAGAGGCGCCACAAGAAAGAAGAAAGAAAGAGGCTGGCGTCGCTTTGCAAGAAAGAAGGCATCGCAAGAAAGAGAGAGACGGTGTAACTAGAAAGAAAGAGTACGCACCAGTCAGAATGAAGAAAGAAAGGCGTCGATTAGAAAGAAAGAAGAATATCGATAGCCAAAAGAAAGAATCGAACCTTAACGGTTCGTATGGCAAGAGCAAAACCGGAACCTATATGGTTCAATCAACGAGCAAGAAAGAAACGGGTCATAATGTCAAGATTACGGGGGTGAATGTTGGATTAATCTTGACGGGTAAAGTCGGGTCGGTAGAAGTATGTTTTATATGGGTCAAGTATTTTTAATTAGTCATGTGGTTTTTATGTTGAAGTGTTTAGCAAGATTAAGTTAGTGGGGTAAATGGGTTAATGGCCCTAAATATTAGTTAGTGGGTTAGTGCCTTAGTGGGTATTTATATTATTCTATATAATGTAAGTTTTAGCATGAATGAAAGTAGCGTTTTACTTGAACAACAAAACACATTCTCTGTACGTGAGTTTTCTTTGTGTAATTAAAGCCTTCAAAACCCAACATTAACATGGACTGAATCAATCAATTTTTATATGTTTTTGGATCAAGGCATTTGTATGTTAAATATTTTAGTGTAATAGGGAATTATTTGATGACCATTTTGCAATAAAAATGTAAAAATGTCGGTAAAATAATTAAAGTTTAATTATTTTTGGGTGTCGGGCGTCAAAATATTAGTTGGGGGTGGCAATGACCAATGGCCAATAGTTGAGGATAATAAAATCCAATAACCTTAAAATAAATAAATAAACCAGGTTAACAGGATTTTATCTTTGTCATCCATAGGTCTAATCCAACATTAAAAAAACCTCAAGGGCTAACTCTTTTTTTTGTTTGTGTGTTGAGGTACCATTGTATGGACGAAACACGTTGCTTGCGAAGGAAGGATATTATAGACACTCTTTATGCTGCACTTCCACCCACCACCGTTAAGTTCAGCTGCGAACTTGAATATATAGAATTAGACCCACTTACTGCTAAACCAATTCTTAGGTTCATTGATGGTAACACAATTATTACAAAGGTATTAATCATCTCAGATCAATGTGGATCAATGTTGCTGGCCAATTTATGCAAGTTACTGCATGATTTCATTAAAATAATTATACGTCTTGGTTTTTGTAGGTTGTAATTGGTTGTGATGGTGGCAAGTCGATCGTTGCTAAATTCCTTAACCTGAAGCCTACAAAGATGTTCCCGATATTTGCAGTTAGAGGCTTAACTAACTACCCACATGGTCAACCCTTCGGCCGTGAGTTTACTAGGTTTAAGAAAGATGGCATGCTTGTGGGTAGATTTCCGATTGACAATAACACGATTTACTGGTTCTCTGCACAACCATACATTCCTAAAGGTCCTTTATCATCATGAAAACATATTGAAATTAAATATTATTGATCAACAATATATAGATGTACAATGAGAATAATTAGAAAGGAAACTTTATCAAATTTAATATACTAATTATGGTAAATGTTATACAATAAACCCTAACTAATATATTTTATCTGAAATATATCGCTAACATTCCCTTCAGTGGTTACATTGGCTTATTTCATTTTATAACTATGATGAACAGATGAAAGAATTTGGAAAAATCCCGAGGTAATACGGCAATACACCATGGAGTTGCTAAGCAACTATCCCCAAGAAATTCAAGAAATGGCTCAAAATGCAGACATGAACTCATTGTCTTTTACACACTTAAGATATCGTGACCCATGGGACTTGCTAACGGGGACGTTTTTCAAAGGAACAGTGGCGGTTGTTGGCGATGCTATGCATGTCATGGGTCCCTTTTTGGGACAAGGTGGCTCCGCAGCTCTAGAAGACGCGGTTGTGTTAGCTAGAAATATGGCTCAACTAGGTTTAACCCATGCTGAGAGCGGAAGTAAAGTCATTATCCATAGAGTTGGGAAAACATTTCACCAGTTTGTAAGACAAAGAAGGATCAGAGTGGTTCGACTATCATTGCAAGCTTACCTTATTGGCACGTTGTTGGTTACTTCTTCGCGTCTAAAGAAGATCATATGGATCATGTTATTAATTCTTCTATTTCCAAACCAGAATAGTCACATGGATTATGATTGTGGAGATCTTTGATGCGTTAAATACATTTATACTTGTTTCTTTGATATATTATTAGGTTTATTTTCTTAACATGGTCACTTGTAGTATTGGTGCAAGGATTCAAGCGGATAATTAAGTTATGTAATATGTTGTAAGTTTGACGGAGATATATTTATACTTATAACTAGATTACATTAGTTTTCACTGTTATATTGATTTTTTTTAATCTATATTGTGTTAAAATAATGACACTACCAGTGGCGGAACCAGAAACTTTAAACCGGAGGGTCAATATATACATACACATTCAAATTCACTAGTGTATAATAATAATAATAATAATAATAATAATAATAATAATAATAATAATAATAAGAGTAAACTTCTGTTTTGCTCTCAGTGGTTTGGTCGTTTTAACGGTTTTACTCCAATCCTTTAAAAATAGTCAGTTTACTCAAATAGTTTGCTATGTTTTTTCTAGTTTGCTCCATGGCTTTAACTTCATCCATAATGTCTGTTATCTAGAATGACATTTTGGTAATTTAAGAAAAAAGTAAGGGCACTTTGGTAATTCAATTATAAAGATATTTATTTGTTATATGCAGTCATCTTCATTTTTCTCTCAGATTCATACTCTCTCTACACACTCTCCTCTCTTTCCTCTCCACATCACGTTATCTTCTTCATCATCCATCACCAACCACCATCACCCACCACCTTACAACCACTGGTCACCACCCCCACTGGATATCAGCCTTCGCCACCACAATCCGCCGCTCGTAACCACCACCTGCTGCCACAACTCTCTCTCTCTCTCATCCGCTGCCGTAACCACCTCGTCGCCGCCACCACAAGTCTTTTCCACCATCCGCTGCCATAACCGCTATCCGCCGCCGTAACCGCCGGAACCCTCATCGAAGGTGCATATCAACCGTCTATCTTTCTATATCTGGCACTACCACTACTCTCTCTCTCTCTCTCTCTCTCTCTCAACACTTGACGCCGCCACTGCCACCGCCACCACCACCACCACTCTCTGGAGGTTTAAGATCTGGCCGCCGGAGGTTATACAGTAATGGGTTTTCTCTAATGTGATGAAGAAGAGGCTAGGGTTTGTTCAGATCTGACGAAGACGACTAGGGTTTATATGATGAAGATGATGTTGATTGTGGTTGTGGTTTATAGAGATAGAGGCGCTGGTTTGTTCAGATCATCACAAACAAATATATATGAAGATGATGTTGATACTTGTATACTAATTATGTGTTGCCTGATGATGTTCATGTGTTTCTTGATACATAAATATTTTGCCTGATGATGATGTTTAGTGATACAGAAAATAAAAAATGAATTTTGTTTGAATTAATAATTATGTATATTAATTCAAAAAGGGATTTCAAGATTTAATAGTAAATAAATAATTCCTTATATCTAAAGTTATCAAAACACCTATAATGCCCCTCATGTGAGGGGCACGTGACCAGGTTTTAACAGAGGAAATGGATGGTGTTAGAGGCGGGGAGTGAAATAGAGATATGTTACATAGATCAGGAAGTAAACTTGCTATTTTTAAAGAATTTGGACAAACCATTAAAACGACCAAATCACAGAGAGCAAAACGGAAGTTTACTTAATAATAATAATAATAGTAAAGAACTAGTAAAAAACAAAAGAACGATAAATTTAAAAAGTCTTGATATTTTCTAAACTAAATGAAACAAAAAAAATAAGGGATAATTAATAAATAGTAAACATTCTATTAAAACCAAAGGAACTACAATTATTATTATTATTATTATTACCGTATACACTTTGAAAAGAAAGAGCGCATAGTATCACCATGTGTTGACTGCTAGTAGACCCTAGACTTTTTTTTCTTTTTTATTATAGCTATATGATAAAGAAAACTCATCACCATCTCCAATGAATATCATCTTCTTCACCCCAAGTTTTCACTTCTGTAACTATGGCTCTTATCGGAATTATTCCGGTGACTCATTTTTCTTTTTGCACTTTTCTTCATTCTTCTTTTCGCTTCATTTGTTGTTCAACTAAAAATCTAGGGGGTCAAAATGCAAAAAATCACCAGATGACCGATTAAATCTTACATGGTCGGCCGGTGGCCGGAGGGTCAATGGACCCTCCTGACCCCCTGTGGTTCCGCCGCTTGACACTACTAGAAAAATTAATATCGGCAGACGAACGTTGTTGGTTATATGACCGAGGGATCCTACAATTAAAGTTATCGTCAATGATTAGCGAGCCCACAAAAATGAGATTATCACTACAGAAAAACAACGTTGCCGCGTTGGTGAAACCAACGCGACTGTGATGGGGTAAGGCCCCCGGGCCTGACTGCTTTACTCTTAAAATTTTCAAAAAGCACTGGAACACTTTTAAACCGGCTCTAGTGAAGATGATGGTTGACTTTCAAGTTTCTGGCGAGATAAGTAAGGGTTGTAATGCTTCGTTTATTGCCCTTATACCAAAATCAAGCGACCCCCAGGTGAGCACTGATTTCCGCCCTATTTCTCTAGTTGGTTCGATCTATAAAATAATATCAAAGGTTCTTGCGGGCATACGATTCATTAAATTGAAAATTTTTATTCAAACTAATGGGCTACATGGGTTTTCCTAAAATCTGGGTGAAGTGGATTAATGGATGCCTTAAGTCGGGTAGGGGTTCGGTGTTGGTCAATGGTTCGCCCTCACATGAATTTCAATATAAACGGGGATTGAGGCAAGGAGACCCTATATCTCCTTTCCTTTTTATCCTCGCTATGGAAGTCCTTGTTATGTTCATCAACAAAGCGGTTAAGGTGGGATTGTACCAAGGATTCAAACTCTCTAATGACGGGCCCGTCTTATCGCATCTTTGTTATGCCGATGACGTTATTTTCATTGGGGAATGGTCAGAAGATAATGCGGTGAGTCTTAACCGTTTCCTTAGGTGTTTGTTCCTTGTTTCGGGTCTAAAAGTTAACCTCCAAAAGTGTCACCTTTTTGGGGTTGGGGTTGAAGAGGCGGATGTGAGAAGGGTTGCTCGGATCCTAAATTGTGGTATTGGTACATTCCCCTTCAATTATTTGGGAATCCCTATAGGTGCCAATATGAAAAGAAGTGTTTTTTGGAAACCGGATGGAAGCTAGACATTTGTCTCTAGCCGGAAGGGTTACGTTGGCAAAAGCCGTTCTTGGCAGCTTGCCCTCGTACTACCTTTCTTTATTCTCGGCCCCTAAGTGCGTTATTAATCAGTTGGAAGGAATTAGGCGCGATTTTGTGTGGGGCAAAATGGGTCGAGCACATAAAATGCGGTGGGTGAAGTGGGAAAGGTTTTTGAAACCGAAGGCTCAAGGGGGTGTAGGAGTTGGGGGGATCTATGATTTAAATTTGGCGATGCTCTCAAAATGGTGGTGGCGATACAAGGCGGAACCTAATCAACTTTGGGCTTCGGTTGTTAGGGCCATCCATTCTTCTAAAAATGCCAACTTTTTCATCCCAGTTAAAAAAACTATTCCTGGAGTCTGGAAAGATGTTATTGGTATTAAGGAGACCCTTGTGAAATTTAATATTTATATTGAAGATCAAATTCGAGTCAATATTGGAGACGGAAAGAAAACTTACTTTTGGTTGGATCGGTGGCTTTTAAACGAACCGTTGAAGGATCGGTTTCCGGATATTTTTAAAATCGCTGCTGACAAAAAAGGGAGTGTCGCTGAACACTTTAAGTCTTGGGACGGTTTGTAGCAATGGGGTTGGGACTGGTTGAGAAACCCAATCTCAAGAAGGGAATGGGAGCAGATTTCGGGCCTTATGAATTTGCTTCAGCAGCAACGTTTGAAATTAAATGGGGATATTTGGTACTGGAACAATGATAGTGTTGGGTTAGTGTTGGGTTAGTTTGGGAGTGATATCGGCCAATAAGTTGAAAGTTGGGAATGGTGTGGTACAAATTGAAAGTTGAGAGTGCTATCGGTCAATTGGTGAAAAGGGTTTTGTTATTAGCAAACCCAACCAAAGTTTGACCCAATGAAAGGGAAAAACATAAACAAGATAAACAAGATAGATGGTTACAAATTCAAATTGTTTATATTTATCTCCATATATAATAATGATAGTAACTATATTATTAAACATTGATGTCACACCCCGACCCGCAGCGGAAAAGGTGATCGGGGCATGATTGGGTTATCATCAAAGCTCATTACATTTATTTAGCGTTTCATATTCATTAATACAAATTAAATGGAAATTTACAATAAATGTTACAACATGATCTAACTAACAATCTAAACTTCTTTGTTCTCTTCTAAGGCATATCCTATGTTTTCCTTGCTTCAACCTGTTCACCTGTATCATGTGTAAAAGGGTTTTTTTTGGATCAACATAATGTTGGCGAGTGAATCCTATGGAAAACATTTGAACAAATTTATTTAAATTGATTATGAAATATGTGCACAACCAAACATGAGTAAAATTAGATGTAACTTAATCAACAATCATAAGATATTAAATGAAACACTCATGAACAATAATGGAACAATCAGAGGCACGCGATGCTCAACTCGTCTCTCACGAGGAACTGAGGGGCCTGATGAATGAATTGCATAAACATGATAATATGAATGACACAACTACAAACAATATAAACTCAATGATACACACATGAACAATAATGTATTTGATTTGAAGCACGCGATGTTCTACTCGTCTCCCACGAGGAACTGATGGGCTTAATGTATGAGTTTCATATAATATGACAAAAGGAAATAAGTAAATCACAACAATAAAAACAATCTAAGTTTAAGTCATGATGTGGTATGGCACAAGTTTAAATAAATAAATTAATTATTTTCATAACACATGACACACCCCAAAACGTGTAATTTAAAAGGGGGAGTTGTAAGATTCACTCACAGTGGGTGCGTTCGGTTGATGACGTTGAATGCACGCGAAGTGGTTTTTAACCACGAGTGAGATTTAACCTAGATAAATCGCATTATGGTTTGGTAAGTGAACGGATTTTATTAATCTATTTTAGCAGGATTGTTGGGTGTATTTTTGTGAGTTTAAGGCTATTTTCTAACCTTAAAAATGTTATTTTTAAGTATTTTTAATTGATAAAAAAAATTGATTTTTTTTTTTTGACCGTTGACCTGCCCGTTGACCGTTGACCGGTTCGATTCGGAATACAAGTGCGCTGAGTGAGGCTCGAACCCGAGACCTCTCGTACGCGTGCACGCAGCTCTACCAACTGAGCTACGTGTCTAACCCGTTATATATCTGATTTTAATTATATATATATATTAATTAGTTTAAACCGAAAATCATTTTATTTTAAAAACAGTTTTAAGCGAACCGGACGTGCACTCCACAGGTCTCGAACCCGGGACCTGTGGTTTAATCTAACACACAGTCCACCGCTGGACTGTGTGTTTAACATGTTATATAATTTGATTTTTATTATACTTAAATACAATTTAGTTATTTCCTTTTCTGCCTTATTAAAAAGAATAGACAATTGTTCGAGTCGGTGCAGTAGACCGGACTCGAACTCGTGACCTGTGATATAAACAAACACACAGTCCACCGCTGGACTGTGTGTCTAACTTGGTTATTATTCCGATTATTAATATACTTAACATAAAACTGTGGCGACTCCGTCAGTTTAACAAAAAAAATGATTTTTATTAAGGCAGCGTGGTGAAACGGGATTCGAACTCGAGACCTTTGAATGTTTAACGTGCACACAGTCCACCGCTGGACTGTGTGTCTAACCCGAGTAATTTCTTGATTTATATTATACTTATATGTTACAGCGGTGACATCGTCTTCTTCATCCAGTTATAATCAGATATAATGTCTGACTGGTTCGAGTTTTTATTCAAGTTTCATTAGCGTTTTACAGTTCATTAAGGTGAGATAAGGGTGAAAAGATAAAGAAAATAAGCGAAGAGGTATACCGACTGGACCCTCTGTTTTCCGGCAGAACTCCGGCGACAGCAATAAGCTCCGGCGTCAGGTGTCTTGCAGCAGCGAGTCTCCGGAAAGCTTGGAAAAGGTACGGGTGACTTCGGTATAAACTTAGGAGGTTCAGTAAAGCTCGGCAATGGGGAAACCGGTTTTCCGGCGACGAACAGATTAATTCCGGCGAGTGGAATTACGCCGAGAAAAGGTGTGGTTTTGAGCGAAAAAGTTTGCAGTGGGTTGTGGGTGAATTTATAGTGCAAATCGTCAAAGCACTTGGTCTGATTTCCGACTGTATTCATCGATTTAAATTTTCCGGCGGTTATGGTTTGGTCGCGGACTTCAAACATCGGTTATAACCGATGTCTTAATACTAGTTTACGTTATAACTGAAAGTGTTGTTAAAAGTTCGCGAGATTACCGGGATTCCGACGACTGAACTATTGGGCGCCGGTTTTGAATTCGTAACGTCATTATATCAATTAAATGATTTCAATATATAACAAACAAAATCCGTGGCGCAGTGGTTTGTGTGAGGTGTGTTAAGACATGTTTCCGGACCGGTACAGACCCGGGTTCGAAACCCGGCAGAGGTATTATATTTTTATTTTGCGATTTTCAACAGTTTTTCAAAAACTAAATATATATTCCCGTATAATAATTGATTACGTATCGTTTAAAAATATTTTGGGCATTTAATTCGCAACGAAATTTTTTGACTGACTGTTTGGTTGATAAACGGAGCGGGTTTGGTAAATCCGTTTTTTACGGATGTTACAATTGATGACATGTTATTTGTCTGTACGTTCTTTTGGTGGAGGGGCCAACATTCTTAGACTTACTATCGTTTGACATCGGCCTGTTCTGTCTAAAATCCCAGCATACATCATTATTGATATAAGACCCATTGAGAAACAAACACGTAATCCTTCTAAGAAGGAGGGATGTATGATGATCAAGTGGTAATTATCGGGGCAGGGATTTGCGGGTTAGCAACGGCCCTCCCTCGCTCTTCACAAGAAAGGGATCAAAAGCGTAGTAATGGAGAGATCAGAAAGTCTGAGGAACGTCACTGGAGCAGCAATCACAATCCGGCCAAACGGATGGCGAGCTCTAGATCAGCTTGGTGTCGCGGATATCCTCCGTCGCACCGCTGTCCCTTTTCAAAGGTTCCTCATAACTTTACCATCTTTTGGTGTTTGTTGTGTAGATAATTACAAAGGAAACAACATATCTTATAGTAAGCGGCATGCTCACTTAGTAAACACCGATGTTTTTATGTGTTATTTACTTGTATGAAGGTCGACTAACAAATTCACCCCAAGTATTGAAATAATGATACACATCTTTTTAAATTAATCTATACTTTTATTAATTATAAAATATAATATATTCTTTAACACATTAATTTCTTCGAGTGGTGGTCGCAAACACAAGATTTGCGACTACACAAACGGTTGCTTAATCTAGTTGCAAAACAGGATTATCCCTGGGGGTATTTGTGACTGCCTTTTCGGTAGGAAATACTCAGTTTTCAAGTAGTGATTATAAGTTGCCAATTATCATATTCGTAACTTATTGGTATATATTCTCGCTGACGAGTTTATGATGCTAGCATGATATGATGGTACTTCTTGGCCTTGTATAGGGAAAGAGTTGTATCGCTTGATGGAGAGAGACAACAAGAAATCTCGTTGTAAGTGTAGATTAATATATTTTATAAGTGTAGATTATAATATTGTATGACAAATTACTTAAAAGTAGCTACTTATATTTTCGTAATGTAAATCTGGTTTATATTTTAAAATATATAGAACAATTAACTTGCTTCTAATTTTTTTATGAAAATAGCAACAATGTTAAGTTGTATTTCCGATAAAAGAATAAGGGCAAACGTAAAAAAAATTGATTTTCACTGAATTGACATATAAGTTGATTTGTTTAATTTTGTTGTTTTCACTGAATTGACATATAAGTTGATCACCGATGGATGGTCAAAACACATATATACTCTTTCATAATGTACTTCGATGATCAGCACTGAATCATCATGTAGTGCATCTTCGCTGTTGTAGGTTGTAATTGGTTGTGATGGTGACAAGTCGATCGTTGCTGATTTTCTTAACCTCAAGCCTATAAAGATGTTTCCTTTATGTGAAGTTAGAGGCTTAACAAACTACCCCTACGGTCATTCCTTAGCTCATGAGTTCACTAGTTTCAAGAAAGACAACATACTTGTGGGTAGAATTCCCATTGACAATAAACTGGTTTACTGGTTCTGTACACCAACCGTACATTCTTAAAGGTAGTTTAGTATCTTATTACTATTTTTGTATATATTTCAATTTAAATGCTACATAACTTATTTTTGTTCACAACTATGATAATTAATGAACAGATGAGAGAATTTGGAAAGACCCAGAGGTAATACAACACAACACCCTAGAGTTGCTAAGCAATTATCCCCAAGAAATTCAAGAAATGATTAAAACCACAGAGACAAAGTCGTTGTCTTTTAAACGCTTAAGATATCGTGCGCCATGGGACTTGATAACGGGCACATTTTCTAGAGGAACGATGATAGTTGCTGGTGATGCTAAGCATGTCATGGGTCCCTTTTTGGGGCAAGGTGGTTCAGCGGCACTAAAAGATGCGGTTGTGTTGGCTAGAAATATGGCTCAACTGGGTTTGGACCATGTTGAGGAAGCTTTTAATCTGTTTGTAAGACAACGAAGGATCCGAGTGGTTCGAGTGTCATTGCAAACATACCTCATTGGCATGCTAGCGAGTAATACGTCACGTCTAAAGAAGTTTATATGTATTTTGTTAATAATTGTTCTCTTTCGAAACCAGAAGAGTCATATGGATTATGATTGTGGTGCTCTTTGATGTGTTCAATGGTCTTTATAAACATGGTTATATATAAGATTAGTGCATAGATGCAAACTCGAATAAGTTGTGTAATATAATTATAGGTTTCAACTTTGATGATAAGCTTTACATTAGATGGATTACACAGGGTTTTTACTTTTTAGAATCATGTTTTGTTCATCTACTTTGTGTTCATGATGAAATATCACACAGGTATACTTATGGTGTACTAACACATATTTTCCAACAATTTAAGACAACATTAATCGTAATAATCAAAGTATTGGTAACTCTAACAAATGTTTCCGATGAAATTATGGATACAATTATACAGAGTTTTTTCCCAAACTAGTGTTGGTAAAAAATATATTTACTAAAATGGTGTTGTTAGAAAACTATTTACCAAAGTGGTGTTTTCTTGAACATTTACTTGTTTCTCACTCCTTATCTCCTTATCTCATTGGATGATTCTCAATTTATTAAATAATTATTAATTAGTGATTTATTCATGTTTTTCTAATTCTTTTATTAATATTTTTCTTATAACTTTTTTCTATTAAATGTTCATTAACAAAAACATTCTATTCTTTTACAACGATTGTTTATTTGTTTTAGTTTCCTTTGAAATATTAAATTAATAAAAGGGTTATAATTTAATGAAAATGTTATCTAGTTGTTTTTTTAAAGAAGACAATTATATGATTTTCTATCTTTGTAACTATATAAATTATACGTTAAATACATTTTTAAATGATCAACAAACAGTGAGTTAAACTAAATATATGGTTTTATCAAATATACTAGCTTTCCAGGAATGGATATTATATTTATGTTTTTTCAATTAAGATGAATTATTTCTAAATGACAAAACAAAAAATAGTTGAAAGATACATGTAATTAAAAGTAACTATTAATAATAAAATATTTAAAGGAAACTAAAACAAATAAACAATAGCTATGAAAGAATAAAATGTTTTTTTTTTTTGTTAAAGAACATTTGATAAAAAAAAAGCTATAAGAAAATGCTAATAAAAGAATTAGAAAAAATACATTGAAAAAATTCATACAATATCTACGTTACACCTTTTTTTACTGTAATTTTTTTTCTTTAACTCTTGCTAAGTAAACATATTTATAAATATAAAATATACCCAATAGAATTAATAGTAAGAAAAGGTATTAGTTTTTTAAACACACATTTTAGTAAATACTTTTTAAATCACTCATTTTAATAAATAAAATTTCCACTTACACCTGTTTGGAAAAAAAACTCCTAATTATTTTTTTTTCTTATTTTGCTAAATGCAAGTTTTTTTTGTTAATGATTTATATAGAATGATTTGAGTATTCATATATACATAAACATCATAGGTTGTTTTGTCTATCCCTTAAAAAATACTTATTTTGTTATTTATGTACAAAAATCAAGTAAAAGAAATATAAATTTGACTGTATGTATATCTGATTAAATTGTAATTTATTAAATATAGATTTCAAACCGTATTACCTGAATTATTAAATTCACACATTGAATGTGAATTTTATATTAAGTATTTTCTTCATAGTTTTTTTTTATAAAAGAATAGATTAAATTTAAGATTCATAAAAATATAAGTTAGAGAACTACTAACATGAATAAATCACTAATTAATAATTATTTAATAAGTTGAGACTCATCCAATGAGATAAGGAGTGAGAAATAAGTAAATCTTTAAGAAAACACCACTTTGGTAAATAGTTTTCTAGCAACACAATTTTGATAAATATTTTTTCCACCAACACTAGTTTGAGAAAAAAACTCAATTATACATACGTGTATATTTGACTACATACATTCTATAGCAGCAAACAGTCCATCTCTCCATGCAAGAAATTTTGAAAATATTGTTTGATTTTAATTTCTTTATATAGTAAAACATATAATATATCTATATTATAGGAAACAATACAATACCATTTATATAATAACAGTTTTCAACAAAATGTTGTGTATATAGCGATCAAAAACGGTTTAACCGGGTGTATCGGACGGTTCAACCGAGTGTATCGGGCGGTTTAACCGGTTCTACCGGACGGTTCAACCTATACAACCGGCCAGTTTGAACCAGTTTTTAAAACATTGTATCAAACACAAATAAGGGGAATTAGATTTGAATGCCATGGTAACAGATTACTTTAAAAAAAACAGACAAAGCATTAGTTGTACTGTTGGAGATGAATTAACTAGTTTGACATAGCACTAGGGTAAATGGTTTCTGTGTTTAATAAATTACTAGTTTAAGAACCTGTGAATTTCACGGGTTGGTAAAAGAAAATATTTTATTATTACCTTTAACATAACTATTATGGTTTTATATATGTTAATCCACAAACGAATATATTAGATTACAACAACAAATTGAAATACATGAATATGCAATGATCACAATTCGTTGAAAATCTCTTTATGAACCACATTAGTTGTTTTATCTTTAGGTTTGTTGTTGTTGTCAAGTATTAGTAGTTTGACTCCATCTTGTGTTTTTACCCTTGATAAAGCAACATACAATTGACCATGAGAGAATATGGGTTGTCTCATGTACAAACCAACTCTAGAAAGTGACTGCCCTTTAACTTTTGCGGGTTGTTTCGCTTGGTGCTCACAATCTATCCAAAAAAAGATTGACCAGAATGTGTGGTATCAAATTTCATCTGCTCTTCGTTACGATCTTATGTATTTTATAATTTTTTTTTTACTTTCCAAAGCCCCAGCTCCATTTATGTATTTTATAATATTTTATTACTTTCCAAAGCCCGTGCTCCATTTATGTATTTTATAATATTTTATTACTTTCCAAAGTTACATCCAAGTCAAACCTACATGCACTGCAAAATATAATTTTCGTTTATATCATAGTAAAAAACCTATACCATACAATGTATCTCGTTTCTCATGACGATCAAGCTCAGAAGATGGCATCATTATAAAGCGCAACTTCATATAACCAACTCGAACACAACCATCTTTCTTCATCTTGAATTGAACATGAACATCCTCGTAAATCTTAAAGTTCGCCTCTTTTTTCCCCTAGTGTTTGTGACGGATCCCTAACAACAACAAAGAGGTTTTCTTTTCAATATTAGTTTTTATCGGAACCAATAAAGAACACAAACAAAATAATACAAAGATTAACAAACTTTCAAATAGTAACATGTTAAGCACCCTCTCTTTCATAACCAATCGCATTTACAATCCAATCAATCCCCAACGTAACATCATCAGACCTTATAAAACACATAAAATTAGGGGTGCTAAACGGCCGTGTTCACAGACTGGCTGGGTTAACCCGACCCGAACCCGAAAATTTATATGAAACCGAACCCGACCCGAACTCGAAAATTGTGTCATACATATACATATGAACCCTAACCCGACCCGAATATTCTTGGGTTGACCCGACTTTCTAAATTTTTATCCCCAAAATAATATATTAAATTTAAAAGTTACTTAAAAAACATAAATATATATAATACAATTACATTTAAATTATATAAAAGTATGTGAATTTTTCTTTTTTTAGTTATATATAGGGAATAAAATACACATACAATTAATTTATGACATAAACATATTGTAATAATCTAATATAAAGGGGTTAAACGGGTCAACCCGACCAGGTTGACTCGAACCCGACCCGACCCAAACACGTTTAGACTAAACCTAAACCCGCGAATGTCATGTAAGGTTCGTGTCGTGTTAGAAATTCACACCCATATTAAAAATCACTTATCGCCCCAAAAATAGCTTCAAAATATTTATACATCCCTTTCGGTTTCACCTTCATATCCATCAGTATCCCACTCGCCTGCGAAGAACTCCCACATCTGTTCCCACTCCATTTGGTCTCACTACTCTATGAATCCGCAGTTCTTCCAACAAACCACCATCTCTAATAAAACTATCCTTAGCCAAATCCTTCGACTATCTATGACCACCGGAGCACCATCACACCTCCACCCCTTCAATGGAGATTTACTCTCAATCTTTTTTGTGTGCTAACAAAAAGGAAACCATAAATGTAACGAACGTTAATAAAATTGGGATTTAGGTAGCTAAGAAAACTTCAATCTGTATGTATATGGTGCAAAATTATAAGTTTCATCAACTCAAAACACTACGCTACTGGAAGCTAGTTAGATAAGAAATCAATACGACCATAGTTTGACACTATTATTACAATAAATCTAACCAAAATCAATATTCTTTTCTTTTACAATCAAGGCAAAAAGTAGGCAACCTTAATCAAAACCAGCACACCCCAGTTTAGAAAACACAAAGACCAAACTTACCTCAGCAGCGAGCTATACGAGAACGTCGACCAGATACACCAGAGCTCCGGCACCAACACGTAGCCGTCGTTTATTCAGAGATATTCGGATGAGTTTTGTTCCGATCGCCGAGAAGAGAGATGAGAGACAGAGAGAGGAGCGACTGAATGAGTAAAGGAAAAGTGTCTTATGATTTTAAAGAAAACTATTTAAAATATTTACAGCATAGAAACGTATCTCACAAATTGCTAACCGTTTCTTTAAATTAGACAACCAAGATTTAATAAAAAAAAAATCATATTCCTAACATTTTATTGCTAATGTAAGTATAATAATATAATAGATGCATTACATGTTGCAATGAAATAAGTGCAAACTTCAAAACATGCACAGATTACTTGAATCAATCATACATGGTATACATGTTCAGAAGTGAATTAATGTAACTAAACAATATGTATTTAGTGTTGCACTTATAAAAAAAGCCTTTTCAGTGTTCTTCAACTATTTTTTTTTAAATTATACACTTCAATTGTAGAGCATGACACTCTCTCCTATTAAATTAATAATAATAGAAACTATTAAATTTAGTAATAAACATAAGGGTATAGCTTACCTTAGGCGAAATCGATATACGACAATGACCATAAAATCCAGCTAAAGCCTCAGCAAGGCATGGCCAAACAAAAAACACATCGCATATAAGCTGCAAACAGCAACTAAATGAATCATCAGCCTAAACGAATGATTGAAACAATAAAAGCATGTTTAAATAAATATAAAATCAAATGTGCAACTGTTTATTTATAAAACAAAATGCTTGTATGTATCTTTAATAATATTATTATATGGCAAGAATTTTTTAAACTTTCATACCATGCAATCAAAGTGAAATTAAACTTCAAGCACAAAGCAAGTAGGACTAAATTAAAAAAAATACCTTTATCTCGACCATGGAGGTTTGAATATTGTGAGTTGGGGATCTTCGTTCTTGACGCTGCCATCCACACGGCCGTCGGTTACACTTCCGGCACGCTCGATCGTTAAAAACTTGTTCGCTGTTAGAGGCAACATAATGGATGCTGACCGATTCATATGCGATGACATAAATCAAAGCAGAAGCAACTGAGATCCAACGTACTTACTGGATAGAATAAGAATGAGAGGATCCTACAAAGAATTTTGCAAGAAACGAAAGTGCAAACAGACAAAAAATGAGCTGTAAAAGAGAACATGTACGTGTCAAGCGAGAAGAAAACCCTGAACCAACATATGAACCTCAAGTTTTAACCACTTTTTTTGCTACAGTAAATCCCTCTCACATGCCCAAGTTACATTTTAAACTTATACATAATATACTGTGAAAGATATAAAATAAACAAAATAAAAATAATGTCGAGGTCGAAACAAATTGGAGTCCCACATAATATATTCACTTTGACACCAACCTGAACAATTGGAAACTTATAAAAGTATGCCCTTCGACACCAACCCGAAGCGTTGGAGAACCATAAGAAAATTTACACTTTGACACCAACCTGACCCGTTTTAAACCCATAGAAATAGACACCTGACGCGAACCCAACCCATTAGAGATCCATGAAAGTATATACATGACACCAGCTTGCCCTGTTTTAGACCCCAAAAAATCAGAAAACGAATTACCTTCAATTTCATTATCAGCCTCTCCACTCAAAATGCCTCCTACATCTGCAACACCAAAACTCTCTTCTAGATCATCAAGGAGTCTTAAGTGGAGTACAATCTGCACTAAGAAGGTCTTTTATTAGAAACCTCAATGGCTATAAACTTCACTACAAATTATATATTAATTTGCTAAAAACAAAAGCATATATAAGTTTTTAAGTGCTAAATGGAATGACCCGTTAAGTGTTACATTTGTATTCACATAGTTTACCTTGTTTATGTGGTCAAATATATGATATTGCATATTGAGTGATGACAGTCATGGTGCATGTCTTCTCATTGCTTGTCTGCTGAAATGTGAATATATCTTCTGAATAAATAATTTAATTTTCAACATAGTAAGTGATACAATTAATGTCAGTATTCAAAAATTGAAAAGATAACACTCATCTCCATTGAGAGATCAAAGAGCATATCACTTGACACCATCTTTAATTGAATAAAAAAGGATTAAAAAGGAATAATGCAAGATCATCATCACCAAATTAAAGAAAATGATTTTTTAAAACAGTTTCTTAATGAAAAATCCCCATCTTGATTTAAAGTAGATGCTGATCTTTGAGATGAACACGATATCCTATGGCATCAATTCGGCAATGATACTCGACAATCAATTGGCATAGAGACTTACCTTGAAGATGCTTCAAAACTCAACCCTTCTGTCACGTTGGTACAACAATTGTCAATTCCGTTCTTACTAAATACGTAGAACTCGAGGAGCAAAATTTGAGAGTTTTGGGAACATAAAATTAAGACCTTTGATTAACTCATGTCATAAATCCATTGAAGGTCAGTTCGTAGGAGCTGTGACTATTAACTCGGGCAAACGACTTTATCTATATCATCTATGCCATTTTACTAACCCAAGCAGGTAACCTACGAAAAACAGAATGCCGAAGCGCATGAATACATGAAACTATACCTCACAGATGTAGAAACACGAAACATACGAAATTCGAGGCAAGGCCTTTGGGAAAACATGAACGAACGATTACAACAACGATACAAATCCCGTCAGTGGAATGACTGCCGGTCAAAGTACAACTATTGACACGTGGCCCTACAAGCCACGCCAAGGTACGTCCAAACGAGGACTTCACAAACTAATGGAAATCACAACTATGGGCATCGCAACAGAAACTACGAGTCCTCACATCTCCCCACTCTCCTAATGGTGACTACACCAAGATTCGTGACGATGTCCCATAAAGCCAGGTCATTGCAAGAAACTCGAGGTAAGTCTTAAATTCTTTTGTTGGAAATTCCGACTTTTGCAAATAGTGAGTAGATTCTTGCACCTCTACTCTTTCTAATGGTCATCTCATCGCGAGAATTTCATTCATGATTAGTGAACACCCAATTACAGTTTCTTGACAAATTCATACGTTACGCATGCATTGTTTGTTGGCATGTGGGTAGCTTGATTCGTGGAAACCATCAGGGACTCCACATCGTATGGGTTGTTCTATCAATATTTCAATTGTTTTTTTCGCTATACTGATTATTACATCGTAATCTTCATGACCTACATTATTGCAAGAGTTGACTCATTGATATCGAGTCAACGAAATTCTTTGAAGCATTTTCTTGACAAGTTACATACATGGTTTTCGTATGGCCATGTCGAAATGTCCTTGATAATACATATATTCGTTATTGACTGATACCAAAATCAAGTTTAATTGGCTAAACTTGCTCATTGCATATATTCAATTCAAGGTTTCCATATGATGGATTGGGTCGTCATATTCAAAGTAATATCAACAAGCATTCCATTTATTTCGAACCATAGTAGACTTGTTTGATCATAACTCTGCTAAATCGGTTGTTGTTTATGGCACCTTGTGGTAGCGTTTTCACTAATTTGAAGCTTGTGCTGATTTCATCTACCCACTTCACATACGGATTTAATTATTTTTTTATTTATTTATTATTAAATCCACTTTGTTGGTTCGTATTTTGAAAATTCTTAATACAATCGTGTATTAAGAAAATGGTACACAATTTCATGGCTTATTTCGGTGTACCTCTAATGATTATTTCAACGCTACTTGCAAACTCGATGACGTTCATTTATTATTGCGTCTCATGGAAAATTATCAAATGACTAGATTGAAAACACATGTTTGAGATCGTTAATTTGTTATTCTTGACATCGACCGAAATTTCTATGAAATTCATTTGGAATAAATTCTGAGATTACTTCGCTGAACCTTTCATCTGATTACAAAGACGGTGGATTTGTTCGATCACCGCTATTTTTGAATTATTTTGATCACTGCGACACCTTGTGGCATTGGTACAAACTTGTAGCTTGGGCTAATCGCGATCAATTGTTTCATGTGAAACTATATATATTTTCGTTTAACTCATCATTCAAATAGTCTTAATACAACTATGTATTAAGACAATGATACACCAAGATCGGTTGTATTTCGGCATATCCTTGCAATTCAATAATGTCAACACATAGATTTCACTTCATTTAGTGGTTCGATAGTTGACATGTCATTTTCATATTTCTATGAGCTTGTTGACTTCGAGTTTCAAATCATACAACAACTAACGTAAGGTACTACTGATAGTACATTTCTTGTTTCTAAAATTCATTTGCATATTGTGAAAGCTCACTTGAAATTTTATTGGTTAAATTCCTCTTTTGTTGAAACCTTGTAAACTTAGTCACATTGGTGACGGAATCATAACATCTAGTTCACTTGCCATCAATTCAGAAAACAAGTACAGTTGAATCATTGGGTTCTTATTGTTGTAGTAAGTCATTGTATTCGTATAATCAAGACGAGTCTTGATTCATTCTCGTAGTCAGTTACCTCGATATTATTAATACCTAACTGTGCATGACAAAACTCTAAGGAGATTACATGATCTAAATTTCGAGGACAAAATTTATTTAATTACGTGACAACCGGTACTTTGCGATCCTTAATTACGCGAGTAACAAACATTAAGACATTAATACGTAGCGTAATTAGACGTTAATTAACTTAATTAGGCCCATTGGAGTGCCCAGGAACATTTACTTGATTTCACGACACACGAATGGCGAATTTCGAGGATTTTAGCGCGCAATTGAACTTTAAACGAACCTTTACGAGTTAATATACTTACGACGCGTGAAATATAAATTTGGTGATTATATTTACCGTATATTTATAATTATACGGATTATGCGAACTGCCGAACCTCACAGAGTACAAACACGAAGATTACGCGTAAACAAGAACACGCTGACAATCAACAACGAAACGGAAGCACCAGACGTGATTTACGTCTCGAAATTAATATATTATGATGTATTGAACTTCATAAAGTGGATATTAATACTCGTAGCTTAAATCGTATCGAAAAAAGGATAAAAAGGACAAACGACGCATTTTACACGATTTAAACGTAATCGACGAACGAATGCGCCAAAACCAATTTCTGACATATATTTTACGTGTTTTCGACTTTAAATGCATATGTTACTATATTTCACGAGACTCGGGTGTGAAAACGGGTTTTAAAATCGCTATTGAGCCGCGTAAACGAGAACAATCGCACAAATGGGCCTTGAGCCCAACCCACTTCCAACTCTAGTATATAAGCACCCTAACCTTTTCATCCCCATTTGCAAACCTAGCCTCCAAACCCTTTTCTCTGCCTCCTTTCTTTAAGCCGGTGACCGGAGCAAATTCCGGCCGACTTCCGGCCGTTTTTTCGGCAGATCCACACCCCAAACACCCCTCCTTGTACCACCTCACCCGCACACCTCAAAAATCAAGAGAGAGAGAGAGAGAGTTGTAGATTTTTAGAGAGAGAGATTGTAGAGCGAGAGAGAGTAAGACGAGAGAGATCGATGCTGGCGGAAGGAGAGGAGCCGACCACCCATTGTGGAGGCGCGACGGCGGAGACGAACGGCGGGCCGCCGCACCGGCAACCAGAAACGCCGCCATCAGTGGCAAGCTTCGTTGTTTCGTGCGAGATTCGAGCGTATGGTGTTTCCAGTCTGTTCAAGTGACACGGTGATGGAGTTGGTGGCAATTTGGCAGCGGCGGTGGTGGTGCCCTGCCGTTCTTTCGGTGGCTCGTCTTCAAGAAAAATCGCTAGTAGGTAATCGCTTCGACTGGACTTGAGTTTCTTTTTGTTTTTACACACATTAAAACCAAGATTTTGACTTTGGTAGAGTTCGGTGGTGTTTTAACAGTGGCGACAGAAACCGACGGCGGCGGTGGCCGCTGGAGCTCCGGTCCGAGTCAGCAGTGGCGGTGTTGGGTGGTTTTTGGATCAAGTATACAAGAAAAACAAATGGATTCAAGTTCGGGTATTTCGGTTCGGTCGGTTCAGTAGGATCGGGTCTCGGGTCAGGCTTGGTTCAGGCTCGGGTCTCGTTTCAGAATTCGGTTCTGGTGTGGTCAACCGTGGTCAACATCACACCCGGTTCAGTCACGGTTCGATGTCCGGGTCTCGGGTTCGGACAGTTTAGCCAACGTTAGATTCGGTTCAAGCGTGGAATTCTGTTCACATGGTTTGGTTTAGGGCTCGGGTCAGATTGTAGGTTGGGTCATGGTCAACTCAGTCAACACGGCTCGACCCGGTCAACTCGGTCAACTCGGTCAAAGCTGGTCAATCGTCGGGTCAACTAGTGAATACAAGACTTGGTAAAATTATTTACGACTTGAAATTTATAATATTCTTCTTATAAATATCACTTAAACGCGAAGCCGAGCTCCACCCGACCAACTAACATTTATATATATATCGTCAATTTTAAGGATAACTACATTGAATATTTCGTCAATCTGACGATTACGCGAAGTTTGTTTATTATCCATATAAAATATACTTGTTGAAAACGTAAATTGTGGCGTCATTATCCGAGTATCGACATTTAATATTGTTTGGTATAATATTCTTGTTGAAATGTTGTGTTTTGACAAAATAACGAGTTGTCGGGTTATTCAAAAAACATAGGAAATTCTGCCCGATTTTCGTTAAAATATATATGTATTTTATATTTTTAACATAAATGAAAACGCGTCGTGACTCAAATGAACTTTTTAAAAATGAATATAAGTATACACTCATTTCGAACAACGAACTTATAGCGTTTTCAATGAAACACTGTTTACAAGTTAACGAAACTTGGGGATTTATATAGGATAAATATAATTATTTATATTTATTTCAAAACGTTTAGAAACTCGAAGTCTAATACAAAATAAATATATTATTTTATATTTATTTCAAACATCGAAAATCCGAATACTTATTTCTAACGTCGGATTATTTTATAAAATAAACATAATGTTTTATATTTATTTCAAACATCGACGATTCGGACACTTTTATTTAAATCAATATAATGATTTATATTTCAAACGTTGACGATTCGGATATTTTATAAAATAAATATAATTATTTATTTATTTCAAACGTCTAAACGAAGTAACACACTTTATTGTAAGAGTATAACAAGCGTCAATTATATAATTTTTTTTTTATTAATTATAAACGAGACACAAGACGCTTATTTCAGGCACGTAACGTTTTGCATCTATGTATATATATATAAAATATATATATATATAAACGAGACAAAAACTACGATGAGTCGTACCATTATTCAATCTACGTTATATGTAAATATATGAATATATATGTCCCAAATCATTCTGAAACTAAGTCGTTTTTCGAGACTTAGTTTTATACTGATTATAAACGGATCAAATAACCATAGATCGGTTATTTTAAGTCAAGATGATAACACCCTTTAGGATCGTTTGATGACGGTTCGGTAGAGCTCGGACACGTAGTTTAACTAAGTTGTCTTATTAGAATCTTATAAGCTTGATTCCTTTATAGGAATGCGATAGTTGCACGCTAGCAAGTTCACTTTCTTAGAACAATTTACAATATTACGGAATCACATTAAGCTAACTTTGCACAAGGATATCAAGGTGAGTTCCTAACCCTCACTTTTTACAATTTTACATTTTTATAAATGTTTTCGGGGTAGAAAGACATGCATGTTTTGCAAAAGTACACAATATTTCGAGGAACGAAAACAACAGATTTTTAAAGCATGTTATGAATGAATTCCAACTACACGAATGGTTTATACTAAACATACCGGTTTTACAAAACACACACATATTTTCAGAACGTGCATGAGTTTCATGGCTAGTGACGGGATTGTCATAGCTGCAATTTAGGGACTAGAGTGTCCTGTATACAACTTAAAGACTGGATTGTCATGTATACAACTTAAGGACTGGATTGTCCTGCATACAACTTAGGGACTGGATTGTCCCGCATACAACTTAAGGACTGGATTGTCCTGCTTACAAACACAAGGACTGGATTGTCCACTACTCAACTCTAAGGGCCGTAGGGTCGCTTAGAACTGTACAGTGAAGTCCTCGCTACATATCGGAACTATAATCGCCCGCTAGTCTACCGTCCTGAGTAAACGGTTTGGCGAGGCACTTCCTAGCTTGGGGTTGGTTATAGGCTCATGCGGGCATGTTGTTTTTGTCGTAGGCGGACATTGACGATTAAACAAGTTTTATAAAAGCATACAAGGTTTTCATATGACATGCCGAGGAAAAATGATTTTTATTAAGTTTTCTCAACAATATTTAAACCGGTTATTAAAAAGATTTATTTCAAATCTTTTTCAAACAACTATGAACTCGCCAACATTATGTTGATTTTTCACATGTTCCTTTCTCAGGGTATATTTTACAAACTATGGCACGGTTGGAATAGGAGAACCCATGAGGATTCGAGTACTTAGCGGGTGTTCACTCTTTGAAGTCTCAGCATTATTTACTTCAGCTGTGCAATGAAGATACCAGTCGATCACGCCCAACTCTAATGCATCGTCAGCACAAAAAAGGTGTGAAATTTCTACCTCATTATATGTGAAGTTGATACCTCTAAATTCACCCACCTCCTTAGCTTTAAACAACACCCATGAAAGAGCCTCCATAAAAATCAAAAATAAAAAAGGCGAAAGCGGATCACCTTGTCGAAGACCCTTCTCGCACTTAAATTCAAAACTAGGAGAACTGTTCACCAACACTGCCGAACGAGCCGACTCGAGAACCCCTCTAATCCACACACACCATTTAGGAGGAAATCCCATTTACGCCAAAATAGAAATCAAGAAGTTTCAATTGACATTGTCGTATGCCTTTTCGAAGTCTATTTTTAAGAGGAACATTTTCTTTTTCTTTTTTTCAACCACTCCAAAACCTCACACCATTAACGGCTCGTCAAGAATAAACCGGTCCTTCAAAAACACCGACTGAGATTCTGTAATAACATCTCCCATAACCTTCTTAATACGATTAGCAAGAATTTTTGAAATAACCTTACTAACCATACCAATAAGAGTTATAGGACGATAATCTTTAAGGCCTAAAGGAGATTTTACCTTAGGAATCAAGGTAATAAATGTTGAGCTACATCCTGGGTTGATAATACCTGTCGCATGAAAATCAGACATAATCCTACAGATATCCTCCTCCAAGACATTCCAGAAGTGCTTAACAAAACAAAAGTTAAACCCATCTTAGAAATACTGCACTTTTGATATCTTCTTTAGAAAAGGCGCAAATAAGTGAATTGCAATCTGCATCCTTTATTTTATTAATACCCGAACAATCCAAAGGAGGTCGATCTATAACTTCTTCTCTAAATTGGTTTCTAAAGAATCATAAAACTTCTCTCTTAACAATAGTCGGTTTCGAAACCCACTCCCCATTTACTACAAGATCGGTATAGAATTCCTCGCCTTTCTTCCATTACGCAATGAAAGAATGCCGTATTTTCGTCCCCAAGCGAAGCCCACTTCACCCATGACTTTTGTTTAATATCACGGGCTCGCCTAAGCTCAATCTCTTCAATATTCTTTCTACACTCGGACCAAATCCATAACTCCGATTCTTGTAATTCCCTGCTCTCCATAATATACTCATATTCTTCTTCTCGGTTTGCAGGGAGACTAAATCAACATCCTCTTTATTTTGGCAATTTTTACTCCAAGTCTTCAATTTATTACGAAGGGTTTTAAGCTTCGAAGTCAACACTACATCGGCCAGTCCTTGAAAGTTACCTTCCATTAAAACCGAATTAATAAGTTCTACACACTCTGGACGCTCTATCCACGAATCAAACCAATGAAAAGGCTTAGGTCCAAAGTTTGTATCAACCAACGATAAAACCAAAGGAGAATGATCAGACTTCTCTCTAGGTAAAGCTCTAACACAAGCATTGGGCCACTTATTAAACACATTAGAACAAACAAAAAATCTATCAATTCTGCTCGCTTTACAAACACCCATTTTGTTGGCCAAATACGTGTACTTCATACCTTTTAAGTTGTATTCCCTCATAAAAGTGTCGTCAATAAAGTCATTAAAGTCTCTAGCACAAACCGGGTCGAAAATGGAATTCTTTCTTTCTTCCGGGTATCTAACAGCATTCAAATCCCCCATCACAATCCACCACCCTTGCCCCGCTTGAATGGTTTCATTAAGTCTTATCCACAAATTCCTTTTTTCCACATTTTGTTGTGGGGCATAAACATTAACAAGGTTTAACCGAATTGCACCATCAGTCAACATACCCGACACCCATAGAAAATTCCCATCTTTCACCACGCTATCTCTCTTGAAAACCTTAGGATCTCAAATACTAACAATACCCCCTGAATGACCATTAGCATGAACCACATCAAATTCGAACCCCAAACCTCCCCAAAAAGCAAATAACATACCTTCCCGAACATCACCACACATCGTCTCCTGCATCCCAATGAACGAAACCCCAAACTCATTTTTCAACTTTTTAATCCACCGCCTTTCCCATTGATTCCAATACCTCGGATGTTTATCGACATAACATTCATAGCTTACCAATTTGTACTCCTTCTTTGATAATCGAATCTCTAATTAATTCATCATACCTGTCAAGACAAGCACCCAATTTACCTCTCATCTCCTTGGTAGCTTCGATCTCTGCGAGGTTACTGATTGGATCAGGAGGCTGCTCGTTTACAGTGTTCTCGGTACTATGCCCTTCAACAACAGACTCAACCACTTGTTCAGGATGAGTTGAAGCATCCATCTGAGTTTTACTTGCGATCGTTTGCCCATCAGGTAAAGAGTTCAGGTCAATATTATCAGCATTATTCGACTCTATATTATCATTCATCTCCAGTTCTGACTCTTCAGGTTCATCATTAAGGCCCACAAACATGTTGAGGCCAAACGGGTCTTTTTTGGATACTTTGGGCTTCTTGACAACTTTAAGACTTTCTTGACTACTAGAGTAAGACTTGTTGGGCCGACCCATTCCCTTCATATTCTTGAATTTTTTTCTCTTCACATTTTTGGCAACCGACCGTGGGCCCATTTTCGACCACAAATTGGTCAAATGGAAAATTAATAGCTGGGGTAAAGCTGTCAAAATCCTTCCTATTATTATGCATATCTCGATCAATCATAGGAGATGATTGGCAATCATTAACTGTCTCATTAACTTCGAAATTTACTGTACCACCGGAGTGTTCGGAAGACTCACGTCCGGCCGGTTGACTGACGTCATCCGATCTACTATTCATGTTTTCCGATGCCTCTTTAGAACTTGTATTCGAATCTTCCGTATCATCATTCGATGGATGTTTAGGTTCAACAATGAAATCTGGAACCCATTCTCCCAACTATTCCATCACCCAAACGCAGAATTTCCTATCCTTCCAATTTAACACAACCTCCTCAGAAACCCTCTTCCCGACACCGATCAGAACTCCAACATATTCATATGATAAGTCACCATCGGAATCCGACCTGTTTGCTTTATAAACCACCTTCCCGAACAAGCCGCCCACCATATCAATTACTTCATTAGTCAAAAGATTAAGTGGTATACCTTGCACTTTGAGCCAAGCCAAACGTTCTAACCCCACAACTTGGCTATTCCAAATATCGATCTTCGAAAAGTTTTACATCATAGGCTTAGCCGCTTCACAATCTGCTACTGCAATCTCCGCATCATCGAACATAATAAGAACATCCAAACCACCCAAGTATTGTACCTTTCCAAATGACGGACATATCTCATGTATGATAACTTTAACATTCTTTAACGCTTTTAAATCCACCATACGAGCAATTATGGCCCTCCCATGCACACTTGAGAATGCATTGTCGAATCAGCAATCCGCACAGATCTTCACATGCACCGACCAGGCGGCCATTATCTCCATGAGTTGTTTCATGGGTTTGCATTATTTTACTTTCTTTGTATTTAACGGTTTCGTGAGAAACATAAAAAAGTAGAAAAATTTTTGGCTCAAAAGCTTGTCTCTAATTCTTTCTAGTTTTTTTGGAGTCTAATCCATTTAAGGGTCTATTTTGGAGTCTAACCCGCTCTTGGAGTTTCTATAAAAAACACCTGTAATTATACAAACAAATAAACCTTCTATTGAAATATACATGTAACATTCTGAATATTCCGTACGTCTCGTACTATAAAAATTATGTAAAAACCGATATATATGGTTAGGTTCATTTGTGAACCTTTTCTATTTGTTAACAAAACGAACTCATCCTGACCCTTGATCTTGTTTAACTATTATAAGGGTAGGATCGTCATTAGACATTTAAATACTGTTTTTTATTTAAATTTAATATACATAATCAATAACAGTTACCAGATAAATCCTAACCAACCCTACATTCTTGTGATTAAAACATCATAATTTTAGGTTTGAATGCATCGTTCAAACAAAAAAAACCAAACCCACTTTGATATTCAATTAATCGATGTTCATCATCTTCTTTCATATCAACAAACTTGCATAATATTTTTATCCAGGCCATTCGTTATCCATCATCAATCATTGGTTTTTTTAGTTCGATACCGATTAGTATTATCTGAGACAAAAACGCTCAGACTAGTGTTTTCTATTCTTTGGCGATTCCCCCTAGTCCTGAACGGGCAGAAGATCACGTGTATATAACATCCACTGAGCAGCAAGGTATACTTTTTTAGAACATCATAGTAATTAAGATATTTTATGTGTATCCGGTTTAGAAATGATCAACTAGCTATATGTTTCTTTTATAGATTTTATACAGGCGAAGGTTAAGATATTTTGCTTAATATTCAATGTGTAGTCTAAAAGTTTTTTGTTTTTTCCAGTTTGTTTAAGTATATCGCTCTACATATATGTATAGTTCAATTTTTTTATAGTGGGTTTATGTTTATATCATTATACACAAATGTATATTGCCAAAAGTTTTTTTTCATTGGTTTTATGTTTATATAAAATAAATGTATCAAATGCACACCTAGATGAATTATTATTATCATTATTATTATTATTATTATTATTATTATTATTATTATTATTATTATATTATTATTATTATTATTATTATTATTATTATTATTATTATTATTATTATGATATTAAGGTTTTAAATTACATGCATTGGCTGACTTTCATGCTTTATCTAAACGTGTGCAATCGGTTAATAGTAACATGTATGACATTCCCAAAGGGACTAGGTATTGGACACCAAACGTACCTATTAGATTCAAACTCTTTGTTGGAGCCATATATTGTACATTAAATGAAGCAATTGCTATGTATGAAGATGTAACACTCCATATTTTTGTGCTTTCCTTATTTAGAAAGATGTAATCGTATTTTTATTTTTGAAAACTTTTATTCGTATTCGTTCCCAACCTTGTAATACTAGACTTCGATCATAATAGAAATTCACTTTTAAACTTATCCATGTTGTACTCATGTTATATGCAAACAAACATTTAATGCACATTTACATGCAAGTTGAGGCTTATTATACTCGAATTATTGTTTGTACGTTGCACGCTACCTACGCGACACTTACAAACACGTTTCATTCTTGAAAGATTGTTAAAACATGAACTTTGGGCAGAAAATAACGAACAACTGGAAGTTCAGGGGCCAAAACATAACAAATCAAACTTCGGATGGAAATTTAACCCGCCGTGTCATGCGAAGTGTGAGGCCTCTGTGGTCGCGCGACGCCAAACCCTCCAATCCGCAGATAGTTGTTTCCTTTATGCAGATTGGCCATCTTCTCCTCACCTCTTTCTTCCCCAATCATCTTCATTCTTCATTAAACACCAAACCCTACTTCACCATGATATAAACAAACCTCTTACACCTCATTTGCATTTTTCCAACCCTCAAACACACTCACAACACTCTTTAATCGGCTGCAATTGCAAGTTGAAGCAGAATCCTTTAAGTGCGAAAGTGAGCATTTACCTCACTTTTCTCCATATTTTTTCATCTTTTCTTTTTCTGGAAAGCTTGGAACACCTCTAGGAATGTTTCCATAAGTTTACCATGGTAAACTAAGGTGGAACATCACCATTTTGAGGTCTAAACTTTCTGTTTTGGAAGAACATTTACTTAAACCTTTATAAACTTGTTTAAACCTATGCAATCTTACACCTACCTTGCTTCTAGTCAAGCCTATGGCTAAGGAGCTTGTGTATGGTGGATTTTCATGAGTTTAGAGGAACAAACACCATCTAAACTTTCTGTTTTGATGAGGTTCCAAGCAACCTTCAAGTGTGTGACCGTCCAAGCTAACCATTGTTCATATGGCGAGTCTTGTATTTGGTCTAAATGTGTGAACCGTGGAAGATTGGGCTTTCTAAACTCGTTCCACTACCTCACTGGATGATTTACTATGATCATACCCTAAGTCACAAAGCAACTTCCATTAAAGGGACAAAGCTACGACACGTCCCCGAACACTTTCCAAGCTCGGGATGCATGCACCTAGCTTGCTCTCTTGGTTGGTTTAGGACTTAGAGTAATACCAAGTAGCTTTCAAGAATCATAGTAACACCCTACCTCGCCTCCAACATTTGCCATGTTGGGTATGACACGCCCGGGTTGTTCTTACTTGGCTACTTGACAAACTTAGTTAGTTTACTCTTATTCATGACCAACCGGGTCAATTGATGACTTTGTGCTTTAGTGAATCATACAATGATGTTTATTGGATGGAAATCATCCTACATCCATGCTTGACTTACATGATAATACATGATGGACTAGATTAGAACATATCCTATAATATATATATATGTATATATATTTAACCGAATTCTTGATACTAAGCGGATTATGGTTAGATGTTGAGAACTTAGGTTATATTATCTTAGTTCTAGACTCCTCATTTGTGATTCTAATGGGCAAGTTAGGACCCGTGAAAACACATGAAAACTTATTGTCCAAACGAGTATTTAGAGAAGATATACTATCGTGTACATATACTTTTATACTTAATTCCGAATCCAAACTCTCTACAAACTCCGAATACTCATACACCTTCGTTTCCCTAATGTATGGTAACTTTGGTGCTCCATTCTCAACAACTCGTCAACTCACGTTTAATCGGAAAGCTTAGCAAACCGTTAGTGTACATGACCCCCTTTTTTCTTTTCGACACTTTTGGGTGCAATACTTATGCTTTATTAAACTCACACAAACACATTCAATCATGCTTAAACACAAACAAAGAATCCATTATACATGCTTAATACGTTATGCTAGAATTTATACATGCTAGAAACCTTATTTACACTATGTTTTTTCATTAACTTCGTACAAGCCTCCCTTAACATGTATAGCGCTATAGGAGCAACATACCGCCCGTATTCTTGAGGTCATGTTAAGTCATACAAAAACGGTCTCGTCGTTGCGAAGACAAGATTACGCTAGTGGGAAACTTTGGGTTGATAAGTAGGAGTTGCATGCTATTATTGTTATGATATGTCTTAGATTACGATTATGTCATGTGGATTCGTTTAAATGTTTTTATAGTTATGCTAGTAAATCAAACTTTTATGCTCGCCAATACTTTATGTGTTGACATGTACTTTAATATGTATTGCAGGAACTTGATGATGTTACGTTGAAAGGAATCTAGTAGGATGACTAGAAATGTACCTTTAATTTTAGTACTTGTTTTGTATTTTAAATCCTTGTTACAAGCTGTTGTAATTTGTTTCCAAACAATGTAACTTTTGCCTTAGTAATGAAATGAAATTTTGATCATTAAATACTTGTCACAATCTAGTCGTTATGAAGTCTCGAGCAATCTATTTCGTCCTGCCCCGATGTTTTCGCCATCGGTTAGGGTGTGACAGAAGAGTATGCACATAGGGTCGGATTTTGTCCGCTCAAAAAAGACGAGCCAACTAAGGACGATTCGTCAACCGATGAAGAGCATGAGGAAGATACAAAATCCGAAACCGAAGAATCAGGAAGTGAAGAAAATGGAAGCAAAGAATAGACTACTTAGTAAACGCTACATTTAGTTACTTATCATGTTTTTTTCCTAGTAATACTCGTTTCACGTGGGTTTTAATTCTACATTATGGTACTTTTATTATGGGGTTTTCATAAAATTTACTATATATGGTATATTTTACATGATTTTTACAAATCTTTACATTTTATAATTTGTTTAATCATGTTCATACCATATACACAGTTATGTAATTCTAAAGTTCAAATAAAAACTGTATTTTTTTTAGCAATACACAAATGTATAATTGAATTCTCTCATATGTATAACACGGGTTCTAATATACGGCATCTGATCAAAGCCAATAGAAAAAAATCCAATTACAACCTAAGAGTTTACACAGTTGTACAACATCATTCTTCACATTACACCAATGTACAGATGACTAAAATACATCTGTGTATACATATTTTACATGTGTAATGTTCCAGCAATTGCCTATCTATACTCAAATAAAACACATGAATATCTTAAATAATATAAGGACGATAAAAATAAAAACATCAGAATACACACAAACGAAAGGATGCTTTCTTTAAAAAAATAGTAAATTAAATACATACCCAGAAATATAATATGTTTTTTAATCAAAAGACTACATTGTACATAATCAAAAGTTTAAGGTGTTGTTTGTTTTTTCAGAGGTAAAACGTCTGCAGTCTACGGATCACATCTGCAGACATCTGTAGCAGAAGAGATGGACCAAACATCTGCAGTCTGCGGGAAGAAATCTAAGGTGTTGTTTGTTTAATCAAAAGACTACATTGTGTTGTTTTTTAAGCCTAGTCTTGGATCTAAAAAATAAAACCCCCAAAATGGGGGTCTGTTCTCGTTTAACACCACACCAAACACCCTCTTCTCAGAACTATCTCTGGTTCTCTCTTCTCAAACAACCACCACCACCATCTCACTTCCACCTTCTCCACCGAACACCCACTACCACCACCGTCTTACTTCCAACACCATACAAATCACACAAAACCGTCACCGATTATGAAGACGAGGTCGTCGCGCAGTGGTGGCGGAGCAGACGAGGGGTGGCCGGAGAAGACCAGTGGTGGCCGGAGAAGACAGGTCGTCGCACAGTGGTGGCGGAGCAGACGAGGGGTGGCCGGAGAAGATCAGGGGTGGCCGGAGAAGACGAGGTCATCGCGCCGAGGAAGGGGAGAAGGGTGGGTGTCGGTTGGTGTTTGATGAGATTACTAGGGTTTTGTTGTTTGAGAGGTGAAGTTCAGAGAAGAGGAGAAGAGGAAAGAAGAGGTAAAAAGAGGTTGGTCCATGTCTGCCCCAAGAAGAGGGCTGACAAACCTTTTTTAGTGAAACATCTTTCGAAAAACAAACAGTCTGTAGGGGCCATTGTCTGCGCGGCGCAGACATAAAAGGCTGCACAGACCTTTTTAAAAAAAACAAACAACACCTAACAACTTCTTAATAAAAAAACCAACAACTTCATAACTAGTGTCATAGACCGAATTGGAATAATAAAACTAACATTTGAAAGCGTTTCTCACCTTTTCCTATTCATTCGCTTCTGTCAATATTTTATCCTGGTGCTTTGTTTGCTTTAAATGTCACGAGCTGCACAATATATTTTTTCCATAGTAGGGTTAATTTCGCATTCATTTTTGTTTTTTTTTTTTTTTTGCCAATTTTCCTTTGTTAATCCTATCCATCTTTCCATGTGTCGCATGGCAAACACTCCTTAATCAACCCCATTGTTAGTGGTTGCCCATTCAATTTCCAACCTGTATGGCATTGTTGCTTCAAACTCCAACCCCTTCGGATGCTGAACTTCCTTTAGGTAATTAGGTAATTAGGTAATTACTGACTGTATCATTCTGCTAAACAGATAATTTGATATAAGTACAAAAGATACAAAAATCAATCAATATATTCTTTTTAGGATCCCACTATTAAAAATTGTGGAATATACACATGCATACAAACTAGCATCATTGTTTCATTTTTATACACAAATGAACAACTGAATATAACAGACAAATGTACAAGTGCCTCTACACATGCGTATAAACTAACAACTTTATTTTATCAGACAACATTATGCATATACGTATAACCAAAAATTACCCTAATATGAAACAAAACACCAAAACTATTGTATAACAGTTCATGCACATGTGTATCCGTAATTTTTATAATGTAATTATACACCTGTGTATGACATCTTATCCATTATGAATCATTACAACAAACAAGCAGCTAATGAACAACCTCTTAATACACACGTGTATCCACTGTTTTTAACAACATTGGTTTAAAAACACATACCTCTCGTTCAATCAGATGAACACTAAAGTAAAGAACAAAATTGACAAATCGGAAGAAAACTACCACAAAAACCACAAATCTATGTAATCAAGCAGCTTAAACCAACATCATTGAACAAAAAAGCTTTTTCATATGAACATTTAACTAAAACCCTAGCTTTTACAAGCAAAAAACAAGGAACAAATGGTGAAATATAGACAATCAGATGAAATAGAGATTTATAAAAACCAAAATTCGCTATACCTTGGTACCTTGATTATGTAGCCTGGATATGCAATCATCATGAAAATGGTGATGTTGAATGATTCACTGGAAGAAAAATATAAGGGGCCGTCGCTTTTGATCTTCAAGAGAAAGAACGAGATGAGGTTTATTTGGAACAATGATGTGATCTCTTATAACTAATGTTAGCGATTAATGAGGGATTCCAATTTTTCAAGATATGGAATGATAGAAATTACTAATTAGCCCTTATATCATTTAATTAAAACCATGTAAGATATAAGAATAACAAAAATGCCACTATTATTAAATCTCAAGATCTCCTAAATCAGTAGACAAGATTTGTTCATTTTGTTCAGAAATCCACAATTGTTCACTCTTGACCCCCTCCACACACACACACACACACACACATATATATATATAATATAGGGGAGGTTCTATGCAGAACACTAAAATTGCGAGAACACGCAGAACACAATGAATCATCCATTTTCTCGCCTAGAAACCTAAAAAGTAAATGAAAATGTTACAAATGTAAAATTTATTGTTTCTCACATTCGAATTTAAAACAAAATATGAAAAAATTTTAGTTTCTATATCACCTACACATATGTAGATTATGTGTAGGTTAAATTACCTACATGTATGTAGGCTATGTATATGTAAAAATATATAGATTTTTTTATGTATATATAATACATATATGAACGTAAGAAACATAAACTCTAAAAAATATGAACTTAAAATCCCTAAATCTAGTGATTAGAGTTTTTCTTTTTGTTGTTACAATAATTAGTGTTCTGTAACGATCCTCATTCTAACTATATATATTATTTGATAAGTGCGTTTGTAGAATTTTATAAAAACTAAATTGTTTAACTTAAAATAATTTTCTGAAAGTAATTTATTTAAAATAAATAAAAATGGTTTAGTTTTTCAGAACAATTAGGTTTTTAAAGCAATTAGGTTTTATTTCTGCATATAAAAATCTGTTATTGTTAGTTTTTTTAAAAAATAAACTTATAATTATTTGTTTTAAACAAATTATTTTAAGTTAAAAAAAATAGTTTTTATAAACACAAAGTGCGTAGTCGGTCATTTTTAATTTTAGATGAATCATCTATTTTTAAAATAAATCTGTTTAAAAGTTCCTTTGCAGTTTCCTAGAAAAAATAACATTTAATTTTAACGTATACACATCATATCATATTAATATAAGTTTGGTTACTTTTCTAAATAATCTTAGTTGACCCTCTTCTAATCCATGAATAGGAAACACCTAGGAAGAGAGTTAGTGCCTGTTTGGTATGGTTGTTATTGATGAAGATTGTTTATTATTCTGCATTGACCCGATTGTGGCAGATATTTAATATCGGGTGTAAATATCAGTTATACACAGATATTTTAATATTAGGTTATAACCCGTAATCCTTGTAGAGTTGGACACACATTTAGCATTCATGTAATATAAAAGTTAATTTCGTATACAACTTATAGTCTTGCATGATGATCGAAATATAAATCATATAATCACGTGTTTATACAATGCTATGATTTTTTTTCTTCTTTGCTGACAGCCCAGAGCTTAGAGTATAAAAAGGGTCATCAACATCTAACAGTCCAATATTACGTGATAAATCCTATTTGATGGATATTATAAATGAATTGGAATATAAAAACTACAAAAATGAGAAATTTGAGGCGTCATTTTTGAAACACCGTCCATAGAAATATAACTTACATTCGTCAAGGTTGTCAAAGCCATCTCATTAGAGTAGACGGAGACAGTGTGACTATGTGAGGGTCAAGAACGAGTGATGAGACCGAAAGAAAGTTGGCGTCAGTGGCGAAGCTTGAGATTTCCAACGAGGGGTCGAAAATGTATGTACCCAAAAAAATTTATACGAAAACTACATATATAACATTACTGAGCGAAAAGTTAGGGGGGTCGGAAGCCCCCTCGGCCCCTTCTATACTTCGCCGCTGATTGGCGTCTCATTGATGTTAATGATTTTGATCAAAAGAAATAACAATGATCTAACGTTACCTAGTGAATGTTTTATACAACCCATCTTAAAAATGATTAATATTTGTTTTACCCTTCCAGATTGACTTGACCTATAGACACATTGAAATATATTTACTCTATCAACCTCTATATATCTCTTTAAAAGAAAATAAATACTAAGGACATAAAATTTGTTACAAAGATAAGAATTAACCTAAAGTAAATTGTACCAAATATGGAATCCCATATTGGAAAAATCCTCCTATTGAAAAGGTAAATTAGTTGTTGCATAAATGACATGACACTAACACATCATCCTGCAGCTCACTAATAAAAACGTGTTTCGTATCTGACTCAATACCATTAGGCATCAATACCGTCAGGTATCATGTATGCACATATATCTATAGATATGAGATATACCCATTAGTTTGTATAGGATTACCTGTTAAGATTTTCATATACATGCTTTCTTATTAATTTAATTTTCATACAACTTCAGTGTCTAAAAAAAATGAAAAATAAGAACTAAAATATCAACGGATTATTAAATCAATCTATTAACAAAAGACAAAGACAAACAAAGATAAAAAGCAAATGTTTACCGATATGGATATAGTTTGGATAAATGGGTATGCACGTTTTTTTATTATAAGATCGTGTATCACCTAATACCATTTATCACGATAATTTTTAGAAAATTAACCCCAAACCTGGTCTCAGACCCTTCCCAAATGTTTTGAGTACATTAGGGTTTATTTGCCATCTCTATTCTCAACAAACACTTACACTTACACGTACCAGTGTACCCTCCTTACATAGTGAATGACACAAGGTAAGGACACTTTGTATATATGTCTTCCAAAAATAATATATAAATAAAATTAGGAGTGTATTCAAAAAGAAACATATATCATCCCCTCCTCACAGTATATATCTCTTTATTGTTGATGATATACAGTTATAAATTTATATTAAATATATAGGATTGATCTAAGATCAAAGGGAAATCCATACAAGCTTCAATGGATAAGATTATGAGGCCGGAATGCAAGTCGATCAAGGTTTCAGCTTCATCAAACAACAACGGTCAAAGGGCACCGTCTACAAGTAGGGTTCGATACTCGAATTGCCAGGGGCGGGCCTAGGTTATAGGCTGGGTGGGCGGGTGCATCCTTTGAAAAAAGAAATTTAGTGTATTTTATAGGCAAAAGTCCTGACCGCACCTCTTGAAATGTTGGTTAAAATCCACGTTCACACCCTCAGTATATAATTTATGGGTCCGCCACTGCGAATTATCCATCAAAACCAACCGAATTACCCTTGACTGATGCATCGATTTATGAAAATTTGTGTTGTTTTAATAAAACTGTGTGATGGTTCTGTGCTAATTATAAAATTGTAGTCTTTATTCTATATTGGGTTAACGCCTAATGGAAAAACACATACTCTTTCTTGATTTCCTTAATAATCCCATTGAGATTTTGAGTAACTCATAGAAATATTTAAATTTAAAGTAATTGCACAATTTTAAAAATTGTCTAGAGAACTATAACCAAGATTTGTCAAGGCTGTCATTAGTCATCTCCTTGAGCCAGAGTGTGATTATGGGTGTTAATCGTGTCGAATTGATTGGTTGACGGGTTGTGGGTTGATGGGTTGAAATGTGTAACCCCGAACCCGACCCATATTATTATTCGTGTCAAATATTTCAACGCTAACCCGCACACACATAATATTGAATCAACCCAAACACGATTCTTTTAACCCATATTTTTAAATGAGTCATAGATGTTGACGATTTATAAGTGAGTTGTTGGGTTTTAAACACGTTATCGATAATATGTTTAATGGTGAGTATGAAAAGTAAATAATATAGTGTACATTATTATACTAGCGATGAAGATAGGAAACTGAAAAAAAAACAAATATACAAGTTTATTTTTTCTAAATAGTTAACCGGGTTAACAGGTCAATCCTTTTTTATAAAGATCAACCCAAACCCGACCTTTTTTTAATACGGGTTAACCCAAACCCCACCCGTTGGACCCATTTTTAAATGCGTCATGTTAGTTGATCCAAACCTATTTTTCACGTGTCTAGTTAGGGTAGGATTTCAGGTCGTGTAAAATATTGCCTCCCCTAAGTGTAACTATGTGAGGGTCAATAACGAGTGATGGGGACCGAAAGAAGGTTGTCTTGTTGTCTTGACGAATGTTATGTAGGAATCCGTTCGCATAAAATAAATAAAAACTTTTATAAATTCGAATTACAATACATAAATAAATAAAGCTGTAAATTACAATACTTTTACAACTGAAATAATAGAAATACAAGAACAAAATTCAAACAGAAACGTAAGTTCTTGGCTGAGGATCGTGTTAGACACGGGTCCCTTAAAACAAATTTCGATTCTCCCAGGAGAACTCGTTTGTTTCCAGGATACAACAGCCCAAGCAGTTGCACTGCCGGAGATAACAACAACCCGAAGGTGTACCTTGCTGCAAGAAAGGAGAAGAAGAAAATTTCTGTAGAGAATTCGATGGTGTTCAAGGTGTGTCTTCTGGTGTTGAGGTGATACTGTATTTGTACTGCATCTGGGTTGAAACAGTCAAAAAGATTTAACTCAACGAATTAAATTGCATTAAACGTCTTTAATGCACTTTAATTCGTCAGTTACATTCCTGGTCAAGACTCTTGACTCGTCTGTTTCAACTGCTGAAGTGTAACTGATCTGTCATTAACTCTGGAAGCGGCAGGTCGCGCGCGCGCGCCAGTGTGGCTCACATCCCTGCGCTAGGTTACTGGTGCGCAACCCCTTGCGCGAGCATCCTTGCTCCACAGTCCTATTGCGCGTGCGCAAGTATGGCTCACATCCTTGCGCGAGCCTACTGGTACTCCAGCCCTTGCGCGCGCATCCTTGCTCCACAGTCCTATTGCACGTGCGCTAGTATGGCTCACATCCTTGCGCGAGCCTACTGGTGCTTCAGCCCTTGCGCGCGCATCCTTGCTCCACAGCCTATTGCACGTGCGCCAGTATGGCTCACATCCTTGCGCGAGCCTACTGGTGCTCCAGCCCTTGCCATTGCGCGCGCACGCCACGTCACCAGAGAACCCATCTGGTCACGCCACACAGTCGCGCCATACTGGTTCACTTTGGTGTGCTGCGTGCGCGCACGTCAGGCATCTGTGGCGCAACCTGGACTGCCTGCACCATGCGCCACTACTTGTGTACCTGCGCGGCCCTTTGCCACGTTGCCTTCTAGGGTCTGCGCCACCTGGTCCTTGCAGCCTTGATGAGCCACGCGCGCACGGTAAAAAATACAAAGGCAACCTGGACTGCCTGCACCATGCGCCACTACCTGTGTACCTGCGCGCCCCTTTGCCACGTTGCCTTCTAGGGTCTGCGCCACCTGGTCCTTTCAGCCTTTGCTGAGCCACGCGCGCGCGGTAAAAAATACAAAGGCGGCTCTCAAGCGGCTCGCAAAGTGCAAAGTGCGCCATCAAAGCGCCACATTGCGCTCATCGCCCACGCCACTTGCGCGCGCGTGTGCGAGTGCGATTGCGAGTTTTGGTGCTCCGCACCCTTCGCGAGTACACTTAGTGTATGCTTCCATGAAACAATAAGGAAGGAGTGTTCCCACTTAAATACTTATTTAAGTTTCATCACTCCTCCTATGTGGGACAAGATTCTACTTTGCCATTTATTTCAGTATTTAATGTTTCAACCACCAAACTTTGAGTATCGATATCTCATTCATCTTAGCTCTGTTTTGGACGTGGTTTAGTTTGTTGCGAAGCTCTTCCAACATAGAACACAAACCCGGAAATAAATATCTATATAAACCTCAGTTTATAATATTTATTTATCGTCCAAAATTAGGAAATACCCATTTTCTATATTTGTGAAAAATGCTATTTTCACTAAATTTCCAACATGTTAATGATTTCGATTAAAAGAAAAAGTTAACAATCTAATGTTACCTAGTTACCTTTCAAGATAAACTAAACCATGATATACGTCTACTCATGAAACATTTCATACAAGTTAATAAATATATTAACTCTATAAAAATGAAAATAAACACTAAAGAACATAAAACTGTTACAAACAATAAGATTTAACCTAAAGTAAATTAAAAAGGATTTTTTTTCATTTAACCCTTTTAGGTTGACCTAACCAGTAGACAAATAAATATATTAACTCTTTAAAAAATGAAAATAAACACTAAAGAACATAAAACTGTTGCAAACAATAAGATTTAACCTAAAGTAAATAGTACTAAATATGGAATCCCATGATGAAAAAATCCTCGTATTTACAAAGTAAATTAGTTTAATGCATAAATGACATGGCACTGACACGTCATCCGGCTGCGGCGAATCCTAGGTTACAGTTTTCCGACCGACGGTTTTTGACGTAATCCTTCCACATGTCTTTTCCCCGTTCCGTTTCAACGTTAAATACTCTCAATGGCATTTTCGTAATAATCCCCAAGTTGCTGCCTTGTTATTTGACTTTTTTTCCCTCAATTCTAGTTTATATTTTGGAGGGACACAATAATACAACACTGTTTCTCTTAGCTACTCTCACCTTTCTATGCGTGCATTACACGCGATCTCTTTGCTTTACCTATTTGCCGCCATAAATTTTTCATTTTTGGTACCCTTTAAGACAAAGTTACGAGTTATGTGTTTTGAAACTTATATATTAAAACAGATAAGTTGGTAATATTTGGTGTAACTAAAACAAGATAATTTTGGAAATTATTACTTACATGTTATAAAGGTAACATGCTACCAAAGTACCAATAATGTATATATTTGTCAAGCTAGAGAAATTGAGTACTCAAATAAAATTTGCATTATAAAAATTAGGCAATTTAAGTTTTAATTAAGAGTATATTTTTTTAGTTTACCTCAAATTCAAATTAACACTTCATTAACAATCTTAAACTATAATTTCAAACACATCTTGTAGCCCTTTAAGTATAATATCTTAATATTCTTAATAAAAATTAATATAAATAGATTTCCATAAAATGCAATATAATTTAGTTAAATGTAGGGACAAGTGTATGAAAATTAGATAAGGATTAAATTGTTTATAAAATGACAATTAGTCAAATATCTTGATATTACATAATACTTTGTCAAATCAACAAACCATGAGAATTTAATGATAAGCTCTTGAGAAAAAAACAAGGAGTTGTTTAATTTTCAATTTATCTCAACAACTTATACAAATTTTCACATTACATAATTATAATTTTTATTATTACTAAAAAGATATCTAGAGTATATTTTGTATAAACAAGAGTAGAAACTTAGACAGCCTTGATCAACATTTTAAGGTGAAAGAAATGTGTGGCTACCATGAAAGAGAGTGATGAAGAGAGATATAAAGTGAAATCCTTTTCTACAAACGTGTTCAAGCAAGCAACGTGAAGAGGGGCCGGAGAGAAGGAGGAACTCATGAATCTTTTTTTACGAGAAGGAGAAAAACTGGTCTTCGTTTACGGCGACGAAGATAGTCTTGAAAACAATAACGTAAAATTTATTTTACATCATGTGACAAATTTTATAGCTTGATTAATTATCCCTTCTTGGGTGGTAAAAGAACCAGATCGAACAGAACCATGTTCATGTTCGTTCCTTTAGCATTAAACCTATTTGCGGACGCATATTGTGCGAAAATTCTTTTTTGTGCTCGTTCATTAAGAAATCGAACTTGTCCACGAACAAAAACAAACATACCATTTTAGAAAACAAAAGACAACATTTTTAATCCCAAGAATTTAGATATAATCATTTTGTTAAACATAAACACAATTATCCCAAAATAAAGCCACCAGTTAGACATAATAAGTATAAACATAATTATTCCAAAATAATATTCCAAAGATTTAAGTTTCTATTGACTGAACATAAACTAAACAAAACATACAACCATGAATGGATGTAAACAAACATATTACCGAACGTTCATAAGCGCAATGGAACAAGCATGACATTTGTACATGTTCGTTCATTTAATTAATCGGACGAAATTCCTTGGCCACAGTCCTTCATTTATTAAACGAATGCCAATATGATATAGCCGAATTGGTCAGAGGGTTTTCCATTAAGTGGTTTCCTCCTATGGAGGTCTAAAGTTCGATTTCTACCAAGTGCAAATTATATAAATATAGGAGAGCACCTATGGGAGAGATTCGAACTTGAGTGGTTTAAACAAAACAACATATGTTGATACTTTAGAGTAAACTGGAAATCCAGTTGATCTGCTGTTCAACAAAAAAAGTTATGAAACTAATATAAACGGACTTTCTATCAAATGATTCACGAACAATTCTCTAAATGCTCGGTTTATTTCTAACCGTAATCTCTTTAAATGTTTCCTTATAGAATTTTGTAGGATTTGACAAAGATCTAGTGTATCTTATGGTTGATCATTTCATGAAGATTTGACCAAGAAAGTATATTACAACCGCAAGGTTAGAATATGGGGGTCACCAATGGTCTATATATTGATGTCCGTATTATGATAAGGCCTTCCACCTTTTGCTTTTTTCTCTTCTTCTTCTCTCATCTCTCTTTGTTTCACATTTTACCTTTTTATTTTATTTTAATTTCCCTCGCAGTTTAATAGCTGGATTTCTGACCCAATTGTCTGCTTGATCATCAACACCATCACTTACTTTCTTCTTTGTTTTCTTTCTCAATCTAACTTACCTATCTTCACACCCTCCACTTCTTCAACTAAAGATCCAACAAAACAACACCATAAAATGACTCCGGCGGCGGCGACGGCGACTCCCACCACTAACTACACCGCCGGCCAGTTTGGTGACACAACTTACACAAAGGTGTTTGTTGGTGGGTTGGCTTGGGAAACACAAAAAGATACCATGAAAACTTACTTTGAGCAGTTTGGTGAGATCTTGGAAGCTGTTGTCATCACAGATAAAACCACTGGCAGATCTAAAGGCTATGGCTTTGTATGATCACTTCTAAATTTTTTACCTTTTTTACTCTTTTTTGTTATTTACATCTAGATCATGAAGAAAATGAAGGGTTTTCTAGTTTTTTGCAATGGGTTTTTAGTGTATTAAAATCTTGGAAATTAAAAAAAGTTTGATTTGTAACATAACTTAGGTTATCTTGTAACTTGTTTAGCATCATATTTGGATTAAAAAATGTAGAAAATGAAGGGTTTGCTAGTTTTTTGTAATGGGTTTTTCATGTATTAAAATCTTGGAAAATAAAAAAGTGTGATTTGTAAGTTTGTAACCGAAGTTAGGTTATCTTGTCATTTGTTTAACATCATATATGGATAAAAAATGTAGTGACTTTCCGGGAAGAACTTGAAGGGTTTGTTGGTTATTTATATGGTTATATTTATAATGGGTTTTTGGTATATTAATTAAAATATTGAAAAAGAAGTATAATTTGTAACTATTTGTAACCAAAGTTATTATGTAATTTGTAACATAAAATTTGGATAAAAAAATGCAGGTGACTTTCCGGGAAGCTGATGCTGCGATGAGAGCATGTGTTGATGCGGCTCCGGTGATCGATGGTCGGAGGGCTAACTGTAATCTTGCTTCTTTGGGTGTTCAAAGATCCAAACCCTCAATACCTAACAAGCTTGGTATGCATCAATTTTTTTCATTACAATTATGTGTTTTGTAACTTTTTTTTGAATGTATAAAGTTATTATCTTTTTTTTAACATAATGTTTGTTAATTAGGGTTTACAAGTTACATTGTAAAGATGCATTGGATTAGGTTTAGTGATAATTTAAAAGAGTGTTTATAGTTAAGATGAAATTCCTTTGTGAAACAAGGTTAAGATAAAGGTTGAGATTTTGATTTAAGGGAATCAATGAATATTATTGAGTGAGGTAGGGTTTCCACTTTTATAAAGAAATGACAGCCACAAAACATGCATACATAGTATGTATCTATATGTATGTTTTCTCCTAAAAGCTAAAAATAAAATAAAAGCATTACAACTTGATGGTACTGTATCATTTGATCTTTTTCACATCTTGATTTTTTATAACATTTATAAACTTACACATTGAAATTAAAATAAATATATACTAGTGTAAGATTAAAGTGCATGCATATAACTATGAGAATACATTAATATCAAGTTTTAAACACCATGTGTGTGTATATAATGTATGTATACATAGTTGTAGTGATAAATGTGTATAAACTTGTAATATGTTCCTGCGCGTTGCGGCGGGTTAAACCGTAAATTATTTTTAAATAAACTTTAAGCTACCCACCCATAAAGGTTCATCAATTTCGTGTTTGAGGTTTTTTTATAAAATATATTGATTTAAATGTTTAGTTCAGTGTTGAATTTACTGTAACCCTTCTATCACATTACTTGAATCAACTTTCTTTGTTTACTATCTAATTAAGAATCAATTTTTTTTAAACAACGGACTACAACATTTTTTGAATAATTAAATTTTACCCAAAACCCTAAACTATAGAAAGAAACGTAAGTGTGAGATAGAAATGAAAAGGTGAAAAAAGATTAATAATCAAGTAAACGATAAATAAGTAAATAACTTCTTATTCTTTTTTTTAATATATCAGGATATTAACACAACAAATCAAATAATTACTCCATAAGGTTTGATAAGACTAAGGATAAAAGTGACTCAGGTATCTACATGCTTTACAGCTACTTTTACTCTTTTTTCAAAAACCACTCATCAACATATTGAAACAAAAATTAAATAAAACATAAAAAACAAAATCGTCTGCTGAAAATCTTAGTTGAAAACCTACTTTCTAGAAATAAACAACACTGCCCATGGTTAAACTGGTAAATGTAAGATCGGATGACTTTTCTCAAGCTTTGTTCAGATCAATTGAAGTTCATCATCACAACCGTTCAGAAAAATATATCAAACTAATTCTGAGGACAATACAACAAACTGATCGAAAACAGAGGTTGTTGAAATATGAACAATATCATCGACCATAAAAAGAGATTTTGACTTATAAAGTCAAAACTAAACATTTATTACAACCGGATAAACCATCTCCTTTGAGATGGGCTATCACAACTCACAAACACTAATTTGTGGCCTCATGCACATATTCGAAATCGACTCAGATCTACATATTGTCACAGTCGTTACAAAACAAAGTGGCTCAGATGCACACTTCTCATCGTCATCGCCATCGTCAACAAAGCACGGCTCAGTGCCGCCATGGCGGCAACCGGAGTTGCCCCACCAAGTAGCAGGCCATCTCATCGTCGGCTATAACCCACACAAACAGAGACCAAAAAAACTAAGAGAGAGACACACACAAACTTCTCACCGTCAGCATTCACACCGGTATCACCGGGTTCATCACCACCACTCGAAGGGTGGTTGGCGAACAGTAGCTGGAAAAGCTTCTCAACCCCTCTCTCTAGATGAGAACACTTTGAAATTGTGGAGAGAAGACATAGAGCATTTTCAGTCTTTATGATGAGAGATATGGTAGAGAGAACAAAAAGTTTTTTTTTTTTTATGTTTTAAAGGATGAAAGGTGTGATGATGAAATTGTGAAGACACGTATTCAAGCAATGTTATGTGTCAGCAATAGAAAACATGTTAGGTGACAGTAAAGCACTTGTTGGAAATAGCTACAGTAAGCCCAATTCACAAACAAAAACTTGCAATTTAATATATGTTAATAATAATAATAATAATAATAATATTAATATTAATGAATGTAGGTGGAGGAAGAACCATTAGGGTTATGCGTGGTTATGGAGGGTACCATCATCATCATCACCATAATCATAGCCATCATCAAGCTGGTGGTGGAATGGGAACAACAGCTTTCCCTTCTGCTACAGCCTTCCCTCATTATGCCATCCACCAAGGCAGCCCTTTTCCTGCTACAAATCTTTATGGGTTAGTCTCTCTCTCATCCTTCTCTCTCTACACATACATACATTGGAGACTTGAAAAAGTTTCACAGTAGTCGTATATTATCATACTATCATATAATAAAATAAAATTGTCAAATTATCATCCAACATAGTCAACAAAGATTAATTTGTTTTTATCATACATCAGAATTATGAACTATAAGAATCTTTATTTATTCTCTATTCTTGCATGTATAGAAATATATACATGCAAGCATATATACATAAAAAAGTAAAAAAAAATACAATATTTATTGTGATAAATTGTTTTCCAGAAGTGAATTAATGAGTGATTGAACCATGTGGGAGAACCATGTGATACAAAAAGAAATCATTAAACAAATTTAAAGCATTCTTGTGTAAATTCACTTTCCCTATTAGGCGTGCTCTACCACCCACATGCATCATCATCATGATTGCTAACTTCTTTCTAACTCTGACCATAGTCAAAATAACCTGCAAGATGCACATGTGAAGTACTGTGCATGACAGTACATCACTTAGACTTTAAAGACAACTAGAGGGTTTCCAGTCATTTCTGTTGTGCAAGCATATCCCAATGTACTATGTGTATTATGTAATAAATATGCTGTTATTGTTCACCATTTCTTTTTTATTAAAGTTATTCGCTCATGCATACTATGCAAGCAACTAAACTACACTCATGTTGCTTGTTCTTCAAGTTAGGTTTTCATTTCTCTAATTTTTTATATATGATTTTGTAGATACTCGCCGTATTCTCCGGATTACACCTACCCAACGGTACGTATTCTTTTGAGAGTTGATATTCACACACCCCTCATCTCTATCTCTCTCTATACGTACATAGATATATATAGAGAGATATATAGTGAAAAATGAGTGTGGGAATAAGATGTAGAAATGTGGGAATAGTAGTAGCGTTTTTCTCTTAAGTTGTTTTGTAAGGTGGTGCTCATGACGGACCTAGTAAATAGGGCGCAATATTACGGTTTTTTACTGACCACAAGATTTTTGCATATATATATTTTTTTGAACGGCAAATTTCTATACTCCTGTCGTCTAATAGACTTGAATCCAAGACCTCCCTCTCCTAAGATTTTTAAACTTACTAAATATATATGTGTTGCATTTAAACAGCTAAATATATATATATATATATATATATATATATATATATGTGTGTGTTGTTTTTAAAAACAAAGGGAAGCAAAAACAAGAGCGTTGAATTCAATGAAGTATTTTATATATGCTTTCTAAATGGTGTATTATGTTTTTGTGATCAATCAAAATTTTATTGTAGCTTTTAGTTTTAGCGGTTGCAAAAACAAACACTCATTATTTATGTGATCTGACTCGACGCAAAATGAAAATTCAGACGTTGAGCTAAGAGACGCGAGAACCGAAAAAAATGACTGATGAAAAAAGAGTCCTAAATCCGTCACTGGTTGTGTTAATTTACATGTTTAATTTGGTTGTTTTATTGTACTCAGAGTTACTATAACGTATATGGAGGTTCAAATGGGCAGTATCCATTTTATGGAGCAAGTGCTGGTGCCGGTATGATTACTGCTGCAAGTGCCGCCGCAGCCGCCGCCTTTTACCCGTATCTGAACATGGCGGAAGGTGGTCATGGGAGCTACGCTACTGACCAGAGCTATGGTGTGTACCCACACCATCTCTACCAGTATTCCGCCATGAATTCTTCTGCGGGGTACGCGCAACAATACGGAACTCCGATCTCTCTTGCAGCCACTCCTCCATTGCAACCAGCAGGTTTACTTTTCATTACATTTATCAAGTTCATTATCTTTTTCTACAACAACTCAACTAACATTTTTGACAGTTTGTTTTGCTGTGCCGCAGGCATAAACGTGGTGCTACAATCGTCCGCTGCTCATCAGTAAGAGATTCACGAACCACATTCATCGAACCGAATCAGCATGCATTCCCTTTTGTTAAAAAAAAACCTGACCTTTGGCCCAACCATGGTTACTTCTTTCATTCTGTCTCTTTCATACTCTTGATACAGTCAATCAAGGCATGAAAGCAAACCCCCCATAGGGGTTACCATCCAAATTTGGAAGACATTTTCAATCTTCTCTTGAAAGGGAAGGGTCCCCTACAAGAGAAAGACACCCCACAAAGCATATGCATGTGCATCTCACCAACTTATGGCTATGGAAAAGCTTCATGAGTTGGAGAAATTTATATAAAATTTTGGCTTATGGAAAAAGCCAAAAGATTTAAAAAAAAAAAAAAACAAAAAAAAAAACTAAGATGTCATAATGTCAACAACTCTTTTCAACTGAATTAAGAGAAATTGTAAATGCTTCAAGTTCCAAACTTTGATGAAAGATGTCTTTTTCTATATATAGATATAGTTTAATCATGGGCATTGGAGTGTGCCCTAAGTTTTTTTTTTTAACTTCAACCCCTAGTTTATGATTTTTTTTTAAAACTTGGCTAGGTTGTTTTTATGAAAAAATCTTTCTTTTTTTAAAAACCATCATTGTGATCTTAGGGTAAGAACATATGATGTTTCTTTTTTAAAATATCTTGTAAATTTACTTTGGCTAAACAATAGGAGTTTTAGTCATGTGACAAAATAACATTAAGGTGTAGTTTTAGTGCATTTAGGTTTAATTTTAAGTTCGTACCAACTTTTTAGTTAGGTATCATGAGTTTCGTTATGGAAACGGAGCTCAAATGCATGAGAAAGTAATCCGAGAGAGATATTTTCAATCTCTCGGTTTATGATCTCTAAAACATCAACCATGGTTAGGACTCAGGTCAACTTTTCCCGCATTCTCTCTCTCATCTCTCTCTCTCGATCTCTACTTACTGCTTTAAGAAGAACTTGGTACTTTTTATTATGTAATCACGGTCTACGGTCTGAACTTGGGATTGTAACTAGGAATTAATGTTGCTTAATTACAAGCTCATTCTCAATCAACGGTGATTGAGATGAGTCTCTACTTACTCTTTTTTTCTATTTCATTTAGAAACTGCTTTAATTAACTTTAACTTTCTAATCCTTTATTGACACCATTTCCTAATTGTTAACTCACATATTTATAATGCGTATTTTAAAGCTTGTATATACGTATATGTAACAATTCATATCCGTATTAGTTCCGAATATTTTACAAGGAGAAATTCTTAATCCTATCAACTATCTTAATAGTCATCATTTTAATGTTTACAAGGAGAAATTCTTAATCCTCACTACTATCTTAATAATCATCTTTCTAATAGTCACTCCATGAATTATGATGTTTAGCTTTACATATGTGTTGCTTAGTGTCAAGTATTGAATAGGAGGATGATTAAGAAGATAATTATGATGATTTAACAATAGCTCATTCCGATTTTTCTTCAAATTGTATATTTCACGTTTGCAACATTTTCATTCCATTTTTTTAATAAAAGCATAATTATTTCGTGTTGATTGACTTGATCCTTAAAGGCCAGTTTAGGTTACTAAAATACATGAATCTTAAACTATGAATTGTTGATTAACTAAACCACTATTACATCATTATCATGTCACTGTCAGATATGAATTTAAGTAATACAAAATACCAATAACTAAGAATTAAAACTAAAGATTTTTCTTTTAATAAAAAAATATGTGATTTCTAGTATCTTAATAATCATCTTTCTAATAGTCACTCCATGAATTATGATGTTTAGCTTTACATATGTGTTGCTTAGTGTCAAGTATTGAATAGGAGGATGATTAAGAAGATAATTATGATGATTTAGCAATAGCTCATTCCGATTTTTCCTCAAATTGTATATTTCACGTTTGCAACATTTTCATTCCATTTTTTTTAATAAAAGCATAATTATTTCGTGTTGATTGACTTGATCCTTAAAGGCCAGTTTATGTTACTAAAATACATGAATCTTAAACTATGAATTGTTGATTAACTAAACCACTATTACATCATCATCATACAAAATACCAATAACTAAGAATTAAAACTAAAGATTTTTCTTTTACTAAAAAAATATTTGATTGGTCAAAAGGGTGTGAACCTCATCTCTCAAGGCCTTAACGTCCATTATTGGGTTGGCGAAAGAAGGCATTGGTGTCCCGTAATAACTAAAGACCCTTTAGTAAAGTGGGTGGTGTTTAATGCTCCCATACGGATTTGATATAGGGGATGTTAACCCACAACAGATAGTTTTAGCCAAGGAAAAAACTTACAAACGTAGTATAGCAATGTAATCACATATCTAAGAGCATTCACATCTAACCCCCTCCACCCCCCCCCCCCCCCCCCCCGACATTTTTTGCCATATATATTACACTAAAAATCACTATCTTGTTTCTCTCATTTCCAATTAAATAATACTTTTTAATACATTTATCATTACATTTTCTCCATTTTCACTCATAACCACTTTCAAAATATTTTAATATTAAAAATTTAAAAAATTATAATAGTGAACACTGTCCTCCCAAATTTACAACAACAGTAACATTTTCTCTTTCCTCTACTCAAAACCACTTATAACCACCTACAACCATTTTTCATAAAATAAAACCTCCCCACACGTAATTTGGAGGGTTAGATGTGAACTCTAAAAAATATGAATATTATTTGACAATAGTTTGATGATTTAACAAACATACACAACTTAAGTCGTTTATATTCAAACACTATTATATATGATCTCAAAAAAGAGCAACCAAACATTTAAAAGATGGGGTCTGCAAATCTTCTCGTAATGATTGTTTTATCTACCATAATATTGTCTATGCTTTATGGAACCTTAGTTGCCTTTTGTTACATTATAAGGTTTTCAGTCAAACTTCTCTTAGATGAGGTCGAATTGCTTTTGGACGGGCAACGATGGAGGTGGTGTTTGGACAAGGCATACCCTTCTTCATCTTCAAAGGTGAAGAAATTCGTTCGAGATTGTGTGCCCATAATAATTTTTTAACCTATTTAATGCATTAATAACTTGTACACCATCAGTTATAATGATTTTGTACAATACATTTATTTTTAATTTTAAATCATTCTAAATTTAGTAATTCATAAACAAAAACAAAAATATGTAATATTTCATTTTTAAAATTGTTGATTCATATACCTTTTTTCCATTATTGTTGTTTTTAAACACAACACTTTAATTTATATAAATTATTCTACTTAACAGCGTATTTGTTTTTATAATATGTTTATCAAATATATTTTATTATTAATTTCATTTGGTATGAAAAATGTTATACATTTGTGTATATTATGTAATTAATTTATTTATTTATTTAGTGTACTTGTTTTTTAACTTTGGTTTATATAAATATAATCTCATACCACAATTGATGGTAGGTTTTCTCATTCTTACATGGTATCAAACAAAAACTAGGTTTTTTTGGCTTCTCAAGCTTGCCGTCAACTTCTCGTCCCAACCCATATGATTGGCCTCCCCTCCCCGTCTATTGCTCTCTGTCTTCGACATGGCTCTTCACAGTTATCGACTACAACATCTAATCGCAAGCTTCTTCAATCAAATCGATTCCCCTTACCGATTTCAGTAAGATTTTTCCTTAATTAACTTTACAATCCCAGCTGAGATTATTTGTTATGTTATTCGAATTTTCCTTGTTCGATTATGTCCTGGTGAGTATAGAATTCAGATTTTATATCTCTCATTTGAACCCTAGTACGATCTTTTTGGAACTTGTTTTACAAATCAGCATGCTTCTTATTTGTCACAAGCATAGAATTTGCCAAGTCAAAATCCACCTTCTTTGCAAATCATGGCTCAACAATGTTGTCAATTATGCAGAGAACTAGTCATTATGCTAGTGATTGTCACACCTTATCATCTTATGTTTCAAAGCAGGTTTATTTTACATGCAAGTTTGCAACACCTACTTGGTTTGCCGATTCAAGAGCCACATATATGTAGATGTGAAAACAGTTTGTAAGCTTTATCACTAGTTTTGAATTACAGTAATCGTGTTTCATTCGAAGTATGTCATAATAAATTAGGACATATGGTTTTCCTATTATTTCTATGTTGAATAAGCAAGTTGTTACTTCATTGTTGTTAGGTTGTAAAGGCACATCGTTTACCATTTATGACAAGTGAGAAACAGTCTTCATAGTAGTTGGACTTAATCCATTGTGATTTATGTGGCCTAAAACCAAGAAGGCACAAGCACTTAAGACGGTGGTAGCATAAATGAGAATGTTAAGGTGGATGTATGGGCCACAAGGTTAGACAAGATAAGAAATGGGGGTTTTAGGGGTTGGTTAGAAGTAGCTAGTTTAGTGGATAAGATAAAGGATGGGAGATTAAGATAGTTTGGACATGTAAAGAGGAGGCAGTTGACAACCCCAGTTAGAGCAGTGAAAGGCTTAGCTGTCGAAGGGAGGATGAGTCGAGGTAGGCCCAAGATGATCTGGGATGAGCGGATAGAGGTAAGGTGTGCCTACATCTCACCCTCACTAGACCCTATCAATAGCTTGGCCATTTGTGGGATTTTCTGGATACGGTTGTTGTTGTTGTTGTTTACCCTTTTCGTGATTTTATTAATATAATATAATGTCTTATGAATTTCGAATATACCATTGTGAGTGATTATTATTATCTACAATAAAGGTCAGATACAGTTTATTTATTTTTTGTTCTTTGTAGTGAACTGATACCGTCCTATGAACATCAGTACCAATATCCTATTTGTTTTTTTAATGGTTTTCTCGACAATGAATTTTTTAGTATTAATAAAACATATTATAATTTTGAATATACTGTCATGGTGTGCTTAATTTTATCCACGACTCGAAATATAGTTGTTTTGTTCTTTCTTTACCATGAGAACCGAACCGATACCGTTCGAACAACATTGTATACGTTTTCTATTGTTGTCTTGATGTGGCGGTATATAAAGTATGACGAGTGCCCGTATGGTAATGATAGGTAAAGATTTGAATCAAAAGCGGGAAAACAACATTGAGTTGGTGCCAGTATTCGTTTTTAAGTTTCTAATTGATGTAAAAACGTGTTGATATCTTGTAAGACATATCTTTTCAGTTGCTATACCAAGCATCGATATTATACGGATCTTATAACAAACCTGATGCAGTTTCGCGTGCGATCAAATGGCTCAAGAACAATTAGTTAATCAAAGACGATAAAAGAACCAAAAGATTCAATAACATAGTTCTTTCTATTCGATAATAAACCAAAAACTGATTAAATAAAAACTCTAGACCCCTTTATATAGGTGAGGAAACTAAATAATTCAAAATATAATATTAGGAAACTAAATAAAATTCAAATAACAAAAGATATGTTTTGATTATTTCCAAAGAAGTCGCCATCCACGTGTTGCCCGCGGGTTCGAGTCCGGTTCAAGTTACTGGGCCAGATGCTCCTACATCAGACTCCCCGACTTAAAAAAAAAAAACTCGCCCCCGAGTTTGCCTTCAGACCAATGCCACCTGGATCAAAAGGAACATCAATTCGTATCCCATTTATTATTAATATCAAGAGCACCTAAACATCTTAACTTCACGGGTCATCTCGCTCGACTTGGAACCTGTACAACCTGGATCGAATGAAACACTCAACCATCTCCTGTTCACTAACGACTTGACCCGATCAAATAGTTCAAAACCTTGGAACTTCCAAGGAGAATGAGTAGCATTTGTATAGACGGTTAAAGGGACGGTGCCAAACTGAATATGATTATCTAACTTAGAAGTCCGTTGGGCTTCAGAAAGTCGACACTCCAATAAGCCATATATTTTCATGCAACTCAATGTAATCTCCCGAACAATTGCTCCCATCAGACTTCAAACCCGGCCCATACTTATTAATCAAATCCATGCCTTTACAAACATCACATTTTGTAGAATACAAAATAGGTCCATGATTATTACCTTGTTTCGATGGACAATTATTATCCAAACCAAGCAAAGGCCCACTAGAATCAACCGACCCACCATAGAAATTAATTTCTTGACCATAAAGTACATTGCTAAAACTTTGCTCACGTGGGTTTTCAGTTTGTAGATGAACACTTTTCCCAACAAAACCATTCTTATCTACGTTAATTATTATTGTTACTTGATGTAACACCCCAAAAAAATCGTAATGGAAATACAAACGTAATGGTGACGGAAGTTGGTGCCCATAAATATCTTAGTGGACGATGCATCGTTAATTTTGGACATATTACATAATTAAAACATTGTTTACAGGTTTAAAAATAAACCACAACCATAGAGTAGTTAAGTTGTCTCGATCCTTATGGATCTTAATACAGTCGGTCTCAAATAAGTTTTAAAAGTTGTCCAAAACATTCTTAAAACAACCATGCATCAACAACCACAAGATACGCCATAATTCCCGAAGCCATGCTCAAATACCTGAAGAACACGTTAAAATCAAGTGTCAACACAAAGGAGGGTGAGCTTACATATTCAAATTTAAAACAAGGAAAAACTTTCTAATTATGTGTTTATTGTCAAAACATCCAAATAATATTTTCGAAAGTTAATTTATTTCCTTAATAAAATCCATGGGTCAGCCGTCACAAGCGTTTCTCCGAACCTTCGATCTAAAGCATCTTCCAAGGTTTTACATATTAAATTTATAGCATCAAATGTTCGGACTCGTATGTTTGCAAGACATTACGAACTATATATTAACATTAAGGGTATAATCAAGACTAGAATATAATAGAATATCAATTCGTCGTTTGACTTGATCGGAGCAACCGATCACGACGAGGTAATCAACCCGATAGATCTACCAACAATTCCACGTGTACAATACTTAAATGATTAAACAACAATACTTGCGCATGCGCCCATATCTGGTCATCTATATCGCTTGCCTCATGAACAATATATATATCCTACTAAAATGATAAATTTAATATTTTATGTTGTACGAATTCCCCGAAGTCCCCACCGAAACGTAAACCATACCCGGTACTTACTCTCTTGAGACCGAGCCAATTCGTCACGCCTTTAGATTTAAGCATTTTTAAATCTACACGGTCGTTTTCTTTAAAACACCATAAAATCCCCGTTTCATCCCCGAAACATGTTTATTCACAAAACCGTTTCTACCCGAAACATATTAATATCATCAAAATCATATATTTTCCATGAAAATATACATTTTATATAAGCAAATGTGTGTTTTATTCAAAAATATCTTTAATCATTTTAAGGCGTGTTCTTCCCCCAAAACATATACAAAACCGTAAAAAAGAAGGGGTTTAGTGACACTCACCTTTGGGTGCGTATTTAAAATAGCGCGATCCCACAATTTGATTCTACACGTCCTAATATACGTAGGAACGATTTATCAAACAATATATCACAAAATTTCTAAGTTTTTCCAAATCTTAGAACTTTCACATAACTTTGAGATTTTCTCAAAAAGTCAATTATTTTTTATTATGTTGGCACTTTAATATATATATGAGTTCACAAATATATTTTAAGATTTTGCGATTTGAACGATTTTATTGGTGACCTTTAATGTTATACCCGTTAACACTCTCGTTTATAAGTACTATATATCTACGATTTGCGCGTCGTAATATATATACATAAACGTGCACATATACACAATATCATAATACGCGAAATCTCGTTAACTTATACTCTTTATCATTTTTAAAGCATGCATACATGAAATAACTTATTAAGTTAACCTATGTATCAATTTTCAAGCTCGACAGATAAGTTACACATTTAACGCAATTTCACCGATTTTACCGCTTTAAACTCACAAGTGTACATGCATAGTCTAAATTCCCGCTATCATGTCAACACTTAACATATTATCATATACACATATTTAAATCACATAACACATTTAAACACATAAGATTCACTCATGAACAATCCATTCTAGTGTACATTGAAAAATGCGTATTTTAGCGATTCGGTAACGTTTTCAGGCGTCGGAAGTCACGTATGACTAACCAAACACCAATAAACTTAATATAAGTTAAAATACTTATATTTATATCAAAAATACCAGTTTAGTTACTGATTTAAAATAGTTTTGTAAAAACCTCTTAAAAAGACGATTTTTACCGCTTTTATCGCATAGTTTTGCGTCAAACGTTACCATAACCATCCGAACTCGAAATGACTTCATATTTTAACACAATACATGTTATATACCGAACAAAATGATGGCTATAATCAGATCAGTGCAGTTTTTGTTTAGGTCACATATATCATGCGATTTCACACATTTTACAACTTTTTAAGCACCAAGTACAACATGCAAAGCTAGTAAACTTTATAGCAAAGCTTCATGCTATTTTAACACTTCAAATATCTTTATTTTTAGTGTTTAGGGCCTGATTAAAATCATCTTTTCATTCCATGCATTATTAATCATTTCATGATCATACATACACATGTATGTCTAAGTACAAGCACTTAATGCACACATAGCATATCTTTTCAACTTGCATGAACTTAAATACATCTAGACATACATTTACTTCATGTATGATGTGTAGCCTGATATGTAGGTAATTCGACAAAACAAAAGTCTCAAACTTCTGATTTGAGATGGGACGAAAGTGAAAGTACAAACGATATGCATCAACGGCTTCTAAATGCGACCAAACCTATAAAGAGTCGTTATTTGTGTTCTTCTTCAACCGAAGGTGTCAAGATGACCATTCTACCCTTCCAGTATAACCAGTCGACCCTTGTAATATGATCATTCTACACTTTTATATTGCCTCTGCTCAATGTACCGTTTGCTCAGATCATTTTCATTAAAGAGAAATTCTTTCAATTACAAGAGTTTAGAGCAGGATGGATATCCACAAAGGAAACAAGTCTTGATTTCTACTATCGTAGTTATGGTCGGAAATGGCCAGAAAACGATTCCATCTCCATTTTCGTTGTATGCAGCCTGTGTTCTTTCAACCGCCTCCACCTGAACTCTAGAACTCCTCTGTCGCCGCCATCATGGTTTCAACCCAAATCGGGCATCGTTCAGTCGTTCGTTCTATCCACTACACCAGACATTTGTTTAACACTAAACCTTAGACCTAGACTTTCTGTTCACCATGAGCGGTTTTTCTTGTGTCTGAAAGGGAAAAGAAAAGATTTGGGGATGAAAGGTTTATGAATGGTAAATTGTATTTTATAAGTATTGAAAGTGATGGAGATTCAAAATTTGAATCTTGTTTTGTATAGAGCCGCCATTTTTTCCTCAAATTGATTCATTCACAAAAGGAAGAATAAATGCTTACATTTCGGAAAACTCTTAATGTTCAACAAATCCACATTCTGTCTCTGATATCTATTATATATAGTAATACATAATATATATAATATACACACACTAGTCGGATGCCTGCGCGATGCTACGTGAGTGATAATTTGATTTCCGATACTCGTTTCTGTTAGTTTTCTTATTCATAGCATCATGTGGTCTAACCAGATTGGGTAATAATTAAATTTCAAAAATTAAAAACTAAAGGCATCAAATGTTTATTAGCTTTTGAGATTAGTAGGGTCATGTACATATAAATCGAAAAACATAAATGTCATAGTCAGTTTCATGTAAGGATTTGTGTCAAGTTTGACACACTAATCGTTGAACATGATTAGTTTATCGAATTACTAAACAGATTTGGTATTAAATTTTAAAAATTTAACACTAAGGAGATATAAACATCAAATTTGTTTTATAAGCTTCTTGTTATGCAAAAAAATAGCTTTTAAGATTAGAAAGGTTATGTGCGTGTAAATCGACAAACATAAAAGTCATATTCAGGTTCATATAAGGATTTTCGTCAAGTTTGAGACACTAATCCTTGAACGTGATTAGTTATCATCCCTAATCTAAATGATTATAGATTAGACAAAGTTGAAGGTTCTCATGAAATATCTGTGAAAGTGTATTTTGAAGGTGTACAACCTTCTAAAGCACATGTCATTCATGTATGTATGGATTAATGTCATGATATTGATTTAATACTTATGTAATTGAATTAATATGTGTTCAATTTATTAATATACTTTATGTTATTAAAATATAACTATTTTGGTTTCTTCGAACAACCAGTTATATAATTTTTGGCTCCTGTGTTATTGGAAGGTTTCGACACGATCATAAAATTTGTGAGTTTGAATATAGTGTAAATTCTTTTAGTTAAAAAAAAATCGGATCATGAGTTAAGCTGTTCAAACCGTCAAAATATACAGGATCAACCCACACAACCTGAACAATTTGGTTCTTCTTTTGCGAAAACATAGTAAGCGTTTTGGCTCTAATATTTAAGCAAACCTGGCCGAACCAGACAGTGAATAGTAAGCGTTTTGGCTCTAATATTTAAGCAAACCTGGCCGAACCAGACAGTGAATGCCCCTACTAATGAATCATGGGTATGGATTTTTAGGTACCTCGTTACTAAAGTATATCAAAGCCCTTCTCTTGAATGAACCAACTACATTTTCATAACAATATGAATTGCAAAAGGCTTAAGTTACATCAGCGTGTGAATCATATATAATTGTAACCTCGAGAAAGGTTCATAAATGTCTTCATCTGCAAGAGATCTGTGATGAAACAATTTTGCTCTGTTAGGTGTTTCTACAAGAATAAATACCATGTAGGTCAAATGATTGCAAACATTTACTGAAGTTAAGATTACATCCTTATTAAGATTAAAAACGATGATAGGGCATCAATAGGAATTCAAAGAGCAAATGCGATTAGTTTGGCTGGTTACCTGTAAGCATTTCAGTATGTCACACAATGCATATTCGGCAGTGTCCTCTTTCTGTATGTCACACAAGATACTAAAAATACCCAAACATAAGACGGACCACCATGTGACACTCGAGTTTCAGTCTGACTTTGTTGACCAAATTTGACTGAGTTGACTTGGTTGACCCTTTTGACCCGTCGCGCTTTTCGTGTTGACCAAGCTTTCACCAAAACCCGAACACACCAATACAGTGCCAGATCCTCTCCACCTGCGTAATTTTCTTATCATATCTATCCATATGAGCAAGAAATATTATAATTTTGTTGTCATACTATTCATGTGTACAAGAAATACAAAACTTTTTTAAAAAATATATGAGCCATGCCGCTCTAGCTCGAACAACTTGTTAAGAGCTTTCAAGCCGAGGCAAGCCGACCAGTTTAACTTCGAGCCCAATCTGAAGCTAAATCTAGCGTGCCTTGATCATAAAGCAAGCTTACCTCTACATGTATTAAGGCAATTAGTGATGAGAATGAGCAAACAAATACAACCAGCCAACTTACAGGCTGTTAAAAGCATGCCAACATGCACACAAATTGGACCAGCCCCCGTTTAAAGCTCTATGTCGATTAAAGTTTTGCTCCCATGACTATCATCCACAAATAGGACCAGCCCTCATCTTCAATCAATTATTTATACAATAAATTCACTTGGATGTTCAACATAATATTCGAATCAATAGATCTCATTCCATATAATCTGGTATAACATATTGTACAAACAGTTTCTCTCATATGGGAAAAATATAACACAATGGTAATAATTTCACAAATTAAAGGTTTAATCCATCCATAAAAGGGTTCTGTTAAGTAGCTAACCTAAGATCTAGATGGTCACCTGCTATAGTCAAACCTTACCATCAATTTATTAGAATATAAAGTATAATATAATAAATTAATGTTACCCATTTGATCAACAAGTAACTTATAAAACTAACTGGTCAACTGCTATAGTCAGACCCATGATCTAAATGACCAAAAGATAATTTAATCATCTCATAGCAACCAAAAACATAAATGCATCATTACTGTACCACAAGATACTTGCAGTATCATTACTTCAAATGCACCAGAGAGAGTCGCATATCAGCATCCCCGATCTCCGCATAACATAACTATCAAAACCACTTGTAATATCATACAACCATTTTAATAGAATAGTGCATATTACACAAAATATGCATACAACCACTTACCATTCAGAAAAGACACCAGCTGTTCATAACCATTACAATAAAAAGCCGTCGTGTGCAGAACTGCAGATTCGTCTTCAGTCCTCACGGCTTCTAGTAAACACTAAAAAAACAGTTAGTAGTAACAGACTTGATACAAATTCCATACTCGCAGACTCAATTCAATTATTTGTGGTTATATAGAACCTATAGTGATAAAGATAACGAAACATATTAATAAAGGGCATGGTGGATACGCCGTTGGTACTTCCTGTACATAAGTGTTCCTTCTTATATTGTAAACGTGGCGTTATTTAAGTCACTTGACGTTCTTGACCTTGACCAATGTTATTAGAATTTATTACCAAGTGATGCCCATTCAACATGATCCCAAACTAATCATAAGTAAACAACTTAATTCCAACACCAAAAGGTGCCCTCATCATTGGAAACTAAACCATATATTGATAACGCTAGCAAAAATTTGTCTTATATTCTCCATTTTCGACCTTGGACACACACATAAGTTTCATATACAAATAGTATTCATCAATTATCTAGGAAACCTCTTTAAACATCCTTACACCCATATTCAAATCTCTCGTACCCCTATCAAATTTTCACCCTTCAATAATTCACAGCCTTATCTGATAGTCTCATATGAATAAATTTCGGGACGAAATTTCCTAAAGGAGGGAACACTGTAACCCCCGCGAAAATTTCAGGTCTCCAAAAACTTTTATATTTCTTTCGCAAATATTTCGTTAACTGATTTTCGAACGAAATGATTTTAATGTAACGTACATTCCAAAACAAAGGTATGAGTTACACATACCCTAAATACCCTTCATATCGCTTAGGTAACAAGTTAGAGGGGTTAAAAATGTCAAAAAGCTGATAATACAAGTCTATGGGCCAAAACTGTCAAAAATAAAAAACTTTTCCCGCCAGGCGGCCTTACGGACCGTAAGTCACTGATTACGGTTCGTGATTTAGGAGCATTTTGATTAGTATAATTAGGTGATCAAGGTGTTCTTTGAACTTACACCTTCACATTCAATCTAAATCTGATATTTGGAACTTCCATGTAGTTTAGGAGCAGCTCTCAATCCTTCTTAGGAGTCCTTAAGTTTAGTAAGTCTTCCTCCTTTACTCAATTTCATTAAATTAGCTAGTTTTCAACTGAAAGTCAAACAATTTGACTTTTCGTTTGACTTTCAGTTCTAACCACTATGGTCAAGTCAAAGTTCAATCCGAACTTTTCTACATGATCATAATAATGTTGTAATGATTTCCTTGTGATCATACCCTCCGACAATCACGTCGAATAGGCAAAATGATGAGTCAAGCATACTATATCCAAAAAGTTAAAACTGGTTAATGTACATTTTACTCTAATTAAACTTTAAACTATCAAACCAAATGTTTTGACATCATATCAGTTTGTATGAACTTATATAACATATTTTGACATGCACAACTCATCATACTCAGTTTAGACCTCAATTTTATATTGAAAGTCCAGTAGTTTGACTTTACTTTAACTTTCGAATCCGACCCGTTTGGTCAACCTTAGGAACCAATCAAGCCCAATTATATGACCATAGTAACATAGAGAATAACCTTGTTGGTGCATATTCTGTGATAACAACTTAATAGTTTAATTATTTAGTCTTTGGATATTTTGTATTGAGCTTAGCTTATTAGTTAGTAAGTTTATTATTGTAATGAGCTTGGAGAATGTCCTAACCTAGTTAGAAGCCCAGTTCACAGACATGTGGTATATAAACATTAGGGTTTGCAACAACAAGAAAGAGGCTTAGAGAAAAAACTGAACAGAAAGGTTAGAGAGAGAGAGAATTCGTAGGATAGAGAGAGAGAGATAAGATCACAGAGATAGGCTGTGAGGTTGTGTGTTTGTGAGTCTTGAGTTGATTGTAAAACTGCAAGTTTGGATAATCAATAGAAGACTGTTTTAATATAATTCTGTTTCTTCTGTTTTCTGTGATAATCTGATCTAGAGGAGTCCGCACTCTAGGTTAGATAGATAATTCTGTGAAAGATCCAAAGGATTAAGGGACCTATAATTGGTATCAGAGCATTAGGCTCCTTATTGGCTCAGTTTAGAATTGGTTGCTGTAGAAAAAGTGGATTTTCAGGATATTTTGAAGGCAAATTTCAAAATTTTGGAGGCTGTTCATTAGTTTTTGAAATTTTTAGTGTTATGGAGCTGAGTTTTGGGTTGAAAAAAAGGTTTTTTTTTGGAATCTTGCGTATTTAATTCTGCATTTTTAGTGTTTTGGTTGCAGGAAACTTAAAGATTTTGAAGAAAAACATGAAGATTTGTTCTCGTGTTCTTCATTCTGTTCATAAGTTTTTCTTGAAAATTACTGACATTTTGCTTGGTTGATTGTCCATGAAAGTGCTAAGAGATCAGGATAAAATCTTTTCAAATTCTAAAAAGATTTGATCAGATTCCATAATATTCTGCGTATTTGGCAGCAGTTTGGTGGAGAAGTTACTGCTTTTTTGTCAATTACTGCGTATTTGGAAGAATGACCAGTAGAAGAGTTAGATTTTGATTTTAACACAGGTATACCAAAATCTATTTAAAATTTTAAGCTGCGTAATTAAAGATGGTCATTACAGACAATGTTAATGGGATGTTAATAACTGGCCAAAACTAATAACCATTAAACAATATGCTGACTGGAAAGAGAAGTTTGAAGTTGTAGTTCAAAGTGAAGTTTCTAGAATGTGGAGCTGTATGATTGATGGATACATTGCTCCCACACGAGGAGTTGACGGGAGAATTCTAATGATTTCATATAAGAAGATGGATGAATATGAGAAACGGATTTTTGATGCTGAGAAGCGAGCTTTTAGTAGTGATAAAGAAATCGTTACATGTGGAAGTTAGTTATAGTTTCCATGGGTATTTAACATCTAGAGAACTGTGGGAAGCTCTGGAAAATTGTTATGAGAGTTCTTTAGGAAAGAGTACAAGGAATCTTACTTCTGTGAAAAGTGCCAGCTCAAATGCTAAGTCAACTAGACATGCGTGTGTAGCCGAGACACCTATGGTGAAGGATGAAGAAGTAGATGATGTGATGAATGAAAAGAAGGAGACTGTTGAGAAGAAGAATGCGGAAATTTCAACTGTATAAGTGATGAGAGTGAACTTGCAGCAGAGGTAAAGGTAAAATCAGAATCTGTAAGTCATACTTGTCATAGTTGCACTTAACTATAAGGTAAAGTTGACAGACTATCGGAGGAAAACAAAATTTTGTTAGCTGAATTGGAAAAACTAAAAGAGTCGAAAGTTCTTTTGATTAATAGGGAGTCAAATTGTATAAATAATCTCAAATCAAATGAACAAGAAATTTGCAGTTTAACAAGTAGGTCAATGAACTGTTACGGATCATTGATTTGGCTCGTGAAACTGTGAAGGATAAAACTAATGAATTTTCTGAAAAATGCCGAGAATTAGCCGTTGCACAAGACCAAATCGTTGAACTTAATCAAAAGTTAGCTCGGTTTGGAACATCTTCGTTAGCTAGGACTCAGATACAAGAAAGGTTAAAAAAGAGTAATGATAAAACGAGGGTGAGGTTTGGTAAAGCTTTACCTTCAATGCATCAAGACTGCTCTTTTTTACCAAATGAAAATATGCTAACTGATTTTGTGCCCACTGCACAAGAAGTAGTGGATCCGATAACTGTGGACTTGCCTAATAGTCCAGTTTCTTTGAAAGAATCTGTTGGGTCTAACAGTACACCTCATAAATTGGATGAGGGTACTGCAGACGAAAAGAACAAACATTTCAAAAGGGATTTAACAAAAAGAGAATTTATAAGAAAAAATCTTGTTCTATATGTCATAAAAAAGGACATGTGGCGTGTTGATGTCCTTTTAAGAAAAATAAGCAAAAAGTTGATGAAGTCAAGGATGGGAATCGGGTTGGTTTAAATAATAATGTGAAACCATATTATCAACGTAATCAACCAAAATTTCAATCAAAGACTTCACCATCAGGAAGATTTGATAGACCACGAGGTATTTCTCCACAATTGAGTCATTTTAGTGGTCAATCAAATCAGTTTCAAACTAAAAATTTTGGATATCAAAATCGATACTAGACTTCTGGTAATTGAAATTTTCAATTAAGAAATTGATATAGGAGTTTTTGTAACTCAAATGTTCAACAAAATCCAATTTTTTTTCAAAAATTAGGGTTTAATAGTGGGAGAAGAAGTTTTCAAAAGAGTTATTTTCAAAGGTTAGAAACTCTGAGAGTTTTTTGAAACTCTCGTGACCATCTACCTTGTGAAAATCAATCCTGGAAAGAAGTTCATTTTTTTGTTGAATCTGGACAACCCAAGACTATCTGGGCTTGAGTTTTTCATTCTAACTGAGTTGTTGAGTGAGTGTAGGATGACCAAGAAGGACTGTTGATGTGTTAAACAGTGGTTATTCCTCTAAAGCATCTGAAGTGAATAGCAAGTTAAAATTGATAACGAACTATTTACTACAGTGATTGTTATGATTATTCTAAACTTCAAAATTGAAAAACTTATTGTCAGATTGAAGTAGAAGTCTGTTTGTGTTTATAATTTGTATTTTTAAAACTTGCTCTATAAAAACAAAAATTAAGGGGAGAAATTTCCCTAAGACAAAAAGAGTTTAGTTAGTGTGTGAGTTTAGGAGGAGTAAGTTCAAAATTTTAAAACTCCAAAATCATTGAAAAATAAAGAAATTGAAAAACGAAAATGAGATATTATGGTGTGAAAAAGAAGAGATTATAGTACATCAGCGAGTTAGACTGTCACACTGGAACTGAAATTAAAATGCTTAAGTGTGATAGTAGCTTTATCATATGATGTACTAGTAGGCAAGAAACATGAAATAATCAACTTACCATGGTGATATAAACATAAAGAACTGTGTAATGAGTGGGTAACATATCAGAGGCGTATGGTTTTATAACCTTAAATCTTGCGTTGATAGATTGCCAAATCCGAGGTTTTGGGTCTTTATACTGTTCTTTCATCCGTGGATATCAAGGTTGTCCTTTTGCTGCATCCAGATATATGCTGACCTAGGCACAACCAAGATATCTTAAAAGAGCTAAAATGCCAAAAACCTAGAAATTGAAGAAACTTTCCTAGAGAGTCATTCAAATGTGCAAAATGCATAAATCGTACCAAATTTTTGGTATTTGCCTTACCCTTGTTGGATATTGGTCTCTTTGTTATACAGAAGTACTAACCTGATCACCAATTATTTAAATTTGTAAAACAAAAGGGATGAATTCGTTATACTCACCTACTACGAGGAAGCTTTGTGCATACCTTGAACGCGGGGATATGTCCTAAAGTTGGACACGCTAGTACATCAGTATAAAATATACTTGATCGTATCACCAGGTAAAAGAACTTGGAATGTTCTTGTGTTTTGTTTAAGTGGATAAACAATACTGGTAATCGTCTTGAACTGCTATTCATAGAAAATTAAAAGAATGAATTGACTGAAACTATGAAACAATTTAACATAGCTGATATGATCGTTTTGCACATGAATCTCACGAAAAGATGAAATTGTGAATAGTTTTTTTAGTTTGTTTAGTTGTTTTAAAAAATAAAAAATACCAAAAGATTTTATTTTAAAAGACTTCCATTTTGAACTGAAAAGTTGTTGTTTTGCATGATAAGATAAAATATTGGTTTATCTTGAATGTGAAAAAGACTAATGGTTTTCAAGATACTTGTGTGTGTTTCCAAATAGATTGATGTAATTATCAAAATGAAGTGCATAAGTCAAGTAAAGTGTAGATTAGAGTATACAGAACGTGTAAAGATGCATGGTAGGATCCTTCTACTACATTGTAGAGAGATATGAAAAAGTTGGAGCTTACTTGTTTAACCAAAGAATGCTAGTTCACTGATCTACAACGAATGAATGTTTTGGAGATTGGAAGCATCAGCTAAGGGGGAGTCTGTTGATGTCAGCACTGTGTGCAGCTGAAGCTATCCAAAGACAAAAAGACCGCAAGATGTTTGAAGACAAAGTTACACTATGAAGTTATTGTCAAGGGGGAGTTTGTTGGTGCATATTATGTGACAACAACTTAATAGTTTAATTATTTAGTCTTTGGATATTTTGTATTGGGCTTAGCTTATTGGTTAGTAAGTTTATTATTGTAATAGGCTTGGAGAATGGCCTAGCCCAGTTCACAGAGATGTGGTATATAAACATGTTTTGTGATTAGGGTTTGCAACAACAAGAAAGAGGCTTAGAAAAAAATCTAAACAGAAAGGCTAGAGAGAGAGATAGAGAATTCGTAGGATAGAGAGATAGACAAGATCACAGAGATAGGCTGTGAGGTTGTGTGTTTGTGAGTTTTGAGTTGATTGTAAAACTGCAAGTTTGGAGAATCAATACAGACAGTTTTAATATAATTCCATTTCTACTGTTTTCAGTGATAATCTGATCCAGAGGATTCCACACTCTAGGTTGGATAGACAATTCTGTGAAAGATCCATAGGATTAAGGGACCTACAAACCCTCTGAGGTTATACCTTATGGTCATTCCGTTTGGTAAGTCGAATGACGAGTCAACTATTTTACTTTAAAAATGTCGAAAATCCCTTCTTTTAAATAAAATGGTTTTAAAACATATATGATCTATGTTCTTTCTTCAAGACTGGTCATATAACATAAATAAACATGTGTTGATATGTTAGACTGGTTATAAACCCAATTAACCATTTGGACCTGTATCTGCGTGTACGACTAGTTAGTTAGCGTAAACTAGATGTAACGGGTCAAAACACTTCGAAACCATTTCCAATCAGAATGTTAGGTTTAAAAAAACATGCTACATGATATCCCTTGCTCATATGATTATAAACCACATTCTATTCACTCTCCCGTCAAATCCATAGTAGGCGCAATTAATCAATTTTCGACGAAAACTCCTTGTTTGGACAAATTCTGTGTTGCTACTTTAACCAACCACAACTTAGTCAAAACTTAACCAAACAAAGTAAACTCTTACATTTTAACTAATTTCATGGAAATACATATTCAACGATGTATGATATATCGACAAACAACTCTGTTTCGACCCTCAAATGAACCGAAGGTCAAAATTGGACAGTTTGTAAAGATCAATAGGTTTGACCACTTTGTGGGTTCCAAACATAAAAATTTTCTAAATAAAAGTTGTAGAAAACACTTTGAATTAGTATACTGGAACTTTTTATAATTTTTTCGATGATGTTTGCTATTTTTAAAGAATTCTACAAAAACGACACAGAAGGCTGCTAAAACTCCTATCTTTTAAAAAACATCTAAACGTCTTCAAAAGTTATGATGTTTCCGAAACCCTCGTTCTTCCACAAACATTATCATAGCCAAACCATGAAAAACAAATCCTTATTTCTAGAGAACACTTGAGTTTTACGAGCATCTGTACGAACATCATCTACACAATGAGTGAGTACATAGTCCCCTCTTTTATGTTTTTCAAATGCTTTGGGGTGATTCATATGTGTCTATTATTATTTGCAAGATTTCAAAAAAATATATATGGTTTATATATACAAAATTATTCTCAATTGGTATGAAATTTGGTGGTGCATCGAACTCGACAATGATACTTTCATTAATTTAGGCCAGAGCCGACCAGTAGTATGTTATGGTACCATATGACTGACAATCCTGTTACCAAATTTCCCGGGCATGTGGGGACGTTTGGGGAACGAAAGAAACTGTAAAACACAATTGATAAACCCTTTGGAGGTTTGTCCGACGACTCAACTCAGGCTTGAATGTATTCTCCAACAAACTATGCTAGTTCATACAAAACAAAGACGATTGGTTTATAAAAAAACAAAGTCAATTGGTTTCACTAAACAAAGATGATTGGCTAACACAAAACAAAGTCGATTGGTTTTCACAAAACAAGGACGACGATTTATACAAAACAAAGACGATTGGTTTAGACAAAGTCACAAACAGTTTTCTATTAAAGATATATAAACCATACAAAGTTTTCTTTTAAATCAATTACTTACACGATTTTACAAAAAAAAAAAAAACATTTTTGTCAAGAGTCATGGCTGCAAAAGTTTATTTACTATACCAACTCTTGTAGTCTATTAAAAATCTTGCAAATACAAATTTGTAGCCATGGATTAACCGCAAAACCTATGTTCTCAACAACTTAATAGACACGGGCCTTAGTTTCCTTTAATATAAAAATAATTATTCGTAATCTTTGTGTTGAAAAACAATATAATATAATGAAACTTTAGTACCATGGGTTATGAACAACTTTTAACGTGACTCCCCAACGTTTCCGCCGCGAGTTGTTTTATGCGGTCGGGATGTTACAAGTGCATCCTACAATCTCTAGATGGAAACCAATGACAGGTCTAGAGATGACTAGGACATGAGAATGCACAATCAGAGAATGCTTAATCAAGTGCATCCTATAATCTCTAGGTGGAAATCTATGACAAGTATAAAGGTGACCATGACAGGAGAATGCACTAAGCATGGCACAGTGGGGAGCCGATGGTGGAACATCCACCGAGAGTGGATTAAACTACATTACCTTCATTTGATGGGAGTATTCTTTACCCAAAACCCAGAGGTCCATCACTTACGTTGGATTGACCGTATGCGGAAGAAGCCCAAGCGTATGGACAAATAAGTTCGGGAGATGCTTTCAGTTTTGCTGGATGATTGGATACTATGGTTGTGCATGTTAGACAGTTGGTTAGTGTTTTGAACAATTTGTAATTTGCTTTCTTTCTTTTTGGTGTGCTTTTGTTGTGTAGTCAACTTGTTGGTGTAAAACATTATGTTTGTGTTTAGTATGGTATTTGTGAGTCTTTTGTTTGTTTGGTTGAATTGGTGGGTTGAGATGAGTTGCTTTTGAATGGGAAGTTGTATGTTTGCTAAATCACACATTTGACCTAAAAATCTATACATTAGGGACAATGCATGAGGGGAGTTTTGTCACACCCTCAAATTCCACATGCAGTGTATTACCACGAGGCGCGTGATATTTCAGAATCAAGCCACTAATCATGTTGGACCATTTCAAAGTAATTATAGAACGTTTAAGTACCACATTCAACATGAATAGTGATATCAGTTTTAAATTTTAAAAACATAAGTTTAAGTTATCAGCGGAAGCAAAAGTAAAAAATCCAGACATAATGGAAAACCACAATTGTTTAGCATAAATAATGAAAACAATTCACTAACACCATGACACTTTCCAAGCTGCCCGTTCCCGTGCGTATTATACCTAACGACCTGCAAAGCATGCTAAAGTGTATCAACATAAATTTGGCGAGTTCACAGTTTTAGTTCAATGAAAAAGTAAGTTCCAAATACAATGTTCTAAAGGCATGTCATAGGTAGCTAACCCACTATTAAGCAACTAAACATGTGATACCGATAATTGACGAAATAAGTTTTTGTGTCCTCCATACCAATGTCGATCCTCATTGATGCAATAGTTAAGGTCAAAGTTGACGGCCGGCTCCCAACACGGTGTGAGTTTTTGTCAAACCTAATAGGGCTATCAACTAATACCCCGTTTGCAAAACCCAGTAACTAATCGGTATAAAGAGTAGGGACTTTCAAGATAGATGTTCCGTTTAGTCCACTATAGACATGAAATTAAACTAGAGTATTTTAGTTGCCATATTCCAGTCCAGGAATAAAAATGTGGTCCCAAACCAGGGATAGTGTAATCCTAAACCAGGGATTCCATGCTTTTAGTAAAGTTGTAAACTCACCTTAGATTTGCCCGGCTAGAATTTAGTGTGGGCAACCACGTCCTGATATGGTTACCACTTTGTTGTTAGTTACTATTCAAATAGGTCACATTAATTTTACACGTACACTACCACATAATATGCATACATGTTGACACTTAGTTGTTCGTTCGTGTGGTTACGTGCATGTGTACAACTCATAGCATGTGACATGTTCAATATTGTTCGATTAGATGTCAAATAACCAATAACAACTCGCAATAACAAACATTTGCACTTATACACCTAAATATCAATTTTGAGCAGTTTCATCTCAACGTCCGTGGTTGAGCTGTTTTCGTGATTTTCGTTTAAAATAGTAAACGGACTAGAAAAATTATAAGTTATTTATGAGACGTGTCATTTGGTCCAAATAGGTTTGTGTAATTTTCTCAAAGTAAAAATGTTCATGTAAAAATTACCAAAAATCATTTAGCACATAAAGGGCAATTTCGTCACAATCTGTCGACAGTTTACAGTTTAATTTATATGAAAATCTCTGTGGATTCGATTAATAATATTCCAGTTACAGAATTTAGTAACCTCCTAGAACTATCTACTGTAAGGATTTCAAGTATTAGTTACTAACATAAACCAAGTTCTGTTCTTCGTAACAGGCTGCAACTTCTGCAAAAAAAAAACCGCAACATGTACTTGTGTTTTCGTTTTAATCTTTTGAATGACCAAAAATTGTCGAAAAATTATGAATCTAGTTGGGTTTGAAAGCTATTTCATTGAAATTCGTTTAGAGTAAAGAGCCGCGCCTTTTCGTTATGTTTTGATCACGTTACAGGCAATACAAGTTGAAATACAATTCTGAACAGAAACTGTTCGCATTCATATCTTTGTTTATACGTGTTTATAAATGTTTGATCATGCTTCTCACTACTAACACATGTAAAACAATATGTGGATTAGTTTAATCACCAAGATATCATCAAACTCAAGTTATTAACCTCAGTCAAGACTCACGTATAACATAACTATAATCAAGATCAAGATAATAGAGATCAAGAAAAACTTGGAGAATAAGAGAGTTGAGTGCTTTGGAGATCACAGTCGCCGTTCAAAGAGAATGTTGAGTTCGTGGGTTATCAGACGATTAGGGTTTGCATGTTATGGATATATATATATATATATATATATATATATATATATATATATATGGATACTAGAGTCGGTGGTGAGGTTCCGAGTTTGTATTAGAATATAAAAGTTCCGAGTGTAAGGTTTTCCAAGTTAAGTGTGAGTTAGAAGGGTTGTCCAAATTTAGAGTTTAAGGGGTGTTATTCCGAATTTGTGAAAGGAAGAGTTGGGAATTCTAAATTTATGTGTGTGGGGTGTGGGTGTGGGTATTCCGAATTTGTGGCTTAGTTATCATTAATTACACCTTTAGTCCCTCGATTACAACCTTTATAATCTTGCACATAAAGTTTAGCATTTTAACTTTAAGCGTGATATACCAAACTAGTCCCAATAGTTTATGTCAATTGGTGTGTTATAACCTACACGTGTAATGTTCATGCAAGTACGTATGTACTAGTCATACAGATTTAACTTAGAAAGTTAACGGTAAATAACCTGAAAATGCGAGTTGTCACAAGTTTTGAAAAAAAAATTCTAGAATTTTGGGTCTTAAAATCAGTCTAATCAGGCATGAAAGCAGCTTTTTAAGTACATCTAATTCGATTCTACTTGTGGTACATGCATCCTTAATCATGGTCTAATTCTATAGAAAAGTAATATGGACGTGTTCAAGTAGGTATCTTATAGGAAATGGTTAAAATTGCCTAACTAGGGGTGACAAGTTATTGGTAATAAGTTCATGTATACATCAATAACCCTATTTTCCACTTTAGTGATTGTGAACACTAGTAAACTAATCCTAGCCCTTGATTATCAATACACAAGTGTAAATCGGTGGAGGATTTGATGATGAAAATACACTAGTTTATTTTACAATTTGAGGATGTAAATCAATGGCCAGGATTTGTTCACTTAGTTCACAAATACACTAGTGTTCACTCTAGAACCCCACCATATATATGGTGGGGTTGGTGGGGTTCTAGAGTGAACACTAGCGTATTTGCGAACTGAGTGAACAAATCATGCCCATTGATCTACACAAGTGTATGACTAGTATTTCATCATCAAATCATAAAATACACTAGTGTATTTCATCATCGAATCCTGGCCATTGATCTACACATGTGTATGGCCAGGATTAGTTCGCACAGTTCGCAAATACACTAGTGTTCACTCTTGAACCTAATCCTATATATATATACATATACATATACATAGGGTTAGGATCATGTGAGAAGCAATAAGCTAATTGAGAAACTTGAGAAGCATTCTGGACCACACATTTTCCCAAAGCTTTACGTAATATACACATATGTATATACTCAATTCTAAACTATACATATGTGTATATTACCAAAAGTTTAGAGAAATGTGTGGTCCATAATGCTTCTCAAATTTCTCAAATAGGGTGGACTTATCTTAGGGGAAATGTAGGCCATATGTTGCAAAGTTTTAGAAATTGTATGATTTGATACATGCTAAGGTTGTGGACTTGATATATGCATTTGATGCTGAGATTGAGTAGAGCCAATGTCACACCAGAAAGTGTTAGGTTTGAAGAGAGTTCTCACCACACTTGAACCTGATAATCATCTTCATATGATTATCATCTAATCATTTACCATAAATTCAAGACTTATATATATATATTCTTACACTTTAGTGATTTAATCAACAAAAATGTACATGCATGCATATCTACACATACATACACGGTTACACACACACACACACACACACACATATATATATATATATATATATATATATATACATACATTATTCCAAAACTCAAATTTTCATGTTCATCCTTTAATCATATGAACTTTATCAAAACCCTTCTTAGAACCTTCCAAGATCACACATTCAATCACAAGTCAACATCTTATCATGCAAAATCAAATCAAATATCAAAACTCAAAATCTCATATGTATATACACACACACATACATACGGCCATACATACATACATATATATATATATACACACACCTCCATTTTCATTTTTTCAAAAACTCATTTGTTTTAGTTTCCAAGTTTATGTTTAAATCCAAGAACAAGAGAAACTTTCACTATCATCTTTATCACCATGAATCATGAACAAGGTTTGAAAGTTAAAATGTTATACCTTCAAGATTCTTAATGGGTTTTAACAAAAGTGATGATATGAAGCCTTGTTCTTGCTTGAAACTCTCAAATGGACTTGAAAACTCATTGGAATGGCTTTAATCTTCAAGAGCAAGGTTTGAAATTCAAAATATGGAGATGGTGGAGGGGTATTCGGCCGAGCTTTGTGAGAGAGAGAGTTGATTTTTGTTTTGTGATTAGTTTCTTGGATTTGAGGAGATTTTATGAAGATTGTGTAAGGTGTAATCATACACATCATTTCCCTATGCTTCCAAGTGTAAGAGAGGGAAGAGGGACCCTATGAGGCCGCCACCTCTTGGCCATACACACACACAAATCATATACATACATATATATTTACATACATATATATATATATATATATATATCATATATGTGCTTAAAACTGGTATTTAACTGGATACCAGGTGTTTTATCTAGTGTTTTAATCACGTTTTGACACGTTTTAAATTATTTTCAAATCTCTATAAAAATAAACTCACTAAATATTACTGATCAATATTTATTTGCCTGGACCGGCTACGTTGTCGGTATTTGGAAGTATGCGCGCTGTGTTGCGTAGTACGCGCTTAAATTCGCAAAATGGGGATTTTAAGCGTTTTAATTTATTTTATCATTCTATAAAAATAAAATTGTCAAGTTTTTACTATAATAATTATTAGTTGCCCTGAACTGGTTGTGTTGACAGTATTTTGTCAGATACGTGCAGTATCGCGCAGTACGCGCTTAACTCGAAAAATAGAGTTTCTTAGCGTTTTAAATTGTTTTTCCTCACAAACATGATTAAATATATTTTTTCAATCATAACGGACTATTTTTAGGATTTTAACATTATTCAGGCGATGACGTTCGTTTCGCATTTTATTCGTTACGCGATAAGCGTTTATCTTAATATTGCCAACATAATTTTTATCAAACTTTGGATTTACCAACACATCAAATACCATATATAAACATCATAAATAATCAAATACGGCCTTTTATTCATTCAAGACACGTGTTACATTTGTAGGATACAACCTAAATAGCCGGGTGTCATGGCCTCCCCATGTTTAAGGAATTTCGTCCCCGAAATTCTTACACTACAGGTTTTGTTTTCACACTAGACTTAAAGAGATGCGGATATTTCCGTTGCATCTGGTCCTGTCGTTCCCATGTGAACTCGGGTCCACGCTTGGAATTCTAGCAAACCTTGACCAACTTATTCCGACTCCTCCTAAGCTTCTGAATTTTCTCATCCAGAACTTCTACTGATTCTTCGATAAATCTCAGTTTATTGTCTACTTGAACCTCATCAGGGGGTATAATTAGTGTCTCATCTGACAGACACTTTCTCAGGTTGGAAACATGAAACACGTCGTGAACTCCATTCAAATCCTCTGGCAGCTTAAGCCTATACGCGACCGATCCAACTCGAGAGAGGACTTCGAAAGGACTTATATAACGCGGGCTAAGCTTTCCCCCTTTTCTAAACATTACAAAACCTTTCCAAGGTGATACCTTCAGAAGAACACAATCTCCAACTTGAAACTGCAACGGTTTCCTTCGGTTGTCTGCATAACTCTTCTGTCGATCAGCGGCAGCTTTCAACCTTTCCTTGATCTGGACATTTTTCAGTGGTTTCCTGGATAAGCTCAGGTCCGGTTAGTTGCCTTTCGCCAACTTCAGCCCAGCAAAGGGGTGATCGACACTTCCTTCCGTACAAAGCTTCAAACGGAGCGGCTTTGATACTAGCGTGGTAACAATTGTTGCAAGAAAACTCTGCCAACCGCAAATGAGTATCCCAACTTCCACCGAAATCAATCGCGCACGCTCTCAACATGTCCTCTAACGTCTGAATGGTTCTCTCACTCTGACCATCCTTTTGAGGATGATACGCAGTACTCATGTCAAAACGAGAACCTAGCGACTCTTGAAGAGATCACCAAATATGGAGTCAAATTGTCCATCTCTATCGGAGATAATTGATACAGGCACTCCATGTCGGGCTACAATCTCATTGAGGAACAACTGCAATATCTTTTCTGTCTTGTCTGTTTCCTTAATAGGCAAGAAATGAGCAGACTTCGTCAATCGATCCACAATTACCCAAATGGTGTCATGTCCACGTGACATATGGGGTAATTTGGTGATAAAGTCCATTGCAAGATGCTCCCACTTCCATTTAGGAATCTCTGGTTGCTGCAGAAGCCCAGACGGCCTCTGATGTTCAACCTTAACCTTTGAGCATGTTAGACATTTACTCACATACAGCGCAATATCTCTCTTCATATTCGGCCACCAATATAACTCCTTAATATCCTGATACATCTTGGTAGAACCTGGGTGAATCGAATATCTGGACTTATGAGCCTTGTTCATAACCAGTTCACGTAGGTTACCTCTAAGCGGAACCCAAACTCGGTTCAAGAAGTACATCACTTCATCCGCTTTTGGTATCAGTTCACATTCCAAACCTCTCAAACCTTCTCTACTCATATTCTCATCTCTTAAAGCTTCTCGCTGTGCATTACGAATTCGATCGGTCAAATTCGTTTGTATGGTCAAACCCAAAGCACGCACATGCAGAGGCCTCTCCCGCTCTTTCCTACTGAGCGCGTCAGCAACAACATTTGCTTTTCCCGGGTAATAATGAATATCACACTCATAATAATTGAGTAACTCTACCCAACGCCGTTGTTGCATGTTGAGTTCCTTCTGATCAAAGATATGTTGGAGGCTCTTATGGTCTGTGTAAATCGTACACTTCGTGCCATACAGGGATAATGTCTCCAAATCTTCAAAGCGAACACAACAGCTCCCAACTCTAAATCATGAGTTGTGTAGTTCTTCTCATGCACTTTCAGTTGTCTGGATGCATAGGCTATCACTTTGTCCTTCTGCATAAGCACGCAACTAAGGCCCAAATGTGATGCATGTAACATCCGTCAAAAACGGATTTACCAAACCCGCTCCGTTTATCAACCGAACAGTCAGTCAAAAATTTCGTTGCGAATTAAATGCCCAAAATAATTTTAAACGATACATAATCGATTATTATACGGGAAATATATTTAGTTTTTGAAAAACTGTCAAAAATAAGAAATAAAAATATTTTGTCCCTGCCGGGTTTCGAACCCGGGTCACAACCGATCCAGCAAACAAACTTAACACACACACACACAAACCACTGCGCCACTTGTTTTGTTTGTTATATATTGAAATCATTTAATTGATATCATGGCGTTACGAATTCAAAACCGGCGCCCAAAAGTTCAGTCGTCGGAATCCCGGTAATCTCGTGAGCTTTTAACAACATTTTCAGTTATAACGTAAATTATTATTAGGACATCGGTTATAACCGACGTTTGAGTCCGCGACACCTTCTATAACCGCCGGAGTTTTTATAACTTATGAATCCAGTCGGAAATCAGACCAAGTTCTTCGACGATTTGCCCTATAAAGTCACCCACAACCCACTGCAAACCTTTTCGCTCAAAACCACACCTTTTCTCGGCGTAATTCCACTCGCCGGAATTATTCTGTTCGTCGCCGGAAAACCGTTTTCCCCATTTCTGAGCCTTACTAAACCATTTGAACTTATACCGAAGTCACCCACATATTTTGTAAGCTTTCTGGAGACTCGCTGCTGCAAGACACTCGTCGCCGGAAGGAATTTCTGTCGCCGGAGTTCTGCCGGAAAATAGAGGAAAGCGAGTCGGTATACCTCTTCGCCTAGTTTCTTTTTCTTCTTACTTATATCACACCGTAATGAACTGAAACACACTAAAGATCATGTTTTAAACTTTGAACCAGTCTGTTGTCGATTCTGGTTATAACTCAGCGAAGAAGACGAAGTCATGGAACGTATATGTATAATTAAAATCAGGATATTACTCGGGTTAGACACACAGTCCAGCGGTGGACTGTGTGCACATTAAACATACAAACGTCTCGAGTTCGAATCCGGTTTTCACACACGCTGCCTTAATAAAAATGATTTTTTTTTATTAACCGAACCGGAGTCATACTGATATATGTTAAGTATATTAATAACCGGAATAATAATCAAGTTAGACACACAGTCCAGCGGTGGACTGTGTGTATGTTTATATCACAGGTCACGAGTTCGAGTCCGGGCTACTGCACCGACTCGGACAATTATCTATTCTTTTTAAATAAGACAGAAAGGGAAATAACTAAATTGTGTTTAAGTATAATAAAAATCAGTAAAGTTAACAAGTTGCACACACAGTCCAGCGGTGGACTGTGTGTTAGTTTAAGCCACAGGTCCCGGGTTCGAGACCTGTGGAGCGCACCGTCCGAATTGATTTAAATCGTTTTTAAAAAATAAAGGATTTCTGTTTAACATAATTAATATATATATATAATTAAAATCAGATATATAACGGGTTAGACACGTAGCTCAGTTGGTAGAGCTGCATGCACGCGTACGGGAGGTCTCGGGTTCGAGCCTCACTCAGCGCACTTATATACACGATTCGAACCGGTCAGCGGTCAAGTCAACGGTCAGAAAAAGTCAAATTTTTTATTATTTTTATTTAATTATTTTAATTAAAAATCAATTTAAAATACTTAAAAATACATTTTTAAGGTTAGAAAATAGCCTCAAACTCACAAAAATACACCCAACAATCCTACTAAAATAGATTAATAAAATCCGTTTACTTACCAAACCATAATGCGATTTATCTAGGTTAATCTCACTCGTGGCTAAAACCTTTTCGCGTGCATTCAACATCATCAACCGAACGCACCCACGGTGAGTGAATCTTACAACTCCCCCTTTTAAATTACACGTTTTGGGGTGTGTCATGTGTTATGAAAATAATTAACTTATTTATTTAAACTTGTGCCATACCACATCATGACCTAAACTTAGATTGTTTATATTGTTGTGATTACTTATTTCCTTTTGTCGAATTATATGAAACTCATTCATTAAGCCCATCAGTTCCTCGTGGGAGACGAGTTGAACAACGCGTGCCTCAAATCAAATTCATTATTGTTCATGTGTGTATCATTGAGTTTATATTGATTGTAGTTGTGTCATTCATATTATCATGTTTATGCAATTCATTCATTAGGCCCCTCAGTTCCTCGTGAGAGACGAGTTGAGCATCGCGTGCCTCTAAATGTTCCATTATCGTTCATGTGTGTTTCATTTAATATCTTATGATTGTTGATTAAGTTTACATCTATTTTTACTCATGTTTGGTTGTGCACATATTTCATAATCAATTTAAATAAATTTGTTCAAATGTTTTCCATAGGATTCACTCGCCAACATTATGTTGATCCAAAAACCCTTACACATGATACAGGTGAACAGGTTGAAGCAAGGAAAACTTAGGATATGCCTTAGAAGAGAACAAAGAAGTTTAGATTGTTAGTTAGAACATGTTGTAACATTTATTGTAAATTTCCATTTAATTTGTATTAATGAATATGAAACGCATAATAAATGTCATGAGCTTTGATGATAACCCAATCATGCCCCGATCACCTTTTCCGCTGCGGGTCGGGGTGTGACAACGCATCGCAGTATACAACAAAACCGTCATTCCCTCAGGCGGGGATAGAATATGTGCACTACACAACTTCTCCTTCAACAACTAAAAAGCTTTCTCCTGCTTCTCTGTCCAATCAAACTTCTTACCCTTCTGGGTAAATGGCGTTAATGGCTGCGCTATTCTGGAAAAATTCTCAATGAATCTTTTATAATACCCAGCAAGTCCTAAGAATTGTCGCACCTCTGACGGAGTCTTAGGCGCTTCCCAATTCTTAATCGCCTCTATCTTCGACGGGTCTACATGTATACCTTTCTCATTTATGACATGTCTAAGAAAATGCACCCCTCGAATCTAAAATTCACATTTAGAGAACTTGGCATACAACTTCTCTTTCTTCAACAGCTCCAGAATCATCTTCAAATGTTGCTCATGATCTTCTTTGGTTCGCGAATAGATTAGTATATCGTCAATGAATACTATCACGACTTTGTCCAAATATGTTTCCATCATGAGATCCATGAACACTGCAGGCGCATTAATTAAGCCAAAAGGCATGACTAAGAACTCATAATGGCCATAACATGTTCTAAAAGCAGTCTTCGGAACGTCTTCCTCAACAATCTTCAACTGGTGATAAGCTGAACGCAGGTCTATCTTCGAGTAGTAGCTTGATCCTTGAAGCTGGTCGAACAAATCATCGATTCTCGGTAGAGGGTACCGATTCTTGATAGTCAACTTGTTCAACTCTCTGTAATCAATACACATTCTAAAGGAACCATCCTTCTTCTTCACGAACAACACATGTGATCCCCAAGGCGAAAAGCTTGGTCGTATGAAACCTTTGTCTAATAGCTCTTGAAGCTAATTTGACAATTCTTTCATTTCTGACGGTGCTAATCTGTAGGGAGATTTTGCAATCGGTGCAGCACCAGGTACAAGATCAATTCTAAACTCGATCTGTCTCGCAGGGGGGTAATCCAGGCAAGTCTTCAGTGAAAACTTCCGGATAATCGCGAACTACAGGAATTTCTTAAATCTTCCCACTTTCGGCCTTCGTATCTGTCACACCCCGACCCGCAGCGGAAAAGGTGATCGGGGCATGATTTGGTTTTCATCAAAGCTCATGACATTTATTATAATGTTTCATATTTATTATTACAAATTAAAGGAAATCATACAATCATAATTACAACATGTTCTACACATCTTTCTAGACTTCATTATTTTCTTCTAAGGCATTTCCTATGTTTTCCTGGCTTCATCCTGTTCACCTGTATCATGTGTAAAAATAGTTTTTGGATCAACAAAAAGTTGGCGAGTGAACCTTGTTAGAAACATTTATTATTTATTTCTTGTTGTATTTAATATGGAAAAATTTCGCAATAATCATATATGAACAAACGTAAGTAAACATACAATAACAAACGAATAACATACAATAACAATCAAATAACATACAATAACAAACAAATACAATAACAAACAAATAACATACAATAACAAACGCCTTGCATGGATATGTAACATGAATGACAATGTAAATGTTGGCAACGTCTCTTTCACGCTCATAGGTAATGGGGAACGGCTCACGCTCTTAGGTAATGGGGAGCAGACGGCCTATGATGAAATGTATGTGCGATCAAGGCTCAATCAAACGGAGCCGATCGTGTGTTGGCAACGCCTCGTTCACGCTCATAGGTAATGGGGAACAGCTCAACGCTCATAGGTAATGGGGAGCGGCGGCCTATGAAAATGTATGTACTGAAAATGATAAATTTAATCCAAACAATAATCACACAAACAGATAATACATGTTGAATACACATTTGTTCATGGATATGATAGATGCACAATAGTTTAAATGTGATAAATAATAAGACACATGATACACCCCAAAAACGTGATTAAAACGGGGAATTTACAGAGATTCACTCACATTGGGTGCGTTCGGTTGATGATGTTGAATGCGCACGAGTTTAGAGGATTGATCGACGAGGAAAAACTAACCTAATTTAATAACGAAAAAGTAAGGTAAATAAATGGATTTTATTAACAATTTTAGTAGGATTTTTGGATATATTTTTGTGAGTTTAAGGCTATTTTCTAACTTTAAAAATGTTATTTTTAAGTATTTTTAATTTAAATAAATAAATAAAATAATAAAAAAATGTTGACTTTTTGACTTGACCGTTGACCGTTGACCGTTACTGTTGACCGTTGACCGGTTCGGTCGGTTATATAGTTGCACTGAGTGAGGTTCGAACTCGTGACCTCCCGTACGCGTGCACGCAGCTCTACCAACTGAGCTACGTGTCTAACCCGAAATATTTCTGTTTTTAATTATATTTATACACTAATTAAGTTAATCCGAAAATCATTTATTTTAAAAAGGATTTAATGTATCGACTCGGTGCTCTCCACAGGTCTCGAACCCGGGACCTGTGGTTTAGTTTGGCACACAGTCCACCGCTGGACTGTGTGTCTAACTTGGTAAATATTCTGGTTTTTAATATACTTAACATCTTACTGTTGTGGATCCGGTTCAGTTTTAAAAAAAAAAAGACTTTTTATTACAGCGAATGTGTGTGTGTCAAGGATCGAACTCGGGACGTATGCATATTGTTTGCACACAGTCCACCGCTGGACTGTGTGTCTAACCCGTTCATAATATTGATTTTAATTAATCTTATATCTTACACGACTTCGTCTCTTCGTTCAAAACACAGACAACGATTAACTAACTGTTATTTGTTAAATTAGTTTAACGAACTTATAACCAATTGCAATGTATTGAACAGAAAAGGGTTTGGGGAAAGAAAGTACCGAACAGGTTGTCTTCTTCCGAAATCCGGCAACGATTCGTCGGCTCTGTTTTGGTGACCTTCGGCTGTTAGGATTAATTAACAGTTTGGAGGGATTAGATGTGAAATTGAACTACTGAGTAACGATTATCAGTAGGTTTGAATGATCATACCGGTTAACAGCGAGTTTCCGAAACTTTCAGAAGTTTTCCGGCGATAACAGAAAATCCGGCAACGTCGTCTGAAATAGATTCTGATGGTTGGATTGAAGTTAGTAACAGTCTAACAACGGATTGAAACAGAAAAAGTCGAGGTATTTACCGCGTAGATGAAATCTCGGTTTTCCGGCGACTTGCAGAGATTTTTCCGCGAGTGAAATTGCGTCGAGAATTGGTGTGATTGTGAGCGAAAAGGTTAACAGAGGCTAGAGGGTGTATTTATAGGGAAGAACATCGACGAATTGGGTCTGATTACCGTCTTGATTCGTTGGTCAAAAATTCTCCAGCGGTTATGACTAATGTCGCGGACTGGACATCGGTTATAACCGATGGTGTTGTTAATTCTCACGTTAAGTCAAAGGTAACCGACGATGATTGACGAAATCGTCGGATTTTCCGGCGTCAGCGGATTTGGGCGCGCTGTGAAACTGGGTTTGATTTCCAAATTGATTTTATGTATTAATTGTTTCAATATGTAAACAAAAATCACAAGTGGCGGAGCGGTTGGAAGGATGTGAGTTAAAACTTTGCATGATTCTCGGCTGACCCGGGTTCGAAACCCGGCTTCAGCATTTTATTTTTATTTCACTATTTATAACACATTTTCAAATATAAATTTTATATTCTAATATACTTATTAATTATGTATCGTTTAAAATTAATTTGAGCATTAAATACGCAACGAAATTTTTAACTGGTTGTTCGGTTAATAAACGAAGCGGGTTTGGTTAATCCAGTTTTTTACGGATGTTACAGTATCCACTACGTTAACTAAGAACGCATGATAGCCTTTACGTAACATCTTGTGCATCTTCATAATACTAACAACTCCTGACACTCGACTCGATCGGTCACCGTGAACAACTAAAGCTTCACCACCACCAGGACGAGGTATCCGCACTTGTTTCTCCGAACAAATGATCTCAGCTCCGTTCTTGGATAGCCAATCCATCCCAACGACTACATCAAAACTACCCAGCTCCACTGGTAATAAATCGATACTAAAACTATGATCGCATAACCGAATTCTACAACCACGAATGACTTCGCTAGACTCTATCAATTTTCCATTTGCTAATTCTATCGAGTACTTTTTACTTAGCTTACTTGTTTGAGAACACAGAAACGGTTCAAAGTTTTTCGAAACAAAACTCAAGTCCGCACCAGTATCAAATAGTACGAACACAGAATGGTCATTGATTAGGAACGTACCAGTAACAACTGCAGGATCATCACGTGCCTTTCCAGCATTCAGCTCAAAAGCTCTGCCCCTAGCATTCTGACCCTTCACATTCTGACAGTTCCTCTTGAAGTGTCCCTGCTCTCTGCATTCATAGCATCCCTCGAGCTTAACTCCCTCTGACTTGCTCTTAGCATAGCACTCGCTAGTAACATGTCCAGTTCGACCACATCTGGCACACTTTCCCTGCTCATCACCGTGAGTCTTCTTTACCGAACCACTTCCGCCATCCCTGGCATTATCCTTTCTCGAACCACTAGAATGAGCCACATATGCTTCCCCGAATCGCGTTTCCTCTCACGCTTCACATCGGAATCTTTTCTGGAGCTCTCAGACTTTCGCTTCCGTGAATCCCTAGATCTAGGCTCAGAATGCTCTGATCGGTCATATTTCCCATCTGCCTTGACTTTTCCCGATGACTTCCTAGTCTCCTCCTTCCTGTTAAGGCTACTTTTGCGAGCAGCATCATCCGATAATGATTTCGCTAGAGTAGTAGCTTCCAGATAGGTATTGGGTTTCGCTGATGTAACCATACTGCGAATTTGTGGCGACAATCCCCAAATATACCTCTATATCTTAACGTATTCAGGAGTGACCATTCGTGGAACCATATAGCGAAATCATTGAACCGAGACGTATAAGCTCTGACATTCAGGCCTTCCATGGTTAAATTCCAGAAGTCAATCTCAATCTTCTGCATCTCACTACGCGGGCAGTATTCCTTAAGAAGCATCTCCTTTAGTTCGTTCCAGGTAAGACCATAAGCAGCGTCTTCGCCCAAAATTTGAACTTGAGTGTTCCACCAGGATAAGGCTTCATCAAGAAATGAACACGAAGCATACCTAACCCTTTGATCAGCAGCACAACCGCTGATGGCCATCACAGACTCCATCTTCTCGATCCATCTAGTGATTTTAAGAGGCCCTTCAGCACGGTAAATGATCGTGGGTAACAGCCCTGAAATGTTTTATACGTACATCCATGCACTGTTCACAAGGTTAATGAAACATCAAGATTTCGCTCTGATTATGTCATAACACAGGAACTACTAAAACTTTTCCGATCATTATATTACCTTGCGGGTTTCCAATCTGTATACCACCATCACCATGCCCAGGAGAACAATGTCCACGTCCTTGCCCAATATTCTGGTTGGCTTCGCGCTGTTCCAAGGCAGTATTAACGTGTTGGGCTATGAGTTGTGCTAACTCCTCTGGGGTGGTAGGTAGTCCAGTACCATGTCTCGCTTTTGGCGGCATCTTGTTGTTTCTATTATTGCAATAATAATATCAACGTAAGACAATGTTTAAATATATCAATCATTAAATAATAGTGGACTAAACAATACACATGCATCCACATAATAATGAGAATAATTTATCCAAAAGAGAACCCATGTCATTGATATTTATCACGGAAATTACAAAGCTTGTTCATAGTACAACGACCAATCAAAATTTGGTGTGACCTAATCAACCACCAATAACAAGTCTAGGTGAAATTTCCTCCTAAATATCCAAAAATTTGACATCCAAGCCAATATAAGGGTTTATCAAAAGAGACATACAAAATAAACAACAAACTACGATCACTTCTTCAAACCAAAAAAACTCTAGAAGCTTCCTCACAAGCTCCTCCAACTCTACTATCCTCCAGTGCATCTGATCCATAGCACTGTTATCCAAATCCTTTAGCTCGTCAAACCAATCCATCTGACCCTCTAAGTCCTTCACCTTTTCCTTGGTCGCCTCTAGGTCTCCGCGTATGGCCCCCAACTGACGGTCGCAATGAGAGCATCGGTTAACCCACACTCCTTTCTGCTTCTTCGAAGCAGATGCTATCTTAGTTCTGGAAGTTGATGCAATCTCTCCAACTGGTCGTATCCTCTTCCTATGGTGGTAATAGACTAAAAGCGGTGCAGTAGGAGCGCGTGATTCAATCGACGGTAAAGGTGACACAGTAACAATGGGTGGAGGGATCTCAGCGGTGGGATCGACAACATCAGTAGGTGGGACGACCAATGGCTCTAATGGTTGAGCCGTAACAATGGTAGCGTCTACTACTGGTGCGACACCGAAGGATCCTCCGATCAGTGGGACACCTCTATCCACGTCATCAATAACTGGCACGGTATGATGATTGCCCAGTCTCGTAGATCGAGGGTGGAGCATCATCATCGTCTTCGATCCAATCATTGCTTGTAAAAGCATAACGGGGGTTAACATGGCTGGTGAATGCAACAGGGTTAACATGGAAGGACGAAGCGAATCCGGCCGCATCAAGAAATTGTTGAATCGTGAGGGGTACCTCTGGTAATACGGATCTAGGTGAAGTCCCGAATTCCGGCTCGCTACCTGAGTCACGAATCTCGATGACCTCGTGCTCGTGCGACATCTGTGACATATAACCGTACAAAGTAAGTGTGTGTTCTAATGGAAATAACACATAAGGCCCAAACAAACAGATTAACATGTATGCACATAAACACACAATGGTTTTCATACATGATATAAATCCATGTTTATTTAAAAATTTTGGCTTCGCGAATTTTGGACTTAAATCTCAAAATTATTTGGTTGAAGTCTAGAGTTTTCCCCCGAAAAACATCTACTTCGCTAACAACCATTGGCTCTGATACCAACTTCTGTAACACCCCAAAAATGTCACAACGGAAATAAAAACGTAATGGTGATGGAAGTTGATGCCCATAAATATCTTAGTGGACGATGCATCGTTAATTTTGGACATATTACTTAATTAAAACATTGTTTACAAGTTTAAACATAAACCAAAACCCTAGAGTAGTTAAGTTGTCTCGATCCTTATGGATCTTAATACAGTCTGTCCCAAACAAGTTTTAAAAGTTGTCGAAAAAACATTCTTAAAACAACCATGCATCAACAACCATAAGATACGCCATAATTCCCGAAGCCATGCTCAAATACCTGAAGAACACGTTAAAATCAAGTGTCAATACAAAGGAGGGTGTGCTCACATATTCAAATTTAAAACAAGGAAAAACTTTCTAATTATGTGTTTATTGTCAAAACATCCAAATAATATTTTCGAAAGTTAATTTATTTCCTTAACTTAATAGCATCTTCCCAAGTTTTACATATTAAATTTATAACATCAAATGTTAAGACTCGTATGCTTGCAAGACATTACGAACTATATATTAACATTAAGGGTATAATCAAGACTAGACTATAATAGAATATCAATTCGTCGTTTGACTTGATTGGAGCAACCGATCACGACGGGGTAGTCAACCCGATAGATCTACCAACAATTCCGCCGTACAATACTTAAATGATTAAACAACAATACTTGCGCATGCTCCCATATCGGGCCATCTATATCGCTTGCCTCATAAACAATATATATATATATCCTACTAAAATGATAAATTTAATATTTTATGTTGTACGAATTCCTCGAAGTCCCCACCGAAACGTAAACCATACCCGGTACTTACTCTCTTGAGACCGAGCCAATTCGTCACAACTTTAGATTTAAGCATTTTTAAATCTACACGGTCGTTTTCTCTAAACCACCGTAAAATCCCCGTTTCATCCCTGAAACATATTTATTCACAAAACCTTTTCTACCCGAAACATATTAATATCATCAAAATCATATATTTTCCATGAAAATATACATTTTATATAAGCAAAGGTATGTTTTATTCAAAAACATCTTTAATCCTTTTAAGGCGTGTTCTTCCCCCAAAACATATACAAAACCGTAAAAAAGAGGGGTTTCGTGACACTCACCTTTGGGTGCGTATTTAAAATATCGCGATCCCACAATTTGATTCTACACGTCCTAATATACGTAGGAACGATTTATCAAACAATATATCACAAAATTTCCAAGTTTCTCCAAATCTTAGAATTTTCACGTAACTTTGAGATTTTCTCGAAAGTTATTATTTTTTATTATGTTGGCACTTTAATATATATATATATATATATATATATATTAAGATTTTGCGACATGAACGATTTTATTGGTGACCTTTAATGTTATACCCCTTAACAGTCACGTTTATAAGTACTATATATCTACGATTTGCACGTCGTAATATATAAACATAAACGTGCACATATAAACAATATCATAATACGCGAAATCTCGTTAACTTATACTCTTTATCATTTTTAAAGCATGCATACATGAAATAACTTATTAAGTTAACCTATGTATCAAATTTCATGCTCGACAAATAAGTTACATATTTAACGCAATTTCACCGATTTTACCGCTTTAAACTCACAAGTATACATGCATAGTCTAAATTCCCACTTTCATGTCAACACTTAACATATTATCATATACACATATTTAAATCATATAACACATTTAAACACATAAGGTTCACTCATGAACAATCCATTCCAGTGTACATTGAAAAATGCGTATTTTAGTGATAACGTTTTCGGGCGTCGGAAATCACGTATGACTAACCAAACACCAAATAAACTTAATATAAGTTAAAATACTTATATTTATATCAAAAATATCAATTAAGTTACTAGTTTAAAACAGTTTCGTAAAAACCTCTTAAAAAGACGATTTTTACCGTTTTTACCGCATAGTTTTGCGTCAAACGTTACCACAACTATCCGAACTCGAAACGACTTCATATTTTAACACAATACATGTTATATACTGAATAAAATGATGGCTATAATCAGATCAATGCAGTTTTGTGTAGGTCACATGAATTATGTGATTTCACACATTTTACAACTTTTTAAGCACCAAGTAGAACATGCAAAGCTAGTAAACTTTATGGCAAAGCTTCATACTATTTTAGCACTTCAAATATCTTTATTTGTAGTGTTTAGGGCCTGATTAAAATTCATCTTTTCATTCCATGCATTATTCATCATTTCATGATCATACATAACATGCATGCCTAAGTATAAGCACTTAATGCACACATAACATATCTTTTCAACTTGCATGAACTTAAATGCATCTAGACATACATTTACTTCATGTTCATATAATCAAGATCATCACCATCTTCATATGATTATCATCTACTCATTTACCATAAATGCAAGACTTATATATATATTATTACACTTTAATGATTTAATCAACAAAAATGTACATTCATGCATATCTACACATACATACACGGCTACACACTCACACACACACATATATATACACATTATTCTAAAACTCAACTTTTCATGTTCATCCTTTAATCATATGAACTTTATCAAAACCCTTTTTAGAACCTTCCAAGATCACACATACAATCACATGTCAACATGTTATCATGCAAGATCAAATCAAATATCAAAACTCATAATCTCATATGTATATATACACACACATAGATACGACCATACATATATATATATACACCTCCATTTTCATTTTATTCAAAAACCCATTTGTTTTAGTTTCCAAGTTTACGTTGAAATCCAAGAACAAGAGAAACTTTCACTATCATCTTTATCACCATGAATCATGAACAAGCTTTGAAAGTTAAAATGTTATACCTTCAAGATTCTTAATGGTTTTTTAACAAAAGTGATGATATGAAGCCTTGTTCTTGCTTGAAACTCCTTAAAATCACCTCCAAACCTTCAAATGGACTTGAAAACACCTTGGAATGGCTTTAATCTTCAAGAACAAGGTTTGAAATTCAAAAATGGAGATGGTGGAGGGGTGTTCGGCCGAGCTTTGTGAGAGAATTGATTTTTGTGTTGTGATTAGTTTCTTGGATTTGAGGAGATTTTATGAAGATTGTGTAAGGTGTAATCATACACACCATTTCCCTATGCTTCCAAGTGTAAGAGAGAGAAGAGAGGGACCCTGTAAGGCCGCCACCTCTTGCCCACACACACACACAAATCATATATATATCATATATTTGCTTAAAACTGGTATTTAACTCGATAACGGGTGTTTTATCTAGTGTTTTAATCACGTTTTGACACGTTTTAAATTATTTTCAACACTCTATAAAAACAAACTCACTAAAATATTACTGATCAATATTTTATTTTCCTGGACCGGCTACGTTGTCGGTATTTGGAAGTATGCGCGCTGTGTTGCGCAGTATGCGCTTAAATTCGCAAATAGGGATTTTAAGCGTTTTAATTTATTTTTATCATTCTATAAATATAAACTTGTCAAATTATTACTATAATAATTATCATGAAAGCTCAAATCAAATATCAAAACTCAGAATCTCATATGTATATATACGCACACATACATACGGCCATACATATATATATACACCTCCATTTTCATTTTATTCAAAAACCCATTTGTTTTAGTTTCCAAGTTTACGTTTAAATCCAAGAACAAGAGAAACTTTCACTATCATCTTTATCACCATGAATCATGAACAAGGTTTGAAAGTTAAAATGTTATACCTTCAAGATTCTTAATGGGTTTTTAACAAAAGTGATTATATAAAGCCTTGTTCTTGCTTGAAACTCCTTGAAATCACTTCCAAACCTTCAAATGGACTTGAAAACACCTTGGAATGGCTTTAATCTTCAAGAAGAAGGTTCGAAATTCAAAAATGGAGATGGTGGAGGGGTGTTCGGCCGAGCTTTGTGAGAGAGTTGATTTTTGTTTTGTGATTAGTTTCTTGGATTTGAGGAGATTTTATGAAGATTGTGTAAGGTGTAATCATACACACCATTTCCCTATGCTTCCAAGTGTAAGAGAGAGAAGAGAGGGACCCTATGAGGCCGCCACCTCTTGCCCACACACACACACAAATCATATACATACATATACATATCATATATGTGCTTAAAACTGGTATTTAACTGGATACCGGGTGTTTTATCTAGTGTTTTAATCATGTTTTGACACGTTTTAAATTATTTTCAACGCTCTATAAAAATAAACCGACTAAAATATTACTGATTAATATTTTATTTGCCTGGACCTGCTACGTTGTCGGTATTTGGAAGTATGCGCGCTGTGTTGCGCAGTACGCGCTTAAATTTGTAAAATAGGGATTTTAAGTGTTTTAATTTATTTTTATCATTCTATAAATATAAACTTGTCAAATTATTACTATAATAATTATTAACTGGCTGTGTTGACAGTATTTTGTCAGATACGTGTAGTATCGCGCAATACGCACTTAAACTCGAAAAATAGAATTTCTTAGCGTTTTAAATTATTTTTCCTCACGAACATGATTAAATATATTTTTTTAATCATAACGGACTATTTTTAGGATTTTAACATTATTCAGGCGGTCAACGACGTTCGTTTCGCATTTTATCCGTTACGCGATAAGCGTTTATCTTAATATTGCCAACATAATTGTTATCAAACTTTGGATTTACCAACACATCAAACCATATATAAACATCACAAATAATCGAATACGGTCTTTTATTCATTCCTAACACGTGTTACATTTGTACGGTACAACCTAAATAGCCGGGTGTCACACTTCCTCATGTATAAAATTCCCAAGATCGCCATTTACGTTTTATTATCCACATTTTTAGCAACCCTATTCTCATCCTCCTTTTGAGTTTGCAAAGAACTCGAAACCCAGGATTATCGGCAACATTATTGGGGTTCTCCGAAGTCATTGCATGAGACTCAACAAACAATTCTTCACCACCGATAGCCACCGTATAACCACCCGTAGCTACCAGATCACCCCTAAAGAACGCATAAAACATACCTGGAGATACCATTGAAGATTTATGAACTTTTTTCCCTTTATTCTTCCTCTCGATCCGGAACTCCATTAACAGCTTGTTGCACCCATAAATATTCCATTTCATCGAAGTGCATCCCATCCTCATCAAATATGGGTTCAACCCCATCTTCATCGAACTTAGGCTCATCCTGCAAATCGCTCTCAGAATAAGTCGGCTCATAGAACCGGGTATGGAAATAACACGAAAGATGCTCCTCCTCCTCGTTCGCCTCGTCCCAGACAAAGGTTACCGATTCGTTTTCTTTCTTGCTCATCTCCTTTTGCAGCTCAAGATCTCGGACTCGTTGACTAAGCCGTCTAATCTCTTCAAGATCTCGAACGTGTTGTCGGAGCCTTTTGATCTCAAAATCCCATGGATCGGCGCCAACTCTTCCACTGCCTCACTAGGCGATTCCGTGGGTAAGATGTCGGTCTTCTCCATGAGCATGTGAGTTAGGACCACCTTTGTTGTTGCCTAGGTCGGCGATTCTACGTACACAAGAGTAATCACTATCACGTCGAGCCATTTGAAAACCAAATCTCTGATACCAACTGATGCCGTTTCGCGTGCGATCAAATGACTCAAGAACAATTAGTTAATCAAAGACGATAAAGGAACCAAAAGGTTCAAGAAGATAGTTCTTTCTATTCAATAATAAACCAAAATCTGATCAAATAATAAACCCTTGATACCCTTATATAGGTGAGAAAACTAAATAATTCAAAAATAATATAATAGAAAACTAAATGAAATTCAAATAACAAAAAATAAGTTATAATTATTTCCAAAAAAGTCGCCATCCACGGGTTGCCTGTAGGTTCGAGTCCGATTCAAGTTACTGGGCCAGATACTCCTGCATCAAAACCATACCCAAAAAAAAAAAAAACGTTGGAAAAAGGCCACTTAGTTCGATTTAAAAATGAAAATATCCATTTAGATTATTCTGTTCAGTTGACGAAGAAACGCGGGTAGTCCAACTTCGTTGTATATATAACAACCCCCCAATTCAAATTTGTTCAATGTGTTCATCCTTCACGCGCTCACTCACTGTAACCCTAATTCTCTTAATCAACTTCATTTTCCCTAATTTCTGTATAAATTTGAACTGCTGAAGTATATATTGATTCTGAATCAGTACATCATGCTGATTTTGTTTTTGTTTTGTGAAGTTTCGAAGATCTAGAAGATGGACGAATACTTACAGTATATGAAAACCTTACGATCTCATATAAACGGTTGATCTCTCGCTATTATCTTCTTCAATTTCTCAACTGTTTGTTGTTTTAACGTCATTTTGTTTGTGTAATTGAAGATGTGGAGGATTAAGCGGCGAAGATTTCTGTTGAAGTGGAGATGCAAATCACTACGATTTAGACTCTGACGAAAGAGACTGATTTAGGTAATTAGGTCTCTGAGTTTATAACTTATTGCTGTAGTAGATTGTAGCTTTTATGTTGTCTAGTTGATTATAATATTCAGATCTGATTACTGTTAGTTTAACTGTAGCTTATTGTAGAAGGAAGCTCATGTTCATGCTCAATAGACAATAGCTTATGATTTAGGTCTCTGAGTTTCTAAATCACTGTGCAAGTTTATCGAAAAGAATATGTGCTTCTTATTGCTTTAGATTGTAGATTTTATCTTGTTTAATTAGTTAGAATGTTGAGATCTGATCACTGTTAGTTTAACTGTAGCTTATTGTAGAGGATTATATTGTTTTTCTATAATGTCGAAGCTCATGTTCATGCTTAATTGCTCATTCCAATGGTTATTTGATGTAATGAGATTAAAAAGTCCTAAAACGATGTCCTTCCGCAATTATCTAACACTTGTGATGTATGTAGATACTCATCCTAGATTAGAAGCTTGGTGTTGGTTAATAGGACAAGCGCGTTTATTTATACAAAGTTTTAGTTAGTTAAAAGGCTAGAAATAGACATGCATTTATCGGCTAAATCACCGGAAAACGTTACCTCTCTTTTTTCACATGATGTGGCTACTAGGAAATAACACTTAGGATATACAATAAATGCAGCTGACCTTTTGATGAGGCAAATTCTGCATCACATGATCTTTTAAAGGGCAGAACACTATTTAATTTCTAAAAATTTCACCTCTTCATATTATATAAGGTAGGTTGTTTTTGTAATATTCTTAACGGCTCTTGTTTGGTCACTGTTAAAGACTTAAGAGTTATAAGTCTTTTATATCGAGGTCATGACTATATGCATTTTCATCTTTGTGTTGACTGTTGAGTTCGTACATTTATGCTTGTCTTTAGCTTTGATGAAGTGATGGTTGTATGAAAATGCAGCTAAATCTGAAATAAAGCGACTCAAGGAGGATTCTGATGTAATGAAGAATGCAAAGGGAGACATATGTTCAAAGATATTAGAAAGACAAAGGAAAATTGCTTTGTTGGAAAACGATTCTTCAACACTTTCACAGGCAGGGGTACTTTAATATATTAGAAAAGGTTCCACAGTATTTCCACATGGCTTATTAACAAGGTCTTACTGTATAACTTACCTTTCGGTTCTACAAAATAACATTCAGACATTGGAGCTCATTCAACAAGAAAAAGTAAACCTGTCAACCAAACTTGTCGATAAACGGTAATTTGTCATTATCTAAAACTAATAGATATATACCAGACATTTTATAGTATGATAGTACTGAGTGTGCTTTACTTAATGAAACAGTACTTCGTATGAAAAGACCGAAGGTGAGCTCGGTACCAAATTAAAAGAACAACAGGTTCTGTACCTGTCCCTTTTTTGTTGTTTTTTTCTGGTGATATAATGTACAACAGTCAAGTAATAAGTAATAACGTTCCATAATATTTATAGGACTGGTTGAATAAGTCTAGCTCAAAGTCTGGAGAGGATCGTTTGGTAATTTCTTATCCTGACCTGTTATGTTGTCTTTTTTTCTTTTCTTCATATGATCTGTTTGGTTAATGTGAGCGTATTCTTAGTACAGGTGCGTGTGACTTGTGAGCCTCAGGATGATGCATACAAGAATATGGTGAAAAAGATTGATGCTGCCAAAGCTAAGTTTGAGAATATGACAGAAATGATATCCAAACTTGCTTCAGAGCGTCACAAGGTTTGCATAGAAATAAAACCCTTTCACGTCAACACAGCCATCATGCAAGCATATGTATCTGTAAAGATAATTTCGACCCATTTTCCTAGGGGTGTTTAGAATTTAATTCAGAGTCGAAAAATTCGATATTCGACTCAATTCGATTTAATTATCAAGAATACGAATCCGATTCAATTTGAATTCGAGTCCAGCAAATCAAATACAAATTTATAATTTTAAATTCGATTCGAAATTCGAATTCAGTTATACATATTTATTTATTATATTCATATATAATATACACATATAACTTTAATTTGGGCTATAGTATAAACTAATCTATAAATTTAATGTAAGTCCTAAAATAGCTTGTTACCAAGCCCAAATAGCCCATAATGAATTTTCATATTTTAAATGAATTTGAGTCAAAACCAATTTATCCGAATTCGATTCGAATTGGCGTTTTAATTCGAATACAAATTCAAATTGAATTGACCAGTTTTTAATCGAACACGAATCGAATTCCAGCAAAAAGAAAAATTATTCGAAAAATTCGATTCAAGTAAATCGAAAATTCGTTATTCGATTCGATGAACACCCCTGATTTACCTATGAATGAGTCGATTTCTCTGTGTTATCTCCAACGGATCAAATTTAAAAAGTTAGCTGGAAGGGTGACGAGTCAGTAAAATGGATTGAAAGCTGTTCAAATTCCATTTTTGGATTATTACTGTAACGATAACATTTTAGTAATCTCATCAACACATGGATTTTTATCAACTTTATTAGAAGTAAGAACAATAAAGTATATGTGGGTCAACTCAACCCAACTCAGATTAGCCCGTTTCTACCTGTTCAACCCATTATGACAATATCGGTTTTATGAGCTCAATCGGATATGTAGCAATTGTGCATCATGTTCATATGCTGAAATTTGCTTATAAATTTTTATGTACAGGTCAAACAATCATTGAAGGAACTCAAGTGTAGAATGGACAGTTATGAGGTTAGCTGTCATGATATATACTTTAGTTCTCTCATATCGCGTTCTTTTGCATTTACCTACTCGCTGACCTGGCATCTAATATAACTCCAAACTGTTTTTACCCTGCTAACGATGAAACACCGCAACAGCTTTACCTTTGTCTAGCAGCTTCGACCCATTACTTATAAATGGGTTGATTTAGGATAACTTTGATCAAATGGGTCGAATGGGTTAAAAATGTAATTTTGATGGATAAACCCTTTTTAAATCATTTTATTGAAAATAGTTATTATTGAAATAACATGATTTGGTTGTTGCCAGCCGAAACTAAGGGACATGCCTAGTGAGGCACTGGAAGAGGAGATTCGGGCTCTTATGTCCGATAAATCTGGAGAAACCGAGTACCAGGAATCTATGCAAAGCCAAATTGACAGCATTAAGGTAAACATGCTTTTGAATTTTGGTCGGTTTGCAGACTACACTTTAAACAAATAGCACTTTATTCATCTCCAAAAATGCTGGCAGGAAAAGCTTTTTGGGAGTGAGTTTTATATATTTTCTATAAAAATTGTAGTGAAAACAATTTGATTTTAATCGAAAGGTTACTCCCTTGTGAGCGGGTTGGATTTCATGTCAAAACCATGTGCTTTGGTATCGGTTGGATTGACCCAAAACACTTGCTATTGTTAAAAAAGTTTTAGAACACAGTATATAAATAATTACTATATTGTTTAAAAAGTTATAATATTATTAGTTTTGACTCGTTAGAGATAACACATAACCCAAATTCACTATTTGTTTTCATGTAAATGGTCTGAAGTTGCACGCGTTGACCTGTGGTCAACCTTACTCATAGCGTTAACATCTCATCTTGATGAATACTGATTATTATGTTTGACAGGAAATCTCTCACATGGTTTGATGTGGTTGTGGAGAGGAGTACAGAGTAGAAGTGGATCTTTGTGTGTGATAGAAACATACTTTCAAACTTACCCATTACGGTGTTGTACTTTCTTTTCCCATGATTGTAGATTTGTAGTATCCGATTATCGGATGGCTTGATAAACCGGTAACTGGTTACTTGTTTGGCTAGTCTATATTTTTCATCATATAGATGCTGGCTAAGATACTTAACAACGGTGCGTTAAGGGATGACGTGATAAACCTATAATAGGTTATCAATCTGATCTATTTGTTTACATGGAGGTGTTTATGGTCCGGTTTAGTCTGTTTTGACGCATCCTAGATTAGACTTGCTGGTTTGTGATTTTGCTTTTTGAACTTTTTTTAATCGTTAGTTTCTAACTTTCTACTAAATGTTTAAAATTATAAAGATGGTTCATGATAATGCATATTCATAAGTGTATGAAAAAATAAATAAAATTGAAAGGTTAAACAACCGGTTTGTTTTACATGGTTGTCCAAGTTCCCAAGCTGACTACTAAAGTGTCTAAATCAAACAGTGTAAATCTCAAACTGGATCACTTGCTTCGCTTCAGATAGTTTGATAAAATTATGGGTTGGATTGTTAACTATTCTTTTAGTAGATGACAAATCCAACTAGGTGGGTTTTGTTGAGTCAATTAGACCAACCGGAACAATTTAGATTTGATTGTGTTCCCAAACTCAACCTGTTTAACTAAATAAGTCAACCTAAATGCAATCCTTTTATTAAACGAGTCAGATTTACCAACCCAAAACTTAACTATTTTCGTATCAGAAATTACCACCCTTGATACATGCTTGTGCACCTCTCGCAGTGGCGAGGTGGGTTTCAGGTGTTTGGCAGGTGGATTTTAAGTGATCGATGGGTGGATTACAAGCGTTATGTAGAGCCAAAGTGCGAGAGCAGAGACGAGAATTTTGAGTTTTCAAAATGATTAATTGTTTTTATTGCTTATATGTTTTATAAACTAAGGGTATTTCTTGGTCAATTCACAACAACTTAATAGAACATGTTATCATTAAAGTCATTTAAACAGTCGCAAGAAATGAAAACTATAAATTCATTATCCGATGGGAAAATCACTAAATTGGCCAATTTAACCAAGAAAATTAAGATAATAGCCTTGACTTCTTGGAATACCAAATAGCCATGACTTTCTCTTGCGCCAAATCCCAAGTCTCATGCCCCATTAGTTTTGTCTCCTGCGCCATCTCTTAGTTTTAAGCTCCGACAACCTCCTGCGCCACCATTTTCTGCTGCACCAATTCTCTGCCTCCTGCATCAAATGGACACATGTCGTACCCTAGTAAAGTAGTAACTTAACAAATTTTATGACTATTTTGATCATCTTCTTGATCAATGTAACTAATTTGGTGATTTTCCCTTATCCGATCGCTTTAATAGGCACGGAAATAGGATGGCTGGAAAAGTGAACCATAGTGAAAAACATAACAAAAGACTTCCTATTAAACCCGAAACTATTAATTTGGCGAAACCAGATGGATGAAATTCGAAAACCTATATAACTCTAATTTTACCTTAATAAATTTACAACTTAAATCCCATGTAGCTCAGCTCCGGCCATGTTCAATCTCCGGCACCTATTCCTCCGGCGACCATTCACCACCACCACCACCACTGCTCACAACAACTTCCATGAAAACTTCAACTCTTTATTAACAAGGGGTCATCTCGATGAAGCTCTCACCCTCTTTTACACTTCAAACATCTCTCATACCCACCAAACATACGCCGATTTCTTCCACGCATGTGCCCGCCATAATTCCATCTCTCTAGGCCAAACACTACACCACCACATGCTCAAAACCCAGAAAGAACGTAAACTTATACCCAATGTATATGTATATAACCACCTCATCAACATGTATGCAAAATGTGGCTGTTTGGATCATGCACGTAACGTGTTCGATGAAATGCCTGAGAGAAATGTCGTGTCTTGGACTGCTCTTATATCAGGTTACACGCAACACGACAAATACGAGGAGGGTTTGGGTATGTTTTCTGCAATGTTGGGTGAGTATCGTCCGAATGAATTTGCGTATGCAAGCGTGTTAAGTTCGTGTGATCGTAATTTTGGTAGACAGGTCCATTCGCACACGATGAAAACATGTTTTGTTGAGTACACGTATGTGGCTAATGCGTTGATTACAATGTACTCGAAGAATGATGATGGTAAACGTGTGTGTCAAGATGATTTACATGAAGCTTGGATGGTATTTAACTTCTTGAAAGATCGGAATCTTGTTTCGTATAACTCGATGATTGCTGGTTTTCAAAGTAGAGGAAAGTGGGAAGAAGCTATCGGTTTATTCTCAGTAATGAGACGTGATTCCGACATCAGTTTCGACCGTGCAACACTTCTTAGCATTGTTTCGTCATTATCATCGGCTAAAGATCATAATAACGGTAATTGTGCGATTAATCGAAGTCTTAAATATTGTTTTCAGGTACACTGTCTCGCCTTAAAAACATGGTTTATTTCCGAAATAGGTGTAATAACCGCATTAGCAAAGGCTTATGCTGATCTCGGTGCACAAATTTCTGACCTTTACAATCTGTTTTTAGAAACCGAAGGCATGAGAGATATCGTTTCATGGACCGCGTTCATAACGATGTTCGCAGAACGCGATCCCGTGAAGTCCCTTTTAATGTTTTCTAATTTATGTCAAGAAGGTTCGATACCAGATCGTCATACGTATTCAATAGTGTTAAAAGCGTGTTCAAATCTAGTGACTGATAAACAAACGATGGTTGTCCATTCCCACATACTCAAATACGGTTTCGAACATGATACCGTGCTTGCAAACGCGTTGATTCATGCTTACGGAAGATCTGGCTCCATTCTTGAATCCAGAAAAGTTTTCGACTTTACACTTGTTAAGGACATAGTCTCTTGGAATTCGATGATAAAGATTTATGGGTTACATGGTCAACCCAAAAACGCGTTGAAATGCTTTGACCAAATGTACGTATCACCCGACTCCACCACCTTCGTAGCCCTCTTATCAGCATGCAGCCACGCGGGTATGGTCGAAAAAGGGACCAAATTATTCGAACTCATGTCTAAAACATACAGGATCGCTCCGCAACTAGATCACTACGCTTGTATGGTCGACATTCTCGGGAGATCGGGCCGAATTTCGCAAGCTCAAAAGCTCATAAACGAAATGCCGATCGAACCCGATTCGGTAATATGGAGCGCGATGCTTGGAGCATGTCGAAAACACGGTGAAACAAAGCTAGCCGAGTTAGCTTCGAAAAAGTTACAAGAACTCGACCCGTATGGTTCCCTTGGGTATGTACAAATGTCGAACATAATGTGCTCGAACGGTACTTTCAATGAAGCGGTTGAGCTACGAACGCAAATGAATTGGCTCGGTGTTAAGAAGGACCCAGGTTTGAGTTGGACCGAGATCGGGAACGTGGTCCACGAGTTTGCAGCTGGCGGGTTGCACCACCCTGAAAGAATGACCGTACGTCGCGATCTAGAGGAGTTAGTGAAAGAACTACGAGGGTTAGGTTACGTGCCGGAAACTAATCTGGTAATGCGGGATATAGAAGAGGAAGATAAGAATCGGGAACTGAGTTATCACAGTGAGAAGCTTGCTTTTGTTTTTGCGTTAAAGCGTGATGAATTTAAGTGTTCTCGACGCACGATTAGGATTGTTAAGAACATACGTATTTGTGTCGACTGCCATAACTTTATGAAGTTTGCGAGTGAGTTAACGGGACGGGAAATTATCGTGAGAGATTCGAATCGGTTTCATCATTTTGAACAAAGAGTATGTTCGTGTAATGATTATTGGTAGTTCACTAGACAATGATTCAGTGGGGGATTCAAATTAATGACTGTAAAGTCGACTAGGCGTAGTTAAAATAGCCATTGGCTCGAAATTCGTTTGAAAAAAGCTCGGCTTGTAAACCAGCCGAGCTTGAGCAGAGATTGGCTCGCTCGGTGGTGGTAGCCCAAAACACCCAAATCCGAAGTCTCTATTCCAGATCTCCGGTGGTGCTAGCCGAGAACACCCAAACGCGAAGCGTGCGCTCGCCTAATATTATAGATGAACCACTTTGTAGGATTGAAACTGGAAAATGATGACAATTTATTGTAAGTTGTAGTTTCTATCTGTATTGATTTGAATGGAAATGTTGTGAACCTGAATGTTGAAAACTTACTACCAGCTAAACTATCAACTCTTTCTTAACTTACTAGGTTCATAACTGTTTTGCATAATGGAAGCTCAATTTAATCATTTGATTTATGTTAATTAGTGGGTTACCTGATTTTTAACAAATTTTAAATGGAAACGTAGACGTAGTGGTAAAAATAATGTTAATGGCAAGAATCCGTTCGACATTGGTATTATGCTATCGATACGATACTGACACTTGATATAGCAACCGAAAGGGAAAGCTTAAAAAACTAAGTCGCGATAAGCCCAAAAGGATGTCCCGTGTTTTACATCTATCGAAAAGCATAAAAAATAATCGATAACGGTTTTAATAGTACCGATACCGATGTTTTCAGTCGACGGCATAACTTCGGTTTATACCGGTACCATACTGGCAATCGCTATAGCTTACAATAAAAAAATACTCTATTGAGAGTAAAACTTCGTTTCCAACGAAATTTATACCTGCATAAAACTACCCATGTCGCCATGGTATATTCAGAACTTTATGAAACATTATATTATATTACAAGGTTAGAGTGTCGTGCATTACACAGGGTTGGAACAATGAAATATGAAATGATAATTAATAAATGGAAAAAACAAAGGAAATAATAATTGAGAAAACATATATTAAATAAATGATCTATATATTCATGAAATAAATATTAATAAAAATATAATAATAGTTAATCCTAATGCTAAACTATATATATATTTAAATAGAGTTTGACGAGCCGGCTTTAACGCCACTAAAATGAGGTCAATCAGAGTTCGTTTGACCCGGTTTACTACGTTCCTAAGTTAAGATCGTGTTGTATTTGATCCTACCTCTATATATACATATCGGGTTATAGTCACGTCACGCTTATTACACGGGTTGAATTATGAAAATTGTATATTTGTATAGCATGGTAAAAAAGTAGGTGTACCTGATTTATTAACCCAAAATTTGCAATCTATTACCCATAGTAATTAATACTCAACCCGTTTCTCAAGTGTTTAATAACTCTCGTCAAAATCATCATTTCTTTAAAAAAAACTTCTTAGTTATTTTTATATCGTTAATCAAGGAAGTTGTGAAAGAATAAATTTAGAGTAAAATGCCAAAATAATTCCTGAGTTTAGATCAAGTTTGCTACCTTAATCCAAAAATGAAATCTTTTGAATTTGGGTCCCCGTGGTTTCAATTTTTTATGTAATTTTTATCCAAAAGGCAATCTTGGTCCGAATTTTCTAAAAACCTCCACTTTTTTTGTCGTGTTCCTTATTTTAATGAAGGACAAAATTGTCTTTTTATCCCTCAAATTATGTTAATTAAAATGAGGAACACGACAAAAAAGACGAAGGTTAACATAAATTTCTAAGCTAATTTACCTTTTAAATGAAAATGATATCAAAATTGAAAGGTTTATTTTTGGACTAAAGTAATCTAAACTGAGAGACATTTTGGCATTTTACTCGTAAATTTACGAAAGAGTAGATGATACTTACTCATTAAGCAAAAATTAAATTGAAATTTAAAAGATAAAAAAGCATGAAAGGTAAAAGAAAAGAAATAGAGGTACAATAATGCAAAGAAATGGGACTCTTTGAGATCCTATATATAATTAAACCAGGGGCGGATCTACTTCATTACAAGGGGAACGCCTGCTACCGTTTGGCGATCGGCGGTAGTGTAAAATTAGTGTAAATTTTGGAAAAATTTGACGTTTTTTTTTCGATTTTATTACCGCTTTTTTTTATAAAACGTTACCGCTTGGCGGATTTTCTAGATCCGCCACTGACTGAAACCGTGGACTCATAAACCTCTGAAAGCAGTTTGAAAGCTCTTGAAGTTCTCCGGTCATTCGACTTACTTATACAGTAAGGTAACATCTACGTGCATTTGCATTTGCATTTCCATTTGCATTTGATGGTTTAGTTTTAAATCTATTTTACTTTCCTAAACATATAAATTATGAAGAAGATGAGACTTTCATTGCATTTATTTCTTATTCTTTGTCTATATTCCAAGCTCACATGTGTTGGAAATTAACCCCTAAAATCTAGCATTAGCCATACGAATATTGTAGTTTTTATTTTGCCATTTTGTTGCCTAACTTGTATTTGTTTGTGGTAAAAGTATTTATATGTATTAGTTTAATATGAACAATAAAACTTGACATTCATGAAATATTGGATTTATAAAACAACATAGACATATAAATTATTAAAAGAGGAAAAGTAAATAGAGGTCTTGGTTTTAAAAAGCGCGAAGTGCACAAAAGCGACAAAGTATATGACAAGCAACAACACACAAAATCAGGTGTTTCGTACCTTGAGGCGCAAGACGATCCCATAGTTTTTTAGCTTTCCATACTCAAAATATATAGCTATTAATAAAGTTTTTTTTTATGATTTTACCTACAGGCACACGCCAAAAAACCCGAGGTACAACAATTTCCTGCATAAAACACCCTAGGTACAAGAAACCCCTCTAGAATATCCTTTTTTGGCGCTTCTTGTAAAAAGTGTGTGTCAGCCTACAAAAGGCGTCAACTTCTGCGCCTCGCACCCATGCACGCCTTTTACTATTAACATTATACGAATTGCCACCTTGTTAAATCTTTAAACAACAAAATCTATAGGGCGCGATTAGGTACATTGGCAATGAGTTTAGCTCTAAATGATTTGAATACTCATATTCATAAACTGACACTTTACTGTCTCATATTTCATTACTGATGCTATAACAAAGCTAGGAGGCCCAAATGACATTTATCTTCCTTCATTAGTTCATTTGGAATTTACAGTATTGAGTTGCACTTGCCTTGGATCACAGATGGCACTTACTCATTTGCTACTTGAATTTTGGTTATTGTTTGACTATATATGTTCAATGACATTTATCCACCTTCATTTCGATTTCCATGAGTTGTTGAGTAATTTGTTGTCTAGCTTGGACTGAATTTGTCTATCTTGAGTGTTTCCCTCGAAAGCGAACAATCTTTGTTATAGAAGGTATATCATAAGTTGTATTTTATTGTGTGCTATGGCTATGATTAACCTTTTGTTATGTTTCTAGACCGCTAAATACCGGTGGCTTCATTATATGTGTATATCACTCTAGCTTATTCTTTGTATATATTCCAGTTTCCAAGATGTCGAGAAGTGTTAAAACAACTCCGGTGGGTATTGATCTTGGGACAACATACTCGTGTGTTGCGGCTTGGTTTGATCAACACAATCGTGTTGAGATCCTTCCTAATGAACAGGGTAACCACATTACCCCTTCATGCGTGGCTTGTAACGAAAAAGAACTTTTAGTAGGTGAGGGGGCCAAAAATCAGATCACCAGGAACCCACTCATACCGTTTTTGGTAAGATCATTTGATGAACTTTCATCTTTATCACAAAAAAAAAATCATAGATTTACTACTAGTACTTTTATTTTTGTTGTATTTTCAGATGTTAAGCGTATAATGGGGAGTAGATTCAATGATACCTGCTTGCAGAAAGACATAGAATCATGGCCTTTTAAAGTAATACAAGGGTCTAGTGATAAGCCAATGATTGTACTTGAACCACATGGTTGCGAACAAGGAGTTTTCGGCTGAAGAACTATCTTCCATGATTTTAAAGAAGTTAAAAGAGGCAGCCGAGGCATATCTTGGTACAACTGTTAGAGATGCCGTGATTACCGTCCCTGCATATTTTAGTGATAAGCAACGACAAGCAACAAAGGATGCTGGTACACTAGCTGGCCTCAATGTCATGCGTTTGATCAGTGAGCCCACGGCAGCTGCAACTGCCTACGGTCTAGACAAGATTTCGGACCCAAACCACCCACAATAGAAAAACGTCTTTGTCTTTGATTTAGGTGGAGGGACATTTGATGTGTCACTTCTCACTATCGGCAGGGACGGAACCATAAGTGTCAAAGCAGTTGGGGGTGACACTCATTTGGGTGGAGAGGATTTCGACAAGGCGATGGTTGATTATTGTGTACAAGAATTTAAGAAAAAACAAAAGAAAGATATCAGCAAAAATGCAAGAGCAATGGGGAGATTGAAAGTTGCATGTGAGAAAGCAAAGAGGGATCTATCTTCAACAGCCGAAACCTCGATTGACATTGATTGTTTGTGTGAAGGAATGGATTTTTCAATGAAGGTCACCCGAGCGAAATTTGAAGATCTGAACGCTGGTTTCTTCACGAAGTGCATTGAGCATGTTGAAAATTGTTTAAGAGATGGCAATATGCACAAAAATTGTTGGATATTTATGTCCGGTTCGATAAGTCAACGCTACCGACCGAGTCTTGACCCGTAAGAGTTACACCGTGGGCAACGAACTTAAATCCACTTAACTAGTTTAGGGTAATTACGAACAATATGCGAAGCGGATCATAATTATATTTATGATCATTAGTGGGATTATATTATTGTCGCGGGTATTAACTGAGAGGCGGATACATGTACCGGATAAGACGGGTATACTCATTTCGCCACTTGTCGCACATGCACCCGCGCTACGCCACTTGCCGCGCATGCACACTTGCATCGCCACTTGTCGCGCATGCAAGGAAGCTTAGCCATTTGTCGCACATGCATTTTGCATGTCTGCCACTTGGCATACATGCACAGACCTTCATGTACTATTTAAATGGGAGTTTTAATCTTGCATTGGGTTGGAAGAATTTGCACAAAATACTCTTAAATACCCACAACCATAATCGCCGTCGTCGTTGGCCACCGCCACCGGCCACCGCCGCTGCCACTGGTCGCCACCGCCGGTCAGCCGTCGCCGCTACCCGGGGTTATCCCTGCGTTCCGTTTGTTCGTTCACTAGCATGAGTTCGTTGAACCTCGGTGTCTCGACCGGTTAGTCATTAACCGAGATATATCTTGCTCATCGGTAGTTAGATGTTATTATCACTGTGCTCGTATTTGTTTTTAACCGGATCCTGTCAGGTTTCGTTTATTGTTGATCACTTGTTTATATTTCCGCTGCGTTTTATTAATTAACTCGCTTAATTAATTTACCATTATTTATTGAACCGGGTTTTTGATAAATAAAATTTTAACCGATCACCATGGAAACCCAACAGTGGTATCAGAGCCTTGGTTACAACATACGAGTCGGTACCAGTCTTTTAACCGGAACTATAACACAAACTTTAATTATTTTAAAGTTTCTGGTCTAAATAATTTTAAGGGCAAATTTAATTTTGGTCAATATTTTATTTTGTTTGCTTGACCAAAACATTGCCCGGTTTATTTTGTGATTGTTATGAAATATGTAAATCTGGCATGACCTTGTTTTATGGTTGTATATTTTATTCGGTTTTGTTATTATATTTTTATGACCACCTTGATGGTTCAAAAGTTGTAATAGATAGGAATTCTTCCTTTATTGTATTTTTTTGTAAAATATTGTAATAAACAAAGACCCGGAGACAAAACCGATGACGCTAAAATAGGAGTCATGAAGTCAGTGTGAGTTGCTCGAAACGACTGGATGCACTCAAGTCCATCCTTGGGGTTGTTTGTGTGTTGTGACCCCATGACCCGTTTGATCTTGCTAATAGATAGGAATTCTTCTTTTTATTGTATTTTTGTAAATATTGTAATAAACAAAGACCCGGAGACAAAACCGAGGACGCTAAGACAGGAGTCATGAAGTCAGTGGGAGTTGCTCGAGACGACTGGATGCACTCAAGTCCATCCTTGTGGTTGTTTGTGTGTTGTAACCCCGTGACCCGTTTGATCTTACTATTAGGCTCTAGCAAGATCGAACAACTTTTGGCCATATAGATTTACATATTTATCTTGCTATTGTGGTTGCTTTGTATCTTATAAGTTGTTATAACATAACCAGCCTAAATACCAATATGATTTTAAAAGGAGTTTTGAAATATTGAAACAATCACATTATAACAAGTTCTAAATTGTTTTACAACTTGTTAAAATTTCGTTATAAAACAAAGGTTGTTTTAAAAAAACAAACAAATAACCAATTAAGTTTTGCAAAATTCATTTTTCCAAAACCATTAATAGTTTTCTATTAACTTAAAATTGGTTATTTCAAGTCGTGACAATTTAGTTTTAATAGGATATTTAAAACTAAGTGTCCTAAGAGATGAAAGGGTTCATCAAGATGTCACGACTAAAATATATACTAAAATTGGCTCTCACGACCCTATTTGGTAAAAATTAAAATTAACTCATCATTAAAATTAATGGTCGATGCCATCCTACTACTAGTAACACTTGGGGCATAATGCGAACCATCAGTGTTGGAGCCACAACACAACACTTGGTGTCTAGTTTATCCTTCCAAGGTGCAAGTGTTCGTCGACACATCCGACCCTTCCACATGTGACCGTTTTAGGACGACTATTAATTTTCTTCTCGTGTTACGTGCTACAGCTATCTCGAGAACAAAAGTGGCATAAATGAGGCTAAACGTATCAATGCATAGACAAGAGTTGTCTTAGCGGCCTCATATCCGAGTGTTGTGCTTTCTCACAACTGACAATCGTTGTCAGTCCGCTTGAACCGCTTGCTAATGTTGCGTGCTACAGCTGCCTTTAGAAAGAGCTTCTAACAGGATTCTCATTCCTTGTTCTAATTATTGTAATGGGTCATTATTAAAAAAGGAAATATACATCGAAAATACTAATTAAAATTATTGCTTATATAATAGATGTCTAAAGAAAACAACTACTTCATTCTCAAGTCTATACTTGAAAAAGAAAAATTTGAATAACACCAACTTTCATGAATAGCACCGCAATATGAGAATAGTTCTTAAGATGGCGAAAAAGCTATGTATTTTAGATGGCCCAGTCCCTACCGAGCCTGAAAGTAACCCTACTGCTGCTCGCAAGGCACTCGAAAGACATAACGAGGATGCCATTGAGGTAGCCTGCCTTATGCAAGCCACCATGTCTCCTAAACTTTAGAAGAACATGGAAGATAAAGATGCTTATGACATGATCCGGCAACTGAAAGGCATGTTTCAGAAACAAGCTTGACAGGAGCGATATGACACCATGAAACAACTCATAAGTTGTAAAGTGCTGGAAGGATCAGGTGCTTAAGATGAAAGGATACATTGACCAAATGAACAAACTTGGTTATCTCCTGCAAGAGAAATTGCAGCGGACTTCATCTTGAAACCAACCAAGTACTGATGGTCAAGTCTGGTGGTGTTAAGAAGCCTAACAACAAGAAAATAGATCATAAGAGCAAAGGCAAAAGAAAGGTTGTTGTTGCTGCCAGAAATGCCACCAACAACAAGCATATTGCAAAACCACACCCTGCTGAGGAGTGTTAGTGCTTTGAATGCTACCAAATGGGGCACTGGAAAAGAAACTGCCCACAGTATCTAGCCAAGCTGAAGATGAACAAGGCCAATAACATTGACACTTCTTCTAGTATTCTCATTTATGTTATTGAGCTTTTCACTGTTTCTAGCAACACTGGGTATTCGATACCGGATGTGGTTATCACATCGTTCATGTCTTGCAAGAACCTGAAAATGGAAGAAACTGAAACAAGGCGACATGAAACTCATAGTTGGTGATGGAAAGAGAGTTCCAGTTCTGGCAACTGGAACATTTTGTTTTTCATGTCTTTCTGGCCTTGTAGTTACTTTAAATAACTGTTTGTTTGCACCTGGTTTGACCAGAAACATTATTCCAGTTTCTTCACTGTTTGAACAAGGATTCAAGTACGTTCTAATGAAATTTCCATTTCTGCCTACTTGACTAAAGTCTTTTATTTTGAGGCTAAACCTCGAAATGGTATTGATGTTCAAACAAGTAATAACATACATCATCTTTCTAAAGCGTAATAAAACTGGTATAAACGAAACATAGTTTTTGGCGTAATAAAACTGGTATAAAGCGTAATAAAACTGGTATAAGCGTAATAAGTATGGGATGTGAAGCATACATCACAAGTGATTCTGATGATGAGCTCGATCCTCGAGGCGAAAAGGTTATTTTTCGTCTGATGCTATAAAAGGGCAGATATTATTTCTACCATCCTGATGCAAATGTGATTTCCATCAAACGGAAGGGACACTTTCTCGAGGAAGAACTTCTTAATCGAGAAACTAGAAATAATATTGTGACAACCCGCAACTTCAGGTTACTACTTTAACCTAACCACAGTTAATTTAGACATACATTCATAGCACTGCATTTAAACAGGGTTAGTTAAATGAGTCTACTTGGGTAATTCAGGGAATTACCGGAACACGCACACAACTTAATTCTCTAAACGTTGATGACAAACGCGAATAATAACTATAATCGGATGGTATGTAAGAAACTATTATGTTACATGAAAAATATGTGAATTATGTGCTGTGAATGTGAATTACATGTTATTATGTGCTTTGTGTGAAAGTTAATTAGTTAAGGGTATTTAGAGTTAATATTGGAATTATAATAAAACTACTGCAACCCTAAAACTCCTCATAATCACATTATACGGCTGTTGGTTTCCCTGATCATTTGACTACACAATCTCACACACAATCATCTATCCTTTGATCTTTCAATCCTCCATGAACAAACACTAGATTGAGTCTAAGGTAAGTGTTTATGTTATATGTTGATACCTTGATCTTTTGATTTATGCAAACCCTAGATGATCCAAACAATTGATTGTGTGTAATTGATCATACTTGATGAATATGGAACTGTTGTTTGATGATTAGGGATGCGATTGACATGTTAGGAATGCTCTTGTTGTGATAAAACTGCTGATCCGATTGATTTCATTCTAAAGAGTTAGGGTTTATGCGTAGAACTGTTACATTGGGTGGTTGATTACAGAAAAACATGTTAGTCCGACCTTGTGAAGTCACAAGGGCCAGAGTTTGTGATTATGTATAAGGATCCAAACTTACATATCTTGTCCGAATTTATTTGTCAGAACTTGTTTACATATAGTTGTGAGAGTTTGTGAAACTGTAAGAGTTTGTGAAAATGTAAGAGTTTGTGAAATGTAAGAGTTTGTGAAATGTAAGAGTTTATGAATTGAAAGAGTTTATGAATTGAAAGAGTTTATGAATTGAGAAAGTTTATGAATTGAAAGAGTTTATAATTGTCGGAGTTTATGAATTGAAAGAGTTTATGAATTGAAATAGTTTATGAAAATGTAAGGTTTTATGAATTGTTAGAGTTTATGAATTGAAAGAGTTTATGAATTGAAAGAGTTTATGAAAATGTAAGGGTTTATGAATTGTAAGAGTTTATGAATTGAAAGAGTTTATGAATTGAGAGAGTTTATGAAAATTCAAGGGTTTATGAATTGTCAGAGTTCATTGTAAGGACTTATTTGATAGAGTTTAATTGCTTAAAGAAACCCTGACTACAGTGTGGTACTGGGTGATAAATATATTAACCCGAACACTAAAACACTAAGTTGTTTGGACACTTAGGGTATTGCAAACACTCTACTTGAATGCATACTTATACGTTATTGTACATAGGTCACGTGTAACGGACCAAATATATTATTAACGCGTAGAAGCACAATAACTGTAACCGAGCAAACTAAGGTGAGTTCACTGCTCTTTTACAAGCATGCGTCCAGTGGGGACAAAACAAACAAAGTAATATCCTTGGAGGGGATACTTTGCAAACTTTAATCCCTGGAGGGGATGACTACTATTCCTTGGAGGAATACTTTCTTATATCTGTTTTGTTTAATTTCGATGTTATTAATAAACTCAAACTCTATCACGGAAAGTCCCTACTTACATACCGAACTAGTTGCCTGGAGGGCAACGGGGTATTAGTTGATAGCGCTATTAGGCTTGACAAACCTCACACCATGCCTTGGAGGACGGGCATGAACTAATGACCTTTACACGTTGATCAATGATGTTAGACATTGATGAGGGCACCAAAAACAGAACAGTCAATCGGTACAGAGTTTATTAATCGTAACATGTCTTTAAACTAAACACCTACTGGTTTATGTTAAACAAAACCGTGAACTCGCCGGCTTTATCGCTGATACGCTTGTTTTCAGCATGCTTGCAGGTCGTTAGATATTTGGCATGGGAGCTTGCAGTCTGAGGAGCTGAAGTGTCATGGGACGAGATGTTGGATTGCGAACATTTTAAATTTATGTTTTTAAACGTTTTGATTTCAAATTGTTGAACCAGTTACAATGTTTCCGCTGAACAAGTGTTTTGAGAATCGTTTTAATTTAAATTCTACTTTTCATGATCAACTATGATGAGTTATTTATAATATTTACTGTTAGTTCAACGTGATTAGCGGCTAAATCCTTATACGTCAGACGCCTCGTGGTTAAACTTCGCAAGTGGTAATTTTGGGGTGTGACAGTTTGGTATCAGAGCCACTGTTATAGTGAACTAGGTTTTAAAAAGCTTTTATAAAACCAGACTATAACCAAATTAGATCCGAGGGCGACCATGACACTACGCTCCAGATTGCAAGGTTCGTTTTTTATTATTGCATACATTATACATTTAGCATGTATGTATGCATTTCACTGCATATAGATACACACATAACACGGTAGTACGATTTCATGTGTTATTTACCTATGCTATGACGGATCATTATCATGGCATTATTTCTAGATCTTTTATGATACCTATCGTTTTGATAACACCCACGGAACATTCAAATCTTAGGATCTTTTGACACAAGTTAGGAGTAATTGGGGTAAGCATGTAAATCGAATTATCATTACGGGTGCACACGTAATAATAATTGGGTGTGCATGTGAGTCCCAATGAGACCAAGCATGTGTAAAGAGATACTAACCCATTATTTGACATAGTTGGGGATTCAGATATACATAAGAGCCATAGATGGTAGACTCCTACCTAAACTTGAACAATACTCTATCCTTTTCTTGTCTACTTGTGCTGAATATGGAAATAATATGTGTTACATATTTTTCTCATGTTGGTATCTTGTGGATGCAGAATCATGAGTGGACGTGGTGGTAACATGACTCGGGCCCAGATTCTGGCTCTAGTTAATGAACGGGTGGCTACGGCTCTAGCAGCGCAACAACCTCCTCAACCTCGTGCTTGTACCTTTAAGGCTTTCATGGATTGCAAGCCTCACTCCTTTAATGGGACGGAAGGAGCAACGGGTCTTCTCCACTGGATTGAGAAGATCGAATCTGTTTTCGAGATGTGTGAGTGTCCCGCCAACAATCGTGTCAAGTACGCGACCGGGACGCTGGAAGGCAACGCGCTCTCGTGGTGGAATGCGCAGGTCCAGATGCTCGGGTTAGCAGCTGCTAATGCTACCCCGTGGAATGATTTCAAAAATCTAATAAGGGAAGAGTATTGTCACAGGGACGACATTCAGAAATTGGAAGTGGAGTACTACAACCTGAAGATGACAGGGTCAGAGATCGAAGCCTACACAAAGAGATCCACGACTTAGCTGGTCTTTGTCCAGGCATGTCTGAGCCTGCTTACAAGCGAATCGAGCTCTATCTCAAGGGTCTAGTTCCAGAGATCCAAAGTTTGGTAACTTCAGCTAACCTACCCACAATTCAGCAAGTCATTCGTCTAGCTCATCGTATCATAGATCAAGCAGTCGAGCAGGGCAATAAGCAAAACACTACTGTTGCTGATGCTCCGAACGACAACAAACGCAAGTGGAACGATTCAGACAAAGCCTCTAACTCGAACCAACAACAGAAGAAGGCTGACAACAACAACCGTAACTTCAACCAGTCTCCTGCTACCGATCAAAATCAGGGTTTCAATCAAAATCAGAGTTCGTATGCGGGTAAACAGCCGAAGTGCAACAAGTGCAACTATCATCATCGTGGGCAGTGCACTCGAGCATGTCACAGATGCGACAAGGTGGGTCATATGGCTAAGGATTGCAGGGCTCCTTTTCCAAAGCAACAACAGCAACAGCAGCCGCAACTGCAACAACGGAGGCAACAACCACAGCAGCAGCAGGGAAACCGAAGAGGCTGCTATCAGTGTGGGAGTGAAAATCATTTCAAGAGGAATTGTCCACAGTTGAACCAGAACACCGACAATGTAGGAATCAACGCCAACAACACCGGGAATAACGACAACAATAATAACAATGGGGGAAATGGTGCTCGTGGGAGAGCATTTATGATTGGTGCGGGTGACGCAAGGAATGATAACAACGTTGTGACCGGTACATTTTCAGTGAACAATCTTTTTGCTTCTGTTTTATTTGATTCTGGTGCCGATTGGAGATACGTGTCCCTAAAGTTCAGTAGAATGCTAGGATTGAATCCAACCCCTCTTGACACTAGACACCTCGTAGAATTGGCTGACGGACAGTCGATTGAAGCATCTCATGTCCACGTTGGGTGCAAAGTCGACCTTTTAGGTCAAATGTTTGACATTGACCTCCTTCCTGTCACTCTCGGTAGCTTTGATGTAGTTATTGGTATGGATTGGTTGACCAAGCATCGAGCTGAAATTCTCTGCAAGGAGAAAATCGTACGTATTCCTCTCCCTAATGGGGATTTTCTATTTGTTCGAGGCCATCAGAGTGGTGCTATGGCTGGCATCATTTCAGCTATGAAAGCCCAGAAGTGCTTACGGAAGGGCCCTTCGGCTATTCTAGCCCTTGTTACTGATAATCAACTCAAGGAGAAGAAGATCGAGACATTCCAGCCGTTCGTGACTTTTCTGATGTTTTTCCCGAGGAACTTCCAGGACTACCTCCATATCGACAAGTGGAATTCCAAATCGAACTTACTCCTGGAGCAGCTCCGATTGTGTCACACCCCGACCCGCAGCGGAAAAAGGTGATCGGGGCATGATTGAGTTTTCATCAAAGCTCATGACATTTATTATAATGTTTCATATTTATTATTACAATTTAAAGGAGATCATACAATCAAATCATACAAGTACAACATGTTCTATACATCTTTCTAGACTTCATTATTTTTCTTCTAAGGCAATTTCCTATGTGTTCCTTGCTTCATCCTGTCCACCTGTATCATGTGTAAAAATGGTTTTTGGGTCAACAAAAAGTTGGCGAGTGAATCCTATGAAAACATTTAAACGTGTTTATTGTATTGATTATAAAATAAAGTGCATAACCACATATGAGAAATGTAGATGTAAATTTATTCACAAAACACATAATATTAAATATTGCACACACATACAACAAATGATTGTTTTGAGGCACGCGTTGTTCAACTCGTCTCCCACGAGGAACTGATGGGCCTAATGAATGAGTTTTGAGGCACGCGTTGTTCAACGAACTGATGGGCCTAATGAATGTTTTTGAGGCACGCGTTGTTCAACTCGTCTCCCACGAGGAACTGATGGGCCTAATAAATAATTTGCATACAACTTGACAATATGTAATACATCAAAACAAACAATATTTACATTCTAAGTTTAGATCATATAATGGTATAGCACGAGTTTGAATAAGCGAATTAATTTAAGCGACACATGATACACCCCAAAACATGAATAAAAAGGGGAATTTGTAAGAATTCACTCACAGTGGTTGCGTTTCTTGGATTGATGATGAATGCGCACGAATTTGGATTTAACCACGAGAGAAACTAACCTAAATAATAACATAATGGTTCGGTAAATAAATGGATTTTATTTGAGATTAATAATTTTAATTCATAACCTTAATAGGATTTCTAGATTTATTTTTGTGAGTTTAAGGACATTTTCTAACTTTGAAAATATTATTTTTAAGTATTTTTAAATAATTTTCTGATTAAATAAATAAAAAAATGTTGACCGTTGACTTTGACCGTTGACCGGTCTGATTGTGTTTATTATGTGCTCTGAGTGAGGTTCGAACTCGTGACCTCCCGTACGCGTGCACGCAGCTCTACCAACTGAGCTACGTGTCTAACCCGAAATAAATCTGATTTTAATTATATTTATATATTAATTAGATTAATTCATAAATTAATTTATTTAAAAAGGGTTTAAACTGATCGAACCGGTGTGCAGTATGTGTTTCGAACTCGAGACCTTGGTCTTGCAACGCACCCAGCCCTACCAACTGGGCTGGGTGACTAACCCGTTTATATTGTGATTTTTATTTCTCTTATACACTTACTGTCAAGTTCCGAATTTGGGTTTTATAAAAAGGTTTGAATATTGTGACGAATCGGAACAAGGACAGAGTCGAACCCGGGACCATGATTTAAATATGCACACAGTCCACCACTGGACTGTGTGTCTAACCCGGTATAATTTCCGTTTTCAATTTCCTTTAAACACATTACAAACTTCATCTTCTTCAGTTTATGAAACCAGAGAATCAACTCAACTGTTTAATTGATAATTCTTGTTGAATTAGTTGATTGAGTATACTGATTAACGAAATTAATTTAAACAGAAAGGTTTTAAGGATGTTGTACCGAACAGGTGTGATTTCCGACGAATTTCCGGTGACTGAAACTTTTCCGGCGACGTGTAACTTGCGACAGAGGATCTACAGGAAGTTTGAGATGAGTGCGGTGCTTTCTGTCTGAGCTCTAGAAGTCCTATTTTAGAGTAAGGCAAAGAAATGAAATGGGTTCGGTTTTCCGGCGAAATTGGAAATCTCCGGCGACGAGTTTCTGAGCACTTCAACTACGAAAAAGTGTGCGGTCTTGAGCGAAAGGATTCTTGGAAGGTTGAGGGGGGTATTTATAGGGTAGAACAGGATGAATTTAGTCTGAATTGGGTCTTGATTCGTGGTCAAGGTTTCTCCGGCGGTTGACTTGGATTGGGGGTCAGACGTCGGTTATAACCGATGTAGACGTCGGTTATAACGTTATAGTCAAAAGGAAAATGGCTAAACTCGCGGATCGCCGGATTTTCCGGTGATTGAGAGTTCAGCCGCGCTGGAAGTCCGGTTTGAATTCGGATTTCATGATAAGATTTATTTGTTTCGATATAATAACAAAGAAGTCAAGTGGCGGAGCGGAAAAGTGTTTGTTTGGTGAACTAGCTGACCCGGGTTCGAAACCCGGCAGCTTGTTATTATTTTTTTTGCACTAATTTTTAATTTTTTTATAATTATAGTTTTTAAATTCTAATATGTTTATTAAACATGTATCGTATAAAATTAATTTGAGCATTAAATAAGCAACAAAATTTATAACTGATTATTCGGTTTAATAAACGAAGCGGGTTTGGATAACCCGGTTTTTTACGGATGTTACAGTTGCCCCTACTTTTAGAAATTTCGTCCCGAAATTTAAGTAGTGGTATGTTTGACTCAAAAGGAGGGTGGTTTTGGCAATTACATGTAACATCCGTCAAAAACGGATTTTACCAAACCCGCTCCGTTTATTAACCGAACAATCAGTTTAAAATTTCGTGGCGTATTTAATGCCCAAATTAATTTTAAACGATACATAATTAATTATTATATTGGAATATATAACTTGTTTTTGAAAAATTTTTAAAAATAATGAAATAAAAATAAAATGGTTCTGCCGGGTTTCGAACCCGGGTCAGTCAACCGGTTCAGCAGACCTAACACACACACACTCAACCACTGCGCCACTAGTGTTTCTTGTTAATTATTAGAATCAATTAATTCATATCATGATTCCCAAATTCAAAAACCGGCGCCCAAATTTCAGTCGTCGGAAATCCCGGCGATCTCGCGAGATTGGACGGTTTCTTCAAGTCTTAACGTAAACATTTAAACCTACATCGGTTATAACCGACGCCTGAACCCGCGACACAAGCTATAACCGCCGGAAAGTTTTTAACCGACGAATCAAGTCGGAAATCGGACCAAATTCATCGATGACCTGCCCTATAAATACCCCCTCGAACCTCTGCAAGCTTTTTCGCACAAAACCGCACCCTTTCTCGGCGAAAACTCACTCGCCGGAAATCTCCTGCAAATCGCTGGAAAACCGGGTTTTTCACTTTTGTGCCTTGCTCTAAACACTGAACACTCAGAACTCATACCGAAGCCACCCACATTCATCTCAAGCTCGTTGAAGACTCTCTGCCGCAAGACACAAGTCGCCGGAATAGTCTGCTGACATCGGAGTTCCGCCGGAGAAACAGAGGAGTCCAATTTCGGTATATGTAACGCTTAGTCTTTCATTCTTTTCATTTATCTCACCTATAATTAATCATAAAACGCTGAAGAAACCTGATTAAAACTTCGAACCAGTCAGTCATCGTTTCTGGTTAAGACTGACGAAGAAGACGGAGTTTCGGTAACATATAAGTTTATTATAAATCAAGATATAACTCGGGTTAGACACACAGTCCAGCGGGGGACTGTGTGCACATTAAACACACTTACGTCTCGAGTTCGAATCTTGTCCCACGCATGCTTGCCTTAATAAAAATGTTTTTTTTGCTAACCGAACCGGAGTCACCGCTCTTACATGTTAAGTTTAATAATAACCGGAATAATAACCAAGTTAGACACACAGTCCAGTGGTGGACTGTGTGTATGTTTAATCACAGGACACGAGTTCGAGTCCGGGCTACCGCACCGGTCCGGATAATTATTAAACTTTTTATTTAAGACAGAAATGGAAATGTTTAGTTTGTATATAAGTATAATAAAAATCGGTTTATATAACAAGTTAAACACACAGTCCAGCGGTGGACTGTGTGTTAACATAAACCACAGGTCCCGGGTTCGAGACCTGTGGAGCGCACCGAGTCACTGATTAAAAATCTTTTTAGAAATAAGTTGATTTTCGGATTAATCTAATTAATATATAAATATAATTAAAAACAGAAATATTTCGGGTTAGACACGTAGCTCAGTTGGTAGAGCTGCGTGCACGCGTACGGGAGGTCTCGGGTTCGAGCCTCACTCAGCGCACACTTACACGCATACGAACCGGTCAAACAGTCAAGGTCAAAGGTCAACGGTCAACGGTCAACGGTCAAAAAAGTCAACTTTTTTTATTATTTTTATTTATTTATTTTAATTAAAAATCAATTAAAAATACTTAAAAATAACATTTTTAAGGTTAGGAAATAGCCTTAAACTCACAAAAAATACACCCAACAATCCTACTAAAATGGATTAATAAAATCCGTTTACTTACCAAACCATAATGCTATTTATCTAGGTTAATTTCACTCGTGGTTAAAACCACTTCGCGTGCATTCAACATCATCAACCGAACGCACCCACTGTGAGTGAACCTTACATCTCCCCTTTTCAATTACACGTTTTGGGGTGTGTCATGTGTCACAAAATAATTAACTCGTTTATTTAAACTTGTGCCATACCATATCGTGATCTAAACTTAGATTGTTTATATTGTTGTGATTATGTATTTCATTTTGTCAACTTATATGAAATTCATTCATTAAGCCCATCAGTTCCTAATGGGAGACGAGTTGAGCAACGCGTGCCTCAAAACCAATCCATTATTGTTCATGTGTGTATTATTGAGTTTATATTGTTTGTAGTTATGTCGTTCATATTATCATGTTTATGCAATTCATTCATTAGGCCCATCAGTTCCTCGTGAGAGACGAGTTGAGCAACGCGTGCCTCTAAACGATCCATTATTGTTCATGTGTGTATTGTTTAATATTAAATTGATTTATGAATAAGTTTACATCTATTTTTACTCATGTGTGGTTGTGCACTTTATTTCATAATCAATTAAATAAACTTGTTCAAATGTTTTCCATAGGATTCACTCGCCAACTTTTTGTTGATCCAAAAACCCTTTTTACACATGATACAGGTGAACATGATGAAGCAAGGAAAATATAGGAAATGCCTTAGAAGAAAACAATGAAGCCTAGATTGATATTTAGGACATGTTGTAATATTGATTGTAATTTTCCATTAAAGTGTATTAATGAATATGAAACGTTAAAATAAATGTCATGAGCTTTGATGATAACCCAATCATGCCCCGATCACCTTTTCCGCTGCGGGTCGGGGTGTGACAGATTGGTATCAGGGCCATGACTATAGGGATATAGGATAGGTTGTTCGACTCTTAGAGCCTATACTATAGTCTGCCTAAATTTTAATTGATTAGGTGGTTACATACAAACTTGTGACATTTATTTGTTTCATATTTGTTTATATTTACAGTCAAACATACATACTTACATACACATTCATTATACATATTTCAATGTTCATATATCCAATTCATCTTCATACTTTTGTTATTCAAAGATTTTGTTGCAATTTTCAAATCTCATCAAAGTAAGTTCTGCGACGGGCATGTAGTAACTGGAAGGGTACAAGTACCGGTAGTCGGAACGTCCTGTCTAGGTTGGCATTCGTATAAATCCAATATAACGGACCAGTTTGCCTACCTGGGGACCAACGATGAGAGTACGAAGGACCTATTAGGCCAAAGCATGCCACACCAAACGTCGTTCGAACTAACCCCACTTTGAGGTGTCACCGTGTCTACACCTGGACACATTCCGAATACCATACGTTGTATACATATTTCTCGATTTTCTCCGGGTTTTAGTGTACGCAACCAGGCTAACACATGCGAACCATATGAAAAACCCAGTATTCATGGAGGCCCACATGATTATGAAGGTGAAGTATGGCAGCATGTAGGGCCTAATGGCGAGCAAAGCCCAAGACATCCTATGGATGTAGTAGATTTATTTTTCTATAATTATTTTACGAATGTTCATTCCTAAGTGCGACCCATGATCCCAAAAACATCCAACTCATACTCTTGACATGTATTCCTTGTAGATGTCTTCTAACCTCACCCGTAGGAAGATGAGAGCAGGAAAAGCCCGCGAGCGCATGGCTGCCCTAATCGCTCAACAAATGGCTGCCGTAATACCCAACATTGTAATCCAAGTACAACAAGCACTTACCGCTAATCCTGTCAATCAAGAAAATCAAAACGTTATCAACTCTCCCCCAAATACCACTAAATGCACCTACAAGCATTTCAAATCATGCGACCCTCCAAAGTACAAAGGGACTGAAGGCGTCACCGCTCTCCTCCATTGATTTGAAGAAATGGAGAGCACTTTTCTAAATTGCGATTGCCCCGATGACCGCAAAGTGCGATATGCTACCGGTCGATTATATGGGATAGCACTTACTTGGTGGAATACAGAGAAGGCCAAACGAGGTGTTGAAGATGTTATGACTTTAACTTGGAATGACTTGAAGGAAATCATGACCAGACGATTTTGCCCAAGGAGCGAAATCAAGAAATTAGAAGATGAATTTTATTCGTTGAAGCAAAAGGAAGGAGACCACACCACGTACAACAAAAGATTCCTCGAGTTACATCAAATGGTTCCCAACATGTTCACTCCCCTCTACCGTTTGATCGAGCACTACATTCGTGGTCTTCCGTCAAAGATTCAAGACTCTGTAATAAGTACCACGCCTGCAACTTTGGAAGCAGCAATGGAGCTAGCAACAGAGCTCACCGAGAACCGAATCCGGAACAAAGACTTCAAGGAGGAGAAGAAGAAGGATAAAGCATCGACTGAAACCTCCGACTACACCCAAACCGAATCCCCTTCTCAACCCACTTCTAAGAGAAAAAGAGACGGGCAACTTTTCGCTACTACCCAACGTAATCAACCAGTTTTACACGCCATACCCATCCAAGCTATCTCAATCACTCAAGTGGCACCCAACTCAACTTACCCAAATAAGAAACCATATCTTGGACCTCACCCTCGATGCAACAACTGTTTTTATCACCATCCCCTTACCTTACCTTGTCGACTATGTGCAACTTGTGGACGCTATGGTCATTTGAGCAAGGTTTGCCGCACCTTTCAAAACCAAATCTCTTCCCCTACTCAAAACATGGTCCAAACCTATCAACAACCCCAATACCCCATGTTCCCATATGTTCGAGCTTGTTTCAATTGTGGCGACCCTACCCACTTTAGAAACACGTGCCCTCGATTGGTTAAAATCATAAACGCTCAAGCCCAATCAAACCCAGTTAACCAAGTAAACCAAGAAAACCCAACCGCTAGGCCACCAGCAAGAGGAAGAGTCTTCAACATCAACGCCAATCCTGTCGAAGATAATGACGGCCCAAACGAAGATACCCAACTAGTCCTCTTCACCGAAAATCCAGATTCAACTCCAATCGTTTAGTTTTATGTTTTCTTTATGTTTTAGAATCACATAGAACCAATCATAACTTAAGGATAAAGCCAATGGGAATTTGACAAGAATATGGTGGATACGCCGCTGGTACTTCCTATATATAAGTATTCTTGTCGAAAGATCAGAAGCATTATCTGGCGGTTATGAGAGGTTCCATGTGTAAACTGTTTGAGTAATTATTGTTTATTATTTTCAGTACATGCAATTTCATAGGCCGCCGCTCCCCATTACATTATGAGCGTTGAGCATGTTCCCCATTTCATTATGAGCGTGAACCCGGCGTGCCCACATACGATCGGCTCCGTTTGATTGAGCCTTCATCGCACAGACATTTTCATTTTCAGTACATGCAATACGATCGGCTCCGTTTGATAGACATTTTCATTTTCAGTACATGCAATACGATCGGCTCCGTTTGATTGAGCCTTGATCGCACATACATTTTCATTATCAGTATCTTGTGGTTGTTGTGTTTGTTGTAGAGTCGCATAGAACTAATCATAACTTGTGGATAAAGTCAATGAGAATTTGACGAGAATATGGTGGATACGCCGCTGGTACTTCCAATATATAAGTATTCTTGTCAAAGGATCGGAGGCATTATCAGGCGGTTATGAGAGGTTCCATGTATAGGCTGTTTGTGTGATTATTGTTTAGATTAAATTTATTATTTTCAGTACATGCAATACGATCGGCTCCGTTTGATTGAGCCTTGATCGCACAGACATTTTCATTTTCAGTACATGCAATACGATCGGCTCCGTTTGATTGAGCCTTGATCGCACAGACATTTTCATTATCAGTATCTTGTGGTTGTTGTGTTTGTTGTAGAGTCACATAGAACTAATCATAACTTGCGGATAAAGTCAATGAGAATTTGACGAGAATATGGTGGATACGCCGCTGGTACTTCCTATATATAAGTATTCTTGTCAAAGGATCGGAGGCATTATCAGGCGGTTATGAGAGGTTCCATGTATAGGCTGTTTGTGTGGTTATTGTTTAGATTAAATTTATTATTTTTCAGTACATGCAATACGATCGGCTCCGTTTGATTGAGCCTTGATCGCACAGACATTTTCATTTTCAGTACATGCAATACGATCGGCTCCGTTTGATTGAGACTTGATCGCACAGACATTTTCATTATCGGTATCTTGTGGTTGTTGTGTTGGTTGTAGAGTCACATAGGACTAATCATAATTCACTGATAAATCCAATGAAAATTTGACGAGAATATGGTGGATACGCCGCTGGTACTTCTTATATATAAGTATTCTTGTCAAAGGATCAGAGGCATTGTCAGACGGTTATGAGAAGTTCTATGTAGGATTTAGTAGTTTCTTGGTAACTAATCATAATTTGCGGATAAAACCAACGAAAATTTGACAAGAATATGGTGGATACGCCGCTGGTACTTCCTATATATAAGTATTCTTGCCAAAGGATCAGAGGCATTATCAGGCGGTTATGAGAAGTTCCATGTAGGATTTAGTATTGCCTTGGTTGAAATTTGTGTTACATTTATATCATCTCGCTATGTAAAGAAATTGGATTGTGTTCCATTTCTAAATAAACTAACCTCTCCATCATAACAAACGAGAGAGGAACTGTCACCATTCAAACATATATGCTATCAGAATGTGGATTCAAATATTAGCTGTTGTGTTTATTTATGTTCTATAGTCATAGAACCAATCATAACTTACTGATAAAACCAATGAAAATTTGACAAGAATATGGTGGATACGCCGCTGGTACTTCCTATATATAAGTATTCTTGTCAAAGGATCAGAGGTATTGTTAGATGGTTATGAGAAGTTCCATGTAGGTTGTAGTATTAGAAGTTTTGCCTTAGGATATAACCATATCCTTCCAAACATATCAAAACTCTTATGCATGATATCATATTTAGCGAATCAATTCTGCTTATCAATACTTTTACAGTAGGCAACAAAAAGCGATTCCTGTAATAGGGTACTTAACCCTTACAAGGGACGTTACCGCCTCAAACAAAAATTTAAACTCTTACTTTTCTTCTAAGTATGTAACTGTTAAACTAAACACCATCATTCTTTTAGTCAAATATATCACTACTTAAATTTCGGGACGAAATTTCTAAAAAGCAGGGGATACTGTAACATCCGTAAAAAACGGATTTTACCAAACCCGCTCCGTTTATTAACCGAACAATCAGTTTAAAATTTCGTGGCGTATTTAATGCCCAAATTAATTTTAAACGATACATAATTAATTATTATATTGGAATATATAACTTGTTTTTGAAAAATTGTTAAAAATAATGAAATAAAAATAAAATGGTTCTGCCGGGTTTCGAACCCGGGTCAGTCAACCGGTTCAGCAGACCTAACACACACACACTCAACCACTGCGCCACTAGTGTTTCTTTTTAATTATTAGAATCAATTAATTCATATCATGATTCCCAAATTCAAAAACCGGCGCCCAAATTTCAGTCGTCGGAAATCCTGGCGATCTCGCGAGATTGGACGGTTTCTTCAAGTCTTAACGTAAACATTTAAACCTACATCGGTTATAACCGACGCCTGAACCCACGACACAAGCTATAACCGCCGGAAAGTTTTTAACCGACGAATCAAGTCGGAAATCGGACCAAATTCATCGATGACCTGCCCTATAAATACCCCCTCGAACCTCTGCAAGCTTTTTCGCTCAAAACCGCACCCTTTCTCGGCGAAAACTCACTCGCCGGAAATCTCCTGCAAATCGCCGGAAAACCGGGTTTTTCACTTCTGTGCCTTGCTCTAAACACTGAACACTCAGAACTCATACCGAAGCCACCCACATTCATCTCAAGCTCGTTGAAGACTCTCTCCCGCAGGACACAAGTCGCTGGAATAGTCTGCTGACATCGGAGTTCCGCCGGAGAAACAGAGGAGTCCAATTTCGGTATATCTAACGCTTAGTCTTTCATTCTTTTCATTTATCTCACCTATAATTAATCATAAAACGCTGAAGAAACCTGATTAAAACTTCGAACCAGTCAGTCATCATTTCTGGTTAAGACTGACGAAGAAGACGAAGTTTCGGTAACATATAAGTTTATTATAAATCAAGATATAACTCGGGTTAGACACACAGTCCAGCGGTGGACTGTGTGCACATTAAACACACTTACGTCTCGAGTTCGAATCTTGTCCCACGCATGCTTGCCTTAATAAAAATGTTTTTTTTGCTAACTGAACCGGAGTCACCGCTGTTACATGTTAAGTTTAATAATAACCGGAATAATAACCAAGTTAGACACACAGTCCAGTGGTGGACTGTGTGTATGTTTAATCACAGGACACGAGTTCTAGTCCGGGCTACCGCACCGGTCCGGATAATTATTAAACTTTTTATTTAAGACAGAAATGGAAATGTTTAGTTTGTATATAAGTATAATAAAAATCGGTTTATATAACAAGTTAAACACACAGTCCAGCGGTAGACTGTGTGTTAACATAAACCACAGGTCCCGGGTTCGAGACCTGTGGAGCGCACCGAGTCACTGATTAAAAATCTTTTTAGAAATAAGTTGATTTTCGGATTAATCTAATTAATATATAAATATAATTAAAAACAGAAATATTTCGGGTTAAACACGTAGCTCAGTTGGTAGAGCTGCGTGCGCGCGTACGGGAGGTCTCGGGTTCGAGCCTCACTCAGCGCACACTTACACGCATACGAACCGGTCAAACAGTCAAGGTCAAAGGTCAACGGTCAAAAAAGTCAACTTTTTTTATTATTTTTATTTGTTTATTTTAATTAAAAATCAATTAAAAATACTTAAAAATAACATTTTTAAGGTTAGAAAATAGCCTTAAACTCACAAAAATACACCCAACAATCCTACTAAAATGGATTAATAAAATCCGTTTACTTACCAAACCATAATGCTATTTATCTAGGTTAATTTCACTCGTGGTTAAAACCACTTCGCGTGCATTCAACATCATCAACCGAACGCACCCACTGTGAGTGAATCTTACAACTCCCCTTTTTAATTAAACGTTTTGGGGTGTGTCATGTGTCACAAAATAATTAACTCGTTTATTTAAACTTGTGCCATACCATATCGTGATCTAAACTTAGATTGTTTATATTGTTGTGATTATGTATTTCATTTTGTCAACTTATATGAAATTCATTCATTAAGCCCATCAGTTCCTCGTGGGAGACGAGTTGAGCAACGCGTGCCTCAAAACCAATCCATTATTGTTCATGTGTGTATTATTGAGTTTATATTGTTTGTAGTTATGTCGTTCATATTATCATGTTTATGCAATTCATTCATTAGGCCCATCAGTTACTCGTGAGAGACGAGTTGAGCAACGCGTGCCTCTAAACGATCCATTATTGTTCATGTGTGTATTGTTTAATATTAAATTGATTTATGAATAAGTTTACATCTATTTTTACTCATGTGTGGTTGTGCACTTTATTTCATAATCAATTAAATAAACTTGTTCAAATGTTTTCCATAGGATTCACTCGCCAACTTTTTGTTGATCCAAAAACCCTTTTTACACATGATACAGGTGAACAGGATGAAGCAAGGAAAATATAGGAAATGCCTTAGAAGAAAACAATGAAGCCTAGATTGATATTTAGGACATGTTGTAATATTGATTGTAATTTTCCATTAAAGTGTATTAATGAATATGAAACGTTAAAATAAATATCATGAGCTTTGATGATAACCCAATCATGCCCCGATCACCTTTTCCGCTGCGGGTCGGGGTGTGACATTACATACTTAGAAGGGGGTAAGAGTTTAAATTTTTACTTGAGGCGGTAACGTTCCTTGTAAGGGTTGAATACCCTGCTACAGGAATCGCTTTTTGATGCCTAAGATAAGGAATATTGATAAACAGAGTTGATTGACTAGGTATGATCTCATGCACAAGAGTTTTGAGAGAATCGATACATTTGGAAAGATAAGGTTATATCCTAAAACAAAACTTCTACCACTAAAACCTACATGGAACCTCTCATAATCGCCTGACAATGCCTCTGATCCTTTGGCAAGAATACTTATATATAGGAAGTACCAGCGGCGTATCCACCATATTCTTGTCAAATTTTCATTGGCTTTATCAGTAAGTTATGATTAGTTCTATGTGACTCTAGAACATAAACAACACAACAACCAAAGCTTGAGTCTTAATTCTGAAAGTATACATGTTTGAATGATGACAGTACCTCTCTCGTTTGTTATGATGAAGAGGTTAGTCTATGTAGAAGTGAGACACAACCCAACTTCTTTGAATGATGAGATTGAAATACGTTGAGATGTATGATGATATAAATGGTAAAATCAGTGAGTATAAAACAAACTTCAACCATGACATTACTAAATCCTACATGGAACTTCTCATAACCGCCTGACAATGCCTCTGATCCTTTGGCAAGAATACTTATATATAGGAAGTACCAGCGGCGTATCCACCATATTCTTGTCAAATTTTCATTGGCTTTATCAGTAAGTTATGATTAGTTCTATGTGACTCTAAAACATAAACAAACACAACAACCAAATCTTGAGTCTCAAATCTGAAGGTATACATGATTGAATGATGATAGTACCTCTCTCGTTTGTTATGATGAAGAGGTTAGTCTATGTAGAAGTGAGACATAACCCAATTTCTTTGAATGATGAGATTGAAATACGTCAAGATGTATGATGATATAAATGTTAAATCAATGAGTATAAAACAAAACTGAAATAGTAATTCGCATTAAGATTCTTGGATAAATTTCCATTTTATAATTGAAATACGTGAGGATTGAGATAACATAAAGAAAACATAAAAACTAAGCGGTTGGAGTTGAATCTTGATTTTTGGTGAAGAAAACTAGTTGGGTGGTTCGTTTGGGCCGTTATTATCTTCAACAGGATTGGCGTTGATGTTGTAAGCTCTTCCTCTTGCTGGTGGCCTAGTGGTTAGGTTTTCTTGATTTGCTTGGTTAACTGGGTTTGCTTGAGCTTGGGCGTTTATGATGTTAACCAATCGAGGGCACGTGTTTCTAAAGTGGGCAGGGTCGCCATAATTAAAACAAGCTCGAACATATGGAAACATGGGGTATTGGGGTTGTTGATATGTTTGGATCGGGTTTTAAGTAGGGGGTGAGGTTTGGTTTTGAGGGGTGCGGCAAACCTTGCTCAAATGACCATAGCGTCCACAATTCGCACATAGTCGAGAAGGTAAGGTAGATGGATGGTGATAAAAACAGGTGTTGCATTGAGGGTAAGGTCCAAAGTAAGGTTTCTTATTTGGGTAAGTTGCGTTGGGTGCTACTTGAGTGATTGGGATAGCTTGAAGGGGTACGACTTGTGAGGCTGGTTGATTGCGTTGGGTGACAGCGAAAATTTGCCCATCTCGTTTTCTCTTAGAAATGGGTTGAGAAGGGGATTCGGTTTGGGTGGAGTTTGAGGTTTCAGTTGATGCTTTATCCTTCTTCTTCTCTTCCTTGAAGTCCTTATTTCGTATGCGGTTCTCGGTGAGCTCTGTAGCTAACTCCATAGCTGCTTCCAAAGTTGCAGGTGTGGTACTTATTATAGGGTCTTGAATTTTTGAAGGAAGACCTCGAATGTAGTGCTCGATCAAACGGTAAAGAGGAGTGAACAAGTTGGGGACCATTTGATTTAACTCAAGGAATCTCTTGTTGTATGTGGTGTGGTCGCCTTCCTTTTGTTTCAAAGAATAGAACTCATCTTCCAATTTCTTGATTTCGCTTCTTGGACAAAACCGTCTTGTCATGATTTCCTTCAACTCTTCCCAAGTCAAAGTCATAGCATCTTCAACACCTCGCTTGGCCTAGTCTGTATTCCACCATGTAAGTGCTATTCCAAGTAAACGACCGGTAGCATATCGCACCTTGCGATCATCGGGGCAATCGCAATTTAGAAAAGTGTTTTCCATTTCCTCAAACCAATGGAGGAGAGCGGTGACACCTTCAGTCCCTTCGTATTTTGGAGGGTCGCAGGATTTGAAATGCTTGAAGGTGCATTTAGTGGTATTTGGGGGAGGGTTGGTAACATTTTGATCTTCTTGATTGACGGGATTAGCGGTAAGGGCTTGTTGAACTTGAACTACAATGTTGGGTATTTCGGCAGCCATTTGTTGAGCGATTTGGGCAGCCATCCGCTCGCGGGTTTTTCCTGATCTCATCTTCCTACGAGCGAGACTAGAAGACATCTACAAGGAATACGTACCAAGAGTATGAGTTGGACGTTTTAGGGGTCATGTGTCGTATTTAGGAATGAACATTCATAAAATAAATATAGAATAATAAATCTGCTACATCCATAGGATGTCTTGGGCTTTGCTCGTAATCGGGCCTTGCATGCTGCCATACTTCACCTTTGTAATCATGTGGGCCCCCATGATTACCGGGTTTTTCATATGGTTCGCATGTGTTAGCCTGGTAACGTACACTAAAACCCAGAGAAAATCGAGAAATATGTATGTAACGTATGATATTCGGAATGTATCCAGGTGTGGACACGGTGACAACTCAAAGTGGGGTTAGTTCGAACGACGTTTGGCGTGGCATGCTTTGGCCTAATAGGTCCTTCGTACTCTCATCGTTGGTCCCCGGGTAGGCAAACTGGTCCGTTATATTGGATTTATACGAACTCGTGACCTCTCGTACGCGTGACTTTGACCGTTGACTTCGTACTCTCATGTGAGTTTAAGGACATTTTCTAACTTTAAAAATATTATTTTTAAGTATTTTTAAATAATTTTCTGATTAAATAAATAAAAAAAATGTTGACCGTATGATAACGCGTGACTTCGTACTCTCATGTGAGTTTAAGGACATTTTCTAACTTTAAAAATATTATTTTTAAGTATTTTTAAATAATTTTCTGATTAAATAAATAAAAAAAATGTTGACCGTTGACTTTGACCGTTGACCGGTCTGATTGTGTTTATTATGTGCTCTGAGTGAGGTTCGAACTCGTGACCTCCCGTACGCGTGCACGCAGCTCTACCAACTGAGCTACGTGTCTAACCCGAAATAAATCTGATTTTAATAACATATATATATATATATATTAATTAGATTAATTCAGAAATTAATTTATTTAAAAAGGGTGTTAACTGATCGAACCGGTGTGCAGTATGTGTTTCGAACTCGAGACCTTGGTCTTGCAACGCACCCAGCCCTACCAACTGGGCTGGGTGACTAACCCGTTTATATTATGATTTTTATTTCTCTTATACACTTACTGTCAAGTTCCGAATTTGGGTTTTATAAAAAGGTTTGAATATTGTGACGAATCGGAACAAGGACAGAGTCGAACCCGGGACCATGATTTAAATATGCACACAGTCCACCACTGGACTGTGTGTCTAACCCGGTATAATTTCCGTTTTCAATTTCCTTTAAACACATTACAAACTTCATCTTCTTCAGTTTATGAAACCAGAGAATCAACTCAACTGTTTAATCGATAATTCTTGTTGAATTAGTTGATTGAGTATACTGATTAACGAAATTAATTTAAACAGAAAGGTTTTAAGGATGTTGTACCGAACAGGTGTGATTTCCGACGGAATTTCCGGTGACTGAAACTTTTCTGGCGACGTGTAACTTGCGACAGAGGATCTACAGGAAGTTTGAGGTGAGTGCGGTGCTTTCTGTCTGAGCTCTAGAAGTCCTATTTTAGAGTAAGGCAAAGAAATGAAATGGGTTCGGTTTTCCGGTGACCTATTCCGGCGAAATTGGAAATCTCCGGCGACGAGTTTCTGAGCACTTCAACTATGAAAAAGTGTGCGGTCTTGAGCGAAAGGATTCCTGGGAGGTTGAGGGGGGTATTTATAGGGTAGAACAGGATGAATTTAGTCTGAATTGGGTCTTGATTCGTGGTCAAGGTTTCTCCGGCGGTTACGACTTGGATTGGGGGTCAGACGTTGGTTATAACCGATGTAGACGTCGGTTATAACGTTATAGTCAAAAGGAAAATGGCTAAACTCGCGGATCGCCGGATTTTACGGTGATTACGAGTTCAGCCGCGCTGGAAGTCCGGTTTGAATTCGGATTTCATCATAAGATTTACTTGTTTTGATATAATAACAAAGAAGTCAAGTGGCGGAGCGGTAAAGTGTTTGTTTGGTGAACTAGCTGACCCGGGTTCGAAACCCGGCAGCTTGTTATTATTTTTTTTGCACTAATTTTTAATTTTTTTATAATTATAGTTTTTAAATTCTAATATGTTTATTAAATATGTATCGTATAAAATTAATTTGAGCATTAAATAAGCAACAAAATTTATAACTGAGTATTCGGTTAAATAAACGAAGCGGGTTTGGATAACCCGGTTTTTGACGGATGTTACAGATTGCTCGTGCTCCTTATCGTCTTGCACCTGGAGAGTTGCAAGAACTATCAAACCAACTTCAAGAACTGTTGGATAGAGGTTTTATCCGACCTAGTTTTTCGCCGTGGGGAGCTCCTGTCTTATTTGTAAAGAAGAAAGACGGGTATTTTCGTATGTGTATCGACTATCGTGAATTCAACAAGGTGACAGGTCAAGAATCGTTATCCTCTTCCCCGTATTGACGATCTGTTTGACCAGTTGCAAGGGTCAAGCTTCTACTCGAAAATCGACCTAAGATCGGGCTATCATCAGATGAGAGTCCGAGAGGGAGATGTTCCCAAAACAGCATTTCGAACACGGTACGACCATTACGAGTTTTTGGCCATGCCATTCGGATTAACCAATGCACCGGTAGTCTTCATGGACCTCAACCATATCTCGACGACTTTGTCATTGTTTTCATGGATGACATGCTGATCTACCCCAAGAGAGAGAAGGACCACGAGCGACACCTGCGTCTTATCTTGGAACTTCTGAGGAAGGAGCAGCTATACCCGAAATTCTCCAAGTGCGACTTCTAGATTAGAGAGGTTCACTTCCTTGGTCACGTGGTCAACGAATCAGGAATACATGTTGATCCAGCAAAAATCGATTCTATTAGGAATTGGGCAGCACCTAAGTCTCCTACGGAGGTGCGACAATTTCTTGGTCTCACAGGGTACTATCGCAGATTCATCGAGGGGTTTTCGAAGATCGCTCAACCTCTTACCGCTTTAACACAGAAAGGTGTCGTGTATTTGTGGGGAACAAAACAGGAAAACGCCTTTCAGCTTCTAAAACAAAAACTCTGCAGTGCACCGATATTGTCTTTACCAGATGGTACGGATGATTTTGTGGTATACTGTGATGCTTCTATTCAAGGTCTCGGCTGTGTGTTGATGCAACGCGAGAAGGTGATAGCCTATGCTTCTCGACAGTTGAAGGTTCACGAGAAGAATTACACGACTCACGACTTGGAGTTGGGAGCCGTTGTCTTTGCACTAAACATCTGGAGGCATTACTTGTACGGTACTAAATGCACTATTTATACCGACCACAAAAGCCTTCAACACATCTTTGACCAGAAAGAGATAAACATGCGACAGTGTTGCTGGGTGGAACTCTTAAACGATTATGACTATACAATCAAGTATCATCCAGGCAAAGCTAACGTTGTAGCTGATGCCCTCAGCCGGAAGGAAACCAAACCTAAACGCGTGCGAGCTTTACAGCTTACCATTCACTCTAATCTTCCTGACCAGATCCGTTCTGCTCAAACTGAAGCTTTGAAGGACGAAAACCTTCAAGCTGAATCCATGTGGGGCATGGAGAAGCAACTTGTAACTAAGTCAGACGGTATTCATTATTTTATGGAGCGAATATGGGTCCCATCCCACGGAAACCTACGAGAACTTGTGTTGGACGAAGCACACAAGTCTCGATACTCCATCCATCCGGGTTCTGATAAGATGTATCAGGATCTAAAACTCTTGTACTGGTGGCCTGGCATGAAAGCTAACATAGCGACGTATGTAAGCAAATGCTTGACTTGCGCGAAAGTCAAAGTAGAGTACCAAAAACCGTCTGGTTTGCTTCAGCAACCAGAACTGCCTATGTGGAAATGGGAACATATTTCCATGGATTTCGTCACCAGTCTACCGTGAACACAAAAAGGAAATGATACCATTCGGGTGATTGTTGACCGTTTAACCAAGTCTGCTCATTTCCTTTCGATCAAAGAAACTGATAAATTCTCTACACTTGCCAACATTTACTTGATGGAAGTGGTTTCTAGGCACGGAGTGCCGACTTCCATTATCTCCGATCGCGATCCGCGTTTCATTTCTGATCTTTGGCAAGCTATGCATAAATCATTTGGCTCATGTTTAGATATGAGCACAGCCTATCATCCTCAAACGGATTGTCAAAGCGAACGAACCATCCAGACGCTTGAAGACATGCTGCGAGCATGTGTGATCGATTTTGGTAAAGGTTGGGAAAGACACTTTCCTTTGGTAGAGTTTTGCTACAACAATAGTTACTACTCTAGTATTCAGGCAGCTCCGTTCGGGCGTTGTACGGGCGGAAGTGCCGATCTCCTCTTTGTTGGGCTGAGGTTGGTGACAGCCAAATCACGGGCCCAGAACTTGTACTCAAAACTTCTGAGAAGATTGTTCAAATTAGGAATCGTATGGCGGCAGCTTGTGACCGCCAGAAAAGCTACACCCACAAGCGTAGGAAACCCCTAGCGTTTGACGTAGGTGATCGTGTCCTATTGAAAGTCTCACCCTGGAAGGGGGTGATTCGTTTTGGGAAACGAGGCAAGCTCAACCCGCGTTATGTTGGGCCGTTCAAGATATTGGAACGGATCGGTAAGGTAGCTTATCGACTTGAGTTACCAGATGACCTTGGTAACATCTATAACGTTTTTCATGTCTCTAATCTGAAAAAGTGTTTGTCGGATGAAACACTTGTAGTTCCATTGAAGGAACTAAAGATCGATGATAAGTTGCAATTCATCGAGGAACCTTCGAAATCATGGATCGGGAAGTCAAGGTCCGTAATCATAGTCAAATACCTATTGTGAGAGTTCGTTGGAACTCAAAACGTGGACCGGAGTTCACGTGGGAACGCGAGGATCAAATGATGCTCAAGTATCCTCACTTGTTTAAAACTGCTGAATCAAATGCTGATGTAACCGGTGAATTTCGGGACGAAATGACCTTTCAATTTGGGGATGATGTGGTACCCGAGGAAAACCCACAGTCATCCTAATCTATCTTCTCATTTCTGTGTGACTGCTTATCAAATTTTGGGACGTAATTTATTTCAAGGTGGGGAAGATGTGACAACCCGCAACTTCAGGTTGAACTTTAACCTAACCACAGTTAATTTAGACATACATTCATAGCACTGCATTTAAGTAGGGTTAGTTAAATGAGTCTACTTGGGTAATTCAGGGAATTACCGGAACACGCACACAACTTAATTCTCTAAACGTTGGTTACAAACGCGAATAATAACTATAATCGGATGGTTTGTAAGAAACTATTATGTTACATGAAAAATATGTGAATTATGTGCTGTGAATGTGAATTACATGTTATTATGTGCTTTGTGTGAAAGTTAATTAGTTAAGGGTATTTAGAGTTAATATTGGAATTATAATAAAACTACCGCAACCCTAAAACTCCTCATAATCTCATTATACGGCTGTTGGTTTCCCTGATCATTTGACTACACAATCTCACACACAATCATCTATCCTTTGATCTTTCAATCCTCCATGAACAAACACTAGATTGAGTCTAAGGTAAGTGTTTATGTTATATGTTGATACCTTGATCTTTTGATTTATGCAAACCCTAGATGATCCAAACAATTGATTGTGTGTAATTGATCATACTTGATGAATATGGAACTGTTGTTTGATGATTCGGGATGCGATTGACATGTTAGGAATGCTCTTGTTGTGATAAAACTGCTGATGTGATTGATTTCATTGTAAAGAGTTAGGGTTTATGCGTAGAACTGTTACATTGGGTGGTTGATTACAGAAAAACATGTTAGTCCGACCTTGTGAAGTCCCAAGGGCCAGAGTTTGTGATTATGTATAAGGATCCAAACTTACATATGTTGTCCAAATTTATTTGTCAGAACTTGTTTACATATAATTGTCAGAGTTTGTGAAATTGTAAGAATTTGTGAAAATGTAAGAGTTTGTGAAATGTAAGAGTTTATGAATTGAAGGAGTTTATGAATTGAAGGAGTTTATGAATTGAGAGAGTTTATGAATTGAAAGAGTTTATGAATTGTCGGAGTTCATGAATTGTCGGAGTTTATGAATTGAAAGAGTTTATGAAAATGTAAGGGTTTATGAATTGTTAGATTTTATGAATTGAAAGAGTTTATGAAAATGTAAGGGTTTATGAATTGTCAGAGTTTATGAATTGAAAGAGTTTATGAATTGAGAGAGTTTATGAAAATGTAAGGGTTTATGAATTGTCAGAGTTCATTGTAAGGACTTATTTGATAGAGTTTAATTGCTTAAAGAAACCCTGACTACGGTGTGGTACTGGGTGATAAATATATTAACCCGAACACTAAAACACTAAGTTGTTTGGACACTTAGGGTATTGCAAACACTCTACTTGAATGCATACTTATACGTACATAGGTCACGTGTAACGGACCAAATATATTATTAACGCATAGAAGCACAATAATTGTAACCAAGCAAACTAAGGTGAGTTCACTGCTCTTTTACAAGCATGCGTCCAGTGGGGACAAAACAAACAAACTAGTATCCCTGGAGGGGATACTTTGCAAACTTTTATCCCTGGAGGGGATACTTTGCAAACTTTTATCCCTGGAGGGGATGACTACTATTCCTTGGAGGAATACTTTGTTATATCTGTTTTTTTTTTTTAATTTCTATGTTAGTTAATAAACTCAAACTCTATCACGGAAAGTCCCTACTTACATACCGAACTAGTTGCCTGGAGGGCAACGGGGTATTAGTTGATAGCGCTATTAGGCTTGACAAACCTCACACCGTGCCTTGGAGGACGGGCGTGAACTACTGACCTTAACACGTTAATCAATGATAATAGACATTGATGAGGGCACCAAAAACAGAACAGTCAATCGGTACAGAGTTCATTAGTCGTAACATGTCTTTAAACTAAACACTTACTGGTTTATGTTAAACAAAACTGTGAACTCGCCGGCTTTATCGCTGATACACTTGTTTTCTGCATGCTTGCAGGTCGTTAGATATTTGGCATGGGAACTTTCAGTCTGAGGAGCTGAAGTGTCATGGGACGAGATGTTGGATTGCGAACATTTTAAATTTATGTTTTTAAACGTTTTGATTTCAAATTGTTGAACCAGTTACAATGCTTCCGCTGAACAAGTGTTATGAGAATCGTTTAATTTAAATTCTACTTTTCATGATCAACTATGATGAGTTATTTATAATATCTACTGTTAGTTCAATGTGATTAGCGGCTAAATCCTGATACGTCACACGCCTCGCGGTAAAACTTCGCAAGTGGTAATTTTGGGGTGTGACAAATATTGTTGGTCTTGAAGAAATTCGAGAACCACAAACAACTGCTAATGAAGTCGGACCGTCTGATCAACAAGTAGTTGTTGCCAATGAATCAAACATAAACACAAACGTTCGCATAGTAGAAATCGCAAAGAACCTGATAGATACCTATGGAATCTAAATGGTCCCGAAGTCTTATTAGTAGCTGAGTCTAACGACGAACCTTCTAACTACAAATCTGCAATCTTAGATCCAGAATCTAAGAAATGGCAAGAAGCCATGAACGTCGAGATGCAATCTATGCATGACAATCAAGTACGGGACTTGGTTAGCTACCCCCCGATTGTCGGCAGTAGGGAGCAACTGGATTTTCAAGAGAAAAATCAATATGCATGGAAATATCCACACCTATAAAGCACGGCTAGTTACGAAGGGTTTCACTCAAACTCAAGGTATTAACTTTGATGAGACCTTCTCGCCCGTTGCTATGATTAAATCAATTAGAATATTGCTTGCCATTGTTACGTACTATGATTACGAAATATGGCAAGTGGATGTCAAAACCGCTTTTCTTAATGGACATCTCTCTAAAGATGTCTACATGGTTTAGCCTGAAGGTTTTGTTGATCCCAAATATCCAACTAAGGTGTGCAAACTAAATAAGTCCATTTATGGTCTCAAGCAAGCATCTAGTGGCTGGAAGCTTCGTTTTGACCAGAAGATCAAAGAGTTTGGTTTTGTCAAGAATGAAGATGAGGCTAGTGTTTACAAAAGGCTAGTGGGATCAACATATCATTCCGCATCCTGTATGAGGATGATATACTAATCATTGGAAACAACATCCACTATTTGGGATCTTGCTTCGCAATGAAAGATCTTGGAGAAGCTGCTTACATTCTGGGAATCAAGATCTATAGGGATAGATCTAAGCGGCTTCTTGGGCAAGTCAAAGTACGTACAGATACAAAATGATGACACGCTTCAAAATGGAAAACTCCAAGAAAGGAGGTGTTCCTATGACTAAAGGAACCGTGTTGAACAAATCGCAACTCCTTCAACGGACATTGAAATTAAGAAAATGGAAGCAGTTCCATATGCTTCAGCGATTGGTTCTATCATGTATGCTATGTTATGTACTATACCTGACGTCGAACATTCTGAGGTACTTGGGAAGAACCAAAGATGTGTTCTTGGTGATTGGAGGAGTGGAAGAAGAGCTCACTGTAAGGTGTTACACTGATGCTAGCTTCCAAGGTGACCGAGATGATTCTCGCTCACTATTAGGATTCGTATTCACTCTCAATGGATGAGCTGCTCGTTTGAAAAGCTCCAAACAGAGTGTAGTGGCAGATTCAACCACTGAATCCGAATATATTGCTGCTGCAAAAGAAGCTGCTTGGATGAAGTAGTTCATCACCGACCTCAATGTGGTTTCAAGTATTCAGAAACCAATTGAGGTGTTCTGTGATAACACAGGAGCCATTGCTCAAACCAAGGAGCCCAGACCCATCACAGGAACAAGTACATTCTAAGAAAGTTCCACTATATACGGGAAATACTGGAACGAGGAGACATCTTAATAAGCAAAGTAGACACAGATCAAAACCTAGCAGACCCGTTCACTAAACCGATGACTTAATAAGCAAAGTAGACACAGATCAAAACCTAGCAGACCCGTTCACTAAACCGATGACTTAGGACAAACATGACCAACATAGGAATGTTATCGGTCTTAGATTGGCTAGCCATTTGTTTTGATTTAGTATTTGGATGTACGAACATTCAAACAGTTGTACCTTTCGAATTCACCTTTGATTTACTGGCTAAATGCAAAGTTTGAATCTTACAGTTGTGTTCGATTTTAATACGTTTAATCCATTAATCTTGTATTCTAAATTATCCGTAGTCGGTCAGACTCGTGGGAACGACTCTGAATTAAGACTATTCTGACTTTGGACTCAAGGAGTTGACTTCCAAACTCACAGACTTCATCATGAATGACGTTGGATGTAACTCGCATCAAATCATCTTCATGGATCTTAGTCATAAGATGCATTTGATTTTGGTATACTCATTTAGTATCCTCTGACCTGAGATACATACTAGAACTTTCGTTTACTAAAGACTATTCTTTGATCAGTGTCAACCGTTGTCGCATAATTGCCAGTCAAAAAGGCATTGGTTGGGAGTAGTTCTGAAGTTCAGTGGGAGTTGTATGTAGTCAAGATGGGATTCTGTACTCTTACAATATATGTAACAGTTAGACATCTGGGCGCCCTCGTTGATTCAAACTGGTGAAGTGTAAGGCCTTACCCAAACTTACTGTGTGTTTGATTGGACCACTTTGATTCATGAACGACAACGATAATGATTGAACGCCATGTGAGGTTGAATCTAATCCATGTCTCATTGTTCAATTGATGTCTTATACAGAAAGGATAGATGACGATGATTACCATAAGTCTATTGTCTTCAAGTAGCAAGCTGTTGCTGAAGGGAAGATACCTTGGTTAGTGACTTTAAAGTGTCATGACCTGTTGGGGGCAGCTATGTGTAGCTAGAGCACCGCTGGCTGTCTGCGTTGAGATCTTTTCAGAAACCGTCCAAGTGGGAGCTGTTGGATATTTATGTCCGGTTCGATAAGTCAACGCTACCGACCGAGTCTTGACCTGTAAGAGTTACACTGTGGGCAACGAACTTAAATCCACTTAACTAGTTTAACCGGTAATTACGAACAATATGCGAAACGAATCATAATTATATTTATGATCATTAGTGGGATTATATTATTGTCGCAGTATTAACTGAGAGACGGGTATATGTACCGGGTAAGACGGGTATACTCATTTCGCCACTTGTCGCACATGCACCCGCGCTACGCCACTTGTCGCGCATGCACACTTGCATCGCCACTTGTCGCGCATGCAATGAAGCTTAGTCATTTGTCGCACATGCATTTTGCATGTCCGCCACTTGGCAAACATGCATAGACCTTCATGTACTATTTAAATGGGAGTTTTGATCTTGCATTGGGTTGGAAGAACTTGCACAAAATACTCTCAAATACCCACAACCATAATCGCCGCCGTCGTTGGCCACCGCCGCTGCCGCTGGTCGCCACCGCCGGTCAGCCGTCGCCGCTACCCGGGGTTATCCCTGCGTTCCGTTTGTTCGTTCACTAGCATGAGTTCGTTGAACCTCGGTGTCTCGACCGGTTAGTCATTAACCGAGGTATATCTTTCTCATCGGTAGTTAGATGTTATTATCACTGTGCTCATATTTGTTTGTAACCGGATCCTGTCAGGTTTCGTTTATTGTTGATCACTTGTTTATATTTCCGCTGCGTTTTATTAATTAACTCGCTTAATTAATTTACCATTATTTATTGAACCGGTTTCTTGATAAATAAAATTTTAACCGATCACCATGGAAACCCAACAAAAATAACGTGGATGATATAGTTCTTGTTGGTTGGTCGACTAGGATCCCCATGGTACAACAAATGTTGGGTGAGCTTTTTGACCAGAAACCACTTTGCAAGAGTATTAACGTGGATGAAGCTGTTGCATATGGTGCCGCAGTATTAGCTGCAAACTTAAGTGGTAATGGCAATAAAGTTGTAAAGGATTTGATACTCTTGATGTAACCCCCTTGTCCCTTGGTATTAGCTGGCGGAGGATATATGAGTGTTATAATCCCAAGGAACACACCAATACCCACCATGAAGGAAAATATTTATCAGACAAGGTTCGACGACCAAGTATCACTCTCAGTGCCTGTGTATCAAGGTGAGTGCGGTGAAACAGATAACATATTTCTTGATGAATTCACTCTCTATGGTGTTCCACCAGGTCCGAAAGGTAAAGAAAAAATGAAGGTTTGCTTTAGAATAGATGCCTATGGTATTCTTGATGTCTCGGCTGAGTTGGTATCTACTGGTAATAAAAGAAGTATAGTAATCGCTGGGAGTGGAAATGTGTCCAAGGATGACATCGAGAAGATGTTGAAAAAGGTTGAGCGTTGTTAGTGTCTCTACTTTCAAGATGCTTTTATCGTTTCTTATCAACACTAAATTCTAGTATACGTTGCTTTTATTTTTGGATATCTAGACAATACCAACCGTTTTGGAAATATATTCGAATTTGCTGGAAATATAAGTATTTGAGGTTGCTGCAACAACAATAAGCCAAGCTGATTTTTTGTTAAAATGTTGGTGCATTAGTTTATTACAATATTAGGTTATGAACCCGTATGGTACACATTGTCTCATTGGGTACAAAAAAAAAAAATTAAAATGATAAAAATTTAGACATGCATGGCTCCAAACACAATCTACAAATGCAGGTGGAAGATGATGGTTTGCTTGTAGTAAGGGTTGTTCAAATAGCCTGTGGCTCGAAGTTTGCTTGAATAAAGCTCGGCTTGTAAACCAGCCGAGCTTGAGCAGAGATTGGCTCGCTCGGTGGTGGTAGCCCAAAACACCCAAACCCGAAGTTCTCTTTTCCAAATCTGCAGTGGTGGTAGCCCAGATGACCCAAATGCGATATTGTAGATGAAGCACTTTATATGAATAATCACAATTTTGTTGTAAGTTATAGTTTCTAGCTTTCTTGATTTGAATGCAAATGTTGTTTTGAACCTGAATTTTAAAAACTTATATCTAGCTAAACCAGCAACTCTTTCTTAACTTGCTAGGTTGTTAACTGTTTTGCATAATGGAAACACAATTTAATCATTTGATTTATATGAATGTTTTATTGTGAAACATGAATATGCTCAACAAAGCTCAAGATGATATATCTTTTGATTGTCACTTTGGTGTTTGCTTATAATTCAAGATTTCATAGTTGCATCATATGAAAGTGTTTTAAAGTCAAGTTTTACTTTTTATGTTCACCTGCCCCTTGCCCTTCCTAGGACATTATGTGCATATGCTTTGTGGTTTATTTATGTTTTGAAAATATGTTTGGTTTTTAGTCAACTTTTTTCAAAACATAAGACTTGTAGGGCCGACCTTTTAGCTTTTAAAAAAAACAATGTGCTTTAGCAGTTTAGCTCACTATATTTAAAAAAGCCTTTAAATTCTAAATATTCTTTTGTATATTTATAATAAGGGGTTTAGCCCACTAGGGATGAGTTAAAATGAGAACCATCACGAGTTGCGAGAACCGCGGGAACTTTTTCATCCGGGGGCGAGTTTGACCAAAATTTTTTCACACAAACGTAGATAATAATATTATAAACACACCTGTAAAAAAAAGTAAAAAAAAATGTTGAGGAGTTAGTTTTGACTGATGCAAGTTTTTTTTTACGCTTGTCGTGTTTTTATGCCTGGCGTAATATAAAATTACGTCGGGCGTAGAAAAAACTTGTATCAGTCGAAACTACCGACTCGACAATATGTGTTTATAATATTTTCATCTACGTTTGTACAAAAAAAATTTTGGCCCAACTCGTCCCGAATCAAAAAGGTCTCGCGGTTCTCACAACTCGTCGTGGTTCTCATTTGAACCAAATCCTAGCCCACTAATCAAAAAGTTATCTTAACTTTGAAACCCTTTAACAATTTTTTAAGAACAAAAAGCTCATTAAAAAACCAGGCGTTAGTTTTGACTGATGTAAGTTTTTTTTACGTCTGTCGTGTTTTTACGCCTGGCGTAATATAAAATTACGCCAGGCGTAGAAAAAACTTGTATCAGTCGAAACTACCGACTCGACAATTTTTAAATTTTTTTACATATGTGTTTATAATATTTTCATCTACGTTTGTACAAAAAATTTTGGCCCAACTCGTCCCGAATAAAAAAGTTCTCGCGGTTCTCACAACTCATCGTGGTTCTCATTTGAACCGAATCCTAGCCCACTAATCAAAAAGTTATCTTAACTTTGAAACCCTTTAATAATTTTTTAAGAACAAAAAGCTCATTAAAAAACCATGTGTACTTGCAGATTACATAGCGCCACACCTCCCTCATGCCGCCTTATAGCGCCAGCGAACACCGCCTGGAGGGGCGTGATATGGCGGAAGTGGGTTATGTTGGCGAAAATTATAACGTGAAGTTCTGTATAAATCTTGAAAGAATGAAAAAGGAATATTTTGTTGAAAGGGGAAGGAAAGTTTGCAGAGAAAGCTGCCGCTAATGATTGGGAAAATGCTTTAGGGTTTAGCAGCACATGTGCATTAATAACCAACAATAGATTCCGCACTTATTCGGGTGTACGCCCTAATTGAGTGTGCGGTCCACTAGGCCCAAATTAGTTGAATGTGCGGCCATATATGGGCCAATCACCTAAAAGGAATTAAAAGGTAGTGTGCGACCAAAAAAAAAGGAAACAAGGAGGTGTGCGGTCTGCCTATAAATTAAAGTTGGTGTGCTATGAAGTGGTGTGTGACCGCTATGCACTCCATGATTCACATATGGCATTTATATTAATACATATATATTTTGAGTGTTACGGTTGTGGTGTTTGGCATTTACAACCAAACATTTATACCTATATATATATATATACACATAATTAGATTGAAATTAATAAATTTCAATTACATCGAACTATTTTTAAGTTAAAATTTCCATTTATTAATATCACATAATAACTATCGTACAATGGAACGTAACGGGAAAGTTCGGGTTGTCACATTATCCCCTAATTGAAAGAAATTTCGTCCCAAAATTTAGCGTGCAGACACTGAATAAGCCAGTGTAGTTAAGTGTTTTCGCGGGGTGTCACGTCATCCCATGTTGGTTTGGAATTTCGTCCCGAAATTCCGTAGTAGCTTCAGTACTGGTTGTGTTGTTTTTAAACAACTGGGGGTACTTGCGCATCACTTGGCCTTCCCGTTCCCATGTAAACTCTGGGTCACGACGTGAGTTTCAAGGAACTCGAACTATAGGTATCTTGCTACGCTTTAGGGTTTTTACCTCTCGGTCCATAATCTCAACCGGTTCCTCAATGAAACGAAGCTGATCATCGGTCATAAATTCCTTGAAGGGAACGATGAGAATCACATCTGATAGACACTTCTTCAGATTCAACACGTGGAAGACGTTGTGTACCGCACCGAGCTCTTCAGGAAAGTTTAGTCTATAAGCCACTTTACCGATTTCCTCGGTGATTTCAAAAGGTCCGACATACCGCGGATTAAGCTTGCCTTTTTTGCCAAAACGGATCACACCTTTCCAAGGCGAGACTTTTAGCAAAACTCGGTCTTTAACCTGGAATTTCAAAGGTTTCCTATGCTTATCAGCGTAGCTTTTTGACGGTCGCGGCGGTCGCCATTCGTTGTTTGATTTGGGAAATCTTTTACATGGTGTCGAGTACGAGTTCAGGCCTGTGATTTGGCTATCGCCAACTTACGCCCAACACAAGGGTGATTGGCATTCCGTTCGTATAATGCTTCAAGCGGTGCAGCCAAAATGCTAGTGTGGTAACTATTGTTATAAGAGAATTCTACTAGAGGTAGGTGCCATTCCCAGCCGTTGCCAAAATCGATGACACATGCTCGCAACATGTCTTTAAGGGTTTGGATGGTACGCTCGGTTTGACCATCCGTTTGAGGGTGATAAGCGGTACTCATATATAAGCGTGAGCCGAATGATTTATGCATAGCTTGCCACAAATAAGATGTGAACCGGGGTCACGATCAGAGATAATAGAAGTTGGCACTCCGTGCCTAGCCACTACTTCATTCAAGTAGATGCTTGCAAGTTTTGAAAACTTGTCGGTTTCTTTGATCGCGGGGAAATGCGTATATTTAGTTAAACGATCCACGATCACCCAAATAGTGTCGTTCCTGCTTTGAGATCTAGGAAAACAAGTGACGAAATCCATGGAGATTTGTTCACATTTCCACGTTGGTAATTCTGGTTATTGCAGTAATCCCGATGGCTTTTGGTATTCGATCTTGACTCTAGCACAAGTCAAGCACTTGCTAACGTATTTAGCGATGATCGCTTTCATGTTAGGCCACCTGTATAAAGCCTTGAGGTCATGATACATCTTATCAGAACTAGGATGTATCGAGTAGCGAGACTTGTGTGCTTCGTCCATCACAAGCTCTCGGAGGTTTCCATAGGATGGAACCCGTATACGTTCTATAAAGTAGAGAACGCCGTCGTCCTTGAGTTCGAGTTGCTTCTCCATGCCACGCATGGACTCATCTAGAAGGTTCTCGTCCCTCAATGCTTCAACTTGAGTGTTGCGAATCTGTTCAGGAACATTCAAATGAATGGTAAGTTGAAGCGCTCGAACACGCTTTGGTTTGGTTTCCTTTCGGCTGAGGGCATCAGCCACAACGTTTGCCTTACCCGGATGGTATTTGATCGCGCACTCGTAATCGTTCAGGAGTTCGACCCATCGACGTTGTCGCATGTTGAACTCCTTCTGATCCAAAATGTGCTTGAGACTCTTGTGATCGGTATAAATTGTGCACTTGGTACCATACAAGTAATGTCTCCATATCTTGAGTGCGAAAACTACAGCTTCCAGTTCCAAGTCGTGGGTAGTGTAGTTTTTTTTCGTGAACCTTGAGTTGGCGTGACGCGTAAGCAATTACTTTCTCGCGTTGCATCAGCACGCAACCGAGTCCTTAGATAGATGCATCACAGTAGACGATAAAATCGTCAGTACTTTCGGGTAACGAAAGGATGGGTGCGCTGCAGAGTTTCTCCTTCAGTCGCGAAAAGGCAGACGCCTGAGCATCACCCCACTTGTAGGTGATACCCTTTTGGGTTAGAATTGTGAGGGGTTGAGCAATCTTTGAGAAACCCTCGATGAATCTACGATAATAACCCGCCAAACCCAAGAATTGGTGAATCTCGGTTGGAGTTCTAGGTATAGGCCAGTTCTTGATAGACTCAATCTTAGCTGGATCACGTGAATCCCAGCTTCATTGACTACGTGTCCAAGGAAATGGACTTCACGAAGCCAAAAGTCGCATTTCGAGAACTTGGCATAGAGTTGTTCGTTTCATAGGAGTTCCAAAATAAGACGTAGGTGTTGCTCATGTTCCTCTCGACTTTTCGAGTAAATCAAGATGTCGTCGATGAATGCGATTACGAACTTATCAAGGTAAGGCTTGCACACTCAGTTCATGAGATCCATGAAAACCGCAGGTGCATTAGTCAATCCAAATGGCATAACAAGAAACTCATAATGGCCGTAACGAGTTCTAAATGTCGTTTTAGAGATGTCTTCGTCTCGGACTCTCAGCTCGTGATAGCCCGATCTCATATCAATCTTGGAATAGAAACTCGATCCTTGCAGCTGATCGAATAAACCGTCGATGTGTGGGAGTGGATAACGATTCTTGATAGTTACTTTTTTCAATTCGCGATAATCGATGCACATACGAAAAGTGCCATCTTTCTTCTTAACAAACAATACGGGGACTCCCCAGGGTGACGAGCTAGGACGAATAAAACCCTTATCCAGTAGCTCTTGCAATTGCGTGGAAAACTCTTCTAGTTCGGTTGGAGCTAGTCGGTAAGGTGTACGAGCTGTAGGTGCCGCTCTAGGAGCTAGCTCGATTTGAAATTCAACTTGACGGTGGGGGGGAGACCAGGTAATTCATCAGGAAATACCTTGGGAAGTCGCGAAGGATAGGAATCTCTTCGATCTTCTTTTCTTCAATTTGAGTATCGGTGACGAGAGCTAGAATAGCGGTGTGGCCCTTTCGCAAACACTTCTAGGCTTTAAAAAATGAGATGATGCCTACAACAGCACCACTCCTTTCCCCTTGGATAACAAGAGGTCCGCCATTCGAACAAGGGATTCGGACGATTTTCTCTTGGTCAATTTTGGGTTAACCAATCCATCGCGATGATAACGTCGAAGCTTCCGAGAATGATAGGAATGAGATTAATAGTGAACGCCTGACCGGATAATACAAGTTTACAACCATTGACGATGTGAGTGGCCTCGATATTTCTACCATTGGCTAATTCGACGACGCGTTTAGATTTCAAGTGAGTTGGGGTGGAATTTAGCATTCCACTAATACTTAAGGACACATAACTAACATCGGCTCTAGAATAAAAAGGTACGGAAACAAAGAGATCATTAAGTAGGAACTTACCCGTTATAACGTTGGGATCATTCCTTGCTTCGCTAGCACCGAGCACAAAAGCTCTTCCTTTTGCACCATTGTTGCCATTGTTGTTGTTGGCATTGTTCCCAACGCGTTGGTTGTTGTTGTTGTTGTTTTGGTTCAGTTGAGGGCAATTCTTCTTTATGTGCCCTTCAGCTCCGCACTGAAAGCATCCTTGATTTTTACCCCGTTGTTGTTGTTGCTGTTGCTGCTGTGGGTGGTTTTGCCTTAATGAGAACTGGCTTCTACAATCCTTAGCCAAGTGCCCTTGCCTGTTGCACTGCTGACAGCGGTTCCTCTCACACTGCCCGTTGTGATGGCGATTGCACTTGTTGCACTTGGGTCGGTTTCCCCAATAACCACCCTGATTGGTCGGAGCTTGCTGATTGGGACCCTTGTTGTCTTCGAACTTCCTTTGCTGAGCTTGGAGTTGCGAGGAGTTGGAACCTTTGCCTTGGTTGTTATCCCATTTGTGCTTGTTGTCAGCAGAAGTATTAGTAGTAGCACTGATTCGCTTGGGCAGCTTGCCTTGCTCAACAACTTGGTCGGCAAGACGATGTGCCAAGCGGATGACCAGCTGGATTGTGGGTAGATTAGCTGAAGTTACCAAGCTTTGGATTTCAGGAACCAAACCTTGAGATAAAGCTCAATTCGTTTGTAAGCAGGCTGAGACAAGTTGAGACATAGAGCAGCTAAGTCACCAGACCTTTTCGTGTACGCCTCGATCTCTGATCCAACTATCTTCAAACCGTAGTACTCAACCTCAAGTTTCTGGATGTTATCCCTGTGGCAGTATATTCCTTAATCAAATCCTTGAATTGATTCCAGGGAGTAGCATTAGCATCTGCTAAACCAAGCATTTGAACTTGCGTGTTCCACCAAGAGAGCGCGTTTCCTTCAAGAGTGGCGGTAGCATACTTCACTCATTGTTAGCATGGCATTCACACATTTCGAACACAGATTCGACCTTCTCAATCCAGTGCAGAAGGCCTACCGCTCCCTCAGTGCCGTTGAAGGAGTGAGGTTTGCAATCCATGAAAGCTTTGAAAGTGCAAACCCGAGGTTGAGTGGGTGCTTGTTGCTGGGCTACCAAAGCCTCGGCAACCCGTGCGCTGATCATGGCCGCCAGCTGGCCCTGAGTCAGGTTGATATTGCCTCTTCCGTGTCTACTCATTTTCTTCATATCCACAAAACACAATGTAAGAACGACGCCATAGTGATGCGAGAATAATAGCGAGAATAATAGAAGAGAGTTTGTATATATCATATATATACGCATATTAAGACTAGAGTTTCACATACTAAGTAGATCGTTACATATATCATCAAATATGTTTCAAGTAAGAGACAAGTAGTTGGAGTGTAGTGCCGTTGTGGTCCTTGTAGTTGGAGTGTAGTGCCGTTGTGGTCCGTTTAATACAAATCAGGTTATAGTCTGGTTTTCTCAAATTTCTTTTTAAAACCGAGTTTACTATAACCAATTGTTCTGATACCAATCTGTCACCCCTCATTTTTCCACGTGTAGGGTGTTACCGCGAGGCGTGTGACACATTGACCAGGATCACGCCACCAATCACGTTGAACAATTAAATAAGGTAAGTGATTACATCACATCAACACAATCAGTTACTAAGGTTAAAGTTCAAAAACAACGTTTCGAGTTAATAGCGGAAGCGTAAAGTTTAATAATTTAATAATCCAAATAAAAGTTTAAAGTTCTTGGATTTTATTAGGAACCCAACAAAGGTTCGATGCAACCACTACACACCTCCGCTGCAAGCCCCCGAGCTGTACCTACGATCCTGCAAAGCATGCAGTAGAGTGTCAACAATAAAGTTGGTGAGTTCACGGTTTTGCCAGTGTTTATTTAAAAAAAACATAGTTGTTAAGTTTACTCGTTTATAAATCATGTTTGTCACGGGGAGCTACCCCATCTGTAAACTACTAAACTGCGTAATACCGAAGACATGCGACTGTTACGTTGTTTCGTTGTTGCCCCGTTTCTCAATGTCTATCATTATTGACGGTTGCCAAGGCATACTAGTCCACAGGCCTGTCCTCCTCGGCACGATGTGAGATTTGTGAGACCTAATAGCGTTATAAACTAAAAACTCATTCGCCAGGCCAAGCGATTAATCGGTAAGAAAGTGGGACTTCGTGATAGAGTTGCGTTTAGTACACTAAGACATGATATATAAAAAGTAATCTTGTAGTATTCCTTCCCGGAATACTAGGCATCTCAAACCAGGGAAAGTGTTGTTCGTTCGTTCCCAACCACCGGAATACATGCTATAGTAGGGTGTGAACTCACCTTTGCTTAGCTCGTCAGATATTTTACTTGTTTTAAAGTTGGTCAACCACGTCCTATGATGGTTACCAATATGTATCAGATTTGTATACAAGTAAGTCACGTATTAACCTACACGTATATACAAGCTAAAGCATTACGTATCACGTAAAGTGCGGGTTATTTATAACACACGCGGGACAGTTAACAGTGACTTGGTCAGTCCAAAATAGTAAACACAGTCATGTGCGGCCCAAGTTTAATGTATTATAGTGTACGACCCAAATGTAAGTATGCGGTCCACTGTGGAGTATGGCCCAAACGATTGTAAGCTTGTGCGGCCCACTTGTCGAGTGTGCGGCACCCGTGGGAGTGTGCAGCCACTTGACAAGTGTGTGGTCATGCCAAGTAAGGTTGTACCTTGTGCATCAGGTGTGTGTATGGTTCCCTAAAGTGTGCGGCCTTGTATCATATGATTGTACGTTGTGCATAAAAAATTGTAACAGTAAAGAGTGTGCAAGTGTGAGTGTGCGGTTCAAGTAATTCGAATAGTTGTATTCAATCAAAACAAACAACACAGATTTCGGCATCTACTCTTATGATCTCTAACATCATCACTTAGTTTTTATAAACCTGTAAGATCATTATCATTCAACGAGTCATACTATGCAACTCATCAAAACATTTATCATTATGCCAATCCCTAATTTTTTCATATGAACGGATTTATATATACACACACATATTTTTAATAATTACCATGAATGGATCTGGGTCCTTATTTTATCAAAATCGTCAAGGACATATTTTTATACAAAAAATCTATTCACCATAAAAGTAATATGCACATTGATTCTAGCATGATCCTAGGTGTTTGTTTAACCCATTATGCATATTATCAAACCTTTATCATGCTAACATCAACAAGAATCATCCTTTATACCAACTAGCATTTTATCAAGGTCTAACATTTCACTAACATGAATCATTAATACTTTCTAAACATCCAAATCACTATTTTATCATATTGAATCATGACATTCAAGTAGGTGTTGAAATAAATTTAAACACTTTATAAATCAAATAATAATAATAATATACTAACCTGGAAAATAGAGTGGAAGTAGTGCGTAGAGTAGAAAAAGATCTTCAAAGGAAGAGGAACTTTAATAAGAATGGAAGGGTGCTGATGCTATAAATCTTGAAAGAATGAAAAAGGAATGTTTTGTTGAAAAGGGGACGCCAATGATTGGGTTTAGGGTTTAGCAGCACATGTGCATTTATAACCAACAATAGATTCCGCACTTATTTGAGTGTAACCCAACCCCTAATTGAGTGTGCAGTCCACTAGGCCCAAATTAATTGAATGTGTGGCCATATATGGGCCAATCACCTAAAAGGAATTAAAAGGGAGTGTGCGACCAAAAAAAAAGAAACAAAGAGGTGTGCGGTCTGCTTATAAAAATAATTAAAGTTGGTGTGCTGTTAAGTGGTGTGTGACCGCTATGCACTCCATGATTCACATATGGCATTTATATTAATACATATATATTTTGAGTGTACGGTTGTGGTGTTTGGCATTTACAACTAAACATGTATACCTATATAGATATACACATAATTTGATTGAAATTAATAAATGTCAATTACATCGAACCATTTTTAAGTTAAAATTTCCATTTATTAATATCACATAATAATGATCGTACAATGGAACATAACGGGAAAGTTCGGGTTGTCACATTACATATCTTCTTATTTATGTGGATGATATAATCCTCACTACCTCGAATGACAAGCTTCAAGGATATCTTATGGGTCGTCTTGGTGATGAATTTGCTATGAAAGACCTTGGACCGTTGAGTTATTTTTTGTGCATTCAGGTAACTCGCACCAGTTACTCTATGTTTCTCTCTCAACAGGCTTACACTAATGACATTATCAAGCGTGAGGGCATGCACTCTTGCAATCCAGTAGCTACTCCTGTTGACTTGAAACTGAAACTTGGTGCGACCTCGAGTCCAGAGTTCTATAATCCCACTCAATATCACAGTCTAGCCGGTGCACTTCAGTATCTTACGTTTACACGACCGTATATCAGTTATGCAGTTCAACAAGTATGCATGCACATGCACTCTCCACGGATCGATCATTGGAATGCGCTAAAGCGCATCATTCGTTATCTGCAGGGGACTTCCTCTTTGGTTCTTACTTTGGGTGCCTCTGCGATTTTTATTTACATGCATCACGGATGCAGACTGGCCTGGATGCCCTGACACACGTCGTTCGACGTCTGGATATTGTGTCTATCTTGGCCCGAATCTTCTATCATGGTCATCCAAGCGCCAAGCTGTGGTTTCTCGTTCTAGCTCTGAAGCATAGTATCGGGCGGTTGCGAATGTTGTCTTAGAACTATGTTGGATTCAAAATTTATTGTTAGATCTTCAACGTCCGATGCGCAAGGCTAGTTTAATATACTATGATAATATTAGTGCAATTTACTTGTCGGGAAATCTGGTTCAACATCAACGCACTAAACACGCAGAGCTGGATATTCATTTTGTTCGTGAGCTTGTTCAGCGAGGTACAGTTCGTGTTCTTCATGTCCCTTCACGTTACCAGATTTGTGGCAACCTGAACTTTCCCTTTTACATTCCACTTACTTAGTAATTATGCGAAATAAATAAATGAATATTATGTTAATATATTGTGAGTTGTTTATAATTATAGGAAGTTATTACTAATATAAACAATATAGATGTCATATGTATGTATATAATATGTATATGGTCGCACACCTATTTATGATTTGTAAATGAAATTACATTCAAGCCGCACACTAAATAAATTAGGAAGTTGTGTTTATTTGAAGTTCAATGGTGGCCGCACACCATTGTGCGCCCCACCTCGCACACCCGCACACCACCTTCTAGCCGCTCACCCTTTATGTCTCGTACATACACTTCAGTGACCGCACACCTATTAATTCAGGCCCAAGTCCTAGCCTATAACTAACCCTAATTAGAGATGGGCATAATAATCGGTTCCAAACCCGACCCGGTGGAACCTACCTGGGACCGGTTCCGGTTCCTACCCGACATATAGTAGAACCGGTTCCGGGTTCAAAATACCCGATGGTTCCTACCCGGTTCCACATTTTAAAAAAAAATTAAGTTCCGGAACCGGTTCCAACCCGTACCCGGGTTGTACCCGTAACCGGTTCTTATCATACCCGATTCCTACGGTAACCTTCCAGACCCGGCGCCAATATATTTTTAATGTGAGTTTTTTTATAAGTCTTTCCTAGAACAAGTTATAATACATAAACATAAAACTATTTATTACGAGAAACAAGTACCCGGTTACACAAACAACCTAAACATGAAACGTTAAACAAAACACATAAAACACTAAACATACTAATCATGAAACACAAACGGGTTTACAATACATAAAACAAACTAAACTTTCGATGACCCGGTCCCGGATGCTTCACCATTTTCATTGTTTTTCCCCTTTGTCACCGGACAATGGCGGTTGGTGTGTTTCTTGAGCGTCGAGTTAGCCGACGCCTTCATGAACTTCCCACACCCCTTGCACCTAGCCATTTCATGGCTATCCGACATCAAGCACAAGTCAAAGTGCTTCCAAATAGCGGGGTTTATTTTGGTTTCCAAAACATCCACCACCTCATCGTTGCAAGTCATCGGTATCTCTTTGATAGTATTAGATTTGAAGTGGTTAAAGTGTTGATTTTTTGTAGTAAATAAATGAAATTAGAAATGGTGTAGAGAATGGGGTTTAAATACAAGAAAAAACCGATTTTAAAATTAATATTTGGTTTCAAATTCCGGAACCGATTCCTAAAAGTAAATGCAGCTTTTATTGACTTGACAAGACCCGGCAGAACCGGTTCCACAGAAGCTTGTAGCCTTTTCTTCACATATATGACAGAACCGGTTCCTACCCGTACCCGGTTCCAAACTACCCGGAACCGGTTACAACAGGTTCCACATTTTAAAACTTATACCTGGGTACGAACAGGAACCGGTTCCACAGAGGAACCGGGTCCACTGACTAGAATGAGGAACCGGGTCCAGGTTGGAACCGGGTCCAGGTTGGAACCGGATCCGGGTATTCAAAAGACCCGATTTTACCCATCTCTAACACTAATGAACCGCACACTCTTTTTAGGGTGTACACCTGAATGTGTGCGGTATCTTTTGATGTGTATAAATATGCACATGTGCCAAAACCCTAGAAGCTTTTCCCAATCATTTGACGACACCCCTTTCCCTTCTCTGCAATATTCTCTCTTTTTCAACAAACATTCATTTTCTCATTTTGAAGATCTCTATCTCTTTTTGAAGATCTCTTCTACTCTACACACTATTTCAATTTTCCAGGTTATGATTACATGGGTTCGTAGTTATGTTTTCTCCACTAGATTATTGAATAAGTGATTTGTATGAGGATTGGTGGTCCTAATAATCTTGCTTATAATACATGAATGATGTTAGAATGAACTAAGGTTTTTATATGAATACAAGGTGTGACAATGTGTATAAAACAGGGTGTTTGATAATGATCTGTGTTACAGTGTTCACCACTTGTCTAAATGATTTTAGGATATTAGCGTCATGTTTTAGATATGTGTAAAATATGTGATGCTTGTTCTAAACATCGATGATACAATGATAGATCTATTTGAGAATTGTTTTAGATGGTTTTGTATGTTGCAAAGTGTTAAGTGATTTGTATGATAAATGAATATGATACTAGAATATAAGGATTAGTGCTTGAATTTGTGATTTGATTGAATAGACCAAATAAATATGCATGCTCACCGTTTGGATAAAAGATGCCGCACACTCATGAATATTACAACCACCGAAACGTATCGTACAAGTGAGGCAACGCATTGGCGCACACTTCTGCCTTGTACAACCCTAGACTGCACAACGTACCACTGATTTATGCAAGGTCGCACCTCCTGGTGGACCGCAAAATGGGAAACAAACATGTATAGCACAAAGTATAACCCTTCTATGCATGACCGCACATCAGCAGATGCCCGCACACTTGCTGGTGGGCCGCACACTGATATTTGGATCATACGCCACTGTGGGCCGCACAACTTTTCAATTAATATATCAACGTCAACGAAACGATTGAAAAAGCGGTGGGAAAAGCGGTTCGAGCGACGAGGATATAATGCGGTTGGCTTTAGTAGAATATCAAGCGGCCCGAGAGAATTTCCCATACTTGAAGGTTTGGCAAATTCTTCGTCATTGCCCTAAATGGGGCAATGTCGACTCGATGGTAAGAGCTTCTTCGAGTCGGACGAAAAATGTAAGGCCGTCAAAGAAGTCGAAAACCAACGAGTCGGTTGAACCCGAAACACCAACGTCCGATGCTCGAAACGTCGACCTAAACGATGTAAATCCGTTACTTACGGGTGAGGAGGGGGCAGAAGAGCAAGTACCGTACCGAAGCTACAAAGACCGCCAGGTTGGAGAAGCGGTGCAAGATCGAGGAGGCCAGAGTCATCATCGGGAGGATCCGACTTGACTGAAGCGTTTATGGAGATGAACCAATGCCTTCGAGACATACGCGACCTCGGGGCTCAACGCATGGAAAAGAACCGGGAGTTGGTCGAGCTTACAAAGGATAGACAATTTGAGAGAGACTTTGAGTTTACTCGAAGCCGCATGACCACCAAACCGGAAAGGCGTTGGAAATGGCTCTACAAAGAAAGACGATCATCGAAAAAAATATAATCTTTGAGATTTAGATAGTTTTTAATTCTATTATAATGTTATTTTTTACTACTGTAATGGTTTTTAATTTAATAAAATGTTTTTAATTTTTAAATTTTATACATTTAAAGATTAAAAAAATTAATAATAGGTATGTGGAATTACCACTACACTATATAACCCTATTACTTTTCCACCATTTATCACACCATTTAGTTGCAATGTTTCTTATGATTATTTTCTTTCTTTAGCAATATGTGTAGAAGAACATGCTTTATACATTTCTTTTTGACACGACTTTCTTCCCTTGTCAATAGAAACAAGTTTAAAAAAGCTTCTAAGTCTACAATTTTTTTTTCTTTCTAGTTAACGTGTAATCATAACTTTAGTAAAAAGATTCTTTTAAACTTTTTAAAGTTTATATATTTTTGTTTATTCACCAATGTGAGATAAATTGCATAAAATGAAGGCACCGCAGTAATTGAAACGTCCCAACCTGTATTCAAATGGATTAAACAACGGGACCTTTTGAAAAATATGTTTTGTTAGTTTTTTTTATTAAGGCCCCTCGTAGTGGGGCGGTTTGGTTGGGTTTTTTGTGTCGAGAACACCCCAAAGCGTCGGCCACACCACTACGCCGGGCGCTTTGGGTGTTGTTTCTTGAACCGCCGTTTTGATCATGGCGGCGTTTTGGAGTTTTGTTTTCAAAAAATATGACCGTTACAAACGGTCAAATGTAAAAAAAAATTATTTTAAAATGCCACAATTAACCTACATATTCTCCTTCATCTCTCATTTTTTTTAAATTTAACACACCTCTCTTACTTTACTTTCCTCCTGTTCTTTTCCCATTTTTTATAAAAAAACTTACAAGCTTTTAACCATGAATCCTTTCAACCGAGGTTTTATTCCTCCACGTTCGAGCGACGATACGAACCAAGCTAGCCACTCTACCCGTCCCGTTTCTCCGGTACCCACTCGGCCCACCCCATACGGATCCGGTTTCGTCGAGTTTAATCAAAATCAACACGGGTTCCTGAACCTTTTGAACCAACCACTTACTTGGGACCCCAACATGTACGGTTGGAACCCGAACCAAAACATGGGCGAAATTGGTTCGTTTCAAGCATTCGGTTCCGCACAAGCATTCGGGTCGCCCTTACGCGAGCCCGAGGTTGTTCCTGGGACACAACCAGACATAGTGGAGACACATAAAGGTAAAGCAAAACGCTCGCATAAAAAGAAACCCGAGAACACCGATAGCCGACCAAAAAAAACGTTCAACCGTGGAGTGATGATGAGTATTACGCGTTAACCCGAGCTTTTGTCGACGTGTCGGAGGACCCCTAATCGGTATTTTTTTTTGCGTCTTATTAGTATTATTTTATTTTTGTTTTTTTATGATAATTATTTGTTTTTTTATGATAATTATTTGTTTTTTATAGCCAACAACCAAAGTAAAACCGTTCTTTGGAACTTTATCCGAACTCTATTTTTCGACCTAATGGGTAGGGGAGATGATTACTGACCGGCGGACTCACTATCGGGCAAATGGACCGACATCAATAAAAAGTGTACAAATTTTCATACCGTTTACCTACGGACGAGAAACGGTTGGAAAAGTGGGAACGAAGATGAGGACATTACGCAAGCCGCGTTGATCGAGTATCAAGCGAAAAATGGTAGTTTCTTGTACATGAGGTGTTGGCAAATTCTCCGGCATAGTTCCAAATGGGCCAACGTCCCCGCCTTTGAAGCGAATTCGGGTCGGTCGGCGAATAAAAGACCGTCGAAAAGATCAAAAACAAACGAATCGGGTGAACTCGAAACGCCGGCATCCGACGCTCGAAACATCGACGTAAACGATGATATTCAAGAGGACTCGACTGAAGAGCCGGTGCAAGAGCTCCCACGACCCACCGGAAGAGCCGCCGGAAGAAGGTCGAAAAGGCCCGAGTCATCGTCGATGTCATCCGACATGAGTAACGCATTCTTGGAGGTAAACCGACGCCTTCAAGACATACACGAACTCGGGTCTAAACGTTGGGAGGAGAACCGTGAAGTGACCGAGATTATGCGGGATAGACAATAGGCTCGCGACTTTGAGTTTTACTCGAAACCGCATGACCACCTAACCAGCAAAGCGTTGAAGATGACGTTGGCACAAAAGGAGCGAATCGAAAAAAATATAATCTTTGAGTTTTTTTATTTTTAGTGTAATGTTTTTATTTTTATTTTTAGTGTAATGTTTTTTTTTTATTTTTAGTGTAATGTTTTTTTTAATGTAATTTTTTATTTTAATGAAATTTGTTTTTATTTTTATAGTTACAAATTAATATTAAATAATAAAAATTAATAATTGAGTAATGATGACGTAGAGGCGTTTTGACTACGGCATCTAATGTCAAAACGCCTCATACTAACATGACGCGTCACATATTAGACAACGCCCCTTCAGGGGTTTTTACTACAGCCTAAGTACTTACAAAACAATGCGGGAAGCATTCAAAACTTATACACGTCATCATCATTCGGACTCTATTTAAATATTTTGTTTAAAAGAGTAGTTAAACAAATTGACAAGAAAAGGTAATATATATATTAATGATAAATTAATGATCAAACTAGCCCATTAAATTAGGGTGTTCTCAAATTTTTTGTTACCGTGCAATCATACAATATTTTAAAAAAACGACAATAAATAAACATATCAAAAAAGACAAAAGTATAATCTGGAAATCCATCTCCGACGAACGTTCAGGCAAACTCACCGGCATAACCAATAGCGGCGACATGCGTATTAACGAAGACATTTTGTTCATTAGCGACGACCTCATTACCGGCAAACATGTCGCCGCTAGCGTCTATAGCAATGATTTTCGAGGCGACTTACGTCACCGCTAAAGCTGTGTTTCTTGTAGTGTTCATTGGCTTATTTGTAAACACCAATTAGCGTGTTTGTTTATTTGAGTATAAACTCTATTTTTTTCTTATGTTCTTAATGCTTTTTTCGGTAGCGATTCAGTACCGACTTTTGACATTTTCGGTAACGGTCCGGTACGGTAACGGTATCTACCCTTTTTTACCCTCAAATAATGGTACCGAATCGTACCGAACCGGGTATATTCGGTACCAGTACCGGTATCCACTTTTGGGGATTTTCGGTACCGGTTCTTTCGGTACAGAGCTCATCCCTAGTGTATGGCATACCACAATAGGCTAATAGCTAACCGATGATTCGTCTAAGTTTTATTAGATGATCATTCGAATCTATATATAACCGGGAATTTTTAAAAATTTTATGCCCCCGAAAAAAAATATGCCCCGATCGGACGCCCCACATTGCCCCTCCTTAGAGTCTCCCCTGGTAAACAACTTCACAAGTGCTCTTAAAATAAGTACATAGGGTAACACCCCAACCGATGTCGGAAATATCGAGGTGAAAAGAACGAGATTTCTCAAAGATATTATAATGCTTAATTTCTGACAATAATTTATGTACCAAAGTTTCATTTCATTTCACTAATCAAACATTACATTGTTTATGAAAATGAAAAATACAACAATTGCAAGTTTCACAACTAAAACATAAAACACATATTATAGACTTGGTGAGTTTCTAGTCCACCCTAGATAGATTCTTGTATTCGCATCATCAAATATTGTCTGCAATATGTATAAAATATCCATCAACACAAATTATGTTGGTGAGCATACTAGTTTGTCTACGTAACAAAAATACGTATAAAGTCTCAAATCCACATGTTAATTGTATACTAATTAGTTATATAATCATAGATTCATACTAGCTTGTAATAACTATAAATCAAACCAAAGTGTCCATTAGCGTAATCTTATCACCGAAGCGAATAAGACTGTATTGATTGAATACTTAACAACGACCCAACAAACGGGGTGGTATGCTACTCCTTAAAAATTACCAGTTAAAGCGCAGGGACATGAGCTCAGTTGAACGTGTACGTAACGAGCTCTAAGGATGCTCGCCTAGACATACTCGACTTGTTATTTATTATTAGTTGGAAAATTAATGAAACCATGGCAAACATGTTTGCATCGTTGAGTATTCTTGATCACAAATGCGAAGTCAGCCTCTTTAATTATATAGATTAAGACATTTCATGTTAATTAGTTGTGTTGTGTAAGAGTTAGAAAAGAATAACTAAATTGATTCTCTTTGAGCTAAATTTTATCAAGAAAAAATAACATATCTATTTCTTATGAAATATTCACTCTTAGCACAATCGTTTGGAAACTATGTGCTTAATTTTTTTCAAATGACTATGACGCAGACTTTTTATATGAGAATACAAACTCATCATGAAGTTTTACCATTCTATATACGAAATCTTATCATCATATATAACAAAAATAACACCATATCATCATTTTTGGAATATTGAGAACATCATCTTGACCCGTTTAAGAGGTAAAAAAGTAAAACCTTGAGTAATTTCACTGCATGTATTTTATCAAGTTCAAAGACATTAATATATACAAAAATCTTGACTCGTTTGTAATAAGTCATGTAAAAAACTTCACGAGTGCAATAAGTACATAACTTTAATATAGCTAAACCATGTCGAATAAGTAAATATTTTACATTTTTTATAGTTATAACCTTGTACTTATTTAAAAATTAGCGTACTTTTTTATTTGGTTTAAGGCAACTAACATGAGAGCATGAATATTAGTGCCCTTCTTGTTATATAATCCTATATAACCGCATTAATATTTTTATCTGTTTAATGACAAATATTTAGTTTCTGTTGTTTGTAAGACTTGAACGTATGACTTCTTCTTTCAAACCAAGATGTCTAGAAGCTTTGTCTCAATCCCATTTGTAATATTTTTATCCATCCTTTTACAGGTATTGTTTAGGGTTTCAACCTTTCCCAAAAGTCATACACTCAAGAAGAAGCTTCTCAAAAACCTTCATTTCCAATATGCCCTTTGACTATACAAATATTTCCATCAAACCATTCTTATCCACCTTTCTCTTGACCAATTTTTCTTTCTATATTCTCAAAGGTCTCAAAACATAGCATATAAAGTTAAAACTCATCCCAAAAGTCACAACAAAAACATATGCATACCCGCACCCAAATCTTGAAAACAAGAAACACCAAAAAAGAAATACTGAAAACAAGAAACCCATAAAAGAAAGATCCATGTCAATAATTTGTGGCTCTTTTAACAGCCAAGAAGAAGATGATTTTGAAGTTCTTTGGCCATCCCCTCTTACACCTTCAAGAAAAACAAGAAGAAACAGGTTTTGTTGCAGAAGAAATAAAGATGACAACAAGAACCCGTATTCTAGCCGCGGGCTCGACAAATTCGAGGCTCTCTTAGCCGAACTTGACGACAAGAAGCGAAAGATCTTCACCCAAAAGGGGTCTCAATACATCTCTTTCGTTCGGTTCGTGTACTCGAATTCAAATGATGTGAAGCCCATTATTGTGAGGTTTAGAGATCCAAAGAAACATGATCACAAAGATAATTACAAGCAAAACAACATTAAAGACACCAAAAGAATAACTTCACTTAATAAGTTACAAGTTTCAACGTTGGATCATCATAAGAATTCAGAACTTCATGGAGATGTCAATAATGTCACAAACAGTCCTAAGATCCGAACCAAAGAAGCGCGAAATGAAAAATCATCAATCGATAAGGTAACGAAGAAGATTAGGGTTGATCAATGGAAAATGAATTTGAAAAGGAAGTTAGGGGAGTGGTGGATGCCTTCATACAATTTACCTTTGTTTGTGATTTTGGTGATGTTGTTCTTGACATTGTTTGGACGATCTTTAGCGATTATATGTACCTCGATCGCATGGTACATAATTCCTAAGATCGATGGAACTCTTGAGAACACGACTACGAAGAAGATGATCAAGAACCAGCACTCAAGAAAACCAAGTGAAAATAAGGTGGTTTCTTCTCCAAGAGCTTTTTTTAGTGGACCCATAAATGTTCAGCAAAATAAAAGGATGAAGAAGCTTATGAGTTTCTGAAGTAATCAACTTGATTACAATCAAGAGCCATATCAATCACATTCTTGATAGTTGCGGAACCAGAACTTTTAGCAGGATGTGAACGTAAGCTTCTCTTCTCTTTTAAATTCAATTTTCTTTTTCTTATAAAGGCTCAGATTTTGTATATAAAAATCCAATAAATTCCAGTGACGAAGGATCAACAAACCCTCTTGACCCCTTGATGCCGCCTTTGATTATTGGTTCAAGTTGATTTAGGTGCAAGTTCAGCTGTTCTATCTTAGTAAATATTGTAAATTTCTAACCTACTAACAAGAATACATGTTTTTATTATATCTTTTTTATTTCAGTTATGATCTTGGTGTACTTGTTAGCATTAAATTTTAATACCAAAGTATGTGTGCTTATTTTCAAACCTTCAACCGATAAAATTAGTTATAATAGTTAAATAATTATGGTAGTTTTGAATATAAACACGAAAGACGGTGGAGTGTTCATGGGAAAATGTATTTAAAAAGGAAAATTGTTTTCATTTGGATATCTTTTTTGCTTCCTGATATTGTGTGGTGCCACTCAGGCTATAGACTAGTTGTCAACAAGAATTATTTCCTGTAGGAGATCAATGTTTAATCTTTGAAAAGTGTAAGTATTTAAAGGGGAAAAATTAGTCGTTGAAAAAAAAACTTACTGTGTGGTTTCTTGTTGACGAATGCATGTTGATGTATGAAAATAGAGGGGTCTAATCTAGTTAATTATAACTATTATGATTTGTTCTTATCGAATTCATTTTGATGTATAACAATAAAGGGGGCCGCATAACTATAAGCATGCTTACTTGGACTTATATTGTGTGTACACACATGTTACACAACTATATATATAAACACATGATACACAACCTGTGATTGTAACTAGTTTTTATTTGTTACACAACTATATATACATACATGTTACACAACCTGGGATTATTATTATACTAACGTAATTATGTTATAGCATAATTACTTTACGAAAATAGCACCGCGTGGATTAGTACTTAATTTTGTAGAGTTTGCATGATAAAACTTATTTGTATTTAATAAATCCAAACACTATACATAAGGTATAATGCATTGTATAAATATAATAGTTTTAAGAGTAAACTTCCGTTTTGCTCCCTGTGGTTTGGTCGTTTTAACGGTTTTGCCCCAATCCTTTAAAAATAGCCATTTTACTCCTTGATCTATGTAACTTATCTCTATTACACTCCCCGCCCCAAACGGCGTCCATTTTAAACGTTAAAATTTGTCATGTGCATAACATGTGAGAGGCAAATCTGTCATTTCCTAACCCATCTTTAAAAATCCCCTTTTTAAACCCTAATAAGCCTTATCTTCTTCTTCCTTCCAACATCACCCCATATCTCATAACAAAATCTTCAATGGCAGACATCAATTGTGCTTGTGGAGCTCCAATCACATGTGTTACTTCTTGGACCGGAGCTAATCGTTGTTCGAATCGACGACTTTCGGATTGAATCAGTGAATTTCACTTTATTTCGGACATATCTGAAGCACAACATGAATGATGCATAATCATACATCCCAAATCACAGATCTGAAGCACAACATCGTTTCAATTAAGCGCGGGTGTAATACGCGACACTTTGATGAGTTTTAGAACTGAGATCCTGATTGGATTTAGTGTTGTTTTCGGTTCAGAATGGTGTATTAAAAATTCTTCAGCATATTAGATCTGTATCAGATAATACATCTGAAGTTGTTATGTGGTGTAAATTGAAGAGAGATTTGAAGTTGCAGTGGTATTTCACGTCTTCATATTCATGTATCATACACAAATCTGAATCCGAGTTGTTCTTAAAATGAATCCGAGTTGCTGGTACCATCATCGTATCAAAGTTGTTCAGATTCGGAATGGATCTCACTTTATTAGAGCATCTTGTCAAAGTTCAGATCTGGATAGTTGTTTGAGAATTAGATTTTAGATCATGAAATTGGATTGTGAATATGTGTAGACTGAATCACACAATTAGTTATGAGATTTGGGGTGATGTTGGAAGGAAGAAAAAGATAGGGTTTAAAAAGGAGAGTTTTCAAGATGGGTTAGGAAAGGACAGATTTACCCCTCACATGTTATGCATGTGACAACTTTTAATGTTTAAAATAGACACCTTTGGGGCGGGGAGTGTAATAGAGATAAATTATATAGATCAGGGAGTAAAATAGCTATTTTTAAAGGATTGGAACAAAACCGTTAAAACAACCAAACCACAGAGAGCAAAACGGAAGTTTACTCTAGTTTTAATAAACTATATTATCAAAAGCAAACAGCAATTGAAAACAAACAAACTTTGTTTAATTTAAAAAAGTTCGAAATGTTTTTGTTGTGTTCTATATTCTATTCTATTTTAAACATTTGTTAACTGAAAAAACTGAAGCATTTTTTCTTTATAAAAGGAGGATAACTTTATTTATAGTTATATATTAAGAGTTTGGTTGTGTTTTATAGTTATATATTAAGAGTTTGGTTGTGTTGTTTGTCTAGTTTGATTTTTTATTAGGATGAAGTGCTTTCATGTTTTCTTTTTTCTTTTTGATTTTAAATAACCGTATAATAATATCCATACATTGCCATGAGGTTCATTAAATTAAATTTTATACATCAATATGTAATTCTTTTATACGCTAGACAACAGAAGAATAAAAATATTTCAAACCCTCATCGAAATAATAAGAATATATTCAAAGGAGGCAGTAAAAGAAGCATACGTAATATGTAAAAACTTTCACCAGTTAAATTAAAATTGTGAGGAGATCATGGGAAGACTCCCATACAAAACACCGATATATATCTTGGTTTGCAACTTTTATTACATTTGTGACACTCGAGTTACATCAAATTATTAATCATTTAGTTTGATTTTTATCTAATGATTTACGTTTGTTATTTAAAAGAAAATCAAAATACAAAGTTGTGTTTTTTTTGTCAATATTTCGATATAATTTTAATTAAAAACAAAGTTAAAATTAAGTATTTGCCAAGTACCAGTATTGTATCCGAAGAACCGCTACAAACCGAACAACAATGGTACCAATACATTTATTCATTAATTATATTGTTTCGGTTTCGATGCTAATCGGTTAATGGCACCAAACTGAACCAATACCGACCGAACAACCTATGTACTGGGACCTGTTTTCATTTTTATTTTTTCGGTTCCCAGACGACTCGGCTTCGGTATTTTCCGGTATTTCTGCACTACTGATACAAAACCGAATAAATCCATTTAAAACACGTTTATATATATATTTTTTGACATATTATTCTTTTTATCTTTTGGTTATATAGGGTGCCTTTTGTTATAAATACGTTTTCTATTTTGTAATATATATTTTTCTCGTTGCATAACAGTCCACTTATGATTATTATTATTGTTATTATTGCATAGGTGATAAGATGTAACTTTTTTAATGGTGTTATAAAATGGAAACAAAATCTTTTCATGTAGAAATAAAGAATTTAATGGTGGATTTGGTTTAATCTTGGGTAAGGGCCGGCTGACAATGGCGACATTAGGGAAGTGGGAACCACTTGATGTCACCGAGAAAGGAAGATGATGGTGATGCCGAAAACAAGGATATGCAATTATGCATAACTTACATGCTTGTATGATCACAGGAAGGGACCATGTAACTATGTAAGCCATATTATTAGTGAGTGTAGTGGGTGGGTGGGTGGGTCCTGTCTAGCAAGTCGTTTTATAGTGTTAAACACCGTTTTATATAGTGATCATTTATCAAAGAATGACTCCGGTTATCAAATCATTGAATAATCAGGAGCAATTTATAACGAGAGTTTGTTGACATCATAAAACGATTCTAATGGATTATGAGTTCAATACATACTCTTTAACAGAAAGACGGATATAGAGAATCATTTTTTAAAAACTTTGTGTGGGGCTAATAGTTGTCATTTCCTATCTCATACATAACCCTTTTCGCTCATTTAGGGGAGATGTGAGTATGGTGATAACATGCGTTAGTCTTGTAATTTCATATGGGTTTGTGCGTGAATCCACAACACTAAGCTTAAAATGATTATTTGCTACCGGTTTTTGTGGTCATTTACACTCTATCTAACTAATATTTGCAATCGTAATTTGCAAGATCTATTTGTCAATGGCTGAATTTTGGTATCAGTGAAAGCTAACGACAGATTAATGGCCAGGATGTTTTACAATCCGATCTTTTTGCAACCGGAAACTTTTTGCAAGTTGAGACTCATATATAACAACTAATTTTAAATATAATTGCAATTACAGCTTAAAACAGTATGTCTGATTGAATTTTACTTGTGATATATTTTTTTCCTGAATTTAATTTCAGACTTATTTTTATTTCAATCCATCCTTTTTTTTAATATAACTTGGCACCGGTTTTTATTTTAACTTTCTAAATATAAATTTAAGTCGTTTCCTATAGTTACTTTAGCGCTGATTTCCTTTCGATCGCTACATTTATGATTTTTTTGGTCCCTAAAATTGATTGCTTTTGCCTCTTTTTTAGTAGGAATAAGATATTTTAATAATCTCAACTATTAGCTGTTAACGGTAACGGTTCCAACTTAAAAGATAACCAGTGGTGGTCTCACATTTTATATATTTTGAACCAATGGACTTTTGCTAATAGAAAAGAAAAAGGAGACAAAAGTAAATTAAGATTTTGTTAGTAAAGGTCTATTTATTTGCAATATATGAAAAGGTGAGACCACCACTAGTTATTTTTAAAGTTGGGACCATTGCCGGCCAATGGCTAATAGTTGAGATTATTAAAATCCATTATTCCTTTTTAGGCTAAAGGCATCCCCATGGGGATGGGCCGCCACGTAAGTGGGTATGAGGATGAGTCTAAAGGTTATGGACTTAGTGGGTGGGGGATGAACCCCTTTATGTATGTATGTATGTATGTATAGGTGTGTGTGGGGGGGGTGAGGTCCGGCATCAGCGGCAGTGGGAGGATGGATTTGCCGGGGATGGGCATAGAGGGCGGTGTAGGGGATCAGCACGGGACTTGTCGAGCACATGCCAGCCCCCATACCATTTAGCCTTAGCATCAATGAAGTTGCAAGTGGATGATGCAAGCGTAGTTGAATAACTTATTTTAAAAATCATTTAACAAGTTACAATACGTAGAATAACATCGAAAAATAAGTTATATTGATTTCGATGTATAAATTCAATATGTTATTGACTTATTTAAAAATAACTATACCATATGAGTCAGAAATAGACGCCTAAGTGTTTTTATTGAGTTGTTGAATTTTTGAATGACAATGCACAATATTTGGTGCATTGGTAGGAAGAAGTGAGCATGTTCCCACACATTTAGTATTTGTTTTTGTAATAATACTCGTTTGTCACCACTTTCTATCCAAAAGTCCTCACAATGTCAATTTACCGAACCCCATATTCATTCCACATGAAAATTTATTATTTTGAAAGGTTACAAGTGTGCAAATTGTGAATGTGTCACGTTGACATTTTGACTTTGTATCAAATGAATTAATCCAACCATACTCTAGAAGCATCTAGAAACATACTTATATATCGTGTTAGAAAATAATAAACCTAAAGGGATGCAGATTCACATACATTTGGACGAATGCAATAACATAAAAATAAAACGTACAATAAATAAATAGCACAATATGTAGGTGGCTCGTTAGAAAAAAAAATTGACATCACATATCTATAGTTCTATGTGTTAAAAGCAAGGGCGTAACATAGTGGGGGCCCGGGGTGCCGATTTCTTCGCTCAGTAGTGTCCGGTATGTAGTTTTCGTATAGAATTTTTAGATGTATATGTTTTTGACCCCGGTGGCCTCCTCCCGAATTTTTCGCTCAGTAGTGTCCGGTATGTAGTTTTCTTATAGAAAATTTTAAGTATATACGTTTTTGACCCCGGTTTTATAGCATTAATGATATAGGATATTGTAGGGTTAAACACAAAAAATAAACTGACTAACGCATGTATGTATGTTAAACTAAATAAGATAATAGATATTATTAGTTAGGTAAAATATAACAAGTTTAAAATGGTTATAATAAATTAGTCATATAGTTGCAACTATTCTTTGATAAATTAATGATACCTATAGAGTGATATATGTAGCATGTAAGCATTATTATTATACTTATCTATCCTTACAATAATATATAATACACATAGTTTGATAGAAATGAAAAAAAATCGCTTTTGTAACTATATAATGCAGAGTAAACTGCAATTTTATTCCTGGGGTTATATGTGATTGGCACTCTTACCCTCTAAAACGAAAAAATTGTTGTCTGACCCCCCAACTATTGAACAACGCTGCACTCTTACCCCCTGCCGTCAAATGACTTTAACATTCTGTTAGTTGGCATGCGAAATGACAATACTACCCTTTCTAACTACCCCCGTTCTTTCTAACTATAATCAACCTTACCCCCTGCAAAAAACTCCTCCATTCCCACCTGAATTGTTTGACCAGGCAAAGTCAAACCTGCACATATTGATTTCAAATGCTGATTCTAATCCTACTTCAAACAATCAAGAAGTTGATTCTAATCCTACTTCAAACAATGAAGAATCCACAACAAGAATCCAAACAAGAAACCAAATGCAACAGATTCAAGTTCTAAAATGCATATACTTACAATCAAGTCCTAATCCTAACTACACAGATTCAAGTCCTAAATGCAACAGATTCAAGTCCTGAATTGTAATCCGAATGTAACTGCACATTCAAGTCCTAATCCTAACTACACAGATTCAACAACCTGTAACTGCACATCCAAATCCCAACCTATAACTGTACATACTTACAACCCTATTCCTAATTGCAACAGATTCTACAACCTATGGACAACATAACTGCACATCCAACTGCACAGATTCTACAACCTACTTCTGGGATTAAACATCAAAACATCAAACATAATGCATATCGTAGTTCCAGTGTAAATGACATGCTGCAAATGTCTAAACTTTGGTAAATGGTCATTTTGACCTTTTACCTAGGTCAAGCATCTGGGATTAAACATCAAAACATCAAGCAAGCTGCAAAACTATTAAACATCAAAACATCAAACATACAAAATGCGGATTGTCTAACCTGCTAAGTTGCTGCAAATGTTCTCCTACTTCAAAGTACTAGTACAATAATAGTTAAGTTAACCTACAAAATACACATTACTATTCCTAAATAACTACTAACTTATCGTCAGGTCAACTCTCCGGTGGATAATAAAAGTTGATAACAGGGCGCCCAAACATGGAGACCACCAAGTGGACCACCGTCGATGAGCTTGATAGACTCATCGTCAGGTCAACTATAAAAAAACCAAACAACACAAAATTAACATACAAATTTGAATATTTAGTAATACTCTGTTTATAACATCATACAAATCTGACCCTAATCGAATGACATACATATCAAACTGTGTTTCACCAATATGTGATCTCTATTTACATTATACAAGTCTGACCCTAATCGAACTGTGTTTCACCCAATCTGGAACCCTTATTAACATCATACAAATCTGGAACCCTGATTAACTAAGAAAGACCGACCCTAATCGAAATGTGTTTCACCCAATCTGGAACCCTAATTAACATCATACAAATCTGGAACACTGATTAACTAAGAATGACATACATATCAAACCGTGTTTCACCCAATATGGAACCATGATTAACATACCTGAGGTGTGCCTGATCGCATATCTGATCACCCAATAGAGTAGCGGCATTGTGTTGATAAGAGAGGGGATTCGTCATCGGAGAGAAGAACGATGTGATGGTGATGGTTTCGTCGCTGTTGATGCCGGAGAAAAGGTGGGGGGTAAGGTTGAAGAGATGGTGATATATGTAGGGTGTTGTATTGAGGAAGATTTCTTACTCTAGTGGAAAAGACGATTATACCCTTTGACCGTCAAACACTTAAGTTGACTGTTAATAGATTTTGACAGTAGGGGGTAAGAGTGCAACGTAGTTCAATAGTTGGGGGGTCAGACAACAAATTTTCGTTTTAGAGGGTAAGAGTGCCAATCACATATAACCCTAAGGGGTAAAATTACAGTTTACTCTATAATGTATATGAAATTATTAAAAGGAAATGAAAAATATTCATGGAAGGGTGGGAAGGATTATTGACATTAATTGATCAACGATTTTATTAATCTGACAACATAATTATATTTAACTTGGAGTTGGATACGGTTGAAAGGGTAAAAGTGTAAGTTCAATTGTCTTGTTAATTAACCTTATAATTTAAATAATCTTAAATAATTTTTATATTTTTTATTTCTTTTATAAAGGTGTGTCATGAAATTGAGAATTTTATATACATAAACTAAGTATACTATTGTTGTATTTAAAAAGTAAAATTTAAAATGTAGGTGCGCTTTTGTAAGAAACTACTTCTAAAATTGTAATAACTATACGTAAATTTAATTACAACAATGTGTTTTACTATTACAACAACGTGTCTATTTTTACATGGCTTAATGTATGAATGAACTGTCAACTGTACAATTACAATGTTGTGTCTAATCTGTAACGATGCTCCTAATTTCCCATGGCCGAATGTATGGATGAATCATGTTATTACAATAGTGCATCCAATAGATTACAATAACGAGTTTACAACAACTTATAACTAAATAGACGTAAATACGTTTATCCTAAAATTCATTGAATGTAGATATGTCGCTTATGCTTCACATGTTTAAAACCCTTTTACAATAATCATGTATGTTAGTCAATGTAAGGCTAACTTACTTGGTAGAGATTTTTGCCTCTTAGGCTAAGGGGGTGTGGTTCCCCTTTCCCCTTCTTCCCCATCATCCATATCAGCGTAACATCACTCTCTTCTTCCACATCAGCATCCCCATCCCCCCTCCCAACCAAGGAATCAAGGATGCGGTTCTCCTTCTTCTCTCTCCCCCTTTCGGTTTTTAATGTTTATTTAATACTAAAATGCAAAAAAAAAAAAAAAAAGATTAAAAGGTTTTAATAAAATTAGAAAAAGTACATACACTAGAATAAAATGACATATTTTTTTAAAAAGACATAGTTTAAAAAAACCGCTACGGTGCATTTCTTCCAAGCCATTTCTTTACAATCTTGTTTTTCATTCTTGAGATCATCGCATGGTCTCTTTCTGGTAGGCTTTCGATGTCAGTTCTCATGATTCAGAACTCTTCAGTTTCTTGATTTTGTAGTTCCATTTTAAGATGCCTCTTATCCAACTTTAGTCTCTCCATTTCCCTCGCACGTCTTCCTCTTCTTTTTTTCTCTTTTTGTACGTCTCCGCTTGCACTTCCCTAAATTCGTTGAAGTTTTGTATAAGTGTATCCCGTTTTGATACATTGCCTGAGGTCGTTCCCTATTGTCACAACCCCCGACCCCACCCTGGGAGCGGGAGCCGTGAACCAGTCAAGTGGTACCGGTGTTTATTTAATTTTGCAGCGGAAAACTTTCATCAGGACCGTAGTTAGGAAATAATTTCAGAGTTCGTAAAACACCAAACTTTTATTAATAAATAAATGGGCTAAGACCCATATTCCATTCAAATGTTTTTATAGGATTAAACCCTAATTAATAAAATGTAAATTTCTTCTTTTATTCAGGTAATTATAGCCACTTTATTTAAGCCTTCAGTGCTCCATCGCTGGCTTCTATTATCTCTACAGCGAGTTACCTGAAACGCGTTTTAAAAATATTTTATCAGCAAGAAATACTGGCGAGTGCAGTCTAGTTTAATCAAAACAAGTTTTTATACTTTACAGGATTGAGAGCATCCGCATTTACAATGTTTATATCTACACAATTACTCATTCAGTACTATCAACACCTGACTTGTGGGTCATATTACTTTGGATCCTGTCACCCAATAGTAACGGTTCCTGTCACACTCATGTGACTGTGGACTAGTAATGTATACAAAACCCCAACATACCGGCGGTAATTGTAGAATACATATACTCAATCACTGTTAAGCATAATTAAAGCATTTCAGGTTTTGGTAAAACAGTTTGACTCACAAAAAGGTTTACAAAAAGAGAATGTACTCGCCTAGTAATTTTAGGGTCTAACTACAGGCCTCCTGGTATAATCTTGGGCATGGCTCCTAAGCTCTTAATAAAATATATAATGCACTCGTGTTAAGTATAATAACACATGTCATATACAACCCGAGACAGAACCCCAACGACTGAGTCGGACAGAGCCTTAACATGCGGCAATGGATCCTATATCAATCGGGCGAGGTAACGAATTAGTAATCAGGGACTAAAACAATTAAAACGGAGCAAGGCTTTGGTGTATTATGAGGTGAATTACTTAAAGAAAATGAATTGTAGAATAAAGAGAGAGAGGAGAGCGAGATCGAGGAAGGGGACTGGTAAAAAGTGAAGCTTGATGCTTCTATTTATATTGATGCTTCTATTCATTTTGTATATAATATTATTTTATTATATATATATTCTAATTAATTAAACTGCTTAATTTATTTATCGTTTATAACTTTTAAAATATGAAGTTTTATAAAACAATGAATATGCCATTAGAACGAGAACATTTTTATCTACATTTTGACCTAAGTTTCATTAAAAACGGAGTAGGGTTAATTATAATGTATTTTTGTTATTATAATTTTTAAATGACTCATATACTCGTCTAAATACCTTATATTTCTAACAGTCAACTTACCCGTAGTCTACCCGTTTAATAACATAAGTTTCTACATAATTTATTTTACATTTTTATAAATAAAATTTTTGGAGATGTTACATCCTCCCCACCTTGTTTTAAATCTCGTCATCGAGATTCACTGACATATAGAGGAACACTTTTAGCTCATCACTGATCCTAGTTCCCAAGTATATTCTGGTCATTGCTTTGAATTTTACTTCACTTTGACTAGAACTATTCTCTATGCTTTGAGATTCTTATCTTTTTAATGAAGGTAAAATTACTCTTATTAATGTAAGTTTTTAGATGTTTTGCGTCTTAGCATAACTTTTAGTTACAGGTTTCCTAATGCATTAATGATCTATGGTAACACAAGGGGAATTGTTATACTTTTGATGGCGTCCCAACTTATAGGGTTCCCGTCGTTCATCTTGTCACACGAGTTACGAGACGGATGATCAAACGAAATTGTGTTTGATATCAGAATTATAGATGTATACGAGAGATTTCTGACAAATAAATCTAAAATTATTATTGACACCTGCTTGGGGTTTACCCCTAATTGTTAATCATTATGGCCTTTTAGATTTCCTTATAGATATACATATCTATGTACTCATATATTTCACCTACTGTAATATACATACCATTCATAAGTTCAATGTATTCAACAGATTCATATTTTCAAAAACAGGTCAGACATCAGGTCATGGTACTATTTAGGGAATTCCATTAACATAACATATACCCCATCTTACCCGGTCTTGCCGGAGAGGACACCCCATCTTACCCGGACAAGCTGGAGAGTCTACTGCACCATACCCAGTCTTGCCGAAGAGGTAACCCCATCTTATCCGGACAAGCTGGAGAGTCTACTGCACCATGCCCAGTTTTACCGGAGAGGTAATTATCATGGTTTTTCCCATAAATAGAATTTTCTCAAATCATAACTTTAAAAGTGCATCATATATTATAGCATGTATCAAGAAACAAGGAAATTAGTATTCTTATGATCGATCATATTCTAGAATTGAGTAGTACTAATAAACAAGAAATAACATTGGCCAGGTGTTATCGCTTATTTATCATACTTGCACTGTTCTAGTTATCATCCTCATGGCATACCAACGCCCATCACACTTTATTTATGTAAGTAATTAGCTTATCTCAAAGCTTTATACTAAGGCATTTTCCTTAGGTTCAAGTCTAAATACTATCATGGGTGTTATCAGTAAATATTAATATCCTAACCTCTTTTTTTTATCTACAGAAGATATTATTATATTATGTATACCATCCAGAAATTCTATTATGTATACGCATATATGTGTATATTTATCATTTAGAAACATAAAATTTCAAATCTTTTGTTAACATCATAACTTACGTAGTTATATATATATGATACTAAATTATTTTGTAATATCATTAATTTATAAAAATCCAACTACATAACCGATGGTACCAGTTGTTAAGCTTATTCCCAAAACTTGATTTATCCTTTTATAATAAAAATAGTAATAGTATATTAGAATAAACCTTCTATTAAATATTTTGGGATAAAAGTTTAAAGAAATAAGATTATCAAAATATAAACTTTCTAGATTCACGTGAACAGTTTCATTTTTAACTAGTGGGTTGGACCATATTGGTTTAAAATATTAAAACTTAACTTTTAACTTATGTTATATTATTTATTCAAAGAAGTATTACAGTAGGTAATACAAAGTTTGACGTTTCTAAAATTGATTCTAAATATATTAGGTAATTAACTACTATACATGTATTAGAATATATATATATCTCTCAAACAACAATAATAGTAATTTGTTTAAAGATATTACAATATCAAAATTGCAATTTGATTTTTAAATAAAGCTATATAAAGGACAAATGTATGGAACACACGTTTGAGTCAATTATTTTTATGTGGGCATTTATTGTAATTCTAGCTTTTGAAAATGAAACAATAACTAGAACGTTTAGAAAAATCTAACGTGTCAGGTAAAATAATAAATAAATACTAAATTACTGATTTATGTCCGGTAAGAAAAAATGTTTTCATTTTTGTAATATCTTTTACTTCTTAAATTTTTAATTATCTAATCTCTTTTGTATATATACCGACTGTACAAACTATCAGACCCATTTTTTCTTTTCTTTTATAATACAACATAAAAATTATTACTTTATTAAGTATAATATTGTAGATGATAGAGAATAAAAGCATGATTATTTATATAATATATATAATAATCTTTTGAACATATATTTTCTTTAAATAATGTTATAGGTGTAAATGTATAAAATTTTATATATATCCTACGTACAAAGATATAAATTTTACTTTATACGATATAAACGTATAAATATTAATTAAATGTATTGCGATGTATATATATTTCAAATAAAATAGAATTGTAATGCATTTAGATAATTATATATTATCCTATATTAATAATAAAAACCAATGAATAGTTATTATGATAATATATAGTTCTTTTAATATTTTAAATTTAACTAGGGGAATTTACTGTGCTACGCGGCAGGTATTCAATTGTTATCAGTTTCGACCGTCAGGGTACCGGTTCAACACTTGTATAAGTTATAATAGAAAATACTTTATTTAGAACAAAACTTTTTTTGTTATAAATCTATATCGGTATGTTAAAGAAATTTTTTGAACACAATAGATTTCATACAAATGTTTGCAAAAATGTAACCGTTTGTCTACAATTTTGAAAATATTAATTTGTTTCAATTTTTTTTCTTACGTAGAAGTAATCATTTTTACATCACCACTACCCTTAATAAAATAATGTGTGCAAAATGAGAAAGCCAGAAAGTACATGGCCAAAGTAGAAAAAGCATCAACTTCTTTGGCATAAAGATATGTTAATAATTGTTATATATAATAATATAAAAGTCATTTTTTAATTTACTAAATATAAATGTTAAGTTAACAACTTGAAGAAGTATAGAAAAGTTTCAACTTGGTTCTACTCAAATATATTGAAAAACCTTTTTAATTGGTCCTTTGTATACAAAATGTTATAACATTAACCATATTCGTCTATATAGTTTTTTTATCGATATAAAATAATTAATAGTATCCTCGAACATTATATTACTATAAATATATTTAATATGCTAGTAATAATTAACTAGTATATTAATTTAAATTATCGATCAGCTATATATACTAAAATATACTTTTAATGGTTAATTTTAACCTTATATAAATTTATGTACACTGACATAAATTTTGTATATTTATGTCACCAAGTGAAAGGTTAATGAACCCTGTCCATTACAAAACTATGTTTAAATAATTCAGGTTTTTTTTCTTTTTTCTGACTCATGACTGATCTGTGAAGACTATACCGTAAAAAGATTGCATATTTATGTTTAGTAGAATAAAATAACACTTATAGTGATATAATTCAAAATATTTATATGTAAAATATATTACATATGTAAATGTCGTAACTTACTAATGTACAATTTTATCTAAGGTTATATGACCAAATTAACCAATATAACATTTTGTACTATAGGTATATAGTATCCTAATGATACGTGTAGTAACTTATTACACAAAACAGAGCTTTACATATAAATACATGTTTATCACCATTGTATTCAATAATATAATATTGTAGTGTATAAATTTAAACGGTCCTCCCACAGTTTAATAATATAAACATTCTAATGTAAATATATTTTAAGCCCTTTTTTCTAGGGGGTAACAGTTGTAATTTCCATAAAATTCAAAACTATAAATGATAATTATTACATAGTTATTATTAAGTTCTCTTATTTGATATTTAGAACTTAATATATAACAAACAAAGTTAAAATTTAATCGATAAATAGTAAAATATATTTTAACAAGAAAAAGGAAAATTTTATTTTCGGATCAATTTTAATGTACTGTATAAAAAACATATGTATCTTCGTGGAATTAAATTTCTTGTAAAAACTACATATTAAACTAAAGAAAAGAAATAGAAATAAGAAATAAAGGTATACGCAGGTGTTATATGGTTGACATACAAGTTCATAAACAAACGATAGACCAAAAGTAAGAAAATAAATATTGTTGCTTAATATAAGAATGTTATTTAAAATGTACTAATAATAATTAAAATTAGAAAAAGTATACGTAAGACTAGTTAAATACTACAACTAAAGCAATAACATAAAACGGTACGCAAAATATGATACGGAGAATTTGATTATTTATAAGCAGTTTCAACAAAAGAAAAAAAGCCAAGAGTATATGCTAAATGGAAACTAAAAGAAAGAAATTGATTAAATAATATTGAAAACCATACGTGAAGGAACCTGCTAAAAGATGGAGTTATACGTGGAGTCATTCTAATTTGATTGAAGTCATCCTCTTGCAACATAACATCTGTCATCCTTATCGCATTATTTTTTTATTTGCCAAGGAAACTTGAGCCCAAAGGTTATATATATCCACATCTTCTTTATATATATATATATACACACTAGATTAACTACCCGTGTGATACACAGGTTCAACAATTTAATTTTTACAAGAAATAAAAACTACAAAGAATGAAAATTATATAAAGCTTAAAAGTATAAATAATTGAAATTAAGCATTAACTGAAAAAATGAAATATGTATTAGAATTCACGAAATATACGAAACACTTCATAAATCTCTAAATATCTAAATATTTTCTTGCGAACATTGGATAGTATTTGTAATATAATTCATTATTAATAACTTAACACCGGCTTTGTTTCTTGCTCTTGCTACAATTCATCTCATTTTGGTTTTCGGACATACATCTTGACCGTCATCAAACCAATTATGTATCCACGTTCGAAGTAAAACTAATAATCACAGGGATCATGCATTGCGTCGAGAGAAATGGGACACTTAAACTATTTGTTGTTTCCTTCGGTACCTTCCGTATGCTCCCCAATGATTTGAGAGATCTGCAAACAAGTTACACACAAAAGTGACACTCGTCTTTTAGAGAAAAAGATATTTCATATGGGCTGTTCAGTAGTATTAGAGCAAGCTGCAAGATATATAGTGTTTCAATGTGTTTTTGAGTGTTTAAGTAACTAACATAAAAAAAATAGCAAAAAATCATTCTTTTAGCAGAAAACATTGAATGAATTTCATCTCGTTTGACCCAGATCAACTCATTCATTCAATGAGTTAAGTTTCCAATGATAATACATGGTGACTCTGCCCATGATATACAAACACAAGATTTGAAGACAGTCTAAACGTATTACAATTTTTGTAAAAAATGTATCACTCCCACTATTTAAGAAAACAATATTATAATATTTTATTTTGGAATGCCCATTAATCAAATTAGAATTTTCCTATTTGCCCATTACCTGACGTTGTCATCATAAAATGGCATTCATGCCATATAATTGTGTTCAAACATTCTTATAAACAATTGACCAAACAAATGCTGTAAATTTTACCGGACAAGGGTAGTATGAAGTAATAAATGCAGAATTATAGCTCTCTAATTGATTTCTACAGATCTCACAATTAGTGTGCATGCAAAATATAATAAGAATATATCATAGAATACATTGGAAATCTCTCCTTGAAGACTTCCATTGACTTCTTCAACACCTTACATTTGTAAGAGAAATATGATAAACCAGTAAATTATACAATAATGCATATGGTATATTTTTAATATAACACGGTAAAAGAAGGTAACAACCAAAATGAAAATAATAATAAAAATAGTCCATTTGTATGTTAGCGTCTCCTTTTTTAAATGAAAACATATTGTAGTGATGAAATGTACTTACAATATTGTTTTTCAAAAAGTGTCTTTTAACCGCAGATGATGATTCTTGAAATTTCCCCAGCAAGAATATCCTTAATTAAATTCACATTCCACTATAAACACCACTAAGTCTTCATTTTGGTTTGTTGCCAATGCCATGAGAGTCATATTCAATAACATAATCTTTTATTTAAATACATAACATATCAAATAAAAAATCATATGTAAATTATATAAAAAGAAAACCCATATTGAGATCAAGAAAAAGTATAATTCAAAAAAAACAACAATAAGATGAAGCTAAGAAAACTTTGCTGTTGTAATGAATCCCTTTGCTTCAACATATGAGATCTTGCTAATGGCTATAACCAATCCTACACACTCAAAATAAACATAACCATAATGAAACTCATTGTTTGATTTTAGATTCATATTAGAAAGCATGGGCTTAGGCCCAAACCGACAAGTCGATTTAAAAGATGTTTGGGTTAGCTTATTATGTGAGAAGAATAAGTCAATAAGTCACTCCATTCTGACTTATTTACTTTTCCAAAAAGTCAATAACTCATAAGTCACCCAAAATAAGCTTAGCCAAACAGCCCCTTAAGATATGTGTGTTTTTAAAGCATAAGACCTACTAAGCTTATAGCTTTTTAAGCTTTTTTTTTACAAAATAAGCTTAATTTAGTGTTTGGTTTAGCTTTTTAAGCTTATGCTTATTAGCTTATATAAGCTAATTTGAAGAAGCTTATTTGAAGATGGTTTTTTAGCTTATTTGACAAATAAGGGTGTAATGATAGAAAATAAGCTATAAGCTAATCCAAACGCTTAAAAAGAGCTTATCAAATGATATAAAATAAGCTATAAACTACTTTAAAATATAAGCAGAAGCCAAAAAATAAAAGCTAGGCCAAACACCCCCTAGAGCATCAAATTAAGGAACTAACTTATTATTATTGATATGATATAGGAGAATACCAATGACGCTATAGCTTAGATTGATGGGGAAGAACCTACTTCTGACCAACAATATATAATAGCTGTTGTTCAGAAAAGAAAACAATATATAATAGATTAATATCGATCCACAAGAACAGTCTACATCGTTAAACAAATAAAGAACGAAAATAAAAGTTATGAAATCAAATACCGAAGAAAGGAAGGGTGTTAGATACCTCGATGATCAACTCCAGATTCGTAGACTTGAGCCAGATGAAAGTGATCGAAGTAGACCCTAAATCGTTAAACAAAAAAAGAACGAATAAAAATCTTGAAAGGGAGATGCATCCGTCGATGATAAGCAAAAACAAAATTGAAACTTCGATCTGAAACTTCGAACGCAATAACATATAGATTATCAGAAAACCATTCTGGTACCTGATTGATTGAATCGTTTTGAATGAGTTTGCTTGAACCAAAAGGCAAGGAAGGAGACGTCTAGGGTTTTACAAAAGAATGGGTAATACCTAATTTATAAATCGGCGTACAAAAAAGCTCAGCAAATCTCAGTTGATCACCATTAGGGTTTTTGGAGAAAATAATAAAAAAGGTTAAGTAGAAAGCGAATGGGTTTTGTATTATGGGTTTAATCTTTGTTGGATAAAAACGGGTCAAGAAAACCCGAACAAAGAAATAAAAACAGATCCTCCAAAATGGACGGGAAATATAGATGGCTTGAGAATCTGCCACGTGTCCGAAAAGCAGTTTCTTTTATTATATTAGTAAGATATATTCACGTCTTCTTTCTTTTTTCTTTTTAATACGATTCATTAACTGTGAGGTCGTATATTTATATTATAATAAAATATTAAATGTTTAACCCAATGAAATCTATGGAATGAATCTATGGCTATGTTTTATAATATATAACTTTACTTAATATAAATCTATACTATAAAACTATAGATCATAAAGTGAAATTCTCTATTATAGAGTGAAATTCTAAATAGAGAAGTGTCTCCTAGTTAAAAATATAACTTAAAATATAACGTATGTGTTATATTTTACTAGAAATATAATACATCTGTCTAGATAGCTTATGGGTACATTTAATCATATAGGTCACTCATACGGTGAATTAAAACATAAAAATCATAATATAAATATTAACATGTACCATAGGTCACTCATACGGTGAATTCAAAACATAAAAATCATAATATAAATATTAACATGTACTTACACAGAATAACACATAGATTATTACATTAATTTCCTAACATAATGTTTAAGTTTTAGGTATTAAAAGAACACCTAGATGCCTTAAACCAGTGGCTCTGATGCCACCTTCTGTCACAACCCCTGACCCTACCCTGGGAGCGGGAGCCGTGAACCAGTCAAGTGGTACCGGTGTTTATTTAATTTTGCAGCGGAAAACTTTCATCAGGACCGTAGTTAGGAAATAATTTCAGAGTTCGTAAAACACCAAACTTTTATTAATAAATAAATGGGCTAAGACCCATATTCCATTCAAATGTTTTTATAGGGATAAACCCTAATTAATAAAATATGAATTTCTTCTTTTATTCAGGTAATTATAGCCACTTTATTTAAGCTTTCAGTGCTCCATAGCTGGCTTCTATTATCTCTACAGCGAGTTACCTAAAACGCGTTTTAAAAATATTTTATCAGCAAGAAATACTGGCAAGTGTAGTCTAGTTTAATCAAAACAAGTTTTTATACTTTACAGGATTGAGAGCATCCGCATTTTCAATGTTTATATCTACACAATTACTTATTCAGTACTATCAACACCTGACTTGTGGGTCATATTACTTTGGGTCCTGTCACCCAATAGTAACGGTTCCTGTCACACTCCTTTACTGTAGACTAGCAACGTATACAAAACCCCAACATAACGGCAGTAATTGTAGAATACATATACTCAATCACTGTTAAGCATGATTAAAGCATTTGAGGTTTTGGTAAAACAGTTTGACTTACAAAAAGATTTACAAAAAGGGAATGTACTCGCCTAGTAATTTTAGGGTCTAAATACAGGTCTCCTAGTATAATCTTGGGCATAGCTCCTGAGCTCTTAATAAAATATATAATGCACTCGTGTTAAGTATAATAACCCATGTCACATACAACCCGAGACAGAACTCTAACGATTGAGTCGGACAGAGCTTTGACATGCGTCGGTGGATCCTAAATCAATCGGGCAGGGTAACGAATTAGTGATTAATGATTAAAACACTTGAAACGGAGTAGGGCTTTAATGTATTATGGGGTGAATTACTTAAAGAAAATGGATTGTAGAATAAAGAGAGAGAGGAGAGATCGTGAAAGAGGGAGGGGACAGGGAAAAAAGTGAAGCTTGATGGATGGATGAATTACTTAAAGAAAAAGTGAAGCTTGATGCTTCTATTTATATTGAAATGAAATGTGAAGTAGTTTGGAGGCTACTCTTCCTCCACAAGCCACCACGTACACACATACACATACGTATAACAATTTCATTTGTTAAGTTATAATATTATTTTATTATATATATATTTTAATTAATTAAGTTGCTTAACTCATCGCTTATAACTTCTAAAATATGAAGTTTTATAAAACAATGAATATGCTATTGGAACGAGAATATTTTGTTTACATTTTGACCTAAGTTTCATTAAAAACGGAGTAGGGTTAATTATAATGTATTTTTGTCATTATAATTTTTAAACGGTTCATATACTCGTCTAAACACCTTATATTTCTAAGAGTCAACCTACCCGTAGCCTACCCGTTTAATAATATAAGTTTCTACATACTTTATTTTACATTTTATAAATAAAATTTTTGGAGATGTTACACCTATGAACCCGAAGCCTTTGCTGTTGCTGCTTTTTTAGCGTGGTCGCTTCCAATTGGCTGCTCTGATTCAGGTGTTGGAGCTTTGTCTTCGAACTCGGATCATCATTTATATTGATAGCACAATGTGCATCAGAACCACCCCCACTATAACTCAGCGATGCGCTCGTTTTAGATCGTTTAGCTTGTGATACCTTATTAGGCATCACTTTCCACTTCTCACATTTTCTCAATATTTCATATGGCCTCATGTATGTTCACGGTCCATGTTTCTTGGTGTATACTTCAATAGTTGTCGCCAAAACACTTTCATCATTTGCACCGATTATTCCATGCTTGTTGATAGCTGCCTGACACTCCCATTCACCCAACAACTTTATCATTTTATATCTATAGTAAAATTATGTTTTAGCCCCTGCTTAAAATTACAGTTTCGCTTCCAGCTCAAAATAAAATTACGCTTTCGTCCCCAGCTTAAAATTACGATTTTGCCCTCAGCCAAAAAATATGATTTTGCCCTCAGCTCAAATTTACTTTTTCGCCCCCGGTTCAAAATAAAATTATGTTTTTGCCCTCAGCTAAAAATTACGATTTTGCCCTCTATTCAAACATATGATTTCCCCCGTTTAAAAAATTACGATTTCGCCCTCAGTTCAAACTTACGTTTTTGCCCCAGTTCAAAATAAAATTATGCTTTTGCCCGAACTCAATATTAGTAATAACGCTATTTTAAAAAATTATATATTTTGTTCATATTCTGTTTTGCCTTTTTCAGTACAAAGAACAAAAGAGACCCTAAAAAAGTATTCAAATTATATATATCTATGGATCCCATTAAGTCTAACCAACTTTCAAATCCATCTCCATCGTCGGATCATGCTGAGATGAAATCTCAGCCGTTTAAACTCACAAAAATAACCGTTGTGGTGGCGGTTCACGGAGAGTAATAGAAATTTCTGAGTAGTTATTTAATTTGAATTTGCAGTTCTTATCTCAACCATGTTCCTCCAACCGTTGCCGCCTAAATTTATGGCTATAAACTCCCTAACGCACCCTCCTGCTTCTTCTCGGTTCAAACCCTAGAATTCCCCACGTTGGTTCAGATGCAACAAATCCTCTTTTGCTCTGCAGCCTCTAATAGGACCAATTTCTTCTCCTACTGTCCCCACCAGATGTTACCGGAATTTGGTAACGTGCTTTTAATTTTGAAAATGATGCGAGAAGCAGATCATCCTGGGAAGAAAAAGTAGCGCATTGAATGGAATTTTTTTTGTCTATAGATGACATTTTAAATGATGACCGGCCACTATAACCACAAGGTTTTTTTAGAGTAAATTGCACAAAATATTCTTTATGTTTTCTCAAACTTGTTCCAGCCTTAATGTTTAAAAGTTGCTAAAAAGTGCCTTTAACTTTATTTTTGTTGCGGGTTCAATCCTTTACAGCTAACCACGTTATTTTCTTCAGTTAAGTTCCCTCACATGCATAACATGTGAGGGTATATTCGTCATTTTGGTTGATCATGTGAGGGAACTTAACTGAAGAAAATAACGTGGTTAGCTGTAAAGAACCCGCAACAAAAATAAACTTAAAGGTTGTTTTTAGCAACTTTTAAACATTAAGGTTGGAACAAGCAAGTTTGAGAAAACATAAAGGATGTTTTGTGCAATTTATTTTTTTTTATCAAATGTTTTTTTGGTACTTTTATTGCTACTTTATTTACAGTCAATTATTAAAAGAGTGAGAAACCCTTTTGTTTTCTGAAAACTAATGAAGAACTAGCATTAAAATATGTTGGCATGCAGGTACTCTTCCACTAACGACATCGGTACTTGTAGGTTGCAAATAAATTATATAATATCTATGAATCCTATTAAGTCTAACCAACTTTCAAATCCATCTCCATCGGTGCTGGCTCTTTTGTCTACCTATATCGAATTTCCCCTTCATCCAGTTTCTGTCGTCGATCAGGTGTGGTTATGTAACAAACGATGGTTGAACTTTGCGTCTTCACTCTCGAATTATCATTGCCTTCATCCAGTTTCCGTTCCTAGATCAAGTATCTTGAAGCATTTTTGGTTTATGTGTGTTTGTGATTTTGAGTTTAACCAAGACTTTTAAGAGATGGGGAAGAAAGCTTATGATTTTGAGGGGTTTATATAGCATTTGTTAAGGCGAAAACAAGAACAGATCATTCTTACAAATTTTGGTGACTTTATTTCACATTTTTATAAAGACATGTAGCTTAAATGGTTAAGGCCATGTATGGTTATAAAGAATCAAATATTTTTAACCGATGTAGACATGTATTCAAATATCAAATCCTTTAGACATTTATCTTTTTCTTTGGGTGAAGCCGGGCTCTGGCCAAATTAATTTCGGTCAAAATGTAGTTTTTAAATGTATCAAATTTAGTTTGGATGGCATGGACTGGTAGGTGGTGCAGACACTTAATGGTAGTGTGTGGTGCTCACCTTCTGGACCCATTTTAAGTTGGAAAGTTTTATAATCGTGGCCCACATTGACCAGTTGTATAATTTTAGGAGACGCATATTGACCCGTTGTGTACTTTTAATAGGCCCAAATGAACCAAGAACAAACAAGAATTTTTTACCCAAATCAACCCATTTCATGATGAATGGGTCTTAATCGCTAGGTCATATATGCATTTGATGATTCTTGACACTAATACTATACGTCTATAGAATTCCATATCCAAAACAAATGTGTTTTTTTTTAATAACGAGCAATTTTTATAGTTGTTAGTTTGAGTTTAGAAAATTTCTTTATTTTTTCTTTGCTGAAGAGTATCATAAATGAAAATTAAATGCTAAAATTTGTCAGCTCAAATGTTATAAGTTTATAATCTTAGTTTGTTGTTTGCCTTTTAAGTGTCCAAGTTAGGTATAAAGACTACTGTATTTCTTTCCTCTAATTTTAGAGGTCCCATAATTAGAGGTGTTGATCCCAATAGACCAACTTTTATTAAAGATTACCCGTTTTGACCCGTTACTCGCTCAACCTGTTTTGCTTTTATTTATTGAAAATGTGGATATGACCCATGCTTGTCATTCCAAATCCCTCCCCTGTTATATTTAAAAAGGAAAAATGTTATTCACTTACAAATTTAAATATTATCTCGATTCTGATCTTGATCAATTAATTTAGATTATAAAAAAAATCTTCGTTTTCAGGCTACAAATCAAAACACTTGAAATAACTCATTTCTTTCTATCTTCAATTTTGTGTAGGTAACGTTAACAACTTTCATTTTGGGATCAACTTATTACATTTTAAGATAGTTTTGATCACAAAGGCACTTGTAAAACTAATCACAGCCTGTTGTATGTCTACATTTCTTTACTCTTATCGTAGTCATTCTAGGATTTGACCTATTTGACTAATTATTTGACTTGTATGAAATAAAAATCTCTTTTCATGATTAAAAGCTAATAGAGAACAAAATTTCAAGTCGAGAATTACTGATACTATGGTCCTGCTTTCCATGACCCTATATCAGCCTTCTCCAACCCCAACAAAGAAGAAAAAGAGACTAAACTTTTTGGTGAAAGCTAGAAAGAGGGATGTAACGATGATGATGAAAATGGGGCGGTGGGGAGCCTTGAATTGGTGGCAGTTTGTGGGGATGGCTTAAAGCAGAAGAGGGTGAGACGGGTGAAGATTTTTTCGGTGCTAAGCTGCATATGGAGGGTACATATAGAAGTAAGAGGAAAACAAGCTTGATCTTGACCACGACTAATCGACGGTCATGAACCTGTTGCTGAACTCTAATCGTGAATGTATTTCATGTTTTGTGGTTGTAAATTGTTGACTTTCGTTTTCCTTTTATAAGTTAAAGAATGGTGTTTTTGTTTGTCATGTTGTTTAATTTTGTGCACACTTAATATAGGTTAGCTTTGTTTGTCACGTTGTTCATATAGTTTTGTGTAATCTGACACTATTTTGTTTATACGTTCATTCATGTTGTTACAATATAATACATCTACGTAACCCGTCCACCAGGCGGATATTAAACTAGTTTCTATAAGGTATGTTAAGAAAACAATTTTGTATCACTTCCGTAGTTGTTTTCTTCAGTTCTTACAATAGTTATTAATTTTTTTTTATGTCAAAAACATTTGGCTACAAAACGAAATTTCACAAATGTAATTCTCATATTTTAAATCATGAAGTCAATGATTCTTTATAATTCTTTGAGGTTTTAATCAAACTTTTTGAGAGTTTAAAACGAGTTCTAACGCTATAGTCTTTCCATAAATAAATATATATATAATAATTTTCTTACAATCGTAATAATAACTTTTCATTATTATCGGATTTAACATCAGTATCAACCGCAACAATAGATGTGAAGTTTCCGAAAGGTAGATAAAAATAGATTATTGTAACAAATTAGCGTTGTTACCATGAATAAAGTTTATACCATATCGATAAAAATAGATTATTGTAACAAATTAGCGTTGTTTTAGTTTGTGGTGTTGTTATTCTCATTGTATTATGGAAAATTGGTCTGTAATATTCTCACCTAGACCTTATTGGCCATTAATAATCCTATCTCAAAATATTCCCCCCACCAGTCTTATATTTCATCTATTTTTCCTACAATGGTTCCCCGTTAAAAAACCTTAACGGAGTTAAGCTTTTTTCCAAATTACAAACAGATTTTTTAGGGTTTTTGATTAGAACGACAATACGAGTCCATTGATGTAAAACTTGTCTCGAAACGGTGCTCCAAACTATGAAAACAGCGCTTCAATTCGGGTGTTTAAATTTCCAATTAACCAAAATCAAGTCACTTGGAGCACCATTTCGAAGTAAGTTTTACATCAATGGACTCGTATCATCGTTCTGATCAAAAGCCTAAAAAATATGTTTGTAATTTGGAAAAAAGCTTAACTACGTTAAGTTTTTTTAACGGGGGACATTGTAGAAAAAATAGGTGAAAGGCGGGACTGTCGAGGGGAATATTCTGAGATTGGATTATTAATGGCTAGTCTAGGTGGGATTATTACAGCCAATTCCACTTGTATTAATTCTATTTTTTTATTTTAACAACAATAAATAGACACAACAAACTAAAACAAACCGACTTGAGCCTGTATCCAACCATAACCAAATCTAAAAATAACCAAGGGTTGGCACTAGGATTCCCAACTGTTGGAATGAGAGTCGGCTATGAGATACCCAATTACCCACTCAAATAACTGGCATCTCATCTCTTTAGTTGTTGGAGATAATTCTGATCCGTTTATTTGAAAACATAAAGATGAGAAAAAGAAAGAGATAAGTAAAACATGTTTAGATTTATGGGTTATATTTATTTGATTATATAAATTGAGTTTGAGACTTTGAGTTGAGTTGGCACAAGTTTATATCTAGTATAAATAGAGGGTTATGTATTCAATTTTAGTTTTCGAGTTGTTTAATAAAGAAAAAAGTCCCAAGTATGTTACTCCAAATCATATATATTTGGTTTGATCTATTAAGTTATTCCAACATCAATGACCTTAGAGACCACCATACCCCCAAACACCCATAGCAATATATCATTCGCAAAGGGCAATGGAGAAGTAACAAGCAAACCCATGACAAGATAAACATAGCAACACAAAAGAAACTTCAAATCATTTGTGAAGGATGACAAAGTAGAGTTCCAAATAGGGATGATAACATGAGAAGAAATGGTCAACATGCAATCCAACCACATTGTATTTGTAGGTTAGAGCTTGTAAATTGAGCACATATGCTTTGATCATAATTCGTTTTTCGCTCATTTTAAGTCGAGATGACAAATTTGTTGAAGCTACTATTCATTGCTACTACATTCCGATTATCCGGGCCCTCAAAATTGGGGGCCTAAAGCGAAGGCTTTTCCGCCATACTCTAAAGAGCCGACCTTGATCGGTAAGAGTCAGTAACACCATTAAGGAACTATTATGGAGGAACTGTTATGGACTGAGACCATTGTAAGGTATGCGACTTGTCCTACATCGGTTGTATGGGCAGCTGATGTGGGGTTTATATACCCAATGGACTCCCTGACCCACCAGACTAGTCTTTTGAGTTGAGTTCTCTTGTTTATATACCAAACTAAGAATGTCTCTAAAAAACTTGACATAACATCTGTCGCTAGTCTTTTTTCGACATCAAAATATAAAAAAAAACCTTAGATGACATATGCTACTAGTCAATTTTGTCATCGAGATGTAAAAAGCATGTGAAACTTTTAACTTGGAAAGAGGAAAGCCATCTTACGATCACACCATGTCCCTCGGGTACATAATATTTATCATCCGTTCACATGTACTATTAACTAGCGCTATATAAGTATTATGTGGTAAGACAAAATAAAACGGCATCTAAATACAACTTGCGCTATATAAGTATTTTGCTTACATCATTTTATTTTAATATGACGTATTCCCTTAAATGCAATCTTTCCTTTTCAATAATTCTATTAGTTATTACCTAGTAATGTTGGCTATGGGCTTTGCTCTTAACACACTTGATAACTTAAAATGAGTCTAAAAGGACGAGCAAAGCCCATAGCCAACATTTGTCGCAACCACCTTCAGCCGTCACCTCCACCAATGTTCGCCACCCTCATCACCACCACCACCCTATGCACTGTCCTTCATCGCCTACGCAACCAATGTTGCCGCCAACACCACCCCAACCATAGTGGAAATCACCAACACCAGCAGCACAACCTTCTCCTACATCACTATCTTCACCACCGTTATAGTCACCACCTTTTTAATGAGCCCGTTCTGACCATACTCATTTTCACTCAAACCCATTCTGACCCGACCCACCCGCCTTGCAATGCATAACTTTGATAGTTATACACATATGAGTGTTTTTCATTCCAATTGACACTTATACATTAAAAAAAAGCTAAGTTAAAAAAGAATTAAAATGTGTCACTATCAACAAGTATATGCACAATCAAGAAACACATCCGGCTGCATTACAACCCCATTGATTTGTCCACACCCATTTTTCTATTGCCATTTGTTTCTTAGTTTACATCGAGATTTAGTCTTTGCTTAATTCTTCCCGTCCCATAATAATATATCTTGCCACCTTATTCTTGTCTTATAAACCACCCCTCTCTCACCACCACCACCTCCACCCTCTTACCACCGTCGCGCCACCACACCGCCAATGGAAGACCACCCGGTTCTCACCAAGCTCGAATCAGCATGCTCCGATCTCAACACTCTTTTAAAATCATCAAAAACTTTACAAACCGACCTCCAAAAACACGACGAAAACTTTAAAACTCTACAAGAAAGCCTAACCGTAGCCTCGAGAAGATTAGCCCCACTACAATCACTCTCTATTGCGTCAAAAGCACTTGAAACGCGCATCAACCGTGCGGTTTCACCTGCGCTTGTTCTCATTGACGGGTTTAAAATATCGGAGTCTTTGCAACGGAAACTTGTCGATATTTCTACTAAACTTTCGGTTAAAAAGTCGGAAGAAAGGAGGCTAAGGTTATTGATTAAATATGTTGATTGTGTTGATAAGTTGAATATCGCAATTAACTTGATTAGTCAAGAGGGTGGGCCTGCGATCCAGCGGTTGCAAGAGGTGGTGGAGTTTTTGAGTAGGACTAAGGCTACGGACCAGTTTAGGACGCATCGGTTAAGAGAGACGTTGGTGACGTTAAAGGCGTTGTATGAAACCGAGGTTGATTCTATGAAGTTTGATGGGTTGCTTGATGAGGCTTTGTTGAACTTGCAAGATGAGTTTGAAGGGATTTTGCTGCAGTTGAGGCATCATAATATTGGAGTGCAGGCGGAAGGCGATGGTGATGAGGGTGGAGAGGTGGCGGATGTGGCCGAGTTGGGTACTGAGATGGAGGTTGAAGTTCTTAGACGGATTTCTGAGACGCTTACTGCTAACGATTGTTTGGATATATGTATCGACATCTTTGTCAAGGTATTTCTTTCACTAAGTTTACAAAGTTAGGTGTGTCAATCGTGTCTGGTTGGCAAGTTGAATTGTTAGACCCAAACATGACCCATATTTTATTCGTGTCAGAAACATTAATCCAAACCAGCACACACTTAAAATCATGCACATAACTCGAACACGACACATTTAACACATTTATCTAAAAATGTCAAACGGGTTGATAGACAATGAAGTTGTAAACATGTTAATCAGGTTGATGGGCTGCAAAAAAAATGTGTTAAATGGATTGGTGGATCGATCTGTTTAGGTCTACAGGTCAACCCAAACACAACCGGTGTAATTAAAAAGTCAACCAGAACACGGCCTGTTATTTAAACGGGTTAAATATGACAACCCAAAACCTGATTATTTTCGTTTCGTGTCAAAAATTGCCAGGTGAGGTATAAGAGAGCAGCCAAAGCACTAATGAAACTAAACCCGGATTACCTAAGAACATACAAACCCGAAGAGATAGACGAGATGGAATGGGAAAGCTTAGAGACATCCATAAGCCTATGGACCCAACACTTCGAGCTAGCGGTTCGAACCGTTTTTGTTTCAGAAAAGAACCTATGCAACCAAGTCCTAGGAAACATCATGGAAGGCATTGTCTGGCAAGAATGTTTCGTCAAAATTGCCGACAAGATCATGGCGGTATTCTTCCGGTTCGGGGAAGGTGTTGCAAGAAGTAACAAAGAACCGCAAAAGCTCTTTAAACTCTTAGACATGTTTAACTCTTTAGAAAATATAAAAACCGAGTTTTACGACATTTTTGAAGGGGAAGCCGGGGCGGATATATGTTCGCGATTTAGAGAACTGGAAAAGCTTCTTGTTCATGCTTCAACCAAAGTGTATTGGGAATTCGGCCTCCAAATCGAAGGTAACCAAGACGGTTTACCACCTCCACAAGATGGCTCGGTGCCAAAGTTAGTTCGGTACGCCATAAATTACCTAAAGTACTTGACAACCGATAACTACACCGAACCCATGGCTCATGTGCTTAGAACCGAACAGATATGGAAAGCGGGAGTTCTTTCCGCACCCGAATCGGATGAGAATTTGTTAAAAGATGCGGTTTTGAACGTAATGGAAGCTTTAAATAGAAACATAGAGTCGAAAAGGTCGGGTTACAAGGATAAAGTTCTTTACCATGTGTTTACCATGAACACTTATTGGTATATTTACATGAGGACTAGGAATACCGAGCTCGCGAAACTACTGGGAGAGAGTTACATGAGGAAGAACTACAAAGTCGTGGCGGAAGAAGCGGCTTACTTGTACGAGAAGCAAGCGTGGGGTGGGTTGGTGAGATTGCTTGACAAACAAGACATCTCAGAAGGAGAAGATGCAAAGGATAAGATAGAGGCGTTTCTCAAGGGGTTTGAAGAGGCTGCTCAGAGGCATACAAGTAGGTACTGTATCCCGGAAGCCGATTTACGGGGACAGATAAAAGAGGCAACTGTTAAGCTTATCGTGCCGGCATATTCAGAGTTTTTGGAAGCGTATTCGAGTGTTCTAGACGTGAAAGCATACTCGTCTCCTGAATCAATTGAAGGGTTACTAGGACAAATTTTCTCGGGGATTGATCAGAAATCGTCTCTAGGTTCAAGAAGGCGGGATCTTAAGGATCGGCTGGAAGGGAGAACTTCGGTGTCAAGCGATATAGAACAGATGGCGGGACGGAGTTCGGGTGATCGGTTCTAGAGGAACAGATCAAATGCTAGTGATGCATAAAGAGTTTTAATGGTTAAGTAGACGCATAAGTTGTGTCACAAATTGTGTTGGTGTATGATTTATGGTTTACTAAAATTGTCCTTGTGTAGTAATGGAAGATTTTTATATGTTAGATGGTGTTTTTTTTTTTGCATTATCAAGTTGATTATTTAAAGTCCTAGCTGTATCTTTATTAAAGGATCAAATAATCAATATCATACTCTTGGAAAATTCCGTCGGGTAATCCGTCTTTAAATGCGTTACCTACACCCTGTATACAAACGGTGCCTCATCAATGGATTATCAACGAGACCCACCTTTCACTGACGGTCTTCCGACATATCTGTCTTTCGATGAAAGTGGTATGTTTTGTAGTATATAACTAGTAAACTACTTCTATACATTCAATAATATACATTACATTCAATAACTAGAATTTCTTAAACAATAAAACTGTTAATAAACACTAAAATCATCAACATACTCGGTAAATTCTACTGATAGAAAAGCTAAGGTAGGGTCCCAGGAGGGTAAGATGTAGACAGCCTTACCTCTACCCCGTAGGAATAGAGAGGCTGCTTCCAGTGAGACTCCCGGCTTTATAAACATCATCCACCTAATACTATTATCTTCATTAAATCTTCCAATTTCAAGATTATAATTACTAAACCAAAATCTGGTGACAACAGTAGTCGAAAAATCAGGCCATTTACCATTATAGTTCAAAAGTCAACTAACTCATTCATAGTTTGCTCAATTTTGAGAAAAAACTAACAGTTTAGTTTCATTTTGCAAATAAGATGAATGTAGGATCTACATTGACCAAAGTCAACTACTGAGTAACCCGTAATCGCTCATAAACATAGCTAAAACCATGTACTTCACATGACAATGAATCAATCACGTAATGGAACACAAAAGGTGTCTAGTGGTACCTTGATAATGCATCATGATAATCGGTTGCTGTTCTTTGGTGGTGTATTTGCAAACTTCCATGAGATGCGTAGAAGAGCCTCATTAGTTTTGGAACCAGCAATTTCATCCAAAGGCACTGCATTACTAATCTCCTCTACTTCTTCTTTTGTAAGTTTCACATTAATCGAATTAACATTCTCTTCAAGATTCTTAATCTTAGTTGTGCCTATTATGTCAAATGGTTTATGATCAATTCATGCATCAGAGTGATATATAAAGAAATGAAGATGAGTTATAAAATAGAATCTGTTATCATATCCTTAGAGGGGACAGTATTGGAGGTCAGGCGGTTTGGGTAACGGGTCAAAATGGGTAAGGGTTAAGAGGCATTTTTAGTAGATGTTGAAATGGGCCAGGCCTGGTTCATCTACAAACACTTCTTGTCCATTTCTGTAAATTTTTGTAAATAACTAATGTGTTGGTTATAGACTTATAATTATAAAAACAAAATAATTTATTAAAAATAATAATCTACATATCTGAATAAAAAGGTTTTGGACGTACTATACATTGACATTACACTTTGTTGGCTGTCAAACGGTTATATCCCTTCAACCCATTTTTAGCCATTTACCTTACAGAAAATTTTCTAAATTGACCCATATACGATAATAGATAACCCACATGGACATATTTATAAGAGTAAGGTACACGGATAGTACCTTTGGTTTACCAAAATTTTGGACTTGGTCCCTGGCTTTCCAAAAGTACACAGATGGTCCCTGTGGTTTGCACTTTGTAACAAATTAGTCCCCAACCAACAAAGATTTTAGCATATCCAAGTTAGGGACTAAATACATTAAAAAAGTGCAAACCACAGGGACTATCCATGTACTTTTGGAAAAGTTGGGGACTACCATGCGTTACAAAGTGCAAACCACAGGGACCATTCGTGTACTTTTGAAAAGCTAGGGACCAAATCCAAAATTTTGGTAATCCATAGGGACTATCCATGTACTTTACTCACATAATTATTCACCCTAGATACTTGTTTGACCCATTTTTCCAAGTCAAACTTACCAGGAATCGGTACTACATCATTTCCTTGATGGAGAACCCATGCAAGAGCAAGCTGAGCGGTGGAACATCCATGCTTTTCCGCAATTGCTTCTACTCGATCATAAATATTCTTATTTTTGGTAAGGTTCTCCCCCGTAAACCTCGGATTCAATTGCTGAGAGACAAAGATTCTTGCACTTTTATTAAAAAAAATCTATTTATATTCCTACAGTTATTAACCAAAACTGAGAAGAGCGGTTACGATCGATATATTACCAAAAAACTATTTGCAGGAAGTTGCTCTTTTATAGCTTTGCCCCCGAAAAATCCCCGGCCTACGGGACTATATGGCACAATGCCTATTCCGAGTTCCCTAAAAACAAAAATAATAAAAGTAAACATACATTCCTATAATGAAAATAAATCGGATACGTATCTCTAATTTTCTTAACAGGTAAAATATATACACCTGCACAATGGAATCAGTTCATCTTCAATCTCGCGAGTCCAAAGGGAATATTCCATCTGTAAAGCAGTAACGGGATGAACCGCATGCGCTCTCCTAATCGTGTCTGCATTAGCCTCAGATAGTCCAATGTACTTGATTTTACCTTCTTCCACCATCTTTTTAAGCTCTTCCATCTGTTGTTTGATGATAAAATAAAATATAGTGTTTACGTTTATGAAACTAATTTTTGTGTAATACACTTTAAATGGCGCAAGACAGGCGGGTGTGTTACGGGCTCGGTCAGGTTAAGTTGTCAAATAGATAATGAATGCACGTGTTTTGATTATAAAGACATTACTTTTACAATAATAAGCAAAATATATGAATAAAACAGAGTAAAATACCATTTCGTCCCTGAGGTTTGGCCAGTTTTGCGACTTTCGTCCAAAAGTTTTTGTGTCCGCATCTGGATCCAAAAGGTTTGAAATCTTTTCATTTTCATCCGGCTCGTTAACTCCATCCATTTTTCTCCGTGAGATCAGGGGTATTTTCGTCTTTTAAGTGAACGGAGAAAAATGGATAGAGTTAACGAGCCGGATGAAAATGGCAAGATTTCGTAACTTTTGGATCCAGATGCGGAAAAACAAACCTTTAGACGAAAGTCGCAAAACTGGCCAAACCTTGGGGACGAAAAGGGCACTTTACTCTATAAAACATATAAACAATTAGGAGGTTGTATTGCAGTGAAAATAGGCTTTGGATGCCTTCTAACCCATTTGACCCGTTTGAGATGAGCGACCCGTTTGAGATAAGTGACAACATGAACCGTAGAATCATAACTAACGGGTCAAAAGTAAAAGTAGTCAAGAATCTTAACTATGCAAACATATCTAAAGAAACAAAATCAGAAAGGTGAACTTACAGTGTCCTCTATAGGAACAGTTGTATCGATTCTGTGTATGTAATACAGATCAATGTAATCCACACCTAATCGCTTTAGGCTATTCTCACAACACGAACGAGCATATTCAGGGGTACCTTTGACTGTTACCTTGGTGGACTCGATTTTGAAAATACCAAATTTTGTGGCCAATTGGATCTTTTCTCGAGGCAACTCCTTTAATAACTGCATGATATGCTTAGAAACGTTAAAATTACATCGAAAAAACATCACAGTTCGATTTCATGTGAACAAGAGAATATTTTACTTAAAAAAAGGTCATATACAAGGCAAACAATGGATTGAGTGACCATTAATCACAATTTGATTTTTTTTATCGTCGTTCTGGACTATCATCCAGAATGTGTATCAAGAATCATTTTTTCTCTGACATTTATTCCAAACACAATGTTAAAATGGTAATTTACTGTCATTGAGACACTTCATTCAGATTACTTAGGAAAATTGGATTTACATAATCCCAACTATTACCTACCGCCGGCAACAGTCCCAACTAACGTAATGTTTTGTGATAGTTCCAACTTTTAACCTATTTTCTCCCAACAAGCTTTTTTTTAACCCTGTTAGTTTTTGCTGACGTGGACTACCATTAAAAGTTTGACTTTTGTCACATAAGGTGTCCACGTCATCAAAACTTTGACTTTTTTGCCACATAAGCAGCCCACGTCAGCAAAACTAATTGGGTTAGACCTCAGTTAAAAAAAGCTCATTTGGCGAAAATAGGTTAAAAGTTGGGACTGTCACAAAACATTTCGTTAGTTGGGACTATTGACGGCCAAATAGGTAAGAATTCGGACTATTTAAATCAATTTTCTAATTACTAATATAACTTCTTTTGTTCTTTAAAGGAACTACTTACTCAGATATATACCTTTCCGATGAGTATCTCGTTAGCATGGTCTACCCCGTATACATCGGCAGTATCAAAGAATGTAATCCCTTTGTTAAAAGCTTCCTTGAGCACTTTGATGCCGTCTTCGACAGAGAGTGGATTATTATACGTGCCGGTAAGGCCCATGCACCCATAACCTAATCTTGAGACCTATGCATAGAAAGAAAAATTATTATAATATTAATATTGCGGAAAAACGTCGAATCGCCACAGCCTTTATGGTTTTGATTAATCTTTAATAACAAAGATTTTTATATTACGAAAACAATGGATTGTTTGTATCTGCTCACATTTTTCATATATAATGCTCATGAAAGTAAATGGATAATGAAATAAATCATTTCAAGAATGAAAGAACTTCAGCATTATTCATCAAAGCACATAACTTTCGAAACAAAAGAACCGTTCAGATGGTCAAATGCTACAGATAAGATAACTAGGCTATCATTAGTAGAGTTCTTCATCGTCTTGTACGTTTAGATTCATCATAACCAAAGATAAACTCAACAAATATGCTTTGCAGGCGAAACGATTATAACACTCTATTAACAACTTTACCTAGGGACTACTCAATTCACAACAATAAGACAAACTCTATATATACCCATTATGCTCAAACTTTCTTATAATCAACTCTACATTAAGCTTCATGATCAAATAGATAGAATGTGACACCTTAGGCAAGTCCACTGATGAGACACTCAACCCAAAAGACTAGTCTGGCTGGTGAGGGAGCCCATTTGTTGCCCATACAAGCACTGACATCTTGCAATGGTTTCAGTCCGTAACATGCTCCACGTCAAATGTCACCAACGCGTTTCCGGCGCATTGGCTGTGGATGACCTCTTCGGAAGTTAACCAAAAACAAATCCGTGAGCTCCTAGTGGGCAAACCGGATAATACCGGTTGGTATAAGGTGCACAATGTTACATAGACACAGTTGAATCTTGATAGTGTGTGCAACACATTTTCAATTGAAAACAACCGTCTTGGTCCAACCATATAAAAGGCCAATTGCAGAATACGTTTCCAACTCCTCACGTTTAATGGATAATCGCTCAGACACACACAGTATGTGAAATCTGTTTTAAAACAGAGAGCCCATTCCAAAGTGTATGGGTAATAATCATAGTTGCCAATAGCGATCGTAGCATACGCTATAGCGCGCTACATAGTGTATAGGTATAGTGTCGCTATTAGAGTTCTAGCGATGGATAGCGACACTTTATTTTTTTAATACAAATAGCAATTAAATATAGCTATAAAATAGCTGGATTTTAGGTTTTTGTTAAATATACATGTAAAAAGCATATATACGAGGGTATTTTGATATAGTGTACAAATAATTTTTTTTTTCTAATGTATTGCTATTTATGAAATAGCCGCCCGCTATTTATTGTTGTTCGCTACTACGTAGCATACAATCCAGGTACTTATCGCTGTTTGTTCTATTTATCATTAATAACTATGATTATAATTTGTAATCACTTAAAATCAATAAAAAATTGATCAAATCATGTAAATATTTGTGCTACTAACTGAGTATAATCTGTCTATTATTATGGTTCCAAACTAAAGATCATATTTTGTAAAAAATCACACAAAATGGTAAAGGAGCAATTAAAACCCTAACGAAATGCAACATAACTGAGTATGAAGTAAGATTTAACCACGATCGATATAAAAATGAAACTATTCGTACACAGAATAACCTAGAATACGGTGAAATAGTGGCAATTGTTCATCATAAATAAATGTGAAAAAAGAAAACGGATGGATTGAAAATCAGACCTCAAGCCCCTGATTACCGAGCTTCACTCTAGGCATCTCGATTGTTGAATTGTTAGTCGCCATTGTTGGACTGTGATCGTCTTTCTTTGCTCTACTTTCTGTCTTCTCAAGAATCTCTCTCACATTTTTTTTTCTAATTTTTTATTGACCACTACTTTTTAAAATAATATATAAATATAATAGTAAATTTAGAAAAAATAGTTGAAGCAAATGATTGGTTGATTTTCATGAGCTCATAAGACCAACCGGTATGGGGACCGGCCCATGCCCGGCCATGCCCGGCGTCGAACCCTAACACTGCCCCCTTGGCCCGGCCGCGGCACTCCTGCCGCCCTTGTCGCTCTAATTTTGCACGTGGATCGATATGTGACCGTTGGTAACGGTCGAATTTATAAAAAAAAATATTTTTTTTCAAATTTAAATACACACTATCTCCCTTATTTTATACCACTTTTCATTATTTTCTTTCCACTTTCAACCCAAAACACCCTCTTTTTATATTCAACCATTTTTTTAAATAATTTTTTCACTCACAATGACGAATAGTATTTATGTTTGTGTTAATTTTTTTCATAACTAGTAGTATTTATCTTTTTTTATATAAATTTTAGGTATTGTAATTTTTTTTTCTAGGTTATGTAATTTTTTAATCAGTGTAATGCTTTCTATTTTTTTAATTTAATAAAATATTTTATTTAAAAATATTTTTTAAAATTAGATAACAAAAACATAAAATAAATAAAATATTTAATTTTAGGTGGGGTAGGTCCATCCCTCCACCCCCCTCATTTTGCTAGGAGGGTCATCCTCCAAAGGATAGGGATGTGGCATCCTACTGGCGGCCCATCCTTTTGGGGATGACCCTCCACATACCCTTTAGCCTAACTCTTCCCTCTCTCAACATTTTACCACAGGTTTGGGCGTGGTAAAGCGACTTTGTTGCCTTTTCACGTCGTACACACTAACACCAGGCTAAGCGTTGTAGAAGGTGTTGATGTTTTTATGTGGGCTTCATATTTTTCACCGGCGTTGAGAGTAAATGAGTGTCGACGTGGTGTTGTTTGATTGGAGGTCCCTACTAGCCGTTGGATCCCATGACATTATTTTTAAAAAAATTATTTAAAAATATATTTCACCTCTTCTATATAAGAAAACCTATCATCATCATTTTCACCTCACTTCCTTCTACATAACTCATCCTCAACTCTCATTTTTTATAAAATCTCTACAACTTTTATAAAAAATAATGCATCCATACAACCGCAACTTTGATCCGAACAACCCATATGGTTTTGGCGAACACCGAACACCGCTTCGCCGCCTCAAGGATCTCAACCGAACCAACCACTCATCTTCTTGCCAACCTACATTTTAGGTTCCCACAACAACCACTCGCTCCTCTAGCACAAACTCCACCTACACCCGAATCCCTACCGGAAACTCAACCTACACTACCCGAATCCTTTACGCAAAGAAAATGAAACCATTAAAAAACCGAGTACTAAAAGGAAAAAGCAAAAGAGGATCGTCGTGTACATCCATGGACAAACGAAGAAGAATTGGTGTTAACGAAAGCTTGGCTTTCGATTTCAGAGAATCCGGTTATAGATATATTTTTTATTGTAAAAATATATTCCATAGCTATAACATATTTTTTTTCAAATGTATATTTTTTATAGGTATCAACCAACATAGTGACAATTTTTGGAACCGAATTAACGATCTTTTTCACAATACCTTGGGACGATATTTCTATCGGAAAAATGACAGTCTCTTGCCTAAGTGGCGTGAAATAAACACCGCCACGACCGCCTTCAACGACCACTACAACAACCTAAAAAAACAACCCAAAAGTGGCGAAACAGACACCGTGCGATGTCCTTGTATTCGGAAGGCAAAAAAGGGCCACCTTAAATATATTCATTGTTGGCGCATAACGAAAAACTCGCCAAAATGGGCAGGAGTACCTTTAGTGGGACAATCGCCCTCCAAAAGATCCAAAAGTTGTTCCTCCACTAGTCGCTCGGATGCTCGTACCGACTTTAAGATCAACCTAAGCGACGATGAATTTGAAGCCAAACGGCCACCAGGAAGACATAAGTCAAAAAAGCGGGCTCAAAAAACATCTACTGCAAGTGATGAAAAAAACCCGCATTGGCCGGCATCCAAGAAGAAATCCACCTGTTCAACAGCATATCCAACAAGAAAGAAACACTCAAAAAATAAAGGCTTTTAGCCTTTACGAAGAAACGCAAAAGCGAACAGATATGAAAATACTTGCTATGAAAATCGATCACCTTGAAGACGAAGAGCGGGAAACGTACATGAAACTAAAAAAAGAAATCATGGATAAATATCGTACCTAGTTTTGGTTATTTTAGATTATGTTTTTATGTTTTGTTTTTAAGGTTAAATTATGTGATTGGTTTTTTTAGTAATGTAATCTGTTTTTTATTTAAATTTTGTAAGTGTTTTTATTATGTATATTAGTAATAATGCTATTTTAAAAAAATAGAAGATAATATGTAACTATTAAATAAAATTAATAATAAAAAATATGTATTATGTGTCGGATAACGGCCCTCTTACACGCCCCTTCCCACCTTTCCCTTTTTTTCACTATGCTATTTTTCTGATGCACGCTGGTGTGGCGTCCACATGTCGAATAACGCCCAAGTTTCATGTCCATCCATACCGTGTGGTCTTAGGCAGTTCACCAGTGACGGATCCACTTTTTTAAGAGGGTGGGCACAGACCCACCGTCCAGCTGCATGTGTGTGTATAATATATTTATATATTTGGCCGGAAGTTCTGATGAATTGCTGTTAGAATTATCAGTGGAAAAGAAAAAGTAGAAGTTGTAGGAGGAAGTGTGATGAAGAAGATAAGATGAGATATTGAAGTGAACAAAAGTCCAAGCAATTAATTTCATCTTTAAATCTGATTCGTGGAGTCAGAATATGAATTTGGATTAAATGGGTTGAGATACTGGTGGGTCAGAATATAAATTTGGAGGCTAATGGGCTGAGATATTTTAACTATATATGGATTGTGGTCTTAGTGATAACATTTTAGGCCATTTGTTTTATAAGAATGTTTGAAGATGAAATGTTATGTGGCCAAATTTTTTCAATTGGAAAAGATGAAATCTTATGCTTATGAACACATTTAGCCTTTCAAAAGTAGAGATGGGCATAAAAACCGGTTCCGAACCCGAACCGGTAGAACCGAACTGGACCCGGTTCCAGTTTCTACCCGACATTAAGTAGAACCGGTTCCGGGTTCAAAATACCCGTTGGTTCCAACCCGGTTTCACAATTTTACCATTTGAATCGGGTCGTACCCGGTTCCTACTCGTACCCGGTTTCACTAGTACCCGGTTCCACCAGTACCCGGAAATGAAGTTCTAGAAGGAACCGGTTATACCCGTTAAAATGTTACCGTTGGAACCGGTTATAGCTGTTAAAATGTTACCGTCGGAACCGGTTATAGCCGTTAAAATGTTACCGTTGGAACCGGTTCCTGACCGTTGGAACCGATTCTATATATATTGTTGAGAAATCTATTGTTTAGCACACAATTTCTCATATCTATTCTTCTTGTTACATTTCTTTCTTGTTCTTTTTCACATTCTAATCAACAAATGGCCTCAAAGAGTTCAAAAAACGCAAATTCCCAATCCGTTAACAATGTTCCTCAAGATCAATCGGTTCCATATGTGGTTGGAACATTGTCTCATAATCGCAGTAAGGAAGTTTGGAGCAATTGGGAGTTGGTCCAGATGATTGACGGCTCGCAAAAAGCTCAATGTAAACCTTGTGGATCGTTATTAGCCAAGGAATCAAACTCAACGTTAACGAAGCATATTATTAAGTATTGCAAAGCTTTAAAGGAAATGACATCCGGTCAAGTTCCACTATCCAAAGCTGGTACCATTTTTCTTTATGAGCAAAAATTAGCTCGCGATCGGATGGCGAAGTTGGTGATACAAAAAGCGTTGCCGTTTGGACACTTCGACGACCCCGATCTTACTAATCTTATTCGGGAGACGCTACAACCTCGCTATAAACATGTAAGTCGTCGCACTTTAAAACGTCTTTGTTTAAGTTTATGGGAAAATGCAAAAAAAGATTTAATTGTTTTTTTAAGAATTTAAAAACTAGTGTAAACCTAACTAGTGATGTGTGGTCGGCTCCACATGGTTTACCGGAATCGTACATATGTGTCACCGCTCATTGGGTTGATTCCGATACATGGCAAATGATGAAGCGTACGATTGCGTTTGACGAGTTTCCTTCTCCTCATACGGGATATGCAGCTTTAATTGATGAAATTTATGACAAGTTGGATATGCATGAGGAGGATCCAACTTTAAAAGCAAAAACAAAAAAAATATTCAATGAGTGTATGGCCAAACTTTATGATCATTATTTTAAAAAATATGGTGAAAAAAATCTTACAAATTTGTTTGAGTCTCGGTCCACGGCCTCTAACGATGAAACAAGCGGGGATCCACTTATAACCATGTTGAATGTCGTTAGAGACGAGACCGCTAGACAACAAAGGGGTAGTGAACCAACAAGTAAACTTGGGCGATATAAAAAAATCAGTATTCGCTTACTATGACCACCGACGAGTATAGGAAATTTGATGTTTTGGCATGGTGGAAATCGAAAGAATCCGAATACCCGATTCTAGCCACCATGGCTCGTGATATACTAACGGTCCAAGCTTCAAGGGTAGCTTCGGAAAGTGTGTTTTCTCTTAGTGGCAGGGTTTTGTCAATTAGAAGAACAAGACTAACTCCGGAATCGCTAGAGATGGCAATATGCTTAAAGGACCATTTGGATGCCGTTGATCGTGTTCAACATAAAACTAGTCTAGAAGATGAAGTTGAGTTAGAGCATAAAATTGTTGATGAAGAGGAGGACGAAGAAGTGGAGACTAACGATTCGGACAACGATTGTACCGAGGTACCCGCACCTAAGAGAAACTCATCGGAAAGTGTTGCACCTACCGCTAGTAAACGATCAAAGAAATAAAATCTTACTGGAACCGGTTCTGAGTAATTTTTTATTTTTTTTGTAACCGGTTAATTTTTTTTATATATTGTAACCGATTAATTTGTTTTTTAATTTTAACCGATTATTGTTACTATTTTTATTTATCAATGTAACTAATAATAAAAATCAAACATAACAAACACAATAGAAAGAAACATTACACAAATTTTATTAAAACACCAAAGCAAACGGGTTACATCAAACATTTGAAGAACCGGTGCCGGAACCTTCTCCCGTCTCATTTTTCTTTGCCTTCGTCACTGGGCAATGCCGCTCAGTGTGTTTCTTAAGGGTTGAGTTGGCTGCGGCCTTCATAAATTTTCCACAATCTTTGCATCTAGCCATCTCGTGGCTGTCGGACATTAAACAGAGATCAAAATTCTTCCATATAGCTGGGTTTCTTTTCTTCTCTAAGACCGTAACAACTTCGTCGTTGCATGCCATAGGTATTTTGCAAGAACTTAGAAGTTGATTGATTTTGTAAGTTGATGATGGTGAGTGTTAAGTTTAGAAATGGTAAGTAGGAAGGGGTTTATATACAAAAAAAAAAAAACCGATTTTTTAATCAGGAACCGGTTCTGAACAGTAAATGGCAGGTTTGACTGTCAGGAACCGGTTCCCAATAGTAAAATGGCAGGTTTGACTGTCAGGAACCGGTTCTGAACAGTAAATGGCAGGTTTGACTGTCAGGAACCGGTTCCCAACACTATCAGAAACCGGTTCCGCATCATACCCAGTTCCACACCATACACGGTTCTATAATACCCGTACCCGGTTCTACACGGTTCCATATTCTTGGGTGTGAACCCGGGTAGGAACTGGACCTGGTTCCACACCATGCCCGGTTCCAATGACATCCAAGCAGAACCGGGTCCGGGTTGGAACCGGTTCCGGGTAATAATAAAGCCCGATTATGCCCATCTCTAGTTTATATTAATATTAAATTTGAAAAATTTACAAATCTCTAATTGGTTTTTCTCAAAGTCCGGTTTCTAAAACTTCAATAGGGTCGGTTTCAAAAGTTTAAAAGGTGACCGATTTTAAATTTTTACAAGAGCTGCTTGGGATCTTCGCGTCTCTGCAACATTAAAAATATTATTTTAAGGGGCACCCCCCCCCCCCCCACACACACACTCATACAATTGTGTATGGGTATGCCTCCGGTAGTTAATGTCGAAGTTAATATGCTCGGGTCGAACCTAGGCATAGCAGGAAAGTAGGTCTCATAATTTTGGGTACGACTCAAGCCAAAGTGTATGTGGAGAACCAAACATGTGTTAAGGAGGTAGCGCTAAGAAATACTCAAAGAGGTATCATTCTCTCAATAAAAAATCATAACTATGTTTCCATCAACGGGAGAGATATTGAGTAATAAGGAACACTCAGCCTCCAATATCACTAACGTGTTTTGGGTGTAATGGTTGTTGATAAGAGAAGAACACCACAATTAAGTTTGCTTGAGTAGGATTACTAGTGACCTCATGGGAAGTCTACGCTTGGGTAACCATAAACAAGTTTGCGAGCATCCTGTAAAGTCTCCATTTGGGTAATTAAAAACAAATCTATAAACTTCTCATGGGCAAAGCGATCAATATTGATGGTAGGAAATGACATTTCCTCCACTTTAATATCAGCATACATATTATGTTTGGTCATCCTGACTTCGTTTGCAGCTCTTGACCAGAACTGTCTTACTAATCCTTGTTGAAACTCTTTAACCATAACTATACAAGCCTTTTAACAAACAATAGTAATAATAAAGTTACTACTTTAATTAAGATATGATACACTTCTTGAATAATGGCTTGGTGTTATGGAAATGGAAGATAAATTTAAATGAACACCTTTAGTATGTACATGGTATTAATGGGTATTCTAGCTAAGGTTGATATCCACTTCACCACACGTAGCTTTTGTCTTTTGATATATAAGATCAAACTATGCATATTAAAATGGATTATTGATACAATAATAGGATATCTCACTCTATGAAAGTTTAGTAGTAAAAAACCCCCTCAAAATTGGTTTCTTTCCTTGTAAAATTATGAACTACATTAAAACCCTCATGGTAACCATATCAAATGATAAGTGGCCATTAATGACTATCAGAAATCACATTAAAGTTTGGAGAGATGACATGAGATTCAGAGATTGCGAGATAGAGATTAAGGCTAGAGAGGAGACCGATCAACAGAAAGAGATTATGGAACTGAGAGAGCTCGAGGAGGAGGAAGAATGGGTTCTAAGTGAGAACAAAAAAGTCTTCAAGGAAGTCGAAAATAGGAAAATCTGTGATTTAAAACAACGCGCTAGGATCTGATGGGCGAAAGAGGGTGAAGAGAATTCTAAATACTTTCATGGCATAATTAACAACAGGAAGGCGATAAATTCTATGCCAGGACCGGTGATCGGGGGTAATTGGATTAATAAACCTGCAGCGGTCAAGAAGGAGGTTCTGGGGTTTTTTAGAAATCGGTTTTCAGAAAAGGTTCCTATCAGGCCGAGATTGGAATGTGACAACATGAAGAAGCTGTCTTCTGATAGTAGAGCAAAAATTGTGGAGCCGTTCTCGATTAGTGAAATAAAAGAGGCTGTCTTCACTTGTGGTGGGAATAAAGCCCGGGACCTGACGGGTTCAATTTTAAATTTATCAAACATTTTTGGAATCTTTTTGAATCCGATATTTTTTAATTTAATGTCGCAATTTCATAAGGAGGGAAGATAAGTCGTGGTAGTGGATCGTCGTTTACTACTTTTAGGGTCTGTTTGGTATGGGGTAATGGAATGGGCGAGAGAATGGAATGGACGAGATAATGGAATGGGTGAGGTAATGAAATTGATCATTACCATTCTATGTCTTGTTTGGTTACTATGTGAGAATAGAATGAACCATTACTTTTTGTTGTTTGGTATGCGTGAAAAGACGAAGGAATAAAATCGGATGGTGGTGGTAGTGGCGGTGGTGGTGGATGGTGGCGGCGGTGGTGGCGGTTGATAGCGATGGCGGAGGTGAGTGGCGACGACGGCGGTGGCAGCGGAGGAGGGTGACGGTGGGTGGTGGCGGTGTCGGGTGTCGGCGGTGGCGGGCGGCGGAGGTGGCGGAGGCGGGTGGCGGCGATGGCGGGAGTCGGCGACGGTGGCGGATGACGGTGGTGGTGGGTGGTGGCACCGGTAGTGGGTTGTTGTGTTGTTAATGAATGGTGGAGAGGGAATGGAATGAAAAAAAAACAAGGGGGAGGGATGGAATGCTTTCGAGGGAATGGAATGCATTTTGGAATGCACGATTCCATTCCATTAACCAACCAAACAATCTTTTTTTCATTCCCTCGCAATGGTCCATTCCATTCCCCCTATCATTCCTGCATACCAAACGCTACCTTATTCCTAAGATTAAGGACCCGATGGAGCTGAACAATTATCGGCCCATTAATATTGTGGGAATTATTAGTAAGGTGATTTCGAAAATCCTAGCCAACAGATTAAAGCTGGTAATGGGAGAAATCATTTCGGAGTATCAGTCGGCTGTTTTAAAGGGAAGTATATTCTGGATGGGCAGCTTGTGATTAATGAGATTATATCTTGGTGTAGAAAGACCAAAAAACAAGCGTTCTTTTTAAAAATCGACTTCGAGAAGGCCTACGATAATGTTAACTGGAACTTTGTGGATGAGACCTTGAAGCAAATGAATTTTCCCGATAGGTGGTGTAAGTGGATTCAAGGAGTGATGGCGTCTACTAGGTCGTCAGTCCTCGTCAACGGTGCACCTACGTTCGAGTTTCAATGTGGCAAAGGTATGTGACAAGGTGATCCTCTTTCTCCCTTTCTATTCCTAATTGTTATGGAAATGTTTTCGTGTTTGTTTTTAAAAGCCAGGGATGGTGGTGCGGTTCGAGGTATCCAAACCCCTAACAACGGCCCTATCATTTCGCATCTTTTATATGCGGACGACCCTATAATTGTAGAGGATTGGAATGCAGAGAATATCATAAATGTTGTGAGGATTTTGCGGATTTCTACATATGCACCGGGTTAAAAATAAATGTTGAAATATCATATATTCCTTTTATTTTCAATTCGATATTTTCCTTTATTGTGCCTTACATTTTATTCCTTTCCTTTTTCTTTCATGTTACCGCTGCTGCTATCTTTGGGCCTTTTGAGCTTTGGTGGGCTGCTGTTCTTTTGGGCTTTGTTCGTTTAGGGCAGAAGCCCTTGTTTGTTATAAGGGGGCGCTGGCTTTGGGATCGTTACACAATCAACAGCCATTTCATTGCAGGCTTGTCTCTCTCTCTCTCTAGAACCTTCTACTCTGGTTCTTTTCCAGTCGTCCGCTCAAGTGTTTAGAGATCTTAGTTTTATCTCTGTTTTGTAACAGATCAGTTCTTGATCTGGGTTGTCTGCTTACGCCAGTAATCTTGCCGGATTAGTTCTGTACTCATTTGGAATTAATCACGCCGACTGGTGTCATAATAAAGTTATTTGTGTTCTTGATATCTTGTTGTGGACATGGTATCAGAGCACTAGGTGCTCTTAGGGTTCCTGTTCCATTGACCACTGCTTTCTAGGGTTTCGATCAAGATCCGTCTTGACTGTTGAAGGCCGCTATTCACTCTCGGATTCTTAGTAGTTTCTGCGAATCTGCCGAATCCGGGTTTTTTTGTGGTGTTCATCTGCTTGGAGGCTCTGTTTTTCTTTTTGAAGAATTAAAACCCTAAACATCAAGGGTTTACTGTGCTGTGAAGGGGTCTCGTTGGTCTCTTTTTAGGGCAAACCAACAGACTTTGATACTTGTCTTCTGATCATGTCTTGTAACCCTAAGTGAAGGTTACAAGCCTAATCCTCTAGAGTTATCCGCACCCACTGTGAGAGTATTCTGACCCTTCTCTTTATTTTTTGATTGTTTGCATTACTGAGTCCGTTTGTCTAGGCATATTGATACCGGGTTAGTGAAGACCGGTTTGATTTGGGACACAGAGAGGGTTCACTCTGTTGCATTCTTGTCGATTATTTGTTTTCTGTGTTTTTTTTCCTAATTATCTGTGTTGGTCTATTTTGAGTTTGGCTCCCTAGACATAGTTTGTAGAGGCACCTTTTGAGTGACGAACCTCTGATCGGACTCACTGTCTTGGCTCCGCCGTAGTTATTACTAAAATTGTTTTTCTGTGATTGCCTGTTATCATGCCTGATAAGGATAGTGATTCTCTTACCGGCACCCTGGTTAGTAAAATTGATGCTGGTGACCCACTTTACCTTCATCCTAGTGACTCGGCTAACCTGACCATTGTTAATATAAAACTGAAAGGCACCGATAACTACAATGTTTGGGCTAATGCTAAGAATCTGGCTTTACAAGTTAAAAATAAGTTAGGGTTTATTGATGGATCCTGTGCTAGATCTACTACTGATGAAGTGTTAGGAAACAGTGGGATCGTTGTAATTCTATTGTTCTTACATGGATTTTGAATTCTGTGTCTGAAGAATTATATTTGGGTCATGTTTATTCTAAACTTGCCTCTGTTGTGTGGAAAGAACTAAAAGAAACTTATGATAAGGTTGATGGGTCGGTGGTCTTCAATTTGTATCAAAAAATTAATTCCTTTTCTCAAAATGGCATGCCTGTCTCTAAGTATTATCATAAACTTAACTGCATGTGGAAACAATTAGATCAAATTCTATCTCTACCCACGTGTACTTGTGATGCATCCAAACAATTTAATGATTTCAATCACTTGATTAAATTAATGCAGTTCTTAATGGGTCTTGACAGTGTTTACCAGTCTGTAAGAACTTCTCTGTTAACTATGGAAGTTCTTCCTTCAGTAAAGGAAGCCTTCTCTGTGGTTTCCAGAGAAGAATCTCACAGAAATTCAAACAATTTTTCTGAAAAAATCTCTAATAATCCTGTCGGCTTTGCTGTTAAAACCAGTCAATCTTTTGATTCAAAAAGGAAAAATGTTAGACCCCCTAACCCAAATCTTAAATGCTCACATTGTAACAAGACTGGACATACCGTTGAGAGATATTATGAACTGGTTGGTTACCCCTCTTGGATGAAATCTAAAACAAGTGGTAATAAGGGAGGCAGGGTTAGTAATAATGTGGTTGCTGATGCTTCTCAAACTGCTTCATCGTCTACTGTGAATGGTTTAACAAATGAACAGATTGCGCAATTACTTAGCTTGTTGAATTATAAGTCCAGAAGTGAAACTCAGGAGAGTAACTTTGCTGGTAGGTCCAATTATGTTTGTTTTAACAGTTATTTCAAACCTACATGTGACTTTAAACCTGCTTACTGTTTTTCCAACTTTGGAAATAATGGGAAAAAGGCTGGGTGGATAATTGATTCAGGGGTAAATCAACACATGATTACAGATGACACTAATCTTATAAATCAAATGGATGTTACAGAATATAACATCAAAGTTAAACATCCCAATGGGACAAGTGCTTTAGTAACTAAAATTGGTGATGTTAAACTAAGTGATAAGGTTATATGATGTGTTTGGTATTCCTGATTATTGTGTCAACCTTGTTTCTCTTCATAAACTTGCCAAAGACTGCAATCTGACTGTTTATTTTGATGAACATAATTGTTATATTCAGGACTCTCAAACAAAGAAAGTCCTGGTGACTGGTAGTCAACTTGATGGTCTGTATTTCTGTGGTAGTTCTACTATGTCTAAGGTGCGTAATGCTAGTCTTGATGTTAATCTTTGGCATGCTAGGACACCCTACTGAACCTGTGTTGCATGTGTTAAAAGACAAATTAGATACTAAAAAGGATGCTAAACTTGAACCTTGTGAAACATGTCATAGGGAAAAATAGCATAGGGAACCGTTTCCTTTAAGTGATCATAAGACTAAGTCTTTAGGAGATCTTGTTCACCTTGATGTTTGGGGTCCCTATAAGGTTCAAAGTAGGGATGGCTCTAGATATTTCCTAACAGTGGTTGATGATTACACACGATCTGTATGGGTCTATCTTATGAAAAATAAAGATGAAGTGTTTTACAATATAAAAGGGTTCTTCAACATGCTTAAAACCCAATTCAGTAAACACATTAAAATGTTCAGAAGCGATAATGGTACTGAGTTTATAAACAAACAAATGAAAGAGTTTTGTTACAATAATGGTATTATTCATCAAACCTCGTGCGTTCATACTCCACAACAAAATGGGATAGTTGAAAGGAAACATAGGCACCTTTTAAATGTTGCTAGAGCGTTATTGTTCCAAGCTAGTTTTCCTCTTAAATTCGGGTCTGAGTGTATCCTAACTGCTACCTATTTGATTAACAGGACTCCATCTTCTGTCTTAAATGGTAGGTCTCCTTATGAACTTGTGTTTGGTTTTGTTCCTGTGTTGAGTCAGCTGAGAATTGTTGGGTGTCTTTGTTTTAGCACTGTTTTAAACAATTCTGACAAGTTTTATAGTCATGCTGAAAAATGTGTTCTAGTTGGATATTCTAATGAGAAAAAAGGGTATAAGCTATGGAGTCTAGATCAAAGAATTATGTTTTATTCTCGGGATGTCAGATTTTGTGAATCTGTTTTCCCGTTTAAAGAAAAGAAAACCTTCCTTGATCCAGATCCTAAAGTTAATACCTTAAATTTTTTAACTTATTTGATCAAAATGAAACCCAAAACTCTAAAGCTGACTCTACTCCCTATGATGATAACACAAGCATGAATCCTGCAGTCCTTAATCACTCTCAGCAACCTGTTAATAACTTTGACAATGCTTTAGAAGGGCTAATATACAACAACCAAGTAATGTTGAGTTAGAACCTGGTAGGGTTGAGACTGATTTAGATGTTGAGGAAAACATAAGCAATTCTAAGGGAGATAGCATAGGGCAACCTAGCAGTGTTTTAAGGAAATCTTCTAGGAATGTAAAATTTCCTTCCAAACTTGATGACTTTGTTATTGATGGTAAAGTTAAATATGGTCTTGAAAAAGTCTTGAATTATGCTAATCTTGATTCTGAAAGTATGTGTTTTGCTTCTATGCTTAATAAGAGTTGTGAGCCAAAAAACTATTTTGAAGCCAAATCTGATAACAATTGGGTTACTGCCATGAATGATGAATTAGAAGCCTTACACAGGAATGATACATGGGAAATAGTCGATTTTCCTCCCAATAGGAAAGCCATAGGCTGTAAATGGATTTACAAACAAATATAAAGCCTCAGGTGAAATAGAAAGGTACAAGGCTAGAGTTGTTGCTAAAGATTTTAGTCAAAAGGAGGGTATAGACTTCTTTGAAACATTTTCACCGGTTGTGAAATGGTTACGGTTAGATGTGTTCTAACCATTGCTATTAACAATGGTTGGGATGTACATCAACTTGATGTAAATAACGCCTTCTTATATCGTAATTTAAATGAAGAGGTTTATATGACCCTTCCTGATGGTTATAATCCCAACCATGTTAATAAAGTTTGTAAGCTTAAAAAATCCCTTTATGGTCTTAAACAAGCTCCTCGGATGTGGAATGAGAAGCTTGTTGATGTTTTACTTGAATTTGGTTTTGAACAAAGTAAGTGTGACCACTCCATGTTTGTCAAAACAAGTAAATCTGTGTTTATTGTGTTACTTGTTTATGTGGATGATATAGTCATAACTGGTAGTTGTTCCACTGAGATTTCTAAAATTAAATCCCTTCTTAAATCTAAGTTTTTAATTAAGGATTTGGTAATGTTAAAATATTTCCTTGGGATTGAGGTTTTCAAAACCAAAGATGGCTTATGTTTATCACAAAGGAAATATTGTCTTGACTTACTTGCTGAATTTGGTTTGACCGGGTGTAAACCATTTAACAGTCCCATTGAACCTAATCATATTTTAACCCATTTATGTGAAAAAAATAATCAAGCTTTACCTGATATTTCTGTTTATCAAAAATTAGTGGGAAAGCTAATATATCTTTCACATACTAGACCGGATATTGCCTATTCAGTTCAATATCTAAGTCAATACATGCACAGTCCCAGTAATGCTCATTTTAAAATCGCGTTAAGATTTTTAAGATATCTTAAGGGTTCCCCTGGGAAAGGTTTATTATTTAAAAAGGGGGATTCCTTAGAGCTTAAAGCCTTTGCTGATTCTGACAGAGGCAAATGTGTAAACTCTAGGAAATCTATTACAGGTTTCTGTGTCTTCTTAGGTAACTCTCTTATTTCATGGAAAAGCAAAAAGCAGTCTACCATTTCTAGATCTTCTGCTGAGGCAAAATATCGTGCTATGTGTGCTGCGACAAGTGAAATCATGTGGCTTCTCAACATTTTAAATGAACTTAAAATTGATGCCAAACTTCCTGTTTCTCTTTTCTGTGATAATACAGCTGCTATTTCTATAGCTGCTAATCCGGTTTTTCATGATCGTACAAAACATTTTGAAATTGATCTCTTTTTTTAAGAGAAAAAATTAAGGTGTTATTAAAACTGTCGGTGTCGCATCCGAAGATCAAACGGCAGATGTGTTTACAAAAGGGCTGCTCGTTCAAGCTCATGACAAGGTTTGTGAAAAACTTGGACTGTTTAATTGTTTTGCATATTGAATTGAGGGGGGTGTTGAAATATCATATATTCCTTTTATTTCCAATTCAATATTTTCCTTTATTGTGCCTTACATTTTATTCCTTTCCTTTTTCTTTCATGTTACCGTTGCTGCTATCTTTGGGCCTTTTGAGCTTTGGTGGGCTGCCGTTCTTTTGGGCCTTGTTCGTTTAGGGCAGAAGCCCTTGTTCGTTATAAGGGGGCGCTGGCTTTGGGATCGTTACACAATCAACAGCCATTTTATTGCAGGCTTGTCTCTCTCTCTCTAGAACCTTCTACTCTGATTCTTTTCCAGTCGTCCGCTCAAGTGTTTAGAGATCTTGGTTTTATCTCTGTTTTGTAACAGATCAGTTCTTGATCTTGGTTGTCTGCTTACGCCGGTAATCTTGCCGGATTAGTTCTGTACTCATTTGGAATTAATCACGCCGACTGGTGTCATAATAAAGTTATTTGTGTTCTTGATATCTTGTTGTTGACAATAAATTTAAACAAATCTAACCTTTATGGCATTGGTGTGGGCATCTCGGAAGTGAAGGAGAAGGCTAAAGTGGTGGGCTGTCTTGCAGGGGAAGCCCGGTTCAAATACCTAGGGCTTATGGTAGGAACTAATATGAACCGCATCAAAAATTGGAAGCCGGTGTTCGATGTTTTCGAAATCAGATTGTCGTCTTGGAAGGCTAATTCGCTCTCAATGGGAGGACGAGTAGTGATCATTAGATCAGTGCTTGAGAGCCTCCCAAATTATTATTTCTCTTTATACATGGCCCCTGCTAAAGTTATCAAGGATTTAGAGAAGATGATCAGAAAATTTTTATGGGGCGGGTCGAACGAGAGCTGCAAGATGCATTGGGTTTCATGGGACCGGGTTGCCATTCCTAAAGACGATGGCGACATTGGTACTTGTAAGCTAAATAGAATAAATATAGCTCTTTTATCTAAGTGGGCGTGGCGTTTCAAATTGGAAAAAGAGCAACTTTGGAGGAAGGTTGTCGAAGCTTTCCATTTTGGTAGGAGAAACCGGGACTTCCTTCCCGCTAAAAAGTTTTGTGGCGGGGTTTGGAACAACATCGTGAAAATCTGCAACAGGACTTTGATCGAAGGGACTCCGTTACGGAGTTTTTTCAGAGGAGAGGTGGGCAACAGAAAGGACATCTCATTTTGGCTCGACCCTTGGCTGGAAAACGTACCGCTAAAGGATATTTTCCCTAACGTTTTCAAATTAGAATCTGACAAGAGGTGTAAAGTGGCAAGTAGAATAGTCAGCCATGATGGTAGACAAAGTCTGAATTGGAGATGGAGAACCGGGCCAAGCAGCTTCATCCAGGTCTTTGAATATAATTGGCTTATGAGACTTCTGGATTCGGTGGTGATAAAGGAGCATCAGGATAGTTGGAAGTGGGCTGGGGTGCGTCAGGAGAATTCTCAGTTAAGATGGTCAAAACGTTTGTTAGCCAAAGAGGAAGAAGTTGGCGGACACAACGTCATGGAATGGAGCAAATTGATTCCGGCTAATTGTAATCTTTTCGTGTGGAAAGCTGAAATGGGTAAAATACCCCCAATGGGAGCGCTCCACAGTCGTGGGTTGGATATCGAAGACATAACATGTTTGATTTGTAACTTTGGTGATGAATATGTTGATCATTATTGGCCAGATGCGTTATAGCTGCTCAGGTTTGGCTCGCGGTGTCTAGGTGGTGCAAGATAGCTCTGTTTATTACTAGTTCGGTCAGAGAGCTGCTGGAAGTGCACAAAGGGGCGGGGTTGTCGGGTAAAGTTAAAGACGTCCTCGCTGGTATGTCAGTGGGCTGTTGGTGCTTGTGGAAAGCGAGAAACAACTTAAAGTTCGATAGCAAGAGGAGCTCGGTAACCGATATAGTGACTGAGATCAAATCTTTAGGCTTTTTGTGTATTAGTAATAGAAGTAAAGATAGAACCATTACTTGGGTTGAGCGGTGTAATTTTGTGATTATGTAGTTTGGTTGTTTGGTTTGGCCGCCCCGTTTTGTGGGTGTTTGGCTGGGTTAATTAAATTTTCCTTTCAGAAAAAAAATGACTAATACGAGTCTCTACCTAGTGTAGTTGACTAATACCCTCAACATGAACAATTGCCATCGTGCATGACTTGAAGTCACCACAACCTCATGTTATAGATTAGGATGAAAGAAAACCTTAAACTTGACATATTCGGGAAGGGTATGGTATTAGATGATGATCATTCGATTATCATTAAACCAATACCATATGTGTTTACCCAAATTACAACAATAATCATATGATATGTGCCTATTTCGGTTAACCATGCATGCCCACGTACAAGAGTATTGGTTATCTTTAGTATTAATTTGTTAGTTAATATATTATGAAGTCTAAATAGTTAGTGGAGTTAGTGGTTCCTATTAATTAGCTGCACTTCTTTCCTTTACGTTATTTGTAAGGCTATTTAAATGGTCGTAGTACTTTAATATTGATTATGAATGAAATTATCAAATTAGTTTGATTATCCCTCTATAATTTTAATATGGTTTCCGTCTATTTTCTTGGTCAATCGATTACCGGTTGGAACCACATCATCATACTCAGTAAATCCCACACATAACAAAACTATTTGTAGGGTCTATGAAGTGTGAGATGTAGACAAGCCTTACCTCCATCCCTAAAGGTGAAGAGGCTACTTCCAGAGAAACTCTTGACTCCAAGCAAAAAGTAGACAACAAGCAAAAGTAACATGGTAAATCTAGGGATAAATATAATATAATACGCAACATAAAGATATGCATGAACATATTAATATATCACACAATCTACAAAATATAATAAAATAATATTATTGAGTTTGTTGAAGTTGTAGAAACTTATATTTATTATTGTAGGGTCTCATATTTCTAAGTTTATAATTGGGACTGGATTAAGTTTTGGGTTATGGGAATCCCACTCCTAATGGTTAGTTTTCAACCACCTTAGATCACAATACTGGATCCTCTGTGGGAGAAACCCTCAAACCATACAAGCAATAAGTAAAATGGGTACTCAACTCATATGAGACCGGATTTGAGATATGATTTTATAATCTGAACATCCCATAGTTGTCCCGAACCGACCCATGTATATTACTATAACAAAAGTTGTTAATGTTCAAATCTCATATTACACGGTGTCTTATATATTGAGTCAAATAATTCAAAGTGTATGTTTTCTCAAATAATTCAAAGTGTATGTGGGAAACATACGCATCCATGACTTTAAGCTTTGTCGACCATTCGTACAATATTTGTACTCCTGAGTTGATTATAAAGTGCTTCTTGTTTAATAGTTCTATAATGGATCTTCTAGTGTTATGGTGCTCCAATGGTGCCACATCAACTGCAACAGGGGCGCAGGCAACACGAGCGGGCGCCATTAAGGGTCTGGGTGGCTTGGTGGGATGGCGAGCTTGGGGGCGAATTTGATAGGTTTTTTTATTAATTAATATATAAATGAATCATTTCAAGCAACCTCAACCCAATACCCCATTTCACATAAATCCCCAATAAACCCTACAACACTCCCTATGTGGTGAGAAAGGTGTAAAAAATGAAAGAATAATGAATTTTAATAATCCCAACTATTAGCAGTTGGCTGACAACAATCTCAACTGCAAAAATAACCAATGGTGGTCCCACATTTTCACATATTGTAAACCAATAGACCTCTACTAACAAAACCTTAATTTTTTTTGTTCTCTTTTCCTTGTCTGTTAGAAAAGGTCCATTGATTTACAATATGTAAACAAAAAAGTGGGACCACCACCGTTTTTTTTTTAAGTTGGGATCGTTGCCAACCAACGGCTAATAGTTGAGATTATTAAAATCAGTTATTCCTAAAAATATGTGCCTACTTGGCACCGTCTGACAACATTTTTGCCTAATAAAGCCACAACAGAGCTCCTCCATAACATAGTCTAAGGATGCAACTGTAACAACCCCAAATTTTCGTTGTTATCTTTTTCTTTTATTTTCCATTGTATCTCTCCTTGTAATCCAGAGTTTCGGTTTATAAGAAAGTTATGTTAATTAATTATGTTTGTTTACAATGATTATCGCATCTAAACGCTTATTAAACGCATCGCTACTTTAATCGCAATCACAAGTAGTTATGCTACTATACGAGCCGAGTGTGTTATTGTTTAATAAACACTTGTGCCATCGCATCGCTTATCTCATCGCATCACAAAACGCAGTTAATTATGTAGAATTACTTTTATGTGTGTTATGTACGCTTATGTTATGGTTATAATCGCTATCGCAACGCTCTCACTCGCACAAATCGCTAAATCGCACTATTATATCAATTACAACGCTTAATATAACCAACTAATACGAACCGAATCACCGAACAAACTCGTAACGTGAAATAATCAAACAAAACTTGGCCCCTAGGTCAATTTCGGCCGAACTTGTATAACACAAGTTCGCCCGAACTTGTCAGACCATCAAACCATTCAAAACCGACAAGTCTGCCCGGACTTGTCTGGAAACTCTCAATAACACACAAGTTCGCTTGAACTTGTAGCAAGTTCGCCCGAACTTGATACAAGTTCGCCCAAACTTGATGTCCAGTTCACCTTTTTCACGTCCACCTATAAATACTCAGCTCCATTCTCTCATTTGAATTTGCTGCAAGTTCGCCCGGAGCTCTCAAAACCGAAACCCTTTGTTTTCTAAGTAAGATTCAGCCCGTTTTCAACTACAACAATGTTCAACAACGTTTTACAACGATTTTGCACAAGGCTTTGCCTTCGTTTTCATCAAATCTCTTCAGTTTACGAAAATCTTCATCTTTTTCTACAAAACTTCTGTTTTTTACTCAGATCTATGTTTAGATCTGAGTAAAACCTTTAAAAACATTGATTTCTACACAATATTCGGACTAATGACGTATGTTTCGTTCACTTTTGAGTGGAACGAGGCGTTGTCAAGCAAGATCTCAGATCCGGAAGCACAAGGACGAAATCGTCACTTTACACAAGCTGGACTAACCCGTACGAACCATCAAGTTCGCCCGGATTAGCCTGAGTATCTGTAAAATGGCTAAACTCGCTCCAAAAGACCTCTCCAGCCTAAGTTTTACTCAGTGGCTTAAGGTTGGAGGGATGAACACTCGATTTCCTAAGTAAACGACGCAAAAACGCACGATTTGGATTCCAAAACCATCAAGTTCGCTCGGAATACACCAAGTTCGCTCGAACTTGTCACCAGGTTGGTGACTAAGTTCGCCCGAACTTGGTCTCCCACGTCAAATCTACAAAAATGGCACAAGTTCGCCCGAACTCAGTCAAATTCTCAAGAGAATTAGACAAGTTTGCCCGAACTTGTCTTCCCCAGTTAGCAAACCTTACAAGTTCGCCCGAACTTGTATAATTTCTTTGGAAATTAGACAAGTTCACCCAAACTTGCCTCATAACGCAACAGGTTTTCACAAGTTCGCCTGAACTTGTCCTCTGCCCAATCCAAACTTAACCGTTTCAGCAATTAGGAAGCAATTCGGTGCCGATAATTGTTTTGTATCTTTAGAATTCGAAAAGGTTTTAAAATGTAAACGCATTAAACTCCCAAAGACTTTCAATGTGGAAGTCGACACTATAAAATCCGTTACCGTTACCTCTGTCCTACGTGGTTGTTCCCTCGATCTCAACAACCATGTCTTCTCGATCAATCTCATACCTATGCAGTTAGGTAGCTTCGACATCATAGTAGGCATGGATTTTCTTCGTGAAAATCATGCTGAAGTTGTATGCTTCGATAAGATGATTCGTTTCCCTCTCTAGAACGGTGATCAACTCCATGTTTACGGTGAAACTCCCTCAAAGAAGTTGATGCTTTTGTCATGTACTCGAGCACACAAATGTTTGCGAAAGCAATGTGTTGCTTTTCTAGCCCATATCGTGAATCCGGAGAAAGAAAATAAAACTTTTAAAGACATTCCCGTTGTTCGTGAATTTCCCAAAGTCTTTCCCGACGATTTACCCGGTTTACCCCCTACTCGAGATGTTGAATTCCGTATCGATTTAATTCCCGGTGCTACTCCCGTTGCAAAAGCTCCCTATCGTCTCGAACCATCCGAAATGTGCGAGCTATTAAGCCAACTTCAAGAGCTTCTTGATAAAGGTTTCATACGCCCGAGCACCTCACCATGGGGCGCACCCGTTCTTTTCGTGAAAAAGAAAGATGGGACGTTCCGTATGTGCATCGATTATCGTGAACTTAACAAACTCACGATAAAGAACCGCTACCCTCTTCCTCGAATCGACGACTTATTTGATCAGCTTCAAGGTGCTACTTGTTTTTCTAAAATCGATCTTCGTTCCGGCTATCATCAGTTGCGTGTACTCGAAGAAGACATTCCGAAAACCGCCTTTCGTACCCGTTATGGCCATTTCGAATTCGTGGTCATGCCTTTCGGTCTTACAAACGCACCCGCGGTTTTCATGGATTTGATGAACCGTGTGTGTAAAGCCTTCTTAGATCATTTCATCATTGTGTTTATCGATGACATTCTCATCTATTCGAAGTCGAGAGACGAACACGCGCGCCATCTCCGTCTAGTCCTCGAACTTCTTCAAGGTAATCGTCTTTATGCTAAATTCTCTAAATGTGAATTCTGGCTCGAAGAAGTCAAATTTCTCGGCCACATCGTTAATAGTCAAGGAATTCACGTCGACCCTACAAAGATTGAAGCTGTCAAGAGTTGGATTACGCCGAAGAATACATCCGAAATCCGTTCATTTCTTGGATTGGCGGGTTACTACCGTCGATTCATCGCCGACTTCTCGAAAATCGCCGTTCCGCTTACCGCTTTAACTCATAAAGACAAACCTTTCGTTTGGGATTCCAAACAAGAGGAAGCTTTTCAAACTCTCAAGCGTATGTTATGCAACGCTCCCATACTCGCTCTTCCCGACGGAAACGACGATTTCGTTATTTATTGCGCCTCTAATCTTGGTCTTGGTTGTGTTCTTATGCAACGAGACAAGGTTATCGCATATGCGTCTCGACAACTCAAGATCCACGAGAAGAACTACACAACCCACGATCTCGAACTCGGTGCAGTGGTTTTTGCATTGAAGATATGGCGACACTACCTTTACGGTACTAAGTGTACGGTCTTCACCGACTATAAGAGCTTACAACATATCTTCAATCAAAAGGAACTGAATATGCGCCAACGCCGATGGGTTGAACTCCTCAACGATTACGATTGCGAGATACGCTACCATCCCGGCAAAGCAAATGTCGTCTCCGATTCTCTAAGTCGACGAAGCTATGTGTATAGTATTCGTGACTCTCAAGCTTTGAATGATCTCTAAATCATGATTCGCTTCGCTCAATTCGCTTGTTTTAACGAAAATACCTTGGAGGAAGAAATGAAATGTGGTGCCGAAACTCAACTCGTCGTTAAACCGAATGATATTTATTACTATCTCGACCGCATTTGGATTCCCAGTCGTGATAACCTTCGTGAACTGCTAATGACCGAAGCTCATAAATCTCGATACTCCATTCATCCCGGAGCCGACAAGATGTACCAGGACGTTCGTCCTAAGTACTGGTGGCCGGGCATGAAAAAGGATATCGTCGTGTACGTATCAAAGTGCTTAACTTGTTTGAAGGTTAAAGCCGAACATCAAAGGCCCTCTGGCTTGCTCGAACAACCCGAAATCCCGATGTGGAAATGGGAGAGCATAGCTATGGACTTCATTACGAAACTTCCCCGCACTTCCTCTGGTCACGATAGAATTTGAGTTATCGTTGATCGTCTTACTAAGTCTGTGCACTTTATTGCTATACGAGAAGACTTTAAGGTCGAACGATTAGCCCGAATCTATACCGACGAAGTCATTTGTCGATACGGGACGCCTCGTGACATCATCTCTGACCGCGACGGTCGCTTTACCTCACGTCTCAGGGAGACTTTTCAATCCGCCCTCGGTACTACCCTCAATCTTAGTACCGCTTTTCACCCTCAAACCGACGGTCAGACTGAGTGCATGATCCGCACCCTCGAAGACATGCTTCGTGCGTGCATCATAGATTTTGGTGGTAATTGGGATATGCATTTACCTTTAGTTGAATTCTCGTACAATAATAGTTATCACACCAGCATTCAAATGGCTCATTTTGAGGCGCTGTATGGAAGAAAATGTCGATCGCCTATTGCATGGCACGAGATCGGAGAAGCACAAATCACCGGTCCCGAGCTGATTCAAGAAACGACAGACAAGATCCTCCAGATCAGAGACAATCTCTTGAAAGCTCGGAGTCGTCAAAAGAGTTATGCCGATAAACGCCGCAAGCCCCTACAGTTCGAAGTGGGAGATCACGTGCTCTTAAAGGTTGCACCTTGGAAAGGTGTGATCCGCTTCGGGAAGAAAGGAAAGCTAGCACCACGATACGTAGGACCCTTTAAGATTCTGGAAATGATCGACAAAGTAGCCTACTGACTCGAACTACCGGCGGAACTTAATAACTTCCATCCGACTTTTCACGTGTCTAAACCAATAGACCTCTACTAACAAAACCTTAATTTCTTTTTTGTTATCTTTTCCTTTTCTGTTAGCAAAGGTCCATTGGTTTACAATATGTAAACAACAAAGTGGGACCACCACCGGTTTTTTTTAAGTTGGGACCGTTGCCAACCATCGGCAAATAGTTGAAATTATTAAAATCTGTTATTCTTAAAAATATGTGCCTACTTGGCACCGTCTGACAACATTTATGCCTAATAAAGCCACAACGGAGCTCCTCCATAACATAGTCTAAGGATGCAACTGTAACAACTCCAAATTTTCATTGTTATCTTTTTCTTTTATTTTCCATTGTATCTCTCCTTGTAATCCCGAGATTCGGTTTATAAGAAAGTTATGTTAATTAATTATGTTTGTTTACAATGATTATCGCATCTAAACGCTTATTAAACGCATCGCTAATTTAATCGCAATCACAAGTAGTTATGCTACGATACGAGCCGAGTGTGTTATTGTTTAATAAACACTTGTGCCATCGCATCGCTTATCTCATCGCATCACAAAACGCAGTTAATTATGTAGAATTATGTTTTATGTGTGTTATGTATGCTTATGTTATGGTTATAATCGCTATAGTAACGCTCTCACTCGCACAAATCGCTAAATCGCACTATTATATCAATTACAACGCTTAATATAAGCAACTACGAACCGAATCGCCGAACGAACTCGTAATGCGGAATAATCAAACAAAACTTGGCCCCTAGGTCAAATTCGGCCGAACTTGTATAACACAAGTTCGCCCGAACTTGTCTGGACCATCAAACCATTCAAAACCGACAAGTCCGCCCGGACTTCTCTGGAAACTCTCAATAACACACAAGTTCGCTCGAACTTGATGTCCAGCTCACCTTTTTTCACCTCCACCTATAAATACTCAGCTCCATTCTCTCATTTGAACTTGCTGCAAGTTCGCCCGGAGCTCTCAAAACCGAAACCCTTTGTTTTCTAAGTAAGATTCAACCCATTTTCAACTACAACAACATTCAACAACGTTTTACAACGATTTTGCACAAGGCTTTGCCTTCGTTTTCATCAAATCTCTTCAGTTTACGAAAATCTTCATCTTTTTCTACAAAACTTCTGTTTTTCACTCAGATCTATGTTTAGATCTGAGTGAAACCTTTAAAAACATTGATTTCTACACAATACTCGGACTAATGACGTATGTTTCATTCACTTTTGAGTGGAACGAGGCGTTGTCAAGCAAGATCTCAGATCCGGAAGCACAAGGACGAAATCGTCACTTTACACAAGCTGGACTAACTCGTACGAACCATCAGGTTCGCCCGGATTAGCCCGAGTATCTGTAAAATGACTAAACTCGCTTCAAAAGACCTCTCCAGCCTAAGTTTTACTCAGTGGCTTAAGGTTGGAGGGATGAACACTCGATTTCCTCAGCAAACGACGCAAAAACGCATGATTTGGATGCCAAAACCATCAAGTTCACTCGGAATACACGAAGTGCGCTCGAACTTGTCAACAGGTTGGTGACTAAGTTCGCCCGAACTTGGTCTCCCACGTCAAATATGCAAAAATGGCACAAGTTCGCCCGAACTTGTCTTCCCCAGTTACAAACCTTACAAGTTCGCCCGAACTTGCCTCATAACTCAACAGGTTTTCACAAGTTCGCCCGAACTTGTATGGAAACATACAAGTTCACACCCGAACTTATCCTCTGCCAAATCCAAACTTAACCGTTTCAGCAATTCGGAAGACTGATGCACTTCTGTTCGCTTACAGGCTGATCCAGCACTCTCCGCAAACTCCTCGCAAATCCCGAATCTCTCCTAAAACGCACCCACAGTGAGTATACTTGAACCCTTTTACGCTTAAACGCACTTTTGGGTGTCACATATGTTCGTATATCAAAACACATCACACAACTCAAATGCTTATTCGACATCCCGCTTATAAATGACTTTACGTGAAATCTGCTGAATTGTATGTATTGCTTGATCGCTTGTACGCCACCCTTAACATGATAGTATACTAGAGGTTGACCCGCCACCCGGAGGCCCGGGTTGTGAACGCTTGTTCACATGCCTCGATCAATCGCGGTTTGCTGGTTTGCATGAATCTAAGTAGTTACATCATTCACAACTATTACGTATGTCATGCGGTGTATGCTAAATGCTTTTATATCTATATTGTATGCAAAACTCGTATGCTCACCTTTACTTAATTGTATTGACGTTTTATTTTAACATATGTGGCAGGTTGAGGACTTTAGCTTGGATGCTTAGTGTTAGGTTTTGCCTTAGAAAATCATGTAATAAAATCTAGGGAAGATCGGATCAGATACTATGTTTAAGAGATTGTTTCGAAGTTTGTAATGATTGTTTGAATATTTTATGAGTTTGATAGTATGGGATATTAAATGTTGATTTTTGTCTTTAAATGATTGTTATGGAATCTCTTGACCAATCTGATTCCCCTAGTGCCGCGCCCCGATGATTCCGCCATCGGTTGTGGTGTGACAGCAACTTTGATTTCATGAAATACCTTTTCACACCATTCTTTCCCTTTCCTTGATACTATCTTTAGTTTCCGAGTGCCCGTGACGATATTAAATATATTCACATATTTTACCGTCAACGGAGATCCCGAAATACGTAGGGAAATTTCTGGTCAGTAATAATCCGCATGTGATGGGCCAGTTGTGGAGATGTAGATTTGAGATCATAGGCAGACATACACATTGGTGATTGGGGTCTGCCGATCCGTTCAATTTCTTTTGTTTAATATATATATATATATATATATATATATATATATATATATATATATATATATATATATATATATATATATATATATATAGGGGATAGATCATGAGAAAACTAGTTTAAATGAGAAAACCAAAAATTAACAAAAAAAGCCAAAAAAAACATATCAAATTTTTTTTTTAATTTTTTTATAAAAAATCGCTATATATATTATATAAAAAAAAACTTTTAAAAAAAATAAAAAAAAGCATATAATGCACATGTGTAGTACACATATAGTGCACATGTGCAGTACAAGTTTTTTTTTTGTGAAAAAAAAAGTTTTTTATACATAAAAGCAATGATTTTTTATAAAAAATTGTAAAAAAAAATTATGTTTTTTATGTTTTTTTTTTTTTGCTTTTTTAGTTAGTTTTCTAGTTTCTCACATTTAAGTAGTTTTTCTTATGATCCTCTCCCTCTATATATATAGGGGATTGGTAAAATGAGAATCACATCCAGTTGCAAGAACCGTGAGAACCACTTTCTAACTATTGGATCTTAGATAATGGATAGATAAGATTAAAACTAATTAAGAGTAATATTAAATCCTTTTCTCTTATTATGTTTTTTATATTTTAATGCCAAAATAGTAGTTTGGTAAATTTGTTTTTTATGTCTTATTGTATTTATTGTTTTATATTACTTTTTTGTTTTAGTATATTTATTTTTTTATTAAAATCAGAATTTTTTATTAAAAAACATTTTTAAATCAGTTTTTTTTAACAAAAAACGATTTTTTTCAAGATTTTTTTTACGTTCAGTTTTTTACGCGCCGTTTATTACGCGCCCGGGTTTTTTACGCGCCGTTTTTACGGCCCGTTTTTTATGTGCCTTTTTTACGCTCCGTTTTTTTACGCGCCGTTTATTACGCGCCGTTTTTACGCGCCGTTTTTTACGCCCCGTTCTTTACGCCCCGTTTTTTACAACCCGGTTTTAGAAACATTCCCCCACCCCCGTTTTTACGACCTATTTTTTACGCCGGTTTAAAACCTTTTTTTACACGCGGGTTTTAAAACACTTCCTCCTCCCCCCCCCCCCCCCCCCCCGTTTTGAAACCTTTTTTACGCCCCGATTTAAAAAAATTACGCCTCGATTTTAATTTTTTACGCCGTCGTTTTGAAGTTTTTTTACGCACCGGGTTTTTTTACGCGCCGTTTTTATACGCCTTGTTTTTACGCGCCGTTTTTATGCCCCGTTTTTACGCTCGTTTTTTTACGCGCCGTTTTTATACGCCTTGTTTTTACGCGCTTTTTTTATGCCCCTTTTTTACGCTCGTTTTTTTGCGCCCGGCTTTTTTTACGCATGGTTTTTAAGCCACGTTTTTTACGCACCGTATTTATGCGCCATTTTTTTACACCCCGTTTTTTACGAAGGTTTTTTTACGGAAAAGTTTTTTTTACGAAAAAACTTTTTTTTACAAAAGACTTTTTTTTACGAATTTTTTTTTACGAAGCAATATTTTTTACAAAAAATATTGGGCAGGTCCGCCATTAAGTGTGCATTGGTTTACTCGCCGTTTTTTTCACCCCGTTTTTTACGAAGGTTTTTTTTACTGGGCAGGTCCGCCATTAAGTGTGCATCGGTTTACTCGTCCCTTTTGTCAGATTTTTTACACGCCATTTTTACGTCCTCGTTTTTTTTACGCGCCGTTTTTTACGCCCAAGTTTTTTACGCGCCGTTTTTTTGCCCGTTTTTCCCCGGTTTTTTTACGCGCCGTTTTTTACGCCTCGCCTTTTTTTACGCGTTGTTTTTTACGGCGCGTATTTACGCCTCTGTTAAAAAAATAAACCTTTTTTAGACCGCGGTTGGAAACCTTTTTTGCGCATGGCGTAAAGTTTGCAAATCATTTACATACAACGGTGAAAACTAGTTGTAAACATTTTAAACTTTCTCCCCAATTGTAAACTTTTTTTACGCCCCCAGTTGTAAACTTTTTTAATGCGTCGGTTTAAAAACTTTTGTTGCACGCCGGTTTAATTTTTTTTTAATGGGCTTATTTTAACTTTGAATACACAGTTTTTACATATGTCAAAACCATCCATAAAAAAAATATACGCACGGTGTCACGTGTGAACTTTTTACGCATGTAAACTTTTATACCCCGGTTGTAAATTTTTCACGCACGTGTCAAAAAAAATTCAACCTTTTTACGTCCTCGGTTGTAAATTTTTTTAAGCCGCGGTTGTAAACTTTTTTTACATCCCAATTGTAAATATTTTTAAGCCCCTGTTAAATGTTTACGTGTAATGTTTTTTTTAAATACGTAACAACCGTTTTTTTTCTTAAGTACGTAAAAACCGTTTTTTACGACTACTGTAAAATGTTTTTTTACAAAACATTTGCGGACGGTGTCGAATGTCAAACTCATACTCACAATTAAAATATTTTTTTTACGTGCCTTGTCAAGTATCAAACATTTTTTTTATCATCTAAGAAAAAAGAAGCAGCAGCCTGTCAAAGAGGAGGCTAGCTAATAAATTTGTGGCTGCAAGTGCCTGCCAATTGCCAAAGATCCAAATTCTAAATTAAAAAAAAATAAATAGAAATGCTTGGGGACAGTTATTAGTAATTACTACACCCCGCTCCATCTAGCCCGGTCTATAAACTGCATCCCACCATAGATGTTATTTGCGAAACGCACCCCAACAGTAAACGCCATTGCTACTACAGGGACCTGTTTTGCCAAAGGACACCAAGCTTTCCATCCAAAAGACCCTGAATCCATAACAACCAAAACACAAGTTATCACCAAAAACAGGGACCTGCAAAGTACCAAAAGATCCGCCACATACAACCTGAAACCCTAGCCCCCGCCACAACTCCTTTAAACCTAAAACCATGTTGCCGTCGGATCTCAAATAAATAAAAAACAAATTAAATATAAAGAATTACAGCTTAAATGCCAGAACCCCTTTCTTACACATGAGTTCACATCTGTATGAAACAATATATTATTAAAAAAAGTCAAGAACTATACATATGTAAATCAACAATAACCCAAAAATTTGAAAAAAAAAACAAATAAAAACACAGTAAATGTAAGAATTACAGCCAAAATGCCAGAAACCCTTTTCTTATTTACCTATGTATAAATAAATAATAATAATTAAAAGAAACCCAAAACAATTTCATAACAAAATCAAAAAAGGGAAAAAACTAATTAAACAAATAATTCATAAAAACAACAATGTGTTCTTGTTAAAGATGATCAAGTAGCATAACAATGCAAACTTTTTAAACTTTCAAGAATCTTTGACAAAAACTGACATACCCTCTTGCAATTGTTCTGGGATCTTTTTCAATTTTCTGAAATTCACCATCATCTTCATCATCGTGTCTGATCGCCAGAGCTTCAAGGGCTCTTGGGACCTCAATTGCGTCGCTTATGTTGCCCATGTTGACTCGGGGTTGACCGCCGGAATGAACCAAAGGTCACCTCAGGTCGCCGGACATCGGTGAAAGTCACCTCCGCCTCCACAAAAAGCCACACCTCTCTTGAGGTCGTCAACCACCGCCTCCCGCTCACCAACACCCACCCCCACCATCGCAATCCTCCCTCGTCGCCTCCCGCTCACCTCCACCTTCACAGCCTCAACCACCGCCTCCCGCTCGCCACCACCTTCACAGCTTGCTGCCGACTGCCGACCGTGGCCAACCATCACCATCTTCACCATCTGCTGCTGACGACCATCACCAACTTCAACCCTAGACAAACCCTCAGTATTTAGAAAGAGAGAGAGATCCGAGTTTGAATGTGTTTTGAATATGAGAGAGAAAGCTATGTATTGGTATTTGTAATTGACAGATCTGACTTTCTTGTTGAATTACAAATATACCCCTCAGTTATACTCACATTTTTAATAAGGTGTTCATTTTTATTGGTTAATATTGGTTTTTACGATTCTCGCAACTGAAGGTGGTTTTCCTCTTAGACCGGATCCTATATATATACATATATAATCTCGGTCGACTCCCCCAAAAATTGAAACATTGACTCCATGGAATTTTGACATCGTCCTCAAACCAACCCACAATTAAATATACAGTTAAATGCTTGGTTGGTCCCTGTGGTTTGCGAAAATTGCAGACTTTGTCCCAGTGGTTCACTAATTACACGCTTGGTCCTAATAGTTGTAATTTTTGCACTCGGTGGTCCTTATCACTAACCTATGTTAAGTTTTTCAGTTAAATACGTGCAAAATTACTAACTTGCCCCTAAACAAATAAAAAAAAGAAAAAGAACTGAACCCTCCTTTATCTTCTTCATCCTCTCCCCCCTCTCTCTCTCTCTCTAAAACCCACCACCCACCTCCACCGTCAGCCCATCACCACCACCACCGCCACCTTCAACCCACCACCACCGCCTCCTTCAACCGCTGCATCACCGGTCATCTTCTCCGGTGAATTTCTGACGAGGTGTTACAATTTCGGCTCAAATCTTTTCTTCTCCGATTAACATCTTCCTCATCTGATTCTTTAGAAGCTTTTATTATGGCTTCATCTTCTTCACCTGATACAACAAGGTCAATCAATTTTATGTCAAATTCCAACAATAATCTACCGAATGTCACCAATCTTATGCCAATCATGTTAGAAAATGATAATTTCCTGAACTGAAAGCATCACGTTCTCACGATTTTAAAGACTCTTAGTCTCCTACAGTTCTTAAACCATGAGATTTCTCCACCACCGACCAGTTCCGAAGCAAGAGACGAATGGAACAGGTTAGATGGTTACGTTTCGATGTTAATCACAACAAACTTATCATCTTCTCTGCTTCATCTTGTACGCGATACGAATTCGTCTTCAGATATGTGGCAACGAATTGAAGAATCGTTTTATCAGCAATTGTTTGCGAAAAAGAATGGTAATAGTGACCAGTTGTAGAGTGGTGATGGCCGGTTCCGGTGGTTGAATTTTGATGATCATTTGGGAACTAGGGTTTCAATGCCTGAATTTTATTCGATTTGTGGTTCTGATCAATTTTGGGACAGTGCATATTTTGGTCAGACTCCATCAATTTAAGGTATTTTAGTGGTGGTCGATTGACGGTGGAGGTGGTGGTGATGGGTTGAAGGAGGCGGTGGAGGAGGTGGTGGTGGGTTGAAGGTGGCGGTGATGGTGGTGATGGGCTGACGGTGGAGGTGGGTGGTGGGTTTTATAGAGAGAAAGGGGGGGAGAGGATGAAGAAGATAAATGGGGGTTCAGTTCTTTTTCTTTTTTTATTTGTTTAGGGGCAAGTTAGTACTTTTGCACGTATTTAACTGAAAAACATAACATAGGTTAGTGATAAGGACCACCCGAGTGCAAAAATTACAACTATTAGGACCAAGCGTGTAATTAGTGAACCACTGGGACCAAGTCTGCAATTTTCACAAACCACAAGGACCAACCAAGCATTTAACTCTTAAATATATTTAGGATTTTAAACATTTACAAAGGTAAAACATATTGAAAAAACAATTAAAACATATAAAATAGTTATAAGCTAATTATAGAATTGGACCAACACCATTACCACATATAGATAAGCAACATTTTGTTGGTTTTGTAGTTGTATTTATGGATGGGGAGTGTTTGAAAATAAATTTGATTTTTCATTTTTAATCTAAAGGTTTTTATCTTTCTGTTTTAACCCTTTTAAGTTTTTAACGTTTAACTCAAAGTTTTTCAGTATTTGTAATTTAATCCCAAACATTTTTTTTATTTTCAACTTTGATCTCCTATACTTTTCATCTTTTGCAAGTTTTTCGTTTTACGTTTCGTTTAAAATTTTGCGAGTCAACACGCCACAAAGTGTGTCAGTGTGGTTCAACGTTTTTTTGTCTATTTTTCCGTTTGACAGACCCGTCGCAACACGTCTATTATTCTTCGTTTGACAAGTTCGTTCCAATGTGCGGGGCCCTAAATCGACTTAGTTGTTTCTTTCTACGTTTTATGTTTCGGTCTAATTTCTTCGCATTAACACACCGCAACGAGTGTACGTGATTCTACAATTGTAGGTATGTTTTTCGTTCAGTTTTATTTTTTCTTTTTTCGTTTATTTTATTTATGAGCTCTTATGTTATTGGTGTCAATTTAAACATAGTAAAATTACATATGTAGCAACCTTAGTAAACAAGTAATATATGTAACTAGAAGTATATGAGACATGTGTTCATAATTTATTTGGAATATCACGTTAATTTTACAAATAAAAAGTCGTGTTTTTTTGTTTGATAATTAGCTACATATGTAGTAACAACGTTACACAATTTACTTATAGTTACCCCAGCCCTTTTTTGGACACAAAGGGGGCTGCACATATGTAACATATGTTTGTAACATGTGTTACACTATTGAGGTAACGCATGTATAGCCACGTTACATGCGTTAAATATGTAACGACCAGCTATGTGACACTTGTTATGCTCAACACCATTTAAATATGTTAATCAAAACAAAAGTCACTTGTTGTCATGGTGTAATACATTCTATATTTGTTTCATGTGTTACATCGGAACTAAGTTGCATATGTTACACATCTAAGCAGTCTTTGGTAACAAAGCAGTTGTACATACGTAACACATGTTTGTAACATGTGTTATACAAGAGGGTAACATATGTACAACCACTTTTAACATGAGTATACATGTCAAACGTGTTACATTGCTAAAAAAACTCTAGCTACACATGTAACTAGCACAATGTAACTGGGATGTTTTGTTCCGCACAACCTTTTTCGGACAAGTACTTCCATTTCGGACAAGTCCTCCTATGTTGTTATTGCCATGTATAAGACTTATGGCGACCAGGCTAGGTTCAATGTAAAAAATATATGTTAATTAATGTAGTTTTTAATCTACTTGTAACATTGTTAATAACAATTCCAAGTACATATGTAACTAGCAAAATGCTACGTATATACAGGAAGCATGTTTGTAACATGTGTTATACTCAGGGTGACATATGTATAGCTACTTACACATGTTACATATAGTTGTTACATGTGTTACAACATCAAACGTACACATGAGTATACATGTTAAACGTGTTACATTGCTAAAAACAACTCTAGTTACACATGTAACTAGCAAAATGTTACCTAAATATGATATGAATTTTATTAACTTGTGTCTCCTTATCCTCAAAGTCGCAGATGATTGAAGAACAAAGCCTAAAGTAGCAATCGTTCAACATTCACCAATGTAAATTTCGGACAAGTCCTTCCATTTTTGTTCTTGCCATGTATAAGACTTATGGCGACCAAGTTGGGTTCAATTTAAAAATATATGTTAATGTAGTTTTTTAATCTACAAGTAACATTGTTAGTAATAACTCTAGGTACATATGTAAGTAGTGAAATGTTACCTATATACAATTTGAATATATAATGAAGGAATTGGTGTGTTAAAGATGATGATAATTATCAAGAAATGAACATAATTTGCTTTTATGGTCTGAATATGTAATTGGGTTTTGTGGTTTTTTATTTAATATATGTCGTAACATATTTCACTTTTATTAACTAGTATATTTGTTTTATATGGGACAAGGGTTCCCCTATGCTACCAATATTTTTACTGTGTATAAATTGTCACAGTTTGCTTTACCCTACGTAGTTATTGTTCCCATCATTTTTTTATCAATTTCCATGTTTTACATTTGTTACTCCAAAGTGGATAACACATGTACAATCAGGTTACACATGTTACATAGTGTAGTTACATGATCTATACCAAAGGCCAACACGTGTATAGCCAGGTTACACATGTTACCTTTATGTGTAACACACATTACATCGATTGTAACATATTTTAGATAAAACATGATGTTACATGTGTTACACATGTTACATAGAGTATTTGCAAGTTCTACAGGCAAGCACTTGTATAGCCAGGTTACACATGTTACCTTTATGTGTAACTCATATTACATTGATTGTAATATATTTTAGATAAAACAGGATATTACATGTGTTACACATGTTACATAGAGTATTTGCATGTTCTACATCAGCGGCTAGCGCTTGTATAGCTAGGTTGCACATGTTAGAGAAAAGGATGTCGTATGTGTTAGACATGTTACATAGGGTAGTTGCATGTTTACACTAGAAGCCAATACATGTATACCCAAGTTACATATATTAGAGAAAAAAGCATGTAGCATATGTTACAAATGTATTACTATGCATAAATTGTTACAGTTCATGTGCAACAAAATACGTACACAATATATCCATCACACGTACACAATTTTCCTAAATTAAGTTACACCACACTAAATTTCTAACACACACAACAAATGCAGAGTTTTCGTTTTGTTCTGACAACGTAAACTACACTTTTGTTAGGTTTCTTCCTGGTTCCAGTCCTGCCCAACAAATGGAAAACATAAATATTAGTAGTCAGCAAAAGAGTGCTTGCTAAGATGAAGATACAACAATTACCATTCACCATTTCAATATCCACTCATATCACAACAAGTGTGTAACACCATGTATGCAACTTATATTGCCCCACAGTGTAACATATGTTACAACATACATGACAAACAGTTTAGAATGTAACTAGCAGAAATGTAGCTGGCAGAAATGTAACATATGTAACTAGTTATGCCAGCAAAAATTTGAAACATTTAACACTAATTATAAAAAAGAACAACTTAACCAACAAAACTTTGAAACATTTTCTGTAACAATTATGGATTTTCAAACTAAGCATCTACCAATAAATGGGATGCCCCACAAAAAACAGAAAACAAAATAAAGCAAATCCTATGCATAAAACCTAAAACAAACTCAACTCATAAATTATTGGCCAACAAACTGAAAATATCAAAAAAAGTAAAAATGATTTTAACGTAAACACAAAAACCTGCAAAATACATGAACATTAACCCTTTACTATAACACTTTGAGCACACAAAAAGTTATTAACAACCTTTTTACCAACAAATCAAGTGTGTTCTTGTTGTTAGTAGAACACTTACCAGATTTAAAACCGTTCGATATACACGATGAAAATCTTCAAACTTGCTTCTCTCTCTCACACACTTATGCGTGTGTTCTTGATGTTTGAGATGAACATGATGAAGATTGTTATTTCTCCCTCTAAACCTTCATCTTGCCATCGTTCTCTCTATAAAACAACAATCTTCAAAATTGATTCTCTCTTTAAAACAACAATATTCAAACCCGATTCCCTCTCTAAAACAACAATCTTCAAACCTGATTCTCTTTTTGAAACAAGAATCTTCAAACCTAATTCACTTTCATGGATGACAACTTCGTTTGAGCCATGTTCTCTCAAATATTCATGATTTGAGGGGGTAGTTCGAGACTTGATTAATCCAATAAATCTGTTTGCTTGCAAGTGTATGATTTAACTTGAGTATAGCTTTAGGTATGCTAGTGTATGATTTGGTTAGGGTTTTGGTTGAAATATAAACATCTAGTTACTCGAACGGGTTGTTTTTTTCTTAAACAAAAAGGTATCTAGTAAAAATTAAAATTATTCTTGCACACAAGATACATACTTACACATACGTAACGTGTATGTATTGAATTTAAGGCAAAACGTGACCAAAATCATACGTCAAATAACATGTTGTGCTCTTCTCAAGTTATTATCATTTACAACCATAATAAAATGATTTTAAATGTGTATCATTTCGAAATTAACTAGGGTCAAAAATACGGGTTGTCACATAAGAACCCCTATTTATAACCATTGATCAAGATCATCCAATGGCTAATAAATTATGAAGCTTTGTTGAATTAAATTAATTAAATACAATGATGAGCTTACTAAGAGTACTTGAAGGGTATTTAGGTAAAATTAACCATAACTGTAGTACATTATATATATTATAATATTATAAGATTTGACAATGAGATTTGACATATACAAAGGTAGACCATTTCTCTCATCAAACACACTATTTAACTCCATTTCTCACACACCTATCTCTCGTTTCTCTTTCTTCTCAAGAAATCAACATCTCTCTCCTATTTCTTCTCAAGAAATCAACAGATTTATTGGATTAATCAAGTCTCGAACTACCTCCTCAAATCATGAATATTTGAGAGAAAATGGCTCAAACGAAGTTGTCATCCATGGAAGTGAATTAGGTTTGAAGATTATTATAATATAACACTTTTTTTTTATTTAGTGAATTATTATATGAACAAGTCACCCTCTCAAATGGATCTCTGCTCTCTCTCGATTTTACACAACCAAACACCCACCATTTCCCCATAAATATTTACTTGCTGAAGTTGAATAGACCAATGGTAAACCATTAATTCTTCTCCTTCCTTCTAGACAAAGCATGCCCAGATCCCCCAATTATTTTTTATGCACACATCAAACACACTTGTGTGAGCTAAGCTGAGAAATAGAGTGAGAGACATGAGAGACTAGATGAAGACGTGGGGGACCAGCCACCTGGTCACGGCGGTGCACGGACGGCGGCAGTGGTGGTGGTGCTGTTATAATTTTTTTTCTTTCCTTCTCGGTTCCGGTTCGGGTCTTGTTTCGGTTCGGGGCAGCGAGTCAACGCGATTCAGATCCATATTCGGAGCGGGCCACCGCTCAACACCGGGTCAAACATATACATCTGGTCAAGAAGTCAACGCGGTCAGAATTGGTGCTTGGTTCAACTAGGTTCAGGTTCGGTTCAACTCGGTTCAACACGGTTCAGTTACGGTTCAACTCGCTTCAACCCGGTTCAGGTTCGGGTCAACTTTGGTTAAAATGGTCAACGACAGATTTTCGGGTCGGGTCAAATCCGTTCAACTCGGTCGGATTTGGGTTCGGGTCAACGGGTAAAACCGGGTCAGTTTTGGTGCTCAGGTCAACTGCAGTCAACGCAAGTCAAACGTGGTCAACTGGTCAACTGCTGGTCAACGCAGTCAACACAGTCAACGCGAGGCTAGGTAAAACATGAACGACGCTAACTTTATTATATTTTCTTATAAATATCATTTAAACGCGAAGCCGAGCTCGACCCGACCAACTACCGTTTATATATCGGCAATTTTAAGAATAACAACATTGATTAAAATTTTATTACATAAGTTGAAGTATGTTGGCCATCTTATTAATTCTGGTATTAATATATTCTTCAATACACATATGAACCAACGATTGAAAAGCTAAATCTTGTATATTGCATTTCTTTACGAATGGGACTACATATAATATTACAACACTTGCACTGAAGTCTTTTACCTGAAGCTAGTTTTGAAAACTAGAACATGGACTTATGTATATATTTTGCTTAAAAATACATTTTTGACGCAAGATTAATTTTTGTGAACGCATTTCAAATATCCATATAGTTTATATTAGCTTCACTTTTAGCGCGAACCCGAGCTCTAAACCGAACAAATTAGTAAAAATGTCATAATAAAAGTCACTCGTACTCGCACAATGGATTTCATATATAAATTGTGTATATATTAGTTAAAGCCGAATCGACGTATCGCGACATAATAAATATATATATTGGTTTAGTATTCGACAAAAAATGATGTTTTGCACACTTGATGAAAGATATATATAATTTGGTTATATTGAATTGTTGCGTTTTGAAAATATATCGACACTTTAGTTGTCGGGATTGTCCAAAAACAGAGAAAACTATACCCGATTTTCGTTAAAAATATATATATATATTTTATAATTTTAACACTAATGAAAGCGTATCGGGATCCAAATGAAGTTTAGAAAACTAAAAACAAGTATATGTTTACTTCGGACGATTTATACATTTCACAAAACAAATTTATAACGTGTCGACAAATACGGATTACAAGCCAACGAAACCCGAGAATTTATATCAAATTAATATAATTCTTTAATTTTATTTCGACGATTTGGATGCTTTTATAAACATAGTAGTTTATATTTATTTCAAACGGCAACGAGTCGGAGATTTCATAAAATAAATATAATTAATTATATTTATTTCAAACATCTAAAACAAAGCACGACATCTTATTGTAAGAGTATAAATAACGTCAATATTATAATTTTATTAATTATAAACGAGATGCAAGAGGCGTATGTCGGACACGTAACGTTTTGCATATATGCATATATACGTGTATATATATATACTCGCGTCTACAAAGACTACGACGAGTCATGCCGTTATTTTTCTATGTATCTTTGTTTACGACAACTAACACGACTTTATAAGTATATTTATATTTATATATATATATCCTGAATCATTCGGAAACTAAGTCACTTCCTAGACTTAGTATTTATCCTAATTACAAATGGGATCAGATAACCATAGATCGGTTATCTTAAGTCTAGATAACAACACCTTTTAGGATCATTGGTTACCGATTCGGTAGAGCTCGGACACGTAGTTTAGCTACGTTGTTTTATTTAGAAACTTATAAGTTATTCCTTGATAGGAATGCTATAGTTACACGCTAGCGAGTCATGTTTTGGAAACGGCATTAAGGAATCACATTAAGCTAGCTTTGCTCAAGGATATTAAGGTGAATTCCTAACCCCCACTTTAACTGTTTTTTTACAATTTTATAAATGTTTTCGGGGGTTGAAAGACATGCAAGTTTTGACAAAGTACACAAAATTTCGAGAAACAAAAGGATTCATATTTCTAAACCATGTTACGAAAGGATTTCAATTAACTCAAATGGTTTACGAAAGGTTTATACTCAAAATACCGGTTTTACAAAACACACGCGTATTTTCATAACGTGCATGAGTTTCATGGCTAGAGACGGGAATGTCCTAGCTACAACGGGACTGGATTGTCCTACAAACAACTAAGGGGACTGGTTGGTCCTGCTTACAGACTCAAATGGGCTAGGCCCATTCTCATTTGTGCGAGGCACAAGGAAACTAGTGGGCTAGGCCCACACATGCTCGTGCGAGGCACGAAGACACAAGGACTGGTTTGTCCTACATACAAATAGGAGGACTGGTTGGTCCTGCTTATAAACACAAGGACCGGATTGTCCACTACTCAACACTAAGGGCCGTAGGGTCGCTTAAAACTGTATAGTGAAGTCCTTGCTACATACTAGAACTATAACCGCCTGCTAGTCTACCGTCTTGAGTAAACGGTTGGCGAGGCACTTACTAGCTTGTGGTGGATTATAGGCTCATGCGGGGGCATGTTGTCTTTGTCGTACGCGGACATTGACGGTTATTCAAATATTACAAAAACAAGGTTTCATATGAGATGCCGAGGAAAATGATTTTATAACGTTTTCTCAACAATATTTAAACCGGTTACTAAAAAGATTTATTTTAAATCTTCTCGAACAAACTATGAACTCGCTCAACTTTATGTTGATTTTTCGCATGTTTCTTTCTCAGGTTCTCAAAAGTCAAACTATGGCACGGTTGGAATAGGAGAACCCATTTGGAACTCGAGTACTTAGCAGTCGTTCACTTTCTAGAAGTCTTAGTTTTAAACACTTCCGCTGTGCAATGAAGATACCAGTTGATCACACCCGGCTCTGATTTGATCGATTTATCGGGGTGTGACATGTTAGGTTTTCTTAGCACAAATAAGTTTTCTATATATCATTTCTATATATATATGTGTGTGTGTGTACTTTTGCCAAACATACCCAATATTATTATAATGAATGACAATTGAAGTATCAGGAATGAAGGGACGATCGATCGATTAAAAAGTTTGAACTGCACTCCCGCCCTAAGTCTCTAATTGGCCAATTCATCGTAATCGTTGTTGCCAGAGCAACATGCATGCTATCAGTCTATCAGCCGCCCTTCCAGTCAACGACTCCCCCCCCCCCCCCACTCTCTCATATCATATTCTAAACATCCCCAAATCCTCAACTTAGGTAATTTAATAAGAAAAAGTTCTTTTATATAAATTTTACTTTTCTGATTGATTTTTACTAGATTAGTTATTAGATTATGGATTAGTGGTTTAGATTATTTGATTATTGTTCAATTATTTGAATGTTACTACATGTGTATTTTGAGTATTCCAGCCTACTCTAGAATGTGTAATGTTAACTTGAAACTCGTTGGTTGATCACTTGATTGGAGTTTATATGGTAAATTTAGGCAATATGAATCAAAAGAAAATTTGGATGTACATATTCTAAGACTTCTGAACATATTAATGGCTAAGGGGTTGTTTGGCAACTTCTGAATGTTAAGTGCTGAACCATTAAGAGGTCTGAACCATTAAGTGCTGAACCAATAAGAGGTCTGAACCATTAAGAGCCAGTATAATGTTTAACCATTCAGAGGCAAATGTCTAACCAATTCAGATTAGAGGTCTTAACCATTCAGAGGCATGTCTTAACCATTCAGGCATTTGCTCGCGAAACAAACAGTCTGAACCATTAAGTGCTGAACCAGTAAGAGGTCTGAACCATTCAGAGCCTCATTAAGAGGTAAACAAAGTTTCAAAAGGTGAAAATGAGAAAAAAATGATCTTACACCCGACCCACACCGAACTAGACAAGCTTAAATTTAACGATAGACAAGCAACCTTCGGAAATTTTCTGACCCGTAGAAAACTTATGGGTCTGTCATTGTTTAACACTTAGGTCAAAAAAAAATATCAACACATTACTCAAATGAAATAAAATAAAAAACACGACATCATCATCATAATCGGCCTTTGTCCCAATTAGAAGTTTTGCAACTGGCTCCATATGCTCTGAAAATATCTTTGGCCCAAGATGGAAAAAATATTGAAACCCAACATGCAAGAATGTCATCATCTAAGATTTATGAATATTTTTATGTGTTATGCATGTAGGAATTTGTTCAGTTTAATATGTATTTTGCTATATTAATATCTATACACTAAATATTTATATCTATACACAAATTTGGAATCTAATATCTAAATTTATTTCTGTATTCGTAGTATCAAAGTCTGGAACTGCATTTTTATTCATAGATTATCTGTAAATTGGACAATCACATATTCACATTCATATCTGACAAATGAATACCCAAATAACATTAATATATGATCAAAAACAGGAAGATGCAAGAAGTTATGTAATATATGATCCAGATATCACTATTCCAATAATTTTGGTTTAACATTTACTATGTATAAATCTTATAATTACATAATAAAAACATACAAGTTATAGTTTATGTAATTATTCAATATTTTCAATCTTCTTTTCTATGTAGCATCATTAATTAACTAAAATCCCAAACTAATCAAATTTTTAGATTTGGTGTAATATTCTGGTAGAGGCCCATGTTCATTCCATTGTAAGCTATTGGAGCATACATCCACATGTCATCTGAGCTCAGCAACTACAAGAAAAGTAGAAAATTATAGTTAGTTGATGGCAACTGAAAACAGAATTATATGATATTATAGATGAAAGATTATTTTATTTTAGAATTGTTATTCTTAGTTACCTGAATTTGAAGCTTCAAGAACTTTACATATTCTACTGCTTCTTCAAGCATTGTGCTAATGTCAACTTTTGTACCATTTGGTACAAGGTTTTGAAGGATTCTCAATCTTTCATTTATCCTCTCTCTTCTTTTCTGCAAATTAACAAGTTCCTAATTAGATCATTATTTGACATATTGAGATGCGGTCAACGTCCGCTTTGTCTATTGCTGTTCTAAAAACATTGTTTTTTTTTCTTGAACAAAAAACATAGTACTTACCCTTGCATAGAGGCTTTGTGGATCAGTCGCGGTGCCTCTACTGGCTCTCGTCTTTACATTCGGGTTAACCGTGCCATCCATGTCTTGAGACCCATTACAATCATCACTTGAGCTACAAGAACTAGAACTTTGTCCATTCCTCTCCCCATTATTGTTGTTTGCATTTTCTGTGTCCTGATTCATCTGCTGGTTCTTCTTTGATTGCGCATTCGTCTTAGTTTTCTATAAATATCAAATACCGATAAAGATTCTGTAAGATTGTCTTCAATGGGAATAATATTTTATGTTTATATATGTTCTTGAAGATAAACAATAGATTCCACATTCTAACAATGACACATAAAATAATATACTTACAATCTCTTTGGAAACTCGAACTCTTTTCTTCGGGTTCTTATCAGTTTTTTGATTGTTGACTTCATCATCCACTGCATCCCGCAAATCGGATGTTACATGCTTCCTCTTGAGAGGGGTTTCGCAATTCGAAACAAGTGAATTCTCCATTCTAACCTTTTCTGCTGCTAGATCTTGTGTCAAGTAGAGACTTCCATCAGAAAACACTTGGGGTGGTATGCATGAGTTGTTGATCTCATTCATCATATGAAATTTGATGGATTGATCACACGCATCATTTGATAGTGGAAGATGAACATTAGAAGGACAAAATGGGAAACTTTCTTGATATGGGTATGAGAGGGGGATTGAGCCATTGCTAGCACCACTGCCACTAAAGCTGTTTTCTTTAGAGAAAGAATGGTGGAAATTAGGGTTAACATCATCAGAAGCATTAACTAAATGCTCAAATGAGTCAACATTGCTAGATTCGTCACTAACATTCAAAAACATGTTAGGAATTTCAAAGTTTAAGCCAAGATCATAATGACTTGACATTAACTCTTCATCACCACTAAAGATCTTGCCTAAAGTGTGCCATTCTTCATTAGAGAAGTTTCCAAAAGACTCCATTTTTTTTCTTGTACTTTTGATAGTGAGATAAAGTTTTGAAATGATTGGGAGACTTGAGGAACAATGGAACCTGTTTGTGCCATTTATAAGGTTTCAAGAATGTTAGTTAGCATTGACTAGATTAATTAATCACTAATCATTGAGTTACAAGGGTGATTCACATCAGCAGTCCACTCTTGGGCCAAGCTAACACATGGCAAAGTACAACTCATAAGTATGACTACCTACTTGTGCTTTAGAATTAAAAAATACAAAGGCGCCTTCATAAAACTATGTTTATTCTATTACAATAAAATAAATAAGTCTCCAAAACGAGCTCACACCCTAAATTTGCATCATACTCCTCTTGAAAACATTAATTAAGGGATCTTTTTTTGTTTTGCAGTGTAAAAACGGAGAAAGTATTTACTTATTTAACAACTTGAAGGGTTTCGACAAACAAAAATGGAGGAGGGTTGTGTACGTTTAGCACAACCCTAAAAAATGATAGATCGATTATCAATAGGGGTGTACAAGTACCTGTCATGACAGAGCAGATCGAATTGGAACAGACCTAAATCAGCATGCTTCCATCTTTGGTTTGTTTTACATCCAATCTGGTTTCCGGTCCGATCTAGAAGAAGGTAAAAAAAATGTGGACTTGGCCTAGCAGAACTAGCCATTTTGGATTCACCCAAGGTGTGTATGAAATCAGTGGCGAATCTAGAAAATCCTTACAGGGGCAACATTTAAAAAAAGAGTGACGAAATCGAAAAAAAAACGTCAATTTTTTGCAAAATTTACACTACCATGGAGTGTCAAGGGGCAACGGGGGTTATCCCTTGTTACAAGGTAGATCCGCCCCTGTATGAAATTATTATTCTATGTACAGTTCTAACCAGTGTTAAACAATGAAAAAGAAACTTTGGGTACATATTCTCATATTTGTTCATATTCTATTATTTGCTTCCAGTAGACTAGCTATATCATTGTCTCATTTTATTTGTAACTTCTTACTCTCAAGTGTTTGCTAAAGATATTAGTGATCTTATGTGTAGTTGTCAATTTTATATGTTTAAAATCATTGTACATAGCTCTACAGTCCACTATTAACATTTGGTTTTGCACAGCCTGAGCCTACATCACCTTTACCAAATGAATTTTCTTTCAAACATGTCGATATGGAGGCTATTTCCGAAAAGAGAAAGTTGGCTAGACGAGCTCCTTAAAAAGTAAAGGAACACATTGTGGTTCCCATTCTTGGTTAACTGTTATTGTGAAGCTTCAAATGTTTCTTTCTATCTATCTACAAGGCACTTGAATAAATCTGAAGAGGTACAAAATGTTTGGTTTATGGTTCGTAACGAACAAGTTAAAGAGTAAAACCGGCCTAACAATTGTATGGATTTGTTTCTAATTGTCTGAGTGGAAACTTCTTAAAAGGTTACTCAAGCATGCTTAACTGCTTAAATGTAGAGTTCTACCCTCCATATATATGCGCAAAATGCATTGGTGATACTGAGACGGGTTCATATACATATCATCTATTTTATGTAGATAAAACACATAACAAAAAGATGTGAAATTCATATGAAGTGTCATAAAAAATATATATATCTTTGTTTTCGGTTATGCTCGGTCCAAGTTAGGCCGTGTGGACCTAGTGACTTTGGCCTTTACAAACACTTAAACATTAATTACGACATTGTATTTTATAAACAATTTTTTTTTAAATGAATGCCAGAAATGCCGACCAAAGCTCATGGATTACATGGCTTATTTAATTTAAAAGAAAATAAAAACATAACAATCATTATTTATGATGGGTTAGCAATATTGAAGTATTATTTCATTGCTAGTTTATTGCTGGTCCTATGTTATTTATTTTAGTTATCGAATGATATTTCTTGTCGGTTATAAATTAGTTAGTGATGCTCGATTCTTACATACCCTTCTATCTCAATTAATCAATTCAAGTATAAAGAAACAACACATGTTCTATACTAACTTTTCAATTTTTTTTTATCTTACATTGCTAAAGAGCACTTCGTCTATTTTGTTCTAAAATAAAAGGTTTGGAATGATTGTTCACTAACTTTATATAGGGGCGGGAAATTTTTGACATGATCTGAAACACAACATGAAAAGCAGGTTTTAGGTTGACCAATACAACCCGTTTCAGGTTGACCTATTTTAAAACCACGTCGGATTCAAGTTGAATCGTATAAGAAAATGGGTTGACCCTAAAAGTCGTTTAAGTATTTAGAAAGAAAAAAAAACTTTCCAAACTTTACTTTTGGTTTTCTACGTTTTACATATTTGGTCATAATAATGTTAGTTTTGTCACACTATATCATCTATTTGTGACACTTATACTCACCATTAAACACGTTACGGATAACGTTCTACAACACAACAACCTTCTTATAATTCGTCAACACAAAATAGGTTAAGCGAGTCATGTTCGGGTTGACTCGAATTTGTGTATGCAGGTTAATTAGGGTTGATCCAAATCTTTGACACGAACAATAATATGAGTCGGGTTCGCGTTGCACCTGTCAACCCGTAACCCCACCAACCCGACACGATTGACACCCCTAGCTTTACATATGTGAGGGACGTTATCGAGAAGTGAAGTTACCATAAAGTACACTTTTACGAAGTGTTTTGAATATATAGATTAGAAATTTATGTAACCGTCACACTTTCTCTTCTCACTATTTCAACTATTATCTTCTACACGTTACACACAAATGTATCTTCTACACGTTACACACAAATGTATTATGCGATTATTAGATTTCTTAATATGTTAATGGTTATGAAGTAAATGTGAACTTAGATACGTCCGAACATAAAAATTAATCATTGATGTATGTTTAGGTTGGTGGAAAATTGAGATGAGAGATAAATAAAACTAGTTTGAAAAATTAGGGCTGGCCTCATCGTGCGTGGAAGTCTGACATTCTTTAAGAAAATAATTCAATAGAGTTCGGAAAGGCGAGTTTAGAAGCCGACATATGAGAGCACGAAGGGTGCCTTATGTCCCCTCAGATGCCCTAAAAAACTAATCCATAGGATACCACAAAGATCTTTATTTTTCTCTAAAACAGAAAAATATATATTATATATATAAAAATATATAGTTTTTAACAAACTTATAATAAAAACAATATCATTTAATGAATACAACTGGAGGTCTCAGCATATATAACTGTATTTTACTGTATTTATTACTTATTTAAAAAGAGTTCTGAATGCAGAAGTAAGCTACACTTGGAATTAATCCTAAAATATATGATAATATATATTCAAGATAATTATGATTTTGGGAGATTAACCTATGTTATTACTAAAACATTTCTGTATTTAGTTTTTCTAATATATAGTTTCTTGATTTAGCCTACTGTTAATTAAAGAGAAACCCTCTAAACTACAAAGATATGCACACTATCCAATTTTTAAACATATTAACACTATTATAATACAACTTGTAGGAGTTTAATTAGTGTTGGTTATGGCTTGAACATGAAGTAGATCGAGCCTAGACTCTTCTCAATCTAGGATACATATATTGTGTTGGGATGGAGATCTCTACCATCCAAAGAGGAACAGAGAAACCAAAGATTATTGTTGCAAATTCTCAATATTAACTGTATAAAGAATTTTGAGAAATGTTATTATAATCCACATCAAGGATTCATAAGGTATGTGTATTGTTTTTGAGTTTATGGTTATAGTGTTATACCCAAATCTAGGTTTTTGTTTTCAAAAGGTGTAAATAACACCTTAAGGCAATCTAAAATCATGTTGTGTAAAATATTTTGGCTAGTGTTGAGGTTAATTTAAATTATTAAGGCTGATCTCAAGTTTGTATTCAATCTTGTGTTCTAGTGAATATGTTGGATTGTATCGCTTACATTATCATCTATTGTGAAATGTAATATTATTAAAAACTAGAAGAACTTCATTTTTTTAACGGCGAATCACTTTATATATAGAAATAAAGAGTCAGCAAGGGGCTGAGAAACTAAACAGAAAAACTCCCAAAAACAAACAACAATCAGATACAATCTATAACATTAAAAGTTTTCCAATTATCCCACGATAGCGCTGGAATAGAAGATCTTTGGCATACCCACATAAACGAGTCCTCTTTGATAAGTTCCACTATGTTGCGTGGGTGTAGAAACTTACCATCGAAGACTTTAACATTCCTGGCATGCCAAATCCGCCAAACTGTTGCGATCGCGACTGTCATAACCAGCCGTTTCCATCTTCTGGACCCTGGATTGTCTTTGATAGTCTTCAGCACCTCCTCCAGACTCACCGCATTCAGTGGGAACGGGCTTCTGATCCACACAAAGATTTGCCACCAAACATCCCTTACCAAAAGACAATTTGCGAATACATGGTCTGCATCTTCCACACCAATGCCGCACCGGTCACATCTCGCATCTGGAATGTTAACACCTCTGGCTATCAGCTCCGTTTTGGCTGCAACTTTACCCGTAGACGCACGCCAAAAAAGCATTGGAATAAACCAGTTTTTAAAGTGTCAAAATAGTTCAAATGGAACTGCAGATCAAAGGTTTCAGTTGAGTTTTGGTGCGAAACTCATCATGAAAGTGCATGTTACCAATCAACTAGTCGTTCTTAATCTAAATGTAAGTTGCGGATCCTTGGATCCCTTCTCTCATTCATCCAATATATAATAATACAATCGCATATTTTGGGATAAAATACAACTGATTTACATGAAATATGGAAACAATGTTATGATAAAATATATAGGCTATCACACTCTTGCAGTCGAAGCGGGAGGTGACCGTATGCTGAGACTGGATCTAAAGTCTTCAAAGAGAACATGAGGCATGCCTTTGGTGAAGATGTCGGCAATCAGATAACGTGATGGAACATGTAGAATACGAACCTGTCCTTTTTGAGCATGCTCATGTACGAAATGAATGCCAAGCTCTATGTGTTTTGTACGCTGATGTTGAACAGGGTTCCCAACCAGGTAGATGGATCTGACGTTATCGCAGTATACCAAGGTGGCTCGTGTAAGCGGGTAACGAAGTTCATGTAGTAAGTTGTGCAACCAAAAAAATTTAGCAACCACATTAGCCACCCCACAATATTCGGCTTTAGCACTTGAACGAGAGATGGTAACTTGACGTTTAGAGGACCATGAAATCAAGGTGTCATCAAAATTGTCACACCCCAACCGATGGCGGAAACATCGGGATGAGACGAACAAATTGCTAAAAACTTCATAACACTATGTGACAATATAGATTAAATTCAAATTTCATTCAAGACTAAATTGTCATACAAAAATTCCAAATAATAGTTAATAATTGTTTCAAAACGTCAACATCAAAATAGATAAATTAATCTAGGCGTGTATCTAAGCAATCCTACTAGATTTCTTGCATCATCAGCTTTCCTGCAACATGTATTAAAAGCGTAGATCAATACAAAAGTATTGGCGAGCATACAAGTTTGAATGTAAATATAAGTATAAAAGTTGTTCAAGTCACATGGCATTATATATTCAAATAGAATGAGCATACATAACCAACTTGTGCAAAGCGATAGTATATAACTAAAATCCTCAACTAGCATGCTTAATAACCTAGGCATAATGATATAGCATGGACATAAAATTGGGAACTAGCACGTATACCTAACATAAACGCAACAAATAGCAGGTATATACAAGTTGAGTATGTCTATTTCATATAAATATAAATTTTGTTAAAAGATACATGTTGCACCCCAAAACGCGTTTAAGTATTAAAAGGGGTCGAGTATGCTCACTTTTTGTGAAGCGTCTTTTAGTGTTCCGCGAAGTGTTGAATCTGTCACACCCCAACCGATGGCGGAAACATTGGGATGAGACGAGCAAATTGTTCAAAAGCATCGTAACACTATTGTGACAATATAATTAAATTCAATTTCATAATACTAAGAATTCAAATACAAAGTTTCGAATAAAGAAAACAAGTATAACATAATATTTATTTAAGGTGTTCTAAAGCTTGTCCTAACTTGATTTCTTGCATCATCAGCTTTCATTTAGCGAAGCTTCTCTTGGAACTTTCATGATGAGTCGACGGTCGAAAGATGGAATACGGAGATCACCTCGCATGGGTAAACGAAAGTTACAAAGGTGTTGTTAAAATAAATTTTCATTTATGTTTATTTTTATACAATTACTTGAATCTGGTAAGTGTCGTTTCATAAAAAAAACATTATCTTTTAGCGGATTTTAACAAAAAAACGGGCAGAGTTTCCTCTGTTTTTTGGACGATCCCGACAATGCAAGTTGTCGATGTATTTGTCAAAATTCAACAATTTTATAACAATATCTGTATGTACTTTTGTAAGGTTACCAAATACAAACGAAATAAAAATTTACGTTACGATGGTTGGAATTCAATTTTACGCTAAGTAATAAAAATTACATACAGTAATGTAATCAATATAATGAACTCAAGACGTTAAAATTTTACCGAACATCGAATCTGACCAGGTTGACCGGAGTTGACTGTTTGACCAGATTTGACTTGAGCCGAAACCGAACCGAAGCTGTCGTTTGACTAACGTTGACCCGAATCCCGAAACAAAACCTGAACACAAACTGAGCACAACCCGAACCAAACATAACCCAAACCCAAACTGAGTAAACCCAAATGTGGACCGTACCGAGTCTGACCCGAAACAAAGCCCGAGTCGCGAATCTGTCTCGAACCATAGTCTGATACTTCAAGATCAAACAAAGTGGTACTGAAAGAGAACCACCATCGCCACCGCCGGAGAATAGCTTAACCGGTTGCCGGAGACGCCGACCCATCGCCGCCGCAGACGCACCAGACCTGACCCGACCCAAGCCAAACCCATCTCGAATCCGAACATGAAGTCTAAGCTGACCCTGAACCACCGCCGTCGCAGGCAACGGTCGTCGGTTAACGGCTCAGTCGTTCCCGTCTCTCTCCCTTCGATATATATATCTCTCTCTCTATTCTCGCTGCCGTGCGCCACCACCAGCTGGTGGTGGCCGGCTGGTTAATCGAGGGGTAGTGGGGGGTTGGTGTGGTGTTTTGAGGCGGAGAAAGGAGGTGCCAGAGATATCGGGTGAAGGGGGTGTTGGTTCGCAGGTGTGGCCGGAGAAGGAGGGGGAGGGTCGGCCGGACTTGCTCCGGCGGTCGGAGCTGCGAGAGAGGGAGACAGGGGGGTGGGGCGGCTAAAATGTATGTGGATGTTGTGTGTGTGTGTTTATTTTATAAGGTAGGGTTTAGATAGGATTAGGGTTTTTAGGTTGGTTTGTGTTGGGCTTAAAGCCCGATATCTAGTTTCTAGGATACACGAATGGCCCGGTCAAGTTAAGAGTCCCGTGTACGAACGCGAGTTTCGTATAAATGATGTATTATTTCATTAGTTATTATTATTATTATTATTGTTATCTTTATTGTTATTATTATTATTTATAAAAGAATGAGTAAATAAATAATAATAACAATGATAAAATTAGACAAATAAATAATTTAGCGGTACGACACGCATTTTCTAAAATAAAATTTTACGGAAACGCGAGGCGTTACAAAAATACACACAATAACCACCGTAGACATACGAGTGTCTAGGTAACCACCCGAGTCCGCATCGGTATAAGAATGAAGGTCAGGTTGGTGGGCCAATGTAACGTGAGACCGTAAGACGAAGTACCTTTCATGTAGCGAATGATCCTCTTAAGAGCATTCCAGTGAGTGGTCTTCGAGGAATGCGTGTGAATGTAAATTTGTTGTACCGCATAGCTAATGTCATGACGGGTGAACGTAAGATATTGTAGAGCTTGGGCCAAGCTAAGATACAGAATAGGTCACCAAAATCATCACCCGAAGTGCTAAGTTTGGAATGTGTGTTAACAGGTGTGGTGACTGGGTTGTAAGTCTGCATGCCAGCACACTCAATAATGTCAAGGGCATACGCATGTTGAGAGAGAAACGTACTATCTCGATGGCGAGTCACGGAGATGCCAAGAAAGAAACTTAGAGGACCTAGGTCCTTTATAGCAAATTCACTTGCAAGACATGCCATTAGTTGATGACGTAGGCGATCAGAAAAGGTAATCAGAAGGATGTCATCCACATAAAGAAGAAGAAAAGTGACGTCTTTACCATGGTGAAGTTTAAATAAAGAGCCATCACATTTGCTATGTGAAGAAACCCAAGGTGAATACATAATCAGTAAACCGTTGGTACCATGCCCGGGTGCTTGTTTTAAACCATATAAAAATTTCATTAGGATGCATAATCAGGAAATCTCTTGTCCTGGAAGCCCATAGGTTGATACATGTAGACCGTTTCATTCAGATTCCTATGAAGAAAGGCAGTTGTGATAACTAGTTGATGAACCGCCCATGACTCAGACATAGCAATAGATATAACTATTTGAATCATGGCGGGTTTGACAACGGGACTAAATGTCTCACCACAGTCTATACCCACCTTCTGTAATTGTCACACCCCCATTTCCACGTGTATCCCGGTGGGCCCCGTGGGGAGTATTGTGACGTACAGTTGATATCATCATAACCAATAAAACACAGAGCAACATAGCGGAAGTCTTGGAGTAAAATATAACTATTACAAACCATTCGTGTCCAAGTCTTCAAAATACAAATATACACAAGGCTTGTAATAAGATCCACATGCGGATCGGAAATAAACATACACAAAAGGATAACAGCCTCTACAGGCAAAATCAAAGATCGCAACTCCTTAGTATTAATGCCCCGCAGCTTCCGGCCTATTTTGTACTTGTACCTGTAACTTGATCTTTTGAAAATACGTCAGTTTACACTGGTAAATACAATCAACCGACCCATTTTGAAAATCCTTTCGAACACTAGGCACATTTTTTATAAATAACTTGGGACAGTACAATTGACCTTGTATACAGATTTGCATGTCTGTCTTTTACATATAGGGCGCAGTACAGAAACCGAGACATGATCAACTGACACACCACTTCTGAACTTTCACACAGAAAGTTAGCAGTTACCGATGTATGCCTACACCAATGCTTAAGTCGTGGCCACTAACACTTTAGTGAGCCAAGGATATCCCAGACACGGTCAAGCCCACCCCCAATGTTTTGGTTTCAGACAAAACAGATTAAAACCGGGTTATGTATTATAGTTAATTATCACAACTGGATAAAACATGATTTCCATACCCCACCAAGCAGTAATAGTTTACCGTATCCCAAGCCCGTATAGGGAAAATAAGTTAAATGTATTTACCTAAGGTTAAGTCTTCAAGAAGTCAAAACTCAGCCGCAAATCAAGACAAACACAGGCACAATCTACCACGAAGGCGTCTAGTCTGGAGTGATGGTATTATTAACCAAATTAGAATGCTAACAGGTCCTTAGTTAAGTCTTAGACTTGAACCGGCTAGTCTTATGTTTAAACAATTACGGTACGATACGCTAGATTAAGCGGTGACCGGAATAGGATGTTAACTGGACTCGACAAGTATCAAGACTTGTATAATATGGGTTTACCAATAACATTCTGGATTTTGATAATAAAATGACAAGGTTAAACCCGTTTCGGCTAAATTACGTAAACTAGTTACGTATGCTTAACCGTAAGCGTATAAGCTTAATTGGGTAACCGAAAGAGTCATATACAAGTTCCATATGCTATTATATTTAAAATATGTTATTATATCAGTAGGTTCCCAAAATATAGGCCCGTAATGTATTTAAAACCAAATTATGCCTTATAAGGGCATTTTGGTCATTTTATATAATTTGTAAAAAAGGTTTATGAAGAATCTGATGTCAATGTGCATATTCTGTAAATATATTTATTTTATGATGTTATAACAGTATGATATCAAATATATGTGTGTTTGATAGTTTTAAACTAAACTATGTGTGTGTTTGATAGTTTTAAACTAAACTATGTCCCGTAGGGGCATTTTGGTAATTTCACACATAGCTTTGAAGCCATAATTGGGATTCTGAGTTCGAGACTTGTACTTACTGTAAAATTATTGAAGTTAAGTTTATAAATCAGTAGGTAACAAGTCTTGGCTCATAATTATGGTTTTAAACCATACTATGCGTCGAAAAGGTGTAAAAGTCGATGAATGCCGTTAAATGCGGTGTTTATGATAAATTGAAGTTATGACCTGTTTTATATAACCAAAATATGTCATTTAACATATTGTATCAGTAAGTAAAAGATTTGATGACAAAACGCTTGATTCAAGTTATTGGTGCGGAAAGGGTATTTTAGTCTTTTATCGGCATTTAACGAGTCTTAGGCCTTCATTCAGGTTGTAATCTGAATGAATACCCCAATATGTCCTATTTATCATATTACATCAGTAGGTAATAAAGTTTACTAAAAAAATTATTTTTAAGTCATCTAAAATGCCGAAAAGGGCATTTTAGTCATTTTAAGTCGTAAACTCATCTTTTATGAAAACTTTGATTCATTATCAGAATCTTGACATTAATATAGTTAAGTTATATTTACAAATCAGTAGATAATTTGTTCGTATGTCTACAAGTGTTTAAAACCTTGATTTATATAAATAGGGACCTTTTTGCAAAGTTTGAACATAATTATGGAACTTGCATAAAAACCCAGATTTCTAATGAACCATGTAGTGTAACCTTAGGAGGTTATACTATACTTAACCATGGTCCTAAAAAGACTTAAGGTCAGTAGCCTAAGCGGCTAAATCGGGTCAGAATCGAAAGTCAAAGCAGAAGTCAAACTTCGTGACTTTCGGTTGTGAACCGACTCTAGACCAAGAGTTAACGAGTCAAATCAGTTTATACAAGTTCTAACACTTATTTATAAGTCGTTGATACATCAAAACATATTTTATAACATCTATATAATCAGTTATGAATTTTATGAAATCTGGCCAGTTTGACTTTTGTTGACTTTTACCTTGACTCGTCAATTGGTCAAGAATTCGTGGTAATCTGGAGATGCCCTTTTGAGGGATTAACACACGATCATGAAGCCACTTTCATTACGATCAATGGCTGGACCATCAAGGTCTTAGCTCAAAGTCAAGGCGTTTTTACGTCAAGACTTTGATCTTAGCTTAAATCCTAATGAAAAAGACTTAGCACGAATTTGAACACTTACACAAGGTCCCAAAGGTTTCTAAGAGCATAAAGGAATGCTTGAAAATAGCCAGGAGCTTCTCTTTGATGAACTTGGTGAGTTAAAGTGTATGTAAGTTGTTGCAACTCACCAAAAATGTCATCTTAAAGCTAAAGAGGAGCTAGGAGGGGGTTGCCAGGTGTTATAGGATGTCAACAAGTTTCCATGGACGTGTAAGAACCAACAAAAAGGGTGGCAAGGCGACAAGAGGTGGCAGAGCAGGCAGCTGCCACATTTCTGCTCGCTGGCAGGTCCTTGCGGACCGTATGGGCTTTGCCTTACGGTTCGTAAGGACCTTAGGCGCCCATGGTTTTGGTTTTCCTTGCGGACCGTATAGCATGAGCCTTGCGGTCTGCAAGGGACCTTCAGAACTTGAAAAAAAATTGTTTTTCATTTTAAGCCCCTCAACTTTGATCACTTAACACATAGTGATTATAATTTAGCGAATTTGCGAATTTGGTCCCTCTCGTTTATACGTACTTCAACCGAAGATTACCGGGACATGTGTCGAAATAAAATTGGACGTAAAAACACGTAGTGTTACAGTAATCGACCATCACAAACTAAGGGCTTTGTAACGCTCAAGAGTACCATCAGACTTGAATTTATGCGTAAACAACCACATGTTCGTATAACATTCATATGTGGGTGTTCCGGTACCAATTCCTATGTCTCGCTTTTAATAAGAGCGTCAAACTCATTGGCCATGGCTTTATACCACTCAGGTATGGACAAGGCATATACCGGGTTTTTGGGCATGGGAATAATGGTGGAAGCGTGAAGATTGAGTTGTCTTTTTGGTTTTGTGATACCGTCCATAGCGCGGGGGCGCATTGTTCGGGTAGTAACAGGAAGCGGAGGTGGGATGCGAACTGAAGAATGGTGAGGTGGCGTGAGGATGTCATTGTTAGGTAAGGGTGTGGAGATGTTGGGTGAGGCGGGTGGTTATGGGCCGATAGGTGGATGGGCGGAAGGTGATTGGGTTTGGGCGGGCGTGGGAAGTTGAGTCGACGGGTGGGTCGAGGATGGGTTGTTGGGATGAAGGTGGGTCGTTGTTGGGATGAAGGTAGGCGGAGGGTGATGTTGGGCCTTAAGGATGGAATTGTGCGAGTGGGCTGATGTAGGGGTGTTAGGCGATGAGGTGTGTGGTGCAGTTTGGGCCGTAGAGTGTGAGGGCGAAGCCTGCACAAATGGCCACAAAGTTGGTGATAACGAGGAAGTCAGGAACTCGTGGGATGGGGACGGTGTTATAGTGTTGTGGAAGGGAAAAGTAGTCTCGTTGAACACGACATGGCGTGAAATAATGATTTGGCGCATTTGAAGGTTGAAGTATTTGAAACCCCAATGGGTGGAAGGGTAACCAAGGAAAACGCATGGAAAGGAGCGATGGTCAAGTTTGTGTATAATGGTAGAAGGGATGAGCGAATAACAAAGGCAGTCGAAAACGCATAAATGATCATAAGAGGGAGTTGCAGTTTTGTTTTGCTTGTTTTTGTTGGGTAGGATATTTATAAGGTAGGTGGCAAAAAGTGTTGGGAAGGGAAGCATATGCGAGAATGATGCGTATCATATTATTTATGGTACGAATTATTCTTTTGGCTTTGCCATTTTGTGACAATGTGTGTGGGCATGATAGGCGAAAGAGCATACCTTGTTGGTTAAAGAATTGCTAAAAAGAAGAGTTGACATATTCTGTACCATTGTCACCTTGAAATGTTTTAATGGGGCAATTAAATTGTGTTTGGATTTGTTTGTGGAGGTGGCAAAAATCCGAAAAAACTTGTGATTTCTTTGATATGGGATAAGTACACAAGAAATTTGTGAGATCATCTAGGAATAATATATAGTATCGATGTCTTCCTGAGCTTAAAATTGGTGAAGTCCATAGGTCATTGTGAACAATATCAAAAAGGGTAAACGAACTTGTAATAGAATTAGTAAAACACAAACGTACACTTTTATTATAAACACACGACTGATAAACTTGTTAATTCAATTTATCAAAGTCAATAGAACAACAATTTTTAAAGAATGCAATAAAGGTTGTCCCGGGTGCCCGAGGCGTTGGTGCCATAGTTAAGAAGAGATAGCTACAAAGGTGGAAGGTGTGGTGGAGTTCCTAGATCTAAGCAGCAAGGGGTGTAGATCACCGTTGCTATTGCACTGGAGGATAGGTATCCGGATCTTGTAATCCTTCACAAGAAAACCAAACGGGTCATATTCAGCAAAACAGAGGTGTCAATGGTGAACCGACGGACATAGATTAAATTTTTAATCAGCTTGGGTGCATAAAGAACATCTTTTAGGATAAGTGGTGGTAAAGGTGGAGGTAAGGTTTGGGTTCCTTGTCCGATAACTGGGATGGTTGAGTCATTTCCAAAAATTATAGTTTGTGGTATGTTATTATTAAAAAAAGAGACTGAAAATTGCCTGAGTTGTTGGTCATGTTGCATGTTGCTCTCGTGTCCATGTATTGTGCCGGGTCCAGCTGGTTGAGGGACATAGCGTATAAGGCTTGTTCAATGTCAGTAGGTGTGTAAGTAGTTGCGTGGGCCTGCTTTGGTCTCGGGCCGAGTATATCGTTGCCACTGTTTTGGGCCTAGTAGTGGTTGTTGGATATGGGCAATGTGGAGGTACTCACTATTGTCACTAGTTGTTGATTGGCTGGCCTAAGGTGGGTTTTGGGCCCAACCAAGCTACTGTGGCTCGACCAATATAACCAGCCTTGCGATTGGCCTCGTGGTCCTGCTTGTGATGAGTTACGACCACGACCCGTTGCGCCCCTTCCCCTACCGCGACCTCGATCTGAGTAGTTTGAGCCACAATAATCAATGTTGGAGTTAGAAAATGGTGGCGGGTTCTAGGATTCATTTGCGGCGAGAGCGGTTACAACCGATTGAGCCGAGTGGAGAGCTTGCTCAACCATCCTTGTTTCAACCATAATAAGCTTGGATCGTGCATTGATAATGTAAAACAAAAGTTATTTTAGAATAAAGTTTGTTGTTTAAAAAGTCAAACCATCATAATCGATTCAGTTCATCTTTGTGCCATTTTATGATACCAAATATATACTCTAATTTGAATACAAATTCATTTTTGACAATATTTATACTGGATTGTCAAAAAAACCAAGCAAAACTACGTACTTCGGTTTTTAGAAAAAAAGTTAACGAACGTAATTTATTTAAAAATATCAAATTAAATAACTTATTTAAAAAATATAAAACTATACCGTACAAACACTCTACTTTATTGGGAATATAACTTTGTGTTCAATGTATTTTATGTCGTCATGTCGAGAAAACTATAAAAACAAATACGGTACCATTACAAATGTTGTTTGATTGTTATATGTTCGGTTTGTGATGATAAAAAATCAACTATATATGGCTCGTTCGAATAGAAATTTTATCAAATTGTACATAATTATAAGTACATGATGAAGCTAATAAAAAAAATTATACCGGTGTTATATGGTACAGTACTGATATTATTCACACAATATTTAAAAAAGAAAATTATTAAAAGTTAAAACTAAAGAAATATGTTTAAAGTTAAAGTAAATATAAGAGTAATCTATTGTAATATTTAAATGATAAAAATATGAAAAAAATACTATATATGTTATTATAAAAATAAATTTTCTATTCATGATCACTTTTCAATTATCTTGACGTCGCGCATTGTGACGAATGAAACAAATGATGATGTAAAACAAACGTTATTTGAAAACGAATTATGTTGTTTAGAAAACCAAACCATTAGAATAGGTACGGTTTATTATCGTACCATTTTATGATAACAAATAAATACTCAATTTTGGATACAAATTCGTTTTTTAACAAAACTTATACCATAATATCCAGGAAAAAAATTAAGGAACGAAAGTTACTAAAGAGATATCAAATTAATTGATAAAGAAAATATAATTAAAAAAACAATAAAAGTATTAAAAACAAATGATAAAGGAAATATGATTTTAAAAAAAAACAAAAAAACATGTTAAAACTTAAAATAAATATAATATCATAATAAAATATTATAATATTAAATAATAAAATATTAAAAAACTAATTATCACTATAAAAATAAAATCACTCTTCATACCTACCCACTTTCTAATTATATATATTAGTTTTTTTCCCGAGAAATACATAATGTTAGTAAGGAAATGATTTTCATTTAAGTAAGAATAAAATGCTAAAATTGTTTCTAAGGTTTGTTCATTTTTAACGGTAAATTTGTATCACTTACAGACCACTGAAGTATCATCATGCCATCAACGGAACCACTCAATTATATCCATCTCCACAACAATGCTTATACACTAATTCAGGAGAAAACCTAATAAATCTGGGAAAACCTCATTGTGCGATAATCGAACCCAGGACCTAATGGTCTCTAAGCCTTATCTCACCCCAGTATGCCACTAGGCTATAACCCCAAGGGCAAGGTTTGGTCACTTTTGTCGCTTCAGCCTAAAAATGAATTTTTTGTAACTGTCATTTCCATCCAAATCACCAACTCAGTTAAAATGTATCATTAACTCATAGACGATTTTGTCAATTCCCAAACCTCATGGACGTTTTTGACAATTTACCCATTTATTCTTTTATTTTATTTTTTATCTTAAAATAAAAAAACAAAAAGAATAATTATAAATATAATATATATATATATACATACACACATTTGTATATACACACTTATTTTTTTAATTTTCTATTTACCTTTAAAATAAAAAATACTAAATTAACCATAATATATATATACACACACATTTATAATTTTACATATATACACATATTGGCGAAGTTTGCCTCACCGATTTTTCACTCGTAGTGATCATTTTAGCAATAAATTTCTTTTTATATAGTGTAAAATAATGGATTTTTAAGAATCTGGCCCCAACAATTTGGATTTTGAGAGTCTGACCCAACTAAGTTTTCGTTAAAGCTCCGGCACTGGAGCTGATCATTTTTATCCAAACCCCGAAACCCAACCCGAATTCAAAGCCACCCGAACCCGAATTAGCGAATATCCAAAAAATCTGAACCCAACCAATCGGAACTTTAAATGGTTCAGTTATCGGGTCACTCTTTCCCTACCAAAACCCCGAACAACCCGACCCGAAAAACCCGAAACCGGAAAAAAACCCTAACATTTATTGTTTTTTTTTCTTATAGAAGTGTTTTGGTTTGAAGTCTTTAATATATGAAAAATTAAGTTTTGGGACTTTTAAATATTATAATAGAGTATTATCAAATAATGTTTGAACTTTAATGATATTTTTACAGTAGCAATATAAATTTTGATGATATCTTGTAAAAGAAACATTAATTTTTCATTTTACATCTAACCCAGAAAACCGAACAACCTGACCCAAACTAACCTGAACCCGAATAACCCAAAACCAACTAACCCAAATTTTAAATGGGTCAATTATTGGGTTAATTTTTCCTAGACAAAAACCTGAACAACCAAACCCGAAAAACCTGAAGAAAAAACCTGATGAATACCCTTATCCGCCATTTTATACACGCACCATACACACTCTTTCTCTTCTATTATTTTCTCTTCTCCACCTCCACCTCCATAACCATCACTGCTGTCGCCACAACCATCTTGTCTATCTCAGCACTTGTACCCTATCTCTTGTAGTACCAAACATTATTAATTTATTATTATTTTTATTTAAAGCTAAAAAAGAAAATTAAAAAAATAAGTGTGTAAGTATATACATGTGTGTGTATATATAAATGTGTGTGTATGTATATATTTTTATTTAAAATTATTTTTTATTGTTTTTTGTTTAAAGATAAAGATAAAATTTATACAATTAAAAAACGGAAAATGCCAAAATTGTCCCAAGGCTTGAGAATTGCCAAAATCGTTCATGGGAGTTAACGATATATTTTAATCGAGTTACTGATATGGATGGAAATGACAACAAAAATGAAACCTCATGGTTCCAGTTACAAAAAGTTTCATTTTTTATTGAACTATGGACGATTTTGACATTTTCTCTTTAAATAATTCTAGAAAATACAAATATAAATATAAATGAAGTCATTCGTATAAATATGTCATTTTAAACATAATCAAGGTAATGGTAAGTGTTTATGGGCGTAAATGAGTCGAATCAAGCCTAAGTTCTTCTCGTTTAACTACAAGAGAGCACGGATTCGAACTCGGCTAATAAAATAACAAATTAAGTACACTTTTTTCAATCATTATAGAGGGTTTTTTTCAATCATTATAGAGGGTTTTAAGAAATTTTGTATTTGACTTTTAACTTTACATAGTTTATATTTATAATATAAGAAAGTCATCTTGTTCTTCTCCATCCATATCTTCTTCCACAATTTGTCGGATTTTCTTCTCTTTTTAAATGACGATGTTCATATGTTAAATGTGTGGTATGTTGATGATGATACGTAAGAGCCGCCTTAAACAGTTCTTATAATAGATTAGAACAATCATAACATCATCGATCTAGTAATCCATAAAGCAATATTCAATGTTATCAACTACATGATTTGTAAAACCACAATTCAAAAAATTAATAGAGTAATATCTATTTACGCATGTAGACGTACTTTAAAGAATGTTGATTTAAGGTAACTAAATTTACTTCAAACTAAAAGGAAACCTGAATAAACATCGATGCAAGTTTAACATGTGTGGAGTACACACTCATTCGAGACTAGTACAGTGTTAGGCACCGAAAATCTCAGGGTCCAGAGTGTAGCGCCCTGGAGGTATCTAAGGTTCGAGCCCCAGTCGGGGTCCAAGGGGTTGAAACCATGGGGGGTATCATTGGTAAAGGGCTTCTAAAACCAATTACCATATTAATGAGCTTTTGAAAATGGCTTTTAGTCTACATAGTTGGTAGAAACATTAGTAGAAGTTGTGTGATTAGTGAAAACTAATTGATCAGGACGTTGTGTCACCAAAAGAGCTGAACACCTGACAGACGGTGTACCACTACAAGAGCTGAACACTCTCTGGTGTAACACATGATGAGACGAAAACCCAGGTAGCACCTCTGCAAAAAGGCTAGGTTCAATTCTTTCAATCCATCATTGCATGGCCGGCTCTAAAGGTGGGCGGGGAGGACCACCGGTCGGGCCCGATATTTCGAATGGCACGTTATTTTTTAAAAAATTCCGATATGTATATGTAAAAATAAATTAATTAATAGGGTATACCTATACAAACACCAACATAGGCCCAACTACAAAAATATTTTTATGGTTTAGATTAGCTATTAGGCAATTGGAATTAGGTTTAGACCTTTAGTGATCATAATACTCAATTTCGTTAAGACACAAGGGCATATTTTTCGAGCTCAAACAGGTTACATGAATTCTCAGGGCCGACTCAGCATCATTGCCTAATGTACTTGTTCCATTAATGAGTTTCATATTAAGTTTATATATTTAGAGAAATTAGGTGTTAATATATATTACTCAAGGTGATGAAAAGAAGAACTTAAAACCAAAAACTCCAATATCAAACAAAATCTTGTAACGTACGTAATTCCCCTCATTGTTACTTGAACTTGGTCATAATCACTTCCGTAGAATCTGCGGATTCCCATGCCTTTGAGATTACGCGTCCGGCGGAGATTTGTTTCCAAACATTAAAAAACTACCTAACCAAAATAATTAAGAAAATAAAAACATAATTGTTATAATTTACATGTTTTTATTATTTTCCATGAAAGCTTTTGTAAGGCTGTAAGGTATACGGCTCCCTTGGGGTTGCACCGCCCATCGCACGATCTCCCTATTAGGTGATAATAATTTATATTTTTATTCTAAAGTAGAATATGATTTTTTTGGAATATATTAACAGAACACATAGATAGTTTTTCTTATGTGGCAATCTTAACGAGATTTGGGTCACAATGACTTTGTTCATCTACTATGTTTAGAGATATACGAATTAAAAAATATGTTAAATTGTGTGGTTATATAAAACTTATAAACATTTGTAACTATGTAGGTCATTCAACGTTAATAACTTCATAAATACTACATCTACTTTAATGTCGAGAGTACTTGCATGTATACATGCATAGACCCTATGTTAAATTACATGATACATGTCTAAAAATACTAGGTATAGACAGACCCGCGTAGTATACACAAATTTATACAAAATTTTTAGCTTAATAATGTATACACAAATTTTACATAATGAAATTATTTTTATACATACAACTTGAGGGATAAAAGAGGGAGCAAATCGTGAAACTTTATTTTAAGTCGTGACTTCATTGTTTGTAAATAATCAGTACAGGTTCACAAAAAAAATTGACTATGATTTAGATTTTTGTATTTGAAAAGGTATTACAGAAAAGTTAATTGTTATTTTGAATAAACTAGTTAGTTTTATTTGGCGATAATTAGTTGGTTTGGTCTTGGACAAAGAAATAAATCTAACCTCAATGTTTCGAATTTTTTATTTACTTTTCAAAATATATATTACAATTTAAGAAAGTTTTCATCTTACGGCAAGTTCAAAGAATAGAAGTATCTTAAATAAATCAAAGTGTTGTTGTATAAGAAGTGTTTTGTGAGCTTAATATTTAAAACATGCAAATAATTTGGAAAGACAAATAAAATCCTTTTATTAGAAGAAGAGGTGTGAAAATTATTAATTGAAGTGGTTTTAACTGTGGTTAGATATGGCATATTTATCATATATTTATGATACTTAATTGAAAAAAGTAAATACGATATATATCTTGGTCATATATATAAGCATATTGCTAAAAAGGTTAATTTGAAGAAGGTGTTGACATGCGATATTAATGGAAATCGTTTATTAGAAGTAGGATGTTGGTAATTTTAGTGTTATCAATGTATTTTAGCGGTATTGGATTAGCTTGTCGACTAAGTCGATCTTGTTAAAATTAAACGAGTTAGGAGATGCGGGAGTGCATGCTCGATTTAATTTAACAAGATCGGGTATTGATTTGTTTTGGGTCCTGTTGAATCAATAAATTAATTTGTGATTGGGCCTAAGTGGACTATTTGTTAAATTAACAATCACTTGTATTTGGGTTTATATTAATTGGTTTAGATTAATGAGCCTATTTAATTGGATGTGAGATGCAAATATACGAGGCATCTGTTTTGTTCTAAGTGTGGGAAACAAGGAAAACAAACTGATGAAAGTTTTAGGGTGGTTGTGACGCACAACATCACGCACAAAGAAGGAAAACGGTTCTTAGTCGAACATCATAGAAAGAAATGGTACGCGATTCAATCTTCTCATACAAAATCAAATTCGTTCTTGAGTGGTCTCCACATCTTATCCTTAATCATTGGTAGTACCACCAAATAGGTTAATCTAAGAGTGATTACACGATTTGTGTAGAAATCCAGGTGTTTTCTTCATCTCAGTTATCTTACAATTGATTCGAAATTGGTTAGTTATCGCTTCCATATACAACAAAGATTAACCTATTTTTGTTGTTTGATATAATACTAAATACCATTTCGAGACAACGTGTTCAATTTTGTTGTTGGGTTTCGGTTTGCAATTCGTGTTTTGCCACCGTGGTGTGTGATTCAATTGATATTTGTGATTATTGGGTTCTTGAACTTATATTATCTTCATCGGATTTGTGGTTATTCAAATGCTTCATGTGTGTGATTGAATTGATATTTGAGGTTTTCATAATCAAAACTAGAAACACATGACTGATAGAGTTTGTTGAACGCATATATAAATCATCATGTAGATTTTTCTTAAAAGTTGATGGTGGGACCATGGAATAAGTATTCAAACATCTGACCTTTAGGGTTATTTTATGTTTATTAGTGTTAATTTTGGATAACACGTGTTGGATAATATAGGTTGCTAATTGATAAATGATTCATTGGTTACCAATTCAGTACGAATTATTTGTCTTGAATTGCAATTAACAATTGAATTTGGCTTCTTGTGGATTTACAAGTGAAACAAGAAATTAAATATGTGTCGCTGAATCGTACGGGTAGTTGGTAAATTGTTGTTTGAAAAGAATAAACTATCTCGATGTTCATGGATGAATCAGACGGGTAGTCGGTTGCGTGTATGGTGCATTGTTGGGTTTTTTGATTTTGTTTAATATCGTCGGCTTCAATCGGGGTGGCTGCCGGTTAATTTTGGTGCGAAAATAACCGGGTAGGAAAAACAAGAAGAGATTGCGTCACGGTTTCTCTTTTGCTTGGAGGACGCATTGATTGCCGCCCGGGCTTGGCGGTCAGCGGCGGACGTTGGAGCGGGCTTTAACACCCCGGAAATTAATGAGACAACAAACATCGGTTTTCTCGCATGATCGAGCATATCCACATAGGCTTGTGTATATGTTTTTTCTTTGTTGGCTAGATGAACGATTGCATGGGATGAATTTGAGTTTAGTGACTTAGTCATCACTCTCAAAATGACTAAACATAAATTAAAGTGATGATTGTTCAAGTAATTTTTATTAGTATACTTGTTGCATATATGTGTAAACATATAGATACATATACGGGTGTTTGTTTTTTAGCTGGTCGATTGGGACATGGGTATGTAAATAAATAAATGGTTTTCTAAACACTAAGCATGTACACACAAGTGTATGGATCATATTTTTAAACAAAATACAAGGGTTTTGTTGTCTGTTTGTCAACTGAAGTGAAACCAAGAACAACACTTTTGTCGTGAATTCGTCGACCAGAACAAAACCCGTGGAATTTTGTAATTTGCACAAGGAAAATCAAAGAAGGACTACATGTGGTCTTGCAATCATCGAGCGTTTAAGGGGCTATTTCTTGATACAAACGAAGGAACAATGGTTTTCTTGCTTGTGATCATCTCAAATTACAGGTAAGTTTTTTTGTTTTTTTTCCATGCACAAATTTTATGCACCGATGCATGAACAAGTAATGTGTTTGATTAGAAACCGAGATCGGTTGTGATTTGTTTGTTTAACGGATCACGGATGTAAATTGAACTATGTAAGTATGGCAGAATTTTACGTGCGTCGACGCATTGGGTTCGCCCTTGCATTTGTACGGTCTCTTACGTTATAGGAGTCGTTTGATTAGATGTTGGTTTTATCGTTAAGCGTGATTAAAAAAATTGTGTGAACATGATACTTGTTAAATTATTTATTTCGGATCTAACTCGTAGTAGTGTTTGATTAACTATCTATAAGGTAAGTTCTTAAATTGTACGTAATCTTGAATGTGTGACATGGGAAGCATGATTAGTATGAACCCTTTTTGTAAATGTGGTAGATTAATTTATAAAACCAGCATGCTATATGATTAATAATTAATATGTTCACTAAGTGTTTGCTAAAACACAAACAAGAATTACCTAGCAAAATAAAGGAAACTAATGTTAAATTATATCATGTTATATGCAATTCTGTATGAAATAAGGCTAATTGGCATGTTTGATATTAAATTTAGTGTTCTTTTTGGCTGAAAGAGTTTGAGCCAATTTGATATATCATAACTCACGTATATCTCTATTGCTAAGCATGCTCTGCTGATGTTGATTGACATATTTTTCTTAAAAATGGTTAAATCCGTGTTATACAATTCTGCCTAAGTGAAAAGTTTTAGGCTATGTGAACATTTTGTTATTTGCTACATGGAGTTCCTAATAAAAGGAACAAGACTGCCCCCTAATAAACTTAGATGCAAAAGCCTGAAATTGAGCTATCTAAGAGTTTTGAGTTATAGTGTTGTTGTAAGTTTTACTAAACCTGAAAGAAAGAATTTAGGTGAGAAAGAAATAGATGGTATATTCATAGGCTATGCTAAATTCACAAATCTATTGGTTCTATATTTTAGAACTAGTGACTGAGAGTGTGTAAAATTGTCATAGAATCAAGGGACATCATTCGTAATTCTCAGCATGGGGTTTCCGATTCTATTGAGAATCTAGTTGATTTTGAAAAAGCATTTGCCGGTATTGACAGTGTATCTATTCCTTCTAAACCTAGGAAAAACATGAGAACAAGGAAAGCTAAGTCTTTGGTTCTGACTTTCATCTTTATTTAGTTAAAAGGACAAGAAGTTTGGTTGGACATAAGGATCAATATTGTTTTAGTATTGAAGATGATCGATTCTCGGGCAAAAACTTAAACAAGGACTGCTGAGGTGATTTATCTAATGGGTTTCTTCTGAACCAAGAAGATAAATATGTATGTAGCCGTCTTGAATCCACTAGTAAAGAAGTAATCCTTCGATATAATGGATATGGGGGAGGATTTTGTTATCCTATGAATAAGGATAAAAGGGAGGAACAAGAGTGTATTAATGATGTATTCCCATTGCATTGATAAAGTGTTGTAGAAACTCAATTACTTTGTTCGTTCTCCGGTTAGTACTCTTATAGGTCCTAATATTTGACTTGCGCGTAATCAAGATGAATCTATTTCCCAGATGGAGTGTTGGATGTCTAATGTATGTTATGATTTGTACAAGGCATTAGCAAGCTGTGAATAGATTGTTTGAATGCCTAAAACGAACCATGATATATGGCTTGTGTTATTAAGGTTTTCCTTCAGTTTTAAAAGGGTATTTCTGATGCAAGTAGTATAACTAAGTGGATGAGTATCTCTACTTGGTGGAGGTGCTATCTCCTAGGCTTAAAAGAAGCAAACTTGCGTCTCAAATCCAACAATGGAATCTGAATTTTTAGTTTTAGCAGTAGCTGGTAAAGAAGCTGAATGGCTAAGAAATTTGATCAATGAGATTCCTTTGTGGTCAAAACCGATATCACCAATATCTATCAAGTGTGATAGTGCTGGCTGAGGATTATAGCCAGGTGTATAATGGAAAGTCTAGACGGTTGTGTGTTATACGTAGCATGACTCATGAGCTCATCATGCGTAGAGTGATATCTGTTGAATTTGTAAGGTCTGAGTTTAATTTTACTGATTATCTAACTAAAGAGTTAGGAGAGATCTCGTGAATAAATCAGTCATAGGGATGAGTTTAAAGTCCACACTTTAATATCCTATGTCAAGATACCCAATTCCCATCTAATACAACGTTAGATGCAGAATTCAATGTGGAAAGCTTGTCATAGAGATATTGGAACACATGATTAGAATCATCCCAAAGTTGTGTTCAGACTGCAAGATAAAGGAGGTTGAAGTATAACTTCTTAATAGTTCTTTGAAAAATTACATTTGCAGGTGCGAGAATAAAAGAACTACCTATAAGAGTATGAAGTTTAGCCGCTTCAAGAAGCTTGGACTTGGCTTTGATATACTCTTTGAAGGATTGGACACAGGCTAGTAAAATATTGTGTCAAGTAAGAACAATGAATTTGTGAACTTATGTGTATATTATCTCCGTGTATTCATTGTGAATAGAAAGGGTTCAATCCATAGCGACACCCTGATATTCGAATATTTGGAATGTGTAATATACTAATGTGAAATTCAATCGTCGCGAGATTTCATTTATGCATAAGTTTGTGTTTGTTTGAGAAGTGTTTTAAGTTAATCATGGATATCACTAAAATGGGGGAGGATTGTTGGTAATTTTAGTGTTATTAATGCATTTTAGCGGTATTGGATTAGCTTGTCAACTAAGTCGATCTTGTTAAAATTAAACGAGTTAGGAGATGCGGGAGTGCATGCTCGATTTAATTTAACAAGATCGGGTATTGGTTTGTTTTGGGTCCTGTTGAATCAATAAAATTAATTTGTGATTGGGCCTAAGTGGACTATTTGTTAAATTAACAATCACTTGTATTTGGGCTTATATTAATTGGTTTAGATTAATGAGCCTATTTAATTGGATGTGAGATGCAAATATACGAGGCATCTGTTTGTTCTAAGTGTGGGAAACAAGGAAAACAAACTGATGAAAGTTTTAGGGTGGTTGTGACGCACAACATCACGCACCAAGAAGGAAAAACGGTTCTTAGTCGAACATTATAGAAAAGAAATGGTACGCGATTCAATCTTCACATACAAAATCAAATTCGTTCTTGAGTGGTCTCCACATCTTATCCGATTAATCATTGGTAGTACCACCAAATAGGTTAATCTGAGAGTGATTACACGATTTGTGTAGAAATCCAGGTTTTTTCTTCATCACAGTTATCTTACAATTGATTCGAAATTGGTTAGTTATCGCTCCCATATACAACATAGGATACGTTAAATACACGTGAATGTTACAGAAATATGTTTATCTTAATGATTTAAATTATTTTCATGTTTTAACAAACTTTTATGTGTACTTGTGGCATCATCAAATAATTTATTTTCATAAGTGTAGATTTGTAGTTTTAAATTATGGATCTTAATAGAATAATTCAAAGAGAAACAAAAACGAATGATGTTGTGAAAATATGTACAAGAAATAGAGCAGATACTTGTGTTTTATAGGTTGTGTAAGTTGGCAATTAAAACAATTCCAAATTATCCAGTTATCTTTAGTAGAAACTCCAACAACACTAACTCCATCAAAAAAAATAACTTAGTTGCTAGTGATGATCACCTAAAGTGTCGTTAGTGCCAATTTGCTGCTAACAACCCAAATTACTGTTTATAGCACACTTACTAACTGATCAAAATGGTGACATATTTAATCAATTTCTGCTAATGGTTACTTCCTACTGGTGATTAGTTCTTATGGATGAAATTAAGCATCCCATCCGAAGCAAACTTATTACAAATAAAACCATTAAACTTTATTATTTGTATGTTTTATTATATTTTAAAACGTTTATCTACATATGTGTAGTAAGATAACCCATAGTTGTTAAAAACCGTTGCCTCTCGTGCATAGGCTCATTTTCAGGTGAGACAATTACGCTTAATTCTACAGGTGATGGTTCAAGCGTAGTTTCCAACGCGATTTTTAGATTCTGGAGAGGTTCCGGTTAAATTCCCTAAATTCCAGCAAAATTCTGGCCAAATTTCTATTTTTTTCAAGGAAAACTACTTTTTTACATCAATACCCTAATATTTTAAAACTTCTGTTACTAAATAGATAACATTAAATGTTATATAATAGCTTTTGTTTATTTTATTTAAAGAACATTATTATTTTTCTAATATATAATATATTTTCATTTTTTTAATTGTACGCTTTTTTTTCTTGGGTCCTTGTTCTTTTGCGTCTTGCACCTAGGCCTCAGGCGGGTCCTATGCGTTTTAATTGTGTCTAGCACTTTTTATAACTATGGTATAACCTACATATAAATTGTACCTGTGTAGGTTTCATAAATAAAAGAGATTTGTTCACATATATATATATATATATTCAGAGACGAAAATGTAAATTTCGAATTTCTATCATTTTTTTATTTTAAATTTTACTGATATTGAAATGATAACCCATTTTGTTTTTTCTTTTCTTGCTCAAAAAAAAAAGAAAGAAAGAAAGAAAGCTGTGTTCTATACACATATATATGGGAAGGTTGTAATGAAAACCTAATTAATTAAGTTGAAAAATCTCATAAAAACCTAGTGTAACAATCAACTTTTTTTTTTGTTTTTAACGTATGTTGTTGTGTTCCTGCTGACCAAAAGTTATAAAATTGTTACACGTGTACAAAGTGTGTGTATTGGGAGCGCTTTAAGAGAGAACTTCAACGTTCGAGAAAACCAAGAGAACCATTATGAACCAATCAATTTTAGTGTTGACAATTTCAGACACGAAACGACATGACCTTAACAGGTTCGTATTTGACCCTTAATAGGTTTCGTGTCTTAAACAGCTCGATACAATAAGACCTATTAATAAAAATAGCTGAAAAACCCTCTCATGTTGATGTAAACTTTTTCCTTTTAAATCACTTCGGTTGTTCAGAATAAGTTAATAAAAAGACAATTATGTATTAGTGCAGGGAGATCCCTATGAGAATACAAAAAAACGTGTAAAACTTAGTAGTAATAAAGAGTATATATGGTGATCCTTACGAGGTAACAATCAGAAAATAATGATTGCTAATATGTATCAAATTTGATAGAATATTTATAAATAGTGATCTCTCATTCAGAGATGATAGTGCAAACCTCAAATTAGAAGGCACGAAGTTGACATACGATACGATAGATCTGTTACCATTCACCTGAACCACTATAAATTTAAGAGTTAAATGCTTGGTTGGTCCCTGTGGTTTGCAAAAATTACAGATTTGGTCCTAGTGGTTTACTAATTACATGCGTGGTACCAAAACTTGTCAAAAATGAACTCACTTGGTCCCCAGCCCTAACATTAGTTAAATATCTCAGTTAAAACACATCATGTGCTTGGCATATGAGGGTAATTTGGTCATTTCAGTCCAGTCAATTATAATAAGAGATAAATGCCTGGTTGGTCCCACTCCACCCCACCCCTTCTTTTTCCCCAAACCATCACTACCATCTCATCTCCTCCATCACCACCACCTATCTCCTCCACCACCACCACTGAACTCCCGCTCACCACCGCCTCATCTACAAGGTTATTAAAACCACCACACGGGAATGTGAACCACTCAATTGCGGTGTCATGTATTGTCATTTGATTCAATTAATTAAATGATTTAGATTACTCGATTAACTAATGCTGGTGAAATCAATTGCATTTCGTGTGGGATATCTTTGCTGTGGATTAATTCAATTGTCTTGCTGCCGTTGTTGCCGTATCATGACCGAAGCACCATTTTAACTGATTTTTCCTAAACTAATTAATTGATATACATCATAATTAATCAATAAATGGTTTGGTGGATTCATATAATCTATTCGCTGTTTCTGTGATATTACTTCGACGACGACGATTTTTTTATAACAATTATATTTAATCGTTAGTGTAAAAGGTGTTCACCACCTTGTAGCCGAGGTAGTTTTAATAACCTTGTAGATGAGGTGGTGGTGAGTGGGAGTTCAATGGTGGTGGTGGTGGAGGAGATGAGGTGGTAGTGGTGGAGGAGATGAGATGTTGGTGGTGGTTTGGGAAGAAGAAGGGGTGGGGTGGAGTGGGACCAACCATGTATTTATTTCTTATTATAATGGGTTAGACTGGAATGACCAAATTACCCTCATGTGCCAAGCACATGGGGTGTTTTAACTGAGATATTTAACTGATGTTAGGGCTGGGGACCAAACGAGTCATTTTTGACAAGTTTTGGTACCACACGTGTAATTAGTAAACCATTAGGATCAAATCTGCAATTTTTGCAAACCACAGGGACCAACCAAGCATTTAACTCTAAATTTAATTTGTATTTAAGTTATGAGATCTCCTATAAACTTATTTCTTTAATGATGATTATTATCATGCAACTTTGTCTAAACTTTTATCTGGTTAACTAATATAGTTTTAACAAAAAAAATTGGTAAAGAAATAAAAAAAAAAAGAAACTATACATGCCTTGTAGGTACCTAAGCACCTAACTTGTTAGAAAAATCAGTAAAAAATGTCTAAAACTGAAGCTAACAAAATGAGATATTAATATTCGTAGTTGAGACTTGAAAGCTTGACAAATGAGAGGGAAAAGTAAGAAGTTGTCCCAGATAGGTGGATAAAGAAAACTTGGAGTGGCTTGTATCTAACAGCCATCCTTTCTTGTTGTTTCTATAGCCACACACTGGTGCAACATCATTTAAGCTAAATAAAATGAGCAATAAATATGTTTAATGTGATTTATTTTTCGTTTAACTTTTATCAGAACTGTTTCAACTCACTTTTATTATAAATACTAGAGGATCCTTAATAGCAAAATATACTTAAAACACTTGCAATAAACACCTCAAAACACTTCGTATTCCAACAAAAGTTTTTGATTTCTGGTCTTCATTTTCAAACTATACATTTGGGTTTTAGAGTCTTCTTCGGCACTAAACGAAGAGACTCGAAATTTGTTTTAAGAGACCCATGCTCAACATAATCCCGAGTCCAAGTTTTTTGTCTCGAATTCCATTCTTGTAATTTCTTTTATTTCATTTGTAATTAAGTTGGTCTAGTGGTTAGTCACTTGGTTTCTCTTCCTGAGGTCTCAAGTTCAACTCCCACTAGCATCTTTAAAGAACATTGAAGTTTAGAACTAGGCCTCTCTGGAGGTTACCAGTTCGAAACCGAGCCGCACCGGGTTTTACCACAGTGGGCCTTTGGGCGGGCAGGTTTTCCCCGGGATTGGTGACTCGGGTATGCATCCAACTCTGACCGTTATGGAAGATGTGATGTATTTACTTGATTGAGGGCATCCTAAGATGCTTATTCAGTGATTTAGTTGACCGTTCAAAAAAAAAAATATGCTTGGTATTTAATAATATGTATTGGTCGGGTAGCTTGTAACCTTAGAACATATCACATAAAAAGGGTTATTTTGGTTTGTGTCAAAATAGATTTGTGTCATTAATTAGTTGAATTTAATACTTTAATTGTTAATTTCTTTTATTCATTTGTCTTTTAATAATACGTATTGGTTAGGTCGGTCGAGGAACATGTCGCGTCTAAACAAGTCACATAAAAAGGGTCATTTTAATTCAAGTTAAACGAGTTCGGGTCAGAATATATTACATTTGTTGAATTTAATTTTTTGATTTTAAATTTCTTATATATATATGGAAAGGATAGATAGAAAACTCACTTGTGGTGAGAAACCCTAGGAAACTCTAAGCTCCCGACATTTTTTTTTAAATTACACATGTAATATACATGTTTTTAAGGGTTTTGAGCAAAAAAAATCAAAAAAGCGCCGACCAAATTTTTTTAAAAATATAAACAAGTTTCTGTGTAACATATATTACATTCATGTGTAACATATGTTACAGTAGCCTTTCGCAAAACTTGTTTTTTTTTTAGATCCACTCGACGCTTTTTGATTTTTTTTTCCTCAAAACCCTTAAAACATGTATATTACATGTGTGATTTTTTTTTTAAAATGTCGGGAGGTTAGAGTTTCCTACGTTTTCTCACTTATAGGGGTTTTCTCCATATACTTACATTATATATATATAGGATTAGGATCAAGGGTAAACCCTTACGAGTTGTGAGAACTTAAAGAACTCGGTCTTCCCGTGCGATTTTCGACCCCATTTTTTCACACACCTAGATTAAAATGTTAGAAAAGACCGTCGTAAAAAAATCGAAGTGGTGTTCCCCCCCCCCCCCCCCTTACGGTGACCGTAAAAAGGTGATGACATAAGCATGACATCACATTTTTCAGCATTTACATTTACGGCAGCCGTAAATGAAAAAAAACAAGTTTTCTTTTTTGTTGGAAAAGTTGATTTTTTTTAGGATTTTTGGTTAAATGTTTTTTTTTTTAAATACCTTCTGTAAGGCCGAGTTCTCTAAGTTCTTACAACTCGTATGAGTTTTCATTTTACCTTAACCCTATATATATATATATATATGACATAACTAAAATAAATATATAAAGAAATTTATTTCGGGTATATAGTCGTGGAAACAGGTATACGTTATCGGGTAATCAGGTTGGGTAAACTTGTATTTCATCAAATCTTATAACCGTGAAAAAAAAACCATACCCAATTACCCTACTTCATACCTATGCCAAATACTTCGGGTTTCATGTTTCGAGATTGCTATCGAGTTTGGGCTTGATTGCCATCCCTATTATGAGTAATGTAATATTGCCTCACGTATCCCTTCTCATATTTCCCTAACTAAGAGCAAATTCAGTGCATGAGACTCCCATATGCCCAAGATTTAGGTGGTATCATGTCAATTTGAGCATGATGTAACACATCCTTACCCTACATCTCCGCAAGAGACTATTGATGTTGTGTGTATGTGTTGTTATTTTTAGGCGATATTTACTTTAACTAAATACACACAATTAGCAAGCACACCTATCGTGATATAGTATAGTTTAGATAAGAACTAAGTATCGTACCAACGAGCATAGATTAGGGTAATTCCAATAATAATATGTCGGTTCAAGAATTGGTTATTACCGAAACTATACTACGTTGCTATAGGTGTGCTTGCCTATTGTGTGTATTTAGTTAAAGTAATGATCATTTTATAAACATAAAACTTGATTTTGCGTTGAAAATATCACACAAAAAAAGAAAAACATATACATACAACATGAAAGTTTTTGGCGCAGTTTCCAAAGATACATAGGGTCGTTTCAAGAAAGATTTAATCAGTTGAACTAACTATTTTATTTTCACTCTATTTATTCTTTGCAGTAGCTTTCATGGATCGCGATTATGAGAGTTATATGGAGGATACCAAGGCGACTATGAGTACCACCACTCGAGGTTTGGTGTGAAATATGTGGAAGACCTCATTACACTCAAGGATGTTATCTCTATCAATGGTGTTCCACGGATTATCATCTGAAGTCTCACGCTACTTGAAGCTCAAATCAACATGCTTCATTCGCCTAGAGAAAACCAGCTCTCAGACTTATCAAAAGTTTAGTGGCACTTGAACACAGATCACCGAGCTTTACGCACCAATGGAGAAGCCTAACCAGCTCACGCACGTAGATCCAGTGGATGTGACTACTATTGATCGAGAAGAGTTGACTGATCCAGTGGATGTGACTGCTATTGATCGAGAAGAGTTGAGTGTTACTTTACAATCACCTCTTAACTCAGTCGAGACGAAGCAAATTCAACAAGACTTAACAACACAATTAGAAGAGTCAGTGAATAAAAAATTGTAACAACCCGACTTTTCGGTTGTTATCTGTTTTACCGTTTGTTTTGTTGTAACCGCCTTGTACTCTGGGATTTGATAACGTAAAAGGGTAAACTATTTTAAAATGCATTTAATCTAGCTTATTTATCGCATTAAACGTTGGATACTCAAAGCGCTCAAATGGAACGCATACTCAATCGTGGTCATTTACGTTGTTTTATGTGTTTATGTGTTACATGTTGTATGGTTTATACTCGCTCAAAAGCTCGCGCTCGCTTAAACTCGCTTTATCGCATTAACACGCAACAACGCCTCGCTAAAACGCTTAACGTATTTAAACTAAATAATACGAACGAAGACATCGAACGAAAACTGCCTAAAACGCGAACTGAGCTCACTCATACGAGGGACCACTCGTACGAGGAAGCCTTGGCTCGCACAAGGCCCACTCGTGCGGGGCACTTCTCTGCTCACTTGTCCCCTTCCCCTATAAATACCACACTTAAGCATTCGTGCTCTCCTTCCTAACACTCGTACGAAACACTCTCTACACACACTTTTCTCTGTTTCCAAGTAAGAAGACTACGTTTTCCACGCGAATCACAACGATTTTACACCAGATTATCTCCGATTTCATCTAAACTTCCCTGTTTACAAAAATTTTCATCTTTTTCATAAAACCTTCTGATTTTACCTCGGATTCACACTTAAACGAGTGGATTTGAGTTAGCTTTGGCTTCTCAAGTTAGAAACCTTTTTGTTTCAAGCTCACCAAGTGTTGATTCAAATAAAACTGTTTTAGAAACTCGATGTTTACACGAAAACGGACTAAACCGACATATGTTTTGTTCACTAGATAGTGGGAGGAAATGGTGTCGAAACCTGCCTGAAATGGACTCGAAATCACAGTTTTTTCAAGCAAAAACTAAGTCCTGGTTGCACGAAGACGCAAGAATAGTCACTTGTGCAAACTGGACTGGCTCGCACGAACCACTTTGGGTTCGTACGACCCAGTCCGAGTTTCCATAAGAGGCTAGCTCGCTCTAAAGACCTCCCCGGCTCAAGGTTCGATCAGTAGCCTAAGGCTGGAGGGATGAACACTCGATTTCCCGAAGAACGACGCGGAAACACTCGATTTTTGGACAACGAAGCAGGTCACTCACATGAGCACTTGCTCGTACGAGGGTGATACCTCATACAAGCCACCCCTCGTGCGAAGCATGGCTCGCATGAGGGTGATGCCTCGTGCGAGCGGAGCCTCGTACGACCCACCTGTTGTCCCTCACCACTCCCCGTTCAACCGTTCAGCACTATGGAAGACTGATGCACTTCTGTTTCTACGCGCAGGCTGACCCGACGATCTTCTCACTCTCCAGCTCACTTGTGTTTGCTGTTACACACCCATTGTGAGTATACTTGACCTCTTTTCGCTTAAATGCATTTTTGGGTGTTACATACGTTCTCTATCAAACGATCACTACACACAATGCAAAAACGCTTTAAAAACGCAAACCGCTCTCATATGAGTATACGTGAAACGCTGAACTGCTATTTGTTATTTGTATGCCTTGAGACTTGCCTACCACCCTTAACATGATAGCACCTATAGGTTGACCCGCCACCCGTAGGTTCGGAGGTTGTTAAGGTTCGCTTTACTTTTCTATTTACGTGTGTGGCCATTTCGGTGGACACGTATCGCGCATACTCACTCGCGGGGTTTAATTGGTTAGTTGGTTTCGGTATTGATAACATATATTTTCACATGACTACGTTAGTGCATGTTGGTTTCGCTAATCGCTTATTACTATTACATATGTTAAACCTGCGTACTCACCTTTACATTATTGTATTGAATTTTATTTTAACGTATATGACTGGTTGATGGATTATCTGCTGCAATGGATTAGGCTTTAGATACTCGCTTAATCTAGTTGTTAAATTCTGTTTTATTGTTCAAGAACCATGTAATCCGTTTTGAATATTGTATGAATATTGTTTAATTTTATGGGAAATTGAACCATGGTAAATATTGTCATTTTAATAGTCATTATGGATTCTCTTGAACAATCTATTCGCTTAATGCCGCATCCCGATGATTCCGTCATCGGTTGGTGTGTGACAGATATACAAGGGCGGAAATGAGTTGGAGGATATTCAAAGTATGGGGTGCAGGAATGATGGTTTGACTCGACTGAAGCTCCTACTACATGAGAAATATCATTATATGATGAACCAGACTTTAGGATCAACACACAATCACACAAGGAGAAAGATATGCTGCCATGCTAGCAGATACGCTCACCAACAACAAATGACTATAGCGATGTTTTGTCCCCTGCCTTGCACAAATGATAGCCAACCAGTGGTTAATGGGCCGGTTTTGGGACCAGACATATAGATATAAATTTGGAATAAATTTGGTTGTGTGTGAGTTTGTTAACAGTGGTGGTTGTGGGTTGCATAGGGTGGTGTATATGGTGGAGACTGCTGCTAGTGGTTAAGGCGTAAGGAAGAAGATGAGGTGGAGTGGGTGTTTCGAGAGGGACCCATTATTAAAAACATATAAATAAGCAACAAATTTATGCTTATGGTGTTTGTACTCTTGGTTTTAGGAGTCTTTCAAAAAAAAATTGGAATTTCCATTTATAACTCTAAAGTTTTAATCTTTAACATTTTAAGTCTAAAGTTTCAATCTTTGTTAGTTCAACCCCCCTTTGATTAATTTAATTTTTCACCTCTAATTCAAAAGTTTCATCTTTTGCAATTTAACCTCTTTGATTTTTTTTACTTTTAACCCAAAGGTTTTCATCTTTTGCAACTTTGGTCCCTTTTACTTTTAATCTTTCACACGTTTTCGGTTTAAAGTTCGCTCTAGATTTTCCAAGTTAACACGCCCCAACGTGTATGTGGGGTTCAACATTTTTTATCTACTTTTTCCCGTTTGACAGGCCCGTCGCAGCGCGTCTATTTTTCCCCGTTTGATAGGTTTGTCGCAACGCGCAGGTCATAGATCGATTTAGTTATTCTTTTCTATGTTTTACACACAGGCTCGAGGTCATGTAAAAAACATTTGTCTTTCATCTAATATGATATATAACTACCGAATCCCCGCCGCATTGTGGCGGGTGGTAATTCTAGTTTTTTATAATTATCAAGGGTTTCTTGTTCATTTGACAAGAATTGGCAGAAAAGTTTAACAGGGATGGTGAATTTGATTAAAAGTGTTTTATGTAAGGTTCTCGTCGTGTTACTAGAAATACCGCTCTTTGTTTCCCGCTAATAAATATCATTTAATCAAATAAATATCATTTAACCATATGTTTCTAGTTACATTAGTATATAATTAATTCATTACACAATTTGAGCTGTCCTTTGCTCAAAAACGCGACAAATCGAAGTCAAAGAAGCAATAATACTATTGTTTAAAGGGGAAAACATGATAAAATATTCTGGCTGGCCATGAATTAATTCCCTTCGAAGAGTTCTCAACCTTATTTTATAAGAATTAACCTAACTAACATACTTATATTATCTTCACATTAGAGATAACATAATTATGTTGTTTAATTTGGAGGAATATTATGTAGTTATTTACGATTATCTTTTATTATCCTCTCCACGCTAAAATTGCAGTATTTTAAAAGTCAATACGGGAGGTTATACCATTCGCTAAGACCCTTAGGTTGCTTTTTTTTTGTTCTCATAAGTTTGTTAGGAGAAACAAAAAGACTATAATGTTAACTAATTTGTTTATGGATTTAATTTTATTATTAAATTACACATCAGTGCTACAAAATGGGTAAAAGCGATGGCCAAAACAATCGTAAATTATGCTCTGTGACGGTTTTGAGGCGATACAAATCCCTTTTTCGCTAAAAAGAATTGGCAACACTTTTGGCCATCTGGGTAGCAGAATATTTAAGCAACATAGTCTCTATCTCTGCGATGGATTTTGAAACGGATTTCAAGATCATTAATCAATAGATTTTGCATAAGTTTCTTGAACCTTTTAGCAACGAAGTTCATGACAAATTCCAAGACCGTCTAGCGACAGATAGTTATCGGCTTTTTTCCATGGATTTTCGTCACAAACTGTTATGACTTTTTTAGGGTAAAGGGAGTGGCTAGACACTTGAAAGTGACAAATTTTAAAATCAACCAATCAGATGGTGTCATGTCATTCCACCAAAAAAGTTTAAACTATGCTGAAAAGTGTTGGCAATGGTTAGACACTTCATTAATTGGTAAACTTTTTTTTAAATTATGTGTTAAATAAAAATAACTTAAACATCAAATTAATTAAAAAAACAATTACATTAAAACGTTACTTAATAAAATTCAAATAAATAACATAACTAACACAAAGTAACCACTAAAAATTAAAAATTACACGGCCAATCATATTTTTTTTGGCGACTTCGCGTTTTCGTGCGAGCGTGATTTCCAACATCGATGAGTGAACATTGTTGTGAGGCCGGTTAAAAGTCTCCAAGTCCTTGTCGAACACGATCGAACGCATCGCCGCGGCTTGCTCCTCGGCCAACGCCAAGTATTTTTCCTCTCGATTCTTTTTGATATCCATCAATTCTTTTTTCATCGCCCTATATTCTTCAAATTTAGTAGTTATATCTCTTGGATCGTCGTTTGATGTAGCGGTGGTTTTGCCTTTTTTCTCCCTCCTCTTTTTTCTTCTTGGCGAGGGATCTACGTTCATGTCGGAAATTCCACTCGTGAACTCGGCACTCGGTGTATCCGCTTGATAATTACCCCAATCCGACGACTTTCTTTTTTGACTCGAGCCGGAGCTATCTTCACCCAACAACGGTATTTGGCTATAGTTTTCTTAACTTCGAACAACCTCCCACGCTTCCATATGAGCAAACTTACGTTTTTCCTTATTTTTGTAATCCTTACGTGCTTGCTTCAATACCCAAATATCATCGCATCCGCTAGGTCGTAAACGATCCTAAAATAATAAATTACAGAAAAAAAACTATAAGCACTTTTTAGTGGTAAAAAAGTAAACCTATAAATATTAAATAGTTTACCGCTTGATGATAAAAACCGTTGAAAAGTTTCAATGTCCATGCATGGTGATCATCTTGGATCGTACTTGATGATGGTTTCGATTGCTTTCTCCAACCGTTTGATTGAAGTGGTTAAGAATTTTTTTCCAAAATCCATCACCCTTTTATTGATTGCCTCATCATTTGTCTAAGGTGCAATGAACCCAAGCCTTTGCCAACGCCTCTTCTTGTTTAGGCGTCTAATTTTCACGTTTTGCTTTAGTCTTCTTCCCTTTCGGGTCGTTTGTCGGTTCATTAACTTGTACGGCAACCTCATCATCATCATCATCGTCATCGTCATCGTCATCGTCATCGTCATCGTCATCGTCATTGTGTTGCTCTTGAGTGTCAGGTACGACCTCTTCTTCGGAGTCATCTACTAAATTTCTAGGTGATTATGTGGGTGGGCTTGGAAGACCAAACGGGTCAAAAGTGTTTTGGGCGTCAAGGGGATAATCATAAACACCGGGTGTAACCAACGTCGGACCGTGTGGATAATAGTTTTCTGGCGGATAATTTGTATGCGATTGGGTATTGTAACCGAAATTCGGTTGCATGGTTTGGTTAAAAAAAAGAAGAAGGTTGGGTTTGAGTAGCAAAGCCGAGTTGTGGATGAAACGGTGTACTCGAACCACCCGCACCGCCACGTTTTTTTTTGCGTCCTCTCCTTCGAACCGGACCCAAATATTTTTTCTTGCCATCACCTTTGTTTGAGCCTTCCATTTTCAAAGATTGTTTGAAGAAATTTGGGTTAATGTAGAGGAGAGTTTTTTAAAAAAAATGGGGTGTAAATGTTGGTTTATATAATAAAAGTTTGATTTTTTTTAATGTTTAAACGGCATTATTGCCGTTACCAAACATCCCAACGGTCATGTCCCCCTTGTTTCTCGATCGGCAAGTGTTTACCGCCTTCCATGGTTTACCGATCGGCAAAGGTAGCCGGCGACGGTGTTATCGCGCGGCAAACACCTTTGCCGATCCATTTCACCGCCCACTCCCTTCCCCTTATATAGCGTTCTTACGCTTTTGATAAAGAACCGTGTTTTTTCTATTTATTTATTGAAGCAATGTGATAGATACTTTTACAAATATTGAATATATCATGTATGCTTATGTAAAACTCAAAAAATATTATATATACCTAATTTTTAGATACATTTTAGTAGATGACTAGCTTATCCTTATTTTTATAGACTATAAAAAATTTATTTATGCCCATTTTAAAATTTCAATTATGTTTATTTAGGGAAAACTTCATAGAAATATAAAGTTTTAAAATTGTTTAGGCATTACTAGTTAATACATGATTTAATTGACTATCATAATCTTGTTATGTGATATATGACTTAATTGACAATGATGAGAAAACTTTAATTTTCTTTATTTAAAAAACCTTTTCAACCTATTTTTTACACATACTTCTTTACCATCCTCATCTTAATTATTTGCTTTAATCATACAATGGAAGGCTCAAACAAAGGTGCCAGGAAGAAACAATATTCAAGGTCCGGTTCGAAGACGGGGCGCAAAATAAACGCGATGCTTCGGGTGGTTCAAGTGCGTCGTTTCATCCTCAACTTGGATTTGCTACACAAAACCAACCTTCATTTTTTTAACCAAACCGTGCAACCGAATTGATGGATATTAAAAAGCAACGAGAGCAAATATACATGGCGTTTGCAGAAGAGCAACAAGAGGCGATGCGAACAATTGTGTTCGACAAGGACTTGGAGACGTTTAACCAACCTCACGACAATGTTCATCTGTCGATGTTGGAAATCACATTCGCACGAAAACGCGAGATCGCCAAAAAACATGGATGGACGTGTAATTTTTAATTTCTTTTTTAGTTATGTTTTTTTAACTTCGATTTTAATGTAATGGTTTTTTTTTATTTAAGTTTGATGCTTTTTTTTTGTTTTGGCTTAAAACATAATTAAAAAAAATAGTTTACCTAATCCAAGATAGGTAAACCACCGCCAACGATTTTAAGCATTAGGTAAACAAAATAGGTGAAATGACGTGGCACTGTTTGATTGGATGGAATTGGAGTTTACCTATTCCAAATAGGTAACCACTCCCTTCACCCTCATGTCTTAGAGCATTCACAATGAAACCATTAAAAATATGTGAGGGGTTCAGTTATATTATAAGGAATGGTTGGTAGTGTTTTTGAGTAGATGAGAAAGAAAATATATGGGAAAGTTACTATTCATATGTAAATATATGGCGAAAAAATTTATGGAGAGGGAAAACTGTAATATTTTTAATATTTTTAAAAATGGTTGTGAGTGAAAGAGAGATAAAATGTAATGATAAATGTATAAAAAATATTATTTAATTGAAAAGCAGAGAGAAAAAATAGTTGTTTTTAGGGAATATATATATGGATTTCATTGTGAATGCTCTTTTATTGAGTGATACACTAGTCAATTAATGAAATTGCTTTATTAGGTGGTAGATGATTTAATTAGTTATGATGAGCCTTATTATGTCCAATGTCTTGGTGTGTTATATTAGATAGGAAAAATCATACTAGGTCTTAATGAATTACATAGAGTGATACATTGCTTAATTGATCGTCATGAACCTTAAAAGGGCCTTATGAGGTGTAATTTATTTGAGAAATTTTAATTTGATATTATAATATATAATGATGACGTGTTGACATTTATTATGTTTAGGTAAAGTTCTATTTTGTTCCGTGTGATTTGATCCAAATATCTACTTTGTTCAAACAGATTCAATTTGATTTTTTTGCTTCTTGTGATTACCTAATTGATTCAGTCTTTTCCCATACACTCACACTTCTAAACTGAATTTTTATCAAGGGCAAACAAGTCTTGTTGCGTAAGAACAATTTTGTCTTTTGTCTTTCTAATCCATAGACCCCAAACCCCTTAAAATACAAACATTTTTCCGTTAACAATATGCGGAACATGTTAAGAAATTGCAACAGATTTTTTTATTTGTAACAAATATATCAACTTTATCTTAATTTCTTGCAAAACTTTACACAAATAAAGCTTTACTTTTCAATATGTCAAAAAATCTCCTATTGATTTTAATTTAGGAAGTAACAATGACCACATTATAAAGTGTAAAACCATGAGCATAACATTAAATTAAAGCAATACATAAGCATCATAAATAAAGCAATTGCAATATATTACCAAAATAGCCATTACGAAATGGATGTTCAAATACATTGACATCACTACAAACCAATTCCAATACATAACATGATCCTAAAATAATGACCACACATATATTACTACCCAAAAAAATAACATTGTTAGTTATGTAAAGAGATGACAAAAAACCCCACACATGGACACACTAAACAGCCTCTGACCCTTCTTCTTGTCCCTTGCATGACCTATGGTTATGACCCTAAAAATCTCCATAGAGGAAAGTCACCAGATGGTTTGATTGATATGGAACTTGAAAGGTTTTAGGGTTTATGAACTTAAAAGGCAAAGGACAAAACTGCCCCAATACAAAAGATTTGTTTTCTCTTGATTAAAGAAACCCCAATTTGAAGGGTGTGAGTGTAAGAAAAAATATTAAACCATTGGATAACCACAAGGAGCAAAAAAGTCTAAGTAAAACTATTTGAGCAAAGAATATATTTGACAAGCACAAAGAACAAAATAGAACCTTACTTTTAACTTTAACTACCGAGTAAATTGTACTAAAATGTCAAAAACTACAGACATGGTTTAAAAGTATAAATATTGAGGGGTTAACATGGTCACATAAAATTACAAAAAAAATCTTTAGATATTTGTTCTGAACCAACTTATTTTCTGAAACAGCTAAATCGACTTTAATGTGCGCATTGGGAGGGTTTTTCAAAACGAGGTCAAACTTTATAAATAGAACTTAAAACTAGCTTAGCTTTAGCACTAGTAAATTAGATGAATTCTGCTTGGCCTAGGTGAGTTTGGGTTTGGCTTGGCTTGGCTCAACCACTCTCTCCTCCACGATGGTTCGGAGCCAAGAACTTTCCGCTTGGAATCCGATAAAGTCTTTGGCTTCTCTCCTTCGCATATTAAAGAAGTACCCATTATATACACTCTAATTAGGGGTACGTATCTTGTTTGTTGTATAACAAGAAATGGAGAGGGAAAGAAAATAAGTAATCTTTTTAGAAATAGGTTAATTTAAAAGGTTGTGGTAACATACGATTCATTGTGTAAAATGTTTGACAAATATATGTTGCTACACGTTATTGAGCTTCTTATTTTTGTTTCTTTTCTTTATCCCTTTTTTTCATTTACCTTATATATTATTTTTTTCTGTAATATCTAATACAAAAAAAATTAATCAGTAGTTTTTTTTTCTTTTGTTTTTCTATAAGGATACAGGCTTACAGCTGCTTTTCAATTAAAATTTTACAAAACGTACATAAAAAAATGAAATATGCATATAGATTGTTTTTAATATTAGTTATTATTACATTCTTGTAGAGAGAAGTTATATATGACAAAAAATTATGAAAAAGAAAAAAAAATCCAAATAAGAAGCTTAATGTCGCTACTTGGGTAGCAACTTACCCAGTTGTAATAGATTTTAACAGAAGGACCCCCATATGTCATCACAAAATTTCGAATTAACCTCTTTGTAAAATAATTTCGGTAAACTATAAAAGGGTTTGTCTGTTGCTAGAGAAAGAACGAAAAAAAAATGTTTTCAAGGTTTTGTTTGTCACTTCAAAAGTTTAGATTTTTGCTTGAATTAAAATACGGATAAAGGAGAACGGTATATAATAATTAAAAAGAAAAAGAAAAAGAAAAAATGGATCTAAAATGTTATTTTGCTTTAGCCTCTAAAAAGGTTGAAACAACTCTCAAAACTGGCCTCTAAAACAAAATATTGCATCTGTTAAAAGCAAAATACAACTAAGTTATACTAGCTACTCATATATGAATAATAATATATAATATAATCAAATTGTCACTTGTCTATACACTTCTCCGGAATTTATATGATACAAGTATGTATATACATTGTATAGTCATGTCCAACATTAATATTTCTACAAATTTTACGTTTATTCCATAACATAAATGAATCTTTAAATATAAATCATCAATTAATTCTTATGTTAAAATAATAATAAAAGTATTTTTTAAAATTTGAAGATTTTACATTACTACTACCTTATATATCTTTCAATACATATTGTATTATGTTTCATATGAGAACAAATTAATTGAAAATTAATCTTTATCATAGTAAGGCAAGTGTCATATATTTAACTGGAAAATGGGATCTTCACAATCCCAACAAGATCATAAAATGTGTTAACAAGCACCATATCTTGTTTGTAAGTATATATTTGCTGGAAATTACAGGGATTGAAATATCAAATATCGTTTGACATTGCAGCATTAAAAAAATGTTTGACCATCATAAGTCAAACACAGGGTTTTAGTGTTAACTTGTAATCTAGAATTTGTTGGTTAAATTAAAACATACCTGTTAAAGTGTTATGAGTTGACTTGTGAAATAAGCTATACATCCCTTAGTTCTAGAAATGGTTGACTTTTGTTTTATTTTGACTCATTTTATCAGATAATTAATTAGTATAGTGATATAGTCAAAACTCGTTTTAAACAAAAAATAAAAATAAAAAGTTGACTTGTTGGTAACCAATGAAAAACGAGACCAAATAAAAAACTTTGGTTTTTATTATATAAAAAAAGCCATTTTTGTAAAACAAGTGTTACTTTCACGGACATGATATATATATATATATATATATATATATATATATATATATATATATATATATATATGTGTTCTCATAGGTATGAAAAATGTAAAAGTCAACAGAAGTTTCACGTTTGTAATCGTATAAACATACAAAAGAATCCATTTTGTTGTATCAAAATAATTCACCAATGTATAAATCAATTTCCTCTGTTGTTTATCAACTAAAAAAGCTAAAAAGTTTATTTTATTACCCATTCGGTTATCACGTAAGGATCATAAAAGAGAAGACAGTTTACCTGACGAAAGAAAATAGTTAAATATGATTTTCTACATAGGCCATAGCGTTATATATATACACGCACACATATCAAGTTGTGTTGTAAACTGTGGCGAAGCTTGAGATTTCCGACCGGGGGCCGGAAGTCATCGGACCTAAAATTATATCTAAAAAAATTATCAAACGGGGTTCGGAAACGTGTTTATCTAAAAAATTCTATACGAAACGTACATACATAACTACTGAGGGAAAAGTTCGCCCCCCCCCCCCCCCCCCCCCCCGCCCCTTCAAAGTTGCGCCAATGGTTGTAAAGGAGTTTCTCTCAAAGTGGTAGAGAGTTCTAGTCTCATGGTGAACATTGGTGTAGATTTAAGAGTATGTTTAGAAGGTGTGTTAGATGTTCTATAAAAAACATATTCATTGGTGACACGTAGAAAATTATTGACTGGTTGCTGGCAAAAACCATCAAGAAGAATAAAAAAGAAGTTTAAAAGTCGTGTGTTACTGATTAGATATTCAGTCAGAGATCTGATGGTGAAGAGTTTGTTAATAACCGGTCAGTAATATTGTCATTGTTGATCCATTGGTGTTCCATTAGTGCATGTCTTGTTGGTTAACCGTTGATGAATACACATTTTGTAATACATTACTAATATTCATTGGTTTTTTTGTTGATGCGTATTCTGTCGGTGATTCTCAGTGAATAAATATTTAGTAATTTGTCATTAAAATTATGCGTTGTTGATCCGTCGGTGAAGATTTGACCTGTGACTGGTTCCCCAAAGACCTTTACTAGCGATTGCAAGCTTCAATAATATATTTATCCGTCGATGAAATTGTGGGGCATTTTGTTTTTATTTTTTCAAGTATATAAGTATGAAAAGTATTTATATGTTTATCAGTAAACAACTTTAACAAAACTTACATATTTCTTATAGCTATAAAGGTAAATATGAGTGCAATTCACAAGATCGAAATATATAATGAAAGCTTGGTGACTTGAAATGGACAAAAAAGCCTTTAAGTAACTTTGGTGAAACACTTAAAAAAATTGGTTATCATTGAATAAAGTTTTGTAGTTTTTTATGACTTAAATATATATACGACTATTTTATGTACAACAAAAATGACGGTAATAGAGGAGAATCGGGCAATGTTATTAACTGTATTGACAATGAAAATTTTAGTACGTTGTAACAACCGTTAAAATAGTTTAAATAGTATTTGACCTATCACCTATTAGCTTTTTCTTTAAATTAATTGTTGACGTACTTTTTAGAAGTCAACATGTATAAACATAATAATATTCATTGGTTTTTTAGATTATTATGTTTATACATGTTGACTTCTAAAAAGTACGTCAACAATTAATTTAAAGAAAAAGCTAATAGGTTATAGGTCAAATACTATTTAAACTATTTTAACGGTTGTTACAATATACTAAAACTTTTCATTGTCAATACAGTTAATAACATTGCCCGATTCTCCTCTATTACCGTCATTTTTGTTGTACATAAAATAGTCGTATATATATTTAAGTCATAAAAAACTACAAAACTTTATTCAATGATAACCAATTTTTTTAAGTGTTTCACCAAAGCTGCTTAAAGGCTTTTTTGTCCATTTCAAGTCACCAAGCTTTCATTATATATTTCGATCTTGTGAATTGCACTCATATTTACCTTTATAGCTATAAGAAATATGTAAGTTTTGTTAAAGTTGTTTACTGATAAACATAAAAATACTTTTCATACTTATATACTTGAAAAAATAAAAACAAAATGCCCCACAATTTCATCGACGGATAAATATATTATTGAAGCTTGCAATCGCTAGTAAAGGTCTATGGGAACCAGTCACAGGTCAAATCTTCACCGACGGATCAACAACGCATAATTTTAATGACAAATTACTAAATATTTATTCACTGAGAATCACCGACAGAATACGCATCAACAAAAAAACCAATGAATATTAGTAATGTATTACAAAATGTGTATTCATAAACGGTTAACCAACAAGACATGCACTAATGGAACACCAATGGATCAACAATGACAATATTACTGACCGGTTATTAACAAACTCTTCACCATCAGATCTCTGACTGAATATCTAATCAGTAACACACGACTTTTAAACTTCTTTTTTATTCTTCATGATGGTTTTTGCCAGCAACCAGTCAATAATTTTCTATGTGTCACCAATGAAAATGTTTTTATAGAACATCTAACACACCTTCTAAACATACTCTTAAATCTACACCAATGTTCACCATGAGACTAGAACTCTCTACCACTTTGAGCGAAACCCTTTTACAACCATTGGCACAACTTTGAAGGGGCCGGGGGGGGGGTTACCCCCGAACTTTTCCCTCAGTAGTTATGTATGTACGTTTCGTATAGAATTTTTTAGATAAATACGTTTCCGAGCCCCCGTTTTATAATTTTTTTAGGTATAATTTTAGGTTCCCCGGTCGGAAATCTCAAACTTCGCCACAGTTTACAACACAGCTTGATATGTGTGCGTGTATATATATAACGCTATGGCCTATGTAGAAAATCATATTTAACTATTTTCTTTCGTCAGGTAAACTGTCTTCTCTTTCATGATCCTTACGTGATAACCAAATGGGTAATAAAATAAACTTTTTAACTTTTTTTAGTTGATAAACAACAGAGTAAATTGATTTATACATTGTGAATTCTTTTGATACAACAAAATGGATTCTTTTGTATGTTTATACGATTACAAACGTGAAATTTCTGATGACTTTTACAATTTTCATACCTATGAGAACATATATATATATATACATATATATATATATTGATTTATACATTGCTGAATTCTTTTGATACAACAAAATGGATTCTTTTGTATGTTTATACGATTACAAACGTGAAATTTCTGATGACTTTTACAATTTTCATACCTATGAGAACATATATATATATATATATATATGTATGTATGTATATCATGTCCGTGAAAGTAACACTTGTTTTACAAAAATGGCTTTTTTTATATAATAAAAACCAAAGTTTTTTATTTGGTCTCGTTTTTCATTGGTTACCAACTAGTCAACTTTTTATTTTTATTTTTTGTTTAAAACGAGTTTTGACTATATCACTATACTAATTAATTATCTGATAAAATGAGTCAAAATAAAACAAAAGTCAACCATTTCTAGAACTAAGGGATGTATAGCTTATTTCACAAGTCAACTCATAACACTTTAACAGGTATGTTTTAATTTAACCAACAAATTCTAGATTACAAGTTAACACTAAAACCCTGTGTTTGACTTATGATGGTCAAACATTTTTTTTAATGCTGCAATGTCAAACGATATTTGATATTTCAATCCCTGTAATTTCCAGCAAATATATACTTACAAACAAAGATATGGTGCTTGTTAACACATTTTATGATCTTGTTGGGATTGTGAAGATCCCATTTTCCAGTTAAATATATGACACTTGCCTTACTATGATAAAGATTATTTTTCAATTAATTTGTTCTCTCATATGAAACATAATACAATATGTATTGAAAGATATATAAGATAGTAGTAATGTAAAATCTTCAAATTTTAAAAAAATACTTTTATTATTATTTTAACATAAGAATTAATTAATGATTTATATTTAAAGATTCATTTATGTTATGGAATAAACGTAAAATTTGTAGAAATATTAATGTTGGACATGACTATACAATGTATATACATAGTTGTATCATATAAATTCCGGAGAAGTATATAGACAAGTGACAATTTGATTATATTATATATTATTATTCATATATGAGTAGCTAGTATAACTTAGTTGTATTTTGCTTTTAACAGATGCAATATTTTGTTTTAGAGGCCAGTTTTCAGTGCTCTAAAAATTGGTCTATGAAGTGCTAAGATGGATTCAGTGCTCGCTAGAGATACCGAATCTCATAACTATCAGATATGTGACACCAAATATCAATGATCTTCTAACTGTGAAGCTAACCAAAAGATGATAAACTAAAAACCTAGGAATAACCATATGTGAATAAATAGGTGAACCCCATGTTAATGGCTATTCAGACTACCAAACAATGATTAGAATATAACCTAGGAATCTCAACTCACCTCTTGGTTTGTTTTGATTGTATGCACACTTTTTTAACTAGTTTATTGATTAGTTAACTTGTATTTTCTCTTATGGAAAGATCTAGACCAAAAACCTACAAATTAATGACTTACAATCTAGGGTGTATCTCTACGTGCAAAGACCAACTAAATCAATAATCACAGTCAAAACCAGTACACGTGATCATAATCACCAACACATTCAATTTATTTTAAATCAAACACAATTCGGTCAAAAAGTCAAACTAGAAAGTTATAACATACGTTCAAAGTTCATCAAAACCTATGTGGCTATGGAAAATTAGCCCATAAACATGTTCAAAACAGTAGTATATAATCAGATTTATAATGATTCAAACAAGTTTAAACAAAAATCAAGTTATAACCGAAACTGAAACACCAACCGAACAAGCAATCCTTGAGTTTTAGATCAAATATTCAAGCTCCGGTCCTTCCAGCAAATTCTTATTCTCCAATCGTCGCCGGCCGTCTTAGAATTAGGGTTTTTTCTGCTCTGATCACGATCCCCTTTTAAACCTATTTATTTTTAGCCGGCACAGTCTTTCACGGACCGGGAAACATATGTTGTTCACCCTTTCACGATCCGTGAAAGACGCCTCGTTTTCTGAAACATTCTTGTATTTCTATTGTTTCACGGACCGGGAAACTCTAAGCTGTTCTTCTTTCACGGTCCATGAAAGACCATTCTAACCAAATTTCTGTCTTTTTCTTTTTTTTTTCCAATATTTCGCCCCCAGAACTCCGATTTTGACAGTTTTGCTTACAAATCTCTAGTTTATTACTACAAAATCCATATGTCGTAATTAAGTACCAATTTCCGGCAATTCCATAATAAAAACCGATCAAAACGCAAGGATAATTGCATGCAAAATATGTATAACTTAAACCATATCAGTGGTCTAGAAAGTAAACATGTGACCTTATCTCAATATGTTACGTATAAACCGCCCTTAGTCTAACATCCGAAATAGGGAATTGGGTAGCTTTAATGGTTAGGTCATGGGTCAAGATAAGTTTAAGTTAGGATAAGTTCGGGTTAAGATGACTATATTATAAGTTAAGGTCAGAATGAGTTCGGGGTTAGGACAAGGTAAAAAAAATTAATAATAAAAATACATAAAAATAAAAAAGTTAAAAAGTTAAAAAAAGTTAAAAATATATAAATATAAAAAGATATAAATAAGAAAAAAGTATATATATATATTATATATATATATATATATATATATATATATATATATATATATATATATATATAAGAAGAAGAAGAAGAAGAAATAAAAAAAACTTAAAAAAATACAAACATAAATAAAAAATATAAATAACACATTTAGAAGCCTAAGTTGTACCATATACAAAAAGTAAGCAAGTCCATATCTAAATAGATATTACTTCTTTTAGAACTCCATCCGAACTTTTCGGTCAGTAGTGTTACGTATGTGTTTTTCGTATAGAAATTTTTAGAGATATACGTTTTCGCCCCCCCCCCCCTCCCGGTTTTCGATGGCAAGCTTCGCCACTGAGCATTTGTTTATTTATAATTAACACAATGTAACCTGTGTTCTCTATATACGTAACTACCCATTGAAACCTGCACTGTTCAGGGGACACATATGGCCTTCCCTTTTAGCTACTTACAAATATATTTAACCTTTTCATTGAAACTTGAATATAAGTGTATATAAGTAACAAAATTTGGTCATAGAATACACAAGGGTTTGTGCTTGAATTTCTGCAACGGCAATGTTTTTCTTTGAAACTTCAAGTCAATACAACACTTAAAACTTTGATGCTTAAATCATACAAACAAAAAAGTATGAACCACAAATTGTCAAGACTGCACTACAAGGAATATACAATATATCGCAACAACCAAAGCATATGCATATCAAAACAGATACACACTCCAATTTTGTACAAACTATTACATTTATATACCACCTTGATACCTTATGCTTTCTAGAGTTACAAAAAAATATCACCACACACACCCATATTTATAAGTCCTAGAGTTGAAACCAGTTGTGTGATAATATTAAACTTTGATACAAAACTACAATTATGTGATTATAATACTGAAAAGAGGTTGCAAGTAAACTTCAACTTCATACACCTTAGATATTGATACGATAATCAGCAAGCACGATGGCTTGTGCATTGGTGCGAATACGTTATGGCTTGCGCATCGGTGCAAAGACACACGATGGCTCACTCGTGACTCAAAGACATGACTGTTTAGTGTGCCGGCCTTTGTTTTAAAGGAGATCCTATCAAAGAACTCCAAGTTCGGAATGCTAATCTAGGCGGGCACGTAAGAAATTGTTGATCGAAACAAACTGAAGTATCAAAGCCGACTCCTAATATAATGTAGGCTCTTTCTACAGAAGAAAATAGAAATTTGATGCAATATCGTTCTTTGTACACGATTATATATGATCTAAACAACCAAGTATGATAACATCAATTCAAAGACTTAAAAACTGTAATTCAACAAGCATTAGTCTGAAAATTGGACCAAATTTCATGCTACCAAATATTATCTAATCATAAGTGCAATAATTCATATAAATAAGATAAAAAAAAATATAAAATAAAAATAAAAAACAGAAAACAGTAACACATTATCAACTTTAATGCAACTATAGATATTTTTGGATTTCTGCAAACATTAAAACAAAAAATTAAAAAAAAAAACTTAATTTCAAGAAAAAACCCAGAAGCAAATTCAATATACATCAAAATAATCAAACTTAAAATCAACATTCTTTTAAATTTCATATTCATAAGGTATTCGTATAATAAAAAATTAAAAGGGTTAAAAAAACAACATTCAAATTCGTTCGCCGGATCGGATTATATTCACATACAAATCCAAACTCTGCCTTTAAAACGCAGGTAACACTTGTTAAGCGGAGAATCGAGATCCATTGATGAATCTGAGATGTGATGAAACGCGGGTGTGACTTGTTAAATTAGGGTTACCCGGCCCAAATAATGTTATTAAGTTACCCATCCTGACCCATCGGTTGTATTAGATAAAACTTGAAAGGCCCATTCTGACCCCTTTTAAGTTTACATACTAACCCAAAATGACCCATGCCTTTCTTTTTGCAGTCCATATCAGCCCATATCTAGACCTTTGGGATAAAATTGTCAGGTCTAACTTCTAAGTATGTCCAGGTAACTACACATTCAACTACGTTGCTACTGAGGTACGATCTCAGGGTTCCACCGAAAGCAACAACTGAATACATAATTGTCTAATGGTTAAATGATCTATAACACGAAGTCTGCGTTGACGATTATTGTAGAATAATCAAATGCAGGTGTTGGTTATTATTGTTGTGAAATAATAATAACCAATGTTGTAGAAATCGTTAGGCACTAATCGGGCCTAGAGATTAATCGGGATTAATAGGGATTAATCGGATTGAACTTTTAATGTATAATTTTATAAATTTATATATATATAACATAAGTTTATGTTTTTATGTATAAATTTATAAGTTTGGGGACTAAATATAACCTAGTAAAGATGTAAGGGGTTAAATGTTAAATATTTAAACATAATAAACCCTAATTCCCATCAGTTCATCCTATACGCAGCCTCTCCTTCCTTCACCCTACCAGCGCACAGTAAAATATAAACCCTAGCCCCAATTTTGACCGTTCATTGCATTGATTTTTGTTCGAAATAAGGTAAGAATGCGTTCCACGTTATTGATTTGGTTCAATTTGACCTAATTTTGGGAGATTTTGGACCAATTTTGACTTTGACCGCTTAGATTGGCCGATTGGGCCCAATCCATGCAGCAAACCTCCGATGAGCGACGCCGCCTAGGCGCCGCCTAATAACTATTTCTACAACATTGATAATTGATAATAACTAATAAATTAAATACCACATTATTTAATAAGTTATTTAACTATACATTTAATTAAATGGGATTTTGATTTTGATTATTTTATGAATTGTTAAATAAGTTAATTAAAAATCAAAAAGTATAAATATATATAAATGTTCATTTGTTTAGGTTGATAAATTAAAGAGTTTCCTATATCGGCCTTTCGGGTATCTTTTTTGTGTTGTCATAAATTATAGGGTACCTTGGGCTACTAAACTCAAATATAGAAAAAGCCCACCATTACCAAGTTAAGTAGTAGTACACCATTGTTAAAGATTACAATCTTGATGTAAACTAGCTTTTAGGATGTATTTTATGTGGTAACGCCCCACGTGTTTAATGAGGTAACGCCCCACCCACGTGGCTGTCACCTTGGGGTTGAACACCACCCCGTTAAGCGTTATCCACGGCATAAAGACACTGGACAGGTGAGAAACAAAGATGGGCCGAATGTCTTCTCAACCAATCAATGAAACCCTTACACACCAAGGCAGATGAGGAACAAGTATGGGCCCAATTCTTTTCAACCAATCAATGAAACCATTACACACCAAATGTGAGAAAAAAGATGAGTAAGAGCTCATACCTATGTGGCATGGCAGTGATTAGTAAAGAAAAACCGGCCAGACAATGTAAGAAGACATAACATGGCCATGAATAAAACTTAAAAATTAAAAATACAAGTCTTACACGGTTCATAACAACCAACCGAAAGTAGCATACCCAAATGACATGCATTGTGAAATTAATCTATTTATAATTATAATACAAGCTACGATACGTCGGGAAAGGGGTCTTAGAAACCTTCAATGCCATCCCCGGAAACCATTCAGGCCGAACAATAATTAAAACTTTCAAGAAATAATTCAACAAGTTGAGCTTACGAGCACAAATAGCGGCTTATCACCTAGACGGTCCCGACCCTGAAATTACAATCCACGTTTAAAGTAGTAACATACATCGTTAGACGAATTAACTCATAACCTAGATTATCCAACAAGGCATCATCAAGTAGTTGGAGTACACACGCAAAATGAGCACGTTGAGTTAACCGAAAAAACTTAACTCCCATATTTTGTTAATAGTTTTTGTGCATTAAAAACATACTTTGGACAACTTTTTTAATCATGAGAACCCGTTAAAAAACTCACGACCCCACTAATACCATGTAATGCGCCGCATGCGCTTTACCCACCTGACAATTTCCCTTTTGTAGCTATATGTCATGACCCCACTAATACCATGTAATGCGCCGCATGCGCTTTACCCACCTGACAATTTCCCTTTTGTAGCTATATGTTTTATTTGACACGTTTGACGTGAAACACAACCAATACTAACCCGTTCACAAGTAAACGGGTCTGAACTACCACCTCTAAGTTGAGCTTCATCAAATAATCTAAAGAAGTATGGATTCAATCACCTAGATCTTTAAGAAGTATTAAGATGAAATTTGGTTTGGTATTAAGAAAGGTGATCACCATGGGTATGGATTTGATCTCATGATAGAATGGTATACACTTTTAAACACAACCGTTTAGGCAGGTATGAAGAATACCCAATTTTACGGGTATCAACCCTATTCCTTCAAGCCCATCCTCTTAAAACAAACATACGCACACCCAAACACCCCTTAAAATAAAATAAAAAATAAAAAGAAAGGCTGTACCTTCAGGTCAGCTAATTCAATGACACAAGCACACTCAACTACATCCGCTCCGACCCGCTCTGCAACATAAAACACGACAGAAAGAACCAAAAATACATAAACTATCAGTATCACACAGGCAATCTGTGGTCATAAAAAATAAATATTATAAGTTAGAAGCTGTTCCAACCCACTTTGACCTGAACCCAGTTGACAAGAACCCATTTTGACCTGTTACCCGACCCGACCCGACCCGACCCGCCCATTTTTGATGATTTATGCTTACCAAGTAGCTTGATTGCAGCCACCAAGGTTCCACCAGTTGCAATTAAATCATCGATTACGAGTGCACGTTCACCCTTCTGTACGGCTCCAACATACATCTCCATTTTGTCGGTCCCGTACTCCAAAGAATATTCTTCTGATATAACCTCTCCTGAGAGAACAATAAAGGCTTGTGGCTTACTATAGCACCTTACATGACTTGTTAATGGTTATTAAAAGTCTACATGTGTGTCCTTGACGGAAAAGATATAGTTGATCACAATGTATCAAGCTAATTTTACCACACCTAAATATCAAATATTATGTAGTCATATATTCTATACATTCAAGTGATAGAACTAAAACTAGGGCTCTTTTGTGCAATTAAGGTACAGTAAGAAACAATGTCATTTAGAGTTCCTAGAAAGTCAAAGATGGCAAAAGGTCGTACCAGGTAACTTGTTGGGTTTTCTCAAAGGAACGAATTTTGCGCCAAGAGCCAACGCAATAGGAGGACCAGATATGAACCCTCTTGCTTCAACGCCTGCATTATGACACCAAATTCATTCAGCAAAATCAACATATTAGAAAGTCAACTAAAAATATCAAGCAACAAACTGTCTACATTGAGTAGCTGAAAAGGAATGGCAGGAACGGATACACAATTGGGTACTAACAAAAGTGAAAAAAACATCACGCAACAATGTAGTATGTAGTTAAATACTCAACTCAAGGCACATTCATGGGAGCAAGTCAACCAACGAACCAGATTAATTATACAAGGTGTTGATGAAAGCTAATGCACCGTACCTCACATCAGACTCGCTCTCTTTCTCCAACATAAGAAAAGCTGGAGACTTTGATGCTAATTTGGGGTGGTTTTCATGTAGTTAAATCTATTATCTTCTCCTTGACATATATTATAGTGATATCTTTTTGAATACTTTTGCAATTACAACCATCTCTTGCAATTCCAATTCTAGTCCATAAAGATACAGCTAAAGCTACATCAGCAAAGATGATGATTCAACACATGATGTGACCTGCTCTTAGTCAGCAATGGCATTTATATGTAGAAAACAATGTTGTAGAAGGCGCTAGGCGCTAGTCGGGCGGTGAGGTACCGCCTAGGGATTAATTGGGATTAATCGGATTGGACTTTTATATGTAATTTTACATATATTTTTTTTTAAATACGTAGTTAACTTTATACTTTTTATATATAATTTTACAAGTTTAGGAACCATTTGTAAACTAGTAAAAGATATAGGGGGCTAAAAAGCAAAATACCCAAACTTAATATAACCTAATAATACCCACCCACGTTCAATGTTGCAGAAATCGGGATTAATCGCCGATTAATCGGTCATCGGTGGGTCATCGCCTAGAAATGATCAAATCGGCCCAAAAAATCGGTCAGGGTCAAAATCGGTCAAAATTGGTCAAAATCGGTGAAAATCGGGCTAATCGGTGTAATCGGGCCCAACTATTTTAACTAAAAAAACCAAGATTTTAAGACCTGGCCCATGTTTTTAAGCCCAAAAAGTCCCCTTCTTCTCTGACCTAAAGTCCTAAACAATCCTAAACATGTAGAAACTTGAATTTAAGACCTGTATGTTTTTAAGCCCAAAAAGTCCCCTTTTGAATTTCTAAGTACTTGATTTGTTATGTTTGAACAATGCTATTTGAAACTTGAAGTATTTATGTGAATTTGAAGTATTATTTTTATATTATTATGTATATATATTTAATTTTGAAAAAAATACATGTAGAAAATCCCATTCCGATTAATCCCGATTAATCCCTAGAAGGTACCTCACCGCCCGATTAGCGCCTAGCGCCTTCTACAACATTGCCCACGTTCATAAGCCGCCTCTTCCTCATCTTCATGTTTTCATCAAACACAACAAGAAAACATATACTCCATAACCAATTTCGCTTCTTCTAGTTGATTAATTCTTCAATGTTGTTCGATTTTGCACAATGGAGACAAGTGCAGATCAGATTTAGGTTCTAGTCAAGGTAAAATCTCGTTCTAATTTGACTGTATTGCTCCGATTTCAACTCATTTAGATCCGGTTTTGACCTCATAATATAACCGACTAGGCCCGATTTAAAGCGATTTTGACCGATTTTTACGAGTTTGACCGATTTTGACCATTACCGCCTAATTTGGCCGATTTGGCAACTTCTGGGCGATGGACCTCCGATGACCGCGTAGGCGCCGATTAATCGGCCGCCTAGGCCGATTTCTGCAACACTGGTAAAAAGTGTAACCCTTTGGTAGAAGATCTTAGAATAATGTGTTGATTCTCTTAGTTTTAGAAAGAAAAGAGAGAATCAAGATTCTATTACGAGTAATTTCTCACATATAGAAAAAGGAATGGAAAGCAGAGGAAATGGTACTCGGAGATGATAATGGAAGGACAAGAAACAACTTACGAAAATGAGGAATAAGTAGAAGAAACCTCGTAAGATGGAAAAATGGCTTCATGAAAATGAACATGATGGCTCATATGAGTTTTTGAAGTCAGGGGATCAAAGCAAATATGGCGCTTATAGTTAGGAGCTTAGCTTTAAAAAGCGCGCGCCGACCTAAGGCGCAAAAGGTTGCATCTTGTGTGATATAAAGCGAGCAGTGTACAAAAAGCGTAGGTGAGGCACGCTTTTTAGGCTAAAAAATGACCTGAGGCACGCGCCTTTTGTACTTGACTTGATTTTGTGCAGCTGGGTGTTGTACAAAAGGCTTTTTATGTTATACATGTATGTATCTTTCATGTTAAAACATATATAAAGATTCGTTATAGCTAAATCATAGGTAGGGGATGCTAAAAACCTATGGGGTATATAAAATAAATTATATAATCACTATGTGCCTTGGGTACGATAAGCTCACCATTTTTGCGCTTTGCGCCTCGATTTTAGACCTCATCGCTTTTGTGCGCTTCGAGCTTTTTAAAACCAAGGTTAGGACTTAGGATTTGGACAAGAATTTGTCATATGCTGAAGATACGATAGCTAACGCACCTAAAAGTGCATAGAAAATCATACTCAGGGTGGTAGGTAAAGATAATTTGGTATGGAGACGTGTGCGTTACTACAGAGAATGGACGAGGAAAGACGACTTATGAGGTATACTGCACTCAAAATGCATCCGTCCATAAAAATTATTTGGAGAAACATGCTTGAGAAAGCAAAGTAAAAACAACATTAATAGTAATCGATTTTTTTCAGCATGGGATGTGATAATGATGCTAGAGTAAGATTAAAACTTAGCCATAAATCCCTTATAAGTTTAGGAGCCTCTTCAATCTAAAAGAATACAATCTTGGAACAAGAAACAGATTTTCAACATGAGGTTTGAAATGACAAAAGAAATCAAAAACTTTGAAACAAGTGGTAACTAGATACAACCATGTGAGCCAACTAAAACACATCAATGAAGGTAATAAAATTAAGGAAGAACATCAAACCTCACAACGAACTGTATGTAAAAGAAAAGTACTACGGAATTCATAGGAATCAAAAGGTAACTGTCTTGAACTCATTACAAGTATTACGAGAGGATAATTCTCTTACTTGAACAAAGAAGGTTACTTGAATCCAAAACAAGAAACAACTAGTTTTTGTTTAATTTATGCTTTTACTGAATTCGGATTTTTTGTTAAATTCTAATCACTTCAGAATTCTGCTCCCTAAAAACCAACTGTTGCGAGAGCCTTCTTGAAGGGAAAAAAATACTTTTGTCATAATATGATCAAATCCACATGCACAAAGATAGCCTTATCACTTTGATACCATGTGTTAATCCTCTTAGTTTTAGAGAAAGAATTATGATTTTATTATGAGTGATTTCTTAGAAGTTAGAACACAGCACATACACACATATAGATAAAACCAACAATATATTGAGAACTGCGAGAACCGCATAACCGCTTTAACCCTTGTACTATTTATTATATGTATTGACTAGAACACATTTAGATTACAATATGTTTAAGACTTTATCATAAGTTATTTCTTAGAATACAACACACACACACACATATAGAGAACCAATAATATGTTGACAACAGCGAAAACCACATAACCTCTATAACCCTTCTACTATTTATCATACAAATTGACTAGAATGCATTTAGATTTCAATATGTTTAAGATCTAATTATAACAAAACGGTAGTGTGCACATACATATACATTATATAGAGAAATAAACCATTTTTGTTCAATTTGACCCTTAAATTTAATTGAAGCGCTACGTAGCCATGCTTATCCAGTTCTCGCAGTTCTCAACATAACATCGATTCTAAAATAAACGAGCGCCCCAATATATAAATTTATATATAAAATTTCTAACGTGACTACCAGATTATTTTCTCAATTCTTAAAATTAACTTCTTTCTAGAGCTAAAAGTATGCTTAATCTCAACACTCAAGGCCAAATTAAAACTATTATCCATTAAACAAGATCATTCAAATAAGTACACAATAAAACCAAAATGTTTCATCAAATCATACTTCATGCAACCAATAAAAGCATTACAGAATACAGACTAAAACTACAAGAAGCACTAAAACAAACACCTTACCGGCAACAACGAGATATTTTTCTCTCTGTACCTCTCAACAAACAGATCAATCGTATCCTTAAACGCCACCGGATCAAGCAACATCGTCGTAATATCCTGAAACATGATCCCTGCACAGAAATACGATCAGTTATTAGTTCAATATTCTCGTGACGTCAGCAATTGGAAACCTAAATCGAACAGTTTAAGGTTTACGGTGTGTACCTGGCTTAGGGAAGTTCGGTATGACGCGAATTGACGATGAAATACGAGAGATCCGAACGTCTTTAACAGCGGCATCTGGTTGATTGTGATCGGAGTTAGTTGCCGCCATTGATGGAGAGGTTTTTTTGCTGTACGGACGGCGGCGATGAAGCTAGGGTTTTTGACACAGAGAGCACAGGTGGGTTTTGTAATGAAAGTGAAATGACGGAATTGCCATTGTGAATGTTTCTTAGAGGGTATTTGGGGTCGAGTTTTGAAAATAGATTATCCGTTTTGAATAATTAGAATCAGATAATTAGGTGTAATAAAAGGTGTTGGAGAAAGATGGTGTTTGGATAATAATCAGATAATCAACTATTTGAGTGTTTGGCAAATATATATATTTTAAAAATAAATAAGCTTTGATCTCTACAAAACGTAAAAAATTAGTTTTTGTAGAATCTCGTTTTCCTGCAGTAAATGGTGACCTACTTTTGGATTATCACGTTTTGATCTCTACAAAACGTAAAAAATCAATTTTTATTATTTTTTTACCAAACACTCAAAATATATTTTTTGCGATTTCAAAACACAATAATCAAAAAATCAGGTTGAAAAAGCAATCCCAAACACACCTTTAATATCCAACTAGGATTTCCCACCGCACGTTACTAGGGCTGGCAACGAACCAAACGAACATGAACAAGTCTTGTTCGTGTTCGTTTGTTAATGAAATAAATGTGCTCACGAATAGTTTATTAATACTTACTGAACGAGATTTTAAATTCGTGATCATTCATTAAGTAAATGTGCTCACAAACAGTTCACTTAATACTTGCCAAACAAGATATTGTGTTTGTGATCATTCATTAAGGAAGTTAACGAGTTCATGAACACAAATAAAATCAGCGAAAACGATGGGGAGTCTAGAGGTGAATGACAGTGCGAGCACCGTTGGAACTTGAAGTTATAATCATGGAATGGAGGTCGATGTGAATAATGAGGAGGGAAAGGGATGATGCATAAACAAAGTAGGAATAGGGTTTCCTATTTTAATTGTTAGGATAATAAAATAAATATAAGTAAAAAGTATAAACAGTTTAGATAAAATAAAAGAAAATCTTTCACAAACAACATAAACAAATAAACATGAAAGCATGTTCATGAACACATTACCGAACGTTTATATAACTAATCGAACGAAATTTCTTGTTCATGTTCGTTCATTTATAAAAAGAACGTAAACGAACTTCCCGTCGAAAAAATCACAAATTGTTCGCTGAATGTTCAGTTCAGTTACAATACTACGCGTTACAGCAGGGAATGCAAGTACGAATCAAACGGTAAAGACTAAGACTGGTATGAAGCTGCAAAAAATAAATGCGTAAAACAACAAAAACGAAATAAAATGTCAAAATTAGAAAAAAAATGGTGAAGTGGTGTTATGACCCGAACGAGCGAAAAAACGGTGTTGGCGACGTGGTATTGTGTCGTTTTCAAAAAAATAATTATATCACGTATTTGATTTTTGAAAAAAAAAACAGACGAAAGTTATAAGAGACAAAACTTACTGGGTTAAAAACGAATATTATTTATAGTGTAAGGAGTTATTTTGAAAATTTTAAAAGTAAAAAAACATAGTAGTTTCTACAGTGTTATTATCATGCGTTTTAATATATATTATAATCAGCATTATACCCGGTAAATTCCACCAATGGAAAGGTCAAGGTAGGGTCTAAAAATAGTAAGATGTAGATAGTTTTACCTCTACCCCGTAGAAATATAGATGTTTTAAATAAGATCCTTGGCTCGATAATAGTTTTGCATCAAGCCTTGGACATAAGACACATAACACTCAACAATTGGGACAAAGGGCGGTAAATGCATGTACCCCTTAGTCTTTCGGCTATCAACACCACCACATACTGCATGATTAACCGTCCATTATTTTTTTTATATTTTCACGAAATTAGCAAAATAACGTTAAAATTAGTGCTCTTTCACTCCCCCCCTCTCCGAGGGCCCACACATATATACATTATATGCGCATACCGCAAGCGAGACATTTTAATATATATTATAAATATGCTTGGGAATATGTAGGGTTTGTGTAAATTAGCTCGTTAAAATTTCAAGTTGATTTGTCTTGAGCTTGTTGGTTCGTGTAAATGTTTGAATCGAGTTTGAGTTGAAAGTATGTTGCTTGTATAGAATTTGAGTTGATTTAGCTTGTGAGCTAACTTGAGGAACTAAATTGTTTGTTACCTCGTATAAATTGGTTTTTGCTTGTATATTAGTAGTTTGGTATTGTATTATTTTAACTTTGTACGATATAAGATCTTTATTAAGTTATTATTATATTTCGAAATTTTACAAAATCATCAAATTTGAATAAAAAATGTCTAAACTTTGGTTGGTCGTGTTACCAGATCACCCCAACCTTCACACATCACACGCCTGCAAATGTTAGAATATAGTTTTCATTAAATTAAATTGTATAAACTGATACCAAATCCTTTTAAGTTTTGATACTATAACAAACAAGCATGCCCCTATTGGTCATCGATATACACTTCCTTTAACCATCTAAACCTTCAATTTAGGTGGATTAAGATATATGTGACCTAAATTCATATTTCTACACATGAACTCCACATGCAAGCTTAATTATAACTTTTTTTTTATTTAATAAACAATATTACCACAATAAAACTAGGTTACAATATAGTGGACTGGGGGTGTCCCAATCTTCACTGATTTTTCATTCGTAGTATTAATTTTACCGAAAGTTTCTAGAAAAAAAAGTTTGTAATGTAAAAAATTGGATTTTTAAGAATCTGGCCCCCACTAATTTTTCGTTCAAGCTCGAAATCATTGTGGTATACAATACGACAATGTACATTTTATGTTAGATATTTAGTGTAATCGAGATTGACTTGGTGATCAAAGCGAATAATAATACACATCAAGCAAGTTAGGAGGTGCGGGAGTGCACGCTTGTTTGAGTTGTTATAATTCAAAGTGTACGGACGGAGCCCGTATTCTACAGGGATTCCAAGGGGCAGCGCCCCTGGGAACAGGGTCTAAGGGGCAGAGGGGTTTTTTGGAAAATGCCATATTTTCGAAATGTCTAAAAATGGCAGTTTTTATTTAAAAATTGAGATAACTGCCATTAGGTAGTTAATCATCGATTCATCACCAACCCCAAAATTCGTAGACAGGTTTTGATCACAATTCTTCTGGTTCAGACAAAATTCTATACACACTTACACTTGTTCAATTTCTCAAAAATCAGAATTGTATCTGATTAAGTTATTTGGGATAACCACTGAAATAATTTGATATGAGAGTAAATACACGCCTCTCTGATCATCCGGATTATCAAAATTCCCCAACATTTTATAGCCAAAAACAACCATTAAATTATTCTTGTGAATTGTGATAAACAAGTTTAATTGTATTGAAAATCCTTGATTATGGAGTTACTCGATCGAAAAAACACATGTTTTATATTATATAAATCTATTAAATATATAATAAATGAAACTTTTTCGGGCTCATTAGCTAAGAGCCTCCTAGATTCATTTTAGGCGGGAAAATAGGCGGTGCAAAATATGACCCGCACTCTTTTCCAAAACCCTAGAGAGCCTTCTTCTCCATTTTCCTTCATCTCCGTGGTCCGCATTTTTCGTTAACGAAGCTGATTTCTAATTAGGGTTTCTGGATCTCATCACAAATCCCGCCCCCATCTACTTTTTCTGACTCTTGCTGATTCAAGAAGATGAAGGCCCGTTTTATTTACCTGCTCCGAAAATTAATATGGATCCATATATAACGTCTCACCTTCCTCAAACCCTAGAATTGACAATCTTCTCATTGACGCCTTCTTTCTTCAATCCTCTGCTCCATTCAAACTTCAGTCATATGGATTTTGGTTTGGCTCTTCTTCGATTGTGTCTTTCATTTTATGCGTGTTCATTCCCTTACCCCTGCCTTCTTATCTTTTTCACCTACACATCGCAGAGAATGAGAACCAGAGAGAGAAAGAGAGGATTTGGGAGAAACACTGTTAATTTCCATTTTGGTTTATGGAACTGGTGAATCGGGAGATGATGTTCAACTCGTGGTGGTGTCGTCTTACAAGTTTGCTGGTAAGAAATCATATATTGCTAATGGTTAATCCTTTTGTTCGTCTGTTCTACGTTATATCTTTCCTTTTTCTCTCAAAACCCTAGGTCGATGTTGTGAGCCATTTCTCATATCTGAAATCTCTTACTGTCCCAGCTAGCCTGAGTGTGCTTTTTCTTGCTACCTTTGTCATCCGAATAAAATAGGCGGCGAGTTGTGTATGGGTTTAAATCACCAAAAGGTTAGTTATAGTTGATTTTGGTAGCGTTTATGGACTGAAATTGAAATTCGATTTGTGCATTCTAATGGTTACTTATTGCTTTCTAATTGTGTATTCATTTATTTGTATAATTATTGTCTTGATTGATTATTTGAATCTCAATTTTAGACTTGCTATTTGTTCTAGATCTTATGATTTTGATGAATATATGGTGATTTTGTACGCATGAACTTGCAGCATATTAGGTTTACCAATCTGTAGATTGTTTTTAGCTGTTGGTTGACCAAAGGTATGCTCGAGAGATAAATAGAATTTACATACAAAAAGACATATATCTTTAGGAGGAAGAGGAGAAAAATGTATTTTTTCATGAATTTGCAATTAGCATGATTGAAATTGTTTTTTTTTCCAGGTGGGTTCTGCTTGAAACAGGCCGGATCGGGTTCATCATTTTTAAAACAATAATGCATTAGTTAAGATATGAAAAAATGAGTTAAATTGTTGAACTTGATTAATTTTTTTTGTTCATTTATGGTTTATAGTTTGATTATGCAGACCTTTTTTATTTTAGAAGATTTTCTTATTCACAACCATGAAGAAAAACAACCCAGCAATACACTGGGCACTTTTTTAATGCCTACTTGACATGTTTCGCCTTTTGTAAGCCTGGCAAATGGGTGGGTCAGGTTGCTTACTGGTTCTGGTCAACTTGGTTGAATAAAAAATAGGATCTGATCATATGGGTTCATGTTGAAATGTTTTTTAGAAAAAAAGTATCAAATGGTTGTTATGCTCTCTTTTTTTATCGATGTTTCCTTTGTCATCCATCGTCTCATCAAGCCCATCCTTCTCAGAATCAGATTAATCTACGATGTAAACTTTCAATACTTGCGAGATTATGCTGATGATATTTCCCCTGGTAAACTTCTTTTAATTCGGTGTCGTGGATCTGGTACAAGTTTGATTTTCAAGCAGGTAATTATAGTCTTTTTCATTATAGGAATTCTGATTTCCGATCATTATAATATGGTTGTATATTCATATTATGAAATGTTTTTATTAGGCGAAAACCCTGTATAAAGAGATCCCTTTGGTCGATGAAGAGCGTGAGAGTATCAAGTTCATAATCCAGAGCAACGTGAGCAACGTCTATGGTTACCTTGGGATTCTTGTAGAAGGACGTGAATGTTTTGAAGATGAAGCATTGAATCGTATGAAGAAAGCTAAATCTACCGGAAGCTATTTACGGTTTGATTTTTGTCTTATACTTATAAAATATCCAACATTTCTTTAAAGAATCTAAGGTAGTTAATAAAAAATGATGTTGGAGAAATGAGAAGTTTGTATATTCCATCCCACAAGGGCCTAAAAAATTTTATGTTTGGATTCTGAAAGCCATGGTGGCTGGTATTTCGGAAGATATACTTCCAGTTGCAACACACGAATATTCACCGGTAGTTGAAGAACTATGGAATCATTTAGCAATAAAAATCATTATCATAGAACAAGCTAATCACTTAAATACGTATTTCTATTTCAAAGGGTTTTGTATTAATTTGATTTTTTTTTCATTTGCATAAGACGGGTCGGCATACTATAGAGTCTGTGTGGGCTAACTTACAAGAAAAAGAGGAAGCACCGAAGCACTTTGGAACTTATACCTGTAGTGGTTTGAGAATCTTGGTGAGGATGCACCCTCCTAAATTGTTTTTCTATATTCACTTATTTTTTTTAAAGAAGGAAAAAAAAACATTTTTATGGGTTAACCTATCAAAGATGACATGTTAGTTGTGACGAATGTGTTAATCTTTGGCTGCTTACTAGATCATGATCTTCGCTTCTATTCACTTTTTCTTTTCACAAAGCCTGCAAAGAAATAACGGGAATTCCAAATGAACATAAGTGCCCTAACACCTAAATTCGTAGTTAATCAACACAGATAGAGAGAAGGTAATCGGTAGAAGAGAGAGAGAGAGTGGCAGTGGCTGTTCAACCGACGTGGACATGAAGAATCGAGAGAGATTTTTGTGGGTCAGGTGGTTGCTACAGTGGCAAGGGATGATGGTGAACTGATAGGCTGCAATGGGTGAGGCTTTTGTACAATAACGGAGAAGCCCGACATCGGCGCTGCTACGATGGTGGTGTACCTTCTCCTTCGCATTAGGTGTGTTTTATTCTCCTTTTCGTTGGATTTGATCGACTTTGTCCTTTATTGTAGATAATCTTAAGTTTATATATGGGTTTAGGTGTATTTGAGTTGGGAATTTTCTTTAAATTCAGGGTTCCCATGTAGAAGTATCACGATTACTAGGAGATTTTTGTGCAATCAAGTGAAGGAGAAATTGTCCTTTACCACTTGATATCTAAAATGTCATGGTTGTGTGTTAATAGTGATTTATGTTATCTGCTATGTTTATAAAATTTGACTTGAGATAAGCTTCATTTAATCTTTTAGAGTATATTGAAACTAGCAACTCATATCAAAACACAAAGACATTTCTGCAAGTCAAAACATCATTGTAAGCTGGTACAGGCACACTGATCAGACATACGGTTTCTGTTGCGGTTCTTATGGGTAATTAATTCAATCGTTTGATACAAGCATATTGTTATAACATATTATGAACATGTTTTTAAATGTGCTTCATTATATTTTTTTCTTTCAGGTGAACGCAACTGATGAGTTGTTGCTGGAGCAACTTATAGGTGTTGTTAGAGTTTCCCTCTAGAGCTAAAGTCTGCACTTTTCCCAAATTGGAACAAGTTCCAGAACCATAAATTGATTTACTTTTATGCAGTTTGTTCCCATTCTAACTTCAGAATTAATTTTGGTTTCTTCATTTCGCACTATAGCAATATTCTCGATTCCTATATTAGCGGAGGGTAAACTTATTGTTGACATTTATCCAACTTTTAGGTACATAAAGATTGTCTTGAAATCTTGCAGTAAAGAGACTTGCAGGCCATCAGGTAAGACTCGAATTTCCTTTTATTTTAGAGCTTTTATTTTCAAATATAATTTAATTACCTGTTTTTGATTCCATTGGTAGCAAAACGAGTGGACAATGTAAAGTAGTTACTTTGAAGACAATGAACACCATAAGTTGGAATATGACTTTTTGCTTTTATAGACCAAATTTTATCACATAGCGATTTTTTTCAATGATGACATTTCCTTATCGAATAATGCTTTTAGTTAAATCACAAATTATTCGTTTTTTCTATATATATATTGTATTTCCTGTTGTGATGTATAGAGCAATTTTTGTATCCCCTTTCTGACACATATGAATTGTTGTTTATTAGGAATTAAATCTTAAATAGCCGGCGTCCTTTTAGACTAAATTGGTCTTATTTGAGTAGTGTTTTTTAATTATTTTAAATACCTATTGATCAATATCTTATGAGGTTACTTCAATAAACGACCATGATGCCATGTGACATTAAAGAATTCATATTGTGGTCCCACCTCCATTAAAATGCAACTTGGATATTGTTCACATTTTATGACTTTAAGATAAATAAAAAACGTGTGTAAAGTTTTTTTTATCTACATCATAGATTCAAGTCAAATTTTTCTTGGTAAATTCATTTAGTAGTATTCTTTATACATCATGATACAAAGTAATTCGTAAACACGAATTATAATCAGTCAATAAGTTTATAACTTCTATTACACGTTCACAACCCGTGTTTAAGTTTATGAAAAATTTATAGCTCTTTTATAGCCAAGACGCTTAATATTTATGATTTTAATTATGTATTAATCTTAAATAATTGATAATATAAGTAACTTTCTCTAGCCTGGGAAGCAATCCCGGACGATAACCTAGTGTATACTATATAATAAAATAATCCTATGGTGATCCTGTGTCATTTATTGGAGCTATCTATTTTTATGTTTTCCTGCTTCTCTCCTACTTAATTATCTCCTATTTAATTATAAATACAAATTTATTTATTGTAATTCAAAATATTTATTTTTTAAACTTATCTACTTTATCTTTCTTTTATATGAATACGTTTAATCTTTCTTTTATATGAATAAATATGCATAAAAAGAACACATATTCAAATTTTAACGTACTTCAATATTATAGTTACTAGGTTATAATCCCGTGTAACAAGGATTGATAAATTTAATGTTTTATAATTCATAATAAAAAGTTATGTTTCAAAGAAAAATACGCATTGCACAGTTGAGTAAACTCGTGTATCGTACTAACATAGTACAATCTATCTTATAAATATCATCCTTTACAAAAATTAATCAGTTTTTTTATATTTTTAAGTAATTTTAAAATTTTAGATTTGATACTTGGCATTCTTATCCTTATTTTTCGCTTGACTTTCCTATTAAATAATAATGTTAAATTCTAATTATCCCGAATCTCTATACAGTTAGATAATTTTATTAAATCATAATTTTCTGCCTGTCTTTTATTTATTTAATATTTTTATTACATAATAATTTCCTGTATGCCTCTTTTTTACTTAATATTTCTTTTCTTAACTATTTATTTTATTTTTCCCATTGTTAATAACTACTTAATATTTCATTGATCCAACCACATGTAATACATAAGTTTCTAACATAATAATAATAAATAAATAAATAAAACAAAGTAAAACGTTTTAACCCGTATAGTACACAAGTTTACTTAGCTAATGATAAATAAAAAGCAAAATAAATGTTATAAATAAGTAAATAGTACATCAAAAACCATTTTAAAACATATATCGACGATTATATATGTTAACCGATTACATTATATTTATTCTAGCCGATAACGATTGTATGTGTTAATCGATTACGTTACATTTATTCAAACCGTGTAATACACGTGTTTATTCAAACGTGCAATAAACGTGTTTTGTATTTATGTAACTTTACCTAGTATATATGTAAAATTATATTAAGTGTAAGTCCAAATAAGGATCTTTCAATGATATCAGACTTGATCTTGTGCAAATGCGGAAAACAAACATAAGATGATTCAAGTACTATACCAAAAACGAAACAAATAATAATCAAAACAAACCAAATTATCTTGCATTTAACGATAAACGAAGACTGATAAAAGACACCTTATTAGTTTTCGGCTGGTTCTGGACTACTAATTGATCAACACTAAACACATAATGAGAACTTGCTTATATACTAACCACTTGGGCATCTAACCCCTAAGCAAGCCCAACCGAAACCCCTTTGACCCATACACCTATTTCGACCCAACATTATAGAAACATAATTACAAGATTAACCCACAACTATTACCAACAACCCACTATGCATAAACCTTCAGGTTCCAACAATCTCCCTTTAGGTTTATAGCATAGGGTTACAACGATCCTCAACTGTTTCCGCTGCCTCCTATCTTGTCTTGATATCCACCAAAACCCTTTTGTCTGACGTGCAGTGCACCTGCAACAGCTGAAGTCCATTGTTTTGTTGCACCTTCATATTTCTCAGTAGATCTGATCTGGTTTTGAGCAAGCACCTCAAGATCTTGAGAGCTCAAGTTTAGCAAATCTACTGGATCAGTCAATCTGAACTGCACATCATCATCACAAACAATCAACGCCTGACCCAATGTCTCATCATATGCCCAAAAATGCATAGTCTTCAGGCTACCATCTGGAATCTTTTTCACCAATGGTATTGTCTTTTCCTTATCAGTAGGCGGCCAAATCATATTCTTCATACGCCTATAAGTAATATGATCACGAACACCAGGAGCAGGTTTCAAGAAGGACTTTGCAGTGTGCATAGATGGAAATCCTCGTGCAACCTCTCGCTTGAGTCTTTCGAAAAACATGTATCCTCTACCACCAGGACTGTCATCGGTATATGGCGCATTTGAAAGTATAGTCAAATCAAATTTCGTAAATGTCTAAAACTGAGTTGGCCTCAAATACCATTCTACTGGACCAATCTTCCTCTTAATCCACCACTTTTCCGATCATGATCAAATCCCCAACTAACAACCCCCGACTTATTACCAACTCGATCATAATAACTCTCACCAACATCCATCAGATGATGAGTAGCTTGAACATTAGGATCAACAGGATTCATATTTCTATTCTTGACAACTACAAGCTCTCTTTTCTTTTTCAATCTCTTAGCTTTTTCCATGTCTTTCTTTTTGTCAACAGACTTGCGAAAATATAAATCCATTGCAGCTGCACGTTCAGCATATAGCAATTGCACTAGCACGGTCCTCAGCAGCTTTCTTGTATTTCTCTGTGTCAGCTGGATCAACAAACTCTTCACCAAACTTCTTCTCCAGTTTACCACGTATATCATACACGATAGAGAACCAACAAGCCGACATCTCCTTGCAGTTGATCAATTTGCTGATTCTTTTGAACTATGGTGTCTTCTAATTGAATAATCTTAGCATCTTTATGAATTGAATCTTATTCAAGCACCACAATTCTCTTTTTCAACTCTCGAACACTGATAAACTCATCATCATCACTTGAATCGTCAACAAGCAGTAACTTAAATCTTTCTTCACTTCTAATCCCACTTAAACTGCATGGCTCATCATGTACCAACAGCATACGAACTTCCAACTTCAGTAGTTCCCTGTGAAATTGACACAGTAGCAGGGGTCTCAGGTGGTGCAGAAACACTAACTGGAATCTCTAAAGTAGACTCAGACTCAACATTCACATTCGATTTAGTAGCTTCAGATTCGAACTGTGTCTCAGTATTGATAGCAGTATCTTCAAACTCAAATGGAGTTTAGTAGTAGTTTAGCAGTCTCAAAATCGAAATCATACAAATCAACGTCATCATCTATCATAGGTTGATCTTGCATCTATCTAACAAATACTCCAGGTCATGGATCCCTCTTCCTTCGCTTTATTGGCTGAGAATAGGAATCCTGTGGGTCTTTATCACTTGGCGTCTGACCTTATAGCGAAGATTCAGGAGGAGGATTCCCAGTCTTCTGGCTAACTATTTTCAAAATCAATGCCAACCTTTCAGCCGTAATCACTGGTGGAACACTTGAAACAGTAGTATTAACTTCAGCTTCAGGAGGAAGCACTTCGTCATCTCCGTCAAAACTCACAATAACCTCTTCAATATCCGAATCAATATCTTGAATCTCGATTTCAGGCCTCTCAACATTAACCACCTGAACATCATGCTCTTCCGTGTCACACCCCGATTTCCACGTATAACCCGGTGGGCCTGGTGGGGAGTATCGCGACGTAGTTGATATCATCATAGTCAATTATACACAGTTATAGCACAGCGGAAGGCTTGGAATGAAATTACTATTACAACTCGAAAGTTTAAAGTACGAATAAAATAAAATACAGACGGTTGTAAAAAGGATCCACATGCGGATCTATAAATGAATACATAAAACTGAGTTCCACAGACTTAAGGCATCTAGGGATTTGCAAAGTCCTTTTATTATGCCAAGTAGCTCCAGCCTATTTGGTGAGGTACCTGTCACTTAGTCTTTGGAAAATACGTCAGTTTTCACTGGTAAATACAAATAACTGACTCATTTTGTTAAACATTTGAAAATGTTAATTTAGATGCACAAGGCACAAAAATCTTTTATAACTTGGGATAATTACATTTATAATCTTGTATACAGTTTTACATGTTTGTCATACTATTAGGGTCGGTTTGAAAACCGAACATGATTAACTAACTCACCACATATAAAACCCACAAAGGAGTTATCCCCAACTTGTGGGTAGTTATATTTAGCATTCGCATCTGTCAAGTGTATGCCTACACCCCGTGCTTAGGTCGTGGCCATCAATAACTTAGATGAGCCAAGGATATCCAGGACATGGTTGTTAACCCCCATAGTTTATGTTATCAAACAAAACAGATTAAAACGGGTTATGCGGATTTATTAATCACAATCCGAGTAAATGATCCCATACCCGACCAAGCGGCAATAATTCACCGTATCCCAAGCCCGTATAAGGGAAAATAAGTTAAATGTATTTACCTGAGTTTATGTGTAAGCACTTCTCAGCCGTATGATACTTAAGACCGTATGAAGGTATCTTCTATCGGGCTACCTAATCTGTATAGAAGGTTTTATCAACCTATTAGGATACTAACGGTCTTTATTTAAGTCAAGGACTTCGACCGGTTAGTTTCAAAGATGGTTTACGGTACAAAGCGCTAGATTAAGCGGTGACCGGAAAGGAACGTAATTTAGACCCAACAAGTATGAAGACTTGTATAATATGGGTAAACTAAACACATTCTGGATTTTGAAGTAAAGATGCCAAGGTTAGACCCGTTTCGGTTCGTTCGTAAAAACTAGTCACATAAGCCGAACCGAACGCGTATGAGCGTGTACGGATAACCGATAAGACATATACATGTTTCCTAAGTTATTATGCTCAAGATATGTTATAACATCAGTGGGATGCCCACAAGTATGCCCCTAAAGGTCTTGAAACCGAATTAGGCCCTAAAAGGGTATTTTGTCATTTTAAGGTTTATAAAATGGGTTTACATGCAAACTGAAGTTTTGGTCATAAACATTCTGTAAAAATAATTAATTTATGATATTAATTCAGTAGGATATCATACATATATGTGATTTATAGTTTATGGCCAAACTATGCCCCGTAAGGGCATTTTGGTCATTTCACATATGGTTTTAGGGACTCATTTGGGATTCTCAGCTCATGTCTTATCCCTACCGTAAAAATACTTAAAATCATTTATAAATTCAGTAGGTAACAAGTCTTGGTCGCTAAATATATTTTAAAGTCAAACTATGTGCTTATTTCGCGTAAAAGTCGGTAAATGATGATAATTCCGAAGTTTAAGTGATTCTGAGATTATGACCAGCTATGAGGCTTCGAAATAATTTATTTATCATTACATATCAGTAGCAAAAAGTTTTATATGTTAATTATATGTAGAACTCATTTTATTTGCTAAAAGGTTATTATCGTCATTTATAAGCTTTATGCAAATAAATCTGACCCCTCATCCCAATAATTCCTAAATATGATATCATAACAGTAGGTAAAGAGATTTGTGTCAAAATTATGTTCTAAATATGATGCTCGTGCTAAAGGGCATTCTAGTCCTTATAAAGGCATGAATTTCCCTTTTCTATATAGCTTCAGTTTATGACCAGGTTTGGAGCATCAAAATACTCTAAATATGTTTACCAATCAGTACCTAATGCGTTTGCATGTCCAACTACTTTAAAAGTCTCATTTTTGACAAAAGGGCATACTAGTCAATCTTTAAGCATAATAACGGAAACACGCATATGATCTTAGATTACTAAGTGAACAAGTAGTATAACCTCAGAGGGTTATTCTATAACATAATATGGTCACAAAAGAACCCTAAGGCATTAAGGAAATAAGCTATTTTGGGTCAGAACTGAAAGTAAAAGTAAAAGTCAAGCTTTTACGACTTTCGGTTGCGAACCGAGCCTAAACTTAGAATTGTCGGGTCAAACATGTTTAGACATGTTTTAATAATGTTTACCAAGTTATTAAAGTGATAAAATGTGTTTTATAACCTCTACATTATCAGATTTGATTTTATTTAAAATTTGACTAGTTTGACTTTTATCATTAATTTCTTTGACCCGACAAATAACTAAGTAAACGTGGTAATTAGGAGGTGCCCTTTTGAGGGCTTAACACCCACCTTACGATCACGTAGCCACATTCGCCTCGAACAATGGCTGGACCGTTTAGGTCTAAGCCGAAGGTCAAAGCCGTTTTGCGGCAACTTTGACTTTCGGCCTTTAAACGCATAAAAACCAAACTAGAGTGGCTAAGAACACTTACCACTGGTCCTAGCACGAAAATGGACTTAGAGGGGCTTCCTTTTTTATCATGAATCCCAGAGAATGCCAAGCAAGAGAGTAAGAAGTGATTTTAGAAGGTGCAAGGATGAATGGCAACTTGAAGCACCTATTTATAATGTATGGAGCCATGCTAGGATCACTCCAGGTGTATTCAGGTGTTTTATGATGCCTCCAAGTGTCCTAGAACGAGTAAGCAATAAGAATATAGCCCCTAGTTTCGTAATGAGGCGGTTTAGAAGCATATGTGTGGAGGTCACGCCAAAATCTGCCCAGATACAGGCTTTACGGACCGTAAGCATGGGACCGTTACGAAGGACCCATTGGTTTCAGATCCAAAGTATTACCAGTTCTTTCCAAATTAGAATAACGAGCGCTGAAGATCATCTGCAAGAACCTTGGATACATAACAAACTTGTCCTTTCGCACAATAGTGACATTCCTCTTCATGCCTTCAAACACGTACTTCGAGTAATTGTATGGTTGGTTCGTTATCAGATAAACGAATGCTACAGACTGTGTGATACTTAGTTGATCCGTTCCCCCTCTATTCTCAGTCATACACATTATAAACATGTGCATCGACAAACGCCAGTATAGATGCACAAACTTCTTCATAAGAGAGGGATAGGTTCCTTCATAACTCAACCGAGGTAAAATAGCTTCAATGGCTCCAATCGGCAGATCAATAGGATCTGCTTCTTGATCGTTATACTACGAAACCTCCCTTATAATCTGTTCGGTTACCATAACATTCTTTTACCGAATCACCGCTTCAATTGATCCCTTACCATCTCCTCCTAAAGCGTCAAATCTTTCCGTTTTCCAAAACTCTTGAACAAGACTTTCATATACAATAGGATTCTCTCGTAGGGCATGAACGATTCGGCAGCTATTTAGTCCTTTGATCAACGAAGTATACAACTTCTTATGCTTCTCCGGAGGTGGAGCTAGATACCACACTTGATTGTGTCCGTGATGACTTTCAAATCCATGACCTACACAAAATGTACAAGTTAAGTATAGGATTTTGTTACCAAGTATATTATCTGTTAATTTAGCCAATTTGAATGTTCACTATGTAAACTGTATAACAGATACTGGTCAAAGGTCAAAACTTGATTATTAGTCGAGACAAGGAAACAACTCAGATTTCGAGTGCAAATAGCAAGACACAAGGTCTCGAGTCGAAACCACAAGGTTTCGAGTTGAGACCAGATGATTTTGAGTCGAGACCAAAAGGTTTCGAGTCGAAATCCCAGTCGAGATCTCGAATTACCAGGTGATGTCTTGAGTCGAAACTAAAGAGGTTGCGACTCGCAACAAGAAATCTCGAGTCCTTGATGCCTCTACTCGCAATTCGAGTCGAAACCACATAAACATCCTTGAATCATCTTAATTTTGGATTAAAATCCAAAAACATCCTTTCATTTCTTTGAAGACCACTTTAGACCATGATTAGGGTTCATAATTTTCTTCAAATCTTCAATGAATCTTCAATTAGTTCCTGCAAATCTTCAATTAAAAATGATCATTTGATTCAAAATACCTTAAAGCGGTGACTGATAACAAGTCGAGATCGGAGATGAGTATGCCGGAAATAAGGTTTTCTCGCGCGGAAATTGAGAGAAACTTGAGAGCAACAGTAGAAGATTTCGAGTGAAATGAGAGGTCTCGACTCGAAACCTCCTTTAATACCAGATCAATCATGGACTGGGCCTTTGATATTGGGCCGAGACCATGATTTCGAGTCGAAACCATGAAACGATTCATTTTAAGGATTTGATCAACACAATTTTTTTCAATTAATTTCAAAATCCATTTAAAACAATAATTTCTAAGATAATCCTTTTAACTTCCCGGGCACATTTTAGGAGAACAAAACCTAAAACAAAAATAAGATAAACATATATTTACAAAAATAAAATAGGAAATATCGTAATTACTCAGGGATCAAATCACAAGGTTTTGGGCCTGACTTCACTTATCAACACTAATCTACTACTGAATGATCTGAACGATTGCCAGTATATTTGTCCATCTAAACTCACCTCCTTAGACCATTTCCAGATAACTTCCTGTAACTACTTTTATCATATTTTTATATCTTAACAATGAGCACCCAAACAAAAACTAATCAAAACCTGGAATTATAATTAGCACATTCTATCATGAAAGTAGTTTCCCTACCACATATTTCCACAAGTCTGTTTAGATTTCTGAAACCTTGACCGAGACTGGATTGAGAAGAGAACAGAATAGATCATAAGCAGAGATGATATAATGTACAGATCAAATTAGTTTTTCTCAGTTTGATATAGGTTCTTCTTTGGGTTTCTTTTGGGCACTAGAGGTCCTCTTTCGGGTGTAAATTGATCTATAAGGCGACATACGTACAGTTAGGTCTTTGCTCACGCAAAACAGAAGCTGACCCTGCCTAGCACCTCCAGGTCTTTGCTTACGCAAAACAAAGGAGATACACGACTTTTTCAGAAAAGTTTTTCAGAACTAGACCAAAATTGTGTGTATCGGGACATCACACAAACATTCAAATAGAAGTGAGCTAATTCCAAGTGACTGAGGTCATAGACCGAATTAGGTTTTGAACAGAAACAGCCAATGTTTACAACCTTAAGGATAGAGCCTACTAACATATCATTCTAGAGCCAAAATATTTCGATACTGGTTTTATGTGAGTCAGCCCTTTACCATAATGTGAAATGCATTTCATTTCCCATGACATGCAAAGTTTCTTTTTGTATTTTTTTTCTAAATTTTTAATGTTTTTGTATTTTCTAAATTTTCTCCCCTAAATTTGTGCATAAATAAAAACTACCTAAGAATAGAAAACGTTATGAACAAATTTACCTAAGAAAAACAAAAACATGCTCAGTCGGTGTATCAGATCATTTTCAGAAAATCCACAAGCACTTGAAATTTTGAGCTGCTAACAGGTTTTGTGAACAAATCGGCAACATTTGCATCTGTGTTGATTTGTTCCAGTTTGATAAGACCTCTGTCAAAACAGTCTCGTATTAAATGAACTTTGATATCAATGTGCTTGGTTTTTGAGTGGAAGACAAGATTTTTCACAATTTGAATAACAACATCATTATCACAGTAAATGGTAGTATTAAGATAAGTCAAACCGTAATCCTGCAATTGATGCTGCATCCACACCACTTGGGAACAAGACACAGAAGCAGCAACATATTCAGCCTCAGCTGTGGATATCGCCACCGTTTGTTGTTTCTTGCATTGCCAAGAAATGAGCCTATCACCCTAAAATTGACATCCGGCTGATGTGGATTTCCTGTCACTGTCAGTGCCTCCAAAATTGCTATCAGAAAATGCAAACAGGTCAAAATTAGAATCTCTTGGATACCATAAGCCAAACCGAGGTCTGCCTTTAAGATACCGAAAAATTTGTTTAACAGCAGTAAGATGAGAATGTTTAGGGTTAGCCTGATATCGCGCACAGTTGCAAACAGTAAACATGATGTCTGGACGGCTCGCAGTTAGATACATTAGAGATCCGATCATAGACCGATACAGTCATTGACCAACAGGGGATCCTTCAGCATCTTCAGTCAGCAAAAGTCTTTCTGCCATAGGTGTTTCGATCGATTTTGCGTAAGAGAACTTGAATTTTACCAGCACATCGTCCACATATTTTCCTTGATGAATAAGAATGCCTCGAGAATCCTGTCGAACCTGTAGACCCAAGAACATAGTCATCTCTCCGAGAGCACTCGTCTCAAATTTATTCTTCATAACTCCCTCAAACTCCTTGCATAGATCCTCACTTGTCGATCCCAAGATAATATCATCGACATAAATTTGAACCAAGATCAGATTCTCGCCCACTCTCTTGATAAACAGTGTCTGATCAATTGTGCCACGAGTGTATCCATGAGCCAGAAGATGTTCACTCAGAGTAGCATACCAAGCCCTTGGTGCTTGGTGCAATCCATACAATTCCTTGTCAAGCTTGTAAGCATATTCTGGATGATTTGGATGAACAAAACCCGGTGGTTGCTCAACAAAAATCTCTTCCTTCACATCTCCATATAAAAATGCAGTCTTGGCGTCCATCTGATAAACAGTGAACCCCATGTAGGATGCATAAGCTAAGAAGATCCCGATGGCTTCAAGTCGGGCAACAGGGGCATAGACTTCATCATAATCCATACCCTCTATCTGTCTGAATCCCTGGACCACCAATCTTGCTTTGTTTCGCACAATAACTCCTGCAGTATCTTGCTTGTTTTTGAACACCCATCGAGTTTCGAGTTTGCGTTTCCCTTTCGGAAACTCAACGAGCTTCCATATTCCTAGTTTCTCAAACTAGTTCAGCTCTTCATGCATAGCATCCACCCAGCCTGGTTCCTGCAAAGCTACATCAATAGTTTTAGGTTCTATTTGAGAAATGTAGCATGAGTAGAAGCAAGTATTAATGGTTTCTGCTTGGCTTCTGGTTTGAATTCCTGCATTTACAGGACCAATCACGTTTTCAATAGGATGATTTCTTTGAACACTTGCTGAAATAACAACTTTAGGTACAGTCACATCTTGAGTTAGATTTGTGTTGCTCGACTCCCCCTCATTAGATGCAGTAGTATTGTGAACCACAGAAGTAGTAACCGTACAGTCTTCAGGAATGGATTCAGGGAACAATGCAGATCCTGAACCATTAGAGATAACACCAGCTAGTGATGCACCTTCAGGGGATTGATGGGACGTTTGTTGAGACATAGGATGCTCTTTAAAGACCACTCCTGGTGGGTATATGGTGTGATTTCTTGAGCTCCCTTCAGCCTGTTCATTTTCTTTAGTATCACCAAATGAAAACGGTTGTTTCGGAGTGGACACACCTGCATCTATAGAAACACTAGACAGAAAGTTAAAAGATTTAAACAAGTAAGCATAATCATATAACCAGTCTGGACCAACTCTAGCATCCGTAGAATTTTCTTCGAGCCATTCAATGTTGCACGACTCGACGGCCTTCTTAGTTATTGTATACTCTATTGGAAGATCTTTTAGCGTATCCAATAAAGAAACACTCATCCCCCTTAACCTCAAACTTCTCTTTAGTGTCCATAAGTAATAGCACACATGGACAACCAAAGATATAGAAGTGTTAGACCGAGGGTTTACGTCCTTCCAGAATCTCATTAGGTGTTTTCATATGACATTGTTTACTAAAGCATGATTCTGGACGTAACAAGCCGTGCTAACTGCTTCAACCCAAAAGAAACTAGGAAGCTTCGAGTCGGCCAGCATGGTTCGTGCAGCCTCTATAAGAGTACGATTTCATCTCTCCGCCACTCCATTCTGTTGTGGAGTTCGTGGTGTGCTATACTGTCGATCGATTCCCTTTTTAGTGCAGAATGTATCCAAGGTGATATTCTTGAACTCTGTCTCATTGTCTGATTGAATAGCCTTCATTCTTGCACTTGCTTGATTTTCAACCAGAGTGATGAACTGTTTGACTAAAACCGCAATCTCATTCTTGTGACATAGAAAGTAAACCCAGGTGTACCGTGAGTAGTCATCAACTATCACAAGACAATACGACTTCTTGCCAATGCTTAGCACATTTACAGGACCGAAGAGATCCATGTGAAGTAACTCGAGCACAACTTTGGTTGAGGGTGCAGACTTGGATTTATGAGGCTTTCGATGTGCTTTTCCTTTTGTACAAGCAACACATTTCTCTACCAGCATGAAATTTGGTAGATCACGGACCAGTTGACCTTTGGCAAGTCGATTTAAATTCTTCATGTTCACATGCCCAAGACGACGATGCCACAAAAGACCGTCATGTTCTGAAATCTTCGAGAAAAGGCAAGTAATTTCTTCACAAGTTTTCTTGTTCATATCGATGACATATGCATTTCCTCTTCGCTCAGCAGTCATCAAGAACCAATCTTCAGGTATCACGATCCCTGGTTTCAGCACGTAACATCCCTTCTTTGTAAAGTGGACTGAATTTCCTCTATCACAAATCTGTGAAATACTCAACAGATTGTGTTTCAGTTAGGGGACGTAGTTCACATTTTCGAAGCTTAGTACGCCGTTTTGCACTGTTCCTTTCAAAGTGATTCTGCCAGATTCTCCTCCCGCAAAAGAGACATATCCACCATCAAATTCTTTAACGTTAACGAGTTGGGACAAGTATCCTGTCATGTGCCTGGAACTACCACTATCCATGTACCAAAGTCGTATGGTAGTCCTCCACAGCTGTTCCTACACGATCAGCGGGATCGGTTAGATTTAGGAACCTAGCCCATAGTGGATCTGGGTTTTCCTCGTGTATCAATATACGTCACTCTCTGCCAAACTAGGTTGTCTTTATTCAAAAACTTTGAAGGATTTTTACTGGCAGATTTTTGTTGAGATGTCGAAGATTGGACAGCCTTGTTTTTGGGTTTCCAATATTTATGTGACCATTGATAGTTATAGTTACCAAAAGCCTTATGTTGATCACTTTGAAAACCATTTTGTCGTTTTTGATTTCTTAGTTTTGCTGCATTCCAATCTTGATCAGATGGTTTAGCCTTACGAGAGTTATTCTTCACTGTCTCAGACTTTGCAGTCGTCATTGACTCTGAATAACGTGATCGGTTTGGCTTGACCTTCTGATTTTGTGCATTCTTATTCTTCGCTTACACACTTGGGAAATGAACACAGTTTCTGGCAATGTGTCCAACGATTCCACAATTGAAATGTTTGTCGTTTTAATGTGTGGAAATTTTGTTGCTTTGTAGCAGATGCTGATCTGTTTGGTTTTGAAGAATGGGGTTGTTTAGTTTCCTTTGCTTGTTTTACTTGTGCCTTTTCAGAGCATTCAGGTACCTGCTAATCAGAATTAGCACAAGCATGAGATTCAGACGGATGATGTTTTTCGTCTTTTGTTATTTTATCAGGATCATTTTGAAAAGACGATTCAGTTTCCGTTTTAATTTCCTTTTCAGAAGCATTTTCTTATGGCTTTTTATTTATTTTGACCACCTTTTCTGTCACAAAATCTGGTTCAGTTTTAATTTCAGAAGATGTAGAAGTTTCATCAACACATGTTTCCAATGTGGTCCCACTAGATTTAACATTAGGGACTTACACCGAGACTGTAACCTGGCGTTGAGCATGTTCCCCATTTTATTATGCGGTTGAACCTGGCGTGCCCACGTACGATCGGCTCCGTTTGATTGACCCTTGATCGCACAGACATTTTCATTTTCAGTACATGCAATACGATCGGCTCCGTTTGATTGAGCCTTGATCGCACAGTTTCATTTATGTTATTTACAGTATGATGTTGGTATGATTATGTATGCTGTCATGTGATATTGTATGTTATAGTTGTGACTGCTATTTGCCTTTGCTTGATTACTTACATTTGTTCATCTATGATTATGCACTAATTTTCATTGATAAACTAACAATTAATTTATTAATATATGTTTATCTAATAAGGTTCACTCGCCAACTTATGTTGACCCAAAAACTCCCATTTTACACATGATACAGGTGAACCAGCAGCAGCTAGGAACACATAGGACTTGGATTAGAAGAATAAAACGTTTTAGAGTTGGGATTGTTATGTTTGGTTTATTTCCTTTGTATTGAATGAACATGTTTGGATATTTGAAAATGTAACTTTGACTTTATTAAATATGAAACATAATAGTAAATGTCATGAGCTTTGGTGATAACCCAATTATGCCCCGACTCTTATTCCGCTGCGGGTCGGGGTGTGACAGAGACCGACTCAGAAGAATCACAACATTATTGATTTTCTTGAGAAGAAGTTTCAGTGGTTTCACTGAATGCATCCTGAGGGACCTCTCTTGTCACACTATCAGTAGTTGTAAGGTTAGAAACATCACAATCACAATTATTAACTACTGAAAAACAACCATCATCAGACACATTAATCAAAGGTTCATCGCAAGCATCAACTGTTTTGCCCAAAACATCAGGCCCAAAAGACGACACATAACTATGAAATGAATTAAGAAATTGTCCAAAAACACAAGCAGAATCAGTTTCATTTATTGAATTTTTAGAAAAATCAGAATTTAAAAGCGGTTCATCCCCAAGAACATCTCCAAAAGATACTTCATTTACTTTATATGCACATGAAGGCGAAGCATTAGTATCGATTATACCCTTAGAAACAAATTGGATTGGAGGAATCGCCCGTTTTTCAACAGGTCTACTGTTGATCGATGACTTAGCAGTTTTTGGACCATAAGTCATCTTGTCCTCATTCATCAATTCCTTCTCAGTAAAGGGAAAGTATGTGTAGTTATTATTGTATGGAGGAGGAACTTGTTTGAAACCCAAACCACGCCCTTTCTTTTTCTTGTATTCTAGTTGGAGGTCACATAGATCTTTGACCAATTTACTGGAAGACTCATAACTTTTAATATTGAGTTCATTAATTTGATATTTTTCTTTAATTTCTTCCAGTTCCTTGGTCAAAACACATACCTTTCTTTGACCTCCAAGTAATGGGCAGTCTTTACACTTAGATCATTTTTAAGTTGAATGATGTCTTTACGCTGAGCTTCAATTTTTCTTTAAAAACTCTTTCATTTTTTGTTAAAGTAGAATTACGACTTTTAATATCATTATAGTCATGGATTAGCTCAGCGTTGTGCGAACGATATGCCTCAACTCTTTCTCTACATTTAGGAGTGCAAAAGACAAAAATTACCTCTTCAGTAGTGAGACCATGAACAGGAGCAGACAAGATCTGAGTCATGAGAGCAAGATTGTCGATAGACGTTTGATCTTCCGGTGCTGAAGCAGATGATTGATCCTCAGGTGTCGAAGTCATGAATGCAATATTGTCTGAAGTAGATTGATTCTCTGGAGCTGAAATATTCAATCGTTGCATCTCTGAGTTCCAATCAAACATAGCATCAGGCTGAACCACCAGAGCTGAGCTTTGAGTACTCCCACCAGCAACAGTTGTGGTGTTTGTAGTAACAATAGCTCTCTCAGTGTTAGGTGGAGCAGGTTGTGCTGGAGTTTGATTTCTGTTGATATACGGCTTGGTGCAATTTCGTGCCAAATGTCCTGGTTCATGACAATTGTAGCAGCACATCTTCTCGAATGGCATCCTAGTTGGTCCTGAAAAGGTAAGACCTTGCCACTTGCTCCTCCCTGTTTTTCTCACAAAATTATTTGACCTAAAAGCCGCCATAGCCATCTGCCATGTGATATCCATTTCTTCTACGTCCTCGGGATGTATTTGATCTAAATCATCCATAGAGAATTTTGGAGGATCTAGTTTACCTGTAACAAAAGCATTCATACAGTTTATGACAGAGGCAGCAATGTCCAGATTCTCCTTGGATTGTTGTAGCAGAAATCTCATTCTTGACAGCTGGATTAGTTGACGTAGCAGTAGTAGATGAGAAGACAGATGGAGCTGGTGTGCCAGAGTAGTAAGCATTTGCAGGTGTTGGAGCAGCCTTAGCAGAAGCAGAACTGCTAAACATTTGAAATCCAGCCTCTAACATGAGTGCAGCATTGTTGTTTGAAGCAAATGGTGTTGCAGAAAAACCAGCAGCCAGCATACTATTCATGTAATTTGTTTCCCTCTGTTTGTCATCTAGCTCGCACGCCTTGATGTGAGAAATCATCTCTGACAGACTGCATCTAGCAAGATCTTTAGTTTTCTTGATCATGGCTACATGATGATCCCAGCTTTTTGGTAGAGCATTCAGAAGTTGTCTGTTTGTTGTAGCATTTGTCAAGTACAACTCTTCCAAGTTCATTTGAGTAACCAGCTTAACGTATCTCTGGATTTGATTGTCAATAGTCTCCCCATAGATATGCTTGAAGTTGTTGAAGTTTTGACTCAGCAAATTTCTTCGACTCTCTTTCATGTCTTCGTTTCCCTCATAAATGTCTATCAAGGCTGCCCACATATCTTTGGCAGATTTGCAAGTACGAATACCAATAGCAATGTCTGGACCAATGCCATAGTCAGGTAAGAGAGTGCCCTATCATCTTTTTCAACAATAGCAAAGTCTTCTTCAGTATACTGTTCAAGAGGCTTCTTAACTTTCACACCAGGTGATCCTTCTCGATCCATCAAAATGTCCCTTGGACCTCTCAATATACTTCTCCAAATCTTAGCATCATTAACTTTCACATGCTGTTCAAATCTCCATTTCCACTCAAGAAAATCATCACCACTTAATAATTTGGGAACACGAGTGGTGGTCCCTATGATAGAGTCCAATTCTTGATGTTTATTCATGGCTGCCAAGTCAACGGTCTGATTTGTTGAGGTCACTTTTAATTAATTAAAATTTTAAGTCCAAAGTCAATTTAACGGTGAAAAATTGTCGTTTCAAGTCGAAACAGTGAGTCGAGACCACGAACTGTGCAAAAGCCTTGAGTCGAGACCACAGTTGCGAGTGTAAAAGCCTTGAGTCGAGACCACAGTTGCGAGTGCAAAAGCCTTGAGTCGAGACCACAGTTGCGAGTGCAAAAACCTTGAGTCGAGACCACAGTTGCGAGTCGAGACCTTTGTGTTGAGTATGGAAGTTACAACTCGAGACCAAGGAGATTGCGAGTCGAGACCTTTGTTTCGAGTCGAGACCTTTGAGGACAGGAACTGAGACGACACTTGAACTGTTGAGTCGAGACCTTGAGGTTGCGAGTCGAAACCTGCAAAACAGATAATTAGGTAAACTTTGACTCCCAATCCCTGATTTTTAGCACTTTCAAAATTCAAAAGATTATCAAATCTTTTGAAATAATCAGCAACAATTATCCAACAAATCAGCAAACGGGTTTCCAGAATCAACAGAAACCAAAATCAGCAACTTTAATGAATTTTTACAAAGAACAGTTGAACACTCCGAAGTCATAAAACATGAAAAAACCAAAAATCACTGAAAACACTAACATATATGATCAATAAAACAAATAACAACCGTCTTGAATCTGAATGATATCGACCGAACCAAGATATGGTTTCTTGGCTCTGGTACCAATTGTAAGTCCAAATAAGGATCTTTCAATGATATCAAACTTGATCTTGTGCAAGTCGGAAAACAAACATAAGATGATTCAAGTACTATACTAAAACCGAAACAAATAATAATCAAAACAAACCCGATTATCTTGCATTCAACGATAAACGAAGACTGATACAAGACACCTTCTTGGTTTCGGCTGGCTCTGGACTACTCACTGATCAGCACTAAACACATAATGAGAACTTGCTTATATACTAACTGCTTGGGCCTCTAACCCCTAAGCAAGCCCAGCCAAAACCCCTTTGACCCATACACTTATTCCGACCCAAACATTATAGAAACATAATTACAAGATTAACCCACAACTATTAACAACAACCCACTATGCATAAACCTTCAGGTTCCAACATTAAGTTATTATATAGAAGTTAAATATAATAATAACTTTTAGGTTTAAATAATATTACCTCATGTAATATAAAGATAAGTAATATGTTATATAAATTAAGAATATGCATTTATCTACCCTCGTGAAAAGTATAAGTTTAAGTTATATTAAAAAAAAACTAATATATTAGATTAATATGGAATGAGTATTATTAAAATACATATTAAAATAAAAAAATAAGTAAAAATTGAGAATTGAAGGAGAAAATGTCATGTGTCATTAATTAGAGTATTTTATTATAAGTTAGATATCAAAAAGCTTTTCTTTTACACAAAATTCATATAAATAAAATATTAAATACATTCAATTTTTCATTATTCCCGACATATATTAAATAAATATTATTTACATGACAAATATTATTCTTATATATTTTTGTGTGTTCTTTTAGCTAAGAAACATATAAATGATCATGCATCTTTTTATTTATGCGCATTAAATTCGATTAGATATTAGTTGGTATATAGCATATTCATAATAAATATAAATGAAACGTTTTGTCATATAGTAAAATCAATATATATTGTTCAGATAACAGATTGTTATTAATATTAGTTTAAATGATTGTTGCTATATAATTATTTTATTTTTTTCGCTTATCTCTTATTCATTGATTCAACCACGTGTGACACACAAGTTTCTAACCTATTAATAAATAAAAAACAAAATAAAATGTATAACTTACGTAATACACAAGTTTCTAACCTAATCATAAAAAACAAAGTATGTTATAAAAAGTATATATAGTAAATCAAAGTTTATTTTTTTCAAAAACATACATTAACGACTATGTGTGTTAACGGATTACATTATATGTATTCAAACCATGTAATACACGTAGATGTTCAATCCGTGCAATGCACGGGTTTTTAAAGATATAACTTTTTTTGTTATTTAGTATATATAATTATATTTATTCCGCCCGTGTAATACACGGGGTTCTAACCTAATATGTTATCTATATAACAGTTTGCAAACAATTTGAATGCATGTTTTTATTGAAAAACGCGAAACCCGGTTACAAACGGTAAACAAAAACGTCGAAGCAAACTTTGTTTGACCAAAAAAAACTTCCAACTTTATTGAGCCTATGAGGAAGCAAACAAATAAGGTATAAAAGTATATCAAAAAGATAAGAGTAAAAACCACATGAATATTAGAGCCGCTTCAAATCCACTATCTTTACTTACTATTAAAGGAGACTTTGTGCTGACATCGCAAAAGCTTAGGTGTCGATTACTGAGCTATGCCAACTCGGATTTTCATATGTCATTATTACATCATATATCACTTTCATTTATCTATAAATACATTTTGATGTATTTCAAAACACATCCATTTATCGTGTATAGTTTGGATGATATTCGTTAGCATTAGTGTCGGTTTTTAGTAGAATGTACATGCTTTTGATCCGGTTATGTTTTGCAGGTGTTGGTTGATAGAAACAGCTGAAAAGTGCGAAAAACGAGGTAAAATACGAAGAAACCAAGTAGCAGAACATAATTGGAAGTTCGAGGGACGAAACGGCAACAAAATATGGGCCTGACACCTTCTGGCGGGCCGCAACAGGCAAGAGCTAATCCTCTCGCAGGGTGCTAGAGGCTGATAGATTTGTGCCAGAAATTAGCACGGCTGCGGGGCGCGACCGGTGAAGACAATCCTCTCACGGGCCGCGAAAGGTCTTCTTTTCCAGCGAGCTTCGTAGCTGGGAAGGGTTGAGTTGTGAGAAAACGATATATATCATCTTCATCATCCCTTTTTTCCTATACATTAATTTTTAACTTCAAGGCTGCATTCAAGAGCTGATTTAGCATGGTTTTGAAGGAAGGAAGCTGAGGAATCTTTGATTTGGAGTTGGAAGTCAAGAGATTGAAGATTTAATTGGTTTTACTTTCCCGGTTTATCTTGTTTCTTACTTGTCTCTCTTGTTATGATGAATTCCTGCTTTGAAACTCTTGTTTTGATCTTTGCAACAATGCTTATTGGTAAACTTTCTAAACTACCTAGGTTAAAGATGAAGCCTTGTTAAAGTTCCAATTTTTATTGGATAATGATGTTGATTTTGGGTTTTCTAATAAAGTAAACAACTTTTGTTCTTTGATTTGGTGCATATGCGTATTCTTGCTTGATTAATTATTGTTTATCTGTTTCACATAAATTCTGTTGAATGTCTTTCATATAATGAATTTGTGTTGATATTCGGGTCTTAGCGGGTTCATGTAATCTTGTGGTGAATTGGCCAATAAACTATAGAAACAGCAATCGAGAGTTAATTCAACTTCATATTCTACGAACCTTAGTATTGAAAAGTGCTAGGTTGTTAGTAAGTCTAGATCGGTGAATTGCTAGGATTAGGTTTCGAGAGAATCCTGTTTTAGTTTCCTTACCACTATTTTGTCTACTAAACCAAATCAAATCCCTTAGTTGCCTTAGACTTTTCACCGTGAGGTAGGTAGTCATATTATCGCACTTTCTAGAAAATAGATAACCCAAAGGAAGTCTAGTTAACCGGTGTTCGTAACAACCTTATTGAGTTCCATAGGTGTCTTCCCGATAAGGGTTGGTGGTCCTGTTCGGTTTCTCTTAGGGTTTTAGAATCTGTAGTTCCTGGTTCCAAATAACATCAATTATCTGATAGGAAGCGTTTCGATAACAACGGGGATTCCAACCTAGGTAGTCTTCATCACCACTGAGTAAAACCTTCGTCCAAAGTCGAGTTCTAGTTAGTCTAATTAATTGGTTTTAATTTAATTTTACATTTAGGATTTTTAGTAACCCCCCTACAAATAAACAATTAGTTATGTCCGTGTCAGTCTTAGTCTAGATAGAGTCATTAGCGTAGTTTAATCGAGTCTCATGGGTTTGATATTCGGACTTACCTTAGTTTTACTAGAGTCGATCGGTTCACTTATCGATTAGTAGTTTTGTTGAGTTTTAGAGAGTCTAGAGTATTGCTTTGAGTATAGAATAGGTTAAATTAGGTTGTTTTAATTAAACTACTTTTAGCACAATCATATTTCATATTTAAAATATTTAACCTCTTCATTTGAATTTTAAAATATGAGAAAGGGGGTTTTAAAATAACACTGATACGCTTTGGCTCCACTTTCAAAATTGAAACCATACTTTCAATCCCCCCTCTCTCTCATATCCAAAGCTTTCCCTCTCATTCTTCTTCTTTCCATACGTTCTGCCTCCCAACTCATTAATCTCCTCCTACCGAGCAATCTTTCCATCTAGGGTTTCAAGATCCGCATCATCATCAGTTCTGTTTCATACACCAGATCCCCAAATGCTTTCAAACGCTTCCAGATTCGGTTTATGTCTCTCCCTCTTTATATTTTTCTCTAGATGTTGGTGATGGTGATAATATTCCTAACAAACGCCTTAAGCAGATGCGTGAACACTTATGTGTAACTTTTGCCCTAATCAGGTATTTGTTTCTAAAATTTCGTGCTTTTCTAATCGTTTATGCAGATCTAGAAGGATGGGACGACATAAAATTTAAGAGCTTGTGAGAAAAAAATGTTTGTATGGTTACTTGCGGGTGGCTTGCAGGCGACTGACGAGAGGCCGGCGAGTTGCAACGGTGGTGTGCAGGTTTCTTCTAGGTCATAGGGCGTTTCAAGTAAAACAGATATACATAAGCTTTACATTTTATCTTTTTATTTAATTTTCTTTTTCATATATATATATATATATATATATATATATATATATATATATATATATATATATAATAATAATATAATAAATATTATTATTATCCTTAATTTCTAGATGTTTATAAAAGAGTAAAGAATAAAAGAAAAAATGGTAATCTGGTGACTTGATAATTACACATAATTAAAACACTAAAGTAAAGTTTAGTTACTTTTTTAAAGAGACAAAAAAAGTATGGATGACTTAACTGGAACAATGGACAAACTTGGTTATATTTCTGTGACATTTTCCCAATTTTTAGTTCATAGTGATATGATTTTGTGATTTAATTTGAACTATGATGCTTTGAATTTGGTTTAGAGGTTATAAAAAAGGAATTTGATGTTGAGGGTTGAGTCTTGATATTTTTTAGGGTTGCTTCTTCTCGTGGGGGAAGGTTCTCATGATTGGTGGTCATTTGGTTCTTGAGGGGCCTCATGTAGAAATTGTGCTGAGTACAAATGCCAGATTTTATGCTATTTATAAGCCTCTTTACATTGAAGTGGTGAAATATGTGAGTGTTTTTCGTTAAGATTAGTTTTGAGTGTAATATTTTTTTCATGTTTTTACTGAACTCCTAGAAAAGTGGGGGTCTTGCATTTGAATTATTTGGTCATTATTGTGTGCCCATAGGCTGTTCGACGAAATGCCTATACGCGATTACTAGAAAAAGAGGCATCTTGTAGTGGGTTTGATCTTTAGCTTTGATTCCACATGGTCTGTGGGTACAACTGTGATGATGAACAAATATAGATTTTGGCAATGATGATAAGGTAAAACTTGAATTAAGATCACACCATAGCGTGGCAGGGTTGTAGGATGACAAGTGTTTTTATGGCAAGTGTTAATATGATTTATACAAATTTGTGATCCTGATATTAATAATTGTTTGAATTTGAATTTGTTATTCCGTTAAATTGAACGATAGCGCGGTTCGTAGGATTTAGCTAGGTCATGAAAATTCCAACATTCTCTTGACATATTAGTATGATAATGGAGTCTCAAGCTTTGTGTCGTGAGGTATCGGATGTGCCGGAAACTATGTTTATTAAGGATGTGATCATATCTGAGACGCATCATGTTGCACCTAATCAGTCAGGTGCGTGTCTGAAGATTCGATAGTTAAATTTATATATGTATTGAGCTTGATAGTTGATACTAACATGGTTTGTAACTGAATTCAGCAAAGAAACAAACATGACAATGGGCTGCTTGGACGCGTCAGGAAGAAGAAAGTTCTTCAATGCTTTGCGTCAAGTTGGAAAGGTAACTTTCACTGTGATGCATATGTTGCTTAATTTTATCTTATAAATTAATAATATGTTATGCTGGGAATTGTTTTATGTGATGCTGAATTTTGAGAAAATAACTTCTCGTCTTCAGAGTAAAAACAAGGACCAAGTTAGACACTACTATTATCGTCATGTGAGGCGTATAAATATAGTAATATTGTAGGATCGTGTCACGCGGATGTTGTTTATTTAAATTTTTTATTATTGCGCATGTGGTTGTTACTTGAAAAGTATAGCCGTAAAGTCTCAAAGCTTCACTTGAAGCCTCGAAGATTCAACCTTTTTTTGGAAAGCTTGGTTAGTTAATTCTCAATGTGCACTTTTTGTATGTGGTTCTAGATGTTAAACGCTGATAAGTTTATTGTTCTCCGCCATGAAGGAATATCAACTATTGAAAGACCGTAAGAAGAATATCAAAAAATGACCCGTTCAGGGGGAAAACGGTTCGATAAATCCATCACAAGGTGTCTCAAATCAAAACAATAGCAAAGGAGACTCGTCTCCTGTTAAACAAGCCAGACAGAAGAAAAGATCAGGTGATTGATAAATTTATTATCCTCTGCCCTGAAGGAATATCAACTATTGAAAGACCGTAAGAAGAATATCAAAAAACGACCCGTTCAGGGGGAAAACGGTTCGATAAATCCATCACAAGGTGTCTCAAATCAGGGGGATCATAACATGAAACATCGGGTTGCCACTCTTGAGTTGTTGCACACACAAAGGCTTTTTCCTGTAATTAGCCCCCCCCCCCAATGCTTCTGTTGGGCTAGGATAGTTCTTCGTTTAAAATAGTTAGCACAATGAACCATGAAAGCACCTATATACGACAGTATTCTAGACAACCTACAGAAGGGAGAAACAGAAATGGAGGCGAGAGTTCTACTTCTTAAAATATGTTGACATTAAAATGTTTGTTATTTTTAAATAATAATTGTTGTGATTATTTCTTAGGTCTGCTTGGGAGGACAAGACATGCAAAGGCCTACAACACAATTGTTGTGTATCACAAGGGCAAAAATAGAGTTATGGAGTACTGGATTAGTGGAAAGTATGTTGGAAACATGTGCAACAAGGATCTCCACAGCAGCAGCAACGACAATGAAGTTAATAACAACAATAAAAATGTTGCTGACAAAAGATTTAAGACTTTTCCTGCAGCTGAGACTCTCCCTGGAGATGACATTCTTGGTGTACATCTCTTTCTGTAACAAACGACACTATGCAGGAAGACGTAAAGAGAAAACTCTTTGGTGTGTCTCTACTTTAAACTATGTAAGTTTACATTGGTAAGCTTAGACATTATTTGTTATCCTTTGTGTTTTGTGATACTTGCATAAAATTATCTTTGGTTTCTTTTTTTTGTGCTTTGCTGTTAATTTGGTGGTAACAACTAATATGCTATGTACGGTGCAGGTTTGCCACCCAGATGCAGGGACTTTGTTTGAGCAATCACACCTGGGTGTAACTCTGTTGCTCTATAACTCTATACCAAACTCATCAGCTGTATGGTATTTTTGAGGTCTGCTTTCCTTACATTTTCACGGTTGTGTTAATCCCGAGATTATAAAGTTATAAACTTATTTAGTTTTCCAGCTTTGGAGTATGTTGTTTATCATTGGGTGTTATTAGTTTTACTTACCTTGAGCAATCTTATGTAGGCAACAACTTTTGGTGGTTCCATCATCCATCCCCCTTCTTGGGAGGCGAATCTAGCCAAGTACAACATAGGTTATAGTTTTCGTGATGAATCCGTGCATGACTGAGTTGGTTTTTAATGAACTTGTAGCGTAAACTATTCTTTCAAAAATATTAACCAGACTAAAATTTGCATACCCTTTTAGCAACAACCCAAAACATTTTAATACATGAGTGTTAATTAACATTTTCATTTAAAGTGGTACAACTCGCTCTCACGTTTCAGCAGCTCATTAGTTACTGATTTCAATGCTTTTTGTTTCTTTTAATATAGTAGGTAGGTCATCTTTATACTCTCAAGTTAAACAAGTTGTACCTTTATCTTATAATTGAACGTTGATGTTTTTCATTGTTTTGTGGTTCTCTTTGTGTTCATAGGTTCATTCAAGTTGTTAACGTAACCCGGCTGCCGGACGGGTATTAAACTAATTACAGAAAGGGTGTTGTTTGAGTTGGGAGACGGAGAAGAAGAGACAACAGAGGAGAGTGTGCAAGTGGCAGCTCTGTCAAGAGTAGACAAATCATCAGAGAGAGGTAATGCTAATATATGCTCTGACCTGTGTTTGATTATAGATGAAATTAGGTTATAGATACTGTATTTAGATCATAGAGCAATACAGATGAAATTGACTTAAAGATCACATAAGTAGTCATGTAATAGTTCTCATGATAAAAAAAAATAATAAGTTATGAGATGGTCTTATTATTTGATTTTGAGTTGGTTATATTTTTTTAATTAATCGAAATTTTATTTTGAATACTATTATTATTATTTTTATTTTTATTATTATTATCATCATCATTATCATTAAGTTACATATGTAGACATATAGTCCCTCAAATGCGAAATGACAGAAATACCCTTTCATTTAAGGGAAATTGACGGAGTTAAGTGTAGGGGGGAAACAGTTAGGGGTGAAAGGGTTAAATGGCCCAAACCCCAGGGGCCAAAACGGTAATTTACTTGTTTTTTGATATTTGGGTGGCTGTTTTCAATCTCTTAGGGGCAATGGTGTTTTAGTTTGCTGTTTGGATGTGGTGCTGTTGGGTGTCGAATCAAGCAAATAAATATAATATAAACCCACTAAACACACTAAAAATAGTATGAATGGAAGTAAGGTTCGTGTCCTCAGGGATACAGATTAATTAGTTATGCCAAAACGATTTTATTCAGATACGTATCTTTTAAAAAGGGGGGTTTGATTTAGTCGTAAAATTTATGAGAACAAAAATTTTATAAAAATGCTAATTAAAGTGATTGTGAAGTTCAAATGTTAAAAACTAATTTCAACACCAGGGCAATTTCTTGATTCGGTTCGACTTACGATCATTAACGGTCACGGTGCAATGATTCTTTTTAAATAATAGTTTGTATCAATACTAGACGTCACGCAGTTCGGACATCCACTCTATCTAATGTCTAACCAAGCGCAGTTTGTCAGTTAGAGCCAACCCGCTACTCTAAGCTCACGCCGTTCGGATTTTAGCGTGCGGGTTGCGTGATAGAAGTATCGATTATAATTAACCACTCACGCCGTTCGGAGTGTTTAACTATATTGTATGATTCTATAATAAATCCAAATTATAGACAAACTTGAACCATTATTTGTTCCTTTTATCAAAACTTAAAATCTGATTAGAGTTTTAAATCTTGATGAGCTTTATTAGAAAAATTAATAAGTTGATCAGATTTATTAACCGTCTAATATTTTCCGGATTGAATCCGTATTAAAAACAAGAATCACACAAACAAACCACTAAAATAATTGAATCTAACATAACCGTTTCACATAAATTCATGAACCAAAACAAAGAAAATACACCGCGATGTCGAAACTATAAAAGACTAGCCAGACATGATGGTTAGTTCAATCAAGTCAAATAAGAAATAAATCATTCCAAAATTAAAACTTACGAAACAAACTAACAATCAGTTTGTATTGTTCTAGAAAATCACCAAAGAAATCAATTGCTTTCTCCCTTGCTCGATCTTCTGTTGCATCCGTCAAAGATATCCTGATTCAAAAATATGAATGCTCAATATGCGTCCAAGTTGTTATTTGATGATGATTATTATTTTTAAGTCTTAATATGGGCCTCCATATACTATTGGGCCAATAATTCTCGTTATCAATATGATCACCCAAATTAATCCCAAGAAGATTTTAGTTCAAGCCCAATTTAAAGATTGTTGTCATGCTGGACCGGTACTTTATGTCATGATGAAGAAAACTCCATCTAATTTTTACATCAACTGTCTCAATTCCATCCTTCCAAGCCACTAACAAATATCTCTTTTTTTCTTATCTTTCGCAACATACACAGCTCCTAATCTCTTTTATCATTCGCAATTCTTTCCCTTTTTAAGACCCACCTTTTCACTCGCGACCACTCCGTATCTACAAAAACGATTAAAACAAACCAAAGTAGATTCCATCCCACAAAAACAAGCGTTTCTCAAAATAATGAGGTATGACTATGAAATATGCACAATATGTGGTGAAAATTTTAATAAAAATATGCTACAAAAACGTGCCTAAAAATGCAACTAACAAATCTCCCCAAGCTTAAACCTTTCCTTGTCCTTAAGGAAGTCAAGAACAAGAATAAACTAAGAAATAAACACGAAAAAAAACACACAAACAAACCACTAAAATAATTGAATCTAACATAACCGTTTCACATAAATTCATGAACCAAAACAAAGAAAATACACTCCGATGTCGAAACTATAAAAGACTAGCCAGACATGATGGTTAGTTCAATCAAGTCAAATAAGAAATAAATCATTCCAAAATTAAAACTTACGAAACAAACTAACAATCAATTTGTATTGTTCTTGAAAATCACCAAAGAAATCAATTGCTTTCTCCCTTGCTCGATCTTCTGTTGCATCCGTCAAAGATATCCTGATTCAAAAATATGAATGCTCAATATGCGTCCAGGTTGTTATTTGATGATGATTATTATTTTTAAGTCTTAATATGGGCCTCCATATACTATTGGGCCAATAATTCTCGTTATCAATATGATCATCCAAATTAATCCCAAGAAGATTTTAGTTCAAGCCCAATTTAAAGATTGTTGTCATGCTGGACCGGTACTTTATGCCATGATGAAGAAAACTCCATCTAATTTTTACATCAACTGTCTCAATTCCATCCTTCCAAGCCACTAACAAATATCTCTTTTTTTCTTATCATTCGCAACATACACAGCTCCTAATCTCTTTTATCATTCGCAATTCTTTCCCTTTTTAAGACCCACCTTTTCACTCGCGACCACTCCGTATCTACAAAAACGATTAAAACAAACCAAAGTAGATTCCATCCCATAAAAACAAGCGTTTCTCAAAATAATGAGGTATGACTATGAAATATGCACAATATGTGGTGAAAATTTTAATAAAAATATGCTACAAAAACGTGCCTAAAAATGCAACTAACAAATCTCCCCAAGCTTAAACCTTTCCTTGTCCTTAAGGAAGTCAAGAACAAGAATAAACTAAGAAATAAACACGAAAAAAAACACACAAACAAACCACTAAAATAATTGAATCTAACATAACCGTTTCACATAAATTCATGAACCAAAACAAAGAAAATACACTCCGATGTCGAAACTATAAAAGACTAGCCAGACATGATGGTTAGTTCAATCAAGTCAAATAAGAAATAAATCATTCCAAAATTAAAACTTACGAAACAAACTAACAATCAATTTGTATTGTTCTTGAAAATCACCAAAGAAATCAATTGCTTTCTCCCTTGCTCGATCTTCTGTTGCATCCGTCAAAGATATCCTGATTCAAAAATATGAATGCTCAATATGCGTCCAGGTTGTTATTTGATGATGATTATTATTTTTAAGTCTTAATATGGGCCTCCATATACTATTGGGCCAATAATTCTTGTTATCAATATGATCACCCAAATTAATCCCAAGAAGATTTTAGTTCAAGCCCAATTTAAAGATTGTTGTCATGCTGGACCGGTACTTTATGCCATGATGAAGAAAACTCCATCTAATTTTTACATCAACTGTCTCAATTCCATCCTTCCAAGCCACTAACAAATATCTCTTTTTTTCTTATCATTCGCAACATACACAGCTCCTAATCTCTTTTATCATTCGCAATTCTTTTTTTCCTTTTCATTTTTTATTTAACTAGAATAACCTATGAGGTCAATTTTTCACCTCTTTATTATTTTTTCGATTTAATTATGGAGGTGTCATGATACGGGGAACATGGTGTGTGATAGAGGATATCAACTCAACCGATTTTTGTCGGGACTCAATCTTTGACCACAAGCATCAAGATGGGAAACTAAACACATAAATATTTAAGGTTATCGCATATAACATTGGCGTTCATAAGTTAGGGCCGAGCCTATCAACACATCCCGAATTATCTATGTTTTCTCCCCCAAAGTTACCATTTTACGCATAAGCTTTGACATGCCAGAATTTTATATCATTTCTCATTTTTCACAAATCATTTTCAGCGGAACAAAAACGTCTTTTTTTTTTAACACTACTAATGCATGTATGTACACCCTAAATGCAATGAACGTGAAAAATGCAACTATATGCAACTATTTACAAACTAAGTAATGCATGACAGAATGAGAACATAGAAATTACCTCTAATCTCCCCAAGCTTAAGATATAGCATCGTCCTCGAGGCTCGGAGAAATATGTGGAAGGCATCTACAAAGGCGGCGGAGGCGGCGGAGGTCCAAGTCGACCTTTGTGATCACAGAGAGAGACGATGGTGTGACCAATCTCACACTGATGAGCATACATGAAACAAAGCACCACTGTCGATACGGAGCTCACCAGCTTACCCCTACTTGGCGCGCTTTTTTTTTTCATAAACAAAAAATGCAAAATGATACAAAACCACGGGTTGCCTCCCGCGAAGCGCCTTTCTTTCTCGTCTTTGGCTAGACATAGAACGTGTTTAATCTTTGTAATCCACGCATTCCAACTCCATCGTGGAATCATGTTCGTGTTGGAATGCCTCATAAAACACTTTTAAGCGATGCCCATTCACCTTGAACGTTTTTCCTGTTTGTTCACTTGTAATCTCTACTGCGCCATGAGGAAAAACGTTAGTAACAACAAACGGTCCGACCCATCGCGATCGTAATTTACCAGGAAATAGTTTGTGTTTAGAAGAGAATAGCAATACCTTTTGACCCACAATGAAAGTTTTTCGTGTATTTACCTTGTCATGGAAAGCTTTGGTCTTTTCTTTATAAATCCGGGAATTTTCGTAAGCCTCGTTACGGATTTCTTCCAACTCTTAAATTTGTAGCTTACGATGAACACCAGCTTCGTCAATCTTCAAGTTGAATTGCTTAATGACCCAAAAAGCCTTATGCTCTAATTCAACAGGAAGATGACACGCTTTTCCAAATACGAGACGGAAAGGTGACATACCTATTGGTGTTTTGTAGGCGGTGCGATACGCCCACAATGCGTCATCCAATCGTAAACTCCAATCCTTTCAGTTTGGGTTAACTGTCTTTTCAAGGATTGACTTTTATTTCCCGGTTGGAAATCTCGGCTTGTCCATTCATTTGTGGGTGGTATGCCGTTGATACTCGATGTGCAACCCCGTATTTCTTGAAGAGTGCTTCGATCGTTCTATTGTAGAAATGCGACCCTCTGTCGCTTATGAATGCCTTTGGGGTACCAAACCTGCTGAAGATGTTAGCCTTTATAAACCCTGAAACAACTTTAGAATCATTAGTCCTTGTGGCTTTTGCCTCCACCCATTTGGAGACATAGTCCACTGCCAAGAGAATATAAACATTACCAAAAGATGATGGAAATGGACCCATAAAATCGATGCCCCATACATCGAAAATCTCACACACCAAGATGGGTGTGAGGGGCATCTGGTCTCTAGAACTTAGATTACCGGTTTTTTGGCATCGTTCACAAGATTTGCAAAACATGTATGAATCAAGAAACATAGTAGGCCAAAAGAAACCGGATTCAAGTACCTTATGCGTTATAGTTTTGGACCAAAGTGCCCTCCACAAGCTTGTGAGTGACAAAAATCTAAAATAGAAGGTACCTCACTTTTATCAACGCATCTTCTGATGACTTGGTCAGCACAGTATTTCCACAAGTATGGTTCGTCCCAAACATATCGTCTTGCTTCCTTCTTTATCTTGTCCTTTTGAGCACGGGATAGTTCGAAAGGAAAAGTGTTTGTTACCAAGTAGTTGACGATATCCGCATACCAAGGAGTTGTTACTTCAGCAGCAAACAAATGCTCATCCGAAAATGAGTCATTCAAAGGCATTGGCTCCTCATTGTTGATGATCCTACTCAGGTGATCTGCCACTAGATTTTGCTTTCCACTTTTGTCTCTAATCTCCAAATCGAACTCTTGGAGTAAAAGCACCCACCAAATGAGTCTCGGTTTTGCATCCTTCTTTGTCATGAGATATCTCAAAGCTGCATGATTAGAATAAACAATTACTTTAGTACCCAATAAATATTGTCTAAATTTTAAAGCAAAAACAATGGCTAAAAGCTATTTTTCTGTTGTCGAGTAGTTGCTTTGAGCATGGTCCAAGGTTTTCGAAGCACAATAGATCACATGTGGAACTCGATCCTTCCTTTGACCCAACACCGCTCCCACTGCATGATTGCATGCGTCACACATGATCTCGAATGGTAGACTCCAGTCGGGTGGTTGGATTATGGGTGCGGTAACTAAAAGATTCTCAAAGTGTCAAAGGCTTGCTTGCACGATTCGGAGAAAACAAACTCAACATCTTTTTGTAAGAGCTCACACATTGGTCGAGTTATCTTGGAAAAGTCCTTGATAAACCTTCGGTAGAATCCTGCATGACCAAGAAAAGAACGTACCTCGCGGACACTATTAGGATAAGGTAGAGATTTAATTATGTCAATTTTTGCCTTATCTACCTCAAGCCCTTTTGAAGAGACAACATGACCTAAAATGATGCCTTGATCAACCATAAAATGACATTTTTTATAATTCAAAACACGGTTGGTTTCAATACATCTTTCCAAAAATTTTAGTCAAATTTCTCAAACATTCATCAAAAGAATTTCCGTAAACCGTGAAATCATCCATAAAAACTTCAATTATTTCCTCAACATAATCTGAAAAAATGCTTACCATACACCTTTGAAAGGTGGCGGGAGCATTGCAAAGTCCAAAAGGCATACGCCGGTATGCAAACGTGCCAAAGGGGCATGTAAACGTAGTTTTCTCTTGGTCTTCCGGCGCGACGGGTATTTGGTGAAAACCGGAATACCCGTCCAAGCAACAATAGTGAGTCTTTCCCGCCAACCTTTCTAACATTTGGTCAATAAATGGATGCGGGAAATGGTCTTTGTAGGTCGAGGCATTAAGCCTTCTATAGCCTATGCACACTCTCCACCCATTTTGTACACGGGTGGGGACCAACTTACCTTGTTCGTTTTCAGTCACGGTGATACCTGTTTTCTTTGGCACAACCTGTATCGGGCTTACCCATTTGCTATCAGAAATTGGATAGATCATACCTGCATTCAACAACTTCAAGATCTCCTTCTTCACTACCTCCATCATGGGAGGATTCAACCTTCTTTGTGCTTCCTGTGTTGGCTTGTAATCTTCTTCCATGAGAATTTTGTGCATACAAAGCGATGGGCTCAAACCTTTTATGTCGGCTATGGTCCACCCAATTGCTTCCTTGTAGCGTTTGAGTGTGTTAACCAACTCATTTTCTTGCTCACCTGTCAACTTGTTGGATATGATTACCGGCAATGTATCCTTCTCCCCAAGATACACATATTTAAGGTGATCAGGGAGGGTCTTAAGCTCTAACTCTGGTGCCTGCACAATAGATGGAAGAAACTTTTGGTTAGTAGTTGGTAATTGTGTTTTGGGTGCTTCATACCTGGTTTTCTTTTGTGCATCCATAAACGCTACTACTTCCATCAAATCCTCCCCAAGCTTGAACTTTTCAGTAAGTTCTTTTGCTGCAGCTTCATCAATGCTTCTATTTAACACTAATGCTAGAACATCATGGTTAGATAACTCAAAACAATCATCAGATAAGGGTTCAATAACATCTAACCAATTCAAAGATGAAACATCACTTGGGTAACACAAAGCATCATCTATATTAAAATTGATAACTTCCCCGTCAAATTCCATTGATAAGGTGCCACTATAAACATCAATTTTTGTTTTTGCAGTTTTCAAAAATGGCCTCCCTAACAAAATGGTACTTGAGTTTGGAGCATCATCATCCTCCATGTCCAACACATAGAAATCAGCCGGAAATACCAATTCATTCACTTGGACCAACACATCCTCTAATACACCTTTTGGGTATACCAAGGATCGATCGGCCAACTGAATGACCACCCCGGTCCTTTTTAACGGCCCTATATTAAGTGTTTTGAAAATAGAATTTGGTAGGACGTTAATAGAGGCTCCAAGGTCGAGCATGGCTCGTTGTATGCTAAGATTTTCCAATTTACAAGGAACCGTGAAAACACTCGGGTCCTTGCACTTTTGTGGTAGTCTTTTTTGTAAAACGGCTGATATGTTTTCACCTACCTTGACAGTTTCATTACCTTTCAGCTTTTTCTTTGATGTGCAAAGTTCTTTTAAGAATTTTGCATATCGTGGAACCTGTTTAATAGCATCAAGGAGGGGAATGCTTACCTCTACCTTTCGGAAAGTCTCCATGATTTCCTGTTCCTCTCTTTGTTTTTGTGTACTTCTCAGTCTTGAGGGGAATGGAGGAGGAGTGGTGAACTTTTCCTTGACTTCATCTGATTTTGGTGCCTCGTGCTTCTCCGTATCCTTCTTCTCAACAACAACCTCTTCTTCCTTTTCTTGCATTGTCGGGCCATCATAACTCTTTCCGCTTCTCAAGGTAATAGCATAAGCATTATGCTTAGGATTTGCCTCAGTTTGTGGAGGCAGTTTGCCTTGAGACTCTATCTTACTCACCGAGGTGGCGAGTTGAACCATTTGTTGTTCCAGATTCTTTATGCTCGCTTTAGTCTCATGTTGGAATGTTTGCGTGCTGGTTGCTAAAGTCTTGACAATATCTTCCAAAGACATTCCCGAGCCACCCGCTTGTTGTTGGGCGGGTTGTTGTCGAGGCTGAAAGTTTTGTCGTTGATTACCTTGGAAGGTCGGGCATTGCAGATATTGTGGGGGCCTTTGCTGATAACTCATGTTAGGAGGTCCCCAATTTTGATTACCTCGGGGTTGTTCATATTGTCTTGAATTTTGTCCCTGATAACCCCCAAGTGCCTGTGCTTGTTCAACATCATCTTGCAGTGTGGGACACATATCAGTGGGGTGTCCAAATTGGAGACATATTCCACAAGCTTGAGCCTGTGGCTTAGCACTCTTATCCTTGGTAAGTTGCATGACTGCTTTTGTCAACTCTGCAAGCTGATTTTCTATGTGAGGAGTGCTCACTTCATTGACTGCTCGTGGAACATCCGTGTACCACTCTTCATCCTGTGCTGAGTGTTTGGTCTCTTCAGCTATGGAGGTGATTAAGGCTCTTATCTGAGTTGGTGTCTTATCAAGTAAGGCTCCTCCACTTGAGGCATTAATCAAACGCCTCTCAAATGGTGCCAGCCCTTCACAGAAGTATTGAAGGAGTTGGTGATCAGTTATGCCATGTTGTGGGCAACGGGCACACAACTTTTTAAATCTGTCCCAATAAGTATGCAAGTCTTCTCTTTTAAGTTGCTTTATTCCGATAATCTCCTTGCGTAGGATCGAGGCTTTGACTTCTAGGAAGTATTTGTCAAGAAACAGCTTTGCAAGTTCATTCCAAGTAGTTACCGACCCCGGTGGTAGGTAATATAGCCATTCTTTTGCTGAGTCTTGAAGAGCAAAGGGGAATGCCCTTAGCTTGATTTGTTCTTAAGTGACGTTATGTGGCTTCATACCGGAGCACACAACATGGAACTCTTTGAGGAACTTGTATGGGTCTTCATTCTCTAAGCCTTGTAAAAGTGGTAATAGGTGAATGAGTCCGGATTTCAGCTCAAAGTTTTCCACAGTAGGGTAGTTAATGCAGAGTGGTTGTTGTGGGACATCACGAGTAGCCCACTGTCTAAGGGTTTGTTCAACTGCCATTGTAACAGTAGAGATTGGAGATTCAGGTGAGTTTGGTTCTTGATGAGTATGGGTAGGTGAGTAGGTGGAGTGATGGGTGCACCTTGATGTGATGAGGATTCCGTTTCGGTTTTAGATTCACTTGACAAGAGTACGTCTTGCCAAATGTTGGTAACTTGAGGAGAAGAGATAGAGGTTGAGGATCTTGCTAACTTCTTTCGTTGTTTTGCTCGTCTCCTTAATCTCTTTGCTGTTTTCTCAATCTCCGGATCAATCTCGAGTGGTGTACCTGTATGCAAAGATCTTGGCATAAAACAATTAGATTTAGTGGAAGTAAGGTTCGTGTCCTCAGGGATACAGATTAATTAGTTATGCCAAAACGATTTTATTCAGATACGTATCTTTTAAAAAGGGGGTTTTTGATTTAGACGTAAAATTTATGAGAACGAAAATTTTATAAAAACGCTAATTAAAGTGGTTGTGAAGTTCAAATGTTAAAAACTAATTTCAACACCAGGTCAATTTCTTGATTCGGTTCGACTTAGATCATTAACGGTCACGGTGCAATGATTCTTTTTAAATAATAGTTTGTATCAATACTAGACGTCACGCAGTTCGGACATCCACTCTATCTAATGTCTAACCAAGCGCAGTTCGTCAGTTAGAGCCAACCCGCTACTCTAAGCTCACGCCGTTCGGATTTTAGCGTGCGGGTTGCGTGATAGAAGTATCGATTATAATTAACCACTCACGCCGTTCGGAGTGTTTAACTATATTGTATGATTCTATAATAAATCCAAATTCATAGACAAACTTGAACCATTATTTGTTTCTTTTATCAAAACTTAAAATTTGATTAGAGTTTTAAATCTTGATGAACTTTATTAGAAAAATTTAATAAGTTGATCAGATTTATTAACCGTCTAATATTTTCCGGATTGAATCCGTATTAAAAACAAGAATCACACAAACAAACCACTAAAATAATTGAATCTAACATAACCGTTTCACATAAATTCATGAACCAAAACAAAGAAAATACACCGCGATGTCGAAACTATAATAGACTAGCCAGACATGATGGTTAGTTCAATCAAGTCAAATAAGAAATAAATCATTCCAAAATTAAAACTTACGAAACAAACTAACAATCAGTTTGTATTGTTCTAGAAAATCACCAAAGAAATCAATTGCTTTCTCCCTTGCTCGATCTTCTGTTGCATCCGTCAAAGATATCCCGACTCAAAAATATGAATGCTCATATGCGTCCAGGTTGTTATTTGATGATGATTATTATTTTTAAGTCTTAATATGGGCCTCCATATACTATTGGGCCAATAACTCTCGTTATCAATATGATCACCCAAATTAATCCCAAGAAGATTCTAGTTCAAGCCCAATTTAAAGATTGTTGTCATGCTGGACCGGTACTTCATGCCATGATGAAGAAAACTCCATCTAATTCTTACATCAACTGTCTCAATTCCATCCTTCCAAGCCACTAACAAATATCTCTTTTCTCCTTATCATTCGCAACATACACAGCTCCTAATCTCTTTTATCATTCGCAATTCTTTCCCTTTTAAAGACCCACCTTTTCACTCGCGACCATTCCGCATCTACAAAAACGATTAAAACAAATCAAAGTAGATTCCATCCCACAAAAACAAGCGTTTCTCAAAATAATGAGGTATGACTATGAAATATGCACAATATGTGGTGAAATTTTAATAAAAATATGAACGTGCCTAAAAATGCAACTAACAGGTGCTCTCTCCTCCTTCTCTTTCTTGCGTTCAACAATGGCGAATTCGGTTTGCTTGCGATTTATCACTTTATCTAATGCGATATTTACATTCTATTTCTGTATTTAGATGAGTTGATTCGTGATTTTTGATTAAATTTAATTCATTTCTATTTCTGTATTTAGATGCTATGATTTCATGATCATTGATTAGTTTTCGGTTTAGATTTGTCTCATATTACGATTAGATTATTTGTTTCCGTATTTAGATAGTTAGATTATTCGTTTTCGTGTCTTGATTTGTGATTCGGTTTAGGTTGCGATGATTATACTTTATTTGTTTCTATTTCCGTATGTGGATTTTGATTTAGATGATATGTTTTGTGTGTAACAACCCGACTTTCTTGTAACCGCTTTTGTAATCCAGGATTCGATATAATAATGGAATTATGATATACTAAATACATTTTCATCACACAACATAACATCACACTTAAACGCCTTATACTCGCAACACTAACACGAATCACAAATAACTATTTTGAATTATAAGCTGAGTGTGTTTGTTTGTTCGGTAACCACCCGTGCCTACGACCTCGCTTATCACACAAATCGAAATCGCACTTATTTATATTACTTTATGTTACGTAAGTGTTATGTGTGCTTTATATTTTATGGATTGTACCCGCTCTCGCAACGCCCTCGCTCACGCAACTCGCTTATTCGCATTGTTATTTTAACATAACGCTTAACGCTTCGCTAAAACACTAAACCTAACTAACTAATACGAACAGAAACACTAAACGAACAGCCAACGCGTGAATTGGAAACGATTCGCACGAAGCAGGTCAGTTTGTATGAATTGACCAATTCATGCGAATTGGCCAATTCGTAAGAATTGGCACAATTTGTACGAATTGATCCCTTTTCACTCCTCTCCTATAAATACTCGACACCCTCATGCTCCCACTCTTGCTGCCACTTTGCATCGAAACTCTCTCTACTCGTTTTCTCTAATTTCCAAGTAAGAAACAACTATTTTCCACGCAAACACAACAATTTCCACTACAATTTTACGCGAGTATAACTCCGATTTCATCTAAACTTCTCTGTTTGTGAAAACCTTCATCTTTTTCATAAAACCTTCTGATTTTACCTTGGATTCGCACTTAAACGAGTGTATCTGAGTTAGCTTGGCTTCTCAAGATGGAAACCTTGTTGTTTCACGCTCACCAAGTGTTTTATCCGAATAAAACTGTTTTAAACTCAATTTTTGCACTAAAACGGATCAAAACCGACATATGTTTCGTTCACTAAACAGTGGAACGGAGCGGTGTCTAAACCGTCATGAAAAGGACTCGAAATCACATCTGATTCAGATGAAAACTCAGTTCCGGATTCACGAAGACGCAAACAGTCAGCTTGTGCGAACTGGCCTGGCTCGTACGAATTGACATAGTTCGTACAAACCAGCCCAAGCTCCTATAAATGACTAAACTGCTCTAAAGACCTCCCCAACTTTTCGTTTGCTCAGTAACTTTAGGTTGGAAGGATGGACACTCGATTTTCCTGAAGAAACGACGCGAAAACACTCGATTTTGGATTTTAGATCTGATAGATGAATGGATGTGATAATCATGTTTTGAATGATTTTTTATATATGATCTACTGTTTTATTGGCTGCAACCGTATGATTAAATAAGTTATTATTTGTATTATAGCTGAAAAAATCGTTGTTAATAAAATGTGGTATGTAAAATTTCTAAAAACTACCCGTGTTTTTACACGGGTTTTACATCTAATCACCAATACTAGAGCAATACAAAACCTTCTCCAGATCAATACAAAGCCTTCTCTAGATAAAACTAGAGAGAGGCATACAAAAATTGTCATATACTTGGCACAAATCGCTTCAAACATATGAAATAAAAACAAAACAAGTAAACGAGTAAGAGTACCAACGAAGAATTAAATAAAAATAAGAGAAAGATTATTGTATAAGAGAAAAGAAGTGTAGGAGAGAAGTTTGACCCTTGATTTTCAAGATTAATGGTTGAGATTAAGTGGTCCTCAAATATATAATTCATATAACTAAAAACAAGGGAAACAAGTGGGAAAAGGGCAAAACGAGAAAATCTAATATTGGTGATTCATAAACCCACTTCCTATTGCTTTTCAAACGGCTATAACTTTTTCATACATTAATATTTTTTTATAAAAATTACACCGTATTAATGAGCATTTCATTCTCTTTAATTCGAGCAGCATATTGCTATAGTTTTTTTTTTAAAATTACAGGATTTTGAATACCTATTACGTGATTATGTGATTCTGAGTACACCATAAGTGACTATGTGATCTTGAATACCCACTACATGATTACTTGACTTCATTATAATATTTTATGTGAAACCCCACTAAGTGATTACGTAACTGCGTAACAATAGTTGACTATGCATTATTACGTGACTACGTAATTTTGAATACCCATTATGTGATTACTTGATTTCATTATAATGTTTATGTGAAATCTCACTGAGTGATTACGTAAAAACAAAACATGTAATACATAATATTTCATATGGAATGCCTAATATTTCAGGTATAATCATGTATTAAGGATAAATTATATACAAAACATTAGCTAAACCAACCTATAATAACAACATAATGTCATATATTAGAGCTAAACCAACCTATAATAACAATATAATGTTGTATATTAGAGATTTAACCACATAAAAAAGCATAAACAATTAAGTTCATATTATTGAATGTGTAATCATGTAATGGGTATTCCAAAATCACGTGGTCATGTAACGGGTATTCAAAATCACGTAATCATGTAATGGGTATTCAAAATCACGTAATGAGTATTCAAAATCCTGTAATTTTTTAAGATACTATAGCAATAGGCTTCTCGAATTAAAGAGAATGAAATGCTCGTTTATACGGTGTATTTTTTTTTTTTTAAAATATTAACTTATGAAGAAGTTATAGCCGTTTGAAAAGCAATGAGGAAACTGGTTGAAGGGAGAAAAGACGATCATACACTTCCCTCCTTAAATTGAGAAAGACAAATGTGTGGTCATGATTCTCTCGTACACTTCGTATGAAATTTCTCTCTTGTACATAATCTCTTATCATAAAAAAAATAACATAACCCGTGTAGGATAGTTGGTTTCTCATGGGCAAAAACAACCCAATGAGAATGAAGACCGATAGTAGAAGCATATTTGGAAGAGAAAGTGTTCAACACCATTCCTTTCAAACAAATTTGAACCTTTTATGGAAGTGAAGTAGCATATGGTGGTTACTTGGCAATACGTTTCAAGAACAAATTTGAACTAGGAAGAACTTAGTCCATCGTAAAATGGAACAAATTATCAAGAGCGCATTTTCTCTGTTATTCTATAAACAAAAATATTTTTTATAACCGTGGGAACCCACTTACACGGAGCAAGTATCGAACTCAAGACCTCTAGGATATTTGAAACACTCTTTCCCTCTCCACCACATCTCTAAAGTTTGTTATAAACAATTTGAAATGCACTAAAAACAATTATATTGTGGTCCAACAAAACGGACCTCGGTTGAATGTATGTTGACCTAATTTGATGATCAAACGAAGAATATTGAGTCAGAAGTAGCAACGCAGCACCTAAAAAAGATACTTATTCTGACTAAAACCTAGCTCTCTTTCTGAGTATCTTGGTCCGGCATTTGTGTCCGCACACACACATGTTCATCTCAGCTCCTTTTTTTAAACATTATAACACACTGATTAAAAAGAACACAGACTCATAAATATTTTGTTATACATCCACTTATTATACTAACTATTTGTGTAAAAAGAAATTAAATTTTCAACATTAACTTTATGAGCTAGAATTATTACTTTTATTTGTTCATTATTTAAGAATAAACCACTTCAAAAAAGTAAAGACAGGTTAATTGCCACTATAGCCCCACTTGCATGTTACATGTTAGTGACGTCTAAATGACTAAATATACAATGTCATTTAATCATTAATCACAACCCCACAAAGTAGTTGCCGGCTAGCCTCTACCCTGGCGTCGGTTTACTCGGTTTAATGTGTTTGACTCCGACCCGGTCGTTAGTCAAAGTCGCCCTTAAAAATATGGCTAGCATTTCTAATGAGTTTTCTGAAAAATACATAAACCTTTGTGATATCTATATTTTGGATAACAATTTACAAAAATAATATTTTGTATAACCTATTTTAAACTCGCTTTTATTATGAGAAACAATAAACTAGAAACGAGTTAAATTGTTGATGTGACATGTTTACTCTTAAATGTTGCTAATTAGGTAGGTGTATGTATAAATATGCAACATTTGAGGAGAGGGTGGTTGTGTCATAAGTGGGAGGAGGGTAGGTTGTGGTCTAAGACCACCCGCTATGGGGAGTTTTTTGGGCGTGAATTGGGCCAAAAACGCCTCAAAACGTCCGGCCTACCAACCCATGTGCCTTTGATTTCATTTTTTTTGCTTGGGCATGACCATTAAAACGCCCAATGGAAAATTGGTGGACCAATATGAAATTTCCAACTCATTTATGATAATTTTATTTGTTTTATTTTTTAAAAGATAATAATTGGATAATCATTGTAGGAGCATTACGGGGCACTATACAACTACACCCATTTTAACTTCAAGCCCCACAATGCCCCTTTGCTGACTAGGCCGCCACATGTCGGATCATACCCTAGGAAGGGGCTTGAAGTTCACCCACCACTACACATAGCATGATAGTGAGGATGAGGGTACAGTGACGCGTCATACTTAGAAGGGAAGGGAGGTGGTGGCATAAGAGGGGACGGGAAGGGTGGGGGTGTGTTGGTGGTTGTCATACAAGGATCCATCAAATCGTTATCATGTCATGTCAAAAATACTAAAATTACCGGTTATGTAAACAAAATCAGCTTTAACTTAAGATAGATTATCATATATAATTCTTAAAACGTTTGCTTTTTATTTATTTTATTCTATTTTTTTCTTCTAAAAGTTTATGTTATTTTAAACTAGTCTAGTCATACCTTTTTCAATCACAAAGTTCTTATAAACCAAATCTTTTCAAGTTCTTAGCGAATCAAAGACTAAAAGTCAAATCAACGGTTAACTCCACTTGTTTGTTTATGGCACTTTCCCGAACCCGCTTTAAAATCGTCTTTGAATATGGTTCTTCTTTTGCTTCTTGATGTATCATGTGCTAAAATATATCGTATTAAAAATCCATATATTGTTCAAGTCTTAAAGAAATACATACAAGAGATATAAATATAATAACACGTCGAAACTCAAGACCCGTTAGGTAAATGTGATCAGGGGTATTCTTTGTATAAAAAAAATAAAAAAATTTACATTACGTAGACATAGTTGAAGGGTATTTTACACCACGAAGAATGAGTTGATGGGTAGCCCGAGCTAACCCTCCATATACACTACCTCCACCCCTGGGGTTGAGACTAAATGGAACATGGCGGACTTGAAGCAAACCCTTTAGGGGCGTTTGGTTCGCGGAATGTTTTGGAATTGGAATTGGAATTTGTATAGGAATTAGAATTTGAATGAATTGGATTTGGAATTTGAACATTCCAATTGGAATTGGAAATTGTTGGAATTGGAATCTCAATTCTATTTTTGTTGTGTTTGGTTGTCAAATGAATTAGAATCCATAACCCCGGCACCCACAACCCCAATTCTGGTCGTAACGGTACGGGTTGAAACGGTTCGCGTCGAAACGGCACGTGTCGAAATGGTACGGATCGAAACTGTTCGCGTTGAAACGGCACGGCTCGAAACGGCACACGTTGAAACGGTTCGATTCGAAATGGTACGGGTCGAAACGGTTCGCGTCAAAACGGTACGCGTCGAAACGGTTCGCGTCAAAACGGTACCGTTGAAACGGTTTGCGTCGAAACGGCACAGGTCGAAACGGGTCGCGTCAAAACGGTACCCGTCGAAACGGCACGGTCGAAACGGTTCGCGTCGAAATTGTTCGTATCCAAACGGTACGAGTCAAAACCGTTCACTTCGAAACGGTACGCGTCGAAGCGGGGTACGGGTCGAAACCGTTCGCTTCGAAACAGTACGCCTCGAAATGGTACTGGTCGAAACGGTTCAGGTCAAAACGGTGCGGGTCGAAACCGTCCAGGTCGAAACGGTCTAATATTCCAATTAATTCACTCTAATTCCTTCACATATAGGAAGGATTTTGAATTCCTTTAATTAAAGGAATTTGAAGGAATTTATGCCTAAATCCAATTCCAATTACATTGTCAACCAAACACATGAAGATTGAAATTGAGATTCCAATTCCATCAAATTCTGTGAATCAAACATCTTAAGAGATGAGATTCAGATTCCAATTCTCTTAAATTCCATTGAATTCCTGCGAACCAAACGCCCGCTTATAACTTTTTTGCATGCTAAATAATACAATGCCCAATACTCTTTGTATATAGATGTGTATTTTGTTGGTTGAAAGGTATATTGTGATAACATTATCAGATCGATCTGATGAGAGTTGCATGAAGAAATAGATAGTGAAGCTCGATCAGCAAAATGTAAAGATCGACATGGCGTTGTGTGATGTCACCATCTACATCCCCGAATGATACCACAATTCGATATTGCATTATATTTTAACTAAATTACGTGTACATCTACTTCACTTTTCACTCCTAAAATGTTTACCATATTTATGCAAGGTTAGCATTTAAATCCGCCTAACTTAAGAGATCTCGGGTCACATACTCACATCTAAGGGAAATTTCAAAGAAAATTTATTTTACATTATTCATCCGTGCATTTATATTTTTTTGAACGGCTAATTTATTTTAATCCCATGTTGTCTGTGGGACTCGAACCCAAGACTTCTCTCTTCCGTTTCCAACCTAGGTGTTTTAAAGGCTTTGCCGATTAGCAAATATAATAAAATATTGGTGTAGATTATTCTATATTTATCGTAGAAGGTGAGGACACCACGACGAACCTTCAATGCCAATTCTAGTCCATTCTTTTTAGCTCACTCAACTCCACTTGGCGCTTAAGAAACAATCATCAAGCAACCCCTAACTTCCTACCTTTTAAAATTATATTTTAATTAAACATCGTGTTTATATTTTAATCCACTTCTTGACGAGGGTTCAACGGGTTATTCATAAGAAAGAGAAATGTGTTAGGTTGGTGTGAAAAAGAAAGAGTGTAAAGATATCATCGGTAACGAGATGAGAATTTGAGGGGGAAGGCTCGTGGAATCTATTTCAAACAAGCCGACATCAATGGCCACCCCTTCTCATTCATCAAAAATATAAAATGACTGAATTGCCCTTCTTGTTAACAGAAAAAATGGATGAAGTTAACCTAGTGGACTAAAATGGAAACGGTGAAACCTTTTTGGACCAACAGAGGAAAAATAAAACATTTAGACTAAACTGACAAAATAGCCCAAACCACATGGACTAATATGACATTTAACTCTTTTCTTAATTATATTGTCCATTCTCATATATTTTTTAATATTTTTTTTTTAAAAGTTAAGTTGAATCAAGAATGTTATACACACATTAATGAAGGCAAATCAATAATGTTAGAAAACACACCAAAGAAAGATAATAACGTTATAGCTAAATAGCCTGATTAGTCTGTATTCTGTCACCTTAAACACACACAACGCGTGTATTGTATACCTAGTTAGTTGTTACCTACCAATATATATTTATTTAATATTTAATTTTCCAAACAAATGACGGATATAATTGGCCTTCTTTCCTCCAACTTGTCATGCAAATAGCAACTTCCTTCCTTCAAACTTCAACCCTCCACAATTCTGTCCTTATAGCATTCACATCCAACCCTTTAAAAATATACATACATCCCACTAAAAAACAACTCTTATATCAATATATTTTCATTAAAAATAAATACTTTTTCTTTCTACTTTTCATTTAAATAATATTTTTATACCTTTATCATTACATTTTTTATCTCCTTCACTCACAGCCACTTTCAATATATATTAAAAAAGTATAGGGGTGAACAGTGTTCCCCCAAATATACAGATAAACAGTAACATTTTCTCTCCTTCACTCACAACCACTTTTTATACTCTTTATATTATTTTATATTATAAAAACTTCACTCACATGTTTTGGTGGAAGGGATGCGAATGCTCTTATATACTTCACACACCACCACTCTCTTCACTCAATCCATTCTCTCTCTCTCACTCATACTTTCTCTCTCTAACATACTTTCTGTCTCTAAACTAACCTCCCTCCGCTGTTAACTAAAACCTAATGGCTGTTGAAGCTTTGAATTCCCCAACGGCGGAAACCCCCGGTTTCTTCAGCCAAGATTCCGGCAGCCACCACAAGTATATAGAGTCATGGACCGAAGGCAAAAGATCAAAACGACCCCGTATCGATCAACCACCGTCTGAAGATGAGTATCTTGCTTTCTGTCTTATGCTACTCTCCCGCGGCCGCCACGGTACCTTGTTCCCGCTTACTAATACGGCACCGCAACAGCCAAAACAAAAGCAGCCCCTCAGCAACAACTATCACTGCAATTTAATGTTTACAAGTGTAGTCTGTGTGACAAAACATTTGGGTCTTACCAAGCTCTAGGCGGGCATAAAGCCAACCACCGGAAAAACAACACTGCCGGTGCCGGAGCAGAAGTCCAACAGCCCGTCGCTACGACCACTAGTGGGACCCATGGTGGTGGAAGTGGAAGGAGTCATGAGTGTTCTATTTGCTACCGGAGTTTCCCCACCGGACAGGCGTTGGGTGGTCACAAGAGGCGTCACTATGAAGGTATTATTGGTGGTGGAAAGAGTCATGGTAGCAGCGGGATCACGTCATCGGATGGCGGTCAACGCGGGTTTGACTTGAACCTTCCTGCGGAACAAGAGGTTGAAAGCCCACATCCCGCTAAAAAGTCTAGAGTTTCTCCGGCACCTTTGGTTTTCTGATTTACAAGTTGTTGATTTTTGGATTTAGGAAATCTTAGGAATTATTTTTTACGTAAATGACTGTTGCATTTGATAAATTCAATCCGATTGATTTTTTTTATTATTATAAAATTGATGCTGGATAATGAATGGTCTACCGTTTACCGGAATGTATAATTTCAGGCAATTTGTATAGTTGCGTGGGGTACAAGAAATTGACCCTTGTGATCGTCAACCCCCGAAAGTACTTGTGTTCTAATCTTACCATCCTACCCTCAATAAAAGTGGTCTTGCTAACTTCTACCCTCTACTTGCTTATTATTAGTTATTTTTCTTATTTAGTTGTCTTGTGTGATTATCTGATATTAATTCTGGTGATTGGTTGCTACAATACCGCCACTAGAAATTAGAATACTCGACTTCTTTCTTTGACCATGTGTATAGGTATGAATTGTTAATTGATTTGTAAACATGTTATTGGAATGAAGTCTCAACCATGCTTATTAAGAGTTAACTTTATGTCTATTACCTTGTGATCTAGTGGTCCTTTACAAATGTGGTGGGTTAAATCATGCTAATCATACCATGTAAAATAAAATTAACAACTAAAATCTTACCGTATATGTCCTTTACAGGATTTGAACTACAACCCTTTAGTTGAGGAATACACCACTTTATCGTTAAGCTATCATAGAGAACATACCATATAAATACATTTGATTAAAAGGAAAAAGAATCGTTGTAGAATATTCTATATACATATCCTTCATTAACTAGAACACGAAGAACCTTCAATGCCGATTCTTGTCCAGTTTGTTTGAGTTGACTCAATGATTCCTCCACTTGGCACTCAACAAACAATCATTTTTATGTAAGAATTCATTCTCATCATGGTCCACTCCCATGGCCGGCCTCGAGGTGGGCGGGAAGGACCACCGGCCAGGGCCCGATATTTTGAAGGGCACGTTATTTAAAAAAAAATCCGATATGTACATGTAAAAAAATAAATTAATAGGGTATATCCATATAAACACCAACATAGGCCCACTGACAAAACTATTTTTATAGTTTAGATTAGTTATTAGCCCATTGACATTCGGTTTAGACCTTTAGTGAGCCCGATAGCCAATTTTGTTAAGGCCTAAGGGCATGTTTTTTTTAGCTTGAACAGGATACACGAATTCTCACGGTCGGCCCTGGTCACTCCCTATATTTTGAATTCTGAATTTTAACAAAATAACTAGTTGGTATATGCGGTCATACTTTTTCTTAGTTATCTTATCCACCCTCATATACTTTCAAAAATAAGTTAAATTAGGAGTCTTAGAACACACATTCATAATAGTATATCGTAGGGTGGAGGGGTGTTCCTAGTTGAACCTACAACTACCTTCTCATCATTGACATCATTTGAGCGTATTTCAACTCTAGGAACAAGGGCACTTCATATTGAATCCACAACTAGCCTAACATTTTCATTTTAGCTATAACTAAATAATTAAACACATGTACAAGGTGTAGATGCTTTGGTTTACGAAACTTGACTACAACTCGCTAAGGAAAACCGCATGGGATGCGGTGGTGTTCCCTGGCCAACCCGATTGTCTAGAGTGGAGTGTAAAGGAAGGTCTAAGCCAGGGCCGACTTCACCATGTAATTAACCCAAGCTAGGGCTTGGGACCACTCATAATATAGACCTGCTTATTTATTTGTGTTCAATTGTTGGAATTGAGTTCACTAGTAGAGCTTGAACTATTAAATGCATGTAGACAAAATGGCCCACTAAATAGTTCATTATTCTACAAAACTAATAAGGCCATATTCGTATTGACACGATTGATAAGTATTGGGTTTTGTTCATCAGGAAGGTAGTTGTTATAGTTCCGGTTGGATTACATGGTATATGTAGCACACTCACTTTTTGCTCATACTATTGATTTTATTATGTTCACTTCTAATTGATGCAGTCAATAAGTATTTGGGTTTTATTCGTTCCTGAATGGGTTAGTTGTAAAAATCGGCTTATAAGTGGCCTCCAAAAATAGTTCATTTTCTTTTACTTTTGTCATAAAGGCCCCTATATTTCATCTCGTTTCAGGTTTCCGAAAAGGTTGAACCGACCCTGGTCGATCATGAAGGATTGTGAGATGGGCGCGAGGGTGAGAGAGTGTGAGGAGAAAGATAAATTCATTGGTTTTCATCCGGAAAGGAAGGGCATCATGCCAACATGAGGATACCGATCTCTCAGATGACCACTCCAATAGTAAAGGATTATTTTTGAATTTAGGATATTTTTATTTGAAATTGTTTTTGTATAGATAATTGTTGGATTTAATGAATTATATTCGATTGATTTTTTTGGTATAATTTTGATGGTGTATGATGGCTGTTTTATGGGTTTACTCTTTTTTTTTAATGACGACTTTCTACAACAGGCGATAGATATCGCACCTATCTCATCGGCAGGCCCTCCATCCTACTTTGGTCAAGACTATGTTGTCTTAACTGGGCTCACGCTTGGTATCAGAGTTTGGCTTGGCACTCCCTGAGAAAATTTCCAGCCTACCCCCCCCCCCCCCCCACCCCGAATGACTCGAAGCGTGTAGTTGCACCCTCCACAAAGTCTAAGACTCATTAAGGTAAATACATTGTAATAGAAAATTCGGGTGTGCTCCGGGAGTCAAACTTGAGACCAAGCCTTTGCTCCCATCATTGCATGACCACTGGGCCAAAGCCCAGGATCCTGTTTTATGATTTACTTAAATCTGTTAATTTCAGGCAATTTGTAGATAGCGTGGGGTACAAGATATTTGAACGTCGTGTTCTTTAACCGAAAATTGGGGCAAAACTAACGGAATAACTTGTGGTCCAATCTTAGTACATTCTCCCCTCAATAAATGTGGTCTTGCTAACTTCTACCCTCTACCAACTTTTTATTAATTATTTTTCTTATTTAGTTAATATTTGTGTGTTATTATCTATGATATTGCTTAATAGCTCCTTTACTCCTGAATGTCGAATGATCCCACTGCGTTCTATTCACCCCGAATGCTAATAATACCCTGTAAATATAGTTTATTAAAAGAAAAAAAAATCCTTGTAGAATATTCTATATAACATATGTGTGAGGACAACGAGTTTTATTCATCCCGAATGCTAGTCCATTTTGACTCAACTCCACTTGATTCCTCCATTTGGCAGTCAAGAAACAGTCAACTTCTAATTTTTATATAATTCTAGTATTCATTCTCATCATGGGTCACTCCTCGTATTTCTTATTAAGAAAAAAAATCACTTAGTTGGTAATAAGGTCATACTTTTTCTTAGTTATCATATCCACCTTTGTAAAGTTAAATCAAGAGTCTTAGAACACACGTTCGTGATTAGACATGTTAACTGAAAAATACACTATGTAATTTTTCACTTTTTTTTAAATAAAAATCATACAGTTATGATCCATCATTTCTTTTTCTTGGTACATACAACTATGTTATAGACATTGGATATAAATTAGTTAAACGAGTCGTATTTATGTTTAATGTGTGTTGTTCACATCATCAGAGACCTGTGAAACCCACTAAAACACAATTTGCCAGCCATGTGACCTTCGGGATAAGGTTCATGTTCATCAGGTTGGATGAGATCACCGCTGGAAACGGCTTGAGATAGCATTCAGGTTGGGGATAAACCCGATGCAAAGATAACTATTACAATTTGGTAAATATGAAATTGGGTTCATCGGCTTCAATTAGAAATAAAACCTTAACACCATAATATATAATAATATAAAAATGATATTTTTATATAGAAAACACGCAACTCAAAGTCTCAACGTGTATGTATCCACCAATATATCTATCTAAGTCATATTTGCTTTTCTAAAATATAAAGTAAAAGTCTCCTTTCCTACAACTTGTCACGCAAGTAGCAACTAACTTCCTTCATTGACCCCTCTACAATCGCCACCACCAACAGTCCTTATATATACTTCACTCAGTCCACCCCCCTCTCCCTCTCTCTTCTACTTTCTCTCTCTAAAATAGTCACTCACTGTCACCTACAACCCTAATGGCGATTGAAGCTTCTAATTCCCCAACAACCTCTTTGTTCAGACAAGATTCCGGCAACCACCAAAAGTATATAGAGTCATGGACCAAAGGCAAAAGATCAAAACGACCCCGTGTCGATCAACCACCGTCTAAAGATGAGTATCTTGCTTTCTGTCTTATGCTACTCTCCCGCGGCCACCACGCTACCTCACCCGCAGCTACCATTGTACCGCAGCAGCCACACCCGCAACAAAAACAACAACCACAACCAAAAGAACCCGCACAACAGCAGCAGCAGCAGCAACAACAACCACCACAATTGTTTGTTCACAAGTGCAGCGTGTGTGACAAAACTTTCGGGTCATACCAAGCTCTAGGTGGGCATAAAGCCAGCCACCGGAAAAACAACCCTGCCGGTGCCGGTGCCGGAGCAGAAGTCCAACAGCCCGTCGCAACAACCACCAGCACTAGTGGAAGGAGTCATGAGTGTTCTATTTGTCACCGGAGTTTCCCCACCGGACAAGCATTGGGTGGCCACAAGAGGCGTCACTATGAAGGCGTTATCGGTGGCGGAAGGAGTCATGCCAGCAGCGGGCTGACGTCATCAGAAGGAAGTCAACGCGGGTTTGACCTGAACCTCCCAGTCATGCCGGAATTTGTTCCCGGATTTGCAGACGAAGAGGTTGAAAGTCCACACCCCACCAAAAGATCTCGAGTTTTTCCGGCGTTGAATCTCGAGATCATTGCAGACATTTAGTCAACTGATTACAAGTTCATGGTTTTTGATTTTAGGAAATTTTATGTAAATAATTGTTGCATTTGATGAATGAATTTAGTTCGATTGATTTTTTCAGTATAATTTTGATGGTGGATTATGAATATGTTCTTGAGTTAACGACGATATCTTAAATTGACGCAATTTGTAGAATTGCGTGGGGTACAAGTAACTGACTATGGGGCAAAAGTTAACCGGGTTACTTGTATTCTAATTTTACCACACCCTCCCACAATAAACGTGATCTTGCTAGATTCCACCCTCTATTTTTTTCTAGAACGGCGACGATTGCGTAAAACATAAACAGGTAACAAGATGCTAACAAAGTCAATACATTATACAAACAGAGGTGTTAATTATGTCGGGTTGACATGTTGATAGGTCTTCGGTTTGTGGGTTGAACTGTTCAACTCTAACATGGCTCGTATGTTTATTTATGTTGTGTCGTGTCATATCAAAACCATTAAATTTAAAATATACACAACATTTTTCTATCTCTTGATTTTATATATAAACTTTTTTTTTAAAACCCACCCGTTTGGTTGACAAATTAATCCGCTTGATGTTTCTTGTCGTAAATTGTCCCTAAAATACAGATTTAATCTACATAACGAGTTAATTTCCTCCGCTATCTAGAAAGTAAAACTTTGGTTGTAGAATATTCATTATTCATTATATGTCTCCATCGTGGTAGGTGAGGACAACGAGCAGAACCTTCATTCCTTCAATGCCGACTCTAGTCCATTCTGTTTTTGAGTTGACTCAACTCCACTTGAATCTCCACTTGGCACTCAAGAAACAATCAACTCCTACATTATGCAAATATAGTATTCATTCCCATCATGGGTCACTCACTCCATTTGTTACAAATAAAATAAAAAAATAAATCACTTGGTTGGTACCATAATCTTATACTTTCTGTATTATCATGAACACCCTCATATACTTGAAAAAAATAATTGAAGTCAAATAATCAATTTGTTAAGAGGTAAGTTAAATCAAGAATATTACAACACACGATCATGATATTGCTACCTTAAAGATCAAAGCGTCGGATAGTCCAAACGCTACTAATGAGAGGGAGTCCAAGGATACCCGAATGCCACGATAGGACCTAGCTCCACAGATGTCTAGACCGTTAAGATTTTACCCTTATTCGTTCTTTATAAATACGGTAACCATGCAATTTTGGAATGCAAACTAATAACCAAGAAAGATGATAACGTTGGCTCAGTAGCATGGTTGCAGTCTAGGTCTTTTGACTTGACCATGCAAATTGGTTTATTTGCATCTTTCTTATTCAGTTTTAATTGATAGTTAAGTTTTCGACTACTTGTGTTATATGATGATTAGAGCATCCTCAACCTATGTACATGGTAGGTCCGTGGAGAACACTGTCTGATGAAGAGTAGAGTGGGAGGAGAGAAGCCCATTAGCATGGGCATCGCTGGTGAAGATTATGAGGGGTTTTTTTAACGGCAGGTAGATCAACTGGTATCCAACTTACTCCAAAGGGCGGGAACAAGCTCTTAAACCCTCTTCCCAAGTTTGAATCCTTCCCAGTGCTGCTGGCCCATATTTACAGAATTTGCACTTACTAGAGACTGAACCTGGCACCTCCCCAGGAGGAAACCACTTAGCGGAAAACCCTGACCAACTGGGCTATACCATATTGGCTTGAGAGAGGTAGATAGGAGGGTAAAGAGTGGGGAATCTGTCGTTTTCGTCTAGACAAGAAGGATTGTTCGCCAACATGGAGGCGCCCATCTTTTATACAAAAATAAGAGTTGCCACTTGAACAGCCTGGCACAACCACCTCCATATTCTTCAACTGAAATTTATAAGATTGTCTGGAGTACAAGAAATTCTCTGTTCCTACAATCTTAAACACCTTTTAGTTAACTATTTTAAATATTTGGAACTTTTTTCATAATCACACCAACACATTATGTGTTCTTACACCAGTCAACTTGTGAATGACTTGTAAAGTTAGAGAGGTGGCAAGATGAATATGTTAGATGGATTCGGTTACAAGTCAAACGACCTTGGGTTCGAAGAGATCATCTTTAGTACGGGTCAAAACAGATTGGATCATGCCAACCCTAAACACTTTTTTTTGTCTTAATGTGTCAACTATGGTTACCAAACAGGCATACAATATTCTTGCATACATGATCTCTGAATAACAATGATTTGATAGATTGTAACAGTCAAAAATAGACTTTAGGCGATGATCAACATGTGTTACGCGTTGCCCTTTTAGCTTAAACCTTTTGATTTGACCCGTTTGGCATATCTTGCAATCCAAATCAATTCACTAACAGGCTAACGGCTATGTGGTCCGGAACTACAACATCTTTCATTTCCACACAACTCAGAAGTTTAAATAACAAACCTAAGTTTTCGTTCATGTTACTCAACAAATGGCCAAATGGGATACAATATCACTGCCAGATGCTTGAGGTGGTAAATAGAAGTTTCTAAATGGCATTAAACGATACAAGAAGCTTTCAAGACTACTTTGTACCTTTGATTTCACTCTTCTTATTGAACTCAACACCCTGAAAAACAACCCTTGAAGACCGGTACTTGCTACCAAATCCTGCGCCAAAGCCCCATCCAAGGCCCAACCCGACTCCACAGCCTCCACCTTCAAATTGAAGACTCACTTAATGAAAAAGTGTTGTATAAAAATTACGAAGTTAGTTAATTTAATGAACAGGCTGGGTAACGGGTCAAAATGTGTTTAGGTTCAAAGTCATTTTCCATAATAAAAATTACCAGGTTAGTTAATTTAGCTAATTCTTTTGATTGAAAATGGGTGACCCATTTGAGACAGAACACCAAAGGAGTTGTAGCCTAACGGTATTAAGGTGTGTTGGTAAGGAGTTCCTCTTCATGTGGCTGAGGGTCAAGTCCCATGGTGGACTTAAGGTGTATATTTACGAGTAGAATTAGAGGATGTGTGACTTAGACGTTAAAAAAACTCACATAAAATAAAATACAATCCAAACGGACTCCTTAATAGTTCCCATAAATGCCATCTTTAAACAAGATACATGAAAGAATAACATGTTCTATTGATGTAAAGCGGTCTAAAATGACATACCTGCACCGAGACCAAGGAAATTCACAGGCATACCTACATGGGATACGATATTAATCAGTGAACCGATTGATTGAATCAAATGAAAGAACAGAACTTGCAATTGCATATGCCATGGGTTCAAGATTCCAGCATGTATACAATGATACCTATATACAAATTACAAACCTAGAATAATATAAAAAATGCTACAATTTCTGTCTTGAGATGTCCACTGTTTATGCAAGGTTTGTTATTTATAAAAAATTTAGGCATTCGTGCAAGCAAACACAATGTAGTTTCACTTCGCTACCAATCTTGGTTTCAAAAGTTTAGGTCCTGAAACAAGCATTTTGTACAACCAGAAGCTACATCTCTTTTATGTATTAGCTTTTTTATGATGTAAACCACTCATAATTTATTCATCTCTTTTAGGTCCTGAAAGATGAGGCGCCAAGCGAAAGCTTCACGTATGCGAGGCATTTCTCTGTGTACACCCAAATAAGCTTTATGTACAACCAGAAGCTACATCTCCCTCGATCTCCTTTACATATCAGCCTTTTTATCATGTAAAGTGTAAACCATTCATAATTATTTCAATCGCTTAGTTGTTTTTACTTAAAAGTTCCCTACACACCCAAATTTTGACCAAATTTAACCTAGATGTGCATGAGGCGCCTGGCATTTTCCAGATAACCTCACGCCTCAGGCGTGCTTTTCACAACCAAGCTACCAATATACACAACCAACTATTGTTTTCAGAAGTATGAATCCCGACTCCCCAACTAGCCCACACCAAACCGCCTCAGGCTCAAACATGAGAGGTAAACAAGCTCACAAGCGGCCCGCTGAGACGGCGGTCCAACCAACCTGCTCCAGCAGTGAGAAGCCTATTGTTCATTCTAACCAAATGGTGCAACATATTTATAATTTCATAACCGATATGTGCAACTAGTGTACAAAACTTATAACCATGTTGCATCGTTTGTTAAAAACATAGTAGAATTCACTATGCAGTCAATAGCGTGCTATAGCACCGCTATAGCGCTTAACAGACATACGGTCTCATAGCAGTTCAAATAGCGGTCCCTTTTAGCGGTTCCGCTATTAGCGGTGCTAAAGGCCGCTATTTGACCGGTATTCTGAAACCCGTATAGCGGTCGTAGCACTGCTTTTAGCGGTTTTTTAATTTCAGCCCAAAATCCCATAATAATCAACTTTTTGTTTATTATAAACCCAAAACTAAAGGCCCAAACCCAAAATTAAACCTAAATCGAGGCCTAAAGTCTTCATTCGCCGGACGCTGGTTCGTCATTAGTCAACAAAATTAAATGTAAATCTAGAAGTCGTTGGACTTCTACTTCCTAAATCCTAATTCGCTGATGGTTCCTAATTCGTTGGTGGTTCCTACTAGAATTTTGCATGATATTGCTATGAATTTTTATATTATTTTCAAATATATAAAAATACATAAATTATGCCTGATATACAAATTACCACTATATATATAAAAATACATAAATTATGCCTGATATAAAAATTACCACTATACCACCGCTATACCGCCGCTATAACTTATATATCATATAGCGGAACTTGATCGCTATATGATTTTGGACCGTTATAATTGCATAGAGAATTCATACTCTGGTAGTGAAGTGACAGTACATTGTGTTTACAGAAATTCCAGTAATTATTGTTTTTTTAATCCCAATTTAAAAACCCTAATATCCCAAAATGCAATCTGCAAACTACGAACACAATTCAACCCAAAAATGATTCCAGAATCTCTATTTGAGTATAACTTCATTCTCCTGAAACTTAATTTTTCTGTTCATTAATATAAATAACAGATACATATGAAACATTATCCGTATATATATTATTCCGGATCAATCATATGCACATAATCAAATTCTAAATTGAAGAACTGTGTGATCGTTTGTGTGTGTGTGTGTGAGAGAGAGAGAGAGACCTCCGAAGCCCCATCCAACGCCGAAACCACAACCGACACCAAAACCTAAAAGAAGAAGAGAAAGGTAGTGAGAGAAATTGCAGGATTGATGTTAAGAAAGAGTGAAAATAAGAGGAAATAGTACCGAATCCGACACCAGCGCCGTTGAAATTTGTAAGCACCATCCCGACGGATCACTCTTACCACCACCACCACCACGACGGTGAAGACGGTTGAAATCACACATTTCAAGGAGCAAGCCTCTACAAAAGAAATTAATATTTTATTTTTTACAAATTTGCTTTTTTTAACCAGAAATTAATATTTTATTTTTTATAAAGTTGTTTTTTTATAATCGCCTAATATTTTATTTTTTTATAAATTTGTTTTTTATAATCACCTAAACTACACCAAATCCGTAATTCAATGGGCTCGAACTAGAGGTGCACAAACTTGTAAATTTTCAGTTCGGTTAACCGGTTATACCGCTTAATTTGACTTTTTGACTTTAACTGGTTAATGCTTTAGCCGGATAGTACTTTACCGGTTATTTTTTAACTGGTCCGGTTAATTACTTTAACCGGTTATTTTCGGTTCATAACCGGTTTTTTTTGCTTTTTTTTTGTTAACCGGTTAATAACTGGTTCCTATACTGAATATCAATAACTGGTTACTAACCTACGGTTAAAATAACCACTAACCGGTTATTCCTCGATCGGTTATTAACCGGTTTCGGTTAATTAACCAATTATTTTGTGCATCTCTAGCTCAAACCCTTGATCTCAAGGAAGGGTCATCATTATAAATTTGCTTCTTATACTCCAAAGTTTTCAACTTCAGTATAGTATGGTCGACTATACTCACACCACTTGATTTCTAATTTTATGCCCCCATCGAACAGTCGTTTAGTTTGAATCAACCGATCGTTTAGAGTACTTTATGTCAAATCATGGGTCCTCTAAATTTAACGGTCATTTGCGTATATATCGAACAACCGTGTCATGGCCTCAAAAAAATTAGATGGTCATTTCTTCGAATGATTGTTTGATAATGTGGGACGGTGTGAAATTGGATAGCGAGGTTGTGGGTATATTATGGAGTTTGTAGGGTCAACTATATTTGCATACTAACATAGAGGCATCATTATTTCTTCATTATATAAGAGCCTATGCATTCACACAAGAAACTAAAGTAAACAATCGGCTTAACTAGTGGCGGCTCTAGAAAATCCGCCAAGCGGTGACGTTTTATAAAAAAAACAGTAACGAAATCGAAAAAATGTCAAAATTTTCCAAAATTTACACTAATTTTACACTACCGCTGGAGCGCCAAACGGTAGCGGGCGTTCCCCCTTGACATGCTCTAGATCCGCCCCTGGGCTTAACGATTTAAAAGTTTGTTCCACGCTTTGGTGTGTCATGTGCATGTGTAACTTTCATAAGTTTTAGTAACAAAATTAAAATAAAAATACTTTATTCATAACTTATATTCGTATAAAACAGTGGTTTGAGTGCACAACCTATATACATGGAGTAAAACTAAACTTATTAAAGAATTTCAAATAAAAAATAAAACAAGGAAATTATGCATATGGGCTTCACCCCTGTCAGATTTAACAGATTTAGCCCGATTCAATTGCTGGACCAGCGATCCATAAATAGGCCCATTAACCAGATTATAGTTTTTTTTTCTTTCACCTGAGTAGCAATGTGAAGAATAAACGAATAACCAAGCGCCAATGAGGTAGTGGTGGAGTGGTGGGGGAAAGACTTGGTGTTCCTAGTGACCCAAGTTCGACTCCCACTCTCCCCACTATTTTATGCGGCATCCAGGTGAAGGGCGAATACGCGTGGCACCGGTTCGTCTTGGATGAGAGGCGAGGTTTTACCGATTATTCCACTGTCGTGCCTTCGGGCGGGTAGAGGTTGGGTGCGCATCTGGGAGAGCCAAGGGGCTGGCGGCGGTCGAGTTGTCGACCTTGGCCACAGCGCCCGGTGTCACGGTGGTTGGCACGTCGTTCCTTGCCGTTCAAAAAAAAAACGAATAACCAAGCCATAACCGAGATTATCAAGAGCCTACTCATATTCTAGAGCCAAATTCTCAATAAATAAAACATTAATAGTACGCTCAAGCCGATTATTTCATAACTAATACTTACCATGAATCTAGTTTTTATTTTTACCACACGTCACCTTCCATTTTGTTTGATCAAGTGTTTAGAGACCAAGCCTTGTTTGTGTAGAGCGTGTAGAGTTGCCTTTCCGTTGATATGGTGGAACGTTTCTACTTATTCTCAAAGGTAGTTGAATGTTTTAGGAAAACAGTATGAGATATTAGATTATCCACAATGTAAGCGAGGAAAGATTATCCTCTCTTCCCTTCACATCGTCATAGACATCCTCCTCTCTTTTCTCTCTCTTCCTCTCACAGATTCTCTCATTGCTCGTAGAGAAGGATACATGGCCTTCTCTCTCATCCCCACATACCCCCCACCCTTGCAGCCCTCTTCCACATGGGGAACATATTCTTTTATGGCTCCCGAGTTGTTGATGATCCTATAGCTCTATACATTCGTGATGTTTAGACTGGATCACGTGCCAAAAGTGTGATCCTACTCGAGCTACTCCACGTTTATATTTTGACAACAATGGTGTTTGTAACAATCTATGGTTTCACCTTGCACGAAACATATTAAAGTTGACTTTCATTTTGTTTGAGAGAATTGCACCCAAAAAGTTACATGTTCCGTTGATCTGCACAAAACCGCTTATCGCTCCTCGATTTAAGAAACAAAACAACATAAATAGACATGTAGGGTCACACTAAAGTTTCAAGAGACTTAACATTCATACCAATAATAGACCATATGGATGTTTGCAATGGTTTGACTTGTCAAACAATTCCAATGACCCACAGAAAGCTTGAGAACTTGAATAGAACTATGTTTTGCATAATTGTACAAAGACCATATTAAATGTTTGAATCTTTAAAACAAGATTTTACACGGGTCGGATCTTTCTTGCCCACCCAACTTTTTAACCAAGAGAAAAACCTTTGACTTGATAACAGAAATCTTGTTGACTGAGAGAAACAGATCAGAGGCTCAATCCTCCAAATATTAACAGATTCAAGCAAACTCGCTCATCGTCAACCGAGTTTCCATCGCGATCCAAGTCAAATCTATCCGTATCGGGGGTCAAACCCGAATCCCGCCACCGATTTTCTTTATTCTCAAACATCCCTCCTTAACGACACGTTGTTACCGGTCCCATCGCGTGATCTTTCTAATGCCACAACTTTAGCCCGATAAGCAGCGGCAGCCATGGCAGAGGTTTTGACGCGATCTTCTTGAAACTCGCACGCTTCGCTCACGTTCCCGAAGCGTAACTCGGCGGGTGGAATAAAGCAATCGATTGAAAGTCCAGGGACGTTAAATGCAACTTCTTCGATAGTCCACGCCTCTTCCATGCGGGTTTTTGTGTGGCTCATAGCGGTTTCACCGAACCTGAAAAGGGTTACAACGGACCGACCCGAGTGAGCAATCATGATCCCTTCAACGGGCCGGTAATCGTCGAGAAATGAGTTGATTGTTGTCTCCCAGTAAACAGCATCTCCACCGTTGGTTTGAATGCGGGTTAGATGAGAGTCTTCGAGGTGGACTAGGAGGCCGGTTTTCTGGCTGAAGTAACCGAATAGAACGTGCGGATGATCTCTGCGGGCCCCTCGCTTCTGGCTTTTAATGTATGCGGGTCAGCACAGAGTTTGAGGATGAAACAATCCTCGTCGTTGATCTTCTTCTCACCCGTACATCTTGCGTTTGTGAACATGCTTGCAGTCGTTCGGGGATCCAGACCCTGATAAATGCACCAATCATGTAAGTTAATCGATTTCCTATTTTTAAGTCAATCCAACCTGACCCGACCCGTATTGACTCGTTATTAAAAATAGCCCATTTTGCCCAAACCTGTTTTGACCCATTATTAAAACCAAGCCTTTGTGCAAAACAGATTTGACCCGTTACTAAAAACAACCTTTTTTGCCCAAAACTAGTTGTGTACAAATCGGATTTTTAAAAATAAAAAAACGGTCTGGTTTTTTAACCGGTTCCGGTTTTTTTTGGCACAAAAGAAACCGGTTTTTCAGTTCGGTTTTTAAACCGGTTACAAATGTCGCGAAGAAGAACTGTTCTATAACCGCCGGGTCGGGTTGAGCCCAAATCGGTTTTTTAAAAAACCGCGGTTTCGTTTTTTTCCGGTTTTGATCCTAAAAGCGGTTTCCAAAACAGATTCGACGCATCACAAAAAACAATCTTTTTTGCATGTAACAGATTCGACCCACTACTAAAAACAACCTTTTTAGCCCGAACCTGATTTGACCCATTACTAAAAACAACCTTTTTAGCCCAAACCTGCTTCAACCCATTACTAAAAACAGCCTTTTTAGCCCGAACCTGATTCGAGCCAATACTAAAAACAACCTTTTAAGCCCGAACCTGATTCGACCCATTACTGAAAACAACCTTTTTAGCCCAAACATGTTTCAACCCATTACTAATAAACAACATTTTTTTTTCCGAACCTGTTTTGGCCCGTGACTCAACAAGGCAAGAAATATGCAATAAATCATGCTAAAGACAAATAATAACCTGAAGTGTGCGACGCAAGGGTCTAACAGGCCCTTTAGCAGCATGTGCGCCAAGCCAGGGTGTATGCCGCCACACGAGCCGCCCATTGCAACCAGCATGAACCTTGCTTGCACCAAGTGCAAGCTCAACATACCACATATCAGGGTTCATCTGCCATAGCACAAATCCACCAGACTCCGCGGTTTTTGATGAATTTCTATTCTTTATCACCTTTGTAGCCGTCTCTATATCAAACGCCAACATCTTCACTTTCCCCATGGCATACGCGTTGTGGATCGAGTTCTGCAGCTTTTGACCGCCAGATGCCGCCATGTATTGCTGCAGTATGTACTGTGCTGATGAAGTTTCCTGCAACCACAGCAATAAATAAATTAAAATCTTTTTTTCAAGAACATTAAAATAAATAAATAAATAAATAAATTACCACTTCAAAAATATGAAAAACGATACATAAGTTCATCTTACTTTTGCATTCCCACAAACATGCATGTCTCAAATTTGAATCATTGTGCCTAATTCATGCTTAACTTTAAAAAATAATAATTATGAAAAAGTCAAAAAATAACCAAACAGATATTATAAAAAAAACTACCAAAATTTCAAACCATCACCATCTTATTCATACTAAATTTCTTAATTGACCCTACATTATTAATATATGCTACATATAAACAAAACAACAATTCTATTGATATTTCTAAGAATTGAAGATGATCAACCCAATATGCACAAATTAGAGGGTTAGACTTTGACTTTTAAATCAAATTAGTGCAGATTCTAACAAATTCCCACTTCAGAAAATGAAAAAGGAAACATAAATTCATCTCCTGTTTATAATCCCACAAACATGCATATCACAAATTTGAATCATTGTGCCTAAATCATGCCTAACTTTAATAAAGCTTAAAAAAAGGCCAAAAAAAAACAAACAGATATATAATATTATCAAAATTTTCACACCATTTCCATGTAAAAATCCATTGGCTAAAAATTAGAATACTAAATTTCTTAACTGACCCTAAACTATTAGTATATGCTATATATAAACAAAACAACAATTCTTTTGGTATTATTTATTACTATGAAATAAAGATGATCAACCCAAAATGCAATAAATTAGAGGGTGGAACTTTGACCACTATCAAATTAATGCAGATTCTTTTTTTATTATCAAGAACATTAAAATAAACAAATTCCCACTTCAAATTAATGAAAAAAGAAACATAAATTCATCTTCTTTTTGCATTCCCACAAACATGCATATATCAAATATGAATCATTGTGCCTAAAACATGCCTAACTTTAAAACCAATAATAAAAGAAAAAAGCCAAAAATAACCAAACAGATATATATATATATATATATATATATATATATATATATATATATATATATATATAACTACCAAAAATTCAGACCATTTGCATCCAAAAATTTCATAGGATCATAGAATACTAAACTTCCTAATTGACCCTACATAATTAGTCTATGCTACATATATACAAAACAACAATTCTTTTAATATTTCTATAAACTAAAGTTGATCAACAAATTAATGCAGATTCTAACAGTTTTATGAAAAAGATAAATAAATAAAATTATAACAATAGAGATGAAAACTAACAATGGGAGTATCTTTAATACTGAGGTGAGGAAAAGGCTCCAAGTTGCTAACATGCACCGGAGCAAGCGGCGCACCCAAGACACCAAGCAACAACCTCAGATCCGACCGTTGATACGCCCCAGAACCCGACCCGGAACCCGAACCCGACCCAGACCCGGGAGCACGACACAACTGACCCTTCATCCAGTGCCCCCATCTCTCCACCGTCGACGAATCTCCGGCGACATCCACCGGAGATTCATTCGGATCCGGACCCTCCCGGAGCGGCGACAAAGCTTCCAACGGTCTCAAACTCCCGGATCTTGACAACCCGGGTTCGGGTTGACCCGAATGATGGTTATGGTGACCTTTTCTTCTCCTTAACAGACCCGAATTCGGTGACCCACTTCGGCTCCGACCCGGTTTGGGACTCCGGTGACGTGATCTTCCCGGAGATAAACCTCGTACGACTTCCTCCTTCAATGTTGTGAAAAAGCCATGTTTTTTCTCCATGTTTAAGGTAAACCCCGATGAAATTTAAGGTTGGTTTGAGTTAGTGATGAGTGAGAAAGTGGGTTATGAGAGAGAAATAGAGGAGGGTATGACGTTTAGTTGAAGCAAAACAGAGTGATTGCTTTAAGAATTGTGACATGGAGAGAAAGGGGAACAGATATGATTGATTTTTGCAAATAAATATATAATATGAGAGGAATATATATATATATATATGTATGTATGTATAATGAATGGGTAAAGGGGGGGTTTTGGTGAAGGAAGAATCGATTAGTAAAAACACGAGACAAACGACAGTGTGGGTGCTGCAATTGCTCTGAACTTTGTGTCCAATTGTTTAAAGGAGATATTGAAAGTTGTGTTGTATGTATAGGTGGTGTGGTGTGGATCTTATTTGCCCCCCTCTATATCTTGCTTAGTTTCATGTTGGTACCTTGTGTTTTGGATAATGATATTAATACCCTTTTGGTATTAAAGATAGTTAGAAAGAAGGTAATTCGTCACTTTTTAACATGGCTGGTCCTTAAGGTGGGCGGGGAGGACTATCGGTCAGTGTCTGAGTTTTTGAATGGTATATTATTTTTTTAAAAACTTCGATATGTTTATGTAAAAACAAATAAATTAATAGGGTATATCTATACAAACACCAACATAGGCCCACATACAAAACTATTTTAATGGTTTAGATTAGTTATTAGCCAATTGATATTAGGTTTAGACTTTTAGTGAGTCCGGCACCCAATTTCATTAAGGCCTAAGGGCACATTTTTTAAAGCTCGAACAGGGTAAATGAATTCTCAGGGTCGGCCCTGCTTTGTGCCAAGATTATTCAAACTAGTGGGTTACTACCCGGACTCTGCAGCGGGTTCGAAACGTGGATAAAAACAAACAAATCATGGAAGTTAAAGTTGTTTGATGTTTTAGTGAAGGGGCTAGACATCTCATTATTAAAGTTGAGGGACTAAATATGTCATTATTAAAGTTGGAGAGCTAAAATTGTTTGTTATTAAAGTTGAGGGGCTAAAGTTATTTACTTAAGTTGCTAAACATGTCATTATTAAAATCAAGAGGTAAAGTTATTTATTATTAAAATTGAGAGGCTGATGTTTACAAAATGACATATATATAATGTTTTCACTTTTGCCCGGGTCTAAAGATTAATTTACGCAAGTCTAATATTTATGGTACTCGGTTTGATGAGGTGGCGATTAATACGATGGCTAAGATATCAATACGGTGGTGGTATGTTGGTAAACGAAAAGCCTTTAAATATCTGGGTTTAAGAGGGGGGGTCTTGGGTTTAAGTCCTACATACGATAAGGATTAAAAGAAATTTATCGTTTAAAAAATAGGATGACTAAGGTCATGGGGTGTAAATCTGGGTGTCTCAGTTTACTTAGGTCTTTTGGTGGATGCGAATAGAAACAGATTGGTGATTGGAGGCCTATTTATGACATAACGCGTCTCTCTTTATGGAAGGTTTCATCTCTTTTTATAGGAGGATGAGTTGCTTTGATTAAATTTGTTCTATAAAGTCTTCCGATATATTATTTCTCTTTGTGTAAGATGTTTTGGTAGATTGTGTGAATGAAGTTTACATTTAAAAAAATGAAAGAAATCACAGCTATGGTAAAAGGTGACGTATATATGTTTCTTCTCGGTATTACTATGAACATCTTAATGGTGTTTGTATAGTCTTGTCTTTTGATAATTTGATAACAACTATTTGTTTATGTGTCAACCAAGGTATTTTGAGAACTTAATGGATTAAATTTAGACAAGAAAGTTTGATATCGAAGAATATGTTTAATGTGTAATGTTGTTTAAAAGGTAAAAACGGTGGGATCATGAGGTGTATATCCTAAAATTTTGTTGCATGCTTGTAAAGATATAGAGATATGCAATATGACAAGAATTGCATCACCTAGAAATAGAAGTCGCATCTTCTCACCCAACTTATAGAAGTCGTATATTTTCACCCAACTTTATCATTCGTATATTAGAACTTCGATGAATTATGTTTCCGTGATTATGGAAGATGAAGTCACCGTACCTTCATTAAGTGTAATAGGTGGCAATGTGACATGTGCCTCTTGCGTAGCTTTCCCGAAATTGGTCTCCTTATGGTAATCATCATCCTCATCTCAAATGAACTCAACTTTTATTCGAGATCTAAAATAACTTGCTAGGGGACTCACATTATCTAACAAGAACGCAAATATATTTTGTAATAATTCATGTTACATGGAGTCGTAACAAAAATATGTCAGTAACTAATATTTTATATCATGAAAATTGGTAATGCACTTACTAGTGTTTACATGATATAACACTGCACGTCATTACGTGTTACGGCGATATATAACCAACCACCTTCCGTTTATACATAGCATCAAAATATAATTAATAAATATGTTTTTTCTCTATTATATACAACTAAATGTAAGATCCCCAGCGATACGGTGGGGGGCTAAAAGCGTGCCAAGCTTAGATACGGTGACTCACATCGAAAGGCACTTTAATTACGTGAAGTTTAACTTTATAATTTCTTTTTGCTATAGATCAAGGCAACAACCATCTCGCTCTGTTTCTCTCACGTGAAGTTTAACTTTATAATTTCTTTTTGCTATAGATCAAGACAATTCCCATCTCGCTCTGTTTCTCTCTCTAGAAACCCCATTGATGTTTCTCTCTCTACAAAATATGACCGCATAAGGTTCGCAAATGGTCACACAAAAACTCATCGGAAAGTGTCTGCAACTAACAGAAGAGTTTCAGAGAGAGAGAAAGAGATCTAAGAGAAAGAGATAATGAAGAGATGTATGAGTTTTAAAGAACCAAATAAACAAATATAAATACTGGTAGGAAACAAATACGTGGCCATTATTTTAAAGGTTACAGTTAAATCAAACCCATAATGCAAGCAGGAAAAAACACTAAAGTAAATTATACAATATCCTTATGCCTTTAGATATAGGGATGAGCAAGTGGTACCGGGTACCGGTACCGAATTTACCAATGTGAACACAAAAAAATACTTAAAAAATCTAAAAACACATATTTTTTTGAATATTTTTAAAAAAAAAATCGCTATATTTCGTCTCCCTAAAAAAACTCATTATCGATTCACATGTGCATATTTATCATTTCTTTGACAAATTCTATAATACATTACAAATAGTAGATAATTGCACTTTCATTTACACGACCATCCGAAAAAAAACTACTTTTTACATTACCAATATTAAAAATGGACATGTGCATCGTTATGTATAACCCTGTTATAACGAGTTTTGGTACAAAAAATTTGTGATTTTGATTGATGAATTAGGCCCATATACATGTTTTTTGGTTAGTTATATATACTGGTTGATGGTTTGGTTATATTTGTCACTTTATGATGTAATATGTTTTTTGGATGGTATGAAGGGTGTTGATATACATGTGCATAAAGTGAAATATTGGTAATGATATTGTATTATGGATGATAGGAGGTAATGGTATTGTATTATGGATGGTAGGAATGTAATGGTAGTGTATTATGGATTATATGATAGATGAAGGGGAAAGTGTATTCAAAATAGTGTACCAAAACACGTTATATCATGTTCATACATATAGATGCACATGTGCATTTCTAATATTGGTAATGTAAAAAGTAGTGTATTACGGATGATAGTGTAAATGAAAGTGCAATTGTCTGATATTGGTAATGTATTACGGAGTTTGTCAGAGAAATGATACATATGCACATGTGCATCGATAATTGTTAATCGAATTTTTTTAGTGACGAAATATAGCGATTTTTTAAAAAAAATATATTAAAAATGTGTGTTTTTTAGATTGTTTTAAGTATTTTTGGTTGTATTCACATTGATTATCGTGGTCCTTGAAATAAAGGGTGTTGGTTCCTAACGGATTCTTCTCCTATATATATAGGGTTAGAGTAAAATGAAAACCTATACGAGTTGTGAGAACTTAGAGAACTCTGCCTTACGAACGGTTTTTTCAAAAATTTTTTTTGCCAAAAATCATAAAAAAAATCAAATTTTCCCAAAAAAAGAAAAAGGTTGTTTTTTTTCGTTTACGACAGTTGTAAATGCTGTAAAAAGTGATGCATGTCATAACCTTTTTATAACTAATGTAAGGAGCCGAAAAACGTTACTTCGATTTTTTATTTATTTTTTTTACGGCAGTCTTTCTAAACAATTTCATCTAGGGTTGTGAAAAAAATAAGGGCAAAACTCGTATGGAAGGTCGAGTTCTCTAAGTTTTCACAACTCGGGGTGATTTTCCCTTCATATATATATATATATATATATATCTTAGTATTTAAGTAACATTTTATTAAGAAGACAAATGAAAGATATAACTAATAGTATACTTTTCTATTTAATACAATATATCTTTATCTTAGTATTTAAGTAACATTTTATATCATGTAAAATATGCACACCAGTTTTTTTTTAATGATGCAAGTACTGTCACGACACTGTTTTACCAATTTACTTTTATACAATAGTAACAGAAAAAAAAAATTAATTGTATACTATGTATCAATAATCTCTCGTCATAATATTTATGTGACATTTTATACCATGTAAACAGGGGCGCAACATAATGGAGTGGCCGACCCTTAAATTTTTTACTCAGTAGTGGAGAGTATGTAGTTTTTGTATAGAAAATTTTGAGTATATACATTTTCAAACCCCCGATTTTATAGAAATTTTTTGATGTATACATTTTCAACCCTCAATCGGAAATTTCATGATTCGCACTCCATGTAAAAGACTAATGTAGCACTAGTATTTTAATGATAGAACGGTGTCACCACAATACTTTATCAAATTACTTTCATACACTAGTAAAAAAAGAAGAAAAAAGATGTGATTAATTTTTTTATTTTGTATAAAACATCAATAATTAGTTATCATGCTATTTAAGTTATATTTTATATCATGTAAACCGGTAAGGTAACACCAGTTTTTTAAAATAATAATTTACCTGGTTACTTTTAAGTCATAGTAAAGTTAAAAGATATATATTTATTTATATAATAAAAAAATAATAAAAGTAATAGAAATCTTTGATATTCTACTTAGTACAATCATGTGTCCCTAGTTTAGATGTTCTTGGTTAATTGAGGTTGATATGATAAAAGGGTATCCAAGAAGAAAATAAATGAGGTCGGGTGAAATGGTTGAAAAGGAAAAATAGATAGGCATAATTTTTATGTTGTCCATTCTTGAAGTGATGTTTATAATCTATTAGCAAACATAAATTAGGTTTTGAAATTGATTGAGTTCTAAAATGTGTTTTCATATATTTTCATTATTGATTGATTACAAAATAACTTGTTATTCTCGTTACTTCAAATTAATGAAGGAGTTAAGTTGAAGCCCAATTAAGCTCTAGCTCCACTAAATTTGAGCTCAAGTTGTTAAATTTAAAACTTAAGATTAAATTTATATATTAGTTTTGAACTTTATATCTAAAGGTTACGTTTGCATTCTAAGTAGTTTTATAAAGTCAAGCTTGATTTGAGTTTGACTTGTATTGTTCTTTATTTAATTTTAATCTTTTTTTACATGCATATACACATAAACGCATGTATATATATACACACACATAATAACTAGTATGTAACCTCCCGCGCTGCAAGGGGTGGCATCAAACCATGTTACATAAGAAGTTACAAAATGCGGTAAAGATTTGTTTTTTAGATAAAACTAGACAAGCGTTTTATAAAAAAGCTTATACAACTACTATACAATTTGTCATTTTTCGAAGTAAACTGTTAGAATTCGGCATCATCAAAGCATTCAACATGGCTACAAAGTCCAAAATTCCTAAAAAGTGTAAAAAGTCATAAAATACCATAATGTCAACCATAAAACACACCTAAAACCTATAAATAACATAATGAAGATTACTAAAACGTCATATCTATGAGTTTTGTTTTGTGTGTTGGATGATAAGGTTTTGATTATTGAATGACTAACATTATTGTGTTTTATGATGATTATCATGTTTTGTTTTATATGCATGATTCTACGACGGTGTATTTGATGTTTTTATGGGTTGTTGGGGTTTGAATATAGTGTTTTAGTAATCATTACTTTATTTTTGTGGGGTTTTGTTGGGTTTTATGACTGAAATTATGATATTTTATGATTTTGTACACTTTTTAAGAAATTTGAACTTTGTAGCCGAACCTCATCCTTCAACATAATATCACCATAATATTGCTTTGGTGTAAAAAAATCCGCGTGAACACCTACATAATATGAATTAATTAAACAACCAAGTATTAAAAAAAACTGGTTTTTTTAGCTTCAAGTACCGGTAGCTAGAGTTTGCGGTACGGACCGTTCTTACGTATCTTTGAGCCACTCTACATGCCTATGCAAATCAAAGAGATTCCCAATAGAAATTGACAAATAACCAAATGAAACGAGCATGCTCAGATGAGATCAGGTATTTGTTATCATTACTATGAAAACCTAACTGACCTGAATTAAACGAAGCTTTTTCCGTCATCATAGCCACTGACAACCCAAAGCAAAATAGAAGCTTTAAATCCCAAAGGAAATTCAGATTACCAAGGTCAACAATAATTCAAAGCAATAAAGCAGCCTTAAACCAGACGCCGACAATCTGAATCAACCAAAAAGTTACCTCCAAAGAAACTGATATGTGTCAAATGCAACATATAAATCATGTCAAATACGGTATAAAATCAACCCTTTTTAGTACTAATGTTGCAAAAGGTGCGTTTCTTTGTATACTTTTGATTTTCAGTATTAAAAGAGCTTAATTGTGCAAAAGGAACAAATTAACGGTAAAATCCAACATAAGTATAGAAGACGGGAAGATAACACACTATTACAGCCCTCCGAGCTTCACCCCAAGACTAAAAACAACAAATCAGAAGTCTGGCACGGGGCCGTGCCTTGTCGGCATGGGGTTGTGCCCCTTCAAGATTCCAGAACAGAAGAACACAAATAGAAGCAGACAAGAGACATGGGTCCGTTTCCCAGTTGACACGGGCTGTGGAAAACTTCCAGATTCGCGTATCTGGGATAGTACAGTAAGTACAATGGCCACGGGGCTGTGCCGTTGACACACGGGGTCGTGTAGGAGGTTGATCTGGCACTCGAATTAAATGAAGACAGAGAAGAAGGAAGACACTGGGCCGTGTGAAGGTTCTGTTATTAGCTATAAATAGGGGTGCTTGGTTTCATTCCAACTCATCCCTTGGCAAACCACTTCTCTCACACCTACCACCACTCCACCACCATCATCCACCATATTCATCTATCATCCATCCTAGAGTGTATGTAGTAGTCTCGGGATCCAAGATTGATCGTAAGAGTTTTTGTCAAACAAATTGGCTAATCTCTTACATCACTTGGTGAAGACAAGTTATTTATGTATTACTTTTGATTTCCTGGTTTTGGCTAACTTTTTAATTGGGTATGTATTAATGACTTTAAAACTAGCTGTTTTATATTGAAAGTGAATTTTGTTCTATCATCTTCATGTTTCGTTGATTCACTCATTCGTGTCTTTACGGTCTATATAAAGCACGTTAACTTCCTGGAACGGGGGTTAGAAGGGTGGTATGGGTAAAGTTCTTGCCTCGTTCAGTGTATAGATCCTGCGAGGACTTGGTTCAAGCTTATTAGGACTTCCTTTGAGGCAGATAGCATCAAATCAGGGGAAGTAAGAATGGCTTGAATTCCTTATAAATAAACTACTATTAAAACTTTAAACCGGCCTTGCGGGGCTGTATTCCTGCTGAGTCAGACCAATATGGCCGAGGGTAGCGTTGCCTCCAAAAGAGGGACCATGCCACATTTTGCATTAATAACTTACTTAACTATCTTTCAATATTCCAGCCTTGCGGGACTGTATCACTTCTGACTCAGACCAATATGGTTGAGGGTACTGTCGCCTCTAAAAGAGGGTCATGCCACTATAACTAAGATAATCTCTTAAAAAACCCAAAGCATGGAAATCATCAAAGGATACGTAAATAATGAGTCGGAACCAAGTGATTCTATCTAAGACGTCTTAATGCAACTTTTAACTGCAGCTCTAAAGGTTTATGCATAAACTGACTAAGATACTGAATAGTGTAGCTAATATCAGGTCTAGTTAAAGACAAGTAGATCAATTTACCCACAAGTTTTTGATACCCAGTAATATCTTTTAATTCAACTTGATTATTAGCATCCTTAGTATTCACAACATGACTAAGTTCAATAGGTGTTGAAACAGGTTTACACCCTAAGTACCCAAACTCATTCAACAATTCTAAACAGTACTTTCGCTGATTCAAACACACATCTTGTTTATCATATAAAACTTCTATTCCAAGAAAGTATTTTAAGGTACCCAAATCTTTGATTTTAAAACTTTCACTCAACACTTGTTTAACTTTATTAATCTTAATTTCATTATTCCCAGTTACAACAATGTCATCAACATAAACAAGTAACACCATAAACATATCAGATTTATTCATAACAAACAAAGAATAGTCACATAAACTTTGTTTAAAAGCAATATCAATCAATACTTTGACATGTTTTTCATTCCATTTTCTAGGGGCCTGTTTTAGACCATATAACGACTTAACAAGCTTACAAACCTTAGTTTAATCTTTAGAATAATAGCCTTGAGGTAGCTACATATACACATCCTCAGTTATATAACCATACAGGAAAGCATTATTAATGCCAAGTTGAAAAAAATTCTAATTATTTTTACAGCTAAACTTATAATGGTTCTAACAGTCACCATTTTGACTACCAATGAAAAAGTTTCACCGAAGTCTATGCCTTCCCTCTGATTATAACCTTTAGCTACCAATCTAGCTTTAAACCTCTCAACCTCACCATTTGACTTATATTTAACTTTATACACCCATTTACACCCTATGACCTTTCTATCAACAGGTAGATCAGACAAAACCTATGTATTATAATTATGTAATGCTTCCATCTCAGAATTCGTAGCTTCAACCCATCTTGGGTCTTTTGAAGCTTCATAATATGAAGTGTGTTCAACAATTTTATTCAGACTATTAACAAAACAGAAATTATCAGCAGACAAACAAGAGTAGTTAACTACCCTATCTATTCCATACTTAACCTTGCCATCTAATACAAACCCATCTAATTTCTTTGGTAAAGTGACACTTCCACTAGACCTCCTAATAACAGGAATGTTTCCCTCAGATGAGTTAGTCTCAGCATTTGACATTTCAGTATCCTCAACCATACTAGGATTCACACTACTACTACTACTACTCAATCCCTTATCTAAAATTGACTCATTTTGATCAACTTGACCAATAGTGGCAGATGTAGATGAGTCAACTGGTTGCTGATCATCACTAAGGATGTCATGAGAACCAGATACCCTTTCTTCATCATTGGGACATTGTGAAATGTGGGTGTAGATGTTTCATAACACTAAAAATAGTTTGTATGATTTAACTCATTATTAATACCAAGATCTACATTATTCCAATTTTTGTTTTAAAAGGATACACACTCTCATAAAACTTTACATCCCTTGAATATATAACCTTTTTTCTTCAAGATTCCAAAACTTGTATCTTTTTTAACATTTGACTACCCAACTAAACACTTATCAGCATGATAAGCAAATTTATCAGTCTTATTTAAGACTGTACTAAAACACAAACACCCAAAATTTCTTAAATAGGAAAGGGTAGGCTTAAAACCAAACATAACCTCATACAGACTCTTACCAACTAACACGGACGAAGGAATCATTTTAATAATGTAAACAACAGTTAGCACACAGTCATACCATAATTTTAATGGTAGGCCTCCTTGATACATCAATGTCCTGGCTATATTAAGTAAATGTCTATGTTTCCTTCCCACCACACCATTCTGCTATGGTGTATAAGGACAACTAGTTTGACGTAAAACACCTTTTTCTTTGCAAAAAAACATTCATGTTATTGTTCACAAATCCAGTGCCATTATCACTTATAAAAACTTTTATTTTAGTTTTAAACTATGTCAACACTAACTCATAAAAACTTGTTATATGTTCAAACACTTCCATTTTACTTTTAAGCAAATAACACCAAATAGTTCTACAGAAATCATCAACAACAGTCAGAAAATATTTATATCCTTCATAACTAGTTATTTTATAAGGACTCCAGACATCTAAATGTATTAAATCTCCTATACTCTTAGATTTATGTTCACTTAGACCATGTGTAATGGTTAATGCCCCTTAAGGGGCATTTTTTGCCACATCACCATCATAATGCTCCATGTAATGGTTAAAGCTTCTTAATGCCCTTTCATTTATTAGTTTCCTTATGTTTTCCCTCATTGGGCATTATTCTAGAAATGCCCCTCCCTCTTCATGCCCCTATAATGCCCATAAGGGATAGTGTAAGGCATTATCAAAACCTTTCACGCCCCTATAAAGCCCCATTACAGATGGCCTTAAAGGAAAAGGAACCTAACTTGTTTGGCTTTATGACATATTTCACATGGACCATGTTCAATAGATTTAATACCAAGACTATTTTTTTAATACAACCAAGACTTGATCAGAAGGGTGACTTAATCTACTATGCCACATATCAGACAAGACACTACTGTTAAAACATAAATTTAGATTATTACCATTTAAACCTAAAAAACATAAACCATTTTCATGTCTACCAGTCACCAGGATTTTCCTTAATTTGGAATCCTGTAAAACATAATTTTCTTCATTAAACAAAATAGTTATTCCATTATCTTTTCCTAATCTATGAACAGACAACAAGTTCACGGAACATAAAAGACATCTTTTAAGATAACATTATTTAAAAGTTTTAATTCTCCAACGTTAACTACTTTAACACTTGTTCCATTTGGGTGACAAACTTTTAAATCAAACTCAGACATATCTATACAATTAAAAAGGTCTTTATTAGTTTTAACTATATACTGTTTAGCTCCTGAATCAATTATCCAACTATAGCTACAACAAAATGAACCAACAGCAGAACAACTGACAAAACTAGACTGACCTCCTACATTCCCTTTTGACTGATCAGACTCAGCTTTTCCATCAACCAGACTCAACAGTTCAGATACCTACTCAGATGTAATAGGCATAGAAGAAACACCAGAACCAGATGAACTAACAACAACATTAGACTTATTTAACATACTATTTTCACAAACCGTCCTCTTGTTCTCTTCTTCATTCTAGGAGGATATCTTATTATTTCAAAACATCTATCAACAATGTGTCCTAACATATTGCAATGGGCACACTTCAAATTGGGTTAGGACCTCTAGGAAATATTTTCTTATTAACAAATGACTGATTTGGTTTAGACACAAATGACACATTCTGCCCTTCTGAACTATTACCAGCATTTCTAAGTGACTCTTCCCTAGATATAATTGAAAAACAACTTTTACTGAAGGATATGGCTTTCCTGTTAATAATTTAGTTCTTACAAGCTGATATACATCATCCAGACCCACAAGAAACTGCATGAGTTTTATTAAAGTAGTAAAATCATTGTAGTCCTTTGCCGCCTGACAAGAACATGAAGGCAATGAAGCATAGCATTAAATTGCTTCTACATTGTTGTCAGCCTGTTATAATACTCAGCAACCGAACTTCCATTTTGTGAAATATAGTTTATCTTTTTGTATAAGTCATAGACAACAGAGCCATCTACCTTATCATATGTTTCTTTTAAACCAGTCCATACCTCAGAAGCTAATTTAGAAACACTTGTCCTAAAAACAACTCTTTTGAAACAGAATTTAACAATCAAGTAAGAACCACAGAGTTACACCTATCCCATTGGTTAGCCGACACAGAATCATCTTTAGATTTTACACATTTACCATCTATGAAACAATATTTATTTTTAGCCTCTAAAGCCAATTTCATAGCACTAGACCAGACAAATTAGTTCTCAGTTCCCTTTAATTTAATACTCACAATAGTCAAAGCACTAGAATCACTTGGATGCAAGTAAAGTGGATCACCAATATCTAATTTACTTATAAGAGTCACAGAAGAACTAGGAATATCACCACCACTCATTTTAACAACATATATCAACAAACAACAAGACCAAGAAATGACAACAACACTCACAAATAGTGAATAACCAACACAACAAATAAAGAATAATACCAAAAGCTAAATGTGTCAGGGTCCTGATTTCTGGTTCATCACTCTATAGGTGCCAGGACAAGCGTTTACACAGCAGCTATACTACAAGATCTAAGTACAGATAAAAAACAAACAAATACAAGATTAGGGTTGTTCAAAAAGCTCATGGCTCGGAGCTCGCTCGGATTTAGCTCGGAAAAAGCTCGTTCGATATGGCTCGGTTTAAAAGTGATCCGGCTCGACTCGGTTAGAAAGTGAGCTATCTCGGCTCGGCTCGTAACGAGCCGAGTTGGCTCGGTTTGGCTCGCTTTGTAGCTCGGCTCAGTTTAGCTCGGTAATAAATTTTAATTTTATATACATTATAATATATTACAAAAAAAACTGATTAATATTTACATGTATATAGGTTTGTAATTTGATATCTATGGCATTTTTTAATGTTGATTACCATACTAATGAACTAATATTATATTTCATTGAAATCAAAACTTATTTTGCATTGTTGAACTTGATTTTGGTTTGTAATATATTAGGTTGAACTTATTTTGAATATATTTTTTAAAGTATTGAATAATATTTTAGGTTACTGAATTTTAAGAAGTATTTATTAATTTTTCATTATAAAATCGAGCCAAACCAAGCCGAGCCGAGCTAGCTCGGTTTAAAACCAAGCCGAGCCCGAGCTTAGATTTTCAACTCGGTTTCAAATCCGAGCCGAGCCAGCTCGGTTTATAATCGAGCCGAGCCCGAGTTGGCCTGGCTCGGCTCGGCTCATGAATAGCCCTATACAAGATGCAACAATCAATAACATGCAATACATAAGCACAAATGACTCTATCAAGTGCCGGTCCAACTAGCCCAGTAACAACAATGTAACGCCTCACATGTTTCGCATTTCTGTTTTATTCAAAAAAAATATATATTTGTATTCGAGGCGTTAAAGCATAATGGGATATATATATATATATATATATATATATATATATATATATATATATAATATTGCCGATCCTATTTAGCACATCATTAATCTTAAACGATAATATGCAATATTACGCGAAATTTTAAGAGTTCGGGTTCAAAAACGCATCTCGCAGTCACGATCGGGCCACTCAGAAAGCTTAGAACCGGACTCATGGGCCTTAGCCTAAGACACCAAACCCTAACTAAACCCTAGATTATAACACTAAATTCACACACACTTCAGCCGCATACACCCACACACACCCTGTTCTCTCTCATTTCTGGCCACCGGAGCGGGCCACCGGAGCGGACCACCGGCGACACTCCGGCCATACCCACCACCTGAACACTCCCCTCCTTCTCCGGCGAACATGCCCCGCACCACTCTCCTCCCCTCGCTCATCTCTCTTTCTGACGGACGACAAGGACAGCGCCACCACCACTTAGCGGCGGCGCGAGAACACCGACAGAACTGACAAAGTGAATCGCCGGCCGTTTCTTCTTCTCCGGAAAACCCTCACAACTCCCTACACTCGTCCTTACCTCTCTCTGTCTCGGTCGACGGCGGCGGAGAAGGTGATCGACAACGGTGGCGGCAGCTCCGACGAAGGTGGTGCCGGAACAGACGACAACAATAGTGGTGTTCGGTTCAGATTCGGGTTCGGGTCGCTTCGTTTTTGGTTCCCGAGTTTAGTCAACACCGGTCAGATTCGTATCCGAATTTCAGTTAACGGAAGTCACACAGTCAACGCGGGTTTTCGGTCAGGTTCTGGGTCTCGGTCAATGCTGGTCAACAGGGGTTTCGGTTCAACATTGTTCGGTTCAGTCAAACGAGGTCGACAGCAGTCAACTGTTCAAACCCGACCAACTAACGGGTCAGTGGCTCATTCGAGACTTGGTCAAATTTAAACATTGCTGATTTTATTATTGCTATATGTTTATATATTGCTTAAAAACATCAAACCGATACCATTAGTAATTATTTACATCTTTGAAGTTAACAAGAATTCTCAAATATATATTGTTCATGTTGTTATATATTTGTTGAGTTTACAATCGACAACATATTTGTCGGGATTATCCAAAAATAGGGGAGACTCTGCCCGTTTTTCGTCAAGATATATATATATATATTTATTATACTATTCGTCAAAATATATCTATCATGTTTTCGTCAAATATATATATTATGTAACATTTGTAAAAATCGGGTTTTCAAAACCCGCTCCGTTTTGTAATCGAATATCAAGTTATAAAAGTTACGTCGAATATTTATGATTATTTTGATTTAAAACAATACATAATTAATAAATTAACTAAACTACAAAAATTATATTTGATAAAAAGTTAAAATAAAATAAATAAATAAAAAATTGATGCTGCCGGGACTCGAACCCGGGTCAGCCAAGACACACTTCAGCAACTTAACACACACTCACAAGACCACTCCGCCATATTGTGTTTTCTGCTAACTCTAGAAACACAAACGAAATTTATACACAAACCCAGTTAAAACCGGTTGCGCTATCTGAGAAACGGTAATCGGCAAACCAATCGTCAATTCGTTGTTTATTCACACATTCAGTTTATAACCGATGCACCGACGGTTTTTAATCAAATCGGAAATTGATTAAACTTAAAGCCTCATCATTATCGGTTTTTAAAACCGAAAAATCATCAAGTCCAGAATTCCTCAAACTTCAGACCACTCTCGCGACTCAGAGATATCATACCAATACTCCATTTCATTTTCGTCGCATTTTCAGACCATCAGAACGCCTAAATCAGCTCGCCGGAATTTTCTGCAAAAGTCGCCGGAAAACCGTATTCAACTCAAACCGGTAAAATACTTCTACTTTACTGTTTCAATCATTTGTTAGAACCTTACTAACATTAACCCATCGCTCATAATCAACCACAGACGACATTGCTGGATTTTCTGTTTTCGCCGGAAAACTTCTGGAATTGTCGGAAACTCGTTGATTACCGGTATGCTCATTCCAACGTGCTGATAATCAATACTCATTAGTTCAATTTCACATCTAATCCCTTAAACCTGTTAATTGATTCTCACAGCTGAAGGTTCCAAAAACAGAGCCGACGAGCTTCGCCGGATTCTCTGAAGAAGACGATCTGTTCGGTATCTTCTTTCCCCAAACTTTTCGGTTCAATGCATTCAAATTGGACATCATGTTCATTAACTAAATTAATCGCGTATCAGTTGTTTTGATTGATGTCTGTGTTTGTAATGAAGAAGACGAGTTCAGATATGACATAAGATTAATTAAAATCGGAATTATAAACGGGTTAGACACACAGTCCTGCGGTGGACTGTGTGCAAACAAAAACCATACACGTCCCGAGTTCGATCCCTGCTACACGCACACCTTGTGTAATAAAATGCCTTTTTGATCAAAAACTAAACCGGGTTAACTCAGTTAGTTGTTAAGTATAATAAAAACCGAGATAATAACCGGGTTAGACACACAGTCCAACGGTGGACTGTGTGCAACATGAACCATACGTAGCGCGTTCGAAACCCGTCACTTGCACCGGTCCGTTGAATTAAAATGTTTTTGAAATTAAAGAGAATTTCGGTTAAACTGAATAAGTGTATAAGTATAAATAAAAACAAGATTATTTCGGGTTAGACACGTAGCTCAGTTGGTAGAGCTGCGTGCACGATTACGGGAGGTCATCGGTTCGAGCCTCACCCGGCGCAAACTAATACGCTGACCGAACCGATCAACGGTCAACGATCAACGGTCAACGCTAAATAAACAATTTTTTTATATTTTTATTTATTAAATTTAATTTAAAAATCAATTAAAAATACTTAAAAATAACATTTTTAAATATAGAAAATAGCCATAAACTCACAAAAATATATCTAAAAATTTCATTAAAATCCTTAATAAAATCCACCCATTTAATATATTTTTCCGTTATTATTTAGGTTAGTATTTCTCGTTGTTCCGCTCATCTAATTCGTGCGCATCTCACCATCTCCAATCCAACGCACCCAATGTGAGTGAATCTTTACAAATTCCCCGTTTTAATCACGTTTTGGGGTGTATCATGTGTCTTGATATATATATATATATTATACTTAAACCATTGTGCATACATCATATCATGAGCTAGTGTATTCAGTTTGTTTCCTGTTGTGTTGTTACTGTTGGATGCATGTTTTTTTTTATTTTCAGTACATGCAATTTCATAGGCCGCCGCTCCCCATTACATTATGAGCGTTGAGCATGTTCCCCATTTCATTATGAGGTTGAACCTGGCGTGCCCACATACGATCGGCTCCGTTTGATTGAGCCTTGATCGCACAACCATTTTTCATTTTCAGTACATGCAATACGATCGGCTCCGTTTGATTGAGCCTTGATCGCACAGTTTCATTTATGTTATTTACAGTATGATGTTGGTATGTTCATGTATGATGTCATGTGTTATTGTATGTTATAGTTGTGACTGCTATTTGCCATTGCTTGATTATTTACATTTGCTCATCTATGATTATGCACAATTTTTCATTGATAAACTAACAATTAATTCATTAATAAATGTTTATCTAATAAGGTTCACTCGCCAACTTATGTTGACCAAAAAACCCCCCATTTTACACATGATACAGGTGAACCAGCAGCAGCTAGGAATACATAGGACTTGGACTAGAAGAATAAAACAATTTAGAGTTGGGATTGTTATGTTTGGTTTATTTTCTTTGTATTGAATGAACATGTTTGGATATTTGAAATGTAACTTTGACTTTATTAAATATGAAACATATTAGTAAATGTCATGAGCTTTGGTGATAACCCAATTATGCCCCGACTCTTATTCCGCTGCGGGTCGGGGTGTGACATATTAGATATCAACCATACTTCCTCATAAAACTATATATATACACACACACACACACACACACACACACAGACTTACCTTATATCCGCTACGCTAATGAACGTAGCGAGGTGCGTACGAAGCCTACAAAATATATAATAAAGTATTTTATTTTATGATACTTCTTTGATCTCTAATCACTCTAATACCTTATAATTGCGAGATACGACTCGGACACTTCGATGTTCAAAATGTTACCTTGGTGCCCCGTTCTTCGACTCCTCGACTCCTCTCGGGATTTCCAAAGGAACTTGCAAACTGTGAGCATACCCGACCCCTTTCTACTCTTTAAACGCAATTTGGGGTGCAACATGTATCAGCTAAGAAAATTTATATTAAACGAAATAAAATGTATTCCAATTTACCAAACGTGTTATCAGTTATGCTTTTGTGAGTTATACATGATAGTTTAAACTCGTCTATACATGCTATTTTTTATGCTTGAGTATGTTTATACTTATTAGTTTCCAACATGTCTTCTCATGCTACTGTTACGCTTAGGATGTCATGTATGCTAGTTAAAGAATTTAACTATATGTTATTATGCGAAAGTTGTCTACATATATGCGTGATTCAACTTGAATATATACCCGTCGTGATTGAAACAAACTTTTATACTTATATTTACTTTCAAACTTGTATGCTCGCTAATACTTTTGTATTGATCTATGCTTTTAATACATGTTGCAGGAATTATGATGATGCAAGGAATCTAATAGGATTGCATATCGTACCTTATTTCAAACATGTTGTACTTTGTTTCGAAACCTTGTATTAAACAGCTATTAATGAATTGAAATTGTATTTCTTATATATGTGACGCGATTTAATTTCGTATCATCTGATTTAAAATGATGTAAAACGTAATTATTAAACACTCGACACAAATAGCATTATGAAGCCTCTTGCAATCTAGTTTTCGTCTCACTCCGATGTTTTCACCATCGGTTGGGGTGTGACAGATTGGTATCAGAGCCATAACTATAGGGAATTAGGTAGAATTACCATGTTTGCCCTAGTCTATAGTTTAAGTACCATTGTTTTGACCATTCTTGATACTTGTTTAAATCGTTATTCTTTCTTTCGTGCTTCTCCCCCTTTTGGTCTTAAAACTTACGATATGTCTTTCCTAAGACATGAAACACAATACACATTTTTGAGAATATTCTTGTTCCACAAACGAAATAACTCATCAAAATAGGGGTGATTCCCGCCATTGGTGACGAATCTCAATCCACTTTATATGTTATTTTGCGTGAAATTCACCATCAAGTCAGGAGTGATGTCCATATCTTGATGGGAGTTTCCATTTCATAATCTAGTGGATCTTTATTGACGATTCGAGATTTTATCTTGATACGCTCGATAAACCACAATTTGGGGATGAAATTGTCAAGCCATGATTGACATCCACACCTTGATGACTGGTCTCGCTCTTCAATTTTAAATCTCACCAAAGTTTCGTATTTTTCGATCAAATTAGGGACATGTACTAACTGGAAGGGGAAAATACCGTTAATCGCTTGGCGACGAGAGTATTATACCTATTAGGCCAAATCATGTCTCCCTAATTCGAAAGGGCTTACGAGTCACTTTGGAATAGTCGAAGTTTATAAAACCCGAAACACTCATGTTATCAAGCCTCTCTTTTACGCTACCTTAAATTTTTTTTATGCAATATAATTCTTATTCCTTCATTTTATTTCAATGTCACATTATACTAAAATCGAATTTATGCACAACAAACTTCTCATTTTTTACTAAATCTATTACACAATGATTCTATAGGTGCATACTAAACATTATATTTAATTTGGGATTTCTGGAACATTTTATGTGATAAACTCATTATAAAACCACACCTTAACATGTATAGCGCTTGTGTAGTGCTATAGGAGTAGCGCCCGCCCGTATTCTTGAGGTCATGTTAAGTAAACTATTTCATACTAAGTAAACTATTTTACACTATGTTTCAACAATATTGACTAGTCAACATTGCGTACACGATGGTTTGACTTGTTTATTCACATGTTTATGTGGTAGACTCGTCATTAACTTTGATCAAGCCACACCTTAACATGTATAGCGCTTGTGTAGCGCTATAGGAGTGACGCCCGCCTGTATCCTTGAGGTCATGTTAAGTAAACTATTTTGCACCCTCTTCGTTTTAACGATGATGGGTAGTCTACATTGCGGTACACGATGGTTTGACATGTTTATTCACATACCAGTAATCCGTTAATCTTGGTTAACTAAAATATGTCACGTGTATTGTACAAGAATGTGCATATACACACACATATACTCATACTCATACGGTATACACTTTCATACTTAAATACAATTATACTTATATACTTCAGACTCTGTATACGCTATCATTATCACTCGTAATACGCTAATAAACACTATTCAGGACACGGAACGTAACATGACATCGATTAGCGAAACGGACGTAATATGGTATAAACATGGTGGATACGCCGCTGATACTTCCTATATATAAGTGTTAATACCATATTACTAATGTTTCGTAAAACATGCCATGAGAAATTTGGTGTTTCACTGCTATATTTAAGGACAAACTTTAATCACTCATCACCTATTTCTCGATTGTACCCACACATACCACGAAATGCCACCCTATCTAAAGCCTGTCTCTTGAATAAATTTCGGGACGAAATTTCCTAAAGTAAGGGAGACTGTAACGCCTCGCCTGTTTCGCATTTCTATTTTATTCAAAAAAAATATTTTATTCGAGGCGTTAAGCATAATGGAATATATATATATATATATATATATATATATATATATAACTGATCCTATTTAGCACATTGTTAATCTTCAACGATAATATGCAATATTACGCGAAATTTTAAGAGTTCAGGTTCAAAAATGCATCTCCTCCCCTCGCTCATCTCTCTCTCTCTCTCTCTCTCTCTCTCTCCAACGGACGACAACGACAGCGCCACCACCACTTGGCGGCGGCGCGAGAACACCGGCAGAACCGGCGTGACAAAGTGAATCACCGGCCGTTTCTTCTTCTCCGGAAAACCCTCACAACTCCCTACACTCGTCCTTACCTCTCTCTATCTCGGTCGACGGCGGCGGAGAAGGTGATCGACGGCGGTTGCGGCAGCTCCGATGAAGGTGGTGCCGGAATAGACGACAGCAATAGCGGTGTTTGGTTCAGATTCGGGTTCGGGTCACTTCGGTTTTGGTTCCCGAGTTCAGTCAACACCGGTCAGATTCGTATCCGAATTTCAGTCAACGGAAGTCACACAGTCAACGCGGGTTTTTGGTCAGGTTCCGGGTCTCGGTCAATGCTGGTCAACAGGGGTTTCGATTCAGCATTGTTCGGTTCAGTCAAACGTGGTCGGCAGCAGTCAACTGGTCAAACCCGACCAACTAACGGGTCAGCGGCTCATTCGAGACTTGGTAAAATTTAAGCATTGTTGATTTTATTATTGTTATATGTTTATATATTGCTTAAAAACGTCGAACCGATACCATTAGTAATTATTTACATCTTTGAAGTTAACAAGAATTATCAAATATATATTGTTCATGCTGTTATATATTTGTTGCGTTTTGAAGTTACAATCGACAACATATTTGTCGGGATCATCCAAAAACAGGGAGACTCTGCCCGTTTTTCGTCAAGATATATATACATTTATTATACTTTTCGTCAAAACATATCTATCATGTTTTCGTCAAATATATATATATATATATATATATATATATATATATATATATATATATATACACTTACCCTATATCCGCTACGCTAATGAACGTAGTGAGGCGCGTATGAAGCCTACAAAATAAATAATAAAGTATTTTATTTTATGATACTTCTTTGATCTCTAATCACTCTAATACCTTATAATTGCGAGGTGCGACTCGGACACTTCGATGTTCAAAATGTTACCTTGGTGTTCCGTTCTTCGACTCCTCGACTCCTCTCGGGATTTCCAAAGGAACTTGCAAACTGTGAGCATACTCGACCCCTTTCTACTCTTTAAACGCAATTTGGGGTGCAACATGTATCAGTTAACAAAATTTATATTAAACGAAATAAAATGTATTCCAATTTACCAAACGTGTTATCAGTTATGCTTTTGTGAGTTATACGTGTTAGTTTAAACTCGTCTATACATGCTATTTGTTATGCTTGGGTTTGTTTATGCTTATTAGTTTCCAACATGTCTTCTCATTCTACTGTTACGCTTAGGATGTCATGTATGCTAGTTAAAGAATTTAATTATATGTTATTATGCGAAAGTTGTCTACAGATATGTGTGATTCAACTTGAATATATACTTGTCATGATTGAAACAAACTTTTATACTTATATTTAGTTTCAAACTTGTATGCTCGCCAATACTTTTGTATTGATCTACGCTTTTAATACATGTTGTAGGAATTATGATGATGCAAGGAATCTAATAGGATTGCCTAGAAACGCATTTAAACTTTAAATACTTGTTGTATCGTACCTTATTTCAAACATGTTGTACTTTGTTTCGAAACATTGTATTAAACAGCTATTAATGAAATGAAATTGTATTTCTTATATATGTGACGCGATTTAATTTCGTATCATCTGATTTAAAACGATGTAAAACGTAATTATTAAACACTCGACACAAATAGCGTTATGAAGCCTCTTGCAATCTAGTTTTCGTCTCACTGCGATGTTTCCGTCATCGGTTGGGGTGTACAAACAATGCCTAAACTCAACAATAAAATGATCTGTAACAAATATGAAAGAGATAGAGATAAGAACGATCTCACAGAAGCGTTTAACTCCAAGCTTATCTGGACCATAACCTTCAAGGGTTACTAATCACATATCTGGAAGAAGACAATCAATCTGGTCACTATGCCTTATAATCAACAAGTGATTATAAAGACCAACTCAGATCTTCTTAGCAACACCTCAAACCCTAGATCTAGGGTTCCAGTTCCAGGACCAACACAAGCCAACAATACAACTGGTTTCCAAGATCAGAAACCCTAATACAGAAAACAAAAACAACAAGAAAACAAAGCGGAAAAAGGAAATCAAGAGCAATAATGCTCCGATACCATGAAAACTTTTACAAATCAAAGATGTAACAACAGAAATAGCTACAAATCGGTGGAGAAAATCTTATTTAACCCAAACCAAGAAAACCCCTAGAACCCTAGATCTTAGTGAAAGTAAGATCCCAACAATACAAGATAAATAATAGATCTTCTGATGATCATCCACTGATCATCATCACATATACAATACAAGATCTCTCAAACACAACGAGAGATCAAAAGAAAACAACTCAAATATAACAAACAAACAAACCCTAATTACAGAGAAAAGTGAGAAAGACTGAGTGATGAATGAGCGAACAGTGATCTCTGCACCCTTTTATACCAGTACCTTCACAATTTACAGTTTGCACCCTCAACATTAGCCGGATATGATCGCAGTCCCTCACTTTGTACACATCCAGTCCCTGCAAATTTATCACTTAACAACCACACCCTTTCACTTCCACAAATAATCCAGATATAGACCCTCAACTTAAAACAACATAAAACACTTTATAACATGATGAATATGTCACAGATATAACAAATAAATGAATTAACCATATATATGGTTTTAACATTAATGAACACAATCGACTTGCTAGATATGAAATTACTCCCAACATCTAGAAGAAGACAACACTTTCATGACAAGTGCAAACAAGAGGACCAGATTCTCTGTGTATTTATTTTGATCGAAAACAACATGCAACTGTAACAAGAACATGGACATAGACATGAACATCACTATCAGAAATTTTCACGAAATAATATTCAGATAATAGTCAACAACTTTGTATTTGCTCATGAGTATCATGTTTAATACGACATCGTTTCCCAATATATGTATTCATAGTATTAATGATGGAATAATGTTAATAATTGATGTATATGAACCTCCATGATCACTCGTGCAAATTTTCGAGGTCTTCCATTATGCATGTTGGGTCCAAAATCCAAATCATATTTATTATTTTCATTTATTTTTTAAATAAATAACAAAAGCAAGAGCACTTGAATGATATTTCTAATAGTAGTTATTATATACTAGATGATGGATTTAAATAACCCAATTTCTGTCAAGTGGTCAATAACACTCTCAACTTTCGATTTGTATGCAAGTACTCCTAACTTTCAACTTATTGGCCGATAACACTCCTTAACTAAGTGAACCTTAACCCTGTTACTTTTTGTTGATGTGACATATGATGTGACCCTTTTGCTGACGTGACAGCTTACGTGACATTTTTGATGATGTGCAGCTTACGTGGCATTTCTGCTGTTGTGGCAGCTGACATGACATTTTTTGATGATGTGGAAGCTGACATCAGTTAACTGTGTTAGGGTTCAATTAGTTAGGGAGTGTTCACGGCCAATAAGTTGAAAGTTGGGAGTGCTGGTGTACAAATCGAAAGTTGTGAGTGTCATCAGCCAACTTGTGAAAGTTTGAGTTATTTAAATCCAATATCCATTTAATATTTAATAAACTGTATGGAATGAAAATAGGTTCAATTGCTCTAAAAAATCAATGATCGGTATGTCTGTATGATCACACCATAAAGCTACGTTAATGTGACTTTCTTTTATGGCAACTTGGTTGTCGATTTCATAAAGTAATGGCCATAGAATGTTTTAAAACTAATTAAATCATCTAGAACTCTTAAAAGTATTGATATTATTACTGAATTAGAAAATAAAATATATATTCGCGTGTCGCATGTTTAGATATTTAAAATATGATGACGAAACAGAGAATTATAATAAATATTAAACTTTTTTTTATTTTAACAAATATTCGTTACGAAGGTGGTTATTATTTTTGTATAACAAATACATAATGTTAACTTGCTTGATATTTGGAGAAATATAGTTAGGAATGGTTCATGGGTTTGAACTGAAACCTAGTGAGTGCAAGTTGCATGAAATTTGGAGAAATAAAGTGTGCATATTCTACACCTTAGTGTGGAGGGAGTGCCTTCGAGGAGTTGGAGCGGGGAGTGAGTTTGCCGAGTGAGGAGGTGTTGCCAGTGGATGAGCGGTGGTGGGAGGGTGGTATGCGGTGACTACTCACCGAATGGTGAAGAAGAGAGAGAAGGGAGAGAGAGGGGGTTAATGGGGGGCCCATTCTCATTCAACAATTACAAATTTTTCTTTAAATTGTTTATCACTCTTTCAATGTGTTTGAGCATTGCTAGTGATTGGGTGTAAAATGGGAAGTGAATGGAGGAGTTGACATGACATGAGATCACTGGATAGTGAAAATGAGAAGTGTTTAAGCACTCCTTCCATCCTTAGATAAGAACACAATTTAGACAAAAAAAATTTTTGACATTGATTGGACTTGTCGCACTTCCCCAACTTGTTTGCTTTTGTTTATGTCTCTAACTCACTTATCACTTAAGTTAAACCAATTTGGTTCAAGTAATTCTTGTTTTGTCTTCCACAAAAGCCCAAAATTGATCTAAACATGGGCGGAGCTTTATTTGGGTCGGAGGTGACCGGCCCTCATCGATTTTTCGCGCGTAGTGTTAATTTTACCAAAAAATTATAAGATTTTTTTATAGTATAAAATATTGGGTTTTTAAGTGTCCGGCGCTACCAAATTTTTGTTCTAGCTCTATTACTGGATCTAAACATCGAGTCTGAGAAGGCTCATGGAACCAGATTGTGCAATGATCATGTGAAGAGGAGGTGATTTAGGATTGGATCAATGGGGGAGTGATTTAAAAAGATTTTCTTAATCAAGTAGGTCCCATAAAATCTTTTTTTAACTTTATGTTTTTGCTATATATATAAAGGGTAGTTTAACAAATTTACACGAAAGTTAACAGAACTAATGGATACTATTAGTTAGCTGAACCAAAATGATTAGAACTAGAAACCACAATATCATCGGGCAAAAAAAGGGATGAAAGTGACATCTATGGTCAAACCACATGGGTGAAATCGTAATTTACTCTATTCTTATAGTTGGGTTTAATTTCATATATAGTTAATTAGACAATAGTTCATACAAATCCAACAATTTTCTGCTTGCATAGGACTCAATCATATATCAACATAGATATTGGTAGACATTTACCATCATGTCACTTCCTAATCACTAAAGACGTATAGTCATCCATAAAAGCAACTTAGCATATGTTAAGGAAACTAATAAACCTAAAAGTACAAAGTTGATAAGAAGTTTAAAATCAACGAAGGTACAGATGATACCAAGTAATGTGATACTTGTGAGCACTTTTAGCACGTTCTTGATTTGCACAGTGCGACAGAAACCATTTTTACAATACCACTAGTAACAGCATAGCGATGGCAATGGTTGTTCTTGATTTAACTAATAATTTCATAAATTTATTGGTATCAAGCATGGTTATAAAACAAGGTCTCCAAAGCCGAGTACTCTCCGAGTAGTCGCTACAAGGTAGACTGCCAAGACGACTTTCTTCAACTCCACCTAATAATTCGGAATCAATCAAATGTGGTCAACCTCGACCCGAATCGAATCTAGTAGGTCAACTCGGGCCGAGTTTGACTTAAAAAAACATAATTTCTACGCCTGTTAAATTAAAGAATGAATATCAGTTTCATGTATATTGTTATAAATATTAGTAAATTTATGATATTTGACATATATTTAATTTCCAAAAACTAATTTCTTTATAATTTTACATGTCCGAGTACTCTTTAAGTACTCTCCACCTAGGCCGGGTACTCTTAACTCTCCGGTCGACCGACTAGGAACCAGCTAGCGACTTTTGCAACCATGGTATCAAGTTAACACAAAATTTCAAGTTATTAAAGCAAATCATCAATTTAATCATACAAGAGTTAGGTTTTATTCCTTGATTAAAAACCCACTTCATAACATGCATGAACACTTACTTAAATATCTAAATAATTCAAGTACCTCACATACACTATCAAACATGATGATTATAACACTATTACAACATCAATTGATTCAATTCACATTCAACTGCTAAGATTTCATACTATACTCTCATCTGTCATGAACTCTTCAAAATCAAAATCTACCATATGAAAATCTACTACATACCTTACGTCTAAATGATGTTAGATGTTTATAATCTCCAAACATAAAAGTAGACCTGGCAATAAAAACCCAAATGGGTATTTTGGGTCATTTTAAAAATGAGGATTGGTCAGGATGGGTTGAAAATAATTAAGGATGGGTCAGGATGTGTTTTAAGATATCTATTAAAAATAATTTGTGGGTCATGATAGGTATTAAGCTAGGTAAATAGATAACTCTAAAAGAGGTATCGTCAGATTCTTAATCTTATTCAACTGTTCGTAGATGTAAACAAAAAATACAAAAAATCTAAAAATTACGAAAAAATCCGAATTTTTAAAAAAAAATCAAAATAAAAAATACAAAAAAGTCAAAAAATAAAAAAATTCCAAAAAAAATCCAAAAATTGAAAAAAAGATCTAAAAGTAAAAAAAATAAAAAATTCTAAAAAATCAAAAAATTCAAAAAAACTCTAAAGATAAAAAAATTCAAAAAAATCATAAAAATGATTAAAAAATCAAAAAAATTATAAAAAATTAAAAAAATCACAAAAAATTCAAAAATAAAAAAAATAGAAAAAATATAAAAAATCAAAAAATTCATAAAAAATTATAAAAATCAAAAAATTAATAAAAAATTCAAAAAATTCATAAAAACATAAAATAATTCAAAAAATCCAAAAAATTCTAATAAATCAAAAAAAAATTCTAAAAATCAAAAGGCCTAACTATTAGAGGTATTAAGTTTTCAATTTATAACATTTAGAGGTATTAACGTTAATGGTTTGTTAAACTATTAGAATACCTAAGTATGTTATTTTGTACAAACCACAGGGCTTAACTATGTAATTAACTCATCCAAAAATTCTAAAAGTTCACAAAAATTAAAAAAAATAATAAAAAATACAAAAAATCCAAAATTTGCAGAAAAAAATTCAAATTTTTTTTATTTTTATGAATTTTTGAATTTTTTTTGATTTTTTGAATATTATTTTTTTAGAACTTTTTTTTTTCATTTTTTTTATTTTTTTGATTTTTTTGGACTTTTTGATTTTTTAAGATTTTTTGAACTTTTTGGACTTTTGGAATTTTAAGAAATTTTTATTGAATTTTTTTTATATTTAGAATTTTTTTGAATTTTTTGAATTTTTTGAATTTTTTGAATTTTTGAACTTTTTTTCTATTTTCAGATTTTTTTTGACTTTTTTTATTTCTCTGATTTTTTTATTTTTTGAATATTTTGAGTTTTTAAATTTTTGATTTTTTTGATTTTTAGAATTTTTTATTTAATTTTAGAATTTTTTTGACTTTTCTAGAATTCTTAGACTTTTTTAGATTTTTTTAGAATTTTGAATTGGTTTGATTTTTTAATTTTCTTTATGATTTTTTTATAATTTTTTTGATTTATCGATTTTTTTTTGAATTTTTGGACTCTTTTAGAATTTTTTTTAGATTTTTTTATTTTTTTGAATATTTACCCAAACTCATCTTAAACCTTTAATAAACTCATCTTTACCCAAAACCATCCTAACCCATACCCATCCTAACCCATACCCATTCTAACCTCTTTTTTAAAGAAAACTCATCCTAACCCAAACACATCCTAACCTATACCCATTCTAACCCATGACCCAAACCTATCCAACCCATCACTTTTGCCACCCCTAGATAAAAGGATTATCACCAATTTTTCTTATGATTTGGCTGAATTTTGTGGATTGATTTTAGAGAGGATTCTCTCTCTAAAAACACACTACACACACGAATCCTATGTTTTTATTTTTCTTTCCTTTTTACATATCATTTTTCTAGTTTGTCCAAGTTCACTCCTTAGGTTTAGTTAGTTATCTAGTTTGGTCACAACCCACACATTTTACTAATAGATGACAAATATTTAGCTAGGTTAAGCATTCCTAGTTATAATACTCCATGTTAAAGCATTATCATAATTTCATAAACATAATAATCAAGATTCATATTTTTTTGGTGTTACAAATAACAATTAATTAAGGAGCATAAGGGTATGGTAATTGATATTGATGTAAAATCAGAAACTGCCATGTATAACTTGCAATCATCAAGTTCTCTCTCTTCCTTCAAAATCGGAATTTCTATAAACAAATGGATGATCACCAAAAATAGGGTTTTACATACAAAAGTATTCCAGAATGCAGGTGATACTAAACGCCATGATAAGAGCGTCTTCTGAAAGAAAAACCACATGTATTTAACAACATACTAAAACACATTCTGGAAATGCAGGTTTAAAACACCATTTTAACGCGTGCATTAAATACTATAATAAGAAATATGTTTTTATTATGTATATAACACAATACGCGATTAAAAATACCATGCATTGATGTTGTGTTATTACAGTTGAATAAAACACCATACTAAGAACATCATCTGGAAAATGCAGGTTGTAAAACACTATGAATTGAACTAAGACTTTATTAAAACACCATGTTATATAAACATGTAGCAATACCATATGCGATTAAAACACCATGTATCGATTTTATTTTATTACAGTTGAATAAAACACCATGCTAAGAACTTTTTCTGAAAACGGAGGTTGTATAACACCGTGAATTGAAGATTTTATTAAAACACCAATCATGTAAGATTAAATCGGAGATATGGTTAAAAAAATCAAATCCCTGGAAAATCTCTCTAAAAGGTAACTACACTATGGACAAATAGGCGAATACCCTCATTAACTTATTTTAATTAGTGTCACATATCTTCATCTTATTCTTTTTTAGACTTCTTAGGTTAATGTCATTTGTAAAGGAACCTTAACTAACACACACACATAACAATAAGAAAATTATTGAAATACAATGTTTATTCATATTTATCTTGAGGTTTAAGAAAAAAATATATGAACAAAGTTCCTCTATTTCTACAACTCACACATGTTCAAGTTATGTGTAGGAAGATTACCTACACATAATCTAACACATGTGTAGGAAAAATGGTAACATTATAAAACATATAAAAATTATTTTGATGTATTATGTATATAGTATACACATATGTTTGTAAAAACTGAAAAACTTTAAAATTATAATTTTCTTTAATGATTTAGGTTTTCTTTTTGCACTATAACACTCTTCTGAAATTAATCTCTCTCTCTCTCTCACACACACGCACGCACATACACACATGCGGGCGCGCGCACACACACATATATATAATTTTGATTTTTAAAAGCGTGTTTAAAAGTGGACACAATGTTGAAAAAATGATGTGTTTGAAGAATGAGTAGAACTCTAATGTGACACATTTGTGGGGGAGTTTGAAACAAGAGTATAAGATGCGTTGAATATGCTCTAATGCAAAATGACTTGGTGAAACTGAGAAGACATACAACAGTTTTTCATAATCGTCTGACTTGATATTAGAAAACTCATAAAACATGTTGGAAAACTGGAATACATGAAAATGCTACCAGATAACTTAGAGAAATTCCAACGGAGGCTCATTGTCCCCCTTTCTCTTCCACTGACTATTTCGTTCTCTCTCCTTTTACACGTACCGTCATCAATTCTCTCTCCCTCGCAAACTACGACCCTTTTTCTCTCTTCCTTTTCACATAACCGTCTTTCCTTGCTAGGAACGGTCCGTGGCTAAGGACCACATCTTCTCCCTCTCCTTGTCACGTTTGTGGTCTTCACCCGCATGTCCTCCCCTTCTATTCCACCCAAGCATCTTTCATATAGCATAAATCTCCACTTGAGGCGGTCTTAGCTAGTCAAGAATTATCAAGTATACTTTTAAAAAAAGTTGTCTTAATATGCATTGGTGGACTTTATGAAAGATGTTGGTGTTAATAGTTTTGCACATGGGACAACATCGATAGATCTGATGTGCTAATAATGAGTTGAAACAGACATTAACTAAAATGGTTATCTTTTATACCGTTCAAATAAAATCTGCGAGTTAATTTTTTTTTCTTGCCCTTAGTTTATGATTCATGTGGTTCATCTACTCATTTTGTTTGTATTAACAAACTTTATATTTACTTTTGATCCGGTAGACTAATTTGACAGATTTAACTAGTTATTTTTCTAAATTTGTTAAAATTTTAATAATCAAATCTGCTAAATTAATTATACATCTCTTGTTAACTTTTGACTTTTTTGCTAGATTGACAAATTAGGAAGACATGAAGTGATTTGCAATATTTTAAGAAAAAGGAGAGGAAGTCCTAGAGGCTCTTGCCTAATGTGAAATGTCCGTATGTGAATGTCCAATGTCTCTTTTTCTATTTACCATGTTCAATTGTCACACACAAACACACACTTTTTAGCCTGATCTGGTTTGATTTAAAAACCGGGTTTTAAAACATTGATCGATTGTTTTGGCTAATAATTTTGTGTTTCTTGTAACATGTGCTTTCAAAGTTGTACTGTGAAAGAAGTATTTGACGATATAGATGGTTCGAAAGAAGGTAATTCATGTGGTTTTCTCACAAACTTTTTGGAGCATTTGGATTGCAAGAAACGAGAGATTATTTAGGGGAAAGGAAATCAGGACATACAATGTGATTGAAGAGATAACGGAAAAATTGTTTAAATTAATTTTTAGCAGATCAAAGCTAAAGGGTATGACTTGGAGAAACCGGAGACTTTTTAATTTAATTGTTCAAGATTTCATGTACTATACTTTAATTATGTTTTGTAATCTGTCTTATGTAGCACCTTGGTAGGTTAGATTTAGTTTTGATTATGAATAAATGAAAGCTCCGTTTGCTTGTAAGAAGAAAAGCTATAGCCCTTGTCTTTCTTATTTCTACCGTTTGTACTTTATTTTGGTTAGCAAGTCCATAACTTTTTATTAATTTTATGAAATATGATTATGACATATTTTTATGTTATTAATTGTAGTTCAAGTCAAAGATGTTTAGTAAACATAAGTTTAATTGATAATACTAAAAATGTCAAATTATGGGCCGTTACGAGTTATGTTATCAAGTGTATTATTCAATAGTAATTCTAAAGTCCAGGTTTGAGTCGACTTTACCTAAAAATACATTGAATATGATTGCAAGTTTTGACGAGCGCAACTTATATCACTAATAATTAAGACAACCTTTAACTCTATCTCAATCAAAATAGGGACATTCATAAATTGTTAAAGGTGGACGAACCGCCTAAACTCAACAAGCCGGCTGGTTCATCCCGTCTGACGATTCGGTCAAATAGTCGGTTTTGGTGTTGTGATGGTTTAACAGTTTGGCTAACGGCTTGACACTTGAAATTAACCGTGTAAATCGAACCAACTCTTTAGCATTATTAATTTTCAAACTTTTTAGAAATACACATCTATTATACATATGAATTTAAAGTCACCATGAATAGTGATTTCATAATATTTTAAAGTTTCATTAATTTATTTTTTTTATATCTATTTTCAACATTTATTTGTTTTTATGTAAGATATTTTATTCATCATTCAGTTTTTATTAATAACATGCGTTCATTAACTTTTCAAACATTTAACTCCGATCTATGTTTTCTTTTTAAGATTTTGATATAAGTATTATTGAAAATGGATAACATGTCTCTTTCATGTAAATATGAACCAAAACCGATGGTGAATGGTAATTTATAATTTGAAGTAATTTTTTTTATTTATGCAACTTTATATTGGTATCTATTTTATTGGTTTTGCTTTCAATAAGATGACACCATATGGCTTTCAATAAGATGACATCATATGGCTATTGTATCGTACAAAATCGGTAACAGTACTTGTATTCATTTCGATGGTATTGGGTTTTGATAATTTTTCATTTATACAACTTATCTGTGACGATAAATGAATATTTATACTATTTTTGTGATGATCTGAACCAATCAATACTGTTCGAACAACATCGATGTAAACACGTGTTGATTTCTATACCGAATGCAATCGTCCCAATACTTTAACGAATCGAACCGATACCAATCCAATACTCGCGGTAATATACTGCCGCAACGTGCGGTCAAATAACCTAGTTTATATGGAAGTTCAACTGTCAAAGCCGAACAACTTTGGAGACCCAACCAACCTAGCCGGTTTCGTTTGTGCTTTCCGAAACCATAGTAAGCGATTTAATCCAATGTTGCTCTTATCGAAATAAGTCAAACTGGACTATGAACACCCCGAGTTAAAAGTTAAAACTATTAAACTTAAGGTTTTTTCTTCGGCTTCAATTATAAAAAATGTCCAATAAGAAATGGGGAGTTTGGTGGAAGGTTAATTTGAGTATTTGTAAGTTGTTTGGTGAGTTTGTGGCGCAACTAACGGGAGGTAGATGAGATCCTCTCCTACACATGTGTCCCTACCACCCTACGATCACTTCAGCTTCAACACATGCTTATTCAGATAATTAAAAATAAGTACTAGGACATATAACATATTTTATTAGCTCTTTATATTTTAATTTTAAATCAAAAGGCTAATGGCGATTATTGAGATTATCTAGTAGGTAATAAAACAATCTTTGTATTTTATATTTTAATTTTATTAAAATTTAAAAAAAAAAATTTAACTTTTTTTTGTATTTTTTGGTATTGTACCTCATGTATAGGCTTTTTTTTCTTTTTTCATTTATAACTCAAAACTTTTCTTCTTTTACAATTTAGACTTTTTGTTTTTTACTATTAACTCAAAGTTTTTCAACTTTTACAATTTAATCCCAACTTTTTTTTTATTTTCGGTTTTGGTCCACCATTCATTTCATCTTTCCCAAGTTTTCGTTTCGTTTCGTTCAAAATTTTGTAAGTTAACGCACCGCAACGTGCGTGTGGAGTTCAACATTTTTTCGTATATTTTTTTTCCGTTTGACTGGCCAATTGCCACACATCTATTTTCTCCGTTTGAGAAGTTCGTCGCAACGCGCAGGTCCTGGATTGACTTAGTTATTTTATTCTATGTTTTACCTTTCGGTTTAATTCTCTGCAACGAGCGTGCGTGATTCAAAAAATTTAGTTTGCTTTTCGCACGGGGTTATTTTTTCCGTTTTTACTTATTTTGTTTTACGAGTTTTTCTGGTGTTGGTGGTCGCTGACAGTGGTATAGCATTGGTACTGCTTGACACAGTTTTACGACAAACACTGCAACGCAGAGGCTTAATACTAGTCCTATAAATAAATTCATACATGGAGGTTTCTTGCGATTATGTGTTAAGTTCTTGCTTAAAGTTTAGACAGCCAACTAATCGTTATCACAGTTTTAGAAGGACAAAATGGTGATCTACTTTGTCTTTGATAGTTTTATACTAACTGTGAGAATTCAAATCGAGAATTAAAGCAACATTTTTTTGAATGGTGAACTCATTATAAGGTTATCACACTCTCTAAATTGGAGAGCTTCGTACTGTCCCACTCTGGCCAAACTATATTGTCTTAATCAGACCCACACTGGCTTCAAAGTTTGACTTTTTTTGGGCGTTCCTCGGGAAACCATACCGCCAACTGACACTTGACAGTCGTTGTGACACCACAAGAGCAAAACTCTCTGGCGTAACACACGGTGGGACGAAAACCCGGTTGGGCTCGAGAATCGCACTGACAACCTCATACAAGACCTAGTTCAATTCTCACTATAATTGCTAGCGGTGAATTAGTTTTATCATTATTAGTTGGTTGTGTTTTGTTTCTCCTAGTCATATAACATATTCTATGATATCTCGATACCTGGACTTCTATACTTTTCCTATGGGGTTAGCGATTCATGTAGTCACACGATGTGACTACACCTTAGGAAACTAAGATTTTGAAAAGAATTTATAAATGTGCGACTGGGATAAAGGTGGCATAGTTGATTTATGAGTTGAGACAAGAATGGGTTTACGAAATACTTTGGCTTTTTTAGAACGACGATACATACATTTTCTAATTCTACACCACCTAAATACCCACAATGGAGTTTAAACACTCACCACTTGATTGAGAGAAATTCACCAATGCTATAGGATCTTGTGAACATCATAAATATATGTAAACTACTTTTGCAACCATAAATCCAACACAACAAACTAGTAAACAAAATAGCATACCCTAAAGCAAACTATTAACCTCAAAAAGCTAATGTAAATAAAGAAAATTAAAATGTCATAAAAGAAAAATGCAAAAGCTTGTGAAAATGATAAATTATACTTTTGGAAACTAAATCTTCGTAATAGTACTAGCATATATAAAACTTGGTTGTTGCTTCTAATTTGTCATTTCAATCACTTGTGATGATCATGCTATATGCTCTTGTAAAGATGATAGAGAATTTGGTTTAAGTTCTTGTAAAGATGACGAGCAATTTACGAACAAGTCGGCTTAAAATCTCAAATAACATTCGGTGTTATTTGCGATTTTGTGTAACATTCGATTTTGTTATTCTGCCTCTGACGCGGTGTGGTTCCTCAAGCGGGTTCAACAGGTGGTAAGTAGTAACATCACGCATGTTAAGGGGCAGAATTTTGTGTTTAGCAGAGTAGGTTTTGCTATTCAGAAGGAGTTAGCGGCGCAACTTGTTGCCCGTCTACCTGCCATTCGTCTGTAATCATCTCAGTGTTAGACTAAAGTTTTATAAGTTAAATCGACTTTGTGTTATTTTTAAGGATCTAGATAGATTTAGGTTGATCAGGTTCATTTTGTAATCAACACTAAAACTTGTTCTAAAAATATAAAAAACTTATTTACATAATTTTCTAAAATTAATTGAATAAAAGTTGTCTCCGTTAAAAATTGGCTAAAGAAATAAAAATTTTAAAATTAATTGAATAACAATTGTCTCCGTTAAAAAATGGCTAAAGAAATAAAGTTATTCTGGCTATAATATAAGAAAACCATATACTCATTTTCAAGATTTTATCCTTTAAAAAAGAAGGCCCTTTTGACTTTAAAGTGTAGCATTCAAACGATATGTCTTTGGATGCTATTTCAGATAGATTCTATTTTGAGATTCTTGATTAAAATAACTATTTATAACATTATTAAAATAACAGTTTATAATAGTCCATGTTAAATTGATAAACACAGTCTTCATTTTATTTTCCAAAAAAGAAAATAAATCAACATTCTAGTACAATGGATAACCAATAAAATGCCTTAACATGATTTGCTTATGTTTAATAAACAAAAGATTACATATATCGATTCAAACATATAAATATCAAATGCAAATACTACATCTTTGAGATCTGATTAACACCCTTGAAATTTGATTAATAATCAAGAACATTTTCTAAACATTTGTTAAGTTACATAAATATATAGTTAATTAGCTATGACATATAGAATATTTCGTAGGAGTACTGTTTAAATACATTCAATATAAAGAAACACCCGGAGATGTACAGCGTCATATATTTGGGTTGTTTATTTGTTTGATGCCGATTTAACGATGAGAGACATGGAGTGTAACTGATGAGGAGCGGGTTTAAAAACTGATGGACTCTTACATAAAGTAGCTTGACAAGGATAAACGGGGCATAAAGAGCACAAACATTAAACAAGCATACTTAGGCTACATGTGAAGTTACGGGGCTCACAAGCAGTGGACGGAAAGGTCTCGACGAGCCAGATCTTGTTGAAAACGGGCGTAGGAGGTTTGACCCAGTTGTTAAGACCCAATTTTATTGGTTTAGGGCTTAGATTTTGTCGGTCAAAATTTCACCCCAATTTCGTCAAATTTTAGTACTTTCCATTTTTTTTCCTAAAACGCGTGAATCTTTGATTGGATCAATTCGAACGTTGATTTATGTCCTTAAATTCAGTATTCTTATTTTCGTTTGTAATTTCAAAATTTTGGCGAACTTGCCAAATATAATGCTTCTTATAAGAAGGCACCTCATGTATCGTTTTAATCATTCAGAAATTATAAGTCTTCGAGATTTTTTTTTCTTTTGGTAATTACTTGCTTCCGTTATGCTTCACTAATACAAAGGTTTAAAGTTTAATCATGACTTGAGTTTCCTGTCTTCTTGTGGTTTGCATGTAAAACATTGTTCATTATAATTGTGCGATAAAGGTTTTTAAACCGTAAAATTTTAGTATTTTTGTTATTTTTTATGTGTAACGTGGGAGAATAAGATATAATCATGTTCCAAAGGTGCACCACAAACTTAAAAGGTGATATTTTTTGATGTTATATGTACATCTTTATATTACTTCCATATGTAGTCGTAACTAAGCAACTTGTTATGTAGTTCGTTGTTCTTTACTCGGATTAATTCGAACATTAGAGCCTGAATCAAGGAAAAAGTATTTGTTGTGTGTGTTTGTGAATTGTGCATCAACTATCAAGGACAAAGATAATGGACCTGGTTATTAAGACCCAATATTATCATGCTGGGCCGGTAAAAATGGGCCTGAGCAAGTAGGGCTGGCTTCTTTGTGCCAAGCTATTATAAATTTATAATCTTGTAGGTTATAGTTTGTACATTTTACTTTAAATTTGTCACGTGTCCTTATCTATTTCACCATTGAAGTCAAACCACCATAAATAACTAAAGTGTGGCAACCAAAAATCCAAGAAAGAATTTAGTCCTTAATGTAGTCGGAGTAACTACTATGAAATGATAAAACCTAACCTAATATACCATAATACTCTTTGTGCATTGTTCTATTAGTTTGGATACGATGGTGGGTGTGGGGTGCGTCCCCTGCCCGTCGAGGCCCAGCACCACCACCCCCTAGGGCCCGTCGCGTCACTTCCGTCGGCCAAGAGACAAAGGGGACGAGCATGCATCTTTCTCCTCATATACACCTTCTCCTCTTCTTCCTCCAGTCTTTCTTCTCATCACCCACATCCCAAGTCTATAACTTGAGTGAGGTGATGGCCCCTCGGTGACGTGGCTTCTTACATGGCGGTCTGTATCACCAAGTGATGGACCACCTCCACACCCACCAACCTAAGCTGCTGATCACTTTGTGAACAAGATTTGTCTCTTGGCTTAACATGAATGATTAGGATTGTAGGGATTCAACCTTTTTAAAAAAAATCATAGTATTAAGTATTAAATTGCCAATGTTAGATAGCTCACTTCGTAAAAGCACGTGCTTTTAGAGGGGAGGTCTCAAATTCAAACTTGAGCAAAGATAAATTTAATATTGTTGGTGTAAGAATAACATTAGTATTAAATTTTGATGTCCACTTATTTTCCGTCTAGAAATAGGTTTAGAAACCTAACTCGTTTCTTTTATACCAATTCTATTTTTTTTACTTCTTGGGTCATCTAAACAGGTATACTAGGAAAAAAAGATCAAATAGAAAGTTTAGTTTGGATAGGAAGTGTATGAATCAATAATAAAAGGACACGTGTCAAATAACAAAAAAATAAGGAGGGGCATTTTAGTCAATCTCTTTTCATCTATTCTATTTATCTTTCTCTACATATTCAAAACCCACCATTTTAAAAACCCATCATCTTCAACCTTTCCTTCAATTTCTCTCTATAGAATTACTACATTATAGTGCGATTTTCTTCATCAATGAATGGTTTAAACACTCAATCAACGTGTTCTTAAATTTCTTTGAAGAAACTCAATTTATTTTTATGCAATTTCTCATTTTTTTTTAATTTAACATAATGTAATGAAACATGAGAAATCGATTAAAACATGTACTTCTCTTCTCAAATTTCTCAAACATTTTCTAGGCAAAGTAAAAAATATCTATGATTCTAACATTCTCTTCATGTATTCTTGCGTTTGGGCAATATCATTGGTTCCAATTTTATTAAGAAATCAGTGGTAAAAGGTTGTACACAAGGTGTTTGACAAAATGTCTCAAAGAAAATAACAAAACAGTTTTCAATTTAAATTTTTATCTAGAATTGTGTTTTTCAAAAGAATGAAAAAACATATTTTTTGTGTATTTTTTTGTCTATTGCGTTTTACAAAAGAATGAAAAGACAATGATTTTTTCATTACGTTTTTTCAAAAGAATGAAAAACACATTTTTTGTGTGTTTTTTGTCTATTATGTTTTACAAAATAATGAAAAAACACAATTTTTTGTCCATTGCGTTTTACAAAAGAATGAAAAAGCAATGTTTTTTTCCATTGCGTTTTCAAAAGAATGAAAAACACATTTTTTGTGTGTTTTGTGCATTGCGTTTTACAAAAGAATGAAAAAACACATTTTTGTGTGTTTTTTAGACATTGCGTTTTAGAAAAAACACTTTCTTTTGTGTTTTTAGTCAATGGCGTTTTAGAATAAACACTTTCTTTTATGTTTTTAGTCGTTTGCGTTTTAGAATAAACACTTTATTTTGTATTTTTAGTTCATTGCGTTTTAGAAAAAACACTTTGTTTTGTGTTTTTTATCCATTACGTTTTAGAAAAGACACTTTATTTGAGTTTTTTATGCATTGCGTTTTTGAAAGAACACCTTCGTTTGTGTTTTTAGTCCATTGTGTTTTATAAAAAACACTTTGTTTTGTGTTTTTAATCCATTACGTTTAGAAGAAAACATTTTCTTTTGTGTTTTTTGTCCATTGCGTTTAGAAAGAACATATTCTTTTATGTTTTTAGTCCATTGCGTTTTAGGAAAAAAATTCATTTTTTTGTGTTTTTTGTCAATTGTGTTTTACGTATCTGGGTTATCGAAAACATTTTTTATTTAAAAAGTATAGCAACAGTGTGCTCGTTTAAAGATAAAAATGATCGTTTTATGGTGCAATTTTTATAAAAATATAATGTGTATGAAAAAAGTTATGGATGGACTAGAATACCCTTAGAATAAACCACACGCTTCCTTTTTTTTATTCAATCTCACCTATTTAATCTTAACCATTGATTATTTAATAGATGGTCAAGATTACTTCCTATTCTTTCTACACAAAATATACTTCCTATTATATCCTAACCCTAGGTACATAAATAAACTATACCCGCATGAGTTGTTTCTTGATATTGACTATTTAGCGCTACTTATGAGTTAAAGCAGTATGATACGATATGAATTAATACTTGAACAGGCAAAATAAATATGAGTTAAAGCAGTATGATACGATATGAATCAATACTTGAACAGAAAATAAATATTGAACAAATGGATACAAATGGGTTAATCATGTTCTTTTCTACAATTATGCTAAGAGCATCTGCAATCGGCAATGTGATGACACAACCATGTTGGCAATGTGACCTCAACTCCGGGCGCCACTTTCCTCTTCAACCCGCCCCCTCTCGCAGAATCACCCTTCCTTTGTTAGGAGGCGTTTGGTTCGCAGAAATTCAATGGAATTTAAGAGAATTAGAATCTGAATTCCATCTCTTAAGATGTTTTTTTCATAGAATTTGATGGAATTGGAATCTCAATTCCAATCTTTATTTGTTTGGTTGACAATGGAATTGGAATTAGGCATGAATCCCTTCAAATTTCTTTAACAGGAATTCAAAATCCTTCATATATGTGAATGAATTAAAGTAAATTCATTGGAATCTTCGACCATTTTGACCCGAACGGTTTTGACTCGCACCATTTCAACCCGTACCATTTCGACCCGTACTGTTTCGACGCGAACCATTTCGACCCGTACCGTTTCGACGCAAACGGTTTTGACCCGTACCATTTCGACGCGATCCGTTTCGAATCCAACTGTTTCTACGCGAACCCGTACCGTTTCTACGCGAACCCGTACTATTTCGACGTGAACCGTTTTTACCATACCGTTTTGACGCAAACAATTTTGATCCGTACTGTTTCGACCCGAGCCGTTTCCACCCGTATCGTTTCGACCCGAACCGGGGGTTGTGGGTGCCGGGGTGATGGACTCCAATTCATTTGAGAACCAAACACAACAAAAATGAAATTGAGATTCCAATTCCAACAATTTCCAATTCCAATTGGAATGTTTAAATTCCAAATCCAATTTCTTCGAATTCTAATTCCTATACAAATTCCAATTCCAATTCCAAAACATTCCGCGAACCAAAAGCCCCCTTAGTGGCACTTCGTGACCACAAATTTACCTTGATAACTCAAGCCCTCTGTCACTTATTAACTCCACGTTGACATGTTACCTCAGCCACAAACGTCCATGAAGCTCCTGTTTAGGATTGCCTAAGAGGCAAACTAACTCTTCGAATTAATGCCATTTCTTGATGTATGTCAAGAAATTTATAAATCTACTAAGGGGGTGTTTGGCTTAGCTTTTTGAAACAATTATTGACTTATTAGCTTTTTGAAAAAGCGTCAAAATGATGTTTGGATAAGTGAAAAATACTTTTTGAAATAACTTTTTGTATAAGATGGAAAAGCCATTTTGAAAAGCTTGGAAAGCTTGGCTTTTTGAAACTCCTTTTAACTTTTTATGAAATACTACCTTTTCCCACCTCATAAGCTCATTCAAACACTTTTTTAAAACAACTTACTAACTTATTGACTTTTTCCACCTCATAAGCCAATCCAAACATTTTTTAAAAAAAACTTCTTCTAAATAAGTCATAAGTCATAAGTCAATAAGTCCCTTTTCCAAAAAGTCATTTTAGAGTTGAATAAGCAATCCCAAACACCCTCTAAATTAAAGTTTCTTTAACAACAGTTTGGTGTACGGGTCAATAACAAACCTGATACGAGATTGCTTGTCATTTTATACATAAACAAAGCAATGATAAAATTTACAAACGATTAATCCACTATATTGGCATTTCATTGTATCGGGATGACATTTAATTAGAATCACACATCACATACCTTTAGAGAATCCTAAATTAATACGAAAGTTAAACATCCTTAAAGTGATGATATATCTCGTAGGGCTGTAAACAAGCCAAGCCTGGCATGCTTGGCTTGTAAAAATCTCAAGCCAGCTTGTGGCCGGTCGAGCAAATTCGTTTACCTAAAAGAAAGATATATATATATATATATATATATATATATATATGGTTTAGGTTCATGTAAAAATGATATTTTTCGTGAGAAGTGTGAGAATGCATAAAAATTGATATGTAAGCATCATGTTTTGAACTTAGGCATGATGTTTTGGAAAGAATAACACCAAACACAAATTATAGACTTAAAACTCAAAACACCATGTCAAGAACGTTAAGTAGGGTGTTTTAAGTGTTAAGCGGTATGTTTTAGTTGTTTTTAAATTCTATGCCTATAATACATTGTATTGTGTTTCAAATTCTTATGTTTGGTGTTTTTTTGCCAAAACAAACCAAAGCATCATGGATAAGTCCAAAACATGATACCTATATGTCAATTCCTATGCCTTCTTGCACTTATTACGAAAAAGGTCCTTTTATACGGTAACCTCACCCTATATATATATATATATATAGGAATGAACAACCTCATTGATTGTGAACACTAGTGAAATAATCCTAACCTTTCATTATCAATGTACAAGTGTAAATCAATGGCTAGGATTTGATGATAAAAATACACTAGTGTATTTTACGATTTGATGATGTAAATGAATGGTCAGGATTTGTTCACTCGATTCACAAATATACTAGTGTTCACTCTAGAACCCCACCGTATACACACACACACATACATATAAACGAGATCAGGAGAAAACCATTAGAAGTGTGAAAAGGGCGAGAACGGATCCTGGTCGAACACGTGGCAGGGGGGCACTAAATGATATGCAAGGTAGGATTATCATTGTCCAGTTTCCGCTCAATAAATAGCGTTATAATTACTTTTCAAATAAAAGTAATCATATATCGCGTTTTGTTCTTTAATCTTGTTTCAATGGCGTTTTATTTTGAAAGCAATAGTTTTGAAAATGTCCTTTATGTTTCAATGTCCTTCTTCCTATATTCAATATTTGGCATTTTCATTATTAATGTTAATTGTCGTTTGGGGTCTAATATATGCTTGGGTTCTAATTAGTTGTGAATATTGGCGTTAATTTATAAACATCAGTTCTTACTATTTGTTAATTATTCAAATTATGGCGTTTATTAACATGTTGTAGGAAGACAGTAAATCAGGTATAGTTATTGGCGTTTAAATAACACAAATGATATATGTTGTACAATAAGACAATCTCAAATGATATATGGCGTTTAAATAACATAGCGTTCTCGTATAGTCAAATAATGTTATACAAACGATACTGTCGTTTATTAACAAACTATCAAAGTATATTACATGATATATCGAGTTTAACACAAATGATATATGAAGTTTTTCAAACAAACATCATAAAAAGTAACCATCTGTACCATGTTCTATTGTTGTCTTCTTTTGTTGATTGGTGGTTCTTTGGTGTTTTGGAGCAGGCGACTCTCTAGATTTTCCACTCATAGAAACTGCACATTTTTTGATAAAATTAAAACCAAAAAAATTATAAAACTAGCATAGTGTAAATCTAAGTTAACTCAATCTATTTCTTGTCTCTGGATCTTGTTTGATGGTTAGACGCCATAATATTGTTGGTTCACGTTTTCTAGGGTTTTCGCGTTTTCGTTGGTATTGGGGGGTTTCTATGGGAAGTATAAATGTTTGGGTCACGTTTTTTGATGGGTTTTCTAGATGCACATTTACCTTTTTGCCCTTAATGAAGCACGTCCACGTTTGAAAGTTGATTTTATTTGCTGCCATACTTGACTAGAACCGAAGGAAGATCTCTCACACCTATATTGAAATTCCCCATGGAGGGCGTTAAATGCATCAGAAAACACCACTGTGCCAATCTAATCCATTGATTGTTTTGATCCAACGGATGATGGGCGTTCTCTCCGTTTTCACACTTGCAATCGTTTTCTCTAAATCATTCCCATATATATATATATATATATTAGTTTTGTGTTTTTTACAAATAACAATATTTGATAAACCAAAAGGAGCAAAATACTGTTAGGTTAAAATTGAGTAGTATTTACTAATTAGAAATCATTACTTTAGGTCTTGTTTAAAAGTCCCTTTAATACCACATGACATTCTCTTATAATAAAAGATTTCAACAAAATGCCATGTGGCAATTTATCATGTTACCTCAACCATAAGTTCATTTGTAATGGGGCTCCATGTCGCGCCAATTCTACCCATTGCGCCTGGAACACTAATACTAACGGCGCTATGGTGGTAAAAATTTGAAAGGGGGTGAAAATTTTCGCGGCGTGATGTTTATGTTTTCAAAAAAAGTTACCGTTTGAAACAGTCAAAAAGGAAAAAAAGAATTTATTTTTCATTTATTTGAGATTAAATGTAATAAAATAATAATAACAATAACAATAATAATAATAATAATAATAATAATAATAATAATAATAATTAAGTAATGATGATTGTGGGGCTTTATGACTACGGATGCTTGTGATATAAAGCCCATATTACACTTTATCGCCACGTGTCGCATAACGTCTACCCGAGGGCTTTATGGGGCTCTATGACTACGGATGGCCTAATAAATAATATAAGTAAATTAATATTAAGACTATTAAATGATTGAATTTAATATATATGTATATATATATACATATTAAAATAATCTTATATTCATGATTATATCTCTTCAATATTCTTAATTCTTAACAATTAATATTACTTATCTACTTACCTATACTTTAATATAACATATATACTTTAATAAATAAAAACATATTTATCAAAAGAAGATGTGATAACAAAAAATTTATACATCCATCACTATTTGACGTGACCAAAAATTTAAAATCTCTTCATGTTTATAATTTGTTAGTATCTTTTTCACAAATGTTAAACATATATATATATATATATATACTATATATAATCTTAGATCATGAACTATTCTGTTCCATCTTCTACTTTGATAACACTTTTTAAAAAAAAAAAGAAAAATACTAATTTGAAATAAAATATACTAATTCTTTTGTATTCAAAAACAAAATTTTTACTTCATCATTTAAAATGAGTAATGTTATATTTTTCTTTAATTTTGTACATATAGTCCATATTAGGATTATATGTATTCATATCAAAATTTATATTTATTATGTGTGATACAAGAAATAATATGAAATATAAAAAATAATTCAAAATTTATAATCGTTATATCCTTCAAACACAACCAACCTCAACAATAACATATTTATTTAAAAAAACTTATTCAAGTTTTATAAATTGAAAACACATCTTTTTTCCAAAGAACTCGATCAATTCCATGATTATCTTAAAGTCTTTCATTTTCTATCCTCAAACTAATGTAACACATGGGTCTATAACCTAGGATAATATAAACTTCAATTTAAACGAGTAAAACAAGCGAGCCAATGGGTTAGCCGCTAATCAAACCTACGTTGGCTCGGGCTCGACTCGTGTAAACCCAATCCGATTATGTTGGCGGCACTTGATTTTAGGCCTAAAGGACCGTGCCCATCTCGAGTTCTCTAAGGGGCAGTGTCCCTAAGTGAGGATTAGGGTAAGTTACTTGTTCACCAAGTTGGGTGATTAGTATAAATACATTAGCCAAGTTCAGGGTTATTGTATTAAGAGTGTTTATTGTGTTAAGAATATGAGTCTATCTTCCTTAGTATAATAAAAGGCGAGTTCTCTTAAATTATGTGTTTATTTTTCGATTATTATATTGGACTTGAATTAGTATCAGAGCCGGTTCAAGAACCCTAATCGATTAGAAAAAAAAGAAGACAATCGCGAAGGAGAAGTCTTTAATCGTCGTCATTGCACAACTCCTCAGGCTGCAAGAAGAGGGAGGTTGCCAACAATGCGCTGTAACATTCCGTATTTTTTTCATTCTCTTCCATTTTAATGTAATTCGTATTTTTCTTCAATGCTTTGTGATTCGAGACTTGATTGTAACGAAAATTATATTTTATATCATTTTTGCATAATTATACTTGCACAATACGTAAACAATCACAAATACACATTTTTATCTGAAACCGAGCCATACATCAAGATTATATTTTCTTAGGAATGCCAATCATATGTGTTTTATTATTATACATACGTGCATACACCTTAAAAACTCTAAAAACATAGCATCAAATAACAAACAAATCAAGTGCAAGGACAAAAATAGAATTTTCTTTAATCCGTATGGAGGACCCATTGTGGTCCGCAAGGGGCCTGTCTGGCAATAGCCTATTTTAGCTCGTGAATTTGGTCCCTTTTCTCTCATATTAACTCCCAACGCCTCATTTAACACCCAAACCCTAATCCCGCATATAAATACACTCCCATACCACCTCCTAAACATTTTCCCCACTCTAAACACCCTCTATATCACTCTCGAATCTCCAAGAAATCTAACTTTAGGCAAAAAGCTCTAAGTCCAAAACAGAGAGTTTTGGCCACTTTCTTACACTTTTCTTCTTCTATACACTTGGATAACCTCTAGCCCTTTATAGTCGTAATCGCTAGAAACTCTATATCATTGGCAATTGGCATTGACATAATCTTTTTTTTCCTGTCGAAAGGGGGTCCTGTCAAAAGCAAGAAAAGGCATTGCGAATGGCGTGCCCTTACTCAAATTATAAATAAAGCTCTTTTGCGCTCTTGGTCAGGCCTGTAACAAGTATCTAAAAAATGTTTTCTTTTCGGCCTAGCCTTGCCAAACGACCGACGTGGCTCCATACCCTGAATAATTGTATGGAGCGTGGTATTATCACATGTTTACCAAGGTAAACAAAGATGGTAAACCACCATTTTTGAGGCCCAAGTTAGGATTTTTAGTAAACTTTTCATACTTGTTTTCTTAACTTTATTTTTGGAACATCTTAAGTCAGCAACAAATCTCCATTTTGAATAACTGGAGTTAAGATTAATTTCCAGAAACATGAGGTTCATATACCTCCATTTCTTATCCTTGTAAGTCACTAAGTAACCTACAAACACGAGGTTCATATACCTCCATTTCTTATCCATGTTGAATGACTTGAGTTAAGATTAATAATCGTCAACCCCTGAACCGTCGGAGTCAACATTCGGAGGGGGAGCGTGTTGCATACAGGGATGGTTACTTAAACGTAAACAAACTAGATAATTAAACATAAACAAAACAAGATAATTAAACCTAAACACACAAGATAATAAAACCTGAACAAGACGAGTTAATTAGACCTAATCGTCAACCCCTTAACCGTCAGAGTCGGCATCCGGGGGGAGAACATGTTGCAGACGTGGATAGTTTCTTATTACTTGCCAAGCTGCCATGTGCAAAAATCTTGAATTATGTATGTTTTTGGATTCCTATGGGCACGGGCAATCGCTTGTGCATTCGTTATGTTTACCTTGAGCCATCACGTGGTTGTAGCATGCACGATTTGCGCGAACCTCCCCGAACAGAATATGAAACCTTGACAGAGTGGTGTTTGAATTACGATTGGTTTCTCCAACACGTTGATAGAATCCTTCAAATAAGGGTTCTCTGACTGGACTACCTGTCTCTTATCGCGTAAGTCTGTCCAAGAGTTGACCAGAGCAATGTCTTCTTCTTCGGTCCACCCGTTTCTTGACATTTTTTGATAAATATTTGTAGTGATTATCAATTGAGAATCGCATATGTTGCTTGAAATACGAATTGAATTTATAGCTAGTAAAAACTAATCGTTGCAATGGTAATCGTTTGAAATAGAGTTATTGTAAGAATTAAATATTCTTCTTTACTAATTTATTTGAATATATAACTAAATAAAAATACTAGATAACGAAAAAAATATTAATTAATTACATTTTTACGAGTTTATTTTTTATATTTATTTTAATAATACAAATAGTTATAATTATTAATTAAAAATAATTATAAATATATTATGAGATGGACAATGAAGTGGATGTTTGGAGTGTTTTGGAATTGTTTATTGTTGTAGGGAAAAAGTGAGGTTTGGAATGATGTGACATGTTAACTAGTTAGTCTTGATTTGAACATATAAATACCCTTGTGGATGCTCTAATAGAGGGTCACTACATTTGTAGTTGTCAAAAAATGTAAAATATGTATTTGTAAAAATATATAACATATGTAGCTGGCAGGAATGTAAGAGCATTCAGATCTTGTCCTTTAGATTTCTATAAGAGTAATCTTTATATTATAATAAAGTGGTTGTAAGTGGATGAGAGAGAAAAAATTACTGTTAATCTGTATATCTGAGAGAACAATGTTCACCCTTTGTAATTTTTATTATATTTTGAAAGTAGTTGTGATGGTGGAGAGAGAAAATGTAATGATAAAAGTATAAAAAATATTATATAATTGAAAAGAGAGAGAACATGCAGTTATTTTTTGGGTAATTATAGGGTAAAAATGGTGAAAGAGATGTGAATGCTCTAACATATGTAGCTAATTATGCTAGAAAAAATGTGATTTTTTATTTTTAAACTAAATGAGACATCCCGATTAAATTATGGACTTTCTAAAGGTAATGAAAATGTGACATCGGAGTGAAGTTTATACAAAAACAACTTATCTAATAAAAAATTTAAAACATATACCGTAACAATTATATATTTTCAAACTAATTATCTACCATCAATGGTAATACCCGATTTAAACAAAATAAAGCAAATCCAATTCATAAACCCCCGAAAAAATCCAACTCAACCGCCACCCCCAAATAAAAATCCAACTAAAAGCAAACATCAACTCAAAATCGATGGATAAAACAGTTTAGAAATTCAACATTATTCTTCGTAAAAAACATATCAATGGAAATAACCAACTGATGAAGAAATTGCTATAACGATTATGCAATATAACATTAACAATGTTCTAATAAATCAGAAATTGAGATTTAAAATCCCATAATTTATGCATTAACAGTTTTCAAATTAGAATAATCTTCTTGAGTACTCTAAAAGAGAGAAATTGTGCACACAAAAATTTCTTCTGGGAATTGATTTAAAAAAATAAATAAATTAACAAACTAAGCTCTAATTTTGAATCTATTAAACATCATACAAAATATAACTATAAACAAACTACATAAATAACAAAAAGTAAGATCTTTAAACATGTTTCTCTCACACACACTTGTGCGTGTGTTTTTGGTGTCCAGATGAACAAGATGAAGTTTATTGTTTCTCTCTCCAAAACATTAGCTTTCTCTCTCTCAAAATAGAAATAAAAATGTGACGAGAGCAACAAATTACTTTCCCTTTCTTTAGTTAGCAACGTGTGATTGCCCATTTGTTTAGTGGTTTTGTGGTGGTGATGGAGGTGGATGATCGTCTGGTGGTTCTTGAGCGTTAGTTTCACTGATCTAGTTGTCTGATGGGCTATGGTTTCTTTGAGGGCTTTGGTCTTTAGATCTGGTGACTTCAATAGAAAGGGATGAGATCAACATCTAGTTTTTGAGAGATATTTTCTTGTTGTTTTTAGAGAACGAGAGAAAATGAGAGATAGAAAGAGGTTATGGGTAGATTGATATGATATATGTAAGGAAAGAGAAAAGTATGATAGTAAAATTGTTTAAAATACCCTTTGACACTTGTTTGAAAATAGATGATGTGGAGGCTTGTTGACCAAGTATTTGGGTTTTTAAGGTTTTCTCCCTACTTGGGGTTTCTCTTAATACTTACACTACATTACATAGGGGAAGGATAAAACGAAAACCCAATTGAGTTGAGAAAACTCAAAAAACCTTTGTAAAAACCTCATATAACATTTTCATTTTTTTCTAAAAAAAAATAAGAACTGTAACATACATATATTTGAATATTTTTATAAAAGAAACACAAAAAAACACCAAGTAGTTTATTTTAAAAAAATGTAAAACTTTCATGTTACATAATACATATGTCTTAAAAAAATGTACCATGCAAATTTTGAACATTTAAAAAAAACAAGTAGGTGCTTTTTACATTTTTTTTATAAAAATGTTCAAGTACATTAATGTTACATTCCCTTATTTTTTTTAGAAATAAAAATGTTACATAGGGTTTTCTTGAGTTTTCTCAACTCAAGTGGGTTTTCGTTTTATCTTTCACCAAGTATTTGGGTTTTTAAGGTTTTCTCCCTTACTTGGGGTTTCTCTTACACTACATATATGTATATATATATGTGTGTATGTGTATGTGTGTTTGAGTACGAGTTATCTAAAATAATTACAACTTTAAACGGATACAAAACTATTTTTATACACACATAAATATTAAATTAGGTTTAATGGGCTAGCTTAATACTTGTCTAGTATTGCAGGGCTTATCACCAACGTTTATTCGAGTCGGGTTTAACTTATGTGCCACCGGGCAATTTCTTAAAAATTGCCAATGCAAAATGTGGCATGGATGGACTTTGTTATGCATGTGACGGTCTAATAAATACAAAGAAAGAATGCCTAAACGTATGACTTCAATGTGAGAAACACTAGGACTAGTACAGATACTGACCTGAATTTCCTGGTTATCACAGATGGTAAAAGTCTATAATACCCAACAATGCACATAAAGCTGATGAAGATACCCTTTGTTGAAACATTTGTGTGACAAAAGATAACGACAGGGACTTACATTGCAGAAAATTAAACCACAGGGGATCAAGAGGGTGTGCATTTTAGCGATTAGGGGTCAAGGTGTGATTTCCGGATAACCACAGGGACACAAATCGACTTTACTCAAACATAAGTTATGACATAATAGAATGATTCCTCAAAAGTAAAGTTGGATGGTGTTTTAAAAAGACTTGTTTAGGAATGTTTTGCTAGATGATATAATGACTCAATTTCAAAAAAGGAAAACCTGTAAAGAGCTTTAGATATATTAGATTTTCATTATACATTTATAATGATGTTTGAAGTAATTTTGTTGACTATATGAAATTTAGTTGGCTATCTTTTTTTTTCTATATGATATGACCGGATCGAAAAAATTATTATATAGGAATAGATAAATAACCCCTAAAATGAAAAAAAATAAAATTTTGGGTGTGTCACTAGTAAGAAGGGGAAGTAGTATGTTGTGTATGAGGAGAAATGAGGGTGTTATATGTGGTGTATTATTTGGTTTGAGCTTATCTAAATCTTATTCAAGTACATGATCTGTGTCTACCAGACCTTTATGCATGATAATATACGTTCAATTTTAATTAGTCGTCTTGTCATATGTGGTGTATAAAGTACTTAAAACTAGCATAATATTTAGCATAAATCGACCAAGGACTAGTAAACATATAGAAACATGTCATTTCCATAATAACACATTACATTACATGCATCGTCACGAGTCTCATATTTACCGACTCTATATTAATCGGTTTGAGTTTCTTAGAAAATAACTATTACCAGTTTTATTTTAGTAACTCCACATTTAGTTACAAGTGAGTTTCTAAAATGTCAGTTTTATCAACTCTTTATAAATTTTGAAGGCTTGAGTTTCTTAAAATATTTCTTACTTTTGAGTGCAAGTACATTTTGGGGTTTGTAGACATGTTTTAAATAATTTAGCAACAAAAGTATGAAATGAAACAACAATATTATTTATACTTTTTAAAACCTCCACCAATAATCTTAGTGCATGTAATCTAAGAAATCGAATAAAAAACAATATAGATTGGGTGTTGAAGTAAACAACCTTGAAGTGTGTCTTAAGATGATTTGGTTATGAGGATAACCAATGAACCAAAGAACTCCTACAAGAATCGTGCTATCTTTCTTCTCTTGATTAAAGTAAATGTCGATAAAAGGCATAAAAACACTTTGTAGTAGTATCGTGGCTCATTTAAGGTCTGTTATGACTATGTTATTAACTCATGGTTATGTCCATGATGGTGATTACGGTGTGTGATGGTGCATGTGAACGTTGTCAAACGGTCAATTTGACCCTAGAGGTATTTAATATAAATATCCTTTTCCCACTATATAAATAAACCAATCTTTAAACATTTTTCAAACGCAATTATTCTCCTATGTTGCAATATTCTTTCATAAAAAACAAATAGAGGGGTTAAAGCAGAAAAGGGTCGTTATTAACTGATGACAATGAAGCAACTCCTTATTTATCTGTAATAATTACATATCTATAATACTATATAAAGCAAATGTGATGTACATAAATGTAATTTTGCAGCGCGTACAAAGTTTATAGCAACATGTACAAGAGAATGAAGCATTTTAGGAGGGGATGAATTTGTATTTCTAACAAAGTTTTAAGACACTTGGAGGGTATAATTGGAATTTTGGATTACTAGAGCTTTTAAAGCTAAAATTCAATTTCATGGTTACCATTGTCTCTTCCACATCCCACCATGATGAGTCATTAAAATGAAAGCTAATTATATGTCTTTTTGGCTACCGGGTGTGAGATGTGAGGTTAGCGACCATAGCCACTACCCCTATTTAAAGTCATTTCCTGTCTCAACATATAAACAGCAGCATCCATACTAAAGACCAGGGTTTAACTTCAAAATATACGCTTCATACATGTGTGGAGCAGAGTGATTGAAAAACACAACTCTTTTACTAATTGTTTTGTTTCAATTTTTTGTAGATATATCATCAAAACAATGCCGCAATTCCAAGAATACCGGAGCAAAATGTTTGATGATTACAGCGCCCATGCCGACATTAGTTGTATTGGAGTGTTGTGGGGCTTCATCATTTCATTCTCCGGTCGCTTCCACCGCCATTAGTTAGGCCTCATTCACCTCTTACTTGCCGGTTCTTTCTCCGATCAACTCGCCGGTCACCGGAGGAAAGTACACTGGCAAATCTAATATGAGAACAAAATGATACCCACTCATGATCACGTTAAGAGATGGTTCCTTATAGTTTTCTTTACCTAATTTCACACATTCGCACAAATCGGTGGAGATGATGAAGCAATACAACTTCTTGCTCACTTTAAGACTTAGATTACCAAGTGGTAGTTTGAATTTCTTATTTCTTTTAGGATGTTTATATGTAAATATATAGTTATAAGTTTGGAATTTAGTGTTTAAATTGTGGTTGCTTGTTATTATTGACGAATTGAAACGTATCATGCAAAAAATTTTTTTGCACTTTTATTTATATAACTTAACTTGATCTCATCACAAATTAAGTAGTTCACAAATGAAATTTTATTTTTAATTGATATTTGCATCTTTTTAAGTTCCATTAAACTGCATACAATGAAGAAAACGGACCCGCCAGAATTTAATCTTTTTAAATTCCCTTCAATCAGTAACCGGCCAATAACATTGTGCAATAAACTCATAAATGTAACTGATGGGTTAAAGACTGATTATTAAATGGATGATTACACCCCATTGTCTCTCGAAATCAAGTTTGTCAAGCTACTGCCATATATTGTGTTCCTATTCTTGTTCGGTTGTTGTTCATCGCATAGCGAGTTCACCACAAGTCAAAGCTGCAACCACTCTAAAAGCCGTTGTCGCTCCTAGACTTCTATGGTTAGTCCTTGGTTTGACATAGACCATCTCCACGCCTTGTATGTCTGATCACCACTGTACACAACCACCCATGTTTCATCTCCATCTGAATCGCAACTACGAAAAGTCGAAACCCAGCATCAGTGTCACAGAACAACATCCTGTCGTTGCTGCTCTCCATTTCCCATCGTCGGGTTGTCCATTTAAATTGTAGTAGTTAGTGTATGTTTGAATTTGTTGTTACAACTCTCACCATTATAACACAATTTTTTTGGTTGAAAATCGGTTATAGGTGTGACATCATTCATATAAGAGTGTGAGTTCATTCATATACGATCATATCCTCTTCTTCTTTATATGTCTTTTACATTTCATAAATCTCAATTGATATACTGATTATTAGAGTTGTGTGTATACAAATGTACTATGGTTTTTTGTTTCACATAACCAATAAATAAATGGTCCACATACATAACCGATTGAATCCCCTATAGACACCTTGATTACTTTATGATAATTCAACTAAGTCAAGGAATGTTCATGAGTGACCACAAAATTGTCTGATGTCGATCATGTTTCCGCCGTATATTATCAACCCGCCGCAACGCACGGGTTACCAACTATATAATCAAAGTATAACTACCGGTATATGTTTTTCTTCTAAATACTTGCACATGGTTAAGTGGTTAACATTCTTTAGCATAAAAGCCTTTAAGTGAAGGAAGTGATTATAGGTATATATATTGTTTTAAGAGATTTATATGGCTAAGCATCATATATTTATATTAAAGATGCATATTCACGAAAAGGAAACCCACTTTGAACCACTCACTTGAATCCTCATGTTTATAGCTCCATGTCGTGGGTAAGGTTCGTAAAACCCGTCACGTATCATGCGGCCAACACACATAAGTACCCGCGGCAACGCGCGGGCATTCCAACTAGTATTACCAATAATGATTTGTGTGATTTTATTCTAAATCGTTATTATTAACTTTTATTTGAACAATGAATAAATAATTTATCACATTTACATTTGATTAAATGATATATTTATTTGGAGACGTGAAAGAATATTACTAAACTTGATTGGAATTTTTTATTAAATTATTTTTAAATATGATTAATATTTAACCAACCTTTGAGGACTATAAATATTGGCTCTTTCTTCGCCAATCTTATATACAAACACATACCACAACATCTTAAAAAACCTACAACTTTTACAATTATATTGCATTTAAGGAAAGAAACATGAAGCCATTTGTTGCAACATTTATGCTTATGGCACTTGTGCTCTTGAGTTCTCTCCTTCAAAACACAATGGCTGGTTCAAGTAAGATTCAAACTTAACCAATTTATTAACCTTTATCATTTTCAGTTTTCTTTTTATGGTCTTATAAATTTTACATTTGTGCATTTGCTATTTGTACCTCATGCGTCATGCGCTTAGTAAAAGTGGGTCGTGCGTTTCAGGCTTCTGTGACTCAAAGTGTGCGGTGAGATGTTCGAAGGCAAGGCTGCAAGATAGATGCTTAAAGTATTGCGGGATATGTTGTGAAGAGTGTCATTGTGTGCCTTCCGGAACTTATGGGAATAAGGACGAATGCCCTTGTTATAGGGACAAGAAGAATTCTAAGGGTGGATCAAAATGTCCTTGAGTATTTGACCTTACAACTTTATATGAATTTATCTACTTTAATGAGATTAAGGTGTACCTTCGTATTCTTCTTTTCTTACATGAAGTAAGCCATAGTCAATGTGTGACTTCTCAAATTACATTGTTCTATTATATTTTCAACTGCTATTACTTTATATAATGAATAAAATTCTCACTTCTTTCTTTGACTTCAGTTACATATTTTGAAGTTAAAGTTGACTAAACTTAAGTGTTCAATTTTAGAAAAAGAGATTGAGGGGCTTGTTGTGCTATTTTGACAAAGTTAAATTTTAGAAAGTCTAGAGAGGGTGAGGTGAGTGTTGATGCTCCGATTTGCAAAAAAAAATAAAAATAAAAATTGCAAGTTGGTATTGAGCTTGATATGTGGGGCTTGGTTTTAAGACTTTATTATGGTCTCACTTAATCCTGAACAGGTATTTATGGTATCTTGACACGCAATAATACATATTCAAGTGATACTCTTTTTTGAACGGTAAGGAACGACGTGTCAGCCACTGTGACACCGGGCGTTGTGGCCAAGGTCGACTGCTCACTGCTACCAGCACCTTGGTTTTTTTTTTCCGAGTTATTTATGGTATCTTGACACGTTAATAATACATATTCAAGTGATACTATAAGTATCTATCTTGAACTAATCACCAGCATGGTTTTTTTTTTCGAACGGCGACTATTTCATATATTAAAAATTAGAACAAGGGCCAACGGAATATTCGGAGTCCCAAAGAAATAAAATATTAAACAATAAAATCACCAACATTAAAGTCCCTCGATCTCTCATAAACTACATCTTTGAATAGTGTTCTATGTTTAAGCCATAAAAATGATTCCTCCTTTATCCCTTCTACCACTTTCAAAACCGAAAATGGAGTCCCGTTAAAAACACAGTCGCCAGCATGGGTGTGTGATAATTTCCATACGCTATATTCTGGTGATTATACGATAGTTGTTTGGCCAAATTTTAGCATATGTGTGATTTTAACTAAAAGTCCTAATACTATGCATGCTAGATAAGCCTTGTTAGCTATGATACATTTAATATGTTTATGTGCTTATACATTTAAAAATAATGCATTAGTAATAGAGTTTGAGTTCGAGTTTGTTGTAAGAACGGGTTGCCAAAACGGAATTACATGAGCTATATCACACAACTAGCGAAAGTGATAGTCATTTCTTATATGTAAATGGTATGAATATGAAATCTGAATTTGTATTAATTAACAAGAGAAGGAACCCTCTTTATATAAGGAGGAAGGGGGACCAAAGAGAAATAATTAAATAAATGTGGATACACCGATAATTGCATGCAAAGACATCTATAAATGCATCTGGTTAACAACTAATTCCTTCAACTATTTACAACTAACACTCCTCCCTAAGTTGGAGCTTAGATGTTAATCATGCCCAACTTGTTACATATGAATTCTATTTGTGCCTTCCGGAGTGGTTTTGTGAAGACATCCGCTAGTTGGAATTCCGCCCTAACATGGATTGGCTGAATTGATGGAGGATCTTTTAAGTACCGACTATCCAATCTTTGATTAGGTGACAATCAACCTCATTGTGTTTAGTTCTCTCACAGAATACTTGATTTTTGGCTATATGTATAGTTGATTGATTATCACAGTACAATCGCATCAAGTCTTGAGAGATAACCCCAAGTTCTCTGAGAAGACGACGAACCCATATCATCTCTGATGTAACATTTATGCTTATAGCGCTTGTACTCTTGGGTTCTCTCCTTCAAACCACCATGGCTAGTTCAAGTAAGATTCAAACTTAACCAATCAATTTTCTTTATATGGATTTTAAACGTTTCATTTGTGCATTTGATGTTATGTTAGTACTACATTCGTTACGAGCTTAGTAAAATTGGGTCGTGTGTCTGTAGGGCTTCCGTGACTCGAAGTGTGCGCTAAGATGTTCCAAGGCAAGACTACAAGATAGATGCTTAAAGTATTGTGGGATATGTTGTGAAGAGTGTAAATGTGTTCCTTCGATTTGGAACTTATGGGAACAAGGACGAATGCCCTTGTTATAGGGACAAAAAGAATTCTAAGACCAAAGGGTGTGGGCGGGAGTTTGGGCGTGGGTTGGGGGGCAACACCCAGCTTTTCCACCCCGTGGGGGCTTGGCTTTTGTCGTTGCCCTTTTGGCTTTGGATTTCTGTCGGGCGTGGGGCAAGGGGTTGAGGGGATGTGGCTGACAATGGTTGGTTGGGCTTTATAAACATAATAATTCTAATTTTTAAAAAATCAATTCACATGGCTGGCCATGCCCAGCCAGCCACGCCCCACCACACCCCATTTTTTTCAACTTGGTCAGCTAAGCTCACCCATGCCACATGTCAAGCCATGCCCCAACCCACGCCCTCCACTCCCAGCAGTCTAAGGGTGAGTCAAAATGTCCTTGAGTATTAGACATTAAGGGTATGTTTAGCAAAAGTAGCTGGTGGCTAGTGGCTGGTGGCTGGTAGTTGTAGCTTTTTAGATATATTTAGATGTTTGGTAGAGTAGCTGGAGCTTTTAATAAAATGTATAAATGACCAAAATAGACATTAAAAAGTTGGTGCATTAAAAAGTTCATTATCTTTAGAGGTTAAAATAGTCATTTTTCCCAAAAAGCTTGTAGCTTCTTCTAAACGCTCCTACTAGGAGCCCGTTTAACTAAAAGCTTCAAGCTCCTAACACAAAAGCTTCAAGCTCCTTCAACCAAACAAGGTTTTTCATTAAGTAGGAGTTTTTTCTTAAAATCTTAAAGCTAGAAGCTTAAAGCTCCTAAAAGCTCCATGCGACCATGCCAAACATACCCTAAAACTCGTTTATTAGTCAATTAACATTGTAATATTATATTTACAAATGCTGTTACTTTATATAGTAATGATACAATTCTCACATTTTTTTGTTGATTTCAATTATATATTTTGCATCACTTAATGTAGAATGTTTATACATAGGGCAGGTTTGGATAAACTTTTTTAAACAACTTATTGTCTTTTTGACTTTTTTCAAAAGTCATAAGCTTCAAAAAGTATGTTTGGCAATGAGGTATATGTGAGAGGAAAAAGCCAATAAGTCAATAAGTCACTCCGTACTGACTTTTTCAAAAATCCAAATAGTATCCTAACGTGTCAGAAGTGTTCAATTTTTTATTATGTATAACATGCAAGTTATAGCATGCAGGAGATTTTAATAGGATTAGGTCAATTTTAGCATGTAGTAGTTTTTATACAAGATGGTGTTTTTAACCTTGATTATTATCAACTACAATTATTTTAAATCATCAAAGAATTATGGTTGGATGAAAACTCTAATGATAAATCTTTTAGTTGAGAACCTATGTAAAATGATGATTTACAGAAATATTAACTCGAAACTTTTGACCAATTACCCAACGATTGTCTAAAAGTTTTGTGATTTCTTAATAATATTCGATCACAAAATTTGTAAGTTGTGTGGATTTTTAAAGTTAAACACACTAGTTTATATGCATCAAGGAGTACGATTTCCTATTGTCATATTGTGTCGATTGGTTGTGTCGGTTGTGACTGGTGTTAATCAAAGCAAAAGTGTGTTTAGCGAAATTTTAAGTGCAAGCATTCTTGTTTTGGTTAAATTAGCTAGACATTGTGCCAATATGACTAGTGGTTGAATTATGTAAAGTAGCTAAGTATTATCAGCCTATTTGTGTAATTAATTAGTGGTCCATATGTTGTATACTATGGATAATATATTACTTAAAATTATAGCCTAGGTGTGATTTGAACTAAAAGTTTCAATACTAGGCATGCTAGACAATATACCTTAGCTATGATAAAATGTATATGTTATGTGCCTACACAATTATAAATAATGCATTATTAATTAAGTTCGACCTCGTGTTTATAGTGGGTAACTTAAGCTAAGCATGGATATCACATCAAAAAAGGTAAAACTTACTAGTACTTTAGTATGCGATTATCATGTACTAACCTTGAAAATATAGTCGAAATGGCTAGTTCAACAGTAGCATCTAAAATGCCTATACGAGGTCTTGTCTGTAGTGTAAGTTATAAACTTCACTACAAAAAACTCGCACATGATTCAATTTTGTTATCGGAACCAATCCGTTTGAGCTTAAACGTCAAATGTATACCTATGAATTCATCATTCATGATTCAAACCAAAGGAGAATTTTACAAAGTTACTACAATGCATATATAATCACTAATCTCCCATATCTTAAAAACTCCATAACACAATGGTCAATTCTCAAATTCCAAAAGTCAACCTTGTAGGTTCAAAAGTAAAGGAGAACAAGTTTCAAGAAACAACATACCACAGACATATTTAATTACCACATTTTGTGAAGTCAAAACAGCTATTCACAAACTAAACTTTCAATATACCCCCCTCAAGTCTCTAGCTTTAGGCAAAACTGACCACCTTCTTTTTGTTGAATTTTCCAAGTATCTTTTTACCATAGAGATTGGTTTGCATAGACCACATGTTCTTGGATATTAAGCCACATAGACAGTTATGTGCAAAACCCTGCTTATCATCAACAAATATCAAACATCAATTCAGAAATCAAAGCTTTAATATCATAAAGATTATTTCATTACTTGTTTGGTTATTTTTAAATAGAAAAATACCAACTTTGTTGTTCAATTTGCGGTTTCAAAAGTATTACTTAGGTGACTCAAAAAAATAAATAAAAATAAAAACACGATAATAACGAGATAATCAGTTTTCATGAAACGATCTATGGAGGATAGTGTTTAGATGTGTAGATGTTTGAAATTGTATTAATCATATAATAAGATTTGAAATGTCTGGAGAGTTTAATTACTTACTGACACACACACCATAGTTGTTAATAGCGTATAGCGACAAATGACGACAAGTGACCTATATGCTACATAGCGTGCGACAAGTGACCTATATGCTACATAGCGACAAATAGCGACCTCTATTTTATAAATAGCGATACACTAGAAAAATAATTTTGAAAATTTTTATATGTATATTATATCAAAATACTCTAGTATATATGCTATTTTACATGTATATTTAACAAATACCTATAAATCCAGCTATCTTATAGCTATATCTAACTGCTATTTACATAAAAAAAAACCAGTGTCGCTATTCACACTATTGGTCGCTATGACCCAGATAGCGACACTTGGTCGCCTCGCTACATAGCGTGCTATAGCCGCTATTGACAACTATGACACACACATGTACTAATAACAAGTGTTTTAAAGTTGTTAGAAACTTGATATTATTCAAAATATATAATTGTCAAAAAGTGTAGTTGGGTCTATAATAGTTGGGTCTCTAATAAGAACAAAGTGGTTTTATGAATTATTTTTTCATGTAAATAAGTACATATTTGTATGCAAAAGTTGAAAGTTAAAATAATATGAACCACTAATAAATAAAATCAAAGGATTCAAGTTTGTTCGTTTTGTTCTCGCAATAATTTAGTGTTCTGAAATGAAACTCACCCTAACATTAAAAATGGGTATATTTGTAAATAAAATATTTCAAATCCGTTTTTAGAATGAGATTAACATCAAATTTCAAGAAACACAAATCCATTAGGTAATTTATAACCATATATGATTATAAATGGGCATTACCGGATGCCCCCAAAGAACCACGAACCCATATCGGTAACGAGTATCAGGCATCCAACACGTATGGGATACGGTTTCACAATCACATACCAGACGTCCAGACCCATTGCATATTCACACAAATATTACTTATTCACTAAATAATAAATGAAAATAATCACTAACCTTGGAAACTTTAAGCGCAGACTGGATAACGAAATTTGCATACGGGTCAACTAGAAGGAGCGAGGAATTCGGGCTTCTAATGAGCTCCAGAACGATTCGTGTGGATATCTCTTCTCCAGATTCATTCAGACATTTCTCTACAACATTACTACCATACTTATTGCACGATAACGATGCAAAATTCCCTTGAAGTTGCCTCACAAGCAGTGCTGTTAACTCTGGTATATTCAGTCCCACCATGTGTTGCAGAACATAGTTGCTAAAAAAGATTAACAAAAAATAATAATCGCAGTTAATCAAAACACGTGAAGATAAAAAATTAACAAATGTTGCACGGTTTTAATTTAGAAACAAACCCGAAAGGATCTTCGGCTAGGTGTACTGAATTGGCAATAATTTCAGCAATTATACGCGTTCTAACTTCTCCACGCGCGTGTTCCACACATGCTTGCAGCACACAGCAACCACTTCTATCCGTTGCGATTTTATAGCATTCATTCGCGATTTCAGTGAGAATTGGCTGCCAAAGGTAACATTATTATCGATCACAATCATAAACATTTCTTAATAAATAAATAAATACATATAAAAACAACTTGTTAACAAAGAATAATATTAAATCTTATAAATCAAGAAACTCATATCAAACAGGTTAATCATCATACAAATAAGGAATAATGAATTTTAATAATCCTAACAATTAGCCGTTGGCCGGCAACGGTCCCAAGTTAAAAAATAACCAGAGGTGGTCCCACCTTTTCATATATTGTAAACTAATGGACCTTTACTAAACCGAAAAGAATAAGGGGACAAAAAGAAATTAAGATTCTGTTAGTAAAGGTCCATTAGTTTACAATATGTGAAAATGTGAGACCAACATCGGTTATTTTTTAAGTTGGTACCGTTGTCGGCCAACGGCTAACAGTTTGGATTATTAAAATCCATTTTTCCTACAAATAATGTTCTACAGAAACATAAAGATTCACATTATTAAGGTGTTTGGTACCTCAAGCTATTAACTCAATAAAGTTTGCATTTCAGCTATAGATACAAAATATTATAACAAAAAATGAACATGAAATAACATCATACCATGTTAATATCGGTATGGAAATTAACCAGACAAAACTGAATAACATGATGACCGTTCGGGTCAACAGCCAGCGCGGTTGCACCATGCTGCAAACCTTTCATAACCAACTTAACCTGATTCGGATCCTGCAAATTCTCCAACAACTTTTGCACAGCTCTAGTCCTACAAAACCACCAAAAAACACAATAAATATAGATATATTCAATCAATCCGATTTCGAATAGTTGACATAATAATTCAACATAATTACATACCCATGTGGATTCATACACACATGAATAATATCCTTAATCAGTGACAGAATTATCTGCATTTTCTGATCATCATTGCACACAGCAACAAGTTTTTGAATTAAATAATTCCCAAATTGATCTGTCATCAAATCGGATACGAAATCGACAATCTCAGACAGAACAATTTCCACTTCTTCAACAGTTGGTGATTCAAACAAAGCTTGTAAAATCCTACACCCATTTTGATCTTTAGCCATTGTGTAAATTCTCCCCCTTAATTTCTTAAAACACCAAGGACTCATAATTTGATAATCTTGATTTTGACTTTGACTTTCACTTTGACTTTGGTTTTGACTGTAAAATTTGCTCAATGCAACCCCACATTGGTAATTAATTTGTTCATAATCATCTAATTTCTTAAACTTCAACTTCTTATCATCAAAATATTGTGTAAAATTAATGGGTTTCTTGGACTCCAAGCTTAAATTCCGGTCAAAGTCAAACCCATAGTCAAACCCTAACGAATAATTTCTCCGGTGAGCTTCCACACCGTTGCACAACCGCCGACGGATGACGTGATCATACCCCATCAACGGCGGAACAAAACCCTCTTCTCCGCCATCTCCGCCGCCGTCGCCGGAAAAAATGGAAGACCCAATTTGACCGGAATAGGGGTTTGAACCTAACGGCGGCGCGTGGGTTAACGCGTACGTCGCCGGAGAAAGATTAAGAAGCGAAAACGCGTTTGATAAGGTTTGATCGGCGTCAATTGGAGGTGATAAGTTAGTAAAGTTACTAAAACTCATGTTTTCCGGTAAACAAACGCCGTCGGAAACAAAAGGCGGAGTTAACGGTGGAAATGGGACGGTGTTAGAGAGGTAATGACGGTACGGTGGGGTTTGCATCATGTGAGTGTTTCTCCGGTGCTCCATTTGATCAAGAATTAAGAATAATCTAGAGAGAGAAAGTGGATGTTTTAGAGAGAGAAAGTGGGTTTCAGTAAAATAGGGTTTTGGGGTTTTATAAGGGTTTTGTGGGTTTGTGAATGTGTGGTGATTTGGGGGAGATGAAGAAGAATAGGAAGAAAATGGGGTTATGAATTTTGTAGAGAGAGAAAGGGGGTGTTTTTAGAGAGAGAAAGAGAGAGAGACGATTGCATGCATATATGGAATAGAATGATTTTGTTGATGCGTGAGGGAGAAGTTTGTCCACCGTGGCAACCATTTCTCGTATCATATTGTGGGTCCACAAAATTGTTATGAAATATTGGTGGTCGTAGATTATTTTTTGTTAGTTACGATGAATACGATTTTGTCGTGATTTTCAGAATTAGTGATTTTGTTGGTCGGTGTGTGTGTGTGCCAACGAGGTGATTCTCAACGGAAACTCATACGATTTTTGTTATGATTTTGAGTAATCATGTTGATTGGTTGTAAATAATAGGTTAAATAGGTCATAAACGCGTTAAAGGGTCGATCTGTTTAATTAAACGAGTTAAAAGGCCAAATTAACACGACCCATTTAGTTCAAGATTGTCAATTCTAACATAACCCGTTTTTTAAACACTTAGATATAATAATCATAATATAATTATTTGTGTGTCCTGGGGCGTGTTGGAATTTGCGCCCTTATTCTTGCTAGGTGTGCTTGTACATTAGTTTTTAAGTGAATTTAAGAACATGTTTGGCTAATGGGTATCCAAACAAGTCATTTTGAACATGTAACACCATTAAAGGCATACCTAATGTGAATATGATGGGTTATAAGTAACATGTGAGGTAGCTAACAGACACAATACATTATTTTAAAATTGGCATGAAACTGTCTTGAACCCAAATTATTTTCATTTCTTTGAGTTGAGCTGAGCTGAGCTGAGCTGAGCTAAGTTTTTATTTTTTTTATTTTTTTGACAATTATGCACTTGAATCACTGCCAAATGGAAGAAAGCATTTGCAAGGAAAACACATCCAACAACCAATAACTTGTATTGAATTGAAGGAACCAAAAATTATACAAGGGAGTTGTAAGAGAGCAACTTCAAGCTAGAACTTGAAATGGACTGATGAACCAAATTATAAAAAACCAAAGTAGCATCCATATAAGGTGTAATCCATCAGGGGTGGACCAATGTATAATTAGCCGTAGCACGGGTCACGGCTCAACCCCGTATTCGTAGTGTAATTTTTTATACATAAGATACCCCTAAACATATACGAGGATACCTCTAAGAGAAAATTATAATGCTTGACATTATTCATTAATCACAAAACATGTTTAGTAACTTAGCCCAAATGATTAGTTTTATCATAATTAAGCCCAAATTGTAATAACTAATAAAGCCCAAATAATAAAATAATCCATTTAAACAATGTCATGGTTTGTGCGGTTGAAAAAGATTGTTTTCATAAAATAAAAGACGACGATATGATTGAATGATTTCAAGCTACGAAAAAAAAGATGACAAATCTATTAGGTATTTATTTAATTTTATTTATTATTTTTTAATATTGTATGATTGCATGGTAAAATTTTTTTAAGATGTCTAGTTCCGTCACTCTAATCCATACATATACAATATTCAATGTACATCAAGACAGTTCACACTAAATAATAAAAACATATCATTCTCCCATTAACGCATTAATATGTGTCATCAAAAACATATTTTAGTTTCGAGGTCACGAGCCTCATATTAATGTTATATATATGAGTTTGAGTTATTTTATAAAAGAGTATAAAAATAAAAGTTTAAGAAGAAATCATAGAGTAATAAGTGTTCATAATCTTGTCTATAAGAGAAAAAAAAACATGTACATACAAAAACCCAAAAACCTAAACCCCCATTCCACCACCACCCAAAAACACAAACCCCCACCCCCTCTTCCCTCCCCCACCCCCTCAAAAAAAAAAAAAAAAAAAAAAAAAAACTATACCTCACCAAAAAAACCCCAAAAACCTAAAAAAAAAACCTAACCCCCAACCCCCTACCCCAAAAAAAAAAACCTAAACGCCCCCTCCCCCAAACCCAAGCTAAATGCTAAAAATAAAAACTAAACCCCCCAAAAACATAAAAAAAACCTAAACCCCCACCTCCCAAAAACCTAACCCCCCTCCCCCCAACCCAAGTTAAATACTAAAAACTAAAACTAAACCCCCAAAAAACCTTTAAAAAAATCTAAAAAGCACAATTTTTTTAAATGCTGTTTATAAAAAAAGCTACTTTATCGTATAAAGTAGCGATTATTTTAATAGAATATTGAAACAAAATTGTGTGTTTGTTTTTTAATTTTAAGTATTTTTTTTGTGTTCATATTCGAGAATATTCATTCTTACCCTTCTTACAATAAGAGTCCTTTGTATTTGATCCTTTCACACATATATATATATATATATATATATAAGATACCAGTTATCTTTTTTTTTTGGGATAGAAAATCGAGCATGAATTAGAGGCTTAGAGGTGTAATTCACGAGGAGACACGCAAATCACTAATTAAGGCCAAATTATCTCAAAGATAACCAACTTCAAGCAGTTAGGATCGTGTGTGATGAGGAAATAGATAGTGATGTAGCGCATCACGTACAGGTAGGCTGGTGCAACTCAAGAGCCGCCACAGGAGTATTATGTGACAAAATGTTTCCAATAAAATTAAAGGGAAAATTTATAGAGTGGTGTTCAGTTGGCTATGTTATACGTAACCGATTGTTAGTCGATAAAAAAAAGACATAAGCACGAAAGCTGAAAGTAACACATATGAGGATGTTGAGATAGATGTGTGAGAATACAAGGTTAGAAAAAATAAGAAATGTTTTTTTTAGGAAAATTGGGTGTGGCATGTATCTTGGATTAGAGAAAGGTTGGATTGAGTTGATTTAGACATATTAAGATGAGACTGAAGTTAACTGAAAATGTTACTGCTCTATACTGATGATAGGTATCCAAGGATTGTAGTTAGGGGTTCAAACGAGCTTAGCTGATCCTGAACTCGTTTAACTTATGAAAACTCAAACTTGGTTCGAAGGTAATTTTTTAAGCTCCTCTAGTTGAGGCTCAACCCAGTTAGTACGCGTAACAGCCTTTTGCTTTTTCATTTTCCTGAATGACACACTATTTAGTACACGTAACAGCTTTTTGCTTTTTTATTTTCCTGATTAACACACTGACATGTAATACGTTTGTCTGTCACACTAATTTTTTCTATAAAACATGTAACATGTTTTTTACATGCACTACTCATTGAAAACTCGTAAATTTTAAATTCGAAAATTTTACACTTTGTAAAACCTCCAAAATTTGCTATTAAAAAAAATTACCATGTGATATTACCTCTATACGTAAACAGGCGAAAGATGTGTAACATATCAACTTTCTTTCTATTAACAAAACTGTTACATGTCAAAAATTTATCTGATTAAGGTTGTAGCATATGACAATATGTGGTTCATTCATTGAGTTTTTTTAACTTAAAGAGGTGTTTCCTCTATAATCACCCTACCATATATATATATATGTATGTATATATATATATGTATATATATATATATATATATATATATATGTAATTATAAAATTTTGTTACTTTTTATAATTTTATAAATAGTAATGGTATTATTTGTGTATATTAACAACAGACTCGTTGAGGCTCGCGAGCCGGCTCGAGTTAATAAGTGAAGCTCAGTTTTATGCTCATAATGTAACAAGTTGATTCTATGTTTGGGATATGTTGGGATTGAACCCTATAAAAGAACAGATGATAAAATGTCACACCCCGACCCGCAGCGGAATAAGAGTCGGGGCATAATTGGGTTATCACCAAAGCTCATGATGTTTACTAAAATGTTTCATATTTATTAAATTCAAGTTACAACTTCAATATTCAAAACAAGTTCATACAATTACAAGGAAAATGAAACTAAGTAAAACAATCCAAAGCCTAAACTGATTTACTCTTCTAGGCCGTCCTATATGTTTCTTGCTTCAACTGGATCACCTGTATCATGTGTAAAAATGGGGAATTTTGGATCAACAAAAGTTGGCGAGTGAACCTTGTTAAAAACATTTGTTATTGATTTCTTGTTGTATTTAATATGAAAAAATTGTGCAATAATCATATGTGAGCAAACGTAAATGAACAAATAATCACAAACCACCTTGAATGAGTATATGACATGAATGATAATTGTATATGTTGGCAACGTCACGTTCCGCTCATAGGTAATGGGGAACGGACGAGCCCATGATGATGTATGTGAGATCAAGGCTCAAACGGAGCCGATCGTATGTTGGCAACGCCACGTTCCGCTCATAGGTAATGGGGAACAGACGAGCCTATGATGATGTATGTACTGGAAATGATAAATTTAATCTAAACATTAACCACACAAACAATTGATACATATTGGATACACATTTGATCATGGATATGATGGATGCACAAGTGTTTTAATGTAATAAATAATAAGCGACACATGACACACCCCAAAATGTGATTAAAACAGGGAATTGGTAGAGATTCACTCACATTGGGTGCGTTCTGTTGATGTTGATGGATGCGCACGAGTTTTGGAATTTGATCGACGAGGAAAACTATCCTAAAAATAATCACGAAATAGTTTGGTAAATAAATGGATTCTTAGGTTTATTTTTGTGAGTTTAAGGACTTTTTCTAACTTTAAATATATTATTTTTAAGTATTTTTAATTGATTTTTAAATTAGATAAACAAATAAAAAGAATAAAAATTTTTGACTTTTTGACCGTTGACCGGTCCGTTGACCGGTCGGACTGTGAGTAATGTGTGAGCTGAGTGAGGTTCGAACCCGGGACCTCTCGTATGCGTGCACGCAGCTCTACCAACTGAGCTACGTGTTAACCCGAAATATTTCCGATTTTAATTATACTTATATACTATTTAGATTATTCAGAATTCTATTTAATTTAAAAAGGTTTTTAAATCATTGAACCGGTGTGAGGGCCTGGACTCGAACCCGCGTCCATAGCCTTGTATTGCACACAACCCGACCAACTGGGCTGTGTGACTAACCCGAATGATATGTGATTTTAATTACATTTATTTATTATCTGCGCCTTAAAATATATCAGTATTAAAAAATGGTTGGAAATTTGTAAGAACCGGGCAGCGTGTTAGGACTCGAACTCGGGACCATGATATTAAATTTGCACACAGTCCACCGCTGGACTATGTGTCTAACCCGGTATAATATTCGGTTTTAATTAAACTTATACACATACTGCCTTCGTCTTCTTCATTTATAACGACACAGACAAAGATGTCCGACTGTTCTTGCTTAAATCGTTCGTCTAACATATAAATGATTGAAATGTAATGGATAAGGAGGGTTTTGGAAATGAATGTACTGAAAAAGATGTTTTTCTCAGAACTCCGGCAAGGGTCGTCGGCTCTGATTTATGAATTCCGTCTGAGCGGATCAATTAACAGTTTTGATCAATTAGTTGTGAAATTAAGTTACTATACAAGAGATATCAGGGGGTTTAGATGATTGTACCGATTTACAGTGTGATTTCGGAAATTTCCAGAGATTTTCCGGCGAGTGCAGATTATCTGGCAACGTCGTCTGGGACCGATTCTGATTGAAGGATTGAAGTTAGTATAAGTCTAACAATGGATTGAAAACGAAAGAGTTGAGAATTTACCGATTTTGTGTAGGTCTCGGTTTTCCGGCGAAAGTCCGGCGATAGCAGATAGTGATTCCGACGAACAGAAGTTAGAGTGAAAATGAAATTGAGGGTGTTGCGAGTGTTTCCGAGATGTGAGGCGATGATATTATCAGTGTAAATCAGGAGTAATATGATTTCGGTTTTCAATCTCGGAAATCATATGAACCGAGTTCATTGAAGACAGAATTGATTAAGAACGTGGGTTGTAATTGGCATTGAATCATCGGTTACACTCAGAACTCGCGACCACACCAAAAGTTTTCTGGTTAATTGAAAGCCGTTGAGCGGTTTCAGTTCTTGGCGCAAACAGATGAATTCACGGGTGCAACTTAAGTTTTATTTAATTCATTGATTACACAAACGAGTCAAGTGGCGGGGTGGTTAAGTGTTTGTGTGTTAAATGAACCGGCTGACCCGGGTTCGAAACCCGGCAGCGGCATTTATTTTTTTCTTCAACCGTTTTTATTGTTTATTAACTATAGTTTATAATTCTAATATATTTATTAATTATGTATTGTTTAAAATTAAAAAGAGCATTAAATAAGCAACGAAAATTTGTAACTGACTATTCGATTAATAAACGAAGCGGGTTCTGAAACCCGTTTTTCGACGGATGTTACAGTATCCCCTACTTTTAGAAATTTCGTCCCGAAATTTAAGTAGTAGTGGTAACAGGAAAAAGATGCGGGTATTTTTCGCGCATTGAGTCTACACGTTCCCAAGTAAACTCAGGTCCTCGTTTCGACTCCCAACGTACCCTAACAATTGATATACGACTCTGTCTTAAACGTTTTTCCCCGAAGTCCATGATCTCTACTGGTCTTTCAATGAAGTGCATAGATTCATCGATCTGAATATCTTCTAGGGGAATATGGAGGTTTTCATCGGCGAGGCACTTCTTTAAGTTTGATACGTGGAATGTGGAGTGAATTCTGTTGAGTTCTTCTGGTAGGTCAAGCTTGTATGCTACAGGTCCTACTCTTTCGAGTATCTTGAAAGGTCCTACGTAGCGTGGTGCTAGCTTGCCCTTCTGGCCAAAACGAACTACTCCCTTCCACGGTGATACTTTTAAAAGTACTTGATCACCAACGTTAAACTCCAAAGGCTTTCGTCGTTTGTCTGCATAACTCTTTTGACGACTTTGTGCCGCTAGAAGATTGTTTCGAATTTGATGGATCTTGTCTGTTGTTCTTGAATCAATTCTGGACCGGTGATTTGAGCTTCCCCAATTTCGTGCCAACATACTGGAGATCGGCACTTACGACCATATAATGCTTCGAAAGGAGCCATGCCGATACTTGAGTGGTAACTATTGTTGTAGGAAAATTCAACTAATGGCAGATGAGAGTCCCAATTTCCCTTGAAGTCTATGACACATGCTCGAAGCATGTCTTCAAGAGTTTGGATGGTGCGTTCAGATTGTCCATTAGTTTGAGGATGAAAAGCGGTACTGAGGTCTAATCGTGTACCCAAGGCGGCTTGTACGGCTTGCCATGTTCGTGAAGTGAAACGACCATCACGGTCTGAAATGATGCTTAATGGTACACCATGACGGCTTACGATCTCGCTGATGTAGATACGAGCTAACTTCTCGTTCTTGAAGTCCTCGCGAATCGGAATGAAGTGAGCTGATTTTGTAAGACGATCAATGATTACCCATATAGTGTTATACCCACTGGAGGTGCGAGGTAACCCGGTAATGAAACCCATAGTTATGTTTTCCCACTTCCATACAGGTATTTCGGGTTGGACTAGAAGTCCTGAGGGTCTTTGATGTTCAGCTTTTACTTTGGAACATGTAAGGCACTTGGAAACAAAAACATCAATATCCTTTTTCATGCCAGGCCACCAGTAGGTGTATCGAAGGTCTTGATACATCTTGTCGGCTCCTGGGTGTACAGAGTACCGTGTTTTGTGCGCCTCATTCATAAGGAAATCACGAAGGTTATCGTGATCGGGAATCCATATGCGATTTAGATAGTATAGAATACCGTCGGATTTAGTTTCGATCTTAAGTTCAGCTCCACAAGACAGCTCATTGCGTACGTCGTTTTCTGTTACTGAAACATGTTGAGCTTCTCGGATTCGATCTTTGATGTCGGTTATGATTTGCGAACATAGAAGGCGAATGGAGTTCACATAACCTTTTCGACTGAGTGCATCAGCCACCACGTTTGCCTTGCCAGGATGATACCGAATTTCACAGTCGTAGTCGTTAAGAAGTTCGACCCATCTTCGTTGCCTCATATTCAACTCCTTTTGGTTGAAGATATGTTGGAGACTCTTGTGGTCAGTGTATATTTCACACTTGGTACCGTAGAGATAGTGTCTCCATATCTTGAGAGCGAACACAACGGCTCCAAGTTCTAGGTCGTGGGTGGTGTAGTTCTTCTCATGAACTTTGAGTTGCCTAGATGCATAAGCTATCACTTTTCCTCTTTGGATCAGTACACAGCCTAGTCCTTGCCCTGACGCGTCGCAATAAACCACGAAGTCATCACAACCTTCAGGAAGTGTGAGGATAGGTGCGTCACAGAGTTTTTGCTTAAGGGTTTGGAAGGCTTCTTCTTGTTTAGGTCCCCATATGAAGGGTTTTCCTTTATGAGTCAAAGCCGTGAGTGGTACAGCAATACGGGAGAAATTTGCAATGAAATGGCGATAGTAACCAGCCAAACCAAGAAATGATCTTACTTCGGTAGGGGTACGTGGCGCTTGCCACTCCTGTACTGCCTTGATTTTTGAGGGATCAACATGAATTCCCTTGTCATTGACGACGTGTCTAAGGAATTGTACTTCCCTTAACCAGAATTCACATTTCGAAAACTTAGCGTACATCTTTTCTGTCCTTAAGAGTGTAAGGATGAGTCGAAGGTGTCGTTCATGATCAGACTTAGACTTTGAGTAGATGAGGATGTCGTCGATGAAGACTATGACAAAACGGTCGAGATAGGGTTTGCAGACTCTGTTCATTAGATCCATGAAGACAGCTGGGGCGTTGGTTAAACCAAATGGCATAACCATGAATTCGTAATGACCATAACGAGTTCGGAAGGCGGTCTTCGGGACGTCTTCTTCATGTACTCTGAGTTGATGATAACCAGAACGAAGGTCGATCTTTGAAAAACAAGTGGCGCCCTGAAGTTGGTCTAGAAGGTCATCGATGCGAGGTAATGGGTAGCGGTTCTTGACCGTTAACTTGTTGAGTTCTCTGTAATCGATACACATGCGGAATGTTCCATCTTTCTTCTTCACAAAAAGGACAGGTGCACCCCAAGGCGATGAGCTAGGACGTATGAATCCTTTGTCAGGCAGCTGTTGCAGTTGACTGGCCAGCTCTTGCATTTCGGATGGGGCTCACCTATAAGGAGATTTTGCAACTGGTGTAGCTCCAGGTATAAGATCAATGCGGAATTCGACTTCTCTCACGGGAGGAAGTCCTGAAATGTCGTTAGGAAAAACTTGCGGAAAATCTTTTACTACTGGGATGTCTTCGAGTTTCTTCTCCTTGGTTCCCTTTTTGACGACGTGAGTTAGGAATGCGACATAATTCTTGCGGAGATATTTTCGGGCTTGAAGACAGGACATTAATTTGAGTCCTTTCGAAGGGGTTTCTCCAAAGATTCGTAGAGTCTGACCGTTTGTAAGAGGAATGCGAATAAACTTTTCGCGGCATACAACTTCAGCATGATGTTGGCTGAGCCAGTCCATACCAATTATAATGTCGAAACTTCCCAACTTCATAGGAATGAGGTCAACTGGAAAATCGTGATCGTTTAGGGTGAGAGTACAATTGCGTATAATAGAGTTTAATGAGACCGGTTTTCCGTCAGCAACTTCTACCGTTATGGATTCCATGAGTTTATCACGAGTTTGGTTGAGGACGGGTTCAAATTCTAAGGACACAAAACTCTTATCCGCGCCAGTATCAAATAACATGGATGCATAACTACCATTGATGAGAAACGTACCGTTAACCACGTTGTTGTCAGCCCTAGCTTGATTGGCGTTGATGTTGAAAGCTCTTCCCCTAGCAGGTGGAGGAGCTTGGTTAGCCTGGTTTACTGGATTTGCCAGAGCTTGGGCATGGATGATGTTCACCAAGCGTGGACAGGTGTTCCTGAAGTGGTTCGGGTCTCCACAGTTGTAACAGGCCCGCATAGGTTGCATCATGGGGTAGTTGGGTTGATAGTAGGATTGAGCTACATGTTGGGCAGGTGGTAGGAGTAAAGGTTGTTGGGCTTGACCCACTATCTGATGGTGGGTTTGGGTTGAGGGCTGATTGCGGTTCGTTCGCTGAAGTGCGCGACAGGTTTGGGTGGTGTGACCCGCACGGCCACAGCTGGTGCAATGTTGGCAGGGATGTTCAGGGAGGTGATGGTATTGACAACGGTTGCATTTTGGGTATGGGCCGAAGTATGGCTTTTTATAGAGTGCAGTTGAGGGGGCAACTTGGGTGATGGGTGCAGCAGTGATAGGGAGGTTTGTTTGTGTGACAGCAAAGTTTCTGCCGTTTCGTTTCCTCTTACTAGCAAACTTTGAGGAGGATGTGGAATGGTTTGAAGTTTGGCCCTCAATGGGGGCTTTCTTTTTCTCATCCTTAAATTTGCCGTTTTGGATGCGATTCTCTGTAAGCTCGGTAGCTAGTTCCATAGCAGCTTCAAGTGTTGCAGGCGAAGTGCTTAGAACTGAGTCTTGAATTTTCGAGGGGAGGCCTCGACTATAGTGTTCGACTAAACAGTATACTGAGGTGAACAAGTTGGGGATCATTTGGTTCAACTCTAGAAACCTTTTGTTGTAGGAAGTATGATCTCCTTCCTTTTGCTTTAACGAGTGAAATTCATCCTCTAACTTTTTAATCTCGCTTCTTGGACAGAAGTGTAACATCCGTCAAAAACCGGATTTACCAAACCCGCTCCGTTTAATAACCGAACAATCAGTTAAAAATTTCGTGGCGTATTTAATGCCCAAAATAATTTTAAACTATACATAATTAATAGGTATATTGGAATATATATTTATATTTGAAAAAGTATTAAAAATAATAAAATAAAAATAAAAGGCTGCTGCCGGGTTTCGAACCCGGGTCAGCAGCAGATTCAAACAAAGCCTTAACACCCTTCCATCCAACCACTGCGCCACTTGTATTTCTTGTTCAATATTGAAGACAATTAATTCATAACATGAATATCGAATTCAAAATCGATGCGCCCAATCGCAGTCGTCGAAAATCCCGACGATTTCGCCGAGATTGGACGGTTACTTCAGTTTTAACCGAAGCCTTAACTATGACATCGGTTAAAACCGACGTCTGAACCCGCGACGCAAGTCATAACCGCCGGAAAACGTAATGACCGACGAATCAAGACGGAAAACGGACTAAATACATCGATGTTCTGCCCTATAAATACCCCCTCAAACCTCTGCTAGCTTTTTCGCTCATAATCACACCTTTACCCGACGTAATTCCACTCGCCGGAAAATTTCTGCAACTCGCCGGAAAACCGAGCCTTTCACCTTTGAGCCTTACTGAACCCCCAGAGCTCATACCGAAGCCACCTACACTCACCTCAAGCTCGCTGAAGACCCTCTGCCGCAAGACACACGTCGCCGGAATAGTTTGCTGTCACCGGAGTTTCGCCGGCGAAACAGAGGAGTCCAGTTCGGTATACTTTACACTTAATCTTTCATTCTTTTTATTTATCTCACCTGTATTTAATCGCAACACACTAAAGAAACTTGATAAAATCATCGAACCAGTCGGACTCCGATTCTGGTTTAGTCTAACGAAGAAGACGAAGTTTCAGTTGTCTATAAGTTTAATTTAAATCAAGATATAACTCGGGTTAGACACACAGTCCAGCGGTGGACTGTGTGCAAATAAACACGCTTACGTCTTGAGTTCGATTCTTGTCCCACGCACACTCGCCTTAATAAAAATGTTCCTTTTTTAACCGAACCGGAGTCACCGCTTATAGATGTTAAGTTTAATAAAAACCGGAATAATAACCAAGATAGACACACAGTCCAGTGGTGGACTGTGTGAACATTTAATCACACGTCACGAGTTCGAGTCCGGACTACCGCACCGGTCCGGACAATTATCAAACTTTTTATTTAATACAGAAACGAAATTATTTAGTTTGTATATAAGTATAATAAAAATCAGATTATTTAACAAGTTAGACACACAGTCTAGCGGTGGACTGTGTGTTAACTCAACCCACAGGTCCCGGGTTCGAGACCTGTGGAGAACACCGGTTCGATGCATTAAAATCGTTTTTAAAAATAAATGATTTTCGGTTTAATTCAATTAATATATAAATATAATTAAAAACAGAAATATTTCAGGTTAGACACGTAGCTCAGTTGGTAGAGCTGCGTGCACGCAAACGGGAGGTCTCGGGTTCGAGCCTCACCCGGCGCACACAAATTACACAGTCTGACCGGTCAACAAGTCAACGGTCAACGGTCGCAAAAAGTCAACATTTTTTATTATTTTTATTTATTTATTTTATTTAAAAATCAATTAAAAATACTTAAAAATAACATTTTAAAGGTTAGAAAATAGCCTTAAACTCACAAAAATACACCCAACAATCCTACTAAAATGGATTAATAAAATCCGTTTACTTACCTAACCATTATGCCATTATCTAGGTTAGTTTCACTCGTGGTTAAAATCAAACTTCGTGCGCATTCAACATCATCAACCGAACGCACCCAATGTGAGTGAATCTTACAACTCCCCTTTTAATTACACGTTTTGGGGTGTGTCATGTGTCACAAAATTAACTCGTTTATTTAAACTAGTGCCATACCATATTGTGATCTAAACTTAGATTGTATATATATTGTTTGTAGTTGTGTATTTCATATTGTCAAGTTATATGCAATTCATTCATTAGGCCCATCAGTTCCTCGTGGGAGACGAGTTGAGCAACGCGTGCCTCAAAACAAATCCATTATTGTTCGTGTGTGTATTTTTTAGTTTATATTGTTTGTAGTTATGTATTTCATATTGTCAAGTTATATGCAATTCATTCATTAGGCCCATCAGTTCCTCGTGGGAGACGGGTTGAGCAACGCGTGCCTCAAAACAAATCCATTATTGTTCGTGTGTGTATTATTTAGTTTATATTGTTTGTAGTTATGTATTTCATATTGTCAAGTTTATGCAAATCATTCATTAGGCTCATCAGTTCCTCGTGGGAGACGAGTTGAGCAACGCGTGCCTCAAAACGATCCATTATTGTTCATGTGTGCATTATTTAATATTAAATGATTGGTGAATAAGTTTACATCTATTTTTACTCATGTGTGGTTGTGCACTTTATTTTATAATCAATTAAATAAACTTGTTCAAATGTTTTTCATAGGATTCACTCGCCAATTTTTTGTTGATCCAAAAACCATTTTTACACATGATACAGGTGAACAGGATGAAGCAAGGAAAACATAGGAAATGCCTTAGAAGAAAACAATGAAGCCTAGATTGATGTTTAGGACATGATGTAATAATGATTGTATATTTCCCATTAAAATGTATTAATGAATATGAAACGTTATAATAAATGTCATGAGCTTTGATGATAACCCAATCATGCCTCGATCACCTTTTCCGCTGCGGGTCGGGGTGTGACAGATTGGTATCAGAGCCATGACTATAGGGATATAGGATAGGTTATTAGACCCTTAGAGCCTATACTATAGTTTGCCTAAATTTTAATTGTTTAGGTGGTTACATACAAACTTATGATGTTTATTTGTTTCATATTTGTTTATACTTACAGTCAAACATACATACTTACATACACATTCATCATACATATCTCAATGTTCATACTTTTGTTATTCAAAGATTTTGTCGCAATTTTCAAATCCCATCAAAGTGAGTTCTGCGACGGGCATGTAGTAACTGGAAGGGTACAAGTACCGGTAGTCGGAACGTCCTGTCTAGGTTGGCATTCGTATAAATCCAATATAACGGACCAGTTTGCCTACCTGGGGACTAACGATGAGAGTACGAAGGACCTATTAGGCCAAAGCATGCCACACCAAACGTCGTTCGAACTAACCCCACTTTGAGGTGTCACCGTGTCTACACCTGGACACCTTCCGAATATCATACGTTATATACATATTTCTCGATTTTCTCTGGGTTTTAGTGTACGTGACCAGGCTAACACATGCGAACCATATGAAAAACCCGGTATTCATGGGGGCCCACATGATTACGAAGGTGAAGTATGACGGCATGCCAGGCCTAATGACGAGCAAAGCCCAAGACATCCTATGGATGTAGTAGATTTATTTTTCTATATTTATTTTATGAATGATCATTCCTAAATACGACCCATGATCCCAAAAACATCCAACTCATACTCATGATGCGTATTCCTTGTAGATGTCTTCTAACCTCGCCCGTAGGAAGATGAGAGCAGGAAAAGCCCGCGAGCGCATGGCTGCCCTAATCGCTCAACAAATGGCTGCCGTAATACCCAACATTGTAATTCAAGTCCAACAAGCCCTTACCGCTAATCCTGTCAACCAAGAAGATCAAAATGTTATCAACCCTCCCCCAAATACCACTAAATGCACCTACAAGCATTTCAAATCATGCGACCCTCCAAAATACGAAGGGACTGAAGGTGTCACCGCTCTCCTCCATTGGTTTGAAGAAATGGAGAACACTTTTCTAAATTGCGATTGTCCCGACGATCGCAAAGTGCGATATGCTACTGGTCGTTTATATGGAATAGCACTTACTTGGTGGAATACAGAGAAGGCCAAACGAGGCGTTGACGATGCTATGACTTTGACTTGGGAAGAGTTGAAGGAAATCATGACAAGACGGTTTTGCCCAAGGAGCGAAATCAAGAAATTAGAAGATGAGTTCTATTCGTTGAAGCAAAAGGAAGGCGACCACACCACCTACAACAAAAGATTCCTCGAGTTAAATCAAATGGTTCCCAACTTGTTCACTCCCCTCTACCGTTTGATCGAGCACTACATTCGAGGTCTTCCGTCAAAGATTCAAGACTCTGTAATAAGTACCACGCCTGCAACTTTGGAAGCAGCAATGGAGTTAGCGACAGAGCTCACCGAGAACCGAATCCGGAACAAAGACTTCAAGGAGGAGAAGAAGAAGGATAAAGCATCAACTGAAACTTCAAACTCCACCCAAACCGAATCCCCTTCTCAACCCATTTCTAAGAGAAAAAGAGACGGGCAACTTTTCGCTACTATCCAACGTAATCAACCAATTTCACACGCCATACCCATCCAAGCTATCCCAATCACTCAAGTAGCACCCAACTCAACTTACCCAAATAAGAAACCATATCTTAGACCTCACCCTCGATGTAACACCTGTTTTTATCACCATCCATCTACCTTACCTTGTCGACTATGTGCGAATTGTGGACGCTATGGTCATTTGAGCAAGGTTTGCCGCACCCCTCAAAACCAAATCTCTCCCCCTACTCAAAACATGATCCAAACCTATCAACAACCTCAATACCCCATGTTACCTTATGTTCGAGCTTGTTTGAATTGTGGCGACCCTACCCACTTTAGAAACACGTGCCCTCGATTAGTTAACATCATAAACACTCAAGCTCAATCAAACCCAGTTAACCAAGTAAATCAAGAAAACCCAATCACTAGGCCACCAGCAAGAGGAAGAGTTTTCAACATCAACGCCAATCCTGTCGAAGATAATGACGGCCCAAACGAAACCACCCAACTAGTCCTCTTCACCGAAAATCACGATTCAACTCCAATCGTTTAGTTTTATGTTTTTCTTTATCACATAGAAACAATCATAACTTAAGGATAAAGCCAATGGGAATTTGACAAGAATATGGTGGATACGCCGCTAGTACTTCCTATATATAAGTATTCTTGCCAAAGGATCAGAGGCATTATCTGGCGGTTATGAGAGGTTCCATGTATAAACTGTTTGAGTGATTATTGTTTATTATTTTCAGTACATGCAATACGATCGGCTCCGTTGGATTGAGCCTTGATCGCACAGACATTTTTCATTTTCAGTACATGCAATACGATCGGCTCCATTTGATTGAGCCTTGATCGCACAGACATTTTCATTTTCAGTACATGCAATACGATCTTGTGGTTGTTGTGTTTGTTGTAGAGTCACATAGAACTAATCATAACTTGCGGATAAATTCAATGAAAATTTGACGAGAATATGGTGGATACGCCGCTGGTACTTCCTATATATAAGTATTCTTGTCAAAGGATCGGAGGCACTATCAGGCGGTTATGAGAGGTTCCATGTATAAACTGTTTGTGTGATTATTGTTTAGATTAAGTTCATTATCTTCAGTACATGCAATATGATCGGCTCCGTTTGATTGAGCCTTGATCGCACAGACATTTTTCATTTTCAGTACATGCAATACGATCGGCTCCGTTCGATTGAGCCTTGATCGTACAGACATTTTACATTTTCAGTACATGCAATATGATCTTTTGGTTGTTGTGTTTGTTGTAGAGTCACATAGAACTAATCATAACTTGTGGATAAAGTCAATGAAAATTTGACAAGAATATGGTGGATACGCCGCTGGTACTTCCTATATATAAGTATTCTTGTCAAAGGATCGGAGGCATTATCAGGCGGTTATGAGAGGTTCCATGTAGGATTTAGTATGTTTTGGTTGAAGTTTGTTCATCATACATTTCAGTGTATTCAATTTCATCATTTATAGAAGTTGAGCTATGTCTCACTTCCACAATGACTAACCTCTCCATCATAACAAACGAGAGAGGTACTGTCATCATTCAAACATGTATACTATCAGAATTTAGACTCAAGCTGTGGTTGTTGTGTTGTTTATGTTTTAGAGTCATATAGGACTAATCATAATTCACTGATAAAACCAATGGAAATTTGACGAGAATATGGTGGATACGCCGCTGGTACTTCCTATATATAAGTATTCTTGTCAAAGGATCAGAGGCATTGCCAGGCGGTTATGAGAAGTTCTATGTAAGATTTAGTAATTTCTTGGTAACTAATCATAACTTCCGGATAAAACCAACGAAAATTTGACAAGAATATGGTGGATACGCCGCTGGTACTTCCTATATATAAGTATCTTGTCAAAGGATCAGAGGCATTATCAGGCGGTTATGAGAAGTTCAATGTAGGATTTAGTATTGTCTTGGTTGAAATTTGTGTTACATTCATATCATCTCGCCATTTAAAGAAATTGGATTGTGTTCTATTTCTACATAAACTAACCTCTCCATCATAACGAACGAGAGAGGAACTGTCACCATTCAAACATCTATACTATCAGAATGTGGACTCAAATATTGGTTGTTGTGTTTATTTATGTTCTAGAGTTACATCATAGAACCAATCATAACTTACTGATAAAACCAATGAAAATTTGACAAGAATATGGTGGATACGCCGCTGGTACTTCCTATATATAAGTATTCTTGTCAAAGGATCAGAGGCATTGTTAGACGGTTATGAGAAGTTCCATGTAGGTTGTAGTATTAGAAATTTTGTTTTAGGATATAACCCTATCCTTCCAAACATATCAAAACTCTTACGCATGATATCATATTTAGTGAATCGACTCTGCTTATCAATATTTTTACCGTAGGCAACAAAAAGCGATTCCTGTAACAGGGTACTTAACCCTTACAAGGGACGTTACCGCCTCAAACAAAAACTTAAACTCTTACTCTTTTTCTAAGCATGTAACTGTCAAACTAAACACCATCTTTTTTTAGACAAATATGTCACTACTTAAATTTCGGGACGAAATTTCAAAAAAGCAGGGGATACTGTAACATCCGTAAAAAACCGGCTTTACCAAACCCGCTCTGTTTAATAACCGAACATTAAAAATTTCGTGGCGTATTTAATGCCCAAAATAATTTTAAACGATACATAATTAATAGGTATATTGGAATATATAATTTATATTTGAAAAAGTATTAAAAATAATAAAATAAAAATAAAAGGCTGCTGCCGGGTTTCGAACCCGGGTCAGCAGCAGATTCAAACAAAGCCTTAACACCCTTCCATCCAACCACTGCGCCACTTGTATTTCTTGTTCAATATTGAAGACAATTAATTCATAACATGAATATCGAATTCAAAATCGATGCGCCCAATCGCAGTCGTCGGAAATCCCGACGATTTCGCCGAGATTGGACGGTTACTTCAGTTTTAAACCGAAGCCTTAACTATGACATCGGTTAAAACCGACGTCTGAACCCGCGACGCAAGTCATAACCGCCGGAAAACGTAATGACCGACGAATCAAGACGGAAAACGGACTAAATACATCGATGTTCTGCCCTATAAATACCCCCTCAAACCTCTGCTAGCTTTTTCGCTCATAATCACACCTTTACCCGACGTAATTCCACTCGCCGGAAAATTTCTGCAACTCGCCGGAAAACCGAGCCTTTCACCTTTGAGCCTTACTGAACCCCCAGAGCTCATACCGAAGCCACCTACACTCACCTCAAGCTCGCTGAAGACCCTCTGCCGCAAGACACACGTCGCCGGAATAGTTTGCTGTCACCGGAGTTTCGCCGGCGAAACAGAGGAGTCCAGTTCGGTATACTTTACACTTAATCTTTCATTCTTTTTATTTATCTCACCTGTATTTAATCGCAACACACTAAAGAAACTTGATAAAATCATCGAACCAGTCGGACTCCGATTCTGGTTTAGTCTAACGAAGAAGACGAAGTTTCAGTTGTCTATAAGTTTAATTTAAATCAAGATATAACTCGGGTTAGACACACAGTCCAGCGGTGGACTGTGTGCAAATAAACACGCTTACGTCTTGAGTTCGATTCTTGTCCCACGCACACTCGCCTTAATAAAAATGTTCCTTTTTTAACCGAACCGGAGTCACCGCTTATAGATGTTAAGTTTAATAAAAACCGGAATAATAACCAAGATAGACACACAGTCCAGTGGTGGACTGTGTGAACATTTAATCACACGTCACGAGTTCGAGTCCGGACTACCGCACCGGTCCGGACAATTATCAAACTTTTTATTTAATACAGAAACGAAATTATTTAGTTTGTATATAAGTATAATAAAAATCAGATTATTTAACAAGTTAGACACACAGTCCAGCGGTGGACTGTGTGTTAACTCAACCCACAGGTCCCGGGTTCGAGACCTGTGGAGAACACCGGTTCGATGCATTAAAATCGTTTTTAAAAATAAATGATTTTCGGTTTAATTCAATTAATATATAAATATAATTAAAAACAGAAATATTTCAGGTTAGACACGTAGCTCAGTTGGTAGAGCTGCGTGCACGCAAACGGGAGGTCTCGGGTTCGAGCCTCACCCGGCGCACACAAATTACACAGTCTGACCGGTCAACAAGTCAACGGTCAACGGTCGCAAAAAGTCAACATTTTTTATTATTTTTATTTATTTATTTTATTTAAAAATCAATTAAAAATACTTAAAAATAACATTTTAAAGGTTAGAAAATAGCCTTAAACTCACAAAAATACACCCAACAATCCTACTAAAATGGATTAATAAAATCCGTTTACTTACCTAACCATTATGCCATTATCTAGGTTAGTTTCACTCGTGGTTAAAATCAAACTTCGTGCGCATTCAACATCATCAACCGAACGCACCCAATGTGAGTGAATCTTACAACTCCCCTTTTTAATTACACGTTTTGGGGTGTGTCATGTGTCACAAAATTAACTCGTTTATTTAAACTAGTGCCATACCATATTGTGATCTAAACTTAGATTGTATATATATTGTTTGTAGTTGTGTATTTCATATTGTCAAGTTATATGCAATTCATTCATTAGGCCCATCAGTTCCTCGTGGGAGACGAGTTGAGCAACGCGTGCCTCAAAACAAATCCATTATTGTTCGTGTGTGTATTTTTTAGTTTATATTGTTTGTAGTTATGTATTTCATATTGTCAAGTTATATGCAATTCATTCATTAGGCCCATCAGTTCCTCGTGGGAGACGGGTTGAGCAACGCGTGCCTCAAAACAAATCCATTATTGTTCGTGTGTGTATTATTTAGTTTATATTGTTTGTAGTTATGTATTTCATATTGTCAAGTTTATGCAAATCATTCATTAGGCTCATCAGTTCCTCGTGGGAGACGAGTTGAGCAACGCGTGCCTCAAAACGATCCATTATTGTTCATGTGTGCATTATTTAATATTAAATGATTGGTGAATAAGTTTACATCTATTTTTACTCATGTGTGGTTGTGCACTTTATTTTATAATCAATTAAATAAACTTGTTCAAATGTTTTTCATAGGATTCACTCGCCAATTTTTTGTTGATCCAAAAACCATTTTTACACATGATACAGGTGAACAGGATGAAGCAAGGAAAACATAGGAAATGCCTTAGAAGAAAACAATGAAGCCTAGATTGATGTTTAGGACATGATGTAATAATGATTGTATATTTCCCATTAAAATGTATTAATGAATATGAAACGTTATAATAAATGTCATGAGCTTTGATGATAACCCAATCATGCCTCGATCACCTTTTCCGCTGCGGGTCGGGGTGTGACAGATTGGTATCAGAGCCATGACTATAGGGATATAGGATAGGTTATTAGACCCTTAGAGCCTATACTATAGTTTGCCTAAATTTTAATTGTTTAGGTGGTTACATACAAACTTATGATGTTTATTTGTTTCATATTTGTTTATACTTACAGTCAAACATACATACTTACATACACATTCATCATACATATCTCAATGTTCATACTTTTGTTATTCAAAGATTTTGTCGCAATTTTCAAATCCCATCAAAGTGAGTTCTGCGACGGGCATGTAGTAACTGGAAGGGTACAAGTACCGGTAGTCGGAACGTCCTGTCTAGGTTGGCATTCGTATAAATCCAATATAACGGACCAGTTTGCCTACCTGGGGACTAACGATGAGAGTACGAAGGACCTATTAGGCCAAAGCATGCCACACCAAACGTCGTTCGAACTAACCCCACTTTGAGGTGTCACCGTGTCTACACCTGGACACCTTCCGAATATCATACGTTATATACATATTTCTCGATTTTCTCTGGGTTTTAGTGTACGTGACCAGGCTAACACATGCGAACCATATGAAAAACCCGGTATTCATGGGGGCCCACATGATTACGAAGGTGAAGTATGACGGCATGCCAGGCCTAATGACGAGCAAAGCCCAAGACATCCTATGGATGTAGTAGATTTATTTTTCTATATTTATTTTATGAATGATCATTCCTAAATACGACCCATGATCCCAAAAACATCCAACTCATACTCATGATGCGTATTCCTTGTAGATGTCTTCTAACCTCGCCCGTAGGAAGATGAGAGCAGGAAAAGCCCGCGAGCGCATGGCTGCCCTAATCGCTCAACAAATGGCTGCCGTAATACCCAACATTGTAATTCAAGTCCAACAAGCCCTTACCGCTAATCCTGTCAACCAAGAAGATCAAAATGTTATCAACCCTCCCCAAATACCACTAAATGCACCTACAAGCATTTCAAATCATGCGACCCTCCAAAATACGAAGGGACTGAAGGTGTCACCGCTCTCCTCCATTGGTTTGAAGAAATGGAGAACACTTTTCTAAATTGCGATTGTCCCGACGATCGCAAAGTGCGATATGCTACTGGTCGTTTATATGGAATAGCACTTACTTGGTGGAATACAGAGAAGGCCAAACGAGGCGTTGACGATGCTATGACTTTGACTTGGGAAGAGTTGAAGGAAATCATGACAAGACGGTTTTGCCCAAGGAGCGAAATCAAGAAATTAGAAGATGAGTTCTATTCGTTGAAGCAAAAGGAAGGCGACCACACCACCTACAACAAAAGATTCCTCGAGTTAAATCAAATGGTTCCCAACTTGTTCACTCCCCTCTACCGTTTGATCGAGCACTACATTCGAGGTCTTCCGTCAAAGATTCAAGACTCTGTAATAAGTACCACGCCTGCAACTTTGGAAGCAGCAATGGAGTTAGCGACAGAGCTCACCGAGAACCGAATCCGGAACAAAGACTTCAAGGAGGAGAAGAAGAAGGATAAAGCATCAACTGAAACTTCAAACTCCACCCAAACCGAATCCCCTTCTCAACCCATTTCTAAGAGAAAAAGAGACGGGCAACTTTTCGCTACTATCCAACGTAATCAACCAATTTCACACGCCATACCCATCCAAGCTATCCCAATCACTCAAGTAGCACCCAACTCAACTTACCCAAATAAGAAACCATATCTTAGACCTCACCCTCGATGTAACACCTGTTTTTATCACCATCCATCTACCTTACCTTGTCGACTATGTGCGAATTGTGGACGCTATGGTCATTTGAGCAAGGTTTGCCGCACCCCTCAAAACCAAATCTCTCCCCCTACTCAAAACATGATCCAAACCTATCAACAACCTCAATACCCCATGTTACCTTATGTTCGAGCTTGTTTGAATTGTGGCGACCCTACCCACTTTAGAAACACGTGCCCTCGATTAGTTAACATCATAAACACTCAAGCTCAATCAAACCCAGTTAACCAAGTAAATCAAGAAAACCCAATCACTAGGCCACCAGCAAGAGGAAGAGTTTTCAACATCAACGCCAATCCTGTCGAAGATAATGACGGCCCAAACGAAACCACCCAACTAGTCCTCTTCACCGAAAATCACGATTCAACTCCAATCGTTTAGTTTTATGTTTTTCTTTATCACATAGAAACAATCATAACTTAAGGATAAAGCCAATGGGAATTTGACAAGAATATGGTGGATACGCCGCTAGTACTTCCTATATATAAGTATTCTTGCCAAAGGATCAGAGGCATTATCTGGCGGTTATGAGAGGTTCCATGTATAAACTGTTTGAGTGATTATTGTTTATTATTTTCAGTACATGCAATACGATCGGCTCCGTTGGATTGAGCCTTGATCGCACAGACATTTTTCATTTTCAGTACATGCAATACGATCGGCTCCATTTGATTGAGCCTTGATCGCACAGACATTTTCATTTTCAGTACATGCAATACGATCTTGTGGTTGTTGTGTTTGTTGTAGAGTCACATAGAACTAATCATAACTTGCGGATAAATTCAATGAAAATTTGACGAGAATATGGTGGATACGCCGCTGGTACTTCCTATATATAAGTATTCTTGTCAAAGGATCGGAGGCACTATCAGGCGGTTATGAGAGGTTCCATGTATAAACTGTTTGTGTGATTATTGTTTAGATTAAGTTCATTATCTTCAGTACATGCAATATGATCGGCTCCGTTTGATGGAGCCTTGATCGCACAGACATTTTTCATTTTCAGTACATGCAATACGATCGGCTCCGTTCGATTGAGCCTTGATCGTACAGACATTTTACATTTTCAGTACATGCAATATGATCTTTTGGTTGTTGTGTTTGTTGTAGAGTCACATAGAACTAATCATAACTTGTGGATAAAGTCAATGAAAATTTGACAAGAATATGGTGGATACGCCGCTGGTACTTCCTATATATAAGTATTCTTGTCAAAGGATCGGAGGCATTATCAGGCGGTTATGAGAGGTTCCATGTAGGATTTAGTATGTTTTGGTTGAAGTTTGTTCATCATACATTTCAGTGTATTCAATTTCATCATTTATAGAAGTTGAGCTATGTCTCACTTCCACAATGACTAACCTCTCCATCATAACAAACGAGAGAGGTACTGTCATCATTCAAACATGTATACTATCAGAATTTAGACTCAAGCTGTGGTTGTTGTGTTGTTTATGTTTTAGAGTCATATAGGACTAATCATAATTCACTGATAAAACCAATGGAAATTTGACGAGAATATGGTGGATACGCCGCTGGTACTTCCTATATATAAGTATTCTTGTCAAAGGATCAGAGGCATTGCCAGGCGGTTATGAGAAGTTCTATGTAAGATTTAGTAATTTCTTGGTAACTAATCATAACTTCCGGATAAAACCAACGAAAATTTGACAAGAATATGGTGGATACGCCGCTGGTACTTCCTATATATAAGTATTCTTGTCAAAGGATCAGAGGCATTATCAGGCGGTTATGAGAAGTTCAATGTAGGATTTAGTATTGTCTTGGTTGAAATTTGTGTTACATTCATATCATCTCGCCATTTAAAGAAATTGGATTGTGTTCTATTTCTACATAAACTAACCTCTCCATCATAACGAACGAGAGAGGAACTGTCACCATTCAAACATCTATACTATCAGAATGTGGACTCAAATATTGGTTGTTGTGTTTATTTATGTTCTAGAGTTACATCATAGAACCAATCATAACTTACTGATAAAACCAATGAAAATTTGACAAGAATATGGTGGATACGCCGCTGGTACTTCCTATATATAAGTATTCTTGTCAAAGGATCAGAGGCATTGTTAGACGGTTATGAGAAGTTCCATGTAGGTTGTAGTATTAGAAATTTTGTTTTAGGATATAACCCTATCCTTCCAAACATATCAAAACTCTTACGCATGATATCATATTTAGTGAATCGACTCTGCTTATCAATATTTTTACCGTAGGCAACAAAAAGCGATTCCTGTAACAGGGTACTTAACCCTTACAAGGGACGTTACCGCCTCAAACAAAAACTTAAACTCTTACTCTTTTTCTAAGCATGTAACTGTCAAACTAAACACCATCTTTTTTTAGACAAATATGTCACTACTTAAATTTCGGGACGAAATTTCAAAAAAGCAGGGGATACTGTAACATCCGTAAAAAACCGGCTTTACCAAACCCGCTCCGTTTAATAACCGAACATTAAAAATTTCGTGGCGTATTTAATGCCCAAAATAATTTTAAACGATACATAATTAATAGGTATATTGGAATATATAATTTATATTTGAAAAAGTATTAAAAATAAGAAAATAAAAATAAAAGCCTGCTGCCGGGTTTCGAACCCGGGTCAGCAGCGGATTCAAACAAAGCCTTAACACCCTTCCATCCAACCACTGCGCCACTTGTATTTCTTGTTCAATATTGAAGACAATTAATTCATAACATGAATATCGAATTCAAAATCGACGCGCCCAATCGCAGTCGTCGGAAATCCCGACGATTTCGCCGAGATTGGACGGTTACTTCAGTTTTAACCGAAGCCTTAACTATGACATCGGTTATAACCGACGTCTGAACCCGCGACGCAAGTCATAACCGCCAGAAAACGTAATGACCGACGAATCAAGACGGAAAACGGACTAAATACATCGATGTTCTGCCCTATAAATACCCCCTCAAACCTCTGCTAGCTTTTTCGCTCACAATCACACCTTTACCCGACGTAATTCCACTCGCCGGAAAATTTCTGCAACTCGCCGGAAAACCGAGCCTTTCACCTTTGAGCCTTACTGAACCCCAGAGCTCATACCGAAGCCACCTACACTCACCTCAAGCTCGCTGAAGACCCTCTGCCGCAAGACACACGTCGCCGGAATAGTTTGCTGTCACCGGAGTTTCGCCGGCGAAACAGAGGAGTCCAGTTCGGTATACTTTACACTTAATCTTTCATTCTTTTTATTTATCTCACCTGTATTTAATCGCAACACACTAAAGAAACTTGATAAAATCATCGAACCAGTCGGACTCCGATTCTGGTTTAGTCTAACGAAGAAGACGAAGTTTCAGTTGTCTATAAGTTTAATTTAAATCAAGATATAACTCGGGTTAGACACACAGTCCAGCGGTGGACTGTGTGCAAATATAAACACGCTTACGTCTTGAGTTCGATTCTTGTCCCACGCACACTCGCCTTAATAAAAATGTTCCTTTTTTAACCGAACCGGAGTCACCGCTTATAGATGTTAAGTTTAATAAAAACCGGAATAATAACCAAGATAGACACACAGTCCAGTGGTGGACTGTGTGAACATTTAATCACACGTCACGAGTTCGAGTCCGGACTACCGCACCGGTCCGGACAATTATCAAACTTTTTATTTAATACAGAAACGAAATTATTTAGTTTGTATATAAGTATAATAAAAATCAGATTATTTAACAAGTTAGACACACAGTCCAGCGGTGGACTGTGTGTTAACTCAACCCACAGGTCCCGGGTTCGAGACCTGTGGAGAACACCGGTTCGATGCATTAAAATCGTTTTTAAAAATAAATGATTTTCGGTTTAATTCAATTAATATATAAATATAATTAAAAACAGAAATATTTCAGGTTAGACACGTAGCTCAGTTGGTAGAGCTGCGTGCACGCAAACGGGAGGTCTCGGGTTCGAGCCTCACCCGGCGCACACAAATTACACAGTCTGACCGGTCAACAAGTCAACGGTCAACGGTCGCAAAAAGTCAACATTTTTTATTATTTTTATTTATTTATTTTATTTAAAAATCAATTAAAAATACTTAAAAATAACATTTTAAAGGTTAGAAAATAGCCTTAAACTCACAAAAATACACCCAACAATCCTACTAAAATGGATTAATAAAATCCGTTTACTTACCTAACCATTATGCCATTATCTAGGTTAGTTTCACTCGTGGTTAAAATCAAACTTCGTGCGCATTCAACATCATCAACCGAACGCACCCAATGTGAGTGAATCTTACAACTCCCCTTTTTAATTACACGTTTTGGGGTGTGTCATGTGTCACAAAATTAACTCGTTTATTTAAACTAGTGCCATACCATATTGTGATCTAAACTTAGATTGTATATATATTGTTTGTAGTTGTGTATTTCATATTGTCAAGTTATATGCAATTCATTCATTAGGCCCATCAGTTCCTCGTGGGAGACGAGTTGAGCAACGCGTGCCTCAAAACAAATCCATTATTGTTCGTGTGTGTATTATTTAGTTTATATTGTTTGTAGTTATGTATTTCATATTGTCAAGTTATATGCAATTCATTCATTGGGCCCATCAGTTCCTCGTGGGAGACGAGTTGAGCAACGCGTGCCTCAAAACAAATCCATTATTGTTCGTGTGTGTATTATTTAGTTTATATTGTTTGTAGTTATGTATTTCATATTGTCAAGTTTATGCAAATCATTCATTAGGCCCATCAGTTCCTCGTGAGAGACGAGTTGAGCAACGCATGCCTCAAAACGATCCATTATTGTTCATGTGTGCATTATTTAATATTAATTGATTGGTGAATAAGTTTACATCTATTTTTACTCATGTGTGGTTGTGCACTTTATTTTATAATCAATTAAATAAACTTGTTCAAATGTTTTTCATAGGATTCACTCGCCAACTTTTTGTTGATCCAAAAACCATTTTTACACATGATACAGGTGAACATGATGAAGCAAGGACAACATAGGAAATGCCTTAGAAGAAAACAAAGAAGCCTAGATTGATGTTAGGACATGATGTAATAATGATTGTATAATTCCCTTTAAAATTGTATTAATGAATATGAAACGTTATAATAAATGTCATGAGCTTTGATGATAACCCAATCATGCCTCGATCACCTTTTCCGCTGCGGGTCGGGGTGTGACAAGAAGCGTCTCGTCATGATTTCCCTTAACTCCTCCCATGTTAAGGCCATTGCATTTTCGATTCCTCTTTTACCTTTTTCTGTATTCCACCAGGTAAGAGCTACTCCAAACAGTCTCCCGGTTGCGTAACGTACCTTGCGATCCTCGGGACAATCGCAATTGAGGAAGGTGTTTTCCATTTCCTCAAACCAGTGGAGGAGAGCAGTGACACCTTCGGTCCCTTCATATTTCGGGGGATCGCAAGACTTGAAGTGTTTGTAAGAGCACTTTTTGGAGGGGGAGTTGTCGACGTTCTGGTCTTCTTGATTGGGAGGGTTGATGGGATTTGCGGCGAGAGCTTGTTGGACTTGAATTACGATGTCAGGAAGCACCGCGGCCATTTCTTTTGCAATTTGGGTGGCCAAGCGTTCGTTTGACCTTCCTGGCCTTCTACCTCCACGTAGCTGCCTAACCGACATCTACAGGAACATACATAGGAAGATTGTGAGTTTAAGAAGTTTGTAGGTGTCATGTGTCGCTAAAAGTAATAAAATAACATAATCATCAATAATGCAACTACATCCATAGGATGTCTTGGGTTTGCTCATGTTTGGGCCTCAAATGTCCCCCATACCATCGCCTGTATAGTCATGTGGGCCCTCATGACTATTGGCTTAGTAGGATTCACATTGGTGTTGGCGGTTTAACACTCGCATCACCCAAATGAAAACCATGAAATATGATTGCGAGATAGATGGTAGGAGGGTGTCCAGGTATAAACATAATGACAACTCAAAGTGGGGTTAGCTTACACGACGTTTGGTATAGCATGCTTTGGCCTAATAGGTCCTTCGTACTCTCATCGTTAGTCCCCAGGTAGGCAAACTGGTCCTTTATTTTGGATTTATACGAATGCCAAGTCTAGACAGGACGTTCCGACTACCGGTACTCGTACCCTTCCAGTTACTACATGCCCGTCATGGGAACTCACTTTGATGTGATTTGAAAATACAAAAATCGTTGCAAAAATCATAGATATTGTGAGGTGTGTGCTCTCTCATGGATATGATATGTTATGAGGATATGATTCATGATGAGCATTGTATATTAATATGTACTTATGAACATGCTTGCATAACATTGAATGTAACAATAAACATAAAGCATATAAACATCATGAATTTTGTATGTAACACATAAACAATTTTAAAATTCTAATCAACTATAGTATAGGCTCTAAGGGTCTAATAACCTATCCTATATCCCTATAGTCATGGCTCGGATACCAATCTGTCACACACCCGACCCGCAGCTGAATAAGAGTCGGGGCATAATTGGGTTATCACCAAAGCTCATGATGTTTACTAAAATGTTTCATATTTATTAAATTCAAGTTACAACTTCAATATTCAAAACAAGTTCATACAATTACAAGGAAAATGAAACTAAGTAAAACAATCCAAAGCCTAAACTAATTTATTCTTCTAGGCCGTCCTATATGTTTCTTGCTTCAACTGGATCACCTGTATCATGTGTAAAAATGGGTAATTTTGGATCAACAAAAGTTGGCGAGTGAACCTTGTTAAAAACATTTGTTATTGATTTCTTTTTTTATTTAATATGGAAAAATTGTGCAATAATCATATGTGAGCAAACGTAAATGAACAAATAATCACAAACCACCTTGAATGAGTATATGACATGAATGATAATTGTATATGTTGGCAACGTCACGTTCCGCTCATAGGTAATGGGGAACGGACGAGCCCATGATGATGTATGTGAGATCAAGGCTCAATCAAACGGAGCCGATCGTATGTTGGCAACGCCACGTTCCGCTCATAGGTAATGGGGAACAGACGAGCCTATGATGATGTATGTACTGGAAATGATAAATTTAATCTAAACATTAACCACACAAACAATTGATACATATTGGATACACATTTGATCATGGATATGATGGATGAAGTGTTTTAATGTAATAAGTAATAAGCGACACATGACACACCCCAAAATGTGATTAAAACGGGGAATTGGTAGAGATTCACTCACATTGGGTGTGTTCTGTTGATGTTGATGGATGCGCACGAGTTTTGGAATTTGATCGACGAGGAAAACTATCCTAAAAATAATCACGAAATAGTTTGGTAAATAAATGGATTCTTAGGTTTATTTTTGTGAGTTTAAGGACTTTTTCTAACTTTAAATATATTATTTTTAAGTATTTTTAATTGATTTTTAAATTAGATAAATAAATAAAAAGAATCTAATTTTTTGACTTTTTGACCGTTGACCGGTCCGTTGACCGGTCGGACTGTGAGTAATGTGTGCGCTGAGTGAGGTTCGAACCCGGGACCTCTCGTACGCGACCTCTCCTACGCGTGCACGCAGCTCTACCAACTGAGCTACGTGTCTAACCCGAAATATTTCCGATTTTAATTATACTTATATACTATTTAGATTATTCAGAATTCTATTTAATTTAAAAAGGTTTTTAAATCATTGAACCGGTGTGAGGGCCTGGACTCGAACCCGCGTCCATAGCCTTGTATTGCACACAACCCGACCAACTGGGCTGTGTGACTAACCCGAATGATATGCGATTTTAATTACATTTATTTACTATCTGCGCCTTAATATATATCAGTATTAAAAAATGGTAAGAACCGGGCAGCGTGTTAGGACTCGAACTCGGGACCATGATATTAAATTTGCACACAGTCCACCGCTGGACTGTGTGTCTAACCCGGTATAATATTCGGTTTTAATTAAACTTATACACATACTGCCTTCGTCTTCTTCATTTATAACGACACAGACAAAGATGTCCGACTGTTCTTGCTTAAATCGTTCGTCTAACATATAAATGATTGAAATGTAATGGATAAGGAGGGTTTTGGAAATGAATGTACCGAAAAAGATGTTTTTCTCAGAACTCCGGCAAGGGTCGTCGGCTCTGATTTATGAATTCCGTATGAGCGGATCAATTAACAGTTTTGATCAATTAGTTGTGAAATTAAGTTACTATACAAGAGATATCAGGGGGTTTAGATGATTGTACCGATTTACAGTGTGATTTCGGAAATTTCCAGAGATTTTCCGGCGAGTGCAAATTATCCGGCAACGTCGTCTGGGACCGATTCTGATTGAAGGATTGAAGTTAGTATAAGTCTAACAATGGATTGAAACGAAAGAGTTGAGAATTTACCGATTTTGTGTAGGTCTCGGTTTCCGGCGAAAGTCCGGCGATAGCAGATAGTGATTCCGACGAACAGAAGTTAGAGTGAAAATGAAATTGAGGGTGTTGCGAGTGTTTCCGAGATGTGAGGCGATGATATTATCAGTGTAAATCAGGAGTAATATGATTTCGGTCGTCAATCTCGAAAATCATATAACCGAGTTCATTGAAGACAGAATTGATTAAGAACGTGGGTTGTAATTGGCATTGAATCATCGGTTACACTCAGAACTCGCGATCACACCAAAAGTTTTCTGGTTAATTGAAAGCCGTTGAGCGGTTTCAGTTCTTGGCGCAAACAGATGAATTCATGGGTGCAACTTAAGTTTTATTTAGTTCATTGATTACACAAACGAGTCAAGTGGCGGGGTGGTTAAGTGTTTGTGTGTTAAATGAACCGGCTGACCCGGGTTCGAAACCCGGCAACGACATTTATTTTTTTCTTCAACCGTTTTTATTGTTTATTAACTATAGTTTATAAATTCTAATATATTTATTAATTATGTATTGTTTAAAATTAAAAAGAGCATTAAATAAGCAACGAAAATTTGTAACTGACTATTCGATTAATAAACAAAGCGGGTTCTGAAACCCGTTTTTCGACGGATGTTACATAAAATGCCAAAACAGGTCTGCTATATATGATCCAGAATAAACAGAGTTTAGAGTTACTCTTCTCAAAGACCGGCTACCAAACCGCTGATAGTTCTAACAACTGCCTTGTGCCAAAGCTCTGCTAGTTATAAAGACTGTTGTATCACCAAACCTCTGATAGGTCAAAGGTCTGCTTAAAGGCAAAGGTCTGCTAGAAGTCAAAGGTCTGATCATCCTTTGAAGAACATCTGCTAAATGCTTCATCAGAGTTTTATGCTTATAAGAGGATAGGATCATCAATGTTTTGCCATCAGTGCTTATATCCACTATTAGAGGATAGCTTAGGCAGTGGTTAGAGTTTGTTATTATTGTTAGATGTCACTGTCAATGTGATGTCAGCATAAACGATCAGCGGTTATGATTGTACTATATATAGACAGTGTTTGTACTTTTCTATTCAGCTTTTCACACTTGCACTTTTTGTACATTCCTTCTGTGTGTAGCTCGATGTGAGGGGGAGTTTAGTGATTCATTCATGTAATTACTTTGTAATTATTTCAATCTTTTGAGTAATGAAAATATGTTATGATGAAAACTATTCTCTCGTTGATTGTGTTATAAAGTTTTAACTGTTCTTCCGCTGCAAACTTCTTCATGATTTATCATTTTGTTATCAGTGTTAAAACGATACAATCAATTCAAACTCAGATCCTAACAATTGGTATCAAAGCTTGGTCAGTCAAATTGATCTAACCACTGATAGGTTACTCTGTCAGTGGTTAGCCAAACAACTGTCTTCCATAGTCAATCAGAGGTTACACGTGGACAGATGTTATTCGACAGTCGTTGCATCAGATACCACATCATCATCACTTTTTGAAAACCTTATAAAACCCTATTTCATCCGCAAACAGAGTTTTCACTTCTACTGTGCCATTTCAAAAATTTCTCAAAAATATATCCTCTGAAAATCATGGCACCCAAAGCGAAATTAACACAGGAACCACCAAAGCACACTCTAAACATCAAAAATCCACACAATTACCTTTGTACTTTTGAAAAGACCAAGAAAAATACAGAGTTTCATGAAAACATCGGTATCTTGTCTTCCTCAAAGTATAAGACTCTGTTAACCTGTAACGCTCTGATTTATCAAGATGCCCTTCGAGATTTCTGGGCAAATGCTGAGATTGAAAGTCTAAACAAGAAACCTTGGGCAATCACGTCAAAAGTGGGAGGGATTTTGGTTCCAGTATCCCCACAAACCATATCAGAGGTTTTTCAGATGAACGATCTAGAAGGTAAAATTTCTTTCCCTAAAAGTAAGTATCAAATTGTTTTGAAAAACAAAGGGTATACAGGAGATTTATCAAAAGCTACCATGAAAAAGGGAAAATTCCCACCTCCTATGAAATTTTTGTTTCATACCCTGCTCACATGTGTGTCAAATAAAACAACCGGTTTTGATGAAATACCATTAAAAATTCAATACTTGGGGTATGCTATTATGTCTAAAACTGATTACAATTACTCCCAAGTGTTGTTTAATGATTTGGTAATAAATCTAGAAAATATGAAAAACAAAAGGGAAAATGCTTTTCTGCTATTTCCAAGGTTTTTAAGTTATTATTTACTAAAGAAAATCCCAAAAGAAAGTGCACATGTTGTTGTTCAAGGTGTGCCTTTTCAAATAAACAGCTTATCATCTGAAACATATACTCGCCTTATGGCAAAGAGTCAAAAGTTTCAAAAACACAAGAAGGGGAGTCTGAGCAAAACTTGGATGAGTCCACATCCACTCCTCAGACTTCAGCTGCTGAGCCCACTGCTCTGGGTGACCACAGCAACACAACCACTGCTGTGCAACCCACACAAAAAACCACTAAAAAGACCAAAAAGAAACCCTCAAAACCCACCAAACCTATCAAAAAGGACCTTCTGGAAGATGAGATCCCAGAAGTTAATCCAGTGACAACACAAAAGTCACATGAAACCACTGTTGCTACTTCCTCACAACAGATGGTAGAAAGATCTCCACCTAAAACCGTAGCTCCTCATGATTCCTCACAAAAGGAACATGTTGTAACCACAGGGATCCCACAACTGATAACATCACCCTCATTTGAGAGTATGTTAAAATGTCCATCTCCTAGGACAAACCTGCTTTCCACTCCACTCTCCACATTTCATATCACAACAACCACCACATCACTGTTTGAAGCCTTTGATAGTCAGTTACAAAAGGCCACTCTCACCAACACATTACTGAGAGCAAAACTTCCACAATGGCTGTGTCTGATAAAAATCAACTGGTTATCCCACAAACAACTGAGGAGGCTACATCACTTAGATTTCATGAAATCCTTGATGATAGTTCAAATGGAGCAGCTACTACAGATGTTGAATCCACTGATTTACATCTGGATAGTAGTTTCGTATATAAGTCTCCTTTGAAGGCAACCACTGTTCCAGTGGGAAGACCCCAGTACCAAGAAAAATGGGCATCTAAGGTAGAAGCAAGTGATAAATCACATGCTCATGATACCCTAGATAAAACTACCACCTCTGGTAGGAGCTCAGATGATCCTATTAACTTAGAAGATTAGCTAAAACATAAAGAATTGATGGATAAAGTCACAAAGATTGAGGTATCAGTGGGAGATATAAAAAATGTGTTGCAACAGATGTTACATTCTGCAAAATCTCAAAACACTGCCCAATCCTCTGCTCAGGCCACCAGAATTGCAAACCAAGTGTATCCTCTGCTTTAACAACACTATCAGCATGCTAATCAGTTATATGATTCAAAAGTGCAGACATTCAAAGAAGAAGTTGAAGCAAGGTATAAAGACACACATGAAGAGCTTAAAGTGATCAAGAAAATTCTCATTCCTGGCACTACCCCTGCACCTATCTTCGAAAGAGTTGGTGATGTCAAAAAGGGGGAGAAAAATGACTCTGAGGAAAATCTCTCAGTAACTTCTGCTGAAACATCTGTCAAAGAAAATGAAAAGGGAGGTGATGAAACCCTGAAAATTCAAGCAGATAATGAAGATACACAAATGAGGATCGCTCAAAGTCATGTTAGGATAAAAGAGAAGGAGATGAAGGATATCACTGCTGGTCCCAAAACCACTGCTGGTATTAAAAGGCAAACCACTGACAGTTCAATTTTATTGCCTTCCTCATCTCAGCAACCACCTGTCACAGTAGCAGATGTTGATACTACTAAAAGTACAACAGATGTTACGACAGCAGTGGTTTGCACAAATGCCCCTGCACCAAAACTGGTTTATGCTAGAAAAAGAAGAAGAATGGCTACAGTGAATAATGATGACATACCATCTTCACTTGTTATCCAAACAAATCCAAAACCAGTTATCACCCATTCATCATCACTACAAATCAGCTTTGCTGAGTCACTCAAAGGTCAAAATCCAAAAAGAAATATTCCTATGGAAACATCATATCCTTTAGAGCTGGCTGCAGTAAAAGGAGAAATGCTACAATTCTATACAGAAGCTGATCCAACCAAAAGAACCTTCCCATCTTTTCATGGCTATAGAAATCCCAAAACCATTGAGGATTATCTAAAACTAAAGAATAGGCAAGCCAAAATCATGCAAAAGAAGAGAGTGAAGGAAAGGGTAATGCTTACTTGTCAAAATGGGAACAGCATGAGCTTAACAAGGTAAAGAAATTAGAAGAGTATGCAAGAGAGTTAATTGAGAAAATGACTGTGGATTCTCCAAAAGATGATCCTCAAAAGAAGAAAAGGGTAAACCTCATCAGATTTATCATGAGAGAAAAACCCTATCAAGCTGAGGAAAACCAGTTCAAAGAGTGGTCCATCCAAGCTCTCAAACAAGAAGCAGATAGAATTGGTAGGATGAAGAAAGACCCTCAAATAAGACAAAATGCACCAGATTAGAAAGATGTTAAGAACCTTAGTGCAGATCTGGTCTTAGAAACAACCATCCAAGCCCTCAACCAAAAGAAGAGGCAGCTGCAGATGGATAAGCAAGATCAGCAAAGGGATGCTAACAAAAGTAAGCAGGCTATCACAAAGGAACCTTTGCCTGACTTGAATAAAGAACCATTGAAGCCTTTAGCTAAATTTGAAGATCTTTTTCAAAAGCTTTCAAGAAGTTCACCTTTTCAATTCTCATCACAAATAACTCCTCTCCCAAGAAACCCATTGAACTCAAAAATACTAAAGTGGCTCTCTGATAAAAAGACCCATGTATTGACTCTGCTCAGGTCCAATGGGAAAGTTGTGAGTATATCAAGGAAGGATGCACTAAGCCTGGGTGTAGCTGACCTTCAAGATCTTTTGGAACTACAACTGTGCAGGGATGAGGATGATGAAGATTCCTTGAACTTTGAATCACAATTCAAAGTACAAATCAGGGAAAAACTGATGAGACATAAAGATCATGAATAAAGAAGAGTTTTGGCATCATCTATTCTAGGGGGAGATTGTTGGGATTGAACCCTACAAAAGAAAAGATGATAAAATGCCAAAACAGGTCTACTATATATGATCCAAAATAAACAGAGTTTAGAGTTACTATTCTCAAAGACCGGCTACCAAACCGCTGATAGTTCTAACAACTGCCTTGTGCCAAAGCTCTGCCAGTTATAAAGACTGTTGTATCACCAAACCTCTGATAGGTCAAAGGTCTGCTTAAAGGCAAAGGTCTGCTGGAAGTCAAAGGTCTGATTATCCTTTGAAGAACATTTTCTAAATGCTTCATCAGAGTTTTATGCTTATCAGAGGATAGGATCATCAGTGTTTTGCCATCAGTGCTTATATCCACTATCAGAGGATAGCTTAGGCAGTGGTTAGTGTTTGTTATTATTGTTAGATGTCACTGTCAATGTGATGTCAGCATAAACGATCAGCGGTTAGGATTGTACTATATATAGACAGTGTTTGTACTGTTCTATTCAGCTTTTCACACTTGCACTTTTTGTACATTCCTTCTGTGTGTAGCTCGGTGTGAGGGGGAGTTTAGTGATTCATTCATGTAATTACTTTGTAATGATTTCAATCTTTTGAGTAATGAAAACATGTTATGATGAAAACTATTCTCTCGTTGATTGTGTTATAAAGTTTTAACTGTTCTTCCGCTGCAAAGTTCTTCATGATTTATCATTTTGTTATCAATTTGGTTAAAACGATACAATCAATCCAAACTCAGATCCTAACAAGATCATTTAAGCTTGGCTCGTTTCAAGCTTTTTTCCAGTCGAGCTCAAGTAATTTGCGAGTGGCTCGACTTGTTTACACCCTATATAAAACAAGCACCCTATTTGATATTTGATGAGGAATCTACACGAAACCATGAACATCCACTCGAAACCTAAACCCCGATCTTTAATTTTCTTACGGGCTGTTTGTTTAGTTTCTTAATGAGGCTATTAAGGGTTCAGATCTCTTAGAATCTCTTACTGGTTTAGCATGTAATCATCTAACTGTTTGCTTACCGAGCAAATGTCTGAGTGATTCAGACATTTGCCTCTGAATGGCTAAGCATTATATTGAGTCTGAATGGTTAAAAGCTCTTATCTGAATTAGTCAGACATTTACCTCTAGATGGTTAAGCATTATATTGGCTCTTAATGGTTCAAAACTCTAACTAGTTTAGCACTTACTCATTTGTAATCTGCCAAACAGCCCCTTAGTCTATCTGAGAAAGGTGATGAATGCAAATGAGGACAGTGGTGACAAGAAGGCTTCTTCCTTGTTAGGTTTTTAAACTACCATGTATCCCTCATGGGCTCCGACACATAACTCTTCCTCCCTGATGGGCTTTTAGCTTCATGGTACAATATTAAATTCATATTTTATTTAACTTTGGGAAGTTACACTTTTTATTAGGTCCATATTTCATTTAAGTTTGGGAAGTTACAATTTTTATTGGACCTTGCTAATTAAACACGCCCCACCTTATTTTTACACCCAAAAGCGCCCCGCTTTGGCCAAAGCGGGGCGTTTAGTGTTACTTTACCAGACATAAGGTGAAGTGATTGATGTAACATTTGTCAAAAACGGGTTTCCAAAACCAGCTCCGTTTTGTAATCGAATATCAAGTTATAAATGTCACGTTGTATATTTATGATTATTTTGATTTATAATGAAACATAATTAATAAACAAACTAAACTATAAAAATTATAGTTGATAAAAAGTTAGAACAAAATAATTAAAAATGAAATGTTGCTGCCGGGACTCGAACCCGGGTCAGCCAGAACTGAAATCCAAAGACTTAACACACACACACATCACCACTCCGCCACTTGTTGTTTTCTTTTATCTCTAGGAGGATCACAAGATTTGAAATGTTTGTATGAGCACTTGCTGGTAGAAGGGTTGTCGATGTTCTGGTCATGTTGTTGGGGAGGGTTAGTAGGATTTGTAGCGAGGGCTTGTTGTACTTGGACCACAATGTCAGGCAGTATCGTGGCCATTTGTTTCGCGATTTGTGTGGCCAAACGTTCCTGAGACCTTCCTGATCTTTTACCCCTTCGTTGTTGTCTGGACGACATCTACAGGAACATACATGAGAAGATTGTGAGTTTATGGTGTCTTTTTAGGTGTCATGTGTCTTTAAGGAAATGAAAATAACATAAATATCAATAATGCAACTACATCCATAGGATGTCTTGGGTTTGCTCATGTTGGGCCTCAATTGTCCCCCATACCTTCACCTATATAGTCATGTGGGCCCCCATGGCTACTGGCTTGGTAGGATTCACATTAGTATTGGCAATTTAACACAAAAATCATTGTAAAAGCAATCATGATGTGGTGTGTGCTTTCATGGATGTGATATGTTATGAGTATATGATTCATGATAGGCATTATATGATAATACATACTTATGAACATGCTTGCATAATATTGAATGTAACATTTAACATAAAACATATAAACATCATGAAATTTGGCATGTAACACACAAAAATCTAATAAGTTTCTAATCAACTATAGTATAGGCTCTAAGGGTCTAATAACCTATCCTATATCCCTATAGTCATGGCTCTGATACCAATCTGTCACACCCCGACCCGCAGCGGAATAAGAGTCGGGGCATAATTGGGTTATCACCAAAGCTCATGATATTTACTAATATGTTTCATATTTATTAAAGTCAAAGTTACATTTCCAAATATCCAAACATGTCCATACAATACAAAGAAAATAAACCAAACATAACAATCCCAAACTCTAAATCATTTTATTATTCTAGTTCAATCCTATGTGTTTCTGACTGCAGCTGGCTCACCTGTATCATGTGTAAAAATGGGGGTTTTTGGGTCAACATAAGTTGGCGAGTGAACCTTGTTAGATAAACATTTATTATTTATTTACTTGTTAGTTTATCAATGAAAAATTGTGCATAATCATAAATGAGCAAATGTAAATAATCAAGCAGTGGCAAATAGCAATCACAACTAAAACATACAATAACATATGATAGCATACATTAACATACCAACATCATACGATAAATAACATGAATGAATCTGTGTGATCAAGGCTCAATCAAACGGAGCCGATCGTATTGCATGTACTGAAAATGAAAAATGTCTGTGCGATCAAGGCTCAATCAAACGGAGCCGATCGTATGTGGGCACGCCGGGTTCACGCTCATAATGAAATGGGGAACATGCTCAATGCTCATAATGTAATGGGGAGCGGCGGCCTATGAAATTGCATGAACTGAAAATAATAAATTGCATCTAACAAGAACTACACAACAGTTGAAACAAACTGAATACACATGTTCATGATATGATGTATGCACAATGATTTAAATATAATATATAGCAAGACACATGATACACCCCAAAACGTGATTAAAACGGGGAATTTGTAAAGATTCACTCACATTGGGTGCGTTGGATTGGAGATGATGAGATGCGCACGAGTCGGGAGAAATGAACAACGAGAATTACTAACCTAAATAATGACGGAAAAATATAGTAAATGAGTGGATTTTATTAAGAATTTTAATGAAATTTTTAGATATATTTTTGTGAGTTTAAGGCTATTTTCTATCTTTAAAAATGTATTTTTAAGTATTTTTAATTGATTTTTAAATTAAATTAAATAAATAAAAATATAAAAAAAAACGTTGACTGTTGACCCTTGACCGTTGACTTGTTGACTTGTTGACCGGTTCGGTCAAAGTGCATGAATGCGCTGGGCGAGACTCGAACCCGAGACCTCCCGTACGCGTGCACGCAGCTCTACCAACTGAGCTACGTGTCTAACCCGAAATAATCTTGTTTTTAATTATATTTATATACTAATTCGATTTAACCAAAATTCTTTTAATTTCAAAAACATTTTAATTCAACAACCCGGTGCCAGTAACAGGTTTCGAACGCGTGACGTGCGACTTAGTGTTGCACACAGTCCTCTTTGTATTGTATGGACATGTTTGGATATTTGGAAATGTAACTTTGACTTTAATAAATATGAAACATATTAGTAAATATCATGAGCTTTGGTGATAACCCAATTATGCCCCGACTCTTATTCCGCTGCGGGTCGGGGTGTGACAGATTGGTATCAGAGCCATGACTATAGGGATATAGGATAGGTTATTAGACCCTTAGAGCCTATACTATAGTTGATTAGAAACTTATAAGATTTTTGTGTGTTACATGCCAAATTTCATGATGTTTATATGTTTTATGTTAAATGTTACATTCAATATTATGCAAGCATGTTCATAAGTATGTATTATCATATAATGCCTATCATGAATCATATACTCATAACATATCACATCCATGAAAGCACACACCACATCATGATTGCTTTTACAATGATTTTTGTGTTTTCAAATCTCATCAAAGTGAGTTCTCATGACGGGCATGTAGTAACTGGAAGGGTACCAGTACCGGTAGTCGGAACGTCCTGTCTAGGCTGGCATTCGTATAAATCCAAAATAAAGGACCAGTTTGCCTACCTGGGGACTAACAATGAGAGTACGAAGTACCTATTATGCCAAAGCATGCTATACCAAACGTCGTGTGAGCTAACCCCACTTTGAGTTGTCATTGTGTCTACACCTGGACACGTTCCGACCAAACATCTCATGAACATATTTTGTGGTTTGCATTCGGGTGATGCGAGTGTTAAATTGCCAATACTAATGTGAATCCTACCAAGCCAATAGCCATGGGGCCCACATGACTATATAGGTGAAGGTATGGGGGACATTTGAGGCCCAACATGAGCAAACCCAAGACATCCTATGGATGTAGTTGCATTATTGATATTTATGTTATTTTCATTTCCTTAAAGACACATGACACCTAAAAAGACACCATAAACTCACAATCTTCTCATGTATGTTCCTGTAGATGTCGTCCAGACAACCACGAAGGGGTAAAAGATCAGGAAGGTCTCAGGAACGTTTGGCCACACAAATCGCGAAACAAATGGCCACGATACTGCCTGACATTGTGGTCCAAGTACAACAAGCCCTCGCTACAAATCCTACTAACCCTCCCCAACAACATGACCAGAACATCGACAACCCTTCTACCAGCAAGTGCTCATACAAACATTTCAAATCTTGTGATCCTCCTAGAGATAAAAGAAAACAACAAGTGGCGGAGTGGTGATGTGTGTGTGTGTTAAGACTTTGGATTTCAGTTCTGGCTGACCTGGGGACTAACGATGAGAGTACGAAGGACCTATTAGGCCAAAGCATGCTATACCAAACGTCGTGTGAGCTAACCCCACTTTGAGTTGTCATTGTGTCTATACCTGGACACCCTCCTACCATACATCCCGCAATCATATTTCATGGTTTTCATTCGGGTGATGCGAGTGTTAAACCGCCAACACCAATGTGAATCCTACTAAGCCAATAGTCACGGGGGCCCACATGACTATACAGGCGATGGTATGGGGGACATTGGATACCCAAACATGAGCAAACCCAAGACATCCTATGGATGTAGTTGCATTATTGATGATTATGTTATTTTATTACTTTTAACGACACATGACACCTAAAAACTTCTTAAACTCACAATCTTCCTATGTATGTTCCTGTAGATGTCGGCTAGGTAACTACGTGGAGGTAGAAAGTCAGGAAGGTAAAACGAACGCTTGGCCACCCAAATTGCAAAACAAATGGCCGCGGTGCTTCCTGACATCGTAATTCAAGTCCAACAAGCTCTCACCGCGAATCCCATCAACCCTCCCAATCAAGAAGACCAGAACGTCGACAACCCTCCCTCCAAAAAGTGCTCCTACAAACACTTCAAGTCTTGCGATCCCCCAAAGTATGAAGGGACCGAAGGTGTCACTGCTCTCCTCCACTGGTTTGAGGAAATGGAGAACACCTTCCTCAATTGCGATTGTCCCGAGGATCGCAATGTACGTTACGCAACCGGGAGACTGTTTGGGGTAGCCCTTACCTGGTGGAACACAGAAAAGGGTAAGAGAGGAGTCGAAGATGCTATGGCCTTAACATGGGAAGAGTTAAGGGAAATAATGACAAGACGCTTCTGTCCAAGAAGCGAAATCAAGAAGTTGGAAGATGAATTCCATTCGTTAAAACAAAAGGAAGGAGATCATACTACCTACAACAAAAGATTTCTCGAGCTAAACCAAATGATCCCCAACTTGTTCACCCCAGTGTACCGCTTGGTTGAACACTACATTCGAGGCCTCCCCTCGAAAATTCAAGACTCGGTTCTAAGCACTTCACCTGCAACACTTGAGGTCGCAATGGAACTAGCTACCAAACTTACCAAGAATCGCATCCAAAACGGTAAATTCAAGGAGGAGAAAAAGAAAGCCCCCATTGAGGCTCAAACTTCAAACCATTATGTCTCCTCTTCGAAGTTTGCTGGTAAGAGGAAGCGAAACAACAGGAACTTTGCTGTCACACAAACAAACCCCCTATCACTGCTGCACCCATCACCCAAGTTGCCCCCTCAGCTGCACCATATAAAAAGCCATACTCCGGCCCATACCCAAAATCCAACCGTTGCCAATACCATCACCTTCTCGAACATCCCTGCCAACATTGCACCAGCTGTGGCCGTGCAGGTCACACCATCCAAACCTGTCGCATACTTCAGTGAATGAACCGCAACCAACCCTCAACCCAAACCCACCATCAGATAGTGGGTCAAGCCCAACAACCGTTACTTCTACCATCTACACAACATACGGCCCAATCCTACTACCAACCCAACTACCCCATGATGCAACCCATGCGAGCTTGTTACAACTGTGGAGATCCAAACCACTTTAGAAACACTTGTCCACGCTTTGTGAACATCATTCATGCCCAAGCTCAAGCAAATCTGGTAAACCAAGCTAACTAAGTTCCTCCACCTGCTAGAGGAAGAGCTTTCAACATCAACGCCAATCAAGCTAGGGCTGACAACAACGTGGTTAACGGTACGTTTCTCATCAATGGTAGTTATGCATCCATGTTATTTGATACTGGCGCGGATAAGAGTTTTGTGTCCTTAGAATTTGAACCCATCCTCAACCAAACTCGTGATAATCTCATGGAATCCATAACGGTGGAAGTTGCTGACGGAAAACCGGTCTCATTAAACTCTATTATAGGAAATTGTACCCTCACTCTAAACGATCACGATTTTCCAGTTGACCTCATTCCTATGAAGTTGGGAAGTTTCGACATTATAATCGGTATGGACTGGCTCAGCCAACATCATGCTGAAGTAGTATGCCGCGAAAAGTTCATTCGCATTCCTCTTGCAGACGGTCAAACCCTACGAATCTTTGGAGAAACCCCTTCGAAAGGACTCAAATTGATGTCCTGCCTTCAAGCCCGAAAATATCTCCGCAAGAACTATGTCGCATTCCTAACTCACGTCGTCAAGAAGGGAAGCAAGGAGAAGAAACTCGAAGATATACCTGTAGTGAAAGAATTCCCGCAAGTCTTTCCCGACGACATCTCAGGACTTCCTCCCATGAGAGAAGTCGAATTCCGCATTGATCTTATACCTGGCGCTACACCAATCGCAAAATCTCCTTATAGGTTAGCCCCATCCGAAATGCAAGAGCTGGCTAGTCAACTGCAAGAGCTGACTGACAAAGGATTCATATGTCCTAGCTCATCGCCTTGGGGTGCACCTGTCCTTTTTGTGAAGAAGAAAGATGGAACGTTTCGCATGTGTATCGACTACAGAGAACTCAACAAGTTAACGGTCAAGAACCGCTACCCATTACCTCGCATAGATGACCTTCTAGACCAACTTCAAGGCGCCACCTGTTTTTCAAAAATCGACCTTCGTTCTGGATATCATAAACTCAGAGTACATGAAGAAGACGTCCCAAAGACCGCCTTCCGAACTCGATATGGTCATTACGAATTCATGGTCATGCCATTTGGTTTAACCAACGCCCCAGCAGTATTTATGGATTTAATGAATAGGGTATGCAAACCCTACCTCGACCGCTTTGTCATAGTCTTCATCGACGACATCCTCATCTACTCAAAGTCTAAGTCTGATCATAAACGACACCTTCGACTCATCCTTACACTCTTAAGGACAGAAAAGCTGTACGCTAAGTTCTCGAAATGTGAATTCTGGTTAAGGAAGTACAATTCCTTGGACACGTCGTCAATGACAAGGGAATTCATGTTGATCCCTCAAAAATCAAGACAGTACAGGAATGGCAAGCGCCACGTACCCCTACCGAAGTAAGATCATTTCTTGTTTTAGCTGGTTACTATCGCCGCTTCATTGCCAATTTCTCCCGTATTGCTGTACCACTCACGGCTTTGACTCATAAAGGAAAACCCTTCATATGGGGACCTAAACAAGAAGAAGCCTTCCAAACCCTTAAGCAAAAGCTTTGTGACGCACCTATCCTCACACTTCCTGAAGGTTGCGATGACTTTGTAGTATATTGCGACGCGTCAGGGCAAGGACTAGGCTATGTACTGATGCAAAGAGGAAAAGTGATAGCCTATGCTTCTAGGGAACTCAAAGTTCATGAGAAGAACTACACCACCCACGACCTAGAACTTGGAGCCGTTCTGTTCGCTCTCAAGATATGGAGACATTACCTCTACGGTACCAAGTGTGAAATATACACTGACCACAAGAGTCTCCAACATATCTTCAACCAAAAGGAGTTGAATATGAGGCAACGAAGATGGGTCGAACTTGTTAACGACTACGACTGTGAAATTCGGTATCATCCTGCAAGGCAAACGTGGTGGCCGATGCGCTCAGTCGAAAAGGTTATGCGAACTCCATTCGTCTTCTATGTTCGCAAATCATAACCGACATCAAAGATCGAATCCGAGAAGCTCAACATGTTTCTGTAACAGAAAACGACGTACGCGATGAGCTGTCTTGTGGAGCGGAACTTAAAATCGAAACCAAATTCGACGGTATTCTGTACTATCTAAATCGCATATGGATTCCCAATCGCAATAACCTTCGAGATTTCCTTATGAATGAGGCGCACAAAACACGGTACTCTGTACACCAGGAGCCGACAAGATGTATCAAGACCTTCGATACACCTACTGGTGGCTTGGCATGAAAAAGGATATTGCTGTTCTTGTTTCCAAGTGCCTTACCTGTTCCAAAGTAAAAGCTGAACATCAAAGACCTTCAGGACTTCTAACCCAACCTGAAATACCTGTATGGAAGTGGGAAAACATAACCATGGACTTCATTACCGGGTTACCTCGCACCTCCAGTGGGTATAACACCATATGGGTAATTATTGATCGTCTTACAAAATCAGCTCACTTCATTCCGATTCGCGAGGACTTCAAGAACGAGAAGTTAGATCGTATCTACATCAGCGAGATCGTAAGCCGTCATGGTGTACCTTTAAGCATCATTTCAGACCGTGATGGTCGTTTCACTTCACGAACATGGCGGGCCGTACAAACCGCCTTGGGTACACGATTAGACCTCAGTACCGCTTTTCATCCTCAAACTGATGGACAATCTGAACGCACCATCCAAACTCTTGAAGACATGCTTCGAGCATGTGTCATAGACTTCAAAGGGAATTGGGACGCTCATCTACCATTAGTTGAATTTTCGTACAACAATAGCTATCATTCGAGTATCGGCATGGCTCCTTTCGAAGCTTTATATGGTCGTAAGTGCCGATCACCAGTATGTTGGCACGAAATTGGAGAAGCACAAATCACCGGTCCAGAATTAATTCAAGAAACAACAGACAAGATCCATCAAATTCGAAACAATCTTCTAGCGGCACAAAGTCGTCAAAAGAGTTATGAAGATAAACGACGAAAGCCCTTGGAGTTTAACATTGGTGATCAAGTACTTTTAAAAGTATCACCGTGGAAGGGAGTAGTTCGTTTTGGCCAGAAGGGCAAGCTAGCACCACGCTACGTAGGACCTTTCAAGATACTCGAAAGAGTAGGACCTGTAGCATACAAGCTTGACCTACCAGAAGAGCTCCACAGAATTCATCCCACATTCCACGTATCAAACTTGAAGAAGTGCCTCGCCGATGAAAACCTCCATATTCCTCTAGAAGACATTCAGGTCGATGAATCTATGCATTTCATTGAAAGACCAGTAGAAATTATGGACTTCGGAGAGAAGCGTTTAAGACGAAGTCGTATTCCAATTGTCAGGGTACGCCTGGGAGTCGAAACGAGGACCTGAGTTTACTTGGGAACGTGAAGACTCAATGCGCGAGAAATACCCGCACCTTTTTCCTGTTACCACTACTACTTAAATTTCGGGACGAAATTTCTAAAAGTAGGGGATACTGTAGCATCCGTCGAAAAACGGGTTTCCAAAACCCGCTTCGTTTATTAATCGAATAGTCGGTTATAATTTTTGTTGCGTATAAATGGTTCATTTTAATTTTAAACAATACATAATTAATAAACATTTTAGAATTTAAAAACTATAATCATTAAATGGTAAAAACAAGTGCTAAAAAAATAAAATCAAGCTGCCGGGTTTCGAACCCGGGTCAGCCGGATCAAACAAACAAACATCTCACCACTCTGCCACTTGACTCGTTTGTGATAACTATTAAAACAAATAATATTTATAATAAAACTCGAAATCAAATTCAGTAATCAGCGCGCCCAATCCGCAGTCGCCGGAATTACCGACGATTTCGCGAGACTTCGACCGTTTCCTTTGACTGAACGCGTGTATTAACTTCGACATCGGTTATAACGATGTCTAATCCCACAATCCCAGTTATAACCGCCAGAAAAGTTTTGACCACGAATCAAGATCAAATTCGGACTCGATTCATTCTGTTTCTTCCCTATAAATACACACCCAAGTCTCTGGTAACCTTTTCGCTCAAAATCACACAATTTATCGAAGTCTTAGCACTCGCTGGAGAAATTCTGCACTCGCCGGACTTTCACCGGAAAACCGAGACATACACCAAATCGGTAAATTTCTCGATTCTTTCGTTTTCAATCCATTGTTAGACATATACTAACTTCAATCCTTCAACCAGAATCGGTTCCAGACAACGTTGCCGGAAATTCTGCACTCGCCGGAAAATCTCTGGAAATTCTGAAATCACACTGTAAATCGGTACAATAATCTAAACCCCCTGATATCTCTTGTTTAGTCACTTAATTTCACAACTCATTGATCAAAACTGTTAATTGATCCGCTTAGACGGAATTCACAAATCAGAGCCGACGACCCTTGCCGGAGTTCTGAGAAAAACATCCTGTTCGGTACATTTGAATCCGTAACTCTCTTTATCCATTACATTTCAATCAATTATATGTTCGACGAACGATTTAAACAAGAACAGTCGAACATCTTTGTCTGTGTTTTCATGAATGAAGAAGACGAAGTCGAACATTGTGTATAAGTTTAATTAAAACAGGATATTAAACCGGTTAGACACACAGTCCAGCGGTGGACTGTGTGCAATCACACAGCGCACGTCACGATTCGAACCTTACAACGCACCGACTTTCCGAATTAAAACCAAAATTTTTAAAAACTGAATCAGATCAAGTCACAGTAAGTTTATAAGAATAATATAAACCATAAGTTAAACAGATTAGACACACAGCCCAACTGGTTGGGCTGTGCGCTTACAAACCAAAGGACCCGAGTTCGACTCCGGATCCCTGCAACCGGTTCGACATATAAACCCTTTTTAATATAAACCAAATAAATTAACATTTAAGTAATATATATATATATAATTAAAACATAAAATATTTCGGGTTAGACACATAGCCCAGTTGGTAGAGCTGCGTGCACGCGTAAAGGTCCCGGGTTCGAACCTCACTCAGTGCACACTCAACCACAGTCCGACCGGTCAACGGTCCGGTCAACGGTCAACGGCCGGTCAACGGTCAACAAAAGTAAAAATTTTTTATTTTTTATTTATTTATTTATTTAATTTAAAAATCAATTAAAAATACTTAAAAATAATATTTTTAAAGTTAGAAAATGACCTTAAACTCACAAAAATAAATCTAAAAATCCTATTAAAATTGTTATTTAAAAGTATTAGTCTCCAATAAAATCCAATTATTTACCGAACCATTTCGTTATTATTTTAGGTTAGTTCTTCCTCGTCGATCAAATCCCAAAACTCGTGCGCATCTAACAACATCAAAAGAACGCACCCAATGTGAGTGAATCTCTACCAATTCCCCGTTTTAATCACATTTTTGGGGTGTATCACGTGTCGCTTAATTATTTATTATATTTAAACACTTGTGCATCCATCATATCCGTGATCAAATGTGTATTCAATATGTATCAATTGTTGTGTGGATTATGTTTAGATTAAAGTTATCATTTTCAGTACATGCATTTCATTAGGCCCATCAGCTCCCGTGGGAGACGGGTTGAGTATCAGGTGCCTCATTCGATCGGCTCCGTTTGATTGAGCCTTGATCTCACATACATCATCATTCATGTCATTCGATCGGCTCCGTTTGATTGAGCCTTGATCTCAAATACATCATCATTTATGTCATTTACTCATCCAATGTGGTTTGTGTTTTGTTATATACATATGTTTGCTCACATGTGATTATTGCACAACTTTTCAATATTAAACACAACAAGAAAATTAATAACAATGTTTCTCAAGGTTCACTCTCCAACTTTTGTTGACCCAAAATATCCCCCGTTTTACACACGATACAGGTGATCCAGTTGAGGCAAGAAACACATAGGAAGGCTTAGAAGAATAAATCAGTTTAAGCTTTGGATTGTTTTACTTAGTTTCATTTTTCTTGTAATTGTATGGATTTGATTTGAATATTTAAGTTGTAATTTGAATTTAATAAATATGAAACATTTTAGTAAACATCATGAGCTTTGGTGATAACCCAATTATGCCCCGACTCTTATTCCGCTGCGGGTCGGGGTGTGACATATGTTGCATATGTGCATTATATGTTTTTTATTTTTTTAAGTTTTTTATATAATATATATAGCGAATTTTTATAAAAAAAATCAAAAAAAATTGATATGTTTTTTGGCTTTTTTTAGTTAGTTTTTTTAGTTTTCTCATTTAAACAAGTTTTCTCATGATCCATCCCATATATATATATATTTCTTACAAACAATAGCCACAACAACTTCTTAATTTATTTTAAATTTAAATTTTTTATCTTTTTAGTAATATAGTGAATCTTGGTATATATTGTTTTTCTTTTATAATTTTAAAATGCAACTTTTTCTAGAAATTTGAGTAAGCCGTTGAAATATACTTATTTTTAGTTTGATCTCGATAAAAGAAAACTTCAGTATTGAGGTTTGAGCAATAATCTACAAGAGTACAAAAGTAAATTTAATCAAAACCCACTTCACATTTAGTTTTATTTCTTAATAAGATAATGACGCGGTTTACCCTTTTAATTATTCTAATAATATAATGTAATATTTATATAATTTTAAATATAGTGTTGCAACATGTCGATTTTTATCTAGGTTTTGATAAATATTTTGTCCAAAGTTGATCGGATCAAATAAAATCGATTGTTTTTTGACGAGCAATACCGTCCGAATAGCACCACTATTCGTTTTATGGTCTCCGTTTATATTATAAAATTACAGAAAACAAAATTGTATTCCCAAAAAGTGTCTATTTTTTGTATCGTAAGCTATAGTGAGTGCCGACACCATATCGATACCATGACGAACCGAACAGATCCATCCCAACATATTAGTACCCCTTCGATTCTGACTGAACAACACTGATACCGGTATCGATGTCGCTATTGTTTTTTTGTGGGTTTCGATCCTTGTAAACATATGTTGATATTATTTTTGGACATATCACGACTTTATATACATGTATGTATATGTGTATGGGCTTCGGTTCAAATGAGATGTCGCTATTGTTTTTTTGTGGTTTCGATCCTTGTAAACATATGTTGATATTATTTTTGGACATATCACGACTTTATATACATGTATGTATATGTGTATGGGCTTCGGTTCAAATGAGAACCACCACGAGTGTGAGAACAATGAGAACTCCAACTTCCCGCGCGAGTTGGGTCACAATTTTTTGCACAAACGCAGATGAAAATACTATAAACATATCTGTAAAAAAACAAAAAAAATTGTCGACTCGGTAATTTTGCCTGATGTAAGTTTTGTTTACGCGCTGATTTAAATTTTGTTACGACGATAAATTTTTTTACACCTTATGTAAATTTGTGTATGCGGCATTTTTTTTTGCTGAAACAAGTGATTTTCTTTAAGATTTTTCTTTTTTTGGAAAAACCTTTTGGATAGCCTAGTTCTAATTGTTCTCACAACTGAAGGTGGTTCTTATTTTAACCTAACCCTATGTGTGTGTGTATATATATATATGTGTGTGTGCGATAAGGATCCGTTAGGAACCACCCTTTATTGCGTGCTCCGCAAGAACCAATATGAACACAAATAAAAATACCTAAAAAAATAAACACACAAATTTTTTTATTTTTTATTAAAATTGCTAAATTTCGTAACTAAAAAAATTGAACAACAATTACTGTTGTGCACATGTGCATATGTCGTATTTTTTTTAAATCGCGATTTAACTAACAAAAAACGGTTTTAGCATTTAGTTGTGGGGTTTAGCTTTATGATTTAGTTTTTAACATTTAGCTTGGATGAGGTGGGGGTAGCGAGGGAGTTTAGGTTTTTGATGGTGGGTGGGAGGGGGGTTAGGTTTTTTTGGTTGGTTATATATAAAAATATATTGGTGGGTGAGTGGGTGGGGCGGGTGTTTAGGTTTTTGGGTTGTGGTGGGGTGGGGTGAGGGTGAGTGTTTAGGTTTATAGGTGGTGGTGGGATGGGTTTACTATGTTGTGTTCACATTAATTCTCGTGGTTCTCGCATGAACTCTATCGTATATATATATATATATATATGGGGAAGGATCAAATGAGAAGAACATCAATTTGAGAAGAAAAAAAAGAAAAAAATATAATGGTAAAACAATAAATAGTTTATAACTTCGTACATTAGTTATTCTTTCTCTACATAATTAGTCAATTTCATTTATACTAGACACGTAAAGTTTTATCCTACATATATCCTACAGATTCTCAAATTTTATACTATGTATGTTGAATTTATCCTACACACCTCACAATTTATTCTATACTCTAAATTAATTTTTTATTTTAAAAAATATATATTTTGAAAATAAGTTACCGATTAATGTAGTTAGTATTGTGAGGGCCATGTGACACTGTTTGGTGTAACAAATATGAAAGAACTCACAGTTGCTTTCAAGCATTAAAATATAGTATGTAAACTATAAAGGTCATGGATATGCATCATAATTCGTCAAATAATCCAACATATCAAGTCATTTAAGTTTAAACATAATATTCAAAGTTATAATAGGTTAGTTATGGTCGTAGAATGGCAGACTTCATGATAGGGTAGCTTTCATTCCATGCCAAGTGATTTCCTATAAAGCATCACTTGTTCAACCTGAGATGCATTCTAACAATAGTTAGCTACATTATGCTGAATGAGTTCTAACTTGGTTAAAAACATGGACTTATCATTTTGAGTAAACTCATTTAATAAGCACTGTTAAAACATACTAAACATCAATAGTGTAAATCTGCATCAATCATCAATACAAACATCAAATTGTTAAGCAAACTTCAACGTTAACTACTTGTCACAAAGCCAAGTAGCCTTATACCAATATAAAAACTTCCCATTCCCGCTACGCCGTAGCACTTGTAGGATCTACCAATACTTTTCCAGTAATGGATACTAGACATCAATAACGCTAGCATCGAATGCTAGACATCGACACTTTATCAGATATCCTGAATAATTTAACATTTAATGACAATCATATAATATCAGTTATAATCATGTATGATCAAGCATGAGTGTGTAATGACTAACACTCACAACTCAGTTCTAATTAGGGATGACAATGGGTCCGGTTTAGGTAATCCCAACCCCATACCAGGTTAGATAAGCTTATCCCAAACCCGTCGGGTTTCTAGCGGGTAAATGCCCATCGGGTATCGGATATACACATGGGTTTCGGGTAAACTCGTTAATTTAAAGAGCTTACCCGTTGGGTATAACCGACCCAAAACCCATCGGGTATCTATCGGGTAACATTACTAATCGGTTACATTTAGTATTAGCACTATAAAAATATATATCAAATTGCTACAATGTATACGGAATAAAATACCTGTATGTATAAAAATTGGATGTATCATATATCTACATATTTAATAATATAAAATAAATTATATTGGTTATACAATCGGGTAAACGGGTACACGTTATCAGGTAATTGGGTCGGGTAAACACGTGTATCACCAAATTCCAAACCAGTCCCAACCCCGCGAAACAAATAAAAACTATTCCCAAACCCAATTAACCGACCCTAAACCCGTCCCAAATGTGACAAGTTTGTGGTTTACCTATCGGGTTTGGGTTCGATTGCCATCCCTAATTCCAATCATGAACACAAAAGGTACCATAGTAAAAAAAGCCATCTAGAACTCACTTGTAGTGTTAGCTTCCTTACTTCGAAGGATGAACGATATGACCCTTTGGACACTTAGTCAATCTGGACAAGGATTCATTATAAACTATATTAACTTTTCTCATGCATCAAAGCCATTACTCTCGTACAAAAATAGAGTATTCACATCAACTATCATACGCGAAAACTTGGACATTTCACACGAGTCCTTAATGTGAATACTTAGTTTTTGCGTGGACAGAGTTCTCGCTTATAATGACCACATTTCTCTAAACTATTCGTGTACACTTACGTTTTTTCATAGATTATCCGTTTACCTTTTCTTGCAAAAACTACATTCTTGAACTGGTTCATGAAAACTTGTATTAGGTCTTGTTGGTGGCTGGCACTGAAACTTCGTCTGGAACCATGGAATGGTCTTTATCTCTTTTGCTAAACCATCCACAAGTTTTATGGAAGGCACAAAACGAGATTGATAGAAAAATCGGCAAAGATCGTCTTATTGATGAGTCAGATGTAGTTGAACTACCTTTACTTCGTTGGATTATAAATGAGACATTTCGATTATACCCTTTGGCTCCGTTACTACTTCCTCACGAGTCATCACAAGATTGTATTATTGAAGGTTACAACATCCCGCGTGGGACCATGCTACTTGTTAATCAATGGGCCATACATCATGACCCCAAGGTGTGGATCGAACCTAAAAAGTTCAATCCTGAAAGGTTTGAAGGGCTTGAAGGGACGAAAGATGGGTTTAAGCTAATGCCATTTGGGACCGGAAGGAGGGGTTGTCCAGGGGAAGGGTTGGCAGTTCGTATGCTTGGGTTAACTTTAGGGTTACTAATTCAATGCTTTGACTGGGAACACTCAAGTGATAAGACAATTAATATGACAGAAGGTCCCGGAGCCACAATGCCTAAGGCTGAACCGTTGGTTGCTAAGTGCAAACCGCGACTAGAAATGGAAGAACTACTTTCCCAACTTTGAATCCTTCTTGTAACTTAATAGAAGTACGTGCAATGATTTGTATACTTGTTATGTCTTATTATTTTATATTAAATAAAGAGTGTATACTTATATATGACTTGCATTATTTATTTCTTTTACAATCATCATATTTGATTTCATGCCTATAACACATTGTATTGTGTTTTAAATTGTTATGTTTGATGTTTCTCATTGCAAAACAACCTTTGTTATACGACAACCTACTATGTTCAGATGCCACAAAACTATATCTTCTGTGTCCAACTTCATGCAGACACCTGCCACAAAACTCTATCTTTTGTGTCCAACTTCATGCAGATATAGATACCTGAATCAGTAACATACACTTATTTTTTCACATTTTTATAACAAATGCAAGCTTATATAAAATATAAACAACATTTAAATTCTGTTTAGATATTATAAAATTTCAAAGATACTAATTAAAAAGACTCTAACTGGCAAATTTTTGAAGCATGCCTTAATATATCTAGCTGATAAATTTGTTACACCAGGTTACTTGCTATGAAAAAAACAAGATACTTCCACAAAATTTTCATTTTCATTCTTACCTCATACACTAAATATACTACAACTTGGTATTGACAAACACTCAATGGTATTTGTTCAAGACTACCTGCCATTAGTTTGCAAACGTCTCTGTTTTATTATGAGTATTTATAAGAAATGATTATAAAGATTACTTTTAAGCATGGTTTTTATGGTTCTAAAAGAAATGCATTTCAAGAATCTATACATCAACCAATATATGCATCTAATAATTTCCAAGAATCATTTGCTTTTACCCAATTGACCAATTTATAAAATTAAGTGTTTTCTACATCATAATGTCATTTATGCAATCCGACCCAGACACGTACCCGATTTTTATTTACTACATTAAGTTATGTCCAAAAAAAAGTAGGCTGATTTGAGATCTTGTAATCAACCATTTTTTAGTTAAGAAATCATATCCAAATCTCAAGATTTGCACACAAAACATCAAGTAAACAAAAATATTAAAGTGATAGTTGTTAAGATGCAAATGGTTGAAGGAGAAGAAAAAAAGAATATGTTAGCATATATACAAACCAGAAAAAAAATATTAAGTCCATTTAGGCTACTTCCTAAAGTAGGGTTGGTTACCGTACAAATCATATTTATCATACAAACTGTGAGAACAGATCCTACCACTTAAAAAAGTTAAATTAGCACATACTAAAACAACACATACATAAAAGTAGTACTTTTGAATTATATTCGCACATAAAAATCAATCAAGATAATTGATTTTAACACATACGTGAATGATATCAGCATTTTTCCTTATGTCAGCACATTGAAAACAAAAGGAACATCCAAATAAAGAATTAATTTTTTGTTAGCATAATTATAGGAAATTTAATATAATTGATATTATTTAGGTTATTATTTTACCATTTTTCTATAATTGGTTGGATGTCACATGTCACTTTTTAATAATTGGTTGGATGTCACATATCACTTTTTAAATAGTTCTTACAGTTTGTACACAAAATATAATTTTTATCTGATCCCTAAAGTAACAACGAGCCCATAACAAACCCAATATCATCAAGAATTTACCATAAAAGCCTACAAATTATCTCGAAAAAAGTTTAAAGTTACAGTTGACGGTTAGTCCCAATATTCGTCACAAATTTACCATAAAAGCCTACATAAACTTTTAAATGAGACGTTTCAATATTTAGGTAAAGATAAAATTACTATGAATTGAAAAAATTGAATACTAAAAAATCACAAGTCACTAAATATTACAACGAATCGAAAGAATTGAATACCAATAAACGCATTTAATTGTTGATTTTTTCTATAATTGTTGATTTTTATGATTCATAAAAATCAACAATTATAGAAAAAACCATGAGACATAGTTTATATAAAGCACGAGCGAAGTTTTGATCAAAGAACAATTTAATCCAGTTAATTAGTTCAGAATCTAACATTATCAATTCACCCATCTTCACTCCTTGTTAATATCTCCAACATTATTGAACCATATGAACTTTCCACTACTTCAAGTTCTTGTTATGTCTCTCCTAAAGCATAAACAAAATGCATATTTGTATAAAACACGTGCCTTGACAACCAACACGTGTTTATCTCATTTGTTTATGATACTTTTGGCCAGTTTCCTGGCGCTAGAGGTTGTGGACCTACTTAGTCGAGTTCAAAGAGTCATGCATAGTAGTGTTATGAGCCCGAGATCTATGGACTAGTTTTTAAAAGACTTAGTTTAGCTATTAAAAAAGGAATAGCGGTGCAACTTGTTGCCCGTTTACCATCTATCTCCGTATAAATTCATTTTAGTATATCAATAAATAGTTGCAATTTATATATTAATAAACAAAATATTCAACACAATTAAAATTGATGAGAAAAACCATTATGAAGCCATATATGGCCATTCGAACTCTTTTACTTATGTATAGGTTGATTTGAGTTTTTACCTTTTTCTAAACTCAAATGGGTTAAATTAATAAATCAGCTAAAGGGGAACACGTAATTAGCATCCACTTTTATATAACTCGTCAAGTAATAAACACCACTATCCGTGTGTTCAGGTCAGATCTAAGTAGCACTAGAACGGGTACAGGATCGGGGTACGGGGACGATACGGGAAGGAGGAACGGCAAAACTCAAAATTCCAAGACACGTGGTACGGTCATAAAAAATATAAAAAAATAAAAATATATTAAACAAATACCAAAAATACTACATCTTCCAAAGGTAATTAATTATCAATAATCAAATCATTTTCAAATTCCGGTTCATCTAACTAGTGAGAGATCAGCAATCGATAGAGAACCAGAGATGATGAGACTTGAGAATTTAGATATTAGAGAAGCCGAATATGATAGGCTATTTATTTAATGGTCGGTTTTGAAAAGGTTAAAACCCTAAAAATAAATGGAAACTGGCTGGATACTTCTACCAGATACGTCCCCGACATTGGAAACGTCCCCAACGAGTACCCATGGTTTTCTGTCCCCGACAAGTACCCAAGACGGGTATGACCACATAAATAGAGTCCCCGTGCTACATAGGGTAAGATCCTATACGCGCTTTAGGCTGAATTGGTATGTAAAAATCTACTGAATTAAGCCTTAAGATGGCATTCTTGGATGTAGCTGTTGTGCAACACTGTGAGATGAGTTCATTTAACCTAAATCAAACAAACTTGGAAAACTCTTCATACCAAAATCAAACAAACTTAGAAAACTCTTCCTATCAATATGGCATTCTTAAACTCCTAGGTATTAATCCCTTTCATTGGGTATTCCACAAGGCATCAAGTAGGGATAAGCTGAGTATTAACCGGTATCGAAAATACCGGTACAGAAAATCCTAAAAAATGGGTACCGGTACCGATAATACCCCGGTATGGTACCTTTCGGTGCCGGTATTAAAGGTAAAAACTGGTAAATACCGGTACCATACCAGCACCAAAGCGATACCGACAACGCCAAATGTCGTACCGATTTGGAACCGAAAGATATTTTGGTTCGGGAAATTCGGTACCGGTTTTGAACCGGTACCCCGAACCATTTGCTCATCCCTAGCATCAAGTAACCATACAGTTTGATGCATAGTTGTGTATTTCAAGATAACTTTTAGAACTGATGCTTTTTTTGTCACGTCTTATAAGAAATCTATACAAAGACATGCCTGTCAAAGCATCATGAATAAAATGTTACCTCTTGTAACCAAGAATTATTCCTCTAGTGAAGAGTTTGAATCAATGAGAAGAATGTTAGCAAAATCTAAGCTGTGTTAGGTGACCTGGGTGGTTGCGTTATACCCCGGTCAGGCGTGATGAGATCTAGCACACAGCCACCACCATGTTGTTTCACGCGTTAATATTAGAAGGCGTGGTATATATCACGCATTGTAAATTCAAAAATTCGAACGTTGGTTGGACATTTGACCGTTTAAGCTTATTAAATAAAAAAAACCAAAAAAAATCTATATATACATTCCATTTTATTCATTTCACCCACATCAAAACACAAACAAACATCACATATTTTACAATTTTTATACAATTTCATAAATGGATTTTCCTACGGTTTCGACGTTTCCGATGGACAGCGACAGCGATAGCCAATCGTCTTCCGACAATGAGACGCTTAAATTTTTCGTCTCGGTGTATAACGATCTTGAAGGAAGTTCGAACCGTCCAAAGACGAAAATGGTGGATCGTGATCGTATACATGCCAACGAAGTCTTAATGAACGATTATTTTGTGGAGAATCCGGTCTACAATGCCCAAACGTTTAGAGATCGATTTCGTTTACCAAAAGAATTATTTTTAAAGATTGTTGGAGACATCAAAGCAACCGAATAATGGTTTCAAGAAAGTTACGACGCGAGGGGCAAACCAAGTTTCACGCCAATACAAAAATGCACGTCGGCCATTCGTCAACTAGCGACAGGTAACCCTCCCGATTAATTTGATGAATACCTAGCTATGTCGGACAAAACTTCTCGTGAATGTCTGCAAATATTTTGTAACGCGGTCATTAAATTGTATGGTAAAGAGTTCTTACGTAAACTGATGAGACACGACATCTCACGTATTTACGCCGCACATGAGGCTAGATGACATTTTCCTGGGATGCTCGGTAGCATCGATTGTACACATATCGAGTAGAGAAATTGTCCAAGAGAGTTGCGAGAGGTGTATGTTAGGGGTGACATCAAAATGCCAACCATCATACTTGAAGCAGTGGCGTCGAATGATTTATAGTTTTTGCATTCATATTTTGGTGTTCCGGGTTCAAACAACGACATCAATGTTTTGCACACCTCGCTGTTGTTCCAAACCGTAACGGATGGTACCGCACCCTCCTGTCCATTCTATGTTAATGGACGAAATTACAGACGTGGCTTTCTTCTTGTGGATGGTATCTATCCAACATGGTCTGTTTTTGTGAAAGCTCATTCGTTTCCAGTCGAGCCTAAAGAAAAGGCATTCAAAACGTTGCAAGAATCGCCAAGAAAAGATGTTGAGAGGGCTTTTGGAGTTTTAAAGGGTAGATGGGGCATTCTAAGCCGACCGGTTCGTGCGATAAATAAGAACTCAATAAATAGCTTAGTATATGCATGTATCATGTTGCACAATATGTTAATTAAACATGACGGACGTGCAATATCTCCAGATTGGGTGCCGGATCCCCCTACACAAGTTTACATTCCCGGAAATATCCAACAACAGTTGCGTGATGTACAAACTCACTTTCGGTTGAGATTCGATTTCATCGAACTAGTAGGTTCTTTAGGTTTGGAATTTCCTTATTCGGACGAGGAGTAGAGTTTCTCTATGTATTTTTTTAATTGTAGTCTAAAATATTGAAATAGTATGTATTAATTTTAATGAAATTTTAAATGAATTTTATATTTTTAATTTTAGTGTTTTATTGTTAATTTATTAATCAAAAAATAAAAATAAAAAAAGTTGCAAGTGACGGAATTTAAACAAGTGATGACCATTTCTACTAAAAAAAGTTGTGAGTAATGGAATAATGGTTGATGACATGGCGGAACTTGGTTGAAAGTTGTGAGTAAGTGATGGGTGATCGGTGATGACCACCCCTACCCCCTTATGGTTGATGATTGTATAATAGCTTTTGATAGACAACAATTTACCTGACATGTGAACTGAAAGCATGAAGGATTCAAGACAGGCCCGTATTAGTAACATCTATCTGTATTGAGGAGTTGTAACGGGTCAAAACAGTATTACATGCGTTTAGGATTCAAAAAAGCACCGGGACTTAAAGGATCACTTTAATCTTTGCAAGTTCCACAATAAGCTTTTGCTGAATGATTTAATAAATAACAATATTAATAATAGTAATAATGATAACATTAAAATAATATTTTGAATTCATCCATCAATCATGATAGTGTTCAGGGGCGGATTTAGTGTTTAACTAGGGGTGACGCCCGATACCGCTTGACGCTCCGGCAGTAGTGTAAAATATGTGTAAATTTTGAAAAAAATTAACGTTTTTTTAATTTTGTTACCGTTTTTTTTATAAAACGTTACCGTTACGAACGAATCCTAGATCCGCCACCTGTTAATGTTAATGCATAAGTATAGACTTTAGATATAAATTTATATTGACTAAAATAGATATTCTTATTCAACAATAAAATCCAAAGGAGATTAAAACTCACCTTTTTACATTGTGACAATCGATCTAATTTAAGTTCATGGTTTGGAATCCAAGATTGTGTCCACCATTATTCAATCATGGTTCAGATTATCCAGCTTCCTTAGATCATGGGGTGTGGGGATCGTCCCCCTCGTCCCACACCGCCCCCTCCCTCTCGTCGCGTCGCATGCGGCCCAAAGAAGACGTTGGAGACGATCTTGATCTTGAACGTTTGAAAAGTGGGCCCCTTCAACGGCTACTTTTATGTAAAAAAAAAACTACCCAATACCACTATATATTTAAGCTTAACCCATCATTTTTTACACACAACCTCAACTTCCTCTCTATTTTTATAAACCAATTTCCTTCAACATATATATATATATATATATCACTCCCGTTCTCGTCACCCGGCTACACTCCCACCATCAAAAAGAATTGGGGATCGCAAAACTCTTTTTCGGATTTCTAACAAACGCCCAACGCTTTCAATCAACTAAACCAATTCCATATGCAACAATCCAACATTCCCTTCAACCAAACGCAAATGCAACAACCAAACCCACACATGCAAATGCAACAAAACCAACAAACATTCAACATGACATATCAACAAATGCAAATGCAGCAACTAATGCAAAACCCGATTAACATGCCATATCAACCACCGCCACAAGCACATCCAACACAAATCGAGGAAGAAGATGATGACGTAGAGTTTGTGCTAGAAACGCAACCTCAAACTTCAAAAAGGAAAAATACAAAGGGAAAGGGTAAAGAAGACGAAGGCGGCAAACAACAAAAATGGTCAAAAGTTGAGGAAGAGGCGTTGCCGAAGGCGTGGATTGCGTCGTCAAAGAATCCAATACTCGGTAAAAAATATATTTTTTTTCATTATTGTTACTAACTTTTTTTTGCATAATATATTTTTGTTACATTATATTATTATTGTTACTAACTTTTATTTGCATAATATAACATGCAGGTAAGATGGGTTTTGGCAAGAAATCCTTGATCTATTCCACGCGTTTATGGAACAAGGTGTGTACAGAAACATTATTCTATCGGCTCCAAGTGGCGCAAGATGAATACGGTGGTCGAACGCTTTTGTGGGTTTTATAACCAAACGCTCTCCACCAAACCGAGTGGGTGGAACCACGAAAATATTTCCATGAGGCGATGCGTTTATATGAAAATGAACATAAGAAAACTTTCCCACATGTCCGTGCGTGGCAAGTTTTAAAAGATTCTCTAAAGTGGGTGGTGGTTCCGAATGAGGTTGCAAGCGCGAAACGAGCAACCAAACGGTCTAAAACTTCCGAGTCAGGAAGTTATAGCATTGGAGCCTCAACGGTCATTGCCAAATAAATATAAAAGACAAGCCCGAGTTTGACGAGGAGCCGATTGAGGAGGAAGAACGTCATCCAGGAAGGGATAAAAGCAAAAGGATAGCAGCTGAAAAAAGGAAACAAGCCAGATCAGGAAGCAGTGGGGGTACGAAGTTGGAAGGTTTTATGGCCGAGTTGAAAGCATTCAACCAAACCTTTACCGAGACGCAAAACGAGAAGGTAAAAGTGAAGAAACGACAAGTCGAGGAGAAGCAAAGGAGGCAAGAAGAAGCGCAACAGTTGGAGGAATGAAGAATAATGACCACCGACATTAGCGCATATCCTGAGGAAGACCGTCACATCTTAGAAAAAATGAAGGAAAAAATAAAAAAATGGAGTTCGTAGTGCAGTTTTTTTTTTCTTAAAATGGTTTTTTAATTTGATGATAAACAACAGAAATAAATAAAATTTGTTTACCACTTTCAAACTGACCAGTTGTTTTAAATGGTTTTTTTAATTTAAATTCTACGACGCTCATCTTTAAATACATCATCGCGATGTGTTTTTTTATCTATGATTAAATTGGTGGGACTGGATCGGTTTCTTAAATAATATGTGAGTTTAGTGTCTTCTATTGTTTATATCACATGAGCTTAAATGATATATTCTTAATAAATTAATGGCTAAACTTAAAATTAATTAGTTTAATTAGTTTTAGTTTAATTGAAGTGAATGCACTTAAAGTGAAACATGAACATGAGTAATGCACGATGGATTAGAAATTGAAATAATAAATATGCAATCATTCAATTCATTTATTTGTTTGAAATAATTGCAGATGGGAGAAGTTTCAAATATACAAAGGCATTGGACAGAAGACTGAGTGATGTAAATGAATACTAAACGAGAATTATTTTAATTCAAGGCATGGAAGCATCAATCGAATTAACGAGATCTATGGCTTCAGTTGAATTGGGCTTGGTTCTTGGGCTGCCTATGAAAATAAAATAAGTCCATGTAGAAGGCAATAAAAAGAGAACGCAGCTTAGGTTGGAGGGGGGAGTTTTTTGGAGTTTGGACGGCGGAGGAGAGTCGGACGCAGGTGGAGATTCGGGACGCACGGAAGGCAGCCGCCTTTTGGCGGCTGTGCACGGTTCAAAGCATGAGCGATTAGGTGGTTTTCTCCAAGCGTACGGTTCATAGGGTTTTTATACTTTTCTCAGTTTTATTCATGGTTGGATTTGTTTTTGACATTGACAACGTTTTACAAACAAATTGATGTGTTGGTTTTTTTGAACTATTTTCATGTGTTTTGAGTTCTTACTTTACAACTTGTTCGGTTGATGACAAAACCTAGTAGCTTGTTGGGTGACATAGAGTAGGATTACTCACACTAGTAAATAGGGTAATTGAACTGTAAAAGATCTGATGACAAAGACCTATTTTTGATCACCACTTAAAGTAACCTACTTTTTAGCACCATGTCTATGTGGTGGCCAATCAACTGCATAAACTGAGTTTTGTGTAAACCTAGACACTGAAACTTGGAGGAGGTAATCTTTTGTGACTTCCCCCGGATGAACGATTGTTATGATTTTATTAGGGGTGTTCAAAAAGATCCGCATCCTTAACCGAATCCGAAATATCCGAAAATCCGTATCCGAAATTTCCGAAAATTCGGATATCCGAAAATTCGGATATTCGAAAATCGGAAAATCCTAATTTTCGGATTCGGATTCGGATATGGATTTCAAAAATTTCGGATAATCCGATTATCCGATATCCGAAAACTAATTTATTTTTTATAAATATATATAGTATATGCGCATAAAATTTAGTTAAAATATAGTAAACAATAGTAAAAAAATACTAAATAATCAGATTCGGATATGGATTTATGAATGTTTTTAGTTTTCAATGTTAGAAATTTGAAAAAACGAATATAAGTTTAGTATTAATCTATGCACGAAACTGATTTTTTTAATTTTTTTTATAAATTCAGATATTCGTTTGGATATCCGAATCCGTATCCAAAATTTCGGATATCCGAAAACCAGATATCCGAAATTTCGGATACGGATTCGGATATCAATATTGACTATCCGAAATTTCGGATATCCGGTCTTGAACACCCCTAATTTTTATATAAATACTATGTTTTTCAGATTCTTTTTAACTGGTATATCTTGACCACTTGTGTTGATTTTGTGAAACGTTTATTATATTTTAATTGCTTGTCGTTTATCAAGCGTATTGGCAATTTTCTTGCATTGCTAGCGGGTTGGTAAATTGTTAGGTAATTGGTATAATCAAACGGGTTATTAGGCTGTATGGTGAATCTTAAAAACTATCCCTAATAATTAATCAAATTCATTAATCCCAAGGCCATGTCTATGTGGTGTTATGAATCTGTAAACGGGTTTTTGTGTTAAACTTGCAATCGTGATTCCGGGTGGTGGTTACTTCTTTTTTTTATCCGATAAATCTTTTCTTAGTTAATAATTAGACTATCTAGTTAAACACTAACCACATATTCCCCGTGGATACGATACCTTACTTACGCTATCTACTTAGTTTAATTAGGTTTTTGCATGACTCTTACGATAGTCATCAAAATGGCGCCGTTGCCGAGGAGGCGTGCGCAAAGTGTTTAATTGTTGAGTTTAGTTAGATAAAAATTGAAAATTTGAAAAAAAAAATTTCTTTTATTTGTATTTCGTTCGGAATTACGCTAGGTTTTCTTTTGTTTGTGTGTGCAGGTGATCACAACCGTGTATGCATCATACTCGGAACTCCGGGAACTCATCACCGCTAGTTTTTGATCCGGAAATCGAAAGAACAGTGCGACAAACTCGACTGGTACATCGGGAGAACAGAGTTTTACAATCACCAGCAACCACTTCGAAAACAATGGAAAACTCAAGTAGTTTCGAGACACAGCCAGTCACTCCTTCTCATCAAACCCAATTCTCACCAACACCAACGCAGCTAGCTCCAAATACCACATTACCACCTGAACCACAACCAGCAACCACGAAACCTACTGCTACCCAACCGCCACCAAACCCACCGTTCCCGAACTTAAGTGATCTTCCACCTTACTCCAGTCCATATCAAGAACAAACATCAACCTTCCAACACACGTCACCATACGTTCGAGTTGTGACTGGTGCCACTACGGCCCCATCAGACCAAACCAGACCATCTACCTCCACTATAAACCGAACTCAACCAGTTCAGTATACCTACTTTCAACCTTCACAAGGGCAACAACATTATTCATCAGGGCCTACAACTCTAAATCAGCAAGAAGATTGGTATAAGCATGAGGATGAATATGACAGATACGAGGGGTTTGGAGGAAATCAGATAGACAGACAGATTTCGGGACTAGGAATTCAAGTGGGAAACGATACAGGCGTTCGTCGGATGGTAGGGGAATTTATGAGCCAGTGGGAAATCAACAGTCATTTCAGACAGCACCTCAAGTAAATCAGCAAGTACCACAGTACCAACAAATGCCACAGCAGCAACCAGCTCCACAACCGAAGGCGTTAAACCAGCAGCCTTATAGATTGGATATTCCGTTACCACCTCCGATACCGCAAATGCCGGGTCAGGCAAGACCTCTTCCTCGGAACTTAGCTCACCAGGTTATCCCACCAGATGGCATACCTATGGGATATAGTCGAGGACTATTAAGAGGGATAGAGAGCCACTTCAAGCCAGCAATAGCAAACAATCCTTCACCGGTAGTGGTTCCACAGTTAAGAGGAGGAAGGTCGTTCGAGGTTCGTGAACAATCGATCGCCAGTTTACCTAAGTATCCTGGCCATGCACACGAGGAGCCGTACTTTCACTTGGCAGCTTACGATGCTCGGTGCAACACAATCGCAAGCCAAGGATTTACAGCTGATGACGTGAAATTGGTACTCTTCCAATTCACGCTTGAAGACAAGGCACAAAAATGGTTTCACTCTCTCCTTCATCATCATTTTTTTCATGGCCTGAGATGCAACAATCATTCTTGGATGAGTTTTATACCTCCTTGCGTACAAACAATGCAAGAAAGGACATTCGTGGCTTCCGCCAGCAACATGGCGAGCTCTTTCTTGAGTCTCTGAACCGTTTTAAGATGATGCTCAAGAACTGCCCACATCATGGAATTCAACTGTGGGAGCTTCTTAACGCCTTCCATGAAGGCTTAACCGAAGAGGATGCGAGAGAGATTAGTTCCGCATCTAACGAAACTTTTGGCACAGACGATGAATTGTTTGATTGGGAAATTCTTGAACGGACTGTTAGAAACTCAAAACGGAAAGCACAATCTTCAAGAAGCACACGACATTCTGTGGTGAGAGCAGTCGAAGACACACCTGATATGGTTAGTGGACAATATCCTTCGTGTGGGCATTGTGGAGAGTTTGGGCATATAGCTGATCAGTGCATAGTGGTTTTGGGTGGAAGTGATGATGTCCACTTTGTTCAAGGTGGAGGTGGAGGCAGAAATTTTACATTACAATCGAACACATACCACCCGGGCCTTCGAAACCATCCAAACTTGAGCTATAGGAACTCAAATAATCAGCTTAACCCAGGATTTCAAGGAAATAATCAGTCGGGTGGTCAGAGAAACTTCAGAATCGTTTCCAAAATAATTCTCAAGGAAGTTACAACAATGCACAAAATAGATCTAGTGGTAATACATATGGTTCGGGAGGCAATGATGTGATGGCGATGTTAAAGACGATTCAGCAGGATATGCAAAAATAACTCAAAATGATGAGATTCGGGATAAGACGATACAAACACTCACTACGCAGATGGGGCAGTTGGCAACTGAGATGTCCAGTTTGAAGCAGCAAAGTGGAAAATTGCCCAGTGATACTCAATCAAACCCGAAGAATGTAAAGAATGTACTGGTTAATGTGGTAAGTATCGTTCCTAATAGTGAATTGAATGATATGAACCTAATATCTCCCAGGGTTGATGTAATTGCAGGTATACATGATACGCATATGGAAATGCTAGTATTGGTTTGGGGGAACCGGTGATCCCAATTCAGATTGGGAATCTAAAGATTCACAAGGCACTGTTTGACTATGGAGCATCAGTGAGTGTTTTTCCTGGTAGTTTGTACGACCAACACAATTTTGGGCCATTGGTAGAGTGTAACACCACAGTGGTGTTTGCGGATGCTAGCGAAAAGCGACCGAGAGGAATGGCAAAAAATATAAAGATCCAAGTGGGTGAGTTCTTCTATCCGGTCGACTTCTTAGTGGTTGATTATGCTTCAAAGCAGACATGTATGCAGCCACAGGTAATATTGGGACGCCCATTTTTGTATACTGCAAATGCTCAAATTGATTGCAGAGGTGGGTTTGTTACCTTAAGTTATCAAGGTCGTAAATTATATTTCAATGTACTGAGGCAATCTATTTCGTATAACCCAAGTGATTATGTTGAAACTGATGAAGATACTGATGGTTCAAATTCTAATGGAATAGTGTGTTACAGATTTGGGAGCACTGAAGATGAGAGTATGGTGGAGTATGAAGATGAAAAGGTTATAGTTGATGGATGGCAGATGTCGAATGATGGTTGGGGTCAAGATAAGAAAATTGAGGATGATTCAGATTCCGATGGAGACATACCTATATCTCAATACTGGTCGGAAACGTACAATGTTAAAAAGAAGGAAGGTGTGCAAATGCGAGTCGATGAGAGGAAACCACCTGACGGTGGGTCTATTTTGGTTGACCAAGACGAGTGTACCCCTAACTGGAGTGAAGCCATGACCATCCCTGAGGACTGGATGGAGAGGTATGGAGACAAGAGGGGAGGTAAGCGATCATCCGAACCACCTTGAGCATGTCAGGTACGGTCTGGCTGAAGACCTAAAACTTAGCGCTCTCGGGAGGCAGCCCGAGGATGTAGAGTCTTGTATTTCGTTTTGGCTTTGTTTGGTGTGTTGTGTTTTGACAGGTTTCTATGCGTTCATCTTCACGAAGGCAATATTTCAAGTGCGGGGATGTTTTGCAACATCCCCGGTGAGATATCAGAAATCCAGTAGATGTGTATTCTCCGGTTTTGAGCACAATAGTTACACCGTTACAGACACATGATCAGGTTAATGTGTTTCTCTATCTTGTTTTGCTTTAATTTTTTGTATGTTTCTGTTTGGTGGTGTTTGAACTTATTATGTTGTGTTATGGGAATGCGTGTTGTTTAGTTGTTAGGAGTTAGCCGCTCAGCTAGGGATGTTTGGTTGGATTGTCGGGCAAAGTTTTAAAAGTACCGTACATTGGGGACAATGTGTCTCAAGTGTGGGGATGGGAAGCCCGGGAAGGGATTTGTGGATAGAAGTTTGAAGAGATGACTTAGTGATTGGAAATCGATGAAAACTGAAAAAAATTGAAAATTTTGAAAATTTTAAATTGTCCATCGCCTTAAGCTTGCTAATATTCAATCACTAATTGATTCCTTAGCGGCAGTAGACTAGATTAGTTCCCTTGTCATGGTTGTTCCTTTAAGTTTCATGAGAGTAGGCTTGGCAAGTGTTTTTATAGAAAAGAGTTGAAAAGAGATGTCTATCTAGGGGTAACATATTTCTAATCGCATATGCTACATGTCGTTAACCCTTTTTACCTTTTCTTGGTCAGATCTTGAGCCTGTAGATGGATAGGATGCATTTTATGATGAATTCGTTTGTTGAGGGCAGGCTATGTGTAACAACTCGAAAATTCGATTGTTATCGTTTCTTTTATTTTGTCCATCTATCCTTTGTAAATCCGAGATTCGGTTAATAATAAAGTTTATGTTAATTAATTATGGTATTGTATGTTATTATCGCATCTAACCGCTTATTGAATATCATCGCTAATCTCATCGCATCGCAAATCGCAATTGTTTATGTGGTTTTATATTATTTATGTGTTATGTGTGTTTGTGGTTATGTTTGCAATCGCTATCGCATCGTTCTCGCACTCTCGAATCGCTAATCGCACTATTATATCAACTATAACGCTTAACGCTTTAATTTAACGCTTAATATAACTATCTAATGTGAACCGAATAACCAAACGAGCACTTAATGCGAAATCAGCAAAGAAACTTGGTCACCAGACCAAGTTCGGCCGAACTTGCCTACCACAAGTTCGCCCGAACTTGACTGATAACCAAGGATCCCTTGTTGCCATCAAGTTCGTTCGAACTTGCATATACCTATGCAATTTCGGCCGAACTTAACCAATCTTCTCTGAAGACTCAACAAGTTCGCGTTAACTTGTACAATCTTGTACAAGTTCGGCCGAACTTGTTGCCAGCTCTTGAGATTCTTGCCTCACCTATAAATACCCATGCTCCTCATTCTTGCTCCCTTTGCTGACCAAGTTCGCCCAGAACTCTCAAAACCCGAAACCTTCGTGTTCTAAGTAAGAATCAACCCGATTTCACTGCAACAACGTTTATCAACAACCAACAAAGTTTTACAACGATTTTGCACAAGGATCTACCTTCGTTTTCATCAAAAACCCATTCTTTTACGAAAATCTTCATCTTATTCTTCAAAATTTTTGTTTTTAACTTAGATCTACCAAATACGAATTCGTTTGGTGTCAGCAGAGGCTTCCCAAACACGAGATCTGCAAGATCTCGGCTTGTAAGTTCTAGATCTGAGAAAAACCTTTGAAAAACATTGATTTCTACACAAGATACGGACTTTTGATAATGTTTTGTTCATTTTCTGATATGAAACGAAGCATCTATCATTCAAGATCACAGATCTGGAAGCACAAGGACGTTTATGTTGGTTTACACAAGCCAGAGTAATCCAAACGAACCCCGAGTTCGCCCGGATTAGCCCACGCTTTTGTAAAACGGCTAAAACAGCTCTAAAAGACCTCTCCGACCTAAGTTTGCTCAGTAGCACAGGGTTGGAGGGATGAACACTCGATTTTCCTCAATCATTTTGATTGAAAATTTGAGACGTGTTTGATATGAATGACAGGCTATACACTCACTTACAGAAAAAAAGACAAAGAAAACAACAACAATCATACCCACTAAATCTCACATATGGACATTTGGCAGAACTCCGTACACCTATAAACATCAACACCTTGTGAATTCTCGTCAGTTGTCCATTAGGAAACTTTATAGAAGGATGACTAAGAAAATATTTCCGTGTGGTCATTAATAGAAATGAAATATGAATATACTCTCGTAAACATCTTCATAAAATCTTATACAACCCACATAAAAATCTTTATACAACCCACGTCGAAAACCAGGCGTGAGGTTAAATATGTAAATAGATGGTTGTAATTAGTTTATTTGATTATTGCTTAAATTTATGTTTGCAAATAAAGAAATGATAATTAACTAGTTTGGAAAGTGGTCTAAATCTGTAAGATGAACATATAAGTTAGTAACTAGCTAAAAGTCTTTATTTTCATAAGTATTCATCCCTGTAAGAAGAAAACTAAGGTTGTAAAACGACGCGAAAACGCAAGATTTTGGACCCGAAAACATCAAGTTCGCTCGAGAATCACCAGTTCCCCAAGTCAAGTTCGACCGAACTTGGGTACTTTTCACCAAGTTTTCTTGCAAGTTCGCCCGAACTTGCATAGTTTCTTAAGAAACTATACAAGTTCGCCCGAACTTGTCTCCTCAGCAAGGATTCTCCATAAGTTCGCCCGAACTTGACAAGATTCTTAAGAATCTCATCAAGTTCGACCGAACTTGGCTCATAACTCACCAGAATTACACAAGTTCACTCGAACATGTGTGTTTACACAAGTTCGCTCGAACTTGGCCACTGCTCAACTTAAAGTTCACCGTTTCGGCTTTTCGGAAGACTAATGCACTTCTGTTCGTTTACAGGCTGATCTGGCGCACTCCGCAACTCTCCTCAGAATCTTAAGTCTTACCTTAGACGCACCCACAGTGAGTATACTTGACCCATTTTCGCTTTAAACGCACTTTTGGGTGTTACATACGTTCCTATATTAAAATCACATCACAAATCAAACTGTTTATCACTCGCGAATAATCTGATTGTGTATGCTCAATACGTGATACTAGAAACATGTGACTAGGACTTGTTTTCGTAACTTGCCTCCTTAGCTAGTATGGTACTATAGTGTGGCTTACACCCGACGGGGTCTAGTTGGGATGGACGCGCAAGCCTTCTCACGGTAGTTAGCATGAGAAATGAGCCTATGTTATGTTAAGTGTTTTGGTGTATTATGATATGTAATTAGATTGTTTCGCAAAACGTTTTCTCGACTATGCTAGTATTATTCAAACTCGTATGCTCACCTTTACTTAATTGTATTGACTTGTATTTTAACGTATGTAACAGGTTGAGGATTTTAGCTATGGATGTTTGGATGTTGCATGCTTAGCGTAGTTTAGTTTTGTCTTTATTTCGTTTAGTTTCCAAGTGTAATAAATCTAGGGGATATCGGACCATGTTGTTTTTGTGGGTGAACTTAGATTCTGTAATGATTGTTTAAAATGTTATGTTAATGGTATGGGACGTTAATGGTTGAATGATATTGTTAAATGATTGTTATGGAATTCTCACGAGACAATCTGGTCGCCTAGTGCCACTTAGGGGTGTGCAAAAATATCCGAATCCGAAACCGAATCCAAAATATCCGAAATTCCGAATCCGAATTATCCGAATTTTCAGATATCCGAAAATTTGGACTCGGATAGTAATTCTGAAAATTTTCGGATATTTCGGATATCCGATATCCGAAAATATTAAATACTAGTTTTTATTTTTAAATATATATAACAATAAATGAAAACCCTAGCTCTTCCTTATCCACGCTCCAGCCCCCATTCGTTCAAACTTTTCACCCTCACCACTCCTTTCAAACCCTCACATCCTGCAACAACTCATTCCAGATTCGTTGACTCGGCGTTCAAACTTGATTCCGAACCAGTCCAGCGTCGCGACATTCTAGATTCAATCGACCTTAAACATCGCAGCGTATCCAGAAATCAACTTACACAATAGTCAAGACATTCCAGATTTGTTCTTGTTTAGCTTCAAAGCTTCTAATTTTGTTGATTAAAGCTTGGTTTTGAATTTTTTTATTTGTGATTTGTTCTTGTTTTATTTTTGTTCTTTTCAGAATATATGAAATAGTGTCTGATTTGTTAACGTGTTGTTTAGATTCATTATATGAACCACTAATCCTTACCGCAAATCACCTATTCACATTTGCTTTATGGATTTGTTACAAATCCACATTCGCATCATTATATGAACCATAAATTTTTATGTTGAAACAAACTTTTTTTAGAACTTTGGATATCCATTTTATTAATTTCGGATACGGATTCGGATAGCAAAATTCAATATCCCAAATTTTCGGATATCCGAATTTCCGGATATCCGATTCTGAACACCCCTAGGCCACTACCCTGATGATTCCTCCATCGGTTGGGGTGTGACACTATGTGTATTCTGTGTTAGAACTTGTGTGATTTGATGCATGCTGAGATTGTGAGTTTGACATGTGCACATAGGTGATAAAGGCATTAGGATATTTGTTCTTCATATGTGTTTGTGTTTGTTGCGTATGTTCACCAAATTCCTTTAGTAGCCCTGTTGAGCCTACTTACCTTTCGTTTGTTCACCCACTGTTTTGTGAAGACCGACCGTGATGATAGTAAAGAAAAGGAAAAGAAAAGAGAAATCAGAAAAATTACAAAATATAGAAAATGAAGAGAAAAGAGCAAAAATAAGTTTGATTGTCATTTGTTGATTGGGTAAAAACCAACCTAAAATTTGAGTTTGAATAAAGTTATCAAGGTTTGGGCATTGTTTGTGAGCCAATTAGAAAAGAGAAAAATCCAAAAATATTCTCCTACCTTAGCCTAAGCCCCAAACCGAAAAGTCCTTTTGATATGTGACATGTTAGATGATACAGTGGAGGTGTGATTGTCATACAAGCCTATGATTACAGGATTTCATATTTGCTTAATTGAGTGTTATATACTAGCACATTACACGCTAGTTCGGATATTTACCCGAGATGAGAGAATATTGTGAGAGGTGTGTAGCATGTGTGGTATTTTAAACATGTTAGTTTTAGATAGACAAGTCTTATGTTTTTGCAATTACATGATTTGCTTGTCAGGCTGTTAATCTCGATTGTGTCAGTCTATGGAACGGGTATGACTTGGGAACTGAACAGGTTGAACTGGTTAAGGGTTTAGAGGTGTTGATTACTGTGGTGATTAGTTCTAGTTGGTTTGCTTGAGGACAACAAGTGTGCGAATGTGATGTAGAGGGTGAAAACCGAGTGTTAAAGTGGTTAAATGATGTAGTTTATGCATATCGTGTGTGTTTACTTGCCTAGAATATGTTAACTACGAGATCTAGTTGTTCTGCAGGTAAAACAGGTAACTTGGTGAAGTTACGGGGGTTAAAGTGCAAGTGGAACGTTTGAAGATGATACGTGCAGCTTGAAGTGTGATTCAAAAGCTTTTCGGTTGGATACGAGCCGTATGAGTGCGATATGCGGGAATTGATGAAGTCTAGGGGCCATTCAGGTCTCAATTGGAAAGTGGTTTGTATTTCATTATGTGAGGAATTGGAAGATGAGAAGTTCAGGGGTAAAAAGTGTCATATGTTGAAAGTTGAATTAAAGAAGAAATGGATTACATGACCCGCGACCGCCGGTTACGATCCATCCAGCCGTAAGTTACGGTTGGGTGTGAAATTGAAAAAAGAAACAGAAAGATGGAACCGTAACCGACGGTTCCCCAACCGTCAGTTACGGTTGGATTTATTGGCAAACAGAAAGCAGGGACCGTAACCTACGGTTCCTGGCCGCCAGTTACGGTACGGTTAACGGAAAAACACGAATTTTTGGGTTTTAAGGTATATTAGGGTTTCAAAAGGCCATGATTGGCTTCCAAGGACGAATTCTTACCATCTAAAGCACAAAGATCAAGGCTTTTCACTCGATTGTTCATCATTCCACACGCCGATTCATCAACCGCGATCATGATTTCATCTGTTCATCAATCTTTCGTTGATTTCACTTGCGAGATGAGCGGCTAAACTCTTTTGGTTTCTTCCGGTTGGAGGGTTTTTGTAAGTTAGTTACAGTTATGTGTTCGTAACAATTGTTTTCACTTGGTGATCTAAGCATTCGATGCTTTTCACCATTGATTTGATTAATTGATTGTAAACGATTGTTTTTATTCAAACCTTGATTCTTGATCATTCAATTCCCGAGAGTTCTAGTAATTGGGATATATTTGCTAGGGGATTAGGGTTGGTAATTGCAATTGGTAATTATTTGATAACCTCTCGTCATGTATTGATCAGAGTACTTAGTCGTTGATTATCACAATCGATTAATTAGGTTTAACACCTATGTCTATGTAGGTGGTTTCAATTGAGCACTTAGTTGTATTTAACTGCAAAACCTGAATACCGGAGGAACCATTCTTCCTCTTACTGATAAAAACTCATTTTTCTTAGTTCGTAATTTAGTTAATTCTCAAATCAAACAAACTCAAGTTAAGTTTTTTTATAGTTTTTAGATAATACTCAACATTATCACATTTTCCACAATCCTCCTCTGATTCGATATCCGATTTACCCTTTCTACAGAGTTAGTTGGTTTTTACATGACACTAACGACAGTCATCAGGACTCCCACTGACACACACAGTATCTTTCAATATATTTGTGAAAGTTTGTACATTGTAGGTAAAAATAAGGATTTTGAATAAAAGTTGAAAATCAAATATTACGCTGAAATGACAGTGTGTAAAGATTTGTAGAACACGCAAGTTAATACTATAATAAAATACACATAAAACAAGAAAACTTAGTGAAACAAACATTTTGTTTTTTATTTATTAATAACCATAACAATACTATATGTTTTATAACAAATGTTTATGAATAAACAAAACATCACGCGGTTAATAAAAAAAGAATAGCTAGATTGTTTTTTTACGATCAATCTCATCAACTCTATATTATTAAACTAAAATCCACCATATATTAACATAAAAAATTGAGTGACTCAACACCACACCTTTTATTATTGTATGAGATAGCACACCTAGTCCCTCAACATCTCTATATTACTACAACTACAAAACCAGTATCAACACATGCACCAAAAAGCTTCAAAAATGGAGGTTCCATATCTGTACATCTCCCTCCTTCTCCTTCTAGCTTCATACCTCTTCACCACCCACTTCCGTCGTAACTCCGCCAACCTCCCACCAACCGTCTTCCCCATCCTCCCCATAATCGGCCATCTCTACCTCTTGAAACCACCCCTCTACAGAACCCTAGCCAAAATCTCCGCCAAATACGGCCCTGTCCTCCTCCTTCGCTTTGGATTCCGTCGTGTCCTCTTGATCTCCTCCCCTTCAGCCGCCGAAGAATGCTTCACCAAAAACGACATCATCTTTGCAAACCGCCCTCACATGTTATTCGGTAAGATCATCGGGAACAACTACACTAGTCTCACCTGGTCTTCCTACGGCGAAAACTGGCGCAACCTCCGCCGCATCGCTTCAACCGAGATCTTATCAACTCGGCGCCTAAACGACTTCCACAACATACGAGTTGATGAAGCCAGGCTTCTGATCCGTAAACTGATGTCCAACTCTTCTCCAGTGAATATAAAGACAGCTTTCTATGAACTAACTTTCAATGTGATGATGAGGATGATTTCTGGAAAGAGGTATTTTGGTGGTGGTATTCTGGGTATGGAGGAGGAAGGAAAACGGTTCAAGGAGATCATGGATGAGACGGTTTTGCTCGCAAGTGCGGCTAATATCTCCGATTACTTACCGATCTTGAGTTGGTTTGGAGGGGATGGATTGGAGAAGAAGTTGACTGTGCTGCAGGAAAAGAGGGATCGGTTCTTTCAAGGGTTGATTGAGCAACATAGAAGACCCAAAGGGGAGATGAAGGACAGGAACAAGACGATGATTGAAGTGTTGTTATCGCTACAAGAATCAGATCCTGAGTACTACAATGATCAAATGATTCAGAGTTTTGTGCTGGTAAGATTCTTTCAATTCAATTAGTTTTGTCTTTCCACTCAAAAATAACTTTAGAAAATTTTCTATACATGAGTAAATGGTAAAAGATTACATATGCCTACTATTTTTAATATATTAATATACTTAGTTTAAGCATATGTTCTAATAATAATAGAAGAAAAAAATTTTGGTTTTGCTTGATTTTTTTTATGACTTTCAACTGTTATCACAGTATTAATGAATATATTGGGTTCATTTGAAAAGAAAATTAAATTGAGAAGAAAAATAAATACAATTGTAAAATATTAAATAGTTATTCTTTTATCTTATTAATTATTATCTTTAACTAATTAATTAGTCATAAAGACTATCATCCTCCAGACTAAAATTTTTGCCTACACATATCAAAATTTATCCTACAAATATTGAAAATTTATCCTACACATTTCGTAATTTATCCTACATATATCGTAATTTATTCTACACTTTAAAATAAATTTTTTCTTCTTTGAAAAAATATATTTTTTGAAAATAAGTTATAAATTTAATGTAGTTAGTTATTAAAAAGAAAGACTAACAGTTAATGTTCTATCTAAGTTTACCAATATGCCCTTACACTAATATTAAATACAATAATTAAATGAAGTAAAATGAAGCATTATTATTGGTTAAAAATTCTTTTTTTTTATTCTTAAAAAAAATTCTTCTCATTTGAACCCTCTACTTCTTATTATATGTGTGTATATATAATACTTTTTACATTATGTAACATATTAAAACATTATGTCAGTCATTCCAAAGTTTTTTTTCTTCTTTTGTTGTTTAATTTTATTAAAAGGTAAAATATGAGTAAGATAATGAATTATATAAAACATGACATCTACTCGTGTTGTCTTTCTCCTGTAAAATGTATATATAAGTAGTAGCTTATAAAACCGTGAATTACATAACTTGAATATAAAAAAATACAAATTATAAAGTTGTTTATAATCTGTACAAATATAAATTCTAAATTTGTTTGTAATCTTTACAAGTGAAATGACTTTTTACATAATACATAGAATAAATATATAAATTGCATCATATAGTGTCTCAATTGTATAAATAAAACGGGTTATATCATAAATAACAATCCAAAATAGTTAATACATATAAAGAAAACAACAACAATAATAATAGATCACAATAATTCCATACACTTAGGCTATCTGATGTGGTCTCGCAACCCTCGTCACATCACCCTAATGACGTCTCAACTCCACTTCCTAGCTGTCATTGAAGGGCGCTAATGTTGTCTTCGTCAGCCTAGTAGCGAGCATGAGAGGAATAAAAGGAAGGGCCCAACCTTCTTATAACCAATCAGATTTTTTTTGTCTATCTCTTTTTTTAATCAAATGGGCTTTAAGAAGTTTTATTCCACTATATGAGTGTTAAAGGTAAGGGGTTTTAAAGCCTCGCATATATGGCTCAATAAGGCCCTTAAAGACTCCAATCCACAACATACATCATTAGAATTTGGATAAACAAATAAAATTTAAAGTTTATGACATATCAGCCATAGTGTGTAATATACACGGACTTAAAAAACCAAAATTCAAATTAAATGTAGGTTATTTTAATGTAAAAGTCACGTTAATTAACAGATTTATGACTTCAGAGGAAATATTGGTACTTAAAATTAAATTATTATGATATGATGTGGTAGTATTATAATTAATTTATAATAAACTTCATGTAATATTCAAATAATAAATCACATTTACAATTAAACAACCAGCGAATACTTTAAAAAACTAATATATTTTCTCATTTTTCTTATAAAAGTATGTCAATAATTTTTTTTACAAAATAAAACCAATATGTATTATAATATATCTCACAAAAGTTCCTTAACAATTTTTTGAACATTAAAATCTCTTCAAATGTTAATTTTTAACACTATCATGACAAAAAAAAATAATAAAATAAAACAACTTGGAACCATTAGAGGCGTCCATCAGTTCTTTTCGTTTTATTCAGTCATTTGGTTCCTTTTATTCGATTTGAATTTTTTTTGGTAAAACCAAAAATCAAACCAAATCAAAGGAATTTAAGTACTTCAAAACTAAATTACCAACCGCATTTGAATTTGGTTTGGTTTTCCATTTTAACCGTATAATGAATTCGTTTTACTGGATTATTTGACTATATATAAAGTATGGTTTACTTTTTCGGTTTATCAAGCTACATATAAATCGAATTCAGCTTATGTGGTTTGGGTTTAGTCGTTTTTTGCTTGATCTTCGAATTTAATCGTTTTTAGTTCTCTAGCAAAGATATATCTTAGGTTGAAACATGATTTCATGTAAAAATTTGTTTTTCAAAAAAAAATTGTCATAATTTTGTTTAAATTCAACATATATAGGAACTTTAATTTCCCAAAAAAAAACCTGTTGAGCGACTTCTACGAGACAAAATAGAAAATACGTTGGTTTTTTTTGTGAGAAAAAAATGTTAAGTGGCGTTTATGAGAAAAATAAGAAAAAAATGTGTTTTTATGGTATTTGTCCTTTAATCAACATGTAATGAGGATTTAAAAATTGTTAGAAAGTAAGTTAAACGATGATTTAACATAAAAACATTGAAGAAATAAATCATAAATAATAGTAGATATTAATCTAATATGTTAATTAATTATATTGTAGTTCATAACCCATGTTCAAGAAAAATGGCTTACGGTTATAGATACCTATTAGAATTATTGTAGAACAAAATATTAAATTTATTAAATATATAGTAATATTTAACTAATATTATTTGTAAATTAAAGAAGAGTGTCATATGACATTAATCACTTATTAGAAGTAGAATAACTAATATTCATGTGTTAATTATTAGGAAAATATATTTAGAAATCATAAATAAAAAGTGTCAGGTTGAGCGAGACGATGTCATGTGTCAAATTTAGAATCTTTTATTAGAAGTTACATTTGTTAGTTTGTCTCGTCATTTTTAAACTACAAACCCAAAAATTTGTGTGTATATTTTAATTAATTAATCATATTAAAACACATTGGAAAAAAATAGTTGAATATAACTGAAATAATATTTCTCTTCTAGAAGAAATTGTTAAATTATTTAGACTAGTGGGATTAACCACGCTATGTGTGCAGGAATTCGCTTGACATCAGTCTAGTTTTTTATGATACCATGCTCGTTATACGTAGAAAGAATACCGGTAACGGTTAATACTAAAATGGTTTTAAATAATGTTTGTATTGAGACTTATATAAAAATGAATACATCAAAACAACAAACTTGAATTTTTTTCTAAAATACCTTGGAATAAAGGAAAAACAAATATTCGTTATGATACTGCACTACATAAGATGTGTATGGCGGTACCACTTAATTAATGTTGCACTACATAAAATGTATGGCGATACCACTTAATTTGAAAACGATTTCTTTTTAATTGAGACATGCATAAAAAAGGAAGAAAACATAAAAAGTTGAACAAAACTTATGAACGTCAAAAATTATGGTTCTAAAAGTTTAAATTGAACTAAACTAAACTGTTTTGACTAAAATTTTATATCTAATTTAAGAGTCATGCCCTCATGAATCAAAGAAACTTAATTTCTAACTGTAAATTGGTTGTTTGCAAATGCCTACGATGAATTGTACTTTCTTGCACCTCATATTTGTACTGTTAAGTGACAAAAAGTCAATAGAGGGCTTTAAAGTTTTTGGTGGTGCATATGAAAAAAAACAAGAAAGTAGTTATAACTAACAAGATGTATTTATATTTATATTTAGTATATATTATAATATAATATTATGTCATAGTATTTCTCTAAGGTTATACCGCTATGTTAGCGCCACGTTTTAAGAAGGGCTTTAATGTTTCTTTTTTTAACATTCTTGCAATGTATAAAAAACCTTATCATCAATATCTAATTATTTTTTAATTAAATTTAAACATTATTAATTTAAATTTAAATAACAAAAAAATATAAGAAAGATAAAAGTTACTTAAAAAAATAAAATGTAAAAATACAAAGTTTACTTAAAGAAATACAAACCTGAAAAAAATACTTAAATTTTAAACTTAAAACTAAATCTTCACTCATCATCGTCTCCCTGTCCACAATCAAACCATAGGTTCTTGGTTAGATCAACTTGAAGGTTCTGGTATGTGTCCCTTTCACGTAAATTTTTTCTTAGCGTAGGTTAGTAATGGGTTCGTCAGGTGGTTACCTTCAACATATTCGGCACAAAAGGCTCTGCCCGAGTCCTCCAATATCATGTTATGCGAGATGATGCACTTATACATGATGCTTTTCATTTTACTCTTTTCAAGTGAGCAATGATAGACCATCTCTTTTTAATACACTGAAAGGCCGCTCGACATCTTTTCTTGCCGACTCATGTTTTGTCTTGTAATACAATCGTTTATCACCATCTGGACATGAAAGAGTTTTCACCAACGTAGCCCACTCCGGATAAATACCATTGACAAGATAATACCCGTACTTATACTCCACATCATTTGCGTAGAATAAAGTTTTGGTGCAACACCATCTATGACATTGTTAAAAAGACCCGAAGATTGTAAAATAACGATATCATTGTTTGCACCGGCCATGCCAAAGTACGCATTCTGAATCCATAAATCTTTACACGCGACCACTTGTAATATTAGCGTTGGACCATCATAGTCACCATGATGGTGTTGCCCTTTTCAAGCAGTTAGATAAGCTGCCCACCCAATACGTGCAACCAAAACTACCCAACGTCCTAGAAAACCCGTGTGTTAATTGATATGCCTCGTATAACAGTGGAACGTCGATAGGCGTTGGCATCCTCAGATATCGCCTCAGGTAAAGAAATATAACACCTAACAAAGTACAATATTAAAATATAAATTATAACAACAACAATAATAAATAATTTTATCAATAATAATAATAATAACAAAATGTAATAATAACAAAAATAATAATAACACTAATAATATAATTAAAAGTGCTCATAAAATAATAATAACTAACGAATACCTTCACATAAACTGTCACGACAAGTTCTGTTCGACATCCTTAAGTATTCGACCCACGCATCGCTCAACATGCCGTACGCCAGTTGCCAAATTGCGGCCAGAAAATCCAATTTTTTCGACTAACACTTTCTCTTTGTGTGAAAAATGAATATTGGCTCCCAAGATCATCAGAAATTCTTAAAAAAAGGAGACGGCTCATACGAACTAACGTCTAAATTATGCATCGTCATACAACGGATTTTACAAAAATAATCATTCATTAAAGGGTCATGAGCACCTAATCAATATTGTTCAATAGGCACTTGTCTGCTACGCGTTGTAGACGATTCAGCTTCTTCTCGCAAATATTGAATCGCCTCCTGAGTCCTTGTGACAAGCATATCGTCGAGCACTCTCTCGGATGAAGAGCCAGACGAATAAGGAAGAATAAGATGAAGAGTCGCATGACATTTTTTTGTGAATGAGTTTGTGTAATAGATGTATATATATAATAAAAAATTAATTTTTTATTTTAAATTGATCATTTCCCAATGGTCATCTATGACCTTCCTTCTCGAAATCAGTGCTTGACGCCCGTTATTAGCTTGATGAAGAGACGGAAATGGGGAGGGGCACCATAGGGCACCAAAGATGGTGAGGTGGGAGGAAGCATTAAACGACACCGCCTGATCTAAATATCCAAACATGGGATTTTTTTTCTTTTTACAGACCAAATCAGTATTAAAAAAAATACTTTAATTAATACCATAGATGGTAATTTAAGATTGTTTAATATTGAAATAAAATTTCTATTAAGATATTCCAATTAATAATTTTACAATATTAACCGGAAATTTATTTGTTTTTCATATACAACATCGATCATTACCACTACTTGTTTTTATGATTTTTAGTTGATATAAAACACGTATAGGTATCCTCTTAGGTATATCACGATTTTATTTCTCTTTCAGTTGAGGTATAAGGTGTCGGTTTCTTATTGATGTTGTAACGAACCGAACATATATGGCCTGTATGCTCGTCACGTAGTGTGGGACAATCCCACTAGTTTTTTATTATTTGTTCATAGATTCAAATTGATCTGAAATTAAATTTACTTATATAGTTTTGAAAACGTTGATTCTAATGATTAGAATAACTTGAAAGTGAATTCATACAGTCTGAACAACTTCGGTAGATGTACCGGAATAAGTTTTTATGGTTTTTATTATAAACTTCATTGAAACAGAGCTATATTCGAAACAATATATCTTTTTTATATGGTAAGCTATAGCTAGTGTCGGCACCATACTAGTACCCTAACGAACCGAACTGATACCGTTCCAACAAAATCGGTACGACATCGATTCTGACCATAAAACATTGGTACAATTGTCGATATTGTTGGATCCATTACTACGAAACATGTGTCGATGTTCTTTTTGGACATATAACGACTTTATTTTTTGAGTTTTCAACATAGAGTGCCAACACCATATCAATACCGGAATTAATCTTCTCGCCACTAGGCTAGAGGAATCTGGTAGTTTGCATACACTTATGATAAAATTAACCAAATAATATAGGATGAGGATCATTACAGAATACTAACTATTGTGTGAACAAAGAGAACAACTCTAAATCACTAAATTTTGAGATTTAAGGTATATATATATATATATTCAATTTTACGTTTCTTACATTCATATGTGTCTTATATATACATAAAAACCATATGCTTTTACCTACACATAGCCTACGTACATGTAGGTAATTTAACCTACACATAATCTACATATGTGTATGTTATATAAAAACTAAAATTTTACATATTTTGTTTTGAATTCTAGTGCAAGAAACAATAAATCTTACATTTGTAACATTTTCATTTACTTTTTAGGTTTTTAGAAATTAAAAAATGGGTGATTCATTTTGTGCGTATTCTCGCAATATTTAGTGTAAGTGTACACAATGCAAAAGACATGTGACCTATTTGGTGTAAGGCCCCACACCTGGTCAACTAATATCAAGTCATCAAAGTTCAAACATAAGAATCAATGTCATAACAAGTCAACTATATTTAGAGTAGCCTTCATGCCATATCCAGTGACTTCCTATCAAGCATCAATACATATTTAACCTGACATGCATGCTAAAAAAAGTTAGCTACACTAAACCCTGTGGTTTATTTAAAAACATCGAGTCATCGTAAAAATATTTAATAAACAATGTTAAACCATACTAAACATCAACCATGTACAACAACATCAGTCATTAATACAAACATCAAATTTTGAAGCGAACGTCATATCACACCCTGGTCGTAGCGGAAGCGCAAGTGTGTGACTATGAGGTAATCATTGCATCCAATCATATGAACTAATAATAATTAACAACGAATGTCATGTCATAAATCAAATATAACCATCCTTACAAGTTTAGAAATAGTTAACATTGTTTGTTATCCAAATAGAATTCAAGTTTCATTACACCACCAAAACAACTTTGTTTTCATCATGAGATAAGTCGAGGTTTTGACTTCTATATACCCATACAAAGTTGAGATATAAAAGGCAAACCCTCCAAAAGTGGCAATCCATTGTTATGTCTTCCCAAAAGCCCGGACTCTATCACTGATCATGCATTGTTTCCTGAAATACATGTAATTTGAAAAATCAACAAAAGTTGAACGAGTTCATGTAGTTGTTGTTTTCATATAAGTGTCATAGTTTGAAATCCATCGTTGAAAACTGCGTATGTTATTGTTATCAATCTTGGGTTTAAGGATCTATCAGTGGGTAGCGAGCCCCAGATATTATGTGCCATAAGTATATAATCAACCCGAGACAACTTTGACATTTAAGGGCTCACAAAAGCACCCCATGGTATACCAACCAAGAGTGGAGCGTGTCTCAAGCTCAATAGATCTACACCTTTTGCACCTTGGTCACTAAGTGATTAATGGTTATTATTGTTTCATTGTCATCATCCTACTTACGCACATCGATCATTGTCATCATCTAAACCCGTAGCTAACATACGATTGTCATAAACATGTATTTCCAGTTTCTTTCACTGGTTTACATTTGTTATCCAAAACATGGTGTAGTTTCATTACATCATAACCAAAAGACTATTTTTAATCATAAACATAGTGACGTTTTGACTCCTATATACGCATACAAGGTTGGGATATAAAAGGCAAATCCTTCAAAAGTTGGCAACCGTTGTTAATTATTATCTGTTTACACGATTGGATGCAATGATTACCTCATAGACACACGCTTGCGCTTCCGTTACGACCAGGGTGTGACACATCATCGTTAACTACTTGTCACATAGCCAAGTATCCTTATAGCAACATAAGACTTCCCGTTCCCACTATGTTGTAGTGCTTGTAGGATCTATCAATACTTTCTAGTAATGGATACTAGATATCAATAATTCTTGCAACGAATGCAAGACCTCAACACTTTATCATCAATCATGAATCACTCAACAACAATCATATAACATCAGTTATAATCAAGTATAATCAAACATGAGCATGTAACAACTAACACTCACCACTAGAGTTCCAATCATGAACATACAAGGTAGTATTCATATCAACAAAAAATAGTAAAAAGTGGCACCTAGAATTCACTTGTAGTGTTAGCTTCCTTAATTTGTAGGATGAATGAAATGATCTGACCCTTTGGACACTTAGTCAATCTGGTCAAAGATTCACATATAAACTATATTAATTTTTGTCATGCATCAAAGTCATTATTTTTGTGTGTGAAAATAAAGTATTCTCATCAACTATCATATGCGAAATCTTAAACTTTTCATAAGATCCATTCATGTGAATACATAGACTTTTCGTATTAGACATTTCATGTGAACACATATCGTGCGAATACCTAGTTTCGCATGGATAAGGTTTTCGCTTATAACGACCCCATTTCTCTAAGCTATTTTCGTTCACTTACGGTTTTTCATACATCATTCATTTAACTTTTCTTGCAAAAACTATGTTCTTGATATGGTTCCTTATAACTTGTAATTAGGTCTTATTGTTGGCTGGCAATGAAACTTCATCTGAAACCATGGAATGGTCATTGTCCCTTTTGCTAAACCATCCACAAGTTTTACGGAAGGCACAAAACGAGATTGATAGAAAAATTGGAAAAGATCGTCTTATTGATGAGTCGGATGTGTTTGACCTACCTTACCTTCGTTGCATTATAAATGAGACTTTTCGATTATACCCTACGGTTCCTTTACTACTTCCTCATGAGTCATCACAAGATTGTATTATTGAAGGTTACAACGTCCCGCGTGGGACGATGCTACTTGTTAATCAATGGGCTATACATCATGACCCCAAGGTGTGGATTGAACCTAATACGTTCAATCCTGAAAGGTTTGAGGGGTTTGAAGGCACAAGAGATGGGTTTAAGTTGATGCCATTTGGGTCAGGAAGGAGGGGTTGTCCAGGGGAACGGTTAGCAATTTGTATGCTTGGGTTAACTCTAGGGTTGCTAGTTCAATGCTTTGATTGGGAACGCTTAAGCGATAACACAGTTAATATGACGGCGGGACTCGGAGCCACAATGCCTAAGGCCGAACCATTGGTTGCTAAGTGTAAACCGCGGCCGGAGATGCAAGAACTACTTTCCGAACTTTGAATCCTTCTTGTACCTTATCTTTTATTTTATTATTATTATTATTATTATTATTATTATTATTATTATTATTATTATTATTATTATTATTATTATTATTATTATTCAAATACAACATAATGGATGTATTGATTTTCATACACATTAGTTTATATAAAATAAAATGTCTATACTTACAATTATAGGACTTGCATTATTTAAATCTCTTACACTAATCACATAATTTTTTTAAAGTCAACTTTGGATTAGTGACGGACCACTGAAGTATTATCATGCTACCAGCGAAATCACCTCCATCTAAACTAGCCAATAATGCCTATATATCAATTCAGGAGGAAACCCAATTAATCTGAGAAAAAACCCTTTGTGGAAATCGAAGCAATAACCTAATAGTCCCTAAGCCTTTTCCCATTTTAAAAATATCACTAGACTATAATGCCACAATCACTTATCATATAATAATATGAAACAAGGAGCAATCTAATATCTATTATATGATTAGATCCAATAATAGTCACATAGTTTACTAAATGTTTAATTAAGTCAACACAAATTTTATAATTTTTTTGAAAATTTCGTAACGTGTTGCAAACTAAAATAAAATATATATTAACATTCTTATACATATATGTATATACACATACACACACACATATATATATATATATATATGGTGGTATTCTAGAGTGAACACTAGTGTATTTGTGAACTGAATGAATAAATCCGGACCATTGATTTACATCATCAAATCTTAAAATACACTAGTGTATTTTCATCATCAAATCATAGCCATTGATTTACAATTGTGACTTCTGGAATGGCGTCTTAAAATTTTTCCACAATTGTAAGTTATTTATTTTTAGTTTCTTAATTTTAGTAAAATAAATAATTAAAAAAATAAAATGTTACATTTGTCTGAAATTTGTGGCAACTAGCTACAAATTTCCGACAATTGTAAATTATTTTTATTTGCTATTTTTTAATTTAGTAAATTAGATAATTATAAAAAAATGTTAAATTTGTTATGAATTTGTTGCAAATTGTCTTCGTTTGCTACAGTTTTCCAACAAAAAAAGTTATTATATTTGTTATTTCTTAATTGTAGTAAAGTAGATAATTTAGAAAATCAAATGTTTCATTTATCGAATATTTCTAGCAAATTGACCACATTCTATACATCTTAAAAGACAAAGTCAGTGGGTTTTTCACCGGCTTTGCCTTACACCCCCTAAACTTTTTTAATATTGCATTTCAAGCCCCTCAGTTTTGCTACGGTCCCTCCACTTTTAAAGTAATCAATTTTAGCCCTTTATCTAACTTTACTATTCTTTTATTTTAACAATTGGCATTTTTAGCCCCTAGCTTTTTACTAATTTACAACATTCCTTCGTTAATTTCTTTTGTTTACCCATATTATGTTTTTACTTAAATAAACTATTTTTCCGTGCATAATTTTATGTACGTATTCGTATAAATTTAAGGGCGTCTACGTTTCGACATAAACTTTTTCTGGAAACGAGTTAGATATAACACGTTTTCGTTTAAAAAAACCATTTTTACGTGCATATTTTTATGAATGGGTCTGTATCAATTCGAGTTGGTCTACATTTGGATATACCTTTTTTTGATACAATACGTTTTCTTACTTATTATATGTACGTTTTGATAATTTTTTTCAGAACAGAGTGGAGTCAAACTGTGGTTTCTTTTTTTCAAAGCTTCAGTCAGATATGTTGAAACACGCGTTTTCGTATGGTTAACGCATCACCTAACACTTGAACAAATCTATTCGATGTTTGCTATGTATTCGCGCCGCAACGCGCGCGGCCTTCTTACTAGTTTACTACAATTTTCCAACAAAAAAAGTTATTTTCTTTGTCATTTCTTAATTTTGTATGCTCGAGTTAACTCTGGGGTTGCTAATTCAATGCTTTGATTGGGAATCCTTAAGGGATAAGAAAGGTAATATGACCAGAGCCACAATACCAGAGCCACAATGCCGGAGATGCAAGAACTTCTTTCCCAACTTTGGATCCTTCTTGTAACTTACCTTTTTATTATTATGATTATTGTTGTTGTTCAAATACGACTTAATGAAAGTGCATGTGTTGATTTGGATATATGTTATTTCACGTCACTATATCTTTATAACTATATAAATGTAATCCCCACCCACACTTTTAAGACACCATTCCAAAAGTCAAGCTTGTTTCCATAATTTTTCATCCTGGCTCCCAAATCTGCCCCCATTTAATGTCTGTCTCAATAATCCCTTCGGATAAAACTTGTGTAAATTGAAGACGCCAATAAAATGGTGGGAACAATCAACCAATTAGGTTTGAATCATTTAGTCCTTGATTATTGATGATTGAAACCGAAGATTCAGGTGCAAACTAAAGGCTCACCCATGCCCTCTACCGTTCCACTACCCTCACCGCCCTCATCGATTCAAGCTTATTAAATGTGATTCTTCTATTGACTCGTCTCTCCTATAACTATTATCTTGGTTAATCTATATCGTATGTAAGTTTTGAGTCCAGATAGTTGATAATCTATATCGTATGTAAGTTTTGAGTCTAGATAGTTGATTGATGTTCTGGTTGTATTTGAGGAAGAAAACTTGAGTCTTTGTAGGTTATTGGGGTTGAGTTTTGAATTCTTGATTGTAATTCAGACAAAATTTTACATTCATTTTTTTTTTACCATTTTTATGATTATATTCATCAATCCTTTAATTCAGGGATTCTTCAATTGCCTTAACAACCGTAGTTTCAGACTTGAGAGTGAAGATGGCAGTAGGGCATGGGTATGACAATGGAACTTAACAAAAAAGTTCATTTGCATCAGCCTAAACTTTGGCATACTATCACAGGAAAGGACATGTGCGCCATGAATCATAACGTAGTTTACTATGTTTTGATTTTAATGGTAAATTCACAACACGATCTTTCAATTAATTGTCTGTATTTGCTTATAGATGTGTTATGTCTGGTGTTAATTTTATGTTTTGTTATTTTCGTTATGTGGGTTCGATTAACACGATTCATTCTTGCATATACTAACGTTTTGAAGGATTAATGTGTTTTAGGTAATTCATGCCAATTCATCGGATAAAGGTCAAGTCATATGCGGAACCGAGTACAAATCAAGATGCTTGCTTCCGTTTTGTTAATTTAAACAATGATGATGCTGTCTTCGGTCTTTTGTTAAGATTTTAACGTATTGTTAATAAAAGTTTTGAAATATCATGTTTTGGATAATGTTGCTTTTATAAATTTATGGAAATATAATGGTATATCTCGTACGGGTCTTACAATAGTTAATTAGTTAAATCGCTAAACACTAACAACATATTCCCTTTGGATACGACCTTACTAACCACAAATTGTTTAGCCTACAACAACTACATCAACATGCACCCAGAACAAGCAAAGCATCATTAATACTTTAGCACACGCCTCTAACCGAGAATTCAACCATATCATTATGCCTTCAAACCCTTTTTATGATTCAATTGACCCACTTCAACCCCCATTTCAAATATTGCTCCTTTGGTTCTAGTTTTATGCATCTACCCTATCCGACACCATATAATCCTTATCCACCTCCAACGCAAACAATCTAGGAAATCGATAAGACAATAAAAATATTTACCCAACTGTCTTTCTACATTCTTGTGGATTTCTAGCCCCAGTCTTCCTAGACACGGAAGAGATTGGAATAACTCTCGAGCCATTAAATTTAACGAAAGACTTACCCATCTTAGCCTACAACCTTTTACCCATACTACTAGGGATGACAATGGGTCGGGTATAGGTCGGGGGATAATCTCATACCCATACCCGGTTGTAAAATCTTTTCCCATAAACCGACCTATTACCCATTGAGTATTTGGCGCGTATTTACCCGCTGGGTATCCTGCATACCTGTTGGGATTTTCATGCATATATATTTTTTACTTTCCTTTATAATTTTATGTTTTAAAAATCTATGTAATATATTACATTATGATAAATAACATACATGTCATTATCACCATACTATTATTACCATAATAATATTTGATATATTTAAAAATGTATATATTATAACATTAATCTCAAAAATAATATTGCATTTCATAATATATAAATATGAATAATGTCATCAGAATATATATTCAAATGGAATTTTATTTTTCAAATAATAAAGCTACAAGAATGGAACATTACTAACAAATATGAATACTTAAAAGTTTTCGGTATATATATATACTTTGGGTAAATGAGTATATAGTTTCGGATAATTGGGTCAGGTATCATCTAATCCTATACCTGTCCCATACTCGCGAATTATTTTTTCCATATCCATTCCCGACCCAATACTGGTCGGATATTGGGTACAACCATCCCAAATGTTTCGAGTTTCAATATATACCTGTCGGGCTCGGGTACTTTTTGTCATCCCTACCTACTACACGCATGAATGGAGATATTATCCATTTGATCACATGAAAAGAAGATATTGACCCATAAACTATTTCTTTCATTAACAAATATGCATCTTCACTTTTGTATAAGAGTTCTGTTAAATGCCTCCAAAGAGACTATGCCAATGCCACCTCTCTGTTGTGACGCCGTCACCTGAATCCCGCAAAAGAATCTCGAATGAATACGTTCAAGAATAGTCAATACGTATGGTGGGACAACATAAAGGGACACATATTATACCCCAGCAATCTTAGGTGGTGTTTGTTTTTTCAAATGTAAAAGGTCTGCAGCCTGCCGACCACATCTGCAAACATCTACACGAGAAGAGGTGGACCAAATGTCTGCAAAGTGTAATAAAAAGAGTGTTTATTTAAAAAGGTCTGCAAACCCCTTTCTCTTTCAAAAAAACCCCTTTTCAGATCTTCTGCACTTCATCTCCCACCTCCACCACCCCCAATCCACCCCCTCCACCACCTCCACCGCCCCACCGGACCTCCTCCTCTACACCCAACTCTCCCCCATCGCCTCCGCCTGTCGCCACCCTCCTGATCTCCTCCGATTCACTTCAATCTCTTCACTTTCTCTCTCTTAAACACAAATCCGACACCCAAAATCACCCAAGTGGTCTGTGGAGAGTGGATGAGCCTCGTCGGAACTGAACATCTCCGAGTCTCGCCGGAACTGAACATCTCTAAGGCTCGTCGGTGGTCTGTGGAGAGTGGAGGAGCCTCGGCGGCGATGTGGTGGTGGAGATGGGTGAAAGTGGGGGTGGAGGTGTAGGAGATGGGTGAACATGGGGGTGGAGGTGGTGGCGGAGAGTGGTGGTGGAGGTTATGCAGAGAAGATGAGATGGTATGTGTTTTGAATGGCAGAGAGAAGAGGTTTGAAGACTCATGTTCACATCTACTTGGATAAGAGGTCTCGCGGACCTTTTTTAATGAATGGTTTGCGAGAAAACAAACAAGCTGCAGACCCAAAGGTCTACGCGTGGTCTGCGCGGCACAGACATAAGAGGTTCTGAAGTACTTCTTGGAAAAAACAAACACCCCCTTAGAATGAAAGTAGTCCAAAAGAACCGGCACCAACAAAAAGAAGACTCGTTTTCCAAGTGGAGTGTCTCATATTAAACCTCTTAGTTATAGCTTTCCCGTCTTGAATATTCTTAATTTGAGATCAAAATGGTAACCTGAAACTAACAAACAAAATCTTCCCTGGATTACAACCCATCAAAGTGGTCAAATTTACCACTTCTTGATACTCAACCCCAATCCCGTATAAGCTTGATTTATGCATATTTATCTTCAACTCTGATACAAGATAAAAGCAATTTAGTACCGACCATTCACCAACAGAAATAGCATTATCAACTTAATCCATTAACCAGGATAGATAACCTCTTCGACTAGAAACAAGCCTTAATCCACTTAATCCAGGCATGTCCAAAACCCATACACTCCATCACACGAACTAAATAATGCCAGGAAAATGAATCCTATGCCTTCTCGAAATCAATCTTAAAAAGCATGAGCCTCTTTTTCTTCTTTTTATACAATTCCTCTAACTCGTTTAAATTCAATAGATCATCCAAAATCTATTTAGTACGGATCAGTTTAGACCTGAACTCTGTTTCACTCTAACTTGTCTTGGCCCGAACTCGTTTTGATCTAGCATACAACCCGAATCTACTTAGTTGTTTTGTTAGGCTTACTTACTAGGGATAAGTATATAATTTCTCAAACTTAGAATGATTTGATGTTTAAGAGGTTAAATCAAATTCTTAGTTAAGATTACATAATTTGTTTTTGATCAAGTATAAATTATTTACTATGTTTCACAAAAGGAAAATATTACTCGATGCCAAGGCTATTTAGTGTGGTGGGTATGATCTAAATGACCACCACCCTCAACGTTAGCGTCATGTCAACCTATCCTCATCCACCAATCTAATTCACCACCCTATATGGTGTAGATCATGACCCCACAATCATCCACTATCTTCCTCCACCAATCAAAAGCCCATAATTAATTGAAAGAGGGTCTTGGTCGCCGTGGATTAAACAAGGCGAACCACCACGGTTCGGGAAAGGGGCAATGTATCACAAAGACCACGTCTATGTGACAATACATGACCTAAACTACCATCCCATACCCATATCCTTATAGAGTTTTTACTCTATTAGCTCATTTTAGTTTCATATATCACTCTATTGATTAAAAGAATCTTCAGTAGTAACATATGAACTTGGTTACTATTAATGTACTTACTTTTTATAAAACTGCAACCAAGTTTAACAAATTTTCATTTAAATTAGTAAGTATTAACAAGTTATTAAAATGTTCATGATGTAGCAATATGAAAGTTGAGTGACTAGAATAAAGACATGCAAGAGAAACTTTTATTATGGGTAGCTAAATGCACTCTCCCTTTTACTTTTTACATGTCCTTTCTAAAAATAATAGTTTTTAAGTTGTCAAATTTCACCCATATAAAAATTCTTATTTTAATTCTCTCTCTAAACCTTCTAAATCTACAATACCGACATCTTCATGAAAACACCAACTATTCTTTCTATCTAAACCTTCTCAATCTACGATGGCAAATTCATGCAACCAAGATATACAAGTATGAGTAATGATTTTGGTTTATTAATATGATCAAATATATGGTTAAAACGAGGGTCTTTCGGTTTATTAATATGATCAAATATAAACTGAACGAAGAACTATTAGACATTTCAAAATAAAAAAATAGTACTGGACCAAATATTTAATTTTCTTTTGGTTTTTACGGTTGCGTGTTTAATATACATCTCATTGTCATAAACTCAATCCTAGACAAACTTCAGTATACATCAATCTAGATGCCACACATCCTTTTACGTTTTATTATATATCTTCGTTCAAAAAATTATCAACAGATATACATACAAAATAATAATATTTAACACATATAATTATATTTTAGTGACTTATGTCAATTGGTATAAAATTTCAGATAAGTTTTGGTTATCTTATTAAATTATCTTTTCTTAATTGTTAAAAAACTTAAGTTGAATCAATTAACAAAAATACAAAATAAAATGTTTAATTGTACTTATATAAAAACTTAAGGGTGGAAGTGCAACTAGTAAAAATTAAAACAATGGAGTGCAATTAGCAACACCTTTTTACTATTAATGGATCTGTAATAGTAAAAATTAAAACAACACTTCAATCATCGTCTTCTTCGTGTTCTTCATTTCCCCTTTCGATGTTCTAAGTTGCTCGATCAATCTTTGAAAGAAACTATCCAACTTTTCCTGCAACACAATCAACTTCTTCTCCAATCTGTTCACTCCAAACCAACTCCAGGCCGGTAAGTAATCTCCCACATTCGCAGCACCGGAGAGCAAAAACGTCTCATCCATCATCTCCCAAAACAGTTCTCCTTCCTCCTCCAGTGCCGGAATATCTCCACCGAAGCACCTTTTCCCGGAGATCATCCTCATCATCATGTTCAGTGTCAGTTCATAGAAAACTGATCTCATATTCATTGTGGAAGAATATCGTATTAGTGTGTACATATATTATATATATATGATGCTTGAGCTAATGAATGAAATTAGTTTTTCTATTGTTTTATTTGGTGTATTCTTTATTATGATATCTTATTATATTATATTCCTGATCTGATCTGACCAGCGGATTTGATCTCATAGAAAAAATATCATGCGTCCGTCACTATTTACAACACATTCTCAGCACTAATATCTCTTCTACAAAATACCTGTTTTGGGTGAAGAATTTAGCATCAGTTTGCGGATCAGGAGCCTGCCTTCATCAACGCGTATGTCGTGAAACTCGTTGATGCGGCGAGTTGACAAGATTTCGAGTGAAGCTATGAGGCGGAGGTTGCGCCAGTGTTCACCGTAGGAAGCCCAGCCGAAACTGGTGTAGTTGTTGCCGATGATCTTGCCGAATAACAAGCGAGGGCGGTTTGTGAAGATGATATCGTTTGTGGTGAAGCATTCTTCAGCGGCGGAAGGGGAGGAGATCAAGAGTATACGACGGATTCCGAAGCGGAGGAGGAGGACAGGGCCGTATTTGGCGGAGATTTTGGCAAGGGTTCTGTAGAGTGGTGGTTTCAAGAGGTAGAGATGGCCGATTATGGGGAGGACGGGGAAGACGGTTGGTGGGAGGTTGGCGGATTTACGACGGAAGTGGGTGGTGAAGAGGTATGAAGCTAGAAGGAGGAAGAGGGAGATGTATAGATATAGAACCTCCATTTTTGAAGCTTTTTAGTGCATGTGTTGTTAGTGGTTTTTTAGTTGTTGCAATATAAAGATGATGAGGGACTACTGCGTTTATTTGGGTGTGAATGTGTTACTAACTCAATTTCAGCTTGCTAACTATTTGAACCGAGTGAAGGTTAAAGTAGCTTGAGCTCAAAATTCATGCTAATAGTAATAATAAGCTCGTTTGATAGTTACGTGTATGGATTGAACATAAAAATGTATTTAATGCAATAAATATATATTAATAACGATCATATATAAAATCCATAATAAATATAAGGCTTTAGCGTGATCATCAACCTCATCACCCAAACCACCATAAATCATGGAGAGGGGTGGTGTAGTTTTCATTTATTCTTACGTGGCGAATCACGTTTCAATCATAACTCTCACACCTTTCAACCTAACTAAATAATGTATACTCTGTTTATGTTATATAGAGAAAGTGTATTGTATAATCTGAGTTAACGTACGCTGGAAAAATATAACGTGCGTGATGAGTTGTATAACATGCGTGATTATGGTTCGTTTTCAACTAGCCTGGGATCGATCTATTGTTTGATCAATTTCGTCCAATTCATTTCAATTTTCTTTTCGTTTCAGTTCAAATTGGCCATTGTTCGGTCAATTTCATCGATTTGTGTATTCATCTTTGATTTGGACTATTTTTATTAAAATAACGACTCGAAATCAGACCGTATAACAGAGGATGCGGGGACATGACAGAGAATGCAGGAACATGACCAACGTGCGTGATTATAGGGTCAACTTGCGTGATTATGGTTTTCAACATGGGTGATTAGGGTTTTTAAGTTTTATAACGTGCGCGATTTCCCAGCGTACACATCGTACGTTAAGAAACATTGTACGTTAAGTTAACCAACCTCATGTTATATATAACTATGTTTATGCTATATAAAGTTATAAGTTATAACTGTATACAAATTAAACATTAAATAATTGGATAATTAATAAATAGTAAACGAACCAAATCAAAACTTGTAAAACTAATCACGAGTTGGACTCTAGCTTTACAAAAAGTGATCGAAGCGAGGCGAGCATGGGTTTGACTCATCAAGTTGATATCCCTAATAAAATCGCCAGATGATTTCTCGATTTATTTTGATTCTTTTTTGGAATAAAAAAATAGAGAAAGAACGAACGAGAAGTACGGTTTGTTTTTCTATAAACTTTTGTTTTCAAATTTAACTACGTTAAACAAGTTAGAATACATAGGTTTGGTAATTAAAATAAAGCAGAATCCTCTGAAATAATTATGTTTGATTGTAAAACCGTAATGACAAATGAAAAAAAGTACCCTTATGTTGCATATTTGTGTTTCTTTTGTTATTATATCATCAACGATACTCTCACATAAAACTTCACAAGTTGTATTACCAATACAACGGGCTTTGGTGCTGGTATATTGGATTTAAAATTAATTATGATTATGAAATTAAAATTTACTATGTTTGAGTAGTCGGTGATGGCGTGGGAGCACTTGCACAAAGTGAGAGAGACGTGTGGATGTCGAGTGATGGATAGTAAAGAGTTGGAAGGTTTTTGGTTATTCCAACTGAACTTTCAAAGCTGTGAAAATTGATCGAAGCAATGAATTTTAGTTTTAACTTATATTCTAACTACCAAACCACAATATTAAAGTTTAGATGGAATTATTTTCAGGAGTTTGATAATCTAGAAGATATTTTCATTCCAAGAAAAGAGACGGGACTGGAAACTGTTTTGGTTTTATCAGGTTCTTTGATATCCAAGATGCAGATGAATGGGTGAGCTAGCTCCAGGGGACAACCATCGGTGGTTTTGTTCTAGGTATCCACGTTGCTAACTTTGACAGGGAAGGAAACAAATTTGCCAAGCAGACACAGACAGACCAGAATTCTGTTTTTGACTGGCTAAGTGCCACCGCTAAACATCCTTCTAGGGGTGAGCATGGAGTCCTTCCTTTGGAGAGGAAGGACTTGGGTACCACATATAAAGACACTCTTACAGCAGACAAAGGAGATGACCATGTTAGGTTCACCGCTGAACTTTCACCAATGGAAACGGAGGCGGCAAGAAGGTGGGTGTGGAAGTCCCTCATCGGAGAAGTCAAGGATTTGGAAGGTCTGGGCGTCTTGCCGTCACAAATGAAAGAGGCGGGTCTCACTGCTGTTAACATCAAGTATATGGGGGGACTTAAGGTTGTGTTCATTTTCGTGTCAAAGGATGAGGCTGAAAACTTCCTAAGATTAAACTACGATCTATGGACACAATGGTTCTCTCGTTTGTATGTGTGGGAAGGAAAGCCTCCGGCTTTTGAGCTAGTGGCGTGGATTTCGGTAAATGGAGTTCCTATTCATAAAACTTTATGGGATGGGTATGTTTTAATTAGATTTCGGTAAAGATTTTCATTGCTTGTGTTTCCTTTAATGAAGTCACTCATTTTTTAACTCATAAGTTAAACAAGTTGTGCTTTTATTCTAAACATATACTATTTTTGTTTAGAATGCAATGAAAACATTCTTATCTATTTGTTTATAACGCAAAGAAAAAAAAAACATATGTCATGACATTAAGTGCCTGGCCATCGGACTCGTATAAATTTAATTCGCTTTGTGTATTCATTTGGATGTTTTAGTAGTCAATGGCCCATTTAAATACTCAGTGTAATCCGAGTTATTAAAATTGTTTCCGACCTTACTTTTTCAAGCTTTTAGGCATATTATATATATAAATGTGAACTCATTTAATGAGTTCATATTCACACATTTTAGATTTTTTTCGTAAACAATAATTTTCTTATAATGTAAATAAGAAAAACAAATGTTTATCAAATAGTTGATTGATTGTTGACTTGAGAGTTTTGTAATGTTATAGGTCTTATAGCTTATGGAAGTATGTCTCCAAACTTAAGAGATACTAAAACGTAGTATGGTCTTCAGATGTTTTATATTCGTAACTTCCGTGATCTAGTGAGTAAAGCTTGTGTAATGTTTAATACTATAGTTATATACTTTAAAGTGGCTGATTTTGGTTAGCTTTTAATTTTAAGGGTCATATGGAGTAAGTTTAAAAAATTACTTAAAAGAGGAAATGAGTGAAAGGTTATGCAAGGTGTAGTATATTTAATATTGTTAAGGTCACTATAGTATGCTTCTCATAGTTTAAGCTCATGTTTCATTTCTATGGTTTATAGCTGATAGCCTAGCTTGATAGTTTCATTCATGTTCTTACTATATAATACATCAATGTAACCCAGTCACTGGACAAGTATTAAGCTTGCTAGTGTGACGATCTTAAATGACACAAATAATTTAAGTAATATTGTTGTAGGTTCACACTTTTATATCATATAAATTAATGTCTACATAACAAGAATACAAATCATAACATGCACTTTCATCAACTTGTATTCGAATAAAAAAGATAAGGCACCAGAAGGATTCAGAGTTGTGCAAGTACATCTTGCATCTCTAGTCGTGGTTTGCACCTGGCAACCAACTGTTCGGCCTTGGGCATGGTGACTCCGGGACCTTCCATCATATCAATTGTGTTATCACTTAATGGTTCCCAATTAAAACACTGGATTAGCACCCCTAGAGTTAACCCAAGCATACGAACAGCCAACCCTTCCCCTGGACAACCCCTTCTTCCAGATCCAAAAGGCATCATCTTGAACCCATCTCTTGTCCCTTCTAGCCCTTCAAATCTTCCAGGATTGAACCACAACTTGGGGTCATGATGTATGGCCCATTGATTAACAAGAAGCATGGTCCCACACGGGATGTGGTAACCCTCAATAATACAATCTTGTGATGACTCGTGAGGAAGTAGTAAAGGAACCGCGGGGTATAGTCGAAATGTCTCGTTTATAATGCACCAAAGGTAAGGTAGGTCAACCATATCCGACTCGTCAATAAGACGAACTTTTCCTGTTTTTTTATCGATCTCGTTTTGTGCCTTTCGTAGAACTTGTGAGTGGTTTAGCAAAAGTGACAAAGAACATTCCATTGTTCCAGACGAAGTATCAGTTCCCGCCAACAACAAGACCTAATCACAAGTTTGGAAGAATCATATCAAGAATATACTTTGTTGGAAAATAATTATGAGGTTCTATTCTAATCAATCCATAATTTACCAAGCTAAATCTCTTTTGAAGTCTTCTTGTTTAAATCAAAAGAGATTGAGCTTAAAGCCTAGTAGCCTACTCGTTTTCAGCATAAAATCTAAAACTAAAGGCGCATCGTGAATGATTTAATCGATTGGAATTCAGCTAAATTATTATTATTCATTAATGATATAATTATTTCTGTGTATATAAACAATAACCTTGTATGTTTATTATAATTCAAATTATACATACCATTAGTTTTAAATGTGTGTTATTTATAAAACCGAGTTCGCGCTCAAACTTTCAGTTCAATTGATAATTTTGATACGAGCTCTAGCTTACTCTAGCTTGGCTTAGTTTGACTCATAAACAACCCTAAGCATGGCCTATTACACATATATTTTTTTCACCACGAGAGTCATTAGGTTGGGACAATATGTATAATCTCTGGCTTATTGTTTTTCATTGTTTATCCTAAGACCAAATGGTGTGGAATAAAGTCCCCATGGGCTTAATTATCGCATCACATAAGCACCAAGTGCATAGGGGGCTCCATTGTTAACCTGTATCCATTGTTAACCTGTATGTTGTGGGATAAAGCACCTGTTTTCATTTTCCAATCATTGTTTATTGTTTCTTTTTTTACTTAAAAGAAACAAAACCCTTAAAACTAAACGACTAAACAAGAGATACGAACGCGTTAGTTCTTTTAAAAAGAACATGCCTCACAAATCTAACAGAATCAGTTATTGTAATCAATTTTATTTCCAAAGAAATGTTTTTTTTCTTAAGAATTTCATATACTAGTGGATTAGCTCGCGCTACGCATGCGGGAATTCATACTGCCAGTACTGCTACTCAATCGGAATTCACATGGTACTAATACAGTTTAGACGGTTTCGTTTGGTTCATCATTGATATCGACACGCGTTGTAGCTTACAATACATTATAGAACATATACAGTAACAATATATTAAATTTGTAATATAGTTATTAATAATAATAGTAATAATAAACAAAGACATCGAAGTTTTTAAAAATAGATAGCAGAAATAAAGATTTAGAATCAGTGTCTCGATTTATATAACATGTTTCTTTATGAATATATTCAATTAGTTTGACGGTAGAAAAGCTTTTAATTTTTTAACATTGTCCCCCTTAATTTCCTCTATTTTCTCTATACATAAATGGTAAATATGGTAGCACAGCGATCCATAAGGACAAAGCCCATTAATAAAACAAATGGGTCCACAATGATCCATGAGACCGGATCTGAGCAAAAAGGGGCGAAACTGCAGTAGTCACAAAAGTTTGTGGTGAAACTAATCGAAGAATTCCCTGACGCTAATAATAATAATAATAATATTAATCCATATACATCGAATTTAATATTTTGAGCCCATTCACGTATTATCTCCTTATTAATTCACAAAAAATTCTCTACTCACACAAATACTATTCCTTTCCTTTTCTTTTAATCCTTATACTTTTTATACTTTTTTTTCTTTATCCTTTTAACCCTTTTTATTTTTTACATAACCCCCATGACTTTTATCTTTTACCCTTTTAACCCTATAGTACTAATCTTTTATATTTGTCACAAACATTTTCTATTTTTAACCTAAACAATTTTTCACTTTCAACTTTGGTCTTACGTCCCTATATTAATTCACAATGAGTGATTCTATTTACACCCAACTTTACTTTATGCTATTTACACCAATTAATGTGAAATTAATAAACTCAAAATTGTGTTTATCTTTTATAACTTTCGATATATAACGTTTTAGTAAAAAAACGAATACAGTTTTGTGATGTGCCTATTTTTATCTACGTTTTGATATAAATTTTATAAAAAACGGAATACAAAATTTTATAACGACTTATAAAACGTTGTATTTGATACAAAAAAGTCTCTACTCACACAAATACTATTCCTTTTCTTTTAATCCTTATATTTTTTTTCTTTATCCTTTTAACCCTTTTCATTTGTTACATAACCCCCATAGCTTTTATCTTTTACCCTTTTAACCCTATAGTACTCATCTTTTATATAATTGTCACAAACTTTTCTATTTTTAACCTAAATAATTTTCCACTTTCAACTTTGGTCTTATGTCCCTATATTAATTCACAAAGGGTGATTCTATTTGCACCCAACAAATACGGTTTTGTGATTGCTTATTTTATCTACTTTTGATATAAATTTTATAAAAAAACAGAACATAAAATTTTATAACGACTTATAAAACGTTATATTTGATACGGTCTGTTTTTTGAAAAACTTATATCAAAACGAAGATAAAAATATGCACATCGTAAAACCATATTCGTTTTTTTATAAAACATTATATATCCGAAGTTATAAAAGAAAAACACAAATTTTAATTTATTAATGTCACATCACTTAGTTCATATAGCAAAAAGTTTGATGTAAATAGTAGGACCCTTTACAAAAAAGTCTCTACTCACACAAATACTATTCCTTTTCCTTTTCTTTTAATCATTATACTTTTTTTTTCTTTTACCCTTTTAACAATTTTCATCTTTTACATAACTCCCATAGTTTTTATCTTTTACCCTTTTAACCCTATAGTACTCATCTTTTATATATTTGTCACAAACATTTCTATTTTTAACCCAAACATTTTTCCACTTTCAACTTTGGTCTTATGTACTTTACGTCTTCTAAAAATTTTTCGTTTTATAATTCGTTCTAGATTTTGTGAGTTAACAAGCTGCAACAGACGTGTGTGGTTCAAGTTTTTTATGTCAATATTTTTACGGTTTAACGGCTTCCTTGAAAATCACGGGTCCTAAGTCGACTGGGTTATTCTTTTCTAGGTTTTACTTTTTCAGTCCAATTTTTGCGAGTTAACACACCGTAACGTGCATGCATGATTCATTATTTTTACGTTTACTTTTTGTTCGGCTTAATAGTTCCGCTGCAAAGCGCGGGTCATAGAAACTAGTCTATATTAAAACGCAACCCAATCACTTGTATGTAGAGGTGCAAAAAAAACCGTACCCGGAATTAGACCTAATAAAAAAACCCAAAACCAATATTTGTAATGCACGGGTATTTTATACCTGAAACTGAAACCGACCCTACCCGTGGGATATAATAGGGTATGCATTTTGATCTCAATACCTGGAACCGGAACTGGAACCGATCATACCGGATTAATACCCGAAACCGGACAAGAACTAGAACCCATTATACCCGGCTATAGTCAATATATTATTCTAATATCTTTCTTTTAAATTTATGTTAGTGCGTTTATTTTAATTTTTCTTACATTATACAATGCATATTTAATAATAATAAACAAAAATACTAGGAAATAGGGTAATAAAACGCAATAGAGTCTTTAAAAATAAGAAAATTATATAGAAGTAAAAAACTTGGAAATAGGGTATAAAAACCGGGAACATAGGGTATGGTTTTTATATCGAATAACCGGAAACGGAACTGAACCGGTTATAGCAATAACCGATTCCAACCTTTAAAACGAAAAGCCAAAACTGGTTATTAAAAATACCCAGTTTGCGAACCTCTACTTGTGTGTATTAAACATACTATAGGCCCATAAGCCCAATACATTAATACCCAACCCAAAGTTCCAAACCCTATTTCTTTTTAAAAAAACAATCCCTGCTGCAAAAACAACCCGGACATGGAGGCCCTCTAGCCCATCGTTTTTCAGACTGAAGATGGTGGGTAAACAGCAACAGGGAACGGTGAGGTGGGTCCCACTTATCTTCTTGTGCCCATCATCTGCTTGGCGAAGCTAAGGACGGTGCCCTCATTTGACAGAGGAGGGGTGGTGCTGAGGGCACTATAACTTCGACGTGGCTATTGGTGCTAACCCACACCAGATGGTCTAAGAAATAAGGCATCATTATTTGAGATCACTCAAGTACTCTATGCTACTTGAGATCAGTCTATGCTCTAAGTGGGGGCCTCGCCAAATACTTGCGCATTTAAAAAAAATCCACTACCACTCCTACTTAAAGTAACAATACTTCCTTTACAATATTTTACAATATTTTTCTTTCACAAGCTCTTCTACTCTCATTCACTTTACAATATTTCTATAGAATTTATTTTCGTCAAATGCAGGTGTCAACAAAACGAAAGCCTAGAACCGACGCCGATCATGAACTCTTATGATAGGCTTGGGTTCATGTTTCCAAACACACCTTGGATGCAAAAGGTCAAAACTCTTACTCAGTTTGGCGTCAGTGTCTCAATTATTTTAAAGCTCAACTTGGAGGAAGCGAACAAACAATTCATAAACTTGTTTAGAAATGCAGAACTCCACAACAAAAAAAAAAGTTTAGCAATGTTTGAGAATCTGAACCCTGACTATTATTTTGTTTTCAGACTAAATTGTCATTTTGGTCCATAAGGTTTGATCATTTTTGTCACTTTATTCTAGAACTCAAACATTTTTCATTTGGTTCCCTGTGTTTTCATTTTTATTGCCATTTTGGTCTAAAAGTTAAATCAGTTCATATCTGTCTTTCATTTTTATTGCCATTTTGGTCTAAAAGTTAAATCAGTACATATCTGTCTTATAAAATCATGCTATTTTGTAACAAAATGACCATTTTAATTTTATTATAACACGTTATATCTATGTACCTCTCAACTTTCAGATCCCCACCAAAACAACTTCTTCTCCTCACCGTACGCCACCGACCTACACCCAATCTTCACCAAAAAAAACCACCATTAACATCCTCTCAAACAAACAACCGTGCAACCACCATCCTTCATCGCACCCTCATTTCCACACACGTGTGGTGGTTGTGTACAACCGGATACCATTCGGTGGTGGTTGTGTACCAGATCCTCACGCGCCGCCAAACGACGAAGTCTGCAACCCTCAGTTTTAGTCCACTTCATCTCCACCTACCGATATTAATGGCCGTCATCATGCGCCACCCAACAGTGATGCTACATCACTTAACGTCACACATCAATTTGAGAATGTCGGTGGAGCTCTCGATGAAGTTCGTCAACCGCACTAGATGATTGTTTTTCACACATCAGATTTTCTGTTTATATTGTTGGGGTAGTAGTCTAGAATGATTAGGGCTTTTATTATGTTGACTGATCGTTGGAGAACTGGATAATTGAATATGAATTTGTGAATTATGATGTTAGAGAAGGGGATAGGGTAGTGTTGGTGGTAGCTTGTGGTGGGGACGCGCAGAGAGAGCGGAGAGAGAGAGGCGGTGGTGGTAAGTTACGGTTAAGGGAAGTGGAACAGAGAAAAGTAGTATAGAGAGAGGTTTAGACAGAGAACAAACTGTATTATTTTAATTAATAATGTGTTATAATAAAATTAAAATGATCATTTTCTCCTCTGAGAAAAAAGATAAAATAGCAGGATTTTATAAGCAAATATGATCTGGTTTAGACCAAAATAGCAATAAAAATAAAACCACTGGGATCCAAATACAAAATGTTTGAGTTTTGGACTAAAGTAACTAAACTTAAGAGACCAAAATTACTGTTTACTCTTGTTTTTATGAATGAGTAGCTTATTCATGTTGCATTTACTTTCATGTTTTCATATGTACTAGTTTATTTTTTAGTTAATGTTATGATGATTTTATTTTTATGTCATTATATGTACTAGTTTATAAACATTAACTAATAACCCTAATTGAAAATTACATAAAGCAAACAAACATAACATAATTAAACATTACATAAACCAAATAAAATATGACATAGTAACCTACGTAAACATTAAACCTAAATTAAAAGAATATCCTTAATTTGTTTAAAAATTATTAATTCTTTTAAATTGGTATTTTGAGTCACTTATATTCATTTTAAATTCAAGTTAAAAAAACTAGTTGTGACACTAAGAGAGGTGTTGCACCAAGTAAAACAAGTAGTCTAACCACTCTTTACTCCCTCATAAGTGATCCACAAATAATTGGGAGATAGACATGGAAAACGCGTGAAATGGACGTACTTTTGAATTTTGACAGTGAGGAGGAGAAATAAAACCTATTTATTTTATATCTTTTTTGTTATTAAAAACTAACAAGGCAGTGCCAATGCCCTACTTACAGAATATGGTAAAAGACAATTTGTGTTAGGCAGGTGATTTTCAATGAGGTTGAAATAAGAAAATCAGAACACAACATTCTTGAGTGATTGCTTCACTGAACGTTCAAATCTATCAAGCAAGATAGTGAGAACGTCACGGTAATAATTCCAACTAGTAAAAGAGAAGTAGCTATTTCCACTTTCCTAAAAAGTTGTTTTCACATCAAGTGATGTGTTAGTATGATGATATTATGAGTGTCGATAATTCGAGGCCAAGGCCCAAGCCACCATTAACAAAAAAGAACTCCGGTTCGGCTTGTTAAGAACTTTTTGACCTTGATACATTAAATATTTTATGTATACACGTATATGCTTATTTCTGTTGATTATATATATATAGGGACCAGTTCAAATGAAAACCATCTCTAGTTGCAAGAACCACTCTCCACCAATCAAATCATGCCACATATACACTATTATTTTAAATTTTAAATGTTATTTTGGTAATTTACTCAAAATGTCATGTCTTCCCTCTCTCTTTCTCTCTTAAAGTCTTATCAGATTTTTCTATCTATCAAAATGCCATATCCAATCTCTCTCTCTTAAAATCTAAAAAAATTGTTTTTGTGTTAAAAAAGCAATTATACATAATATTAATATGCTATGTCGCTGCTTTTTCTGATTGTTCAATTTGACTTTCTTTTTTCAAAGCAAAATTTTGTTAAGTTGCAACTTTTAATTATTCATTATTCTGTATTTTGTAGTAAAAAATGTAGGTTAGTTTGATATGGTTAGTTTTGGTGTGAATAAAAATAAATAAATAATTTTTTTCTTTTACTTTTCATTTTTATGCCTCACACTATATATGTGATACAAGTTTTTAATGATTTTACTAATTTGGGTTTTTTTAATACGTTTGTTAACTTTCTTAAAAAAAGAATACATAGTTTGCTTAATTTTTCAGTATTGTAAACATACGAGAGTCGGGCCGATACAGTGACGAACCGAATCGAATTCCCGCCACGGAGCGCGGGTATTCCCACTAGTTTTTTGTAAAAAGGTTTAAAACCGTAAAAAAATTCCACGTAAAAAATGTTTTAAAACCGGGTCGTAAAAAATATTTTATACCGGCGCGTAAAAAAAGTTTTAAACCGGCGTGTAAAAAAACTTTTATACCGCCGCGTAAAAAAAGTTCAAAACCGGCGCACAAAAAAGTTTAAAACTGGCGCGTAAAAAATTTTAAAACCCAGGCGCAAAAAGAGTTTAAAACCGGGCGTAAAAATATTTTAAAACCGGCGCGTATAAAAAGTTTAAAACCGTGCGTAAAAAAAGTTTAAAACCGCGCATAAAAAAAGTTTTATACTGTGGCGTATAAAAGGTTTAAAACCGAACGTAAAAAAAGTTTTATACCGGTGCGTAAAAAAAGTTCTAAACCGGCGCATAAAAAAAGTTTAAAATCGTGTGTAAAAAAGTTTAAAACCGGCGCGTAAAAAAATTTAAAAAGAGGCGCGAAAAAAGTAACTGAGAATTAAAATTCATGTTTAAAACAAAATTAATAATTAATGTTTAAAAAATTAAATAAGAATTAAAATAAAAAATTATATGAGAATTAAAAGAAAATCAATAATGCATGTTTAAATTAAAAAAAAATATTAATTAAAAAAAATAGTAATCATACCAATCATTAAAGCTATAGTAAAAAGACTAATATGCCTCTTTTCTCATTGAAAAACGAAATGTCATTAACAAAAATACAATCATTACATTGCTTTATTGTCTTTTAATCTTATCCATCAAAACCAACTTGATCAATGGCTAATATTGATTTCTACGATTCTTACAACTCAAGGTGGTTCTCATTTTATCAATCCCATATATATATATATACACTTACATATATATACACACTAATTATGAAGTTATTTTAACCATATATAATAATATTTTATTATGTAATTTATACTATTAAGTACCAAACTATCATAACTAATATTCTAGTTAAAGTTTGCAAGCCTAATCAAATTAATTGTGCCAAGCTCGGGCTCATACTAAATTGATTAAATTAGTTTCAATTCAGATTTAAGCTAGTTTAAGATTGTTTTGATTCAAGCTTTTAGTGAATCTTTGACCCATCAAAGAACACATCAAGGTCGGCTTGGAGGGGTTCTCATTATATACTAATATAATAATATTTTATTATGTAATTTATACTATTAAGTACCAAACTATCATAACTAATATTCTAATTAAAGTTTGCAAGCCTAATCAAATTAATTGTGCGATGCTTGGGCTGATACTGAATTGATTAAATTAGTTTCAATTCAGATTAAGCTAGTTTAAGATTGTTTTGATTCAAGCTTTTAGTGAACCTTTGACCCATCAAAGAACACATCAAGGTCGGCCAGGAGGGGGTGCGTGGTGGGCGGCGGCTCAGGACCCAAATCCTCCCGGGGCCCGAAAAATTATTTATTTTTTATAAAGTAGCGTTGTAGAACCTAAAATATATAAATACTGAACTGAAAAATGATATAATGAGGCATATGGTTTGGTGGTTCTCATGTCACTTCAATAGCAAGTAGACATTGGGTTCTCCTCTTTATAACTTCAATTTTAGTTGATTTTTTTTCTTAATGTTTGTTACCTATTTATTAAATGCAAGTGATATTAATTGACTAATTTTGTGTTACATTAAATCAAAATGGGAACCATGGTTATTTTTTCTCAAATCTAGTTTAAAAATTGTTATTTATGTTAATTCCATAAAATATTATTCAATGTTAGTTGTGTGTTCTAATTTTTTTATTGAAAATTTGTTTATTTTGTTTCTTTCAACTCTGTGTATTTTCTAAATAAGTTTGTGTACCTTCTAAAAGTTTATATTTTGGGGGCCCGTATTTTATCTTCGCAAAAGGCCTAAAAATTTTCGAAGATTTTCGGAGACGGTTCTGGGAGTGGGACACATCTCCATTAGCATGTAATTCATTGAGATGCACAATTATAAATGAGTTTACATGACTTGTAATCATCTATTCAACAAATCACTATCTAAGTATGATAATAATATGCAAGATTAATGCAACTGATGGCGATTGTTGTTGGTTGAAATAAAAAGTAATGACTTCTTATCTTTGTATTCCTCATTTGTTCTTTTATACCTACACAAATTATTATTAACTATAATCATGTCATCTTCTCGTTATCTACCGTAGATTAGATCAAATCGACACAAACAATTACTTCCTACAGGAAAAAGTCATTTTTATATAATTGTATAAGTGGGATTGAAAAGAGACGGGAAAAATGAAATGAGAAAAAATATGATGTGACATTAGTGTTGTGAAGGAGACAAAGTTATGGGATGGATAAGATTAATAGTGTGGGTACCTTATACATAATCTTGTTACGGGTGTTTATGAAATCGGATTTTAGATTATTCTAATTATCTTAAATTCAAGGTATTTTTCATATAAAATAAAGTGAATTTCAGTTATAATTGAAAAAATGATTCAAATGCATAAATTTGAATTATAGTATTACAACGTCCCCTCAAAAAATGTGCAATAGACAACATCCCTTAATATCCTTCCAATCATTATTTTCTAATTTTTTTCTTATCATTTGGCCTTTATACTAGAAACGGACCGTGCTCTTCATGCCCACGTAACGCCTAGGGAGACGATCTTGAGGCCGTTAGGAAACCCTTTCATGTTTTTATAGTGTCCATTATGCATGATCTTACAATTTTAGAATGATACCATTTAAGGTAATTCAGGGGCGAAGGTTAGAAGGGGCTGGGGGCGGGGGGGCCCGACTCTCGAACTTTTCGCTCAGTAGTGATATATATGTTGCTTTTGTATAGAATTTTTGATTATATACGTTTTCGACCTCCGGTTTTATAGAAACTTTTTGGTATATACGTTTTCAACCCCCATATAATATCTCAGGATTCGCCTTAATTTACTTTATTCATATGTGTGGTAATTGGAATTTTTTAAATAATTAAAGATTTGTCAGTTCTTTTCTCTTCAAATCTCTTCAATTTTAATGGATAAAAATAAGCATCAAATCTTTCAATCTTTTACCTTAATTTCTCTCCACTTCTTAAAATTAACAAAAAAAATTTCATGATGAGTGAGATAAAAAGACTCCGGAACATAACGTTATAAACAGATTGAGACTTCAACGTTGGTGCCCTTATTTGATCAAATTTAAAGATTAGAGAAGAGATCTTACCTGCACAAAGTTTCGAATCATTTGATCAGTGTAGTATTCAGGATCTGATTCTTGTAGCGATAACAACACTCAATCATCGTCTTCTTCGTCTCCCCTTTCGATCTTCTAAGTTGCTCTATCAACCCTTGAAAGAACGTATCTCTCTTTTCCTGCAAAGCAACCAACTTCATCTCCAATCCTTTTCCTCCCAACCAACTCAAGATCGGTAAGTAATCCGCAATGTTAGCAGCACTGGCGAGCAAAACCGTCTCGTCCATTATCTCCCGGAACCGTTTTCCTTCTTCCTCAAGGCCCGGAATATCTCCTCCTAAATACCTCTTTCCAGAAATCATCCTCATCATCACATTCAAAGTCAGTTCATAGAAAACTGTCTTCATATTTACTGGGGAAGAGTTGGACATCAGTTTACGGATCATAAGCCTACATTCATCAACACGTATGTCGTGGAACTCGTTGAGACGACGAGTTGATAAGATCTCTAGTGAAGCAATGCGGCGCAGGTTGCGCAAGTTTTCGCCATAGGAAGACCATATGAGAGTAGTGTAGTTGTTGCCGATGATCTTACCGAATAACATGTGAGGGCGGTTTGCAAAGATGATATCATTCTTTGTGAAGCATTCTTCAGCGGCCGAAGGGGATGAGATCAAGAGTACACGGAGAAATCCGAGCTGGAGGAGGAGGACGGGGCTGTATTTGGCGGAGATTTTGGCTAGGGTTCTGTAGAGTGGTGGTTTGAAGAGGTAGAGATGGCAGATTATGGGGAGGACTGGGAAGATGGTCGGCGGGAGGTTGGCGGATTTGCGACGGAAGAGATATGAAGCTAGAAGGAGGATGAGGGAGATGTATAGATATGGAACCTCCATTTTTGAAGCTTTTTGGTGCTTGTGTTAATGATGGATTTTCTTTATAAAGAAGAAAGAAGATTTGTTTTGTTTTCGTATTCTTCAATCATTTTCTTGTTTAAAAATCTGATACAAGAATTATTATTTGTATATTGTTATAATTTGTCTGAAGTTTGATGGAATCTTGTTTATTTCGTGCAACGAATATAGATACAACCGAAGTATGTTATGTGTAAGTCGGAGAAAATTTTAGAAGAAGGGTTGTAACCAATTTCATACTAATAAATTGATGAAACTCAATTAAATAAGTTATAACATACACATATCGTTATGATGGGATTTTTTTTAAAGTAACGAGTGATAATATGATATTGAGTATCGTTATGCACGAGTTGTAACTTTGGGAAAAGTCATTGTGAATTGTAATGTAAGTTGTATGATTGGAGGTTATGAGCATACGAATGTTGTATATGTATATGTATTGCGTTCATGAGTAATCACATATGTTTTAATGGAGGTTAATAAAACTATATGAAAAATTCATATATGGATATGTTGACTAAGATGAAACTTTAATAAATATATTCCATAACTATTACTGATATTGTTTGGTTTATATTGGTTAAGATACGATATTTTCTATAAGTTACGGCATAAAAAAATATTCTATTATGATAGAACCATAATGAAATAATGTACGATACCTATGTTTAGACGGTTTGGCTGGGTTCATCATGATAAAGAACAAAAAAACTGACAATATTAGACATAGTTTGAATTATACTCATATCACATCACTAAAAATAAAGAATAAACACGTCGCAATGATATATTCGAATTTTTTTGAATAGTTATATTATATTACGAAAAAGATGAAAACAGTAAATGACAACATTTGATAAAAAACACCATATGGAGAGGCAACTCTAAAGACATGTACGTTTATTCTTTGATCACTAGTATATTATTATTCAGAACTCGATTTTAATTAAAATTTACATGTAGAAGTAAATAAATATAACCACGTCGCAACGTCATACTCTGAGTTTAAAGGCATCCAATCTAAAAAGTTATGAGCGAAAAATAAATATGCTTAAAAGTAATAAAAATATTATAATACTATAATAATAATAATGAAATAAAATAAGATAAAATGAAGCTACCTGCTACTATTTCATAATCAAATGTAAATTGTTTTGAAATGATTTTGAAGTATGATCTCACCAACGAAAGTTGACGTTTTAGCATGTATTTCAAGGTGAACGATAGTTGGAAGCGTGAAGGACACCTCCAGGCTATCTTGATAAAAAAACATGTAGGGTATCTAAGTTTCATAATTAATGAAATGGGAACAACATTGCACATTAGCACAACATATCATCCTCGTATTGATAGCCAATCGGAAAGGACCATTCAGACCCTTGAGGATATTTTTAATGCGTGCATTATTGATTTTGTAAGAATAGTCACCTACCGCTAGCAGAATTCTCCAACAACAACAATTTTCATGCAAGTATCGAGGATGCCTCCTTATATTTTTAATAGAAGCACCGAAAACGCTCCGACGCTAGTTAGGAATCTGTGAGAGAAATAAAAGACTTTTACTCATAACTATTAAATATGTAACTTGTTTCGGTGACGAAACCTAATGTAATAGTGTACACTTAAAATTAACACCCCAAATTTTATTCTTAGCGGGTTAAAAAAATTAAATGGAACATAGATTAATGGGCCTAAAGGAGAAATATTATGGTTAGTCCATGAGAAAACCCTAAAATGAAAGGGAGGCTTAGACCAACCTCCTCTTGCACTATCATACCACCAAGCTTAGAGAAAGAATGTTAGACAGAGAAAGTGGAATCTTTTTGGATCTTGGCATTGTTACTCGCAGGAATCAAAGGGAACAATCGTAAAAGCATTCTCGCATAATAATCAAGCATTGTGGTGAGTGTTGGGGATGTTAAAAAGCTGTTCATCGAAAGTTCCAAGATCGAGTTAAGGGTTTTTGCAAAAAAGGTATGAAATCACGTTTAAATTTACATGTTTTTAGCGTTGAACAAATCTAGATATGAAGAACAACCCCCATTGTGACATTTTCAGGGTTCAATGTACTTTTCACTTAGACCTTTCGTTTATAGTTGATGATGTGACATGAGGAAAATTTTGCGTTAATGGTTTTAGTTATCACTTAGTACTTAGCACGAAAGTAGTATGTTTCACTTTTTTTTTATTTCTAGCGAAATGTATGGTACACAAAAAGTTAATGTAGACAAATGTTAATTTAGCCAAACGTATATGGTGTGGAAAGAAATCTTGCTTGCACAAAAAAGCCACATTTTTCTTATAAACAATAAAAAAGCTAACAACGGCGTCGAGAGGAACACCCCCTAAGGGGTATGGTCCTAAACCTTGTGCCGATCGTACGAGTTAACCTCAGGTCGGGCGGGAGACATACCCAAAGTAAACCAAAAAGTTAATTCCCTGACCATGCGCCGACTACACAGGTCTATCCTAGGCCGCACGCGAGGTCAGGACCAAGATGAGACAATTTCTGACACTTAGTTTCTTTGACAAAAATCCTAGCTCTCTTGACCTTGCGCCGGCTACATGGGTCTATCCCAGGTCGCACGAGGGTAAGGAGCGTAGGACGACCTCGGGCACTACGCTAAGTACAAGTGGCATAGCAGTGGGCCAATAGGCGCTTAACAGGTTGTATCCTTTCGTGTTGCATGATGAGCAATCGTGCAGGGGACAATAAGTACACAAGGACACATACGTGGCACCAATCAGCTTGTGCCGACCACTTCTCCACGATCTCCACTGAACTCCTGATGACGGACTAGACAACAAGGACAACCGTCAGGACACGTGGATCCATTCAGCGTGCGCAAATTACCTACTCGCCTGAAATCACTAACGATCGTGACAGAGGAAGCAGAATGGACATTCCTTGTTGTCGACCTAAGGCCCAAGGCCCATCAACCCATCTCCTTCACGAACCACCTCGGTTATAAATAGAGGACTTCACCTCTAGGTTTAGGCATCACTCTCTTGCTCTCTCACTTAATACACACTCTTTTTCCCTAAAACGATACTTATTCTCATTTCGGATGGTGGTTAAAAGGAGAACCCCCTATTCTCCTCCTTGTAACGAGCTTACGGTGTGTTGATTGTTTTGCAGGATCATCATAACTGGTTAGGAGAGAACGAAAGAAGATTAACCTTATTTTGTCGAAATACAAACCATGAACTAATCCCTTGATTAGTTCAGTGTTTCTTCATTGGTGCCCACCAATTTTTACAATCACTTTCATGTTCTTTCAGAGCTGTTACTCCGAACCAATGGCTGATCAGGGTATTCCTTTTCCACCTTTTGGCTCAAACTCTCAAATGGGTGCGGTATCGAACAACGCGCACGTCCAAAACCAGCCCATTGAAGATTATGCCGAGCAGAAGTTGGAGTCAACTGCGTAAGTGGTACTCATACTGCCCAAATGGTGACTCCAACAAATCAAGGCGTTGGCCCTTGAGCACCTGTATTGTCAGGATTACCAGAGGGAGAGACTCCCGCTTCATGGTTCGCAAAAGTCAGGCGACATTGAACCTCATTTATGCACAATTGTGCACGCAGCAGAGACCAACACAAGCCAAACACAACAAACTCCGATGGTGATTCCAATGCCCAGACAGCTGAACTACAAGACGACGCACCAGGAGTGCACACAGTGACAACAATACAACAGGTCACGATCGCCACGAAGGCAAAGTGTTCGCTCCACGCGTGACACTTATGGCGAAACAGGAAGTCACTACGACACCCATAATCAGTCCCACCGAAGAATTCTGCTAAATAGTCGGCTCAAGCCACGCAACATGAACGGGGAATGGGATACAAACACAGGCCAATCTGATCCAACCTATCAGCAAGAAGAGACTTCGTTAGTTTTCAGTCAACTTTAGAAACAACACGAAGCGTACAAGCCATAGACGTGCGCAACGTACAATCCGTCGGCAGAGCATGACTACAGTCTGATCTATAGACCAGCAGCTGCAGTAGAACAATCGAATTTTATCCGAGATTTTGCTCTCGCACCCTAAGAGAAAGCTAACTTCCGCAAACTGTTGGTAAGTTTAACGGCTTAACCTATCCAGATGATCATGTACAACTGTTTACAAGCGTTGGTGTGGTAGGAGGATGGACCATGCTCATATGGTGCCATCTGTTTGTACAAACTTTGACAGCGGCGGTGTAACAACTCCAAAATTCGATTGTTATCTCTTCTTTTGTTCTCTGTTTATCTATCCTTTTGTAATCCTGAGATTCGGTTAATAATAAAATTTATGTTAATTACTAATGTGTTTTACGTTATTATCACATCTAATCGCTTATTAAATCTCATCGCTAATCTCGTCGCATCGCAAATCGCAGTTATTTATGTGGTTTTATATAATTTATGTGTGTTATGTGCGTTTGTGGTTATGTTTACGCTCGCTATCGCATCGTTCTCGCACTCTCGAGTCGCTAAATCGCACTATTATATCAATTAAAACGCTTAATATAACTATCTAATGTAAACCGAATAACCAAACGAACCCTTAACACGAAATCAGCAAACGGAACTTGGTCACCAGGCCACGTTCGGCCGAACTTGACTACCACAAGTTCGCCTGAACTTGCCTAGCAACCAGGAACCCCTTTGTTTTATCAAGTTCGCGCGAACTTGCATGAGTATATGCAAGTTCGGCCGAACTTACTCATAATTCTTCCCAAAATCCATCAAGTTCGCACGAACTTGTATGAATTTCATTTAAGTTCGGCCGAACATGCCTCCACCAGCTCTCCTCCTATAAACACCAAGCTCATTTCTCTCATTTGAACTTGCTGTAAGTTCGCCCAGGGCTCTCAAAACCCGAAACCTTCGTGTTCTAAGTAAGAATCAACCCGATTTCACTACAACAACGTTTATCAACGATCTACAAAGGTTTACAACGATTTTGGCATAAGGCGTAGCCTTCGTTTTCATCAAAACTCATTCTTTTACAAAAACCTTCATCTTTTTCTTCAAAATTTTCTGTTTTTAGCTTAGATCTGCACAATACGAGTTCGTTTGGCGATGGTAGAGACTTCCAAAACACGAGATCTGCAAGATCTCGGCTTGTAATTGATAGATCTGAGAAAAACCTTTGAAAAACATTTATTTCTACACAAGATACGGACTTTTGATGATGTTTTGTTCATCTTCTGATATGAAACGAAGCATCTATCATTCAAGATCCCAGATTTGGAAGCACATGGACGTTTATGTTGGTTTACACAAGCCAGACTAATCCGAACGAACCCCGAGTTCGCCCGAATTAGCCCACGCTTTTGTAAAACGGCTAAAACAGCTCTAAAAGACCTCTCCGACCTAAGTTTGCTCAGTAGCACAGGGTTGGAGGGATGAACACTCGATTTTCCTCAGCAAACGACGCGAAAACACAAGATTTTGGACCCGAAAAACCAAGTTCGCTCAAGATTTCAGCAGCTTCTGGCCATGTTCGACCGAAACTTGTACCCATATGGGTCAAGTTCGACCGAACTTAGGCTAAATTTCATCAAATTCCTACCAAGTTCGACCGAACTTGCTTAGTTTCTTAAGAAACTACACAAGTTCGCCCGAACTTGTCACCTCAGTAAGGTTTTCCTACAAGTTCGCCCGAACTTGACAAGATTCCTGTGAATCTTGCCAAGTTCGACCGAACTTGGCTATAAACTCACCAAATTCATACAAGTTCGCCCGAACTTCGCTACTGCCCAACCAAGACTTAACCGTTTTAGCTTTTCAGAGACTGATGCACTTCCGTTCACGTATGCAGGCTGATCCGGCGCTCTTCTCGACTCCTCGCAGAATCTCAAACCTAACAAAACGCACCCACAATGAGTATACTTGACCCATTTTCGCTTTAACGCACTTTTTGGGTGTTACATACGTTCCTATATCAAAATCACTTCACAAATAAAATTGTTTATCACATGCGAATAATCTGATTATATATGCTCAATACGTGATACTAGAAACATGTGACTAGGACTTATTTTCGTTAACTTGTCTCCTTAGCTAGTATGGTACTATAGTGTGGCTTACACCCGACAGGGTCTAGTTAGGATGGACGCGCAAGCCTTTTCACGGTAGTTAGCATGAGAAATAAGCCTATGTTAATCTGTGTGAATTGTTTCGGTGTATCATGATGTATAGTTAGATTATTTCGCGAACGCTTTCTCGATTATGCTAGTAGTACTTAAACCTGTATGCTCACCTTTACTTAATTGTATTGACATGTATTAACGTGTGTAACAGGTTGAGGATTTTAGCTATGGATTCTTGGATGTTGCATGCTTAGCGTAGTTTTGTTTTGTTTAGTTAGTTTGTTGACGTAATTCAGTTTTGGAACTTATGTATGAAATCTAGGGTAAATCGAACCCGGTTGAATTTTATGAGAAATCTCCGTTTTGTAATAATTGTTTAAATGTTACGTTTAATAGTATGAGATATTAAGCAGGTTGTGCTATGTTAAATGATTGTTATGGAACATCTCGTGAAATCAATATGGTCGCCTAGTGCCACTAACCCCGATGTTTCCGCCATCGGTTGGGGTGTGACAGATTGGTATCTGAGCTAATTCCTTAGGATAATAGGTAGAATTGTCATGTTTGACCTAGTAGCATGTTTAAGTACCCGATTGACCAACCTTTGAATTAAATGCTAATCTACTTGCCACGAATGCTTAAATGTGTCTTTCCTAAGGCTAATGCAATAATACACGCTTGGAAACGCTCGCATCACACCAAACGAGTGATCAAGTCGAGAATAGGTGTGAAAACCGAGAACTCTCGACGAGATCATTCACTCCGCGCATTCTCTCACACGAGATACCTTCGTTGAGTTAGGAGTGACATTCAAACCTCGACGAAAATCTCCATTTCTATCTAGGAATGAAGTGCTAAGTTAAGGATGAAACCCGCATCTTAGTAACTAATTCCGCAATTCGATTTTCAATCTCACCAAAGTCTCGGTTATATCGATGGTTTAGAACACGTATTAACTGGAAGGGTAAACGCCGTTAGCCGCTTGCGATGAGAACGTTTATCTAATAGGCCAAAGCGTGGGTCCAAATGTAAAGGGTAGTCGAATCACTTTGGCGCGTCGAATCTCAAAACCCCCAGACACTCCCAATTGATTTAAGCCTATATCGTCGATTTACAATCATCGAGTTTATTACTATTTATGTGTTCAAAATTTTTGAGAATTTTCGCTTTATTCGATTTCTCGCTTTGATGATTTATCATATCATCATTTTCTCGATTTATCGCATTTACGCTCCATCGAATGTATGCACAACTCGCACAGCTCTCGTAATCTAAAACGCTAATTAATACACCAACCAAACTAATCGCTTAACTCGCTTACGCCTATGAGGACGTGTGCCTCATACGCGGTATTATCTCGCTATTATATATCGCTTATATCTCGTTTATATCTCGCATCTCGTATCGCGCTACGCATTGTTATTATTAGAAGGTTAATACGTGCAAATATGTGCTTATGTGCTTACGTGCCTATGTGTTTATGTGATTTTGTGCCTCGTATAAATTATAATAATAATAAATATTTTAACAAAACTCTATTATAATCTCATCTAATCTAATCTAAATCCTTCGTGTAGATGTCTTCTATGGGATCGCACACCCGAAGGAATCTCCAGCGCAGCAACGCCGACAAGCGTATCGCTACAATGGTAGCCAAGGAGATAGCTAAAGTCATCCCGCAAATTGTCTCAGAAATTCATGTTGTAAGCAGCAACTCTTGAGTTGACTCCAAGGGAGATGCCCTGAAACCCCACTTCAGCTTTAAGCAGTTCAAAGCATGTGGACCGCTTACTTTCTCAGGCACCGAAGGACCGAGTGCCATGTTCCACTGGTTTGACTCTATCGAGGTCACATTCCGCCAGAGTGGATGTCCCGAGGCTCTGCGCACTGTCAACGCTACCGGCGTGTTTCAATCAAGGGCTCTCTACTGGTGGATAACCGAGCGCAACAGGCGTGGGAACGACGAAGCTTACGGACTCACTTGGGAGGAACTTAAGGAAATTATGATCAAGGAATTCCGTCCTCCCTACGAGATCCAGAAGTTAGAGAACGAATTCTGGAATATCAAGCAAGATGGTCCCGATAATGCTGGTCTCACCGCTCGCTTCAAACAGTTGAGCATCATCTGTCCCGATCAAGTAGGGATAGGACCGAGAAGGCAATCAAGAAATACCTCAATGCTCTTCCCGATTGCGTCGCTGACTTTGTTCAAGCAGCATGCCCTACTACTATCGAGGAGACCTACCAGCTAGCCGCCGAGATTAATGACAAACGAGTTCAGTCTGGTTACTTTAAAAGCAGCAAGGTCGCAAATCAGGCAGTCACCAAATTAGCAGATCCTACTATCGAACAGCCCCGAGAGCGAAAGAACAGTCGCTATGGTCGCAAAAGGGAAAACCCGAGCAAGAACTTTGCTCTTACTGCTCCAGCGAACCCTCAGCCACTCCAGTCAGCAGCACCAAAACTCACCGCCAGCAAAGCGTGCGTACACAAGTCCGCACCCTATGTGCCCTAAGTGCACATATCATCATCCCGTTGGAGGCAATTTCCGTTTTTGCACGAACTGCAACATCTACGGCCACTTCACAGTCAGCTGCCGTAGTGGTACTCGTCAGCCAGCTCCTCAGCCTCCAACAGCTCCACCTTTACCTGCTCCTCCTCAAGCCAACCAGCAACAAGCTCCAAAGGCACGGGTGTGCTTCGTGTGTGGTGATCCGAACCACTTTGCTAATGTTTGCCCAAACCGCACTGTGAAGCAAGAGCCGCAGCAGACTCAGCAGCAGCCACCACTGCAGCCTCAGCAGCAACAACAAGCTGCGCGTGGAAGAGCCTTCAATCTAAATCACCTCCAGGCCCAGAATGACAACAATGTTGTCAATGGTACGTTTCTCGTCAATGGTATATATGCTTCGTGTTTATTTGATACTGGTGCCGACAATTGTTTTGTATCGTTAGAATTCGAAAAGGTTTTAAAATGTAAGCGCGCTAAACTCCCAAAGACCTTCGATGTGGAAGTCGCCACCGGAAAATCCGTTACCGTTAACTCCGTTTTACATGGTTGTAATCTTGATCTCAACAACCATGTTTTCTCGATCAATCTCATACCTATGCGGTTAGGTAGCTTCGATATCATAGTAGGCATGGATTTTCTTCGTGAGAATCATGCTGAAGTTGTTTGCTTCGATAAAATGATTCGTTTTCTTCTCCCTAATGGTGATCAACTTCATGTTTATGGTGAAACTCCCTCAAAGAAGTTGATGCTTTTGTCATGTACTCGAGCACACAAATGCTTGCAAAAGCGATGTGTTGCTTTCCTCGCTCATATCGTGAACCCGGAGAAAGAAAAGAAGACTTATAAAGACGTTCGTTGTTTGTGAATTTCCTAAAGTCTTTCCCGACGATTTACCCGGTTTACCCCTACTCGTGATGTCGAATTCCGCATCGATTTAGTTCCCGGAGCTACTCCCGTTGCTAAAGCTCCTTATCGTCTCGCACCATCCGAAATACGCGAGCTATCAAGCCAACTTCAAGAACTTCTTGATAAAGGTTTCATACGCCCGAGCACTTCGCCATGGGGCGCTCCTGTAACAACTCGAAAGTTCGATTGTTATCTCTTCTTTTGTTCTCTGTTTATCTATCCTTTTGTAATCTCGAGATTCGGTTAATAATAAAGTTTAGGTTAATTACTTATGGTGTTTTACGTTATTATCGCATCTAATCGCTTATTAAATCTCATCGCTAATCTCGTTGCATCACAAATCGCAGTAATTTATGTGGTTTTATATTATTTATGTGTGTTATGTGTGTTTGTGGTTATGTTTACGCTCGCTATCGCATCGCTCTCGCACTATCGAGTCGCTAAATCGCACTATTATATCAATTAAAACGCTTAATATAACTATCTAATATAAACCGAATAACCAAACGAACCCTTAACCCAAAATAAGCAAACGGAACCTGGTCACCAGGCCAAGTTCGACCAAACTTGACTACCACAAGTTCGCCCAAACTTGCCTGGCAACCAGGAACCCCTTTGTTTTATCAAGTTTGCGCGAACTTGCATGAGTATATGCAAGTTCGGCCGAACTTACTCATAATTCTTCCCAAAATTCATCAAGTTCGCGCGAACTTGCATGAATTTCATGCAAGTTCGGCCGAACATGCTCCCACCAGCTCTCCTCCTATAAACACTAAGCTCATTTCTCTCATTTGAACTTGCTGTAAGTTCGCCCAGGGCTCTCAAAACCCTAAACCTTCATGTTCTAAGTAAGAATCAACCCGATTTCACTGCAACAACGTTTATCAACGATCTACAAAGGTTTACAACGATTTTGGCACAAGGCGTAGCCTTCGTTTTCATCAAAACTCATTCTTTTACGAAAACCTTCATCTTTTTCTTCAAAAATTTCTGTTTTTAGCTTAGATCAGCACAATACGAGTTCGTTTGGCGATAGTAGAGACTTCCAAAACACGAGATCTGCAAGATCTCGGCTTGTAAGTGATAGATCTGAGAAAAACCTTTGAAAAGCATCAACTTGTACCCATATGGGTCAAGTTCGACCGAACTTAGGCTAAATTTCATAAAATTCCTACCAAGTTCGACCGAACTTGCTTAGTTTCTTAAGAAACTACACAAGTTCGCCCGAACTTGTCACCTTAGTAAGGTTTTCCTACAAGTTCGCCCGAACTTGACAAGATTCCTGTGAATCTTGCCAAGTTCGACCGAACTTGGCTATAAACTCACCAAATTCATACAAGTTCGCCCGAACTTGGCTACTGCCAACCAAGACTTAACCGTTTCAGCTTTTCAGAGACTGATGCACTTCCGTTCACGTATGCAGGCTGATCCGGCGCTCTTCTCGACTCCTCGCAGAATCTCAAACCTAACAAAACGCACCCACAGTGAGTATACTTGACCCATTTTCGCTTTAACGCACTTTTTGGGTGTTACGTTCCTATATTAAAATCACTTCACAAATAAAATTGTTTATCACATGCGAATAATCTGATTATATATGCTCAATACGTGATACTAGAAACATGTGACTAGGACTTATTTTCATTAACTTGTCTCCTTAGCTAGTATGGTACTATAGTGTGGCTTACACCCGACAGGATCTAGTTAGGATGGACGCGCAAGCCTTCTCATGGTAGTTAGCATGAGAAATAAGCCTATGTTAATATGTGTAAATTGTTTCGGTGTATCATGATGTGTAGTTAGATTATTTCGCGAACGCTTTCTCGATTATGCTAGTAGTACTTAAACATGTATGCTCACCTTTACTTAATTGTATTGACATGTATTTTAACGTATGTAACAGGTTGAGGATTTTAGCTATGGATTCTTGGATGTTGCATGCTTAGCGTAGCTTAGTTTTGTTTAGTTAGTTTGTTGACGTAATTCAGTTTTGGAACTTATGTACGAAATCTAGGGGAAATCGAACCCGATTGAATTTTATGAGAAATCTCCGTTTTGTAATAATTGTTTAAATGTTACGTTTAATAGTATGGGATATTAAGCAGGTTGTGATATGTTAAATGATTGTTATGGAACATCTCGTGAAATCAATCTGGTCGCCTAGTGCCACTAACCCCGATGTTTCCGCCATCGGTTGGGGTGTGACAGGCGGCTCGCGCATGGTTCGACAACCTCCCTGCAGGCAACTGAAATCTTTGCCAGATTTTCAAGAGAAGTTCCTTGCACACCTCAGCCAACAAAGGGGCTATAAGCGTGACACTTCAGAAGTCATGAATATCTGGAGGCATAAGAACGAGGGTTTGGAAGAGTCATCACTCACCTCAACAAGGAGTGCCTCAAAATCGGGAATGTCAGCAAATATCTAATGCGTGCCCATTTCAAGAATGCAATACGATGTGATTGCCTAATCAGGACTATCATAGGGAAAGATGGGATGCCACACTACAACAAAAATGGCTTTTTAGGACCTTTTCTGTGGGACGCTTGTAATAGAGGGTCCTAAAAAACTTTTTAATAGGACTAATGAACTTTTGGGGTCCTTTTATAATATACTCTACTAAACAGGTGTCCTAAAAAACTATTTAATAGGATGGATGATTTTTGGGGTCCTATTATCTTCTAATTTAATAGGACACTTAAAATGTAGATCCTAATAAAGTACTTTATAAGACATTTAATTGTTAGTGTCCCATTATGTGGTACTGTATTAGGACATTTGATCATCTGGGGTCCTATTATAACATAACTTAATAGGACACGTTGTGGTTAAGTCATAAATGTTCACTGTTATAGGACCCTTTCTAGTCGGAGTCATATTAGAACTTAACTTAATAGGACATTTGACACTTGGGTCTTATAACTTAAAACTTTATAGGACACTTAATCATTGTGGTGTTATTATAATGCACTGTAATAGCACACTTGATATTTGAGTCATATAACATTAGTTTTAAAGGACGCTTATTCGCTAGAGTTTTATTATAGTATAACTTAAAAACACTTGACACTTAGGTCTTATAAATTTAACCTTTATAGGACGCTTAATCATTGTGGTGTTATTATAATTTATTGTAATAGGACACCGGATATTTGAGTCATAAAACATCAGGTTTATAGGAAGCTTATTCGCTAGAGTTCTATTATAACATAACTTAATAGGACACTTGACATTAGGGTCCTATAACTTTAACCTTTATAGGACGCTTAATTATTATGGTGTTATTATAATAACCGTAATAGGACACTTGATACTTGAGTCGTAAAACATAAGTTTTATAGGACCGTAGGACGTTTATTCGCTAGAGTTTTATAATAACACTAGGTTATTGACCCGTGATTACACGGGATGGTAGTAAACAAACAATAATTTTGAAACTAAAGTTTCATCACTCATCCTGCTACATTCATTTCCACCTTAGGTTGTGGTTTTTTCTGGTTGAAAGTGTGACACATACTCAATAAAACTTTTTTCGAATGGCCAATTCATACTCTGATTCATAATTTAAAACCGAGCAAGGTGTTCGGTATACACCATCCAAACACCACGGTTACACCATTACATTAAAGTACATAATAATTTTTATCTGGCCCAAACATGACAAATCAAAACTACTGCATCTATTCCAAGTGAGTTCCAACCCCAAGTACTTTATGATAGAAACATCCAAGGCAAGATCTGATCTAACACAGCAGATGTACTAGTTGTGATACATATCTGTTCACATAGACATAACTATTAAAAAACAAGTAATAGCAATGAAAAAATGATTATTATCAGCGATGCAAAAAAAATTCCAATACAAGTAATGAATATGCAATGAAAACAATCATATTACTAAATAACTAATTGAAATCATGAAGCAGCTTCAAATAGATCTTCATCTCTGTCAAAAACTAAGGTATTTTTGTCAACAACGGTCCCATTTATACCCCTTCTAACCAATTCAATATTCATATTTTCATCAAGTTGAGGATCCGTAGATGTGTCACTTTGCAAATGTGTTTCCACATTCTCAAGACATGTTTGTTCATTCATGTCGTAAGAATCTCTAGGCGTTGTCTTGATCACAACTTTCCATCCTTTGTCAACACCATCTGCAACATAAAATACTCGTGCTTGACAAGCTAGTAATCTGAAGTCATCAAACTTAATTTCCGTATGAAGATACATATTAATCCCTATATATATCTTAGATTATAAGCCTTTGTGAATATTTATCTAGCTTTGACTTTTGTATCTATTAGTGCTATTTTGAATATTCCACGACCTACGTTTTCCGTACTTAGCGTTTTATTTATTTTATGAATGTAATCTACGAAACATACGGACCTAATATATTGTCTTAATTTCAATTTATTTAGTATTTTTAATGTATACATGTACATTGTAAATCATGTTCACTTTTTGTAGTTCGGAATGTACGTAAAAGCGTGAGAGGACCAACGCGTATGCCAAAGGTTTGGGCCCAAGAAAATGGGGATAGAATTCCTGTTTTGATTAATGCACACGGACAGTCTATTAATGACAAAAGTAGTCAACTGACCAATTTCATGGGAACCCTTTCAAGGAGTGGAAAGTATTGTCCGGTTTATAAACGATGGAATAAAGTTAAGGCCGCCAAAAAAGAAGAGTTGCTTGCATTCTTAAAGGTACATAATTAAAAATATGTATGTTAATGACTTAAGTATTTGTTTTCTCATGTAACCTGTTTCATTTTTAGACAAAATTTGATATTCCTCAAGTTGCTAAAGGCTGGATATTGCAATCATTTGGTCGGAAGGTGAAGAAATGGAGGGCAAGAATTAAGGAACTATACCATGATCCGTCTTTGTCACTGAAGGAACAAATAAGTTCAAGGCCAAAACAAGTGCAAAAAAAAAAAAACAATGGAAGAAACTTGTGAAGTATTGGAATAAAGAAAAGTCTAAGGTATGAAATAGCCTACCATTTTAAATACCATTAGTTTATTTCCCATACTGAAAATTCACTTGTCTACTGAAGCTGGTAAGTGAAAAAAACAAGGCGAATCAGGCAAAGAAGAAGAAGGTTCAAGTAACGGTAAAAAAAGTTATGCTCGAGTACGTGAAGAGCTAAAAGTGATTGTATGAGATAGTGCAATTGTTAATGTAGCATGTCGATATCCATTGTCAATACTTATTTTCTTTTTATTCAAACAGGCATCTAAGGGACAAGATCCAAGTCGATTGGAAATGTTCCGTGCATGTTTCTCCAAAGATGGAACTACCAAAAATTTGGAAGCTTCAAATGCAATTGTAAGTAATACGCTTATATATTCATACACATATTTTTTCTAGGTACAGATGCTGTTATACATACCTTATTTTTGTTACTATGTCTATATAGGCACAGATGCAACAACTTAGTTCTAATCTTCTCGAGGGCTCGATCGATAAGCCTGGACCAGATGATGTTTTTTCTAAAGTAATGGGTTATGATCGAAATGGTGATGTCGTTATGTATGGTCTCGGTGTTCGTGCTACTGATGTTTGGGGTGTAAAACCAAGTCGTTCGGCATGTCATAGAGAAAACATCCAATTGAAGTCGCAATGTGAAGAACTTACTAGTGCTGTGGTCCAGTTACGAGCCCAAGTATCAGAGATGGAAGGGTCGAGGGGTGGTTCCAGTGTTCAACCACTTGCATCACAACATCTCCCCAATGTAACCAATGGACATCAATGTTTACGTGTATTTTCTATATAAATCTTTAGTGTTCCACCTATTACATGACCACAATAGTAATCTTCTTCATCTTTAATCCTATTAGTTTTTCATCATGAATAATATCAACAACTAAAAGTTCCAGTGCAAAGGACTAGTGTGTAGTGTGGTGGTCATTCTTGTTTGTAAACGTGAGATTCTTAAAAACCAATTTTCCTTAGTTTTTTCAATAAAAATGTTAGCCTGCTAGTGTAAAACATTATTATTTTTTCTGTAAAATGATTTTTGCACTATTATGACTAGAGTTTAATAAATATTTGTTGAAAACTAAAATCTAGGTCGGAGATGAAGTTTTCCTCAAAAGCATTCTAAACTCTACCGAGATTGTAGCAAGAGGAAGGGTCCAGAGCTTGGACCCAAATGATCTAGTTGGTGGTATAGAGATTGGACCGGAATGGTGTGAGGTAAACGTTCAAGTACCAATAAAAAAGATGAAAACTTGGTAAGACCATATGGTTTATTTTCTACAATTCAAGATTGTATTGGTGCATCGATTGCATGGCCCTATCCATTCATCTCGGTATCTATTTGTTAAACTTGTGATACAATAATTTTAATATCATGGAACTTAATGCTTATACATAGATGGTTTATGTGTAGGTAGTCCATGAGGATTGAGGACACATGATGACTCAAGATTTTATGCTTCTTATTTCTTTAATTGCTTTTAATTTCTTTGTTAAATGTTAAGAATTTATGTTAGATAATGTTATAACTTATTTATGGTTAGTGTTTTTGTTATGAACATGCTTATTTGAATTATAATGAAGTTTTATTTCTTTCATTAGTTGATGTTATACATTAACTATTAGGATGTTATATGTTGATTGTTTGTTTATAAAATTAGTTTATAATCTTATTGGGATATTAGGACCATTTTTTGATATATAACATTACATTATAAGGGTCTTATAAATTAATTTTAAGGACGCTTGTATGTGTATCAAAAGATTAAAAGTAGGTAATCCCCATATTAGAACATTGTAAAAGTGTCCTAATATGTTCTTTTTAGGACGCTATTTAAGTTGTCTATAGACATATTATGCGACCATAAGATCGGTTTCATAATCTTATTTGGTATATTAGGACCCTTTTCTTGGTACTGAATTAGCTATAACGTTACATCATAATGGTCCTATCAATTAATTTCTAAGGACGCTTGTAAGTGTATCAAAATATTAAAAGTATGTAAGCACATGTTAGAACATGGTAAAAGTGTCCTAATATGTTTTTATTAGGACATTATTTTGGTTTTTCAAAGACATATTACGCAACCATAAAATTGGTTTCATTATCTTATTTGAGATGTTAGGACGTTTTTTTAGTTTCGTGACTTACTACGACCCCTTTACATGAAACACTTTCACCATTGGTCCTATTAAATGAAAGGTTCTATAAAATAGCATTTTAGGACGCTTTTGCGCGTACTAAAAACCCAGTTTTCTTGTAGTGCCAGAAGAGTGCGATAAGCTGATGGCAGAAGCAAAGATCGTTGCGCATACAGAAAAATCATTAACTAATGGCAGGTCCAGTCATTATTCGGAAGACCAATACTCTAGGGCCAATGCGCACGGCTTAAGAAGGTGCAACAAGTAGAACAAAAACTCCGGCTGGAAGTCACACCAGTCCGGCAGTTATGATGAAAGGCCTTGTTATGATGACAGGCCTCGCTACGATCGACAAAATTGGTTATAAAAAGGCAATTAAGAACGATAATCGGGAGAAACACTGGACTTCGTTATCTAAGACACCCTTAGAGGTTCTAACGATGGAGAACCGTGACTTCAAAGCTCCACCACCGATGAAAAACAAGAAAGGCAAGTCCCCAAAGGAACTGGTCACCTGACCGATGATTTTATCAGCCTGCGCACTAAGATTGAGAGGGCCCTCAAAAGCGGAAAACTGGGGCACCTGGTGAAAAACGTGCGCAAAGAAACCTAACAAATCCAAAGAACCGATAAATGGGGTTAGAAGAATGTCCGGCGGCTAGAAACCCATATGGTCAATGGAGGACCAAGAAGAAGCACAAAGAGCAAGGGCAAGCGCCCGATTGATGAAGCATGGCGCGAACAACAAGTCATATTCCCGGTAGTCCGCGGGGGGCCTTGCGCCACACGCCCTGTCGTAATCACCGGTATCCTAGGCCATTATGAGACAGATTATATCTTCATCAACCCAGGGAGTATGATTGATATCGTCTATGATCAATGCTTCAATCATTTTGACCCCAAAGACAAGGCGCACCTAGAAACAGTCGATTATCTTCTATCTGGTTTCTGCAAGGAGACGGTCTTTCCTCTCTGTCAAATCTCCTTCCCGGTCACGCTTTCAGAGAGAAGGCATTCGAGGACAACTGAGGTCAACTTCATGGTTATGCAAGCTAACTCTAGCACGACGTCTTGATTGGCAGAGAGACTCAAGGTCGGCTGGGTATAGTAAGTTTAACTCCACATTCCGGAGTAGGTTTCCCAACAGAAATGGGTGTGGCTATCATATACTCGAAGAAAGAGGTGATGGCGGCGGATGAAGCGCGCCCCACAAAAGTCAACAATAGCACTCCGCGCATAGAGCCGGAGAAGTGGGTTTTGAACAGGAAGTATCCTGAACAAACAGTAACCCTTGGGCCAGCATTGTTCGAGAACATTTGAACATTTCTTTAGCAACTGCTTTTCAGGAATATGAACATCTTCGCCTGGTCGCTAGCCGACATGACTGGCATCCCTCGCGACATTACCGAGCATTATTTAAACACTTTCCCATCCATATGTGCATCGTAACAGATAACAACATGAACTTTACCTTAGAAGACCTTCACAACTAGATGAAGGAGTTGCACATTGAACATAGATTTTCTTCCATTGCGCATCCTCAAGGAAACGGTCAGGTAGAGAGTGTCAACAAAGGCATTATGGAAGGGATCAAGGCCCGACTAGGTACCAAACAAAGAGGGTGGGTCGATGAGCTCTCGAACTTACTCTGGGCTCATCGCACCTTGCCCAATACAAGTAATGAGGAGACCCCTTTCAGCCTAGTCTATGGCTCAGAGGCGGTTATCCCGGCTGAAATCAGCCTCCCCTCACCACGCTTGACGGCTGTCAACGCGATTGATAACGAGGCAAAACGCCGACTCGACTTGGACTTACTTGAAGAATGGAACGAGAATGCAGCCATCAAAGAAGCAAAATACAAGTCCAAGCTGGAAAAGTAATACAATGAGCGGGTGCGCATCAGTACGTTCTATCCAAGTGAATATGTGTTTCATGACAATGAGGCCTCCAATAGGGCTATAAACGACCCGAACCAACACGAACAATGCCTTGTTCGTGTTCTTTCGTTAAAGATATTATGTGTTCACGAACGGTTCATGAACATGAACCGAACGAGGTTTTTTGTTCGTGTGTGTTCATTAAGGAAATGAATATGTTCATGAGTGGTTCACGAACACAGCTAAAGTCGACGAAGTTCGCTAGTATTTTTCAATGTGAATGATAAGAAAGAAAGGGGAATGGTGCATAAACAAGATGGAGGTGGGGTTTCCTATTTTATTTGTTTGGGTAATGAGATAAATAAGAATTAAGGAATGTAAAAAGTTTAGATGAAATACAGAAGTACTAATAAAATATTTAATGAACAACATAAACAAACGAACTTGAACAAACGTTCACGAACGCAATTGAACGAATGAGACAGCTGTTCGTGTTCGTTCATTTAACTAATCGAACGGAATTTCTTGTTCATGTTCGTTCATTAACTAAACGAACGAACGTAAACGAACTTCCCGCCGAATGGTTCATGAACTGTTCGTTGAACGTTCGGTTCGTTTAGAGCCCTAGCCTCCAATGCTGAACGCCCAGGGAAACTCGCGCCTAAATGGGAAGGTCCTTTCATTATCCACGATGTCCTGGGCAAATGCGCGTACAAGCTACATACTTTGGACGGTCAAATTGTTCCACGCGCCTAGAATGCACAACAACTGAGAAAATGCTACTTGTAATACACAACCTTTGTAAACGATGGCCACGCGCCTGACAAGTTTATTAATACAAGTGTTGTTTACATTATTTTCCTTGTTATTTCCTACGTGCTAATTTTAAATACAAATGCATGTTAAACTTTTAATACGCGCAAAAACATTAAAGTAAGTTACGAGCTCATGAACTACTTTAAGATTCTTGTGATCGTAGCGCAGAATCGGGTTACAACATTCAAACATAGCCACACTTGCATTCATTCGCTCTCGACCTCACTGAGTGGATTTTGATGGTAAAGGAGTTGGTTGATTAAATGCATAATAGAATAAAAAAAGGAAGGGTGTGGAAGGGGAGCACACCCTTAGCCTAAGAACTTTAGTGTAAGCGCCAATGTGGAATAGCGAAGATGACATATTCTAAGTGTATGTTCTAGTTTTTGAGATTGCTATATGCTACTTGCAGTTCTAATTAATATCACCTTTTTTATGACTTTAGAGTTCTCACTTTTAATACCTATAGTAAAACTTATAGGGGGTTCACCAATTAATCGTTCTAGCAGTATGATTTGATTAAAAGGCATTTGATAAGAGGTATAAAATGCTGAGAACTAATACAAGGCATGAAGTGTTTTAATATAGTATTTCTTCAACCTTTCCATACATATACTACCGAGGGAAATATAAACAGCTAACTAGGGCCGCAAATGAGCTATGCTGAATTGAATTAGAGTAGGCTCGATCAGGCTCGGCTTGTTTAAAGTTCGAGTCGAGTCCGCTCGTTTACCTTAATGAGCTAAAATTTTGGGTTTGCTCGGCTCGTTTTGTCAAAAGCTCGAGCTCCCTCTTGGCTTGTCGAGCTGGGTCATTTACTTGAAAAAAAAATTATATTTTGGTTTTTTTATACATGCATAATGATTGGCCCATGTATTTAACATGATTTTACAATCGGGTATAAGACTGATATACCGATATTGAAAAACCCAAGGTTACAAGTTGACCGGCTATTCAACACGATCCTTCTGGCTCGCTTTGTCAATAATAGTTATAGTTATTGTAGTTTTTATGTCTAGTCATACGATACTTTTTTTTATTTATAAAAAATTGACTATTTCGACATGTACCCATATCTATGAAACCGGTTCTGACCAAACCAAAATGATCAGTTCTAGAACAACCCATTCTTGCCCGCTACCCTCTCCGATCTAACCCACATTGTTTTGCCAGGTATCTTCAGGAATCAGGAGTTTTGTTTTAATGTAGGGGGACTGTGTGTATGTAACGTATGTATTATATAAATTGCTAGCTGTACTACCTGTTGAATCAGTTGGCAACATTAAACTTTAGTTATAAAAGATAGACATACAATAGAATTATCGACATCAGCACAAGGAAACTGAATGAGGCAGATCAACACATGAACCACTTAATTTGTAAGGAAACCTGGTGTAGAATAATGACTTAGAGTTGGAAGAGTAGATTCTGCATCAATACACAAGGTCTACACTTGGCTACCAATGGTTTGAGCTTCGGCATGGTTAGCCCAGGAGCCTCAGTCATGTCAATCATATCTTCACTTATCCTTTCCCAGTCAAAACATTGGATAAGCAACCCCAAAGTTAACCCAACCACACGCAATGCCAAGCCTTCTCCTGGACAATTCCTCCTTCCGGACCCAAATGGCATTAGCTTAAACCCATCTCTCCAACCTTCAAGCCCTTCAAATCTTTCTGGATTGAACCTGTTAGGGTCTGTCCACAAGTTGGGGTCATGATGTATGGCCCATTGATTAACAAGAAGCATTGTTCCACTTGGGATGCTATAGCCGCCGACAACACAATCTTTGGATGAGCTGCGAGGAGTTAGTAGTGGGGCAGCAGGGTACAATCGCAGTGTCTCGTTTAAGATACAACGCAAGTATGGTAAATCTGATATGTCTGATTCCTTAATGAGACGGTTGTTTCCCACATGAATGTGTATCTCATTTTGCGCCTTTTGTAGAACATGTGGATTGTTTAGCAGAAGACTTAAAGCCCATTCCATTGTTCCCAAAGAAGTTTCAGTGCCAGCTGATAACATGATCTAATTAAACACCATCAACATTCTGTTAGATCTCATAGGGCAATAATTACTAAATCCTGTAATTGAGATAAATATTTACTTCCCACAATACTGGCATTATGACATTGTTTTACAGACATCAGGGCGGATGATTACGCAATATGATATCCTACATTTTTCTTGGCCGTAAGATGTTAGAAAATAAAATTTTATTTGTGAAAAAATTAGGATCAATGGCACATCATTTCCTATCTTGGGAAGATTATGGACAGCCTTACATTTCTCCAATTAAGGACTGTTGCTGCCATCAAGAATGTCTAGCCATTATATTTTATTGTATTTCCTTTTTTCTTTGATCATGTTTTCCTCCTATTTATTGTTTTCTGTTCTCTGTACGTAAAAAACAACTTTCAACATACAATTTTGAGCCTTTCAATTGAAATCTTGGTATCAGAGCAATGTGTATGAGCTTGAGATCAACCTGCTCAATACTGCTACTCATCATCTACTCTTTGATCAACCATCTAATTTAAAAAAAAAAAAACATGACAGATGGTGATGATCTTGCACTACAAATTACCAATCTTCTCAAAACTAGCCTTAATACCCAAAAGCAGAATCTCTCAGATAGCTTGAAGATTTGTCTCAAGCTAAATAGCCAAAACTTCGCCTTGTGGGCTCGAATGATTCGAGTAGCCATTGGGGGTAAATCAAAATCTCTTTTAAGCCACTTGACGGGAAATCCGACTCCACCGGACCCGACTGATGAAAAGTATGACCAATGGGAACAAGACGACTTAGTCGTGTTCTAATACAAAATATCGAACCCGCTCTTGCAAGTAATCTTACCGAGTTTCCGACGGCGAAAATATTATGGGATGCGTAGTCACTTATAGCAGCGCAAAGACAAATTACAAACATTTGACTTATATGTCAAAGCAAATGGAATAAGGCAAAATGGGTCACCGCTCGAAGATTTCTGGATCGTGATGCAAGGTGTCTGGGGAGAAATCGAAAGAAGAGACCCGAATCCCATGACTTGTGCTATTGACATAACAACTTATAACAAAATCTGGTCAGAGCAAAAACTCTTCCAGTTCCTAAACGCCCTTGACCGACAATATGATGCTATAAAACGGGAAATACTCCGATGGGATCCGCTACCCTCGGCTGAGGGCTCCTATTCAGCCGTTCGGAAGGAGATGGCTCATCAAGGTATACTAGGAACATCAATCGACACCTTACCTTCTCAGAACGGTGTGGCGGCAGGACTTGCTGCCAATGGGTTGCACGAATCGGAGGCCCGAGTTTGTCTATCAAAGGGTCGCATAGGTCAGAAGAGCTCAAGTGGTGGATCATCATTCCGAATTGATAAGTCGAAACTCAAATGCGATCATTGTGGTATGTTAAAACATACCAAAGAACAATGTTTTAAACTCGTCGGCTACCCCGAATGGTGGAATGAGGGGCACAAAAAGGGTAATAAGTATGGGGGGAAAGTTGCCGCCGCCGTCGGCAACACTGAGGCTACGAAAGACGGCGGAGACCAGCGCGATAACGCGAGTAGGAACGGTGGATTGGGAGGCATGGCATCAGCCTTTTTAGATCAAAGTGGAGGAGAGACCAACCAAGGGCTGCTCGGTTGCGACGATGGAGGTAACGGGTCTGGGATATTTTTCTCAGGCCCATCTCTCTTTGATCCTAAGTTTTTTGATCCTCGTATATTAGAAATGTTAAAAGGGACCCCTCAAGAATCCTTATATTGTGATACTGGCCAACATAATAGTAATAACAACAACAACAACACAAGTGCTTTCAGATAAAATTGAGGGATCTAATACTAATGGATTTTTTGGACAAGCCAATGTGACTAAAACTTGTGAAAAAAATAGATAAATGGATTTTCGATTGTGGTGCTACCGACGCCGAGACCTTTGAACTAACGAATATGGTTTCAAAGTCTAAAACCAAAATAAATCATATCAAAACCGCTAATGGGGGAATAGTTCACGCTAAAGGGGGAGGAACCATTGAAATCTTCCCGACTTTAAAACTTTCAAATTGCCTTTACGTTCCTTCTTTGTCACATAAGTTGTTATCAATTAGTCATGTAACAAAGGAATTAAATTGCTCGGTTTTAATGCACCCCACCTTTTGTATCCTACAGGACATCGGGACGGGGGCGATTATTGGGCGTGACATTGAACACCAAGGATTGTACTATGTGGACGAAGTGACTCAACATGGTACTGTGATGCTGGCTCATGGGACTATAGATAGAGAAGCTTGGTTATGGCATAGGAGATTAGGGCACCCTTCCGTTGGTTATTTACATCTTTTATTTCCTAGATTACTTCCTTCAAATAAACCTTTATTTTGTGAGACTTGTGCTTTGGCTAAAAGTCATAGACATACATATAAACCAAATAACATAAAAGTTGGTTTACCTTTTTCTCTTATTCAATCGGATGTTTGGGGACCGACAGAGATCATTTGGGGACAAAAATTCTGATGTTTTGTGTTGTTTGTTGATGATTTCACTAGAATGACATGGATTTATTTCTTAAAAAACAAATATGAAGTTTTTGATAAATTTACTATGTTTTACACCATGATACAAATTCTGTTTAAAACTAAAATCCAAATTCTTTGATCTGATAATGGTGGGGAATTTGTAAATAATCCACGAAAGTTTTTTTGTCAAGAGAAAGGGGTCATTCACCAAGCGTCCTGCTCCCACACCCCCGAACAAAACAACGTTGTCGAACGGAAAAACAGCATTCTCTTAAAAATAACTCGGGCTCTTCTTATTGAATCTCGAGTCCCTAAATCATTCTGGCCAGAAGCCCTAGCTACAACCACCTATCTCATCAATCGACTACCAACTAAGGCTCTTGACCTCAAAACTCCTCTCCAAGCCCTTTTCGAATTACCAAACTCCCTCCCGCCCTTACACTAAAGCCACAAATATTTGGATGTTCTGTTTTTGTTCACATACCCAAAACTGATCGTACCAAACTTGGCCCATGTGCAGAAAAGTGTGTGTTTGTGGTCTATGGTATCAACCAAAAAGGATACCGATGTTATAGCCCAAAACAATGTCATATGTACACTACCATGGACTGTAACTTCCTTGAAACCGAATTTTTCTACATCTCCCAACACAGTGGTCAGGGGGAAGGAATATAATGACACACTAAGTTGGTTGAAATGGATTCCTCACTCACAAGAAGCTAATCATAGTATCCAAGAAGAGTCACTAGCTTTCGAACAATCTGATGGGCCCACAGTCAATGTTACTAACCAAGATCCTCCTAGTCCAATGCCTAAGGTAAGTAGTCCTCAAACACATGAGGATATACAAAATAGTGGAACTGATCGCGAGGATAAAAATTTTGATATACAAAATAATGTAACACATGAAAATCAAAATATTGATATATCTGATTACCATGAGATTGCAACTGAACAGACAATGCAGGAAATACATGACGAACCGATACAAGAAGAAACTACTGGAGGATATGCCCAACCTCCAAGAGCATACAGGGGAATTCCTCCAAAACGGTATACTCCAGAACGGGAGACGAGGCCTTCTAGGTATCCCATCCCAAGCATTGCCAAAGGAAACCTATCCAAAGAAGCTAAGACATTTGCTTCCTCTTTATACAATGAACATATTCCAAATTCTGTGGAACAAGCATTGGATTCAAAAGATTGGAAGGATGCAATGGAAGCAGAGATGGAGGCGTTATTAAAGAATAGCCCTTGGGAAAGATGAGTTTTTCCTCCAGGAAAGAACCTGTGGGATGTCGCCAGGTCTTCACGATTAAACACAAACCAGATGGAACCATTGAAAGATATAAAGCACGATTAGTGACTAAAGGCTATACCCAAACATATGGGATTGACTACTCAGAGACGTTCTCCTAGTAGCCAAGATTGACGCAATTCGAGTATTCTTCTCGATTGCCGTTAGTGAAGGATGGCATCTACATCAACTTGATGTTAAGAACGCCTTCCTTCATGGAAAGTTAAAAGAAGAGGTCTTTATGGAAGCTCCACCTGGATTCTTAGAAAACTTCAATACAGATGAAGTATGTCTGTTGAAAAGAGCTCTTTACGGGCTTAAACAATCCCCCTCGGGCATGGTTTGGTAAATGAGAAGATATGGTTATCAACAAATCAACTCTGATCACACATTGTTCCTTAAACGAAACGGTAAACTTGTGACTTGTTTGATTATATATGTTGATGACATGATCATTACAGGTAACGATGAGGAAGAAATGAAGAATTTGAAGGAAGTTTGTTCATAGAGTTCGAAATGGAAGACTTGGGGAGACTTAAGTACTTTCTCGGAATCGAAGTATTAAGGTCTAAACAAGGGATCTTTATATGTCAAAAGAAATATGTCCTTGACCTTCTAGCAGAGACAGGAATGATCGATTGCAAGCCTGCTGACACTCCAATGATAGTTAACCATAAACTTTGTATGGAGGTAGGAACAACATTAGCAGATAAAGAAAGATACCAACACCTAGTAGGGAAACTAATATATCTTTCACATACTCGCCCGGACATTGCTTACGCGGTTGGGGTGGTAAGCCAATTTATCCATCGACCTCAGGTTGCGCACATGGAAGCAGTATGGAGGATTCTTAGGTACCTAAAGAAAACATCAGGTCATGGGGTTGTTTTTCAACATAATAAACATCTTAAAATCTAAGCCTACACCGATGCTGACTAGGCAGGAGACCAAGGGAACCGGAGATCAACATCTGGATACTTTACTCTGGTAGGAGGAAACTTGGTTACATGGAGAAGCAAAACACAAAAAGTGGTAGTTCTATCTAGTGCTGAAGCTGAATTCCAAGGGATTGCTCGGGGTCTAGCAGAAGTACTATGGATAAGAAAACTTCTAACTAAGATCGGATTCCTCCAAACCGAAGCATGTAGTATTATGTGTGATAACAAAGTTGCAATACAAATTTCAGAAAATCCCGTTCAACACGATCGTACGAAGCATGTAGAGGTTGATAGACACTTCATCAAGGAAAAACTTGAAGCCAAAATTATAAAGTTACCATTTGTTCGATCATAAGACCAGTTAGCAGATATGGTAATAAAATCAGTCAATGAAAGGATTTTCAGCGGTTGTCTTAACAAGTTGAGCATTGGAGACCCCACTACTCAACTTGAGGGGGAGTGTTGGAAAATAAAAATTTATTTGTGAAAAACTTATGATCAATGGCACATCATTTCCTATCTTGGGAAGATTATGGGCAGCCTTACATTTCTCCAATTAAGGACCGTTGCGCCATCAAGAATGTCTAGCCATTATATTTTATTGTATTTCCTTTTTTCTTTGATCATGTTTTCCTCCTATTTATTATTTTCTTTTCTCTGTACGTAAAGAACAACTTTCGACATACAATTTTGAGCCTTTCAATTGAAATCATAAGAGACGGACTAAATTAAATCGTTGTAGTTAGCCATGGGTTCATGAGTAAATCTTATTATGAGATATTGACATTCAAAGATTTATCTTGATAAGTTGTGAGAGTTAAAGGGTTGAAGTTACAAAATAATGAAAGCTGATTAAGGGGGTGTTTGGCCTAGCTTTTATTTTTGGCTTATGCTTATATTCTAAAGTAACTTATAGCTTATTTTCTATCATTTGATAAACTCTATTTAAGCGTTTGGATTAGCTTATAGCTTATTTTCTATCACTACACCCTTAATTGTCAAATAAGCTAAAAAACCATCTTCAAATAAGCTTCTTCAAATTAGCTTATATAAGCTAAGTATAAGCTTAAAAAGCTAAACCAAACACCAAGTTAAGCTTATTTTGTAAAAAAAAATAAAGCTATAAGCTTTGTTAAAAAAGCTAGGCCAAACACCCCCTAAAAGAGTTGATAGGTAAGTTTTAGTTTAATTAATTTAAGAGTTTGAATTATAATATGTTCAAAGTTTCTCTTGAAGATCTTTCGGTATTCTACAACCTTTTCTAGTCCTCATCAAGAACACCCACTTAAATGGCTGCTCATGAAGAAGATGTCATGGAAGTAGAGGAGGTTGGTGGTGGTATGCCACCATTAAAGTGGAAGAGGGGCTCTTTGAGTAGATAGTTTGGGGCCATGGGTTTTCCGGCGAGTGGGACGCACGATATCCTGCCAATGGCCAAACCCCATCGATGCGCCGCCGGGCTATATCACGTTATTGCAGATTTTTTCGGGGATGGTAACTTCCGGTTGCCCAGTACTCACTTCTTTGGTGCAATACTTTCGTACTACCATTTCCATGTTTCTCAATTGAGCCTGTTGGGCATGGTTAGAATTAGGCACTTTGAGTTTGCCTGTCGTTCACAAGGGGTTGAACCAACCGTTGAGAAGTTCCGCGGCTTCTACCAGTTGTAGAGTAATCTAGGGTTCTTTTCATTCGCCATACATGGCGCAAAGAAAATTTTGATTAATCCTCTAAGAGCTACCGTGGTTGGAAAGGTATGTTCTTCTTCAGAGGTGAGGAGGTAATTCCAATTGCCATGGAATGTCGTGAACCTGCGCTAATCCCCAAGGAAGATATGAAAGTTCCTAAGGGCGTAACTTGGTATGAGGGATTGTAGGTGCTTCCCAACTAGTCATTTAATGAGCATGTGCTTGTCGCGGCTGGTATATGTGATAAGTGGACACAAGATAGCCGAGAGGTGCCTATGTTGCTTTTGAATGACGTAGGTAAGCGTTAACCCTTTGCTTGAATGTTGAGTTTATCTATTTTGTAATAAACCTCATGAAATTCATGCTCGTTTGCAGAGGTTAATTTATACCACGAAGCTTTTCCAGCCTGTGTCGCAGTTATGGGCGTGAGGCCACTTAGTGATGACGAAGAGAATTGGTACGAGCAGATCTGTGGTAACTTTCTGTTCCCAACAGCGGACGCTTTTGTTGCGTCACCCACTGCTACCGAAGGTGCACATGTATTGAACTCTAGGACTTGCAGGGCCATAACTCCTGCTGGGGAGGAGATTATATTGCTTTCTAGCAAGGAGTCTATTGTTTCCTCAGAACATGGGTTAAAAATTCCCACTTTACATGTTTGCAAGTATCTTACGTGACTTGAGCGTGGACCCAGACGACCAGAAACCTAAAAGGCCGAGCAAGAAGAAATGTACAGATGTTGCTGGGGTCGCGCCCCAAGAAACAAGAGGCGAGTGTTGTAGCATCTGAAACTGCCTTGTGCAAAGGTATGGCTCGTTGTCAACAACTTAGCTTAGACGACTTTTTGATAGTTGCTGACTCTATGGAAGAACTTTATTCGATAGGTGGTTAGTTCACAACTGGTGGGGCGGCTGGTCCACATAGTTCAGGGAGAGTGAGCTCGTAACATAATCCCTCTAGCGCGACTCGTACATCCACTCCTGCTGAAGTGGAGGTTGAAGCTGACCCATTCCGGAACTTATTGGAAGGTTGTATTTCGCAAGCCATCAGTGGGAAGAAAGCCAATCTTGGATATTTGATTTCTAGGATCTCTCTGGTAAGTTCATTACGCTCTCGAGTCTTGGAATTTCTAAGCGGCAGCGCGAGGAGTCAAGCCTGAACCCTGCGTCGATGGCCAAGAAGGTGGTATTTCGCAAGCCCATCATTGGGAAGAAAGCCAATCTTGGATCTTTGATGTTTGGGATCTCTCCTGATAAGTTCATTACGGTCTCGAGTTATGGAATTTTTATCCCATTCGATTTTCTAACCTTGGGTGTGATACGCAGAGCCAAAGGCAGCGCAACTGAAATTCATGTTCATACATTCCAAGTCTGCGCCCAAGTCACCTTCACCTACTCCTACTGATGCCACAAAAGGGTGGAGGGTGCGCTTGGGGCTACACGTGATAAGGTAGTTGAGCCAGAAGTTTAAGTTCCTCTTACTAAAGATGGCACTCTTAGTAGTGTGCCTGTTAAACCAGCAGAGAAAGTTGTTCATGTTGAAAAGACAGTTGGGGTAGAAAACCCCATTGAAGCGGAGAAGGCTTCGACGGTTGAGGTTGAAAAACCTGTATCAGTGGTTGAGAAGCCAACTCAGGAGAGAATGGGCAAAAAACCACTGATGAATCGGTGCAGGCTCGGGTAGTGAAGGTGTTAGCTCATTTCATGTTCAACACAAGGAGCCCTCACCGAGCTGACCTGAAGACACCCTGGGCGACCATTACTCCTCTTCATATGACGAGACCTGCGCTGGTGAGATTCATGTCCCGGTTTGGAAACTAAAGCAAGGTGATACCTTTGGCACCTTCTCCACTTGTCGAGAGTGGTTCATGGGGACTTTCCCCCCTGTTGAGGTCTTGCATCAGAAACACCGTGATCATGAAAAGCTATACCGATCTCATGTGGTTGCGCAAGCAAATCAACTTTCCACCGTCAACCAAGTTACTTAGGAATGGTGCACGATGCATCGTGAGCGTGCCGAATGGGAAGCTTATTGAAGTCGTTTGTCTGCTGATACTGAAATTTTTGAGAAAGCCAAGGAAGAAATGGTAGAGAAACAGGCTCGGTTCGAGGCTTAGAAAAGAAATGAGGATTGGAGAATCCTCGGCCTCAAAAAGAAACTGAGGACCGCTAAGGACACGCTTGCTGAAGAGCGCCAGAAGTGGTGTGATGCTTGTAAGAGGGATAACGAAAACATGCACCGTGCGCCTACAAAGATTACAAATCTAAAATCGCAGGCAGAGATATCTGAAAAGCTGTAGCTAATTTAAGTACACTGAATGAAGGTCTTACCAAGTCCAAGGACGGGCTTGAGTCGAAAGTTGAAGAGGCGAAGAGCCATCGTGAACGTGCCGAAGCAAAACAGGTTCGTACAACCTACACTTGTCTTCAACAAGATCACGAAATTCAAAGATTAACTAACCGCTTATCTATGCAGGAAGGGTTGCAACAACAACTTGTCTCTAAGGAAAGAGACTTGTCTGGCAAAGACGCTGAGATAGTTGATCTTCAACGGCGCTTGCACGAGTCCTAGGAGAGAACCACTTCACTCGAGGTTGATCTAGAAGCAGAGAAGCTGAGGACCGATGGAGCTGTGGAGGCGCGTGTCATATCTCAAGCAGCCTTAAACGTAGCCCATGACAACTATGCCTAAATCCAATCAACTGTTGAACCTTTGATCAATTCCTCCAAGTGGTTGAAACAGTATGTAATTGCACATGTAAGTTACTACTATCTATCCCTTAATTTGAACCTTATCATATAAAATTCTAAATCTGTGTGTATGGGACAAGTTGCTAATGCTGTGTTACACTCTGTCGAGTTGGACCAGACTGTGGCGGCGCTTACAGTTGTGGCGCACCACATGGGTCATCGTGAAGGGTATACGGAGTATGCATCGCATGTTGAGGCTGCGCTAAAAGTTAAATGGGATAATTGTCATTGTTCCACTAGTGCTGAGGTGGAGAAAGTTTTTACGAGGTCTCAAAACAGTTATAACCATCTGGTCTTGCCTATCATGGACCTAGTCTCTTCAACATGATGATTATATCGTGTGCCTAAAAGCCATTTTCGAGATTCAACAAACACAAGTGCTTTCAGATTCCAAAGAAGAATAAGCTAGCGATGATGGCGCGGAGTGAAGGTTGCATAATACTTCGCCTTTGTAACATAGGCGTTTGTGCCTTGTAGTTAGTTAGTTCTTTAAACAACCGTGAATTGTAATCGATGCGCGTTTGCGCGTTAGAATGTGAATGCTGATCAATTATGATGTTACAATTATTGTATTGTGTTAGAAACTTTTAATTAGGTCGCGCGAATAAATATAAGTGTGGTTCACGTTTGAAATATAATCTGACTCCACGTTAAAATCGCGGGAATCTTGGAGATTAGCTAGTTCATGAGCTCGTAATTTACTTTGTTGTTTTTGCGTGAACTAAAAGTTGAACATGCATTTGTAACTTGAATCATCTATAGGAAATAACAAGGAAAATGATGTAAACAACACTTGTGCTGGTAAACTTGTCAAGCGCACAACCATCAATTACAAAGGCCATGCATTACATATACTATGTTCTCAACCGTTGTGTCTCCTAGGCACGTGGAACAATGTGATTGACTAAAGTACGTAGTTTATACGCGCCTTTGTCGGCATTAGAGGCCACATTGTCACGAGAAACGCCTTTTTGGAGCCCCGCCTCATCGTTGGTCTTGTTGACAGTCGTCAAGCATGGTGAAGGGAGGCTCCGCCGTTGCTTATTTTGGGCATGGTGCGATGAGCCTAGAGTATGGTCCTGAGCTCATCTAACCACCCTTTATCCATTTCTCTGGATTTTCTTGGTTTCTTTACGTATGTTCTTCACTAGATGTTCCAAGATGCCACTCTTCAATGCTTCTCGATCTCTGTGTGCAGGCTAAAACAGTCGTCTGTTAAATGCCCGGTGTCTTTGTGAAAATCGTAATATAAGTTAGGGTCTTGGCCCTTTCTTGTTTCGCATTGGTTGTGGAGCTTTGAAGTCAAGGTTCTCCATGGTAAGTACCTCCGAGGGTGTTTTGGTCAGCGGAGTCCAATGCTTCTCTCGATTCTCGCTTTTATTGCTTTCTTATACCCGATCCTATCGATTATGGTGCGGGTGTCTTCACCAAAAGGAGGTATTTCCTCATCACTGCTTGACTAGTTTGACCTCCAGCCAGAGTGTCTCTTTTTCTTTTTACGCCTGTTAGAGTTATGCGCATTGATCCTTGTGTATTGATCTTCCGAATAGTGACTAGATCTGTCCCTATTCAGTGATTTTTCCGTTTGCGTGAAAATTTTCGTTGCCGCCATCAGCTTATCCCGCTCTTCTTGCATTCCATCTTTCCTGTGATAGTGCTGATTAGGCTATCACATCGTATCGCATTTTTGAAATGGGCGCGCATGAGATCTTCGCTAACATTCGCTATTTCAAGGCAGTCCTTGTTAAAGCGAGTGTTGAAATCTTTCAAACCTTCGTTTCCGCGCCTCCAGATATTCACTACTTCTGAAGTGTCGCACTTGTAACGCCTCTGTTGGCTGAAATGAGCAAGGAACGTTTCTTGAAAATACGACCAAGATGTTATTTTACCTGCGGGGAGGCTGTAAAACCACGAGTGAGCCGCCCCTGTCAGGTTTGCACGAATAGATGACACCACATAGGCATGGTCCATCCACCTACCACGCCGACGCTTGTGAACAGTTGTACATGATTAGTTGGATCCGTTAAGCCGTTAAACTAGCCCACAGTTTGTGGAAGCTTGGCCTTTTCCAATGGTGCTAGAGCGATGTGAATAGTTATACATACTCTGCTGCTGTTGCTAGCCTGTAGATGAGACTAAAATCATGTTCCGCCATTTCGTTGTTCGCTGCGCACGTCTTTGGCTTGTAAGATTCTTGATGTTTCGGTAGGTGGCTGAAAACTGACGAAGTTTCTTCTTGCTGGTACGTTGGGTCAGATCCGTCTGTGTTTTTACACCGTTCCTCGTTAATGTTGCGCGGCCTGAGCCGGCTACTTAACGGAGTTCTTCGATGGGACTGAGTATGAGTGTCATAATAACTTTCATTTTCGTCATAAGTGTCGCACGTAGTGCGAGCACTTTGCCTTTGAGGTTATGGTGACCTTTCGTATTGTTGTCTCCGCGAGCGCTCTTGGTGTGGCGTCTCGTAGTTCAGCTTCATAGGCATTGGTATCACCATCGGAGTTTGTTTCGTTTGGATTTGTACTGGTCCTTGCAAACCACGACGCACGGGTACTCTTTCCCTCTGGTAATCCTGATAGTGTAGGTGCTGAAGGGCCATGTCTATGGTTTGTTGGAGTCACCGTTTGGGTGGTACGAGTACCACTTGCGCGTATGGCTGCCACTTCTGTGCAATCCCCATCGGCATACTCATCAATGGCCTGGTTTTGGACTTGCGTATTGTCCGCTACTGTACCCATTTGAGAGTGTGAGCCGAAATGTGGAAAAGGAATACCCTGATCAACCATTGATTCAGAGTAACGACTCAGAAAGAAGATGAAAATTGATTGTAAAAATTGATTGGCGCCAATGAAGAAACACCCAACTAATCAGGTGATTAGTTTATGGGTTGTGCCTTGAGAAAATAAGGTTAATCTTCTTTCGTTCTCGTCTAAATAACAATGATGATCATGCAAAACAATCAACACACCGCAAGCTCGTTACAAGGAGGAGAATAGGGGGTTCCCCTTGTAACCACCCTTCGGCGTGAGAATAAGTATCGGTTTTGAGGATAAAAGTGTATGTATAAAGTGAGAGAACAAGAGAGCGATCCTTAAACCTGAAGGTGAAGTTGTCTATTTATAGCCGAGGAGATGTGTGAAGGAGATTCGATAATGGGCCTTGGGATCGACTTCGACAACAAGGAATATGCATTCTGCCCCCTCTGTTACAATCGTTAGTGATTCTAGGCGAGAGGGTAGTTGGCGTATGCTGAAAGGATACACGTGTCCTGACGGTTGTCCTTGTTGTCTGGTCTGTCATCAGCGATGAGGTAGATATCGTGGAGCAGTGGTCGGCGCAAGCTGATTGGTGCCACGTGTGTGTCCTCATGTACTTCTTGTCTCCTGCACGATTCCCATCGTGCAGCACGATATAATACAGCGTGTTGAGCACCAATTGGCCCACTGTTCTGTCACTCGTACTTTCTGTACTCTCCGATGTTTCCTTGCGCTTCTTTTTCTCGCGCGACTTAGTTAGATCCGTGTAGTCGCCGCAAGGTCTTAGAAACTAGGTCTTTTTTTCAAAGGAACTAAGTGTCGAATTGTTTTCAACTTGACCTGACCTTGCGCGCGATTTGGGAAACACCCTTACAATCGACGCAAGGATGGGAAAGTCCTCATTTTGGGTTACTTTGGGTAGGGTATCGCACGCGACCTAAGGTTGACTCGTATGGTCGGCCCAGGATTTGGGACCATACCCCTTAATAAGTAAAATCATGTTAATACAGATATTTGATTATAAACTTACAGTGCTCAAGTTGAAATATTTGACAACACCAAGTATTTATAAAAAGTTCGAAAATTTTGGACCAAACTATTTCTGGTCAACCCAATTCTCTCTGACCCATATTGAAAAGGTGCTTATTTGATCATTTACCCGACTCGCATGACCTCATTTTATAACCTGTGTTTTCTTTGTTAAACTTATCGTTGAAATATAAATCCGGCTTTACTTTTGTTAAAATATATATTCTGTAAACATCTTAGAGCAAGAGAATTTTAAGCTGAGGGTAGCATTTATTTTACCTGTTTCACAAATTTGAATTTATATGTATAATTGATTAACTTTAGTTATTGACTTCAGAGCCATTGTCGCAAGTTCCTGGCCCGCTTGCACTTTATCAAGGCAAAGAAGGGTGCGGAAGCTCAAGATGTTATAGCTAGGTCTCAAAACGTCTAATCCTCCCCTCGAGTTAGGCTATAAACACTTTATTTTATATATGTATAATGTTATGATAACTTGGGTCTTTGATATACTAATTTGTAAATTTTAAGTGAAATGTTTCATATAATTTTGAAAGTTTCATAAATGCATAGAATCTAAAAACATAAACACTATTAGCAGATTTAAAATGGAAAATGGCTGCAAAAAAAAAAAATTGCGACTGCAAAATGGTCGGAAGTTTGAAAAAAGCCAGAGGTCGCTAAACAGTCGCAAGTTTGTAAAAGGTAAGCGGTCGCAAACCGTCGCAGCTAGATCGTTTCACATACCTAAAGAAAAGGGTTGCAAAATTTGCCACTAGGGGTGAGCATAAAACCGAAAAAACCGAACCGCAACCGAAATAACCGAACCGAAATAACCAAGAACCGAAATAACCGAAGGGTCGGTTATTTATATTTTTTATAACCGCATGTTGCGGTTCGGTTATGGTTATTATTGGTTTCATAACCGCAAATAACCGAACCGAACCGAATGTTTTAAACATGGCCGAATCCATAAAACCATAGGTTTTTAAGTTAGTGTTTAAGTGTTTAACCATGGCCCAATCCATATTTTTTTTGGTGAAGTGTCTTATAACCATGACCCAACTTCATTAAATTTAAAACTCTAACCACTTTGTGTTCGTATGTATGCTTCCACATAACACATGGAAGTAAAATATAGTTGTGAATTTTACAATTTTTAACTGTGTATATTTATTTTTATGCATGATATTTACATAACCCACGCATCTAAAGTTTAACTTTAGAAACGATAAAATAACCGACCTATAACCGAACCGAAACCGCATTAACCGCAAATAACCGATTAACCGAAATGATTTTTGATAACCGAAGTGTGCGGTTATGGTTTCGGTTATAGGCAATAACCGAACCGAACCGAACCGCACCACGCTCACCCCTATCTGCCACCGCCCTTTTAGTCGCAAAATCCGATTGCAAAAATATTGCGACGTGTGTTTCACTGACAGCATGTTTAGTCACAAAACGATCATAACAGGGCAATAGCGACAGTTTTGCGACCGTAAATACAGTCACAAATATTCAGTTTTCTGGTAATGCATAATACGTCTTACGAGGCCATATATCACATAAAAGATTATGGAAAATTACAAGTAATAAATGTAATAAAGGACAATAGTGTGCCATAGTGGTCACTTAGCTCCTAATGGATTATAATGAAGTTTATTATGCTATATTAGCCCTTAAGGGGTTAAATCGTATTGCATTAAGTCCTAAAAGATCATATTTTATAATAATACCACATACATATCTTAATAAATCGTATTATGTTTTTTATTATAAGTGTTATGTGATAATTTTTATTAAACTGAGCAAATTTCAAATGATGTAATTATTTAAATACACCTCTGTAAGTCTTTATATTACATTAAATAGATAAAAGAGTTTATTAAAATACATAATTTAGTGAAAAATATTAATATAATATGATGTTGAACCAACTACACTATATGAATAATTGAAACAACAGATATGAATTTCTTCTTAAAAATCAAGAATTTGTATTAACATATAAATCATCATAGATCATAGATGTAATTTCATATTTTTTAAGACATGTTCTAACTTTAGAAACATAGGATACAAATACTCACCGTAATAGTTTCTATTATGCCCTTATTTAATTAACTTCTTTTTAATTAATATCTTATTTAATTCACTATTTTCTTTGAACGAGGAATAAAAGTCTGACTATCCGTGGTAACCCAATGACAAATACGATCCTATAGTCTGCGACTACAATCAACATTGGGTAGCCCAAACCCACCATCTCTAATTCCAGGAGAAACATCCGCCCGGAAGCCATTACGATAAAACCCGGTTGGGATCATATTTGAACTTGAGACCTATGGTCTCAAACCTAAATATTCACTTCCCCTCCGGCACTATATTACCTAGTTATGTTTGATGTTTATATTATTATAACTAAACACTATTTAAATTATGTAATATCTTATTTAAATATTTAAGAACATAGTTATAACACTAAATAATAATAATAATAATAATAATAACACCCAAATATTATCAGTATTTAAGACTTGATGAGTTTGATTGCACTCTTCAAAAAAGACTTAGTGACACTTGTGAATTCACACCGATCAACCTACTAGTATTTATATATTCACATGAAGTGCTAGTCGTAAAAGAACTTAAGGACATTTAAGAAAATTAAACCGAACGCCTGCATGGTTTGACTATTTTTGCTGGCTAGTATACAATCCTTTATTAGATGATGACGATGACATTAGTTGGGGCCAAAAATTATCCAGCCATTTTATTAGGCCATCATTATCATCATGCATGATCTAATTTCGGACATAAAACATCGCTCAGCAGTGGCGGAACCAGAACTTTTTAACCGGATGGTCGTAATAGAAACTGGTTTACAAATTTTGTAGTTGGTGTGTTTATAAAATTCCTGCTATTAAACAAAATGGACCTGTTTTACTATTATTATTTTTATTAATTGGTTTTAGCAATGGCGAGTCATGAACAATTTTTTTTATTATTTTCGTTTGAATTTAATGGAGTTGACGGAATTTCGATACTTGGTTTGGGTTATTTACCAAAACTTATTAATCGGTTTTTGCAAGGCTGAGTCATGAACAATTTTTTTTAAATTACTTTCGCTTGAATTTATTGGACTTGACGAAAATTCGATACTTGATTTGGGTTATTTACCAAAATATCTTATGAGAACATGCATTTCTACGAAATAATAACAATAATAATAATAACAACAATTAGCAAATTTATTAATATAAACTTATATAACATAATACCCTAATAGGCTAATTAATCATTGAAGGCAAAATAATATATCCTAAACTAATCGGTACATAGAAAATTTTGATTCATAGTTGATAGTAACTAATAACTTTATAATGTAAAAAGAAAAATTAAAAATAAATAACTTACTTTTTAATGAAATCACATTTGATTCTGGAGAAAAAGAAAGGTATTGAGGTGCAGATTGGACAATAGTGCTGTTCATGAGCCGAGCCGAGCCGAGCTGAGCTAGGCCAAGCTCGTGCTTGGCTCGATTATAAACCAAGCTGGCTCGGCTCGGATTCGAAACCGAGCTGAAAATCAAAGCTTGGGCTCGGCTTGGTTTTAAACCGAGCTAGCTCAGCTCGGCTTGTTTGGCTCGATTTTAAAATATAAAAATTAATATATAGCTCTAAAAATTAAGTACTCTAAAATATCATTCGATACTTTAAAATAATATATCCAAAATAAGTTCAACCTAATAAGTCAAAAGCCAAAATCAAGTTAAACAACAAAAAATAAGTTTTAAACTTCGACGAAATACATTATTAGTTCATTAGCATGGTAATAAACATTCCAATAAGTCAAAGATATCAAATTACAAACCTAAATACATGTAAATAATAATTAGTTTTTTTTGTAATATATTATAATGTATACAAAAATAAAATATATTATAAGTAAAATAATCCGAGCTAAACCGAGCCGAGCTAACAAACGAGCCAAACCGAGCTAATCCGGCTCGTTCGAGCCGAGCTGAGCTAGATTCACTTTCTAACCGAGCCGAGCTGGCTCAGCTCACTTTCAAACCGAGCTATATCGAGCGAGTTTTTTTCCGAGCAAAATTCGAGCGAGCTCCGAGTTCCGAGCTTTTTGAACAGCCATGTTAGACAATGGCGGCGGATGTAGCCATATAAGGTTGTAAACTCCAAGTCAGGAAGGGAGGGACGCTTTTATTGGGAAAATATATAACATAAATAAAATATTAGGCTTTTAATTTAAAAGATTGGGCTGTGTAGGGCTGTAAAGTAGAAGCCCACCCATATATCTTTCTTTAATACCCTCTCTCTTTTGTTCTCTACAATGAAAACCAGAACTCATAAAAGCAACCGGACCACCACTTGCTGCCGTCACACGCCGTCGCCGGACCGCCGCTCTGCTGCCAGAAAACCTTCAAAGATCTCTTTTTTTTCATTAAAAAACTTTATAGAAGAAAATCAAGAGGGTCAGCTATAAGAAAGTTTTTTGTCTGAGCACTCCGGTAATCTTAGAAATTGGCCGGCCGGAGGGTCACCTGACCCCCTTAGTTCCGCCCCTGCCGCTAAGACTGGAAGGTAGCCAAGGGCCGGTGAGGCATGGCGCCGCCTCGCCACACCACCCCTTGGCCCGTCCTCGTCAAGCGACAACCCAGTGACGATCTTGACGGCCCCATTTTCAAAAAGATAGCCGTTACAACGGCTATATTCTCCCACTTTTTAAAATTAAAAAAATACCTCTTTTTCTATAAAAATACCCCTCTTTCACCATTTTCTTCTTACTTTCAACTCAAAACACTTTCATTTTTATACCCATCTTTTATAAAAGAAATATCTTTTCACCCACAATGCAATCTAATTCTTGGTGGTCCTCGTCTTCGGGGGAAGGGGAGATGTTTTACGCAAACGCTATGCTAAGGGCGGCTCAGATTAAATCTAGTCTTTTTTTTATAAAATTTAGGTAGTGTAATTTTTTTCTCAGTTATGTGATGTTTTTTTTAACTAGTGTAATGGTTTTTTATTTATTTAGTTTAATAAAATAAAAAACTTTAAATGGGGTAGGCCCATCCTCCACCCCCTTGATTTTGATTGGAGGGTCATCCTATGAAGGATGGGGATGTGGCGTCCAACGTGACGGCCCATCCTCATGGGGATGACCCTCCTCATACCTTCCTCTCTAAACGCGTACTACTAAAGGGCGTATCTCCGGAAAAGTTGTCGGTGAAATGGGTTACCAACGAGAATTCACCGTTCACAAGACGTCAGAAACATGGTCGTGGGTAATTTGTCTTCTGACATTTTACCGGCGTATATTACTAATGAAACCATGATGGGAATCTTAACAACGGATCACAGACGGTTATAAATATTTCATTTTTAAAACATTTCGGCTAGATAATTTATTTAAACAATTAGTGTATCCAATCGGTTTTTACGAACTATTTGTGCTGTTCGTGATACTAGCTATTTTAAAATAAAATTTTGAACGGTAAATTTAGATCACTGACGGACCACTAGATTATTATCGTGCTACCAGCCGAACCACCATATCCATCTCCACTTGGCTATAATGCTTATACACCAATTCAGGAGTAAACTCAATAAATATGGGAAAAAACCTCTTGTGAGAATCAAACCGATGACCTAATCGTCTCTAAGACTTATCCCACCCCAAGATGCAAGTAGGCTATAATGCCATGTGCGGCTATTTTTTTTAATAGTTGAACAGAATCTTACTAACACAAAGCTACGGATCATTTTATCAGTGTAGTACCCGGTTCTGAGTCTTGTAGTGATAACAACACTTCAATCATGGTCTTCTTCTTGTTATTATTTTTCTCCTCATTCACTTGCTTCTCTCTAAGTTGCTCTATCAACCCTTGGAAAAACACATCCTTCTTTTCCCTCAACAAATCTAACTTCTTCTCCAATCCTTTCACTCCAAACCAGCTCAAAATCGGCAAATAATCCCCCAAATTCGAAGCACCCGCAAGCGAAAACGCTTCGTCTAGTATATTCCTAAATCTTTTCCCTTCCTCCTCCACCTCAGCAATATCGCCACCAAAGTACCGCTTCCCGGATATCATCCTCATCATGATATTAAGTGTAAGCTCATAGAAAGCCGACTTCATATTAACCGGAGAAGAATTCGACAACAACTTACGAATCAGTAGCAAGCCTTCATCGGCCCGAATGTCCTGGAACTCATTGAGACGTTGAGTAGATAGAATCTCAGTTGATGCAATGCGACGAAGGTTGCGCCAATGATCTCCATAGGGAGCCCAAACTAGGCTCGTGAAGTTGTCGCCCATGATCTTGCCAAAGACCAAATTAGGCCGGTTGGCAAAGACCATGTCATTCTTTGTGAAACATTCTTCAGCAATAGAAGGGGATGAGACCAAGAGTACATAGCGTGAGCCGCACCGGAGAAGGATGATTGGACCATTTTTGGCAGATATCTTGGCGAAGGTTCGATAGAGGGGGACTTTTAGAAGGTAGAGGTGGCCGATTATGGGTAAGGTTGGGAAGATGGTTGGCAGGAGATTGGAGACTTTCCAATGAATGTGGGTTGTGAAGAGATATGAAACTACAAGTAATAAGAGGGAGGCGTAGATATGAAGAATTTCCATTTTTTGGTGATTCTTTCTTACATGGATTTGGTATGGTTTAAATAAGGATTAGCCTAACTTTATAACGTAAAAGTATAAAACACACTACGTAGGTTCTATTGTAGAAGCTATATTTCTAAATAGTCATACAAATTTGCAATAAATTGGATGAACGTGTTTTACTTTGTGATAATAGGGATTTAATGTATGTTACTTTGTGATACAGGAAACGTGCTTCAATTTTCTTTTGATAATAGGGAATTAATATATGAATGTCTATTTAGGATTAGTTTTTGCTAAAACGAAGATTTTGTAGTAAAGAAGGAATTTAACACATGAGTAATTTTTTTGGATTTATCACATTGGTAATGGTTTATGGTGTGTACCATTGAACTTAGACTATACAATATGGAGGGGCTTTAAAATGGGGCGTTATTTGACATGTGAACGACACGTAAGTATGCGTTAGAAAAGTGGCGTAGTGCAAAAACAGGAGGAGTGAGACGGAGTGTAGAAGTGTGGCGTTTTTTGACACGTGGCACACTTTATTATTATTATTATTATTATTATTATTATTATTATTATTATTATTATATATTTAAAATTAAAATTTATACAAAATCTATTTGATTTAAAAAAATTAATAGTAATTAAACAAATAACATTATTAATAGAACTTACATAATTTAAAAATTAAAAACATTACATAGAAACAGCAAACCGAAACTAAAAAAAACACCCGAAATAAGATAAAAAAATACATAATTAAGATAAGACCTAAAAATTAAACATTATTAAATAAAAAATCTAATTACCTGCCACGCCGAAACGTGTTTGAAGTCACTGTTGTAGTCGTGTCAGTAGTTGATGAGGATGTACAATATTTTCTTCCCACAAGATTACCACTCGCATTTTCCACCGCGTTGTGGATCATCTTGAATCTTTTACTATCCAAACAGATACTCCTTTAACGAGAAGAAAGTGCATCCATGATTCGGGTGGTGTCACCCCTATGAGTGCAAAAGTGTTGGAATATTCTCTCCCAAAATGGACCACTCGAGCGATTACGCGACGTGCAGTGGCTAAGCGCTTCTACCAATGATTCGCACAACGCGATATCTTTTACACGAATTATTATGGTTATTAAGCCACCACACTTTTATATACATTTTGCAAACTAAGCGAGTTGCTAGCATGCATATGTGATGTACACCTTTAAGGAAGAGAATAGGGTCATGAAATTGTTAGTTAGCAACCTGATCAAAATACTAGAAACTTTTATAGCTAGCACGTGTTGCTAATTGACTGATCAAATGAAACTTGAACCTGCTATCTTTCATCACGGCTTACAACATATCATGCACTTCTCAAAATCTTGATGTTTGCAGGGGTTCATTTGTGTCATAGATGTGGGTGGCCTTTTCCTAACACACACCCAAGCGCTAAACATCGGCGAGCACATAGGATCTTTGAGATTTCAATGGTTCATGGTTCACTGGTCAGAAGTGGTTTCACGTATATAAAGATAATATGTATAGAATACAATAAAAACACATATAATCTACTTTTTACGCCCGGCTTGGGTACGCGCATATAATATGTGTGGGCCCTCGGGAGGCAAAAGTGAAAGTGCACTAATTTTAACGTTATTTGACTAATTTCGTGAAAATAACGTTAAAAAGCGAGGGATGGTTAATCATGCATCATGTGATGACATTGATAGCTGAAAGACAAAGGGGTACGTGAACTAATCAACTTTTGTCCCAATTGCTGAGTGTTATGCGCCTTATGTCCAAGGTTTGATGCAAAACTACTATCGAGCCGGGGGTCTCACTGGAAGCAGCCTCTCTACTCCTATGGGGCAGAGTGGGCTGTCTACATCTTACCCTCCTCAGACCCTACCTTAGCTTTGCTATTGGTGGGATTAACTGAGTATGATGATGATGATCTCAACATGTGGTTCTAACAGAGATTAAAAAAAATAGAATCATTTGCGTGTGCTCGAGATTCACCGATTGGAATAGAAGAAGCTGACTAAAGACCTCCACAGCATCACACGTAAAGCCTTGGATCGGAATCGCCTCTTCAAACTCCACATGCATGTTCACGACTCCACTCTCTTGAATCAATGGAACTTTCTCAGACGCATTTCGTCGAAAACCTTGATTGCATATCCTAATACAACTCCTTCTGTTGCGAGTCAAACCAAACAGCAAACGGGAATTCCTACTCTTTGGTAAGGGTTTAGGCAAAAATAAAAAACTTACAATTATTTGAACCCTGAAATCAGATATTAAACTGTTTACACCCAAATTAACAAACTTTAAATCGTTTTTAAGACTATTAACAAATTAAAAGGCACATACTTGTAAGAACTCTGCTGTTGTGATCTCTAACGATCAGACATTATTGCATGAACAACTAACAACTGTAAATGACGAAATAATCATTTTTTATCAACTTTTGTGAAGCAAAACATAGGTACTGATCAGATGCATGATAAATGTAAAGAAGAAAAGAAACAAAAAAGTTAGAAGGATCAAGAACATGTATGTGGAGTTTACGACGAGAGATTGATCGCCAGCGTTTGATCAGAAAGGTGGACAGCCATTGTTAACAACCACCTCCAACGCACACCAACCTTCATGACACCATCACATCCGACCTAAACAACAGTCGCTGAAACATATACAGCCGGAACCAACGACTTTGAAGTTGAGTTGGGGTTCTTTCTCATGGTTGATCCGTGCTAAATCGAGGAATTTCAGTTGTATACAAAGCACAACTGAAGCAATAGAGCAGCAGAACACTGAGAAATTCACGTACTTAGAAAGCAACAAAATGAGATTAGGAAGAACGAAAGCAAGCGTTAACCTAGTCGAGAATCTAGAAGGCTGAAACAGGCGACATTCTTCATGGGCGATCAATTTAGGGCTGGGGCCGGTGGCAATGGTGTTCAAATAGATGAGAGATTTGAAGGTCATTTTTTAGAGAGAGAAAGAAAAGGATGACAAAACAGATGTTGATACACGTTAGCAAAAAAAAAATGTATAGGTGGATTAATGGGTGGACACGTGGAAGTTTCATATCAATGTACAACCATCTAAACTAACCATACAAACAAATAACGTATAAAACACCGCTTAAGCTACATGTACAACAACTAAATACACAAATGTGGTACAAATTAATAATTTAAAATTTAAAATAACAGAGGGTCTGATAATTGAAATATTCACACAAAAAAATACCACTTCTTTCAACATGCTTGCATTCGTGCATGTTCTTCTAGAAAAAAAACACACAACATATATTCTTTTTAAAAAGAGATAAATAATTAAGACATTGGTCAACCAAGAACAAAAGCCGATGAACATTTTACCTTAAAAAACGAAGTTTGTGCATTTGGAGAACTATTATTCTTTTGGTCTAATTTTGAGCTATTACTACATTTGTTGTTTGAAGTTGTAGTGTGATGTATTGGTAACAACACGGTGTAAATATATTGGGTTAGTATACGTTTTAGTGTTTTTATCATGTACTTTTGTGTATGTTTTATTATACTTATGTTGTATAGTATCTTGAAGGTTAAAAGGGGTGCCAAACGATAAAAAATCAAGCTTTAATGAGGAATGTTGGAACGAGTAAGAGAAAACAGAGTTATGTAAAATATTTTTCCGGCGACACGCGAAGAGGGCGGGGTGGATTCCAGAAATACCCTCGCAGACATGCCGCGCCACGCTACAAGTACACCCAAGATCCCCCCCGCGTGGTGCCGGGGAGTTCAAAGTCGTGAAAGTGTTGTTTTGACCTAATATAACTTAGGATTAAGTTATTATCCCATACATTCGAATTTAGATGAACCTAGAGCATACTAGAGGTGATTTTCAAGTTTCATGAGCAGTTTCTTCCGATTTCTTCATGCAAGATCGATCAAGAACAAATATTGAAGGTGTGATGATAAATATGTGTGGCTAAATCTCTGACGACCTCCCCCGAGTGAACGGTTGTTCGGTTTTACACATTAATTTTGTTTGTTTATTTTGCAAACTAGTATATCTTAACTACTTTTGTTTGAATTCGACAAACTTTTGCTTATATTTGAATTACTCGTCTTTTATCAAACGTATTTACGAATTCTTGAATCGTTAGCGGGTTGGTAACTAGGTGGGTAGTTGGTAATTGTGAAGGGACGATTAGGTCGTATAATTATTATAAAAAAATGTCTTTAGTTGTTATTTTAATTCAAAAATTCCAAGGGGCATCTCTATGTTGTATTTTTACTCATTAATTAAACTAAGTTTCTTGTGAAAATGATAACCTGAGTCCCTGGTTGGAGTTTCCATTCTTTAATCTGATAACACTTTTCTCAAGTAATTTCAGTTTCTTAAAAACAATCAAACCCCCAAATGTTAATGTTAATATTAATTGTGGAGACGACATTACTTACCCGTACTATTATAAGGTTTTAAGTAAAAAATACTTGTTATTTGTTAGCCCATGATAACTACATCAGAATGGCGCCGTTGCCAGGAGGTTAGTGTGCTTAGTGTAGTTTAATATAGTTGTTTTTCTTATTTCTCTATAAAAATATAAAAACCAAAAATATTTTCTTTTTTTATTTAGTTCCGTATTACGCGTGATTTCTTGTCTATTTATGAGCAGGTAACGTCTTTGTTGCATGCATACCAGATTCTCAAGGAGATTATCCCACTTCTCTTTAATCAAGAGATTGAAAGAACTGTAAAACAGAACCGAGTTCTTCTTCGATCAACAGTGAACATCAAACCATATCCATTTAAAACGAGTTAATAAGATAATCAAGTAAACCCTATTAACCAACCTCCTCCACAACAAAATCCATTACCTGACATGCTACCTCCACCTTTCCAAAATCAACAAAATCCCCAACATCAACAACCGCCACCATACCAACCACTTAACCCGAGACCACAATACATTTGACCTGTACAACCCCTTCAAGGCCAGTTTCAAGCAGGGGGTGGGATGCTCGAATACCCATGTTTTGAGCATCAGCAAGAAAACCAACCACCACCACAACCAGATCCACTAAGGGTTGTTTAGAGAGCTAATTCGAGAACCTACTCTACCAACGTAAACCCATATCCACATCGGACAGGTAAGCTTTTCGATGAAGAAGACATCCGGGTAGGGTAGATGACTAGGATGATGATAGATATGAAGGGGATTATGAGGCTGATTAGGATTGGGTTGATGAGGTGAAGTATGAAGTGAACAGAAATCATCATGAGTTTTATCAGAGTAATCAAGGTGGTGGATATGGGTATCAAAATCCACATAGGGTAAATAGGGTACCAATGATGCCTTCTCACAGGCCGAAGGGACCGAGACTACATGACCTCACATTAGGGGAGTAGACAACCACTTCAGACCTCAGATAGCTAGCAACACGTTGTCCCCCGTGGTTTGGGGATAGTTGGCACTGGTGGACTCTTGTGTTAGCATTAAGTCTTCCAATATATTTAGGGTCTAAGAAGTGATCAATGGTTCTCTTCGGGTTTTCACATATCCTCAGGGTAGTATACCATTGCTCTTTTGATATCATTGTACCCTCCATTTATCAAGAAATTCACTTTTAGCCTCGTGCTTGCGGTCAGAGTTCCGCTTCATAAGCACATGCGTTATGCCGCCTTTCAAGTTGTAGGATTCTAAATTGCGTTCAACTTCATCAAAATCAAAGTTTCCTAGGAATTAAATAGAAAAGTTAAAAATTATATAAAATAAGTTAAAATAGTTTAACGGTTGTGTTTGCCAGTTTCACCAAGGGAACTCTTCGACAAGTTTTTACCAGTTTCGCCCAGTTTTTGGCCGGCATTTGCAGATTCCGACCTGAATCCAGACAGAATCTGGCCGGAAGTTTTCCGGAGTGCGCCTTTTACTAGGAGAGGTGGTTTTGCTGCGCTGGGCTTTGCTTGAGGGCCTAGACGCGCCAAAATAGGACGGCTATGGTTTAGAACCCTTCAAGATCAAACCACTTGAACCAAAATATGATAGTTGAATAACCATTTGTATAACACAACACAATAATTTCTTCGATTGGCCATACAATTTCACACCATTCTCTCCAAGCTCTTCTACTCATAGAGTTTTGCATTGCACGTTTTGCAACATGTTCCAGTGCCATAAACCTAACACTATTGACTACGCAAGTAGTGTGAGTATCAAAGTACATTTTCACACCAACTGAAAGAGCATACAACTCTGGGTGGAATTCTGGAGAGTTTTGTGTTTTTATCGAATAGACCTAACAAATATAGAGTAATAATGCTTATTATATATGTATTACCTAACATATATAGAGTAATGCATGTTATATATGTCTTATACCTTATCGAAAAACCACCCTGAAAATTTGGTTCTAAGATCATCTTGGGGAAGTGTAGATTTTAATTCACTACATTAGTGACAAATATAAGCAAGTAAGGAAGGAAAAATACTAAGTAACAGATTATGAGAAGTTAAAAATATGAACACTTACTTCATGTACTCCTTCACTTCTACGCAGTTTTCAAGAAAAAAACCATTCCGTCTTGCTTTTTCGATGGTTGAAAGATGTACGCTCTTCGTTGCACTAACCAGACGACATTTAGACTCAAACACCCACAACTTTCTTTTTCAACAACGACATCCTCATTTCTATCTGGGTGATGGAACTTAGTCTGAACATCTCGAAGATACATTGAACAAAATATTAGAGCTTCTTCAACCACATAAACTTCAGCTATACAACCTTCCGGCCTTTTCAGGTTTCTGACATAGTTTTTTTAGTTTTTTATGTACCTTTCAAATAGATACATCCATCTGAAAGCTACTGGACCTCCCACAATCGCTTCATCAGGTGAATGCACAAGTAAATGAACCATAATGTCAAAAAACTTTGGGGGATAAAGCATCTCTAACTTGCATAAGATGTTAAGAATGTCATCCTTCATTTTCCTCATATCCTCCACCAGTGTTCTAGAGCCAAGTTACTTAAAGAACATTTAAAGTTATACTATTGGTGTATATGTTCTTTGGTCAAAAGCCCTCTAACCCCAATCGGTATCAAATGTTGCATGAGAATATGACAGTCATGAGATTTCAACAGAATAATGTTAGCATTGTTCTTTGTCACCCTCTTGTTGATATTAGATTTGAAGCCATCTGGTAGTTTAATATCTTTTATTATAAACTGATAGAAAAGCTTTAGATCATCAGACTTGAATGAGTACTTTGGGTGGGGCCTTAAGAGCTTGTCACCCGATTGTTTAAACCATTGTGTCGGCTAATTTTTAGTTTTCCAAGTTGGACTGTGCTTTTGGCATATCTTTACTCTTAGCGTTCATTAGAAGAGTACTGATCAAGTTGTAGCACACATTTTTCTCGATATGCATTACATCTAAGTTGTGCTTTAGATGTAGAGAAGAACAATACTCAAGTTTGAAAAATATGCTTCGTTTAGACCAGTTCAGCTCGAAATCTACTTAGGTTATCCTCCCACCTCCAAAAGCTGGATGCTTGCCTGGTAGACGATGATTTAGACAATCAGTAAAGCTTCTATGTCAGCAGGACTAAACTGTCTTGGAGGGTGTCGTGTCTCGGGTCTCCCGTTAAAGTCGACACTTGTAACACCTCATAAAAACCCGTCCTGCTGACACGTGTCCTGTTGATCCTCGTATGCCACGTGCTAAAACAAGAGGGACCAAATGCATCGTTATGTTAATTATAACCTCTGAGCAATAAATTGATAAGATAAGGGATTAAAAGTGTCAACATGCTCAAACTAAGCCTCTGATTGACCTTTTAATGAACCGAGAGTCTTAAAATATTATTCATCTCTTATGGGTGCCTATCATATGCCAATGAAGGCTTTACGCACTAATTATGACGTTTCACGCAAGTTTGGAAGTCCATGACTATTCCTGACAAACTGCGGAAACTTGTCGATTCTCGTATTTCGATATACAGACCCAATATACGGATCCAAATACTTTGAATACAATAAAATATTATGATTTGTTGATAAGGATGCAAGGATGTCCATCGTTGCGAAATTTCAATCGTTTTTGCGTCTGTTTAAGCGTTTTACGCATTTTAGCGAAACGCGCAACCGTACAACCGAACGAACTGACATCTGAGATATTCTCGGACATAATCCAAGTCACATATAACTTAACGCCCTTATTGAGCTTAGAAATCAAGTTATAAGGGGTTACGGGTGACGAAACGCGACGAAACGAAGTCTAGGGGCTAAACATGACAACAAGTGAAAGTTAGGTGTGCTGACCAGGCCCTTACGGACCATATACATGGACCCTTATGGTCGCTAAGTATACCTGTAGCTAAAAATTTCTTTTTCATTAAGCATATCATCCTAGCTTGACACCTATCTAGTTTTTGCCACTCACAACCTGGTTTTGAAACCTCTCCAACACTTGTAATGATCCTCTAACACTTGTTAACACCTCAAATGATCCTAGCAATCCTCAATCATTATGATTATGTGATGAACATATGGGTTCAAGTTTGCATCTTTCAAATCCTTTCACTAATAATCAATTCTGGAGGTTCCTGATCACTTTGGAGTTTCCCTCTGAGTTTATTCAGTTCATAAGATCATTTGTAAGTGTTCTTTCCATAGTTTGTTCTTTTATTTAGACTTTCATAGCCAAAAGTCAAGCGTTATCGATAAACGCTTTGATTTCTGATTAAAACCATTATGGTCCAGCCATGGATCAATCCGATTGTGGCTACGTGATCGTAAATAGGTAGATGTTAATCCCTCAAAAGGGCACCTCCTAATTACCACGTTTGCTAGATCAATTGACGAGTCAATATATATATTTTTAAAAGTCAACGGGTCGGATTTTTGAAATATTCATAACTGAGTTTAAAGGTTTTCTAAACTATGTTTTAACACATAAACAACTTGGTAATAATTATTATAACATGTGTGAACATGTTCGGCTCGTCAATTTCAGTTTTATGATCGATTAGCAACCGAAAGTCGTGAAGTTTGACTTCTGCGTTGACTTTCGATTATGAATCGAATTAGACTAGTATGCTACGGATTAAGGTCTCGTTATGATCGTATTATGATGTAGCATAACCCTTTGAGGTTACAATACATGATAATAATTGTTATCCGAGTTTTATGCGAGTTTCCGTAAAAATGCCAAACTTTGACTATATTGCCCTTTTATTTAAAAATGAGGTTTTAAACACCAAAGAACTTGCAAATGAATTGGTTACTGATAAGATATCATGTTTAACATATTTTGAGGTTACAAATCCGATCATAAACCGAGTTTTCGTAATATATCGTAAATAAGGCTTTAAAGTGACCGTAAAGCCCTTTCGGCGCATAGAACGGTTTTAAATATAAATTTTCATACCAAATTTATTATCTACTGATGTAATATCATAATTAGGATATTTTGGGATATCATTTCAGATTATAAGCTGAGTTTATGCACAAGTTCTTGTATTACGCTCTTAAATGACGATAACGCCCTTACGACACTTAAAATGATTTTTAATCATGATTTTTCATATGAAACCTTTTTCTACTGATATGTTATACTAAATAACATATTTTAATTATTTAAACTTGGTCATAACATCAGTTTTCACAAAATATCGCAAATATCGTCATTTAACAACTTTTACGCCTTTTCGGCGCATAGTATGGTTTTAAACCATATTTACCAACCAAGACTTTTTACCTACTTATTTTATAACCCATTTAAAATACTTTTACAGTGGGTACATATTATAAACTCAGAATCCCAAATATACTTTTGAAACTATATGTGAAATTACCAAAATGCCCCTTCGGAGCATAGATTGGATTTAAACTATAAAACACACATATATTCGATATCCTACTGATATTATATCATAAATAAAGTATTTTCACAAAATTTTTATGGTCGTAACATCAGATTATACGCAAGTTCCTTTTATACGTCGCTAAATGACCAAAACGCCCTTATAAGGCATATTTTGATTTTAAAACCATAACGGGCATACACGTTGATATCCTACTGATATTATAACTTGTTTAAAGTATATTGGCATATGGAACTCGTTCATGACTCATCCGGTTACCCTATATCGTGTATATGCGTACGGTTAAGCCTACGAGGCTAGTTTACGTAATTTAACCAAAACGAGTTTAACCTTATAATTTTTATCTCAAAATCCAGAATGTTAGTAGTTGACCCATATTATACAAGTCTTAGTACTTGTTGGGTCTAAATTACATTCTGTTCCGATCATCGCTTAATCAAGCGTATCGTACTGTTCTTAATACTTTAAACTAGCCGATCCAAGTCAATGACTTAAATAAGATCTGCTAGCATTCTAATTGGATATTTATACCATCATTCCAGACTAGGGCCTTCCGGTAAATTGTACGTACGCTTAATTAATTGGATACGGCTGTGCTTATTATATTTCTTATATTAAAAGGATTGCTAGGTAAATACTCTTAACCTATTTTCCCTATACGGGCTTGGGATACGGTAAAATATTTACCGCATGGTCGGTTATGGGATTCGAAGACCTATGTGTCGGGAAATTCAAATAACCCGTTTTAATTCGTATTGCTTGAACAAAACATTGGGGGTTAATGCGACCATGTCCTGGATATCCTTGACTCATTTAATGGTAAGTGGCCACGACCTAAGCACGGGGTGTAGACACACACCTGACAGATGCGAAACGGTTTAAATAAATATTGCATAACCCAATAAGGGTGTTCCCAATAAGGGAATAAATTATACATTTACAACCCAGTGTGAGTTTCCGAATAAGGGAATAGGTGGTGTGTCGGTTAATCATGAACCGGCATAGATTCTGGTCCCCGTATGCATGTCAAGTTATGTAAAACTGATAACATGAGATATAGTTTGTCCCAAGATAAATATTAAACAAATGTACCAATGTGTACATAAAATGATTTTGAAATGTTTTCAAAATGTGTCGGTTGATTGTATTTACCAGTGAAAACTGACGTATTTTCAAAATAATTAAACTACAGGTACAAATACGTAAATAGGCTGGAAGCTGCTCAGTAGCAACATAGAGGATCTTGCAAGTCCTTAGATGTGCCAAGTCTGTTAAATTATCTTATAGATGTATCTGCGATCCGCCTGTGGATCTTCATTACAAACGATTGTCGTTATATTTTGAACTTTGAATATTTCGGGTTGTAATGATATTTTAAATTCAAGACTTCCGCTATGCTATTCTGTGTTATTTGGTTATAATAATATTAACATACGTCACAATATTCCCCTCCGGGCCCACCGGGTTACACGTGGAAATCGGGGTGTGACAGGTTGGTATAAGAGCCAACGTTTGAGTGAATTAAACACTAGCCTTTTGTGTTTAATCTCAAATGACACAGTAGCATATTCCTTATACTCTCCGAGTCTAGACTTAACATAGGAATGCTCTCATCCCCATTAAGTATCTTGTTTTCGATATTATGTATTACATAAACAAGTCGCCAAGCAAAGAAGCCGTTGATGGAGATTATTCTTATCCAAAGCCATGGAATGCCATGCTTCTTACTACGGCAAAGATAAGCATGCGATCGGTTTGGAAGACCTTTATAAACTTATTACTAAACCCAAACCTATTAAAACCTTTAACCAGACTTCAAAGTCCATACCGGAGGTCCCTGAGGCTCCAATTTTCAAGTCTGTATATGTGGAGTCCATACCAGAGGTCCCTGAGTCTCCAACTTCAAAGATAATACCAGTGGATACTTATGACCCATATTTTGTACATCTGAGTTCATGGAATTCGAAAACATTATGCTTGCCAAACTCCAATCCGTGATCCATTTTATTCTTTAACCATTGAATCCTTAAATTCTACTTTTACAACAAATCCCGATTTGAAGTTGTTACACTATCTATTAAAAACCTTTCTGACAATGCCATACGTGGCAAGCCAAGAAGAGGAACAACAAAGAATGGATTAAGAAGCTTCAGAGGAATCCTTCATTTTAATTGTATTTCATTTCCTTTGAGTCCTTATGTGGACATTTGTTTATTAAAGTCCCTAGGTGGACATATTATTCGACTTAAGTTCCTTTGTGAACACGTTATCTTATTATTGTTTCTTTGTGAACATACTATATCAATATAGTCCCTTGTAGATATGTTACTTCCTTTAGTCATTATATGGACATATATATTCTTTTAGTCCCTGTGTGGACTTGTGTGCTTTTAAAAGTCCCTGCGTGGACAAATTAGATATTAAAAGTCATGTATAAGGCACTATAGTAATTTCCTAATGATTATGGAAAGATTTGGAATTTTTATCGTTAATATATATATATATGTATTCCGCTTCATCCTTTGTTCAAATGATCATCTCGATTTTAACTCGGAATTTATGATCAGCTATAATAAATTCAAAGATCTTCTTGATGGTTTACCCCAGCCAAGTGGCAAGACCACATTAATTGGCATTTTTGGTAGTTAAGGATGATTAGCCCTTCTACCATGATAGTTAAGGTTGATGATCCCTTCTATCTAGAGGTGGTGAACTACGTTCTAAGCCTCCTAGTCTTTGACTAAATTGTTAAACCATTTTAAGACAAATATTCTTTATTAACATTAATGTTAATACTCCTGACAGTGTGACTTGAGGAACCACGCTAGTCGTCTGGGTAAAGGACTAAGTCCAAGCCAAATAAAGTCTTATGATCAAATTATATCCTGGCTAGCATCATCAGCGCGATGATCAAAATATCCATTGGTGATGTAGTGCCTACGGGCCATGATTTAACATCCATTAGTGATGTAGTGCCTACGGGCCATGATTTAACATCCATTAGTGATGTAGTGCCTACCGGCCATGATTTAACATCCATTAGTGGTGTTTTGCCTACGGGCTATATCGTTAATAATGTCACACCCCGACCCGCAGCGGAATAAGAGTCGGGGCATAATTGGGTTATCACCAAAGCTCATGATGTTTACTAAAATGTTTCATATTTATTAAATTCAAATTACAACTTAAATATTCAAATCAAATCCATACAATTACAAGGAAATGAAACTAAGTAAAGCAATCTCAAGCTTAAACTGATTCATTCTTCTTGGCCTTTCTATGTGTTTCTTGCCTCAACTGGATCACCTGTATCATGTGTAAAACGGGGGATATTTTGGGTCAACAAAAGTTGGCGAGTGAACCTTGAGAAAACATTGTTATTAATTTCTTGTTGTATTTAATGTTGAAAATTTGTGCAATAATCACATGTGAGCAAACATGTATATATAACATAAACACAAACCACATTGGATGAGTAAATGATATGAATGATGATGTATATGAGATCAAGGCTCAATCAAACGGAGCCGATCGAATGACATGAATGATGATGTATGTGAGATCAAGGCTCAATCAAACGGAGCCGATCGAATGAGTCACCTGATACTCAACCCGTATCCCACGAGGAGCTGATGGGCCTAATGAAATGCATGTACTGAAAATGATAACTTCAATCTAAACATAATTCACACAACAATTGATACACATTGGATACACATTTGATCATGGATATGATAGATGCACAAGTGTTTAAATATAATAAGGAATTAAACGACACATGATACACCCCAAAATGTGATTAAAACGGGGAATTGGTAGAGATTCACTCACATTGGGTGCGTTCTTTGATGACGTTGGATGCGCACGAGTTTTGGGATTTGATCGACGAGGAAAACTAACCTAAAATAATAACGAAATGGTTCGGTAAATAAATGGATTTTATTTGAGATTAATACTTTTAATTCATAATCTTAATAGGATTTTTAGATTTATTTTTGTGAGTTTAAGGATATTTTATAACTTTAAAAATATTATTTTTAAGTATTTTTAAATAATTTTCTGATTAAATAAATAAATAAATAAATAAAAAATAAATAAAATGTTGACTTTTTGACTCTGACCGTTAACCGTTGACCGGTCGGATTGTGTTAATTATATGCGCTGAGTGAGGTTCGAACTCGGGACCTCTCGTATGTGTGCACGCAGTTCTACCAACTGAGCTACGTATCTAACCCAAAATATTCTCTGTTTTAATTATATATATATACTGATTAACTTCTATCTTATTTAGTTTATTCCGAAAATGATTTAAAATGGCCGAACTGACTTTAGAGACCCGGAGTCGAACTCTGGACGTTCGGTTCGAGTACGCACAGCCCAACCAGTTGGGCTGTGTGCTTAACCTGTTTAATTACTGAATTATATTATATTTATATACATGTTGAAAGGTGATCTGAATAGGTTTAAAAAGGATTGGTTTTATTTCTGAAATTCGGTAACGTGTGCGATTCGAACCCGTGACGTGCGCGTTATGTTGCACACAGTCCACCGCTGGAATGTGTGTCTAACCCGGTTAAATATTCAGTTTTAATTAAACTTATACACATGTTCGACTTCGTCTTCTTCGTTTACAAAGACACAGAACAAAGATGTCCGACTGTTCTTGTTTAAATCGATCATCGAACATCAAATTGATTGGAATGAAATGGATAAAGAGAGTTACGGAGTAAAATGTACCGAACATAATGCTTTTCTCAGATTTCCGGCAAGAGTCGTCGGCTCTGATTGGCGACTTCCGTCTGAGTGAATCAATTAACAGTTTTGATCAAAGAGTTGTGAAATTAAGTTATTAAACAAGGGATATCAGGGGGTTTAGATGATTGTACCGATTCACAGCGAGACTTCAGAATTTCCAGCGATTTTCCGACGAGTGCAGGAATTCCCGGCAATGTTGTCTGAGACAGATTCTGGTTGAACAATTTATGTTAATACTTGCCTAATGATGGATTGCAAACAAAAGAGTCGAGAATTTTACCGATTTGAAGTAAGTCTCGGTTTTCCGGTGAAAGTCCGGTGAATGCAGAATATTCCGGCGACGAGCAAAAGCTTCGAGAGATTGTGCGATTTTGAGCGAAAAGATTACCAGAGGTTTGGGTGGGTTTTTATAGGGAAGATCAGGATGAATTGAGTCCGAGTTTTAGTCTTGATTCGCGGTCAAAACTTTTCCGTCGGTTACGACTGGAATTGGGGGTTAGACATCGGTTATAACCGATGTCGAATTTAGTTCACGCGTGTCAGTCAAAGAAAACGGTCGTGATTTGCGAAATCGTCGGTTTTTCCGGCGACTGCGAATTGGGCGCGCTGATCATCAGTTTGACTTTTGGGTTTACTTTAATTGTTATTTGTTTCTGTATTTGTCATAAAAGAATTGTGTGGCGGAGTGGTGTAGTGTGTGCTTGTGTTCGTGGGCGACCCGGGTTCGAAACCCGGCAGCTTCATTTCATTTTTTCTTCACTTATTTTTATTATTTATCAATTATAGTTTTTAAATACTAAAATGTTTATTAATTATGTATTGTTTAAAATTAAAATGAGCAATATATACGCAACGAAAATTATAACTAAATATTCGATTAATAAACGAAGCGGGTTTTGGAAACCCGTTTTACGACGGATGTTACAGTATCCCCTACTTTTAGAAATTTCGTCCCGAAATTTAAGTAGTAGTGGTAACAGAAAAAAGATGTGTGTATTTCTCGCGCATTGAGTCTTCACGTTCCCAAGTAAACTTAGGTCCTCGTTTCGACTCCCAACGTACCCTGACAATTGGAATACGACTCCGTCTTAAACGCTTCTTTCCGAAGTCCATGATTTCTACTGGTCTTTCAATGAAGTGCATAGATTCATCGACTTGAATGTCTTTTAGAGGAATGTGGAGGTTTTCATCGGCGAGGCACTTCTTCAAGTTTGATACGTGGAATGTGGGATGAATTCTGTTGAGTTCTTCTGGTAAGTCAAGCTTGTATGCTACAGGACCTACTCTTTCGAGTATCTTGAAAGGTCCGACGTAGCGTGGTGCTAGCTTGCCCTTCTGGCCAAAACGAATCACTCCCTTCCACGGTGATACTTTTAAAAGTACTTGATCCCCAATGTCAAACTCCAAGGGCTTTCGTCGTTTGTCTGCATAACTCTTTTGACGACTTTGAGCTGCTAGAAGATTGTTTCGAATTTGAATGACCTTGTCGGTTGTTTCTTGAATTAATTCTGGGCCGGTGATTTGTGATTCCCCAATTTCGTGCCAACATACTGGAGATCGGCACTTGCGACCATATAAAGCTTCGAAAAGAGCCATGCCGATACTTGAATGGTAGCTATTGTTGTACGAAAATTCAACTAATGGTAGATGAGCGTCCCAATTCCCTTTGAAGTCTATGACACATGCTCGAAGCATGTCTTCAAGAGTTTGGATGGTGCGTTCAGATTGTCCATCAGTTTGAGGATGAAAAGCGGTACTGAGGTCTAATCGTGTACCCAAGGCGGTTTGTACGGCTCGCCATGTTTGTGAAGTGAAACGACCATCACGGCCTGAAATGATGCTTAAAGGTACACCATGCCGGCTTACGATCTCGCTGATGTATATACGAGCTAACTTCTCGTTCTTGAAGTCCTCGCGAATCGGAATGAAGTGAGCTGATTTTGTAAGACGATCAATGATTACCCATATGGTGTCATACCCACTGGAGGTGCGAGGTAACCCGGTAATGAAGTCCATGGTTATGTTTTCTCACTTCCATACAGGTATTTCAGGTTGGGTTAGAAGTCCTGAAGGTCTTTGATGTTCAGCTTTTACTTTGGAACAGGTAAGGCACTTGGAAACAAAAATAGCGATATCCTTTTTCATGACCGGCCACCAGCAGGTGTATCATAGGTCTTGATACATCTTGTCGGCTCCTGGGTGTACAGAGTATTGTGTTTTGTGCGCCTCATTCATAAGGAAATCACGAAGGTTATCGCGATCAGGAATCCATATGCGGTTTAAATAGTATAGAATACCGTCGGATTTGGTTTCGATTTTTAGTTCTGCTCCACATGACAGCTCATCTCGTACGTCGTTTTCTGTTACAGAAACATATTGAGCTGCTCGGATTCGATCTTTGATGTCGGTTATGATTTTCGAACATAGAAGACGAATGGAGTTCGCATAACCTTTTCGACTGAGTGCATCAGCCACTACGTTTGCCTTGCCAGGATGATACCGAATTTCACAGTCGTAGTCGTTAAGAAGTTCGACCCATCTTCGTTGCCTCATATTCAACTCCTTTTGATTGAAGATATGTTGGAGTCTCTTGTGGTCAGTGTATATTTCACACTTGGTACCGTAGAGGTAATGTATCCATATCTTGAGAGTGAACACAACGGCTCCAAGTTCCAGGTCGTGGGTGGTGTAGTTCTTCTCATGAACCTTGAGTTGCCTAGAAGCATAGGCTATCACTTTTCCTCTTTGCATTAATACACAGCCTAGCCCTTGCCCTGATGCGTCGCAATATACTACAAAGTCATCGCAACCTTCAGGAAGTGTGAGGATAGGTGCGTCACGAAGTTTTTACTTTAGAGTTTGGAAGGCTTCTTCTTGTTTAGGTCCCCATATGAAGGGTTTTCCTTTATGAGTTAAAGCCGTGAGCGGTACAGCAATACGGGAGAAATTGGCAATGAAGCGGCGATAGTAACCAGCCAAACCCAGAAATGACCTTACTTCGGTAGGGGTACGTGGCGCTTGCCATTCCTGTACTTCCTTGATTTTTGAAGGATCGACATGTATTCCCTTGTCATTAACGACATGTCGATGGAATTGTACTTCTCTTAACCAGAATTCGCATTTTGAGAACTTCGCGTAGAGCTTTTCAGTCCTTAAGAGTGTAAGGATGAGTCGAAGGTGTCGTTCATGATCGGATTTAGACTTGGAGTAGATGAGGATGTCGTCGATGAAGACTATAACAAAGCGGTCGAGGTAGGGTTTGCATACCCTATTCATTAGATCCATGAAGACAGCTGGGGCGTTGGTTAAACCGAATGGCATGACCATGAATTCGTAATGACCATAACGAGTTCGGAAGGTGGTCTTTGGGACGTCTTCTTCATGTACTCTGAGCTGATGATAACCAGAATGAAGGTCGATTTTTGAAAAGCAGGTGGCGCCTTGAAGTTGATCTAGGAGGTCATCGATGCGAGGTAGTGGGTAGCGATTCTTAACCGTTAACTTGTTGAGTTCTCTGTAGTCGATACACATGCGAAACGTTCCATCTTTCTTCTTCACAAAAAGAACAGGTGCACCCCAAGGTGAGGAGCTAGGACGTATGAATCCTTTGTCAGTCAACAGTTGACTGGCCAGCTCTTGCATTTCGGATGGGGCTAACCTATAAGGAGATTTTGCGACTGGTGTAGCGCCAGGTACAAGATCGATGCGGAACTCGACTTCTCTCACAGGAGGGAGTCCTGAGATGTCGTCGGGAAAGACTTGTGGGAATTCCTTCACCACTGGTATATCTTCGAGTTTCTTCTCCTTGTTTCCTTTCTTGACGACGTGAGTTAGGAATGCGACATAGTTCTTGCGGAGATATTTTCGGGCTTGAAGGCAGGACATTAATTTGAGTCCTTTCGAAGGGGTTTCTCCAAAGATACGTAGGGTCTGGCCGTCTGTAAGAGGAATGCGAATGAACTTTTCGCGGCATACTACTTCAGCGTGATGCTGGCTGAGCCAGTCCATACCGATTATAATATCGAAACTTCCCAACTTCATAGGAATGAGGTCAATTGGAAAATCGTGATCGTTTAGAGTGAGGGTACAATTTCGTATAATAGAATTTAATGAAACGGGCTTTCCGTCAGCAACTTCCACCGTTAGAGATTCCATGAGATTATCACGAGTTTGGTTGAGGATAGGTTCAAATTCTAAGGACACAAAACTCTTATCCGTGCCCGTATCGAATAACATTGATGCATAACTACCATTGATGAGAAACGTACCGTTAACCATGTTGTTGTCAGCCCTAGCTTGGTTGGCATTGATGTTGAAAGCTCTTCCTCTAGCAGGTGGAGGAGCTTGGTTAGCTTGGTTTACCGGATTTGCTTGAGCTTAGGCATGGATGATGTTCACCATGCGTGGACATGTGTTCCTGAAGTGGTTTGGGTCTCCACAGTTGTAACATGCTCGAATGGGTTGCATCATGGGGTAGTTGGGTTGGTAGTAGGATTGGGCTATATGTTGTGCAGGTGGTAGAAGTAAAGGTTGTTGGGCTTGACCCACTATCTGATGGTGGGTTTGGGTTGAGGGTTGATTGCGGTTCATTCGCTGAAGTGTGCGACAAGTTTGGATGGTGTGACCCGCACAGCCACAGCTGGTGCAATGTTGGCAAGGAGTTTCTGGGAGGTGATGGTATTGACAACGGTTGCATTTTGGGTATAGGCCGGTGTATGGCTTTTTAAATGGTGCAGCTGAGGGAGCAATTTGGGTAATTGGTGCGGTAGTGATAGGAGGGTTTGTGTGTGTGACGGCAAAATTTCTGCTGTTTCGTTTCCTCTTACCAGCAAACTTTGAAGAGGAGATGGAACGATTTGGAGTTTGGGCCTCAATGGGGGCTTTCTTTTTCTCATCCTTGAATTTACCGTTTCGGATGCGATTCTCGGTAAGTTCGGTAGCTAGTTCCATTGCGGCTTCAAGTGTTGCAGGCGAAGTGCTTAGAACCGAGTCTTGAATTTTCGAGGGGAGCCCTCGAATGTAGTGTTCAACCAGGCGGTACACGGGAGTGAACAGATTAGGGATCATTTGGTTCAGTTCGAGAAATCTTTTGTTGTAGGAAGTGTGATCTCCTTCCTTTTGTTTCAACGAGTGGAATTCATCTTCCAACTTTTTGATTTCACTTCTTGGACAGAAACGCCTTGTCATGAGTTCCCTTAACTCTTCCCATGATAAGGCCATGGCATCTTCGACTCCTCGCTTACCCTTTTCTGTGTTCCACCAGGTAAGGGCTACTCCAAACAGTCTCCCTGATGCATAACGTACCTTGCGATCCTCGGGACAATCGCAATTGAGGAAGGTGTTCTCCATTTCTTCGAACCAGTGGAGGAGGGCAGTAACACCTTCGGTCCCTTCATACTTTGGGGGATCGCAGGATTTGAAGTGTTTGTAGGAGCAGTTTTTGGAGTGAGGGTTGGCGACGCTCTTGTCTTCTTGATTGGGAGGGTTGATAGGATTTGCGGTGAGAGCTTGTTGAACTTGAATCACGATGTCAGGAAGTACCGGGGCCATTTGTTTAGCAATTTGAGTGGCCAAGCGTTCATTGGATCTTCCTGACTTTCTACCTCCACGTAGTTGCCTAGCCGGCATCTACAGAACATACATAGGAAGATTGTGAGTTTAAGAAGTTTTTAGGTGTCATGTGTCGTTAAAAGAATAAAAATAACATAACTATCAATAATGCAACTACATCCATAGGATGTCTTGGGTTTGCTCATGTTTGGGCCTCCAATGTCCCCCATACCATCGCCTGTACAGTCATGTGGGCCCCCATGGCTATTGGCTTAGTAGGATTCACATTGGTGTTGGCGGTTTAACACTCGCATCACCCGAATGAAAACCATGAAATATGATTGCGAGATGTATGGTAGGAGGGTGTCCAGGTGTAGACACAATGACAACTCAAAGTGGGGTTAGCTCACACGACGTTTGGTATAGCATGCTTTGGCCTAATAGGTCCTTCGTACTCTCATCGTTAGTCCTCAGGTAGGCAAACTAGTCCTTTATTTTGGATTTATACGAATGCCAAGCCTAGACAGGACGTTCCGACTACCGGTACTCGTACCCTTCCAGTTACTACATGCCCGTCATGAGAACTCACTTTGATGTGATTTGAAAAATACAAAAATCGTTGCAAAAATCATGGGAATTGTGAGGTGTGTGCTCTCATGGATATGAGATGTTATGAGGATATGATTCATGATGAGCATTGTATAATAATATGTACTTATGAACATGCTTGCATAACATTGAATGTAACAATAAACATAAAGCATATAAACATCATGAATTTTGTATGTAACGCATAAACAATTTAAAATTTTAATCAACTATAGTATAGGCTCTAAGGGTCTAATAACCTATCCTATATCCCTATAGTCATGGCTCTGATACCAATCTGTCACACCCCGACCCGCAGCGGAATAAGAGTCGGGGCATAATTGGGTTATCACCAAAGCTCATGATGTTTACTAAAATGTTTCATATTTATTAAATTCAAATTACAACTTAAATATTCAAATCAAATCCATACAATTACAAGGAAATGAAACTAAGTAAAGCAATCTCAAGCTTAAATTGATTCATTCTTCTAGGCCTTCCTATGTGTTTCTTGCCTCAATTGGATCACCTGTATCATGTGTAAAACGGGAGATATTTTGGGTCAACAAAAGTTAGCGAGTGAACCTTGAGAAAACATTGTTATTAATTTCTTGTTGTATTTAATGTTGAAAATTTGTGCAATAATCACATGTGAGCAAACATATATATATAACATAAATACAAACCACATTGGATGAGTAAATGATATGAATGATGATGTATATGAGATCAAGGCTCAATCAAACGGAGCCGATCGAATGACATGAATGATGATGTATGTGAGATCAAGGCTCAATCAAACGGAGCTGATCGAATGAGGCACCTGATACTCAACCCGTATCCCACGGGGAGCTGATGGGCCTAATGAAATGCATGTACTGAAAATGATAACTTCAATCTAAACATAATTCACACAACAATTGACACACATTGGATACACATTTGATCACGGATATGATGGATGCACAAGTGTTTAAATATAATAAGGAATTAAACGACACATGATACACCCCAAAATGTGATTAAAACGGGGAATTGGTAGAGATTCACTCACATTGGGTGCGTTCTTTGATGACGTTGGATGCGCACGAGTTTTGGGATTTGATCGACGAGGAAAACTAACCTAAAATAATAACGAAATGGTTCGGTAAATAAATGGATTTTATTTGAGATTAATACTTTTAATTCATAATCTTAATAGGATTTTTAGATTTATTTTTGTGAGTTTAAGGACATTTTCTAACTTTAAAAATATTATTTTTAAGTATTTTAAAATAATTTTCTGATTAAATAAATAAAATAAATAAATAAATAAATAAATAAAATGTTGACTTTTTGACTCTGACCGTTGACCGTTGACCGGTCGGATTGTGTTAATTATATGCGCTGAGTGAGGTTCGAACTCGGGACCTCTCGTATGCGTGCACGCAGCTCTACCAACTGAGCTACGTGTCTAACCCGAAATATTCTCTGTTTTAATTATATATATATATATACTGATTAACTTCTATCTTATTTAGTTTATTTCGAAAATGATTTAAAATGGCCGAACGGACTTTAGAGACCCGGAGTCGAACTCGGGACGTTCGGTTCGAGTACGCACAGCCCAACCAGTTGGGCTGTGTGCTTAACCTGTTTAATTACTGAATTATATTATATTTATATACATGTTGAAAGGTGATCTGAATAGGTTTAAAAAGGATTGGTTTTATTTCTGAAATTCGGTAATGTGTGCGATTCGAACCCGTGACGTGCGCGTTATGTTGCATACAGTCCACCGCTGGACTGTGTGTCTAACCCGGTTAAATATTCAGTTTTAATTAAACTTATACACATGTTCGACTTCGTCTTCTTCGTTTACAAAGACACAGAACAAAGATGTCCGACTGTTCTTGTTTAAATCGATCATCGAGCATCAAATTGATTGGAATGAAATGGATAAAGAGAGTTACGGAGTAAAATGTACCGAACATAATGCTTTTCTCAGATTTTCGGCAAGAGTCGTCGGCTCTGATTGGCGACTTCCGTCTGAGTGAATCAATTAACAGTTTTGATCAAAGAGTTGTGAAATTAAGTTACTAAACAAGGGATATCAGGGGGTTTAGATGATTGTACCGATTCACAGTGGGACTTCAGAATTTCTAGCGATTTTCCGACGAGTGCAGGAATTCCCGGCAACGTTGTCTGAGACAGATTCTGGTTGAACGATTTATGTTAATACTTGCCTAATGATGGATTGCAAACAAAAGAGTCGAGAATTTTACCGATTTGAAGTAAGTCTCGGTTGTCCGGTGAATGCAGAATATTCCGGCGACGAGCTAAAGCTTCGAGAGATTGTGCGATTTTGAGCGAAAAGATTACCAGAGGTTTGGGTGGGTATTTATAGGGAAGATCAGGATGAATTGAGTCCGAGTTTTGGTCTTGATTCGCGGTCAAAACTTTTACGTCGGTTACGACTGGAATTGGGGGTTAGACATCGGTTATAACCGATGTCGAATTTAATTCACGCGTTTCAGTCAAAGAAAACGGTCGTGATTTGCGAAATCGTCGGTTTTTTCCGGCGACTGCGGATTGGGCGCGCTGATCATCAGTTTGACTTTTGGGTTTACTTTAATTGTTATTTGTTTCTGTATTTGTCATAAAAGAATTGTGTGGCGGAGTAGTGTAGTGTGTGCTTGTGTTCGTGGGCGCCCCGGGTTTGAAACCCGGCAGCTTCATTTCATTTTTTCTTCACTTATTTTTATTATTTATTAATTATAGTTTTTAAATCCTAAAATGTTTATTAATTATGTATTGTTTAAAATTAAAATGAGCAATATATACGCAACGAAAATTATAACTGAATATTCGATTAATAAACGAAGCGGGTTTTGGAAACCCGTTTTTCGACGGATGTTACAAATAAGACAGTGACATCTGTGACCATTATGGTTCCCTATCCAAGGTATGGGCTATGCCCAAGCCTCATAATCAATATGATCATTACGATCTTGACTACTATCATCAGTGTGATGATTATTAATTTAACATCCTTTTGAGATGTCAATTGTTTTGCATACGGGCCATATAATATCGTCAATAATGACAACGACAATTGTGGTCCTAGTGACAAGGCCGTTTGTGCCATATCTATCTATCTATCTATCTTTATTAACGAGGCCATTTGTGCCATATTTTAAATCTTTTGTGACAAGCTTACGAGCTACATAAATTGTTATTATGATAAAGGCAGATATGACTTTATGATCCACTGCCTGATATTTTTGGACTATGTCCAATCTTTTAAAATACCTGTGATGGTCCTATGAGACCTAGGTTATATATATATAAATATTAGACATTCATTTAAAATGTCAAAGCCTGATAGTAGTAATTCTGAATACCCTAATCCAAAAAGGGCAAAGGATTTATATATCCAACTTAAAGCCAATATGGTTTAATCATAACATGACATATATAAAATGAGTCATCAAATGCGATTGACCAACTAACAAAATATAAATTGGTGTTTTGTACCAAGCAGCTGAAATGGAAAATTCTGGAAAGGTTAACAGTAAGCAAAATGACGATAATGGTGATGACAACATTGTCATAAGTAAGAAGGACTTACAAGCTTTAATTGCCACGGAGGTTGGCAAGACTATAAATGTTTATACTAAGAAACAACAAGAGTCGAGCGCTTCTCACTCCAAACATTTATCGAAACACTCATCAATACCTCGTTCAAATCCTAGGGATAGTGAGGTACAGTCCTCAAATGTGAGGAGTAAGACTGAGAGACAAGAGCATCATGATAAGATGTGTTTCAATAAGGAAGGGTGTTCATATAAGTATTTCGTATCCTGTATACCCCGTGATTTTGATGGTGAAAAAGGAGCTGTCGAGACCCTAAGGTGGTTAGATGAGATAGAAACTGTGGTTGATATCAGCGGTTGTGCTGATAAGGATATTGTGAAGTTTGTTTCACAATCATTTAAGGGCGATGCCCTAATATGGTGGAAGGCTATGGTACAGTCTGCTGGAAAGGTGTATTTATATAATTTGAGTTGGCCTAAGTTTGTGGACCTAAGTAAAGAAACTTATTGTCCACCTCATGATTGGAAAGGATAGAGAATAATTTCTTGTCTCTGTTAATGAAGAACTTAGATTGTCAGAAGTATGTGACCGACTACAACTCCATGTCTAGGTTAGTGCCATACCTAGCATCCCCCGAACCAAAAAGAATTGCTCGTTTTATTGGTGGCTTAGCGTCAGAAATTAAGGGAAATGTTAGGGCTTCAAGGCCCAACACATATAGGTCTGCTGTAGACATAGCTCTGACTCTCACTCAGGATTTAGTGAGACAAAAATCAGTCAAAGCTGAGACCGATGGGAAAAGAAAAAGGGAGAAGGATAACTCCCAGAAATCAAAGAAAAAAGGGAAAGTTTGGATTCAATATGAAACAACAAGAGTCTAATGAAAAGCCTACGTGCAATATCTGCAACAAAAGGCACTGGGGACAGTGTCAAACAGACCAAAAGTCAAAGCAATGTGGTATCTGTAAAAGAACTGGTCACCAATCCCATGAATGTAGGGAAATAGAGAATGCGGTCTGCTTCAGCTGTGGCGAGAAAGGCCACATCAGTACTAGCTGCCCTAAAGTTACAAAGGATAATGCAGCAAAGCCTGGAAAGGCTAAGAAAGGAACCGCCTAATAAAGTCATCAGGTACATACCCTATCTTTTATCAAGGATATATATATATACACACACACACACATATATATATATGTATATATATATGTATATATATATGTATATATATTTGTTAAGAGTCCTGTTAATTTCAGGCACTAATAAGTTTTCACAAACCATAAGTCTAGTAAACTCTCGAATATATTCATGATAACTCCAGATATTAGGGACATAGAGAATGCGGTCTGCTTCAGCTGTGGCGAGAAAGGCCACATCAGTACTAGCTGCCCTAAAGTTACAAAGGATAATGCAGCAAAGCCTGGAAAGGCTAAGAAAGGAACCGCCTAATAAAGTCATCAGGTACATACCCTATCTTTTATCAAGGATATATATATATATATACATATATATATATATATACATATATATATATATGTATATATATATTTGTTAAGAGTCCTGTTAGTTTCAGGCACTAATAAGTTTTCACAAACCATAAGTCTAGTAAACTCTCGATTATGTTCATGATAACTCCAGATATTAAGTATATTATAGAACTTACCTATGAAACCATAGAAATCGCTCCTTTTTTTATGGATGCTCTAAAATCAGTTATGCTCTTCCTTCGGTTGAAGTACGACAAACTTTTTTCTTCTTATTATTATTATTTAAATTATTTTATTTATTTATTAATCTCTTTGATTTCTATTTACTACGAATGACAAACTAGTTTGATAAAAGCACCATATGGTAATTGGCAGTATCTTAGTGTGTCCCATAGATTGCTTTCATGCCTGATCAACATGAAGGTTTAATGCATGGAACCACTAGGGTCTCCCAACAGTCATATTGTACTAAAATCAGCAAATGGTATTCAAGGAGATATTCCATATCGAGATGCTTGACTAGGTGTCTCTACTCAAGGCATCCAAGTATTCGAAGGGCGAGTGTGTCATTTTGATGACACAAGCGACGTTAGATGAACCAAAGGCTGAGATTAAAACTTTATATCAATTCTGATTATCTTAATATCTTCTCTCAAGAACTACACGATTTACCTCCTGAAAGGCAAGTGGAGTTAAGATTGACATCATACTAGGGGCTGGACCTGTTGGAAAAAGCTCCATATCAATTAACACCGACGGAAAAAGAAAAGAATAATTGAGCCCCAATTGAAGGAAGTTTTGAAGAAAGGCTTGTACAGCCTAGCTCGTCACTTTGGAAGCTCCGATATTGATTATTAAGAAAGACGGTTTAATGCGGTTATGTTTTGATTACCGCAAGATTAAACAAGGCAACGATCAGGAATCGTTAACCTCAGCCCAGGATCGACGATTTGCTCGACCAACTATAAGGGTTAGGAACTTCTTTAAGATTGATTGGATAGTAGTTTGAATGACCATCTCACCCTAGTTAAGTTTTCATATATATTAATTGTTATATAAATACCAAGGTTGCTCCCCTGGAAGCCTTGTATGGGAGAAAATGTCAAACGCCCGTTTGTTAGGCATAAGTTGGAAGGACCCAACTAACAAGACCTAAGATTGTCTTGGGAACCATGGATAGGATAAGTTGGAAGGACCCAACTATTAAGGGACTATTCCTGACAAACTGTGGAAATTTGTCGATTCTCGTATTTTGATATACAGACCCAATATACGGATCCAAATATTTTGTATACAATAAAATATTATGATTTATTGATAAGGATGCAAGGATGTCCATCGTCGCGAAATTTCAATCGTTTTTGCGTCCGTTTAAGCGTTTTACGCATTTTAGCGTAACGTGCAACCGTACAACTGAACGCATTTCAGATTATAAGTTGAGTTTATGCACAAGTTCTTGTATTACGCTCTTAAATGACGATAACGCCCTTACGACACTTAAAATGATTTTTAATCATGGTTTTTCACATGAAACCTTTTTCTACTGATATGTTATACTAAATAACATATTTTAATTATTTAAACCTGGTTATAACATCAGTTTTCACAAAATATCGCAAATATCGTCATTTAACGACTTTTACGCCTTTTCGGCGCATACCAACCAAGACTTGTTGCCTGCTGATTTTATAACTCATTTAAAATATTTTTACAGTGGCTACATGTTATAAACTCAGAATCCCAAATATACTTTCGAAACTATGTGTGAAATTACCAAAATGCCCCTTCGGAGCATAGATTGGATTTAAACTATAAAACACACATATATTCAATATCCTACTGATATTATATCATAGATAAAGTATTTTCACAAAATTGTTATGGTCGTCACATCAGATTATATGCAAGTTCCTTTTATACGTCGCTAAATGACCAAAACGCCCTTATAAGGCATAGTTTGATTTTAAAACCGTAACGGGCGTACAAGTTGATATCGTACTGAAATTATAACTTGTTTAAAGTATATTGGCATATGGAACTCGTTCATGACTCATCCGGTTACCCGACATCGCTTATATGCGTACGGTTAAGCCTACGAGGCTAGTTTACGTAATTTAACCAAAACGAGTTTAACCTTATCATTTTTATCTCAAAATCCAGAATGTTAGTAGTTGACCCATATTATACAAGTCTTAGTACTTGTTGGGTCTAAATTACATTCTATTCCGATCATCGCCTAATCAACGAGACGAGTTTAAAGCTCTAATTTGGTAAAAACATTATATAGCGTTAGATTCGTATCGACGAGACGAGTTTAAAGCTCTAATATGGTAAAAACAGTTTTCGGAAAAAATTTAAACGTTTTAGCGAACCGATACGTTAATATTGTCGATTAAGAAGTCAAATTTTACTAAAATTGTCTGTATGCTAATCATATTTCAAGTGTTTTTGAACGACAGATAAATTTGGAAAACGAAATGGGGTTCGTACGTGAAGCCGCCAAAGTTGATGAGTATGGACGAGTATGAAAGCTGGAAAGAAAATTTTCAGAAATGGAAATGAGCAAATTTCTTGTACCAGAATGTTCATGAGAAGAAGATGATCAACTTGTTACAGCAATCGATAAATGAAGATATTTTGATTCTACTACCAGAATGTGATACAGCATAGAAGTTATGGAATGTTCTACGTACTAAATATATGGAGAGTGCTGAGATGATTAAGAGCAAGAAGGCTCTGATCTTGAAAGAGTTTGACATCTTCACAGTGCTGAAAGGCGAGTCGATGAAACAAATGATAGAACGCTTCTGTCATTTGAAAGTAATAATGAGAAGGCATGGACTTGATAAGACAGAAGAAGAATATATTGACAACTTGGCCGATGTTCTTCCAAAGGGTGAATGGACAACGTACCTAATGGTACTGAAGGAAAGTCCAAGCTGACAATTTTTCAAGCTTTCCACTTTCATTGACAAGTTAGAGAAATATGAAGTGGAATTGCTAAAGAAATCTGAACTTGTCAGTAATCAAAGGAATGATCAGGTGAAGAGAGAAGAGAATGTAGTGGTTAAAAACTGTGAAGCTCAACTTTCAAATACATCTACAAATGGATTTTCAAGTTCTAAACCAGCCTGCCTAGTTTATGATGTAGATATCTATCGGGCAGATAATGCCAAACTCTTGAGTAAGATTGAGAGTTTGACATTAGAAAATAAAAAATTAAAAGAAAATGAAAAGAATTTTGAAAACAAAATAAAAATTTTAGAAAATGAAAAATTACAAATGGTAGTAAATTTTCAAAATGAAATAAAAATGTTTAAAAATGAAAAAAATGTTTTTGAAAAATTAAATATACAAAAACAAAAAGCAATAAATTCTCATATTGAGAAAATTGCTCAACTTGAAAAAGAAGTTGAGACTTTTAAAAATAAAGCTGTTAATTCAGAAAAGTTATTGAAAGGTTTTGTGACTTCCTCATTAAAGTTAGATCATATATGTCCAAAACCGATCAATGTTAATAAAAAGAAAATTCCAATAAGTGACAATGTCATAATTGAGGATTGTGATGATGATACCGATGATGAAAGAGCTAAAAATTATAAACATCAAATACTTTTAAAACTAAAAGAAAAATTTCAAGAAACTGTTCTACAATATACTGAGAAAGGTGAATGCTCAACGCAAAAACCTTCTAAGCAGAATGAAGAACAAAAACAAAAGGAAAAGCAAAGTTTTAAAAATTCTAAAAACTTTCAAAAGAAAAATAAAAGCTCATCGGTACGATCATCCAATTATTATAGAAATTCAAAAAAAATTTGTAAATCAAAACTCACAAAAATTTGAAAATAAGTGGTGCAGGTCGGACCACATTGCTTCAATGTCAAATCAAAGTTACAGACAAAGCAGGAAAGATGGCTACCACAAGTCAAATCAGTGTTATGATTTGAGTGTATGGTTTGCTAAAAGGGATCAGTATGAGAACAGGAAGTGTCATAAATGTGGATTAACTGGACACATTGCTAAAAAATGTCTACAAATTAATCCTAAACCTGTTCATATTGATAAGAAAATTTTTGAAGATTTGAAAGTACTAACTCATTTTTGGAAACAATGTACAAAAACTACAAACAAGGTGAAACCAGTTATTACTAAGTTTTCAAATTTTGAAACTGGTGAATCCTCAAATAGTAATGAACAAAAAATTTCTACATTGTATTTCAAGAAAGCTTTAACGAAAAATCAATCATGGTTGGTAAAAGAAAAGGAATTTACATAATTAGTAAAAATTGAAAGTTTAGAGGACTTTTCAAAACTTAGAAAGTCCAAAATACACCTGATTGTGAAAAGAAAGTCAAAATAAAGGTTGAAGAACTAACGCCTAAGACTGAGAAGGCCGAATTGTTTGAATTTCTGTGCAGGAACTTCTGAGAAGAAAGCAAATTACTGAGAATGGAGTTCCATAGCACATATTGAAGACAGGAGACAGGTCGGGTTAATAAGTTTTATTTAAAGGCCATTTTTACAAAATTTGAAACTCAAATACTGTTTACTTAAAATTTTGAAAATATTTGGAGAAAAATTTTCAAAAATACATTCTAATAACGTTTACTTGAAAGTTTTACAATTTTTTGAAGAAAATTTGAAAACTATCACAAAACCCTCACTGTTGAACACATAAAACTCAGGGATATAAATTGTCATAAACAAAAGTGTCAAGTTTTTGTTATCATGAGGGGGAGAGCGCTTTAAAAGTAAAATTGTGAAGCAGTAATGGATGAAGAATTGAAGTGATTCTCATCGGTTGTCAATGTTTTTCTATAAATCAAAAATTCCAAAATATGTTTTTGAATTTAGCGGGAGAAAAAATTTTCAGAAAATCCAAAAACATTGAAAGGCAAAAAGAACAACATTGAAAAAGGCAAAAAGAGTTTTGTGTTAAAAAGGAAATGATAGTACATCAATGGACTATCACAGTATGCTAAGGATTTGTAAAGTTTAAAAATTGTAAACAAGTCTTACTACAGATGTGTCGATAGGATTTACACGTTAAGTAAATTGTTTTCGGGATATAAACTAAATTTTACAACTGCTTAAACTTGTGGATTAACATCTCTCGGATATATGGACTGAGTACTCCGAAATTTCGTTTGAGAGGTTGCCTGATTCTGAGATACGAGGTCTTTATAGATGGTTGATATCTGGGGTATTATACAAGTTCTTCTGATTTTGCATAAGCAATGGCCTAGAACTTCTATAGTGCTTTTGCAAAAATCCCCTAAAACTGCATTCAATTGAAAATATCGAAAGATACTACAATAGCAGTACAAAAAGATTCCATTTTGGAATACTACCTTATAAGTCGAGCCTTCATCTCTCTGTCGGTACGGTGGTACTAACCTGAGCTCTCAAGGTCTTGCATAATCCAGATACAGATATCAATTAGGCTATATTCACCTGTAAGATGAAATCTAGGGAATCTTGATACGGGAGTATATTCTGAGATGGGAACCATAGTTAAGTCAAGTTTCATAATTCTAACTAAGATATCTTGGAACAATTGAGAAATGTGTCGAAATTTAAGTGGACAAATATATCGACAATCTAGGTAAACGAGTTTAAAGCTTAAAGTCTCAAAAGGTCAATGGTACTAGTGATATGTCACAAAAACTGATATGATCCTTTAACACAAACTTAACAAAAATATATTTGTAAATATGTTTGTACATACTTGGTGTTTGATATTAATTTCATAAAAACAAAAAGATTATATTATCTTTTAGTTTCGACCACTGATGATGAAAAGCTGATTTTCAAAGTCTAAAGTTGCTAAACAAAATCTAAAAACTTTTGAAAGTTGATCTGAAGAGTTTAAAAGTTCATTAAGTTGAAACTTACATTTGATTAAATGCGTCAGTTTAGTGTTAAAATGTTTAATCAAGATCATTAAGTTGAACTTGATACATGAATCAGATATTCAAGGTCATTAATTTGAACTTGTTTAACTGAGAGGGTTTAGAAACTGATAGAAGATTAAAATTTGAAATGTTGATGGTTTGAAATTTCAAAGTTTGAATCGTAAATAATTGTTAGAATGTTTGAGGAACTTTGAAACAGAAGTAGATTTTAAGGGGGAGCTAGATAAAAACGATGAAGGTACCAGAAAGCTCAAAGCAAGGGGGAGCATGGTGATTAAAGTTTTATCAAGACAATGAAGATCAAGGAAGTTAAAGTTATTCAAGAAATAAAGATCAAGAGAACATTAAAGACTCAGAAACTTAACTGAAGAATGATGACAACGGCAACATCCAAGGGGGAGTCTGTTGATGCATATGTATATTACCTACGTCATTGTATAATATCGAGTCTGTATTTAGAAACGAAATGTCAAAGTTATGTATGTAAAGAGTCAAGTTCGCCCGAACTTGTCATTGCTAGGAAAAGTTCGCCCGAACTTGTCATGGCTAGGACAAGTTCGCCCGAACTTGTCATGGCTTGGACAAGTTCGCCCGAACTTGTCATGCCTAGGACAAGTTCGCCCGAACTTGTCATGCCTAGGACAACTTCGCCCAAACTTGTCCATGACACAGTTCAAGCAAACTTGTTCTCCTATAAATAGGATACTTGTCATTTCATTTGTAAGAATCAGAGATTTTATAACGACAGAGGCGAAGCTCTGTCCAAGTGTTCCAGGATCTGTAACGTTTACTAATCAATGAAACGGTGTTAATCAGTAAACAAACTTGTATCCAATGTCGCCTATGCAAACGGATTCCGCACATTTACCTTAGGTTTACCAAATTAGGACCAGAACAATCCGTACAACGGACCTATATAAGCACAGGTAAATACTCTTAACCTATTTTCCTTATACGGGCTTGGGATACGGTAAAATATTTACCGCATGGTCGGGTATGGGATTCGAAGACCTATGTGTCGGGAAATTCAAATAACTCATTTTAATTCGTATTGCTTGAACAAAACATTGTGGGTTAATGCGACCGTGTCCTGGATATCCTTGACTCATTTAATTGTAAGTGGCCGCGACCTAAGCACGGGGTGTAGGCATACACCTGACAGATGCGAAACGGTTTAAATAAATATTACATAACCCAATAAGGGTGTTCCCAATAAGGGAATAAATTATACATTTAAAACCCAGTGTGGGTTTTCCCAATAAGGGAATAGGTGGTGTGTCGCTTAATCATGAACCAGCATAGATTCCGGTCCCCGTATGTATGTCAAGTTATGTAAAACTGATAACATTAGATATAGTTTGTCCCAAGTTAAATATTAAACAAATGTACCAATGTGTACATAAAATGATTTTGAAATGTTTTCAAAATGTGTCGGTTGATTGTATTTACCAGTGAAAACTGACGTATTTTCAAAATAATTAAACTACATGTACAAATACGTAAATAGGCTGGAAGCTGCTCAGTAGCAACATAGAGGATCTTGCAAGTCCTTAGATGTGCCAAGTCTGTTAAATTATCTTTTGGATGTATCTTCGATCCGCCTGTGGATCTTCATTACAAACGATTGTCGTTATATTTTGAACTTTGAATATTTCGGGTTGTAATGATATTTTAAATTCAAGACTTCTGCTGTGCTATTCTGTGTTATTTGGTTATGATAATATTAACATATGTCACAATATTCCCCTCCGGGCCCACCGGGTTACACGTGGAAATCGGGGTGTGACAGGTTGGTATCAGAGCCAACGTTTGAGTGAATTAAACACTAGCCTTTTGTGTTTAATCTCAAATGACACAGTAGCATATTCCTTATACTCTTCGAGTCTTGACTTAACATAGGAATGCTCTCATCCCTATTAAGTATCTTGTTTTCGATATTATGTATTACAGAAACAAGTCACCAAGCAAAGAAGCCGTTGATGGAGATTATTCTCATCCAAAGCCATGGAATGCTATGCTTCTTACTACGGCAAAGATAAGCATGCAATTGGTTTGGAGGAAAGACCTTTATAAACTTATTACTAAACCCAAACCTATTAAAACCTTTAACCAGACTTTAGAGTCCATACCGGAGGTCCCTGAGGCTCAAATTTTAAAGTTTGTATCTGTGCAGTCCATACCAGAGGTTCCTGAGTCTCCAACTTCAAAGATAATACCGGTGCATACTTATGACCCATATTTTATACATCTGAGTTCATGGAATTCAAAACATTATGCTTTCCAAACTCCAATCCGTGATCGATTTTATTCTTTAGCCATTGAATCCTTAGATTCTACTTTTACAACAAATCCCGATTCGAAGTTATTACACTATCTATTAAAAACCTTTGTGATAAATGCCATACGTGGCAAGCCAAGAAGAGGAACAACAAAGAATGGATTAAGAAGCTTCAGAGGAATCCTTCATTTTAATTGTATTTCATTTCCTTTGAGTCCTTATGTGGACATTTGTTTATTAAAGTCCGTAGGTGGACATATTATTCGACTTAAGTTCCTTTGTGAACACGTTATCTTATTATTGTTTCTTTGTGAACATACTATATATCAATATAGTCCCTTGTAGATATGTTACTTCCTTTAGTCATTATATGGACATATATATTCTTTTAGTCCCTGTGTGGACTTGTGTGCTTTTAAAAGTCCCTGCGTCGACAAATTAGATATTAAAAGTCATGTATAAGGCACTATAGTAATTTCCTAATGATTATGGAAAGATTTGGAATTTTTATCGTTAATATATATATATATATATTCCGCTTCATCCTTTGTTCAAATGATCGTCTCGATTTTAACTCGGAATTTATGATCAGCTATAATAAATTCAAAGATCTTCTTGATGGTTTACCCCAGCCAAGTGGCAAGACCACATTAATTGGCAATTTTGGTAGTTAAGGATGATTAGCCCTTACACCATGATAGTTAAGGTTGATTATCACTTCTATCCAGAGGTAGTGAACTACGTTCTAAGCCTCCTAGTCTTTGACTAAATTGTTAAACCATTTTAAGACAAATATTCTTATTAACATTCAAGTAATGTTAATACTCCTGACAGTGTGACTTGAGGAACCACACTAGTCGTCTGGGTAAAGGACTAAATCAAAGCCTAATAAAGCCTTATGATCAACTTAGATCCTGGCTAGCATCATCAGCGCGATGATCAAAACATCCATTAGTGATGTAGTGCCTACAGGCAACGATTTAACATCCACTAGTGATGTAGTGCCTACGGGCCACGATTTAACATCCATTAGTGATGTAGTGCCTACGGGCCATGATTTAACATCCATTAGTGGTGTTTTGCCTACGGGCTATATCGTCAATAAGACAGTTACATTTGTGACCATTATGGTTCCCTGTCCAAGGTATGGGCTATGCCCAAGCCTCATAATCAATATGATCATTACGATCGTGACTACTATCATCAGTGTGATGTTTATTAATTTAACATCCTTTTGAGATGTCAATTGTTTTGCCTATGGGCCATATAATATTGTCAATAATGACAACGACAGTTGTGGTCTACGACCCCCTATTCAAAGGTAATGAATTATGTTCAAGCCTTAAAGTCTTTTGATCAATAAGATATATATATATGTATATATATAGGACAAGGATCCGTTAGGAACCACCCTTTATTGCGAGAACCGCGAGAACCAGTGTGAACACAAATAGTAATACCTAAAAAATCCAAAAAAAAATACCAATTTTTTTGTTTTTTTAATGTTTTTTTTTGAAAAAGTCGCTATATTTACTCAACAATAAAAAAAAATTTAAAAAAAAAATTTGAGTACCAACTATCCATGCACATGTGCATTTTCGTCATTTATTTGACTAATTCCATAATACATTACAAACATTAGACAATTGTACTTTCATTTACACTACCATGTGTAACACACTACTTTTTACGTTACCAATATTAGCAATGCACATGTGTATCTATATATATCAACATGAAATAAGGTGTTTTGGTACACTAATTTGAATACATTTTCTCTTTCATCTATCATACCATCCATAATACACTACCATGCACATGTGCATTTTCATCATTTCTTTGACAAATTCCGTAATACAATAAAAACATTAGACAAATGTACTTTCATTTACACTACCATGTGTAATACACTACTTTTTAAGTTACCAATATAAGAAATGCACATGTGCATCTATATGTATCAACATGAAATAAGGTGTTTTGGTACACTACTTTGAATACACTTTCATTTTCATCTATCATACCATCCATAATACACTTCTATTACCTCCTACCATCCATAATACAATACCATTACCTCCTACCATTTATAATGCAATACCAATACCAATATTTTCACTTTGTTACATGTATGTTAACAGCGTTTATACCATCCAACCAACATATTACATCATAAAGTGACAACTATAATCAACCCATCAACCACTAGATATAACTAACCAAAAACATATATATGAGCCTACTTCATCATTCAAAATCACAAACTTTTTGTACCAAAACACGGTATATATAATTGTTATACATAATAATGCACATGTGCATTTAATGTAAAATTGAGTGTATTATGTATGGTATTGTAAATTAAAGTGCAATTGTCTACTAGTAATAACGTATTACTGAATTTGTCGAAGTTATGATACATATGCACATGTGCATGGATAACTGTTATTCGAAAAAAAAAGTTTTTTTTGGTACGAAATATAACGATTTTTATTAAAAAATATTAAAAAAAATAAAAACAATTTTTTGAGTGCTTTTTTGATTTTTTTAGATTTTGTTTTGCAATAAAGGTGGTTCTCGCGGTTCTCACAATAAAAGTGGTTCTCGCGGTTCTCACAATAAAAGTGGTTCTTGCATGAACCTTACCCTATATATATATATATATATATATATATATATATATATAGGGTAAGGTTATTGTAAAAAAGACCAAAAGTGTGAGAAAGGTAAGAAAGAATCTCAGTCATTAGATCTAAATTAATTGAAAAGGGTAATCAAGTAATTTTATCATTGATTTAATTAATTCAAAACCTTTCATAAACCGCCACCCTAATTTATAGGAATAGCGAATAACACTGCAAACACCATTTAGCATGTATATAACACATTCAATAATTATATAACGCCCTTCAATAAGTATATAACACCATTCAATAAGTATATAACACCATTTTAAAGATCTCTATAAAAACACTACGAATAACACTGCAACAATCATTCAGCGCATATATAACACCATTCAATAATTATATAACACCATTCAATAATTATATAACACTATTCAACACATATATAACACCATTCAATAAGTATATAACACTATTCAATAATTATATAACACCATGAACTGAAACAAAAAACCATTAACTGAAAAATTCGATTGAACGTAATTTTTTCTGTATATAAGTATAGTAATATGGTACTCATATTAAAGATTAGAAAACACTCGTTATTATGGTGTAATTTTTTTTAAAAAACGAGTTACGTGTAAAAAGTTATTGGCGTTTAAAAAATAAAAGGGGAACTTGCATGTGGATTGCATGTGACTTTCTAAAATTAAAAATGTTAATTTTACCTTTATACCCTTAATCTAGAAAATTAATTATTTTAATAGTTATACTATTTACAAGATTGCCATCCAGATCTCAACCATTAGATATCTAATGGTTTAGATTCGTTCTTACCCTTCTCACACTTTGGGCATTTTTTACAGGATCCTCTACCTATATATATATATATATATATATATATATATATATATATATATATATATATATATATATCCTAGTGACAAGGCCGTTTGCGCCATATCTATGTATCTTTATTAACGAGGCCATTTATGCCATATTTTAAATCTTTTGTGACAAGCTTACGAGCTACTTAAATTGTCATTATGAAAAAGGCATATATGACTTTATGATCCACTGCCTGATATTTCTGGACTATGTCCAATCTAATAAAATACCTGTGATGGTCCTATGAGACCTAGGTTATATATATAAATATTAGACATTCATTTAGAATGTCAAAGCCTGATAGTAGTAATTCGGAATACCCTAATCCAAGACAATCTGTTATTTATGTACGTTCATAATGTCTGTGTTTTGGTCAAAGCTAAAGCCAAGCCAAAATTCAGTTAGAACCTTAAGTTAGTATGTTATTTTGGTGTTATAGTAGACTATATCTTCAATATAATGATTTGTGTCTGCGTTACTAGGTTACCACATAATGTAAATCACTCCAAGCTTATTCTTAAGTTTGTATCTAATCTATTTTATCCACTTTAATTTCAAAAAACCTAAAATGTTTTGCTTACTAAAGAGTTTTTACAAATTTGCTCTAAATGGATTGTTGATTATCTGTTGAGACATGACAATCTTACTACTCTTTCTGATAAAAGTATTGCAGAAGAAAATTAGAGCATGACTAGTGGGATAAGTCAATCATTAAATCTCTTATCATAATCAAGAACTCATTTAATCATTGCTATCATGGTGGCTTTTCTAGATTCTAGATTTCTAAGACTAATCTGTTTTCTTTGGAGAATCAAAATAACTCCTAAGACACATGCATTTACTCTAGATTCCAACCATAAAGTTTATTGGCATCTATGAATACATCATGATGTACACGCAATGGTCACTAAATGTTGTTAAAAATTTATCAGTGAACTCATAAATTTGTTAACTCCATATAAGTACTATATTGAAGACTTACCGTGAAAATTCAGCTACCTTGTTTCCTTGAACAGTAAAAGTTCGAGAGGTGTTGAATTAAACTTCGATACATAATTATTGTTCGTTTATGAACAAGAAGAGGAAACTAAATATTTGTATCGAATAAATTTACATTCATGATATGTTTGCGGATACAATAACTAAGGTCGACACCTAAAGTCTTTTTAAGAGCTCATAATAAAGACAAGTTTTACTAAAGGCCTTACATAATAGCATATCATATATATGAATGATTAGTTATTATTTTTCCTCAATTATAAATTTGTTTGTCTATAAATATGTATGTGCACCTAATGACGCATAGACAAGAATTATACAAATTAATATTAAAGGGCTTACCTCAGTCATTTTGGTCTTAAATTAACGTATGTTTTGATTTGAGGTTGTAACATGATTAATGGCGGTCTTAAGTTGACAATAACTCAATGACTGTATTTTTCTGTTACCATTTCAATTTGAAACATTGATTAATGTTTTAACTTGGCCAAACTTACTTATGCTTATCACGAATGATCACTCGGCCAAGTGGGAGAATGTTAGAAATAACCCGTTGATATGGCCTTACGGATCATTTGGTAACATTACCAATATGACATAACTAGTCCCCGACAATTACTTGATGGTAGTAATTGTAAATTTTTATTAGTTCAAGGGGCAATTATGATTTCACTTTAGGTACCATTAGTAGAGAATACATAGAGTTTTTATAACGGATCATTATTCATGACCATTATTCATTGATCTTTTTATATATCGATGATAAGTGATCAAACACTCATGAAGAACACCATATACTAAAATTCTCTCTAAAGGTGATCCATCAACACAAGGTACCATAACGGGAATCATGGCTTTATCTTCGTCTTCAAAGATGACCACTCCCACAAGTAAGTATCTCTAATTTGATATTCATGTTTAATCGTTTATGTTACTGTTTGAATAAACATGATTAGGGTTCTTCATTTTGACCCATGTTTAAAGATATAATCAACAATTTAATCTACCGGGTGTGTTCCTGGTCACAATTTAGTGAAAAAAACAACTCAGTACACCTTAGGCTATGCGGTATGGTGATGACCTATCCTTGGAGGATGATCGGCCACATAAGCGCCACATAGATCTGGTGTGAGGATGTGGCAAAGAGGATGGAGGTAAGGAAATGGGGATGGGCTTAAAATATATATGATATGAGTTGTATGTATATGTATGTGTGAGTATGGTTTTGTCTTCTAGTGGGGCGTCTCAATCGTCAGAGGGTGGACATGCAGGACGACGCCGGTGGGGGGGATGGGGGCTGGTGCGAAGTCGGAGGGGAGACGGTCTTGGGACGACCCCACACCGTCTAGCCTTAGAAAAGATGTATAACACAGGTTTTATCTTAATTTTTATTGGAAGTTAAACAAAACATATAGTATTCGTGTGTCATATATAATATTAAAATTATGTACAAGGTTTATAGAGTTATATTGCAAAAACATAAAGATTTCAGTGTAATTATTGTAATTAGGTTATATCGTTGTTTACCAAACGTTCTGATGTTTGGAAATGAAAGTTCTTAGGTTATATATGTGTATGAATCATATGAACACATTAGTTGTGTATGTCCCTGATTTTGATTTTGTTCTTCACAAAATGAAGAACCACGATATTCAACCAATCAGATTGCTTACCATGCAGAATCCACTCCAATAAGTTTCTTGAATTTTGCACCTCTATTTTCAGCAACATATATGTTCACTTTCCTAATTGTGACATTACCATATTTAAAATGAGGTTAAAAGATTGAATTAATATGTCGCCTTTATATTTTAATTAATGCATTTTTATCATAGCTAATATTCACTAATTTGTTCCTAAAATGCACCACTTTACCCCGCTTCGAGCTTATAAGGTTAAAAGATTATCTATCTACTATTTCATATAAAAACCTTTATGTAATTCCGATTAAATTTAATGGATAATGGATGATGATTATGAGCTTAGACATGTTTTTGCTTATATTTAACTTATAGGTATATCCACCCGAGTCATCCAAGTGGGCAATATGATAAGCTTCAACATATTTTTTTGGTGTGTATATATATATATATATATATATATATATATATAACTTGACCTAGAGGGTATATCCACTTGAATCTACATCCTAGTGGGCAATACCTTAGGCTTTTGTTATTACACATCTAGCTCAACTAGTGGATGAGTGGAATATTTTTTTCGGGCACCACCAGTTCCGGATTTATTTTCATAAAAAAAAAGGTGTGACATTTAACCGCAATACTTATGGATATGCATTTATAACGATAGCTCTTATACTCTTAATGGTTTCGGTTTTACTATAGCTCCTAAAATGAGACCCATAAGACTCATAACAATTAGTTATATTATATCAATCCTAAGGAGGCCTTTCTATCAACTGGACTTACCCACATATCCGTAGTTAAATGCGTTTTCAAACGTTTAATTATCTCATATATAAGTAATTGAATACAACACTATGATTACACCTATCATTTTTCCATTTTGTTTGCAAAACTTTTATAAGACATTTTCAATTTTTTAATGATTTTTTAATAACACCTAAAACCTATATACAACACAAACTAGAACGCTAGTTTTCCTTTCACATACTTGAATCCTACATTGTTCTCGGTGGAACAAGAAACTACCAATCTAAAAAAATAAAATGAAAAGACTAAAAATAAAAATAAAACAACAACAACAAAAATGTAACAAACTCCCCTAGTTTAAATTGTTAAAATCCTCATAAGTAGTGTTGCACAACGACCGTATAAAATTTCCTTCACGGCTGCATTCAACAAAGACTTGGTTCGCTCTCTAGAAGTGGCGTTCAAATCATCACCGTCCAAATGGAGATTGAGTATACATAGTTTTGATTGAATCCTACAAAATTAACTCAAGATGAACCCATAAAACCGAAATAGACTCAAAATATTAAAAATAAAAATAGAATTAAAAAGACTCGACTTACACTTACACGACTCAGTGTACAAAAGTCGGGACACATACCTGATCGGGGCCGACCATAGTGAATGGAATGATCACGTGGATTAATGATAGTTCGGTTGGTGAAATGGTAGTAAACATTAATACAAACGATTCAAAGGTGTGGGCATTTGTGTGGAGCCGGGTCAGGTTACACTATAATTAAATTGAGTATTAAAGACCGAAAATCAATCTCTAATACATTCAAATCAGTTCCAGATTATCAGGGACTGAATTGCTAGTCCCCAGTCAGTGGCAGATACCTAGTCCTAGATAGTGGTTTTAGTAACTAAAAATCACTCCCCGTTGCATCACACCAATGAAGGCTAAAAATCGTCACCGCTATATAAAAAGCAGTCCTCAATTTGTCCCTTGGTGTCACATCATTTAAGTCTTTAATACATTCCTTTACAACGATGTCTCTGCTGAATTCCTGGTTGGTTCCGATTCGCTGCCAAGCTTAGCTAATCGCCTCGGTAACCCATGTAACCATCATCAATACCCTAATCCTCATCATCCCCACACCCATCATCCAAATTATCAACTCTAACCCGGTTATCTCCTTGATCAAACATATCACCCGCTCGATGCAGGTGTGGCTCTCGGTTGGCTCTATTAACAGCCCACAACAGATTGAGCTGTGGTGGTGGTAGTCGGTTCTCTAGTGTGTATTCTAGTTCCCTGCCAATAAGGTGAAACTCTGCCTGTCGAGGTTGATCTTGTCAAACATTTAGGATTTGTGGTGGTTGATTTTGTTTTTTTTTTGGTGTTGTGGCTTGTTCTGTGGGTTTTGCTGAAAGGGAGGAGGTGGCATGTCAGTAATTGGGTCTTGCTGTGGTGGTTGTTGGTTTTAGTTTTGTTGATTCTCTGGTGGATTCATGGTTGAAGACTGTGCTCTTCCTTTAACTGTTGAACGGAGAACAACTCGATTATGTTAGGAGGTTTTTTCAATTTCTTGTATCGAAGAGCAACGATGAAGACCTTCTTGAAAACCTGGGATACATGCAACGAAGAGATCACCTGCACATAAGCAAACAAGAAACTGCGTGTAGTACTAAATGAAACAAAAAAAAACAAAAGGAAATATTTTTGGGTTTTTTTATGGTTTTCTATAAAGCAAAAAAAACTACTCTAAACTAACTCTAAGCACATGAATTTCCCGGCAACGACACCATTTTGATGTAGCTGTGGTGGGCTAATCAAAAGAAAGTATTTTTACTTAAATACCTCAGTAGTAGCGGTAAGTAAGGTCATATCCGCAGGGATTTGTGGTCAGTATAGAAAGAAATTACTAGATACTATTATCTATATTGGGGGTTTGTCTATTTGTTTGATAAAAAACACAATTTGTCACGAAAATTGTTATTAGAATGAGAAGAAGTAACCCCCACCAGAATCCTGATTACCAGTTTAACACAATAAACTCGTTTACTGATTCAAACACCACATAGATATGGGCTTTGAATGAATGACATTGATTAATTACTAGGGACTGTTTTTAATAAACTATAACAACCTAACAATCTGTTTGATTATATCAATTATCCACCAATTTACTAACACGCTAACAATGCAAGAAAATTGCCAATACGCTTGATAAACGATAAACAATTCAAATTTAATAAACATTTCACAAAGATCAACATAAGTAGTTAAAGTTACCAATTAATATGAATCAGAAAGAAAGTAATTGTGAAAAACGTAGCAATCGATATCCGGGGAAGCCACAAGATGTTTAACATCGCATAGTGGTCTTTACAGCTTTAGTTCTTGATTTGTACTGAGTTTGCAAGAAGAAAAAAGTTGAACCAGGTGTCAGGACTCTGAAAATCACCTATCGGAAGCTTTGGGGTCGTCCTAAATGGCTGAACGATGAATGGGATTATAATTTTCTAGTTTAAACAAAAACCTAAACTTTCCCGAAATGGCACTCTTCCTTGCGTCGCGGGAGAGTCTTGATCATCCTCCACGTGGCGCGACAACTCTCCAAACAGGCCCCACCAAACTGATCTCTCCCACGCATCACGGGACTCTTAATCCACTTCCCCACGTGGGGTGGGAGAGACACTTTTCCAGCACACCTGCTGTAGGTCTCGTGTTGACCCGTCAAGCCCTTTTTTTCCGCTTAGACGCTCCTTTTACCTCGTTTAACTCCTGTTAAGTCAATAAAACCCAATGCACAATAAGCAAAACATTTAGTTCTAAAAACGACTCGTTAAACGACTAAAACATATACAAAATTATACAAAATACAATGTGTTTACACACACATCAGAACCGCGTCTATATAACCGTATTTTATTTTGATATTCTAAAGTTAAAATAGGATGATATGAACATAATTTAATTAATATTTCGTGAATCGAGACTATATATATATATATATATATATATATATAGAGAGAGAGAGAGAGAATGGGTAAAATGAGAACCACCCTAAGTTGTGAGAACCGTAGGAACCAATATTAACCGTTGATCAATTGTGTTTTGATGGTTGAGATTAAATGACAAAAAAACAATGTGATGATTATAGTTTCATTAATGACTTTTTGGTTTTTAGTAAGCAAAGGGCTATTTAGTCATTTACTTTAGGTGAATTTTGACATCACCCTTTTAATTTTGTTGCAGGTTTTCAGACGTCAAATCTCACTCCCCCTCACACTTCCCGAGAATGCGACTTAACTGCTCCACCAAAACATCCTTGCTTCATAACTGCAGAGGATTCAGAGAGAAGATATCGACCTAATCGGAGACAAAATCTCAGTTCCTCCCCCTCCGTCGCATGCATTTTTTCCTCACGATCACCGGGAAAACAAGCTGATACAAACGGAGCACCCTTATCGGAGTGCCGTTTGCACGGCCGTCGATAAGAAGCGTGGGAGTTAACCACTAAAAACAGTCGAAAAAGGTTAGTGTTATCTTATGGGTCTCGATTCTCTTGTGTTTATGTATTTCCTTGATACTGATAATGTTGCAAACAGAGGAGGGCGTGGGGGTCCATGTGAAAGTCTAGGGTTTCCCATGATGAGTGGGGAATGGGGTTACCATTTGATGTTATATGATTTTTTTAGGCATTTTATGTTTTTTTTCTAGGGTGCTTGCACTTTGTAACCTACCTTAGAGGTTATTTAGATAATGTTTGTTTGGTGTGTCTTTTTTTTAGGAACATGGTTGCCACCACCCCAGTTCATGCAATACGACCGGCTCCGTTTGATTGAGCCTTGATCGCACAGTTCATTTATGTTAGTTATCGTATGATATTGGTATGTTCATGTATGCTATCAAGTGTTGTTGTATGTTATAATTGTAACTGCTATTTGCCAATGCTTGATTACTTACATTTGCTCTTTTATGATTATGCACAATATTTCATTGATAAACTAACCATAAAATCATTATCAAATGTTTATCTAATAAGGTTCACTCGCCAACTTATGTTGACCCAAAAACTCCCATTTTACACATGATACAGGTGAACCAGCAGCAGCTAGGAACACATAGGACCTGGATTAGAAGAATAAATCGATTTAGTATTGGGATTGTTATGTTTTGGTTATTTCCTTTGTATTGAATGAACATGTTTGGATGTTTGAAAATGTAACTTTGACTTCATTAATTATGAAACATAATAGTAAATGTCATGTGCTTTGGTGATAACCCAATTATGCCCCGACTCTTATTTCCGCTGCGGGTCGGGGTGTGACATGTGTTTGGGAGGGTTGCTGGGATTTGTCGGTGACGGGATCCTAGAAAAACTATCCTTCCACGTGGTTGATCAATTCGATGCTCGTAATTTGTCTTTGAATCTTGGAAACACCCAACTGGCCGTCACAACGACTTTGATCAGCCGAGCTGTTAGGAATCCGTGAAGGCGGTGAGAGCTTTGGCGCCATTGTGCCGTCTAAGAAACTGCACTCATCATTGAAAGGGTGGTGTGGTCGGTACTCACCAAGTTTTTACATATCTCCAACTTTGATATCCACATAGATACAACAAGACAATTATGATTATATGATGTTTTTCCGTATTGATTTTGTGTTGCTTTTCCTAACGACGATGGCTTCGTCACAAATGAATGGGTATGTGAGTGACAAAATATTAAAGCGTCTGACTGCGAAACCCGGTTCTAAGAGTACGACTGGTGTGCTTTCATCATAGACTATTTGCATAAGTGCAAAAAGAAGTGGAAGCCAAAAGACCCAAACAATTGGTGGGCCGGCCCCTTGACTTCCTGATGGTATGCATTTTAAAATTTGGCATAGAAAAGGCTTCGTGAATAGTTATTTTAACACCTAGTTCTTTCTGTAGTTCCTGTATGTTGATAGCACACAGCTGGCTGCTCTGAGCACCAGGATTGGCATTCGGACCATTCAATTTTTGATAAAAGACCTTTTGGCGCGGCGTCAGGAGTACGAGATCAAGAATGGGGGGTTCAGGCATGGAAAGTTGAAAAAGATAAGTGTTGGTGCAGTTGAAGCAGGCGTGGACGTCGATGATGAGACATTTGCAAACACGAATGTATTGAGCATCCAACCCCTTTTTTGATTTACCGTAAAAAAATCTAATAAAAAGTAAATATGTGACCTTTACGGCATAGTTTTTATTAGTTTTTATTAAGCGTTGTGTTTGCTTTGTTGGTTTAATGTGTTGTGTGCGTTGAGAGGTGGGTTGAAAAGTTGGCTGCCTGGTGTGCGTTGAGCGTATTATATTTTTATTAACCTTTTAAGTTCATTTTTGTTAGTACATAATGTCTATGTCTTAGTCTTGGATCGAGTCTGTTTAGATTGGGCTAGATTATGCTAGAAAAGGATGTATTTATGTGATTAAGACAAAAAGTTCGCCCAGAATCATAATGTGAGAACAAGTTCAGCTGAACTTGTTCAAGACAAGTTCGCCCGAACTTGTCTATACCCAGAGAACTTGTTAGTCTATAAATAAGAGCCTTTAGATTTTCATTTGTAACTTTTGCAACTTTGTCACAACAGAGGCGAGCTTTGTCCGATCGGATCTTACATGTATTTTGACTTAGTGATCAATAAACAACAGTTTAACGAGTAATCTTTGCATATTTGATTAACATGTCACATAGTTTCCGCCTATATGAACATTAGATACCAAATTAGGTTCATGTGCTAATCAAGGCGATCTAACAAGTGGTATCAGAGCCACAGATACCTAATTTGGTGAAATCATTGCAAGATCTACTCTATTTCTACTCATTTCTACCATTTTTCTTAACTTTTTCATGGAAAACAATGAACCTACGGATAAAAGTTGCTAAATTTTGAATATGTCATGTAAAATACACTAAAGATAAACCCATGAATGTTTCAAAGCCTAATTCAAACGAATTTATGTCGAAAATTTGAAAAAACCATGTGTTTGCAAACTCATGTTGATCGAACTTGTGATCAAGTTCGCTCAAACTTGATTAAAAATTCACAATTTTTTGGTCATGTCCGGCCAAACTTGATTGATTTTCAAGGCTTTTAGTACAGGTCCGCTCGAACTTGCCTTATTTTCATTCAATTTTTATCAAGTTCGCCCGCCTTGATTAAATTTTGTTGAAAATCTATACAAGTTCGCCCGAACTTGCTTGTTCTCTTGAAATTCTTAACATGTCCGCTCGAACTTGTTTCAGGGTGAAAATTTTCAATATCTAAACACAAGTTCGCCCGAACTTGTGTGAAACAAAACCTGATTTTAATAACTGCACAAGTTCGCCCGAACTTGTCAGTGGGCTAATCAATTTTTCGAAGTTTGTAAACGTGTTTTCAGCGAATTCTCGTAATATTTTCCACGATGGAAGAAATTCACAGTGCGTTTATGACGGCTTCAGCATCGAATGCTCAAATGGTGAATCAAGTTAATATTGATAACGAGATGGGTACGTCTGTGAAGCCACCGAAACTCATGTGTATAGATGAATACGAGGGGTGGAAGGAAAAGTTTATGAACTGAGTTCAGTCTACATTCTTTCATAGCTGGGTTGCAGTTGAGACTGGCTACACATGGCCAAGAGATGAAAATGATAATGTTATCGATATAAGCAAGTTTTCTACTGCACAGAAGGATGCGTACGTAGCTGGAAAAAAATGATTAGTCTGATTCAGCAGTCTGTGAAGGAAGATATCTTAGTGTTATTGCCAGAGTACAAAACTGCACAAGATCTTTGGAAGTCCCTAAAGTACAAATATCAGGGAAGTGTATAAATGGTCAAGAGCAAAAAGGCGTTAATCATGAAGGAATTTGATATATTCATAATGATCAAAGGCGAAACGATGATACAAATGATCGAACGTTTTTGTCATTTGAATGTAATTATGAGGAGACATGGTCTTGAGAAGACGGAAGAAGAATACATTACTAACGCTTTGCCTGAAGGTGAATGGACGACATATCTCATGATGCTCAAAGAAAGTCCGAGCTGGGAATTCTTCAAGTTATCCACCTTTATCGATAAGTTAGATGGGCACGAGATTGAGTTGTCAAAGATTCCAAAGTCAAAGAATTCAAATGTTGCTCAAGATGTAGGGCTTTCCTATAAGACAAGAGCTCAAGAGAATATCTCAAGCCTAAGATCCAAACTGCTTTTAGTGCGAATCTGAATTCCTCGAATCATTCGCCACAGAGCCAAACTCAATCATATTCAAAGTATGATCAGAGTCCTCAGAATTCATCATATTCGAGCACGGGTTCTAATTCTTCATTTCGGAATCAGTCAAACCAGAATAATCAATCAAATTCTGATCCAAATGTGTTTAAATGCAACATTGCAGTCAATTTAAGCAACGTTGTTTCTGAACAAGTAGCCAAACAACACATGGCACTTCTTGCCACAGTGTTGGAATCGTATGAAAGTCTAGTGGCCGAAAAGATAGGTAATCCAGAAATGACTGCCGAAGACTATGATCAAGTGGATGAAGAAGAGCTTTAGCTGATGGACATCAAATGGTCCTTAGCATCGAATATTGCGAGGTTTACTAAATTTGTTGCTCTAACCGCAGAGACATTGGGAATTCAAGCAACAAACTGGGATTCGACAAAACGAAAGTTACTTGCTTTAGATGCCGACAAAAGGTCACTTCAAAAGAGAATGCAAGAATCCAGAAGCGAGTGGCAATCAAAGTCCATTTGGAGGTGGCAGTGATTATTACAAGAAGTCGCTACAATACAAGTCATTCCCAAAGAAGACTCAAGTCGAAATCCAAGAGAAACCAGCCAACACCACAGAAAAAGCGATGGTTGCTTTGAATGAAGATGATGGATTTGATTGGAATTCATATATTTCCAAAAAACCGAGTTGCTCTAATGGCTGAGATCGTAGAAGATACATCTGCTGAGGATGAAGCTATGGAAAGCGCAATACTAGAAAAATACTTACAACAAGAAGAAGAAGAGGAAATCTATCATCACACAAAGATGCATGGTATCCTTTCTCCTAACACGACTTCTAGTTTTGCAGGTTGTTTCGGTGATACAACATCTTTGGAGCATGTTGCTGAGGAGAAACCTGTGGTTGAGGAAGTCATCAACGTGACAAAAGAGATGAATAAGGAAAACCTAACAGAGATCGCCAACAAAGCTATGATGGTAAATCTAAAAAAGGTTGGTTCAGAGGTAAAAGTTGTCGAAAAAGAAGTTGTTAAAGTGCAAATCGTTGAGGTTGAGAAACCTTGTACGAAGTGTACTGAGCCTTATGTACAATGTGCTGAAAAGACTCAAATCATAAGTGAACTCAAGTGCATAACAACAATTTGAGATATGATCATCGCACAATGAAATAAGCTTATGTTAAAATGAAAGATGATTACAACAGACTTGATAAAAACAATGTTTAACAAGTTGACAATGTAAGAATGTTAAAAGCAACAGTAATTGAAAAACAAAAAGCAATTAATGTCTATATAAATACCATTGCTGAAGTAAAACAAGAACTTCAAGATATGAAAATCGAAACTGAAAAGGTGAGACAGCTTTTGAAAAGCTATACCACGAATGCTTATGTCATCGATCATATTCTTCCAACGATTCTGTCGGAAGGAGGTGATAAGAAAGCAAAAGGTAAGAAACGTGAAGATTATAGCAATGTACCACCACCCCTATGCAAGAAATATTGTCGCAAGAAAGCTGAAGGGATAGAAAAGGCGCTCAACATTGAACTTTTAACCGAAAAGAAAAATGAGCTGCCTAAGAACATTGATATAACCTACACAAGTGATGATGGCGATGCAGTGGTTAAGAATGTTGTTGAAAATGTGTTGAGTGAATCTGATGATGGCAGCTTTGAGAGCGCCAACTCGAGTTCGAACAATTCTGAATCACAATCTGAAGATGACGATACATCATCGGAAGATAGCCTAAGTGATGATCCTAACGTTGTCATGTACAAAGTTAAGGAATCTGATAGACTATATTTCGACGATTGCTTTCCGATTCGGAATATGAAAGAAGATCAGCTTGATAAATTCTTCAAACTCGTTTAATTATCATCAGAGGATTTGGAAATAAATGAAAAGAAGTTTTATTCTAAACCAAAAAGAAACAACTACCAAAGGAATGGTGGTGACTTTCCTGAACATAGGAGAGCGGGGTTGGGTTTAGAGGAAGAAGATGAACCGAAAAAGAAAAAGTCACCATTTCGCGAATATAAAGATAAAAACATGGCTTTCGTGTATGGGACAAGTACGGTTCAGGAAGAGAGTTTGATTGGAAAGTAATCAAATGATGAATTTAAATAGGAAAAAAAACTTCGGGGTAAGGCTAAATCCGCAAATGGAGTAAAACCCACTAGTGGATATTCTCATGATACTCGGACTTGCTTCAAGTGCAACGAAGTTGGTCACATTGCTCGCAATTGTTCGAAATCCAAGCTTGCGTATCTTCAAAGAAAGACAAGTTCAGATGTTGAGAAACTCAAGCAACCAGAGGTTGTAAAACCCGTCACAATTCTAAAATGAAACAATGAATCTAAAAATGAAATGAAACCTACTAAAACTGAATCAAAGTTTGAAAACTCAACTTTGAGAAAGGTGAAACTTCCAAATCGAATGAAAACAAAGATTCAAGGTTTTATATCAAGAAGCAAGGGTTAAATCACAATCCTGGGTTGCCAAGAAGGAAAAAAAACAACATCTAAAGTTGCAAAGTTTGAAACCAAGGTCGACAAAGTGTCTATTTCAAAAGATAAAACTGAAACTGTCAAAGTTTGTCCAAAACTTTCAAAAGATAAGAAAAAGGTCAAGTTTGAAAACGTTAATGTCGATGAAGTCTTAGATGGTGATTTTGAGGATGATTGTGAAGTTTATTATCCCAAACCTAAGACCAAAAAGGCTTGGGTTGCACTTTTTCACTGAATGTTAATGTTTGTAGGGCTCCAAAGATCCATATTATCGAAGTGGATTTTGGATAGCGGAGCGTCAAGGTACATGGCCGGGATGAAAGCACTACTCTATGATATCAAAGCGATTAATGGAGGGTATGTAGGCTTCGCCGGAAATCAAGGAGGTCGCATTGTTGCTGAAGGAAAGCTTTCGAATGGCATGGTATCTTTTGATCGTGTTAACTATATCGCCGAGCTAGGGAACAATCTTCTAAGTATCTCACAGATTTGCGATAAGTAGTTCACAGTTCATTTCAATGATAAGGAGTGCATGATTCTTAAGCCGGGCTTCGTGATTCCGGATGATTGGATTCTCATGCGCGCTCCACGCGAAAATGATCTCTACGTGTTAGACATGGGTATTGCTACAACATCGTCGAAATCGGCTCAATGTTTTGTCACAAAAGCCACGGAGAAGGATTCGATTCTATGTCATAGAAAACTGGGGCATATACATCTGAGGAAAATGATATTTCTGGTTCCTAATGATTTAGTCAAGGGAGTGAATCTTCGTAGCTTCCATATGACAGATCATTGTCTTGAATGTAAGAAAGGGAAGCAAATCAAAAGGTCACATCCTAAGAAGATTCTAAACTCCATAAAGTTTCCGCTTAAACGTCTACACATGGATCTTTTCAGTCCGGTGAATGTCCAAAGTATATCCGGAGATCTATACTGTTTGGTCATCACAGATGATTATTCTCGATATTCATGGGTTTTCTTTCAAGAGTCTAAAGATGAAACGTTCGATAATCTGGTGATTCTCTTCAAGAAACTCGAAAATCTATATCATTCCCTGTCATACGAATTAAAAGCGATAATGGCATGGAATTCAAGAACAACAAGATGAAAGAGTTTTGCAACGCCAAAGGAATTCTGCACGAATTCAGCGCACCTTACACTCCACAACAAAAATGGCGTAGTTGAGAGGAAGAATACAACGTTGATCGAAACAGCAAGAACCATGCTTGCAGACTCAAAACTTCCTGTTAGCTTCTGGAGTGATGCGGTTGCAGCAGCATGCTACACTCTAAACAGGGTCTTAACTATCAAACCAACTAAAAAGACTTGTTTAGAGATGATTATTCGAAGGAAACCAAATTTGAAATATCTAGAACCCTTTGGTGCACCGTGTACAGTGATTGATCAAGATGGAAAGTTTGGTGTTAAAATGCTTGAAGGTTTCTTTGTCGGTTACGCGAGTCCGCTAAGAAGAGTTTATATTCCTACTTTGAGAAGGGTGGTCGAAGCACAACACGTTGATTGCTTCTGGTACACAACTCCTATTCAAAGAAAAGGCGATGATGCGTGGTTGTTTAATTACCAAGATTTGTGGAAGTCATTCGACTTACCAGAAGAACCGTCTAATGAAGAACTTGCAGCTCTTTATTATCTTCAACAGTCGGCTAACCAAGAACAAATTATAAGGCCAATTGTGGTTAATCAACCCACTGTTGGTACATCATCTTCTGGTGCAGGTCCGAGTAATAGTGGTGTTCTGGTTGAACAAGTTTCTGAAGCAGAAGTAGAACCCACTACAACTCCAGCAACTGTTTCCACTGAACCAGGAAATGCAACTTCATAGTCCAATATTCCTCAGAATCAGAATTCCGACTCAGATGAAGCTCCAACTTTCGATGATGACGGAGAATCTTCTTCCAATGAAGAATTCGAGTAGATATCTAATATGTTAAACCAATCTGCAGGCCCGAGCAATCAAAATGAAGCTACATCTAGTGCTCCTGAAGTTGATTTGATCGTTGATCTGAATATTTCAAATCAGAATAGTACGGTTGATGTTCCCAGTGAGGAGATGCCATGATCTTATTCATATAATCCTTCAACCAACATTATTGGAGAGTTACAGACTGTTGTGAGAACGAGAAACCAGATCAACAAAGCTTTAAGTTGTTTCTATACTCGAGTGGCTCCGACTCAATATTATTGCTATTATTCATGTTTCATATCTCAAATTGAGCTGAAGACTGTGAATGAAGCTTTGGGTGATGAGAACTGGGTGATAGCGATGCAGGAAGAGTTGTTACAGTTTGAGAAACTGGGAGTTTGGAGACTTGTTGACTTACCACCAAAGCAAAAATAGTTAGACACGAAGTGGGTCTTCAAGTGTAAGAGGGATGATCGAGGTGTGATCGTTAGAAACAAAGCTCAGTTGGTTGTTAAAGGTTTCCACCAGCAAGAAGGAATTGACTATACGGAAGTCTATGCTCCGGTTGCACGCTCAGAGTCATTCCGCATTTTCCTTGCATTCGCAGCTTGGAAAGGTTTTAAAGTGTACCAGTTAGATGTGAAATCCGCATTTCTCTATGGTAAGCTACGCGAGCAAGTGTACGTCGGCCAACCACCGGGGTTCGTCAATCCGCTAAACAAGAACAAAGCTTATCTCCTAGACAAAGCCTTGTACGAATTACACCAAGCCCCGAGAGCTTGGTACGAGACGTTATCTCAACATCTTGTTGGAAACGGCTTTACTAGAGGAACAGTGGATAGTACATTGTTTACCAAAGAAGTCGGAAGTCATCTAATCATCGTACAAATCTGTGTGGATGATATCATCTTTGGTTCAACATATGATAGTCTTTGCAAAGAATTCGAGAAAATAATGAAGAAGAAGTTCGAAATGTCTTCTATGGGCGAATGAAATTCTTTCTCGGGTTACAGGTTGATCAGTTACCAGATGGCATATTCATTCATCAAACCAAATACGTTCATGATATTCTAAAGAACTTTGAATAGGATAGCTCGAAGCCACTTTCAACTCCTCTGGCGCTGAATCACGGAATTTGCATTGACGAAACATGAACTAAAGTGGATGATACGCTCTATCGGTCGTTGATAGGATCTCTTATGTATCTGACGGCATCTCGCCCAGATATCATGTATCCTACCTGTCTTTGTGTAAGATATCAGTCCAGTCCTAGAGTTTCTCACATGCAGATAGTCAAGAGAATATTCCGTTACCTGAAGGGATGTCCAAGCACCGGCTTGTGGTATCCAAGGAATGATAACCTTGATCTGACGAGATACGCTGATTCTGACTTTGGGGTGGACAAGCTGAATTCAAAGTCTACAATGGCTGGTTGCTAGTTCTTCGGAACTAGATTAGTAACATGGCAATGTAAGGAACAAACCACGGTCTCTCTCTCTACCTGTGAGGCAGAATACATTTCTGCTTCCAGCTGTTGTTCACAAATCCTATGGATTCAACAACAGATGAGGGACTATGGATTGCAATTTCTTGATACGCCTTTATATGTAGATAATAAGGCAGCAATCGACATAACCAAAAATCCTGTTCATCACTCTCGAAATAAACACATAGAAATTCGTTATCACTTCATTCGTGACTGCTACGAAAATAAGTTGGTATGAATAGAAAAAATCCATACCGATGAACAAAAAGTTGATTTAAATACCAAATCTTTTCCTTTAACAAGATTTAAATATCTAATGAGGCTTAACCGTATTAAAAATTTGTTGACAGGTGCGGAGACAGAGGTTGAATATGGATCGGACGACGAGTTCACGTGATCCACATTGGTTTGTTTACCTTTTAGATTAGTATTTCTTAAAAACTAAAATACAAAAATATGTTTTTGATTTTAGGGGGAGAAATATTTGAGAAAATACAAAAACATATGAAAAATTCAAAAAGTACAAAAACATTAAAAAGACAAAAAGAATTTTGTATCACAAAGGAAATGATAGTAAATCAGCGGACTATCACAGTACGCTAAAGAATTGTAAAGTTTAAAAAGTGATAAACAAGTCTTACTGTGGATGTGTCGATAGGCTTTACACGTTCAGTAAATTGTTTCTGAGATATAAAATAAATTTTACAACTGCTTAAACTTGTGGATTAACATCTCTCGGATATATGGACTTAGTACTCCGAAATTTCGTTTGAGAGATTGGCTGATTCCGAGATACGAGGTCTTTATAAATAGTTGATATCTGGGGTATTATACAAGTTCTTCTGATTTTGCGGAAGCAATGGCCTAGAACTTCTATAATGCTTTTGCTAAAAACCCTAAAACTACATGCAAAGTTGAAAAGAATCGAATGATCTAATCATTTGCAGTGCTTAAAATATTCCTTAATTGGAACACACCTCAAAAGTCGAGCCTTCATCTCTTTGTCTGTACGGTAGTACTAACCTGAGCTCTCAAGGTCTCGCACAACCCATAAACAGATATCAGTTACGCCATATTCATCTGTAAGATGAAATCTAGGGAATCTTGATACGGGAGTATATTCTGAGATGGAAACCATAGTAGAGTCAAGTTTCATAATTCTACCTAAGATATCTTGGAACAATTGAGAAATGTGTCGAAGTTTAAGTGGATAAACATATCGACAATCTAGGTAAACGTGTTTAGAACTTAAAGTCATCAAAAGGTCAACAGTACTGGTGATGTGTCTCAATCAACTGATATGATCCTTAGACACGAATTCACAAAAATATGTCTGTAAATATGTTTGTACATAGTTTACTTGTTATAAGTATGTACATAATTCTGTACATAGTTTATCTGCTTTACAGATTAAAACCAAAAAGATTTTCAGTGTGTTTTAGCATAAACTTGCAAAAATACAAAAAGATTTTGTTTCCGCATTAGTTTCAACAAGCCAATTACGAGATATATTCACCTGTAAGATGAAATCTATGGAATCTTGATACGAGATTCTGAGATGGGAACCATAGTTAAGTCAAGTTTCATAATTCTACCTAAAATATCTTGGAACAATTGATAAATGTGTCGAAGTTTAAATGGACAAACATATCGACAATCTAGGTAAACGAGTTTAAAACTTAAAGTCATCAAAAGGTCAACGGTACCGGTGATACGTCTCAAACAACTGATATGATCCTTAGACATGAATTTACAAAAATATGTCTATAAATATGTCTGTACATAGTTTATTTGCTTTACATATTAAAACCAAAAAGATTTTCAGTGTGTTTTATCATAAACATGCAAAAATTAAAACCAAAAAGATCTACAATAGTTTCAACAAGCCAATGTTGGAGAACGGATCTTCGAAGTCTGGTAAGGTACTAAACTAGTGGAAATCTATTTGACAACGGGCTGGGAGCTAATCTGTAAAATCTGATAAGCAAAAACGATTAAAAGTTCAATAATTTGAAACTTGAATTTCAGAAAAAACCAACAGTTTCTTCAAAACGGGTCGAGCCGAGGTCATTAACTTGGACTCGGCAGACAAATCGGTTAACCAAGGTCATTAGCTTGGACTTGGTCAATTGAGTGGATTGTTAAAACTGGTAAAAGTTGAAAAGTTCAGGGTCAAAATTGAAAATTTTGAAAAAGTTTGATTTTGGGTTGATCAAGTTTGCCCGGACTTGTTATCAAGTTCGCCCGGACTTGTCTGTGCTTAAAAGTCTTTATCAGATGGCAAGTTTGCCCAGACTTGAACTAATCTTAATTGATTGGTTCTACAAGTTCACCCGAACTTGTTAGCTATATATAAGCATAAGTTCGCCCGAACTTCATTCATCTGATACTAGAGTTCTCTGAGCGAACTTGAGCGATTTGAGCGAACATCTGATTTTGCACACTCTACGTCGAATTGCTGCCCAATTTTTGTGTGATCTTTAGTGATTGGAACACTAAAGAACATGGCACAGGTATAAGATTGTGGATTGGACCGTATTTTGACCATCTTTGAACGTTATAGATCTGATTTGGACAATAGGACTTGATTTAGGGTGTTATAGAACGAATTGGACCGTAAAACATGTTAAATAACCATAAACGAACCTAATCAAGTCATCAATTTGAATCAGAATGTCATAAATATGTTGATTGCAGGTTTTCATGAAAGTGATGACAAGTTCGCTCGAACTAGTAAACTGGTTCATTGAACCAAGTTCGGCCGAACTTGTCCTAAAGTGTTAAAATGACTGTAAATCTCACAAGTTCGCCCGAACTTGTTTGATAATCTTCAAAAGTCATGAGTCTGTGACAAGTTCGCCCGGACTTGTTTAAACATGTTTCAAAATCATAAGTCTTAACAAGTTCGCCCGAACTTGTCTAAGAATGGTCAAAATGTTTTCATAAGTTTGCCCGAACTTGTCTGTTAATAAATCAAAATTGTTAATACAAGTTCGCCCGGACTTGATGATTTGTAATGCTTTATGTATCTAATCAAGTTCGCCCGGACTTGATGGTTTGTAATGCTTTATGTATCTAATCAATACGTGTTTGCAGAATATTCAGCTCTCGTTCAACAAATTTCACAATACGTGCATCACGATCAACAAAACTGTCTGTCCATCTCTAGAAGCATATGACAGTATTCTAAAATTTATGGAACAGATTCCGATTCACAAGGCGATCACGGAGAAAACAGTTGTGTAAAGATCACACATGTATAGATTCTGGAGCTCAGCGTCATTGAATGAGGATAACACAGTGATCAAATCAGTGGTTCGCGTTGGAGATGAAGATAAGGAGATTACAGTATCTGAAGCAGACATCCGAAAAGTGTTGAATTTCAACGACAGAGCTAAAGATCCAATGATGTTGATGAAAGGATGGTTAGAGGTTGCTTTTGCAGAATGGGCTACAAGGGGCACGTAAATGAATCTACCTTGAAGAAAGGGGGAGTTCCGAATCCCTACAAGTTCTTGATGCATGCTATAATTCACGCATTTAGCCATCGAAAGGCAGGATTGGACGATGTATAAGATTATATGGCGTGCATGGCTACTGCGTTTGTTCTTAACAAGAAATTCAACTTTTCAAAGTTAGTGTTTACACACATGAAGAACAGCATGGGATCGAATAGACTTGTTATGTATCCAAGGTTTGTACAGATGCTAATTGACAACAAGTTCAAGAAAATCACGAAAGATCCGAACGATATTGTTTATCTTAGTCATCTGGATGATACAACAGTGAAGAAACTTATTTTTGGGATTGAACCCTATGAAAGGAACAGATGATACAAAGCCAAATAACACTATCTGAGCTTTGATTAAACTATCAGAGGTTACAACCTCTGTTGTACAAATTCCTTAAAGACTGCTTTCCTATCATCTGTCTTCACAAAGTTGCAAAGGTCTGCCAGAGCTACAAGGATCAGAGGATAGAGATCAGAGCTTAGTCATTAGATAGTTTATCAATGTAACAGTGCTAAGCACTAATAGTTAGTATTAGTAGTGTTTGTAGTTAGTTACATTTAGTTTCCTTTCACTATCAACCCTGACGGTCATCAAAGATGCTCAGTGGTTAGATAGTTTAGTATAAATAGGTAACTCGTGTAACAGTTTAACTTTGTCTATTAAAAGATCAACTTCGCATATCATTTTTTCTGCATTTTCATACTATCAAACTTCAATTGCAAAGACTGAGGGGGAGTTTGTGAATCACATGCAAGTTTACCAACTTCAAAGCATGATGATGATAAAAACAAACGACCATTGCTTATAGTAAAAGTTTTCCATCTATTTCCTCTGCACATCTCTTTTAAACTCAATCATTTTCCATTTTTGAAACAAAAACTACAAGTAATTGAAACTCAGATCCTAACAATTGGTATCAGAGCTTGATTCATCAAATTCGATCTAACAATAGATTTGATTCGAACAGATCAGCTCTCTGCTATTTAGTTTGGTTTCTTTTGCTTGATAAACAGAGTTTTATTACATTAAAAGTTTTTAAAACAGAAATCTGTGTAAAATCAACTAAAAATGTCTCAAAACACATAGGATGCCAACTCTGGATCCTTATTCAAACCACCGATGCTCAAAAGAAATGAATATTTCATTTGGCAACGACAGATGGGTCATATCCTTGCCCAGCAAAACACCGGCTGCTGGAGATCTGTTGCTTATGGACCTCACGTTCCGATGGTTCCAAGCACAGAGGATCCAACTAAACAAGTGCCAAAAAATCCTGAAAACTTTTCGGAGCAGGATATCCAGAAAATTGAATTGGATGCTAAGGCTTTTAGCATAGTTGCTTCGGCCTTACCCAATGAGATTTATGCTGGTCTACTTCATTGCAATAGTGCAAAGGAGTTATGGGATGCACTGAAAGAGCAGTTCGGTGGGACTGAGGAAGTGATAGAAAGTAATAGAGAAGTTCTAAATCAGCAGTATGAAATGTTTTGTCACTTGAAAGGAGAGTCTTTAACACAACAGTTTGAACGTTACAGCTGTCTCATCAGTGAACTTAGACTGGTTAACGTGATTCTACCTAATTCGACTGTCAATAGTCATTTCCTTAGATTGTTACTAGATAAGTGGGAGACTGTAGCTTATGTAACGAGAAAGTCCATTGGGTTTAAAGATATGTTGTTGACACAACTTCATGGGATACTCCTCACTTATGAGAGAAAGTTAAACCAGAAAAAGAAGTTGCAAGAATCTGGCAAAATGACTGATGATTACTCATTGGGTAATACAGCTCTTTTTGGCCAAGAAGAGGGTTCTGGCAGCAGTAAGGACCAAAGTTATGATCACTATATAGATATTACATCTGGTGGGAACTTTGGATCTGAAACATATGCACCCAACTATGCTTTCACTGCTAGTGGGGAACGCTAAACCTCTGACAATCTATCCTTTGAGCTGAATAATTTGCAACACATTGAACCTTCTGATCTTGAAGAGATGGATATTTTGCACCAACTAGCCCTATTGAGTGTTAGGGCTAGTAAATTTTATAAGAGAACTAGTAGGAAATTCCCAGGATTGCATGGGGGATTGAAGGTTGGGTTGGATAAATCAAAAGTCAAGTGTTATAAGTGTAATAGGTTAGGACACTTTGCCAGAGAATGTAGGTCTCAAAATTCTGGACCAATAGTGACTCATCCTGGCCTAGACCTCAACACACACAAAACACTGCCTATTATTCCCAATACGCCCCTGCTCAACATGTTCAAAACACTGCCCACTTTGCACATCCTGCTATTACTGTTCCAGTGTATTATGTTCAATCCACTGCTCCACAAATTCAATATGTTCAGGCACCATCACATCCTCAAGTGCATGTACAACAAGCACCCATTGTCACACAACCTGCTCAAACCACTGCTAGTCCAGCAGAGGTTGGTCAACAAAGCTTTTTCACACAAAGTTATGTTGATTGGAGTAGTTTGCCTGAGGATTTGACGGATGAGAACTTTGCTTTAATGGCCAAAACTGATGTTGAACAAGAATTTTGTTTAATGGCCTTAGAGACAATTGCTGAAGGTGTTGAATATGTGGAGTTAGTGTCAAAAACTGATGAAGTTCAAGTTTATGATTAAACAGTGGTTTCAAATGAAGAAAAAGAAAATGCTGCTGATAAGGAAAAGAACTCTCCTACTGACCCATGGAATGTTGACGTGTGTGAAGATGAGTGTGATTGTGCTCTCATGACTGCTACAAAGGGACCCTCTACTTGCCTTGATAGCTTATGGTATGTAGATAGTGGAGGTTCCAGGCACATGACAGGATGTAGAGCCCTTCTCAAGGACTTCATGGCTCATGGGGGGTGATATATCTTTTGGTAATAACTCAAAGGGAAAGGTTTTAGGGTCTGGGTCGGTTCTGGCTGGGAAACTCAAGTTTCAAAATGTGAACTTAATTGACAATCTGAAATTTAACCTGCTGAGTGTCTCACAATGAGTGATAGAGGGTATGGATCCTTCTTCACCAAGAAAACTTGTCAGATTGTCGGACCAGAGGTTGTTAAAAAGATTGATCAAATCATTGCTGAGAGCAAAGCACAACTCACTGCACACAGAAGTGGGAATGTGTATGTGGTAGATATGCTAAAAGACAATCCTATGTCTGGAACATGCTTATTTTCAGTTGCTTCTAGCAAAGAGACTGAATTATGGCATCGAAGACTTGGACACACAAATCTTAAAACTATCACCACACTCTCAAAACAAAGTCTTGTAAGAGGATTGCCTCACAAGCAATTTTCCGGTGAAGAACATTGTGTTTCCTGCTTAAAAGGAAAACAAAATAAAAGTTCTTTCAAATCAATTGAAGAGTCCAAAACAAGCCAGTGTTTGCAATTGCTTCACATGGATTTGTTTGGCCCAGTGCAAATCATGAGTTTAAAACACAAAAGGTATTGCCTAGTGATAGTTGATGATTTTTCTAGGTTTACATGGACCTTCTTTCTCCACTCTAAGGATGAAACTACAGTCATTTTGCAAAACTTTGTTAAACAAGTAGAAAAGCAATTTGATCTTCCAGTAAAAATCTTTAAGAGTGACAAAGTTTAAAAATAGGGAGTTGGATGCTTTTTATGAGTCAAAAGGAATTGTTAGACAATATAGCATTCCAAGAACTCCAGAGCAAAATGGGGTGGTTGAAAGAAACAAATAGAACTTTAATTGAATCAGCAAGGACTATGCTTGCAGACTCTGGTTTACCCTTGTCCTTCTAGGCAGAGGATGTAAACACTGCTTGCTATGTCCAAAACAGAGTTTTGATTAACCCCAGGCATCAGAAGACTGCCTATGAGATTTTGTATAAAATCAAACCTCTGATTTCCTATTTTAAAGTGTTTGGTTGTCCATGCTTCATTTTGAACTTAAAAGATTCTATATCTAAGTTTGCAGCCAAAATTGATTGTGGTTATTTTCTGGAATACTCAACCACTGCTAAAGCCTATAGAGTATTCAACTCTAGGACCAAGTGTGTTGAAGAAACTTTGAATGTGAAGTTCAATGAACTTTCATCACTGAAAATCCCAGCAAATCCTGCAGAGCTTTTTGATTTAGATAAATTCACATTTGCTGATGTTTCTATCAAGCTAGACAATGCAGGTACACCACAATCATCTGGAGAAGATCAAGATCAAGGATATGCCTGTGTGCTTCCACAAACAACAATCAATTCTTCCAATAGAGGATCAGGTGCCACAAGCTCTTGTGTAAACTCTGCCACTTCTGGGTCAACAGTGGTTGATTTCCAAACCTCTGCCAGTTCACAAAATCAAAAATCTGTTGATAAAAGTCCTACATTTGGGCACCAAAATCATCAGAATGTTACCTCTATACCCCCAATACCACCACCTCCATTTACATCAGAGGCTGATACTTCAAACTCACCAGCAGAGGTTAGCTCAGATGATACACATTTGCAGCCATCACCTCAAAATGCTATTGTTCCATACCAAGGTGATTTGATTTATCTCAAAAGCCATCCAGCAGATCAAGTTATTGGCAACATCAAATCTAGGGTGCTCACACGGAGCCAATCCCAAAATATTTGTCTTTTTGCTGGTTTTCTATCACTCATACAGCAGTCAAGTACCAAGAGGCACTGAAAGACAACAGCTCGGTAGACGCCATGCAAGAAGAACTCCTTCAGTTCAAAAGACAACAAGTTTGGGAGCTTGTGCCACTGCCAATATATGTCAGTCCAATTGGTACAAAGTGGGTCTTCAAGAATAAAACTGATGAAAGGGGTATTGTTGTCAAAAACAAAGAAAGGCTCGTGGTTCAAGGCTACAGACAGGAAGAAGGTATAGACTATGATGAGACTTTTGCTCCTGTAGCAAGGTTGGAAGCTATTCGCCTGTTCTTAGATTTTGCTGCTAACCACAACATAAAGGTGTATCAAATGGATATAAAGAGTGCATTTTTGTATGGAAAAATCAAAGAAGAGGTGTATGTGTGTCAGCCTCTAGGTTTTGAAGATGCAATCCATCCTGATCATGTCTACAAGCTCAACAAAGCATTGTATGGCTTGAAGCAAGCACCAAGAGCCTGGTATGAAACTCTATCCACTTTTCTCTTATCCATAGTGTTTACTAGAGGTAAAATAGATAAAACCCTATTCTTAAAATGGAAAGGAAAAGATTTGATGCTTGTCCAAATTTATGTGGATGACATCATTTTTGGATCCACAAGCAATGCTATGTGTAAAGAGTTTCGAAAACTCATGGCAGCAGAGTTTGAGAGGAGTGCAATGGGTGAGCTCCAATGTTTTCTTGGTCTCCAAGTTAAACAATTGCAAAATGGTACATTTATCCATCAAACAAGTATGTGAAAGAACTGTTTAAAAAGTTTGATATGGATGATTGTAAACCATGTAGTACACCCATGGCAACCACCAAGCTAGTCACCATTGATGGTAAAGATGACCTTGTTGATCAAACTCTTTATAGAAGCATCATTGGGTCCTTACTGTACCTAACTGCATCAAGGCCAGACATCATGTTTGCAACATGTGTTTGTGCCAGATCACAGGCATTACCTAGAAAGTCTGATCTTATTGTTGTAAAAAGGATATTCAAATAAATAAAAGGTGCTCCCACACTTGGTATCTGGTATCCAGCTAATGGAAATATTGAGCTTTCAGGTTTTTTAGATAGTGACTTTGCTGGGTGCAAAACTACAAGGAAGTCCACATCAGGAGGATGTCAATTCCTTGGTGATTGTCTAGTGTTTTGGCAAAGCAAAAAGCAGGTTGCAGTCTCAACATCCACTGCTGAGGCAGAGTATATTAATGCTGCTAGCTGCACTGCTCAAATCATGTGGCTTCAAAACCAGTTGCTGGATTTTGGTATAACTGCACTAAAGACTCCACTCAGATTGGACAATCAAGCTGCTGAAAACATCATTAAAAATCCAGTTTCTCATTCAACTACAAAGCACATTGACATCAGACATCACTTTGTGAGATATTGCTATGAAAAAGGTTTGATTTCTTTGCATCATGTCCATACTTCAGATCAGTTGGCAGATGTTTTAACCAAAGCATTGGATACATCTACCTTTGAAAACTTGATCTCAAGAATTGGAATGCTAAACATGGATTAAAAACAAGTTTTCTTGTAATCCCATATGTATATAGCATCAAAATGTTTTCAGAAAATCAAAATTTCATCCTTAAAAATAGTTAAAATTGATTTTTTTCAATAAATCTTTAAAAGTCTGCTCATAACATCTGTTTGCTCAAAACCTCTGATAGGCTTCAAAATCTTATCCACTGTTATAGTGTATCCTCTTACTTTTATTTTTACCATTTGTTTCATAACACTGATAGCTATCAACTGATGGTGTTAAAAATCAGTACTTTTCTCATCAGAGGTTACACGTGGCCAGATGTTAGCCATCAGATCTTGCAACAGATGCCATGTCATCGTCACTTTTTCAAAACACTATAAAAATGTTGTTTTATCCCTCACCAGTGTTTACCCTAAAACTGTGTCGATTTCAAAAATCTCAAACAGTTTTTCTCTCTAACACCATGGCTCCCAAATCAAAATCTTCGAAGAAATCCACACAAGAACTTCCACCTTACACTCTCATAATCAAAACCCCACATAATTACACCGCCATACTTGAAGCAGATGACGCAAATACTCGTTATCATCCAATGATTCGGATTTTGCAAAAGTCAAAATTCAAGCACATGTTAGAAGTCAAAGCCCCAATCTACGTTGATTCTCTACGTGACTTCTAGAAAAATGCTAAGGTTCACTCAACTGCTGTTGGTGTTCCTTACACAATACTCTCAAGAGTAAGGGGAGTGTTGATGCAAATTAGCCCCCAATCGATCTCTCAAGTTTTCAAGTTAAATGACATAGCACATCCTGTGTCATTTCCCCTCAATGAGATCCAAGCAGAGTTTCTGGAAAGAGATTATGTAGGCCAGATGAAAGGTATGACCATCTTTAAACCTAACTTTCCTGCTTAGATGAGATTTTTCTTTCACACAATTCTAACTTGTCTCTCAGCAAAAACCACTTCTTTCAATGAAATTCCATTGAACATGCAATATCTGGGGTATGCAATTTTAACTGACACATATTTTAACTACTCCCAGATACTGTTCAATGATCTTGTGCATAATTCAAAATATTGCAAAAAGAAAAGCTTTTTTGATTCACCCACGGTTTCTGAGTGTTTACTTACAAGATCAAATCAAAGGTCCTGAAAGTAAAAAAGGCGTTGTGACAAACCCAGGCCGCCTCAATCATGAAACCTTCACCAGAATAACAAACCAAGATAAAGTTGCGAAAACACAAGTAGAGGAGGTTGAGCAAGTTTTACCTGAACAAAATGTTCAAACTCAACCTCTTGCTACTAAGCCCACTGCTCTTGGTGATCAAGGCACCACAACCGCTGCTCTGAAGCCCACACCAAAAATCCTGAAAAAGAAAACCAAAACGTTTACCAAAAAGACCACCAAACCCAAAAAGGGTCCTCTAGAAGATGAGATCCCAGAGGTTAACCCAGTGACAGCACCAAAGTCACAAACCACTGCTGCTATTTCTTCACAACAGATGGTTCAAAGATCTCCAACCGGCTTTGAAACTCCTCCTTCTTCCTCACAAAAGGAAAAGTTCTAGACACAGGGACACCAATGAAGCTCTAGATCCACTTGGTTCTATCTTCCACAGCCCCTCTCCCAGGGCACTGTCGCTTTCTACACAGCCACCTTCACCAATGACTACACTTCCACCTACTATGTTACCATTGCTGAATGCAATTGAATTAGACCAGACAAAAACCAGCACTTCTCAACAACCTATTACTGAGAATATACTTCATCAAGAGGCTGAGTCTGACTCTTTATTCATTTCTAGCCCATCAGCACTTGAAGAGGCTACATCCCTTGGGTTACATGTAACCCTTGGTGATAGTTCAACTCAAGCAGCCACTACAATTGCGGAACTCCCAAGTACTCTGTTGGATAATGGTTTCATTAATAAGACTTGGTTAAAGGCAACCACTGTTGAGGCAACATCTGTTACCTCTATTGTGGGAAGTCCCCAGTTCCAAGACAAAGGGGCATCTACGGTTGAATCTGGTCCTAAAACCACTGCTAATGATACCATAGATACAACTACATATCTGGTAGGAGTTCAGATGATCCTAATAAATTAGGTGATGATCTAAAATATCAGGATTTGACGGAGAGAGTTACTAAGATAGAACATTATGTGGACGAGATCAAAAGTTTACTGAAGCAGATGATAGCTACAAAAAGTCAACCCTCTGTTATATCCACTGTTGATCTCAAAGAAGCTCTTAACCCTCTGTTTCAACATCAACAACATTATTTGGATCTACAACACAAGCACCAGATGAATGATGTTAGACATGGTTGATTCAAGGTATCAAGACACTACAGCAGACATTAAAGCCATCAAATCTCGTCTACTCACAACCACTGGCCATGCACCTCCAACGGTTATCTTTGTTACAACAGATGAAGCCAAAAAGGGGAGAAACCTTCGGGAAACAAAAAGCTGAAAATAGATGATGACAAGGCCAGACCTACTTTAAATATTCCAAGACCTGATGGTTCAAAGAAGAAAGATATAACTGATGAAATTATGGCCAAGGCAAGGGCTAGTCACAAGAAGACAGTGATTGAGGAGAGCAGAGTGTTGGTTGAGAAAAAGATTGAACAGCAAAAAGAAAAAGGAGAGATTGGTACTTCATCAAAGAAGTTACCTGCTAGAAAAGCTAGGCAACCAACAACCACACCTCCTAAAACTAAGCCAGAAACAAATCCAACCATCAAAACCTCTGTCTCTCAAAAACCTATCACATCTTCAAAACCACAACCCACATCTACACAAGCAGATGTTACAGCATCTGTTGTGTTAACATCTATTGATACAGCAGAGGTTGCAACAGATGCAACTCTATCCACTGCCATGATCACATTTCCCACATCAACTCACCCATTATCCACACCACCAAAAATGCCATCACCACCATCACCCACTTTAAGGTTTAAAAGGAGAAAGATCACAAAAGTGATAAAAGATGATCAGATTCCTGCACCTCTTCCACTATCATCACAACCAATGACCTCTACATCAGAGCTTACAACATCTTCAACTCTTGAAGTTACTCCTGCAGTAAAGCTGTATCCTCTTGATTTTCCAGCAGTCAGGGAAGAGATCCTAAGTTTCTTTTCAGAGGATGACCCTAACAAAAGAACAATCCTATCCCTTGATGGCTATCCAAGACCTGCAAATGTTGATGATTATCTGGAATTGAAAAGGAAGCAAGAAGAGGATATTACCAAAAGAGAATCAGCTGCTAAAAGTGATAGAGAAATACAGATTACCATGTCCTTTCAACTGAGTAAAGCCAGCATTTTACAAGACTTTGTCAAGAATTTGAGCAACCAGTTGTTAGAAAGGGAAGATAAGCTGCTCAAAAGTGAACTCATTGAGTATGTCATGGAGAAGAAGATGTATAAGGCAACAAGGGCACAGTTCAGGGATTGGAGCATAGATGAGCTAAGAGAAGAAATCAACAGAATGCAAGTTTTGTTAAAAGACCCTCTCAAAAAGCCAACTCCTCCCAACTAGGATTTATACAAGAAAGATGTGACTGAAAGAGCGTTAAAGTTGAAGAGAATGAAGAATGAACTGATTCAGAACAATTATGGTTCAAAGAATCAAGTGATGAGATGGGGTGAGGTCAGGGTGATAGACACTTATAAAAAGTTGGAAGCAAGGAGGAAAAAGGATCCATCCATGCCTCCTAAACCTGATTACTCAAAAGAAGATGCTATTCTCAAAGCCCAACTCTCCAAAAAGTCCAGTACAACATCTGCCCATTCCACACTTGCCCTATTACACAGAAAAAGGCAAGGGGAGATGTCTGAAAAGACTGACAAAGAGTTTGAGGATACATTTATCAAAGAAGGGATACAGAACATGATTGATTATCCAACAGATGAAACAAGTGCCAAGCTGGCTAAAGATTTATCAAAAATAGCTCCTTCTCAATCCTCAGCAATAAAAGCTCCTTCAAGAAAACCTTCAGACCAAAAAATTCTAAAGTGGAAGGTCGACAAAGACATCCATGAATTGACACTGCTCAAGTCTGATGGTAATGCCACTAAACTATCCATGGAAGCTACTTATGGGCTCACAGTAGAAGACTTCCAAGAATTACTATGTTTAGAGCTAGAGAAGGATGCTGATGACATAGAATCTCTTAACTTTGAACTTCAATTCAAAGGTCAAATAAGAGAATTCTTCCTGAGGAATAAAGACCAAGAATAAAGTGTTTTTGGCATCATTTGTTCCAGGGAGAGATTGTTGGGATTGAACCCTATGAAAGGAACAGATGATACAAAGCCAAATAACACTATCCGAGCTTTGGTTAAACTATCAGAGGTTACAACCTCTGTTGTACAAACACTGCCTTCCCTAAAGACTGCTCTCCTATCATCTGTCTTCACAAAGTTGCAAAGTTCTGCCAGAGCTAAAAGGATCAGAGGGTAGAGATCAGAGCTTAGTCATTAGATAGTTTATCAATGTAACAGTGCTAAGCACTAATAGTTAGTATTAGCAGTGTTTGTAGTTAGTTACATTTAGTTTCCTTTCACTATCAACCCTGACGTCATCAAAAATGCTCAGTGGTTAGATAGTTTAGTATAAATAGGTAACTCGTGTACAGTTTAACTTTGTCTATTAAAAGATCAACTTTCGCATATCATCTTCTCTGTATTTTCATACTACCAAACTTCAATTGCAAAGGCTGAGGGGGAGTTTGTGAATCACATGCAAGTTTACCAACTTGAAAGCATGATGATGATGAAAACAAATGACCATTGCTTGTAGTAAAAGTTTTCCATCAATTTCCGCTGCACATCTCTTTAAACTCAATCATTTTCCATTTTTGAAACAAAAACTACAAGTAATTGAAACTCAGATCCTAACACTTATCACTTTCCAAAAACAAGCTTCAGCGCCGGTCGCAAAGCCTTTATTTGGTGCTATAGTTTCTGCTGATTATGTCGCACCACCAGAATACAAATTGTGTAAAGATGATAATGGTGACGAGAAAGAAAGGAATGCTGAATTAGAATGGTTGTTGACATTCAAAGAAAAGCGCAGCGACTGGTTCTTGAAGAAAGTCATTGAAGAGAAGAAGAAAGTTTCTCAAAAGGCAAAGAAAGTTGAAACATGTTGATTGATGAAGAGGAACCTGAAAATGTACAACCTAAGGCTGGTTCAAGTGCTTCAGTGAACATTGAGAGTCATGAAACAGAAAAGACTACTCAAGAAGATGATGTTATCTCTGCAACATCTGAAAAGGATGAAGATAGCGATGATTCATTAGAAATAGCTACAAAGAAAGCTATCCCTGAGAAAGAAGTAGAGAAGGTTAAAGAAACTGACGCTGATTATGAACCAGAGTTAGAAAAGGGTTCAGATGAGGAGAGACCAAAGAAAAAGGCCAAAAGAGTTAAGTCTTCTGCAACATATACATCTTTGAAGACTACAGGGTCTCCGAGTACTAAAGGTAAGAAAACACAGAAGCCAAAAAGCCGACGCTATATTGGAAAGAAGAAAGGCACAGAAGTCACACAAGAACCTTCTGCTGCAAAAGAATCAGGAGTTACACAAGAACCTCTTGCGGCTGAAAAGATTCAAACTTCTGCAGTTCAAGAGACGATTGTGCAGACAGGAGTTACACAAGAACCTCCTGAGTCTGATTTACTTGAAATTCCAATAATAGAGTCTCAAGATCCACCTACTTTTTCACAACCAGAAAGTTCTATTTATAAAGAAGTTCCAACACCGAAGAGTACGCCAAAGCCCACACCAAAGACTATTCTGAGGTCAAAGCTCTTTGGAAACATCCCTGATGAACCTGTTAATATTCAAGATTTGAATGATTTCTTTCTAGAATCTGATGTTGATGAACTTGAAAAGAGAGTTAAAGTTCTGGAAGACAAAGTATCAAAAAATGAAGTTGAGAAAGCTGCGTTGGAACAGTTGGTGAAACAAAGTGAAGTCGAGAAAGAAATCTTGAATGATAAAGTGAAATTCTTGGAAGGTGATCGTGGTTATCTTAAAGCCCTAATTGAAAGCCTGCAGGATGCAAATGAAAGACTGCAGAAAGAGATTGCTAAGCTACGATCAGAGAGGGATTTGAATGATCGAAGGTTTTCAGGCTACAAAAGGTATTATCGAACAGTTTGCGAATTGATTTTGCTGCTGAATATGTTCAATTAGATCTGCCAGAAGCGAAAGAAAGGAAGAAAAAGAAATTGCTGAACAGGGGAAATGCAAACATGTGATAGAAAGTATGCGTGAGATAACGGAGCCTGTGATCAAATCTACTAAAGCTTCAGAGTCTGAGATCATTTCTGAGAAAGAGACTAAGCAGATTGACGATGAAGAAGCTGACGATGATAATGATGAAGAACCTGTTGATGATAAGAAAGACGACTCCAATAACGGTGATGGAAATAATGATGATCAGGGTGGAGTTGGATTGAAAGTTGTTGATGCCAGAGTATCTGATGAGTTTGATTTTTCCTCACTACTAAGCGATGATACAAATATGATGGAAGATCAAAATCAGGGGGAGCAAACAGGGCAAACAGGGAAAACTGATGAAGATATGATTGATGTTATTGTTGCAAATCCTGTTGCTGCTATGCCTGCGAAACCAATGATATTGATGTTAGAACATAATGTCGAGGAAGGTGAATTTGTTCACAACTATTCGAAGGAAGATTTGGCTAAGCTACTGAATGTTGATGCTGAAACGTTTGATTTCGATTTTGAAGAGCAAACGGTGAACATAGATACATTTGAACCAAACGAGTACTGCTATAAAAGAAGGTCTGATGCTGACGATTACAACAAAGTTATTATTGAAGATTGGTCGTTAGATGATGAAAAAGATGAATCAGAAAAGTACGTTGGTCAGAATACATATAGTTTTCCGACATTTGAAGAAATGTACGAGCAGCTTAATGAAGATTTATTGAAAGAAAAAGTAGCCGAGTCTGTACGAGAAGGAAAAGTGCCAAAGCCGTTGACAAAGGAAGAGATTGCTAAAGCAAAGAAGTCCTGGTTCAAAGAAATGCCGAGAGAAAGAAAATTTTAACGTCCATTAGCTTTCTTTACCAGAGATGCGTACATATCATTGGGTGACATACTTAGTTGGGGTTGGTTGAAAGAATTGAATGTTTACGCCATAAAAAGAGAATATGGGGTTCAATACTTCTGACACATGGCAGATTTTAGCACGTTACCATATTGGGATGTGGAAGAGTTAGTACAGACGAGGAACGTTAGCTACAACATGAAGTTTATTGATCAGTTGCTATGGAAGATGATTACATTTGAAGCAACGCAAGGGTTCAAGTACTGGAAACCATTCATTCCAAAGCGTTGAATCAAAACAAACAAGAAGACTGGTGAAAAAGATATAACATTGATTATGAAGCGTCCGCGAGCGATGAGAAACATGCTCCTGATGCCTATTGAACAGGATTTCTATCCATTGTTTAAGTAGTGGCAAGTTGATCCTACTACATGCGAAGCAGTGATAGTGTTGAAATTTGAAGAACACTTGGATATTGCAAAAGAAAGATCAGTTGAAGTGTTAAAGAATGAAGGTATGTGGGGATTATGGAGGATGATTCATATACTAGACCCGATATGGTTAGTGAATTGCTCGAAGGAAGATATTAAATGTTTATAGGAGCATTTGAATTTTGGAGGATCGCAGGACTTAAAATGTTTGTAGGAGCATTTGATGGTAGGAGGGTTGTTGATGATCTGGTCCTGTTGTTGAGGAGGGTTAGTAGGATTTGCAGCAAGGGCTTGTTGTACTTGTACTACGATGTCAGGCAATATCGTGGCCATTTGATTCGCGATATGAGTGGCCAAACGTTCCCGAGACTTTTACGAATTCCTACTCCTTCGATGCTGTCTAGACGACATCTACAGGATCATAAAATGAGAAGATTGTGAGTTTATGGTGTCTTTTTAGGTGTCATGTGTCTTTAGGAAAAATGAAATTAACATAAATATCAATAATGCAACTACATCCAAAGGATGTCTTGGGTTCGCTCATGTTGGGCCTCAAATGTCCCCCATACCTTCACCTACATAGTCATGTGGGCCCCCATGGCTATTGGCTTGGTAGGATTCACATTAGTATTGGCAATTTAACACTCGCATCCCCCGAATGCTAACCACAAAATATGTTCATGAGATGTTTGGTCGGAACGTGTCCAGGTGTAGACACAATGACAACTCAAAGTGGGATTAGCTCTCACGACGTTTGGTATAGCATGCTTTGGCCTAATAGGTATTTCGTACTCTCATCGTTAGTCCCCAGGTAGGCAAACTGGTCCTTTATTTTGAATTTATACGAATGCCAGCCTAGACAGGACGTTCCGACTACCGGTACTAGTACCCTTCCAGTTACTACATGCCCGTCATGAGAACTCACTTTGATGAGATTTGAAAACACGAAAATCATTGTAAAATCAATCATGATGTGGTTTGTGCTTGCATAGATGTGATATGTTATGATCATACGATTTCATGATAGGCATTATTTGATAATACATACTTATGAACATGCTTGAACAATATCAAATGTAACATTTAACATAAACATATAAACATCATGAAATTTGGCATATAACACACAAAATTCTTATAAGTTTCTAATCGACTATAGTATAGGCTCTAAGGGTCTAATAACCTATCCTATATCCCTATAGTCATGGCTCTGATACCAATCTGTCACACCCCGACCCGCAGCGGAAATAAGAGTCGGAGCATAATTGGGTTATCACCAAAGCACATGACATTTACTATTATGTTTCATAATTAAATGAAGTCAAAGTTACATTTCTCAAACATCCAAACATGTTCATTCAATACAAGGGAAAATAACCAAACATAATAATCCAAATACTAAATCGTTTTATTTCTTCTAATCCAGGTCCTATGTGTTCCTAGCTGCTGCTGGTTCACCTGTATCATGTGTAAAATGGGAGGTTTTGGGTCAACATAAGTTGGCGAGTGAACCTTATAGATAAACATTTGATAATGATTTTATGGTTAGTTTATCGATAAAATATTGTGCATAATCATAAACGAGCACATGTATGTAATCAAACATTGGCAAATATCAGTTACAATTATACCATACATTAACATTTGATAGCATACATGAACATACCAATATCATATGATAACTAACATAAATGAACTGTGCGATCAAGGCTCAATCAAACGGAGCCGATCGTATTGCATGAACTGGAAATGTAAATTGAACTGTGCGCTCAAGGCTCAATCAAACGGAGCCGAACGTATTGCATGAACTGGAAATGTAAATTGAACTGTGCACTCAAGGCTCAATCAAACGGAGCCGAGCGTATTGCATGTATTGAAATGTAAAATGAAATGACCGATCAAGGCTCAATCAAACGGAGCCGATCGTGCGGGCACGCCAAGATCAACCGCATAATTAAATGGGGATCCGACTCAACCTCGATGGATGGGGAGCCGCGGCCTCGGCAATTGCATGTACTGAAATAATAATTTTCATACAATAATAACTACTTAAAAGCAACAAACTAATACACATGTCATGATATGATATATGCACAATAACTTGGTTATAATATGTAAATAAACAAGACACATGATACACCCCAAAAACGTGATTAAAACGGGGAATTTGAAGGGTTCACTCACATTGGGTGCGTTGAATTTGAGATGGTGAGATGCGCACGATTTAGACGAGCGAGTCAACGAGGAATCACTAACCTAAATAATAATGGAAAAATATATTAAATGGATGGATTTTATTAAGGATTTTAATGGGATTTTTAGATATATTTTTGTGAGTTTATGGCTATTTTCTATCCTTAAAAATGTTATTTTTAAGTATTTTTAATTGATTTTTAAATTAAAATAAACAAATAAATATATAAAAAAATATTATTATTTTACTGTTTGACCGTTGACCGTTGACCGGTTCGGTCAGCGGTAATTGTTGCGCCAAGCGGGATTCGAACCGGTGACCTTCAGTTCACGTGCACGTAGCTCTACCAACTGAGCTACGTGACTAACCCGTTAGAAACTCAGTTTTAATTATATTTATATACTTATTCGAATTAACCGAGAATACCTTTATTTACAAAAACGTTTTAATTCAATTGACCGGTGCTTGGGACAGGGTTCGAACGCGCTTCATGAAGTTTATCTTGCACACAGTCCACCGCTGGACTGTGTGTCTAACCCGGTTATATTCTTGATTTATATTATACTTAACAACTACCTGTTTTAACCCGGTTAGTTCATGTTTAAAAAGAAGGATGTTATTACGCAAGGCGTGTGTGTATTAAGGTTCGAACTCGGAACGTGTATAAGAACTTTGCACACAGTCCACCGCTGGACTGTGTGTCTAACCCGTTTATTATCCGAATTTTAATTACTCTTATCCCGCTTTTAAGTTCGTCTTCTTCATTACGATTACCGATTTTACTCAAACATCTGGTTCATGATTTAACTGATTAATAAACATGACGACTAGCTTGAATGTACAAAACCGAACAGTTTGGGGAAAGAATATACCGAACAGGTTGTCTTCCTTAAGGAGTCCGGCGAGAATCAGACAGCTCTGTTTTTGGACCTCCGGCTGAGAGAGTCTATCAACAGAATTAAGGAATTAGATTTGAAATTGAACCAGGGTACATTGATTATTAGTACGTTTGAATGTGCTTGCCGTTAGCTAGCGAGTTTCCGGCAATTCCAGAATTTCTCCGGCGAACCCAGAAAATCCAGCAAAATCTTCTGTGGCTGATTTTGGGTGATGGATTAATGTTAGTAGAGTTCTAACAATAGATTGAAATCGCAAGGAAGGAATATCTTACCGGTTTGTGTCGAACACGGTTTTCCGGCGATTTCTGCAGAGAATTCCGGCGAACAGTTTTAGGTGCTCAAATGATTTGAAAACGCGACGAAAAAGAAATGGAGTGTTGTTGTGACAGTTCTGAATCGCACAAATGATTGGAACTTGAATTAGTTTGGAGTTTGATAACTTTTCGGTTTCAAAAACTGAAATTGATGAAACTTTATGTTCATTCATTACAGACTTAATCAGAAACCGATATACATCGGTTATAAGTTGGCCAGATGAAATCGAAGCGATTTGGCGATCGGTTTACCGATTTCTGTTATGCAGATGGCATTAACGGTTGATTTAAGTTTGCGTATAAGATCCAATTGTTTTCCTAAGGTTAACAGAAAACACTTGGTGGCGGAGTGGTTTGGGGACAGAAAGATAAGTTGTTGGCGACAGCTGACCCGGGTTCAAGTCCCGGCAGCTACAATTGATTTTTATTTATTTTATTTTAACTTTTTATCCAATTTAATTTTTATAGTTTAGTTTATTTATTAATTATGTAACGTTTAAACTCAAAATAACAATAATTAATTAATGTATCTTCATAACTTGGTATTTGATTACAAAACGGAGCGGGTTTTGGAGACCCGTTTTTTACAAATGTTACAGTATCCCCTACTTTTAGGAATTTCGTCCCGAAATTTAAACAGTTGAAGTAGTAGGAAAAAGGTGAGGGTATTTTTCACGCATTGAGTCTTCACGTTCCCAAGTAAACTCAGGTCCCCGTTTCGACTCCCAGCGTACCCTAACAATAGGAATGCGACTTCGTCGTAGACGCTTTTCTCCATAGTCCATAATCTCCACTGGTCTTTCAATAAAATGCATGGATTCATCGATCTGAATATCTTCCAGTGGAATATGAAGATTCTCATCAGCGAGGCACTTCTTCAAGTTCGACACGTGGAATGTGGGATGAATCCTGTCGAGTTCTTCCGGTAGGTCAAGCTTGTATGCTACAGGACCTACTCTTTCGAGTATCTTGAAAGGTCCTATGTAACGTGGTGCTAGCTTTCCCTTTTGACCAAAACAAACTACTCCCTTCCACGGTGATACTTTTAAAAGTACATTATCACCAATGCTAAACTCCAAGAGCTTCCGTCGTTTATCTGCGTAACTCTTTTGACGACTTTGAGCCGCTAGAAGATTGTTTCGAATTTGATGAATCTTATCTGTGGTTTCTTGGATCAATTCTGGACCAGTAATTTGTGCTTCCCCAATTTCGTGCCAACAAACAGGAAATCGGCACTTTCGACCATATAAAGCTTCAAAAGGTGCCATGCCGATGCTAGAATGATAGCTGTTGTTGTACGAAAATTCAACTAACGGTAGGTGGGCGTCCCAATTTCCCTTGAAGTCTAAGACACATGCTCTAAACTTGTCTTCAAGAGGTTGAATGGTGCGCTCAGACTGTCCATCAGTTTGAGGATGATAGGCGGTACTGAGATCTAATCGAGTGCCCATAGCGGATTGTACTGCTTGCCATGTTCGTGAGGTGAAACGACCATCACGATCAGAAATAATACTTACTGGTACTCCATGCCGGCTTACGATTTCGCTGATATAAATACGAGCAAGCTTTTCGTTCTTGAAATCTTCTCGAATAGGGATAAAATGAGCTGATTTTGTAAGTCGGTCTATAATCACCCATATAGTGTCATACCCACTAGAAGTGCGAGGTAACCCGGTAATGAAATCCATGGTTATATTTTCCCACTTCCATACAGGTATTTCCGGTTGGACTAGAAGTCCTGAGGGTCTTTGGTGTTCAGCCTTCACCTTAGAACATGTGAGACACTTGGAAACAAAAACGGCAATATCTTTCTTCATTCCAGGCCACCAATAGGTGTACCGTAGGTCTTGATACATCTTATCGGCTCCTGGGTGTATAGAATATCGCGTCTTATGAGCTTCATGCATGAGTGTTTCACGAAGATTGATGTGGTTAGGAATCCATATACGATCTAGGTAATACAAAATACCATCAGATTTAGTTTCAAGTTTTAGCTCGGCTCCACAGGACATCTCTTTTTGTACATCTTCCTCTGTTATTGAAACGTGTTGAGCTTCTCGAATTTGATCCTTAATATTGGTTATAATTTGCGAACATAGAAGATGAATGGAGTTCGCATAACCCTTTCGACTAAGTGCATCAGCCACCACATTTGCTTTACCAGGGTGGTATCTGATTTCACAGTCGTAATCATTTAGGAGCTCGACCCATCTTCGTTGCCTCATATTTAACTCTTTCTGATTGAAGATATGTTGAAGACTCTTGTTGTCAGTGTATATTTCACACTTCGTACCATAGAGATAATGTCTCCATATCTTAAGAGCGAATACCACGGCTCTAAGTTCAAGGTCATGAGTGGTGTAGTTCTTCTCGTGTGTCTTGAGTTGCCTTGAGGCATAAGCTATGACTTTTCCCCTTTGCATGAGAACGCAACCTAATCCTTGCCCTGACGCGTCGCAATAGACTACAAAATCATCACAACCTTCAGGAAGAGTGAGGATTGGTGCATCACAAAGTTTTTGCTTGAGAGTTTGAAAAGCTTCTTCTTGCTTGGGTCCCCATACAAAAGGTTTCCCTTTATGGGTTAAAGTCGTGAGTGGCACCGCAATGCGAGAGAAGTTTGAAATGAACCGACGATAATAGCCAGCTAGTCCAAGAAAAGACCTTACTTCAGTTGGTGTACGTGGAGCTTGCCATTCTTGAACTGCTTTGATCTTTGATGGGTCCACATGTATTCCTTTGTCATTGACTACATGCCTGAGAAATTGCACCTCTTTTAACCAGAATTCACATTTAGAGAACTTGGCATAAAGCTTTTCCTTTTCTAGAAGTGCAAGAACAAGTCGTAGATGACGCTCATGATCAGCTTTAGATTTTGAATAGATAAGAATATCGTCGATGAATACAATAACAAATCGATCAAGGTAAGGTTTGCAGACTCTATTCATTAGGTCCATGAAAACAGCTGGTGCGTTGGTTAATCCAAACGGCATAACCATGAATTCATAGTGACCATATCGAGTTCGAAAAGCAGTTTTAGGGACGTCTTCTTCATGCACTCTAAGTTGATGATAGCCAGATCGAAGGTCGATTTTCGAAAAGCAACTGGCACCTTGTAGTTGGTCAAGCAGATCATCTATGCGAGGTAAAGGATAACGATTTTTGATAGTTAATTTGTTGAGCTCTCTGTAGTCGATGCACATGCGAAAAGATCCATCTTTCTTCTTTACAAAAAGTACAGGTGCACCCCAAGGCGATGAGCTGGGGCGTATGAATCCCTTGTCAGTCAACTCTTGCAATTGACTGGCTAGCTCTTGCATTTCAGAGGGGGCTAACCTATATGGAGATTTTGCCACTGGTGTAGCACCAGGTATAAGATCGATACGGAATTCGACATCTCTGATTGGAGGAAGTCCTTAAATGTCGTCAGGAAAGACTTGTGGAAAATCTTTTACAACAGGAATATCTTCAAGTTTCTTTTCTGAGGTCCCCTTCTTGATGATATGGGCTAAAAACGCGACATAATTCTTGCGAAGGTATTTTTGAGCTTGGAGACAAGACATTAAGTTGAGCCCTTTCGCCGAGGTTTCTCCAATGATTCGAAGAGTCTGACCGTTTGAAAGAGGAATACGAATAAATTTCTCACGACATACAACTTCCGCATGATGTTGACTGAGCCAATCCATTCCGATTATGATGTCGAAACTTCCCAGCTTCATAGGAATAAGATCGACTGAGAAATCGTGGTCGTTTAGGGTGAGCGTACAATTGCGTAAAATAGAGTCTAATGAAACAGGTTTTCCGTCCGCAACTTCCACCGTTATGGATTCCGCGAGCTTATCCCGATCTTTACTTAAGATAGGTTCAAATTCTAATGACACGAAACTTCTATCCGCACCAGTATCAAATAACATAGAGGCATATCTACCATTTATAAGAAACGTACCGTTGACCACATTTCCGTCAGCTCTGGCCTGGTTTGCGTTAATATTGAAAGCTCTTCCTCTAGTAGGTGGAGGAGCTTGGTTTGCTTGATTCACAGGGTTGGCTTGGGCCTGAGCATGAATAATATTGACCAGCCTTGGACATGTGTTTCTGAAATGACTTGGATCGCCGCAGTTGAAACAAGCCCGCGCAGGTTGGCCCATAGGGTAATTGGGTTGATAGTATGTTTGGGCCAAATGTTGAGTGGGTGGAAATGGTAGTTGTTGTTGTGCTTGACCCATTAGCTGTTGGTGGGTTTGGGTTATAGGTTGGTGGCGGTTTGTTCGTTGAAGCGTGCGGCAGTTTTGAACAGTGTGTCCGGCGCGACCGCAGCCGGTACAGTATTGGCAAGGATAGTCAGGGGAGTGGTGATACTGACAACGGTTACATTTTGGTAGTGGCCCTGTGTATGGTTTTCTGTATGGCGTGGGTGGAGGAGTGGCTTGAGTGATGGGTGCAGCAGGAATAGGGGTGTTGGTTTGGGTGACTGCAAAGTTCCTGGTGTTACGCTTCCTCTTGTTAGCAAATTTAGAGGAAGGAGTGTGGTGGTTTGAGGTTTGTCCCTCAGCAGGGGTTTTCTTCTTTTCCTCCTTGAACTTCCCGTTGCGAATTCGGTTTTCGGTCAGTTCTGTTGCCAACTCCATGGCAGCTTCGAGTGTTACCGGTGAAACGCAGAGGACCGAATCTTGGATTTTCGAGGGAAGTCCTCGAATGTAATGTTCGATCAGACGGTAGGTTGGAGTGAATAAGTTTGGAACCATTTGGTTCAACTCCAAGAACCCTTTGTTGTAGGTAGAGTGATCACCATCTTTTTGCTTCAAGGCATGAAATTCATCCTCCAATTTCTTAATTTCACTTCTAGGACAGAATCGCCTAGTCATGATTTCCCTTAACTCCTCCCAAGTTAAGGCCATCGCATCTTCCGTTCCCCTCTTTCCTTTCTCAGTATTCCACCAAGTGAGAGCTACCCCAAGTAGTCTCCCGGTGGCATAACGAACTTTGCGATCCTCAGGACAATCGCAGTTTAAGAACACGTTTTCCATCTCCTCGAACCAATGTAGGAGAGCAGTGACTCCCTCAGTCCCTTCGAATTTTGGAGGATCGCAGGACTTAAAATGTTTGTAGGAGCATTTGATGGTAGGAGGGTTGTTGATGATCTGGTCCTGTTGTTGAGGAGGGTTAGTAGGATTTGCAGCAAGGGCTTGTTGTACTTGTACTACGATGTCAGGCAATATCGTGGCCATTTGATTCGCGATATGAGTGGCCAAACGTTCCCGAGACTTTTCCGAATTCCTACTCCTTCGATGCTGTCTAGACGACATCTACAGGATCATAAAATGAGAAGATTGTGAGTTTATGGTGTCTTTTTAGGTGTCATGTGTCTTTAGGAAAAATGAAATTAACATAAATATCAATAATGCAACTACATCCAAAGGATGTCTTGGGTTCGCTCATGTTGGGCCTCAAATGTCCCCCATACCTTCACCTACATAGTCATGTGGGCCCCCATGGCTATTGGCTTGGTAGGATTCACATTAGTATTGGCAATTTAACACTCGCATCCCCCGAATGCTAACCACAAAATATGTTCATGAGATGTTTGGTCGGAACGTGTCCAGGTGTAGACACAATGACAACTCAAAGTGGGATTAGCTCTCACGACGTTTGGTATAGCATGCTTTGGCCTAATAGGTATTTCGTACTCTCATCGTTAGTCCCCAGGTAGGCAAACTGGTCCTTTATTTTGAATTTATACGAATGCCAGCCTAGACAGGACGTTCCGACTACCGGTACTAGTACCCTTCCAGTTACTACATGCCCGTCATGAGAACTCACTTTGATGAGATTTGAAAACACGAAAATCATTGTAAAATCAATCATGATGTGGTTTGTGCTTGCATAGATGTGATATGTTATGATCATACGATTTCATGATAGGCATTATTTGATAATACATACTTATGAACATGCTTGAACAATATCAAATGTAACATTTAACATAAACATATAAACATCATGAAATTTGGCATATAACACACAAAATTCTTATAAGTTTCTAATCGACTATAGTATAGGCTCTAAGGGTCTAATAACCTATCCTATATCCCTATAGTCATGGCTCTGATACCAATCTGTCACACCCCGACCCGCAGCGGAAATAAGAGTCGGAGCATAATTGGGTTATCACCAAAGCACATGACATTTACTATTATGTTTCATAATTAAATGAAGTCAAAGTTACATTTCTCAAACATCCAAACATGTTCATTCAATACAAGGGAAAATAACCAAACATAATAATCCAAATACTAAATCGTTTTATTTCTTCTAATCCAGGTCCTATGTGTTCCTAGCTGCTGCTGGTTCACCTGTATCATGTGTAAAATGGGAGGTTTTGGGTCAACATAAGTTGGCGAGTGAACCTTATAGATAAACATTTGATAATGATTTTATGGTTAGTTTATCGATAAAATATTGTGCATAATCATAAACGAGCACATGTATGTAATCAAACATTGGCAAATATCAGTTACAATTATACCATACATTAACATTTGATAGCATACATGAACATACCAATATCATATGATAACTAACATAAATGAACTGTGCGATCAAGGCTCAATCAAACGGAGCCGATCGTATTGCATGAACTGGAAATGTAAATTGAACTGTGCGCTCAAGGCTCAATCAAACGGAGCCGAGCGTATTGCATGTATTGAAATGTAAAATGAAATGACCGATCAAGGCTCAATCAAACGGAGCCGATCGTGCGGGCACGCCAAGATCAACCGCATAATTAAATGGGGATCCAACTCAACCTCGATGGATGGGGAGCCGCGGCCTCGGCAATTGCATGTACTGAAATAATAATTTTCATACAATAATAACTACTTAAAAGCAACAAACTAATACACATGTCATGATATGATATATGCACAATAACTTGGTTATAATATGTAAATAAACAAGTCACATGATACACCCCAAAAACGTGATTAAAACGGGGAATTTGAAGGGTTCACTCACATTAGGTGCGTTGAATTTGAGATGGTGAGATGCGCACGATTTAGACGAGCGAGTCAACGAGGAATCACTAACCTAAATAATAATGGAAAAATATATTAAATGGATGGATTTTATTAAGGATTTTAATGGGATTTTTAGATATATTTTTGTGAGTTTATGGCTATTTTCTATCCTTAAAAATGTTATTTTTAAGTATTTTTAATTGATTTTTAAATTAAAATAAACAAATAAATATATAAAAAAATATTATTATTTTACTGTTTGACCGTTGACCGTTGACCGGTTCGGTCAGCGGTAATTGTTGCGCCAAGCGGGATTCGAACCGGTGACCTTCAGTTCACGTGCACGTAGCTCTACCAACTGAGCTACGTGACTAACCCGTTAGAAACTCAGTTTTAATTATATTTATATACTTATTCGAATTAACCGAGAATACCTTTATTTACAAAAACGTTTTAATTCAATTGACCGGTGCTTGGGACAGGGTTCGAACGCGCTTCATGAAGTTTATCTTGCACACAGTCCACCGCTGGACTGTGTGTCTAACCCGGTTATATTCTTGATTTATATTATACTTAACAACTACCTGTTTTAACCCGGTTAGTTCATGTTTAAAAAGAAGGATGTTATTACGCAAGGCGTGTGTGTATTAAGGTTCGAACTCGGAACGTGTATAAGAACTTTGCACACAGTCCACCGCTGGACTGTGTGTCTAACCCGTTTATTATCCGAATTTTAATTACTCTTATCCCGCTTTTAAGTTCGTCTTCTTCATTACGATTACCGATTTTACTCAAACATCTGGTTCATGATTTAACTGATTAATAAACATGACGACTAGCTTGAATGTACAAAACCGAACAGTTTGGGGAAAGAATATACCGGACAGGTTGTCTTCCTTAAGGAGTCCGGCGAGAATCAGACAGCTCTGTTTTTGGACCTCCGGCTGAGAGAGTCTATCAACAGAATTAAGGAATTAGATTTGAAATTGAACCAGGGTACATTGATTATTAGTACGTTTGAATGTGCTTACCGTTAGCTAGCGAGTTTCCGGCAATTCCAGAATTTCTCCGGCGAACCCAGAAAATCCAGCAAAATCTTCTGTGGCTGATTTTGGGTGATGGATTAATGTTAGTAGAGTTCTAACAATAGATTGAAATCGCAAGGAAGGAATATCTTACCGGTTTGTGTCGAACACGGTTTTCCGGCGATTTCTGCAGAGAATTCCGGCGAACAGTTTTAGGTGCTCAAATGATTTGAAAACGCGACGAAAAAGAAATGGAGTGTTGTTGTGACAGTTCTGAATCGCACAAATGATTGGAACTTGAATTAGTTTGGAGTTTGATAACTTTTCGGTTTCAAAAACTGAAATTGATGAAACTTTATGTTCATTCATTACAGACTTAATCAGAAACCGATATACATCGGTTATAAGTTGGCCAGATGAAATCGAAGCGATTTGGCGATCGGTTTACCGATTTCTGTTATGCAGATGGCATTAACGGTTGATTTAAGTTTGCGTATAAGATCCAATTGTTTTCCTAAGGTTAACAGAAAACACTTGGTAGCGGAGTGGTTTGGGGACAGAAAGATAAGTTGTTGGCGACAGCTGACCCGGGTTCGAGTCCCGGCAGCTACAATTGATTTTTATTTATTTTATTTTAACTTTTTATCCAATTTAATTTTTATAGTTTAGTTTATTTATTAATTATGTAACGTTTAAACTCAAAATAACAATAATTAATTAATGTATCTTCATAACTTGGTATTTGATTACAAAACGGAGCGGGTTTTGGAGACCCGTTTTTTACAAATGTTACAGTATCCCCTACTTTTAGGAATTTCGTCCCGAAATTTAAACAGTTGAAGTAGTAGGAAAAAGGTGAGGGTATTTTTCACGCATTGAGTCTTCACGTTCCCAAGTAAACTCAGGTCCCCGTTTCGACTCCCAGCGTACCCTAACAATAGGAATGCGACTTCGTCGTAGACGCTTTTCTCCATAGTCCATAATCTCCACTGGTCTTTCAATAAAATGCATGGATTCATCGATCTGAATATCTTCCAGTGGAATATGAAGATTCTCATCAGCGAGGCACTTCTTCAAGTTCGACACGTGGAATGTGGGATGAATCCTGTCGAGTTCTTCCGGTAGGTCAAGCTTGTATGCTACAGGACCTACTCTTTCGAGTATCTTGAAAGGTCCTATGTAACGTGGTGCTAGCTTTCCCTTTTGACCAAAACAAACTACTCCCTTCCACGGTGATACTTTTAAAAGTACATTATCACCAATGCTAAACTCCAAGAGCTTCCGTCGTTTATCTGCGTAACTCTTTTGACGACTTTGAGCCGCTAGAAGATTGTTTCGAATTTGATGAATCTTATCTGTGGTTTCTTGGATCAATTCTGGACCAGTAATTTGTGCTTCCCCAATTTCGTGCCAACAAACAGGAAATCGGCACTTTCGACCATATAAAGCTTCAAAAGGTGCCATGCCGATGCTAGAATGATAGCTGTTGTTATCCAATTTAATTTTTATAGTTTAGTTTATTTATTAATTATGTAACGTTTAAACTCAAAATAACAATAATTAATTAATGTATCTTCATAACTTGGTATTTGATTACAAAACGGAGCGGGTTTTGGAGACCCGTTTTTTACAAATGTTACAAAAGTGCCGCCTACTGACCAAATGCCAATTCCAGAGCAAGAACGTAGAAAGAAGCCTTACAAAAACTTCTTTGGACGCTGCAAATAAAGATAGAGTGAAGACTGATCAAGACGAAGACGATATCGAAGGGGGAGTCTGTTAGTACATAATGTCTATGTCTTAGTCTTGGATCGAGTCTGTTTAGATTGGGCTAGATTATGCTAGAAAAGGTTGTATTTATGTGATTAAGACAACAAGTTCGCCTAGAATCATAATGTGAGAACAAGTTCGGCCGAATTTGTTCAAGACAAGTTCGCCCGAACTTGTCTATACCCAGCGAACTTGTTAGTCTATAAATAGGAGCCTTTAGATTTTCATTTGTAACTTTTGCAACTTTGTCACAACAGAGGCGAAACTCTGCCCAATCCTGATCTTACATGTATTTTGACTTAGTGATCAATAAACAACAGTTTAACGAGTAATCTTTGCATATTTGATTAATATGTCACATAATTTCCGCCTATATGAACATTAGATACCAAATTAGGTTCTTGTGCTAATCAAGGAGCGATCTAACAATTTTACGCATTAGTCAAGTTTTAAATTTATAAAACACGATATTGTACTAACACTAAACACACACTTGGGCAAGTGCACCCATCGTGAGCGTAGTATAGTGTGGTAAGATATCGAGGTCGTCCAAGGACACAAGAACTTTTAGTACCGGTTTATCGTCAACGTCTAATCAATCTAAATTTTTGATAAAAGTTTATAAACATAAAATTAAAACTAAAAAATAAAAAGATAAATAAAATGAAAGAAAAGATAAACAAGATAGAATCACTTGGATCCAACTCATCTTTAATGTATCCTTTGATGATTTTCGCACTTTCGGACTTTTTAAGAGATTATCTTAGTTATAGTAGTAGGCCCCTCTTTTGAAGGTGACGTTACCCTCAACCCAGTGGTTTGAGTCAGCAGGGACACAATCCCAAAGGGTCGGAATATTGGAAGATAATTAAATAAGTTATTAATCCGAAAAGTGGTAGGCTCCTCTTTTGAAGGTGATGTTACCCTCGGCTAAGTGGTTTGAGTCAGCAGGGATACAATCCCAAGTAGCCGGTTTAAAGAATTAATAGTAGTTTACATATGAAGGGTTCAAACTATTCGCACCCCCGCCATCCAATACCTTTGGGGCATTGAAGGAGGTCCTAGTAAGCTTGAACCAAGTCCTCGCAAGATCTATACACTGAACGAGACAAACATTTTACCAAACTACCCTTCTAACCTCCTATCGGGTTAGTTAACGCGCTTTATATAGACCGTAAAGACATGAATGAGCAAATCAATGACATCATGAAGAAATAGTACGAAAATTCACTTTCAACATAAGAAACTAGTTATTAAAGTCATTAATACATATCCAAATAAAAAGTGTCTAAAGATTAAAAATCAAAAGTAATACATTAAAGACTTGTCTTCACCAAGTGATGTAAGAGATTAGCCAAGCATGACCTTTGTTTGACAAAAACCCTTACAATCAATCTTGGATCCCGAGACTACTACACACTCTAAAGATGATAGATGGATGATGGTTGTGGGTGTTGGTGTTGTAGTGGTGTTGGAATTGTGGCAAAGTGAGAGAGAAGTGGTTTGCCAAGGGATGCCTTTGAAGTGAACCAAGCACCCCTTTTTATAGTCAAAACAGAGGCCCAGCCACGGCCCTGTGTCCAGTGGGCACGACCCGTGGCCATCATCCTTCTCTTCCTTCATTTATTGCATCTGACAGCAGAGGGCCGTACACGACCCCGTGTCCTCTAGGCACGGCCCCGTGGTCAACTGTTCGCTGTACTATCTGGATTATGCAAATCTTATAGTTGACCATGCGCCATGTTGGTCTGGGCACGGCCCCGTGGTGGGCGTAGAAGCATCTGCAGGTTTTGTCTTGAAGTGTAGGGTCTGACCACGCCCCGTGTTCGTCTGGGCACGACCTCGTGGTCATCTTCTGTAATCTTGTTTTTGTCTTTTGGGGTGTTGCTGAGGGGTCGGACATGGCTTGTTATTCCTTCTTTTCGTATTTATGTTGATTTTGGCTGCTTATTTGCTTCTTTTGTTCGTTTAAGTTCTTTTTATCCTGAAAATACAAAAGTAACAAAGAAACGTGCTTTTTCCAACATTAATACTAAAAAATGGTTAGTTTTATGCCTCATTTGATGTAATTTATATGTTGCATTTTGCACACATCAAATATCCCTACACATGAATCTTTCTTTGTCCTCAAGCAAAACTCTTTAAATATGGCTTACACACCCAAATGAAATAGGTAGAGAAGAAGTTTTGTGGCTTGTCTTTGAGTGTCGGGAATCCAAGATCTTTATTTAAATTTTGTTTTTATTTTAGAGTTAATTACTGCTTTCGTCCCTGTGATTTGTCAAAATCACTATTTCAGTCCATTAGTTTAAATATTGCGTTTTCAGTCCCTGTGGTTCCACTTTCGTAACTATTTCAGTCCACTCACCTAACACCGTCTATTTATTCTGTTAAGTTTTAATGAAATGACTAAATTGCTCGTGCAAAACATCTTCCCCCGCCCCATTTTTCGGTCATCTTCTCCGACGACCCCATATTTTTCCGGTCATCTTCTCCAGGGACCCCATATTTTTCCAGTCATCTTCTCCGACGACCATATCTTTTCCGGCGACCCTCTATAACCCTATTGATCTTTCTGTTTGCGGCAACCAGTCACCATCACCGGTCGACCACGTTTTTCCGGCGACTGAGCCTTTTTAATACACTAAATCCAAAACGTTTGTATTTAAGGTCAGCCGCCGTTAAATGTTTCGGCAAATCTTCAGGTTGAGCATAGCGACACGAGTTGAAGAAATTGAAAGTGAATTGAGATGGGACCAGGTCGCATGAGGTCCGAAATCATGTATTTATACACAATCGAGGTGGTTAACGTAACGTAACGGAAACAAGTTAAAAACGATTTGATTAGATGTTACGGGTTCGCCAGAAAAGCCGGAAGAGATGACCGTAGAGGTGGGTTTCACATTCTGTTTGATTTTGGAAGTTTCAATTATATAGGTCCTGTGGATTTAAGTCTTTAGAAAAAAAATAGCTTAAAGATTTAATCTCTTTTCTTTTCTTTAAAATAATAAACTGTATCCACATCCATATGCAAACTGATAAAAGAATTTAATTGTATTGGATTCATAAATTAGTAATTACAAATTTGGAATGGATTTACGTAAGATTAAATATTACTGTATTTGAGAAATAATACATTTCCAACAAAAGAAAGATCAATAGAGTTATGGAGGGTCGTCAGAGGAGATGACCGGAAAAATATGGGGTCGCCAGAGAAGATGACCGGAAAAAATGGGGTGGGGGAAAGAAGTTTTGCTGGGGCAATTTAGTAATTTCATCAAATCTTAACAGAATAAATAAACGGTGTTAAATGAGTGGACTGAAATAGTTACGAAAGTGAAACCACAGGGACTGAAATCGCAATTTTTAAACTAATTGACTGAAATAGTGATTTTTGACAAACCACATGGACGAAAACAATAATTAATTCTTTATTTTATTTACAATCCTATTTGTCATGATTTATTTAGAACGTTTTTAAGGAAAATTATTTATTTTGGGCATAACATGCCTCCTTAAAATTCTATTTATATACAAGTTCACGTACCTCACAAGAGATCACTCAACACTCAGCTGAAGATGTATTTTTGTGATATCGCTTGATTCCGGTTTGGAACTTATTTCTACCATATGCTTGTCAAGCGATCAAACCTCCTCCTTTTTAACTATAAACCTTTGTGAGTATCAAGAGTACTTTGAAAGGGTTAGGCTTGGGCTAGGGGTAGGTGATTTTTCGGTTAGTGGTTAGTAAAACGGCGAAAAGTGTAAAAAGCGTCGGTTATCGTAAAACTTGTTTATTTCAATATTTATTTAAACCAAGCATTTTCAAACAACATTTTTGAAGGAACTTGTTTGGTTATTGAAAAAGCTATTGTTATATGTATATATTTTTTACTAAAATAAATGGGTTTGAAAGGAAAAGGGTTTTGGTGGGTAATGGATGTTTGTTTTGCGGGTTTGAAATGAAAATGTTTAGACTCAAAGGGGTTAACTAGGGGGTTTTGGTAGTGGGTAAAAAGAAAGGAAAATAATGGTTTTGAATGAAAAATGGGTTAGTCCTAGTGCCTCCATTATTTACTTACTTGGGTTTATGTTGGTAAGGATTGGGAATGTATCTTCTTGGCAAGTTCTAGAGTCGTAAGAACCAAGCGGCTATTCACACAAGAAACGAAAATGAGCATTTAATTTAAAGATGTATGAATGTATGCTCGATAAAGGCTCAAAGCTCACTTAATGTGGGAATGGGTTCATAATGTAAACAAGTATAATCAAATTTTAAAAAGATTTGTCATGCCCTTTTTATAATTTTCTTATTTAGCTCTTTTTATCATGACGCTATCGGTTGTAAATTTGTAAAAACATAACTTTTTTAGAACTTGTTATTCCCAAATTAAACAAAGACAAGTAAAAAAAAATTGAGAAATTTTGAAAAAGATTTGGAGTGATTCGCGGTTCCAATAGAGTTTTGTGTAAGGCTTGTTATTAGGACTTGCTAGATTCAAAGTGTTAGTCCCCCCCCCCCCCTTAAACTACACATTGTCCTCAATGTGTCCAATAATAAATTTTTCGGTTGATTCGAATGCGTAAAAGCGTGTTAAAAACAAAATTTTATGTTACTAGGCATCTGGCCACGGGCCCGTGTTGACTGGGCACGGCCCCGTGGTCATATTGCCAGTATCAAAACTTACAGAAAATTGAGCACGGGGCGTGTTTGATGGACACGACCCTTGGTCAGGAGATCGAAGACAAACAACAGGTTTAGGGTATGGGCACGGGGGCATGTTTAGTGAACACGACCCCGTGGTGTCAATCTGCAATTGCTGAATTTCAGGTTTCTGGTTTTTGCGTATGGTATCCGGGCTCGTTTAGCACTAATTTTTAGTGCACTTAGACATCCTGTACCTGTTGTACCAATATTACACCACACAAAGCATACTACAATACCAAATCCTACATTACGAGTGTTTACGATCCATCATCACCATAAACAGAAAAATAAAATGCGGAAAAGTAAAAGTTGTTCTAAAGAGTAAATTCTTCAAACCACGACACGCAGGCCGGCAAATTGTCTAAAAGGGTAAAGAGATTAACCTTACATCGTACTCGTTACCCATCATCTTACCGTCATGGTCACCACTTAGTCCATGTCCTCGTCCTCCTCACCATGATACGCCATGTGCTCCCGGATGTATGTGATGTCTCCTTGCATAGTAGTAATGGAACGTTCCATCGCTCCAACCCAGGTGTTGACATTGCTAGCCATGTTATACGTGTTGCGGGTGCATAAGAGGTTTTCCTGCAAAAGGTCAGTTAAACTTTGAAAATTAGGAAACCCGCCTCCTTGAGAGGAGGAACCCGTCTGGTAGCCGTGGTATTGAGGAGGAGGACGGTTGGGTCGTCAGGGAGGGCTAAGATTTCTTTCGGGCCCCACGTATTTCCTTGAGCATTCCGGAAGCGGATAGTTCCGTCATCCATGTCTTTGATGAACCCCATGGCCCGACATTGGGCTATATCGACCTTTTTATACTTTGCACATTTAGTAAATGACTTTGGAACACGATAGACATAGTTTTTAAATAGCTTGTAGATCCATCCCCCAAAGAAGATCGGTGTGGGTGGAGTAGCCATTTGGTTTAGGTGCATGTTCTTGAGGAGTATGTAGGTGACATCAAGTGGTTGACGGGTGTGGATGTAGTGGAGGCAGGTGAGGTCACGAAGGCTTACCACTCCCGAGCTATCTCGCCTTTGATTGAGTGAGTTGCTTAAGACTCGGTGGATGTATCAGTAGAGCAGGTCTCGCAACTGAGAGCTTTTGGTGATGGCCGGGTTGTATGGTCCATCTCCAATTGCAGACCATGTTGTTTGCCTCATGTTGACCGGAATTTCACGGAGACCACCCATGACATTCTCTTCAGCTGATTCATTCTCGGTGTATAACCCGATGTTAACACCAAACTAGGCCATAGAGATGGAGAGAAGTTGCCCGACACATCTGAACTCAACAGCATCTGAATCAAACGGGTCCGCCTTGGTGTCAAACTTGAAGGTGCTATAGAACTCCATATTATACTCGTAGATGGAGTGGAGCTTTTTGTCAAGAACGGCTTGAAGTAGACCTATGACTAGCATATCATATCGACCTTTTTGACCCACGGCGTCCAGGATTTCATAACATGTCTGTCTTGGCGCTTCTTCTGGCCTCGTTTGAAGGACTCAAAGCGGTTTTGGTACTCCCATTCCGAGGTCTTAAACTTCAGGAACTTGCTTTCCATTGCTAAATGAGAGAACCAATGTATAATTAGTGCATTACGATTTAAATTTCGAAAAAAACTGAAAACAGAGAGTTGAACATGGCCCCGTGGTCATCTGCCACGCACCGTGTTCATCTGGTTTTCCTGGCCACGCTCTGTGGTGGCTGACCACGACCCCGTGGTCAGGCCACTGTTACTGCAAAAATTCATTTTTCGACCCGGTTTCGAAAAGTTGAAAATTTTTGGTTGAGTAGGGGCGGTTTTTCCCGAAAATGAAACCCCAAGTTCCGTTTCTCCAAAAACAACCCGTTTGCCCTATCAATTTTAACTTCTCCGGTTCAAAAGCAAGGGTTCATGACTTATACTTGAAATCGGGTGATTTGGCGATCAATTGTGGTTGATTTGCTCTTTACAACATGAATGCATACTACTAATACTAGATTTATACAGAAATTTGAAGGTTAATTAGGTTCTAGTTCAAGAACCCTAGGTTTTCCCCAAATTTCTTGATATTATACTACATGCAAATCGCTAACCTATCTAGAAAAAGTGTAAGAATCATACCTTGCGGATGTTAAACGGAGAGAAAACGTGAAAGGTGACAGAAAATCGCCGGTGAACCAGAGAGTTTTCGGGGAAACGGGTCATGGTGGAATGAAGAGTAGTTAAGAGAAAGGGGTTTATACCCGTCTGCACGCCGACCACGTCCCCGTGTTTAGGTCTGTTTCTTTTTGTGTGTGTACGTGTGAGCGACCGTTTTCCCGAAAAAGGTTCCCCAAGTTATCTTACCTATTTCGAAGTTCTTCCGATGTTTACTACCTACAAGACATGACGTTAATTTACATATATATACAAACGTTTGTTTAATCATACCTCGCTTGTTTGAAGCGAAATTTCTTCCTCCTCATCCTCAATGAATCCTTGGTAGTGTTTAAGCCTTTGTCCGTTAACCTTGAATGGAATGCTATTTCGAGATTTGATATCAACTGCACCGTGTGGGAAGATATGGGTGATGGAAAAAGGTCCCTACCATCTAGACTTTAATTTTCCGGGAAATAATCAAAGTTGTGAATTAAACAATAGCACTTGATCTCCTTCTCGAAATTCATAAGGTTTAGTATGTTTGTCATGTAAATTCTTTATGTGTTCCTTATAAATTTCAGAGTTAGAGTATGCTTGAGTTCTCAATTCATCTAATTCGTGTAAGTGAAAAATCGATTTTTACCGGCGGTTTCATGGTCTAAGTTTACGTTTTTTAATGCCCAGTAGGCCCTATATGCTATTTCTACGGGCAAATGGAAACTTTTTCGATAAACTAGCTTATATGGGGTGGTTCCTATTGTTCTTCTGAAAGCGGTTTGAAAAGCCCATAAAGCGTCGTCTAATTTTTCGGCCCATTCTTTTCTATTTAACCCTACGGTTTTTTTGAGTATTCGTTTTAAACCTCTATTGGTCACTTCAGCTTGTCCGTTTGTTTGAGGATGATAAGCGGTAGAAATTCGGTGATGGACCCCATATCGTGTTAAAAAAATTTTCGAGTTGATGATTACAGAAATTGGTGCCTCTATAACTTATTAAAGCTTTTGGAGTGCCGAAACGAGCGAATAATCATTTCAAGAATCTTACCACAACTCTTCCATCGTTTGTTGGAATAGAGCTTCGGCTTCGGCCCATTTTGACAAGTAATCCATGGCCACAAGTACATATTTGTTTCCTTTTGATGGTGGGAAAGGACCCATGAAGTCTAACCCCCACACATCAAAAAATTCACATACAAGAATACCATTTTGTGGCATTTCGTTTTTGGAAGAAATATTACCTGATCGTTGGCATGCATCACATGTCTTGATAAAATTTTGTGCGTCTTTGAAAATGGTTGGCCAATAGAATCCTGAATCAAATACCTTTCGAGCGGTACTAGTGGCTCCGTGATGTCCTCCGTAAGGTCCTTCATGACAATGGCAGAGAATTTTTCCTGCTTCACTACCATGTACGCATCGTCGGATGAGTTGGTCAGCACAAATTCTGAAAAGATATGGATCTTCCCAAAAGTAGTGTTTCACATCGGCAAAGAAGTTTTTTCTTTGATGATGTGACCATCCCTTTACAACTATCCCACTAGCTAGGTAGTTGGCGTAGTCGGCGTACTATGGTTCTTCCCGATATTCCACCATTTCTAAAGATTTAGTTGGGAATTTTTCGTTGATGAGCTCGTCCCTAGTTGCCTCCAAAGCTGGATCTTCCAAGGGAGATAGGTGATCTGCGACGGTGTTTTCAGCTCCTCTCTTGTCTTTTATTTCGATGTCAAATTCTTGGAGGAGTAGAATCCATCTGATTAAACGTGGTTTGGCATCCTATTTTTTAAACAAATAACGAATGGCTGCATGGTTTGTATAAACTATTGTTTTAGAAAGAAAAAGATAAGAACGAAATTTATCAAAAGCAAATACTACAGCTAATAACTCTTTCTCTGTTGTGGTATAATTTTCTTGTGCATCATTAAGAGTTTTACTAGCATAGTATATTGGATGAAAATGCTTATCTTTTCGTCGTCCCAAGACTGCTCCAACTGCAAAGTCACTTGCATCACACATGATTTCAAAAGGTAATCTCCAATCGGGCGCTATCATGATTGGTGTGTTGACTAGCATTTCTTTTAGTGTTAAAAATGCATGGTTGCAATCCTTGTCAAAGATAAATGGTTCACCTTTTTCAAGTAATTTAGTTAGAGGTCTTGAGATTTTCGAAAAGTCTTTGATAAATCGCCTATAAAATCTAGCATGCCCTAAGAAACTTCTTATGGCTCTAACGGAGGATGGGGGTGGTAATCGAGAGATAGTGTCGATTTTAGCTCTATCAACCTCCATTCCTTCGCTTGAGATTTTGTGACCAAGTACTATTCCCTCCATAACCATGAAATGACATTTTTCCCAATTAAGGGCGAGGTTAGTTTCCTCACATCGGGATAGCATTCGTTCGAGGTTATCGAAGCACTGTTCATATGAATTTCCAAAGATAGAGAAGTCATCCATGAAAACTTCCATGGTCTTTTCTATTATATCATGGAAAATGGCCACCATGCAACGTTGGAAGGTTGCGGGGGCATTACATAGACCAAAAGGCATGCGTCGATAAGCGAAATTTCTGTAGGGACATGTGAAGGTTGTTTTTTCTTGGTCTTCTGGGGCTATCGGTATTTGAAAGTAACCTGAAAAACCATCTAAAGAACAATAAAATTTGTGACCGGATAGTCTTTCTAACATTTGATCAATAAAAGGTAAAGGGAAGTGGTCTTTCCTTGTTACCTCATTTAATCGACGATAGTCTATACAAACTCTCCATCCGGTGACGGTCCTTGTTGGTATCAGTTCGTTTTTTTTTCATTGGTTACTACCGTCATTCTTCCTTTTTTGGGAACTACTTAAACGAGACTCACCCATGGGCTATCAGAAATTGGGTAGATGAGTCTGGCATCAAGTAGTTTGATGATTTCGTTTTTAACCACTTCTTGATCATTTGGATTAACTCTACATTGTGGTTGTATTACCGATTTGTAGTCATCCTCCTTTAAAATTTTGTGTGTGCACATGGAAGGGTTTATTCCTTTTATATCTACAAGCTTCCATGCAATCGCGTTTTTATGTTTTTTCAAAAGTGAAATTAGTTTTTCTTTTTCTAAACTAGTTAATTTTGAAGAAATAATTACTGGTAATTTACCATGCTCGTCTAGAAAAGCGTATTCCAAACCTTTTGGGAGCTCTTTGAGCTCAAGTGGTGGGTCTTTAGGAGATTCCTTATTTGGTTGCTCTTAGTCGAGGACCAAAAAGGCTTGTTCAATGGCGTCCTCTTCTTGGACAAGTTGGCCGAGTTCTTCTTCCGTATCGGGTGGTTCATCTTCATCTTCAATTAAAGGGTCGTCGTTGCCGAATGGGTACTTTATGGATTGGTCAAGATTGACATACCTTTTGTCGGCCCCTAATTGAATTGGTAGGTTGTTTTGCTTCCGGTTGATCAATGCTTGATGGGTTTTCATAAAAGGTCGTCCGAACACAAGTGGGGTATCATCGAGAATGATGAAGTCGGTTGGGACCACCATTTGGTTTGTTTGTACCAACACATCCTCAACTACTCCCTTCGATTTTATCATCTTTCGATTGGATAGAGAAATGGGGATTTGAAGTGGAGAAAAACCAGTATTATTTAATTTTTCGAAAATATAGTTAGGCATTATGATAACACATAGATCTTTGTCGATGGTGATATTACTAATAAAGCTATTTTGAAAAAAACATGGAACTGGTGTTATGTTAATTCCAAATTGTTCATCTTTTATCAGCGTAGTTTGATCATTTGTTAATTTGATGCTAACCATTTCGTCAATTTTAGCGTAAGCGTTTAACTCTTTTAAAAACTTAGCATGAGTGGGCGCTAAACAATGATTTTCGAAAGAAGGTGACAAAATGTTAATTTCTTGAAAATTTGATTCTTTTTTGAAATTTTCGTTTCCGGACTTACCTTCTTCTTCTTCTTTTGGCCCATGCGTTGGTTTTTCACTTATTTGTTCTTCCATTTTTAATTCTTCGATTATTACTTCCTTGGTACAAACAGCCTCTTCCCTTTCTCGGGATTCTTTTATTAAACACTCAAGATTTTTGAGAGTTTCTATTATTCTTTCGGCTTCGGGAAGGATGGTCGGTGGTGTGTCGAAATGAGAAGGATAGGTGTCCCAATCAAAGCTTGTCTTTAGAAGTTCAAACCTTGGTTCCTCATAATAGCTATATTGTCACACCCCGACCCGCAGCGGAAATAAGAGTTGGGGCATAATTGGGTTATCACCAAAGCACATGACATTTACTATTATGTTTCATAATTAATGAAGTCAAAGTTACATTTTCAAACATCCAAACATGTTCATTCAATACAAGGGAAAATAACCAAACATAACAATCCAAATACTAAATCGTTTTATTCTTCTAATCCAGGTCCTATGTGTTCCTAGCTGCTGCTGGTTCACCTGTATCATGTGTAAAATGGGAGGTTTTGGGTCAACATAAGTTGGCGAGTGAACCTTATTAGATAAACATTTGATAATGATTTTATGGTTAGTTTATCAATAAAATATTGTGCATATTCATAAAAGAGCAAATGTAAGTAATCAAGCATTGGCAAATAGCAGTTACAATTATAACATACAATAACACTTGATAGCATACATGAATATACCAATAACATACGATAACTAACATAAATGAACTGTGCGATCAAGGCTCAATCAAACGGAGCCGATCGTATTGCATGAACTGGAAATGTAAATTGAACTGTGCGATCAAGGCTCAATCAAACGGAGCCGATCGTATTGCATGAACTGGAAATGTAAATTGAAATGACCGATCAAGGCTCAATCAAACGGAGCCGATCGTGCGGGCACGCCACAGTTCAACCGCATAATAAAATGGGGAACAAGCTCAAACCTCATGGATGGGGAGCTGCGGCCTCGGCAAATGCATGTACTGTAATAATAATTTGCATCCAATAATAACTACTTAACAGCAACAACTAAATACACATGTCATGATATGATGTATGCACAATAGTTTCGTTATAATATGTATATAAACAAAGACACATGATACACCCCAAAAACGTGATTAAAACGGGGAATTTGAAAGGTTCACTCACATTGGGTGCGTTGAATTGGAGATGGTGAGATGCGCACGATTTAGATGAGCGAGTCGACGAGGAGTACTAACTAAATAATAATGGAAAAATATATTAAATGGATGGATGTTATTAAGGATTTTAATGAAATTTTTAGATATATTTTTGTGAGTTTATGGCTATTTTCAATCTTTAAAAAATGTTATTTTTAAGTAATTTTAATTGATTTTTAAATTAATTTAAATAAATAAATATATAAAAAAATATTATTTTTTTAATGTTGACCGTTGACCGTTGACCCGTTCGGTCAGCGGATATTTCTGCGCCGGGTGGGATTCGAACCGGCGACCTTCCGTTCACGTGCACGTAGCTCTACCAACTGAGCTACGTGACTAACCCGTTATAAACTCGGTTTTAATTATATTTATATACTTATTTGAATTAACCGAAAATTCCTTTATTTACAAAAACGTTTTAATTCGATTGGACCGGTGCTCGTGACAAGATTCGAACGCGCGACGTGAAGTTCATGTTGCACACAGTCCACCGCTGGACTGTGTGTCTAACCCGGTTATATTCTTGGTTTTTATTATACTTAACAACTACCTGTTTTAAACCCGGTTTAGTTCATGAATAAAAAGGCATGTTATTTCACAAGGCGTGCGCGTAGCAAGGATCGAACTCGGGACGTGTGTGTGAAACTTGCACACAGTCCACCGCTGGACTGTGTGTCTAACCCGTTTAAAATACCGTTTTTAATTATACTTATGTTCTGTTATAACTTCATCTTCTTCACCGATTACACAGGCAACATAACTCGACTGGTTATGATTGATTTGTGATTTACAAAGTTCTCCGACATCAACAGTTACTCAAAAATAGAGAATGGAGAGAGTTTAAGGAACAGAATATACCGATTGATGTTATTCACTGAATTCCGGCGGAGGTTCGTCGGTACTGGAAATGAACTACGACTGTTGAAACCAATTAACAGCGTTGATCGATTATTCATAAAGTTGAGTCACTTAAACAAGGTTTAGAAGAAGTTTTGGATATCATACCAGTTCACAGTGTGATTCCGGCAGTCTCAGAAACTTTCCGGCGAAGATAAGATTTCCGATAAACGTTGGCTAGGATCGATTCTGATGATAGAGTTGTGTTAGAGACTGATTAATCACATGTTTTAAACCGAAAGAGTCGGAGGAATTACCGTGAGAATGTGAGTCCCGGTTTTCCGGTGACTTGCAGAAATTTTCCGGCGATCTGATTCAGAAGATCTTATGGTTCAGGAATGCGACGAAAATGAAATTGAATATTGTTGTGATAGTTCTGAATCGTGCAAATGATCGGAAACTTGAATTAAATCAGAACTTGATAAATTTTCGGTTTCAAAAGCCGAAAATGATAGGACTTAAAGTTTAATCAATTTTGACTTAATTAGAAACCGTCGCACATCGGTTATAACTGAAATTGTGAGGTAAACAATCGATTTGACGATTGATTTACCGATTACCGGTTTTCAGATGGTAACATCGATTAAACTGAGTTTGTGTATAAGTTTCATTTGCTTTCCTAAAGTTAACAGAAATCACATTGTGGCGGAGTGGTTTAGGAAAAGGATGTTAAGTCATTGAGTGACTCAGCTGACCCGGGTTCGAGTCCCGGCAGCTTCAAATGTTTTTTATTTATTTTATTTTAACTTTTTATCAAACATAATTTTTATAGTTTAGTTTATTTATTAATTATGTATCGTTTTAACTCAAAATAACCATAAATAATTAATGCACTTTCATAACTTGGTACTTGATTACAAAACGGAGCGGGTTTTGGAGACCCGATTTTTTTACAAATGTTACATATATGAGGTGGATGGTTGGAAAAGGTCAAAATATTGTACCGAATGAGGGTTGCCGCAAATGGTATAATATTCTTCCTCATAATCATCCTCTAGGTAGTAGTGAGTGTAATCTCCCAAGTAATGATTCATGAGGAACTACTCAGTAGATTACAGAGTCTCGGAGCCAGAAAATAAAAATTTAAAACAGAAACAGAAGCTCACCATGGCCGCGTGTCCGATTGGGCACGGCCCGTGGTCAAATTCTATATCTGGGCGTTTGAAAAAAATGTTTTAGTAACCTGCAGCACGGGGGCGTGTCCAATGGGCACGGCCCATGTTCAGCTTACTGTAAAACCTAAAATTCCTAAAATAAGAAAACGAGCGCGCAGTTTTGAAAATGTTTTAAAAATGATTAGGCCGTCGATTTTAAGCTTTCTTAAAATCCTTGTGTTCCCGGCAACGGCGCGAAAAACTTGGTGTGCATTGAGCGTATTATATTTTTATTAACATTTTAAGTTCATTTTACGCATTAGTCAAGTTTTAAATTTATAAAACACGATATTGTACTAACACTAAACACACACTTGGGCAAGTGCACCCATCTGAGCGTAGTATAGTGTTAGTAAGATACCGAGGTCGTCCAAGGACACAAAAGCTTTTAGTACCGGTTTATCATCAACGTCAATCTAAATTTTTGATAAAAGTTTTTAAACATAAAATTAAAACTAAAAAATAAGAAGATAAATAAAATGAAAGAAAAGATAAACAAGATAGAATCATTTGGATCCAACTCATTTTAATGTATCCTTTGATAATTTTCGCACTTTTGGACTTTTTAAGAGATTATCTTAGTTATCGTAGTAGGTCCCTCTTTTGAAGGTGATGTTACCCTCAACCCAGTGGTTTGAGTCAGCAGGGATACAATCCCAAAGGGTCAGAATATTGGAAGATAATTAAATAAGTTATTAATGCGAAAAGTGGTAGGCCCCTCTTTTGAAGGTGACGTTACCCTCGGCTAAGTGGTTTGAGTCAGTAGGGATACAATCCCAAGTAGCCGCTTTAAAATATTAATAGTAGTTTACATATGAGGGGTTCAAACTATTCGCACCCCTACCATCCAATACCTTTGGGGCATTGAAGGATGTCCTAGTAAGCTTGAACCAAGTCCTCACAGGATCTATACACTGAACGAGACAAGAATTTTACCAAACCATCCTTCTAACCCCCTATCGGGTTAGTTAACACGCTTTATATAGACCGTAAAGACACGAATGAGCAAAATCAATGACATCATGAAGAAATAGTAGGAAAATCCACTTTCAACATAAGAAACTAGTTATTAAAGTCGTTAATACATATCCAAATAAAAAGTATCAAAAGATTAAAAATCTAAAGTAATACATTAAAGACTTGTCTTCGCCAAGTGATGTAAGAGGTTAGCCAAGCATGGCCTTTGTTTGACAAAAATCCTTACAGTCAATCTTGGATCCCGAGACTACTACACACTCTAAAGATGATAGATGGATGATGGTTGTGGGTGTTGGTGTTGTAGTGGTGGTGGAGTGGTGGCAAAGTGAGAGAGAAGTGGTTTACCAAGGGATGCTTTTGAAGTGAACCAAGGACCCCTATTTATAGTCAAAAGAGAGGCCCGGCCACGGCCCCGTGTCCAGTGGGCACGGCCCGTGGCCATCATCCTTCTCTTACTTCATTTATTGCATCTGACAGCAGAGGGACCCACATGACCCCGTGGCCTCTGGGCACGGCCCCGTGGTCAACTGTTCGCTGTACTATCTGGATTCTGCAAATCTTATAGTTGACCACGCCCCATGTTGGTCTGGGCACGGCCCCGTGGTCATCTTTTGTAATCTTGTTTTTGTCTTTTGGGATGTTGCTGAGGGGTCGGGCATGGCTCGTTATTCCTTATTTTTGTATTTATGTTGGATTTTGCTGCTTATTTGCTTCTTTTGTTCGTTTAAGCTCTTTTTATCTGAAAAATACAAAGGAACAAAGAAACGTGCTTTTTCCAACATTAGTACTAAAAGGGTTAGTTTTATGCCTCATTTGATATAATTTATATGTTGCATTTTGCACACATCTCTGCCCTTCGGATTAAGATCGAAAGGCATCTAGGTACCCGTTTAAGCGATGACCCAAGCAACGAGGGCCTGCAACGGGTAAAGCGGAGGTACATGGAAGTGTTAGATGGGTCCCCCCACACACACTATTATGTACGGCATACGTATCTGGCAAGGTTTCGCAAAATTGATCTCAGAAGAAGGTGCTACGGAGAGCATAGCACAGGTACTTATTGAGTTAAATGCATCTTCGGTGGAGAAGTCATACACCTGCCGAAAAAGGAGGACTAGACGATGAAGCAGACGCCTAAGTGGTGGGTCATTTTTTTTAATGTTACTTGTTATCTCGGCCCCATAAAATCCGTATTGGAAACCATAAATTATGACCGGGCATCAGAGGATTTGAGGGTACGAATGGTTTTGAAGGAGATACGATGGCTAGCGACAATGAAGAGATGGTTGATATAGGTGCCTCCACACCTAATGTTCCACATGTGGAACCCAGTTCTGAGGTACCCGTGTTCCATGTGATGGACATTGTGTGTACCCCAAACGTGGAGCTGAGTATGGGCGGTTTGACGGGCATCAAGAGAGTGCGGTTGAAATGGTCGATTCGGTGTTCATAGGCGCTTCGGATGCGCCGTCCACTTGTGGTGAAGGTACGCTTACCATGAAAAACTACGAAAACGTAGTATTTAAATGTGCGTATTTTTTAAACATTTTCCGTACGGGGTAAAAAACAGGGCATGTTGATTTGCTGCAAGGGAGTCTGAGTGGGATAAACAACACCACAGCCGTTATGGGTGTTTTGGATGAGGTGGAAGGACTTCTAAATAGATGTATGGAAAAATTGGTGTATTTCTCCGTTGCGTTATCAAGCCCATGTTTGAGTTCCTGTTGGTTGGGTGCAAATGGCAGTGTTGAAATGTCAAGCGACGTAGAGGTTCAGGCTGGTGTGGTATGCGCATTGTACGCACCAAGTCGGGGCCTCCCACAGTCTTCCTGTTGTTGACCGTAAGGGTAGCAGGTATGCTGGTGCGCAATATATCTAGTATAACCCCACCTTATAAGATAGAAAAAAACTTATGAATGCTTCGTGATACCTTTGCAGACGTAGAAGGCGCGTGGCGCGCAGCGGGGGACGTAGTTTCTGTAGGTGGGCGTGCAGGTCTAGGAAATATTGTTAGTTAATTTTAATATCTAATTTTATTATGTGACTGATTTTAAAATAAAAAAATCACCTTCTAACCCGAACTATCATGTGGGGATATGTGGACGTAGTGAAAGCGGTTGAGGAGCGTGCGGTTTATAGTGTTTGTCCATTGGGGCACGTGTTAAGTGGATCACTAATTGGTTTAGAACCCGGTGGGTAAAAGATTTAAAAAAAAACCTCGTTTAATGTCATCGTGTCTTTTTACGGTGAATGTTTAAAAAATCGTTTCCTGCTTTTTTAAAAGAAAAAACAGGACCCCTGGCACCTGTTGTTGTTGCCCACCGGGTGGGAGGTGGGGGGGGTAGACAAAAAGTATGATTGCTTAAGGTGGTATGCAAGTATATCTTGTAAAAATCCCACGTGATAAGATAGTAAACTTATGAAAGCTTTGTGATACTTTGGCCGAACCAGGACTGGCGCAGCGCACAACAGGGGACGAAGGGAACGTAGTTGAGGAGCAGGCGGTTGAAAGTGCTTCTTCCGTGGGGTGCACGTCTATTGGATCAAAAGTTGGTTTAGAGCACGGTGGGTAAAAGAGAAAAAAAGGATTGTCATTAAATGTCATTGTGTCTTTTAGGGGTGAATGTTTAAAAAATCTATTCCTACTTTTTTGAAAGAACAAACAGGACCCCTGGTTGACGTGCCAAGCCAACCAAGGTTCAGTTTAGGGATATCTCAGGATGTTATGGGTATCGATGAACGGGAAGGGAGTAAATCTGGTATGAATATCTCTGAGTATAAATTTGAACAGTAGAAAATGTCCATTTGTTGGGGATAGTTGATTTATTTTCTTTTTTACGCAAATGTTTTTTTTCCTTAGTTGATTTATTATTTTTTTTGGTGCAGTAGACACGATAGTTGGTATGAGCGAAGGGGTAGGTGGTGCTGGAGGCCCTTCAGGGCCAACTACCGCCGCTGGGCCCTCATCCAGTCACCCAAGTTTCAGTGAGTGGATGGCCGATGAAACTGGGGATCATAAAGAGAGCACCCACGAAAGTTCTGCAATGGGAGGTGAATTTTCTTCGGGTTCAAAATCGGCGTGTGTTAACCCCCAGCCAGTTATACCTATTCTGGTGAAACCGGTTCGCAGTTTTCGCGAGAAGTCCTACACAGAGGCTGCCCCAGGGGACATCGGCATAGAACTGAAAGAGTTAACCAGAGATGAGCAGAAGGTCTGGGGCTTTCTTTTCCGCAACAGGACTACGGAGGGAAGGATGAAACAAACGATGATGGAACTACGACTCTGGTAATTCGACCGGAAACCGTTACATGAATGCATGCGATGCATGCATTTTTTTAGAGTATACATATATAAGAAGGTTTATGGGTGTCGTTGCGCAAGGACCCATTGGCAAATGTCACAGCGAGGGATGCAACAGAAGAGTTCCCGTGAGTTAAACAAAAAAAACACTAACTTTTTTACATGAGGTGTAAAAAAAAACCTTTTTATGAGGTGTAAAAAAAAACCTTTTTACGTGTGTGATTTTTGCAAGGTATGTGATGACGCAAAGTTGCAGGGACGATTAAAAGGATGAGGGTTTAGCATTTTGTTGTATTATCATTAATAAATAATTTTTTAACCACATCTGCGTATATTAATATTATTATTAATAAATAAAATTAATAATAATACCCCAATAAATAAATATATATTTTTTTCATAACTTTTAAATTCTTTTTACAGCTAATTAAAATTATTTTTGTAGTTTTTTAATCCATGTAGGCATTTATAAGTCATGTTAACATATTTATGAAAAATTTAAATAAATGTCATATAGGATGAATAACCTTCTATTTAAGTAAAATATCTAGGATTGGAACATCAAAATGAACTTTAGTGACTTAATTGGAACAAAAAAAATTATGAGTGACCTAATTGGAACATTTATGAAACTTGGTTACTATTTAGCAAAGTTACCCCGTTTGTAAGATGTAAGGTCTTTTTAACAATACATATAAATACTTCTTAAGCTTACCTTATATTTAAAATTATTCGAAAGCGTCACTTTTTATAAGATCAGCAAACTTTATTACTAAATTACACCATGTCACAGCTGAAATGGAACTCTAAAACCAGATCTTAATACCATACACACTTGCACACACTAAAATAGATACATGGATGTCGATTCTCGATGCACAAATACGGTAAATTACCATGATCTTTTTACCATTTATTTGGGTTCACTCATCGGAGAGAATTACAGCCGGTGGGCGGTGGTGATCATGGTGGTAGAAAGTTTAGAGAAATATTCCGCTTAATCCGGATGAACATTCAACTTCTGTTATGATTCGAAACATTCTAAATAACTAAACGTATGCAATCATCTTCACTTCCTAGTTCAGAAGCAGGCATCGTTTGAATGCTGGATATGCATTTGTAAACTTTACTACTTCAGAAGCAGCTTGGAGGTTTCATGTGTCTATAAAAGGAAAAAATGGGATTTGTTTCAAAGTAAAAAATTGCTGACGTCAGTCGTGCAAGAATTCAGGTGCTTGCAGTAATTTGTAAAAATTGTTATTCATAAAATGACGTGTAATAACAAAATACGTTAATCCCTTTTAAGTTTCTTTTTAGCTCTCTAGTCAAATCCTAAATCTAAATAAACTAATACGACACTTACGGACAATAAACGTCACGATACTGAATGTCACTGACACGACCTGTACGGCCAAAATACGCGATAGCATGGAACAATAGTGACAATACACGTCATAATACGACACTTAATGACAAAATACGTCAAGTACTGATCTGGTAGGACGCGTATACATACAAAATGGCACGTTGGACTACAAGTGAAATCAAAACAGAATCACATGAAATCATGGAATACGGCAACACACGTAACTGAACTTATCCGGAGCATGCCGTATAGACCATATACTTCATAAAATGACTTGTAATAACAAAATACGTCAAAACTCGACAAGTATAGGTGCGTTTTTTAATTAAAATCAAATTTAAAAAAAAATAAAAACTACCAAAACGCCGAGCTTTGGCCAAAGCTCGAAGTATTACCCTAAAGCGCTGAGCTTTGACCAAAGCTAAGCATATAGGTCTGCCCCTGACGCGCTAAGCTTTGGCCAAAGCTCGGGGCTTCAGGGTGTGAAAATAAGATGACGGGTGTTTGAATAGCATGACCCTATGTATATATATATAAACCAGGCCTCTTTAGAGGAGATACGATGGAGGTTTTTGTGACCGTTGGTAGTTTGCGGTTATTTGTTGAGTATAGCAGTTATTTGGTAGTTTGACGGTTATTTGTTTAGAGCCGGTAAGGGCGGGTATTTGGTTAACGGATACGCCGGTTGACCGGAACTTATGATTGTGTGAATGTGAAACGGCGCGTTAAAAGGCAAACGAAGTTGCAAATTGTATAATAGGGTTATATATATATATATATATATATATATATATATATATATATATATTATACATCAACTTGGCATATTATATAAATATTACTATTCTTGATGTGTATTAATTTATAACATTTCAAGGAATAATACCTTTCTTTGTTCTTTTTGTTTTTTTGTTATTTTTGTATTTTTTTAACAACAAACATAAAAGAGTTTAGTTTTCTTTATTAAATTTTGTTTGTGTTTTTTTTTCCGGATTTGGTCGTCGTTCCTTTACTACTTAGCAAAGTATTTGCTTATCACATTTAGTCCATTGAGTTTTTTACCCCTTTGAGTTTCTAATACATGTTGCTATAAATTTAACTTTGTTTTTTCATCAGGTGAGTTACTTGGTGTTAAAAATTTGTGTTTATATTTTACGTCGCTTTTTTTATTTTGGTCGTCGTTCGGTTGCTGCTTAACAGGGTTTTTACTCCCCGCCCCACAATACTGGTAACACGGTTTTGCGGCACCATCCTGCACTACAACTCTTAAGGCTAATATACATATACATATATATATATACATATATATATACATATATATATATATATAAGTATATACATTACAATTACTATTATTATATTATATATTAAATTTTATGAAAATGAAACAATGGAAAATAATAAATTTAAAAATACAATATACAAAAAAGACAATGATAAATAACAAATTTAATAGTATAATAAAATAATAATTGCTATATATAGGTATAACCTAAAGTTAGTTAATATTAAAATCAAGATAAATATAAGATATTTAAGAATAATTATTATACTATTTAACTCATTATTTATTATTGTCCTTTTTATACTATTATATTGTAAAATTTACTATTTCTCTCTCTCATATATATATATATATATATATATATATATATATATATATATGGAACCGCTAAAATGAAAACCACCACGAATTGCGAGAACCGTGAGAACTATACCATACGGGGCGAGTTGGGCAAAAAGTTTTTTTCATAAACGTAGATGAATATATTATACACATCTTTAAAAAAATTTCAAAAAAAAATTGTCGTGTATTTAGTTTTGACCACCACAAGCTTTTTTTTACGGTAACATAAAACTTAAAACACCATGCCAAGAACGTTAAGTAGTGTGTTTTAAGTGTTAAAGTGTTTTTTAAATTGCACGTCTATAATACATTGCATTGTGTTTTAAATTGTTATGTTTGGCGTTTTTCTTGCCAAAACAACCCAAAACATTATGGCTAAGTTCAAAACATGATGCCTACATGTTAATTTCTATGCCTTCTCACACTTCTCACGAAAAGGGTCTTTTTTACAGGAACCTCACTATATATATATATATATATATAAGCTAGGGTTAGTGTAAAAAATGGTGGTTTTGTGAGAAATGTAAGAAGTGTTTTAAGCCCTTAGATCTTTTAGTTAATGGTTGAGATCAAGAAGGGCTTAGAATGTAAATTATGTTTTATTTTTTTTACTAATTTGGCTAGATTAGGGGTAATAGTGTCTTTTTATATTGTATTTTTAAATAAAGAAACTGTCATCAACTTTAATGCACATGTAACTTCCACCCTTTTTTTTAACGTCAATAACTTTTTATACGTAATGTTTTTAAAAAAAATAAATTACATCATATAAACAAGCTTTTTTTTATCTTCAATATGAGTACCATATTGTTATATTTATATAGACAAAAAAAATTACGAATAACACATACTGGACTGCAGGTTTAAAACACCATGAATGCATGTTTAAAACACCATACGAAGAACACATACAGCACTGCTGGTTTAAAACACCATGAATGCATGTTTAAAAACACATACGAAGAACACATACCGGACTGCAAGTTTAAAACACCATGAATGCAGGTTTAAAACACCATACAAATAACACATACTGGACTGCAGGTTTAAAAACCATACGAAGAATCAATTGGCGGTGGTTATTGAAGGGTGGCGGTTATGGAAAGTTATCAATTAATTAAATTAATGAGAAAATTACATGTTTACCCTTTTGAATTAATTTAGATTGAGGACACATGTCATTTCCACAATATTTCTCACACTTCTCACACTTTGGGCATTTTGTACATGATCCTCTACCTATATACATATATATATATAGAGAGTAAGGTTCATTCGAGAACCACCTTTATTGTGAGAACCGCGAGAACCACCTTTATTGCAAAATAAAATCTAAAAAATTCAAAAAAGCACTCAAAATTTTTTTTAATATTTTTTAATAAAAAACGTTATATTTCGTTACCAAAAAAAACTTTTTTTTTTCGAGTAACAGTTATCCATGCACATGTGCATATGTATCATAACTTCGACAAATTCAGTAATACGTTATCACTAGTAGACAATTGCAATTTAATTTACAATATCATCCATAACACACCCAATTTTACATTAAATTCACATGTGCATCATTATGTATAACCATTATATATCATGTGTTGGTACAAAAAGTTTGTGATTTTAAATGATGAAGTAGGCTCATATATATGTTTTTTGGTTAGTTATATCTAGTGTTGATGGGTTCATTATAGTTGTCACTTTATGATGTAATATATTGATTGAATGGTATAAACGGTGTTGATATACATGTAATAAAGTGAAAAATATTGGTGTTGGTATTGTATTATAAATGGTAGGATGTAATGGTATTGTATTATGGATGGTAGGAGGTAATGGAAGTGTATTATGGATGGTATGATTGATGAAAGAGAAAGTGTATTCAAAGTAGTGTACCAAAACACCTTATTTCATGTTGATACATATAGATGCACATGTGCTTTTCTTATATTGGTAACGTAAAAAGTAGTGTATTACACATGGTAGTGTAAATAAAGTACAATTATCTAATGTTTCTAATGTATTACGAAATTTGTTAAAGAAATGCTGAAAATGCACATGTGCATGGTAGTGTATTATGGATGGTATGATAGATAAAAGAGAAAATGTATTCAAATTAGTGTACCGAAACACCTTATTTCATGTTGATATATAGATGCAAATGTGCATTGCTAATATTGGTAACGTAAAAAGTAGTGTGTTACACATGGTAGTGTAAATGAAAGTATAATTATCTAATGTTTGTAATGTATTACGGAATTTGTCAAAGAAATGACGAAAATGCACATGTGCATGGATAGTTGGTACTCAAAAAACAATTTTGAAATTTTTTTTATTGTTGAGTAAATATAACGAATTTTTCAAAAAAAGATATTAAAAAAACAAAAAGAAAAAAAATTGGTATTTTTTTAGGTATTACTGTTTGTGTTTATATTGGTTCTCGTGGTTCTCGCAATAAAGGTTGGTTCCTAACGGATCCTTGTCCTATATATATATATATATATATATATATATATATAGAGAGAGAGAGAGAGAGAGAGAGAGAGAGTCATGAGAAAACTAGATATAAATGAGAAAACTAGAAAATACTAAAAAAGCCAAAAAAAAAAAAAAAAGCATAAAAAACATACAAATTTTTTATTTTTTTACAATTTTTTATAAAAAATCGCTGCATTTTATGTATAAAAAAACTTTTTTTTCAAAAAAAAAACTTGTACTGCATATGTGCACTATATGTGTACTACACATGTGCATTATATGTTTATGTTGCACATGTGCATTATATGTTTTTTTTTTATTTTGTTAAAAGTTTTTTTATATAATATATATAGCGAATTTTAATAAAAAAAATAAAAAAATTTGATTTTTTTTTTTTGACTTTTTTAGTTAGTTTTTTTGTTTTCTCGTTTAAACTAGTTTTCTCATGATTCATACCACCTTGAGTTGTGAGAACTGTAGAAACCAATATAAGTCATTGGTTAAAATTGGTTTAATGGATAAGATTAAAAGACAATAAAAGTAGTTGTAATCATTGTGCTTTAATTAATGAGTTTTTGGTTTTAGTGGGATAAGGGTAAATTGGTATTTTTACTAGCTCTTTAATGATTGGTAATTAAAATTGTAATCATTGTGCTTTAATTAATGTTTATGATTTAATTAATGTGATTTAATTAATTTTATTTTTGAATCATTCAGTAAGAAAATTATTTTACGTAGGGTTCAGACTTCTTTATGCGCGGGTTCAAACTTTTTTTACGCGCCGGTTTTAATTTTTTTTACGTGCGGTTTTGATCTTTTTTCGCGCGGTTTTAAATTTTTCTTACGCGCTGTTCTAGAACTTTTTTTATGCGCCAGTTTAGAACTTCTCTTTACGCGCCGGTTTTAAACTTTTTTTACGCGCGGGTTTAAAATTTTTTTACGCGCCGTTTTAGAAACTTTTTTTACGTGCGGTTTTAAACTTTTTTACGCGCGATTATAAACTTTTTTACGCATCGGTTTTAAACTTTTTTTACGCGCCAGTTTTAAACTTTTTTACGCGCCGGTTTTCATGGTTTAAAACTTTTTTACGGGTCGGTTTAGAACTTTTTTTACGCGCGGTTTTAAACTTTTTTTACGCGATGGTTTAAAACTTTTTTACGGGTCGGTTTAGAACTTTTTTTACGCGCGGTTTTAAACTTTTTTTACGCGCCGGTATAAAAGATTTTTACGTGCGGTTTTAAACTTTTTTTACGAGCCGGTTTTAAACTTTTTTTACGCGCCAGTATAAAAGATTTTTTACGCGCGGTTTTAAACTTTTTTTACGAGCCGGTTTTAAATTTTTTTACGCGCCGGTATAAAACGCGCGGTTTTAAACTTTTTTTACGCGCCGGTTTTAAACTTTTTTTACGCCCGGGTTTAAACATTTTTTACGCGTGATTTTAAACTTTACAATAAAAAAAATATTTTATGCAAAACAAAAATATTTTATTTTTACAAAAAACTTTTTTACAATTATTTTTACGCCAAACATCTTTTTACGCCCCCGACACCCCGATTTCGGGTTTATAAAATTTGAGGATCTTACCAAACGAACTCACCTAAAAATCACGACTCAATAGTGTCTCATGTTGAATTTAAAATAGAAGAGAGAGAAAAAATATGACATGTTGAGTTTTAAATAGAAGAGAGAGAAAAGATGTGACATGTTGAGTTTTAAATAGAAGAGAGAAAAGATGTGACATGGGAAGTAAAAGACTAAAATACCCTTTTGATTTAATTTGGTTATGGGTGATGTGTAAATATGTTATTGGATGATAGGGGTTCTTATGGTTCTCGCAACTGAGATTGGTTCTCTCTTGAACCGAATCCTATATATATATATATATATATATATATATATATATATATTATGGTTCTCGCAACTGAGATTGGTTCTCTCTTGAACCGAATCCTATATATATATATATATATGTGTGTGTGTGTGTGTGTGTGTGTGTGTGTGTGTAGGGTAGGATTCATGCAAGAACCACATTTATTGCGAGAACCGCGAGAACCAATGTGAAAAAAATACCTAAAAAAATCTAAAAAACACACAAAAAAATATATTTTTTTTCTAAATCGCTAAATTTCGTTACCAAAATTTTTTTTTCGTGTAACAATAATCCAGGCACTTGTGCATCCTTAATACAGTAATAGTAATAGACAAATGCACTCTCACTTTCACTATAATCCGTAATATACTACATTTTATATTACCAATATTAAAAATGCACATGTGCATCATTATGTATAATGTAACATCCGTCAAAAACGGATTTACCAAAACCGCTCCGTTTATCAACCGAACAGTCAGTCAAAAATTTCCTTACGAATTAAATGCCCAAAATATTTTTAAACGATCCGTAATCAATTATTATACGGGAATATATATTTAGTTTTTGAAAAACTGTCAAAAATCGCAAAATAAAAATGATTTGTTTCTGCCGGGTTTCGAACCCGGGTCTGTACCGAATCAGCAAACGAACTTAACACATACACACAAACCACTGCGCCACTTATTCTGTTTGATGAATAATAGAATCATTTAATTCATAAAGGGACGTTACGAATTCAAAACCGGCGCCCAAACAGTTCAGTCGTCGGAATCCCGGAAATCTCGCGAGTCTTAACTACAATTTACGTTATATACGTAAACCATTAACCAGACATCGGTTATAACCGATGTTTGAAGTCCGCGACCAAAACCATAACCGCCGGGAAATTTAAATCAGTGAACACAGTCGGAAATCAGACCAGATTCTTCAACGATTTGCCTTATAAATTCACCCACAACCGACTTCAAACCTTTTCGCTCAAAAATACACCTCTTCTCGGCGTAATTCCACTCGCCGGAACTTTTCTGTTCGTCGCCGGAAAACCGGTTTCCCCATTGCCGAGCCTTACTGAGCCCCTGAAGCTTATACCGGAGATACCCATACTTTTTCCAAGCCTTCCGGAGACTTGCTGCTGCAAGACACCTGACGCCGGAGTTGATTGCTGTCGCCGGAGTTCTGCCGGAAAACAGAGGGTCCAGTCGGTATACCTCTTTCGCTTATTTTCTTTATCTTTTCACCTTTATCTTACCTTAATGGACTGAAACACACTAATAAACTGATAAAAATCTTGAACCAGTCGATTTCCGATTTCTGGTTCTAACTGGATGAAGAAGACGATGTATTTCTGTATCATATAAGTATAATATAAATCATGAAATTAATCGGGTTAGACACACAGTCCAGCGGTGGACTGTGTGCACATATAAAACGCAAAACGTCTCAAGTTCGAATCCCGTCTCACACACGCTGCCTTAATAAAAACCATTTTTTTTTGTTTACTGAACCGGAGTCGCCTTAGATATATGTTAAGTATATTAATAATCGGAATAATAACCAAGTTAAACACACAGTCCAGCGGTGGACTGTGTGTATGTTTAATCGCACGTCACAAGTTCGAGTCCGGTCTCCTACATCGACCCGGACAATTATTAACTTTTTAAATAGAGTCAGAAATGAAAGCAGATAATTTGTATTTAAGTATAATAAAAGTGGAAATATATAACATGTTAAACACACAGTCCAGCGGTGGACTGTGTGTTAGTTTAAACCACAGGTCCCGGGTTCGAGACCTGTGGAGTGCATGTCCGAGTCGCCTTAAACTGTTTTTAAAAAAAAATGATTTTCGGTTTAAACTAATTAATATATATATGTAATTAAAATCAGATATATAACGGGTTAGACACGTAGCTCAGTTGGTAGAGCTACGTGCACGCGTACGGGAGGTCTCGGGTTCGAGCCTCACCCAGCGCACAATAACATGCCTTCCGAACCGGTCAACGGTCAGGTCAACGGTCAGTCAAACGGTCAACGGTCAGAAAAAAAATAAATTTTTTTATTATTTTTATTTAATTATTTTAATTAAAAATCAATTACAAATACTTAAAAATAACATTTTTAATGTTAGAAAATAGCCTCAAACTCACAAAAATACACCCAACAATCCTACTAAAATAGATTAATAAAACCCGTTTACTTACCAAACCATAATGCGATTTATCTAGGTTAAATCTCACTCGTGGTTAAAACCACTTCGCGTGCATTCAACGTCATCAACCGAACGCACCCACTGTGAGTGAATCTTACAACTCCCCCTTTTAAATTACACGTTTTGGGGTGTGTCATGTGTTATGAAAATAATTGATTTATTTATTTAAACTTGTGCCATACCACATCATGACCTAAACTTAGATTGTTTTTATTGTTGTGATTTACTTATATTCCTTTTGTCAAATTATATGAAACTCATACATTAAGCCCATCAGTTCCTCGTGAGAGACGAGTTGAACATCGCGTGCTTCAATTCAAATTCATTATTGTTCATGTGTGTATCATTGAGTTTATATTGTTTGTAGTTGTGTCATTCATATTATCATGTTTATGCAAATTCATTCATCAGGCCCCTCAGTTCCTCGTGAGAGACGAGTTGAGCATCGCGTGCCTTTAATTGTTCCATTATTGTTCATGAGTGTTCCATTTAATATCTTATGATTGTTGATTAAGTTACATCTAATTTTACTCATGTTTGGTTGTGCACATATTTCATAATCAATTTAAATAAATTTGTTCAAATGTTTTCCATAGGATTCACTCGCCAACATTATGTTGATCCAAAAACCTTTTTACACATGATACAGGTGAACAGGTTGAAGCAAGGAAAACATAGGATATACCTTAGAAGAGAACAAAGAAGTTTAGATTGTTAGATAGATCATGATGTAACATTTATTGTAAATTTCCATTTAATTTGTATTAATAAATATGAAACGCTTAATAAATGTCATGAGCTTTGATGATAACCCAATCATGCCCCGATCACCTTTTCCGCTGCGGGTCGGGGTGTGACATATAACCTTGATATAACGTGTTTTGAAACAAAAAGTGTGTAATTTTGAATGATGAAGTAGACACATATACATGTTTTTTGGTTAGTTATATCTAGTGATTGATGGTTTAGTTATATTTGTCATTTTATGACGTAATATGTTGTTTGGATTGTATAAAGGGTGTTGTGATGTACATGTAATAAAGATGTAATAAAGTGAAAATATTGGTAATGGTATTGTATTATAGATGGTAGGAGGTAATGGTATTGTAATATGGATGGTAGGAGGTAATGGTAGTATATTCTGGATGTTATGAAAGGGAAAGTGGTATCACTACGTCAAAACTGGGCTACGGCCACACTTTTGCCAAAACAGCCCCGCCATACATTTGAAAAAATGTGTGACTAAAGGTCATTCATAACATTTTAAAACACCTTTAGACACACATTTTATTATTAATGTGGCTATTGTATACCAGTTTAGAACCTTTAGCCACACTTTTAGAAAATAATGTAACATTTATTAGCCACAACTCGAAATGTGTGGCCAAATGTGATTTATTGCCACATATTTTTATTTCATGTGACCAAAAACACATGTAGTTGACATCTTTAGCCACACGTTAAGATAAAATTATGAAATATATTAGCCACACTAGAGAAGTGTGGCCAAATGTGAAATATGACATTTATTAGCCACACTAGAAAAGTGTGACCAAATGTGATCTACAACCACAATTTTGCTTCATGTGACTAAAAATAGATGTATTCGAAACCTTTAGCCACATGTTAAGAAAAAAAACAAACACACTAGAAAAGTGTGGTCAAATGTTATCCACGACCACATTATATGTTTAATGATATGGCCAAAATTCAATACATATGGCCACATATATTATTTTGTGTGACCATAGGTTAGACAATAGTCACACTTAAAATTGCAAAATCTTATATGGTTTTATGTAAACATTCGTCACACCATCGTCATTTTTTTATTCTGTGTGACGAAATATTATAAAATGACATGGAAAAATGTGTAACAAAAATTTTAATTTGCTACATCTTTAAAAAAGTTCTCCCAAAATAATTCATAGTAAAACTTGAACTTCTCCCAAATTATTTCATTCTAAAACTTCCCCAAAATATTTTATCTTAAAGCTTAAAATTCCCTCCAAAAAATTTCATCCAAAACTTACCCCCAAATATTTTATCTTAAAGCTTAAAATTTCCCAAAAAAAAAACTAAACCAAAATTTCCTTCTCAATTAATATTCTCATTTTAAAAATTACTAAAAAAACTTACTACATATTTAAAAATTGAAAATATTATATATTCTAAACTATATTTGTTTTATTCTAAATAATATGTTAATTTATGCATTTTGGTTACGTTTATATACGTTTTTAACGTAAGCATATTAGTACCACTACCAAATTTCACGTATCGAATTGTTTTTGATACCCACTTTTTGGCGTTTTCGGTACTGCTACTTTCGGTCCGGTACGGTACCGGTATTATACCAAATTTCACTTTCAAATACCGGTACCGGGACCGAGCTCATCTCTAATCATATATATATATATGATAAACCATATTGAGCCTTAATGGATCACAATGACCAATAGTGAATCACATCTGTTTTAATGAACCATATTGTTTCACTTGCTGAATAAGTACTCTTTTTATTTAGGTGGATCAACTTGTTGTTGCAGCATTTTATGTTCGTCACTTGTCGAATAGGCTAGATTGAGCATGTGTTGAATATTGTATAGGTTAGAATCGAACACACGACTAAAATACGGAGCGTATAGTGAAATTGGGAACAAGTTCGCCCGAACAAGTTCGCCCGAACTTGTCCATGCACACTCCAGGCGAACTTGTTCAGCTATATATAGGTGTGTTGTTCATTTGTTACTTAAGTTTTTGCAATCCCTACGGGGAGGTGTTGCCGGTCTCCAGGAACTCCGGCAGCTGGACTTAAAGATGTATACTCTTTCGGTATGAATGAGGACTTCCGTTGTATTCTACTTCTACTCCATTCTGTTAATAACATTCTACCAAATCGGCTACGTTTACGCACTAACTTCCGTCTAGAACCGCCTGATCACGGACCTTCAATTGGTATCAGAGCTACGGTTATCACCTACGCTCATGAATTTGGACATTTATGGACATTAGGAGGGGTTTTAGACGTAAATCATCAAATAAACATACAATTCACGGACAAAAAAGTAAAATTGAATGTATAGGATTGTTAGAAAACCATTTTTGACCAGATCTATGGTGGATTCATCTCGAAATTCGAAGAAATAAAGATTCTGGATCGAAAAATGTAAAAATAGGCTGGTTCAAGTTCGCTCGAACTTGATGTTGGCCAACCAAGTTCGCGGAACTTGTATCTTGGAGATCAAGTTCGCCCGAACTTGCATCATTGTGGACAAGTTCGCCCGAACTTGTCCAAGGAGCCTAAAAAAACATGGAAAAATTTTGTTGATCGTATTGATGGGATGACTGTCCAGAAAAAATTTGACGATAGAAATTTTTTCGATGTTTCGATGACCGAACCGGGGTGTTCGGGGACACTGTCTAGAGCTTCAGAGTACAGATTTGGTGATACGATCACAAAATTTTGAAGATAACGGGATAGTCATTGATACCAGTGTAGAAGGTTGATCATTTGGGTGTCGTGACTAGTAATGGGCCTAAACGTTAAATCCGCATTTGTTAAAAACTGAAAGTTCCGGATTTGAGGGGGAATTTCAGTGAAAAATTCCAGTATAGTCAGAATTTGTAAAAATGAGGGGGAATAAAAATTTTACAATATATGAAGATTCTGGCATTTTTGAAATTCGTGACTACTGCAACAGTATCTGGGTGGTTACCGATTGCAGATTATCGGGAAATGCAGAGGATCGAGATTCATCGGGTGATCACAGGAAGTTCAGATTTTTCAGATCATGATACAGAGTGATGCTTAAGGGTTAGAGTCCTGATCTCCGGTGAAGGAATAGTTAGCTGGATTAGCAGTCGTTAGTACCAGTGAGGAACTGAGGACGTTCAAAACGTTCGGCGATGATCTTAGGAATTAATGACTAGCTCCGCAGACGGATGGTTTCTAAATTACCAAGGAGATCTGAAGTTATTCAAGATATAACTGATGATAGCCTTTGGTGGCCATTATTTTTAGTCTTCAAGCAGATGAATCATTCTTCTCTTTGGACTAACCGCCGTTGGATGATGATGTTTGGTGATTAAGTGGCGCTGGTCTACCGGAGATAGCTATATATCTGGCATTGTGACTGAAGAGGAAGAATGTGATTTTGGTCACGGACGTATGTTTTTCAAATTCGATGCATTACCAGATTATTTGTTTCTGATGAAGATTTGCTGATTGAGCAGATTACCGATTTGCTGATCAAATCTTTCTGAAGGGTGCTTAACTGCGATTACGGAAATCGGGATTTCGGATTTTCAAGCGTATTCGTTGATTTGAAATTTTCCAATGCGGTGATTCGAAGATTCTATCAATTGCCGGTTGAGTTTTTGATATTTTAGGAGTGTGCGGAATAAACTCTCGATGCTCAACGCTTATTCAAAAACTGAACTCGGATGCGGTTATCGTCGAAATGGAGAAGTTGTTGCATTGATTAGCTTCAAGTTGGTGGTTATTCGAGAAAATTTGTCGATCAAACAAATCAGAGGAGGTCGGAAACCATGCAACCAAAGATCTGAACTGGAGATTTTAGCGGTATTGAAAGTAGATAATGCAAACCCAGATCATCAATTAAGGGGGAATTTGTTGACGCGTCTCGACGACATCGACAGACACCTTGATTGAAGTTGCCGAATATTCAAACACGGCTCAGAGATTTGAAGATCAAGATCAAGCTTCGACAGTAACGAACAATGGGGAATCTGTTGATTCATTTCGTCACTTGTCGAATAGGCTAGATTGAGCGTTTGTTGAATATTGTATAGGTTAGAATCGAACACACGACCAAAATACGGAGCCTATAGTGAAATTGGGAACAAGTTCGCCCGAACTTGACTTGTGAAGGTCAAGTTCGCCCGAACTTGTCCATGCACACTCCGGGTGAACTTGTTCAGCTATATATAGGTGTGTTGTTCATTTGTTACTTAAGTTTTTGCCATCCCTACGAGGAGTGCTGCCGGATTCTCTCCAGGAACTCCGGCAGCTGGACTTAAAGATGTATACTCTTTCGGTATGAATGAAGACTTCTGTTGTATTCTACTTCTACTCCATTCTGTTAATAACATTCTACGGAATCGGTTACGTTTACGCACTATAGTAACTTCCGTCTAGAACCGCCTGATCACGGACCTTCACTTGTTTTTGTAGATTTATTATCTGAATGAGAGAGCTGAGCTGAGGGTGAGGCCGTGCCTTCTCTGGTTTGGGTATTGCACGCCAACGACAAGCTATTGTGGATCGGTTAAGAGACATCAGAATTGGCCTTCAGTTACAAGTACTCCCCACCCCAACAGCAACATGGTGGCACCACCAGCCCATGGATGCAAATTTGCTGCTCTTTCAAGTTCAAAAGCAGCGAGTATACGGACCTGAAGAAAACAACTTACAAATAGATCTTAATTTATGTGTACAATATTTCTCTTTGCAACTTTTGTAGGACAGGGTTTGATTAGAAGTTTATGTCTTTAATTAGTAGTGTAAATTTAAAACTTATGTATGCGTTTTGGGTTATTATTGTTAATATCATTTGTTTTTAGATTTTCTCATGTATATTTTTTATTTTACAAAAATAAATGAAAACAAAATTCGTAATTACATTAAAGTTGGTACATATAACCACAATAAATATATGTAACCAAAGATTAACTATAGCTACACTTAAAATTACAATAATTTATGTGTCTAGAAATAGTTTTTAGTCACATTTACAATAAATTTATGTGAGCATATAATAAAAACCGATACACATACAGTAAATTCATGGCCGTTGATGTCATTTTGCCACACTTACAGTAAATTCATATGGTCGTTAATATTATTTAGTCACACTTATAGTAAACTTATGGTTGTTGATATCATTTAGTCACACTTTTTAGTGGCTATGTAATAAAAAAATGACCACACTTACACTAATCATGTGGCTATATAATGGAAAGAGCTACACTTACAGTTATTCATGTGGCTGTTGATACCATTTAGCTACACAAAATAAGCCATTTGCTTGACTACAACTTTTTTGTCACACTTTTTAAAAATTCATGTGGCTAAAAAAAGCTTTTTAGTGATTATATAATAAAAACAAACACACTTACAATGAATTCATGTGGCTATATAATACAAACACCCACACTCACAATAAAGTCATGTGATCATTGATACCATTTTGTCACACTTAATGGACCATCTACTTGTTACAACAACCTTTTTTGCCACAGTTTTTTAAAATTAATGTGGCTAAAACAAACGTATTGGTGACTATATAATAAAAACGGCGCACTTATAGTAAATTCATGTGGCCGTTGTAACCCTTTAGCCACACTTATCGGACAAAAGATTGATTTCCGCAAGACCTTTTAGCCACAGTTTAAGTTGATACGGCCACACATAAGTGATTGTGGCTATATGTTGTCTACAATGACTCAACTTTTGATCACACTTGTGCTGAAAAACATTTCTGTGATGGTTGGCATATGGTCACATTTTTTTTTGTGTGGCCGTAGCCAATTTTTGATGTAGTGTATTCAAAGTAGTGTACCAAAACACGTTATATCATGTTCATACATATAGATGCACGTGTGTATTTCTAATATAGTTAATGTAAAAAGTAATGTATTATGGATGGTAGTGTAAATGAAAGTGCAATTGTTCAATATTAGTAATGTATTATGGAATTTGTCAAAAAAAAAATATACGCACATGTGCATGGATAATTGTTATTCGAAAAAGAAAATTTTTGATTTTTTTATTATTGACGAAACAGCGTTTTTAAAAAAAATATATATTAAAAATTGTGTGTTTTTTTGATTTTTAGGTGTTTTTGGTTGTGTTCACACTCAAAAAAAATATTTTTTAAATCACTAAATTTCACACAAAAAAAAAAAAAAACTGAACAACAATTATTGCTGCACATGTGCATATGTCTTAGTGTATGTTTTTTTTTGTTAAAGTCGCAATTTAACTAATCTTTTTTAGTAGTTTGGTGTGGGGTTTAGCTTTATGGTTTAGTTTTTAACTAAAATATTCTAAAAAAAGAAACCTATTTTTTTATTTAAAGGAGCTGTAAATGCTTACAGCAGCTATAAGCCCCGAAAACATTACTTCAAATTTTTTTACCGACTTCTTTATAACATTTTGATATAGAGGTTTGAAAAAAATGGGGCAAAACTTGTACGAGAGCCGAGTTCTCTATACTTTCACAACTTATAAGAGTTTTCCTTTGATCCTGAACGGAATGCCATTTACTAAGGTATGAAAAATCAAATTATCAATTAAAACGGTACATATACATATCGTTAACAGAAGATAAAGTGGCAGATGATCGTAAATTAACGATTAAGTGGCAGATGATTGACGAATAAGGAATTCAAGTTCACAAAGGTATGAGTCGATTAAAATCTTAGGAATGATAACGGCAGGGGTGAAGATTCCGACGGTTATGCAGTCTTCGATGTCGTTTGTGAAAGAAATAAAGATGGATGGATTGTTTGCGATTGATGAATAGAATTTGCAGATAGGACAACGGGATTCCGAAACGTTGGGTTTGTCTACTTTTGTCAGATTGAAGAAAGGAAAAAGGATATTTGTTGTTTTGTCTGTTGGGTGTGACGATTTGTTTATGATGTGAAGATTTTATTTGGAACGTTAAAAGTTGCAAGCTGTGACGATTGGGAGGTTAAAGTTGCAAGTTTATTTATTTTTGAAGCGGTGGGTTGAATGTTTGGATAAGGATGTGACTTCGAATCCTAAAGGGTGTGACTTTTGTTATATACCCTTTAGTTCATGTTATCTATAAAATAAAAGAATGTGAGTAAAATGAATTAAAGGATGTGACTTTTAAATAAATGAGACATAACCCAAGTTGATAATTGTATATGAGTATAATTTGTATTTGTTAACTTCTTCTAAAAGCTGAATACGCAACTTTGTTTTTTTTTTGGTTGATGGAGGGGGGGGGGGGGTATTGTAAGGTATACGAGTGTTGATATGGGTATTATTGGTATTATTGAAACCATGACGGACTTAACCAATTCTAACCAACAACATTGGTATCAGTATTATCATGTATTATCATAACCGGTATTTATTTTTATGGATTTTCGATATATGTAAATACGTATTGTTATCCTTTTGAGTTTTCTATTTCGGTTCCTATATTGAACGTGGGTACCGTAAAAAACCAAATTAATGCCACTAGTTATGTATGATATCAGACTTAAAATGTGACAATTGTGCAGAGGTAGATTTGTTTACCATGAAAACTTCCAAGATTTGTTTACCGTGAATGAGATAAACTTCCAAGCAGCCTTGGCATATATAATGAATATGTGTTTTGAATTACGTGGAGCATGATTGTTTTCTTATCATAACTAGTAGGGTTACTCTCCGCACCGCGACGGTTAGAAAATTGATAAAAATAAGCGAATCATGAACTTGACAATAAAAAAAGCCACATTGCCATTGTATATTCGAAAGTCACGGAAAGGTTACGTTAATATATACGAAAGCCAATTTATTCCAACAAAATTTACACTAAAACATATATAAACATAAAAATGACGGTAGCGCATTACAGTGGATCGATTTAAACATAGATAAAAAACTGTCGCAATTGTGTATTCATAGAGATGAGCGCTGGCTGGTTAAAAAACGAACGGTTTAAAAACAATTTTACGAATATTCACGTTGAAACAAAGATAACTTGACTGAAGTATTGATATAAAAGACAAATCCTATAAAAAAAGACACGTTACAACAAAATCGTCTATTAAAGTTTAGGGGTTATAGTGTAAATTGGTTGAAGAAAAAAAAAAAAAAAAACAAATCAAGAAACTAACCTTCAAGGGATGTAAACAAAAATTAACTAAAACTTAGGTGAAAAAATAGATTTATTAAACTTATATGAAATATAAACTAAAAATTAGGGCTGTGATTGAAAATAAACAAAAAATACGAAAACCAAAAAAATTCACGAAAGGAAAATTCCTTAGGCCATCCGTAGTCATAAAGCCCTTTTATGGGCGTTATGCGACATGTGGCGTGCCACGTCAGCATGGGGCGTTATGTCACTAGACGTCGTAGTCATAAAGCGCCTACCTTATCATTACTCAATTATTTTTTAATATTTTATAATTAATTTCTAACTTTATAAAATTAAAAACAATTTCATTAAAATAAAAATATTGTACTAAAAATAAAAACATTACACTAAATTAAAAAAAAACTCAAAGATTATATTTTTTTCGATTCGCTCCTTTTGTGGCAACTCCATCTTCAATGCTTTACCGGTTAGGTGGTCATGCAGTTTCGAGTAGAATTCAAAGTCATAAGCCCATTGCCTATCCCGTATAATCTCGGTCACTTCCCGGTTCTCCTCCATACGTTTACTCCCTAGTTCGTGTATGTCTTGAAGCCGTCAGTTTACCTCAAAAAATGCATTGCTCATGTCGGATGACATCGACGATGACTCGGGCCTTTTCGATCTCGCACTACTTCTTGCAGCAGCTCTTCTGGAGGGTCGTGGAAGCTCTTGCACCGAATCTTCCTCCGGAATATCATTGTTAACGTCGGTGTTTCGAGCATCGGAGGTTGGCGTATTTGGGTTCACCCGACTCATTTGTTTGGACCTCTTTGACGGCCTTTCATTTTCCGACCGACCGCTCGGAGTAGAGATGTTGGCCCATTTGGGGCTATGGCGAAGGATTTGCCAACACCTTAGGTACGGGAAATGGCCATTAGCACTTGTATACTCGACCAACGCCGCTTGCGTAAAGTCCTCGTCCTTGCTTCCGCTTTTCCATCCGGCAAAATTACGTTGGTACACAGTTTGAAAATTCATGCACTTTTTGTTGATATCGGTCCACTTGCCCGATATCGAGTCTGGTTCACGGTATACGTCTCCTTTACCCATGAGATAAAAAAAAGATCTCGTGTTCGCTCCAAGAAACGGATTTATTTTGATTGTTTACTAAAAAAAATAATAGTTAGTTCGAAATTAAAAATAAAACAGAAATATAAAAACTTAAAAATTAAAAAACAGAAAATAAATAAAAAAACAGAAAAATAAAACGAATTTTAAAAAACAGAAATTAAAAAACAGAAAATAAATAAAAAACTGAAATTAAAAACGAATTTTAAAAAACATAAATTAAAAAACAGAAAATAATAAAATAAACAAATAAATAAACCGATTACGGGGTCCTCCGAAACATCGATCCAAGCGCGGATTAGCGCATACTCCTCATTGGAGTCCCACGATATCACATTTTTTTCTCTTGGGTGGTGGTTTCCGCTTTCTTTTTATGTGCCCGTTTTCCTTTTCCTTTACGTGTCTCTGCTACTTCGGGTTGTGTTTCCGGAACAACCTCGGGTTCGTGTAGTGGGGAGCCGAAAGTTTGAGCCGACCCGAACGCTTGAGACGACCCCATTCCGTCGGTGTTTTGATTTGGGTTCCACCAGTAGAGATTCGGGTCCCATGAGAGCGGTTGGTTCAAAAGACTCATGAACCCAATATTTTGTTGATTGTAATCGACAAAACCGAGAGGGGTGGGTCGAGTGGGAACCGGAGACACGGGGCGGGTAGGATTACCACTTTCGTTTGGGCCCGCATTCGATGGGGGAGGAATAAAACCACGGTTAAAGGGTTGCATTGTATAAAATTGATGGATTTAAAAAAAAAGCTATAGAGAAAGAGGGTTTGAGAGTGTGTGGATTTATAAAAATATAGGAGAAGGGGTTAGTATTTAAAGGGAATATAGAAAATTAGTTGAATTTAATTTTTTTAAAAGATTGACCGTTTGTAACGGTCATAATTTGAAAAACAATAACATCACGCCGCGAAGGAGATAGCGTTGGATCAAAATTTTTAAGGCATAACGGGCCCTTCGTCGTGGTGTTTCAGGCGCCATTGGGCGCTATGGGCCAAAAACAACCACACATCACGTCCCACTATCACGTCCCACTACAGAGGGTCTTAGCTATGACATGTGGGTGTGATTGAAAATAAAACACAAAAACCTAATAAAAAGAATTAGGAAAGGACAAACCTTAGCTAATGGTTCTTGAGATGTTATATATAATAGTTTTTATTTAATTTGTAATTTTTCTAAAAAACAGAATACGTAATCGTGTTTATTTATTTATTTTTGTATTGGAAGGAATACAAGTGCTGATATCTTACTGGCTTCATGATGAACCCAACTAATTCCGACCAATAACATTGTTATAGTATTATTCAAACCAAATTATGGGTTTTCGATCCATGTAAAATATTTGATGATTTCCTTTTGATTTTTCTCTTTTAATAGCTATAGTGATTAATTATCAGTACCCTAACAAACCGAACTGCTAACGAATGACCCCTCGCCACATAACTTGATAGAATTCCTCAAGTTATGTATGAAGCAAGACTTGAAATATGACAATTTTGGCAGAAGTAGATTTGTTTATCGTGAATGAGACAACCTTGCAAGCAGCCGTGGCATATTTAACGAATATATGTTTGGAATTACGTTAGGCATGATAGCTTTTATATTGTCATCTCAAAACACATGCAAACACATGCAGAATAAATAATGAATTAAGCTAAAAAAATTTCATGTTACTTTAAAGTTGATATGTGTAAGCATCTTATGGGTAACCTTATTCTAAATAATCCCATCCATTCCTCTCCAACAGCTTATAATATCTACAATCATTACACGAATCATATATAAAACACTATAAAAAATTGAAAAATATTATTCAAAGAAAATCCATTTTACGCCACACTGCATCTACATGTCAATATATCTAAATTTGTGGCTAAGCAATTGTTGAGATTTCTACACGCAAACATCTAAGTTTATTTGACATAAACATACAGGACTACTTCAAGTCTACACTTGTACCATGTGTTCATAATTTTATTGCCATAGATAAGAAATTATGAACACAATATACTAATGTTTTCTTGTTGCTACCCTATCATGCCTCATGGCAAAATATTTAATTTCAAAATAATTAGTTAACACACAATCACGCATCAAACAATCTAAGCACACATATTCATGAGATAACTTGAATATCTCTAAAAATTATTTGAACACTTTCAATTTCGTTGGTACTCATAAACATTCAGTTGGATATATTTTAAACAGATAAAAAACAAGTGTGAGATATACGTCTATAGTCCTCAACTTTTGTATATTCATTCTCGTGTAGTCCCTGAAACGGATGGAGGTTACTTTTGGGCGTTAAGTAGGGATGAGTTCGGTACCGATTGGTACCGAACTGTACCGGTACCGAAAATCCCCAAAAGTGTCAAAAGTTGGGGACTATAATTGTAACACCAAAAACTAACCTCCATCCGCTTCAGGGACTATCCGAGAACGAATACACAAAAGTTGGAGACTATAACTGTAATTTTAGAAGTGTAGAGACTATATATGAAAACAGAGCACACTACAAGGACTATCCGGGCATTTTTCTCTTTCAATTATTAACCAGATAAAAATATCAGTTTACCCAGAATAACTAGATTCCACTTGTGTAGAAGCAGATATTATAAGGATTTACATTAATTGCAATACATCTTTGAAAGTTCTAATCAAAAGAGTTAAATGTCTGGTTGGTCTGTGTGGTTTGCAAAAATTACACACTTGGTCCAAGGGTTTATTAATTAAACATGTTGTCCCAATACTTGCAAAAAATAAACTCACTTGAGCAGGTGCCCTAACATCAGTTAAAAAACTCTGTAAAAACACCCACGTGCTTGGCACGTGAGGGTAATTTGGTCCTTTCACCTCGATTTGATGTCCAATTGTTACAATTGCACACTATAGTCCCTAGATGTCAGTTGATACTTATTGTCTTTCCGTCTCATTTCTTCTCATCTCTCTTATACGCAACACCTACAACCCTACACAGTCTTCGCACTCTCTGCAACCGATGCAAAATCCAGCCGATTGTAGACATAATACGAACGTTTAGGGTCCATCGAACAAAATGGGTTGGTACATCAGGGGCGAGCATGATAATTTTATTCCAGATCGTGATTATAGTAAACTTTTTTTTTGTGTTTTTGTGCTAAATTTCGAGCCGTTGGTGATTTTGAAGTGTTAATTACTGATACACCCGTTTGTGCTTGTATTTTTGTGTTTTTTAATAGATGGAAGCTTACTTTACTTTCTGCTAGAATCTTCTATGGTGAATCTTTTAGGAGGTTTCTAGGAAGAAGTATCTACAAGGAAGGTCAGCGTTATGTGAATTACATCGACATTGATGAGTTTTCTATCCGTGAAGTTGATTGGATGAAAGCTAATGCTTACCAACAAATCCAGTTAACGAAGATCCTATCACATCAAACCATTCAAGAATTGGAACCAAATACAACGTGGATTAATTAAAGCTAATGCTTAACCGGATCTGGACATGCATAGAATCGACGTTTAGGGTTGTTGTCGGTCCATGATGTGAGAACAATAGCTAACTTTCCACAACGATAGCTTGCCATCTAGGATTCCTGGAAAAGATGGGAGAGAGAAGTAATAAAGGTCGTTACATTTGAGGGAAAAGAGGAAGAAAATATGATTCTTATAATGGGCTGGAGTGAAAGGACCAAATTTCCCTCACGTGCCAAGCACGTGGTGTGTTTTAACAGAGTTTTTTAACTGATGTTAGGGCACAAGACCAAGTGAGTTTATTTTTTGCAAGTATTGAGACCACATGTGTAATTAGTTAACCATTAGGACCATTACATCAAACTGGGTTACCTAAACTAGGATGTTTAATCCATTAAAACACACCAAGGCTCGTATGGTGATTTATAAAAAAAACATTGATGCACACATTACATCAAACTGGGTCTACCTAAACTAAGATGTTTGATTCATTAAAACATACCAAGCTCGTATGGTGATATATCTAAAAACACAGGTTTAACACATCATTAACTATTGCATAATGAGATCATGCAAACTATAATTAAGCACCAATAAAACCCACAACAAAAAGTGATTTAAAGTCATAATACTCGCGAAAAACCCCAACTCAATGTATGCCTACTCCTATGGGTTAGTGGCGGTGATCAGGGTGTGCGGGGAGGAGCACCGCACATGACACGTGATTTTGAGGGTCACATGTTTTAAAAAAAATCCAATATATATATATATATATATATATATATAGGGTAAGGTTCATGCGAGAAAGACCTTTATTATGAGAACTGCGAGAACCACCTTTATTGCAAAATAAAATCTAAAAAAATCAATAAAACACTCAAAATTTTTTTTAATAAAAATCGTTATATTTCGTTCCAAAAAAAAACATTTTTTTTCCGAGTAACAGTTATCCATGCACATGTGCATATGTATCATAACTTCGACAAATTCAGTAATACTTTATCACTAGTAGACAATTGCACTTTAATTTACAATACCATCCATAATACACTCAATTTTACATTAAATGCACATGTGCATTATTATATATAACAATTATATACCGTGTTTTGATAAAAAAAAGTTTATGAGTTTGAATGATGAAGTAGGCTCATACGTATGTTTTTTGGTTAGTTATATCTAGTGGTTGATGGATGTAATATGTTGATTGGATGGTATAAACGGTGTTGATATACATGTAATAAAGTGAAAATATTGGTATTGGTATTGTATTATAAATGGTAGGAGGTAATGGTATTGTATTATGGATGGTAGGAGGTAATGGAAGTGTATTATGGATGTTATGATAGATGAAAGAGAAAGTGTATTCAAAGTAGTGTACCAAAACACCTTATTTCATGTTGATACATATAGATGCACATGTGCATTTCTTATATTGGTAACGTAAAAAGTAGTGTATTAGACATGGTAGTGTAAATGAAAGTACAATTGTCTAATATTTGTAATGTATTACGGAATTTGTCAAAGAAATAATAAAAATTCACATGTGCATGGTAGTGTATTATGGATGATATGATAGATGAAAGAGAAAATTTATTCAAATTAGTGTATCAAAACACCTTATTTCATGTTGATATATATAGATACACATGTGCATTGCTAATATTGGTAACGTAAAAATTAGTGTGTTACAATGGTAGTGTAAATGAAAGTACAATTGTCTAATGTTTGTAATGTATTATGGAATTTGTCAAAGAAATGATGAAAATGCACATGTGCATGGATAGTTGGTACTCAAATTTTTTTTTGAAATTTTTTTATTGTTGAGTAAATATAGTGACTTTTTCAAAAAAAATATTAAAAAAAACAAAAAAAAATTGGTATTTTTTTTTGGATTATTTTAGGTATTACTGTTTGTGTTCGCACTGGTTCTCACGGTTCTCACAATATAGGGTGGTTCCTAACGGATCCTTAATAACTAGTTTATTTAATTCGTAGGCAGCAATTGCTCTTGGATATTGAAACAATGCTATAGGAGGGCGAGGCGTGAACAACACATCGAACAAACATAATGAACATTGATTGATCCTCTCTCTCTTTTCTCGGCCCTGAACATCGATTCTCGGCCAGATGACCCTGTACAAGTGAATAGTTTCTCTCGATCGATCATCAAACACGAATAGTGAACATAATTTATCCGTGAAGCCGTGAAGGTTTGTTGTTAACTTCTAAGTATTAATAAAATCCGAAAATTTACTGTTGTTAATTGAGTATTGAGTAATTATTTAATTAAGTTATTTAGTGTTGTTGATTTCATGATTTGGAACTACATTGAGTATTTATTAATTTATGAAAATTTAGTGTTGTTAATTGTCTTAAATTGTTGATTATTTGGGCGTTAATGACTCCTAATCAAGCATCCGGATGATAGAAATGTCAAAAGAGGAAACAAAGTCTTAAATAATATAAATTGTGAAGAATTGATCCAACAATTTACTATGACGAATGCAAGGAGCGTCGCACGAATCATTAGTTAGCTAGTAGTTTATTAGTTATTACGATATGTAACTCATTATTTATCATTTTCATAATTGCATTGTTTATCGAATATTGTGATTTTGTCATTTTCTTAATTGCATTGTTTATCAAATACAATGATTTTTTCATTTTCGAGTTGCGTTGTTTATTGAATATTATGTTTTTGTCATTTTCGTAATTGCATTGTTTATAGAATACTATGATTTGTCATTTCCGTAATTGCATTGTTCATCGTTAAGGCATAAGAGCACATTTTTTCGAACTCGAACATGGTACATGAATTCTAAGAGACGCCAACAATGCCATTTTTTATAACAATGTTTTCAATCTTAGTTCTCACCAATTGATTTATTATTATACATCAACTCGGCATATTATGTGTGATACAAGATTTAAAATACGACAGTTTAGCAGATGTAAATTTGTTTATCATAGAATGAGACAAATTTGAATGATAGTTTGAATTATAATTAATTATAAGTTTGGAATTAAGTTGGACACGATAGTTTTTTATATTATCATCCTAAAACACATGCAGAATAACTATTGAATGAAACGAAATACTTTTTTTCTTGTTACTTTAAAATTGTTATGTGAAAGCTGATATATCTCTATATAAATAGAATACAAGAGTAATAGATGTCAAGAGTGTTTGAACTTGGCCAGAAAAAAAATGGAAGCCTTTTTCTTACTAATCCTATTGATAATATTTTTAGCCATTTCTATCTTTACTGATTACTTCCTCCACAAATTCCTAAACTTTCCACCAAGACCATGGCTCCCCTCCTTTACCTATAATCGGCCATCTCTACCTTCTCAAAAAACCACTTCACACGTCCCTCGCCAAACTCTCAACGAAACACGCTCCGATCCAACTCTTACAATTCGGTTCACGCTGAGTCCTTGTTGTCTCCTCTCCCTCTGCGGCCGAAGAATGTCTCAGCAAAAATGATATTGTATTCGCCAACCGTCCTCAGCTCTTGGCAGGTAAATACCTTGGCAACAACTACACCAGCCTTGTATTCGCCAACTATGGTGACCACTGGCGTAAACTCCGCCGTGTCTCCTCACTTGAAATCCTTTCATCGCATCGACTAAATGAGTTTGAATCCATACACGCTAATGAAGTGCATCTTATGATGCGTAAGCTCTATCAAGCTTCATCCAAAATGCCCACTGTTGTGCAGGTTAGGCCTATGTTGGCTGACCTAACGCTCAATGTTGTGATGAGGATGATTTCTGGTAAAAGATATTATTATAGTAAAGATGATGTGCTAACGGATGAGGAGAAGGAAAAGGCACTTCGTTTTCATGAGATTGTCAATGAGATTTTCAGGCTTATGGGGGCTACAAATGTAGGGGACTACGTGCCAATGTTGACGTGGTTAGGAGTGAGCAAATTAGAAAAACAATTGATCGCTTTGCAAGCAAAACGAGACTTGTTCATGCAGGAGCTTGTGGAGGAGTTAAAAGAGAGCATGGAAAATTGTAGTAATGGGAAGCAAAGAAAGAATATGATTCAGATGTTATTATCCATGCAAAAATCCGAGCCCGAGTTCTACACGATGAAATGATCCGCAGCTTCATGCTGGTAAGTAGTAACAAAAAATAATTTATTTGTAATTTTGATTTATGCATTTTACCCGAACAAAGAGGGGTTGTAAACTAGTCGCACCAACACTGAGCGTGTTTTAGTTTTATTTCTAAAGCTTGACTGTGCCTCTAGTTTTCAAGCTTGAGTTTGGCTTATAAGTTTAACTAACATTACATATCTACATATAAAACCTTTAAATAATTTAAGAACTTTAGAACTCCCAATACACGATTATTTTATTTACATATTTATATATGTAACATTATTTAATAGTACTATTATTAGTTATTATATGTATTTTTGGGATTACATACATGTTAATAGTAGTTTTATCATTTTTATATGTAATTCTATATTATTAATATGTTTACCCACATCTAAATTAGTTATTACACATATATATATTTTTGTTACGTACATATATAAATTTGTGGATATATATATATATATATATATATATATATATATATATAAGTCTAAAAGTGCGTAAAATAATAAATGACTAAACTACTCTTTAATAATGTTAAATATAAAAATATATTAATAAAATGCTCGTTTATTAGAACACTGTAATTATTTAAATTTCTAAAATAAACACGACCATATATATATATATAAGTGTATATATATATATAGAGAGAGAGAGAAAAGTTATTGTATAAATGAGTTCTAACATACAATTTGGTGTTAATAGAAATTAATGAGATATTTTTTTTTCTATCTTGTTAAACACGTATTAGTCTCAGAATCTAAAAATAAAATAAAATAATTTTTCGAGTATTTAGACTATTAGAGTAATTATCGATTTCTTTTTTTATTATTTACGTTTTGCAACTAAATATCATGCTTAAGTAGATAAAAAAATTAGAAAAAAGGTGAATTGCAAGTTTTGCTCTTTATCTATATACTTAATTTCATACGGTTTCATTTGTCTTTAAATTTACGAGTTATGTACTTAATATGCTACACGTTTGTAGGTCCACCTGGAGGATCAAACAAACCTACTTCCTTGTTTATGTTAACACACCTACGAGTGCGGAATCCACGTAAACATGCAAACCAAAGCAAAAGTATGAACAAACAAGTAACCAAAGATTCACAATCTTAGATTAAGTGAAGAGAATCAGTACAACACATACACACAGTGTTTACAACTTTCAGGGACTCTCTCACTGAAATGAGATGCATGTGAGCTGTATATATAGGCCCAACACCCAGTTACCCTACAAAGAAGGTAACTGGGCACGAACAACTAGCAGTCCCACGAAGAACCTATTCTTCGTGGTTTTGCCGGTGAACTATCAAAGACCATGAACAATGGTTGTTCGTGGTATATGTATAACTGACGAAGAACAATTGTTCGTAGAGATGATATCCCCCGAAGAATATAGGATTCTTCGTGGGGAACCTGTAGACAGACAGTAACATACAAACTACACATAACAGTAGGATACAAACATCTAGCAACTAACAGTCTGCACACTTGTAGATTGTTTTACAATAAAACTATCATAAACGTCGTGCTAAGTCAAGATAGGAGTATATCTCGACTTGGCCGACCTGACCAAAAACATACAGACACTTAAACAACGACCGTACGATTACAAACATAAACAAGAACAAGCGACAGACTCAAAACTGCACCAACAACGTTACGTCCTTTAGCCCTAACCCAGTTACTTTTTTCTGTTAAATTTGATCATGTGCAAGGTAGTTTTGTCATTTCACCTTTCAGGGACTAATTATGTAAATAACTAAAATCTCAAAATCCTTATCTTTACTCACAACAACCGCAACTCAGAGCCACACACATCTTGTCACACCCCGACCCGCAGCGGAAAAAGGTGATCGGGGCATGATTGAGTTTTCATCAAAGCTCATGACATTTATTATAAAGTTTCATATTTATTATTTCTTTTTAATGGAGAATCATTACAATAAAAAATACAAGTACAACATGTTCTATACATCTTTCAAGACTTCATTATTTTTCTTCTAAGGCAATTTCCTATTTGTTCCTTGCTTCAACCTGTCCACCTGTATCATGTGTAAAAATATTGGGTCAACAAAAAGTTGGCGGGTGAATCCTATGAAAACATTTAAACGTGTTTATTGAATCAATTATAAAAATAAGTGCATAACCACATATGAGTAAATGTAGATGTAAATTTATTACAAAACACATAATATTAAATATTGCACATACATACACCAAATGATTGTTTTTGAGGCACGCGTTGTTCAACTCGTCTCCCACGAGGAACTGATGCGCCTAATGAATGATTTTGAGGCACGCGTTGTTCAACGAACTGATGGGCCTAATGAATGTTTTTGAGGCACGCGTTGTTCAACTCGTCTCCCACGAGGAACTGATGGGCCTAATGAATAATTTGCACACAACTTGACTATATGTAATACATCACAACAAACAATATTTACATTCTAAGTTTAGATCATATAATGGTATAGCACGAGTTTGAATAAGCGAATTAATTTAAGCGACACATGATACACCCCAAAACATGAATAAAAAGGGGGAATTTGTAAGAATTCACTCACAGTGGTTGCGTTTTCTTGTATTGATGATGAATGCGCACGAATTTGGATTTAACCACGCAAAAAACCACCCTAAATAATAACATAATGGTTCGGTAAATAAATGGATTTTATTTGAGATTAATAATTTTAATTCATAACCTTAATAGGATTTCTAGATTTATTTTTGTGAGTTTAAGGACATTTTCTAACTTTAAAAATATTATTTTTAAGTATTTTTAAAAACTTTTCTGATTAAATAAATAAATAAATAAATAAATAAAAGTTGACCGTTGACTTTGACCGTTGACCGGTCTGATTGTGTTTATTATGTGCGCTGAGTGAGGTTCGAACTCGTGACCTCCCGTATGCGTGCACGCAGCTCTACCAACTGAGCTACGTGTCTAACCTGAAATAAATCTGATTTTAATTATATTTATATATTAATTAGATTAATTCAGAAACTAATTTATTTAAAAAGGGTTTTAACTGATCGAACCGGTGCGCAGTATGTGTTTCGAACTCGAGACCTTGGTCTTGCAACGCACCCAGCCTTACCAACTGGGCTGGGTGACTAACCCGTTTATATTATGATTTTTATTTCTCTTATATACTTACTGTCAAGTTCCATATTTGGGTTTTATAAAAAAGTTTGAATATTGTGACGAATCGGAACAAGGACAGAGTCGAACTCGGGACGTGTACGTTATGTTTGCACACAGTCCACCATTGGACTGTGTGTCTAACCCGATTATTATTCCGGTTTTTATTATATTTATACCCATTTCAAAACTTCATCTTCTTCGATTTATAAAACCAGAGAATCCACCCGACTGTTTAATCGGAAATTTTTATTGAATTAGTTGATTGATCAATACTGTTAACGAAAGAATTTAAACAGAAAGGATTAAAGGTGCTGTACCGAACAGTTGTGATCTCCAATGAAGTTCCGGCGGCTGAGATTAACTCCGGCGAAGTTTATCTTGCGACAGAGGATCTACAGGAGGTTTGAAGTGAGTGTGGGTGACTTCTGTCGAAGCTCTAGAAGTCCTATTTATAGAGTAAGGCAATAATGGGATAGATTCGGTTTTCCGGTGACCAATTCCGGCGAAATTGGAAATCTCCGGCGACGAGTTTCTGAGCACTTCAACTACGATAAAGTGTGCGGTCTTGAGCGAAAGGATTCCTGGAAGGTTGAGGGGGTATTTATAGGGTAGAACAGGATGTATTGGGTCTGTATTTTGGTCAAGGTTCGCAGTCAAGATTTTCCGGTGGTTACGACTATAATTGGGGCTAGACATCGGTTATAACCGATGTCGTCGACGGTTACAGCGTTTTAGTCAAAAGGAGAATGGCTGAACTCGCGGATTGCCGGATTTTCCGGTGATTGCGAGTTCTGCCGCGCTGATGTTTGGTTTTTGAATTCGAGTTTTGATTTAAGTATTAATCGTTTCAGTATTATTCCAAAGTTGAGCGTGTGGCGGAGTGGTGTGTTGTTTGCTTGTTGAACCGGCTGACCCGGGTTCGAAACCCAGCAGCCTCATTTCATTTTTTTCTCACTTATTTTTATCATTTATCAATTATGGTTTAAAATTCTAACAATGTTTATTAATTATGTATCGTTTAAATTTAAAACAAACAATATATACGCGACGAAAATTTATGACTGACTATTCGGTTAATAAACGAAGCGGGTTTGGATAACCCGTTTTTCGACGGATGTTACACATCTCCACTCACCAAATTGGTCACAATAGTGAAAGTAAACAAACATGGATTTATTTAAATAAAAGATTCAAACTTGGAAAGGGGAAAATGATTGCTGGGGTGGGATGGAAGATCAAGATCATCAAAGTTCCTGCAATGGGGTTTATGGATAGTTAATAAAGAGAGTTGTGTCATCACAGTGCGGAGGAATTGGAAGATGCATTTGAACCACCCGAACTACTATGCTCAACCACCACCATCATCGGAAACCACCGTCATTAACAATGAAATTTACCATCAGTTCCTTTATCATCGGAACAACCATCATCATTCACCACCGTCTTCCCTACAACCACCATCGCTTACACTACTAGGAGACCCTTACACCACCTGAAAACCTCTGAAAACCAGCTACCACACCGGAAAATAAAGATGTAGTGTTTACTCGTCCCGATCCTAAGACCTCTAAAAACCAACCACCACCATTGCATGTTTAACCAATAACCCCAATCGGCAACGAGACGACATCTCATCTCCGATCTCTCCTTCTCTTTCTCTCTCCCCTCTGATTCTCTCATCTCTGTTCACACATTCACCAACTGCTTCTCTTTGTCTCTGTTCACACATTCGCTGGAAACGTGGAAGCGAAGGACATTCGAAAACGGCGCCGGTGGGTGTCGTCGGAACCCTAGTCGGCTTCCTTATCTCATGCGCTCTCTCTCCTCGGTCTCTTTCTACCAGAGTTTGTGAGTGAAATGATTTAATAGAAAAAGCGAATAGGGTAGAAAGACAATTATACCATCTGAATGAACTGAAAAAAATAACTGGGTTAGGGCTAAAGGACATAACTTGTAGCATTGTAAATATTAAGTACAAAACTCGTCAATTTTAAAAACAAAGGACACCGCCTGAAATTATGTATATTGATAAAGGAAAAAAAAAATAATAAGAGTTAAAAAAAAGCTATATATTACAAATTATATGTTAAATTAATAAGAGTTATTATGAAAGAAAAGGAAATAGAAAATAAATATTTGAAGTGTCCTACGTACTTTGACAAGTGAAGTTTTAAGTCCGGTTACCCGAACCAGCAAACTACCTAAAAAACTCTACAAACCCAAAATCCTTACAACAATTTCTATAATGCTAAGGGTGGGGAGTCATCCTAGATTCCTCAATTTTTCCAAGTATACGAAATCAACGCCACATCAAAATTTCCCCATTCTTTTATGTTTTCCCAAATTTGAATTCGAATAAAAAATGGTTAATACATATAAACACACACATATGTGTGTAGTATGTTTAGTGGTCTATACACACATATGTATGTAATATGTGTAGTGGTCCATATATGTGCAGAATGGTTAAAATGAGAACTCTCCCGAATTGCGAACCGTAAGAACTCCATGAAAAAACAATGTTTTAATTTTTTTTGCTAATATATTTTAAAATTATGTAACTTTTTCGAAATGAAAAAAAAATATTGTATGCGAACTTACATTAGTGTAAAAATAATTTACATAAATGTAATCCACACAAAATATTTTTCTAAGCTTTTTTAAATTTTATTTACACTAGTCTGAGAGATAAAAAAACCTAGTGTAAATGAATGCTCAACAATTTTTTTTACATATTCCTTAGACTTTCTCAAGGTTAAAAATCGCACGGGTAGTTGGCGTTTCCTCGGAGTTCTCAAGGTCTCGCGGGGAGTTCTTATATGAACCTTGTCTAATATGTACTGTTCCAGTATATCTTTAGTTTGTGTGTGTACATATATATAGTTATATGTATGCATTGTGTGTGTATATATGTGAAGTGTGTGCGTATATATATATGTAATGTGTATATATATGTACAGTGTGTATATACGTACAGTGTATGTATTTATAGTCCTAGAATATATGTGAGTAACCACAGTCCTTAAGTGAAAAAAGCCTTTGAACCAGTGGATAGTATGCCCGGTTGGGGCTGCACCTTCCCCAGATCTCCTTCGGCTCACCTCCGACCACTCTAGTCATCCCCAACTGATGGTGGAATCATCGGGGCGGGACGAAAACGAAATTGCAAGAGACGTCATAACACTATTTGTGACTATATTTAAATCAAAACCGATTTTATTTCATTAATAATCATTGTCGAATACAATACAAGGAAAGCAAAGTATAACATTGGAAAATCAAAGTACAACAAAGTTAAACATAGTGAAATAACAAAATCTAATATTTCTAAATGCGTTTCTAGTGTCGTCCCTACTAGATTTCGTCATAGTCAACATCATCAACCTGCAACATGTTTAAAAGTTTAGTTCAACACAAAAGTATCGGTGAGCATACAAGTTTTGTTACATAGCATAATAGTGAAAAAGTTGTCTCATATTCAACATGGCAATTTGCATATTATGTTACTATTATACTAACATGTGTTAACTATATGTCAAACCAAAGTCTAACGCAATCGGCTTACCATTGTCTCTGAAATTACATGGTGTAAAATAGTTTATTAACAATACCATAAGAATAGGGGCGGTGCGTTAATCCTATAGCGCTATAATTGTCAAGGGAGGCTAGCAAAGTTATGAGCATATGAACACAAGTATACATAGCATGTGGTAAGAAGAATAATACAAGTATCATGTTTAAATGGATAGAGTGTGATTATAACAAGTTTAAATGTGAATCGTGATTTGTATAGTTGAACATGTTGCACCCAAAGTGTATAAACGGAAACGGGTTCGAGTATACTCACGGTTTTGCAAAGCTTACCTTTGTAAATCCCATGAAAGTTGGAAGGTTGGAGGATGGTACACCAAGGTTACCCTACATGGGGTAAACGAGGTGTGTGAGTAATCGGAATGGTAACAGATGATTCGGATTTGGAATACGAAGTTGTAAAAGTATGTATTCAAAAGTAATTATCTAGTCTTAAAACACTTGTTTTGACACTATAAAGACCCGTATGGGTGAATGTGATTTCATGGGTTAAGCTACCCATTAGAATCGTAACGGTGTGTTTAAGGCTTAGATAATATAACATATTATCATGACAAGTAATCATATTGATTATTATCAAGGGTTCGGTTATGGATAAGTTTACATATATTATATAGTGTATAATAGGTCCAACATATATATCATAGATTTCATAGAAGTCATGCATGGACATAGGAGGATAACCGTTCTTTAACCTCTTTCGTAAGATTCACCAATACACAAATTGTCACAAGGACAATTAGGATGGTCATGAATGAAATAGAAAGGAAATATACATTCTTCTCACTATACCAAGTAGCAAAGCAAGCTTTAACCCGGTGAGCCATTCCCGACATAGAAAGAGTTAATTAAGTGTCGGAGGCTAGACGGGGTCATGTCACTTTGGGGTTTAGCAAACCACTTGGGATAACAAGGGGAAATCATCAAGTAAGGTGGTGGATTAAAGGTAGGATAGCCAAGGCTTCCAAGTAATCACACTCCTACCAAAGCACAAGTCTTGTCACAAGAACAAGCTTGGATGGTTTCAACATTTGTGGGTTAATAACCCTACCAAAACAGAAAGTTTGGAGGTAAATGACACCTTCGATTTTGTATGAAACAACCTTGGCCAAGCTCTCTAATCATAGTCTTGATTAGATGCATATGAGGCACAAGTTTGTATGAGAAAACAATAGTTTAGTAAAAGTTTATAAAGATTTCTTCCAAAACAGAAAGTCTGGACCTCAAAATGGTGATGTTCCACCTTGGTTTTCTATGGAAAACCTGTGAAAACACTCCTAGAGGTGTTGCAAGCTTTGTAGAGGAAGAAGAAGTGAAGAAAATGGAGCAGAAGTGAGTATGAACTTATGAACTCACTTTTGTAACTTAGATGTTTCTGCCTTGAATCTGACTTTCTAGATATTTAGAGAGTAATTTGAGAGTGTAGAAGTGTTTGGAAAGTGAAAATGGGTGATAGGAAGCTTGTTTATATAGTGGTTGATTATGTTTAGAGTTTTAATAGATGTTTAAGATGATTGGGTGAGTTTGGAGGTAGAAAAGATGGCCAATCCGTATGCAGCAAACAAGTTTATGCGGATTAGGGGCCGTCGCGCCCCGCCACGCCTAATAGGGTTTGGCGTCGCGTAGCCCCACGCCTCATTTAGTAAGAACTTTAATTTTTTGCAATTTGGCCCCTGAACCTTGGTTTTTTCCTATTTTAAGCTAAAACATTGTAATTTAACATGTTTTCAAGTATGGAAAGTGTATGCAAGCATAATTTGAGTATCATGATTGTATATACGAGTATTTGCACGTATAATAAGTGTCGGTTTGTATGTAAACATGTATTTAACGATTCAATGCATGTAAGACAAGTATGTATAAAGTATGAATTTCATCACGATCAAAGTCTCGGATTACAAAATTGGAAATGAAATACGAATATGATATGGATATGAGTTTCCATTAATTGAAATACGATTACACTTTCTAAATAAAGAAAGTAAAAAAATGTGAATGGTTACAACTCTAAAGCAATCTAACTTCAAAACGGGTCTATAAAATTGTACAAAAGATTATAGGTTTATAATTTCTACACACAATCACTATTTTGCATTGAAATTTTTTAGAGCATTTCATTCGTACTAAACTTTCTTATATTGATATGATCGGTCAACGGTCAACGAACTTATAGATGAAAGGGTTACATTCTCCTTGTAACTTTGATTTATAATAATATTTTTGGATCATCTTCATAAATAAGGTGGGATTTTTGGTCATTTTCTTTCTTGTTGTCCTTCCACTTTGTGTAATGGCCAAGTTTCTCACATGCATAACACATGAACATAGTCTTATAATTCTTTCCTTGGTCCATACTTCTTTCATGTCCTCTTCCTTTTCCAAAGATTCTTTCATGACCTTTTCTACGATTTTAATTACCATGTTTTTTTCCATGGTATCAACTTTCGAAATGATTATTGAACTTGCCACTAGGAGTTTAGTTTGAGGATTTACCACCAGGTCATCTTGACTTTTGAGGCAATCTTCAAATGTTATTATTCTTCCAACTACTTCTTCAAATGGCATTGTGTCAATTTCTAAACATTGCTCTAAAGATGGTACGATTGGTAGAAATTTTTTTGGAACTGAGTTAAAAGCTTTCTTATAATTTCTTTATCTTTAAGAGTTGTACCACGACTTTGAACTTTGCTCTTATGTTGCCCAAGATTCCTATGTAGTTAGATATTATTTCATTTGGTTTAATTCATTCTCAAAGTTTCTAATTCGCATCTCACGGTTTGTATGTGGACGTGCTTTCTGCACCATATATGCTCCAAGATATTGAACTTTGATTTATTCCCATACTTCTTTTACATATGGACATTGTGCAACTTGCATTAAGACATCTTCGTGTAAATTTTGGAAGATCATTGCCTTTCTTGTATGTAGTTCTTTTCTTCTATTGATTCCTATGCATCAATCGTGTCCTAAAGACCATAAGCTTTCATGATTGTTTCCATTAATAAACACATAAGTTGTGGTTTGTCTCAGTCATCTTCGAGCATGAATGTGACACATTTCCTTGTTCACAAGTTGGTGCTAATATGTTTGACGTGTTTTGTTGTTTTTTCTCATCTTGTCTTGTCATGTTTTCTTGCTTTACCTTCTTGGATTTTCTCTTTTCTATCTTGTTTTTAAACTTGCTTTAACTTTTCTTCTTGATGGACTTGCTCGATATTTTTGCTAATCAGAATGATTTTTGTATTTCTTGTTCTTGCTTTTGATTGGATAATCAAATTCTTGTTACCTTACATGTGGTTACACTACAAGAAATCGCTATTTTTAGTGGCGACCTTTGTCGCCGCTATTAGTTCCTTTTGTCGCCGCTATTGACCTTTAGCTGGGACGCTATTGCTCTTCGTGTCGCCGCTAAAGGTTATCGTCGCCGCTATTGCCCTATTTTGTCTTTAGTGGTTTTGGCGGACAATCAATAGCGGCGACATGTGTCGCCGCTAAAAGTCATTTTTTTAATACAACAGCTATATACAGCTACCGTCGCCGCTACTGGTTGAACCTGGATAACATTTGTGTGGCTAGGGTTTATTGTGGTTTAGGGACCTTTAGCGGAGACGGCGTCGCCGCTAGTGGTCTAATATTTGTCGCGGCTATTGCCTGTTGAATCCCCAACCGTCAGATCTAGAAAAAATGATCAACGGCTGGGGTTTGGTCTGAGGGCCCGGGACACGGATCGACCAATAGCGGCGACACTTGGCCTGTCGCCGCTAATGGTGTCGCCGCTAAAACCGGTGGTTTCTTGTAGTGTTAATTAAAAGCTTAAATTGTTTCTTTCTATGACTTGCTTGACCGTAGTTGACTTGATTGACCGGGATTGACTTGCTGCTTGCTTGCTTTGCCCAAAGCCAAAAGTCCGAAATTAAACCCAAAAAATGTTTTAAAATTTAAAACCAATTTAAAAACATAAAGACTAAAAGTCTAAAACTAAAGGGGTGGCAAATTGATGAAGGGGTGATAATCGCATGTGGGCCCATTTTTTATGCTCACCTAGGGCCCTGAGTTATACTTATACGGGATTCTTAGGGACAGCCCTGCATTTATTTGTTTTTTTAAACAATATGTAGTGGTATTAAGGTATATCTAATAGATCTTTCTCTATGTTCAAATGCACAGATGATGCTAGCAGCAGGTACTGGTACATCCATATCCACCATGGAGTGGGCAATGTCTCTTTTACTAAACAATCCAAGTGTTATGAAGAAGGCACATGCTGAGATTGAAAAACATGTGGGACATGATCGACATGTTGAGGATTCAGACATATGTAACCTACCTTATCTTGGTTGTATAATAAAGGAAACTATGAGAATGTTTCCTCCAGGTCCTTTGTTGCCTCATGAGTCCGTAGAGGATTTCACAATCGGAGGATATCACGTCCCCAAAGGAACAATGCTATTGGTCAATGTGTGGGCAATACAAAATGATCCGAACATATGGAGTGACCCCAAACCATTTAGGCCAGAGAGATTTGAAGGTCTAGAAGGTTATAGAGATGGTTATAAGTTAATGCCATTTGGGTTCGGAAGGAGAGGTTGTCCAGGGGAAACATGGGAATGCGTTTGGTCATGTTGGCGTTGGGATCTCTAATTCAGTGCTTTGAGTGTGAGCGAACAAGTGAGAGTGATGTTGATATGAGCGAAGGGACTGAAGGAATACACATGTCCAAGGCTATAAGCTTGGTGGCAATATGCCACCCTCGTCTTACAATGGTAAATCTACTATCACAACTTTGATTAGTTGGGCTGTATAATAAGTTTAATAAGCAAATATTCAGTATTCTGCAGCCACTTATTTTTAATAGTAATAGAATGATAAACTATTAGTGGTTCATAATGTATTTATAATACAAGTCTGGTCTTGTACTGTGAGATTAGTAATAATACACAATAAGTGTTCTTATATTATCAAACATTCTCTATCTGCATATATAATTCTAATATATTCTATCCTTTAATGGTATTAGAGCAACGTGTGCTCCTAGTCACGAATTCCAAAAGGAAAAAAACTCGATACCACCTTTGAATACAAGTTTTTTTTTTCTATAATATGAATTCGAAAATCCCACATCTTTGATTCATTCGGGTATGTTACTAAAGTGATTAATATATTTGTAAAGAAAATTGGCTCACTTTTCTAGTATTTCTAATAATGTTTGTTATATTGATGGAAGATTTTAACACGACACATCGTACTTGGTATTTCAAGTACAAGGATAAGTTCGTTTGGTTAATAACAATTAACCTGGAATATGTGGTCCACAAATAGATCAAATAAACTAAAATATATGTCGCTCAAATATGTGTTTCAGAACTACTTAATATGAGTAATGAAATTGTCTTCCTCGTACTTCAATGTCAAATTATCTTAATAAACTTTGAAAGAAAACACACGTTTTATGTAGCAACTTTATGTATAATGATATTAAAGCAATACGTGCTCCTAGTCACCAATTTAATAAATTAAAACACCTCAATACCAAATTTTTATACATGATGTAATACAAGTATTTAGAGGAGCCCTAAATAAAGTCCCCAATTATAATTTTTTAAGGATTCTTTTTCGCCATTCACATCTTTTCCTTGCCTTGCGCCTACATGCCCAACCCCGGTAGCACCCCACCATTAATGCGCCGCCCTAACGGTGTTTGATACCCAAGCCCCTTCGAAGTGGCATGCTTCCACGCCTATAACAGACGCCCTAATCTTCCTTTTATTGTCTTCATGGAAATAAATGCATTCGTGGTTTGTAGAACTCTAAAACCGATTAATAAATTTATAAAGAAAATTGCTAGCTTTTCTAACATTTCTAATATAATGTTTGCCAAATTGAGGTAAGATTTTAAATGCTTTTTTCTCCAAAGTGGGTTTCTACAGAAACTTATTTACATACTAAATAGGTTTAATTTTAATAATATTTACTTTAATTGTATTTTTAGTTTTAACAAACACATTATACGTTTTTTTTCAACCTAAAAGTCCGTGAATCGAATCTTGTTCTAAGTCATGGAACTTCTATGAACACAAAATTCTACTTTTAGTTACAATAACGTGCAGAATCCATTATTGTAACTTGTAATTGTGAAAAGATCTTATAAATAAACGTTCTGATCTTATTCAATCTCCAATCGGATAGAGTTTCGTTACACGTGGATGATTTGAAAAAATATCTTTGAATGCATGAAAGCTACTTTGGCGCATGACTTCCATATATATAGAGATGTCACATGCGCAAACTAACTCACGCATGTCCCCTATAGCGTATGAGACATCCACAAGTCAATCTACATATCTATGAATGCACGAAAACTGCTATGGCGCATGACTCCCAGATATATAGGGATGTCTCATGCGCCAACTAACTCACGCATGTCTCCTATAGCACATGAGACATCCACAAGTCAATCTACCAGCACATGAGTTATCCGTGTGTGTATGACTCATACGTTGTGCATATTATGCATGACTCATGCGTGATCACATCAAAGCTTAACAAACTCTCTGTTACTTTGTCCTAAGTTACATAACACATGATTGTATCATCTCTATAAGATTTCTAAGCTATGGATATACAGAAAATGCACTAACAAATTCCCCTTGGACATAGCTAGAAATCTTCATTCCACTTTCTTTCTCGAATCTCCATTTTGGAACTTCATATTTAGTGTACTAACAAAAGTAATGCCCACTAAGATGATGCTTTGAAAACTATTATCTTTCAATCTTCCATTCTTTAAAAGATTTGGCGCCGACAGGTTCTTTAACTCTTTAATGAGTTGACGCTAACAAATTCTATACATGTTTTCTACCACGAACAATATCTTGACAATCTTGTTAGCTTTGTTCACATTTTACATTATTAGTTTAACATGGAAGGTTATTTGAAAATCAAAACTAAAATCTTTTTGGATTTTCAAATTTCATACTAAAACATGTAAAAAGTAAAACACAAACAAGTAATATTTCAGTAATATATTTTTGTGAGAAAATGTGCAAGAGGATCTTATTAGTATTAGTTTAGTGAGACATGTCTGATTAGATAACATAAACGTCTAGCAGTTTACATTGATTGTCAGTATTGTTGTCCACTTAAACTCAGTCAAACGCTTATGCAATGCTTATTAGTATATTAAGAAATTCTTATTGCACAAAATCCTATGATCCCACAGCCTCAACACATCCCCTCATCATGCAAAACACTAACTCAAATAATGCCTTTAAACTTTTATCAACTGTGATTTGTGTAAAAACAAGCTTGAACACTTAAACACTAACAATTAGGTCATTCTTTGATATGCAGAGAAAGTCCAGATTATAAGCAAGACCATGGTTGCAAAAGTCGTTAGGCGCTTCCTAGACGGTCGACCGGGGAGTTGAGAGTACTCGGTCTAGGCGGAGAGTTCTCGGGGGGTACTCGGACATGTTAAATTATAAAAAATTACTTTTTGGAGATTAAATATATGTCAAATAACATAAATTTACTAATATTTATAACAAAATATTTGAAAATGATATTCATTCTTTAATATGACAGACATAGAAATTATGTTTTATTATTATTTAAGTCAAACAAGGCCTGAGTTGACCTACTAGATTCAATTATGGCCGAGGTTGACTAAGTTTGACCGCCTCCGAGTAATTAGGCGGAGTCGAAGAAAGTCGCGTCGGCAGCCTACCTTGTAGCGACTACTCGGGGATTACTCGGCCTTGGAAACCTTGTTTTACAACCATGAGCAAGACAAAAAAATTAAACAAGTTGAAATGTCTGGATCTTAACCACCAGATCAATTTTTTGAATATGCGCAGAGGTAATTCAAGACTTAAACGAAACACCAAGAAAAAACAAATTTGAACATTTAGGCAATAACCTCCATGTCGAGATTTGTGAATATATGCAGAGGACGTCCAATGGTTAAACAAAACAAAGAAAAATAAACAGGTTGAAATCTTTTGAAAATAAAAACACAAAGATCCAAACAACTTTTCACTAAGTAGTAAAAGTTCACATACATGCTGTTTTTATGCTTTTCACCATTCAACAATTACAAAGCAGGCACATAGTCAAAAAGTACAAAACTAAGTACTGTGTTTTCATCTGTGTTCCCACTGGAATTCAGTTTATCATTAAGTTTGTATCATTCTCACAAAACTTTTTAGTGTTAGTTGAGCCCACTGAAACATCAAACTTGAGAGACTATTTCAACTATTAAATCAATACGTTGTTTCAAAAAGTACTAATAATCCACCAATTTACTATCATTTCCTCTTTTTTCACACAATAAACTCATTTTACCATATTAGGGATACATTGTTAGATGTACTAACAGTCCGCTAATGTACTATCATTTCCTCTTTTTTTTCACACAGTAAACTCATTTTACCTTTTTCAGTGTGTTTTTATATTTTGAAAATAACTATGTTTTTGTTATTTTTGAGAATTTTACTTTTTGAATTTTTACTGATAGTTTAATATTCCCTCTAAAATCAAAAACAAAAAATTTGAAAGAATATAGCAATCTTCTGTAGTAATTTGACAAAGTAATCTAGAATGTGAACACAACTAATCATTTTGTTCATTTGAAAACTATTCAAACATGAAATCTTCTCTTTTCTACATACTTCGGCACGAACAACCACTGTCGAACAGTCGCTACTTCATACAGCTTAGTTGTCATACACACATGTCAACAAGCACATTAAATCACTTCAACCCATTGACAATCCTGTTTGTCATCAAATAATCCTGAATCTTCTAATGGGGTTGAAAATCCATCGGAAACCTAAGCTTTCCAAACTTGCTTTGGTTTCGAGATTGTCTAATGAACTTTTCTGATTGATGTGTGAAGAACTCGATTCACTTGATTGACTTTCGTAGAGTAAAAAGATTCTTCAAAAACTGTATCTAATGAAGTATTAGAAGATAATACCTTCTCCAGATAATCTCTAGCCTTCCTTCTCTTTTTCCTCAATCTATTCTTTTGCCCTTGTGATAATTTGACTTTATTATCTTTTGGCTTCTCTTCATTCGGATTCTTCTTCAGTTTTTGAGATCCATCCGATGTTCCTTCTTTCGATTTGATCTCAACGAACAATCTCTTATGACATGACGTTGGTTTTGACACTTAAGACAACATCTCATTACAAACTATTTCTAAGATTTTCTTGGATGCACACGGTAAACAACAATACGTCCAATTATCCCACAACTGAAACACATTTTGTTATCGTCCCATTCTCTCCTACTATAATATCCTTCATGCTGATTATAGATGTATACTACAGGATTCCCAAATCATCAATCCAACCTCTTCTATCATTATATCTCTGTAATGATTTGACTTGTAAGAACTTTTTTTTCTGTGATCAAACTTGCACCGCTTATTCTGAAAATCTTGTAAGTAATAATGATTGAATGATCTTGATGCTGATGATTATTTATAATTATAAAACCTTTGGTTTTCTAAATTTTTTACATTTTTTTTCATCATCATTTTGTTGAAATTGTTCTACCTGGAACATTCACCTTTAAAAAAACTCAAAAAATGATGGGTTTTTTTTTTATCAAATTGCTTATTTGAATCATTACATCATCATCATCAGAATCATCCTCGATTATGACTACATCAAAATTTATTGTTTTCTCGTGTATGGGATCAACAACTAAAGGTGTGTTAATTACAAGCTCAGTGACCGCATTCTCATCAGGCAATTTAGCAAATTATTATGTATAGGAGGAGAACACTTAATATATCCAATGTGATCAAGAATGAAAGATGTTCAAATAACTCTCTAACTTTCTGTTCATGCACTAAGCTTCATTTTTAACAACAAACATTTCTTTTGGAAGCTTCGTTATTTCATCAAGGTAAACGTTTATCGCTTCTTGTTTTTTCAAAACAGTATTTTTCAAATCAGAATTTTCAATTTTTAAAATTTTATTTTATTTTTGAAATCATTTTCGTTTCCTTTAAAAAAATATTTTCTTTACCCAAATTTTCTCTGTCCTTCACCAACTTAGCATTTAAATTTACTATTCATTTCTTCAACAAAATAATATATAATATAATATATAATATATAATATTTATATAATACTCTAATGCGTTTTAAAGTAAATATTAATATTAATATTAATTAAAGAATGATTTGGTCCTAGTTTTGTTTTTTGTTTTGTTTATTTTTTTGACAAATAACTTACTCGCCTGGGTTAATCAGTTACCCAGATGAACCGACAAACAATTTACCATACTTGATCCACATTTTACAATACTGAAGTTTTTAAAACCGAAAGCTTTGCCACGCATGATCATGCTTCAATTATCACGTGAGTGGTCTCTGAAGAGATTATGGTTTAGTCGTGCTCGGTTCTTCACGTGCTTGATCGTTCGCCCGGTTCAGTCCTTGTGAAAGCCTATCATAAACACTAAAAATAATTAGTGTTTAAGTTTAACGATCAATGTGTTTAGAACAATAAAGAAGACAAATCTTGTTCCCGTAAGCCACTGTCGTAATACAATGTCCAGGCGCCGTAAGAGTGTTTTTAGCGGGTGGAATCAGGATGGTCGTAGGGCTACTTCATCTCCGTAAGCCTACAACGGCTGCAAATGAAAACTCGTATTCCAAGTAGTACGAAAACGAGATTTTCCCACAATTATAGGTTCAAACCCATGACCCAAATCTGGATCCTTTAGTTTCTTATAACATTGTCTCGGTTTGAAGTTAATCACCCAACCGACCCGTTAGGAAGCGTTATGCATTCAAGTTCATGCCTCATATTTTCTTTTATTACCAGGATGATCAATGCATTCAAAGAACTCATTTTAAATCTACCTTTGAGGTAGTTTGCCCGAAACATTGTTTGAGGGCGTTTGGGATGGGTCGTGGATTGCCACCTAGGATGGTAGATGATGTGCTAACCCCCCCCCCACCCCTCTTGGGGTGTCACTATGGTTGGCATGAATTAAACCATGACAATCATCCACCTCCCTTCCCTTAATTAATTAAATATATTTTACACAAAATAAATTTTTAAAAAATGTGGATGGTGGTTTGGGTCATGACCACGCCATTAAGATGGGGGATTTGGACGGTGGATGAGAGTGAGGTGATACGAGGTTGACATGGAGGGTAATGGTGCTTTTGAGAGTTATTTAACACACCCTATATCTTTATTATGTAATTTTTTTTACACGATTGTAACGCACTGATTTCCTATAATATAATACTCCTGAAATAAGGTGGAGAGTTTAGATTATATTTTTATTATATTCGGATTTGGTTAGTAGATTGGTATATCTTGTAGAACTAAAGAAATTTGCAGTTCTAAGAAAAATGGATTGGTGTATGTTAATGGTGACAAAAGGAGACACGATCTTGAAAAACTTCCATTTAAACAAAATAATCAAGGAAGCAACTTATAAAAAAAATCAGGGCATCGTATTATTTTTGTTACTTTATGTGTTTCATTATATCAAGCAAGTAGGACGAGTAGAAACTATAGAGGAAATAAATGCAATGCAAACTCTTTACGTATGGCTAAAGAATAGAGCGAAATTCAACTATCTGAATTGAAAATATGGTCTAATCTTGAAATTTGTTTGTAATCCTGTTGTTACTTCTAAGCAAGTTGCTAGATTGGTCAGATTTAATAATGAACTTATTTTAAATATGTTATTGAAAATATTTTAAACTACGGACTTCTGAGAGCTATGTATTAATTTTTTCTTTTAAAATCAAGCCAAACCACGCCGAGCCGAGCCAGCTAAGTTTAAAACCAAGCCGAGCTCAAGCTTTAATATTCAGCTCGGTTTCAAATCCGAGCCGAACCCGAGTTTGGCCTGGCTCGGCTCATAAACAACCCTAGAATGGGCGTTAGTTTTCTCTGTTAAGGAGTGTGTGTGAAATGACAAAATTACCCTAACCAATAAAAAACAATATATTAAGCCTTAAAACTTCCCTCCGCACCCCATCCCACTCCACTCTCTCCCTCTACAGTCCACTCGACTCCACTAGCATCACCACCACCGCCACTTTTGCCCAGCTCCGGCATCACCACCCACTTCTACCCATCTCCCACCCACGCCCCCTCCCACTTTTGCAACTTATGCGGGTGTGAAACCGCTTGCCCCGGGTTCCTTTCGTCCATAAAACCCTTCACACCAAATACGAAAGAAGAGGGTTGTACCTTACACTAGATTTGTCGATTGAAGTTAAACGAATCGAGTCGTTGTTCATGTTTGTTCAATTTATGTACAGTTCTAAACATAACTATTGTCAGCTAATCATGAAGTTACACTTGAAATGTCAAAAGACAAAACTTGAATAACAAAGAAGCTTATGAATACATGTTTCTTCAATTGGTTAGAAATTACCTTTCTTCTACCTTCTAGTCTCCATACACAAAAGATCACATAACTGACTTACACGTGTGTCTGTTTTTCATTGCAAATTGACGCACCAAAAGATGTATAATCCAAGGGTTTAAGAATGCTCAATTTGACACATAGGTCACTCTGTACCACTTAATAAAGACTTAAAAGTTGATATTTGCACGTACCCAAATTGAACAATTTGGCCCCATCTTTGTCGCGAGGAAATCATATGTATCCACGTGATTGGTGACTAAATCAGGTGGTATAGGTGTTGGAAATTTTAGTGAAAATGGGTTTTCACTAAATATTTTGAACACTAATAATTATATATATATATGTGTGTGGTATGAATAGTTATTTGTGGGTTTGTTGTGAGAACATTATAACAAACCAAACTATATTCAAAATAGAGTTAATATGAATGAGATATCGAAGATTGAGTTTATATAGTTGGAATAACCAAAGATAAGAAAAAATAGATTAAGCTTTGTCACTTAGGTGGGATGACAAAACTTGAAGTGGTATATAAAGGCAAACACTAGTGGGACCCTAAAGGGTGACACACACTCGCACACGCGTGAGCCTCTTGAAAATTGCCTTTATATTTTTGCCCATTAGCACGTGGTTAGCTACATGGTGGGTCCGTTTATAGCGCACCCTTGGGTGGCGTAGGCGGATGCCATGGCATGATGCATTGTTTATTACTAGATTGATGATCTTGTTAATTACAATATTAATGGTTAATATGTTTTATTGTTGATGCATTTTGTGTCCGTCACTTGTCGAATAGGCTAGATTGAGCGTGTGTTGAATATTTTATAGGTTAGAATCGAACACACGACCAGAATACGGAGCGTATAGTGAAAATGGGAACAAGTTCGCCCGAACTTGACCTGTGATGGTCAAGTTCACCCGAACTTGGCATGTGATGGTCAAGTTCGCCCGAACTTGTCCATGACACATTCCGGGCGAACTTGTAACCCTATATATAGGTGTGTGTTCATTTTGTGACTTAAGTTTTTGCAATCCCTACGGGGAGGTGCTGCCGGATTCTCTCCAGGAACTCCGGCAGCTGGACTTAAAGATGTATACTCTTTCGGTATGAATGAAGACTTCCACTGCATTCTGTTTCTACTCCATTCTTAATAAAATTCTACCAAATCGGTTACGTTTACGCACTAACTTCCGTCTAGAACCGCCTGATCACGACCTTGATTTATCTTTTGGAAGTATATACATATATGAACGTTGGGTTCATATTGTACGAGAGAGACTAGAGAATCTCAGTAACTCAAAAGTATTAGAAAGTAATTCCTATCACATTGAGAGGAGAACTCTCAAATTAAACTTCACATTTTTCCACTAAATTAGAATACCAATACCGGTAGTACACATACTGTTATGGTTGTTGTACCCTGAGAGACAGACCGTCAGAGAGGAGGCATTAAATCCGTTTTAAGGGCCCCGTGTCAAATACGATCCTCAACCAAAATCGTCAACGATTTTGCTTGTCTTGCAGCAGAGTTTCGATCTAGAAGGTGCAGTTGAAGTTTTCAAAGACACTGGCTTTGAATCAAGATTGGTATAATTTATTTGTATTTTATATTCTTTTATTTAGTTTTTGTAACTAGTATTGTATTAGTAGAATTTCTCACAAATAACTACCAGTAGAATTTCCCACAAATAATGAGAGTCTCGTTATTATTTATTATATATATTTTGTAATATATTTTATTAAAAGTGAACCTAGTTCATACAATGTTAAAACAGACTTTCGTGAAGATTGTTACTACAATCATAAATCTCTTCTTTATAAAGATTTAGCTTCACAAAAGTTAAAAATTTAATTGAGATTTTGTTGAGTTCGTATAAATATTTTGGGAAATATTTATTTCCTACAACGAGTCGGATTAATATTATAATTGGAGTACAATCTTTAATCCAAATACCGAGTTGCAAAACGAACGTTTTGATTCAAGTTTTAGAGTTCATGGGTTTTTTTTCGTGGTTAGAGAAACCAAACCATATACAAAATAATGTGTATTTTAATATATTTTTGAAATACTAAAATTTTCTAATGAGCTTATTAGAAAAAAAATATATTTTGTAACCTCATATTTAATTTCTTTCTAACAAGAATGTTAGAAACTGTAAATGGTATATTAATGTTGGTTTCAAAAGTCATATGTTCTAATGAGCATGTTAGAAAGTAATTATTATATAAAATAACAAGCTTTAATTTTTTTTTCTAAAGAGCATGTTAGAAACATTGTTGTGGGAAAAAAATAACAATTTTAAAACTTTTATATCTCTAACGAGCATGTCGGAAATAATTATTTTATAAAAATAAAAGTTTTAATATTTTTTAACGAACGTGTTGGAAACGTAGATGTTGAAAGAATAACAATATTAAAACAATTTATATCTTTAACGAGCATGTTAGAATATTTTATACAATAATAAGTTTTAATATCATCTATTATATCTAATGAGCGTGTTAGATATGATGATTGTGGAAAGCTAACTAGTTAGAAGACGTTAGATGAGCGTGTTAGAAAAGATACGTTTAGATTTTCTAACGAGTGTGTTAGAAAATATTATTATTGCAAATAATTACTAACGAGCGAGTTTGAAACAAGTATTTGGAAAATAATAAATTTCGAAACAATTTCGTCTAAACTATTAAATTTCTAACAAGCGAGTTAGAAATGGATTTTTCTACATACGTTAAAACACTTTTTATTTGTTTATTTCTAATGAGTGTATTAGAAATAGTCTATATTTTATAAACTTCAAAACAAATTTTGTAATCGATTACTTCTAACGAGCGTGTTAGAAACGATTTAAAGAGTTTGACAATTGTTTATTTTCTAATGAGCCTGTTAGAAAAGGTTTATATGTACTTCTAACGAGCGTGTTAGAAAACGTTTATTTAAATAAACCAAAAGTGGCTTTATGAAAATAAGTGTATTCGTTTTATTTCTAAAGAGCGCATTAGAAACGGTTTACTTTATTAAAACCGAATATTTTGAATGTTTATTAACCATTCATTTCTGATTAGCGTATTAAATTGGTTATGATACAAACCACTCATTTTAACGATTGGTAATCGTTAGTAACTAACAGCGTGTTAGAAACTGTTTGAATATGATAAACCAGTTTTTAAAACAATGTGTATTCATTTTATTTTCAAACTAGCGAGTTTGAAACTGTTTTATTTTATACACTATTATAAGGTTTATTGTCTTGATTTGTAATCAAAGCATAAATATATATAGTTTAATTTTTAAAACACTTGCAAACACAAGAAATGTTTTGAACGAATAAAACATCTCTTTGCGATTTATAAATGGTTCGATACTTCCATAAGAAATATATTTCTAGAACCATATAATAGTCTCGGAAAGTCTATTTGGTGGAAAACAAATAAGTGTTGTGGACAAATAAGTTGTTCAACTAGTTGCTAGTAGTTACTTATGAACAACTTTATTTTTTGGATGACTTGCAATTATTCAAGTTTAGAGTTTCAAGATGAAACAAGGCGTGTCCTTATGAGTGAGGGAGTACCACAAAACATGATACGAAACAATACAATTGCGATTATTTTAGTCGAACGATGAAATTGTTGAAGACAACAATACTTTGAAATTTAATGTCTATATTTCAATATTGTATCCATTCAAAATACGTTTGCATTTTATTTTATTTTAAATGTTGGATTATATTTGGGTTTTTATTCTATATAAACAAGTTATTCAAAATATATTAAATGATAAATATAAAAGGAAAATGCAAGACGCATATTTGCAGACACATTCTATGACTTCTTCACTTATATAGTTAACGGAAAGTGCAAGAAGTGATTTGCACAAACACAATGAAGTTATGATCATGACAAATGTATTAAGTCATAAATGACACATCAAACGCCTAACCACATCATTAGAGAATTATGAAAAACGTGGTGAATGTATTGAGATAAAATACACGAAAACGAGATATGTAATCTAATGTTGAGAGCATCAACATGGAAATGCACATGCATGTTTTCGAAGACTATAACATTTGGAAGAAATATATGTTATTATTGTAAATTATTTTAATAACTTAGCAAATTTATTATGGGAAATTTACAATAGTGATGGACTTATAGATGCTTCTGTCACCGTCAATGTTTTTTGAACGATGTGGAGAATTTCTCCTTAAATTTGGGAGAGTATCCCATTACATGGTTTTAAGGTAACAACAAAGAAAATGTATAAATAACTTTAGGCAAATGTTAATGCCATGTTCTTGAGTGTCAATCTAATTGACGAAATTTCAAGAATTTAGGGATCTACACAAATACCATTCATCTTGTTTGGTGATGAATGTGTTCATCATAACCACTTGGATTAAGCCTAAAGTATAAATTCCTTTGAGTCAATGGTGAAGCCTTAGAGATTAAAGGCAAACGAGTTGTGATCCTAATGGATGAAGTTGGCTATGATTTCCGAGACTTTCCTAGAAACCAAGATTTTGGAAGGTGAAATAGAATCTCAGTATTGTGTCTAAACTAAGAAAAAAATGTTCATAAGAGATAGTGTGTTATCTCTTAAAGCTGTGAAAATCAGAATGATGCATCTTCTGTTCACATGCTAGAGTATTGTGGTCTAAAGAATGCTAGACTAATACTTGTTAATTTATATGCTCTGCATAGATTAAATTAACTTTAAACATTTAAAATATGTGATGACACACGAATGAATTTTGTGCTTAACCTATAAATATAACTTCATTTTAGTCCAAATGGATTACTCAGACCTATTCAAAGTGCAAGAAATGTGGGGGGGGGGGGGGGGGGGGGGGGGGGGCGGGGATGAGTCATTTAAGAGAAAAAAACCCTTTAGGGTATGTAGAAATGGTAGCTGAGAAGTTTTCTCAAACTCAAAATGAAAGGGCGAACCTTTAATCACCCAATTTGGATGTTATCAAATATGGGGGTGACTTGCATTTGAATATGGAAGGTTATATCGAGTCAATCAAGTTGATTGGACTCGCATGCCAAATGGTTAGATTCAAAATATAGTAAGTTGTTAGTTATAACATACCAAAGGCATGATGGAAATGTGTCTAACCATGAAATAAGTTTCATGTCATTCTAAAGACAAGGTACATAACTAGATCCAAGTTGAGATCACAAGTTATAAGTCTTATGAATCAACTAAAAGGCAAAACTAACTAGCGAGTCAAGAACACGTTAGAACAACTGATCTCAATTTAAATTATCGTTGTCGACTTAGCTAAGTCAAGAGAAAATTTTGGACCCAACAAAGAGTGGGTTGATAAGAGATCAGGTTGTGAAATGAGACTAAAGCCCATGGAAAAGAGACATGAGAGAAACCTAACCTAGTTGACTGGAGATCCCAAGATCTGGGTTCAATAGGACAACTTAATCATGAACCAAAGGGTAGTCACTGTGGGGGTATAGCTAATATATATGTTTATATATAATGTAACACCTCGTGTTTTTACGTCCAATATTTTTCCGACACGTGTCCCGGTAATCCTAGTGTGGCCACGTGCTAAAACAGGAGCGACCAAAGTCGTTGAGTTGCGTTAGTTATCCTCGTGATGCTTTGAAATAAAGTGGGAGGACTTAAATAAAATTTTGAAATTTTCAAGTTCTACCCCGTGCGGACCGCAAGGCCCTTGCCATACGGTCCGCAAGGAAAATGGATTCTGTGGGCGCCTGAGGTCAAGGACCTGCCAGCGAACAGAAAGGTGACAGCAGCCTGTTATGCCACCTTTGTAGAGTTTTGGCACCATCTTTGCATGCTTAACACGACTTGGGGCACTTGTACTCTTCCCTTAACACCTGGCAACCATCTATGCCCACTCCATGATCATTTAATTGATAAATCCTTGGTGTTTTTAACAGACTTTCTTCACAACATTCACCAAGTTCATGCTAGTGGAGTTTCTGGTCACCTCCAAGCTTTCCATTTCGTTCATACCACTCATTTGGACCTTATGTAAGTGTTTAAATTCGTATTTAGTGAATTATTATAGCTTTTAGCCTAGAACAAAGTCTCGTCGTAATTACGCCTTGACCTTGTTCTAAATCCGTGAATACTCCGTCATTGTGAGTAACGAAAGTTCCTATACGTTCATATTAATGGAGGTATTAATCCCTCTAGAGGGCATCTCCAGATTGTCACGGATTCATGACCAATTGACCAGTCAACCGAAAAGTCAAATAAAGTCAAACTGTCCAGTTTTTATAAAAATTATAACTAATGATCTAGATATTATAAAATATGTTTTGATGCACTAACAACCTAAAAATTAGTATTAGAACATATGTCTACGGATTCGGCTCGTCAAGTTTTGGTCTAGGCTCGGTTTGTAGCCAAAAGTCGCAACAGTTGACTTTTGTTGACTTTTGGTTCTGACCCGTTTCGAGCCACCTTTGCTACTGACTTTTGACCATTTTAAGACCATGATTATATTTAGAATGACCAACTAAATTTTCATCACCCAATTCCTTAGAAATCTGAGTTTATTACAAAGTTCCATAAAATTATTTAAACTTTTGCAAAAAGGTCCTTTTTGTGCAAATCATGGTTTTAAACACCCATGCATGTAAATATAAGACATAAACTGATTTATAAACATTATTAAATTATGTTAGTGTCAAGAATCTGATTATAATATAAAGTTTTCGCAAAGGACGTGTTTATGACATTTAAATGGCCAAAATGCCCTTTTCGCATTTTGGAAAGAATAAACAAGGTTTAATCATCAAGATGATATATTCACTGATGTAATAGGATAAGTAAAACCATTTGGGATGTTCTTTTAGATTATAACCTGAATGAGGGCTTAAGATTCGTTAATTGCCGATAAATGACTAAATTACCCTTTTTCATGTAACATGACTTTAACCAAACTTTTTATAACCAAATCTTTTACCTACTGATTAAACATGATAAATAACTTATTTTGGTTATATAAAACAGGTCCTAACCTCAGTTTATCTTAAACAATCGAATATAATGGTATTTAGCGAATTTTACGCATTTCCGGCGCATAGTATGGTTTAAAACCATAACTATGAGCCAAGACTTGTTACCTACTGATTTATAAACTTATTTTCAACATTTTAACAGTAAGTACAAGTCCCGAACTCAGAATCCCAATTTTGGCTTCAAAGCTATGTGTGAAATTACTAAAATGCCTTTACGGGACATAGATTATTTCAAAATCGTAAAACACACATATATTTGACATCCTACTGTTATAGTATTATAAAATAAGTATTTTTACAGAATATTAACAACCTTGACATCAGATTCATTTCAAACATCTTTTATAAACCTTAAAATGACCAAAATGCCCTTGTAAGGCATAATTCAGTTTTAAATATACCTCGGGCCCATATTTTGCAAAGCTACTGATATTATAACATATTTTAAACATATATTCATATGGAACTTGTATATGACTCTCTCGGTTGCCCGGTTTCGCCTATGTGCGTTCGGTTAAGCTTACGTAGCTAATTTACGTACTTAACCGAAACGGTTTAACTTCGTCATTTCTCTATCAAAATCTGGGATGTTATTGGTTTACCCATGTTAGACAAGTTTATATACTTTTCGGGTCCAACTAACATCCTATTCCGGTCATCGCTTAATCAAGCGTATCGTACCGTATCTTATTTTAGTGTAAGACTAACCGGTCCAAGTCTAGGACATAATTAAAGGACCCGTTAGCATTCTAATATTGGTTATTAATTACCATCACTCCAGACTAAACGCCTTCCGGTAAATTGTACCTGTACTTGCTTTGATCTGCGACTGAGTACTGACTTTCCGAAGACTTAACTTCAGGTAAATACCTTTAACTTATTTTCCCTATACGGGCTTAGGATACGGTAAATTATTACCACTTGGTCGGGTATGGGATTATGTTTTATTCAGTTGTGATAATTAACTAAAATCTTGTATAACCCGGTTTTGATCTGTTTTGTCTGAAACTAAAACATTGGGGGTGGACTTGACCGTGTCCGGGATATCCTTGGCTCACTAAAGTACTAGTGGCCACGACAATATAGCATGGCGTGTAGGCATACACTTGCTAATTGCTATCTGCTTTCTATGTGAAAGTTTAGAGTGGTGTGTCAGTTGATCATGTCTCGGTTTCTGTACTAGGCTCCATGTGTAAAGCCTGACATGTAAATCTGTATACAAGGTCATTTGTAATATCCCAAGTTATTTATAAAAATGTGACAAACGCACCTTAAAGCATTTTCGAAAGGATTTTCAAAATGACTCGGTTGAGTGTATTTACCAGTGTAAACTGATGTATTTTCAAAGATTAAAATACAGGTACAAGTACGCAATAGGCCGGAAGCTGCGGGGCGTTGATATTAAGGAGTTGCGACCTTAGAAGTTGAGCCTGTAAAGTCTGTTATCATTTTGTGTATGTTTATTTCCGATCCGCCTGTGGATCTTATTACAAGCCATATTGTATATTTGTGTTTCGAACTCTTGGACACTTAGGTTTGTAATAGTTTATATTTTACTCCAGTCCTTCCACTGTGTTACTCTGTGTTGTGATGTCAACTTCCTTAGACTTCTAAGTCTAGGCTATGACCTAGGAATTGTTCATTTCCTTATTTTATTATATTGCCTTGTTTTGTGTTTTAACTTATTTTGAAGCAGGAATCATGCCGCATAAATTTTCGAGAGGAGCAAAAGGAAAAGGACTAATGGGGAGTGGATCCCCAAAACAAGGGCCTTCCAAAGCACCCGTGTACAACCCCTACAAAGGTTCGGATGATTCCTCGTCACCATGGGAGCCATACCCGAACTTACCTCATGAATACTCACCACCGTCAAACTCCCATCATTCGCAACATTCACACCATACCCAACAACCCCAACACTCCCATTCATCTCAAGAATACTATAACACCGACATACGCATTCGTTCCCTTTTGGTAACTCCTCCAGAAGATTCTCCAGAACCAATGGAGGAAGATTCTGACCCTGAAATGCCAGCAACAGGATCAATGGGTCACCCCATTGACATATCCAGCGGTTCTAACTCGTACAATGGAACCCCTCATCACTACACCGACAGTTACGAGGAAAGGTGGGGACAATATGTATTCTACAATACCCCTTCTATCCATAATACCCCATCCTACCACGACACCTTCATACCACACTCCACCACAAGAACCACCAGTGGAGCAGCTACTACCACCTCCACCTCCAAGAAGACGTGGAGCGCGCATGTCAGTGCGCCTAGGACCGAGAGTGTAACATTTGTCAAAAACGGGTTTCCAAACCCGCTCCGTTTTGTAATCGAATATCAAGTTTTAAATGTCACGTTGCGTATTTATGGCTATTTTGATTTTTAATGATACATAATTAATAAACAAACTAAACTATAAAAATTATAATTGATAAAAAGTAAAAATAAAATAAATAAAAATAAAATGAGGCTGCCGGGACTCGAACCCGGGTCAGCCGGATTGAAACCCAAAGACTTAACACACACACACATCACCACTCCGCCAATTGTTGTTTTCTGTTAGTATTAAGAAACAATAAAATTTTATGGTCTCCCATGAAGCAACCGGTTACGCCATCTGTAACCGAAATCGGTCGTCAAACGTCCAGAGACGTTTGGTTGATCGCGGTTTGCCGATTATAACCGCTACACCGACGTTTTCAATCAAGTTGCTTTGAATGAACTTGAATTCTAGAAGTGAATCGGTTTTATAACCGAAAACTTTCAATTCCAACATAACTTCAATCTCTGTTCTTTCTCGCGACTCACAAACACTCTGCAAACCTCAAATTGCATTTCCGCACAATTTTCAGTCCACCGGAGAAGCTATTTGAACTCGCCGGAAAGATTCTGCAAGTTGTCGGAAAACCGTACTCTTCATCAAATCAGTAAGTCTTTCAATTTCTTCGTGGTCTAACAATTGTTAAGCTATTTCTGACTCAAACCTTTCAATTAAAATCGAATTCAGACGCTGTTTTCGAGTAATTCTAGTTCGCCGGAAAACTTCTGGAAATCCTTATTTTCATCTGTGAAACGGTAAGGTCATTCAAAAACTCTGTAAACGTCTGTTTAGCACTTCAATTCCACGATTAGCTAATCAAAACGGTTAATTTGCTTGCTCAGTTGAAGTTCATAAAAACAGAGCCGACACCTTGCCAGAATTCTGTGATAAATCATTCACCGGTATGTTACTTCTAAATATCGTCTCTGTCATTTCATATTAGTCTGTACAATGTTTATCAATCGAATTAAACAAGATTTAATGGTGTAATCTGCTGTCTGTAAAAACTAATGGAGAAGATGAACTGTGCTAACACTATAAGATTAATTAAAATCGGTATTTTAAACGGGTTAGACACATAGTCCAGCGGTGGACTGTGTGCAAATAATACGCACACGCCGCGAGTTCGATCCCTGTTACACGCACCCTCTATGTAATAAAAACGTTTTATTTTTCTAACTGAACCGGGTTAATTTACGTTAGTTGTTAAGTATAATAAAAAGTTGTATATTAACCAAGTTGGACACACAGTCCAGCGGTGGACTGTGTGTAATGTTAAAGCACAGGTCCCGGGTTCGAGACCTGTTAGTGTCACCGGTTCGATGATTTAAAATGTTTTTGAAAATAAAAGAATTTTGGATAAGCTGAGTTAATATATAAGTATAATTAAAAACGGATTTATTTCGGGTTAGACACGTAGCTCAGTTGGTAGAGCTGCGTGCACGCGTACGGGAGGTCTCGGGTTCGAGCCTCACCCAGCGCATTGCAATTACACAATAAACCGGTCAACAAGTCAACAAGTCAAACGGTCAACGGTCAGCGAAAAAGTCAACACATTTTTATATTTTTATTTATTTAATTTCATTTAAAAATCAATTAAAAATACTTAAAAATAATGTTTTTAAAGATTAGAAATAGTCTTAAACTCACAAAAATATATCTAAAAATCCTATTAAAATTATTAATAAAATCCACTCATTTACTATATTTTCCGTTATTATTTAGGTTAGTTATTTCTCGTTGTTCCGCTCTTCCAATTCGTGCGCATCTCACCATCTCCAATCCAACGCACCCAATGTGAGTGAATCTTTACAAATTCCCCGTTTTAATCACGTTTTTGGGGTGTATCATGTGTCTGGCTATTTATTATATTTAAATCATTGTGCATACATCATATCATGGACAAATGTGTATTCAGTTTGATTCAGTTGTTTGTGTGGTTATTGTTAGATTTAATTCATTATTTTCAGTACATGCAATTTCATAGGCCGCCGCTCCCCATTACATTATGAGCGTTGAGCATGTTCCCCATTACATTATGAGCGTGAACCTGGCGTGCCCACATACGATCGGCTTCGTTTGATTGAGCCTTGATCGCACAGACATTTATCATTTTCAGTACATGCAATACGATCGGCTCCGTTTGATTGAGCCTTGATCGCACAGTTTCATTCATGTTTTATATTTATGCAAGTTGATATGTTATGGTATGCTGTTGGTATGTTATTGTATGTTATAATTTGTGGTTAACATTGTTACTGATTGATTATTTATCATTTGCTCACTTATGATTATGCACAATTTTTCCTTGATAAAATAACAAGTAAATAAATAATAAATGTTTATCTAACAAGGTTCACTCGCCAACTTATGTTGACCCAAAAACCCCTATTTTTACACATGATACAGGTGAACCAACTGCAGCCAGAAACACATAGGATTGGACTAGAAGAATAAAATGATTTAGAGCTTGGAATTGTTTAGTTGGTTATTTTCTTTGAATTTGTATGGACATGCTTGGATTATTGAGAATGTAATTTCGATTTAAATAAATATGAAACATAATAGTAATTATCATGAGCTTTGGTGATAACCCAATTATGCCCCGACTCTTATTCTGCTGCGGGTCGGGGTGTGACAGATTGGTATCAGAGCCATGACCATAGGGATATAGGATAGGTTATTAGACCCTTAGAGCCTATACTATAGTTGTTTAGAAATTTTTAAGATTTTTTGTGTGTTACATGCCAAATTTCATGATGCCTATATGTTTTATGTTAAATGTTACATTCAATGTTATGCAAGCATGTTCATAAGTATATATTATCATATAATGCCTATCATGAATCATATTCTCATAACATATCATATCCATGAAAACACACATCACATTATCTTCATGATTGCTTTTACAATGATTTTTGTATTTTCAAATCTCATCAAAGTGAGTTCTCATGACGGGCGTGTAGTAACTGGAAGGGTACCAGTACCGGTAGTCGGAACGTCCTGTCTAGGTTGGCATTCGTATAAATCCAAAATAAAGGACCAGTTTGCCTACATGGGGACTAACAATGAGAGTACGAAGTACCTATTAGGCCAAAGCATGCTATACCAAACGTCGTGTGAGCTAACCCCACTTTGAGTTGTCATTGTGTCTACACCTGGACACATTCCGACCATACATCTCGTAAACATATTTTGTGGTTTGCATTCGGGTGATGTAAGTGTTAAATTGCCCATATTAATGTGAATCCTACCAAGCCAATAGCCATGGGGGCCCACATGACTATACAGGTGAAGGTATGGGGGACATTTGAGGCCCAACATGAGCAAACCCAAGACATCCTATGGATGTAGTTGCATTATTGATATTTATGTTATTTTCATTTTCTTAAAGACACATGACACCTAAAAAGACTCCATAAACTCACAATCTTCTTATGTATGTTCCTGTAGATGTCGGCTAGACAACAACGAGGGGGTAAAAGATCAGGAAGATCTCACGAACGCTTGGCCGCGCAAATCGCGAAACAAATGGCCACGGTGCTTCCTGACATTGTGGTTCAAGTACAACAAGCCCTCGCTACAAATCCTACTAACCCTCCCCGACAAGACGACCAGAACGTCGGCAACCCTCCTACCAGCAAGTGCTCATATAAACATTTCAAGTCTTGTGATCCTCCTAAATTTGAAGGGACCGAAGATGTCACTGCTCTCCTCCACTGGTTTGAGGAAATGGAAAACACTTTTCTCAACTGCGATTGTCCTGAGGATCGCAAGGTTCGATACGCCACCGGAAGACTATTTGGGGTAGCTCTTACCTGGTGGAATACTGAAAAGGGGAAGAGGGGAATTGATGATGCAATGGCCTTAACGTGGGAGGAGTTAAGGGAAGTCATGACTAGGAGGTTCTGCCCTAGGAGTGAAATTAAAAAGTTGGAGGACGAATTCAATTCTTTGAAGCAAAAGGAGGGAGATCATACCTCCTACAACAAGAGGTTCTTAGAGTTGAACCAAATGGTCCCTAACTTGTTCACCCCAACTTACCGATTGATTGAGCATTATATTCGAGGACTTCCTTCGAAAATCCAAGATTCAGTTTTTAGCACTTCACCAGCAACGCTTGAAGCTGCTATGAAACTAGCCACTGAACTGACCGAGAATCGAATTCGCAACGGTAAGTTTAAAGAAGAGAAAAAGAAAGCCCCTGTTGAGGGTCAAACTTCAAACCATTCCACCTCCTCCTCTAAGTTTGCTAACAAGAGGAAGCGTAACACCAGAAACTTCGCCGTCACACAAAACAATTACCCTATTCCTGCTGCACCCATTACCCAAGTCGCCCCTTCACCTGCACCATACAAAAGACCATACTCTGGCCCGTTACCAAAATGCAACCGTTGCCAATACCACCATTCTCCTGATCATCCTTGCCAATATTGCACCGGCTGTGGTCGCGCAGGTCATACTGTTCAAACCTACCGCATGCCTCAGCGAACGAACCGCCACCAGCCTTCAACCCAAACCCACCAGCAAATAATGGGTCAAGCCTAACAACCCCTACTATTACCACCTACCCAACATTTGGCCCAAACGTACGACCAACCCAACTATCCTATGGTACAACCTATGCGGGCTTGCTACAATTGTGGAGACCCAAGCCATTTTAGAAATACTTGTCCAAGGTTGGTAAACATTATTCATGCTCAGGCCCAAGCCAATCCGGTGAACCAAGCGAACCAAGCTCCTCCACCTGCAAGAGGAAGAGCTTTCAACATTAACGCTAATCAGGCTAGAGCTGACGGCAATGTGGTTAACGGTACGTTCCTTATTAATGGTCGATATGCATCCATGTTGTTTGATACTGGCGCCGATAAAAGTTTTGTGTCCTTAGAGTTTGAACCTATCTTAAACCAAAATCGTGATAAGCTCATGGAATCCATAACAGTAGAAGTTGCTGACGGGAAACCGGTCTCATTGAACTCTATTATACGTAATTGCACTCTTACACTAAACGACCATAATTTTGTAGTTAACCTTATTCCTATGAAGTTGGGAAGTTTTGATATCATAATCGATATGGACTGGCTTAGTCAACATCAGGCAGAAGTTGTATGCCGCGAAAAGTTTATACGTATTCCTCTTGCAAACGGTCAGATCCTTCGAATCTTTGGAGAAACCTCGTCGAAAGGGCTCAGCTTAATGTCTTGTCTTCAAGCTCAAAAATACCTTCGCAAGAATTATGTCGCGTTTTTAGCTCATATCATCAAAAAGGGAACCATGGAGAAGAAACTTGAAGACATCCATGTAGTAAAAGATTTCCCGCAAGTTTTTCCTGACGACATTTCAGGACTTCCTCCAGTTAGAGAAGTCGAATTCCGTATTGATCTTATACCTGGTGCTACACCAGTTACAAAGTCTCCCTATAGGTTAGCCCCCTCTGAAATGCAAGAGCTAGCCAGTCAATTGCAAGAGTTGACTGACAAGGGATTCATACGCCCTAGCTCCTCACCTTGGGGTGCACCTGTCCTTTTTGTAAAGAAGAAAGATGGATCGTTTCGCATGTGCATCGACTACAGAGAACTCAACAAATTAACAATCAAGAATCGCTATCCATTACCTCGCATTGATGATCTTCTTGACCAACTTCAAGGTGCCAGCTGCTTTTCAAAAATCGACCTTCGATCCGGTTATCATCAACTTAGAGTGCATGAAGAAGACGTCCCAAAGACCGCTTTCGAACTAGTTATGGTCATTATGAATTTATGGTCATGCCATTTGGTTTAACCAACGCTCCAGCAGTCTTCATGGATCTGATGAACAGAGTCTGCAAACCTTATCTTGATCGATTTGGTATAGTCTTCATCGACGACATTCTCATTTATTCAAAGTCTAAGTCTGATCATGAGCGCCATCTTCGACTCATCCTTACACTTCTAGAGAATGAAAAGCTTTACGCCAAATTCTCCAAATGCGAATTCTGGTTAAAAGAGGTGCAATTCCTCGGACATGTAGTCAATGACAAGGGAATACATGTTGTAACATTTGTAAAAATTGGGTCTCCAAAACCCGCTCCGTTTTGTAATCAAGTACCAAGTTATAAAAGTGCATTAATTATTTATGGTTATTTTGAGTTAAAACGATACATAATTAATAAATAAACTAAACTATAAAAATTATTTTTGATAAAAAGTTAAAATAAAATAAATAAAAAATATATGAAGCTGCCGGGACTCGAACCCGGGTCAGCTGAGTCGCTACAGCGACTTAACCTTTCTTCCCTAAACCACTCCGCCACAAAGTGTTTTCTGTTAACTCTAGGAAAACAAATGAAACTTATACACAAACTCAGTTTAACCGATGATACCCTCTGAAAACCGGTAATCGGCAAACCAATCGTCAAATCGATTGTTTACCTCACAATTTCAGTTATAACCGATGTGCGACGGTTTCTAATTAAGTCAGAATTGATTGAACTTAAAGCTTCATCATTTTCGGTATTTGAAATCGAAAGTTCATCAAGGTTCTGATTTAATTCAAGCACCAGATCATTCTCACGATTCAGAACTACCACAACAATATTCAATTTCATTTTCGTCGCATTTGTGAACCATAAGATCATCTGAAACAGTTCGCCGGAAAATTTCTGCAAGTCACCGGAAAACCGGGACTCACATTCTCACGGTAATTCCTCCGACTCTTTCTGTTTAAAACATGTGATTAGTCAGTCTCTAACACAACTCCATCATCAGAATCGATCCTAGTCAACGTTTATCAAAAATCTTATCTTCGCCGGAAAATCTCTGAGACTGCCGGAATCACACTGTGAACTGGTATGATATCCTAAACTTCTTTTAAGCTTTGTTTGAGTGACTCAACTTTATGAATAATCAATCAACGCTGTTAATTGGTTTCAACAGTCGGAGTTCATTTCCCGTACCGACGAACCTCCGCCGGATTTCTGTGAATAACATCAATCGGTATATTCTGTTCCTTAAACTCTCTCCATTCTCTACTTTTGAATTACAGTTAATGTCTGAGAATTGTATAAATCACAAATCAATCATAACCAGTCAAATTATGTTGTCTGTGTAAATCGGCGAAGAAGATGAAGTTATAACAGAACATAAGATTAATTAAAATCGGTATTTTAAACGGGTTAGACACACAGTCCAGCGGTGGACTGTGTGCAAATTTCACACACACGTCCCGAGTTCGATCCTTGCTACACGCACGCCTTGTGTAATAACCTGCCTTTTTGATCAAGAACTAAACCGGGTTAAAACAGATAGTTGTTAAGTATAATAAAAACCAAGAATATAACCGGGTTAGACACACAGTCCAGCGGTGGACTGTGTGCATCATGAACTTCACGTCGCGCGTTCGAATCTCGTCATGAGCACCGGTCCAATTGAATTAAAACGTTTTTGCAAATAAAGGAATTTTCGGTTAATTCAAATAAGTATATAAATATAATTAAAAACGAGTTTATAACGGGTTAGACACGTAGCTCAGTTGGTAGAGCTACGTGCACGCGAACGGAAGGTCGCCGGTTCGAATCCCACCCGGCGCAGAATTATGCGCTGACCGAACCGGTCAACGGTCAACGGTCAACACTAAAAAAAATAATATTTTTTTTATATTTTTATTTATTTAATTTAATTTAAAAATCAATTAAAAATACTTAAAAATAACATTTTTAAATAGCCATAAACTCACAAAAATATATCTAAAAATTTCATTAAAATCCTTAATAAAATCCATCCATTTAATATATTTTTTCATTATTATTTAGGTTAGTATTCCTCGTCGATCCGCTCATCTAAAATCGTGCGCATCTCACCATCTCCAATCCAACGCACCCAATGTGAGTGAACCTTTCAAATTCCCCGTTTTAATCACGTTTTTGGGGTGTATCATGTGTCTTTGTTTATATACATATTATAACTAAACTATTGTGCATACATCATATCATGACATGTGTATTTAGTTTGTTGCTGTTAAGTAGTTATTATTGGATGCAAATTATTATTTCAGTACATGCAATTGCCGAGGCCGCCGCTCCCCATTTTATTATGAGGTTTGAGCCTGTTCCCCATTTTATTATGCGGTTGAACCTGGCGTGCCCGCAACGATCGGCTCCGTTTGATTGAGCCTTGATCGCACAGTTCATTTTACATTTCAGTACATGCAATACGATCGGCTCCGTTTGATTGAGCCTTGATCGCACAGTTCAATTTACATTTCCAGTTCATGCAATACGATCGGCTCCGTTTGATTGAGCCTTGATCGCACAGTTCAATTTACATTTCCAGTTCATGCAATACGATCGGCTCCGTTTGATTGAGCCTTGATCGCACAGTTCATTTATGTTAGTTATCGTATGATATTGGTATGTTCATGTATGCTATCAAGTGTTATTGTATGTTATAATTGTAACTGCTATTTGCCAATGCTTGATTACTTACATTTGCTCTTTTATGATTATGCACAATATTTCATTGATAAACTAACCATAAAATCATTATCAAATGTTTATCTAATAAGGTTCACTCGCCAACTTATGTTGACCCAAAAACTCCCATTTTACACATGATACAGGTGAACCAGCAGCAGCTAGGAACACATAGGACCTGGATTAGAAGAATAAATCGATTTAGTATTGGGATTGTTATGTTTTGGTTATTTCCTTTGTATTGAATGAACATGTTTGGATGTTTGAAAATGTAACTTTGACTTTATTAATTATGAAACATAATAGTAAATGTCATGTGCTTTGGTGATAACCCAATTATGCCCCGACTCTTATTTCCGCTGCGGGTCGGGGTGTGACACATGTCGACCCCTCAAAGATCAAAGCGGTACAAGAATGGCAAGCGCCACGTACACCAACTGAAGTAAGATCTTTTCTTGGTTTGGCTGGTTATTATCGTCGTTTCATTTCAAACTTCTCACGCATTGCTGTACCACTCATGGCTTTAACTCATAAGGGAAAACCTTTCATATGGGGACCCAAACAAGAAGAAGCCTTCTAAACCCTTAAACAAAAACTCTGTGATGCACCAATCCTCACTCTGCCTGAAGGTTGTGATGACTTCGTGGTTTATTGCGACGCGTCAGGGCAAGGACTAGGCTGTGTCCTAATGCAAAGAGGAAAGGTTATAGCTTATGCTTCGAGACAACTCAAGACTCACAAGAAGAACTACACCACCCATGACCTAGAACTTGGAGCCGTTGTGTTCGCTCTTAAGATATGGAGACATTATCTTTATGGTACTAAGTGTGAAATATACACTGACCACAAGAGTCTTCAACATATCTTCAATCAAAAGGAGTTAAACATGAGGCAACGAAGATGGGTCGAACTTCTAAATGACTATGACTGTGAAATTCGGTACCACCCTGGCAAAGCAAATGTGGTGGCTGATGCACACAGTCGAAAGGGTTATGCGAACTCCATTCGTCTTCTATGTTCGCAAATCATATCTGACATTAAAGATCAAATTCGAGAAGCCCAACATGCTTCAGTAACAGAAGATGATGTACGAAAGGAGTTGTCCTGTGGAGCTGAACTTAAAATTGAAACTAAATCTGACGGTATTCTTTACTATCTAGATCGCATATGGATTCCTGACCACAACAATCTTCGTGAAATTCTTATGAATGAGGCTCACAAAACACGATATTCTATACACCCAGGAGCCGATAAGATGTATCAAGACCTTTGATACACCTATTGGTGGCCTGGAATGAAAAAGGATATTGCTTTTTTTGTTTCTAAGTGCCTTACATGTTCCAAGGTGAAAGCTGAACACCAAAGACCCTCAGGACTTCTGGTCCAACCTGAAATACCTGTATGGAAGTGGGAAAACATAACCATGGATTTTATTACCGGGTTACCTCGCACTTCTGGTGGGTATGACACTATATGGGTAATAATTGATCGACTTACAAAATCAGCTCACTTTATTCCTATCCGCGAAGATTTCAAGAACGAAAAGCTAGCTCGTATTTATGTCACACCCCGACCCGCAGCGGAAAAGGTGATCGGGGCATTATTGGGTTATCATCAAAGCTCATAACATTTATTATGCGTTTCATATTCATTATTACAAATTAAATGGAGAATTACAATAAATGTTACAACATGTTCTAACTAACAATCTAAACTTCTTTTCTCTTCTAAGGCATATCCTATGTTTTCCTTGCTTCAACCTGTACACCTGTATCATGTGTAAAAGGGTTTTTGGATCAACATAATGTTGGCGAGTGAATCCTATGGAAAACATTTGAACAAATTTATTTAAATTGATTATGAAATATGTGCACAACCAAACATGAGTAAAATTAGATGTAAACTTAATCAACAATCATAAGATATTAAGTGAGACACACATGAACAATAATGGAACATTTAGAGGCACGCGATGCTCAACTCGTCTCTCACGAGGAACTGAGGGGCCTAATGAATGAATTGCATAACCATGATGATATGAATGACACAACTACAAACAATATAAACTCAATGATATACACATAAACAATAATGAATTTGATTTGTGGCACGCGTTGTTCAACTCGTCTTCCACGAGGAACTGATGGGCTTAATGAATGAGTTTCATATAATTTAACAAAAGGAAATAAGTAATCACAACAATATAAACAATCTAAGTTTAGGTCATGATGTGGTATGGCACATGTTTAAATAAATAAGTTAATTATTTTCATAACACATGAACACCCCAAAACGTGTAATTTAAAAGGGGGAGTTGTAAGATTCACTCACAGTGGGTGCGTTCGGTTGATGATGTTGAATGCACGCGAAAGTGGTTTTAACCACGAGTGAGTTTAACCTAGATAAATCGCATTATGGTTTGGTAAGTAAACGGATTTTATTAATCTATTTTAGTAGGATTGTTGGGTGTATTTTTGTGAGTTTGAAGCTATTTTCTAACCTTAAAAATGTTATTTTTAAGTATTTTTAATTGATTTTTAATTAAAATAATTAAATAAAATAATAAAAAAATTTGATTTTTTTCTGACCGTTGACCGTTGACCGGTTCGAATCGGAACACAAGTGCGCTGAGTGAGGCTCGAACCCGAGACCTCCCGTACGTGTGCACGCAGCTCTACCAACTGAGCTACGTGTCTAACCCGTTATATATCTGATTTTAATTATATATATATATATTAATTAGTTTAAACCGAAAATTCATTTTATTCTAAAAACAGTTTAAGCGAATCGGACGTGCACTCCACAGGTCTCGAACCCGGGACCTGTGGCTTAAACTAACACACAGTCCACCGCTGGACTGTGTGTTTATCATGTTATATAATTCGATTTTTATTATACTTAAATACAATTTAGTGATTTCCTTTTCTGCCTTATTTAAAAAGAATAGATAATTGTCCGAGTCGGTGCAGAAGACCGGACTCGAACTCGTGACCTATGATATAAACATACACACAGTCCACCGCTGGACTGTGTGTCTAACTTGGTTATTATTCCGGTTATTAATATACTTAACATATATTTGTAGCGACTCCGGTTCAGTTAATAAAAAAAATGATTTTTATTAAGGCGACGTGTGTGAAACGGGATTCGAACTCGAGACGTTTGTATGCTTAATGTGCACACAGTCCACCGCTGGACTGTGTGTCTAACCCGAGTAATAAGTTGATTTTAATTATACTTATAAACTACCGAAACATCGTCTTCCTCGTTGAGATTTAATCAGAATCGGTAACAGTCTGGTTCGAAGTTTTTAAAACATGTTATTTAGTGTTTTCCAGTTCATTATGGTGAGATAAAGGTGAAAAGAAAAAGGAAAATAAGCGAAAAGGTATACCGACTGGACCCTCTATTTTCCAGCAGAAACTCCGGTGACAGCATCAACTCCGGCGTCAGGTGTCTTGCAGCAGCAAGTCTCCGGAAAGCTTGGAAAAAGTATGGGTATCTCCGGTATAAGCTTCAGAGGCTCAGTGAGGCTCGGAAATGAGGAAACCGGTTTTCCGGTGACGAACAAATTAATTCCGGCGAGTGGAATTACGCCGAGAAAAAGTGTGGTTTTGAGCGAAAAGGTTTGCAGTGGGTTGAGGGTGAATTTATAGGGGAAAATCGAGATGTATTTGGTCTTATTTTCGACTGGATTCGTCGGTTATAAAAACTCCGGCGGTTATAGAAAGTGTCGCGGACTCAAACGTCGGTTATAACCGATGTCCTAATAATAGTTTACGTTATAACTGAAAACTTCGTTAAAAGCTCGCGAGATTACCGGGATTCCGACGACTGAACTTTTGGGCGCCGGTTTTGAATTCGTAACGTCATGATATTAATTAAATGATTTCAATATATAACAAACTAAACAAGTGGCGTAGTGGTTTGTGGGTGTGAGATAAGTCTGTCTGTTGAGCTGGTACAGACCCGGGTTCGAAACCCGGCAGAGTACTTTTATTTTTATTTTGCGATTTTCAACAGTTTTTTCAAAAACTAAATATATATTCCCGTATAATAATCGATTACGTATCGTTTAAAAATATTTTGGGCATTTAATTCGCAACGAAATTTTTGACTGACTGTTCGGTTGATAAACGGAGCGGGTTTGGTAAATCCGTTTTTGACGGATGTTACAGTATCCCCTGCTTTTTAGAAATTTCGTCCCGAAATTTAAATAATGATATATTTTGACTAAAAGGATGATAATGTTTTGTTTGACAGTTGTATGCTTAGAAAAATAAGGGTTTAAGTTTTTTGTTCGAGGCGGTAACGTTCCTTGTAAGGGTTAAGTACCCTATTCAGGAATCGCTTTTTGTTGCCTACTGTATAAGTATTGATAAGCAGAAATGATTTGCTAAAAAATGATATCATGCATAAGAGTTTAGATACGTTTGGGAAAGTAGGGTTATATCCTAAGGCAAAACTTCTAACACTACAACCTATAGGGAACATAAATAAAAACACAACAGGTAATATTCGAACATGAATAAACACAACAGCAAATATTTGAACATGAATAAACACGACAACAAATATTTGAATCCACATTCTGATAGCATATATGTTTGAATGGTGGAAGTTCCTCTCTCGTTTGTTATGATGGAGAGGTTAGTTTATGTAGAAATGGAACACAATCCAATCTCTTTAAATAACATGATGATATAAATGTAACACAAATTCCAACCAAGGCAATACTAAATCCTACATGGAACTTCTCATAACCGCTTGATAATGCCTCTGATCCTTTGGCAAGAATACTTATATATAGGAAGTACCAGCGGCGTATCCACCATATTCTTGCCAAATTTTCATTAGTTTTATCCACAAGTTATGATTGGTTACCAAGAAACTAATAAATCCTACATAGAACTTCTCATAACCGTCCGATAATGCCTCTGATCCTTTGACAAGAATACTTATATATAGGAAGTACCAGCGGCGTATCCACCATATTCTTGTCAAATTTTCATTGGTTTTATCAGTGAATTATGATTAGTCCTATAACTCTACAACCAATACAACAAACAAAAAATACTGAAATGAAATATATCTGTGCGATCAAGGCTCAATCGAACGGAGCCGATCGTATTGCATGTACTGAAAATGAAATGGATGTGCGCTCAAGGCTCAATCAAACGGAACCGAACGTATTGAATGTACTGAAATTGAAATTGTGTGCTCAAGGCTCAATCAAACGGAGCCGAGCGTATTGCATGTACTGAAAATGAATAACTTAACCACACAAACAGCCTATGCATGGAACCTCTCATAACCGCCTGATAATGCCTCCGATCATTTGACAAGAATACTTATATATAGGAAGTACCAGCGGCGTATCCACCATATCCTTGTCAAATTTTCATTGACTTTATCCGCAAGTTATGGTTAGTTCGATGCGACTCTACTACAAACACCACAACCACAAGATACTGATAATGAAATTGTCTGTGCGCTCAAGGCTCAATCAAACAGAGCCGAACGTATTGAATGAAATTGTATGTGCGCTCAAGGCTCAATCAAACGGAGCCGAACGTATTGAATGTACTGAAATTGAACAACTTAATCTAAACAACCATCACACAATCAGCCTATGCATGGAACCTCTCATAACCGCCTGATAATGCCTCCGATCATTTGACAAGAATACTTATATATAGGAAGTACCAGCGGCGTATCCACCATATCCTTGTCAAATTTTCATTGACTTTATCCGCAAGTTATGGTTAGTTCGATGCGACTCTACTACAAACACCACAACCACAAGATACTGATAATGAAATTGTCTGTGCGCTCAAGGCTCAATCAAACGGAGCCGAACGTATTGCATGAACTGGAAATGTAAATTGAAATGTGCGCTCAAGGCTCAATCAAACGGAGCCGAACGTATTGCATGTATTGAAATGTAAAATGAAATAACCGATCAAGGCTCAAACAAACGGAGCCGATCGTGCGGGCACGCCAAGATCAACCGCATAATTAAATGGGGATCCAACTCAACCTCAATGGATGGGGAGCCACGGCCTCGGCAAATGCATATACTGAAAACAATATATAATATACAATAATTACTCTAACAGTCTACACATGGAGCCTCTCATAACCGCCAGATAATGCTTCTGATCCTTTGACAAGAATACTTATATATAGGAAGTACCATCGGCGTATCCACCGTATTCTCGTCAAAGTTTCGTTGGCTTTATCCTTAAGTTATTTTTGGTTCTATGTGATAAAGAAAAACATAAAACTAAACGATAGGGGTTGAATCTGGATCTTCGGCGAAGAGGACTAGTTGAGTATCTTCATTTGGGCCGTCATTATCTTCGACAGGATTCGCGTTGATATTGAAGACTCTTTCTCTTGCTGGTGGCATAGTGGTTGGGTTTTCTTGGTTTACTTGGTTAACTGGGTTTGATTGGGCTTGAGTGTTAATAACGTTAACCAATTGAGGGCATGTGTTTCTAAAGTGGGTAGGGTCGCCACAATTGAAACAAGCTCGAGCATATGGGAACATGGGGTATTGGGGTTGTTGATAGGTTTGGTTTATGGTTTGAGTAGGGGAAAAGGTTTGGTCTTGAAAGGTGCGACAAACATTGCTCAAATGACCATAGCGTCCACAAGTTGCACATAGACGACATGGTAGGGTATGGGGATGGTGATAAAAACAGTTGTTGCATCGAGGGTGAGGTCCAAGATATGGTTTCTTATTTGGGTAAGCTGAGTCGGGTGCCACTTGGGTGATAGGGATAGCTCGGATGGGTATAGCGTGTAAAACTGGTTGATTTCGTTGGGTAGCAGCGAAAAGTCGCCCGACTCTTCTTCTCTTAGGATTGGGTTGAGAAGGGGATTCGGTTTGAGTGGAGTCGGAGGTTTCAGTCGATTCTTTATCCTTCTTCTTCTCCTCCTTGAAGTCTTTGTTTCGGATTCGGTTCTCGGTGAGCTCTGTTGCTAGCTCCATTGCTGCTTCCAAAGTTGCAGGCTTGGCACTTATTACAGGGTCTTGAATCTTTGACGGAAGACCACGAATGTAGTGCTCGATCAAACGGTAGAGGGGAGTGAACATGTTGGGAACCATTTGATGTAACTCGAGGAATCTTTTGTTGTAGGTGATGTGGTCTCCTTCCACTTGCTTCAATGAGTAAAATTCATCTTCTAACTTCTTGATTTCGCTCCTTGAGCAAAATCGTCTGGTCATGATTTCCTTTAATTCGTTCCAAGTTAAGGACATAGCATCTTCCACACCTCGTTTGGCCTTCTCTGTGTTCCACCAAGTAAGTGCTATCCCATATAATCGACCGGTAGCATAACGCACTTTGCGATCATCAGGGCAATCGCAATTTAGAAAAGTGTTCTCCATCTCTTCAAACCAATGGAGGAGTGCGGTGACGCCTTCAGTTCCTTTGTATTTCGGAGGGTCGCATGATTTGAAGTGCTTGTAGGTGCATTTAGTGGTATTTGGGGAAGAGTTGAAAATGTTTTGGTTTGCTTGATTGACAGGATTAACGGTAAGTGCTTGTTGAACTTGGATTACAATGTTGGGTATTACGGCAGCCATTTGTTGAGCGATTAAGGCAGCCATGCGCTCGCGGGCTTTTCTTGCTCTCGTCTTCCTACGGGCGAGGTTAGAAGACATTTACAAGGAATACATGACAAGAGTATGAGTTGGATGCTTTTGAGATCATGGGTCGCATTCAAGAATGGACATTCATAAAATAATTATAGATAAATAAATTACTACATCCATTGGATGTCTTGGGTTTTGCTCGCTGTTAGGCCCTACATGCCGCCATACTTTACCTGTGTAATCATGTGGGCCCCCATGAATACCGGTGTTTCATATGGTTCGCACGGGTTTGCCAGGTTGCGTACACAAAACCCGGAGAAAATCGAGAAATATGTATACAACGTGTGATATTCGGAATGTGTCCAGGTGTAGACACGGTGACAACTCAAAGTAGGGTTAGTTCGAACGACGTTTGGTGTGGCATGCTTTGGCCTAATAGGTCCTTCGTACTCTCATCGTTGGTCCCCAGGTAGGCAAACTGGTCCGTTATATTGGATTTATACGAATGCCAGCCTAGACAGGACGTTCCGACTACCGGTACTTGTACCCTTCCAGTTACTACATGCCCGTCGCAGAACTTACTTTGATGAGATTTGAAAATTGCACAAAATCTTTGGATAATGAGAGTATGAAAATAAATTGAATACATGAACATCGATATATGTATAATGAATATGTATATATGTATAATGAATATGTATATAAGCATGTATGTTTGACTGTAAATGCAACAAATATGAAACAAATAAATATCACAAGTTTGTATGTAACCACCTAATCAATTAAAATTTAGGCAGACTATAGTGTAGGCTCTAAGGGTCTAATAACCTATCCTATATCCCTATAGTCATGGCTCTGATACCAATCTGTCACACCCCAACCCGCAGCGGAAAAGGTGATCGGGGCATGATTGGGTTATCATCAAAGCTCATGACATTTATTATGCGTTTCATATTCATTATTACAAATTAAATGGAGAATTACAATAAATGTTACAACATGTTCTAACTAACAATCTAAACTTCTTTGTTCTCTTCTAAGGCATATCCTATGTTTTCCTTGCTTCAACCTGTACACCTGTATCATGTGTAAAAGGGTTTTTGGATCAACATAATGTTGGCGAGTGAATCCTATGGAAAACATTTGAACAAATTTATTTAAATTGATTATGAAATATGTGCACAACCAAACATGAGTAAATTAGATGTAAACTTAATCAACAATCATAAGATATTAAGTGAGACACACATGAACAATAATGGAACATTTAGAGGCACGCGATGCTCAACTCGTCTCTCACGAGGAACTGAGGGGCCTAATGAATGAATTGCATAACCATGATGATATGAATGACACAACTACAAACAATATAAACTCAATGATATACACATAAACAATAATGAATTTGATTTGTGGCACGCGTTGTTCAACTCGTCTTCCACGAGGAACTGATGGGCTTAATGAATGAGTTTCATATAATTTAACAAAAGGAAATAAGTAATCACAACAATATAAACAATCTAAGTTTAGGTCATGATGTGGTATGGCACATGTTTAAATAAATAAGTTAATTATTTTCATAACACATGACACACCCCAAAACGTGTAATTTAAAAGGGGGAGTTGTAAGATTCACTCACAGTGGGTGCGTTCGGTTGATGATGTTGAATGCACGCGAAAGTGGTTTTAACCACGAGTGAGTTTAACCTAGATAAATCGCATTATGGTTTGGTAAGTAAACGGATTTTATTAATCTATTTTAGTAGGATTGTTGGGTGTATTTTTTGTGAGTTTGAAGCTATTTTCTAACCTTAAAAATGTTATTTTTAAGTATTTTTAATTGATTTTTAATTAAAATAATTAAATAAAATAATAAAAAAATTTGATTTTTTTCTGACCGTTGACCGTTGACCGGTTCGAATCGGAACACAAGTGCGCTGAGTGAGGCTCGAACCCGAGACCTCCCGTACGCGTGCACGCAGCTCTACCAACTGAGCTACGTGTCTAACCCGTTATATATCTGATTTTAATTATATATATATATTAATTAGTTTAAACCGAAAATTCATTTTATTCTAAAAACAGTTTAAGCGAATCGGACGTGCACTCCACAGGTCTCGAACCCGGGACCTGTGGCTTAAACTAACACACAGTCCACCGCTGGACTGTGTGTTTAACATGTTATATAATTCGATTTTTATTATACTTAAATACAATTTAGTGATTTCCTTTTCTGCCTTATTTAAAAAGAATAGATAATTGTCCGAGTCGGTGCAGAAGACCGGACTCGAACTCGTGACCTGTGATATAAACATACACACAGTCCACCGCTGGACTGTGTGTCTAACTTGGTTATTATTCCGGTTATTAATATACTTAACATATATTTGTAGCGACTCCGGTTCAGTTAATAAAAAAAATGATTTTTATTAAGGCGACGTGTGTGAAACGGGATTCGAACTCGAGACGTTTGTATGCTTAATGTGCACACAGTCCACCGCTGGACTGTGTGTCTAACCCGAGTAATAAGTTGATTTTAATTATACTTATAAACTACCGAAACATCGTCTTCCTCGTTGAGATTTAATCAGAATCGGTAACAGTCTGGTTCGAAGTTTTTAAAACATGTTATTTAGTGTTTTCCAGTTCATTATGGTGAGATAAAGGTGAAAAGAAAAAGGAAAATAAGCGAAAAGGTATACCGACTGGACCCTCTGTTTTCCGGCAGAAACTCCGGTGACAGCATCAACTCCGGCGTCAGGTGTCTTGCAGCAGCAAGTCTCCGGAAAGCTTGGAAAAAGTATGGATATCTCCGGTATAAGCTTCAGAGGCTCAGTGAGGCTCGGAAATGAGGAAACCGGTTTTCCGGTGACGAACAGATTAATTCCGGTGAGTGGAATTACGCCGAGAAAAAGTGTGGTTTTGAGCGAAAAGGTTTGCAGTGGGTTGAGGGTGAATTTATAGGGGAAAATCGAGATGTATTTGGTCTGATTTCCGACTGGATTCGTCGGTTATAAAAACTCCGGCGGTTATAGAAAGTGTCGCGGACTCAAACGTCGGTTATAACCGATGTCCTAATAATAGTTTACGTTATAACTGAAAACTTCGTTAAAAGATCGCGAGATTACCGGGATTCCGACGACTGAACTTTTGGGCGCCGGTTTTGGATTCGTAACGTCATGATATTAATTAAATGATTTCAATATATAACAAACTAAACAAGTGGCGCAGTGGTTTGTGGGTGTGAGATAAGTCTGTCTGTTGAGCTGGTACAGACCCGGGTTCGAAACCCGGCAGAGTACTTTTATTTTTATTTTGCGATTTTCAACAGTTTTTCAAAAACTAAATATATATTCCCGTATAATAATCGATTACGTATCGTTTAAAAATATTTTGGGCATTTAATTCGCAACGAAATTTTTGACTGACTGTTCGGTTGATAAACGGAGCGGGTTTGGTAAATCCTTTTTTGACGGATGTTACAATTTATATCAGCGAAATCGTAAGCCGACATGGTGTACCGTTAAGCATTATTTCTGATCGTGATGGTCGTTTCACTTAACGAACATGGCAAGCAGTACAAGCCGCTTTGGGTACGCGATTAGATCTCAGTACCGCCTATCATCCTCAAACTGATGGTCAATCTGAACGCACCATTCAAACTCTTGAAGATATGCTTCGAGCATGTGTTATAGACTTCAAGGGAAATTGGGACGCTCATCTACCATTAGTTGAATTTTCGTACAACAACAGCTATCATTCAAGTATCGGCATGGCACCTTTTGAAGCCTTATATGGTCGTAAGTGCCGATCTCTAGTATGTTGGCACGAAATTGGGGAAGCTCAAATCACTGGTCCAGAATTGATCCAAGAAACCACAGACAAGATCCATCAAATCCGAAACAATCTTCTAGCGGCTCAAAGTCGTCAAAAGAGTTATGCAGATAAACGACGAAAGCCTTTAGAGTTTAACATTGGTGATCATGTACTTCTAAAGGTCTCACCGTGGAAGGGAGTAGTTCGTTTTGGTCAAAAAGTCAAGCTAGCACCACGCTACGTAGGACCTTTCAAGATACTCGAAAGAGTAGGACCTGTAGCATACAAGCTTGATCTACCAGAAGAACTCAACAGGATTCATCCCACATTCTACGTATCAAACTTGAAGAAGTGCCTCGCTGATGAAAACCTCCACATTCCTCTAGAAGATATTCAGATTGACGAATCTATGCATTTTATTGAAAGACCTGTAGAGATCATCGATTTCGGAGAAAAACGTCTTCGACGAAGTCGCATTCCAATTGTTAGGGTACGCTGGGAGTCGAAACGGGGACCTGAGTTTACTTGGGAACGTGAAGACTCAATGCGCGAAAAATACCCGCATCTTTTTCCTACTACTTCAACTACTTAAATTTCGGGACGAAATTCCTAAAAGTAGGGGATACTGTAACATTTGTCAAAAAGGGGTTTCCAAACCCGCTCCGTTTTGTAATCGAATATCAAGTTTTAAATGTCACGTTGCGTATTTATGGCTATTTTGATTTTTAATGATACATAATTAATAAACAAACTAAACTATAAAAATTATAATTGATAAAAAGTAAAAATAAAATAAATAAAAATAAAATGAGGCTGCCGGGACTCGAACCCGGGTCAGCCGGGTTGAAACCCAAAGACTTAACACACACACACATCACCACTCCACCAATTGTTGTTTTCTGTTAGTATTAAGAAACAATAAAATTTTATGGTCTCCCATGAAGCAACCGGTTACGCCATCTGTAACCGAAATCGGTCGTCAAACGTCCAGAGACGTTTGGTTGATCACGGTTTGCCGATTATAACCGCTACACCGACGTTTTCAATCAAGTTGCTTTGAATGAACTTGAATTCTAAAAGTGAATCGGTTTTATAACCGAAAACTTTCAATTCCAACATAACTTCAATCTCTGTTCTCTCTCGCGACTCACAAACACTCTGCAAACCTCAAATTGCATTTCCGCACAATTTTCAATCCACAGGAGAAGCTATTTGAACTCGCCGGAAAGATTCTGCAAGTCGCCGGAAAACCGTACTCTTCATGAAATCAGTAAGTCTTTCAATTTCTTCTTGGTCTAACAATTGTTAAGCTATTTCTGACTCAAACCTTTCAATTAAAATCGAATTCAGACGCTGTTTTCGGATAATTCCAGTTCGCCGGAAAACTTCTGGAAATCCTTATTTTCATCTGTGAAACGGTAAGGTCATTCAAACACTCTGTAAACGTCTGTTTAGAACTTCAATTCCACGATTAGCTAATCAAAACGGTTAATTTGCTTGCTCAGTTGAAGTTCATAAAAACAGAGCCGACACCTTGCCGGAATTCTGTGATAAATCGTTCACCGGTATGTTACTTCTAAATATCGTCTCTGTCATTTCATATTAGTTTGTACAATGTTTATCAATCGAGTTAAACAAGATTTAATGGTGTAATCTGCTGTCTGTAAAAACTAACGGAGAAGATGAACTGTGCTAACACTATAAGATTAATTAAAATCGGTATTTTAAACGGGTTAGACACATAGTCCAGCGGTGGACTATGTGCAAATAATACGCACACGCCGCGAGTTCGATCGCTGTTACGCGCACCCTCTATGTAATAAAAACGTTTTATTTTTCTAACTGAACCGGGTTAATTTACGTTAGTTGTTAAGTATAATAAAAAGTTGTGTATTAACCAAGTTGGACACACAGTCCAGCGGTGGACTGTGTGTAATGTTAAAGCACAGGTCCCGGGTTCGAGACCTGTTAGTGTCACCGGTTCGATGATTTAAAATGTTTTTGAAAATAAAAGAATTTTGGATAAGCTGAGTTAATATATAAGTATAATTAAAAACGGATTTATTTCGGGTTAGACACGTAGCTCAGTTGGTAGAGCTGCGTGCACGCGTACGGGAGGTCTCGGGTTCGAGCCTCACCCAGCGCATTGCAATTACACAATAAACCGATCAACAAGTCAACAAGTCAAACGGTCAACGGTCAGCGAAAAAGTCAACACATTTTTATATTTTTATTTATTTAATTTAATTTAAAAATCAATTAAAAATACTTAAAAATAATGTTTTTAAAGATTGGAAATAGTCTTAAACTCACAAAAATATATCTAAAAATCCTATTAAAATTATTAATAAAATCCAATCATTTACTATATTTTCCGTTATTATTTAGGTTAGTTATTTCTCGTTGTTCCGCTCTTCCAATTCGTGCGCATCTCACCATCTCCAATCCAACGCACCTAATGTGAGTGAATCTTTACAAATTCCCCGTTTTAATCACGTTTTTGGGGTGTATCATGTGTCTGGCTATTTATTATATTTAAATCATTGTGCATACATCATACCATGGACAAATGTGTATTCAGTTTGATTCAGTTGTTTGTGTGGTTATTGTTAGATTTAATTCATTATTTTCAGTACATGCAATTTCATAGGCCGCCGCTCCCCATTACATTATGAGCGTTGAGCATGTTCCCCATTACATTATGAGCGTGAACCTGGCGTGCCCACATACGATCGGCTCCGTTTGATTGAGCCTTGATCGCACAGACATTTATCATTTTCAGTACATGCAATACGATCGGCTCCGTTTGATTGAGCCTTGATCGCACAGTTTCATTCATGTTTTATATTTATGCAAGTTGATATGTTATGGTATGCTGTTGGTATGTTATTGTATGTTATAATTTGTGGTTAACATTGTTACTGATTGATTATTTATCATTTCTCACTTATGATTATGCACAATTTTTCCTTGATAAAATAACAAGTAAATAAATAATAAATGTTTATCTAACAAGGTTCACTCGCCAACTTATGTTGACCCAAAAACCCCTATTTTTACACATGATACAGGTGAACCGGCTGCAGCCAGAAACACACAGGATTGGACTAGAAGAATAAAATGATTTAGAGCTTGGAATTGTTTAGTTGGTTATTTTCTTTGAATTTGTATGGACATGCTTGGATTATTGAGAATGTAATTTCGATTTAAATAAATATGAAACATAATAGTAATTATCATGAGCTTTGGTGATAACCCAATTATGCCCCGACTCTTATTCCGCTGCGGGTCGGGGTGTGACAGAGAGTAGGGTCACTCTCACCTAACCCTTACCCTATTATTCCCGAGGACCCACAAATGGGTGGGCCCTCTTATACCTCACTATTTGTGGAACATTTTCCACAACCAACTGTTGAGCCTGAGCCTCAACCACAAATTCCTATAAGTGAGCCACCACCACTACCACCATCAGGTTTTGATAACCCTATTCCTTCTTATTCAAACCTGCCTGGATATAACCCATTCGAACCCTCTACTTGGCCAGAGCATAGCCACAATCATAATATACCTCTTAATGACCCTCATCTAGAAATGGCCATGAATGCTCACTATCCTAACCCTTATCCCTATCAACTAGGTGGATATCCTTATTATAATTATCAACATCCGATTGCACCATCTCAACCCCAATCTCAAGCGCAACCGCAGCAACCACCACCAACAATGGAAGTTCTTATGAAGCAATAGAAAAGGTCAAGGAACTTCCGGAACAAACAGCTAAAGACAACAAGAAGAATAACAAGCTGTTGAAAAGGCTAGTAAAGAAGATAAGAGGGAAAAAGGATTAAATACATAACTATCTTTTATTTGTTATTTTAAATTAAGTCCCTGCGTGGACAAGTCTTATTTAGTCCCTGCGTGGACACTTTAATTATTTCAAGTATAGTCCCTGCAAGGACAATTTTCCCTTATTTAAGTCCTATTCATGGACTCTATTGTATCACATTATTATTATTAATGAAATTTTGGAAATTTTAATTATGTATGCCTTTCATCAAGTTGTTCAAGCGATCATCTCAATTTTATTTCAAAATTTATGATCTGCGAGATATTTCCAAAAGATCCTCTTGATGATTTACACCTTCCAAGTGATTAGGTCACACAAATTGGCAAAATGGTTGTTATATGGTTTTCTACCATGATAGTTAAGGTTGAGATTTCCCTTTTATCCAGAGGTGGTGAACTACGTTCTAAACCTCCCTAGTCTGCCTGATCTGGACTAGTTATTTAAATCATTTTAAGAGCTTATTCTAAAAAGTTAATATATTCAAAATATTAACCTCCTGGTAAGTGTGACTTGAGGAATCACACGAACCGTCTAAGTAAAGGACTATGTCCAAATCTACCTGATCTATTTTGATCATGATCGATCATCAGTGTGATGATTATTTTATTTAACACCCATTAGTGGTGTGATGCTTCCAAGCTATATTTATGTCCATTAGTGACGATCGACAGTTGTAGTCTACGACTCCCTGTCTCGAGGTAGTAAAACTACGTTCGAACCTCGAAACTTCTCGATCCTTTAGTGATCTTAGCATTTTGTAATTTAAGTCTTTTCGACAAAGCCTTTGGCACTATTCTTTATGTCCTTAGTGACAGGTCTTCGTGCCACACTTAATCACCCCCATAAAATTTACAAGCTTATATAACTTCATTAAGCCATATCAGGCGTTGCAAGTCATTAAGCATATATGACTAATTTATACATATTACCGTTAATATAGCTTCATCAATCAACATGGCAGATTCTAATGAAGTTAACAATCAGAAAAAGAACGATAGCGCAAATATAGTTATGAATGAAGATGACTTCGAGGCTCGCATAGACGCGGTCGTAGGGAAGGAAATGGAGAAAGCAATTGAGAAATTTATAGTATCAAGCTCTACACACTCTCGAACCTTATCGAGGACCAACTCGAAGCCTCATCCCTCTGATAAAGAGGAAAGTTTTGTGCATTCCTCAAACGTGAGGAGCGAACAAAGAAGAAAGAAATTCATGATAAAGATAATACTTCCAAGGATAGTTGCTCATATAAATATTTTGTTTCGTGTAAGCCGCGAGACTTTAATGGTGAAAAGGGGGCTGTTGAAACCTTGAGATGGTTAGATGAGATGGAGACGGTAGTAGACATCAGTGGATGCGCGGAAAAAGATGTCGTTAAATTCGCTTCTCAATCCTTCAAGGGCAATGCCCTAATTTGGTGGAAAGCTTTGATGCAATCAACTGGGAAGGTACATCTATATAATTTGGGATGGTCCAAGTTCGTAGATCTGGTCAAGCCTACTGCCCATCTCATGAGGTGGAGAAAATAGAAATGGATTTCATATCTCTCACCATGAGAAATCTTGACTGTCGAAAGTATGTCTCTGATTTTGATTCTTATTATCGATTGGTATCTTATTTGGTTACTCCTGAGCCTAAACGCATTGCGCATTTCATTAATGGGTTGGCTTCTGAAATAAGGAGTTTTGTTAAGGCTGTTCATCCTAACACCTACAAATCAGCTGTTGAGCTATCTCTTTCTCTCACCCAAGACTATGTGAGACGAATGTCAGGAAAATCTGAAAATGATGGAAAAGGAAGAGAGAGGATGACCGAAGTTACCGGTCGAACAAGAATCAAAGGTTTGGATTCAAAAAGAATCAGCAGAGGTCGGATGATAGGCCTAAGTGTAGAAAGTGCAACCGACGACACCTTGGATCGTGTCGGGACAACTCTCATTCTAAACCTTGTGGAATTTGTAAGAAGATGGGGCACAAGACCCTAGATTGCAAGGATCTGAAGGAAGCCACTTGTTACAATTGTGGCGAGAAGGGGCACATCAAACCTAACTGCCCCAAGTACAAAAAGGACGATGCTACTAAGGACGACGGAGCGAAGAAAGGAAAGGCTTGTGCTTTCCAAATGAAAGCGAAGGAGGCTGTGAACGACGACAATGTGATAACAGGTATGTTCCTTATAAATAATGTTTATGCTAGAGTTCTCTTTGATTCAGGAGCCGATAAATCTTTTGTAGATCATAAGTTTAGTGCCTTATTAAACTTACCTATAAGAACTCTAGACGTAACCTATAACGTAGAACTTGCTGATGGAACGATTGAGACCGCTTCTACGATTCTAGTTGGATGTTCCATATCTATCAAGAATCATTCCATTCCTGTTTCACTTCTGCCCATGAAATTGGCAGGATTCGATGCAGTCCTTGGTATGGATTGGTTGTCTAGTAACCAAGCCCATATAGCATGTAACAAGAAACTCATCGAAATCAAAACCCCAACTGGATACACTCGCTATACAAGGAGATCGTTATTATGGATTATCAGAAAAGGGATCACTACTCAAAGCATTGAAGTGTTTAAAGAAAGTTTGTGTCATTTATATGGCACAAGTGACCATTGACGAGCCAAAGCCAAAAATTGAAGACTTGCCCGTTATCTCTGAATTTACAGATGTTTTCCCCGAAGACTTGCCTGGTCTGCCTCCAGACAGACAAGTGGAGTTTAGAATTGATATCATATCGGGAGCCGCCCCTGTTGGGAAAGCCCCATACCGATTGGCACACACAGAAATGAAGGAATTACGAACCCAGCTAGACGAATTACTGGAAAAAGGGTTTTATCCAACCGAGCTCTTCGCCTAGGGGAGTTCCAATCTTGTTCGTGAAAAAGAAAGATGGTTCGATGCGGATGTGCATTGACTACCGTGAGCTGAATAAGCTAACTATCAAGAACCTCTACCCATTACCCAGGATCGATGACTTATTTGATCAACTTCAAGGAGCAAGCTACTTTTCAAAGATTGATTTGAGATCTGGATACCATCAACTCAAGGTTCGTACAGAAGATGTTCCAAAGACAGCATTTAGAACAAGGTATGGACATTACGAGTTCTTAGTGATGCCATTTGGGCTCACTAATGCACCTGTGGCTTTTATGGATTTGATGAATAGGGTATGCAAACCGTACTTGGATAAGATTGTCATCGTCTTCATAGACGATATACTCATCTAGTCTCACAGTCAGGCTGACCACGAGAAACATTTGAGGTGTATTCTGGAATTATTAAGACAAGAGAAGCTCTACGCAAAATTTTCGAAATGTGAATTTTGGTTGTGTGAAGTTCAGTTCTTAGGACACATTGTCAGTGAACGTGGAATTCAAGTAGACCCCACTAAGGTCGAGGCTGTTATGAACTGGAAGCTCCTAAAACCCCTTCAGAGATCCGTAGCTTTTTGGGATTGGCAGGCTATTACAGAAGGTTTATAGAAAATTTCTCAAGGATAGCTACTCCTTTGACTTCTCTGACTCGCAAGGATGTAAAATTTATTTGGGGTCCGAAACAGCAGGAAGCTTTTGAAGTTTTGAAGCAAAAACTAAGTAATGCTCCTGTGCTAACTTTACCTGAAGGAATTGAAGATTTTGTGGTTTATTGTGACGCATCACACACATGGATGGGCTGTGTGCTCATGCAGGGAGGAAAGGTAATCGCTTATGCATCAAGACAGTTAAAGGTTCATGAAAGAAACTACACTACGCACGACCTGGAATTAGGTGTCGTGGTATTTGCGCTCAAGTTATGGAGGCACTATTTGTACGGAACTAAGTGTATTATATACACTGATCATAACAGTCTCCAACATTTGTTTAACCAGAAGGATCTAAATATGCGACAACACCGATGGATGGAAACGCTAAACGATTATGATTATGAAATTCGTTATCACCCAGGCAAGACAAATGTGGTTGCCGATGCCTTGAGCCGTAAAGAAAGGGTCAAGCCTACTCGGGTTAATGCCAAAAGCATTGAAGTAAGAAATAATTTGAAAGACAGAATCTTGGAAGCCCAAAAGCAAGCGTTATTAGAAGCAAATCTTCCCAGGGAAGAATTGGGAAAAATGGTGGAGCAACTGATTCCAGGAAGTGACGGAATTCTTAGATTCTATGGGTGAATTTGGATTCCTGTCTTTGGAGGACTTAGGGATTTGATCCTCCAAGAAACACACAGTTCTAGATACTCGATTCACCCGGGTGGTGATAAAATGTATAAGGATTTGAGACCCGATTATTGGTGGTCCGGATTAAAGAAATCGATAGCTACTTACGTAGCTAAATGCCTGACGTGTTCAAAAGTTAAGGCCAAGCATCAGAAACCGTCAGGGTTACTTCAACCGTTGGAAATTACCAGGTGGAAATGGGAATGTGTAACCATGAATTTTATTACTAAATTACTGTAACACCTCGCAAAAACGTGTCCAATAAGGTGAAGACACGTGTCCTAAACCCTATTCATTTGAAAGGATGACTTTAAAGGGGTAAAAGTGTCAACAAGCGAAACTTGTGCTTCCGGGTTGTTTCCGACGAACCGGGAAATTTAGAATAATTATCTTATGCTCCCAAATGTGCCAAATATCATTTATGATGGCCTGATAACAGTTACAAGTCCCAAGATACATATATTTAAGTTGAGGGGCCAAACTTGTCAAAACTGAAAATCTAGTTCGCTGACAGACCACTTACGGACCGTAAGGGTCCCATGCTTACGGTCCGTAAGGCATGGTACTGCGCAAATTTTTTTCACCGCCTTATTCGAAACCAGGGGCTGCATGCTTGCATAATACTCGTTAATGGACACCTGGAGACATCCTAGAACACTTGGTAACACCTGGATTAATCTTGTGATGGGCTCTTGCATTATAAATACGTGCTTTGGGTGAGCACTTGAACTTGCACCTTTCAAAATCTCTTCTTACTCTCTTTCTTGGCATTCTCTGGGATTCCTGATAAAAAAAGGAAGCCCCTCTAAGTCCATTTTCGTGCTAGGACCAGTGGTAAGTCTTCTTAGCCACGTAAGTTCGGTTTTTATGCGTTTAAAGGCCGAAAGTCAAAGTTGCCGCAAAACGGCTTTGACATTCACCTTAGACCTAAATGGTCCAGCCATTGTTCGAGGTGAATGTGGCTACATAATCGTAATTAGGTGGGCGTTAATCCCTCAAAAGGGCACCTCCTAATTACCACGTTTACCTAGTTAATTGTCGGGTCAAAGGAATTAATAATAAAAGTCAAACTAATCAGATTTTAAATAAAATCAAATATGATAATATAGAGGTTATAAAACATGTTTTATCACTCTAATAACTTGGTAACTATTATTAGGACATATCTAAACATGTTCCACCCGACAATTCCGAGTTTAGGTCCGGTTCGCAACCGAAAGTCGCAAAAGCTTGACTTTTGCTATGACTTTCAATCTGACCCGAGTTAGCTTATTTTACTTATGCATTAGGGTTCCTTTAGGACCATATTCTGTTGTCACATAACCCTCTGAGGTTATATTACCTGGTCCTTTAGTAATCTAAGATTATATGCTTTTTTTCGTTATTATGCTTTATGTTGACTAGTATGCCCTTTTGTCAAAAATGAGACTTTTAAAGTAGTTGGACATGCAAACGAATTAGGTACTGATTTGGAAAACATATTTAGAGTATTTTGATGCTCCAAACCTGGTCATAAACTGAAGCTATATAGAAAAGCGAAATTCATGCCTTATAAGAACTAGAATGCCTTTAGCACGAGCATCATGTTTAAAACATAATTTTGACACAAAGCTCTTTACCTACTGTTATGATATCATATTTAGGAATTATTGGGATGACGAGTCAGATTTATTTCTAACCTTAACCTTGGGTTCTTGCATAAATCTCATAAATGACGATAATACTTTTTTTGCAAATAAAATGAGTTTTACATATAATTAACATGCAAAACCTTTTGCTACTAATATATTATGAAAAATAAAATATTTTAACACTTTAAAGCTGGTCAAATTCTCAGAATCCCAATTTAGTCCCAAAAATCATGTGTGAAATGACCAAAATGCCCTTCCGGGGGCATAGTTTGGCCATAAACCTTAACGCACGCATAGGTATGATATCCTACCATCTTAATATCATAAATTAAAATGTTTTCACAGAGTGTTAATGACCAGAACCTCAGTTTACATAAAAACCCCTTTTATAAACTTGTAAAATGACCAAAATGCCCTTATAGGGCTTAGTTCGACTTTAAAACCTTACATGCATACTAGTTAACATCTTACTGATGTTATAACATATCTTGAGCATAATAACTTGGGAAACTTGTATATGTCTTATCGGTTACCCGCATATGCTCAAACGCGTTCGGTTCGGCTTATGTGACTAATTTTCACGAACGAACCGAAACGGGTCTAACCTTGGCATCTTTGCTTCAAAATCCAGAATGTGTTTAGTTTACCTATATTATACAATTCGTCATACTTGTTGGGTCTACATTACATTTCTTTTCGGTCACCGCTTAATCTAGCGCTTTGTACCTTAAACCATCTTTTAAACTAACCGGTCGAAGTCCTTGACTTAAATAAAGACCGTTAGTATCGTAATAGGTTATATGAAACCTTCCTTCCAGATTAAGTAGCCCGGTAGAAGATACCTTCATATGGTCTTAAGTATCATACGGCTGAGTAGTGCTTACACATAAACTCAGGTAAATACATTTAACTTATTTTCCCTTATACGGGCTTGGGATACGGTGAATTATTGCCGCTTGGTCGGGTATGGGATCATTTAGTCGGATTATGATTAATAAATCCGCGTAACACGTCTTAATCTGTTTTGTTTGATAACATAAACTATGGGGGTTAACAACCATGTCCTGGATATCCTCGGCTCATCTAAGTTATTGATGGCCACGACTTAAGCATGGGTTGTAGGCATACACTTGACAGATGCAAATGCTAAAATATAACTTCCCACAAGTTGGGGATAACTCCTTTGTGGGTTTTACATGTGGTGAGTTAGTTAATCATGTTCGGTTTTCAAACCGACCCTAATAGTATGACAAACATGTAAAACTGTATACAAGATTATAAATGTAATTGTCCCAAGTTATAAAAGATTTTTGTGCCTTGTGCATCTAAATTAACATTTTCAAATGTTTAACAAAATGAGTCAGTTATTTGTATTTGCCAGTGAAAACTGACGTATTTTCCAAAGACTAAGTGACAGGTACCTCATGAAATAGGCTGGAGCTACTTGGCATAATAAGAGGATTTTGCAAATCCCTAGATGCCTTAAGTCTGTGGAACTCAGTTTTATGTATTCATTTATAGATCCGCCTGTGAATCCTTTTTACAACCGTCTGTATATTATTTTATTCGTACTTTAAACTTTCGGGTTGTAATAGTAATTTCATTCCAAGCCTTCCTCTATAACTGTGTAATTGACTATGATGATATCAACTACGTCACGATACTCCCCACCGGGCCCACCGTGTTATACGTGGAAATCGGGTGTGACAGGTTGGTATCAGAGCCAACGTTGAGTGAATTAAACACTAGCCTTTTTGTGTTTAATCTCAATGACAAAGTAGCACATTGTTTAGACTTTCGAGTCTAGACAACGACCTAGGATTACTCCTAACCTTTATTTTATTTATATAGATATTGTTATTTTTATTTTGATAGGCTTCCATATAAGATGCCGCCACGTGTCAGAGGAAGAGGGGAAGGTCCAATGAGATGAGGATCGTTTAGCCATGCGGGGCCTTCTCACCTCCGTACACCTTCGGAATCATTTAGCTCTGATTCCAATGACGAATGGAGACGTTCATTGGAACCCGCAAGGCGATCCGTTTCACTAAGCACTTCGCCATCTTACCATCATTCATTTGGGCCACAACAACCGCAAGAGCCACAACACTCTCACCATTCGTAGCATTCGCTGCAACCGTCTCAATCCCATCATTCTTCCAATCATTTGCACTATCTTTCACCTTATTATCTGAGATAGTTTAACCCTAATGATTACGTTAACTCACCAGAAGGTCATAACCTGTTGGGTCTGGAGGATCACTTCCCCGAGGATATGGATATGGATGATGACCCATATCCATCCGAGCCGCCTTCGAGAATGCCCACGCATCCCATTGACATATCTAGTAGTTCTTCCTTCACCGGATCACCCTATCATGGACCCGATGAATTTGCTGAATAGTGGGGACAATGGAAATTCGTGAACACTCCTTGCTCCCACAACACCCCACCACAACCTCCATACGAGGAACCGCATGTTCAAGCAATGACGCCGTCACCACCACCACTCCCTGAGCAAGAACAATCTCCGCCGCCACCAGAACCACCAAGGAGGAGAAGCAATTCAAGCATGTCCGTGCGAGGGGGTACACGTTTTACAACCACTCAAGGTTCTAGTAACTATCCTCCCATTCTTGAAGATCCACAAATGGGTGGACCTTCAAATCCTGCGCCGGAAATTGATATCACATCGGCCATCTTTGCACCTCAGCCACCTCCGATGGGTTATAATAACCCAATTCCTACCTATCCACCTACAACGGAGTATAATCCTTTCGAGTCTCAAGCTCCTGCAGAGTTTAACTACCAACCCCCTGCTATCGACCCATACATCGAAGCAGCCAACCATAATGCTCTCTATAATTCGTCTTATCCTCCAGTATACCCAACTAGGTATCCCGTCTATACGTATCAACACCCTATACCTCAGCCTTCACCTCAACAGCAACAACCACCCCAGCAACAGTTAGAAATTCTGCAAAGGGTGAAAGAGGTGGAACGTAGGGTGGAAAGAGGTGAGAAAAAGAATAGTAAGTTTCTTAAGAATCTTGCAAAATTCATCAGGGAAAAAGGAGTGGCGATTGAAGATTTTCTTTGCTTTTATCTTGTACTTGTTATTTAAATTAAGTCCCTGCGTGGACATTTCTTTTTAGTATTAAGTCCCTGCGTGGACATTTCTTTTTACTAGTCCCTGCGTGGACCTTATCCTTATGTTTTAGTCCCTGCGAGGACTTGTTTCTTTCTTTTCGTCCCTGTGTGGAAGATCTATGTTATTTAAAAGACCCGTTTAGGGCAGTTTTGTAACCGCTAGTAGTATTAATGAAAAATCTTCTTTTGAAAATTTTATTGCCTCATTGTCCAAGCAATCATTTCAATTTTATTTGATCTGCCAAGAAATTCCAAAAGATCCTCTTAATGGTATAACCTAGCCTATGTGTCAATACGAACATGGCTATGATGGTAAAACCCTCTTAAGACAATAAATCCTTATTAGCATCCAGAAAATGTTAGAACATGTTAACATTCCTGGCAGTATGGCTTGAGAAACCACACCAGCCTTCAAAATATTTGGATTCTTCCAAGCATTAATATAGCCTAAATGATCTTTATGATTCATAGCTGATATCATCCAATAGAATGTTAATAATAAGAGATTCATAGGTGATAATTACTCGTTCTTCCTGCGAGGCAAAATGCATTGTTTTCATAACTATGACAGTTGTAGTTTATAACTCTCTGTCAAAAGGCAATGAACTATGTTCAAATCCTTAAAACTTACGATTCAATAAGGTCGTAAATTATATTGTCCAAGTGACAAGGCCTGGGTGCCATGAAAAAGTGTCTATGTAAGAAATGACAGTTTCAACATATGTTCCCTGTCAATTAGTAAGGATTATATCTCGTTTAAAAGCCATTGATGGTTCAATAGTAGCCTAGGCTAATTATAGTAACTCCTAAAATTCTTGTTCCTCATAAATGCTACATCCTTTAGCCTATGTGGTTTATTCATACCATGGCTAGTGAAATCACCAAACGTGATATAACCACTAAGTAAATTATTGTTATTCAAAACCTCACCATGGCGGGTTCAGACGAGGCACATAGTCACCTGATTGAAGGGAATGATAATACGAGAATAAATATCACTGGAGCTGAATTGCAAGCTTTGGTTAACGCAGCAGTTTCAAAAGTTGTGGATAGAGTACTAAGGGAGTCGAGTAGTACTCGTTCCAAAAAACACTCTAAAACCCATTCTATACCACAACCATCAAAGAAAGATGAATCTGAGTATTCATCTAATCGGAAAAGTGAGTCACACAAACGGACTGTGGATGACCAGACACCACGTTCCAACAAAGGTTGTACTTATAAGTATTTCGTCTCCTGCAAGCCAAGGGATTTCAATGGGGAAAAAGGAGCCATCAACTGTATGAAATGGCTCGATGAAATGGAAACTGTGGTAGATATAAGTGGTTGTGCTAAAGAGGACATAGTTAAATTTGTTTCTCAGTCCTTCAAGGGTGACGCCCTAACCTGGTGGAAAGCTATGATTCAATCCACTGGAAAAATTCCTCTGTACAACCTCTCCTGGGTCAAGTTTGTGGAGTTGGTTAACGAAACATATGGCCCACAACATGAAGTGGAGAAAGTGGAAACTGATTTCTTGACCCTGGTCATGAAGGATTTGGACTGCAGGACATATGTTACTAATTTCAATGCCATGTCCAGACTTGTTCCATACTTGGTCTCTCCTGAACTAAAGCGCATCGCGCGCTTCATAGGTGGTCTAGCCCCTGAAATTAAAGGAAACGTCAAGGCCTCAAAGCCTACCACCTAGAGGTCAGCTGTAGACTTGTCTTTATCCCTCACACTGGATGTGATCAGAAGTAAGTCCAGAAAGACTTCAGATGAGGGAAAGAGAAGGAGAAAAGAGGATCAGACTCATCACTCCAATAAGAAGAAAAAGAGGAATTTTGGGTTTAAGAAAAACCCGAATCAGTCAAATGACAAGCCCCTGTGTAAGAACTGTAACAGGAGGCACTTTGGGAAGTGCACCTTAGATCGACAAGCCAAGCCTTGTAGTATTTGTAGGAAGAAGGGGCATAAGACATTAGAGTGTAGGGATTTGAAGGATGCAACATGTTATGGTTGCAATGAGAAAGGGTATATCAAGACTAATTCCCCAAAGAATGCTAAGAAGCCCGATGAGGCTAAGAAGACAAATGTAAGGTTGTTTCAAATGAATGCCAGGGAGGCAGTAAAGGATAACAAGGTTATAACAGGTACCTTCCTCATAAATGATATCTATGCTAGAGTTTTGTTTGATTCAGGTGCAGATAAATCTTTTGTAGATCTTAAGTTTAGCGAATTATTGAATCTGCGTGTTAAAACTCTAGACATTAAGTATGAGGTAGAGCTCGCTGATGGTACCTTAGAAACTGCCTCGATGCTTCTCGATGGATGTTATATCACCATTAGGAATCATTCTGTACCGTTATCACTTCTTCCAATGAAATTGGCGGGGTTTGATGTAATTTTGGGTATGGATTAGTTATCACGTAACCGGGCCTAAATTACTTGTGAAAAGAAACTTGTCAACATCAAAACCCCTTCTGGAGAGTCGATTACTATACAAGGACATACACACCATGGACTGCCTGATAATGTGTCAATACTTAAAGCATCCAAGTGTTTAAAGAATGAATGTGTCATCTATATGGCACAAGTGGCATTGGACGAACCAAAACCAAGGATAGAAGACATTCTAGTCATCTCTGAATATCCAGATGTATTCCCGGATGAACTACCTGGATTACCTCCTGAGAGACAAGTAGAATTCAAAATCGACATTATACCTGGAGCAGCACTGGTTGCACGAGCTCCCAACCGAGATGAAGGAACTAAGAACCCAACTAGATGAACTTTTGGAAAAAGGTTTCATTCAACCCAGCTCGTCACCTTGGGGAGCCCCTATACTGTTTGTGAAAAAGAAAGACGGTTCAATGCGGATATGCATTGACTACCGCGAGCTAAATAAGGTAACAATCAAGAACTGTTATCCATTGCTCAGGATCGACGATCTGTTTGATCAACTTCAATGGGCAAGTTTCTTTTCAAAGATTGACCTAAGGTCGGGATACCATCAATGTCACACCCCGACCCGCAGCGGAAAAGGTGATCGGGGCATGATTGGGTTTTCATCAAAGCTCATGACATTTATTACAATATTTCATATTTATTATTACAATTTTAAAGAAGATCATACAATCAAATCATACAAATACAACATGTTCTATACATCTTTCTAGACTTCATTATTTTTCTTCTAAGGCACTTTCCTATGTGTTCCTTGCTTTATCCTGTCCACCTGTATCATGTGTAAAAATGGTTTTTGGATCAACAAAAGTTGGCGAGTGAACCTTGTTAGAAAAACATTTATTATTTATTTCTTGTTGTATTTAATATGGAAAAATTGTGCAATAATCATATGTGAGCAAACGTAACTAATCATACAATAACAATAACAATAACAACAACAAACAATAACATACAATAACAAACCAACTTGCATAAAGATATAACATGAATGAAAATTGTATATGTTGGCAACGTCACGTTCACGCTCATAATGTAATGGGGAACGGACGGCCTATGATAAATGTCTGTGCGATCATGGCTCAATCAAACGGAGCCAATCGTATGTTGGCAACGCCTGGTTCACGCTCATAATCTAATGGGGAACAGCTCAACGCTCATAATGTAATGGGGAGCGGCGGCCTATGATAATGTATGTACTGAAAATGATAAATTTAATCTAAACAATAACCACACAAACAGTTGATACATGTTGAATACACATTTGTTCATGGATACGATAAATGCACAATAGTTTAAATGTGATAAATAATAAGACACATGATACACCCCAAAAACGTGATTAACACGGGGAATTTGTAGAGATTCACTCACCTTGGGTGCGTTCGGTGGATGATGTTGAATGCGCACGAGTTTAGAGGATTGATCGACGAGGAATAACTAACCTAATTAATAACGAAAAAGTAAGGTAAATAAATGGATTTTATTAACAATTTTAATAGGATTTTTGGATATATATTTTTGTGAGTTTAAGGCTATTTTCTAACTTTAAAAACATTGATTTTAAGTATTTTTAATTGATTTTTAAATTAAATAAATAAATAAAAATATAAAAAAATGTTGACTTTGACCGTTGACCATGACTGTTGACCGTTGACCGGTTCGGTCAGTTATATAGTTGCACTGAGTGAGGTTCGAACCGGTGACCTCTCGTACGCGTGCACGCAGCTCTACCAACTGAGCTACGTGTCTAACCCGAAATATTTCTGTTTTTAATTATATTTATACACTATTTAAGTTAATTCGAAAATCATTTATTTTAAAAAGGATTTAATTGTATCGAATCGGTGATCTCCACAGGTCTCGAACCCGGGACCTGTGGTTTAGTTTGGCACACAGTCCACCGCTGGACTGTGTGTCTAACTTGGTAAATAATCCGGTTTTTATTATACTTAACATCTTACTGCGTGTGGATCCGGTTCAGTTTAAAAAGGAACATTTTTATTACAGAGAATGTGATTGTGTCAAGGATCGAACTCGGGACGTATGTGTGTTTGTTTGCACACAGTCCACCGCTGGACTGTGTGTCTAACCCGTTCATAATATTGATTTTAATTAGTCTTATAAACATAAACGACTTCGTCTTCTTCGCTCAAAACACAGACAACGGTTAACCAAACTGTTTCTTGTTTAACTCGATTAACGAACATTATAAGAAATTGAAAGGTAATGAACGGAGAGGGTTTGGGGAAGGATGTACCGAACAGGTGTCTTTCACAGAACTCCGGCAATGATTCGTCGGCTCTGTTTTGTGAACCTCGGCTGTTAGGATCAATTAACAGTTTTGATTGATTAGATATGAAATTGAACTACTGAGCAACGATTATCAGTAAGTTTAAATGATCATACCGGCTCACGGCGTGATTCTGGAAATTTCAGAAGTTTTCCGGCGAAAGCAGAATATTCGGCATCGTCGTCTGGGATTGATTCTGGGTGTTGGATTGAAGTTAGTAATAGTCTAACAACGGATTGAAACAGAAAGAGTCGAGGTATTTACCGTTTTGAGGTGAGTCTCGGTTTTCCGGCGACTTGCAGAGAATTCCGGCGATGTTCAAAAAGTAATTCCGACGACCAGAAATAGAGTAAACGTGAAATTAGAAGTTCTGGGAATGTAATTGAGTCTCGAGATGAGGATTTTGTTGAAGTAATTCCAGAAATGAATGTTTTCGGTTATAAAAACCAAACATCACATGAATTCAAGTTCATTAACATCTGAATTGATTTAAAATGTCGGTTTATCGGTTATGATCAAGATTCCGCGAGCACTCAAACGTCTTGGACGGTTTAAAGCCGATATCGGTTTCAGTTAGCGCAACAGGTTGATTCACGGTTGAAGATATGATTTAATTGTTTCCTAGAACTCACAAAAACATCAAGTGGCGGAGTGGTTATATGTGCGCGAGTTAAGGCTTGAGATTTACCCGGCTGACCCGGGTTCGAAACCCGGCATCAGCATTTAATTTTATTTCACTATTTTTAATAAATTTTCAAATATAAATTTTTATATTCTAATATACTTATTAATTATGTATCGTATAAAATTAATTTGAGCATTAAATATGCAACGAAATTTTTAACTGAATGTTCGGTTAATAAAGGAAGCGGGTTTGGTTAACCCGGTTTTTGACGGATGTTACAATCAACTAAGAGTTAAAACTAAAGATGTGCCTAAAACCACATTTCGAACAAGGTACGACCATTATGAGTTCTTAGTGATGCCTTTCGGGCTCACTAACACACCCGCAACATTCATGGATCTCATGAATAGAGACTGCAAGCCATATTTGGATAAGTTCGTCATCGTATTTACAGATGACATACTTATTTACTCTCGTAATCGGGAAGATCATGAGAAACACCTTCGGTGCATCCTAGGACTTCTTCAGGTGGAGAAGCTTTATGCTAAATTCTCCAAATGTGAATTCTGGCTTCGCGAAGTCCAATTCCTTGGACATGTTGTGAGCGAGCGTGGTATCCAAGTGGATCCCGCTAAAATAGAAGCAATCATAAATTAGGAAGCACCTAAGACGCCTACTAAAATTCGCAGCTTTTTGTGATTAGCAGGATATTACAGAAAATTTATCGAAAATTTCTCAAGAATAGCCGCACCATTAACTTCTCTAACCCGCAAGAATATAAAATTTAATTGTGGTCCTAAGCAACAGGAGTCCTTTGAGATCCTCAAGCAGAAATTGAGCAATGCTCCAGTTCTAACCTTGCCGAAAGGCATAGATGAGTTTGTTGTTTACTGTGATGCTTCGCACACTGGCATGGGCTGTGTGCTTATGCAAAGGGGTAAAGTAATCGCCTACGCATCACGACAATTAAAAGTGCATGAAAAGAATTACACCACCCACGATCTAGAATTGGGTGTCGTTGTATTCGCACTTAAGTTATGGAGACATTACTTATATGGGACTAAATGTGTGATATACTCAGATCACAAAAGTCTCCAACACTTGTTTAACCAAAAAGAACTCAATATGAGGCAACGACGATGGATGGAAACTTAAACGACTACGATTGCGAGATTTGCTACCATCCTGGCAAAGCGAATGTAGTCGCCGATGCACTTAGCCGAAATGAAAGAATCAAACTATTCGGATTAATGCCAAGAGTATCGAACTTAAGAACAATTTAAACGAGAAGCTATTGACTGCACAGAAAGAAGCACTGTTGGAAGTTAACCTTCCCGAAGAAAAGTTGGGAGCATCTTTTGATCAGTTGTCACCTGGATAGGATGGAATCCTCAGACTAAATGGTCGAATTTGGGTTCCTACTCATGGAGGACTTAGAAATATAATCCTTCAGGAAGCCCATAACTCCAGATACTCGGTTCACCCTAGAAGTGACAAAATGTATTAGGATTTGAAAAGTAACTATTGTGAATGGGTTTGAAGAAATCCATTGCCACCTATGTAGCCAAATGTCTAACGTGTTCTCAAGTTAAAGCTGAGCATCAGAAGCCGTCGAGTTTGCTGCAACAATTAGAACTACCCACATGGAAATGGGAAATGGTAACCATGGATTTTATCACCAAGTTACCCAAAACAAAACATGGAAATGATACAATCTGGGTCATCATTGACAGATTAACTAAGTCAGCTCATTTCTTACCCATCAAAGAGACTCATAGCTCTGACAAACTAGCTCAGATATATGTAGACAAGATTGTGTCTCTCCATGGAGTGCCAATATCCATTGTGTCTGATAGCGATACTAGATATACTTCTCATTTTTGGAAAATTTTCCAACAATCTCGAGGCACTCGACTAAATTTTAGTACCGCTTACCATCCTCAGACGGATGGACAGAGCGAACGTACAATTCAGACAATAGAAGACATGCTCCGGGCATACATCATTGATCTAGGAGGTAGTTGGGATGATCATCTCCCCTTGATTGAGTTCTCCTACAATAACAGTTATCATACCAGTATTCAGGTCACGCCTTTTGAGGCTTTATATGGGCGAAAATGCAGAACGCCCGTTTGTTGGGCTGGAGTAGGGGAGGCTCAACTAACAGGACCTGAGATAGTTCTAGAGACGACTGAAAAGATTATTCAGATCCATGATCATCTAAAGGCTGCTAGAGACAGGTAGAAGAGTTACGCAGACAAAAGGCGAAAACCTCTAAAGTTCGAGGTAGGAGACAAAGTCCTACTAAAAGTATCACCCTGGAAAGGAGTGATGCGTTTTGGTAAGAAGGGCAAGCTAAGCCCAAGATACATTGGACCATTCGAAATCATAGAATGTGTCGGTAGTATGGCTTATAAGCTAAACCTACCTAAAGAACTTAGCGGTATTCACAATGTGTTCCACGTCTGTAATTTAAAGAAATGTCTAGCGGATGAATCGCTAGCAATGCCTTATGGAGATGTGCAAATAGATGAAAGCCTGAAGTTTGTTGAAAAACCGATCGCGATCGAGGATCGACAGGTAAAGAAGCTTCGAAGGAAGCAAGTGCCAATTGTCAAAGTAAAGTGGGATGCCCGTAGAGGCCCTGAGTATACGCGGGAGGTTGAGTCCACTATGCGACAGAAATACCCTCACTTATTTCAGTAAATCTCGAGGTCGAGATTTCTTTTAAGGGGGTGAGAATGTAACACTTCGCAAAAACGTGTCCAATAAGGTGAACACACGTGTCCTAAACCCAATTCATTTGAAAGGATGACTTTAAAGGGGTAAAAGTGTCAACAAGCGAAACTTGTGCTTCCGGGTGGTTTCCGACGAACCGAGAAATTTAGATTAATTATTTTACACTCCCAAATGTGCCAAATGTCATTTCTGATGGCCTGATAACAGTTACAAGTCCCAAGATACGTATATTTAAGTTGAAAGGCCAAACTTGTCAAAACTAAAAATCTGGTTCGCTGACAGACCACTTACGGACCGTAAGGGTCCCATGCTTACGGTCCGTAAGGAATGGTACTGGGTGAATTTTTGCTTGGTCTCCACACATAAGCTTCCAAACCGGCTTATTCGAAACCAAGGGCTGCATGCTTGCTCAATAATCGTTAATGGACACCTGGAGACATGCTAGAACACTTGGTAAGACCTGGATTAATCTTGTGATGGCCTCTTGCACTATAAATAGGTGCTTTGGGTGAGCACTTGAACTGGCACCTTCCAAAATCTCTTCTTACTCTCTTGCTTGGCATTCTCTGGGATTCCTGATAAAAAAGGAAGCCCCTCTAAGTCCATTTTCGTGCTAGGACCAATGGTAAGTGTTCTTAGCCACTCTAGTTCGGGTTTTATGTGTTTAAAGGCCGAAAGTCAAAGTTGCCGCAAAACGGCTTTGACCTTCGGCTTAGACCTAAACAATCCAGCCATTGTTCAAGGCGAATGTGGCTACATGCTCGTAATTAGGTGGGTGTTAATCCGTCAAAAGGGCACCTCCTAATTACCACGTTTACCTAGTTAATTGTCGGGTCAAAGGAATTAATAATAAAAGTCAAACTAATCAGATTTTAAATAAAATCAAATCTGATAATATAGAGGTTATAAAACATGTTTTATAAATCTAATAACTTGGTAACTATTATTAGTACATATCTAAATATGTTCCACCCGACAATTCCGAGTTTAGGTCCGGATCGCAACCGAAAGTCGCAAAAGCTTGACTTTTGCTTTGACTTTCAGTTCTGACCCGAATTAGCTTATTTTCCTTATGCATTAGGGTTCCTTTAGGACCATATTATGTTGTAGCATAACCCTCTGAGGTTATATTACCTGGTCCTTTAGTAATCTAAAATTATATGCTTGTTTCCGTTATTATGCTTTACGTTGACTAGTATGCCCTTTTGTAAAAAATGAGACTTTTAAAGTAGTTGGACATGCAAACAATTAGGTACTGATTTAGTAAACATATTTAGAGTATTTTGATGCTCCAAACCTGGTCATAAACTGAAGCTATATAGAAAAGCGAAATTCATGCCTTATAAGAACTAGAATGCCCTTTAACACGAGCATCATGTTTAAAACATAATTTTGACACAAAGCTCTTTACCTACTGTTATGATATCATATTTAGGAATTATTGGGATGACGGGTCAGATTTATTTCTGACCTTAACCTTGGGTTCTTGCATAAAGCTCATAAATGATACCCTTTTTGCAAATAAAATGAGTTTTACATATAATTAACATGCAAAACCTTTTGCTACTGATATATTATGAAAAATAAAATATTTTAACACTTTAAAGCTGGTCAAATTCTCATAATCCCAATTTAGTCCCTAAAACCATGTGTGAAATGACCAAAATGCCCTTCCGGGGGCATAGTTTGGCCATAAACCTTAATACACGCATAGGTATGATATCCTACCTTCTTAATATCATAAATTAAAATATTTTCACAGAGTTACAATGACCAGAACCTCAGTTTACATAAAAAAAACCCTTTTATGAACTTGTAAAATGACCAAAATGCCCTTTAGGGCTTAGTTCGACTTTAAAACCTTACGGGCATACGTGTTGACATCTTACTGATGTTATAACATATCTTGAGCATAATAACTCAGGAAACTTGTATATGTCTTATCGGTTACCCGTATATTCTCCTACGCGTTCGGTTCGGCTTATGTGACTAATTTTCACGAACGAACCGAAACGGGTCTAACCTTGGTATCGTTGCTTCAAAACCAGAATGTGTTTAGTTTACCCATATTATACAAGTCTTCATACTTGTTGGGTCTAAATTACATTCCTTTCCGGTCACTGCTTAATCTAGCGCTTTTAAACTAACCGGTCAAGTCCTTGACTTAAATAAAGACCGTTAGTATCCTAATAGGTTATATGAAACCTTCCTTCCAGATTAAGTAGCCTAGTAGAAGATACCTTCATACGGTCTTAAGTATCATACGGTTGAGTAGTGCTTACACGTAAACTCAGGTAAATACATTTAACTTATTTTCCCTTATACGGGCTTGGGATACGGTGAATTATTGCCGCTTGGTCGGGTATGGGATCATTTAGTCGGATTGTGATTAATAAATCTGCATAACCCGTTTTAATCTGTTTTGTTTGAAACATAAACTATGGGGGTTAACAACCATGTCCTGGATATCCTCGGCTCATCTAAGTTATTGATGGCCACGACTTAAGCACGGGGTGTAGGCATACACCTGACAGATGCAAATGCTAAAATATAACTACCCACAAGTTGGGGATAACTCCTTTGTGGGTTTTATATGTGGTGAGTTAGTTAATCATGTTTGGTTTTCAAACCGACCCTAATAGTATGACAAACATGTAAAACTGTATACAAGATTATAAATGTAATTGTCCCAGTTATAAAAGATTTTTGTGCCTTGTGCATCTAAATTAACATTTTCAAACGTTTAACAAAATGAGTCAGTTATTTGTATTTGCTAGTGAAAACTGACATATTTTCCAAAGACTAAGTGACAGGTTCCTCACTAAATAGGCTGGAGCTACTTGGCATAATAAGAGGACTTTGCAAATCCCTAGATGCCTTAAGTCTGTGGAACTCAGTTTTATGTTTTCATTTATAGATCCGCCTGTGGATCCTTCTTACAACCGTCTGTATATTATTTTATTCGTACTTTAAACTTTCGGGTTGTAATAGTAATTTCATTCCAAGCCTTCCGCTGTGCTATAACTGTGTATAATTGACTATGATGATATCACTACGTCACGATACTCCCCACCGGTCCCACCGGGTTATACGTGGAAATCGGGGTGTGACAATTACCAAAGACGAAGTGAGGAAATGATATAATATGGGTAATTGTTGACAGACTGACTAAGTCAGCTCATTTCCTACCTATTAACGAGACTTATAGCTCAGACAAGCTAGCAAAGCTTTATGTGTATGAAATAGTATCCCTGCACGGCGTACCAGTGTCTATTGTGTCGGATAGGGACACAAGGTACACTTCTCATTTTTGGAAACGTTTCCAGCAAGCCCTGGGCACCCGACTAAATTTTAGTACGGTATATCACCCGCAGACTGATGGGTAAAGCAAACGTACTATTCAAACGCTGGAAGATATGTTGCGTGCATGCATTATCGACCTATGTGGAAGTTGGGATAACCATTTACCACTTATAAAATTTTCCTACAACAATAGTTACCATGCAAGTATCCAAGCTGCCTCATTTGAAGCTTTATATGGGAGAAAATATCGGACGCCCGTTTGTTGGGTAGAAGTTGGGGAAGCTCAACTGACAGGACCTGAGATAGTCCTGGAGACGACAGATAAGATCTTGCAAATTCGGGATCGTCTCAAGGCTGCCAGGGATAGGCAGAAAAGTTACGCAGATCAAAGACGTAAACCTCTCGAGTTCCAGGTAGGGGACAAGGTCTTGCCAAAGGTATCGCCTTGGAAGGGCGTTATGCGCTTTGGGAAGAAAGGCAAATTAAGTCCTAGGTACGTAGGACCATTTGAAATCGTTGAACGAATTGGGGTTATTGCTTACAACCTGAAATTGCCAGAAAAGTTCAGTGGAATCCATGATGTGTTCCACATTTCCAATTTGAAGAAATGCTTGGCAGACGAGTCGTTGGCTATGCCACACGACGGTGTGCAGATTGATAATAACTTGCGTTTCATTGAGAAACCTATAGTGACTGAAGATAGACAAGTCAAGAAACTTCATAGAAAGCATGTGCCGATCGTGAAAGTGAAGTGGGACGCTCGTCGAGGTCCTGAATACACGTGGGAGGTTGAGTCCGTTATGCGACAAAAGTACACATACTTGTTTGATTGAAATCTCGGGGTCGAGATTTATTTTAAGGGGGTGAGGATGTAACACCTCGTGTTTTTACGTCCAATATTTTTCCGACACGTGTCCCGATAATCCTAGTGTGGCCACGTGCTAAAATAGGAGGGACCAAAGTCATTGAGTTGCGTTAGTTATCCTCGTGACGCTTTGAAATAAAGTGGGAGGACTTAAATAAAATTTTGAAATTTTCAAGTTCTGAAGACCCCTTGCGTACCGCAAGGCCCTTGCCATACGGTCCGCAAGGCCAATTGATTCTGTGGGCGCCTGAGGTCCTTACGGACCACAAGGCAAGGCTCATACGGTCTGTAGGGACCTGTCAGCGAATAGAAAGGTGGCAGCAGCCTGTTCTGCCACCTTTGTCGAGTTTTGGCACCATCTTTGCATTCTTGACACGACTTGGGCACTTGTACTCGTCCCTTAACACCTGGCAACCATCTATGCCCACTCCATGATCATTTAATTGATAAATCCTTGGTGTTTGCAACACACTTTCTTCACAACATTCACCAAGTTCATGCTAGTGGAGTTTCTGGTCACCTCCAAGCTTTCCATTTCGAGTTGTGATCCTAATGGATGAAGTTGGCTATGATTTTCGAGACTTTCCTAGAAACCGAGGGTTTGGAAGGTGAAATAAAATCTCAGTATTGTGTCTAAACTAAGAAACAAATGTTCATAAGAGATAGTGTGTTATCTCTTAAAGCTGTGAAAAAATCAGAATGATGCATCGTCTGTTCACATGCTAGAGTATTGTGGTCTAAAGCATGCTAGACTAATACTTGTTAATTTATATGCTCTGCATAGATTAAATTAACTTTAAACATTTAAAATATGTGATGACATACGGACGAATTTTGTGCTTAACCTATAAATATAACTTCATTTTAGTCCAAATGGATTACTCAGACCTATTGAAAGTGCAAGAAATGTGGGGGGATGAGTCATTTAAGAGAAAAAAACCCTATAGGGTATGTAGAAATGGTAGCTGAGAAGTTTTCTCAAACTCAAAATGAAAGGGAGAACCTTTAATCACAATTTGGATGTTATCAAATATGGGGGTGACTTGCATTTGAATATGGAAGGTTTGGCAATAAGGACTTTCAGTAATCCAAATAAATATTGCAAACACATGACTAAGTGGAATACATAACGGTTATATCGAGTCAATCAAGTTGATTGGACTCACATGCCAAACTGGTTAGATTCAAAATCTAATAAGTTGTCAGTTATAACATACCAAAGGCATGATGGAAATGTGTCTACCCATGAAATAAGTTTCATTTCATTCTAAAGACAAGGTACATAACTAGATCCAAGTTGAGATCACGAGTTAGAAGTCTTATGAATCGACTAAAAGGCAAAACTAACTAGCGAGTCAAGAACACATTAGAACAACTGATCTCAATTTAAATTATCGTTGTCGACTTAGCTAAGTCAAGAGAAAATTTTGGACCCAACAAAGAGTGGGTTGATAAGAGATCAAGTTGTGAAATGAGACTAAAGCCCATGGAAAAGGGACATGAGAGAAACCTAACCTAGTTGACTGGAGATCCCAAGATCTAGGTTCAATAGGACAACTTAATCATGAGCCAAAGGGAGTCTCTGTGGGGGTATAGCTAATATATATGTTTATATATAATGTAACACCTCGTGTTTTTACGTCCAATATTTTTCCGACACGTGTCCCGGTAATCCTAGTGTGGCCATGTGCAAAAACAGGAGGGACCAAAGTCGTTGAGTTACGTTAGTTATCCTCGTGACTCTTTGAAATAAAGTGGGAGGACTTAAATAAAATTTTGAAATTTTCAAGTTCTGAAGACCCCGTGCGGACCGCAAGGCAAATTGATTGTGTGGGCGCCTGTGGTCCTTACGGACCGCAAGGCAAGGCTCATACGGTCCGTAAAGACCTGCCAGCGAACAGAAATGTGGCAGCAGCCTGTTCTGCTACCTTTGTCGAGTTTTGGCACCATCTTTGCATGCTTGACACGACTTGGGGCACTTGTACTCGTCCCTTAACACCTGGCAACCATCTATGCCCACTCCATGATCATTTAATTGATAAATCCTTGGTGTTTGCAACACACTTTCTTCACAACATTCACCACATTCATGCTAGTGGAGTTTTTGGTCACCTCCAAGCTTTCCATTTCGTTCATACCACTCATTTGGACCTTATGTAAGTGTTCAAATTCGTATTTAGTGAATTATTATAGCTTTTAGCCTAGAACAAAGTCTCGTCATAATTACGCCTTGACCTTGTTCTAAATCCGTGAATACTCCGTCATTGTGAGTAACGAAAGCTCCTATACGTTCATATTAATGGAGGTGTTAATCCCTCCAAAGGGCATCTCCAGATTTTCACGGATTCATGACCAATTAAAGAGTCAACCAAAAAGTCAAATAAAGTCAAACTATCCAGTTTTTATAAAAATCATAACTAATGATCTAGATATTATAAAATATTTTTTTATGCACTAACAACCTAAAAATGAGTATTAGAACATATGTCTACGGATTCGGCTCGTCAAGTTTTGGTCTAGGCTCGGTTTGTAGCCAAAAGTCGCAACAGTTGACTTTTGTTGACTTTTGGTTCTCACCGTTTTGAGCCACCTTTGCTACTGACTTTTGACAATTTTAAGACCATGATTATATTTAGAATGACCATCTAAAGTTTCGTCACCCGATTCCTTAGAAATCTGAGTTTATTACAAAGTTCCATAAAATTATTTAAACTTTTGCAAAAAGGTCCTTTTTGTGCAAATCATGGTTTTAAACACCCATGCATGTAAATATAAGACATAAACTGATTAATAAACATTATTAAATTATGTTAGTGTCAAGAATCTGATTATAATATAAAGTTTTTGCAAAGGACGTGTTTATGACATTTAAATGGCCAAAATGCCCTTTTCGGCATTTTGGAAAGAATAAACAAGGTTTAATCATCAAGATGATATATTCACTGATGTAATAGGATAATTAAAACCATTTGGGATGTTCATTCAGATTATAACCTGAATGAGGGCTTAAGATTCGTTAATTGCCGATACATGACTAAATTACCCTTTTTCGCGTAACATGACTTTAACCAAACCTTTTATAACCAAATCTTTTACCTACTGATTAAACATGATAAACAACTTATTTTGGTTATATAAAACAGGTCCTAACCTCAGTTTATCTTAAACAATCGAATATAATGGCATTTAGCGACTTTTACGCCTTTCCGGCGCATAGTATGGTTTAAAACCATAACTATGAGCCAAGACTTGTTACCTACTGATTTATAAACTTATTTTCAACATCTTAACAGTAAGTACAAGTCCTGAACTCAGAATCTCAATTTTGGCTTCAAAGCTATGTGTGAAATTACTAAAATGCCCTTACGGGACATAGATTATTTTAAAATCGTCAAACACACATATATTTGATATCCTATTGTTATAGTGTTATAAAGTAAGTATTTTTACAGAATATTAACAACGTTGACATCAGATTCATTTTAAACATCTTTTATAAACCTTAAAATGACCAAAATGCCCTTGTAAGGCATAATTCGGTTTTAAATATACCTCGGGCCTATCTTTGCAAAGCTACTGATCTTATAACATATTTTAAACATATATTCATATGAAACTTGTATATGACTCTCTCGGTTGCCCGGTTTTGCCTATGTGTGTTCGGTTAAGCTTACGTAGTTAATTTACGTACTTAAACCGAAACGGGTTTAACTTCGTCATTTCTCTATCAAGATCTGGAATGTTATTGGTTTACCCATATTAGACAAGTTTATATACTTGTCGGGTCCAACTAACATCCTATTCCGGTCACCGCTTAATCAAGTGTATCGTACCGTATCTTATTTTAGTGTAAGACTAACCGGTCCAAGTCTAGGACATAATTAAAGGACACGTTAGCATTCTAATATTGGTTATTAATTCCCATCACTCCAGACTAAACGCCTTCTTGTAAATTGTACCTTTACTTGCTTTGATCTGCGGCTGAGTTCTGACTTTCCGAAGACTTAACTTAGGTTCCCTATACGGGCTTGGGATACGGTAAATTATTACCGCTTGGTCGGGTATGGGATTATGTTTTATTCAGTTGTGATAATTAACTAAAATCTTGCATAAACCGGTTTTGATCTGTTTTGTCTGAAACTAAAACATTGGGGGTGGACTTGACCGTGTTCGGGATATCCTTGGCTCACTAAACTACTAGTGGCCACGACAATATAGCATGGCGTGTAGGCATGCACTGGGTAATTGCTATTTGCTTTCTATGTGAAAGTTCAGAGGGGTGTGTCAGTCGATCAAGTCTTGGTTTCTGTACTGGGCTCCATGTGTAAAAGCCTGACATGTAAATATGTATACAAGGTCATTTGTACTATCCCAAGTTATTTATAAAAATGTGCCAAGTGCACCTTAAACCATTTTCGAAAGGATTTTCAAAATGAGTCGGTTGAGTGTATTTACCAGTGTAAACTGTCGTATTTTCAAATATTAAAATACAGGTACAAGTACGAAATAGGCCGGAAACTGCGGGGCATTGACATTAAGGAGTTGCGACCTTAGAAGTTGAGCCTATAGAGTCTGTTATCATTTTGTGTATGTTTGTTTCCGATCCGCATGTGGATCTTATTACAAGCCATATTGTATATTTGTGTTTCGAACTCTTTGGTTTGTAATAGTTTATATTTTACTCCAAGCCTTCCGCTGTATTACTCTGTGTTGTAATTGGTTGTGATGATGTCACTGTACGTCATGATACTCCCCACCGGGCCCACCGGAATACACGTGGAAATCGGGGTGTGACATATAAGCTAGTATTTATGTTTATATTTATATATCCCCCTAAAACTATAAAAGGGTGTTTAAATACATCCTAGTCCATTCCTGTAATATTCGGTGGCACTAATGTGAGGTTAGGATATTGAGGTTAATAATTTGAGGACATCAAATAACCATGATGCTTTTAATGATTCATGGGAATCGCATATGTGAGAGAGAAGTAGGGTCGCTTCGAATGGCATTGTGGGGTGCGTAATCCTAGAGCTCTTGCAGAACAAGGCTAGTGTTCTAGGACCATAATAGGACACGATAATTTATGGGATGGTCCGGCTAAGGAAAATATTGTGTGAATGTATATTGTCGTTTACACAAATGGTGGGTTGTTCAAGGACATCACGTCTACGAAATCCTAGTAGGCTAAGTATACTTCACAAAGGAAGGTTCAAAGGCAAATCTTACCTATCCTGCAATACTCGATTGTCGAGGTTTCATCGGGGAATTTTGTGTGTTTTAGTTAATCTCCATTCATGTGGGGGATTGTCGTTTTTCACTAAATATTTTGGGCACTAATAATTAATTTTATATATATGTGTGTGTGTGTTTGGGGGTTGTATGAATAATTATTTGTGGGTTTGTTGTGAGAACATTATAATAAACCAAACTATATCTAAAATAGAGCAAAGATGAATGAGATATCGAAGCTTGAGGTTGTATGGTTGGAATAACCAAGATAAGAAAAAATGGATTAAGGTTTATCACTTAGGTGGGATGAAGGAGCTGATCGGTGCATTTTAGGTTTGATTTGATATTAATTGTTTAGTAAAATGCATTGATATTGATATAAAAGATGCTAGACTGATTCATTTTTGTGTTAGGTGGGTTACAGTGAAATAGAGCTAAAACGATGAATTTATTGTAATATAAAATTGAACGCGACAAGGCTTCCAATTTATAATTTGAAAGATCAAGTTTGGAAATTAAAAGTTAAATGGTTTTGAAAAGTACGTACAACAAAGAAAACAAAGAACTTAGAAACAATTAATTGAATGATTTAAATTGTAGCCATATGATTAATTTGTTATAGAACATGCACATGTAGAAAGAAATATTGAATGTTGAGCTCAAGTTCTAAATGTGGCCATATAACTAATCAAGTTCTGTGGGCTTGTGATCTAGTAGATTTATGGCGGGCCTAAATAATGAAACAGAATGTGCCATTTGAAGAAACATGATTGAACATGGGCTGGAAGTTTACAACAGATCCATAAAGTGAGTCGGTGAATTAAAAGTTATCAAAAAACAATATAAAGATATATTGCATAGGGATTGCAGGGAACTTTGGGGAGAATCTTTGACAGACGGCAGATTTGAGGGAGATTTTAGAGGGTTGGACGGACGGAGAAGGCAGCTCCCTTTGGGGATGTTGCCCTATACGGTTCAAGACATAAGCAATTAGGTGGTTTTCTCCAACTGAACGGTTCGTAGGGTTGAACACTTTCTCAGTTTATTCTTGTTTGGATTTGCTTTAGACATTGACAACGTCGTATAAACAATTTGACGTGTTGGTTTCTTTGAACTATTTGCATGTGTTTTGAGTTCTTACTTTACAACTTGCTCGGTTGATGACAAAACCTATTATCTCGTTGGGTGACATAGAGTATGTTGACTTACACTCGTAAATAAGGTAATTGAACTATAAAAGATCTGATGACAAAGACCTATTTTTTATTACCACTGAAATTAACCAACTTTTTAACACCATGTCTATGTGGTGGCCAATCAACTGAGTAAACCAAGTTTTGTGTAAATCTAGAATCTGAAACTTGGAGGACGTTAGATTTTTCTAAACCTTTTGTGACTTCCGCCCGGATGAAGGATTGTTACGTTTTGCATTAAAGTTTGTATTTCGGATTCTTGTTAACATATAAATGTTGACCACTTGTGTTGATTTTGTGAAACATTTATTATATTTGAATTGCTTGTCGTTTATCAAGCGTATTGGCAATTTCTTGCATTGCTAGCGGGTTGGTAAATTGGTGGATAATTGGTATAATCAAACGGGTTATTACGTTGTATGGCGAGTCTTAAAAACTATCCCTAATAATTAATCAAAATCGTTAATTTCAAGGCCATGTCTATGTGGTGTTATGAATCTGTAAACGGGTATTCGTGTTAAAACGAGCAATCGGGATTCTGGATGGGGTTACTTCTTCTCAATATAATAACTCTTTTCTTAGTTAATTAATTAGATAATGTAGCTAAACACTAACAACAAATTCGCCGTGGATACAATACCCTACTTACGCTATCTACTTAATTTAATTAGTTTTTGCATGATCCTTACGACAGTCATCAAAATGGCGCCGTTGATGTAGAATTAGTGCGCTTAGTGTTTTTCTACTTTTCTACAAAAAAAAAACAAATAAAAAAACAAAAACCCAAAAATATTTTTCTTTTATTCTGTATTATTTATTTTTGTTCAATTCGGTATTACGCTTGGGTGTCCTCTTTGAGTTTGTACAGGTGAATTCTACGAAACAATGGACCATTGATCATCCTAATAGACCATTGATCATCTTAAACGATCATCGTTGACAATAGACCATTGATCATCTTAACTTGCCATCGTCGACAATAATTCTTAACGCCCTTAGCATGAACAACCCTACTTGACCATTGGTCATTCTTAACGCCCTTAGCATGAACAACCCTACTTGACCATCACTAGCCCTAATTGGCCCATCGATCATCCTAATAGACCATTGATCATCTTAAATGACCATCACTGGCCCTAATTGTCCATTAACCATCCTAATGGACCATTGGTCATCCTAAACGCCCTTCGTTGATAATAATTGAACATGAACAACCCTAGTTGACCACCACTAGCCCTAATTGACCTGTCAATCATCCTAATGGACCATTAATCATCCTAAACGTCCTTCAATAACAAAAATATAGTATGAACAACCTTTGTTGACCACCGTTGTCCGTAATTGAATGATCAATCGTTCTAATGAACCATTAATCATCCTAAACAGCCTTCATTTACACTGATGTAACATGAATAACCCTAATTGACCCATCAATCATCCTAATAGACCACTGATCATCTTAAACACCCTTCGTTGAGAATAAGGAAACATGAAAAACCCTTGTTGACCACCACTCCCCCTAATTAATTTATCAATCCCCCTAATGGACTACCATTCATCCTAAATGTCCTTCATCAAAAAAGTGTAACACGAACAACCCTACTTAACCACGAGTGTTCTAATTTATTATCAATCATTCTAATGGACCACTAATTATCCTAAACAAGCTTCATTGACACTAATGTAGCATGAACAACCTTAGATGGCCAGATCAATGATCCTAACAGACCATTGATGATCCTTAAAGCCCTTCACTGACAAAAATGGAGCGTGAACAACCTTAGTTATAGTACAGTATGTCTATGTCTTAGTCTTGTATCGAGTCTGTTTAGATCAGTTGAAATGTTTCAGAATGAAGGATTGAGAGGATTATGGAGAACGATACGCATACTAGACCCGATATGGCTAGTGAATTGCTCAAAGGAGGATTGTCGATGTCTATTCTTTAACAAGATACGTTACGAGAAGCGCGAAGAGGTACAAGCGATGCAGTATCAGAAAATAGTGAATGTTTGTTATGCTCATGGAGTAAATTCAGGAAGAATGTGGGAGTCTAGTTGGAGAGAGCTTGAACGCAAAGAATTTTTTAAAGAAGAAAGGCATCTGGAACGTTTTCAAGAAAAGACAAAGGAGGCAAGACTTAGACGTTTCCAATTTATGACTAAAGTGCCACCTACAGATCAAACGCCGATTCCGTCGCAAGAACATAGAAAGAAGCCTTACAAGAACTTCTTTGGACGCTGCAGATAAAGATAGAGCTTTGAAGACTGATAAAGACGATATCCAAGGGGGAGTCTGTTAGTACAGTATGTCTATGTCTTAGTCTTGTATCGAGTCTGTTTAGATTGGATTGGATTATGTCAGAAATTAGAAGTATTTATGTAAATGGTAGACAAGTTCCCCTGGATTGTGAAGTTGGAACAAGTTCGGCCGAACTTGTGGTCCTTCCCTAGTGAACTTGCACTACTATATATAGGTGCCTTAGGATTTTCATTTGTAACCTTTGTAACTTTGGCAACTCAGAGGCGAAGCTCTGTCGGATCTCGTTCTCACATGTGATTGACTTTAAGATTAATAAAAGACAGTTTCACGAGTAATCTTTGTATATTTGATTAACATGTCACTTATTTTCCGCCTAATTGGAAATTAGATACCAAACTAGGTTCATGTGCTATCAAGGAGCGATCTTACAAGTGGTATTGGAGCCACGAATACCTGATTTGGTGAAATCATTGCAAGATCTACTATATTTCTACTCATTTCTACCATTTTTCTTAACTTTTTCATGAAAAACAATGAACCTACAGATAAAATTTGCTAAAACTTGAATATGTCACGTAAAATCCACTAAAGATAAACCCCTGAAACTTTCAAGATGTAATTCAAACGAATTGATGTCGAAAAGTTGAAAAAACCATGTTTTGCAAACTCAATTTGGTCGAACTTGTAATCAAGTCCACTCGAACTTGATTAAAAAATTCACAGTTTTTAATCAAGTCCGCCCGAACTTGATTGAATTTTCAAGGTTTTTGATAAGTCCGCTCGAACTTGCTTCAGGGTGAAAATTTTTCAAAACTTCAACACAAGTTCGCCCGAACTTGTGTGAAACAAAATCTAATTTTAACAACTGCACAAGTTCGCCCGAACTTGTCAGTGTGCTAATCATTTTTCGAAGTTTGTGAACGTGTTTTCAGCGATTCTCGTCAGTTTTCCTGCAATGGAAGATATTCATAGTGCGTTTATGACGGCTTCAGCATCGAATGCTCAAATGGTGAATCCAGTTAATATTGATAACGAGATGGGTACGTCTGTGAAGCCACCGAAACTCATGTGTATGGATGAATACGAGGGGTGGAAGGAAAACTTTACGAATTGGGTTCAAGCTACGTACTTTCACAGCTGGGTTGCAGTTGTGACTGGCTACACATGGCCAAGAGATGAACTTGATAATGCGATCGATATAAGCAAGTTTTCTACTGCACAGAAGGATGCGTACGTTGCTGAAAAGAAAATGATCAGTCTAATTCAGCATTCCGTGAAGGAAGATATCTTGGTGCTATTACCAGAGTACAAAACTGCACAAGAGTTATGGAAATCCCTAAAGAACAAATATCAGGGAAGTGCAGAAATGGTCAAGAGCAAAAAGGCAGGAATTTGATATATTCACGATGATCAAAGGCGAAACAATGAGACAAATGATCGAACGTTTTTGTCATTTGAAGGTGATTATGAGGAGACATGGTCTTGAGAAGACGGAAGAAGAATACATTGATAAATTAGCTGACGCTTTACTAGAGGGTGAGTGGACGACTTATGTCATGGTGCTCAAAGAAAGTCCAAGCTGGGAATTCTTCAAGTTATCCACCTTTATTGATAAGTTGGAGGGGCACGAGATGGAGTTGTTAAAGATCGCCAAGTCCAAGAATTCAAATGTTGCTCAAGATGTAGGGCTTTATTACAAGACAGGAGCTCAACAGAATATCCCAAGCCTGAAGATTCAAACTGCTTTTAGTGCGAATCTGAATTCCTCGAATCATTCGCCACAAAATCAAACTCAATCATATCCGAACTATGACCAGAGTCCTCAGAATTCATCATATTCGAGCACGGGTTCTAATTCTTCATTTCAGAATCAGTCAAATCAGAATAATCAATCAAATCCTGATCCAAATGTGTTTAAATGCAACATTGCAGTCAATTTAAGCAACGTTGTTTCTGAACAAGTGGCCAGACAACACATGACACTTCTTGCCATAGTGTTGGAATCTTATGAAAGTTTGGTGGCCGGGAAGATTGGTAATCCGAAAATGACTGTAGAGGATTATGATCAAGTGGATGAGGAAGAGCTTGAGCTGATGGACATCAAATGGTCCTTAGCCTCGATTATTCGGAGGGTTACTAAATTTGTTGCTCTAACCGGCAGAGACATCGGGAATTCAAGCAACAAACTGGGTTTCGACAAGACGAAAGTTACTTGCTTCAGATGCCAACAAAAAGGGCACTTCAAAAGAGAATACAAGAATCCAGAAGCGAGTGACAATCAAAGTCCATTTGGAGGTGGCAGTGATTATTACAAGAAGTCGCTACAATACAAGCCATTCCCAAAGAAGACTCAAATCGAAGTTCAAGAGAAACCATCTAACAACACAGAGAAAGCTATGGTTGCTTCGAATGAAGATGATGGTTTTGACTGGAATTCATACATTGCCAAAAAGACTGGAGTTGCTTTAATGACTGAAATCATGGAAGATACATATGCGAGGATGCAGCTATGGAGAGTGCAATGCTAGAAGAATATTTACAACAAGCAGAAGAAGAGGAGATTTATCATCACACTAGGATGCAAAGTGTTCTTTCTCTAACATGACTTCTAGTTTTGTAGGTTGCTTTGGTGATGCAGTTCCTTCTGATCATGCTGTTGAAACAAAACCAGAAGTTGAAGAAGTCATCCACGTGACTAAAGAGATGAATGAGGAAAACCTCACGGAGATCGCCAACAAAGTTATGATGGCAAATTTGACAAAGGTAGGTCCGGAGGTAAAAGTTGTAGAAAAAGACGTTGTAAAAGTGCAAATCGTTGAGGTTGAAAAACCTTGTACGAAATGTACCGAGCCTTGTCTGCAATGTGCTGAAAAGACTCAAATCATAAGTGAACCAATGTGCATAACAACAATTTCAAATATGATTATCGCACAATGAAAGAAGCTTATGATAAAATGAAAGATGATTACAGCAGGCTTGATAATAACAACATTGAACAAGATGATACAATAAGAATGTTAAAAGCAACGTTAATGGAAAAACAAAAAGCTATTAACTCTTACATAAACACCATTGTTGAAATTAAGCAAGAGCTTCAAGATATGAAAATTGAAACCGAAAGAGTGAGAGAGCTTTTGAAAAGCTATACCACGAATGCTTATGTCATCGATCATATTCTTCTAACGATTCCGTCGAAAGGAAATGATAAAAAAGCAAAAGGTAAGAAACGTGGAGATTATAGCAATGTTCCACCACCCTTGTGCGAAAAATATTGTCGCAAGAAAGCTGAAGGAATGGAAAAGACGCTCAACATTGAACTTTTGACTGAAGAGAAAAATGAGCTGCCTGAGAACATTGATATAACTCTCACAAGTGATGATGGCGAAGCAGTGGTTAAAAATGTTGTTGAAAATGTGTTGAGTGAATTTGATGATGGTAGCTTTGAGAGCACCGATTCGAGTTCGAACAATTCTGAATCACAATCCGAAGATGACGATTCATCATAGGAAGATAGCCTAAGTGATGATCCTAACGTTCTCATGTACAGAGTTAAGGAATCTGATAGACTATATTTCGACGATAACTTTCCGATTCGAAATGTGAAAGAAGATCAGCTTGATAAATTGTTCAAACTTGTCGAAGTATCATCAGAAGATTTGGAGAAAAATGCAAAGAGATTTTATTCGAAACCCAAAAAGAATGTTAACAATTACCGAAGGAATGATGGTGATTTTCCTGAACCTAGGAGAGGAGGGTTGGGTTTGGATGTTGAAGATGAACCAAAAAAGAAACAGTCACCATATCGCAAATATAAAAACAAGAATATGGCTTTCGTGTATGGGACTAGTACGGTTCAAGAGGAGAATTTGATTGGGAAACAATCAAATGATGAGTTTTAAAAAGAGTAGGAACTTCGAGATAAGGCTAAATCCTCAAGTGGAGTAAAACCTACTAGTGGACATTCTCATGATACTCGGACTTGCTTCAAATGCAATGAAGTTGGTCACATTGCACGCAAGTGTCCAAAATCAAAGCTTGTTTATCCTCGAAGAAAAACAAGTTCAGATGTTGAGAAATTTAAGCAACCAGAGATTGTAAAACCTATCACAATCTTAAAAAGAAACAATGAATCTAAAAATGAAGTGAAACCTAATAAAACTGAATCAGAGTTTGAAAACTCAACTTTTGAAAAAGGTGAATCTTCCAAATCGAATAAAAACAAAGATTCAAGGTTTTACATAAAGAAAGCAAGAGTTAAATCACAATCCTGGGTTGCAAAGAAGAAAACAACGACATCTGAAGTTGCAAAGTCTAAGTCAGTTGTAACTAAAGTCGACAAGGTGTCTGAATCAAAAGTTGAAACTAAAACTGACAAAGTTCCAAAACTTCCAAAAGATAAAAAGAAAGTCAAGTTTGAAAATGTTATTGTAGATGAAGTCTTAGATGGTGATTTTGAGGATGATTATGAAAATTTTTATCCCAAACCCAAGACCAAAAAGGCTTGGGTTGCACTTTTTAACTAAGTTGTTAATGTGTGCAGGGACTCCAAAGATCCATATTATCGAAGTGGATTCTAGATAGTGGAGCTTCAAGGCATATGACCAGGATGAAAGCACTACTCTTCAACATCAAAGCGATTAATGGATGGTATGTAGGCTTCGCTGGAAATCAAGGAGGCCGGATTGTAGCTGAAGGAAAACTTTCGAATGGTGTGGTGTCTTTTGATCGTGTTAACTATATCGCCGAGCTGGAGAACAATCTTCTTAGCATTTCACAGATTTGTGACAAGCAGTTCACCGTTCATTTCAATGATAAGGAGTGCATGATACTAAGCAGGGCTTCAACATTCCTGATGAGTGGATTCTAAAGCGCGTTCCACGCAAAAACGATATCTACGTGTTACACATGGGTTTTGCTACTACATCATCGAAGTTGGCTCAATTTTTTGTTACAGAAGCCATAGAGAAGTATTCGATTCTATGGCACAGGAAGATGGGGCATATACATCTGAGGAAAATGAATATTTTGGTTCACAACGACCTGGTTGAAGGAGTAAATTTTCAAAGCTTCCGTATGACAGATCGTTGTCTTGAATGTAAGAAAGGAAGCATATTAAGAAGTCACATCCTAAAAAGATTCTTAACTCCATAAAGTTGCCGCTTTTTGGTCCAGTGAACGTCCGAAGTATATCAAGAGATCTGTATTGTTTAGTCATCACAGATGATTATTCTCGATGTTCATGGGTTTTCTTTCAAGAGTCTAAAGATGAAACGTTCGAAAATCTTGTGATTCTCTTCAAGAAGCTCGAAAATTTATATCATCTCCGTGTTAGACGGATTCGGAGTGATAATGGTACAGAGTTCAAAAATAACAAGATGAAAGATTTTTGCAATGCCAAAGGAATTCTGCACGAATTCAGTGCACCTTACACTCCACAACAAAATGGAGTAGCTGAGAGGAAGAACAGAATGTTGATCGAAACAGCAAGAACTATGCTTACTGATTACAAACTTCCCGTCAGCTTCTTGAGTGAAGCAGTTGCAGCGGCTTGTTACACATTGAACAGAGTCTTGACGGTCAAACCGACCAAAAAGACATGCTTCGAGATGATGAACCGAAGGAAACCAAATCTAAAATATCTAGAGCCGTTTGGTGCACCTTGCACAATGATTAATTCAGATGGTAAATTCGGTGCCAAAACGCTTGAAGATTTCTTTGTTGGTTACGCTAGTCCACTCAGGAGAGTTTACATTCCTACTTTAAGAAGAGTGGTCGAAGCACAACATGTTGATTGATTTCGGTACACAACTCCTATTAAGAGGAAAGGCGATGCGTGGTTGTTCAATTACCAAGATTTGTGGAAGTCATTCAATTTGCCAGAAGAACCGTCTGAAGAAGAACTTGCAGCTCTTTATTATCTTCAACAATCGGCTAGTCAAGAACAGATTTTAAGACCAATTGTGGTTAATCAACCTACGATTGGTTCTACATCGTGCAGGTCCGAGTAATAGTGGTGTTCCAGATGCACAAGTTTTTGAAGCAGAAGCTACACCTACTACAACTCCAGCAAATGTCTCCACTGAACCAGGAAATACTACTACAGAGCCTATTATTCCTCAGAATCAGAATTCCGACTCTGATGAAGCTCCAACTTTCGATGATGATGGAGAATCTTCCTCTGATGAAGAATCTGAGCAGATATCCAATAGGTTAAACCAATCTGCTGGCCCTAGCAATCAAAATGAAGCAACATCGAGTACTACTGAAGTTGATTTGAATATTTCAAATCAGAATAGCACAGTTGATGTTCCTAGTGAGGAGATGCCACGATCTTAATCATATCACCCTTCGAACAACAAAATTGGAGAATTACAGACTTGTGTGAGAACGAGAAGCCAGATCAACAAAGCTTTAAGTTGTTTCTATACTCGAGTGGCTCCGACTCAAGATTATTGCTATTATTCATGTTTTACATATCAAATCGAGCTGAAGACTGTGAATGAAGCATTGGGTGATGAGAATTGGGTGATAGCGATGCAGGAAGAGTTGTTACAGTTTGAGAAACTGGGAGTCTGGAGACTTATCGAGTTACCACCAAAGCAGAAAGCGATAGATACGAAGTGGATCTTCAAGTTTAAGAGGGATGATCGAGGTGTGATCGTTACAAACAAAGCTCGGTTGGTTGTCAAAGGTTTCCACCAGCAAGAAGGAATTGACTATACGGAAGTCTATGCACCGGTTGCACGCTTAGAGTGAATCCGCATTTTCCTTGCATTTGCTGCTTGGAAAGGTTTTAAAGTGTACCTGTTAGATGTGAAATCCGCATTTCTCTATGTTAAGTTACGCGAACAAGTGTACGTCGGCCAACCACCAGGGTTCATCGATCCGCTGAACAAGAACAAAACTTATCTTCTAGACAAAGCCTTATACGGATTACACCAAGCCCCGAGAGATTGGTATGAGACGTTATCTCAACATCTTGTTGGAAATGGCTTTACAAGAGGCACGGTGGATAGTACATTGTTTACCAAAGAAGTCGGAAGTCATCTAAACATCGTACAAATCTATGTGGATGATATCATCTTTGGTTTAACAGATGATAGTCTTTGCAAAGAATTCGAGAAGATAATGAAGAAGAAGTTCGAAATGTCTTCTATGGGCGAAATGAAACTTCCTCGGGTTAAAAGTTGATCAGTTACCAGACGGCATATTCATTCATCAAACAAAATATGTTCACGATATTCTGAAGAAGATTGAAATGGATAGCTCGAAGCCGCTTTTGACTCCTCTGGCGCTGAATCACGGAATTTGCATCGACGAAACAGAAACCAAAGTGGATGATACGCTCTATCGGTCGATGATAGGATCTCTTATGTATCTGACGGCATTCTCGCCCAGATATCATGTATCCTACCTGTCTTTGCGTGAGATATCAGTCCAGTCCCAGAGTATCGCACATGCAGATAGTGAAGCGAATATTCCGTTACCTGAAGGGATGTCCAAGCACCGGCTTGTGGTATCCAAAGAACGATAACTTTGATCTGATGGATACGCTGATTCGGACTTTGGGGTAGACAAGCTGAATTCAAAGTCTACGACGGCTGGTTGCCCGTTCTTCGGAACTCGATTAGTAACGTGGCAATGCAAGAAACAAACCATGGTCTCTCTCTCTACTTGAGAGGCATAATACATTTCTGCTTCCAGCTGTTGTTCACAAATCCTATGGATTCAACAACAGATGAGGGACTTTGGATTGCAATTTCTTGATACGCCTTTATATGTAGACAATAAGGCAGCAATCAACATCACTAAAAATCCAGTTCATCACTCTCGAACTAAACACATAGAAATTCGTTATCACTTCATTCGTGACTGCTACGAAAAGAAGTTGGTGCGAATAGAAAAAATCAACACCGATGAATAAAAAGCTGATTTTTATACCAAAGCTTTTCCTTTATCAAGATTTAAATATCTAATGAGGCTTAACAGTATTAAAAATTTGTTGATAGGTGCGGGGGCAGAGGTTGAATATGGATCGGACGACGAGTTCGCGTGATCCACATTGGTTTGTTATATCTTTTAGATTAGTATTTCTTATAAACTAGAATACAAAAATATGTTTTTGATTTTAGGGGGAGAAAACTACGAGAAAATACAAAAACATATGAAAAATCAAAAAGTACAAAAACATGAAAAAGACAAAAAGAATTTGATGTCACAAAGGAAATGATAGTACATCAGTGGACTATCACAGTACGCTAAAGAATTGTAAAGTTTAAATAGTGATAAACAAGTCTTACTTCGGATGTGTCGATAGGCTTTACACGTTCAGTACCGGGATATAAACTAAATTTTACAACTGCTTAAACTTGTGGCTTAACATCTCTGGATATACAGACTTAGTACTCCGAAATTTCGTTTGAGGGGTTGCCTGATTCTGAGATACGAGGTCTTTATAGATAGTTGATATCTGGGGTATTATACAAGTCCTTCTGATTTTGCGTAAGCAATGGCCTAGAACTTCTATAATGCTTTTGCAAAAATCCCTAAAACTGCATTCAATTGAAAATATCGAAAGATACTACAGTTGCAGTAAACAAAAGATTACATTTTGGAACACAGCCTTATAAGTCGAGCCTTCATCTCTCTGTCGGTACGGTGGTACTAACCTGAGCTCTCAAGTTCTCGCACAACCCAGATACAGATATCAATTACGCTATATTCACCTATAAGATGAAATCTAGGGAATCTTGATACGAGATTCTGAGATGGGAACCATAGTTAAGTCGAGTTTGATAATTCTACCTAAAATATCTTGGAACAATTGATAAATGTGTCAAAGTTTAAATGGACAAACATATCGACAATCTAGGTAAACGAGTTTAAAACTTAAAGTCATCAAAAGGTCAACGGTACCGGTGATACGTCTCAAACAACTGATATGATCCTTAGACACGAATTCACAAAAATATGTCTATAAATATGTCTGCACATAGTTTATTCGCTTTACATATTAAAACCAAAAAGATTTTCAGTGTGTTTTATCATAAACATGCAAAATTTTAAAAAGATTTTGTTTCTACGATAGTTTCAACAAGCCAATGTTGGAGAACGGATCTTTGAAGTCTGGTAAGGTGCAAAACTGGTGGAAATCTAATTGGTAACGGGCGGGGAGCTAATCAGTAAAATCTGATAAGCGAAAACGATTAAAAGTTCATTAATTTGAAACTTGATTTTGAGAAAAACCAACAATTTGTTCATAACGGGTCGAACCGAGGTCATTAACTTGGACTCGGCAGACAAATCGGTAACCAAGGTCATTAGTTTGGACTTGGTCAATGGAGTGGATTGTTAAAACTGGTAAAAGTTGAAAAGTCAGGGTTAAAATTAAAAAAAAAAATTAAAAATTCGATTTTGGGTTTGATCAAGTTTGGCAAATGGTTTTGAATTGACATCAAGTTCGCCCGGACATGTTGATTGTTTTTCAAAGATCAGATGGCAAGTTCGCCCGGACTTCTGCTAATCTTAACTGATTGGTTTTAACAAGTTCGCCCGGACTTGTTACCTATATATAAGGAACAAATTCGCCCGGACTTGTTACCTATATATAAGGAACAAGTTCGTCCGGACTTGTTACCTATATATAAGGAACAAGTCCGCCCGAACTTCATTATCTGATTCTTGAATACTGAGAGCGAACTTGAGGCGATTTAAGCGAATTTGGATTTTGCACACTTTGTGTTGAATTGCTGCCCAATTTTCGAGTGATCTTTAGTGATTGGCACACTAAAGAACATGGCACAGGTATTAATTGAAGATTTGGACCATGTTATGACCATGATTGAATGAATAAGATCTAGTTATGACAAATGGACATGAATTAAGATGCTTTAGGACAAATTGAACCGTGAAATGTGATAAACAATCATAAACGGCCCATAACATATCTTTAATTTGATTCAGAAAGCTTGAAATATGTTGTTGCAGGTTTTTGGCTTGAAAGAGATGACAAGTTCGCCCGAACTTGTCAATTGGTTCATTGAACCAAGTTCGGCCGAACTTGTCCTCAAATGTTAAATGATAAAACTTTCACAAGTCCGCCCGAACTTATCCTCAAATGATGACATGTTGTGAATCTCAAAAGTTCGCCCGAACTTGTCTGATGATTTCAAAATGTTTTAACAAGTTCTCCCGGACTTGATGATTTTTGATGTTTTAAATGTTAATCAAGTTCGACCGAACTTGATGAATAGTTTTGTGAAAATTGTTAAAATTGCTATTTTTTTCTCGATTCTTGTGTTTGCAGAATATCCAGCTCTCGTTTAATAAATTTCACAACACGTGCGTCACACTCGACAAGACTGTCTGTCCATCACTTGCAGCATATGACAGTATCATGGATTTTATGCGCGTATTCCGATTCACAAGGCGATCACGTAAAAGACTGTTGTGTATAGATCTCACGTTTATAGATTTTAAGTGCAGCATCACTAAACGAGGATGGCATAGTGATCAAATAAATTTTTCATGATGGGAATGAAGAGAAGGAGATTACAGTTACTGAAGCAGATATTCGTAAAGTATTGAATTTCAACGACAGTGCTGAAGATCCAATGATGCTCGATGAGAGGATGATACAAGGTTGTTTTTGTCGCATCGGTTATAAAGGGCACGTAAATGAGTCAACCTTGAATAAAGGGGGATTCCGAATCCCTACAAATTCTTAATGCACGCGATTATTCAAGCATTCAGCCATCGAAAGGCAGGTTTAGACGACGTACAAGATTATATGGCATGTATGGCCACAGCGCTAGTTCTAAATAGGAAATTCAACTTCTCGAAGCTAGTGTTCACTCATAAGAAGAATAACATGGGATCAAACACACTTGTTATGTATCTGAGGTTTGTACAAATGCTCATCGACGACAAGTTCAAGAAGATTGCAAAGGATCCGAACGATATCTTATATCTTAGCCACATGGATGAAGTCACTTTGAAGAAGTTGATTACTTTCCAGGAACACGCTTCAGCGCCGATCGCAAAGCCTATATTTGGTGCTATGGTTTCTGTTGATTATATCACACCACCGGAATACAAATGGCGTAAGGAAGGTAGTGGTGATGAAAAAGAGGTTAACGCTGAAAATGAATGGTTATCAACTTTCAAGGAGAAGCACAGTGATTGGTTCTTAAAGAAAGTTGTTGTTGAAGAGAAGAAGAAAACTTCCAGGAAATCAAAGAAAGTCGAAACAATGTTGATAGACGAAGATGAACTTGAGAATGTTCAAACAGAGGCTGGTTCAAGTGCTGCAGATATTATTGAGAGTCAAGAGACAGAAAAGACTACTCAAGAAGATGATGTTATTTATGCGACGTCCGACAAAGATGAAGATAGTGACGATTCGCTAGAAAGAGCAACAAAGAAAGCTATTGCCAAAAAAGAGACAGAAAAGTTAAAAGAAACTTATGCTGATTACGAACCGGAGACTGAAAAGGGTTCTGCTGAGGAGAGACCAAAGAAGAAAGCTAAACGCGTAAAGTCTTCTGCAAAAGATAATACATTGAAGACTACAGGTTCTCCCAGTACCAAAGGCAAGAAAGCACAGAAACCGAAAAGCCATCGCTACATAAGTCAGAAGAAAAGCACAGAAGTTACACAAGAACCTTCTGGTGCAAAAGAAACATGAGTTACACAAGAACCTCCTTCGGCTGAACCAATTCAAACTTCTGAGACTATTGTGCATACAGGAGTCACACAAGAACCTCCTGAGTCTATTTTTCTTGATATTCCGATTATAGAGTCTCAATATCCTCCAACAACTTTACAACCAGAAAGTTCGATTCCAAAAGAAGTTCTTACACCGAAGTGTACTCCAAAACCAAAGACTACTCCGAGGTCAAAGTTGTTTGGAAACATCCTAGATGAGCCGGTTAATATTCAAAATCTGAATGATTTCTTCCCAGAATCTGATGTTGATGAACTTGAGAAGAGAGTAAAAGTTTTGGAAGATAAAGTGTCAAAGAACGAAGCTGAGAAAGTTGCTTTGGAACAGTTGGTGAAACAAAGCGAAGTTGAGAAAGAGATTTTGAATGACAAGGTGAAATTTTTAGAAGGTGATCGTGGATACTTGAAAGTCCTAATTGAAAGTTCGCAAGATGCAAATGAACGATTGCAGAAAGAGGTTGCTGAGTTACGATCTGAACGAGATTTGATGATCGAAGGTTTAACAGACTACAGAAAGTATTAACCAACAGTCTGGGAATTGATTTTTCTGCAGAATATGCAAGATTAGATTTACAAGAGGCGAAAGAGAAAGCAGAGAAAGAAATTGCTGAACAGGGAAAGGCAAGCATGTGATTGAGGGAATGCCTGAAACAATAGAGCATGTGATAGAATCTGCAAAAGCTTCCGAGTCTGAGATCATTACTGAGAAAGAAACAGAACAGAAAGACAATGAAGAAGCTGAGGACGATGATAATGATGAAGAGCCTGTTGATAATCCTAAAGCCGACTCCGATAATGATGATGGAAATGACGATGGTCAGGGCGGAGTTGGTTTAAAGGTTGTGGATGCAAAAGTATCTGATGAATTTGATTTTTCCTCACTTCTGAACGATGGTACAAATATGATGGAAGATCAAAATCAGGGGGAACATAATGTTGAGGAAGGTGAGTTTGTTCACAACTATTCGAAGGAAGATCTTGCAAAGCTGCTAAACATTGATGCTGAAATGTTTGATTTTGATTTTGAAGAGCAAGTGGTGAACATAGATACATTTGAACCGAATGAATACTGCTACAAAATAAGGTCGGATGCTGATAATTATAATAAAGTTATTATTGAAGATTGGTCGTCATATGATGAAAAAGATGAAGCAGAAAAGTATGTTGGTCAGAATACTGATAAGTTTCCGACATTTGAAGAAATGTACGAGCAACTAAATGAAGATTTGTTAAAGGAAAAGATAGCAGAGTCTGTACGAGAAGGCACAGTTCCTAAACGGATGACTAAAGAAGAGATTGCTAACGTGAAAAAGTCATGGTTTAAAGAAATGCCGAGAGAAAGAAAGTTTCGACGTCCATTAGCATTCTTTACCAGAGATGTAGACATATCATTAGGTGATATCCTAAGTTGGGGTTGGTTGAAAGAGCTAAAGGTCTACGCCATTAAACGGGAATTTGGGGTTCAATACTTAAAATACTTGGCAGATTTTAAAACGCTACCATATTGGGATGTGGAGGAGTTAGTGCAGACAAGGAATGTGAGCTACCACATGAAGTTTATTGATCAATTATTGTGGAAGATGATAAAGTTTGAAGCGATGCAAGGATTTAAGTACTTGAAACCGTTTATACCGAAGCGCAGAATCAAAACAGACAAGAAAACAGAAGAAAAAGACATAACATTGATTATGAAGCGTCCGCGAGCAAAGAAAAACATGCCCCTAATGCCAATAGAACAAGATTTCTATCCATTGTTCAAATGGTGGCAGGTTGATCCTACAACGTGTGAAGCAGTGATAGTGTTGAGGTTTGAAGAACACTTGGATATTACGAAAGAAAGATCAGTTGAAATGTTTCAGAAGAAGGATTGAGAGGGTTATGGAGAACGATACGCATACTAGACCCGATGTGGCTAGTGAATTGCTCAAAGGAGGATATTCGATGTCTATTCTTTAACAAGATATGTTACGAGAAGCGCGAAGAGGTACAAGCGATGCAGTATCAGAGAATAGTGAATGTTTTTTACGCTCATGGAGTAAATTTAGGAAGAATGTGGGAGTCTAGTTGGAGAGAGCTTGAACGCAAAGAATTTTTTAAAGAAGAAAGGCGTCTGGAACGTTTTCAAGAAAAGACAAAGGACGCAAGACTTAGACGTTTCCAATTTATGACTAAAGTGCCACCTACAGATCAAACGCCGATTCCGTTGCAAGAACGTAGAAAGAAGCCTTACAAGAACTTGTTTGGACGCTGCAGATAAAGATAGAGCTTTGAAGACTGATAAAGACGAAGACGATATCCAAGGGGGAGTATGTTAGTATGTCTTATTCTTGTATCGAGTCTGTTTAGATTGGATTGGATTATGTCAGAAATTAGAAGTATTTATTTAAATGGTAGAGAAGTTCCCCCGGATTGTGAAGTTGGAACAAGTTCGGCCGAACTTGTTCAAACAAGTTCGCCCGAACTTGTGGTCCTTCCCTAGCGAACTTGCACTACTATATATAGGTGCCTTAGGATTTTCATTTGTAACCTTTGTAACTTTGGCAACTCAGAGGCGAAGCTCTGTCGGATCTTGTTCTCACATGTAATTGACTTTAAGATCAATAAAAGACAGTTTAACGAGTAATCTTTGCATATTTGATTAACATGTCACTTATTTTCCGCCTAATTGGACTTTAGATACCAAACTAGGTTCCTGTGCTATCAAGGAGCGATCTTACACTTAGTTGAGCACTAGTGTTCCTAATTGACATATCAATAATCCTAAACGGCCTTCATTGACAAAAATATTGAATAAACAACCTTAGTTGACCATTATCGCTATATGTTTAAGCAACATGTATGTGATGATCGGTATATGATTAAACCTATTTTATTAATCATGTCATGATACATCGATATGTACACATACACATACATATATACATACATTACATATATAGATATATAAGTATGTACATGTATATACAATAAATTAATAAATAAAAATATATAGATATTTATAATCTTGAAAAAAGTAATTTGGTTGTCCTGAGGAAATTATTTATTTATTATTATTATTACTATATATGAAAACCTTTTATATAGTTTGTTATTTAGTATCATTAATAAAACAAACAAATCATATTAGTATATACTTATTTTTATTAATAGTTTTTATTTATTACTGTTAAAGAGATGCGGTTCTAGAACCGCATCTTTTGCCTCTTGATTTTTTTTCAAAACACCCTTAAGATGCGGTTACATAAGAATCACATCTTTTATCCCATGCTTTTTTCAAAACAAACATAAATCTTTTTCAAAAACCCATAAGATGCGGTTAGATGAACCGCCTCTTTTGAAAACATCCATAGCATTTTTTATCAATTATGTACTAGTGCATTTACCTCGTCTAATCTTTAATAAACTTATTATACGGCTCTTTAATTTTAATAAGATTACTATTCTTTTTATAGCCAATTTACACTACCCCGTCTAAACTTTAATAAAGTTAATTACACCTTCACACTTTAATAAAAAATTATAATATGTTTTATTGTTTTTTTTTTCTTTTTGTTTCTGAGATGCCCATAATTTTATAAGGTCAAAACGACAAATAAAAACGTCAAAAATTTTAAACTTTCATACCGTAATTCCAACATTTACCAAAATACCCTTGGAATAGTTCGAGTAAACACAACCACCAAAATTCGTCCCGACTGTTAACCTGAACTACTATATCAAGATACAAATCCTAAAATTACTTACGAAAATCCTAAGCATTTAGTTTAACATTTAAAACTAAAAGTGTTTTGACCCGTTCGAAACAAACATAAACCGGAAGCGCGTAAAGGGCGTTGAAATGTGTTCAATCCAAGCTCGCCATCATCAAAGGTGAGATTTTCCTATCATCCATAAACCAAACATCATTAGTACAAATCTTTAATCATAAAAATTACATCTACTATTCCATCTCATATTTGACTCATTCATAAGGACAAAATGATAATTTAACCATTTACCATCCATTCCTTTCTTGCTACTAACTCCGTTGAATAACAGATATTACATTTACCATTCCTTCATCATTAACATCTTTAATCCATCCGACCCGTTTGTATCGGGTCAACACTTAACCGTTGCATCATTTCAAAACTTCATCCATTTTGACCCGTTTACAACGAATCGTTACATATCCATTTCTAATTCTTGGTATTCATTCGATTTGACCCGTTCATGACGGGTCATCATACATGCTTCATAATTCTTCAATATTCGCTATATCACATTTACCATACTTTGAAATTATAATTTACAAATTAGTAATAACAACGTAAAGCCAATGCCGTTATCTACGTTATGATAAAGTGAAGTTCACATGAACTTACCGTGATCTTGCGTTCCAAGCGCCTTCGATTGACTTGTACCTTCTTCTTTCTTTAACCCTATAAGGTGCGACACTACATGTTTAGCTTCTACAACATCCATTACATACCACATTTCGATTGTCAATTATGGCGTTATTTAACCGCATACAACTTAATTTCCATACTAATTCATCAATTCAACAAGTTTTGGTGTCAAAACCCAACTAATTCAAATCAAGGCATTTCATCAAACAGGTGGTGTACGTACCATCAATAAAGCATCATGGACAAGTAGTTAAAGCATATTCTTCCTAGTTCATCCATGGATTAACACAGTCATTCAATCTTCACAAATCATTATCATAATCATGTATCATATGCTTAAATCAAATTATCCATCAAAATACTTTCTACAACACTGCTTTAACATCAACATTACATAAATTTCCATATAATTTCACTAAACTTCATCTTCCTACAAATTCCAAATGGGTTTTATCCCAACTCATCAATGCAATCAAGATTAAGCCTATTATAACATCTACACATTGATATTAACTAACATTCATGTTCAATTTCATAATACATTCACGGATTATACATAACCCACTTCAACAAAAAACAATTAAATCATGAATTTTAACTTACTTGATGAGAAGAACACTTAGGTGATCATAATTCTTAGTACATTCATCAAATCAAGCTTCAATTTCCTTGTCAATTTTGTTAACTTGTGATGAACAAGGGTTTTTTCCTTTTTCCTTTCTTGCTTTGGTCGACCACATTCATCTGACGTGTTGTGTCTAATTTTTATGTTTTATTATTTCACTTTTCTACTTACCCTAGTTTGGTCCCTCAAGTATTGAGTTTTATATTTTATGGCTCAATCTTTATTTTCTACTTACCCTAGTTTGGTCGACCACATTCATCTGATGTGTGCGTTTGTGTCTAATTTTTATGTTCAAGTTTGGTCCCTCAAGTATATATATATATATATATATATATGGAGTGTTACAAGTCTAACCCCCCCCCCCTTAAAGGAGGTTTCGTCCTCGAAACCTAAATACGTACCAAATAATTCGGTCAGTGTTCCCGCATATCATCTTCCGTCTCCCATGTGAGGTCCGATCCCTTTCGATGATGCCATTGGACCAAAACTTTTCTAATGGCTTTGTTTCGAAGTTGTTTCACTTTGTAATCTTTTATTACTACGGGCCTCTAAACATAATTGAATCTCTCATCCACTTCAATGTCATCGAAGGGCAACTATGTTGTTTCGTCCGCAAGGCATTTTCATAATTGTCACACATGAAAGGTGTTATGAATTCCATCCAACGCCATTGGTAATTCTATCCGATATGCCACCGTTCCGACCCGTGCTAGTACTTTGAAAGGTCCAATATAACGGGGACGTAACTTTCCATGCCTACGAAATCGGATTATACCTTTCCATAGGAAGACCTTTTGCAAAACATAATCTCCTACTTGAAACTCAAACGGACGTCTTTGTCGATCCACATACGATTTTTTTCTATCTTGTGTCGCCTTCAATCTAGATCTGACGATATCAATATTTTCATTTGTCTTAGCTACAACATCTTTAGATGCAAGTTCGCGTTGTCCCACTTCTCGCCAACAAACCGGGGTTCTACATTTTCTGCCATAAAGCATTTTGTAAGGATCCATCTTTATGTTGTTGTGATAGCTATTATTATAAGCAAATTCCACCAAGCGTAGATGATCATCCCAATTTCCTCCAAAGTCTAGAACACATGCTCTTAACATATCGAGTAGCGTTTGGATGGTTTGTTCCGATTGGCCATCATTTTGAGGATAGTAAGTGGTACTCATATGTAGTTGAGTTCCCATTTCATCATGAAATTTCTTCCAATATCGAGAGGTGAACCGGGTGTCCCGATCGGACACGATAGATACGGGAACTCCATGTCGAGATATGATTTCGCTTATGTAAACTTCTGCCATTCTTTCTGAAGTATAAGCTTCCCAAATGGGTACGAAATGGGCACTTTTGGTGAGACGGTCCACGACCACTCAAATAGCATCATGGCCCTTCCTCGTTTTGGGCAGCTTAGTAACCAGATCCGTGGCTATATGCTCCCACTTCCACACTGGAATTTCCAAAGGTTGTAATTTCCCACATGGCTTTTGGAGTTCCGCTTTTACTTGAGAACACGTCAAGCACTTTGCAACATATTTGACGACATCTCGTTTCATTCCCGGCCACCATAAATTTTTCCTCAAATCTTGATACATTGTTATGGCTCCCTGATGAACCGAATACCGAGATTTATGAGCCTCGTCTAAAAGCAGATCCTTCACATTACATTGCCAAGGTATCTAGATTCGGCCATACCTTGTTTTCATGCCGTTTTCATTTTCTTCCAATTTGTGAGTGAAGCCTTTAGTTCTTTCCTTCTTTGGATCTTCGGAATTTATCGACTTAATTTGAGCTTCTCGTACTCTTTCGAGAAGATTAAGCGTGACTACCATTCTCATAGACTTTACCCGAATCGGTGGTGGATAGTCCTTACGACTTAAAGCATCCGCCACCACATTAGCCTTTCCCGGGAGATAATGGATGTCACAGTCGTAGTCTTTAATAAGTTCCAACCACCTTCGTTGTCTCATATTTAAATCTTTTTGTTCGAAAAAGTATTTGAGACTTTTATGAACCGAGTAAATTGTACCTTTAACCCGTACAAATAATGCCTCCATATTTTTAAGGAGAACACTACTGCCGCCAATTCTAAATCATGAGTTGGATAGTTACCTTCGAGTTGCTTAAGTTGTCTCGAAGCGTACGCCATGACCTTACCCCTTTGCATCAATACACATCCCAAACCTTGACGTGAGGCATCGGTACACACAATTAAATCTTCTGTTCCATCCAATAATGTTAACACTGGAGAGCTTGAAAGCTTTTCCTTCAAAGTCTGGAATGCCTTTTCTTATTCGTCACCCCACAAGTACTTTTCATTCTTATTTGTTAATTTAGTCATAGGCGAGGCTATTTTAAAATAGTTCTAAATGAACCTCCTATAGTAACCGGCCAAGCCTAAGAAGCTTCTTACTTCACTTGGTACTTTGGGGTAACCCATTTCATTACCGCTTCCACTTTGGATGGATCTACTTAAACGCCTGCCGCATTAATCACATGACCAAGAAATTGTACTTCTCGAAGCTAAAAGGCACACTTTGAGAATTTTGCATATAGCCTTTCTTTACGGAGTGTTTCAAGCACTTCAAGTAAATGAGAAGCATGTTCGGCTTTGCTTCGGGAGTATACCAAAATGTCATCTATGAAAACGATTACAAACTTATCTAACATAGTTCGACATACTCGATTCATAGATCCATGAACGCGGACGGAGCATTCGTTAACCCAAAGGACATAACTAGAAACCCATAATGTCCGTATCGAGTCTGGAACGCAGTTTTGGACACGTCTTCTTGTCGCACCCGTAGTTGATGATACCCCGATCGTAGATCAATTTTTGAGAACCAACTCGCCCCTTGGAGTTGATCAAATGGATCATCGATCCTGGGCAACGGGTAACGATTCTTCACCATTAGTTTATTTAATTCTCGATAGTCGATGCACATTCGCATCGAACCATCCTTCTGCTTAACGAATAAAACGGGTGCTCCCCACGGTGAAACATTTGGACGTATGAAGCCCTTGTCAAGTAACTCTTGGAGTTGAGTCATTAATTCCTTCATTTTGGTTGGGGCCAACCGGTAAGGAGCCTTAGCTACCGGTTTGGCATTCGGGCATAACTCGATCTAAATTCCACTTCACGCTCGGGTGGTAGTCCGGATAGGTCCTCCAGAAATACATCCGAAAATCCATTCACCACCTTGACATCTTTGAGTTTTGGGGAAACTCGATCGGTGTCCACTAAATAGGATCGGAACATCTTACCCCCATTAAGTATATACTTGACAGCTTGAACAATGGAGCAAAGTTTCGGCTCCATAATTCTATCCCCTTGTATACTTACCCATTTTCCCCCGAGTGTTAACACATGAATAATCTTTCTTTCACATTGAATTTCAGCATGGTTTCGGGCTAGCCAATCCATACCTACGTCCACCTTAAGTTCTCCCAAAATAATTGGAACAAGATCTATACTAAACTCTTCATCTTCAATTACAATCTTACAATTTCTACATACTTCATGCAACAAATAACTTTTACTATCGGCTATTTCTACTTCTAGGGGCGTTAGCATCTTTTCAATCATAAAAGAAGGGTGGTGTAATAATTCATTCGAAACAAACGACCTACTAGCCCCAAAATCAAACAGAACATACACAGGTATTGAATTAACTACGAATATACCTGAGACAACTTCCGGGTGAGTTTTAGCTTTGTTGGATGTCATTTGAAACATCCTTCCCCGTGCCTTAGACGGTTCCTCTTTCCTTCATTCCCTTGCTCCCCCTTGTTCGAGTTTTGGACATTCAGCTTTCACATGCCCCGATGGATGGCAATTATAACACGACTTCGGATTGTTAGGACACTTATAGTACGGGTGCCCTTCTTGCCCGCATTTGTAGCATCCCTTCTTTCCGAGTAAACATTCGCCCATGTGAAGTTTCCCGCAACTCTTACAACTTGGATTCCACTCTTCGATTTCCCTTTTTTGCCTTGGTCTTAAAAACCTTAGCTTCTTTGATGGGCTTGAGTTGGTAGGTTTCTCCTTTGATCTTTTCTTTCCCGTTCGACTTGTCTCTTTAGTTCAATCTCCCTATCCTTAGCCCAATTTATGAGCTCATTCAACGTTTCGCATTCAGGGGAAGTTATGAACTCTCGATACTCGTCCTTCAACATATCGTGGTAACGGATAATCTTCATCCTTTCCGTTCCCACTATCTCTCGACAAAACTTTAACTTGTCAAGGAAGATATTTGTGATCTCATCGATTGATTCATTCCTTTGGCGAAGACATAGAAAGTCTTCTTGGATCCTATCAATAGCAGATTATGGGTAGCGATACTTTAAGAATGGCTCTTTGAATTCTTGCCACGTTAAGGCTTGAACTTTCTCTTCTCCCACTTCCTTGCAATAGGTGTCCCACCAGCTTGGAATTGGAGTAGGCCTGTTACAAACATTACTTGGTCCTCTTTCTCGCATCGACTCCTTGTAAAAACCGCTTCCGTACTCGAGATCCACGTTTGACATGCTATCGGATCAATCTCCCCCTTGTATGGTAAGGGGTTACAAGCCATGAACTCTTTATACATACATCTCCGAGTTCCCTTCTTACTTTGGGATTCGCTAATCATCTCTTTCAATTCTTCCATCTTGGTAGTCATCATAGCTTCCACCGCTTCTAATACTTGACTTTCTACTTCTTGAGCTAGTCGGGGAATACTAGCCTCGACCGCCTTTCCAACTTCTTCCACAATCTTTTCATTCATCGGTTCTTGTCGTGCCACTTAGTTATCATTTAGGTTTAACTCGTCCGCCATCTACATAAACATTTATCATATTTGTTAATTCACATACTTTACTTCATCACATGATACATCATGCCATCACTATTATATTTTGTTGACTTTCGCTTCTTATTCATTATCATAATGATGTACATCATTTCTATACATCTCGTTTCATCTAGTCATTCTACATTTCATTCTTCCTATTTTATTTCATTACAACATTCTACATTTCGTAATCTTCATTCTTTGCATTCTCAATAGACATGACCCCCTTAAGGATCATATTACACATACTTTACGTTGTAAAGTTGAAACCCGTAGCTTTTCACGTTACAAACTTTTAAATTTCAAGACACCATTCTATGATGTGAATTGGAATTATAGATTTTGTTAGCTTTACATCACGTTTCGGAAGTTTAAATGGGCCTTGGAACGAGTCTAAGGGGGTCCGGGACGTCGAAAATGCGAAAAACCAAAACCACGGACAAAACAAAGGCTCAGGTGCAGCCGTAATTTACGGCCTCCCCTGCATCAGCATCATGTTTGAGGTCCGTAATCAGTAGGCTAGCCATATTTTACTGGGTAGGCCGTAATTTACGGCCCCTAGGGTTTTTTTGTAAGATTTTGACCGAATAAACATGTTTTTCTATGGGGTTTTGGACTAAAACATAACCCGTAGCTCCCGAAAATGTTCCAACTCTTCTCCTTCATATTACCCATCTTCTAAAACCCCTCTCGTAACGTTACCCGTCACATTGAAATACTGAAAACATAAGATTTACCTCTGTCAAGCCTTGGAGCGACACACCCTTCGTACGAGCTTTTAGTTTGAGTTCAAGCATTCCCATTCATGCTTTAATCCCTCAAACCTAGGCTCTGATACCAACTTGAGACGCCCATAATGTTATAAGGTCAAAACGACAAACAAAAACGTTATAAATTTTAAATTTCCATACCGTAATTTCAATATTTACGAAAATACCCTTGAAGTAGTTCGAGTTAACACAACCACCAAAATTCGTCACGAGTGTTAACCCGAATTACCATATCAAGATACAAATCCTAAACTTACTTACGAAAATCCTAAGCGTTTAGTTTAACATATAAAAACCAAAAGTGTTTTGACCCGTTTGAAACAAACATAAACCAGAAGCGCGTAAAGGGCGGTGATGTGTTTTCGATCTAAGCTCGCCATCATCAAAGGTGAGATTTTCCTATCATCCATAACACAAACATTCATTATTACAAATCTTTAATCACAAAAATTACATCTACCATTCCATCTCATATTTGACCCATTCATAAGGTCAAAACGATAATTCAACTATTTACCATCCATTCCTTTCTTGCTAGTAACTCCGTTGAATAACGGATATTACATTTACCATTCATTCAACGTCTATAATCCACCTGACCCGTTCATAACGGGTCAACACTTAACCGTTTCATCATCTTGAAACATCATCCATTTTGACCCGTTTACAACGAATCGTTACATACCCATTTCTAATTCTTTTTATTCATTCGATATCACCCGTTCACAACGTACCTTCTTCTTTCTTTAACCCTATAAGGTGCGACACTACATGTTTAGCTTCTAAAATATCCATTACATAAGCACACTTTGATTGTCAATTATGACGTTAATTAACCGCATACAATTTTATTTTCATACTAATTCATCAATTCAACAAGTTTTGGTGTCAAAACCCAACTAATTCAATTCAAGGCATTTCATCAAACATGTGGTGTGGTACCATCAATAAAGCATCATGGACAAGTAGTTAAAGCACATTCTTCCTAGTTCGTCCATTGATTAACAAAGTCATTCAATCTTCACAAATCATTATCATAATCATGTATCATATGTTTAAATCAAATTATGCATCAAAATACTTTCTACAACACTACTTTAACATCAACATTACACAAATTTACATATAACTTCACTAAACTCCATCTTCCTACAATTTCCAAGTGGGTTTTATCCCAACTCATCAATGCAATCAAAATTAAGCCTATTACAACATCTACACATTGATATTAACTAACATTCATGTTCAATTTCATAATACGTTCACGAATTATACATAACCCACTTCAACAAAAACCACTAAATCATGAATTTTAAATTACTTGATGATAAGAACACTTAGGTGATCATAATTCTTAGTACATGCATCAAATAAAGCTTCAATTTCCTTGTCATTTTTGCTAACTTGTGATGATAATTCTCCCCTTTTTTTACTTATTATAATTTAATCTGAGGTTTAAATATAGATGTATTTAGTTAATCATGCGGCTTTCGTATTTTGATTGTCATCTCAATGACATTAAATTTTTAAGTGGTAAATGCTAATGTACAAGTAGTCAAAAGTTAGCCTTGATTATTTTCTACCGCATCTACACACTTTGCGTAACGTGCGTTATAGACCATTATGTTATCATTAAATATGATCAAGTTACTAGTATTAAATACAGTGCCGTTGTTGTCCACAACCTAATATCACTCTTATAGAGTTTTGAAAAAAGTTGTCGAAAGTTCAAACTTGGCATGTCATATAAATATGCAATATTTATTACATTTATGTAATAAATGATATGTTGCAATATGTAATACAAAGTTTTCAACTTTACACAATAAAACAAGTTTTCTCGTGATCTCTCTTCCCCATATATATATATATATATATATATATATATATATATATATATATATATATATATATATATATATTCAATCAAAATGTCTAACCAAACTAGTTTTCTTTTTGTCTTTTAATGCGACTTTCACTTACCTCGTCTAATCTTTAATAAACTTATTATACGACCTTTTAACTTTGATTATTATTCTTTTTTATAGCCAATTTACATTAAGGGTCGACTCAACCATTTTAGAGGCCCAAAGCGAACTAAAAACCCAAGGCCTTTTTCCAAAAAAAAAAAAAAACTTTGGGTATGGCTTTATATAAACAAGAAATTACCAGTGCTAATTATTTGCAGACATTATCATTAATAGATGATTTAGACATCTCTATGATCTTGTAAATGACATCCTGATTTATTATAAATAGAGTAAATTACAAGTTTTGTCCTTTATGTTTACATCAAATTGTAGGTGCAGTCATTTTTTCCAAAAGTTTACAGACGGTGTCCTTAATCTTCCAAAATCGTGCACGATATGTCCTTTAGGCCAAACCCAGTTAGATTTTTCTGTTAAGTTATGTCATGTGCAAGGTACATGAGGGTACTATTGTAATTTACCTGCTTAATTAAAAAAGATTAAAAAATATGCATATATAATCCCACAGTCAACACCATCACTACCTCATAGTTATCCATACAATCCAGATCCATAGCTCAATCTGAATCAAGTAAACGATTTGAACATGTTTTTGAGCAATCAAACTCATCACTTCAATCAGAAAAAACCAATAATCATTTTCCCTATGTCAATTTCTATTTACCATTATTGAAACACTTCAAATCTAAACCTAGGATTTCATGTTTGAACTGATATATAACAAGATGAACATCTGTTAGCATATCAAATGAACAAAAGTAAACAATTTTCACACCCACCCCCAAATCACCAACCAAAACCCACCATCACGTCGTTCACCGCCACCGCCCCCAAATCATCAACCACCACCACACCGACACACCACCACCATAGCCCCACCGTTCACCCCCAAACTACCATCCCTCTGTTCACTCCGGCGTCACACACCACATCCAAACACCCCTGCCGACACACCACCGCTGGACCGGCACAACCACGACTACACCGACACACCCCCGTTGCACTGTGACACAACCACCACTGCACCGACACACCACCACCATAGTGATGGTGTTGACTGTGGGATTATATATGCGTTTTTTTAATCTTTTTAATTAAGCAGGTAAATTACAATAGTACCCTCATGTGCCTTTCACATGACATAACTTAATAGAAAAATCTAACTGGATTTGGCCTAAAGGACATAATGTGCAAGATTTTGGAAGGTTAAGGACAGCGCCTGTAAACTTTTAGAAAAAAGAACAGCGCCTGCAATTTGGTGTAAACATAAAGGACAAAACTTGTTATTTACTCTTATAAATATCCAAGTAGAGATTAGCATAACAAGGCTCATGTTGTAACCGATTGAAACTAGGGCAAATTAATATATCACCAAAGAGGGTTCAGATTTCCAATGGTTTTTGCTCTTCTAGGTTGACTGGTGGGCCATCAAACATAAAGAACAAGAACTGGGCCAAATTAATATATCACTAAATGTAAAATTGGTGGCCCTTAGGGATTGGGGGCCTAAAGCAATGGCTTTAGTTGGCTTATGCTTTAGACGGGTCTGTTTACGTTATACCGCCTGAACTTTAATAAAGTTAATTACATCTCCACGTTTTAATAAAAAAATAATATGTTTAGTTCTTTATTTTCTTTTTGTTTCTTCCTTTTTTTATTTATATAATTGAATCTAAGTTTTACATATAGATTTATTTACTTAATCATGCGGCTTTCTTATTATGATCGTCATCTCAATGTCATCATTTTTTAAGTGGTAAATGCTAACGTACAAGTGGTCGAAACCTAGCCTTATATATTTTCTACCGCATCTACACACCTTGCGTGCGTTATAGACCATTCTGTTATCATTAAATATGATCAAGTTACTAGTATTAAGTACAGTGTCATTGTTGTCAACGACCTAATATCACTCTTACAAAGTCTTGAAAAAATTGTCGAAAGTTCAAACTTGGCATGTCAAGAGGCCGAAGCCTATTGAGTTTCATATTTTTATCAAATTGATGAATTACTTTGATCATCTTTATAGTCGGTTTTCTGGTGTCTTTTTTTAAGAGAGAGAGAGATGTGTATGAATAAATGCCCTCAAACGTAGGGGCGTCGGTTACAAGGGGCGGGAGGGCGCGGCTGACCACCGAACTTTTCGCTCAATAGCGGAGAGTATGTAGTTTTCGTATTGAAATTTTTGGGTATATACGTTTTCGACCCCTGATTTATAGAAATTTTTTGGTATATACATTCTTGACCCCAAGTTGAAAATCTCAAGCTTCGCCAATGCTCAAACGGATGGAGGACATAGAGATGTTTAACAAAGAGAGTTTTTTTTGGATGGTTTTGAAATTATGAGAGGGTATTTTGACATTTTTTTCAAAATAGATCGATTTCGATACTCACTGTTATTATGAGAGGGTATTTTGACATTTTTTTCAAAATAAATTGATTTCGATACTCACTGTTATAGGTGCTATTAATATTTACCGGCCTACCCTCGCTTTGTTTTATATGTGCAATGATAAAGCCGAACTATTATTCTCTATAAACAGAGACAAGAGTAATAAACTTTGGTGTGTTCAAACTTGATTAGAAATATGGATGCGTTTTACTTGTTCATCCCATTATTATTCTTAGCCATTTCTATCTTCACTGATTACTTCCTCCACAAACTCCAAAACCTTCCACCAAGACCATGGCCCCCTCCTTTACCTATAATTGGCCATCTCTACCTTCTCAAAAAACCATTCCATAGGTCCCTCGCCAAACTCTCAGCGAAATACGGTCCTATCCAACTCTTGCAATTCGGTTCACGCCGAGTTCTTGTTGTCTCCTCTCCCTCTGCGGCCGAAGAATGTCTCACCAAGAACGATATCATCTTTGCAAACCGCCCTCAACTGCTTGCAGGTATTTTTCTTAACGGCTAACTCAGTATTTCACAACCAATTAAACCTACTTCTAAATCTACACTAATGTTTAGTATGAGACTAGAACCCTCATCCACTTGGGATTAACTTAACATCTTTATTACACTCCTTTAATAAAAGGTAAATACATTGGATACAACTACACTAGCCTTGTCTTCGCGCCCTATGGAGACCTCTGGCGGAACCTCCGCCGTATCACCTCTAATGAAATCTTCTCATCTCATCGACTAACAGAGTTTGAACCAATACGTGCGGATGAAGTAGCTCTTATGATGCGTAAGCTTTATCTATCTTCATCCAAAGAGCCCGCTTTGGTGCAACTTACACCTATGTTAGCTGACCTAACGCTCAATGTTGTGATGAGGATGATTTCTGGTAAGAGATATTATTATAGTAGAGATGATGTGCTGACGGATGAGGAGAAGGAAAAGGCACATCGATTTCAGGAGATTGTTACTGAGATTTTCAAGGTTATGGGTGCTACAAATTTAGGGGATTATTTGCCAATGTTGCGGTGGTTAGGAGTGAATAAATTAGAAAAAAGATTGATCAGTTTGCAAGCAAAGCGGGACTTGTTCATGCAGGAGCTAATGGAGGAGCTAAAAGAGAGCATGGAAAGTTGTAGTAATGGGAAGCAGAGAAAGAATATGATTCAGATGTTATTATCGCTGCAAAAGTCTGAGCCCGAGTGTTACACCGATGAAATGATCCGAAGCATCATGCTGGTAACAATAAACAATTGATCTATGTTTCCATTTCTGCATATTAAATTAAACTTACAAACGAAATCAAATTATCTTATACGCACTGCTTGACTATTTACAGTCCAATGATAATAATTAGAAAATAAACCTAACAGAATCATATAGTCCAATGATAATAATTATAAAATAAACCTAACAGAATCATATATTTAAATTTTGATAATGATATAAGGTGAATAATCATATATTTTAAACACGATACCGATATCACAATAAACCCTAAATAATATATTTAACACGAACATAGAGTTTTAAAAAAATAGCCAAAAATTGTTATGGCAAGATAATTATCGGAATACAATGACTATAAAGAAAACCCAATAAATCGTATGTGTTTTAACTTTGTTAGTGGTTTTACAATAATCCATGATTCTAAATAAACTAATATATACCACTATAATAAAAAATAACCTTTTCAGCGGCAGATTAAAGAAACTATTGCACTTATAGATTGTCACTAGGTTGCAAACGAGTTGAGCTATTCGTAAATTACTAGAGGTCGGCTTGAAGAAAAGGTTGAAACGAGCCAAGCTTAAACGAGCTTGAGCGCAGTCTTAAAAGCAAGCTCGTTTAGTCAACGAGCCCGAATCTTGCTTTTAAAGCTTGAGCCAACTCACAAGCCTAAACGAGCCCACTGTTTACATAACTTTTAATTAACTGTTAAACATTATTTAAATTATATTTACAATTAAAAAAATTTGAAAAGATAACTAAATTATATATAAAATAATAATTATAACTATGATAACTTAAATAATAAATAACAAAACAAGTCGGGCTTGAGCTTGAAAAACTACCTACGAGGAGAACTCGAGCTTTTGAAACAAAACTTGAATCGAGCCGACCTCGAGCTTTCAAAACTTATATGAGCTCGAGCCTAGTCGAGCTCGGGCTCAGCTTATTAGCGCCCCTAGAATTTTCACCAAAGGGGTATGATAGTTAGAGCTTCAAAATGAACTAAATGTTGAACACTTCGTGAAACGTTTGTAAGGAAGCTTGTTTGTGTTCGTTCAATAAATAAACAAATACAAGCATGAACAAACGCTATGTTTGTGTTTGTTTTTGTCCGATAGTTCATTAGGTTTTTTTTATATCTCATTTAAATACTTCAAAATTACAACTAACTAAATATAGAATATTAATTAGTGTACCGTATATTGTATACATTATAATATATGTCCGTGTGTGTTTTCAAATACTTATTTGTGTTCATGAATGTTCTTTTGTTCATGGACGTTTTTTGTGTCCGTTTGTGTTTGTTTGTTTGCGTTCGTTACCTAAAATTAACAAACACAAACACATTCATTTTCATAATGAACGAATAAGAACAGAAAATCTCATTCAGTAGTGCTCATGAACAGTTAGTGAACACATTTATTTTCTTAACGAACGAGCACGAACAATTCGTTTTGTTCAGTTACAGCCGTAACCATGATATAGACCGTTTATTCTACAACTAGCTACCAGGGAAAAACACTGAACAGATCTAGGACAAATTGACAATGAAAAATAATTGTTAAAATGGATCCTCTAGCCTTTTAATTTTTTGTTAGGTGATGCAAAATTTGAAAATAAGATTTCGTACAAGGTTTTTTTCAGTGAAGTGTTAATACGAAAATGACTAGCTTTGAATTTGCCAAATAATATATTCTATTACGAAACAATGTGGTAAGTTCGGTCTAGGTTTGGTTTGGTTTGGTTTGAATGAAATTAATACGATCAACTTCAAATATGTGTAGCCAGCCATAAAGCGGGGGAGGGGGGCTAGGTTTGGTTTGAATGAAAGTAAACATATTATTAATGTTGAAATCAAGATATTTTATTAATTTAGCGTGATATTATTATCTTCATAAATTAATAAATTATTAATTTAAAGAGTTGGCTTATATTTGAAAGCAACTCTCAAATTAATGTATTGACCTTAAAAATTTTAATGTCCATTCACTTTACATATTTGAAAAAAGTGCCTCAACTTTTAAGTGCAATGGGTAGATTTATAAATGAACTCAATATAGATTATTCACCGAGGTAACCCTTTACCCAAAAAAAACTCAATATAGATTTGAAGTGTACAAAAAACAAGTGAGTATAGATTTATTTTTTACTAGACAATCCTAGAATTTTGTAATATTTTAGTAATTATTAATTTATAGTTTCGTTGGAAACAATATATTTACATTGGGATTTCAAAAAAAATTATTATCTTATTATTTTATGTATTTGGGTCCAATTTTGTACCGGTCCCAAGTTGCGACCAAACAAATTATTAATTTTATCGAGTTTATTAATTTATTGAGTATTAAATTATAGTATTCCTACTCTACTATGTATAATCTTATTGGTAGGCTACACAAATGAGTTTGAGTTGTCTTAATAATCATTGAGTTGACATAAAAAGTTATCTATTATATTTGAGTTTATTGGTAGGTTACACAAATGAGTTTGAGTTTGTCTTAATAATCATTGAGTCAGTTTCCTATTGTTCATGTTTCTTAATGAATCTCTTTCTCACACACACACTATATATATATATATATATATATACATACACACATACAGGCTGCAAACGAACCAATGTTCGACGAATAGTTTGTGAACTGTTTGACGGGAGGTTCGTTTGTGTTCGTTCGTTTATTAAACAAACGAACACCAAAAAAATCCGTTCGTTTAGTTAAATGAACAAACATAACAGAGGTTGTGTTCGTTCGTTTATGTTCGTTAACGTTCGGTAACATGTTTGTTTGTGTTCGATAGTTAATTAGTGTTTTTAGTATTTATATTTATTTAAATATTTCAAAATTCCGACAAATTAAATATCTAATAAGTGTCAATATATTATATATTATGTTCATGGACGATTCGTTTGTTTCCATTTGTGTTCATGAACATTAGTTTGTGTTCTTTTGTGTTTATCAACGTTCGTTTTTGTTTGTTACCTAACATTAACAAACAAACACGAACAAGTTCATTTCCTTAACAAACGAACACGAACATAAAATCTCGTTCGATAAGTGTTCGTGAACAGCGCGAACACATATATTTCTTAACAAACGAACACGAACAAGGTCTTGTTCGTGTCGTCCGGTTCGTTTGCAGCCCTACCACCAATACCGTGCATCACCACTGTCGTGCACCACCACTCACCAATACCGTGCATCACCACTGCCAAGGTCATTCACCAGCACTCACCACCATCCTCGTCGTTTCACCACCCTACACTTTCTCATGTCTCTTTCTCATCCACCACTCACCACCACAACCACTCACCACCCCCAAATCGGAGCTCACCACGCGAAATCAGCGCTCGGATCTTTTCCCTATCACGTTTACCCAACATAGCATTTGTAAAACAAAATCGTAGCTCACTACTCAACCCAATTAAAACGAATTTTAGGGTTTCTGAAACAAAATCAGCAATGAAACTGAAACAAACATAGCATGTGTACTGATAAATTTACATCTGTAGAAGCAATTAAAATATCACAAGCAAACGAGATCTCAAATCCTGTTGTAATCGCACACCCTGAACCTGGCCCAATTATATAATAACAACAGCAACAACAACAGTTATAATATATATTATTTGTATATTATAAAAAATGTGTGTGTATTTTGAAAAAATACACGTATATTTTTCCTAAAAAATAATAATTTTATATATATATATATATATAATTTATTATTTATTGTTTATTATTTATATATTTAAAACGGATAAAAAGGTTTTTGGATGATAATGGCAAGTAACAAATTATTTATTGTGAGTTAACTAACATTCGTTAATGAAGTTAGTAATTTGAACCAAAACGACAAAAAAAAACATAAAAGTCGTGAACCCATGGGAGAAAAAAAAACTATTTGAACTAAAGTTGTATTTTGATACAAACTTCAGAAACTAAAATGGCAATTTATTCATCATATTTAGAAAGGTTTTTAGATAACAAGGATACAAAAAAGTTATCTATTATATTTAGAAAAGTTTTAGATAAAATGGATACAACAACCAGCCTATTTTGTGTGAATGAGGCATATGTCACAACCATCACACTATCAACGTGATACCTTACTTTTCACATTTTATTATATTTCACTCAACGCACTTGTGTAACTCATCATATTCCATTACTAAACTATTTTTTTAAATAAAATATAAACTAAATTAAAAATATTTTTTTTGTCATATTTGATCACATTTCACTCTTCATGCCACCCACACCACCCCGTCTCCTTTTCACCTTGCACATCACCCCATTTCTCTATGTAGATTTCTATGGGCGTTGCCCTTTGGTTTCTTTGAGAATTTGTTTTTTTTTTCAAAGCCTTCATGCCCTCAACACCGTCCCATGGTTTTTGTGATATGTAGGGCAAAGAAGGTTTACGTGGTGTCTACGTGACAGACCCTTGCCTATGACTACATTTTGTCTTAAGATTGTCGCGTGGCATCTACGTGACAGACCCTTGCCTATGACTCCAATTAGTCTGAAGAATGTCGCGAATGTGTCTGACAATATCACGTGACCCATTCGATTCTCGAACAAAACACATCGTTTGGGTCAAAACGCGTTATGGAAAGGATGAGTTTTCTCAAAATAGTGTTATTAATTGTATGTTTATTTACTAAAGCGCAGTGCTCGTTTAAAAATTATTAATCAAACTAGTAGTACCCGGCTGGGTTCACCTCCAGGTATCATAGAAGCCAAATATTTGTTAGCATGTTTGATTTGAGAAAACATGTACATAAAAAGAACTTATTCTTCAAAGTCAGCCAAAATCCACCTTTTTGATGTTTTACTTGCCATTCTGTGGCTCCATCTAGTTGACTTGCAGATTCATCCAGTAGCCATCTATCAAAGAAAGTCAAAGGGGGATTGTTCAGGCTTTCTTGTTTCTGTAGCTTTCTTTCATGCAAAATGCATGCAGCCATAACCACCTTTTGGTTTTGGATTATAATCCCCACTCATTATCTTGTCCCAGCATCTGTTAGCGAAAGCAAGGATAGACTTAAATTCGTTCGTTTCTTGATCAGCAAGTTTTTTCTGTGGAGTTGATGATGAAGATGATATCATCCATCCTTCTGACAATCTTGAAATATTTTGAGTGCTTGAAGCGTAAATGTTGGGATAACGGTGAGCATTTTTTGCGCTTGGCGTGTTCCGGTGGCTTTTGCCTGTTGGAACCTTGGATATGAACGTGTTGTTGGCTTTTGAGTGTGTGGTTCAGGCCCCTAAACTCAGACACTCAAAACACACAATACAATTCACGTAAAGAAGTGATATTCTTCTTATAACTTTCTGCACTTTCATTACTTTCAAAGGCTACATTAAATACAGAAAAAAAACCGTTGCTCCTAAAAAAATTAAACTTCTAGAAACTTTCTGGATTACTAGTACCCGTTCGTTGTTCGGTGACCCGACTTGACCCGTGCTCGATCCGAACCATCAAGATTAACCCAACACGTGTGTTCCAGTTTAGAGATTAAAAACTCAGTGGTTTATCTATTTTACTTGCACAATTGCAGTTTAGAGATTAGTTCTGGAAATGCTTAGTCGTATTACAAGGTCTATTTAATAAGTCACTCTTTATGCCCAAATACACAGGTGATCGTAGCAGCAGGCACTAGTACATCCATATCAACCATGGAGTGGGCGATGTCTCTTTTACTGAACAATCCAAGTGTGCTGAAGAAGGCACAGGCTGAGATGGAAAAATACGTGGGACATGATCGTCGTGTTGAGGAGTCCGACATGTGTAACCTTCCTTATCTTGGATGCATAATAAAGGAAACCCTTAGAATGTTTCCTCCAGGTACTTTGTTGCCTCATGAGTCAGCAGAGGCCTGCACTGTGGGAGGATATCATGTCCCTAAAGGGACAATGTTATTAGTCAATGTGTGGAGAATACAAAATGATCCAAACATATGGGATGACCCCACAAGATTTCGACCAGAGCGATTTGAAGGTCTAGAAGGTAATAGAGATGGTTTCAAGTTGATTTCATTCGGGTTCGGGAGAAGAGCTTGTCCAGGAGAAGGCATGGCAATGCGAATGGTCGGGTTGGGGCTGGGATCCTTGATCCAGTGCTTTGAGTGGGAGCGAGCAAGTGAGGGCAAGGTTGACATGAGTGAAACGACCGAAGGATTAACCTTAATGAAGGCTAAAGACTTGGTGGCAGTTTGTCATCCTCGTCCTACAATGTTAAATCTTCTGTCACAACTTTAATTAGTTTGGCTTTCAATCAAGTATGATAGGATATATATATATATATACATAGATAGAGGATCCTGTAAAAAAGGTCCAAAGTGTGAGAAATGTAAGAAAAAATCTATACCATTAGATCTTTAATCTAATGCTTGAGTTCTTGATGGTAATCTAGTAAATAGTATAACAATTAAAATAATTAATTTTCTAAATTAAAGGTATAAAGGTTAAATTAACATTATTAATTTTAAAAAATCACATGCAATCCACATGCAAGTTTCCCTTTTATTTTTTAAACGCCAATAACTTTTTACACGTAACTCGTTTTTTTAAAAAAAATTACACCATAATAACGAGTGTTTTCTAATCTTTAATATGAGTACCATATTACTCTACTTATATACAGAAAAAAATTACGTTCAATCGAATGTTTCAGTTAATGGTTTTTATTTGAGTTCATGGTGTTATATAATTCTTGAATGGTGTTATATACTTATTGAATAGTGTTATATATATGTTGAATGGTGTTATATAATTATTGAATGGTGTTATATATGCGCTGAATGGTTGTTGCAGTGTTATTCGTAGTGTTTTTATAGAGATCTTTAAAATGGTGTATATACTTATTGAATTGTGTTATATACTTATTGAATGGTGTTATATAATTATTGAATTGTGTTATATACGTGCTGAATGGTGTTTGCAGTGTTATTCGGTATTCCTATAAATTAGGGTGGCGGTTTATGAAATGTTTTGAATTAATTAAATCAATGATAAAATTACTTGATTACTCTTTTCAATTATTTTAGATCTGACGGCTGAGATTTTTTCTTACCTTTCTCACACTTTGAGTCTTTTTTACAATAACCTTACCCTATATATATATATATATATATATATATATATATATATATATATTATCATGTTGTTACTAGTAGTTTACGTTTATGCGTCACTAGTCAGTGTACCTTTGCGTATTATACTAGTGGTTGCTAATGTGCTACATCCCGATCTTGTATTCTATAGTGTATTCCTTTATGTTCAGTCTGGAACTCCAAAATTTCAAGCTAATAAACCCAAATAAATAAACAAAGGAAGAAAGATGTAATGAGTTTTTAAAACAAAGGATTATGATTATAATTATTAAAGTTAAAGGTTATCCATTATAACCTGTAACAAATATAATGGATGAAAAGTGTAATTTACCCTGTTTAATATTTCTAAGTTTAAACATGTATTATTTCAAATTTGGGCCGGCACTCGGAAGGAGTAGGGTGGACAACCAATAAGGGGCCACTCTTCTATAGGGTCAAAAAATTTATTTTTTAATATATAATTTATATCTATATTTTTTTAGATAAAAGCATATTTTATTAACTTTAAAAACTAAATTTAATTAAAAATTTAACCCAATAAGTTTAATAGAAAAAACTTATACCTCTTAGAGCATTCACAATGAAACCTGTATAAATATGTGAGAGGGTTTAGTTATATTATAAGGAATGGTTGGTAGTGTTTTTGAGTAGCTGTAAGTAGAGGAGAGAGAAAATATATGGGAAAGTTACTATTCATCTGTAAATATATGGGAAAAAAAATTCTTAAGAGAGAAAACTGTATAAATTCTTTAATATTTTTAGAAATGGTATGTGATAGAAAAGGTAATGATAAAGGTATACAAAATATTATTTAATTAAAAAGAAGAGAGAAAAAAGTAGTTTTTAGTGAATATATAGATATATATGTATAAATATAGGGACTTCATTGTGAATGTCCTTAGGCCACCCAGTAGCAAGAAAGTTAAACTAACTATATACCCATTTAGTCAACTACCCATCAGAGAGCCAAATTTAAACTCATTAATAATAGAAGAGTAATTGTTAAAATGGTTTATAAAGTTTTATCACTTTATTTTAAAACTTAAACCTTTTGAATCTAGGTATATGTGGTTTCAATTGTGTTGTCATTTTCATCTAAAATCAAAATATGGTCAGATTTTTTAGTTAACATCCAAGTTTTTGTCGTTTTCCTTCCTTTTAATGAACAGCAGAATGGTCTTCTAATGTTTTATTATAACAAATTAATAAAATCTGACCATTTTGTCTTTTATTAAAATGGAGAGAAAAAACAAAAAAACTGGATGTTAACTAAAAAATCTGATCAGATTCAGATTTTACTTTTGGATAAAAATGACAACAAAATTGAAACAATAGGGACCCGGATTCAAAATTTTAAGTATTAGATTGAAGTGGCAAAAGTGACCAAACCTCAAGGACCATTTTGACAGTTTACTCCTAATAGAAAACAAAAAAAGGGTAGGGTGGCATTTTAGATGCCTATTTTTATCCTCGGTTGGCCCAAAGTTTATTTTATTTTATTTTATTATTTATTTTTTTCAACATATTTAGTAACAAAACCCTTATCTTTTACCTGGGCTTGAGACCTACAACTATAAACGAAAAAGTTTATAGTCGGTGAAGTTAATTTTTTTCTTTTTTTGAAAGTTATTTGTTTTGTATAGATTAGGTATATTTTCTAGAAGCCTAAACAACAAACTGAAATCAACAAATAAGAGTCGTAATTCAAAGAGTTAAATGCTTGGTTGGTACCTGTGATTTTCGAAAGTTGCAGACTTGGTCCTAGTGGTTCACTAATTACACACTTGGTCCCAGTAGTTTCAATTTTTGCACTCGGGTGGTCCTTACTACTAACCTTTGTTAGATTTCTTAGTTAAGTATATGTAAAATTACTATATTACCCTTAAATATATTATAAAGATAAAAAAAAAAAACTTAAAGAAGAGGGGCCCACTACTCATCTTCTTCATCACTCCCCATCTCTCTCTTTCAAAAATCCAATCACCATCACCACCTCTCCTTCACAACCTGCAACCACCACCTCCACCGTATACCAACCTCCTTCGCCGTCACCTTCGACCACCGCCTCTACCTCCACGATATACCCACATCCTCCACCTCTGCCGTAAACCCACCACTACCACCATCACCTTCAACCCACCACCTCCACCATCATCTTCAACCTACTGCCTCCACCTTCAACGCACATGTTGCCAAATTAGTCCCCTCCTATACCCTTTCCACCTGCCCGTTCTTCTCCTTCCTTGACCTGCCCCAAACCCCCCTGCTTAAATGTGAAAGATTGACACTTTCATCTTAACAATCTCCCTCTCCCCTGTTCAACAAAAAATTGTAAAAAATGGGGTAGGGGATTAGTTGTAGGGTGCAAGATGAACATGGGTTGTTACAATTTGGGCATTTGGAGATTGTAAAGAGTCTTTTAAACAAAGACCCATCTTTAATTCATCAAACCATTGTCTATGATCGTCATTCTGCTCTTTATATAGCTGCTGCCAATGGTCAGATTGAGGTGGGTATTTAAAGAACGTTGGAATCTTGATACACGGTTATAAACTTTTTTGTAAATTTGATTGTTTCTTGGTGGGTCTTGTTCAGATTGTTTGTATGCTTTTGAAAGATGGATCAGTTAATCCTGATTGTTTAAATCGGCATAAACAGGGATGGTGTGTCTTATGGTGGTCGAAGGTGACGGCCGATGATGTGGGTATACGGTGGAGGTGGTGGTTGCAGGTTGTGAAGGAGAGGTGGTGGTTGCAGGTTGTGAAGGAGAGGTGGTGGTGGTGACTGGATTTTTGAAAGAGAGAGAGAGGGAGTGATGAAGAAGATGAGTAGTGGGTCCCTCTTCTTTAAGTTTTTTATCTTTTTAATTATTCAAGGGTAATATAGTAATTTCACATATACTTAACTAAGAAATCTAACAAAGGTTAGTGGTAAGGACCACCCGAGTGCAAAAATTGAAACTACTAGGACCAAGTGTGTAATTAGTAAACCATTAGGACCAACTCTGCAATTTTTGAAAACCACAGGGACCAACCAAGCATTTAACTCTAATTCAAATATGCAAATACACCTTAAACAACAAATGAGGATATCTAACATGAGTGCCCCTGTCTTCCAAGTGCCAAGCCAACCACAAGATTAAATCGTAAAACAGAGTCCCACTGTCTTCCAAGTGTTACTGCAATCCTAAATTAGTGCCAATCGAAATACTAAAGTATCAAATAATCAAAATCAAGAGGTTGGGCAAGACAAAATCAAAAGGCTAAGCAATATACATACTAAATACTAGAAATAGTTGTTTATTAGTTGTTACCTACTACTGTAATCTTCAATTGAGATTGAGGATTTCAGATTTGCTGTGATTATCATAACCCTAAATCCCTAACGGTGGCCCGATGTAATCTTTCAACTGACGGCCACATTTATTGAGAATCATTAAGGAATCGTCGCGTGTGGATCTAACTTCTAAGTATTGTATAGCGCCGCATCAAGGAAAATAGGAAAACACGTTTCAGTATTCAGTGTTTCATTATGGGTATTTTCTGGATTGGATTATCAAATAAGTATTTGGGCTGTAATTTTTAACTAAATGGACCAAATATAAAGAAAACTAATTGGAAATTGTGTGGCCTGTGCCTAGGGTATTAAGCCCATTGGGCCAACCCTGCCAATCAGAGAATCAACATGTTTTAACTCTACATAGACATAGAAAATATGAACGACCAAGTCAATGGCAGTGCAAGATTATTGGTAGATTTTAAGGTTTAAGTCAAAATACAAACGACCCAAGTAAATGGGGATGCTAATACTACCCTCACTTTCAATAAACTATTAATTAACCAAAAAGTCACTAACACACACACACATCTTGTTCACCCATGATCTTCGTTAGCTAACTCCCCATCAAGGGTGTAAGTTTCCACTAAATGCCCTTGAGAATCTAGCCAAGAATAGCAATGAAGGTAGTTTTTACCATACTTGATAATATTATATTAATCAACAAAAGCTTGATTACACTAATGATTCTTAAATTTTTCTTAGTGATTACAATGATTAGAGATAGTGGCTAGAAGAGAAATGTGTTGTGGAGAAGAAAGGAGAGGATTGAACAAGGAAAAACGGTGGAAATGGTCTTTATTTATAGGGTGTTGGGACTTGACATACGGGGCGTGCCTGGATGGCACGGGCCGTATCCAGGCAAGCTACATACTGTAGCTGGTTCGCAAGGCACGAGGCGTATCTACTAGACACGAGTTGTGGTTAACTTTGTGGCTCCTCCGGATCTTCCAAATCTTCCAGAAGTCAACTTTTCTCATATAGTGCCAATACACGGGGCATCCTTTCAGGGCAAGTGGCGTGTTTAGATTGTTCTTGTCCGGGCTTCGCAATATGGTCTTCTGGAGGTGTCTGGCAGTTTCTAGAGTAGAGGCATGGGGCGTGTCTGCATAATTTTTCTCATTTCTACAGTGTTTCGCCCGATTTGCTTCTATTGTTCATCTTAGGTTTGTTTGTCCTGAAAATCAAAAAGTCGGTGTAAATTGATACAAAAAGTGAGTGTAAATTTTTTTCCTTCAGGTTTTCTCATTAGGTTTTTAAATATTTTTTTAACCAAACTTAATAAAAAGTGGATGTAATTGATATAAACACATGTACACTTTTCCTTATATCAAATATCCTCACACTTAAACCTTTGTTTGTCCTCAAGCAAATGTATAAATATATATATATATATATATATATATATATTTGGAAGTAAATGTACAAACATAAATATATATGAGATGAATCATAAGAAAACTAAAAAATAACCAGAAAAGCCTAAAAACACACCATTTATTTCACAGTTTTTATTAAATTTCGATATTTTTAGTATATAAAAATAGTTTATAAAAATAAAAAAAAAATAAGTAATACACATGTGCATTACTATGAAAAAACCTAAACCCCCTAACCCACCCCGACACCGCCACCCCCCCCCCCCCTCCCACAAAAAAAAACCTAAACCTCAATCCCGTGCTTTGAGGTGTGGGTCTTCAAGAGATAGAAAGTCACAAACGATATTTTGAAAACTATATTTTTACTACAAAAATTTGGTTTAAAAAGGGGGGTGGGGTGGGGGGGGGGGGGGGGAATTTAGGCTTTTTATGTGGGCTAAGAAATGAAAAGATATTGCACTCAAAGGGATTAACTAGTGGGAATGTGTAGGCTAAGAAATATAGGGGCTAAAAGCAAGGGGCTAAAGAAAAAATTCTAATGCCTCTGTAACTTGTTTACTCGCATCGGGTTTTGGGTTTTTGAACCGTATACGCTTGTTAAGTACTAAATTTGCAAGAAACGTTCGACTATCACACTCATTTGACAACTCAATGAGCATATATAAATTTTTAGGGTATACTCATAAGGCTCAAATCCTCACATGGAAATGAGTAGGAAAGTTTAGTGTGATTTTGCCATAGAAGAGGATTTTATTGTTTCTACTTAATTTTATCTAAAAGTTTCTTTTTATACGAGTTATTTTTAGATGGATTATAAATTTTTACAAAAATAGAGTTTATATTTGTATAAATTTTGAAAAAAAAAACAATTGGGGTAACAAAGCGGTTCCATAGGAGTTTTTTTGAACGACTTGGTTATAGGATTCACAAGTATCCAAGCTCTTCATTATTTACCCTTTTTGCTCCTCGCTCTTAAAATGCACATTGTCCCTAACATGCTTAACCGAGGTTATTTATGGTAGGATAGTTTACATAAAAACTGTAAAGAGGAAAAAAGAACAAGACCTCCTTTTGGTTGAAGTCGAAGCGAATCTGAGCGAATGTGTTTGTCCATATGCCGTCTCCGTTATTTCTACCTTATTAACCTTCAGTTTCCTACAACATTTATTTTTCTCCAAATCCCATATTATTAAAAGTATCTATAAAAATAGATATATTTTGTATGAAATGTAAAGCATGATAGATAAAATATAAATATCCCAAGTCTTATTTAGTAATAGTATCAACGTTTTGAGTCACAAACCGAGTCATGACCATCAGTTACAATCACTAATCACCACAAGATCACACCCCTAAATCACTACCTTCTACCTAAGTAGAGGATCTACTACAAAGATCAACAAAAACTCTAAAATTAATCTAGAGATTGGTCTTTAAAGCTAGCGATTTTCGCCTCCACCTCCTCGCCATTCCAATTTGGGAACATCTCATAGGAAAGGTGGAGGTATGGGTTTCTACCTTAGTCTTCCTCCCCGAGGTTCACCATAAGAGTAGGTGTGGGTTCTTCCTTGGTCTCTGCCATGGGTTAGGTAGAAGCTTCTTCGTCTTGAGGTGATGGTGGTGGCACAAAAGGCTCATCAGAGGGGTGGCAAGTCCTCCCGTGGGCTCAACCGAGATGTCTCACCTCGTGGGGATAATGATTTCCTCCTCGCTAGGCATAACATAAAGGTTAAGCCGATCATGGAGAAGTTCAATCTCCTCACACAACTTGTGATGCCCCCATGGTCAAGAAATCAACTTGGTGCAGCAAGAGTTCTTCCACAACCGCCATCTCCTTCATAGCTTCTTTGAGCTTCATAATAAGGCGACAAAGAGTTCCCTCGATCGAGGGAAGGTACCTCCTTGGAGGAGGGTTTGAATTCACCTTTGGAGTAGTTCCGTTGCTTGCCATGAGCTAAAAACAAGAAAGCCACGCGTTAACGACAAAAGAAACAAGTTATCTGTAGGTCGAGGCACAACCCGTGTCTGTGAGGCACGACAAGTCATACCCCAACCGATGGTGGAATCATCGGGGCGCGGCACTAGGCGAACCAGATTGCTCAAGAGAATCCATAACAACTAACTTAGCGATAATATTTAAAAGGTCCCATTTCCCATACAACTAAACATAAAATCCTCAATCCGTCATTACAAATATCAAATCTCTCAAACAAACATAGTTCGACGACCTAGATTTCTATTATGCAAGTTTCTAAGATAAGCCCTAAATCCATTGCTGCAAGTAGAAAAATCCTCAACCTGATACATACGTTAAAATACAAGTAAATACAATAAAGTAAAGGTGAGCATACAGGTTTAATAGCATAATAATAGTGATAAAGCAATTACGTATAACCAACATGTATACGTAGAGAAAGTGAATCTAAGTAAGCTAACAATAATGATACAAGTTAACCAACACGACTACGAGGTGGAGTATGCGCGATACGTGTTCACAACAGCGAACATGCACGTAAAGTGAATATGCGAGCCTTAACAACCCCGAACCAATCGGGTGCTGAGTCCAAATTATAGTACTATCGTTGCTAAGGGTGCTCTACAAGTCCTCATTATTCACACATAGCAAACAAACATTCAGCGATTTACGTGTGACATGCGAGAGCGGTTAGCGTGTAAAGAGTTTAGCATTTTGTGTAGTGTGATTTGATATAGGGAACGTATGTAACACCCAAAAGTGCGTTAAAGCGAAAAAGGGTTCAAGTATACTCACAGTCGGTGCTCAACGAAGAAACACGACTGTTGTGGATTGAAGGGAGCACCGGGATCAGCCTGTAAGCGAGAACAGAAGTGCATCAATCTTCCGAAATGCTGAAATGGTTGAAACGTGAAGAGGCAGTAGACAAGTTCGGTCAAAATTGTACTGGGATTCAAGGGTCAGCCAACTTCGGGCGAACTTGTACTCTAACTTAGGTCAAAGCACAAGTTCGGGCGAACTTGTACTTCTTCCTTGAGCTAGGCACAAGTTCGGGCGAAGTTGTCCCTAAACAGGTGACAGCTTCGAGCAAACTTGCCCTATTTGGGGCGAAGTTGTCTGTTTTCGGTCCAAAATCGAGTGTTTTCGCGTCGTTTGCCAAGGAAATCGAGTGTCCATCCCTCCAACCTTGTGCTACTGAGCAAAACATAGGCTGGAGAGGTCTTTGAGAGCGATTTTAGCCATTTTATAGGAACTCGGGCTAATCCGTGCGAACTTGTCGGTTCATACGAGTTAGTCCAGTTCGTGCGAAGTGATTGTATCGTCCTTGTGCTTCCGGATCTGAGTTTTCAGCTTGAAACAGACGTAAATTCGAATCCATTTCAAGTGTCTTGTTAACAATGCCTCGTTCCACTACCTAGTGAACAAGACTTATGTCGGGTAATCCGTTTTTGGTGTAAAAATCAATGCTTTGAATAGTTTTCTCAGATCTAACACTTGGTGAGTCGAAATCATCAAGATTTCTAGCTTAGAGAGCCAAAGCTAAGTCCAATAAACCCACTTAAGTGTAGATCTAAGCTAAAACAAGAAGTTTTATGGAAAAAGATGAAGATTTTTATAACCAGAGGAGTTTTTAATGAAAACGAAGGTAATCCTTGTGTAAAATCGTAGTGTAAAGCATTGTCTTTTGCATAAAACGAGTGTTTCTTACTTGGAAAAACAAGGAAGTTCGGTTTTGGGAGCTCTGGAGCGAAGTTGCAGCAAGGAGAGCATGAATGGAGGGGCTGGGCATTTATAGGTGAAGGAGAAACAAGGGGTTAGGCAACAAGTTCGGGCGAACTTGGCCCTTTTTCCTTGGTTTGGTCAAGTTTGGGTGAAATTGGCACATTGTTCATCACTGGTCAAGTTCGGGCGAAGTTGCGTAACACAACTTCGGGCGAACTTGGCCTAGTGGCTAAGTTTTGTTCGTTATTTGTTCGTTAGGTGTTCGTTTGGTGATTCAATTCGTATTAGTTAGTTGCGTTAAGCGTTTTGGCGAGGCGTTAAGCGTTGGGATAATAATTTAATGCGATTAAGCAATTCATGCGAGTGAGAGCGTTGCGATAGCGAGTACAACCATAAATCATAAAGCACACATAACACATAAGTAACATAATGTAACATAATTAACCGTGATTTGAGTTTGCGTTGAGAGTTGCGAGTATTAAGCGATTTAAATGCGATACGTAAGCGATATAATATGTGTTTCAAAATAATTGTAAACCATTATAATAAATCTCAGAGTACAAACGGGTTTTAAATGGAAATAACGAAAATAACAAAATTCGGATAACAATCCGAAAGATTGGGTTGTTACACAACCCGTGTCTCAAGTCATAATGAACTTCTGTTTCAGCCTTATTTCTCCACATAAACACACCCGTGTCTTGCAGACATGGGGCTTTAGGAATTCTGTGAAAAGTCTAAGTCCTTAGGAGAAGACAAAGTCAAAGTCAAAGTCAAAGATGTTAGGAGTAAACTTCAGGGAAATATGAATACGCCTGAAGTAGTTCTGGATTAATACCCTTGTAGGATTGAATTTCTAGATTACTTGAAGTTCCAGGGTATTGAAGTTCCGGGTTTGTTCACCTGAAGGTCTGAATACCCCTAAAGATTGAGTTTCAGGTGTGTTCCTCTGGTGGTCTAAATACCCTAGAAATATTGAGTTCATGGTTTGTTCCTCTAAAGCTAATACCCCTTCAGGATTAAGTTCATGCTTTATTTGTCTAACCTATATATATATATATATATATATATATATATATTATATTAGGTTAGATCTGATAATACATTGAAATGAGATATAATCAAAGTGTTTTTAGAGAAAGAGAGAGCTTAGACAGAGAAAGTGTGGGTTTAGGTCTTTGTGACCTAAACCCGTTTCGAGAGGATGTGTACTCTTTTGGTTTATGTAAATCTATGATGACTAAATAATATGAAAGAGTTTTCTATATCTTCTATACTTTCTATCGTGTTTTAAATTTTACGTCTTGAATCAAGTGCAATGTTTTGGTGTTTTTCATCGATCCAAGAGGTAATGGGGGCTATAAGGTGCCTTGCCTAGCAACACTGAACCAAACCCGCCCAAAATTTCTCCGAAAGACCACAAGGTGCCTTGCCTAGTGATATGCTCTAAAATATACACATTTTTATATAAATATTCCTACACTTTTAAGTAACTTTAGGGTTGTTTGTATGAAATTATGCTCGTATTTGGTTCCTATTCAAATTTTATAGGTTCCAATGAAAACAAGCAAAATAATGGATTTATATGTGAGATTTATTAAATTTGACAAAGCTTTAGAAAATCAAATGTGTAGTGGTTAATTGTAATTAATGTGCATTTTGATGAGGGTCACTTAAATGTAGAAAAAAATAACAACTAAACAATTTCAATATTATTTATTGCAATTAATTGCTTCATGTGCTTGTTATTTGTTTCTACAGCAAACTAACGAAAAGAAAGAAATCAAAAGTGGGCCATGGATGATTATGTGTTTTAATGAAGATCTAAATGGGCATCGGTTGATCAAAAGCAATTGTTTTGGGCTATATCGACAAAGTGGTTAGGATGTTAACATGGATCATGTGAGCTACCATAAATATGACTGGGCTTGCGATTGGGCTGTCATAGAGAAAGTTAATTAGGTTGGGGAATGATACAGCAAAGGAAGAAAAATAACATTGAGGCAATGAACTAAGAAGAAGAGACTGTTGACGGCAGAAAGCATAGAGGGGGATGACAAGTTCGAGAGACACATCAGAGACTATTCTTGGAGCAGAACTTTGAAGACAAGCTTTTGGGGATTAAAGAAAGACTTGGCAGTTTATTACTTTTCTTTGGTTAGACTTTGTTTATTTGTTTGGGTTTTATTAACTTGAATATTTAGACATGTTTGCTAAATTTATTTGTTTTAAACATGCTTGTGCTTCGTTTATGAACATGAGTAGCTAGACTTTTTATGCTACTTAGGCCTAGATGAACTATGATTTAACGTTTTGACTATTCGGTTGTGACTGATGATTAAATTGTGATGATTTACATATTCCTGCTTTATAATTGTTTATGAATTTGTATACTTGTCTTGGTTGTGATTGGTTGTTTGGTTAGGTGATCTTATTAGTCTGGTCTAGAACTATTTAGATCATTCTAGGTTCGTTAATCTATTAGGTTTTAGGTCTAGAGCTTGAGATTAGAAATAATTCAAGTTTAACTAAATTAATTAAAATCAATTGAGTATAGTGTGCATCCTTTTCTGGCGACTCTAGGGACGAGTCAGGATTGCTAGGATATTAGCTAGGCGTTGTTTGGTAGTTTGGTTAACCAATAGCTCGGATCCGACTACTTATTCGCGTTTAGGGTTTCCTATGTTTTCAGTTTTTTAGTAGGTTTAGCTTCATGACCGGATGATTTTAGCACCATAGTTGCTTTTAATCTGATACTCGTGGGATTCGTTATCGATAGGTCGAGTCGTTTCCAATTTAGCACTTCATCGCTCTGTTCCATCTTCTATTTTGGTTGATCATCCTTAGCGGGAGGTTTTCTGGGTAGATTAGGAGCTTTAGCCATTAGTCAGAACTAGAGGTCATAGGTTGGTCATAGGGATTCGAAGCCTAGGTAGTTATTTCTCGTCATTGTCTGCTTCCAAACAGTTCACTATCTTGCTTGCTTGCTTTGTTATCTTGTTTACTCGCTTTAGTAGAATTAGAAAAATGCCCAAAAAACGCAAATGAAAACCAGTTAAGTATTAGTTGAGTCAGAGTCTAGTTAGCGTCGCTAGTGTCTCGTGGGTTCGATACTCGAACTTCATTAGGCTTTACTACGTACGATAGGTACACTTGCCTGTCAGTGGTCTAGCATTTAGAGAGTCTTAGTTTATAAATTTAAAACTAGGGTATCTAGATTAGGTTAGTTTTTATAGACCGCATTTACGCACATGACCTAGCAACACTGAACCAAACCCAAAAACACAAGTAAACGTTACCACTTTGAGAAACCGGAAGGTAGGGCCCAATGATGAAACCGCTTCACCTCAAAACACTCCACAAACTAACCAACCCACAAACACCCCCTTAACCAACAAATAAGACAACACTCAACCCAAAACACCGAACCCACCAAACCACCATCGGTACCCTACCCCGGCCGTTTATTTCGCCAAAAGACCGACGAACAATTCACCAAGTTCGTAAACTCCTAAAACAACTTCACATCAATCTTCCTTTTGTCAATGTCCTCACACAATGTCACACCCCGATTCCCTGTTGGGCCCGGACTTTGGGTTTTCTTGTGAAAATTGATAAAGATATTCACAATTAACACAGCGGAAGTTTGGGAGTATAAATTACTATTACAAATTACAAACGTCCGAATGTTCAAAAATAATATACAGGCGGAAATGTATAAAAGATCCACAGGCGGATCGAAATAACAAAATGATTATGTAAACAGACTACTAGGCTTCATGCACGGAGTTGCAAATTCCACTTAAGCAATTATCAGACAGCTTCCAGCCTATTTACGTACTTTGCAACATGTGCTTAGTTTTTTGAAGATACGTCAGTTTACACTAGTAAATACAAATAACCGACACATGTTGAAAATATTTGAAAATCATTTTATGTACACAATGGTACATATATTTTCATAAATAACTTGTGATAAACTATTTCTCATGTTATCAGTTTTACATGCTTGTCAATACATATAGGGCCCGAAAAATATGCCGAGATCATGATTAACCGACACACCACTTTAATACCCTTATTGGGTAAATCCACATTGGTTATAAAAGTATTTTATTATAGCATTAGCATCTGTCAGGTGTATGTCTACACCCCGTGCTTAGGTCGTGGCCATTTGCAATTAAATGAGCCGAGGATATCCAGGACACGGTCATATTAACCCCAATGTTTAAGTTATCAAGCAATACGAATTAAAACTGATTAATTGGATTCCCTACACATAGGTCATTGATCCCATACCCGACCATGCGGTAATAATATACCATATCCTAAGCCCGTATAGGGAAAATTTGTTTAGAGTGTTTACCTAGCTTAAATCTTTAAAATCCAAGGATAAATATAAGCACAGCCGTTCAAACAAAACAACTAACAAGGTTGCAATTTACTGGATGCCCTTAGTCTGGAATGAATGGTATAATAACCCATTAGAATGTTAACGGGTCTTATTCAAGTCATGTGACTTGGACCGATTAACTATGATATAAGAAATTGGTACGATTCGCTAGATTAAACGGTGACCAGATAGAATGTGCTTTGAAGCCTCACAAGTACTAAGACTTGTATAATATGGGGCAACCAACAATACATTCTGATTATAAATGAATTTGTAAAGATTTGACCAAATTTGGTTAACTTATGTAAACTATGTTATATAAGTCGACCATACGCGCATAGGCGGTATCGGGTGATCGGATGAGTCAATGTCAAGTTCATTATGCCAAAACAACATTATTAAGTTACCACATCAGTAGGTATTACATTTTATATGTTCATTATGAAATAAAACCAATTTATGCACAAAAGGGCAAAATCGGCATTTTATGGCATAATATAAGAACTTTCATAAAACCCGACAACTGATTATGATCAAATAGTATAACCGCAGAGGGTTATTCTTTACATAATTATGATCATAATGCAACTTCAAATCAGTAGCTAACTTAGCTAAACCGGGTCAGAATCGAAAGTCAAAGCAGAAGTCAAACTGCTTGATTTTCGGTTGCGAACCGAGCAATAAATTGGAAATGACGGGCTGAATATGTTTAGATATGTTCTAATATTATTTACCAACTGATATAGTGTTAAAAATACGTGTTTAAACGTTTATAAGTTCATTTTACATGTTTTCCGAAAATCGGCGTTTTGACTTTTAATTAAACATAACTTTGACCCGTCATTTGACAACTTAACGTGATCTTCATGAGTTGCCCTTATAGGGGATTATCATCTACCTTATTACAATCACGTAGCCATGTTCGATTCGAACATTGGTTGGACCATAATGGTCTTAACCGAAAGTCAAAGCAAAGGTCATTTTGCTTGACTTTCGGCTCAATACTTAGCCTAGAAAAAGAAAAAGCTAATAAAGAACACTACAAGAGTTCTAGGATGAATAAGAACTCAGTTGGGAGGCTTCCTTGGCCAGGAAACACTCCAAGAGTATAAAGAAGATGGAGGAAATGAGTAAGGAATGAAGTGAAAAGCATGGGCTATTTATACTTGAATTTGAAGCATATTATCATGCCAACTATTAGGGGATATTATTGTCACACCCCGACCCACAGCGGAATAAAAGTCGGGACATGATTGGGTTATCACCGAAGCTCATGATATTTACTAAGAAGTTTCATATTTATTAGATTCAAATTCAAATTTAAATATCCAACAAAATTTCATACAAACATAATAAAAATTTAAATGCTTGTTCCAACGAAATAACTTGTTTATTCTTCTAGGCCATCCTAAGTGTTTCTTTCCTCAACTTGATCACCTGTATCATGTGTAAAACACAGGAAATTTTGGGTCAACAAAAGTTGGCGAGTGAACCTTGATAAAACATTTAAACAATTGATTTTTATGTTTATTTAAATAAAATTGTGCATAAATCACATGTGAGCAAATGTATATATATAACCAATCACAAACCACATTGAACGAATGTATGACATGAATGATGATGTATCTGAGATCAAGGCTCAATCAAACGGAGCCGATCTAATGAGGCACCTGATGCTCAACCCGTATCCCACGAGGAACTGATGGGCCTAATGAAATGAGTGCACTGAAATGATAAAATGTATCCACATATAAACCACACTACAAGCAATACACATTTGATCACGAAATGATATAAGCACAAGTGTTAAATAAAATAAAGATATGATACGACACATGATACACCCCAAAACGTGATTAAAATTGTATAGAGATTCACTCACAGTGGGTGCGTATTCTTGGTTGATGAGGAGGGCGCACGAGTTGAGAATTTAACCGATGAAAGAGTTGTAACCTAAAATAATAACGTGATAATTCGATAAATAAATAAATTAAGATTTCGGTTAAAATCCTTTGTTTAGATTTTTAAGTTATTTTTTTTATCTTTATTGATATATTAAAACTTTTGAAATTATATATTTTTAAGCATTTTTAATTGGTTTTCCTTTTAATATAAATCCATAAAATTAAAAAAAATATATATTATAAAAAAATTGTCAGACTGACAAGTGGCTGTCAGATCGGTCCGATAGTGTGGTTGGCATGCGTGTGTTGAGACTCGAACCCGTGACCTCTCGGTTGTGTGCACGCAGCTCTTCCAACTGAGCTACGTGTCTAACCCGAAAGAATCCGGTTTTCAATTAATCTTATAATCTTGTTAGCTTCATTCAGAATTTAGTAATTAATTAATTTTTGAAAAATGTTTCAACCGGGGTGACAACAGGGACTCGAACCAGCGACTCTAGGATTGGTTTGCACCCGGCTGGGTGCTTAACCCGTATGATATAGAAGTTGTATTATATTTAACAACTCAATGGATTTCAGTAGGATTTGGTTTAAAAAGAAGAACATTTTAAAGAAAACGGTGCCAGTTGCAAGTATCGAACTCGGAACATGTACGTTTAGTGTGCACACAGTCCACCGCTGGATTGTGCGTCTAACCCAGTTTATAACTCGAATTTTATTATATACATACACATTCTTCAACTCATCTTCTTCATTTGAATAAACCCAAAACATTTACCCGCCCGAATAACCATTTATTCAGGAGTGTGATTTCTCACTCTTATTCGATAATGAATCTAAACATGAATTAAAACAGTTAGGTGGAGGATTGTTACCAACGATGGCGTTTCCTTCGGTTCTCCGGCGAGGAGCGGCGGTTTCCGGTGAAACAGAGGGGGGGGGGGGTTTGAGCAGAGTGAGCTTGTAATTCATTGAGAAAAATTGAGCGAGAATTAAAGGTATAGATCGAGGGTATTTATAAGTGATTGGGTCACCAAAATTTTGGTTTTAATTTGGTAAATTTGGAAAGGATGATCAATGACAGAAGCCTGATTGAGGTTTACTCTGATTAGGTCACGTAACAGCTGTCATCAAGGAAGTCGCGTTTGAAGATTTGTCGGGATCTCCGGTGCTGCGGTGATAGCGGTTGCAGGTTTTCCACCCAGTTTGCGTATTTATATGAAATGGCATAAAAGCTAACATATCTTGTGTGTGTAGCGTAGTGGTGCTTGGTGTGTGAGTGGTACCCGGGGGACCCAGGTTCGATTCCCGATTCACCCTTTTTTTATTTTATTTGCTTTATAGATTCAATATTGTCCATTTTATATATTAATATGTCTATTTTAAATTTATATGTTATTATTTATTTACTATAAATACTTGATTTTTAAATAAAATAAGATAATATGCTAGAATTGAATAAATATAAGCATTTAATTAATAAAATTGGCGCGGGTTTTCGAAAACCATTTTACACAAATGTTACAGTATCCCCTACTTTTAGAAATTTCGCCCTGAAATTCACGTAGTAGTTGTATCTGAAAAAGATGCGGGCATTTTTCGTGCATTGAGTCTTCACGTTTAAACTCGGGTCCTCGTTTTGACTCCCAACGCACCCTGACGATTGGAATACGACTTCGCCTTAAACGCTTCTCGCCAAAATCCATGATTTCCACTGGTCTTTCAACGAAGTGCATTGACTCATCAACTTGAATGTCTTCTAGAGGGATATGGATATTTTCGTCGGCGAGGCACTTTTTCAAGTTTGATACGTGGAGCGTGGGATGTATTCTGTTAGTTCTTCTGGTAGGTCAAGCTTGTAGGCTACAGGTCCTACTCTTTCGAGTATCTTGAAAGGTCCTACGTAGCGCGGTGCTAGCTTGCCCTTTTGGCCAAAACGAACCACTCCCTTCCACGGTGATACTTTCAAAAGTACTTGATCACCAACACAAAACTCCAAGGGCTTTCGTCGTTTGTCAGCATAACTCTTTTGACGATTTTGAGCCGCTAAAGATTGTTTCGAATTTGAAGGATTTTGTCGGTTGTTTCTTGAATCAATTCAGGTCCGATGATTTGCGCTTCGCCAATTTCGTGCCAACATACTAGAGATCGGAATTTACGTCCATATAAAGCTTCGAAAGGAGCCATGCCGATACTTGAATGATAGCTATTATTGTACGAGAACTCGACTAACGGTAGATGAGCGTCCCAATTTCCTTTGAAGTCTATCACACACGCCCGAAGCATGTCTTCAAGGGTTTGGATGGTGCGCACAGATTGACCATCAGTTTGAGGATGGAAGGCGGTGCTGAGGTCTAAACGTGTACCCAAAGCAGTTTGTACGGCTCGCCATGTGCGTGAAGTGAAACGACCATCACGGTCTGAAATGATGCTTAATGGTACACCAAGACGGCTTACGATCTCGCTGATCTAGATACGAGCTAGCTTCTAGTTCTTGAAGTCCTCGCGAATCGGAATGAAATGAGCTGATTTGTAAGACGATCAATGATTACCCATATGGTGGCATACCCACTGGAGGTGCGAGGTAACCCGGTAATGAAGTCCATGGTTATGTTTTCCCACTTCCATACCGGTATTTCGGGTTGGACTAGAAGTCCTGAAGGTCTTTGATGTCCAGCTTTCACTTTGGAACATGTAAGGCATTTGGAAACAAAAACATCGATATCCTTTTTCATGCCAGGCCACCAGTAGGTGTATCGTAGGTCTTGATACATCTTATCGGCTCCTGGGTGTACCGAGTTTCATGTTTTGTGTGCCTCGTTCATGAGGAAATCACGAAGGTTGTCGCGATCGAGGATCCATATGCGGTTTAAATAATATAGAATACCGTCGGATTTGGTTTCAATTTTGAGTTCAACTCCACATGACAGCTCATCGCGTACGTCGTTTTCCGTTACAGAGATATGTTGAGCTGCCCGGATTCGATCCTTGATATTGGTTATGATTTGCGAACATAGAAGACGAATAGAGTTCACATATCCCTTTCGACTGAGCGCATCAGCCACCACATTTGCCTTGCCAGGATGATACCGAATCTCGCAGTCGTAATCGTTGAGCAGTTCGACCCATCTTCGTTGCCTCATATTTAACTCTTTTTGATTGAAGATATGCTGGAGACTCTTGTTGTCAGTGTATATTTCACACTTGGTACCGTAAAGATAATGTCTCAATATCTTGAGAGCGAACACAACGGCTCCAAGTTCCAGGTCGTGGGTGGTGTAATTTTTCTCATGGACTTTGAGTTACCTAGAGGCATAGGCTATCACCTTTCCTCTTTGCATCAATACACAGCCTAGACCATGCCCTGATGCGTCGCAATAAACCACAAAGTCATCGCAACTCTCAGGGAGTGTAAGGATAGGTGCGTCACAAAGCCTTTGTTTTAAAGTTTGGAAGGCCTCCTCTTGCTTAGGTCCCCAGATGAAGCGTTTTCCCTTGTGAGTCAAGGCCGTGAGTGGAACGGCGATACGGGAAAAATTGGCAATGAAGCGTCGGTAGTAACCAGCCAAGCCAAGAAATGACCTAACTTCAGTAGGGGTACGTGGCGCTTGCCATTCTTCTACTGCTTTGATTTTCGAAGGATCGATATGAATCCCTCTGTCATTGACGACATGACCAAGGAATTGTACCTCTCTTAACCAGAATTCGCATTTTGAGAACTTAGCGTAAAGCTTTTCAGTCCTTAAGAGTGTAAGAATGAGTCAAAGGTGTCGCTCATGATCAGATTTTGACTTGGAGTAGATAAGAATGTCGTCAATGAAGACTATGACGAAACGGTCGAGATAGAGTTTGCATACCCTATTCATTAAATCTATGAAGACAGCGGGGGCGTTGGTTAAACCGAAGGGCATAACTATGAACTCAAAATGACCATAACGAGTTCGGAAGGCAGTTTTTGGAATATCTTCTTCGCGCACTCTAAGCTGATGATAACCAGAACGAAGGTTGATTTTGGAAAAACAGGTGGCGCCTTGAAGTTGGTCTAGAAGGTCATCAATACGAGGTAGTGGATAGAGATTCTTAACCGTCAACTTGTTGAGTTCTCTATAATCAATGCACATGCAAAACGTTCCATCTTTCTTCTTCACAAAAAGAACAGGCGCACCCCAAGGCGATGAGCTAGGACGTATGAATCCTTTGTCAGTCAGCTCTTGCAGTTGACTGGCCAACTCTTGCATCTCGGATGGGGCTAACCTATAAGGAGATTTTGCGACCGGTGTAGTGCCAGGCACAAGATCGATTCGAAATTCGACTTCTCTCACAGGAGGAAGTCCTGAAACGTCGTCGGGAAAAACTTGCGGGAATTCTTTCACAATTTGAATATCTTCGAGCTTCCTCTCCTTGCCTTCCTTCTTGACGACGTGAGCTAGAAATGCGACGTAATTCTTTCAAAGATAACTTCGGGCTTGAAGCAGGACATCAATTTTAGCCCTTTCGAAGGAGTTTCCCCAAAGATACGTAGTGTCTGACCATCGGCGAGAGGAATACGAATGAACTTTTCATGGCACACCACTTCTGCGTGATGTTGGCTGAGCCAGTCCATGCCGATGATAACATCGAAACTTCCCAATTTCATAGGAATGAGATCAATTGAAAAATCGTGATCATTTAGGGTGAGAGTACAACAGCGTATAACAGAATTTAATGAAGTGGGTTTTAGGTCAGCAACTTCCACCGTCAGATATTCAACGAGATTATCACGAGGTTGTTCGAGGAATAGATTCGAATTCTAAAGACACAAAGCTCTTATCCGCACCAGTATCGAATAATATGGATGCATAACTACCATTTATGAGAAACGTACCGTTGACCACATTGTTGTCAGCCCTGGCTTGGTTGGTGTTGATATTGAAAGCTCTTCCTCTAGCAGGTGGAGGAGCTTGGTTAGCTTGGTTTACCGGGTTTGCTTGAGCTTGGGCATGGACGATGTTCACCAGGCGTGTGGGCAAGTGTTCCTGAAGTGGTTTGGGTCCCCACAATTGAAACAGGCTCGCATGGATTGCATCATGGGGTAGTTGGGTTGGTAGTAAGGTTGGGCTGCGAGTTGTGCAGGTGGTAGAAGTAAGGTTTTTGGGCTTGGCCCACCATTTGATTTTAGGTTTGGGTTGGAGGTTGACTGCAGTTCGATCGCTGAAGGGTACGGCAGGTTTGGATAATGTGACCCGCACGGCCACAACTTGTGCAATGTTGGCAAGGGTTTTCAGGAGGGTGATGGTATTGGCAATGGTTACACTTTGGGTGTGGGCCAGTGTATGGCCTTTTGAATGGTGCGGCTGGAGGGGCGACTTGCGTGATTGGAGCAGCAGTGATAGGAGGGTTGGTTTGGGTGACAGCAAAGTTCTTGCCATTTCGCTTCCTCTTACCAGCAAACTTCGAGGATGAACCTGAGTGGTTTGGAATTGGGGTCTCAATGGGTGTTTTCTTCTTCTCATCTTTAAATTTGCCATTTCGAATGCGATTTCCTGTGAGTTTCGTAGCTAACTCCATTGCGGCTTCGAGTGTTACAGGCGAAGTGCTTAAAACCAAATCTTGGATTTTCGAGGGGAGGCCTCGAATGTAGTGTTCAATTAGGCAGTATAATGGGGTGAACAGATTGGGAACCATTTGGTTCAACTCAAGAAACCTCTTGTTGTAGGAGGTGTGATCTCCTTCCTTTTGCTTTAGAGAATGGAATTCATCTTCAAGCTTCTTGATCTCGCTTCTAGGGCAGAAGCGTCTTGTCACGATCTCTCTTAATTCCTCCCATGATAAGGCCATGGCATCGTCTACACCTCGCTTTCCTTTTTCCGTGTTCCACCAGGTAAGGGCTACCCCAAACAATCTTCCAGTCGCGTAACGTACCTTACGGTCCTCGGGACAGTCGCAATTGAGAAAGGTGTTTTCCATCTCCTTAAACCAGTGAAGGAGAGCGGTGACACCTTCAGTCCCTTCATATTTGGGGGATCGCAGGACTTGAAGTGTTTGTAGGTGCATTTGGGGGTTTTGGGAGGAGGGTTGGCGACGCTTTGGTCTTCTTGGTTGGGAGAGTTGATGGGATTAGCTGTGAGAGCTTGCTGAACTTCTAGTACACTGTCAGGAAGCACTGTGGCCATTTGTTTAGCAATTTACGTGGCCAAGCGTTCGTTTGACTTTCCTGACCTTCTACCTCCACGTAATTGCCTAGCAGACATCTACAGGAATATGTATAGGGAGATTGTGAGTTCAAGAATTTCCTAGGTGTCATGTGTCGTAAAAAGAATGAATACAACATAACTGAAAATAATTTAACTACATCCATAGGATGTCTTGGGTTTGCTCATGTTTGGGCCTCCAAATGTCCCCCATACCATTGCCTGTGTAGTCATGTGGGCCCCCATGACTATTGGGCTTGGTAGGATCCACATTGGTGTCGGCGGGTTAACACTCGCACCACCCGAATGAAAATCGTAAAACATGATTGCGAGATGTATGGTCGGAGGGTGTCCAGGTGTGGACACAATGACAGCTCAAAGTGGGGTTAGTTCACACGACATTTGGTATAGCATGCTCTGGCCTAATAGGTCCTTCGTACTCTCATCGTTAGTCCACAGGTAGGCAAACTGGTCCTTTATTTTGGACTTTTACAAATGCCAAGCCTAGACAAGACGTTCCGACTACCGGTACTCGTACCCTTCCAGTTACTACATGCCTGTCGTGCAAACTCACTTTGATGTGAATTGAAAAATATGAAAGCATTGCAAAAATCTTCGAAAAGAAATAACGAAAATTGTGAAATTGTGAGGTATGTGCTTTCATAGATATGATATGATATGATATGAGGGTATGATCTATGATGAGCATTGAATATTAACATGTACTTGTGAGAATGTTTGCATAATGTGTGTGTGAATATAAACATGAAACATATAAACATCATGAATTTTGCATGTAACACAAAAACAATTTAAATCTAGTCAAATATAGTATAGGCTCTAAAGGTCTAATAACCTATCCTATATCCCTATAGTCACAAGCTCTGATACCAATCTGTCACACCCCGACCCGCAGCGGAATAAAAGTCGGGGCATGATTGGGTTATCACCAAAGCTCATGATATTTAATAAGAAGTTTCATATTAATTAAATTCAAATTAAAATTTAAATATCCAACAAAATTTCATACAAATACAATAAAAATCTAAATGCTTGTTCCAACGAAATAACTTGTTTATTCTTCTAGGCCATCCTAAGTGTTTCTTTCTCAAGTTGATCACCTGTATCATGTGTAAAACAGAGGAAATTTTGGGTCAACAAAAGTTGGCGAGTGAACCTTGATAAAACATTTAAATAATTGATTTTTAAGTTTATTTAAATAAAATTGTGCATAAATCACATGTGAGCAAATGTATATATGTAACCAATCACAAACCACATTGAACGAATGTATGACATGAATGATGATATATCTGAGATCAAGGCTCAATCAAACGGAGCCGATCTAATGAGGCACCTGATGCTCAACCCATATCCCACGAGGAACTGATGGGCCTAATGAAATGAGTGCACTGAAATGATAAAATGTATCCACATATAAACCACACTACAAACAATACACATTTGATCACGAAATGATATAAGAACAAGTTTTAAATAAAATAAAGATATGATACGACACATGATACACCCCAAAACGTGATTAAAACGCGGAATTGTGTAGAGATTCACTCACAGTGGGTGCGTATTCTTGGTTGATAAGGAGGGCGCACGAGTTGAGAATTTAACCAATGAAAGAGTTCTAACCTAAAATAATAACGCGATAATTCGATAAATAAATAAATTAATATTTCGGTTAAAATCTTTTGTTTAGATTTTTAAGTTATTTTTTTTATCTTTATTGATATAGTAAAACCTTTGAAATTATATATTTTTAAGCATTTTTAATTGGTTTTCCTTTTAATATAAATCCATAAAATTAAAAAATATATATATATTATAAAAAAATTGTCAGTCTGACATGTGGCTGTCAGACCGGTCCGATAGTGTGGTTGGCATGCGTGTGTTGAGACTCGAATCCGTGACCTCTCGGTTGCGTGCACGCAGCTCTTCCAACTGAGCTACGTGTCTAACCCGAAAGAATCTGGTTTTTAATTAATCTTGTTAGCTCATTCAGAATTTAGTAATTAATTAATTTTTGAAAAATGTTTCAACCGGGGTGACAACAGAACTCGAACCAGCGACTCTGGGATTGGTTTGCACCCGGCCCAACCAGTTGGGCTGGGTGCTTAACCAGTATGATATAGAAGTTGTATTATATTTAACAACTCAATGGATTTCAGTATGATTTAGTTTAAAAAGAAGAACAGTTTAAAGAAAACGGTGCTAGTTGCAAGTATCGAACTCGGAACGTGTGCATTTAGTGTGCACACAGTCCACCGCTGGACTGTGTGTCTAACCCAGTTTATAACTCGAATTTTATTATATACATACACATTATGCAACTCAACTTCTTTATTTGAATAAACCCAAAACATTTACCCGCCCGAATAACCATTTATTCAGGAGTGTGATTTCTTACTCTTATTCGATAATGAATCTAAACATGAATTAAAACAGTTAGGTGGAGGATTGTTACCAACGATGGCGTTTCCTTCGGTTCTCCGGCGAGGAGCGGCGGTTTCCGGTGAAACAGAAGGGGGGGGTTGAGCAGAGTGAGCTTGTAATTCGTTGAGAAAAATTGAGCGAGAATTAAAGGTATAGATCGAGGGTATTTATAGGTGATTGGGTCACCCAAATTTTGGTTTTAATTTGGTAAATTTGGAAAGGATGATCAATGACAGAGGCCTGATTGAGGTTTACTCTGATTAGGTCACGTAACAGCTGTCATCAAGGAAGCCGCGTTTGAAGATTTGTCAGGATCTCCGGTGCTGCGGTGATGGCGGTTGCAGGTTTTCCGCCCAGTTTGCGTATTTATATGAAACGGCATAAAAGCTAACACATCTTGTGTGTGTAGAGTAGTGGTGCTTGGTGTGTGAGTGGTACCCGGGGGACCCGGGTTCGATTCCTGATTCACCCTTTTTTTTATTTTATTTGCTTTATAGATTCAATATTGTCCATTTTATATATTAATATGTCTATTTTAAATTTATAGGTTATTATTTATTTACTATAAATACTTGATTTTTAAATAAAATAAGATAATATGCTAGAATTGAATAAATATACGCATTTGATTAATAAAACTGGCGCGGGTTTTCGAAAACCATTTTACACAAATGTTACAATTATAGATCATCCCAGGTGTATTTTGAGGTGTCAAGAGCTGCACAAGAGCTCAGGTTCGCGAGCAAAGTGGCACAACATGATGGCTGCCTTGGACAGCAAACAAAACTGCCAGTTGTAGTCCCTTACAGACCGTAAGCGTCTAGGCTTACGGTCCGTAAGCACCTTATACGGACCGTAAGGGTCATGGCTTACGGTCCGTAAGGACCGTAGCACGTCCATGGTTTTCAAATGGTTACGGTCCGTAAGCCTCTAGTCTTACGGTCCATAAACACCCTTACGGTCTGTGTCACACCCGACCCGCAGCGGAAAAGGTGATCGGGGCATGATTGGGTTATCATCAAAGCTCATGACATTTATTATGCGTTTCATATTCATTAAATACAATTTAATGGAAATTTACAATAAATATTACAACATGTTCTAACTATCAATCTAAGCTTCTTTGTTCTCTTCTAAGGCATATCCTACGTTTTCTTTGCTTCGACCTGTTCACCTGTATCATGTGTAAAAAGGTTTTGGATCAACATAAAGTTGGCGAGTGAATCCTATGGAAAAACATTTGAACAAGTTTATTAAATTGATTATGAAATATGTGCACAACCAAACATGAGTAAAAATAGATGTAAACTTATTCAACAATCATTAGATATTAAATAAATCACACATGAACAATAATGGAACATTTAGAGGCACGCGTTGCTCTACTCGTCTCTCACGAGGAACTGATGGGCCTAATGAATGAATTGCATAAACATGAATATATGAATGACACAACTACAAACAATATAAACTCGATGATACACACATGAACAATAAAGAATTGGTTTTGAGGCACGCGTTGTTCAACTCGTCTCCCGCGAGGAACTGATGGGCTTAATGAATGAATTTCATATAATTTGACAAAATGAAATAAATAAGCACAACAATATAAACAATCTAAGTTTAGGTCATGATATGGTATGGCACAAATTTAAATAAACGAGTTAATTATTTGAGACACATGACACACCCCAAAACGTGTAATTAAAAAGGGGAGTTGTAAGATTCACTCACAGTGGGTGCGTTCGGTTGATGATGTTGAATGCACGCGAAGTGGTTTTAACCACGAGTGAGATTAACCTAGATAAATCGCATTATGGTTTGGTAAGTAAACGGATCTTATTAATCTATTTTAGTAGGATTGTTGGGTGTATTTTTGTGAGTTTAAGGCTATTTTCTAACCTTAAAAATGTTATTTTTAAGTATTTTTAATTGATTTTAATTAAAATAATTAAATAAAAATAATAAAAAAAATTTGACTTTTTCTGCTACAGTGACCGTTGACTTTGACCGGTTGACCGTTGACTGACCGTTGACCGGTTCGTATGCGTATTGTTGTGCGCTGAGTGAGGCTCGAACCCGAGACCTCCCGTACGCGTGCACGCAGCTCTACCAACTGAGCTACGTGTCTAACCCGTCATATATCTGTTTTTAATTATATTTATATATTAATTAATTTAAACAGAAAATCCTTTTATTTAAAAACGATTTAATTTGATTCGGACGGTGCGCTCCACAGGTCTCGAACCCGGGACCTGTGGCTTAAACTAACACACAGTCCACCGCTGGACTGTGTGTTTAACATGTTATATAATCCGATTTTTATTATACTTAAATACAAACTGAACATTTCTTTTTCTGCCTTAAATAAAAAGATAGATAATTGTCTGAGTCGGTGCAGAAGACCGGACTCGAACTCGCGTCCCGTGATTAAACATACACACAGTCCACCACTGGACTGTGTGTCTAACTTGGTTATTATTCCGGTTATTAATATACTTAACATATACATAAAATGAATCCGGTTCAGTTAACAAAAAAAGAAATTTTTTATTAAGGCAGCGTGTGTGGAAACAAGATTCGAACTCGAGACCTTTGCGTTTAATGTGCACACAGTCCACCGATGGACTGTGTGTCTAACCCGATTAACAAGTTGATTTTAATTATACTTATATGATACCGAACTTTATCTTCTTCGTTGAGTTTTAACCAGAATCGATAACTGACGGGTTCAATGTTTTAATCGGTTTCTTAGCGTGTTTTAGTTCATTACGGTGAGGTATAGGTGAAAAGAAAAAGAAATTAGGCGAAGAGGTTATACCGACTGTCTTCCTCTGTTTTCCGGCAGAACTCCGGCGACAGCAATAGGCTCCGGCGACGAGTGTCTTGCAGCAGCGAGTCTCCAGAAAGCTTGAAAAAGGTATGGGTGACTTCGGTATAAGCTTAGGGGGTTCAATAAGGCTCGGAAATGGAGAACCCGGTTTTCCGGCGACAAACAGAAGAATTCCGGCGAGTGGGTTTTTGCCGAGAAAGGGTGTGGTTTTGAGCGAAAAGGTTTGCAGAGGTTCGAGGGGGTATTTATAGGGCAAATTATCGATGAACTTGGTCTGATTTCCGACTGGATTCGTCGGTTATAAAAACTCCGGCGGTTATAACTTTGGTCGCGGACCCAGACGTCGGTTGTAACCGATGTCTTAGTAAATGTTTACGTTATAACGGAAGAAACGTTAAGTTTTGCGAGATTACCGGGATTTCCAACGACTGAACTTTTGGGCGCCGGTTTTGACTTCGTAAAGTCAAGATATGAATTAAATGATTCCAATATTTAACAAGGAACATCCGTGGCGCAGTGGTTTAAATGTTGAGTGTTAAGTTGTTGTTGAACCGGTACTGACCCGGGTTCGAAACCCGGCAAGAACAAAGTATTTTTATTTTGCGATTTTTAACAGTTTTTCAAAAACTAATTATATATTCCCGTATAATAATTGATTATGTATCGTTTAAAATTATTTTGGGCATTTAATTCGCAACGAAAATTTTAACTGACTGTTCGGTTGATAAACGGAGCGGGTTTGGTAAATCCGTTTTTGACGGATGTTACAGTATCCCCTGCTTTTTAGAAATTTCGTCCCGAAATTTAAATAGAGATATATTTGACTAAAAGAATGATGGTGTTGACAGTTACATGCTTAGAAAAGAAGTAAGGGTTTAAGTTTTTGTTTGAGGCGGTAACGTTCCTTGTAAGGGTTAAGTACCCTATTATAGGAATCGCTTTTTGTTGCCTACTGTAAAAGTATTGATAGTCAGATTTGATTCGCTAACTATGATATCATGCATAAGAGGTTGGATATGTTTGGAAAGGTATGGTTATATCCTAAGGCAAAACTTCTAACACTACAACCTACACGGAACATAAATAAACACAACAGCTGATATTTGACATAAATAAACACAACAGCAAATATTTGAATCCACATTCTGATAACATATATGTTTGAATGGTGGAAGTTCCTCTCTCGTTTGTTATGATGGAGAGGTTAGTTTATGTAGAAATGGAACACAATTCCAATTTCTCTAAATAGCAAGATGATATAAATGTAACATAATTTCAACCAAGGCAATACTAAATCCTACATGGAACTTCTCATAACCGCCTGATAATGCCTCTGATCCTTTGGCAAGAATACTTATATATAGGAAGTACCAGCGGCGTATCCACCATATTCTTGCCAAATTTTCATTGGTTTTATCCACAAATTATGATTAGTTACCAAGAAACTAATAAATCCTACATAGAACTTCTCATAACCGTCCGACAATGCCTCTGATCCTTTGACAAGAATACTTATATATAGGAAGTACCAGCGGCGTATCCACCATATTCTTGTCAAATTTTCATTGGTTTTATCAGTGAATTATGATTAGTCCTATATAACTCTACAACCAATACAACAAACATAAAATACTGAAATGAAATATATCTGTGCGATCAAGGCTCAATCAAACGGAGCCGATCGTATTGTATGTACTGAAAATGAAATTGTCTGTGTTCTCAAGGCTCAATCAAACGGAGCCGAGCGTATTGCATGTACTGAAAATGAATAACTTAATCACACAAACAGCCTATGCATGGAACCTCTCATAACCGCCTGATAATGCCTCCGATCATTTGACAAGAATACTTATATATAGGAAGTACCAGCGGCGTATCCACCATATCCTTGTCAAATTCACATTGACTTTATCCGCAAGTTATGATTAGTTCTATGCGACTCTACAACAAACACAACAACCACAAGATACTGATAATGAAATTGTCTGTGCGCTCAAGGCTCAATCAAACGGAGCCGAACGTATTGCATGTACTGAAAATGAAATTGTATGTGCGCTCAAGGCTCAATCAAACGGAGCCGAACGTATTGCATGTACTGAAAATGAACAACTTAATCTAAACAACAATCACACAAACAGCCTATGCATGGAACCTCTCATAACCGCCTGATAATGCCTCCGATCATTTGACAAGAATACTTATATATAGGAAGTACCAGCGGCGTATCCACCATATTCTTGTCAAATTTTCATTGACTTTATCCGCAAGTTATGGTTAGTTCTATGCGACTCTACTACAAAACACCACAACCACAAGATACTGATAATGAAAATGTCTGTGCGCTTAAGGCTCAATCAAACGGAGCCGAACGTATTGCATGAACTGGAAATGTAAATTGAACTGTGCGATCAAGGCTCAATCAAACGGAGCCGATCGTATTGCATGTATTGAAATGTAAAATGAAATGACCGATCAAGGCTCAATCAAACGGAGCCGATCGTGCGGGCACGCCACAGTTCAACCGCATAATAAAATGGGGAACAAGCTCAACCTCATGGATGGGGAGCTGCGGCCTCGGCAAATGCATATACTGAAAACAATAAACAATAATTACTCTAACAGTCTACACATGGAACCTCTCATAACCGCCAGATAATGCTTCTGATCCTTTGACAAGAATACTTATATATAGGAAGTACCAGCGGCGTATCCACCGTACTCTTGTCAAAGTTTCATTGGGTTTATCCTTAAGTTATGATTGGTTTGATGTGATAAAGAAAAACATAAAACTAAACGATAGGAGTTGAGTCTGGATCTTCGGTGAAAAGGACTAGTTGAGTATCTTCGCTTGGGCCGTCATTATCTTCGACAGGATTGGCGTTGATACTGAAGACTCTTCCTCTTGCTGGTGGCATAGTGGTTGGGTTTTCTTGGTTTACTTGGTTAACTGGGTTTGATTGGGCTTGAGTGTTGATGACGTTAACCAATTGAGGGCATATGTTTCTAAAGTGGGTAGGGTCGCCACAATTGAAACAAGCTCGAGCATATGGGAACACGGGGTATTGGGGTTGATGATAAGTTTGGGCCATGTTTTGAGTAGGGGAAGAGGTTTGGTTTTGAAAGGTGCGACAAACCTTGCTCAAATGACCATAGCGTCCACAAGTTGCACATAGCCGACAAGGTAAGGTAAGGGGATGGTGATAAAAACAGTTGTTGCATCGAGGGTGAGGTCCAAGATATGGCTTCTTATTTGGGTAAGTTGAGTTGGGTGCCACTTGAGTGATTGGGATAGCTTGGATGGGTATGGCGTGTGAAATAGGTTGGTTTCGTTTGATAGCAGCGAAAAGTTGCCCGTCTCTTTTTCTCTTAAAAGTGGGTTGAGAAGGGGATTCGGTTTGGGTGGAGTCGGAGGTTTCAGTCGATTCTTTATCCTTCTTCTTCTCCTCCTTGAAGTTTTTGTTTCGGATTCGATTCTCGGTGAGCTCTGTTGCTAGCTCCATTGCTGCTTCCAAAGTTGCAGGCTTGGTACTTATTACAGGGTCTTGAATCTTTGACGGAAGACCACGAATGTAGTGCTCGATCAAACAGTAGAGGGGAGTGAACATGTTGGGAACCATTTGATGTAACTCGAGGAATCTTTTATTGTAGGTGGTGTGGTCTCCTTCCTTTTGCTTCAACGAATAGAATTCATCTTCTAATCTCTTGATTTCACTCCTTGGGCAAAATCGTCTGGTCATGATTTCCTTCAATTCGTTCCAAGTTAAAGTCATAGCATCTTCAACACCTCGTTTGGACTTCTCTGTGTTCCACCAAGTAAGTGCTATCCCATATAATCGACCGGTAGCATAACGCACTTTGCGATCGTCAGGGCAATCGCAATTTAGAAAGGTGTTCTCCATTTCTTCAAACCAATGGAGGAGAGCGGTGACGCCTTCAGTCCCTTTGTATTTTGGAGGGTCGCATGATTTGAAGTGCTTGTAGGTGCATTTAGTGATATTTGAGGGAGAGTTAATAATGTTTTGGTTTTCTTGATTGACAGGATTAGCGGTGAGTGCTTGTTGAACTTGGATTACAATGTTGGGTATTACGGCAGCCATTTGTTGAGCGATTTGGGTTCATGGGCCGCATTAGGAATGAACATTCATAAAATAATTAAAGAAAAATAAATCTACTACATCCATAGGATGTCTTAGGCTTTGCTCGCCATTAGGCCCTACATGCCGCCATACTTTACCTGTGTAATCATGTGGGCCCCCATGAATACCGGTTTTTCATATGGTTCGCACGGATTTGCCAGGTTGCGTACACAAAAACCCGAGAAAATCGAGAAATATGTATACAACGTGTGATATTCGGAATGTGTCCAGGTGTAGACACGGTGACACCTCAAAGTGGGTTAGTTCGAACGACGTTTGGTGTGGCATGCTTTGGCCTAATAGGTCCTTCGTACTCTCATCGTTGGTCCCCAGGTAGGCAAACTGGTCCGTTATATTGGATTTATACGAATGCCAACCTAGACAGGACGTTCCGACTACCGGTACTTGTACCCTTCCAGTTACTACATGCCCGTCGCAGAACTTACTTTGATGAGATTTGAAAATTGCAACAAAATCTTTGGATAATGAGAGTATGAAAATAAATTGAATACATGAACATCGATATATGTATAATGAATATGTATATAAGCATGTATGTTTGACTGTAAATGTAAACAAATATGAAACAAATAAATATCACAAGTTTGTATGTAACCACCTAATCAATTAAAATTTAGGCAGACTATAGTATAGGCTCTAAGGGTCTAATAACCTATCCTATATCCCTATAGTCATGGCTCTGATACCAATCTGTCACACCCCGACCCGCAGCGGAAAAGGTGATCGGGGCATGATTGGGTTATCATCAAAGCTCATGACATTTATTATGCGTTTCATATTCATTAAATACAATTTAATGGAAATTTACAATAAATATTACAACATGTTCTAACTATCAGTCTAAGCTTCTTGGTTCTCTTCTAAGGCATATCCTATGTTTTCCTTGCTTCAACCTGTTCACCTGTATCATGTGTAAAAAGGTTTTTTTTGGATCAACATAATGTTGGCGAGTGAATCCTATGGAAAAACATTTGAACAAGTTTATCCAATTGATTATAAATAATATGCATACCACATATGAGTAAATCTAGATGTAAATTTATTCACACAACACATAATATTGAATATTGAACACACAAACACCAAATGATTGTTTTGAGGCACGCGTTGTTCGACTCGTCTCCCACGAGGAACTGATGGGCCTAATGAATGAGTTTTGAGGCACGCGTTGTTCTTACGAACTGATGGGCCTAATGTATGAGTTTTGAGGCACGCGTTGTTCTTACGAACTGATGGGCCTAATGTATGAGTTTTGAGGCACGCGTTGTTCTTACGAACTGATGGGCCTAATGAATGAGTTTTAAGGCACGCGTTGTTCTCGTCTCCCACGAGGAACTGATGGGCCTAAATAATTTGCATACAACTTTGACAATATGTAATACATCACAACCAATAATAGTTACATTCTAGTTTAGTTCATATAATGGTATAGCACAAATTTGCATAAGAGAATTAGTTTAAACGACACATGATACACCCCAAGACATGAATAAAAAGGGGAGTTTGTAAGAATTCACTCACATTGGGTGCGTTCGGTTGATGATGTTGAGTGCAGGCGAAGTGGTTTTAACCACGAGTGAAAATAACCTAGATAAATAGCATTTTGGTTCGGTAAGCAAACGGATTTTATTAATCTATTTTAGTAGGATTGTTGGGTGTATTTTTGTGAGTTTGAGGCTATTTTCTAATCTTAAAAATGTTATTTTTAAGTATTTTTAATTGATTTTTAATTAAAATAATTAAATAAAAATAATAATAAAATATTTGATTTTTGCTACAGTTGACTTTGACCATTGACTTTGACTGACCGTTGACCGGTTCGAAGGCATATTATTGTGCGCTGAGTGAGGCTCGAACCCGAGACCTCCCGTACGCGTGCACGCAGCTCTACCAACTGAGCTACGTGTCTAACCCGTCATATATCCGATTTTAATTATATATATATATATATATATTAATTAGATTTAAACAGAAATCCTTTTATTTTAAAAACGAATTAAATCCCGAGAACCGGTGCGCTCCACAGGTCTCGAACCCGGGACCTGTGGGTTAGCGGACACACAGTCCACCGCTGGACTGTGTGTCTCACTTGGTTATAAACTCGGTTATCAATATACTTAACATATATCTGAAACAATCCGGTTCAGTTTTGCGGAAAAAGGAATTTTTATTAAGGCAGCGTGTGAGGGACAAAACTCGAACTCGAGACCTTAGCGTTAATTGTGCACACAGTCCACCGCTGGACTGTGTGTCTAACCCGGTAATTAACTTGATTTTAATTATACTTAACCATTAATGAAACGTCGTCTTCTTCTCTGGTTTTCACCGGAAGTGACGACTGTCTGATTCGAAGAGTTGATTCAGTTTCCTTTAGCGTTTAATGATCAATTTCAGACGAGATAAAAGTAAAAAGGAAAGGAATTAGGCGTGAAAAGTACCGACTGGTTCTCCTCTGTTTTCCGGCAGAACTCCGGCGACAGCAATCTTTTTCCGGCGACGAGTGTCTTGCAGCAGAGAGTCTTCCGAAAGCTTACAAAGGTTGTGGGTGACTTCGGTAAAAGTTTAGGGGGTTCAGTAAAGCTCAGAGATTACTGATACGGTTTTCCGGCGAAGTATAAATTATTTCCGGCGGAGTTTTCGCCGAGAAAGGGTGCGATTTGAGTGTGAAATGTTTCTGGCGAGTTGTGGGTGAATTTATAGGGTAGTATTGAGATGAATGGGGTCTGAATTCGGTCTTAATTCGAAGTCAGCCGTTCTCCGGCGGTTATGGCTGATGTCGCGGGTTCAGACGTCGGTTATAACCGTTGTGAGAGTTAAGGCTTCGGTTATTTTGAGCAGAAATGTAATTAAACGGCGAAGTCGTCGGGATTTCCGACGACTACTATTCGGGCGGAAATTGATTGAATTTAACTTGCTAACTTGAATATTTGAATTAATTGTTTCTTTTTATTAACAGAAAATCAAAGTGGCGGAGTGGTTGGTCAGCTGAGTGATAAGTGTTGTTGAGCCGGTTATAGACCCGAGTTCGAAACCCGGCAGAAGCAAATCATTTTTATTTTGCGATTTTTATCAGTTTTTCAAAAACTAAATATATATCCCCGCATAATAATTGATTACGTATCGTTTAAAATTATTTTGGGCATTTAATTCGCAACGAAAATTTTAACTGACTGTTCGGTTGATAAACGGAGCGGGTTTTGTAAATCCGTTTTTGACGGATGTTACAACTCGCAGTTAGCTGTTAAGTATAATAAAAACCGGAATATTTACCAAGTTAGACACACAGTCCAGCGGTGGACTGTGTGCCAAACTAAACCACAGGTCCCGGGTTCGAGACCTGTGGAGAACACCGAGTCGATACAATTAAATCCTTTTTAAAATAAATGATTTTCGGATTAACTTAAATAGTGTATAAATATAATTAAAAACAGAAGTATTTCGGGTTAGATACGTAGCTCAGTTGGTAGAGCTGCGTGCACGCGTACGGGAGGTCACGAGTTCGAGTCTCACTCAGTGCAATAATATTCACAACCGAACCGGTCAACGGTCAACAGTCAACAGTTATGGTCAACGATCAAAAGTCAACATTTTTTATTATTTTTATTTATTTATTTAATTTAAAAATCAATTAAAAATACTTAAAAATAAACGTTTTTAAAGTTAGAAAATAGCCTTAAACTCATAAAAATATATCCAAAAATTCTATTAAAATTGATTAATAGAATCCGCTTATTTACCGAACCGTTATGTTATTATCTAGGTTAGTTTCTCTCGTGGTTAAATCCGAATTCGTGCGCATTCATCATCAATCCAAGAAACACAACCACTGTGAGTGAATTCTTACAAATTCCCCTTTTTATTCACGTTTTGGGGTGTATCATGTGTCGCTTCAACTAATTCGTTTATTCAAACTCGTGCTATACCATATTATGATCTAAACTTAGAATGTAAATATTGTTTGTTGTTATGTAATACGTATCGTCAAGTTGTATGCAAACTATTTGTTAGGCCCATCAGTTCCTCGTGGGAGACGAGTTGAACAACGCGTGCCTCAAAACAATCTATTATTGTATATGTGTGCATTATTTAATATTAAGTGTTTTGTGAATAAATTTACATCTACATTTACTCGTATGTGGTTATGCACTTTATTTTATAATCAATTCAATAAACTTGTTTAAATGTTTTTCATAGGATTCACTCGCCAGCTTTTTGTTGATCCAAAAACCATTTTTACACATGATACAGGTGGACAGGATGAAGCAAGGAACACATAGGAAAATGCCTTAGAAGAAAATAATGAAGCCTAGAAAGATGTATAGAACAAGTTGTATGATATGATTGTATGATTTCCTTTAAATTGTAATAATAAATATGAAACATTATAATAAATGTCATGAGCTTTGATGAAAACCCAATCATGCCCTGATCACCTTTTCCGCTGCGGGTCGGGGTGTGACAGATTGGTATCAGGGCTTTTGACTATAGGGATATAGGATAGGTTATTAGACCCTTAGAGCCTATACTATAGTCGATTAGATTTTAATTGTTTATGTGGTTACATGCAAACTCATGATGATTATTTCTTTCATATTTATTACATACAATAATGCATGCAAACACTTCCAATATTACATTTTGTGATACATAGTGAATTATACTTACAGTCAAACATACATACTTACATACATATTCATCATACATATTTCAATGTTCACATATTCGAATCATCTTCATACTTCCATTATTCAAGATTTTGTCGCATTTTTCATTTTTCAAATCTCATCAAAGTGAGTTCTGCGACGGGCATGTAGTAACTGTAAGGGTACCAGTACTGGTAGTCGGAACGTCCTGTCTAGGTTGGCATTCGTATAAATCCAATATAACGAACCAGTTTGCCTCTCTGGGGACTAACGATGAGAGTACAAAGGACCTATTAGGCCAAATCATGCCACACCAAACGTCGTTCGAACTAACCCCACTTTGAGGTGTCACCGTGTCCACACCTGGATACATTCCGAATATCATACGTTACATACATATTTCTCGATTTTCTCCGGGTTTTAGTGTACGTAACCAGGCTAACACATGCGAACCATACGAAAAACCCGGTAATCATGGGGGCCCACATGATTACGAAGGTGAAGTATGGCGGCATGCAAGGCCCAATTACGAGTAAAGCCCAAGACATCCTATGGATGTAGCAGATTTATTATTCTATATTTATTTTATGAATGTTCATTCCTAAAATACGACACATGATCCCTAAAACATCCAACTCATACTCTTGATATGTATTCCTTGTAGATGTCTTCTAGTCTTGCTCGTAGGAAGATGAGATCAGGAAAAGCCCGCGAGCGCATGGCTGCCCAAATCGCTCAACAAATGGTTGTCGTAATACCCAACATTGTAGTTCAAGTTCAACAAGCCCTTACCGCTAATCCCGTCAATCAAGAAGACCAAAATGTTGTCAACCCTCCCCCAATTACCACTAAATGCACCTTCAAGCATTCAAATCACGCGACCCTCCAAAATACGAAGGGACTGAAGGTGTCACCGCTCTCCTCCATTGGTTTGAAGAAATGGAAAACACTTTTCTAAATTGCGATTGCCCCGATGATCGCAAAGTGCGATATGCTACTGGTCGTTTACTTGGAATAGCACTTACATGGTGGAATACAGAGAAGGCCAAACGAGGTGTTGAAGATGCTATGACTCTGACTTGGGAAGAGTTGAAGGAAATCATGACAAGACGGTTTTGCCCAAGAAGCGAAATCAAGAAATTGGGGGATGAGTTCTACTCTTTGAAACAAAAGGAAGGCGACCACACCACATACAACAAGAGATTCCTCGAGTTAAATCAAATGGTTCCCAACTTGTTCACTCCTCTTTACCGTTTGATCGAGCACTACATTCGGGGTCTTCCTTCAAAAATTCAAGACTCTGTAATAAGTACCACACCTGCAACTTTGGAAGCAGCAATGGAGTTAGCTACAGAGCTCACCGAGAACCGCATACGGAATAAGGACTTCAAGGAGGAGAAGAAGAAGGATAAAGCATCAACTGAAACCTCAAACTCCACCCAAACCGAATCCCCTTCTCAACCCATTTCTAAGAGAAAACGAGATGGGCAACTTTTCGCTGTCACCCAACGCAATCAATCAGCCTCACAAGCAGTACCCCTCCAAGCTATCCCAATCACTCAAAGTAGCAAACCACACCAAACTTACCCAAATAAGAAACCTTACCTTGGACCTCACCCTCAATGTAACACCTATTTTTATCACCATCCATCTACCTTACCTTGTCGACTATGTGCGAATTGTGGACGCTATGGTCATTTGAGCAAGGCTTGCCGCACCTCTCAAAACCAAATCTCACCCCCTACTCAAAACATGATCCAAACATATCAACAACCCCAATACCCCATGCTCCCATATGTTTGAGCTTGTTTTAATTATGGCGACCCTACCCACTTTAGAAACACGTGCCCTCGATTGGTTAACATCATAAACGCCCAAGCTCAAGCAAACCCAGTTAACCAAGCAAATCAAGAAAACCTAACCACTAGGCCACCAGCAAGAGGAAGAGTTTTCAACATTAACGCCAATCCTGTTGAAGATAGTGACGTCCCAAACGAACCACCCAACTAGTCTCCTTCACCAAAAATCAAGATTCAACTCCAACCGCTTAGTTTTTATGTTTTTCTTTATGTTATCTCAATTTTCATGTATCTCAATTACAAATTTAAAATTTATCCAAGAATCTTAATGCAAATTACTATTTCAGTTTGTTTTATACTCATTGATTGAACATTCATATCCTCATACCTCACGATGTATCTCAGTCTCATCATTTAAAGAAGTTGAGCTGTGTCTCACTTCTACATGGACTAACCTCTCCATCATAACAAACGAGAGAGGTACTGTCATCATTCAAACATTTATACTATCAGAATTAAGACTCAAGCTTTGGTTGTTGTGTTTGTTATGTTTTAGAGTCACATAGGACTAATCGTAACTTACTGATAAAACCAATGAAAACTTGACAAGAATATGGTGGATACGCCGCTGGTACTTCCTATATATAAGTATTCTTGTTAAAGGATCAGAGGCATTGTCAGGCGGTTATGAAAAGTTCCATGTAGGATTTAATAATGTCTTGGTTGAAGTTTGTTTTATACTCACAGATTTAGCATTCATATCATCTCATCATTTAATGAAATTGGACTGTGTTCCATTTCTACATAGACTAACCTCTCCATCATAACAAACGAGAGAGGTACTGTCACCCTTCAAACATGTATACTATCAGAATTAAGACTCAAGCTTTGGTTGTTGTGTTTGTTTATGTTTTAGAGTCACATAGGACAAATCATAACTTACTGATAAAACCAATGAAAATTTGACAAGAATATGGTGGATACGCCGCTGGTACTTCCTATATATAAGTATTCTTGTCAAAGGATCAGAGGCATTGTTAGGCGGTTATGAGAAGTTCCATGTAGGATTTAGTAATGTCTTGGTTGAAAGCTTTGGTTGTTATGTTTGTTTATGTTCTAGAGTCACATCATAGAACCAATCATAACTTACTGATAAAACCAATGAAAATTTGACAAGAATATGGTGGATACGCCGCTGGTACTTCCTATATATAAGTATTCTTGCCAAAGGATCAGAGGCATTGTCAGACAGTTATGAGAAGTTCCATGTAGGTTTTAGTAGTAGAAATTTTGTTTTAGGATATAACCTTATCTTCCCAAACGTATGAAAACTCTTATGCATAAAATTATACCTGGTCAATCAACTCTGTTTATCAATATTCTTTACCGTAGGTAACAAAAAGCGATTCCTCTAGCAGGGTACTCAACCCTTACAAGGAACGTTACCGCCTCAAACAAAATTTAAACTCTTACTCCCTTCTAAGTATGTAACTGTCAAATTAAAACACCATCCTTTTGTGACAAACATGCCACTACTTAAATTTCGGGACGAAATTTCTAAAGTAGGGGATACTGTAACATCCGTCAAAAACCGGGTTAACCAAACCCGCTTCGTTTATTAACTGAACATTCAGTTAAAAATTTCGTTGCATATTTAATGCTCAAATTAATTTTAAACGATACATAATTAATAAGTATACTAGAATATAAAATTTATATTTGAAAATTTATTAAAAATAAGGAAATAAAAATTAAATGCTGATGCCGGGTTTCGAACCCGGGTCAGCCGGGAACCACAAAGACTTAACTCACACTCGCCCAACCACTCCGCCACTTGTGCCTTTTGATGATATATTAAATCAATTAATTCAAATAGCAAAAACTCGTTTTCAAAATCAGTCAACCGACGCGCCCATTTCGCAGTCGCCGGTAATCCCGACGATTTCGCCATTTATTGTCGGTTTCTTGTGACTTAACGTGCATAATAACTCTTACATCGGTTATAACCGATGTCCAACTCCGCGACATCAGTCATAACCGCCGGAGAATTATTGACCAACGAATCAAGACGGTAATCAGTCCCAATTCAACTTGATTCTTCCCTATAAATGCACACCCTGGCCTCTGGTAAACTTTTCGCTCAAAATCGCACCGATTCTCGAATCAATTTCACTCGCCGGAATTCTCTGCAAGTCGCTGGAAAACCGAGACTTTCATCAACACGGTAAATACCTCGACTCTTTCTGTTCCATTCCATTGTTAGATTAGTACTAACATCAATCCATCACCCAGAATCGATCCCAGACGACGTTGCCGGATTTCTGTACTCGCCGGAAAAATCGCTGGAATTTCCAAACTCATGCTGTGTGTCGGTATAATCACCTAAACTTTTTGCAAATCGTTGTTCAGTAATTCAATATCACATTTAATCAATCAAAACTGTTAAACGATCCGAACAGAGGGAGTTCACAAAACAGAGCCGACGATCTTTGCCGGAGTTCTGAAGAAGACAATCTGTTCGGTACATTCTTTCCCCAAACCCTTTCTGTTCAATACCTTTCAATTGCTCATAATATTCGTTAACCGAATTAAACAAGAAACAGTTGGTTTAACCGTTGTCTGTGTTCTGAACGAAGAAGATGAAGTCTATTATGATTATAAGATTAATTAAAATCGGTATTATAAACGGGTTAGACACACAGTCCAGCGGTGGACTGTGTGCAAACAATACGCATATGTCCCGAGTTCGATCCTTGACACACGCACATTCTCTGTAATAAAAATGTTCCTTTTTAAACTGAACCGGATCCACTCGCAGTTAGCTGTTAAGTATAATAAAAACCGGAATATTTACCAAGTTAGACACACAGTCCAGCGGTGGACTGTGTGCCAAACTAAACCACAGGTCCCGGGTTCGAGACCTGTGGAGAACACCGAGTCGATACAATTAAATCCTTTTTAAAATAAATGATTTTCGGATTAACTTAAATAGTGTATAAATATAATTAAAAACAGAAATATTTCGGGTTAGACACGTAGCTCAGTTGGTAGAGCTGCGTGCACGCGTACGGGAGGTCACGAGTTCGAGTCTCACTCAGTGCAATAATATTCACAACCGAACCGGTCAACGGTCAACAGTTATGGTCAACGGTCAAAAGTCAACATTTTTTATTATTTTTATTTATTTATTTAATTTAAAAATCAATTAAAAATACTTAAAAATAAACGTTTTTAAAGTTAGAAAATAGCCTTAAACTCATAAAATATATCCAAAAATTCTACTAAAATTGATTAATAAAATCCGCTTATTTACCGAACCGTTATGTTATTATCTAGGTTAGTTTCTCTCGTGGTTAAATCTGAATTCGTGCGCATTCATCATCAATCCAAGAAACGCAACCACTGTGAGTGAATTCTTACAAATTCCCCTTTTTATTCACGTTTTGGGGTGTATCATGTGTCGCTTCAACTAATTCGTTTATTCAAACTCGTGCTATACCATATTATGATCTAAACTTAGAATGTAAATATTGTTTGTTGTTATGTAATACGTATTGTCAAGTTGTATGCAAACTATTTGTTAGGCCCATCAGTTCCTCGTGGGAGACGAGTTGAACAACGCGTGCCTTAAAACTCATTCATTAGGCCCATCAGTTCGTAGAACAACGCGTGCCTCAAAACTCATTCTTTAGGCCCATCAGTTCCTCGTGGGGACGAGTTGAACAACGCGTGCCTCAAAACAATCTATTATTGTATATGTGTGCATTATTTAATATTAAGTGTTTTGTGTAACATTTGTCAAAAACGGGTTTTCCAAACCCGCTCCGATTTGTAATCGAATATCAAGTTATAAATGTCACGTTGCGTATTTATGGCTATTTTAATTTTTAGTGATCCATAATTAATAAACAAACTAAACTATAAAAGTTAAAAATTGATAAAAAATAAAAATAAAGTATTTAAAAAGAAAATGAGGCTGCCGGGACTCGAACCAGGGTCAGCCGGAAGAGAACACAAAGACTTAACACACACACACATCACCACTCCGCCACTTGTTGTTTTCTGTTAACTCTAGGAAACAAATAAATCTTATAAACAAACATAAATCAACCGGTTACGCCAACTGTAACTGAAATCGGTCATCAAACGCTCAAAGACGATTTGATTACTCGCGGTTCACTGAGTATAACCGATATACCGACGTTTTCAATCAAGTTGCTTTGAATGAACTCAAATTCTAGAAGTGGATCGGTTTTTATAACCGAAAATCTTCAATTCCAGTATTACTTCCATCTTTGTACTCCTTCGCGACTCAAACATACTCTACAGACTCTCAATTACATTTTCGCTCAAGTTTCAGTCCACCGGAGAATCAAAGTTTACTTGCCGGAAAGTTTCTGCAAGTCGCCGGAAAACCGTATTCTCCATCAAAACGGTAAGTCTTTCAATACCGTCGTAGTCTATCAATTGTTAAGCTATTTCTAACTCAGACCTTTCAATTGAAATCAAATTCAGACGCTGTTATCGGATAATTCCAGTTCGCCGGAAAACTTCTGGAAATCCTTATTTTCAGCTGTGAAACGGTATGGACATTTAAACACCCTGTTAACGCTTGTTTAGCACTTCAATTCCACGATTAGCTAATCAAAACGGTTACTTTGTTCGCTCAGTGGCAGTTCATAAAAACAGAGCCGACGCCTTGCCGGAATTTCTGTGATAAATTATTCCTCCGGTATGTTTGTTTCCAACACCATCTTTATCATTTCATCTTAGTCTTATGAATGTGTTAATCGTTTTAAAACAAGAAACAGAGGGGTAATTTGCTGTCTGTAAAGATTAACGGAGAAGATGAACTGTGCTAACATGATAAGGATAATTAAAATTGGTATTTTAAACGGGTTAGACACACAGTCCAGCGGTGGACTGTGTGCAAATAATACGCACACGCCGCGAGTTCGATCCCTGATACACACACCCACTTTGTTATAAAGATGTTTTATTTTTCTAACTGAACCGGATTAACTACGTTAGTTGTTAAGTATAATAAAAATATGTATAATAACCAAGTTAGACACACAGTCCAGCGGTGGACTGTGTGTAGCGTTAAAGCACAGGTCTCGGGTTCGAGACCTGTACATGGCACCGGTTCGATGATTTAAAATGTTTTTGAAAATAAAAGAATTTTGATTAAGCTGAGTTAATATATAAGTATAATTAAAAACAAAACTATTTCGGGTTAGACACGTAGCTCAGTTGGTAGAGCTGCGTGCACGCGTACGGGAGGTCTCGGGTTCGAGCCTCACCCGGCGCATACAATTACACTATAAAACCGGTCAACAAGTCAAACGGTCAGCGGTCAGCGTAAAAGTCAACACATTTTTATATTTTTAATTATTTAATTTAATTTAAAAATCAATTAAAAATACTTAAAAATAATGTTTTTAAAGATAGGAAATAGCCTTAAACTCACAAAAATATATCTAAAAATCTTATTAAAATTATTAATAAAATCCACTCATTTACCATATTTTCCGTTATTATTTAGGTTAGTTAATTCTCGTTGTACAACTCTTCCAACTCGTGCGCATCTCACCATCTCCAACCAAACGCACCCAATGTGAGTGAATCTTTACAAATTCCCCGTTTTAATCACGTTTTTGGGGTGTATCATGTGTCTTGCCACTTATTATACTTAAATCATTGTGCATACATCATATCATGGACAAATGTGTATTCAGTTTGATTCAATTGTTTGTGTGGTTATTGTTAGATTTAATTCATTATTTTCAGTACATACAATTTCATAGGCCGCCGCTCCCCATTACATTATGAGCGTGAACCTGGCGTGCCAACATACGATCAGCTTCGTTGGATTGAGCCTTGATCGCACAGACATTTATCATTTTCAGTACATGCAATACGATCGGCTCCGTTTGATTGAGCCTTGATCGCACAGTTTCATTCATGTTATATATTTATGCAACTTGATATGTTATGGTATGCTGTTGGTATGTTATTGTATGTTATAGTTTGTGGTTGTTATTGCTACTGTTTGATTTTGTACATTTGCTCACTTATGATTATTGCACAATTTTTCCTTGATAAAATAACAAGAAAATCAATTATAAATGTTTATCTAACAAGATTCACTCGCCAACTTATGTTGACCCAAAAAACCCCTATTTTTACACATGATACAGGTGAACCAGCTGCAGCCAGAAACACAGAGGATTGGCCTAGAAGAAAGAAATGATTTAGAGCTTGGAATTGTTTAGCTGGTTATTTTCTTTGTATTGTATGGACATGTTTGGATTATTGAGAATGTAATTTTGATTTAAATAAATATGAAACATAATAGTAAATATCATGAGCTTTGGTGATAACCCAATTATGCCCCGACTCTTATTCCGCTGCGGGTCGGGGTGTGACATTTTGTGAATAAATTTACATCTACATTTACTCGTATGTGGTTATGCACTTTATTTTATAATCAATTCAATAAACTTGTTTAAATGTTTTTCATAGGATTCACTCGCCAGCTTTTTGTTGATCCAAAAACCATTTTTACACATGATACAGGTGGACAGGATGAAGCAAGGAACACATAGGAAAATGCCTTAGAAGAAAATAATGAAGCCTAGAAAGATGTATAGAACAAGTTGTATGATATGATTGTATGATTTCCTTTAAATTGTAATAATAAATATGAAACATTATAATAAATGTCATGAGCTTTGATGAAAACCCAATCATGCCCCGATCACCTTTTCCGCTGCGGGTCAGGGTGTGACACCAGTCCTATGAACTAAGAATTTCAGACGGAGTCTTGGGTGCTTCCCAATTCATAATAGCTTTCATCTTGGCGGGATCCACTTGGATACCACGCTCACTTATTCCATGTCCAAGAAACTAGACCTCTCTAAGCCAAAACTCACACTTAGAGAACTATGCATAGAGCTTCTCTTTCCTTAGCAACTCAAGAATGCATCTGAGATGTTTTTCGTGATCATTCTGATTACGAGAATAGATAAGTATGTCATCTATAAAGACAATGACAAACTTATCAAAATACAGCTTGCAGAATCTATTCATGAGATCCATGAATGCTGCAGGTGCATTTGTGAGCCCAAAAGGCATCACTAAAAACTCATAGTGGTCGTATCTACTTCTGAAAGCAGTCTTTGGAACATCCTCGTTCCTAACTTTCAGTTGATGATAACCAGATCTCAAATCTATCTTCGAGAAATAGCTAGCTCCTTATAGTTGGATGAACAGATCGTCGATCCTTGGTAATGGATAACGATTCTTGATCGTCATCTTGTTCAGTTCACTGTAATCAATGCACATCCGCATTAAACTGTCTTTCTTCTTGATGAACAAAATAGGAGCTCCCCATGGCGAGGAACTCAGCTGAATAAAACCTATTTCCATTAGTTCATCTAGTTGAGCCTTCAACTCCTTCATTTTAGTTGGAGATACCACACTGCTTTGACTACAGGTTTGTCCGACACTATCCCCAGTGTTGTCTCCCACAAGTTTTGCATATTGATCTCTCATCAGACCTCTGCTGGTTCTTATTAAACCCAAATTTTCCTTTCTTGGATTTCTGGAAGTGATCATCATCACGCTTCCTCTTCCCGTCAGTCTCAGTCTTGACTGACTTCAACCTCACTTCATCCTGAGTGAGTGAAAGAGATAGATCTACAGTGAATCTAAAAGTTGTAGGCTTGGATGCTTTAACCATGCCCTTGATCTCTGATGCTAAACCACCAATAAAACGCACAATGCGCTTGGATTCCTGGGTAATCAGATATGGAACCAATCTGGACAATGAGTTGTAGTCGAACACATATTTCTGATAGTCCAGGTTGTTCATAGTGAGAGTCAAGAAATCAGACTCCACTTTCTCAACTTCATGAGGAGGACAACAAGTCTCCTTGATCAGGTCCACAAACTTGGACCACTTCATATTATACAGGGACACTTTCCTTGTCGACTGTATCATGGCTTTTCGCCTTTGAATGATTGAGACACATACTTCACAATATCTTTATCAGCACAAACGCTGATATCTACAATAGTCTCCATTTCATAGAGCCACTTCATGGCATCGATGGCTCCTTTCTCCCCCGTGAAGTCTCGAGGTTTGCAACATACAAAGTATTTATATGTGCACCCGTCCTTAACAGAACGGTTTTCTCCTTGGCAACACGCTTAGGCTCACTCCTCTCATTCGAGGATAATGTGAGCTTTCAGATTTATGTGTGGAAGAATGTGGGATTGATTGGGACCTAGGATGGATCAAACCCGATCCTTTTAAATTGGCCATGAAATTCTCCATGGCTTTGCCTACCTCAGCGACAATCAGGGCTTGAAGGTTATTTCCTTCGCCCTCACAGGTAGCGTGTCCGATGTTAACACGCCCATTATCGGCTCCACCAGAATTCTGGTTGGCCATCTCTAGAAATTTCGGACTATGCGAATAATAAAACAGATTAATGATATATCTCATAAAAATGGTTATCGAATTTGAAGACTTGATACTGATATCAACCGATATCTCAATGGATCATAATGGCTGTAAGGTTTGGATATATATCCTCCACCTTTTTGGACAATGTGCTTATTGTCACAGCTGCCTAAACACTACATTGAGTGTTTAAATAAAATGATCATTAAAGTTATGTCTCAATGATTCAATAATAACATAAGCCGTGATCTCATTGGATCATGTGGCTATTGTTACATTTCATGTTTTCAATCCTTGTTCAGTCTCGATCTTTCAAACCACTTCTGGAAGTGAAATCGCAAACTGTTACGCAAACGTAATCAGTTTAACGCGACGTACACTCCGAAACAATGGCACAAGCTAAACAAACCCTAAATATCCTATAAATAACTTAGAAATAAGTTTTGAAGGGTTCTATTTGGCAAAAACAAGTTTATTCAAGCTCAGGGACTATTTGCGACAAACTGCGAAAGTCTGCCGATTCTCGTATTTTTTATTACGAACCATATTTAGACATCCAAAAAAAATTTAATCACTAAAATCTTGTATTATATTGATGTGAATGCAAAAGATATCAATCGTTGCGAAATTTTGGTCGTTTTCGTGTTCGTTAAAACGTTCGTCGTAATTAAGCGAAAAAAGCAACCGTACAACCAAACGAACTGACATCCACAATATTTTTGGACATATTTCAAGTCCCATATGCTTTAACATCCTTATAAAGCTTAAAAATTTGTTTAACGGGTGTTAAAAATGACAAAACGCGACGAACCAAGTTCAAGGGCCAAAACTGTCACTTTTGCAAACTTGCTGCCCAGTTCCAAGCCTTACGGACTGTAAGGAGGGACTCATATGGTCCATAAGCAGTGCCCAGACAATAGTTTATTAGCTGGCAGCTTCTTGTTCATTTCATTGGCCACAAAGTCGTGATTTTTGATACCTATCACCTACACTAGACACCTGGGAGGACACTAATCAATCCTCCAACACCATGGAGGGGCACTTGTCATGATTTGGTGACCTCTTAATCACTATAAATAGATGATCAAGTTTCCCATTTCAACTTGCACCTTCTGTTCTTCTATCTCTCTTCTCTTGGAGCTTGTTTCTAGCAATTGAAGACCTTAACTGAGTTCTGAGGCTTCCTTGAACACAAGTAAGTGTTCTTCCATAGTCTTGTTCGTTATTTTAGCTTATTTTGAGCTAAAAGTTAAACAGTTGACTTTCTGTTTGACTTTCGGTTCTGACCATTTTTGGTCAAGTCAAAGTTCAATTGAACTTTGCAACGTGATCATAATCACAAAGGTTATAATCCCTTACGATTATACCTACTGATTACCACGTTTACTAGTCGAAGTGACGAGTCAAAGTTTCGGTCAAAAATGCACATTATGTGAATTTTATGATGGAACTATTTTCGGGTATCAAAACACTAAGTTTTGATACCAAATCAGTTTTGCAACTTAGTTAGATATGTTTTGACATGTCTAACTCGTCACTTCTAGTTTAGTGCTTATTTAGGGTCGTAAGCCGAGCGGTCTTGACCACCGCTTTGACTTTCGAATCCGACCCGTTTAGTCGATCTTAGGATCCGACCAATTTGTGACCATAGTTGTATAGAGAATAACCCTCTGAGGTTATACCTTATGGTCACGTCGTTTGGTTAGTGTTATGATAAGTCGCCTTTATGTTATTTAGTAATGACCAACACGCCCTTTTTGCGCATAAATCAATTTTAAGCATATGTGACCAATGTTTTGACATATAAACTGATGTTACAACATTATTAAACATGTTTTGGCATATAAGACTTGTCATAACACATATCTAACCATCCGAACATATATTTACGCAAATGGCCCGTTAAAGTACTTAAGATTCATTCCAAATCAGAATGTTGCTTTTGTTAAACCATTTCATCTGAGTTCCAACACTCATTTGGTTTAAAAGACCTCATTCTATCTGATTCTTCTGATTATGTCCCGTACTTTAACATTGTTACCTGATGTTAGGACACACTTGATTCCTTGATCTTTTGGGCTTTGTTTACACATTCATTCAAGGCTTATACGCAATCCCAAGTGAGTACATAGTCCCCTCTGTTACGTTTTTCAAATGTTTTGAGGTGATTTATATGTGCCTATCACTACTTTCGGTTTTCATGACAATATCGATGTTTTGATTATCAAGTACATATAGTTCATGAATTCAAAGACATTTTACATGGTATATTGACTAAGTATACCTACACATGGTCTCAAAGACATTTTACATGGTATATTGACTTAATATACCCAACAATTGGTTCTCAAATACATTTTGCTTCGTATGTTGACTTAGCATACCTAGTACACGATTTCAAAGACATTTTGCTTCGTATGTTGACTTAGCATACCTAGTGAATTATTTCAAAGACATTTTGCTTGGTATATTGACTTAGTATGCCAAGTACATGATTTCAAAACATTTTCTGACATGCTTACATTGTTCAAGACATATTGGTGTGTTGAATTTACAATGATATATTCATTAACATAAACCTCGCTGACCGGTAGTATGTTATGGTACCATAGGTTTGACATCCCATTCCCGCTTTCTAGTTGTTTGGAAGGATCCATTGGGGAATAACAGAATCCGATGAATGTTTGATAAACCTTTATCCATATAAGGGTTTATCTGATAGTCAACAAGGCTTGAATGTATTCGCCAACAATCCTAATATATGTTTTACAATAAAAGGAATGATTTATACGACATAACTTTTGGATTTAAACAAAACCTTAGTTTATTCAAAAACATTGTTTTATACACAACACTTTGGTTATACATAGACATTGATTTATATATAACAAGGATGATTGGTTTATAACACGGACGAATGGTTTATAACACGGATGATTGGACGATTGGTTTATGTTAAGTGATTTAGAGCGTGTGTAATATGATAAAAGCATAGTGGATACGCCGTTGGTACATCCTATATATAAGTGCTTTTATTATATTATGTACCATAGCGTTATCTAAACCACTTCAAACAAAATACAAGACACAACACTTTTTACACAAGACATGACATATTTTGGTTATTAAGTTATCCTTGCATCATTTCTTTTATATCATTTGATTTTCATATGATTACATCAAAGAAACACTTCTATAACGATTCATGGCTACTTTTGAACTAGTTAAACTTTTCTTTAAAACATTCAAAGTCCTGAAACATCATTACAAAACCTATGTTACTCACAGGCATTTTTATTTTGACGTATCTATTTTCGCATATGTTTCAGGATCCATTGTTTGATGGTTTGGTTGTACACTTTGCATAGGATGGACGCGGGCCTTAGTGACTTTAAAATTTGAAAGATAATTTGATTGTAATTCATTTCTGTATTTCCAAGACAAATGTAATTCGATATTCAAATGAACAAAACCTTAATTACCATGTGTTGAGAAACAATTTGTAACGTGACTCCCCAAGTGTTTCCGCCTAGCAGAGGTAGTCTAGAAATGGTGTCACTATTTGCGTGATCAACCTCCATTCCTGCTTGGAAGATCTTATGACCAACCATGATTTCCTCACATACCATGAAGTGACATTTTTTCCAAATTTAATTCCAGGTTTGCCTCTTCACAACGAGCTAACATTCGCTCCAAGTTAGCTAACCAATGGTTGAATGTGTTTCCAAAAAATGAAAAATCACCCGCAAAGACTTCCATGGACTTTATGTTATATCGTGGAAAATATCAACAACACAGCGTTGAAAAGTAGCAGGGGCATTATAGAAACCAAAAGGCATGCGCCTATATGCGAACGTCACATCGAGGCAGGTGAAGGTGGTCTTTTCCTGATCCTATAGGGCAATGGGAATTCGAAAGTATCTATACATGTACCCTGAGAGATGTCCAAGCATTTGGTCAATGAAAGGACGGGGAAAATGATACTGGTGGCATCGTTTAGTTTGCGATAGTTGATGCAAATTTCCACCTCTATAATAGTTTGAGTTTGTATTAGCTCATTTTTCTCATTGCTGATGACAATCATTCCGCCTTTCTTAGGAACTACTTGAACTAGACTGACCCAAGGGTTGTTAGAGATAGGATAGATCATTCCTGCATCAAGTAGTTTGATAACTTCTTTCTTCACCACATCTTGGACATTCAGGTACACCCTCCTTTGCGGCTTTGTCACAGGTTTGTATACTTCCTCCATCAGAATCTTGTGTGTGCAGACCGAGGGGTTGATTCATTTGATATCCATGAGCTTCCAAGTGACTACTGTATTATGCTTCCTGAGTATCTCAAGCAATTTCTCCCTTTCTTCCTTGGATAGATGAAATAAGTCCGCTTCAAGGAAAGCATACTCCAAACCTATGGGAAGTTTCATTAGTTCAAGAAGTGATGGTTCCTCGATAAAGGGGTGAGTTTTAAGTTCATCCATTTTTTCGGTTATGTCCACCGTTTCGGACCATTCTTCTTGGACTAAGGATACATCTTCCTCAAAAACTTCATCTTATTTCTTGAGCATAAAGAGCTTCGTCACGAGGAGTAGAAATATCATTATTAATTTGTGAGTATTGCATACTTTTCTTTATTTTTATTGTGGGTTAAAAGAAATCACTTATCCTCACATCAAAGAAAAAATAAATGGAATTTAGAAAATAAAAGTTGGACTAAAAGAATTGACCCTCATTATTGTCTCAAATGTTTGATTCTTGGCATAAATAAGACATGCTACTTCACTACAATAATAATCGTCTCGAAATGGAGGTTAAACCTAAATTGTACCCCATCGCATTGCGGCGCGTGCTTCCACTACTTTACATAATTTTCAACATGTACATGCCTTTAAAGCATTATGTACAAGTAAATAAATCACATGTTATTAAATCACATTTCAAATTTCAAAATTTCAAACCCACCTCTTCCTATGTTCTCTCCCTCTCTTTCAAATTCCATGTGAATCAATCTAGATATGGATCTATGCTCTTTCTCTCTCTCATGATTCACCCTTGAATCAAATAGGAAGAACATCAGTTTGTTTGTCGATGCCCTGATTCAAGCTTGAACCATGGAGACAAGGCTTTGTCGACGCTACCACCGTTTATATGTTTGATTTTGGTCAACAGGTGTTTCAACACACCAACACAGTTTTGTATTGCATAAGCTCAGGATAGATGCCGACCGGACATGGAATGTGAAGATTCAGGAAGAAACGTTCATAAAGTGTTGTCTACATCGTGTAGTCATCAAGAGATATCAAACATATGCATCACATCGTGAATATTTTCATGCAATATTAGTAACTTAGTTAATTATATTTATGCAATTAAGTGTTTTAAAGTAGTGGGTTACCATTATCTATTTAAGTGGGTAGTTATCCTTTTTAATAACAAGGTAGTGAGTATTGTATTGTAAGGCTAAGCGTCGTTCTATTTTCTTTGGACCAATTAGATTACGATTTGGTTCGTAATGGTATCAGAGTTGTCGTGACCCCCTTCGGACCTATGGCTGCTGAAACTCCATCCAAACACGAGTTGTTCAATCGAATCGAGTCAAGTATTACTCTGATGATCGATATTCTCAAGAACCGACCTCAGTTGCCACCACCCGTCTCGCCACCCGCTGTCACTGCCACTGTCCCGTGTGTTCCGTCACCCGCTTCCGCAGCAAACCATCACATGCCTCACCACCACAAAAATGGCAGCAATCATCTCCACCTCCACCATTGTTAACATACAATCCACACCGGAACACCAACCCGAACCCGCTGCCAAAATCATCACCTTACAACCCACCTCGGACCTTAAACCATCGGCATCAATCCCCATCAACACAAAATCATCAAGACACAACACCGGGTCCTTAACCCGTGTTGCACCACCATTAAAATGAACATCATCACTCATCCCACCAGCATCCCTAGTGATGACAGGAAGAGCCACAACCAAGGCCACTACTCCAATCACAATGGCAACCATGTTGAAGATGGACGTGATTTCAACGATGACTAAAAAGAAAACGACACCGTTCATACGTGCAACCATGAGGCACGAGTGGCATCCACCATGGCGCTATGCTATGACCCGTTCGTATGTCGCCGGAAGAACCGAGTGGCGACCGCCTGTGATGTCTCGCGGGTCATCTTTGGCTTTTGTACTTAGGACAAGGACGTTTTCAACTGGGTGGGATTGTTGTGTGCATCGTGTAGTCATGAAGACACATCAAACATATGCATCACATCGTGAATATTATCATGCAATATTAGTAATTTAGTTAATTATATTTATGCAATTAATTGTTTTAAAGTAGTGGGTTACCATTAACTATTTGAGTGGGTAGTTATCATTTTTAATAGCAAGTAGTGGGTATTGTATTGTAAGGCTATACATCAGCCCGATTAACAATTGTTTAGATTAGGAATGAAAATTATGAATTAGTCTAATTCTTTCTAAAATTCTTTCAAGTTTCGTTCTATTTTCTTTGGATCAATTAGATTACGATTTGGTTCGTAACATAAAGCTATGCCTATTTTTGAATTTCCTTTGTTGTAAGTATATCTTCTACGCTCTTTTCGTTAATTTACAACTTAGTTTTAATTGTTTGTTCCAAATTGGAAAAAGACCATGATGTGAAGTAGAGGATAATTTATGTTGCTTCCTCAGTTGTGGGAAAGCCTATCTGAGAGAATGAGTGAAATCCATACAAGGTAGGGTAACTTGCTTTTTAAACTTTTTGTAATTAATCAAAATAGGGTGACCCTATTGAGGGGTTTGATCTTATACACGGCAGCGCAAGGATGTTGAGAGAAGAGGGGACGAGGTAGCTGATGCTCGTGTATGTCAGATCACCTTTGTTGTGCTTTCTTTTTGGTAAGTGCATTGTCATTGATCTGAAACTAGGGTTCTTAATTAACATATTGGGTAACACATGTTTCTGCAGTTAGAGAAGGCATATGCCTCACAAGTTCTATCATGATTGCGCTGGTACGGTGCAAGATGCAGGTGAAGATTGTAGTCTACAAGACAGATTAAAATACGAAGACGTCACCCCTGGCTCTCTGTTCTTTAAAAAATTGGGCAGTGCATCATTTTGGTTTCGTTCTGGTCACTGTAGTGCGCAAGGAATTATAGAGTATTCAACCACTTAAACAAGGGTATGGACAATTGTTGAAGAAATTATAGCAAGCTCGTTTGTTTGGTTGAATAATAGGGTGAAGCAACTTGTTTAGCTGGAATGAGAGCATTCGCATCCCTTTCTTTACTTAGAAAGAGCCAAAATGCCTTCTAGATCTCATTTTCTATTTGCTCTTCATCTCTTAATTATATAATAGTGAGTAAAACATAAACTCTATATTTAATAACTCATTATTCATCTATATATATTAAATGTTGTGAGAGTATAAGAAAAAAGAAAAAAAAAGTATAAAATAATTATTTATGAGTAAAATAGAAATAGAGATAAAAAGCTGGTGATTTAATGTGACATGATCAGTTATTCTCTTACAAGAACAAACACACAAATGACAAATATATAATTACTATGAAACGCATCATACTTAGGGGTAGGGGCGCCATCACTCACCACATACTCATCACTCACAACTCTCAATCAAGTTCCGTCACGTCATCGAGCATTATTCCATCACTCATGATGGATTTTAGTGGAAATACTCATCACTAACCACATTCTTCAATTCTTCCTCACATTCTTCAATCTTCACGCGTTGTGGCTATAACGAGTTTTCAAATTGACGAGTGATGAAATTGGGTAGCGGTCGTGTATCACGAGCCACCACGCGTGGCCATCACCCACAACGGGGGCGCCCCGCCTGGCCTTAGCAAAACTAACTTGATCTCTCAATCTGTCTATACCATAATACATATAACAAGGACCAAAAAGTAATTTTACAAAATTTTAAAACTTTAAGTAATTATAACTTTTAAATCATATGGACAATCCTTAAAATGAAATTGTCAACTTTTAAATTAGCTTCCCTGGTGTTTTTTATAAATAAATATTTTACAAACAAAAGAAAGTTTATATCCATCTATTTTATAAAGTAGAATCTAAGCCGATTAATAAGTGTTACTTATACTTATTCTTATGCTTTCATTTTTAAAGGAAAAGATTCTACATAATTAGACTTAGCAAATGATGTTTAAAAAACATGACTTAGTAAACTTTAATTGTATTTTAGATTCAGAGGTTTATTTATTTTCTTGTGATACATATTTGGGCACAAACTATTCGCATACCCAAGGTATCTATCTGCACATATTAGGGTTTATATACGTTGCGTATAGGTTTGCATTAAAATCAGTACCTGACTAATGTCAGTTCGTTAAAAAGACCATCATACCCCTGGATTAGGGCTTATACGTAGCCCAAAGCTGGGGCAAAATTGTGTTTTTGACCCTTTTATATATGTTGCGTATAGGTCTATACGCAGCGTATATAAAGTGTTTTTTTCTTTTTTTTTTCAGAAACATTTAGACAATATTAATATCTTAGCAAAGTTTTATAAAATAAGTTTTCTATTTTTAATAAATTAAAAAATGAGTATTTCTTACAAACTTTTTATACAACATTAATCATTATTATACGATAAATATCGTATAGAACTATAGATGTAGTATCGTACGCATATACGAGACTTATACTACACTATACGATAGGATACAATACGATACGATACTATACGATATGATATAACACCCGTATATGCCTATAGGTGTGGTATAGGCTCGTATAAAACTATAGATGTAGCATCGTAGGCATATACGAGACTTATACTATACGATACGATACTATACGATATGATATAACACCCGTATAGGCTTATAGGTGTGGTATAGGCTCGTATAGAACTATAGATGTAGTATCGTGGGCATATACGAGACTTATACTACATTATACGATACGATACAATATGATACTATACGATATGATATAACACCCGTATAGGCCTATAGGTGTAGTATAGGCTCGTATAGAACTATAGATGTAGTATCATAAGCATATACGAGACTTATACTGCATTATACGATACGATACTATACGATATAATATAACACCCGTATAGGCCTATAGGTGTAGTATAGGCCTCGTATAGTATAGGCCTATACGACACCTAAACTACACATATGGTCCTATACGGGACTTATACTACACCTATAGGCCTACGTGGGACTTATACTATATCCATAAGCCTATATGAGACCTATAAGCCTATACGGCACCTAGAGGCCTATACATGACATTACTACACATATATGCCTATAAATGACTTCTACTACACTATACGATACGATAGGATACAATATTAAATTACATGTATAGGCCTATATGAGATTTATACTACACTATATGATACGATACTACATCCGTAGACCTATACGAGACCTATATTATATACTATATGATAGAATACCTAACAATGTTTTTACTACATTATATGATACGGTGGAATACAATATTATATTACACGTATAGGCCTTATACAGAATTTATACTACACTAAATGATAGGATACTACATCCATAGGCCTATACGAGACCTATATTATACTATACGATAAAATACTTAAAAATGTTTTTTATTTATTTTTATTACTTATTATAAAAGTTTGCTAAAACGATAAACAATGTATAACAATGTTTCTTAAAAATAATAATAATAAAAACCACAATTTATATACGCTGCGTATATGCCTATATTTTGGTGTGCAAATATGCAGACCCATATTTTATTCTCAATAAGAGAGGCCAGCCAGACACAGGAAGTCCCAAACTACTAAGAAAGAATGTTAAATACCTATATAATGTAGTCATTATAAGCTATTAAAGTATTAAATATGTATAAGTATTTTAACAATTTAAAATTTGTAAATTCCGTTTCTAGAGTTATTGATTTTTTTTATAAACATATACATTATTATATTATCTATACTACAAAATATTTTTAAAAAATATTTATTCAGCTAGTGCAATTCATGAGTTTCTATATGTGAATGGAAGCGTGGTGGTTGGCTCGCTCTTCTTCCACCCGAAAGGCATGGATCAAAACCATGGGGCTCCATTTCCTTATCGATTATGTTACTTTCCTATTTATATTAGTGTTGCGCTGGGTAGTGACTGACTGTGAATGCATTTATAACGCAAAGTGTTGCCAACAAAAGGACGTAACAAAGGTTGTTGATGTCTGATAAGAACTTTGTTATATCGAGACCTGTTTCTTAAACTTTTAGTCATGCTAACAAATGTGTTCAAGTTCACAAATGTTGTAGATGAAAGTTGCAGCTGACTGGGGTAGTCATTATAAGCTATTAAAGTAGTAAATATATATAAGTATTTTAACAATATAATATTTGTAAATTCCGTTTCTAGAGTTATTGATTTTTTTTATAAACATATACATTTTGATATTATCTACAGTACAAAATATTTTTGAAAAATATTTATTCAGCTAGTGCAATTCATGAGTTTCTATATGTGAATGGAAGCGTGGTGGTTGGCTCTCTCTTCTTCCACCCGAAAGGCATGGATCAAAACCAAGGGGCTCCCTTTCCTTATCGATTATGTTACTTTCCTATTTATATTAGCGTTGCGCTGGGTAGTGACCGACTGTGAATGCATTTATAACGCAAAGTGTTGCCAACAAAAGGACATAACAAAGGTTGGTGATGTCTGATAAGAACTTTGTTATATCGAGACCTGTTTCTTAAACTTTCAGTCATGCTAACAAATGTGTTCAAGTTCACAAATGTTGTTGTAGATGAAAGTTGCAGCTGACTGGGAATTGCATCACCCTACAAAAATAGTGCATATTAGTTGTGTATAAAACTTATGATAGAGTGTGTATATATAATAAACGTGTACATGTTTGTCTACAAAGGGGTAGTCTGACTCGTCTTGTCATCGAGGCCGAGACTACTTTCTTAAGATCGCCAAACATGCATCGTTTGGTTTGATTTATTCAGCATTTTTAATTTCCATGCTCATTAGCTTGTTGTGAAGGAGTTGTTACATAGATGTCTTGTATTTGAGCACTTTAAAACAGAAAGTTATAGCAAACATAAGAAATGCATGTTTGGCATGATTAAACGTGTAGAATATATGTTGATGCACTTTGTGTTCGTTACTTGTCGAATAGGCTAGATAGAGCGTGTGTTGAATATTGTATAGGTTATAATTGAACACATGACCAAGTTAGCACGAAGTTGTAGTGAAGTAGACAAGTTCGCACGAACTTTTATGTAGGTGGACAAGTTCGCACGAAGTTAACTTCGGACGAACTTGGTCATCACCTTTTTGGTGCGAACTTGCATAGGACCTATATATAGGTGGTGTGTGTTCATTTGTTGTTTAAGTTTTTGCAATCCCTACGGGGAGGTGCTGTCGGATTCTCCAGGAACTTCGGCAGCCTGACAAGATGTATACTCTTTCGGTATGAATGAATAACATATGACTTCCGCTGCATTCTACTTCTACTCCTTTCTGTAAAACATTCTACCGAAACCGTCATACTATGCACTAACTTCCGTCTAGAACATCCTGATCAGGACCTTCAATATATGCAAAGAACCTATTCATGTAGAAGGATTACATATATACATAGCACATTTGCGGTGCATGGCGATTCTATCTACAGATTTTGTAAATTGTAAATACACGGACACAATTCTTACATAACCTCAAGAACATCAATATCTATTAAAAACCCAAAAAGACAATGTTTGGTTGTGTTTTCGGGGATGACTTCTTCAGAAGTTATTAAAACTTTTAATGCCCTAAGCGATGTTGCTATAGACACGATGAACCATAAAACATTAACCTACAGGACTGATGTAGGCCCAAGTGTAGAAGATCGGGCCATGACATTTCTGGAGGCCCATGGTCGAGCTACCAATGGTGTTTTACGAAAATGGGCAAACATTGGCTACTAGTCTCTATTTTGGGCGTTCGACCAGTCAAATCGAAGCTTGAAGCGAGGAGCACGTTGTGTCAAGCCCGGAGGGGCCTTATCCAAGTTTCGGCCCAAAAACGCATTCTAATGGGAGTTTTGGACACTTTTATTTTTTTGGTCTTTTACGTATTTTGTTTTTCTGCCTTATGTTTGGCCTATGGCCTTTTTTGGCCCATTTTGAATTTCAGACTTTATTTATATGTTGCTCAAGTAATTTTAATGGTCAGAATTGAATTTTGAGAAAAAACCACTTTCACTTCAAATTCTTGCCATTTGGGTTGAATTTTGGGGGTTTGGGGAAGATCATCACGGGTATTCATAGAATCAACGTGATTTGTTCTTCGTTATCATATCTTACGCTACATCAAGGACCCGTATAGCATCTAAACCTTTAAAAACACCATAGTGATAAATAAGAATAACATGAAACAGGAACACACTGTTGTATGATGAATAGTGTAAGCTATTAGCTAAATAACCATGAAACGAACCTTAGATGATTTTTCTTTATTGTGGCAATTTTTAAATCATTCAAAAAGTTTAAGCTTAAGTTGATGGCATTTACAGAATCAGGATTCATAATTCATTGGGCAACTGATATGAAAACACAAAAAAGTAATTTTTTGTGCTAGTAGGTGAACACTTGAAGATAACATTCAATAGTTGGCTTACAAATCAATTTTAGAATAATCAGCCTGTCAACTATCAAGTCACATAATGAATTTTGTATTAAAATATAGTTAAATGTCCCTTTATTTCTTATAAATCTTCTAATCCTTTTTTTGTTTTTGGTTGTGAGGTTTGGCGTTTTGGGCTCCGTCCTTGTGTCGAGCTTATCTGGAGTTGGGCTGCTATGTATTGGGCTTGTAGCCGTTAGAGTTGTTGTGGCTTTTAGGGTTGTTGGCTTGCTATATAGTTTAGGTGGTTCCAAGTGCTGAGAACTCACTCGAGCTCTTCATTCTCTCATTTCGTCTTCTTGCCTGCTTGTTTGGTTCCCTCATCTTCACATGTTCCATTCGTGAGTTTAGGGTTTTATCTTTATCTTGTAAGATCATCCTATTGGAGATCATTTGATGGCTGACTGGTTCATGTTTCTTTGTACTTATCTCTGAGATTTCATAATAAATCAAGTTTTGTACCTTTGATCTTTGAGCTTTGACATGGTATTAGAGCTCTGAGATTGATCCGGTGCTCTAGTGTTCTTCCGCTGCATATTACCTGAGTCCTTTATTGGATCACTCCGATCTAGGGTTTCTTCATCTTTCTGACGGTAGTCTTTGGGGTCTTGTTTGTTTCGAGGGCTTTGCTGGCCTCTGTTTCCAGAGTCCTTTGCTTCTTGGAGACGGTGTTGTTCTTGAAGATTGAAACCCTAATTTTTTGGGGTTTTTTGGTGTTCTTGAAGAACCTTCTTGTTGGTTCTTTTTTAGGGCAAACCAACCATACTTGTGCGACTGTCTTCTGACCAGGTGCTTGTAACCCTAAAGTACAGGTTACAAGCCTGATTTGCTGGAATTATACGCACCCTCTGTGAGGTCGTTCAATCTCTCTTTTTATTTATTTTTTTGTCTATTGCCTCGTTGAATTGTTGTGTCTAGGCATATTGATACCGCGTTTAGTCAAGACCGGTTTTTGATTTGGGACACCAAGATTTTTGGTCATTTGTGTCGTGGCACCCTGGATATTGTCTGCGGAGGCACCTTGAGTGACAAACCTCTGATCGGACCTCTGTCCTGGTTTCGCCGGTCCTTATTATGTATTTATTATTCTTGGTATGTGTCTTGTTTTGCTTATCTGGTTACTTGATTCGTGATATTGTGTTGTCTGTTTTTTGTGTTTGACTGATTTATCTGCTTAAATGGGTGATAAAACTGAATCATCAGTAACCTTGGTTAGCAAACTTGATGGTAGTGATCCTTTATATCTTCATGCTAGTGATTCAAGCGGTGTCACGATTGTTAATATAAAGTTAAAAGGAACCGAAAATTATATGGTCTGGTCAAATGCTATGAAACTTGCACTAGTGGCTAAAAACAAGTTAGGATTTATTGATGGTACTTGTGCCAAGTCCAAAACTAATGATGTCTTAGCTAGTCAGTGGGATCACTGCAACTCTATTGTTTTAACTTGGATTCTGAATTCTGTTTCTAATGAGTTATATGTTGGCCAAGTTTATTCGAAACTTGCTTCTAAGGTCTGGGATAATTTAAAAGATACCTTGATAGGGTTGATTGTTCAGTAGTGTTTGGTTTGTATCAAAAGATTAATTCTATGAGTCAGAATGGTGCTAGTGTTTCTGAATATTATCATAAAATTAACACAATGTGGAAACAATTTGATGCCATGCTTCAGTTACCCTCTTGTACTTGCAGTGCTTCTACTAAGTTTAATGAGTTTAATCAATTAAACAAACTCTGCAGTTCTTGATGGAATTAGATGACATTTATCAACCTGTTAGGACCAATCTATTAACAAGGGATCCTCTACCCACTATTAAAACTACTTTTCAATTATACCTAAGAGAAGAATCTCATATAGGATCAAATAATATATCAAAAATTCCTAATGTCGGCTTTGCTGCTAAGACAAATAACTTTAATGATAACAAGAAAACATTTAATAAAGGTCCTAATCCAAATCTCAAGTGTTCTCATTACAATAAGATTGGATATACTGTTGATAAATGCTTTGAACTGCATGGTTATCCTTCCAATTATAGACAAAAACCAAATCAAAGTGGTCAGTGGTCTAGGTCTAACAACTCTGCTTGTGAATAACTTTGTGAGTGATAAAGGTGCTAGTTCTTTGAATTCTTTGACTGATGATCAGTTTTCTAAATTGCTAGGGTTGCTAAATGAGAATAAAACAGAGGACACTAATAAGTCCAATGTAGAGGTAAATGCTTTAATTCCTTTTCTTCATTAGGGTGGTACAAAAATGCCTTCTGTTTTAACTCAAAAAGTTTTTCAACACAGAAACTGAATTGGATTATTGATTCTGGTGCAAACCAGCAAATGGTATGACTAGTGAAAATATATTCAATTTAGTTGATGTTTCTGAGTATAGTATATCTGTTAAGCATCCAAATGGAACTGATGCTAAAGCCACTAAAATTGGTTGTCTAAAATTTATCAGATTTTGTGATTCTAAAAGATGTTTTTGTAGTCCCTGAATACTATGTAAATCTCATCTCTGTGTATAAGCTTGCTAAAGAAAATAAACTTAAGGTAGTATTCTAGTGCAAACCAGCAAATGGTTATGACTAGTGAAAATATGTTCAATTTAGTTGATGTTTCTGAATATAGTATATCTGTTAAGCATCCAAATGTAACTGATGCTAAAGCCACTAAAATTGGTTGTCTAAAATTTGTCAGATTTTGTGATTCTAAAAGATGTTTTTGTAGTCCCTGAATACTATGTAAATCTCATCTCTGTGTATAAGCTTGCTAAAGAAAATAAACTTAAGGTAGTATTTCATGAAAGTACTTGCTATATTCAGGATTCATGCTTAAAGAAAACCCTGGTGACTGGTAGCCAAACTGATGGTTTGTATTTTTGTGATAACACTCTTAATTCTGGTTTTTCATATTTGAGTAGGACTGAAATATAAAGCTCTAGCACTCTAGACTGGGTCACCCTGCTGAACAAGTGTTAAATGTGTTACAAATTAAGTTTGTGTCTAATGATATTAAACCTTGTGATATATGTCACAAAGCTAAGCAACATAGGGTTCCCTTTCGACTTAGTGACCATAGGTCAACTAAAGTTGGAGACCTTGTCCACCTAGATGTATGGGTTCCATACACAGTCACTAGTATAGAAGGTTACAAATATTTTCTCACGATTGTTGATGACTTTACTATACCTGTGTAGGTTTATTTAACGAAATCAAAATCTGAAGTTTTTGAAAATGTACAAAGTTTTTACAATCTGGTACAAACTCAATTTGAAGTTAGTATCAAAGTGCTTAGAAGTGATAATGGGTCTGAATTTATTAATTCTCAAATGTATGCCTTTGTTAAACTAAAGGGGATTATTCATCAAGCTTCATGTACATATGCTCCACAAAAAATGGTGTTGTGGAGAGGAAACATGGACACTTGTTAAACATTGCAAGAGCTTTATTGTTTCAGTCTAAAGTTCCTATAAAATACTGGTCTGAATGTGTGCTCATTGCTTCTTACTTAATTAACAGGCTTCGTTCTTCTGGCTACATGGTTGTTCTCCTTATGAAAAGATGTTTGGTTTTAAACCTTCTCTTGATCACTTGAAAGTTTTTGGTTGTCTTTGTTTTTTTTTACTGTTTTAGAGAATTATGATAAACTTGAAGAAAGAGCTGAAAATGTGTTTTTATGGGGTACTCTAATTTTAAAAGGGATATAAAGTCTAGAGTTTAGATCAAAAGAAATTCATATTTTCTAGGGATGTTGAAACCGTGTTTCCCTTTAAAAATGATTCATGCCTTGATCTAAACAATCTAAACAACTTAAATCAATTAAATTTTTTTGATAACTTTGAATTTTCAAATGATACAAATCCCGATGATAAAGTGAAGGGTTATGTTGATTCAACTACTGTGACTCAGCAACACAGTGATGAAGTTGAATCAACTGTAGATAGTGATGCTCAACAGTCATCAGGGACTGATGATGTAACTGGCATTAATGAGTCTATAAGTGTTGAAACTGATCCAGTGAGGGCTGAGTCTAGTACTGCTAATGATGGGTTAAACCTTCATGAGGGTAATCAAACTACTAGAAGATCCACTAGATCTGCTTCTGTTTCTAAAAGATTTGATGACTTTGTTGTTGGCAATGCTAGATAAAGTTATGATAAATTTGTTGATTATTCTAACTTGCCTAATGAAAATGTTTGTCTTGCTGCTAATATTAATAAAATCTTGAACCTCGCACTTATAAAGATGCTATTAAAGATAAAATTTGGATAGATGCTATGAATGATGAATTGTTTGCTTTATATAATAACAATACTTGGGATATTGTTGATCTTCCTAGTGGTAAAAAACCTATTGCATGTAAATGGGTGTTTAAAGTAAAATACAAATCTACGGGTGAAATTGATAGGTTTAAGGCTAGGCTTGTTGCAAAAGGGTTTAATCAAAGCGTGGGCATAGATTTTGAGGAAATATTCTCCCATGTTGTTAAAATGGTAACCGTTAGATGTGTCATTATTCTCTCTGTTCAAAATAATTGGCCGCTATATCAACTTGATGTAAATAACGGTTTTCTCTATGGTAATCTTAGGGAAGAAGTTTATATGACATTACGTGATGGTTCGAAAATTGAAAATCAAAATAAAGTATGCAAATTGAATTAGTCTTTATACGGGATAAAACAAGCTCCACGTATGTGGAATGAAAGACTTGTTCATGTGTTGGTTAAAATTGGTTTCGTTAAGTCAAAATGTGATCATTCCATGTTTATTAAGTCTGAAAACTCTGTCTTTATTGTTCTTCTAGTTTACGTTGATAGTATTGTGCTGAATGGACACTGTGAAGGGGAGATAAATAAGATTAAGAATCTTTTGACAACTGAGTTTTTAATTAAAGATATTGGTTTACTAAAGTTTTTCCTTGGAATTGAAGTGATTAAAGTTAATGATGGTGTCTACCTTACCGAAAGAAAGTATTGTATGGATTTGTTAAATGAATATGGGATGCGTGGAAGTAAACCCACTAGTTGTTCTATACATTAAAATCATGTTTTGACAAATTTAACAATGAAGGCTTCTAAAACCGTTGATGTTACTCAATATCAAAAACTGATAGGTAAACTGATTTACCTATCACATACTAGACCGGACATTGCTTATTTGGTTCATTATTTGTCTCAATTCATGCATAAGCCAACTGAGGCACATACTCAAATTGCCTTCAAGGTGTTGAGATACTTAAAAGGTGCTCCTGGTAATGGCATTTTGTTTAAAATGGGCAGTACATTTCATTTAACTGCATTTGCAGATTCGGACTGGGCAAAATGTGTTGACAACCGAAGGTCGGTCACTGGTTTTTGCATATTTCTTGGTGAATCTTTGATTTCTGGGAAAAGCAAGAAACATAGTGTTGTGTCAAGATCGTCTGCTGAGGCAGAGTATTGGTCCATGTGCAGTGCTACATGTGAAGTGTTGTGGCTGATAAACGTTTTAAGGGAGTTAAAAGTTGATGTGCATATTCTTGTTGTGTTGAAATGTGATAATACAGCAGCCTTATCCATTGCTGCCAACCTTTCATTTCACGACATAACCAAACACTTTGAAGTTGACTTATTTTTCTTAAGAGAAAAAATTGCTTCAGGTTTGGATAAGACTATTGGAATCAAATCTGAGCATCAGTTGGCAGATATGTTCACTAAAGGCTTGCTGCGGAAAGTCCATTCCGAAATGTGTAAGTCTTTGGGTCTTACTAATCTCTTTACACATTTAAACTGAGTGGGATGTTAATATACAGTTCAAATGTCCCTTTATTTATTATAAATCTTCTAATCCTTTTTTGTTTTTGGTTGTGAGGTTTGGCGTTTTAGGTTCCGTCCTTGTGTCGGGCTTATCTGGAGTTGGGCTGCTGTGTATTGGGCTTGTAGCCGACAGAGTTGTTGAGGCTTTTAGGGTTGCTGGCTTGCTATATAGTTTAGGTTGTTCCAAGTGCTGAGAACTCACTCGAGCTCTTCATTCTCTCATTTCGTCTTCTTGCATGCTTGATTGGTTCCCTCATATTCACACGTTCCATTCGTGAGCTTAGGGTTTTATCTTTATCTTGTAAGATCATCCCATTGGAGATCATTTGATCATTTGATTAACCAGTCAATCTCTGATGACTGGTTCATCTTTCCTTTGTACTTATCTCTGAGATTTCATAATAAATCAATATTTGTACCTTTGATATTTGAGCTTTGACACTTTGAGACAATATTAATCTTCTGTGTCATTTATAACATTTTTACGGTTCGAGCTGGAAATATCAACGCTTCATGGATCGCCTAATGATTATGAGGCAGAGGCGCAGGGTGGCCTTCTTTGTATTCAAAAGTCCCTTTATAATTTATAATTTACTTGCTACACTTTTAGGCAATATGTAAAGGTCAACTAAACTGTTTGCATAAACATCGCCTTTCACATCCGAATCCCAAAACTTCAATTGTGTATGCATGTTATTATGGATGTTAGAAAGTACAAAGGACACTTAAAATACAGAAGCAGTCTTTAACCAAATTGCAAATACCCCAAATATTTAACTTTGACATGAGCCTGTATTCCTCCCCTTGCTTGTTTGTACAGTCAAACTATCATCATTTTTTTAAGAAAGCAATAGTAATATAGAAGAGAAGTGACCATTTTGACTCATTTGAGCTTAGTCTTTTTATAATCTCAAACAGATACTATGGATTAAACAAGGAAATTTAGGTAAAAGTGGATGGGTCAAACGGGCGAAAGCCATCATACCTCTGCCTTTGAAATCCCCAATTGAAAACCCCCAATTCTAACGTTGAATTTTGCAATGAAGAAAATCCAAATGCACGTGAATTAAAAACCTAAAAGAGGTGGATTTCTGTAGCATTCGAATAATTAAACATCTCAACCTATAATAAAAATATGAGTATTAATACATATAGAAAGTCATAGCCAACTAACCGAAAATTGCGGTTCGGTAACAATATTGATGTGCGGCATTAAAAATGTGTAGTTGTGACCAATTTCTATAGTTACCAAATGACTAGCAACATAAAATCAAAATGTAAACTTGCAAACAAAATTTTAGTTATTTTATAGGGTTATAATCACAGGTTATTATCCATTACTTTTTTTTTAACGGACAACGAATCCTCCAAATTGGCTACTGGCGAAATTCACCACATCGGGATACACTTGCCTTCGAACCGGGAAAACCCTCACCTAGGACCGAAGCCTGTGAACACTCGCCCGAAGGCACAACAGTGCGGTGAGATAAAACCCGCTCAATTCAAGGATCGAACTAGCGATCTCCACCTATTCGCCATTACTTTTAACAAAGACTTTTATCATGCTTCCCAAAAGTTCATATGTGTGCGAAAAAAGATGAAGCAACTGTTGAGTCAACTTAATACCATACCCAATCATTAAACCAAACAAAGGTAACAATATTCACGAACCCCAACTTAATGAGGTCATACTCAGCAGAAACAACATTGTCACAAATACTTAATTAAATTGCAGTCTTGTAACCAAAGTCAACATTTAGGAAACCAAAAATACTAAATAAATAAAACTTAGGCTATAGGGTGAAATCATGATCCCCTGGTTTATAAATCTAATATATATATATATGTATATATATATATATATATACATGTATAAAAGTTAAACAATAGGTTCTAAGTTCCAAATTGTAAGCTGAACCCTTAAGCCGTAAAACCCAAACCGTGAACCATATATATGCCGGACTTGCTTGGAAATAGGCGCTTTCGATTGAGCGGTTTAAACATCCCTATTTCAACAAACAAAAAAGACAATAAAAACACAAAAAAAAATCTGAAACAAACTCTCAATATTTCTTGATCTATAATATCAAACAAAAAAACTACCAAAAAAATAGATAACCCCCTATAATTTGAGCAAAGAATTCTTGAATTCAAAAGCTGAAACATACCCAAATTAAGAACCTAGGCAAAAGATCATAATTTAAGAAGATTTTGATCTCTTTTACAATTAAGCATAATAACAATTGTTGTAATACAATCACCAAATAAATTAGCTAAATGAATACATCTATGGAAGCCCCAACTAAATGAACAAAAACCCCAAAAATTTAAGCAATCAAGAACCCAAGAAAATGTAATTGAAGAACCAATAACCCCAAAAGTGTAATGATATGAGTTACATTTAAATGTTAGTAGGAATCCATTACCGTAACAACTCAGTCTTCTCTGAAAGATTCAAATGGATCGAAAGAAGAAAACGAACACTGTTTTTGTGATGAACTACCACGACTCTTTTCTATTTTTTATTTCCAATGATTCAAAGAAAATTGTGTACAGACTCTTGATTAAATACTCCAAACAAATTTGAACAAAAAGCAAAACTAACCTATTAGACTTAGGAAAGGAAATCTAACTAGATAGATAATAAAATAAGTTATAAAGATAAATTGAACTTTTGAATATATATCATCCAGTAGCATGGCCGACACCAATCTTGACTCTCACATTGATTGCAGCCCAAACCAATTAATAATTTAACACAACTTTGTATGCTGGGCCATGATACCGGGCCAAATAATTATAATGGGCCAACAATCACCCCCCCTAATTTTTGACCCGGTTCCAACAAATCTTCGACGCCCAAAAGATTTCTCATCTCTTCAAACTTCAGCCTCGGTAATGCCTTGGTAAGGATGTCAGCTCTTTGCTCTTCTCCACTCACATGCTCAATTTCAATCAACCCGTTTCCTACGCATTCTCTTATAAAATGATATCGAGTATTAATATGTTTACTCCTACCATGAAACACAGGATTTTTCATGAGCTCAATCGCAGATTTATTATCGACTTTCAGTTTCACTTTGTTTACTTCCCAGCCGGTTAACTCGTTCAATACATTTTGCAACCATATCGCTTGACACGCGATTTCCGTGGCAGCCATAAATTCTGCCTCACAAGACGATAACGCAACCATCTGTTGTTTTTTACTAGCCCAAGCAACCGGTCTGGTTCCGAGAAAGAAAACCATACTGGTTGTACTTTTTTCATTGTTGCGATCGGTAGCGTGACTACTATCGCTATAACCAACTAATTCCTTTCCTCCTTTCTTGCAATAACGAATCCCATAATATACGGTTCCCTTCACACACCGTAAGATATGTTTAATTGCTTGTAGGTGATCTTCTTTCGGTGACGCCATGAACCGACTCACTAATCCAACCGAATAGTTTAGATCCGGTCTCGTATGAGTTAAGTAGCGAAGACAACCGACTAGTCTCCGATAATATGATTCGTTCATATCTGCACCAGTCCCTTCCTTGGTTAAGACCAATTTAGGTTCCATTGGATACTTACTGGCATTGCAATCCTTCATACCACCTATTTCTAGTACCTTTTTAGCATATGCAGATTGTTTCAAAGTTGTGTCATGTTCACCTTGATTGACTTCAATGCCTAAATAATATGACAATATCCAAGACTTGACATTTCAAATTTAGACTCATTTGTTTAGTGAAGTCTTCTATCAATTTAAGATTTGTACCTGTGACTAGTAAATCATCAACATAAATCGCCACTACTAATAACCCACTTTTGTTTATTCGCTTGTAAATGGCAGCCTCATACGGACACTTTACGAAACCAATTTCTTTCAAGGTTTGATCCAACTTATGGTTCCAAGCTCGGGGTGCTTGTTTCAAACTGTACAATACCTTATCTAGCCGGTACACTAAATTTTCTTTCCCTTTTTTACGAAACCTTCAGGTTGTCGGACATAAACTTCTTCGTTCAAAACTCCATGAAGAAACGCATATTTCACGTCCAAATGATGAACTTTCCAACCTTCCCGAGCTGCAATTGCAAGAATTAAGCGTACTGTTTCCATCCTTGCTACGGGAGCGAATACTTCGTCGAAGTCTACACCGTGTTCATGAATGTAACCCTTCGCGACTAACCTTTCCTTATGTTTTATAATATCGCCTTTCGCATCACGCTTCAATTTAAAAACCCACTTCAGCCCGATAGCTTTGTGACCGGGCGGTAGCTTCGTCAAATGCCAAGTCTTGTTCCGCTCGATCGAGTCAACTTCTTGTTTCATAGCAAACAACAACTTTGAGTCTTTCGCGGCTTCTTCGTACCTTGTCGGTTCTCCTTCCAACTGAAGGTTCTCAATCTCCTGTAGCATGACAAAATCATCAAAATATTTAGGTGGGTTAATTTGTCGAGTGGACCTCCGTAATGGATTTTGGAGAGCATCTTGATTTTTTCAGGTTCTTCATTCTCATGGTTTGGGCTTTGTGAATTTGCATCTGTTGGATCAACTTCATGCAAATTTTCAACATTTATTCTTGAGTCCACTTGAGTATCACTAGATATTGCGTCTTGATTTAACGAAGACACTTCCACTGATGCATTATTATTTCTAGTTGAAGGTGTGGTACTTTGATTGGGTACCATCACTTCTGAATATAATTCCTCTTCACCTTCAACAATAAAGTCGTCCCATGCATATTCATGATTTCCATTTTTTTCAACATGTTTTGACCAATCACACGCTTTTGTTTCATTAAATTTTACATCCCTTGATTCCACCACTCGACCTCTTTCAATATCATAGCAACGATGTCCTTTTGTTCCATTTGCGCATCCCAAATGCACCATAGGAATGCTACGATCATCTAGCTTCGGGATATGCGGAGTTGTCACCGTTACATAAGCTTGACAACCAAAGACTTTTAGCCGATCCGATTCAGGTTTTAAACCCGTTAAAGCTTCAAATGGAGTTTTATCCTTTAGCGCCTTTGTGCCGATCCGGTTCATCAGAAACACTGCATGTCGAACAATCTCTCCCCACATATTTTGTGGAACTTTCATCGCCTTCATCATACTACGAGTCGAACCAAGAATGGTTCGGTTTTTTCGTTCAACTACGCCATTTTATTGTGGCGTGTACAGAGTGGTCAAGTTCCTCCTAATTCCTTCTGAATCACAATAATCACTAAATTGTTTCGAGGTAAACTCACCTCCTCGATCAGTCCGTAGTGTTTTAATTTTTAAGCGAGTTTTGTTTTCGATCAACGCCTTAAACTTTTTAAATATAAGGAATGCTTCATCTTTAGACTTAATCAAGTAAACCCATGTAAACCTGCTGAAATCATCGACAAAAAGAATAAAATAACGGTTACTGCCAGGTGTAACGGGTGTGATAGGACCACAAATATCCGAGTATACGAGCTCAAGGGGTTGACTTGCTCGATATGTGGATTGTTTCGGGAACGACAATCGGTGTTGTTTTCCCACTAGGCAAGCTTCACAGATTTGTGAATTCTTCTTTATGAGAGGTACTCCTTCCACCATATTCTTTGTAGTCATCTCATGCAGAACATGAAAGTTGGCATGTCCAAACGAGCATGCCACAACCAATCTGTTTCATTCATATGTGTCGCTAAACACACTAAGGTGACAACATCAAGTGTTACCTTATATAACTTGTTTACGGAACGTTGTACTTTGATTAACAATCTCCGATCCTTTCCATAAAGCTATAGGAACTCATCCTCCATGACCACTTTGCATCCCCTCTCTGTAAGTTGCCCAAGACATAGTATGTTACTACGTAACTCGGGTATAAAGTACACGTTTGTGATCACCCGTTGCTCCCCAATTTTACATTGCAAAGTCACAGTTCCTTTCCCTTTTATTTCAACTTGCGACCCATCACCGAATGATACTCTTCCTTTGATACGATCGTCAAGTTCTGTGAAGTGTGATTTTACCCCGGTCATGTGATTGGAAGCGCCATTATCCAAATACCATAAACCGGTTTTGGTGCTATAGTTTCTTGGTACAATTTTCTTCTCATTCAATAGTACAAAATTCTTTTTTTCTTGAATAGTGACGGCCATTAGAAGCTGCTCATCACCTCCGTTTTCGGCGAAATTAACTTCTTCATTTTTTGTACCGGGTTCGGGACACTCGTTTGCATAGTGTCCAAGTTTTTTGACATTTATAGCATGTTACCTTGGGTTTATCTCGAAACGTCGGTCTGTCGTTGCGACCTTGTGAACTAAACCTACCCCCACGGCCTCTTGAAGATCCTCGGCCTCGGCCTCGTCCTCGTCCTCTTCCCCGACCCCTATCGGAATTACCTCTACCGTGTCCCTTACCACTTTCATTGTTTTGCTTTGAGGAACCTTCTGAACGTGAGAACAATAGTTTATTTTGATTGTCACCTACTAGTTTCCTCATCTTTGTCCTTTCCTCAAACGCCTTAAGCCGACCAATAGCTTCTTCAAAAGTAAGGGTTTCGAGGTCGGTGGTTTGCTCAATAACTGCAGCGATGGGTAAATACTTATCGGGTACAGAGTAAGGAGTTTTTTCACAAGGACTTCATCTTCAAGACTCGACCCAAGACTCTTGAATTGGTTTGCACACTCAAAAGCTTTCCGGCAAACTCCTCAATAGTGTCAGAATCCTTCATCTGCAATCCTTCTAGTTCACTACACAAAGTCATTAGTCGAGCTTTTTTTACACGATCTGCTCCGAGATAACGAACTCGTAAAGCCTCCAAACATCTGCTGGGTCTTTGTGTTTTGCCACCTGAAGCAAAACATCTTCGGGAATCGACTGGAAAATAAGAGCCTTAGCGGTGTTCTTCAACCTCTTCTCAGCGGCACCACCGTTCACCGGATTTATGACTTCCTCCAAGCCATGTGCCGCCAACACCGTTTCCATCATAATGGACCATGCGGTGTAGTTTGTAGCCGTTAACTTCGGGCATCGTAGAGACGCACTACCCGAATCTTTAACCACGATAGCGAATGGTCCTTGAACTTCTTCACCATCGACCATCTTCTTGTAACACCTTAATACTGATGCGAAATCTCCTTGTGTAATCGAGGGTTAGCCGATCACACGTCTTCAACCTTGAAGCTCTGATACCAATTGAAAGATTCAATTGGATCGAAAGAAGAAAACGAACACGGTATTTATGATGAACTATCACGACTCTTTTCTATTTTTTATTTCCAATGATTCAAAAAAAATTGTGTACAGACTCTTGATTAAATACTCCAAACAAACTTGAACAAAAAGCAAAACTAAACTATTTGACTTAGGAAAGGAAATCTAACTAGATAGATAACAAAAAGCAAAACTAACCTCAATGCATTACCACGATCGTCTTATCAAAGGGAAAAACAAAATCAACAATTAACCAACTATAAATTACCAAGAAACAAAAATCTATAAATACAAACCGAGAAACGAACGAAAAATTAGAAAATTGCCTTTTATAACGTCGGTTGAAAGGAAACGGGATAAAGAAGATATACCACGAGACACTTGTCAAAGTCTGGCAAGAATACATGTTACATTCCTTTTTTTTTTAAGCGTGACTTTCAATATCTACGTGGACTATTGGTCACCGGGTTCCCATCAAGGATGGTTACCCGTCAGCCCAGCATTCACAGATGCGATGTTCTATCGGGCTCCGGCTACCGCTCTGACTAACCTTCACCCGGAAACCATACTGCCCTCACATGAGAGTCTCGCTGGGATAACAGCTGGTAAAACCGGGTTGCCCTCCGAATCGAACCATGCCTCGATAGAAAACGATCCATCATCGGAACGTCTCACACCTTTTGCCCAAGCCGAGAGTCGAACCGGAGTCTCCAAGGAGAAACCGACCCAACTTACCCAACTGGGCTAGAGTGGGGGATATTACATTCCTTATTGTACAACAAAACATTGCCTAAATAAAGCACAAACAATCAATAATAGCATAGTAGGGTTACTTATTATATATTATATATAATATACATAAAATAAAAGCAAAGAATATGTATAGTGTTGTATTACATCTAATGAATATTTTACAAGTTTATTAACTTTTTTGTCCTTTATTTCGTCATTTAGTATAAATTTTTTTATTTATAACCCATGTAGTTTAACTATTGTATTTTTTTCTTTTACTTTAATCAAATTATTTTTTACCCCTAAATAGTTTTTTAACAAACACGTTAACACGTTTTAGACATATTTTTTAATTTTTCTTTCTCTTTGTTGAACGAGTGTGACAGGTTTTTTTAGTTTAATATTTTTTAACAAATACGCCTATACAAATTTATTTATCGGTTGTCATAGTGTGCTATACCTTGTGGAATTCCAACCGCGTCTATACGCAACACACGAATAACTACGACCCTAGTTTATATTATAATTATAAATAAATATAAATAGAAATTGACGCATAATCTTATCACAGAATCTTATCACCAGCGACAACTTGCATCATTGTTTGGCATCTAGTAAAATGAGAACCACCATGAGTTGTGATTGATGATATTAAAAGCCAATAAAACAATATAATGATTGTGTTTTTATTAATAACATTTTGTTTTTTAGTGACAAATGGGCATATTGGTCTTTATACTATACCTCTAATAATTGGTATGATTATTGATTTTATTAATTAATAAGATTGTTTTTAAAAAAAATTAAACATCCATTATTGATTTTCTTTTAATTCTCATATAATTTTTTATTTTAATTCTCAGTTGGTTTTTTAAACATAAATTATTAATTTTGTTTTAAATATGAATTGTAATTCTCAGTTGATTTTTTTACGCGCGGTTTTTAACTTTTTTACGTGCGGTTTTTTACTTTTTCTCACGCCTCTTTTTAAACTTTTTCATACGCTGGTTTTAAACTTTTTTACGCGCGGTTTTAAACTTTTTTAACGCGCAGGTTTAAAAACTTTTTTTGCGCGCCGTTTTAAGTTTTTTTTGCGCGCGGTTTAAAACTTTCTTTACGCGCCTGTTTAGAACTTTTTTTACGTACCGGTATAAAACTTTTCTATGCGCGTATTAAACTTCTTTTACGCGCCGGTATAGAACTTTTTTACGCACGGTTTTAAACTTTTTATACGCGCCGGTTAAAAACTTTTTTTACGCCTCGGTTTTAAACTCTTTTAGCGCCCCGGTTTTAAACTTTTTTACGCGCCGGTTTTAAACTTTTTTGCGCGCCGGTTTTGAACTTTTTTTACGCCCCGGTATTAAACTTTTTTTACGCTCGTTTTTATACTTTTTTTACGCGTCGGTTTAAAACGTTTTTTACGCGTCGGTTTAAAACGTTTTTTACGCGCGGGTTTAAACTTTTTTTACGCGCCGGTATAAAATATTTTTTTACGACCCGGCTTTAAAACATTATTTACGCCAATTTTTTTTACGGTTTTTAAACTCTTTTACAAAAAACTAGTGGGATTACCCGCGCTCCGTGGCGGGAATTCGATTCGGTTCGTCAAGGTATCGGCCCAACTCTCGTATGTTTACAATACCGAAAAATAAAGCAAAAAGAAAGCTAACAAACGTATTAAAAAAACCAAATTAGCAAAATCATTAAAAACTTGTATCACATATATAGTGTGGGGTATAAACATGAAAAGTAAAAGAAAAAAATTATTTATTTATTTTTCTTCGCACCAAAACCAACCATATCAAACTAACCTACATTTTTTACTACACAATAGACAATAATGACTAATTAAAAGTTGCAGCTTAACAAAATTTTGCTCTGAAAAAGAAAGTTAAATTGAACAATCAGGAAGAAGCACCGACATAGCATATTAATATTATGTATAATAGATATTTTTACTAAAAACATTTTTTTTAGATTTTAAGAGAGAGAGAGGGTAGATATGACATTTTGATAGATGAAAAACTCTGATAAGACTTTAAAAATAGAGAGAGAGAAGACATGACATTTTAAGTAAATTAACAAATTAACCTTTAAAAATTAAAATAATAGTGTATAGGTGGCATGATCTGATTGGTAGAGAGTGATTCTCGCGGTTCTCGCAACTGGGGATGGTTTTCATTTGAACCGATCCCGATATATATATACATAGGATTCGGTTCAAATAATAACTACCACAAGTTGCGAGAACCGCGAGAACTTTTCGATCCGGGGCGAGTTGGGCCAAAAAATTTTGCAAAACGTAGATAAAAATATTATAAACACAGCTGTAAAAAAATTTAAATAAATTGTCGAGTCAGTAGTTGTGACTGATGCAAGTTTTTTTTACACCTCAATAGATTTTTTTTACTTTATTTTACAGATATGTTTATAATATTTTCATCTACGTTTGTGTAAAAAAAATTTGGTCAACTCGCCCAGATCAAAAAGTTGTCACGGTTCTCGCAACACGTTGTGGTTCTCATTTTAGCCCATCCCTATATATATATATATATATATATATATATATATATATATATATATATATATATATAGGGCGATGATCATGAGAAAACTAGGTATAAATGAGAAAACTAGAAAACTAACTCAAAAAGCCAAAAAAAGCATAAAAAACATACATTTTTTTTACAATTTTTTTATAAAAAATCGTTGGATTTTATGTATAAAAAAAACTTTTTTTTCAAAAAAAAAACTTGTACTGCACATGTGCACTATACATGTACTACACATGTGCATTATATGTTTATGTTGAACATGTGCATTATATGTTTTTTTATTTTTTTTTAAGTTTTTTTATATAATATATATAGCGAATTTTAATTAAAAAAAATTAAAAAAATTTGATGTGTTTTTTTGGCTTTTTTAGTTAGTTTTTTAGTTTTCTCATTTAAACTAGTTTTCTCATGATCCATCCCATATATATACATATATATATATATATATATATATATATATATATATGTGGGAATTATAGAGAGAAAACTCATTTAAGTTAAAAAAAACTCAATTTTTTTACCAAAAATCAACTTTTTCAAAAAAAAATTAAATATTAAAAAAAAAAACTTGTTTTTTTTCATTTACGGCAGATGCTGCTGTAAAAAGTGATGTCATGCTTATGTGATCACCATTTTACAGCTACTGTAACGGGCCGAAAAACACCACTTCGATTTTTTTTAATTTTTTTTACAGCAGTGTTTTCTAACATTTCAATCTAGGGGTGTGAAAAAAAATGGTGGACAAACTCGCACGGAAGGTCGAGTTCTCTACGTTCTCACATCTCGGAGAGGTTTCCCTTGATATTGATAAACACACAAGGATGGGTTAAAATGAGAACCACCATGAGTTGCAAAAATCGCGAGAACCTTTTGATCTGGGGCGAGTTGAGCCAATTTTTTTTTTGCATAAACGTAGATGAAAATATGATAAACACATCTGTAAAAAAAAGTAAAAAAAAATTGTCGAGGTGGTAGTTTTGACTGATACAAGTTTTTTTGCGCCTAAGGTAAATTTAAATTTTAAAATTTACGCTCAAACGTTAAAAAACTTGCATTAGTCAAACTACCGCCTCGAAAAAAAATTACTTATTTTTACAAATGTGTTTATAATGTTTTTATCTACGTTTGTGCAAAAGTTCTCGTGGTTCTCGTAACTCATGGTGGTTCTCATTTGAACTGGATCATATATATATATATAGTGAGAGGTTAACATACAATTGGGCTTAACGTACATTGCGTACGCTGGGCTTTATCAACGTGCGACTTTACTTTTTAACATGCGATTTGTGCTGATATTTAGGTTTAAGGTTTTTTGAACCTTGCGATTTTCATTTTTTGTATCATAACATGATATTTAGCCCAGCGTACGCAATATACGTTAAGGTATATTGTACGATATACTTTCTTCTCTCTTGATTTGTTGTTGTTCTTTTTTATGCCATTGGTTTAATCTTTTTAGTTTTCTTATTTATTTTTATATAACAAGCTTTTCATTTGATTCGTTTTTTTTGTTTATGTCCGGTATTTATTAATTTATTAAGTTTTTTGGGTTTTTTTGTGTGTTTTTTTGAGTTTTATTTTAATCAAATAATTTTTTATATCATTATGGTGTGCATACTTTTATATATGTTTTGATATAAATTTTATTTAGAACTGATCTGGTGCAAAGCACTTTGACCTTGTTAAATTCAAATTTGATATACTCACAGATATTAAATTTAGGGTTATTTTGTCAACGACACAGTGGCGGACCTGTGGAGTTTTTTCTTACGGGCGAAACTTTTTAGTAGTCATTAGTTTATCGCTATATAATTATTTTTTTCGGGTGCGATTCAGGTCGGATCGGGTCACATGATTAGGCTAGCCGGTGTGGGGTTCGGCGTGGCCTCGGCAAGCCTCGTCGCCGCCCCCAAGACCATTTCGCCCCCCCCCCCCCACGTCGTCGTAATCGCTTGAGCTAGCCGTTGAAGACGGCCCTCCCCCTCTCACAAACATATATACATACAACATATACATATATATTTTAGGCTCATCCCCCATTTCCATACCTCCATCTTCTTTGCCCCATCCTCACACCGATCTATATGGCGCTTACGTGACGGATCATCCTCCAATGATGGGTCATCACCATACCACTTTGCGTTACAGTAAAAACCAATTTAGATTTCATATATATACAAAAGTACATCAATCACTCAATTTATATTAATAACCTTTTACAAGTCTCATAGGTTTCTAGTATCATTTAATATATTTAAAATATGAACTTATAACTTTTATGGATTTTGATTAAATTTAAAGAAATATATATAGCCTATAATAATTTATGGACTTACAAAGTGTTAGAATGCTAAATATGGCAAACATAGGAAACTGAATAATTGCATCTTTCTTTCTTTAGGCCATGCGTAATGGGTATTATAGGAGCTTGAAATAGTTTGATGGTTTGATAACGCTCTTAACACCACCCCCTAGGCGTTATAGGGGCATGAAGAGTGGAGGGCATTTCTAGAGTAATATCTAAAGAGTAGGAAAAAATGAAAAAAGATGAATGAATTGGCATTAAAAGTCATTAACCGTTACACATTCTTTAAAAAGATGTTACAATACTAATGTGACGAAAAATACCCCTTAAAAAGTATTATCCATTACGTATGGTCTTAGTGATTACAACTAACTAATGAAACTAATCAGTGCCTTTCCATTTATTTTTCAATCCATCTTCATTTGAACAAATAAAAAACCCGCGCGCGTTGCTGCGCGAGTACATTGCAAACATCGAACGTATTAGTCCAAACGTTGTATCATGTGTTAAGCATATGAAAACGCTCGTTTCGACATATTCGATTAAACTCAATGTAACCTTTGGTTGCATTGCGATTGGAACAAAACGTAAATGTATAATCATAACGTATTATATATAACCCAACAAACTTAAATTTATATCGTCAAGTCAAAACGTATTATATATGGCCCAATTCATATGTAAGAAACATACAAAATAAAACACAAAAGTAATACCAAATTTACATGGAAACGTAAAACTGCAAAGTTTAAAGTTGAAGGATCCGTATAAAGTATATGGTCCAAAAATGTAAATTACCAAAGTAAAGGCCAAAAATATAAGTTACGAAAGTATGGGATACGAAAAGAAAAATTTTAAGTGCTAAAATGCAAATTACAAAAGTATAATATTAAAAAGCAAAAAATATTAAAGTTAGGGGTTGGTGGTGGAATATCCATCGACATTCTATGGATTAGCCCAAGCATTAGGTGATGCGTTAACCATGTGAAAATGTGCGTTTCAACGTATTTGGTTTTACTCAGTGGAACATATATAAGCAGTGCGGTTCAATCAAAGTTGTGGTGAACCGAACGTTGCGTCGCGTTTGCAATTTTTGTCACACTCGTTGCGACAATGACACAAACGTGTTAAATTACATATAAGAAAACATATTAAAACCATATGCCTCACACATTACGCTTTTACGCCTATATGACATTCAAAAAGTATTTTAAAAGAAAGACCATAATTACCTCTCACCCGTTACGACGATGCTTTACAATGACACTAACGTGTTAAAGGGCACATTTGCAAACTTTAAAACCAACATCAAAATGCTATTTCAAACCCGATTATGGCTGTGAAATGGATGTGGCTAGACAATTAAAGAGAAGCGTATGTTGAGTAATATCTGTTATGGAAACCTAAACGTAGGATAAAAAATTGAAAGTCACAAAAAATTAGTTGCTTATTATGAGACATGAATTTGCTTTATTTAGATGAACTTTACGACCTAATAATTTAGTAAATTAATTTAAACTAAAAAGTATAAGAAAAATTAAAGGAAATAAAAAAGAAGAAAAAATGTGTACATGGATCGAACCCTGGTGAGTTCATTTCAAAAATCAAGTAACCACCTAACCAATTGGTCTAAGAAATTGTTTTGTATGAGTGGCAGCATGCAGCTGATATAATGGAGTGGTGGTCGGCGACATTTGAGTTTAAAATAGTATAGAATAGAAATATTTAAATCAAGAGTTGCCCCGCCCAAAGTAATCCCACATTTACGTCCTTTCAACAAAATGGATGTTATATATATTGGAAAGATTTACTAAAAAATAAGTTTTATTTGAGTAGCCTAAGATGGATTATCGAGATGAAATGTGGTACTCCTTATAAATAGGATGAAAGCATTTTATAGTCCTAAAACACAAACTTTCACCGTTTTGTTTTATTAAAATACAATTTAGCATAAAAAATCTAGCATAAAAAGTAGCCTAAGAATGATTATGAAGATGACATGTGTCACTCTTTATAGATAAAATGGAAGGGTATTTTGATCCTAAAACATAATTTCTCACCCTTTGTTTTCTTAAAATACAATACAAAAAAATTTAGCATAAAAAATTTATTACAAAAGAAGAGTGAATTTCAAGTTTTGTCATTTATCTATATACTAAATTTCAGGTGGTATCCTTTATCTTTAAAAATGACGAGTTTTATATTTATTGTTTCAGAATCTTGCATGATATGTAATTTGCTCCTAACCCAGTTATTTTTTTAATGTTAAGTTATGTCATTTGCAAATCACATGAGGGCAGATTAGTTATTTCACACACGCATATAAAACAAAACAAATATCTGACTCTATTGCAAACTGATTTCTTAGTAGGCCACCACCACCACACAACCTCTCACCCACCATCATCAACCAGGTAAACCATCCAAAAACCACCACATTTAAACCCAAAACAACCTTTCAATTTACTACTTTAACGCATACGTAAATATCTAGAGAGACAACATAGAGAGATGAGGGAGATGATGGGTCCGTTTTCCGGCAACTGGCGACGGGGTGACCGGTGACACCCCAAATAACCACACTTTTGTGGAATCGGTGATGACGGGAGTTCAGGCTTCTCCTCCGATGACGCAAGTTCAGTCGTCTTCACTTTGTGGATCTGAGCACACAGTTTCAACAACAACCGAGTTGAGTCGTCTTTTCCAGTGACACCCCCAAACAACAACAAAGTTCGTGGAAAATTAGTAGGCAAGTTCGTGGATCTGAGTATACTCAGATTTTATTCCGTCCAACTCCGGTGACGACATCAAATCAAGCTTCACGCTTCACTGCAATTATACATGAGTGTGATAAGTCTGATTTGCTTTTCAAAAACAAAATAGATATATCTGATTGCTTGACCACTGGGTGATCGAAAATTGTTGTTGAACGGGAAAGTAAAAACAGGGTGACGGCTGAATGGAAAAGGAACAATTTCATAAAATTGTTTAGGGTTTGTTGAAAAGTCAAAGTGATTAAATCACTTTTGAAAATCTGGTGCAACAATTTTGGAGCCCAATTATCATCCACCAACTTCGCGAATGAAGTCTAGCTCAAGTGGTAGGAGAGTTTGAATTCTTATATAAAGACTCAAGTTCAATTCCCACTTGGTGCAAAAAATGAGTGAGGCACTGGTGGGCGATGATAGGAGATCCATGGCAACCTGGGTTCGATCCTTGAGCCAAACGGGTTTTATCGGTAAGTTCACTGTCGTACCTACGGGCGGGTGGTTACCGGGTTTCCCCCGAAGTGGTGGTGGACGACTCGGGTTACTTTCGGAGTACTCCGTTTGTCCAGTGGGTGCCCCGAGAGTACTCGGGATTGATTTGTTTGCCGTTCAAAAAAAAATCATCCACCAACTTCTGGCGAGGTTTGTAGTGATGTTAAGAGTGGTGGTGGGGGACCGATGGTACTGGTAGGAGAGAGAGGTCAAGGGGTATTTGTTTTATTTTTTAATAAATAGGTAAAAAGATAAAAGTACCCTTGTGTAATCAGATTTAACAAAAAAAATTAACTGAGTTAGGATCAGAGGATATAGCATGCAAGATTTTGAAACATTAAATACAAAACTTATCAATTTTAAAGACAAAGGACACTGCTTGAAACTTGATATAAAGATAAAGGACAAAACTTAAAATTCACTCATAAAAGAATGTAGTACAAAAAATTCAACACAAAAAAAATCTAGCACAAAAAATTTCAGTACGGAAATTAAGCACGGAAACGTTTTATATGTGACCCACATACATAAAAATAAGAACGTAAAATTTGAGGGAGTCAAAATAATATTTTACAAAGTTATTATAAATCAAAAGGTGTAAGTGATAACATGCTAAAAGTTAAGGGTAAAAAAAGAAAAGGACCAAATAGAAAAAAAATCACTATAGCATGACATAACATTCGCTACAGTGATTTAGATTTTGTGAAATGTTATAGAGAAATTATTTTCTGAGTCTCTGTGTTTTAGGGGTGTTAACCACTTTAGTTCAAAACCAAAATGTTTAACGCCTTAAGTCCAAATTTTTATGACAGTTAGCTTTTTTTGTTAAGTTTTGTTAAATGACCACATTACCCTTATAATTAAAAAAAACTAGTTTATTCTAAAAAAAAATATGCAAATATCTCTCTCTCTAAACAACCTCCATCCTCCCTCCACCCACACTTCCGCCATCTACACTAAAACACACATTAGAAACGGAGGGGGTTTCAGTCATCTCTTACCAAGCTCAAGCTCACCATCAATGGCGGTACCTAAACCCTACTACAACATATCAACCTACCGTTACAACACCGTACATCTAGAACCACAACGTCATACCATCTCTAGAGCTCCAAAAACTCACTCCGACTCACTGGATCTTCAATGGAATCGAGTGAAAACTTAAGCAAAACACCTAACATCGATTTTGGTTCGGATTTGGGATTTTGTTTCGTATCTGTAATTTTCATCAGAGGCATTGCGAGAAGGGTATAACGGTGGTGCGGTGGTAGGGATGATGGTCATAGTGGTGGAGGTGTGGTGGGTATGGGGTGGGATGATGGTGATAGTGGTGGAGGTGCAATGGGTATGGTAGTGGTGCACTGGTGGGGATGATGTGATAATGGTGGAGGTGTAGTGGTTGAGGGGGGGGGGTGATATGATGAGAGAGAGAGAGAGAGAGAGAGAGAGAGAGAGAGAGAGAGAGAGAGAGAGTGTGTGTGTGTGTGTGTGTTTGTTTGTGTGTGAGTGAGTGTAGGTGTGATAAATTGTGTGTACATGATTCTAATATATATATATATATATATAGTCAATTGTCATTTTAGTCCCTGAGGTTTGTCTGAAATTGTCATTTTAGTCTAAATAGTTTTTTTCTCTTCTGGGTCTCTGAGTTTTCCGTTTCATTGTCATTTTGATCACATTGTATAACTTAGTTTAAAAACCGGTTATAACCAGGGTTACTTTTCCCCATTAACAAAAAAATGTTTCTAAATTACCATTTTGATCCAAAATCATTTTATATATTTTTTCTTTTGATCATATATTTATATTATATATATATATATATATATAAGTAAATTATAATAATTATTACTTTATTATTATTGTTATAAATATATCTCTTTGTTTCTCTCTCAGTTCACCCACCATCAGCACCGCACTAATATCGTCGCCATAACCTTCAACCTCCTACAACCACCACAACACCACCATCCTGTCACAGAACCACCACCCACAACCTTCAACATTCACTTCGGGTACCCCCCCCCCCCCCCCCCCCCAAACCCACACACGCACTAGCAGCTGTCGTTCCAGACATCGGAGGTGATATACGAACCGTCACCGGAAAATTTATAAGCATACAACCAAGCGGGAGACTAACAATACAAATTAGTTTACAAGTCAGTTCACCCACCGCCATCGGTCTTCAACCACCACCATTGTCACCACCCACCCCACCATCACAACCTTTCACCACCACCCACCCCACCACCATCATCACAACCTTCCACCACCTCTGTCTTTTCGGACCAAATCTACCACCTAGCCCACCACCACCACCAACCCCCCCTCTATCTTAAACTCCAATATCAAACAAATCACAAAAATCCCAATGTCTAACAAATCACCACCCCCCCCCCCCCCCCCCCCCAAATCCCTCGGTTTCGACTTAACAAATTACGAAATCACTAAAAACCCCCAAAACCCTTTGTTTCGACTTAACAAATTACCCGGTCATTAGAAGTGAATGCTTTCGCCGGAGATTTTCATGATTTAGGTTTGGAACGACGTCATCGGATCTGTGATTTGAACACTGTCTCTTTTGAAGAAGACATATCAGTTTGTTGATATCGTCGCCACCAAGGGGGTGGTTGCGGAGGTGATGGTGATGTTCTCTAGAGAGAGAGATAGATAGATAACGGTGGTGGTGAATGATGTTGGTGATGGTTGTGAACGATGGTTGTGATTGTGGTCTGAGATTGTAGATGATGGTGGTTGAGGTGGGTGGTAGGTTGCAAAGGTGATATTGATGGTGGCAGAAAAGTCAAGACTTTCTCATGCACTGATATATTTCAATTTTATTTTCTTTTTATGCATCCTTTTTCTTTTATTTTTTATAGAAAATAAGTTTTGGACTAAAATGGCAACTTAAAAAGTTTATAACGAAAATGCCAAAAATACCCCTGGTGAAAACGGAGTTTTTAGACGAAGTTAGTCAATATGATCAAAATGGCAATGAAATGGAAAACTCAGGCATCCAGATGAGAAAAAAACTATTTGGACTAAAATGACAATTTAAGACAAAACTCAGGGACTAAAATGGCAATTTACTCATATATATATTTTATATATAATGTTTTTATAGAATATTACAACTTTTTTGCATTAAAGACTTGTGCCTTATATGTATATAAGAGTTGTATTTTGTGTGCAAATGACTAAATTGCACTCGTAGTTAACAAACTTGGTGGATGGTGTTAAAATTTTGGACTCAAAACTTAAAAAAAAAAAACCTTTAGGGACTCAGGGCATTTAACATTTTTGATTTTGGACTAAAGTGGTTAACATCCTTAAAACAGATAAAACAGATGGAGTCAAAAAATAATTTTCTCAATGATAAATTGCGAAGAACTATTCCTCTATATAAAGGGACACAAGAGTGATAGACTTCGGTGTGTTCGAACTTAGACAAAATGAAAGCGTTATACTATTACATACCATTAATATTCTTAGCCATTTCTATCTTCAAATATTACTTCCTTCATAAACTCCAAAACCTTCCACCAAGACCATGGCTCCCTCCCTTACCTATAATTGGCCATCTCTACCTTCTCAATAAACCACTCCACAGGTCCCTCGCCAAACTCTCGGCCAAACACGGCCCGATCCAACTCTTACAATTTGGCTCACGCCGAGTCCTTGTTGTCTCCTCTCCCTCCGCGGCTGAAGAATGTCTTACCAAAAATGATATCGTGTTTGCAAACCGTCCTCAGCTGCTTGCAGGCAAATACCTTGGCTACAACTACACCAGCCTTGTCTTTGTGCCCTATGGCGACCACTGGCGGAACCTCCGCCGTATCTTCTCTCTTGAAATCCTCTCATCTCATCGACTAAAAGAGTTTGAGCCCATACGCGCTGATGAAGTGCGTCTTTGATGCGCAAACTATATCAATCTTCATCCCAAAAGCCCACTATGCTCCAGGTTAAACCAATGTTGGTGGACCTAACGCTCAATGAAGGAGACTACTTGCCAATAATGAGGTGGTTAGGAGTGAGCAAGTTAGAAAAAAGATTTATCTCTTTGCAAGCAAAACGAGACTTTTTCATGCAGGAGCTGATGGAGGAGCTAAAAGAGAGCATGGGAAATTGTAGTAATGGGAAGCAGAGAAAGAATATGATTCAGATATTATTATCACTGCAAAAATCCGAGCCCGACTGCTACACCGATGAAATGATCCGTAGCATCATGCTGGTAACAATAATCTATTTATTTAAGATTATTTTTACACATTAACAAAGTAATCAAACTATCTTACACACAATATTTTTGCATAATACATAATCCGCAAGTGATCCACCAGTGGTGTACCTAGGTTGGGAGGATGGAGTGGAGTGGCAACCCATGATATATTATTGGTATACATGTGATTTAATCATGAACAACCCCACCAAAAAGGTTTTTATACTGCCCCATGACTATCTCGGAAGCACGGAAACGTCTGGGAGGTGCCGTCTCCCGTCCCGGGGACTGCTAGGGGACGGAAACGGCACGGGGACGGCCGGGAAACGTCCCTGGTAGGTAGGAAACAGCCAGGAAGCGTGCAGGAGAAGGGGACGGTGTATGGGGACGCGCAGGAAACGTTTCCTGCAAGTTTCCTTCATGGCCGGTCCTGAGCAAGTTGAAAGAAACATAGAAGAGTGAAGGGAAAGTGACTGCATTTTTCTCCGGCCAATATTGACGGCTCCTCTGGTGTGGTGGGTGATGTTTTAGGTCAGACAAAGGAAAGAGATGAAGTGTGTTACCTGGGCCTTTTTTGCACGTTCTATCTAGTATGTTATACTAGCCGGGCCTTTTAAATTTCAATCCAGTGGGCCAGTCAAATCAAAGTCTAATACAAAGTTAGAAACCTATCCTTTTAGACATGTGTAATATTTTAGTTAATAGGGTAAGTCTAAGTCATATAACTTTATTAATTTGTTTCGGTTAATCAGATAAAATTATATTATTAATTGAAATTTGAATACTACTTGAAAGCAATTTGCTTATTAACGTTTGATTAGATTAGAAAGATATGGGATTTTTGAGCTTTACATCAATATATAACTATTTTGGGTTTTGTGTTACATTATCTTTGATATATATTTATTTTTTATATGTTTTTATTCCCGTGCCCGTCCTCGCTTCTTGAATTTTTTAGTTTTGCTGTTTCCCGTACCCGTACCCCGTTCCCGTACCCGTCCCAGTGCATCATAGATGACTATATAAACTAACTAAAAATTATAAAAACAACTACGACCATTTTATACAATTAAACAATCAAGCCCATTTAATATAAATATCATTAGAGCTGTAAACAAGTCAAGTGGAACCGAGCCAGACCTAGCTCGAGCTCGGCTCGAACAGAGATTCAGCTGGCTTGGCTTGAGCTCGAATTCTAAATCGAGCTGAAATTTGAGGCTCGAGCTCGAGTCGATAAAACTTCGAGCTAACTCAGCTTGGCTTGATCTAGCTCGAACTAACCAAGAATTATAAGATTTACTAATTAAAAAGCACTTAAAATGAAACCCTTCTTAGACTAAGGACCATATATGCAATGTAATTTAATCAAATGGCAAAATACGCAAGTTACTTTGACCAAAGGTCTAGATATGCAAGTATAAATAATTTAACTTTATAAATTATCTGCCTTCTTTTAGGGGAGACAATCCCTTAGCTTTTAACTTTTGAAGAGGTGGGACAAAAAAATCAAAGACGTTAAAGGTTAAGTTGATTTTCCATCTAGGCCTCCTTTAGCTTCATACAAATATTTTTGGAAGTATCAAATCAAACCGGCCTTCGTCATCTTTTATTTGAAAATTTTATTCTAGTCTTATGGTTTATTTTCATTAAATCAGACTCAAGCCAAACAAGTTGTGAATATACTTATATATGTATGGTAACCATAATTCGAGCCGGCTCATGAGTTGTGGGCTGGGGGTGCCAACTGTGCCACCTCAAAAGGGCGTGGGCATGAACATTGCCACAGAGAGGTACTAGAGAGGGTGCGGGGCGGGGGCTTGTCTGGAGTCGCGGGTGTAGGGGAGTTTCACATAAAGACCCAATAATTTTCAAATAAAGCCCTCCCACAACACCTTATTGTTGTGAATGGTGAAAAAAGTGGGCCTACGTGCATGTCGCTTATGTAGCAACATTTTTTTTACATAAAGCCAAATGCAGTTCTCCACAACACATAGTCTAATAACATGTGTTTCCTAGTAAAACTTTTGGCTATAAGTTTAGTCTTCATTGTGTGCAAGAATAAGGACCAAAGATTTCATATGATGTGTGTATATATATGTATATATGATTTACAACTTAACATTATTTATAAAATTTATGATAATATGAACTCAGTGGTTTCATGTATTTTCACTTGCACAATTGCACTTTAGTGAATTATTCTGATAATATTTCTTGTTATTAAGGTCAATTTAAAACAAGACCCTTTATGCTCAAATGCACAGGTGATATTAGCGGGTGGTAGTGATACGTCCATATCCACCATGGAGTGGGCAATGTCACTTTTACTAAACAATCCAGGTGTTTTGAAGAAGGCACAAACCGAGATCGATAACTATGTGGGGAAAGGACGTCGTGTTGAGGAGTCCGACATACCCAACCTACCATATCTTGGTTGCATAATCAAGGAAACGATGAGGATGTTTCCGGCAGCTCCTATGTTGCCACATGAGTCAGCAGAGGATTGCACAGTTGGAGGATATCACGTCCCTAAAGGGACCATGCTATTAGTCAATGTGTGGGGGATACAAAATGATCCAAACATATGGGGTGACCCCAAAACATTTAGGCCAGAGAGATTTGAAGGTTTAGAAGGTTATAGAGATGGTTTAAGTTAATGCCATTTGGGTTCGGGCGAAGAAGTTGTCCAGGGGAAGGCATATCCATGCGTTTGGTTGGGTTGGGGTTGGGATCTCTGATCCAGTGCTTTGAGTGGGCGCGACCAAGTGAGAGCGAAATTGATATGAGTGAAGGGACCGAAGGAATAAGCATGCCCAAGGCTATAAACTTGGAGGCAATTTGTCGCCCTCTTCCTACAATGTTAAATCTGCTATCACAACTGTGATTACTTTGGCTTTCCATAAGTATCATAGAAAACGTACATCATTATGCAGCAACTTTATGATGAATACATAATTTTTAGTGGTTCTACGTGTGCTATTTCTCCCTTGATTGTATTGCATCACAAAAATAAATAAATATATAAAGTTGAGATTCTACATAATATGTGTTCTTATATCATCAAAGATTTATCTACCTACATAAAGCTAATTTAGTCTACCGTTTAATGACGTGTGTTCCTTGTCACAATTTAGCTAAAAAAACAACTCAGTAGAAAAGATGTGTAACACGGGTTTTTATCTTTATTTTTATTGGAAGTTAAACAAAACATGTAGTTTTATTGGTGTCATTATAATAATATAAAAAATATGTACAAGGTTTATAGAGTTATTTTGTAAATACGTAGGGATTTCAATGTACTTATTGTAATATGGTTATATCGTTGTTATGTTTGGGACTTGGAAGTGACTTGTTTCTTTTTTTTCTTCAAAAGTGACTTGTTTCTTTTTTTTTTCTTCATAACTGGGGAATACCGGTAAACTTTTATTAATATCTCAAAAATGGATTACATAATTTTTATTAATATCTCAAGCAAAGTCCTAAGTGATAAAAACACCCCATGTCGCTCACGGCTCAAAGAGTCCATGATAATATCCCAACTTGATCCATACCATATTCAAAATTAATTTGTTGAACTCATAGATACCCTAGCCCACCAAGCCTGGGCGGCCCAAAAGGCAGGCCCAGTATAATATCAAATTTAAACCTAAATAACCCATGCCTAATAAATCCATACCAATATTAATTCAAAGTAAACAGGCCCAAATCCCAACAGGTCCATAGGTACTATGCTCAACAAACCCACCAACGATGTAAACCCAACATACTATAAGTCGCCTAAATAAGGAGTTCTTGGCCCAACATTACCGATCCATGCACTAGAACTAACTAAATAGTTCCATGCAAACCTTAAATAATGGCCTATACAATTGATCACTATCAATTGATTTCACCCATGATTGTCAACAATGGTGTCAGGGCGATTCACTCTTGGGAAGAAAGAAGCTAACATAATCAATCATGTGTTCAATCGCTAGAACAACTAATACACACAACCCCACTAATATACGCCTACACCGACTATCAAGTGACCATTAAGGCCCAACATGGCCCATTAAACAACAAATATGATCTATTGTTGTCCATTGTTATCCATTAAAGCCTAATATGGCTATTAAACGACCAATATAATCTACTATTAAACAGCATTGTCATCCATTAAGGCCCAATATGACCATACCCATTATAGTTATGTTCTTTCTTCCCACCACACCATTGTGTTGTGGAGTGTGTGCAACTGCCAGCTCCCTTCTAATTCCATGTTGCTCACAAAAGGTGTTCAATTCTTTTGAACAAAATTTACCACCCCTATTAGTTCTTAGAACTTTAATTGTATGATCACTTTTCTTTTCTATCATGGCTTTAAATACTTTAAATTTAGCAAATGTTCCGACTTTTGTGCTAGAAAATAAATCCAACTCATCCTAAAGAAATCATTAACTAGTAGGAAATAACAGAAGCTTTCGCCAAGACTGGGTACATGCATGGGACCACAGAGGTCTACATGTATAAGCTTTAGTATCTTTGTTGCTCTCTATGAGTGTGAAGTGAATGACTGCTTGGTTTGTTTGCCTAGTATGCACCCTTCATACAAGTCTGAATCCTTTGACTTCCGAATTCCTATGACCATGTGCTTATCATGAAGAGTTTCAAAGACTATAGAAACTAAGGTGTGCATACCTTTGATACAATAATTGAGTGACAAGATTGGATGTGTGAGGTAAATCAGACTTTGTTACATCCAACAAGAACATATGGTTGTTTGACACCATGACATGCATCAGATCCACACCACGTGATATGCACGTGGGACAAAAGTTGATCAAGTCAAGAACGGTCACAAATGAAGACCAATTATCCTCTAGGATTCTAGGACAGATAGTTAGGCTTTATCTTGTATCTAAAGAGCTTGTAGATCGACTAGGAACACACACCATACCCCCGCAACTAATGTCACACTTAGGTACTGTCTGGTATGCAGGAATAAGAGGCGTAATGAGATGAATCATTACGAGGGAATGAAGAAAATGGTGTTTGGTTGGTCAATGAAATGGAATTAACCATTCTGTAAGGCATTCCATTTCTTCAAAATCATTCCATCCATCCCCCATGTTTTTTTTTCATTCCATCCCTCTTGCACCATTTATCAACAGCACCGCAACACACCACCTTCCCCACCACCACCCACCACCCATAATCACTACCACCGACCACCACCACTCACCGCTGATTTTATTCCTTCATTTTTCTTGCCTACCAAACAATACACATTAATAATTCATTTCATTCCTACAAGACATGGAATGGTAATGATCCATTGCATTCCCTCGGCCATTCCATATATATATATATATATATATATATATATATATTATATATATATATGTAGGGATGAGTTAAAATGAAAACCACCACGAGTTGCGAGAACTTTTTGATCCGGGGCGAGTTGGGCCAATTTTTTTTTTGCACAAACGTAGATGAATATATTATAAACATATCTGTAAAAAAAATTAATAAAATTGTTGAGTCGTTAGTTTAGACTGATACAAGTTTTTTTTTACGCTCGGCGTAAAATTTAAATTTAAAATTTACGCCTGACATAAAAAAAAAAACTTGTGGTGGTCAAAACTACCGACTCGACAATTTTTTAAATTTTTTTATAGATGTGTTTATAATATTTTCATCTACATTTGTGCAAAAAAATTGTGGCCCAATTCGCCCCGGATCAAAAGTTCTCACGGTTCTCGCAACTTATGATTTTTTTTTCATTTGAACCTAATCCTATATATATATGGGAGGGTTATCTTGAGAACGCTAAATATTGCGAGAACTGTGAGAGTGAATGAAAAAAACCAATCAAAATCAGATTTTTAATACAACCTCATTGTATTTAAGATACAACATCAAAAAAAGAATTTACAACATCAAATAATTTGTTTCTCATTTCAAACTCACTCTTATTAGAATTTTTACACGTGTGTAAATATAACAAATTTACACATGGGTAAATGGAAAACTTACACATGTGTAGATTTTCTTTATTTACGAATTTACGTAAATTTAAACGTGTAAATTAAATTTCTAACATTGTATTCGAATAATAATGATAAGTGTAAATGTTTTTTTAATTTGAATTGTTTTTGACCAAGTTCCCGCTGTTTTTACATTCGTTCTCACGGTGCTTACAATATTTAGCGTTCTCATTTAAACCTTCTCATATATATATATATATATATATATATATAGGGGAATGAGAAAATGAAAACCCACATGAGTTGAAAAAAAGTCAAGAAACCATTGTAAAAACCCTATATAACAATTTTTAAAAAAAAATTAGAGAACCTATCATACATATATTTGAACATTTTTGTAAAAGAAACAAAAAAAACACCGAGTAGTTTTTTTTAAATGTTAAAAATTCCATGTTACATAATATATATGTCACCAAAAAAATGTAACATACAGATTTTTAGCATTTAAATAAAAACTGTTCGGCGCTTTTTACATTTTTTTATAAAAATATTCAAATATATGTATTTTACATTTCCTATTTTTTAGGAAAAAAATAAAAATATTACATAGGGGTTTTCTTGAGTTTTTTCAACTCAAGTGAGTTTTCTTTCTATACTTCACTTATATATATATATATATATATATATATATATATATATATATATATGTATGTATATATGTATGTATATATGTATGTATATATATATGTATATATGTATGTATATATATATAAGAAAATGGTAAAATGAGATCTACCTGGAGTTGTGAGAACCATGAGAACTAGCCCTTACAAAAAGTTTTTTCAAAAATTAATTTTCTCAAAAATCTTGACAAAATAAGTTGTTCCAACAAAAAAAGAAGCGTCGGATGCAAATATTAATATCGGATGTAAAAAAATTCACATCGCCGTAAATAAAATTTACATCAAGCGTAAACAAAATTTACATCAGAGTAACTATCGACTAGACAATTTTTTTTATTTTACGTATGTGTTTACAACAATTTCATCTACGTTTATGCAAACAATGATCGTCCAACTTGGGCGGGAAGTATGAGTTCTCATGGTTCTCACAACTCGTGATGGTATTTAATTGAACCGAATCATATATATAGGGCAGGGTTTATGCGGAGAACCTCCTTTATTGCGAGAATCACGAGAACCAATGTGAACATAAAATAAAATCTAAAAAAAAATCAAAAAAACACTCAATTTTTTTAAATTAAAAAAAAACGCAATATTTCGTTAGCACAAAAAAAACTTTTTTTTTCGAGTAACAGTTATCCATGCACATGTGCATATGTATCATTACTTCAACAAATTCCGTAATACATTATCAGTAATAGGCAATTGCACTTTAATTTACAATGTCATCCGTAATACACTACTTTTCATTACCAATATGCAAAATGCACATGTGCATCATTATGTATAACCATGATATAACGTGTTTTAGTACAAAAAGTTTGTGATTTTTGAATGATGAAGTAGACCCATATACATGTTTTTTGATTAGTTATATCTAGTGGTTGATGATTTGGTTATAATAACCACTTTATGATGTATTGTGTTGATTGGATGGTATAAATGGTGTTGATATACATGTAATAAAGTGAAAATATTGGTAATGGTATTGTATTATGAATGGTAGGTGGTAATGATATTGTATTATGGGTGGTAGGAGGTAATGGTAGTGTGTTATGGATTGTATAATAGATGAAAGAGAAAGTGTATTCAAAGTAGTGTACCAAAACACCTTATTTCATGTTGATACATATAGATGCACATGTGCATTTCTAACATTGGTAATGTAAAAAGTAGTGTATTACATATGGTAGTGTAAATGAAAGTGCAATTGTCTAATATTTGTAATGTATTACGGAATTTGTAAAAGAAATGATACATATGCACATGTGCATTGATAACTGTTACTCGAATTTTTTTTTTTGATTTTTTTTATTATTGACGAAATATTGCAATTTTTCCAAAAAAAAAAAGATTAAAAAAATTATTGGGTGTTTTTTAGATTTTTTTAGGCATTTTTGGTTGTGTTCACACTGGTTCTCACGGTTCTCGCAATAAAGGGTGGTTCCTAATGGATCCTTCTTCTATATATATATACTAGGTTATCACCCGGGAACTTCCCGAGTAGGAAAAATTAATATCTATTAATCGAATTATGACACAAAATAAAATAAAAACACATATTTTCAAAACGAAGTGAATAGAAACGTTAAACGTACCTAATTATTAAATTCTTCATTGAAAACTTGTTTTATACCAAAACCCTAAAACTTGACAACTACCATGGTGTGGTTGATTCGAGTCGTATACACATTTTTGAAATCACAAGAACATGTTATTCTATAATGGCCTACTTTGATCTTATCGACTGTAAACGCTTTGTAACATAAGCTCAAATCATCGAGTCTTGTGACCATCTGGATGACGTCATTAACTCTATTCTTCTATGCATAACATGTTTTTGTTGCCTTTCTTTTGCTTATCATCTCTTGCTTCGCCTACTTTGACCATCTTGAACTCAGTATTCTGAATGGGATATAGTTACATACAAAAAAAAATAAAAGCGTTTTCTACTTTCGAAATGCTAATGAATCATAAATTACAGTCTTTAGGTATACCCGGATCTATTGATCTAACTATTCTCCAAGACATGTATGTTGTGTTCACCCTTATATTACAATTCATCCACAATACTTTTTTCTTTGAACCAATAACCAAAACTCTGCAACTTCTCCACAAGATATTCAATTTCTTCACTAAATTTGCACTGTCAAAAAAAGTAGTTGTAACTTTTGCACAAACTTTTGCATATGATAGGATTCAAAGAACTAATCATCAGCCCCATCTCATAGATATACCGGTTTGTTAAGTTCCTAAAACCATTAACATTAAACCTATTCATCATGGAAAGAAGACGCCACTTATAGTATATCATCTTATTGCAAGAGGAACATAAATTATGAGTATATAATGAAAATACATGTGTTCAAGGTTATTTTTCAGCAATCATACTAACTATTGAATAAATTTTTTCGTTTATTATATATAATAGATACATAATAAAAATCCTACAAACAAATCGACCAATCTCCATCATTGGAGTGTATTTATTGGCATACAGAATCCGGCCTCCTGCAAGAGACGATTGAATACGCGGTAACAACTTTACGTGCTTCTGGGATTATAAACTCTTGCATCAAAATTTTGTTCCTTTAAGCATGTTCTTGTGAATCTTAAAAACACCCCATTGGTGGTAACCCTGAAACCACCGTTGTTCTACATCCAAGCTTGTAGAGCTCCTATTATAAATCAAAGAGTTAATTACGTTTTTCGTCCCTGTGGTTGTCAAAAATCACTATTTCAGTCCATTAGTTTAAAAATTGCCATTTCAGTCCCTGTGGTTTCACTTTTGTAACTATTTCAATCCATATTCGTTAATTCCATCCAATTATTCTGACACTTTATTGCAAACTAATGGACTGAAATAGTGATTTTTGACAAACAACTGGATTGAAATTGTTATGAAAGTGAAACCACAGGGACTGAAATGGCAATTTTTAAACTAATGGACTGAAATAGTGATTTTTGACAAACCACAGGGACGAAAAACGTAATTAACTCTAAATCAAATGAAGCATTCAACTTCCCAGCATGAGCATGTCCTGCCACATCTATCAGTGCACTAATGCTTTAGCTTATCAAAGTTTAAATCTTTAAACATGAACTTTGAACTGAACTATTGAAAGAAGAAAGAATTATATAACTTAAGGTCATCCTCAAAATTAAAGCTCAGGCAACCTATTGTCTGTTTTAACTTAGTTGTATTCTCTTTCTTATTGTATATGAATACAAGCGACCATGGACTGATAACGCAGCCCCAAACAACACCTTACAACCAATCCTCACCAAATTAAAGTAAGAACTATTTATCAACTTATAGCTTAAAGTAAGAACTACATGTCCATTTAGACATGTACCAACCTTAACCATCTAACCCATTACGGTAACCAACCGAGTCCATTTAGACACATATTTAGAGCCATAACAACACATACCGTCAAGTTAGACACATTTGGATCTTAAGCAAAAGCAATCACACTCGTCCACCTTTAACTTGGCCCGACTCCCTTGTGATGGTACCACCTTTTGCGTTAATGTTTTGAGCAACTCTGTAAACCTACAAGAAACACAAATTAGCACAAAAAGAATCAACAAAGTTCAGCAGCGGAAAGCGGCATCTGATTGCCTAATATGGTTTCTGGTTATAGTTGCAGACTATAGAAAGAGATTGAAAATAGTATTAGGTTAATAATAGTTATGATGTGCTTTAAACACGAGCATGTCCCAATTTTCAAGTTAAAAACCTAATACTTTATTTCTCAATTTTATTTTCTTAAAATATTTCTTATCAAGACTTTTTTTGTTACCTAGTGTCAAGTTCAAATAACAATGAAGCATCATGAAGTAAGTTTATTGTTTTTTTCTAGTTATTATTTAATTAACAATTGTGAAATCCTTTTTTGTTTTATTTTTCTATTATTTAGTTATTATATAATTACCAACTGTGTATTGTATTTTGTTATGTTTACTGATTATGTTTTTTATGTATTATAATTTAGATTATAGCTTTCAAGATGTTTTAAAAAGATATTATTTGGTACCTTTGCCGTACCTGTATCCTGAATTTTTGAGTTTTGCCGTTCGCCGTACCTGTATCGTCCCGTACCCGTTCCCGTGCTACATAGCATCGCGGTAGCAATTGCAAAATGCCCAAAATCCAGTTGCGATATTGTACCTATCGACTCCATAATCTGTGCATAAACATAAACCATCAACACACAAACATGTACTTGAATTAATATACACATTTCAACTAAAATTACTATTGCGAATAGAAGCAACTGCAGCATTTCAAATAAAGAGAATTTAACATCAACACTTGTGATTGCATCCTATTACGGCCCTTTTCCTCAGTAACTTGACCCCTTAAGCTAATTGTGTAAAATCAAATCTAACGGTAGAATGGGAAACGTACTTGATGTTGCGCTCAAGATAACAAACACGGTAGACTGCACATACGAATCGACGGTTAACCTTCTTCAAGAATTCCAACAACTCGGCGCTACAACAAATCAAGAACAGGTCTGAGTTATCATTCAAATAGAACTTAAAAAAAAGTATAAATATGGATCACATACCGTTAAAATCCTTACAATCGCACCCTCTCCCCTTGGTACCGCACCAACCACTTGCTTATCCATCTAAATGAACTACTTATATCCTCCTTAATTATCCATCTAAAACATCCAATATTGAATCAGTGATTAAGCATTATAAGATCGTTAAACTACATATCACTTTCGAGAATACATAAACTTAACAAAGATAACATCACTTCATCAAAAATCTCCTTTTTCAAGAAAGAAATTATATAATTATTGTACATCTAAATAGCATATTTTCACAATAACCCAGGTAAAACTACTAAAATCATAACCTAACAATACAAAGATTTCTCAACAGCAAATCAAAACCCCTAATATATATGGCATCAAATTGAAAAACTATAAAATCATATAAACAGAAAGAAAAAGAAAAAGAAATTGAGATGATGTAATCGAATGAGACCTTACTTTTTAAGAGATCTAGATGTTGACCAGGTCTCATAAAACCGAATACATAGAGAGAGAAAGAACGGCGATAAGAGAGAAAGAGTGGCTGATAAATAACGAAAAATTAGGGTTTACTCAAACTCAATCTTAGGAAGCCGGTTAAAGATTAAGCAAAGCGAAAAAACTCTGTAATCTCATAAATAAAACCGAAAAAAGATTTTACATGATGGTTGATCGATGTGTAAAAAGAGAAAATCAAAATCAAAATCTTGGGTTCATCTTAGAGTGATTCTTAAATCTTGAATGTTAAGGAAGAACATGTGGAGAAGAAATGCAATTCGAAAACAGAGAAGAAGAAGAAAGGTGAAGGATTAGGGTTTTTGATCGGTGTGTAAAAGGAGAAAAGGTAACGCAAGTAATTTTTGTGGCTATAAAGGATCCGAATAACAAAGCCGGGTCGGATAGTATTTGTTGAGCTTCAGTAATAAAAAAACCCAAAGTTTTTCCCTCCAAAACCACATCTAAGGTGCTATAATATAATGAAACATCAGCCCAAATTTATCATGTTTATTATATATAATAGATGTGCTAATTGGACCAGTTCGGTTATTTTCGGTTTTTTATAGAAGATTAACCAAAACTTCGAAATTTTGGTTATTCAAAAACCAAAAACCAAGTCATCGGATATTGTTTTGGTTCGATTAATTTGGTTCCGGTTAATTCGGTTTTATACACACCCTTACATCTTACACATATCAATATTTAGAGTCTTGAAAGGAGTCTTGAAACAGTTGTCAAAATCTCAAACTTTGCGTGAAAGGAGACCGAAGTTTTAGACCAAATGGTGTGGGGTTCGTCCCCTCATCTTGGGTCGTCCCCGACGTCGCACACCGCCCCCTGCAGGTCGTCGTGGCTCCAACGGCCTAATGCCGACGTTTGCGACGCGTAGAAAATTCCAAAAAAGGTGGGGCCCCTTCAAACAGTAACCTATATCTAAATTTTTTTAACCTATAAATATCCTTTCATTTAACCCTTTTTATACACAAATTCACCCACTCTCCAAACATTTATCTTCAAAAAAATCCCTATACAAAAAACCTTCTCTAAAAAAGATTTAAACAGGTTCTCGTTACATAATGATTTCACACATGTCAATATTCAATCAGACTTGATCGAACACATTTAGAATCTCGGAGAAAACAACGAGTAGTTTTTTTTAAATGTAACTTTAGGTTTTATTTTATTTAAATGCCACTTTTTATTTTTATTTACTTTGTTTTAATTATTATATTAAATAAAAATAATAATAATAAAAAAGAGAGTGAGGACCATCCTCCACACCCTTGGGTAGTCCCCTTAGGCCCTGTGTAGTGGGGCGTTTTGCAAAGGGGAAAGGCACGAAAGCGCCGCATAGCGCCCCCAACACTACTACGGGGGGCATTATGGGGTTAAAATTTTTTAGAGGCGCCTTCAGCATAGCGGCGTTTTGGATTTGTGATGTTTTCCCTCCACTCACACACACATTTATACATACATATATATGTATAATTTAAGGGTTAATTAATTATTTGGGTAATGATGAGGTAGGGGCATTATGACTACGGGCTCTATTGATATAACGCCCCATAAAACCCCTATGTGACGTGGCACGACACGTGTCGTATAACGCCCACAAAAGGGTTTTATAACTACGGATGGCCTTAGGGATGGTCCTCCATCTGTGTGACGTGAACCTACATGGTGGGTAGTCTCCAAAAATACTACCCAAACCACACCCATGATCTTATCAAGTAATGAATTACTTGGATCATCTTTGATTATTGATTTTCAGCTTTCAGGTGTTTTCTTTTAAAAGGAGAGGGACATAAGAGATACGAGAAATGAGTTTTTTTTTTATGGCTTTCAGCTGTTGGTTTTTTTAAAGGCACAAAAGGTCAAAGTCAAAACATTTTTCAGAATTGAATGGTTGCTGTACGACAATTTAAAAAAAAACAAAGGCAATTGATTTTTTTTTCATTTCTTCTTGTTCATTGATTATCGAGAAAAAAGATTAAAGCAAAACAACACCCCACTTTTTAACCCACAAATATAGTACGTTTACCCTGTTCTTATCTAATTCTTTTACCCAATAAGGATTTCAAGCGAAATATTTGAAGCAAAAGTTGATTACGGATCGGGTTAAACTTTTATAAAACTATATAATCAATTTAACTAATATTATTATCATCATTACAATTATTTACTGGTTTATTTATTCAATAAGCCTACATTATTGTTAAACAATATTTATTAAATAAGCATACATTATTGTTAAACAATATTTATTAAATAGAATGTTCGGAATATAACGATTATCATTTACTCGACCTTTACAAAGCATGATACCCGTTTAAGATCCGTCATATTAATTCAAATTTATAATCAACATACCAAAACTTTTCACTATCACCATATCGTTACGACACGCGAGGTAGCGTAAACTCGTTATAATTAAAATGCAATTTTTTTAAATAGGTCTGCCACAAAACTAGAATTTTGTGTTAAAAGAATTATATTTTACTCACATAATTAAAAAAAGCTAATTATGTCGTAAAATACGCAAGTTTTATTATCAGAAATCCATATATCTATATCTATGCTACTATAAAATACATATAAGAGGAGTAGAATTGGAATTTGACATCAATGTAATAAAGTTCATTAAATAAACTCTTTTCAATAAACTTTTCATCATTTAATAAACTCCATTTAATTTGTTCTATTAATTAACAAGTTTTTATTTTGAATAAATAATGAGGTGCTGGTGGAGTGGTAAGGGAGAGACTTGGTGTTCTAAGGGACCCAAGTTCGATTCCTTCTCTCCCCACTATTTTTTGCGGCACCTGGTGATTGTGGGAGACTAGGCGAATAGGTGGAGACCGCTAGTTCGATCCTTGAACTGAGCAGGTTTTACATCACCACACTGTCGTGCCTTCGGGCGAGTGTTCACGGGCTTCGGTCCTAGGTGAGGGTTTTCCCCGGTTCGGAGGCGAGTGTATCTCGATGTGGTGAATTTCGCTAGTAGCCTATTTGAAGAATTCGTTGGCCGTTCAAAAAATATAATAATAATAATAATAATAATAATAATAATAATAATAATAATAATAATAATAATAATAATAATAATGATAATAATAATAATAACAATCTAATGAATTAGACTTAATTATAAGCTTAGGGTATGATTTAATTTTAAACAAATTAGAGGGTTAGATTGTAAGTGGCCTGGAACCTAAAGGATCGTATTGAAAATTTTCAACAAAAATGATGTTTCTTCTTCGTTTCTAAACTCCGAAAGCAGGAAACTCAGAAAACGACGATCTTATCTTTTTGTAACGGATGAAAAATAATTAGGATTGATGTTTAACTCACTCGTTATGTGTATTGGAAACAAATAATCTTATTAATGTTCATAAACAAATCGGTTCTCACAAATTCATATACTCTCTCTCGCAAAATACTCCGAACCTCCGCTACACCGATTGAAAAGTTGGAAGCCACATGTAGAGATGAATAATTCACGAGATGATCTCATTGATAACAGAAATTACAATTTATACACAAAATAATGTTCATAAGTATAGAAACAATATATTCACAATAACTACAATAATGACATAGAATAAATCAAGGATATGAGGATCCTTGATTTATATTGTGCTATTACCCCCCGTCAATCGAACAGGTGGGGGTCCGACAAGTAATAAATTACGAAACTTTTCAAAGAGTGGCCGTGAGAGACTCTTGGTGAAGATGTCTGCCACCTGGAGATTGGAAGGAACAAACTTGGTGTAAAGATATCCAGAGGAAACTAATTCACGGACAAAATGGTAGTCAATATCAATGTGTTTCGCCCTTTTGTGAGAAACCAGATTTTGGCCAAGAAAAATTGCACTTTTATTATCGCATAGCAAAGTAGGACGATCCATGGGCAAGGCATGTAGTTCCCGAAGAAGGTGTGTAATCCAAATGATTTCTGCTGCTGTGTTTGCCATTGCCGATATTCCGATTCACAGCTGGATCGAGAGACAGTAGGTTGTTTCTTAGCACTCCAAGAAACCAGATTGCCACCGAGATAGATTGAATATCCGTAGGTAGAGCAACGTGTTTCAATGCAACGAGCCCAATCAGCATCTGAGTAACCAACCAAGGTAGTAGAAGTTTGCTTGGAGAAAGTCAATCCAAACGCAATAGTGCCTTTAACATACCAAAGAATCCTCTTTACAGATTGAAAATGCGAGATAGTTGGTGATTGAAGATGTTGACTAGCTTGATTCACTGCATAGGAGAGATCCGGTTGAGTGATAGTCAAATATTGCAGAGCACCAACTAATGAGCGATAAAGCATAGGATCGTGAAAGTATTCGCCTTGTGAGTGAAACGTGTCTAAAGTGGAAAAAGGAGTAGCAACCGGGTTAGCATCTAAGAGACCGGCCCTAGCTAAGATATCATAAGCATACTTGGCTTGACTTAAGAATATGCCTTTGTCGTTATGAGTGACCTCAAGCCCCAAAAAATGACCCAAAACTCCTAAATCTTTGATGGAGAATTCCGTGTGAAGTTTTGCCACAAAAGACTGGATGAATGTAGAGTCATTACCAGTAATGATAATATCATCAACGTACACAAGAAAATATACCAGCATTTTTCCTTGTTTGTAAATAAATAAAGATGTGTCCGCTTTGCTGCAAAGAAAACCATGGTTAGTAAGAAAGGCACTAAGACGCTGAAACACGCGCGAGGGGCCTGTTTAAGACCATAAAGGGCTTTCTGCAAGCGATAGACATGATTTGGGAAACGTGCATCAACAAAACCGGTGGGTTGTTCCATATAGACAGTCTCAGTGAGATTTCCATTTAGGAAGGCATTACGAACATCAAGTTAACGTAGGGGCCAATCATAAATGGTAGCAAGAGCGAGAACTACACGAACAGTAGAAGCTTTGATGACAGGACTGAAGGTATGTGAGAAATCGAGATATGGGATTTGAGTGAATTCTTGGGCTACCAAACGTGCCTTATAGCGGTCAATTTTCCCATCCGATTTATATTTTGTCCTAAATATCCACTTTGAGCCAACAATATTAGTATTTAAAGGGCGAGGTACTAAAACCCAAGTATTGTTATTTTTTAATGCATTAATCTCCTCCTCCATAGCCTTAACCCATTTGTGATGCTTATCAGCCGACTTATAACCACAGGGATCAGCGGCTGCCAGTAAAGCATGATGCAACCTATTTGGGAACAAAGCCAAATCAGCATGATGTTTCGATTTGAAAATCCCATTTTTGGAGCGGGTTTGCATAGGGTGAGTGTGAGTGGTATGTTGAGGTGAGTGGGTATTAAGGTGAGTATGCTGGTGTTAACAGGTTGGTCTGGAAGGACGGGTGAATGCTGGGACTTTTGGGCCGAGGGTTGAGAGGAGGAAAATATTGGATTGTGGGCCGAGAGGATGGGGCTAGAAGGATGAGGTGTGTTCTCGGTTTGGGATGGATCAAGGGGAGGGGATTGGGCTGAGATTGGAGAAGATATGTTTTCAGTTTGTGTTTATGGGTGAAGGAATTGGGTTGGGTGTGTTGGACTGGGAGAGGTGTGAGTAGGACATAGGCTGCATGGTGGTGAGAAGTTGATGGATTTTGGCGTAGGCGGTGAAGGTGTGAGGATGGGGGGTGGGTTTGGAAATGGGACAACTGTAATTACAGCTTTTGTGTAATATGTGCAGAGTCTTATGTTTCAGGGTGTATTTTGTAACTTGTTTTAACATTAAGTCTGATTGTCTCCGGAGATGGTTATGTGTAACCATGCTCTGGGTTTTGGTCTATTGGTTGTCTGTCCGGACTTCCTTATGAATAGAGGAAGTCCAAGTTTTGTGGGTTGATATTGTCCGGACTTCCCTAAGTAGAGGGAGTCCGAGTTTGTAGTTTTGGGCCTTGGGCCTTTCTATGTGTTCTCCAGATATGTTGTTATCCGGAGATAGTCTTGTATATATACCTTTATGTGGAATAGACAATAAAACGTTTTTTTTTTGTGGAAATCTGTGCCCTAATCATTGTGTGTGTTTTGTCTGGCGGCTACTGTGTGTATGTGACGTCACTCATCTCCTACATTAAGAATACTCTGTGTATTCTTGATTTCTCTCATAACTCTTGCATTCTTGTTCTTCATCCTACAGTGGGTGATCATCAGGTGGATTCCGCACACCTGTTGGTTGTCTTTGTTGAGTGAGATCTTGGGTTAGGTTACCTTACAAGTGGTATCAGAGCAGTGTGCTCATACTACTGTAGGTGTTTCTTAGTTTGAAGGTTTGTGTGAGAAAAGTTCAAACTTTGATAGGGTTTAGTGTTTGTTTAGTGAGTTTTTGTGATTTATTCATGATTCTTCATTCATTTCTAGTGATTTGGTGATGGATTTCAAGTGCAATGTTGAGGATCGATGACGAACATCAACATTGAACTTGATTCAAGACGTGAAACAACATAAACATGATAGATGGAGAAGAAGATGCAGGAGAAACTCATTCATATCATTACAATCAACACAGATTACATATCGCATGTGTATACATCATCTTCTACAAGCTGGTTTAGATCACAAAGATCTAAACCCTAGCTTTCTCTCACTTAACACATAGCCTCTCTCTCTCTCTAGAATGTGCACACCATGAGGAACAAGATGGCTGTGAGAGGTGCACAAAGCTTCTAAGAGTTGCCCTAATCTGCCCTATACATACATATATATAGACTTGGGCCTAAACCCGGACAAAACATATTGTCCGGATATACAAACTAAAATAAACCTTCCGAGTTTAACACACAAACTTGGAATCTACAAATATACTAATAAATTCGGACAACAATGATGATCAACATATTCCGAGTTTAACATCATAAACTCGGAACTGATAAAGCTTCCGAATTCTTGACTTTGCTTTGACTAGAATCTTTGACTTTGATGACTAGAACTGATAAGTGACAGTTACCTGGCAGGAACTGCACTTACAGTCTCCCCTTTAACTGTTGCTATCAGTTCTATGTGGCATTGATAATCTTCAGTCACTGAATACTGCACTTACAATCTCCCCCTTGACTGATGATATCATGTCTGCTTTCAACTTTGGCTGAGACTTGATTTTTTATGGCAGAGCACAACAATTTTCAACCCTTCTAATCAAAGACTTGCTGACGATCACTTAAATGGCCGCTTTGTGAAAACAGAAGAATGCAACATCAAACATTGTAGATCCTCCCCCTCAAACTACTCCCGAATAAAATTAACGCGAATCGACCTACCAACAAATGTAAGAACATCGCTCGATCCTTGATCTTCAAACTTTACCGACATAAGAATGAACCGTCAGATTTCCAATGCCCAACATCGAACACATCAAATTCCTCAAAGACATGAAGTTTGGTTCGATAAGTTAATAACAAACCATACTCCGAAAAATGTACATCCACCATCTTGATCAAAGTCTTCAACCGAGTGTCTGAAATCATTTCATCTCGAATCTTCAGGATCCAATCTCTTATCTTCACGAATCCACCAATTACTCGATGACTTTCGTCTCCGATCTCCCCCTGTAAGAACCCCTATTTCGAGAATCCGATCAGTCACACCAGCTTGGAAGAGGGACCAAGAAGACTAATCTTCCCTACTCTAACCGGCATACGATAAAGGTTTGACCATCAACTAGTTGCCAAACGAATAATTTGCTTCATCACGTCAATACTTAATCAAACCTCGAACAAACTCGCCAAACCCAATCAAACACACTAGCTCAAAAATGCATCGTGTTTAAACCCTTTTTCTGCACCGGCGACATTAAAACTCATTTAATCTCACAATTGTAAACACGAACTTGTTTCACTGTCGCACCACGAGCTTTTAGAAATTTACAAGAAAATAAGAAGTGTTAAATTTTTACTCCCCCTTTTTCTTTGTAAACTTTCAAAGTCCAACAAAGTCTTATTATATTCACCTCTCATGCACGATAGTAGTCCAAAATTGTTCCAAAAACTCTAGCAAGGACCAAATCCGAATACCGAGAATCTTGAAACGAACACAGTGGACCACCATTACCGCATCTCATCCGCACGAGCAAAAAAATCTTCACTTAATCCGACCAATATAAGTACTCAAGAACTTTTCAAAAATCCGAAACCGACTTCAAGTTTCCAAACTACACACATTTTTAACTCTTAGCTAATTATCCGGTACCCTAGGTAACCTGGAATAATTAAAAGAAACTCGGAACATGCACAACTCGAAACTTCCGAACTACACAAACTTCTAAACTTAGCTAAAAATGTGGTACCCCAGGTAACCCGGAATTCTCAGAAAATTCGGAACTCGTAAAACCCGAAAGCTCTTGAAACCTCGGATCAAATCATCGGAACAGTACTTAGAATACAAAGAAATTCGGAACAAGCAAAGAAAACTGAATAAAACCCATAAATTCGGAGTTAACTAACAAATACAGACAAAACCAACAAATTCGGATTTTTTTTATTTTTTTATCTCACGAACCAAATTCACACCAAGTAAAATTTACGCGAATACAAAATTCTCGATCCTTCTTCGAGCAAGTCACAACGGATCCCACCCTTTTTAAACTTCTTAAAAATTGTAACTTGACACAACTTTTAAGAACACTCTGAAAACGTATCTAGTAGTGATAGAGTTGACCCGAATAAACGTTGTTCATTCTGAACTTGCAAAGTCTTATATCAAACCCAAGAAGCCCAATGAATTCTTTGTTTGAGACACTCAATAGTTCAAACTAAAAGTTTAAATTTTGAGAAAAATGAACGAACCCAAATTGTAAATCATATAATTCAACCAACAATTAATTATCCTTGACTTTTTTAATGAAGTTCCCTAGAGAATTAATTCTCAAAACATGCTTTTCCAATTTCACGTGACTTATCCTCAACCTTTTATGAAATCCTTAAAAAGAATCTTTAATTTCTTTTCAGTTTGTTAATGCAAACGGTACTCTTTGTTGCCCGATGTTACAATACAGACAAACTGTATTTATTATTATTCATTAATATTTTGAGTAACAAATATCAAGAAACCTTCAACAGTTTCCTAGAAACCTTCAACATAGTTTTTCTTTTCTCGGACATAATATTTTGGAACAAATAAATCTAACAAACCCGAACAGAATGTTTCGGACAATATTCCGGACACTAGTTCTCCGGAACACAAACTCGGAATGATATTGTATAGGGTAAACATGGAACAAAAACTAATGATATACTCGGAATAAATTAAATCAGATCTATTCGGAATTGTTGCTAAACTAAACTCGGAACAAAAAGTGATATAATAAATTCGGAGAAGATGGAATCTCAAATTCAGACAAGATCCAAAACAAGTTCGGACACCTTAACTCGGAATGAAATCCGGATTTTCCAAATTAGGATAGCCACACTCCGACAATTTCCAAAATAGAAATCCGGAAAATCTGAAACTTGGAACGGGCTTAACTCGGAGGATTATAGTAATCCGGAAGACATATAGTCTGGAATACACAATCCCCTTTCGGATTATCTACCAAAATGTGACTACACATTAAGGTCACTAATAGTCCGGAAGGAAACAAAGCTGGAAGGCTGCTAACCCGGAATAGAAAATAAATTCGGATCAGCTAACACTTAGAAAAATTCGGACAGCTTCTTTTTAGATAAAAAACCCAGATCTTCAACAACTTGGAAAACAAGACAACCACGAACTGCTTCATTTTCTTCAAGTTTTCTACAGAAAAACTCACGTCTTCAAGATGTTTGGCAGAAACAAACATCAAATCAAGAGCAATGGTGATTCGGAAGGCGGTTAGACCATTCCGAATTTGTAACCATGCTCTGATACCACTGTTAAAGCACCGGATCGATGACGAACATCAACATTGCACTTGATTCAAGACGTGAAACAACATAAACATGATAGATGGAGAAGAAGATGCAGGAGAAACTCATTGATATGATTACAATCAACACAGATTACATACCAAACGAGTATACATCATCTTCTACAAGTTGGTTTAGATCACGAAGATCTAAACCCTAGCTTTCTCTCACTTAACACATAGTGTCTCTCTCTCTAGAATGTGCACACCATGAGGAACAAGATGGCTGTGAGAGGTGCACAAAGCTTCTAAGAGTTGCCCTAATCTGCCCTATACATACATATATATAGACTTGGGCCTAAACCCGGACAAAACATATTGTCCGGGATATACAAATTAAAATAAACCTTCCGAGTTTAACACACAAACTCGGAATCTACAAGTATACTAATAAATTCGGACAACAAGGATGATCAACATATTCCGAGTTTAACATCATAAACTCGGAACTGGTAAAGCTGCCGAATTCTTGACTTTGCTTTGACTTTGATGACTAGAACTGATAAGCGACAGTTGCCTGGCAGGAACTGCACTTACAGGTAACTCGAATTCTGAGTTCCAGGTTCAAGCTCAATGTAACCTTGATGAGTTAAAGAAACTCAGAGATGATCTCGACAAGGATCCGGATGCAACAACTCAGGGGGAGCAGCCAAGGAGTACACATGCTCCTGAAACTGCAACTCCAGTTCAGACTGAAGGGTAATCCTCGAGGGCCGCAGTCAGAGACAAAGATCCGGGGAACACAGAATCTGATGCTGCATCGGATTCTGAATTGGATCCAGTTGTGGAACTAGAGCTCAGCGAAGGTGATATAGTTGAAAAGTTGGTAGAGGATTGGAAGACGGATGATGATTTGACAAAATTTCAAGTTATCGAAACAGGCAAAGGTGGAAAAATTGAGTATGAATCCCTGAATGCAAAGTTTGATGCCTTGAGAAGTTTTGTCTTCGGAGATGCCCCTCCAGATGAGATTGAGAATCCTATACGTATTCCGGAAAATGTTCGAGGCCTGGCTCATAAATGGTTTAGACCTATTCCTGATGAAACTCAACGAAAGAGGTACTTGAACACACGAGGTGAATATCTCCAGGCAGATACGGAGTTGGGATTTGATGAACAGCATAGTTTGGTCATGATCAAACGTATCGATGGAGTTTAGTATTTCCGTCCATGGCCGAAGTTCCTTCGAACTCTTCCTGCCAGAGATCTTCATCATCTAGCCTCCTTGGATTTAAACAATCACACCAATGTCGGGAGTATCTGATTGCTGAAAGCTGGGATAGCAAGTGGAAGATCTTCAAACCTGTAGTCGGGCGAGGTGTCAAGTCGTTGAACAAGTTTACTGGAAAAGAAGAATGGTAAATTGTGTATCCTCCGGCAAGATGTGTTCGCAAGATTCCTCTGAGGAAGTTTGACCTTGATAAGATCAAAGACATTGGTTACTGGTACTTAGATGGAAAAACAGGTGAAGCAGTGATCACTCAAACGACTCGTCTAAAGAAATTCTAAGGATACTTGACCCAGTATGGTTGGTAAATCTGAAGGAGGAGCATCTGAAGAAGCTTAGACATCTAGCTTTTCAGTTCTGCAAGGAGGATCGGGAGCTTGCTGTTCAGTTCATAAAAGTGGTTCAATTCTATGTTAAAAACCATGTTTGGGCCGATAGCGAGTACTCAAGACATGGATGAATGATGAAGTCACAAGATCTGCACACATTAAGGGGGAGTTTGTAATTGCAGCTTTTGTGTAATATGTGCAGAGTCTTATGTTTCTGTGTCTATTTTGTAACTTATTTTAACATTAAGTCTGTTTGTCTCCGGAGATGGTTATGTGTAACCATGCTCCGGGTTTTGGTCTATTGGTTGTCTGTCCGGAATTCCTTATGAATAGAGGAAGTCCGAGTTTTGTGGGTTGATATTGTCCGGACTTCCCTAAGTAGAGGGAGTCTGAGTTTGTAGTTTTGGGCCTTGGGCCTTTCTATGTGTTCTCCGGATATGTTGTTATCCGGAGATAGTCTTGTATATATACCTTTATGTGGAATAGACAATAAAACGTTTTTCTTTTGTGGAAATCCGTGCCCTAATCATTGTGTGTGTTTTGTCTGGCGGCTACTGTGTGTGTGTGACGTCACTCATCTCCTACATTAAGAATACTCTGTGTATTCTTGATTTCTCTCATAAATCTTGCATTCTTGTTCTTCATCCTACAGTGGTTGATCATCAGGTGGATTCCGCACACCTGTTTGTTGTCTTTGTTGAGTGAGATCTTGGGTTAGGTTACCTTACAAGTGGTATCAGAGCAGTGTGCTCATACTACTGTAGGTGTTTCTTAGTTTGAAGGTTTGTGTGAGAAAAGTTCAAACTTTGATAGGGTTTAGTGTTTGTTTAGTGAATTTTTGTGATTTATTCATGATTCTTCATTCATTTCTAGTGATTTGGTGATGGATTTTGAGTAATTTAGTGATTTTTAGTGTTCATCTTCATCTGGGTTTTCACAGAGGGTTTAATGTGTTCATTCTGTGTCTTGGAGTTTTGTGAAAGATTCCTTGTTTGATCTTTGGAAGGATAGTCCGTGTTTTAAATGTAGTGTTTGTGTTTCCGGGGTATTGGTGAACCACTTTGAAGTCACAGTGGGGAGATTATCCGGAAGCTGGTTTCTTGAGCTTGTCCGAGTTTTACACTTCCTTACTTGGTCTGAGTTTTCCTTGATAAGTATAAGAGGTCCGAGTTTCTTATAGTTCCAAGGTTTGAGTTTTCTAATATTGTCAATTGATCCGAGTTATTAGAACTCTTAAGGTCCGAGTTTAGTCATTGTTACCAAGGTCCGATTTTTAAGCTCTAAGGTCCCAGTTTAGTCTTTGTCACCTTGGTCCGAGTTTTAGTTTCTTAAAAATCTATCCGAGTTTGAATGAGTTAGGAGTCTTCGAGTTGGTCCGAGTTTTTCTTTTGTGTTTTTGTTTCAGGTGGTGATTCGGGTTCTACACTCTGATGATCTCTCAGACATTGCACTCCATATTTTTCTCTCCGGGTTTTGGACTTAGAAATTCTTTCAGTAACTGTTTTGCTTGGAAACCTACTGTTAACTTCTGTGAACTTACCGTTGCATTCAAACATTGTTCAAATGGCAAACAATCTCACTGCAATGGTTCAGAATCTCAAACACAATGCCGAAGTGGGAAGCAGCGACAAACCTCCTCTTCTAATTAACGAATTAGACTTTCCTGAATGGAAGGAACGTTTTGAATGATATGTGAGAGCTAAGGATATCAAGATATGGTTGTGTATTGTCAAAGGTTGTGGAGCAACACCAATTCGAACTTTAACGATTGATACCTATCTAGCTCTGACAGATGAGCAGAAGAAGTTTTACGAATGTGAAGAGAGAGCTATGTCCATGATAACTATGGCTCTTACTCAATCAATACTTCATACTTTACGCAAGAAGCACTTCGAAAGAATTATGGGATAGTATGAATGAGCGTTATGAAGGTAATGCTATGTACAAGAAGAGACGCTTAGAACGGCTAAAAACGCAGTTTGTGGTGTTTAAGGCATTAAAGGGCGAGTCTTTTGATGACACTGTGAATCGATTCTATCACTTGCTAAGTGAGCGTGACCGAAGTTAAGAGAATATTTACACAGAATTTGAGAAAGTTGAGAAATTTCTAAACTGTCTTTCTCGGGAGTGGAATATGTACACTGCGTTAATCAGGGAAAATGTCTTGTTTGATGAACTGACATTAGAAAATACAATCCAGAAACTAAAGGGTTATGCTTGGAACATGGAGGATCAAGCGTCTGACTTTGAGAAGATTCAAGATCCTCAATTGTAGAAAGCCTCAAAGCCTATAGATAAGGGTAACGCAAGTGGTGCTGGAGTTGCACTACTTTTTGAAAATGGAGATTAAGCTACTCATCAGGCCTTCATAAGTAACAATGCAAATGCCAGTGGTTCGAGTGGAACTGCAAGTTCGAATCAAGGAATGTACTCTTCGGGAGGATGTCAAAAGTCACAAGCAACAAACTTTAACATTCCTAAGATTGATCCAAACTGTTTAAGATAGAAGACAACATGAGTCTTCTAGCGTCATTTATGACGGCCTATGAGAACTTTTGTCTCGGAAAGCTTGTCGACCAATCTAGTCTTGATGAAGACTTTGACCAAATTGATCAAGATGAAATGGAAGAACTTGATCTTCAACTCAATATGGCGTTATTGGTTAGAAGAGCAAAGAAGTTTCTTTTGAAAACGGGTAAGAAGTTTATCGGTGGTCAAACCAAGACACGAATGGGTATTGATATGCCAAAGGTAAAATGCTACAATTGTGGTATCTATGGACACTATGCCCGAGATTGTCGAAAGCCGAAGATGGAGAGAACGAACAGAGAAGGAAGTTCACAAAATGGAAGCAATTCAAGAAATCAGTCGAATGGCAATAATGGATCCAACTCAGCTTCTCGTTCAAACACTTCAGACAATCTTGCTCCTTCTTCAAACAATGCCTTAGTTGCTCAACCATTACAAGGTGTAACTGAACCACATGATTGGGGTTGTGCATTAGAAGATTTAGCAGTGGCCATTGTTTCACAAGCATTCATGGCAGAGATTATAGAAGATGAAGTGTGTGAGGAAGATGTCATAGAAGAAGTATGTGTGGAAGCTGTCGAAGAAGCTAGTATGGCAGAACTTGCGGTTGTAGCAGAAGGTATAAGTGATGAATTGGTTGTTAACAAGGTTCTTGAAAAGGAAGAAACAAAAGGGACAGAGAGCAAAGGTGAAAGCTTTGAGTTCAGAATCTCTACAGCCGAAATGCAGAAATTTGCTGATGATGAAGCTCAGAAATTGAATGAAAGCTCCACGACAGATGAGGATTGCGCTTTCATGGCTGGTGTTGAGGTAAAATCGAATCCCGTAGATAAACGTTGTGTTAGATGCGTTGAGTTTGTTACAAAAATTGATAGATATGCTCTACACAACACAAACCTAATTGCTGATCTTGAAAAATACAAAGAACTCATTGCTGTTCTATCTTGTTCGGATAAGGAACACCGAATTAAGATAAAATCTCTAAAGAATGACATCTCTGAATTTGAAAGGCGTGTGGCTCAAGCAACTCTGAAAAATCAAAAATTAAAATCAGAACTTGAATTGAATCAAAATTGTGTTTTGGAAAAGAACAAAATCATTTTAGAAAAGGACAATCTGATTCTTGATTTGGAGAGAAAAATTGAAAAGTTTGGAAGTTCATCTGAAGTGATGAATTTCTGTATTAATAGCCAACGTATTAAGAACACTGAAGAGGAAATGTTTGGCATTGGGTATAGTACGGTTCCCCCACCGGTTAATCACAACTTTACTTCGATGGCAAGCATTGAACCAGATATTGCTAACTTTGTTCCAACGACTCCTCTGACCGTTGATCCGCCATTTGGGTTGGATACTAAGCTTGAGATTTCCTCAGACTCAGGACACTCGAAGTTTGATGAAGCGTCAAAGAAAAGTGAATTTAATTTTGAAAACATTGAAAACTTAATCAGTAACAAAATTTTGGAATTTTTAATCAAGTTCATAATGTTAGTGAGAAACCCAAACCTCGTGGGAAGTCTCAAAAGAAATTGAAAAATGTTTTCAAAACTAATTTTGTCAATGGAGGAGACTTTCATACGGAAGTCGAGAAAATTGTGACAAATGAGCGAACCCAAATTGTAAATCATATAATTCAACCAACAATTAATTATCCTTAACTTTTTTAATGAAGTTCCCTAGAGAATTAATTCTCAAAACATGCTTTTCCAATTTCACATGACTTATCCTCAACCTTTTATGAAATCCTACAAAAGAATCTTAAATCAAGTGCACTGTTGAGACAATATCTAATTCACAATTTGTTTCACAAATCCTAAAAAATCCAACAAATGCCTCATCATCTTCGAACAGTCATGAGGAACGTCCAAAGAAGAAGGAGAAAGTTAGAAAGTGTTACAAGTGTCGTGAGAAAGGACACCTAGCTGCTGAATGTCCGAACAACAATGGTAAACCCTTTGTTGATCCTGATCTAAGAAAACCATTTGTTGAAAAATCTGAAATTGAGGTAAAAGTTGAAAAGAAAAATAACAAACCTCTAAAGGTTGAGAAAGCAGTAATGATTAAACAAGAAACAAAACCTGTTGTTAAATCAAATGCTAAATCACAACAACATCAGGATTAACGTGAGGAACCACTGGATATACGTCCAAAACATGAATTGGAAGTTCATCATAAACACACAATGCTCGTGAGAAAACACCTTACCGACGCCAAAATCGTGTTACTTTCCAATCACAAGAGAATGAGAAACGTTCTGGAGGAACTAACTGCGACTATGTTAGACCTCATGCTCAGAACCGGTTTATGAATGATCGAAGTGCTTCTCCCCTCGATATAACAAACAAAGAGCACATTCGGTTAACCAATCTAGAAAATTCTCAAGGAATTACGAAGTGCCAAGGTTTAATCGAAATTTCAAAACTCCGAGAAATCAAAATTTCGGTTATCAACATCATGCTGGGCGAAACTTTGAAAATTCTAGTTACACAAATCGATCGTCAACTCCATACAATTCCCGTTTCGATGGGAACCACTCCAACAACTTCCGAAATGGAAATGGAGGACGTGGTGGTGGTGATGGTTATTTCAAAGAATTTTCGTATGTTAATGAAATGGGACGACTTAAGATCATTATGGATTGGGTCCCACATTCTAACTGATTTTCTTTGGTGAGTGTAGGAGCAGCTGAAGAGGGCTATCTATATTTGGTATATCGATAGTGGCTTTTCCAGACACATGACAGGAAATAAAGAGTTGTTGCAAAATCTCAAGTCGATTCGTGGTGGTTATGTGAACTTTGCTGGTGAAAAGGGAGGTTATATCACTGGTGAAGGTTCTGTTTCAAATGGAAAGATTACACTGCACAAAGTGAATTTTGTCGAAGAGCTAAAGCATAATTTGATGTCGATATCTCAAATCTGTGATAACAAATATACGATGTTGTTCACTGATAAAGCTTGCTTCGTTTTGCGTCCTGGATTTGCTGTTCCTGAAGATTGGATCGTTATGAGGGCTCCACGGGTCAATAATACATATGTCATGGACATGCGCCCGTTGGTCAACTCATCTGCTCCAGTGACATGTTTACTATCGAAAGCGACTTAAGATCAATCTTATTCATGGCATAGACGAATGGGCCATGTGCATCTGCGAAAAATGAACCACTTAGTGAAAAATGACTTGATGTTGGGGATTCCTTTACGTAGTTTTAATATGCACAACAAATGTGAATCATGTGAAAAAGGAAAAATCAAAAGAAAGCCACTTGAATTGCTACACATGGATCTTTTCGGCCCTATACATGTTGCTAGCATTGGTGGTATGTCCTACTGTATAGTTGTCACTGACGATTTCTCACAATACTCGTGGGTATTTTTCTTAAAAACTAAGGATCAAACACATGGTATTTTAAGAGATCTTTTTAAACAACTTGAGAAAAATTATTCACTACCTATTAAGAAAATCCGAAGTGACAACGGGTCGGAATTTAAAAATCAACATATGGATGAGTTATGTCGGGAAATAGGAATAGTTCATCAGTTCAGCGCTCCTTATGTTCCCCAACAGAATGGAGTTGCAGAACGGAAGAACCGAACCCTTATTGAGGCAGCCCGTACTATGCTTTCTGAATCTAAATTACCTATTTTCTTCTGGGCTGAGGCAGTAAACACAACATGCTATGTGCTTAACCATGTGCTTATGGTCAAAAGGGAAGATAAGACTTGCTATGAACTTCTCAATAATAAGAAACCTAATTTTTCTGAGTTTCAACCCTTTAGGATCAAATGTGTTATTAGACGCACTAAGGATACTCCTAAGATGGGCGAACTTGGAGAGATTGGTTTCTTTCTGGGTTACGTTAACGGAGCTCCAAATAAGCGTATGTATAACATTAAAAAACGGACAGTGGAGGTTGTGTTTGACACTACTCCTTTAAGTTATGATCCTCCACCGTCCGAATTTGGTCCTAAAAATGGGTATGATTATGAGAAATTATCTGATTCTTTTGGTCTTCCTGATGTTACAGAAGCAGATTCGGAGGTTGTCTACACGCACTTGGTGGATAAGGACGAAGTGGATACTAGCTGGAGAGCAAGTATTCCAACAAACATAACTCCGAATGTCGCATCAGAAGATCCAGTCGCTGAACCATCGATAGGAAACAATGTTGTTGCTGGTCAGATCCCAAATGAAGCTGGTCCTAGTCACTCTGAAGCGAGTAGCAGTGCAAGTGCTGAGGGGGAGATTCAATCTAATTTGGGAAGCAATCTCCAAGCTCCGGCTATCCCTGTTCTGAGAACAAATATCTATCATCCTGTTGATAATACTATTGGGAATCCAAATGCCGGAGTGCAAACTCGAAGAAGTCTTTCAGAGATGCAGTGTCTGTTTACAGAAATCAAGCAGGAACCGATTTTCAATCTAAGCCTTCACGAATGCTTTATCTCTCAAGTTTGGTAAATCCGGTTTTTGACGGATGTTACAGGGTCAACATGAAACAACACTAAGTGGGTTTTTAAGTGCAAAAAGGATGAAAAAGGTGTGGTCGTCAGAAATAAAGCACGGTTGGTTGTTCAAGGCTTCAATCAGGAAGAAGGGATTGATTACACAGAGGTTTACGCACCCGTAGCTCGACTGGAATCAATTCGTCTGTTTCTGGCGTTCGCAGCTCACATGCGTTTCAGGGTCTATCAGTTGGATGTCAAGAGTGCATTCCATTATGGGAAGCTTTCAGAAACTGTGTATGTATCTCAACCGCCTGGGTTCGCTGCTCCTGAGTCCGACAATAAGGTTTATAAGTTGGATAAAGCTTTGTATGGTCTTCATCAAGCTCCTCGTGCCTGGTATGCGACCTTATCAAATCATCTTTTGGAGCATGGATTCAAGCGTGGTGCGATCGATTCCACATTGTTCATTTTGAAGAAAGGGGGAGATTTTCTGATTGTGCAAATTTATGTGGACGACATTATTTTCGGTTCTTCATATGAAGAATTGTGTCGCGAGTTTGAGAAAGTAATGAAGTCAAAGTTTGAAATGAGTGCGATGGGAGAGTTGTCATTCTTTCTTGGTCTTCAAGTCTCTCAGGAGAAGGAAGGGACATACATGCATCAAACAAAGTATATCCATGAGGTTCTAAGGAGATTCGGATTGGAAGATAGCTCACCTTTCGATACACCTTTGCCAACAAATCACAAGCTGACAACTGATAAGAAAAGGATCCTGAAGTGGACCCGACTCTATATCGGACTATGATTGGATCTCTTATGTATCTAACTGCGTCTTGTCCCGATATTATGTTCTCTGTTTGTTTGTGTGATAGGTACCAGTCTACTCCAAAGGAATCTCATATGGCTGCTGTCAAACGCATCTTCAGATACCTGAAAGGTAAACCTAAACTTGGATTGTGATATCCAGCTAAAGGTGGACTGGATTTGATTGCTTATGCAGATGCGGACTTTGGAGGGTGCCCAGTCAACAGAAAATCAACCTCAGGCGGCACACAACTTCTTGGAAACCGGCTTGTGTCTTGGCAATGCAAGAAACAAGTTGCCGTGTCGCTATCCACATGCGAGGCCGAGTATATAGCAGCGTCGAGCTGTTGTGCTCAGGTTTTGTGGATCCAGCAACAACTAAGGGACTACGGTTTGAATTTTACTCGAACTCCAATTTTGGTCGATAATAACTCTGCCATTTCCATAACAAATAATCTGGTTAATCATTCACGCACTAAACACATAGATGTTAGGAATCATTTTATTCGTGATTGTGCTGAAAAGGGTTTAATCGAGGTGGTTAGGGTAGACACGTTGGATAATCTTGCCGACCTTTTTACTAAGACTTTCGATCGAGCTAGGTTTGAGGTTCTGGTTCGAATGATCAGCATGATCAACCCAGAGTGAAATGCTTTTAGAAACTCGCATAGAAACTTTATTTTAAATTTCATGTACAGTTCTTACTGCTTTTCAAAATGCAAAAAATCCAAAAATATTTTACTTAGTTGTAGGATTTTTATTTAAAGAAAATTCAAAAACATCAGAAAAATGAAAAAATGTAGTTGTGTTTTGAGGAACAGGAGAAATGATAGTACATCGGTTGTCATATCGGTTGCAGGTCTATGGAAAAATATATAATAAACGTTAACTGTACAGCTTCATCATATATTGCTTTGGTAGGCTTTACGCGCATATAAGAACCTGCTTTTGGTATATAAACATAATGTACTGCGTAATTTGTGTGACGTATCCCTTGGATATATGGTCTTGGTACCGTAATTTCGTTTGACAAATTGCCAAGCTTCTGAGATACTAGGTCTTTATGTTTGTTAAATGTCTGGGGTATTATACTTGGTCTTCTGATATTGTGTGAGCAATGGCCTAGACCTCGTATAATGCTTTGCTAAGCACTTCGTTTGTGCGCAAACCCTCTTGGTGGATTTCTTTTCTGCCACAACAATCATCACCGGATGATCTGTTCCAAAGCTGTCATCACCGGATGTACAAGTTGCAAAGCTATGCTACCACCGGGTGCATAAAATAAACTGCTAAAATTTATGCAGAAAAAGATACCAAACGATGGTACACCACTTTAAGTCGAGCCTTCATCTCTTTGTATATGCGGTGGCACTAACCTGAGCTCTCAAGGTATCGTATTTAGCCGAATACAGAGATTTTTCGGATATACTACATGTAAGATGCAATGTTTGGCAGTTTCGATGCGGGAGTATATTCTAGGGTGGGATTACATAGTTACAGTCAGAAATTAATACACATAACGCATATCTCGAAAGCAGTGTTCGAAAGCGTGCTAAAGTTTAAGTGGACCACAATACCGTTGAACGTCTTGAACTGTTAATATCATTCTAAGTGCTTACCCAGAAATCTATAGTTTTGTAATTGGATATTGACAGAATAGCCGGTATGATCTCCTAGCTCCAACTTCGCAAAAACATAGTTAGTGTAAATATCAGTCGTATTGTTTCAATTTACTTCCTTCTTGTCAAAAATGAAAAAAATATCAAAAAGATTTTCGTTTCATGTTTCTATGTGCGAGTTATAATTTAGACACTCTGTCGGGTTGTGAGAATTTATTAAATAAGGTGAAAATTTCATCAGGTCAGGTAATTCGACGCTAAGTCTTTTTACAATAAAAATTTTCGGTCGTGCTGGTTTTATCCAAGTGTGTTCTTTGTGTCTTCCGTCAAAAACATGTCTGAGTTAAAATGAAATCAGTTGTGATATCTTTCGTAATTCAAGAGATAAAGTGAAAATGGTTTAAATTTGTGGGGTATCTATAAACTGATTCCGGGATTCCACCTTCAAGTACTCTTTCCGGGTTACTTTTCTTTTCGTTAAACAAGCCGGGTTTTAGTTTTATCGGATTTGTAAGATGTGGGTTTCGGGTTTTCCAAAACCCTATGAGTATCCGAGTTTTGTTGTGTTTTCTGCTCATAAGAAATCTCCGGGTTTCTCTCTTGGCTAAGGGGTTGATCCGGGTTTTGGTAGGGATAGTTAAGGTCCGGGTTATGAGTTATCGTTTTCTGGATTTTGGTTCCTATAAGAAACCCTTCAAACAGTCAGTAGCTTATTTTATACATCTTTTCCTCTGTTTCTCTCTCACAAAACCCACTTGAAGAATTCCTTTAAAGATATGAGAAGTAGTATATGTTGCTTCATCTTGTAAGATCTTGCTTCTAAACTTGAAAGGTATGCTTCCCTACTTGAGTTCTTGTACAAAATCATCAATTTTGTGGTGACAAGAGATTTCTAGGGTTTGAAGTGAGTTCTAACTTTGTGTTTGAATGAGTGTTAATGGATGATTCGTTTATGATTTGTGTTGTTATGAAAAGTTTCAATGTTGGTTCAAATGGTTAATTTTGATGATTTAGAATAGTTTGTTCTTGATGTTGGGGTTTTTGGTGTTTGGTTCTTTGTTGGGTGTTCTTGCCTCTTAAAAGGAAATATGAAGGGAAGTGGTACTTGTTTGTTGTGTGGATTATAATTGTGGTGTGAGTTTCTCTTCACATTCATGTTTCTCACCAAAAATTGTTGGTATAAACACTTGAAAATTTGTCGGGTTTCTCGTCGTGTTCTTGGCGGGAGTTTTTGAGGTGATGTCTTCATGAGGAAGATTCGTGGTTTTTGAAATCTTCACTTTTTGATCTTTTTAACTTATTTCCTTGAAGTGTTTGTATGTTGGAGGGTTTTGTCTGTATGTTTCCGTAAGTTCGGCGACATAACAGACAAAACTCAGTGAAAATATGCAAACCTGCCTATTCCGGGTTTTCTCGGTGGTATATCTCCGGTTTTTTTTTGTGTCTCCGGGATATAACTTGTCCGGGTTACATCTGTCGATCAGATGGTCTCTCCGGGTTTTGTTCAAATAGATTCTGATTCCGGGTTTTAGCTGTCTCCGGATTGAGTTCAAAACTGTTGGTATATTGTTTTCCGGGTTTCTTTTTACAATCGTGTGTCTCCGGACATAATCAACTCCGGATGTTGATTCATCCGAGTTAATTGAGTCGAGTTGTTTCTCCGGAGATCTATGTTCTTCGGGTCAGATGCTATTTGCTTATGTAATCTGGATTTATAGTTTATTTTCAACTATTGTGTGTCTAAACTATTTTCCGAGTTTGCATTATGTTGTGTCTGCTATGTGCTATTTCACAGTTAGTATCTTGTGAACAAGTTACTGATACATATCTGCATGTTTGTCTGATAACTTTAACTAATGAATGTGTATTGTACATGAATATACATTTTGCAGCTATGGCAGATCAGTTAGAAGATAATCCAGAAATCCAACAGGAACAGCCTCAAGTGGCACAACCAGCTACAGCAGCTAATGTGCCTGTTCGAAATTTCTTCAGATTTCATAATCAAATTGCAATTCTAGATGAAAATGCCCATGGAGCTGCAGAATATGATGATATTATTCGTTTTCTTCGAAATTCCCGAATAAGTTTTGCTATTTCAGAAAACATTCATCAAGTTCGTGCTTACATCCAAGATTTACGGCGAACGGCGCGTGTGGTAAATGACCCATTGAAGCAACAATTCACGGTAACCAAATTATTATCACTGAAGAAGTTATTCGAGCCGCATTACAGTTTGGTAATCTAGATCATGGAGATACGTGCTATGTGAAAGGTATTCGTGAAAGAGGTGCTAGAGCCTTTGGATATGTGGGCTCCTTTCAGAAGAAGCAAATCTTCAAAGGAATGGTCATAGGGCAATGGAGGTATTTCTATCATGTTATCATATAGTGTATGGCTCCACGCAAGTCTAGCATGGATGGAATGCGGCACGATCTTCTGTCTGCTATGATCGGTTTAACTTTCAATCAACCATACAACTTCTCTCGCATGATTCTTGATGCACTTAAAACTCACATCGGTCTTCGCCATAACGATAACCGATTGATGATTCTGTATCCTCGATTTTTATCAATTATCTTTCGTCACCTGCTGCCAAACTTAGTGTTTGACCCATTATTGCCCGCCTATGCTCAAACTCCAATGCATACTCGTATTTTCAAGGATCGTGCTGAAGCAAGAGAAACTAAGCATGCTGATGTTCTCCCTATTCCTCATCCACTGCTCGGTGCGATTGTTCAAGAAAATTACAATCCTGATGATGATCAGGTTTGGATAAATATTCGAAATGGGATTGCTGTTGTTTTTGAGGATGCTCCTGTAGTTCAAGACCCTGTGGCTGTTCAACCTCCGGTTGATCTTCAACAACCACTGGTCGATGAACCACAAGTTGATGAGCCTGCACATGATGAGGAGCTTGTTATGGTTGAGCCTTTGAGAGAAATGCCTGTTGTTACGATTTCCACCTCCAGTACATTGGAGGAAACTGATCCCCTTTTATTAGAAATTGATGCAGCTTTTCAGGCTGGTCCGTCTTCCAGAGCAACAGATAAAGGAAAACAAATTGTCGATGAATCTGGAAAGGATATGTTATATGAACAGAGTTACTTGAAGTTAGTCTTTAAAGGATTACAGAATCGTATTTCTTCGACAGAACAGGAGAAACTTGATTTATTTTGCGCAAAAGTTACCTCTTTCGGTCCCTCTTCCGACTGGGCTACTAAGTTAGATGCGTGGAACTCGAAAGTACATGATCTTGACTATCTTGCAGGTCTCCCATCATCTTGGTCGTCATCCTCTGATGATGAAGATCGTCGACCACCAGATGCTGAGCGTGTTAATATTGGTCCTCCTCTGAAAACTTACCAACGTCGAAGAGTTCGTGGAACTTCTGAATCGCCAGTCTCAGGAGTTGAACTGGGTGCTGGAGCTGCTGTTTCTTCTATACTAGGTAGCTCGGTCTATCTACCATCCCTTACTGCAGCGATTCCCTCGTTGACTAGTGTTGAGTCAGTAAGGGTTGCTACCTCTATGGCATCATCTGGGTTACTTTCGTCTTCTGGAGTACCGACAATACCTTTGTTTGGATCTGCATCGTCTTCTCGTAGTGAAAGCAATGTGTTTGCTGGATCTGATTTGTCTTCCATGCCTTCGTTACCTCTAGGTTTCCTGGGAATGCCACCTGGTTCATCTCAAACCTTTGTTCATCCAGATCCTCAGGTGACTTCAATTCCCTCTAGCAAAAAGAGGTCAAAGCCTTCTTCCTCTAAGTCTGCTGGTACGACATCTCGTCAAGTTTATCCAAAAATAGCTTATGTCCCAGTCCGTCTGCTCCTCGCTCCACAGGTTCAAGACCTTCAGTACCTCGTCCTTCTGCTCCAGGATTGTCAGCTCCCCGTCCCTCTGCACCAGGCACTAGTAGTACTGGTTCAAAAGTGTCTTTCCCTACCTTTGTGCAAAATCAGTTCAAAGATGTTGCCTCTGTACTGCGAGATCATAGAGAACAGATACAAAGTCAGGAAAAGGAGCTAAATTATCTCAACCAGAAGGATGCTAGGAAGGAGAAGCAAATGTTTTTCTTGTTTTCTATGTGTAATGAACAAGGTGTTCAGCTGGGGAAGGCTACTAAAAGGCATGTAACTTTGTCTACATCAGCTGATCAAATCATCCAGATAGTTTCGGATCTTGTGTCTCTCCTTGCTGCTCAGGGGGAGAACTCGAATTCTGAATTCCAGGTTCAAGCTCAATGTAAGCTTGATGAGTTAAAGAAACTCAGAGATGATCTCGACAAGGATCCGGATGCAGCAACTCAGGGGGAGCAGCCAAGGAGTACACATGCTCCTGAAACTGCAACTCCAGTTCAGACTGAAGGGGAATCCTCGGGGGCCGCAGTCAGAGACAACGTCCGGGGAACACAGAATCTGATGCTGCATCGGATTCTGAATTGGATCCAGTTGTGGAACTAGAGCTCGGCGAAGGTGATATAGTTGAAGAGTTGGTAGAGGATTGGAAGACGGATGATGATTTGACAAAATTTCAAGTTATCGAAACAGGCAAAGGTGGAAAAATTGAGTATGAATCCCTGAATGCAAAGTTTGATGCCTTGAGAAGTTTTGTCTTCGGAGATGCCCCTCCAGATGAGATTGCGAATACGTATTCCGGAAAATGTTCGAGGCCTGGCTCATAAATGGTTTACACCTATTCCTGATGAAACTCAACGAAAGAGATACTTGTACACACGAGGTGAATACTCTGGGCAGATACGGAGTTGGGATTTTGATGAACAGCATAGTTTGGTCATGATCAAACGCACCGATGGAGTTTAGTATTTCCGTCCATGGCCGAAGTTCCTTCGAACTCTTCCTTTTAGAGATCTTCATCATCTAGCCTCCTTGGATTTAAACAATCACACCAATGTCGGGAGTATTAGAGGATTAATCCCTCATCTGATTGCTGAAAGCAGGGATAGCAAGTGGAAGATCTTCAAACATGTAGTCGGGCGAGGTGTCAAGTCGTTGAACAAGTTTACTGGAAAAGAAGAATGGAAAATTGTATATCCTCCGGCAAGATGTGTTCGCAAGATTCCTCTGAGGAAATTTGACCTTGATAAGACCAAAGACATTGGTTACTGGTACTTAGATGGAAAAACAGGTGAAGCGGTGATCACTCAAACTGACTCGTCTAAAGAAATTCTAAGGATACTTGACCCAGTATGGTTGGTAAATCTGAAGGAGGAGCATCTGAAGAAGCTTAGACGTCTAGCTTTTCAATAGTGCAAGGAGAATCGGGAGCTTGCTGTTCAGTTCATAAAAGTGGTTCAATTCTGTGTTAAAAACCATGTTTGGGCCGATAGCGAGTACTCAAGACATGGATGAATGACTAAGTCACAAGATCTGCACACATTAAGGGGGAGTTTGTAATTACAGCTTTTGTGTAATATGTGCAGAGTCTTATGTTTCAGGGTCTATTTTGTAACTTGTTTTAACATTAAGTCTGTTTGTCTCCGGAGATGGTTAGGTGTAACCATGCTCCGGGTTTTGGTCTACTGGTTGTCTGTCCGGACTTCCGTATGAATAGAGGAAGTCCGAGTTTTGTGGGTTGATATTGTCCGGACTTCCCTAAGTAGAGGGAGTCTGAGTTTGTAGTTTTGGGCCTTGGGCCTTTCTATGTGTTCTCCGGATATGTTGTTATCCGGAGATAGTCTTGTATATATACCTTTATGTGGAATAGACAATATGTAACATTTGTAAAATTCGGGTCTCCAAAACCCGCTCCGTTTTGTAATCTTGTACCAAGTTATAAAAGTTGCGTTAATTATTTATGATTATTTTGAGTTAAAACGTTACATGATTAATAAATAACTAAACTATAAAAATTATATTTGATAAAAAGTTAAAATAAAACAAATAAAAAATATTTGAAGCTGCCGGGACTCGAACCCGGGTTAGCCAAGTCTTTAAACAACTTAACCTTCATTCCCTAAACCACTCCGCCACAATGTGTTTTCTGTTAACTCTAGGAAAACAAATGGAACTTATACACAAACTCAGATTAACCGATGGTGTCACCTGAAAAAGGTAATCGGCAAACCAATCGTCAAATCGATTGTTTACCTCACACAATCGGTTATAACCGATGCTCGACGGTTTCTAATCAATCGGAAATTGATTAAAATTAAAAACTCATCATTTTTTATTTTTAAAACCGAAAAAGAACTTCAAGTTCTGATTAACTCAAACACCAGACACTCTCGCGATTCAGAGATATCATACCAACACTTAAATTCCTTTTCGTCGCATTTTCAGACCATTTGAGCGCCTAAAACAGTTAGCCGGAGTTCTCTGCAAAAGTCGCCGGAAAACCGTATTCAACACAAACCGGTAAAATACTTCTCCTTTACGATTTCAATCTATTGTTAGAACTTTACTAACATTAACCCATCACTCAAAATCAACCACAGACGACATTGCTGGACTTTCTGTGTTCGCCGGAAAATTTCTGGAATTGCCGGAAACTCGTTAGTTATCGGTATGCACATTCCAACGTACTGATAATCAATACTCACTAGTTCAATTTCATATCAAATCCCTTAAATCTGTTGATAGATCCTCTCAACCGAAGGTTCAAAAACAGAGCCGACAAGTTTCGCCGGACTCTCTGAAGAAGACAACCTGTTCGGTATCTTCATTCCCCAAACTGTTCGGTTTAATGCATTCAAACTAGTCATCATGTTTATTAACTAAATTAATCACGAATCGGATTGTTGATTGATATCTGCGTTTCGTAATGAAGAAGACGAGTTCAGTAACGAGTTAAGATTAATTAAAATCGAAAGTTTAAACAGGTTAGACACACACTCCAGCGGTGGACTGTGTGCAAACAACAACTATACACGTCCCGAGTTCGATCCTTGCTACACGCACGCCTTGTGTAATAACATGCCTTTTTGATCAAGAACTAAACCGGGTTAAAACAGATAGTTGTTAAGTATAATAAAAACCAAGAATATAACCGGGTTAGACACACAGTCCAACGGTGGACTGTGTGCAACATGAACTTCACGTCGCGCGTTCGAATCTTGTCATGAGCACCGGTCCAATTGAAATAAAACGTTTTTGCAAATAAAGGAATTTTCGGTTAATTCAAATAAGTGTATAAATGTAATTAAAAACGGGTTTATAACGGGTTAGACACGTAGCTCAGTTGGTAGAGCTACGTGCACGCGAACGGAAGGTCGCCGGTTCGAATCCCACCCGACGCAGGATTATCCGCTGACCGAACCGGTCAACGGTCAACGGTCAACACTAAAAAAATAATATTTTTTTTATATTTTTATTTATTTAATTTAATTTAAAAATTAATTAAAAATACTTAAAAATAACATTTTTAAAGATAGAAAATAGCCATAAACTCACAAAAATATATCTAAAAATTTCATTAAAATCCTTAATAACATCCATCCATTTAATATATTTTTCCATTATTATTTAGGTTAGTATTCCTCGTCGACTCGCTCATCTAAATCGTGCGCATCTCACCATCTCCAATTCAACGCACCCAATGTGAGTGAACCTTTCAAATTCCCCGTTTTAATCACGTTTTTGGGGTGTATCATGTGTCTTTGTTTATATACATATTATAACTAAACTATTGTGCATACATCATATCATGACATGTGTATTAGTTTGTTGCTCTTAAGTAGTTATTATTGGATGCAAATTATTATTTCAGTACATGCAATTGCCGAGGCCGCCGCTCCCCATTTATGAGGTTTGAGCTTGTTCCCCATTTTATTATGCGGTTGAACCTGGCGTGCCCGCAACGATCGGCTCCGTTTGATTGAGCCTTGATCGTACAATTCATTTTACATTTTAGTACATGCAATACGATCGGCTCCGTTTGATTGAGCCTTGATCGCACAGTTCATTTTACATTTCAGTACATGCAATACGATCGGCTACGTTTAATTGAGCCTTGATCGCACAGTTCATTTTACATTTCAGTACATGCAATACGATCGGCTCCGTTTGATTGAGCCTTGATCGCACAGTTCATTTTACATTTCAGTACATGCAATACGATCGGCTCCGTTTGATTGAGCCTTGATCGCACAGTTAATTTATGTTAGTTATCGTATGATATTGGTATGTTCATGTATGCTATCAAGTGTTATTGTATGTTATAATTGTAACTGCTATTTGCCAATGCTTGATTACTTACATTTGCTCTTTTATGATTATGCACAATATTTCATTGATAAACTAACCATAAAATCATTATCAAATGTTTATCTAATAAGGTTCACTCGCCAACTTATGTTGACCCAAAAACTCCCATTTTACACATGATACAGGTGAACCAGCAGCAGCTAGGAACACATAGGACCTGGATTAGAAGAATAAAACGATTTAGTATTGGGATTGTTATGTTTGGTTGTTTCCTTTGTATTGAATGAACATGTTTGGATGTTTGAAAATGTAACTTTGACTTTATTAATTATGAAACATAATAGTAAATGTCATGTGCTTTGGTGATAACCCAATTATGCTCCGACTCTTATTTCCGCTGCGGGTCGGGGTGTGACAGATTGGTATCAGAACCATGACTATAGGGATATATGATAGGTTATTAGACCCTTAGAGCCTATACTATAGTCGATTAGAAACTTATAAGAATTTTCTGTGTTATATGCCAAATTTCATGATGTTTATATGTTTTATGTTAAATGTTACATTTGATATTGTGCAAGCATGTTCATAAGTATGTATTATCAAATAATGCCTATCATGAAATCGTATGCTCATAACATATCACATCCATGAAAGCACACACCACATCATGATTGATTTTACAATGATTTTCGTGTTTTCAAATCTCATCAAAGTGAGTTCTCATGACGGGCATGTAGTAATTGGAAGGGTACTAGTACCGGTAGTCGGAACGTCCTGTCTAGGCTGCCATTCGTATAAATCCAAAATAAAGGACCAGTTTGCCTACCTGGGGACTAACGATGAGAGTACGAAGTACTTATTAGGCCAAAGCATGCTATACCAAACGTCGTGTGAACTAATCCCACTTTGAGTTGTCATTGTGTCTACACCTGGACACGTTCCGACCAAACATCTCATGAACATATTTTGTGGTTTGCATTCGGGGGATGCGATTGTTAAATTGTCAATACTAATGTGAATCCTACCAAGCCAATAGCCATGGGGGCCCACATGACTATGTAGGTGAAGGTATGGGGGACATTTGAGGCCCAACATGAGCGAACCCAAGACATCCTATGGATGTAGTTGCATTATTGATATTTATGTTATTTTCATTTTCTTAAAGACACATGACACCTAAAAAGACACCATAAACTCACAATCTTCTCATTTTATGATCCTGTAGATGTCGTCTAAACAGCATCGAAGGGGTAAAAGATCGGGAAAGTCTCAGGAACGTTTGGCCACTCATATCGCGCAACAAATGGCCACGATATTGCCTGACATCATGGTACAAGTACAACAAGCCCTTGCTACAAATCCTACTAACCCTCCTCAACAACAGGACCAGAACATCGACAACCCTCCTACCATCAAGTGCTCTTACAAACATTTTAAGTCCTGTGATCCTCCAAAATTCGAAGGGACTGAGGGAGTCACTGCTCTCCTACATTGGTTCGAGGAGATGGAAAACGTTTTCTTAAACTGCGATTGTCCTGAGGATCGCAAGGTTCGTTACGCCACCGGGAGACTACTTGGTGTAGCTCTCACTTGGTGGAACATTGAGAAAGGAAAGAGGGGAACTGAAGATGCGATGGCCTTAACTTGGGAGGAGTTAAGGGAAATCATGACTAGGCGTTTCTGTCCTAGAAGTGAAATTAAGAAGTTGGAGGATGAATTTCATGCCTTAAAGCAAAAGGAGGGTGATCACTCTACTTACAACAAGAGGTTCTTGGAGTTGAACCAAATGGTTCCAAACTTATTCACTCCAACCTATCGTCTGATCGAACACTATATTCGAGGACTTCCCTCGAAAATTCAAGATTCGGTTCTCAGCGTTTCACCGGTAACACTCGAAGCTGCCATGGAGTTGGCAACTGAACTGACCGAAAACCGAATTCGCAATGGGAAGTTCAAAGAAGAAAAGAAGAAAGCCCCTGTTGAGGGACAAACCTCAAACCACCCCATTCCTTCCTCTAAGTTTGCTAACAAGAGGAAGCGTAACACCAGGAATTTTGCAGTCACCCAAACCAACACCCCTATTCCTGCTGCACCCATCACTCAAGTCACTCCTTCACCCGTGCCATACAGAAGACCCTACACAGGCCCATTACCAAAATGTAACCGTTGTCAGTATCACCACTCCCCTGAGCATCCTTGCCAATACTGCACCGGCTGCGGTCGCGCAGGACATACTATTCAAAATTGCCGCATGTCTCAACGAACAAACCGCCACCAACCTTTAACCCAAATCCACCAACAGTTAGTGGGTCAAGCACAACAACAACTACCATTTCCACCCACCCAACATTTAGCCCAAACAAACTATCAACCCAATTACCCTATGGGCCAACCTATGCGGGCTTGTTTTAATTGCGGCGACCCAAGTCATTTCAGAAACACATGTTCAAGACTGGTTAATATTATTCATACTCAGGCCCAAGCCAACCCTGTGAATCAAGCGAACCAAGCTCCTCCACCTGCTAGAGGAAGAGCTTTCAATATTAACGCGAACCAGGCCAGAGCTGACGGCAATGTGGTCAACGGTACGTTTCTTATAAATGGTAGATATGCCTCTATGTTATTTGATACTGGTGCGGATAGAAGTTTCGTGTCATTAGAATTTGAACCTATCTTAAGCAAAAATCGGGATAAGCTCGCGGAATCCATAACGGTGGAAGTTGCGGACGGAAAACCAGTTTCATTAGACTCTATTTTACGCAACTGTACACTCACCTTAAACGACCACGATTTCTCAGTCGACCTTATTCCTATGAAGCTGGGAAGTTTCGACATCATAATCGGTATGGATTGGCTCAGTCAATATCATGCGGAAGTTGTATGTCGTGAAAAATTTATTCGTATTCCTCTTTCAAACGGTCAGACTCTTCGAATCATTGGAGAAACCTCGTCGAAAGGGCTCAACTTAATGTCTTGTCTTCAAGCTCAAAAATATCTTCGCAAGAATTATGTCGCGTTTTTAGCCCATATCATCAAGAAGGGGATCACAGAGAAGAAACTTGAAGATATTCCTGTAGTAAAAGATTTTCCACAAGTTTTTCCTGACGACATTTCAGGACTGCCTCCAATCAGAGATGTCGAATTTCGTATTGATCTTATACCTGGTGCTACACCAGTTGCAAAATCTCCATATAGGTTAGCCCCCTCTGAAATGCAAGAGCTAGCCAGTCAATTGCAAGAGTTGACTGACAAGGGATTCATACGTCCCAGCTCATCGCCTTGGGGTGCACCCGTCCTTTTTGTAAAGAAGAAAGATGGATCTTTTCGTATGTGCATCGACTACAGAGAGCTCAACAAGTTAACCATCAAAAATCGCTATCCTTTACCTCGCATTGATGATCTTCTTGACCAGCTACAAGGTGCCAGCTGCTTTTCGAAAATCGATCTTCGATCTGGCTATCATCAGCTTAGAGTGCATGAAGAAGACGTCCCTAAGACTGCTTTTCGAACTCGTTATGGCCACTATGAATTCATGGTTATGCCGTTTGGATTAACCAACGCACCAGCTGTTTTCATGGACCTAATGAACAGAGTCTGCAAACCTTACCTCGATCGATTTGTTATAGTTTTCATCGACGATATTCTTATCTATTCAAAATCTAAAGCTGATCATGAGCGTCATCTTCGACTTGTTCTTGCACTTCTAGAAAAGGAAAAGCTTTATGCCAAGTTCTCTAAATGTGAATTCTGGTTAAAAGAGGTGCAATTTCTCGGGCATGTAGTCAATGACAAAGGAATACATGTTGACCCTTCAAAGATCAAAGCAGTTCAAGAATGGCAAGCTCCACGTACACCAACTGAAGTAAGGTCTTTTCTTGGACTAGCTGGCTATTATCGTCGGTTCATTTCAAACTTCTCTCGCATTGCTGTGCCACTCACGGCTTTAACCCATAAGGGAAAACCATTCGTATGGGGACCCAAGCAAGAGGAAGCTTTTCAAACTCTTAAACAAAAACTTTGTGATGCACCAATCCTCACTCTTCCTGAAGGTTGTGATGATTTTGTAGTCTATTGCGACGCGTCAGGGCAAGGATTAGGCTGCGTTCTCATGCAAAGAGGAAAAGTCATAGCTTATGCCTCGAGGCAACTCAAGACACATGAAAAGAACTACACCACTCATGACCTAGAACTTGGAGCCGTTGTATTCGCTCTTAAGATATGGAGACATTATCTCTATGGTACTAAGTGTGAAATATACACTGACCACAAGAGTCTTCAACATATCTTTAATCAAAAAGAGTTAAATATGAGGCAACGAAGATGGGTCGAATTCCTAAATGATTACGACTGTGAAATTAGATACCACCCTGGTAAAGCAAATGTGGTGGCTGATGCACTTAGTCGAAAGGGTTATGCGAACTCCATTCATCTTCTATGTTCGCAAATTATAACCGATATTAAAGATCAAATTCGAGAAGCTCAACACGTTTCAATAACAGAAGAAGATGTAAGAAAAGAGATGTCCTGTGGAGCCGAGCTAAAACTTGAAACTAAATCAGATGGTATTCTGTATTTCCTAGATCGTATCTGGATTCCTAACCACAACAATCTTCGGGAAACTCTCATGAATGAAGCTCACAAAACGCGATATTCTATACACCCAGGAGCCGATAAGATGTATCAAGACCTACGGTACACCTATTGGTGGCCTGGAATGAAGAAAGATATTGTCGTTTTTGTTTCCAAGTGTCTCACATGTTCTAAGGTGAAGGCTGAACACCAAAGACCCTCAGGACTTCTTGTCCAACCGGAAATACCTGTATAGAAGTGGGAAAATATAACCATGGATTTCATTACCGGGTTACCTCGCACTTCTGGTGGGTATGACACTATATGGGTGATTATAGACCGACTTACAAAATCAGCTCACTTTATTCCTATTCGAGAAGATTTCAAGAACGAAAAGCTTGCTCGTATTTATATCAACGAAATCGTAAGCCGACATGGGGTACCATTAAGTATTATTTCTGATCGTGATGGTCGTTTCACCTCACAAACATGGCAAGCAGTACAATCCGCTATGGGCACTCGATTAGATCTCAGTACCGCCTATCATCCTCAAACTGATGGACAGTCTGAGCGCACCATTCAAACTCTTGAGGATATGCTTAGAGCATGTGTCATAGACTTCAAGGGAAATTGGGACGCCCACCTACCGTTAGTTGAATTTTCGTACAACAACAGCTATCATTCGAGCATCGGCATGGCACCTTTTGAAGCCCTATATGGTCGAAAGTGCCGATCTCCTGTGTGTTGGCACGAAATTGGGGAAGCACAAATTACTGGTCCAGAATTGATCCAAGAAACCACAGATAAGATTCATCAAATTCGAAACAATCTTCTAGCGGCTCAAAGTCGTCAAAAGAGTTACACAGATAAACGACGGAAGCCCTTGGAGTTTAACATTGGTGATCATGTGCTTTTAAAAGTATCACCGTGGAAGGGAGTAGTTCGTTTTGGTCAAAAGGGAAAGCTAGCACCATGTTATGTAGGACCTTTCAAGATACTCGAAAGAGTAGGTCCTGTAGCATACAAGCTTGACCTACCGGAAGAACTCGACAGGATTCATCCCACATTTCACGTGTCGAACTTGAAGAAGTGCCTCGCTGATGAGAACCTCCATATTCCACTGGAAGATATTCAGATTGATGAATCCATGCATTTTATTGAAAGACCAGTGGAGATCATGGACTACGGAGAAAAGCGTCTTCGGCGAAGTCGCATTCCAATTGTTAGGGTACGCTGGGAGTCGAAACGGGGACCTGAGTTTACTTGGGAACGTGAAGACTCAATGCGTGAAAAATACCCGCATCTTTTTCCTACTATTTCAACTATTTAAATTTCGGGACGAAATTCCTAAAAGTAGGGGATACTGTAACATTTGTAAAAATCGGGTCTCCAAAACCCGCTCCGTTTTGTAATCTTGTACCAAGTTATAAAAGTTGCGTTAATTATTTATGATTATTTTGAGTTAAAACGTTACATGATTAATAAATAAACTAAACTATAAAAATTATATTTGATAAAAAGTTAAAATAAAACAAATAAAAAATATCTGAAGCTGCCGGGACTCGAACCCGGGTCAGCCAAGTCTTTAAACAACTTAACCTTCATTCCCTAAACCACTCCGCCACAATGTGTTTTCTGTTAACTCTAGGAAAACAAATGGAACTTATACACAAACTCAGATTAACCGATGGTGTCACCTGAAAAACGGTAATCGGCAAACCAATCGTCAAATCGATTGTTTACCTCACACAATCGGTTATAACCGATGCTCGACGGTTTCTAATCAATCGGAAATTGATTGAAATTAAAGACTCATCATTTTTTATTTTTAAAACCGAAAAAGAACTTCAAGTTCTGATTAACTCAAACACCAGACACTCTCGCGATTCAGAGATATCATACCAACGCTTCAATTCCTTTTCGTCGCATTTTCAGACCATTTGAGCGCCTAAAACAGTTCGCCGGAATTCTCTGCAAAAGTCGCCGGAAAACCGTATTCAACACAAACCGGTAAAATACTTCTCCTTTACGATTTCAATCTATTGTTAGAACTTTACTAACATTAACCCATCACTCAAAATCAACCACAGACGACATTGCTGGACTTTCTGTGTTCGCCGGAAAATTTCTGGAATTGCCGGAAACTCGTTAGTTATCGGTATGCACATTCCAACGTACTGATAATCAATACTCACTAGTTCAATTTCATATCTAATCCCTTAAATCTGTTGATAGATCCTCTCAGCCGAAGGTTCAAAAACAGAGCCGACAAGTTTCGCCGGACTCTCTGAAGAAGACAACCTGTTCGGTATCTTCATTCCCCAAACTGTTCGGTTTAATGCATTCAAACTAGTCATCATGTTTATTAACTAAATTAATCACGAATCGGATTGTTGATTGATATCTGCGTTTCGTAATGAAGAAGACGAGTTCAGTAACGAGTTAAGATTAATTAAAATCGAAAGTTTAAACAGGTTAGACACACAGTCCAGCGGTGGACTGTGTGCAAACAACAACTATACACGTCCCGAGTTCGATCCTTGCTACACGCACGCTTGTGTAATAACATGCCTTTTTGATCAAGAACTAAACCGGGTTAAAACAGATAGTTGTTAAGTATAATAAAAACCAAGAATATAACCGGGTTAGACACACAGTCCAACGGTGGACTGTGTGCAACATGAACTTCACGTCGCGCGTTCGAATCTTGTCATGAGCACCGGTCCAATTGAAATAAAACGTTTTTGCAAATAAAGGAATTTTCGGTTAATTCAAATAAGTGTATAAATGTAATTAAAAACGGGTTTATAACGGGTTAGACACGTAGCTCAGTTGGTAGAGCTACGTGCACGCGAACGGAAGGTCGCCGGTTCGAATCCCACCTGGCGCAGGATTATCCGCTGACCGAACCGGTCAACGGTCAACACTAAAAAAATAATATTTTTTTTATATTTTTATTTATTTAATTTAATTTAAAAATTAATTAAAAATACTTAAAAATAACATTTTTAAAGATAGAAAATAGCCATAAACTCACAAAAATATATCTAAAAATTTCATTAAAATCCTTAATAACATCCATCCATTTAATATATTTTTCCATTATTATTTAGGTTAGTATTCCTCGTCGACTCGCTCATCTAAATCGTGCGCATCTCACCATCTCCAATTCAACGCACCCAATGTGAGTAAACCTTTCAAATTCCCCGTTTTAATCACGTTTTTGGGGTGTATCATGTGTCTTTGTTTATATACATATTATAACTAAACTATTGTGCATACATCATATCATGACATGTGTATTAGTTTGTTGCTGTTAAGTAGTTATTATTGGATGCAAATTATTATTTCAGTACATGCAATTGCCGAGGCCGCCGCTCCCCATTTATGAGGTTTGAGCTTGTTCCCCATTTTATTATGCGGTTGAACCTGGCGTGCCCGCAACGATCGGCTCCGTTTGATTGAGCCTTGATCGCACAATTCATTTTACATTTCAGTACATGCAATACGATCGGCTCCGTTTGATTGAGCCTTGATCGCACAGTTCATTTTACATTTCAGTACATGCAATACGATCGGCTCCGTTTGATTGAGCCTTGATCGCACAGTTCATTTTACATTTCAGTACATGCAATACGATCGGCTCCGTTTGATTGAGCCTTGATCGCACAGTTCATTTATGTTAGTTATCGTATGATATTGGTATGTTCATGTATGCTATCAAGTGTTATTGTATGTTATAATTGTAACTGCTATTTGCCAATGCTTGATTACTTACATTTGCTCTTTTATGATTATGCACAATATTTCATTGATAAACTAACCATAAAATCATTATCAAATGTTTATCTAATAAGGTTCACTCGCCAACTTATGTTGACCCAAAAACTCCCATTTTACACATGATACAGGTGAACCAGCAGCAGCTAGGAACACATAGGACCTGGATTAGAAGAATAAAACGATTTAGTATTGGGATTGTTATGTTTGGTTGTTTCCTTTGTATTGAATGAACATGTTTGGATGTTTGAAAATGTAACTTTGACTTTATTAATTATGAAACATAATAGTAAATGTCATGTGCTTTGGTGATAACCCAATTATGCTCCGACTCTTATTTCCGCTGCGGGTCGGGGTATGACACAATAAAACGTGTTTCTTTTGTGGAAATCTGTGCCCTAATCATTGTGTGTGTTTTGTCTGGCGGCTACTGTGTGTGTGTGACGTCACTCATCTCCTACATCAAGAATACTCTGTGTATTCTTGATTTCTCTCATAAATCTTGCATTCTTGTTCTTCATCCTACAGTGGTTGATCATCAGGTGGATTCCGCGCACCTGTTGGTTGTCTTTGTTGAGTGAGATCTTGGGTTAGGTTACCTTACAACAACAGGAAGAGTTTCATCAAAATTGGAAAAAAAAACTAAGGTTGCCTCATCAACGGGAGAAATATTACCGCTAAAAGGAAATGTTTCCTCATCAAACTGAGCATGTCGTGTAACATAGACACGATTTGTGGTAGGATCTAAACATCGATAGCCCTTGTATTTTGAGTCATAGCCAATAAAGGTACATTCGGCACTTCGAGGAGATAATTTGTGTTTGGCATAGTCTCGCAAGTAGGGAAATACACGACATCCGAATATCCGAAAATTAGAATAGGTAGGAGGATGACCATATAAGATCTCAAAGAGAGATTTATGGTCCAAAACGGATGTGGGTAAGCGATTGATTATAAAAACCGCCGATGCAAACGCGTCTACCCATAGTGTGGCTGGTGAATGGGAATGGAAAAGCATGGCTAAACCTGTCTCAGTAATGTGTCGATGATTTTGTTTAGCACGACCATTTTGTGGAGGTGTATGGGGGCAGGAGAGTCGGTGATGAATACCATTTTCCTGAAAGAACTCTTGAACACGCAAATTTGTGAATTCTGTGCCCCCGTCACTCTGAAAAACTTTAATTTTGCATGACAGTTGATCTTGAACATAAGTTGTGAAAGTTAACAACACATGATAAAAGTCTGACTTATGTTTAAGAGGATAAAACCAACTAAAATGCGAGTAATCATTAATAAATAACGCATAAAAACGATATCCATTAGAAGAATTAACTGGTGCGGGTCCCCAAAGATCACAATGTATTAAATCCAAAGCATGCAAGGAACGTTTAGTATTTAAATCAAAGGGCAAACGATGCGACTTGGATAATTGACAAGGAGAACAAAGTTTAGGTTTCGGTAACAATGAAGTGACAAATAAAGAACCAGTCTTATGTAACCTAGAAATTACATCAAAAGAAACGTGACCAAGACGACCGTGCCATTTTTCGAAAGATGCTTTGAGATGGTGGGAAGAGTAGGATGCCACAAACGCGTGTTGTCCTTCCCTTAGAATGTAAAGCCCATTTTCACAAGTCCCTTTTGCCAGGATTTGCTTCGTTTTTCGATCCTAAATGTTGAAAAATTTGTCAGAAAATAAAACGTCAATAGAGGAGTCATTAGTAAGTTTACCGATGGAAAGGAGACGTTTTGTGAGATGAGGGACAACAAGAACATCATTTAAAGGAATTTTATTTTGGACGGTGGTGGTACCGATGTTTGTAACAGGTAAATATTTTCCGTTTCCAAATGTAACAAAGGTATTTTCGCGTTTACCATAGGGGGCGGAAACATCATTATTATTAGGAGGCATATAAGCAGTCGCACCTGTATCACCGGTCCAGTCAGGAGAGTCATCAGTAACCTGACATTGAGCATGGAACGCTTGGGCCAGATTAGCATCTAAAGTAGGAGCACGTTGAGCAAAGGAAGAGAGACTTGGGCATGTGTTGGCATAATGCCCGTCTTTCCTGCAAAGTTGATAGTGTGGAGGTCGCCTAGCGCGTCCCCGACCAGAAGCACGGGAACGGCCACGACCAGAATAGGAAGAACTATAGGAGGATTTAGAGTGATTACCAGACTTTTGTTGAGCCACAAAAGAGACTTGAGGGACGGCAATGCTGTGAATAGACTGCAAGAAGATCTCCTGTTTCTCGCCTTTGGCAAGAAGCTGATGGAATGAGAGGGAAGCGGAGATGGCCCTGTGAGTAGTAGAAAAATTTTCGTAGGCAGCACCAAGACCGCATAAGAACCACTGACATTTGTCACTTTCTGCCACCGGATGACCAATGGCGGCCAATTGATCGCAAAGTGACTTGAACTTACGACCATAATCAGACACAGTGGACGAACCTTTCTGCAGCTGCCGAAGTGTGTCCCTAAGGGTATGAACCCTGTCAATAGAACTATTACTGAAAGTAGTTTCTAGCGCAAGCCAGATTTGCCGCGCAGTTGATAAGCCAATTATTTCAGCCATGGCCTCCTCCGAAAGAGAGGATTGAATCAACAGGCGAACCGACTGGTCAGCCTCCAACCAGGTTGTGTAATCGGGATTCGGGACGACTTTATCAGCAGAAGTAATGGTTTCGGTTGGTTGGGTTGAGGTGCCATCTATATGACCGGATAGGTGCTGCATAGATAGGACAAGAGTTATTTGCTGGGACCATGCTAGGTAATTAGAGGTTGTGAGTTTGATGGGAATAAAGTAAAGAAGGGTATGGAGAGGGATAGAGGAAGGTTTATCGGCTGCCATGATTAAACAAGAGGAAGAAGGAGGCGGCAAAGAGATAGGGTTTAGGGATCAAAATTTGGCTGATACCATGTAGAGATGGATAATTCACGAGATGATTTCATTGATAACAGAAATTAAATTTATACACAAAATAATGTTCATAAGTATAGAAACAATATATTCACAATAACTACAATAATGACATAGAATAAATCAAGGATATGAGGATCCTTGATTTATATTGTGTTGTTACCACAGCTAGAACAACCTTCCTGGCAACAACAACAAACACTCCACCATGACGCAGCTTAACGCCGTCGTATAAACTTGCCATCAACAAACCACAACCATTGTTCCGCCACCAACCAACCGGAGTTACACCGTCGTGCCTTGCACAATCTTCACACCACCATTCACCGCCTTCTACAACCATGAACTAAGCATGGGACAATCGCCCCCTTTTCCTCTTTGGAACTCTATTTCATATTTTGTAAATTGATTACGACCGTCTCCTCGGCATTGATTCGAAACCGTCATATCGACGTCACTACTCCGTCTTGACCACCCTGTACCATACGCATTTCGTTCGAGTCTGTTTGATTCACCATTAGGTAATAGTAATAAATCTATAATAGTCACTCTTTCAAATCATGTTTTGAATAAAACATATGACGGAGAAGTTGTTGGTTTTGTTCGGGTGACGGATAGCTGTATGCAAATTGTGAATCACCATTTTTGCTGTTAGTTTCATTTGACTATCCGAAGTGCTAAGGGTTAGTCTCCGGTCAACTTCCTCTGACAATGAAGGTATCTATTTTTACCCTTATCAAATTTTAAGCTCAATAACAAAGCAAATAAATATACAAGAAGTAATATGATACATAGATAAGATTTTAGTATTTGGTTTTTTAAATTCGTGTATCCATCTAAATTGATTTTTTAACTGACCCGTACAGAACCTTGGAAATGACTGTGTTCTCCGCTGCATCGAACGGACACCCATTTAACCTAGAATTGTTTGTTTCAACAATAAATGTACTTGTTTCACATGTTTGGTTTTCAACATATTTATAGTTTAGGTTTAAATTATAAATTAATCCAAATAGAAACTAACCCCGAATTCTAAAACAATCTAGAAGGTGTAGGTTACCTTCTGGTACTGGTCTCTCAGGCTATGCTATGCTCGATAATTCATTGTATTTATAAACAAGGTCACCACTTAAAAAGCATTACTACAGTACCGAGAGTAGTGGTATAAAATGTATGAATTAAACAAAATCAAATACACACTCACTCTCTCTGTATCTCAACAAAACAAACCCTTATCTCCCTCTCTCTCTCTCTCTTGATAGAGACCACAAAGACCATGAATTTTGACTACTTCACATGTTTTTACATGCAAGGGGTATGGTGTTTCAAATGTGGTTGGATGTGAAATGAGTTTTCATATGACCGCTACACACGGTCTTATAGTGCTACATAATCTTGCTTTTTAGAACTGAATAAAATTTTCAACGAAAATGATTTTATTTCTTCGTTTCTAAATTCGGAAAGCGGGAAAGTCCGAAACCGGCGATCTGTTCTTTTTTTGTATCGGATGAACAATAATTAGGATTGACGTTTAACTCACTCATTATGTGTATTGGAAACAAATAATCTTGTGAACGTTTATAAACAAATCGGTTCTCACAAATTCACATACTCTCTCTCGCAAAATTTTCTGAACCTCCGCTACACCGAATGAAAATTCGGAATCTACCACTGGACAACCTTCCCGGCGGCAACATCAAATATTCCACCGCGACGCAGCTTAACGCCACTGTATAAACTTGCCCTCAACAAACTACAACCACAGTTCCACCACCAACCAGAGTTACACCGCCTTGCCTTGCAAAATCGTCACAACCGCCATTCACCATCTTCTACCACCATGAACCAGGCATGGGACAATCGCCCCTTTTTTCCTCTTTCGAACTCTATTTCATATTTTGGAAAACTGATTTCGTCCATGTTCTGAGCATTGACTCGAAACCGTCATACCGATGGCATTACTCTGTCATGACCACCCCGTACCATACACTTTCGAATCTGTTTGATTCACCATAAGGTAACAATAATCAATCTACAATAGTCTGATAGAGCCGGATTCGGGATCGGCGGTCTCCCAAAAAAATTAATAACGAAACTGTAAATGTAACATAAACTAAAACAAACTTTTTGTCAACTTTTTTCTTCTTACTTTCACTAAAAGTACCAGTCCTTTTTAAAGGCTTACAAAGCAAAGAAACAATCAAATAACTAACCTAAACATGGGCCACTAACCCATTACTCTAATTTAACTAACAATTAGGAAATATGGAAGAAATGCAATAGCAAATATGAGAACGTGCAGATGTATGCATGTTTGCTAAAATAAAGGACATGGAGTTGGAATGGATTTTCACGGGTGGGTTTGCGGTTCGGGTCGTATCATAGTCTCTCTTTCGAATCATGTTTTGAATAAAAAATATGATCGAGAAGTTGTTGGTTTTGTTCTGGTGATGGAGGAGCTGTACGCAAATTGTGAATCACCATTGTCGCTCTTTGTTTTGTTTGACTATTCGAAGCTCTAAGGGTTAGTCTCCGGTCAACTTCGTCTGACAATAAAGTTATCTATTTTTACCCCTATCAAACTTTAAGCTCAATAACAACAAAGAAAAATATACAACAAGTAATATAATACATGGATAAGATTTTAGTATTTGGTTTTTAAATTCGTGTATCCGTCTAAATATTTTTTTGGACCGAACCGTACACAGCCTTGGAAATGAATGTGTTCTCCGCTGCATCGCGCGAGCACCGCTTAATTTGGAATTATTTGTTTCAGCAATAAATGTTCTCGTTTCACATGTTTTGTTTTCAACATATTTATAGTTTAGTTGAAATTATAAATTAGACCAAAAAGAAACTAATCCTGATTTCTCGAAGGTGTAGGTTACCTTCTGGTACTAGTCTTTCAGCAATAAATGTTTTCGTTTCACATGTTTTGTTTTCAACATATTTATAGTTTAATTGAAATTTTAAATTAGACCAAAAAGAAACTAATCCTGAATTCTAGATTCTAAAAGGTGTAGGTTACCTTCATCTATATACAGGGTCACTACCCTCGCTCCCCACGTAAGAAACTTACTACTAGTACTGAGAGTACTTAGACTATGAGTAGTGGTTGACCATGTGAAATAGAAAAACTCGTCATGTGGCGTTCACGTGAACATGTGTGAAATTACTCTCGAAATGGTGTACTGGAATAAAATGTATAAATTAAACAAAATCAACCAATATCCACTTTCCATACACACTCACTCTCTCTGTCTCTCATCAAAACCAACCCCTCTCTCCTTATTTCTCTCGTGATAGAGACCACAAAGACCATGAGTTTTGACTATTTCACATGCTTTCACATGCAAGGGGGATGGTGTTTCAAATGTTGTTGGATGTGAAATGAGATTTCATATGACCACTACACAAAGTCTTATGGTGCTCCATTCATCGAAACTTGCTTTTAAATACTAAATCTATGATTTATTGAACTTTAGAGCATTTAGAGCATTCACATCGGCATCTTTGGCCATCCACATAAATAACACTAAAAATCATAGTGTTTTCTCTCTACTTTTCAATCAAATAATACTTGTTATACCTATCATTATGTTGTAACAGCCAGAATATTTATATCGCATCCTAGCGTAACACGTGTACAAAAACTCTCTATATAATTCAGATATGTTGATAGATAGGGACGAAATGTTATACATTTTATTAGTATAATTTCAAGCTTTTAAATAAGTATATTTTTACTCCTTACTTCCACTACAAACTATGATACTGTTATCTGACCGTCACGAATAAACCGCAAGTCTTGACCACCCGGAAACCAGGGTGTTTTTCTCTCTCCTCCACTCAGAACCACTTTAAAAAAATATTAAAAAGTCAATGTGGGGGAACAATTTCACCCCAAAAATACAAATGAATAATAACCTTTTGTCTCTTCCTACTCACAATCACTTCCTAAATCTGCAATCTTTCTCCCCCACTCGCAATCATTTCCTAAAATTTGCAAAACTCACTTACATATATATGCTAACCTGTTGTGAATGCTCTTACATCCCCTTCACTAGTCTGCATCTCATCTTCAAAAATTAAAAAAAATGAACAAAACATCATCACATTCTATCCACTATCTTTATCTACACTCTATAATTTAACACTCCCCCAAATTTGAAAAGCTACTATTCACCCATATATCATCTCTCTCACACACATACACATTATAAAAAAAGAAATAAAAAGGAAGAAAAAAAGAATAAAAGAAGAATATAGAGATTGGCATGGCAAATAGGATGTTAAAGGTTTTTAATATGAGAGATAAATTTTGAAAGTATGATTTAACTTAAATTATAAGATAATTAGATAAATGATGGTGGTGGGAATGTGAATTCTCTTATATACATATGAACAGTAATATTTTCTTTCTTCTTCACTCACAACCACTTTTTATACTCTTTATATTATAAAGACTCCACTCACACAATTTGGTGGAATAGATGTGAATGCTCTTAGAAGAGACAAGTAATGTTTTGGGCTAATTCTTAACCCATCCTAACTAAAAACATATAGAGTAAACCTCAATTTACAACTCTGTGGTTAGACCCCATTTACACTTTTTACACCCCCAAGGAACTTTGTCCATCTACATCCACAACTTTTGAAAAACGCTACACTTTACAACCCTTTGTGAATTGACCGTTAGGTTAACCCTCAGTAGCAAAGGCATTTTTGTAATCTCGCATCCTGATTAAATCTTCTCACACTTGGCAACCCTCACCGTAGCCGCCGCCACTACCACCACCAAATTAAATCCACCAACAATAAGTTTTTCCTCCATGTAAGTTCTTGTTTCTTTTAGATCCAATACTAAATATTATAGCATTGATTATAAAACGAACATCATTTGGTTCTTCCCAACCGATTAACTCAAGAATCTCTAGTCAAATGTTACCATCCTATGGTGGGAATCTCCCAACTGATCCCTTAATCTCTCTCGCGAGTCCCAATTTGCTGGATGGAAGCCATGCACGCCATATGTCCATAAGATCCATAGCAGTGCAAGAAACCTTGAACCCGCAAAGGGAAACCTCGCTAAATCAGCTTCGGGTGCTACAAATCGAAGCAACAAAGGTGTTTAAAAACACTCCAAACATGATAAATCTCGCCAGCTACTTGCAAATCTTCATGACAAAGGTACAAACCCATCTGTCACTCTGAATTTGCTTAGGCAAAATGATGTATCTCATATGGATGTTGAAACTGACAATTGGGCGGGAAGGGGTCTAGCATACCAATTTCATGTACCACACCTTCAAAAATCTACTTGTCTTGTTAACTCAATTCGAGTAGAAGTTCTTACCCCTATTAAAAACTTAATTTCTTTCAACAATTAGACTAAGGACGTCGATGATGAAGATGATATGGAATTGGCTCCTGGAGTCAATTTCTATCCCCATTCTAGTGAGGCAGACCAAAACAAGGGAGGGGTAGGTACCAGTTTGATGGGTGACAACGAACCACCATTGAATTTGGCTAGGATTGAGAATGCTGGCAAATATGCTTAGGAAACTGTATGGGATATGTGGGTGCAACTAACACAGTCTAGGGAACTCCTCATACTCATGGACGACCCTGAAGGTGGGCGGGAAAGACCATCGGCCAGGGCCCGATATTTCGAAGACACGTTATTTAAAAAGAAGTATGACTCATACTCATTCTAATATTTGTCAAAACAATGGTAATCACCATTGCAGATCGTATCAGGGAAAGCAAGGATGAAGATCAAGGAAGGAGTGAATGGTGGTGGGTTGTGATTTGAGGGTTTTATCTTTTAATAATAATAATAATAATAATAATAATAATAATAATAATAACAATAATAGTAATAAGGATCAGGGACAAAAAGGCCATTTCACTGCATTTCAAATAATCACCTAACGATTAACTCACAAAGGGTTATAAAGTGTAGAACTTTTCAACGTTGAGGAGGTGTATGGACAAAAGTTCCTTAGGAACGTCTAAAGTGTATATGACATCTAACCACAAAGTTGTAAAGTTTGTAATTGAGGTTTGCTAAAACATATATTACACAAGAGGCATTTGTAAGTCCTATCTTAATATACAGTTATTGTTTCTGTTTATCTCCTCATAACTTTTTTTTTTTTTGACTTTTGATCTCTTTTACAAATTATATTGTATTCAATCAACATTTTTGTTTAATAGTAAAATAAAATGCCATACAAAAAATTTGTACAAACAAAAGAAGTTATCATAAAATATGATTTAGTTATGAATATTAAATATAATGTTATTTTTGTCAACAAGGAAACAACTCTTTAGAAATATCTCTCTAGAAAAATATCTTTTATAGCTGGTATATCTTGAAAGAGTTGTCAAAAACTCAAAACTTAACAAGATAGGGGAGCCGCAGCCCATTAAGTTCTATATTTTAACATGTGATAAATTACGTAGATAAAGATGGTTTGGTTTTCAGGTGTTATTTTTCAAAAGAGGGAGAGAGAGAGAGGGAGTTTGATGTGGAGAGAGAGAGAAATAAAAGAAGAGAGTTTTTTTTTTCTTTTTTGGATGGTTTTGAGATTGTGAGAGGGATAGTTTGGAACATTTTACACAACAAATCGGTTTAAAGTGTTGTAAGAATAGTTAGGCTGGTGGGGGTATCGACTAGCGATTAATCGGGGTTAATAGGGATTATTGGATTGGGATTTTTATATATAACTTTTAGTTATATATGTTTCAATCAATCGTACCCAGTAAATCCCAAAAATAGGAAAACCACTGGTAGGATCTGGGACGGGCAAGATGTAGGCATACCTTACCTGTATCTCTAGGGATATAGATGCTGCTTCCTGAGAGACCCCGATACCAAAGGCATATGTAAGAAAAGCGAGAAATCAAACAAATCTATAAACAGAACACTACTAAATAGTAAAGAAGTGGTGGCTAAGTAAAATAGTGAAATAGAACAAATATTTTAAATTATAAGCCCACTTAAGCATATGAAAAAAAAATAAATAAATAAATCCACCTAGACCATAGAGAAAGAAACGCTAAGCAACTTCCCCAATGCTCAGACCTACTGAATCTACTTGTACAAGTTCTTAACCTTAATCTACGTCTCCATAAACCCCTATCTTGGACCATGTCCTAAGAGAGGTGTAACTCTAGCATTTTAGTTATAAATGTACACAAACATTTTATATGCAGTTTTTTTTAAGCAGACATGTTTTAACTCCTTATAAACCCATCTTTTTAAGTAATTCATGGGAATTTATAAGGTTTGATCAAAATTTTGGCTAGGATGAAGCAAGAATTTGACCAGAATAAGACCGCCATTGACCACCTAGAGATTAACCGGCCATTAATCGAAACCTTTAATCAATGATTAATCGCCGATTAATCGAAGACTTGTCTGGATTTTTACAACCATTTTAATGTTTACTATTATAGTAATTATCTATAGGTGCTATTACCGGTACCAACCTATCTTGAGATAAAGCCAATTATTTTAATTGTGTAATGAGAAAGTGTGCAAACTGTTTCTCTATATAAGCGGGACACAAGAGTAACAGGCTTCGGTGTGGTCAAGCTTGGTTAGTTAAATGGATGTGTTTTACTTGTTCATCCCATTAGTATTCTTAGTGATTACCATCTCAACTGATTACTTCCTCCACAAACTCCAAAACCTTCCACCAAGACCATGGTTCCCTCCTTTACCTATAATCGGTCATCTCTACCTTCTCAACAAACCACTCCACCGGTCTCTCGCCAAACTCTCTACAAAAGGCATCCCAATCCAACTCTTGCAGTTCGGCTCACGCCAAGTCCTAGTGGTCTCCTCTGTAGGAATTGGGTTCACTTTTTAATAAAATATATTACAAAAATATATAATAAATAATAACGAGACTCTCGTTATTCATGAGAAATTCTACTAGTATAGTACCGGTTACATGAACTAAATAAATTAATATAAAATACAATTTAATTGTACTAATCTTGATTCAAGTTGATGTCTTTTGAAAACTTCAACCGCACCTTGTTCGAACCTTCGCTACAAGACAAGCAAAATCGTTGACGGTTTTGGTTGAGGATCGTGTTAGACACGGGGCCCTTAAAACAGATTCCGCGCCTCCTCTCAGACGGTCTGTTTCCAGGATACAACAACCGAAGCAGTAGTCGTACTGCCGGAGATGGCTCTCAAGCCCGAGATTGCACCGGGTATAATTTGGTGTTCTTCATTTAAGAAAAAATCAAGTTGTATACAAAAGAACAATTTAGAGAATGCTCTTCTCTAAATTTCCATGGAACAAATATAAGTATTGTATGTGTATTTTCCTTCTCTTTAGAATGAACCATCATATTCATACTTATACCCATACTATTGAAAGACTTATTCAAACCTATTAAAGTTGGCCATAAACAAGATAATCAATCTTGTAATAAAACTAGATTTAAAGTCTTAATAAATGGATTTTAGTAGTTGGTCAAGAAACTGTCATATTCATTCATGACAGAATTAAACGTGTTGAAACTGTTTAGACATTAACTCTAGTGGTTGACCAGTTTGACTGGCCGCTTGCGCGCACAGGTGAACCCGCGCAAAGCTACTGTCCAACCGGCACTTCGTGTTGTGCCACATGGAGTCCGCAGACGATAAGGAACTTGCGCCATATGCTCACGCCACAAGCAATTGCCCGTGAGTCACCAGCACACGCTAAACTCAAACCCGCGCGCCACCCACGGGTGTGCCATAAGCGGACCCGATACACGCCATGTACTTGACCATGCGCACATGGACAAAAATACAAAGGCAACCCGCGCACCATCCACGAGTGCGCCATAAGCGGAGCTGCCACCCGCCATGTAGCTGACCACACGCTCATAGACAAAAATACAAAGACAATGTGCGAAGTGTAAAGCGCGCCACATTGCGCCCATAGCTCACGCCACGCGCGCACGCATGTGTGAGAAAGGGTGTGCCACACCCTTTAGGGTCCCACTAGTTTTTTTTTGCCTATAAGGTAACAATCTACAAGGAGTGTTCCTCCTTATAAACCACTTCAAGCTTTATCATCCCACCTATGTGGGACAAGATTAATCCATTTTTCTCATATTTGTTTGTTCCAAACATACAACTTCAAGCTTCGATATCTCATTCATCTTAGCTCCATTTTGGACATAGTTTGGTTCGTTATGAAGCTTTCACAACGCAGAACACAAACTCACAAATAATTATTTATACAACACATATATAAATATTATTATTGGTGTCCAAAATATTTAGTGAAAAACTCATTTTCATTAAAATTTCCAACAATCCCCCACATGAATGGAGATCGATTAAAACACACAAAATTCCCCGATGAAAACTCAACAGTCGAGTATTGCAGGATAGGTAGGTGTAGCCTTTGAACCTTCCTTTGTGAAGTATACTTAGCCTACTAGGGTTTTGTAGACGTGATGTCCTTGAACAACCCCCCATTTGTGTAAACGACAATATACATTCACATAATACTTTCCCTAGCCGAGCCATCTCCTCATGTATGTGTCCAATAATGGTCATGGAACACTTTCCTGGTTCTACGGGAGCTCTAGGAATTGTGCCATAATTCCATTCGAAGCGACCACACTTCTCTCCAACATAGGCGATTTCCCTTTAAATCATTAAAAGCATTATGGTTTACTATGATTTACACAAATCATTTAACCACATATTATGCTTAACCTCACAACATTGTCACTGAATACTATAGGAATGGACTAGGATGTATTTAAACACCCTTTTATAGTTTAGGAGGATATATAAATATATATACTAGCTCATATATAAACATATATATTAGTTTTCCCCCACAGTGACTGCCCTTCGGTTCATGATTAAGTTGGCCTATTGAACCTAGATCTTGGGATCTCCAGTCAACTAGGTTAGGTTTCCCTCATGTTCGTTTTCCATGGCTTTAGTCCCATTCCACAACTTGATATCTCATCAACCCACTGGTTGTTGGATCCAAAATTATTTGTTGACTTCGCTAAGTCAATAGCGATAACTGAGATCGGTTGTTCTAACGTGTTCTTAACTCGCTAGTCAGTTTTGCCTTTAGTCGATTCGTAAGACTTATAACTCGTGATCTCAACTTGGATCTAGTTATTTAACTTGTCTTTTAGAGTGACATGAAACTCAATTCATGGCTAGACACGTTTCCATCATGCCTTTGGTATACTAGATTTTGAATCTAACCAATTGGCATTCGAGTCCAATCTACTCGATTGACTCCACATAACCGACGTGTACTCCACTTGGTTATGTGTTTGCAATATATATTAGGATTGCTAAAATCCTTATTGCAAAACCTTCCATATTCAAATGCAAGTCACCCCCCACATTTAAGTGTAATTGGATAGCATCCAAAATGGGGTGATGAAAGGTTCTTCCTTTCATTTCGAGTTTGAGAAAACTTCTCAACTACCATTTCTACCAAAGGGTTTGTTTCTTAAATGGCTCCTCCCCCACATTGCTTGCATTTTAATTAAGATTGAGTAATATCACACTTGATGACTTTTTAGACCCGCGTGATAGGATAAACTTATCCATATCTTTTTGTCAACGCAATCATCCAATTGTATTACTCTACTCAGATAAATATTGCTCATAAGAGCTTCTGAGTTGTACGAGTTCTTCACATATGAACCAGATGGAATCATTACAAATGATCTATGTTTTAGCAAAAAAATCATTCTAATGTCATCACATATTTTGAATGTTCAAAGTTAATTTAATCTCCATCGAGCATATAAATTAATAAGTATTAGTCTAGCATGCTTTAGACCACAATACTCTAGCATGTGAACAAAAGATGCATCATTCTGATTCTTCACAGCCTTAAGAGATAGCGCACTATCTCTTCCGAACATTCGTGTCTTAGTTTAGACACAATAATGTAATTTTATTTCACCATTCCAAAACTACCGGTTTTAGAAAGGTATCAAAACCATAGTTAACTCCATCCATTAGGATCATAACTCGTTTGCCTTTATCTCCAAGGCTTCATCATAGACTTCCTAAGGACTTACACATAAGTCTTATTCGAAGTCACTTTGATTTACGATATTTATATAATATCACTCGAGTCTTGAGATATAGTCAATTAGATTGACTCTCAACAACAAAGCATTCACGTATGTCTATAGTGATATATACATTTACGTTGTTGTTTTGCTAATACCATGTATCGGGATACTCTCCCAAATTGAGGACAAACCCTCCACATAGTTTAAACAACATTGATGGTGGTAGAAGCATCTACATGTCCATCACTATTGTGAATTTCCCTTAATAAATTTGCTAAATTTATTAAAATCATTCACAATAATAACATATATTTCTTTCATATGTTATACTCTTCGAAAACTTACAATGATGCATGCTATTTAATCCAATATGTGTACTTATAGAGTTCTAGTAAAAAAAACTAAAGCTAAGATGGTATACCTCAGTTAAATAGTTTCGTCACCTAATGTAGTGCATGTTTAGGCCTTTAGGGTCTCAACACCACTGATCCACACTCTTAGTGTGACCCTTTAGCTGAAGATCTTTATCCTTGTTTTGCAAACAAAAAATCCATTCAATTGACGACATACAAATGAATTACAATAAACCACAATGTACAATTCAAATTTAAAATGAAATTCCATAAAAAAATATAATTAAGAGAAGGCTGGACATATTATACAGTTCTTACTAATTTAATAAAAACTGTAAATTAGTTTAAGCAATCAAAATCCTACAATGTTGTCATATACACAAAAAGCCAGCAAATATGAACCCTAAATTTGCATATCTAATTCGTATAGTTCAATCGGAAACAAAAATCACAACAGTTGAGTTCAATCAGAAATAAAAAAGAAAATGGGGATAAAAGATGATACCTTATTGTCTTCAATCTGAATGGACATCATACGGACAATTATAACTAGAATGTGCAAATTTATACAGAGACTTGAAAATTCTATGTTGTATAAAATTATTTCGAAACTTTTACAACTTTACCGTTTCAACGGTTCACAAATCTAAAAACCCAGTGGACATCATACCAGGATTTATTATTATGTTCCAAAATCTACACCTAATACACTAAAATTGCTCACAAACGAGTGAGCATATCCTCCTCAATTAATAATATACTAGAGTGCCCGCGCGATGCGATAGGGATGACAATTTGTATTACGATACTCGTCTCTGGTTGTTTTCTTGTTCGTATAATATTTATTGCAGTATCATTGTGGTGGATATACGTCATAAGCCAAGTCATTGATTAATATATTTCATTGTGTTGCGCATGGTTCGGTTGGTTCAGCTATTATCCTTAACCCAAGTTGAAACCAAAGTCATCGGTTAGTCTATTTTATTAACCAATCAGTTTTCGGTTAATCAGTTTGGTATATTCGGTTACATTGACGGTTTTTTGTTCGGTTCTTTTAATTTCGGTTAATAGCGAAAACAACACTTGGGCTAAAATTTTTGCTTAAAAATACATGAAATAGATTTATACATGAAGTGAAATAATAAATACATGAAATAGAGATATAAATTATGAAATACATGAACTGGATACATAAAAGTGAGTTATATATGAAAATGAAAGGTTCGGTTCCATTAGTTTTGGTTAAATAATGGTACATAAAATGATAACTAGTTTTCGGTTAATCATTTTTCAACTAATTCAGTTTTTGGTTGACTTCAGTTCGGTTTTCTTCTGTTTTTTGTTCGGTTTCGTCTGTTTTCGGTTAACAATTCAGTTGTTGCTTACTCCTATCCACTATTAATCAAGTAACTTTTCAATCTTTTGAATTAAAAAATATATAGGCATACTAACAGATGTTATGGTGTTCACAACTTGGCTTGTAACCGTCTAAACCGGTCAATGGTTTGGTTTCACAGTTCTTTTTTATAAACTTTTGGTCGCTCAATTTAGAAATTTTCGAACCGTACGCTACAGTTTGGTTTATGGTTTCATCAAAAACTGGTCGTAAAAAACCAAACCGTACCAAAAATTTTTGAACCGTAAGCTACGGCAGGCCCGGCCCAAGGGTAAGTCTAATAAGGCAAAAGCTTTGGGCCACCAATTTTCAAGGGCCTTACTTCCTGTTGTCTTGTTAGCTGAACGGTGATAGAGGTAAAACTAGGTGTGGGAAGTTGTGAAGGAGTGAATGCATGGGAAACCCAACCATTCTCTCTGCAAACCACTGATCAATGGATTATCTCTTCATCTTCACTTTTTACTCTTCACGTTATAGTCAAGAAAGGTATCAATCAATTAATAATTTGAAATTTATGGTTAATATTTACGTTTTCCTTACTTAAACTATAATTATATTAATTCATTGTTCTTATTGTTTTCAAGTTTTCAACTTCATTTAATCATGTGGTCCACAATCGATAATCCTCAGGTGTCACATGAAACTAGTCTTTAACATGTATATTTTTAATCATCTTTTGATGATTGTGTGTTTTTAGTCATGATATGATGATTTTGTGTTTCTAAACGTAAAATATGTTATCAATTTTAGAGTTCTGGTTGATTGTAATTGAGATTTGCAAATAGTTTGTTATATTGTAGTATCACATGTATTGAAACATGTCATACAGCTACAAGCATGAAAAGTTTGTTATGACATTTTTATGGATCGTTACTTCCGTGATCGACCCGCTTCGTCTACTCACTATAAATTATAGTTCTCTCTTTTTTTTGGTAAAAAGGCTCCAGTTCTTGACTTCGCTTTAGGCCTTCAAAATGGTTGAGCTGGCCTGCACTACGATTTGGTTTATGATTTCACCAAAAACTGGTCGTAAAAAACCAAACTGTACCATGAGATAATGGGTGTTTTTAAATGCGCAAAAGAAACCAAAGTCACGGTTTTATTCTTATAAAATATTATTTATGGCCATCCAAATAAGTAAGCTTCAATAACATGTAATATTCGGGTGACACGGTTTCTTTTGAAGGCAAATACTATAGTTTCACCAGGACTTCCTTGTTCTACCAAATTTGTAAAACACTAAACATTAGAAACTCAAAAGATAAACAAAGAAACCAAACAGGAGCCAACCATTAGAACGGTACGGTTTTATTTTTCAAGTTTTCGATGATAAAAGTCATTATTAACCGTTTGGTTCAAAGTTTGACCTAAAAATGTCATAACCATGCCTTGAAACCCCTAACAAATATGACATACATAAAGTGCCACTAAAAACCTAATTTAGTGGTATAAAACTTAAATGGCACTAAAGGTTTGAGTTAAACAAATATGGCACATGCAAATGCCATTAAAATTAGCGGCACAAAAGCTAAATGTCAATAAAAGTGTGTGCCACTATATGACATTTTTTTGATAGTGAATAAAATGTTTTTTTTATGGTGTAATTTTCTCAAAAAAAAATTAACCTACGGAAAATTAACCACCGTTTAAAAATCGTGAGAGTAGTTATTTTTTTAGAAGGGGATAAAGCGTAACTATTAACTAATTTTCTATAATTTGGTTAAAGAGAATGGAATTAAGTGTAATTAAGATAATTGGTTTAAAATGTAATTATTGTTTGAAAGACTAACTTTGGGTTCTACAATTTGGTTAAAGATGAGAGAATTAAAGTGTAATTAAGATAATTGGATTAAATTGTAACTATTATTTGAAAGACTAATTTACCCTTATTTTAGGCTTATACATCTATATCTATACTATATAATAAAAAAAAACTACTTATGGGACACTTGTCATCATATTAAGCCATGTCTTATAGATAATTATTATTTTAGTTTAATTTTCTTCTAATTAATTATAAATAATCCTTCTATTAAATATTATTTAATTTAATATCTTATAGATAATTATTATTTACTCTAATCTCTTTAAATTAATTATAGATAACTCCTCATACTAAATATTATTTTATTTAATCTCTTCTATTTAACTATAGATAATTATTATTTATTTTAAATTCAATGTATACTTTTCATTTATAACTCTAATAAACTTTAAACTTTTACCATGGTATATATAATGCTAGACAGAAAATCAAAAAACATTTTGGATAGCATCAATAACTTAAGACATAATTTAATTACATGTATCAGATGCATTTTATAATAAAATAATACCAAACAAAATTACAAATATAAATTCATTGATTTTACTAATAATAACAAAGTCTTAGTTTGTTTAAATTAGATTTGTTACAGGTTTTTAAATATAATTTATATTTTATCACTCAAATTACTGCTTATTTGTTTCTTGAATAATATGTTTGACCACTGTATCTTCTTTTTGATAATTAACTCCACAATCATCATATCTATCGCGTACCGAGTATATCCATTAATTTTTTTAAATATAATTTTCTTATTATTTGGTACATAAAATCAATTTTATACAAGCCGTAGTACACTAGTGTTTTTAAAGATATAACTTTTTTATTATTTGGTAAACAATACTACAATTATTCACCCCGTGTAACACATGTGGTTTTAAAGATATAACTTTTTTTTAATTTTTGGTATATAAAATTACATTTATTCAACATGTACAATATGGTTCCTATATAATCTATATATTATATAAAAGAAACCATTGAGTGAAACATGTCACTTCATGGTTTCTCCTCACTTGGTTTTTCCCGCCTTTTTTCACACCCTACACAACCATTTGAATTTTTATTTTCAGACTATCCGTTGAATACCCTAATACTTGACCCGCAATTGATTACTTTCCTATTTTTTATTACATGGTAATAAACTCCTAAATTAATACCATTATTCTCTGATTCTCTCTCATTCTAAATTATTGGTGCAGATTATAAGAGTATATATGATCATTGCAAATCAAGTTCTTGAACATCAGTCTTCTTCATCGATGGTAACCGGTACAATTCCATTATTTTGTTGTTTATTTGATTCTTTATTCTTTGTAAGTTTTGATCGATAGGGAATTTGACGATTTTGAAGAAAACTTCACAATATCTCTTAAATCAAGGGTATGTTTATAGTCTGCTTTTTATATGATGAATCAATGTTTTTTTTAATATTTTGTTTTGTTTTGTTATCGTTTAAATAATGATCTGCATGTTTGATTTGGCTATTTTTTATTTTAAAGTTATTTTATTTGTTTTGGCAGATTTTAATACCTTACTGTTAAGGTTTTATGATTTTTTGTTTTTACTACTTTGAAATATTTGTTGAATTTGAACTGATATTGAAATCTTTTTTGAAACTGGAGGTCAAAGTTTGAGGCTGCTAGGATTTGGTGAGTATCTGAACAAGTTTTCAACATTCTGGATTTCTTTCTTCTTTTTTTTATACCTTTTTATACCAATTTTTTATAGGTATGAACATGGTCTCATTGATGACATGGTTGTTTATGTTCTTCGATTTTAATGTGGAAATTGTGTAATACAACAATATAAGGTTTCAAGTTTGGGATCTTGGTATGTTTATAAACTTGCCACTCGGATTATTTATAATATTTAACGTTTTCTTTTTTTTTTTTTGCAAGAAGTCATTGAAATGAAGTTGATTTTTGGGTGATGCAATCGAGATCGTGGATCACAATTTTAACGTTTCATGGTAAGAACATCTCAAATCTTTTCTTGTGGTAACCTCTGTACGGGTCGGGTTACGTATCTCTGTAACGTTTCCTTTATAAAAAACACTGTGTCTAACATGACCACATATATTTTAGTTTTAAATAATAATCTGATTGTTTGAATCCTAACTAACCCGTCCAAAAGTAAATGGCCCAAAATTGACACCTCTACATACATAAAGAAACAATTTACCTTCAACATTTATAAGAATTTTCTGATTATTGCAATTTGGTTGACGTTTCGCTTTGTTATTTTTAAAGTTTTTGGATATAAGATTTGGATCTGTTGTGTTATTTAATGATAAATCTTCATAGTTTTTTTTTAAGATTAACAAGAGATGATCAAACTCAACCTCAACTACCAGCAAAAAAAAATGTAATGATTACTGCACACGAAAATTCATTGAGGTTCACTATAATATATCTTGACAAAATAACTTCTCAAGAGGTGAGTATTCTATATGACTCTCACAGTGTGTTATGTTATTTTATTCGACTTGGTAATTTTGAAAACTTTATGTTCTATAATTTTATATTTTATGAAGCATTTTGTTTATTTTTTAAGCTATTAAATGTTCTTATGATAAGTTATTAATGGAGTTACTGCATCTTACATTCTTATTGTTTATCTATTTTTGGCTATTCTTTTTACGAAGATACGGGTGCAAGCAATTAAGTGCCAAAAACGTTAAATTAAGTGTTGACTCGGGCAACACTAAAGTTGGGACCACAAAGTTAAGAATAAACTAATGATATAAGTGAATAGAAGTTGTTTTTGTGTTACATTTATTCACTTATTTAACCCGTGTATTACACGGGGCTATAATAAAGGAGGTTTTTAAAGATATATTGTTTTATTATTTAGTATATAAAATTCATTTATTTAACCCGTGTATTACACGGGGCTATAATCTAGTTATACATTAAACTAAAAACGTTCTTAATTTACAGGTATCTTGAATTTCATCTTCTTATACATATCAGTTGATATTATACCTAAATTTTAAAGTTAGTAACATGTCTCTAGACACACTTTTTCTCCACATAACCTAAGCGTCGCAACGCTTCAGAGAAAGAAAAAACTGGCAAATCCTGTTTGACATAATAACATTTTAAGTCCCTAGGTACTTATAGTTACACTTTGATCGACAAACCTAGTTTACAACATAGACACTAAGACCATTATACTTGATACGTTTCAGTTAAAAACATTAATAATGTGTATTTTTTTTCACATCTTGTAATAAAAGTTTCTTATTGTAAAAATATTACAAAGGTTTTTATTGTAAAAACTAAAAAACATACTATAAATAAACTGAAGAGCTACATATATGTAGCTTGTCAGTGGCAAAGCTTGAGATTTCCGACCTGGAGGGTAGAAGTCACCGAACCTAAAAAATTCTATAAAAGCCGGGGGTCGAAAATGTATATACCCAAAAATTTATATACGAAAACTACATACTCTCCCCTACGTACCGAGCGAAAAGTTCGGAGGGTCGGCCGCTTCCTCCGCCCCTTAAAAGCTTACCATGAGCTTGTCGATCTACATATGTTTTCTTATTTTATTGTCCGCAAAGACTTGTAGTATATAAAAGAAAATTAAAAGAATGTGTGATTGATTATAGTTCTCTCAGTTTCAAAGTAATTTTAAAATTCTCAAATGTGTCACGCCCAACTTACCTTTCGGTCAAATCCCTTATTGTCCCAATTAAGTTTAGAAAGAAATACCATTTATAAACACTTTCAAAATATAAATTCCTTACGCTTGACCCAAGTAAACATTTACATACAAGTTTAAAACATAACCTAACAAGTTTCTAAGTACAAAAGTTTAGTTTGACAACAAGATGTTAACTAAGTCTTAAGAACCGTACACGATTAAGATTAAAGTTTGACCCGTTTGAAGACTTAAAACATCAAAAAGAGGCGCGGGTGTATTTGGCCACAAGCTCGACTTGATCTTAAGTGGAAGATTTACCTAGAAGGTACCTACCATAAGTTAGTAAAAAACATTTCCACAAAAAAAAGTTTCATTCTACATCATTCTAATGGCAATTGGACATTCATCCAACCACTCATCTTTTAAAACTTACTAATTCTATTTCAAGAGACTTACTTTCTTTCTTTTTATCCGATTCATCCTTTCCATTCTATAAAGCATTCTAGACATACATAATGTCTAATAATGTATTTTTCATCTTGGTTTTCTTTCCATTCTATAAAGCATTCTAGACATACATAATGTCTAATAATGTATTTTTCATCTTGGTTTTCAACCCTTCCATCCTTTACCCAAATTGATCCGTTTAAACGGGTCGACCACATACCTTCCTACAACACTTAACATACGGATTCTCAATTAATCATTGACACAATAAAAACCTTTAAACCACAATTTACACTATGTGTAACAAAAACCCCAAGTTTTTTCATCTTTGTTGTCTACCATTTCAACATTTACCCTTTTCGACTCATTTCAACGAGTCAACCACATAACATTACATAGAATACTTACCATACAAATTCCCATTTATATCATAACTCAACTCACACCTCCAAAGCTTCAATATAACTAAATGGTAAGCTAGAAGGACTTACATCCTTCGGTTAGAGCAACCACGACGCACCGTCCGGTGGTTGTGGTTTGCTTTTCAGACCAACAACGCACCGTCAGTTCTTGATCTTCCTTTTGTACCTGCTTTATTGTCTTTGTTTTAACATTTGCGGTTGGGTTTCACAAACGACATTGTCTCCGTCTTCTTAGGTTTGTAGAACGGTATAGGGTTCGACTTCTTGGGATTGTTGTAACTGTTGGAAAGCATTCGAGACATACCTGGGCGATTGAACTGAAATGGATGCTTGGGTTATTCGGCTTGTTTGCATCCACTTGTTTAGAAAGGGTTTGGTGTAATTTGGTAGAGAATAAAATAGGTTTCTGCGATAAAAAAGAATGAGGCAAAAGGTTATTTAAATAGCATAAAACTAATCAGTTTAAATTTTTTAACTTTCCTTGCCGTTTGCCAACGTTCAAAAAAAGTTAGGGTAAAAAAATGGCACTATTATAAAGTCATATTTTATACATGTCAGTAGCATTTTATTGAATTTTTCTGAAAATACCATGTGCTGTTTAAGTTTAGTTAATAACTCAATCTTCATGCAAACCTATGGATTAAAAATGTCCTTCATTGGTAACATTAGCAGGAGGTGCTGATACGACTGTATCCACCATGGAGTGGGCAATGTCTCTTTTATTAAACAATCCAAGTGTTCTGAAGAAAGCACAGGCTGAAATCGACAGTATGTAGGACAAGATCGTCGCCTGGAGGAGTCAGATATGCCTAAGCTACCGTATCTCGGTTGTATAATAAAGGAAACCATGAGGATGTTTCCTGCAGGTCCTGTATTGCCTCATGAGTCAGCAGAGGATTGCATAATCGGAGGATATCATGTTCCTAAAGTGACAATGCTATTAGTCAATGTGTGGGGGATACAAAATGATCCAAAAATATGGGATGATCCCAAAACATTTAGGCCAGAGAGATTTGAAGGTCTAGAAGGCTTTAGAGATGGGTTCAAGTTATTGCCATTTGGGTTCGGAAGAAGAAGTTGTCCTGGGGAAGGCATGGCAATGCGATTGGTTGGGTTGGCGTTGGGATCCCTGATCCAATGCTTTGAATGGGAGCGAACAAATGTGAATGAGGTCGACATGAGTGAAGGGGCCGAAGGATTAACCTTAATGAAGGATATAAACTTGGTGGCAGTTTGTCGCCCTCGTCTATCAATGTTAAATCCACTTTCACAACTTTGATTTGTTGGGCCATCAAATATATATGTAGGATATATACATTGTATCTCCACTTTATGTTGAAAAACTGCCAATATAGAACTTTATATGTGTTTAAAGATAGATATGCTATATTTCAAGAGTATAATTTGTCTATCTTTTAGTAGCAACTATGTTTTTATATTTACCAAGTTTATTATCTTCTCTAGAAATTAAAAAAGAAATAATTCAAAATTGCCAAGTTTAGTATCTTCTCTACAAATTAAAAAAGAAATAATTCAAAATGTATATCTTAAAATTCAAAATATATATATTTGATCGTTTGTCCTCTTCCCACGCAACCCAATTCATTCTGTTTCCACCCACCACCGCATGGTTGTGCCATTTTCTGTTCTTCCAGGTGAATAATCTAAACCAAGAATAGAGAGATTAAGAAGAACTCATAAATATTGTACACTACTTAGATAAAAAAAAACTATATTTATGTTTTCTAACATGTAGCAACAATAAAATGACCAGAACTCGAGGAAACCATCCCCTAATAGAAACACCATAAAAAGTCCACTTTAATCAGGAATGAAATCACCTTTTAAAATGTACAATGGCCTGTTACTTCACTTCATGTAGACTCGTTACCAAGCAAACAGAAGCTATAACATGATTGGTTCCTAATAAAATTGGACATCCGATCTGACTTGTTACGACCCACTACAAAACGTAAGCTACGATCACAAATTGCAACCTTATAGCTTGCAATCTATATTGCTACAAAATAAATGCTGCAATCTAACCACTACCAACAATATAAGATATATTGTGAATACATGTAAGGTCGAACAAACTTGTGTTAATTCTTAGGTTGTAAAGGGATATGGTTTTTGTTGTCAGGTCATTGTCTTTACTTGTCAAGATCCTAAAAGGTAATGCCGCTGGTAAAAGAAACTGTCTTTACTTGTGTATACATCTTTTGGCAAACGCCTACGGTGGGTTGGGTCATCGTTCGGGCCCAAAAACGCTTATTTCTATGAGTTTTTTTGTCGTTTTGTGTTTTAGTGCTTTTGGTGGACTTTTACTTTGTTCTAGTTTTTGGCCCAAGTGTGTTTTGGGGCCCATTTTGAATTTCGGTTTCTATTTATATTTTTCTAATGTAACGTGGATGGTCAGAATTGAATTTTGAGAAAAACTCACTTTTCACTTCAAATTCCGTGCCCTTTGGCTTGAATTTTGGGATTGGGACAAGATCATCACGGATATTCGCAGAATCAACGTGATTGTTCTTTGATATCATTTTATAATCTACATCAGGTGGTCTAGAAAAAGCAACTAAATAACCCAGAAACCATGAAATTACCTTCAAAGATTGTGATGAATGTTGATGGAGATTCCAAATTTCAAGCTGAAGTAAATTGAAGGGGTACGGTCTCAAATCATACGCCCACCATATGATTTAAGCTCAGGTCGTGCACAGAGAACCATATCCAAATAAGATGAAATCTAATGCTTAGTCCATTTTGCAATAAAATGACGGAATCTTAATAAGCGCAAGCAAGACGCCTCAAGATAGTACAGCTGGTACGAACGTCAGAGTAGGTTGCTGGTAGGCGCACGACAGCTTGTGTCCAGCAACACCTCACGATGAACAATCGTGCAGGGGACAAGTACACAAGGACACTGACGTGTCACCAATTATCGTGCGCCGACCACCGTTCCAAGATCTCCATTTAGCTTAGCTGCTGATGACAGACCCGACAACAAGGACAACTATCAGGCCACATAGATCCATTTAGCATGCGCCAACTCCTCATTCTCCTGCAAACACTAACGCTTGTGTTCAAGGAGGCAAACAGGATATCCCTTGTAGTCGACGTCAGGCCCAAGACCCATCAGTTGACATAAGGGATCCCAAGTTCCCTTTCTTCTCGATTACTAGTGGTTTTTGGAAAGCAAACTTTTTCGCCGTCAGCGTAGGGTTCGTTTTCTTTTCCTCACGCCCACGCTTAGTAGAGTTCTTGCGCGTAAGTTCAGGCACAAGACTGCTTTTGGTTACTCTCTCTCCAGCAGTAGGTGTGGACGTCGGAGTTGCACGAGAATGTTGTTCCATCGAACCTGTGCTGCAAAAACTTCTACTCCCACCAACATTCCTCACCTTGAATTTTCCACCTAGCAAATCCATTTCCTCTATGGAAACAACAACGTAAATATAATCATCCAAGCTACTTTGGCGAGGGTAAGCAATACCACTGCGCGAAGCGGCATCCGATACCGCAGCACTAGCCTCAACTTTCTTTGTTTTTGACCATCCAGTGATCGAGACAGTTTTTTTCTTTGGAGTTTTCTTGGCTTTCTGGCCTCCGGGTTAACACCTAGGTCGCGCAAGGCACCTGCATAAGCATATAGAGGGAAAGTTAACCCTTGGTCCGATGAAGCTATAAACTCCTTGCTAGAGAGCATTACAACCGCTTCACTAGCAGAAGTTATGGCCCTAAACGGTCTAGGGTTCAAGAAAGGCGCACCTTTAGTTGCAGTTGGGGGCGTAGCGAATAACTCTGCGCGCGGGTACATAAAGTTCACCTGGATTTGGTCATACCACATCTGCTCCCCCATGCGCAGGGGTCTTACGCCCATCATTCCGGAGCATGCGGGAAATGCTCGATGGTAATGGTCTTTCACTGCACAAACAAGATTAAAGATCAGTTACCTACCTTTAAAAGACAGTTAAAGAAACTGAGTTAAACAAACTTACCAACACCGTCTTGGAGGAAGACAGGAACCTCCAAGCTCTCGCACAACCACTTATCACTCATGCCAGCAGCAACGAGTGTATTTTCGCCAAAGGATTAATTCAGTAGTGCCGGCAAATCCCTATACCACCCCGCGCTCTTGGGCACCTATAGTGTCTGCTTTTCAATCGATCCGGGCACGGGGAAAGACATCACGATGGGAATTACTTCCTCACGAATGTTCTGATGAAAGCACAGGCTGAAATCGACAATTATGTAGGACAAGATCGTCGCCTGGAGGAGTCAGATATGCCTAAGCTACCGTATCTCGGTTGTATAATAAAGGAAACCAGGAGGATGTTTCCTGCAGGTGCTATATTGCCTCATGAGTCAGCAGAGGATTGCATAATCGGAGGATATCATGTTCCTAAAGGGACAATGCTATTAGTCAATGTGTGGGATACAAAATGATCCAAAAATATGGGATGATCCCAAAACAATATCTTTTGCATACACATGTGGATATTCGACTAAAAAACGCAATGCGAATAACCTGTTAAAATCAACAAAAAGGTTATTCCATTATTTAGGGGACATCTTCTGATTCAAACAAGTGTGTTTTAGCCTATATGAAATGTTTCTCTTTTTGTTACGACCACATACCAGTTCATTAGGTATAAAATATTATTAGGTGGAGAAAACTAATAAAACATTATTCTAATAAAACCAATTAGATAAAAACAAGCGAGCTTGGTTGATGTCAATTTACTACCAGCTAACCCATGTAAGTGTGTGCACCAAACCAAGTAAATAAACAAACATAGGAGTATGAACAAAGCTCACATCAAACCCGTGTTTTATCTAGTCGTTTGAACAAATTGGTGAACAATCTTAATCAAACAAAAATCAGAGTGAAAATGGTTGGAATATTATTAAACTGATAATAATGGAAACAGCGTAGAGAGTCTTGAGCATTTGAATGTGATCGGACGCATTGCTTTAATCACTTGTATAATAATGCATCATCTACTTGTACATTTTAATCCGCACAACAATACTGACCAAGACAATTATCGAAACGTCGACAAAAATGAGTAGGTCATCACGGTACCTTTGGATTTTTTAAAACATTATGGTTTATAAGACATGACAAGAATACGTAAAAGAAGTATAAGTTTGTTGTGGAAAGAGAAAAGTGTAACTAATTATCCATAATTTTGTTAAAAAAAGATTTAAGTGTAATAATATGAAGGACTAAAATATAATTAGTGTTTAAAAGAAAAAGTTACCCTTATTTTATGGGTGTTTTTATATATAAAGATGGAAGTAGTTTTTAATTTTTGGATATCTTAAAATATCCCTCTCTAATACGTTATAATATAGTATAGATTAGGTCTGACCCTAGAAAGGGGCCAGTTGAGCGACCGATTAGGGGCCACACTTTTATTGGGCCCGTAATTTTAAATTTTTAATATATGTTTTATATCTATATAACTTTTTATAGATAAAAAGCATATTTTTTAACTTTAAAAACTAAGTTTAAGTTAAAATTTTAAACCCGATAAGTTTAACAAAAAAATTATACCCTTTAGGCAACCCTAATAGCCCATATTAGAAAGTTAAACCAATTATACCCATTTAGTCAATTACCCATTAGGGAGCCAAATTTAAACCCATTGCTAATAGAAAAAAAAGGGGGAGGGGGTCGCATTTTAGAGGCATTTTTTTATCCTCGACTTGGCTATAATCGGAAATTGAGATTTCTTTTCCACCAAACCAACAATTTAAAATTGTTTATTAAATTCTTGTGGAGTCAAAGTCGTTTAAAAGTTCGACTAACCATACTTCCCGAAGTTCGCTACTCGTACTGTTCCTATGTTGACATTTAGTAGACTCATCCCATAACGGCTATAGAAAGCAAAACCGGATCACTTGAACTTAATTAGGGTGAAAACCGCATTTCTCATTGACTCATGAATGTTTGAGGTCATGCCATATTTTGTTGTATAAGCCTCAGACATATTTGTAAGATGGACGTTAAATCGAATTTTTAAACCTTGACCGAAGAATGGTTCCTAAGGTGTGTTTAAATTTAACTCACTAGCATTTTTTTTTCAATTAAGAATTCAACCCTCAATATATTTATTGCAATGGTTTAAGGCGCTTCACAAGTGAGAACCGCAGGTAGTTCTCTAAAACATTTTTTAAGTTTTTCCTTTATTGGATCAACTATATTTGAAAATGGTTTACCTCTAACCTTTAACTAGTTTAGTTTTATGCTCATTAGATATATTTTGTGAAGTGTTAAAGACTTGTTTGACATCTGGACAAAGCAGTTGTTCCGATTTTGAAATCTTGAAGGATTTGGGTTACGACTTCAATAGTAGCCCAACTCGAATGATGGAATCTTTTCAAACATATTACAAGTGGAATTACATCTTGTAGCGCAATCCTAATGACCTAAGCATGGAATTCACGTTATTACATAACTTGATATATTTACTATATCTTGCATTGTTGCTAAAAATCTCGCTTAACTTTATTTTAAAACCATCGTTTTGTGTTTTGGTGATTTTTAAACCGTATTGAACGACCAAACTTATGATGTGTGCAACACATTGGTGATGGAAAAAACACAGCGTCACAAATACGTAGATATTTTAATTTTAAGTGTGTTATCACAATTGTATTGTTTGAGACGTTATTAAAAGAAAGTGATTTTTTTTGTTTTTCAACTTTATAAGTTTGAATAGTAACTTTAAATATATTTTCACCGATGGTAGGATAATCAAACAATTCAAACGTAATCGTACGTTTCATTATTTGTCTCGACACTGGTTCAATCCGATGGGTTGTGACACAAACGTACGAGTCTGGTGAACCGTTCAATGTCGACCAAACATCACTAGTTAAGTTAACATCGGTTTGTATGTTTTCAAAATAAGAAATTAATTCATTTTTAGCATTTTCCAAGTTTTAAACAATCCATTCTGATAGTAGCACAACTTACAAGAGTGTAGCGTTATTGGAGAGTTCTTTGAATAAGTCGAGTCAAATGGGGGTTGTCTAAATGGTTGAATGACAAGCTTTCTTGGATCACAAACCTTTCCCTTTCCTCTCGAGCCGCCTCAACATTTTAAGCCTACAAATCTCCTTCATTTGTCATTGAAGGTTGACAGGTAGCCGATTTCTGTTTCAACGCCTTGCAATATGTCTTTAAATGTAGTTTCTCAAAATGGAGTTTGTGTCTTTTTTGTAAAATTTAGAACAATATTTGAAACGAGCCTTTTGCAGACCCATCATCATCTCAGGGCCGGCCCTGAGCATGTGCGGGGTGGGCGCCGGCTCAGGGCCAAAAAAGTAAAAGAGCCCGCAAAATATTTTGATTTTTTCTATATTATTGTGTATATATCTATAATTAGAGCCCAAACTATGTACCGCAGTCCTGTGGTAGCTAACGTGCCTTTTAACCTACGGGTCTCACGTTCGAGACATGGTTGTTGCCATGATTTAGTATTTTTGCTACTTTTCTTTTTTATGCTGAAATGCTGATGGACAATAGAGGTGGGCAACGTGAGCCATCAACAACCATTTATCAATCACTTACCTTTTCTTTAACAACCAAATTCTTTTACTGTTTTAAGAATATTTTCTTCTCTTAACTTCTATAATATTTTTACTCCTCTTAACGTTTAAAATAATATCTTTACAAATGATTTGAAACTGATCTTAATCTGTTTGGTTCGTTATAGTAACCGCAATAAGGTTGATGAACTGTTGAGTGGCACCACAACGACCCTGAATATCTGTTTTATTAGGGTGGGTAGGGCCCGGTTTTTATCTCGCCCAAGGCTAAAATTGTTTTTAATATTTTTGGAGACGGCCCTGCATCATCTCATACAAATCAAAGTATTGCCAAATATCTTGGTTTTGCTTCGTGGGAATGACATGAACCACCTCGTTGCTTGAAGAAGCACCAACGTTAACCAAAGATTGACCACTCGTGGTTGCCAATTGAGAGTTTTTTTTTAACATGAAAAGATTAGTGAGCCTTTTTAGAATTTAGAGAGTAGAGAGTGTTCTAGAGTGGGATATTTGAACCCAAAATGGTGAAAAACCAGGGGGGGGGGGGGGGGGTGACAAAAGCCTCAACGGTAATATACACTGTGTAACATTCAACGAAGAAAAATGGATAAACCGGTTGTTTTTCAAACCAATTCAAACTGATATTTTTAACGGGCTATAAAAACCGGTATTCAAACCGGAGGGTCGGGTCGGGCTCCACCCGGTTTATTTACAAATCCGTTTTAAAAATTAAAGCAGTCTGGGTTTTTTTTCCAACGCGTTCTTTGGCCCATTCTATGCCAAAGTTAATTTATTTGGATAGTATTTTTGGTTAAAAGCAACTTCCTAACCACATGGACATGACTACCCGGAAAAATGATAGGTACTAAACAACAAGGTTCCATACCTAATTGATTTGAGCAATATGACAAGTAAAATGTAAAACGAGATTTCATGTATTTACATATTATAAGTAATTTAAATATTTTTTTGTTTATAAAAAAAATATCATGATTGAATCAAGTACAAACAAAAGCAATTATCATTAATGATCAGGTCACAAATATTAAATATAGTGTTAAGTTATTGTTGTCTAACAGCCTAATATCTTGTATAGTTTCGTGAATGAGTTTTCAAACACTCAGTTGATGAGACGGGAAACGGAACCAAGTTAGTTTTGTAATTTATCATGTGATCGGACTATTTAGAGCCTCCCAACGGTAACGTTAATATTACCGTTATATAACGTTCAGTGAAGAAAAAACTATTAAAAACCGTTTTTTGAACCAGTTTCAAAATAATATTTTAAACGGGCTATACAAACCGGCATTCAAACCGGAGGTACAGGTCGGTCTCCACCTGGTTAAAAAAACGGTCCAGTTTTTTTTCAACCGGTTTTTTTCTCGCACCTCTAGTTCGGCCTACCTCTAGCCTTCTATGCCAAATTTAATTTATTTGGATATTATTTTTCGGATCCCTTCGATAGGATAAGAATTATAGATTATCAACCAAATTATAGAGATGAAATAGAGTAAACTACAAAAATCGTCCCTAGGGTTTGAGCACTTTTGCCGGATCCATCCAAAAAGGTTCTTTTTTCTAAACTTTAGGTTTCACAATAGTTGTTAGATCTGTTGGAAATTTTTTAAATGTGATGAATGGAAGAAATTTATTGAGATTATTCATATTAAATTCTACATATAGTGACAAACTCTTTAGTAGAGTTATTTATGTCACTTGTTTAATTTTCTATTAGAATAATAAACTTTTCATGTGGTGTATTGATGATAACTCTTGAGTAGAGTTTCTTTTATGACAATTGATTAGAGATTTTATGGCAAAATTATGTCTCTAATTATGTTGGACTTTTCACCACCCATGACTCTTGCATACTTAGTAGGCCATATGCCTCTTTTGATGTAGCTAGATACAAGAAAGAAAGATGTATGCATGAAGAGTTCTTGGAAAAGAAGTACTTGATGACCCATATGTTGGGAACATAGAGAGTACAGACTGCTTCGGCTGTTGTACCCTGGGAGACAGACGCGTCGTCTTTAGTAGAGGCGTGAAATCTGTTTTAAGGGAAGCGTGTTGAACATGTGCCTCAGCCACAACCGTCAACATCGTTTGTTCTTTCTTGCAGCAAGGGATACTACAAGAAGACCTTGTTCGAGCACAAAGTTGATTACTCTATCTTTTGAAGATCTTGCTAAGGAGACTACAATAATATGTTCCTAAAGATCAAGTTGAAGACTTTATCTTTTGAAGATATTGGTTTGAATCCATTGTTCTATTAAATATGTTGTAGTTCATATTTAATTTTCGTTTGAATTTGTATATGGTCGTGTACTACAATTTCCCAAATGTGTAAAGAGAGTATCTTTACTATTTTTATTTAGTCCTACAATCTTAAAACAGATTTCGTAAGATTGTTGCTACAATCTTAAAACCTTATTTATAAGGATTTTGGGTTCACGGAAGCATTTATAATAAAAAATATTTTTTAGAGATTATGATCTTAGAAATATTTTTTTTGGGAAATATGTATGTAGTACAACTTGTTGTGTTTGGATTTATTGAGATTGTGTTACAATCTTAAATCCTACACCGTGATACAAAAACGAATGACTTATGGTTCAAACGTTTGGTTTTGAAACGATTTTGGGAATCGTTAATTTTCTAACTTTTGTGTTAGATTGGGTTTATTAGTGTAAACCATACGTTTTTTGTAAACGTTAAATTTTCTAACATGTGTGTTAGACCGGAATTATGGGTGTAAACCATGCCTTTTTTGTAAACGTTAAATTCTCTTTAGTAGAGTTTTAATGTATTTAAATAAGAGTTTATTTTACTTGATTAGAGTTTTATGTCTCTAATTAAGTCTTTATTTAAAGTGGACTCTTTATCACACCATGTATTTATAGCACAAGCTTTTAGTGATTCTAACATGAGACTGGTTTATATGTATTTGATATAAACTAATAAGACTTATAATGATTTTTTAATCATATATTTCTAAATGAGCGTGTTCGAATCGAGTTTTATATATAAACTTATATGTTTATAATGATTTATCTAATCGTTTATTTCTAACGAGTTTGTTAGAACCTAATGGTATGATAATGATTTTTATAATCATTTTTTTCTAACAAGTATGTTAGAACATATTTATTGATAAGCTTTATAACAATTTTTGTAATTGTTTACTTCTAACAAATGTGTTAGAAACAGTTTATAAAAAAACACAAATGATTTTTGTAATCATTTGTCTTCTAACATGCGTGTTAGAAACGGTTTATGAAAAGTGTTAGTTTGAAAGCAATTTTAGTTGTTTATTTTCTAACATGTGTATAAGAAGTGACTTATTTATATGAACCATATATGTGTTTATAACAAGTCGAATTAACATTTTGTGGAAATGTTAATATTTCTAACGTGCGCGTTAGATTTTTTTGCTTTTGATTTTAACATGATTGTTAAAAACGGTTAGAATACAAATGCTTTGAAATGTTTTATGTAAACATTTTATTTAAGTAATTTGTTATAGAATTAATTTTAGTGAATATAAACACATCAATACTTTGTATGGTTTAGAAATAAAAAGTCATATATTGAAGTTGATGTTTGATTGGCTTCAAGAATTAAATCACCATAAAGTGATGATGTAGTTGTGTGAGTTTTTTCACCAACTTTAGTTTGTGATTTGTAAATCCAAATGGTTATGTTTTGAATATATAAAATGACTTGAATTTTCTAACATGTGTGTTAGAAAATGAGTATAACGAATACAAGGTTAGAGATTGTTCATTTTATGAGCCTAATTATCGAAAATGTTTTATGTAAATATTTAATTGCTTATGTGCGCATTAAAAATGATGAGAAATGGTTTATTTTATAAACATTATCCTTGGAAAACGTTTTATGTAAACGTTCGATTCTATGATGTGCCCGTTATAATTTTTTTTTAACGTGCGTGTTAGAAAATATTTAGTACTTGCGTAGTAAGACTAAACAATATAAAACCATTTGATATTTTGGGATTTGATCTATGTTATCATAAACTCTAATTGATATCATTAATATTGTACATTGCAAACTAAGAAAATATTTTAAAATGATTTTTAAAACAAAGTCTTGCATAGTTTTGAGAATTCAAATGGTTTGCTACTCTTGCTAGATGTTGAACTTGTTGAACAAAGTAACAATCTCATTGATATTATTTGGTGGAAAACGACTTGGTGTTGTTGTGTACAAATTCAGTTGTTTAAGTTTACTACTAAAATGTAGCTTTTGTAACAACTTGATATCGTTTTGAGCAGAATTGTCCAAGTTTAAAGTTTCAAGATGAAATGGGAAACTTGTACTTACAAGTGTATGGAGTCTTATTGAGAGAGTACCTCAAGATATGCCATGGGACGATATCGTTGAAAAGATTTCGATCAGATTATAAATTGTTAAAGATAAAAGCACTTTGGTATTTGATATCTACATATCGTCTATGCTTCCGTTTAAATTTCAAAAGTGTTTGACACTTATGATTTAGTTTCCAACGTATCTTATTGTTTTGTGTTCAATATCTTCGGATAACACATGCAATTTTTTAAAAAGAAATAAATCAGTAATGTTTGTGACGTATACATTATTTTTGTGGAAAATAATTATAACGTCGATTATACATTATTTAAAAGAATATGGTTTTAAATGGATAGTACATGAAAATACTTGGACATAAACAACTTAAGAGTTGTTGCATTGACTAAAAGTCATAGACAAGACGTGAAATGTGTAACCACATCACGAGTGAGTCATGTCGATATACTTCGTTAGAAGTCTTTGGAAAATTCACAAGTGTGAATTCTAACATATGAAAATAAAAGTACTATATATGTTACTGTATACATTTAATAAATCTTGCGAGATTTATACGTAGATGCATAAACCACTTGAATATGAAAATTTTACCTTTGTTTGGGAGAACATCCTAAATATACATATCTTCTAATGAATAACAATAGATGTGTGAAAATCACTTATGGCAAAATTAGGATTGTCATGTTGTTGAGTGTGGATCTAGTTGACTCTATCTTCCACATAATAGTGATTGTAGACGACGAACATTCATCTTGTTGGCGATGAGCATGTTCACCAAGTGACTTGGATTAAGACTTATGTTTAAGTCCTTATGAGTCAATGGTAAAAGCGCTGGAGATCAAAGGTAAACAAGTTATGTTCGTTAATTGAATGATAAAATTTAGCTATGTGCTATATATATATATATACACAATAATTTGTGAGACCTTCCTAAATATTGATGTTTTAGGATTATGAGTAAGTCTCATATTTTGTCTTACCAAAGGATGAATGTTGCAAAGTGATATCATGATATCCTTGGAGCTGTGAAGAATCAGAATGATGCATCTTCTATTCACATGCTAAAGTATTGTAGTCTAAAGCATGCTAGACTAGTACTTGGTTAATTATGGGTCTTGACGGAAACTAATTAACTCTAAACATTCAAATGTGTATGAACACAAAAAGAATTTGTGTATAGAAAAAGTTGAGGGAGAATTTTTCATTCATTATAAGGAAAAGACATGTAACTTATGAAGAGTTTGCTCGAAAAGATAATGAGAACAATTCATTGTCTTGGCTTATTCTAGATGTTAAATAAGAATTATTCTAAGTTGATGACAAACTTATGACAATGGCATGTGTTACTTTGGTCAGCTCGGAAGCTTATGTAAGCTAATTCAATATGAGTTGAATCACTGATACAATGAGGTTGATCTTGTTCAGTCATTTGTATAAATGTCATCATAAGTGAAGTTACGAAAGTGTAGATCAAATGACAAGAAATGTGGGGGGATGAGCCATTTAAGAAACAACCCTCTAAGGGTGTGTAGAAATGGTTTTTTCTTTACCTCATATGGATGTTATCCAATAACACTTAAATGTGGGGGTGTCTTGCATTTGTATCATAAAATTTTGGCAATAAGGATTTTGTAATCCAATCTAACATTGCAAACAGACGACTAAGTGAAGGACACAAAGGTCGTAGTGCATAATAGAGATGTGTTTGCCTTAAATGATACGCGTATCTTACAAAGACATATTATAACCAGATTCAGATGGCCACTGAGGTTATAGTCTTAGAAGTTGGCATACTTAGCCTCCTAGCGATTTGTAGACGATATGTCCTTGAACAAACCCCCATTTGTGTAGAGGACAATACACTTCACACAATACTCTTCTTAGCCGGGTCATCCCCTCATAGTCGTGTCCAATAATGGTCGTGGAACACTTTCCTGGTTCTGCGAGAGCTCTAGGAATTGTGCCCCCAATTCCATTCGAAGCGACCCCACTTCTCTCTAACATAGGTGATTCTACTTAAATCATTAAAAGCATCGTGGTTACCATGATTATGCAAAATCGTTTATCACATAATATGCTTAGCCTCACAGTTTGTCACTGAATTTTATAGGAATGAACTAGGACGTATTTAAACACCCTTTCTCGTTTAGGGGGTATATATAATTATATACACTAACTTATGCATATCAGCTATGCCCCCAAACCACCTTAGGCATATGAATTCGCTGTCCTATTGAACTTAGATCTTGGGATCTCCAGTCAACTAAGTTAGGTTTCCTTCACACACCTTTTTTCCATGGGCTTTAGTCTCATTCCACAACTTGATCTCTACTAAACCCCCAGGTTGTTGGATCCATAACATTATCTTTGTCTAGTCACTACAAATAACTTACTTATTTGAGATCAATTGTCATGATGTGTTCTTAACCCGCAAGTTAATTTTGCCTATTGTCAACTTCTAAGACTATAACCTCAGTGGCCATCTGAATCTGGTTATAATATGTCTTTGTAAGATACGCGTATCATTTAAGGCAAACACATCTCTATTATGCACTACGACCTTTGTGTCCTTCACTTAGTCGTCTGTTTGCAATGTTAGATTGGTTTACAAAATCCTTATTGCCAAAATTTTATGATACAAATGCAATACACCCCCACATTTAAGTGTTATTGGATAACATCCATATGAGGTAAAGAAAAAACCATTTCTACACACCCTTAGAGGGTTGTTTCTTAAATGGCTCATCCCCCACATTTCTTGTCATTTGATCTACACTTTCGTAACTTCACTTATGATGACATTTATACAAATGACTGAACAAGATCATCCTCATTGTATCAGTGAATTCAACTCATATTGAATTAGCTTACATAAGCTTCCGAGCTGACCAAAGCAACACATGCCGTTGTCATAAGTTTGTCAGCAACTTAGAATAATTCTTATTTAACATCTAGAATAAGCCAAGACAATGAATTGTTCTCATTATCTTTTCGGACAAACTCTTCATAAGTTACATGTCTTTTCCTTATAATGAATGAAAAATTCTCTCTCAACTTTGTTTATACACAAATTCTTTTTGTGTTCATACACATTTGAATGTTTAGAGTTAATTAGTCTCCGTCAAGACCCATAATTAACCAGGTACTAGTCTAGCATGCTTTAGACTACAATACTTTAGCATGTGAACAGAAGATACATCATTCTGATTCTTCACAGCCCCAAGGATATCATGATATCACTTTGCAACATTCATCTTTTGTTAAGACAAAATAATGAGACTTATTCATAAACTAAAGATATAGTTTATAAAATAAACCATTTCTCATCATTTTTAATGCGCACATAGGCAATTAAATGTTTACATAAAACATTTTCGTTAATTAGGCTCATAAAATGAACAATCTCTAACCTTGTATTCGTGATACACAAGTCATTTTATATATTCAAAACATAACCATTTGGATTTACAAATCACAAACTAAAGTTGGTGAAAAATCTCACACAACTACATCATCACTTTATAGTGATTTAATTCTTGAAGCCAATCATGTAACACCCCTGCCCCTCGTTATCACCAATATTGTCCGCTTTGCCCCTGATGGTGGGACCATCCAGGAACTCACGGCTTTGTTTTTTGTTGCCCTGGTGGAGACTTCCCAGGAGGTCACCCATCCTAGTACTACTCCCACTTGAGCACGCTTAACTGTGGAGTTCTCCTCTCATCCACTAGCATTAAGCCCAAAACGCGTTGGTAATTTTAGAGGTAGGGCATTACTTATGAACCAGGAATCTCTCCTGTCCACGGACGATGTTGGGAGGTATGCCATTAGGTGTTATAATCACCCCCCTAAGGGACTCATCGTCCTCGATGAGGTTTTGCCCCAACATGTAGGAGGTTGCCATTATCCTCGATGAGGTTTTTTTGCCCCACATTTGGGAGGTTGCCATTAGGTGTTACAATCACCCCCCTAAGGGACTCATCGTCCTCGATGAGGTTTTGCCCCAACATCCCGAACGGCACAGGAGTGGCTCTGATACCACTCTGTAACACCCCTGCCCCTCGTTATCACCAATATTGTCCGCTTTGCCCCTGATGGGTGGACCATCCAGGAACTCACGGCTTTGTTTTTTGTTGCCCTGGTGGAGACTTCCCAGGAGGTCACCCATCCTAGTACTACTCCCACTTGAGCACGCTTAACTGTGGAGTTCTCCTCTCATCAACTAGCATTAAGCCCAAAACGCGTTGGTAATTTTAGAGGTAGGGCATTACTTATGAACCAGGAATCTCTCCTGTCCACGGACGATGTTGGGAGGTATGCCATTAGGTGTTATAATCACCCCCCTAAGGGACTCATCGTCCTCGATGAGGTTTTGCCCCAACATGTAGGAGGTTGCCATTATCCTCGATGAGGTTTTTTTGCCCCACATTTGGGAGGTTGCCATTAGGTGTTACACCCCGACCCGCAGCGGAAAAGGTGATCGGGGCATGATTGGGTTATCATCAAAGCTCATGACATTTATTAAGCGTTTCATATTCATTAATACAAATTAAATGGAAATTTACAATGATTGCTACAACATGATCTAACTAACAATCTAAACTTCTTTGTTCTCTTCTAAGGCATATCCTATGTTTTCCTTGCTTCAACCTGTTCACCTGTATCATGCGTAAAAAGGTTTTTGGATCAACATAATGTTGGCGAGTGAATCCTATGGAAAACATTTGAACAATTTATTTAAATTGATTATGAAATATGTGCACAACCAAACATGAGTAAAATTAGATGTAACTTGATCAACAATCATAAGATGTTAAATGAAACACTCATGAATAACAATGGCATAATTAAAGGCACGCGATGCTCAACTCGTCTCTCACGAGGAACTGAGGGGCCTGATGAATGAATTGCATAAACATGATGATATGAATGACACAACTACAAACAATATAAACTCAATGAAACACACATGAACAATAATGAATTTGAATTGAAGCACGCGATGTTCTACTCGTCTCCCACGAGGAACTGATGGGCTTAATGTATGAGTTTCATATAATTTGACAAACGGAATATAAGTAAATCACAACAATAAAACAATCTAAGTTTAAGTCATGATGTGGTATGGCACAAGTTTAAATAAATAAATTAATTATTTTCATAACACATGACACACCCCAAAACGTGTAATTTAAAAAGGGGAATTGTAAGATTCACTCACAGTGGGTGCGTTCGGTTGATGACGTTGAATGCACGCGAAGTGGTTTTAACCACGAGTGAGATTTAACCTAGATAAATTGCATTATGGTTTGGTAAGTAAACGGATTTTATTAAACTATCTTAGTAGGATTGTTGGGTGTATTTTTGTGAGTTTGAGGCTATTTTCTAACCTTAAAAAATGTTATTTTTAATTAAAATAATTAAATAAAAATAATAAAAATATTTATTTTATTTTTGCTACAGTGACTTTGACCATTGACTTTGACTGGCGTTGACCGGTTCGAGGCATATTGTTGTGCGCTGGGTGAGGCTCGAACCCGAGACCTCCCGTACGCGTGCACGCAGCTCTACCAACTGAGCTACGTGTCTAACCCGTTATATATCCGATTTTAATTACATATATACATTAATTAGAATTAAACAGAAATTCTTTTTATTTTAAAACAGTTTAAACGACTCCGACATGCACTCCACAGGTCTCGAACCCGGGACCTGTGGTTTAATCTAACACACAGTCCACCGCTGGACTGTGTGTTCAACATGTTATATCATTCGATTTTTATTATACTTAAATACTAATTATTTATTTCCTTTTCTGCCTTAATTAAAAAGAAGAGATAATTGTCCGAGTCGGTGCTGAAGACCGGACTCGAACTCGTGACCAGCGATATAAACAAACACACAGTCCACCGCTGGACTGTGTGTCTAACTTGGTTATTATTCCGGTTATCAATATACTTAACATATAACTAAGGCGACTCCGGTTCAGTAAACAAAAAAAATGGTTTTTATTAAGGCAGCGTGTGTGAGACCGGAATCGAACTCGAGACGTTTGCGTTATATGTGCACACAGTCCACCGCTGGACTGTGTGTCTAACCCGATTAATTTCATGATTTTAATTATACTTATAATATAACGAGTACATCGTCTTCTTCATCAAAGTATAACCAGAGAAAGTCGACTGACTGGTTCAAGGTTTTTTTTATCGGTTTTATTAGTGTTTTACAGTCGATTAAGGTAAGATAAAAGTGAAAAGGAAAAGAAACTGGGCGGAGAGGTATACCGACTGGACTCTCTGTTTTCCGGCAGAAACTCCGGCGACAGAATTCACCTCCGGCGACGTGTTCCTTATAGCAGCTAGTCTCCGGAAAGCTTGGAAAAGGTAAGGGTGACTTCGGTAAAGATTTAGGAGATTCAGTAAAGCTCAGAGATTAAAACTCGGTTTTCCGGCGAAAAACAGGAAAGTTCCGGCGATTGGAATTACGCCGTGAAAAGATGTGTTTTTTGAGCGAAAAGGTTTGTCGTCGGTTGTGGGTCAATTTATAGGAGAAAAACGAGATGTATTTGGTCTGATTTCGGACTGTGTTCGTTTATTTAAATTTTCCGGCGGTTTTGATTTTGGTCGCGGACTTCAAACATCGGTTATAACCGATATCTGGTTAATGGTTTACGTTATAACGTAAATTGTAGTTAAGACTCGCGAGAATTTCGGGATTCCGACGACTGAACCGTTTGGGCGCCGGTTTTGAATTTGTAACGACACTTTATCAATTAAATGATTTTATTATACAACAAACAAAGTCCGCGGCGCAGTGGTTTGTGTGTGTGAGTTAAATCAGTTGGCTGATTTGGTACAGACCCGGGTTCGAAACCCGGCAGAGGCAATTCATTTTTATTTTGCGATTTTTGACAGTTTTTCAAAAACTAAATATATATTCCCGTATAATAATTGATTACGGATCGTTTAAAAATATTTTGGGCATTTAATTCGCAACGAAATTTTTGACTGTCTGTTCGGTTGCTAAACGGAGCGGGTTTGGTAAATCCGTTTTTGACGGATGTTACAAATCAAACATCAACTTCAATATATGACTTTTTATTTCTAAACCATACAAAGCATTAATGTGTTTTTATTCACTAAAATCAATTCTATAACAAATTACTTATATAAAATGTTTACATAAAACATTTTAAAGCATTTGTATTCTAACCAATTTTAACAATCATGTTAAAATGAAAAATAAAATCTAACACGCACATTAGAAATATTAACATTTCCACAAAATGTTAATTTGACTTGTTATAAACACCTATATGGTTCATATAAAAGTCACTCTTATACACATGTTAGAAAATAAACAACTGAAATTGCTTCCAAACTAATACTTTTCATAAACCGTTTCTAACACGCATGTTAGAAGACAAATGATTACAAAAATCATTTGCGTTTTTTTATAAACTGTTTCTAACACATTTGTTAGAAGTAAACAATTACAAAAATTGTTATAAAGCTTATCAATAAATATGTTCTAACATACTTGTTAGAAATAAATTATTATAAAAATTATTATCATACCAATAGGTTCTAACAAACTCGTTAGAATAAACGATTAGATAAATCATTATAAACATATAAGTTTATATATAAAACCCAATTCTAAGACGCTCATTTAGAAATATGTCATTAGAAAAATCATTATAACTTTTAATAGTTTATCAAATACATATAAACCAGTCTCATGTTAGAATCACTAAACGCTTGTGCTATAAATCCATGGGTGGATGAATAACAATTTTAAGCTCGAAAAATCATTATAAGTTTTATTAGTTTACAAACTTATGACAATGGCATGTGTTGCTTTGGTCAGCTCGGAAGCTTATGTAAGCTAATTCAATATGAGTTGAATTCACTGGTACAATGAGGTTGATCTTGTTCAATCAATTGTATAAATGTCATCATAAGTGAAGTTACGAAAGTGTAGATCAAATGACAAGAAATGTGGGGGGATGAGCCATTTAAGAAACCACCCTCTAAGGGTGTGTAGAAATGGTTTTTCTTTACCTCATATGGATATTATACAATATAAAATTAAATGAGGGGGTGTCTTGCATTTGTATCATAAAATTTTGGCAATAAGGATTTTGTAATCTAATATAACATTGCAAACAGATGACTAAGTGAAGGACACAAAGGTCGTAGTGCATAATAGAGATGTGTTTGCCTTAAATGATACGCGTATCTTACAAAGACATATTATAACCAGATTCAGAAGGCCACTGAGGTTATAGTCTTAGAAGTTGACAATAGGCAAAATTAACTTGCGGGTTAAGAACACATCATGACAACTGATCTCAAATAAGTAAGTTATTTGTAGTGACTAGACAAAGGTAATGTTATGGATCCAACAACCTGGGGGTTTAGGAGAGATCAAGTTGTGGAATGAGACTAAAGCCTATGGAATAAAAGGTGTGTGAAGGAAACCTAACTTAGTTGACTCGAGATCCCAAGATCTAAGTTCAATAGGACAACGAATTCATATGCCTAAGGGTGGTTACTGTGGGGGCATAGCTGATATGCATAAGTTAGTATATATAATTATATATACCCCCTAAACGAGAAAAGGGTGTTTAAATACGTCCTAGTTCATTCCTATAAAATTCAGTGACAAACTGTGAGGCTAAGCATATTATGTGGTAAACGATTTTGCGTATGGTAACCACGATGCTTTTAATGATTTAAGGAGAATCACCTATGTTAGAGAGAAGTGGGGTCGCTTCGAATGGAATTTGGGGCACAATTCCTAGAGCTCTCGCAGAACCAGGAAAGTGTTCCACGACCATTATTGGACACGACTATGAGGGGATGACCCGGCTAAGAAGAGTATTGTGTGAAGTGTATTGTCGTCTACACAAATGGGGGTTTGTTCAAGGACATATCGTCTACAAATCGCTAGGAGGCTAAGTATGCTTCACAACGGAAAGTCAAAGGGAACACCTACTTATCCGACAATACGCAACTGTCGAGGCTGCATTGGAAATTTTATGTGTTTTGATCAATCTCCATTCATGTGGGGGATTGTTGGAAATTTTTTAAATGTGATGAATGGAAGAAATTTATTGAGATTATTCATATTAAATTCTAAATATAGTGACAAACTCTTGAGTAAAGTTATTTATGTCACTTGTTTAATTTTCTATTAGAATAATAAACTTTTCATGTGGTGTATTGATGACAACTCTTGAGTAGAGTTTCTTTTATGACAATTGATTAGAGATTTTATGGCAAAATTGTGTCTCTAATTATGTTGGACTTTTCACCACCCATGACTCTTGCATACTTAGTAGGCCATATGCCTCTTTTGATGTAGCTAGATACAAGAAAGAAAGATGTATGCATGAAGAGTTCTTGGAGAAGAAGTACTTGATGACCCATATGTTGGGAACATATAGACTACAGACTGCTTCGGCTGTTGTACCCTGGGAGACAGATGCGTCGTCTTTAGTAGAGGCGTGAAATATGTTTTAAGGGAAGCGTGTTGAACACGTGCCTGAGCCACAACCGTCAACATCGTTTGTTCTTTCTTACAGCAAGGGATACTACAAGAAGACCTTGTTCGAGCACAAAGTTGATTACTCTATCTTTTGAAGATCTTGCTAAGGAGACTACAAGAATATGTTCCTAAAGATCAAGTTGAAGACTTTATCTTTTGAAGATATTGGTTTGAATCGATTGTTCTATTAAATATGTTGTAGTTCATATTTAATTTTCGTTTGAATTTGTATACGGTCATGTATTACAATTTCCCAAATGTGTAAAGAGAGTATCTTTACTATTTTTTATTTATATAATTTTTATTATAATTGTCACCCATGTCCTACAAGATCCATCCATTTCTCTAATACCATTAAAAACTAACTTAAATGATGAGTATTTTAGATGAATCCAACAGATACCCGAACGTTATGGACAATTTTGGTTGTTTACTCTTTTTAATGTTCTCTAATTCTTTTATTAACATTTTCTTATACCTTACTTAAAAAAACGCTTTTAATACAAATGTTTTATTTTTAATTTTGTTAAAAATATTTTCTTATCATCAAACTACATTTTTTATTACCAACAAAATGATATTATTACCAATAATTATAATTTATCTTTAGGGTTTAAGGGTTGTCACCTCTCTAGGAAAGGTAAATTCCTATTATAACCAAGCAAACCAAACCATCTCAACTCCCATCTTCCACTCCTTTCTTGCACCCAAACATAAGACTATTTGGTGTGGAGGGGGCATGGCTAGGCGACGTTGAGGTGCCATGTGTCACTATTTGCTTTTTTAATATTAATCATAAAATTTAATAAAGTAATTTAAAAAAACCTTTTATTTATATTAAATAGCTACAATAAAAAAATACATCACATCACCAAAAAAATCAATCATCTTCATCTTCAATAGTGTCGGATCTAGGAAGTGTCGAAAATGTTCTACCAAATCAGCTCGAAGATTTGAATTTATTTGTCTTGACTCGATTAGATTTTGGTTTTGCATTCTGTCTTCGTCACTAATGTCTTCGTTATTTGATCGGTCTCCCCCGGATAATATTTGACTAATGCACGCCCTTCATCCTCTAAAATCATGATGTATAGAATGATGCACGTGTACATCACGTTTCTTATTTGATCTTTTTCATACAATCGACAAGGCATCCTCAAAATGCGCCACCTTTTCTGCAAAACACCAAATGCTCGCTCGACGTCTTTGCGTGCCGCCATCTGAACTTTGTTAAACTTTACTCTTTTAGGATCTAGGGTTCCATCTCTTGAAAATGATTTCACAAAAACAACCCACTCAGGGTAAATTCCATCAACAAGATAGTACCCATACTTGTATTCAACATCGTTTACAAAAAATGTTCCTTTAGGTCCAACACCATTTTTAGATCATTGAAAAGGGGCGAGTGATGAATAATGTTTATATCGTTATGTGAACCGGGCAAACCAAAGAATGCATGTCAGATCCAAAGATCTTGTGATGCCACAGCTTCAAGCATCATAGCCGGCATTCCATCATATCCGCTTGTGTGAGAGCATTGCCATGTAGTTGGACAAAGTTGCCAATCCTATTTCGTACAATCTAAACTACCTACCATTCCGGGGAGACCATGATATTCAGCATGATGTTCCAAAAGTTGTTGCATATCACTAAACGTCGGTTTTCTCAAGTATCTTTTCACATATAGTTCAATGATATACGCACAAAAATTGTGAAGACTTTCCCTAGCCACCCGTGCCGACATTAATAAATAGTCGTCCAGTATGTCGGAACTATTATCGTAAGCCAATTTTGTTAGGGCGGTCGTAACCTTTTGCCACGTGGTAAATCCTAATTTACCACGCACATCGGTCTTTGTCGGAAAAAAAAAACATAATCATCCTCTAAATCCTTTGATATTCTTAAAAATAAACTTTTACTCATACGAAAACGACGCCTAAAATTCTTTCATCATATGTTGGTTCGGGTGAGAAATAATCGCTTACCAGCAATCGTTTGCGGTTTCACGTTCACGAACAATATACTTCCTCTGTTTGGTTGGGGTTGGGAAGTCCCTTTGAATCTTCAACAATAGCTTCCACGACCATCGCCACTGTTGATAATAATATTTCTGCCCTGTCGTCCGACGAGGATGACAAATCGTAATTATCAGACGAATCGCTTGAACTTGAAGAATCCATTGTATATGTTTTTTTTGGTGACGGGAAGTGGTTTTTGAATATTTGGATAATAAAAATGAGTAAGGATTCTTTGATTTATATAGAAAATAAGTAAAAATATTTTTTGTTTTTTTCTTAAATAGTTGTTGGCCGATGGCTAGCCCAACAATCTTATCTCTCTCTTCTCCCTTGTGCGGTGATTAATCACCAAAATTAACTCCCCCATACGGTAAACAAGGGACGGGGGCGGTGTTCCCGTCGGTAACTCAATGCTCGACTCTCAGTGGGGGTCCGACTCTCAAAATCTAAATCTGTGGGGGCCACACTCTTAAAAAACCAATATTTTACACTATGAAAAAAATTCAGAAATTATCGATAAAATTAATACTACGAGTGAAAAAACGATGTGGGGTGGATGGTCAAAAAGGCCTCCCAAGGGTAATATTACCATTGTTTAACGATCAGTGAAGAAAAAACAGAAAACCTGTTTTTTCGAACCAGTTTCAAACCGATATTGTTAACGAGCTATACAAACCGGTATTCAAACTCGAGGTTCAGGTCGGGCTCCATCCATTTTTTTCAAACCGCCTTAAAAAAACGGTCCGGTTTTTTCCGCAACCAGTTTTAATGCCCATCTCTAGTTCAGCCTACCTCTGGCCTTCTATGCCTAATTAATTTTTTTATATAGTATTTTTTGGATTCCTTTGATAGGATAAGAATTATAGGTTATCAACCAAATTTTGTTGAGATGAAATAAGAAGAAATATTGGTTAAAAGCACCACTCCAACGACGTGGACATGACTATCTGGAAAAATGGTAGGGACTAAAGAACAATGTTTCATACCTAACTAGATTGTTTGTATATGTCGCGTGATGACGTGGTACCCCAGAGATCCCAGTCAGCAAAGTCAAAGTCAACAACAATTACAAGAAAATAATAAAGAATGTTGAAAACATAAATATAAGAAAGGAAGCTAGAAGCCAGAAGCTAAAAGCTCCTGACGTGAAACTGATACACCAACGGCTGGTGACAGGAAGCCAGGATTACTGTACATCCCCGGAACTTGAATGGAACAGGGCAAACTGATTTGACCTCTTTCTACAACACACAAAGGTGTCCTCGACACACACAAACCTGAAACATACCCAAAGAGGCAAGGCTAACCCTGCAAGCAACATCAGGGAAGGTTAAGCTTACCTAGACTGGAAGGTACCAGCTGGAATTAGGCTTCCTTGGGCAGTGCAAGCTGTCTATAAAAGGTGAGTCTCATTCCAGCCCAAAGTAAGTCATTCTCTCTCACTCTCACTCAATACTCTTATCCTTTCTATTCGCTAGACTCTTAAGAACACATTGGTGATTCTCATGCCGGAGTCCAAACGCGGGAGGCCACCTCTCACGTTAAGACTAACGGTGTTCTTTGATTGCAGATTCGACCAACGAGCTACCTTTTGGAGTTGATCCTGGACCTTCCCCCTGCCATACTCTTGTTGCTTTAACAAGTGGCGCCCATCGTGGGGCTGCGCTACTTAGAACAGTTTTCCTTGTAGTTCAGTCCTGTTCCTAAATTACTTTCCTTTATAGCTAGAAAGGATCAACACTTTAAAGAAGTTTCAAGCAGTTCCTTGCCTCGGTCTAGCCCTCTGGCTACTCCTAGGGTCGGTAGCTGCTCCACCAGCACGGACGGACTTCATGTCGCACCGGTAACACAAGATGTACAACAATTCCAGACATCTCCCTCTTTGAGAGCTCTTCCATCTTCCCCGAGTGAAGTTCTTTTCCCGGTTGAAACCATGGAAATAACTCTGGAGGGCGTAAGGAACAACTTTATACAGTGGAGGGAACTCTGAAATGGGTATGTCCGGGAGGAACAAACGAAAGGGGTAAGACTACGATTGTCTTATGATGAACTAGAAGTTACACTCTCTCCCATGCCTCTCTCGATGTGCACCACCACGTCTCTAAGTGTTAGTCGAGCAGGGCCCAGACCTGATTCAAACCCATATCTCATGCCTGATGGGTCACTCTAGACCGGGAGCTATCACACTAGCTCCCCCGCTTTCCTTCCTAGAAGCCCTGAATACACCGTCGAGCAAATCCTCTAACAGGCTCAAGCAGCTACTCCACCTCCACAAACAACCTTTGAAGAAGCGCTTTGAGTGCTACCTCTTGCCAGCAGGGCTGTAGCTGCAAGCTTGCCACCACCTTCGAGCCTCCGGCAAGGCTTCTCGATGTCCAATTGGTGTGTATGAAGTGTGATATGATTTTCTTAATATTTTAAGTCCGTTTTACGCATTAGTCAAGTTTTAAATTTATAAAACATGATATTGTACTAACACTAATCACACACTTGGGCAAGTGCACCCATCGCGAGCGTAGTATATCATTGGTAAGATACCGAGGTCGTCCAAGGACACAAGAGCTTTTAATACCGGTTTATCGTCAACGTCTAATCGTTCTTAATTTTTTGATAAAAGTAAATCTAAAAATGAAAAGATAAATAAAATGCAATACAAATAGACAAGATAGAATCACTTGGATCCAACTCCTCTTTATTGTATCCTCTGATGATTTTCTCACTTTCGGACTTTTTCAAGAGATTATCTTAGTTAAAGTAGTAGGCCCCTCTTTTGAAGGTGACGTTACCCTCAACAAGTGGTTTGAGTCAATAGGGATACAATCCCAAAGGGTCAGAATATTGAAAGATAATTAAATAAGTTATTAATGCGAAAAATGGTAGGCCCCTCTTTTGAAGGTGACGTTACCCTCGACTAAGTGGTTTGAGTCAGCAATGATACAATCCCAAGAAGCCGGTTTAATGTTTTAATAATAGTTTACATGTGAGGGGTTCAAGCTATTCGTACCCCCACCATCCAATACCTTTGGGGCATTGAAGGAGGTCCTAGTAAGCTTGAACCAAGTCCTCGCAGGATCCATACACTGAACGAGACAAGAACTTTACCAAACCACCCATCTAACCCCCTTCCAAGTAGTTAACGTGCTTTATATAGACCGTAAAGACACAAATGAGCAAATCAATGACATCATGAAGAAATGGTTAGGAAATTCACTTTCAACAAAAGAAACTAGTTATTGAAGTCATTAAATACATACCCAACTAAAAAGTGCCAAAAGATTAAAAAAAGTAATACAATAAAGACTTGTTTTCGCCAAGTGATGTAGGAGATTAGCCAAGCATGGCCTTTGTTTGAAAAGAACTCTTACAATCAATCTTGGATCTCGAGACTACTACACACTCTAAAGATGATAGATGGATGATGGTGGTGGGTGTTGGTGTTGTAATGGTGGTGGAATGGTGGCAAAGTGAGAGAGAAGTGGTTTGCCAAGGGATGCCTTTGAAGTGAACCAAGCAACCCTATTTATCGTCAGAACAGTACCACGACCACGGCCCCATGTCTAATGGGCACGGCCCGTGGCCAGCTTCTTCTCTTCCTTCATTAATTGCAGCTGTCATGAGAGGGCCCCACATGACCCCGTGGTCAACTCTTCATTGTACTATCAAGATTCTGCAAATCTTAGAGTCTGACCACACCCCATGGTGATCTGGGCACGGCCCCTTGGTGGGCATAGAAGTTTCTGCATGCTTTATCTTTAAGTCCAAGGTCTGACCATGCCCCATGCCTGGCTACTGAGGGGTCGGGCATGTTGCGTCATTCCTTCTTCTTGTAGTTATGTTGGTTTTAGCTGCTTATTTGCTTCTTTTTTTTCTTTTAAGCTCATTTGGTCCTGTAAATTCAAAAGGAACAAAGAAACGTGCTTTTTCCAACATTAGTACTAGAAAAGGGGTTAGTTTTATGCCTTATTTGATGTAATTCATATGTTGCATTTTATACACATCACCAATGCTCAGTACCACCAAGTAGCCGCCCTGCTAGCTCAGTTAGGCCAACAGCTTGTAGGAAACCAAGTATGGCAAGCTACCCCGGTTGGAACACAAGTTCAAACCCAACCTAATGTCCAGGCGGGTGTCGGTACAAGTGGAGTAGGAATGAATCCAGATATACCTTCCATGCCTATAAACCTAACTCTTTGTCATGCTTCTCGGAGGAGATAGCAAACTATGTCTTCCAGACAAAGATAAAGATGCCTTCAAACGTTAAGACATACGACGGCTTGGAAGATCCTGAAGACCATCTCCAGGTCTTCACTGGAGTTGCTACAGTTGAACAATGGAATAATGCTGAATGTTGTCATATGTTTATGCAGACTCTTATTGGACCAACTAGGTTATGGTTCTTTGGGCTCCTCACCAAAAGCCTAACTTCCTTCGGTGACTTACATAGAAGTTTCCTAGCTCACTTCACCCCTCAAAAGAAATGTACTAGGGATGCCACTGTCATGCATCAGATCCAGCAAAAAGACCATGAAGATCTCAGAACCTTCATTGAAAGGTTTAAAAGAGAAGGTCTGATGTATAGTGGAGCGACTGAAAAAATGAGGGTGTCTGCCTTCATGAATGCCATAAAACCCAAAAAGCTTCTAAGAAGGTTTCACGAAAACCACCCTCAAACGATGGAAGAAGCCTTTGAAAGGGGCATAGTCGTTCCTAAAAGGAGAGGAAGCTTTGGAAAAACAGGCATCCAGAAAAAGAGAACAGGGAAGTTGGAGGGAGCCACCTCCCTCGTCCAAAAGATCAAGGTTCCAACCCTTCGTAGACAGGCGCTCGTTCAAGCCCTATGAAGGAAGAAGATTTGAAGAGAGAAGAAGATCTCCTAAACCAAACAAAAACCATGACAGAGACAATGGAATCTTCACTCTCCTTACCAAAATTCCCCAAGAAATCATGTCGACAGAGGAGGTCAAGTACAACTTTCAACATCCGAGATCCATGGCCAAAGCAGCCTCCAAAAAAGATACAAGCAAATTTTGTGCCTTCCATAATGATACTGGACACCACACAAATGATTGCTACCAGTTAAGAAAGAGAATAGAGGAGCTGTAAAATCAGGGGAGCTGGCTCACCTGGTGAAAGAAATTAAAGACAAAAAGGAGGGAAAGAAAGAGGTTGGGATAAACAGGGTATGGTCAGAAAGCAAACTAGAAAACCAAAAGAGGAGAACCGCTCCTTGGAACCAGCAGTTCATCTGTTCCCCCAACGGATCCAAATGACAAACTAGAGCTACCCATCATCGTGGAAGTGGAAGTAGAAGGCTCCTTCCTTAACAGTGTATACATGGAACCAGGAGCTGCTTCCAATATCATGTTCTGGAGATGTTTCGATCAACTCAAAAATGAAACAAAAGCCCGACAACAAGCCACTGATACGTCCCTCAGAAGCTTCACCTGGGAAAAGGTACAACCCTTAGGGAAGCTAACACTCAGCTTATGTTTCAGGGATGGTGACTTGTCAAGAACGGGGGAGCTAACTTTCATTGTTATAAGCTCCCCTTCGAACTATGATCTCTTGATAGGAAGACCTAGACTTGCGGCATTCAACGCTGTAGTGTCTACGACACATGGAATGATGAAGTTTCCAACCGACAAGGGCATTGCCTCGATGGTCCCAACCCCGGAAGTTCTCCTAATTGCATCCATGGAAACAGAAGAAGGGGAGTGCAGCAAAACAAATGAAATCCCAGATGAAGAAGTTAGCATCAACGATTCTTACTCGGAACGGAAAATAAGAATCAACAACCACCTCCCCAATGGATTAAAACATAGGCTTGTAAACCTCTTTAGAAGGAACGCAGATGTGTTCGCCTGGCGCCTAGAAGACATGGTAGGAGTACCAAGGGAGATATCTGAGCATGCCCTAAACATAGCTCCCTCCTATAAGCCCTTCGCACAAAAGAATAGAAGCCTGGCTCTAGAGTGAAGCATAGCTGCCTGTCTGGAGGTAGACAAGCTAGTAGAGGTTTAGCATTCTAAAGGAGGTAAAATACCATTCTTGGCTAGAAAAACCCATTATGGTCAAGAAACCTGATGGTTCATGGAGGATGTGTGTCGACTTTAAAGATCTCGACAAGGCATGTCCTAAAGACTGCTACCCATCACCTGAGATTGATTGGAAGGTAGACTCACTCACAGGTTTTAAGTTCAAATGCTTCCCTGATGCCTATAAAGGTATCACCAAATCCAAATGAAGGAAGAAGATGAAGAAAAGACGACATTTCACACCGATAAGGGAATTTACTGTTATAAAAAGATGCCTTTCGGGTTGAAAAATGCAGGAGCAACATACCAACGTCTTGTGGATAAGGCCTTCTCCAAACAAATCGGGAGAAATATGGAAGCATACGTTGACGACCTTGTAATAAAAAGTCACACGGAAGAAGGCATGCTTCAAGACATCAAAGAAACATTTCACAATCTCAAAGCAATCAACATGAAGTTAAACCCAAGTAACTGCTCCTTTGGGTACGAAGAAGGCAAGTTCCTTGGTCACAGAGTAGGGAAGCAAAGCATAAAGGAAATCCAGACAAGATCCGGGCTGTCAAAGAAATGAAGTCTGCAAAAACCAAGATGGAGGTTGAAAGCCTCAACGGGAAGATAGCAGCACTCAAACGCTTCCTTCCCAAATCAAAAGAAAAATCTTTGCCGTTCTTCAAAACATTAAAAGATTGCAACGACAAAAAGAACTTTGCATGGAAAAAGGAAGCAGAAGCGGCTTTTGTAGCACTAAAGGAGAGAATAGCTTCCCTTCCTACCATGGTAGCACCCATGAAAGAAGAAACCATCACAATCTACCTTCTGGCAGGTACAAAGACTATGCATATAGCTCATTTACTCTCTAAATCACGAGTTTTTCACTCACAATTAAATATATTAATAGCTCACTGAAAACAATGGTCCTCAGGGCAAGAAGCCATAAGCTCTGTGATTATGGTAGAAAGAGGAAAGGAGCAAATACCAGTATACTTCGTGAGCAAGGCTCTTAAGGCAGCTGAACTTAACTACTCCCCGATCGAGAAGCTAGTACTTGCACTAGTATACACAGCCAAGAGGCTAAGAAGATACTTCCAAGCTCACCCGATCCAAGTCATCACCAACCAGCCACTAAGATCTATCCTAGAAAAGCCTGAAGATTCAAAAGGTTGACTAAGTGGGCTGTAGGACTAGGGGAGCACAAGATCGAGTACATACCAAGAAAGGCTTACATAGGGCTGGTGCTAGCCGACTTTTTAGCAGATATACCAACAATCAAAGAAGTAAATGAGATAGAGGTAGAAGGGTGCCAAATGATCATCCCAGGGAAATGGACGCTATTCTCAAATGGAGCTTCTAGTATAGAAGGTTCCGGGGCAAGCCTATCATCACAGACCCCCACGGAACCGAATATACTTATGCACTCTGTTTTGACTTTCCATGCACAAACAACGAAGCTGAATACGAAGCATTATTGACCGGCTTAAGACTAGCCAAAACTATGAAGGTAAAAGAGCTACATGCATTCACCGATTCAAGGTTGGTAGCAAGCCAAGTGGGAGGAGAATGCACAGCAAGGGAACCAGCAATGGTAAAATATAAAGAGAAAGTAAAGGAACTAATGGGCAGCTTCGAGTCTTGCTCCTTAACTCAAGTATCAAGAACAAAGAACAAACAGAGCAAGCTAGCTTCGTTAACATTTGCACACCTTACAAAGAAGGTGCTTGTCGAGGTACTAAAAGCAAGATCCATCGAAGAAGCTAAAATCCAAGACGTGGTAATAGAAAGCAAAGACACATGGATGACACCCATACAACGATTGCTGGAAGAAGGAGAGCTCCCCCACGAAGAAGCAGAAGCTGCTAAGATCAAAACAAAAGCCAAGAAATACGTCCTAGAAGAAGGAAAACTCTACAAAAAGGTTACCTCTCCCCACTACTGCGATGTGTAGGTCCCAACCAAAGTAATTACTTGATCAGAGAAGTCATGAAGGCATTTGTGGATCACAAGCGGGAGTAAGAATGTTCGTGCCGAAGCTAATGAACATGGGCTACTTTTGGCCCACAATGCACAAAGATACGGTAGAATTCATTTACAAGTGTAAAGCATGCCAATTGCATGCTCCCGTCAAGACAAGTCCAAAGCATGACCTTGTCCCCATCATAGCTGCCTGGCCTTTCTATAAATCGGGAATGGACATAGTAGGTCCCTTCCCCACGGCAGTTGTACAAGTAAAATTCCTCTTTGTAGTAGTAGATTACTTCACCAAGTGGCCAGAAGTTAGGCCATTCGCAAGGGTCTCAGGAAAAAATGTCATCAGCTTCGTCTGGGAGCAAATAGTGTGTCGGGAGAGATAGTAACCGACAACGGATAGTAATTTCCAGAAAAACTGTTCAGCACTTGGTGCCAGGAGCTGCAAATCAAGCAAGTATTTAGCTCTTCATGTTACCCACAATCAAATGGACAGGTTGAGCGAATGAATCACAGCATGGTGGAGGGGTTGAAGGCTAGGCTCGGAAGATACGGAAAACAATAGGTAGAGGAGCTCCCCAGCGTATTATGGGCCACTCGCACATTAGAAAAGACAAGTCATCAAAAAAAAAACCCCTACAACCTCGTATATGCTCAGAAGCTGTGATACCCACTGAGATTGGAGTGAAAACTCTAAGAAGCTCAAAGAAAGTCAACACTTTCAACGATTCAGAAATACTTTTGAACCTTGACCTACTTGAAGAAGCCAGAGAAGTTGCCTTGATCTGGGAGGCGATATACAAACTGAAGCTATAAGCCTACTACAATTCAAGGGTCAAAAAGGAAACCTTCAAACCTGGCGACTTAGTACTCAGAAACAACGAGGCAAGTAGGCAAGAAGATCTTGGCAAAATGGGCCCGAAATGGGAAGGCCCATATGTTATCAATGAAGTACACAGAGGAGGTTCCTATAAGTTTAAGACAACTGATGGCAAGAAGGTACCAAGGCATTGGAATGGGAAGCACCTCAAAAAATTCATTGTTAAAAAAATCAATGTAATGATAAGAACAAACTTGTACTTGGCTATTTCTGTTTAATGGAAAAAATGATAGCACTTTTGCTACAATATTATTATCGTTCTATCCAAATGGTGAACTCCTCCAAACAAAGCTCCATGGGCTCCGACGCTATATCTACCCATGAAAAAAGGATGAGCTCCTAGGCCATATCGCTCAACAGGGAACAAGGCGCTATACCTTCTGTATAAAGGGTGAGTCCCTAAAACAATACGACTCCATGGACTCATAAATAACAAGAAAAACAAGTCCATGAAAGAGGGTAAGCTCCTCACACCAATTCAGCTTGATAGGCTAAAACATATAAAACATACAAAGCCTATGTCCAATAACCACATCAATAAAAATAAAATGTGGACTAGAAATGCGATAGAACTACAACTTGCAACGGTTCTTTTATAGAAGATTCAAGCCAAGTGACTGCAGCACTTAGTTTCTATCTGATAGATAAGACATTGCAAAACCCAACTGTCAAAGGGAAACTAAAACATAAGTGTTCCCCCACGACATATGCCAAACACAAGTTTGAAAACAACAAATATAAAACATAATAGCTAAGCACCCCTAACAGGGCAGCTTCGATAACATTAAGTTAAGTTCATACATACTAAGCCCTCACAAGGGCACAACAAAATATAAACACGAAGAAAAGTTCAAATTGTTCATACTACAACCACAAAAGAAAATATGAAAGATCATCAAGCTGAGCTAGAACCACCAGTATCCCCAGAGAAGGGATTCTTGTTCCGGGGAAGGTCATCATATAAACCATCCAGATCGTTAAGACCTTCCTCATCACCAGGAACAAGAGGAGCTGAGTCACCCCTCGCAAAGGACATAGGGTGAACATCGATGGGAATGGACATAGAGGAAACTGGCTCAGGCTCCAAAGATACCTTCAGTTTCTTTGAAGAAAGACCGACATCCCCACCTTCCTCATCACTAGCCTCGGACAAGGCTTGCTTAACCGCAGACATAAAAAGTAACTGTCCACAAAGCTCCTTGTTCAGACCTTCCGGCTCCAAAACTTCCAGCTCAGCTACAGGACAATCAACCATTTCAGACAAAGCCTCCACATAAGGATAAGATAGAGCCTCCATCTTATTTACAGCATCCACAAAATCAGAAAGAGAGTCTGGTTTAAAGTCCAGAAGCTTCTCCACAGCTTCTCCCCAAGAAGCAGCATTAAACCCTGCAACAAGGTCCATATGGCGACCATGAGCCATTGCCTTAGAATAGATACCTGCAAGATGAAGATTAAACTCTTGACTATGGAGAAGGTACGTCACAAAACGGCGAATGCCAGACCCAATCAACCACTTCCTATCTTTTTTCAACTGCTTCACTAGTTACCTCAGCTCTTCCGTAACTGCTTCATCGGCAACACGCTCCTGCTTATACTTAGCCCTCTCAATCCCAAATTCAGCTATCTCTTTAGCAAGTTGATTGTTGAAGTCAGACAACTGCCCAGCATAGACTTCAACCTTCTTCATCTCCTCATTCATCTTAACTTGGGAAGATAGTAGTTGACCTTCAAGTTCAGTTACCTTAACGTGAAAGGTTGCCAAATCTCCTTGAGAAGCCTTAAGCTCCAGATCCTTCTTCTCCAAGGCAGAACCAAGTTCTTCATTCTTATTAACAGTGGCAACCCAACGCTCAATACTATCAGGAAGGGCAGTAAGCAGGCGACCTGCTAGAGCAATTACCCGGTAAGCAGACTCTTCATCCGATAACTTCGATAAAGCCTCCTTTTCAGCTGGAGTAGCAATATTCCTTAACATCTCGTGACAAACAGCACTACTCTTGGTAGTGTCCGAAGAGCGAACCTTCCATCGAGGCACAAAATAGGAAAAATAGCCTTAACAGGCCCCTTCCCCTTATCAACTTCACCATCCTATACCTTCTAAACCTTCTCCTTCACCTTACCAACAACCTTCTCCTTCTCAGCAACATGACCCTTCTCAACCACCTTCTCCTTTTCTCCTTCCTTAACAACCAGAGAAGAAGCAGCTTCCCATCAAAACAAGCAGAAACACTTCCCTTAGCGGAAGTAGGATGAGAAGAACTACCCTTGACTCCCTTCTTTAACACAATCTTTGATGACTTAGATGGAATAACCGTCTCCGAGCAATCTTCTGACTAGGAACCTCACCTGCCTCACTAGAAGCTTCAGGAACCTCCTGTTCAATATGCTTCACTCCTGTCACAGAGGCTATCACACTAACGTCATCTTTATCACCACTCTCAACAGAGATAGGATCAGAAGGTTGGGGAACCACATCAGAAGAAGAAGTTCCCCTCGTAGACCTCTGGACAGGAAGAGGCAGCTTCTTGGCAGAGGAGCCGTCCATGATAGGTTGCACACGAACACTCTCTAAATCTCTGGTAGTCCTAACATGCTTAGTACGACGAACAGTAGAAGGACCACCTTTAGGAATATCTTTTTGTTGAATCTCCACATCAGATGTGTCGTTCAACAAGATAAAATCTCAAGCACTCATTTCAACAAAGCAAAGCAAAAGCAAAACATAAGTATTTAACAAAATACATAGAAACAGGACGAACACAAAAATACATACCCTTCTAACTAACAACAAAGACAGGTTCAAACCAAGTATCAACCCAATCTTGACTAATATCCAACAAAACAAGAAGCTCCTCAGGATAAGCTCTTAACTTTTTCCGGTAAGCATGAAGCCTGAGAAGCAACTGTTGTTCAAGTTCATCTACTTCCGGCTCTTTTTCATTCAAACCCTCATAAAATTTATGAGGGACAACAGTGAAAGGAAGTATTTGATCGGAAATAAAAAAGAACTGATTTTTCCAAGCATAAGTATGACCAACAGTAGTAAAAAGAAGAGGAGCCTCACAATAAGTCTTCTCGATGGTAAACCAGTCACCATTCCGAGCAAGCCAGAAGAAGCGACGAAACATCAACAGGGAAGGTTCATAAGTTAGTGCACGACATAAAATTTCAAAATGCATCACACGTGCAACCCCAACAGGGGCTAATTGACCCAAAGAAAGACGATAATAATTTAAGACTTCAAGAAAAAAGTTTGTAAAAGGGTATTGCAAGTTTGGTTGAGCAAGGATCCGGGTATAAAACACAAAAAAGGCCTTAGGACACTGGTTTGCAGTTTTATCGCCCGAAACCTGAGTCTCAAGGGAAGGATAAATACCGTAATCAGCGCAGAACTTATCAATATCCAATTCGGTAAGTTTCGAAAAATGGACATGCATATCATTTTTGTTGGACACCATAAGAAAGTGAAGAAAGAAAGAAACGACTTACCAAAGTTTATAAAGAAGATCGCCGGAAAAATTTCACCGGAATAACCGTCAAAAAAAGAGGAGAATTCAAAGAAAAAGAAGAAGTGTAAAGGGTAAAATGGAGGAAAGGACGGTTATAAGGAAGTTACAAGGTTCAAAAATTCAATTCCCCAAATTTTAGGACAGGTGGAGGGGCAGGATACAACTGCCACAGCTGGCAGCCTAGGGCACTCGAAGGCCTCCTGCGACAGTGTCCCATCAGTCACTTCCGGGCCGTTTGGCTAGAACAAGTGGGTAAGGGGGCTTAATTGCAAAGGAAACTTGAGGAAATCTCAAAAAGTTTGAAAAAAGCCAAGGGTGGAAAAATACCTTCCGACAATAAGCCCATGGCCACAAAAATACAGGACCTAATGCTTCTAGTACATCAGTTTGACAAAATACTAACCTTTTTTCATAAAAAGGAATTAAATTTTATCTAACACACCACAGAAGCATGTCAAGGGCAGAAGCTTTAAAAGAAATATTGTGAGGCAAAAAATCCCTAGAAATAGTCATAAGTACCACTATTTACAATACCAATACTCATGACTGGGGGGCTGATGACGTGGGTACCTAGATATCCCAGTCAGCAAAGTCAAAGTCAACAACAATTACAAGAAAATAATAAAGAATGCTGAAAACATAAACATAAGGAAGGAAGTTAGAAGTCAGAAGCTAAAAGCTTCTGACGTGAAACTGATACACCAACGGCTGGTGACAGGAAGCCAAGATTACTGTACATCCTCGGAACTTGAATGGAACAGGTCAAACTGATTTGACCTCTCTCTACAACACGTAAAGGTGTCCTTGAGACACACAAACCTGAAACATACCCAAAGAGGCAAGGCTAACCCTGCATGCAACATCAGGGAAGGATAAGCTTACCTAGACTGGAAGGTGCCAGCTGGAGTGAGGCTTCCTTGGGCAATGCAAGCTGTCTATAAAAAGGTGAGTCTCATTCCAGCCCAAAGTAAGTCATTATCTCTCACTCTCACTCAATACTCTTATCCTTTCTATTCGCTAGACTCTTAAGAACACATTGCTGATTCTCACGCCAAAGTCCAAACGCGGGAGGCCACCTCTCGCGTTAAGACTAACGGTGTTCTTTGATTGCAGATTCCGACCAAGGAGCTACCTTTTGGAGTTGATCCTAGACCTTCCCTCTGCCATACTCTTGTTTCTTTTACATCGCGCGTTGCAGCGACGGCGTCCCAGTATTTTTATAATTTGTAAAACGTTATGTGATGCGTTTACCATATGAAAACACGTTTTCGACGTACCCATCCATTGCAGTTACAATGTATGAAGATAACATTAAAGTGTGATGCCTCGCACGTGACATTATGCGTTTTAAACTTTGTTACACACGTTACGTTAGTGACATTAACATCATTAGATATATAAAAAATAAGTATGTCTCGGCCATTGCGGTTTAGAGTCATAAAAAATTAGATAGCGGTGTAAAGTCGTAAAAGTAATTTAGGAATTAATGTGGCAACGTACAGATAAAAAAGTATAATAAGTGTCGCATTTTGCGATTTAAAGTCGTAAAAGTGATTTAAACAAAATGTGGTGTCCAGTTAATAAGTAGAAAGTTTGGAAAATCAAAGTTTTCAATTACTAAAAGTTAGAAATGAATTTGTAAATTACTTAAAGAATACATGGTGTAGGTGTTAATTTAGAAAGTGGATGAACCAAATTTTGTTTATAAAACAAGTAAATTTTCCCGTACGTTGCGGCGGGTCCAAATGTAAAGTTCAGGAGTCGAACTCTAGACCTCTAGATTAAGCAATGACAAAGCAACCACCCAAACAAACTTGTACATTGATTACTACAATGTAAATAAATCTTATATATCAAAGAAGGTGGTGGTTGTGATATGACAGCCACCGACATTTTGTTTTAAGGATATATTAATATAATATAATTGGTTTGATCGATATGGCATGTAAAATGTAAAATAAGATTAAATTTGTATATGTTGTGTTTATGTTGCGAATGGGAATGCCAATGAAGGTTGGTGTGACACATTTATGACAGTAGATTCATGTATTTTACATATTATACGTAATTTAAATATTTCTTTTTTGTTTATAACAAAAATGTCAAAACTGAGTCAAGTAGAACAAAAGAAATGATCATAAATAATGATCAATACAATATATTAAATATAGTGTTATTGCTGTATAACAACCTAATATCTCGTTTTCGTAAACGAGGTGTCAAACACTCACTTAATGAGACAATGCCCGTAGCCAAGTTAATTTTGTATTTTATTATGTGATCGGATTATTTAGGTTTTGGGTGTTTTGAGGAATGAGAGTATGTTGTAGATGCAATGCGAGAGGGAATGACGGGAAGTAGAGACAAGAGAGGATTGGTTTTGTGGACAAACTAGTTATTGCCCGCCCGTGTTGCGGGCACCAAGCCGAATATTTATCTATTATAACATGTATGTCTGTGTTTTGGTTACTTGTACCTACTATTCATAACACGTTCTAAAAAAATACATCGAGTCAACCAATTAAAACAAAACACTGGCATACTTTTCCGAAAGAAAAAAAAGAAACTAAAACGATAGGAAGACTATAATTTTAAACTGGGGTAAAATTGTAAATTATCAAAGAGAGCAAAACATCTTAATTCCATTAACACCCTTGCGCTAAAACGCGCAAGGGTATAGTTAAGCTTGAGTTAGGTAAGATTGTAAACAACTCTGAAAGTCTGGTACGCAGACATCTTCGCGCAGGGACAATATAAGAACTAAAGGAATCTTTTTTGTTATAACAAACTCGACACGTGGTAGCAGATCAGGGCTCCATAGATGTAGATCTTTTGGAAGCATTACATGACCATCGTGCAAGTCCCTTTACGGTTGCAACCGAATGTGACGTGGCTTCATCCAGAACGTCGATCATGTGCACGGTGTCAACACCATCTCTATGCAGATCTAGAAGAAGACCACTTTACACGTGGCACTTCCCCAACGGTGGATCAGTCTCCAATCCGTGTGCATGGATGGAGATGTAACCACTAACGGCAAGAAAGATTCTGTTATCTATCCGTCATATTTTTGGCGCCCAAATAACCGGCTATAAATAGAAGACTTGAGGTACAAGCTTGATATTCACTTTCACTTACTCTCAGTCTTACTTCATCTTCTCCGATCATTGTACTTATTCTCACGCCAGAGGGTGGTCACGGAGAAAACCCCCATTCTCCCTGTGGCGAGGCTGAAGGCGTTGTTTGTTTTGCAGTGATTGTAGGTGAAGCTATATCCGCCGACGATCCAACAAGAGATTAACCTTTTATGCGGACCATGTCCTCAAAACTAGATTTATTCCGGTTGATCGTGATCTGGTGTTTCTTCATTGGCGCCCACCAATTCTCTCTGTTTATTCTTCATCTCTTGTTTCATTTCTGTGATCTTCAGATTTCATGGCTGATGGTCCGTCGAATTATCCACAAGGTCCTCGATCGGAAATCAGGAACGTTGTTCATGGTTCCCGATCGACGGACAAGTGGAAGAGGATTTCTCCGGCGAAGCTGATGCTCATCATGACCCTAGTCGTGTGAACATTCCAGTAACTCTGGGGATTCCAAATGAAGTTCCGTCTATTCAAATTGCTTTAGCCGCCCGGTGAAACTTCGATGTCCTGGTTTGTCAAATCTCAAAGTGCTGTGAATGCAATTTATGCACAGTTGTGTGCACACACCAGCACACCAGCGCCATAGGTGCAGTTTCCAACAACTCAGGTGCATGCTCAACCCGCACCTCGAGTATTGAGTTATGATTAGCCAGCCAGAGAGTGTGCACCATCGCACATCTCTGCAGAATAAACGGAAATGTATTCTCAATCTAGAATAAGGTTCGAATCCACACACTCGGGCGCCAGACGCCGCGAGTATCAAGATGAACAAAATTCTCAAAAGTGGGCATCGGTACATTCAGCTTGGGACCACGTCCATCTCAGGGGCGAGACACTAACCGTGAAGGATACGACAAAACTTATGAGGAAGGAGATAGTGTGAGTGTGTTCGGTCTTCTCCAGAAAGATCCATGTTTGTGAAAGAAATTGCATTAGCTCCGCTTGAGCGCTCAAAGTTACCATCTAATGTGGGAAAGTTCAATGGTATGTCAGATCCCGATGATCACATGCGCTTATTTACCGGCGCAGGTCTTATTGGAGGTTGGACACTCCCTATGTGGTGCCATTTATTTGTCCATACTCTTACAGGTGTTGCACGCTTATGGTTTGATAATATACCAATAGGTAAACTTACTTCCTGGAATGATCTCAAGGATAAATTCTGAACTCACTTTAGCCAGCAACGACGATATGTCAGAGACTCCTCAGATGTTATGAACATCTGGCGCAGAGATGACGAAAGTTTGGAATATTTTATTACTCGTTATAACAAATAGGTCATTGAGATCAGTGATGTGCACGAAGATCTGATTCGCGCACAATTCAAATATGTTGTCCGGTGCGATAAAATGATAAAGGTTTTGTCAGGGAGTGTAGGACTTCCGAAAAGTTGGGAAAAACTTATAGCAAGTTGAGTTCTAATAGACCTCATTTACCTCAGTATCGTCCACAGGATATGAGTAGGAATAATGGTCGAAAGAATAAGAAAATTGAAAAGAATCAAACAGAATTCTTTTTCTCTTATTCGCTGATTGATGCTCGCGCAACAATCAACAAATTACCACTCAAAAGGCGATTAAACAGGAAAACTGGGAAAGGCAGTGGACACCTCTGACAAAATCTCCGGCGGAGGTGCTTAGCACTGAGAATCATCAGTTTAAGCAACCACAACCACAGACATAAGGATACTGGAAACACCACAGACAATTGCATCAGTTTGTGCACCAAAATTGAAAAAGCGTTGAAGAGTGGGAAACTCACCCATTTGCTTCAAAAAGTGTGCAAAGAAGTTCGTCAGATCACTTGTGATGATGAAGGTCCTAGTAATAAGAAGATGAAGCAGGTTTCTATGATACAAGGCGGGCAACCACGCAAGCACAGTCAAAAGCGGGGTCATAGTGAAAATTGGTGAGAGCAACAAGTGATATTTCCAATTGTTCCTGGGGGACCCCAAGAAGAACGATCGGTTGTGATAACTGGTATTTTAGGTCATTATGGCACTGATTACATGTTTATTGACCCGGGAAGTTCTATGGACATCATTTACGAACAGTGTTTTGAACAATTAGATCCAGAAGACAAGGCGCGCTTAGAATCAGTTGATTTTCCGTTAACCGGTTTCTACAATGAAGCCGTTTTTCCGCTGGGCCAAATTTCTTTCCCTGTTACGCTTTCTGATGGAAGGCGCACGCGTACTGTTCTGGTTAACTTCATGGTTATGCCTGCTAGGACCCGTCATGATGTGTTACTTGGTCGTCGTGCGTAGAGGAATTTCAGTATAATCACATCAACTCCACACGCCGGTTGTAGTTTTCCAATAGAAACTGGTGTGGCAATTATGTATTCACGAAAGGAAATCATGCCCTTTGATGACGAGCCACCAGTAAAAGTAGCGAAGCCATCTTCATCTGATGAACTAGAGAAATGGGTGCTTAATAGTAAGTATCCAGAGCAAGCAGTCTTGTTGGGACCCACCATGTCGCCAACTGTTTGCGCAAGACTTAAATAGCTTTTATTTCAAAACATGGATATCTTTGCATGGTCACCAGCGGACATGATTAGTGTACCATGAGATATAGCGGAACATTGGTTAAATAGCTTTTATTTCAAAACATGGATATCTTTGCATGGTCACCAGTCTAGGCCCAGAAAAGACTCGCGAAATGAACGAGCAAGTATCTGAACTGCTTCAAGTAGGCATCTTACGTGAAGTCTGATATCATACATGCGTTGCTAACCCAGTAATGGTTCAAAAACATAATGGTGGATGGGCATGTGTGTCGATTTCAAGGATCTTAATAAAGCATGCCCAAAAGATTGTTACTCTCTCCCAGAGATTGACAAAAAGGTAGATTCTTTAGCTTCTTTTCACTGGAAGTGTTTCTTGGATTGTTATAAAAGCTATCATCCAGTCCAAATGAAAAAGGAAAACGAGGATAAAACAGCTTTTCGCACGGAGAAAGGTATTTTTCGTTACACAAAGATGCCTTTCGGTCTCCGCAATGTGGGAGCTAGGTATCAACTGTTAATAGATAAGGTTTTTGGAGATGATATCGGTTTAACAGTTGAAGTTTTTAAAGATGATCTAGTCATAATGAGCCCCGATGAAGAATTAATGCTCAAGAACATTCAGTGCACCTTCGAGTCTTTATGAAAGTTTAATATAAAGTTTAATCCAGGAAAGTGCTCATTTGGAATGGAAGAAGGAAAATTCTTGGGTTTCATTGTCACTAAGAATGGCTTTAAAGTCAATCCAAAAAAGGTGGAGGCCATTCAACGCATGCCATCACCATCGACTATCAAGGAAATGTGAAGGTTGGCTGGTCGATTGATTGCGTTTAATCGGTTTTTGGTGAATCACGCTGCTAAGTCTTTCCCTTTCATTAGCACGTAGCGCAATTGTGTCAAAAAGAATCAGTTTCAGTGGACCCCACAAGCAGAAAAAGCTTTTCAAGAAATGAAAGAGTGCTTGATCCGATGCCAACTCTTATAGCTCTGCGGAAAGAAAAACCTTTGATATTGTACCTATCGGCGTCTGACATTGCAGTCGGCGCAGTTTTGTTAGTCATACGTGACGGTGTTCAAACACCTATCTATTATGTCAGCAAGATGTTAACTGATCCAGAAACACGATATTCAATAATGGAAAAACTTGTATTTGCATTGATTCATGCCTCGCGCCGTTTGAACAGGTATTTTTCTTGCCATATAATTACAGGTCTTACAAATTATCATCTGGGTCAAATTTATCTAAACCTGATGTTGCTTGCCGATTGGAAAAATGGGTATTGAGTTGGGGGGGACACAACATTATTTATAAGCCACGCCCGGCCATCAAGGGTCAAATCCCAACCGATTTTGTAACAGTACCTAATGATAAGATTCATGAATGCGAAGCTAACCAGAACCCAGTTCCGGCTATAGACGATAACATTTGGGTCTTGCACACTAACGGCGCATCTAATGATGATGGCGCAGGGACTGGTCTTCTCCTAGTCGGTCCCGATAGTCACGAGTTTACATATGCCATCAGATTGGATTTCAAAAGCACCAACAATGAAGCTGAATACGAAGCTTTTCTTGCAGGACTTAGTTTAGCGATCAAAATGGGTGCGAGAAATCTGGAGGCGCACGTTGATTCCTTGTTAGTTGCTGGGTAGATCAACGGCCTTTACGATGAGAAATGTGAAACAATGGCCCTATATATTGAACTGGCGAGGTCCTTAATTGCCAAGTTTCAGACTTTCAAAGTAGTTCATATCAACCGCAGTGAAAATAAGCACGCAGACGCGCTCAGCAAGCTGGAAGCTGCAAGTTTCAAACATCTCGCTAAAGAAGTGCGCATTGAGGTACTCAAGAATACGTCTGTACCTTTACATCATGTAAATTTAGTAGAAATTGGGAATCCATCTTGGATGTCCCTAATTATCATGTACCTGCAGTCTGTTCTCTTCTAGAAGGAAAAGCGGAGGCACGAAAAGTTCAAAACAAGGCGCTGAATTACAAAATGTCAGATGGAATTCTATATCATATCTTGGCCCTCTCTTGCGCTGCGTTGATAAACAAGATGCGTTGTATCTAATTCGGGAAATCCATGAAGGTTTATGTGGAATACATGTTGGTCCCTGCATGGTCGTTGCTAAGATCATGAACGCAGGGTATTATTGGCCTGGCATGCATTTAGATGCTGTAGAAATACTGCGAAAATGCACTTCATGCTAGTGCCATGCTCCAAAAACCCTGCGCCCCAAAAATCCTTTAGTCCCAGAAATAACGTTTTGGCCTTTTCAATAGTGGGCCATCGACATGGTGGGTCCATTCCCAGATGCTACAGGTGCGGGAAAATTTATAATTGTGGCGGTGGATAACTTTACCAAGTGGGTAGAGGCCAAGCCTCTCGCCTCAACCACTGCAATGATCATCCGAAAGTTTATCTGGGAACATATCATTTGTAAATTTGGTTTACCATTACGCATCATCAGCGACAATGGTCCTAATTTCGCATCGGAAGAGTTACAAAAATGGATGAAAGATATGAACATTGAGCATGTATTCACCCCTGTCGTGCGTCCTCAGGGCAACGGTCAAGTTGAAAGCATCAACAAACAAATTGTTGAAGGAATCAAAGCACAATTTGGAACAGCGCGAAGAGGCTGGGTGCATGACGTTTCCTAGTATACTTTGGGCTCATCGCACTATGCCAAAAACCAGCACATGTGAAACACCCTTTAGTCTCGTCTATGGAACTGAAGCGGTAATTCCTGTCGAAATTGGTCTTCTCTCACCGCTCTTGCTGGCACTGAAAACACAGAATAATGAAGAACATCGTAGATTGGATTTGGATCTTTTAGAAGAGAGGCGCGAAAACGCTGCTATCAAAGAAGCCAAGTACAAATCAAAGTTGGAAAAATATTACAATGCGCGAGTCCGTGTCTGTACTTTCCTTCCAGGAGATTTTGTGCTCCGCGATAATGAAGCCTCTAATGCAGAAAAGCCAGGAAAACTTGCACCTAAATGGGAAGGGCTATATGTGATCAACGAAGTTCTTGGAAAAGGAGCTTATACGCTCCGACGGTTAGATAAAACAAATGTCCCCAGGACATGGAATGCGCAACAGCTGCGTAGGTGCTATATGTAATCTTAACATCCTCTGTATGATCGGCCTCTGCGCCTTATCAAGTTTCATACAAGGATCGTTACTTGCATTCTATCTTATTAATTCTTTACAAATATGTAATCTTAACATATTTGTACCTATTGGCCTTTGTGCCCTATCAATTTTAATACAAAGATCGTTACTTACATTATTTATGTTATGTTTCAAATGCATGCAATTACTTTAGGTAGATACAAAAACATTATAGTAACTTAAAACCAAGTCTCATGAACACTATTAGTGGCCATAAATGACCGCGCATGGTCTAGTCATACGTTCACACGTGAGCTTTATACCATCTTTATTTGTTTTACCTAAACAAAGCAACTGTACTCATGCAAATAATTGTAACCAAAACATAAACCTGTTGTATTTCATTAATCATAACAAAAGTATAAATTACATGCGCTATCGCGCATTGATCATTAAAACCTAGGGGATCGACACCTAACTATCCATACAAAGCAAAATCATTCAAAACAAATTCACGCTTCAGCTATTCATAAAACTGCACCTTCACTTTCTGAGACTCCCGCATCATCTGGGAAAATTTCTTTTAAACGATCCACATAGTTATCATGCCGCAAAGCTTCATTCACCAGGTCCATCACCGGTAATTGAAGATTGTCATATTCTTTCTTGGCTGCAACAAAAGCAGCATTCGTGTCAACCCCATGGGTAGCGGGTCGACTGGAGTCCCAGTTCACCTTTAGGGCATTTGTTACATGGAGAGCACATTCTCCATACCCCTACCCATAGCCATCATGGCGCACCGTCACCATCAACTTAGCCACAGATTCATCCAACTCAATAGAGTTCAGAATCGAGTTAGCAATCTGTGCAAGTAGTAAAAAAATTCAATGCTAAGCGTATTACAAAGATTATACAACTTATTAAGGAATGTTTAAAGGACTTACATTAACAACACCGGTTTGCTGCATCCACAAGGTATTGTTCAATAGCGGCTCCACCATACTCACCGCGGTAACCCAGGCCGTTTTGGCGTCCTCAAGTTTCTTCTTTGCATCACCCACATGTTTTTTTATCCGCGCCTATCTCCACTTCATACGGTTGGATTTTCTCTTCGCTTTCAATTAGGCGGCGTGATAATTCAGCCTTTTCTACTTGCACAGTTTGCAAGTCTTTCTTCGCAACCTGAAGCTCAGCTTTTGCTTGCTCTTGCTCAAATAGTAAAGAGGTAAGGTCAGCAATCTCCTTGATTCTCAATATAAGAGTTGCATTAGTTTCTACCTCTTTTTGCTCGTTGCACTTTCGGTGGGACCGAGCTTCTTCCACTGCAGAGACGACATTAGATTTTTCTTTCTTTAACCTCTCAACCTCCGCCTTCAGGTGGTTGACTTCGTTACGGATGGTAATTTTCTCATTGTTATTTCTCTCGCAGGCTTTCTTTCACAACTTGCGCTCCTCCGCAAGTGTGGCAACCTCAGCTTCCGCTTTCTTTTTCCACCCCAACACGGACCACTCCTCGGTCTTCTGTGAATCTTCAAACTTGGTTATTTCAGCTTCAAAACTTTGCTTTTTCACGGCCATTCGCGCCTGTTCAGCAATCATTTATTTCTTAGAAGCAATGAATTCGTCACGTTCATGGTGCATGCTCCGCCATTCCCAGATTATCTTATAAGTATTAGAGGAGTAACTGGCTGATAATTGTAGATAAGCGCGGTATGTCTGCTCACAACTCTGTTCACCACGCATCCTCACTTCCGCTGGTGGAAAAGCACCTTTGAACCATTCACGGCATACCTTCCACTGACTAAAATTGTCACCTTGTTTCAATTTCCAAACGGGCACGTGAAGGTCCGCCGCGCACTTTTCCGAAAAGGAGCGATAATAATAGTCACCCGGCGTCTCATCCGGGCGAATTGGTAATTCTTCTTCTGAGAGTTCAAACTCAGTGGTCTTGGAATGCTTCTCATGACTTTCTTCTGTAGGCTTGATTGGATCAGACTGCGCTGGGGCAGATGCAACAGTATCTTTAGGCTGCTCGCATGCAGCAACATCAACATTTTCTTTTTCTTTGGTCGGAGTGGCCGTCACAAACTCAGGAGACACTGGTTTGGTGTAATCAACACCAGTTGTCTTCGCTTCAGCTTCAACTGTTTTCTCTCCCCTGGAGTTACTTTGCTGGCATCGAGGGGAGGTGATGGAGCACGTTCATCATAAGAGGGTTTCCGTTTTTTGAAAGGGTGCGCTAATTTTCCTGCATAAAATTAACCAGGGTGTCAAGAATTGATTACCTAACTATGACGCAAGATTAAAATCTTACCAGGGGTAAATTTTGATGCAAGCGCATCCAAGTTTCCTTTCTTCCCGATTCTCTTTCGGGGTATCTTCTTCGCAGGCTGTGCGCCAGTATCACCTTCGGGAATTTTTCTTTTCTTCAGTTTCTCTCGAATCAAGGGCTCAGGGCTTGAGTCCAGGTCAATCGGATCATCAGGGTTTGGTGCAGGGATGTATGAGCTTTCTTGAGGTTCAGCCTAAGGTTTCTTCAAACCTACAGGCGCAAGTCCCTCCAGGGAATCAGACACCACTACATAATCACACCAAGAGTCAGATACAAAGCGCTTACCTTTCTTTGTTTCCATATTCGGCGCATCGGCTTTCTTAGCTACACTAGAAACTAGACCTGCGCATCTTTTCTTCTTCGAATCCGGGCCTATGCCCAAATTTACCAAGTCACCAAGTCAAATAAGCGCAATATAAGCAAAGAGTTATATTGCAATATTACCCAAGCGCGGTATAAGCAAAGAGTAATATTGCAATATTACCCAGGCGCAGTATAGGTTAAAACACTCATCGACACCTGGCGCAGGTTGCGCTTGAAGGTCTTCATCCTTGCGAAGTTCAAAATTTCCCATGATTTGTTGATGCCAAGATGGTTCCTTGGGGTCCAACGGTACGCAGACCATTTTTCCGTTTTCTCTCTTGCATGCAACCACATACAAAACCACTCCTGCAAGACATGTGGAGTAATAAGGAGCCTAACATATTGTGCAGATGATACATAAGGAAAGTAATAAACCCTTTCGTTGTTCACCCTCCATGTATACTGGTTTATCACGACGATCCATTTTCCATTGCAAACTCATACCAGCGGCCACCAATGCCCTTTCAAAAAGGTGAACACTTGGAATTTCCTTTAAATCTTGGTACCACACCTTGTGGACCGGGATGGACATCGTTTCCAGAGGAATATCTTCAACACCATGAAAGTTCATCTTCAAAGGGATCACCGCAGCTTTAATAGAAAGGAACTTTTGCTTCCAATCGTGGTAAGATTGGGGGGGGGGGGGTGAGCAGCAGTTTTTTCGCCGGAAGACGTTGTTGAAATGAATAAAAACCCAAAGAACAATAGAGTTGGTAAAACACCCGGAATCGATTAACGATAGGTGTAACACCCATCGATCGACACAGGAATTCGAAATGTCGTATTCTCACCATCCCCATTGGGTTCAGTTGAGAAATATGGAAACGATAATAGTCAAGGAGGTCTACGAAGAATTTTGTAACTGGTAACCGGAAGTTACCATTGGCAAAGTATTCCCAAAACAGAGTGATATAGCTGGCCAGCGCCTGAGCCGCCGTCTGACCTTCTTGGGGATACTGGGCACCCCAACTCAGTGGAACTTCATACCCGTCACAAGATTGTTGAAGGTGTCTTCCGACCATTTTAATGGAGGTAGAACTTGTCACACCCCAACCGATGGCGGAAACATCAGAGTGAGACGAAAACGAGATGGCAAGAGGCTTCATAACGCTATGTGACAATATAGATTAAATTCAAATTTCATTCAAGACTAAATTGTCATACAAAAATTCCAAATAGTAGTCAACAATTGTTTCAAAACGACATAACATCAAAATAGATAAATTAATCTAGGCGTATATCTAAGCAATCTATTAGATTTCTTGCATCATCAGCTTTCCTACAACATGTATTAAAAGCGTAGATCAATACAAAAGTAGTGGCGAGCATACAAGTTTGAAAATAAAATCTAAGTGTAAGAGTTTATTTCAATCATGACCGGAGTATAATAAAGCTGAATCGCATATATATGTAGACGACTCTCACATAATAATAGCATATAATTGAATTCCTTAACTAGCATACATAGTATCATAATCATAACGATGTCGTGAGAATACAAATTACAACTAATAAGCATAAACAACTCAAACGTAACAAGTAACATGTATAAACGAATTTAATCTAACGCATATAATTCACATAAGCGTAATTGATAACCCGTTTGGTATTGGGAACACATTTAATCTTGTTAAAAATAAATTTTGTAATTTATACATGTTGCACCCCAAAATGCGTTAAAGTGTAAAAAGGGGTCGAGTATGCACACATTAGGCGAAGCTTCCTTTGGAGCTTTCGTGAAGAGTCGACGGTCGAAGGATGGGATACCGAGGTCACCTCGCATGGGTGAAAGTAAGTTATTAAGATTGTTGTTGAAATAAATATACATCTATATTATATACAGAAAAATCAATTAAGTTCCTTAGGTTTCGCTTTATAACTTAGCGCATTTCGTCTTACGGATTTTTACGAAAAACGGGCAGAGTTTCCTCTGTTTTTGGGACGATCCCGACGACACAAGTCGTGGATTACTTTACAAAACACAACAATTAATAACACTATGTTAAAATACTTTCACCAAGTGTGTAAGTTGTAACTTTGCCGAATATTAAACGGATATATATAAACTAGTTTACAATTTAAGTCATGATACGTTGACTTGGTTTCATCTTAGTGTAAATAGTTTTTAAATCTTATAAATGTTCAAGTTACTAAATTTATAGACGTGGCGATTCGAGCTCGTTTCATGTTAGATAAAAAGAATGTATCCGCAACATAATAAAATAAATAAAGAGAATGTATATTTATTTAAGCAAACGAAAATAATTTCTTTACTGAGCCACTCGCCGAACGGTTGACCGGGTTTGACTGTTTGACCTGCCTTGACCCTAATCGTGAACCAAATCTGACTGAGTTGACTCACCGCACCACGAACCGTATGGCCTGAACTTGAACCGAACAGAGGCATGAGTCTGACCGGTGTTAAACAAATCTACCAAAAGCAAGGCTGCCCAATGACTGAACCAGAACACCCAGACCAAGCCGGTACTGAGTCGAGTCCATCTGAGACAAATCGAACCCCGTACCAAATCTGCGCTATCATGTTATCACCACCACCGCCGCCGCCGTCGGTCGGTCTAGACGCCGCCGGCAACGTCTTTCTCTCTCTCTCTCGCCATTGTTCAGCCGCGCGTCGCCACCACCACAGTGGTGGTTAGCCTTTCAACAGAGCAAAAGTAGGGGATATGTTGAGTGGTGAGTGGGGGAGGCAAGGAGGCGGCCGGCGAGAGGTTAACCGACGCCGGAGATCTCCAGGTCGCCGGAAACGGGGAGGAGAGCAGGATGTCGGGTTTTGTAAGAGAAAGGAGGGGGTGGGTGTCGCATCGAAGAAGAAGGGGAGTGTGGCCGGAGTGTCGTCGCCGGCTACCTGCTGGTGTTCTTGTCGGAAAAGGACCGAGGGGGAGAGGATGGAGTTAGGGGAGTGTTGTGGTTGGTCGGAACGTCACCGGCATGTTCGTCGGAATTCGGTGACCGGAGAAACGGGGAAGACAAGGGTTGCGGCTGCTTTTCTCTTGAGATTAGGGTTAGATGAGTTTTATCATGTTATGGTTTGAGAGTGGGCTTGTACGTTGGGCCCAGGGCCCGTTAGCTGGTTTATAGGGTTTTTGGGCGACCCGGTTGCGATAGCGAGAACCATTGTCGAACCCGATAGTCGTAGAACGCCGTAAGTCATAGTTTAGGTTTAAAACTTCAAAAACAATGGTGTCGCGTTCGTTAAACGCGTCGTTTTCTATGTATATATATACGTAGATTTATATATCTATATATATATTTTTTTACATACATTTTTTTGTTATATGTATATATATACATATATATATGTATATATATACATATATATATGTATATATATACATATATATATATACATATATATATGTATATTAAATAAAATTCTACGGAAATCCGAGGTGTTACAGTCTCTTTAGGAAATTTCGTCCCGAAATTTATTTAAGAGAAAGTCTTTAGAAAAGATAGCATTTCATAGTATGTGTGTGTATAACCGAGAAATAGGTGATGTGTGATTAAAGTTTGTATTTAAATATAGCAGTGAAACACCGAATTTCTCATGGCACGTTTTCACGAAAGTTTGGTAATATAGTAGGGACACTTATATATAGGAAGTACCAGGCGTATCCACCATGTTCATACCATATTACGTCTGTTTCGCTAATCATTGCCATGTTACGTTCTGTGTCACGAACAGGGTTTATTAGTGTATTACGAGTGAGAATGATAGCGTATAGGTATATAAGCCTATAAGTATGATTGTATTTGAGTGTGAAAGTGTATACCGTATGAGTATGAGTATATGTGTGTGTATATGCACATTATTGTACAATACACACGATATATTTTAGTTAACCAAGATTAACGGATTACTGGCATGTGAATAAACAGGTCAAACCATCGTGTACCGCAATGTAGACTACCCATCATCGTTAAAACGAAGAGGATGTAAAATAGTTTACTTAACATGACCTCAAGAATACGGACGGACATCACTCCTATAGCGCTACACAAGCGCTATACATGTTAAGGCGTGGCTTGATCAAAGTTAATGACGAGTCTACCACATAAACATGTGAATAAACAAGTCAAACCATCGTGTATGCAATGTTGACTAGTCAATATTGTCGAAACATAGTGTAAAATAGTTTACTTAGTATGAAATAGTTTGCTTAACATGACCTCAAGAATACGGGCGGGCGCTACACCTATAGCACTACGCAAGCGCTATACATGTTAAGGTGTGGTTTTACAACGAGTTTATCACATAAATGTTCCAGTAATCCCATATCAGTATGATGTTTAGTATGCACCTATAGAATCATTGTGTAATAGATTTAGTATAAATGCGAAGTTTGTCGTGCATAAATTCGATTTTAGTATAGTGTGACATTGAAATAAAAATGAAAGAATAAGAATTATATAGCATAAAATATAAGATAGCATAAAAGAGAGGCTTGTTAAAAGGTTGGAGTGTTTCAGTTTTAGAAACTTCGACTATTCCAAAGTGACTCGTAAGTCTTTTCGAATTAGGGAGACATGATTTGGACTAATAGGTATAATACTCTCGTCTCCAAGCGATTAACAGTACTTTACCCTTCCAGTTAGCACATGTCCCTAATTTGATCGAAAAATACGAAACTTTGGCGAGATTGAAAATTGAGGAGCGGGACCAGTCATCAAGGTGTGGATGTCAATCCTGGCTTGACAATTTCGTCCCCAAATTGTGGTTTATTGAACATATGAAGATATAATCTCGAACCCTCAATAAAGATCCACTAGATTATGAAATAGAAACTCACATCAAGATATGGATATCACTCCTGACTTGATGGTGAATTTCGTACAAAATAACGTGTAGAGTGGATTGAAATTTGTCACCAATGGCGGGAATCACCCCTGTTTTGATGAGTTATTTCGATTGTGGAACAAGAATATTCTCACAAATGTGTATTGTGTTTCATGTCTTAGGAAAGACATATTGTAAGTTTTAAGACCAGAAAGGGGAGGAGCATGATAGAAAGAATAACAATTTAGACAAGTATCACAAATGGTCAAGAGTATGGTACTTAAACTATAGACTAGGTCGAACATGGCAATTCTACCTAATTCCCTATAGTTATGGCTCTGATACCAATCTGTCACACCCAAACCGATGGCGGAAACATCGGAGTGAGACGAAAACGAGATTGCAAGAGGCTTCATAACGCTATGTGACAATATAGATTAAATTCAAATTTCATTCAAGACTAAATTGTCATACAAAAATTCAAAATAGTAGTCAACAATTGTTTCAAAATGACATAAAATCAAAATAGATAAATTAATCTAGTCGTGTATCTAAGCAATCCTACTAGATATCTTGCATCATCAGCTTTCCTGCAACATGTATTAAAGCGTAGATCAATACAAAAGTATTGGCGAACATACAAGTTTGAAAATAAAATCTAAGTGTAAGAGTTTATTTCAATCATGACGGGAGTATAATAAAGCTGAACCGCATATATATGTAGACGACTCTCACATAATAATAGCATATAATTGAATTCCTTAACTAGCATGCATAGTATCATAATCATAACGATGTCGTGAGAATACAAATTACAACTAATAAGCATAAACAACTCAAACGTAACAAGTAACATGTATAAACGAGTTTAATCTAACACATATAATTCACATAAGCGTAATTGATAACCCGTTTGGTATTGGGAACACAATTAATCTTGTTAAAAATAAATTTTGTAATTTATACATGTTGCACCCCAAAATGCGTTAAAGCGTAAAAAGGGGTCGAGTATGCTCAAATTAGGCGAAGATTCCTTTGGAGCTTTCGTGAAGAGTCGACGGTCGAAAGATGGGATACCGAGGTCACCTCGCATGGGTGAAAGTAAGTTATTAAGATTGTTGTTGAAATAAATATACATCTATATATTATATATATATATACAGAAAAATCAATTAAGTTCGTTAGGTTTCGCTTTATAACTTAGCGCATTTCGTCTTACGGATTTTTACGAAAAACGGGCAGAGTTTCCTCTGTTTTTGGGACGATCCCGACGACACAAGTCGTCGATTACTTTACAAAACACAACAATTAATAACACTATGTTATAATACTTTCACCAAGTGTGTAAGTTGTAACTTTGCCGAATAACGGATATATATAAACTAGTTTACAATTTAAGTCACGATACGTTGACTTGGTTTCAACTTAGTGTAAATAGTTTTTAAATGTTATAAATGTTTAAGTTACTAAATTTATAGACGTGGCGATTTGAGCTCGTTTCATGTTAGATAAAAAGAATGTATCCGCAACATAATAAAATAAATAAAGAGAATGTATATTTATTTAAGCAAACGAACATAATTTCTTTACCGAGCCACTCGAAGAACGGTTGACCGGGTTTGACTGTTTGACCTGCCTTGACCCGAATCGCGAACCAAATCTGACTGAGTTGACTCGGTTTGACCGAGTCAACGAACTGCACCACGAACCGTATGGCCTGAACTTGAACCGAACAGAGGCATGAGTCTGACCGGTGTTAAACAAATCTACCAAAAGCAAGGCTGCCCAACGACTGAACCGGAACACCCAGACCAAGCCGGTACTGAGTCGAGTCCATCTGAGACAAATCGAACCCCGTACCAAATCTGCGCTATCATGTAATCACCACCACCACCACCGCCGCCGTCGGTCGGTCTAGACGCCGCCGGCAGCGTCTTTCTCTCTCTCTCTCTCGCTGTTGTTCAGTCGTGCGTCGCCACGTGGTGGTTAGCCTTTCAACAGAGCAGAGGTAGGGGATAGGTTGAGTGGTGAGTGGGGGAGGCAAGGAGGCGGCCGGCGAGAGGTTAACCGACGCAGGAGATCTCCAGGGCGCCGGAAACGGGGAGGAGAGCAGGGTGTCGGGTTTTGTAAGAGAAAGGAGGGGGTGGGTGTCGCATCGAAGAAGAAGGGGAGTGTGGCCGGAGTGTCGTCCCGGCTACCTGCTGGTGTTCTTGTCGGAAAAAGACCGAGGGGGAGAGGGATGGAGTTAGGGGAGTGTTGTGGTTGGTCGGAACGTCACCGGCGTGTTCGCCGGAATTCGGTGACTGGAGAAACGGGGAAGACAAGGGTTGCGGCTGCTTTTCTCTTGAGATTAGGGTTAGATGAGTTTTTATAGTGTTAGGGTTTGAGAGTGGGCTTGTACGTTGGGCCCAGGGCCCGTTAGCTGGTTTCTATGGTTTTTGGGCGACCCGGTTGCGATAGCGAGAACCATTGTCGAACCCGATAGTCGTAGAACGTCATAAGTCATAGTTTAGGTTTAAAACTTCAAAAACAATGGCGTCGCGTTCGTTAAACGCGTCGTTTTCTATGTATATATATACGTAGATTTATATATCTATGTATATATATTTACATACATTTTTTTGTTTTATATGTATATATATATATATATATATATATATATATATTAAATAAAATTCTACGGAAATCCGAGGCGTTACAAAACTGGCGATGCTCCTTCTACAAGACTCTCCGGTTTATCACTCGTTGACATAATGATTTTTAGAGATAAAAGATTTCAAGATCACTGTAAGAGAACAAAGAAGGAAATTTGAAAGAACCTTTTTGAACGAGTAATCGAAAAGGAAGCAGCAATTGGGTATTTATACCCATCGCATTTAATGCGATGGGGAGTCATGCAGCCCCTTTTTCAGGGAAAAGAAAAACCTCACGCGCGCGTGTGGGTGATTGGTATAGAGAAAAGAAGCCTCACGCGCGCCTGACATTCATGACCGCCGTAAGCCAATTAATGCAAGACGTTTGACACTGTTGACAACCTGTTACACAACCGTCAGACATCATCTTTACACAGTGTCTCTCACCAACTTGTTACCAACTTGCCTGTCACATATCAGCTGTTTTCAACATTCAAAAATTCAAAAAGCCTTACCCACAGTAGGAAGTATCTTCATCATGAACTTTTGTTACCCTGCGCTGAAGGACTTTTGTTTATACTCACAAATAGCAAAGCGCATACTCAGTTTTTTATAGTCCAGTGCTCCGCCTACTTGCCACTTGCGCATAGGAGCAACATTGGACTGGGGGGACTTGAAGGGGTATGGTCCCAAAAATCCTGTGCCGGCGCAAGAGACCATACCACCAGAATGTTACAGGTCACTAAATAAGACCTCGCGCAACCCGCGCAACACAAGGACAGTTCTTAACTGCACACATCAAAGAGAGCAAAACATCTTAACTCCATTTAACACCCTTGCGCTAAAACGCGCAAGGGTATAGTTAAGCTTGAGTTAGGTAAGATTGTAAACAACTCTCAAAGTCTGGTACACAGACATCTTCGCGTAGGGACAATATAAGAACTGAAGGAATCTTTTCTATTATAACAAACTCGACACGTGGCAGTAGATCAGGGCTCCATAGATGTAGATCTTCTTGAAGCATTAAATGACCATCGTGCAAGTCCCTTTTTGGTTGCAACCGAATGTGACGTGGCATCATCCAGAACGTCGATCATGTGCACGATGCCAACACCGTCTCTATGCAGATCTAGAAGAAGACCACTTTACATGTGGCATTTCCCCAACAGTGGATTAGTCTCCAATCCGTGTGCATGGATGGAGATGTGACCACTAACGGCAAGAAAGATTCTGATATCTCTATGTCATATTTTTTACGCCCAAATAACCGGCTATAAATAGAAGACTTGAGGTACAAGCTTGATATTCACTTTCACTTACTCTCAGTCTTACTTCATCTTCTCCGATCATTGTACTTATTCTCACGCCAGAGGGTGGTCACGGAGAGAACTCCCATTCTCCCAGTGGCGAGGCTGAAGGGTTGTCTGTTTCGCAGTGATTGCAGGTGAAGCTATATCCGACGACGATCCAACAAAAGATTAACCTTTTATGCGGAAACCATGTCCTTAGATCTAGATTGATTCTGGTCGATCGTCATCTGGTGTTTCTTCAAACACTACGAGCGAAAATTGGTAGGGGTCGGGGCACCCTAGGCCACTATTAACATCCGCCCCGGTTGATCGGTACCAATACGAATAGTTACAGTGCAGCTACAATACCGACAGTCGGTATAGAAATCAAAAAAGATATGTCTTTGATGATATCGACACTGTATTATAATGATCAAAAACTATAAGAACGAATAAAGGTATCCATAACGATGTTTTTCAGACAGTATAGATTCGTTTCATCACGTGTTTTGTGGTTTTCTTTTTTGTTTTCTTTTTTTTACTTATAATTGAATCTCAGTTTTACATTTAGATGTGTTTATTTTAGGTATAATTACATATTTTTTTTATCATCATCTTGCCGTCATTATTCTTTCAAGTGGTGAATACTAATGTACAATAAGAAAGTGAGCCTTAACTATTTTTCATCGCATCTAAACACCCGACGCAACAAACGGGATACACCCACGTGTTAACATTAAATATGAGCAACTTACAAATATTAAATGTGGTGTCACTGTTGTCAACGACCTAAAATATATCATATAGCTAGAGTCTTGGAAAACTTGTCAAAAACTTAAACTCGGCAAGATCATATATTCATATAGCTAGTCTTGGAAAACTTGTCAAAAACTCATAACTTCGCAAGAAAGGAGGCCAAAACCTGTTGAGTTTTATATTTTTATCAAGTAATGAATTGCTTAGATCATCTTCAATCTTCAATGAATATTGGATTTAAATAACCACAACTTTCATCATTTGGTCGATAGCATTGCTAACTTATATACTGTGTCACGCCACTCCCACCTTTCAACTTATTTTTTTTAGCACTCTCAAACTAACTGAACCCTAATCCAGTCAGTTGACGTAAGATGCCACGTCACTAAACAAGTGTCACATTAGATGACATGCCATCAAAAGAAACCATGTCAGATGCTACATCACTAAATAAATGTCACATAAGATGCTACGTCATTAAAAAGGTCACATCAGTGCAATGTCACTGCACAAGTACCAAATTAGCAAAAACCTAACTGATTTATGGTTCAGTTAATTTGAGAGTGCCATAAGAAAAAAAAAGTTGAAAGTTAAAAATGACATCTACAATTCGTAAGTTGAAAGTGCTATCGGTTAAATAGTGAAAATTAAATTATTAAATTCAATAAACTATATTTGATTGTTGATTTACATATTACAAGAAGCGCTTGTTTTTTTTTTAAACAGAGGGAGACATGTGGATGATATATGTTCTCAAACGGATGGAGGACAGAGAGAACTTTTCTTTTTTGGATGGTTTTGAGATTGTGAGAGGGTGTTTGACATTTTTCAAAATAAATCGGTTTCAATACTTAGGGGGTAGGGGTGGTTTCTACCCATCACTCATCACTCGCTCACAATATCCAATCAAGTTCCGCCATGTCATTAACCATTATTTCATCACTCACAACTTTTTTTAGTGGAAATGGTCATCACTCACCACCACACTCAACAATCTCTCCCCAACCAACAATTCCCCTCACATCCATCAAAACATAACGCGTCAAAAATAGAACGCGTTTTAAGATTAACGCGTGATGGCAGGGGGTGGCGGTGGTGTTTTGCAATTCTTCACGCGTGAAAAACTTCCATCACACACAAAAAGATTACCACCCCGGGTGGCCTTATAGGTGCTATTGCTATTTACCACCCTGCCCTGGGAAGGAAAATATTTTGTTGCTGTATTCTAAAAGTGTTATGAGAAAGCAGAACTATTCTTCTATATAAACAGACACAAGAGTAATAGGCTTCGGTGTGTTCAACCTTGGTTAGAAACATGGATGCGTTTTACTTGTTCATCCCATTATTATTCTTAGCCATTTCTATCTTCACTAATTACTTCTTCCACAAACTCCAAAACCTTCCACCAAGACCATGGCTCCCCCCTTTACCTATAATCGGTCATCTCTACCTTCTCAATAAACCACTCCACCGGTCCCTCGCCAAACTCTCAGCGAAACACGGCCCAATCCAACTCTTGCAATTCGGCTCACGCCAAGTCCTTGTAGTCTCCTCTCCCTCCACAGCCGAAGAATGTCTTAGCAAGAATGATATCGTGTTTGCAAACCGCCCTCCGCTGCTAGCAGGTAGTTTTTACTCTTTTTAACGGCTAACTCACGCACCCAGTAAGCCTTTTTTTATTCATTTATATTCTAACATCTTTATTGCAGGTAAATACCTTGGCTACAACTACACCAGCCTTGTGTTCGCACCCTATACTGGCGGAACCTCCGCCGCATCTCCTCTCTTAAAATCTTCTCATCTCATCGACTAACAGAGTTTGAACCCATTCGTGTGGATGAAGTGCGCCATATGTTGCGTAAACTCTATCGATCTTCGTTGAAACTGGACACTGTGGTGCATGTTAGGCCTATGTTGGTTGACCTAACGCTTAATGCTGTGATGAGGATGATTTCTGGCAAGAGATATCATTATAGTAAAGATGATGTGCTTAGAGATGAGGAGAAGGAAAAAGCACATCGATTTCAAGAGATTGTGAATGAGATTTTGAAGCTTATGGGAGCTACAAATGTAGGGGATTACGTGCCAATGTTGAGGTGGTTAGGAGTGAGCAAATTGGAAAAAAGATTGATCTCTTTGCAAGCAAAGCGAGACTTGTTCATGCAGGAGCTATTGGAGGAGTTAAAAGAGAACATGGAAAATTGTAGTAATGGGAAGGAGAGAAAGAATATGATTCAGATGTTATTATCGCTTCAAAAATCGGAGCCTGAGCTCTACACCGATGAATTGATCCACAGCATGACGCTGGTAAATAGCAATAATTATTCTTTTGAACGGCCAACATAATTAATTCCGAGCACTTTCTGGGCACCTACTAGAACAAACGAAGTACTCCGAGAATAACAAACAATAATATGTTTGTATTCTTTTATTCTTGCATTTTACACAAAAAAACAACCATATATACGAGTCGGGTCGGGCCGAGCTTGTTGATCGAGATGGATTTTTTTAAATTATTTTGAAAGAAAACTACTTTTGATAAAATTTACATCTGACTGACGATAAAAAAGATTTAAATAAAAGTGAGTGTTTAGATTTTTTCGAAAAATTAAAATTGTACAAATTATTATAGTAAAATCAAATTATATGTTAATTGAGTTACCAGAAAAAAGAAAAGATAATATAAAATAAATATTTGGAGTCTCCTACTTTCACAAGTTCGATTACCCGACCAGCGTAATACCTAAAAAGCTCTACAAACCCAAAAACCATATAAACACTTTCATAATCCTAAACCACTTAAGGCTCACAATAAAGGGTAAAAGTATTCTAAAAAAATTGTGTACAAAGATATAATAAATCGTAAAATATAACACAATCCGAAAAATATAATAAAATGTTAAAGAAAAAAGACACAAAAAGACATGGTGACACAAATATAGAAAATACACTATAATAAATAAAAAAACACAATGATATAAACAAAAAGTCTAAAATTTACAAGGTAAACATTTAAAACAAAACCTAAAATCTCATATCGTAGAGTTCGATGAGACGGTTCCAATGCCGCTTAAATGAGGTCAATCAGAGTCCGTTTGATTCCTTCCTTGCGACTTCTTATTTTTAGGAGACTTTGTATTTGATCATAACCTCTTATAAAACCGTATAAAATAAATGATAAACATCTTTTATATTTATTTTGTCTTTGTTAAAAACATATTTATGATTTATTAGAATTCTATATATTACATAAAATTATGTATACTTTACTAAAATAGGGTAAAGATTAAATATAAATGGATCTTAACATATTAAATGCGAGAAGTGAATGATGATCTTTTTTAAGTTTTTTACCCTCTACATCTATTTAAGAATGATGTTTAGTTGAAATTTAAAAAAAAATCGTGTATTTACTCTAACAGAGTAATTATGTGCAATTACACTAGAGTGATTATATAATTACTCTACTAGTGTAAGTACCCAAAAAAAATTCTTGGACTAAAATACGTATAAAATGGGTCGTAAAAATATGTTAAAACATGTCTACTTAGAAAAATTATGTATAAAAATGTGTGTATATACATATAAAACAGAAAAATCAGATATAAAATCTCAATCCGATTAATCCCTATTAATCATGATTAATTACTAGTCAGTACCCGACTGACTACTGCCTAGTAATATTTACAACACTGGTTAAGACCGTTTGTACACCTTATCCTACGAAAGTTATAATTATAAAATAGTAAAATACTATTGTAAGAAAGATGAATCTGCATCAAAGGAATTGGAGAAATTATTCGCAGAAGATGGATCCTTTTCTTGCAATATTGCTTTCATGGCAAATGTTGCTCCTTCATCCAGTCAGGTACAATCCAACACTCCTAGGGTATGCGATGATTGTGTAGAATTAAAACGAAAGTTCGAAACAATTAATATTCACAATCAAAATTTGGTAGTTGAACTTTCAAAGTGCAAAGAAGCAAATATGGCACTAACTCGAAATGAAAGAATTTAAAACTGTGATTGATACACTTAAGAAAAGCGTTTCTGAGCTAACCAAAACAGTTTTGAATAAACAAACCGGTATTAATAATTACATTAATATCATTGAGGAAACGAAAAAGGAGTTAGATGTTGCCAAAAGCGAGCATGATGCAATCAAGCTCAAATTGGAGAGTTATTCAAACTCCTGATATGTGCTAGATCACATCATTGATGTTCAAAAACTAAAGAGCGATGTCAAATGCATTGGGTATAAATCATGTCCGCCTCCGGTTAGACACAATTATACCAAAATGCCCGATCAATTTATGTAACTTACCCTACAAAAGTAAATATTATAATTATAAAATAGTAAAACACCATTGTAAAAGCTGAATTCAATTTATGTAAAATTAATGGTTATGGTTAAGACCATTTGTACACCTTACCCATAAAATAGTAAAACACTATTGTAAAAGCTGATTCAATTTATGTAAAATTAATGGTTATGGTTAAGACCATTTGTACACCTTACCCTACTAAAGTAAATATTAAAATTATAAAATAGTAAAATATTATTGTAAAAGCACGTTTCAATTTATGTAAGATTAATTGTTAGAACAAATTTGTTGCTACTATATTTCCTTTAAAATGAAGATATTTAAAAACAGATACAAGTAATATTTCTTATTGGCATATATTTTATGGAAACACAAATAAGAAATTATCGCCATTCAGACATACAAAGCGTGTTAAAACATAAAAGCAATCTAAGAAACGCATTATATAACCTGATATTTCAAGAAAGTGTTGGACAAAACTCCAAGACAGATATATTACCTTTCCTGATTATTTAGTGTTTCGAATCAATACAATTATGCATAACTATAAACTCAGTGGTTTATCTATTTCACTTGCACGTACAGTTACAGTTGGTGAATTGTTCTGAAAATTCTTGATGCTGAAATGCACAGGTGATGTTAGCAGCAGGCACTGGCACATCCATATCCACCATGGAGTGGTCAATGTCACTTTTACTAAATAATCCACGTGTTCTGAAGAAGACACATGGTGAGATCGAAAAATATGTTGGTCACGATTGTCATGTTGAGGAGTCAGACATGTGTAAGCTACCTTATCTTGATTGCATAATAAAGGAAACTATGAGAATGCTTCCTCCAGGTCCTTTGTTGCCTCATCAGTCATCAAAGGATTGCATGGTCGGAGGATACCATGTCCCTAAAGGGACAATGCTATTAGTCAATGTGTGGGCAATACACAATGATCCAAACATATGGGAGACCCCAAAAAATTCAGACCAGAGAGATTTGAAGGTCTAGAAGGTAATAGAGATGGTTTCAAGTTAATGCCATTTGGGTTCGGAAGGAGAGGTTGTCCAGGGGAAGACATGGGAATGCGTTTGGTCAGATTGGCATTGGGATCTCTGATTCAATGCTTTGAGTGGGAGCGTACAAGTGAGAGCGAGGTTGATATGAGCGAAGGGACCAAAGGGATAAACATGTCCAAGGCTATAAGCTTGGTGGCAATATGTCACCCTCGTCCTACAATGTTAAATCTACTATCACAACTTTGATTAGTTTGGCTTTCCATTAAGTATGATAGAAAACAAATGGTATTACATAGCCACTTTATGTTGAATCTACTATCACAACTTTAAGGTGTTGTTTCACCCTTGATTGTATTGCATATATAAAATAAGTTTGGTCCTATACTTTGAGATTAATACAGTCTACACAATAGGTATTCTTATATCATCATATCTTCATCTATCTACATTAATCTAGTATATTGTTTGAGAGTTAAAGGCAATTTGCCTCCCTGTGGTTTGGAGGCGGGAGCAATTTGGCTCCCACCAACTATGTTTTTGCACTATGCCCCCTCATGTTTTCCATCTCTCGTACATTGCCTCCCTGCATCTGACGACCGTCCACTTCTCTGTCCATGTAGAGGGGCAAAATGGTAAATTCACCACCCAAACCCTCTAATCCGTCCCCAAATGCAAACCGTTTCATTTGGCCACCATGTGTATTCCCTCTAAGCCCTTCGAACCAGCAAACCCACGTAGAAGAACATTTCAATTCACACTACAAATGAATAATGGCCAATGGATATTGGAGAATTCGAGGCGTTAATGAGCAATTCGACCTATACTCGATATATCGTAAGTATCGTTTCCTGGTTTTGTTTTTAAAGAACCAAGATGTGTGTTGATCACTGAAATAATTGAACATTGTGTTATTCTTTTGCTACAGCTAACCAACCAAACTTGTTTACATTGAAGATATTCCATAGAGGTTTGTTCACTAACTCCACCCTCTTGGAACTAATACAAATGACTTAGGAATTGATGTTTTTGAAGAAATAGTTAACTTTGTTGCTTATGATTGTGATATGTTTTTACTTTCGTTATAAAGTTCCCAATATTTGTGTTTTGGTCTAAGATCTTTGATTGTTGATACTAATTTTGATAACCTGTTTGATCCTGTACAAGATGGAGTTAAGTCCATTGAAATATATGTTGAAGATTGGAGTTCACGTGTCTTTTTAAACTCCATCTCGTCACTGGTCCATTAGTTCCAACTGAAAGTAGTGAACTAGCTTGTGATGACACATAAATGGATATAGGGATTAAAAGTAGTAATTGTGGATCTGAAAAGGATAGCAAGGAGGACAATCCTAGGAGGGATGTAGAAGTGGATATATATGAGCCATTTTAAGGAATGGGTTGATCATGATGTAGTGGTATACGATCTTTGTGATGAGCATCATGATGATTTATAGGATGACTTTTAAGTTGATATGGATAACTTTGGTGGTAATAGTGAGAATGATGAGCCAATGTTAACACATGTTGCAGGAAGAATTTAAAAACAAAGTGAAATAACAAGGAAATCAGGTATTGACCCATTTAATCCATGGTATATTGGACAGTTAATAGAAGATAATGACAGGTTGAATCAGATGGTTAAAAACTATGTGCTTAAGTCAAAAAACAGATGTTTACATTGCTAAAATGAAACTTTAAGGTATAGTGATGTGTTGCAAAACACCATTATATGGCCATGTATTTTGGATATTGTTTAGATAGTTTTTATGTCGTTTTAATCTTTATAGGTTGGTATTTTATTATTTATTATTATTCTTACATGTCCCGGTGCAAAAAAATGATCAAATATGAGCTTCAATGATCAATAAACGAGAAGCTAGGAATTAATTAATAAAGCTTGAGGGATAATCATGGATTAGCACCTAGAACATATGTGAAACATGATCAATAAACGAACCTGTTGGAGATGAATAAAAAGTTGATCGCTAAAATCTTTGTTTCTACCTAGGCTATGGATAATTGTTAGTTTATTTACTGTTTTTCAGTTCGGTTAACTATTGTTTTGGCTTGCGTGGTTTGGTAAAAGTGTTCTAATCTACGTTCTAATGTATATACTTATTTGATAATTGATGGTTTATGTTTGTTCCACCTTGTCTTGGTTGAAAATTGATTAAAGCTAGGGTTAGGTGATTTTCTTAACTTGGTGTTTTCGATTTATCTCGTGGTTGCTAGATGTAGTAAACCCTAGGAACAAACTAATAAACTATACAGGAATTAAATATTCTACCATCTTTGAGACGGGAGGAGATTAGATGTTCGGTTTTCTTAATCATTAGACATGTTAGGTGTTAATTGCACGAGAGTGAATTACCCTAGGTTTTGTTGTGATTCTTAGCAAACCATGTTAGAACCTTGTTAAAGTCACCACCGCATACATCCCTTACACTTCCTGGATGTATCGTCTCCAGTGAGACCGAGAGGTACTTTGGGTACCATAACCTAGTTAAACAGACCGAGAGATGATTTGGCATTAACAGATGAGTTTATACACTTTTCCTGACCCTAGATTGCGTCCTGGTTGGAGAATGATCTGTTAACCAGTTTAGGTCTTGTTTAGTAAACCTTAACACCCCGGTTGCCAAACCTAAGTTATCCCATTCTGAGAAACATGAGTGAGTTGACATACATCTTGCCTAGGTAGGTACTTTTCCATCATCTGATTGCACCCAAATATGTTATTTGTGTTATGTTTTCATATTTTCTTGTTTATTTTCTTTCTTAGTTGATAAATTTGAAATTCCATCTAAATTAGTTAGACTATAACTCGGCAAAAGTTTAGTATTGAGAGTTGCGCCATTGTGTCCAAGGATTGATACTCAATCTTACCAACTAGACTATATCATGATTGGTACACTTCTCGATTATGTGTAGTTTAGTTAGTTTGACCATTTAATTTGATGTTTTAATTAATATATAAACATTTTACGCACCAAGTTTTTTGCGTCATTTCCGGGGACACACAACACTTTCGAGGATGACCCAAGTCGGGAATCTAGTCTCTTTACCGTTTTTTTAGATTTTAATTAGTTTTCTTCTTATTTTTATTTTTGTTAAAAGAATCTATCTATATATATATATATATATATATATATAACCCTAAAAAACGAGAAAAAAATATTAGTTAAGTTAGCTTAGTTTCTTTTCTGTTTATACACACTAGATCTTCGGGCACACCCATAGATCCCTATTTTCTGATCCAGAATCTAAATTTCACCGTCGCATACATCAGCTTAATGTTAAGGTTCCAAAATAGAATTCAATCTAAAATCAAGCTTAGCTTGATAATAATTTTTCAAGGATGAACTCGGCTTGTAATCGACTAATTTTAAAAAGAAACATTTGGAAAGAAATCATTTTTTAATAAAATTTACAATTGAGTGCCAATAAAAAATTAAACAAAAATGTGCATTCAGACCTATTTAGAAACGTCAAACATTACAAGTTATTATTGAATAAATTATATGTTAATGAGTTACTAGAAAAGAAAAAAATATATATAATTAATATGTGGAGTTTCTTACTTTCACAAGCAGGCTTTTAGACCATTCACAACTTTTTCATCTTTTTTACCCTTTAATTTTACTAAAAACAACTATATTTTCTCTCTATTTCAATTAAATAATATTTTTATACTTTTATCATAACCTTTTGTCTCTCCTCCACTTATAACCACTTTCAAAATATATTTAAAAAATTATAGAGGGTTAACAGTGTCCCTCAAATTTACAGATGAACAATAACAATTTTTCTCTCCTCTACTCACAACCACTTCCAACCATCAACAATCACTTATATTAAAAAAACTATAGAGGGTGAACAGTGTCCACAAAATTTACAGATGAACAGTAACAGTTTCTCTCTATTTTACTCACAACCACCAACAATCACTTTTTATAATATAAATAATATCTCACAGAATTTAAGGGACGGATTATGAATGCTCTTAAGTCTAATTTTACAGATTAGTAGACAACCTCGAACCTCTACAAACCCAAAAACCGTATAAACACTTTCATAAATCCTGGACCACTTAAACCTCAAAATAAATCTATAAAAGCAAATAAAATATATGATAAACATCTTTTATATTTATTTTGTCTACGTTAAATTAGAAATAATGATTTATTGTAATTCTACATAATATATAAATTTATGTATAGTTTACTGAAGTAAATATTTTAATTATAAAATACTATTGTAAAAGCGGGATTCAATTTAGAAAATGTAAGATTAATTGTAAGAACAAATTTGTTGCTACTATTTGTCCTTTAAAATGAAGATATATAAAACCTGATGTAATATAACTATGCAAATGAAATGGTGTGGTAGTAGGGTGTATTCTCCTTTATTATAGAATAGAGGGTTAAATCATGCAAGATGCATGTATTGTTGTTTAATAGGAGCAGACAGATTAGGAGATTAGACGTAGGTTAGTTTGTCGTTAAATAAATGGAATATAATCTCTATTCAGACATACAAAACGTGTTAAAACTTAAAAGTAATCTAAAAATGCGCATTTATATAACCTGCTTGATGGATAAAGTGTTGGACAAAACTCCAAGACATAAATATATATATATATATATATATATATATATATATATAGGGGATAGATCATGAGAAAACCAAAAAACTAACTAAAAAAGTCAAAAAACATATCAATTTTTTTTTGATTTTTTAATCAAAATTCGCTATATATATTATATAAAAAACTTTTTTAAAAAAAAATAAAAAAACATATAATGCACATGTGCAACATAAACATATAATGCACATGTGTAGTACACATATAGTGCATGTAACATTTGTCGAAAAATGGGTTTTCAAAACCCGCTTCGTTTATCAATCAAATATCCAGTTATAAATTTCGTTACGTATTTATGGTTGATATTAATTTTAAACGATACAAAATTAATAAATATATTAGAATTTAAAAACCATAATTTATATTTACTAAAAAATAATGAATAAAAAAATAAATGGAAACGCCGGGTTTCGAACCCGGGTCACCCACAAGGACAAACACGCAACACACCGCTCCACCGCGCACAGCTTTTGTGATAAACATTAAAACAAATAACATTTATAATAAAACTGAAAGTCAAACCGGTAATCAGCGCGCCCAAATTCGCAGTCGCCGGAAAAGCCGAGATTATCGCGAATTATGACCGTTTCCTTTGACTGAAACGCGTGAACTAATTTCGACATCGGTTATAACCGATGTCTAACCCTCAATTTCAGTCATAACCGTCGGAAAACTTTGACCACGAATCAAGACTCAAATTCGAACCAAATACACCCTGTTCTTCCTTATAAATACCCACCCAAACCTCTGGTAACCTTTTCGCTCAGAATCGCACTCTCTTTCGAAGCTTTAATCCTTCTAGAGCACGTCGCCGAAAATTTCAATTTCGCCGGAATCGCTGAACGGAAAACCACGATTGTCTTCAGACGGTACAATCATCTAAACTTTTTTGGTATGCATGTCATTTAATTTCTCTTTTCATTTCAATCAAGTATAAGTTAAGATCAATTAAACAGAACAGTCGGATTTCACTGTTCTGTATTGTTAAGCGAAGAAGACGAAGTTGAGAAATGTGTATTAGTTTAATTAAAACCGGATATTTAACCGGGTTAGACACACAGTCCAGCAGTGGACTGTGTGCAACATAACACGCACGTCCTGAGTTCGAATCGCACATGTTACCGACTTTCAGAAATAAAACCAATCCTTTTTAAAACCTATTCAGATCATCCTTCAACATGTATATAAATATAATATAATTCAGTATATAAACAGGTTAGACACACAGCCCAACTGGTTGGGCTGTGTGCACGTAAACTGAAGAGCGCGAGTTCGACTCTGGATACCTAAACCGGGTTGGCAATTTATGAAATTTTTTTTAATAAAAATAAATAAGGTTAAAGTTAATTAGTATATATATATAATTAAAACAGAGAATATTACGGGTTAGACACGTAGCTCAGTTGGTAGAGCTGCGTGCACGTGTACGAGAGGTCCCGAGTTCGAACCTCACTCAGCGCATAATTAAACACAGTCCGACCGGTCAACGGTCAAAAAAAAAGTCAACTTTTTTATTTCTTTTTATTTATTTATTTAATTGAAAATTCATTCAAAAATACTTAAAAATAAGATTTTTAAAGTTAGAAAACTTCCTTAAACTCACAAAAATAAATCTAAAAATTCCATTAAGATCACTAATTAAAAACATTAATTCCAAATAAAATTTATTTATTTATCAAATCATTTTGTTATTATCTAGGTTAGTTCTTCCCTCGTCAATCGAATCATAAATTCGTGCGCCTTCATCATCATCAAAGAACGCACCCATTGTGAGTGAATCTCTATCAATTCCCCGTTTTAATCATGTTTTGGGGTGTATCATGTGTCTATATTTAAACACTTGTGCATACATAATATCCGTGATCAAATGTGTATCAATTGTTGTGTGGAATATATGTAGTTTGGATTTATCATTTTCAGTGCACGCATTTCATTAGGCCCATCAGTTCCCCGTGGGAGACGGGTTGAGCATCAGGTGCCTCATAAGATCGGCTCCGTTTGATTGAGCCTGTATCTCACATTTCATCATCATTCATATCATATACTCATTCAAAGTGGTTTTTGTTTGTTTACTTATATATGTTTGCTCACATGTGATTATTGCACAATTTTCCATATTAAATAAAACAAGAAATTAATAACAATGTTTTATCAAGGTTCACTCGCCAACTTTTGTTGACCCAAAATATCCCCCGTTTTACACATGATACAGGTGATCCAGCTGAGGCAAGAAACACATAGGAAGACCTAGAAGAATAAACCAGTTTAAGCTTTGGATTATTTACATAGTTTCGTTTCCTTGTAATTGTATGAATTTTGATTTGGATATTTAAGTTGTAATTTGAATTTAATAAATATGAAACATTTTAGTAAACAACATGAGCTTTGGTGATAACCCAATTATGCCCCGACTTGTGACAGATTGGTATCAGAGCCATGACTATAGGGATATAGGATAAGTTATTAGACCCTTAGAGACTATACTATAGTTGATTAAAATTTTAAATTGCTTATGCGTTACATACAAAATTCATGATGTTTATATGCTTTATGTTTATTGTTACACTCAATGTTATGCAAGCATGCTCACAAATACATAATATTATATAATGCTCATCATGAATCATATCCCCATAACATATCATATCCATGAGAGCACACACCTCACGATTCCCATGATTTTTGTATTTTTCAAATCACATCAAAGTGAGTTCTCATGACGGGCATTTAGTAACTGGAAGGGTACGAGTACCGGTAGTCGGAACGTCCTGTCTAGGCTTGTCATTCGTATAAATCCAAAATAAAGGACCAGTTTGCCTACCTGGGGACTAACGATGAGAGTACGAAGGACCTATTAGGCCAAAGCATGCTATACCAAACGTCGTGTGAGCTAACCCCACTTTGAGTTGTCATTGTGTCTACACCTAGACACCCTCCTACCATACATCTCGCAATCATATTTTATGGTTTTCATTCGAGTGATGCGAGTGTTAATCCGCCAACACCAATGTGAATCCTACCAAGCCCAATAGTCATGGGGGCCCACATGACTATACAGGCGATCGTATGGGGGACATTGGAGGCCCAAACATGAGCAAACCCAAGACATCCTATGGATGTAGTTGCATTATTGTTAGTTATGTTATTTTTATTCTTTTAACGACACATGACACCTAGAAACTTCTTAAACTCACAATCTTCCTATGTATGTTCCTATAGATGTCGGCTGGGCAACTACGTGGAGGTAGAAAGTCAGGAAGATCCAATGAACGCTTGGCCACACAAATTGCTAAACAAATTGCTGCAGTGCTTCCTGACATCGTAATTCAAGTTCAACAAGCTCTCACCGCAAATCCCATCAACCCTCCCAATCAAGAAGACCAGAGCATCGCCAACCCTCCCTCCAAAAAGTGCTCCTACAAACACTTCAAATCTTGCGATCCCCCAAAGTATGAAGGGACCGAAGGTGTTACTGCTCTCCTTCACTGGTTTGAAGAAATGGATAACACTTTCCTCAATTGCGATTGTCCCGATGATCGCAAGGTACGTTATGCAACAGGAAGACTGTTTGGGGTAGCCCTTACCTGGTGGAACACGGAAAAGGGAAAACGAGGAGTTGAAGATGCCATGGCCTTAACATGGGAAGAGTTAAGGGAACTCATGACCAGACGCTTCTGTCCAAGAAGCGAAATCAAAAAGTTGGAAGATGAATTCAACGCGTTAAAACAAAAGGAAGGAGATCACACTTCCTATAACAAAAGATTTCTCGAGCTAAACCAGATGATCCCTAATCTGTTCACCCCCGTGTACCGCTTGATTGAACACTACATTCGAGGTCTTCCCTCGAAAATTCAAGACTCGGTTCTAAGCAACAATTGAAGCCGCAATGGAACTAGCTACCGAACTCACTGAGAATCGCATCCGAAACGGCAAATTTAAAGATGATAAGAAGAAAACACCCATAGAGACCTCAACTACAAACCACTCAGTCTCCTCCTCAAGGTTTGCTGGTAAGAGGAAACGAAACAGCAAGAATTTTGTTGTCACTCAAACCAACCCTCCTATCACCGCTGCACCAATCACCCAAATTGCTCCTTCGACTACACCATTTAAAAAGCCATACACCGGCCCACACCCAAAATGCAACCGTTGTCAATACCATCACCCTCCCGAAACTCTTTGCCAACATTGCACAAGCTGTGGCCGTGCAGGTCACACCATCCAAACCTGCCGTATTCTTCAACGAATAAACCGCAGTCAACCACAAACCCAAACCCAAAATCAAATAGTGGGTCAAGCCCAACAACCCTTACTTCTACCACCTATACCACACGCAGCCCAAACTTACTACCAACCCAACTACCCCATAATGCAACCTATGCGAGCTTGTTACAACTGTGGAGACCTAAACCACTTCAGGAACACTTGTCCACTCTTGGTGAACATCATCCATGCCCAAGCTCAAGCGAACCCAGTAAACCAAGCTAACCAAGCTCCTCCACCTACCAGAGGAAGAGCTTTCAACATCAATGCCAACCAAGCTAGGGCTGACAACAACGTGGTTAACGGTACGTTTCTCATCAATGGTAGTTATGCATCCATGTTATTCGATACTGGCGCGGATAAGAGTTTTGTGTCCTTAGAATTTGAACCTATCCTCAACCAAACTCGTGATAATCTCATGGAATCTCTAACGGTGGAAGTTGCTGACGGAAAGCCCGTTTCATTAAATTCTATTTTACGAAATTGTACCCTCACTCTAAACGATCACGATTTTCCAGTTGACCTCATTCCTATGAAGTTGGGAAGTTTCGATGTTATAATCAGTATGGACTGGCTCAGCCAGCATCATGCTGAAGTAGTGTGCCGCGAGAAGTTCATTCGCATTCCTCTTGCAGACGGTCAGACTCTACGTATTTTTGGAGAAACCCCTTCGAAAGGACTCAAACTAATGTCTTGCCTTCAAGCCCGAAGATATCTCCGCAAGAACTATGTCGCATTCCTAACTCACGTCGTCAAAAAGGGAAACAAGGAAAGGAAACTCGAAGATATCCCAGTTGTGAAAGAATTTCCACAAGTTTTTCCCGACGACATTTCAGGACTCCCACCAGTGAGAGAAGTCGAATTCCGCATCGATCTTGTACCTGGCGCTACACCAGTCGCAAAATCTCCTTATAGGTTAGCCCCATCCGAAATGCAAGAGCTGGCCAGTCAACTACAGGAACTGACTGACAAAGGATTCATATGTCCTAGCTCCTCGCCTTGGGGTGCACCTGTTCTTTTTGTGAAGAAGAAAGATGGAACGTTTCGCATGTGTATCGACTACAGAGAACTCAACAAGCTAACGGTTAAAAATCGCTATCCACTACCTCGCATCGATGACCTCCTAAACCAACTTCAAGGCGCCACCTGCTTTTCAAAATTCGACCTTCGTTCTGGTTATCATCAGCTCAGAGTACATGAAGAAGACGTCCCAAAGACCGCTTTCCGGACTCGTTATGGTCATTACGAATTCATGGTCATGCCATTCGGTTTAACCAACGCCCCCGCTGTCTTGATGGATCTATTGAATAGGGTATGCAAACCCTACCTCGACCGTTTCGTCATAGTCTTCATCGACGATATTCTTATCTACTCCAAGTCTAAATCCGATCATGAGCGACACCTTCGACTCATCCTTACACTTTTAAGGACTGAAAAGCTCTACGCTAAGTTCTCAAAATGCGAATTCTGGTTAAGAGAAGTACAATTCCTTGGACATGTCGTCAATGACAAGGGAATACATGTCGATCTTTCAAAAATCAAGGCAGTACAGGAATGGCAAGCGCCACGTACCCCTACCGAAGTAAGGTCATTTCTTGGTTTGGCTGGTTACTATCGCCGCTTCATTACCAATTTTCCCCGTATTGTTGTACCACTCACGGCTTTGACACATAAAGGAAAACCCTTCATATGGGGACCTAAACAAGAAGAAGCCTTCCAAACTCTAAAGCAAAAACTTTGTAACGCACCTATCCTCACACTCCCTGAAGGTTGCGATGACTTTGTAGTATATTGCAACGCATCAGGGCAAGGGCTAGGCTGTGTATTAATGCAAAGAGGAAAAGTGATAGCCTATGCTTCTAGGCAACTCAAAGTTCATGAGAAGAATTACACCACCCACGACCTGGAACTTGGAGCCGTTGTGTTCGCTCTCAAGATATGGAGACATTACCTCTACGGTACCAAGTGTGAAATATACACTGACCACAAGAGTCTCCAACATATCTTCAACCAAAAGGAGTTGAATATGAGACAACGAAGATGGGTCGAACTTCTCAACGACTACGACTGTGAAATTCGGTATCATCCTGGCAAGGCAAACGTAGTGGCCGATGCGCTTAGTCGAAAAGGTTATGCGAACTCCATTCGTCTTCTCTGTTCGCAAATCATAACCGACATCAAAGATCGAATCCGAGCAGCTCAACATGTTTCTGTAACAGAAAATGATGTACCCAATGAACTGTCGTGTGGAGCTGAACTAAAAATCGAAACCAAATCCGACGGTATTCTATACTATTTAAATCGCATATGGATCCCCGACCGTGATAACCTTCGTGATTTCCTCATGAATGAGGCGCACAAAACACGGTACTCTGTACACCCAGGAGCCGACAAGATGTATCAAGACCTACGATACACCTACTGGTGGCCTGGCATGAAAAAGGATATCGCTGTTTTTGTTTCCAAGTGCCTAACCTGTTCCAAAGTAAAAGCTGAACATCAAAGACCTTCAGGACTTCTAGTCCAACCTGAAATACCTGTATGGAAATGGGAAAACATAACCATTGACTTCATTACCGGGTTACCTCGCACCTCCAGTGGGTATGACACCATATGGGTAATCATTGATCGTCTTACAAAATCAGCTCACTTCATACCGATTCGCGAGGACTTAAAAAACGAGAAGTTAGCTCGTATCTACATCAGCGAGATCGTAAGCCGTCATGGTGTACCTTTAAGCATCATTTCAGACCGTGATGGTCGTTTCACTTCAAGAACATGGCGAGCCGTACAAACCGCCTTGGGTACACGATTAGACCTCAGTACCGCTTTTCATCCTCAAACTGATGGACAATCTGAACGCACCATCCAAACGCTTGAAGACATGCTTCGAGCATGTGTCATAGACTTCAAAGGGAATTGAGACGCTCATCTACCATTAGTTGAATTTTCGTACAACAATAGCTATCATTCAAGTATCGGCATGGCTCCTTTCGAAGCTTTATATGGTCGTAAGTGCCGATCTCTGGTATGTTGGCACGAAATTGGGGAATCACAAATCACCGATCCAGAATTAATTCAAGAAACAACCGACAAGGTCATTCAAATTCGAAACAATCTTCTAGCGGCTCAAAGTCGTCAAAAGAGTTATGCAGACAAACGACGAGTTTGACATTGGGGATCAAGTACTTATAAAAGTATCACCGTGGAAGGGAGTGGTCCGTTTAGCACCACGCTACGTAGGACCTTTCAAGATACTCGAAAGAGTAGGTCCTGTAGCATACAAGCTTGACCTACCAGAAGAGCTCAACAGAATTCATCCCACATTCCACGTATCAAACTTGAAGAAGTGCCTCGCCGATGAAAACCTCCATATTCCTCTAGAAGACATTCAGATCGATGAATCTATGCACTTCATTGAAAGACCAGTAGAAATCAGGACTTCGGAGAGAAGCGTTTAAGACGAAGTCGTATTCCAATTGTCAGGATACGTTGGGAGTCAAAACGAGGACCTGAGTTTACTTGGGAACGTGAAGACTCAATGCGCGAGAAATACCCGCATCTTTTTCCTGTTACCACTACTACTTAAATTTCGGGACGAAATTTCTAAAAGTAGGGAATACTATAACATTTGTCGAACAACGGGTTTTCAAAACCCGCTTCGTTTATCAATCAAATATCCAGTTATAAATTTCGTTACGTATTTATGGTTGATATTAATTTTAAACGATACAAAATTAATAAATATATTAGAATTTAAAAACCATAATTTATATTTACTAATAAATAATGAATAAAAAAATAAATGGAGATGCCGGGTTTCGAACCCGGGTCACCCACAAGGACAAACACGCAACACACCGCTCCACCGCGCACAGCTTTTGTGATAAACATTAAAACAAATAACATTTATAATAAAACTGAAAGTCAAACCGGTAATCAGCGCGCCCAAATTCGCAGTCGCCGGAAAAGCCGAGATTATCGCGAATTATGACCGTTTCCTGTGACTGAAACGCGTGAACTAATTTCGACATCGGTTATAACCGATGTCTAACCCTCAATTTCAGTCATAACCGCCGGAAAACTTTGACCACGAATCAAGACTCAAATTCGAACAAAATACACCCTGTTCTTCCTTATAAATACCCACCCAAACCTCTGGTAACCTTTTCGCTTAGAATCGCACTGTCTTTCGAAGCTTTGATCCTTCCAGAGCACGTCGCCGGAAATTTCAATTTCGCCGGAATCGCTGAACGGAAAACCGCGATTGTCTTCAGACGGTACAATCATCTAAACTTTTCTTGCTATCTCTCGATTAGTAACCTAATTACTCAACAAAGTAATCAAAACTGTCAAACAGTTTCCCTCAGCCGGAATCCGCGGATCGGAGCCGACGAGACCTTGCCGAAAAACCTGAAGAAAACTCGCCGTTCTGGTATACCATGTCATTTAATTTCTCTTTTCATTTCAATCAAGTATAAGTTAAGATCAATTAAACAGAACAGTCGGATTTCACTGTTCTGTATTGTTAAGCGAAGAAGACGAAGTTGAGAAATGTGTATTAGTTTAATTAAAACTGGATATTTAACCGGGTTAGACACACAGTCCAGCGGTGGACTGTGTGCAACATAAAACGCACGTCCTGAGTTCGAATCGCACATGTTACCGACTTTCAGAAATAAAACCAATCCTTTTTAAAACCTATTCAGATTATCCTTCAACATGTATATAAATATAATATAATTCAGTATATAAACAGGTTAGACACACAGCCCAACTGGTTGGGCTGTGTGCACGTAAACTGAAGAGCGCGAGTTCGACTCTGGATACCTAAACCGGGTTGGCAATTTATGAATTTTTTTAATAAAATAAATAAGGTTAAAGTTAATTAGTATATATATATAATTAAAACAGAGAATATTTCGGGTTAGACACGTAGCTTAGTTGGTAGAGCTGCGTGCACGTGTACGAGAGGTCCCGAGTTCGAACCTCACTCAGCGCATAATTAAACACAGTCCGACCGGTCAACGGTCAACGGTCAAAAAAAGTCAACTTTTTTATTTCTTTTTATTTATTTATTTAATTGAAAATTCATTCAAAAATACTTAGAAATAAGATTTTTAAAGTTAGAAAACTTCTTTAAACTCACAAAAATAAATCTAAAAATTCCATTAAGAGCACTAATTAAAAACATTAATTCCAAATAAAATTTATTTATTTATCAAATCATTTTGTTATTATCTAGGTTAGTTCTTCCCTCGTCAGTCGAATCATAAATTCGTGCGCCTTCATCATCATCAAAGAACGCACCCATTGTGAGTGAATCTCTATCAATTCCCCGTTTTAATCATGTTTTGGGGTGTATCATGTGTCGTTTAATTCTTTATTATATTTAAACACTTGTGCATACATCATATCCGTGATCAAATGTGTATCAATTGTTGTGTGGATTATATGTAGTTTGGATTTATCATTTTCAGTGCACGCATTTCATTAGGCCCATCAGTTCCCCGTGGGAGACGGGTTGAGCATCAGGTGCCTCATAAGATCGGCTCCGTTTGATTGAGCCTGGATCTCACATTTCATCATCATTCATATCATATACTCATTCAAAGTGGTTTGTGTTTGTTTACTTATATATGTTTGCTCACATGTGATTATTGCACAATTTTCCATATTAAATAAAACAAGAAATTAATAACAATGTTTTATCAAGGTTCACTCGCCAACTTTTGTTGACCCAAAATATCCCCCGTTTTACACATGATACAGGTGATCCAGCTGAGGCAAGAAACACATAGGAAGGCCTAGAAGAATAAACCAGTTTAAGCTTTGGATTATTTACATAGTTTCGTTTCCTTGTAATTGTATGAATTTTGATTTGGATATTTAAGTTGTAATTTGAATTTAATAATTATGAAACATTTTATGAAACATTTTAGTAAACATCATGAGCTTTGGTGATAACCCAATTATGCCCCGACTCTTATTCCGCTGCGGGTCGGGGTGTGACAGTGCACATGTGCAGTACAAGTTTTTTTTTTAAAAAAAGTTTTTTTTATACATAAAATCCAGCGATTTTTTATAAAAAAATTGTATGTTTTTTATGTCTTTTTTTGGCTTTTTGAGTTAGTTTTCTAGTTTTCTCATTTATATCTAGTTTTCTCATGATCATCTCCCTATATATATATATATTGTCCTGATTATTTAGTTTTTGAATCAAAAAGTTCTGCTTAATTATAAACTCAGTGGGTTTATCTCTTTCACTTGCACAGTTACAGTTTGTAAATTGTTCTGAAAATACTTGGTGGTATTAAGGTCTATACAATACATCATTCTTTATTCTCGAATGCACAGGTGATACATAGCCACCATGGAGTGGACAATGTCACTTTTACTTAACAATCCAAGTGTTTTGAAGATAGGTTGAGATAGAAAAATATATATGTGACATGATTAACCTACCTTATCTTGATTGTATAATAAAGGAAGATATGAGAAGGCTTCCTCCAGGTCCTTTGTTGCCTCATGAGTCATCAAAGGATTGCACAGTCGGAGGATACCATGTCCCTAAAGGGATAATGCTATTAGTCAATATGTGGGAATGCTATTAGTCAATATGTGGGACTTACACAATGACCCAAACATATGGGTTGACCCCAAAATATTTAGGCCAGAGAGGTTTGAAGGTCTAGAAGGTTATAGAGATGGTTTCAAGTTAATGCCATTTGGGTTTGGAAGGAGAGGTAATACGTCTGGTCAGGTTGGCATTGGGATCTTTGATTCACAGCTTTGAGTGGGAATAAGCAAGTGAGAGCGAAGTTGATATGACCGAAGGGATCGAAGGAACTAAGAGGTCCAAGGCTATAAGCTTGGTGGCAATATGTCACCCTCGTCCTACAATGTTAAATCTACTATCGCAACTTTGATTAGTTTGGCTTACCATCAAGTATGATAGAAAACATACAATATTCGGAATTGACCTGGATTGCATCTAGTGGGAAAGAACAATTGAGAGCAAAGTTGATATGACCGAAGGAATTAACATGTCCAAGTCTATAAGCTTGGTGGCAATATGTTGCCCTTGTCCTACAATGCTAAATCTACTATCGCAACTTTGATGAGTTTAGCTTACCATCAAGTGTGATAGAAAGCATACATTATTAGTTAGCCACTCTATGTTATTTCTCCCTTGGTGGGAATGAACAAGTGAGAGCGAAGCTCATATGACAGAAGGGATCAAAGGAATTAACAATTCCAAGGCTATAAGCTTAATGGCAATATGTCACCCCCGTCCTATAATGTTAAATCTACTATCACAACTTTGATTAGTTTGGTTTACCATCAAGTATGATAGAAAGCATATATTATTAGGTAGCTACTTTATATTTCTCCCTTGATTGGATTGCATCTAGTGGGAACGAACAAGTGAGAGCGAAGTTGATATGACCGAAGGGATCAAAGGGATTAACATGTCCAAGGCTATAAGCTTGGTGGCCATATGTTGCCCCTGTCCTACAATATTAAATCTACTATCACAACTTTGATTAGTTTGGCTTACCATCAAGTATGATAGAAAACATACAATATTAGGTAGCCATTTTATGTTATTTCTCCCTTGGTGGCAATACTGGGAACAAACAAGTGAGAGCGAAGTTGATATGGCCGAAGGGATTGAAGGAATTAACATGTCCAAGACTCTAAGCTTGGTGGCAATATGTCGCCCCCTTCCTACAATGTTAAATATATTATCGCAACTTTGATCAGTTTGGCTTATCATCAAGTATGATAGAAAGCATACAATATCAGGGTAGCTACTTTATGTTATTTTTCCCTTGATTGGATTGCATATTTAAAATAATTATGGTCATGTACTTTGTGATAATTAAAATATACATTGCACAATAGGAGTTCTTATATCATCAAATCTTTCTCTATCTACATTAATCTAGTCTATCATTTGATGATACAATTTTTTTTCCTTAGGTATGCAAATCCCACATCTCTGGGTCATTCGAGTATGTTAATTTAAAAGTAATCTATGTTTCTGGTGTTATATAAATATTGTTTCTAGGGTTCCTAATACCTAATTTTTTAGTCTTTCTTTTCTTGTCTTCACGAAAAAAATGAAAGTTGTAGTTAATTTGTGGTGATGGTAATCAAGCACTGACGGACCTAAGAATTATTTTATGGGAGTGCAAACGAGGGGTCCACCCCTGTAATCAAGAAAGAAAATAGACAAGATGAAGATTGAATAACACAAACTAAGACTTTGATTACAAATTAAGCACGTACAACTTTGACATCGTTTTAGGGTTTATATACATGCGAACAGGTGCATTCCAATCATCATAAACGCATGGTAAAACACCGATTAGTAAAACAACAGCTATAATCTTTGACACACTTTAGAAACTAACCCTGCATATCTCTAACATGAGACTTTGACCCATAAACATACTATAAAATAATGACTTTAAGACCCGTACACTTAATATTTAGTTAAATTCTCAATATGCAGAACTCTAAAATTGTTTGTTATAACGAAACATGATATCTTATAATATATCTAATATAATGGTTGTCATGTTTTTTTAGTTGCGAACACATACCTCCTAAAATCCACATATTGTCCACTTTGTGGAACTTAAACCCGCCTAGCACTTCGGTGTTGATAAACACTTGGTGCTACTTGTAACCTTAGTGAAAATTCAAGCTTTTGATCACCCATCATTTTCGTACTTGTAACTCTACTCCTTATCATGTGTGTATTTATTACCATGCATGCTAAGAAAATGGTTATAACTTAGCATCAAATTATCGAAACAGTTATAAGTAACATGTACCTTGAAACCTTCTTCATAACCTAACTAAGTTAAATTGAGGGATTAGGATCGCCAAAAGGCTGAAATATGAAGTTGAGGAGCTGAAAATGATAAAAATCAAACTTTTGTTGTCCTGGAGGCCATAGCGGACCGTATGGAAAGCCCTTTGTGGTCCGCCAAGGGTGTCTACACAGCCAGAAAATTGATGGCAGCAGTTGTTTGCTGTAAATATGCCACATTTCACCTATTTTGCCACACTTCTCCTAGTCTTGACACCTCAAAGGACACTAAGCTTCATCTTAGACACTCTTGAGATGCTTGTCAAGCTTTAGGCAACCTCCATTCACTATAAATTTCCCCTTTGATGACTATAATTCACATGCCAACCTCAAAACACAAAAAGTCTTGTGAGAGTTTCTTGATTCCTACTTTTCCATCTTTTCTCTTGGTCTTTTGAAGAAGTCCTCTAAAGTTAGTAAGTTCTTTCCTTTAGCTTTTTCAATAGCAATTAGTTTTATAGCTAAATTTCATCCAAGGGTCGAGAATTTCAAATAGTTTGATCAACAAATCTGCCACTTTGGCCAACCAATTTCAAAACAAATCCACCCAATTAGTCTATATCATGTAAGGAATAAAACCATACATTTGTATCTCGTGATCATCACATCTAAATGGGTTAAAATGAAAAGTCAAACCTTAATTTTTGAAAAGTCAAACACAACTTTATGAGATTTCCATTTTCAACTTGTCATGTACCGATTTTCCCACCCGAACCCATATTTACGTATACAACTCATTAAAACGACTTAAACCATATAAACAAGTCGCAATGGGTCAAAACATTTTCAAAACTTTTTAGAATAAGAATGCAAGGTTAACAAACCGTTCTTATCGATAGGATTTCCTTATAATCCTTGAGAATGCGCAAAACTCGTCATCAATCATTAAGGTGAGTACATAGCCCATTTTTACCTTTTTTTTACTTTTGGGGGAAACATATGCTTAGTACTTTTACATTTCAACTACTTTATGATCATATGCGTTCTAGATGCCTTTGTGTGGATAACTCCACGTGTGCATTCATTAACTTTGATCAAGCTGAATGGTAGTGTATGATAGCGTTATAGGTTTGACAACCCATTCCTACTTCCGGTGTGTAAAACTTTTTTGTGTGTTCTTGAAGACCCAATGTGAAATGATAGAAGCCTCCAACTTTATTTAGAAATCCTTTTTGGGTCTTTCTACTCAATTTTTTAAACCCTTGGATTTCCATGCTTGTCAACATAAGGTTTGAATGTGCCCATTCGTGTTACCATATATAGTTAAACACAAAATGCTTTAGTATAACACATTGCCATTCCATAAATTGTATATTAAAACTTATGTCACTCACCAACTTTTAATTGACCATGTTTTCTCACATATGTTTTAGGTGCTAATCCATAATTCTGTTCAAGTTTGCTTCATATAGGAAATGAACTTTCTCTTAGTTTACTTTAATCATAAACAATGGTTATGGGATGTTTTGAAACAAGTTGTTTTATGTTGGTTTGTTAATTTAAAAAGAATGTAATTTGGTTAACTATTAATATATCACAACTTTAAACTAGTGCTATGTGTTTTGAACAATATATCCCCGTGACGCCCTGGTATTTCCGCCGCCGGTTGGGGTGTTACACTAGTATGCCAAAAGACCATCGGCATAATGTCTATCATATTGACATAAATACCAAACAAAGTTACTGTTGGGATCTAAGAGTGTGTTTTGCAATGTAACAGTAACAAAATATGTTTATTAAAACACAAGTGAAAGCAAACAATCATCATAAATTCTTATATCACTAAATCATAAGTTTACATACTAAAACTCCTCCTCAACATGATATCACTTGGAATTTCTCTCAAAATTTATAAAATAACAGAATTACATATCGATCATGACAAGGTCTTATACACATGAATAAAACACTAATGACATTAGCTGACATCACTTTAGATAGTGACCTCTAACAATCTAACATACTAAGTTGTTCAATTGAACAACTAATAATTTACAAAGGACTAATACAACGTAAAATATTGTACAGTGATTGTTCTTAGTAAAACAAGTGTTGTATTGAATAACAGTTGTTCCTTCAAAACAACAGCTCTTCTGCAGGTCATCAGTTCTAGTCTTTAGTTCTTTTAGCGCATAAGTTCATTTGTTCTAATGACCTATATTATTATCATCAATCGTTATCAGTGGAAGGAGAAACAATTTTGCAATATTTAATGGTCAGTTGTTTTGTTTTGGCGCAAAAGTTCTTTCCAAGGTTTCAACAGTAACCTTTTTATTTGTTTTGTTTGAGTGGTTTTTGGTAAGCACATTGAACCAATTTTATGCAGGGAACGTCGACTATTAAATGTATATATAAACACATTACCATTGGGATCCTAGCCTCGATGATAAAATTTACAGGTGTTGGGAGCATGTAGGCTAATCCAGTTCCGCGACGTTTTGAGGGACTTGCGGGAAAAGAGGTGATGAAGATACTACGGATCGGCAAGCAGCTGTTTGAGCATCTGGACTTGGACTTCAAGATCATTCGTGCATACAATCTGACATGCTTTAGGCCACAAGATTGGAATGAGTTAATCGTCTAAGTATGTATTATTTTTAATCTACACTAAAACATTTATATCAGTATACTATTCCAATGCAGCGCGCGCACGGGAGGAGGGGGGGCTACAGTTTTCACATCTGGCGAGAATGACAATTAATTATTTTTAACAAAGACTCTGTTTGATATGTATATGTTAATAGCAAATATTAACAAACATTTTGTTGAAGCGAGCATATACAAGTTTGGAACCCTAGACGACCGAGGTGTTCATGAGGAACTACACTTAGGGTTGTAAACGAACCGTACGTTCAGGGAACAGTTCGTGAACCGTTCGGAGGGAAGTTCGTTTATGTTCGTTTGGTTAGCTTAACGAACGAACACGAACAAAAAATTCCGTTCGGTTAGCTTAGCGAACGAACACGAACACAGGTCTCATTCGTTCGAATGCGTTTGTGAACGTTCGGTAATATGTTCGATTATGTTCGTTTGATTAAATTAAAAAAAATACACGTTTTATCTAAACATATTGAAACTTGAAACCCTAAGTTAGCTAAATTTTGGACATTCAAGGACATTTTTTGGGATAATTATGTCTAAGTTAGTTATACTTGATTCATCGTTTGGTAGTGTACTAGAATTCTTGCGTTTTGATTTATCATTTGATAGTTGTATTTAACTAATTATATCTAATGTTTAAGAATAACATTGTTTTTATTTTTTATTTTCAAATTAATTGTTCGTTTACGTTCGTTTTTATATGCTTGCGTTTGTTTGTGTTCGTTCATGAACTGTTCGTGAACAACTAAAATTCCTTAACGAACGAACAGGAATATAAAATTATGTACGGTATGCGTTCGTGAACAGTTCACGAACATGCTAATTTCCTTAACGAACGAACACGAACATGACCTTGTTCGTGTTAGTTCGTTTACAGCAGGAAAGATCTGGTGACGAATGAGGGGATATGGCCTTATCCAAAGGCGCATGAAGTTTATGTAAGTTAATAACAAACAATTTCAATAAACCGCAAATAAACCTTTAAGAACGGAAGGGTGAGTCGTCATCTTTAAGCACAACACAAAATGATAAGTCAACGTATGGGTAAAGCGTTCTGAAGCCGAAAGAAGGGTCATATCTTTGAGGCCGGGTGACCACTACTAGTCCCCATTATACCCTTACGGGTGAGCCTGGTACGAAGACCAATACCAAGAGATCATGCACCCCTCCTTCGCAACAACTCAACGCATCACTTGACGATCGAACTAGCTCGGGTTCATGGATAAGTCAGATGCACGTCATCACATAATATGTATCGTCTAGATACTCCCGTTTAGCTATTTTTATCTCTTATATATATATATATATATAAATCTTGTATTCAATTTTATTATATGTAAAAAAATATATGATTTAGGGTTTGTATGTTGTTTATTTTAATTTCTAGAATTTACAATGAATCCATTTAAGCGGACCGAAAGTATAAATAGTTTAAAAGGCGGGTAGTTAGTATTTCAAACCACAATTAAAACCCATCTTTAGTTTTTAAGATTTAAATCCGATAAAACTACCCGCCACCCGCCACTACATCAATCCAAAACCACTTTTTAAACCCTGGAGCCTCATCCAACGTGTCAACTTCCCATTCGTCCCTTCAAAATTTTCATTTCAACAATTTTCACTCACTTCTCCAACCCCAAAACCTTAAAATTTCAAAAACAATAAAAATGGCGGCACATCTCCTTCCTTAAAATATATAAAAACCACTCACATTCTCACCACACATCTCCACCAGCACCGCCACATTAATCCAACAAACACCCATTTGTCTCCTGTGTTCGTTGCTGCATTCATCAATGGCGGACCAGGAGAACAATTGCGGCGTGAGGGTCACGCGCCTGGCGAAGAAGAGGGCTATGGAGGCAATGGGGGCTCACTTGCAACCGAAGAAGAAGAAGAGAGTGGTGTTGGGTGAGTTATCGAACAATGCGGTATCGTTGAATGCTGATACGGGATCTGATGGTGGTCAGATTGGGAAATGTGGGGCTAAGAAGGTGAAGAAGATGGTGAAAGTGGTTACAGTGGAGGTGAAAGAGAAAGAGGAAGAATGTGAAGTGGTTGTTGAGAACATTGATGATGGGTTGGTTGATAGTGACCCTCAAATGTGTGAAGCTTATGTTTCGGATATTTATGAGTATCTTCATAATATGGAGGTTTGTTTCTTCTTTTGTTGTTAGATTTTAGGGTTGATTGTAAAAGCTTGTTAAACCAGGTGAGTTTCAGGTCAAAACGGGTCGATTTAATTTAATTGGTTTGGTTTGGGTCAATTAGGGTTTTGACAAAATGAGTTCGGGTCAAAATGGGTCGATGTCATAGAAGCATCAAACTAGTTTAGGTAGATCGGGTCAAAAAGGATTGTTTTTAAAAAAAGTATTTATTTGGATCGGGTCAAAACAGATTTTTTTAAAAAAAAGTATTCATTTGGATTGGGTCAAAACGGATTGTTTTTAAAAAGTATTTATTAGGATCGGGTCAATACAGGTTTTGAGCAAAATGAGTTTGGGTTATAATGACTGTTTTAGAAAGGTATCAATTTGCTTCGGGTCAAAACGGATCCTGAGCACTTTAAAAAAAATACTAGTTTGGTTTAGGTCAAAATGGATCTTGAGCAAACTGGCAAAATGTCATTGGGTCAAAACGGGTTTTTAGCAAAATGAGTTGTTCTAGAAAATAGTATCAATTTGGTTCGGGTCAATGGTTTCTGACCAAGGTAGGGTCGGGTTGAAATGAGTCATGTTAGATAAAAAGCACCTAACTTTTGGTATGAACTGTAAATGTGGGATTTGGGTCAAACTAATTTTGACTTTAACCAACTTTTAGCATTGAATTGATGGGTTTATTGATGAATAAAAAAACCAACAAGTGCAAATCTTGATCTAGGGTCAAATTATTTTTACTATTTTGCATTCAATTAATAAATTTGTGTTTTTATTTTTGAATCCGGATGGAGGTAAAGAGGAGACCAAAGGCGGATGACATCGAAAGAGTGCAAAAAGACGTGACAGTTAACATGAGGGGCGTATTGGTTGATTGGTTAGTTGAAGTTGCCGAAGAATACAAGCTTCTTCCAGACACTTTATACCTCACAATCTCATACATTGACAGATTTCTATCAACAAATGTTCTTAACCGACAAAGACTTCAACTTCTTGGCGTTTCTTCGATGCTGATTGCGTCGTAAGTACCACAATTCGCTTGTTTAATGTATTCTGTTTCGCCGTTTGGTTAGATTATTCAAAATCTGATCTTGTTTTGTGATCACTAGAAAATACGAAGAAATCAGCCCTCCACACACCGAAGATTTCTGTTACATTACGGACAATACGTACACGAAGCAAGAAGTGGTGAAGATGGAAGCCGATGTGCTGAAATCACTCAAGTTTGAAATGGGAAATCCCACAGTCAGAACTTTTCTTAGACGGTTTACTCGAATTCTTCAAGAAGATTATGATGTAAGGCTACCGCCTTGGTGTTTAGTGATTGATTTGTGTGTCGTTGAGCTTTATGTAATGGTTTATTTATGGGTATGTTTTGAAATATGCAGACACCGAATTTGCAGTTGGAGTTTTTGAGTTATTATTTATCGGAATTAAGCTTGTTGGACTATAGTTGCATCAAGTTTTTGCCTTCTATGATAGCTGCATCCGTTACATTTCTTTCGAGATTCATTCTTGATCCAAATTCACATCCCTGGGTAAGAATCCTAAACATTTTATTTTTATTTTACAAAAAAACATATTTTTTTTACATTTTCAGTTTTTTTTTAACTTTAATAAATCGTTTTAAAAAAAATTGTATATACTTTAAATTTTTTATGATAAAAATGTGATTCTTATGTAATTATATCATTTGTTGTATAGAATTTGGCGCTGCAGCAACAATCGGGATACAAGCCGTCTGATTTGAAAGAATGTGTTCAAATTTTACATGATTTGCAATCAAGTAGAAGAGCTGCAAATTTAGTTGCAATTAGAGAAAAATATAACCAACATAAGGTTTGTTCAACATTACTATTTACTGCTACAAATTTAATTCTCAATGTCATTGCTTTAACATATCATTTTAAGTTTTTAACTCTTTAATTTCTTTATGGCAGTTCAAATGTGTTTCTGGATTGTCTTCTCTTTCAACGATTCCATCTTCCTACTTTGATGACATCAAGGAGCAATAAATTTCGGAAAATATAATCTACTTGATGTTCAAATATTAAAGGATTTGAAGAAAAGTGAATCATTGACTTGATTGGCGAGTCGAAGGGCGTGAGGCTAGCGTAACGCTTGATGGTTTTGATCGTGTTTAACGCAAGCTATGACTATGATTGTAGTTTTGCTTTTACAGATACAATTTTGGATGAGAAATAGGCATTATTACTTTTTTAAATCAAAGAGATACATGTTACTTTTGCTATCAGAAAGTTTGGTTTCTGGTTGTGGCAATAATGTAATAAAAACACATTATAGATTGATCAACATTTTGATTTTTGGTTCTTTATATTTATAAGTTTTCATAAACTGTTGAAACTGATAGAGCCCTCAACACCAAAGCAAATCTTTTGGTTTAGTGTCTTAAGGGACCTGGTGTGGTCGTGTGGTGGTATGTTGTCTCTTCCTGCTCTAGAGGTAAGACGTTCATATCCTGTAAGGTGCAAGCGTATGAGTAACTAGGAGTAGGTTAGTTTGCCTTTAAAAAAAGAAGTCAGTTTGGTTAGTTTGAGGTTTATATGGTTTGGTTTAGAAGTTGAAAATTTGGTTTGGAACTTGAACTGTTAAGTGGTTTATTTTTATTGTTTTTTTTTTCTATTCAAGTTTTAAAATACATAGTTACGTATAAGTATACATTGTATTCACCATTATAAAAATGCGATAGAAACCAACGATTTTTTTTAAGAAACTTGGTTGAAACCACCAAAACGAGTTGTAGTTAATGGTTCGGTTTAGAGTTTTAGTCAAAAGTACCAATCGGATCAAACAGTATCTAAAGCCATGCTTAAACTATGAATTTCATACTTGAAAATGGAAAGCCTTCAAAGCTAACTTATCATTAAGGTGTTCACTGTTTGATTATTAATAAACAAATTTGACTTCAAAAATAAACCATAAAATGAAAACATATTTATGTAAACAAAGGCTTTGTAAGTAGTAAATAAAAATAAAATGTCATAGAATCTCAACCAACAAAACCTACTATCTTTAAAATAAAAGGTGGTAGAATCTCAATTGTGTTAAAAGACAACACTCTTATTACATATTACGCATAAAAGAGATTGCACAACTCATCATTCATGTGTGCAAACAAACACAATGATTGTTGAGAAATTCATTTTTGGTTAAACAAATTTACAACCGTAAAGACATGGAAATATGGAACTAAAAATGTAAGTAACAAGCCAATGATTCCAGCCCAGCTGGTTGATGCATTGGAAATGATGGGGAAGAACTTAGGTTCGACTCTTGATCCCACCCGAGTTTTCTACTACAATGCATTTACTCTAGAGGGTCGGCTCTTGTGGAGGGTACAACTCCTGTCATGTGGCAGGGGGTTGGAAATTTTCTCGGGGACAGTGTAACGCCCCTCTCGACCAGGCATGGGCCCGGTTAAGACAACATAGTCCTGGTAATGAGTGGTGGCGGGCCTGCGTCTTGCGGATGTGAATTAGCCGTCTATTGTGAAGTTCACCTGTCAAAAAAAATGTAAGTAACAAAACATGTATATCTTGACCAAAAAGATTTCACCAAAGCTTATCACAACTAAAGAAAAATAAGCTGTTACAATTCTTTCGGATGCTTAGGTTTTGAAGCAGTGCAAGATTGGAGTTGATGCCTTCTTCGTTTCCTGGGCCTATGTCGGGTCTTGGGTCCGTTGTAAGTCTTGGTTCCTTCCATTTCTTATACCTATACCTTCGCATTACATTACATTACATTTTGGAATGAAGGAGACCAATACCATGAGATCCAAATCACCGTGATGTTCGATTTAAAGACCCCAGGCCGTGATTGGCCTTGACCAGTGGCTTTCGTCTCTTTCAGTAGCGACTAGGCTTGTTGCCTGTTTACCATCTATCTCGATATAAATTTATAAATAATATTCATTATTAGTAAACATATTATGGTTGTGTGTATCCCATCAGTTGCACCAAACATAAATCAAAACCCTTTTTCCATGTGGTCTTTTGTTTCAACTTAAGATGTGAAGTCGTTGGTAAAGTTAATAATAATAATAATACCCTTCATGTAAAATTGACTCTCGTTAATGTTGAACATGTTAATAATCTAGCTGCCAATTATGTGTTAATGACTTAAAAGGCTACATTTATTGAAGAAAAACGTATGGTAGAACACTAATAATAAGTATACAACGGACCAGGGCTAGTCGTGAGAATTCGTGTGCCCCTCTTCAAACTCAAAAAAATGTGCATTTAAGCCTTAACGAAATATATACATGTAAACTAGTTTTTTATATAATTATTGACAAAATCATAGCGTTCTTTCAGACGAACAGAGATATTAAGGCCATGTGTTTTGGAGTTTGGTTAAGAAAAAAATGTTGTCTCATGGCTGACATGTAAGCAGTCTTTTTTCTCACCAAAGAATACCCAGTGTAATGGGAGGGCATGGTTCTAGGCTTGGTTGAATCACAGGGTCAATATATACACACATACCCGCTAATGTATAATAATAATAATCGTGGGGGACACAATGCAAAAACTACTATATATCGGATTTTTTTCATAGAAAATGTGCCCTTCGGAATCTCAGACCCTGGCCGGTGGTCCTCCCCGCCGACCCAGGGCCGCCCCTGCAAAGGACTATAGGAGAAATATATTATATATACACGCAAGTCACAAACTTGAAGATCTTGAAAGTTTTTCTTGCGTCTATAAGTGAACTTTATTTCGTAACATAGAAAATTAGGAGACCCCAATTTTATTAGCACTAATACAAAAGCTAACAAATAAAGAGCTTGTAAAAAAATTCCAAAATAAAAACAAAGAATCTTTTTGTGATGTATGCTATAAGTTCACAAGCTCTCTTAAGTTAACCGAGCCAATTTCAAACTTGATATTGCTTCGGTAGGGCGGTTCACATCGCGCTAAAAAATACGCATCTCAATAACCCAAATTCCCCAATGAAAAAAACCAAAATCATTAGATCCATGATACCAAAAACACCTATGAGAAAGCAACTTCCAGCAAAGAGACTTTATACCAAACAAAACTACAATTTAAAGTTACTAAATTATACCAAATTACCTACAACTAAACAAACTTTCTCAAGATACACAGCCTCCAGAAAACACAACAAAATACATAAAAACGTTACATTCGGAAGTCCAAGACAATAACTACATTGTTTGAAAAACAGGCCCCGATCTTATCGCCTTCTTTGTTCCAGCAAACTTCAAAGATCCCTCCACTCCCCATATATGTTTTCACTACCTTTGCTTCTTTTACCGACCATATGTGCATGCATTTATCCAATGACCCGCTTGCTAAATACTCCCCGTTTGGGCTAAATGCGACAGAATATACAGGATCCCTACATTCGAAAATTTTAAAACATTACAAATTATTCGTGCCGGAAAAATTTTGAACGATAAGTGGGTATATAGGTGCAAGTGCAACTAATAATATATTACAAATGAAGTAAAAGACGAAAATCTTGATACAAGTGACGTACCCATGAGCAACTAGGTTGTGGAGAAGTCTCCCGGTTTCGACATCCCATAGCTTTATGGTAGAGTCGAATGATGCACTGTTAACAAAAAAATAATACAGTTACACACATGACCCGAACACGACACGAGTTTCACGTGTCGTTTAACCCAAAATTCACATATGTTTTTGCATATTAATAAAATTAAAATTTTAAAACCACAAGTACAAATGCATATAAAATAAATGTTTTAAACTATAAAAACTGTCTTTTAATTTTATAAATCAGTACAAGTAGCGACATAATAATATTTTTTCAAAATTTATATGGATGAACAGTTCAAAATTCAACCCACGAACCAGCCAACCCAGACACGAGCACACAACCTTTTTAGCTACACGTGTTGTTACTTTTAATCCAAAAACGGGTCGTTTCGAAAGAAATTGAAAGTTGAATGGGTGATTTGTAAAAGAGTTTAATCAGTTAGTAGTTAATGATTAGTTTGAAAATTTAGACTTACCGGTTTAGTATTAGAATGTTTTGTAAGTTTAAATAGAGTTGAAATTTACAGACTTTTGTGTTCTGTGATTCTGATTGGGGTAATAAAGAGTGTCCATAAAGTTTTTGGTCAATTTTCTTGTTCATCGTTTATTATTTTCTGTTCTACGGTGATTAAAAAGAAAGCTGGGCAACATGTGTGCACAGAAAAAGGACCCAAAACTGACCCGAACCTGTTTAGAGTAAAACCAAACCCAGGAAAATTTCGTGTTAGGTTTGTGTCGTGTCAAAAATTCACACCCGTACAGGGCCCCACATATATAATAGTAAAACGAATTATCGTAAATAAAAAGCAAATAACAATAAATATACTTTTAAAAGAAGCATATTTACCTCGCCAATACTAAAGGCTGGTTAGGGTTGTTAGTTCCCGGACCCGTTGGGCTCCATCGGATGGTATATATTTCCTGTAAATTAATATCATAATGTTAAAAGTTAACAAAAAATGATCACAATATGTAGGAAAAGTATTTAATACGGTGTACCTTTGTATGCTCCTTTAAATCATGCAAGCATGTATCCTGCTTCAAGCTCCATATCTATAAATTATAATCATTGATTAATTTAATAAATATCAGGACTTCAAGCATAGTCAGTTTTACGATATAAGCAAGCACCTTCGCAGTGGAATCGTCTGAACATGAAGCCAGAAGTGTACCCGTAGGATCCCACTTGATAGCATTAACTTCACCCTGGAGTTAACATTTAATAACATTTTTTGAATAAAATAAACGAATAAGAAATTCAAATATAAAAAAACAATAATAAAACTATTTTTTTTTGCAAAGTAATCTAAAAATAATAATAATAATAATAAAATAGAAAAATACCTGATGCCCTGCAAAAGTTTTTACAGGCCGGTTATCTCCAACTTTACAAACATAAATCATGTTGTCGGTCGAACATGTTGCAAATGAGACGTTATTACGCCAATCAACATCAAGAGTAGGTGCTGCAATGATCACAGAACTCTTGAGTAATATGCATAGCAAAAACAAAAAAAAACAAGCGTACCCAGTCTAATGCCAATCTATTTTTTTTAATATTCACCCATTCATTTAAATAGAATTTATAATATGACCATTATACCCTCCTCTTTCTCCTTACACTACATACTCGTACAAAGTTTGGAGGGGTATGTATGGAAACTATCCCAAATTATTAGAGTACAAATAAACGCACCTGCGTGAAATTCGAACTGTTGCTTCCACTCTCCGGTCTTAATGTCCCATACAATTGCGGTTTTGTCGACACTGCCACTTAGAAGATAATCTCCTTTTTTGTTCCACTTCAGAGAGAATATCGGTCCTTTATGTTTTGCTAATGTACTTACAAGCTCCCCTAAAAGAAATCATGTAAATTGTTAGATAACCAATAGCAGCAAAATCCCTCTTTTTTTCTTTTTAATTTCAAGGACTCACCATCTTTACTCCATATTCTGGCTTGACCGTCATACGAACCAGTTGCAAGAAGTGTACCCTCACTCTACGTAAAACAAAAAAGAGGATTAATGAAAGAACCGGGGCTGTTGAAATACAAAATTCCAAACTTAGAAGCTCATGGCTCACTCGAAATTGGCTTGTTTGTAAACGAGCCAAGGTAAGCGCACTCGTTTGGCTTGTTTAAACCGATGCCCATATTTTAGTACATGTATAATTTTGTAGTTTGTGAATTATGCATTATGTGTATGTTAGAAATATTATAATTGTTTTTATATTTATACTTTATCAACTAGAAATTTGACCCGCGTCGTGCACTGCGGCGGCAACATCGCATTTGTGACTTCGTTACAAGCGTAACAATGATGACATTAACGTGTGGTGGCCACACATGACGTTACGTGTTTTTGACTTTGTTACACACGTTACGTTTGTGACATTAACGTCGTTAGACATAGATAAAAAAATAGTATAAAGTCTCAGACATTGCGGAGTAAAGTTGTAAAAGCAATTTAGACAGCGGTGTAAAGTTGTAAAAGTAATCTAGACATTAACATGGATAGGCATAGATTAAAAAAAGTATAATAATGTATCACACATTACGGTGTAAGGTCGTAAAAGTAATTTAAATAAAATGAGGTGTCAATTTATTAAGTAGAAAAGGTTGGTGGGTCAAAGTTGTAAATTACCAAAAGTTAGAAGTGAATGTGTAACTTAAAATGAGGGTTAATACTGTTTCATGTCACAAGTTTAGGGTGCGAAGTGAAAAAACCAAAATTGTGGTTAGAATTGTTAATTGTAAAAGTTGGGGAGTTAGCTTGTAGGTGGGAAACCCCACCAACCTTTGATATAAGATAGTTATAATATGTGTAAGAAATGCAAAATTTAAAAAATTTATAAAAAAACCGAGCTGGCTTGAGCTCAATGTTTAAGCTCGTTAAGATAAGCAAGCCGAACTGAGTTGGCTCGTTTAACTTCGAGCCCGGACTCAACCTGGCTCGGCTTGGCTCATTTACATGCCTAAACACGGGTCATATAATAAACCATAATATAGCAGTAAGAACTCACATTCCAGTCTAGTGTCGTTACATCTTTACTCTTATCATTTGTTCTACCTCTGTAGTGTTTTAAAACCGCAACATCTAGGAGCCCTTTTTGTGAATTTGAGCTACACGGTCCGTCACCAACAGTCCAGATTCTAGCTGTAGAATCTCCCGACCTAAAAAGTATAAATAAAAATATACAAATTTAAATAAGACTCTAGCATTCCGTTTGAAATCAATATTAATATAAAAGTACATAAATAATGTGTTTTTTTTTTCCAAAAGAGAATGCACACACCCGGATGCCAAAAGAGAACCGGTTGGACTCCATGCGCATACAAAAACCTTCAAGAAATGGTTAAAACTTAAAAATATGTAATAAATCATTATTATAAATAATTCCAAATTATTAACTTTTATACTAAAATATAAACTACACACCTCAGAAGTATGACCTTCTAAAACGGTCACATCAGAGTTGGGAATAAGAGAAGACAAAGGTGTTGAATTGTTGTCAACTTCCATCGGTTCCGGTCCTACTTCACATTTCAAGAAACATATTAATGAGTAATAAAAAACATATTTGGGTATAATACATAGCAAATTGCATAAAGATGTAACAAAGTAACAAACTTTGGTGTGATTTGTTATTAAGGTTAATCTTCTAAGTTAATCGGATCACAAGCGCCACACGGCCACATCAGCTTCAAATCATATAAAAGAAGTCAACATGGTCAAAGTTATTGGCACGTCATCATTGACGGTCCAATTACCTTTTTTAGGGGTGCAAACGAGCTGAGCGGCTCGCGAGTTGCTCAAGATCGGCTCGAGAGAAAGCTCGAAACGAGCCGAGCCTTATCGAGCCCGAGCCAAGCTTGAGCCTAAAATAAAGCTTGTTTATTTATCGAGCCCGAGCTTGATCCTGGCATGTGAAGCTTGTCAGTCTCGTCTAGCCTTATCGAGCCTTAGTGTAATGTTAGTTTTTATTAATATTTAATGACATTTACCCCTTGTTAAAGTTGTCTAGTAAACGAGCCGGGCTTAGTTAAACTTGTTTACAAGCCGGGCTTATTTAAACTCGTTTACGAGCCCGAGCTCGCGAGCCTAAACGAGTCTGTTATTTATATTATTTTTATTTAATATATTAATTACTAGATAATAATCGAGCCGAGCTCCAGCTTGAGAAACTACCAACCGATCCGAGCTCAAGCTCTCTCATAAGTTAATCGAGCTCGAGCTCGGGCTCGGCTCATTTTCACCCCTATATTTATGGGTAATCTTCTAAGTCAATAGGATCTCACACATCAACTTTCAGTCATATAAACAAATTCAATATGGTCAAAGTTATTGGCACGTCATCATTGACGGTCTGATTACCCTTTTATGCAATTTACTTATAGCATACACATCTAACTTTATAAGCATCATGAACCATGCACAAATAATTCATTTTTTTATTAGAGTACATTACCTTCTGTGGTCACATTTTCTTCCTGTTTGACTTGTGTTTTATCCTCTTCACGATGCGCATCATCAAGATCCTCTTTTTTCTTTTCCTTTTCTTTTTGTTTCGCCTTATCTTTTTCTCTCTCTACTTTCTCTCTCTCGAGTTCACGCTCTTTGTCCCGTATTTGTTTTTCTTTTTCTTTTTCCCGTTCTTGATGAATTTCAATTTCCATTTTCTTTTCTCGTTCTCGTTCTCTAACACGTTGCCGTTCCTTTTCTCTTTCTCTAACATGTTCTTGTTCGATTTCTTTCTCCTTCTCTCTAGAACTTTCTTTGTCTTTTTCTCGAGAATGTTCAGGCTCCGGCTCCCGATTGCCTTTGTTTTTCTCTCGCGTTTTAGCTTTCTGCGCGTTTTGTTTCTTCTCGTTTATCATTTGTTGTAGTTCGTAAACATTTTTTGTGATAAGATCGATCGGTTGTATGAACGAGAAATCTTCGTCAATGTCAGAGTCATTCTGAAGACCCAACAAACATGTTAGTCAAATAAATGAGAAAATCACATCCAATAACCGGGGTGAGCAGAAAACCGAAAAAAAAAAACGAACTGAAATTAAGGTCCGATTACTGTTTTACATCTTATGAAAACCGGAAAAAAAAACCTAACCGAACCGAATAACCTAAGAATCATTTTTTACGTTTGTTATATATTGATTTAGGGATTATTAGTTTATTCTTGATTGTAAATAAAAACATTAGCATTTTTATTTATCTTTGAAATGATTTATCAATTGGCTACAAGAAATAACAAAATTTAACATAAAAATGAAATGATTTTCAAGGTATTGTAAAAGAAAATGTCTTAATAAAAACTTTGCAGAAACATAAAAATAGATTAGAAGGTTAGGTTTATGTGGACATTATTAACTAAAAAGGTTAACATAATAACTTAAACGTAAACATCGACGAAAGATTTTTAAATCTTGGATAATACTTTTTATTTTTGAATCTTACGTAATTTTGTTCCAAAAACCGAAAAAACGAGAAACCAAACCGTTGCTAAAACCGACAAAATGGAAAGGTTTTCAATAACCGAAAACTAAACATTTCGGTTACGGTTTCGGTTTTACAATAAAACCGAACTGAGCCATGCACACCCCTATCCAATAACGTTATAAAAATAGTAACCGTGCTTACGCATGACAGGTTTGCTTCGAGTTCAAGATACTGTATTCCTTTCTGAACAAATGTAACAAGCGCACCCGGTGGAACCAGATTTCCATCTATTGTACTTTTGTTCAGTGCAGCCTCGTAACCCAATGTGAAGGCAGTATGTGTGAATCCTAAAACAACCAAAGACGTTAACTTTAATAAATCTAACAGCAGTAGCACGGTTATAATTAAGCCTAGCAATAAGGGCAGTCAGGCCAGGTTACGTAACGGGTCAAACGGGTTGTCTGAAAATTAGTATCCAAATGGGTGCACCGTAATTGTTTCTATGGCGACTAGTTGCAACGGTGGTCAAAGGCGGTGGTCACGATCCCTTATGAGAAACGATATCTATCATAATTTACATTATTAAGCCTCAAGTAAAATCTATATCCTTATATAAAGTCGAGGGAATACGCTACAATAGCCACAGAGAACCTAAAATACAATCTTTTATTCCACCGAAAACTCGAGCCAGAAAAGTTAAATTATAGACAAGGTTACCCAAACTTATTCATTAAGCAACTAACATATTTTTACAATTATGCAAATTATAAATCACATGCTAATGACCATTATTATTACATAAATTCAACCTCTTTAATCATTAATTGCTTGTTGAATCCTGAATTTGAACCAAGCATATCATAATTCATAACTTTAACTAATCCAAAAAGGATGAACACCCCCCCCCCCCCCCCCCCCCCCCCCAAAAAAAAAAATCAGTCAAAATAACAAAATTAACAACTAGTAACCCAGACCCAGAAACAGAATCTATCAATAATCCACATATCAGATGAAACCCAAAAAGGGTTAACAGGATCTCTCAATCTTGAAACAACCCACAAAAGCAAATGATAAAAAGATAGAAACTTTAGTAAAAACAGACCTGATTCATGAAGATAACGGTAGACCAAGTAGTTCAACTCTTGAGAATTCATGTTAATCATGCTGCAATTATCAACATCAAGCCCTAACTAGAGAGGAAATTGGTTGAATTTCCAGGCGAAATAAATAAAGGGTTTTTGGTTCTTTTGGAGTGAGGGGTTATAAAAAGGGGGAGGGGGATCCGTTTTTTCTCGGGTCAAAACCCAGGTTGTGAGTTTTCGGGTCAAAATCCAAACGGGTCAAACCCGAGTAAGTTACAACTTTGGTACCTGAAGCATTTCAGATTGAGTAAATTTGGTTCAAAAGGTTTTATATAGTTACAATTTTAGTCCTAAAAATAGTTAATTAATGATTATTTTATATTTTAGTATATATGGTAATTTACTAAATTCTTACTACATTTTCAATTAATATTTGGTTTTTTAACTGATATTGGTATATGAGGTGTTTTTTGTCTTCTGGATCTAAGTTGGTGACAGATGGATGAGAGAGGGTGCATGGCGTTTTGAATTTTGAATGCCACCGAACAAGAAATGTGACGGGAGGAAAGATAGAGAAGAGAAAAAGGAGAAAGGAGGTGGTGACATATGTTTCTCATTGCCGCTATTGATGATCTTTGAGTTCTTTTTCTTTCGAATTAAATGAATGATAAAAAGTAAGGGTGCATGATATGTTTTGAATGGGATAGGGATGATGAGTTGGTTATTTTGGCATTAAAGATCGAGATTGCGGTGCTGATATTGATTGTCATTCTTACTTTTGCGGTATTATAATATTATATTTTAATTTATTCCTTTTGCGTTATTTAGAATCCTTTATAAAATAGGATTGAAATTGTTATATTTATTATTTTGTTATATTATAAGTAGCAGACTCTTTTATAATTACAGCTATTAAATCTATTTCAATTAATTATTTAAAATTAGTTTAGGTGGGTGGGATCAAAATGATCGATTTCTATGCTTTTATTATGAAAATGATGAGATGTAAAAAACCAGATAAGTCGAAGAATCGGTGGGATACCTGTCACACCCCGATTTCCACGTAGATTTCGGTGGACCCGGTAAGAAGTATTGTGACGTAAGATTGATATCATCATAACCAAACGACATAGAATACACAGCGAAAGTCTTGGATTTAGAATATTATTACAAACCGTTAAAGTTCAAAAGTTCAAAATAATAATACAGACGACTTGTAATAAAGATCCACATGCGGATCATAAAATGTACAAAAATGATCAACAGACTTTGGGCACAACTAAGAATTTGCAAAATCCTCTACGTCACTACCAAGCAGCTTCCAGCCTATTAAGCGTTGGTACCTGTAGCTTAGTCTTTTGAAAATACGTTAGTTTACACTGGTAAATACAAATAACCGACACATTTTGAAAATCTTTTCAAAATTGTTTTAAGTGCATATGGCACATGTTTATAAATAATTTGGGACAATTCAAAATGATCTTGTATACAGTTTAACAGGTCTGTCAATACATATGGGGTCTGGTGCAGAAACCGAATAACCTGATTAAACGACATGCCACTTAAATAACTCATAAGGAGTATATAAAAATAATTTAGCATTAGCATTTGACAGGTGTATGCCTACACCCCGTGCACTGGTCGTGGCCATTAGTAACTTAAATGAGCCAAGGATATCCAGGACACGGTCGAGTTAACCCTCAATGTTTAAGTTATCAGACAATACAGATAAAACGGGTTATGAGATTTAGTTAAATAACAATCCGACAACATGATCCCATACCCGACCAAGAGGTAATAATATACCGTATCCTAAGCCCGTATAGGAAAAATAGGTTAAAAGTATTTACCTGAGCTAATTACTTCAAAGTTTTATAACTCAGCCGATAATAAAGAGAAAAGTTTTAGGTAGCAATCTACTGAAAGGCTCTAGTCTGGAATGATGGTATTAATAACCAATTAGAATGCTAATGGGTCCTTATTTAAGTCATAGACTCGGACCGACTAGTCTTAAATAATAGACACTGTACAATACGCTAGATTAAGCGATGACCGGAATAGAATGTAGTTTAAACCCGACAAGTACTAAGACTTGTATAAGATGGGTAACATATAACATTCTAGATTTTGAGATAAAAATGATAAGGTTAAACCCGTTTCGGTTAGATTACATAAACTAGTTACATAGGCTTAACCGTACACATATAAGCGATACCGGGTAACCGGATGAGTCATATACAAGTGCCATATGTCATTACACTTTAAACATGTTATAATATCAGTAGGATATAAACATGTTTGCCCGTTAGGGTTTTAAAATCGAGTTAAGCCTCATAAGGGCGTTTGGTCATTTTAAGACTGATAAAAGGAGCTTGCAAGTAAACTGATGTCATGGTCATAAAACATTATGGAAAAATAGTTAATTTATGATGTTATATCAGTAGGACATCAAACATAAGTGTGGTTTATAGTTTAAAACCAAACTATGCTGCGTAGGGGCATTTGGTAAATTCACACATAGTTTTGATAGCTTATTTGGGATTATGAGTTTAGAACATGTACCTACTGTAAAAGTATTTAAAATAAGTTTAGTAGTCAGTAGGTAACAAGTTTTGGTTCATAGATATGGTTTTAAACCATACTATGCACCGAAATGGCGATACAATCGCTAAATGACGATTTAAGCGATGTTTAACGAGAACTAAAATCATGATCAGGTTTATAAATTCAAAATATGTTATTTAATATAATATAATAGTAGGTAAAAGGTTTAGGTATAAAAAGTATCATTAAAACCATTTTATGCACTGTAAGGGCGTTATCGTCATTTATCGGCATTATACAAGAACTGGTATGCAAACTCAGTTTATATTCTGATTTAACATCCCAATTAATCCTACTTATGATATTACATCAGTAGGTAATGAGTTTTGGTGAAAGAATTATGTTTAAAGCCATTCTTTGTGCCGAAAGGGCATTTTAGGCATTTTAAAGCTTAATTTACAATATTTATACAAAACTCAGTTTATGACCAGATTTATGATATCAAAATAAGTTTAACAAGTTAACATATCAGTTTATACTTCATTTGCATTCTCATTTATATTTAAAACTTCATTTTAGGCAAACAGGGCATAATAGTCAACATAAGGCATATTAACGGAAACTTGCATAAAAACTCAGATTACTATATGACCATGTAGTATAACTCCAAAGGGTTATTCTACAGTACAATATGGTCATAATGAAACTTAAAGTCAGTAGCTGAAGTTGCTAATTCGGGTCAGAATCAAAAGTCAAAGCAGAAGTCAAACTTTGCGACTTTCGGTTGTAACCTAACCTTAAACCTGGAATTACGAGCCGAACATGTTTACACATGTTCTAACAAGTATTACCAAGTTATTAAAATGATAAAACATATTTTATAACACTTACATTTTCATATATAAATTATTTTCAAAACTGACCCGTTTGACTTTTATTAATCATAACTCTGACCCGTCAATTGACCAAGCAAACGTGATTTCTAGGACGTGCCCTCTTGAGGGATTAACACCTACCTTATTACAATCACGTAACCATATTCGTACCGAACAATGGCTGGGCCATAATGGTCTTAACCGAAGGTCAAAGCGTTATTACGATAACGCTTTGACTTTTGGCGTAAAGCCTACAAAAATGAAAAGAGAAGGTTGGAACACTTACAAGTGATCCAAGAAAGGATTATAAACTCAGAAGATGCTCCCAAAAGCTTCAGGAACCTCCAAGTGAGCAAGAGAGGAGAAGAAATGGGAATGAGCAAGGATTCAAGCTCAAAGTGAGCTATATTTATAGTTGAGGAGCATGATTAAAGATCATGACAGGTGTTAGAGCTCATCTAGGATCTCTCCAGGTGCTCCATGAGGTGTCCAATACCAGAAATAAGCTCCTAGTTGCGAATTATGTGAGCTAGAGTGGTTTGAGTGGTGACCAAGGCTGCAAACTTGCAGTTGGTCACATGTTTCTACCCAGAGGGCTTCTCGCGCCCCGCGAAAGGAACGAGCAGGGCCGGTTGCAGCCCGCGGCCCGCCTACGATTCAGCAACAACCTTTTTAAAGCTGGCAGGATCAGTCCCTTAACCTTATAACTCATATTAGCTTCCTTTTTTTAGCACGATAGGCCTTTTCAAGTTAGGTTGTAGGTATTCTTGGAAGTATAACCAAACATTGTTATGCTCCGGGTTCGTTAAAAGGGTCACTTAGAGGTATAATTAAATATGTTGACACTTTTAGTCCCTTTGAGCAGACGTTTTACAATAAGGATCAGGGATACGTGTCAATACATCATTAAACACGATTTTACGAGGTGTTACATCCTCACCCACTTAAAAGAAATCTCGACCTCGAGATTTTATTCAAAAAGATGGGGGTACTTTTGTCGCATAGTAGACTCGATGTCCCATGTATATTCGGGGCCTCTACGGGCATCCCACTTGACCTTTACAATAGGTACATGTTTTCTTCGGAGCTTTTTAACCTGTCGATATTCGATTGCTATCAGTCTCTCAGTGAACCTAAGGTTTTCATCAATTTGCACATCTTCGTGTGACATTGCTAGCGATTCCATCGGCTAGACATTTTTTTAGGCTAGATATGTGGAACACATCATGAATTCCATTTAGCTCCTCTGGTAGCTTAAGCTTGTAAGCTACCGATCCGACACATTCGATGATCTCGAATGGTCCTATATATATGGGGCGCAACTTGCCCTTCTTACCAAATCGCATCACACCCTTCCAGGGCGACACTTTCAGCAAGACTTTGTCCCCTAACTGGAACTGGAGAGGTTTACGCCTCTTATCTGCATAGCTTTTCAGCCTATCCCTAGCAGCTTTGAGACGATCACGGATTTGTATTATCTTATCCGTGGTCTCTAGGACAACTTCCGGTCCTGATAGTTGGGCTTCCCCAACTTCTTCCCAACAAACGGGCGTTTGACATTTTCTCCCATACAAGGCTTCAAATGGAGCAGTCTTAATACTTGTATGATAACTGTTAGGAGAATTCAATTAGGGGTAAGTGGTCATCCCAACTTCCACCTAAGTCGATTACACATGCACGTAGCATGTCTTCCAAAGTCTGGATGGTACTCTCACTTTGTCCATCAGTCTGCGGATGGTAAGCCGTACTGAAATTTAGTCGGGTGCCTAATGATTGTTGGCAGCTCTTCCAGAAATGCGATGTGTATCTTGTATCTCTATCGGATACAACAGATACCGGCACTCCGTGTAGGACACAATCTCGTCCACGTAGAACTTAGCCAATTTATCGGAACTAAACGTCTCTTTGATTGGCAGAAATGAGCTGACTTAGTCAGCCTGTCCACAATGACCCAAATTGTGTCATTACCACGTTTGGTCTTTAGTAACTTGGTAATCAAGTCCATAGTTACCATTTCCCATTTCCAAGTGGGAATTTCAAGTTGTTGTAGAAGTCTTGACGGTTTCTGATGTTCAGCTTTAACTTACGAACACGTCAGACATTTAGTTACATAGGTGGCTATGGATTCCTTCATACCCATCCACCAATAATTCTTTTTCAGATCTTGATACACTTGTCCCCACCCGTATGAACCAAGTATCTCGTATTATGCGCCTCTTGGAGGATTAGATCTCTAAGTGCTCCAAAGGTTGGAACCCAAATTCTGTCATTAAGTCTGAGGATTCCATCATTTCTAGGTGATAACTGATCCAAAGTTCCACCTAATCCTTCACTGGATATGTTAGCCTCTAGCATGGCTTGTTTTTGCGCATCAAGCAGCTTCTCATTTAAGTTGTTTCTGAGCTCAATGCTCTTGGCGTTAACCCTTATTGGCGTAACCCTCTCCTTGCGACTAAGCGCATCAGCAACTACATTTGCCTTGCCGAGATGGTATCGAATTTCGCAGTCATAATCATTAAGTGTTTCCATCCAACGGCGTTGTCGCATGTTTACATCTTTCAGATTGAACAGATGTTGGAGATTTTTGTGATCAGTGTAAATAATACACTTTGTTCCATATAAATAATGTCTCCACAACTTAAGTGCAAATACGACGGCAACCAGTTCCAAATCATGGGTGGTGTAGTTCCTTTCGTGCACCTTAAGTTGTCGTGATGCATATGCAATCACTTTGCCCCTCTGCATTAGCACACAGTCCCTGCCAGTGTATGAAGCATCACAATAAACGATAAATTCCTCAAAGCCTTCAGGCAGAGTCAATACTGGAGCGTTGCTCAACTTCTGCTTTAGAGTCTCAAAGGATTCCTGTTGCTTTGGAACCCAGTCAAACTTGACATTTTTGCGGGTCAAAGTAGTCAAAGGAGTGGTGTTGGTGCATAATGTCTATGTCTTAGTCTTAGTCTTATATCGAGTCTGTATAGTATAGAGTTGAATAGGCTAGCAAAACATTGTATTTATGTAATGTTGATACAAGTTCGCCCATGAGTTGACATGTTAAGCCAAGTTCGGCCGAACTTGCTAAGGCAAGTTCGGGCGAACTTACATCATCCTCTGGCGAATTTGATCATCTATAAATAGCTAGCTAGCCTCTCTCATTTGTAACTTTGGCATTTTGGAGGCGAAGCTCTATCAGTTTGTACTCTTGACGTTTAATCAATAAAATTGATATTAAACTGATTAATTCTTGTCTACTAGTAAACACGACGTAATATTTCCGCTATTATGGACGTTAGATATCAAATTTAGGTTCCTTAGCATCGAGGATCGGTCCTATAAGTGGCTATTCTTGAAACATTCTCAATGAACCTTCTATAATTCCTAAGAAGTTACGAATCTCAGAAGGTGTCTTCGGTGCTTCCCAGTTCATGATTGCTTCAATCTTGGTGGGATCAACTTGGATGCCATGCTCACTAACCACATGTCCAAGAAACTGGACTTTGCGAAGCCAAAATTCGCATTTGGGGAACTTGGCATAAAGTTTCTCCTTCTGTAATAATTATAGGATGCACCTTAAATGTTTCTCATGATCAGAATGATTACGAGAATAGATAAGTATGTCGTCAATGAAGACAATGACAAACTTATACAAGTACGGCTTGCAGACTCATTCATGAGATCCATGAATGCTGCAGGTGCATTAGTGAGCCCAAAAGGTATCATTAAGAATTCATAATGGCCGTATCTGGTCCTGAAGGCCGTCTTCGGAACATCTTCATTTCTGACCTTTAGTGGATGGTAGCCCGACCTTAAGTCTATCTTTGAAATGTAGATTACCCCTTGAAGTTGATCAAATAAGTCTTCGATCCTGGGCAAGGGATAACGATTCTTGATCGTTATCTTGTTAAGCTCACAGTAATCAATGCGCATACGCATTGAACCGTCCTTCTTTTTAACAATCAAAATTGGAGCTCCCCGTGGTGATGAACTAGGCTGTATGAAGCCTTTCTCCAAAAGTTCATCAAGTTGGGTTCTTAACTCTTTCATCTCGGCTGGTGCTAGGCGATAAGGAGCTCTTGCAACTGGTGCAGCTTCAGGTAGGATATTTATCCTAAACTTCACTTGTCTATCAGGGGGTAAACCGGGTAATTCTTCAGGGAATACGTCTGGGTACACAGAGATGATAGGTATCTCTTCAATCTTTGGCTTTGGTTCGTCGACAGTTACTTGTGCCATGTAGATGACAACCTCTCTTCAGACATCTGGATGCCTTAAGCATAGATGCTTTCTCAGGAAATCCATAATGTAGGTCTCCATGTATGGTGAGTACATCACCGGATGGGGATTTAATCTTGACAAGTTTCTTATCGCAGGCGATGCGGGCTTGATTAAAGGATAACCAATCCATGCCTAAAACTACATCGAACCCCGCCAATTTCATTGGCAGAAGAGAGATAGGGATTGAATGATTCCTGACGGATATAAAGCACCCATCAAGAATGGAAGAAGCGATTTCTATGGTTCTGTCGGCGAGTTCTACTTCATAGGTTATGTCTAGAGTTCTTATGGGTGTGTTTAGTAATTTACTGAACTTATGGTCTACAAAAGACTTATCAGCACCCGAATCGAAAAGAACTCTAGCATAAATGTCATTAATGAGGAAAGTACCTGTGATGAAATTATTGTCGTTAACCGCCTCTCGAGCATTCATTTGAAAGGCTCGAGCATTTGTTTTCTTCGCCCCTCCATTCTTTGCAGCAGCATCCTTGTTGTACTTGGGGAAATTTGTTTTAATGTGGCCTTTCTTGCCACAACCAAAGCAAGACGCATCTTTCAGGTTCTTGCATTCCAAGGTTTTGTGTCCCACTTTCTTACAAATACCACAAGGTTTAGCTTATGGGTCGAATCAGCATTGTCCTCCATGCCTCTTGTTGCAAATCTTGCAAATGGGTTTAATATCAGATCCACCCTGGTTCTTGTTGAACCTAAACTTTCCTTTCTTTTTAGATCTGTGGGAGTTATCATCCTCCCTCCTTCTTTTCCAGTCAGTCTCAGACTTGACTGATCTCTATCTCACTAAATCTTGAGTGAGAGTCAGAGCTAGGTCCACAGCGGACCTATAGGTACTTGGCTTTGAAGCTCATGTTTTCTGATGACGTCACCAGAAGTAGAATTTTGCCTTTCAAAAGGAGAAAGGTTTCAGGTTTCTATAAGGAATATTATTAGACTTTTTCTTAAAAGGGACCCACAAAGTACAACGTGGCAGTTAGTATTCTCCATTAAAACCTGTCTTGTTGGAGATATACCAAAAATTTAAAAACGGTTAGGATAAAGTTAATTTACAATTAACTTATCCTAAACCAACTTAAATATTAATCAACCCATGACACCTTTATCCCCACAAATCCTATATATACTGATTTAAACCTTGGAGCTTAAACATTTGCCTTCAATTCACCCGCTTACAAGCCCTAAAACTCTCTCATTTTTGAAAAGAAAAATTCACCATCAATCCACCATGTCTGCATCCACCTTTGTTAATCTCAACATGCCCGTAGTAAAACACGAAGTTCCTTTCATCAATGAAGATGAATTTCTGGCCCTAAGAGACAACAACCTCAAGATGAACACTGAACACACATTGTATGACCAAAGATGTCAAATTTTGGTCGAATTTTTGCTAAACTGGCCGTTGAATCAAGCAATGATCAAGACCAAAGACGTACATGAAAGCATTATACAATAACTTGTGCAAACACTTGAAGAAACATGCGATGAAAAGATGAAAGCTCATCTTTGGGGAAGTGTTTCGGTAACTATTACTCCGAGAAGAATCAGAGAATGGTTAGAGCTTCCAATCAAAGCAGTTTATATCAGAGCACCTAACAAGGGGTAACTTGTGGAACAGTTCAAGGAACTTAGTTACAAAGAATGAATCACCAAAATTGGAGATTTCAAAAGAAATAAACTACCTGCATTCTAGCAAGTAATGATGGAGACCTTGAACAAGTGCTTGACCTCAAAAAATGGAGTTGCTAATTAGATAAATATCTTTATTCTCACAATCATGTATTGACTCATCGCAGGGTACAATGTTGATTACGGAGCAGAGATATTCAATCTGATGAAGAAATCTATCTTTACCAAAACTGGGAGAATTACTACACACCTACCACATCCGAGATGCTGGTCAATAATAATTGCTGAAACCTTTGAAGAAAGAGACATGGAATTGCCCTGACAGAAAGAATGTGGAAATCACCAATCATGAAGCCATGGTGTGTAACCCAAGGTTGGACCTCTGCTAAAGATGTACCTACCTTACTAGAAAGAACGCTTTGTCTGATAGCTCAAGACTCACTATACCGAAGGAAGCATGATGAAATATTCAATCAAGTGGAAGTATTTGATAGCAGCTCATCACCAGATGATGAGGACCAAGTCTCAAGAGCACCAGAAATTGGTGATAAACAGAAGAACACCTGCAAGATACCAGAACATCACTAGAACATATGGACATAGATGAAAAAAGGACAATGGTGATGGATCAGCATCAAGAAGTGGAGATACAACATACAAAAGAAACATATGCTCACACCAATCCTTCTCTTAATGTTGCTAGAAACTCAACAGGACCAGATTCTGATGACTCTGTTGAAGTAAGTTACAAATTTGTTGCAAAAAATTCTGATGCAAATGTTAAAAAGAATATTGGTAGTTCTATACATCTCGACTCTGAATCAAATAATGAGAAGAGGATGAGAAACGGCAGGTGGAGATCAAGAAACTGATCAAAGAAATCTGGAAAAGGAAAATCAGTTTTCCCCATTACTCATGGAGGATCATTAACCGAATTGATCCATGGAAGGGAAGAAAATCGAGATGTAAATATGTTTTACAAATTTGGTAACGGTTTTTTCGGATTGATCTCATGATCAAATCGAACCTTTCAAAACAACAGCAAGTGTGTCTTCTGCTGGAGTGTTAACCGGAACATCTGTTGTTCCACTTTTTCCCACAGAAACACCTGGCATAACAAAAGGACAACTTGTTACAGTGTTATACAATGTGATACAAGTTGTAAAAGAACAGTTAACCAAAGAATCAAAGACATCAATTGAAGCAAAACTAGATCTGTTGTTAGAAGAAATTAAAAGCCAAAAAATCTGATATCAAAACTCTATCAGAATTTGTGGAGGTCATCAAAAGTGAGACTGAAAGAAACACCGAAGCACTGAAGAATATGCAGCAGACTCCAACCAGTTCATTAGAAAACAGAAGATTCACAGCTGAATTAAAAAAGATCATAAAAGATCTGGATGGTATTAAAGCTCATGTAAAGGAAGATGTGGAAACAAAGAAAGCCGAAAATTCTGATAAAATAATAGAAGAAATTAACAATCTGAGAGTAAGTAACAACAACATATCTGATGCTCTTGTGAAATTGATAAAAGAATGGGGAGAGCAGAAGGAACAAGTACAGACAGAGCTTAAGAAAGTGCATGAAGAAGAAAAGAAAAATGCATAACTGATCAATGATGTACATGCTTTATTGAGAAGAATGCACTTCAATGTTGCCAGATTGGCAAAAATAAATGTTCAAGATCTGATGTATCCTATACCAAAAGAAGCCTCAACACAAGAAATTCTCAAAATCACATACCACAGTGCTGAAGCAACACCAGTAATCCTGCCTAAAGAAAGTAGCACCCCAACCACAAAGGAACCAAAGAACAAAGGAAACCAGGAAGCATCACCTAAAAAACAACATCAGGTGAAACAGTTTTCAGTGAATCTTTCAATCTGACAAAGAAAAGAAAATGGGAAGAATCCGCAACATCTTCAAAAAGGCCCAAACTGGTTCCAGAAAGAGATTCAGAAGGGAATCTCTTCATAATGGTGCAAATTAGATCGAGAAGATATGATGTTCCCAGAACATAAACTCATGCAGTAAAGGTATATGTGAGGAGAAAATTGAAAGAGGAAAGTTCTGCATACACATACCCCACACAAAACCTGTGAAAGGAGTAAGAAAGGTGGATCCTCTTACAACTCCAGATGGTGTATTTGGATTTCATGAACAAAACAAGTATACTCTGATAAGGAAGAATGGTGAGGAAAAGGTGATAACCGGTGGTGACTTGGTAGACAAACTTCATCCAACTGATTTGATAGTGTTAAAGAAAACCTATGATGAAGAAAAAGCAAACATCGAAGTTGTAAGAAGAGCCATCGTCAGCTTATACAAAAGTGGAATTAAGTTGTTCACTCGTATAATCGTGGCTGACTTTGATCTCTACATCAAACTTGATCATGCAGTCAACAAGAAGCTGTACATAACACCTCCTGTAACACCTCATAATTTTTTGTGTCCACTAATATACCGACACGTGTCCATACTCTCATGTGTGCCTAATGAAGGCCGAGAGGGACTATTTTTGACAAATTATGAAAATATAATTATAAAAGGGTTAAAAGTGTCAACATGCCAATTTTTGGCCTCTGAGTGACCCTTTGCGGACCGTAAAGCCTTGTGCTTACGGACCGTAAGTAAGATGGAATAATAGTGGCTGACTAGCGGTTACGGACCACAAGGCTTAGTCCTTACGGTCCGTAACAGATTCAAAACCATGGGTGCCAGAAGGTGCTTACGGACCATAAAGCACCTTGCCATACGGTCCGTAAGGGACTGCTAGTGGCAGTTTTGTTTGGGAGCCAAGGCAGCCTACACACTTGACACCTTTCTCGCATTTTGCCACCAATGTTCAGCTCCTTACACGTCCTAAAACACATGGAGTGATCCTAAATGAGTTCCAACACCCGTCATGATCCTAGATCATGCTTCACAACTATAAATAGGACCTCCTTCATGCCTTTAAACTTGCTCATTCATTTCTTCTTACTCTATCACTCTTATCTGGAGCTCCTGATAAAAAGGACCTCCTAACTGAGTTTAATATTCTCCAAGGATCACTTGTAAGTGTTCCTTTCCAGTTTATTCCTTTTCTAGGCTAAGTTATTAGCCGAAAGTCGAGCAAATTGACTTTTGCTATGACTTTCGGTTAAGACCATTATGATCAAGCCATTGTTCGAATCGAACATAGCTACGTGATCCTAATAAGGTAGGTTTTAATCCCTTAAAAGGGCACCCCCTGGAAATCACGTTAAGTTGGTTAAATTACGGGTTAAAGTTATGTTTAATTAAAAGTCAAAATGCCATTTTTTGGAAAACTTATAAAATGAACTTATAGATGTTTAAACACATGTTTTGACACTTAAATAAGTTGTTAAGTAATAATAGAACATGTATGAACATGTTTAGCCCGTCATTTCCAGTCTTAGTGTCGGTTCGCAACCAAAAGTCACAAAGTTTGACTTCTGCTTTGACTTTCGATTCTGACCCGACTTAGGAACTTTAGCTACTGATTTTAAGTTGCATTATGATCATACTATAATGTAGGATAGCCCTCTGAGGTTATACTACAAGATCATAATCATATTCTGAGTTTTACACAAGTCTTTATAATATGTCATCCTTTGACCAAAATGCACTTTTTTCACATAAAACATGGTTTAAACTAAGAATGAACTTGCAAATGATTTACCTACTGATATGTTAGTATAATTAACATATTTTCACATTATGATTCGGATCATAACTTCAGTTTTGATTAAACATTGCAAAATACGTCATTATATGACCAAATCACCCTTTTGGCACATAGCATGGGTTTTACCCATAACTATCAATCAAAACTCATTACCTACTGATGTTATAACAAAATTTAAGTATTACCACAGTAGGTACTTAATCATAACTCGGATTTTATGCAAGTTCTTATACAATGTCATATAATGACCAAAGTAACCTTACGACATACATTTTGATTCTAAAAACATAATGGGCATATAAGTTGATAACCTACTGATGTTACAACTTGTCTAAAATATAATGGCATATGAAACTTGTTTATGACTCATCCGGATACTTGGTATCGCTTATATGCGCACGATTAAGCTTATGTAGTCCATTTACATAAGTTTACCGAAACGGGTCAAATCTTATCATTTTTACTTCAAATTCCAGAATGTATATTGTTTACCCATATTATACAAGTCATCGTACTTGTTGGGTTTAAACCACATTCTATTCCGGTCATCGCTTAATCAAGCGTATCATACCGTTTTCATTAATTTACGTTAACGGTCCAAGTCTATGACTTGAATAGGACCCATTGACATTCTAATTGGTTATTAATACCATTCATTCCAGACTAGAGCCTTCTAGTAAATTGCAAACCGAGCTAGTTAATTGGATACGGCTGTGCCTATTATATTTTCTTATTTTATAAGACTTGTTAAGCCAGGTAAATTGTAACATCCGTCAAAAACCGGGTTAACCAAAACCCGCTTCGTTTATTAACCGAACAACTAGTTAAAAATTTCGTAGCGTATTTAATGCTCAAATTAATTTTAAACGATACATAATTAATAAGTATATTAGAATATAAAATTTATATTTGAAAATTTATTAGAAATAGTGTGAAAAAAATTAAATGCTGAAGCCGGGTTTCAAACTCGGGTCAGCCGAGAATCATCCAAGTCTTAACTCTCACTCGCCCAACCACTCCGCCACTTGTGTTGTTTGTTTACATATTGAAACAATTAATACATAAAATAAATCTGGAAATCAAACCCAGTTACACAGCTCGCCCAAATCCGCTCACGCCGGAAATCCCGACAAATTCGTCAAACTTTGCCGTTTCTTTTGGACTTAACGGTTACATTTACAGCAACATCGGTTATAACCGAAAAATCCAATCAATTTCATTCATGGACAATAATCCCTGTTCGAAACTGAAAACATAATTCAATCCGAGTTATACCTTATTCATCAGTTGTGCTCACGAGTTATCTCACTTACACTCTCCATTTTCGCTCAGAAAAACCTCGCCGCAGTCGCCGGAATTCTCTGCAAATTAACCGGAAATTATCGCCGGAAAACCGAGTTCATTCCATCCCGTCTGCTTACCCAAAAATAAGATCTTAGAGTTCATACTGACATCACCCACACTCACCTTAAACCTCTGAAGAATCTCTGTCGCAAGAAATTTCACTCGCCGGAATTCTCTGCAAGTCGCCGGAAAACCGAGACTTTCATCTACACGGTAAATACCTCGACTTTTTCTGTTTCATTCCATTATTAGACAAATTCTAACATCACTCCATCACCCAGAATCTATTCCAGACGACGTTGTCGGATTTTCTGTTTTCGCCGGAAAACTTCTGGAATTTCCAGAAACTCGCTGTTAACCGGTATGATCATTTAAACCTACTGATAATCGTTACTCAGTAGTTCAATTTCACATCTAATCCATTCAAACTGTTAATTGATCCTAACAGAAGAAGTTCACAAAACAGAGCCGACGATCTTTACCGGATTTCTGAAGAAGACGATCAGTTCGGTACAATCATTCCCCAAACCCTTTTCTGTTCAATACATTGCAATTGTTTATAAAGTTCGTTAAATTAGTTTAACAAATAACAGCATGGTTAATCATTGTCTGTGTTTTGAACGAAGAAGACAAAGTCGCTTAGGTTATAAGATTAATTAAAATCAATATTATGAACGGGTTAGACACACAGTCTAGCGGTGGACTGTGTGCAAATAAACACGCATACGTCCCGAGTTCGATCCTTGACACACGCACACTCGCTTTAATAAAAATGTTCTTTTTAAACCAAACCGGATCCACACGCAGAATCATGTTATGTATAACAAAAACCGAAATATTTACCAAGTTAGACACACAGTCCAGTGGTGGAATGTGTGCCAAACTAAACCACAGGTCCCGGGTTCGAGACCTGTGGAGAACACCAAGTCGATACCATTAAATCATTTTTAAAATAAATGATTTTCGGATTAACTTAATTAGTGTATAAATATAATTAAAAACAGAAATATTTCGGGTAAGACACGTAGCTCAGTTGGTAGAGCTGCGTGCATGCGTACGGGAGGTCACGGGTTCGAGTCTCACTCAGTGCAACTATATAACCGACCGAACCGGTCAACGGTCAACAAGTCAACGGTCAACGGTCAAAAATCAACATTTTTTTATTATTTTTATTTATTTATTTAAATTAAAAATCAATTAAAAATACTTAAAAATAACATTTTTAAAGTTAGAAAATAGCCTTAAACTCACAAAAATATATCAAAAAATCCTACTAAAATTGATTAATAAAATCCGGTTATTTACCGAACCGTTATGTTATTATCTAGGTTAGTTTCTCTCGTGGTTAAATCCAATTTCGTGCGCATTCATCATCAATCCAAGAAACGCAACCACTGTGAGTGAATTCTTACAAATTCCCCTTTTTATTACACGTTTTGGGGGTATCATGTGTCGCTTAAACTAATTCATTTATTCAAACTCGTGCCATACCATATTATGATTTAAACTTAGAATGTAAATATTGCTTGTAGTTATGTATTACATATTGTCAAGTTGTATGCAAATTATTTGTTAGGCCCATCAGTTCCTCGTGGGAGACGAGTTGAACAACGCGTGCCTTAAAACTCATTCATTAGGCCCATCAGTTCGTAGAACAACGCGTGCCTCAAAACTCCTTCATTAGGCCCATCAGTTCCTCGTGGGAGACGAGTTGAACAACGCGTGCCTCAAAACTATCTATTATTGTATGTGTGTGCATTATTTAATATTAAGTGTTTTGTGAATAAATTTACATCTACATTTACTCATATGTGGTTATGCACTTTATTTTATAATCAATTCAATAAACTTGTTTAAATGTTTTCATAGGATTCACTCGCCAACTTTTTGTTGATCCAAAAACCGTTTTTACACATGATACAGGTGAACAGGATGAAGCAAGGAAAACATAGGAAATGCATTAGAAGAAAATAATGAAGTCTAGAAAGATGTTTAGAACATGTCGTAATTTTGATTGTATGATTCCTTTTAAATTATAATAAAAAATATGAAACATTATAATAAATGTCATGAGCTTTGATGAAAACCCAATCATGCCCCGATCACCTTTTCCGCTGCGGGTCGGGGTGTGACATATTGAAATAATTAATACATAAAATAAATCTGGAAATCAAACCCAGTACACAGCGCGCCCAAATCCGCTCACGCCGGAAATCCCGACAAATTCGTCAAACTTTGTCGTTTCTTTTGGACTTAACGGTTACATTTACAGCAACATCGGTTATAACCGAAAAATCCAATCAATTTCATTCATGGACAATAATCCCTGTTCGAAACTGAAAACATAATTCAATCCGAGTTATACCTTATTCATCAGTTGTGCTCACGAGTTATCTCACTTACACTCTCCATTTTCGCTCAGAAAAACCTCGCCGCAGTCGCCGGAATTCTCTGCAAATTAACCGGAAATTATCGCCGGAAAACCGAGTTCATTCCATCCCGTCTGCTTACCCAAAAATAAGATCTTAGAGTTCATATTGACATCACCCACACTCACCTTAAACCTCTGAAGAATCTTTGTCGCAAGAAATTTCACTCGCCGGAATTCTCTGCAAGTCGCCGGAAAACCGAGACTTTCATCTACACGGTAAATACCTCGACTTTTTCTGTTTCATTCCATTATTAGACAAATTCTAACATCACTCCATCACCCAGAATCTATTCCAGACGACGTTGTCGGATTTTCTGTTTTCGCCGGAAAACTTCTGGAATTTCCAGAAACTCGCTGTTAACCGGTATGATCATTTAAACCTACTGATAATCGTTACTCAGTAGTTCAATTTCACATCTAATCCATTCAAACTGTTAATTGATCCTAACAGAAGAAGTTCACAACACAGAGCCGACGATCTTTACCGAATTTCTGAAGAAGACGATCAGTTCGGTACAATCATTCCCCAAACCCTTTTCTGTTCAATGCATTGCAATTGTTTATAAAGTTCGTTAAATTAATTTAACAAATAACAGCATGGTTAATCATTGTCTGTGTTTTGAACGAAGAAGACAAAGTCGGTGGACTGTGTGCAAATAAACACGCATATGTCCCGAGTTCGATCCTTGACACACGCACACCCGCTTTAATAAAAATGTTCTTTTTAAACCAAACCGGATCCACACGCAGAATCATGTTAAGTATAATAAAAACCAGAATATTTACCAAGTTAGACACACAGTCCAGCGGTGGACTGTGTGCCAAACTAAACCACAGGTCCCGGGTTCGAGACCTGTGGAGAACACCGAGTCGATACCATTAAATCCTTTTTAAAATAAATGATTTTCGGATTAACTTAATTAGTGTATAAATATAATTAAAAACAGAAATATTTCGGGTTAGACACGTAGCTCAGTTGGTAGAGCTGCGTGCACGCGTACGGGAGGTCACGGGTTCGAGTCTCACTCAGTGCAACTATATAACCGACCGAACCGGTCAACAAGTCAGCGGTCAACGGTCAACAAGTCAACGGTCAAAATCAACATTTTTTTGTTATTTTTATTTATTTATTTAAATTAAAAATCAATTAAAAATACTTAAAAATAACATTTTTAAAGTTAGAAAATAGCCTTAAACTCACAAAAATATATCCAAAATCCTACTAAAATTTATTAATAAAATCCGCTTATTTACCGAACCGTTATGTTATTATCTAGGTTAGTTTCTCTCGTGGTTAAATCCAATATCGTGCGCATTCATCATCAATCCAAGAAACGCAACCACTGTGAGTGAATTCTTACAAATTCCCCTTTTTATTACACGTTTTGGGGGTATCATGTGTCGCTTAAACTAATTCGTTTATTCAAACTCGTGCCATACCATATTATGATTTAAACTTAGAATGTAAATATTGCTTGTAGTTATGTATTACATATTGTCAAGTTGTATGCAAATTATTTGTTAGGCCCATCAGTTCCTCGTGGGAGACGAGTTGAACAACGCGTGCCTTAAAACTCATTCATTAGGCCCATCAGTTCGTAGAACAACGCGTGCCTCAAAACTCATTCATTAGGCCCATCAGTTCCTCGTGGGAGACGAGTTGAACAACGCGTGCCTCAAAACTATCTATTATTGTATGTGTGTGCATTATTTAATATTAAGTGTTTTGTGAATAAATTTACATCTACATTTACTCATATGTGGTTATGCACTTTATTTTATAATCAATTCAATAAACTTGTTTAAATGTTTTCATAGGATTCACTCGCCAACTTTTTGTTGATCCAAAAACCGTTTTTACACATGATACAGGTGAACAGGATGAAGCAAGGAAAACATAGGAAATGCCTTAGAAGAAAATAATGAAGTCTAGAAAGATGTTTAGAACATGTTGTAATTTTGATTGTATGATTCCTTTTAAATTATAATAATAAATATGAAACATTATAATAAATGTCATGAGCTTTGATGAAAACCCAATCATGCCCTGATCACCTTTTCCGCTGCGGGTCGGGGTGTGACATAAATACTCTTAACCTATTTTTCCTATACGGGCTTAGGATGCGGTATATTATTACCGTCTGGTCAGGTATGGGATCATATGTCGGATTGTGACTAGAAAATCCGCATAACCTGTTTTAATCTGTTTTTTCTGATAACTTAAACATTGGGGGTTAATACGACCATGTCCTGGATATCCTCGGCTCATTAAATTGCTAATGGCCACGACTAGTGCACGGGGTGTAGGCATACACCTGACAGATGCTATTATAAAATGTTTTCTTACCCATAATTGGGATACTCCTTCGTGGGTTAAAGTGGTGTGTCGATTAATCATGTTATTCGGTTTCTGCATCGGACCCCATATGTATTGACAGACTTATAAAACTGTATACAAGATCAATTTGAATTGTCCCAAGTTATTTATGAAAATCATGTGCCTTGTGCACTTAAAACCATTTTGAAATATTTTCAAAATGTGTCGGTTATTTGTATTTACCAGTGAATACTAACGTACTTTCAAAAGACTAAGCGCAGGTTGCAAAGTACGTAAATAGGCTGGAAGCTTCTTGGTAAATCCAAGACTTCCCCTGTGCCATTTGTGTTGTTTGACTATGACGACACCAATCTTACGTCACGATACTCCCCACCCGGGCCCACCGGGATTCGCTTGGAAATTCGGGGTGTGACATTCTAGACACAAAAATCCCACCAGAGTTAAAGGCAGAAGCTAGAACAGGAGTTATCTTTGAAAAATCCCAGCAGAGTTAAAGGAGAAAGTTGTTTTTAGGGTGAGAGAAATCTGCAAGTACTCAAATCAAACTCTCAACTACATAAGAGAATGCATGAACAAGAAACAGGAACAACTGAAGATCAAGAAATGTGACAAGCCAGAGTTCAGAAGGGAGATCGAAGAAATCATAGATGAATGGATTGCTGTAAGGAATCTCTACAAAACAATGTACAAGGAATGCAACAAGCCAATACCTTACAAGAAGCAATTGAAGGCTGGAGATCTATACCGTTACAACAATTAGTGTCATTGGGAAACAATTTTTAAATTTGTTTGTTTGTTTTAACAATCATTTTGTTTCATCTTGTTATTTTAAGTTCATGTTTGGAATTCCTTGTTATGAGTAGTTATTTTTCTTACAACACTTAGGGGGAAATTGTTAGGAAACTTTTGTGAGTTTTGACGAAAAATATGATCACTTTGATCATATCTTGAAGATGACAAAGTCAACAGGTCATGAAAGAAGAAGATGCAAGACAACATGATAAGCAGAAAGATAACATCGTCTTAAAAAAAGGATCAGAAAGAGATCACAGGCAAAGAAGGATGATCGGAAAATACCAATCTGATAAGTCTGATGATAAATCTGGTATTTATCATCAGATAGAATCTGGTGAATTATGTTCATAAAAAATCTAATAACCAAGGCAACAGATTTCTGGTAAGTTATTTAGTAGAAAATCTGATGAATCAACTTGTCAAAGAGATAAGGTTCTGCACAAACATTAAAGTAGCAAATGGACTTGGATGGATTCAATGAATATGCCAAATAGCTACTTTATGCAGACAAGTGCATGAATAAACATTTGTTTATTCATGTCAAACATTTTCTATAAATAGAGAATACAACACAGAAGGGAAAATGAGTTAAGCCATACATTCATTACAAACTACAAAAACTCCACTGCCCTTCATCACAGAATTCTTAAAGTATTCGTTTGTATTAGCCAATAACCTCACAATTACCTTGTAAAACTTTTTCAAAGTGATACAAACTTGAAAATTATGTTGTTATGTTTCTTGAAAATTTGATTTCTGTTTCCGCACATTATGTTCATACTTGTTGAAGTCACTTGCTAAATTTAGATAAGAGCATTGTTATCTGGGTCCAACAGTGGTGGGGCACAACCCGTGTCTAGATGGCTCGACCCGTGCTTGTCTTCTAGATTGTTGTTTTGGTCTTGGGGTGTAGCTTGGAGGGTAGGCATGGTGTGTCAACTCCTCTTTCTTGTATTTGTGTTGGTTTTTGCCGTTAATTTGTTCCTTTTGTATGTTTAAGCTTATTTAGTCCTGAAAATCAAAAGTATCTAAAGAGACACACTTTTTCCAACATTAGTACATAAAAAGGGTTGATTTCATGCCTTGATTGATATAATTTATATGTTGTATTTTGCGCATATCACCAATCCTAATATCAGCATGGAAAAAAGAAAATCAACGAGTGGTAATTCTGTTACCTCGTCACTCACCAAAGAAGCCATGGCCGAAACTATTGGTCATACCTCGGCTTATCACATATGGAAGGCCCTTGAAAGTGCCTACAACAATCATTCCATTGTGTCGGAATTTGGCTGTCAATTTAAGGATATGTGTGATCAACCAGCCGCAATTAGGCATCCTGTAATTGAAGAAGACAAACACCACTGGTTCTTGTGTCCCCTTGGCTCAACTTTTGAAACCTTCTACACAGCCGAACGAACAGTTCAACCGGCTCTAGGTTTTCGTGACTTATTGGCTCATGTTCAGTGGCGGAGCTAGCCCATTAATTTAGGGTTATCCTGATTTTTTTACCATGCAATCATACAATAATAAAAAACGATAGTAAATAAAGTAAAACAAATACCTAGTAGATTAACAAATTAACGGGAACCTGTTACACGAGTGCACGAAAATTGTACGTGGATCTCGGGTCTTAACTCCTAAGTGAGAATGAGCAATTTTACTCCTAAGTGAAAGTGAGAATGAGCAAATTTACTCATAAGTGAAGTGAGAATGAACAATTTTAGGGCTTTCCTAAAATTGCTTGCATAACAAGAAAAAAATAACAAAGAGAAAAAAAGTGGTAGAAAAAAGAGACTAAATAGCAAAGAGAAAAAAAGTAGTAGAAAAAAGGGACTAAAACATTAATTTACTTTTTTTCCTCTTTTGTATCTTTTTCTTGTTATCCAAGAAATTTTAGGACATTCTCATTTCACTTGGGAGTAAAATTGCTCCTTCTCACTTTTATTTAGGAGTAAAATTGCTCATTCTCATTTAGAAGCAATGTTTTCAGAACCGGATCAGACAAAGAACCGGACACCCTACTGGTTTTCTGGTCGAACCAGTCAGACCGGTCGAACCGGATTTAAAAACCGGATGATGCTATAATTAAGTTAATAATTAAAAATATAATTAATATGACTATATACTATAAATTAATTAAAATCAGAAATGGTACTATTAATATTAAAAAAACCAGATAAATATATAAAATTAAGAAGTATTATACATATTAATTCTAATTCTAAGTCTTCATGAACAGTAACACAAATTTTGATTTTCTTATAAATTTATTTATTCCTAATAATAATAATGTGATTTTGGTTTGCAATTGTAACAAGCCTTCAGAAAGGTTTCGTACATCCTCATTAACTTAATTAGGTAATTATTTACCTATTATAAATTATCAACATCTTGATGCATAGAGTGTTGTACTCTATACATAGGGTGGTTTTCAAAAAAGTATATAATGTTACACGTTTAGTCCCAAAGTTAATTGAATTTTTAGTTTTAACAAAAAAGTTTTCATTTTTCTAATTTAACCGTACAATTTGTCTTCACTTTCAATTTTAATTTCATATACTTTTCATATTGTTTTACGTTTTGTTCTAATTTTTGTGACTTAACATGACGCAACGTTCGTGTGTGGTTTAACGTTTTTTACGTTTTGTTTTACGCTCTGTTCTATATTTTGTAAGTTAACATAGCGGAACGTGCGTGTGTGGTTAAACTTTTTTATGTCATCTTTTTTTCCATGTTTGACAGGTCCGTCGCAACGTGCGGGCCCTTAATCGACTTAGTTGTTATTTTCTATTTTTACGTTTCGGTTTAGTTTCTTCGCATTAACACACCGCAACTTTAGTGTTGGTAGTCAGTAGCGGTGGTGTGACATTAGTGTATTTGTCACGGTTTTACGTCTCCACCGCAACAGGGGGTAATTATTATTATATATAATAAAAATGGGTGTCTTTGCAATAGTTGCTAAGACATAACCACTATTTTTTTTAATTTTTATTTTTTTTGTAATTTGTTTGATAAGGCTATTAAGTGCATTAATTTTTTTTTGTCTTTTAGTGCATGATTTGTATTTACACACCTTGACCTTTAATAAATATATCATACAACCTACTGACTTTGGTAATGACATGTATAGCCCCTTGACAAAAAATAAAAGTCGGGTCATAAATAATATGTTTTCGCTAGGTGGTATAAATTGAGTTATTTTACGTTTTGACGCCGCCGCAACATGGGGTACCATTCTTTAGCTTAAAGAAAACAATTTTCATATGTGCTTATTTTAAAGTACATTTCTGTATAAATCCAAGTTGGTTTATGTTTTGGCGTAAATTTTTCTGGATAATAATTTAGGTCAAATATAATACATTTTCGTGCTTATTTTTATGTCCGTTTTCAGTTGAGCTACATTTTGACACAATTTTTGTTCGAAAACGAGTTGGCCAAATATCTGACAGTATAAATTCGAGTTACTTAAGTTTCGACACCGACGCAACGTGCGGCGGGTCAGAATACTAGTTATAATTAATTTTAAACATATTTTGTTTTTCTTTAATAACTCTTAATATAAAACACGAAGTTTTATAAATTGACGTCGTTAACCCTTTTTCGTTATTCTAATAATATAATATAATGCTTTATACATTTCGTTATTCTAATAAAATAGTACAATGTTATATTAAACTCTGAATATATCGTTCTAACATACTTATTTTATCTGCGGTTTAATAAAAGTTTTTGTTCAATATTGAAAGGGTCAACTATATATATTTTTTTGTTCTTTTCCACGACAAACCAAAGTGATACTGTTCGAACACATTCGGTAGCGGTATAGAGTACCTTTTATATCATAAGCTATAGCGAGTATCGGTGATAAACAAAACTGATACCATCAAAACAACATCAGTGCCATGTCAATTTACTTTTAAAACCTTTATTGATATTCATTCTTATAGTTTTTACCGATGTAAAACATGTGTTAATGTCCTTTTAAGCATATCATGACTTTATTTATTTGGGTTTATCTTTCGATCGCTATACAAAGTGCCGATTACGGTACCCATACTTTTAAAACCGTTATTGATATTCATTCTTATAGTTTTTTACCAACCGACTTTCCGCCACAACGCGCTGGGGAAGTCTACTAGTTATAAATTATTAATATGGAAAATTACAATGGATAAAAGCATACACCTGCAAATTTTCAACGAAAACATGGAATGGAAAGTAAATATATATACTAGTTATTATTACGTCGCGCGTTGCGACGAAACCGAGCTGATGATAATGTAAAACAAACGTGATTCAAATAGAAAACATGTTTGTAAGGCCATATAATTTAGTAGGTTTACGCTTATCTTTATGAAACACAAGTATAAACTATTGGGCTTAGTTTTCCAGAGGGTTAGATAGCATTGGGTTAAGCCATGTGGGCTAATAAAATGTTTTGGGCTTGTCTAATTAATTGTTTGTATGTGGGCTTGGCCCAATTTGTTTTTAGCTTAACTTATATAACTATAAATAGGGTGAGCCTAGGTCATTAGGAGGTGGCTGTTACTAGGGTTGTTCACGTAGCCGTTCTTCTTAGCATTTTCGAGTTGTGTGATAGTTGTACCAGACGAGTTTCATACTCGTGTGCAATCTAATCAGTTTGTTTGTTCTTGTTCTTGTCACTTTCATTAGTATTCCGCACTTTTGATTGTGTTAGTGATATCTGATTAGGGTTTTTGAGACTTACAAGCGGTATCAGAGCCTAAGAAGTCTTTCGAAGGCTCGGTTTGTTGGATATTACATCGAAGAAAAAGAAAAAAATATTAGCAGATTCGAAGAACACGAAGAACAACCTTGAAGACATCAAGAACAATTAATATTTTGAATTTTGATATGTTTTGGTGAACAATTAATTGTGTTTGCACGTTTTTAGGAATTTATTGGTGGTAAAATCAACAGAATTTGATTTTTGAGTTGTTCCTTATTTTTCGGGATTGAGTTATTTATTGGGATCAAAATAAATAGTGTACGAGATCCAAGGTGTGAAATCAATTTGTGTGGGGGCCTAGTGTGCAAGATTTTGTACGATTTTAGTTTAAAAATCAAGGTGTGTGACCTGGGAGTGTGCAGATCAAATTCAAATTGGAGTGTGTGCGAATTGATTAATGTGTGGTAGTGTGCGACAAGAATTGTAGTGTGCGACCAGGTGTGTGGCCCAAACCGTAAGTGTGCGGCCCAGATTGTTAGTGTGCGACCAGGCCCAAAATAACATTGAGTGGGCGGTCCAACTGCTTAGTGTGCGGCCTAACTTCAAGTGTACGGTTCCAGTGTATACCTACAATTGTGTGTGCGAGTGTGTGTAAAGGTGGAACCTTAACCAGCTGACATGTCCGATTTTAAACGTATTTAAGTATAGAAATTGATCTGCAAACAATCTTAGCAAACCAATTGCATGGTTAGATTCGTGTGATTTTTAGGGCAAAAAAGGCATGAAAATACCACAAAAGCGTTTGGACATTGTATATCATTGGACTCGAAATTTCGAGACGAGTCTAACGTTACGTTTTGGTATAAACTGCTTTCGGTCAGTTTTTGTACGTTTTTAACAGTCTGGTTATGGTAAAACTGACATGTCCGGGGGATCAAAGTTTAGCAACTTAGAAATGTCTTCTCAAAGTGATGTACTTCAGTAGAAACTTGAAGGTTTCAGCTACTTTCCTGGTGAATATGTAGAAGCATTAATTGGCAGATTTGCTGAACTACTCTCTGAGATGAAGAAGGCTGAAATTATGGTGCCTAATCATATGAGCAACAAGAGGCTTCTAGATGTTCTGAAAAGGATTCCAGATCAGCCCAATAGTAGCTAGTTTTGGAATGTGAATCTAATCATCTTGACAACCAAATGGTATTAAATAAAGTCGGATGAGCTGATCTCACAAAGGCTGACAAGCAGAAGGCTCAAGGCAACACATCTAATGTAGTTTGCTCACCCATTCCTGCTGCGCCTACTGCTCCATTGCCTGCTATAGTTGGTTCATCCACTCCTGGTGATTCATCATCGAATTCAGAACCAGGTTGTTGTACAGGTCTGATTCATGACTTCATTCCCACAAATACTGAGGTATGTGTAGATAACATTTGCTGTACTACTGCCTGTAGAGAGAAAGTAAGTGGATACAAAGAACAAGCCAACTCATTAGTTATGCAACTGAAGTTATCCAAATCTGATTTATATCAGATCAAAAAGAAAATCAATGGATACAAGGATATGGTGGAGCCACAAAATTGTAATATCTGCCAGTTGCATAATGACTTGAGTCAAGAAAAGTGTAGGGATCTCCACTTTAAAGAACTTTCTGAAAAACTAACTGCTGAACTTGATTCTCTAAAATCAACTTTTGAAAATACATAGTTTAATTTTAAGAAATTTGACGTTTCTAGTGAGAAGGTTGAAAAAATGAAAAATAAGCAGTTACAGTTTAGTAAGAAAGAAGTTAGGAATAAGGGTTTGGGATATGTGTGCATTCCTCCACCATACAATCACTCCTATACCTCTATTCCTATGACCGAAGAGGATATTGCAAACGTGTCTGACATGGTCTATGGGCGGGCAAGTGATGTCAAGGTTGAGCCAGCAAAACCCTCAAAAGTTAAAATCTCAAAACCTAAAAGAAATGAAACAAAGACAACCAAACCAGCATCTGCACCTGTCTTTGTTAAATCAGAGGATGTCTCTAAGCAAACAGAGACATTGAGTTTTGAGAAGAATGAAGAATCGGCTAATGAACCGACTGAGCCAACTACACCATTGGACTCCAAATTTGAATCTCGTGAATCCAGTTCTGAGTCTTCTGAAGCAGCTAACTCAACAGAAGAGGATTCAGTAGAGCTATTACAAAAGGAAAGTAACTCAAGCTCTGAGTCTAAGTGTCTGAATGATACTGATGCTTCTACTTCATGTGTAGATGAAGTAAAGGTAGCGGATTGGGTTGAGGGGAATGATATTGTTTGCCAAGAAGCTGAGGATGTTTGTTTAAAAACATCAAATTTGTCTGTTGATGTACCTCCATATGTGAAAATGGCTGTTTCTGAGCCAACTCTGAGAGGTCCATCAAATAAATATGTGTCTCCAAAACCAACATTTTCAAATGAAATTGCAAAATCTAACTGTTGTACTAACTGTTGTAGACAGGGACATATGAAGAAGGGCAAAAAGTTTGAACAATCTATATACAAATCATCCAACAGATCTTTTAACTCAAACTCATCATCGGTTGGACCAAATGGATCAGGATATGCTCCTTATGTAAAGAAGCGAACATGCTACAACTGCGGCATACCCGGTCACATTGCAAGGAATTGCACACATCGTCCCGATGTGCCATATTATATACAACATCAGAGGGTTACATAAAGGGATAGATTTTATTATAAGCCAATGAAGGTTGAAAAGCCTAAGGCAATGATGAATAAGCATCCTAAGGTTAAACCATCTGATGGGGATTGGAATGCTGCGAAAGCTAAAAGAAAACCTGTGAAACCTACATAAGTATTGAAAAATACAAGGTTGAAAAGCAAACTGTTTTACCAAGGCATCTAAATTAGTAAAGCCTAAACAAATGTGGAAAGCAAAACATAAAGCAGCATTCTAACCAATCCCTGAAACAGAAGAGGACATATGCTTAAGGGAAGTATCCTATTTTGATGCTTCAGGAAAACCCAGGACCACGATGGTCTGTGTACCAATGTCTTACTAATCTCCTTATTCTTCAGGGACAACTAAGGAGGAGCTGTCGATAATCACTGGAATGTTGATAATGGTTGTTCCACAGACTTAACGGGTAACGTCTCACTGTTGCAAAAGGTTCTATTTATTTACAGTTGAGATGTTTCCTTTGAAGGAGATAAGGGAGGTAAGATAAGATCAGCGAAAGGTATAATTTGAATTTCATGTACTAATTTTGAAATTGATTAGTCTTGAATATGATGACGGAACGGTTAAGCAAAAATAACAAAAATATTTTCATTTTCTTTCATTTTTCGTTTTGTACATACATTTTCTTCATAAGGTAAATTTGCGCATATGATTTATGCACAAATTTAGGGGGATAGAGAGAGTTATCTTTATAAATGGAGAAAAATAGAAAAAGAGTTTGTTGCATATTAGGCATTGTTTTAGGGGGATACATGAGAAAACGAGAAAAATCCTAAAACAATGCATATAAGGGAAATGATATGAATGTTCGTGATAAAAGGCTTGACCAACACATGTAAGGTGCTATAGCTGAAAAGACTAGGATCTAATGTGATATGTCGATAGGCTTGACGCTCAAAGTGATAAAAGATACTAAGTGATACAAACATAACGAACTACGTATCATGTGGGTAACATACCATTGGCGTATGATTTTATGGTCTTAGATCTTGCGTTGATAGATAACCAACGTTTGAAGTTTTTGGCCTTTATGCTGATGAGTCATCCGGGGATATCTTGACTGTCCTTCTGTTGCATCCAGATTATATTATATGCAGACCTAGGCACAATCAAGATATCTTAAAAGAGCCAAAGAGGCAAAAAACGTTATAGGAATATAAACTCAAAATGATTGAATACCATTGAGCTAAATAGCTAAATTCGTACCAAAAAGGTATTTTCCTAACCCTCGTTGGAAATTCTATTGGTCACTATGCTGTACGAAAGTACTGACCTGTTCACCAATAGTCCGACGTTGTAAATCAAAAGGATCAACTCTGTATACTCACCTGTTACGATGAATCGTTGTGCTTATCTTGATCGTGGGGGTATGTCATGGTATGGGACACACAAATATTATAGTATAATATTACCTTAAGAGTATCATGAAGTTAAAAATTGAAAGTTGAGCGTTAAAGTTTAAGGGGACACATATATTGGCAATCACTTAGACCAGTTTGTATAAGTTCTCACTGAAAAGTGTTCCTTGGTCTACCTGACAACGATTTTGATCACATTGCAATTGTAATTGTATACTGTAACTGTTTGAGTTAGTTTATGTGTTTCCGTTTATATTCTTATATTCAAAAATTCAAAATTCAAAAATTCAAAAATAGTGCCTTCTTTATTTGTTTCATTAAAAAATATTAACCGTTCTTGAAGATTTGATTGATCATTAAAAATTGAGAGAAAATTTGAATTGTGAAATCCGAGTAGAAGTACTTGGATGTACCAATTGTTCATGTGGTACTTTCCTCTGTTGCATAGAAAATGTTTGCTTATAAATTTATGAGAATTTTGTAGAACTTGATTTAAATCAAGAAACAGGGGTTGATGAAGACCGAGACAGGGGTTGATGAAGATCGAGATGCTGTTAGTTGCTGACTAAGCTTGAAGCATCACAACAACAAGATGTATCGAAGTCAGAAGAACCAGGTACAAGTTATCATCTGACAGTGAAAGTACGTGTGAAGAAGCACATGTGAACTTGCTTAAAAGAGAAAGATTGAAAGGAAAAGAGCTGACGAGAATCCTCCTCTCGCATTATTTTCTACAAGATTTTCAAGCAAAGCTGATCATGATCTAGAAGAACAAAAGACCCATGTTTGAGAATGAAGACATGAAGTATTTTCCCACAGAGACATGATGAAGAAAACAGTTTGATAAAGACAACATAAACCTAGGGGGATATTGTAAGGCTATATAATTTAGTAGGTTTACGCTTATTTTTATCAAACACAAGTATAAGCTATTGGGCTTAGTTTTCCAGTAGGTTAGATAGTATTGGGTTAAGCCATGTGGGCTAATTAAATGTTTTGGGCTTGTCTAGTTAATAGTTTGTATGTGGGCTTGGCCGAATTTGTTTTTAGGTCACCCTTTGTAACTATAAATAGGGTGAGCCTTGGTCATTAGGAGGTGGATGTTACTAGGGTTGTTCACGTAGACGTTCTTCTTAGCATTTTCGAGTTGAGTGTTAGTTGTACCAGACGAGTTTCATTCTCGTGTGCAATCTAATTAGTTTGTTTGTTCTTGTTCTTGTCACTTTCATTAGTATTCCGCACTTTTGATTGTGTTAGTGATATCTGATTGGGGTTTTCGGACTTACAATGTTGTTTAGAAAGCTAAACCATTAAAACGGTTTAGTTTATCATCTTACCGTTTTATTATATCAAATAAATACTTTATTTTGAGTACAACTTATAACGGAATGTCGAGGGAAAAAAATTAAGCACAACTACGTACTTCATTTTTAGAAAAAAAATTTATAACCCTAATTTATTAAAAAAGTATCAAATTGATTTTGATAAATTAATATATGTTCTAAAAAAGAGTTAATTGTCATTTTCGTCCCTGTGATTTATCCAACTATGCAGGTTCAGGCCAAATTTTAAATTTATATCATTTCTATCCCTGACATTTTTCAAATATGTACGTTTTGTCCAAAAAACATGAGTCAACTGCCATTTTCGTTCATGTGGTTTGTCCAGTTATTCAATTCAACAATAGCTTTTTGGATGGAACTAACATATTTCAAGAATATCAGGGAACAAAATATTACAAATTTGAAATTTGGCCTGAAATGGCATAACTGGATAAATTTCAGGGACAAAAATGACAGTTAACACTTTAAAAAAAGAAAAAAAGAATTATTAAAAAAGTTAGTAAAGCTATATATGGTTTAAAAAAGGAAATCAATTAAAAATATGTTATAAAAGCAAAGATATAACAATAAACTATTATAATATATAAATAATAACAAAAAGTTATATATTATCATAAAAATAAAGTTACTATTCATGGAACTTCGTTAACAATGTATATAAAATTTAGAAGTAGGTATAATTATTTCAAACTTTGACTTTGTATGTGTCCCCTCTCATCTTTATTCTCTTTACAGTCCTCTCTCTCATTTTATTTTTTTACCATCTAAAAATCCAGGCGACATATCAATCTGGATATTACGAGTTACGAGTTCAACATAACGAGTTTTGAATGCTAATCAACAGGCTGTACGAGTCTTAGGGAAAAATCTGGTAAAAACATGTGAATATCCGACCCAACCGCCAGACCGTTTTCCGGTTCAACCGTAGATTCGTCCAGACCGACCGATTATTTCAGTACCAAACTAATCACACTAGGTCGGACCGGACGGTCCGATCCGGCCTCAAAAACATCGCTTAGTAGTTAAGACCCGAGATCCACGTACAATCTTTGTGCGCTCGTGTAACAGGTTCACTTTAATTTTAGTTGTTCCAAAATATTACACACAATCTATTGTCCATTAGTAGATTAACAAATGACTCTCTGACGTGTGCATGTATATACATATTTTTACCATGAATTTTACACACGATTCGGTTTTAAATTTAAAAAAATGATTCATACTTCAACATTAAAACGCGCACGAAAGGGCAAGTGTACCCCGTCATATATGTAGTAAAGTATCGGTAAGAACCAAGTATCGATCCAAGGATGCGGGTGTAGACGATAATACTAAACCTTTGTCATTATTCTACCGGTAGAAAAGATAAGTGGATAAGTTGTTTAGACTAGAAAATGACTAAAACATAATCTTTTTGTTTCTTTTTCTTTTTAAAATATAATAAACTCTAAATATGAAAAATATAAATATAGCCTTGCTTTATGAACAACCGGAATATGTTAATTAAGTCGGATATGTCACTAAGTCACTTGGTTAATTTTCCATTTTTCAAAGACAATTAGTATCCCTTTCGGGAATCCTAACATGACAATTCTTTGGAAAGTTAAAACGATAAACAAACTTTAACCACCTAAAATTGTTCTTTAACGCACTATTGATTAATGTTTATGAAAATCCCTTAAAAATAAGTTAGTCATCCGTTAAGAGTTTTCTAACCTCACTTAATCAAGGAAAGCTGCACCGATTAACACAGCGTAGCCACCGAGACAAGCATAACCTAGAATAAATCACAACCGAGTTCATTATACAAATCTTAGACATAAATACACTAAGAAAGCAATATTGGCCTAAATTACTAACAAAGCGATAATTTATGTTAAGAATTCATAACAACACCATCTAACCCGCTAAGGTCCTTTCGTGAGGGAAAACATTCTTGATTAATCTTAATTACCCATTATTAACCCAATACCCATTTCTAGTTTCATGGGGTAAACATTTTAACAAAGCTAAAAGTTTACTAATACATGATTAATTAAGCTTCTTCTTTCAAATATCCTAACTAACCACATACTAATCATCCAAGATAATTAACTATAATCAAGAATCCAACATCAATAAACAAGGTTTCAAACTAATCATCAAGGATTAACATAAAAAGTTGTTAAGTGTCATTATAAACATGATTAACATCTAATGGTTGTTTAACAAGCAATGAATTGATAATGTTTTTGCCATGAGGCTGCAATACTACATAAACAACAATCTAATGCTTGAATCATAACAAAAACATGGAAAGAACCAAGGATCAAACCATAAACAAGCTCTAGATTGATGATCCGGATGGTAGCAAAGCTTCTTGGCACAAAAGGGGCTTGATTCGGAGCAAAACTAGTTGTCACCAAAGCCCAGAAATCGCCACAAGAGCTCCCAAAAATCCAGAGTTATGATCTGATGTGAAACTGCTGTTTTTTATATCTTTTTCAATCGGCACGGTCGTGCCAATAAAGTGCACGACCGTGCATTGTTCAGCGTATCTTGTGACGTCAGCAGATCTTGGCAGTCGGCAGCAAGTGGCACGACCGTGCCAGGTGTGGCACGGTCGTGCGTCTTCAGTCTTCAGGTCGCACTGCCAGCTGCACTGCCAGTGCTCTTGAGGAATCTGGAGCAGCACGGTAGTGCAAGGGCTCGCACGGTTGTGTGAGCCGAGGATCCTGGTGGCACTGGCAGCTGCACTACCAGTGCAGCGTCTTTCTCCGCATCGGCACGGTAGTGCTAGTTGTGGCACGGCCGTGCAACTTGATCTGCAGTCCACATAATCTTCGTAACTTTGCCGTTTTGCTCAGAAAGTCCAATTTTTCTTCTTCTTCTATTCCAATATGTTGTTTAGGGCCTGCAAACACACCTGATTAAGTACCAAAACCTCGGTTTTCTGGCCAAAAACACCTAAAATAGGGGTAGAATAGGGGACCAAAATGTATGTATATAACGTATATCAAACCTCCCCACACTTGAACTTTGCTTGTCCTCAAGGAAACTAAAATAAAGTGAAGTTTTTAACAAGATTTAATAATTTACAAACTAAATAACTAATATGCTTACAACAAAGTTAGCCGGTTTTCGAAAGAGATCATCAAACAATTCAAACCGAACAAGCACATGTAGATATACATAAAGATAACCAAAAAGCCGTGATTCTACTTTCGATGGGCTTAGCATGGAATTCTTCACAGACCTCACAATGTTCACACACACTCGGTTTTATTTGTGAAACATACATAAAGTGTGTATGTGTAAACGCTCAATTCCTAGACGATGAATCGCGTAATATCATAAGCTTGTTACAAGATCTAGTCTCCACCAAATAACATGTGAAAAAGCATAAATCAAGAGGTCTTCACGGGTTGTAACGATAGGCTAGGGTGAAGGGTGTGGAATGGAAATTTACAAGTGACGAAATGGTTAAAACTCGGTAGCTACGTTTAACAAGTGTAAGCAATAAAACTATACATAAATAACGCCTCAAAAAGATCACTTTTGCATTTTCGAGCTAATCGATGATGTTTAACTATTTTAGCACTAAAAATCGCTCGAATCTTGTCGTTTTCACCCTATTTTAGGGTGTTGTGTTTTCTATTTTTCTGATTATTTTTGCAAAGTCTAAAGCCTTTGTACAATACATGGCTAATTTCCAAGGACGCTAGTTAAACGATGACTTGAACCGAGTTTTAACACAAAGGGTTTAAAAATAAAAAAGGCTAAATTTAGCTAGGTGGTTTACTTGGTTGGGTAAAAAGAAAGGAAAACACGTGAAAAGGCTCAACATGATTTGTCCTAATGGATGGCATGGGGTGTAGGGTAAACACATAACAGAAAAAGGCTAACAACCAAGGGTTTTTTAGGTGCCTCTATCATTTTCATACAATCTGACATGTTTATGATCTCGACAAGTATACTAGTGACAAGTTCTAATTTACACGAGACATCCGGCTCACTCCTACTTCGAAATGAGCAAACATATAAAGAATCTAAGGCTCAAAAACATGCTCACATAATGGAAGAATGGGTAGAAGTGTGAAAATTACATGCAAGTCTTTCTTTGTTTGTCACGTCTTTAGCTATCTTTTGTTTTAAAAAATTATTAGGCTTGTCGGTTCTTTATCATGTCCGACGTGTAACATCCGAAAAAAACCGGGTTAACCAAACCCGCTTCGTTTATTAACCGAACAACCAGGTAAAAGTTTCATTGATTTAACATTCAATCATCATACATCTCAACGTATTTCAATCTCAACATTTAAAGAAGTTGGGTTATGTCTCACTTCTACATAGATTAACCTCTCCATCATAACAAACGAGAGAGGTACTGTCATTATTCAAACATGTATACTATCAGAATTATGACTCAAGCTTGGTTGATTGTGTTTGTTTATGTTTAGAGTCACATAGAACTAATCATAACTTACGGATAAAGCCAATGAAAACTTGACAAGAATATGGTGGATACGCCGCTGGTACTTCCTATATATAAGTATTCTTGCCAAAGGATCAGAGGCATTATCGGGCGGTTATGAGAAGTTCCATGTATGATTTAGTATTGTCTTGGTTGAAGTTTGTTTTATACTCACTGATTTAGCATTCATATCATCTCATCATTTAAAGAAATTGGATTGTGTTCTATTTCTACATAGACTAACCTCTCCATCATAACAAACGAGAGAGGTACTGTCACCATTCAAACATGTATACTATCAGAATTAGGACTCAGACATTGGTTGTTGTGTTTATTTATATTCTAGAGTCACATCATAGAACCAATCATAACTTACTGATAAAACCAATGAAAATTTGACAAGAATATGGTGGATACGCCGCTGGTACTTCCTATATATAAGTATTCTTGCCAAAGGATCAGAGGCATTGTCAGGCGGTTATGAGAAGTTCCATGTAGGTTTTAGTATTAGAAGTTTTGTTTTAGGATATAACCTTATCTTTCCAAACATATCAAAACTCTTGCGCATGAAATCATATTTAGTCAATCAACTCTGTTTATCAATATTCATTAACTTAGGCATCAAAAAGTGATTCCTGTAGCAGGGTACTCAACCCTTACAAGGAACGTTACCGCCTCAAACAAAAATTTAAACTCTTACTCCTTTCTAAGTATGTAACTGTCAAATTAAACACCATCCTTTTTAGACAAACATGCCACTACTTAAATTTCGGGACGAAATTTCTAAAAGTAGGGGATACTGTAACATCTGTCAAAAATCGGGTTAACCAAACCTGCTTCGTTTATTAACCGAACAACCAGTTAAAAATTTCGTTGTGTATTTAATGCTTAAATTAATTTTAAACGATACATAATTAATAAGTATATTAGAATATAAAATTTATATTTGAAAATGTATTAAAAATAGTGAAATAAAAATTAATTACTGATGCCGGGTTTCGAACCCGGTCAGCCGAGAGTATCACAAGGACTTAACACTCCAACATCCAACCACTCCGCCACTTGTGATTCTTGTTAATTTATTGAAACAAATAATACATAAAATAAAATTGGAAATCAAACCCAGTCACTCAGCGCGCCCAAATCCGCAGATGCCGGAAAATACGCGAGATTTCGACGTTTTCTTTTGACTTCGGAATCATGCAAGTATAACGGACAATAATCATCGGTTATAACCGAAAAACTCAATCAATTTCATTCATGGACCATAATTCTCGTTCGAAACCGAAAATATAATTCAATCCGAGTTATACCTTATTCATCAGTTGTGCCCACGAGTTGTCTCACTTACACTCTCCAATTTGCTCAGAAAACTTCGCCGCAAGTCGCCGGAATCCCCTGCAAGTTAACCGGAAATTATCGCCGGAAAACTGAATTCACTCCATCCCTTCTGCTTACTCTAAAATAAGATCCTTAGAGCTCATACTGACATCACCCACACTCACCATAAACCCCTGAAGAATCTCTGTCGCAAGAAATTTCACTCGCCGGAATTCTCTGCAAGTCGCCGGAAAACCGAGACTTTCATCTACACGGTAAATACCTCGATTTTTTCTGTTTCATTCCATTATGAGACAAATTCTAACATCACTCCATCACCAAGAATCAACCCCAGACGACATTGCTGGATTTTCTGTTTTCGCCGGAAAACTTCTGGAATTTCCAGAATCTCGCTGATAATCGGTATGATCATCTAAACATCCTGATAATCGTTGCTCAGTAATTAAATTTTATATCTAATCAATCAAAACAGTTATTTGACCCGAACAGAGGAAGCTCACAAAACAGAGCCGGCGATCCTTGCCGGAGTTCTGAAAAAGACGACCTGTTCCGGTACTTTCTTTCCCCAAACCCTCTCCGTTCATTACCTTCCAATTGCTCATAATATTCGTTCACTGAATTAAACAAGAAATAGTTGGTTTAACCGTTGTCTGTGTTTTGAACGAAGAAGACAAAGTCGTGTATGATATAAGATTAATTAAAATCGGTATTATAAACGGGTTAGACACACAGTCCAGCGGTGGACTGTGTGCAAACAATACGCATAGGTCCCGAGTTCGATCCTAGACACACGCACATTCGCTGTAATAAAAATGTTCTTTTTTTTAAACCGAACCGGATCCACACACAGTAAGATGTTAAGTATAAAAAAAACCAGAATAATTACCAAGTTAGACACACAGTCCAGCGGTGGACTGTGTGCCAAACTAAACCACAGGTCCCGGGTTCGAGACCTGTGGAGAGCACCGAGTCGATACCATTAAATCCTTTTTAAAATAAATTATTTTCGGATTAACTTAAATAGTGTATAAATATAATTAAAAATAGAAATATTTCGGGTTAGACACGTAGCTCAGTTGGTAGAGCTGCGTGCACGCGTACGGGAGGTCACGGGTTCGAGTCTCACTCAGTGCAAATATATACTCGACCGAACCGGTCAACGGTCAACGGTCTCGGTCAAAGTCAAAAAGTCAAGAATTTTTATTTATTTATTTATTTAATTTAAAAATCAATTAAAAATACTTAAAAATAATGTTTTTAAAGTTAGAAAATAGCCTTAAACTCACAAAAATATATCCAAAAATCCTACTAAAATTGATTAATAAAATCCGCTTATTTACCGAACCGTTTATCTAGGTTAGTTTCTCTCGTGGTTAAATCCAAATTCGTGCGCATTCATCATCAATCCAAGAAACGCAACCACTGTGAGTCAATTCTTACAAACTCCCCTTTTTATTCACGTTTTGGGGTGTATCATGTGTCGCTTAAACTATTTCGTTAATTCAAACTCGTGCTATACCATATTATGATCTAAACTTAGAATGTAAATATTGTTTGTATTTATGTATTACATATTGTCAAGTTGTATGCAAATTATTTGTTAGGCCCATCAGTTCCTCGTGGGAGACGAGTTGAACAACGCGTGCCTTAAAACTCATTCATTAGGCCCATCAGTTCGTAGAACAACGCGTGCCTCAAAACTCATTCATTAGGCCCATCAGTTCCTCGTGGGAGCCGAGTTGAACAACGCGTGCCTCAAAACTATCTATTATTGTATGTGTGTGCATTATTTAATATTAAGTGTTTTGTGAATAAATTTACATCTACATTTACTCATATATGGTTATGCACTTTATTTTATAATCAATTCAATAAACTTGTTTAAATGTTTTTCATAGGATTCACTCACCAACTTTTTGTTGATCCAAAAACCATTTTTACACATGATACAGGTGAACAGGATGAAGCAAGGAAAACATAGGGAAAGTGTCTTAGAAGAAAATTAATGAAGGGTAGAAAGATGTGTAGAACATGATGTACTAGTATGATTTGATTGTATGACCTTCTTTAATAATGTAATCATAAATATGAAACGTTATAATAAATGTCATGAGCTTTGATGAAAACCCAATCATGCCCCGATCACCTTTTCCGCTGCGGGTCGGGGTGTGACAGATTGGTATCAGAGCTTTTGACTATAGGGATATAGGATAGGTTATTAGACCCTTAGAGCCTATACTATAGTTGACTAGATTTTAATTGTTTATGTGGTTATATGCAAACTCATGATGTTTATTTCTTTCATATTTATTACATACACAAATGCATGCAAACACTTCCAGTACTACATTTTGTGATACATAGTGAATTATACTTACAGTCAAACATACATACTTACATACATATTCATCATACATATTTCAATGTTCACATATTCGAATCATCTTCATACTTCCGTTATTCAAGATTTTGTCGCATTTTTCATTTTTCAAATCTCATCAAAGTGAGTTCTTCGACGGGCATGTAGTAACTGTAAGGGTACCAGTACCGGTAGTCGGAACGTCCTGTCTAGGTTGGCATTCGTATAAATCCAACATAACGGTAGGTTCAGTCGCTAACTCCATAGCAGCTTCAAGTGTTACTGGTGAAACGCTGAGAACTGAATCTTGGATTTTCGAGGGAAGTCCTCGAATATAATGCTCGATCAGACAATAGGTTGGAGTGAATAAATTTGGAACCATTTGGTTCAACTCCAAGAACCTCTTGTTGTAGGTAGAGTGATCACCCTCCTTTTGCTTTAGAGCATGAAATTCATCCTCCAACTTCTTAATTTCACTTCTAGGACAGAAACGCCTAGTCATGATTTCCCTTAACTCCTCCCAAGTTAAGGCCATCGCATCTTCAGTTCCCCTCTTCCCTTTCTCAGTATTCCACCAAGTGAGAGCTACTCCAAGTAGTCTCCCGGTGGCGTATCGAACCTTGCGATCCTCAGGACAATCGCAGTTTAGGAAGGTGGTTTCCATCTCTTCGAACCAATGTAGGAGAGCAGTGACACCCTCGGTCCCTTCAAATTTAGGAGGATCACAGGACTTAAAATGTTTGTAAGAGCACTTGTTGGTAGGAGGGTTGTCGATGTTCTGGTCCTGTTGTTGGGGAGGGTTAGTAGGATTTGTAGCAAGGGCTTGTTGTACTTGGACCACGATGTCAGGAAGTATCGTGGCCATCTGTTTCGCGATCTGAGTGGCCAAACGTTCCTGAGACCTTCCCGATCTTTTACCCCTTCGTTGCTGTCTAGACGACATCTACGGGATCATAAAATGAGAAGATTTTGAGTTTATGGTGTCTTTTTAGAGGTCACGTGTCTTTAAAAAAAATGAAAATAACATAAATATCAATAATGCAACTACATCCATAGGATGTCTTGGGTTCGCTCATGTTGGGCCTCAAATGTCCCCCATACCTTCACCTACATAGTCATGTGGGCCCCCATGGCTATTGGCTTGGTAGGATTCACATAAGTATTGGCAATTTAACACTCGCATCCCCCGAATGCAAACCACAAAATATGTTCATGAGATGTTTGGTCGGAACGTGTCCAGGTGTAGACACAATGACAACTCAAAGTGGGGTTAGCTCACACGACGTTTGGTATAGCATGCTTTGGCCTAATAGGTACTTCGTACTCTCATCGTTAGTCCCCAGGTAGGCAAACTGGTCCTTTATTTTGGATTTATACGAATGCCAGCCTAGACAGGACGTTCCGACTACCGGTACTGGTACCCTTCCAGTTACTACATGCCCGTCATGAGAACTCACTTTGATGAGATTTGAAAACACGAAAATCATTGTAAAATCAATCATGATGTGGTGTGTGCTTTCATGGATGTGATGTTATGAGCATACGATTCATGATAGGCATTATATGATAATACATACTTATGAACATGCTTGCACAATATCAAATGTAACATTTAACATAAAACATATAAACATGATGAAATTTGGCATATAACACACAAAAATCTTATCAGTTTCTAATCGACTATAGTATAGGCTCTAAAGGTCTAATAACCTATCCTATATCCCTATAGTCATAGCTCTGATACCAATCTGTCACACCCCGACCCGTAGCGGAATAAGAGTCGGGGCATAATTGGGTTATCACCAAAGCTCATGACATTTACTAATATGTTTCATATTTAATAAAGTCAAAGTTACATTTCAAAAATCCAAACATGTTCATTCAATACAAGGAAAATAAGCCAAGCATAACAATCACAACACTAAATCGTTTTATTCTTCTAGTCCAAGTCCTATGTGTTCCTAGCTGCAGCTGCTTCACCTGTATCATGTGTAAAATGGGGGTTTTTGGGTCAACATAAGTTGGCGAGTGAACCTTATTAGATAAACATCTATTAATAAATTAATTGTTAGTTTATCAATGAAAAATTGTGCATAATCATAGATGAGCAAATGTAAATAATCAAGTAATGGCAAATAGCAGTCACAACTATAACATACAATAACACATGGCAGCATACATGAACATACCAACATCATACTGTAAATAACATAAATGAACTGTGCGATCAAGGCTCAATCAAACGGAGCCGATCGTATTGCATGTACTGAAAATGAAAATGTCTGTGCGATCAAGGCTCAATCAAACGGAGCCGATCGTATGTGGGCACGCCAGGTTCAACTGCATAATAAAATGGGGAACATGCTCAACGCTCATAATGTAATGGGGAGCGGCGGCCTATGAAATTGCATGTACTGAATAATAAATTGCATCCAATAATAACTACTTAACAGTATCAAACTAAATACACATGTTCATGATATGATGTATGCACAATGGTTTAGTTATAGTATATATAAACAAAGACACATGATACACCCCAAAACGTGATTAAAACGGGGAATTTGTAAGATTCACTCACCTTGGGTGCGTTGGATTGTAGATGGTGATATGCACACGATTTAGATGAGCGGAACAACGGGGATTACTAACCTAAATAATAATGGAAAATATATTAAATGAGTGGATTTTATTAAGGATTTTAATGAAATTTTTAGATATATTTTTGTGAGTTTATGGCTATTTTCTATCTTTAAAAATGTTATTTTTAAGTATTTTTAATTGATTTTTAAATTAAATTAAATAAATAAAAATATAAAAAAAATTGTTTATTTAGTGTTGACCGTTGACCGGTCGGTCAGCGTATTAGTTTCCGCCGGGTGAGGCTCGAACCGGCGACCTCCCGTACGCGTGCACGCAGCTCTACCAACTGAGCTACGTGTCTAACCCGAAATAATCTTGTTTTTATTTATACTTATACACTTATTCAGTTAATCCGAATTTCCTTTATTTACAAAAACATTTTAATTCAATCGGACCGGTGCTCGTGACGGGTTTCGAATGCGCGACGTGTGGTTCATGTTGCACACAGTCCACCGCTGGACTGTGTGTCTAACCTGGTTATTATCTCGGTTTTTATTATACTTAACAACTAACTGGGTTATCCCGGTTTAGTTTTTAAACAAAAAGGCGCGTTATTATATAAGGTGTGCGTGTAGCAGGGATCGAACTCGGGACGTGCGTGTGTATTTTGCACACAGTCCACCGATGGACTGTGTGTCTAACCCGTTTAAAATACCGATTTTAATTAATCTTATGTTATGTTGCGTCTTCATCTTCTTCGTTGATTTTACACAGACAAACTTATTCCGACTGTTATGACCGATTCATGACATATACGCTTTTCAGACATTATCAGTAATTTAATAGTAGCGAATGGAGAGAGTTTAAGGAAAAAGATATACCGATTGATGTTGTTCACAGAATTTCGGCGGAGGTGCGTCGGTACTGAAAGTGAACTCCGGCTGTTGAAACCAATTAACCGCTTTGTTCGATTATTTAAGAAGTTGAGTCACTTAAACAAGGTTTAACAGAAGTTTGGGAGATCATACCCGTTCACAGTGTGATTCTGGCAGTTTCAGGAGTTTTCCGGCGAAGGTAAGATTTTCGATAAACGTTGACTAGGATCGATTCTGATGGTGGAGTTGTGTTAGTGACTGATTAATCACATGATTGAAACAGAAAGAGTCGGAGAAAATACCGTGTGGATGTGAGTCCCGGTTTTCCGGCGACTTGCAGAATTTTTCCGGCGATTAGATTTGAGCTTCTCCGGTGGACTGTAAGGTTGCGGAAATGCAATTGGGAGCTTTTCGGAGTGTTTTGAGTCGCAGGAAGAGTCTATGATTGAAGTAGTTCGAGAATTGGCAACTTTCGGTTATTAAACCGATCTACTTCCGAATTCAAGTTCCACTCAAGGCAGCATTGATTGAAATCGTCCGTTTATCGGTTATACTCGCTGAATCGAGAGTATCCAAATCGATTTGGGTGATTGATAACCGGTTTCAGTTACAATGTGTAAAATCGATTGATTTACCTTAGTCCATAAAAACTATTTGTTTCCTAAACATGACAGAAAACAAACAAGTGGCGGAGTGGTCTTGTGATTGAGTGTTAAGTTGTTGAAGTGTCTTGGCTGACCCGGGTTCGAGTCCCGGCAGCGTTATAATTTATTTATTTATTTTATTTTAACTTTTCATCAAATATAATTTTTATAGTTTAGTTTATTTATTAATTATGTATTGTTTTAAATAAAAAATAATCATAAATATTCGACATAACTTTTATAACTTGATATTCGATTACAAAACGGAACGGGTTTTGAAAACCCGATTTTTACAAATGTTACAGTATCCCCTACTTTTAGGAATTTCGTCCCGAAATTTAAGTAGTTGAAGTAGTAGGAAAAAGATGCGGGTATTTTTCACGCATTGAGTCTTCACGTTCCCAAGTAAACTCAGGTCCCCGTTTCGACTCCCAGCGTACCCTAACAATTGGAATGCGACTTCGTCGAAGACGTTTCTCCCCGTAGTCCATGATCTCCACTGGTCTTTCAATAAAATGCATAGATTCATCAATCTGAATATCTTCCAGCGGAATATGGAGATTCCCATCAGCGAGGCACTTCTTCAAGTTCGACACGTGGAATGTGGGATGAATCCTGTTGAGTTCTTCTGGTAAGTCAAGCTTGTATGCTACAGGACCTACTCTTTCGAGTATCTTGAAAGGTCCTACGTAACGAGGTGCTAGCTTCCCCTTTTGACCAAAACGAACTACTCCCTTCCACGGTGATACTTTTAAAAGCACATGATCACTAATGTTAAACTCTAAGGGCTTCCGTCGTTTATCTGCATAACTCTTTTGACGACTTTGAGCTACTAGAAGATTGTTTCGAATTTGATGAATCTTGTCTGTGGTTTCTTGGATCAATTCTGGACCAGTAATTTGTGCTTCCCCAATTTCGTGCCAACATACAGGAGATCGGCATTTACGACCATATAAGGCTTCAAAAGGTGCCATGCCGATGCTCGAATGATAGCTGTTGTTGTACGAAAATTCAACTAATGGTAGGTGGGTGTCCCAATTTCCCTTGAAGTCTATGACACATGCTCTAAGCATATCTTCAAGAGTTTGAATGGTGCGCTCAGACTGTCCATCAGTTTGAGGATGATAGGCGGTACTGAGATCTAATCGTGTGCCCATAGCGGATTGAACTGCTTGCCATGTTCGTGAGGTGAAACGACCATCACGATCAGAAATAATACTCAACGGTACCCCATGTCGGCTTACGATTTCGTTGATATAAATACGTGCAAGCTTTTCGTTCTTGAAATCTTCACGGATAGGAATAAAGTGAGCTGATTTTGTAAGTCGGTCTATAATCACCCATATAGTGTCATACCCACCAGAAGTGCGAGGTAACCCGGTAATGAAATCCATGGTTATATTTTCCCATTTCCATACAGGTATTTCCGGTTGGACTAGAAGTCCTGAGGGTCTTTGGTTCAGCCTTCACCTTGGAACATGTGAGACACTTGGAAACAAAAACGGCAATATCCTTCTTCATTCCAGGCCACCAATAGGTGTATCGTAGGTCTTGATACATCTTATCGGCTCCTGGGTGTATAGAATATCGCGTTTTGTGAGCTTCATTCATAAGAGTTTCACGAAGATTGTTGTGGTTAGGAATCCAGATACGATCTATGTAATACAGAATACCGTCTGATTTAGTTTCAAGTTTTAGCTCGGCTCCACAGGACATCTCCTTTCGTACATCTTCTTCTTTTATTGAAACGTGCTGGGCTTCTCGAATTTGATCTTTAATGTCGGTTATAATTTGCGAACATAGAAGATGAATGGAGTTCGCATAACCCTTTCGACTAAGTGCATCAGCCACCACATTTGTTTTACCAGGGTGGTATCTAATTTCACAGTCGTAATCATTCAGAAGTTCGACCCATCTTCGTTGCCTCATGTTTAACTCTTCTTGATTGAAGATATGTTGAAGACTCTTGTGGTCAGTGTATATTTCACACTTAGTACCATAGAGATAATGTCTCCATATCTTAAGAGCGAATACAACAGCTCCAAGTTCTAGGTCATGAGTGGTGTAGGTCTTTTCATGCGTCTTGAGTTGTCTCGAAGCATAAGCTATGACTTTTCCTCTTTGCATGAGAACGCAGCCTAACCCTTGCCCTGACGCGTCGCAATAGACTACAAAATCATCACAACCTTCAGGAAGGGTGAGGATTGGTGCATCACAAAGTTTTTGTTTAAGAGTTTGAAAAGCTTCTTCTTGCTTGGGTCCCCATACGAAAGGTTTTCCCTTATGAGTTAAAGCCGTGAGTGGCACAGCAATGCGAGAGAAGTTTGAAATTAACCGACGATAATAGCCAGCTAGTCCAAGAAAAGATCTTATTTTAGTTGGTGTACGTGGAGCTTGCCATTCTTGAACTGCTTTGATCTTTGAAGGGTCAACATGTATTCCTTTGTCATTGACTACATGCCCGAGGAATTGCACCTCTTTTAACCAGAATTCACATTTGGAGAACTTGGCATAAAGCTTCTCCTTTTCTAAAAGTGCAAGAACGAGTCGAAGATGACGCTCATGAACAGCTTTAGATTTTGAATAAATAAGAATATCGTCGATGAAGACTATAACAAATCGATCAAGATAAGGTTTGCAGACTCTGTTCATTAGGTCCATGAAGACAGCTGGTGCGTTGGTTAATCCAAACGGCATAACCATGAATTCATAGTGGCCATAACGAGTTCGAAAAGCAGTCTTAGGGACGTCTTCTTCATGCACTCTAAGTTGGTGATAGCCAGATCGAAGATCGATTTTCGAAAAGCAGCTGGCACCTTGTAGTTGGTCAAGAAGATCATCAATGCGAGGTTAAGGATATCGATTTTTGATGGTTAATTTGTTGAGCTCTCTGTTGTCGATGCACATACGAAAAGATCCATCTTTCTTCTTTACAAAAAGGATAGGTGCACCCCAAGGCGATGAGCTAGGACGTATGAATCCCTTGTCAGTCAACTCTTGTAATTGACTGGCTAGCTCTTGCATTTCAGAGGGGGCTAACCTATATGGAGACTTTGCAACTGGTGTAGCACCAGGTATAAGATCAATACGGAATTCGACGTCTCTAACTGGAGGAAGTCCTGAAATGTCGTCAGGAAAAACTTGTGGAAAATCTTTTACTACAGGAATGTCTTCAAGTTTCTTCTCTGTGGTCCCCTTCTTAATGATATGGGCTAAAACGCGACATAATTCTTGCGAAGATATTTTTGAGCTTGAAGACAAGACATTAAGCTGAGCCCTTTCGACGAGGTTTCTCCAATGATTCGAAGAGTCTGACCGTTTGAAAGAGGAATACGAATAAATTTTTCACGACATACAACTTTCGCCTGATGTTGACTGAGCCAATCCATACCGATTATGATGTCAAAACTTCCCAGCTTCATAGGAATAAGGTCGACTGAGAAATCGTGGTCGTTTAAGGTGAGTGTACAGTTGCGTAATATAGAGTCTAATGAAACTGGTTTCCCGTCCGCAACTTCTACCGTTAATGATTCCGTGAGCTTATCCCGATTTTTGCTTAAGATAGGTTCAAATTCTAATGACACAAAACTTCTATCCGCACCAGTATCAAATAACATAGAGGCATATCTACCATTTATAAGGAACGTACCGTTGACCACATTGCCGTCAGCTCTGGCCTGGTTCGCGTTAATATTGAAAGCTCTTCCTCTTGCAGGTGGAGGAGCTTGGTTCGCTTGATTCACTGGGTTGGCTTGGGCCTGAGCATGAATAATATTAACCAGCCTTGGACATGTGTTTCTGAAATGACTTGGGTCGTCGCAATTGAAGCAAGCCCGCATAGGTTGGCCCATAGGATAATTGGGTTGGTAGTATGTTTGGGCTAAATGTTGGGTGGGTGGAAATGGTAGGGGTTGTTGTGCTTGACCCATTAACTGTTGGTGGGTTTGGGTTAAAGGTTGGTGGCGGTTTGTTCGTTGAGGCAGGCGGCAGTTTTGAACAGTATGTCCTGCGCGACCGCAGCCGGTGCAGTATTGGCAAGGATGATAAGGGGAATGGTGATATTGACATCGGTTACATTTTGGTAACGGGCCTGTGTAGGGTGTTCTGTATGGTGCGGGTGAAGGAGTGACTTGAGTAATGGGTGCAGCAGGAATAGGGGTGGTGGTTTGGGTAACTGCAAAATTTCTGGTGTTACGATTCCTCCTGTTAGCAAACTTAGAGGAAGGAATGGGGTGGTTTGAAGTTTGTCCCTCAACAGGGGCTTTCTTCTTCTCTTCTTTGAACTTCCCGTTGCGAATTCGGTTTTCGGTCAGTTCAGTCACTAACTCCATAGCAGCTTCAAGTGTTACTGGTGAAACGCTGAGAACTGAATCTTGGATTTTCGAGGGAAGTCCTCGAATATAATGCTCGATCAGACGATAGGTTGGAGTGAATAAATTTGGAACCATTTGGTTCAACTCCAAGAACCTCTTGTTGTAGGTAGAGTGATCACCCTCCTTTTGCTTTAGAGCATGAAATTCATCCTCCAACTTCTTAATTTCACTTCTAGGACAGAAACGCCTAGTCATGATTTCCCTTAACTCCTCCCAAGTTAAGGCCATCGCATCTTCAGTTCCCCTCTTCCCTTTCTCAGTATTCCACCAAGTGAGAGCTACTCCAAGTAGTCTCCCGGTGGCGTATCGAACCTTGCGATCCTCAGGACAATCGCAGTTTAGGAAGGTGGTTTCCATCTCTTCGAACCAATGTAGGAGAGCAGTGACACCCTCGGTCCCTTCAAATTTAGGAGGATCACAGGACTTAAAATGTTTGTAAGAGCACTTGTTGGTAGGAGGGTTGTCGATGTTCTGGTCCTGTTGTTGGGGAGGGTTAGTAGGATTTGTAGCAAGGGCTTGTTGTACTTGGACCACGATGTCAGGAAGTATCGTGGCCATCTATTTCGCGATCTGAGTGGCCAAACGTTCCTGAGACCTTCCCGATCTTTTACCCCTTCGTTGCTGTCTAGACGACATCTACAGGATCATAAAATGAGAAGATTTTGAGTTTATGGTGTCTTTTTAGAGGTCATGTGTCTTTAAAAAAAATGAAAATAACATAAATATCAATAATGCAACTACATCCATAGGATGTCTTGGGTTCGCTCATGTTGGGCCTCAAATGTCCCCCATACCTTCACCTACATAGTCATGTGGGCCCCCATGGCTATTGGCTTGGTAGGATTCACATAAGTATTGGCAATTTAACACTCGCATCCCCCAAATGCAAACCACAAAATATGTTCATGAGATGTTTGGTCGGAACGTGTCCAGGTGTAGACACAATGACAACTCAAAGTGGGGTTAGCTCACACGACGTTTGGTATAGCATGCTTTGGCCTAATAGGTACTTCGTACTCTCATCGTTAGTCCCCATGTAGGCAAACTGGTCCTTTATTTTGGGTTTATACGAATGCCAGCCTAGACAGGACGTTCCGACTACCGTACTGGTACCCTTCCAGTTACTACATGCCCGTCATGAGAACTCACTTTGATGAGATTTGAAAACACGAAAATCATTGTAAAATCAATCATGATGTGGTGTGTGCTTTCATGGATGTGATGTTATGAGCATACGATTCATGATAGGCATTATATGATAATACATACTTATGAACATGCTTGCACAATATCAAATGTAACATTTAACATAAAACATATAAACATCATGAAATTTGGCATATAACACACAAAAATCTTATAAGTTTCTAATCGACTATAGTATAGGCTCTAAGGGTCTAATAACCTATCCTATATCCCTATAGTCATAGCTCTGATACCAATCTGTCACACCCCGACCCGCAACGGAATAAGAGTCGGGGCATAATTGGGTTATCACCAAAGCTCATGACATTTACTAATATGTTTCATATTTAATAAAGTCAAAGTTACATTTCAAAAATCCAAACATGTTCATTCAATACAAGGAAAATAAGCCAAGCATAACAATCCCAACACTAAATCGTTTTATTCTTCTAGTCCAAGTCCTATGTGTTCCTAGCTGCAGCTGCTTCACCTGTATCATGTGTAAAATGGGGGTTTTTGGGTCAACATAAGTTGGCGAGTGAACCTTATTAGATAAACATCTATTAATAAATTAATTGTTAGTTTATCAATGAAAAATTGTGCATAATCATAGATGAGCAAATGTAAATAATCAAGTAATGGCAAATAGCAGTCACAACTATAACATACAATAACACATGGCAGCATACATGAACATACCAACATCATACTGGTGATATGCGCACGATTTATATGAGCGGAACAACGGGGATTACTAACCTAAATAATAACGGAAAATATATTAAATGAGTGGATTTTATTAAGGATTTTAATGAAATTTTTAGATATATTTTTGTGAGTTTATGGCTATTTTCTATCTTTAAAAATGTTATTTTTAAGTATTTTTAATTGATTTTTAAATTAAATTAAATAAATAAAAATATAAAAAAAATTGTTTATTTAGTGTTGACCGTTGACCGGTCGGTCAGCGTATTAGTTTCCGCCGGTGAGGCTCGAACCGGCGACCTCCCGTACGCGTGCACGCAGCTCTACCAACTGAGCTACGTGTCTAACCCGAAATAATCTTGTTTTTATTTATACTTATACACTTATTCAGTTAATCCGAATTTCCTTTATTTACAAAAACATTTTAATTCAATCGGACCGGTGCTCGTGACGGGTTTCGAACGCGCGACGTGTGGTTCATGTTGCACACAGTCCACCGCTGGACTGTGTGTCTAACCTGGTTATTATCTCGGTTTTTATTATACTTAACAATTAACTGGGTTATCCCGGTTTAGTTTTTAAACAAAAAGGCGCGTTATTATATAAGGTGTGCGTGTAGCAGGGATCGAACTCGGGACGTGCGTGTGTATTTTGCACACAGTCCACCGATGGACTGTGTGTCTAACCCGTTTAAAATACCGATTTTAATTAATCTTATGTTATGTTGCGTCTTCATCTTCTTCGTTGATTTTACACAGACAAACTTATTCCGACTGTTATGACCGATTCATGACATATACGCTTTTCAGACATTATCAGTAATTTAATAGTAGCGAATGGAGAGAGTTTAAGGAAAAAGATATACCGATTGATGTTGTTCACAGAATTTCGGCGGAGGTGCGTCGGTACTGAAAGTGAACTCCGGCTGTTGAAACCAATTAACCGCTTTGTTCGATTATTTAAGAAGTTGAGTCACTTAAACAAGGTTTAACAGAAGTTTGGGAGATCATACCCGTTCACAGTGTGATTCTGGCAGTTTCAGGAGTTTTCCGGCGAAGGTAAGATTTTCGATAAACGTTGACTAGGATCGATTCTGATGGTGGAGTTGTGTTAGTGACTGATTAATCACATGATTGAAACAGAAAGAGTCGGAGAAAATACCGTGTGGATGTGAGTCCCGGTTTTCCGGCGACTTGCAGAATTTTTCCGGCGATTAGATTTGAGCTTCTCCGGTGGACTGTAAGGTTGCGGAAATGCAATTGGGAGCTTTTCGGAGTGTTTTGAGTCGCAGGAAGAGTCTATGATTGAAGTAGTTCGAGAATTGGCAACTTTCGGTTATTAAACCGATCTACTTCCGAATTCAAGTTCCACTCAAGGCAGCATTGATTGAAATCGTCCGTTTATCGGTTATACTCGCTGAATCGAGAGTATCCAAATCGATTTGGGTGATTGATAACCGGTTTCAGTTACAATGTGTAAAATCGATTGATTTACCTTAGTCCATAAAAACTATTTGTTTCCTAAACATGACAGAAAACAAACAAGTGGCGGAGTGGTCTTGTGATTGAGTGTTAAGTTGTTGAAGTGTCTTGGCTGACCCGGGTTCGAGTCCCGGCAGCGTTATAATTTATTTATTTATTTTATTTTAACTTTTCATCAAATATAATTTTTATAGTTTAGTTTATTTATTAATTATGTATTGTTTTAAATAAAAAATAATCATAAATATTCGACATAACTTTTATAACTTGATATTCGATTACAAAACGGAGCGGGTTTTGAAAACCCGATTTTTACAAATGTTACACCGTCAATCAAAAAAATCAAAACATTGTCAATCCTCCCCCAAAAACCACTAAATGCACCTACAAGCATTTCAAATCCTGCGACCCTCCAAAATACGAAGGGACTGAAGGTGTCACCGCTCTCCTCCATTGTTTTGAAGAAATGGAAAACACTTTTCTAAATTGCGATTGCCCCGATGATCGCAAAGTGCGATATGCTAATGGTCGTTTACTTGGAATAGCACTTACATGGTGGAATACAGAGAAGGCCAAACGAGGTGTTGAAGATGCTATGACTTTGAATTGGGAAGAGTTGAAGGAAATCATGACAAGACGGTTTTGCCCAAGGAGCGAAATCAAGAAATTAGAGGATGAGTTCTATTCGTTGAAGCAAAAGGAAGGCGACCACACCACATACAACAAGAGGTTCCTCGAATTAAATCAAATGGTTCCCAACTTGTTCACTCCCCTCTACCGTTTGATCGAGCCCTACATTCGAGGTCTTCCTTAAAAAATTCAAGACTCTGTAATAAGTACCACACCTGCAACCTTGGAAACAGCAATGGAGTTAGCTACAGAGCTCACCGAGAACCGCATACGGAATAAAGACTTCAAGGAGGAGAAGAAGAAGGATAAAGCATCGACTGAAACCTCAAACTCCACCCAAACCGAATCCCCTTCTCAACCCATTTCTAAGCGAAAACGAGATGGGCAACTTTTCGCTGTCACTCAACGCAATCAACCAGCCTCACAAGCCGTACCCGTCCAAGCTATCCCAATCACTCAAGTAGCACCCAACTCAACTTACCCAAATAAGAAACCTTACCTTGGACCTCACCCTCAATGTAACACCTGTTTTTATCACCATCCATCTACCTTACCTTGTCGACTATGTGCGAATTGTGGACGCTATGGTCATTTGAGCAAGGTTTGCCGCACCCCTCAAACCCAAATCTCACCCCCTACTCAAAACATGATCCAAACATATCAACAACCCCAATACCCCATGTTCCCATATGTTCGAGCTTGTTTCAATTGTGGCGACCCTACCCACTTTAGAAACACGTGCCCTCGATTGGTTAACATCATAAACGCCCAAGCTCAAGCAAACCCAATTTACCAAGCAAATCAAGGAAACCTAACCACTAGGCCACCAGCAAGAGGAAGAGTTTACAACATCAACGCCAATCCTGTTGAAGATAATGACGTCCCAAACGAACCACCCAACTAGTCTCCTTCACCAAAAATCAAGATTCAACTCCAACCGCTTAGTTTTTATGTTTTCTTTATGTTATCTCAATTTTCACGTGTCTCAATTATAAATTGGAAATTTATCCAAGGATCTTAACGCGAATTACTACTTCAGTTTTGTTTTTATACTCATTGATTTAACATTCATATCATCATACATCTCAACGTATTTCAATCTCAACATTTAAAGAAGTTGGGTTATGTCTCACTTCTACATAGACTAACCTCTCCATCATAACAAACGAGAGAGGTACTGTCATTATTCAAACATGTATACTATCAGAATTAAGACTCAAGCTTGGTTGATTGTGTTTGTTTATGTTTAGAGTCACATAGAACTAATCATAACTTACGGATAAAGCCAATGAAAACTTGACAAGAATATGGTGGATACGCCGCTAGTACTTCCTATATATAAGTATTCTTGCCAAAGGATCAGAGGCATTATCAGGCGGTTATGAGAAGTTCCATGTAGGATTTAGTATTGTCTTGGTTGAAGTTTGTTTTATACTCACTGATTTAGCATTCATATCATCTCATCATTTAAAGAAATTGTATTGTGTTCTATTTCTACATAGACTAACCTCTCCATCATAACAAACGAGAGAGGTACTGTCACCATTCAAACATGTATACTATCAGAATTAGGACTCAGACATTGGTTGTTGTGTTTATTTATGTTCTAGAGTCACATCATAGAACCAATCATAACTTACTGATAAAACCAATGAAAATTTGACAAGAATATGGTGGATACGCCGCTGGTACTTCCTATATATAAGTATTCTTGCCAAAGGATCAGAGGCATTGTCAGGCGGTTATGAGAAGTTCCATGTGGGTTTTAGTATTAGAAGTTTTGTTTTAGGATATAACCTTATCTTTCCAAACATATCAAAACTCTTGCGCATGAAATCATATTTAGTCAATCAACTCTGTTTATCAATATTCATTAACTTAGGCATCAAAAAGTGATTCCTGTAGCAGGGTACTCAACCCTTACAAGGAACGTTACCGCCTCAAACAAAAATTTAAACTCTTACTCCTTTCTAAGTATGTAACTGTCAAATTAAACACCATCCTTTTTAGACAAACATGCCACTACTTAAATTTCGGGACGAAATTTCTAAAAGTAGGGGATACTGTAACATCTGTAAAAAACCGGGTTAACCAAACCCGCTTCGTTTATTAACCGAACAACCAGTTAAAAATTTCGTTGCGTATTTAATGCTTAAATTAATTTTAAACGATACATAATTAATAAGTATATTAGAATATAAAATTTATATTTGAAAATGTATTAAAAATAGTGAAATAAAAATTAATTACTGATGCCGGGTTTCGAACCCGGGTCAGCCGAGAGTATCACAAGGACTTAACACTCCAACATCCAACCACTCCGCCACTTGTGATTCTTGTTAATTTATTGAAACAAATAATACATAAAATAAAATTGGAAATCAAACCCAGTCACTCAGCGCGCCCAAATCCGCAGATGCCGGAAAATACGCGAGATTTCGACGTTTTCTTTTGACTTCGGAATCATGCAAGTATAACGGACAATAATCATCGGTTATAACCGAAAAACTCAATCAATTTCATTCATGGACCATAATTCTCGTTCGAAACCGAAAATATAATTCAATCCGAGTTATACCTTATTCATCAGTTGTGCCCATGAGTTGTCTCACTTACACTCTCCAATTTGCTCAGAAAACTTCGCCGCAAGTCGCCAGAATCCCCTGCAAGTTAACCGGAAATTATCGCCAGAAAACCGAATTCACTCCATCCCTTCTGCTTACTCTAAAATAAGATCCTTAGAGCTCATACTGACATCACCCACACTCACCATAAACCCCTGAAGAATCTCTGTCGCAAGAAATTTCACTCGCCGGAATTCTCTGCAAGTCGCCGGAAAACCGAGACTTTCATCTACACGGTAAATACCTCGATTTTTTTCAGTTTCATTCCATTATGAGACAAATTCTAACATCACTCCATCACCCAGAATCAACCCCAGACGACATTGCCGGATTTTCTGTTTTCGCCGGAAAACTTCTGGAATTTCCAGAATCTCGCTGATAATCGGTATGATCATCTAAACATCCTGATAATCGTTGCTCAGTAATTAAATTTTATATCTAATCAATCAAACTGTTATTTGACCCGAACAGAGGAAGCTCACAAAACAGAGCCGGCGATCCTTGCCGGAGTTCTGAAAAAGACGACCTGTTCCGGTACTTTCTTTCCCCAAACCCTCTCCGTTCATTACCTTCCAATTGCTCTTAATATTCGTTAACCGAATTAAACAAGAAACAGTTGGTTTAACCGTTGTCTGTGTTTTGAACGAAGAAGACGAAGTCGTGTATGATATAAGATTAATTAAAATCGGTATTATAAACGGGTTAGACACACAGTCCAGCGGTGGACTGTGTGCAAACAATACGCATACGTCCCGAGTTCGATCCTAGACACACGCACATTCGCTGTAATAAAAATGTTCTTTTTTTTAAACCGAACCGGATCCACACGCAGTAAGATGTTAAGTATAAGAAAAACCAGAATAATTACCAAGTTAGACACACAGTCCAGCGGTGGACTGTGTGCCAAACTAAACCACTGGTCCCGGGTTCGAGACCTGTGGTGAGCACCGAGTCGATACCATTAAATCCTTTTTAAAATAAATGATTTTCGGATTAACTTAAATAGTGTATAAATATAATTAAAAACAGAAATATTTCGGGTTAGACACGTAGCTCAGTTGGTAGAGCTACGTGCACGCGTACGGGAGGTCACGGGTTCGAGTCTCACTCAGTGCAAATATATACTCGACCGAACCGGTCAACGGTCAACAGTCTCGGTCAAAGTCAAAAAGTTAACAATTTTTATTTTATTTATTTATTTATTTAATTAATTTAAAAATCAATTAAAAATACTTAAAAATAATGTTTTTAAAGTTAGAAAATAGCCTTAAACTCACAAAAATATATCCAAAAATCCTACTAAAATTGATTAATAAAATCCGTTTATTTACCGAACCGTTATGTTATTATCTAGGTTAGTTTCTCTCGTGGTTAAATCCAAATTCGTGCGCATTCATAATCAATCCAAGAAACGCAACCACTATGAGTGAATTCTTACAAACTCCCCTTTTTATTCACGTTTTGGGGTGTATGTCGCTTAAACTAATTCGTTAATTCAAACTCGTGCTATACCATATTATGATCTAAACTTAGAATGTAAATATTGTTTGTATTTATGTATTACATATTGTCAAGTTGTATGCAAATTATTTGTTAGGCCCATCAGTTACTCGTGGAAGACGAGTTGAACAACGGTGCCTTAAAACTCATTCATTAGGCCCATCAGTTCGTAGAACAACGCGTGCCTCAAAACTCATTCATTAGGCCCATCAGTTCCTCGTGGGAGACGAGTTGAACAACGCGTGCCTCAAAACTATCTATTATTGTATGTGTGTGCATTATTTATTATTAAGTGTTTTGTGAATAAATTTACATCTACATTTACTCATATGTGGTTATGCACTTTATTTTATAATCAATTCAATAAACTTGTTTAAATGTTTTTCATAGGATTCACTCGCCAACTTTTTGTTGATCCAAAAACCATTTTTACACATGATTCAGGTGAACAGGATGAAGCAAGGAAAACATAGGGAAAGTGTCTTAGAAGAAAATTAATGAAGGGTAGAAAGATGTGTAGAACATGATGTACTAGTATGATTTGATTGTATGACCTTCTTTAATAATGTAATAATAAATATGAAACGTTATAATAAATGTCATGAGCTTTGATGAAAACCCAATCATGCCCCGATCACCTTTTCCGCTACGGGTCGGGGTGTGACACGACGTTTTCTAAAACCAAAACTGGCCGTTTTATTTAAAATACATATAAATATATATATATATATATATATATTAAGGACAAACAAAGCCATAATATTAAACCCCATCCCCACACTTGAACTTCGCATTGTCCCCAATGCGAAACCCAAAGTAAAGAAAAAGGAGGGTAACACTCCCCTGTAGAAGATGAAGATGGATGCTTAGCCCCCGATTCGACGTATCGACCGCTGCTTGTTTTGTGTTTCCAAACGTGCATGAACGTCACTCTAATACACAACACAAGACAGTACATCTGATCGCAAAATATAAACATGAAATAGATAATAATAGTTCATACATAACGAGAAATAAAATGTCTGAAAATTAAAAATTACATAACCGAGGGTGTTTAAATAAGAGCAAAATGACACCCATAAATAAAGATAATAAACTACTAAAGGATAGATCGCAACACCAAGCACCTACGCGTCCCACTACTCATCATCCTCATCATCATGTCCAGTACCGGATGGACCCACCCCTCCACAAGACTGGTTCCCAAATAGGAAATGTGGCAGGTCGCCAAAGTAGTTTGGGAAGGCGTTGTGAAGACCACCAAAGATATAGGAAAATCCCGCCTGCACTTCCTGTCGCATGTAATCCTGATTGAGTTGCATCTGCTGGAACTGCTGGTAAAACTCAGGATATGGTGTGATGTTCGGTGGCCAATCGTGCGGCTGGTGTTGGTGTTGCTGATGCTGCAGTGAGTACTTCGGTGAATGCTCAAAACCCTCCTCATGCACAGGCATGTCGTGCATGATGGCATCTCCTCCTTCGTTACCTAGAGCTGCCGGTAACGGATCCCAATCTAGTTGTTCAATCCTTTAAGTCTTGGACCATCATCAATGTCCACAACCAAACCTACAGCCCTTAACGAGCGGATATCAACTGCATAACCCTCGTCCATCATTGTCAGCCCGACTACAACATCGTGAGTCATAATGCCCAGTGCGTAGGCGAGTTGGGTGACATACTCACCCCCATGGATCTCACTGCTCGGGGTTCTCCCCAAGATTTTAATAAAAAACTCCGCCAAACACGCCGCTAGGTTTATGTGGACCCCCTCCGCGAGCGCATAAAGGTATATAACATCAGGTGTTGGACAGTTTCCCCCACTGTCCATGCACCCTGCGATAGTTTGACTGATAATATGGTGAAGAACCCGTATAAGTGGGTCCCTCAACCATGATGCCTTTGCCAAGCTAGGCACGTAGACTGGTCAGTCGACTACCCTTGCCCAAAAGGCCGCACGCTCCCGTTCATTTGGAAAGGTGTAAAGATCAGTGAATAGCTCGGAGTTTATTTCATCTTTCGTGTAGATCCCTAGCTTCCTTCCCAACTTGGCAACAGTCCAGTTGTGCCATCGACCACCCAATCGAAAGGTTATCCTTTTCTTCCTTCTAAAATCTGGGCTTTGACTCGCCTTAGGTTTTTCATAGGAGTAAGTCGTGAAAAACTCTAAGGTAAGTTCCTGATAAATCGGTCGGTTGATATTGAGTAGCCGAGCGAATGGAAGCAATAACATATTTTGTAGCCTCTCTGATTGGTTTAACTCTTCCATAACGTCCCATCTTAGACGTTTTGGTGTGCCAAATTGGTGTCGGTGTTGCCACATTTCATTGAGCGCGGTGAGGTAAAGGTAATTTTTAGGGTTGTTTTGATCAAACTGGAGGAATAGGTGATTCATCTGCATGAGGAAATAGGTTAGAAACATGCCAAATGGAAAAAATTCTGAGCCGAGCAGCCTAAAATAGCGTTGCGAAGGTTTTGTTTTGGATCTGGGTGATTGGCACGGTCGTGCCAAGTGTGGCATGGTCGTGCGGCCTGTTGCACTGGCAGTGCCAGTGCTGGTGCAACACAGATCCTCGCAACTCATTGGATCAGCACGACCGTGCCACAGCATGCACGACCATGCGACTCCGAAAACCAGTTTTCATTAACAACTCAGTCAGCACTACCGTGCGTGTGCAGAAACTGCTCATCACAGCCCCAATCACCAAAATATACAAATTCCTCCCAAGTTTAACAAGTTTTCGGGTGATTGGGTGGTAGAATGCCGACTATTGTTCATGATACATGCAATTTCTTCAAGGGTTAGGGTTTCGTATGTGTTTATGAAGAGAATCCCAAAATTTCTTGAAGAAATTAAGAACCCTAAGTCTAAAACAAGATAAACACAAGAAATCTGGAGAAATTCGTACCTTGAGTGAAGAATTGAAGAGATCTTGCAAAGAGTGCACAAGTTTTTGAGGGGAAAGTGGTCTGGAATGGGGGTGCGCTAGGGTTTCAAAGTTATGAGAAGTTAATTGCAGAAACATGCCTTAAATACCCTCTGGGAAAACTGTTCCCGCGCACGAGCACGGTCGTGCGACTCTGGAGTCACCCTGTAATTGCACCAGGTTAGTGGGTGGCACGGTAGTGCCAACCCTTGTGTTGATTTAGATTGGCACGACCGTGCCAATGGTGGCACGACCGTGCGAGACCTGCAGATCAGCAGATTCTTCACAAAACCTAGTTTCGGAGGCTGTTTTGACCAATTTCCACCACTTTTGCAAGATACAACTTGTTTGAACGTTATAGTGACTCAGAATCTTCGCTCGGTATGATTAAAAACTGTACAAACAGACGAGAAATCATAAATTTACGCTAAAACGGCAAAAATAACACAACATAAAAATAAGACAATATTACCCCTAGGCGTGAGAATCACGCGTGCTACATTTTTAATCGCCGGGTCGATAGCATAGACTCTCCTCCCCACACTTATTCATGCGTGTGGGGTGTGGAGTTCGATAACCTCCACCGTCGACTCGACCTGCCCGGAAACATAAAGCTTTAGTCTTTGGTCATTCACTTTGAAAGTTACGCCATCCGCATTCTCAATCACGACGGTTCCATACGGGAACACCTCTTTCACCGTATATGGTCCCGTCCATCTCGAATGTAACTTTCCCGGAAATAAATGCAACCGCGAGTTGTAAAGCAAAACAAGGTCTCCCGCTTGGAATTGTTTGTGGTCCTTCAAGCGCTTGTCGTGCAACCTCTTGGTCCATTCCTTATACAACACGGAATTCTCATAGGCGTGATTTCACAACTCCTCAAGCTCATGGATTTGTAAAAACCAGTCTTCAGCTATGCTTTTTAAGTCCAAGTTTGTTGTTATTAGAGCCCATATTGCCTTATGCTCTAACTCCACCAGTAGATGGAACGCTTTTCCGTAAACCAACCTAAAGGGAGTAGTCCCGATAGGAGTCTTGTAGGTTGTCCTAAAAGCCCAAAGAGCCTCATCTAACTTCTCCGACCAATCCTTGCGGTTTTGACCAACCGACCGCTCAAGGATTCTCTTCAACCCCCGGTTCGTGACCTCCACTTGCCCACTTGTTTGCTGATGATAGGGCTTGGCTAACCTATGGTGAAAACCTTATCGGGACAAGGCTCTCTCGAGCTGAGTATTGCAGAAATGTGTCCCTCGGTCACTGGTAAGTGCCTTCGGTGCACCAAACCGGGCAAACAAACTCTTTAAATACCTCACGACCACCCTAGCATCATTGGTGGGCAAAGCTTGCGCCTCCGCCCACTTCGACACATAATCTACCGCCACCAGGATGTACTTGTTCCCGTGTGAGGGAGGAAACGGGCCCATGAAGTCGATACTCCATATACCAAAAACTTCACATACCTGAATCCAATTATGAGGCATCTCATTACGTGCGGATATATTTGTGGCCCTCTGGCACGCATCGCACGCACTGACCCATCTTTGCGCGTCACAGAATATTGTCGGCCAATAAAATCCGAAGTCTAGCACCTTTTTCGCGGTGAAATTTAGCACCTGATGCCTTCCAGTAGGTCCCTCGTGACAACGGCGCAAAATGTCAGTCGCCTCCTTCCCAGACACACACCTACGGATCACTTGGTCCGCTCCAACACGAAACAGGTAAGGATCGTCCCATATGTAATGCTTAAGATTCGTGAAGAATTTCCTTTTCTGCTGATGCATCAATCCTTTAATACGGATCCCACACGCAAGGTAGTTCGCAAAATCAGCAAACCAAGGCGACTCATCACTCACCTCCACACTCATGAGAAACTCGTGGGGGATATTGTCATCTATCGGCTCCTCCCGCGCACTCTCTGCTTCTCCATGCTCGAGTCTAGAAAGATGATCCGCTGCAACATTCAACGAACACTTTTTATCCTGAATCTCGATATCGAACTCCTGTAGCAACAAAATCCATCTGATAAGACGTGGTTTAGCGTCTTGCTTGCTGAATAGGTATCGGATGGCCACGTGATCGGTATAAAAAATCGTTTTGGACAACACTAAGTATGATCTAAATTTATCAAACACGAAAACTACCGCCAAAAGCTCCTTTTCCGTAGTAGTGTAATTATCCTATGCATCATGTAGAGTCTTGCTGGCGTAGTAGATAGGGTGAATGGGCTTGTCCTTTTGTTGTCCTAAAACTACCCCTATCGCATAGTCGCTTGCATCGCATATAATCTCAAACGGTAAAGTCCAATCTGGTGCAAGCAAGATAGGGGCCTCCACAAGCTTTTGCTTAAGAAGGTCGAAAGCCTTCAAGCATTCATCACAGAATCTAAACTGAACATCCTTCTCCAACAGACGGGTCATAGTTCTCGAGATTTTTAGAAGTCTTTAATGAATCGTCTATATAACCCGGCATGACCAAGGAAACTCCGAATCGCTCTCACTGAGGTAGGAGAGGGAAGTCGAGAAATGATGTCAGCTTTTTCTGGATCGACTTCTATCCCAGCTTTAGAAATCTTGTGTCCTAGAACTATGCCCTCTCTTACCATAAAATGTCATTTCTCCCAGTTTAGGACAAGATTTGTCTCCTCGCACCTCTTCAACATTTTCTTCAAATTCTCCAAGCATTGATCAATGGAATCCCCGAAAACTGAAAAATCATCCATGAACACCTCCATGGAATCCTTGATCATGTCATGGAAAATCGCAACCATGCAGCGCTGGAAGGTAGCCGGTGCATTGCACAACTCGAAAGGCCTACGCCGGTAGGCAAATGTGCCAAAGGGGCATGTGAAGGTAGTCTTCTCCTGATCCTCAGAAGTGATCGAAATTTGAAAATACCCGGAGAACCCATCTAGAAAGCAGTAATATGACTTCCCCGATAGACGTTCCAACACCTGATCGATGAATGGAAGAGGGAAGTGGTCCTTACGGGTGGCGTCCTTGAGTTTGCGATAATCAATGCAAACGTGCCATCCCGTGACTGTCCGGGTCAGAATAAGCTCATTCCTCTCATTCGTAACTGCCGTCATGCCACCCTTTTTGGGCAATACCTGTACCGAACTAACCCAAACCGAATCGGAGATAGGATAAATCAAGCATTCATCTAACAATTTTATTACCTCCTTTTTGACAACTTCTTGCATGTTCGGGTTTAATCGCCTCTAAGGCTGTGAACAAGGCTTATAATCATCCTCCATAAGAATCTTATGAGTACAGAAGGAAGGATTGATTACCTTGATGTCCATGATCTTCCACGCTAAGGCTTTTTCTTATGAAGTCGCAGTACATCGAGAAGTTTGCTCTTTTCCTCGTCCAATAAAGAAGATGAAATGATAACCGGCAGACGGCGCTCCTCTTCTAGAAATGCATACTCGAGATGTTGCGGAAGCTCCTTAAGCTCTAAGGACGGGGGATCTTCAACCAAAGGCTCCGACTTCTCCTCAACTCCATGATGAATTTCCGTAAATCGGTCCGGACTCTGGGAACCATCATCACCAATCTGATGGACTGATTGCTCTAAGTAGTGGCCCTCCTGCATAGTGCCATCTAGGTTCCCACACAATAGATGTGTGTCCGAATCAATCACCTCGATCGTTCCCTGGAAATGGGTGCTCACATACGTGTCGACAATGTCAACATAGTATAGCGCATCTTGCTTTGACCGCTTGATGTCAAAGGTCACATGTTCATCATTCACTCGGAGTGTAATCTGGCCCGCGGCTACATCTATGATCGTCCGGGCAGTATTCAAGAATGGCGTCCGAGCATCAAAGGCACCCTAGAATCCTCATCCGTATCCAAGATAACGAAATCCACTGGAAATACAAACTTGTCAATCTTGACAAGCATATTCTCCACAAACCCACGTGGATACTTGATAGAACGGTCAGCTAGTCGAATGCTCATCCTCGTAGGTGAAGGCTCACCTAGATCCAATTTAGCAAAAACCTTATAGGGCATAAGGTTGATGCTTCCTCCCAGATCCGCCAACACGTGACTAACCGATATATTGCCAATAAGGCACGAAAGAGTAAAGCTGCCTGGGTCTCCCATCATCGTAGGCAGACGATTTTGAAGAATAGCTGAGCAACTCTCATTCATAACAACACCAGACATATCCTCAAGTTTTTGCTTGTTTGAGAAGATGTCCTTCAAGAACTTCGCATACTTGGGCATTTGGGCTAGGGCCTCAACAAATGGCATGTTTATATGTAACTGCTTGAATAGCTCGAGAAACTTACCATATTGTTCTTCGTTCTTTTGCTTCTTAAGCCTGCTCAGATATGGAACTGGAGGAGTATAATCTTTGTCTGGCTCACAGGGCTGTGTGGTACTTGCTGGGTCTGGCCTAGTGTCCACCTCGCCCGAAGCATCAGTCTGGACCATCTCAGTCATCAGTGGTGAGGCCGATATGTCAGGTCCCGTGGTTTTCCCACTCCTCGTCATTACGGCATTAACATACCCTCTTGGATTCGGCTCTGTATTGCCTGGAAGACCGCACGGAGGTCTCTCCGACATCATTTTGGCCAACTGCCCTACTTGATTCTCAATGTTTTGAATTGAGGCCTTCTGACTCCGCATTTCTCCCTCATGAGCTAAGAAGCGATCCTCACTTTGTTGATATCGCTTTTCAGCTAGCTGATTTGCACTAGTCAAGCTGCCGAGAAGTTGGGCCATCATCTCCTCCAACTTAGAATTATCTTGAGGGGCTTGTTGCTGCAAACTGCTCCCGGCACCCTGATTTTGATAAGAATAAGGACGGGACTGGAAGGATTGATTGTAAGGCTGGAAAGACTGGCCTTGAGCCTGCTGTGGTGCTGGAGCTCGCTGATTGTATCCGAGCGGGTTTTGGTTACGCGTGTTTGCTCTCCACCCAAAGTTCGGGTGATTTCTCCACCCGGATTGTACGTGTTGCTGAAAGGATTATTTTGCAGCCTCACTTGATTACCAATAAAGTCTACCTCCTCCTGGCCCGCAAACATAACTCCTTGGGCACACGCACCTTGCTCGTGCGAAACTCCACATTGTTCACATCCAGAACTGGCTTGAGCTACAGTCTGGGACTTATCAAACTTTGCAGCCAACGCCGAAATCTGTGCACTGATAGCCATGTAGTCATCAACAACATGAACTCCTGGGCGAGATGATGTCCGACTCCTCTCTCCACCATGACGTGAGCTTGACTTCAACGCAAGTTTCTCGATAATCGCGTAAGCTTCATTAGGCGTCCTCGTTCCTAGATTGCCATCTGCGTAAACATCCAACCGCTCCTGTGCGTCATAGTTGAGGCCTTGGTAAAAAGTCAGAACTAACTGCCTGCTAGAGAAACCATGGTGTGGAACATCAAGTAGTAAATCTTTAAATCGTTCATAGGCTGCATGTAATGACTCTCCTTCATCCTGTTTAAACGTCATGATCCGGTTCCTCAACTTCGTCGTCTTCTCTGGAGGAAAGTATTTCTGCATGAATAACAGTGCCATTTCATCCCAAGTTCTAATAGAACCTGCTGGAAGTGACAGAAGCCAGGATCTAGCTCTATCCCTCAGTGAGAACGGAAATAATCGCAACCGAACCGCGTCGTCCGAAATATCCCGTATCTTGAAAGTTGAGCACACCTCAAGAAAAGAAGCAATATGTCGACCAGGATCCTCATGCGCTCGACCATCAAACTGCACAGAATTTTGTACCATATTTATAATACTAGATTTTATTTCAAAGTTAGGCGCTAATACCGGAGGGAGAGCAATGCTTGGCTCCAAGCCTCCACCACCGGGTTGGTGTTACTCGTTCAGCGGTCGATCATCGTCCGCCATGGTTGTGCTTCCCTCGTCTTCCGAGCTCTCGGTCTCGGAGGATACCTCCGACTCCTCCCTAGCTGCCTCCAATTGCAGCGCAACCGCACAAGATCTCTCTTGAAGTCGCCTTCTGAAATCACGCTCGGGTTCGTCGGATGGTTGAGCAACGGGGGGTGAGGACATCAACCTATAAGTATTCTGTTTTTTTTCTGCTGTGAAAACACTGAATTTTCTGTTTAAGGGCTGAAATATTTCCCAAAAATTTAAAAATAGACCGAAAACTTCATGAAATTCATAAACTAGTAAAATATTTGAACCGGTTAAGACAAAAGTGATTTTTTGGTTCCGAAAACTCAAGAAATTAACGAATAATTAGTTCAAATTCGAACAAATAAATGAAATAAAAAACTTGGCAAATATTTAAAACAAGCTTGAAAACTAATAAATCAAATCAAATCAATATATTAACAAACAAATAAATGAATGAATGAATGAACTAGAAAATATTTACGAATATTCACAAGTATGTACACCGATAAAATATTGACTTAGGTCGTTCCTAAAGCTCGCCACATCCCCGGCAACGGTGCCAAAAACTTGATGTGTTCGTGTATATATATATTTTTACAATGAATTTACACAAGATTCGGTTTTAAATTTATAAAAATGATTTATACTTCAACATTAAAACACACACGAAAGGGCAAGTGTACCCCGTCATATATGTAGTAAAGTATCGATCCAAGGATGCGGGCGGAGATGATAATACTAAACCTTTGTCATTATTCTACCGGTAGAAAAGATAAGTGGGTAAATTGTTTAGACTAGAAAATGACTAAAACATAATCTTTTGTTTTTTTTTCTTTTTAAAAACATAATAGACTCCAAATATAAAAAATATAAATATAGCCTTGCTTTATGAACAACCAGAATATGTCAATTAAGTCGGATATGTCACTAAGTCACTTGGTCAATTTTCCATTTTTCAAAGACAATTAGTATCCCTTTCGGGAATCCTAACATGACAACTCTTCGGAAAGTTGAAACGATAAACACACTTTAACCACCTAAAATTGTTCTTTAACGCCCTATTGATTACTATTTATGAAAATCCCTTAAAATAAGTTAGTCATCTGTTAAGAGTTTTCTAACCTCACTTAATCAAGGAAAGCTACACCGATTAACACAATGTAGCCACCGAGACAAGCATAACCTAGATTAAATCACAACCGAGTTCATTTTACAAATATTAGACATAAATCCACTAAGAAAGCAATTTCGGCCTAATTTACTAACAAAGCTATAGTTTATGTTAAGAATTCATAACAACACCATCTAACCCCCTAAGGTCCTTCCGTGAGGGAAAGCATTCTTGATTAATCTTAATTACCCATTATTAACCCAATACCCATTTCTAGTTTCATGGGGTAAACATTTTAACAAAGCTAAAAGTTTACTAATACATGATTAATTAAGCTTCTTCTTTCAAATATCCTAACTAACCACATACTAATCATCCAAGATAATTAACTATAATCAAGAATCCAACATCAATAATCAAGGATTAACATAAAAAGTTGTTAAGTGTCATTATAAACATGATTAACATTTAATGGTTGTTTAACAAGGAAGAATTGATAATGTTTTTGCCATGAGGCTACAATACTATATAAAGAACAATCTAATGCTTGAATCATAACAAAAACATGGAAAGAACCAAGGATCAAACCATAAACAAGCTCTAGATTGATGATTCGGATGGTAGCGGAGCTTCTTGGCATAAAAGAGGCTTGATTCGGAGTAAAACTAATTGTTACGAAGCCCAGGAATCGCCACAAGAGCTCCCAAAAATCCCGAGTTACGATCTGAAGTGAAACTGCTGTTTTTTATAACCTTTTCAATCGGCACGGTCGTGCTAATAAAGTGCATGACCGTGCACTGTTCAGCGTATCTTGTGACGTCAGCAGATCTAGGCAGTCGGCAGTGAGTGGCACGGCCGTGCCAGGTGTGGCACGGTCGTGCGTCTTCGGTCTTCAGGTCGCACTGCCAGCTGCACTGGCAGTGCTCTCGAGGAATCTGGAGCGGCACAGTAGTGCAAGGGCTCGCACCCTAGGATCCTGGTGGCACTGGCAGCTGCACTACCAGTGCAGCGTCTGTCTCCGCATCGACACGGTGGTGCCAGTTGTGGCACGGCCGTGCAACTTGATCTGCAGTCCACATATCTTCGTAAGCAGTCCACATATCTTCGTAACTTCATCGTCTCGCTCAGAAAGTCCAATTTTTCTTCTTTTTCTGTTCCAAAACGCTGTTTAGGGCCTGTAAACCAAAACACACCTGATTAAGTACCAAAACCTCGGTTTTATGGCGGAAAACGCGTTAAATGGGGTAGAATGGGGGACTAAAATGTGTGTATTTTAACATATATCACTCTCCCATTGATGTTCTTTTTTTCTAACAATTTTTTCAATATCCAGGACCGAAGAACAACAGAGGTCAAGGGGAACCTGTGAGAAATATTTCTATGTCCTCTTGCAAAGTCACAAGTCTCTTATTATTGCTTTGTCCGCCTCGCATATTCGTGCTTCTTTTGATAAATGGCATAGTCATTTAGGACATGTCTTATTTGATATTTTTTTTATTTTGAATAAACTTGGACATGTCTTATTTACATATATTTTACTTAAATCGGGTATATTCATCTTGTCAATTATCAAAAGCGCATCGTTTACCCTTTAGTGAAAACACTAAACGAGCATCACATATTCTTGATCTTATCCATTGTGATCTTTGGGGTCCCGCACCCTTTACGTCCACTGATGGGTAATGATACCATGTAATATTTGTGGACGATTTTTCAAGATTCACTTGGTTCTATCCATTAAAAGCTAAATCCGACTTTTTCCATACGCTTATGGTTTTTCTAAATTTTGTTCAAAATCAATTTCATAAAACCATCAAAGTGTTTCAAAGCGATGGTGGAACGAAATTTACAAACAATCAAGTACAAACTCTTTTTCAAAAACATAGCATTCATCATCCGCTCTCTTGTCCTCAAACACCCCAACAAAATGGACGAGCTGGACATAAACGTCGTCATATAACCGAAATGGGGTTAGCCATGATGTTTAATGCCCATGAACCGACTAGTTTGTGGCTTGATGCTTTCACTTCAGCCATTTACATTACTAATCTTTTACCACCACCACTTCTCAACAACAAATCTCCCTTTGAGAACATTTTCAAATGTTAATTTTCGTGTTTGGGTGCCGAGCTTTCCCATATCTTAGAGACTACACCAAAAAACACTTTTACCAAGAAGTGGCTCATGTATATTTATTGGGTATAGCTAGAAATACAAAGGCAAGTGATGCCTAGACCCCACTACTTCACGAATCTATAGAACCCGTCATGCAAAGTTTGATGAAGACACTTTTCCATTCTCGGGTGTTGTCTCTCAAATTGATGATGCCACAATTGTCTTTTCAAACTCTAATGACACCCTTCCGTCTCCAACCGCCATCACTCCCTCACCAAAAAAAATATATCCTAGCCAACAAACACCTCACCCATTCCAAGTATGTGTGGCATTTGTCCTCAAAATTCACACAGTGCACTTACCACCTGAAGGTCCGTGATCAGGCGGTTCTAGACGGAAGTTAGTGGATAAATGTATATAACAGTTTCGGTAGAATGTTATTACAGAATGGAGTAGAAGTAGAATGCAGCGGAAGTCTTCATTTATACCGAAAGAGTATACATCTTTATAAGTCCAGCTGCCGGAGTTCCTGGAGAGAATCCGGTAGCACCTCCCCGTAGGGATGCCAAAAACTTAAATGACAAATGAACACACACATATATATAGGGAGACAAGTTCGCCCGAATGTGCTATGGTCAAGTTCGGGCGAACTTGTCCTTCACAGGACAAGTTCGGGCGAACTTGACTAAAGGCACATCAAGTTCGAGCGAACTTGACCAATACAGGTCAAGTTCGGGCGAACTTGATCCCTTTTACACTGAAATCTCTGTATTTTGGTCGTGTGTATGATTCTAACCTACACAATATTCAACACACGCTCTATCTAACCTATTCGACAAGTGACGAACACCAGGTGCACCAACACCACCCCACATATTTCCTACACCTCAACTCAAAATCAAATCCAACTTCAAATCTAAACTACATCAGCCTCCAACGAAGCTCAACAATCTCCATCTCCACTCAGCCCACCTCCCACATCACCTGAGCCCATCCCTAACCAGCCCACTTTGCCAAATGTCGCAACCCGGGAGCGGGAGCTACGAGACACGGAGCCGGTGGTATCGGTGTTTATTAATTTGGCAGCAGAATTAAAACATCACGATCGTAGTTAGGAAATATTATCAGGGTTTCAAAACACCAACTTTTTATAAATAAACAAATGGGACAAAGCCCAAGTTTCAAGTACAATGCATTTCTAGGGATAAACCCTAATTTATGGAAAACATAAACTCCTATTTATTTAGGTAACTTTTATTGCCACTTTTCTAAGCCTTTAGTGCTCTCCAGCTGGCTTCTATTAACTTCACATTAAGTTACCTGAAACGCGTTTAAAAACATTTTATCAGCAAGAAATACTGGCGAGTGCATTCTAGTTTAATCAAAACAAGTTTTGTAACTTTACAGGATTGAGAGCATCCGCATTTAAAATGTTATATCTACCCCATTACTCAATCAGTACTGTTACACCTGACTTGTGGGTCATGTTACCCATAGGCAAACTCTTCGTCCAATGGTAACAGATTCAAATTTGTATACAAAACCCCAACATACCGGCAGTAATTGTAGAATACATATACTCAATCACTGTTAAGCATAATGAAAACATTTGAGGTTTTGGTAAAACAGTTTGACTCACAAAAAGATTTACAAAAAGAGAATGTACCACTTTGAAAACTTAGGTATTGCTACGGATTTCCTGGTGACAATTCTTGATTACTTTCCTGGGTGTCTATTAAAACATACAATGCACATGTGCTAGTAAATTAACCCAAGTCACTTTAGCCATACAACACAAGACAGAACCCCAACGGATCTTAGTCAGGCAGAGCCTTGACATGCTTCGGTGGGTCCTAAATCAATCGGGTAGAATGCCCATACAACACGAGATAGAATCCCAACGGACTTAGTTGGGCAAAGCCTTGACATGTGTTGGTGGGTTCTAAATTGGCTAGGGTAACGAATTAGTGATCTGGGGTTAAGATACTTACAGTAGGCAGCGTTTCGTAGGTTTAGGGGTTTAGGGGGCGTTGTTCAGAGAAACGGGGATAGAGAGAGTATACGACCGAATTGTGCGTTCGAAAGTGAGTAGATTTCTCAGTCCCAGGCCGGGCCTTATATAGGCCAGTTTGGCCTCTCCCGCGCGTCGCGCAGGATTTCTGGTCCCCTCTCGCGTGGCGCCTGAGACACCCAGCTAGGCTAGGTTAGCCTCGCAATGAGTATAGGCTGGCCACTTGTCGCGAACGGAGAAAGGTTTCACCTGGCCTCTCCCGCGTGTTGTGACAGAGATGAAGGTCTCTGGCGCGTGGCGCCTGGACTGCCCAGGTGAGTCTGCTTCGTTTTGCGTGCCGTGTCATGGTACGCGTGTCCGGTTCTTTGTTTCGGCTCAGTTTGAGGTGTTTTGGAGAGTTGTTACATCCTTCCCACCTTGTTTTAAATCTCGTCCTCGAGATTCACTGGAATAGGTGTGAATATTTCCTTTGCATTTCTGACTCTAGGTCCCATGTGTATTCTGGTCCTCTATTTGAATCCCATTTTACTTTAACCAGAACTAACCGCTTGCGTTTGAGATTCATGATTTTTCTATCTTCAATTTGAATGGGTTTTTCTACAAACTTAAGTTTCTCATTTACCTCTATATCTTGAAGAGGTATCACCAATGATTCATTCGCTAAGCATTTCTTGAGATTATATACATGTAATACATCATGTATTCCGGCCATTTCCTCTGGTAATTGTAGCTGATAAGCTACTGGCCCTATTCTAAAGGTCCAACATATCTTGGGGTTAGCTTTCCTTTCTTACTGAATCTCACAACTCCTTTCCATGGCGAGACTCTCAATAGTACCTTATCTCCAACTTGAAATTCCAAGGGTTTACGTCTGTTATCTGCATAACTCTTTTGACGATCTCGGGTTGCTTTCAGTCTTTCCTTGACTTGAATGATCTTGTCAGTTGTTTCTTGCACAATTTCCGGACATGATAGTTGCTTTTCTCCAATTTCTGCCCAACATACTGGTGTTCGACATTTTCGTCCGTAGAGTGCTTCAAAGGGTGCAGCATTGATGCTGGTATGATAACTGTTGTTGTAGGAAAATTCTATCAAAGGTAAATGTTCATCCCAATTTCCCCCAAACTCAATTACACAGGCTCTTAACATATCCTCCATTGTTTGAATTGTTCTTTCACTTTGACCGTCTGTTTGAGGATGATATGCTGTACTAAGATTTAGTCTAGTTCCCATTGCTTTTTGGAAACTTGTCAAAAAATGCGAAGTAAAACGGTTTTCCCTGTCAGACACAATAGATAAAGGAATTCCATGCAATAAAACTATTTCATTTACATATAACTTGGCTAACTGTTCCAAACTGAAAGTTTCCTTCATTGGTAAGAAATGAGCAGATTTGGTCAATCTGTCTACGATCACCCAGATTGCATCATTACCTTTTCGTGTCTTAGGTAGTTTAGTAACGAAGTCCATAGTTGTTAATTCCCATTTCCAAATTGGCATTTCCAATTGTTGTATAATCCTGAAGGTTTCTGATGTTCAGCTTTAACCTGTGAGCAGGTTATACATTTGGCAACGTAATTTGCTACATCCTTTTTCATTCCTATCCACCAGAAATTCTTTCTTAAGTCTTTATACATCTTATCACTTCCAGGGTGCATTGTATACTTAGTCTTATGGGTTTCCTCTAAAATTCGATTTCGTAGGTCTCCTTGGATAGGAATCCAAATCCTTTCCTTATGGATCTCCAAATTCCATATGTTCCTTTTTCTAATTCCTTAATCATTCATTTTAATCCTTGAGCATCGTCCTTGATTGCGGTTTCCTGTACTTGCTTAATTTGCTCATTTAAATCTATCTGCAGGTTTAGTCTAAGAGAGCGTACTCTTTTCGGCTTCTCATGATACTTTCGACTTAAAGCATCAGCTACCACGTTCGCCTTTCCTGCATGATATTGGATATCATAATCTTAATCACTAAGGATTTCCATCCATCATCTCTATCTCATGTTTAATTCCTTTTGTCCAAAGGCATATCTTAAACTCTTATGATCTGTGAATACAACGAACTTACTACTGTAAAGATAGTGTCTCCAAATCATAAGGGCAAAAATTATTGCTCCTAATTCTAAATCATGGGTGGTATAGTTTTCTTCATGATTCTTAAGTTGTCTAGAGGCATAAGCAATTACTTTTTGACATTGCATCAGCACACATCCATATCCTAACTTAGATGCATCACAATAAACTACGAAGTTTTCTGTTCCTTCTGGCAAAGCGAGTATTGGTGCGTTGGTTAACTTTTGCTTCAAAATCCTGAATGCTTTTTCTTGCTTTGGTCCCCATTCAAACTTAACTGATTTGCAAGTTAGCTTGGTTAACGGAATGGCTATCCTAGAAAAATCTTGAATAAAACGTCTATAATATCCCACCAATGCAAGAAAACTTCTTATTTCCGTTGGTGATTCTGGGACCTTCCATTTGGTAATTGCTTCGATCTTTGTGGGATCTACATGAATTCCTTTGTGGTTTACCAAATGTCCAAGGAATTGTACTTCTTGTAACCAGAATTCACATTTTGAGAATTTCGCATAAAGCTTTTCCTTTCTCAGCAATGTCAGGAGTATACGCAAATGTTCTGCATGATCTTCCTTACGCTTAGAGTAAATTAGAATATCATCTATAAAGAAAATTATGAATTTATCCAGGTATGGTTTACATATCCTGTTCATCATGTCCATAAATGCAGCTGCGGAACTGGTTAAACCGAACGGCGTGAATGTAAATTCATAATGACCGTACCTGTTCTGAAAGCAGTTTAGGTATGTCCTCTTCCTGCACTTTCAACTAATGATATCCCAAGCGTAAGTCTATCTTAGAAAAGAATCGGGCTCCTTGGAGTTGATCGAACAAATCACCAATTCTCGGCAATGGGTACCGATTTTTGATTGTTACTTTATTCAATTCTCAGTAGTCAATGCACATACGCATTGATCCGTCTTTCTTCTCAACAAATAACACCGGTGCTCCCCATGGAAATGAGCTAGGTTGTATAAAACCTTTCTCTAGTAATTCGTCCAATTGCTTCTTCAATTCCTGCATCTCTGTCGGTGCTAGGCGATAAAGTGCTTTGGCAATCAGTGTTGTTCTTGGTATTAGGTGAATTCTGAATTCAACCTCTTGATCTGGCGGTAATCCAGGCAACTCTTATGGGAAAACATCGGAGAACTCAGATATTACGGGAATATCTTTAATTCTTTTCCTTTAGTGTTAATGATTATGGAAATCATATACACCATTCCTCCTTTCCGTATATAATGTAACACCTAGTAATTTCCTGTCCAAGTAAATCCCGACACGTGTACCGCTGTTCCTCTATTGCCACGTGTTGTCGAGAGGGACCAAAAGCGTCGCTATGTTATTATTGTAACCTCTGAACAACGTATGACAAAGTTGAGGAATTAAAAGTGTCAACATGTTTAATTATACCTCTGAGTGACCATTTGTCGGAACCGGAACTTAACGGTGTTTAGTATACTTCCTAATAGTACCTAAATCTTATTTGAGGGACCAAAGGTGTTTAAAATAGAGGTTATTATAAGCTATAAAGTCCAGGGGCTGAAATGGCATTGTTTAAAAGTTGTATTGCTGACCCGGGGGCAGTCGCGTCCCGCGAGAGCCGTGGACTTCTCTCTCGCGGCCCACGAGAGAGTGCCAGTGACAGCCTGCTAAGGCTAGTCGTGGCAGCTTGCATGTTTGCCAAATCTTTCATGAATTTCCACCATGTCTCAGCTTTTAGCACGTCCCTAGACACTTATTTACCCCTGGTGTGCATGCCTAACACCTGTATTGACCTCCTTCATCCTCCAACTCCATAATCCAAGCCTTAACTCCATTGAAGAACTTGCAAGTTCTTAAAAACTCACTCTCACTAATCCTTGCAAGTTCTGGAGCTTAAGATACCTGCAAGTCCATCCCAAATTCGTACTAGGACCCTTTGTAAGTGTTCTTAAGCCTCCTTGTTCATTTTATCAAGCTTTCAAGCCAAAAGTCAAGCTTGTCATAAAAACGGTTTGACTTTCGGTTTAATATTTATCGGTTCAGTCACGATCTGATCTAAACATGGTTACGTGATCGTAATGAGGTAGGTAACAGCACCCTATAAGGGCACCTCCTGATTACCATGTTTGCATGTCCGATTGACGAGTCAAACTTATTCATAAAAATTCAAACTGGGTCAGATTTGGTATCAAACGCACAATTAACAACCTGCATGCTATAAAATCAGTTTTGACACTCTAAATACTTGGTAGTAACTATAAGAACATGCGGGAACATGTTCGGCTCGTCAAATCCAGGTCTAAGGTCAGTTCGCAACCGAAAGTCGCAAGGATTGACTTCTGCTTTGACTTTCAGTTCTGACCCGATTTAGTATCTTTCAAGGCTGATTCTTAGTTGCATTATGACCCTTATATAATGAAGTATAACCCTCTGAGGTCATACTACATGGTTATAATCATAATCCGAGTTTATGCGCAAGTTTCATTAATATGCCTAATTTTGACTAAAATGCCCTTTTTGCTCAAATAAGTTTTTAAACTAAAAACGAGCATGCGATCAAATTACCTACTGATATTATAAAATATGTAGAATTATTTGAAATATTAAATCTGATTATAAATTGATTTTTGTGTGCATGTCCTTGCATGCCATCGGTGAATGACAGAAATGCCCTTATGGTGCATAAAATGATTTTAAATGTATTTTAATAACAAAATCAATTACCTACTATTATAAATAATAAATAAAATATTTTAATTATATAAACCTGTTCATAACATCAGCTTTCCTTAAACATCGTTTAATTCGTCATTTATCGACTTTATCGCCTTTTCGGCGCATAGTATGGCTTAAAACCGTATCTATGAACCAAGGCGTGTTACCTACTGATTATAAAGCATATTTTGGACATTATTATAGTAGGTACAAGTTATAAACTCAGATTTCGAAATAAGCCTTCAAACCTATGTGTGAAATGATCAAAATACCCCTTTTAAAGCTAAATTCGGTTTTAAAACTATAACGGGCATGCATGTTAATATCTTACTGATATTATAAATGTTTTAAGTGTAATGGCACATGAAACTTGTATATGACTCCTTCGGTTACCCGGTATCGCTTATATGCGTATTGTTAAGCCTACGTGACTAGTTTACGTAAATTCACCGAACCGGGTCTAACCTTATCATTTTTATATCAAAATCCAGAATGTTATATGTTTACCCAAAATATAAAAGTCCTAGTACTTGTCGGGTTTAAACAACATTCTTTTCGGTCATCGCTAATCTAGCGTATCGTTCCGTTACGTATCCTTTAAGCGAACTGGTTCGAGTCAACGACTCAACCTAAACCAGTTAGCATTCTAATTGGTTATTAATACCATCAATCCAGACTAGAAGCCTCCCAGTAGATCGATACTTGCATTTGTCTTCTTGATTAACGGCTGAGTTACTATTCGTTAGAAGAACTAGCTAAGGTAAATACTTTAACTTATTTTCCCTATATGGGCTTGGGATACGGTATTATACTACCGCTTGGTCGGGTATGGGATCATGTTTATCGGATTGTGATTTACTAAATCTTATAACCCGTTTTATTCTGTATTGTCTGATAACTTAAACATCGTGGGTTAACTCGACCGTGTCGTGGATATCGTTGGCTCATTTAAATTACTAATGGCCACGACCTAAGCGTGGTGTGTAGGCATACACCTGACAGACGCTAATGATAAACAATTATTTTATTATACTCCTCCGTGGGTTTTATTAAGTGGTGTGTCGGTTAATCAGGTTATTTGGTTTCTGCACCGGACCCCATATGTATTGACAGACCTGTAAAACTGTAAACAAGATCATTTTGAATTGTCCCAGGTTATAAAAGAATTTCGTGCTCAATGCACCTAAACTAATTTTAAATATTTTCAAAATGAGTCGGTTAAATGTATTTACCGGTGAAAACTGACGTATTTTTCCAAAAAGGCTAAGTGACAGGTTTCGGCATGGAATAGGCTAGGAGCTGCTTGGTAACGGCATAGAGAATTTTGCAAGTTCTTAGTCAAGCCTAAAGTCTGTCGGAGATTATCATTTTCGTACTTTCGATCCGCCTGTGGATCTAATATTGCAAACCATGTATTTGTTTTATAGACTTTTAAATCCAATGGTGTGAAATAATATTTAATATTCAAGTCTTCCGCTGTGCTGTATGTGTTTGACCATGATGATACCAATCTTTCGTCACAGTACTCCCCACCCGGGCCCACCGGGATTGTGTTGGAAATACGGGGTGTGACATATAACTTGCAACTTTCATTACAGAGATGAACTTTGTTGGCTTTGTCGACTTATCTCCTTTAATTGTGATCTTTTCACCGGTTGATGCTTTTACTTGTACAGATTTTTGATCACATAATATCCTTGCTTGATTGGCTACCAACCAATCCATTCCTAGCACGATATCGGATCCGACTAGATCCATTGGAAAAAGGTTAGCAGTAAAATTAGGACTTAAAATGTCTATCTTTGCTCCTTGCAGGATTTCGCTTATTTTGATAGAAGATCCATCTGCCGTCTCCACCAAACAATCTTGGTGAAGTTTAGTCAATGATTGGTTGAGAAGTTTACAGAAGGAAGTATTTATGAAACTTTGGTTTGCACCAGAGTCAAATAATACTTTAGCATAAACATCATTAACTAAAAACGTACCCGAAATTACATCCGGGATCATCTTGGCTTCCTCGGCGGTTAGCACGAATGCTCTGGCATTCTTCTTGGGTCCTTTAGTTGTCTTTGCTTTGTTGTTTGCTGCTAGAGCTAGTTTCGGATAGTTTGTTTTAATATGACCAGCTTCTCCACAAATGTAGCATAGCCCATTGCTAGTTTTCTTTCTGCAGTCTTTTTCCTTATGCCCTGACAATTTGCAGAAGTTGCAGTATGTAGAGCATTTTCCTGAATGTTTCCTTTTGCAGTACTTACATGGGGTTAAGAAGAACTTACCCCTTTCCCGCGATAGGAATTACCATGCAGGAAAATGCTCTACATACTGCAACTTCTGGGGTGAAGAAGAACTTGCCCCTTTCCCGCGATAGGAATACCATAACGTAGTTCCTGGGTGATCCTTTGAGCTAGGTTCCTTTTCTGGTTTTCTTCTTGCGTACGTACCAATTCATCTGTCAAGGTGTTTGCTAGTTCTACTGCTTCTTCTATGGTTTGTGGTCTAGCTGCCTTGACTACATGTCTGATCTCACTGATTAATCCCCAGATGTAACGGGAGATTAATACTGGTTCTGGTGAAGCCAGGGTTGGTACAATCCTTGCATATTCAAAGAATGTGGTAGTATATTCTCTGCAATCTACCCCGATCATTCTATGATTTAGAAATTTATTAGCAATCTGCTCCTTTTCATTAGGAGGACAGAATTTCCTTTCAATTATTTCCTTAAAGTTGTTCCATTCCATACTATACACCTTGTCACTCCCCTTGGACTGAAGAATGGTATTCCACCACTTTAAAGCTGCATCTTTAAAAAGATTAGAAGCATACATGACTTTATCTTTGTTTGCACATTTACTAATCTTTAAGTCTGCTTCTGTCTTTTCAAACCAGCGCAAGGCTGAAATAGCTCCTTCATTACCTGAGAATTCTATCGGTTTGCATGATAAGAATTCTTTATAAGAACAACCATATGAGACGGTTCTTCTTCTTTTTGGAATTGGTGCTTGGATTAATAATTCGTGATTTCCATCCACGCTACGATTTGATTCAAGGGGTACACATTTATTCCCGGAATCACCATTTTCTGCCTTTTTAATAGTATCGATAATATAGGGCATAACATCTATGATTCCTTGGTCCACTATGTGTTCGATAGAACTTCTATTCATTTGATTCTTGTTATTGTCGTTATTCTGGATTTCCTGATTTACCTCATCTGACATCTGAATTGTAAACATTTATAAGGTATTAATATCACAAAATCAATTAAATAATAATCACTCAAACACAGTGAACCAAAATCATCGAGCATTGCGACTTTTACTCTTTCCATATAGATATGCATCTATTACAAACATTGTTGGGATTCAAACATTGGTAACTATGCATCGATATATATCTAGGTGATATATATTATTTTATATATATTTTAGTTTTTTTCTGAAGTAAAAAATTAAACACATATATGTGTGTGTATATATATTAGGTGACTGTTTAAAACTGCATCTCCCGTTTGTCATATTTCCAGACGAGCTTCTCCCCGATTTGGCGGATTCGGTTTCATTCCTCAACCAACTCTTCTCCGTACTGACGGAGTTCCTCCACATGGTCTCTTGGTAGCACTAGGGCTGGTACTGGTTCGGGGTAAGGTGGAACTGGTTCTTCGTAGGGGAATGAGTTTTCTAGAAGGTTCTGAATTGACAAGTTGTTAGCCCACCACTGATCTAAAGGATTTGGTGCTGGAATTCTAGGTATCTCATTGGGATCAAAGGCTCGGATTGGGAATTGATTTTCCTGATTCTGGATGGGCTGGTCAGGAAATAAAGGAAGTAACGGGGGTTCTGGATTTGCTACTTGGTTGAAATTAGGCTCTCCTCCTATATTTCCAAACATGTGAAAATCAGCTAACTGCCTACCCAACTCTTCTTCCCATAGGGGTCTAACTTATGGGTTATGGGTATTTCTCTCAGTTCTAATTGCTAGGGCTTGCTGTTGTGCTTGTCTTATTCTTTTTCTCCTTTCTCCTTTGGCTCTATTAAACCAACATCTCTTTTTAAGGGGAAAGGGTTCTGCGGATTTGGATTTGAAAACAAAGATGTCTTCGGAATCGGCAGTGTATTCGAGGGTTGGCTGGGAAGTTCCTTCATCCATGAGAGAATGAGGTATATGACGATAAGCGTCAGAAGTACCCTGATCACTCATACTGTAAACTAAAGAAATTGTCAAAATAATACAAAATAATATTATACATATTTACACAGAACAGCGTAGAAGTCGCGGATATTTCCTAACACAATTTGGTTAAAATTTAGGTATTTTAAGAAAACACCTAAATGGCTTAAATCAGTGGCATAGCTCTGATACCACCTTCCGTCGCAACCCCGATGCCTACCCCGGGAGCGGGAGCCGCGAGACACAGAGCCGGTGGTATCGGTGTTTATTAATTTGGCAGCGAAATTAAAACATCAGGTTCGTAGTTAGGAAATATTATCAGAGTTTCAAAACACCAACTTTTTATAAATAAACAAATGGACAAAGCCCAAGTTTCAAGTATAATGCATTTGTAGGGATAAACCTTAATTTATGGAAAACATAAACTCCTGTTTATTTAGGTAACTTTTATAGCCACTTCTCTAAGCCTTCAGTGCTCTCCAGCCGGCTTCTATTAACTTCACATTAAGTTACCTGAAACACATTTAAAAACATTTTATCAGCAAGAAATATTGGCGAGTGCATTCCAGTTTAATCAAAACAAGTTTTTATAACTTTACAGGATTGAGAGCATCCACATTTACATTGTTTATATCTACCCCATTACTCAATCAGTATTGTCACACCTGACTTGTGGGTCATATTACCCATTGGCAAACTCTCCGTACAATGGTAACAGATTCAAATTTGTATACAAAACCCCAACATACCGGTAGTAATTGTAGAATACATAAACTAAATCACTGTTAAGTATAATTAAAACATTTGAGGTTTTGGTAAAACAGTTTGACTCACAAAAAGATTTACAAAAAGAGAATGTACCCACTTTGAAAACTTAGGTATTGCTACGGATTTCCTGGTGACAATTCTTGATTACTTTCCTGGGTGTCTATTAAAACATACAATGCACATGTGCTAGTAAATTAACCCAGGTCACTTTAGCCATACAACACGAGATAGAACCCCAACAGATCTTAGTCAGGCAGAGCCTTGACATGCGTCGATGGGTCCTAAATCAATCGGGTAGGATGCCCATACAACACGAGATAGAATCCCAACGGACTTAGTTGGGCAAAGCCTTGACATGCGTTGGTGGGTTCTAAATTGGCTAGGGTAACGAATTAGTGATCTGGGGTTAAGATACTTACAGCAGGCAGCGTTTCATAGGTTTAGGGGTTTAGGGGGTGTTGTTCAGAGAAACGGGGATAAAGAGAGTATACGATCGAATTGTGCGTTCGAAAGTGAGTAGATTTCTCAGTCCCAGGCCGGGCCTTATATAGGCCAGTTTGGCCTCTCCCGCGCGTCGCGCAGGATTTCTGGTCCCCTCTCGCGTGGCGTCTGAGACACCCAGCTAGGCTAGGTTAACCTCGTAATGAGTATAGGCTGGCCACTTGTCGTGAACGGAGACAGGTTTCACCTGGCCTCTCCCGCGTGTCGTGACAGTGAAAAAGGTCTCTGGCGCGTGGCGCCTGGACTGCCCAGGTGAGTCTGCTTCCTTTTGCATGCCACGTCTCGGTACGCGTGTCCATTCTTCGTTTCAGTTCGGTTTGGGGCGTTTTGGAGAGTTACCACACCAACCAACCCACATTGCCGATACTCATGGCCCATTCATCACCGCCATCCAACCATTCAGACCTAACCACTACCCAACCTATTCCACCTTCCGCCTTTACCTCAATTCGCCCGATGCACACAAGATCCATGTCGGGCATTTTCAAGCCCAAACATTTTGTTGATCTTGCTCATTATTCATCAAATCAGCTTCATCATGCCCTCTTCATCAATCAAAAACCAAAAGGTTTAAAACGGCTTCTAAAAATCCCAAATGGGTTAAGGTTATGTATGATAAACTCATTGCCCTAAGAACAATCATACATGGGATCTTGTGCAACGACCACCAAACTTCAATGTGTTTGGCTCAAATGGATTTATTGGATAAATACAAGGCCGATGGATGTCTTGATCGCTGTAAAGCTCGGTTAGTGGCACAAGGTTTCACACAAGTACCTGACTTAGATTTTTCTGATACTTTTATCCCAGTAGTTAAGTCCTCAAAATTCATGTTGTTCTTACACTTGCCACCATTTTTAAATGGAAGTTGCATTAACTTGACATCAACAATGCTTTCTTAAATGGGCACTTAACCGAAATAGTTTATATGGAACAACCACCGGGTTTTGTCGATCCCAAATTTCCACAGCATGTGTGCAAACTCAAACGGGTCTTATATGGGTTAAAACAAGCGCCCAGTGCTTGGTTCAAATGCTTAAGTGCATTTCTAATCACACTTGGTTTTATTTATAGTAGAGCCGATCCTTCAATATTCTTCTACTAAAGGATAACACCTTAATTTACTCCTTGTCTATGTAGACGACACTATTGTCATAGGAAATAAGGGCATTCTTATAAACAAATTTACAACCCACTTACGCACCGAGTTTAAAGATTAAAGACATCGGATCTCTAAGTTACTCTCTAGGCCATGAAGTAATTCACACTTCCTTCGACATTTTTCAGCCAGGCTAAGTACGCTTATGACATTCTGACTTGTGCCGGCCTTCTCGATTCTAAGCCCGTTGCCACACCACAAGTCAATATCTCCAAAGTCCAAACACATCCCATTTTCAGCTTGTTAAAAGAATCCTACGATATGTTAGAGGTACCCTATCTTACAGTCTAACTTCACTTGTCCCACTAAAACAACACTTCTAGATACTCCTACGCTGATGGCGCACGATGTCTTGAAACAAGACGTTCCACCTAGGGTTATTCTAGCTACTTAGGAGGTAACTTGGTTTCATTGAGTGCAAAGAAACAACCTACAGTTCCGCGTTCAAGTTGTGAATCCGAATATAGAGCATTACCAAATACTGCACCAAAAATGGTTTGGTTAACTAACCTTCTATGAGAACTACATGCCCTACCACCGGATAAACCAACTCTTTTGTGTGACAATTCCTAAGTCAATATCTAGTAGCACATAAAAGAGCAAAGCACATTGACATTGACTATTATTTGATTCGAGCGCGTTTAACAACTAATTTATTCCAACCAAGCTCCAAATGGCCGCATCACAAAAAGTTTCCCGAGACCTTTATTTGAATGGTTCAGAAATTTGCTACGTGTCGGGCCACCACCAATTCGCTTGAAGGGGGTAACAATCAATCAAAGAAATGAAGACAATTTTAATATTCAGTCAATATAGTAAATTAAGAAAAAGATTTTATCTCCTAGAATTAAATTATTATTTATGTATAAATGTATTGTAATTGTAATTGTAATTGAAATATTCAATGAAAACAATTATCTAAATTTCACACTTATCTTATAATCTTGTATTATTATTTGTATTTAAACACTTTATCCAAGGTTTAGTTTGTTGTTACACTTAGGCGGTTGCATATATCGCTTTGCCGGCAAAATGGTTACAAAATTAACCGCCACAATCTCAGGTATAAAAGACCTTCAGATCAGGTCATTGTAAATAATCTTAATAAACGATCTGAATATGTTGGAGCAATTGGATAATAAACAACAGACGAACACCAGATGTTGTGAGAAACACACTCACGACTCTTTTCTTTTTTATTAAAATCAAACCGCCACAAAATAACAAAGCATTAAACCCTATTTATACTAGACATAACTTGATCACCAAGTTATCAAAACCTAACCCAACTAGACCATGACACTTAATTAATATTTAAGAGTTAATTACACTTTTCATCCCTAGGGTTTGTCAAAAATCACTATTTCAGTCCATTAGTTTAAAAATTGCGATTTCAGTCCCTGTGGTTTCACTTTCGTAACCATTTCAATCCATTTATTTTGTAAGTACAGGTACTGAAATGGTTGCGAGGTGGACTGAAATTGTTACGAAAGTAAAACCACAGGGACCGAAATCGCAATTTTTAAACTAATGGACTGAAAAAGTGATTTTTGACAAACCAAAGGGACGAAAACAGTAATTAACTCAAATAATAACGTACTATCAGTTATTATGTAACCTAACAACTCGATAAACATTAATTAAAAAACGAATAATTTAATCAAGATTAACCAACACTCTCCCCCTTAATCTTGATTCGGTCTCCATCACATTAATGCAGAGTTAAGTTTGCTTCCTCGTACTTCGATTTTTTCCTTTGGACATTCCCATGCAATATGACCAAGCTCTTCACATCGAAAACACTTGACTCATGACTTGTGTCGTCCTCTTCGTGGCCCTCGATTTTCACCTTGTTCTTGTTGATTACCACTTAACCCGATTCGACCTTCACGACCCACATCGGTTCCACTGGTTTTGTTCTTGCCATGGGTTTTGCAACACTCACAGTTACCACACCCACCATTGTTCACTTTACCTCTTCCATCATCACGAGTGAACATCAGTTGGACACGAACATCTTCAACAGAGACTCTAGGCTTCAATCGCTCATCATAAGCTTTCAAACGACCCACCATCTTTTCAAAGGACAGTGACTCAATCTCTAATTATTGCAACATAGAATTTAAGAACTTTCTCACAAGTACCTCATCTTCGAGTGACGATCCAAGACTCTTATACTTTGATTGCATCCCTCTTAACTTGTCTTTGAATTCATCTATCGATTCCATCTCTTATATCTGAATCATCTCCAATTCACTCCCCAACGTTTGCAAACGTGCCTTCCGAACTCGATCAACACCCATATACCGAACCCAGATTGCCTACAATACGTCTTTTGGATTTGTATACTTTGCAACTTGAAGGAGAACGTCTTCAGGAATAGATTGATATATCATCTCCTTTGCCATAAACTTCTTTTTAACTTCTACCTCTCTCCATATCACAGGATCTACGGCTTCTCGCAAACCATGTGCAAGCAAAATAGTCTCCATCATAATCAACCACGTCATGTAATTTCTTTTCATGAGTTTTGGACATTGTAACGTCACGCTGTTTGACTCACTTGCTAGTACCATATCCCTTCCTGGATTAGCCATATTTTTTCTCTACTCATATTGTTTGTTCTTCTCTGCCCGTCGTGCCAAAACATACGCAATATATTTTCTTTTTTTAACTGCTTGGATAATAATCACCTTTATTGTGTATATATGTACCGACTTATAACCTTGAGTTCTGACTTATAACTTTCAATTCTATCTCAAATATTATTTCAACTAATTATGCCTTACCTCTCAAGTTTGAATTTCAAACTTCATATGTAATTTATCTTGATTCTTTAATTAGTTTACAAGCCTGAAAATTTTTAACTAGGCTCCACTGAAAAATAACAATAATTTCTTTTTTTCTGTTACTTCTTGCACACAACCACAACACACTTCCAATTAATTTTTTTTTCCATTAATTCTCCACAACCTTCTACCAACGACTCGATCCCAAAAGACAACCAATATGTAGCCGTTGCTTTTTTTTATCCAGTCTCAAGACAAACCAAAACAACAACCACTCCCTATTGATCAATCTATTACGGATTGACCAAATTGTTCATCACCGGTATCACACCGTACTTATTATTCACTAGTATCATACCGTCACACCCGAATCACTGGGGTAACTCCACACCTATCACAGGTGATTTGAACTTTCACGCGATTTCACTCACTCTAATCGATATCTCTCGTGGTTGACTTGCACAACCCGAAGAGTTTGAAAAACTTAGCAGCCACTTTCACAATTCGAGCTCTCATAGATCTAACTTCAGCAACTTTGTAACAAACCGGTGATTCAACAGGCCTTCATATGCGTTCTGATACCAACTGTTGGAGCAATTGGATAAAAAACAACAGACGGACTTCAAATATTGTGAGATCCGCACTCACGACTCTTTTCTTTTTTTATTAAAATCAAAGCACCACAAAATAACAAAGCATTAAACCCTATTTATTGTAGGTCCCTCTCAGAGGATCAAGATAAACCTACTTCCTTGTCGTTAACACACACACGAGTGCGGAATCCAAGTGTATATGCAAACCAAAGCAAAAGATGAACTACACAAAGTAACCAAAGATTCACTATCTTGATTAATGGAAGAGAACCAGTACAAACATATACACCCAATGCTTATACAAACTCACGGTGCTCTCTTACTGAACTTGTGAACCATAAGTAACTATTTATAGGCCAGACACCCAATAACATCATGAAGGATATTACTAGGCCACGAAAGATGTCCAGGCCCATGAAGCATAGGGTCCTTCGTGGACCATACTCACAAACAACTATAACTCACGAAGAAGGTTCTTTGTGGATCAACAAGTTGGCGAACCATGTCTTTCGTGTAAGGAGTGACTCCCACGAAGAAGTATGTTCTGCATGGGTATCATGCAAACAGCTAGAAACTTACAATATACAACAGTAAGCACAAAACACAAACAAACTAACAGTCTGCACGCTTGTAGCTGTTTTACATCAAGTACAAAGTAAACGTCGCACCGAGTCAAGATAGGAGGATATCTTGACTTGGTCGACTCGACCAAAACTTTAAGACTCGACAAACAAAGACCTTACAATTACAGACATAATTAAGAACAAGCGATAGACACAAAAGTGCATCAACAAACTCCCCCTTGGCTATTGCTTGGTCTTCAGTCTTCATCTCTAATGGTCTGCTTCAGACCATGAGCTACCGACATGAATTCCTCGATAGTAGCAAAAGCAAGCGACACGTTGGAATAGTAATGCTTGATGTGCGTCCTTGTCTTCGTAAAAGATATCGTGTTGAAGTAGCTTCTTGATGTCAGCAGCGGACATGTTCACGATCCACATCGGATCAAGCATGCAGAAGTTGTCTTCGTCGTTCTTGAAGATGATCACTGCTTCATGGGTGTTAGAGTCGTAACACCACAACACCATGTTTCCCAAAAAGTCTTGCTTCATCGGCATGAGCAAAATTTTATCCATGACCTTCACTAGCTTGTAGATTAGCTTGTAACAAGCAGTGTTGGTTGCTGGATCTAACGTGTATTTGATCTGCTTGTGCATTGGAAACTGTGGCTTGCACAACTCGTCCTTCCAACCTCTTCGACGTTCCATCCTTAGCTTGCAAGCAAATAGCGTAACACCTTCAAAGTTTGATCAGTTGATCACATTTAACTGTGCTAAAGCTGCAACATCATAAAAAGGTAAAGTTGGTATGCTAAGGAGCGACTTGAAGTACTGGATCCCATGTTCACGCTTCACAGCCATGCAATGTATTTCTTTCACGAACATCCAGCTGAGAATTTTTCCATGCTGAGCTTTCTCATACTTCAGGTAGTCGACTTGAACTGGAGGAGGAGCAGGCTTTGCAGTCTTAGCCAAAAACTTATTTCTCCATTGTCAAAGGTGTCAGTGGGAACATCAGACGTATCGCGACTCTTTAATTTTTCGTCGATCTCGTCCATGTTATCCCTCAACCACTCAGCATCAAACGGATTGAATTCCGTTCCATCTTCTCGAACATACTTAGATTTCTCCGCATCACCTTCAAACACTATCTCCTCGAGATCATCAACATTTGCTACATCCGGTTCACTCGGTATTTTATCGATAGTAGCATCATCTACTACCTTCATTTCCTTCAGAGCTAAAATATGTTCACTCATGAGTTCAGACACAAACTCTCCTTCCTCTAGCTCCTCATCGGTTACAGGATGACAAGACTGTAACAATAGATCATCCAGCACTTCAGTAAAGCTCATTCCCACATCTGTACTTGGTGCCACCACAATCTCAGCACCTGAGGATGAACCTTCACCAATGCTAACAACAACACTCTCAACCAAGGCCAACTGAAGACCAATGTCATCAACACTCTCTAATACATCAAACCTTTCCGGTTCCTCTTGAGTACCACCTGAGGCAACTGGATCGGCCACGATATGCTCATAACTTGAAACTACAGCTGGAGTTGATGCAGAAGTCCTGGTTGTGCGGATGAATCTGGTGCATTAGGATTGCCAGGGTCTTCACTGTCGTGATCACGCTTGCATTGAATTTCCTGAGCCTTGCATCTTTCATTCCAAAGGACGTTCACCCGCTTCCTGCTCATCTCAATACCGTATTTGATACTATTAAAACCGTCGATCAATGTAGTGTTCCGAGAGTTATACCATTCCCTCATATCATCGTGCTTTGCAATAAGGGATTCTGTAGATCATTGTACAGCTGCACTTCTCTCCTTTAACATGTTCATCTTAATCCCTCGAGCATTATCAACCACTCGCATCTGTTGCAATTGAGCTGCTCTTTCAGCATCCGCAGCCTTCAACCGTTCTTTCTTAGCCCTTAACTGTGTAATCGCGGCTGCTTGCTGTCCAACAGTTGACTTCAACGTATTAATCTCCAACTATTTTCTCGTTAAAGACATAAACTCTAAATGCCGATTAATCCACCTTTTCACCCTGTTCCATTTCTGAAAACATTCTACTACGTCGTTCAGTGATTTGTTGGTGAGCTGTGAATCGGGATTGTTGAGCAGAAGAAGTTGCATGCTGTGATTGTTCCTGAGTTGCTGCAACTGTAGGTGTTTCAACTGTTGTAGTAGCTATAGGTTGTGGTTCAGAAGTTGCTGTGGGGGAAGTCATTAAAGCTATAGTCTCCTTCGCTGTGAAGGCAAACTCGGCTTCTTGAACTGGCTCATGTGGCTGATCTTGTGTGGTTTCAGGTTGTGAGGCAGTTGCCTGAACTGATGATGTTCCCATTGCCTTCTTACTCCTTTTCTTTCTACGAGCTGCAACTTTCTTTTTACGCGCTTGTTCTGTTATTGTGTCAGATGGGACATAATCTGCATCTGTATCCGTCCGAATACGTCGAACCTGTCTAATCCCATGTTCATCAATGTAGTGTTCTTATCCAGGCTCAGGCGGATTGTCATCAAAATTCGACTCATCATCATCACCCGGTTGTTTACCTTTATCACCACCGGTGGCACCTGCACCACTCGCACCACCATCACCACCATCACCATCTTCGTCATCACCGTCACCACCTTCATCATCACCGTCACCACCTTTATCATCACTATCATCATCACCTTGATCTTTCCACTTCTTTCGACCAAACTTGTCTTCTATCATCTTTTTCAAGGTTGGTTCTTCGTTGTCAGATTGGCTATCATCATGACGCTATTTATCATTATCCGGAGCCACGTAGTCGTCTTTTCCCAGAGCACCAAACATCTTCCTCGGAGATGTGCTAACTATGTAATGTTTAGCAGCCACACCCCTTAAAATCTTCAACGAGTGTTCCATCATAAAATCAACTTTAAGAACATCGTTTTCATTCTTTGGAAGATTCGGATGTTGTACGTTCATAATCATCTGTAGAAATCGTGCATACATCCAAAACTTGCTGCCACCGACACCCCCGGTTCTTCCCAAATTCTCCTTCATGTTTGCAAAAATATACTTTGAAATACTGAACGATTTGTTCAATATCAAAGCAACCATCAGTGTAACATCCGTCAAAAAACCGGATTAACCAAACCCGATTCGTTTATTAATCGAACAATCAGTTTTAAATTTTTGTTGTTTATTTATGATTAATTTTAATTTTAAACAATACATAATTAATAAACAAATTAGGATTTAAAAGCAAAAATTGTTAAAAAGTGAAAATAAGAGAACTAAAAATAAAACAAGGCTGCCGGGATTCGAACCCGGGTCAGCCGGGTTAACCAATGACTTAACTCCCACTCATCCAATCACTCCGCCACTTGTGTTATTTGATAACATATCGAAACAATTAATTCAAATAACAAAACACAGAAATCAAATTCAGTCTTTGACGCGCCCATTTCGCAGTCGCCGGAAATCCCGACGACTTCGCCAATAATTGACGGTTTCTATCGATTTAATGGAAGAATTAATCCTAACATCGGTTATAACCGACGTCCAGTTCCGCGACATCCGTCGTAACCGCCGGAGAACGGATGACCAACGAATCAAGACGGTAATCAGACCCAATGCGTCTCGATTCTTCCCTATAAATTCACCCACAAGTCTCTGGTAGCCTTTTCGCTCAAAATCACACCTTTTCTCGAAGCAATTTCACTCGCCGAAAATATCCTGCCATCGCCGGACTTTCGCCGGAAAACCGAGACTCACCTCAACACGGTAAACACCTCGACTCTTTCTGTTTCAATCCGTTGTTAGACTGTTACTAACTTCAATCCAACAATCAGAATCAATCCCAGACGACGTAACGGAATATTCAGCTCTCGCCGGAAAACCTCTGGAATTTCTAATCTCACGCTGTGAATCGGTATAATCATTCGAACTTCTGTTAATCCTTGTTTAGTACCCCACTTTCATAACTAATCAAACAAAACTGATAATTGATTCAAGCAGAAAGAATACAAAAATCAGAGCCGACGTTCATTGCCGGAATTCTGAAGAAATACAATTGATCGGTACATTCGTTTCCTGAGTTCATTTTATTCATCACATTTCAACCAGTAATATGCTCGATGAACGACCCAACCAAGAACAGTTGAAAAATCGTCGACTGAGTCTTTGAGCGAAGAAGACGAAGTCGACTGTGTTTTATAAGATTAATTAAAATCAGATTAATAAACGGGTTAGACACACAGTCCAGTGGTGGACTGTGTGCAAATAATAAGAACACGTCTCGAGTTCGATCCCTGCCCCAACCTCACTCCTTTAAACAAAAATGCTATTTTTAACCGAACCGGGATAACTCACAGAATCATGTTAAGAATAATAAAAACCGGAATATTAACCAGGTTAGGTGGACTGTGTGCGACACTAACTCGCACGTCCCGGGTTCGAGACTGGTTGACGGCACCGGTTCAATGCAATTAAAATCCTTTTTAAAAATAAATGATTTCCGGAGTAAGTTAAAAAGTATATAAATATAATTAAAAACAGAAATATTTCGGGTTAAACACGTAGCTCAGTTGGTAGAGCTGCGTGCACGCGTACGGGAGGTCACGGGTTCGAGTCTCACCCAGCGCACACATACAAACGATCGAACCGGTCAACGGTCAACATTAATGGTCAACGGTCAACGGTCAAGTTAAAAAGTCAACATTTTTTTATTATTTTTATTTATTTATTTAAATTAAAAATCAATTAAAAATACTTAAAAATAACATTTTTTTAAGTTAGAAAATAGCCTTAAACTCACAAAAATATATCCAATAATCCTACTAAAATTGATTAATAAAATCCGCTTATTTACCGAACCGTTATGTTATTATCTAGGTTAGTTTCTCTCGTGGTTAAATCCAATTTCGTGCGCATTCATCATCAATCCAAGAAACGCAACCACTGTGAGTGAATCTTACAACTTCCCTTTTTATTACACGTTTTGGGGTGTATCATGTGTCGCTTAAACTAATTTGGTAATTCAAACTCGTGCTATACCATATTATGATCTAAACTTAGAATGTAAATATTGTTTGTAGTTATGTATTACATATTGTCAAGTTGTATGCAAATTATTTGTTAGGCCCATCAGTTCCTCGTGGGAGACGAGTTGAACAATGTAACATTTGTCAAAAACGGGTTTCCAAAACTCACTCCGTTTTGTAATCGAATATCAAGTTATAAATGTCACCTTGTGTATTTATGGTTATTTTGATTTTTAATGATACATAATTAATAAACAAACTAAACTATAAAAATTATATTTGATAAAAAGTGAAAACAAAATAAATAAAAATAAAATGTTGCTGCCGGGACTCGAACCCGGGTCAGCCGGAATGTAACTCCAAAGACTTAACACTCACACGCATAACCACTCCGCCACTTGTTTGTTTTCTGTCAACTCTAGGAAACAAATGAGTCTTATATTCAAACCTAGATAAACCGGTTGCGCCAACTGAAAAACTGAAATCGGCTATTCAACCATCTAAACGTTTGAATTATCGTGATTTCAGGTTTATAACCGATGCACCGACGATTTTAATCAATTCAGACTTGAATTGACTTCAATTCTGAGGATGATGAGTTTTATAACCGAAACTATTCAACAATCCGAATTACTTTAATCAAAGAGCTTCTTCGCGACTCACAAACACTCTGCACACCTTCAATTACATTTCCGCACACTTTACAGTCCACCGGAGAAGTTTATTTTGCTCGCCGGAAAATTCTGCAAGTTCGCCGGAAAACCGTGTTCTTCATCAAAACGGCAAGTCTTTCAATACCGTCGTAGTTTAACCATTGTTAAGCTATTTCTAACTCAAACCTTTCAATTGAAATCGAATTCGGACACTGTTATCAGATAATTCCAGTTCGCCGAAAAATTTCTGGAAATCTTTATCTTCGTCTGTGAAATGGTAACGGCCTTCAAACACACTGTTAACGTTTGTTTAGAACTTCAATTTCATGATTAGCTAATCAAAACGATTAATTGATTTGCTCAATTGAAGTTCTTAAAAACAGAGACCGACGTCTTGCCGGAACTCTGTAATAAATCGTTCACCGGTATGTTCACCTCTAATTATCATCTCTGTTATCTCATATTAGTCTGTGCAATGTTTAACAATCGAATTAACAAGATTTAATGGGGTAATCTGCTGTCGGTAAAATCCAACGAAGAAGATGAACTGTGATAACATTATAAGTATAATTAAAATTGGTATTTTAAACGGGTTAGACACACAGTCCAGCGGTGGACTGTGTGCAAATAATACGCACACGTCACGAGTTTGATCCCTGATACACGCATCCTCTATGTAATAAAATGCCTTTTTGATTAAAGCTGAACCGGGTTAACTCCGTTAGTTGTTAAGTATAATAAAAATTGGTATATTAACCAAGTTAGACACACAGTCCAGCGGTGGACTGTGTGTGATGTTAAAGCACAAGTCCCGGGTTCGAAACCTGTTACTGGCACCAGTTTGATGAATTAAAATGTTTTTGAAATTAAAAGAATTTTGGATAAATTGAATTAATATATAAGTATAATTAAAAACAAGATTATTTCGGGTTAGACACGTAGCTCAGTTGGTAGAGCTGCGTGCACGCGTACGGGAGGTCTCGGATTCGAGTCTCACCCAGCGCATACATGCACACTGACCGAACCAGTCAACAGGTCAACAAGTCAACGGTCAACGGTCAACGCAAAAATAAACAATTTTTTATATTTTTTATTTATTTAATTTAATTTAAAAATCAATTAAAAATACTTAAAAATAATATTTTTAAAGATAGAAAATAGTCTTAAACTCACAAAAATATATCTAAAAATCTTGTTAAAATTATTAATAAAATCCACTCATTTACTATATTTTCCGTTATTATTTAGGTTAGTTAATTCTCGTTGTTCCGCTCTTCCAACTCGTGCGCATCTCACCATCTCCAACCAAACGCACCCAATGTGAGTGAATCTTTACAAATTCCCCGTTTTAATCACGTTTTGGGGTGTATCATGTGTCTTGCTATATATTATATTTAAATCATTGTGCATACGTCATATCATGAACTTATGTATTCAGTTTGGTTTCAACTGTTTGTGTGGTTATTGTTAGATTCAATTTATTATTTCAGTACATGCAATTTCATAGGCCGCCGCTCCCCATTACATTATGAGCGTTGAGCATGTTCCCCATTACATTATGAGCATGAACCTGGCGTGCCAACATACGATCGGCTCCGTTTGATTGAGCCTTGATCGCACAGACATTTATCATTTTCAGTACATGCAATACGATCGGCTCCGTTTGATTGAGCCTTGATCGCACAGTTTAATTCATGTTATTTATCGTATGATGTTGGTATGTTAAAGTATGCTATCATATGTTATTGTATGTTATAGTTGTGATTGCTATTGCTACTGCTTGATTATTTATATTTGCTCATTTATGATTATGCACAATTTTTCATTGATAAACTAACAAGTAAATCAATAATAAATGTTTATCTAACAAGGTTCACTCGCCAACTTATGTTGACCCAAAAACCCCCATTTTTACACATGATACAGGTGAACCAGCTGCAGTCAGAAATACATAGGATTGGACTAGAAGAATAAAATGATTTAGAGCTTGGAACTATTTTATTTTGGTTATTTTCTTTGTATTGTATGGACATGTTTGGATTATTTGGAATGTAACTTTGACTTTAATAAATATGAAACATATTAGTAAATATCATGAGCTTTGGTGATAACCCAATTATGCCCCGACTCTTATTCCGCTGCGGGTCGGGGTGTGACAGATTGGTATCAGAGCCATGACTATAGGGATATAGGATAGGTTATTAGACCCTTAGAGCCTATACTATAGTTGATTAGAAACTTATAAGATTTTTGTGTGTTACATGCCAAATTTCATGATATTTATATGTTTTATGTTAAATGTTACATTCAATGTTATACAAGCATGTTCATAAGTATATATTATCATATAATGCCTATCATGAATCATATTCTCATAACATATCAATCCATGAAAGCACACACCACATCATGATTGCTTTTACAAAGATTTTTGTGTTTTCAAATCTCATCAAAGTGAGTTCTCATGACGGGCATGTAGTAACTGGAAGGGTACCAGTACCGGTAGTCGGAACGTCCTGTCTAGGCTGGCATTCGTATAAATCCAAAATAAAGGACCAGTTTGCCTACCTGGGGACTAACGATGAGAGTACGAAGTACCTATTAGGCCAAAGCATGCTATACCAAACGTCGTGTGAGCTAACCCCACTTTGAGTTGTCATTGTGTCTACACCTAGACACATTCCGACCATACATCTCGTAAACATATTTTGTGGTTTGCATTCGGGTGATGTGAGTGTTAAATCGCCAATACTAATGTGAATCCTACCAAGCCAATAGTCATGGGGGCCCACATGACTATATAGGTGAAGGTATGGGGGACATTTGAGGCCCAACATGAGCAAACCCAAGACATCCTATGGATGTAGTTGCATTATTGATATTTATGTTATTTTCATTTTTCTTAAAGACACATGACACCTAAAAAGACTCCATAAACTCACAATCTTCTTATGTATGTTCATGTAGATGTCGTCCAGACAACAACGAGGGGGTAAAAGATCAGAAACGCTTGGCCACACAAATCGCGAAACAAATGGCCACGATACTGCCTGACAATGTGGTCCAAGTACAACAAGCTCTCGCCACAAATCCCATTAATCCTCCCTAACAGAATGACCAGAACATCGGCAACCCTCCTACCAGCAAGTGCTCATACAAACATTTCAAGTCTTGTGATCCTCCTAAATTTGAAGGGACCGAAGGTGTCACTGCTCTCCTCCATTGGTTTGAGGAAATAGAAAACACCTTCCTCAACTGTGATTGTCCTGAGGATCGCAAGGTTCGATACGCCACCGGGAGACTATTTGGGGTCGCTCTCACCTGGTGGAATACTGAAAAATGGAAGAGGGGAATTGATGATGCAATGGCCTTAACTTGGGAGGAGTTAAGGGAAATCATGACTAGGCGTTTCTGTCCTAGGAGTGAAATTAAAAAGTTGGAGGACGAATTTCATTCTTTAAAGCAGAAGGAGGGAGATCACACCACCTATAACAAGAGGTTCTTGGAGTTGAACCAAATGGTTCCTAATTTGTTTACCCCAACTTATCGTTTGATTGAGCATTATATTCGAGGACTTCCCTCGAAAATTCAAGATTCAGTTCTCAGCATCTCACCGGCAACACTTGAAGCTGCTATGGAGCTAGCGACTGAACTGACCGAGAATCGAATTCGCAACGGGAAGTTTAAAGAAGAGAAAAAGAAAGCCCCTGTTGAGGGTCAAACTTCAAACCATTCCGTCTCCTCCTCTAAGTTTGTTAACAAGAGGAAGCGCAACACCCGAAACTTCCCTGTTACACAAACCAACTCCCCTATTCCTGCTGCACCCATTACCCAAGTCGCTCCTTCACCTGCACCATACAAAAGACCATACTCTGGCCCGTTACCAAAATGCAACCGTTGCCAATATCACCATTCTCCTGATTATCCTTGCCAGCATTGCACCGGCTGTGGTCGCGCGGGTCATACTGTTCAAACCTGCCGCCTCAGCGAACGAACCGCCACCAGCCTTCAACCCAAACCCACCAACAATTAATGGGTCAAGCCCAACAACCCCTACTATTACCACCCACCCAACATTTAGCCCAAACACACTATCAACCCAATTATCCTATGGTTCAACCTATGCGGGCTTGCTACAATTGCGGAGACCCAAGCCATTTCAGAAACACTTGTCCAAGGTTGGTAAACATTATTCATGCTCAGGCCCAAGCCAACCCGGTGAATCAAGCAAACCAAGCTCCTCCACCTGCAAGAGGAAGAGCTTTCAATATCAACGCTAATCAGGCTAGGGCTGACGGCAATGTGGTTAACGGTACGTTCCTTATAAATGTTAGATATGCATCTATGTTATTTGATACTGGTGCGGATAGAAGTTTTGTGTCCTTAGAATTTGAACCTATCTTAAACCAAAATCGGGATAAGCTCATGGAATCCATAACGGTAGAAGTTGCTGACGGGAAACCAGCTTCATTAAACTCTATTATACGCAACTGTACACTCACCTTAAACGACCATGATTTCTCAGTCGACCTTATTCCTATGAAGCTGGGAAGTTTTGATATCATAATTGGTATGGACTGGCTCAGTCAACATCAGGCAGAAGTTGTATGTCGCGAAAAATTTATACGTATTCCTCTTTCAAACGGTCAGACTCTTCGAATCTTTGGAGAAACCTCGTCGAAAGGGCTCAGCTTAATGTCTTGTCTTCAAGCTCAAAAATATCTTCGCAAGAATTATGTCGCGTTTTTAGCTCATATCATCAAAAAGGGAACCATGGAGAAGAAACTTGAAGACATTCCAGTAGTAAAAGATTTCCCGCAAGTTTTTCCTGATGACATTTCAGGACTTCCTCCAGTTAGAGAAGTCGAATTCCATATTGATCTTATACCTGGTACTACACCAGTTGCAAAGTCTCCTTATAGGTTAGCCCCCTCTGAAATGCAAGAGCTAGCCAGTCAATTACAAGAGTTGACTGACAAGTGATTCATACGTCCTAGCTCATCGCCTTGGGGTGCACTTGTCCTTTTTGTTAAGAAGAAAGATGGATCGTTTCGTATGTGCATCGACTACAGAGAGCTCAACAAATTAACAATCAAGAATCGCTATCCTTTACCCCGCATTGATTATCTTCTTGACCAACTTTAAGGTGCCAGCTATTTTTCCAAAATCGATCTTCGATCTGGTTATCATCAACTTAGAGTACAAGAAGAAGACGTCCCAAAGACCACATTCCGAACTCGTTATGGTCATTATGAATTCATGGTCATGGCATTTGGTTTAACCAACGCTCCAGCAGTCTTCATGGACCTAATGAACAGAGTCTGCAAACGTTATCTTGATCGATTTGTTATAGTTTTCATCGACGACATTCTTATTTATTCAAAGTCTAAGTCTGATCATGAGCGTCATCTTCGACTCATCCTTACACTTCTAGAGAATGAAAAGCTTTACGCCAAATTCTCCAAATACGAATTCTGGTTAAAAGAGGTGCAATTCCTCGGACATGTAGTCAATGACAAGGGAATACATGTCGACCCCTTAAAGATCAAAGCGGTACAAGAATGGCAAGCTCCACGTACACCAACTGAAGTAAGATCTTTTCTTGGTTTGGCTGGTTATTATCGTCGTTTCATTTCAAACTTCTCTCGCATTGCTGTACCACTCACGGCTTTAACTCATAAGGGAAAACCTTTCATATGGGGACCCAAGCAAGAAGAAGCCTTCCAAACTCTTAAACAAAAACTTTGTGATGCACCAATCCTCACTCTTCCTGAAGGTTGTGATGATTTTGTGGTCTATTGCGACGCGTCAGGGCAAGGATTAGGCTGCGTTCTAATGCAAAGAGGAAAAGTTATAGCTTATGCTTCGAGACAACTCAAGACGCATGAGAAGAACTACACCACCCATGACCTAGAACTTGGAGCCGTTGTGTTCGCTCTTAAGATATGGAGACATTATCTCTATGGTACTAAGTGTGAAATATACACTGACCACAAGAGTCTTCAACATATCTTCAATCAAAAGGAGTTAAACATGAGGCAACGAAGATGGGTCGAACTTCTAATGACTACGACTGTGAAATTCGATACCACCCTGGCAAAGCAAATGTGGTGGCTGATGCACTTAGTCGAAAGGGTTATGCGAACTCCATTTGTCTTCTATGTTCGCAAATCATAACTAACATTAAAGATCAAATTCGAGAAGCCCAACATGTTTCAGTAACGGAAGATGATGTACGAAAGGAGATGTCCTGTGGAGCTGAACTTAAAATTGAAACTAAATCTGACGGTATTCTGTACTACCTAGATCGTATCTGGATTCCTAACCACAACAAACTTCGAGAAATTCTTATGAAGGAAGCTCACAAAACGCGATACTCTATACACCCAGGAGCCGATAAGATGTATCAAGACCTACGATATACCTATTGGTGGCCTGGAATGAAAAAGGATATTGTTGTTTTTGTTTCTAAGTGCCTTACATGTTCCAAGGTGAAAGCTGAACACCAAAGACCCTCAGGACTTCTGGTCCAACCTGAAATACCTGTATGGAAGTGGGAAAATATAACCATGGACTTCATTACCGGGTTACCTCGCACTTCTGGTGGGTATGACACTATATGGGTAATAATTGACCGACTTACAAAATCAGCTAACTTTATTCCTATCCGCGAAGATTTCAAGAACGAAAAGCTAGCTCGTATTTATATCAGCGAAATCGTAAGCCGACATGGGGTACCGTTAAGCATTATTTCTGATCGTGATGGTCGTTTCACTTCACGAACATGGCAAGCAGTACAAGCCGCTATGGGTACGCGATTAGATCTCAGTACCGCCTATCACCCTCAAACTGATGGTCAATCTGAACGCACCATTCAAACTCTTGAAGATATGCTTCGAGCATGTGTTATAGACTTCAAGGGAAATTGGGACGCTCATCTACCATTAGTTGAATTTTCGTACAACAACAACTATCATTCAAGTATCGGCATGGCACCTTTTGAAGCTTTATATGGTCGTAAGTGCCGATCTCTAGTATGTTGGCACGAAATTGGGGAAGCTCAAATCACTGGTCCAGATTCAAGAAACCACAGACAAGATCCATCAAATTCGAAACAATCTTCTAGCGGCTCAAAGTCGTCAAAAGAGTTATGCAGATAAACGACGGAAGCCTTTAGAGTTTAACATCGGTGATCATGTACTTCTAAAAGTATCACCGTGGAAGGGAGTAGTTCGTTTTGGTCAAAAAGGCAAGCTAGCACCACGCTACGTAGGACCTTTCAAGATACTCGGAAGAGTAGGTCCTGTAGCATACAAGCTTGATCTACCAGAAGAACTCAACAGGATTCATCCCACATTTCACGTATCAAACTTAAAGAAGTGCCTCGCTGATGAAAACCTCCACATTCCGCTGGAAGATATTCAGATTGATGAATCTATGCATTTTATTGAAAGACCTGTAGAGATCATGGACTTCGGAGAAAAACGTTTACGACGAAGTCGCATTCCAATTGTTAGGGTACGCTGGGAGTCGAAACGGGGACCTGAGTTTACTTGGGAACGTGAAGACTCAATGCGCGAAAGATACCCACATCTCTTTCCTACTTCAACTACTTAAATTTCGGGACGAAATTCCTAAAAGTAGGGGATACTGTACATTTGTCAAAAACGGGTTTCCAAAACCCGCTCCGTTTTATAATCGAATATCAAGTTATAAATGTCACGTTGTGTATTTATGATTATTTTGATTTTTAATGATACATAATTAATAAACAAACTAAACTATAAATATTATATTTGATAAAAGTGAAAACAAAATAAATAAAAATAAAATGTTGCTGCCGGGACTCGAACCCGGGTCAGCCGGAATGTAACTCCGAAGACTTAACACTCACACGCATAACCACTCCGCCACTTGTTTGTTTTCTGTCAACTCTAGGAAACAAATGAGTCTTATATTCAAACCTAGATAAACCGGTTGCGCCAACTGAAAAACTGAAATCGGCTATTCAACCGTCTAAACGTTTGAATAATCGCGATTTCAGGTTTATAACCGATGCACCGACGATTTTAATCAATTCAGACTTGAATTGACTTCAATTCTGAGGATGATGAGTTTTATAACCGAAACTATTCAACAATCCGAATTACTTTAATCAAAGAGCTTCTTCGCAACTCACAAACACTCTGCACACCTTCAATTACATTTCCGCACACTTTATAGTCCACCGGAGAAGTTTATTTTGCTCGCCGGAAAATTCTGCAAGTTCGCCGGAAAACCGTGTTCTTCGTCAAAACGGTAAGTCTTTCAATACCGTCGTAGTTTAACCATTGTTAAGCTACTTCTAACTCAAACCTTTCAATTGAAATCGAATTCGGACACTGTTATCAGATAATTCCAGTTCGCCGGAAAATTTCTGGAAATCTTTATCTTCGTCTGTGAAACGGTAAGGACCTTCAAACACACTATTAACGTTTGTTTAGCACTTCAATTTCATGATTAGCTAATCAAAACGATTAATTGATTTGCTCAGTTGAAGTTCTTAAAAACAGAGACCGACGTCTTGCCGGAACTCTGTAATAAATCGTTCACCGGTATGTTCACCTCTAATTATCATCTCTGTTATCTCATATTAGTCTGTGCAATGTTTAACAATCGAATTAACAAGATTTAATGGGGTAATCTGCTGTCGGTAAAATCCAACGAAGAAGATGAACTGTGATAACATTATAAGTATAATTAAAATTGGTATTTTAAACGGGTTAGACATACAGTCCAGCGGTAGACTGTGTGCAAATAATACGCACACGTCACGAGTTCGATCCCTGATACACGCATCCTCTATGTAATAAAATGCCTTTTTGATTAAAGCTGAACCGGGTTAACTCCATTAGTTGTTAAGTATAATAAAAATTGGTATATTAACCAAGTTAGACACACAGTCCAGCGGTGGACTGTGTGTGATGTTAAAGCAGAAGTCCCGGGTTCGAAACCTGTTACTGGCACCAGTTTGATGAATTAAAATGTTTTTGAAATTAATAGAATTTTGGATAAATTGAATTAATATATAAGTATAATTAAAAACAAGATTATTTCGGGTTAGACACGTAGCTCAGTTGGTAGAGCTGCGTGCACGTGTACGGGAGGTCTCGGGTTCGAGTCTCACCCAGCGCATACATGCACACTGACCGAACCGGTCAACAGGTCAACAAGTCAACGGTCAATGCAAAAATAAACAATTTTTTTATATTTTTTATTTATTTAATTTAATTTAAAAAATCTTTACAAATTCCCCGTTTTAATCACGTTTTGGGGTGTATCATGTGTCTTGCTATATATTATATTTAAATCATTGTGCATACGTCATATCATGAACTTGTGTATTCAGTTTGGTTTCAACTGTTTGTGTGGTTATTGTTAGATTCAATTTATTATTTCAGTACATGCAATTTCATAGGCCGCCGCTCCCCATTACATTATGAGCGTTGAGCATGTTCCCCATTACATTATGAGCGTGAACCTAGCGTGCCAACATACGATCGGCTCCGTTTGATTGAGCCTTGATCGCACAGACATTTATCATTTTCAGTACATGCAATACGATCGGCTCCGTTTGATTGAGCCTTGATCGCACAGTTTCATTCATGTTATTTATCGTATGATGTTGGTATGTTAAAGTATGCTATCATATGTTATTGTATGTTATAGTTGTGATTGTTATTGCTACTGCTTGATTATTTACATTTGCTCATTTATGATTATGCACAATTTTTCATTGATAAACTAACAAGTAAATCAATAATAAATGTTTATCTAACAAGGTTCACTCGCCAACTTATGTTGACCCAAAAACCCCCATTTTTACACATGATACAGGTGAACCAGCTGCAGTTAGAAATACATAGGATTGGACTAGAAGAATAAAATGATTTAGAGCTTGGAACTATTTTATTTTGGTTATTTTCTTTGTATTGTATGGACATGTCTGGATTATTTGGAATGTAACTTTGACTTTAATAAATATGAAACATATTAATAAATATCATGAGCTTTGGTGATAACCCAATTATGCCCCGACTCTTATTCCGCTGCGGGTCGGGGTGTGACAAACAACGCGTGCCTTAAAACTCATTCATTAGGCCCATCAGTTCGTAGAACAACGCGTGCCTCAAAACTCATTCATTAGGCCCATCAGTTCCTCGTGGGAGACGAGTTGAGCAACGCGTGCCTCAAAACAATCTATTATTGTACGTGTGTGCATTATTTAATATTAGTGTTTTGTGAATAAGTTTACATCTATATTTACTCATATGTGGTTATGCACTTTATTTAATAATCAATTCAATAAACTTGTTCAAATGTTTTTCATAGGATTCACTCGCCAACTTTTTGTTGATCCAAAAACCATTTTTACACATGATACAGGTGAACAGGATGAAGCAAGGAAAACATAGGAAATGCCTTAGAAGAAAATAATGAAGTCTAGAAAGAAGTGTAGAACATGTTGTAATTATGATTGTATGATTTCCTTTAAATTGTAATAATAAATATGAAACGTTATAACAAATGTCATGAGCTTTGATGAAAACCCAATCATGCCCCGATCACCTTTTTCGCTGCGGGTCGGGGTGTGACAGATTGGTATCAGAGCTTTTGACTATAGGGATATAGGATAGGTTATTAGACCCTTAGAGCCTATACTATAGTTGATTAGATTTTAATTGTTTATGTGGTTATATGCAAACTCATGACGTTTATTTCTTTCATATTTATTACATACACAAATGCATGCAAACACTTCCGATACTACAATTTGTGATACATAGTGAATTATACTTACAGTCAAACGTACATAATTACATACACATTCATCATACATATTTCAATGCTCACATATTCAAATCATCTTCATACTTCCGTTATTCAAGATTTTTGTCGCATTTTTTCATTTTTCAAATCTCATCAAAGTGAGTTCTGCGACGGGCATGTAGTAACTGTAAGGGTACAAGTACCGGTAGTCGGAACGTCCTGTCTAGGTTGGCATTCGTATAAATCCAATATAACGGACCAGTTTGCCTACCTGGGGACTAACGATGAGAGTACGAAGGACCTATTAGGCCAAAGCATGCCACACCAAACGTCGTTCGAACTAACCCCACTTTGAGGTGTCACCGTGTCCACACCTGGATACATTCCAAATATCATACGTTACATACATATTTCTTGATTTTCTCCGGGTTTTAGTGTACGTAATCAGGCTAACACATGCGAACCATATGAAAAACCCGGTAATCATGGGGGCCCACATGATTACGAAGGTGAAGTATGGCGGCATGCAAGGCCCAATTACGAGCAAAGCCCAAGACATCCTATGGATGTAGTAGATTTATTATGCTATGTTTATTTTATGAATGTTCATTCCTAAATACGACACATGATCTCAAAAACATCCAACTCATACTCTTGATATGTATTCCTTGTAGATGTCATCTAATTCCGCTCGTAGGAAGATGAGAGCAGGAAAAGCTCGCGAGCGTATGGCTGCCCGAATCGCTCAACAAATGGCTGCAGTAATACCCAACATTGTAGTTCAAGTCTAACAAGCCCTTACCGCTAACCCCGTCAATCAAGAAAATCAAAACATTGTCAATCCTCCCCCAAAAACCACTAAATGCACCTACAAGCATTTCAAATCCTGCGATCCTCCAAAATACGAAGGAACGGAAGGTGTCACCGCTCTCCTCCATTGGTTTGAAGAAATGGAAAACACATTTCTAAATTGCGATTGCCCCGATGATCGCAAAGTGCGATATGCTACCAGTCGTTTACTTGGAATAGCACTTACTTGGTGGAATACAGAGAAGGCCAAACGAGGCGTTGAAGATGCTATTACTTTGACTTGGGATAAGTTGAAGGAAATCATGACAAGACGGTTTTGCCCATGGAGCGAAATCAAGAAATTAGAGGATGAGTTCTATTCGTTGAAACAAAAGGAAGGCGACCACACCACATACAACAAGAGATTCCTCGAGTTAAATCAAATGGTTCCCAACTTGTTCACTCCTCTTTACCGTTTGATCGAGCACTACATTCGAGGTCTTCCGTAAAAAATTCAAGACTCTGTAATAAGTACCACACCTGCAACCTTGGAAGCAGCAATGGAGTTAGCTACAGAGCTCACCGAGAACCGCATACGAAACAAGGACTTCAAGGAGAAGAAGAAGAAGGATAAAGCAGCAACTGAAACCTCAAACTCCACCCAAACCGAATCCCCTTCTCAACCCATTTCTAAGAGAAAACGAGATGGGCAACTTTTTGATGTCACCCAACGCAATCAACCAGCCTCACAAGCCATACCCCTCCAAGCTATCCCAATCACTCAAGTAGCACCCAACTCAACTTACCTAAATAAGAAACCTTACCTTGGACCTCACCCTCAATGCAACACCTGCTTTTATCACCATCCCTCTACCTTACCTTGTCGACTATGTGCGAATTGTGGACGCTATGGTCATTTGAGCAAGGTTCGCCGCACCTCTCAAAACCAAATCTCACCCCCTACTCAAAACATGATCCAAACATACCAACAACCCCAATACCCCATGTTACCTTATGTTCGAGCTTGTTTTAATTGTGGCGACCCTACCCATTATAGAAACATGTGCCCTCGATTGGTTAACATCATACACGCCCAAGCTCAAGCAAACCCAGTAAACCAAGCAAATCAAGAAAACCCAACCACTAGGCCACCAGCAAGAGGAAGAGTTTTCAACATCAACGCCAATCCTGTTGAAGATAATGACGGCCCAAACGAACCACCCAACTAGTCTCCTTCACAAAAAATCAAGATTCAACTCCAACAGCTTAGTTTTTATGTTTTTCTTTATGTTATCTCAATTTTCACGTATCTCAATTATAAATTGGAAATTTATCCAAGGATCTTAATGCGAATTACTATTTCAATTTTGTTTTTATACTCATTGATTTAACATTCATATCGTCATACCTCACGACGTATCTCAGTGTCATCATTTAAAGAAGTTGAGTTGTGTCTCACTTCTACATAGACTAACCTCTCCATCATAACAAACGAGAGAGGTACTGTCATCATTCAAACATGTATACTATCAGAATTAAGACTCAAGCTTTGGTTGATTGTGTTTGTTTATGTTTTAGAGTCACATAGAGCTAATCATAACTTATGGATAAAGCCAATGAAAATTTGACAAGAATATGGTGGATACGCCGCTGGTACTTCCGATATATAAGTATTCTTGCCAAAGGATCAGAGGCATTATCAGGCAGTTATGAGAAGTTCCATGTAGGATTTAGTATTGTCTTGGTTGAAGTTTGTTTTATACTCACTGATTTAGCATTCATATCATCTCATCATTTAAAGAAATTGGATTGTGTTCTATTTCTACATAGACTAACCTCTCCATCATAACAAACGAGAGAGGTACTGTCATCATTCAAACATGTATACTATCAGAATTAAGACTCAAGCTTTGGTTGTTGTGTTTGTTTATGTTTTAGAGTCACATAGGACTAATCATAACTTACTGATAAAACCAATGAAAATTTGACGAGAATATGGTGGATACGCCGCTGGTACTTCCTATATATAAGTATTCTTGTCAAAGGATCAGAGGCATTGTCAGGCGGTTATGAGAAGTTCCATGTAGGATTTAGTAATGTCATGGTTGAAGTTGTTTTATACTCACTGATTTTAGCATTCATATCATCATGCATCTCAACGTATTTCAATCTCATTATTTAAAGAAGTTGGGTTGTGTCTCACTTCTACATAGACTAACCTCTCCATCATAACAAACGAGAGAGGAACTGTCATCATTCAAACATGTATACTATCAGAATTAGGACTCAGGCATTGGTTGTTGTGTTTATTTATGTTCTAGAGTCACATCATAGAACCAATCATAACTTACTGATAAAACCAATGAAAATTTGACAAGAATATGGTGGATACGCTGCTGGTACTTCCTATATATAAGTATTTTTGTCAAAGGATCAGAGGCATTGTCAGGCGGTTATGAGAAGTTCCATGTAGGATTTAGTAATGTCATGGTTGAAGTTGTTTTATACTCACTGATTTTAGCATTCATATCATCATACATCTTAACGTATTTCAATCTCATTATTTAAAGAAGTTGGGCTGTGTCTCACTTCTACATAGACTAACCTCTCCATCATAACAAACGAGAGAGGAACTGTCATCATTCAAACATGTATACTATCAGAATTAGGACTCAGGCATTGGTTGTTGTGTTTATTTATGTTCTAGAGTCACATCATAGAACCAATCATAACTTACTGATAAAACCAATGAAAATTTGACAAGAATATGGTGGATACGCCGCTGGTAGTTCCTATATATAAGTATTCTTGCCAAAGGATCAGAGGCATTGTCAGGCGGTTATGAGAAGTTCCTTGTAGGTTTTAGTTGTAGAAGTTTTGTTTTAGGATATAACCTTATCTTTCCAAACATATCAAAACTCTTGCGCATGAAATCATGTTTAGTCAATCAACTCTGTTTATCAATATTCATTATCATAGGCATCAAAAAGCGATTCCTGTAGCAGGGTACTCAACCCTTACAAGGAATGTTACCGCCTCAAACAGAATTTAAACTCTTACTCTCTTCTAAGTATGTAACTGTCAAATTAAACACCATCCGTTTGAGTCAAACATGCCACTACTTAAATTTCGGGATGAAATTTCTAAAAGTAGGGGATACTGTAACATCCGTCAAAAAGCCGGATTAACCAAACCCGATTCGTTTATTAATCGAACAATCAGTTTTAAATTTTGTTGTTTATTTATGATTAATTTTAATTTTAAACAATATATAATTAATAAACAAATTAGGATTTAAAAGAAAAAATTGTTAAAAAGTGAAAATAAGAGAATTAAAAATAAAACAAGGCTGCCGGGATTCGAACCCGGGTCAGCCAATGACTTAACTCCCACTCATCCAACCACTCCGCCACTTGTGTTATTTGATAACATATCGAAACAATTAATTCAAATAACAAAACACAGAAATCAAATTCAGTCTTTGACGCGCCCATTTCGCAGTCGCCGGAAATCCCGACGACTTCGCCAATAATTGATGGTTTCTATCGATTTAATGGAAGAATTAATCCTAACATCGGTTATACCCGACGTCCAGTTCCGCGACGTCCGTCGTAACCGCCGGAGAACGGATGACCAACGAATCAAGACGGTAATCAGACCCAATGCGTCTCGATTCTTCCCTATAAATTCACCCACAAGTCTCTGGTAGCCTTTTCGCTCAAAATCGCACCTTTTCTCGAAGCAATTTCACTCGCCGGAAATATCCTGCCATCACCGGACTTTCGTCGGAAAACCGAGACTCACCTCAACACGGTAAACACCTCGACTCTTTCTGTTTCAGTCCGTTGTTAGACTGTTACCAACTTCAATCCAACAATCAGAATCAATCCTAGACGACGTAACGGAATATTTAGCTCTCGCCGGAAAACCTCTGGAATTTCTAATCTCACGCTGTGAATCGGTATAATCATTCGAACTTCTGTTAATCCTTGTTTAGTACCCCACTTTCATAACTAATCAAACAAAACTGATAATTGATTCAAGCAGAAAGAATACACAAATCAGAGCCGACGTTCATTGCCGGAATTCTGAAGAAATACAATTGATCGGTACATTCGTTTCCTTAGTTCATTTTATTCATCACATTTCAACCAGTAATATGCTCGATGAACGACCCAACCAAGAACAGTCGAAAAATCGTCGACTGAGTCTTTGAGCGAAGAAGACGAAGTCGACTGTGTATTATAAGATTAATTAAAATCAGATTAATAAACGGGTTAGACACACAGTCCAGCGGTGGACTGTGTGCAAATAATAAGAACACGTCTCGAGTTCGATCCCTGCCCCAACCTCACTCCTTTAAACAAAAATGCTCTTTTTAACCGAACCGGGATAACTCACAGAATCATGTTAAGTATAATAAAAACCGGAATATTAACCAGGTTAGACACACAGACCAGCGGTGGACTGTGTGCGACACTAACTCGCACGTCCCGGGTTCGAGACTGGTTGACGGCACCGGTTCAATGCAATTAAAATCCTTTTTAAAAATAAATGATTTCCGGAGTAAGTTAAAAAGTATATAAATATAATTAAAAACAGAAATATTTCGGGTTAGACACATACCTCAGTTGGTAGAGCTGCGTGCACGCGTACGGGAGGTCACGGGTTCGAGTCTCACCCAGCGCACACATACAAACGACCGAACCGGTCAACGGTCAACAGTAATGGTCAACGGTCAACGGTCAAGTCAAAAAGTCAACATTTTTATTATTTTTATTTATTTATTTAAATTAAAAATCAATTAAAAATACTTAAAAATAACATTTTTTTAAGTTAGAAAATAGCCTTAAACTCACAAAAATATATCCAATAATCCTACTAAAATTGATTAATAAAATCCGCTTATTTACCGAACCGTTATGTTATTATCTAGGTTAGTTTCTCTCGTGGTTAAATCCAATTTCGTGCGCATTCATCATCAATCCAAGAAACGCAACCACTGTGAGTGAATCTTACAAGTCCCCTTTTTATTACACGTTTTGGGGTGTATCATGTGTCGCTTAAACTAATTCGTTAATTCAAACTCGTGCTATACCATATTATGATCTAAACTTAGAATGTAAATATTGTTTGTAGTTATGTATTACATATTGTCAAGTTGTATGCAAATTATTTGTTAGGCCCATCAGTTCCTCATGGGAGACGAGTTGAACAACGCGTGCCTTAAAACTCATTCATTAGGCCCATCAGTTCGTAGAACAACGCGTGCCTCAAAACTCATTCATTAGGCCCATCAGTTCCTCGTGGGAGACGAGTTGAGCAACGCGTGCCTCAAAACAATCTATTATTGTATGTGTGTGCATTATTTAATATTAGTGTTTTGTGAATAAGTTTACATCTGTATTTACTCATATGTGGTTATGCACTTTATTTAATAATCAATTCAATAAACTTGTTCAAATGTTTTTCGTAGGATTCACTAGCCAACTTTTTGTTGATCCAAAAACCATTTTTACACATGATACAGGTGAACAGGATGAAGCAAGGAAAACATAGGAAATGCCTTAGAAGAAAATAATGAAGTCTAGAAAGATGTGTAGAACATGTTGTAATTATGATTGTATGATTTCCTTTAAATTGTAATAATAAATTTGAAACGTTATAATAAATGTCATGAGCTTTGATGAAAACCCAATCATGCCCCGATCACCTTTTCCGCTACGGGTTGGGGTGTGACAATCAGTCCGACTAAGTCGTTATTTGCCATGTCATAACCACTTCACATGTTGCTCAAACACTGAATAAGAACGTGCAAAAAGAACTTGTATCGGAGCGGCAACCACGCTTTGTTGATTTAACCACCCAGAATATCTCCAATACACTTCATACGTAACAAACATCCACGTTGGCAGTTTAACGACACTGAATATGGAGTTTCAGGATCATCGCCAAGTTGTAACAACGTGTTGATAGCATCAACAGAAACATCCACGTCCTAGTTGTTCACCCTTCCATGGATAACTTCCTTTCCATCAACTTCTACAACATTCGCCGAACACCAGAATTCCTTTATCAATATCTTGTATACAGTCGTTTCATGCGTGATGGCATAGTTGATTCTTGAATCACGCAAAAACTTCATTATTCTGTTGTATTCAGCCATCTTGTCTTCCGGATCTAAGTAAGAAACCATGTTGTGCCTCGGCTCTGACATAATTTCAACCTCCGACTTGTCAGTTTTCTTTGTCGCTGTTTTCCGTTTCTGTTCTTTTGGTGCCATCCTATACACAAACATAACCAAAATGTGAAGAATCCCAACACAGACTGGGAACATACTTAAAAATGTTCACTGTGAACATTATGTAAGTATGTATTCCTGCGAAGAACCACATGTGTCCATGAAACACTATGTGTCCCACAAAGGACTGTTACCACGAACAACTGAGTTATACGAAGAACCATTTTTGTGTAAAGATTCAAAACCACCAAGAACCAAGAATCATGAAGGACTCTAGGCAACAAAGAAGGGTTCTTCGTTGACCTAGGTTTTTCGTCATCAACAATTACGAAGAAAGAGGTTCTTCATCATTCTGTTTTTTCGTGTCAAACTTAGTTCTTCGTCCATCCCAGTTCTTCGTTCAAATTAGTTCTTCGCGATATTGATACAAACTGACAGATAGATCAAAACCCAGTTACTGATGTTTTTCATTCCAAAAACCCAGCAAATACCAGTTAAACTTCAAAAACCCATTTGTTTTATAAACTTCAAATAATCAACAACAATCATCAAATATGTGTCATATATGCATAATCAGTTTGTAATCGATCAAACTAACCTATACCCTTTAGAGAATCATCGATTATTTGAGGTTTAGCATGAACAAAACAACAAAATAAAACAAAAAAGATGGTTTCTTTGATTCAACGGTTTTATCTCGGTGAAGATATACTCGTTTTATGTTCAAGATACACAACACATTGTTGAAAATACCTTAGAAAATATGATAACACAACACAAACAATATAGATTTATGGATGTCGGTTTTGGGTTTTTTAGGGAAGAAGGAGATGAACAATTGTGGGAGTAAAAGGTGAAACGTGAAGTTTTGAAAAGTGATAAGTTCTCACGAAAGATCTTATCCTTTTATAACATGCCTCCCATGAAAGACCTAGGATACCACGAAGAACCCAGGTATCCCGAGAAGAATCTATTGGGCCAGAAAAAGTGAAGCCCAACCAGCTAGCCCACGAAGAACCTTTATCTACCACGAAGAACTGGTTCTGTCACGAAGAATCTAGTCTTTACGAAGAATGGTTCTTCGTTGACCTCTTGGTTCTTCGTTGACTTTGCATAATTCTTCGTTGACTTTCAACACAAAATCACCACTTTATGAAGGTTATCAGATTAAATAGATTTTGCTCTTGTTTTGAATTTACCAAAATGCAATTGAACTTTATGAAGTTGTGTTAGCAAAAACAAGTTGATTTTAGGCTTTTCTCGGCAGAAAACATTCGAGCTTCAACTTCGGCCAATCAAAAACAAATTAAAATATGGTAAACTTAAAACAAACAATTAACTAACTGTACACCAAACTGTCAATCTTTTTCGAGTTTCAAGGTAAGAGAATCATACCAGCTTACGTCTTGTTAAAAATGATTTTTGTTACTAAATATTATTAAGACAAGTATCCTACCACAATTATCTGTATTGTTGTCCACATAAGCTCAACTTATCAGATGTAATCACGCTTAGGAGATACGATTAATGTATGATTTATACTTACTAGCCAGTGTTAATCCACTCACGACACATTCCCATATCAAGACATGCACGAGAGTTAATCTTACCGATGAGTATACCGCTTATCATCTGTTTGGACGTATATATTGTGAGATACTCACTTATTTATGGTTGAAAACAAGCCCTATGTGATAAAATCACTTATTGATAAGGAATTTGATTTTCAGATGCATGCAGGGCACATGAGCAAGTCCGTGAACAGGTTAGTACCAACATACCGACAAAGAGACGAACTTGACTCCCGCATAAAGCTGTGATATTTTATCACTTATTCATTTGGTGGATGTGATATGTTTATCACTTATTGATGGTCGTATACAGTATTTACACGTATGTATGGTATCATGTAAGTTCTAGACTTGCATCCCCGCCCAGTTGATAAACAACATAAAGACCGCATATCTCAGAACCTCGACATACTATCAAAAGAAATTTCGGTACCAAGACCATATGCCAATGAATGGTTCCCACTTGGCTTTCAGTTCGTTATGTTTATATCATCCTGCACACTTTAAAATGATTGTAAGCCTACCGATACATCATTAGTAGAGCTACTTATCGTTTTTCATTTTATATTTTGACCGTATTTTGATAGACCACCGGTGTATGATCATCTTCTCTTATCTTTCCAAGAAACTCATTTTTGGTTTTTGGTTTTTCTATTGTTTTTGTATTTCTCCCCCTTAAATGCAGAAAGTAAATAATTAAAAGACATATTTTTGTATTTTTTAATTTTTCTCATATTTTGTATTTTCTTAAGATTTCTCCCCCTAAAATGCAAAAAGTAAATAAAATTGAAAATCTTTTTTGTATTTTTAGTTTTAAGAAAACATTTACAAAAACGATTCTCCGAACATGCTTTACTCGAGTTTCACCTTGATGCCTTTCACCAAAAGAAGAAAATCAAAACATGATTTATCAAAAGCTTTTGTAAACAGGTCGGCACGTTGGTGATCCGTGTGGACTTTAACAACATCGAAAAGTTTCTTTTCATAAAAAATTCGTATGAAATGATACTTAATCTCGATGTGTTTGGTCTTTGAGTGTTGTACAGGATTTCGAGTGATCTGTAAAGCAGCTTCATTATCAACATAAATAGGAGTAGTTAGAAATTCAAAATCATAGTCACGCAATTACTGTTGGATCCACAAAACCTCGGAGCAGCAACTAGAAGCCGAAATGTACTCAGCTTCACATGCTGCAGTGGCTACACAGGTATGCTTTTGCACTGCCATGTGACTAGGCGATTTCCTAAGAATTGACATCTCACTGATATTGACTTTGCATCTATCTTGTAGCCGCCATGATCAGCATCACTGAATGCTATCAAATCAAAGCTATCATCCTTAGGGTACTAGAGACCTGTGTCCGGGGGACCCTTCAAGTAGCGAAAAATCCTTCTTACAGCCATCAGATGAGAAACCTTTGGATTTGACTGGTAGCGAGCTAGAAGACATGTTGGATACATAATATCGGGTCTTGAAGCGGTAAGATACATGAGAGATCCGATCATAGCACGATAAAGCGATGGTTCAACATGTTCACCCATTCCATCCAGAGTAATTCCATGATTTTGAGCTAGCGGAGTTCCTATAGGTTTCGAGTCTGCCATCTAAAATCGGTTGAGGATGTCTCCAACTCATTTTGTCTGATGAATGAGTATCTCTTTCTCTGATTGATGTACCTGCAAACCCAAAAAGAAAGTCATTTTGCCCATGGCGCTCATCTCGAACTTCTCTTGCATCACCCGCTCGACTTCCTTGCACATTGCATCATTTGTAGACTCGAAGATGATATCATCAACATACACTTGTACCAGCAAGAAATCCTCACCATTTTCTTTGATGAAGAGAGTACAATCGATCAACCCTCCGAAATCCATTCTTTAGCAGATAGGAAGACAATGTTTCATACCAAGCCCGTGGAGCCTGATGAAGACCATATAACACCTTGTTGAGAAACCAAACTTTGTCAGGATGAATTGGATCTTCAAAACCAGGCGGTTGCTCAACATGTACTTCTTCTTCGACCACACCATGAAGAAATGCACTTTTCACATCCATTTGATAAACAGTAAACTTCTTGTAGGACGCATAAGCCAAGAAAATCCTTATCGCCTCAAGACGAGCTACTGGTGCATACACTTCATTGTAATCAATACCTTCTACCTGATTAAAGCCCTGGACAACCAATCTTGCTTTGTTTCTCACAACAACATCTTGGTCATCCTTTTTGCATTTGTAAACCCATCGAGTACCAATCTTCTTGTAGTTCTCGGGCCTGTTAACCAATTTCCACACACCCAATTTCTGAAACTGCTGAAGTTCCTCTTGCATTGCTTCAACCCATGAGTCTTCCTTCATTTCCTCTTTCCAAGATTTCGGTTCAACTTGGCAAACATAGCAGGTAAAAGACCAATCATTCTGTTCAGCAAATTCTCTAACTGCCATATACAAACCAGCATTCTGGTTGTTTCTTAGCTGGTTACGTGTCTGCACTCCACTTTGAACATCTCCAATAATATTCTGCTGAGGGTGGGTATTATGAACTCGAGTTTCAGGAAAGCAGGAACACGAGTATTTATACCCAAATTGTTGAAGTTCAGATCAACAACCAAATCGATGTCTGGAATCGCTGTAGATGTGGATGCGTTACCTTCTCCATTGACTTGATTGTTTACTTGAGAAGTTGCTTCCGAGGCACGCTGAACAGGAGCTGAGGTAGCTTCATTTGCATCATGAAGTTCATCATCTTCAGACGAAACATTGTAATCAGTAGCATCTTCAGACACCTCATCCTGAATGTGATTGTTAACCGAAGAAGACGTTTGTTGGTTAACAATAATCGGTCGCACTAAAGATGAGTCAACATATGTGCTGCTGCAGAAGCATCATCAAAATTTTGCAGATTAAAGGAGTCGAAAAAGTCATCATAGTCAAACATCCAAGGATCTCCCGGAGCTCTCACAGATTCAGTGTACCTTTGAACCTTAACTTCACCCCATTCCTCAATCTTTTTGCTCGATAGATTCCAAACTCTGAAATTTGGAGTAGCATATCCAAGGAAATAACCTTCGATAGCCTTTGGACCAAACTTACCATGTGGATCAATCATAGTACATGGAGCTCCAAAAGGTTCTAGATAAGACACATCCGGTTTCCTTCGATGAAATAGTTCAAAACACGTTTTCCTATGCCTTTTAACTATAAGAACTCTGTTCATCGTATAACATGCAGTAGCCATAGCCTCTCCCCAAAACTGAACGAAGTTGCGACTCTACCAACATCGTTCTTGCAGTCTAGATAAGTGTCCTATTCTTCCTCACAGCGACACCATTTTGTTGTGGAGTATAACAAGAACTGTATTCATGCAGAATTCCTTTAGAAGTACAGAACTCATCCATAACATGATTCTTGAATTCAGTGCCATTGTCGCTTCTGATTCTCCTTATCTTCAAATTATACAAATTTTCAAGAAGTGAGGAGATTCTTGAGGATTTCAGGACTATCACTCTTGTGAGCCATCACAGCTATCCATGAAAATCTTGAATAGTCATCAGTAACAACTAAATAATAAGAATCACCACAGGTAGTCTTGTGTTTCATAGGTCTAAAGAGGTCCGTATGAAGACGTTCAAGAGGCATGTTGACAGTGTTGACTTTCTTGATAGGATGTGACTTCTTTGCTTTTTTTCCCTTTTGGCACGATACACATACATCTTGTAAATGAAAGTTCTTGACCGTTACACCATTCACTAGATTATTTTTCACCAAGTGGTTCATTTTCCTCAAGTGAATGTGTCCCATTCGTCTATGCCAAGAGATTGACTCCTTTTCAGTCGCTTTTGAGACAAAACATGTAACTTGTGTAGACGTAGTAATAGCTTGGCTCATATCAAGAATATATAAATCATTAATTCTTGGAGCCGACAACATAATCCATTCTTTGGAAATCATGAAACCAGTTGTTAGCACATAACATCCAGCATCATCAAAATGAATCGTGAACTTCTTGTCACAAATTTGAGAAACACTCAGAAGATTGTGATCAATTTGACGAACATAATTGATCTTGTCAAAACTAAAATCACAATTGGAAATCATTCTCTCTCCAATGATGTAACTGCCTTTATCTCCAGCAAAAGCAACATAACCTCCTCTAATGTTTTTCACATCAAACAGGAGCCTTAAGTCGCCTGTCATGTGTCGGGATGCTCCAATGTCAACAATCCAATGACTATTCATTGTTCCTCCTGGAACACCCTGCACATTACATTACACGATCAGTTTGAGATGGGGACCCCAAGCCTTAGTGGTCTTGGGTCGACCCTTATCATTAAGAAATGTGATTTCTATTTCTTGATGATCTGGAAATGGTGTGCCTCCCCCTGAAACAGTACCGGTTTTAGGTTTCCAAGATTATTGACGTTTACCAGATTTATTATTATTTACAGATATAGAATTTTCTGGTTGTAACGTGCTTGATGAACTTGGTTCTTTTTGTACAACATCCGGTTTTAATGCCTTTTCAGTTACCTTGATTGTTTACGTCTTTGTTTTTCTTCTTGTTCCTTAAAAATATGTTTGTCTTGTTTAGGTGACACAAATGACGTTGGTAACTCTTTTCGGGAGGGGCATTTTCAACAAACTTTGGTTTTGGCGAGTTTGTACAATTTTTGATTATGTGACCAAACTCTCCACATTTTAAACATGATCTCCTCTCAACGAATTTAGGATATGCGGTTTGATGACTCGATGTTGAAGTTGTTGGCCTAGAGGTACTTGGTCTGGCATCACACCCATTCGTGTGTTGAGTGTAATTGTTTTGACTGTTTTGTTTTAAAATCTTGACTTGTTTTACAAAATCGGTATTTGAAATATTTTCAAAAGTCTCGATTTTATCCGTACCATTTGAGGCTACAAAGTTATCATCCTTTTTGTTTTTTCTTGTTACGAGCTCCTATCGCTTCAACCATTGGTTGTGAAACCTAAGGTTTTTGAGCTCACTTTTCTTTTTGTTTACTTTTAGAAGCGATTAGTTGTTGTTGTTTGATTGGTAATTTTTCACATTGTGTTACAATCACATTTAGACTTCTTTCCCAAAAAATTTATTTGTTGAGTTTTCAAAAACTTGATCAATTGAAGCCGAGTTTACATTTCTGATTGGAAAGTCCTTGTGCGAGTAAATTTTCACATCACCAATCAAAGTATACAACACATTATCGCTTTCAAACGTAGAAACAAGTGCCTCGACAGATGTGATAGGACCGATCTCTTGTTTTGCAACTGATTGCACAACGGGAGTAGGAGGATCACATAAAATATGATTCTCAATTGGAATTTCTACCCATTTCTTTTTGTCAAGAGATAGGTCCTGATCAGTCACGTCTGACTCATCATCTGACTCAATTGTTGGAGGACTTTGTTCCATAACAGATGATAAATTCTCTGTCTTTCTAGATTCCTCTAATGAATTGTCCGGTTTGAACCCTAAACCTGCTGCAAACTCTTCAGGATTAAAAGGTACAGATGGTTCAAAACGTAGCATTTCCTCCTCGTCAGGCAATTTGGTATAATTGTGTTTCAATGGCCGTGGACACGATTTATAACCAATGTATTTGACATCCCCCTTGAGTTTTTGAACTTCAATGATGTGATCAAGCACATATCGGGAGTTAGAGTAACTCTCCAATTTGAGCTTAATTGCATCATGCTCGCACTTGGAAATGGCTAACTCCTTTTTCGTTTCCTCAATGATATTAATGTAATTATTAATACCCTTTTGTTTGTTCAAAACTGTTTTTGTTAACTCAGACACACTTTTCTTAAGAGTTTCAATTATAGATTTGAATTCTTTTTCATTTCGAGTTAATGACATATTTGCTTCCTTGCATTTTGAAAGTTCAACTACCAAGCTTTGATTGTGACTGTTAATTATTTCAAATTTATGTTTTAATTCTGCACAATCATTGCATATCCTAGGAGTATCGGTTTGTACCTGACTTGTCAAAGCTGCGACATTAGCCATAAAGGCAGTATGATAAGAAAAAGATCCATCCTCGGCAAAGAACTTCTCCATTTCCTTGGATGCAACTGCAAATTTTTCTATCAACACAGACTTTTGACTTATCAGCTTCTCTGCTTCTTTCAGCAATCCATCAACCGTGGTATCAATCCTTTCCCTGACATTCGAATCCATAACCACCCACACTTGAGTTTTCTTCATCAGAACTCCCGTTATACCCAGAACTATCATCATCTTTAGAAAATTCATCCTTGTGAACATGTTTGATATGATTGATTATCTTAGCATAACAAGTAGTTCCTCCTTGATTTCCATTCCCAGCAGAACTGACCAATCGCACCCTTCATCTGCTTGTACTACCAAAGCTCTGGTTGTGTTTGAAGTCCCAGACTGGTTTTAGTTGCTAGGGTTGTTAACAGCAACTATGCCCCGTTCATTGATAACTTGGGTTGTGTTAGAGGTTCTTGGTTAATTTCGAAAGGGGTTGTGATTTCCTTGCTTGCTAGGTCGAGTACATTCACACTTGAAATGACCTTTCTCACCACAGTTGAAGCAATTAACAACATCCTTATCAAATCCATACTTTGTTTCTTTCTTTCTTTCCAGACTTGTTCTTCCAGTTCTGTTCATGTAGTCTTTCACTCTTCTAACCGCACTTGCAAACACCCACTTAATATCCATCAACTCCATTTCATCCTTGTCTATTTGCTGATAGTCTTCATGAGTCGGATTGATGTTTCCAGTTTGACCCATAACTAATCCACATTAAGCACTAACCATTGTGTTTAGAAGTTCTATGTGTTGCCGGGAAACTTCCACACTGACCTTTGTAAGGTTTGAATTATCGAGTCTGATAGTGTTAGGGTTTGAAGGTTGAAAGTTGTTACCAAAAAAGCTTGTTGAGAAGCCTGTTGTGGAACTTGAGGTGTAACAACTTGTGGTTGAGGAAGAAAGGCTTTTGGATCAAATGCTTGGCCATAGGTTTGAGCATTTGAACCAACAGATTGATCCGGTTGAACTTCTGGTAGAAAAGGGTTAACATTTGACACAAACGCTGTTTGAAGTTTCGGTTGCTGAGTTGTTCTAAAACCCGTGTTAATACCTCCAAAATACATTTTGGGTTTTTGTGGAACTGGAATTCGTTTAGCTTTTCGACTTTCTTCTTCATTCTTGTTCGCAAGCTTCTGAACAAATTCATAAACGCTGAGTACATCCAAAACACCGGTATGCTTTAGCAAGTCAATGAATTGACTCCACTTAGGTGGTAAAGCATCAGCAAAACGCATCACAATCTCTTGTGGAGATGCGTTGATCTTATAAGAGTACATTTCATTAAGCAAGTGATAGAAACGAGTGTGTCTCATTTTCCATGAACAAAAACCCTTCAAACTCTTTCTTCAAAAGATCATGTCTGACCTTTCTTGTTGCTGCATTTCCTTCCCCTCTGGCTTCCAAAGTGTCCCACAAAGTCTTGGTTGTGGTACAATATACAAATTGATGATAAATATCCTTGCGAAGTGCTTGTGTAAGGATAGCAAAGGCCTTCTTCTCCAAATCATACGCCTTTTTATAATTCTCGTCCAATTCGGCTAAAGAGGTTGGATTTGATCCTGCTTCTTCGAGATATTCTTTGTATGGTGTAGTAAAACATGTCCACAACTTGGTATTTTGACCAAGAACATACGTATGAAAACGACCTTTCCATGAGGGATAATCGTTCATGTGATTCAACTTTGGTGGACGATTGTTACTTCCAGTTTCACTCTCGCTAATGAGACGAGTTTGTATGCTTTGATTTTGATTTGCAACACACACCCATTGATTAGCGGTAATCATGGCCGTTTGTTAAGGCATTAACGATTGTACCCATGAGGTTGCAGAGCTAGTTTGTGGTGGATCTTGGCTTGTACTTGAGCTACTACCCCAATCTCAAGGATTTGTACCCATTTTCATTGTTTGATTACAAATGAATGCTTAAAACCACGAAATTAATAAGTTTGCTATGAAATAAAACCTTTCTGTGAAAACAACAAGCTTCAAAACCACGAAAGACCTATGCCAAGAAGGAGGGGGTTCGCGAAAGACCTATTCATGAAGAACGGAGTCTTTCGTGAAAGTCCAAGTCAATGAAGGATAGGTTTTTCGTTGACTCCTTTGTTCCATGAAGGATCAGTTCTTCGTGGGACAGATTCTTCGCAACAGTTCTTCGCATTCTGGTTCTTCATGAGTTGTTAGGTGAATTATTTCCTTTCATAGAGGAATCTGGTTTCTGAGTTTTTGAAAGCTTAAAGTGGATTATCCTGATATGGTTAAAAGACAAACATTCAAAATTCACTTTTACAGTAAAAGTTTAAGGTTATCTTATCACACAAGAATATTCCGGTGACTTTTCTGGTCAAAACGTTTCACCAGAAAAGATGTCAACGAGTTTTTTGCTAGAAATTTCAAGAAAAACCGTATTTTAACATGTCACCATGTGTTTTAACAAGGTTTTTGTAAAAAGTATCTGCAAATAACAAAAGTTTCCTAAGTTTTACCATTTTACTTGAAAAACTTAAGGTTCTTGTTCTAAGTCCAAGTACAACTTCCAGGAAGCTTCAAAACTTGCTCAAACACAACCATATATTTGGTTTTAAACAAGAAAGAGAGCCAAAGCTCTAATACCATTTGTAGGTCCCTCTTGGGGATCAAGATAAACCTACTTCTATGTCTTTAACACACACACGAGTGCGGAATCAAAGTGTATATGCAAACCAAAGCAAAAGATGAACAACACAAAGTAACCAAAGATTTACTATCTTGATTAATGGAAGAGAACCAGTACCAACATATACACACAATGCTTATACAAACTCACAGTGCTCTCTTACTGAACTTGTGAACCATAAGTGACAATTAATAGGCCAGACACCCAGTAACAACAAGAAGGATGTTACTCGGCCACGAAAGATGTCCAGGCCCACGAAGGATAGGGTCCTTCGTGTACCATACTTCGAACAAATATAACTCACGAAGAAGGTTCTTCGTGGATCAACAAGTTTGCGAACCATGTCTTTCGTGTAAGGAGTGACTCCCACGAAGAAGTATGTTCTTGGTGGGTAGCCTGCAAACAGCCGGAAACTTACAGTATACAACAGTAAGCACAAAACACAAACAAACTAACAGACGGCACACTTGCAGTTGTTTCACATCAAGTACAAAGCAAACGTTGCACCGAGTCAAGATAAGAGGATATCTTGACTTGGTCGACTCGACCAAAACTTTAAGACTTGATAAACAAAGACCGTACGATTACACACATAATTAAGAACAAGCGACAGACAAAAGTGGATCAACATTTATACTAGACACAACATGAGCACCAAGTTATCAAAACCTAACCCAACTAGACCATGACACTTAATTAAGTAATAACATACTACCTATTATTATGTAACCTAACAACTTGATAAACATTAATTAAAAATGAATAATTACCCGGGAGATGAAACCTGCCCGATATGCTGTAAAGCTTGTATGGATAAATACGAGGAGCACGCAGTTCACTGTAAAGAGCTCCCTGGGTTCAAATATCGGCATGACTGAGTATAACATGTTTGTGGGACATCCTAAGAAGAGCTGAGATATCTGCTAAAAGAGGCCCCTATGAATTTACTCACGAACCCTATGGAAGGGAGATCTACTCTTCGACCAGCAGATATGCTCATCTTTGGCTAGGGTGGGGGGAAACTTGCTTGTGTGGACCTCACGGGAGTTTCCCCTTTGGTTGGTTTAAGGGAAAACGGGTTTGTATCTTGAAAAGCAGCAAGAAAGACAGAATCAAAGAAAGTGGATAAGCACGCTAAAGCTTGCACAGAGAACCAACATGTCTTTGTCCCTTTTGCCTTTGATACATTTGGCTCTCTAGCACCAGAAGCTATCACTACAAGAAACAGGTAGCATTACCGGCGACACACATCGCCGCTAAAGTCCTGGTTTGGCGTCGCTATAGCCATTAGCGGCGACATGTCACCGCTAATGTGGTCGTCGGTAAAACTCGGCCGCTATTGAACAAAATGTCGTCGCTAATAAGCATGTCGCCGCTAATGCCTCTGCCTGTGTATTGCCGGAAAGTTTGCCGGAGACGAATATCCAGATTTCAAACGTACAAATCACCAATGTTTGTTTAAGCTCGAAAATGAAGCAGAACACAATAACCAAAAAAACGATTAATTTCTTATTAAGTTTGGTTTACAATACATGATTTCTACAAATACAAAATTGAAAAAAGTTGTCAGAACTTAAATAAAACTACATAATTCTACAAACACTACATAGAAACAAGTGGGCTGAGCTTTAATCATCACAGCGGTGGATGCCGGTGGTTGATATCGAGGTGGAGCTTCAAGCATCATAGTGATGGTTGATACGGCGTGGTTGATGGTGGCGGATGACGAGGCTTTGCCGGAGGTTGACGGTGATGAATAGTGGAATGCCGGAGGTTAACGGTGGCGGGCGGCGGGTGGCGGCTGAAGGTGGTGGTTGTTGCTTGGTGGTGAATTGTGAACATGAAGGTTGAAGGTGGTGTTTGAGATAGGTGTGTCTTAGGAGGATAAGATATATGAGATTTGTGTTTCTTTGAGCAGGATAAGATCAAGACCGTTGGATCAGTTTGTAATCAATGGTCAGCAGCAAATGTTGAAAAAGCACACGGATCAAGCCTTTAGCAGCGACGGCAATAGGGGCGACAAGGAGCAATAGGGGCGATGCGCGTCTATGTCGCCCCTATTAGTCCTTGTCGCCCCTATTGCCGCCGCCGCTAAAACTCATATTTCTTGTAGTGTATCCACTTCTTGATCAGGGTCAAACGAGTCATCCACAACAATTGTTCAACCCTAGGTGGGCATGGGTTTGTCTTTAGAAGGTTAGGGTTTGCAATTTAGAAAGGGGTGGCGGCACAACTTGTTGTCCGTCTACCTGTTTTGATGTAACTTGGCAATTTTTTGGTGAAATTTATAAGATCTTTTAATTTGATTTAAAAAAAAAATAATTAAATCAAGATAAACCAACAGAATATCTCTCTCAATCTTTTTGTTCGTGTTATTGTTTGTTGTCGTGTGTGTTGTGTTCATATCAGCGGATATCTCATATATTCTAATAACGCATTTGATCCAAATTTAAGCTCGAAAAAAGAAAACATAATATGTTTCTACTGAATTTGAATTGAATACTGTAAACTTCTATCCGTGTTTAAAAGTTCACAAATATTTTTATAATATAGTGTTAAATGTTTAATCTCTTTTCTTTAATAAATTGAGATGTACAAAGCAAACCGAAAACAATCTGATATGATTATACGAAGTTACCAACCAAATCAAAAAACTCCAAATCTACACTAAAACTCCAAAATATTTCGGTAGTCTGACTTAATCCGGTAAAAATAATTTGATGCTCCAACAAGGTAAAAATCCCTCTTGAGATAAGAACTTACACATGTATCCCATTTTTCTATTTTAAATTTCTTGAATAAGACACTCTTTAAATTTATTAGAAAGTTAATAGTATTGAAGTAAACTACATTGATTATGATTAAGGCGAAATTTCACTTTTTATTTAGATATTTCTTACATAATCTTAACTTTGCTCAAATTATAGTTGTTTTGTCTTATCTCAAAACCCAAATCACACACATGTCTCCCTCTTTCTAACTACTAAAATGAGTGAGCCACCAAAAAACAATTCAGCATATTCTCAGATATCACGAGTAGAAGAGACAGTATAAATTTTTCGTATTTTTAACCAGTTTACTTTTTATTTAATTAAAATTTTAATCAGATAATTTACATTTTTAACTTGAAAAAAATACTAGTTTGCAAAAAATTAGCAACAAAGTTAACCCCCATTCATCATGAGCCAGTAATGCATTTTCTAATACTTAGAGATCAAAACAAAACTTGATCATATATACATACCACATGTATCATCCGTATCTTAAATTTGAGATTATGAATATGCTATCACATATTAGTTATCTTTATATAATAAGAAGATATAATGATACAAAAGTACTATTTCCTTTGTTTCTCTTCTATGAATTCTTTCAGTTTGGACAAAGGCAATAAGTAATGAGAATGGAGACATTGGAAGCTACCGAATGCAAATACCACGCTACGAAGTTGATCACTTCCGCATCTAATATTCGCCCACTGCCTGGTGCATATCAGCTCCCATAACCGCTCATCTTGAGCCGTCCGATGCCTCATATAACAAGTGTTCATCCATGAAACAGCTGTGGCAGCGGAGGAGGAGGAAGGTAACGAAGGCTGATCATGTTCTGATTGTATGATCTTCTTAGTCGTCTTTGGATCGCCAAAACCAACAGGTATTGATCTCTTCAGCACCATTATGTGAATATTGAATTGTGAATTTGAGATCGAATGGAGATAAAAGAAAAAAAGGAAATTACGTGGGGGTTTAAAAGATGAACAAAGTTCGATTGTTAGCGATGATGACACGATGAGAAATGAATGTGCATTGGGGGTTTCATGAGGCTTGCTATTATCTCCTTTCTCCATCTATATATTGTCTTCTATTGTTTGTTTCTGCCAAATGTCATATTAAATATTGGAGGACACATAAATATACAAATATATTGATTGATACGATTAAATCTAAATCGATTCCTTTGATTGATCATAATGAATATGCCCCAGGAAGTTTCGATTCGATCTGTTGGTGATGCTGGCTCCCCTCAACATCACCTACATGGTTGCTTGATTTTTTACATTTTTTAATTTATGATATAATTTTACTTGGAAGATGAATTGGTTATAGCATTCAGATTGTACTCTAGTCAATGATATAATTTTATGCTTAGACTACACGGTGTGGTGGACAAGGGAGCAAATCTTGTCATGTGTATGCTACCTAAGCCATATTGATGTTTAAACTAAAGATAGGGGTTGTTATGTAATTAGTAAATAGTTATGTTTATGTTACAATTAGATTAGTTTATTAGTGCGAGGACCAGAAGCGATAAGATCAAAGTATGTAACTTACCCTACAAGGGATGCGACGTATCAGAAGCAGAAGCAACGCGCCGCTTCAGAAAGGGTGTCAATCATCAACAGGCACATCGATTCACAAAGGGATGCGATGGTTCGAGACGCAACTGTTCGTTTAGTATAAATAGGGTTTGTATATTTCAACGACAATCGTTAGAATCACTTGGGGTATGTTTGGTATGGGGTAATGGAACGGACGAGGGAATGGGATGGATGAGGTAATGGAATGGAAGAGAGAAAGCAATAGTTCGTTACCATTACATGTCTTGTTTGGTTACCATGCGGGAACGGAATGAATTATTATTGTGTATTGTTTGGTAGGCAAGAAAAACGAAGGAATAAAATCAACGATGAGTGGAGGTGGTCGGTGGTAGTGATTGTGGGTGGTTATAGGTAACAGTGGTGGGTGGTGGCGGAGGCGGCGATGGGTGGTGGTGACGGCGACGAGTGGCGGTTGAGGCGGTGACAACGGGTGGCGGTGACCGGGGTGGCGGCGGCGGCCGTTAACGGTGGCGCCAGGTGGCGGCGACGGTGGTGGTTGGTGGTGGCGGTCGTTGTTGCGTCGACGGTGGTGGTGGGTGGCGACGACGAGTGGCGTTGGCGGTGGTGGTGGTTGGTGGCGGCGGTGGGTGACAACGATGGCAAGTGGTGGCAGCGGTGGTGATAGGTGGTGGGTGGTAGGGAAGGTTGTGGGTTGTGGTGTTGTTGATGAATGGTGCAAGAAGGGATGGAATGAAAAAAACATGGGGGGTGAATGGAATGATTTTGAGGGAATTGAATGCCTTATGGAATGGGTGATTCCATTCCATTGACTAACCAAACACCCTTTTCTTCATTCACTCACAATGATCCATTCCATTCTGCCTCTCATTCCTGCATACCAAACACTACCTTGTATTATCCCAATCACATTCAATATCAATGTTCTTTCAGAATTCTATTATTCTATCAATGTGTTTATCATTGTTCATCAAGGGTTCTAACCAACAGTGGTATCAGAGCCCACGGTTAATCGATCAAGGGAAGAAAGGCAGCAACAATTCAATCGAATAAGGGAAAGAAAGTGGATGCGCACACCAGAACTCGGAAATCGAATTTCGTTTTCTGTGCAATTGACAATCGAGTAAAAGAAAAAGGCAAGAAGATTTGTTTCATCAATATCCAAGATCGAAGGAATTGGACTCCGAAACGTAAGTCTAACTTGTTTCATTAATATTTTATTTTTAAAAATAAGAGTAAATTGCCAAAAGGTCCACGACTTTAAGTCACTTTTATTACTTTAGTCCAAAACTAAAATCTTTTGAATATGGGTTCCTGTTGTTTCAATTTTGTTGTTATTTTCATCCAAAAGCAAAATCTGGTAAGATTTTTCAGTTAACATCTAACTTTTTTGTCTTTTTCCTCCCTTTTAATAAAAGGCAAAATGATGAAATTTTTTATTTGTTATATCAAAATGTTAAAAGACCATTTTGTCCTTCGTTAAAAAGGGGGAAAAGGACAAAAAAAGTTGCATGTTAACTCAAAGATCTGACCAAATTTTGATTTAGATGAAAATGACAACAAAACTAAAACCATAGGGACCCAGATTCAAAAGGTTTCAGTTTTGGACTAAAATGATAAAAGTGATCAAACCTCAGGGACAATTTTGGTAGTTTACTCTAAATATAATCATTTTACTGGTAATTGTTTTGAGTTTTTATCAAATAACCAATTTACTCGGAAATTTAGAATTCGTTTTATTCCGAAGTAATCTGTTTAGTGTGTTTGTTTTTCAAAGCAAAAGGAAACAAACATTTTGTTGAAAAGAAATGTCAAAGTTTCTTGGTAATAGTGAATTATTTTTGCAAAACCTAAAGGTTTGAATACGAATTAAATATTTGAAGTGTTGTTTTGCAAAATTAATGGTATAACAAATCAAAGAATTATTGATGAAAGCATGTCAAAGGAATCATAAACGATTCATATAGCAAGAACGTAAAAAAAACCTTCGTGATGGAAAACCCTTCATGGAGAAAATTAACCTTCTGGTGCAAGAACCTTTGTAGTGATAAGACCTGAATGGAAATCAAAACCTTCATAGTAAAAAGACCTGTGTGGCAATCAAGACATTGTGTGGCAACCAAAACATGTGTGGTACAAACAAAAGGAAAACCTGTGGGGTGCAAGCAAGAAGAAATATTGAAGAATAGAAGAAAGGTAGGGAAGAAAAGGTACAAGAAAGAAAATTAGAAAGGAAGTATGTCAAGAAAAACGATAAAGAAAGAACGTCAATGCCGATCCGTGAGCATGGAAATATATCCCTTCAATGCCCAAAGTTGAGTGAATCAAATTACACCTAGTGGGCCATTATGATGAAAACGATCTTGAAGGCATATAGTTTTTTAGGACATGCTTGTTTCAAAGGAAGATGAAAAGAAAGCTCATACAACGTAAGCAATGATATTCCAAACATTACCGTGAGATATTCTAATGCAAGTTGCTCAAGAAACTGCAAAGGAAGTTTGGGATGCAATAAAGCTTGGATATCTTAGAGCCAATATGGTTCAAAAAGCGTGTCTACAAACCCTGAGAAGCGAATTAGAAGCCTCAAAGATGGATCAGAACAAAACACTAAGTAGTTTCGCAAGCAAGTTGGGTGGTATGAAAGCCAAGTTTAAAAGTCTCTTCACCACCATTAAAGATAAGAAGATTGTAAGGAAATTACTTTTTTTTTGTTCCAAAGAAGTTTCTACTGACTGTGGCATCCATCAAGCAGTATTCAAAAGTGGATAAAATGACATCTGAAGAAGCAGTGGGAAGGGTTACGGGCATTAGAAGAACGCCTCAAGAGCTAAGACAAACAAGAAAACAATAATAAAGGAAATCTATTAATGGCAAGTTCAGACAATCATTCCGGAAATTAGTATCACAGAAAAGGACGTAGCGATCAAAGCCATGGTAGAGGACGTAGATGAAGTTCTTTCAGAGGAAGAAGAAGACATGGACGAAATATGGATCGAGAAAATAGAGACAAAAGTGAGTTCCAGTGTTATGATGAATGTGGTGAATGCGGCCATTTCACATACGAGTGTAGCAAGCAAAAATACAAGGAAAAAGAGAAGGATGAAAAGGCTCATCTCGCGTTATAAGAAGAGCTAATGCTACTATAAGTCAAGCAAGTTGAAGACCTTCTCTAAACTATATTTATTTTAAGGGGGACTATTGATGTTTAAACTAATTATAGTGGTTGTTATGTAATTAGTAAATAGTTAGGTTTATGATACAATGAGATTAGTTAGTGCGAGGACCAGAAGCGACGAGATCAAAGTATATAACTTACCCTTCAAGGGACACAATGTATCAGAAACAACATGCCGTTTCAGAAAGGGTGGGCGACAATCATCAACAGGCACATCGATTCACAAACGGACGCGTTGGTTCGAGATGTAACTGCTCGTTTAGGATAACTAGGCTTTGGATATTTCAACTACAATCATCAGAATTACTTGTATTATCACAATCACATTCAATATCAATTGTTCTTTCATAATTATTTTGTTATATCATTGTGTTTATCATTGTTTATCAAGGGTTCTGACCAACAAGCCATAGGGGATTAGTACTTTTACCCAGGGGTAGCCTTCCTTGTCGCCAAAGAAGAATGAGAATTGATATTGTCCTTCGAAACACAAAATGGAAAAGGTGGTGGGCAAAGGAAAAGGGCATATTGAATATACACAAAATTCACTTAGCCAAAGCACAAGTCAACAACCCAAAAGGCCCCCACTCCAATGAGAATTATGCCGCCCCCTTAGGCAACGCCTCCCAGTCCTCACCAAGGGGTGGTGTTTGGAGCGTAGAGGGGCTTGCCCTCCCCTTCTCCACATCCCACATCGTCCACCCTTAGGGTGGAGGGGACACCCATCACTTCATCACTATATAACCATACAATCACAACATGCCACCTCATTTCCTCTAATTTCATCACATCATCAATAAATTACTTGTCGCATCCAGCATTAAACCATTTCTATCAGCAGGCTTTTTGAAATAAAATATGAAATAAACTAAAACCAACATTTTTTAAATACATAAATAAATATGAAAGACAAATAAATCAGAAGGCATTTTCATTAAAATAAAATAAAAGTACAATAAAAATAAAAACAAATAACCTAAAAGTAACAAATAATAAAGTTGACCTAAAAGATTAGAAAAAATAACTTAAAGTTAGTGACCCAAGCCCGCTTCACACAAATGTTCAGTTTGTGATCTAGCAGAATCAACCGGTTCTGCAATATTTTCATACGGCTCCATGACAACTTTCAAGTCTCTTTTCTTCTTCTCCTCGAAGTGTTTCATGTACGATTCTTCTCTTTTTAATTTTGGTTCCACCAAAACCTTGTGGCATTCTCTATTGTGCTCTAATTTCGCCATTTTTCCGCCTTGTATTTAGAGACAACATCCACCAAACCTTCTTTCCCTTTGCTTGGTGATGACTTGATATTTTTCCTCCGTTGTAGCCTTGCCGGTGGGGTCGTCATTAAAATTGATTTTGGGTATGTTGCTTGATAACCCATCCGTTGAGGTTATGTAATTTCCCGGCTCGAATGTTATTGCTTGATTTTTGGGCACAAGCACGACTACTCGTTGGTCTTGGAAGATCCAACAATGGAACGAGAACCAATTTGGAATGTGATCTCACTATCTCACATGCTGGAAATGTAACATTTGTGTAAAACGGGTTTCAAAAAACCCGCACCGTTTATTAATCAAGTATTGGTTAAAATGTTCGATGCATACTTAATTAGGGTTGATTATGTTATTTCTTTTCCCCAATTAACAAATATTATTAGGATTTAAGTCATATTTATAAATAATAATAATAATAATAATAATTAAATATATAATAATAATAAGAAAGTTAAATTAACCATTAAAATAATAAAACAAAAATTAAAATAAAAAGAAATGGGGAAACCGGGAATCGAACCCGGGTCTCCCACGTTTGCACACAGCCAAAAACACCGCTGCTCTGCACACATCTTTGTGCTTAAACCCAAATCAAATACACCTTATAGTAGTAATGTCAAATAAATGGACAGAAACAAAGCTTCATCTTCAAAAACGGTCGCTGATGTCAAATGCGCGAAATCTTAGGAATGATGTTTCCTGATTATTGCAAACGGACATAATCAATGGCAATTATCGGTTATAACCGAAAAACACTAAACTATTTCATTCATTGCCGTGATTTATGTAACCGAGCAATTTAACCAAGATTGAAATCACCTATAAATACCCCCTCTGCAAATCATTCCAAGCTCACACCATCGAATCTCATTTGACATCACTATGCTCTCACCATCAATCCTATCTGTTCATCGGAAATTTTATCTGTCGTTTCATCGGAGTCGTTCAGCCACCGGAATTCTTGTTTATTCACCGGAGAGTCCGTCACCACCGTTTTCGGTACAGTTCAACCTTCTTAATCTAAATGGAATAATCTGCATATAATCTAGCATTTTCAAATTCAATCGGGTGTCTTTGGGTCAGTGGGTTTTCTTTTGGTAAAGAAGATGAAGTTCGGGTAAAGTATAAACCGAATTAGAATCCGGTTTTAGCCGGGTTAGACACACAGTCCAGTGGTGGACTGTGTGCAAACACGAGGCCTAAGTCTCCGGTTCGAGTCGGGTCTTCATCTGTATCGCAGAAATAAAACAGTTTATTTTTTTAAGCAAAATATGTCCACCATCTGTAAGATGATAAATGTAAAAAAAATCTTGTTTTAAATGGGTTAGCCACCCAGCCCAGTTGGTTGGGCTGGGTGCGAGTTAGCTTCAGGTCGCGGGTTCGAATCTAGTACATTGCACCGGGTTGATAATTTAAACTTCTTTTTAAAAATAAGAAATTTATGAATTTATGTAAGAAGTGTATAAGAGAAATTAAAATGGGAGTTTAAACGGGTTAGACACGTAGCTCGGCTGGAAGAGCTGCGTGCACGCAACCGAGGGGTCACGAGTTCGAATCCTAACACACACTGCCAATACCACTTAAAAATCGGTCAGACCCCTCCTTGTCAGGTTTGACCCGGTTCTTTTTTTATTATTATTTCATTTTTTTATTTATTTTTATTATCAGTTTACTTTATTTAAATATTTGTGTATGTATAAAAAAAATCCCATAAAAATAACCTAAAAATATAACAAAAAGAAATATATTAAATCACAATATTAAATCATTTATATTTATCGAATTAGCGCGTTATTATTTTAGGTTAGTATGGTTCGTTGTTCAAATCCTCAATCCGTTCGCATCTCTCACTAATCGAGAAAACGCATCCACTGTGAGTGAATCCTTACAAATTCCCCTTTTTATTCATGTTTTGGGGTGTATCATGTGTCACCTTATTTATTTCGTTTATTCAAACTCTTGTGCTATTACCATTATATGATCTAAACGTGTGATGTAAATGTTGTTTGTTGTGTTGCGTGTTTACATTTTGTCAAGTTGCGTGCAAATCATTCATTAGGCCCATCAGTTCCTCGTTGGAGACGAGTTGAGCATCAGGTGCCTCATTAGATCGGCTCCGTTTGATTGAGCCTTGATCTCATTGTTCATCATTTGGTGTGTGTGTATGCATTGATTGATATTATGTGGATTGTGGTTAAGTTTACATATGCGTTTACTCATATTTAGTTTATGCATATTTTTTTTTAAATAACCAATATAACTAATTCGTTCAACTGTTTAAATAAGATTCACTCGCCAACTTTTATCGACCCAAAACCCTATTTTTACACATGATACAGGTGGACAGGTTGAAGCAAGGGACACATAGGAAATTGCCTTAGAAGAAAAATAAAGAAGTCATGAATGTTGTGTTTAAAACATATTGTGCTTGTATGTATACGTGATTGTTGTAATTTATCCTTGAAATAATAAATATGAAACTTTATAGTAAATGTCATGACCTTTGATGAAAACCTAATCATGCCCCGACTACAATTTCCGCTGCGGGTCAGGGTGTGACAAATTGGTATCAGAGCTTTTGACTATAGGGATATAGGATAGGTTATTAGTCCCTTAGAGCCTATACTATAGTCGATTTGATTTTTAATTGCTTATGTGGTTACATGCAAACTTATGATGTTTATTTGTTTCATATTTTCCATAAAATGCATGCAAGCACTTTCACTATCATTTTTTGTGATACTTAATGAGTTATAAATATTGTCAAACATAACATGCTTACATATACATTCATCACGCACGTATCAATTCTCACATATTTAAAGCATTCTCATATTTCTTTATTCGAGATTTTGTGGTGTTTTTCGTTTTTCAATCTCATCAAAGTGAGTTCTACGACGGGCATGTAGTAACTGGATGAGTACAAGTACCGGTAGTCGAAACGTCCTGTCTAGGTTGGCATTCGTATAAATCCAATATAACGGACTAGTTTGCCTACCTGGGGACTAACGATGAGAGTACGAAGGAACTATTAGGCCAAAGCATGCCACACCAAACGTCGTTCGAACTAACCCCACTTTGAGTTGTCATTGTGTCCATACCAGGACACCCTCCGACCTTATACTTTGCTGTCATGTTTTACGATTTTCATTCGGGTGGCACAAGTGTTAACAGGCCAACACCAATGTGAACCCTACCAGAGCCCAGTAGTCATGGGGGCCCACATGACCACCAAGGCCAAGTATGGGGACATATGGAGGCCCAAACATGAGCAAAGCCCAAGACATCCTATGGATGTAGCAAATTTATTTTCTTCATTTGTTTTGTGGATGTTCATTTCTAAATACGACACATGACACCTAAAACGTCAAACTCATACTCTCGATACGTATTCCTTGTAGATGTCTTCTAGTCACTCTCGTAGAGGTAGGAGATCAGGAAAATTCTGCGAGCGCATGGCTGCCCAAATCGCTCAACAAATGGCCGCCGTAATACCCAACATCGTAGTTCAAGTCCAACAAGCCCTTGCCGCCAATACTATCACCCCAACCAATCTAGAAGGACAAAATGTCGCCAACCCTCCTCTCAACACCACTAAATGCACCTTCAAGCATTTCAAATCCTGCGATCCTCCAAAATACGAAGGGACTGAAGGTGTCACCGCTCTCCTCCATTGGTTTGAGGAGATGGAAAACACTTTTCTCAATTGCGACTGCCCCGATGATCGCAAGGTGCGATATGCTACCGGTCGTTTGTTCGGAGTAGCACTTACATGGTGGAATACAGAGAAGGGCAAGTGAGGTGCTGAGGATGCTATGACTTTGACTTGGGAAGAGTTGAGGGAGATCATGACAAGACGTTTCTATCCAAGAAGCGAAATCAAGAAATTAGAAGATGAGTCCTACTCTTTGAAACAAAAGGAGGGCGACCACACCACATATAACAAGAGATTCCTTGAGTTGAATTAGATGGTCCCCAACTTGTTCACTCCCCTCTACCGTTTGATCGAGCACTACATTCGAGGTCTTCCTTCAAAAATTCAAGACCCTGTAATAAGTACCCACCTGCAACTTTGGAAGCAGCAATGGAGTTAGCTACAGAGCTCACCGAAAACCACATACGGAATGAAGACTTCAAGGAGGAGAAGAAGAAGGATAAAGCATCAACCGAAACCTCAAACTCAACCCAGACCGAATCCTCTTCTCAACCCACTTCTAAGAGAAAACGAGATGGGCAAAATTTCGCTGTCACCCAAGGCAATCAACCAGCTCCACAAGCCGTACCCCTCCAAGCTATCCCAATCACTCAAGTAGCACCCAACCCTACTTACCCAAATAAGAAACCTTACATTGGACCTCACCCTCAATGCAACACCTGTTTTTATCACCATCCATCTACCATACCTTGTCGACTGTGTGCTAATTGTGGGCGTTATGGTCATTTGAGCAAAACTTGTCGTACCCCTCAAAACCAAGCTTCACCCCCTATCCAAAACATGATTCAACCCTACCAACAACCCCAAAACCCCATAGTTCCATATGTTCAAGCTTGCTTTAATTGTGGCGACCCTACCCATTTTAGAAATGCGTGCCCTAGGTTGGTTAACATCATTAACGTCCAAGCTCAAGCAAACCCAGTTAACCAAGCAAATCAAGCAAACCCAGCTCCACCCCCAGTGAGAGGAAGAGCTTACAACATCAACGCTAATCCAATTGAAGATAATAACGGCGCAAACGAACAACCCCACTAGTCTTCCATCACTAAGAGTCAAGACTCAGCTCCAACCGTCTAGTTCTTAATGTTTTTCTCAATCTTGTACCCCCGTTTAAATTTGGGAATTTATGTATCCAAGAATTTCAAATGCAAATTGATATTACTGTTTTATTTCGTATCTTTACTCATTGATTTAATTTTTATATCATCATACATCACGACGTATCTCGTTCTCATCATTTAAATAAGTTGGGCCGTGTCTCACTTTTTCATAGACTGACCCCTTCATCATAACAAACGAGAAAGGTACCGTCGCCATTCAGTCGTGTATTCTTTCAGATTTGAGACTCAAGCTTTGGCTGTTGTGTTAGTTATGTTTTGTAGATTTTAGAGTCACATAGAACTAATCATAACTTACTGACAAAGCCAATGAAATTTGACAAGAATATGGTGGATACGCCGCTGGTACTTCCTATATATAAATATTCTTGTCATTTGGATAAAAAGCATTGTCAGGCGGTTATGAGAGGTTCCATGTAGGTTTTAATATCGTCATGGTTGAAGTTATTGTTTTGTGATATAACCTTATCTTTTCAACGCATCTATTCTCTCGAAACTCTATTGCATGAGATCATACCCAGTCAATCAACTCTGTTTACCAATATTTCGCATTTTTATACTTTAGGCATCAAAAAGCGATTCCTGTAGCAGGGTATTCAACCCTTACTAGGAACGTTACCGCCTCAAATAAAATTTAAACTTTCACCCTCTTCTGGTTATGTAATTGTCAAATTAAAACACCCTCCCTTCGAGTCAAATATATCATTACTTAAATTTCGGGACGAAATTTCTAAAAGTAGGGGATAGTGTAACATTTGTGTAAAACGGGTTTCAAAAACCCGCACCGTTTATTAATCAAGTATTGGTTAAAATGTTCGATGCGTACTTAATTAGGGTTGATTATGTTATTTCTTTTCCCCAATTAACAAATATTATTAGGATTTAAGTAATATTTATAAATAATAATAATTAAATAAATAATAATAATAAGAACGTTAAATTAACCATTAAAATAATAAAACAAAAATTAAAATAAAAAGAAATGGGGAAACCGGGAATCGAACCCGGGTCTCCCGCGTTTGCACACAACCAAAAACACCGCTGCTCTGCACACATATTTGTGCTTAAACCCAAATCAAATACACCTTATAGTAATAATGTCAAATAAATTGACAGAAACAGAGCTTCGTCTTCAAAAACGGTCATTGATGTCAAATGCGCGAAAGCTTAGGAATAACGTTTCCTGATTATTGCAAACGGACATAATCAATGGCAATTATCGGTTATAACCGAAAAACACTAAACTATTTCATTCATAGCCGTGATTTATGTAACCGAGCAATTTAACCAAGATTGAAATCACCTATAAATACCCTCTCTGCAAATCATTCCCAGCTCACACCTTCGAATCTCATTTGATATAACTCTGCTCTCACCATCAATCCTATCTGTTCATTGGAAATTTTATCTAACACACACTGCCAATACCACTTAAAAACCTGTCAGACCCCTCCTTGTCAGGTCTGACCCGGTTCTTTTTTTATTATTATTTCATTTTTTTTATTTATTTTTATTATCAGTTTACTTTATTTAAATATTAATGAATGTGTATGTATAAAAAAAATCCCATAAAAATAACCTAAAAACATAACAAAAAAAAATATATTAAATCACAATATTAAATCATTTATATTTATCGAATTATTGCGTTATTATTTTAGGTTAGTATGGTTCGTTGTTCAAATCCTCAATCCGTTCGCATCTCTCACTAATCGAGAAAACGCATCCACTGTGAGTGAATCGTTACAAATTCCCCTTTTTATTCATGTTTTGGGGTATATCATGTGTCGCCTTATTTATTTCGTTTATTCAAACTCTTGTGCTATTACCATAATATGATCTAAACGTGTGATGTAAATGTTGTTTGTTGTGTTGCGTGTTTACATTCTGTCAAGTTGCGTGCAAATCATTCATTAGGCCCATCAGTTCATCGTTGGAGACGAGTTGAGCATCAGGTGCCTCATTAGATCGGCTCCGTTTGATTGAGCCTTGATCTCATTGTTCATCATTTGGTGTGTGTGTTTGTATTGATTGATATTATGTGGATTGTGGTTAAGTTTACATATGCGTTTACTCATATTTGGTTTATGCATATTTTTTTTTTAAAATAACCAATATAACTAATTCGTTCAAATGTTTAAATAAGATTCACTCGCAAACTTTTGTTGACCCAAAACCCTACTTTTACACATGATACAGGTGGACAGGTTGAAGCAAGAGACACATAGGAAATTGCCTTAGAAGAAAAATAAAGAAGTCATGAATGTTGTGTTTAAAACATATTGTGCTTGTATGTATACGTGATTGTTGTAATTTATCCTTGAAATAATAAATATGAAACTTTATAGTAAATGTCATGACCTTTGATGAAAACCCAATCATGCCCCGACTACCATTTTCGCTGCGGGTCAGGGTGTAACAGGAAAATGGGGGAAAGATTTCTTGTTGTAGGTTTTTGTGTACTCTTTTAGGGCGACCTTGATGACATTTGCCTCGTCTGATCCACATGGTAAATGGTGAAACTCATATAAGTAAAAAGTAAATAATTAATATTTATATTTTCATAAAAATGTAACAAACTAATATAAGTAAAAGAAAATTACATTTTGTATGTTGCATGCACTGAATTGACTTTTTTTCTATTTAAATTCATCCACATCAAAGTGAGTTGACCCATGTTTCGGTTAAATCCACATGACGCCAAAATGTGTCTTTTATTTGTTGATCTCCGGCCTTTTTGTCTTTCAAAATATATAAGGAAGCCTTACACAAGTCTGCCTCCTCATTTCATGTCCAACTTTACTCCCCACCTTGTCTGATGGTTTCTTTTATTTTTTACCATGAGTATCTTGCATTTCTGCTTCTTTGTCTTGTTTTTCTTCTTCATCCTCTTCTTGGAGTTCTTCTTCTTGTTGTTGTCGTGCTTCTTCTTCTTTTCCATCTTCATCCAAGTCGGGAGGGAAATCACGAGCCGGGTTACGGAATTGTAGGTTTTGATATTGGGGGTAGGTTCATGATACACGAAATGGACGATAAGGGTTCGTCCACCAGGTTGGGAGTTAAAGTGAAATGACCAGTAGAGATTTGGGTTGAGTGAAGTCTTGTGGACATTGTTTTGGAAACGATTGGGTTGGTAACAGTTGATTTTCTACTAAATCAATCATATTCATTTCTGTTATCAAATAGGTTTGGCCTTTAGGTACTAGGTTTGAAGTGATAGGTTGGGGTTTCATTCTTTAATTTGTATAACATACTTGGGTACTAACACTAACGGTTGTGAAAAATTAACTAGGAAGCCCCTCTCATTCCTAAACTTTAGCGTATTATCGTTACCTAAAAAAATTCCCCATATGTACCCCCATATTATATATATTAAAAAATGGTCTCTTTCTTTCTTCTCTCTCTCAAACCTCGCATCTTCGGCAGCCACAACCATCACTTCTTGAACTCAACCCACCATCATTGCACGAACTCGTTCCACCGCTAGTAGGTGAAGGTCACGAAAACCAGCGTTGCCACTCACAATTTTCAAGAATTTAGATGTTAACGTTAAGATTTGTTTTGCTTTTGAAATCCAAAACCGATGAGCATTTAACGGGGAGAAGAAGTTTGAGTGTAGTGGTGTTGGTCATGCTCATATCAAAAGTTTTTGGGTTTGTGGTAGTGGTGGCAAAAAACGAAATGGGAGGAGAATATTGTGATATCAGATCTAGATTTCAGTGTAGTGGTGTTAGGTGTGCTTAGATCAGATTGTGAGATTTGTTTATCCAGATTTGGTTGAATGGGAGGAGGAGATTAAAGTCAATTATTTAGTTGGCTAGAAATACGAAAAACAGAATGGGAGAGATAGAACGACCAAGATAGGCAAGAGACGAATAGATATAGGAGATAGATCGACCAAGATAGACTAGAGACGAAGAGATATAGATCTTGAGAGAGAGGGAGAGAGAGAATAAACTTAAGGTTCAATTAATGCAATTGGATTAGGGGTGTAAAGTCGAATTGAGCTAAGGTGAAATTAAATTGACCTGTGTAACGCCTTGAAAATGTAATGTATATGGTAATGCATTTTAAAGTTGGAATAAAAGCCCATCATGGGAAAAGTTTGCCAAAGGCCCATATGGGGGGAATTTTAAGTAATTGCACCTAAAACCCTAATATAGTTGGAAGGCATTCTAGCCACCATTATTCTCATTTTATTATTTCATTTTTAGAACTTAGAGATAGAAAGTATATAGAGAGAGAGAGAGAGACTAATCCGAAGCTAAAACTCCACTCATAGCTATGGATTTGAAAGAGGAAATAACAGGGAGAGTAAATCGAAAACCTTGTTCACATTGTTTATGAGCTGAAAAGAAGGTTACCAGAGCTTTTCTATGTCGGTTTTGGTTTAAAGCCAATAAAAGGTAGGGTTATCTAATAAAGATCTTGTTTTCGTGAAAGGTTATATATAGGGACCTATTATACGATGATTTCTGAATGTTTGGATGCAAAAGTTCTTATCTTGATGTGTAAATAGATTTATAACATCACAACCGCTATACAACTCGATCTAGGGTTTCAGTGAAGAAGGAAAATAAGTATGTAGCATTCACATAGCTATAGCATAGTATTCGCATGGATAGTATTTGTGTACTTGTAGTTTTCACAAACTTGTATTGTGAACAATATTGCGAATAGTATTGTTAAAGAAAAGTTGGATAGTATTCACATTGTAAAGAATTTGCAACAACGCCTAAAGTTAATGTTGTAGTCCTCAAAACGTCTAAAGTTAATGTCAATGTCTAAAATAACATCATGACCAAGGATAAAGGGGTGATGCCTTTATGGCTTACCGTTGCACAACTACATATTTTATAGTTATACATGGTAAAGTGTTATGCAAAGTTATATATGTGATGTAATAATGTGCCTAATGTGTATGACATGATTACTTTTTGCTGAAGTTTATAGTTGCCTTATTAAACTATAACTTACTCAGTGTAGATGACTTTCAGTACACATATCAGCTGGTTAAAGTATATCTCTACTTGAGAGCTTTTGGATGTGTAGATACTAGTTGAAGGCTTATTTCCCCATAATGGATTGGCATCCTTGTTATGTGTTGATTGTTTAAGACAATTATTGTTTCTTTAACCTTCGCGCATATACTTTGAATGCTATTACTGGTTAATTTTCAATGTCAAAATACATTATTTTATCGTATATTGACCAAATGATTTTAGGAACATATAAGGAGAACCAAACAAAATAGAAATACATAACAAGAAACAAGACTGATAGAACAATTGATTGATAATGATTGATTCAGAAACAAAGAGGTATACTAATTAATACCAAGACTAAGACCAAAAGAAAATAATTCTTGATTAATTATTTTATGCTCATCTAACAGACAAGGTGACTTGATATGAGGGAGTGTCTTCACAAATAGAACCTTCTTTCTCTATCTCCCCTTTGAGTTCTAATAAACTTTCATATAGAACCATCCAAAATATAAAATAACAAGATATTAACACATGAACTAAAAAAGATTAAATTTGATATTGAATTTAATATTTTAACAGTCAATAAATAAATCCGTCAAATGAGATCCCTGGATTTACGGTGTTTCAACCCGATGTTGAGCCTAAAATAAACAATCTCAAACCTGTATTAGAGTTCACTTAATAAACAACCTCGAGTTTCATACACCAAGCTTGGCAACTTTATGGTGCCTAAACTAGCACTATATTAATACATTCAATATTTTTATTATAATAAATAAGTAATTACATGATAAATATTAGTATATATAGTTATGATAAGTTAATAGTATATATTGTGTTATATGTAACAATATGTATGATGTTATGAATATATTTTATTATGTGACTATCCACATTTCTAACTCCATATCACATTTATGTTTACATTAATGTTATACCCTATATATAGTGGCTCATGTATCTTGTATTACACACATCAATAAGAATGAGTTATTTGATTCTTCTTTCTATCTTTCTCTCTATATGATCTATATAATTGTTGTTTACATATGTCATATTGGTTGCTATTAAGCTGTTGTTTCACAACACGTTATCAGCACGATGCTGCAAGATTTTCATATCCACGATTTGGTTTTCCTTCATCCATTCAGGTAACAATACACAAAGCTCATATTTCTACTTAGTACTTGTTTTATTATTTTAGACATCTTGAATAAGGTTATGAAGTCTGGTTTCGATTAGTCGACACAATTACTTTTAAAAATAAATATGAATTTGTAGAGTTAGTCATGCATAATGATTTATTCTATCCATGAAAAGTGAAATTAAGAGTAGAAACAATTGACCTGCGCCTTTCACCTTAGACTTTATGGCTCCATGTTTTTCCTCATTTTATTGCTTTTGTATATAATCATAATCATAACTAGAAAATTTGGATCTACTTTTGTGAATATTTTGATGGTATGAAGTAACTGAGGAGAAAATGACGGCAAAATAAATTATATTTGATTTGTTTTCAGAAAAAAATATGGGCTCAATGAATCTGATTCATTGGTTAAGTAGCATAATCCGTTAGTCATCCATTATAAATAAATGAAAGTTTAAATGTTATACATATATAGTATATACATTTGCTAGTAACTGATCAATATGATCATCAATACACACATAATTTTTTTTATTTGTATTAAGAATTATTTTGACATTTTGATTTCAACTAAGAAATTGTATTTAAGATGATGAGCCTAATAAACTCTGCTTGAAAACAAGTTAATTTGCGTAAATCTCATAAATATTTGCGGAAGAAACCGATTTTCTATGTATTTAATCGGCCGAATACTTCACCGGTAGAAATCTCGTTGGAATTGATAATTTGATATACATGATCTGGAATTATGCTTTTTGGCCCATTTTTGAAACCACCAAAGAAATTGAAGGGGGTTAAGAAAAAAAACGGAATGGAAACTAATTCCTATAATTCAATTCTTTAAATTAGCTATAAAGAGCTATAAAGAAATCATTTAAATTGGCAGTTTACATTCTCTATTAATTTATATAATTAATAAATAGTTTGATAACTAATGGGATGGTGATTTATTGGTAAAAAAACAGTCTTTAAACATTTTAGGAGAAGGAGGTCTTCGATTCAAATCCCGCAAACAAAACAAATAAAAGAAATTTGTGGTTAAAAAAATAGTTTGGTCTGTTACAATTTAGATAAGTTTTACATCTTTGCCACTTCATTATATTTTTTCAACACTTTTATGTACTATTTCTTTCACGTTTTTTCATCATCAACACATGTTTTAATGGTATAATAACTCTTGCATATATGATTAGTTACATTAAGTGTCAACCATCTTTATTATTATTATTATTATTATTATTATTATTATTATTTATTATTATTATTATTATTATTATTATTATTATTATTATTATTATTATTATTAATTATTATTATTATTATTATTATTATTATTATTATTATTATTATTATTATTATTATTATTATTATTATTATTATTATTATTATTATTATTATTATATTATTATTATTATTATTATTATTATTATTATTATTATTATTATTATTATTATTATTATTATTATTATTATTATTATTATTATTATTATTATTATTATTATTATTATTATTATTATTATTATTATTATTATTATTATTATTATTATTATTATTATTATTATTATTATTATTATTATTATTATTATTATTATTATTATTATTATTATTATTATTATATTTACTATTATTATTATTATTATTATTATTATTATTATTATTATTTTATTATTATTACTATTACTATTATTATTATTATTTTATTATTATTATTATTATTATTATTATTATTATTATTATTATTATTATTATTCAAATACAAAAAAAAGTGTGACACTTTGTTGCCTTTCTAATTCATAAAGTAATAGCCTACAATGGCTCAACTATTTAAATTCAGTTAAATTGTATTAAACCATGTTTATATAAACCTTTATAATATTTTAACAGTGGTACTAAAGATAACTTCATTGTCTCAAATGGTTTTATCTTTTATGGAATTTTTGGTGACTTGTTACAAAGTCATGCATTTGTAATTTTATGTGTACATTGTGTTTCATATATTATTAGTTTTGATAAGAGCATCAAAATGACCAAAGTTGTGTATGCTAACAAGTTATAAACACAACTCAAGTGTGATCAAGATTCATTTCTAGTATGACAATCGAAGTGTCAAATTCCCTAAAGCATATTATAAACTTATTAAAGCTTGTAAGAGTTTGGATCGATAATTCTAATGTTTCAGTTATATAACCTTTCCCAGTTGAGGTTATGTGATGATAAAGATTATTTATTGGTTGAGTAAAATAATTTCCATTTGTCAAACCTCAAATATGCTCATAAAGTAGCAATATTCCAAAAGAATATATAAGGTTTGAAACAACAAGAATGAAGGTTGTGTGGTTATAATCCATTTATTGAGGTAAATGCGATCACGGATTAGTGAAATGTCGAGATCATGTACATAACAATGGCAATGGTAATGATAGCACCATGAAAGTTGTGTATTTATAACTCATTCCCTAAGGTGCATGTGATGATATAATGATATGTGTAAAGTTCGTGGTCATGGTGGTTGAGGAAATTGTTATGATCCTCATGTTAATAATGATATCAACTAAATTAATAACGTAATGATTATACAATGATTGTTATAAAGGTCATGATCATGGTAAATAAGATCAACCATGTTAATGTTGAAATCGACCACAAGAAGTGGCACACTAAGAGAGTGATTATACACGAATAAAATATGAAAAATATGTTATAATATGAATGATTGAAATAATAATTATTATTCTCTTGTATCTTGCATCGTGTATTAAACAAACACGAGTGCAACTAAAGGCATATATGATAATCATAATCCCGGAGCTTATGGATCATAATTATTTAATGATTGGCAAGACCGGTTAGACCATATCAAGTCATTGATGATGTGAAATCTATTAAAGAACCTAAAGATTCTTCATGATAATTATACATGTAATGTTTGCTCTCAAGGGGAATTTAAGTATTTACCAACTATAAGTTGGGCGTAAATCCCTAAAATATTCAGGAAATGACATTGTATATACCATTTAGTGTTTTAAATCGGTTCACCGTCTAAATGGTTATCAAATTCAGGCTCTAATCATGAAAGAGTTTGACATCTTCACAATGCTGAAAGGCGAGTCGATGAAACATTGAAAATTCATGGACTTGATAAGACAGAAGAAAAGTATATTGACAAATTGGCTGATTCTCTTCTAGAGGGTGAATGGACCTTTCCACTTTTATCGACAAATTTGAGGGGCATGAGAAGGAATTACTAAAGAAGTCTAATCTTGTCAGTGATCAAGGAAGATTAGAGGGTGAATGGACCTTTCCATTTTTATCGACAAATTTGAGGGGCATGAGAAGGAATTACTAAAGAAGTCTAATCTTGTCAGTGATCAAGGAAATGATCAGTTGAAGAGAGAAGGGAGTATAGTAGCTAAGAACTGCGAAGCACAAGTTTCAAGTACATCTACATATGAGTCTTCAAGTTCTAAACCAATTTGCCTAGTTTTTTATGTAGATCTAAATGATTATCTGGCAGATAAGGTCAAACTCTTGAATAATTTTGAGAGTTTGACATTAGAAAATAAAAAAATTAAAAGAAAATGAAAAGATTTTTGAAAATAGAATAAAAATTTAGAAAATGAAAATTCTGTTTTAAATAAAAATGATTTTGAAAAACAAAATATAATAAACTCGCATCTGAAAAAATCAGGAAACTTGAACAAGATGTTGAGAATGTTAAAAATAAAGCTGTTGATTTAGAAAAGAAACTGAAAGGTTTTGTGACATCGTCATTGATTTTAGTTCAGATATGTCCAAAACCGTTCAATGAGAATAAACAGGAAAATCCAAAAAGTGATAATATCACAAATTATGACGATGTCATAAATGAAGATTGTGATGATGATACCGATGATGAAAGAGCTAAAAATGATAAACATGAAATATTTTTAAAAGTAAAAGAAAAATTTCAAGAAACTGTTCTACAATCTACTGAGAAAATTGAATGCTCAACACATAAACCTTCTAAGCATAATGGAGAACAAAAACAAAAAGAAAAACAAAGTTTAAAAATTCTGAAAATTTTCAAAAGAAAAATAAAAGTTCATCGGTACGATCATTTAATCATTATAAAAATTCACAAAAATCTGAAAATAAGTGGTGCAGGTCGGACCACAGTGCTTCAAAGTCAAATCAAAGGTACAGAAGAAGCAGGAAAGATGGCGACCACATGTCAAATCAGTGTTATGATTTGAGTGCATGGTTTGATAGTAAACGATATGATAACAGGAAGTGTCGTAAATGTGGAGTAACTGGACACATTGCTAGAAATGTTTTCCAATTGATCCTAAACCTGTTCATATTGATAAGAAAATTTTTGAAGATTTGAAAGTACCAACTCAGTTTTGGAAACAATGTACAGAAACTACAAACAAGGTGAAACCAGTTATTACTAAGTTTTCAAATTTTGAAACTGGTGAATCCTCGAATAGTAATGAACAAAAAGTTTCTACATTGTATTTCAAGAAAGCTTTAACGAAAAATCAATCATGGTTGGTAAAAGAAAAAGAAATTACACAATCAGTGAAAATTGAAAGGTTAGAGGACTTTTCGAAACTTGAGAAAGTCCAAAATAAACCTGATTGTGTAAAGAAAATCAAAATTAAGGTTGAAGAAACAACACCTAAGACTGCAAAGGCTTGGGTGTCACTATTCAACTAATTGTTTGAATTTTTGTGCAGGAGCTTCCGAGAAGAAAGTAAATTACTAAGAATGGAGTTCTGTAGCACACAATGAGACGGGCCGGGTTATCAAGTTTTATATAAAAGCCATTTTTACAAAGGATTTGAAATCTCTATAACGTTTACTTTACAATTTTTGAAAAATTTTTGGAGAAAATTTTTCGAAAACATGTTCCAATAACGTTTACTTGAAAATTTTTACAAATTTTTGAAGAAAATTTGAAAAATTACACAGAACCCTCACTGTTGAACAAGACAAAACTCATATTCAGTAAATTGTTATAAACACAAAATTCTTAAGGTTTTTGTCATCATGAGGGGGAGTGCTTAAAAAGAAAATTTGTGAAGCAGTAATGGATGGCGAATTGAAGTGATTCTCATCAGTTGGTCAATGTTTTTCTATAAATAAAAATTTCAAAAATATGTTTTTGAATTTTAGGGGGAGAAATTTTTTTTCAGAAAATCCAAAAACATATTAAATGCAAAAAGTACAAAAACAATGAAAAAGACAAAAATAATTCTGTGTCAAAAAGGAAATGATAGTAGATTAGTGGACTATCACAGTATGCTAAAGAATTGTAAAGTTTAAAAGTGATAAACAAGTCTTACTGTGGATGTGTCGATAAGCTTTACACGTTTAGTAAATTGTTTATGAGATATAAACTAAATTTTACAACTGCTTAATCTTGTGGATTAACATCTCTCGGATATATGGACTTAGTACTCCGAAATTTTGTTTGAGAGATTGCTGATTCTGAGATACGAGGTCTTTATAGATGATTGATATCTGGGGTATTATACAAGTTCTTCTGATTTTGCGTAAGCAATGGCCTAGAACTTCTATGATGCTTTTGAAAAAATCTCCTAAAACTGCATTCAATTGAAGAAATGTTTTTTCAGAAAATGCAAAAACATATTAAATGCAAAAAGTACAAAAACATTGAAAAAAACAAAAAGAATTTTGTGTCAAAAAGGAAATGATAGCACATCAGTGGAATATCACAGTATGCTAAAGAATTGTAAAGTTTAAAAGTGATAAACATGTCTTACTGTGGATGTGTCGATAGGTTTTACACGTTCAGTAAATTGTTTCTGAGATATAAACTAAACTTTACAACTGCTTAATCTTGTGGATTAACATCTCTCGGATATATGGACTTAGTACTATGAAATTTCGTTTGAGAGATTGCCTGATTCTGAGATACGAGATCTTTATAGATGATTGATATCTGGGGTATTATACAAGTTCTTCTGATTTTGCGTAAGCAATGGCCTAGAACTTCTATAATGCTTTTGAAAAAATATCCTAAAACTGCATTCAATTGAAAATATCGAAAGATACTACAATTGCAGTACAAAAAGATTACATTTTGGAACACTACCTTATAAGTCGAGCCTTCATCTCTTTGTCGGTACGATGGTACTAACCTGAGCTCTCAAGGTCTCGCACAACCCAGATACAGATATCACTTACACTATACTCACCTGTAAGATGAAATCTAGGGAATCTTGATGCGGGAGTATATTCTGAGATGGAAACCATAGTTAAATCAAGTTTCTTAATTCTACATAACGTATCTTGGAACAATTGAGAAATGTATTGAAGTTTAAGAGGACAAACATATCGACAATCTAGGTAAATTTGTTTAAAACTTAGTGTCAAGAAAAGGTCAATGGTACTAGTGATATGTCTCAGAAACTGATATGATCATTTAACACAAACTCAACAAAAAATATTCCTGTAAATATGTTTGTTCATACTTAGTGTTTGATATTCAGTTCATAAAACAAAAAGTTTAGATTATCTTTTAGTTTCGAACACTGATGATGAAAAGTTGTTTTTCAAAGTCTAGAGTAGCTGAACAAAATATAAAAACTTTTGAAAATTGATCTGTAAAGTTTAAAAGTTCATTAAGTAGAAACTTACAATTGAATAAATGCGTCAGCTTAGTGTCAAAACGTTTAATCAAGATCATTAAGTTGAACTTGATACATAAATCAGCTATTCAAGGTCGTTAATTTGGACTTGATTTACTAAGAGGGTTTAAAAACTGATGAGAAGATTAAAATTTGAAATGGTTGTATTTAGAGATTTCAAAGTTCGAATCTGAAATGTTTTATTTGAAGGTTTGAGGAACTTTGAAATAGGAAGTTGATTTTAAAGGTGAGCTGGATAAAACACGTTGATTGAAGATACCAGAAAGCTCAAAGCAAGAGGAGCATGGTGATTAAAGTTTTTTATCAAGACAAGCTCAAGAAAAGAGAATAGGATTGTAGAAGATTTGAAAATCTTGGAAGTTAAAGTTATTCAAGAAATAAAGATCAAGAGAACATTAAAGACTCAGGAACTTAATTGAAGAATGATGACTACGGCAACATCCAAGGGGGAGTCTGTTGATGCATATGTCTGTTTCCTATGTTATCGTATAAAGTCGAGTCTGTATTTAGGAGCGAAATGTCGAAGTTTATGTATGTCTAGGGACAAGTTCGCCCAAACTTGTCATAGCCAGGGCAAGTTCGCCCAAACTTGTCATAGCCAGCGCAAGTTCGCCTGAACTTGTCATAGCTAGGACAAGTTCGCCCGAACTTGTCATGCCTAGGACAAGTTCGCCCGAACTTGTCCATGACATAGTTCAAGCGACTTGTCATCCTATATATAGATGTCTTGTCATTTCATTTGTAAGATTCAGAGATTTTGTCATGACAGAGGCGAAGCTCTGTCCAAGTGTTTCCAGGATCTGTAACGTTTACTCATTAATGAAACAGTGATTAATCAATATAGAACTTGTATCCAATATCGCCTATGCAAACGGATTCTGCACGTTTACCTTAGGTTTGCCAAATTAGGACCAGAACGATCCGTACAACGGACCTACAGGAAGCATGATTAGAAAAGTGAAATTACGCAATTTAGGCACAACTGGTGGCACATGCGTAACCGTAAATACTTGTAATTAATTACAAGGAGAAATACTTTCCAGTGTTGGATGCTACATTTTTTAGTCTGGTAATATTAGAGAGAATGGATATGCGTCTAATGGATATTATGGTATCCTAAAATATATAGTATAATGAAATTTCCATGATATTCTTAAAGTCTTCAAAGTTTAAAAATCATGTAAATTAAGTTCTCGAGAATGATATGAATGAGGTATACATAGTTGGATCCAGACCATATTATACTTACTGGTATACATTCATGAATTCAATATAAATGGAACTCATGATGAGTGTCCATAGGCAATTTAGTGATGAAAAGCAAACATCATGATGATGTAATTCCTATGCAGCAATAAGCATATGGTGATGATGATATCTCAATAAAGTATGTATATGATGGTATAATATAAAATGAAAATGAAACAACTGTTAACGAATTCTTTGAATATGATATAGAAAATGATATGTTGAGTGATGAAGTTTTTGAGATAAAACTTTGAAGTGTGTACATGATTGGTCGACATGGAAGGAATTCCATGACAGATTGTGAATGCATGAAACACTGAGATTCAACGCTCAAGAAACATATTATATGAAGTTAGACAAAAATATATAGTCGAGTCAAACTATAATCAACTAGGTGATTATCTTGGAGAAAAGGGATATGAATATATTGTACCCAATCATATGTTTTATTAAATCAACCATACCATGTTTAGAAATATTATAAGAATGTTGATGGTAGCATATATCTCTCAAGAGATGGCTTGCGAGTCAAGCATTTCTAATGATATTTTTTAACCGACTACATCCAAAAGATTTTGGGGCATTTTATTATGTCAAAGTCCATCTCTAAGAAAGTTGGATATTGTTAAATTATTTGGTATAAAAGACATTATCCTTATCTTATTCTGAATAGATACTATTAGTCCAGAAATACCATAGTTAATTAGTTAATTGAAGTTGATGTAATATTTCTTGCTAGTTATAGAGTACGAGATATATCATTAATTTATTTGAATTTATCAATAAGATATAAGTTTTTTTTACTAACCCATAAAACAAGGGTTTGGTTAGTCTTGTTAATGCAGGGAATCTAAAACAACATAGTCATTGATCTTGTGGTACACTAGAAGGCTGACATAGAGATCATACACAATCATTGCTTAGTTTAAAGAATTGCACATCAGAAGATCAAGCGGGCAATTCATTGACTACAAAAAATCTGACAAACTTTCACAGAAGATCCACAGTGTTACATATCAAAATGAGGGGGAGTATTCCCATTCACTAAGTTTTGTTCCACCCGGGTGTTTCTTAGTAAAGTTTTTAACGAGTAAACTTAACTAATCCAGAAGTATCAGGGAGAGAAAATACGCGTTGCACTCTTTTTCCCTTAACTATGGTTTTATCCCACTGGGTTTTCCTAGCAAGGTTTTTAATGAGGCAGCATCACCATGCGTATTAAAGAATAATATACTTGTTTCTTTTATCACATGGATAGTCAAGGGGGAGTGTTATGAATATATTTTATTATGTGACTATCCACATTTCTAACTCTATATCACATTTATGTTAACATTAATGTTATACCCCATATATAGTGGCTCATGTATCTTGTATTACACACATCAATAAGAATGAGTTCTTTGATTCTTCTTTCTATCTTTCTCTCTATATGATCTCTATAATTGTTGTTTACATATGTCATATTGGTTGCTATTAAGCTGTTGTTTCACAACATATGATAATTATATTTGTATAAAAATAAAAGTTAATGTGTAACAAAAGAACAAATTCAATCTTGAGAAACTACTCATAGTTTGAGCTCCAACTTTGATGACGAGGTGAGATGGTGGTGGCGAGGGATATGATATTTGTGGCAGTTCAGGTCGGAAAACATGGTTCCAATGACTAGGTAAGGTGGCGGTGGTGGCGGTGGCGTTGTAGGTCTTTCGGAACTACAATGCTGGTGGTCGGAAACAATGTAGAAAATGGCTATGGGGCTGGTTTGGTTGCGGTAGTGTGGATATTTAGACGTTCATAGCAATGCGAAGCTTAGAGTGATGAATATCAAATCCGGAAGAGTATAAACCTTGAACAAGATGTCAATACTCTTTGCAAGTACGGTGCCTCAGATGGCTTGTAAGTCAATCTCAAGGTGTTATGTATACCAATGAAACATCGAATAACTGCTACGTATGTTGCATGAATGTTGTCACACTATAGTGTTTGCGGAGTGGTAAGTTGAATGCATAACTAAGCTATGTGGGAAGACCATGACTCCCAACCTTGACACTAGATCAGGCAAGTGTGTGTTGTTCCTTGAAGCTCCAATTGGTGAGTGTAACCAAAAAACATGTGGTAAAGCTCCATCATAGCCTTCTAAGCCCGCACGTAACAAAGTTGTGTGGTTAGGCTCGGGATTATATCAACACACAACAAATCTAAATGATGAGGTCTATGCTCGCGTTTCTAGGGGTATTCACAACCTATTTGACAAACATGAACAATGGTTTTGACAAACAGAAACAGCAAACAAGCAAGTTGTGATGTCATTTTATGTGGTCATTAGTTGGGTGAGATCCTATAAAGTGGGGTAATGAATATGTAAAGGGTAGGGGTAAGCATGAAACCAAAATAACCGATGAGAAAATGAATTAACAAAAATAACTGAACTCAACCAAAAACTAGTGGTTCGGCTTTGTGTTTTTTTTTAAATTGATTTTTCAGTTTGGTGTTAGTTTTGCGTTTGTTCGTAACTGAAAAAAACAAATGGAACCAAACAAAAAACACGGTACATCATTTCAACACATATCTAGTTATCTATAAGTATGTATTGTTGTGTGACATGATTATGAATTTACGGATACATAGTTTTATTTATATGTTTATTATTGGATTTATAGCTTATAGTTTTTATTATTGAATGGTAAATTAATTCATAGGCAGTTATATATACAAATGTTCCCATTAAATTCAAAGCTTCAATATCTAATTTAAATCGTTGAATTAAATCCTGACCATCATAAATAAATCTTGAAAAGCTTCTCGAAGGAGAAGTTATCCAAAGGTTTTTTTTCCACCAAAACTGTTCACGTCGAATTCAGTAACTCTTCTCTCCCATGTTTCCGACGTCTATCGCTTTTAAAACTTTTTACTCCATCGCTCCCTTTTTTTACTTCCTGTCCTGATCACCTCAACGCTAAATGATCCTCCACCCCCATCAACAGATCCTTTCAGTTTGTTTTTTTTTTTCAATTTCCATTGTGTTGGATATGATGTTCAATTGTCGATAAGAATACAACGTTGCCGTCAAGGTACGACCCAAAGAGTTACACTTTGAGCAATGAACATGTAACGATGTTTTAATTGTTAATCATCGGATCACAAAATAATAAGCGTAAAAAGAAACGGGTAATTATTTAGAATAATTACGGCGAGCTGGATAACTATTATAATTAATATGTTAATTATAGTATATATGTATAATTATTAATTATTAGATAATTAATAATAAAGAGAGATAATTGTGATAGTTATGAGATTGTTATGAAGGAGTTGTGATTAGATTACAATTCTTAATCTTGGTTTTAAAATAAAAGATGTATATATATCTTTAATTCCTTCAAATTTAATCTCATGCATCCGTTGGACATATACATACAAAAGGATATGCAAAAGGAGTTGGAATGGATCTCTAATTCTTGTGCTAGGCTACTGCCGTTGCAAATAAAAAGGGAACAAAAGGTTCTTACGTTGGCTTTTGTTTTTTTTGTCTAGTGAATATAAGAAAATCACAAAAAATTGAGCCGTCACTTCTTGCATCAAAAGAAGCATAACCGGAGATTCGAGATTCCGGTAGCGAGTACAAGCGAACGTGTTCGTTTCTTTGATTACGCAAAAAGGTAAGTAAAGCTTTGAACTTTATTTCTGTAGATTATGGTTTCGTTTGAAATCGTTTCAAACGAACAAATCTGATTTCGTGGTCAACGATCATCTAGCGAGATCGTTCGTTGAACCAATGTGTCTTTCTTGGTAGTCACGATTCTTTATTTTATTTATCCTATTTTGATTGTAAGGAGATCACTGGTGGAATCGGTCTTGAACCAAACCTCGTGTACATGTTTTCCGCTGCGTTCAGTTTGTTTGACAAATTGATAAAGTTAAAATTATTTTACGGAAGAGTACACGGGAATTCCAACAGTGGTATCAGAGCCACCTTACAAATCAAAGTAGGTTAGTTTTATTAAAATAGTTTATAAAATTGCATGCTTAAAATCGAGTTGATTTTGCGTAGGAACCTGTCACGTATAATAGTTATAGGCAAGTTTGTATTAAAGCCAAAAACTAATGCTTGTCAAAGTCCTCTTTGACAAAATTCTTGGCCTTAACCTTTTTTTTTTTATGCAAATCCGGGTTTAAAGAAAAACGGATACATTAAAATAATGATTTTTAATATAAACCGATATTATATTTACTTTAAATCAGACGTCATTAAATATGTTTCTTTTATCAGAAATTTAAACAAATAAAAAGAAAGAGTTTTTTTTTGGGATTGGATCCAAGATTAAGTGGGAGCACAAAATAGTTTGTGCTACACTTAATGGGCTCGGTTCACGTTCTTAGGCTCGAACGAACCAAACATATTCTGAACCCGGAATTGCATATTTATTTAATTATTTATTTATTTTGCGTTTTGCCATGAGATGTTTATTACGCCATAAAATTAATAAGTAACACACGATCATTAAAAACGACGATTTTAATAAAAGGTTTATTAAGTATTGGATAGATAATTAAAATAAACAGTTTGTTTTAAAATACAAAAAAAAAATTGGTTTTACAAAATTAAAAGTTAATTTTAAACCATAATTAATAAAAGTTATTAATTAAAATATATTTTGCGACACGACCAACTTAGATTAAATAGGGTATTTAAAATTAATCGGTCGAGTAACTGAAAGATGTTTCAAGTCGTCACAAACTAAAACGTAAATTTGAATTTTACAAAGGAATTGTACAGCCTATGTTCATGTCATAGGCCATACAAGTATTTTGAAACGACCCGAACTGGTAATTTGAAATATAACCCAATTAAAATCGATATTCTATGCCACCCTAAATTAAGAACACCCGAACTAATCTATCCGAACCCCTTGTGCTAGTATTTACCCTGCATCCAGGCCTACGGTTTTGGTTAGGGGTAGTTCCGCGATTTCCATGCTTACATGGGTCGGGCTACAGTTCTGATTTGAGGACAAATATCATTTTTGCGACACGAGAGCGAATGTTAGTGTTTACCATGCATTCGTTTTCTACGGTTGTGAAAGTGGGCGTAGTTGAGGTTAACGTACCAATGTTTGACAATACTCGTCATGCGACCCCAAACCGAGTATTGTGTAGTTGACACAATTGGTGATCGTCACCTACCCTTCAATCTATGCCAGTGAAGAGTGCTAAGTCCATTCACTGAGTTATGGGGAGATGGGATCTCATCCTAATTCCTAAAATTTTGTATATCTTGGGTCAAAATTGAATTAGGTTAATGTATAATAATAAAATTTACTTCTAAATTCTACAGATGTCTACAAACAATTCTGATAACACCAAATTCTCACGTAAGTCCATCCTTGAAAATGCTAAACTTGATAATTCTAACTTCATGGATTGGTACCAAAACCTGAAAATCGCTCAGGGCGGAGAAAAAGGCTTATGTCCTTGAAGGACCAATCCCCGAAGCACCTACTGCTACTTCGGGCCCTGCCCGCAGAACATGGGAAAAACATGTTGATGATTCCCAAGATGTGACATGTCTTATGCTTGCTATGATGATTCCGGAACTTCAGAAGAATCTGGAAAACTTGGGAGCATATGAGATGAGTGAGCAGCTGAAAAACATGTTTCAGCAGCAAGCTCGTCATGAGCGTTTTGAGGTGATGAGATCCCTCATTACTTGTCACATGCGGGAAGGTACTTCAGTCAATTCTCATGTACTAAAAATGAAGTCTTTCGTTGATTAACTGGGGCGTCTGAACGCACCCCTTAGTAATGAGTTAGCCACGGATGTGATCCTTAACTTGCTACCCAATTCATATCATCAGTTCGTTTTGAACTATAACATGACTGGGTGGGAAAGAACGATCCCAGAGTTGCATCAGATGCTAAAAACTACTGAGACAAACATCCCTACTAAGGGTAATCCAGTGCTGGCGATCAGGGAAGGAAGAATTACCAAGAAGAAGCCATCCAAGGGAAAGGGCAAGGCGGGTAAGCAAGATAAGGGAAAAGGCAAAAGGTTGCCATTCCGAAGGCAAATCCTCATAAACATGCCAAGTGTTTTCACTGTGATGAGACCGGGCATTGGAAGAGGAATTGTCCCAAGTACCTGGCTGAGTTAAAGCTTAAGAAGCTGCAGATAGGAGAATCCTCAGGTATACATGTTATTGATCTATTTTCCTTTTCGAGCAAATCTTGGGTGTTTGACACTGGATGTGGTTTTCATATTTGTAATGATTTGCAGAGACTAAAAAGGATTAGGAAGCTGAAGCAGGGCGACTTAGAGCTGCACGTTGGGAACGGGCAGAATGTTGCTGTGAAGGTAGTTGGAGAATTTATTCTTGAATTACCTTCTGGATTGTTTATTACATTAGACAATGTTTTTTATGTTCCTAGTTTGACTAAGAATATTATTTCTGTTTCTGCTTAGAACAAGGTTTTAATTATGCTTTTGATATTGTTAATGGTAGCATTTCTGCATTTTTAAATGGTGTGTTCTATTTTGAGGTTAAGAGACTTGTGATTTATGCGAATGTTGTCTAAGTGGCAAGATGACTAAGGCCCCTTTTATCGGAACTAGTGAAAGGGCCAAAGACTTGTTAGGACTCATACATACTGATGTATGTGGTCCATTCAGGACAATGTCAAGGAACGGGGAAAGATACTTCGTTACATTTACTGATGATTATAGTAGATATGGATATGTTTATCTTATGAAGTTTAAACATGAAACCTTTGAAAAGTTCAAAGAATACCAAAATGAAGTACAAAATCAATTAGGGAAAATGATTAAGGCACTTCAATCCGATCGAGGTGGTGAATACATTAATCAAGAGTTTGATGAACATCTTAAGAAGTGTGGGATTATATCCCAACTAACTCCACCCAGAACACCACAACTCAATGGTGTGTCTGAGAGGATAAATCGAACATTATTAGATATGGTTCGATCAATGATGTGTCGTACAAACTTACCACACTCCTTTTGGAGTTATGCTCTTGAAACTGCTACACGTCTTGTGAATATTGCTCCTATGAAAAAGGTAGAAAAGACACCATATGAGATGTGGCATGGTAAACGACCTAAAGTCTCTTACCTTCGCATATGGGGATGTAACGCTTATGTTACTAGTGAGTCTTCGGACAAACTTGATCCTCGTGGTGAAAAAGTTGTTTTCATTGGATATGCATATCCGGTTGGTTATTATTTCTTTAATCCTGGTGAAAATAGAGTTTTCACTAAACGTCGAGGAACATTCTTCAAGATGAGCTTATGGCGCGAGGAATTGGAGATAATCTTGTGGATCTTGAGGAAATTCGAGAACCACAAATTAATCAACCAATAGTCGAATCTGCATCTCAACAAAATATTGTTGAACCTGAACCTGAGAGGATTCAGGAATCTGATGTAACACTAGGCGTCCATGAACCTAATAGGTATTCACCTGATAGGTACGTCTTGATAGTTGATCAAGATGAGCCCTCGACCTACACTGCTGCGATTTCAGGTAACGAATCTGAAAAATGGCTCGAAGCCATGGGCGTCGAGATGCAATCCATGTATGACAACCAAGTCTGGGATTTGGTTGAACTTCCTCCCGAATGTCGGACTGTAGGAAGTAAATAGGTTTTCAAGTTGAAAACAGACATGGATGGAAACGTGCAAACCTATAAGGCTCGGTTGGTTGCTAAAGGTTTTACTCAGACTCAAGGAGTTGACTATGAGGAAACCTTCTCGCCCGCGTATTATGACTACGAGATATGGCAAATGGATGTCAAAACCGCGTTCCTAAATGGACACCTTACAGAAGATGTCTATATGGAGAAGCCGGAAGGTTTTGTGGATCCTAAGAATCCTGAGAAAGTTTGCAAGTTGAATAAATCCATTTATGGATTAAAATAAGCATCTCGAAGCTGGAATCTTCGTTTGATCAGAAAATCAAACAGTTTGGTTTTATGAAAAACGAAGATGAGCTGTCTGTTTACAAGAAGGCAAGTGGGAGTTCTATCACCTTTCTAATCCTGTATGTAGATGACATACTTCTCATTGGAAACAATCCCGATGCTGCAGGACGTTAAATCCTGGCTTGGTAAATGTTTCTCAATGAAGGATCTTGGAGAAGCTGCTTATATTCTAGGAATAAAGATTTATAGAGATAGATCTAAGCGGCTACTTGGACTTAGTCAAAGTACGTATATCGATAAGGTCATTCGGCGTTTTCGATGCAAGATTCCAAGAAAGGTCTCTTACCAATGGCAAGTGGAACCATACTAAATAGTCATCATTGTCTCAAGTTGGACAAAGAGAAAGAGGATACGAAAAAGGTTCCATATGCCTCTGCTATTGGTTCCATCATGTATGTCGTGTTATGTACTAGACCGGACGTATCGTACGCTCTAAGCTTGACTAGCAGATATCAACAGAATCCTGGTAAGAGTCACTGGATTGCTGTGAAAAATATCTTAAAGTACTTAATATGTTTATGATATTTGGCGGTTCAGAAGAAGAGCTGAAAGGAAAGTGTTACACTGATGCAAGCTTCCAAACAGATCGTGACGATTCACGATCTCAAACAGGCTATGTTATACTTTAAATGGTGGTGCTATAACTTGGAAGAGTTCTAAGCAAAGCGTGGTGGCCTAGTCAACTACTGAATCAGAATATATAGCGGCTTTAGAAGCTGCTAAGGAGGCTGTTTGGATGAAAAGGTTCATTGTTGATCTCGAAGTTATACCAAGTGTACAGAAGCCTATCGAGATATTTTGCGACAATACAGATGCAATTGCTCAGGCAAAGGAACCAAGGTCGCATCACAGCACGAAGCATATTCTCAGAAAATTTCACTACATGCGGGAAGTTTTGGAAATAGGAGACATCATAGTAGAGAAAATTGATAGTGATCAGAATCTAGCAAACCCGTTTACTAAGCCTATGCCTCAAGTGAGACACGAGAAGCATCCTGATAGTATAGGTCTTAGATTTGCTAGACATTGGATCTGATTTTGTAATTTAGTAATTTGGTGCATTTTGAACTGTAAACAGTATTTTATGTTTATTTGAATTTAATGGTTGAATGTCTTTAAACTATTATATATGTGTTCAAATATTAGTACGTTAAGTATCTATGATATTATATCTAAAATGTCCGTAGTCTATCAGATTCGTGAGAACCAATCTGGTAAAAGACTATTGTGAATTAGATGGTTGATCCATGTAATGGATACTCAAAGTGTTGAAAACCATATTCACTGATATGATTAGTTGAATCATATTGGGCGTAACTCGTTTCATAACGATCTTCATGCATCTTAGTCATAAGACGTTTTGAATAGGTACGATCATTGTATCTTTAGACCTGCGGTACATACTAGAACTAACTTAAATGAATGGTTGCTCTTTGATTCTATCTAACATGTACGTGACTGACAGTAATAAGGATAGTTTTGGGAATGATTTGAAGTTTAGTGGGAGTTGTTTGTAGCCAAAGGGATCTGTGCTTCTAAACTTAGGAGAGGAACACTCTGGCACCTTTCGTTGGTTTGAACCGGTGTTAAACGCGTGGCCACGCTCGAACTAGTAGTAGTTTGATAAACCACTTCAAATCAGGAACGGAATTAAAAATGGTTGAATTATATATGCGAATGAATAGGATCCATGTCTCATGTTCAACAAGTGTTAAATACAGAGGGATAAATGAGTCGATCACCGAGGCTATATATTTGCATAACCAAAGAATTGATAGTTCAAAGAATTAGTTGACATAAAGTTGTCATACCTTACCGGGGACTATATGATGCAGCTAGGCACCCACTATTATCTACATTGAGACTTAATCGACAAATCGACCAAGTGGGAGATTGTTGGATATGATGTTCAATTGTCGATTAGAATTCAACGTTGCCGTCAAGGTACGACCCAAAGAGTTACACTTTGGGAAACGAACATGTAATGATGTTTTAATTGTTAATCATTGGATCACGAAATAACAAGCGTAAAAAGAAACGGGTAATTATTTAGAATAATTACGGCGAGCTGGATAACTATTATAATTAATGTGTTAATTATAGTATATATGTATAATTATTAATTATTAGATAATTAATAATAAAGAGAGATAATTGTGATAGTAATGAGAATGTTATGAAGGAGTTGTGATTAGATTACAATTCTTAATCTTGGTTTTAAAAAAAGATGTATATATATCTTTAATTCCTTCCAATTTAATCTCATGCATCCGTTGGGCATATACATACAAAAGGATATGCAAAAGGAGTTGGAATGGATCTCTAATTCTTGTGCTAGGCTACTGCCGTTGCAAATAAAAAGGGAACAAAAGGTTCTTTTGTTGGCTTTTGTTTTTTTGTCTAGTGAATATAAGAAAATCACAAAAAATTGAGCCGTCACTTCTTGCATCAAAAGAAGCATAACCGGAGATTGGAGATTCCGGTAGCGAGTACAAGCGAACGTGTTCGTTTATTTGATTACGTAAAAAGGTAAGTAAAGCTTTGAGCTTTATTTCGTTAGATTATGGTTTCGTTTGAAATCGTTTCAAACGAACAAATCCGATTTCGTGGTCAACGATCATCTAGCGAGGTCGTTCGTTGGACCAAGGTGTCTTTCTTGGTAGTCACGATTCTTTATTTTATTTATCCTATATTGATTGTACGGAGATTACTGGTGGAATCGGTCTTGAACCGAATCTCGTGTACATGTTTTCCGCTAGTTCAGTTTGTTGGACAAATTGATAAAGTTAAAATTATTTTCCAAAGAGTACACGGAAATTCCAACACATTGCATCTTCATTCAGATGCTATGTCATTCGGTTCATCTACGATAACGAAGATAAAGAGTGTACGACGGCCTAATTGTTCTTCTTCTTTTAACCCTTTTTTTTTCTTTCTCGGATTCACTACCAAATTGGTCACATCGAAAGGTTTGTCTGTGTGATTTTGATGAAATTAATCTAAAAGAATACATGGATGTGATTACTGATGAGGGTAAAACCAAAGAATATGAAACCGGAGTGGAAGGTTTTTTATAAGAACACAAAGGAAGTTATTACTATTTCTTTGAAGATAAGCATTGCTTTCAGTATCATGGACGAAACGATGAATTATGGCATGATGAAGGCTCTGTCAAGCATATATGAGAAACCATTTATGGATAAGATGCTCCAGTTGCGTGAGCTTGTGATGACAAGAATGAAAGAATGAGGCTTGGTGGCAAGTCATGTGAATATACTCAATCATATATGTAGATATTAGAACCTATTAGGATAGATTTGGATGATTAGTTGAAAGCTCTACCATTGTTACAATCATTGCCTTATAGCTGGTTTGGAACTTTGAATGTTATTCCCAGTTTGATGGGTCCCAGTGGTATGGCATTTGTGAGGGTTCAGGATATGGTTTTGGGTGGCAACATCAGAAGGAGAAATCAAGGAGAATCATCTCATGAAGTGTTGAAAGTTGGCAAAAGTTGGTAAAATCACAGGGACAATGCGAGCAAAGGAAAGAATTCATCTAAAACTAGGAAGGTGACTTGTTGGGGATGCATGAAGATGGGACATGGGAAATTTGAATAGTTGATGTCCAAAGGTTTTGAATCCTACTTCTGAGGATGTGTCTAAGGTTGGTACATTGGTACTCAGTGTTGACAACAGTGAAGACTCTTTGGCCATGGATTCCGGAATGTCGGTCACGCCATACACAACAGTGAGATGATGGTGAATGTAAAACATGGAAACTTTGGGAAGGTATGGTTCAAGGTACCAACTAAGGTAAATATGACCATCCCGGTTAAGCATATTAAAATTCGGTCCATTGAATCCAGTACTATGAGAGTTCATTTTGCATACATGAAGCCTGGAGTCACAAGGATGTCAGTTGAATGTGTTCGGAGGTTTAAAAAGGCCAGGGGTTTGGAAATAGTCAGAGCACGGGGCGTGTTTTGGTACAGTTCTAAAACTTCATTGGGTTTTGAAAACCAGGATTCCGACTGTTAACCTATCTCCTGGGGATTGTATCCAGAATTTAGAGAGTGTTGATGGTCCTCGATGTATCTCTGGATTCGGTGGAGTGTGAAAGTCGGTTGAGACAAAGGATGGGTCAGTGTCGGTTAGTATCACACTGGGTCTTAGGAGCTTTAACGAGCCTTTCAGTTAACTAATGAATATGATCGTTGCAAGTAGAGGATTGGGTTAAATGAAGTCTTAGCTTGTACTTGGTTACTGAAAGCTTAGTTTTAAAGATTATCGGAGTTATTGGATAAAGGTTTTACTTGGATAGCATTTATGGATTGAGCAAAGAGATTGTTGGATTTTGTTATGCCTTTTGTGGGCTTGGTTTGGTTGACAAGAAGGAACAAGGGTGGGCTGAACCGCGTTGAAATTCTTGTATTCTTTATTTTTTGTTTCTGCATGAATTCATTTGTGTTGTTTGTGTGTTGATTCGCTTCCACACCACTTTAATCCTAACATGTACTTCTATCTTAACTATTAAAGAAGTTCAGTGAACATACATAAGAAATCCCTAAATGGCTTCGAACAACAACGATGCACCTGAGACTTTCATGAAAAAGAAATCAAGATTCCAAAGATACATCCTGACAATTAAATCATAAGAACGGAAGCATGTTTTGCTATAAGAACCAAAATTGTAACCACTACGTAGAATGATATAATTTTAAATATATACAATTGTTATGGGTGAAATTCTAAGCCCATATCCTTGATTATATCTTGACTTTGTTATTTCTGATTACGAGCAGGATACCGGATCAGGATATTGGTAACATCCTGGTGGAGTATCCTGGTAGTTACTAATTATTTGCATGCAGGACATAGCTGCAGGATCACAACGTTCACGAAGACTAGTTCACCTGAAGACTCGGTCTAGATGGTTGGAAGAAAGACGTTGAAGCCGCAATACCTGGTCAACAACGTTCACTGGCGAATATTCCAAGGGATCCCACCATTTTAGGAGAGTTTGTTTTTCTTTGTAACTATAAATACCGGATAACCAGATCGATAGGTCATAACACATTCACTCACTACTCTCGAATTCTGTCATTTACATTCACAATTACACACAAACACTCAACACTAGCTATTCTTGTAACACTTAGCAACGATCTGTGAATTATCCTGCACTGTATCCTGATTTTTAAGCAATAAGAAGAACAAGGCAGCGGCGATTGTCAGCTCCCGAGGTTTTATGTCGGAGATCTAGATTGATCAAGGGCTTTCCTCGTACATCTCGTGTCAACCTTTACACTTTTGCTCATTGTTTGATTGTCTATATAGCTCAATATCCTGAGCTGTATCCTGAAAAGTGTTTTTACAAACTAGCAAACCAATACAAGCTTCATAAACACTGCTAGCACACTACCTCACAAAACTAATTTGATCACTAAATTTCTTCGGTAATTTTTGACCAAAACAATTTGGCGCCCACCGTGGGGCAAGTGGTGCTATTTCTAATCAAAAGTATTCTAAAATCACTAATCGATTTTTTATTCTCTAATCTTTCTGCAAGATTATTTTTTATGGCTTCTCAGCCAGGTTTGAGCTCTTCTTCGGTGTCCGCATCAAGTTCTGCTGTAATTGGTTCATTACCACTTCCTCCAGTCCAGACTTCTCAGAGAAGGAGTGAAAGCCAAATAGCTCGGGATGCTATTGCTGCTCAAAATGCTTCCAGATCCGGAGTTCCGACAAGAACTCTGATTTTTGCTTCTAATGATGAAATTTTATCTTTGTTTGGTAATATACAGATCAAATGAAGAAACAACAGGAAACTAACCAACTCATGATGAAGGAAATACAGCTCTTGAAGTCCAACTCCAAGAGACCTGCTGAGGATATTTTTACCCATTTGCAGCCCAGTATGCTGAACTTTAGTTCGGCAGTATATACTGAGGATGATCAGGGCAATGTCGTACCAAACCATTCCCGGAGCAATGATCCTGAAATACCTTTATCAGCCAGGATATCGACTGTGAGGGGCCCAGGATACGCTCCAGGATATGGCCAGAATCAACAGACTAGTAACTTATCTAATAATGTTAATAATCTTGCTACTACCAATGTTGGATCTTCGCAGGATACAAGCATAACCTCAGCACTCTCCAAAGAGCTTCAGAAGTTGAAGGATATAATATCAAGTGTACCTGGGATAGTCCAGCCCATACCGGAAGTGTCCCAGGATAGTCACGACATATCTCGCTTCGTTCACCACATTTGTGATGCTGAAATCCTAAAGAGATTCCAAACTCCCAACATGAAGCTTTATGATGGGACAACGGATCCTTAAGAGCATATTTCCCAGTATAGGGAGAGGATGGAAGTGAATCCTATTCCACCGGATCTTAAAGAAGCATGTCTCTGCAAGGGCTTTGGCTCTACTCTGACAGGATCAGCCTTGAAGTGGCTCTTAAGCGTTCCACCTCATTCAATTACATCATTTGCTCATTTGGTAATCTATTTAACAGTCAGTTTTCTTGTAGCAGAAGCTTTGAAAAACTAACATGTGACCTCTACAGGATAACACAGAGACCTCAAGAATCCCTTAGGGATTACGTGAACAAATTTAGTAGGGAATCCCTGGATATCCCAAACCTTGATGTTGCTACGGCAGTACAAGCATTCAAGATGGGATTACAGAAGGATTCCCAATTTTATCAGGATCTTGTGATGAATCCTTGCAGGAATTTGGACGAAGCTCGGAATAGAGCCCTAAGATATATCAGGCTTGAAGAAGACAAGAAAATGCAAGAGAAGATGAATTCATCCTCAACATATGAATCAACTAACAGGAAGTCAGAATCCTCATACAAGCCATACCGCTCTAAGCCATATGGCAGGAATGACAGCAAAAAGACGAGGATCCTGAGGAGTATCCTGAGTTATCTGAATACTGTTTTTCTATTAATACTCCTGAACTAATATATGCCATTCGGGGTTTAGGAGATAAAGCAAAGTGGCCTAGGAAGAACCAACAAAAGGCTGATTGGAAGGATAAATCCAACTGGTGTGCCTTCCATGAAGATTTCGGACATATAACGGAAGATTGCATAGCCCTAAGAAAGGAGATAAGCTATTTGCTAAGCAAAGGCTACTTGAAAGATCTTATTGGCAGGAAGAAGAATAAGGGCCAGGATGCTGACAAGGATCCTGAACGAGCAGCATCGCCTCCCCCAGATGCCAAGATAATCAATTTCATATCCGGAGGATCTGATATATGTGGGACCTCTTATTCTGCCACTAAATGGCATGCCAAAGAGGCAAAGGCAGAAAGAGAGGATAAGCCAACGAGGGTGACAACACTTACAACTGACAAAATGATAACGTTCGACAGTGAAGACCGGGATAGTATTCAGGATCCTCATCATGATGGTCTGGTAATCACTTTGTGTATTGCTAACCATTTTGTGCACAGGATATTGGTGGACAATGGTAGCTCGGTCAACATCATTCAGCTAGAGACCCTGAAGAGGATGAACATCCCAGAAATGGAGATTACCTCGAAGTCCACTGTGCTTGTAGGGTTCAGCGGAGAAGCGAAGAACACAGTTGGAGAAATAAAGCTGCCTGTACACGTTGAAGGAGTGAATTTGATGCAACGATTTTGTGTCATGGACTCGTCATCCTACGATAATATTATATTAGGCAGGCCATGGATTCATGATATGAAAGTTGTGCCTTCCACCTATCATCAATGTGTCAAGATCCCTACTCCTTGGGGGTAGTCAAAGTGGAAAGTGACCAACAGGAGGCGAAGAATGCTACTCCTCTTTGATGAAGGCATCAACAAAATCCAGGGCAGGATAGCAATTAAAGATACAAGCCCAGGATATCGTGGAAACTTCGGAGCAGGATGTTAAGAAAGTTGTCCTGGACCAGAATAATCCAGATATCTCGATGCTTGTAGGAACCAATATCCCTCAGGATATTGAGAGTCAGCTTACTAACTTTTTGAAATGCAGGATGTCCACGTTTGCATGGAAACACGAAGACATGACAAGTATCGAAAGAGATTATAACTCACAAACTTGGAACTGATAGATCTTTCAGGCCCATTCAACAAAAAAGAAGGAAATTTGCTCCTGAAAGAAATACAATTATACAAGAGGAAGTTGAAAGATTGCTGAAGTCCAAGATGATTAGGAAATCAAGTTTCCTAGCTCGCTAGCAAACGTGGTGGTGGTCCAAAAGAAGAATGGGAAGTGGAGAGTTTGTGTAGATTACACAGACCTCAACAAGCTTGTCCAAAAGATCCATTTCCACTGCCCTATATAGATTCCATGGTGGATGCAACTGCTGGACATGAAATGCTGACTTTCATGGATGCATCCTCAAGATTTCAACAAATCCAAATGGAACCATCCGACCAGGAGGATACAGCGTTCATGACACCAACAGGTATATACTGTTATAATGCCATGCCCTTTGGTTTAAAAAATGCAGGGGCAACGTACCAGAGGCTGGTTAATATGATGTTTAAAGACAAACTGGGGGACACCATGGAGGTATATATTGATGATATGGTGGTGAAATCCAAGAAAGTGGAGGATCATCTCCAGGATTTAGAGTGTGCCTTCAATATCCTGGACCACTATAATATGAAGCTGAATCCCGCTAAGTGCCATTTTGGTGTGGGGGCAGGAAAGTTTTTAGGATACCTGGTGACCAAGAGGGGGATGGAAGCAAGGCCGGAACAAATTAAAGCTATCCTGAATCTTAAATCACCATCCAATACGAAGGATGTTCAGAGGTTAACGGGAAGAGTAGCGGCATTAAACAGGTTCATATCAAGATCCTCAGAAAAATGCAAGGAATTCTATGATGTCCTAAAGAAAAACAAAAAGTTTGAATGGGGTGAAAAACATGAAGCTGCCCTACAAGAGTTGAAGCAATATCTTTCAAGTGCACCCCTGCTGATGAAGCCTGAGGATGGTGAACCCTTATCCCTATATCTTGCAGTATCAGGGAATGCAGTAAGTGCTGTTTTGGTAAAGGATCATGAAGGTCAGCAGTATCCGGTTTATTATGTTAGTAAAAGTTTGTTAGATGCTGAAACTAGATACTCACACTTAGAAAAATTGATATTAGCTCTAGTTATGGCGTCAACTAAGCTTAGACATTACTTTGAAACACATAGGGTACATGTTAAAACCAATTATCCTGTTAAAATGTGCTTAGGAAACCCGAAATGTCTGGGAGAATGGCTAAGTGGTCCGTAAAACTAAGTGTATATGATTTAGTATATGAACCTAGAAATGCTATAAAGTCTCAGGCCTAAGCAGACTTTGTGGCTGATTTTAGTAGTGATATTCAAAATGAGGCTGACCTAGAAGTACAACAATTAGGTGAGAATTCAGGATCTTGGATATTGTATACTGATGGTGCATCTAACATAAGAGGTGTAGGGTTAGGTATACTACTAAAATCACCATAGGGGGACATATTACCCCAGGCTATTAGATGTGAATTTCCTGCTACTAATAATGAAGCTGAGTATGAAGCTCTGATAGCAGGATTAGAATTACCTAAGAAATTGAATGTCAAAATTTTACAAGTGTATGTTGATTCCATGTTGATTACTAACCATTTCAATGGATCTTATGCAGTTAAGGGTGAAAAGTTAGTTGAATACCTTGAAATTGTTAAAAAAATTAGCAGGATATTTCGAAAATTTTACACTTGAGCAGGTACCAAGAGAAGAAAATGCTGAAGAAGATACTCTAGCAAATCTAGGATCTACTGTCAGGATACCGGAAGGAACTCAAATACCAATATTACATATCCTGTACCCTGCGACGGAACTTTTGAAGTGTCAGGATAAGGAGGTAACAAGTGTTCAGGATTCTGGTAAAGCATATCCTGATAAGGATCCTGAATCCTGGATGACGCCAATCGTCAAGTATCTTGAAAAAGAGATGTCCCGAATGATGAAAAACCCAAGGCTTTCAGAATAAAGGTATCTCGTTTTACAATTATAAATGATGTTTTGTATAAGAAATCCCTTGCAGGTCCATACCTGAGGTGCTTGGAAGATCCTGAAACTAAGGAGGTACTTCAGGATATACACGAAGGAGATTGTGGCAACCATACTGGGGGCAGATCTTTATTCTCTAAGGTATTAAGAACAGGATACTACTGGCCAACCATGAGGAAGGATGTTGCAGAGTATGTTCAAAAATGTGATGCATGTCAGAGACATAGCAATATACTACATCAGCCTGCAGAACCATTATATCCTATCATATTTCCTTGGCCATTTATGAAAACTCCCAAAAGCTCCGGGAGGAAAAGTCTTCATGCTAGCAATGACGGATTATTTCTCCAAGTGGGTTGAAGCAGAAGCGTTTGTCCAAGTTAGGGATCAAAAAGTGGTATCTTTCATCAAGAGGAATATCCTGACAAGATTCGGGATACCGGCGGAGATAATTTATGACAATGGTTCCCAATTCATCAGCACGAGGACTACTGATTTTTGTAAAAGTTGGGGGATCAAGATGATTACATCAACACCAGTGCATCCTTAGGCTAATGGACAAGCAGAATCCTCCAATAAGATAATTGTCAATAACTTGAAAAAGAGGTTAGGTGCTAGGAAAGGAAGATGGGCTGAGGAACTATTATTTGTCCTATGGGCTGATAGAACAACTGTGAAGAATGCTACTGGGCAAACTCCATTTTCTTTGGTATTTGGGGCAGAAGCAGTGATTCCAACAGAAATGGTGATACCGACAGCAAGATCGAGCCTTCGGGATCCTGAAGCAAATCCTGAAGCCTTATGTCAAGACTTAGATACTATCGACGAAGCAAGGGATGCAGCAAAGCTAAGGATGGCAGCATATCAATAAAGGATAGCTAAGTCATACAACAAGAATATAAGGACTAGGAGATTCCAAGTTGGAGATTGGGTATTGAGAAAGGCGTTTCAGAATACGACTAATCCTGCTGATGGGAAGTTAGCTCCAAAGTGGGAAGGACCCTATGAAATTGAATCAGAATCCGGAAAGCGAATATACCGACTCAAAACCGTGGAGGGGGATATGATACCAAGATCCTGGAATGATATACATCTTAAAGCTTATTTCAAATGAGTTTAGGATTTACTTTCTAACTCAGGATGGTATAAATTCTATCTCTTTTAAATATGTTTAATTTAATATTCTTTGAAACCCAAAACTGACTTAAGCATCGGAGGGGTGTTAGCCAAGCTAACACCCACCTTAGTTTACAGGTGTTTTGTAGGATACTTTTCAAGATATTACTCCAAGATATGTACTCAAGACGGATCGAAAGACTAGAGGATTGGCCCCCTCTCTCACGTTTAAGGGATTCAGATCCCTTCACAGGTGTATTCACCTTTTTCTGAGTTGGGTTTAAACACCCCGCCTGGAGCGCAAGTATCCAGGAATAGTTCAAGATAGCGGGACCAGTTCATGTAACAGTGACTGACAATTTTGTTATTGTTGGCTATATCCTGGATCCTTAAGGTTTATGAGGATTGATCACCCTCTTTCGTTATTAGGGTATTTTCATACTCTCTAAGGTTTAAAGGTTTTCACCTTTCTAAGTCTTGGAGTTTATACACTCTCGCATTTAGCGCAAGAAAACAAGGGTTTATCCCCAGGATGCTAAGGGTTTATCCCCAGGATACTAAGGGTTTAACCCCAGGATATTAAGGGTTTATCCCTAGTGAAACTAAAGTTGTTAACAAACTCTAAAGATATAGCAGATTATGATTGTGTTCATACACATTCGTTTGTGGAGAAAAAGCTACAAATCTTAGTCACTAAGTGAAGAAATACTCGAGTATGTCATACATTGATGCAATATCCCGCACGGACAGGGGACGTCCATGCTGGGGACATTGCAAAGGATTCCAAGGTTGGAGTTGAAAGTTATTGTACAAGTGTTTCTGGTATGGTTTTTATTTTTCAAATCTTGAAAGCCTTATCTAAATAATCAAGATTTTATTCAACCAAGTTTCTGTCTAACACTTTGATTAAAGGTAACAAAAATGCTGAATATTACATCAGTATCCTGACCAGGATATTCGATCAGGATACCCAAAATAGGTTTTTCAGAATAATAACATAACAACATCGGATAAGGCTAAAAGGTTAGTTTATTATGAACATTCCAAAGGTCACATTCTTGGCTTCGTCTTAAACCAAGACCCATCCACCAAGAATGTGACAAGGTCTAAAAGCATATAAATGATGATGACCAAAGGCTTCGTCCTGGAACCCAGGATCCCTCTACCTTAGGTCATCATAAAGTACTAATTGTTTAAAGTGAAGGAAATTTAAATTGTTCAAGTGCAGGAAAAGTAAAATTGTTTAGAGGATTACAGACCATTCGAATTAAAAAAGTGGGCTCCGGCCTAAGCAATAACATCCATCATCGCCCACTTCGCTGCCCTTATGCTGCAGCACCTTCGGCAGCATCATTAGCCACTCCTTCACCAGCATCCGCTCTGGTATTAACCCCAGGATCATCACCAGCTTTACCACCAGCCTCTGCTGCTACCTCAACCGCCTTGGAGGACTTTGCAACCGCTGTCTTGGCAGGATACTCCACAGGATTACCACCAAGATCCTTCAACTTCGCCTCCCAAGCGCTGATATTCCAAGAAGGGCATTCGAAGCCCGCAGCCTTGGCCTCGTAAGCCATCTTCAATATAGCTTGAAGGAGGGAAATTACCACAGATCCTTTGAGGTTATCGCGGTAAGAGACGATATCATGCTCGTGTTGGGCATGCCCAGCATCCAATTTGACCTGAGCGTCTGAGACAACCTTCTCCAAAGCAACTTTGGCATTCCCGGCGGCCTCCTTTAGTTGATCCTCGTAGTGTCGGGTCCTGGTAGCGGCAGCTGTTTGCAGCTGTTCGATAAGTGCCTCTGCCTTCTTTGCTCTAACCTCATGTAAGACCACAGTTCCACAAGCTTCTTCATATGCGACCAACAGACGGTTCAGGCCCTATAGTGCAAGGTATGAGTATCATTATAGCTAATCAGGATATCAGTCTAGCATATACTCGCAGGATATAAGGTAAAGGTATCTACCTGGTTGAGAAAAGAAGTCATAAGGCTGCTCGATTCATCAAACCCAAGACTCTCGAAAGGAGAGATCTCGGAAGAAGTGGCTGGGGAATCGGTATCTTTTCTCTTTCGAGAACTAGAAGCCCGAGGCTTGGAAGCTGAAGAAGACTTGGGAACAGCAATAGGCTTGGAGCTGGAAGAGGGCTTCAAGGTGGCTGGAGGCTTGGATTTGGGCTCTGTCTTCACTGGTGCAGCTCCAGAGTAGCTATCCAACTCATCGAGATCGAAGACTTCTAGAATTTTGGCTGGTGCTGCAAACAGGAAGTAATTTCAAACTTAATTATTCAATGTTTCTTCTAACTAAACTGATACAGGAACTTTAAACAAAAAGTGAGGACTTACCAGACATGCTGGAACTTGAATGTTGGCTGGATCCTGTTGGGTTTGGAATGAAGCTTCTTTCAGTCTCCGGTAGTTGGTAGATGGCTTTAATCCTGGTCTCTGAATCAACAAGGGGAGGTGCTAGCTTCCTGAAATCCGCTGAACAACAAAAAACAAAGATATCAGAGTAGGATATAAAGTAGGATGTTGAACAAGATATATCTGAGGATATCCTAAGACCCTAACTCCTACCCTTAAGGAGCCATTTCACCAGATAATCCGCCCCACCAGGTATTGAACTCTTTTTTACAAAGAAGAACTTGGATTTCCATTCCTCTTCGTTCCTGGTGGCTCGGAGAATCAGAGGATCACTGGAGGTGGAGTAGAACAAAAATCTACATACCCATGGGATCTCAATCGGTATGCTAATGGAAGATCATTGACACATAGCTCAGGAATGTCGGTATTCTTGATTCGATCAAGAACGATCAACACACGCCAAAGTATGGGCATGGCTTGACAAAAACTAAGGCTAGTGGTTGTAAAGAAGTCGGTGATGAAATCGGGAAATGGAAACCTAAGACCTAAGGTAAAATGAAAGGCATTGAACAGAGCCATTCGCTGGACACCATGTCCGATTGGATTTCCCGGTCATATGGCCGGAATACCGTCCCTTTCGGGAAGATACCCAAAGTCCTGAGGGCCGACAGATGAGCATCGTCGAACGAACATATTTCTTTTTCAGGATTTTGAAGAAGGTTTTGTGGTGTAAATAAAGGTGCAGAATCGCCGGTGCTTGATCTTGTCTGCCTAGTCATATCTCCACCGAACCAGAGAATAGGAAGAAGAAAGAGGATGAAGAAAGAGAGAAACACGTTATCTCTGGATTTCTTGGTGATGGAAAATGAAGATGAAAATGAATTAATATAGAGGGGTGATGAGTGTTTATAGCCTGAGCAGTTACAATTTGTCGCATTAAAGTCTTATCTCTTAATTTGCCTCGATAAACATAAAATATATCCTTTGAGATCAGGATCCCAACAGTTATATTTTTGGGGACAATTGTTGTGGGTGAAATTCTAAGCCCATATCTTGAATTATATCTTGACTTAATTATAGCTGTTAACGATCAGGATACCAAACCAGGACATTGGTAACATCCTGAGGTAGTATCCTGGTGATTATTAATTATTCGTATGCATGACATAGCTGCAGGATCACAACGTTCACGGAGACTTGTTCACCTGAAGACTGGGTCTAAATGGTTGAAAGAAAGATGTTGAAGCCGCAATACATGGTCAACAACGTTCACTGGCGAATATTCCAAGGGATCCCACCATTTTTAGGAGAGTTTGTTTCTTTGTAACTATAAATTACCGGATAAACAGATCGATATGTCACAACACATTCATTCACTACCCTCGAATTCTGTCATTTACTTTCACAATTAAGCACAAACACTCAACACTAGCAATTCTTATAACACTTAGCAACGATCTGGGAATTATCCTGCACTGTATCCTGATTTCTAAGCAATAAGAAGAACAAGGCAGTGACGATTGTCAGCTCCCGAGGTTTTATGTCGGAGATCTAGATTGATAAGGGCTTTCCTCGTACATCTCGTGTCAACCTTTACATTTTTGCTCATTTTTTTATTGTTGATATAGCTCAATATCCTGAGCTATATCCTGAAAAGTGTTTTTACAAACTAGCAAACCGATACAAGCTTCATTAACACTGCTAGCACACTGCCTCACAAAACTAATTTGGTCACTGTTTTGGTCAAAAATCACACTAAGGATAATGTGACCACACTTTGTATGTGAGGTTGAGTGCTTATGTGTTGAACAATGATGTGAACAATCGTGTAATGTAATGAACAATGGACACCAAGATTTATACGAGGAAAAAGCCCTTGATCAATGTAAGATCTCCGGCATAAAAAACCTCGGGTGATGGAAACTACCGATCACCAAGTATATTTCACAAGTAAGATTACAGCTTCGGAAGATATTGAGCTTTTACAATCGATCTATAGTGTAATGTGTGTGTATTTCTCGAGAGTTTCCAAGTGATCTTGTGATATCAGTGTTTGTGAATGAATTCGTCTATCTAGTGAGCTCAATACCCCCTAAAATATTAGCGTTTATAACTTGTAACTAACTATCCGAAATATCCGGGATCCTCCACGTTCATGCATAACGTCCATTTAACTTTCAGCTCGTGCTTAATCCTTCGCATATTCCACGAATATTTTGCTTGACCAAGTCCACTATCGATACCTGCACTACATTCAAGTAAAACATTGAAGTCAATTGTTAGAAACCGTTATAGTCACTAAGGATCCTTGATCCTTCCAGTATTCAGTAATCAGTACATGGATAATATATCCTCGATATACTGAAGGATCACTGATTCTTAAGCAATAAAAACCTAGCCTAACAATTGCCCCCAATATGGCGGTTCTGATAGTAGATCACAGCTGTCATATTATCTTTAATTCAAATATAGCCGTTAGGGTGACTGATGGGACTCGCATAGCCTTCACAACCATCATCACTATTTATGGGGAAGAGATAACTCCCTTTAAAATCTGCACAAATCCATCATAAATCCACACCAAGCATTGTGAACCAGGTATTCTTCTCTCTTCCCTTCTCGATTATTCTTAAGTTCCGGCAACGTGAATACACGCTCCTCTCCGAATCCCGCCGCCAAAAAATCCGGCGATCTCCTTCAATCACAAAACATACTAAAGTACCCCTTCTCTGAGATCTGTAAGTTTACAGATCCAGAAATCGAGAACCTAAAGTCCTGTTTTCTATCGGAGGCCATTTTCAGACCCTTCAATCCTTCTGCTTGGAGCGATGCGGTATCCGACGCCTGGATTTGCTTTCATGCTTTACCGTTTCACCTTGGGTTCTGATATCCTTTTCCGACCCTAACCCGAAGCTTTTTAAGCTAACCGGCATTAGCTTTAGTCAGGTCATGCCGATGTTGTGGAGAACATCGTTCATCATTGAAGAAATCATTAAAAAGAAAGGGCTCCAACTAAACCTTTCAGACCTAGCCTTCATGTACTCTTTGACTACCCATGGCTCTAACCGATTTTCGTTTAAAGTAAAAGCCCACCAACCAGCTCATGTCTTCAAAACAACCCAAAATCATTCTGTTTGGAAAAATCAGTTTTTCTTTGTTAAACGAGATTCTCTGCCAGAAGGGGATTTGTTGCCTCATAAATGGATACTCAAGGGTAGGATTTAGAGGTCTCATATGTGTCATATCCTTGTTGTAACTGTCTTTTGATCTTTCTCTTTTCCTGCAGTGAAGAACTTTGCAACTCTAGCGGAGGATCCAGGATCTGTTGATCGAGTGAAAGCCTTCTTGAGCCTTGACCCAATAGACAGAACATTCAAAGTGAGGATCCAGGATCCTAGCGAAGAAGTACAGGCATCTTCCTCCTACAATATGTCAAGTAAGTAATTGTATGACATAGTAAATCTTTAAAAGAAAGTTCTAATTTGAACTAGAAACTTATCTTTTTGATGTCTGTTGGTAGGTGTTCAAAAATCTACTTCCAAGTCTGCAGACTTCGCTCTTGATAACATCAACAGCATCATCATCTCCAAAGCTGTGAAAAAGGAGCCAATGAAGAAGCTTGCTCCCGTTGAGCCTCGCCCAGCTACCACCAGAGCCAAATCTGCTTCAAAAAGGAAGAAGCCTTCCGATCCTGAGAGTGATCTTGTCTCTATCGAGAAACGTCTCCATGATGTTCTGACCGAGGTAAGGATCCTTGATCCTTAGGTTTTACTTTACCCGTTTGTTAGGATCCTTAATCATGATATTTCTTTGTCTTGTTTATTACTAGGAATTCAGTCGCATGAAGATCTTTTATGAGAAGAAGTTGGCTGAACATGAAGAGACTGTAGCTGGGATGCAGGCCATTGCTGCTGCCAAGGATAAGGATCTATCAAGGCTTGAAAAGCAAAACAAAGTGCTGGAAAAGGAGAAGGAGAGCCTTGAGGAGCTGTTGCTGAATTCTGAAGTAGGGGTTCAAGAGGCTGCCATGAATGCTACTGAAGCGGCCAAGGTCTGCGCTGCCAAGACAGTTCTGCAGTCCATGATCAAGATGGCAAAAGAAGCTAACGGTCCTAGATTTGATAGATCTTCATGGGACCTGGCCTCTTGGGAGGTAGCATTGAGAACCCTGAACGGCGATGAGCTAGAGCAATCGGCAGCGGCGGATGAAGCATGTCCTAGTGGAGTGCAGACGGAAGCAGAGGACATGGCGGTTGAAGGTGCTGGAGGTAAAGCCAGTGAAGGTGGTGAGGCGGCCATAGAGTAGGCTGCCTATGTGGGCGATGATGGATATTTCTAGACGTGGCCGGAGCCCACATTTTTAGGTCCTTAGGTTGGTTGTTTTACTTGAACAATTCATGGTTTGTATTTTGAACAATAGTTTCTGTAGGTTAAGGATCATGGATCCTTGGAACAATAGGGGGTGATAAAGGTTGATGGATCCTTCTGTTTGTGGAGGATGAAGCCTTTGACACCCTTCGCTTTTAATTTCCTGCATTTTAATTTTCTACACAAACATTAACCGTTATATGAACCCGATCCGGCCTGGATGGATGGTCCAGGTTTTGCTGGTGAAATCTAGGCTGGATACTTTTGATAAATATTGACAAGCCTAATAATATTAGACTTTTGATTATGTTTGGTGTTACAATTTTGCTTTTTAAATTACTACCTTTACGTGTTTGTGTTTGGCAAAATCATATTGTATAAAATTCTTAAAATTTCGACTTTATAAAAAGATTTTAAGTCTGCAACCGTAACAACTGCTAGGCATAAAATGCCATATGATCTTGAACGACTTATCTCTAATTCCATGGTTATGGCTTGAATCATTAGAATAAGAATAAGTCATACCAGGGAATCCAAGTTAGGATTCTATATCCTTAACACTTACAGTCGTGTCAGTCAAAGTATAACAATTGATTCAATCTCAGGATTCAGGATCCTTAGTTGGTCAATTTCATAGACTTGTAACAGTATACAGCTTATGACTAAGCCAAATATCAAATGAAACAATCATTAGCTACTGGGGGCAAGCCCAACAAACTGGGGACAAGCCCAAATAAACTAGGGACAAGCCCAAATAAACTGGGGAGAAGCCCAACGTAAGCGACATGAGAATGCCAAAACTTAGGATTCTGGTGTATGGCCCAAACTGGCGACTAACCGATCGTAAGTGACATGAAAATGCCAAAACCTTAGCTAACGTGAAAACGTTAGAAACCTTAGGAACGGATGTATGGTACGTCTACCATTATACTGAGATCCTAAATATAGCCAACAGCAATGAAATTGTCAGCCCCTAAAGCGGGTACTGGTCCCATTGCCTCGAACTATACTTGGATAGCGTTCGCTACTGGCGGGGTGTCAAAACCCAATTCGTGTGAAAGGTAATCTTTAAACCGTAGAAGGTATTGGATACCTTAAGCTGGGGACATGCCCAAAGTCTTGGAGAAGTGGCCAACCTCTTGATCCTTTGTAATAACTTCTGCAAAACTTAAAACTTGTTAAGATTGAATGTCGAAAATTCAACATCCTTACTTTAAAATAAATAATAAGAAGTACAATAAGAATGAAAGCATTGGTAAAACATTACTGAATCAAGAATCTCATATCCTTTGAGGATCCTTTAATCTGAATTGATCATTAGGATACTTAAGGATCCCTGATCCTTTACATAAAATACTTTTTTAGGTGGATAGCATTCCAAGCTCTTGGAAGAAGGTCACCATCCATAGTCAGTAATCGATATGCCCCCTTTCCTGCCTCGACTTCAATTAGATAGGGGCCTTCTCATTTTGGTGCCAATTTGCCATCAGTAGGATTCGTGGTATTCGGAAATGCTTTCCTCAGCACCATGTCACCGACTTGAAATCTTCTTATGTTGATATTCTTATTATAGGCGCCAGCCATCCTTTGTTGATAACTAGCCAGCCTTATCCAGCCATATCTCTAAGCTCTTCCACAGTGTCCAAGTCTTGAGATAGAGTCTCGATATTTGCTTCAGGATCACAGATGCTTATTCTGGCTGTAGGTACTATCAATCCTGTAGGGATCACTGCTTTAGCTCCAAAGACTAAGGAAAAAAGAGTTTGACCCGTAGTATTCTTGGGAGTTGTTCTATCTGCCCATAGGACATATGATAGTTCTTCAGCCCACTTTCCTTTCTTTAATCCAAGCTTTTTCTTCAAATTGTTGATGATGATCTTGTTGGATGATTCTGCCTGGTCATTAGCTTGTGCGTGGACTGGTGTTGATGTTATCATCCTAATCCCCCAGCTGTCACAAAAGTTGGTAGTACGATTCCCAATAAACTGGGATCCGTTATCACAAACAATCTCATAAGGAATACCAAATCTAGTAATGATATTTCTTTTAATAAAGGATATAACTTCCTTTTCTCTGACTTGAGCAAAGGCTTCAACTTCTATCCACTTGGAGAAATAATCAGTCATAGCTAACATGAACACTTTTCCTCCTGGTGCCTTGGGAAGCTTGCCTACTATATCCATTCCCCATCTCATAAATGGCCAAGAGGAGGATATATGATGCAGAGGTTCTGCGGGCTGATGAAGGATATTACTGTGTCTTTGGCAAGCATCACATTTCCTTGCATACTCCACAACATCCTTCTTCATTGTAGGCCAATAATATCCTGTTTTGAGGATCCTTGAAAATAGTGCTCTGCCCCCAGTATGATTTCCACAATCTCCTTCATGAAAATCCTTCAAGACTTCTTGGATCTCAGGATCCTCAACACATCGTAGATAGGGTCCTGCAAGAGATCTCTTATATAACATGTTATTAATGATAGTAAATTGGGATACCTTTATCTTGAAGGCTCTAGGATTTTCTCCAATGGGAACTTCCCCATTTTGGATATAATTCAGGATTGGAAGGATCCATGATGCTGGAGTTGATTGTGCATCATCCCTAGGTACGATTGCGGCATCATCCACTATTTCCATTGTCTCACTCTTCTCGATTGCGGGAGTTAGAACATGGATAATGGGTATCTTCACATCATCAGGCATCTTCAATGAGGATCCCAGATTAGCCAAGGCATCTGCTTCTGCATTTTCCTCCCTGGGTACCTATGTTAGACTGAAAAAAACAAAAGAATCCGCCAATTTCTTGACTATCTCCAAATATTTGATTAGTTTCTCACCTTTAACAGCATAAGAACCATTATAGTGATTAGTAATCAATAAAGAATCTACAAATACTTGAAGATACCTGATCCTCATGTACTTAGCTAATTGCAAACCTACTATTAAGGCCTGATACTCTGCCTCGTTATTAGTGGTTTGGAATTCACATGCTATTGATTGGGGTATAATGTCCCCCTGTGGCGATTTTAGTAGTAAACCTAATCCAGTTCCTTTGACATTCGAGGCTCCATCTGTGAAGAGTGTCCAAGGATCCTTGGTCTCCTCAAGTTGTTGTACCTCCAACTCAGCTTCTCTTTGTAGATCACTACTGAAATCAGCCACAAAGTCAGCCAAAGCTTGGGATTTAATAGCAGTTCTAGGCTCATACTTAATGTCATATGCACTAAGTTTAACAGCCCATTTTGCCATTCTCCCCGACATCTCCGGTTTCCTGAGAACATTCTTGATAGGAAAGTTAGTTTTAACAACAATAGTATGAGTTTCAAAATAATGTCTTAACTTAGTCGAAGCCATGATTAGAGCAAGAATAAGTTTTTCTAAATGAGAGTACCTGGCCTCAGCATCAAGTAAACTTTTACTTATATAGTATACCGGATGTTGTTGGCCTTCATGATCCTTAACAAGGACTGCACTTACTGCTTTACCTGAAACAACTAGGTATAAGGATAATGGTTCCCATTTTCAGGTTTCATTAAAGCCGGTGCTGAGGATAGGTAATCCTTGAGAGCCTGTAGAGCAGCTTCATGCTTCTCCGTCCACTCGAACTTCTTATTCTTCCTCAGAATATCATAGAAATCCTTGCATCTTTCTGAGGATTTTGAAATGAATCTGTTCAGGGTGGCGATTCTTTCTGTCAATCTTTGCACATCCTTAGCGTTGGCAGGAGACTTGATGTTGATTATAGCCTTTATCTGCTCCGGACTTGCCTCAATCCCTCTCTTGGTCAGCATATATCCTAAGAACTTTCCAGCTTTAACTCCGAAATGGCATTTGGAAGGATTCAGTTTCATATTGTATCGGTCAAGGATATTGAATGCTTCTTCGAGATCCTTAAGGTGATCTTCAGCTCTTTTAGACTTGACCACCATATCATCTATATATACTTCCATTGTATGCCCAAGTTGCTCTTTGAACATCATATTAACCAGCCTCTGGTACGTAGCACCTGCATTTCTTAAACCAAAGGGCATAGCAATGTAACAATATATGCCGGTGGGTGTCATGAACATTGTATCCTCTTGATCAGATGGTTCCATCTGAATTTGCTGAAATCTAGACGAAGCATCCATAAAAGTTAACAACTCATGACCCGCCGTGGCATCCACCATGGAGTCAATGTGGGGTAAAGGGAAAGGATCCTTGAGACATGCCTTGTTTAAGTCAGTAAAATCGACACATACCCTACACTTTCCATTTTTCTTTTGAACAACAACCACATTGGCTAACCATCTTGGATACTTGACTTCTCTAATCATACCTGCCCTTAGCAATTTATCTACCTCCTCTTGGATGATTGCATTTCTTTCAGGAGCAAACTTTCTTCTCTTTTGGTGAATTGGCCTGAAAGACCTGTCAATGCCAAGTTTATGAGTGATAACATCCTTAGATATGCCTGTCATATCTTCGTGCTTCAAGGTGAAGGTAGATCTTCTTCGTTTAAGGAAGGATACTAGATCCTGCTCTATGCTCTCCTGGATCCCGGATCCAATATACACCTTGGATTCAGGATCCTCAGAATCTAGGGGTATATCCTTGACGTCATGTTCTCTCGCCTCCATGACGTCTCTTGGAGGATGCTTTGATTGCTATGCTTCCCTAGATTTGGAAGCGGGTCTCATTGAGGAAGTGTAGCAATTCTTTGCCTCTTGCTGATCACTTTCTATTTTGACTATTCCCCATGGACTTGGAAGCTTGACACATTGGTGGTATGTTGATGGGACCGCCTTCATGTCATGTATCCATGGCCTGCCAAGGATGACATTACAGCAAGATAAGCTATCTATTACACAAAATTTTTGGATAGAATTCACTCCCTCTATGTAAATTGGAAGTTTGATGTCCCCCAATGTATTCTTGGTTTCCCCACTGAAACCCACGAGCACCGATGATCTTGGTATGACCTCAGATTCAGGGATGTTCATCTTTTTGAGGACATCCAACTGGATTATGTTCACTGAACTCCCTCCATCAATAAGAATCCTGCGAACAAAATGACTAGAGATAAACAAGGTAATGACAAGACCATCATGATGAGCATCCTGAATGTCTACGCGATCTTCCTCATCAAAGGATATCACTTTTTGTTGTGTGAGGGTAGACGTCCGAACTGGACTCTCCCCATTTTCCATCTTCGTCTCGTTAGCATGTCTTTTAGCCTCTGAAAACGAAGTTCCACAGATATCAGAACCACCGGAAATAAAGTTAATGATCTGAGCATCTGTTGGCGGTGGAGGAGCTCTCTCAGGCACTTTCTCAGTATCTTGAGTCCTTGAACGTTTCCTTCCTAACAGTTCCTTCAAATACCCTTTGCTAAGAAGATAGCCAATTTCCTTCCTCAACGCAATACACTCGTCAGTAAGGTGGCCAAAATCCTTATCATAAGCGCACCATTTGGATTTATCCTTAGTAGCTCCAGGTTTATCAGTTTTCCTTGGCCATCTAGCCTTGTCACCTAAATTCTGCATAGCAAGGATTAGTCCATTATTATACAGCAGAAAAACAATATTAAGAAATTGGAGGATAATCCTCATCGTCTTCGTCTTGTTCAACTGCATTCACATTGTGATTGTCATGTTTAGAATATGGCTTGGACCGATTATTCTTAAAGAATGATCCTTGTTTTCCCTGTTTTGAGGATCCTGAGAGTCTCTCCTGGATCCTTGTGTCATCCTCTAAATGAATAAATCTCAATGCCATGTTCCACACTTCATCTAAATTCCTGCAAGGGTTTATAACAAGGTCATCATAGAATGAGGAATCCTTAAGTAAGCCCATTTTGAATGCTTCTACAGCAGTGGCAATATCCAAATTAGGGATTTCTAAGGATTCTCTGCTAAACTTAGTGATGTAATCTCTTAGTGATTTATCACGACCCTGAGTTACCCTATATAGATCACTAGTTAATCGTTCAAAAGTTCTACTACATGAAAATTGGTTATTGAACAAATTAACTAGGTGAGAAAACGAAGTAATTGAGTAAGGAGGAAAACTTAGCAGCCATTTGAGTGCCGATACAGTGAGTGTGGATCCAAAGCCTTTACAAAGACAGGCTTCCTTTAATCTTTCTAGAATAGGATTGATCTCCATTCTTTCCCGGTACTGTGCCACATGCTCCTCTGGATCAGTCGTGCCATCGTACAGCTTCATGTTGGGGGTTTGAAAGCGTTTTGGTATCTCAGCATTGCATATAGGAGGTGCGAAATGAGACACCCTGTGACTTCCATCTGGGATTTCAGGAATGGGCTTAACCACTCCTGGGACGCTGAATATCATATCCTTGAGCCTCTGGAGCTCCCGTGCCATAGCCTGATTGATACCTGTATCCTGCATAAAACCACAATTAGTTCCAAAAGATGTATTGACATTGTTACCTCCTGACTGATTTGGAAGTGGTATGCCAGAAGTATATCCAAAGGTGGACACTTCAGGTATAACAGTTGGATGAAGTAATAGTCTGCATAGGGATGAAGTCCCCTTTGTGAACTTCAGAATCCTTGAATATCTGACTCCCTGAAGATCCTTGATCCTGAAAGACATTGGGTCCAGGATACATGGGTGCTGAAGGTCTTGAAGGATACTGCATGGATCCTTGAACCTGAGAGGAGGATCCTTGAACCTTATCCCAAGCATAGGATCCTTGATGCTGGAAATAGGATTCCTTTGGTGCAACTGTCTCCAAATATCCTCCTGAGCTGAGATAGCCTCCTTGATATTTATTTGAGGATCCATAAGGTTGGTAATGAGACGCTTGCGGCTGCGTCATTGCCAATGATCCATGCTGCAATCCTGAGGATCCTTGATGCTGAATACCAGAAGCCTTGGAATGTTGAATGGTTGTTGCTGGAGTGGCGAAATCCAACGATCTGGGCATCAATGGAGAGTGATCCTCCACTGATCTCTTCTGTTTCTTGATTTCATCAATTTCACGAAGGATCCTCTGGTTAGTTTTGTCCTGCTGTTCCATGTATCCTTTCATCTGCAATATCAAAGTAGACAGATCATTGTTAGTAGGTGTATAGGATGAAATAGTGGAAGCCTTCAAGAAAACTGGTGTTGCTTCTTCTGAGCATTATCAGCACTCCTCGCCGGTGCAGGGGGAATGGGAGGCAATGATGCACAAGCCTGAGATGAGGTAACCGCCGGCATGGCACTTGAAGCAGATTTTCCATGAGAAGCCATGTAGTTGAAAAGAATGGATGAAAATGAATGAAATGAACGGAATTTAGAATTGAAGCACCGATTGCCCCACGGTGGGCGCCAAACTGTTTTGGTCAAAAATCACACTAAGGATAATGTGACCAAACTTTGTATGTGAGGTTGAGTGTTTATGTGTTGAACAATGATGTGAACAATCGTGTAATGTAATGAACAATGGACACCGAGATTTATACAAGGAAAAAGCCCTTGATCAATGTATGATCTCTGGCATAAAAAACCTCGGGTGATGGAAACTACCGATCACCAAGTATATTTCACAAGTAAGATTACAACTTCAGAAGATATTGAGCTTTTACAATCGATCTATAGTGTAATGTGTGTGTATTTCTTGAGAGTTTCCAAGTGATCTTGTGATATCAGTGTTTACGAATGAATTCGTCTATCTAGTGAGCTCAATACCCCCTAAAATATTAGCGTTTATAACTTGTAACTAACTATCCGAAATATCCGGGATCCTCCACGTTCATGCATAACGTCCATTTAACTTTCAGCTCGTGCTTAATCCTCCGCATATTCCACGAATATTTTGCTTGACCAAGTCCACTATCGATACCTGCACTACATTCAAGTAAAACATTGAAGTCAATTGTTAGAAACCGTTATAGTCACTAAGAATCCTTGATCCTTCCAGTATTCAGTACTCAGTACATGGATAATATATCCTCGATATACTGAAGGATCACTGATTCTTAAGCAATAAAAACCTAGCCCTAACAGTCACTAAATTGCTTCGGTAATTTTTGACCAAAATAAGGATAAACCCTTAATATCCTGGGGTTAAACCCTTAGTATCCTGGGGATAAACCCATAGCATCCTCGGGATAAACCCTTGTTTTCCGGCGCTAAATGCGAGAGTGTATAAACTCCAAGACTTAGAAAGGTGAAAACCTTTAAACCTTAGAGAGTATGAAAATACCCTAATAACGAAAGAGGGTGATCAATCCTCATAAACCTTAAGGATCCAGGATATAGCCAACAATAACGAAATTGTCAGTCACTGTTACATGAACTGATCCCGCTATCTTAAACTATTCCTGGATACTTGCGCTCCAGGCAGGGTGTTTAAACCCAACTCGGAAAAAGGTGAATACCTTTAAACCTGTGAAGGGATCTTAATCCTTAAACGTGAGAGAGGGGGCCAATCTTCTAGTCTTTCGATCCGTCTTGAGTACATATTTTGGAGTAATATCTTGAAAAGTATCCTACAAAACACCTGTAAACTAAGGTGGGTGTTAGCTTGGCTAACACCCCTCTGATGCTTAAGTCAGTATTGGGTTTCAAAGAATATTAAATTAAACATATTTAAAAGAGATAGAATTTATACCATCCTGAGTTAGAAAGTAAATCCTAAACTCATTTGAAATAAGCTTTAAGATGTATATCATTCCAGGATCTTGGTATCATATCCCCCTCCACGGTTTTGAGTCGGTATATTCCCTTTCCGGATTCTGATTCAATTTCATAGGGTCCTTCCCACTTTGGAGCTAACTTCCCATCAGCAGGATTAGTCGTATTCTGAAACGCCTTTCTCAATACCCAATCTCCAACTTGGAATCTCCTAGTCCTTATATTCATGTTGTATGACTTAGCTATCCTTTATTGATATGCTGCCATCCTTAGCTTTGCTGCATCCCTTGCTTCGTCGATAGTATCTAAGTCTTGACATAAGGCTTCAGGATTTGCTTCAGGATCCCGAATGCTCGATCTTGCTGTCGGTATCACCATTTCTGTTGGAATCACTGCTTCTGCCCCAAATACCAAGAAAATGGAGTTTGCCCAGTAGCATTCTTCACAGTTGTTCTATCAGCCCATAGGACAAATGGTAGTTCCTCAGCCCATCTTCCTTTCCTAGCACCTAACCTCTTTTTCAAGTTATTGACAATTATCTTATTGGAGGATTCTGCTTGTCCATTAGCCTAAGGATGCACTGGTGTTGATGTAATCATCTTGATCCCCCAAATTTTACAAAAATCAGTAGTCCTCGTGCTGATGAATTGGGAACCATTGTCATAAATTATCTCCGCCGGTATCCCGAATCTTGTCAGGATATTCCTCTTGATGAAAGATACCACTTTTTGATCCCTAACTTGGACAAACGCTTCTGCTTCAACCCACTTGGAGAAATAATCCGTCATTGCTAGCATGAAGACTTTTCCTCCCGGAGCTTCTGGGAGTTTTCCTACTATATCCATCCCCCATTTCATAAATGGCCAAGGAGATATGATAGGATATAATGGTTCTGCAGGCTGATGTAGTATATTGCTATGTCTCTGACATGCATCACATTTTCGAACATACTCCGCAGCATCCTTCCTCATGGTTGGCCAGTAGTATCTTGTTCTTAATACCTTAGAGAATAAAGATCTGCCCCCAGTATGGTTGCCACAATCTCCTTCGTGTATATCCTGAAGTACCTCCTTAGTTTCAGGATCTTCCAAGCACCTCAGGTATGGACCTGCAATGGATCTCTTATACAAAACATCATTTATAATTGTAAAACGAGATACCTTCATTCTGAAAGCCTTGGGTTTTTCATCATTCGGGACATCTCCTTTTTTAAGATACTTGACGATTGGCGTCATCCAGGATTCAGGATCCTTATCAGGATATGCTTTACCAGAATCCTGAACACTTGTTACCTCCTTATCCTGAGACTTCAAAAGTTTAGTCGTAGGGTACATGATATGTAATATTGGTATCTGAGTTCCTTCTGGTATCTTGACATTAGATCCTAGATTTACTAGAGCATCTGCTTCAGCATTTTCTTCTCTTGGTTCCTGCTCAAGTGTAAAATTTTCGAAATATCCTGCTAATTTTTTTTAACAATTTCAAGGTATTCAACTAACTTTTCACCCTTAACTGCATAAGATCCATTGAAATTGTTAGTAATCAACAGGGAATCAACATACACTTGTAAAATTTTGATATTCAATTTCTTAGGTAATTCTAATCCTGCTATCAGAGCTTCATACTCAGCTTCATTATTAGTAGCAGGAAATTCACATCTAATAGCCTGGGGTAATATGTCCCCCTGTGGTGATTTTAGTATTATACCTAACCCTACACCTCTTATGTTAGATGCACCATCAGTATACAATATCCAAGATCCTAAATTCTCACCTAATTGTTGTACTTCTAGGTCAGCCTCATTTTAATATCACTACTAAAATCAGCCACAAAGTCTGCTAAGGCCTGAGACTTTATAGCATTTCTTGGTTCATATACTAAATCATATGCACTTAGTTTTACGGACCACTTAGCCATTCTCCCAAACATTTCGGGTTTCCTAAGCACATTTTTAACAGGATAATTGGTTTTAACATGTATCCTATGTGTTTCAAAGTAATGTCTAAGCTTAGTTGACGCCATAACTAGACTAAAAGATAAGGCTAAAAGATATAGCCAACAATAACGAAATTGTCAGCCACTGTTACATGAACTGGTCCCGCCATCTTGAACTATTCCTGGATACTTGCGCTCCAGGCGGGGTGTTTAAACCCAACTCGGGAAAAAGGTGAATACCTTTAAACCTGTGAAGGGATCTGAATCCCTTAAACGTGAGAGAGGGGGCCAATCCTCTAGTCTTTCGATCCGTCTTGAGTACATATCTTGGAGTAATATCCTGAAAAGTATCCTACAAAACACCTGTAAACTAAGGTTGGTGTTAGCCGCTAACACCCACCTTAGTTTAAAGGTGTTTTGTAGGATACTTTTCAGGATATTACTCCAAGATATGTACTCAAGACGGATCGAAAGACTAGAGGATTGGCCCCCTCTCTCACGTTTAAGGGATTCAGATCCCTTCACAGGTTTAAAGGTATTCACCTTTTTCCTGAGTTAGATTTAAACACCCCGCCTGGAGCGCAAGTATCCAGGAATAGTTCAAGATGGCGGGACCAGTTCATGTAACAGTGGCTGACAATTTCGTTATTGTTGGCTAGGATTGATCACCATCTCTGGCGAAAGGGTATTTTCATACTCTCTAAAGTTTAAAGGTTTCCACCTTTCTAAGTCTTGGAGTTTATACACTCTCTCATGTAGCGCAGGAAAACAAGGGTTTATCCCCAAGATGCTAAGGGTCTATCCCCAGGATACTAAGGGTTTAGCCCCAGGATATTAAGGGTTTATCCCTGTTTTGGTCAAAAATTACCGAAGCAATTTAGTGATCAAATTAGTTTTGTGAGGTAGTGTGCTAGCAGTGTTAATAAAGCTTGTTTGTAAAAACACTTTTCAGGATATAGCTCAGGATATTGAGCTATATCAACAATCAAACAATGAGCAAAAATGTAAAGGTTGACACGAGATGTACGAGGAAAGCCCTTGATCAATCTAGATCTCCGGCATAAAACCTCGGGAACTGACAATCGTCGCTGCCTTGTTCTTCTTATTGCTTGAAAATCAGGATACAGTGCAGGATAATTCCCAGATCGTTGCTAAGTGTTACAAGAATTGCTAGTGTTCAGTGTTTGTGCGTAATTGTGAAAGCAAATGATAGAATTCGAGAGTAGTAAATGAATGTGTTGTGACCTATCCATCTGTTTATCCGGTATTTATAGTTACAAAGAAAAACAAACTCTCCTAAAATGGTGGGATCCCTTGGAATATTCGCCATTGAACGTTGTTGACCATGTATTGCGGCTTCAATGTCTTTCTTTCAACCATTTAGACCGAGTCTTCAGATGAACAAGTCTCCGTGAACGTTGTGATCCTGCAGCTATGTCCTGCATATGAATAATTAATAACCACCAGGATACTGCCTCAGGATGTTACCAATATCCTGGTCTGGTATCCTGATCGTTAACAGTTATAATTAAGTCAAGATATAGTTCAGGATATGGGCTCAGAATTTCACCCATAACAATCCCCAGTGAAACTAAAGCTGTTAATAAACTCTAAGGATATAGCAAACTACGATTGTATTTACACACATTCTCTATGGATGAAAAAGCTACAAAGTTCAATTACAAAATGAAGGAATCCTCAAGTATGTCATGCACTGATGCAAAATCCTGCACAGATAGGGAACATCTATGCTGGGGACATTGCGAAGGATTCTAAGGTTGAAGTTGGAAATTATTGCATAAGTGTTTCTGGTATGGTTTCTTATTATTTTTTTCAAAACTTGAAAGCCCTATCTGAATAACCTAAGTTTTCTATAAAGTAATGTTCAACCAGGCTTTTGTCTAATATTTTTAAAGATAACAAAAGTATTAAATGCTTTATTAGTATCCTGACCAGGATATTTGATCAGAATATTTCAAACATATCTCTCAAAAAACAAAAACATAACAACAGATAAGGCTAAAAGATTAGTCTATTATTAGCAACCCAAAATGTCACACTCTTGGTTTTGTCTTAAACCAAGACCCATCCACCAAGAAGTGTGATAAGTTCTAAAAGCATTTGAACATCGATGACCGAAGGCTTCGTCCTGGAACCCAGGATCCCTCCACCTCTGGTCATCACAAAATACTAATATTTAAAAGTGCGGGAAATATAAAGTGTTCAAGTGCAGGAAAAGTAAATTGTTTGGGATTACAGACCATTCAAATTCAAAAAAGTGGGCTCCAGCCTAAGCAACAATATCCATCATTGCCCACTTCGATGCTCTCACACAGCAGCATCTTCACCAACCTTCACCGCCTCCTTATCCTCAGCATCTCGACCAGCATCCGCTCCAGCATCAGCCCCAGAATCCTCGATAGCTTCAACCGCCTTTGGAGGCTCCTCAACCGCCGGTTTGGCAATGCGCTCTACGGGTTTGCCATCGAAGTCCCTCAGTTTCGCCTCCCAGGCTTCAATGTCCCAGGTAGGGCATTCAAAGCCCACGGCTCTGGCTTCATAAGCCATCTTTATCCTAGCTTGAAGGAGGGAGATGACAACGGAACCCTTGAGGCCTTCCCGGTAGGCGATCAGGTTTTGTTCGTGTTGAAGCTTAGCAGCGTCCAGTTTAGCCTGAGCCTCTTGAGCTACCTTCTCCTCGGCAAGCTTAGCATCCCGGCTAGCTTATAATACCACTTGTACATGTATCTCCCCTGAATGTTTAAAACTAAAAAGCATTTAAAAGAGGGGACATGAACTCACTGAATGCATTCCGTAAGCATACTAAAATTCACCGGTTGTCTTCTAGTCTCGCAACGTAACCTACAAGCGTCCTAAATTCCGTGTGACACTTAGGTCTATGTAATTTAATGTGTGTTAGGACTTGTTTTAAGTTTATGGAATTAATGTTTATGAAGTTGTGTTTTAGATGAATAGTTTCTAAGTTGTTAATATATATTTTGTATAATTGTGAGTTGTATTAATGGGCCTATCCCTCTTTTGTCTACGTGCCTCGCACGAGTGATATGTACGTGTCCACGACATGTTTAGGGCCGCGCCCCCTCGTAGTCGGGTCTCACACGTTTGCTCAAATGACAACGTTACCGGATATATTTTATAGTCTCTAAAATATATAATCTTGCTTAGTGTGATTATTGATCATCTTTAATATGTATGCTTATATATATTTTTTCAGTTAAATATATATATGTGATTCAAATTTGATGGATGTTAAAAATAATATTTTTAACTTGTCTTTGTATACGTATACTTATACTATGTACGTATTCTTGTCTTGGTGTACCTTTGACCAAGTCAAGGTAGATGTGTACCTTTTGTTAAATAGTATTTTAATATTATTTAAGTATAAATATACTTGTATGGGTACTTGTTTGTCATGTATCTTCACCTGTGTATACTTATGTAACTATACTTGTATTAGTTATAAATACCTCGTGTTTAGTATTAAAATCATTTCTTATGATTTTTATATATTTCCGGAATTATTCTTCTTGTAATTCATATGTAAGGTTCATAACTTTTTAGCTTGATAAAAGATGAATATTTTGTATGTTTCAAAAGAAATAGCTCAAACATAAGATCTTAGGAAGGTATATATTTGTAGATTCATCAAAATATATACTCTTGAGATATGATGAAAACTTTTTTTTATCATTGTCAAAATAATAACATATTTCAAAGTTTGACAAAAATTATATATTTTCTATATTAGTGAAAATATAACTTTTACTACTTGTTCCCTTTCAAATATATTTACCAAGCTTCAAAGTAATCTATATTTTTAATCCGGGGTATATGTATATACTTTGTCCGATTGTCCGACGTGTCCAACTCTTGGTATGGGAATAATTATATAGTTACATAAATATGTAAGTTCTTGTATTTTGTCCATGTACCAAAGTATGGGTAAGTATATGTATTTTCATTTAATTGTTTCCATGTATGATCTTGTAGTGTATGTTGTGAAGGTTATTTAGTTAAGTTCAAATCCCTACACATACACTAAATACACATAGATATACACATACTTGTATTTTGGGGTGACCACTAAATATATATTCCCTAAATATATATTTATACTCATTTTTAGTCTTTAAGAAAAATCCATTTTTCTTAACTTATATTTTGTATAAAAATGAGGAAAAATCATAATTATCATTTTTATACATTTGGCTAGTAAAAAGTCTTGTAAAGATTATATTTTCTAAGTTTTATATTTTTACAAAAAATTTGCCATAGTCTCCCTTGAAATATGGACTTTTTCCCATGTCTAAGACATGTGTTTTCATGTTCAAAACTCAACATTTTTTTCAAAATTAATATAACAAGACTTTTATGAAATAATAGTTCAACATGCATCCATGAACTTGAAATAACATATCAACTCGTAAAACTATGTTTTTCATATGATTTATTTTCATTTTAGACAAGTTTATGTAAACTAAAGAAAGTAATCTTTCAAGAAAGGTTCATCAAAAATTCTTTCACATACTTTACTAGTTTCCATTAGTCTTTAAAATAGACTTTTTCAAGAATCAAGTTTACTAGCATGACTTTTATATGTAGATACTTGTCATAATTTCTAAAAATCATATTCATGTCATTTTTAAGTTCATGGCACTATGTTGGTGGATCTTGCTAGATCCTCATGCACACTTGCTAGTCATACACTTGGACATTTTCTAACAAGCATGCATGTGGTGGAAATTATCCACCACAAAATAAACAAATAACCTCTTTATATTAGCATCAAGAACACTTGTTTTCTTTAGTTTTTATTATTTTTTTTATGATGTTCATTATTTAAAAGTGGGAGTTCTTGATGGTTAACTTGTATAGTTATAACATACTAGTAATGAAGTAAAATGGAGGTTATAGAATACTCACTTCTAGCACAAGGCTAGGGATGAAAACTCAAGAATAAAGAAGATGGAGATGAAGACAAGATGGTGAAAGAGAAGCTCCTAGCAAGATCCTTGGGCTCCTAGTGCTTGTAATCTTCTTGAATCACCTTTGAGTACCCTAGAGAACCCTTGAAATGGCTTGAGATGAGATGAAAAGTGGAGGTTGTTGGATGGATGTGGGAGCCGTAGGTTGTATGTGGGATGTGGGGTGTTGTGTTTTGAATTTTTGGTGTAGGTTAAGAGGTGATAAGATGAGGATCTTTTATGGTCATCTTTCAAGATCTCTCTCCATCTAATCACACCAACTCATCCTAATACTAGGGTGGGATCTAGCTTGATCCTTAAAACCATGTGCCAATTAGATGAAGAAAGAGGAGGGGGCCCACATTATAAACGGTTTTGGGGAGGGGGTTTGGGTCTTGATCTTTTGGTTAACTAAGTGTTTTATGTTATAAGATGCCACATCTAGTTAGTGCATAGAGGCACATGGGGGTTTTAGGTGTTTTTAATGTCTTAATTGCCTTTAACTACTTCTAACATCACTAAACAACATTCACCGGTTTGTATTTCATGTCCAGCTAGTTTTTATGTGTTTGTTTAGGTCTTAATCTCAATAGCGGATCCTTAAAAGGTCACTTGTATAATATGTAAGGTATAAGGTACTTATTTATTTATTTAATATTCCCAACATCTTTCGTGTAGATTTTGATGTTTAATAACATTTCTGGACATTTTAGGCAATTATAAATGCTGAATTGTTGCTGGATTTTACTAATCATTGTCCGAATCGGACAGTTTTAGTGCTAGTGTGCCTTTCGGAAGTCGTTAATGTATACCATTATTTCCCCATTCAAGGCTCGGTATAATTTTGACGTAGGACTCAACTCTAGGTCCTAAATCTATTGTTTTGCTGAGTACCGAGGCTATGTCAGCACCGTTCGTCTAACGGGTAACTATTTCGTATTTCGACAAGTAAAATGTATAGTATGCATCATTAAAATGAGATTCGCGATAATTCTAAATGTAGGAGATGTAGATATGCAATGCTAACGTTTAATCATGTAAGTTGAATAAAATAAATAGCAATTTAATTGTACGGAAGGTTACCAGAAAAATGCCGGTTGTCACATACTCCCCTGTTAAAGAGAATTTCGTCCCGAAATTCAAGCTGAGTCATCCCTTACAGGAGTCTTCTCAAACAGGTGAGGTTATTTGGCCTTGATTCGATCCTCATGTTCCCAAGTATACTCAGGTCCGTGTCAAGAGTTCGAACGGACTTTGACTAACTTGATACGACTCCTCCGTGTCTTCTAGACCTTCCAGTCCATAACCTCAACAGGTTCCTCCGTGAATTGGAGTTTGTCGTCGATGTGTATCTCATCCGCAAGGATGATAACTGTTTCTTGTGTTGGACTCTTCTTGAGATTCGACACATGAAATATGTCGTGTACGCTACTAAGCTCAACTGAAATTTCAATTTATAGGCCACGGCACCAATCTTTTCCAAAATTTCGAATGGTCCGATGTATCGTGGATTAAGTTTCCCACGCTTTCCAAACCTAGCTACACCCTTCCAAGGAGAGACCTTTAACAAGACTTTGTCTCCGACCTTGAAGGATAATGGTTTTCGTCTCCTATCTGCGTAGCTCTTTTGTCGATCGCGAGCCGCCTTGATACAGTCTCGGATTTGGAAAATTTTATCCGTAGTCTCTTGGACTAATTCTGGATCGATTAGGTTTTTATCGCCAACTTCCGCCCAACATAGCGGAGAGCGGCACTTTCGGCCATAAAGGGCTTGGAACGGTGCGGCTTGTATGTTCGTGTGGTAACTGTTGTTGTAGGAGAACTCAACCAAGGGTAGGTGAGTATCCCAATTGCCGCCTAGGTCCATCACGCATGCACGAAGCATATCTTCTAGGGTTTGGATGGTCCGTTCGCTCTGGTCGTCTGTCTGTGGATGAAAGGCCATGGTTAGATCTAAACGAGATCCAAAGGCCAGCTGAAATGACTTCCAAATTCTTGATACGAAGCGACCGTCTCGGTCTGAGATGATAGATATAGGTACTCCATGACGTGCCACTATTGCTCTAAGATACAATTCAGCTAACTTCTCCGTGCTATCCTTTTCACGAATCAGTAAGAAATGTGCGGACTTTGTAAGTCTATCGACGATTACCCAAATCGTGTCGTGGCCTCTCGAGGTCCTTGGTAGTTTCGTAATGAAGTCCATAGATATCTGTTCCCACTTCCATACGGGAATCACGGGTTGTTGTAGTAAACCCGATGGTTTTTGATATTCGGCTTTAACCTTTGCACATGTTAAACATTTCCCGACATAATTGTGATATCGCTCTTGAGGTTAGGCCACCAATAGTACTCTTTCAAGTCTTGGTACATCTTGTCTGATCCTGGGTGGATCGAGTACTTAGACTTGTGTGCTTCATCAAAAACGACCTCTCGAAGACCTCCAAAGAGTGGGACCCAAAGTCGGCCCATAAGGCATAATGTTCCATCATCTCTAGGCACTAATTGTTTCTCTATGCCTTGGAGTAATTCCGCTTGAATATGTCCTTCTTTAAGTGCTTCTTGTTGTGCTTCATGAATCTTTGTGGTAAGGTTCGTTTGAATTGTCATTTCCAAGGCTCTAACCCTTAAGGTCTTAACCCGCTCCTTGCGGCTCAGGGCGTTGGCTACAACGTTCCCCTTGCCTGGGTGATACTTGATTTCACAATCATAGTCATTCAATAATTCAACCCATCGCCGTTGACGCATATTTAATTCTTTTTGATTAAATATATGTTGAAGACGTTTGTGATCCGTGCAAATGGTACACTGAGTACCGTATAGGTAATGTCGCCATATCTTCAAAGCGAATACCACTGCACCTAACTCGAGGTCATGTGTGGTGTAGTTCTGCTCGTGAACCTTTAGTTGGCGCGACGCGTACGCGATGACTTTTTCCCGTTGCATGAGCACGCAACCTAATCCTTGATGCGAAGCATTGCAGTATACTACGAAGTCATCGGTACCGTCGGGAAGTGATAGGATCGGTGCATCACATAGTTTATCCTTGAGAAGTTGAAATGCCTCTTCTTGTTTCTCGCCCCAATCGAATTTCTTGTCTTTCTGTGTGAGGGAGGTTAGCGGTTGGGCAATCTTAGAAAAGTTCACGATGAATCTCCGATAATAGCCCGCTAAACCTAAAAATTGTCGAACCTCAGTTGGAGTTTTGGGCGCTTCCCAATTCATAATTGCCTCAATCTTTGAGGGGTCTACATGTATGCCTTTCTCGTTCACCACGTGTCCGATAAATTGTAGCTCTCGAATCCAAAATTCGCACTTCGAAAATTTCGCGTAAAGTTTCTCCTTCTTGAGTAGCTCTAAAATGGTTCTTAAATGTTGCTCGTGTTCATCCTTCGACCGCGAATATATTAATATGTCATCGATAAATACTATCACGAATTTATCGAGATACGGCTTGCATACGCGGTTCATCAAGTCCATAAATACCGCCGGTGCATTTGTTAAGCTAAAAGGCATAACAAGAAACTCGTAATAACCATAACGAGTTCGAAAAGCCGTCTTTGGTATGCTTTCTTCTTGAATCCGCAACTGGTGATATCCAGACCTTAAGTCTATCTTGGAGTAGAAGCTCGAACCTTGTAGCTGGTCGAATAAATCATCAATCCTCGATAGTGGATACCGATTCTTGATAGTGAGTTTATTCAACTCTCGATAGTCTATGCACATTCTGAACGTTCCGTCTTTCTTTTTCACAAATAAAACTGGAGCTCCCCAAGGCGAGAAGCTTGGTCTAATGAATCCCTTATTCAACAACTCTTGAAGTTGTGTGGATAACTCTTGCATTTCAGAAGGTGCTAATCGATATGGAGACTTGGCCACGGTGCGGCTCTCGGTACCAAGTCGATGTGAAACTCGACTTATCGTTGTGGTGGTAAGCCCGGAAAGTCTTCAGGGAATACTTCGGGGAATTCTTTCACCACGGAAATATCTTCAAGTTTTGGCTCCTCAGCTTTCTTGTCAACTACATGAGCTAGAAAGGCCATGCAACCTTTTCGTAGGCATTTCTGGGCCTTCATGCAATTGATGACTCGCAATGGTGTGTCGCACTTATCTCCATGAATGACAAGTGTCTCCTCGTTCGGTACTGGGATGCGAATAATCTTCTCGTGGCATACGCGGCTCGATTATCGGATAGCCAATCCATGTCGACTACTATATCGAAACTACCCAACTGAACGGGTAAGAGATCGATGTTGAATTTCTGCTCACCAAGTTCCAAAGAACATCCCTTAATTGTTTCTCCCGACTCGACTCGACTAGTTTACCGTTTGCCAATTCTATAGAATAAGGGACATCTAACTTACTTGATTCTACGTCAAGTATATTTTTAAATTCCATAGAAATAAAGCTAAAATCGGCACCGGTATCAAATAATATGGATGCGAAATGATTGTTGACAGGAAACGTACCAGTGACCACATTAGGGTCTTGGGCACATCTTTTGCTCCGATCACAAAAGCTCTCCCGCGAGCTTGATTTGCTTTAGGACAATCCTTCCTAAAGTGGTTCTTGTCACCGCATCCATAGCATCCTTCCCGCGCCCATTCCCATTACTGTTTCCCGTTCCATTCCTATTCCCGTTTCCATTCCCAGCTCCTCCTCCGGTACCCGTCGCCCAACAAGCTTCAGTACAGTGACCAATCTTGCCACACTTATCACATTTGATCATACGGTAAGCACCCAAGTGATGGTACTTGCATTTTTCACACTTGGGCAAATTGCCCGCATACTTCTTGACACCAGTATCGTTAGTGGCCACAAATGCTTTCGCCTCCTTAGGTGGGTTAGTTTCTTTCTTCTTGGAGTTGTTGTTGGTGTTATTGTGGTTGGGCACACGTGTTCCTTTCTTGAAGTTCGAGTACTTCCTTTTTCCATCATTTGAAGACTCGACATGAGATTCCCTTTTTCTCAGTTCCTTTCATCGATAACTTCTTCATCCTTACCGCGTCTTCAGTGAGGCTAACGGCTAAGGTCACAGCCTGAGTGATAGTGGTGGGGTTAGCAGACGTAACCATGCTTAAGATCTCGGGAGAGAGACCCCAGATATAGCGTTCAATACGCTTGTATCCGGTTTAACAAGATAAGGGATCACACGAGATAGGTCATGGAACCTTTGTGTGTACCCCACAATGTCAGCTCCGATCATAGTATGGTTCTAGAATTTAGTCTCCAACTTCTGGAGTTCAGCTTGAGAACAATATTTCTCCCTCATCCTTTCCTTAAGGTCTTCCCAAGACATACCATAAGCAACATCATCACCCAGAGTTTGCACTTCTAAATTCCAGCCTCATCAACAAACAGGCCAATGACAAAAGTAACTTGCTGGTCAGCGGAACATTTGCTCATTCGGATACTTGAGTCTGTCTTTTCAGTCCATCGCACAAAAGCCACGGCACCATCGGTGCCATCATAGTTCAGCGGCTTGCAGTCCAGAAACTGCTTGTATGTGCACCCTCAAATTTGTATACGTGGATCATGAATGAGCAAATAGGAATCGCACGAATAGATTATAATGAGAATTGTTTTAAGTTGTAACCAAACATCTAGACATTACCGTTCACGTTTTTCCCTCCCGAGGAACCGCCTTGAATTTGCCCGCCTGAACCGCCAGTGCCGCCACTGTTTTCATTCCGATTCGCCTCGTATTGTGCGATGGCTTGCGATATCCTTTCCTCTAGCAAAGAGTTCAACTTCGCCTCATTCCTAGGCATTGGTGGAGGTGGAGGTGGGTTCACTGTCCGTCTGCGTACAACTCTCCTTTTTGGTGCCATGATCTTCCAAAACGATGTAACAATAAGATTAGGTGTTTATTTAATAATAAATGTATATGCATTACCATTATTACACATTTTTTACCAAGTATGTATATAAAAAAAAGTATAACGCAACCAATCAATCCATCATGTGAATACCAACTCATACAAGTAACAAGACATGTATATTTTCAAACAAAATGCGTTGTAAAGAAAAACCAAGTTTTTCATATACATTTTAAGACAACTTGTTACATAATCGTTTGTAAAGGAAACAAGAATGCACTCGGGCTACATCGCCCGGTCATACAATAATACATAAAAAATGGTAAAATTCTTCCTTCACATTAAGCGATCTTGGGTCTTCGAGTTGTCTTCAAAACTTGATATGTAGTCCTCTTGAGCCAAAAATGGGTAGGTAGTGCCCGTGACAAAAGTACCTGCAAAGAAAAAGGTCTAAGGTGCAGGGGAGGATGGTGGTGGAGTGGGGAAGGCCAAACTGCGGAGGTGTGCGGTCTCCTCCTCAAGCTCGTGAATACGACGAAGTACGACACGTACCTGCTGCTCGAGTGCTAACACGCGAGCAACCAGGTCAACTAGTGGCACAGCTGGTGGTGGTGGTGACCCCGGTGGTGGTGGAGACGTGGTGGTGGTGGGGTAGCGGGTGGTGGATAAGATGGTGGCTGTGGATAAGCTGGTGGTTGTGGAGGTCTAGCATCAGCCTGCCTCTCGAGATCGTAGACCCTCCTACAAAGGATCCGAATTTGTAGCTCTAAGGAGTGTACCAAGTCCTCCGTAGAGTACGGTGTGAAGTGGCAAGGATGGTAAGGGTCCGAAGTGGGTATGACATGAGGTGGGGAGTACCGTGTCGCCAGATGCTCGGCAGGCACATACGAAGCTGGGCGAGACGGCTGATGTGATGAGCCCGTCTTGTGATGTGGTGATGGTGGTACATGAGATGGTCAAGAAGGGTGAATGTAATGAAAGCGAAGTGTGGCAGGGTCTACGGGTCGAGCCCATCCGGAAGTACCGACTCGCATCGGGAAAAGCGGGGCATCATCGCCAGCAGGTGGAGTTGGGGTGCGAGGTAAGGTGTGAGTAGGTGTTGGCGAGGGAGTCGGTGTAGCAATGGGAACTGTGTTAAAGCTACTATCAGTAGCACCCGCCTGAAGCCCAGCTCGGCGGATGGCAGAGGATGAAGCGCGATCGCTCGCATCAGATGAAGAAACAGGTACAACCGAAACAACAGGGGAGGACACCTCTAGAATGGTTATGTCAATAATCTCTCCATCGCCAATATCCTCATCAAGATGGTCAACATGAAAAATTGGGACCTCGTCCTCGTCATCGGATAGGTCAATGATAGGAGGCTATATGTCGAGTGAAAAAGGAAAATGTATGATCGGTGCTCACCCTCCGGGTGGCCAATGATGATATGGTCGTGGTACTGTGGGGGTAAGGCTAGGACATCGTCCACCAGAGGGACGTCGACGGGGGCATGATCAGGTAAAGCAAAGGGCTGGAAATCGTCCATATCCTCGTCGTCGGACATGAAATCTGGGTCCTCCACAGGCTCGGACTCACTGTCTGAAGATAGGATATGAATGATGGGTGCGATCTCATCGTCGGAAGCAATCTCCGTGGGTCGTGGTCATCGTACATGCCACTCTCGGATGATGACATGGTAACCTGGAAAAATTATTTATGTGACATATATATTAATGAATAAAGTTCTACTTAATATTATACATAAATTGCATGAATCATATGGTTTCAATTTAAGTTGTTCAAGTTGTGTCATGCGAAGTAACTAAATGTTTCATGTCTACTTGGTAGGGACTAAGTCACGAATGTCCTTGCTTTGTTCTTATTAAATGTGTTTATGTAGTGGACCTTGCGCAATGCTTTTATGCAACGAAAATCTTTTATTCTTGGAAAAAAAAATTATTACATGTGTTTTTTTAATGGATCCTAGTGATTGTAGACTAGACTCGAAAAGGAATCCTGGTTCACTACAATCGAAGCTCTGATACCAATCTGTCACACCTGCTCGTAGGCGGAAGCGCGCAGTGTGACCGTGATTGATTCTCATTGCATACGAAGTAAGTAAACATACTAAATAAAATGAATAACTCGAATGCCAACCGTCATAGATAGTTTTAAAAACACCACAAAAAGTTAAAGTATTGTTTATAACATCTCCAAAAGATTTCAAGTTTAACAAGACATCATTAACAAAATGAAAGCTTATAAATCAAGGTTTTGCCCATTATATTTCCGCGAGGAGGCGTATATAATAATCAAATCCCGCAAAAGTGGCATCGAGTTCCGATTCTTGATTTCTTGTCTGGTTCATGCGCATGGTCCACTAATTTCCTGAAATACATGTTAAGTTGAAAACGTCAAACAAAGTTGGTGAATTCATGTGTTTTAGTTGTATAAAATGAATCGTTAAAACGTGAGATGTATCTTGTATAAAAACCGGTATGTTAAAGCGTCAATGAAATCGTTGATCACTAATGTATAGCTAGGACATTGATATGTGTGACGACATAGGAAGCAATCTAACCCATGACGATTTATTGTGTCGATTACCCTCGGCTGGGACACAAAAGCGCTCTTCCGGTCTCGTGGACCAAGTGCGGGGCTCGTCAAAACCCAATAGATCTACCCCTTCCGTTCCTTGGTCTAATGTTGATTAATGGTGCTTAAGTACAACCCTATTCGCACATGATCTATGTTGTTCCATTTCCTAACTTATAATACCACTTGTACATGTATCTCCCCCGAATGTTTAAAACTAAAAAGCATTTAAAAGAGGGGACATGAACTCACTGAATGCGTTTCGTAAGCGTACTAAAATTCAGCGGTTGTCTTCTCGTCTCGCAACGTAACCAACAAGCGTCCTAAATTCCGTTAGACACTTAGGTCTATGTAATTTAATGTGTATTAGGACTTGTTTTAAGTTGTATGGATGTTTATGAAGTTGTGTTTTAGATGAATAGTTTCTAAGTTGTTAATATATATTTTACAAATATATTTGTATAATTGTGAGTTGTATTAATGGGCCTAGCCCTCTTGTGTCTTCATGCCTCGCACGAGTGATATGTACGTGTCCACGACATGTTTAGGGCCGTGCCCCCTCGTAGTCAGGTCTCACACGTTTGCTCAAATGACAATGTTACCGGATATATTTTATAGTCTCTAATATATATAGTCTTGCTTAGTGTGATTATTGATCATCTTTAATATGTATGCTTATATATATATTTTCAGTTCAATATGTATATATGTGATTCAAATTTGATGGATGTTAAAAATAATATTTTTAACTTGTCTTTGTATACGTATACTTATACTATGTACGTATCCTTGTCTTGGTGTACCTTTGACCAAGTCAAGGTAGATGTGTACCTTTTGTTAAATAGTATTTTAATATTATTTAAGTATAAATATACTTGTATGGGTACTTGTTTGTCATGTATCTTCACTTGTGTATGCTTAGGTAAGTATACTTGTATTTAGTTATAAATACCTTGTGTTTAGTATTGAAATCATTTCTTTATAATTTTTATATTTTTCCGGAATTATTCTTCTTGTAATTCATATGTATATTAGTACTCTTAAAATTTAAAACTTTAAGGTTAGTTTACGTATAGGTTCATAACTTTTTAGCTTGGTAAAGGATGAGTATTTTTTATGTTTCAAAAGAAATAGCTCAAACATAAGATCTTATTTAGGAAGGTATATATTTGTAGATTCATCAAAATGTATACTCTTGCGATATGATGAAAACGTATTTTTTTATCATTGTCAAAATAATAACATATCTCAAAGTTTGACAAAAATTATATATTTTCTATATTAGTGAAAATATAACTTTTACTACTTTTTCGGTTTCAAATATATTTACCAAGCTTCAAAGTAATCTATATTTTTAATCTGAGGTATATGTATATACTTTGTCCGATTGTCCGACGTGTCCAACTCTTGGTATGGGAATAATTATATAGTTACATAAATATGTAAGTTCTTGTATTTTGTCCATGTACCCAAGTATGGGTAAGTATATGTATTTTCATTTAATTGTTTCCATGTATGATCTTGTAGTGTATGTTGTGAGGGTTATTTAGTTAAGTTCAAATCCCTACACATACACTAAGTATATAATGCACATAGATATACACATACTTGTATTTTGGGGTGACCACTAAATATATATTCCCTAAATATATATTTATACTCATTTTTAGTCTTTAAGAAAAATACATTTTTCTTAACTTATATTTTGTATAAAAATGGGGAAAAATCATAATTATCATTTTTATACATTTGGCTAGTAAAAAGTCTTGTAAAGATTATATTTTCTAAGTGTTATATTTTTACAAAAATTTTGCCATAGTCCCCCTTGAAATATGGACTTTTTCCCATATCTAAGACATGTATTTTCATGTTCAAAACTCAACAATTTTTCCAAAATTAATATAACAAGACTTTTATGAAATAATAGTTTAACATGCATCCATGAACTTGAAATAATCTATCAACTTGTAAAACTATGTTTTTCATATGATTTATTTTCATTTTAGACAATTTTATGTTAACTAAAGAAAGTAATCTTTCAAGAAAGGTTCATCAAAAATTCGTTCACATACTTTACTAGTTTCCATTAGTGTTTAAAATAGACTTTTTCAAGAATCAAGTTTACTAGCATGACTTTTATATGTAGATACTTGTTATAATATCTAAAAATCATACTCATGTCATTTTTAAATTAATGGCACTAATGCACACTTGCTAGTCATAAACTTAAACATTTTCTAACAAGCATGCATGTGGTGGAAATTATCCACAACACAAAATAAACAAATAAACTCTTCATATTAGCATAAAGAACACTTGTTTTCTTTAGTTTTTATTATTTGTTTTTATGATGTTCATCATTTAAAAGTGGGAGTTCTTGATGGTTAACTTGTATAGTTATAACATACTAGTAACATGAAGTAAAATGGAGGTTATAGAATACTCACTTCTAGCACAAGGCTAGGGATGAAAACTCAAGAATAAAGAAGATGGAGATGAAGACAAGATGGTGAAAGAGAAGCTCCTAGCAAGATCCTTGGGCTCCTAGTGCTTGTAATCTTCTTGAATCACCTTTGAGTACCCTAGAGAACCCTTGAAATGGCTTGAGACGAGATGAAAAGTGGAGGTTGTTGGATGGATGTGGGAGTCGTAGGTTGTATGTGGGATGTGGGGTGTTGTGTTTTGAATATTTGGTGTAGGTTAAGAGGTGATAAGATGAGGATCTTTTATGGTCATCTTTCAAGATCTCTCTCCATCTAATCACACCAACTCATCCTAATACTAGGGTGGGATCTAGCTTGATCCTCAAAACCATGTGCCAATTAGATGAAGAAAGAGGAGGGGGCCCACATTATAAACGGTTTTGGGGAGGGGATTTGGGTCTTGATCTTTTGGTTAACTAAGTGTTTTATGTTATAAGATGCCACATCTAGTTAGTGCATAGAGGCACATAGGGGTTTTAGGTGTTTTTAATGTGTTAATTGCCTTTAACTACTTCTAACATCACTAAACAATATTCACCATTTTGTATTTCATGTCCAGCTAGTTTTTATGTGTTTGTTCAGGTGTTAATCTCATTAGTGGATCCTTAAAAGGTCACTTGTATAATATGTAAGGTATAAGGTGCTTATTTATTTAGATAATATTCCCAACATCTTTTGTGTAGATTTTGATGTTTAATAACATTTCTGGACATTTTAGGCAATTATAAATGCTGGATTTTACTATTCATTGTCCGAATCGGACATTTGCTAGTGTCCTTTCGGAAGTCGTTAATGTATACCATTACTTCCCCTATTCAAGGTCGGTATTGTTTTGTTGAGTACCGAGGCTATGTCAGCACCGTTCGTCTAACGGGTAACTATTTCGTATTGCGACAAGTAAAATGATAATATGCATCATTAAAATGAGATTCGCGATAATTCCAAATGTATGAGATGTAGATATGCAATGATAACGTTTAATCATGTAAGTTGAATAAAATAAATAGCAATTTAATTGTACGGAAGGTTACCAAAAAAATGCCGGTTGTCACATTTACCTGGTTAAGAAGGGAAGTCATGAGGATGCTGGATTATGCAAATCCAAGGTTCTCGTAGGAAGGAGAGGCTTCAGCTGAAGCGGTGGGGGAGTCAGTATCCTTTCTCTTTCGAGAACTGGAGGCCCGAGGTCTGGAACTTGAGGAAGGCTTAGGCACAGCAGAGGGTTTGGAGATGGAAGAGGGCTTCGATGCGGCTGAAGGCTTGGAACTTGGCTTTTTTTTAACTTGTGCAGGTCCAGAGTAGCTATCCAACTCATCGAGATCGAAGACTTCTGGGATCTTGGCTGGTTCTGCACAGAAGGGAGGTAACCATATAATTTTAATATACCTTGGATAATGAATATTTGCAGGATGTAGGACAGGATCCTTACCAGACATGTTAGAGCTTGAGTGTTGAGTCGAGGATGATGAAAGCGGAATAAAACTTTTTTTAGTCTCAGGTAACTTGTAAACGGCTTCGATTTTCTCTGTTGACTCAGTAAGCGAAGGTGCTGATTTCCTAAAGTCCATTGCACACAAGAAAATAAGAATGTCAAGACAGGATATATAATAGGATTTTAGACAGGATATATTTGGGTAAAAACCCCGATACCCTAGTTCCTACCCTTTGTCAACCACGTCACTTGGAATTCCTTCCCTATAGGGATGGAACTTCTTTTAACAAAGAAGAATTTAGATTTCCATTCCTCCTCGTTTTTGGTAACTCGAAAAACAAGCGGATTTTTGGTGGTGGAATAGAACAGGAATCTGCTGGAGCCATGAGATCTCAGCCGATAGGCGAGGGGAAGATCCTTGACACAAAGTTCAGGAACATGTTCGTTCTTGATGCGATCAAGAACCATCAGGACCCTCCAGAGCATTGACATGGTTTGACAAAAGCTTAAGCGGGTGACATGAAAAAATTCCATGATAAAATCAAAGAATGGGAACTCTTCAGACGCCATATCTGACTGGATTTCCCGGTCATATGACCCAATGTGAAAGGAAAAGCGTTAAAATAGAGCCACTCTTCAGACGCCATATCTGACTGGATTTCCCGGTCGTATGGCCGGAATACCGTCCCTTCCGGGAAGATACCCGAAGTCCTGAGGGACGACAGGTGAGCATCATCGAACGAACAGATTTCTTTTTCAGGATTTTGAAGAAGGTTTTGTGGTGTAAACAAAGGTGCAGAATTGCCGGTGCTTGATCTTGTCTGCCTTGTCATATCTCCAACGAACCAAAAAATAGGAAGAAGAAAGAGGATGAAGAAAGAGAGAAATACGTTACCTCTGGATTTCTTGGTGAAGGCAAATGAAGATGAAGATGAAGATGAATCAATATAGAGGGGTGATGAGTGTTTATAGCCTGAGCAGTTGCAAGTTGTCGCATCAAAGTCCTATCTCTTACTTGTCTTGAAACTCGTGAAAAATGTAACTGTTGGGGCTCAGGATCCTCAAACAGTAACATTTTTGGGGACAATTGTTATGGGTGAAATTCTAAGCCCATATCCTGGATTATGTCTTGACTTTGTTATTTCTGATTACGATCAGGATACCGGATCAGGATATTGGTAACATCCTGGTGCAGTATCCTTGTAGTTACTAATTATTTGCATGCAGGACATAGCCGGATCACAACGTTCACGGAGACTAGTTCACCTGAAGACTCGGTCTAGATGGTTGGAAGAAAGACGTTGAAGCCGCAATACCTGGTCAACAACGTTCACTGGCGAATATTCCAAGGGATCCCACCATTTTAGGAGAGTTTGTTTTTCTTTGTAACTATAAATACCGGATAACCAGATCGATAGGTCACAACAAATTCACTCACTACTCTCGAATTCTGTCATTTACTTTCACAATTACACACAAACACTCAACACTAGCAATTCTTGTAACACTTAGCAACTATCTGGGAATTATCCTGCACTGTATCCTGATTTTTAAGCAATAAGAAGAACAAGGCAGCGGCGATTGTCAGCTCCCTTAGGTTTTATGCCGGAGATCTAGATTGATCAAGGGCTTTCCTCGTACATCTCGTGTCAACCTTTACATTTTTTCTCATTGTTTGATTATTGATATAGCTCAATTCCTGAGCTATATCCTGAAAAGTGTTTTTACAAACTGGCAAACCAATACAAGCTTCATAAACACTGCTAGCACACTGCCTCACAAAACTAATTTAATCACTAAATTGCTTCGGTAATTTTTGACCAAAACAACAACCATGAGCTCTGTTAATATAGTTTCTCAAGCACAAGAAACGCACAAAAAAGAAAAAAAATTGTCAATCTTCAGCCTTCTATTAGTGTTTTTGGTTGAGTTGAAAACGAATTCCTCCATCTCTCCATCAATTTATTTAAATTCGGTAGCGTGAATGGTGGTGACGATCGTGGGTCTAAGTTGAAGATGCCGGCAATGAAACACACTAAAATGTATTGTCATTAACATGATACCAAAAGCAAAGGAACACTTTCTCAATGCTATATTTCAATATTTTGTAAGCTTTACTTGCTTAAGCGTGAGGATGAGGAGGTGGAGATGGTAGTAGCAGCAATGGTGGTGCCGCAGTGGTGAAGGTTGTGGGATTGTAGCAAAGATGGGCATGAACAAGTGTGTATATATATATATACTAGGCTATTGCCCGCGTTAAACGCGGTTTCAACAAAAAACATATTATTTATGTTCAAATTTAATATTATGTAAAAATGCATGATGTGTGGGATTGGAAAACGTTATAATATATTGAACCCTTCAATATAAACTGAACTGTAGCAGACATATATAACAATAAGAGACGATATTCATTAAAAGTCGACTCATGCCAAATTTATATTTTTAAATTTTACACCCGAAAGAATATTTAAAAATAAAATAATGAAACCATAAGTAGCATAAAAGTATCCATCTCATGGAGCTCATCATATTACGCAAGGTTGTACAGTATATAAAATTATAAGCTTCCAATGACATTCTTATTACACGCCAACAAAATTTGATTCCAATGGTAATCATCACTCCTAATATTGAATAGGATCAGGTATAGGTTACCACAAAGAGGCTTTTATGTTAGAAGTTGTCAACTCGGCCTAAAAATAAGCAAAAATACATAGATAGCAAATGAATACAATATAATCCGAATGCAACTGAAATGCACAAACATTTCAACCGGGAAGTTGGCACTTGTCAATATACTAATCACATTAAATTTAAAATCCACAAAATCATTTAAAAACTGAAAACCACATTAAAAGATCACAAATATGTATTTTCAACCTTATGATTCCTATTTTAGAAAATGTTACTAATATAGGCGATACTAAAAGCTAAACTACACAGGCGATATTTTCGTTGGGCTGTATATAACAGTTTTAGAAAAGCAAGACACACAAAGGCAAAGGCTAGTCACACGTTGTACAAAACGTGTGTCCTTTTTAGCGCTTTTTGTAGATGTGCGCCTCTGCGTATCAGAACACCTAGTGTATCTGTCGCTTTTTTTTCTTTTCTTACTTCTAAATCATGTTTTTTATGAACTCAATGTATATGGACTCTCTTTAAAGTCCAAATGCATAACAAAAGCCCAAGTTTGATGTGATTGCCACAAGGAGTGCGGCCCCTTGACCCCTGCTAGGATTATTTAGCTTATAGTGATATCATACGAAATTTCAAGTATTAACACATAATTAGCAATTAGATCATCCTATTATGTACTTGAGATTTACATGAAACCAGAAGGAGTTTAGGCTAAGCGCTTACACGGGTTGAGTGGCGCATAGTACACACTTGTGTAAGCTAACTCATCCTGGACCTAACGAATGGTAGAAGTCAGCCCGCCCCTTATAAGACGGAGGAGTTGCCCGTGAAATTTAAAGGTCTAAATGGCGATATATAATATTTTACCTGTTTTAATAAAGTATTTAGTAGATTGTATAAATTAAAACCACACTATTGTCAACTTTGAACCCATTTTAGCCATTAGAAATAATATAAACCGAATCGACCCGTTCATAGTGAAGGGGTCAAAATGGTCAGGTCTTGTAACAATATGCAACTTAAAATGGTAGAAAAGGAAAAAGAATGAATACAATAAAAGCTTACATTAGCTTTCAACTTGGATACAACATCCTGTCTCTTGCAAACTGTAATTCAAAGAAAAATTCTTAAAAATCATTAAAATGTTTTAGTAATCATTTAAACACATAGTATGTGAAAGATGAAAGAGTGTGTGCCTACTTTAAGATCACCTAAAAATAAGATCTTACAAAAAAAAAGTCATTCGGTTCCTTTGTTGGAAAGATGACCACCACATATAGGTGTCCAAATACTAACTCTTCGTTTTTCAGCTCTGTATTTACTCCGAGTATTATAGGTGTTTTATGTTTACCACTCTCTCAGCTAGACTTGCCATTGGTACAATTGTATACCTGTAAAAAAAGTAAGTATAAATATGAAAATTTAAGGAATTGTTTTTAAAACTAAAAAGTTAAATAAAAAAGAAAATGATTTAAGTTTAAATAAATGGTAGTTGGAAGCCTTTTTAATAACGATATTGGACTCTTGGTATGGATCTGGTGAGCAAACAAACTATCTAACAAATTTCTACAGGTTTTTTTTATTATTTATATTTAGTTAAATAGTTATCATCAAAATAAAATAATTAAATTAAAAATATAACTAATTGTGAGAGCTGGGACCGCTGATCTCAAATTTGGACTGACATATCGTACCCAAACTATGTTCATAATCCCACTAAACCAATTTGAACCGGAGGGTTTAATAAGAAGAAAACGTACCAGATTCTTCTGCTGGTCATCGCTTCTCCGGTTCGTTTTAGCTTGAACGTCACGAACCGCCTTCACCAGCCACCATTATATATCATCTTGCAATCCTTAATATAACACCAACCCCTTCACTTATGGACCCACGGTTCATACACCTCAATTCAGCCCCAAAACACTCATTGGCGTCATCCTGTTATCATTAGGAACTTCAAACCCTAAATTGACCAAAACAATCCAGTTCTTAAAGGAGCAGTACCTTGAAGGCCCTTATTCATCAATTTCATAGAACAGGAGATCCACTTCTTCAATTTAATAATGAAAAAAAACTGCATCACCGAATTCAAAATGCGGTTATAAAATACTATCTGGAGTATATGATAATGTGAAGAATTCAAATATAAAATAATACCTAGAGCACACAATCTTCCCGAGACATAATAGGTGGATCAGATGATGATGATGAATCAATCTCCTGATTCTTCTTATAGTAATATGATTTTTGTACCTGAAGCAGGAACTTTTGTACCCAATACACCAAAATACCTATGATGAGAATGTAAGAGAGTTTGTAAAACTTTCTGAATAAATTTAATTCACAACGCACGCAACATTGGCAACAAAACAATCTACACAACAACACAGCTATGAAGAGCTAATATGCTCATTTATTAATCATGAACTCGAGATAAATAATAAAGATTAAGCGGATCTTACATCCGATTGTCGAATTTGGAACATGCAATGCAAAAGGGGTGGCTGAAAGTTAACCTAAACCGTAGCGATTTGAATTGAAGATTATCTACTGCACGGCTCCTAGGGTAAAAGATACGTAGAAACCAAAAATTAAAAGGAAAAAAAACTTAAAACTACAGTACTTCTAAAATCGTCAACTACATGTTGATGTAATATCTGAAATTTCAGCAAATGATGAACTTACCAATCGAGCCCTAGCCGCTGATGATTTGGATTGGCGACGACGACTTTCCGATCCAGCCACTAAACTGTCACATCCATATTTCAACGTGTACCCGATGGGCCCGGTTGGGGAATATCATGACGTAGTTGATAACATCATAACCAAACAAACACAGCACATCGAAAGTCTTGAATTTAAATTACTATTACAAACCGAGTGTCCAAAGTTCAAAAATAAATTACAAGGCTTGTAATGAAAAGATCCACAGGCGGATCGAAATAGATATATACAAAGTAGTTGTTCAACAGACTTTAAGCAACCTAGAGACTTACAAATCCTCTATTGTCACTGTAGCGCAACTCCCGATCTATTGCGTGTTGCCACCTGTAACTTGGTCTTTTAAAAATACGTCAGTTTTCACTGGTAAATACTAATAACCGACTCATTTTGTAAATAATTATTGAAAATGATTTTGGGAGCACTTGGCACGTTTTGTAAATAACTTGGGATAGTTCAAAATGACCTTGTTTACAGTTTTACATGTTTGTCAATACATATGGGGTCCGGTGCAGAAACCGAATAACCTGATTAACCGACACGCCACTTAAAATAATCCACCAGCGGGATGAGAATATTTTATTTAGCATTAGCGTCGGTCAGGTGTATGCCTACACCCCGCGCTTAAGGTCGTGGCCATTAGTAACTTAAATGAGCCAAGGATATCCCAGACATGGTCGTGTTAACCCCCAATGTTTAAGTTATCAAACAATACAGAATAAAACGGGTTATGAAGATTTAGTAAATAACAATCCGATAACATGATCCCATACCCGACCAAGCGGTATTATTATACCGTATCCCAAGCCCGTATAGGGAAAATAAGTTAAAAGTATTTACCTGAGCTAATTCTTCAACAAAATAATACTCAGTCGATAATTCAAGAAGACAAGTAAGGTAACAATCTACCGGGAGGCTCTTAGTCTGGAAATGATGGTGTTTATAACCAATAAGAATGCTAACGGGTCCTATCTACTTTGTAGACTCGAACCGTGTAGCTTAAAGATAATAACGTTACTAAACGCTAGATTAAGCGATGACCGGAATAGAATGTAGTTTAAACCTGACAAGTACTAAGACTTGTTTAATATGGGTAAACATATTACATTCTGGATTTTGATATAAAAATACAAGCTTAAACCCGTTTCGGTTAAATTACGTAAACTAGTTATGTAAGCCGAACCGTACGCATATAAGCGAAACCGGGTAACCAGGTGAGTCTTATACAAGTTACATTAGCCATTATACTTTAAACATGTTGTAACATCAGTAGGATATCAACATGTATGCCCGTTATGGTTTTAAAATCAAGTTACGCCTCAAAAGGGCGTTTTGGTCATTTTATAACTTGTAAAATAAATTATGAGCAAACTGATGTAATGGTCATAATCTTACTGTAAAAATAGTTTATTTATGATATTATATCAGTAGGATATCGAGTATATGTGTGGTTTAGAGTTTAAGACAAAACTATGCCCCGTAAGGGCATTTTAGTCATTTCACACATAGCTTGATAATTTACTTGGGAATCTGAGTTTAGTTAATGTACTTACTGTAATTATATATAAAATAAGTTTTGAAATCAATAGGTATCAAGTCTTGATGCTCTAATATGGTTTTAAACCATACTATGCGCCGAAACGGCGATTAAGTCGCTAAATGACGATATTCAAGATGATTAAGGAAAACTGATGTTATGATCAGGTTTATGTGACCAAAATAAGTTATTTAGTATATTATAACAGTAGGTATATGATTTGGTTATGAAAAGTATCTTTAAAACCACTTTATGCACCGCAAGGGCAATATCGTCATTTATCGGCATTATACAAGGACTTGTGTGTAAACTCAGTTTACAATTTGATTTAATATCCCAAGTAATCCTAATTATGATATTACATCAGTAGGTAATGCATTTTGTTGAAGAATTATGTTAAAAATCATTTTAGATGCCGAAAGGGAATTTTGGTCTTTTAAAAGCATGATTTGCGATAATTAAACAAAACTCAGGTTATGACCAGATTATTGACATCAAAATAAGTTATTCATGTTTATACATCAGTACATAATTCATTTGAATGACCATTTGTATTTAAAACCTTGTTTTTATACAAAAGGGCATTTTAGTCGAAGTTTGGCATAATTAACGGATACTTGCATAAAACTCGGATCACTATCTGACCATGTAGTATAACACCAAAGGGTTATTCTAAAATATAATGTGGTCATAATGCAACTTAGAATCAGTAGCTAAGGTTGCTAAATCGGGTCAGAATCAAAAGTCAAAGCAGAAGTCAAACTTCGCGACTTTCGGTTGTGAACCGACTTTAAACCTGGAATTGACGAGCCGAACATGTTTACCCATGTTCTAATAATTATTACCAAGTTGTTCAAGTGTTAAAACATATTTTATAACACCTACATTATCGTATATGAATTTATTTTCAAATCTGACTAAGTTTGACTTTTTATCAATAACTTTGACCCGTCAATTGACCAAGCAAACGTGGTAATTAGGAGGTGCCCTTTTCAGGGATTAACACCTACCTAATTACGATCACGTAGCCATGTTCGTTACGAACATTGGCTGGACTGTAATGGTCTTAGCTCAAAGTCAAAGCGTTTTACGTCAACGCTTTGACTTTGGCTTAAAGCCTAATAAAAATAAAAAGGAAGGTTGGAACTCTTACAAGTGATCCAAAAAGATGACTAGAACTCAGTTAGGATGCTCCTTGATCAGGAACTTCCAATTAGAGATAGAGAGTAGAGATTTTGAGAGGTGCAAGGAAAGAAGGGTGATGAACTCCCCTATTTATACTTGAAGTGAATGATCTAGGATTGAGAAAAGTGTTATGGGAACACTAGAGATCACTCCAGGTATGCTAGGAGGTGTCCCAAAAGAATTGTGTTAATGGTTTCTATCTGAGTGAGTGCAGGTGGTTTGAGAGGTGGCCAAGCATGTAGATCAACAGCTGGCAGCTGATTCTGCGAACAAGCTTCTCCCGCGCGTCGCGTAGGGACACCTTGTCCCTGGCGCATGGCGCCACAGGTGCCAATCTACAAAATTTCCATTTTGGCCCCTGGACTTCTCCAAACTTTCATATATCGACATAAATGCATGTTTTATTCAATATGGCTCCCGTTTAGCACTCTCGGGAGTATAACCGAACATCATTAAGCTCCCGGTTCGTTAAAAGGTCACTCAGAGGCATAGTTTAAGCATGTTGACACGTTTAACCCCTCAACGTTAATATTCACCACTCAGAGGTTACAAAATAACATGTTGGCGATTTTAGTCCCTCTCGCCTAGCACATGGCATACGAGGATCAGCGGGACACGTGTCGAAGTTTTATAGGATGTAAAAACACAGGGTGTTACATCCTCACTCCCTTAAAAGAAATCTCGGCTTCGAGATTTATTCAAAAAGGTTGGGGTACTTTTGTCGCATAGTGGACTCGACCTCCCAGGTATACTCACGACCTCGTCAAGCATCCCACTTGACCTTTACAATAGGCACGTGCTTTCTACGAAGCTTCTTAACCTGACGATCTTCGATCGTTATCGGTTTCTCAATGAAACGCAGGTTTTCGTCAATTTGCACATCCTCGTGCGGCATTGCTAGCGACTCATCAGCTAGACATTTCTTTAAGTTTGAAAATGAAACACATCATGAATTCCACTTAGCTTTTCAGGTAACTTTAGCTTGTAAGCTACGGACCCGACTCGTTCGATAATCTCGAACGGTCCTATATATCTTGGGCTTAACTTGCCCTTTTTACCGAATCGCATGACGCCTTTCCAAGGCGACACCTTCAGTAACACTTTGTCCCCAATTTGGAACTGAAGAGATTTGCACCTCTTATCTGCATAGCTCTTCTGCCTATATCGGGCAGCTTTGAGACGGCCGTGGATCTGCAAGATTTTATCCGTCGTTTCTAGGACTATCTCAGGTCCGGTTAGTTGGGCTTCCTCAACTTCCGCCCAACAGACGGGTGTTCAACACTTTCTCCCATACAAGGCCCCATAAGGTGCAGCATTGATGCTTGTATGATAACTGTTATTATAGGAGAATTCAATCAAGGGTAGTTGGTCATCCCAACTACCACCTAAGTCGATCACACATGCTCGAAGCATGTCCTCAAGAGTTTGAATGGTACGCTCACTCTGTCCGTCAGTCTGCGGATGATAAGCGGTACTGAAGTTCAATCGAGTGCCAAGAGATTGTTGGAAGCTTTTCCAAAAATGAGAGGTGTATCTTGTATCTTTATCGGATACAATAGACATCGGCACTCCATGTAGGGACACGATCTCGTCCACACACATCTTGGCCAACTTGTCCGAACTAAACGTTTCTTTGATTGGCAAGAAATGTGCTGACTTAGTAAGCCTATCCACGATGACCCAAATCATGTCATTACCACGCTTGGTCTTTGGAAACTTGGTGATCAAATCCATAGTTACCATTTCCCATTTCCAAGTGGGAACTTCAAGCTGTTGTAGAAGTCCTGACGGTTTCTGATGTTCAGCTTTAACTTGCGAACACGTCAAGCACTTAGCTACATAGGTGGCTATGGATTTCATCAAACCTATCCACCAATAATTAGATTTTAAGTCCTGGTACATCTTATCACCTCCCGGGTGAATAGAGTACTTAGTGTTATGCGCTTCCTGGAGGATCAAGTCTCTAAGTCCCCCAAATACTGGAACCCAAATTCATCCATTGAATCTGAGGATTCCATCATTTCCAGGTATTAACTGTTCGACAACTCCACCTAATTCCTCATTTGCAATATTAACCTGCATCAGGGCTTGCTTCTGTGTATCAAGTAGCTTTTCGTTCAAACTGTTTCTGACTTCAATGCTTTTTGCGTCAATCCTTAAAGGTTTAATCCTTTCTTTGCGGCTAAGCGCATCGGCGACTACATTTGCCTTGCCGGGATGGTATCGGATTTCACAATCATAATCATTAAGGGTTTCCATCCAACGACGTTGTCGCATATTCAAATCTTTTTGATTGAACAAATGTTGGAGGCTTTTGTGATCGGTGTATATAATACACTTGGTTCCGTATAAATAATGCCTCCAAAGTTTAAGTGCGAATACAATGGCACCCAACTCTAAATCATGGGTGGTGTAATTCTTTTCATGCACTTTGAGTTGTCGTGATGTGTAGGCGATCACTTTGCCTCTTTGCATAAGCACACATCCCATACCAGTGTGCAATGCATCACAATAAACAACAAACTCCTCAATGCCTTCTGGCAAGGTTAGAACTGGAGCATTGCTCAGCTTTTGCTTCAAGGTCTCGAAAGATTCCTGCTGCTTTGGACCCCAGTCGAATTTGAAGTTCTTGCGGGTCAAAGCATTAATTAGATTTTAAGTCCTGGTACATCTTATCACCTCCCAGGTGAATAGAGTACATAGTGTTATGCGCTTCCTGGAGGATCAAGTCTCTAAGTCCCCCAAATACTGGAACCCAAATTCGTCCATTGAATCTGAGGATTCCATCATTTCCAGGTATTAACTGTTCGACAGCTCCACCTAATTCCTCATTTGCAATATTAGTCTGCATCAGGGCTTGCTTTTGTGCATCAAGTAGCTTTTCGTTCAAACTGTTTCTGACTTCAATGCTTTTTGTGTCAATCGTTAAAGGTTTATCCTTTCTTTGCAATCATTAAGGGTTTCCATCCAACGACGTTGTCGCATATTCAAATCTTTTTTATTGAACAAATGTTGGAGGCTTTTGTGATCGGTGTATATAATACACTTGGTTCCGTATAAATAATGCCTCCAAAGTTTAAGTGCGAATACAACGGCACCCAACTCTAAATCGTGGGTGGTGTAATTCTTTTCTGTAACATCCGTCAAAAAACGGATTTACCAAACCCGCTCCGTTTATCAACCGAACAATCAGTTAAAAATTTCGTTGCGAATTTAATGCCCAAAATAATTTTAAACGATACATAACTAATTATTATATGGGAATATATAATTTGTTTTTGAAAAACTGTTAAAAATCAGAAAATAAAAATGTTTTGGCACTGCCGGGTTTCGAACCCGGGTCAGTCAGCCGGTCCAGAACTTAGCGCACACACACTCAACCACTGCGCCACTTGTATCTTTTGTTAATTATTAAGATCATTTAATTCATAACGTGTCTTTCCGAATTCAAAACCGGCGCCCAAAGTTCAGTCGTCGGAAATCCCGGCTATCTCGCGAGATTTAACGACATCTTCAGTTATAACGTAAACATTTACTAGGACATCGGTTATAATCGACGTCTGAGTCCGCGACACAAACCATAACCGCCGAAAAACGTAATGACTTTGAATCAAGTCGGAAATTGGACCAAGTTCATCGATAACTTGCCTTATAAATACCCCCTCGAACCTCTGCAAACATTTTCGCTCAAAACCGCACCCTTTCTCGGCGAAAACTCACTCGCCGGAAATCTTCTGCTTGTCGCCGGAAAACCGAACCCTCCACTTCTAAGCCTTACTAAACCCCCTGAGCTTATACCGAAGTCACCCACATCCTTTTCAAGCTTTCTGAAGACTCGTTGCTACAAGACACACGTCGCCGGAACCTGTTGCTGTCACCGGAGTTCTGCCGGAAAAACAGAGGAATCCAGTCGGTATACCTCACGCCTAATTTCTTCATTCCTTTTATTTAATCTCACATGTAATTAACCATCAGACTCTAACGAACATGATTTAATCATCGAACCAGTCGGATTTCCGATTCTGGTTAAAATCTAACGAAGAAGACGATGTTGCAGTAACATATAAGTTTAATTAAAATCAAGATATAACTCGCGTTAGACACACAGTCCAGCGGTAGACTGTGTGCACATTAAACACACTAACGTCTCGAGTTCGATTCTTGTCCCACACACGCTGCCTTAATAAAAATGTCTTTTTTTGTTAACTGAACCGGATTCATTTCATATATATGTTAAGTACAATAATAACCGGAATAATAACCAAGATAGACACACAGTCCAGCGGTGGACTGTGTGTATGTTTAAATCACAGGTCACGAGTTCGAGTCCGGGCTACCGCACCGGCCCGGATAATTATTAAACTTTTTATTTAAGACAGAAAAGGAAATGTTCAGTTTGTATTTAAGTATAATAAAAATCGGTTTATATAACATGTGGAACACACAGTCCAGCGGTGGACTGTGTGTTAACGCAACCCACAGGTCCCGGGTTCGAGACCTGTGGAGCGCATCGATTCTTTGGATTAAAATCGTTTTTAAAAATAAAGGATTTTCTGTTTAATCTAATTAATATATAAATATAATTAAAAACAGAAATATTTCGGGTTAGACACGTAGCTCAGTTGGTAGAGCTGCGAGCACGCGTACGGGAGGTCTCGGGTTCGAGCCTCACTCAGCGCACAATTACACACATACGAACCGGTCAACGGTCAAGGTCAACGGTTAAGGTCAACGGTCAACGGTCAAAAAAGTCAAATTTTTTTATTATTTTTATTTATTTATTTTAATTAAAAATCAATTAAAAATACTTAAAAATAACATTTTTAAGGTTAGAAAATAGCCTTAAACTCACAAAAAATACACCCAACAATCCTACTAAAATGGATTAATAAAATCCGTTTACTTACCGAACCATAATGCTATTTATCTAGGTTAATTTCACTCGTGGTTAAAACCACTTCACGTGCATTCAACATCATCAACCGAACGCACCCACTGTGAGTGAATCTTACAACTCCCCCTTTTAATTACACGTTTTGGGGTGTGTCATGTGTCACAAAATAATTAACTCGTTTATTTAAACTTGTGCCATACCATATCGTGATCTAAACTTAGATTGTTTATATTGTTGTGATTATGTATTTCATTTTGTCAACTTGTATGAAATTCATTCATTAAGCCCATCAGCTCCTCATGGGAGACGAGTGAGCAACGCGTGCCTCAAAACCAATCCATTATTGTTCATGTGTGTATCATTGAGTTTATATTGTTTGTAGTTATGTCTTTCATATTATCATGTTTATGCAATTCATTCATTAGGCCCATCAGTTCCTCGTTAGAGACGAGTTGAGCAACGCGTGCCTCTAAACGTTCCATTATTGTTCATGTGTGCTTTATTTAATATCTAATGATTGTTGAGTAAGTTTACATCTATTTTTACTCATGTGTGGTTGTGCACTCATTTTATAATCAATTAAATAAACTTGTTCAAATGTTTTCCATAGGATTCACTCGCCAACTTTTTGTTGATCCAAAAACCCTTTTACACATGATACAGGTGAACAGGTTGAAGCAAGGAAAACATAGGAAATGCCTTAGAAGAGAACAAAGAAGCTTAGATTGATAGTTAGAACATGTTGTAATATTTATTGTAATTTTCCATTAAATTGTATTAATGAATATGAAACGTTAAAATAAATGTCATGAGCTTTGATGATAACCCAATCATGCCCCGATCACCTTTTCCGCTGCGAGTCGGGGTGTGACAGATTGGTATCAGAGCCATGACTATAGGGATATAGGATAGGTTATTAGACCCTTAGAGCCTATACTATAGTCTGCCTAAATTTTAATTGATTAGGTGGTTACATACAAACTTGTGATATTTATTTGTTTCATATTTGTTTATATTTACAGTCAAACATACATGCTTATATACATATTCATTATACATATATCAATGTTCATATATTCAATTCATTTTCATACTCTCATTATTCAAAGATTTTGTTGCAATTTTCAAATCTCATCAAAGTAAGTTCTGCGACGGGCATGTAGTAACTGGAAGGGTACAAGTACCGGTAGTCGGAACGTCCTGTCTAGGTTGGCATTCATATAAATCCAATATAACGGACAAGTTTGCCTACCTGGGGACCAACGATGAGAGTACGAAGGACCTATTAGGCCAAAGCATGCCACACCAAACGTCGTTCGAACTAACCCCACTTTGAGGTGTCACCGTGTCTACACCTGGACACATTCCGAATATCACACGTTGTATACATATTTCTCGATTTTCTCCGGGTTTTAGTGTACGCAACCTGGCAAACCCGTGCGAACCATATGAAGAACCGGTATTCATGGGGGCCCACATGATTACAAAGGTGAAGTATGGCGGCATGTAGGGCCTAATGGCGAGCAAAGCCCAAGACATCCTATGGATGTAGTAGATTTATTTTTCTATAATTATTTTATGAATGTTCATTCCTAGTGCGACCCATGAACCCAAAAACATCCAACTCATACCCTTGACATGTATTCCTGGTAGATGTCTTCTAACCTCGCTCGTTGGAAGATGAGAGCAGGAAAAGCCCGCGAGCGCATGGCTGCCCTAATCGCTCAACAAATGGCTGCCATAATACCCAACATTGTAATCCAAGTTCAACAAGCACTTACCGCTAATCCTGTCAATCAAGAAAACCAAAACGTTATCAACCCTCCCCCAAATATCACTAAATGCACCTACAAGCATTTCAAATCATGCGACCCTCCAAAATACAAAGGGACTGAAGGCGTCACCGCTCTCCTCCATTGGTTTGAAGAAATGGAGAACACTTTTCTAAATTGCGATTGCCCCGATGATCGCAAAGTGCGTTATGCTACTGGTCGTTTATATGGAATAGCACTTACTTGGTGGAATACAGAGAAGGCCAAACAAGGTGTTGAAGATGCTATGACCTTAACTTGGAACGAATTGAAGGAAACCATGACCAGACGATTTTGCCCAAGGAGCGAAACCAAGAAATTAGAAGATGAATTTTATTCGTTGAAGCAAAAGGAAGGAGACCACACCACGTACAACAAAAGATTCCTCGAGTTACATCAAATGGTTCCCAACATGTTCACTCTCCTCTACCGTTTGATCGAGCACTACATTCGTGGTCTTCCATCAAAGATTCAAGATGCTGTAATAAGTACCAAGCCTGCAACTTTGGAAGCAGCAATGGAGTTAGCTACAGAGCTCACCGAGAACCGAATCCGGAACAAAGACTTCAAGGAGGAGAAGAAGAAGGATAAAGCATCGACTGAAACCTCCGACCACACCCAAACCGAATCCCCTTCTCAACCCAATTCTAAGAGAAAAAGAGACGGGCAACTTTTCGCTGCTATCCAACGAAGTCAACCAATTTCACACGCCATACCCATCCAAGCTATCCCAATCACTCAAGTGGCACCCAACTCAACTTACCCAAATAAGAAACCATATCTTGGACCTCACCCTCGATGCAACAACTGTTTTTATCACCATCCCCTTACCTTACCTTGTCGACTATGTGCAACTTGTGGACGCTATGGTCATTTGAACAAGGTTTGCCGCACCTTTCAAAACCAAACCTCTTCCCCCACTCAAACCATGAACCAAACCTATCAACAACCCCAATACCCCATGATCCCATATGTTCGAGCTTGTTTCAATTGTGGCGACCCTACCCACTTTAGAAACACATGCCCTTAATTGGTTAACGTCATCAACGCTCAAGCCCAATCAAACCCAGTTAACCAAGTAAACCAAGAAAACCCAACCGCTAGGCCACCAGCAAGAGGAAGAGTCTTCAACATCAACGCCAATCCTGTCGAAGATAATGACGGCCCAAACGAAGATACCCAACTAGTCCTCTTCACCGAAAATCCAGATTCAACTCCTATCGTTTAGTTTTATGTTTTTCTTTATCACATAGAACCAAACATAACTTAAGGATAAAGCCAATGAAACTTTGACAAGAATACGGTGGATACGCCGCTGGTACTTCCTATATATAAGTATTCTTGTCAAAGCATCAGAAGCATTATCTGGCGGTTATGAGAGGTTCCATGTGTAGACTGTTAGAGTAATTATTGTTTATTATTTCAGTACATGCAATTTCATAGGCCGCCGCTCCCCATTTTATGAGCGTTGAGCATGTTCCCCATTTCATTATGAGGTTGAACCTGGCGTGCCCACATTTTTCATTTTCAGTACATGCAATTTCATAGGCCGCCGCTCCCCATTTTATGAGCGTTGAGCATGTTCCCCATTTCATTATGAGGTTGAACCTGACATGCCCACATTTTTCATTTTCAGTACATGCAATACGATCGGCTCCGTTTGATTGAGCCTTGATCGCACAGACATTTTCATTATCAGTATCTTGTGGTTGTTGTGTTTGTTGTAGAGTCGCGTAGAACTAATCATAACTTGTAGATAAAGTCAATGAGAATTTGACAAGAATATGGTGGATACGCCGCTGGTACTTCCTATATATAAGTATTCTTGTCAAATGATCGGAGGCATTATCAGGCGGTTATGAGAGGTTCCATGCTAAGTTTATTATTTTCAGTACATGCAATACGATCGGCTCCGTTTGATTGAGCCTTGATCGCACAGACATTTTCAGTTTCAGTACATGCAATACGATCGGCTCCGTTTGATTGAGCCTTGATCGCACAGACATTTTCATTATCAGTATTTTGTGGTTGTTGTGTTTGTAGTAAAGTCACATAGAACTAATCATAACTTGTGGATAAAGTCAATGAAAATTTGACAAGAATATGGTGGATACGCCGCTGGTACTTCCTATATATAAGTATTCTTGTCAAATGATCGGAGGCATTATCAGGCGGTTATGAGAGGTTCCATGTATAGGCTGTTTGTGTGATTGTTGTTTAGATTAAGTTTATTATTTTCAGTACATGCAATACGATCGGCTCCGCTTGATTGAGCCTTGATCGCACAGACAATTTCATTTTCAGTACATGCAATACGATCGGCTCCGTTTGATTGAGCCTTGATCGCACAAACATTTTTCATTTCAGTATTTTGTGTTTGTTGTATTGGTTGTAGAGTCATATAGGACTAATCATAATTCACTGATAAAACCAATGAAAATTTGACAAGAATATGGTGGATACGCCGCTGGTACTTCCTATATATAAGTATTCTTGTCAAAGGATCAGAGGCATTGTCAGACGGTTATGAGAAGTTCTATGTAGGATTTAGTAGCTTCTTGGTAACTAATCATAACTTGTGGATAAAACCAATGAAAATTTAGCAAGAATATGGTGGATACGCCGTTGGTACTTCCTATATATAAGTATTCTTGCCAAAGGATCAGAGGCATTATCAGGCGGTTATGAGAAGTTCCATGTAGGATTTAGTATTGCCCTGTGATAGAATTTGTGTTACATTTATATCATCTTGCTATTTAAAGAGATTGGATTGTGTTCCATTTCTACATAAACTAACCTCTCCATCATAACAAACGAGAGAGGAACTGCCACCATTCAAACATATATGATATCAGAATGTGGATTCAAATATTAGCTGTTGTGTTTATTTATGTTCTATAGTCATAGAACCAATCATAACTTACTGATATTAGCTGTTGTGTTTATTTATGTTCAAATATTAGCTGTTGTGTTTATTTATGTTCCATGTAGGTTGTAGTATTAGAAGTTTCGCCTTAGGATATAACCATACCCTTCCAAACATATCCAAACTTTTATGCATGATATCATAGTTAGCGATTAAATTCTGCTTATCAATACATTTACAGTAGGCAACAAAAAGCGATTCCTGTAATAGTGTACTTAACCCTTACAAGGAACGTTACCGCCTCGAACAAAAACTTAAACCCTTACTTTTTTCTAAGCATGTAACTGTCAAACTAAACACCATCATTCTTTTAGTCAAATATATCACTATTTAAATTTCGGGACGAAATTTCTAAAAAGCAGGGGATACTGTAACATCCGTCAAAAAACGGATTTACCAAACCCGCTCCGTTTATCAACCGAACAATTAGTTTAAATTTCGTTGCGAATTTAATGCCCAAAATAATTTTAAACGATACATAACTAATTATTATATGGGAATATATAATTTGTTTTTGAAAAATTGTTAAAATCAGAAAATAAAAATGTTTTGGCACTGCCGGGTTTCGAACCCGGGTCAGTCAGCCGGTCCAGAACTTAGCGCACACACACTCAACCACTGCGCCACTTGTATCTTTTGTTAATTATTAAGATCATTTAATTCATAACGTGTCTTTCCGAATTCAAAACAGGCGCCCAAAGTTCAGTTGTCGGAAATCCCGGCGATCTCGCGAGATTTAACGACATCTTCAGTTATAACGTAAACATTTACTAGGACATCGGTTATAACCGACGTCTGAGTCCGCGACACAAACCATAACCGCCGGAAAACGTAATGACTTTGAATCAAGTCAGAAATTGGACCAAGTTCATCGATAACTTGCCTTATAAATACCCCCTCGAACCTCTGCAAACATTTTCGCTCAAAACCGCACCCTTTCTCGGCGAAAACTCACTCGCCGGAAATCTTCTGCTTGTCGCCGGAAAAATGAACCCTCCACTTCTAAGCCTTACTAAACCCCCTGAGCTTATACCGAAGTCACCCACATCCTTTTCAAGCTTTCTGAAGACTCGCTGCTACAAGACACACGTCGCCGGAACCTGTTGCTGTCGCCGGAGTTCTGCCAGAAAAACAGAGGAATCCAGTCGGTATACCTCACGCCTGATTTCTTCATTCCTTTTATTTAATCTCACATGTAATTAACCATCAGACTCTAACGAACATGATTTAATCATCGAACCAGTTGGATTTCCGATTCTGGTTAAAATCTAACGAAGAAGACGATGTTGCAGTAACATATAAGTTTAATTAAAATCAAGATATAACTCGGGTTAGACACACAGTCCAGCGGTGGACTGTGTGCACATTAAACACACTAACGTATCGAGTTCGAATCTTGTCCCACACACGCTGCCTTAATAAAAATGTCTTTTTTTGTTAACTGAACCGGATTCATTTCATATATATGTTAAGTACAATAATAACCGGAATAATAACCAAGATAGACACACAGTCCAGCGGTGGACTGTGTGTATGTTTAAATCACAGGTCACGAGTTCGAGTCCGGGCTACCGCACCGGCCCGGATAATTATTAAACTTTTTATTTAAGACAGAAAAGGAAATGTTCAGTTTGTATTTAAGTATAATAAAAATCGGTTTATATAACATGTGGAACACACAGTCCAGCGGTGGACTGTGTGTTAACGCAACCCACAGGTCCCGGGTTCGAGACCTGTGGAGCGCATCGATTCTTTGGATTAAAATCGTTTTTAAAAATAAAGGATTTTCTGTTTAATCTAATTAATATATAAATATAATTAAAAACAGAAATATTTCGGGTTAGACACGTAGCTCAGTTGGTAGAGCTGCGAGCACGCGTACGGGAGGTCTCGGGTTCGAGCCTCACTCAGCGCACAATTACACACATACGAACCGGTCAACGGTCAAGGTCAACGGTTAAGGTCAACGGTCAACGGTCAAAAAAGTCAAATTTTTTTATTATTTTTATTTATTTATTTTAATTAAAAATCAATTAAAAATACTTAAAAATAACATTTTTAAGGTTAGAAAATAGCCTTAAACTCACAAAAAATACACCCAACAATCCTACTAAAATGGATTAATAAAATCCGTTTACTTACCGAACCATAATGCTATTTATCTAGGTTAATTTCACTCGTGGTTAAAACCACTTCGCGTGCATTCAACATCATCAACCGAACGCACCCACTGTGAGTGAATCTTACAACTCCCCCTTTTAATTACACGTTTTGGGGTGCGTCATGTGTCACAAAATAATTAACTCGTTTATTTAAACTTGTGCCATACCATATCGTGATCTAAACTTAGATTGTTTATATTGTTGTGATTATGTATTTCATTTTGTCAACTTGTATGAAATTCATTCATTAAGCCCATCAACTCCTCATGGGAGACGAGTGAGCAACGCGTGCCTCAAAACCAATCCATTATTGTTCATGTGTGTATCATTGAGTTTATATTGTTTGTAGTTATGTCTTTCATATTATCATGTTTATGCAATTCATTCATTAGGCCCATCAGTTCCTCGTTAGAGACGAGTTGAGCAACGCGTGCCTCTAAACGTTCCATTATTGTTCATGTGTGCTTTATTTAATATCTAATGATTGTTGAGTAAGTTTACATCTATTTTTACTCATGTGTGGTTGTGCACTCATTTTATAATCAATTAAATAAACTTGTTCAAATGTTTTCCATAGGATTCACTCGCCAACTTTTTGTTGATCCAAAAACCCTTTTACACATGATACAGGTGAACAGGTTGAAGCAAGGAAAACATAGGAAATGCCTTAGAAGAGAACAAAGAAGCTTAGATTGATAGTTAGAACATGTTGTAATATTTATTGTAATTTTCCATTAAATTGTATTAATGAATATGAAACGTTAAAATAAATGTCATGAGCTTTGATGATAACCCAATCATGCCCCGATCACCTTTTCCGCTGCGGGTCGGGGTGTGACATTTTCATGCACTTTGAGTTGTCGTGATGCGTAGGCGATCACTTTTCCTCTTTGCATAAGCACACATCCCATACCAGTGTGCAATGCATCACAATAAACGACAAACTTCTCATTGCCTTCTGGCAAGGTTAGAACTGGAGCATTGCTCAGCTTTTGCTTCAAGGTCTCGAAAGATTCCTGCTGCTTTGGACCCCAGTCAAATTTGATATTCTTGCGGGTCAAAGCAGTCAGGGGAGTGGCTATTCTAGAGAAATTCTCAATGAATCTTCTATAGTAACCAGCCAGTCCTAGGAAACTGCGTACTTCCGAAGGTGGTTTTGGTGCTTCCCAATTCATTATTGCTTCAATCTTGGCGGGATCGACTTGGATACCACGCTCACTAACCACATGTCCAAGGAATTGGACTTCGCAAAGCCAAAATTCGTATTTGGATAATTTAGCATATAGCTTCTCCTTTTGTAATAATTCTAGGATGCACCTTAAATGTTTCTCGTGAATGGAGTGATTATGTGAATAGATAAGTATGTCGTCAATGAAGACAATGACAAACTTATCCAAGTAAGGCTTGCAGACTCTATTCATGAGATCCATGAATGCTGCGGGTGAGCCCAAAAGGCATCACTAGAAACTCGTAATGTCCGTATCTTGTCCTGAAAGCGGTCTTTGGGACATCTTCACTTCTAACCTTAAGCTGATGATAACCAGACCTAAAATCTATCTTTGAGAAATAGCTTGCTCCTTGCAGTTGATCGAACAAATCATCGATCCGGGGCAAAGGATAACGATTCTTGATCGTTATCTTGTTGAGTTCTCGGTAATCAATGCACATACGCATTGAACCGTCCTTCTTTTTGACAAACAAGATCGGAGCTCCCCACGGTGATGAACTAGGCTGGATAAAGCCTTTCTCTAAAAGTTCATCGAGCTGGGTTCTTAATTCCTTCATTTCTGTTGGTGCTAAACGGTAAGGTGCTCTCGCAATAGGTGCAGATCCAGGTAGGATGTCGATCCTAAACTCCACTTGTCTATCAGGGGGTAGACCGGGTAGTTCCTCAGGAAAGACATCTGGGTAGTCCGAGATAACGGGTATATCTTCAATCTTTGGCTTAGGTTCATCGACGGTTACTTGTGCCATATAGATGACACAACCTCTCTTCATGCATCGGGAGGCCTTAAGCATAGCAACTTTCTCTGGCAACCCGTAGTGCATATCTCCAAAGATGGTGAGCATTTCACCGGATGGGTTTTAATCTTGATTAGTTTCTTATCACAGGCAATGCGGGCTTGGTTATGGGATAACCAATCCATGCCTAAGACTATATCGAACCCCGCCAATTTCATTGGCAGAAGAGAGATAGGAATCAAATGATTCTTGATGGATATAAAGCATCCATCCAGAATGGAAGAAGCATTTTCAATGGTTCCGTCGGCAAGTTCTACCTCATATGTTATGTCTAGAGTTCTTACGGGTAAGTTTAATAGTTTGCTAGACTTATGGTCAACAAACGACTTATCAGCCCCCGAATCAAATAGAACTCTAGCAAAGGTATCGTTGATGAGGAAAGTACCTATTATAACGTTGTTGTCATTGACAGCTTCTCGAGAACTCATCTGAAAGGCTTGAGCATTTGTTTTCTTAGCGCCACCAGTTTTTGCATTATCATTTTTTCCATTCTTGGAGCAGTTTGTCTTTATGTGGCCTTTCTCGCCACATTTAAAGCATGTAGCGTCTTTAATGTCCCTGCAGTCCAAGGTCTTGTGTCCCACCTTTTTACAGATACCACAAGGTTTAGCTTGTGGGTCAAACCGACACTGTCCACAGTGTCGCTTCTTGAAGATTTTACATTCAGGTCTATCCCCAGACCTACTCTGCCCCTTAAGGGATCCAAACTTTCCTTTCTTCTTAAACCGTTGGGAGTTATCATCCTCCCTTTTTCTCTTTCCCTCAGCTTCCTTTCTAGTCGAAATTCTCCTCACATAGTCTTGAGTGAGGGACAAGGCTAGCTCAACAGCAGATTTATACGTGTTAGGCTGGACAGCCTTAACTAAGCTCCTGATCTCTTGAGCTAAAGCATTAATGAAGCGCGCGATGCGCTTTGGTTCGGGAGTGACTAGGTATGGTACCAGTCTGGAGTATGAGTCGAAGTCGGTAACAAACTTCTGACAATCGAGGTCCTTCATTGTGAGAGCAAGAAAGTCCATCTCAATCTTTTCCACCTCATGCGGTGGACAGTAAGTGTCCTTGACTAATTCCACAAATTGGGACCATCCCTAGTTATACAGGTGGACCTTACCTGATGATTGCATTAAGGCCTTCCACCAGATTAGGGTTCTACCCTTAAAGGACTGCGATACAAACTTTACAATATCTTTATCAGTACAGCCGCTGATATCAACCACTGTCTCGATCTCATCGAGCCATCTCAGGGTCTCAATGGCCCCTTCTCTTCATTGAAGTCTCGCGGTTTGCATGAGATGAAATACTTATATGAACAACCACCAGAGGGAGAATCGGTTTTGTCATGAATTTTCTTTTTCTTAGCTTCATTCCTCACGCTTGAGGAATGTACAGATCCCTCTTTCTTCTCAGAGGTGGGAGGCTTTGAGACAGCCTTTGACATCGTCTTAGAGTGAGTAGCACTCGACATGTTAAATTTTTCTAAGGCTTTTTCCATAGCCTTGCTTACGGCTGCATCAATGCGAGCCTGAAACTCATCTTCATTCATGACTATATTTGTCCTATTCGGATCATCATCGTTATGGTGGCTACTAGCACCGTCTGAATGAGCCATAACGCTTCGGTACTATATGGTGAATTAGGAATCTTATGAGTTTAGCCATGGTATGATTAAACCATTTAGGCTTTAGCATTACATTGAATGCTTTGTATATAACTCAGGTCCAAAAGGACCATCAAGAAAATTCTTTTGGAATTTATGGTGGAGCGATAAAATTGAATCAAAATCGAGACGCTCGCCAAAAGAGGTAACAAGATTGCACATGCAATCAAAATTTGAAATTTCAATAAAACGGTAGGGATTACATAATTTCCTCTAAAGAGGTCTTAGTGCAAAATTTAGTCCGCGCAGGGACTATAATAAGAAAAACATACCCACGCAGGGGTTTAAAAGAAATAACAATGTCCACGCAGGGACTTTTTGAAATTAAAATTACATAAACAGGAATACAAGATCTACTCATCCTTCCTCCCTTTTACGGCTTTATAAAGCTTCTTGATAAATTTGGTTGTTTTCTTCTCCGACTTCTTTACTTGTGGCCGCATTTCCCTGACTTGTTCCAAGGCCTCGTTAATGGCCCCGAGTTGTACTTGTGGTTGGGGTTGAGGCTGAGGCGGAGGTGGTTGCGGCTGATGCATACTTGGGTGTGTGTAGGTATATGGTGGATACCCGGTAGCCGCATAAGGAGGGTAAGAATGTGGGTAACTAGGGTAAGGAGAATGATAATGGGCATTGTGCATGGCTACTTCCAGGTACGGATCGTATGAAGGAGCAGCAAAATCAGCACCATATCCAGATAAATCTGGATAGGTGGGAATCGGGTTACCTAAACCCGAAGAGGGTGGCTGAACTGTCGGTTGGGGCATCAGATCAGCAGCAGGTTGTGGGGCTGGAACCGCCACAGGTGAGGTGTTTGAGGGCCTGCCCATTTGTGGGTCCTCGGGGATGATAGGGTAAGATGGTGGCAAAGGTGGTAGCGAACCCGACCTTTGACCAGCACGCACCGACATACGTGTCCCATGCCTTCAGCGTGATGATGACTCAGGTGGTGGCTGAGGTTGTTCCACCGGTTGCATAGGTTCATCCTCGATTTGAGGATGTGGTGATGGGGCAGGATGTTAGGGAGTGCAGTGGTAGGAGGGGGTGTTGACGAACACGTACTGTGCCATTTCCGTTCAAATTCATCAGGACCTCGAAACGGGGATCCCGCCAAAGAGTTCGAGCCACTAGACAGCTCGATGGGGTGTCCATAGGATCCGGTTTGGGGAAATTCTTCCGGATCAGAGTCCTCCTCCATATGGGTGGGAGAGTCAACTGGAGGGGTTTCTGGTGCGGGTTGGTTGACACGGTTATCGAAATAAGAGTTGAAGTATTCCTGATGGGAATGAGAATGTGAATGGTGAGATTGGTGGGTGTGGTGAGAATGGTAGGAATGCTGGGAGTGTGAATGAGATGGAGAATATTCGTGTGATATTGAATGTCTGTAAGGTTCAAAAGGAGACGAGGAGTCTCCGGATCCCTTGTAAGGATTGTAATCGGGCAAATTAGTTGCCCCGGCTAGAGATGGTCTATAAGGTGGTCTGAAGGATGGTCTGGTCATATAGGGTCCACCCCTCATGGGTCCCTTGCCCTTGCCTCCGCGTCTGATTTTTGGCGGCATGTTTCCTGCTTCAACAACAAGTTAAAACAACGCAAAACAATAATAATAACTTAATAATGAAATGAGTACTCTTAGGTCAAAGCCTAGACTCGGAAGTCTAAGGAATGTGCTATTGTGTATTTTCGAGATTAAACACAAAAGGCTAGTGTTTAATTCACTCGAACGTTGGCTCTGATACCAACCTGTCACACCCCTATTTCCACGTGTACCCGGTGGGCCCGGTTGAGGAATATGGTGACGTAGTTGATAACATCATAACCAAACAAACACAGCACAGCGGAAGTATTGGATTTAAATTACTATTACAAACCGAGTGTCCAAAGTTCAAAAATAAATTACAAGGCTTGTAATGAAAAGATCCACAGGCGGATTGAAATAGATATATACAAAGTAATTGTTCAATAGACTTTAAGCAACCTAGAGACTTACAAATGCTCTATTGTCACTATAGCGCAGCTCCCGATCTATTGCGTGTTCCCACCTGTAACTTGGTCTTTTGAAAATACGTCAGTTTTCACTGGTAAATACTAATAACCGACTCATTTTGTAAATATTTATTGAAAATGATTTTGGGTGCACTTGGCACGTTTTGTAAATAACTTGGGATAGTTCAAAATGACCTAGTTTACAGTTTTACATGTTTGTCAATACATATGGGGTCCGGTGCAGAAACCGAATAACCTGATTAACCGACACGCCACTTAAAATAATCCACCAGCGGGATTCAATATTTTATTTAGCATTAGCGTCTGTCAGGTGTATGCATACACCCCACGCTTAAGGTCGTGGCCATTAGTAACTTAAATGAGCCAAGGATATCCCAGACATGGTTGTGTTAACCCCCAATGTTTAAGTTATCAAACAATACAGAATAAAACGGGTTATGAAGATTTAGTAAATCATAATCCGATAACATGATCCCATACCCGACCAAGCAGTATTATTATACCGTATCACAAGCCCGTATAGGGGAAATAAGTTAAAAGTATTTACCTAAGCTAATTCTTCAACAAAATAATACTTAGCCGATAATTTAAGAAGACAAGTAAGGTGACAATCTACCGGAAGGCTCTTAGTCTGGAAATGATGGTGTTTATAACCAATTAGAATGCTAACGGGTCCTATCTACTTTGTAGACTCGAACCGTGTAGCTTAAAGATAATAACGGTACTAAACGCTAGATTAAGCGATGACCGGAATAGAATGTAGTTTAAACCCGACAAGTACTAAGACTTGTTTAATATGGGTAAACATATTACATTCTGGATTTTGATATAAAAATGACAAGCTTAAACCCGTTTCGGTTAAATTACGTAAACTAGTTATGTAAGTCGAACCGTACGCATATAAGCGAAACCGGGTAACCGGGTGAGTCTTATACAAGTTCCATTAGCCATTATACTTTAAACATGTTGTAACATCAGTAGGATATCAACATGTATGCCCGTTATGGTTTTAAAATCAAGTTACGCCTCAAAAGGGCGTTTTGGTCATTTTATAACTTGTAAAATAAATTATGAGCAAACTGATGTAATGGTCATAATCTTACTGTAAAAATAGTTTATTTATGATGTTATATCAGTAGGATATAGAGTATATGTGTGGTTTAGAGTTTAAGACCAAACTATGCCCCGTAAGGGCATTTTGGTCATTTCACACATAGCTTGATAATTTACTTGGGAATCTGAGTTTAGTTAATGTACTTACTGTAATTATATATAAAATAAGTTTTGAAATCAATAGGTATCAAGTATTGATGCTCTAATATGGTTTTAAACCATACTATGCGCCGAAACGGCGATTAAGTCGCTAAATGACGATATTCAAGATGATTAAGGAAAACTGATGTTATGATCAGGTTTATATGACCAAAATAAGTTATTTAGTATATTATAACAGTAGGTATATGATTTGGTTATGAAAAGTATCTTTAAAACCACTTTATGCACCGCAAGGGCAATATCGTCATTTATCGGCATTATACAAGGACTTGTGTGTAAACTCAGTTTACAATCTGATTTAATATCCCAAGTAATCCTAATTATGATATTACATCAGTAGGTAATGAGTTTTGTTGAAGAATTATGTTAAAAATCATTTTAGATGCCGAAAGGGAATTTTGGTCTTTTAAAAGCATGATTTGCGATAATTAAACAAAACTCAGGTTATGACCAGATTTTTTGACATCAAAATAAGTTAGTCATGTTTATACATCAGTCCATAATTCATTTGTATGACCATTTGTATTTAAAACCTTGTTTTTATACAAAATGGCATTTTAGTCGAAGTTTGGCATAACTAACGGATACTTGCATAAAACTCGGGTCACTATATGACCATGTAGTATAACACCAAAGGGTTATTCTACAATATAATGTGGTCATAATGCAACTTAGAATCAGTAGCTAAGGTTGCTAAATCGGGTCAGAATCAAAAGTCAAAGCAGAAGTCAAACTTCGCGACTTTCGGTTGTGAACCGACTTTAAACCTGGAATTGACGAGCCGAACATGTTTACCCATGTTCTAATAATTATTACCAAGTTGTTCAAGTGTTAAAACATATTTTATAACACCTACATTATCGTATATGAATTTATTTTCAAATCTGACTAAGTTTGACTTTTTATCAATAACTTTGACCCGTCAATTGACCAAGCAAACGTGGTAATTAGGAGGTGCCATTTTCAGGGATTAACACCTACCTAATTACGATCACGTAGCCATGTTCGTTACGAACATTGGCTGGACCGTAATGGTCTTAGCTCAAAGTCAAAGCGTTTTTCCGTCAACGCTTTGACTTTGGCTTAAAGCCTAATAAAAATAAAAAGGAAGGTTGGAACTCTTACAAGTGATCCAAAAAGATGACTAGAACTCAGTTAGGATGCTCCTTGATCGGGAACCTCCAATTAGAGATAGAGAGTAGAGATTTTGAGAGGTGCAAGGAAAGAAGGGTGATGAACTCCCCTATTTATACTTGAAGTGAATGATCTAGGATTGAGACAAGTGTTATGGAAACACTAGAGATCACTCCAGGTGTGCTAGGAGGTGTCCAAAACCGGAATTGAGTTAATGGTTTCGAGCTGAGTGAGTGCAGGTGGTTTGAGAGGTGGCCAAGCATGCAGATCAGCAGCTGGCAATTGATTCTACTAACGGGCTTCTCCTACGCGTCGCGCAGGGACACCTTGTCCCTGGCGCGTGGCGCCACAGGTGCCAATTTACAAAATTTCCATTTTGGCCCCTGGACTTCTCCAAACTTCCATATTTCGACATAAAGGCATGTTTTATTCAATATGGCTCCCGTTTAGCACTCTCGGGAGTATAACCGAACATCATTAAGCTCCGGGTTCGTTAAAAGGTCACTCAGAGGCATAGTTTAAGCATGTTGACACGTTTAACCCCTCAACGTTAATATTCACCACTCAGAGGTTATAAAATAACATGTTGGCGATTTTAGTCCCTCTCGCCTAGCACACGGCATACGAGGATCAGCGGGACACGTGTCGAAATTTTATAGGACGTAAAAACATAGGGTGTTACATTAACCGTCTCTCTAGAAACATAATCGAGATTATTCGTAGTCTTCACATCGTCGGTTTCCACAGCGAGTTCATCAAGTTGGTTAGTGGTGGCCGGAGAGAGATAGGTGAGAGGGTGGAGATGAGGGGGCGGAGATGACAAACGGATGTCTGGAAGAAACCCTCATCTCTCCTACTCGCTCTCTCTCTCTCTCTCTCTAACTTTCTTTTTTTTCTCTTGTTCTCTCTCTACAAATGAAAAGAAGAAGCAGAAAATGGGTTTTGGAGATGTGAAGCGGGAATTCAAATTTGAATTCAAGATCTGACCGCCTAAAAGTTGTTATCAGATTTGAACTTAGTTTTTATAAAAAAAATCTAAGAAATTGACACATAGAAAAGAAGTAATAAGGGGGGTTTGGTTGAGTAACACCTGAGATTTTAAACCTTTCTCAGGTAAAAAAAATGCAAGATATATATATATATACTGGAAGAAGCGAACAAGTACGGTAAAGGGCTTTTTGAAACATGGTAATGCCAATCAAATTGTGTTTCTTGTTCCCACTTCTGCCTTGTTTATCAAGTACATTGAGCTACCTCCAACTATTGTTTATTATACATATATGAGTACGTGACTTTTAGTTAAAGTTTATATATAGAAGAAAAAACTACATTTCCATGTCAAAGACTTAACGGATCGAGTCGAATTCGTCTAAATTTAAGCTTTGCTTATTTTAAATTCTATATAAAACTCAACTTTGGCTCGTGATTAAATTGTCTTGCTCGTGCATTTCATGTTTATAATTTAGTTATTTTTTTTAATTATTTTAGTTTATACATACATAATTATTTTTATAACTATTTATAGTTATATATATATATATATATATATATATATATATATATGACAATAGGAGATGGATCATTAGAAAAATAGTTTAAATGAGAAAACCAAAAAACTAACTAAAAAGGCCAAATAAACATATTAATTTTTTTTGATATTTTTTATTAAAATTCGCTATATATATTATATAAAAAAACTTTTAAAAAAATAAAAAAAAACATATAATGCACATGTGCAACACAAACATATAATACACATGTGTAGTACACATATAGTGCACATGTGCAGTACAAGTTTTTTTTTTTTGAAAAAAAAGTTTTTTTATACATAAAATGCAGCGATTTTTTATATAAAAATTGCAAAAAAAATTGTATGTTTTTTATGCTTTTTTTTTGTTTTTTGAGTTAGTTTTCTAGTTATCTCATTTATATCTAGTTTTCTCATGATCCTCTCCCTATGACAATATATGTTTGGTTATTTTAATCATAAGTGTGTGTGTATATATATATATATATATGTATGTATGTATAAATACTTATATTGTAGCTATATCTTTGTTACAAACAAAGCTATTATTATTATTATTGTTGTTGTTGTTATACTATGTTTAGACCCCTGCGAGAGTAGCCAAATTTGACATATGAAGCTTGAGCATGAGCTTGCTTTATTATGAGCTCTACTTTAGCCCGAGTTTAGCTTGATCTGCCTCCCACCTAGTCAATCTTGAGTAGCTCATATTAAATGATAGATTTATAAGTTAGTGGCGGTGGAAGAAAAAACAAGTCAGTTAAAAATGGATCAGTTTAACATATTTAAGTTTGATAATGACAATTACATAATAAAATTTATATAGTTGCCAAACCCATTTCTTATTTTTGTAACGTTTGTTCTTTTCTTGCTAGTCAGTGTGTTATAAAATTCTAGCCATAAAATTAAAAATAAATGTTCTTGATGAGAGAATATATGCTAGTGATAGCAACTAGGTGTCGACTTTTAATACCTCCCTAGGTGTCGCACCTTCAGCCTTCGATTGGTGTTGTCGGTTGAGGAGGCGATTGTTCCTCCATATCTCCGGCAGTTTGTTCAAATTTTGTAGTGTCAATGGTAGTGGTGGTGGTGGTTCTAGGTTGAAGATGTCGGCAATGAACCGCACTAAAGTGTGTTGTCATTAACATAAAGATGATACAAAAAATAAAAGAGCACTCTCTCAATGCCATATTTGAATATCCTGTAAGCTTTCTTTGCTTAAGCGCGACGCAACGACCCGAGGTGGAGGTGGTATCGGTGGCAGCAGTGACGGTGGTGGTGGTTGAAGTGAAGATTGGGCAGGTGCAAAGTGTCAATATATAGGAAGAAAACTAGAAAAGACCGAGTAAGGACGGTGAAGGGGTTTTGAAACATGGTAACATGTTAAGTGCAAACGAATTTGACTTTATTGTTCCCACTTATGTCTTGTACGGTATTATTAGTTTACACTGAGCCACCTCCAACTATTCTTGATAATAAATAGATAATACGTGACTTTTGGTTTAGATATAGAGAAAAAAAAACAAGTTACATTGCTTTTAATCTTCGGGTAAACGAGCGATGCTAGATCGGTTAACTTAATAGACCCCGAAATTGAGATCGGCTTTTTCAAACTTCAATGTTAAAGCTTGAGCTCGACTTATGCGTAATATCTTTTTACAATATGGGTTGACTCATTTATATTTCTTAAATTATTATTTATATACCAATAACATAATTACAAACAATCATTTTTTTTGTATAATAATAATAATAATAATAATAATAATAATAATAATATACTTATATATTGAAAGTCATCATGCAAGTATATATTTATTATATTATATAAATAGTTTTGTATCAACATAAATAAATACTTATCTAGTCTCATGAACCTATTTAAGCTCAATATTTAAGGAACCTCTAATATATCTAGGTTTGAGCTCGTTTATTATACGAACCATAATTTAGGTTCAACTCAACTTCTGTTAGTTTAAGCTAAGCTTGATTCAAGTTGATTTCTAGTAGCTTATGAATGGTTTGTTTTTGAGTACACATCTAAATCCAATTGTATTAATTGAGCTCGACGCTTAGTTGATTTAAATTAAAACATATTTGTTATTTATAAAAGAATTTTCTAAAAGTTGGTATGCACACATCAAGGCATTTTCTTAGAATGGAATTAAAAAGGAACCGGTCAAAATAACATTAGGTAAAAACAATGGAAAATTACCAAAATAATTATTTTTATCAATCTTTTTGAAAAATAAACACTGGCTGCCAGCTAAGGCTTAGCCGACGTTTTTTTGCCCACGAATTTGTCAGCTTAGCCCCCGAATTTGTCAGCTTAGCCGCGTTTGACTATTTTGATAATTTGATTGGTTAGATGTCTATTTGAGTAATTTCCCTCTATTAAAAATACATAAAGTATATATTTATTGTTGAAAGAGTATATGCTAGTCGATGGACTTCAAGTAGATGGTAACTCTTAATGCCCTCCTATTTTTTTTTTTTTTTAATTATTATTGGAATGACAGGCTTAGGTTATTAAGTTCGGTTTGACATTGATTACGTAACAATATGTGATATGTCAATGACTCAACGAAGGGTTAAAATTAAATTATTTAAATTAGGTTCGGTTTGACATTGATTAGCAAACAGTATGTGATAATGTCAATGAGTAACCATGGGTTAAAATTAATTTCTTCAAAGGATATTACGTTGACCATATACAGATCTTGTTATGACTTATAAATTAAAGGTAGTGTGGACCAATAATTTGGTGAAGAATGCCGGAATTTTGGTAGTTTTTTAAGTTTTGACTTCAATACCGGCAACACGCAACGATTATACAGCTATACATTTGTATATATAATTGCTTGCATACAATGACTTGTGAATGACATAAGCTTTTTAGTATTGTGCTACCAATATTAAAAGTATGTTCGATTAAAATCGATACAATCAGCTTAATCAGTCATTGGTTTGGTTTCATATTCTTTCCAAACCAATGATTTTTTCTTTAAAACAGACTAAACGGTTTGGTTGCGACTTGTTTGGTTTTTCGGTATGTTGTTAGACCGGACGATCGAACAATTTACTTAATTATGGTAAAATAATAAAACCAATGTGAAATAATGTATATTGAGTTTGATTAATCCGCAGTTTGGCTATAGTTTTACTTACACGTGTGTGCATGCATGAGTAATGAGTTCTATAAATATAGTTTATAAATAGATCAAATTATATGTATGTGCATGCAGGAGTAATGAGTTCTACAAATATGGTTTCTAAATAAAAATTAAAAAGAATTACAAAAAGAAAAATAAAAGGTTTGATAGTTGTATATGTTAATGGCCAGGTCCTCTTTTGCTTGGCCCATAAGCCAATTTGTATCCTAATGATCCCATCTTCAGCCTTCGGTTGGTGTTGTCGGTTGAGGAGACGATTAGCTCCACCATCTCTTCGCCAGTTTGTTTAAATTCGGTAGCGTCAACGGTAGTGGTGGTGGCGGTTCTAGGTTGAAGAGGCCGGGAATGAACTACACTAAAGTGTGTTGTCATTAACATAAAGATGATACCAAAAACAATATAGCTGCCTCTCAATGCCATATTTGAATATTCTTTAATCTTTTTTTTGCTAAAGTGTGACGGTCCAAGGAGGTGGTGGTACCGTGGCGGAGATGGTAGCGGCGGCAATGGTGGTTGTGGTGGTGGTGGATGTTGTAAGTGAAGGTGGGCATGTCACATGTGCAAGTGTTAATATATAGGAAGCAAAGAACGAGTAAGGACGGTGAAGGGCTTTTTTAGTTTCTTGTTCCCACTTATGTTTTGTAAAGTATAAGTTACATTTAGCTACCTCCAACTATTTTACGTTATAAATATGAGTACGTGACTTTTAGTTATAATTTATAGAACAAAAACAACTACATTGTCATTTGATGTTAAACGTTTAATTCGAGTAGACTTCGTCTTAGCTTAAGCTTGCTTGTTTGATTTAAAATAACTCATGCTGTGTTTTGTTACAGATTTTATGTATAAAACTTGAGTTTAGCTTTGCACTTAAATTTTCAAGTTATTGAGCTTCCCGTTTATTGTTACGTTTTCTACATATATAATCGCTTAAAGTTACATGTATAAAATTATACATGTTATTTGTACATATTAACTTTTCAAGCTTGTGTGTTTCTCATCATAATTTTATATAATAATATTTGTGTAATTACATATTTATTATATAAAATAAAAACTATTGTAAATATATAAATAATATTTTCGTTTAGGCATATGAGCCTAGCCAATTTTTTGTATATGAAATTCGAGCTTAAGCCATATGTATTAAACAATTCATACAAAATTTATTGTGTAATTATATATTTATTATATAAAATAAAAACTATTGTAAATATATAAAAATATTTTTGTTTAGGCATACGAGCCTAGTCAAATTTTATATATGAAATTCGAGCTTAAGCCATATGTATTAAACAAGTCATTAGTTCGATCTCAGGCATCTTATAAGTGTTTTGACTCGTTTAGAGCCATAGTCTACCTGGACTAATTAAGCTTCAACTCTTTTCTGATTTATATTCGAACTTATTTGTTGTTTTAATAGGTATATTTACTAAAGGTCAAAGCACCTTTAACGAATGTGTTTTTCCTGCTTTTTTTTTTCTGGATACGACGTGAGCACATGATGATCGAGAGAGATGAAATGGAAGAGAGGTAGCGAGGGGTTTGGAAGAAAGAGAGCAATGTGGATGCTCTCATATCCATTGGTAGATTCGTACGTTTCTGTCAGCGAAACAAAAAAAAGATCAATTAAAAATAGGACTAGGTCAAAAGAATTCACTAAGCTAATTAATTCGCTAAATTTATAGGGATGTGTTATTGTTGAGAATATATATGCTAGTGATAGCACTTTATATACCTACGTGGCGACACTTAATATATTCATATGTTTTATGAAAATGACAAGTTATAATTATTAAGTTCATGTTGACATTGATTAGGCAACAATATGTCAATGAGGGGTAAAGTTTGCCTTAACAAAAATAGTAGGAGGAGTAAATTGAAAAATTAGTTTATTAAAAGAATGTTATATTGACCGTTCACTTCTGTTATAGATGTTATGTTGACCGTTCACTTCTGTTATAGATTTAGGTGGTGTGGACCAAATAATTTGGTGAAGAATGTCGGGAATTTTGGATGTTTTCTCAATTTTGACTTCAATACCGCCAACACGTATAAGCTCTACACATTTGTAGAATTGCTTGCATCACAATGACTTGTGAATGACTAACAAAATATTTTAGTATTGTAGAAAATTAAAAGTCGGTTTAAACCGATAAAAACTGGTTGAACCAGTTGTAGAGTGTTGTATCGACGGTATAGCTTTGCTTGCAATGACGAATCCAGGAATTGTTTCCGGAAGGTTCCTTTTGATAGAATCTCACTAATTCTTCATATTTTTTTCCAAATCATACAAGGTTTCCAGTATATGTTTTTTTTTTTTCCAAACCGAGGAGGATCATGGGAACCTGGTAACCACCCTGGATCCGTCACTGTTTGCTTGATATTTTTTAACATTTTTAACACAACGGGTTTTTTTTTTCATCAAATTATGCGGTATCGAGCAAGACGAACATTTATTAATCCAAATAATATAACAAAACTAATGATATGCTATAGTTTGTACATAGTCCTAGATGTTCTCTTATTAATTGCGTAACCTCCTTTAATTTTTTACATAAAGCCGTTTATGTGTAAAATCAATGTAGGCCAATTAATACATTACAACATCACTTAGTCTTAAAAGTTTCGAGTGAAATCAACCGTGCCAAAAGTACAACTTTTAAAACAAATAAACTAAAACCTTGAGACCAAACCGAAACCTAATGTTTTAGTTTTACTCTTTCAATGTTTTAGTTTTGATTTAAAGCGATAAAACAGTTACAAACATGTTGGCAAACAATTTGACAAAAAAAATGTCAAAACCGTACCACAAACATTTCTGGTTTTAATCAATATGCCTATCCAGGTATCTTGATAAAAATGGTTTTTAGTACATATTTAGGTAATTTTTTTTAGTATTTAGGATTGGTTTCTAAATAAGATGATAAAAAAACATAATTTAATTTACATTAGGTTCTATTGTTTAGATCTTTAGCAAGGGGCCGTTCCTACGTTTTCGGAGGCTCTTTTGCAAAATTATATGTTTCAACATATTTAATAACAAAACTCTCCTTCTTTACCTGGGCTTGGGACAAGTAATTAAAAACTAAAAATTTTATAACTGGCGTAGTTAAAAAAAAATTTAAGTTGCATTTTTTTTTTTAGATATAGTACATGTTTAAATAAAATTTATTTTTCTAAGCTTTAATCGAAGAAAATTGTTTGAAGAAATATCATAATAAAGTTCTAAAATATCCTTTTCAATTGATATGATAGCTAATGATTGTAGCCTTGTAGGCCTTTCAATTTGGATAATGGACTAATGGGCTGTTTTAATTGCAGGCCTTTTTAGTGGGCTGTTCAGTTATTATCTTATAATAACTATAACTGAGCCTAGTATAAAGAAAACACACCAATTTTAGAGGCCTTTTAATTTGGATGGCCCTAGGCCTGGGCCTAGGGTCTGAAGCCCTTTGGGCCGGCCTTGTCTTTAGCTTGTGTTGCGATTCTATAAAGATATTAGGAAACCTACCAAACATCGGTGGATCTTGAACTTAAAATCAGGGGGCGGACTCTCAAACCCAATATTTTACATTAAAATTTTAATTTTCAAAAAAATTCGGTAAAATTAACACTAGGAAGTGAAAAAACGGGTGGTGCTGGTGGGTGGGGAGGGGGTTGGCCCTAAGGAAGCAATGCCGGGACTACCAAGTTAAGGCATAAGTATCAAGAGCTCAAAACAATATTAAAACTAAATATAAAAGTATGAATTCGGTTCGGTTTCATGGATACGGATTAGGTTTATGTTTTAACCCGTAATAAAAAAGTTTAAACCATTAAACCGAAAGGATTAAAAACAAGACCAAAAAACTAGTTTTATATGAATCGTAGAGTACCCTTTTCGTTAGATATTCAACGCGAAAGCACATGAGTTAGGGGGGACGTCTATGAGCAAGCGTTGCAAAACCTTAAAGAATGTAACGTCACTCTATGTCTAGGGTTGCAAATGAATCAAACATTCAGCGAACTGTTCGGTTGAAGTTCGTTTAATAAATGAACGGACATGAACAAAAAAATTCGTTCGATTAGTTAAATGAACGAACACGAATCAAAAGTCTCGTTCATTTAAAAAAAAATCGTTCTACTGCTCACATGAGACAACCTTGCTTGAGCTTAATGAAAATCTTAAGGCATTCTATATCACAAGAGTAAATGTAACTCTTAAAAATTAAACGAGCTTTATGTGAGCCACTTGAACTGAAGTTGACCGATCCAACAAAAGCAGAAGCTGGGAACTTGATGGAATCAATCATCAATATGTGATTGAGTTTAATTAAATAATCCGCATTTTGGCTTTAGTTTTACGTGTATACATTCATGAGTGGTACAAATCTACATACATTCTAAATAAAAAATAATCACAAAAAAGAACTAGAAAAGGTTGGATGTATACATTAATGACCAGGTCCTTTTTTGCTTGGCCCAGAAGCCAATTTACATCCTAATGATCCCATCTTCAGCCATCGATTGATGTTGTCGGTTGAGGAGACGATTAGTTCCGCCATCTCTCCGCCAGTTTGCTTAAATACCGTAGCGTCTAAGCAACATGTAAATGACAACATGTTAGTAGGTAAAGACAACATGTTGGTTAAAAATGGATCGAGTTAAAATTAGGTTGGGTAAAAACAATTCCTAATTAAAGTTGATAAAAAATGTTATTGTTAAATGAACATATACTAGTGATACCAATTCAACTAGGTGATTAATATATTCCCATGTTTATTGGTAATGAGTCAATGGTAGGTTTAGATTATTAAGTTCGGATCGACACCGATTAGAAAACAATATGTCAACGAGGGGCTAAGTTTGCAAGAGCTTGAATAGTAGGTGGGGTAATTGAAAAAATTAGTTTATTGTTGACCACATTATAGATCTTGGTGGTGTGTACCAAATAATTTGGTGAATAATGTCGGGAATTTTGGATGTTTTCTTAATTTTGACTTCAATACCGCCAACACACTTGTAAAATTGCTTGCATCACGATGACTTGTGAATGACTAACATAATACTTTTAGTATTTTTGCACTAATTACTAAAAGTGTATTTTATTTAAACCAATAAAAACTTGTTGAACCAATCATCTGTATAGTTTTACTAGAGCTTTTTTTTAACATTTTTTAAACGGGTCCATGGCTTTATGGCATAGTGACAGTGGAATAAGGCTTTATGACTAATAGGTACTAGATTCGATTCCCGCAAGGGGGTTTTCCCGTATTTATTAGGTTTCCTCCTGAATTGAAGTATAGACATTATGCCTAGTGGAGATGGATATGATCGGGTGGTTTCGCTGGTGACACAATTATACTCAGGTGGTCCGTCAGTGATCCAAATTTTCCGTTAAAAAAAACATTTTTTAAACAGGCGATTTTTTTTTCGTTTTTTTTTATACCAACGTAACGTAACGAAAGCGATGATATGCTATAATTTTTTTTTTACAGAGTCGTGGATGCTTTCTTCTTTATATTGCAACTTTTTTTCTCTTTTTATATAAAGAAGTTTTTAAATTTTTTTTATTTTAAGTTCGAATCAACTAAACCCATGTAAGATAAGGTACCTTTTCCGAGTGTTTAGTAAACTCAAACCTTTACTCTGGTTAGAGTGGAACCGGTTTGGAAAATATGTTCTATCAAAGTTATTATACAGATACGTGCTAAAGCCGCATACAAGACCAGGAAATACTTTATTTTGAAACCAACTTAGTTTTCAATAAAAATTAGATCGGAATATTCATAAAAAATAAAACAAACACCGTAAGTTTAGATTTTTTTTAAATCTTAACAAATACAAATACAAGTTATTCCCGAATATAATAAATTAAGGGCTTAATTAGTTATTGAATAAAATAATAACTTCATACATGAATTATAATACAGGATATAAACAATTTTGAATTTAGTCTAATCAATTTTGCTACTTATTTGTATTTATTATGAAGATATTACCCCTAAACTAACTACTTATTTTTGTATATAACTAGTAAATTTCCTTTCACGTTCCGGCGAGTTCAAATATAAAGTAACTCGGATTTGTATCATCAAAACTCAAATCGTTTCTAAACAAAAGTTACGTCAAAACGTAGACACACTGAAGATATACATAAAAATAAGCACGAAAACGTATTATATTTGACCCGACTTATTTGCGAAAGAAATTTACGCCGAACACCAACTTGAACTTATACCGACACGTACAAAAAAAATAAGTACAAAATTACGTTTTTTTATTTAAAAATGGTACAGCGTGTTGCGGTGGTGCCGAAACGTAAAGCAAGTCGAATTTATACAATCTAATGAAAACATAATATATTTGACTCGATTTGTTTTAAAACAAAATTTATGCCAAAACGTATGTAAAAAAGCTCATAAACATATTATATTTGAGCCTACCTATTTTCAAAGAAACATAATTAACATTAATTTATACCGACAGTAAATAAAAATAAGCACGTAATGATAAAAAAAATTTAAAAAGTTAAAGGGTTAAATGTATCAATACTAAATATAGAAGGTAAATGTTAAAAAACTAATATTATACTAAAAGACAAAAAAAATGGAAGATGTAAAGTTAGCGTATATGTAACTTCATATTATAAGTATATATAATTGTTTTATGATAATGAGATAAAAGAGACTTTTGAAATTGTCATCTTACATGCCAAATAAACAAAACATATCCTCAATTTGTCGCCCACTTTCCAAGCGACTCCTCTACCATTTTTTTCCAATCTTCGTCTTTCCCATGGCCATCTCCGATATCACTTTTGTTCCTCTTCACTATCTATGCCACCTTATCACTATCAAACTCAACTCCAGCAATCATTTGACGTGGAAAAGCCAAATTGTTCCCGTCCAAGCCTATCTCCACTGTCATCCCACCGGAGTCCGTTACCACCAACAAAAAAATCGTCCCAAACTCATATTTCACTACGTGGAAATTTGCAGATCAGAAGGTCATCCTTGTCCTTCACTCCACCCTCACCGAAGAAGCCATGGCCAAGATGGTCGGGGATACCTCGACTCGTAAAGTTTGGCAAGTATATAGTCACGATTCCTTTGAACGTATGCACACTCTTAAGGACTCTCTCAGGCAACTTCAAAAATGAAATATCACCGTCCCGATTATGATCGCAGGTTCAAAACATTATGTGACCAACTCGTCGCCATAGGTCATCCGGTCACCGATGATGACAAGCAGCACTAATTTCATTGCGGAATTAGGTCAACTTTTGAAAGCTTTTCCGCAACTCAAAGGACCTTACACCCATCACCAGCCTCTTGTGACTTATCAGCACATGTAGAGAGCCATTAAATTTTTATTCCGAATCTTCATGGCACTCAAACTCCTCAAGCCAATTTTGTTGCTCAATCACAAAGAAATACCTCTAAACCTTCACGTGGACGCTACATGGTGTCATCCTTAACCCATGGAAGGTCTATAACAAATTGTCACCCGCCTCACTGATAAGAGGGCCATTATGCTAGTTCATTCTCCAATCTCTCAAGCTTCACTCAACGGGCGCACCGCTTGAATCTCTCAAGCTTCATTCAACAAGCACACCGCTTGATTCTCATCTAGCATAAGCGTTTCAAGCAAAATTCAACATCACCCAAAACACACTGGACTGGACCGCAAATTCGGGAGCAATAACACACAAGCTTCGCTCTTCTGATGGTCTTTGACACGTCCTACATGGATTTCGGTAACACACGTGTAACCTTTGGAAATGGTGAATCTTTACTCGTTGGCTGAATCAGCACAACCACTATTAATAATCATATACCCTTACAAAATATTTTTGTGGTTCCTAATATTATTAAAAATCTCCTTTCCAATCAGTCAATTAACACATGATTCACCCGTTGATTTTTATTTTCTAACAATTTCTTTCACATTTAGGACTGAAAAATAGTGGAGGTCCTTGCTAGTGGTACTTGTGAAAACGGATATTATGTCCTTTCTCAAGGTCATAAGTCTCTTATTGCTACTCTTTCTGCCTCTCACCTTCGTGCATCATTTGATAAAGGGCATAGTCGTCTAGGACATGTTTCTTTTGATGTTTTTTCAAACTTGAATAAACTTGGTCATGTTTTTGTTACATCTTTATTGTCTGAACCCGGTTTATGTTCATCTTGTGAATTATCTAAGGTGCATCGCCTACCTTTAGTTGAAATTACAAAAAGATCATCACATGTTCTAGAACTAATCCATTGTGATCTTTGGGGCCCCGCACCTTTTATTTATACCGATGGATATTTATATTATGTGATTTCCGTAGACAATTTTTCACTCTTTACATGGTAAAGCAAAATCCGATTTTTTTTTCAAAATGTTAGCCGTCTTTCTAAAACTTGTGCAAAATCAATTATCACATAATATCAAAATTTTCCGAAGCGACGAGGGAACCAAATTCACAAACAACCGAGTTCAACAATTTTTCCAACATGGCATTCATCACCTATTATATGGCCCTCATACACCTAAATAAAATGGAAGGGCCGAACGAAGAATAGTCACATAAGCGAAACCGATTTAGCCATGATGTTCAATTCTCATGCACCATCTAGTTTATGGGTTGATGCTTTCTCTTCCACTACTTAAAGAATAAACCGCATACAGACACATTATTGAAAACAAATCTGCTTTTGAAATCCTCTACAACCAATCACTATCCTACACAAATCTTAGAATTTTTGGATGCTATGTTTTTCAATATCTTAGAGACCATACCAAACACAAACTCCTACCACATAGTGCTCCTTGCATTTTTATTGGTTATAGTCCCAAGTATAAGGGGTATTGATGCCTTGACTCAACAACATCCCGAGTCTACATAACATGTTATGCAAAATTTTATAACACATTTTCCGTATTACTACCACTTAAAGAAGAATCTCTTATATATCTTCTAAAAATTTGATGACACCATTCCCTCACCTACAACACCACCTTACACTGTTTCTCTACCCACACATCCAAAAAGTCAACTTCCACTCATACATCTCCATGCATCACATGCACCATGCATCCCTCCACTCCAATTTTTTCAAACCCCTCAATCTACCTCAAACCAAATTCACTCCTCAACACAACACCCATTTGCAACCCAACCTGCTTCACACTCAAACCCTAAACGTCCCCGTAACATAACCCATCAGATCCTATATATCAGGAAGCAAACCTTATAACCACCTCACCCGGTCCGACATCTTCAACACAACATTCATCTACTACCAATCCACAACACCTCATCATCTGTAACATCTCATAACACCTCTTCGTCTCATGTTTTTGTTAAGAATCAGAATGGATTACCGGAAACTAGTATTTCATAATTGTGTGTGTTATATTCTTAAGGCACAACGCAGGACCTCTTATATAGTTTACAAAGAAACATAAAAAGGAAATAGTGCATAGGATCCGGCTGTTGATTTGCTGCAATTTGCAGCTGTCACCACCTTATTTTTGTTAAGGATTTTCTCCGAAGTTTGACTTCCCTTACTGACACTCCCCCTCAAGTTGAGTAGTGGGGTTTCCAATACACAACTTGTCTAAGCATTCGCCTAAGACTCTCCCATTGACAGCCTTTGTTAGTATGTCTGCTAATTGATCTTTTGATCGAACAAACGGTAGTTCAATCGTACCATCTTCCAATTTTTCTTTGATGAAGTTCCTATCAACTTCTACGTGTTTAGTTCGATCATGTTGTACTGGGTTTTCTGAAATCTGAATTGCAGCTTTATTATCACACATAATCTTACTTGTTTCTTTTGAAGGAAAGCCAATCTCAGCTAAGAGTCTTCGCATCCACATGGCTTCTGTTAAACCTCAAGCTATACATCTAAATTCAGCCTCTGCACTTGAAAGAGCAACCACCTTTTGTTTTTTACTTCTCCAAGTGACAAGATTCCCACCAACTAAAGTGAAGTAGCCTGTTGTTGACCTCCGACTTCCCTTATCTCCTGCCCAGTCTGCATCAGTATAGATTTGAACATTTAGGTGTCCATGTGATTGAAACAGGACTTCATGACCCACTGTTCCTTTGAGATATCTAATAATTCTCCAAACTGCTTCCATATGGGACTCTTGAGGTTGGTGCATGAACTGACTTACCACCCCTACAGCATAGGCAATGTCTGGACGAGTATGTGAGAGATATATTAGTTTTCCCACCAGCCGTTGATATCTTTCTTTATTTGCTAACTTTGCTCCTTCCTCCATATAGAGCTTTGGGTTTTCACTCATAGGAGTGTCTGCTGGTTTGCAATCGATCATTCCAATCTCTGCCAACATGTCTAAGACATACTTCTTCTGACTAATGAAAATTCCTTGTTTTGACCTTAGTACTTCAATTCCGAGGAAATACTTAAGCCTGCCCAGATCTTTCATTTCAAATTCAGTAAACAAGTTTTCTTTTAGTTTTACCATTTCTTCTTTATCGTTCCCTGTAATGATCATATCATCTACATAGATAATTAGGCAGGTTACGAATTTTCCTCTTTTTTGAGAAACAAAGTATGATCAGCATTACTCTGTTTATATCCAAACTTTTTCATAGCTAAGGTAAATCTGCCAAACCAAGCCCGGGGAGATTGCTTCAAACCATAAAGAGACTTCTTCAGACGGCAAACTTCTCCAGTTTTGCAATCTTTTGTGAATCCTGGAGGAGCATCCATAAATACCTCTTCATCTAGGTCCCCGTGTAGAAAGGCATTTTTTACATCAAACTGTTGAAGTGGCCACCCTTCATTTGCAGCTATCGAAAAGAGAACCCTAATTGTGTTCAATTTTGCAACCGGGGAGAACGTTTCAGCATAATCAATCCCATGTGTCTGGGTATACCCTTTTGCTACCAGTCGGGCTTTATATCTTTCAATTGTACCATCTGGTTTATACTTAACCGTATAGACCCAACGACACCCCACGGATTTCTTTCCCAACGGGAGAGTACACTTTTCCCAAGTATTGTTCTTGATTAGGGCTTCCATTTCTGTTTTCATTGCTTCCTTCCAATGTTTAGACTTTAAAGCTTGATCCACGTTTGTAGGAGTTTCTTCAGAATAAACAGATGAGATAAATGCTTTGGCTTCCTTAGTGAAATTTCCATTAGCCACATTAGCTATAGGATAACTAGAACTTCTTGGCTCTTTTTCAGGAGAATACCGTTTCGGAGGAACCCCTCTGTTTGTTCTAGGGGGTAACACATATCTTGATGGTGGTTCTTCTTGTATGGATTCATCTGCCTGCAAAGTTTCAGCTTGTTCTGTGGCAGTTTCATGGTTAGAAGTATTGGTATCTTCGGAGTCATTAGAAACTTCAAAAGTATCACCAGACTGAATAGGGTGAGTATTACTTACCTCGGACACCAGGTTAGGAGGAACATTAGGGCCTTCAGTGGCACTGAAACTGGACTCTGGTGACTCTGTAGTTGGTACATAGGGAACATATTTCAACCAACTTAGTGTGTCTAAACATTCCTTCTCCCCCTGACCACTGAGTTGGGAATTGTAGTAATACTCGGTTTCAAGAAAGTCACGGTTTATTGTGGTGAACATATGATGTGTCTTTGGGTTATAACATCTGTATCCTTTTTTATTTATTCCATACCCAACAGAGACACATTTTTCAGCACAAGGGTCAAGTTTGGTTCGATCTGATTTAGGTATGTGAACAAAGGCGGTACATCCAAAGATTCGTGGTTGAAGAGTAAGGACTGAGGGTGGTTTGAAGAATTTTGAAAGGGTGTGTAATGGAGTGTTAAGTTTGAGGATATTTGTTGGGAGTCGGTTGAGAAGATAGGTAGCGGTAGCAAGGGCTTTAGGCCAAAAATATTTCGGGACCTGGGATTCAATTAGGAGGGCTCGTGTCATTTCCAGCAAAATGCGATTTTTCCTTTCGGCGACACCGTTTTGTTCTGGGGTGTTTGGGCATGTAGTTTGGTGGATTATTCCTTTGTTTTGGAAAAACAATTTAAAGGAGGTATTAACAAACTCACCGCCATTATCGGATCGGAAAATTTGGATGTTTGTTTGAAATTGGGTTTGGATCATGGCGTAAAACATAGTGAATTTTTCAAAGACTTCGGATTTGTTTTTCAAAAAATAAACCCAGGTCATTCGGGTACAATCATCAACGAACATCACAAAGTAGCGAAGGTTTTGCCCCCCAAGAACGTGGGCAGGACCCCATACGTTAGAATGGATTAATGAAAATGGCAAAGCAACCTTAGTATTATTGGGTTTAAAAGTTTTCCTGTGGCTCTTTGCTAAAACGCATGTTTCACAATGTGACATAGAATTAACTGGAAATAGTTTTGGAAATAAAATATGCAAATAACTTGTAGAAGGATGACCTAATCTTCGGTGCCATAGCCAAGCTTCTCGTTCCGATGTCCCATGAGTCAACATCACAGCACCACTTTGAGTCACCTCGTCCACATAATACAACCCTTGATTTTCAGTGCCACGCCCAATGATCGCTCCCGTCCTGATATCCTGTAAAATACAAAACATAGGGTACATTAGGACAATACAGTTGAGTTCTTTTGTGACGTGGCTAATGGAAAGCAGCTTATGTGACAACGAGGGAACATAAAGACAATTAGAGATTTTTATTGTGGGTGAAATCTCAATAGTCCCTCCCGATTTTACATCCATTATCCCTCCGTTCGCCGTTTGAATATGTGTTTTTTCTGGTTTAGTTGTTGAAATAATATCCGATGACTCATAAGTCATTGTGTCGGTCGCGCCACAATCGAAGATCCATAGTTTTTGTTTTTTATGGTGTACTTGGGCCATATTAGCATTTCCACTATTTCCAGGGACTAAATATGACATATTTAAATTTTTGTTAGGGTTATAAAGCCAAGGGTTTGAGGGATCCGCCCCAAACCCGTTACCTGTTCCTGCATCTTCTTCTCCTTTTGCATCGGCCATTCCACCGAAACCAGTTCTACTCCGGTGACCTCTCGGTTGCCGGTGCTGGGTGATTTTCCTTTTTCTTGAACTGTAGCCTTTGTGCCCTTCTTATGACCATCAGACCACCATTCGGGATATCCGACGAGTCTGAAACATTGTTCCTTGGTATGCTTTGTCATGCCACAATGGTCACATTTGAGGTGAGTTTTGTCATCTTTGCTTACAGATCCAGTTCTTCTCCCGTCGAACCGTCGGAGCCCTTTCGATGCAAGTCCTGCCCCTTCTATTTCTATGGCTATTAGACCTGCTGTGATGCCATGTGCATCATTGAGAGGTGTTCCGAGAATGTTTTGGTGAGCGGCCTCCTTGCGAACAGTGGCATATGCGGCTTCTGCAGTCGGAAGTGGTTCCGACCGGAGTATCTCCCTCTTTATAGGGTCATACTTCCGGTCAAGGGCATTTAAGAACTGGAAGAGTTTTTGCTCAGTTCGAATTTTGGAGTATGTTTGAATATCCGTTGAACAAGTCATCGGATTCGGATCAATTCGGTCGATTTCTCCCCATACGCCTTGGAGGGTGATCCACAATTCTTCGAGAGAAGTATTGTTCTGTTTGATATCATTCGCTTTGACATGGAGATTAAAGGTTTGGAGCTTGTCCCGTCCACTGCTATATGTGACTACCAAGGCATCCCACAACGATTTCGCTGTGGGAAACTCGGTGAGGTTACCCGCAAGAACAGGTTCGATATTCTGAATTAACCATGAAAAAACGATTAGGTCATCTTGCTCCCACTGTTCGTAGGTTTCATGATTTTGGTCTGGGGGATTTGTGGTTAAATGTTTCAGCAAGGTTTTTGATTTTCCGCCTATGGCGACTCGAATCATCCGGTCCATAGAGGATAATTCTGGCCGTTTAGTTTCAGATTTATCTGTAAACTATCGGACATTTTTGGGCTTTTTGACTGGGAATTTTTGAGAAGGTTGGCTAGTTGTAAGGTGAGATCACTACTCGAGTTGTCGTCTCCGGACATGGTGACTCGGTTGTGGCTCGGTTTTTCTTTGGTAGATGATGAGCAGACTAAATAACCTGCTCTGATTTTAGGTAGAGGATGAGCTTGTGAATGGTTGGATTTGGGATCGTCTCACCGCTCTGATACCATGTTAAGAATCAAAGTGGATTACCGGAAACTAGTATTTCATAATTGTGTGTGTTATATTCTTAAGGCACAACGCAGGACCTCTTATAAAGTTTACAAAGAAACATAAAAAGGAAATAGTGCATAGGATCCGGCTGTTGATTTGCTGCAATTTGCAGCTGTCACCACCTTATTTTTGTTAAGGATTTTCTCCGAAGTTTGACTTCCCTTTCTGACAGTTTTGACCACCAGCTGTAAATCCGACATCTTCAAGCCAAAACACCATACTGACCTCACCTCTGACTTCTAAATCATCTCCATCACACCCTACTCGTCACATACACCCCTAAAGGCTTTAAAATTGTTAAAAACAGATATTAATGAGGAACTTACCGCTCTTCGGAACAATGACACTTGACAACTTTTTCAGCGACCTACACATTCCAACATTGCGGGTTCTAAATGGATATAATAAAGTACAAAGCCGATGGCTCACTTGATCGTTACAAAGGACGGTTGGTAGCCCAAGATTTCGCACAAATTTCGAGACTTGATTTTTCCCATAACTTTAGTCCCATTGTTAAAGCTTCTACAATACGAGTGGTGCTTAGTCTTGCAACAATTCACAATTGGATGTTTCGCTAACTTGACGTCAACAATGTGTTCCTATATGGCCACCTAACTGAAACTATATACATGGAGCAACAACCCGACTTTATCAATCCAGAATTCCCAAACGATGTGTGCAAATTAAAACAAGCTCTATACTATCTCAAACAAGCTCCACGAGCTTGATTCCAACATTTAAGTAAGTTCCTCGTTACCCTCAGTTTTCAATGTAACAGACCATCTCTATTTGTTTACAACCAAAATACCATTTTACTTTATCTCCTTGTTTATGTTGATGATGTAATCATTATTTGGCAACAATCAAAACATCATCCAAGAGTTTACAAGTCACTTAAATATAGAGTTTAAATTAAAAGGTCTTGGAACTTTTTTTTCTAGGACTTGAAGTCGGACACACTCCCATAGGCCTTTTTCTTAGTGAAACAAGAATGACCATGACATACTACCTAGAGTCGGCCTTCTTGATTGCAAACCGATTGCCACACCACTTAATACCTCTGATGCCTTCACCTTCGTGACCCTACATTATATTGCTCACTCCTAGGAGCCCTAATATCTCACCATCACTAGACTAGATCTCTCGTATGTCGTAAACCAAGCTAATTAACACATCTAAAATACAACAGCTTCACATTTTCAACTCGTTAAGCGAATCTTATGTTATGTAAAAGGGAACATCATCATATGGTCTCACATTTGATCATCCTATCAAAACGGTTCTAGTGGGTTATTCGGATGCGGATTGGGTGAGATGTATTGAAACTAGACGTTCAACATATACGTACTCCATTTACTTAGGTGGCAACCTAGTATCTTGGAGATCAAAGAAACAATCCACTATCCTACTTCGAGTTGTGAATCTGAATATATAGCCATGGCTAACACTGCTTCAGAAATCATCATATGACTATCCCACCTATTACGGTAATTGCATGCGTTACCACCGGGATGACCCACATTTTTATGCGATAACAAGAGTGTATTATTCTTAAGTCAAACCCGGTATCACACAAGAGAGCAAATCACATTGACATCGACTACCATTTTGTACGTGAATTAGTCTCATCAAGGCGTCTTCATACTAAATTCATTCCTACCAAGCTCTAGGTAGCAAGTATTTTTACCAGAAGCCTACAACGCCAGTCTTTGAACATTTTCACTCCATGCTATGCATTGGTCCCCCACCTATTCGCTTAACGGGGATAATAGGCAGCCAATTTAATATCAAGAATTTTGAATTTAGTCTAGTCGAATTGTTGTTAGTCAGTTATATTTATTATCGGTAAATTTACTCCTAAATTAGTACTCCTTACTTTTTTATATAATTGTATTATGATAATGAGATAAATGAGATATTTGAAATTATCAATACCCACCACTAATCAAAGCAAGTCAAGATGCCCAAAAATCTGTTGAAAGATGTAAACAAGATTTAATTCCCCCTCAAGTGAAGAAGAAGAGGATGACAACTCCTAGGACCAAAGCAGTTGAAAAGTCAAACACCTCCTTCAATATTATTACATATAATATGTTTCAACACTTGGTTCTAGTTCTACTATTCTATAAGACAATCCATAGTTGTTTGGGCTTAAACAATTCAAACTATTAACTGTTTAAGCTTTAGGTGAGCTGCTTGAACTAAAATAACAAATACAACAAAAGAATAATTTGGTATTTTGATCGAGTCAATATTGAAATATTTTATTAAGTTAAAGAAGGAAAATATGTAAAGACCTAGGTTTTAGTATATCATTATCCAGTGGAAAATTGTTGGAAAAATAAGGACTGATAATAAAAAAAACAAGAAAAAACTCAAGTGTTCCTATCGAAGGTAGTTCTTGCGATAAGTGTTGCTACTAAAAGCCCCCTAGGGATAAACCAAGTCTTGTAGCCGACTAATCATTACTACCGACAGAGAATTGCTATTGAAGAAGATTGCTACCGTTATACATTGATACCATACACGTTGCTATCAATAAGTTTAGCCATCGAAGGACATTTTTAATGAACATATAGGTAAGAATCACGCTAGGAGGTTCTTAAAAGAAGTCAAAGATTGCTATTAGCACGTTGTTGTTGTTACGCCTTAAAAGTAGCAGCGCAAATAATATATTAGGATATCTTGAATTATCCGTTAACATCAAGATTAAAATGTATTTGGTCTGTCCCAAGAATAAAAAAAATATATCAACTTAATTATCGATATAATTTTAGTAACATGTATATGACATTCTATATTGGGGTTAACAATTGATCAACTGTAAAAGGTGCCTTTGAGAATTTATTTGATCAAGTTTGTTATCCAAAGTGGGCTCTTGAGTGTTTTGGTATTATTTATGTTTAATTTCAAGCCAAAAATACAATTATTGTAAGTAAGCACACTTGAGCTAATACATGTGTAGTTGCAGATCTAAGAGTTTTCATTAGTGAGACTTAAACAATTGTCGATTAAAATGGGCCATGCTGATGTCAAGTAAAAACATAAAATTCGATGGTAGAAAATAGATAAAAAGAATTCTCGTACAAATATCAATCAATCGTACCCAGTATAATCCCACTCGTAGCCCAACTATTGGTAGGGTCTGGGATGGTGGATGTAGGTGTAACAACTCGTATTTTTCGTTGTTATCTTTTTCTGCTTATTTCAGTTGTATCTATCATTGTAATCCGGGATTTGATTAAGGAAATGGTTTATGTTAACTAATTACATTTTTGTCACAACTATATTACATCTAAACGCCTATTAAACGCAACGCTAACTCAACGCAATCACAAGTTACTATGTTACTTTAAGAGCCGAGTGTGTTATTATTTAATAAACACTTGTGCCTTCGACATCGCAAACGCAGTTATTTATGTGGAATTATGTTTTATGTGTGTTATATTTGTTTATGTTATGGTTTGTTATCTCTAAAAAGCTCACACGCTCACGCAACTCGCTCTCTCTCATTACAAGGGTAGAACAACGCTTAACGCTTCGCTAAAACGCTTAACATAACTATCTAATACGAACCGAATCGCCAAACGAACACCTAACGCGAAAATAACGAACAAAACTTCGCCAAAAGGCCAAGTTCGCCCGAAGTTGGGTACCCCAAACTTCGCCCGAACTTGACCAGGCCTCAAAATCCCTCAAGACTTAGCAAGTTCGCTCGAACTTGCACATATTCAAGCAGAACATGCCAAGTTCGCCCAAACTTGTGCCAGGTTCGGCCGAACTTGGTCTCCAACAACTTAATTTCTCCTCACCTATAAATACCCAGCACCTCCATTCATGCTCCCCTTGCCGCAAGTTCGCCCCCGAGCTCCCAAAACCGAAAACCTTTGATTTCCAAGTAAGAATCAACCCGTTTTATGCAAAACAACAACGTTTCTACTACGATTTTGCACAAGGATTAACTTTGTTTTCATCAAAACTCTTCTGTTTATGAAAATCTTCATCTTTTTCTATAGAACTTCTCCTTTTCACTTAGATCTACACTAAATGAGTGTATTTGGGCTTAGCTTTGGCTTCCCAAGCTAGAAATCTTTATGATTTCGACTCACCAAGTGTTAGATCTGAGTAAAACCTTTTAAACATTGATTTTTACACAGAATACGGACTAATGACGCATGTTTCGTTCACTATGAAGTGGAACGAGGCGTTGTCATGCAAGGTCTCAGATCCGGAAGCACAAGGACGATATCGTCACCTTGCACGAGCTGGACTAACCCGTACGAACCATCAAGTTCGCCAGGATTAGCCCGAGTTTCTGTAAAGTGGCTAAAACTCGCTTCAAAAGACCTCTCCAGCCTAGGTTTTGCTCAGTAGCTTAAGGTTGGAGGGATGGACACTCGATTTCCTTAACAAACGATGCGAAAACGCACGATTTGATGACCAACACAGTCAAGTTCGCTCCAAAAAGAGCAAGTTCGCTCGAAGTTGTCATCAGATTGATGACCAACTTCTCCCGAACTTGTCCAATTCTCAAGAAAATAAGTCAAGTTTGCCCGAGTTCGCCTGAACTTGTACAATCTGTAAGATTCCAGTCAAGTTCGCCCGAACTTATACTTTCCAGAACATTTTAAGCAAATTCGCCCGAACTTGTACCAAATCCAAACAACTTCGCCCGAACTTGTCCACTGCTCCTTCATGTTTTGACCGTTTCAGCACTTCGGAAGACTGACGCACTTCTGTTCGCGTTTACAGGCTGAACCGGCGCTCCTTTCAATCCATATCAGATCTCATCTCTCTCTTAACGCACCGACTGTGAGTATACTTAACCCCTTTTACGCTTAAACGCACTTTTGGGTGTCACATATGTTCCTATATTAGAACACATCACAAAACTCAAAACGCTTATTCGCAACCCGCCTTTACATGATTATACGTGAATCGATGAATTGTATGTATTGCTTGGTTTGTATGCCACCCTTAACATGATAGCTTGCTAGAGGTTGACCCGCCACCCGGAGGCCCGGGGTTGTTAAGGCTCGCGCTTTTTACTTCTCATTTATTTTCTCTTTAGGACGTGGACACTTGTTCGCGTGCCTCGTACTCGCGGTTTGTTGGTTTACATGTATCAATGCAGTAGTGTAATTCACATCTCTTACATATGTTCATGTGGTGTTTGCTAAACGCTTTCTATATCTACTATGTATGCAAATCTGTATGCTCACCTTTAATTAGTTGTATTGATGTTTATTTTAACATACGTGACAGGTTGATGACTTTTGCTGCAATGGATTTAGGACTTTATCTCTAGAAACTCATGTAATAGAAATCTAGGGAAGATCGGATTGGATATGTTTGAGAGATTGTTTGGTATTTGTAATGATTATTTGAGGATTTTATGTTTGATAGTATGGGATATTAAACGATTAAATCTTATCGCTTAAATAGTTGTTATGGATTCTCTTGAGCAATCTGATTCGCCTATTGTCGCGCCCCGATGTTTCCACCATCGGTTGGGGTATGACAGTTGGCAAGTCTTACCTCTATCCCGGAGGATAGAGAGACTGCTTCCAGTGAGGTCCCTAGCTCCAAAATCATATCCATACCAAAAAGTCAAATAAAAATGTATAGTCATAACCATATAAAACAATACAAGAGTAATGAGGATATTCTAACTAAGCTACCAAACATGAGAAATAGTCAAGACATATAGTAGGATCAGATAACGATAACACATGAAATAAACGCACATGAAATTTATAGTATTCACTCATCTTCCCCTCAGCATTGAGAGTTTCCACGGTTCTGACCATGTTCGTCACATGCCGCCTCCTAACAAGTCCAAACCATCTCAACATCCTCTCCCTTATCTTATTCGAAATACTAGCTACCCCTAATCTTTCCCGAAAAACCTCATTTTATTTATCTTGTCCAGCCTGGTGTGCCCACACATCAATCTTAACATCCTCATCTCAGCTACCTCCAGCTTACGCGCATGTGTCTTCTTGATGGCCAACAATCTGTTCCGTATAACATAACAAGTCTAACTGCCACTCTATAAAACTCCCCATTTAGTTTAGTTGGAAACCTCTTGTCACACAATACCCCCGTGGCTGCTCTCCACCTACATCATCCAACCTGAACACGGTGGGCTACATCGCTATCTATCTCCCCATCACTTTGGAGAAACGATCCTAAATACTTAAACTAAGTTGTCTAGGGAACTACTTGGCCCTAAATAGTAATCTGAGTGTCCTCTTCTACGCCTGCACCACTGAAATCACAATAAAGATACTCAGCCTTAAAGCGACTAATCCTTAATTATTTACCTTCTAAAGTTTCCCGCCACTCCTCCAATCTCGCATTCAGACTTTGTTTACTCTTCGCAACTAACACAATGTCATCCGCAAAAAGTAGGTACCACAAAACCGTCTCTTGGATCGACTTTGACAACTCATCCAAGACAATCGCAAAAAGAAACGGGCTTAAAGCCGACCCTTGGTGGAGGCCTATCTCTACAGGGAAGAAATAAGTATCCCCCGCCGGGGCACGAACGCTAGTTTTAGTGCAAAAATATATATCCTTAATTATGTCTATATATTTCCCCGGAACCTCTCTACCCTTTAGACTCTCCTATATAAATCTACGTGGCACACTGTCATATGCTTTTTCAATGTCAATGAACACCATATGTAGATCCCTTCTTCTCCCTATACTTTTCCATCAATCTCCTTATAATGTGTATCGCTTCCGTAGTTGATCGCCCCTGCATGAAACCAAATTGGTTTACCGTAACTTGAGTTTCCTTCCTAAGACTAGTCTCAATTATCCTCTCCCATAATTTCATAGTATGGCCTAGCAACTTAATCCCTCTGTAATTCCCACAACATTGAGCATCTCCTTTGTGCTTATATAGATGGACTATAACACAACTCTTCCACTGATCTCGCATTCTCCAAGATTTAAGAATAAGATTAAACAAATTAGTTACCCATTGAACTCCTTCCTCTCCCAAACACTTCCACATCAATTGGTATGTTTTTCAGACCAACTGCCTTAGCGCTTCCCATCTTTTTAAGATAGAAGGCCTCCTACAATTCTTGTACAAATAATAGATGTTAAATTCGAATTTTGAAGAACTAAGATAGGAGGCCTCCTTGTCTCCCTCTCCGGTACAGTCAATTGGCTTCACTCCTATAGTCAATTGGCTTCACTAAGATAGGATGCCTCCTAATCTACACAGTGCTTTTCTTATGGGTTCAAGGCGGCAAGTAGCCTGCTTTGCTTCCTCAACTGCTCAAGGGACAACATGAAATCAACTTTTGTGGAATGCCTTCTGGTGAGGGTTTGAGATTAAACTAATATCTTGCAATTTGAAGCAGTGTGCGGCATGCCTTCAATTCAATAAGCATACACTGGCCAAAATAGTACTCACGTCCCATCAGGTAACCTATTATTGTTTGATTCCTTGCACGAGTAAGTTAAAGGGGCTTGTCGGCTTAATTTATAGTGAAATGGCTCATTCTTACCCTTACCGATATCATCGATCCTGAGCTAAGGAGGAGTGATAGCGAAAGAGGATTTTGATTGAAACTAGCACTGAATTTCCACATCCGTAATGATCACAATTTCATTTTTGAATCGGATTCCTTCTGAAGAAAGGGAATTCCTTACTGCTAGAAGATGACAAAGCCTAGGTACAATACAAGCATGCTAGGCTACAACGTCTTCCACAACTTTCTCACAGCACCTGTAATCCCGCATCTATCCGAAAAGAAAATGTCCTTAAGGTAGTAAGATATTGAAACCTCAAACCCTCTCTATCAACAACATCTAAAAGATTAAGAGGAAGGAGATCTTGCTCTCTTCCATATTCAATTACCGGAAGAAGATTCTTGGAAGCGGATTCTATGCATTGGACTAACTAGAGTTCATGATTTCCTGTGTGAGACAAAGGAAGCACAAATTTACTTACTCTCCAGAAACGAATATGAAAAACTTGTCTTTCCTCTTACAAGAAGGTTTTTTAAACAACATGAAAAGAAATATATATAATCGCGAAAATCAATGTGAACAAAAAAGTAACCTACTACATCATCACCCAAAACCTAAAAAAACCTACACCCCTCCCCCCAAAAAAAGCTTAAAAACATCTAAAAAACATACATTTTTTACCAAAAAAATCGTTTATTTTAATATTAAGTACTCACTATTATAATACTCTATCATGTGTGATGGTTTATCAACAATTACGATAATATACATTTATTTTATAAAAGGAGAGGAAAATGAAAGTTTTGACTTACTCAACATAAAATAAATCTTAATCTTAAGTACTCACTAATATAATACTAGAAACTTATAGTTTTTTCTAACAAACTTTGACTAATAAAATACAAATCTTCCTAACTTGTAATTAATATTTTCTAATAAAAGTGTTTTGTTTTATACTCATAAAGAAAAAGAAAAAAAAATACTAATAAAACCATTTAGCCACCCATAGTCAACCTGACATTTTGCAAAAAGCCAAAAACAAACAAAAACGTGTACAAAACGACAAAACAAATTGTAGAAAAAATTGACATAATTAATAACAAGTCTCCTAAACAACCCCCCAACCTCCAAAATACATCTTTTAAACTCCATGTTTTCATTTGCATTCATTCACAACAATTCACAATTCCCAAATTCACAATAGGAAGAGATCCCTGTAGATTAAACTGATTAGAAGACGAAGAAAAAGATAAAAAATCGGAACAATTTGGTTTGAATCACCTTTTTTTCACATTTTGATTTTGGTTATATTTGACTTAAAAACTCATTAAAACAATACCACACATACCTCTAGTTTAGACACACATATCTTGATAAAAATGGTTCTAAGTTTAATTTTTAGAATAAATTGCCAAAATCGTACCTAAGGTTTGGATATATTTGTCAATTTCATCTAAAACAACTTTTTTGCACCATATTTTTTTTTTCCAAAATCGTCCCTGAGATTTTGATTTTTTGTCATTTTCATCCAATTATTTGACAGAAAAAATAAAGCAAATTAGACGTTTGAATAAAAATGACAAAAAATCTCAAAAGTGAAGGACAATTTAGTAAAAAAAATGTTTTGGATCAAACTGGCAAAAATGCCCAAACCTCATAGACGGTTTTGACAATTTACTCTCATTTTTATTTAAGAGTTTTTTTCCTGAAATAAAATGACTGTTTTCAATTATTTAAAAATCTAAAACCAAACTTTAATTCAAAATGCTCAAAAACTTAAATTTCTTATAGAAATACGAACACGAGTTAAACAAGTGATATTAAACGAAAATACTTTAGCCTTCTTTACAATCAGACATAAAAAAAAAGCGAAAAACAATCAGGACACACAAATACAAAATTTCATATAACATTAAGCATACAACCACATTTGCTTAAAATAAAAACATACATATAGAAGGTGAGTTGATGTGTTTTAACATCCCTCTCAACTTAATTACTAGAGTTAAACACCACATTTATAACAGTCCAATTCACCTTTTATATTACTAAATAATTAAATATAATGAAACTTAATACATCAATGCGAACAATTCATCTAATGGAAAATTATTTTCACTAGAACATAAACAATAGTGGAAGTTTATAATTTTCAATCTACTTGAAGGAAAAAGATACTTAAAAGCAAATTAGGAATATGTAGAACCACCACAACACCACAAATAAGTTGTATAGTTACTATGTAGATTGTAGAACCACCACAAATAGGTTGTATAGTTTTACTTTCTAACACAACTTTCAATCCTTAAACTTAAGACCCTAATACAGGTGGTGTCTCAATGTGGAAGAGATGCGTAAGTACAAAGGTGCGGCTTTTTGATGGATAAGTGGTGAAGAATGAGGACCGAATGTAGGTGGTAGTGGTCTTGGTTTGTTGGTGGAAGAAAAAGGACAAAAAATCAAGGGAATCGGAGGTCATTGTGTACTAGTTTCGTTTTTTTTTTCTAATATTAAAGGTAAATGATAATTTCCTAGTAACTTCACATATTTTACATACGTTTGTCTACTCATATTATCAAAAGTGTGACAGCTTACCGAACAATTACGATCACAAAAGAAATTTTGACATACTCAATATAAAACTATCTTAAGCCTTAAGCCTTAATATAATAAAAATAAACTCTAGGGTTTTTGCTAACCAACTTTGACTAATTATATTTAATTAAGCTACAAATCTTATCAACTTCTAAGTAATATTTTTCTGAGTTAATTGCCCGGATAGTCCCTGTGGTTTGACGTTTTTTCACCTTTAGTCCCCACCTTTTCAAAATAGCATGTTTACTCCCTGTGGTTTGCTCACTTGTTACTCGTATAGTCCCATGAATGGATGGTTGTTAGTTTTTCCAGTTAAGTTGGTATAAAATGACTAAACTACCCTTGCTATAATAATTAAAACATTAAAATTTGGTTAATGTCATGTGGGCCGCACCTATATATAATAAAAACAAATTTAATTAAAACCTATCTGTTCCGCAAGCTCCACCATCGCCGGTGAACGGTACCATACGCCGGAGAACTACCATACTCACAATCGATACCATACGACACAAGGCGCCGCCGGAATCAAGACTTAGTACCACTCGCGCTGAACTATCATACGTCACAATCGACATACGACTCACCGCCACCGCTGGACTACCACCGTCCACCATCGGCAACCTCCGACAACGGCGGCGAACCAACACCTCCAAGCACCTGCTCCTTTTCTTGTTTTGATTAAAATCGGTCACCACAACCAATACTATGGTATCCGTCCTTTCACTAGCTTTTCAACTTCATCACTCGTAACCCTAGTTTACTAATCAATTCCCATTTCTCTAATTCCACAATAATGTAACACCCCGAAAACATAAATTTTATATTATAATTAAATATCAGATATGGTTACGACGGAATAACTAGGGATAAATAACCTAGTTAATCATAAGTATTGAAATAATAAGAAAAACTTAGTTAAAATGCTCTTTACAAAAAGCATGAACAAGTGAGGGGACTAAACTTGACAAAATTGAAAATGGTTTTATTTCATTAAAACAAAACACCAAAACACACACTTCAGTGTGTGTTCTGGTCGAGATTTCCCACAGGAGCCAAGGAGTTCTTGAGCTCAAACCCTAATCAACATTATTTCATCAAATTAAAAGGGCAAATCAAGTCCAAATTGAAATCTAAGCTCAAATTAGTGATCATCCCCATGAAGGGATCATAAGGTATGTCAAATTTCGTTATTTAGTTCCATCTTGAATTCTTGGTGAACATATGAAATCGAAATTTGAGCCTGCATGATTGATGCTTGGATGAGATTGGAATGAAATCATGTCTAGGACTAAACCCTAGTCAATGATTTGTTGAATTAGTGTTCATAAATATGAGATTCATAATCACTCACTTAGGTGTTAAATGGGTTTTGTAGAATAAAGAAGAACACTAGAATTTTGGTTCTGAATTAGGTGTTATTTGAACTCCACGAAGTAAGTCTAGAATGTCGATGAAAGAACTAGACAAATGAACTTGTGAAAGATGTTTAATTTTGGCTAAATAACTAGTTATGAAACTTGATTGTTGATTCGCAAAATTATGCCCTTTAAGTGTTTGTTGAAATGCCTAAAAGAAAGCTAAATGTTGAGACTTTGAACAAAAACGCATATTTATATGTTAGGGCGAATTATTCGTAATACGATATGATTAGAGTTCTAAACGAGTCGTTGATCGAACTCTATAGGCAAGGGAACCGAGTCTTCTAGCGGACAAGCAGGAGCGGACGCGCGCTCGAAGGGAAAGCTCTAAAGGTACGCGACTCGTAGTTTCGCTACATTATGTACATAAGATTAGTAGTTGATGATTTAATGAGAATATTGTTAAAATAGTCGTGTTTGGAATGTCAATGAAGTGATATAACTCACTCGACAACCAAACGGGTCAAAATAGTTAATTAGATATGTTTGTTTATAATATTGATAAATACTCGTGTTTGGAATGTCAATGAAGTGATGTAACTCACTTGACAACCAAACGGGTCAAAATTGAATAAGCTAACAAATTGATGGTTTTAAGTGACCTGAACGTCACTTTATAAACCGAAGTGTTGATGCGTAAGCCAAGTTTTGGATACGCTAAAATTGATTTAGTAAACCCTTGGATATGGGTCAAGAGTTAAAAAAAATGAGTTTGTAGAATTTGCTTAAATGTGCATGCTTGAAACGTTGACAACAAGCATAACACTAATGCGCGCGCAAACCATGTGATGGGAGCGAAATGCTAATGCTTGATAATCCCTGGATGGGTAAAAATGTTTAGAAACGATTTTTTATAACAATCATGTAGTGTATCCTAAAACTAAATGGATCGAATAATTGTAAAAAGGGATTTATAAGACAATTGCTTATAAACTGAATTTTGATGCGAACAAAGATGGTAAACGAATCCGTATTTAATTTACGGACGCATAGGAAAAAGAATCATGCAAAACGGATAAGTAGAATGAAAGTTATGCAAGTTTAAGTATCACACTTGTGAAGGTTAAGAGCTGGGAATCTGCAGCACCAGTTTAAACAACTTTCTGTCAAAAAGGGGCGTGGCGTAGCGCGACGCCCCTAAATGTGCAAAATTTGATTTTTTTTCCTTATTTGAGTTAGTAGTTTGGTTGGTTATACTAAGTAACCTTAATAACTAACGTTGGTAATGTTTTTAATGATAGTTGAATGTTATAAGTCAGCCTGAAGAAGAACACGTACATGAACCGAACACATGTTAAATGAAGCTTCCGCGTTAAATCTTGTGTTGTTTGTTAACAGTAACTTATGTAAACACTTATAACTATGTTTTTGAAACGTTTATAACCATCCTTGATGAAAATGTTTAGTTTTGTAAGTGGCATTTTAGTAGTAAAATGCTTAAATTGTAATAAAATGAAATGTTTAAATTAGTGTCTTACAAGTTGGTAATCAGAGCTCAAGGTTATTAGCGAAGTGTGTTTGGTTCAAGCTTGATCAAACATCCAGTAAGAATTAGTTACTTTAGTAGATTTTATTAAATGTTAGAAAAAGAAATATGAATTGATGTGCATGGGAAGAGTGTTCTAATACACTCAAACCCGGAAAGTGCACCAAACATGAATTGTTTAAGCAAGTTGCGAACTTGGCTAAACCTAAGTAAAAATGCGATTGATAATAAAATGAAATGTTTAACAATTGATATAAACATTTCAGTTTCTAGATGGCTGACGAAGGTAATGATGATACGGTGCCGATAGTCACCGAACAAATGAAAGAAGTGATTGCCGAAGAGGTTGGAAAGGCAATAGAGAATAACTTGAGCATAAGAAATCATCACCCAACTGTAGGATTGACGAGATTGACCGATCATACGATTTGAGTGGCGGAAATTCACAGATGTAAGAGCACCCACGTTATCTTGTCGGGTCATATGATTTAAGTGGCGGGTCATACGATTTAAGTGACGGGTTTATACGCAGATGTACGAGAAAGTGCAGGAACTTCGCAGACGACGGTCAAAGAAAGGGGCTCGTTACCGGAGAAGAAAGCTTGGTGGTGGTGGGCTAGGATTGGATTTAATGATAAAAGGTGGGTCCATTTACTGTTCTTAAATAATAAAAAAAATATTTGTTTCAATTGTCATTTATTATAGCAAGGGTAGTTTAGTCATTTCACACCAACTTAACTGGAAAAACTAACGATCATCCATTTACGGGACTATACGAGTAACAAGTGAGCAAACCACAGGGAGCAAACATGTTATTTTGAAAAGGTGGGGACTAAATGTGAAAAACGTCAAACCACATGGACTATCTGGGCAATTAACTCTATTTTTCTAATAAAGCCTTTTGTTAACGCTCATTAAAAAGCCAAAAAAAAAAAAGAATAAAAACCATTTAGCTACCGATAGTCAACCTGACATTTGGCAAAAACAAACAAAAACGCGTAAAAAAACAACAGAACAAATTGTAGAAAAAAATGACACAATAACAAGCCTCTTCAAAACCCCCCAAATCACATTCATTTCTCATCTTGTCTTCTTCACAACATTCAAACCCTAATTCACCTTTAAAACTCCATTGTTTTCATCAACATTCATTCACAAATTCAAAACAAGATGAAGATGAAGAGATCAATACCTGAAGTTTGTTCAGATCAGAAGCCTCAGAAAAAGAACAAACAATCAGAACACGATCGCCGTCGTTCGCCGCCGTCATCGCCGTCGTACTCCGCCGTAGCGGCGGTTTTCACCGACGAAAACTTGTTATACGAAGTATTAAAGCATGCAGATGCAAAAACGTTAGGTGCGGTTGCTTGCGTCAGCAAGCAGTGGCATCGTACGGCTCAGGATGAGCGGTTATGGGAGCAGATCTGCACGGAAAACATCGGATACGGTAGCGAACAGCTCCGTACGGTAGTCCGCGCACTCGGCGGTTTCCGATGTCTTCATTCTCGTTACTTATTGCCGTTAACAAAACCTAACGCTTCGGTTAAAACGTCGTCGTCTTGTTATACTGTCGCCGCCGCGACGTCGTCGTCGGTGTGGCCGTGTGTTCCGCCTCCGCCGCGTGCGGTTGTTGTTCCGGCGAAACCTCCGGCGGTTAAAACTTGGGGAAAAGATGAGATCCAGCTGTCACTGTCGCTTCTATCGGTTCGTTACTTTGAAAAGTTGAATTATAGTAACCGTAACAAATGAAATCGGTTGAAATTTAACGAAATTGATTGCAATGGTTGAAGTTTCAGTGTAATTTGTTGATTTTGAGTTGTTTTTGTTTGTAATTTTGTAGTGTGAAATAGTAGATCTGATGATATGATATTTAGACGGTGGTGATAATGCGTGTTTGTTAGGTTTGGCGCCGTCGGTCACGGCGGAGTTCGGTGGTTGTCGGAAAATGAGGGGATGCGTGTAAAAAGTGATAAAGGTAGGTGAGGACTGACGGATGTGTCTTGTTCCACGTTGGCGTTATGTGTAAAGACAAATTATATAAAAGACAAAATTGATTATTAATTATTTATTTTTGGTTTTATGGTTACACTCAATTTAATTAATTTAATTGTATTGTTTTGGACTTTTGGTAGTCTCGGTTTACGAGTGATATTATACTTCATTGTAAATTGTAAATGAGCATCACGGTTTACGTGTAAAAGTTGTAGAAAGTATAATACCATAGTAATTTGACATGATCAAAACTGGGGGAGCTGAAAAGGTGTATTTTAATACTATCTTTCTTTTTTAAATATTATTACAAACTGTTAACATTTGTATATATTTGATATTTCTGATGGTATGTATCAGGTTCTGATAATCGGTTTGACGATCACCTAATAATAGTATCCATGACTCGCACTCACAATCTCACTCTTCTTTCTAGTCTTTAACAAACATGGGCCTTGCGTCAATGAATAAGCTTTTAGAAAACACCTGAGTGGAGTGGATTGAGTGGAGTGGATTTGAGAGGGGGAGGTCTTGAGTTGAAGACTCGCCGACGGCAAGGATTAGAAATTTGTCGTTCAAAAAAAACCCAACATGGACTAGATTTTAATAATGAAATCATGATCTTCCGTTTCCCAATCTTGCAGTGTCATGTCACTTTTACCCGTAACTATCCTAAAACACGATAATAGGTGACAATACTATCCTAAGCCATGGGCCCACCACTTTTACACTACACTCTCTCTACGCACTCTATGTCTCTCTCTATATCTCTCTCATCAACACACACAACTGATCAGTGAATACTTGAGGATTTTACTACCTAAATTAGGTACCCGAGGGACCAACGACGATGTTCTCGATCAGGTACCCTACTCGATTTCTCAAATTGAGGAACACACATCCCCCTTTACCTTCTCCACCATTGCTTCTCCATTAAGGATGGACATCATGAGTCTAGACTTTTTATAGATTCAAATAGGTCAAAAACCAGATCTGGACTTGAAACTGAGATAACTTTTGATGTTCTGCAGGTGTTATTGGTTCTAGATGATGTTGTATGTATTGTTTGGGGTTTAGCTACTTGATGGCGCTTGTTTTTAATATCAATTTGCTGTTAAAAAACTACCTGGTTGACTGGTTTCATCCTCCTAATCTCTATATCCTTTGCACGGCCTCACTCCTCCCCTTCAAAACATTCCTTTACTACCCGTGCAAATGGAGTTCCTCTTCAAGGGACTTCATCTTCATTGCAGCCGTTCCAAAGAGCCTTTATGTGGCACACAAGAGCGTCTCTGGCCCGTTACGTTGGAAATGGTCTTAGTATTAAGTTGGTAAGTGTGAGATTTTAGGGAAACGAAAACAATTGCCAAAACTGGTTATTAGATCATCACTTGACTTGTGTTTAGGCTCTTCCATAAATAGCTTGCGGTCTTTTTTAAAATCCACATTCACACTCATATTTCACTTGGAACATCTTGAAAAGTTTTTTTCTTTTTTTGATAATTTTTTTCCATAGATAAGTCTTAATTCCAAGGTTTTAAAGTCAAAAGATGTTGAACATATATGGTCTATGTATTTCAACACATGAACTTGTTTGAAAGTTTTTTTTTCTTTTTTTTTTTCATAAAAGAATTTCTAATATTTTTACTACACATGAAAAGCAATAAGCTTTATCTATAAAATTTTAATTTTTTTAATAAAACCTTTAAAGTGATAAGTTTATTTCTTAAAAAATTATTTTTTAATAAAACCTTTAAAGTGATAAGTTTATTTCTTAAAAAAAATTACAAACACTGTGTTGATTTTTTAAAACATGTTTAAAGATCACTTAGTTATGCATAATAATAATAATAATAATAATAATAATAATAATAATAATAATGTTGTGAAACTAGCCTAATAGCAAAACAATATAGTAGAGATGGAAGGAGAAAGAGATTGATATTTCATTAATAGGTATGATCTTTACAATAAGATACAATGAATTATATAGAAAAGAGTAGTTCTTGGAAAATAAGTTAACCTATATTAGGAGTTGATAACCATATAATATATAATATTTATAACACTCCCCCTTGGTTATCAACTTTATACGCTTTGTGATGTTGCATCATTAAAAACCTTGCTAGGAAAACCCAGTGGGATAAAAACTCAGCTAATGGAAAAAGAGTGCAGCGCGTATTTTCTTATTCTAATATTTCTGGATCAGGTATGTTGTCTCATTAAAAACCTTACTAAGAAAACACAATGGGACAAAACTTAGTTAAGGGAAAAAGAGTGCAACTTGAATAAATCTCCCCCTCATTATAATGCGTATCATTTAAGTGATGCGTGTCCATCTTCCTTGAAAGTTGATTAAAGCTTTTGTAGCCAATGATTTGTCTTGATCCCTTAATGTGCAATCCTTTATGTTGAGTAATGTTATATAATCTTCTAACGAAACAATCACCACATCAACTTCCATGATTATCACATATTCATAAGCTTCAACTAGTTTAGACAACACCAAATGTTTAGCCTACAAGGCTCATGATAACTAAGACAAACATAAAGTAATATGGATTGTGCATGAATAACAAGTGAAAATACTAATGTTTAAGACCAGATAATTAGCTAAATGAGTTGGATTATCAAGTGATACAACCTCCTAAAGGCTCCTTTCTTCAATCTCCAAGCTTCCAAGATCAGCTTCTTGAGAGAGAAATCCACCCAAATGCTCCAACTCCCCTTCAAATGAGCCGAATTCATGTATTTAAGCTACTGGGCATTTGGCACGACCGTGCCACCATTTGGCACGGTCGTGCTTGGTAAGTGTCAGGTGCCTTTTCGAGTGTTGACTTGTTTGGAAAAATCCCGCTCAAACGTTTCTGAGTTGGCACGGTCGTGCCAACCATTGGCATGGTCGTGCTTCCCGATAAAGTTTTCGAAAATGGCTGAAATGATCCCGGGAATAAGCTGATCTCAGAGTGATTTGGCTTGGCACGGTCATGCCAAGCTTTGGCACGGTCGTGCCAGTCGTCAAATCTTCCTGGTTCGCCTAGAATCTGAGCGTGCTGATGAGAGTGCCGATCAGGGTTGGCCTGGCACGGTCGTGCCAGTGGTTGGCACGGTCGTGCCATATCTAGCAGTTTGCTGGAAAACTCCGTTTTTGCTCCAATTTGCTCCAAAAGCCTTTGTTTCTTTACCGAGCCGAAACCCGGACTGCATTTTCATAAATAACTTAAATGAGTATCTAAATCAATGAAAATACGACAAGTTCTCGCGTAAACGGGGTCTATTTGACGTTTTAAAGATGTATAAATTCTTATACATCAATATCCTTTCTTCATTCCAGAATATTTAGGGATTCACTGTAACATCCGCAAAAAAACCGGATTTACCAAACCCGCTCCGTTTATCAACCGAACAATCAGTTAAAAATTTCGTTGCGTATTTAATGCCCAAATTAATTTTAAACGATACATAATTAATAAGTATATTAGAATATAAAAGTTACATTTGAAAAAGTATTGAAAATAATGAAATAAAAATAAATGGCTGAAGCCGGGTTTCGAACCCGGGTCACCCAGATACAGCAACAACTTAACTCACATCCCTACAACCGCTCCGCCACTTGTGATGTTTGTTAATATATTGAACCAATTAATACATAAATCAATATGGAAATCAAAACCCATTGCACAACGCGCCCAAATCCGCTCACGCCGGAAATCCCGGCAATTCCATCAAAGTTTGCCGTTTCTTTTTGGTCATAACGTATACATTAACAAGTAAGGTCGGTTATAACCGAAGAAAACCATCAATTTCATTCATTGCTTTGAATTTCTATTGAAATCGAAAATACAATCCAAATTCGGGATTGTACCTTGTTCATCAGTTAGGCTCACGTATCTATTCAACTCACACGCATCATTTCCCACAGAAAACTTCGCCGGAAATCGCCGGAATTCTCTGAAAATTTACCGGAAAGTTTCGCCGGAAAACCGAATTCAATCCACCTTTTCTTCTTACCCAAAAATAAGATCATAGAACTCGTACTGACATCACTCCCCCACTCACCTTAAACCACTGAAGAATCTCGGTCGCAAGAAATTTCACTCGCCGGAATTCGCTGCAAGTCGCCGGAAAACCGGGACTCTCATATACACGGTAATTACCTCGATGTTTCTGTTTCATTCCATTATAAGACGAATTCTAACACCATTTCATTGGTCAGAATCAACCTCAGACGACATTGCCGGATTTTTCTGTTTTCGCCGGAAAATTTCTGAAAGTTTCAGAATCACGCTGATAACCGGTATGATCATGTAATCTACTGATAGTCGTTACCCAGTGATTCAATTTCACCTTTAATTCATCCAAACTAATTATTGACTCTAACAGCCGAAGGTCACCAGAACAGAGCCAAAGAGCTTCGCCGGATTTTTCTAAAGAAGACGATCTGTTCGGTATTTTCTTTCCCCAAAATCTTCGGTTCAATACTTTTCAATTGTTCATCTTGTTCATTAATCAAATTAATAAAGTAACAGTTAGATAACCGTTGCCTGAGTTTTGAACGAAGAAGACGAAGTAGTTATGTTATAAGATTATTTAAAATCGGAATTATAAACGGTTAGACACACAGTCCAGCGGTGGACTGTGTGCAAATAAACACATACACGTCGCGAGTTCGATTCCTGTCCCAACCTCATTCGCTGTAATAAAATGCCTTTTTTAAAACTGAACCGGGTTAACTCCGTTAGATGTTAAGTATAATAAAAATCTGTATTTTAACCAAGTTAGACACACAGTCCAGCGGTGGACTGTGTGTAACATTAAGTCACAGGTCCCGGGTTCGAGACCTGTTGACGACACCGGTCCGATACATTTAAAACCCTTTTTAAAAATAAATAATTTTCGGATTAATTGATTTAGTGTATAAATATAATTAAAAACAGAAATATTTCGGGTTAGACACGTAGCTCAGTTGGTAGAGCTGCGTGCACGCGTACGGGAGGTCACGGGTTCGAGTCTCACCCAGCGCACACATATAACCGACCTAACCGGTCAACGGTCAACAAGTCAACATTTTTTATTTTATTTAATTATTTTATTTAAAAATCAATTAAAAATACTTAAAATAACATTTTTAAGGTTAGAAAATAGCCTAAAACTCACAAAAATATATCCAAAAATTCTATTAAAGTTGTTAATAAAATACATGTATTTACCTTACTTTTTCATTATTAATTAGGTTAGTTATTCCTCGTCGATCAATCCTCTAAACTCGTGCGCAATCATCATCATTCACCGAACGCACCCACTGTGAGTGTGTCACACCCCGACCCGCATCGGAATAAGAGTCGGGGCATAATTGGGTTATCACCAAAGCTCATGATATTTACTAATATGTTTCATATTTATTAAAGTCAAAATTACATTCCAAATAATCCAAACATGTCCATACAATACAAAGAAAATAACCAAACAAAATAATTCCAAGCTCTAAATCATTTTATTCTTCTAGTCCAATCCTATGTGTTTCTGGCTGCAGCGGGTTCACCTGTATCATGTGTAAAAATGGGGGTTTTTTGGTCAACTTAAGTTGGTGAGTGAACCTTGTTAGATAAACATTTATTATTGATTTACTTGTTAGTTTATCAATGAAAAATTGTGCATAATCATAAATGAGCAAATGTAAATAATCAAGCAGTAGCAATAGCAATCACAACTATAACATACAATAACGTATGATAGCATACATTAACATACCAACATCATACGATAAATAACATGAATGAAACTGTGCGATCAAGGCTCAATCAAACGGAGCCGATCGTATTGCATGTACTGAAAATGATAAATGTCTGTGCGATCAAGGCTCAATCAAACGGAGCCGATCGTATGTTGGCACGTCAGGTTCACGCTCATAATGTAATGGGGAACTTGCTCAACGCTCATAATGTAATGGGGAGCGGAGGCCTATGAAATTGCATGTACTGAAAATAATAAATTGAATCTAACAATAACCACACAAACAGTTGAAACAAGCTGAATACACATGTTCATGATATGATGTATGCACAATGATTTAAATATAATATATAGCAAGATACATGATACACCCCAAAACGTGATTAAAACGGGAAATTTGTAAAGATTCACTCACATTGGGTGTGTTTGATTGGAGATGGTGAGATGCGCACGAGTTGTAAGAGCGGAACAACGAGAATTAATTAACCTAAATAATAACGGAAAATATAGTAAATGAATGGATTTTATTAAGGATTTTAATAGAATTTTTTGATATATTTTTACGAGTTTAAGGCTATTTCCTATCTTTAAAACATTATTTTTAAGTATTTTTAATTGATTTTTAAATTAAATTAAATAATTAAAAATATAAAAAATATGTTGACTTTTTGGGTTGACCGTTGACTTTTTGACTTTGACTGTTTGACCGGTTTATTGTGTGACTGAAATGCCCTGGGGGAGGCTCGAACTCGTGACCTCCCGTACGCGTGCACGCAGCTCTACCAACTGAGCTACGTGTCTAACCCGAAATAATTCTGTTTTTAATTATACTTATATATTAACTCAATTTATCCAAAATCCTTTTATTTTCAAAAACATTTTAATTCGTCGAACCGGTGCCACTAACAGGTCTCGAACCCGGGACCTGTGCTTTAACGTTACACACAGTCCACCGCTGGACTGTGTGTCTAACTTGGTTAATATACAAATTTTATTATACTTAACAACTAACGGAGTTAACCCGGTTCAGTTTTAAACAAAAAGGCATTTTATTACATAGAGGGTGCGTGTATCAGGGATCGAACTCGGGACGTATGCGTGTTTTTGTTCGCACACAGTCCACCGCTGGACTGTGTGTCTAACCCGTTCAAAATACCAATTTTAATTATTCTTATATTGTTAGCGCAGTTCATCTTCTTCGTTGGTTTTTACAGACCGCAGATTACACCATTATATCTTGTTAATTCGATTGTTAAACATTGCACAGACTAATATGAGATAGCAGAGATGATAATTAGAAGTAAACATACCGGTGAACGATTTATTACAGAATTCCGGCAAGGCGTCGGTCTCTGTTTTTATGAACTTCAACTGAGCAAATCAATTAATCGTTTTGATTAGCTAATCATGGAATTGAAGTGCTAAACAAACGTTAACAGTGTGTTTAAAGGTCCTTACCGTTTCACAGACGAAAATAAAGATTTCCAGAATTTTTCCGGCGAACTGGAATTATCCGATAACGGCGTCTGAATTCGATTTCAAGTGAAAGGTTTTAGTTAGAAATAGCTTAACAATTGTTAGACTACGACGGTATTGAAGGACTTACCGTTTTGATGAAGAATACGGTTTTCCGGCGAACTTGCAGAAATTTCCGGCGAATAAAATAAACTTCTCCGGTGGACTGTAAAGTGTGCGGAAATGTAATTGGAGGTTTGTGGAATGTTTCTGAGTCGTGAAGGAGTACAAAGATGGAAGTAAAACTGGAATTGAAGATTTTCAGTTATAAAAACCGATCCACTTCTAGAATTCAAGTTCATTCAAGGCAACTTGATTAAAAACGTCGGTATATCGGTTATACTCATTGAACCGTGAGTATTCAGATCGCCTTTGGGCGTTTGATAACCGATTTCAGTTACAATTGGCGTAACCGATTGATTTACATTCGTTTATAAGATTTATTTGTTTCCTATAGATGACAGAAAACAAACAAGTGGCGGAGTGGTTAAGCGTGTGAGTGTTAAGTCTTTGGAGTTACAACCTGGCTGACCCGGGTTCGAGTCCCGGCAGCCCCATTTTATTTTTAATTGTTTTATTTATACTTTTATCAATTATAACTTTTATGGTTTAGTTTGTTTATTAATTATGTATCATTAAAAATTAAAATAAACATAAATAGGCAACGACACATTTATAACTTGATATTCGATTACAAACGGAGCGGGTTTGGTAAAACCCGTTTTCAACAAATGTTACAGAGTGAATCTCTACAAATTCCCCGTTTAAATCACGTTTTTGGGGTGTATCATGTGTCTTACTATTTATTATATTTAAATCATTGTGCATACATCATATCATGAATAAATGTGTATCCAGCCTGTGTAAACTGTTTGTGTGATTATTGTATAGATTTAATTTATTATTTTCAGTACATGCAATTTCATAGGCCGCCGCTCCCCATTACATTATGAGCGTTGAGCATGTTCCCCATTACATTATGAGCGTGAACCTGGCGTGCCAACATACGATCGGCTCCGTTTGATTGAGCCTTGATCGCACAGTTTCATTTATGTTATATATTTATGCAAGTTGATATGTTATTGTATGCTGTTGGTTTGTTAATGTATGTTATTGTTTGTTGTTGTTTGATATCGTATGCTAATTGTTGTTATGGTATGTTTATTTATGTTTGTTCATATATGAATTTTGCACAATTTTTCCATATTAAAACAACCAGAAATAAATAATAAATGTTTTCTAACAAGGTTCACTCGCCAACTTTTTGTTGATCTAAAAACCATTTTTACATATGACACAGGTGAACAGGATGAAGCCAGGAAAACATAGGAATTTGCCTTAGAAGAAAAATAATGAAGTTTAGAAGGATGAATAGAACATGTTGTATTTGTTTGATATGATTGTATGATCTCTTTTAAATTGAAATAATAAATATGAAACATTATAATAAATGTCATGAGCTTTGATGATAACCCAATCATGCCACGTCACCTTTTCCGCTGCGGGTCGGAGTGTGACAGATTGGTATCAGAGCTTTTGACTATAGGGATATAGGATAGGTTATTAGACCCTTAGAGCCTATACTGTAGTTGACTAGATTTTAATTGTTTATGTGGTTACATGCAAACTTATGATATTTATTTGTTTCATATTTATTACATACACAAATACATGCAAACATTTCCAATATTACATTTTGTGATACATAGTGAATTATACTTACAGTCAAACATACATACTTACATACATATTCATCATACATGTTACAATATTCACATATTCAAATCATCTTCATACTTCCGTTATTCAAGATTTTGTCGCATTTTTCATTTTTCAAATCTCATCAAAGTGAGTTCTGCGACGGGCATGTAGTAACTGTAAGGGTACAAGTACCGGTAGTTGGAACGTCCTGTCTAGGTTGGCATTCGTATAAATCCAATATAACGGACCAGTTTGCCTACCTGGGGACTAACGATGAGAGTACGAAGGACCTATTAGGCCAAAGCATGCCACACCAAACGTCGTTCGAACTAACCCCACTTTGAGGTATCACCGTGTCCACACCTGGACACATTCCGAATATCATACGTTACATATTTCTCGATTTTCTCTGGGTTTTAGTGTACGTAACCAGGAAAACACATGCGAACCATATGAAAAACCCGGTAATCATGGGGGCCCACATGATTACGAAGGTGAAGTATGGCGGCATGCAAGGCCCAATTACGAGCAAAGCCCAAGACATCCTATGGATGTAGTAGATTTATTTTGCTATGTTTATTTTATGAATGTTCATTCCTAAATACGACACATGATCCCAAAAGCATCCAACTCATACTCTTGATATGTATTCCTTGTAGATGTCTTCTAGCCTCGCTCGTAGGAAGATGAGAGCAGGAAAAGCCCGCGAGCGCATGGCTGCCCTAATCGCTCAACAAATGGCTGCCGTAATACCCAACATTGTAATTCAAGTCCAACAAGCCCTTACCGCTAATCCTGTCAACCAAGAGGATCAAAATGTTATCAACCCTTCCCCAAATACCACTAAATGCACCTACAAGCATTTAAAATCCTGCGACCCTACAAAATACGAAGGGACTGAAGGTGTCACCGCTCTTCTCTATTGGTTTGAAGAAATGGAAAACATTTTTCTAACTTGCGATTGCCCCGATGATCGCAAAGTGCGATATGCTACTGGTCGTTTATTTGGAATAGCACTTACTTGGTGGAATACAGAGAAGGCCAAACGGGGTGTTGAAGATACTATGACTTTGACTTGGGAAGAGTTGAAAGAGATCATGATAAGACGGTTTTGCCCAAGGAGCGAAATCAAGAAATTAGAGGATGAGTACTATTCGTTGAAACAAAAGGAAGGCGACCACACCACGTACAACAAGAGATTCCTCGAGTTAAATCAAATGGTTCCCAACTTGTTCACTCCCCACTACCGTTTGATCGAGCACTACATTCAAGGTCTTCCTTCAAAGATTCAAGACTCTGTAATAAGTGTCACACCTGCAACCTTGGAAGCAGCAATGGAGTTAGCTACAGAGCTCACGGAGAACCGAATCCGGAATAAAGACTTCAAGGAGGAGAAGAAGAAGGATAAAGCATCGACTGAAACCTCCAACTACACCCAAACCGAATCCCCTTCTCAACCCATTTCTAAGAGAAAACGAGACGAGCAACTTTTCGCTGTCACCTAACGCAACCAACCAGCCTTACAAGTCGTACCCCTCCAAGCTATCCCAATCACTCAAGTAGCACCCAACTCAACCTACCCAAATAAGAAACCTTACCTTGGACCTCACCCTCGATGTAACACCTGTTTTTATCACCATCCATCTACCATACTTTGTCGACTATGTGCGAATTGTGGACGCTATGGTCATTTGAGCAAAGTTTGCCGCACCTCTCAAAACCAAACCTCACCCCCTACTCAAAACATGATCCAAACATATCAACAACCCCAATACCCCATGTTCCCATATGTTCGAGCTTGTTTCAATTGTGGCGACACTACCCACTTTAGAAACACGTGCCCTCAATTGGTTAACATCACAAACGCCCAAGCTCAAGCAAACCCAGTTAACCAAGCAAATCAAGAAAACCCAACCACTAGGCCACCAGCAAGAGGAAGAGTTTTCAACATCAACGCCAATCCGGTTGAAGATAATGACGGCCCAAACGAAAACACTCAACTAGTCCCCTTCACCAACAATCAAGATTCAACTCCAACTGCTTAGTTTTATGTTTCCTCTATGTATCTCAATTCTCACGTGTCTCAATTTTAAATTGGAAATTTATCCAAGGATTTTAATGCAAATTATTAATCCAGTTTTTTTTATACTCAATGATTCAACATTCATACCAGCATACATCTCAACGTATTTCAATCTCATTATTTAAAGAAGTTGGGCTGTGTCTCACTTCTACATAGACTAACCTCTCCATCATAACAAACGAGAGAGGGACTGTCATCTTTCAAACATTTATACTATCAGAATTATGATGCAGGCATTGTTTATTGTGTTTATTTATGTTTTAGAGTCACATAGAACTAATCATAACTTACGGATAAAGCCAATGAAAATTTGACAGGAATATGGTGGATACGCCGCTGGTACTTCCTATATATAAGTATTATTGTCAAAGGATCAAGGGCATTATCAGGCGGTTTTGAGAAGTTCCATGTAGGATTTAGTAATGTTTGGTTGAAATTTGTTTTACACTCACTGATTTAACATTCATATCAACTCGTCATTTAAAGAAATTGGATTGTGTTCCATTTTCTACATAGACTAACCTCTCCATCATAACAAACGAGAGAGGTATTGTCATCATTCAAGGACTCAAGCTCTGGTTGTTGTATTTGTTTATGTTTTAAAGTCACATAGGACTAATCATAACTTACCGATAAAACCAATGAAAATTTGACGAGAATATGGTGGATACGCCGCTGGTATTTCCTATATATAAGTATTCTTGTCAAAGGATCAGAAGCATTATCAGGCGGTTATGAGAAGTTTCCATGTAAGATTTGGTATTGTCTTGATTGAAGTTTGTGTATACTCACTGATTTAGCATTCATATCATCTCATCCTTTAAAGGAATTGGATTATGTCATCAATCAAACATGAATGCTATCAGAATTAGGACTCAGATATTGGTTGTTGTGTTTATTTATGTTCTAGAGTCACATCATAGAACCAATCATAACTTACTGATAAAACCAATGAAAATTTGACAAGAATATGGTGGATACGCTGCTGGTACTTCCTATATATAAGTATTCTTGTCAAAGGATCAGAGGCATTGTCAGGCGGTTATGAGAAGTTCCATGAAATTTTTAGTAGTAAAAGTTATGTTTTAGGATATAACCTAATCTTTCAAACGTACCCAAACTCATATGCATAACATCATACTTAGTCAATCAACTCTGTGTATCCATGTTCCGTATTCCTACACTTTAGGCAACAAAAAGCGATTCCTGTAGCAGGGTATTCAACCCTTACAAGGAACGTTACCGCCTCAAACAAAATTTAAACTCTTACTCTCTTCTAAGTATGTAATTGTCAAATTAAAACACCATCCTTTCTAGACAAATATGCCACTACTTAAATTTCGGGACGAAATTTCTAAAAGTAGGGGATACTGTAACATCCGCAAAAAAACCGGATTTACCAAACCCGCTCCGTTTATCAACCGAACAATCAGTTAAAAATTTCGTTGCGTATTTAATGCCCAAATTAATTTTAAACGATACATAATTAATAAGTATATTAGAATATAAAAGTTACATTTGAAAAAGTATTGAAAATAATGAAATAAAAATAAATGGCTGAAGCCGGGTTTCGAACCCGGGTCAACCAGATACAGCAACGACTTAACTCACATCCCTACAACCGCTCCGCCACTTGTGATGTTTGTTAATATATTGAACCAATTAATACATAAATCAATCTGGAAATCAAAACCCAGTGCACAACGCGCCCAAATCCGCTCACGCCGGAAATCCCGGCAATTCCATCAAAGTTTGCCGTTTCTTTTTGGTCATAACGTATACATTAACAAGTAAGGTCGGTTATAACCGAAGAAAACCATCAATTTCATTCATTGCTTTGAATTTCTATTGAAACCGAAAATACAATCCAAATTCGGGATTGTACCTTGTTCATCAGTTAGGCTCACTTATCTATTCAACTCACACGCATCATTTCTGTAACATCCGTCAAAAACGGATTTTACCAAACCCGCTCCGTTTATTAACCGAACAATCAGTTTAAAATTTCGTGGCGTATTTAATGCCCAAATTAATTTTAAACGATACATAATTAATTATTATATTGGAATATATAATTTGTTTTTGAAAAATTGTTAAAAATAATGAAATAAAAATAAAATGGTTCTGCCGGGTTTCGAACCCGGGTCAGTAACCGGTTCAGCAGACTTATCGCGCACACACTCAACCACTGTGCCACTTGTATCTCTTGTTAAATATTGAAGACAATAAATTCATAACATGTTTTCCGAATTCGAAATCGGCGCGCCCAAATGCAGTCGTCGGAAATCCCGGCGATCTCGCCAAGAATTTACGATATCTTCAGTTATAACGTAAAACTTAATCGCTACATTGGTTATAACCGACGCCTGAGTCCGCGACACAAACTATAACCGCCGGAAAACGTAATGACTTTGAATCAAGTCGGAAATCGGACCAAATTCATCAACGACCTGCCTTATAAATACCCCCTCGAGCCTCTGCAAGCTTTTTCGCTCAAAACCGCACCTTTACCCGACGTAATTCCATTCGCCGGAAAATTTCTGTACCTTGCCGGAAAACGGAACCCTTCACTTCTGAACCTTACTGGACCCCTGAGCTTATACCGAAGTCACCCACATCCTTTTCAAGCTTGCTGAAGACTCTCTGCCGCAAGACACACGACGCCGGAATCTTTTGCTGTTGCCGGAGTTCTGCCGGAGAAACAGAGGAGTCCAGTCGGTATACCTTACGCTTAAATCTTTCATTCTTTTTACATATCTCATCTGTAATTAACCTCAAAACACTAAAGAACACGATTGAAACATCGAACCAGTCGGACTTCCGATTCTGGTTAAATTCAACGAAGAAGACGAAGTTCCAGTTGTGTATAAGTATAATTAAAATCAAGTTATAACTCGGGTTAGACACACAGTCCAGCGGTGGACTGTGTGCACAATAAACACGTAAAGGTCTCGAGTTCGAATCTTGTCCCACGCATGCTGCCTTAATAAATGTCCTTTTTTTTGTTAACCGAACCAGAGTCACCGATGTTACATGTTAAGTTTATTAATAACCGGAATAATAACCAAGTTAGACACACAGTCCAGTGGTGGACTGTATGAACGTTTAAACACACGTCACGAGTTCGAGTCCGGTCTACTGCACCGATTCGGACAATTATCTAACTTTTTAAAATAAGACAAAAATGGAAATGTTTAGTTTGTATATAAGTATAATAAAAATCGGTTTATATAACAAGTTAAACACACAGTCCAGCGGTGGACTGTGTGTTAACTCAACCCACAGGTCCCGGGTTCGAGACCTGTGGAGCGCACCGAGTCACTGATTAAAATCTTTTTAGAAATAAGCTGATTTTTGGATTAATCTAATTAATATATAAATATAATTAAAAACAGAAATATTTCGGGTTAGACACGTAGCTCAGTTGGTAGAGCTGCGTGCACGCGTACGGGAGGTCTCGGGTTCGAGCCTCACTCAGCGCACACTTACACGCATACGAACCGGTCAAACAGTCAAGGTCAACGGTCAAAAAAGTCAATTTTTTATTATTTTTATTTATTTATTTTAATTAAAATCAATTAAAATACTTAAAAAATAACATTTTTAAGGTTAGAAAATAGCCTTAAACTCACAAAAATACACCCAACAATCCTACTAAAATGGATTAATAAAATCCGTTTACTTACCGAACCATAATGCTATTTATCTAGGTTAATTTCACTCGTGGTTAAAACCACTTCGCGTGCATTCAACATCATCAACCGAACGCACCCACTGTGAGTGAATCTTACAACTCCCCCTTTTTAATTACACGTTTTGGGGTGTGTCATGTGTCACAAAATAATTAACTCGTTTATTTAAACTTGTGCCATACCATATCGTGATCTAAACTTAGATTGTTTATATTGTTGTGATTATGTTTTTCATTTTGTCAACTTATATGAAATTCATTCATTAAGCCCATCAATTCCTCGTGGGAGACGAGTTGAGCAACGCGTGCCTCAAAACCAATCCATTATTGTTCATGTGTGTATTATTGAGTTTATATTATTGGTAGTTATGTCTTTCATATTATCATGGTTATGCAATTCATTCATTAGGCCCATCAGTTCCTCGTGAGAGACGAGTTGAGCAACGTGTGCCTCTAAACGATCCATTATTGTTCATGTGTGTATTGTTTAATATTAAATTGATTTATGAATAAGTTTATATCTATTTTTACTCATGTGTGGTTGTGCACTTTATTTCATAATCAATTAAATAAACTTGTTCAAATGTTTTCCATAGGATTCACTCGCCAACTTTTTGTTGATCCAAAAACCCTTTTACACATGATACAGGTGAACAGGATGAAGCAAGGAAAACATAGGAAATGCCTTAGAAGAAAACAATTAAGCCTAGATTGATATTTAGGACATGTTGTAATATTGATTGTAATTTTCCATTAAAGTGTATTAATGAATATGAAACGTTAAAATAAATGTCATGAGCTTTGATGATAACCCAATCATGCCCCGATCACCTTTTCCGCTGCGGGTCAGGGTGTGACAATTTCGCACAGAAAACTTCGCCGGAAGTCGCCGGAATTCTCTGAAAAATTACCAGAAAGTTTCGCCGGAAAACCGAATTCAATCCACCTTTTCTTCTTACCCAAAAATAAGATCATAGAACTCGTACTGACATCACTCCCAGTCACCTTAAACCATTGAAGAATCTCGGTCGCAAGAAATTTCATTCGCCGGAATTCTCTGCAAGTCGCCGGAAAACCGGGACTCTCATATACACGGTAATTACCTCGATGTTTCTGTTTCATTCCATTATAAGACGAATTCTAACACCATTTCATCGCCCAGAATCAACCTCAGACGACATTGCCGGATTTTTCTGTTTTCGCCGGAAAATTTCTGAAAGTTTCAGAATCACGTTGATAACCGGTATGATCATGTAATCTACTGATAGTCGTTACCCAGTGATTCAATTTCACCTTTAATTCATCCAAACTAATTATTGACTCTAACAGCCGAAGGTCACCAGAACAGAGCCGAAGAGCTTCGCCGGATTTTTCTGAAGAAGACGATCTGTTCGGTATTTTCTTTCCCCAAAATCTTCGGTTCAATACTTTTCAATTATTCATCTTGTTCATTAATCGAATTAATCAAGTAACAGTTAGATAACCGTTGCCTGAGTTTTGAACGAAGAAGACGAAGTAGTTATGTTATAAGATTATTTAAAATCGGAATTATAAACGGGTTAGACACACAGTCCAGCGTGTGTGCAAATAAACACATACACGTCGCGAGTTCGATTCCTGTCCCAACCTCATTCGCTGTAATAAAATGCTTTTTTTTTTAAACTGAACCGGGTTAACTCCGTTAGATGTTAAGTATAATAAAAATCTGTATTTTAACCAAGTTAGACACACAGTCCAGCGGTGGACTGTGTGTAACATTAAGTCACAGGTCCCGGGTTCGAGACCTGTTGACGACACCGGTCCGATACATTTAAAACCCTTTTTAAAAATAAATAATTTTCGGATGAATTGATTTAGTGTATAAATATAATTAAAAACAGAAATATTTCGGGTTAGACACGTAGCTTAGTTGGTAGAGCTGCGTGCACGCGTACGGGAGGTCACGGTTCGAGTCTCACCCAACGCACACATATAAACCGACCTAACCGGTCAACGGTCTACGGTCAACGGTCAAAAGTCAACATTTTTTATTATTTTTATTTAATTATTTTATTTAAAAATCAATTAAAAATACTTAAAAATAACATTTTTAAGGTTAGAAAATAGCCTAAAGCTCACAAAAATATATCCAAAAATTCTATTAAAGTTGTTAATAAAATCCATGTATTTACCTTACTTTTTCATTATTACTTATGTTAGTTATTCCTCGTCGATCAATCCTCTAAACTCGTGCGCAATCATCATCATTCACCGAACGCACCCACTGTGAGTGAATCTCTACAAATTCCCCGTTTAAATCACGTTTTTGGGGTGTATCATGTGTCTTACTATTTATTATATTTAAATCATTGTGCATACATCATATTATGAATAAATGTGTATCCAGCCTGTGTAAACTGTTTATGTGATTATTGTATAGATTTAATTTATTATTTTTAGTACATGCAATTTCATAGGCCGCCGCTCCCCATTACATTATGAGCGTTGAGCATGTTCCCCACTACATTATGAGCGTGAACCTGGCGTGCCAACATACGCTCGGCTCCGTTTGATTGAGCCTTGATCGCACAGTTTCATTTATGTTATATATTTATGCAAGTTGATATGTTATTGTATGCTGTTGGTTTGTTAATGTATGTTATTGTTTGTTGTTGTTTGATATCGTATGCTAATTGTTGTTATGGTATGTTTATTTATGTTTGTTCATATATGAATTTTGCACAATTTTTCCATATTAAATACAACCAGAAATAAATAATAAATGTTTTCTAACAAGGTTCACTCGCCAACTTTTTGTTGATCCAAAAACCATTTTTACATATGATACAGGTGAACAGGATGAAGCCAGGAAAACATAGGAATTTGCCTTAGAAGAAAAATAATGAAGTTTAGAAGGATGAATAGAACATGTTGTATTTGTTTGATATGATTGTATGATCTCTTTTAAATTGGAATAATAAATATGAAACATTATAATAAATGTCATGAGCTTTGATGATAACCCAATCATGCCCCGAGCACCTTTTCCGCTGCGGGTCGGGTGTGACATTTACATCCTATCTTGGTTGGTAAATAATTAATTTCTTCTTGAGAGCAAAGACATCTTTAATTGTCAAGAAGAATCTTTCAGTTCTTCATTGTGTTTCACATCATCATTGACTTGGCGTGATCTAACCGGTCATGCCAATCAAATATCATGATCCATAAACTTCTAGTTTATGATCGTAGATGTATTACTTGCACATATGTAATACAAAAGTAAGACACGAGAGAGATATCATTTGAAACTATCATGTTATATCACTATCATTATTTCCACTTATTATTCGCATATCATCACTCCCTTATATTGCCACTTCTGGTGGTCGATCTCATTATGTCTATCATTACAATATTGATAGTCGATCTCATTATTAACTTGGCTATCTTACATTTTCTGATAGTTCGACCTCATTACAAGCTTATGACAACATTTTCAATGATCGTTATACAATCACATTCGCTTCATTGAATGGAGTAGAACCAACCAAGTTTCATGGTGCCATAATATTGCTACTTTAGCATATTTGAGATATGATAAATGGAAATTGTCTGATCTGATTTTTCCTTATAAATAATCTTTTTTTTACATAACACGAATACTCGAATAGATAAGTAACTAAATGTTCGAGTCATGTAAGATCTATCAATTCAATATCTTATGACCTTTTATAACTTGATAATGAGATTTAGAAAGTATGACACTTCAGGTGTCATATCTATATATATATATATATATATATATATTGTTTCATGATAGTAATAACAAACCAACTTTGGTTTAGTTTCAGTAAATGATATCATACAAAATATGAGATATACGTAAAGTCAAGTTACATGCCGTTATAAGTTGCCACATATAAAAGCTCTATGAAATAAAATATTTTTTATGACCATAAATAAATATATATAATTTATGATTCAACTAATCATAAGAATAACTTATACATATAGTTTTCATTCGCATTTGAAACATAAACACATATTTTCATCAGGTACCTATAATAATGTTTTAATAACACTAATAAAAAAAATTTCTTTATACTAATGATGAGAGACCTTAGTTTTTAATAAAGTCTCCATTGTGAAAATTAATACATCATTCCAAATTAAACCATCAACGATAAACAATAATCTACTATGTTAAAAATACGCAACTACTTCTTCTGCAAATGTAAGTTTATTTTGATTTTTTGTTAACCAAAACAATAAGCATAACTTAAGGAGACATGAATAGTCAATGTAATAATTTCCAATTATCGTAACTAGATATATCAAAATTATAATTTTCATAGATAACATGCTACCAAGATCACAAATAAAAAAAACGTTATACCAATTTAATATTTAATATGTATACTTTCTATTCTATATGCAATTATTTATTTATATATAGATAGCATTGAATATAACTATACAACAAGTATTCATAACATATTCATCTAAATAGATTTGGTATACTAAAATATATATATATTATATTTTATTGCACATTCTGAGCCATGATGTGAATAAAAAGATTAAACACAAACATTTTTTACAGTGCAATAATATTTGTATGAAATTACAACTCACAACTTGTGCACCATATAATCTTAGTTACAAAGAATACAAGCATACATGCTATATTAAATGACTGCATGCCAAAACAGTAATAGTATCGACAAGCATGTGAAAAACAATAATAGCATTACCACAAATGACTAAATTAAAAATTATTGTCACATGCTTTGATGATTATATAAAATAATTATTAAACAGTTAATATAATCCGGAAAGGATCAATATTTTAAAGCCTTTCTTAGGTTTTAGGAATAAATATTTTAAAACCTTTTTTAGGTTTTAGGAATAATCCTTTCGCAGATGATAATCCGCAACAGTTAATTTAATCCGGAAAGGATCAATATTTTAAAGCCTTTCTTAGGTTTTAGGCATAAATATTTTAAAACCTTTTTTAGGTTTTAGGAATAATCCTTTCGCAGGTGATAATCCGCAACAGTTAATTTAATCCGGAAAGGATCAATATTTTAAAGCCTTTCTTAGGTTTTAGGAATAAATATTTAAAACCTTTTTTAGGTTTTAGGAATAATCCTTTCGCAGGTGATAATCCGCTTGATTAATTTCTTTAATGCACAAAACTGATTGACTTTTCCCATATATTCGCTAGGCAGTTAATTTCAAGAACTAGAATCGGCATAAAATAAGAGTAAATATCATGTAATAATATCGAGGTTACGTTTATCAACTCGAAGAGAATAACAAGGCATCAACGTTGGATAATGGTTTTGTACCGGAAGTGGTGACCTCCTTTGAATAATCTTGTGAATTGTGATAAACTTTAAAAGCAGTTCGTGCTGATAACGTGTTGTGAAACTAGCCTAATAGCAAAACAATATAGTAGAGATGAAGGGAGAAAGAGATTGATAATTTCATTAATAGGTATGATCTTTACAATAAGATACAATGAATATATAGAGAAGAGTAGTTCTTGGAAATAAATTAACCTATATTAGGAGTTGATAACCATATAATATATAATATTTATAACAAACAGCATATTATGTTTGACTTCAATGATCTTGCTTTTTGTAGTTTTGTGGGTCTCGTATCGAACTTCTGTCTTGATTTTATTTTCTTGTATTTGACTGGGCTGCTTGTGTTTGAATTTGTTGTTTTCTAGTTAACTTTGTGTTGATCTCTATCTATCTTGTATTTATTTTGACTTGAATTCGACTTGTATGGTGATGGGTATGTGTACAGCATATCTTTTAAATTAAACGGAAAAAAATATATAAAGAACATTCACAATTACATTTCTATTTCTATTTCTAACATATACAAAAAGAACATAGCCGGAAATAGTTCTGTCACCCCATTGGTGGAAAAGTGGCGGCAACCCTTTTTTTTACTTTTTTGCTTCTTAAGGTTAGTATAATTATAATTGAGCAGCATCAATAGTACACGTGGTTTTGAGGTATGTATCTGATCAAACAGATTCAACCTCGCTGGTCCAACCAGTTTACGATTTTATCCCCAATTTACAATTACGATCTTGCCCCAGTTCAGAATAAAATTTTACTTTTCCCCCTTGCTCAATAGTACGATTTCCCCTTGGTTTAAAAATATGATTTTGCCCCCCTTTTCAAAAATTATGATTTCGCCCCGAGTTTAAAATTAAGATTTTGCCCTCAGTTTAAAATAAAATTATTCTTTTGCCCTCAGCCAAAAATTACGATTTTACCCTTAGTTCAAAACTACGATTTTGCCCCAGTACAAAATAAAATTATGGTTTTGCCCCTCAGCTTAAAATTAAGAATTTTCCCTCAATTTAAAATTATAAGTTTCCTCACATTTAAAAAGTTACAAATTTTCCTCATTTAAAATTTGTAGTTTTGCCATCATTTTAGTTTTTTGCCCTCAGTTCAAAATTACGATTTTGCATCTTTGACCGGAACCCTAGCCACAAGTTTCAGATCCACCGCTAAATCTGACACTTGTCACTCCCGATCTGGACAAAAGAAGAACAATCAACTTGAAACGCCTGTAATCTGATCGTGGTGGTGGAGCTGGTGGCGGTGTATGGTGGGTAGGGATGGTAATAACGGTGGTGGCAAGGGTTGGTGGGTAGGGGTGGTGTCTGATTGTGGTGGTGGAGCTGGTGGCGGTGTCTAGTCATGGAGAGGTCTAATGGTGGAGGGGTCTGATGGCGGTGGGCAAAAGGTAGAAGACTGTATTTGCTATATGTATGATGAATAAGACATAGAGAGCGTAGAGAGAGAGGGGGAGAGAGAGGATAGATAGAGAAAGAGTTAATCAAATTGGATTTTGTTATATATTATATAAATAATATAATATTTATTCGTAGTTTTACTAAAATACCCTTAGTTTTATATTTAAAGTTACCAAAATACCCTTTCAGTTAGTAAACAATTTGGATGGAGTTAAAGGCGAGGAGCAAAATGGAGAAAACATAGCAACTATTGGAGGAAAATGGCTATTTCTAAAGGTTTGGAGCAAAACGTTAAAACGGCCATACCACAGGGAGTAAAACGGAAGTTTACTCAGAATATTATTTTGTCTCCTTTTCTAAAATTACAATTTCGCTCTGAGTTCAAAATTCGCTTTCGCCCTCAGTTCTAAATAAAAATATTCTTTTGTCTCCGGCTAAATATTACGATATTGCCTTTAGTTCAAAACTAAGATTTTTCCGCAGTTCAAAACAAAATTTTGGTTTTACCCCAGCTTAAAATTACTAATTTGTCCTCATTTCAAAAAATTTGAGTTTGCCCTCATTTAAAAAAAATACGCTTTTGACCCCAGTTAAAATTTGTAGTCTTGCCATCGTTTTAGTTTTTATCTTAGTTGGTTTCTCAATCTAACTTTTGTATCAAGCAGGTGTCTAACACTCGCTCATTATTTCTTACAAATTATTGTTTTGCCCTCAGCTCAAAACTACAGGTTTGCTGTTGTTTTAATTTTTTTTAGCAAAACGATGGTAGTGTTTTAGTTTAATTGGTTGACCCGATGTATTTTTTGTTGAAATCGTGTTATAAGTAGTATGTACAAGTAACTAATCATCATCATCATACTCAGTAAATCCCACCCATAGCATGTATGCATGTATTTGATATATGGTTAATTTTATAAAGAGTCAATTTTAGTAACTAACATTTACTCAGGGGACTATCCGAGTAACAAAATAACAAACCATTGGGAGCATACCTGTTATTTCCAAAAGTTGGGGACTAAACGTGAAACCACAGGGACCATCCGTGCAATTAACTCTTTATAAAATTAACCATATATCAAATACTATTGTATTTTACGAACTTTCCGAGTGAATATGGGTTGTTAAACTGGGTTAACAAACCTTTTCGAATCAGTTTATATGTCGTTAATAAGATTATATTTGTATTGAAATATAAAACAAAAACAATATTCATTCATCAAAATTGTGACTATCTCAAAAAGGGCATGTCCAACTTGAAGGGTGCCTTACCCGTCCCTCATTTTTCTCTCTCTTCTATTTTTCACGGGCTTTCACTCTCTCTCCTTTCTCCCACCATCAGCGTTTCACTGCCCTTATTGTCCGCCTTCCACTCAAGGGCATTTCTCTCTAGTGCAACCCTTTGGAAGGGTGCTGCTAAGTAGGTCACATCCGCCTCCAAAGGCGTTTATCGGAGGTCTTACATACCTCATTTTTTGCGATTTAAGCCTCCTATGTTGTTAATGGTAGAGTTGCACAACCAAACCGGATCTAAACCGATCCATGAAACCGGTTTGAGTATATATACATCAAAATTGCTTTAAGAAAAACTAGATATATAATGCGTTGAAACTGGCTCTAATCCTAACCAGTATGGTTTTCCTATAGAAACCAGTTTCAAATTAAACCATTTGGGTTATAAACCCCACATTAGTTGCTCATACAACCGATATGAGAAAAGCCTCATACCTTGTAATGGATTCAGTCCATAACAGTCTATGGGCCGGGTTAACTACTGGAATCCTTCTTTACATCTAAGATTTTACTTGGTCCGACTTTGTGTTATATATAAAAATGAGTAAACTTCTGTTTTGCTCCCTGTGGTTTGGTCATTTTAATGGTTTTGCCCCAATCTTTTAAAAATAGCCAGTTTACTCCCTGATCTATGAAGCCCTTCATGATTTCACTCCCCGCCTCTAACTCCATCCATATTGTATGTTAACTGAAAGGGTATTTTGGTAATTTCAAGTATAAAACTAAAGGTATTTTAGTAAAACTAAGTATATTATATATTAATAATAATAATATATAACAAAACCATATCTGTTCATCTCTCTCTATACTCTCTCTTTTCTCTCTCTCTCTACCATATCTCTTCTCTCTCTACACAAACCTGCCGGCTGCCACCACCATTAACACCAACACCAACAATCAACCACCTATACCAACCTGCTGCCACCACTAACACCAACAACTAGCACCACCTAATCAACCACCACAACCTGCCATCAACACCAACAGCCACCATTGTACCACCTTCACCGCCGACATCTTCCAAAAAACCTACCACCGCCTACATCTTCCCTAAAAAACCCACCCCGCCGAATCCCACCACCGTCTCTCAAAATCACCCCACCTCTAGACACAAAACTCGATAAAGCAAACACCTAACTCTACCTTCTGTTCTCCCCCCCTCTCTTTCTGACCTCAGCCTCCACCACCACAACCCTACCACCGCCTGCCACCACCACCACAACCCTACCACCGCCTGCCACCACCACCACAACCATAAACTCAATCTGGATCCGTAAAATCCATACCAGATCTACAAACTTGGTTTGAAACCATAAATGAGATCTGTGACAAGATTTGACCGGAAATCACAACTAACCTTGGCCGATTATAAGATCTTTAAGCGGAAGCGACGGCAGCGGTAGTTGGTTTCGATGACTGTGGTGTCGGTTAGCTCCGACGAAGGTGGTACTGAGGTCCGACGGCGGTGATGATTCTTCAACAGAACATTAAGTGGTGGATGTTGGTGTTGGCGGGCTAGTTGTGATAGCAGGTGGTGGTCGTCTTATTGTAGCACTGGGAGGGGGAGTGGTGGTGCTGAGTTCCAACGGCGTTGAATGTTTTGAATGAGCTGTGATGTTGATGATATAATGGCGTTGGATGTTATGAATGAATTTTGATGTTGATGATTTAATATCAGTAAATGATAAAAAGTCAAAAACAAATTCAAGGATTTGATGAAATTGAATAATTGATTTTTATAATTCAAAAATATCTTTATAAGTAAAATTACCAAAATATCCTTACTTGTATGTGACAAGTTACCAAAATACCCTTTCAGTTAACAAACAATTTGGATGGAGTTAGAGGCGGGGAGCGAAATCATGAAGGGCTTCATAGATCAGGGAGTAAACTGGCTATTTTTAAAAGATTGGGGCAAAACCATTAAAGTGACCAAACCACAGGGAGCAAAACGGAAGTTTACTCTATAAAAATAGTAGACTCCCAACATGTCACATGAATTCGTATTTAGAAACTTATTTGAAATAAAACAAAGTTAAACCCAACATTATTTTGTTAGTATAGATTTTTTACAATCATAGTTAAGATTCATTACCACCAAAAGTGAACAATACATCGTTGACATCTCAACTCAATTCGATCCAACCCGTTGCTTGATCCTGCCATTTTGCCAGACCGGTATAATTTTCTTTATTTGAACCAATTAATAACTGCGCATACGTTCCAAGTAACATCAAGTGTGTCTCACATACGCGATCAAACTCTAGTGTATGGACTAGGGTAGTAGCCATATACAAAGTTCACTTGCTAAACATAGTTGAATGTTCATCAGATGCATAGATTACCCCTTAAATATTGTTGTCTTTTGCTGTCTTATCATCTGTAAGCTGTTTTCAGCATAAATAAGCCTGCAAACAATTAATAAAAGTAGAAATTTGAAATAACAAATATTGTGTTTTTTGGTTGGATCCTACTTTTAACAAACTTTGTGTTCGTTATTTTATTGATATGAGATTTAACAGTATATCAAACAGTAAAAATAAGTTAGACCTAAAAGGACATTTTAATTGATTAGAAAAGACTTTTTTTGGGAAATGTTAATTCATAAACTGAGTTTCCAAAAATATGTACAAGATACAAAAGAAAAGATAGGATGTCATTTTTATAAAATGTTACAGTAAGAACTTTGGTTGATTTAGGAGAAAACATGTCTCGGACAATTAGGTTTTTTTTTTTGAACGGCAACAATGATATAAAATCAAAGAGCTAGCGGGGAACTAGCAGGAAACCCCAATACAAAACCCGGATGTTACACCCGAATGCAGAAAACAAACAGAACGGAAAAAATAGAACCCGTATATCCCACCCAAATACATTTCCTTAAACACCCAAAAAAGGATTAATGCACCATTTATACCAATCTATCTTTATACTGTTTGCCCTTTGATTTAGCCATTCAAATGATATGAGCTTGATATCCTCCAATAATCTTTCTGGCCTGCACATCTTCGACTTGAAAATTTGGTTGTTGCGATTTTTCCAAATGCCCCACAATGCAGCGTAAATTATCACTCCGAACACTTTTTTCTCCGTCCTTGGTAGGCTGGTATTTTCCTCCCATTTGAGCAGTTCAATAACTGTTGTGTGTGCTAACATGTTGAATCCGGACCAATTGCTAGCGAGATCCCAAAGACGTTTCAAATATTGGCATCCGATAAAAAGGTGATCGATGCTTTCCAAATTGGCGCTACATAAGGAACACGACAAGGAATTTATACTGATACCTCTGGCAGCCAGTTTTTCTTTAACTGGGAGACGATAGCGAACGAGTTTCCAGATGAAGCATTTGACTTTGAGAGGAATCCAAGGGGACCAGTTTACCATACCTCATTTTCCATTGAGATACTTCTCGATGCCCATTTTCTGCATGATGATGTTGTGAATTTCCCACTGGAATCCATATGCCAGACCCATTTATCCGATCCAGAGCCGCACGGGTATGCCTGGAGAAGATTCTGTAGTTCCTCGATCTCGTGAGAGTGTCGCCGAGCCAATTTGGACGATTTCCAAGCCCAGTTAAACGCTGATATAGATCCATTACTAATCACCAGTCTATGTGAGATGGTACATCTTTTAATATTTTCCATCTCGAACAGGTTTGGAAACAGGTGTTGCAGTGGCGTCAAACCAAAACAAGGACGAGACCAGAACAGAATGTTCGAGCCATCACCCACCGAGACTCGCATGATAGAGCTCAAATTAGATCCTTGGTTGTTTAAAATGGAGGCTGAAGAATTGATGTGACTCCAAACATCCGATCGAGAGGATCTGAAAAGATCTTCCGAAGAATTAAAAGAGACCTTGTGCACATGCTTGATCACCGCCCCCACTGGTTTTCTGACTCTGTTAAAGCTCTCCATTTCCATTTGGCGAGCAAGGCAAGGTTCAAGGTTTTTAAACAGTTCACCCCAAGCCCGCCTTTGCTTTTTGATTATTTTTTCCCAACGAACCCAGTTGATTTTGTTGTTTAGTAGTCCGCTCCCCCATAAGAATTTCCGTCTAATTCCATCCAGAGTCTTAATCACTTTGATCGGAGCCTCGAACATGGATAGAAAATACAGCGAAAGGCTAGTAAGCACTGATTTGACAAGTGTAAGACGGCCGCCAAAAGAAAGAGTTTTGGCTTTCCAGTTATTGAGCTTATTTTTAAACTTTTGTATTACCGGTTCCCAGTTTTTTGCATGCTTCATGTTAGCCCCAAGTGGTAGGCCAAGGTGTTTGATGGAAAGAATTCTCTTTTGCATCCCAAAACAGTAGACATTCATCACTCGGAACACCTATACCAACCAGGCTGCTTTTGTGAAAGTTAATTTTGAGCCCCGACATGAGATAGAAAATTCTAAGCAGCTGTTTCAAATTCAGGAGATTATCCATAGTCCATTCACCCACAAATATTACATCGTCAGCGTACATAGTGTGAGAGATCGACGGACCGTTATTGGGCAGAACTATACCTTTGAACAGACCTTTTTCCACTGCCAAATTAATGAGTGATGATAAAGCCTCCATGGCAATAATAAACAGGAATGGGGAGAGGGGATCCCCTTGTCTTACTCCTCTCTCCATCGCGAACTCCTCTGTGGGGGAACCGTTGACTAGAACTGACGTTCTAGCAGATTGAAAATAACCTTTTACCCAGCTCCTCCAAATGCTAGAGAACCCCATCTTCATGAGAACGGTGTCAATATATCGCCAATTTACTGAGTCAAAAGCTTTAGCGAAGTCTACTTTGAATATGAGCATACTTTTCTTCTCCTTACGCGCCCAAGAATTAATGGCATTAAGTAGGATATGTCCGTCAAGAATATTCCTACCCTTGACGTACGCAGTTTGCTCAAGCCCAATAAGAGAATTAATCACTTTTTGAATTCTGGCAGCTAGTATTTTGCCAATCATTTTTGGCATACAACCAATCAGACTGATTGGCCGATAATCGTCCAAAGAAACCGGGTTCGAGGATTTCGGAATGAGGGCGATAAAAGCCGGGTTGCAACCTTTTGCGATATTCTTTCTTCTACTAAAGTTTCTAGCGAAAGCTAAAAGATCAGGCCCAATAATGTTCCAGAACTTCCTGAGGAAACTAAAGGAAAGTCCATCCGGGCCCGGGCCTTTATCTCCCGCACAGCCCCACACCACAGCCTTGATTTCCTCATTTGAAAACGGACCATCTAACGACGAAGCCTCAGTGGCAGACAGAACATACCTTGTATCAATGGAAAAGTCCAGCCGAACGGGTACTGGCTTTTTTAGAGAAGAAAGAGAGGACAGCTGCCTTGACCGAACACGGATCCATGCACCATTGATCATTTAAAATTAGGCCCTGGATACGGTTGCGAGCCTTGTTTCCATTAATGATACCATGAAAAAATCGGCTGTTTTCATCACCGTCTTTTATCCATTTCAATGTAGACTTTTGTTTCAGATCCTTTTTCTTCCTTCCCCATATTTCATTGAGCTTTTTCTTTGTATCGAGCCTGAGTTTGATCTCCTCCTCAGTTAAAGATGTTATTTCTGCCTTATCTTCGATATCTTTGATAACCGTCTCTAATTCCATAACTGTTTATCACACACCATGCTTTTAGCTCAGATTTGAGCATAATAATCTTTTTACTAAGCACATAATCTGCCCTTCCTTTGATCCGTTCTTTATTCCAAGCCGTCGATACCACAGCTGGAAGTTCCAGATTCGATAACCACGAGTTGAAGAAACGAAATGGCAACGGACCATAATTAATGCAAGAACACATTAGGATTAACGGCCGATGATCTGACCATTTCCTGTCAAGAGCTCTTAAAGACGCAAGGGGCCAGGAGCCTAAAAAAGTGTCACAATCGAGCTTACTTGTTACCAAGGCATCGTCTTTAATCCACGTGTGCGTTGCTCCGATAACCCCGCGAACATTATAAAAGAATTGAAATCTGCCATACTTCTGTCCGGCGTCGGAGGGAAGACCCAGTAACCAGAACGGGACTACCTGAGAACCGACAGTTCTTCCCGCAGGGATCTTTTATCTATGGCCATACACATTTACCAAATTCAAAATTGTCTCACTGTTTTTACTATGGCCAGATATTAAGATGAAATTAGAAGAAACCGGCGTGAAAATGGAGTGTCCCAAATACAACAGAACGCCCAGCTGAACTTGTGGCTAAAGAGCCGCAATTCAAATCCCCTCAAATGGAATGTCATTAGTGTTACATAATTGCGTCTCTTGTAAGCTGATGAAGTTTATCCCAATTCTGTTGTTGAACTCAACCTTATCTTTATCCCCGATACCTCTACAATTTAATGTCAACCAATTCATTGATCAATTGCGATTTAGAAAGAGAGATGGTTATAGAATAACGAGTCATTTGAGAAGAGAAGAAGAAAAAATTATTGAGAAAAAAAAAATAAATAAATGGATATAATTGTAAAACAATAAATAGTTTTTTTCTTATCTTATTTATTATTATGTTTGATTAATTAATTAGTCATCAAGACTATCATCCTTCACAGTAATAATCTTTGCCTACACACATAAAAAGTTATCCTACACATTTCGAAATTTATCCTACACATATTGAAATTTATCCTACACAACTTGTAATTTATCTTACACACCTCGTATTTATCCTACACTATAAATGAATTTTTATTTTTACTTTTTTGGAAAGATATATATCTTAAAATAAGTTACAAATTTAATATAATTATTTATTGAAGATAAAACTACCAAATGATGTATGTAAGTTTACTAATATACCCTTATAGTTACATTAAGTACAAGTATTAAATGAATTCTAAAAAAACCATTCCTATTGGTTGAGATTTATTCTTTTTTCTTCTTACAAAGAATTTCTTCTCATTTGAACCATCCACTATACAATAATACAGTTACATAAACGTCTTATGTATCATAGTTAAAGGAAAAGGTAGATGTGCTAAACAATGTTTACGCGGTTCTCAACCTAAAAATACATATACATGAAAATTCCAAGGGGTATACCCGATACTCGATGGGTAAATACCCGACGGGTAATAGGTCTGGTATGAGTATGGGATAAGCCATACACGGCGCATTGCCATCCCTACTCACAATTCTCTACTTATGATTTGTTATGTATTAAACGCCCCTTATCTGTATGACACGCGCATAGACACATGCACATCGATACAAATACGATACTATTCTACGCCTAAAGATCAACTTAAGTAACCTACCACATACAACCCACTTCTATAACAAGGTAATAAAGACTAAATAATCTATCATCACATAACTTAAATTCAACAGATTAAGTTGCACCGGAGGAATTCTGATACGGATCCACCATGACCCAATAAACAACCGGTTGCCGACCCATACGGTGACCCACTTTGCAGTTTGACTGAACAACATATGGAGGAGTCAAACAACTATCTCAACTTATTTTCCTATATTTATTATGCATGCATTTTTATGTTTTATTAGTCATCCACTATCTCCATGATACCTTTGCATTATCATCCATGATCCCATTATCTAGGAAGCATCCATCATGCACGTTTATTTCAGTTACATAGGGTTTCCTTCTATTTAAGCAATTGTTGAATTAATGAAGAAGACAAGAAAATTGGCAGCAAACTTACGAATTGTTTTACTTACTTTCAGTTCAGTGTTTTTTTTTTTTTAATATTTTGGGAGATCGCCGATCTCGAACTCGGCTCTATCAAATTCCTTCTTTTTCTTCAAGTCTTTCGTTGATACGTTCAATGTGACTGCCTGTTAGTATATATTAACCGTGCCTGCGGGCGTACGTTCTTTCTCCTATGAATCAAATAACACAGTTATCAAGAGGTATCAATGACATTCATACTCATAAACTTCTAGACAGCTATAACCACATCAAAGCCCCCTAATTATGATCGTTAATCGTTTCTTGTTCAAGTGTTTTGCCCTTTTGATCCATCCATCAATTAATCATCAAGCGATCTATCTTGGTTTAAAAAGCCGCTTGAATGCAAGGCGACCTAATGCACATAGGCTTGTACTTCAGGCTACAGAAAAGCAAGGGGTGTACAGAAAGCACACCTAAAAGATCTTCAAATAAATGTAACTCTATCATATAACTCGTTTGTATCAAATAAATGTATCAAATCCTGTCTTTCATGATCGAACAAAACATTTGAAATACACATTTTCTTTCTTCGGGAACAAATCTCAACTGATATAAGCAAGCAACTAGCTGATATATTTACAAAAGGTCTGCAACTGATATAAGCAAGCAACTAGCTGATATATTTACAAAAGGTCTGCTCGTGCACCAACTGATTTCTGAACAACTATGTTTGGATTATCAAATTGAGGGAGTGTTAAAAATTACACATCACATTAGTAGGGGTATCCTATAGAGTCTCCTAAATCTAGGAAGGGTACAAATACACAATGGATCACAAATATAACACAATGCCGAGGGAAAAAGACAATGAATCGCAAAGAACACAATGATTAAAAAACCACAATGCCAATTAAAAGTTCACAATGATCTGTAAAAAAAATTTAAATCTATAAGCTAAAAATCTAAAAGCCAAAACCCAAAATCTAAGATCGTAGAGTTCGACGAGGCGGTTCAAATACCGCTAGAATGAGTTCAGTCGAAGTCCGTTTGATACCCTTCCTACAACTTTCTACCTTTAGGAGGCTTTGTGTACTTAAACCCAATCCAGTTTTATAATCCAACAAATATATATTAGTCTTTTCTAATATTTATGTTCTTTTCTTTCTTGCATGATGGGCCATGGTTTTTATTCGACTTTTTTACTTGGATTGTGCTTAATTGGCCCCTTGGATTGGGCCTCAAATTTTGTATGTGAGTTGAAGAATTTCTGCTCCTTTTTCTTGTCTTCCCCGTTGAAGTCGCTGGTGATACTGATTTCCTAAAAGTCGCGAGATACGCGACTTTCCCTTTGGTGCTATGATCCAGCCTGTTCTCTCCCGTTGCTAGCTGTTGATAGGTGGTGGTTTCCATGCTTATTGGCATCTGCTTGGAGTATATGTTTGTGGTTCACGCCCTTGGTTATTCGTATTGATATATTCGTCTAGTTCAAGAGTTAATCTCTGTTTACGGATCATCAATCATTCAAGAGTTAATCTCTGTTTTCGGATCATCAATCGTTTTTGCTAAGTCTAGTAGTCGTCTTTTCATTGTTGATTTATTCAAATTCGACTTCTATGAATGCATCTGACTTATAATCGGTGTTTTGATCTTGAAATTTCTATAAAAAAACATTGTTATATTTTGACATATATTCATCTAAATTCTTGAGTGATTATATAAAACATATCATTTCTATTGGTTCAGGCCCCTTTGATCACACACAACACACACGTAATATGTATATGAATACTCACTTTATTCAAGAAAAGGGGTACATCCAGAAGAAATAATACAACCTATTTATACTAAAGTAATAAACACATAAACCTCACATGCAAATAAACTAAGTCCACGTCTCCCTAAAATCAGCAACGAATTTGCAACATTCTCTTTTCCAAACGTGTCCCGTAAAGTCCATTTTCAGCTCCTACTATTCTGGTCAACCAAGACCAAGTCATTTTACTCAATAGATGAAGTGTACCAATCACCTGTAACCCGATAACATGCCGAACCATGACCCGTTTCTATTCGGTTGCCCACTTAAACAAAACCGGTAACCGATATCCGTTGACTCCGTTCTTTCTGGTTGCTTAATCCTTTTGCTGTCGAAGTCGCTAATGGCAAGACCATTTCCGTTGACTCCGTTCTTTCTGGTTGCTCTCTAATCTTAAACGATCATAAGTTTTCCATTGACCTCATATCTATGCAAATGGGTAGTTTTGACATCATAGTAGGCATAGATTGGCTTAAGCGAGTACGTGCCGAAGTTGTTTGTTCCGAGAAGTTCATTCGTCTTCCCCTACCTCAAGGTGATTCCCTACACGTCTATGGCGAGAAGCCTTCTAAAGGCCTTAAGCTAATGTCGTGTATCCGAGCTCGCAAATACTTACGCAAGGAATACTTTGCCTTTTTGGCCAACGTTGTGGAAAAGAAAGACAAAGGTCCAAGTCCAAGTGACGTTCCTGTCGTTTGTGAGTTTCCTTCTGTTTTTCCCAAGGATCTTCCTTGTCCTCCGCCTCCTCGAGCCGTTGATTTTCGTATTGACCTCATTCCTGGCGCAACTCCTGTTGCGAAGGCTCCCCATCGTTTAGCACCTTCGGAGATGCAGGAGTTATCGAGCCAACTACAAGAACTTCTTAATAAAGGCTTTATACGCCCTAGCACTTCTCCTTGGGTCGCTCCCGTACTCTTTGTCAAGAAGAAGGATGGATCATTTCACATGTGTATTGACTATCGTGAGCTCAACAAGCTCACAGTCAACAACCGCTATCCTCTTCCTCGCATTGACGATCTCTTCGATCAATTACAAGGTGCAATTTGCTTTTCAAAGATTGATCTCCGTTCTGGTTATCATCAACTTCGGGTTCTCGAAGAAGATGTACCTAAAACCGCTTTCCGCACACGATATGGACACTATGAGTTCGTGGTCATGCCTTTTGGTTTGACTAACGCACCCACCGTATTCAAGGACCTTAAGAACCGCGTGTGTAAGCCGTTTCTGGATCGTTTTATCATTGTATCATCGACGATATTCTCATCTATTCCAAAACGAAAGAAGAGCATGGACGACATTTGCGTCTCATTCTTCACCTTTTGCAAACCGAATGTCTTTATGCCAAATTCTCCAAGTGTGAATTTTGGCTAAAAGAGGTTTAATTCTTGGGTCACACCGTCAACGAACTCGGTATTCATCTTGACCCCGCAAAGATAGAAGCTGTTAAGAATTGGATTGCACCTAAGTCGCCTTCTGAAATTCGTTCGTTCCTTGGCTTAGCTGGATATTATCGCTGTTTCATCTTGAACTTTTCAAAGATCGTTGTTCCGTTGACTTCGTTGACTCAAAGATAAAACTTTTGTTTGGGGTCCCGAACAAGAGGAATCTTCCCAAACTCTCAAGGACATGCTTTGTAATGCTCCTATCCTTACTCTTCCTAATAGAAACGACGACTTTGTCGTGTATTGCGATGCCTTTAACCAGGGTCTTGGTTGAGTTCTCATGCAACGAGAAAAAGTAATCGCGTACGCGTCAAGGCAACTCAAAATTCATGAGAAAAAACTATACTACGCACGACCTTGAACTTGGTGCGGTTGTTTTGGCATTAAATATTTGGCGACACTACCTTTATGGTACCAAGTGTACGGTCTTCACCGACCACAAGAGCCTACAACATATCTTTGACCAAAAAGAACTCAACATGCATTATCACTGTTGGGTAGAATTGTTGAACGACTACGATTGCGACATTCGCTACCATCCTGGTAAGGCGACTGTTATGGCCGATGCACTTAGTCGTAAAACTCATTTTATGAGTACTTGTTGCTACCAAATTGTGGGAAACCTTCTTGACCTCATTCGCGACGCTCAACATTCGGTCATATGTGAAGGCTATCTCGAGTCTGAACTGAAAACCGGTGACCAGCGTCCATTGTTGCTAAGGCTGATGGTATCTTTTACTTCAACAATCGTATGTGGATCCCCGACCGTAACTCCCTTCGGACTACCTTGATGGGTGAAGCCCATAAATCCCGATACTCCGTCCATCCTGGAGCTGATAAGATGTACCACGATTTGCGTGCATCATATTGGTGGCCTGGGATGAAACACGATATCGCTCTCTACGTGTCCAAATGCCTTACGTGTTCCAAGGTCCAGGCAGACCATCAACGTCCCTCTGGTCTGCTCGAACAACCTGAAATTCTCGTATGGAAATGGGAGAGCATAGCCATGGACTTCATCACAAAATTACCTCGTACTACCTCGGGTCACGATAGCATTTGGGTTATCGTTGATCGTCTGACGAAATTCGCTCACTTCCTTGCCATTTGTGAAGATTACAAAGTTGAGAAATTGGCTCGTATCTATACGGATGAAATCATTAGTCGCCACGGTACTCCTCTTGATATTATTTCTGATCGCGATGCTCGTTTCACTTCTCGCCTTTGGCAAACTATCTAATCCGCCCTTGGCACTCGTTTGAATCTTAGCACCGCTTTTCATCCTCAATCTGACGGTCAGACCGGGCGTACTATCCAAACTCTAGAGGATATGCTTCGATCATGCGTAATCGATTTTGGCGGCAACTGGGATTCGCACTCACCCTTGGTAGAATTCTCATACAACAACAGCTATCACGCAAGTATTCAAATGGCTCCATTTGAAGCATTGTATAGTCGCAAGAGCCGTTCGCCTATTTTTTGGCACGAGATCGGAGACGTACAACTCACCGGTCCCGAACTAATACAAGAGGCGACGGACAAGATCCTGCAAATACGTGACAACTTACTCAAAGCATGAAGCCGACAAAAGAGTTATGCTGATAGAAGACGTAAGCCCTTGGAATTCAATGTTGGTGATCAAGTACTCCTCAAGGTATCACCTTGGAAAGGAGTTGTTCGTTTTGGTAAGAAAGGCAAGCTCGTTCCTCGCTATGTAGGTCCTTTGAAGATTCCCGAAAGGATTGGCAAGGTAGCGTATCGACTGGATCTATCTCAAGCGCTCCACAATGTTCACCCAGTCTTCCACGTTTCAAACTTGAAGAAGTGTTTAGCTGAAGAAGGACTTCAAGTCCCACTCGAAGATCTTCAAATCAACAAAACATTGCAATTTTGTGGAAAAAACCAGTCGAGATCATGGACCAAGGGACCAAGCAATTAAGGCGCAGTCGAATCCCTATCGTGAAGGTTCGATGGGAAGGAAAACGTGGCGCTGAGTTTACTTTGGAACTCGAAAGCGATATGAAGACTAAGCATCCACATCTATTCGTTACACCTTTCTAAATTTCGGGACGAAATTTCCTAAAGGAGGGGAGATTGTAATGCTTCGCCTTCCGCAACTTTCTATTTTTAGAAAGGACGAATCGGAATCCTATTTTCGGAAATTTTTTGTCTTATAATTGTATCTCGTTTTCGAATCGTTGTAAATCCGAGACTTGATTGTAATGAAATTTATATTTTATGCGAGATAGACATTATATATTCACTGATTCGTGCATACATTCATTACATGATTTCTAAACATGAATTAAATCGTAAATCCTTATCGTGTATTGATAATGTGTACACGCTTCATTCACACGAGACACTTGATTATTCGATCGCAAAAAGTATAATTATGAAATCTACACTTGTAACCATCTTGGGAATTTTTAAAACTTTAAAACACGCTCTTTTCGCTAATAAAACTCTAACTTATGAGGTTCATACTCCTGAAATAACTTGTCACATGATAATACATGTTATGTACATAATACATAACATCTATTAACCTAATATATAACATTAAATAACAAAAAATAAGAAAAAAATAAAAAATGGCAGCCCCTATTTTTCAGCTTTGGGCTAGGTTTAGTGGACTAGTTTCAAGTCTAAACTCCCCCAAATCTTGTCCAAAGCCCAACCCACTTAAACCCTAATCCCTTCCCTATATAATAAACACTTCCCCACTCCTTATTCCACTTTTGCAAGCCTCCAAACACTTCAAAAACTCTCCCAAACTCAGCTGAGTTTCAGCCACGTTTTTTAGAGTTCCAGCCATAAAAAATGAGTTTTAACTCACTTCTACTTCAATTTTCTTCCTGTTTCTTCTTCTATAACACTTGTACAACCTATAGGAAGGTTCTCACAAGTTTGCTTGGGCAAATTAAGGTGAAACCTCACCATTTTTTAGGTCCAAAGTGCACCTAAATTCTGCTCATTTTCATCTTTTTGATTCTTCATGTTTTGGAAGAAAACTCATGTTTTCTTCATACATTCTTATGTCCTAATGCTCATAATCACTTGTATGGTTAGTTAGGCTTAAAAACAAGGGTGTGACATTCAAATTTAGAGGATTTATCCTCATAAACTTTCTGTTTTCATGGAGCTTTAAGCTCACAAGTGATGCAAGTCTTGAACTTGTTCATGTGTGTCTACCTTGGTTAGCTTGGGCTATCCTAACTCTAAGACCACACATCACTTGATGATTTTCATCATTATCCCAAGTTAGTTTGCTAGCTTGAAAGTTTCACAACCCCATCTAGCCTTTGACGTGTGTCAAAGTGTGCTCATGGGTTGTATTTCACTTGGCTACTTGGTATCATGGAGACACATCTTTACATTCATGTTATTTACTTTCTTGTATGTTATTATCTTGTTCTAAGACCCTCCTTGTTACCTTTGGTGACTCGTGAAGTGGTGAACAATCATATGAGGTCCAAAGTGGATGGTTAATCCTCCCACCTCCTACTTGACTTACATGATGCTAAGAGGTTCCAAAGTGGATGGTTCATCCTCCCACCTCCTACATGATTATATAACTATATGGAACTATATTATATCCTAAAACCGAAACCTTGATAATGAACTTATAATCAACTATCAAGTTATTAAGTTTAACACTAAAGTATGTAATTCCTTGTCACGATTCTAATAGGTCCCGAACCTATGAAATCACATCCAACCCGTAAAAGTTACTATAGTGTCAAGAACGAGTGTTACATCCTAGTGAATATTTTCGTATCATAATTTTTATCAAACTTATTTTAATCATTCTCGAATACTCCTCATCTCCCGTCTAAACTATATACTCATACGCCTCGTTTCCTCTTGTAGGATAATTCGGCGTCATCCTCGAACCAACGTCTTCACGGACTATCAAGTGTAGAAAATACTAACAAACTGTGAGTACACTCGACCCACTTTCATTTATAACACTCTTGGGTGTAACATGTTTTTACTTATACAAAATCACGAACACTTAAACTTTATGAAACACACAAACAATCCTATACCCATGAATACTTGAATCATATACTTGTTGCTTTTCTTGGATATTCGTTATGCTATGCTTTAGTCATTAACTATTTTTAGCCTTCGTTTGACATGCATAGCGCTATAGGAATTCACGCATCCACCTTCATCGTGTTATTCGTGAGGTCATGTTAAAACATCATGATTGCGTTAAGGGTTTGATTATTAGTATTGCATGCCTTGATATTGCTCTTGTGTAGATTTAGTTGCCATGGGGATTGTTTAAACTTATTCCTATACGTATGCTATGCCTAAACTTGTGTACTCGCCTTTGCTTTCGCATTGACATTATTTTAAAACATGTTACAGGTCGAAGGAGATGATGCTATGAAAACAATATAGCAAGGACTAGATACACACAAATTAGACGTTAGGTTTAATGTTGATGTATCAATTTTGTTATGACTTTGCAAATGTTATGTTGTTTCTTTGTTTTATTACATTGATGTATTTGACAACTTTTATGAAATGAAATACGGTTTAATTAGTTATTGTCACTTATTAATGTTGTAAGCAATGAGCAATCTCGTTTTTGTCTCATCCCGATGTTTCCGCCATCGGTTGGGGTGTGACAATACCTCTTGCTCGCTTACTCATTTTGTTTTTATTCTATATGCTTGAAGTTAGTTTGTACCAAGTATATAATGATTTTGTATGCCTCTAGTTTTATCTAGGGAAGACTTTGTACTGCTATTATTTGTGATAGTGGATTTGAAGCGGCTTTAGTAGTCCCGTGGTTTTTACTCTCCTTTTTTAGAGGATTTCCACGCTAAAATTCGGTGTATCTTTATTATTACTTTTATACCATTTGTTTGCACCCTCATAGGTTCATTCGGTTTGGGAAAATTTTTGGTCAAACGAAGTTTGCTTTCGCGTTTTAGTTTTACCATTTGGGACCAGTTGCGCGTTTTTCCCATCAGAGTTTGGCTCTTGTTACTGGGTTGAAACTTGTTTGAACGATGGAAACTAATACAAGGAGGATTGTGAATTTGAATGGTTCTAATTATCATGTTTGTAGAGGCAAGATGGAAGGTCTCCTTTATGTGAAAGATTATTATATGGCTGTGTTTAATACCGATAAACCAGAAGGTAAAACAGATTAAGAATGGAATATCTTGTACAAAAAGTTTGTGGCTATATTTTCCAGTGGGTTGATGATAATGTTTAGAACCATATTAGCAGGGTGAATCACGCTCGTACTTTGTGGAACAAGCTTGAGGAGTTATATGCTCGGAAGACCGGAAACAATAAACTATTCTTGATTAAACAGTTGATAAATCTGAAGTACAAAGAAGGAACTCCTGTTACTGATCATTTAAATGTTTTTCAGGGTATCATTAATCAGCTTGCAGGAATGGGTATTAAGTTTGAGGACGAGATACAAAGCTTATGGCTTCTAGGTACTTTACTGGATTCTTGGAAGACTTTTAGGACATCATTGTCCAACTCTGCAGCTAATGGTGTTATCACTATGGAAATGGCTAAAGGCGGTATTCTAAATGAAGAAATGAGACGAAAATCATAGGGTTCCTCTTCACATTCAGATGTCTTAGTCACAGAAGGGGGAGAAGTCAAAGTAGAGGTCCGAGCAACAAGGGAAGCATCGTAGTAAGTCTAGAGGTAAGTTTGCTGATTATGAGTGTCATCATTGTGGTAGGTGTCACACCCCGACCCGCAGCGGAATAAGAGTCGGGGCATAATTGGGTTATCACCAAAGCTCATGACATTTACTAATATGTTTCATATTTAATAAAGTCAAAGTTACATTTCAAAAATCCAAACATGTTCATTCAATACAAGGAAAATAAGCCAAGCATAACAATCCCAACACTAAATCGTTTTATTCTTCTAGTCCAAGTCCTATGTGTTCCTAGCTACAGCTGCTTCACCTGTATCATGTGTAAAATGGGGGTTTTTGGGTCAACATAAGTTGGTGAGTGAACCTTATTAGATAAACATTTGTTAATGAATTTATGGTTAGTTTATCAATGAAAAATTGTGCATAATCATAGATGAGCAAATGTAAATAATCAAGTAATGGCAAATAGCAGTCACAACTATAACATACAATAACACATGGCAGCATACATGAACATACCAACATCATACTGTAAATAACATAAATGAAACTGTGCGATCAAGGCTCAATCAAACGGAGCCGATCGTATTGCATGTACTGAAAATGAAAATGTATGTGCGATCAAGGCTCAATCAAACGGAGCCGATCGTATGTGGGCACGCCAGGTTCAACCTCATAATGAGATGGGGAACATGCTCAACGCTCATAATGTAATGGGGAGCGGCGGCCTATGAAATTGCATGTACTGAAAATAATAAACTTGCATCCAACAATAACAACACAACAGGAAACAAACTGTATACACTAGTTCATGATATGATGTATGCACAATGGTTTAAGTATATAATATATATACCAAGACACATGATACACCCAAAACGTGATTAAAACGGGGAATTTGTAAAGATTCACTCACATTGGGTGCGTTGGATTGGAGATGGTGAGATGCGCACGAATTAGATGAACGGAACAACGAGAAATACTAACCTAAATAATAACGGAAAAATATATTAAACGAGTGGATTTTATTAAGGATTTTAATGAAACTTTTAGATATATTTTTGTGAGTTTATGGCTATTTTCTATATTTAAAAATGTTATTTTTAAGTATTTTTAATTAATTTTTAAATTAAATTAAATAAATAAAAAATAAAAAAAATTGTTTATTTAGCGTTGACCGTTGACCGGTTCGGTCAGCGAATTAATCTGCGCCGGGTGAGGCTCGAACCCGAGACCTCCCGTTCGCGTGCACGTAGCTCTACCAACTGAGCTACGTGTCTAACCCGATATAATCTTGTTTTTATTTATACTTATACACTTATTCAGTTCACCGGAATTCTCTTTAATTTCAAAAACATTTTAATTCAACGGACCGGTGTAAGTGACGGGTTTCGAACGCGCGACGTATGGTTCATGTTGCACACAGTCCACCGCTGGACTGTGTGTCTAACCCGGTTATTATCTCGGTTTTTATTATACTTAACAACTAACTGAGTTAACCCGGTTTAGTTTTTTACCAAAAAGGCATTTTATTACACAAGGTGTGCGTGGAGCAGGGATCGAACTCGGGACGTGTATGGTTTTTGTTTGCACACAGTCCACCGCTGGACTGTGTGTCTAACCCGTTTATAATTCCTATTTTAATTAATCTTATGTCATCACTGAACTCTTCTTCTTCATTACAAATGCAGACATCAATCAAAACAACCGATACGCGATTAATTTAGTTAATGAACATGATGTCCAGTTTGAATGCATTGAACCGAAAAGTTTGGGGAAAGAAGATACCGAACAGATCGTCTTCTTCAGAGAATCCGGCGAAACTTGTCGGCTCTGTTTTTGGAACCTTCGGCTGTGAGAATCAATTAACAGGTTTAAGGGATTAGATGTGAAATTGAACTAATAAGTATTGATTATCAGCACATTGGAATGAGCATACCGGTAATCAACGAGTTTCCGACAATTCCAGAAGTTTTCCGGCGAAAACAGAAAGTCCAGCAATGTCGTCTGTGGTTGATTATGAGCGATGGGTTAATGTTAGTAAGGTTCTAACAATTGATTGAAACAGTAAAGTAGAAGTATTTTACCGGTTTGAGTTGAATACGGTTTTCCGGTGACTTTTGCAGAAAATTCCGGCGAGATGATTTAGGCGTTCTGATGGTCTGAAAATGCGACGAAAATGAAATGGAGTATTGGTATGATATCTCTGAGTCGCGAGAGTGGTCTGAAGTTTGTGTAATTCTGGACTTGATGATTTTTCGGTTTTAAAAACCGACAATGATGAGTCTTTAAGTTTAATCAATTTCCGATTTGATTAAAAACCGTCGGTGCATCGGTTATAAACTGAATGTGTGAATAAACAACGAATTGACGATTGGTTTGCCGATTACCGTTTCTCAGATAGCGCAACCGGTTTTAACTGGGTTTGTGTATAAATTTCATTTGTGTTTCTAGAGTTAGCAGAAAACACAATGTGGCGGAGTGGTCTTGGGAGTGAGTGTTAAGTTGCTGAAGTGTGTCTTGGCTGACCCGGGTTCGAGTGCCGGCAGGATTATAATTTTTTTATTTATTTTATTTTAACTTTTCATTAAATATAATTTTTATAGTTTAGTTTATTTATTAATTATGTATTGTTTCAAAATAATCATAAATATTCGACATAACTTTTATAACTTGATATTCGATTACAAAACGGAGCGGGTTTTGAAAACCCGATTTTTACAAATGTTATAGTAGGAAAGGACACACTATTAAATTTGCAGACAACTAAAGAAGGAGAACAAGAAGGCTAATTACAACAATCAAAAGAACAACCATAAGAAATATGAGGGTGGAAATGATATTGCTGAAGTTAATGCTGCTACTGAAGAGTTCTTTATTTGTTATGATTATGATATGGTGAACATTGCACATGATGATTCGAGTTGGGTTGTTGACAGTGGTGCTACATGCCATGTGACGTCACAAAGGGATTTTATTCATCTTATACGCCCAGTGACTTTGGGGTTGTTAAGATGGGTAATAACGGGCTATCAAAGATTGTAGGTGTTGGGGATGTTTGCTTGAAGTTTGACACTGGATGGAGTTGGTTTTACACAATGTAAAACTTGTTCCAGATATTAGACTTAATTTGATCTCTGCAGTTTACTTGATGATGATGGTGTCCATAGTACCTTTGGTGATGGTATTTGGAAACTCACTTGTGCTTCTTTGATCGTGGCAAGAGGTAAAAGAAGTTCAAAGTTATACAGAACGCATCCGAAGATCTCCAACGATTTGGTCAATTTGTTAGTGAATGCTGGTATGACCGACTTGTGGCATAGGAGACTTGCTCACATGAGTGAAAAAGGGATGTTTGTTTTGTTGAAGAAGAATGCCTTGCCTGATTTGCATGATGTTCATTTGAAGAAGTGTTCTCATTGTCTGGCCAGTAAACAAAGAAGATTTTCTTTTAAGAGTCATCCTCCTCATAATAGAGATAATATACTTGATTTAATACATTCGGATGTTTGTGGTCCTATGAAGACTAGAACACTTGGGGGTTGCTTGTACTTTGTCACTTTTATCGATGATCATTCGAGAAAAGTTTGGGCCTATACTTTGAAGTCTAAAGATCAGGTATTAGATGTGTTTAAGCAGTTTCATGCCTTAGGTGAGAGACAAACTGAGAAGAAGCTCAAGTGTATTCGGACAGATAATGGAGGTGAATACATTGGTCTTTTTGATGCTTATTGTAGAGAGAAACGCATTCAGCATCAAAGACACCTCCAAAGACACCACAACTGAATGGTCTAGCAGAAAGGATGAATAGAACCTTGGTTGAAAGGGTTAGATGTTTGCTATCACATGCAGGGCTGCCTAATTCCTTTTGGGGTGAAGCTTTAAATACAACGGTAAATATTATTAATCGTACTCCTTTTGTTCCTTTGTATTTTGATGTTCATGACAAGGTTTGGAGTGGCAAAGATGTTTCATATGATGATTTGTCGGTCTTTGGATGCAAGGCTTTTGTGCATATTTCTAAAGATGAAAGAATGAAGCTTGATATAAAGAGAAAGCCATGTATATTCCTTGGTTATGTGGGAGATGAGTTTGGATACAGGTTTTATGATCCAATCTCAAAGAATATCATAAGAATTTTCGATGTTGAATTATTGAAGTTCAAAGTTTGAAAGATATTGAGAAGACAAAGATAGTTCCTCAATATACTGATGATCTTACAGATTTGGATCCAGTTCCTCCACAGCACTCTGAGCCGCATAATGAAGATGATAATCAATATAATGAACAACATGGTACCGATAATTATGTTCTGAAGCATCAGGAGTTAGATGAGGGTTCTCATCTAGAGCTTTAAAGAACAAGTGGGTCTACAAAGTGAAGATTGAAGATCATACCTCATCACATAGGTACAAATCTGGATTGGTGGTTAAAGGGTTCAGTCAAAGAAAGGGCATTGATTTTGATGAGATTTTCTCTCTAGTCGTGAAAATGAGTTCCATTTGGGTGATTCTTGGTTTGGTAGCTAGTCTTGATCTTGAGGTTGAGCAAATGGATGTTAAAACAACCTTCTTTCATGATGACTTGGATAAGGAAATTTATATGGAGCAACCTAATGGTTTTCAGGTTAAATAAAGAAGATTATGTTTGTAAACTTCAGAAAAGTCTTTATGGGTGTTAGGCCCTTAAGGTTTATACATTAGTTAATTAATTGGTGTTGGGCTAGTTTGTTTGTTTATTAAAGTTGGCTTGTATTTGAATGGGCTTAGGAGCTAATGGGCTTAGGGTTTAGGGGGAGTGGTGGACTAAACCCTCCCTATAAATAGTTAATGATGTTTAGGGTTTGGGTGGTTCTTTGGGTTTTGGCCATAACTTGTATTGGACAATCTTTATTGTATGCAAGTTAACCATTGAGTCATCTTTCTACTTCATCTTTATTTCTTTTGCTTGAATCAAGTTTGATTTTGTGATTCCGCCGCCAATCAAACTTTATGTGATATCCTTGTAATCTCGTTTTGGGACTTACAATGGGTTCAAGCAAGCACCAAGACAGTGGTACAAGAAATTTGAGTCTGTTATGGGGAAGCAAGGCTACCGAAAGATAATTTCAGATCATTGTGTTTTCTTTCAGATGTTTGGTGATGATGATTTTATCATTTTATTACTTATGTTGATGACATGTTGATTGTAGGCAAGAATGCAGAGAGAATTGAAGAAGGAATTGAGCAAGTCGCTGTTTTCTATGAAAGACTTGGGGCCAGTAAAACAGATTCTTGGCATTCTGATTACTAGAGAAAGAGCTTCAAAGAAGTTACACATGTCACAAGAGAAACACATTGAGAAAGTGCTTTGCAGATTCAACATGGCTAAGGCCAAAGCGGTTAGTTCACCTCTTACTCCCAACTTTAAACTAACCGATAAAGATTGCCCTTATTCTAAGAAAGAGACTGAAGAGATGGATAGAGTTCCATACGTGTCACCGGTTGGAAGTTTGATGTATGCAATGGTGTGTAACAGAGCCGATATTGCCCATGCAGTAGGTGTTGTTAGTTGTTTTCTGTCAAATCCAGGTAAGAAGCATTGGGATGCGATTAAGTGGATCCTTAGATATCTACGTGGAACTTCCAAATTTGGTATAACATTTAGGAATGAAGAGCCGATGCTTGTTGGTTATACGGATTTTGATATGGAAGGAAATAAAGACAACATGAAATCTACTCCTGGATATTTAATGACTTTTGCAGGGGTAGCTGTGTCTTGGCAGTCAAGACTGCAAAAGTGTGTTGCTTTGTCTACTACAGAGGCGGAGTATATGGCAGCAAAAAAATCATGCAAAGAACTATTGTGGTTGAAGAGATTTACACAAGAGCTTGGCTTTATGTAACAACGTTACGTGGTCCTTTGTGATAATGAAAGCACTATTCACCTTGCAAAGAATTCTATGTTTCATAAAAGAACAAAACATATTGATGTTAGGTATCATTGGATTAAAGATGCTATATATTGAAGACAAGCTATTTGAACTTGAGGAAGTTCATACTGATGATAATGGTTCTAATATGTTGACTAAAGCTTTAGCAAGGGAAAAGCTGAAGGTATGTTGCTCCATCGCTGGGATGACGAACTCTTTGTCATAAAAAAGGGAGATCTATTGGGTTTTTTTGCCCATAAGAAAGCCCAACCCATCTCATAGTACATGGGTTGTATTAATAGTTTATTTTATAGTAAATAAAATTGAAAACAAAACGATGACAAAATTAGTTTTGCTTTGACGTCAAGAAAGCAAAAATTTGCCTCCAAAATGGTTAACTAATTTTGGTTGATTTTCTTTAGGCCACCGACCGAAGTCTAACGCAAAGAAAGAAAGAAATTGTGGTGGTGCCTTTTGTGGGCTTGGTGTATTCTCTTGCAAGAAACAAAATAAAGGGTTTGTATTGTTCATTGTATGCTAGACGAAGGAAAAGAAGAATACAATTCTCATACTTTGGGTTTTTTTTAAGATAAAAGACGTAGCAGAGATCGCTAATTCCTCGTGTTGATACCTCTTGCTTGCTTACTCGTTTTGTTTTTATTCTATATGCTTGAAGTTAGTTTGTGCCAAGTATATAATGATTTTGTATGCTTCTAGTTTTATCTAGGGAAGACTTTGTATTGCTATTATTTGTAATAGTGGATTTGAAATGGCTTTAGTAGTCCCGTGGTTTTTACTATCCTTTTTTGAGTGGTTTTCCATGCTAAAATTTGGTGTCTCTTTTTTATTACTTTTATATCATTTGTTTGCATCCTCACATGTTCATTCGAGTTAGGAACTTTTTTGGTCAAACGAAGTTTGCTTCCGCGCTTTAGTTTTACCGTTTGTGACTAATTGCATGTTTTTCCCATCCGAGACAAGATAACATGAAAAGAAGTTTCTCTTAAACTTGTTATATCATACACTGAAACTTACATCAAAGAGGGTTAAATACCCGAGAGATCACAAAAGTGTTGAAAAGCTTATTTGTAACACCCTGAATGAAGATGGAAACATCGAGGCACCACAAAAATAGATTGTTCAATATCACATGGAACTAAAATTTAAATATTTATTAATTTGAATCATACAATATATCAACAAAAGAAAGTAATACAAAGTAATCCGTATTAAATTAATCTAAGTCCAGATAAGCTTCCTATGTGAGTAGTAATTGTATTCTATATGCTTGAAGTTAGTTTGTGCCAAGTATATAATGATTTTGTATGCTTCTAGTTTTCTCTAGGGAAGACTTTGTATTGCTATTATTTGTAATAGTGGATTTGAAACGGCTTTAGTAGTCCCGTGGTTTTTACTATCCTTTTTTGAGTGGTTTTCCATGCTAAAATTTGGTGTCTCTTTTTTATTAATTTTATATCATTTGTTTGCATCCTCACATGTTCATTCGAGTTAGGAACTTTTTTGGTCAAACGAAGTTTGCTTCCGCGCTTTAGTTTTACCGTTTGTGACTAATTGCATGTTTTTCCCATCCGAGACAAGATAACATGAAAAGAAGTTTCTCTTAAACTTGTTATATCATACACTGAAACTTACATCAAAGAGGGTTAAATACCCGAGAGATCACAAAAGTGTTGAAAAGCTTATTTGTAACACCCTGATCGAAGATGGAAACATCGAGGCACCACGAAAATAGATTGTTCAATATCACATGGAACTAAAATTTAAATATTTATTAATTTGAATCATACAATATATCAACAAAAGAAAGTAATACAAAGTAATCCGTATTAAATTAATCTAAGTCCAGATAAGCTTCCTATGTGAGTAGTAATTGTAGGCATCAACAAACTCAATTACCTGAAACATGTTGAAAATAATAGATCGACTACAAAGAAAGTTGTTGAGCATATATAGGTTTGCAAACGTAATTAAGTAAGTAGGTTGCATGACAAGTTTATCTAAACTATCTTGTGAAAACAACACTTAGGAACAAATGGGCGCACAATCAAACCTTGTGACTGAAGGAACTGCGAAAAGTTAACCTTTGTGGATGTTGTTGTTTCAGTCATCCCTAGATCCATACGAGGATGAGTTTGTCAGACCTATAGCGCTATAGTCTGCTATAGTACGCTTGGCTGAAGTTAATGTTTGTACTAAGTTTAATATAAGCTCCTGAAGTTACGTTTATGACAAGAAGTGTAGAGATAAAAAGTTAACATAAATAATTGATAAGTTTAAGTAACATGTTTCACTCAAAGTTAAATGAAAAAAAGGGTTATGTAAACTCATCTTGAACAAGTAGGAGGGTTGATCTTGCAACTTGCAACAACCTTGATTTGTGAATTACCCTAAGTGAGTTATGATTTTAATTAGAGATTTGTGGAAGTTAAGGGTTTGTTTTGTAAATTAGGAAATTTAGGTGCTAACGGGTAAATATGAATTTTGTTAGGATCGAATTGAATAACTATAATAATTGAGGAGTAATATTGTAAATGAAGGAAATAATAAAAGTGTTTTAGATAAGTGGAAAATAATATTTTAGGATTTAAAATTATGAATTTAATATTAACTAATCAATTTAGGGTTTCGAAAACAAATTTTCGTCAGTGTTGCGCACTGATCTTGTAAAAATCGTCAAAAATTCATTCGGATAAATTAGAAAGTGAGCCATATATCAAATCAAAGATAACTCGACGAACTACCAATAACAAAGAAATCCAACCCATTTGGGGCTGTTAGACATGGTTTTGGTCGTCAAAAAAACATACCAGTTAGTTGGAAAAATTGTTTACGTTCTTAAGAAAAACTTTTAACGGTTAACATTAAATTTCAAGTTTTGATTCATCTTAGATCTATGATTACAACCAAAACATGTTAGTGAATTATAGATCTAAGCTACTTATGTTAGATTTTAATAAAACAAAATTGGAAAGGTATGAACACGAAAAATGCAAAGAACATTAAAACTTACTTGAACATTAAAATGCACTTGTTTTTATGGAAGATAAGAAAAATAAAGTTCAAAGTACAAAAAGTTTTGCATGTAATGTAAATAACAATAAGTATTTTTACCGAATTACCCTTTTGCACCAAATACTATTTTAATATGTTGCATGTAAAGACAAAAAAAAAATATCTAAAAAATCTCAACCACATATCCTCTTTAGATCAATAATTTCAACAAGTACTCTCTGTTCTTATCACTTGAAAAAATGTCACATACCCACATTTACATGAGGCGTAAAAAAATATTTATCTTCTTACAAAATTTACGTCTGCCGTAAATAAACTTGCATCAGTCAAAACTACCGACTCGGCAATTTTTTTTACTTTTTTTTACAGATGTGTTTATAATTGTTTTCATCTACATTTGTGCAAAAAAATTTTGACCCACTCGCGCCGGATCAAAAAGTTCTCGCGGTTCTCCCAACTCAAGATGGTTCTCATTATACTCTTTTCATATATATATATATATATTAAAAAATATAAATTAACAATTAACTTCAATAAAAAATAATAACTATAAATAAAATAATGTATACTAATTAATAAAAAAAACTTTGATGGGCTTACTTTTAACTAAGAGCATTTCAAATACTAGGGGTGGGTTTGATTCTGAACCCGCTATCTTAGCACGATACATAATTTTAGACCTCTACCTTAAATAAGTAACTTTTTCCTCCAACACGAAATCAGTCTAGACCTTCACCTTAGCATCCACCTCATCACTCACGTTCTCTTTTGTTTAATCTATATCTAATTTATTTTTTCATAATAAATTAGTTTCTCTTATAATATATTTTTTATTTCGCTTAAACTTAGAGTTTATTAAATCAAATATTAAAATCCGAAAATAATAAAAATAAAATTAAAAAATAATTACAACAATTAAGAAAAAAAACACATTACATTAAGTTTTAAAAAAATATAACGAATTTAAAAAAACAACACTTAAACCTAAATTAAATACATACAACAATAAATAAAAAACACACTAAAATAATAAATATATAACTTAGGGAAACCTATGTAATGATTATTCTAATCCATGAGGATTTTTATATCCACGCAAACCTTTCATCGATCTGGCGTGTTGTGGCGTTCATGTTCGAGCAACCCAGGATTAGGGTGTTGAGTTTTTGATTCACTATGCGTTGATCCAGTTGACCTTTGAACACACCTGTTCCTTGACATTGTCTTATGTTTCTGATTCAGTCACTCGGTTTTGTTCTCTCTCTTTCCTTTGACCTCGCCTTCCTTTCCTCCATTGAACGAGACAATTATTCAAACTTGGTTATTGAAGTATCATTTTCCAAGAGACTGACATTGAAACCCCGAATCTTGGTCAGGGTATCATTGCTATCGATGTCAGCGACATGAGAAGCAGATCATGTATACACTCCCGAGTCCAATGTCTTTGTCCTCTTTGACATCATTGGAAGCGGTTCGTGCCATTGTGGTTTGTTTTCACAACTAAAGCATTGCTCGGTTTCAGTTTCATACTCTGTTTTGGCTTAATTAATGGCAAGGTCATCACACCATCCGTTATGGCTGACTTTGTGTTCGTTGTGAATTCTGCAAAATCGTTGTGTTGGAATGAGCATATGGTGCCAATGGGACTTCAAATTTTCCTCATAGAAATACGTGTGGCTCCCAGTAGTTTGTACATTTTTGGTTGTTGCCTATTATTGGGCAAGTTGCCACGTGAAGGTAAGTCCATGTAAGAGTGTAAGACCATAACTTACTTAAATGAAAATTTATAAAAATTTTGCAGATATGTATAATATAATGCAAATACATGTCCATAAAAAGTTCAAACTTTACAAAATTTCATAAATGTTTCAAAATATTTTAACATGTTAACAAAGTTGATTTGATAAACGAAAGAATAAAATGCGGAAGCTTTATCCTTGATCGTGTTCGGTTCTTCGTTGAGCTTGATCTTCATCCGTAACATCATAGAAATCACCTAAATATCCAATATCATCTCATACATTAGTTATATAATGCATAAAATGTAATTAGATAGCTTTCTCCCAAGTTTGGAGTTGAAAAGTGTGAAAAAAAGAAGGAACCAGTCTGGCGCAATCTTGTGTCAGTTCTGACTCAATACAGTTGACATCAGTTAGGGGCGCAACCTTACGCCTGACATCAGATATGCATACGAATATTTGCGTAACTTCTCTGTTACATATCCGTTTCGCTTCAAACTTGTTTCTAAATGTTCGTAAAACATTTCCCTACATAATTGAACGTTACTCGGTTTATGCATATATTTTATGTTGACACGTTATGGAATTAAGCACTTAAGCTCAATTTATCCACATCCCTTCATATCTCTTATTGCCACTTTATGGTCCTTAATTTATATATCATCACAACTTCAAATGTGATGGATTATGATAAGAAAATCATTAAATTCCCAATTTAGCCTCAAATTTGACACTTTTACGAAAATGACATATAATATGGCATTAAGCCAAAATGGTTTAAACCTTCCACTTTATACTACCGAAAGGATTGTTCAAATTATTAAAACTCATATTTAAACTACCCTTAAGGGTCGTTTTCCCATTTTATCATCCGAGGGCGTTTTAGTCAACTCTAGTCATTTTTTCGTAAAGGACTTTTAAAAGTGTAATTTGACCAAATGGGCACTTTTAAACTATGTTCTAGTTAAAATCATTGTGTTCCTAAGAACATAATATCCCCCATTTATATTATTAGATATGCCTCACTTAGGTAATCCAATGTCCACACATGACTCATTTACTCTCGTCGAACTATAGGTCCTCATTGAGAGTCTGACCCGTTACACATACCTTGCTCGGGTCATAGCATTGTCCCGTTTTAATACATTGCATTATTAGTTGCTAAGTAAAAAGCAATGTAAAGCGTACGCTATCATTCTTGTAAGCGCAGAACTTGACAAATAATCATCAGTCATTATTATCAAATGGTGATGACATCACCATTTGACTCGTTTGGCCTTAATTTGTTCGACCCGCTATGGCTTACGCCATAGGGTGCCTTTCGAATATTCAATGTTTATTTGTCAACTCGTGACCGAATTACCATTTTACCATTTTCACCCTTTATGGTTTACACCATAAGGTGACCTTTCAAAAATCCTTATTTATTCGTCATTACATGACTGAATTACTGTTTTTCCCCTTTTTTACCATCAATTATGTTTTATTACCATTCTTACTTGTTCCTACCCGTATCGATTCATGTCGGAACATCATATTTCGAAATCTCATTATGAATATTAAATTGCTTATTTTTAGTCAAATACATAAGTAGATGTAATATTTCGAAGGTGTAAGCTTTACTTACCTCGCGTCCGTTTATGCCTTCCTCGCGTACTTGATGTGTTTGACCCGCTTCTTCCCAAGCTTCCACCTAGCTCGTCAAGCGTCAAACTATCATTTATCATCCGTAAGAAGGTTAGATTAGTCATCATTTATCACAACTAATCTACCTTACGGACTTGTATCAAAGTTACCATTTGATCCGATTTTATAGGTCTGTCACACCCCGATTTCCACGTGTAACCCGGTGGGCCCGGATAGGGAGTACCGTGACATATGTTGATATCATTATTACCAAACAATACAAGTAACACAGAATAGCACAGCGGAAGTCTTGAATTTAAAATATTATTACAAGCCGAAAGGTTCAAAGATCAAAGACAATGGCTCGTAATAAAGATCCACAAGCGGATCGAAAATATACACAAAAGATGTTCAACAGACTTTGGGCACATCTAAGGACTTGCAAGATCCTCTTATGTTGCTACAGAGCAGCTTCCAGCCTATTTACGTATTTGTACCTATAACTTAATTATTTTGAAAATACGTCAGTTTACACTGGTAAATACAATCAACAGACACATTTTGAAAACATTTTCAAAATCATTTTATGTACACATTCATACATTTGTTTGATATTTAACTTGGGACAAACTATATCTCATGTTATCGGTTTTACATAACTCGACAATACATACGGGGACCGGAAACTATGTCGGTTCATGATTAACCGACACACAACTTATTCCCTTATTGTGAAAACCCATATTGCGTTATTAAAATATATATTTTTTTCCCTTATTGGGAACACCCTTATTGGGCAACCCTTATTGAGTTATATTTATTTAAAACATTTCGCATCTATCAGGTGTATGCCTACACCCCGTGCTTAGGTCGTGGCCATTTGCAATTAATGAGTCAAGGAAATCCAAGACACGGTCGCATTAACCCCCAATGTTTAAGTCAAGCAATACGAATAAAACGGGTTATTTGAATTTCCCGACACACTGGTCTTCGAATCCCATACCCGACCATGCGGTAATAATTTACCGTATCCCAAGCCCGTATAGGGAAAATAGATTAAGAGTATTTACCTGAGTTTAGCAATCCTTTTAAAATAAGAAAATATAATAAGCACAGCCGTATCCAAATTAAGTAAGCGTAGGTACAATTTACCGGAAGGCTCTAGTCTGGAATTATGGTATAAATAACCAATTAGAATGCTAGCGGATCTTATTTAAGTCATAGACTTAGACCGGCTAGCTTAAAGTATTAAAAACGGTATGACGCGCTTGATTAAGCGATGACCGGAAAGAATGTAGTTTAAACCCGACAAGTACAATGACTTGTATAATATGGGTAAACATATAACATTCTGGATTTTGAAATAAAATCCTTAACCCGGATTCATGATTTCTATAAATTACGCAACCGTTACTCGGTTTATGCATATATTTTATTTTGACACGTTATGGAATAAAGCACTTAAGCTCAATTTATCCACATCCCTTCATATCTCTTATTGCCACTTTATGGTCCTTAATTTATATATCATCACAACTTCAAATGTGATGGATTATGATAAGAAAATCATTAAATTCCCAATTTAGCCTCAAATTTGACACTTTTACGAAAATGACATATAATATGGCATTAAGTCAAAATGGTTTAAACCTTCCACTTTATACTACCGAAAGGATTGTCAAATTATTAAAACTCATATTTAAACTACCCTTAAGGGTCGTTTTCCCGTTTTATCATCCAAGGGCGTTTTAGTCAACTCTAGTCATTTTTTCGTAAAGGACTTTTAAAAGTGTAATTTGACCAAATGGGCACTTTAAACTATGTTCTAGTTAAAATCATTGTGTTCCTAAGAACATAATATCCCCCATTTATATTATTAGATATGCCTCACTTAGGTAATCCAATGTCCACACATGACTCATTTACTCTCGTCGGACTCTAAGTCCTCATTGAGAGTCTGACCCATTACACATACCTGGCTCGGGTCATAGCATTGACCCGTTTTAATACATTGCATTATTAGTTGCTAAGTAAAAAGCAATGTAAAGCGTGCGCTATCATTCCTGTAAGCGCAGAACTTGACAAATAATCATTAGTCATTATTATCAAATGGTGATGACATCACCATTTGACTCGTTTGGCCTTAATTCGTTCGACCCGCTATGGCTTACGCCATAGGGTGCCTTTCGAATATTCAATATTTATTTGTCAACTCGTGACCGAATTACCATTTTACCATTTTCACCCTTTATGGTTTACACCATAAGGTGACCTTTCAAAACTCCTTATTTATTCGTCATTACATGACTGAATTACTGTTTTCCCCCTTTTTTACCATCAATTATGTTTTATTACCATTCTTACTTGTTCCTACCCGTATCGATTCATGTCGGAACATCATATTTCGAAATCTCATTATGAATATTAAATTGCTTATTCTTAGTCAACTACATAAGTAGATGTAATATTTCGAAGGTGTAAGCTTTACTTACCTCGCGTCTGTTTATGCCTTCCTCGCATACTTGATGTGTTTGACCCGCTTCTTCCCAAGCTTCCACCTAGCTCGTCAAGCGTCAAACTATCATTTATCATCCGTAAGAAGGTTAGATTAGTCATCATTTATCACAACTAATCTACCTTACGGACTTGTATCAAAGTTACCATTTGATCCGATTTTATAGGTCTGTCACACCCTGATTTCCACGTGTAACCCGGTGGGCCCGGATAGGGAGTACCGTGACAAATGTTGATATCATTATTACCAAACAATACAAGTAACACAGAATAGCACAGCGGAAGTCTTGAATTTAAAATATTATTACAAGCCGAAAGGTTCAAAGATCAAATACAATGGCTCGTAATAAAGATCCACAAGAGGATCGAAAATATACACAAAAGATGTTCAACAGACTTTGGGCACATCTAAGGACTTGCAAGATCCTCTTATGTTGCTACAGAGCAGCTTCCAGCCTATTTACGTATTTGTACCAATAACTTAATTATTTTGAAAATACGTCAGTTTACACTGGTAAATACAATCAACAGACACATTTTGAAAACATTTTCAAAATCATTTTATGTACACATTCGTACATTTGTTTGATATTTAACTTGGGACAAACTATATCTCATGTTATCGGTTTTACATAACTCGACAATACATACGGGGACCGGAAACTATGTCGGTTCATGATTAACCGACACACAACTTATTCCCTTATTGGGAAAACCCATATTCCGTAATTAAAATATATAATTTTTTCCCTTATTGGGAACACCCTTATTGGGCAACCCTTATTGAGTTATATTTATTTAAAACATTTCGCATCTATCAGGTGTATGCCTACACCCCGTGCTTAGGTCGTGGCCATTTGCAATTAATGAGTCAAGGAAATCCAAGACACGGTCGCATTAACCCCCAATGTTTAAGTCAAGCAATACGAATAAAACGGGTTATTTGAATTTCCCGACACATTGGTCTTCGAATCCCATACCCGACCATGCGGTAATAATTTACCGTATCCCAAGCCCGTATAGGGAAAATAGGTTAAGAGTATTTACCTGAGTTTAGCATCCTTTTAAAATAAGAAAATATAATAAGCACAGCCGTATCCAATTTAAGTAAGCGTAGGTACAATTTACCGGAAGTCTCTAGTCTGGAATTATGGTATAAATAACCAATTAGAATGCTAGCGGATCTTATTTAAGTCATAGACTTAGACCGGCTAGCTTAAAGTATTAAAAACGGTATGACGCGCTTGATTAAGCGATGACCGGAAAGAATGTAGTTTAAACCCGACAAGTACAATGACTTGTATAATATGGGTAAACATATAACATTCTGGATTTTGAAATAAAATCCTTAACCCGGATTCATGATTTCTATAAATTACGCAACCGTTACTCGGTTTATGCATATATTTTATTTTGACACGTTATGGAATTAAGCACTTAAGCTCAATTTATCCACATCCCTTCATATCTTATATTGCCACTTTATGGTCCTTAATTTATATATCATCACAACTTCAAATGTGATGGATTATGATAAGAAAATCATTAAATTCCCAATTTAGCCTCAAATTTGACACTTTTACGAAAATGACATATAATATGGTATTAAGCCAAAATGGTTTAAACCTTCCACTTTATACTACCGAAAGGATTGTTCAAATTATTAAAACTCATATTTAAACTACCCTTAAGGATCGTTTTCCCGTTTTATCATCCAAGGGCGTTTTAGTCAACTCTAGTCATTTTTCGTAAAGTACTTTTAAAAGTGTAATTTGACCAAATGGGCACTTTAAACTATGTTCTAGTTAAAATCATTGTGTTCCTAAGAACATAATATCCCCCATTTATATTATTAGATATGCCTCACTTAGGTAATCCAATGTCCACACATGACTCATTTACTCTCGTCGGACTATAGGTCCTCATTGAGAGTCTGACCCGTTACACATACCTTGCTCGGGTCATAGCATTGTCCCGTTTTAATACATTGCATTATTAGTTGCTAAGTAAAAAGCAATGTAAAGCGTACGCTATCATTCTTGTAAGCGCAGAACTTGACAAATAATCATCAGTCATTATTATCAAATGGTGATGACATCACCATTTGACTCGTTTGGCCTTAATTCGTTCGACCCGCTATGGCTTACGCCATAGGGTGCCTTTCGAATATTCAATATTTATTTGTCAACTCGTGACCGAATTACCATTTTACCATTTTCACCCTTTATGGTTTACACCATAAGGTGACCTTTCAAAAATCCTTATTTATTCGTCATTACATGACTGAATTACTGTTTTTCCCCTTTTTTACCATCAATTATGTTTTATTACCATTCTTACTTGTTCCTACCCGTATCGATTCATGTCGGAACATCATATTTCGAAATCTCATTATGAATATTAAATTGCTTATTTTTAGTCAAATACATAAGTAGATGTACTATTTCGAAGGTGTAAGCTTTACTTACCTCGCGTCCGTTTATGCCTTCCTCGCGTACTTGATGTGTTTGACCCGCTTCTTCCCAAGCTTCCACCTAGCTCGTCAAGCGTCAAACTATCATTTATCATCCGTAAGAAGGTTAGATTAGTCATCATTTATCACAACTAATCTACCTTACGGACTTGTATCAAAGTTACCATTTGATCCGATTTTATAGGTCTGTCACACCCCGATTTCCACGTCTAACCCGGTGGGCCCGGATAGGGAGTACCGTGACATATGTTGATATCATTATTACCAAACAATACAAGTAACACAGAATAGCACAGCGGAAGTCTTGAATTTAAAATATTATTACAAGCCGAAAGGTTCAAAGATCAAATACAATGGCTCGTAATAAAGATCCACAAGCGGATCGAAAATATACACAAAAGATGTTCAACAGACTTTGGGCACATCTAAGGACTTGCAAGATCCTCTTATGTTGCTACAGAGCAGCTTCCAGCCTATTTACGTATTTGTACCTATAACTTAATTATTTTGAAAATACGTCAGTTTACACTGGTAAATACAATCAACAGACACATTTTGAAAACATTTTCAAAATCATTTTATGTACACATTCGTACATTTGTTTGATATTTAACTTGGGACAAACTATATCTCATGTTATCGGTTTTACATAACTTGACAATACATACGGGGACCGGAAACTATGTCGGTTCATGATTAACCGACACACAACTTATTCCCTTATTGTGAAAACCCATATTGCGTTATTAAAATATATAATTTTTTCCCATATTGGGAACACCCTTATTGGGCAACCCTTATTGAGTTATATTTATTTAAAACATTTCGCATCTATCAGGTGTATGCCTACACCCCGTGCTTAGGTCGTGGCCATTTGCAATTAATGAGTCAAGGAAATCCAGGACACGGTCGCATTAACCCCCAATGTTTAAGTCAAGCAATACGAATAAAACGGGTTATTTGAATTTCCCGACACATTGGTCTTCGAATCCCATACCCGACCATGCGGTAATAATTTACCGTATCCCAAGCCCATATATGGAAAATAGGTTAAGAGTATTTACCTGAGTTTAGCAATCCTTTTAAAATAAGAAAATATAATAAGCACAGCCGTATCCAATTTAAGTAAGCGTAGGTACAATTTACCGGAAGGCTCTAGTCTGGAATTATGGTATAAATAACCAATTAGAATGCTAGCGGATCTTATTTAAGTCATAGACTTAGACCGGCTAGCTTAAAGTATTAAAAACGGTATGACGCGCTTGATTAAGCGATGACCGGAAATAATGTAGTTTAAACCCGAGAAGTAAATTGACTTGTATAATATGGGTAAACATATAACATTCTGGATTTTGAAATAAAAAATGATAAGGTTAAACCCGTTTCGGTTAAATTACGTAAACTAGTCTCGTAGGCTTAACCGTACGCATATAAGCGATACCGGGTATCCGGATGAGTCATGGACGAGTTCCATATGCCAATATACTTTAAACAAGTTATAATATCAGTAGGATATCAACTTGTATGCCCGTTATGGTTTTAAAATCAAACTATGCCTCATAAGGGGTTTTGGTCATTTAACGATGTACAAAAGGAACTTGCGTATAATATGATGTTACGACCATAAACATTATGTGAAAATACTTTATTTATGATATAATATCATTAGGATATCGAATATATATGTTTATTATAGTTTAAATCCAATCTATGCCCCGAAGGGACATTTTGGTAATTTCACATATAGTTTCGAAAGTATATTTGGGATTCTGAGTTTATAACATGTACCCACTGTAAAAATATTTTAAATGAGTTATAATATCATTGGGTAACAAGTCTTGGTTGTTAATTATGGTTTAAAACCAAACTACGCACCAGAAAGGCGTTAGAGTAGTTAAATGACGATATTTGCGATAATAATAAGGATTTGTCGTACTTCAACCGAAGGAAGAGCATGACTGATTTTTATGGATAAGAACATCCATCAAGATAGGAAGAAGTGATTTCTATGGTTTCATCGGTAGGTTCTACCATATATTTAATATCTGGAGTTCTCATGAATATATATAAAAGTTTTCTGGACTTATGGTTTATGAAAGACTTATTAGTGCCTGAATCAAAACAGGACTCTTAGAAAAACATATCCTTGAGTAATGAGAAGGAATGTACCTGATGACACTATGATATTTATTGCTTACGGCATTCCTTAGGCAATTTCAGACATTTCCTTTCTTAGCCTCTCCCGGCTTAGCTGCACCTTCTTTGGCAACTTTAGGGCAATTAGTACTAATGTGGCCTTTCTCCCCACAACTAAAGCAGACTGCATTCTTAATGTCCCCACATTCTTGGGACTGATGACCAGTTCTTTTGCAGATACCACACTTCTTAGGCTTTTGGTCATTTCGACATTGTCCCCAGTGCCTTTTATTGCAGGTTTGGCACATGGGCTTTTTATCGGACCCTTGATGGTTCTTATTGAATCCAGACTTGTCCTTTTTCCTAGATTTCTAGGAGTTATCCTCCTCCCTTACTCTCTTTCCTTCATTGTTACTCTTGACCGACAGTTGTCTTACATAATCTTGTGTGAGGGAAAGAGATAATTCCACCGCTGACTTATAAGTATCAGGTCGAACTGCCTTAACCAAGTTTCTTATCTCCGGAGCCAATCCATTAATATCGCGCAATGTGCTTGGGTTCCGGAGTGACTAAGTATGGTACTAATCTTGACAGAGAGTTGTAGTCGGTGACAAACTTCCGACAGTCCAAATTTTTCATTGTCAAGGTCAAGAAATTCGTTTCAATCTTTTCCACTTCATATGGTGGACAAAAGGTATCCTTAATCAAGTCCACAAACTCGGACCAGCTAAAGTTGTACAGATGTCTTTTACCAGTAGACTGTACTAAAGCTTTCCACCAAATTAGGGCATCGCCCTTGAATGATTGTGATACAAATTTCACAATATCTTTGTCAGCACAGCCGCTAATCTCGACTATGGTTTCCATTTCATCTAACCATCTAAGGGCTTTAACTGCTCTTTCTTCCTCATTGAAATCACAGGGCTTACAGGATACGAAATTCTTGTATGAACACCCATCCTTATTGGAACGCATCTTCTCATGACGCTCATGTCTTTCATTCTTACTCCTCACATTTGAGGAGTGTACCTTACTATCCTTTGGATTCGATCGAGGTATAGATTAGTGTTTCGATAATTGTTTGGAGCGAGAAGCACTCCACTCCTGTTGCCTTGCCCTATAGGTATTTATGGCCTTGCCAACCTCCGTGGCAATTAAAGCTTGTAGATCATTCTTACTTATGACAATATTTGCATTTGCATTATCGTCGTTACGCTTGTTGTTGGCTCCATCAGAAGTTGCCATTGTAGCTACTTGATACTAAACACCAATTTGTATTCTATTAGTTGGTCATTCGCCTTTAATGACTCATTGTATCTATGCCATGGTATTATCAAATCATTTTGGCTCTAAATTGGGTATATAAATCCCTTGCCTTTTGGATCAGTGTGCTCGATGACACAAATGTCAGGCTTTGACATTTTAAATGGATGTCTAATAGATAATTATATAAATAACCTAGGTCTCAAAGGACCAACACATGTATTTTAGAAGATTGGACATAGTCCGGAATTATGAGGCAGTGGATCATAAGGTCACACATGTCCTTGTCATAATGACATTTTAAGTAGCTCGTAAGCTTGTCATAAAGGACTTAAAATATGGCACGAAGGCCTTTGTCATATAAGACATAAGAAGTATGGCTCTAATGGTCTTGTTACTAATGGACAAAAGATATGGCACGAATGGCCTTGTCACTAATGGACAAAAGATTTGTCACAAATGGCCTGGTCACAAAGAACATGAAAATACGGCACTAGGCCTTGTCACGAGGACGTTTTTAATAATATATAAGCTGCGATCGTATTGATCAATTGGGCTTTGAAGGTTTGAACATAGTTCATCACCCTTGAACAGCGGGTCGTAGACTACAACTATCGTGTCATGAATAACGATATTATATGGCCCGTAGGCAAATCAATTGTCATAAAAAAGAATGTTAGAATAAAAATCATCGCACTGATGATAGTAGTCATGAGCATATTGATCTTATTGACTGTGATACTTGGGCATAGCCCATCACTTTGGACAGGGAACCATAAAGGTCACAACTGTCATTTAATTGACAATAGAGCCCGTAGGCGAAACACCACTAATGGATGTTAAATCATGGCTCGTAACCACTACATCACTAATGGATGTTCAAATTATGATAGCTCGTAAGCTTATACATCACTAATGGATGTTTATAATACGATCATCTATTGATGATATAAGTCGGGATCAAATTTGATCACATAGGCTATAAGGCTTGGACATCGTCCTTCACCCAGACGACTAGTGTGGTTCCTCAAGTCACACTGTCAGGAGTATTAACATTTCTTAAATGTTAATTAAGAATAATTGTCTTAAAATAGTTTATCAATGTAGCCATGATTGCACTGATCATAAAGGCTTGGAGGCTTGAACATAGTTCACTATCTTTGGATAGAAGGGATGATCTTCCTTAACTATCATGGTAGAAGGCTTTACTTCTTAACTACTGTTTTATATTTTCCAATTAATGTGAACTTGTCACTTGGCTGGGGTAAACCATCAAGAAGATCTTTTGAGATTATTTCGTGGATCGATAAAGTTCGAATTAAAATCGAGACGATCGCTTGAACAAGGATGTAATGAAATACATATACATATATTATAATAAGATCCAAATTTTCCATAAATCACTAGGAATTTACAATAGCGCCTTAAATAGGACTTTTAATAACTAACTTGTCCACGCAGGGACTTAAAAGCAACTTAAGTCCACACCGGGACTGAAATGAATATATAAGTCCATATATAGAGACTATAAGAAATAACATGTCCACAAGGGACTTATAATGAGATGGTATGTTCACGAAGGAACTATTTGAAACAAATGTCCACACAGGGACTTAAATCGAAGGGGTAGGTCCATATAAGGACTATAATACCAAATGTCCACGCAGGATATAAACATAAGAGATGTGTCCATATAAGGACTCAAAGGAAAATAAATACAAATGAAAGAAGGATTTTCCAGAATCTCCTTTAATTCATTCCTTGTTGTTCCTCTTCTTGGCTTGCCACATATGGAATTTGACACAAAGGTTTTTAATAGAAAGTGTAATAGCTCCGAATCGGGATCTATTGTAGAAGTAGAATCCAAGGATCCAATGGTCAAAGAATAAAATGGATCAGGATTGGAGTTTTGGTAAGCATAATCCAAGTTTGGGATTCCAAAACTCGAATGTAAGAAACATGGATCATAAATATCCACTGGTATCATCTTTGAAGTTGGAGACTCAGGGACCTCTGGTATGGGCTCCACAAATACAGACTTTAAAATTTGAGCCTCAGAGACCTCCGGTATGGACTCTGAAGTCTGGTTAAAGGTTTCAATAGGTTTGGGTTTAGGAATAGGCTTATAAAGGTCTTTCCTCCAAACCGATCGCATGCTTAACTTAGTCGCGGTAAGAAGCATAGCATTCCACGGCTTCAGATGAGAAGAATTTTCATCAATGGCTTCTTTGCTTAGAGACTTGTTTCTGAATTACATAAAATCGAAGCAAGATTTATTTAATAGGGATGAGAGCTTCCTATGTCAAGTCTAGACTCAGAAAGGTATAAAGAATATGCTATGCATTATTTGAGATTAAACACAAAAGGCTAGTGTTCAATTCACTCAAACGTTGGCTCTGATACCAACCTGTCACACCCCGATTTCCACGTGTAACCCGGTGGGCCCGGATGGGGAGTATCGTGACATATGTTGATATCTTTATTACCAAACAATACAAGTAACACAGAATAGCAGAGCAGGAGTCTTGAATTTAAAATATTATTACAAGCCGAAAGGTTCAAAGATCAAATACAATGGCTCGTAATAAAGATCCACAGGCGGATCGAAAATATACACAAAAGATGTTCAACAGACTTTGGGCACATCTAAGAACTTTCAAGATCCTCTTATGTTGCTACTGAGCAGCTTCCAGCATATTTACGTATTTGTACATGTAACTTAATTATTTTGAAAATACGTCAGTTTACACTGGTAAATACAATCAACGACACAATTTTAAAACATTTTCAAAATCACTTTATGTACACATTCGTACATTTGTTTGATATTTAACTTGGGACAAACTATACCTCATGTTATCGGTTTTACATAACTCAACAATACATACGGGGACTGGAAACTATGCCGGCTCATGATTAACCGACACACCACTTATTCCCTTATTGGGAAAACCCATATTGGGGTATTAAAATATATAATTTGTTCCCTTATTGGGAGCACCCTTATTGGACAACCCTTATTGAGTTATATTTATTTAAACCATTTCGCATCTGTCAGGTGTATGCCTTCACCCCGTGCTTAGGTCGTGGCCATTTGCAATTAATGAGTCAAGGATATCCAGGACACGGTCGCATTAACCCCCAATGTTTAAGTCAAGCAATATGAATTAAAACGGGTTATTTGAATTTCCCGACACATTGGTCTTCGAATCCCATACCCGACCATGCGGTAATAATTTACCGTATCCCAAGCCCGTATAGGGAAAATAGGTTAAGAGTATTTACCTGAGTTTAGCAATCCTTTTAAAATAAGAAAATATAATAAGCACAGCCGTATCCAATTTAAGTAAGCGTAGGTACAATTTACCGGAAGGCTCTAGTCTGGAATGATGGTATAAATAACCAATTAGAATGATAGCGGATCTTATTTAAGTCGTAGACTTAGACCGGCTAGCTTAAAGTATTAAAAACGGTAAGACATGCTTGATTAAGCGATGACCGGAAAGAATGTAGTTTAAACCCGACAAGTACAATGACTTGTATAATATGGGTAAACATATAACATTCTGGATTTTGAAATAAAAAAATGATAAGGTTAAACCCGTTTCGGTTAAATTACGTAAACTAGCCTCGTAGGCTTAACCATACGCCTATAAGCGATACCGGGTAACCGGATGAGTCATGAACGAGCTCCATATGCCAATATACTTTAAACAAGTTATAATATCAGTAGGATATCAACTTGTATGCCCGTTATGGTTTTAAAATCAAACTATGCCTCATAAGGGCGTTTTGGTCATTTAGCGACGTATAAAAGTAACTTGCGTATAATCTGATGTTACGACCATAAACATTATGTGAAAATACTTTATTTATGATATAATATCAGTAGGATATTGAATATATGTGTTTTTTATAGTTTAAATCCAATCTATGCTCCGAATGGGCATTTTGGTAATTTTACACATAGTTCCGAAAGTATATTTGGGATTCTGAGTTTATAACATGTACCCACTGTAAAAATATTTTAAATGAGTTATATATCATTGGGTAACAAGTCTTGGTTGGTAATTATGGTTTAAAACCAAACTACGCGCCGGAAAGGCTTTAGAGTCGTTAAATGACGATATTTGCGATATTATGTGAAAACTGATGTTATGACCAGGTTTAAATAATTAATTATGTTATTTAGTATAACAAATCAGTATGTAAAAGTTATGTATGAAAATTATGATTAAAAACCATTTTAGGTGCCGTAAGGGCGTTATCGTCATTTAAGAGCATAATACAAGATCTTGTGCATAAATTCAGTTTATAAACTGAAACGATATCCCAGAATATCCTAATTACAATATTATATCAGTATGTAATGAGTTTAGTATGATATATTACGTTTAAAACCGTTCTATGTGTCGAAAGGGCTTTACGGTTACTTTAAAGCCTTATTTACGATATATTACGAAAACTTGGTTTATGATCAGATTTGTAACATCAAAATATGTTAGACATGATATTATATCAGTAACTAATTTATTTTCAAGTTCATTGGTATTTAAGACCTCATTTTTAAATAAAAGGGCAATATAGTTAAAGTTTGGCATTTTTATGGAAACTCGCATAAAACTCGGATAACTGTTATTATCATGTAATGTAACCTCAAAAGGTTATGCTACATCATAATACGATCATAACGAGACCTTAAATCGGTAGCATACTAATATAAATCAGTTCATATTCTAAAGTCAACGCGGAAGTCAAACTTCACGACTTTCGGTTGCGAACCGACCCTAAAACTAAAATTGACGAGCCGAACATGTTTACACATGTTCTGATAATTATTACCAAGTTGTTTATGTGTTAAAACATATTTTAGAACATCTTTAAACTCAGTTTATGAATATTTCCAAATCTGACCCGTTGACTTTTTAAACATTAATATGTTGACCCGTCAATTGACTAAGCAAACATGGTAGTTAGGAGGTGCCCTTTTAAGGGATTAACACCTACCTAATTACGATCACGTAGTCACGTTCATTGCGAACAATGGCTGGACCTTTAATGTGTAAACCAAAAGTCAAAGCGTTTATAAAAACGCTTGACTTTTAGCTTTAAAAGCTAAATAAAAGAACTTAGCCATGAACGGAACACTTACTTGTGGTCCTAATGACTAAAGAAAACTCAAAGGAAGCTCCCAATTGCTCAGGAACCTCCAAAGGAGAGTTTATAGAAAGAAAGAAGGATAGGTGCAAGTTTAACAAGTGAAGAACATCACCTATTTATAGTGATTGAGGATTAATAAGATCATTACAAGTGTTTAGGACTTCATGAGGATGATTACAAGTGTCCATGAAGTGTCAAAACCAAGTGAAGAGTGGCAAAAATGAGCTAGGTGTCGTATTGTGAGGCTATGCTTGGTTAACAAGCATATTTGCTGATCTGGGGACCCCTTACAGACCGTATGGGGTGCCCCTTTATGGTCCGTACGGCATGGGGCAGGGGCAGAAAGTTTCAAAGTTTGGCAGATTCGGCCCGTGGACTTGTTTCGTCGCGTTTTGTCACCCCGTAACCCCTTTTAACCTGATTTCAAGGCTCAATAAGGGTGTTAAGGTATATGTGACTTGGATTATGTCTGAAAATATCCCATATGTCGGTTCGTTCGGTTGTACAGTTACATGTTTCGCTAAAATGCGTAAAACGCTTAAACGGACACAAAAACGATCGAAATTTCGCAACAATGGACATCCTTGCATCCTTATCAATAAAACATAATATTTTATTGTATGCAATATATTTGGATCCATATATTGGGTCTGTATATCAAAATACGAGAATCGACAAGTTTTCACAGTTTGTCAGGAATAGCCCCTGGACTTCCAAACTTGCGTGAACCATTATAATTAGTGCGTAAAGCCTTCATTGGCATATAATAGGCACACATAAGAGTATAAATAATGTTATAAGACTTTTGGTTCGTTAAAAGGTCACTCAGAGGCTTAGTTTGAGCATGTTGACACTTTTAGTCCCTCAACTATTAAATTGTCGTTCAGAGGTTATAAAATATCATAATGACACATTTGGTCCCTCTCGTTTTAGCACGTGGCATACGAGGATCAGCGGGACACGTGTCGGAATTTTATAGGACGGTTTTCACGAGGTGTTACAAGGTCAGTTTGACTTTTAAAAGCCACCTGCCTATTAACATATGAAATGCACAATTTATTTCAATGAACCCATTTATGCATTTCATTTATTACCCGGTACGCGTTATTTCAAGGCCACCATTTTAACTACATTTCTTTACTAAGTTCATGGAATTGTTAACATCAAGTTAACATCGATACAATCATTGTACGCTAATCTATCAATCACTATACAAGAACTTGGAATTGCTTTATCACAATGAAACAACCCATTGCACCATGTGTATGATATTTACCCAAACCTTAATCTTATCTAGAGACTTTAAACATTCACATAAACATGATGATTTCAAGCATCAATTAACATAAAGACACCATCAATTTCATCATATTATACAAAAACCCATTTCATGGTAGATATGAACATGTATTCAAACTCCTAATTTATTCAAGTATCTTCTCATTACTATCATGCATGATGAATCTAAACATCAATACATCATCAACTTCATGATATTATCAAAAACCACTTAACTAAGTGTGGTAGTTCATCCCAAACACCCAAACCATAGCAATATATTCAAATTTCCACTTAGGGTTTGTTCCTAAGCAAGTATCCATCCCTTATCTTACTTAATTTCATAAATTCATTCATGGATTGAAATCCATGAAATCTATCAACAACCATAATGTTCACCAAATCAAGATTTTTGACCTACCTTATGATCACCTAGCTTGGGTGATCGTTAATATGCATTCATGCACTGATTTAGGGCTCGAATTGCGTTTCAATTTGATGAATTTAGGTTGAACAAGGGTTTTGTTCCCTTGTTCTTCTTCCTGGTCGTACACACACACAAACACACCTAGTGTGTATTGTGTTTTGTTTTATTTATATTATGCAAGTTTCCATATTTCCCTTTTTGGTCCCTCTTGTTTAAGATTTTAATTTAAAAGGGAAGTTATCCAATATTACCACTAACAATTCTAATAATTAACTAGGTTAATTATTCCCCATTATTTGCTTCTTGTTTATTATCACAAACACGATAATCTTATTTTCTAAGTCCGAGGATGCTATAACCCGACTAGATTACGTATCGATAGCCCGACCTTTATAAACTTTAATCTTTCTAACAAAAACATGTATTCCCCTTATATCTGACTTCAGGTTTATTTATTTAAATCTTAATGTTTACGGGTTAACTTGTACCACTAACAATACTTTACCCACTTATCTCTGGTTAACTTAGTTTAACTTACCGACCTGGTTTTAGGGTGTTACGAAGAGCTGTTGCTTCTTCTTCAACCGCCCATTTACGAACTATAACTGGTAGCTTACAAGAGCTCCCAACATCTTGTTTTCCTTTGATTTCTTATACTTGATAATGGAGATGGAGTAGATGTACCAGATGATTGAGTGTCCAGGACTGAGACACCCGGTTGGCAAGTAGGGTTGAAATCTGGATCGAAGTATGGGTAACTAAGTGGTAGGATACTGGGTTGTTTTCGGATACTCGTAGTTTGGGAAGTGGGGAGGTACGATACACTGTTGTGTCGAGTAGCAGGTGGAGCAAAATTCATTTGGAAGTGGGGGGGGGGGGACGTTAAAAAACCCGGGTTGAGAGTGATAGTAGCAGGGGATGTTTTCGGTACGGTTTGAGTTCAGGATTAAGCCGGATTCTAGCAAATCTTGTAAAGTTCTTTGGTCATCCATGGATGAATTATTTGTGTAATTTGGAAGAGTTGTTGAGAGTGAAAGTATAGTTTGAGAGTTGGTGTGAGTGAAATGTGGGTGGGTGTAAATATGGTGAAGATTTAAATTTAAAGGTGTAGTGGTCGGATAGTTTTAAATTTGAAAATTTAAATTGTTATTTGAGTAACCTGCCATTTTGGTACCTGAGGTTTGGTTAGTTTTGCCACTTTAGTCCAAATCTTAAACTTTTTGTATCTGGGTCCCTGTGGTTTCAGTTTTGTTGCCATTTTAGTCCAAAAGTGAAATCTGGCTAGATTCCCCAATTTACCCTATGTTTTGTCCTTTTCCTCAGGGGTAATTTTGTCATTTTTGTTTTATTATCTGGTTATTAATTAAAAATAATAAAACTTAATAAATCAACTTTAACCCTATAAAAGGACATCATCTTCCCCAAATACCATAACAAAAGGATCTTGCTACTCACACACGGACCAACTTAGGCCTGGTCTATTCACACACGCACAAATCTATTTACACACACCAAAGCGCTCCGCTATGGGCAAAGCGGGGCGTTTCATTGTAAAGTCAAAAGACAAGGACTGAGCCTGTCAGTCCTTGTCTGTTGACCCTAGTCTGAAACGCCCCGCTATGATCAAAGCGGGGCGCTTTGGGCTGCCAGACTTATTTGGTGGAATGGGTTAGGTTTTGGTGAAAAAATGGGTTGTTGGTTGATTGTTTTTGTTGTATTTGGTTTTGTTGTTTTTTGAAAACTTGTAGATTCTTGTTTTATGTTTACAAACATTTATATTAAAGTTGAAATAAGCGCAATCAATCGTTTTATTTCTTACAAACGTATATAATTTAAAGTTGTTTGTTTAAATGTTATCCGATTTAATTTTTAATGAATTACACGAACATGTTTAATTAAAACACCGTACGACATGTCGCGAATTAGACGTATGAAATAAGCGCAAACAATCCACACAAGCATACATAAAAGATCAACTGCATATATACATAAAAAGTCAGTTTGTACATACAAAACAAAACAAAATGTCTAGTACAGGAAAAAAACAATAAAAGGTAAATCTACTGATCCTCCGGCGGTGGAGAAGGTGGCAGTGGAATCTCCGGCAGTCTCAAATGTGCACTGATAGCCCTGAGCGTCTGGATAATCCACTTCTGCTGTCGCTCAGACCGTCGGAGACGCCGATTGAAGTCGCTCGCCACCGCCTGCGCAGCTGGAGGTAGGTCGGCGATGACGTGATGTGGGTACTGCGGCGGATGTGGAGGCGGTGACGGCGGTGGTGGCGCGTCACCCTGAGCCTGCTGAGGGGGGTCATGCTGAGGCGGCGGCGGTGGCAGACCCAGAGCCTCAAGCTGAGCCAGGTAAGCCGCAGCCTGAACATCCGGAGGCGCAAGTATGCCCTCCCTGACCTCAATAACAATGGGGATCACCTCTGGCAACCGCGGCTCCGGCTCCCAAATAACGCCCTCGCGGCTCCGAAACCGGTAACCAACGTCGAACTTGTGAAGTATACCCATGGACGACACTGATGCCCGGCCTAATGAAGTCAACGGAATGGCCGGGGTCAGAAGCGGATCCGTCTCGGGCACGAGCCCTAAAGAGCGGGCGATCACGGTGACGTAGCAACCGCCAAAAAGCCTGCCGCGCTCCTGTTTATGATAAGCAGAAGCATAGTAGTCCGCCAGGCAGTGAGCCAGGGCGCACGGGTGAGGCCGCAGCAGGCGGTACAGGAAAAAAAGGTCCCCCAAGTTGACCTTGTCCCGGCTGTGAAACCGAGGCACGATCGAGGACGCAATAATGCGATGCAGGTATCTGTACAGGGGGTCTCTGATGGTGGAGGCCTTTTGCGAGGATTTCCCAAAGGGAACCCTCGCAATAAGCCTCCATAAACTAATAAGGGTCTGTCTGTCCAAGGCTCTGACCCCCTGCGTATATAAGTCTGTATCTAGCTCGGGCTCGGTGTACAAACCTGCATGGACGGCGAACTACCGAAGACTCATCTCAAACACCTGGTTGGCCAGGCGGAAGGTAACCTCGTGCTGAGGATGGGCCGGGTCCTCCACGTAATCCGCCGGATGGGCTGGAATATAAAAGACGCGATAAACTCGACCGTAAGCTCACGGTACAAGTCCTCCGACGCCACCTGGAACAAGCGCGCTCACGGAGTATCCATCCCAATGATATCCCTCGCTCTAGCGGCCTCCCCGACTGTCTCCAAGAGGCCCGAGTCAATCCCCACATGCGCGCCCCAGTCTCCATGACAAGCAGCGGAAAGAATTTTTGTTTTATTATATCTGGTTATTAATTAAAAATAATAAAACTTTAACAAACAAAACCGTCCCATGCTCCACAACCAGCTGCCCCACCAACTGACCACCACTTAAAGCTGCTTCATTTCGCACAATTCCCTTCTTCCCTTTCGTCATAAACTCCTCACCATTACTCTCAAAATCACACAACAAAGAGTTCAATTCCTTATCATACAACGGAAGCACCTCTTTAGTTAACATTGTTGCTAACAAATCTGCACCGATATTAACATAAAGCTTATACTCATTCCCGTAAACCACCACATCGACAACAAAATCACCCGGTTGGCTTCTCTTTTCAGTTGAGAAAGCATGACGGAATAAACAAAATTTTGGATTATTTACATTCTGGAAGTCCCTGCACTTGCACCAAGGACTTTTGCTGCATTATGTCCATGGGAATCTGGTAAAGATCTAAAGTAAAGAATGTTGAAATACCCAAGAACAGCTCATCTGTTTTCATTGGTTAGAGATTGTGGGTCTGGTGAAGTGAAATCTGCAGGAAGGATAATGTTATGTGGTGGTGGATCTGGTCGGGTGGTGGTGGAGATGGTGGTAGTTGGTGAGGCAGGTGGTTGTGCGCGGTGGCTAATGGTAGTTGGGTGGTGGTGAAAATGGTGGTAGTTGGTGAGGCAGGTGGTTGTGATGTGGAGAGAGATCTGGATTAGGTTATTAATTTGGGGAAGAAGATGATCTCTCATCTTGCATTTATAATAAGGTCAAAGAGATTTATTAAGTTTTATTAATTTTAATTAATAACCAGATATAATAAAATGAAAATAACAAAATTACCCCTGAGGAAAAGGATAAAACAATGGGTTTAAATTGGGGAATCTGACCAGATTTTACTTTTCGAGTAAAATGGCAAAAAAACTGAAATCAGGATCCAGATACAAAAAGTTTGAGATTTGGACTAAAGTGGTAAAACTGGCCAAAATAGCAGTTTATTCTTGTTTTTTTTAAATGAGTCGTTGAGTGGTTAGGGCCCACCAATGCCCATCAAGACAAGTCCGCTCAAGCTGACCGGATCGCAACACCTCATCACCTCCATTGCTTGCCCATGACCAGTTTTGAAGTCCGGTTTCAAACTTGGTCTGAAATTGAGCACTAGAGATGCTCTAATAAAAATAAAGAATCGTAAATTGTGAAACCATAAAAAAATTAATATAGTTTAAAACTTAAGGTTGTTACCGTGCACATTTGACATTCTCACCAAGTGTTGTCATTTTAAGTTTGTCTTTTTTGATAAAGTCGTAACGACCGTTTCGTCTTTAGAAGGATTGGTTTTGCAATTCAAAAGGGAATTGTGGCGCAGCTTGTTACCCGTTTACCTGCTACTTATTTGTAATTTGTTTTTTTAATATTTCAATTAAAATGAATATCCAGAATAATAAATAAACTGATAAATAAATAAAGTATATTTTCTTAACGACCAACATTCATATTCATAAAGTCATAATAAATAAACTGATAAACAGATTAAAGTATATTTTCTTTAGCGACAAACAGAAACACCTATATTATTATATCTACCACAAAGAAACAGCAAGCAAGTGGCTGGCTAAGCATAACAAAGAGGAAACAAAAGCGTACAAGATAAAACAGCTAGCTACAACCAAACAATATATTTTAAAATTATATAGATTCTAAATTGGATCTTTAGTTTTATTTTAATAAGACCATACTAATTCAAAAGTTGACTTAAAAGTCGTTTCTGTAAACGAACCGAACGAACACAAACAAGTCCTTGTTCGTGTTCGTTTGTTAAAAAATATATGTGTTCGTGAACGCTTATTGAACGAGATTTTATGTTCGTGTTTGTTTGTTAAGGAAATGAACTTGTTCGTGTTCGTTTGTGTTTGTTTGTTAATTTTAGGCAACGAACAAAAACGAATGTTGACAAACACAAATGAGCACAAACTAATGTTCATGAACACAAATGGAAACAAACGAACACAAACAATCGTTCATGAACAGAATATATAATACACTGACACTTATTAGATATTTAATTTGTCAGAATTTTGAAGTATTTAAAAAAATATAAAAACTGAAAACATTAATGAACCATCGAACACAAACGAACACGTTACCCGAACATAAACAAACGGACACGACCTCTGTTCATGTTTGTTCATTTAACTAAACTAACAAAATTTCGTGTTCGTGTTCGTTTGTTTAATAAACGAACGAACACAAACGAACTTCTCGCCTAACGTTTGATTCGTTTACAGCCCTGTGTATGATGTTTGATAAAGACAGTGCTTTGTACAAGGAAAAAGACATGTGACGACAAGAAAAGATGTGCTTATAATTAATATTTAATAAATCCAAGTCTACATTAACTAATATTTGTATGCATTAAATAATCTTAATCTCCATCTCCAGTTGAAATTTATAACAAGACGGTAAGGAAGCGACAGCAAAAAAAGCATAGCATATTACGATGCCCCAAACATGGTTATAATGAAGCTGAGTGGTCGGGACAACTATAATATTTAATATGTAATTATGTGGTTGTAATCAAATTTTGTGTGTTGTACTGTTGGGGTCCGAGATTACAATCAATACTCCACACACACACACTGATTTGAAACAACACAAGATTAACAAACAGATCGGTTGATGTTGTTTGCTGGTTTCTTTCGATAACACACACTTAAACACACCAAGAGGACAATATATAACCGTATTATTTAGGATTATATCTTGGTAACAATAAAGTACAACATACAATAACTTAAATATGATCCAAATAAAGGTTGGTGGCGGGTACTTTGCAGTTCAAACTGGCGGGAATGGCCCTAAGGGCGATTCTGTCTAACCCGAGGCGCGCGTCATGTATTTCTCGGTGGAAGGCTGCATTTGTTTGAATGGATCATATTTAAACTAAACTAACATAGTACTACTTTACACCTAATCATTATATTCTAAACACACATATACATAAACAATAATAATGTTCAATGTTTGATTTATAATTCTTGATCCAATACCAACCCTTAAATCAAACATCATGTTTTGATTTAGGGAGAGTTTTATTAGCTTCCTGGAGAGCCTTGTCCGCAGCATAGAAATCATATTTCCTCTTCTTGAAGAGCTTCTTTGCGGCATTCCAATCCCCACCCATGAATAATGCATAGTCGTCCTCAAGGCTCGATGTTCTTCCTTTATTCCTTCTACCGGCTGCATTTGACATCGATCCTCCTCTTCTTTGGTTGACATCATTTCCAACAAATATGCTGCTCTCAGTTCCTCCACTTGATCCTTGACCTTGTTCGGCTACCCTCATAATGTACTTTACATTATAATTCCATTCTAGAACGTGTAAGTACATTGCACATAGTATCCGAACATGATCACCATCACAATAGTCTAGCCCCAAATCCTTTACTATAATAACCCACAAGTTATATTAAGAAACCCTCTTGTGACCACCTTCCTCTTAACAATGACATAGAGATCATATAGGTTCAAGGACTTTGCCATTTTCAAATGTGGGTGGTATGGGTCGATTAGGCACGTGTAGGTAATGGTTCAAGAACCTATCTACCATACAAACAAAGGGTTTCTTCAATAAATCCCTATACATCCAATCATTATCTAAATTCTCAATCAAATCTAGTAATTTCATACAATCCGACCAATGTTCAAACTTAATTCCATAAACTTCTTTTCTCACATTCTCATACTCATCAAATGTGTTTAGAGACACTTCATCAAATAAAGTATTCAAGTAATCTTCTTTGAAATGATTGTGGGATTTATCATCCCCCAATTCTTTCAATAAAGATTCCTTTTTATCTTCTAAACCCACGGTTTGTTCATCATCATGCTGTCCCGGTTTATTTTCCTTAAAGATTAGTCTCAAGGAACATTTGTTTCCCTCAATACACGCTATAAAACCTTTCTGTCTCAATTGGGTGAGGGAAAGTATGTTCCTATCAAGGTTTGGGGAGTAATACACACTTGGAATGCAAATTTTTTCATCTTAATTAAGGACTACTTCACCAATGCCTCGTATAAATAAAACATTGCTTGTCGAATAAGTCTCTCGACCTCATCCTGCTCCTTCACATAGCAACCCTAAATTAAATTACCTTTTTACCTACAATTAAAACACCGCCTAGTGTCTTTGTAATTTATGTCTTTGTTCCTTCGTTTTAATAACATCTTCTCTATCAGCATCACGTAACTTCTAAATATTCTTCGAATAATCTTCTTCAACCGTGGCTTTGATACCAATTGCTGGGGTCCAGATTACGATCAATACTCCACCCACACACAAACTGATTTGAAAGAACACAAGATAAACAAACAGATCGATTGATGTTGTTGGTTGGTTTCTTTTAGTAACACACACTTAAACACACAAAGAGGACAATAACCGTATTATTTAGGATTTTGTCTTGATAACATAAAAGTACAACATACAATAACTTAAATATGATACAAAAAATGGTTGGTGGCGGGTACTTTGCAGGTGAAACCGGTGGGAATGGCCCTAAGGGCAGTTCTATCATTTTTCTGTCTGACCTGAGGCGCCCCTCATGTATTTCTCGGTGGAAGGCTGCACTTATTTGAATTGATCATATTTAAACTAAACTAACATAGTACTACTTTACACATAGTCGTTATATTCTAAACACACATATACAAAATATACATAAACATTAATAATGTTCAATGTTTGATTTCTAATTCTCGGTCCAATACGTACATTTTTACATTCCTAACCATGCATATTTAGAAGAAGAAGAAGCAGCAGCAACAACAACGACATACCAAATACGGACAGAAGAAAATGAAAAGGTAAAAGACTTGCGTAAAGAAAACAAAGAACAAAAAAGAAAGAGAAAAGAAACCAAAGAAGAAATAAAAGAGGTGGAGCAAGTAATAAGAGAAGTGGAAGGAAAAAAGAAAACAGAAACCGAAGAAGAAGAAGAAGAAAGAAAGAAAGAGAAAAGAGATCAAAGAAGAAATAGAAGAAGTGGAAGAAGAAATAAGAGAAGTGGAAGGAGAAATGAGAACAGAAACCAAAGAAGAAGAAGAAAGAAAAAAAGAAGAAATAAAGAGAAAAGAAACCGAATAAGAAAATATAAAAAAAGAAGAAGAGAGAAAGAGAAAAGAAGCCAAAGAAGAAGAAAGAAAGAGAAAAGAAGTTGAAGAAGAAATAAAGAAGAAAATGAAAAAAAAGAAGAAAAAAGAAAGAGCAATGGAAAGATTGTATGCAGCTACTCTAAACGAAGATATTTTGAGCATTAAGAAGATTTTGGATTTGAACAAAGAAGTTACATTGAAAGACAAAATAACCATTAATGGAAACACTGCACTCCACGTGGCAGTGGGTACTACTAAGAATAAGGAATTTTTAAAAGCGATGTTGGATTTGGCTACACAACCATTCGACATACAAAATTCAGATGGAAGCACGCTACTTCATGTTGCTGCTGTTGTTGGCAACACTGAAGCTGCTAAGTTGTTGGTTGATAAAAACCATGATTTGTTGTCTGTAACGGATAACGAAAGTCAAACGCCACTAGCCAGAGCTTTTTCTAATATGCATACCGACACGTATGCTTATTTGTTAAAAATAAAAAATGCTTCTGATCAAGACATAGAGACAGGTAATGGTGCTAGTTGGGGGCTTCTGGTTAATATTATATCTTCTAAAGATTACGGTAAGACCATGTACCTAACTTAATTTATCTCGACACTGGTGAATCGTCAACTTTACTTATTGATCATTTCACCTTGATTATATCTGCAGGTTTAGCATTGCAATTTTTCCGTCAAAACAAGCATATGCATTTGACTGACATTGACACTGTGCTGATGGCTATAGCTCAAAACTTCCCAAGTAAACTCAACTCTTGGGAAAGAATGTTTGCTGAAGCTACATGTTTGTTTACATTTTTAGGTTACAAATTTGCAGTGCTGCCCCAGTTTGTTAAAGACATAAAGAGAAAACAAAATGATTATTATTGTGCTAAACGTCTATTACATGAATTATGTGTTTTTATTAGGAGTAAAACAGACTCTGTATCTCACCATAAATATTACAACAATGCGGTTCTTGAAGCCACAAGACAAAATGCAGACGAGGTTGTAAAAATAGTTGTGTCTAGATTCCCAGATGCAATTTGGAGTACCAATGAAGATGGACACAACATTATTCAATATGCTGTGATCACCCGTTCAGAAAAGGTTTACAATCTACTATATCAAATGAGCGAACACAAAAATATCTACAAAACAATCAAAGACTCTTTTGGGAACGACCTCTTGCATTTGGCTGCAAGGTTGGCACCTCCTGACAAACTGAATCATATATCTGGTGCAGCTCTTCAAATACAAAGTGAACTTCAATGGTTTAAGGTACGATTTTAATTTTCCATTTTTATATATTATTCAAGCATAAAGCATGTATGTAGCTTAGTTAAAAAATATATTTTTATCTTGTAGGAAGTCCAAGGATTTGTGTGCCCTCTAAACATCATACAAAGGAACTCTTTGGGAGAAACACCTCAAATGGTATTTACTAGAGAACATAAGGAGTTGGTAATTGAGGGAGAAAAATGGATGAAGGAGTCTGCACAGTCATACACAATTACAGCTGCCTTAATCACAACCATTGTGTTTGCAGCAGCTATTACAGTGCCAGGAGGGAACAAACAAGACAATGGGATACCAACGTTTACCAACGAAGCTGCTTTCACGGTATTTGCAATAGCAGATGCGATATCATTGTTCACATCTGCTACATCTTTGTTAATGTTTCTGTCAATCCTCACTGCACGTTTCTCTGCGCAAGACTTCCTCATCAAGTTGCCTACAAAGTTGATGATTGGTCTAACCACCTTATTCATCTCAACAACAGCCATGCTCGTAGCTTTCGGTGCTACCTTATATCTTATGTTTTGCCAGAACAACCCACAAATTCTTGTTCCAGTAGCTGCATTGACGTGCCTTCCCATTGCTTGTTTTGTGACGTTACAGTTTCCACTCATTAAAGACCTATGGACAAGCACATATGGTCATAGCATTTTTGGTAAGAAAAGTAATCTTCCCTTCTATTAATGCTCTTTTTTTTACTGTGGTAGTGTTGTATTTGAATGGCAATGATCCTCTTCTATTGAACGCTTATTATTATTATTATATTATTATTATTATTATTATTATTATTATTATTATTATTATTATTATTATTATTATTATTATTATTATTATTATTATTATTATTATTATTATTATTTATTATTATTATTATTATTATTATTATTATTATTATTATTATTATTATTATCATTATCATCATCGTTATTACTTTGCTGGATACACAATTTGGTTGAAATGATGGCATCCATGATTGGTTATATATCTTCAACCACTACATGTTGGTCTTCCAAAAAGGCTTTTGACATTGATACTTTTGTTCCTAGATGTAGTTTTTTTATACAGTTAAATGTTACCAACACAAATAAAACAATACCAGCCAAGAATCGAAAGATTAACACACTCTTTTTTCAGATTAGGAGTAATAAACATACATGTATAAAGTTTAACTTATAATATAAAACAAAAGTAATTAGCTTGGCCACATAAACTAATTACCACCTTGCACTACTACATAAGTACAAAACCAGGAGTTATGTACAAGGGGAAAAAAAGAAATTTATAATTGTTTGTTTTTCCTGTTTCTTTCTTATTTATAAACTAATTTAAGTACCCCATGTGTTACACGGGTGGTCTAGAATTAAATATTATTATTTATCAATTGTTTAAAAAATTATAGCAAAATTTACAATCCTATGTGATTCTCTGTAAAGTTAGGCTTCAAGATCATAAAACTTTAAACATCTCCCTGCCATGGGCTTGAGCAACCACATCATCTAGTAATATGCATTTTAGAATAAAACTGCTTTCACCTACTGTTGGTGAAGACAAACCACCAAGATTAATAGTTCTAGGCAATATATTACCTCACTAATAAATATAAAAACCTTTACAAAGCTTAAATTCAATAACTAAAAGAAGCCCTACCCTATCTCTGCTGGTTTCATGTTGTTGTATCAAATCAAACCACAATAACAAAAACCCAATGTAGCCTCTGAATATTGGATTTAACATGGTATTTAGGATGGGTCAATCTGTGTAAATAGCACATTATAGGCAGAACCTTTTTTCAACTGAACTGTGGAACAAAAACCCTTCAAAATCATGCACTAAAACACATATAATAGATTAACATATCGCAATAACCTACATATTTTACTCACTATTTATCGCTTCTGGATCAAAAAGGACCAACTTAAAGCACTGATATGAAGATAATGAAACAAAAACTTGAAAGACTCAAAATTCAAATTATAAATTAGGACTATGAAACTAAACTTGAACATAATCATACGAGAAATGTATTTGCAGAAGCAACTGAATCACATGAAGTTACATAGGCCCTACACATCTATATATACTAAATAGATCAGCGTTTATTCAAAAATATGGCACCTAATTTTTAGTGCAGGATCTATAAACTATTTTCACTAAGTTTATTGTTTACTATACTTTGCTATTACGACATATACATGTTTTTAATTTGTTACCTGGTACATTTTTTCGACCACCGTTCTTCATCAAAACCGATATCGGGAATTTCTTGTATCTCTTCATGTTTCATGGCTACAACTTATGGATAATAATTTTCTTATATCTTCTTCTTTTAACTACAACATGTTGTATAAATATTTAATATATTGCAAATACTTGGATTAAGACCGAAAACAAAATAAAAACATCGTACATTACAGCATTTCTCGCAAATTGGTTTGTTCCATCTGGTCGTTTTACCTATGGTTAGGTTTAATTAATATAAGATATATTTTGGAATCCTAAATATAACAAATAAGAAAGGCCTTAGCAAGCAGCTAGCAGACCCAAACAACAGAGAAAAACAAAAGGAAAACAATTACATAGAAAAGCTAATCCCGTCAAACTTACACCAGCCAGACTATGTTGTCTTAATCGGGCCCACGTTGGCTTCAGAGTTTGGCTTTAGAAAAAGTTTATATACGCGACTTTCCCATTGGTGCTATGATCCAGCTAGTTATCACCCGCTGCTAGTTGTTGATTGGTGGTTGTTTCCATGCTCACTGACATCTGTTTGGAGTATATGTTTGAGGGTATTTCGTAACGATCTAATCTGGTCTCTTGCTTTTTGTTTATCAAACAATATATTTATTCGTCTAGTTCAAGAGTTAAGTTTTTAGATCACCAATCTTTTTTGGTAAGTCTAGTAGTCGTCTTTTCTTTGTTGATTTATTCCAATTCGACTTATAATCGGTGTTTTGATCTTGTAATTTCTATCAATAAATTTGTTACATTTATTAAATATATTCTTCTAAATTCTTGAGTGATTATATAAAACATATCATTTCATCATGACACAAGATAACAGTAAAAGAAGTGTCAATTAAATGTTGTATATTGCGGGAAATCACTAACCGATTTTGAACCAATTGCAAGAAACTAAGATGGAAGAAAAACCTAGATTACTCTACAAATCACGAATCACTATCAGGTTAACGAATTTGGTGGTACAAACCAATGATTAATCGGATTAGATGCAGAGCACTTTCAAGAATGAATTTGATTTTTGTATGAGAATTGATGATCCAGTACTACACATGTCGACATGTAACTTTTGTTCTATTCTGTCGACCAAAAAATATATATGTCACATTCGTTATCTGTTTATCTTTTTTATTTTTGGAAAAAAACCATCAAGTTTTTAATTTGAATGGAGACACTATAATTTACTTTTGTGATATAAATCGAGTACTTGTGACAATTTAGACTCATTTACTTATGAATGGGTCAGTTTTAGTTACACGGGTCAAATTAAAAGATTTAACTAGAGTACTAGACAATAACGGGTCAAAATGTCAAATGAGTTGAAAGTTGGCCCAGTTTGTTTTAGTGCTAACAAGCTCCCAGATCATCTTTTAAAATAGTTTAATCAGTGATGCAACAATAATATTTTTGTAATCATAATTAACACATCGAGTGTTATGCTTTTCTTCTGTTTTGACACACTGTTTCAACCCTGTTACCCGAGCACCAGCTAGCCATTTCGGCAATCATTCTAGATATGATATTGCTTCGGCAATCATTCTATATATGATATTGCTTCGGCAATCATTCTAGATATGATATTGCTTCTGTTTACTAAAACGGAAGTGCTCTACAGGGAGATAATTTGCGGGTCAGAAAGAAAATAGCAAAATTTTCTCAGGTGTGGAACGAATTCATAGTTTCAATGCGAATGGAAGATTTGATCAGCAACAGGTTGAAGTTCCTTAATTTTTGGTTTGTAATTAAGGTGAAACCTGATTGGTTACACGTAGGGGTGGCAAAAGTGATGGATTGGGTAGGTTTGGGTCATGGGTTAGAATGGGTATAGGTTAGGATGAGTTTTTTTTTATGAAAGAGGTTATAATGGGTATGGGTTAGGATGGTATGGGATAGGATGAGTTTGGATAAAGATGAGTTTATTAAAGGTTTAAGATTAGTTTAGGTAAAATATTCAAAAAAATTAAAACAAATTCCAAAAAATCAAAATAAATTTAAAAAATAAAAGAATTCAAAAAATTATAAAATTAAAAAAAATCCAAAAAATTCTATAAAAATTCTAAAAATCAAAAAAATTGTAAAAAAATAAAAAAACTCAAAAAATCGAAATAATTCAAAAAAATTCAAAAAATCCAAAAAATTAAAAAAAAATTCTAAAAATAAAAATATCCAAAATATTCAAAAAAATTCCAAAAATTCTATAAAAATTCTAAAAATAAAAAACTCAAAAAAGCGAAGTAATTCAAAAGAATCCATAAAACAAAAAAATCTAAAAATCAAAAAATTCTAAAAAATAAAAAAAATCAAAAATTCTAAAAAGTCAAAAAATAAAAAATAAAAATAATAATAAAAATTTAAAAATATCAATTTTATTTTTTTTAATTTGGATTTTTGTATTTTTTGCGATTTTTTGAACTTTTAGAATTTTTTTGAATTTTTTTATTTTTTGATTTTTTATTTTTTTGAATTTTTATAATTTGTTATAGTTTTTTTTAGTTTTAGATTTTTTTGAATTTTTTGGTTTTTTTAAGTTTTTTATGTTTTTTTGATTTTTTGAATTTTTTTTAAATTTTTTTGACTTTTTTAGAATTTTTTTAATTTTTTTTAATTTTGTATTTTTTTACATTTTTAGGTTTTTTGGTATTTTTTTGAAATGTTTTTGATTTTTTATAATATTTTTATTTTTATTTTATTTTTCAAGATTTTCTATTATTTTTTTATTTTTATTTTTTTTGACTTTTTGTATTTTTAAGATTTTTTCATTTTTTAAAATTTTTCGGATTTTTTTCATAATTTTTTAGATTTTTTTTATTTTATGTTTACATCTACGAGCACTTGAATAAGATTAAGAATTTGACGATTCTCTTTTTAGAGTTATCTATTTACCCAGCTTAATATCCATCCTAACCCATAAATTATTTTTAGTAGATATCTTCCAACCCATCTTAACCCATTCTTAATTATTTCTCAACCCATCCTGGCCAATCCTCATTTTTAAAATGACCCAAAATAACCCAAAATACCTAAATTGGTTTTTATTGCCAGGTCTAGTTACACGTCATTGTCCTTTTTTTGTATAAATTATCTTTGCATGATTGTTCATCATGGTGGTTGCATGATCGTAGCCTGGCGTATCCTGATTGGCTGCAGCTCTGCCATCTGTACTATTTGTACCTGAACCAGCTGTCGTTATCCCGAGTGTGCTGTTAAGGTCCCGCGCGCCCCTGTAACTGACTCCAGAGATTGTGGCTAAGTCTGGGTATGGCTCCTTGCGCATTGGTGTTGCTTCTCAGCTCGCAAGATTTAGGATCATACCCCTTCAATCCTTTACTTGAATATAATTTTAGGTACGGAAATGACCAGGATGCATCTCGATGATATTAAGTCCATAATGAGTAATACAGATTTCTATTAGGTCCGATACATTGTGTAGATAGTCGTTATACAATCAACATGGCACGTTAGTTCGACATAAGTGGAAAAACTAATTTACCCATGACACTAAGATCTCACTATAATTTATATTTTATATAGAATTACACGCCATCAATGCATTCGGTTATAATCTTAAACACACAAATTATCGTCGATATAGTAACTGAAAACAGATATATCAAAGCTATGGCACTTGCGTCACATCGCAAAAAAAAAATACACACACAAGTAATAAAGTAACAAAAACAGTTGTAAAAGGGAACTTTATTAAGAGGAAAACAATGTTTGTTGCTGAAATTGAGTACAGAAATCACTACAGTATGTACGAATGAGCATCTGATTGCCAGATGATAAATCAAATTGTTTTTTTTTTTTCAGATTAAACTTGAAATCTTAAATAATAACAACCTCCCATGTCAGCCATTAAGCAGTCTTCCTCTCATTGGTATAAGTTGGTGTAGCAAGAATACGCTTCAATGCCTTAATTTCCAATGGGCTATTTGTACTCTGTTACACAAATTGCAAAATCCCATAAGAATTTTTGAACGCTTGGACCCATAGTGTAACGCACGGGCCTGTGGTGTAACGCGCAGGCCAGTGCTATAACGAGTCATATAGTATAACTTTTCTACGAGTTGGGTTTTGCGTTATATTAACATTTTGTACTAGAACACCTTTTTAAAAATACTAGTGTGTCAAATATGATTCTAAAATAATATTATTTCAAATCATTGTTTTTAACAAATATATAAAAAGTTTAATCTGTTAATAATATATTTTATTTAACTTTTAAAATGCAACACAATTTTTATTTAATTTTATCCATTTGACTTGTTATAAAAAATAAAAATAGAGGTTTTATTACCTTTGAGCATGTGCCACGACGAACATTGCAAACGGGGTAATCGTGTGGGCAGCAACTGTAGTGATCATCACAACACGAGGCGCCTTCCAAAGGACAACAACCCCATGAAAGGCAAGAGTTGCGGAAACTAAAGACGCAACAACAAGTGGTGCTTTGAGGGCAAGTGGAGTGCTTGTCACAAACAACTTCGGGTGCGGGGGTCGGTGGTGACGGACTAGGGGTTGGTGGTGATGGACCAGGGTTTGGTGGGTTAAGGCCGTTCTTGATTGGGAAAGATGCCTCCATTGCAATTCCACATTTACCTGTTTTTTGTTTTATGTTGCGTTCCATTCTTATGTATCCTTGTTCACCCCATTCCGCACCCCATGAGTTCCTAACAATCCAGTAGTCCTTGCCATTTTCCGTCCCGTACCCAACCACAACTACACCATGGTCCAAATCGGTTCCACATGAACCACTAAAGACACCCTAAACAAATTAAAAAAAAAAACATTATAAATTTAGACTAAGTTGTGTTTGAATGTGCGTTTTAAAAGTGATTATGTGATTCGGGTTATCAAAATCAGATTAGCAAATACCAAGAACAAGAATTGGATTTAAGGATGAGTACAGATTATAGTATCAAATTTGTGCGTTCTGCATTTAACAATGGAGTCCCCCAAATTTATTTCTTTTTGCAACAAGTTGATTCAAAAGTTAAACTTGTGGATCTTATCTCTATTTTTACTTTACTTTATATGATAATTTCTAAAGTTATTTAGCTAAATTCAAAAGCAAAACAATAATTTATGAAATTACCGAAGTGTAGAGCTGGAAATCTCGGCCACCTGCTTCAATAGCAACAGTAATAGGTTGGTTTGCAGCAGCCTTCTTCAATGCCGCCTCATCGTTCACAGGCACATCTTCATAACTATCAATCGAAACAACCTTTGCGTTCTTCTGCACAACATAAATTACCAAAAAAAAAAAAAAGATTAAGAATCGAAGGTGTACCTACTTTAGTAATCCACTTAAATATAAATATGATAAAATACGATACATACCCTTTTACTATCACATTTACCATCCTTGCCCGTGTAAGGATAGTCTGTGTCGGTGTCAATACCGCCATTCTTGACAATGAAATCGAAAGCATAATCCATATCACCTCCGTTACATCCTTCGTTGTACGATGTATCACAATCTACCAACTCTTGTTCCGATAATGTAATAAGATCACCGGTCACGATCTGATTTACAGCTTCCACTGATCCGATGGTCGAAAATGCCCAACAACTCCCTTCAATTCAATAAACGTAAATCCATATTAATTAACTTTCCAATTTGCGAAAGGGGCTTTGATTCCTAATCTAATCCCAAATACTTCCAAATTCAATTTTAAAAAAATAGAAAAACAAAACAAAAAAATCTTCATCGGAATATACGGTCCCATATTTTATAATCCGTTCACCAATTAAAATCATACCACATTTTTAATTAATTTGTATATGCTTAGTCCATTATTGTTTTCGTCTTTTTATGAGCATCATTGACAATATAATAAACATGCATGCGTCAAAAGGGTAGCAAAAATCATTAAATAAATTTCAAAATAACCAACTTCTCTTTTAAATTTTTAATATTATTATTAAACTAACTTCTCTTTGATTTATTACCTAAAGTAAACAAAACTTCAATAATTTCTTCTCTTAAAACATTATTTATAATATTTAAATTTAATTACCAAGTATGTAATATTTACTTTATTCTAATGTTTTAAAAAACCGGTTTTCAAATCATACTGGGTTAGGCTCATAAATGGTTTAACCGGTTGAACATCATTGTACCCGCGGATTCAACCGAGTTGACTAATTAACCCTATAAATCGATAATATACAATTTCAACTTAAAAAAGAATCAAAAACTATATCATTCCATAGTAAAAATATTCTAAAAGTTAATCCATAATAAAAAAAATAATCCAAAAATTCACTATTTGGATGTTAGGTTTTACTAACATGGTAAATCGTCCCCTTTTTGGGTTCATAAAAGATTAAAAGTCCACATTTTAACCTTCGTCCCTATACCATTATACCGGCTTAAACCGATATAACCCAATTTACTCGCGGTATAATTTCTTTGTCGTTACCTCAGTTTACCGGTATGATCGTGTCGGCCAAGCTCTCTGACATCTGATTTAACTGGTTCAACCGGCCAGTTTAAACCGATTTTTAAAACAGTGCTTTATTCAACTCGTATAATACATTCTAACGCTTATAATATAACTTGCAAAATAATTACTTACCACAGCTTCCTTGATCTTTAACAGCAGCAACGGCCCCTTTGGTCCTCCAGTCAACAGAATCCGGCAGATCATCACCTGCCTGAATCGCGTACCGATCGCTTTTAACGCCATTCACCTTCGGCTTCGAATCGATCTTCTTAACACCGGTGTAAGTAGACCGGTACTCCTCAACCGACAGATCAGCAAACTTGTTAAGTCCAAGTTTATACGAGTGATCACCCGAGTTATGTTCATCGATATACTTAAGATTATCTTTAAAGATCTCTAGCCTCTTCTCTTTCTCTCCAAGGGCGTTGTAGAATTTGCCGTGTTTAACAAGCCACGACTCGTACATACCGTTGACTTCGTCATCGGTACGCAAGTTGGTGGGCATGTGTTCCGCGTTGTAGCGGATGATCGACATGTCGATCGCGGACGAGACCGCGAATAGAGCGAGAAGTACGACGATAGAGAGCTTCATTGTGTTGGAAAGGTTGAAGAGGAGACCGGTGGAATGAAGATGGTGAAGGGAAGGGGTTAATTTATAGAGTAGGTATGGAGTTGAGTTGGCTAAGGAATACATATTATATATTTTAATTTATTGTTATTTTATTTCTTGGAATCTTTATTGTTATTCGAAAATAATTATTGGTGTATTTGTTTTTTCACTTATTTGTTTAATTACCTTTTTTTTTGGTTCGTTTTTATAATTGTAGTGGGAACTATCAATACCAAGTTTATTGAATGATTGATAGACGTTTGTCAAAGAAAAGGGAATGTTATACAAAGGTGATGCAACAATTGAAAAGGAGATACTAAATGTATATGCACGAGTATAGTTGTTGGTGCATATGATATATCCAAGTTTTTTCAATGATTGATATATTTAGAAAAGTAGTTCTAACCTTTTTTGAGTTTAAAATTAATTTTAACATTGGAAAATTTTTTTTATTTTTTTAGGAATATTGGATTTTAATAATTCCAAAAACATTTTTTCAGTAACCGGAGACTAACGGGGTTAGAATTTTGTTAGTCAGGGTCCATTGGAGGTCAATATGTTAATAGTTGGGACTCCCAGTAATTATTTTTGAAGTTGAAACTGTTGTCGGGCAACGACGAAAAGTTGGGATTATTAAAATCCAACATTCCTTTTTTTTTATATTAATGTATGGGAATACAATAACTTACATTTTTATATATAATTTCTCTGAGGGACAATCATGTTTAGGTGTTAAACACGCGCATAGTTACACAAGTTAAAGAGTTTTGTTGAAAATCAAGAAAGAAATTATTCAAACACGCAACAATATATAGCACTTTAGGTCATGTGGTGAACAATGAATAAGGATTTGGTCAATTATTTTCAAAGCTTCAAATTTGAGTTTAACTATCAAAATGTGTTTTCCAATTCTGAATGAGCAAAGTAGAAGCCTAACTGAATGATCATATAACCGCAAGTACTTCAAAAGAATATTATTTCAAGAGCTCTTGTATCAGATAAGAATTAGCAAAAGACTTAAAGGCCTCATATCTAACATGGAAAACTTATGGTTCAAGAGCTACATATTTGTAGACTTCAGGAATCTCATGAAATGCATGTTTCTACAAATGAATGAACGTTTAAAATGTCATAATTCAAGTATTCATGTTAATGGTTTAGTCATCAAAGAAAAACAAAATTACTAATATAATCAAACATAAGTTTGCAAATAGGGTTGTCAATTGTACCCGAATATGAAGCTATCCAAATTCAAATTACAGAATACCGAAGAACTCGAACCTAAACCTGACCCACCCGAACCTTAAATGGTATTAGGCCACATTTTTCCAACCAAAAAGACAAACAACCCCATCCAAAACCTGAAACCCGAAAAACAAAATCCGAACATTTATTTTGTTCTAGTTTGGAGTCATTGCTATCAAGCGCATTAAGTTCTAGAATTATAGTTTAGTTTTGGAAATTTTGAAAATTCTCATATCATATATATTTTCAAATGAGTTTTAATCTTGATGATATTTTTTTAGTGGCATAATGAATGTTGATGACATTTTGTGGAATTAAAAACATTTATCTTTCATTTCACATCTAAACCTAAAAACCAAACAACCTGATTCAAATAACCCAGACTTTAAACGGGTCTGTCATCGTACACTTTTTCCTAGCAAAAACTCCGAACAACCCAACCCAAATAACCCAAACTTTAAACGGGTCGGTCATCGTATCACTTTTTTCCAGCAAAAATTCTGAACAACCTGACCTAAAAACCTAAAACCCAAAAAAACCCGTAGAACACCCCCACTTTCAATTACCCAAAGTTCTTATAAACGTGGAAATTGCATCAAAACCCTTCCATTTATATATACTTTTTGTTGCAATCCATCCCGACCCTAATTGGGAAACATGAAACCTAAAACATTTTAGACGGGTAATGGGACAGGTGTTTGGGTATGGTATTATTTTTGAAAATTATCATTCGTATGAGATTAGGTAATGCCGGTCCCATTACTCAAAAACATATAATCGTTTACCCAAACCAAGTACCCGAGAATTTATTTTTTTTTTCATTAAACATTAGTTTCATCAAGTAAAAAATCATTTGTTTTTCTTTCAGAATATGTATTTGAAAATGTTATTTATGATGTGGTGTATTAACTTATCTTTTGAAATCTGTATCATCATTTATTTACATATTTGAAATGCCATAAATCCAGGGTCTCATACAATTCTCAAGTCGATGCTCATATAACTCCATTTTGATACTCTCACTTTCCCTTCTGCGCTAGGAGAAGGGCTCAATCCCGTCGCTTCGTCGCTCAGTCCGTTGCTTCTTCCCTCCTCTTCATACCAATGTGATTTATTTTCAGGTGCATATTTGAATTACGTCTTCCCTAATTCTGGTTTAGATCCAGAGAGAGACCGGTTCCGGTATCAGTAGCTCAAACTAGCTACTGAGTTTCTTTATTTGGTTGGAGAGTAGGAACCTCATTAAAGATAGATAGCTACTTAGAGAGCTTACACAGTTAATTGATCTATCCTAGGTTGAGGAATGAACGCCACCTTGGTTGTATTTTTCAAACAAATCTAATCTTGGGCCGGTAATAGCCGAAGGCAAAAAAGGGGGAGATAGAGAAGAGGAGATTCCGAATAGTCACTCCACTCCATGGATAGTGCACACAGATTCTTCTTTCATTTGCAATTCCTTTCGGGTCGGATGGGCTGTTGGTGGGTTGTGCCCCTTCTCCCTCTTCTTCCGCTTTACGCAAGTTGTGCGAAAAACTGCTTCTTTTTTCCGGTTCTGAAACAACTTGGGCGAAATATGGTTCTACCGGGAAACCATGGATTTTTTAGTTTTCACCATTGGTTACTGGTTGAGCCACTGGAATGGAATGAGATAAGAATCTCGAGAGATCTTTCCTCTCCACTTACTCGTAATAGGCTTTCCCTCTATAGAAGACTTCTTCCGAATGGCATAATTGGGAGATTGATTCCTCGATCTTCAAAGAAAACTGACTCCTCCTGCTGCTTCTTCTCCTTTAGGATAGCATTGTCGTTGGATTTACTCTATGGCACATAGTTCTTAAAAACATAAATTCATTTCGTCAAACTTACGTAGGGGAAACATCCAAGATCACAAAAGTAATAAGATTCAGCTAAAACCAAAACATAATTTGTATGAAAAACATAAAAGATAACTAAAATGCTAGTGCACAAAAAAAATAATAGTTTTCACTGCGATGCACAAAGCGGTCATAGAGCCCACGAACTGACGTACACCTTACATTAATGTGCATACTAAAATTCAGCTACACTAATGATTTTAGTTTAGAAAACAGAACAAAGATAACCTTACTTTTCACAAATAGACATTAAAACATATATGAAGTCAAGCATTCTTGTGTCTAATTTGCAATATATCATCGATAGTCGTCGCTGCTGAATCCTATACTTGTACAACTGATTACTTGGCAAGCTACTACGACACTACCCTTTAACATGCTTATGACGTGATCTCATGAAACGCATTTTCTATTCATCATCGTGGCCAGTTGATAGCAACTTTTGACAATGCATTAACTTTTTAAAACATTGAACTTTAAGATTTTCTTAATAAAATTTAATTAACATCCATTACACATGGCAGGGTCGTAATTAAGTATAGCATGATCTTATCTAAAAGCACCATGGCCATGCTATGGCTAAAAGTCAATAACCGACTATTTCGTAAAATCATTCAATTCATTTTTTAACATACGCTTACTTTTAGGACATCAATTGATTGTGCACACCCCCAAAACATATTAAAAAAAGGATTCTAGAAACACACCTGAGAAGCTAAGCTCAAAATCACTGTAATTAGAAGGATCTTGACAAACGGACTCATGAGTCAAAACTGGTCAACAAATACAAGCGAAATGTCAACATTTCATTCCTACTTTATTCTACACAAAACGTATCACCGCACGAAAAGTCATATGAAGCAAAAACAAGGTTTCCTTAAGATTACATGAAAACTATTATTCTGCGTGAAATTTATATTGGCGAAAAGTGCCAACGAAAAGCATATTATTCGCGTGAAGACTAATAGCGAAAGCTACACTATTCACACAAAAAGTTAAGAGTGAAAAGTACCTTCTTCTATGAAACAAACCCTAATCAGTTGTCAAGGCAGCTGATACGATTTCATATTTAAAAACAATTCACGATGCAACTTTATGACTCCATATGTCCCAAAAACAATCTTAGGACATCCCATGCACAAAGGTTTGTGTTTAACCAAGCTTTTAGTGGAATGAACCATAAAACCACGAAACCAAGATCTAAGCTCAGCACCCCTAAAACCAGCTGGGAACTAGCTCCTTATCATACCTTAAACCCTTGCCGATGATGCAAAATGAGACCGTGTTGCATCCTTTCGATCCATATGTGAAAACTTGATGCTAACTCAAATTTGATCCCTCGCTCACTCACTCACTCTAACTATCTCTCTAAAGTTGCACACAAATGTCGGAGGGTGATGAATGTGGGGTTGCAACATTCCTTTCCATATTAAGTTAGATGGTAAAACTACCACCATGCCCTTCATGGGCTTACCATGCACTTTCCTCAAAATGGGTCTTTAAACTTGGGTCAAACTTCTAGATCGTACCTCGTCATTATCATTTTGTCTTTCAAATTTATTTAAAGAGTAAAGTGCTATTTTAGTCCTTTAGGTTTGTCTCAAATTGTCATTTTAGTCCAAATAGTTTTTTTCTCCTCTAAGTCCCTGAGTTTTTTCATTTTCTTGTTATTTTGATCATATTGCCTAACTCCGTTAAAAAACCTCAGTTTTAACCAGGTGTATTCTTGGCATTTTCGTAATAATTATAATACTTATAATATAAAACACAAAAAAACTAACTTTATATTTTGTTTTATAAAATCTGATTAACACCCCCCACCCCATTCTCTCTCGTTCTTCATCCATTTACTTTCTTTCTCTCCACAACCATCGGTGCCAGTGCCACCGCCACCGATCCACAGTCATCACCAGCCCCCGGCACTCATCTCTGCCAACTACCGTCACCGTCACTGACCTCTGCCACCAAAATGTCCACCACAACGTCAGTTAACCTATTGGCACCTCCACCACCGTCACCGACTTCCGCCCCATCACAATGTTAGTTTTTTGTGTTTAATATTATAAATATTATAAGTATTACGAAAATGCCAAGAATCCCTGGTTAAAACTAGGGTTTTTTTTTAACGGAGTTAGGCAATGTGATTAAAATGACAATAAAATGGAAAACTCACGAACCCAAAGGAGAAAAAAACTATTTGGACTAAAATGACAATTTGGGACAAACCTTAGGAACTAAAACGGCAATTTACTCTTATTTAAAATTTGGGATGTTGCAATATTTTAAATGTTTCAAACTTTATAGTAGTAATTATATGCAAGTAATTAATCATATTTAATATTTTATTATAGTTGTTATGAACATAAATTTATACAAAAAAATAAAATGGTAAGAAATAAATTTATCTAGAAATCCAAGTGGGTATTATTTTAGAAACTAACAGATACCCAATAAAACGTGGGCATGTCCAATATTTGACGGGAATTAAGTCGGGTATAAAACACAGATTTATAACTGGTAGGCAACTAGAAGCACTACCCATCCCATTCTCATCACTATTTTTTTTCTCTTAGTGTGTACACCATAAAATTAAACGAAATTAATCCTATATTAGCTATTTACATCCAATTTTCTGAAACGGAAAAAAATACAAAGATATTTATAGAAAGTTTTTACCTTAACACTTTCTAATGCGTAGAGAATGTTGTAAATTTACCACATGATAAATTTATCCTTATGTTGCTTTCTATTCGGTATGATCAATAAAATCACATGTAAGCATTAATATCAAAACAAAACCTATTTAATTTGTGGTGTTGTCATGTTCAATAAATTTGACACCTTCTCAATTCTACAACCGTTGGGTGTTCAAAATTGTTTCGAATTTGAAATTCGTTTAAATTCGATTCGATTATCAAGAATTCGTTTCGATCATAAAAATTCTAATTCGATTCAATTCGAGTCAAGTAAATTGAATACGAATTTATAATTTCAAATTCGATTCGATTCAAATTCGAATAACAATTATACATTTTATTTATTGTTAGGCGTAACTTTACAAAATAGTAACGAAGTTTTCAATTTGTTTCATTAAAGTCATTCAAACTCTTTTTGTATCTTAAAAATCACTCAACTTTCATTTATTGTTTCAATCTTGCATAATTATCAGGTTATCAGGTCACCACTTTATGACGTGTCAATTTTACTATTATTCTTTTAGTTTTAATTATGATGTGGAAAATACATGGTGATTTTCTTTTAGTTTTAATAATGATGTGGAAAATACATGGTGAGATGGATTTATTAATAAAGCAAATAAACTAAAAATGACATGCTAATTACCACATCCCTTCCCCAACTTCCGGTCTGCCTTTCTAACCCTCTCCGGCCTTCTTCTCCGGCAAGTATTCTTTTCCGATCACTTCTCTGGCGACTTTATTTTTTTTTCTTTAGATCACCCACTTTCCGATGACCCTCAAATTTGTGAATGGTGATGGATATGCGATGGTCGGTGTTGTTACTCAAATCACAGATTCATCTTTGTGAATGTTTCAGGTCACCTTCGCAGTTGAATCGATGGATGGGCTGAGAAAACTTATGTTAAAAGTGGTGTTACGCAAGTTTGAAACGAAAATCTAGGTCGCCGTCGTCGTCGAATCGATGGGTGATCTGAGAAAAAATTAATAAAAAGTGGTGTTATGCAAGTTGAAACAAAAATCCAGGTAACCGTAGATCGAGATGCGGTGGACGACAGAGTTACTTTTTTTTTTATTCATTTTATTCGATTAATTTTTTTTATTAAAAATTCAAGTCCAATATATATTTTCCACATCATTGTCAAAAATCTAAAAAATAGGGAATTTGAAATGTCATTAAGTGGTAACCTGTTAACCTGGTATTTACGCAAGATTGAAACGTAAAATGAAAGTTGAGTGACTTTGAATATATAAAATAGTTTGAGTGACTTTAATGATACAAACAACAAACTTGATTACTATTCTATGAGATTTTTCCTTATTGTTTTATATATAATACATATATAACTGTTATTAGGTTATACTATAAATTATTTTCAAAATTTATTCCAAATATTAAAATTATTACCAAACCTACTACATGAGTCATAACTAAAACCTAAGTAACAAATCTATCAATAGATTTCTAAGACTAAAAATATTAATTTGTAATGTGGAGTGGTTTTCTCGACTTCTCGTTTTGAATTTTAGACTTGTGGTACTTTATTAGGAACTTTTAATGTGATATCGTGTTTTATGGTTGTTTTAAAATTTATGTTTCATTTTGATAGTTTTTTTTACATGTTTTTAAACAATGTGAATCAAATCGAATTTATTCGAATTCGAATTTTTAATCGAATACGAATCGAATACGAATTTGGTTTTTTATTCGAATTCGAATTCGAATCGAATTCGGTAGGTTTTAATTGGATTCGAATCGAATACGAATTCAAGGAAAAATAAAAATTATTCGAATAATTCGAAAATTCGATATTCGATTCGATAAGCACCAACAAGAAACTTATATATTGAAATCAAATTGTTATATAAAATTTAGACCAAAATATTTTGGCCCCTCAAATAGGTAGCCTAAAGCAACTGTGTCCCTTTTTAAAACATATGGTCACCCATGAAAATTAGTTATCATTTGCGATTATATAATCATAAACTAACGTCATCAAGTCACTAACAAAAAACTTCAATATATCAAGACTTTAAAAGAAAACAAAACTTATGTAAAGAAAAGAATACATTAAGATGGATCATGGATTGATCATGATAATAGATGTATATATCTACTAGGATGTCAACTCAACATAAAAAAAATACTCACTTTAATGATGTAGTTTATTTAATTTGATTATTTTTATGTTTGGTACCTTTTTATATAAACCTTGTTTTTTTTCTAATTTAATAAAAATCATAATCTTATTATATTACCATTCTATCCTTAAATATCTTCCTACTTGCACTTTTAACATATAGTGGAGGGTTTAATTGTTCAGATAGGAAGAAAACTTTGTAAAAATAGAAATAATAAGTATTAAACCAATATAAATGTTTTATTTAATATGCGTAATTAATGTTCCTGTAAAACATATTTGTAAATATATAATTTTAATTAATTTATTGTATCCTTCAAAATTAGCTGACTAACTAAACATGTAGCCCACTTTTAAAATATTTTTTTTCAAGACAATCTAATTTATAGGATCATGCTAATTACACACGGTCCCAGTAATTTTCACACCCTAAATGATTATGGCCAAAGCGGGGCGCTCAGGGTACTTTTCTAGACAAAAGCTGAGTTGACTGATGTCTGAGCGACATAAAGATGATACGAGGTTTCACCTGGTACGATGTTGTCACGTGAACCCCAAAGCGTTGCGGCGCTTCGACCCCAAATCTTGGCTTTTAAAAGCTGGCCAGGCACGAGAGTTAAGGCATTCAATTTCTAAACAACTTAATATATTGTTTCCAAACATACGAGGGTTTTGATGTTTTACTTGTGTTTCTTCAAAATAACGCGCGGTTTTGCTGTATTAGTTATGTGTCTTCAAAAAACGATGTCGTGGTTAAGCAACTATCTTTTCGGTGAATATTCTAACGAGTCAGTTGTTCTTGATTCTTACGAGGGGCCGCTATTTCTGACTCATATGAGAAACCGGTCTCGTCCAAGTTGAGGGAGGAGGAGGTTGTATCTGGCATTCGTTATCGGGATAACATGGTGGAACTGTATTTGAATATCCCTGTGGAGAACCCGTACGCACAACAAGGTTATTCGAATTGCGGATACAGAGGCGAAGCGTATCCTCAGGTTGAATATCTGTACGGTCTTCCAAACTATTACGACCTCGGTTACGGTGGCGAGCACAACTTTGTACAGCAGGAGGGCTATCCAGACCACAGTTACGGTTGTGAGCAGAGCTTTGAACATCAAGTCTATTCGGGCCTTGGTGACAATGGTGAGCAGGAGGATGTGTCAGTTGACGAGGAAGGCTGTTACCTGGTTACATTTTCGTTTGATACAACGCAGACCGTTTCGTCACGTAAAGAGTTGATGCGTTGGGTACAAGACACGGCAAAAGACAATGGTTACCTCATTGTGACTAAACGGTCGAACAAAAGAGGAAAGAATTACAATATTTGGTTTCAATGCACTCTTGGTGGGGAGCATAAGAGTATAGCTATACAGAGGAAAACGGGTAGCAAGAAAATAGGTTGCCCGTTCGAGATGATCGGGTTTTCGGAATCAAACGGAAGTGTTTGGAGGATCGAGGTGACGAAGGCGAAGCACAACCACACTTCTATCGAAACCCTAGAGGGGTCACGCTTATGCGAGAAGGATTTCTTCGGATGATAAAAGACTGGTTGAGCAGCTGGCAGAGCAAGATATTCCCAACAGCAGTATCTGGCGAACGCTGACGAAAAACAATCTGGCTAGAAAGCTTATTTCGAAAGATATACACAACGTTGTTCAGAAGATCAATGCCAGAAAAAATGTCGGTAAGTCTCCGATGCAAAAACTTGAAAACATTCCTCGCGAAAAAGATTACATTTATTACATGCGCCCGAATGAGATATCGAACGCAGTCTAAGATGTCTTCTCTGTTCACAAAAATCATTCACTATGTGGTGTGCCTTCCCGCATGTGCTAATGATTGACGCCACCTACAAAACGAACCTGTACAACCTGCCGTTTGTTCAGGTCGTAGGCTCATTTACGGCTGTTGGTGCGGTAATTTCCGCTGAGAAGTTAGAGAACTACCTATGGGTGTTACAGAGGATCAAGTCTATGCTGGTAAGCTGTATGGAGACACGCTTGATTTTAACAGACAGGGACTTTGCGCTAATTAACGCGTGTGAACAAGTTTTCCAAAAGCGCAGAAGTATTATTGTCGGCTCCATATTCAACAAAATATTAACAAAAACAGCAAGAAGAAATTCTCTGACAAGAAGTGGAAAGAATCCGTACGTACATTTTGGACATTGTGCGAGTCTACGACCAAGGAAATATACAGGTATAACCTGGAAAACCTTGAAGCACAGCTGAAAGAAGATGGCCGTGGACGTGAGTATTTCTTACATAATTATGTTCATATTTTATATAACAACCAAAACTGACTATTTACGTTTTTTAATTTCAGAGTTTTTTTTATTATTTGAGGAAATACTAGTTGGATCCGTATCGTGAAAAGTTTGTATCTTGTTGGACTAACAAAACTATTAACTTTCACCAAACTACGACCAACAAGGTTGAGGGCATGCATGCAACACTAAAAAGTCACTTTCCAAGTCATCGCAACACACTGGATAAACTTGTATTGTATGTTGATCATGTTGTTGATAGACAATACGCCGAGATTAGAAGTAGCTTTGAAACAAGCCTCCGAAAAGTGATGAACCACCACAAGGATCATCCCATGCTTGAAAATATTCTCAAAAAGGTTTCAATATTTGCGATTGAGCTTTTGAATATGGAACTAAAACGCAAGGAAGACGGGTTGAGAGCCTACGGTGCAAGCTATGGTTGCCAACTTTTTACCAGTTGTGGTTTACCATGTGCCTGTCGTTTAGAAAACTTGGAAAATAACGGTAATTAATATTTTTGACCTTTGCCGTTATGACTTTGCCACCTAATTTGTTTTCGTCCACAGGTCAGCAAATCCATATCAATTCGATAAAAGTGTTCTGGAAGAAGCTTGACTTCAAGCCGGCAAGGAATAAGATAGAGGATATCGATGTAGACGCGGAATTTGAAAAACTGAAACAACAGATCGATCCAACACCCCCTCAAGTGAAAATGAGCTTCTTTGAAAAGTTTCAGCAAATCCTCAATCCAGGCAACAATAACAAAAAACCTCATGTTGTTCTGAAGAAAACTCGTGGTCACCCAACATTGAAAACGCAGGAACAAAGGAAGGTTAAAGCTGCCAGAAAAAGCTCGTATATTCCGTCGGAAGAAACTTGGTTCGAGGCCTCAGACGATCTTTTCCGTCACAGCTCGTACGTATCATCCCAAGACTTTGGAAAACAAAAGAAAACCCAACCGCTCAACCTACACCCTGATTTCCCGATGATCAAGCCTGGTCCTAAGACGGATATAGCGATCCGCAACTACGCATCTCAGAGTCACAAAGTGTTGACCAAGCCCTAAGTGTCGCGTTGTGCCCAAAGCGCGACGCTTTAGAATGTGCAAAAAGACAACCAGCGTGTGTGAATAGAACAAGCCAATTTGTAATGGAAGACAATTTTCTATATGTATAGGATAATATTTGATAATTTCAATATGCGTAGGATATATGTATATGATAAATTTCGATATGTGTAAGCTTAATTTTAAAAGAGGTAGGATAAAACGTTTTTACTAATTAATAAAAGAAATTATAAACTTTCTATTGTTTTACCTGTGTTTTTTTCTTCGTCTCCACATATTAAGTTTCTTCTCAAATAATTATTCATCTAAAATTATAGTAATGATACTAATGAGTTTCATTATTCTTTCATTGTTTACTTTTTAATTAAGTAATAATATATAATACATTAATTATACATGGACACCACATTTTAGGAACTTGCACAAAAACGCAAGCAAGATGCGAATAAATTGAAGAATATTGAGGTTTTTTAAGTTTGGCAAAAGGATAAGACCGTGGGTGCCGATTTCCTCACGAGATACCCATCTGTCAAAGATATTATATTTTCACCAAAAAATTATCAGTGAATTCAACAAGCTGTACCTAACGTCAATGGTACATAAATATTATCGATTTTGATACCCAATTATGTTATTTTTTATTAAATAATATTGGATTAGAAACGTAAACTATTTTTCAAAACAATGGTTTATCTCATTTACCTAAAAATTAAAATTATAATCAATTTCACTTGAAAGAGGGTTTGAGTGGTAGATGTTAGAAATTATTCTATTTTTCAAATCATTATATACATTCTGTGTAAACTAATTTTTAAACTAAGAATAATCTTATCTAGTTTTTATTTTTAAGACATATCCGAATATTCTAACCAATATACAAATATTTATATATTGTTTAATCACCGAATCGAAATTTATAAACTTAAAAATAAATATCAGATCTTTATAAAATTAAAAAATAAATACTGAATCATGAAGTATGGGAGAAGGTATGGGAGTGCTTTTAGCCACTTGCGTCCCAAATAATTGTGGTCATGTTACATTCGTTTTGTTTGCTTTCCAAATATTTAAAAATATAATTCAGACTTCTATTTTCGAAAAGAGATGGTGGCCAATTGGATCACTGCAAACCATCACGAACTTGATCCAAACATAACGACGAAACTGATAACCTTCATGGCTTCATGCATATAACGATAAATATAGTAAAAAAGTATTACATTTTTTTTCTGTAATTTGTGTTTTGTGTGTGATTTTATATACTGTGATAGATAATAGTTATATTATTTAATGTCTATTACACCAACATGCTAACATATGAGTTGATAGGTGTTTAGTTTACGATTCAGTTTGTCCGGTATTGATAAAAAAATAGTTTACAGATCAAATCCTTGGTTATGGTTTTTAAAAACGACAAACCAAACTAATTAATCAATTGGTTAAAACACTAACTACATGTTATTTTTTCTTTTTCCAGTTACTTGGGAAAACGATTTTTTAGTAAAATAGTTAAGTAAATAATTGAACCTGTTTTAACCGTCGATTCAAGTTCTAAACGTTCGTTAGAACATTTGAATCTAGTTTTTCAGACTACATATCAAACCATAAAAATATCAAACCAGTAAATTTATTTTGGTAGCCATTTCATTCGGTTTCAACAGTTGTAAATTTCAAATATGATTCCATAAAAATTTCATATATGGACCTTATACTATACATCTTCAATTATATTATATTATATACTGAGGGAAATAAAAGGGAAGAAGAGGATGAAATTCCACTTGTTACATGCAATAAATATAAATATATGTTGGATCATATGTTGTAGCTATAGGGCAAGAAATATAATATATTGTCATGTTTTTTCATAGTAATTTTGAAATCAGGGTATGTTGGGGTAGTTAATTGATTAAAAGCCATTCGTTGAACACAATGCACCATCATGAGATAGAAAGATGAGGCCGGTTAGATATTTTGCGATCTATAATTATTTTATTTTTATCAGTTTTTATCTAAATATGGATGTCACGAGCAAGTTGAAAAACTGAGCAAAGGACATGTTCAATATTGTTTTACTAATTGCCATATGATACAAAATACAAAGGGTTTAGTATTTTTTACTCGTTAAAAATTTCAAATTAAGTAAAATCAATATCATAATAAATGTATATTACCATTGGAAAGAATAAACAAAAAGATGCAAAGTCATTTAAAATATAAAAGAAATATATATTATAGTTGTTCCATTTGGGTTTTCATGATCTAAAAACGATCCAAAACATCTATGACGGCATATTTTGCAAAGAACGCTTTTCAATATAACGATGTAAACGAGTGGAATCAGATCTTAATAACTAGAATCAAAAATCAAATTTAAATGAAGAGTTTCCATCTAAAATAGAATTCATTAATAAACAAGTCCGAGCTTCATTGTTATGAATATATTTTACACAGTTTTTTATATATAAATTACTCCCAAGTTATGCTCAAGTTTTTTATATAATTTTCAAAATAAGTCAAACTTGAACTTGAACTCTGTCAAATTAAACGAGACAAACTGGAATATGAATCTCGTTTATACCCACGGATACAATATTTATCTGAATAAATAAGTTTTGTACGGGGTACACAATATAAAACCAGCAAAATAAAGTAAATAAAATCAGTATCAAAAAGCTTAATACAAACAGATATCAAGAGATATGTATGATAGTTATAAACAAAACTAAGCTCGTAGTACTCCGTGCTTCATTGCGGGCAATGTTTGTTTTGGAAAATGTGCAATAGTATGGATGGTTGGTAAGACAGACAACGTTTGTCGTGCTAAAACGTATGATGGTTTCGCAGTGATTTTGATACGGTTCGTTAAAAAAAACTAAACCAAAAAAGAAGCCAATTGTAAAACTATTTATTTAGAATGCTTTTAATTTTGTTAATTATACTATTTTTATTAAAAAAATCTATTAAAAAATCAAATAAAAAAAGATAAAACAAATAACAAGGGTGAAATGTAAGTAATAAATGGAGTCTATAAAAAAAATTAATAGAGCTTTAAAAAAATAAGTTCCAAGGCTTGTTAGGAAATATTAAATGATTTATAAGAAGTACTAAGATATTTTGTTGAACAGCAAATTTCTTTTATTTCAGTCGTCTGTGGGACTTGAATCTAATACCTCCTTATAAGTAGGATGAAAGGGTATTTGTATCCTAAAACAAATACCCTCACTCTTTTTTTCTTAAACATACAACGTAAAAAAAGTACCACAATCTAGTACACAAAAATATAGATCATAAACTCTAGCACAAAAAAAATATATACAGTACAAAAATCTAGTACACAAAAATTTAGCACAAAAAATATATTAAAAATGTAGTACAAAAAATGCAACACAAAAATGTTATAAAAATTGAAATACAACACAATTCTTTTGGGTTTTTTTAGTTTTCATATTTATATGTAGTACAAAAATCTAGTAAAAAAATACATCACAAAAATGTTATACAACACAGGAATACAACACAATTTGTTGTGTCTTTTTAGTTTTCATATTTATATAGAAATACGGTACTCAACTTAAAGATAAAAAATTCTCGGTTTTCGAGTGCAATTTAAAAAAAATAATATCGTATAAAGAAGTTATGGACATTCAAAAAATAATGGGGAATATGCATGTCCCTTGCACGTGGAAATGATGGGTAATTTTAATATCATGTAGAATATATATATATATATATATATATATATATATATATATGATTCGGTTCAAGCAGGAACCACTACTAGTTGCGAGAACCATGATAACTCAACTCATCCAATAAAATTTTAACACATCACCTATAATCAATTTAATTCAAAAGGGTATTTTATTCTTTTTCTCTCATTATCATATCATATCTCTCTTATGTCTAAAACACGTCACATAACATCATCATTAATATGTCTACTAGTATATCTCACCTTTAATCTCTTTTATATACTTTTTTATATTTAAAATTGAGAAAAAATATCTTAAGTTTCATATTAAAACACCAAAAGTATTATGTAATTTAGAAAATACAAAAATATCGAAAATGATATCTATATCTATTTGCTTTATTTTCACTAATTACGACATAATGTTCTTTATAAATGTAATCTATATTTGTCTTATATGTTTATTAGAAAATACAAAATTATTGAAAATGATATCTATTTCTTTTTTACTATTTTTTCTAATTATGACATAATATTATTTATAAAATGCAAGCTATATTTGTCTTATATGTTTATTGAGAATTTCTATTTCAATCGTTAACGTTTGATGACGTTGGATGGGAGGAGTTCTCATGGTTCTCGCAACTAGTAGTGGTTCCTGCTTGAACCGAATCATATATATGTGTGTGTGTGTGTGTGTGTAGGGTAGGGTAAGGTAGGGTTCATGAGTGAACAATATTGTATTTGTGAACAACATGAACTTATGTTGACCATTGATTTTGTAGATCTAGATTTTTTCTTTAGTAGCAAGATTATCATTTGTAACTTCCATGTATTTTAATAAATACAATGGTATAATTGTATTTTGTCTCTTCATTTAATTAATTGTTTTTTTTCTCTCTCCCGATTTCTCTTTCCATTTAAAATAATATTTAATTAAATTTTTTATACTTTTTTCTCTCACTAATTACCTAACTTTATAATTTTAAAAAATACAAACATTATTAAATATTGTTCCATCTAAAATACGATTAAAAATATTTAATTATATTCTCTATACATATTTGTATTATACGTATTCGCATTTTAGAAATGTATGTACACATATGCACATTCATAATATACCTCTAACTAGAAGCTAATGATATTATTGTTCAACATTGTACATATGTGTATAACAAGTATCTGAAATGGTTATTCAGCATTGTACACATGTGTACAATCTTGCTAACTATCAGTTTATACAAGATACATAGCTGCTAGTTTATACACATGTGTACAGTCTCGCTAACTACCAGTTTATACAATACCACACAACTGTTAGTTTATACACATGTGCATAGACTTTTATACATCCGTGTATTATATTCAGAACTAGTTACATATGTGTATATTAACAACATATTTATAAAATACATTTCTAAACATTCTAATATAATTTCTTTTGAAAGTGTAATGCATTCAAAATAAAGTATTTTTTTTTCCTATTATAAACAATACCAAGTGTCGATATCATACGATACTTTTTTTGAATATGTAATGAAGTTATTTATTTTTTCTATTACCAACATAATCAAACACTAAGTAAAAAAATAATTGACCCGAATTGCAAGGACTATACGTATATAATATACATAATCGATACGTGAAATAATCAATTAAGAAAACTGGGTATCACTTTGATACATAAATGTATCTCGCTCTACACACATAGGTATCTCGCTCTACATACATATGTATCTCGAGTATCACGCGAAGATACAAAATAAATAAATAATTTAAATATACTATGTGAATAATAACTGAATTACATAGGACTTTAAATTCATAAACAACAGGATAAAGAATTCTTGCAAATATGAAAAAGAAAAGTTTACCCAACAAAATGAGACTTTATTTAAATAAATAAATATAAATTCAGTGTATTTTCAGAAGAAGCAGAAAATTTAGGCCTTATCCAAAATTTCAATATCTTATAATTAAAATAATGGAGAAATAATTAAAAATAAGAGAGAGAGAAAGACTTAAGAGATGAGAAATTTAAGGAATTTTAATTAAATATACTTAGCTAATGTCAATTTTACCCTTTTAATCTAAAAAATGATCAAATGCCAAGATTAGTTCACTCAGTTCACTCTCAAGAAGTTGTTCACTTTTGATCCTAATCTTATATATATATATATATATATATAACTCAGTAAAAAATGGTTTTTGGATGAAAATGGCAACTGCCAAACTGTTTAGTGTGAGTTAACTAATTTTCTTTTTAACTAAGTGGGTTGAACCAAAATGACAAAAACATGGAAAACTCAGAGACCCAGAGGAGAAAAACTATTTAGATTAAAATTGCAATTTAAGACAAACCATAGGGAATAAAATGACAATTTACTCTAAAATCAAATACAAAAAAGAGTTAATTGCCCAGATAGTCCCCGTGGTTTCCTATTTTTTTCACCTTTAATCCCCACCTTTTCAAAATAGCATGTTTAATCCCTGTGGTTTACTCACTTGTTATTCGGATAGTCCCTAAAATAAATAAAGGTTAGTTTGCTTAGTTAAGTTGATGTAAAATTACTTAACTACCCTTACTCATTTAAATTTTAAATAGGCCCTGTCATTTATTAAAATAAATATTATTAAATTAGATATTTAGTGGGGCCCACCACATCCATTACCCAATCCTTTCTTCCACCTAAACCCACACCCTTCTCACCAACCACCGCTCACCATCCTTCACCCACCATCCAACACCGCCTTCACCCCACCATCCAACACCGTCGTCACACCGTCTTTTTCAGTCAAGTTCGCCTTTATATAAAACATCATATCGAATCACATAAAGATTAATCACGCAATCCATTGCACTGGAATGTATATAATTTACATGATATGATAATAAAATGTACAAAAAGATCAAGTTCATCTTGAGATGAAGAATCTTAGTCTAAAACGACTTCGCTTATAGTCACCTAATCCCACGATAGGAGGAATCTTGTTGATCTGGTCATAGAATCATAAATTAAAATGACATCGGTTATAGTCACTTATCTTCGCCGGTATCGGAGTTGTAGATGATCAAACCACCATCTGATTCCCTCTTTCTCTCTGTCTGCTCGCACCTCTACCACCGTCAATGGGGCTTCGAACATCGATCGGTTGACGTCTTTGGAACTGAAACGAGGGGAAGGCTCAAGGAGAGATGGGTAGACGGCAGAAAACGGTGCCGGTGGGTTTCTCCGGAACCGTTCTCTCCTGCTGCGCTGGGTGGGTGTGTCAAAGTGGTGGGTGGTTTGGGGGGTTTTGTATGAGTGGTGTGTGTAGGTGGTCCCACAGTATTCATTAATTATATTTTTGTTTTTTAATATATATGTATAAAGGGTAGTTAAGTAATTTCACATAACCATCATCTATTTTAGGGATTATCCGAGTAACAAGTGAGCAAACTACGGGGATCAAACATGCTATTTTAAAAAGGTGGAGACGAAAGGTGAAAAAATAGGAAACCACAGGGACTATCCGAGAATTAACTCTAAAAAAAGTAAAACAAATAAAGAGGATGAAATGTAAGTAATAAATGGAGTCTAAAAAAAATTAATAGGGCTTTAAAGTAACCAAGTTCCAACGCTTGTTAGGAAATATTAAATGATTTATAAAAAGCACTGAGATATTTTTTTAACGACAAATTTCTTTTATTTCTGTTGTCTTTGGGACTTGAACCTAAGGCCTTCTTCTCTTAACGTGTTTAAAGTCTTTGTCTTGTCAATGGACCACCACCCTATTGGTTTTCTAAGTTATCACCACGTGATCTTTACCAGGGAAGATTCACTAGAAAGTGGGTTTTGCGTAAGTAAGTAGCCTAAGAAAAATTATGAATATAACATGTGGCACTCCTTATATGTAGGATGAAATGATATTTTTAGTTTTAATATTAATATGCAGTACAAAATTTTAGTACAAAAAATCTAGCACAATTTATTGGTATTTTTTTTAATTTTCATATTTATTTAGCAATAGTGTACTCAAATTAAAGATAAACAATGCTGATTTTCTAGTGCAATTTAAAAAAAAATTAATGTTGTATCTAAAAGTTATGGACATTAGAAAATGACGAAGAATATGCAGATGTCTTCCATGCGAAAATGATGGGTAATTTTATTATCATGTAGATATTATATATATATATATACACACACATATATATATATACATATAGAAATTAATAGTATACTCCCAAATATTAACAAAGTAACATTTTTCAACTTGCAAAACACTAATAATTGTAGCAAGTAGAAACTAACTAAGACTTAAAACACTAATAACTAACAATTAAGACTTAAACACTAATACGTGTACTCGTATAGGTAGTTAAGAACTCAAAATAAACGTACTTTTGACTAGATCGCGACATCTACATCAGGATACAATGTTATAGAAGGAGTCTTTACGACGAGTTTATTTTTATCTACATCATGATCCAAATTTTACTCAAAACCAAGTTGAGAATAGTATTATACAAGTGATCAAGCGCATAACGTACATGCTATCAAAGCTGCCCCACAGTTTAGTTTTTTGTTATTATTATTCTTTGGGTATAAAGTGACGTCATTTACACTTTTCGTTAGAGGTGAGCACGTTTCTATTCGGTTTTGAGCTTTCACCAAATCAATATATTTAGTTATTTCGGTTTCTTAACCGATTGGTTTCGATTAATTCGGTTTGGGTTAATAGGTTTTTGTGATGATTATGATTGCTAACCGTTTATTCTATAAAGTGGAAATATATGAACCACACAATAATAATACAGAAAAATCACAAAGTTCGGTTTCTTAACCGATTGGTTTCGATTAATTTGGTTTGGGTTAATAGGTTTTTGTGATGATTATGATTGCTAACCGTTTATTCTATAAAGTGGAAATGTATGAACCATACAATAATAATACAGAAAAATCACAAAGTAGTTCATAACAGTAAAATCCAAAAATTTTAGATTCTAGCTTTTAAACTAAATTCATAACACTAGGATACAAAAATATTTGAAAACTACATAACGTGAAGTTATGACGTTTCAAGCTATGAATTTAAATACCACAAGTGCACAACTACGAATGCCTTGAAGATTTCATATACTTTGGTTTTAAATTTTCGTTTACTAAGGTGCTGTTTGTTTTTCAGAGGTAAAACGTCTGCAGTCTGCGGATCACGTCTGCAGACATTTGTAACAGAAGAGGTGGACCAAACCTCTGCAGTCTGCAAGAAAAAGATTGTTTATTTTTTAACTTCTGCAAACTTCTGAACTAACATTAACACAAATAACAATTATGAACTAACATTAAACAAAAATCTGAATTTAAACAACAATTATGAACATGAAGAATGACCATAAAATTGAAGACAACCATTCTTTAAACAACAATGGCGAATGAACATAAAAGTATGAATTTAAACAACAAAAAAAACCATTCTTTAACAAAAATTGAAGAATGATATATCGTCAAAGAGGCAGCATCGACCTGGAGGTTGTCGAGTGTGACGGCGGCTCAGGCGGAGGCAGCAGCGGCATGATTGGGCTTGTCGGCGGTGACGGCGGCTCAGGCAGAGGTGGGGGACGTGACGACGGCTCTGGTGGAGGTTGGGGATGTGACGACGGGTCAAACAGCGGTGGGGGAGGTGACGACGGAGATGTGGTGGTGCCGGAGATGTGGAGGTGTCGGCTAGGAGGAGGAAGATGTGGACGAGAAGAAGATGCTAGGGTTGTGAACTTGTGTTTTGTAAATAGGGTAGAGATGAGAAGAGGCTTGAAGAGGGGTGTTCACATCTGCCCCAAGAAGATGTCTAGAAGACATTTTATAATGAAATCACTTCGAGAAAACAAACACACTACAGACTCAAACTTTTGCGCGTGACAGACATAAGAGGTCATCAAGTGCTTTTCACAAAAAAACAAACACCCCCTAAATCTCAATAGCTTGGTATACTGTTAAAAGTTTTTGACAATAGAAATCACAAAAGCTTCAACCTTATATGGAGTGGGTCTTCTTGTAACTACTCGGTATATTCGGTTATTTTCGACAAGCATAATTTGAAACCAACTGAAAAAATCGGTTTTCAAAAATACAAAAACCAAACCTTCAGTTAATTTAGTTTTCGGTTATCGTTAACTTAACTTGGTTTTATACTCACCCCTACTTTACCATGATGAGCCAATTGACACCTATCGAACAACATCGGTAACGATATAGTATTCGTTTTTATGGTTTTCTCAATGTACCGCAATAGAGTATTGTTTTGGTATCGTAAGCTATAACGAGTGTTGATAATCGAACCGGTATTGGTCGAAAAATCGGTAACAGTACTGATATTCGTTTTTTTCTTTCCATCAATGTAAAACATCTATCCTCTTGGGTATATACTTGTTGCAAATACGAAATACCGATATCATAACGATACTATAACAAACCAAACTGATACTAACTGAAAGTGTGCTACGAAGCGCAGAAAGTCCCATTAGTTTATATTCCAAATCTTAGAAATTCTATTACTTATTTAATTTAAAATTTATAGATTATCATTTATTTTACTACAATTTGAGTATATTTTCTTTTACTAATCGGTCACGATGAATTTCCCCATTTTTTAAATAATATTTAGTTTAATTAATCAATATTTAATATGAGAGTAGATCACCTAATCCTTGTAAACCTTCATGTCTTATATATAATTAAACTAATGGGATGTTTGCATATTGTTGCGGAGAAAATAGACACCAGTAATCCCGTGATATATTATTTTTTAAATTAAAAATATATATATATATATATATAGTAATATTATACTTAAATTAAAGAGATGAAAATTATCATTTTTATGGTATATATAGATTTTTAAATATTAATATATGAAATAATTATAACAAAATTGTGATAAAAAAACTTGGTTAAAAGTCAACAATGTGTTTTAAAGGATTGTAATATATTGAAATTGAAAAAGTTGTAATTATTTAGATTCTAAAAATTATGTAAAATTATATTTGGTTACATGTAATATATTATTAGATAAACTATACAAAAAGCACCAATATTTTTTTTTCAAATTTTATATTATTAAATAAATTATACAAAAAGCACCAATATTTTTTCAAGTTAACATAACATTTTACACTTTAAAAATATATGAAATATGAAATTCATAAAATTGAGTATTTGAATTTGAATTATAGATAAACTGATAGTATCAACAAAGTGTGATGTGAACACGTCAATTGTCTTTGTTAATTTATCCATACTCATATATACAAAACTTATTAGTTTTACTATGATTATTAGGGTCAGGATATAATAGAAAATATGTTTAATGTAGGAAGGATATGAAGTAATCTTGATCATCTATCTATACATCTAATAAAGTTCATACCTAAGGGACACATGTCCCCCATCTAGGGCCTCTAAATCTCATTTTCCCGCCAAAAGTGTTAACATTCCCTATGATGCAATGTTATGGACTATCCATATCATCAAAACGGGTCCAAGATTGTTTACATATATAAGCACATAACCCGTTTTTTCCTATCATAACTCGCAGAAATTTCAACTCATCAGCCGCGATTAGGGTTTTGTTCCTTCTACTCCAATCAAACATCAAACAATCAAATATCAAAGGTATATCTTCATCAAAATTTCTCTGATTTCCTGTAAAGTTTGCGGATTCGATTGTAAACAACATCTTTGTTTTATCAGTCTTTTCTTTGATTTGTGTTTGTATACCATCTGAAACATTTTTTTGTAATCTATGTTTGTAGGTTCCTAATATTACAAAAATTCCGTCAAGGTATGTTCTCTTTATCGTCTCCATAATGATTCAATTATTCCGTATAACTGGTGTTGTTATCATTAAGATTTTTTATCCATTAAATGAATTTTAAGGTTTCTAAGTATTTAATCTATTGTTTCTTTGTTATGTTTTACAGATCTTTCTTATGTGAATCGATTTTAGTATGTTTGATATGTTTTTTTTTCCGATTGAATATAAATTTTAAACATGATGACTTTGTTAATTGTTTTGGATTCAACAACATTGATATTGAATACGTATCATTTTTTTCTAAAGGGGCCAAATTATTCTTAGATAGTATGCTTCACCAGTTGAAGTGTTTGTAATTTGTTGTTGCCAAATCTTTGCTCCACATTTGTATTGTTTTGTTTGAAGATTGGTTGAATATCATATGTGTTATTGAAGTTTATTGGTTTGATCTTTGAAGTTTGATATTTGAATTTCAGATCATGATAATGGTTTGGTACTATCCATTTGTTTGTTATAAAATTATAATTGTTAATTGTTATTTCCTTATTTAGAGGAAAGATAATGGCTTGATTTTAAATTCAAATTTTGATTTTGATAACAATATGGAAGTCAATGATTTGGAATTAATAACGTTAATTGAATTGCTTTTTTGGTTGGTTCAATGTACCTAGACATATTAATAGTTTAAAATTAAATTTTTTATTTTAAATTAAATTGTCTTTGACTTATTTTTAAATAAAGTTACCTAAAATAAAATTTGACTACATTCATCTTTTATAGTTGTTAATGATCCTATTTTTAATAACCTCTAATCAACAATTATTGGTTTATATATAATTTAATTAGATTCAAATTATTCAACAATCATTTTAAAAACATTTATTAGTTGTTACTATATATGTTCTAAATCATTGAAATAACAAATACGGAATTGACTTTTGAAGCTTCAATCTATTTCAATTTCAGATGATTCTGTCCCTCAAGATGCTAGCATTGGTTGCAATAGCCACCTGTAGTCAAAGTCAATACATTTTGCAATGATCCACGTCTGCCACCGTATGAAGCGTATAATTTCTTGGTATATAGAAAATATAGTTATAGTGATTCTCACTTGGGTTTAGTATTCATTGCTTTGATTATATGTCCAAATTTGTGCATATCATGGCTCATGTTATCTCCCGGGATGCTTGGTGGTGTGAGTGGTACACTATTCAGCTAAAGTTTTTCGCTTCATCACAGCTTAAGCAAACTACATGATTTATGAATAATCCCAGTTTCGAAGGGTATATGAACTAGGATAAGCTAAAAAGGTAATCTTTTTAACCTATGTTTCTATTAAATTTTAGTAGAACAGCTGGAAAAAAAATTATGCTATTGGCATAAGAATTGAATGTGGGTTTATTTGTTTTGAGTCAAGATTCAAAGAGATTTTAATCAAAGTTTATAATTATTTGTTTGATATTTAGTAGGGCATTACCCTCAATGTTTGATACACTAGTAAAACACTAGAGCAGTGTATCATCTATCCGATTTTTTTTTAATTTTTATGTTTTGTTTGATTTCTTTTAGCCATTGCAGGTAACATATGTAGATCAGGTAGAAAGACCAGTTCCGACATATTAGTTTATTGTATTTCTATTCAGTAATTTTGTGTTTCATGTCTACTACTTTCACTGGTATCCAATATAATTATAAGGTTTTACTTAATCATTATCGGTTCCCTTTGGTTTGTTCAAGAGCACAATTTTTTTGTTGGCATGCTTCCATAGAATGATTTTGAGTCTGAAGTTACAACATTGTTTTTTGGTATGTATGTATTTTGTTACCAAGGTAAAAGAGGGTTTTATTGTGATTAGTCTTGAAATTAGTGAACTGGGTAATTTATGTGTTTTTTTAAATCTATTATCCAGTTTTAATATCAACCTGAGGAACTTCTAGACAAAAACAAAGATTATGTTGTTCCCGAACATCAAGATATGTTGACTACTTCTCATTATCTTTTTTTTTTTCGTATCTGGTATACTTTCTCTCCATTGCCTGATGAGCCAACTATAACTTCTAATAAATCTTTTAAATTCACATAAATTTGGCTTTGGATCTCTTTAAGGTATAATTTGTTTATTGATGTTATCTATTATTATATAGATATTTGAAGCCAATTCCAGGTGATGTAAAATTATATGATTCTACAATTTTAAGGCTGTTAAGACTCCTATATGTTGGAGGTTAACGATTCATATTTCCTTGAAGCAGGTTAAATGTTGTTGTTTGCCTTCACATTTATAAGGAAGCAAACAAAAAAAGCCACATGTGTTAGTATATAAACTAAAGATCCTAATTTGATGATGCAGGGTAGCATCTGGTCAATCATTGATGCTCTTTTAACACAATCACGAAACCTCTCATATCTGTAAAGGTTAGTTTGTGTTGGTCTTTTGTTTTGTAAGCTTTTGATCAAGCAATGAGGAGTTTTATTTGGGTTAACATGGTTAATTTTTTGTACTTTTTATTTCAACTTTAGTATCACTTATCATTAATGTAATTTATCAAGTTTAGAACCATTGTAACAATGTGTCTATTTATTCAACAAGACATATTTAATTTGTTGATTACTTATTCTCAATACCATGTTGAAAATAAATGGCGATTATTTAGTTGTATGTTTTCAGGTAGGGTGAAAACTCCCAACTTGGAATTCTTCCCACCTGCAACCGACGATTCTCGCAGCAACATCCGAAAAGAGGAAGCACTAAAGAAATGGAGGAAGCTATGTTGGTTGGTGAAGAATAAGAAACGCTTTTGCGTTTCAGCTTTCCTCTCCAAGTTTTTCGAAGCATGTGCTAATCAGTGATCTAATATGGTTCGTTTTCATTCTCTTTCGCGTATGTTCTATTATTCATGACTATGTTGTACTGAAATTTCACCTTTTATGTTGAGTTCATGTGAAATTGGCGAACTTTAGTGTGTGGTTAACTAATTGAGTTGATTGGGTTTTTTATCTATAAGGTAGCCAGTCACATCATGATATGCATATTTTAATAAATGTTGCATACATGTTTATAATAAGTGAATAGGTTGATTTTATTATATGTTTAGCTTACAAAATCTATTTTTTCTTGTCGTTCTTTTTTTTTTATAAAAAAAGACAGGGGTAATGTCTACTTGATTGTAGTGTTTTATCCCAATCTGATAACACAAAGTGGTGGTGCAGGTGTGTTTCATGGGTTGTTGATTTGGGGCTAACAAAATAAACTTAAAATTTTGGTATTTGTCAACCTTTTAGATTGGGTTTTAAGGTTATTTTTTTTGTTTTATACACAAAACAAATTAACTAAATCAACGCTTTTTAGATCACAAGATGTTTATATCGTGTTACCTAGCCCGACCAGGTAATATTAGGTATAGTTTTAATCTCACAATTGAGCAGAGCATGTTGTTGGTACGGTTTTAGTTCAACATGTGAGTTATATTCTAATGTTTATACCCTTTTTCGAGCCCCAAGTCAATACCCAATCATGGATTGGCAAGAAATGCTCCACATACATCTAATCTCAAAGAAGGGTATGATACATATACACAAATCATGAGTAAAACATGGTTCGATGGTGGTGGTTGTGATTTTGCGGTGGTGAAAATGAGTGGAGTCGGTGGTTTGGGCGGGCAGATCTGGTAGCAGATTGGTTGTAGGTGGATAGGGGCGTCGGTAGTTGGTGGTGGCGTCGTGAGAGTGTGGTAGTTGAGGAAACGTTGTGGTCTTTAGTCAGCTAACCCCCGGATTAGAGTATCCACCTTCTTTGGACATTTTCATTCTTTGCCCACCGGTAATATTAGGCATGGCTGCATTTATGACTTATCGAATCCCATTATCCTTTGACTTTTATCACTAATATATGATTTTGTTGAGTTTAACATGGGAATACAAGGACACTAAAAGTGAAACAAATTGAAAGAATTAGAACAAAAGTATATGGTTGTTGAACAAGCCGACTATTACAAGCCTTAAAGATAGAATTTGACGTAAAATAGAATGGTTCGATTGACGTTTGACCTGACGAAGAGTAACACTCGTCGTAGTTTATAAACGCAGCCCTATCGCGTCTTGTGAGAGGACCAAGTGTCCCATATCAAAAGTTATATAGTTTTATCAGTCAGAAGCAGTTTGAATCTTGAATGATCATTGTTTGAAGCTCTCCCTTAGGATATATTGGTATGTTTGAATTCCAATCTTTTACTTCCGGTTAATGATAATCATAATTTTACACATAGTGATGGTGTTTGTTGGTGTTTTTGCATAGTAAGGTTTAATGTGGTGTGGAATATGATGAACTTTTTTTCTTTGATTTTTTTACCAGCAAAGTACAAAAGTGGCTATTTAGAAGACCCCGACAAAAGAAAAATCTTTAGATATTCTGTTTAATCTTATGATATTGTAAGCAGCTGCCCGGTTTCTATTCAGCCTTTGAAAGTCATTTGTACGTTCTTTGTAGTTACATTTCAGTGACAAAGGAAATGTATTTTCAATTGAGAATAACTGATCATTTAATTTTCAGCTGATATGTTTTTTTGTTAAATTGTGTAGGACTTTCTACTAGCAAATAAGTTGGATGCCAAAGTCCACGGTAACCAAAATAGTTCAAAAACAACTTAGCACGTCATATAGATGAACATCTAGGCGATTCAGATAGTTTAGAAGTGGATGAGGTAACATTCTTACACATATTTTTTAAGTATGATTTTGCAATCTTCTTTCTTAAATATGTTCTACATATTTTTTCTTTCGTTTAAATGATGCAAGTACTATTCAATCTTAGTCTTCTTTTGGTGTATTGGTTAACATGTATTATTATGGTAATAGCTTCATCATTATTATACTTGACATTAGTGTTTCAACAGGTACACACCTCTGTTTATTATTTTTTAAGTAAATTATTTTTAATTATTTTTTTGTTTTTTTAACAAATTTGTGCCTTTTTTTGTTTTCAGGCTATACCGATATGTATGAGTAGATTTATATGGAATTCGAGGTTATTGGTTACGCAAAAAACAAATTTGTGCTTTTTTGTTTTCAGGCTATACCGATATGTATGAGTAGATTTATATGGAATTCGAGGTTATTGGTTACGAAGTTCCAACATGTAGAAGTATTAGAGTAATAGGCTTTCAATTTATATTTCAATCCAGAAAAAACGTATTTCATTTATTTACTTATCTTTTTTGCTTTTGTTACATCTATAGTATGATGTTTCATTGTATTTTAATCTTCAACTTCAGATTTTCATAATAAGTCCATGCTTACAGTTTCTTTATGATCAATATAAACGTAATTTTTTTTTCTAAAAGTAAGAAACATATCATTTTTTAACACCGTGAAATTCGCGGGTATTAGCACCAGTTATCTAATCAAGAGCTAAGATCAGATAAGTGAGATTGAACAAAATAAAAGAAGCGCGTGAGTTATTCAGAGGTATTGTAGTCTATCCAAACCAATAGTTTCTCTCCTCCTATTCCCCCCGTTTTTAAAACGTTATTAATTTGTTCATACGACATTATTTTTTTTTATAAAAATTGCACCATAAAGACGAGCGTTTTTTTATCTTTAAAACGAGCACACTATTGCTATACTTTTGAAAAAAAATTTCGATAACCCAGATGCATAAAACGCAATGGACAAAAAACACAAAAAAATGATTTTTTTTTCTAAAACACAATGAACTAAAAACACAAAAGAAAGTGTTATTTCTAAAACGCAATGAAAAAAAAAAACACAATGACCAAAAACATAAAAACAATGTGTTTTTCCTAAAACACAATGGAAAACATGTGTTTTTTCTAAAACGTAATGAACCAAAAACACCAAAAAAATGTGTTTTTTTCTAAAACGTAATGGAATAAAAACACAAAAAATGTGTTTTTCTTCTAAACCGCAATGAAATTAAAACACAAAAACGCTTTTTTTATCATTAAGTTATAAAACGCAATGGAATAAAACACAATGAATTAGTGTGTTTTATAAAATGTAATACAAAAATTGCAATAACTTGTTCTCTCATATAAAACGCAATAAACTGTAAACTAATACAAAACGCAATAAACTGTAAACTAATACAAAACGCAATAAAGTGTTATCCAATACAAAAATGCAGAACAGTTGTCTAAAGCCCATTGAAAGTCAATACACATAAATTAAACAGAAGTTGAGTAAATTCAGAATTATTAAATAATTAAGAAGATAAGTGGAGATGATTGATTACCTTTGATGTGACGTCACTCATCTGTGATGATGAAAAGCACAAACTTAATTTAAAGATGGAAATTGTGAAGGAACCATATTTGTACAGTACGAATGAACAACAAACAATGAGAAAAGTAGTAAAATAAATAATTAAAAGGTAAATTTGAGTGTTTCAGATCTGAAAATCGTAAAGACGCAGATGAAGGTGAAAGTGACGAGATGGTGTTGGTGGTTTCAGATGTAGTTTCCGGCAAAGATGGTGGCGCTTGTAGGTGGTGATGGGGTGGTGTGATGTGGTGGTTTGTTGTTTTGAAAATGTTGGGTTTTGGTATACGGGAAGAAGAGATTATTTGAAGATGGTGGGTTTTTGAAGATTACACAATCAGCAAGCTGAGCTGGAAAAAAAGCCTCGTTTGAATTTCCAAACCGTAATCCAAACCAGTTTATCACCAACCCAATGCCGTGTAAAACCTGTTTAGCCCAAACCGATATGAGTCTGATCCGGCCCACCAGTTTGTGACCACTGTGAATTTTTCCAAAAACAAACCCGATCCGGGCCCGACCCAAATCAATTTGGACAGGTTCGAGTAAATTTCCACTTAAACTGGTTTATAACCCGAATTGGTTTGGCTACGTGTTGACTTTGACCAAATTTGACCAACCCTTTTCAGTCTATAACCTGAACTGGTTTGGCAAAAAGAACCCGATTTGTCCATCTCCATATCATATGTGATCAAACTTCAAAGAGATTAATCATTTCATTTTCTAGCCACATACACTCACTATCTTACCGTTGAACAAACTCACTTTCGTCAAAGTAAGGCTTTAATGCTTGGGCTTGGGCTTAGGTATGGATCAGGTTAAGTCCACTGGACCCAACTCTGCTCAAATGACACTTCGTATCTAAACGAGTCTCCAACTCTCCATATTAGATAAAAAAATTTCATCACTTTCTTGTCTTGTATGTAGACCATTTCTCTATAAAGTCCATCTCTCTACGTTTATGTAGTTAGCAACTTAGCATACTTGTATATTTGGCTATAAACGACACTGAGTTGATCGTTAGATGGTGGTCTCGTGCTCAGTGGCGGATCTAGAAAATCACCAAGCGGTAACGTTTTATAAAAAAACGGTAACGGAATCGGAAAAAAACGTCAAATTTTTTCAAAATTTACACTAATTTTACACTACAGTCGGAGCGCCAAGCGGTAGCGGGGGTTGCCCCTTGTTATATGCTGGATCCGCCCCTGCTCGTGCTATGGACTTGGGTCCTCTTCTAAAAACCACATTCGGCCCATACGAGTCTGATGCTTAAACCCAACAACGGATGTTTAAACAAACTTCAAATTACTAACCAAACAATAAAAGAATAGAGCAAATCTACTACCAAGGCTCGGTTGTTGCACCAAACACACAACGCGACATAATTCCCCACAAACCATCTATGTCTCTTCGACTAGTGGTTGGTGAATGGTCATAGAGCCACGAGTGGTCAAAAAGGTGTTGTAACCATTGTCGCTAGGTGGTGTTGTAGGTTTGTTGTAACACCCCAAAATACAAAATATACTAATCTGTTGAGCAGAGTTTGTGTGTAAGCTGCTCTAAAGTGGCTACGTGACATCTTTAAACTTGTCTATCATTAGTCTAAAGGTTAATATACCCTCGTTGACGTAACGTGTATTTCGTTTATGTATTGTTTTACATTAGTAGGTTCATGGTTGTAAAACAAGGTTTCCAAGGCCGAGTACTCCCTGAGTAGTCGCTACAAGGTAGGCTGCCGAAGCGACTTTCTTCGACTCCGCCTAATTGCTCAGAGTCGGTCAAACGCGGTCAACCTTGGCCATAATTGGATCTAGTAGGTCAACTCGGGCCTAGTTTGACTTAAGTAATAATAAAACATAATTTCTATGCCTATCATATTAAAGAATGAATATCATTTTCACTTATTTTGTTATAAATATTAGTAAATTTATGTTATTTGACATATATTTAATCTCCAAAAAGCAATTTGTTTATAATTAAACATGTCCGACTACTCCCTGAGTACTCTCCGCCTAGACCGAGTACTCTCAACTCCCTGGTCGACCGACTAGTGAGCGCCTAGCGACTTTTGCAACCATGAGTAGGTTATGTATATTTGAATCTTTATCACATATGGATTATGAGTGAACGTGGCCAATTCTTCCTTTCACGTAAAAGGTTTAACGGATACTCCGAATTTTTAAATTGACTTATCCAGCAAGTCTAACATTTTGAACCCACAGCCACTTTTGTTGTGTGTGTGTGTGTGGGGGGGGGGGGGGGGGGGGGGGGTTACCACTAGACCATTAGGTCACAGGTGTATTCATATATACTACACGATAGCATTATTAGCATCCCATTTTAAAAACTCCGATATGTATATGTAAAAATAAATAAATTAATAGGGTATACCCATACAAACACCAACATAGGCCTACTTACAAAACTACTTTTATGGTTTAGATTAGTTATTAGCCCATCGGCATTAGGTTTAGACCTTTAGTGAGCCAATACCCAATTTCGTTAAGGCCTAAGGGCACATTTTTTCAAGTTCGAACATGGTACATGAATTCTTAGGGCCGACCCTGTGGATCGTTTATTATATATATACATATATATATATATAGTGGAGGGTTCAAATGAGAAGAAATTCTTTGTAAGAAGAAAAAAGAAGAAATTTCAACCAATAAGAATGATTCATTAGAATACATTTAATATTTGTACTTAATGTAACTATAAGGGTATATTGATAAAGTTACATCTATCATTAAGTGGTAGGTTCATCTTTAGTAACTAACTATATTAAATTTATAACTTATTTTTAAAATATATATTTTCTCAAAAAATAAAAATAAAAATTCATTTATAGTGTAGGATAAATTACGAGGTGTGTAAGATAAATTACGAGTTGTGTAGGATAAATTTCGAAAAGTGTAGGATAACTTTTGATGTGTGTGTGGAATATGCTAGTCTTTATGACTAATTAATTAGTCAACATAATAACAAATGAGATGAGAAAAAAACTATTTAATATTTTACAATTTTACTATTTTTTTCTTTTTATTCTTAATAAATTTTTTTTCTTAAATGAGCATTCCCCTATATATATATATATTATGTTTTAAATAACATAAATAAGTTATTTAGTTATTTTAAATATAGTGTTACGTATAATATAATAAATATTATGTAAACAACTATATTCAACATATTTAAAAAAAAAATATATAAATAGGCAAATAGCATGTTCGTGTAGGCTTGCGAGCCTACTGGAACTCGATAAGTGAAGCTTGAGTTCAAGCTAGTTTAAGCTTTGTTCGAGTTTTTTGCGAGCCAATTTCAAATAGCACACAAACGTCTTGCCTTGTTTACAACCCTACTATATACTCCCTATGTAGGTTACTACATTGATTTTTCATTTTACTTTTTTTGTTGTTGTTTTTTCATGTTATTAATTTATTAACACAAGGTTAAAAAAGCTCTAATACGACTTTCTGGGCGATTATTCATAGAAGGACAAGAACCGATTAAACAAAGTATTACAAATGATGAAAAAGTGCTTGATATAACAGGTTAGCATATGTTGTTTTCTTGTTAATATCTTATGTCTTTTCCTTTTGTTTTATGTTCATCCCGTAGGCTACTATCAAATAATGCTAAATTGGAGTGTTGTTGGATTATGTTGCATTGTTGTTGTCTTGTTAAAGTACGTTACTCGCATCAAATGATTCTTTTGTTAATCACACCACAAGTGTTTATGTAACAACTCCAGTTTTTTTTTCGGTATTCTATAGTGTATTTGAATCAACAAAACAAAATCATGGATATGATTTATTGAGTAATTAAACACGACAATTTTGCAAGTCTAGTGGTCATGTTTTCTTATAATACATACAAAAAGGTTTAGAGGTTGTTTGGTTTGTAAAAAACTTTTTGGAAGGAATTGAAATCTTGAAAGAATTTAGAATAAATTCCAACCAAAATTTGTATTGTGTTTGATTGGTAAATTTAAAAATGAAATTAGATGAATTAGAAGATGAAGATGATGAAATATAAAGTATTTTTGGTAATAGACTAATATTCAGTTACACAGTTGAAATTCCGTTAGGGTCGTAAGGATTCTTACATTTCAATGAATGGTTAAATATATCTAAATTAGAATTCCACTATGTGCCAACCAAACATTAATTTTCAAGAGAGTTAATTCCAATTCCATCTCAATTCCAAAGAATTTTGTGAAACAAACAACGTACTAGAAGTAGGGGTGTTCTTCAGGTTGTTTCCTTGGGTTTCGGGCATTTCGGGTCGAGTTGTTTGGGTTTTCAAAACTAAAATTGTATCCTATATCCGAATCATTTTAGGTTCAGGTTCTTCGGTGTTCGAGTTAAATGGTTTGGTTTTATGGGGGCCGGGTTTTGGGATAGCATAGTTTTATTGACTCTAGACTCTAGAGTGCCTGCAATTCGAACTTTTGGCCAAATGCTTAGGTGACCACGTAGGCACATTTTGCAATATCTTCGTAAGGGGCTAGTTGGGCTCGGTTACTTCCATTGGAGTTATATCAAAACTGGTGTATTTAATTAAGATGTTTTGGGTTTGCATTGTCAACAGATAGCACCTTGTTGGGCTGATACTTTAACTTTATCTTGTAACTGTTTGTGGTTATGGAATAAAAGTTTGTGTTGGTTGTTATAAAAAAATAGCAGATGCAAAATCTGATTACGAAGGTGGTGGTAGCACAGGAGCACCAGCCACATATGGTAGTGCGTATCAAGTAACTTGCGTAGAAAACAGAAAAAATTTCTTAAAAGTACACAAAAAAAAAGCTATAAAACAAAACTCCAAGAGGTATACTACCAAGTATTTCAAGGTAGGATTAATCGAGATTTGAATCTGAGCTTGAAAGTTGTTCGAGTTTTTCGGGTGAACCCGAATCACCAAAACTATATGTATTATCAAAAGCATTTAAGGTCAATTGGGTTCGTGTAATTCGGATATGATAGGTCAATCGGGTTCAGGTTTGATATACATCAGGTTTGTTGTATATCTATTAACCAAATCGTTTAAGGTCACAAAAACTATATCTACATCTTTATGTATAACATCATATATGCCTAACATACGCGACCATTGATTCAAAACTATATTTAAATTATAATTGAAGGACAAAAATGTGTTTTATTTTGATAAAAGTTATAAGGTATATGCGGATAAAAGTTAATTTTCAAGAATAAAGATTCACATATCATATAGCTAACTTACTGTTTCTCACACAAATACAACTTTATAAAAATTGGAACTTTATAAAATTGAGTTTGGGAAGCTTTAAAGACAAGTCTTTTTAACCATATTCCTTCGGTTTTCGTTTGACATATATATTTTCCCTTCTCATATTTTTTTAAGATAACATTAATTTTTAAGGGGAATAAACTTGATTATTAAATTAATAAAATGTAACCGAAATCACAAATGTGAAGAGAACAATGTAATCCAACGACAATGCCACACTCTTTGACTTCGAAACCAAATCACAACCGTTCAAATAGTCTTCTCCTTAAAAACATAAACAACCTGCCCCACAAATCTGTCATTTTCCACGTGTCACCCCACCATTCGCTCAACTCTTTGACCGAACATAAAAACACAAGGACAAGTCCGTCATTTTACAATGTACCACCCACCGCATCATCTCTTTGACTTCCAAATATTAATAACCATTCCCTTTAAATCATCATATTCATATTATTATTTTCCAACATTACATATTATTATGGGCGCTATTGACCTCATGAATTCATACACAAACTCCGGCACCGGCGCTGCCGGTAAAACGGAGGACACCGCCGTCTGGGAAGCCGCCGCCGCGGGTCTTAAAAGCCTGGAGAATCTAATCACCTTACTTTCCACCCATAACCACCGTACACCGTCGTACTCCGCCGCCTCCGGTGACGTCACCACCACCACTGATTACGTCACCACCGCCGACTTCGCAGTTAACAAATTAAAAAATTTATATCGGTTCTTGACCGGACTTCCACCGGTCATGCAAGATTCCGGCGAGGCCCGGTTTCAACTCCTCCAGTTAAACTACAGAAAAAACCGACAATGGCTCCGTCACCGGCGCCGGTGACGATGGCGCCGGTGACAGTGGTGCCGGCGGTGACGGTGGAAAAGGGGTTTTCTGGTTCTTCGATTCAGCAGCGGATGTCGACAATCAGTTTTGGTGCCGGCGCCGTTGCCGATGGGGCATCTCCGGCGACTTCTTTTATGTCGTCATTGACCGGAGATACCGAGGGGTTGCAGCCTTCGATGTCTTCTGGATTTCAGATCACGAATCTTTCTCAGGTGTCGTCGGCTGGCCAGCCGAATTTATCGTCTTCTTCGTTTAAACGGAAGTGTGATTCGATTGGTGATTCGCATACGAAGTGTACCAGTTCTTCGGGTCGATGCCATTGTTCTAAAAAACGGTACCGGAATCCGAGATCCAAACTTTTTATTTATTTTATCGGGTTGTAATAAGTACGTAAAATGTACCTAGCGTGATCATGTCATGGCAGAGCTATTGGAAGGGCGACTAGGGTCTAGATGGGGTGTAGTGGGGAAATATATATATATTTTTTTCTATTGGGTTATGACAACTAACAAACAAATGTACTATGTGTAATTCTGTTTATAGAAGAGCTACTCGCAGGATATAATGACTAAGGCGGGGGTGGTCAACAAAAGTAGTTAGCGAATTTGGTCCATAGCGTTTTTTTTTAAATGTAGGTTAGAGCAATGCATATTATAAAATGTAGCTGATAGAATTAGAGCAAACAATCATACAAAAGTATTGATAATGAAAGAAGTGACAACTAACGATGTAAAACTTGAATTTTTGCAGTAAAACAAGGTTGAAAAGAGTCGTAAGAGTGCCCGCGATAAGCCTGAAAATGGCAGATATACCACCAGACGATTATTCATGGAGGAAATACGGACAAAAGCCTATCAAAGGGTCACCTCATCCAAGGTAATGTCTTGTTCTTAGTTTATGACGGTAAGACTCGGTGATTCTCATTTCTCACTCGGTGATGGACCAACTCACTGAGTCACAACTCGGGATAAATTATTGTTTATTTTATTGCTATTTTCATTAGCATAGGATAATGGAGCCGTCCCAAATGTATGTTAAAAAAAGTTTCGACTATTGGTTAGGCTTTCTATGTGGGTTCCTTGGACTTTTAATATTGTTAATATTTATATATTTAATTTAAAGATCTAAAATATAGCTTCAATCACAAGAATATTTGGTATAAAACTTAGGCAACAACCGATTAAAATAAAGACAAAAAGTCAATGGTGTACAGAAAGTCAACTCTGACTTTTCTATACAACAGTAGGAGGGAGGACTTTGATTTCCATTTTGAAATATTTTGCCTTATTAATGAATTTATTTGGTAATACCTTCAATTCATTAATTTAATTAGTATGTTATTTGTTATAAATTTTAGGGGTTATTACAAGTGTAGCAGTTTGAGAGGATGTCCCGCAAGAAAGCATGTTGAAAGAGCTTTAGACGATCCATCAATGCTTATAGTGACTTACGAAAGCGAGCACAACCATTCCCTCGATCTGAAAGACTCGCCGGCAACTATAATCTTTGAATCTTCTTGAATTTCGTTGTCAAAATACTTGAGATTGAAGTTTCTAACCTTTAAAGTTGTGAAGGGATGTGAATGTGTTAAAGGGCTCAAATGTCAACAAGGAAGCTTGCATTTCACTATCTTTGTACCCTTAGATACCTTTATTTGGTGTTTGAAGTTGAAAGATTGAAATACGTGTTGAATTTATGGAAGGTGATATAAGAGGTTGTGGATTTGGTAGTAATTGAAGTGAGTTTTGTTATGGTTTTAAATGATAAAATATTCGTTTATTCTATAGTTGTAAAAGCTATCATGGTATCGATTGGTTGTGTAATATTGTAATTGGTTAATTCAAACATATAAGTAATTAAAAGTACAAAAGTGTTTTCTTTATATCATTTATATTTCAACTAATTTGAGTATTCCTGTGTTACACAGGCGGTTTCACAATAAAATATTTAATTTAATAGTGTTGCCATAAACTTTTTAACGAAAGAAACGCTCAATTGCTAACGTAAATATTAAATTACACTAAATTTAAAGAAATGAATACGAAAAAATCACAAATCGTTAAAGACTTCTTTATGTTTCTCTCGGTTTGGCTTGAGATAGGTATGAAGTATGAGAGAGCTACTTGTTCTTTGTTATACCACTTGTTGAAAGAGTAGACCAACAATTAGTATTATAATGGTGTAATTGTTGTGGGTCGAGACGGGGGATACGGAGCTTGATGAAACGCGTGGTTGGAATTAGGGAAAAAATGTTGTTTTTAATGACGACAAGCCTTGCGAAGCGGGTATGTTTTAGGTTAACTTTAATGGGGTAATTAACACCGGAGATGAGTCCGATAATAAAGAGTCAAGTGGATTAGATGGTAATTGTGACAACCGTTGTGTGGATTTAGTTGAAAAAAATGACACTATTGCCGTAAGCCAAAATGGCCCACAACACACTGATTCTCCTAATTCTATATTAGGCTCACATGACCCACTATCAATAAAGTGTCCAGCAACTATTATTCAAGCTACAAGTGTGCGAGATAATAGTGTTGTTTTTACAAGCCCACAACATCAAGGCCCAACTAGGAATGACATAGCCTAGCAAAACGACAATAATCATACATGTAACAACAACAGTAGCACGCATGCCAACAATAATTCAGGATTAAATAAGGGTGGTTCTATTCACACTATATCTTATTTTCACATCCCCTGTCGCATACGGGCCGTATAAGGTTATAACGATCTGTATAGAATGTCGTTGCACAGTAATGTCAGGAGTGGAATGTTTTTTTTTGTTTTCTTGTATACGGGCCGTATAACGTTTTACGGCCCCGTATACAATTGTATACGAGCAATATAACGTTATACAACCAGGTGGATATATTTTGTGAGTTTTGAGTAGATTTTTGGGAATAAAAACTTCTATACATGTTGTATAAGGTTATACGGCCCGTATATATATAAATGAAATTTTTTTGGCAATTGAGAGAGTTTTTGAACATTGAAATAATTTGGTTGGTAAAAAGTGATGTCAAACAATGAAAGGCAGATAAGGTAATTGATTGCTGAAGTTTTTGTGAGAGTTCAAAGAGTATGATTGGTGATGTTATTCAGTATCTGGAGTTTGGTGGGTTGTTTGCAGCTAGGGTTCAGAATGCTTGAAGTGTTATTGTAACCCGTGTTAAACTGAAATCGAATAAGATTGTTATAAAGTAAAAAGATTGCTGACGTTTTTTGACTTTCAAAAGGATAAAATGGGATTTGTTTTAAAGTAAAAAGATTGCTGACGTCAGTCGTGCAAGAATTTAGGTGCTTTTCATGTGGTAAAACCGGTAACTTTGATTAACATCTACCATTAACATCTATAATTATCCAGTTGGTGGTATCTATAATTATTCTCTCTTTAGACTCATAAAACCTAGTAGAAGAAGAAAACAACATGTCTTTTTGTTTCTTCACAAAACTTCACTATCTTGTCAATATTAGAGACATTATTCCGCTTAATCCGGATGAACATTCAACTTCTGTGATGATTGCAAGACTGTTGTTTTGAACACATACCGACTGAATCTGACTAATTGCAAGACTGTTTGTTCTGAACACATCTGCTTCCTGAATCTGACTAATTGCAAGACTGTTTGTTCTTAACCCTTGAATCCCAACGCTCACACAAGGTGATAAACAACGCTGATTTGGATTTAGGTGGTACTTTGCTCGGAACACATTACAAGTTATCAAAATATGAAACAAACAAACACTGAATATTAATCTGCTTCCTGAATCTGAATCAAAAAGTTAACTTTGACATACCGACGTCAGCAATCTTTTTTTACTTTGAAACAAATCCCATTTTTCCTTAGCTGCAACAACCCAACAAACTCCGGATACATGTATTGATATGATTGATAAAACTTCAAACTTTCTGAACCCTAGCTACAAACAACCCACAAACTTCGGATACTAAAAAAAATCAGCAATCATACTCTTTGAACTCTCACCATGGCTGGAGAAGGTGGTTCCAAATTCAGATTCAGGAAGCAACTATGCATATGCTAACACAAACGACCTACCACAATGTCTGATTGTAATATTAACTTCAAGTATTTCGTAGCCTAGCTGCTAACAGCCTAACAAACTCCTGATACTGAAAACCATCAACATTCATACTCTGAATGGGATTACTTTCAAACTCCGGAAGCTATCAACGTGGGGATGGGTACATAAACCACCAAGGGGGTTTTCTATTCAGATTTAGGAAGCAGATGTGGGTTTAAACGCCAAACCTTTGAGTAATGAGGGGCTAGAACTCTTGCAAGGATTACCATTTATTTGCACTAACTCAATCCCACAATATATCTTAAAAATCTAAGCATTAAAGGCAAATCTATGATTACCTTTTACCATGTTAGAGAAATTATTCCGCTTAATCAGGACATCCATTCAATTTCTATGATGATTTGAAACATTCCGAACAACAATAAGTATAATTCTAGAATCTGACTAATTGCAAGACTGTTTGTTCTAAACACATACCGACTGCAATGTTACACATCCATTCAACTTTTGTAAGGATTCGAAACATTCCCATTTTTTCCTTTTCTGCACCCATCCCCGCGTTAGTTAGGGTGAAGATATCGATGTAGACCATGCAGAATTTGAAAAACTGAATCTGAATCTGAATCTGAAAGTTCAGAGACTATGATTGCTGATGTTTTTCGGTATCCGGAGTTTGTTGGGTTGTTTGCAACGAGGGTTCAAAATGCATGTATGGAGACGCGTTGGGATTCAAGGGTTTAGACACCATGGTTTGAGTAATGAGGGTTTGCATAGCATTATGGTTTAAAGTTTTCGAACATGTTGGTATTCAAATACGAAGGGGTGTTCGACGTTTGGTGTCAATATGTTCAATAAAAATGCATCAGAGATAGAATACCCTAAAAACAAAGATCGTGTTAAAACCTTGGTTAAACAAAATGCAAATGTGAAAATTTCAAATTCAAATTTAAGAACCAGATCTGGTTAAAAACAAAATGCAAATTTGATCAAGATTACTACTTTTTGTATAAATCAATCACATCTTAGCTGATTTCAACATGTTCGAAAACTTTAAACACGATTTTAACACGATCTTTGTGTTCAAGGTATTCTATCTCTTAAAACCCGCTAGCAGAAGAACACGACATGTCTTCTATGATGATTCGAAACATTTCGAATAACTACATGTATGGAGGCATCATTTGAATACTGGATATGCATTTGTAAACCATCTCTTAGTGCCTTTTCTCTCTAATCTATTAGAACGATCCTTGTTTTGTCACGTACTTGTACGTATTACCTTCCATTTGTCCGTTTGCAAACCAGATCAAACTTGTACGCATAACCTTCTATTAGTCCGTTTGCAACCCAGCTCAAACTTGTACGCATTACCTTCCATTCGTCCGTTTGCAACCCAGAAATCTCTAAAACCACGTCCAAAACGGAACATAATCCTAGATTGTCTAAAGAAGCGTTTTTTTCATGTGTAACACATCCAAGATTGTCTAAAGAAGCGCTTTTATCATGTGTCATATGACTGTAACAAAGCGGTAGCTATCAACGCGGGGATGGATACAGAAAAGGGAAAAATGGGATTTGTTTCAAAGTAAAAAGATTGCTGACGTCGGTATGTCAAAGTTAACTTTCTGATTCAGATTCAGGTTGTAGATTAAGATTCATTGTTCGTTTGTTTCATGTTTTGATAATTTGTAATGATGGTTTGATATGATTGAACTAAAACAGTTGGAATTTGGACTTAGCGTCTCTTTAAAGAACCCTGGTTATATATATTAGGAATTTGACTATGTTCCATTTTATTGCAGTTATAAAAACATCGATGTAGTCTATTAGATGGTGTTTGTAAGGTTTAATTGCCACATACATGCGTTTCATTCCCCATATCACTTTCCGAACAATTTATTATCAAACATCAGTAGTCTATTAGATGGTGTTTGTAAGATTTGATTGCCTCGTGTAACATTTACTATTGTCACGTATATGCGTTTAATTCCCCACATCATTATAATGTGATAAACCCTTGAGGATGACAAAGATGTTTTTTGTGTTAGCATATGTAGATCTGGTTCTTAAGTGGTCTTTGATCGAGATTACAATTTTTTCTTCTTCGTAATGATGTGAATTAAATGCATGTATGGACATATTTTTGAAAACATGCTCCGAACACATGTCGACTGCAAATGTTACTAGTTAATCTTAAAGTGCTACAACCTTCAATTTCCAGAACATTCTTCGTAATAGATCATTCCAGAACATTCCTCAATTTCCTTAAACGCATGTACGTGAAAACAGTAGATGTCGCTATTTTCGATGTGAAATCTGCTTCCTGAATCTAAAATTTAACTTTAACATACCCTAATTTGTGAATATTTGTAACACCCGAAAACGGGTTTGGTAGTCAAACCACGTTAATAATAATGAACGAGTGAAATACCGTTGGTGGTAAAAATTATCAGGGTAAATATTAGGATTTAAATAAATAATCCTAATACTTATTAAAAAAAGAATAAACGCTTTGAGAAGATAAAGTTTATAAGAGGTCCGAGTTAACGAGACTTAAAATAAAACGGGTTAATAACTCCCTGAACCCACTAAGTTAACTAGGAATAATTAACCTAGTTAGTAATGTGTAATTAAGTGATAAACTATGAGTTATAGCTTCATTTGATCAAAACGAAACAAGGAAGGAACTTGTAGTAATTGACCCATTTATAAAACCTTTAAACTTAGAGGGACTAAAATGGGCAATATGTGAAGAAGTTTTTAATTAAAACAAATCAAAAACCAAAACAAACACAAAAGGTGTTTTGTTGATGTTCACAGGAGAAGAGAAGGGGTTCTCTTCAAGAACCCTAAACACTCAAAAATTCAACAAAATCAAAGAGAAATCGAGCCGGGAAATTGGGGCTTTTAATAAAATTGTGATCACCAAGCTTAAGGGTTCACAAGGTATGTTAAATTTTCATGTTTAGTAAAGTTGAGATTCTATGATGAACAATCATAATCGAAATTCAGGAATGCATGTTGAATCTATGAGTGTTATTGTGATGAAATCCATGTTTAGGAACAACCCTAGTTAATAATTTGATAAACTAGTGTTGAAAAATAGAAATTTGATAATTACCCATACACAATGAACACATGAATTTCCAATGTTGAAATAGTGTAGAATTGATGTTATGATACAAGTCTTGATATCGTTTATGAATGCTAGCCATAAGGACTTGAAGTTTGATGATTTAAAACTTGGTTAAAAGTTAAATATGAGCTAGCTAGAAGATGCATAAAATCATGCTCTCAAGGTGTATGTTAAAATGCCTAAACGAATGTTGATATGTTAAAATTAAGAAAGAAACGCGTAATTGGCTAATTTGACTAATTACTTGTGATATGAAATAGTACGGGTTCTAAATATGATGTTGATTTAAACCTAATTGTGGATAGTATATGATCAAAGGTAGTTGACTTTTGAAAGTCAAACAAACCAATGATGAAGTCGAGTAGTAGTTTCGACCTAAAATCCGTAAGATGGAATAGTCTCAAGTAAGGATGACTAATCTAACCGTCTTACGAATTATGATGATAGTTTGACGGCTGACAAGCTAGGTGGAAGCTTGGGAATGAAGCGGGTCAAACGAATCAAGTATGAAGAAAAAGCCTAATTTGGATGCAAGGTAAGTTTAGCTTACACTATTCTTAATTCGTAAAATATCTCTCATTATACTGATTAAGAATAAATAAATAAGCAATTGAAGTATAATGTACTGACATGTAGTCGTACGGAACGAGATAAGCGAAATGACACGGAACCATATCGATGGTTAAATAAAAAAAAGAGTAAAGCGGTAATTCGGACATACTATGATGAATAGAAAATGAACTTTTAATGGTTACCTTATATGGTAACCAAAACGAATGATATAGGTAAAACAGCAAATTGGTCACACGTTGACAATAACCGTTAGTTTTGAAAAGACACTTTACGGCGTAAGCCATAATGAGGCAAAAGAGTTAAGAAATAGTTTATAAGTAAAATGACCGTACGGTGTAGACCGGAGCGAGTCATATAGATGAGATGGTAATAAATGTCATCTCGCAAAGATAAACGGTCACTTAGACTAAACGGGTCAAAAGGGGAAGGTATCACCCTTTGACAATATCGACTAATGATTATCTGTCGAGCTATATGTTTACAGGAATAAACATCTAATGGATATCCGCTGTGATAGTAACTGGCGGTTACTAAAGCAAGGTATTAACGGGTCAGTATATTGATCAGAGCCATGTATGTGTAATAGTTTAATTACTCATTTAGAACTCAAGGTTCAATGAGAGTTACATTATAGTCACTGGTTAAAAATGGACATTTGATTATCTTTTAGGTAAACCGAATGATTTACATTATAGTCATTGTGTTTTGAAAACAAAATGATTATCCAAACAAGATTATAGTTTAATATGCGAGATTTTGGCTCAATATACCCTTTGAAATCATTCATCACAAATGGAAGGCTTAAATGGACCAAAACGCCCTTGATTGACAAATCAAGCAAACGACCCTTATGGGTTGTTTAGAAATAAGTCATTTGATAAAGTAAATACTTAGGATAAGTATAAAAGCGAAAGGTATGATTCTTGTGAGTCAAATGCCTTAAAATGCGTTTTGTCGTAAAATAGTAGTCCGATGGATAAAACTCGAAACAAATAGTTACCACATTAAAAATCCACCACAATTATACTTGTGGTGGAAGATTATTGATATGAAACGTGGTAGTATAATACTAGAAGTAAATGAAAGTGAATTATGCAAAAAAGTGCTCAAATACCCTTAACGGGTCAAAATAAGCATCTAAGTAGAAACGGGTTTATAGCAAACCATGTGATGGGAGCGAAACGCTAATGTTTGATAAGCTCGGGATGGGTAAAAATGTTTAGAAACGATTTTTGATAACAATCATGTAGTGTATCTTAAAACTAAATGGGTCGAATAATTGTAAAAGGGGATTTATAAGCCAATTGCTTATAAACCGGATCTCGATACGAGTAAGAATGATAAACGGCCCCGTAATTTAATTACGGACGTATAGGAACAAGAATCGTGTAAATCGGATAAGTAGATTGAAAGTTATGCAAGTTTATGTATCACACTTGTGAAGGTTTAAGAGCTGTGAGTCTGCAGCACCAGTTCAAAAACTTTCTGTCAAAAAGGGGGCGTGGCGTAGCGCGACGCACCATAGCGTACGGCGACGCCCCCAAAACGTGAAAAAATAAAAAAATTGTTTTCTAGTTCGTTTTAGTCTCCGGACTTGATTTAAACACCTATAAACTAAATATGACTAACTCATTTCATGTTGTATGAAATGTAGGTATATTGTAAGGTACCGAAAGACGATCAAGCTCAAAGAAGAACCGAACACGATCAAGATACAAGCTTTTGCACTTTGCATCGTTGTCATCTTTAAATGACGAATTACTTATGTTGTTTTGTATTGTTTTAAATTCTTAAATGTTTTAATAAACCCACATTTTTCAAATATATGTGTAATCTTAAATACTCATTTATACTCGAAACCAATATGAAAATTGTTAACTAGAAGTATGGGTCTTACAATATTAACTTCATAAAAAAAACTAGAACCATACAGGCAGTATACACTTATACGGGTCGTATAAGATTTTCGTATACATCATATACGACCAAGTAACTTATTTTCACATGGTGTATACGGGCAGTATAAAGTTATACGACCCGTATAGAATAAAAAAACTAACAAAGGTTGTGCCTGCAACCTTTGACGGTTTTTAATATTCTATATGGGCCGTATAACGTTATACAGCCGTATACACCATGTGAAAATACGTTTTTACCATGTATTATTATTAATACCCTTAAATAATTTTATTATTGTAACGCCCCAAAATGTGTATATATTATTATTTTACCTTGACTTTATTCTATCTTTACTACTATAGAATGAAAAGTGAAAAAAATTATCATTGAGCCTTAATCTTTAAATTAGTAAGTCACTAAAAGTTTTTATTTTAGGGTGAAATAAGATGTTTAAAAACTTGTATTAAGGAAAAGAAATACTAGAGATCAAATAGATGGTGAATGAAACTAGAGGGACCATAAATAAAGATTTTGGCTCAAGTTTGAAAGAAATAAAAATACAGACATATGTCTGTATGTGTATGCGTAATTGGAGAGAGAGATAGACGGAAAAACCCTCAACCCTACTACACAAAAAAATTCAGCAAATTAGATGGAAGAAATTGAAAATAATCAAATGCATGTTAATCTTATCTAATCCTCTAAGCTTGTTGAACATAAGGTAATTTACAATTTTAATTTTTATGGGTTTTGTATGAAGAGATTTTATAAAGATGATCAATTAGTTAAGGTTGCAAAGTTATGATGTAATTGTAGATAAGAATCATGTAATGAGCATCTCTGAATGTGAATCTTGACAAAACTTGAATGATTGTATGATTTCTTTATGAGCCTTCATGTATGATTAAATGGGTTTCTCTAAAAGTCTAGAGATTCTGTGATGAAGGTTAACTACTTGATGAAAATCATGTTATAAAGATCTAAAATTGGTTGTTGATCAATGTGATTGAATGGGTTGAGTTAGTAATCTAATAGGAGGCAAAAACCATATAAACATTGGCACTCTCTTAGAGGATTTGGATGATCACCCACCAAGTGTTTGTTGGAAAATTAGTGAATGGATATCTGGTTAATTTATAATTAAGTGAAATTATAATTACTAGATAAACTCTTCATATGGTAAAACTCTTAAGTAGAATTTTAATGATGACATTTTATGAGTTTTAATAGAGTTTAAGTCTATGATTATGGTGACTCTTAACTCATCATATGGTGAAACTCTTGATGACATTTGATGAGTTTTATTAGAGTTTAAGTACATAATTATTGAGACTCTTAACTCTATAAAAGACTCTTGGATATTTAGAACATGGTGTCTCATATGAAAAGTACACTAGAGAAATACAAGAGAAATCATACAAGAAAAATTCATGAATACATGGAGAGTTATTAGAAAAGATGAAACACTTGAAGACCCATTTGTTGGATACTTAGAGAGATATGTTTCTATATACGATTTCATCGTCTTCGTATAATAATTTTTCACAAGTTCTAACACTATAATTTTATCCGGTATAACCTCGGGCGCATGACCCTCTCCGGCAATACATACTGTTTCGGCTGTTGTACCCTGGGAAATAGTCGCGTCGTCTTTAGTAGAGGCGTGGAATCTGTTTTAAGGGAAGCGTGTTGAACACGTGCCTCAACCAAAATCGTCAACAATTTTTGTTTGTTTTGTAGCAGAGTTTCGAACAAGAAGGTGCTGTTGAAATTTTCCAAAGACGTCTACTTAAATCAAGATTGGTACAATGTATTTGTATTTCATTTATTTTCATATAGTTTTGTAACCGGATTGTACTATCATATTTCCTATGAATAACGAGAGTCTCATTATTATATATTTTGCGATATAATTTTAATTAAAAGTGAACCTAGTTCCTACAAACTTAAAACAGATTTTGTAAGATTGCTGCTACAATCTTAAAACTTTATAAGGATTTTGGGTTCACAAAATGATTTATTATAAAAAATATTTAGAGATTATGATCTTATAAATATTTTTCTTTGGGAAATATATATGTAGTACAACTTGGTGTGTTTGGATTTATTGAGATTGTAGTACAATCTTAAATCCTATATCGTGGTACAAAACGAATAGTTTTGGTTCAATCGTTTGGTTTTGAAACGATTTTGAAATCGTTAATTTTTTTCTAACCTTTGTGTTAGAATGGGTTTATTGTGTAAACCATACGTTTTTTGTAAACGTTAAATTTCTCTAACTTGTGTGTTAGACAATCGTTAATTTTTTCTAACATGTGTGTTAGAATGGGTTTATTGTGTAAACCATACGTTTTTTGTAAACGTTAAATTTCTCTAACTTGTGTGTTAGACCGGAATTATGGGTGTAAACCATATGTTTTTGTAAACGTTAAATTCTCTTGAGTAGAATTTTCATGTCTTTAAATAAGAGTTTATGTTACTTGATTAGAGTTTTATGTCTATTTAAGTCTATTAAAAGTAGACTCTTCATCCACCCATGGATTGATATGAACAAGAAAGACGTAAAATGATTTTTGTAATCATTTGTCTTCTAACATGTGTGTTAGAAACGTTCATGGAAAACATTAGTTTGGAAGCAATTTTTAATTGTTTATTTACTAACGTGTGTATTGGAAATGACTTATTTATTTGAACCATATGTGTTTATAACAAGTCGAATTAACATTTTGTAGAAATGTTAATATTTCTAACGTGCGCGTTAGAATTTCTTTCATGTTAACATGATTGTTAAAAATGGTTAAAACACAAATGCTTTGAAATGTTTTATGTAAACATTTTATATAAGTAATATGTTGTAGCATTGATTTCAATAAATAGAAACACTCATGTTATGCTTTGTATGATTTAGAAATATAATGTCATACATTGAAGTGATTGGCTTCAAGAATTAAATCACCATGAAGTGATGGTGTTGTTCTATGACTTTAACGACATTAAAATCATTTACTAGACTTTAAACTCTTAAGTAGAGTTTTATGTCAATTTATTAGTTTTTATTAGAGTTTATGTCTCTAATAAAATCTCTAATTGAGTATGGAAGTTAAACTCTTAAGTAGAGTTTTATGTCAATTTATTAGTTTTTATTAGAGTGTATGTCTCTAATAAAACCTCTAATTGAGTATGGAAGATAAACTCTTAAGTAGAGTTTTATGTCAATTTATTAGAGTTTATGTCTCTAATAAAATCTCTAATTGAGTATGGAAGATAAACTCTTAAGTAGAGTTTTATGTCAATTTATTAGTTTTTATTAGAGTTTATGTCTCTAATAAAATCTCTAATTGAGTGAGACTTTTCTCCACCCCATGTCTCTTGTATTAAAAGTAGGCTATGTGCCTAACTTGATGAGAGTGGAATACTACAAGAGTAAGCATACAAGAATTAAATCACCATAAAGTGATGGTGTAGTTGTGTGGGATTTATCACCAACTTTAATTTGTGATTTCTAAATCTAAATGGTCATGTTTTATATATATAAAATGACTTAAATTTTCTAACACGTGTGTTAGAAAACATGTATCACAAATACAATGTTAGAGATTGTACATTGTATAAGCCATAATGAATGGAAATGTTTTATGTAAACATTTAATTGCTTATGTGTGCATTAAAAATGATGAGAAAGGATTTATTTTATAAACTTATCCTTGGAAAACGTTTATGTAAACGTTCGTTCTCGTGGATATTATTTGGTAGAAAACAACTTGATGTTGTTGTGAACAAATTTAATTGTTCAAGTTTACTACTTAAATGTAGTCTTTATCACAACTTGGTGTTGTTTTGAGCAAGAATTGTCTAAGTTTAAAGTTTCAAGATGAAATGAGGAACTTGTACTTATTGCATGGTGTCTTATTGAGGGAGTACCTCAAGACATGCCATGGGACAATACCGTTGAGAAGATTTCGGTCAGATTATAAAGTGTTAAAGATATAAGCACTTTATATTTGATGTCTCTATATCGTCTATGTTTCCGTTTAAATTTCGAAAGTGTTTGGCACTAATGATTTAGTTTCTAGTGTAATTATTGTTTTGTGTTCAATATCTTCGGATAACACATGCAATTTTTTACAAAGAAATAAATCACTAACGTTTTGTTGACTTATAAATTATTTTGTGGAAAATAATTATAACGTCAAAACGGACAGTACATGAAAATATTTGGACATGAAGAACTTAAGAGTTGTTGCATTGACTAAAAGTCAAAGACGAGACACAAATGTGTAACCACATCACGAGTGAGTGGTGAGTGTATTGAGATGAAATACACAAACGAGATTCATGTTGAAGTACTTTGTTAGAAGTCATTGGAAAATTCACAAGTGTGAATTCTAACATATGAATGAAAAGTACCATATGTTATTGTATACCTTTAATAAATCTTGCGAGATTTCTTCCAAGTGATCTCTACGTAGATACATCCACCACTGATTATTGTTAGAACTATATGGAGATTTTATATTCGTTTGGGAGAGCATCCTAAATATACATATCTCATAATGAATAACAATAGATGTGTATAAATCACTTATGGAAAAATTATGAATGCCATGTTGTTGAGTGTCGATCTAGTTGACTATATCTCACACATAATAGTGATTGTAGACGAGGAACATTCATCTTGTCGGTGATGAATGTGTTTTCACCAAGTGACTTGGATTAAGGCTTATGTTTAAGTCCTTATGAGTCAATGGTAAAACGTTGGAGATCAAAGGTAAACAAGTTATGTTCCTTAATTGAATGATAAATTTTAGCTATGTGCTATATACAATAATTTGTGAGACTTTCCTAAATATTGATGTTTTAGAATTATGAATAAGTCTCATTATTTTGTCTTAACAAGGGATGAATGTTGCAAAGTGATATTATAATATCCTTGGGGCTGTGAAGAACCAAAATGATGCATCTTCTGTTCACATGCTAAAGTATCATAGTCTAAAGCATGCTAGACTAGTACTTGGTTAATTATGGGTCTTGACGGAGACTAATTAACTCTAAACATTCAAATGTGTATGAACACAATAAGAATTTGTGTACAGACAAAGTTGAGGAAAAATTTTCATTCATTATAAGGAAAAGACATGAGAATTATTCTAAGTTTGTGACAAACTTATGACAATGACATGTGTTGCTTTGGTCAGCTCGGAAGCTTATGTAAGCTAATGCAATATGAGTTGAATTCACTGATACAATGAGGTTGATCTTGTTCAATCATATTTGTATATGTCGTCATAAGTGAAGTTAAAAAAAGTTGATCAAATGGCAAGAAATGTGGGGGAGGATCCATTTAGAAACAACCCAATAAGGGTATGTAGAAATGGTTTTCATTACCCCATCTGGATGATATCCTATAACATTTAAATGTGGGGGTGTCTTGCATTTGTATCATAAAAGTTTGGCAATAAGGATTTTGTAATCCAATCTAACATTGCAAACAGACGACTAAGTGGAGGACACAAAGGTCGTAGTGCATAATGGAGATGTGTTTGCCTTAAATGATATGCGTATCTTACAAAGACATATGATATAACCAAATTCAGATGGCCACTGAGGTTATAGTCTTAGAAGTTGACAATAGGCAAAATTAACTTACGAGTTAAGAACACATCATGACAATTGATCTTAAATATCCAAAGTTATTTGTTAATGTTATGGATCCAACAACCTGAGGATTTATTAGAGATCAAGTTGTGGAATGAGACTGAAGCCCATGGAAAAAAGGGTATGTGAAGGACACCTAGATCTAAGTTCAATAGGACAACTAACTCATATGCCTAAGGGTAGTCACTATGGGGGCATAAATGATATGCATAAGCTAGTATATATGGTTATACACACCCCCAAAGTATAAAAGGGTGTTTAAATACGTCCTAGTCTATTCCTATGATATTCAGTGACAAAGAGTAAGGCTAAGCATAATATGTGGTAAATGATTTGGATAAATCACGATTAGGGTTGTTCATGAGCCGAGCGGAGCCGAGCTAGGCCAAGCTCGGGCTCGGCTCGATTATAAACCGAGCTAGCTCGGCTCGGCTCAGATTCGAAACCGAGCTGAAAATCAAAGCTCGGGCTCGGCTTGGTTTTAAACTGAGCTAGCTCGGCTCGGCTTAGTTAGGCTCGATTTTAAAAATAAAAATTAATATATAGCTCTAAAAATTAAGTACTCTAAAATTTTAAATGGATACTTCAAAATAACATATCCAAAATAAGTTCAACCTAATACATCACAAGCAAAAATCAAGTTAAACAACACAAAATAAGTTTTAAACTTCGACGAAATACAATATTAGTTCATTAGCATGGTAATAAACATTCCAATAAGTCATAGATATCAAATTACAAACCTAAATGCATGTACATAATAATTAGTTTTTTTTTTGTAATATATTATAATGTATAGAAAAATAAAATATATTATAAGTAAAATGATCCGAGCTAAACCGAGCCGAGCTAACAAACGAGCCAAACCGAGCTAATCCGGCTCGTTTGTTAGCTCGGCCGAGCTAGACTCACTTTCTAACCGAGCCGAGCCGGCTCGGCTCACTTTCAAACCGAGCTATATCGAGCGAGCTTTTTCCGAGCTAAATCCAGCGAGCTCCGAGCTCCGAGCTTTTTGAACAGCCCTAATCACGATAACCACAATGCTTTTAATGATATAAGAAGAATCACCAATGTTAGAGAGAAGTGTGGTCACTTCGAATGGAATTGAGGGCACAATTCCTAGAGCTCTCACAGAACCAGGAAAGTGTTCCATGACCATTATTGGACACGAATATGAGGAGATGACCCGGCTGGGGAGAGTCTTGTGTGAAGTGTATTGTCGTCTACACAAATGGTAGACGAGTTCAAAGACATCGAGATCAACTCAGAGCTAGTGGACTAAGTGCATTTCATGAGCGAAGGTTCAAAGGGTAACACCTATCTATCGTATGCAAAACTCAACTGTCAAGGTTCCATTGGAAATTTTATGTGTTTTAAACGATCTCCATTCATATGGGGGATTGTAGGAAAATTAGTGAATGGATATCTAGTTAATTTATAATTAAGTGAAATTATAATTACTAGGTAAACTCTTCAAATGGTAAAACTCTTAAGTAGAGTTTTAATGATGACATTTTATGAGTTTTAATAGAGTTTAAGTCTATGATTATGGTGACTCTTAACTCTTCATATGGTGAAACTCTTGATGACATTTGATGAGTTTTATTAGAGTTTAAGTACATAATTATTGAGACTCTTAACTCTATAAAAGACTCTTGGATATTTAGAATATGGTGTCTCATATGAAAAGTACACTAGAGAAATACAAGAGAAATCATACAAGAAAAATTCATGAATACATGGAGAGTTCTTAGAAAAGATGAAACACTTGAAGACCCATTTGTTGGGTACTTAGAGAGATATGTTTCTCTATACGATTTCATCGCCTTCGTGTCATAATTTTCCACAAGTTCTAACACTATAATTTTATCCGGTGTAACCTCGGGCGAGTGGCCCTCTCCGGTAGTACATTCTGCTTCGGCTGTTGTACCTTGGGAAATAGTCGCGTCGTCTTTAGTAGAGGCGCATAATCTGTTTTAAGGGAAGCGTGTTGAACACGTGCCTCAACCAAAATCATCAACAATTTTTTCTGTTTTGTAGCGGAGTTTCGAACAAGAAGGTGCGGTTGAAGTTTTCCAAAGACGTCTACTTAAATCAAGATTGGTTCAATGTATTTGTATTTCATTTATTTTCATATAGTTTTGTAACCGGATTGTACTATCATATTTCCTATGAATAACGAGAGTCACGTTATTATATATTTTGCAATATAATTTTAATAAAAAGTGAACCTAGTTCCTACAGTGTTTGATAAAATGCTTAAAAGATAGATTATTGTTGTTACAATGATCCCTTGTTGAATATCAATCATTGATATTAAAAGGAAGAGAACGAATGTCTGGATAAGAAGAATGAGAAACTAAGTTTAAATTTGTTAAATGTAGGTGCGAAAGAAGAGGGACCGAGTGATAAGAAGTCACAAAGTTCACACGATCGAGGTAAGTTCTTATACTTACGAGCTCTAGTCATGTATAATGTTTGTGTTACATTGTTTTGCTTAATTTAATTATTATTATGTCAAATGAAAACTTATAGAAGTTCGATTCGTGTAATCGGGGTCGAATAAGCGAGAATGGCATATGTATAAATTGGGAATTTAAGTCTAACCAGATAAAGAAGATAGAAGGAATTTGACATTGTTACTCGTTAGAAAGTACGTTTGATTGAATATTAAAGAAAGGGTTCGTTATCATTTTCGATGAAGGTTGACGTATTTGTTAGTTAAATATGAAGTAACTAACCAGTGTGATATGGTTGTAGGAAAATCATCTTGTTAGAGGGCGACAAGCTTGGATCGGACACACATCTCGTACGCTTCCGCCATGATACTTGACTAAATGGGTCGGAAACTTTTGTAGAAAACTTCTATGTTACATCTAGTTATGTATATATTTAACTTAAAATAATTTCGGAGGTTTTTCTTTTGTGTTTAAGTGTTTGGTGATTAATTTCGAACACGAATGTAAACCTTTTAAGCCATTAGTTTAGCTGGTTTCTTTTGAAGACTTATGGTTAATTTTATAAGTCTATGTGTTGACCCGTTTCGTTGTCAAACTTAACTTGTATGATACGAATAAGAATTTTTTAGACCTTATAAGTTGGTATCAGAGCCGAGGTTTGAGGGATTCAAGTATTAGAGGTAAGATGCTTGAACCCAAACCAAAAGCTTGTATGAAGGTGTGTTTGTTCCGAAGCGCTATGCAAGTAAGTAACTTAGGAATTTCATACTTTTAGTTGGAAACAGGAAGGGATTATGGTTAACTCACTCGAATAACATGGGTTAGAACATTAAGGAATTTTAATGGAGGTTTCGGGACTTCACGGAGCCTTTTCAGGTTGAACCGGGACTCAGGAATGAAGTTTTTGGGTGAAAATAAGTTAAATCAACGTTGCAGGTCAGAAGAGGCATCGCCGACGCCCCCTATGATGTCGGCGCCGCACCTGGGTGTTCTGACGGCTTAACTCCATGCTTACGCCACAAAATTAGCAACACAACTTTACAGGGGGCCTCCGCGACGAGGCCCTGTGCCGTCGGCGATGCCTTCCCATGGTCTGCGTTGATGATTTGCCTTGATTATTATTCCGAGGCCTCCAATTCAGTTCCAGACCTTCGTTAGACTTAGGAAAGGCCCCAAAATGTTAATGAAATCATGGATATAAGCTGATTATCGAATGCCATTAGTAAGAGAATGAATGAGGAGGAAGTTAAGTACACGAATGAATGTATGATTGGATTAACATGTCTAAGATGGTTGTCCTGAAGAATGATCTACGAGAATGAATCGTTAAAGGACTAGTGAAGTATAGAATGATAAAGAGAATGAATGGAATGTTAACTAATACAAGTATGAAATTATAGATGACAAGCAAAGAAAACCCGGATACCATGGAACGGATAACTCAAGATGAACTAAATAAGATAATTTCGGATGAAGTGGTAAAGACACTCGATGCGAACATCCCAAGAATAGCGCAAGAAGTGAAAAGTCAAGTGTTGAGCATGGTGGAAACCATGTTGATGAGTAAGATAGATGAGTTGAAGGAAATGATAACCTGAATGAAAGGCAAGAAGGAAGCACGACTGTAACATTTGTCGAAAAACGGGTTTTCCAAACCCGCTTCGTTTTTTAATCCAATAATCAGTTTCATATTTTGTTGCTCATTTAATGCTTATTTTAATTTTAAACAATACATAACTAATAAACATTTTAGATTATGGAAATTAAAATTGTTAAAAAATAAAATTAAAACAATTAAAAATAAAAAAGGGCTGCCGGGTTTCGAACCCGGGTCAGCCGGAAACTTTAAACACCAAACACATAACCACTCCGCCACTTGATGTCTGTGAATTCTAGGAAATATTAAAACATAACTTCAACCGTGAATCAACCTGTTTGCGCCAAACTGAAACCAATATCGGCTTCCAAACGTCCAGGGACTTTTGAGTGATCGCGGATTCTTGATTATAACCGATAAACCGACATTCTTAATCAATTCAGCCTTAAATGAACTTGAATTCATATGATGTTCGGGTTTAGAAACCGAAATCTTTTACTTTCTGAATTACTCCATCAATAACATCATCTCGCAACTCAATAACATTCACAGAACCTCTAATTTCACTTTTACTCTAATTTCTGATCGTCGGAATCGCTTTTTGAACTCGCCGGACTTTCGTCGGAAAACCGTGTCTTTCATCAAAACGGTAAATTTCTAAATTCTTTCATCTTCTATCTGTTGTTAGACTTTTACTAACTCAAACCCTCCAATCAGAATCGGTCCCAGACGACGATATCGGATAATCTGCAGTCGCCGGAAAACTTCTGAAAATTCCTAAATCGCGTTGTGAAAAGGTATTATCATTTAAACCTTTTGATAACTCTTGTTTAGTCCTTCAATTCCACAATTAGTTAATCAAAAACTGTTGATTGGTCCGCTCAGACGGAGTTCATAAAAACAGAGCCGACGACTTCGCCAGAGTTCTTAGAAAGATCATCTTCCGGTATGTTCATTCCCAAAACCTTTTCTATCCGTTACATTTTAATAACTTATATGCCTGTTAATTGAATTGAACAAGTTCAGTCGAAAATCAGTTGTCTGGGTTATTATAACGAAGAAGATGAAGTGAGTCTGTATATAAATTTAATATAAACTATATTATATCTCGGGTTAGACACACAGTCCAGCGGTGGACTGTGTGCAATTGAAACACAGCGATACCGGGTTCGAGTCCGCCCTTATTCCGATTCGTCACAATATTCAGACTTTTTATAAAACCCAAATATGAAAACTTCCAGTTAGTATATAAGAGAAATAAAAACAAGTGTTTTAACCAGGTTAGACACACAGTCCAGCGGTGGACTGTGTGCAACGTTAATCAACAGGTCCCGGGTTCGAGACCTGATATGCACGCCGGTTCGATAGAATTTAAATCCTTTTTAAGAAATGAATTTTGGAATAAATTAAATAGTATATAAATATAATTAAAAACAGAAATATTTCGGGTTAGACACGTAGCTCAGTCGGTAGAGCTGCGTGCACGCGTACGGGAGGTCACGAGTTCGAACCTCACTCAGTGCAAACAATATACACGACCGAACCGGTCAACAAGTCAAAGTCAATGGTCAACGGTCAAACCCAAAAAGTCAACATTTTTTTATATTTTTATTTATTTATTAATTTAAAAATCAATTAAAAATACTTAAAAATAATGTTTTTAATGTTAGAAAATAACCTTAAACTCACAAAAATAAACCTAAAAACCTTATTAAAATTGTGAATAAAATCCACTTATTTACCGTACCTTTTCGTTATTATTTAGGTTAGTTAATCCTCATCGATCAACCCTCTAAACTCGTGCACATTCAACATCTTCAACCGAACGCACCCAATGTGAGTGAATCTCTACAAATTCCCCGTTTTAATCACGTTTTTGGGGTGTATCATGTGTCTTATTATTTATTACATTTAAACAATTGTGCATCCATCATATCCATGATCAAATGTGTATTCAATATGTATCAACTGTTTGTGTGGTTATTGTTTAGATTAAATTTATCATTTTCAGTACATACATTATCATAGGCCGCCGCTCCCCATTACCTATGAGCGTGAGCCGTTCCCCATTACCTATGAGCGTGAACGAGGCGTTGCCAACATACGATCGGCTCCGTTTGATTGAGCCTTGATCGGACATACATTTCATCATAGGCCGTCTGCTCCCCATTACCTATGAGCGTGAGCCGTTCCCCATTACCTATGAGCGTGAACGAGACGTTGCCAACTTTACATTATCATTCATGTTATATATTCATGCAAGGTGGTTTTGTTATTGTATGTTATTGTTTGTTATTGTTATTGTATGTTTATTTACGTTTGCTCACATATGATTATTGCACAATTTTCCATAATAAATATAACAAGAAATCAATAATAAATGTTTTCTAACAAGGTTCACTCGCCAACTTTTGTTGACCCAAAAATCCCCATTTTTACACATGATACAGGTGATCCAGATGCAGCAAGAAACATATAGGATGGCTTAGAAGAATAAACCGGTTTAGACTTTGGATTGTTTAGTTAGTTATTTTTCTTTGTAATTGTATGAACATGTTTGGAATATTGAGGATGTAATTTTGAATTTAATAAATATGAAACATATTAGTAAACATCATGAGCTTTGGTGATAACCCAATTATGCCCCGACTCTTATTCCGCTGCGGGTCGGGGTGTGACAACGACGGCGAGGATTTTATGGCGTGTAAGCCCGCAACTTATAGCGGAGAAATCGATCCCATTGAATGTCAAAGATGGATCGCCAATATTGAAGGAGTGTTCATTCGAAGTCACTGTGATAAGGAGGATCAAGTCATGTTTACCGCGGGGCAACTATTACGACAAGCTAAAGATTGGTGGGATGCGTATAGTAAAGAAATTAGCGAAGATAAGCTCCAAACCCTTGCATGGAAAGAATTCAAAGAACCCTTCATGAAGTATCATTGTCCGCAATCGGCCGTAGATCGAGTTCAACAAGACTACCTCCGTCTTCGACAAAAGAATGAAACAATCGATGAAATCACCAGCATTTGCCTTGATAAGATGAAGTTTTGCAGGAACAAAGAGGAGGAAAATTAACCATTATCATGATATGCTAAAAGCTGAGTTTCGAGAATTCATCACCCCTTCTAAGTGCGAAACTTTGAATGAGCTCACCAATTGGGCAAGAGATAAAGAACTTGAATTGAAAAGGCAAGAAGAACGTTGGGAGAAAAGACAAGTCGAAAAAGGATCAACTCAAGACACTCCTAAAAAGCCTAAAACTCACGATCATGGTAAGAAGGAGGCTACTAAAGGAGATTTCCCATGGTGCAAGACATGCGGGAAACTCCACTCTGGTGAATGTTTAATGGGAAAAAGGGGATGCTACAATTGTGGTCAAGAAGGGCATCCATACTATAATTGCCCTAATCCTAAAAGGGTGTGTTACAACTGTAATGAATCAGGCCACGTGAAAGCTGAATGTCCGAAGCTCAAGCAAGGAACAAAGAAAGACGGAAGGAAGGAAGGAAGCTCCAAGGCTAAAGCAAGAATGTTTCATTTTTCATCGTAGGAGGCAAGCGTTCACCCGAATGTTGTGTCAGGTATATTCATGCTAAACTCTATACCTACATATGTATTGTTTGATACTGGAGCTAGTAGGTTATTTGTTTCAAGCGAACTCATAGATTCTCCTTCATTTAAAAAAGAAAGAATGCCTATACCATTAGAAGTAGAGATAGCCGATTGTAAGAGTTACCTTTTACACGAAATATGTAGAAATTGTAAGATCACCATAGAGGATGAGGAGTTTGATGTTGATCTTATTCCCATGGTTTTGGGAGTATTCAAAGTTAGTGGGTATGGATTAGCTATCCCGATATCATGCGGAGATCTAATGTGAAAGCAAAACTATTCATGTATGTCTCCTAAGGGAAAACGGGTAAGCATTTATGGGGAAAGGGAGGTAAAGGCTATATTATTCACAATTGTAGAAGCGGTTAAGTATGTAAGAAACGAAAGTAAGGCGTTCTTAACCTATGTAGTTGATACGAAACAAGATGCCTTAAGAATTGAAAATACGAGAATTGTGAATGAATATCCAATGTGTTTCCGGATGAATTGCCAAGACTCCCACCCGAACGAGAGGTTGAATTCCAAATTGAATTGGAACCAAATGCCAAACCGATAGCCAAAGCTCCCTATCGGTTAGCACCCACTGAAGTACGAGAATTAATGGTCAAATTACAAGAACTTCTCAACAAGGGCTTCATACGCCCTAGCGTATCCCCATGGGGAGTGCCTGTTTTATTTGTTAAAAAGAAGGATGGGTCGATACGTATGTGCATCGACTATCGTGAGCTTAATAAACTCACGGTGAAGAATAAATACCCCTTACCAAGAATAGATGATCTTTTTTATCAATTACAAGGAGCAAGTTGGTTTTCAAAAATCGACTTACGTTCGGGTTACCATCAAGTACGAGTAAGAGAAGAAGATGTAGCTAAGACTGCGTTCAGAACCTGTTACGAACATTATGAATTTTTAGTAATGTCTTTCGGGTTAACTAACACTGCGGCCGCTTTCATGGATTTAATGAATAGAGTATGCCGAAATATGCTAGACAAATTCGTCATAGTGTTCATTGACGATATTTTGGTATACTCTCGTAGTGAGTCCGAACATGCGAGTCATTTACATGAGGTGCTCGAGACGCATAGAAGAGAAACATTATATGCTAAGTTTTCTAAATGTGCGTTTTGGCTCAGGGAAGTGCAATTCTTGGGTAATGTAATTAATGAGAAAGGGATTTTGGTGGATCCATCTAAAGTAGATCTGTAGTTAAGTGGATACCCTCGAAGAATGTTAACGAAGTAAGAAGTTTCCTCGGATTAGCCGGCTATTACCGGAGATTTATTCAAGATTTTTCTAAAATAGCCTTACCTATAACCAGATTGACGAAAAAGGAAGATAAATTTAGATGGGGTGGTGAACAAGAAGAAGCTTTTCAGATGTTAAAAGAAAAATTGTCGAGCTCTCCGGTGTTGGCTTTACCGGAAGGAACGGAAGATCTAGTAGTCTATACGGATGCATCACATCAGGGGTTGGGGTTTGTTTTGATGCAACGAGGTAAAGTCATTGCTTATGCCTCGAGACAACTCAAACAACACGAAAATAACTATCTGACTCATGATTTAGAGTTGGTGGCGGTAGTTTTTGCCTTAAAAATTTGGAAGCACTATTTGTATGGAACGAAATGCACAATTTATTCTGACCACAAGAGTCTCAAATATTTCTTCGAACATAAAGATCTTGACACATTAAGCAGAAAGGAATATCCACCGCCCATTCGAGTGAAGTCAATGAGAATGATAGTCACACCAAACCTACTAGAAACTATACGAGAAGCCCAAGATAAGTCACTGAATGGGAATGATCCAAAGGGTGAAAGAATGAAAGGGTTTGTTAATAAGCTAGAAGCAAACACAAATGGAATTAAGACAAGATACGGGCGAATTTGGATACCACGTTTTTGTGAAGCAAAGACTCTATTAATGGAAGAGGCACATAAGTCCCGCTACTCGGTTCATCCGGGAGCTACCAAGATGTACCGGGATTTAAAAGGAAATTACAGATGGCCGGGAATAAAATGCGACATTGTCAAGTATGTGTCTAAATGCTTGACATGTTCCCAAGTAAAAGCAGAGCATCAGAAACCATATGGGAAATTGCAACCTTGGAAATTCCGGTGTGGAAATGGAAGGCTGTAACTATGGATCTCGTAACCAAACTTCCAAGAACAATAAAGGGGCATGATGCTATATGGGTCATTGTTGACCACCTTACCAGAAGTTCCCATTTTCTACCTATTCGAGAGACTTATTCTGTCACACCCCGACCCGCAGCGGAAATAAGAGTCGGGGCATAATTGGGTTATCACCAAAGCACATGACATTTACTATTATGTTTCATAATTAAATGAAGTCAAAGTTACATTTCTCAAACATCCAAACATGTTCATTCATTACAAGGGAAAATAACCAAACATAATAATCCAAATACTAAATCGTTTTATTTCTTCTAATCCAGGTCCTACGTGTTCCTAGCTGCTGCTGGTTCACCTGTATCATGTGTAAAATAGGAGGTTTTTGGGTCAACATAAGTTGGCGAGTGAACCTTATAGATAAACATTTGATAATAATTTTCTGGTTAGTTTATCAATAAAATATTATGCATAATCATAAAAGAGCACATGTATGAAATCAAACATTGGCATACATCAATTAACAATCGATAGCATACATGAACATACCAACATCATATAACAATTAACATTATTGAACTGTGCGATCAAGGCTCAATCAAACGGAGCCGATCGTATTGTATGAACTGGAAATGTAAATTGAACTGTGCGCTCAAGGCTCAATCAAGCGGAGCCGAACGTATTGCATGAACTGGAAATGTAAATTGAACTGTGCACTCAAGGCTCAATCAAACGGAGCCGAGCGTATTGCATGTATTGAAATGCAAAATAAAATGACCGATCAAGGCTCAATCAAACGGAGCCGATCGTGCGGGCACGCCAAGATCAACCGCATAATTAAATGGGGATCCAACTCAACCTCGATGGATGGGGAGCCACGGCCTCGGCAATTGCATGTATTGAAATAATAACTTTGCATACAATAATAACTACTTAACAGCAACAAACTAATACACATGTCATGATATGATATATGCACAATAACTTGGTTATAATATGTAAATGAACAAGACACATGATACACCAAAAAAACGTGATTAAAACGGGGAATTTGAAGGGTTTACTCACATTGGGTGCGTTGGAGTGGAGATAGTGAGATGCGCACGATTTAGACGAGCGAGTCGACGAGGAATACTAACCTAAATAATAATGGAAAAAAAATTAAAATGGATGGATTTTATTAAGGATTTTAATGGGATTTTTAGATATATTTTTGTGAGTTTATGGCTATTTTCTATCTTTAAAAATGTTATTTTTAAGTATTTTAAATTGATTTTTAAATTAAAATAAACAAATAAAAATATAAAAAAATATTATTTTTACTGTTGACCGTTGACCGGTTCGGTCAGCGGTAAATGCTGCGCCAAGCGGGATTCGAACCGGTGACCTTCAGTTCACGTGCACGAAGCTCTACCAACTGAGCTACGTGACTAACCCGTTAGAAACTCAGATTTAATTATATTTATATACTTATTCGATTTTACCGAAAATTCCTTTATTTGACAAAAACGTTTTAATTCCATGGACCGGTGCTTGGGACGGGACTCGAACACGCGACGTGAAGTTTATTTTGCACACAGTCCACCGCTGGACTGTGTGTCTAACCCGGTTATATTCTTGATTTATATTATACTTAACAACTACCCGCTCTAACCCGGTTAGTTCATGAATAAAAAGAGTGTTATTACGTAAAGCGTGTGTGTAGTAAGGATCGAACTCGGGACGTGTATATAAACTTTGCACACAGTCCACCGCTGGACTGTGTGTCTAACCCGTTTATAATTCGGATTTTAATTACCCTTATATTCTGATAGAACTTCATCTTCTTCACCGATTACACAGGCAACATAACTCGACCGTTTACGATTGATTTGTGGTTTACAAAGTTTTCAGACACTATCAGAAATTCAAGAGTAAGGAATGGAGAGAGTTTAAAGAACAGAATTTACCGATTGAAGATAATCACAGAAATCCGGCGAGGGTTCGTTGGTACTGGAAATGAACTCCGACTGTTGAACCAATTAACAATGTGGATCGATTATTCATAAAGTTTAATCACCTAAACAAGGTTTAAAAGGAATGCAGAATATCTTACCAGTTCACAGTGGGATTCCGGTAATCTTAGGAACTTTCGGCGAAGGTAAGATTTCCGATAATCGTTGGCTAAGATTGATTCTGATGATGGAGTTGTGTTAGATATTGGCTAAACACAAGTTTTAAACAAAAAGAGTCGAAAGAATTACCGTGAGAATGTGAGTCCCGGTTTTCCGGTAACTTGCAGAAAATTTCCGGCGAACTGTTTCAGATGATCTTAAGGTTCACAAATGCGACGGAAATGAAATTGGATACTGTAATGATAGGTTCCGAATCGTGCAATTGAACTGGAGCTCGAATTAAATCGAAACTTGAAGAAATATTCGGTTTCAAAAGCCGAAAAGATGAAACTTTAAGATCAATCACTTCTGACTTAATTAAAAACCGTAGCACATCGGTTATAACTGAAATTATGAGGTAAACAATCGATTAAACGATTGGTTTGCCGATTATCGGTTTTCAGATAGCACCGACGGTTAAATCAAGTTTGTGTATAAGTTTCATTTGCTCTTCTAAAGTTAACAGAAAACACTTGGTGGCGGAGTGGTTAAGAGAAGGGATGATAAATCGTTTTGAAGACTGGGCTGACCCGGGTTCGAGTCCCGGCAGCTACAATTTTTTTTATTTAATTTATTTTAACTTTTTATCAAATATAATTTTTATAGTTTAGTTTATTTATTAATTATGTAACGTTTAAACTCAAAATAATCATAAATAATTAACAAATCCTTTATAACATGGTACAGATTACAAAACGGAGCGGGTTTTGGAGCCCCGATTTTTACAGATGTTACATATTCCACGGAAAAGTTGGCAGAAATTTTTGTGAACGAAATTATATCCCGTCACGGGGTACCCGTGTCCACTGTATCAGATCGGGACCCATGATTTACCTCCCGTTATTGGCGAAAGTTTCATGAAGGAATGGGTACTCGTTTACATATAAGTATCGCGTATCCTCCACAAACGGATGGTCAGTCCGAAAGGACCATTCAAACGCTTGTAGATATGTTGAGGGCTTGTGTTATGGATTTTGGGGTAGTTGGGATGGGCATTTACCATTAGTGGAATTCTTGTATAACAATAGCTATCAAAGTAGCATTCAAATGGCACCGTATGAAATGTTATATGGAAGAAAATGTAGAACCCCTATATGTTGGGGAGAAGTGGGACAAGGAAAACTCGCTCCCAAGGACGTAGTGAAAACTAATGAAAAGATTGATCTCGTACGGGCTCGGCTAAAAGCAGCGTAAGATCGACAAAAGTCTAATGCGGACAAAAGGAGACGCCCCATTGAATTCCAAGTAAGGGACCAAGTATTGTTGAAAGTATCCCCGTGGAAAGGCGTAATTCGATTTCGTAAACGAGGAAAATTGGGTCCTCGGTATATTAGAACATTCAAAATTCTAGCTCGTATTGGAAAGGTGGCATATCGGTTGGAATTGCCTCAAGCACTAGAGACGGTATCCATGACACCTTTCATGTGTCACAATTGAGGAAATGCCTTGCGGATGAAACGGCTCACATACCCTTTGAGGACATTATGGTGGACGAAGGAATGGATTATATTGAAAGACCGGTAGCTATAAAAGATTCCAAGACGAAGACTCTTCGTAACAAAGAAATTAAGCAAGTGCTAATTCAATGGCAACACGGGAAGGGGTCGGATCTCACTTGGAGGAACTGGAGGATGAAATGCGGAAGTACTACCCGGCCTTATTTGGTACGTGACTAGGTTTCGAGGACGAAACCTTTCTTAAGGGGGTAGACTTGTAAAGCCCCAACATGTGTATATATTATTATTTTACATTGGCGTTATTCTATCTTTATTACTATAGAATGAAAAGTGAAAAAAATTATCATTGAGCCTTAATCTTTAGATTAGTAAGTCATTAAAAGTTTTTATTTTAATGTGAATATGATGTTTAAAAACTTGTATTAAGGAAAAGAAAGACTAGAGATCAAATAGATGGTGAATGAAACTAGAGGGACCATAAATGTAAATTTTGGCTCAAGTTTTAAAGAAATAAAAATACCAGACATATGTCTGTATGTGTGTGCGAAATTGGAGAGAGAGATAGAGGGAAAAACGCTCAACCTTACTACACAAAAAATTCAGCAAATTAGATGGAAGAAATTGAAGATAATCAAATGCATGTTAATCTTATCTAATCCTCTAAGCTTGTTGAACATAAGGTAATTTACAATTTTAAATTTTATGGGTTTTGTATGAAGAGATTTTATAAAGATGATCAATTAGTTAAGGTTGCAAAGTTATGATGTAATTGTAGATAAGAATCATGTAAGGAGCATCTCTGAATGTGAATCTTGACAAAACTTGAATGATTGTATAATTTCTTTTTGAGCCTTCATGTATGATTAAATGGGTTTCTCTAAAAGTCTAGAGATTCTATGATGAACTACTTGACGAAAATCATGTTATAAAGATCTAAAATGAGTTGTTGATCAATATGATTGAATGGGTTGAGATAGTAATCTAATAGGAGGCAAAAACCATAGAAACATTGGCACACTCTTAGAGGTTTTGGATGATCACCCACCAAGTGTTTGATAAAATGCTTAAATGATAGATTATTGTTGTTACAATGATCCCTTGTTGAATATCAATCATTGATATTAAAAGGAAGAGAACGAATGTTTGGATAACAAGAATGAGAAACTAAGTTTAAATTTGTTAAATGTAGGTGCGAAAGAAGAGGGATCGAGTGATAAGAAGTCACAAAGTTCACACGATCGAGGTAAGTTCTTATACTTACGAGCTCTAGTCATGTATAATGCTTGTGTTACATTGTTTTGTTTAATGTATAATTATTATTATGTCAAATGAAAACTTATAGAAGTTCGATTCGTATAATCGGGGTCGAATAAGCAAGAATGGCATATGTATAAATTGGGAATTTAAGTCTAACCGGATAAAGAAGATAGAAGGAATTTGACATTGTTACTCGTTAGAAAGTACGTTTGATTGAATATTAAAGAAAGGTTTCGTTATCATTTTCGATGAAGGTTTGCTGTATGTGTTAGTTAAATATGAAAGTAAATGGTTGTAGGAAAATCATCTTGTTAGAGGGCGTCAAGCTTGGACCGGACACACATCTCGTACGCTTCCGCCATGATACTTGACTAAATGGGTCGGAAACTTTTGTAGAAAACTTCTATGTTACGTCTAGTTATGTATATATTTAACTTAAAATAATTTCGGAGGTTTTTCTTTTGTGTTTAAGTGTTTGGTGATTAACTTTGGACACGAATGTAAACCTTTTAAGCCATTAGTTTGGCTGGTTTCTTTTGAAGACTTATGGTTAATTTTATAAGTTTATGTTTTGACCCGTTTTGTTGTCAAACTTAATTTGTATGATACGAATAAGAATTTTTTAGACCTTATAATTACTCCTAAGCCTCCCAACTGGGCATGACATGATCCAACAAAACAACAGTAGTTATACATGTAACAGCAACAGAAAGTAGCACGCATGCCAACAATAATTCAGGATTAAATAATTTTATTACTCCTGAGTCGGTTGTTCGTAGATTTAATCGCGCTACGGTTACCCGGTGCTTTTTAACGACTACGTTTTAAATTCATATTTTATTGATGAAGATTTTTATTACTTGCGGATAATGAACTGGTTCCTTTTGACGATGCAAAATCTAAACCGGAGTGAACGAAAGCAATGCGTGCAGAAATTGAATCAATTAATAAAAATAATACTTGGTCATTAACCAAGTTACCGCGTGGTGCAAAAGCGATTGGTTTGAAGTGGGTTTTCTAGGTTAAACGAACGCAAATGGCTCACTAAATAAACGAAAGGCTAGACTCGTAGCAAAGGTTCATGTTCAACAACCCGGAGTTGATTTTGACGAATTGTTCACGCCATTTGCTCGACTTGAAACGGTTCGGTTACTTTTATCTCTTGCAGCGAATGAAGGTTGGGAATTACATCATCTTGATGTTAAATCCGTGTTCCTACATGGCGAATTAAAAGAAGAAGTTTATGTTGTTCATCCGGAAGGTTTCGTTAAGAAAGGCGAAGAGCATAAAGTTTATAAATTGTCAAAGGCGTTATATGGATTAAGGAAAGCTCCACGTGCATGGAATACGAAGTTAAACAATATTTTGTTAAATATGAAATTGCACAGGTGCTCGCAAGAACAAGCCGTATACCGAAAAACCATTACGTGTTGTTAGTACTTAGATTGAGGTAATCAATGTGAGCAAGGAGATGGAACTGAAGCTTATCAAGTAGAATTGTTAGTTTTGACATTTTATTAGATCCTGGTGTTCTATTGCGTTATCCTTTTTCTACTTTCTTTCCCTCAGATTGCAACTGACCCAATTAGGTTGAGCGAATAATTGCTGATAAGATCAGCAAAGAAGGGTCTGGAACACCAGAATATTTGGTCAAGTGGCCATGTCTTCTTATGCTAAAGCAACATGGTATGTAGATGTAATATTTATTTCTTTATAGTGTAACATGGAATTTAGCAAATGTATGAGTGGGGTGCTATTGGGAGTCTGTATATTCTAGTTGTATAAAATATGATTTTTTGATAACTATTTTGAATTGATAGAAGCTATATTTGAAACTAGAAATTGTTAAGTGGTACAAAGTAATAAAAATTGAAACACTTGACTAATCTTCATCACAATTATAAGTGGGTAACCTGTTAAATCCTCATTTTGATCAAAGTTATAAGGCTAGAGGGTATGGGCTAGCACCCCCTCCATCTCATCCAAAAAAGTAGAATAGCGTGACTCTGAGATGTCGTTGATACCTCAAATGATGATTGAACTTCACTAATCACTGAATTTGACATAATAATTTGTGAAAAAAAAATTAAGTTGGAATTTGGTTTTGCAGGAAATTGTAGACTTTTAACAGTTGGAACACGTATGAGACTCTGTATAAGGAATACTGGGAGATTAAATGATGCTGAAAAGTTGACTATTGAGGATCTTTAATCTGCCAAAACCAAACTGAAATCTAGAAAGAATTATGATTCAGACTAACATGTTGATAAGGATGAGTACCATTGCTCAGATTCTAAAGATGATGAAATGAAACCACATGCTTTTGGAAAGAAATTTAAAAGATCAAAGCCTGAGCCATTAGCGAAAAAAGTCGATGGAAAGTCAAACAAGGAAGAGTTCATGGGATTGGGATCAACGTGTGTCATCGAGTTTCTTACATACATAGGAAAAGATACAACTGTTGCATTATCTCAATGTGAGTTAAAACCATTGTTAAAAGATACAGTTAGGAAAAAAATCTAATCCAGAAGTTCATGTATCTCATTGTTGTATACATGAAATTCTTCTTAAATGGCCATAGCGGTCTAAATAATGGCTACTTTTGTGATTTACTCTTAATATTTTTGGTTAACTAATTTGAAGGATCACATAAGTAAGTCATGTAATTAATGTTGGAAATTTTAAGGGATAACATACAAGTTGGTATGTTTCCTTCATCCCACATTGGTGGGGATAGTGAAAGTTGAGTGGTTTATAAGGGATTACCCCTTATGGGCCTCCAAAGTATTAAATGGGTTGAGAAGTGGGTAAAGCTCACACGCGCGTCGAGCCAAGCCTAGCCGTGAGCTCGTGAATGGGCGCGTTTGAGGCGTCCTTTGCGTTTTCTGGTTTCCATTGCTGTTCGAATACTGTGGGGGGTTATCTCTAGGAAATCAAATTCATGTGGTATATCTCCAGGAATTCGAATTCGAATCTGGTAGATGAGGGTTATCCCATTCCCCATTTTTCTCATTCTCAGTTGAGATCTGAACCTATAAATGAAGGCCCCCTGCTACCCATTCTTTACACATAATTTTCGCAGCCTCCCTGGTGTTCCCGTTTCTTCTCCAGCTTCTGCGTTTTCTGGTTTCCATTCCTGTTGGAATACCAGATCAGTTCTGCATTAAATCCTGGGAGTTTACGCTGTAGCTCACAGGAATACGGAGCGCATAAAATCCTTTGAGGACAGGAATCATCCGTGCAGTTCGAAGATCTCGTTTCTAAATCGCCAGGTTGGTTTTTAATTTGTTTGTTCTTTAATTCGTTCGATAACAGGACAGTCTCCTTCTACCTTTCTTCAATCAGTTTGCTCAAGTTGGAACAAACTGGTTTGGCCAATAACTCGGTAATTATTAAAATATATTAATATTCTGTTTGATTAAATTATTTTCAACAATCTTAAAGGATTTTATTTGTGTTTAATCAACAGAACTAATGGACGATGAACTACCAACAACTAATCTGAGATTCATGAATCAAGAGTTTGTCAAGTTGGACAGATTCGATGGCCAGAACTATACCCGTTGGGTGGACAAGGTTAAGTTCATGCTAGTTGTGCTGAAACTCTACTATATCCTTGATCCATGCTTGCCTGCAATCCCTGATGACCCTCCTCTTGAGGCTGGAGAGGTCCCGAATCAAGATTTGGCAAAGCAAAGACTTGTCCGTAAGGAAGCTGAAGATCTTTGCCTTGGCCACACCAAGAATTCTCTTTTGGATCGTCTCTATGACTTATACGTGTTGGTAACAAGTGCTAGAGAATTGTGGAAAGCTTTGGAAGATAAGTATTAGGCACATGAAGAAGGTACCAACAAATACCTTATTTCCAAGTACTTAGACTTTCAAATGGTTGATGACAAGTCAATCCTGGAGCAAATGCATGAACTCCAAGTTCTTGTTAACAAATTGACCGCACTTTCTATTCCGCTACCAGAAAATTTTCAAGTAGGGGTCATTATTGCAAAACTTCCTCCTACTTGGAAAGATTTCGCAAAGAGAATGATGCACAAGTCTGAGGACTACTCTTTGGACGAACTGTTGAAGCACCTCAGAATTGAGGAGGCAGGGACAAAAGAAGTAAAGTCGGATCGAGTGTGAATTATGTTGCTGGAGGATCTGGGCAAAAGGGAAAGGGCCATCAAAGAATAAAAAGTTTATAGCACAAAAGAAAAAAGGAATTCAAGAAGTCACAACAAACTAACAACCATCAACCAAAGAGGTCTGGTAAATGTCATGTTTGTGGAGAAACTGGGCATTATGCACGAGATTGCTCTCAAAGGAAATCTGGATCTACGGTTGGTTCTACAAGTGCTGTTGATATTGAGAAAGTCACCAATCTAGTGGCTAATGTGGGTCTTGGAGATGTTAACATGCTTTCTCAATATACATGCGTTGTGGCATGTAAAGGATGGTTTTTGGATTCTGGAGCCACTGTTCATGTTTGTGGGAATCGTGGCTCATTTCTTACTTATGGTCCTGTTCCTCAAGGAACAGTGGTGGTATGTGCTGATGGACATCGTGTGGAAGTTCGTGGTAAAGGCACAGTGCGACTAAACTTTAAAGATGGTCAAACGGTTACCCTTCAGGACGTGTTGCATGTTCCTGGTATCACCAAGGGTCTTATTTCTGCTGATAAGTTTGATCGAAATGGTTACAAGTTGGTTCTCAAAAATCTTCGTGTGAAGTTTTCTCTAAATGACATCTATGTGGGTCAAGCTAAGAACACGCGTGGAATGTATCGCCTTGACCTAGCTGAGAACACACGGAGCTTCTACTTGCCTTGACAGTCTTTGGTATGTAGATAGTGGGGGCTCCAGGCACATGACAGGATGTAAAGCACTGCTCATAGATTTTAAAGCTCATGGAGGGGGTGATATATCCTTTGGAAACAATTCAAAAGGGAAGGTGTTGGGATCATGATGTGTCTCAGCTGGAAAACTCAAGTTTGAAAATGTGAATCTCATTGATAATCTAAAATTTAATCCTCTGAGCATCTCACAAATGAGTGATAAGGGCTATGGTTCCTTCTTCACAAAGGAAACTTGTCATATAGTAGGCCCAGAGGCTGTTAAAAAGATTAATCAAATAATTGCAGAGAGCAAAGCACAATTTGCTGCTAATAGGGTAGGAAATGTGTATGTGGTAGACATGGTAAAAGATAATCCTATGTCAAATGCATGTTTGTTCTCAGTTGCCTCAAGCAAAGAAACAGAATTATGGCATAATAGACTAGGACACACAAATCTAAAAACCATCTCCACTCTCTCAAAACAAAGTCTTGTCAGAGGTTTGCCTCACAAACAATTTATTTGTGAAGAACATTGTGTTTCCTGTTTAAAAGGTAAACAACATAAAAGTTCTTACAAGTCAATTGAAGAGTCCAAAATAAGTCAGTGCCTACAGTTACTTCATATGGACTTGTTTGGACCTGTGAAAATCATGAGCTTAAAACACAAAAGGTATTGCCTGGTGATAGTTGATGATTTTTCCAGGTTCACATGGACTTTCTTTTTACACTCTAAGGATGAAACAACAAACATTTTGCAACACTTTATTAGACAAGTTGAAAAACAATTTGATCTTCCTGTAAAAGTCTTTAGGAATGACAATTGGACAGAGTTTAGGAACAAAGAGTTGGATGCCTTCTGTGAATCAAAAGGGATTGTTAGGCAATATAGCATCCCTAGAACTCCCTAACAAAATGGGGTTGTTGAAAGGAAAAACAAATTTTTGATCGAATCAACAAGAACTATGCTAGCAGATTCTGGTTTACCCTTGTCTTTTTGGTCAGAGGCTGTAAACACTGCTTGTTATGTTCAAAACAGAGTTTTGATAAACCTCAGGCATCAAAAGACTGCTTATGAATTGCTTTATAAAATCAAACCTCTGATATCTTATTTTAAAGTCTTTGGTTGCCCCTGCTTCATTTTAAATTTAAAGGATTCAATATCCAAGTTTGCAGCCAAAGTTGATTGTGGTTATTTTCTGGGATACTCAACCACTGCCAAAGCCTACAGAGTTTTTAACTCTAGACCAAGTGTGTTGAAGAAACTCTGAATGTGAAGTTCAATGAACTCTCATCTTTGAAAATCCCAACAAATCCTGTTGAATTTTTTTATCTATCCAAATTTACATTTGAAGATGAGTCTGTCAAGACTAACCATGCAGGTACCCCACAATCATCAAATCAAGAGCAAGGATATGATTGTATCCTTTCAAATTTCAAAATCAATCCTTTAGGCAGAGGAGCAGATGTTAGTAGCAATGGTGAAAGCTTTGCAGGTCAACAGTGGTTAATACTCAAACCTCTGCCAGCTCTCAAAACCAAACATCTGTTGATAAAAGTCCACAACAAATGGAGAAAAGTCAACCTACTTTCACATCCATTCCACCAATTCCTCCACCACCATTCCAATCAGAGGCTGGACCATCAAATTCACCAACAGAGGATAGCTCAGATGATACACATTTGCAAGCTTCACCTCAGAATGCCATTGTCCCATATCAAGGTGAATTGATTTTCCTCAAAAGCCATCCTGTGGATCAAGTTATTGGCAACATCAATGAGCGAGTACTCAAACGAAGCCAATCCCAAAACAATTGTCTTTTTGTTGCTTTTCTATCACTCACACAACCTGTCAAGTACTAAGAGGCACTAAAAGACAACAGTTGGGTAGAAGCCATGCAAGAGGAGCTCATACAGTTCAAAAGACAACAAGTATGCGAACTTGTACCACTGCCAAAAGATGTAAGTCCTATTGGCATAAAGTGGGTCTTCAAGAACAAAACAGATGAAAGGGGCATTGTTGTAAAAAAAAACAAAGCAAGGCTCGTGGTTCAAGGCTATAGACAGGAAGAAGGCATAGACTATGATGAAACATTTGCTCCAGTTGCAAGATTGGAGGCCATCAGACTGTTTTTAGCTTTTGCTGCCAACCACAACATCAAGGTGTATCAAATGGACATCAAAAGTGCATTCCAGTATGGAAAGATCAAGAAAGAAGTGTATGTGTGTCAACCTCCTGGTTTTGAAGATGCATTTCATCCTGATCATGTTTACAGGTTAAACAAAACACTATATGGTCTAAAACAAGTACCCAGAGCCTGGTATGAAACTCTATCCACTTGTCTCTTATCCATTGGTTTCACCAGAGGTAGGATTGATAAAACCCTATTTTTAAAATGGAAAGGAAAATATTTGATGCTTGTCCAAATTTATGTGGATGACATCATTTTTGGATCCACATGCACTGCCATGTGTGAAGAGTTCAGAAAACTCATGGCAGCAGAGTTTGAGATGAGTGCAATGGGTGAGTTGCAATGTTTTCTTGGTTTACAAGTCAAACAAATGCAACATGGTACTTTCATCCATCAAAATAAGTATGTGAAAGAACTACTTAAGAAATTTGATATGGATGATTGTAAACCTTGCAGCACACCCATGGCAACATCCAAGCTAGTCACATTTGATGGCAAAGATGACCTTGTTGATCAAACATTGTATAGAAGCATGATTGGGTCTTTACTGTACCTAACTGCACCAAGGCCAGATATCATGTTTGCAACATGTGTTTGTGACAGATCACAGTCATTGCCAAGAAAATCAGATCTTATTGTTGTAAAAAGGATATTCAGATACATAAAAGGTGCTCCCACACTTGGTATATGGTATCAAGCTAATGGGAATATTGAGCTTGCAGGATATTCTGATAGTGACTTTGCTGGATGTAAAACAACAAGGAAGTCCACATCTGGAGGAGCCCAATTCCTAGGTGATTGCTTAGTGTCTTGGCAAAGTAAAAAGCAAGTTGCAGTTTCCACATCCACTGCTGAGGCAGAGTATATAGTTGCTGCAAGTTGTACTGCTCAACTTTTGTGGCTTCAAAATCAATTGCTGGATTTTAGTATCACTGCTTTAAAGACTCCACTCAAGATTGATAGTCAAGCAACATAAAATATCATCAAAAATCCTGTCTCTCATTCCACCACTAAGCACATTGACATCAGACATCACTTTGTGAGAGATTGCTATGAAAAAGGTTTGATTTCTTTACAACATGTCCATACCAAGGATCAATTGGCAGATGTGTTGACAAAAGCACTTGATGCTCACACTTTTGACAATTTCATATCTAGGCTTGGAATGCTAAATATGGATTAAAAACAATTTTTTTATCCATATGTAAATAGCAATAAAATGTTTTTAGAAAATTGAATTTTTCAATAAATCCTCAAAGTCTGTTCAAAGCACTGATAGAACAAAAACACTGATCATTTAGAAAAGTCTATCCACTGTTAAAAGTGTATCCTCTGATAGTTCAAAAACTTTCAAACAGTGGTTTAGCCAAACAACTGTCTTCCATTCTCAATCAAAGGTTACACGTGGACAGATGTTATTTGACAGTCGTTGTATCAAATGCCACGTCATCACCACTTTTTCATAAACCCCATAAAAACCCTGTTCTATCCAGAACAGAGGGTTCCCCAAACTATGTCGATTTCAAAAATCACAAAACAGTTTTCACTCAAATCATGGCTCCCAAAACAAAATCCAAGGCGAAATCAAAGCAAGAATTACCACCATTCGTCTTCATTATCAAAACCCCACACAATTACACTGTAATCTTAGAAGAAACCAAGGTCAACACACGATACCACACAATGATTCGGATTCTAAGAAAGTCAAAATTTAAATACATGCTCGAAGTCAAAACCAAGATTTACATCGATTCTCTTCGGGGTTTCTGGAAAAATGCTAAGGTCAAAACATCCGCTGATGATGTTCCTTATGCTGTAGTCTCAAAGGTTGGGGGTACTCCTATGCAAATTACTCCACAATCGATCTCTCAAGTTTTTCAATTGAATGATATGACACATCCTGTGTCCTTTTCTTTAAGAGAGATGCAAGCAGAGTTTGTGGAAAAGGGTTACACTGGCCAATTGAAAGGTATGACAATCTTTAAACCCCATTTTCCACCAGAGATGAAATTCTTTTTCCATACTCTTTTAACACGTCTCTCTGCAAAATCTACTGCTTTCAATGAAATTCCATTGAACATGCAATGGGATATGCAATTTTGACTGCATCAGATTTTAACTATTCCCAGGTATTGTTCAATGATCTTGTAAATAATTTTAAAAATATCTCAAAAGAAAAGCTTTCTTGATACATCCTCGATTCTTGAGTGTTTATTTGCAAGATCAAACAAGGAGCAGTGACCACACCTGGCTGCCTAACTCATGAACTTTTTACACGACTAACAAATCTTGAAAAGGCTTCCAAAACAGAAGTAGAGGAGGATGAGCCAATTTTACAAGAACAAAATGTTCAATCTCTTCCTCCTGCTACTGAGCCCACTGCTCCAGGTGGTCAGAGCATTGCAACCACTACTCTGAAACCCACACCTACAATCACCAAAAAAGAAACCAACAAAAATATCTAGAAACCCCACCAAACCCAAAAAGGGTCCTCTGGAAGATGAGATCCCAGAGATAAACCCTGTGACAACACCAATGTCACTAACCACTGCTGCTACTTCTTCAGAGCAGATGGTTGAGAGATCTCCACCTGGCTATGAAACTCCTCCTGCATCCTCACAAAAGGATCAGGTTGTAAACAAAGGGACACCAAATTATGAAGCTCTAGGACCACTTGGTTCTATCTTCCACAGCCCATCTCCCAGGGCATTGTCTCTTTCTGCACGTATTCCTTCACCAATCAAATCACTACCACAAACCTTTATACCCTTGCTGAATGCAATAGACCTAGAGCAGACATTATCCAGCACTTCTCACCAACCTATCAATGAGAATATACTTCAACATGATGCTGGGTCTGATTCTCTATTCTTTGCTAGCCCATCAGCAAATGAAGAGGCTACATCCCTTGGGTTACATGTAACCCTTGGTGATAGTTCAACTAGAGCAGCCACTACAATTGCAAAACTACCTAGTTTTCCTTTGGACAGTGGTTACATTTCTAAGTCTCTGTTGAAGGCAACCACTGCTGAGGCTACCAAGGTAACCTCTGATGTTGTGGGAAGTCCCCAGTACCAAGAACAAGGGGCATCTATGGGTGAAGCTAGTGTTAAAACACATGCTAATGATCCCTTAGATATAACTACCACCTCAGTTAGGAGTTCAGATGATCCTATCAAATTAGGTGATGATCTAAAATACAAAGATTTGACGGAGAGAGTATCAACGCTTGAAACTTCTGTTGATGAGATCAAAAATCTTGTGAAACAGTTGTTAGCTATAAAGAGCCAACCCTTTGTATTAACCACTGCTGATCTACAACAAGCCCTAGACCCTCTGTTTCAGCAACAAAAGCACTTCTCTGATCAACAACACAAACATCAAATGCAGGAAGTAAGAAACATGGTTGAAGCTAGATTCATGGATACAAGGGCAGATATTAAAACAATAAAAGATCATCTTCTCCAAACCACTGGTACTGCTCCTCCTACAATAATTTTTGTAAACACTGAAGATGATGCCAAAAAGGGGGAGAAACCTTTGGGACAGAAGAAGCTTAAAATTGATGATCAAATGGCAAAGCCAACAGTGGATATTCCCAGGCCAGATGGTTCAAAGAAAAAGGATTTAACAGATGATATATTGGCTAGGGAAAATGAGAAGCAGAAGAGAAAAGTGTATCTTGATGGCAAGGTTTTGGTTGAGCAAAAGATTAAACAACAAAAAGAAAAGGAAGAGGTTAGTACCTCAACAAAGAGTAGACCTGCTAGACAAGTAAGGCAACCAACATCCACACCTTCCAAAACTAAGCATGTTGTAAATCCAACCATTAAAACCTCTGCTCTCCAAAAATCAAGCACACCTACTTCAACTTCTATACCCATTGCCACCAAAGCAGATGTTACAACAACTGTTGTGTCAACATCTGTTGATACAGCAGAGGTTGCAGCAGATGCTATCCCATCCACTGCCATGGTCATTTTTAATACATCCACCCAACCTCTACTAACACCAACCAGAATACCAACTCATCCATCATCACCTAAGGTTAAATTCAAGAGGAGAAGAACTACAAAAGTTGTAAATGAAAAAGAGATCTTTCCTGCTCCTATCATCACAACCACTGACCTCCACATCAATGCTTCCACCATCCTCAAATCCAACCACTGATCCCCTTAAAGTTAAACTTGCAGCAAAGAAATATCCTCTTGATTTACCAGCAGTCAGGGAAGAAATTCTAAGCTTCTATTTTGAGGAAGACCCTGACAAAAGAACTATATTATCTCTTGTTGGCTACCCAAGACCTGCAAATGTTGATGACTACCTAGAACTTAAAGTGAAACAAGCAGAGGATATAGCAAAGAGAGACTCAGCTGGTAAAAGTGATAGAGAGATACAAACCATCATGTCTTTTTAGCTAAGCAAAGCTAGAACATTACAAGATTTTGTCAAAGATCTAAGCAACAAGCTGTCAGAAAGGGAAGATCAATATCTTAAAAGTGAACTCATTGAACATATCATGAAGAATAAACAATATAAGGCAACAAAGGCACAGTTCAAAGATTGGAGTATAGATGAGCTGAGAGAAGAAATTAAAAGAATGCAAGAAATGTTAAAAGATCCTCTGAAGAAGCCAACTCCTCCTAACTGGGAAAAAGATAAGAAAGACATGCTTGAAAGAGCATTGAAGCTTAAGAGGATAAAGTAAGAATTGATACAGAATTACTATGGTTCAAGGAACCAAGTGATAAGGTGGGGAGAAGCCAGGGCGATTGATACTTACAAAATGTTAGAAGAGAGGAGGAAGAAAGATCCAAACATGCCTCCTAAACCAGTTTACCCTCCATCAGATGATGTTAATAAAGCTCAACACTCCAAAAAGTCTATCTCATCATCTGTCCCTTCCATCCTTGCTTTCAATCAACTAAAAAGGCAAGAAAAGATAGATGAAGAAGACAAGAGAGTGTTTGAACACATCAAAGAGAGAATTAAAAATATGGTTGACTATCACACAGATGAAGCTAGTGAAAAGCTCAGAGCAGATTTGACAAAGATAGTTCAACAAAAAGCTCTTCAAACCTCAACAAATAAAAGTCATCCAAGAAAGCCAGAAGTCCCAAAAATTCTAAAGTGGAAAGTCAAAAAAGGCTCCCACGAATTGACACTGCTCAAGTCTAATGGTGATACTGTCAAGATGAGCATGGAGGCTGCTTATGAGCTAAATGCAAAAGACCTTCAAGATCTTTTGGATCTGACACTCGAAAAGGATGATGATGATGATGATGATGATGATGATGATGAAGATGATGATGATGAAGTTTCTCTGAATTTTAAATTACAGTTTAAAGGGCAAATCAGAGAACTTCTGTTGAGGAATAAAAACCAAGAATAATAAAGTGTTTTGGCATCATCTATTAAAGGGGAATAATATTGGGATCGAACCCTAACAAAGGAACATATGATATCAAAGCCAAATACACTATACGAGCTTTGGTTCAACTATCAGAGGTTACAACCTCTGATCAACCTTTACACTGCTTTCCCTAAATAACTACTCCTATCATCTGATCGTTCAAGAGGCAAAGGTCTGATAGAAGAAACAAGATCAGAGGATAGAGATAAATGCTTAGACTAGTTTTACTTTAATCAATGTAACAATGCTATGCACTGATAGTTTAGTATAGCAGTGATTTAGTTGGTTACAATTTTGTTAGCTGTCACTATCAACCATGACGTCACAAAAGATGCTCAGTGGTTAGATAGTTTGTATAAATAGGTGAACGTTGTAACTGTTAAACTTGTCTTACTGAAAAAGATCATTTCGCACTTTATCTTCTTCATTTCTTACTATCAAATAATTGTAATTGGCTAAGGGGGAGTTTGTGAATCACATGCAAAGTTTACCACTTTGAAAGCATGATGGTGATGAAAACAAACTACCGGTTGCTTGTAGTAAAAGTTTTCCATTAATTCCGTTGCATATCTTTTGTATTCAATCCATTTTCCATCTTTTGAAACAAAAACTACAAGTGATTCAAACTTAGATCCTGACATGAAATATCCGTGCAGACATGTCTTTGTCTCGTTTTTGCCTTGTCATACTGTACCGCGACCAGTACTGACCAATATTGTTTGTTTGCATTCCTGCCGCCAATTTAAGACATAGTTTAATTCGTTTTCAGTTGTGGCGGATTTGTTATCATACCAAGCTATGATTTTATGCAATCCTAAGCATTTAGGACTTAATTAAATAATCCCAAGTCGGAAAATGCGTAAATGTATATTATAACAATTGTTCAGGTTGTACGGAATTACCGGGATTTTGCGAGTGTCACATTCTCCCCCTGTTCAAGAAAATTTTGTCCCAAAATTTAAGTCATGTCATCATCTGTAGAGACCTTCTTGAACAAGTGAGAATACTTCCTTTTGATTTCGTCCTCGGGTCCACGCTTAGAGTTCCAATGGACCTTGACTAGTTTTGTACGATTTCTCCTTTTTTTGAATTTTCGAATCAAGAACCTAAACAGGTACTTCAATGAACTGGAGTTTGTCGTTTATATGGATCTCGTCCGGAGGAATAATAAGCGACTCATCAGAAAGACACTTCGTAAGATTTGACACATGAAAAGTGTCGTGGATGTTGCTAAGGGTTTCGACAATTTCAATCTGTAGGCAACGGTCTCAATCTTTTCCAAGATCTTATATGGTCCAATATATCTCGGGCTAAGTTTTCCTTGCTTCTAGAATCTAGCTACGCCCTTCCAAGGTGAGACCTTTAACAATACTTTGTCTCCAACCTCGAAAGATAATGGTTTGCGACGCTTATCCGCATAACTTTTTTGTCTGTCTTGAGCCACCTTAAAACGGTCTCGGATTTTAAATATTTTTTCCTTAGTCTCTTGGACTAATTCTGAACCTATCAATTGTTTGTCGCCTAACTCCGCCCAACATAGCAGAGATCGACACTTTCGCCCGTATAACGCTTCGAATGGAGCTACTTGAATGCTCGTGTGATAACTATTGTTTTATGAGAACTCCACTAAAGGCAAGTGAATATCCCAATTTCTGCCAAAATCCATCACACAAGCACGTAACATGTCCTCTATGGTTTGAATTGTGTGTTCGCTTTGACCATCTTTCTGGGATGAAAGGTTGTACTTAGATCTAGTCGAGACCCAAAAGCCTTTTGGAATAACTGCCAGATTCTTGACAAAAATTGACCGTCTCTGTCAGAAATTATCGAAATAGGCATTCCATGCCTTGCCATGTTCTCTTTGAGATATAGTTCAGCTAATTTTTCAGTTTTATCTTTTTCGCGTATCGGTAAGAAGTGAGCTGATTTAGTTAACCGGTCGACAATTACCCAAATCATATCATGACCACGCGAGGTCCTGGGTAATTTCGTTATGAAGTCCGTGGTGATATGTTCCCATTTTCACATGGGAATTTTAGGTTGTTGTAACAATCCTGACGACTTTTGGTATTCGGCCTTGATCTTTTCACACGTTAGACACTTTCCAACGTAAGTTGTAACATCTCCCTTGAGATTAGGCAACCAAAAAATTCTTTAAGATCGCTATACATCTTATCCGCCCCGGGATGTATTGAATATTTGGACTTATGGGCTTCGTCTAGAATGAGGTTTCGTAAACCGCCAAAAAGAGGAACCCAAATTCTGCTTGCAAAGTACAAAGCTCCATTCTCTTTTGGCTCTAGATGCTTCTCCATTCCTCGAAGCATTTCAGCTCCAACGTCTTCTTCCTTTAGTGCCTCTTGTTGAGCACCATAGATTTGAGAGGTAAGGTTATTTTGGATTATGAGCCCTAAAGATCGTACACGTAAGGGCTTCACTCGTTCTTTTCGACTTAAAGCATCCGTGACAATGTTCGCTTTGCTTGGATGATACTTGATTTCACAATCATAGTCATTCAACAATTCGAGCCAACGCCTTTGGCGCATATTTAACTTCTTCTGGTTAAATATGTGTTGAAGACTCTTGTGATCGGTGAATATGGTGCACTTGGTGCCATACAAATAATGGCGCCAGATCTTTAATGCGAATACCACAACACCTAACTCTAGGTCATGTGTGGTATAATTTTTCTCGTGGACCTTCAACTGGCGTGATTCATATGCGATAACCTTCTCTCGTTGCATCAAAACACATCCTAAACGCTGATGTGACGCATCGCAATCGACTACAAAGTCTTCGGTGCCTTTTGGAAGTGATAAGATTGGAGCATCGCAAAGCTTGTCTTTAAGTAACTGGAAAGCCGTTTCTTGTTTCTCTTCCCAAATCAAACTTCTTATCTTTTTGAGTAGGGGAGGTTAAGGGTTGAGCGATTTTCGAGAAGTTTTCAATGAACCTCCGGTAGTAACCCGCCAATCCCAAAAATTTGCGTACTTCAGTGGGGGTTTTGGGTGCGTTCCAGTTCTTTATGGCTTCAATGTTTGATGGATCGATATGTATGCCTTTCTCATTGGCAACATGTCCGAGGAACTGAACTTCACGAAGCCAAAATTCTAAGGTGTTGTTCGTGATCTTTCTTGTTTCGTGAGTATATTAGTATGTCGTCGATGAATACTATCACAAACTTATCAAGTTATGGTTTGCACACTCGATTCATCAAGTCCATGAACACTGCTGGTGTAGCCGGACCTTAAATCTATCTTCGAATAAAAGCTAGATCCTTGGAGTTGATCGAATAGGTCATTGATCCTTGGTAGTGGGTACCTAATTTTGATCGTGAGTTTGTTTAGTTCTCGGTAATCTATGCACATTCTAAGACTACCATCCTTCTTCGTTACGAATAGAACTAGGGCTCCCCATGGTGAGAAGCTGGGTAGAATTAATCCCTTGTCCAACAACTCTTGAAGTTGTGTGGACAATTCCGGCATCTTCGAAGGAGCTAATCGATAAGGGGACTTTGCTACTGGCGCAGTTCCCGGAATCAGGGCTATATGGAATTCAACTTGTCATTGCGGGGGTATTCCCGGCAAATCTTCAGAAAAGACTTCAGGGAATTCCTTCACAACAGGGATCTCTTCCAATTTTGGCTCCTTAGTTTTCTTATCAATGACGTGAGCCAAGAATGCTACGCATCCTTTTCGTAAACATTTTTGGGCTTTCATACATGAAATAATGCGTAAAGGTGTGTCGTTCTTCTCACCATGTATAATAAGTGTTTCATTGTTAGGTAGGGGAATTCGAATGGTTTTGTCATAGCACATGACTTTGGCTTGGTTCTTAGATAGCCAAGCCATACAGACTACTATGTCGAAACTACCTAACTGAACAGGTAACAAATCAATGCTAAATTTTGTCCACCGAGTTCCAAAAAGCATCCTTTAATAACTTCACCAAATTCAGCTATTTTTCCATTCGCTAATTTGATAGTGAATGGAACATCTAGTTTATTTGCATCTAATCCAAGAATATCTTTAAATTCTAAAGATATGAAACTGAATCTGCACGGGTATAAAAAAGAATAGACGCGTAATGATCATTAACAGGAACGTACCGGTGATCACATGACGAGCCTCCTAAGCTCCAATCACAAAAGCTCGTCCGTGTCCCTTGATTTCCTTAGGACATTCCTTCATAAAGTCTCCCACTTCGCCACAATTATAACATCCCCGGTTTCTGCCTTGCCCATTTCCGTTGTCATTCCTGTTTTCTCCATATTTCTTACCCACATTACGGTTCCCTCTGTTGTTCTCCTAACAAATTTCCACATGGTGACCTATCTTCCCACATTTCTCACATTTGGAGGTTCGGCGTCCGCCATGGTGATGAAGACCGCATTTGTTGCACTTGGGTGCCTTTCCTGCATATCCTTTCGGTTTATCTTTTACTGTTGCCACAAACGCTCTACCCCTTTTTGTCGAGGGGTTTTCCTTTCTCGTATCCTCTTGTCTAGATCCTTTCCTAAATTAAGAATGCTTTCGTTTGTTGTCCTGAGATGATGATTCCATGTGCTTCTCACTGGTTTTCTCTGCGCCCATCTTCGGAAGCTTGTTCATCCTTACCGCTTCCTCGGTAAGGCTGACTGCAATGGTAATAGCCTCGGTGATCGTCGCGGGACGCTACGATGTGACCATGTTTCGAATTTCTGGGGCCAATCCCCATGTAAGGGACTACCATGTAAGGGACGACCCGAGAGAGGTCGTGAAAACGCTGGGTGTATCCATAAATATCCGATCCAACCATCGTCAAGTTCCAGAATTCGGTTACCAACTTCTATAATTCCGCCCTCGAACAGTACTTGGCTCGCATCATGTCTATTAATCCATCCCACGTGATAGCATAAGCCGCCGCATCACCCGATGTCTCTGGAAGGGGTACGGTCCCAAAAACCTTGCGCCAATCAAGGAAACCATACCCATTAATAACTTCTAAGAAAACTGCGCGCAGAATTCTTTGCCAAAATAAGATTTATTAAAACTCTGCGCCAAATATCCAAGAGAGGAAAGCGTCATTTAAATACCTTGCGCGGGCTCGCGCAAGGTTCAAAGTTAACCTTGAACACTCTCTTTGGATAAATGCTTCATTTAACTACCTTGCGTGGGCTCGCGCAAGGTTCAAAGTTAACCTTGAACATTCTTGTTCGATAATGCTTCATTTAACTACCTTGCGCGGGCTCGCGCAAGGTTCAAAGTTAACCTTGAACATTCTCGTTGGATAATGCTTCATGCACAAACCTTGCGCAGATATTTATATCAAAGCAAGCATCCACCAAACGTTGCGCTAAGCAGCAAGGAGAAGAAGGAAGATCAGTTAACTAACTTGTGCTTCTCAAGCAAGGAAACAGTAAATCCTGAGAAACTTTCCCTTAGCAAAATCCTTGACTTGGTGCAGAAGCAAAGGGAATCTTTTCTGTTGTAACAGAATGTACACGTGGCGAATAATAGATGGGTAACAGCTGTGGAACCTTCTAGAAGCCATTAACACCCAATCGTGCAAGCATCTTTTCGGTTATAACCAATTGCCACATGGCAGCATCTGGACGGCTGAGGAAGATCACGGTGATGGCATGCTCACATTTATAAGATGTAGTGATCTCATGTTGACACGTGGCACCTCCCTAACCGCTAATGAGCTCACGATCCGTGTGCACTAACGGATTGCCAACAAACATTAACGGAATAGCAGAAGATTCCGTTAAAGTTAACAATCTCTCTTTTTGGCGCCAAACACCAGCTATAAATAAGTAACTTAGAGTTCAAGGAAAGGTATTCACTCTCAACTACTCTCTCACTTACAATACTTACTTCCGACTACCTGTACTTATTCTCACGCCGGAGGGTGGTCACGGAGAGAACCCCCTTCTCCCCGTGGCGAGCTAACGGTGTTCTGTTTTGAAGGATCAGCAGAAGTACTGTATTATTCACCATCCATCGTGAAACCAAACGGAGGGTTAACCCTTTTATGCAGAACCCATTCCATATATTACTTAGATTCCGGTCTAGTTGATCTAGGATTTCTTCATTGACGCTCACCGATTTCGATTCTTTCTCACCTTTCGTTTCGTTTCACTTAGATCTGCAGCATCATGGCTGACGGATCATATTTCAAGGTCCTCAATTAGGGATTCGACGCGTTGTTGTCGGACCTCAGGTCGACGGACAAATAGTTGAAGATTCTTCCGGCGAAGCTAATGCTCGGTATGATCATAATCATGCGATTATTCCTGTAACGCCGGCGGCTCCTCAGGTTGATGTTACGTCGATTTTACCACCTGGAGAGACTCCGTTATCGTGGTTAATCAAATCTCAAGCGACTCTAAACGCTATGTATGCTCAGTTATATGCCCAAACCGGAACTCCAGCTTTTCAAGCTCCGGTTAACGCTCCTCAGGTCCGTGCTTTGCCGGCACCTCGAGTTTTGAGTTATAATACTCAAAGTCATGCTCGTTCCCCTTCGCGCATGCATGAAGATGGAACAGAAATGTATTCTAAAACAAGGAATGATCCTGTTCATTCTGGTAATAGAAGGCAAGAAGACAACATTCAACGTCGCGCATCTGTCCACTCTCGTTTGGGCCCGCGGTCTTCGCAGAAACGGGACACCCAACATGAGGAGCCCGATAGAACCTATGACGAAGGGGTTAGTGCAAGTATTTTCAATCGCATATCTGCAAATCATGCCAGTTACAGGCCAAAAGTACGTGAAGTATACAATCCAGAAGCTGAGCATGATTACAATTTGGTGTATCACCCAACCGAAGCAGCTGAGCAATCAAAGTTTACCAGAGAGATAGCACTGGCTCCATTTGAGCGAGCGAAATTACCATCCAACATTGGAAGTTTAACGGTTTGACCGATCCGGATGATCACATGCGCCTCTTCACCGGTGCAGGCTTACTTGGGTGCTAGACATTGCCAATGTGGTGTCACTTATTTGTACAAACCCTTACTGGCGCTGCGCGCCTTTGGTTTGATAATTTGCCGGCAGGTAAACTTTCCTCTTGGAATGACTTAAAAGAAAATTTTCTTACACACTTTAGTCAGCAACGGCGATACGTGCGCGACTCCTCAGATGTAATGAACATCTGGCGGAGGGACGATGAAAGCCTCAAAGATTTTATAACACGTTACAATAAAGAGGTATTGGAGATGTCCATGAAGACCTTATACGCGCGCAGTTCAAGTATGCGGTAAGGTGCGACGAAATGATTAAAGTGTTGTCCGGTACAACTGGTCTTCCAAAAAACTGGGATAAACTCATGGCGGCAGCTAAAGTCTACGCCCAGACTGAGCGCAACTTAAGTTCTAGCAGGCCACCTCTACCTCAGAATCGTCCGCAAGACCTGAGTAGAGGTAGTCGCAAGTATAAGAGAAATTGGAAAGACTCAAGTCAGAATTCGTATTCTCCTTATTCACCAATTGATGCGCGAGCAACAATCAATAAGATAACAAATCAAAAAGCGGTTAAACAAGAGAATAAGGAACGTCAGTGGACTCCCTTAACGAAATCGCCGGCTGAGGTTCTCAGCACTGAGAATTATCAGTTTAAACAACCACAACCAGTGAAAAACAAAAAAGGGCAAGACCCAAATTTGTTCTGTGACCATCATAAAGACACAGGCCACACAACAGATAACTGCATCAGTTTGCGCACGGAGATTAAGAAAGCATTAAAGAGTGGGAAGCTTATACATCTAGTCTAGAATGTGCGCAAAGAGATTAAACAGATTACGTGCGAGAACGAAGGGCCTAGCAACAAGAAAATGAAACAGCACGTTTCCATGATTCAAGGTGGATCATCGCGCAAGCGTAGCCTTCAACATTTTCAAAACAACACTTGGCGCGAACAACAAATCATTTTTCCTATCGTTCCAGGAGGTCCTCAAGAAGACCGGCCAGTAGTTATCACCGGTATCTTTGGGCATTACCAAACAGACTATATGTTTATAGATCCGGGTAGTTCCATGGATAGCATGTATGAGCAGTGCCTCAAACAACTAGATCCTGAGGATAAGGCACGCTTGGAACTAGTTGATTTTCCGTTAACTGGGTTCTGCAATGAGGCTGTCTTCCATCTAGGACAAATCCTTTTTCCTGTTACCTAATCTGATGGGAGGTGTTCTCGAACGAGTAACGTCAACTTCACGGTGATGCCGACAAATTCCCGTCATGATGTACTATTGGGGCGCCGCGCGCAACGTGATTTTAGTATGATTACCTCCGCTCCGCATGCTGCTTGTGGTTTTCCGACACCAAATGGTATAGCTATACTTTATGCGCGGAAAGAAATCATGTCAATTGAGGAACCAGTTATGAAGGCTGGCAAGACCTTGCTAAGCAACGAACCAGAAAAGTGGGTACTCAATAATAAGTACCCTAAGCAGACAGTCTTATTAGCGCCCGCAGTCAGTATTGAAATTCACGCAAAGCTTAAACTACTGTTGTTTCGCAACAAAGACATTTCCGCCTGGACACCTGCTGATATGGTGGGTGTCCCGCGCGACGTTGCGGAACATTGCCTGAATGTATTTCTATCAGCAGAACCAGTTGTGTAGAAAAAGCGCAGCGTCGGGTCAGAAAAGACAGAGGCAATGAACGAACAAGTAACCGAGTTATTAAATGCTGGTATTCTGCGCGAAGTCAAATACCAGACCTGGGTGGCAAACCCAGTCATGGTAAAGAAACATAATGGCGGATGGTTGATGGGCGTAGATTTTAAAGATCTAAACAAGGCGTGTCCGAAAGATTGTTATTCTCTTCCTGAGATTGACAAAAAAGGTTGACTCATTAGCTTCCTTTCGCTGGAAATGTTTTCTAGATTGTTATAAAGGTTATCATCAAGTCTTGATGAAAAAAGAGGACGAAGATAAAACCTTTTTTCGCACGGAGAAGGGAATTTTTTGTTATACCAAGATGCCTTTTGGTCTCCGCAATGCGGGAGCTACTTATCAAAGATTGATGGATACAGTGTTTGGAGATGACATCGGGAAAACTGTGGAAGTCTACATTGATGATTTGGTCATTGTGAGTAATTCAGAAGACACTATGCTAGAGAACATCCAACGAACTTTTGATTCTCTGCGCGAGGTAAATCTAAAGTTAAATCCCAGAAAATGCTCCTTTGGCATGGAGGAGGGCAAATTTTTGGGTTTCATCGTCACCAAAGACGGTTTCAAAGTTAACCCGAAAAGGTTGAGGCAATACAAAAAATTTCTTCTCCTACTACCATCAAAGAGATGCAACGTTTGGCTGGAAGGTTAGCTGCGCTAAACCGTTCCTCGCCAATCACGCTGCAAAGTCTTATCCATTTATTCGAACCTTGCGCAATTGTACGAAGAGCAAAGAGTTCGCATGGACTCCTGAAGCTGATCAAGCTTTCCAGCAGATGAAAGATTGTTTAGTTCAACTTCCCACACTTACTGCTCCTCGTGAAAAAGAACACATGGTCTTATATCTTGCTGCATCTGAGGTAGCAGTAGGTGTTGTCCTGTTGGTAGAGCGCGAAGGAGTCCAGTCTTCAATTTATTATATCAGCAAGATGTTGACGATCCAGAGACAAGGTATTCAATCATGGAGAAATTAGTTTTAGCATTGGTCCATGCTTCGCGTAGGCTACGAAGATACTTTTCTGGACAAGTTATTACAGTTTTAACAAATTTTCACATAGGCCAAGTCCTGGCCAAACCAGATGTTTCTGGACGACTTGCGAAATGGGCAATAGAATTGGGAGGTTATAACATCTGTTATAAACCTAGACCAGCTATCAAAGGCCAAGTTTTGGCAGATTTCATCGCTGAAATTCCCGCCGATAAACTTGAAGAATGCCAAGCAATCCAAAACCCAATCCCAGTCATCGACAATAGAGCCTGGACATTGTTTACAGATGGCGCATCAAACAGTGATGGGCCTGGAGTAGGTCTTCGATTGATGAGTCCAGAGGGAGCAGAATTCACATATGCAATTCGGTTGGATTTTAAAAGCACCAACAATGAGGCCGAATATGAAGCCTTCCTAGCAGGTTTACGCCTCGCTATCGAAATGGGTGCAACAAATTTAGAAGCCCATGTTGATTCATTACTAGTTGCTGAGTAAGTAGTTGGAACGTTCGATGCAAAGGGAGATATCATGGCTCTATACTTGGCGCAAGCCAAGGCTCTTGTAGCACAGTTCCAACAATTTAAAATCACACACGTCAAGCGAAGCGAAAACAAACATGCTGACGCTCTAAGCAAACTTGCTGCAACTAGTTTCAAGCATTTGGCAAAAGAGGTTCGCATCGAGGTTTTAACTAATCCATCAGTCCCTCTCAGACAAGTGACAATGGTCGAAGTAGGAGATCCATCATGGATGTCTCCAATAATAATGTATTTGTTACATGGTTTTTTTCCAGAAGATAAAGCGCAAGCACGTAAGTTACGATGCAAAGCCCTCAATTATGAAATGATTGACGGTATTCTATACCGACGCTCTTACATGGGTCCTTCGCTCCGCTGTGTTGACAAACATGACACGCAATACCTAATCAGGGAGATCCATGAGAGGCTATGTGGCATACATTCTGGGCTACGCATGGTCGTAGCCAAAGTGAAAAACGCAGGGTATTATTGGCCCGGAATGTACGTTGACGCAGTAGAGATCTTGCGCAAATTCATGTCATGTCAAAGGCATACCCCTAAAACGTTGCGCCCAAAGAATCCTTTGGTACCCGTCACAACATCTTGGCCATTTCAACAATGGGCCATCGACTTAGTGGGACCATTTCCGGATGCGCCCGACGCAGTAAAGTTTATCATTGTTGCGGTCGATTACTTCACCAAATGGGTTGAAGCCAAACCTTTAGCTTCCACTACAATGATGGTAATTCACAAATTCATCTGGGAATACATTATTTGCCGTTTTGGTCTGTCCATGCGCATTATTACAGACACCGGTCCAAATTTAACGGCTGAAGAGTTGCAAACATGGATGACCGACAATGGAATCCAGCATGTTTTTGCTTCTGTTGCGCACCCACAAGCAAATGGTCAAGTTGAAAGCATAAACAAACAGTTGGTTGACGGTATCAAGGCCCGCCTTGGCACGGCGCGGCGGGGGTGGGTTGATGAATTGCCTAGCATCTTGTGGGCACATCAAACTATGCCCAAGACTAGTACTGGAGAAACTCCTTTTAGCCTTGTGTACGGCACGGAAGCGGTGATTCCTGCCGAAATTGGGTTACCATCTCCAAGAATGCTAGCTTTGGAAAAACAAGATAATGAAGAACAAAGGCGCATCGACCTAGACTTATTAGAAGAGCGACGAGAAAATGCAGCAATTCGCGAAGCTAAATACAAGTCCCAGCTTGAAAAATATTACAACAAAAGGGTGCGCATCTGTTCCTTTTTGCCTGGTGACTTTGTTCTTCGCGATAATGAAGTGTCGAATGCCGAAAAACCGGGGAAGTTAGCCCCGCAATGGGAAGGTCTGTACGTGATAAATGAAGTATTGGGAAAAGGCGCGTACACTCTGAAGCGTATGGACGGATCCAGCATTCCTTGAACCTGGGATGCCCAGCAACTACGCCGATGTTATATGTAATCTCAGTCCTCTAAGCAACTTCTGAGGGTTGCGTAACGAGACTGCTTACTTTATTTTATTATGTAATCTTAGTGGCAACCATAGTTTTACGCTTTATCAGTATGAATAAAATGCTCTGCCACTACTTACAAGTCTTGTATATGTTCATTTACAAATGTATGGAATTCCTTTGGATAAACAAAAACACAAACTCATGAGCCACAAGCTAACTTAATACTTACGCTCACACATGAGAAGAAATTGTTCATTTGTCTATCCTACACAAGTAATTGGTCCCATGCAAACATTGTAAAGCTGAAATATATTATATTCACATCCACAATACTTGCGCAGAAGCGCAACGTTACAAGTTATCATAAAGTAAAAAATTACCAATTTCCTATTCTATGGACTTGGTTCCCGCCTGCTTCTCTGTTGAAGAAAAGATCTCCTTTAGCTTATCAACAAAGTCGTCTTGTTGCAGCGCAGTGTCCACAAGGTCCATAATCAGAATTTGCAATTGATCATATTTTTCTTTGGCAGCAGAATAAATGGTGGCAGTATTTAGCCCATGCGTGGCAGCATGGCTGGTATCCCATTCGGTCTTCGGCGCATGGGCCACATGCAAAGTGCATTCTCTATAGCCCTTGGCATGCCCGTCATTGCGAGCCGCCATCATAAATTTTGCCACTCTCTCATCCAACTCCATAGAGTTAAGGATGGCATTTGCGATCTGTAGACAAATACAATTAGTACATGTTGCGACAATCAAACCAGACATATAAAGAATGGGTAATATTACCTCCACAATCCCATACTCCCGCAACCAGGTAAGCTGGTTCATGAGGGATTCGACCAAGCTTTCTGCGGTAGCGCGAGCGACCTCCGTGTCGTTAAGTTTTTGTTCGCCTTCATTTAAACGGCGGATCAACTCGACTTTCTCTGTTCGGTGAAGGTTGATATTTTTTTTCAAACTATCAACCTCAGCTTGCAGCCGCGCCTGGTCAAAGAGCATAGCAGTTAGATAATCAATTTCTTTATTCTTAAGGAGAGTCATTTTGGTTGATACCTCATTCTGCTCGCTCCTTTCTCCGTGTGAGCTCGCCTCTTCTGCTGCCGCAACTGCATCAGCTTTCTCTTTTTTGAGTTTCTCAATTTCGTTGCGCAGAGAAATTTTTTCTTTGTTGTCACGCTCGCAAGCCTCCAGAAAGCGCTTGCGCTCGTCCGCATATTGCACAGCTGACGCCTCACACTTGCGCTTCCAAGACAGCGCAGCCCATTCTTCAGTCTTCTTCTCTTCCTCAAACTGGGCCTTTTCCGCCTCAAAATCAACAAGCATCTTCAACGTCTTCTCTTTCTCAAGCTTGGCCTTCGCTTTCTCAAGCTTAACCTCGTCCCACTCCTTGTTCATACTGCGCCATTCGCGCACAATTCTATTTATTGTGGACGAGGCAAGGGCAGACTCTTGCAGATATGACTCGTAAGTAGCCTCATGGTCTTTTTCTTCCTGGCGCTTAACCTCCGATGGCGGGAAGATGCCCTTATACCACTCCCTACAGGAGTGCCAATCAGTGAAAACATCGCCCTGCTTAACTTTCCACATGGGCTGATGAATCGCAGAGGCCCGCCTCTCAGAATAGGAGCGATAATAGTAGTCCCCAAGCGTCTCCTCTGGGTGAATAGGCGACTCCTCCTCCGAATCCTCAACAAACACAAAGCCTTCGCTTTGTGTTGAAGGTCCGACTCCCTTGGATATCAACTTTGACGGTTCCCCAACATCTGCAGCCGTATCTTTAACCTGGTCGCCAGCAGGATTCTCAGCATCAAAATTTTTGGGCTCTTCTTCCGGAGCCACTTTCTCTATATTTTCCGGGACGATGGGTTCGGCATCAAGAACAGGAGTTTCTTACCCCGCATCTCCCTCTTCAACGTTCTCAGGCCTGCACGGCGATGGTGTAGCAGATGAGGTGGCCGGCGCAGCCTTCACCATTTTCTCTGCAAAACATATTAACAAATACCAAGTATAAGATTCTGCGCAACTTTTGCGACAGAAATGCGCAACAAACTAAACGTACCAGGTGAGAACTTCTTTGCAAAGGCATCCAGATTGCCCTTCTTGCCAATGCGCGGGCGCGCAACATTTGTTGGCGCAGGGGTTTTAGTTTCTGCCTCCTTCCTCTTCTTGGAAGTGCGCTTCAACGCCTCTTCCGAGCTAGAAGGTTCTTCCAAGGGATCATCTGGGTTCGCAGCTGGAAGAGAGGAGGTGTCAATGGGTTCGGGCTTTGGTTTCTTCGAACCTACAGGCGCAAGACCCTCTAGTGAGTCCGACACCCCCACATAATTGCACCAAGAGTCAGATACGAGACGCGTACCTTTCTTGCCCTCAGCTTTCGCAGCAGCTGGTTTCTTCTTCTTCTTCGAATCAGGGCCTACACCCAAGTTTAGCAAATCACCTACATAATCAATCATATTGAGCAAAGGTTGCGCCATTAGTTATATTGCAATATTACTTAGAAAAAATGTTCAAGAATAATATTGCAATATCAACTTAGGCTTTGTAAGAGCTTGGTTACCAGTTTCGAAGATGGTTGCGCCTCCAAATCCTCCTTCTTGGGCAACTCAAAGTTCCCCAAGATTTGTGAGAACCAAGTTTCCTCACCATCAGCAAGAGGCACAACGGCCATTTTCCCTCTCTCTCTCTTGAAAGAGACCAAGTAGAGAGGCGCAGCTACATAACAAACATTTTTGCATCAATGCATATCTGTTGAAAGATATTGCTAGGAAGTTAAAGGGTTACATACCAGTCCCATCTTCGGTATACATCAGTTTTTCCCGGCGTTCCTTTTTCTAGAAAATACTCATCCCGGCGGCGATGAGGGCCCTCTCTGGCAAAACGATGTTAGGCACATCCTTAATATCTTGATACCATACCTCGTCGGCAGGTATGGGAAGGGTCTCCAGCTCGATCTCATCACCGGCCTGGAATGTCATCTTCATCGGGATCACCTCCGCCTTGATAACAAAGAACTTCTGCTTCCAGTCGTGATAGGATTTCGGCGGCACCAGCAGCAATCGTTTAGCTTGCACACGATGTTGGAATGAATAAAAACCCAACCAGCAGTGCAGCTGGTAGAAAACTCTAAACTTCTCGACCGACGGCACGATCTGCATCGATCGGCAAACGAACTCAAAATGCCGGATCCTCACCATTCCCATCGGGCTCAACTGAGAAATGTAAATCTTGTAAAAACTGAGAATTTCCAGCAAGAAATGGGTCACCGGAAGCCGGAAATTCCCTTCGGCAAAATAATCGTAAAATAATGTAATGTAGCCGGCCGACGCATCAGCCGCCGTGGCATTCGCCACCGGGAAAAACGCCTTCCAGGACGGAGCACAGAGAAAGTTGGTGGCAAGATTATTGAAATCTTTCTTCAACCACTTCAACGGTGGCAAACTTGACGATGACATCTCAGCAGAACTTGCACCGACGGCCATAACAAAAACTTTGAAGAAAACTTAGAAAACTTTGAAGGTCCCCGGAAGATGTGAATACAAATTTCTCTCAAGTGGTAATCTGGTGAGGAAGCAAATGGATCGTTGATCCCTTTATATACTAACCGCAATTGATGCACGATTTGACTGCAGCGACTTTTGCGACCATCACGTATCCCCAAGTAATCGCAGGGGCAAGTGGGGAACAGTAACCACCCCACGCGCGTGAGTGTCGCCGAAAAGCATTAAATACGGTAAGACATGTACTATTGATAGCCTGTCAACAATACCACCACGTCTCAGGAACGTGCGTCGTCACCAACTACACCATCCAGATAAGTGACACGTGTCTAAGTATATTTGAAATTCAAATACTTTTTCAAAATTCACTTATGACACGTCATCAAGATGCATAAAGCAACAAAAAGCTAGTCCTTACCTAGCGCAACACATTTATCTTAAGTCCAGTGCTCCACCTACTTTTTATTCTTACATAGGAGCAACACTGGACTAGGGGGACTTGAAGGGGTATGGTCCCAAAAACCTTACGCCAATCAAGGAAACCATACCCATTAATAACTTCTAACAAAACTGCGCACAGACTTCTTTGCCAAAATAAGATTTATTAAAACTCTGCGACAAATATCCAAGAGAGGAAAGCGTCATTTAACTACCTTGCGCGGGCTCGCGTAAGGTTCAAAGTTAACCTTGAACATTCTCGTTTGATAATGCTTCATTTAACTACCTTGTGCGGGCTTGCGCAAGGTTCAAAGTTAACCTTGAACATTCTCGTTGGATAATGCTTCATGCACAAACCTTGCGCAGATATTTATATCAAAGCAAGCATCCACCAAACGTTGCGCTAAGCAGCAAGGAGAAGAAGGAAGATCAGTTAACTAACTTGCGCTTCTCGCGCAAGGAAACAGTAAATCCTGAGAAACTTTCCCTTAGCAAAATCCTTGACTTGGTGTAGAAGCAAAGGGAATCTTTTCTGTTGTAACAGAATGTACACGTGGCGAATAATAGATGGGTAACAGCTGTGAAACCTTCTAGAAGCCATTAACGCCCAATCGTGCAAGCATCTTTTCGGTTATAACCAATTGCCACATGGCAGCATCTGGACGGCTGAGGAAGATCACGGTGATGGCATGCTCACATTTATAAGATGTAGTGATCTCATGTTGACACGTGGCACCTCCCTAACCGCTAATGAGCTCACGATCCGTGTGCACTAACGGATTGCCAACAAACATTAACGAATAGCAAAAGATTTTGTTAAAGTTAACAATCTCTCTTTTTGGCACCCACCAGCTATAAATAAGTAACTTGGAGTTCAAGGAAAGGTATTCACTCTCAACTACTCTCTTACTTACAATACATACTTCCGACTACCTGTACTTATTCTCACGCGGAGGGTGGTCATGGAGAGAACCCCCTTCTCCCCGTGGCGAGCTAACGGTGTTCTGTTTTGAAGGATCAGCCAGAAGTACTGTATTATTCACCATCCATCGTGAAACCAAACGGAGGGTTAACCCTTTTATGCAGAGCCCATTCCATATATCTACTTAGATTCCGGTCTAGTTGATATAGGGTTTCTTCATCTCTACTTGCAAGTTCCACCAAGATAAAGCTTCATCTAAAAACATACCCGATATGTACAACACTATCTAATCAGGGGTACAACCACTCATGCGAATAACTGAATCCATTTTCTCCGTCCAACGAATGTATGCTACGGCACCACTAGTGTCGTCAAAATTCAAAGGTTTGCAATCTAGGAATTGCTTATAGGTGCACCCATTTGTAGTATTCGGCGCCGTTGGTGGAGCTTGTGTCCTAACTTCGGCATTAGGATTTGCACGGTTAGCCTTGTGCTGTGTTAACGCATCCGCAATGCGTTGATTCAGCAATGCATCAAGCTCGGCTTGAGTTGCAGGTAAAGGAGTTTGGAGTTGGTGTATATTCCTTCTCCTTGATGCCATAATCTTCATATGAAAATCATATGGAAGAACATTAGACAAATATTTAAATTAAATATTGTCATTCATGGCCGAATTTAAAATAAAACGTGTCATAACAAAACATCAACTTTCGTACATATATTGTCAACTTGTTACAATTATTTTTGTGAGGAAAACAAAAATAACCTCGGAGTTACATCACTCTGGTCGATACAAGTCATACAATAATATACAAAATAAGGTAAGATTTTTTTTACGTTGTTCCTTGCTTGATCTTCAAGTCTCCAAGTCTTCAACAGTCTTTTGTCTTCCACAAAAAACGGGTATACTTCCCAAAAGATGGTAATTGAACATAACTACCATGGTTTGTGATGTGGAAGTAAAGACATAGAATTTACCTCGGGAAGGTACATAAGTTCCTTTTAGAGACCAAACTGTGCCTAGTGGCGGAAACAGAGTGGGTCTTCAAGGATACGAATACGCTCCTTAAATGATGGAGGCGCATTGTGGAATGGAGAGTGTGGAGTTACTGATGGGGGTGATGGTGGTAAAGATGTAAGTAGTGGGGGTGGGATGCTTGTGAGGTTTTGGATGATAAGAAATTTTTGCATGGGTTGTCCATATGCCTAAACGGAACAACAATCTGTTGAGGAAGGGAAAAACCAGGCGGTCACCTTCGTCCTTACAATATCTACTCTATACTTCATGGACCTCGATTATCCATAATAGGAAATTAAAAAAAATTGCCGCACTAATCTATGTGATGAATACATTGTTATTTGCTTAAGTTCTACCAGTACCAACAAGATTATGATGACTTATATAGATGTTCGAATAGAATTCGGTAAAAAGGGTTACACCAAGGCTCGTGCTATGGTGATATAGATTGGATGCTAGGCAGGAAATCAATACATGTAGTTTTAATGTATTGTAGGGAGTTATAATAATCACCTGAGTTAGCGATCATTAGAAGGATGGAAAAATTGAATCTCGAGTAGTAATTTAAGAATTTCAAGTAAATAGTGATCATTAGCTTAACCTACAGAGCCTACGAGGATTTCCATATACTGCAAGTTATTATTACGTTGTCCACCGTAATAATAAATTGCCTGACATGGTCACCCTAGTGTTCCCTTGTTCAAAACAAATGATCAGTCAGGGGGTACATCGAGTAGAACAGGGTCAACAAATGCAGATGGGGTAACTGCGGGTGGTGGTAGCACTGTGTCGGGTGAATGTACAGGTGACGATGTCTCAGGTGTAGAAGGAGCAGAGGATGAAATATCAGTATAACTGTAATCTCCGGTGGAACTACCTCTAAAATATCTATATCAAAATCCTCTCCAATGCCAAGATCATCATCGAGGTGGACAATATGAGCAATAGGAATAACGTCATCATCATCATCAGTAAGGTTGATGATGGGAGGAAAGGCATCAACGTTAGCATCAAGATTAATGGCGAAAGGATCTACCACATTAAGTGGTATAGGAATGATATCCACAACATGCTCACCCTCGGGGTGGCCGTATATGATCATATCGTGAGGGTACTTGTGGAATGGCTAACACGTCGTCCTCTACAGGAATATCTGCGTGAATAGGCTTAGGAAAGGAAAAAAGGGTTGGAAATCAATGTTCATCTATTCATTGTCTGAAAGATCGTTATCGGGGATGATGATGATAGGTTGAGCGTGGTCGTCTAGTGTTAGGAAATCAATGTCTGAGGTAACTCCCATAGAATCGGTGTTGGAACTGGTATTGGAAGACATGGTCCGGGCAAAATAATCCGTACAACTTATCTACGTGAACAACTTATAATAAATTTTGGGCAATTGTGTCTTGGTTTCGTTGTAAGTCATGTCACATATCATTTTTAATTCCACTTACTGTTATCAGGTCTAATCCTCAAAGACCTATTTATATAGCGTCCTTGCATTACCCTTTTGGATTGTTGTTTGGTACTAGTGGACCTTTGTATCCGTGCCGTGGGAATGACTCTTGTTACAATTTCGCGAACAACTCATGACTTTTGTTAAAAGACCATTTTTGAAATTGTAGACTAGACTCCAAAAGAATCTTAGTTCACTACAATTGAAGCTCTGATACCAGGATGTCACACCCTGAATTTTGGTTTAGCGGAAGCGTTGTGAGGTATGGCCAGAACGATATTCATAGCATTCAAGCAAGTAAACAAACCATGTAAAACATAACGAGTTTTCCATCCATACATTTATTTAATACTTATTTACAACCAGAAGTTTGTTTGAAAAGTACCACGCATTACAACATAGTTTCAAAACAGAGGTTCCAAAATACATAGTTTTAAACGTAAAGACCAATAACCAAAACAACATTTTCCACAGCTTTACTTGTCATTCCACGGTCACGCTTTTCCTTAGGCCGTCCACTAGTTTCCTGTAATACATGTTAGTTTTGAAACACGTCGACAAAGGTTGAGTGAATTTATGTTATTAGATTCAGTGCCAAATGAATCTTCAAAAACATTTGCAATCGTAATTTGTTTTGTATAGCTTAAAAATGAAATCCGTGTGATCATTAGTGTGTAACTAGAACATTAATCTGTATGCCGAATTAGGAGGCAACCAACCCTTGGCTATTTATCCGTGTCATCGACACTACTTTTAGACACAAAAGCACTCTGAACGGACAAAGTTTTATTCAAAGTGGGGCTCGTCCACACCCAATAGATCTATCCAATTGTTCCTCGGCTACTGTTATTGATTAATGGCCCCTTTGATTTTAAACACTTGTCTGCATATGATCTAGTTGGTTTCATTCTCTCCCAGCTATACAACTCATAACATATATACATCCCCGAGCTTTTAAAACCATAAAAACGTTTATGTAAAAGGGGAAAACATGAACTCACTAGTTTGTGTTCCAAGCCAAGCTTATTTCAATTTGATTTCTTCGTTTGTTTCACAACCTACAAGTGTTCTAATCTCATTAGACACTTAGGTTTATTTGTGTTCATCGTTCAAGTATCTCATCTTGAATCCATACTTGTGTTCACTTGTTTTGTTTCTTTGGTTTACATATATATATATATATATATATATATATATCTTCCATATATATATTCATTATTGTTTATATTTGAATGGGCCTAGCCCATATGTTAGTTGTGAAATCCAATTGATTTTGTTTAGGTATATGGGACTAGCCCAATTGCTTTCATATACATGGGCCTAGCCCAATTCTTTTAAGTGATGTGGGCCTAGCCTAATTTGTTTAATACATGTGGGCCTAGCCCAAGTTGGTTTATTTAGTGTGGGCCTAGCCCAATTTGTTTAACATGTGTGGATCTAGCCCAAGTTGGTTTTGTTCAAAGTGGATCAACTTGCTTTGTAAAAGTGGGCCTAGCCCAAGTCATTTAGATAAGAATGGGCCTAGCCCAAAAGTTGTCCATGATGGGGTGGGCTTAGCCCAAATGTGTTCTTTTATAAAAGTGGGCTTGGTCCATGATAGCTTTTACAAAAGTGGGCTTAGCCCAAAACAATTTGTATAAAAGTGGGCTTGTTTATAAAAGTGGGCTTGAGCCCAATGTAACTTAAAAGATATCTAGGCCCAAATCATATTCAATCCAAGTATCAAAATGGGCTTAGTCCATAATAATAATACTTGTATTTTTATAAAAATCTATTTTTTATAAAAATGCTTCATCTTTTGTAATCACTAGTTTTCTATTGTGTGACGGCTCGTGTTATCGTTGTGACTATTTTTTTAGTGTCGGTTTGTTTTATTCGCGTCGTCCGATTTGTTTCATGCCATCCGTTTCGTTTATGTCACTTATTTAGTCCATGCCATATATATGTATATATTTGTCCTAATTGTCCAAAGTGTCCGTTTTGTTTGTTTATGTCCAAGGATGGACATTTCTATAAGCTTTCGTTTTTCAAGTGTTAACATATGTTTTTGTGTTTGTGTATCCATATATTTTTGTATTAATTCCTACTTGATCTAAATACAAAATATATACACAAAAATACTATCATGATATTTGATGAATACTTAAAGTATATATTTATCTAAAATATATATGCTTTACCATTTTTAGTTTAGAATCTTTATAAAATGTGAACTTATAAATTCTTGTCCACACTCCGTTTAGTCTCGTTTAAAAATCCCTAGTCGTTTCTAATCGCCAAATCTTCCGTTTGTCACTTTTTAAATCAAAACCGAATTTGTAAAAACTTCGCCATAGTTTCCCCTAAACTATGGACGTTTCTCAAGTTTATACAAACTTGTTTCATATCATTTTCAACTCCAAAACATCATCAAGTATCAATATCATCTAACATTGCCAACAAAAGTGTCATGAACAATTTTGTAGCCTAAACTTTCATGAAAAAGGAAACTTTATTTATGACTTTCACCAAAAATTTGTATATCAACATTTTAATTCCAAATTCATACTTTTGGTGATGTGTAAAGTCATTTTAAGTATGAACATGTGTTCAAAACGCTTTTTAAATCAAGTTTCATGTTCAACATCATTCCAAAAATGGAAACTTTATTCATCCATTTTAACAAAAATCCAAGTTTTGGGGTTTTAAATAATCATGCATGCAACTATTTTAAGATCAAAAATCTATGTTCATAACATTTTGTTGGTGAATCTTGCTAGATCTAAACGTGCATGTGTTTAGATATACTTTTATATTCATGAAAATGCAAGATTCAAGTCTACACTCATAATACTAAACCAAGTTCATCAAAAATCATCTAAAAGCATTAAGATCATAAATATGATTTTTGTTTTCTTGTTATTTTTCAAATGGGTTTAGTATAATGGATTCATGATGAACTTGTATGTAAAGAAAATCAAGAATATTAAGGATGTAGATATGGGTTTTGATTCTTACAAGTTTACTAGAATTAAACAAGATGAAGATGTGAAGGTGGTGATGATCCAAGAACTCCAAGGCTTGTTAAAGTGCTTCAAACGTATTTCCAAGTTTCAGCAAAGCTTTGACTCATCTATGCATGCTTAATAATAATGTGTTTTGAATTTTTGAAAGTGAAGATGGAGGTGGTGGTGTTCTAAGCGATTTCTAGAGAGAGAAGATAGGAGTTGGAAGTTTTTTTTTTTTTTTTGTGAAGGTTGGAAATGAAAGGAAAGATTGTGTATGGATATGTTTTTTTTGTGAAGGATGAAATGATTTTGAGAGAATAGAATGACTTATGTAATGGGTGATTTCATTATATTGATCAACCAAACACCATTTTCTTCATATTATATCGTAATGGTGATTCCCGCATACAAAACACTACCTAAGGGTTTGTTTGTATTGATTTTGAAAAGAAAAGTTAAAACTACATATCTAGTTAATTAGAAGAGGCAACGATGGTCTCATATCTTATTCAAACTAAATAAACTTTTTTTTATGATAAACCATAACGAGAACCCATACCATAACGAAAGTCTCGATATAACCTTTTTACAAATGTGACTTTATTTAGCTTTCGATTACTATAACGACCTGATGATTGGAACGGAAATGACGGTAATTCCACACCATTTTTTCCACACTATGTGCCAGGAAAATTCCACTAGTTATAAATACAGTGTAACTACTTTTTTCCACACTATGTGCCAGGAAAATTCCACTAACTACTTTTTTGCATTTATTTTTATATTATTAATAACTGAATAATTTCATAGATACTTTATATATAAAAAAACAAAATGGGACCCCATATACCAATGATAGGATAGGAGCGTCGTGTCGTGGCCTCTGTCGGGTATACTGAAAATTCTGTTTTGTTATTGTTTTTTGTGTTTTGGCAGCATCAATAATTGTTATTGTTTTTTGTGTTTTGGCAGCATCAATAATTTAGAACACAAGGCCTATTCGTCCCAGTATTAATTCTCTCAGATCTAATTTCAATGGCCTCCAGTTCCTCTACTGGTGCTTCTTCTGCTGCTGCTGAAGCTTGCATCTATGATGTGTTTCTAAGGTTTAGAGGCGAAGATACCCGACACTCTTTTACGGATCATCTATACCACAGATTAAAGCGAGCAGGAATTCATACATGATGAAGAGCTCTCCAGAGGCCAAGAACTGAAACCTGAAATCGAGAGAGCAATCAAAGCATCTAAGGCTTCAATAGTTGTGTTGTCAGAATACTATGCAATTTCCACTTGGTGCCTTGATGAGCTTCTACTCATCCTCAAGCAAAGGAAGGAGTACAATCATTTTGTTCTACCTGTGTTTTGTCACGTTGAGCCCACAAATGTGAGGAATCAAATAGGAAGTTCCGCGATAGAAGTCAAACCTTCTTCTAGGTGGACATATCACAACGTGGAGCTGTGGAAAAGAGCTCTTATGGAGGTTGCTAATTTGTCTGGCTTCACTCTTTCCGGGTATGGTTTTAATTAGATCATTATTGAACTGCGTTTTAGTTAATTTGACGATTATTGGTGTTAACTGCGTAGCTATAAGTCAGTAGATTTATTGTTTAGGAGCTGTTTGTTTGGCTCTTAATGGTTCAGATCTCTTACTAGTTCAGTACTTCATGGTTCAGACTCTTTGTTTCGCGAGCAAAATGGTTCAAACATTTGCCTCTGAATGGTTATGCATTATACTGAGTCTGAATGGTTAAGCCCTCTAATCTGAATTGGTCAGACATTTGCCTTTGAACGGTTAAGCATTATACAGGCTCTTAATGGTTCAGACCACTTATTGGTTTAGTTCAGACCAACTTACTGGTTCAACACTTAACCATTCAGAAGTTGCCGAACAGCCTCTTAGACGGAACCAATGGGCCGCTTGGCTTCGGCAGGACTGAAGATTGTTATTGAATTCTTCTTTTGGATATATCTTGTCCACAACTCTAGGAGTTCTCATTTATGTAATTAAGCAAGATCAGTTAAAGTATCCCCTCCAAAGACGCTATAAGTCTGCAGGGGCTGGGATTTATGTAATTTTGTTTAACCTTTTACATTTAGTACTTCATAATTGAAACTATAATTTTTTGTAATACCTTTATCCAAAGTATCAAAGATTCTAGATGTCGTCTCATGAGCTTCTTCACGTTTCTTGTGTTCTTGCAGGCATGAAACAGGCATTTTGAAGAAAGTCGTTGATAGAATTTACAATAAGTTAGGTCCCAAAGATGTTCATCTTCCTATCAATATAACAGGGATGTCTACTCGTTATGAGGAGATCACTTCCTGGTTAGATCAGTCAAATCTTGAGGTTTTAGCAATTTACGGTATGGGTGGAAGTGGCAAGACAACACTTGCCAAATATATATACGATTCAAATCAGAAATCTTTTGAGTATGTGAGTTTATTGAAAACATTGGTAGTAGATTCAAAGGGACCAATTATATACTTAAACTACAGGAAAAACTTATAACAGATATATATGGGGGAAAAGAGAAAAATACATGCGGTTTCTCGAGGTACGTGTATGGTTGAGGAGGCGTTGCAAATGAAAAGGGCCCTCATTGTTCTTGATGATGTTGTTGGACAAAGTCAGTTAGATACTTTACTAGGAACGTCCGGGAAGATTAATCCACAAAGCAAGATTATAATTACATCAAGGGAAAAGTTGGAACTGCCATGTTGGAGGTGTCAAAAGTATGAAATGAAATTATTGAATGATGACGAATCATTAGAGCTTTTATGTCGTCATGCATTCAGATCCAAAATTCCCATGGCAGGATTTGAGGAACTTGTACTACAAGCAATACAATATTGTGAAGGAAATCCACTGGCTCTTGAAGTGTTGGGCTCATCTATGTCTAACAACACTACTATCAACTATTGGAGAAGCCAATTGAATTTGTTGGAAATAGATATCCATTCTGGAATTCAAAGTGTACTCGTAAGGAGCTACATGGCATTGCCATATAACACTCAGAAGGAGTTGTTTTTGCATATTGCTTGTTTCTTTATTGGCAAAGATGTGGATTATGTTATACAGATTTTGGAGCCTGATTACTCAGCAATATCTGGGATACAAACCCTGGTCAACAGATGTCTACTTTCAGTTTCACCAAACAAAAAGCTGATGATGCATAGATTGCTTCAAGAGATGGGAAAAAACATAGTCCGTCAAGAATCAACGAAATTCCCTGCAAAACGTAGTAGAGTCTGGCTCAGAAATGACTCTTATAAGATATTGAGCAAAGGAGAGGTAAGATGTTTCATGTCTGTAGGTTTAAACTCTTTTTACTTTAACTTTTATTCAACTTAGCTCATCTGACTTTCTATAATCTTATGGCATTTCCTCTTTTAGGGTTCAGAAAAGATAGAAGGTTTAGCACTAGACATGAAAACGTTGTCGAAAGAGAATTTTGCACTCAAGGTAATATGGAAGTTATAATCTGAATTTTTGCTTTTGACTCTTTAATTTGTTTTCTTTTTATATGACAAAGGATGGTGCAAAATATCAAGAAATTTGTTCATCTAAGTTTTTGGAAGAATTGCATATATGCGTTGTAAACTTTGTTAATCGTATGTTTACCCAACCCAATATAAAAAACGCATACATCCCGCTTTTAATGAAATTTCACATATTTGAATCCTTCACTAGACAAACTCTTATTTCGGTTTCATATTTGATATTGTTGTTGATTCTTTCTACTTGTGTTTCATGACATTGGTAGGTTGTTTGTTAGCTCCATTTTTACATTTAATTTGAAACATTATCCATCGTTTTTTCTGCAAATTGGATGCATCAATTGCTGTTACAGAATGTAGCCCTGTATCTATAAGCTTTGAAGAATGGTAGTTCTAAATAGTTATTAGTTTAGGACCTTATCATGTAATTATTTATTTCTTGTTGGTCCCTCTCTTGTGCCCTATAAATAGAGGGGTTTATCTCTTGTATGTGCACACCTTACATTAATACAAGTCAGTATTTATACCATTCTCTTTTACAAAGAATTTCATGTAAGATGGTAAAAAAACTAAACTGTTTATTACTGAATAATGTATTACAATATATATAGAGAACAAATGCAAACCCTATAGACCTAAGATGGGATATATGCAAAATAAGGGTAATATAGTCATTTTATAAATTTCTTTTAATAAAATAAGTTATAATGTGTAATTTTGCATTTTTTTTTTCAAAAGGAAGGGATATATGCAATGTTGATTTTGAGTTGGGTAAATATGTAATTTATGAGCTTTCTAAGGGGATATATTGATATACGCAATTGAACCATAATTTTTTTGTGCAAGTTCATTTTGTCTATGTGATGGGTTGGTTATAACATGTTAATAGGTTGCACACGACATGCCGGTGTGCCACTTGTGAAAAATCTAATGCAGTTGAATAGGGAGATAATATATTCCTTGGATATGTCTATAAAAACACATGGCATTCCCAAGTGCATCTGACTTACAAATTGTTTCCATGCTACATTTGCAGTCATCATACCTTAAAACAAACGCATTTAAAAAGATGGTTAACTTAAAATTGCTGGAACTAAATTTTGCGGAATTCAAAGGATCCTATAAGCATGTTTCGGAAGAATTAAGATGGCTTTGTTGGCTTGGATTCCATCTAAAAATCGTACCCGCTAACTTATGCATGGTAAACTTGGTGGCTGTAGATATGAGCTATAGCAACTTGGAAGTATTTGAACCCCCTACGGTAGTGGATCCAGTATCATCTTATTGTTACCTTTTAAGTTTTAATGATCTTTATGAAACTTTACAATGTTAATTAAAATTATGTTACTTATGCAACAGGATATTCTGTTATCGAAGATTATAAATCTTAAAGACTCGCACAAACTGATTGATATCCGCAACATCACCAGGATCCCCAATCTTGAAACTCTAATTCTTTGGAACTGTTACAGTTTGGTTAATGTTTGTGAAAACCTTGGAGAGCTTTCAAGTCTTACATTATTGAACATGACAGGGTGTAAAAAGCTATATTTGCAACCTACTTTTTTCTTCCCGTTTTCGTTACATCGATTATTCCTCAAAGACTGCAATCTTGAATGTATTGACTCTTTTCTTTTGAGTTTTAGTGTTCAACCATATTTGCAATACTTGAATTTATGCAATAGTCTATTCGAGTCCTTGCCTTGCTATAACCATCTTGAAAATCTTCGGGTTCTTGACATGAGTTTTTCTTTTAGACTCAAATGCCTTCTATGTCTCCCTAGTACACTTGCAGAATTGTATGTATTCTATTGTGAGTCACTGGAGAAAATTACTTTCCAGTCACATCAGTTTCCTTTGCAAGAGTTTGGTTACGAAGGTTGTAATAGTTTGTATGAAATTGAAGGCTTTATCAAATTGCAAGCTATAATGAAACTAGATGAAACTGAATTGGGACACATGAAATGGCTACAAGAATATCAAAATTACGAGATGTGCCTTGGTGGTGATGATGAGCTCACAGTAGGCAGAAGCAGGCTTATCCAGGTTTGTTGATTCTCTCTGAAATTAATAACTAATATACCATCTGCAAACTAACCCTGAAGAATGATTGACCCCTTTCGTTTGCATGGTGCAGTTGTTATACGAATTCGATACAATGAGCACATCTCTGCCAGATGTGATGGAACCCAACATGACACCTAAGTATACATCAAAATCATCTTCTTTGTCTTTTGGTGTGCCTTCTTGTCCCACAAATAAGAGGCTCGATGGAATTATTGTAACTTTCAAGTATTCAATATCAGGTGATGACATGGTATGGTTTTGTAAAATCAAAACCAACAATGGTGTTGTAGATTATATGTACAACCCGAAAGCCTTTGGCAAACCTGAAACTGGCGATGTATGTATATGGGTAAGCTATTGGCCAGGATACACATTGAACGTTGGAGACACAGTTAATGTCTCTATTGTTTTGATGAGTGGATTGGAGGTACACGAATGTGGTGTGAGCCTTGCCTACTCTGATCAAGAAACCTTGGAAAATAGCAGGGGATGGAAAGAAGTTCTAGGAGGAGATTTATCTGGATTTGAACTAAGCACAGGAGTGTACTATCTTTGTCGGCGTGATTTCTTTGAGTTAACGGAGGTTGGTAGATTGAATCCTGATTGGTTTAGGATTTTAGTTGGTGATACCATTGACTACACTGGTACGTCCTCGGATCTTGTTATGCTAACTCTTTGTGTTTGTATTAAAATCTATGCTCCCCCTAGATAAACACTCTTTATCTTTTTTTTATGTTACAGAGGTAAGAGGATGGAGAAAGACAGGTCGACCAAAACAGGTGAATCCATCATTCACAGAGTTGAAAACTATTAGATGCATCATCCATGGTCCTCAATTGGTAAGTTCGCTGTTACGAACACAATTGGTAATCAAGGCACAAGATCGATAAAGAGAGAGAAGAACACAAAGAAGAAGAAGTTTATTTCAATTCATCCATAATCTTCTCATTCATCTACTGGTTACTTAAGTACAACTAGACATGTTCACAATAACCCCCCATACTACTCTACACTTACATTTCAAGTCCCTCTATTATTTGACACCACTTGAAATGTAAGTGTAGAGTAGTATGGGGGTTATTGTGAACATGTCTAGTTGTACTTAAGTAACCACTAGATGAATGAGAAGATTATGGATGAATTGAAATAAATTTTTTCTTCTTTGTGTTCTTCTCTCTCTTTATCGATCTTGTGCCTTGATTACCAATTGTGTTCGTAACATTCGCTCGGTCACACACTCTAGGGAACACGTTATCATAACATGTCTATTTGATATCTCTCTTAATTTTTTTGCATTTGACACGAGTTGACTTAAATGAAAAATTAACCATTGGTTTTTCTGATAAATAAACAGGATGACATATACAATATCGCAGAGATGGTCAAATCATCTACTGGTGATAAAACTATGGCGTTCACGTCCAGCTTGCTTGAGGGGGAATTAAATCTGGCACTAGATCTGAGTTAATTGAACAACAAATGGCTGAAAGTTATGAAAAGCAAGAAATTAAGTCTGATGATGAGACATTTAGTGATTTCATATCTACTTTTAGCGATATCACGATTGAAGAATCTGATCCTTACTCACATGTAAGTATGGCTCTTTTTTGAACCCATATGACTTTAAATTAATCTGGTGGTTTCATATTTACTTTTGATGACACAATGAAAAATTTACTTAAGAGCCCGCCAATAGCTTTGTCGATACATCAGTTTTGCTCACATGCCATGCCACTTGCAAGAGTGCTCGTTCTTCTTCTTTTTTTTTGTATAGAAAATGCTTGGAAATTATCTTGCTTAACTACTAGTCATCCCTTAAATTTGATTGTTCTCATTCTCTCATCTTTGTAATTGGTTTACATGTTATTTGTTCAGGTACAAAAAGAGGGCGAGGGCACATCTAAAGCATTTGGTCATGATGAGAGCGAGTTTAATTCACCCCCAGATGACCAGGGAACAAAGGTAATTGCACATTATACTTGTTAAAAAGTAGGACACGCGTTGGTCCTACGACCTACATCTTTCTTTTTGCTAATATCCAGATCTGTATATATTTATAATATAATAACATTGTTGATTTCAGAAAATTGTGTTCGCAGTGAATTTAAGCAGTCGGTTCAAAAGGCGCAAGATGATGAAGGCATTAAATGGGATTCAAGGGATCAAATCAGTTGATTATGATAAAAAGGAAAGGAAGTTAACTGTCACCGGGGATGTCGATTATGTGACATTGGGCAATCGTGTAAGGGAGATTGCGCATGCGGATTTGTTAAGTGTTGGACCTGCCTTAGAAGGACTTGCAAAACAACATGATAAACCTGGTTACAAATCTCGAAAAGAAGATGAACCTGGATATGAAGCGGATCCAAGGTACCACCCAGTTTTCCTTCCCCTTTTTCATGAATTGTCAAAAAGTTCAAATCTAACACAATTTTACTAAGCAATAAATACTAGAAATTAATCTTCTATATGTAAATACATTGAGTCGGTTTAGTTTTATATATTTATATAATAATCTTCAAATGAAAATATGATTACAACTAAAAATAAAGACACTCAACTTATACAACAAAAGCCAACATGAATGACAAATCCAGATCAACTAAAAATAAAGACACTCAACTTATACAATAAAACTATATATCACTGCCAACAAACGTATAAACTTTAGAAGAAGGAACGCAAACGATTATAGAGATAAGACTATTCAACTTTTTGTAGTTATAGTGAATGATAGATGAATATACAGCACTAGCTGTTGAAGTGTTGGAATTAATCTTGATGTTTCCGGTCGGTTCGGGGTGAATACGGGTCAAGTCGGTTACACGGGTCAGCGGGTAAACGGTTGATCCATCTAGAATGGGTCATGGGTAAGGAATTGGTCTGGTTGACCGAGCTTAATGGGTTGAGAATGTTGAGTTTGCTGCTAATAAGGAGGATTACGTTGGAGTGATGCGAAAGAATAAGGTCGTGGGTTTTATTCCCAGTTTTCTAGGAGTTTTAGTTATTTTACGTTTGCATGTTTGTGTATATATATTAAATGTTTGGTGGAATGAAAGTGTGGCATTAGAAGATTCTAAATATTTTTCTTTTCCATTATTGTGTGTGAGTATTTATTCCTGAGCCTGATCCAACATTTGGTATCAGAGCGAGGTCAGGGTCGAGAAACGACAGCCGGTGAAGACGGTGTTTGCCGGTTTGAGAGTCGAGTGTTAGAGAGGAAGGGAGCAGACCCTTTTAAACTGCAAGGCTGAGATGAGAGGTAGAGATTAATTGTTGAAGTGGAGAAGAAACATGTAAGAAAGAAGAGAGGTTCTGTGTGAGCCTGAAGCGGTTCTGCATGAGCCGTGTGTAGACGAATTCGAGACTTGAAAAGAGTTCTTAGTAAACTTATCGATTCTTAGTGAGCCGGAGAAGACGAGGAAGGAGAAGATCTGTGTGATCAATGTTTATCTGTGTGATCCGAGATGTACCGGAGATCTGTGTGATCGGAAAAGGAGATAAAGATGAAGATGATCTGTGTGATCCATAAAGAAGTTCTGTGTGAATGGTGCAACGGTTCTGAGGGAATCGGTTGAGAGGTGTACGCGAACGATTTCTGTGTGAAAAAAAAGTAAAAGAGAGAAGAATCTAAGTGATTCATGGTGGTGATTCTTTGTGAATCTAGTCAAGAGTGAAATCTGTTTGATTTTATGGTTCAGCCGAAAAATGTGTGGAGACATGTGGCGAAAAGAACCTGTGTGGTTCAGCGATTCGAGTCGAGAAAAACCTGTGTGGTGCGGTTGCGGAAAAGACAACTGTTCGAGAAGCGGTGGCCTAGAAGCAAACCTGCTGTATGTGGGTTGTTTGTGTTTTTTTTTTTGGGTTAAAGGAACAAGTGGAATCCGTGTGATTTATTGGTGTCAATCAAGATGCTTTGTGTGAACAGACGGGGTGTTTTGGATAGTGAATGTCTGGATTACAAAGACTTGAGATTTTTGAGTTTGAAGCTTATATATGAACTACGAAGGATCTGGATGATTACGTGTGATTGTTGGAAAAAGATAAAGTTAAGTCAACTCAAGTGATGTTATGGCTTCATTAACAAAAGGCGGCTGGAATGTTTTTTTGGATGAAGTTGTAGTTCTTTAATATGCATAAGAAGAAAGTTAGCAGGTGAAACACACCAACAAATAGGTGTCTTTTTTACTAAGTTTGAGAAAGAAGGTCGAAAGCAAGAGCAAGAGCAAGAGTCGAGTCAAGTCGGATCTTCGTGGTGAACTGATTAAAGCTAGAAACCGGACCCGTGCGGTTTGTTTAGCAAGAGCAAGATGGAATCTCCGTGATTCAGGTAGCAAGAAAAACAAGAACGGTTGCAAAGAAACGAGCAAGTAAAAGAACCGACATCAAGATTAAGAGGGTGAATGTTGGAATTAATCTTGATGTTTCCGGTCGGTTCGGGGTGAATACGGGTCAAGTCGGTTACACGGGTCAGTGGGTAAACGGTTGATCCATCTAGAATGGGTCATGGGTCTGGTTGACCGAGCTTAATGGGTTGAGAATGTTGAGTTTGCTGCTAATAAGGAGGATTACGTTGGAATGATGCGAAAGAATAAGGTCGTGGGTTTTATTCCCAGTTTTCTAGGAGTTTTAGTTATTTTACGTTTGCATGTTTGTGTATATATATTAAATGTTTGGTGGAATGAAAGTATGGTATTAGAAAATTCTAAATATTTTTCTTTTCCATTATTGTGTGTGAGTATTTATTCCTGAGCCTGATCCAACATTGAAGTAATACTCCTGCAGTCCCTCAGCATAAGACTTTCACTTCAAAGTCTTTGCAAATCAACTAGATGTCATTAGTACTTCAATCTCATTTATATTCTTCTTCAGAAGTAGTTGCTTTAACCCTACATGTGTTCAAATAATAAATAAAATATTAATTCTATTCTTGTTTAAACAACTCAAGATGAAAACAAGATCTTACAAATTTAACAGAATGTCACCTCAGCTCCTACTAGCACACCCTGAACTTTGATAATCATATAATGATGAATCTTAATTAGATCTTAAAAGTTATCATACCGATTTTTTATCGTCGTCCGTGGTTAAAATTCAATGAGGAATATGGACTTCCTTAACTGTTCTTATTTTAAGGCATTTCACTAAATATAAAACTGGCTTATGTTGAATCGCCTTAGATAGTCATCACCCTGCTTGTTGACGGTTAAGTTGAAATTTGAATTCTTTGAATCTAAAATGCCAAGCAGGAGAATGGATTCTGCTACCAGAGAGGGCAAAAGTCTGTCTTCGTCAACTTCAGCATATCAATGTCGCCTATTTTCTCTTGCAGAAATTCAATCTGCAACCAAAAACTTTGATAATGAACTGGTCATTGGGAGGGGTGGATTCGGAACAGTGTACAAAGGTCAAATTACTAGTGAAGAAGCTGTTCATGTTGTAGCCGTCAAAAGGTGGAATCGTCGGTCCACCCATGGGGAACTTGAGTTTGCGGCCGAAGTCGATACACTTTGTAAAATTCGCCACTGTCACCTGGTGTCTCTCGCTTGCTATTGTGATGATAACGAGGAGAAGATCCTTGTTTATGAATATATGCCGAATGGAAGCCTCTACCATCATCTGCATGAAGCTTATACACCTTTAAGTTGGGTACAACGGCTCAACATAGCCATAGGCGCTGCACGCGGTTTGGACTACCTTCACACCGGTGTCAGCAGCCAACATGGAGTCATACATCGTAACGTGAAAAGTTCAACCATTATTTTAGATGATAACTGGGAAGCTGTGATTTCGGATTTTGGATTGTCCATAATTGGCCCAACCAAACAATGGAATTCTCATGTTGAAGACACTGTTAGAGGCACATTTGGGTATCTTGATCCAGAGTATGTCATGACTGGAAAGTTGACATATAAAACAGATGTGTACGCATTTGGGGTTGTACTATTCGAATTGCTATCCGGAAGGCGTGCAGTAGACAGCACCTATGGGGGAGATCATCAGAACTTGGCAATTTGGGCGCAAGAATGTGTAAAAGAAGGAAAATTAGATCAGATGGTTGATCCTAGACACAAGGGAGAAATTTCTACCAAATGTTTAAGCGGGTTCACTCAAATTGCAGAGCGTTGTTTGCGTATGGTTTCGAAAGAACGGCCTACCATGAGTGAGCTAGTGGCCTCACTTCAGGCTTTACTGGAACAACAGGAGTAATCTATATACCTTGAGAAGGGAGAAGAATCAGCATGATGAATTAAACTTGCTATATACCAAGGACTTCGGAAACGTCCCATGCTTGGGTGAGGGTATAAAATCACTACTTAAATCAAATAATGCATGCTTAACCAGTAGGTAATTGAACTTTTTGTGTTGTAGCTCGACTTCCATTGGTTACAAAGGTTAAGATTGTAGCGAGTCCCACCTTTAAAGACATAAGATATTGCTGGCCGGATGAAATGGAATCAGATTACAAGATGCTAACCATCATGACAAGTTGATACGAAGGAGACTGATTATTAGATGATAACCTAAACTTATGTTGTTATTGTTATAATTGTAACTTAATGTATGTACTCAAATAATTATTAGGACTAGATATGTTATGTCGGGTGGCTTATAGACGGTTGTGTATTGACGCCAAAACGTCACAACAGTTTAAAGACAGCTACCCACCATAATGTATATAAATGACAATGTATTTATGGTGTTCTTCACCAAGATTCTTTCATTCTCGAAGATTAATCCACTATTGTTCATTTAAATTTATCGTTTCTGTTTTGTATAATTGAGTTCTGGGCTAACACTGATTAGTAAGCATCCACACAACTAGGGCTGTTAAGTGTTAACATGTCAGATTTTAATACCCGTCCATTTGTATCATGTTATGGGTCAACAAACTTATCCATCAATATCCAAATGGTCAATCCATTTATGTTAAACTGTATAGGGCTGCTAGTATTCTGTTCTAAACTATAGGGCTGTTAAATTAATCGAGCAGTCTAGACTCGGAAATGAAACATTTTGGTGTAGAATATTAGAGCACATTCGTCAACAGTTGGGGGGATCCGACTGCTTGGTCCACCATTTCAATTCAAAGTTGAAGGATTTGAACTTCAAGGTTACCAAGTTCAACCAAATTATCAACTGAAGGGTATAATATATGTTGATATACAAATCAAATTTTTATTTTACTGATACTTGTTAATTATTGGTATTAGTTAATATCTTTTATTTATTAACTTATATAAGTCATAAGTGAGAAGTTAGAAATCCTAACTTCTCAAAAACAACTTTTCAACACATAAAACAACTTAAATAAGTTAACCCAAACACTTTAAAAACAACTTATTAACCTTTATAAGTCAATATAAGTTGCTCCAAAATAAGCTAACCCAAACACCCACTAAACTACAAAAAAAAGTTTGGAACAAAGTAGTGGATGCATCGCCGTATCAAGCAAATGAAGGTGGATGTAATCGACGAGGCCCTTCAGCAACCTCCATAAGAGCTGTCTTCTACTGGTTTATGTTCTGATCTGACCACTTTGGAGAAGGTTTGACTTGTATAGCGAAACTTCCTTTGCTCCAGGATGAAACACAGGTAGAACAAAATGATTGCACTCCCTCCTTTGCTCCAGGATGAGCAGAAGCTCATCAAGGCACCAAGCAGAAGTTGCAGAATTCTTTGACAATATAACTATTGATGCCTTAGATGCTTTGATTGCTCTCTCAAATTCAGGTTTGAGGTCTTCACCTCTATTAATTTCTTCTTCATCTCTAAAAGTAGAGATTCTGGCTCGCTTTAATCCATTGTTTCGCCTCTAAAGCTTAGAAACACATCATAGCTGCTAACATTAGCACCAGCAACAGAAGAAGCGCCAGAGGAGGAACTGGGCCATTGAAATTAGATCTGCAGGAATTGATGTTGATAGGTGAAGGGACTAATAGTATTGGCGTTCTAACTTCTAGTTATGTTACCAAAAGGTTAAACAATCATGTAGCTATTGGAATTTTCAAATACTAAGAGGTCTTTTATAATAAATTTCTAGTTGTAACACTAAAAGTAAAATTACAAAAAGGAGTAGGGCTGTTCATGAGCCGAGCCAGGCTAAGCTCGGGCTTGGCTCGATTATAAACCGAGCTGGCTCAGCTCGGATTTGAAATCGAGCTGAAAATCTAAGAGAAGAAATAGGCCCAACCAAGAATGAACTGGACGAGCAATCGATATATGGCGTGGAAAGAAGAAAATAGGGAGGTATGAATTTATGTGTGAAGTTCTAGGTTTCCCATCTCCATTCTCTCTTTGTAATAAGTTTCTATTCCTATCTCATTCTGTAACCAATTTCAGTTTAATCAAAATCTGAGTCGATTACTTCATAGTCTTGTGTTGGTTTGCTTAGTTGTTATTGAATCACCTCAAACTATGGTTGTGCTTCCATTCTATTTTGCAATCTCTTCTGTTAACTTGTTCAATACCGAGTTGACATTGCCCAAAGTTTGGTCGTTCTTCTGCAAATGAGCATCAACTTCAAAAGCGAGAGTGAGGGATCATCAATTGTCTTTTTCAACGCATGTTCATTCTCCAATTCAGCACGATTCCTGGTCGTCATCATCATAATTGGTTGTCGGTGATTAACCGCCGGTGACACTGGTTAAACTCCGGAGAAATTGAATGAAAGAATGGTATGAACAACCAAGAATCGATTGCTTGGATACCAATGTTAAGAGAAAAATCAGAGAGGAAAGGTTTATAGCTCAATACTGCGTTTATCATGCTTCAACTAACCCTTATATGATCGTTACAACCGTTAGAGCTCAATTACATTTAGGTCTCTATAGTTATATAACATTTCAACTAACTTCTAGGACTATATGACGATTAAAAAATAAGTCCCTAGACTATTACAATCAGTCCACAAGGTAACACGATAGAGAGAGAGAGAGAGAGAGGAATGGTTAAAATGAGATCTAGATTGACTTACTAGAACTGAAAGAACTTACCCAAGCCATTGATCTAACCAATATGTGTGTTGCATATTAAATCTTGGGTGTTTTTTGTCTTTAGAGTAGGGTTGATTAAAAAACCATTATTTTGTACAAAGGGGGACACTTTGTCTTTTAACTTATTGTCTAACTGTCCTCTGCAAAAATCCACACCCATCATAACAACTAGTCGTTAAAGTGGAATTGTTTCAAATTGTATTTGGCAGAAACCCACAAGTAACAACATCAATCTCTAGTTTACATTAACATAACAGATATTTACATATATGTAAAACATGTTTTTTTATACAAAATTACATTACATTTTAAAAACAAAAGTCTTCGTTCATTGATCTTCATCAGCTTCGTCCACAAAAAAGCCAACACCGACATGCAAACTAACAAAACCCAATGTAGCTAACGTGATCACCTCCCGTGTAAACTAACAAAAACCCAATGTAAAACAACAAGATTTAACATCTTATGTTAAATCTACAGAATACCATGTAAACCTAGTGCATACCACCAAGTCTTTAACCGATTTTCACCCCATGTAAACCTACCGGAACCCTTAGGCTTTTCAGATCCAATTGTGATTGAAAATACATAGTAGTGGTCACCTCTTCCGCCTTCAACAACCCACCAGCATGGCTAACTAGAATGTGAGCAAACAACCACCATGGATCACTGCCTTAGACAACCCACCAACAACGTGCATGATCATGAGCTTCACCACACATCTCAAGGTATGTATTTGTTGTGATACAAACAAAGTTTAAAGGCGTTCAGTTAAAAAAAATGGTACTTTAACAAATATTATAATTCTTCAAGAACATTACTGACTGTGTCTCCTATTTTAAGCCAGATAGGAGCTAAACGGCTGGAAATCATGTTAGTTAACTAACCAATCTCCATAATTCATCCTTCCATGGCCACTGCTATAGGAGTTGGCCAAAACAAGAGAAGCCATTTTTTTCTAAAAGCAGAAGTAAAATCAGTAGCACCATCATCATCACACCCACCAACAATCCTGCCCACCGAAACTAAACCACCCTTACACAACCGTATCTTACCAATAGCACTGCTACAAACCACATCCGCCTAAAACCGACTCATCACCACCAAATTTGTCAACAACAAAACCCACCACCGTATCATAGCATAGCCACCGCTACCAACCACCAAAACCAACATATATAACCGGGGACTTTCAAGTAAATCACCACTTCACCACCACAAAACTCACTAAAACCATTGTCTCCATCTCTGCAATTCACCACTACACCGCCGCACATCACCCTCTCCCACCAACGTCACCACCGCACACCATTAGTGCAACGCTAATCCACCGCCACACCACAGCAACTGAATTTAAGGTCGACTATGATTTACAAGCGTGATGCTTGAGATCAATTTAGGGTCTGGAGTCTGGAGACTAACGTTAACAAGAGAGATGGAGAGAGAGAGAAAGAGTTGAAAGGATTTTTTATATCTGAGTTCAGACAAAAAAAGAGCGGAAAGTATATAAGGCTGTCTCCAATGCAACGGCCTGCATTTACTACATGCATCCTAATTATCACTGCCACATCGGCTTTTTACCCATCCTTCTCACATGCGCTCTCCCTCCTCTATTTAACTCCAACACATCCTTCCCACATGCATCCGCTCTCTTCCACATCACAATTTCTTTTTCTATTTTTCTTTAAAAACATTTATTTTGTAATCTTAAAAATATTTAATAAAAAATATAAAAATATATTTAAATAAAAAAGAAGATAAAAATAAATAAAAATTAAACTTGCATTATATAAAAAAGAAATTACATTTTCCTAAAAATAAAATACAAATACTCAAATTAAACTAGAACTTAATTTAAAAATGAAAACAAAACTTAATAAAAAAACAAATCTACTCTTCATTAGCTTGATTAGCTTGCTTAAGATTCCAGAGATGTTCCATTAGATCGTTGCGTAGTGCGATGTGAGTATCTTTGCTTTGTAAGGATCTAAACCTCTACAGATAGTGTGCAAACTCGGTGGGTGCACCTCCGTTATAACTTGATAGCTCAGGCTCATCTTCTTCACGGGACCAATCATTTATCGTATGACCTTTATCTTCTACAATCATATTTTGTAGAATGATACATGCATGCATTATATCACTTAACGCTGGTATGCTTGTAGATCTTCCAGGGCCTCGTATCATTGCCCACCTTGCTTGGAGGACACCAAATGCTCTTTCAACATCCTTTCTACAAGACTCCTGTCGTCGCTTAAAGTATTGCATTTTAAGATTATTGTTTGGAGGATAAACGAAACTCTTTACCAGTGTTGACCATTCTGGGTAGATGCCATCTGCAAGATAGTATCCTTGTGTGTACTCATTCCCATTCACAATAAAGTTGCGCTGTGGTGCATTCCCTTCTAAGATTTAATTGAATACTGGTGATTGATTAAGAACATTGATATCATTGTTTGAACCTGCCAGTCCAAAGAATGCATGCCAAATCCAAAGGTATACGTATGTACTCATCACATTGGTCAGCTGATGCACCTTAAGCCAACTGGAGAATGGCACTTGTACATTTTTGTATCGGTGAAAGACCTTTTGGTTGTTGCCAGATTGGATTCTCAGAAGTTGAAATCAGACCTTGGCCAAGCAAAACCTCATCACTTTGAGGCCACATCAGCTTTTTACCCATCCTTCTCACATGCGCTCTCTCTCCTCTATTTCACTCCAACGCATCCTTCCCACATGCATCCTCTCTCTTTCACATCACCATTTCTTTTTCTATTTTTCTTTAAAAACATTTATTTTGTAATCTTAAAAATATTTAATAAATAAATGTAAAAATATATTTAAATAAAAAAAGAAGATAAAAATAAATAAAAATTAAATTTGCATTATATAAAAAAGAAATTACATTTTCCTAAAAAATAAAATACAAATACTCAAATTAAACTAGAACTTAATTTAAAAATGAAAACATAACTTAATAAAAAAAAACAAATCTACTCTTCATTAGCTTGATTAGCTTGCTTTAGATTCCAGAGATGTTCCATTAGATCATTGCGTAGTGCGATTGATGACTGTCGTAAGGGTCATGCAAAAACCTAATTAAATTACGTAGATAGCGTAAGTAGGGTATCGTATCCACGGAGAATTTGTGGTCAGTGTAGAAGAATTTAACTAGAAACTAAAACTATCTAAATGGGGGTTTGATGAATTGGTTGCAAAAACACAAAAAGCTAACTAGAAAAAGTTGTGATCAATGTGAGAAAAGGTAACTTCCACCCGGAATCCTGATTACCCGTTTAACATAAAAACCTGTTTACCGATTCAGAACACCACATAGACATGGACTCGGAATTAATAAATTTGGTTAGCTATTAAGGATAGTTTTTAAGATTCACTATGCCACCTAACAACTCGTTTGATTGTGTCAACTACCCACCAATTTATCAACCCGCTAACAACGCAAGAAAGTTGCCAATACGCTTAATAAACGACAATAATTCAAAACGTTTACCAATAATTCAACACAAGTGGTCAAGCTGTACCAGTTACAAAGAATCTGTAAACAAAGTTCAATGCAAAACAAAGTAAGAGTTCAACCGGGCGAAAGTTACGAAGAGCTTAGCCGCTCATGGTAGTCATCACAGCTTCAGTAATTGTTCGGGATTGATCTGACATGAAAGAATAGCTTGAACGGAGTGAAAACCTTTGCCGGATTGCCTCTAATGACTGCTGAATTCGTAAATCGGCTGCTAGGTTATCGAACAAACCCAAACCTAATAAAAATCGACTTTTATACTTTCCCGTAATTGACCTCTCATGCGCGTCGCGGGAGAGTACATGCCATCCAGCGTGTGTCGCCTGAACCATCTACATCGACCCCACATTTGACCACCATCGTGTGTCGCGACAGGGCTCAAGACATCCCCCGCGTGGCGCGGGGGACTGACAGTTGATTTTTTTTCTTTTTCTGCTTCCAGCTTCCTTCCAGCACTCGTTTCTTGATCATTTTATGTAATACCCCAAAAACGGGTTTGGTAATTTAAACCCGGTTAATATAAAGGAACGGGTAGAGTAGCGTTAGTGGTAAAGGTGAACCGGTAAACAAAATAACTAGGAATAAATTAACCTAGTGGTAACATGTATATAAGTAACAAGAAATGAGTTTTAGTCTCATTTATAATCGAAACGAAACTTGAGGGACCACAACCGTCAAAAGGGAAACATGAGTTTTAATAAATAAAATTAAAACACAACACACACACATAGTGTGTGTGTGTGTGTGTGTGTGTCAATGTCCAGGAAGAAGAAAAAGGGTTCAAACCCTAGTTTATGAAGAATCTTCAAATTGAAGGGTGAATCGAAGCTCAAATTCATGCATGAACATAAATTAGTGATCACCTACGCGAGGGGATCATGAGGTATATCTTAAAACTTAGCTTGGTGATCTTTTATGAAGTGGATTATGTTTAATCCGTGAAATTTGTATGAAATTAAGCAAGAATATGTGTTAGAATGACCATATAGGACATGGATTATGCAATACCTTAAGTAATTTGATGTTTTGTTATAAAACCCACTTGTAATGGTGAATATGGTGATATGAATGAATTATCCATGTTAAATTCTTGTGTAATTTTGATGTATGATGTGGTATATAATGAATTCTTGTTAGATAAATTGAGCATAATATAAGTTTACTTGATGTTTGGTGGTGTTGATGAATGAAAGCATGAAGTAAGAAGTGAAGCATGATATACTTGTACATTATGCTTAAATAGTGGTTCGCACACCAAGTGTTTGATGAAATGTCTAGGTAAGATTACTAGAGGAGATTGAATGAAAGTAACGGATGAAAATGTATAATATGTAGATGTCATGTATTTGGTGGTAATTGAACATGAGAAATGTAATTTAGATGGAATTCATGTATGATTTGGTTGGTTATAGGACTTGGTAAAAGGTGTGCATTAGGAGGTTGTACCCTATGTTGGAGTGGTATGATATTCACCATATGTTTGAATTAAATGTGCACTAAATGTGAAGCATATAAGATTTGTATAAAGGAGTAATATTGGTATGATATTGGTTTAGCTAAAATGTGTTATAGTGTTAATTGTGGAAACATGAAAATGCTAGTATGAATGAAACGTATTACATATATGTGTGCATGTATGAAATGTATATAGTGTCATTAGTATAGTCTAATATGATGACACGGATGTATGAGGTTAAGTCGAAAGTACATATGATAAACCTTTGACTTCTAAAAGTCAACTGCGCATAAGAAGCATGGTTAGACTGGTTGTCACAATTGTAAGATTTAAATTAAGTCATATGGTACGTGTTAAGTGTATGTGTGTTTAACGCGGTGACATGATGAATTACACGAGTTTGAAAGGATGTGAATTTGGTTGTATGTCTTAGGCTTGTTATTATCGATTAATGAAAGTCAAATGTGAAGTATGCAATTGATATGATCATTAACATGTACAATTTTGTACGCTAACAAGAAAGTAATTTCGATGACATGAAAGTATAGGAATCATGTCGAGATGGACTCAAGCACGAAAGACTAACGGGTCAAGAGGAGGCAAGGAAAGGGACACGAACATGGATGTATAAGGTAAGTGATTTCCGGAATCACTTCGTATTTGTTTAAGTAAAGTTACATACTAGTTATTTAAGCATGATAATTGAATTCAAATAGGGTTTGGTTGTATGAAAACGATGATTTTCGCTAGTAGAATGAACGGGTCAAAATGATGTTTTATTTCTATACCGGAATGATTGTCTAAGTAATGACTACGGTACTATAATCGAGTAATGGGTATGATTGCATATAAGCTTGCTAACCGAGGAACGGACACATAAGTTAGTAGCCAAAAGACTCGGTTATGTGATAGGATTAGATGGATAAACAATTTAGAGTATGAAAGTCGTACTAATGAAGTTCGATTACGTATAAATGAATAGAATGAATGAGTCTAATGTATACCGAGTATCGGGTGCTTAAATTCCTTAGTACAAACTCCTAAGGATGTGAAACTTAGGTAGTTATAATGTTCATGTGAGTTTTGAGTTCAAACAATGAGTTGTTTCATAAAAACATAAACGGGTCAAATTATTTGTAAATGAATATTAAGCCGAAAACATAAAAAGTCAAGAATATCCTTAGACCGAATGTTAGATTTTGAGTCTATATGATAGAGGACCAAATTACGATCACATAGGAACAAACGTGAGGTTAAACGGGTAAACGGTTCAAAAGTTATGCGAGTTTTAGTGCGTACGAACGACGAAAACAACACAGCAGAAAAATGGAAAATCTAGGGGGCGTCGCCGACGCACGGGGTGAGTCGGCGACGCACAGCCCTTTTGCTGCCGATGCACTATATTGCTGTCTACGCGGGTTCGTTGCCGGAAACTCGTTTTTCGCATTTTTCACACTTTTGCTTGATTCCAAGGCCCATTTAGCTTCCCCAAAGGTACCCCAAGCCTATCTTAAAGTGTTTATGGGGTTCGGGTAGGAACGGAGGTCTATAGGACGCGTACGAAGACGTGGTATGTATAATAGAATATATGTAAACGTGGTTAACATGAGTTGACTAAGTCATATCGGTAGGATTCTATTATAAGAACATGTTGTAGTGTAATGTGGATGCCATCGCTGAACGTGATTAGATACGAATATACGTGTAGACTTGTACGTATGAGAAATTACACATAGATCTTGTGTTTGTGAATCTTTGATGGTTATGTAAGCATGTATAGCAAATGTAAGAGATTTGGTAGGGAGGCATGTAGGTTCATAGAAGGACTTTCATACAAGGAAGAGTTGAGTTAGATGATCTTGTAAATGTGTTGTTACATTGTACGTTTCCAATGAATGAGACTCGTACAAAGAAATATGTGGGTTAATATATAATAATCTATGATGTTAACCGAATTGTTTGAGAATGAAGTGAAGTGCAGGTATATTATTGTACACTCATCAAAGGATAGACTTTGGAATGAAATGTTCGAATTCAGAAGGATAACTAGATGGAATCTACAGGAGGATAAAACACGATGTGGTCCTTCAGTTATATACTTAGATCATAAAATGCTTCAAGTACTAATAATGTGAATGTATGTGGTGAATGCAGGTTGTGTAGATTTATGGGTCATGACCATCAAGAGACGGGTGCGATTGAAGATCGAGTTATAATGGGGATTGTACGGGAATGCGAGGACTTGCGGTTATTAAATAAATGATATGTTTATGTATCAACTGAAATGAAAAATGTAATTATCAATAAAGACTAACCATAGAAAGGACTTTTAATCACGATGGAATGATTTTAATAAAAGAAATTTTAGGGTACGTATTTCCGTTGCGTCTTTTCGGTTTAAGCATGTTTGGGTCTTACATTTTACGTTGTTTAACCTGAAACGAAGCACACACAATAAATAGTACTACTGAACCGAATAAGCACTCATATGTACGTAACTCTAACTCAAAACACACCAAAATAACACTATTTAATACTCGCACATCAGCGATGTGAGTATCTTTGCTTCGTAAAGATCTAAACCTCTACAGATAGTGTGCAAACTCGGTGGGTGCACCTCCATTATAACTTGATGGCTCAGGCTCATCTTCTTCACGGGACCAATCATTGATCGTATGACCTTCATCTTCTACAATCATATTATGTAGAATGATACATGTATGCATTATATCACCTAACACTGGTATGCTTGTAGATCTTCCAGGGCCTCGTATCATTGCCCACATTGCTTGGAGGACACCAAATGCTCTTTCAATATCCTTTCTACCAGACTCCCGTCGCTTAAAGTATTGCATTTTAAGATTATTGTTTGGAGGATAAACGAAACTCTTTACCAGTGTTGACCATTCTGGGTAGAGGCCATCTGCAAGATAGTATCCTAGCGTGTACTCATTCCCATTCACAATAAAGTTGCCCTGTGGTGCATTCCCTTCTAAGATTTGATTGAATACTGGTGATTGATTAAGAACATTGATATCATTGTTTGAACCTGCCACTCCAAAGAATGCATGCCAAATCGAAAGGTCGTGTGATGCCACGGCCTCTAGCATAATGATTGGATGACCATAATCACCTCGAGTGTATTGTCCTTTCCAAGCCGTTGGGCAGTTTCTCCAAACCCAATGCATACAATCTATGGTTCCAAGCATTCCGACAAACCCATGTTTTTCAGAATGCATTTGTAGCAATCGTTGAATGTCATCTTGGTTGCGCCTTCTAAGATATTGTGGTCCAAAACCTCAACAATAGACCTACAGAACTTGTGTAGACATTCAATGGAAGTGCTTTCAGCAATGCGTATGTACTCATCACATTGGTGAGCGGATGCACCTTAAGCCAACTGGCGAATGGCACTTGTACATTTTTGTATTGGTGAAAGACCTTTTGGTTGTTGCTAGTGATTGGGTTCTCAGAAGATGAAATCAGACCTTGGGCAAGCAAAACCTCATCACTTTGAGGCCACTTTTGACTAATCGTCTTTGTTGGTTGCTCGTCATTCTTCTCAGTCACCATCTTGCTTGGCTTCTTTTTTTTTTTTTTTGCGGCTTTGCTTTTAATGGTGATTCCACAAGATCTTCTTGAGTTTGTTGAAACTGAGGTTGTTGCATTTGGGAGGTATTTTGAAGTTGTTGCCATTAAAGAAATTGTTGAGGATCAAAAGCAAGTTGTTGAAACTGTGGCATGACAGGAAATTGTCCAAATTGGGGGAATGAAGGTCCTTGTTGAAACTCGGGATATGAATATGCTTGTGAAAACTGAGAAAAGTTTTGTGTTTGTGAGAAAAGAGGGAATGATGGTTGTTTTTGTGGGTTTTGCTGATCATCATCGTTTAACAAACCAGTGAAAGAAATTGACATCTTGGATCCATTTTGAGAGTGTGATGAAAAAATTGAGAGTTTGTAGATTTTGGGGTGAAAATGAGTTAGTTTTAATGGGTATTTATAGGGGGGAAACTAGCCGTTTTTTTAAATATAGATGTTGAAAAAAAAATACATTTTTTTTAAAATAGCCGTTAGGCTTTTGTTTATTGAAAATTAGTTTTTAATAATGGACCATATTCTCTCTCTGCACTTGAGTGCACTTCCCTACATACAAACCCTTTATTTTATTGCCCACCCCAATGCATCATTCACAAGTGCACATGCCACATCATTAAATGCAACCCCCAAATTGAAGCGTTGGGGGCAGTCTAAAAGTATTGACATCCGTTCCATAAAATCTACCATATAATTTATAATAAAAACTACATTTTCTCTCTCCTTTCTATTAAATAATTTTTTTATACTTTTAGCATTACATTTTCTCTTTCCTCAACTCACAAACACTTTCAAATTATATTTAATAATTATAGAAGGTAAACAATAACATTTTCACTCTCCTTCACTCATAACCACTCTTTATAATATAAAGACCACCTTCACAGAAATTTGATGGAAGAGATGTGAATGCTCTAACAAAGGGAAAGTTTGATTTGTAAGAGTAAAGATTACTAAAATGTCCCTCCTACCAAAAAAAGGTATTGCACACGTGGGTTAATGACAACCTCTCATTTTGTTCTCAAGTTCTCACAACTGGAAGGAGTTTCTACACACACACACACATATATAGGGAGGGTTAGGTTCATTAGTGAAAAACCTCCTTGATTGTGAACACTAGTGAACTAATCCTGACCCTTGATTATCAATACACAAGTGCAAATCAATGGCCAGGATTTGAAGATGAAAATACACTAGTGTATTTTACGATTTGATGATGTAAATCAATTGCCAGGATTTGTTCACTCAGTTCACAAATACACTATTGTTCACTCTAGAACCCCACCTTATATAGGGATTGGGTAAAATGAAAACTAGTATGAGTTAAGAGAGCCATAAGAATCATTGTGACCCTTTGATTAAGTACTGATCACTGGCTCTGAGATTTAATTTAGAATTTTAACATGTGTATATAAGGACTTTTGATTAAAAAAATATCTAAAGTACAAAAAGGGTAATAAAGTCATGTTACAAAAGCAATTTTTTTTTTTTTTGAAAAGTGAACATTAAAAACACAAGTTACCTCAAACCGAGGCAACCAAAAACAACATTACAAATTTACAAACTTACACCAATTAAAGTAAAATCACTTTTTTTGTTTATTCTCTCTCCTCATTTACTTTATTTTTTTATATTTGTCTATTCTCTCCTCTTTTACTCTATGTATTTACAGTTGTCTATCCTTTCTCCTCTTTTACTTTATATATTTACATGTAAGCAAAATATAAACTATGAATCTAAAGAGGGTCTTCGTTCCTTGATCTTCGTCGTCGTTTGTCAAAAACACCGCTACACCTACAAACACAAGTAAAAAAGAAGAATGTTTAAGATAGTGCAACCATAGAAATATTATTTTACATCCGAGTTTTACGAAATTTTATGTTCTCGTTTCACACATGAACACCAAAAATTTTATGTCTAATGTACATATCGACTGCAAAGTCACACGTAAAGTTTTTTTACATGTGATTTCGAATGTCAAATTTTATGTTTACATGCGGTTTCAAAATGTCAATTTTTTGTATTCGTACTTTTTTCACCATATGTAAAGAAAAACAGTTTTTACATTTGACGTTGTGCACAATTTTTTTTACATTCTAGGTTGAATGTAAACGATTTTTTCCACTGTCGAATTTAAACTCGCGCGTAAAAGCTTTTTTCATGTGATTTCGAATGTCAATTTTTTTATTTACGGGCGGTTACGAATGTCAAATTTTATGTTACGTTCTTTTTTTACCGTATGTAACCAAAAAATATGACATTCGAAATCATATGTAAAAAAAATTCACGTATGACACCGTGCGCAAAAAAAAATTTACATCCGGCGACATATGTAAAAACATTTTTCAAATGTATGTAAAAACTAAAATTTACAAACGTGAATTTACAAACATATGTAAAAACTAAAAATTTATAAATGTGAAATAAATTTACAGCAAAAATTTTTAAACCATTTTTACACTATGTAAATATTTTTTACATCGACGTAAAATGTTTTTACATCCAGTTTTTCTCTAAAAACCTATGTGTAAATTTGGAATTTATACCAAACGTAAACGTATATTAGACTAAAAACCAAAACTATCATTTTACAAATGAAAAAATGATAGTTTGTGTTTTATTTTAAAAAATAGAGAGAGAAAGAAAGAAATTGGGGATTTATTATTATTTTTATTAAAGAAGAGAGAGAGAAAGGATGTGACATGGAGAATAAAAGACTAAAATGTCATTTTGATTTTATTTGTTTATGTGTAATGTGTAAATATACTATTGGATGAGGAGAGTTCTCATGGTTATCAGAACTGATGTTGGTTTTCCCTTGAACTGAAATATATGTGTATATATATATATATATATATGTGTGTGTGTGTGTGTGTGTGTGTGTGTGTGTGTGGGAAGGTTTGAATGAGAACGCTAAATATTTTGAGAACCGTGAGAACAAATGAAAAAACCACGAGAACTTGGTCAAAAATAATTCAATTTTTTTTGCACTTATCATTATTATTCAAATGCAATATTAGAATTAAATTTACACATTTAAATTTACCTGAATTTGTAAATAAAAAAATTTACACATGTGTAGGTTTGCTATTTACATATGTGTAAATTTGTTATATTTACACATGTGTAAAAAATCTAATAAGAGTAATTTTAAGAGGAGAAATGAATTATTTGATGTAAATTCATTTTTTGATGTAGTATTTTAATTATAATGAGGTTTATATTAAAAAATTGGTTTTGGTTAGTTCTCACGATTCTCGCCATATTTAGCGTTCTCGATATAACTCTCCCCTATATATATATATATATATATATATATATATATATATATATGTATATGTATGTACGTACGTACGTGTGTACGTACGTACGTGTGTACGTACGTACGTGTGTACGTACGTACGTGTGTACGTACGTACGTGTGTACGCGTGTACGCGTGTACGTACGTACGTATGCAGGTATGCATGTATGTATTAGTATGTATGTATGTATGTATGTATGTATGTATGTATGTATGTATGTATGTAGGTATGTATGTATGTGTGTGTATTAAAAGAAAAAAAACTATATACTTTGTTAAACACTTAAACACATTGACATTTTATTTAGTGTAAAGTGCAATTTGCGTCCTTGTAATATGGTGGCAGGATCAACTTTTCTCCCTAATTTGAAAATCTCGCTACCTAAGTCCTCGCCATTTGCATTTCGAGACACTATGAGTCTTTTATACTAACGTCGTTAGTTTTTCGGTAATATCTCACGGAATGAGGGTATATTGGTCAATTCACATACAAACTCAAACTATATCTCATTTATCACCCCCACCCCCACCATTTCACTTACCTTCCATTTACACCCCCACCATACGATTCTCCACTTCCTCTGAAGATCGACACCCCACCCACCAAAAATCTAGTGATCAACACCCACCAAACCAACAATTGACGTTGTTCCCACCGACACCTAACCCCTGCCTAACAAAGGTGCCTTTTCAACTCCAGGAAACCATGGATACGCAATGTCTAGCACGTAATGGCGTGTTCTTGATTACCATTCCTTGGTTAGTGTAGTTATCTTGAAAATTGAACTTGATACAACTAAATTGAACATTTGTAGCTGAAATTAGGGTCACTGGTACCCTAAGCCACCTCTGACTGCACTTGAGGGTGGTTTGAAGTTCTAGAGCAACATGTACTTCGATTTCCGGTTTGAATGATGAGGCAGGGAAAGAGATATGATCGAGTAGATTTAATGATATATGTTTTTTGCTAATCATGTTTGTCAGTTGATTGGATTATTTTGTTGATCATGGGTGATGATCTAGGTATTGTGATTGATGGAGAGGGTGGAACCCGAGCTTTAAAGTAATTATCTTGTGAGTTTTGTTCTGTTTTAAGTGGTTATATGCGTTGAATAAGATAACTACGAGAAATCGTCGATTTTCAGGTTAATCACTTAATTCGATGAAGTTACGAAGGTTAGAGATGAGATGGAACACCCATGGATGATGTACATAGCATATGGTACTGGTCCGGACTTGTTCGGTTTGGAAAACGATTTGGAGTGCAAGAAACATGCAAGAATGAAGTTCAAGGGTCTTTTGGTACTTAATTGAAAGTGAATCATAGCTCAAATGTGTGAGAATAAGAAATAACAAATTTTAGGGACCTAAATGACATTCTTGAAAGTTAATAAGTAAAGAAGAAAAGGGGTTGAAGTATGCGACGTAGGCTACGGTCATGGGATCGTAGCTTACGGTTGATGTGTGGTGAAAAGAGAGTAGCCAGAAAGTCTTCACCGTAACCTACGATGGGTGACCGTAGGTTACAGTCAGTGTCACAAATCAAACAGAGCTATTGGACCGTAGCTTACGGTCATATACCGTAGCTTACGGTCCCGTATCCGGAAAAATGTGCGTGTTGTTTGCTGAAAGTATATTAGGGTTTTTTTGAAGGAATTAATCACATCTTGGACTTTGGGGACGAATTTGGAGCAGCAGAGGACATCAAGTTAAGAGCTTTTCACTACAATCCATCATCTTTTCCACAAAGTCAATCATCGCGATCATGCAATCATCACTTTTCCAAGACTTTGAAGATCACTTGTGCGAGATGAGCGGCTAGTCCTTTTGTGGTTTCTTCTGGATGGAAGATTCATGTAAGTTAGGTGATATTATGTGTTTTTGATATTGTATGAACTCGGTGATCTAAGCATTTGATGTTTTTCACCTTTTGATTTGATTAACTGGTTGTAAACAATTGCATTATTGAACTCTAATCTTTAATCATTCAATTCCCGAGAGTTCTAGTAATTGGGATATATTTGAGGTGGGATTAGGGTGGTAATTGTAGTTGATGTTCATTTGATAACCTTCCGTTATGTATTGATTGGAGTACTTAGTCTATCAATGTCCCAGTCAGTTAATTAGGTTAACACTTATGTCTATGTAAGTGTTTTGAGAAAACACATAATTGAAATTTAACTGAGAATCTGAAATCGGGAAGAACCATTGTTCCTCTAACTGATAAATACTCAATTTAGTTCGTTTAATTTAGAAAATCAACAATTTTTACAATCAAGTTTTCATTTTTCGTAATAGATAATTAATACTTGGCATTGCAACACTTTCCACAGTACTCCCTTGGTTCAATACCCGACTTATTCTATCTACTTAATTTAGTTCGGTTTTTTATTGACGTTAACGACACTCATCGGTGTTCATGTTTTTAGTTGATACAACTTGTGCATCAGTTAGTTATATACCTTTAAACATGTTTTTTGTTGATCAACTTTGTTTATTTTAACAAAATTGCCCTTTATTCTTTTAAATATTTTAAGCTCATATAACACTAAAACTCATTTACCCACTAGTAAAGTTTAAACACATCTAAACTTGGCCTAAAAACCATTTTAAATTGAGCACATTATTCTTTTACTCATCAATACTCATTGGTAAGTTTAAACACATATAAAGTTGGCGCAATAGTTTAAAATAAAACCCAATTATAGTTTAACCCTATTTAACATTAGCCCAATAGAAGCACGTTTTTTTCTATCCATCTCGGGTCTAAAACTTTTTGAGAATTCTCAGAGACGGTCCTAATGCAGACTAAAAAATAACATACTTCTAATGTAATCATGTAAAATTCCACAGGAGTTTTAAAAGTAAAAACCCTTAGGGTGGTGGGAGTGGGCGGCAAAGGAGTCGGGCAAACTCCTTTTGTCGAGCGGTAACACCGCCCCCACCCCCTGTTTGCCGATCTGTGAAGTGTTGGAGTGGTAAACGTTTGCCGACTCGACAAAGTCTTCAAAAATTGGACCGTTGAACTCAACAGCTATATTGTCGTTTTAAAATAAAAAAAAAATTTTTTGAACTTCATACACTATATATACAAACCAAACCCATTTTAATTCATTTTACACTATAAACTCATCTCCGAAACAACCAATAGTAGAATTCTTTCCAAAATATTTTTTAACTCATCTCCCGTTGTTCTTTCCATCCGATAGTAGCGACGAATCGACCGATAGTAGAATTCTTTTTTTTCAAAGTCTACTCAAAGAAGCCAAACTACAAGACACGGGTACATCAAACCATAGGAGATATATTGAACGCCAACGGGGTTGGGCACGAGACATTCATGGCGGATTATTTTATCGAAGACCCGAAATACAATGAAGATATTTTCCAGCATAGGTTCCGTATGTCGAAACGGTTGTTTTTAAAAATTGTGGCCGACCTTGAAGCGAATGACGCGTACTTTCAAGAGTGCTACGATGCACGAGGTCGGAAGGGCTTTACGCCGTTGCAAAAGGTTACATCGACTGTTAAACAGGTCGCAACCGGTAACCCTCCAGACGAAGGTGACGAGTACATGCATATGTCCGCAAGAACTTCCCGCGAGTGCCTAGAAAATTTTTGTGAAACGGTTTGCAAAATATACACTCCCAAATTCTTACGTAAACCGACAACCCACGACATGGCACTATTATACGCCGCGCATGAAGAAAAACATTACCTTCCTGGTATGTTGGGTAGCCTAGACTGCACCCATTTTGTCTGGCGAATGTGTCCCACCGAGCTTCGAGGTCAGCATATGAGAGGAGATCATCGATACCCAACTATTATGCTTGAAGCAGTGGCGTCTCAAGATTTATGGATTTGGCATGCTTTCTGCGGTCCACCGGGTGCTCAAAATGATATAAATGTGCTACAACAATCGCCATTATTCTAAAGGGAACGAATCGAACCGCGCCTAAATGTCCATTTTACATTAACAACCATTATTACAAACATGGTTATTTGCTCACGGCTAGAATCTACCCTACATGGTCCGTGTTTGTGAAATCGGTCCCATACCCTCTAGAAGTAGACGAAAAGATGTTCAAGAGGCAACACGAGGCGGCAAGAAAAAACGTCGAAAGGGCTTTTGGCATTTTGAAGTCAAAATGGGGTATCTTGAATTGGCAGATGCGAGCAATGAGTGTTAAAAAAATTAGGGATGTTGTGTATACGTGTATTATTTTATACAACATGATTTTAAAAGACGACGGAAACACTATTGCACCGGTACACATTCGAGATCCTTCGTCGAGCCCGCGTTTGATGATTCGATGTTGGACGAGTTAATGGATGAAGATACGCATTGGAGACTTAAACACAATCTCATGGTTCATATCGGAAGTCAAGATTTACCCCACTTGTTGGTCGATTCAGACTCGGACTAGTTTATTTTAATTGTTTTAATTTAGTGTAATTTTATTTGCTTTTTATTTATTGTTTTTTAATGTAATTTATTTGTTTTTGATTTATTTTGTTTTAATTGTTTTTATTTAACACACAATTTTTATAACAAAAAACAAAAAAATGTTTGCCACTTTCAAGTGGCAAAACCACTCCCATCACTTTTCACCCAAAGTTTAAACACTTTTGATCAAATGACATGGCATACTCTTATTGGTTGGTTTAAAAGTTTACCACTTTCAAGTAAACCACTCCCTCCACCCTTATAAAGAACAATAACAACTATTCGTTAAATCAAGAATCGATAATAAAAATCATGTAGCCTTAAAAGACAATCGTTAAAGAGTTCTAAGTAAACTTTTTTTAAAGTGTGATGTAGCCTAAAAAGAAAATCGTTAAAGAGTTATAAGTAAACCTTTTTTTTAATTTTAATGTCGCTTAGATAAAAAAAAAATATGGAGCGTGGCTTTTCATGTAAACAAGTGTATAAAAGAAGAAACTGTTTGATTCATCGAGCGATACATGTGTAACACAAACAAAAGGAAACAACTATATAAGACTATAAGGCTGGTGGGTATGGATCTCCTCCCCGAAGCGTCTAGGGGCGTCGAAGGCCGGCTACACCACCTCCTTTAGCCCCATCCCCGTCTTCGTCGTCCTTTCCAAGCCGCCTGCGACGTCCCTTTTCTTTCTTTTCTTCTTTATACAACATACATACATACATACATACATACATACATACATACATATGTATATACAGGGGCTCATCACCACATCATTGGCCCATCTCTTGGGCTCATCCCCCACACCCAATGACGTGGCCGCCTACGTGAGGGATCATCCCCAAATGATTACTCTCCTCCACACCCACCAACCTAAGAGGATAGAGGATAAGAAAGGAATAGAGGTTAAAAACTTATTTTAAATCATTCCCTTAATTTCATATTTGTTCGTCATTATTAGGGTGTAAGGGGTGCTACCCTCGTGAGGAGTGATAAACTTTTCACCTTAGCCAATCATCTTTGTTCATGTCAACTCATCTCTCCAACTCTCTTATTGCACTCAAACATAAGGGCAAAAAAATTTTCTTAGAAAAAAGATAAATATACGATTAGTTGGAAGAGAGCGGGTCTCACCATTAACCCCCTCTTTCTCCTCTTCCCTTTCACAGTGACTACTCACCAAAATCACAAGATCACTGATCACCTATGGTTGATGGTAGTGTTTGCCACCGCACCCCTTCCCCGCTTCCACCCCGCACACCTTATTGTTGTTTTGATATGACAAAGTTTTGATGTTTAGCGAGTGAACATTGTTGATATATTGTTTGAAGATTTTTACAGGTTATGTGAGTATGATTTAAAAGTTTGCATGATTTTATCATAATGATAATTGATTTATGCACATCAACAGAAATTAGGCAAAGTTACTATATCATCACATGCAACATCATGTACCATCATTCCAAAAGTCACACAACATTATCAGGTAACATAATAAAAAAGAACATGTATAATTATTAGCATGAATTACAAATCATTATTATAAATAGTAAGCATGTTATATTTGGATTAACACAATCAAGGTATAAATTCACGCAATATATAGCTTCCATTCACGCCAATTTTACCTGCTTTTAACTTAGATCATAAACAAACTTAAAAATCACTCCATGGCTTTCTTTCCTGGTTTTTTCTTAAAAGGATGTTAGTGGAAAAAATATTTACCAAAATGGGTGATTTGAAAAATAATTACCAAAATGGGTGTTTTTCTATGTTTCTTTATTTTTAACTAATCGATTTTAATTCTTCTATTTTTATTTAATCAACCTATCACATTTATATTCATTTCTTCGATCTCATTATATAGATCTTTAACTAACTTATTAATTATTATATTTTTTATATAATGAAACACACGTTAAAATAAATTGAAATCGTTGAATTCATTTAATTTTTAAATGCTAATAACTCTCATTTACTGTTCTAATATAATATTTTTATGGGTAATTTTTCATATTTACTATTGTCTGTGTAGTTTATTACCGATTCAAATGAAAACCCATAATATAGTGTTTCCTATAATTATATAAATTTTATTAACAATCAGTGGGCAAAATATTTAGATAGATTGATTGGTTCGTAATTTTATTGTCCAACTTGATACTGTATTATTATTTTTATTATCAACTTATTTTTTAATGGTCACAAACAACATTTATTTCATTCAGTTAATGTAAACATGAATACATGTCTTGTTTACGAAAAAGAAAACCAAATTTATGTTAGATTATTTGTCCGGTTAAAGTTAAATAAATAAACATGAAGGTGCTACTTTAGTGATTGCTTACATCTCTAAAACTCTAGGAGTAAACTTTATATTAGAGTTCTTTAGCTTATATAAATGTAAAAAGAAATAAAAGAAAAAGCGTTAAGAAAAAAAATTTATTTTGGTTAGTTAAAAAAGTAAATAAAATATAACAATAATTTGTTTTGTAGAAAAATAAATTAAAAACATATTAGGTTAACTGAAAAAAAATATAACAGTTTAGTTAATAATAAAGAAATAAGAAAAAATTACTCATTTTAATAAATATTTTTTAAAATCACTCATTTTGGTAAATATTTTTTCCACCCTCACCAATTGAGAAAAAAGCCATTGCAAAACACCTATTTTAGTAATTATTTTTCAAATCGCCTATTTTGGTAAATAACTTTTCCACCAACACTCTTTTGGGAAAAAAAACTCTTCTTTCCTACGCATACTAGGGAAAAACGCACATTAGCCAAAAACGTTTATAATACCTGTCCATCAAGAAAAATGACACGTTAATACTCTAGCTAATCAGTAGAGTCGGTTAAAACACAACTTACATTAGGCAAAAGACCTTCAACAAGATAAAAAGAAGAAAAAACAATAGAAGCTAAATTCAGCAAGATAAAAATAACAAAAAACAATAGAAGCTAGATTTGAACTTTAGCGTGTATTAAAGGTGGGATAATAGTAAATAATCGGCATCAGGGATGGCATTGATACAGTTTCTGTATCAAAAATACCAGTACTGAATTTGAATAAAATTGGGTACCAAATATCGTACCGGAATATATTGGTACGGTACCAAGACATATAGTCGTATGCTCACAATTACCGGAGTATTGAGGTCCATAGTGTTGTAGAGATGGGCATAATCGGGTTTTATTATTACCCGGAACCAGTTCCAACCCAGACCCGATTCTGCTTGGATGTCATTGGAACCGGGTATGGTGTGGAACCGGGTCCAGTTCCTACCCGGGTTCACACCCAAGAATATGGAACCGTGTAGAACCGGGTATGGGTATTATGGAACCGGGTATGCTGTGGAACCGGGTATGGTGCGGAACCGGTTTCTGACAGTATTGGGAACCGAACATGTGATTTGTCATTTAAAATCTGCAGGAACCGGTTCTGACAGTCAAACCTGCCATTTTACTATTCAGAAGCGGTTCCACATAAATGTTAACGTTGGAAACCGGTTTCTTATTAAAAAAATCGGTTTTTTATTGTATATAAACCCCTTTCTACTTACCATTTCTAAACTTAACACTCACCATCATCAACTTACAAAATCAATCAACTTCTAAGTTCTTGCAAATACCTATGGCATGCAACGATGAAGTTGTTACGGTCTTAGAGATGAAAAGAAACTCTGCTATATGGAAGAATTTTGATCTCTGTTTAATGTCCGACAGCCACGAGATGGCTAGATGCAAAGATTGTGGAAAATTTATGAAGGCCGCCGCCAACTCAACCCTTAAGAAACACACTGAGCGGCATTGTCCATTGACGAAGGCAAAGAAAAATGAGACGGGAGAAGGTTCCGGCACCGGTGCTTCAAATGTTTGATGTAACCCGTTTGGTTTGGTGTTTTTAATAAAGTTTGTGTAATGTTTCTTTTCATTGTGTTTGTTATGTTTGATTTTTATTATTAGTTACATTGATAAATAAAAATAGTAAACCATGTGGAGCCGACCACACATCACTAGTTAGGTTTACACTAGTTTTTAAATTCTTAAAAAAAACAATTAAATCTTTTTTTGCATTTCCCCATAAAGTTAAACAATGACGTTTTAAAGTGCGACGACTTACATGTTTATAGCGAGGTTGTAGCGTCTCCCGAATAAGCTTAGTAAGATTGGGGTCGTCGAAGTGTCCAAACGACAACGCTTTTTGTATCACCAACTTCGCCATCCGATCGCGAGCTAATTTTTGTTCATAATGAAAAATGGTACCATCTTTGGATAGTGGAACTTGACCGGATGTCATTTCCTTTAAAGCTTTGCAATACTTATTAATATGCTTCGTTAACGTTGAGTTTGATTCCTTGGCTAATAACGATCCACAATGTTTACATTGAGCTTTTTGCGAGCTGTCACTCATCTCGACCAACTCCCAATTGCTCCAAACTTCCTTATTGCGATTATGAGACAATGTTCCAACCACATACGGAACCGATTGATCTTGAGGAACATTGTTAACGGATTGGGAATTTGCGTTTTTGGAACTCTTTGAGGCCATTTGTTGATTAGTATGTGAAAAAAGAACAAGAAAGAAATATAACAAGAAGAATAGATATGAGAAATTGTGTGCTAAACAATAGATTTCTAAACACTATATATAGAATCGGTTCCAACGGTCAGGAACCAGTTCCAACGGTCAGGAACCGGTTCCAACGGTCAGATTTGCATTAAATGCTTCTGGGAACCGGTTCTAACGGTAACATTATAACGGCTATAATCGGTTCCTACTTGAACTGCATTACCGGGTACTGGTGGAACCGGGTACTAGTGAAACCGGGTACGGGTAGTAACCGGGTACGGGTAGGAACCGGGTACGGGTAGGAACCGGGTACGACCCGATTCAAATGGTAAAATTGTGGAACCGGGTTGGAACCAACGGGTATTTTGAACCCGGAACCGGTTCTACTTAATGTCGGGTAGGAACTGGAACCGGGTCCAGTTCGGTTTTACGGGTTCGGGTTCGGAACCGGTTTTTATGCCCATCTCTATAGTGTTGTGCTACTAGAAGAGTGCTTCACTACTATCCATATGTAGCAGCCCACTAGCCCAAATTTACTCAGAGTAAACAGGTTTATACAACTATCAGCCCAATAAATTAGCCCAACTAGTCAGCTCAATTAATTTAGCAAAGCCCAACGGAACCAACCGAATTAAATTCGCCCAACTACTAGGGTTTAGTCTATTCGCGGTGGAGGCGCAGGAGCCACAACCATGCCGGGCACACCACCCCGTATAGGGGCATGGGAGTGGTGTGGGGGGGGAATTCTTCACCGGTGTGGGGCTCTTTTGGGAGGTGATGTGGCGCGCAATGAGTGGTGGGTTGTGTTTGGATATTGTTTATTATTGGATTGTTTATTTTATTTTGAGTAAACTTCCGTTTTGCTTCCTGTGATTTGGTCACTTTAACGGATTTGCCCCAATCATTTTAAAATAGCCATTTTCCTCCAATAGTTTGGTATGCTTTTTTCCATTTTGCTCCCCGCCTTTAACTCCATCCATATTGTATATTAACAGGAAGGGTATTTTGGTAATTTCAAGTAAAAATTAAGGCTACTTTCGTAATTTGTAATTAACATAACCATTTAGCTATTTATTATAATATCATAAAAATAAAATTTTTATCATTTATACACTAACAAATACCAGACACTCTCTCTATTTCCTTTCTCTTCTCTCTCTACGTATGTCCTATCTCTTCTCCATCATCAAACACCACCACCCCACTGCCAACCCACCACCAACAACCACTACCTCACCAACCACCTGCCACCATTACACTGCCCAGCCACCACCATCACACCGCCCAACCACCACAATCAGCCATCGCTCCACCACCATCATACCACCCCTACCACCATCTCACAACCAGTAGACATAATCGTCAACCACCACCTTGACACCATCGCCAACCACCACCTTCTCCAAAATTGAAACCCTAATCAACTAATCACTCTCACCTCTGGTCCAGATCTGCAAACAAAAAAAAGGGATTCACTTTTCAGATCTGGTGCAATATGAATAGATCTTGTTTTGAACAGATTTTGTTTAGATCCCCGGTTCAAATCTGCAAACGATAAAGGGGAGTGAAGATGGCCATCACGAGTGAGAGAAAGAGAGAGAAGAAACCAATTGTGATGGGGGTTGGGTGGTTTCGGTGGTTGTGGTGGCTGTCAGAGCGGGTGGCTGTGGTGTCTGTCACACCCCGACCCGCAGCGGAAAAGGTGATCGGGGCATGATTGGGTTATCATCAAAGCTCATGACATTTATTATACGTTTCATATTCATTAAATACAATTTAATAGGAAATTTACAACTATAATTACATCATGACCTAACATCAATCTAAGCTTCTTTGTTTTCTTCTAAGGCATTTCCTATGTTTTCCTTGCTTCAACCTGTTCACCTGTATCATGTGTAAAAGGGTTTTTGGATCAACATAAAGTTGGTGAGTGAATCCTATGGAAAACATTTGAACAAGTTTATTTAATTGATTATGAAATGAGTGCACAACCACACATGAGTAAAAATAGATATAAACTTATTCAACAATCATTAGATATTAAATAAAGCACACATGAACAATAATGGAACGTTTAGAGGCACACGTTGCTCTACTCGTCTCTCACGAGGAACTGATGGGCCTAATGAATGAATTGCATAAACATGATAATATGAAAGACATAACTACAAACAATATAAACTCAATGATACACACATGAACAATAATGGATTGGTTTTGAGGCACGCGTTGTTCAACTCGTCTCCCACGAGGAACTGATGGGCTTAATGAATGAATTTCATATAATTTGACAAAATGAAATAAGTAATCACAACAATATAAACAATCTAAGTTTAGATCACGATATGGTATGGCAGAAGTTTAAATAAACGAGTTAATTATTTTGTGACACATGACACACCCCAAAACGTGTAATTAAAAAGGGGAGTTGTAAGATTCACTCACAGTGGGTGCGTTCGGTTGATGATGTTGAATGCACGCGAAGTGGTTTTAACCACGAGTGAAATTAACCTAGATAAATAGCATTATGGTTTGGTAAGTAAACGGATTTTATTAATCCATTTTAGTAGATTGTTGGGTATATTTTTGTGAGTTTAAGGCTATTTTCTAACCTTAAAAATGTTATTTTTAAGTATTTTTAATTGATTTTTAATTAAAATAAATAAATAAAAATAATAAAAAAAATTTGACTTTTTTGACCGTTGACCATTGACCGTTGACCGTTGACTTTGACCGGTTCGAATGCGAGTATATGTGCTCTGAGTGAGGCTCGAACCCGAGACCTCCCGTACGCGTGCACGCAGCTCTACCAACTGAGCTACGTGTCTAACCCGAAATATATCTGTTTTTAATTATATTTATATACTAATTAGATTAAACCGAAAATCAATTATTTTTAAAAACTATTTAACTGAATCGGACCGGTGCGCTCCACAGGTCTCGAACCCGGGACCTGTGGGTTGCATTAACACACAGTCCACCGCTGGACTGTGTGTTTAACATGTTATATAAACCGATTTTTATTTTACTTAAATACAAACTAAGTGTTTTCATTTCCGACTTATTTAAAAAAGTAGATAATTGTCCCAGTCGGTGCAGTAGCCCGGACTCGAACTCGTGACCTGTGAGTTAAACATACACACAGTCCACCGCTGGACTGTGTGTCTATCTTGGTTATTATTCCGGTTATTATTATACTTAACATATACATGAAATGAATCCGGTTCAGTTACCAAAAAAAAGACATTTTTATTAAGGCAGCGTGTGTGGGACAAGATTCGAACTCGAGACGTTAGTGTTTATTGTGCACACAGTCCACCGCTGGACTGTGTGTCTAACCCGAGTTATAACTTGATTTATAATAAACTTAAACATTACAGGACTTCGTCTTCTTCGTCGATTTTTAACCAGAATCGGAAATCCGACTGGTTCAATGTTTTAATCGGTTTATTTAGCGTGTTTCAGTTAATTACGATGAGATATAAGTGAAAGAAAAAGAAATTAGGCGAAAGGTATACCGACTGGACTCCTCTGTTTTCCGGCAGAATTCCGGCGACAGTAACAGGTTCCGGCGTCGTGTGTCTTGCAGCAGCGAGTCTTCAGAAAGCTTACAAAGGACGTGGGTGACTTCGGTATAAGCTCAGGGGGTTTAGTAAGGCTTAAAAGTGAAGGTCTCGGTTTTCCGGCGAGATACAGAAATTTTCCGGCGAGTGAGTTTTCTCCGAGAAAGGGTGCGGTTTTGAGCGAAAAAGTTTGCAAAGGTTCGAGGGGGTATTTATAGTGCAGGTCGTCGATGAATTTGGTCCGATTTCCGACTTGATTCGTCGGTTATAATTTCTCCGGCGGTTATAACTTGTGTCGCGAAGTCAGACATCGGTTATAACCGATATAGTGTTTAATATTTACGTTATAACTGAAGGAATCGTTAAATTATTGGCAAGATCGCCGGGATTTCCGACGACTGCATTTGGGCGCCGGTTTTGAATTCGGAAAGTCATGATATGAATTAATTGTATTCAATATTTAACAAAAGATACAAGTGGCGCAGTGGTTTAAGTGTTGAGTGTTAAGTTGTTGTTTGACCCGGCGACTGACCCGGGTTCGAAACCCGGAAGGAACATATATTTTTTATTTTCATATATTTAACAGTTTTTCAAAAACTAATTATATATTCCCATATAAAAATTGATTATGTATCGTTTAAAATTATTTTGGGCATTTAATTCGTAACGAAATTTTTAACTGATTGTTCGGTTAATAAACGGAGCGGGTTTGGTAAATCCGTTTTTTACGGATGTTACAGTGTCAGAGGAGATGGTTGTAGGATGTGAGTTCCAGTGCCGGAAGTGATGGTTATGCAGGTGGTGATTGGGTAGCCGAAGATGATGGTGGGGGTTGAGGGGCGTGAGTGAGAGAAAGAATAAACATAATGTGATGGGGGTTGGGTGGTTCCGGACTGCCGGTTGCCGTTGGAGGTGGTTTTGGCGGCAGTCATAGAAGATGGATGTGGTGGCAGGACTGGGGGTGGTGGTCTTTGGAGGTGGCTGTGGTGGCAAGGAGAAAAGGGATGGATGGTGGTCAATCATAGGGGTAGCGGTAATAGGTAGCAGTTGATGATGTTCTAGAGAGAAAATAGAAATTGAGATTATTTTACAGATGTATATATACTAATTGTAAATAGTTATGAATTTAAGGAATTAGTTAAATAATTAAATACTTATATCTAAAATTACCAGACTACCCATCTAGTTAATAGACAATATGGATGGAGTTAAAGGCGGGGAGCAAAATAGAAAAAACATACCAAACTATTGGAGGAAAATGGTTATTTTTAAATGGGGCAAAACCATTAAAATGACCAAACCATATGGAGCAAAACGGAAGTTTACTCTTTTATTTTTTAAAGAATTTAAGAAAAGATCTCCACGCTTTTTTGGGGCTTGAAGGGGAAATCTCTTTGCTGACGTGGTTGCCATGTGTCACTCCACGACCTCCCTTCAAGCCTCTTCACGCCGTATGGTCTTATGAGCCTATGATTTCTTGAGTATTTTTGTCCTCATTCGTATTTATAACCAAACCAAGATCCGACAAGCAAACACATAATTTGAAGAACCAAGCCAAACTAAGAAGATCTAAATCAAGAAACCAAACTAAACCTGAAAACTTTATAAGCTAGTCGTGAGTATACGTAATCAGAATTCTTGAGTCCACCATTGATAATATATGATCATTCTCTTTTGTTTCTTGACCTAAACAAGAAAATCATGGCGTTCACGATTCTCTTATGATTTTTTTTTTGTTATTTGACCATGTAAACAAACAGTTGAACATTAATGAAAGGGTTCATTTATTTGTGAAATAAATACATGTGTGAGATGTATGTTTACTTATGGTGGAACCACCTTTGAAACCTAAGTATGTCTTTACTCAATCTATCCACACATGAATATGGATTCATGCTAGGATCCAAATTTACCTTAAACACAAACTCGTGACAAACTTATGAGTCACAAATAAAATAAAGTTTAACTTCATGCAACATTTTAACCTTAATTAAGAGCACATAAACATACAAGTACAGTCCAAAGTAGAATGACTTAACTCTTAGCAAAGCAATAAAAAAGGGGACCTTTTTCAAAAAAAAAAAAAGGGTTCATACGTTCCAAACTTTTATTCATTTGGATTCACGCTTAATTAAATGACTGAGTTAAACATAAAACGTTCCGAACTTTTATTCATTCGGCTTCACGCTTAATTAAATGAGTGAGTTAAATATAAAACTAAAAGATACTTGACATAGTAGAAAAATATTGAATTAATCTTTATTTTTTTACATGAAAATTTGGGTTTTCTATGTGTATTTTTGGATGTTAAGCCGGTGATGGGAACGAACTCTAGTAGCCACAAATTTAACATACAATCTTATCACTACACTAGAGTACATTTGCTGTAAAGGAAGTAAAACGAAAGTTTATGCATATAAATTTTTATTAGATGGGATTCCTGTGGACCTAAAGTCTTAGCTTTACATCATACATATATGACCAACTCTCCTCTCTTACGGGGACGTGCGATATAAACTTGTACTTCTCTTGTTATTGCCACATTATACCAACTTAAGATGAGTATCGATATATCAACGCATGACCCACCCCCCCCCCCCCCCCCTCCCTTTTGTGGTAGTACTATCTAAACTTGTTCATAATATCATGTTCAACATGCCTAGATCCATTTGAGGAGCCGATTTAATTCCAAAGGCAAGAACTATGACGAGATTTTTATTACACCATTTGGCACGGCCAATGGGCCCCCGTTAAAACGAGCAATCCTAGATAATCCATACTCATTCAGAATTTGACTTGTCACCAACGAGACGAGAAGTATGTATAAGGGATGACAATCACTAGTAAAATCAGACAAGGATAAAACCTAGCATGATCCCACATTGTTAAAAATACTTAAGATTTAAATGAAAAAAAACTTGTACATTTTAGGAAAAACATATTATTTTCTTCAAGTCTTGATTTACAAGCCATCCAATATGCTTTTAAATCCAAACATATAGTTGGTAGAGTTATAGCCCACCTTCAGAAGATGCTTAAATATTAGTACTTTAATTAGAAAAGATGTTTTGAGTGTGAGTTCAATAAAAATATGCAATGATCGAAGACAAAAGAAGATTTAAAATTGAGCAAGAATGATCAAAGATGAACCACGGATCAACTATGAGCCCACTTTCTAATGTTTCTTTACATTATTCAGAATACCCCTTAATTCCTACTTGAAGCAACCTCTTCCAAGTTGATCTTTAAACCTATTTTTTTTATCAGGGTTATCCTTTGTATAAAACCGAAAAATAAAAATAAAAATTTAATACTATGTAGACAGAGTTCAGAGGTAAATTTTACACTACGGAAACAAAGTTTGAGGGTATACCCTTGCTTCTACATTGCCTCCACCCCGGGGCAAACACATATTGATGTGAGAGTACATCATCGATCACATCTATGTGGGTGAAGAATAATAGGAAGAAGCAAACTCTTAAGTGATCTTCATGGTGTACTTTTTCGTTCACAAACTTCCCTATGTAGTATTTACGTACTCAGATGCTTCTAAGCTGCTTGCGTTAATCCTTATTCTTAATAAACTTTGTTGACCGTCAGGGGCGGACCTAGCTTATACGAAAGGGCAACCCCCGTTACGGTTTGGCGCTTCGGCGTTAGTGTAAAATTAGTGTAAATTTTGGGAAATTTTGACGTTTTTTCGATTTTGTTACGGCTTTTTTATAAAACGTTACTGCTTGGCGGATTTTCTAGATCCACCACTGTTAACCGTTAAAAAAGTGTCTCAATTAGGTTTGATGTTTTTATACCACTTCAAACTCTGTTTGACACAATTAGATAAACATGTTATATCAGTCTTATTTAGGTTATATAAATTTATATGATCCTATGATTGACGTGGACTGACCATTTCAACTGTTCAACCTCGTTTGATGCAATTAGATATACACGATGACGATATATATGGGGTAGGATCAAATACAAAACAATCTTAACATAGGAAGTGTAGGAAACCGGGTTAAACGAACTCTGATTGACCTTATACTAGCGGCGTTGGAATCGTCTCGTTGAATCCTATTCAAATGTATATAGGGGTTTAGCTTTTAGGGTTTAGAGTTTAACTTTAGTGTTTAGCGTTAGATTTTAGATTTAGGGTTCGGCTTTAATATTAGGGTTGTAAACGAGCCGAGTCGAGCCGAGCAATGCGAGTTGGCTCGAGCTCAAATTTCAAATCAAGCTGAGATTTGAGGCTCGAGCTCGACTCGATTAAAATTCGAGCTAGCTCGGCTTGTTTCGATCTAGCTCAAACTAACAAAGAACCGCAAAATTTATTACTTATAAACCCTTAAAAATGAATCTCTTCATAGACTAAGGGCCATAATTGCAATTTAATTAACTAAATGACTAAATATGCAAGTATAAATAGTTAGCTCACTTTGTATATTGTCTTTACCTTCTTTTATGGGGGATAGGGGTGCAAAAAACCGAATTAACCGAACCATAACCGAATTAATCGAAAAAAACCTAACCAAATAAAAAACAGGTGGGTCGGTTAATGGTTTTTTTGAAAACCGAAAGTAGCGGGTCGGTTATGATTATCATTTTTTCCATGCCCGCCATAACCAAACAGAACCGAACCGACATCTAATAAATCTTTGTAGGATTTAGGACTTTTCACCGTATTTCTAATATTTAATGTTTTTTACTGAAGATTTTTAGTATTTATGGGTTTTTCATATCGTTTTGTGGTGTTGGTTGAATGTTTATTTGAATTTATGGAATGTATCATATCTCACTTTATTTCAATATTTGATAATAATTGGTATTAATATTATAGATTATATGTATTTTTTAATACTATGTAATATACTAATATATACAAATATGCAATAACAATTATTCCATGTTAAAAAAACTAAGCTATTTTTAGCTAAGCTAAATATACGGTTAACCACCCATAACCGACCCACTATAACCATCAAAACCGAATAACCATAACCACCATAACGATCGGTTATGGGTATGGTTATCCATTAACCGACATCGCGGTTATGGTTATGGTTTTAGGTCAAAACCGACCCATGCACACCCCTAATGGGGGAGATACTCCCTTAGTTTTTGTCATTTGAGCGATGTAGGACAAAAAAATGAAGGATGTAAACCTTATCAAGCCGGCTCATGAGCCGAGCCAGGCCAAGCTCGAGCTTGGCTCGTTTACAAACCGAGCGGAGCCGAGCTGGCTCGTTTACAACCTAGCCAATTTCGAGCCGAGCTTTTTTCAAACTTTTTCGAGCGAGATGCGAGCCGCGAGTTTTTTGAACACCCCTATTTAGTATTTAAGATTTAGCTTTAGGGTTTAGTGTTTTAGGTTTAGCTTAGGTTTTAGCATTTAGGGTTTAACTCTGAAGGTTTATAGTATATATATTAGGGTTTAGCCTTATAGTTTAGCTTTAGGGGTTAGAATTAGGGTTTAGGGCTTAGCTTTAGAGTTTAGGGTTAAGTGGTTAGGGTTTCTGGTTAGTTATCGACGAGCCGGTTCCAACGCCACTGAAATGAGCTCAACCGGAATTCGTTTGACACGGTTTCCTACACTTCCTAAATTAAGGATATTTGTAACGAATCTTTACCCGAATATAATGTTGTATTTCAGTTTATACCATTTTAACTATTCCAACTTGGGTTGATGTTTGTTCACCATTTCAACTCAAAACTTATCAACCCAACACGTAAACATTGTCCTACCGTACAACTACAATAATTTATATTATTCATTAAACTAAAAATAAAAATTATTAAAAAAAACAAAAAAAAATAAAGTTATAATGTTTGTGAAGCCAAAATTCATTAAAAAACAAAAAAAAAATAAAAATTGTTAAAGTTATAATGTTTTTGAAGCCAAAATTCATTAAAAACAAAAAAAAATAAAAATTATTAAAGTTATATTGTTTTTGGAGCCAAAAAAGGGTTGGGGTTTCCATCCCCCACCTCTTCTCCTTTTCAAAACCTTCCACGTGATATTCTGACTATATCTCTTTTGCAGTCTTGTAACCATTACGACACCACACACACCCATATCTCCTCCCTCCCTCCCTCTTATTCTCCATCTCAATTTCTTCATCATCAAATACATTGATTTCAATTTCAAATCCAATTTCACCATGAAATCAACCTCACTCCACCACCTCATCCTCCTCATACTCACCTTCTCCACTCCAAACACATCATCATCCCCTCAAAATTCCACTTCCACACCCCAAAACGACGCCGTATCATTACTATCCTTCAAATCTTCAGCAGATCTCCATAACAAACTCCCCTACTCCATCAACAAAACCTCCAACGTCTGCAACTGGACCGGAGTACAATGCGGAAACAACCGGAAGGTGAGTCGACTCGTTCTGGAAAACATAAACCTCTCCGGTAAGTTCGCGTCAAACACATTGACTCAGTTGGATCAGTTACGAGTCCTGAGTCTCCGTAACAACTCGCTCACCGGTCCGATTCCAAATCTCGCTGGACTCGTTAACTTAAAAGTCCTATATCTGGATCATAACTATTTCACCGGTCGGATTCCGGTATCTCTATCATATATTCACCGTCTCCGGACGCTAGATCTTTCTAACAACAACTTATCCGGTGAAATTCCGATTCAGTTGAGTCATCTAGACCGGTTAAACTACCTTCGACTCGATTCGAACCGTTTCAACGGCTCTATTCCGCCGTTTAATCAATCATCACTCGAAGTTTTCAACGTTTCGGTTAATTTTCTAACCGGAAGTGTCCCGACGACACCTACTCTGTTGAAATTTGGTCCGGATTTGTTTTCGATTAACCCTCACCTTTGCGGTGAGGTTGTCCGTACGAAATGTAGTACGCAAAAGGCGTATTTTAGCAGAAACGCGACGATTCAACAACAGTCTTCGTCTCCTCAGAGTTTTGCAGCATCGAAAGCTGTTAAACACAAACGTGTCGCATTGATAATTGGCGTATCAGCCAGTTTTCTGGTATTTATTACAACTGTTTTGTGTGTGATAATGTTGATCAAGACGTCTGAAGAGAGGAGACGAAAGGAGGTGGTGACGGCGCGTGAGATGATGGAGCTGGCTGAAGCGGCGGATGCAGCGGCGGAGGTGATGAGGATGCAGGAGGCGAATGAGTTGGAGAAGAAGGTGAAAAAGTTGCATCAAGGGATGGAGATGAGAAAGAGCGGGAATCTGGTGTTTTACGCGGGTGAATCGGAGGTTTATACGGTGGAGCAGTTGATGAGGGCGTCTGCGGAGTTGTTGGGTGGTGGAACGGTGGGGACGACATATAAGGCGTTGGTGGATAACCGTGTGGTGGTTTGTGTGAAGAGGCTCGACAGCTCGAGGTTGACTGGAATGACGAGTGAGGTGTTTGCGCGACGTATGGAGGTTTTGGGTCGCGTTCGCCACCCGAATGTGGTGGTGCTCCGAGCTTATTTTCAGACGGTAGAGGAGAAGCTGCTTGTTTACGATTACCAGCCAAACGGCAGTTTGTTCTCCCTAGTTCACGGTATTCAGTATTATTGATCAACTAACGATCTCGCTTAATCTAATCTAGCATACTTTATATAATATATTACATACTTTATTATTAATAGCTCAAGCTCAATTTAACTTAGATGAGCTCGAGCTCAGCTCGGTTGAAGTTGTAATTTCAAAGCTTGAGCCAGACTAAGTTGGATGTTTGTTTCCAAAGCTCTAGTCAAAGCTCGAGTTTGACTAGGTTAGAACTCTGTTTCTAAAGTCAGGGTGAAGAGAATGGTTAAACACTTGAAAGTGACAAACTTTAAAATCAACCAATCAGAGTGTGTCATGTCATTCAACCAAAAAAGTTTAAACTATGCTGAAAAGTGTTGGCAATGGTTAAACACTTGAAAGTGGCAAAAAAAATTTTGTTTTCATTTTTTTTTAAATTATGTGTAAAATAAAAACAACTAAACATCAAAATTAATTACAAAAACCATTACATTAAAATCTAACTTAATGTTTTTGCAGTTTTAAACAACAGGTTTTTTTTTTTTTTTTTGATAGCAGGTTTTTAAAAAAATGTTTTTTTTTTAATTTTGAATAGCAGCAGCAGCCCACCACCTCTGCCGAATCGACAAACCTATACCGATCACCAAACTTTACCGAGCGGCAAAACTCAACGGCGCCGATGTTACCGCTCGGTAAACCGGTTTGCCGACTGAGTTTGCCGCCCACTCCCTTCCCCCTCAGGCTCGCTCGTGAGTAGTATTTATTTATATATCCTATCATAAATAACTTTTAATTATATGTTGATAGTTATGTTTTATATGTATTTTAATTAAGGGTGTTACTAAAAACGACTTTTCACACATTATTAACAGTCAAACAAACGTTGACTTGACAGAGTTGGGTGCCAGGGGGTAAGATTGCAGTGTTTCGCATCCGTTGGGGGGTTAGACAACAAAAATTTCGTTTTAGGGGGTAAGGGTGCCAATGGGCTATGTCTCATGGGGTAAAAGTGCAGTTTACTCTTATATGTAACATAATATATATTTTTTAGTTATTTCAATCTTAATTTTATATATTAAGTAATTTCTATATAAATTATACCTTTAATATGTCAAATAAAAGTTATATAAATAAAATGCTTGTTCGATCCAGCTCTCGAGCCAGCTTGATAAATGAAGTTTGAACTCTATACGTTTATTAAACATGCTTACTTTTAGGCTCGAGCTCGTTTAAGCTCGGCTCGATTTATACTTTTAGTAAATGGATCTTGAGTAACTTACGAGCGGCTTCACATGTTGAGCCCTAACTTTATATAATCTTCTATGTGCAGGTTCCAAATCATCGATGGCGAAGCCGCTACACTGGACATCATGCCTAAAAATCGCCGAAGATGTAGCGCAGGGACTCTGGTACCTCCACGAAACGTGCAACCTCGTTCACGGCAACCTTAAATCATCCAACATCCTCCTCGGGTCCGATTTTGAAGCACGCCTCTCTGACTACTGCCTCACCGCCTTATTCCACCATGTCCCAGACTCCAACAACTCCACCACTTATAACCCACCAGAAACTGAAAAACTCGACGAACCAACCGCAAAGTCTGATGTTTACTCATTTGGGATTGTAATGCTTGAGCTGTTAACCGGGAAAAGCGCATCAGAGCATCTGGATTTGACTGCAGGTGATGTGGTGAGGTGGGTGAAGTCGAGTAGGGGTGAAGGGGTGAAAATGGAGGAGAAGCGGCTGGAAATGATGGCGGAGGTGGCGGTGGCGTGTCGGGTGAGGTCGCCGGAGATGAGACCCACCATGTGGCAGGTGATCAAGATGTTGCAAGAGATAAAGGAAGCTGCTGTAATGGAGGATTGTGGGTTGGAGTTGTGAGTTGAATTGGGAACTCTCATAGTACATTAGAAGAGTGATGAGTGGCAATGTGGCATGAATCTCTTGGGTTTTCTAATGTTGGTTTTGTTCCACTTGTTGTAGTTGGAATTGTAGTTGCATTTGTTAATTATTTGGGTCTTAAAATATATAGCTAGTAACATAAATAAAAAATGTTTTGTAAGCTAAGTTTGAAAGCTTATCATTTCATAAAAAAATGTTCTCTTCCTCGCACAAGCACCGTTTTAGGGCGTTTGTGAGGACGGATACCTCGCCTCTTATCTCTTCTTTCTTCTTCCTCTATATTAGCCATCTTCCTCCATGTTAGTCATAGCCCCTTTCTCTCTCTTTCACGTCCTCAACCGTTAACGCCATGCACATCGCCTCAGCCCGTTAACGAGGGGCGCCAAGGGCTTCATCGCCATTCTAATAATGGGGAAGGGGCAGTGACGTGGCGGTGGTGTGACAATGGTTTAGTCATTCCACAAGATGTATCTGTTTAATATTAATTAGTTAAGTTAACTGCCATTAAGATTCCTGATACAACTAAATTTCATCCTCATTAACCTTTCGTGATGATTTAGGTTAGAATAATTTGATCAAGTTATACCGGAAAATTTGTTAGCTCATGTCACACATCTTTGATGAAAAAGAAATTACTAAATAATGTAACTGATCATATCACGGAATTACGTAAAACAACAAGCATCAAGACTAAGGTAGGGTTCGTTTTACAAAATGGAATGGAATTTTAAGGGAATTGGAATGTTGATTTTACTCCTTATTTTGTTGGTTTCAACAAGAAAATGAATTAGAATTGAACAACAACAAAAGGAAGGGAATCTACATTCTAATTCAATCCAAATTTCATTTCATGACCCTACCTTAACTCTGCTATTAGTGGGATTTACTGAGTATGATGATGATGATGATGATTTGCAAAACAAACACACCTAAATTACAAATCAAATTTCAATTTCTACGCGAATTTTTATTCCAATTCCATTACAATCCATGAAACGAAGGTTACTTAATTTTATCATAAATAACACAACAAATTTACAATCATTTTTGGTCGTCCAATAGGTTGTAAAAGATGTAGTCATTTGGATAATTTTACCATCTTTCAATTTGAAATGTTGTATACTTAAAAGTTATCTCAGTTTTATAAATTATAATAATTATCAATTACCAAAGTAAAATCATAAAACGTCGTTAGTATTGATTAAACCAACAAAAAACCAAATTATATAAAATTATACTACGAATCATCAAACATTTGCTATTAAAAAAACGACCTCATCAAACATAGTTAGTGGTTTCTGGGTATCAACGTCATTAAAGCTGCCCGTACGATCAGGGGCGTAGCTTAGAAGGGGGCCGTGGGCGCCCGATCCCCTGAACTTTTCGCTCGTTATATATGTAGCTTTCGTATATAAATTTTTGTGTATATACGTTTTCGACCCCGGTTCTATAGAATTTTTTTGGTATATACATTTATACCCAGGTAGGAACCGGGTACAATGGTAAAAATCGCTGGAATCAGTTCTAGCGGTTACCAACGGTAATATACCCATTTTTTTTACTTTCTGATCGTTAGATCCGGTTCTAGGCCATCCCAAATCATTATAAATAGTTGTAGGATGTATTGGTGGATTACCCAACTCAAAGACACATAAACGAACCCAAAAAACCACAAATCAAAATCTTACGAAAATGTCTCAAGCTTGGAGCAACTACTCCTTAAAACAACCAACAGAATTATAACCATTGACATCAGAATAAGATTGAAACTCACAGGTTGTACATATCCAATAATCATAAATTCTCTAACACAAATTCAAATAAATAACTGTTGTCAAAACCATGAATATATAGTTTTCTTACAGATAATTACATAATATGCAAACAATCTATTTAAAACACTTCACAGAATCAATGACAAATGCAGGATCAATAACACTTACCGAACGATCTTCATAAAACTTTCAGACCTGTCATCTTCAACAACGCTTATTTCAAATTACGAATAACGTCTTGAAACTCCATCCAAATTCATTTTCTCCTCGTCGCATATCACATCTTCTAACTGCAACAATTTGCTCACAGACGCTGGCAATTCTTGCAACCCGTTACAACCATTCATCTTAAGCACTCTTAGGCCACATAGTTCACCAATTTCTTCAGGCAGAACATTTATACTCAAACAATCCGATATATCAATGAAATTTAGACTGCGTAAACTTCCAATAGATTCCTGTAATTCTTGCAACTTCGTGCAGCAATGAAGCCTCAAGAATTCAAGATCTGATAAACTCCCTAACCCCTTTTGGGAGAACCTGAAGCTCTTGGCAATTGGTGATGCTGAGTTTCTGGAGATGAGCAAGATTACATAGTTCGGATGGTAGTTCTTTCAGATCATAACACAGATCGAATTCAAGATCGGCGAGATTTGATAGTATGGAAGATTACATAGTTCGGATGGTAGTTCTTTCAGTGTCAATACTTCAACTTTTGGCGCATGTAGATCACGCCAAATTAAGCCAAATGCTGCATCTGCAATTAAATATTATTGTTAGTTTTATGCTTGTTGGGTTAAGCATCACCATCATCATCATACTCGGTAAATTCTACTAATACAAAAGCTAAGGTAGGGTCTGAGGAGGGTAAGATGTAGACAGCCTTACCTCTACCTCATAGGAATAGAGAGGCTGCTTCCAGTGAGACCCCCGGCTCGATAGTAGTTTTGCATCAAGCCTTCAACGTAAGGCACATAACACTCGGCCATTAAGACAAAGACCAATTAGTGCATGTACTCCCTTGTCTTTCGGCTATCAACACCACCACATGATGCATGATTAACCATCCCCCTCTTTTAACATTTATTTTCACGAAATTAGTAAAATAACGTTAAAATTAGTGTACTTTCACTTTTGCCCCCGAGCGCCCACACATATATACATTCTATGCTTGTTGGGTTAAGCACAAAAAAGTGAACAGAAAGAAATTAAACCTGTTGAAATAGATAAGATACGGGCATTGATGGGTTGTTCTGTTTGTGCACTCCACCATGTGGGAAACTCATTCCTATGGATTTCTATGAAAAACCGTTTTCTTTCTGCAACAAGTTCTTGACTGCTCAAGAGGATGGCTAATTCTCTTAGCAAATCATGTTGTGTAACATAAAGTTCGTTACTATAGTCGTCTAGTTCACCAGCATCTTTCCTGTAAAATTATATGAAAACTGGTTTAACGATAGACACGTGACATATAGTATATGATGCAAGAAATCGTTTACCTGACTGTAAAAAGATTGATGAGATTTCTTAACGAGAGTTCAAGAAGATATTCACTTGTGGACATTCCCTCATCATCAAGATTGTACAATACCACCCACATATCCATAAGAACCGCGGCTGAAATCCGTTCATCTTCAGGAAATGAGCCCAAATCCAAGAAACACTCTTTAACGTTAGGCAACTCATCCAGTGCATCGACACTTGACTTCAGACTAACAAGTATCTCGCTGTTTGACTGCAATATAGATCCACTTCCCGACCATTTCTTGAGAGTTGTTTCCCATTTGAACGCAGGTTGTCCGCATAGCGAAGCACCCACTACAGTTAGGGCCAACGGAAGTCCCTTACAGAAATTAACAATCTACATCCGGAAGAAAATTCAAAGTTAGATAGATATACATTGCTATATATAAATATTAAATAGCTATGTATGTTCAAGAATTCACGAGTGTTTTATTTTTCTATCTCTACCTTATTCACAAGATCACCTCTCACATCAATGGGAATCCCGTCACGTGGAAATGCAGAGTGGCAAAGAAGAGTTCTTGCATCTTCATCATTCAAAAAGCCCAACTCATAAGTGGAACTAAACCTTGCAAACAAGAATCTTGATGTGACCAAAACTTTGTATCCTGGTATTCGGAAGTTAAGACCCTGAATAATGGAAGCAGATTCAGACCACACGTCATCCAGAACCACTAGCGTGTTATTTGATCCCGTTGGCTTTATCAGATTTTCAAGCTGATTCCTGGCATCTTCATCGGTTTGAAACCCACAATGACTTTTGCCATGATGTTCAAATAGTTTTTGGATAACGATCTGAAGACTGGATATTTAGAGACCGTAACATAAATGATATTCTCACCAAATATATCTGTCAAAATGCATATATATTATACTAAGAACACGATCTCAATAAAGATAGTTCATCAATATATACACACGGTTATAGCTGCATCTATACCTAATAAATAAGTAACTGGTTGCGCCACGTATCACAATTCTGTGAGTCCAGGATTTCTTTTTCCCACCTCTTATTTCACCTTTTCATATTCTATTTAAAAACATTTTATCTTAAAATATCGTTTATGATTCCTGAATCGTTATTACTAACTATTAAGGTTTAAAAAACGGAAACGAGTTTCGAGGCGTTTTCCCTTCGCCTCACGAGGCGTAAGCCTCGAGGCGAACCGAGGCGGAATTTAAAAATAACTATAAAATTTTTATATCTTACAAAAATAATAATGCAATAATGCTAACTAAATTCATCATCAAAATCATCAAAAACACACATAAAAACAACATAAATTGCTTGAAATTGATACAAAAGGTCAAAAACAGATATCAAAAACCCCTAAGGCGCAGCCTTTTTAGCGCCCCAGGCTATCCGAGGCGCACATACAATAATGACCCTCTGAGGCGCGCCTCAGAATCATTTTTTGGGCGTTCCGCCACGAGGCGCGCCTTGAGGCGCACGCCTCAAGCGTTTTTTTCAAAACCATGCTAACTATTAAATATTCCTTTATTCAACTCGTGTAATACACAAGTTTCTAACTAGTATATGAAAAATAAACAACTGTTGGTACCTTTTGTTTGATTGTCATGACAGAGCATCTTGACCAAAGTGGTCTTCCCACAAACCTGCATGACCGGAAACCACTAACACTCGCGTGCCAGAATCAAGCAGCCTGCGCTTCAACTCTTCAAGATGCCAATTAAACCCAACAATACGTTCCGGACATCCGGAACCTCTGGAACTCCGCATAAACCGTGATTCGCACGCACGTTAGTACTAGTAACAGAAAGTACTTGATCCATTTTGTCTGATAATTCATGAATCCCAACCAAACTCCTCATACTAGTGGTCATCATTATCGCCTGCAACTCTACCCGGGAAAAACTCAAGAGCTCGTTGTTCAACTGAATCAACTTATTTGAATAACGAAACTGTTGGTACACATTCCAAAATTTAATCCTTGAGCACTTGACAACAAGCTCTTTCCCTCTTTCTAAATGAGATATGAACACTTTAGTCTCGTTTTCGGGACGATCCAAACATCGAGCTTTCTCGAAACATCGGTTCTATAGCATTTAGGGTATTTTCAAGGATTTTAACTAGGGTTTTGATTCTGGCAGTTTGTATAGCTTGTTTTACAACTACTTTTAGTGATGCATTGAATCCTAACTCTAAAGCACCAGCAGCTACAAAAGCCATTGATAGTTATGTATACACACAATTGAAACCCTAAGATTTTCTGTATTGTTTTCGCAATTTGAGAGAGAAAGCAAATAGCGATGAATGTATAAAATCAGAAAATAGATATGAGTGAGGATAATAGTACCGATTAACATGTGTGTGTATATATATATATACATATATATATATAGGAAATCAGCTAGGGTTCTTCATGCAGGTTGAGGATGAAGCTTCCACTGAAGTGCAGTTTTGAAGCTAACATTCCAAATCAATATGGAAGGGGGTCGGTGGTCGGTTTCGGAGAGAGGGTCAACGCATCCTACGCTGGTAAACCTATACTAGGTCATAGGCCGTGTACGGAACCGGACAAGTGGACAACTATCGCGGTGTGCATTGTCATTCTGTGTGGGTTTTACTTTCTGTTTAGATAATTTTTTTTATTAGTAAACAAATCCTTCAAATAGGTAGGCTAGTGGGTATGGGGTCGGCATAGGGCCGGCCAGGCGTGGCGCCGCACCCCCACACTGCCCTCTATGCCCGGCTTCGTCACACCCGGCCATGATCTGCCGTGCTTGCGGTGCCTCTTTTCAAATTTTGACCGTTTTTTAACGGCTCTTTTCTTTTTTTTAAAAAAAAAACCTTTTTTCTAGAAAATACTCCTCTTTCACCCTTTGTATTCCATACTTTCAACCCAAAACACTTTTTTTTTAAACCCAACTATAAAAAAATTATCTTTTCACCCACAATGAACTCTTGGTGGTCCTCGTCTTCGGCGGGGACGGCTCAAGAAGACGATGCCGAGTAGTAGTGTGTTTTTTTTAAATCTAGTCTTTTTTTATAAATTTTATGTAGTGTAATTTTTTTTTCTAAGTAATGTAATTTTTTTTTGCATTCTTTTTATTTTTTTAGTTTAATAAAAAAAATTATTTGAAATCATTTTATAGATTAGATAACAAAATTCAAAAAAAACAAATAAATAAATTAATAAACTAAGGTGGGGTAGGCTCATCCTCCACCCCCTTGAAAAAGCTAGGAGGGGCATCCTTTGGAGGATGGGGATGTGACGTCCTACGTGACCCTCCCCATACCCACTAGTCTTAGCGAAATTCACCACATCGAGATACACTCACCTCCGAACAGAGGAAAACCCCACTTAAGGCCAAAGCCCGTAAACACTTGTTAGTCTCTCATCATCACCAGGTGCCGCGGAAAATAATGGGGAAAGTAGGAATCGAACTTGAGTCCCTTAGAACATCAAGTCTCTCCCTTACCACTCCACCACCTCATTGGCTTGGTGTTTGGATATTAAATTATGATGGGGTGTGATTAGTATAATGGAGTGTGATGACTAGGAGATTACTTCGGGTTTTTAATTGGGTTTCGACGTTTCGGGTTTTTCAGGTTCTTAAAACTAAATATATAACCCGATAACTGACCCTTTCTAGGTTCAGGTTTTTCAATGTACGGGTTAGATTGTGTTTCGGGTTAGAAAATGGACTAGTTTAACATAAAAGTACAACCTTGAATATTTTAAAATATCAATATTAGTTATTAGCAAACACTCTAGAAACGATTTTGATAACGGAATATATTGAAGATATGAAATGCATGTGGTGATTTAAACCTTTAGAAATTAGAAGATTTGTATGGACTTTGATGATAAAAAAAAGTATAAGATATGGCTAGAGTAGGAGAGGATTCTTAGTCACTCGGCCCTTTTTAAAACCAACAACTATAAAATATGGCTATTTGTTTTAAAGTTTTTCAGGTTAAATCGATTAACCATTATTTAACCCGTTAACTAATTCATACAATTATATTCGGGTTTACAGTTATTCGGTTACGGGTTCTTTAGGTTTCCTCTACTTCGGGTGACTTCAGTTTAGGTTAAAAAAAGACAGCTCTAGTGATGACCATTGCAAGTGTGATAGAGTATAATGTGATGGAATGAGGTGTTAAATGGTGATCGGGTGTGATGAGATGATGGAGCGTGATGAGTGATGACCACCCCACGTACCCTAATCGAACGTGTGGTAACTAGTGGGACCCGTCGGACTTGATTTAATATATTGAAATTAAACTTAAACAACGGAATCACAAATATGACTAACTTGGTCATAAACATTGATGTCAACCGCGTTCCATGACTATAATAATTCTTTGGCAATTGGAACCTTGAGATATACATTATACAAGGCATCTGACATGTTGTACAACACATAGTTGTGGTATAGGTACTTAGAATGTTTCCAAGCATCAAAAGCACTGACAGATTACACATCAGATGTCCCTTCTGCGAGAACAGGAGGGGACTCAGTCAAGAACCTCGCAAGGTTCAAAGTAAAGTAGAGATGGACTTTTTTTCCAAATACCCATACCGATTTTAGGTATTCGGTACATGTATTGGTACCCAGTTTTATTGATTTTGGTATTCGGTACTTTCGTTATTGGTATGGTTGCCGATACCGAATTTTATGTAGACATTTAAAAGTTTTTTTATATTATGTATTTCGTGTTAAGGTATTTAAAATACACATATTGATTTTACCTATATAGAACCCGTATCATATTGGTATTCGCACCAACTTTACCTATTTGGTACTCATACTATATTGGTACTCATCTCAATTTTACCTATTTAGTAATCGTTAAAGTGCTCAAAAGCTAAATAAAAACAAAATAGTACCAAAGTGGGTACTGTACCAATACTCGTACCCGTACCGTACCAATATATTTGGTACGGTATTTGGTACCAAGTTTTGATCAAATTCGGTACCGGTATTTTTGATATGGGTAAAGTACAGGTACTGTACCAATCCCAACCCTAGTTAAAAGTGGTCGGATAAAACAATATCTTTTGTTGCCATCTCTTGAAGTTTAAACTAGGGTTGTTCACGAGCCGAACCGAACCGATCAGACCTTTGCTCGTGCTCGGTTCATTTACAAACCGATCCGAACCGAACCAAGTGTTTTTTCAACCTAGCCAAAGTCGAGCGAGCGTCTTTCGATCTGAGCATTATTCGAACGAACGTCGAGCGAGTATCGAACGTCGCAGAATAAACATGGAAAGTGACTATAGGAGTGCTAGTTATTAGAATAAAGTACAGTTTTCGTCCCTAGTGTTTCGTCCAATAGAGCATAAGTAAAAATTTAACAAATAACAAGGATTACAAAAACACTCAACTAGTTCTATCGAGATTAACTAAGCGGGAAGATAAATCGTCGACCGATTGAAACATACCCTTTTCTATCGGAAGTTTGAAATTGAATAAACCGATTGAAGCAAAACCCTGGCGAGTTGGCGTCTTGGCGAATGGGATGGGAAATGGAATAACGATGGCCAATGGGGGGTTTTGATTAGGGTCTTGTATTTCTGAGTCAAATGGCAGGTTGAGACTTGAGTATTGATTGACGCTTCACATTTTAGTATTTGAAATTTTGACTCAATTACTCAAATGGACATTTAAGTATTGGACAATGGACTATTGGTGTTAGATTTCAATTCTAATTACTTAAATGAGCTCTATTTGGATCTTGGATCGAACATTGTTGATGCTGGTCTTTAGTCATTTCATTAAAAATGACACACACAACCACAAATATATATACATATATATAAATCGAGCCAACCGAGCCGAACCGAACTGAGCGGACCTTTGCTCGTGCACGGTTCGTTTACAAACCGAACCGATCCGAACCGAACATTTTTTAATCGAGTTGAATCGACGAGCAAACTACGAGAATTTTCCAAACGAACGTCGAGCGCGAGCAATTTGAACAGCCCTAGTTAAAACCAATAAACTTTTCTGGTTTCTGAGCATGATTAGCCACAACTTGGGATACTTGGGTACCAACGAATGGTCTCATGGTAGTGGATGTGGATCCAGCAGTGTTGTTGTGGTTGCTTGAATAGTAGCCAGTTCTGACACAAGATGAAAATTATAATCAGTTTTAAACAGAAAGTAATTGGTTTACAGAAAGCCAATGAAAACTAGAAAGGTTTGCGAATAAACAAAACAAATTGTTTGTATAGAAATTTTAAAACCAAAGCAGTGAACAAGTTTTAAAATTTTTTATACGCTTGTAGAAACACCGTTCACAAAATAAAAAAGAAATACCATTTTATTACTTTGTATACGGATTACAAAATATACAGATTACAAAATAGAAACAGAAAGAAATTTGTACATATATTACACTAGTTCTTGTGAAATTACAAACAGAATGAACAAAATAAACATTACAAATGGAATGAAAAGCTGCAAAACCCATATTACAATGAATTAAAAACAAAATGAAACGAAACATGAGGTGACTGAGGCACGTGAATAACACGCTTCCCTTAAAACAGATTTCGGGTCACCCAAGTGAACCCGTCTGTTTCCCATGGTATAACAACCAAAGCAGATTGTACTGCCGGGATTAGTCTTGTACCTGGAAAAGTACTTGAAACAAGAGCTTGCAGAGACGAAAAATCAAGAAATCCAATAGGATTTTTGTGTGTGCTATGAATCATACGAATTTCTATGTGTCAACTGAACAAAGCAGCAAACATGCTTTGTATAGGAGCTTTTTTTAGAATACCAAGTGAAAGTCAGAATTGAATTAAAAAAATCGATAGACATTAAGCCTAGATTCAATGACATTGAATTCTATATCTTCATAAGACTTTACTTGATAGAAATGTGAACAGTCTCCTGTACACCAATCAGCCATGCCACAAACCCGATCCACACTAAAAAATAGTAAATGCGGCTCCAGGCAAAGCGAGCTTGCGAAGTGCCAAGTGCGTCATCAAAACACCACATTTCACCCATCGCCCTCGTCCTTGCCCTGGCCCGGGTCGGGTGCTTCGCACCCTTTTGCTGGCACTGGGTGTGACTTGTCACATAGGAATTCATTCCTGTAGATAATTGTAATTATATATCAACAAAAGATTTTTCTCTCTATTAATATGGGATAAGCACAATTCCCTACACATTAAAGTTCTAACATATAAACTTAATGCTTAAGATCTCTCATTCATCTTGGTTTTAATTATTAAATAACCATTATATTAATCATATAATTTATAAAATTTCCTAACATTAATTTCGTATCGCTATATATAACCTCTTCAACTTTGTTTCCAGGGAAAAAAATGAATTTGTATCTAGCATCTAATCTTGTTTCTTTGGCTAACAACTAGTTGTTGGAACTACATCACTATCATGGTTGGATTAGCGAGTGCAAGAAAAATGGATTAGCGAGTGCAAGAGAAATAGTAGCATTAGAGCAAGCATGTAAGCTCTTTCCATCAAAATCCAAATATGGTGAGGATACATTTTCGTTTATGGATTGAAGTAACCACTTAGTTTTCAGAATTGTTACAATTTAAAGCTCCTGAATTAGAAATTTATCACATTCAAGTTTAATAGGCACGTAACTTGTTGAAAGAATTGAAACGTAGAATAAAATAATACCAGTGGATAATATTTTTTAGAGTTAACTTTTGTTTTGCTCCTTGTGATTTGGTCGTTTTAACGGTATTGTCCCAATGATTTAAAAAGTGCAAATTTCCCCCTGATCTTTCTAATTATTACCATTTTGTACCCTACCTCTAACTCTATCCAATTTGCCTGGTAAAAACAAGGTTATTTAAGTAATTTTATATATAAGTATTTAATTAATTATTATTAATTTAAAAAATCCCTTTTTGTCTTAATGTATATTTAAATATAATAAATTAGTATTAGTATTAATAAATAAATAAATATATACATATAAAATCACGTTTCTCACCCCCTCTCTCTCTCTCTTTACCACCACCAGTAGTAGCAGCCGACCAACACCACCACCAACATTACACCTACAGTAGAGAGTTCAGACAACAACAAAACCCGATACCCCTTAGCCTCTATTTCTTCGATTTACAGTCCCTAAGCCCTCCTTTGACAACAACAATAACGAAGGTGACTCCTGAGGTTTCATTTCAGGGCAACTGTCTTGATTGTTCCCTTGATTCAGGCATGGTATGGAAAACAGGTTAAATCATAGATGTTCAAGTGTCGACATGTCAGTTAAAGACCCAAATATGATGTTAGTGGTGAAGGGCCAGTGGCGGAGAGGAGAGACAGGGGCGGCGGCGACGCCATCAATGAAGCTAGGGTTTCGGTAACCCTTTTCAAACTCCGTTTGCCGGCAGTTGAAGATTCGAAACAACGAGTTAAGTGGCGGATGAAGGTGATGGTTGACTAGATAGAGGGGGATGGAGAAAAGAAAATGTGGTGTTCATATGGCAGGTGGTGGTGTAACGCCCTAACGTTTTTCATACTTTCCATATTTAGAAAGCTAGTGTTGTATTTCTATTTTTGGAAACCCTTGTATCTTGTAATCGTTCTTCATTGTAAACTTTGTAATCTGAAAGTTGAATCATAATGAATATCTCATACATGTTATGTAACATCTGTGTAAAACGGGTTTCAAAAACCCGCACCATTTCCATTAATCAAGTGTATTATTTATGCTATTTCTAATTTTTTTATATACATAATTAATAATCTTAATGATATAATAAAATAATTCATCAATTTATAATTAATAAAATCATATAATTAAATATAGATTTAGCAAATTAAATAAAATAAAAACACCAAAAAGGAGTAAACCGGGAATCGAACCCGGGTCGCCCGGGTAGTCACACGCACCAAACACCACTACGCTGCACACACATGATGTGTTAGATTTTGTATATCAATATATATATACGTAACCGGGCGGGAAACCTGCAACTATAACCGGAATTATCGCAAATCTTCCACGCGCCTTTACTTTTCGAATTTCCGACAACTGTCATGGTTATATTAGGCAAACTTCAACCGCAACGGCTGTCATCTTCGCGGCAATCTATCAATCACCCGAATTGGTTTCCAAAACCGAAACCAAACCCACCTTTGTTTCAATCTATAAATACCTATCACAATGCCACACCCAAATTCGTTCAATTCTTTCTCCTCTAAACGCAAGTCTTCTCTGCTCAAAGTATTCCCCTTGTTTCACCAGAAATTGCCGTCGGCCGCCGGACATAACTCGCTGGGAAAAGACTCACTGCCGACCGGTAACAACCCTTTTTTCTAATTCAATTCGTATACTAATTCGGTAACTATAGGTATGATGATCAAGTATAATTAAGTTTTGAAATCAAGGAACGGGTTCTGGGTAAAATCTTCAACGAAGAAGATGAAGAACAGTGTCTGTATATATATATTATAATTCGGAGTCTTAATCGGGTTAGACACACAGTCCAGCGTTGGACTGTGTGCAAACACAACACTCCTGTCTCCGGTTCGAGACTGATTCATGACCATGCGACGGTTTTTATTTTGAAGAATCTTATCATTTGGCAGTATGTAAATAAATATAATATAAAATCAAGTTTCATTGGGTTAGACACCCAGCCCAGTTGGTTGGATTGGGTGCAAATCACAGTTAAGGTCATGGGTTCGAGACCCTATTGGTACGCGGTTTAATCGATTCTTAAAACCTTTTTAATTTACTTAACCCATAAAAGATTTAAACCGTATATAAATATAATAGGAAGCAAGAGCTTAACGGGTTAGACACCCAGCCCAATTGGTTGGGCTGGGTGCAAAATAACATCAAGGACCAGGTTCGAGTCCGCTCCCACTCACCGGCCTGATCATTTAAAACTTTTTAAAAATTTACCATTTTCTGAAGGAACCTAAACTGTGTAGAAGAATAATTAAAAACTAAATCCTAACAGGTTAGACACGTAGCTTAGTTGGAAGAGCTGCGTGCATGCAACCGCGAGGTCTCGAGTTCGAACCCGGTCACACGCAATCCAATCCCACAAAGAACCGATCAGATCAACCTGTCAGATCTGACAGTTTTTATAAATATTGTTATTTTATTTATATTTTATTTTTATTATTAATTGTTCTATTTATTTATTCTACCTTATGTTATTACTTTAACTTAAATATATATGTTCCAAAGGTTTTCAAACCCACAATAATAATCTAAAAATCCTAAAACAAAAGATTATAACTTAAATAATAGTTTATTTATTTACCGAATTACCACGTTATTATTTCTAGGTTAGTACTCCTTCATCAGATAAATTCCCAACTCGTGCGCTCTCTTTATCACTCAAGAATACGCACCCAAGGTGAGTGAATCTCTACAAATTCCCCGTTTTAATCACGTTTTGGGGTGTATCATGTGTTGTACCATTCCTTTATTTTATTTAAACATTTGTGCTTATATCATTTTGTGATCAAATGTGTATTGGTTGTTGTGTGGTTTATATGTGGATTAAATTTATCATTTCAGTGCACTCATTTCATTAGGCTCATCAGTTCCTCGTGGGATACGGGTTGAGCATCAGGTGCCTCATTAGATCAGCTCCGTTTGATTGATCCTTGATCTCAGATACATCATCATTCATGTCATATATTCATTCAATGTGGTTTGTAATTGGTTACATATATATATTTGCTCACATGTGACATATGCACTAATCTTCTTTAATAAACAAAACAAGCAATTATTTAAAATGTTTTATCAAGGTTCACTCGCCAACTTTTGTTGACCCAAAATCTCCCCTGTTTTACACATGATATAGGTGATCCAGTTGAGGAAAGAAACACTTAGGATGGCCTAGAAGAATAAACAAGTTATTGCGTTAGAATAAACATTTAGATTTGTTTTTCTTTATTTGTATTTGTATGAATTTTTTTTATTGGATATTTAAATTTGTAATTTGAATTTAATAAATATGAAACTTCTTAGTAAATATCATGAGCTTTGGTGATAACCCAATCATGCCCCGACTTTTATTCCGCTGCGGGTCGGGGTGTGACAGATTGGTATCAGAGCTTGTGACTATAGGGATATAGGATAGGTTATTAGACCCTTAGAGCCTATACTATAGTTGATTAAATTTTAATTGTTTATGTGTTACATGCAAAATTCATGATGTTTATATGTTTCATGTCTATTTTCACACCCAATATTATGCAAGCACTCACAAGTACGTGTTAATATGCAATGCTCATCATAGTTCATATCCTCATAACATGTCATACCTATGAAAGCACACACCTCACGGTTTCCATGATTTTCGCAATGTTTTTGTATTTTTCAAATCACATCAAAGTGAGTTTTCACGACGGGCATGTAGTAACTGGAAGGGTACGAGTACCGGTAGTCGGAACGTCCTGTCTAGGCTTGGAATTCGTATAAATCTAAAATAAAGGACCAGTTTGCCTACCTGGGGACTAACGATGAGAGTACGAAGGACCTATTAGGCCAAAGCATGCTATACCAAACGTCGTGTGAGCTAACCCCACTTTGAGTTGTCATTGTGTCTACACCGGGACACCCTCCGACCATACATCTCGCAATCATGTTTTGACGATTTTCAATCGGGTGGTGCGAGTGTTAACCCGCCGACACCAATGTGAATCCTACCAAGCCCAATAGTCATGGGGGCCCACATGACTACACAGGCAATGGTATGGGGGACATTTGGAGGCCCAAACATGAGCAAACCCAAGACATCCTATGGATGTAGTTAAATTATTTTCAGTTATGTTGTTTTCATTCTTTTTACGACACATGACACCTAGGAAATTCTTGAACTCACAATCTTCCTACATATGTTCCTGTAGATGTCGGCTAGGCAATTACGTGGAGGTAGAAGGTCAGGAAAGTCAAACGAACGCTTGGCCACACAAATTGCTAAACAAATGGCCGCAGTGCTTCCTGACATCGTGCTACAAGTTCAACAAGCCCTCACCTCTAATCCCATCAACCCTCCCAACCAAGAAGACCAAAGCGTCGCCAACCCTCCTCCCAAAACCCCCAAATGCACCTACAAACACTTCAAATCATGCGATCCCCCAAAATATGAAGGGACTGAAGGTGTCACCGCTCTCCTTCACTGGTTTGAGGAGATGGAAAACACTTTTCTCAATTGCGACTGTCCCGAGGACCGTAAGGTACGTTACGCGACTAGAAGATTGTTTGGGGTAGCCCTTACCTGGTGGAACACGGAAAAGGGTAAGCGAGGCGTTGAAGATGCCATGGCCTTAACACGGGAAGAGTTAAGGGAAATCATGACGAGACGCTTCTGTCCAAGAAGCGAAATCAAAAAGCTAGAAGACGAGTTTCACGCATTGAAACAAAAGGAAGGAGACCACACTTCATACAATAAGAGATTTCTCGAGTTGAACCAGATGATCCCCAATCTGTTCACCCCCTTATACCGCCTAGTCGAACACTACATTCGAGGCCTCCCCTCGAAAATCCAAAATTCAGTTTTAAGCAGTTCGCCTGCAACACTTGAAGCCACAATGGAGTTAGCTACGGAACTCACTGAAAATCGCATTCGAAACGGCAAATTCAAAGATGAGAAGAAGAAAACACCCATTGAGACCCCAATTCCAAACCACCCAGGTTCATCCTCGAAGTTTGCTGGTAAGAGGAAGCGAAATGGCAAGAACTTTACCGTCACCCAAACCAACCCTCCCATCACTGCTGCCCCAATCACCCAAGTTGCCCCTCCAGCCGCACCATTCAAAAGACCATACACTGGCCCACACCTAAAGTGTAACCGTTGTCAATACCATCACCCTCCTGAAAACCCCTGCCAACATTGCACAAGTTGTGGCCGTGCGGGTCACACCATCCAAACCTGTCGTACCCTTCAGCGATTGAACCGCAGTCAACCTCCAACCCAAACCCAAAATCAAATGGTGGGCCAAGCCCAACAACTCTTACTTCTACCACTGCACAACTCGCAGCCCAACCTTACTACCAACCTAACTACCCCATGATGCCACCCATGCGAGCCTGTTTCAATTGTGGGGACCCAAACCACTTCAGGAACACTTGCCCACGCCTGGTGAACACCATCCATGACCAAGCTCAAGCAAACCCGGTAAACCAAGCCAACCAAGCTCCTCCACCTGCTAGAGGAAGAGCTTTCAATATCAATGCCAACCAAGCCAGGGCTGACAACAATGTGGTCAACGGTACGTTTCTCATCAATGGTAGTTATGCATCCATATTATTCGATACTGGTGCGGATTAAGAGCTTTGTGTCCTTAGAATTCGAATCTATCATCGACCAACCTCGTGTTAATCTTGTTGAATCTCTGACGGTGGAAGTTCCTGACGGAAAACCCACTTCATTAAATTCTATTATACGCGATTGTACTCTCACCCTAAATGATACGATTTCCCAATTGATCTCATTCCTATGAAATTGGGAAGTTTTGATGTTACCATCGGCATGGACTGGCTCAGCCAGCATCACGCTGAAGTGGTGTGCCACGAAAAATTCATTCTTATTCCTCTCGCTGACGGTCAGACACTACGTATCTTTGGGGAAACCCCTTCGAAAGGACTCAAATTGATGTCATGCCTTCAAGCCCGAAGTTATCTTCGCAAGAACTACGTCACATTTCTAGCTCACGTCGTCAAGAAGGGAGGCAAGGAGAGGAAGCTCGAAGATATTCCAATTGTGAAGGAATTCCCACAAGTTTTTCCCGACGACGTTTCAGGACTTCTTCCTGTGAGAGAAGTCGAATTTCGAATCGATCTTGTGCCTGGCGCTACACCGGTTGCAAAATCTCCTTATAGGTTAGCCCCATCCGAGATGCAAGAGCTGGCCAGTCAACTGCAAGAGTTGACTGACAAAGGATTCATACGTCCTAGCTCATCGCCTTGGGGTGCGCCTGTTCTTTTTGTGAAGAAGAAAGATGGAACGTTTCGCATGTGCATTGATTATAGAGAACTCAACAAGTTAACGGTTAAGAATCGCTATCCACTGCCTCGTATTGATGACCTTCTAGACCAACTTCAAGGCGCCACCTGTTTTTCCAAAATCGACCTTCGTTCTGGTTATCATCAGCTTAGAGTGCGCGAAGAAGATATCCCAGAAACCGCCTTCCAAACTCGCTATGGTCATTACGAGTTCATGGTTATGCCCTTCGGTTTAACCAACGCCCCCGCTGTCTTCATGGATTTAATGAATAGGGTATGCAAACCCTACCTCGACCGTTTCGTCATAGTCTTTATCGACGACATTCTTATCTACTCCAAGTCAAAATCCGATCATGAGCGACACCTTCGACTCATTCTTACACTCTTAAGGACTAAAAAGCTTTACGCTAAGTTCTCAAAATGCGAATTCTGGTTAGGAGAAGTACAATTCCTTGGTCATGTCGTCAATGACAAGGGGATTCATGTCGATCCTTCGAAAATCAAGGCAGTACAAGAATGGTAAGCGCCACGTACCCCTACCGAAGTTAGGTCATTTCTTGGCTTGGCTGGTTATTACTGACGCTTCATTGCCAATTTTTCCCGTATCGCCGTACCGCTCACGGCCTTGACTCACAAAGGAAAACCCTTCATTTGGGGACCTAAGCAAGAGGAGGACTTCCAAACCTTAAAGCAAAGGCTTTGTGACGCACCTATCCTTACACTCCCTAAGGGTTGCGATGACTTTGTGGTTTATTGCGACGCATCAAGACAAGGACTAGGCTATGTATTTATGCAAAGAGGAAAAGTGATAGCCTATGCCTCTAGGCAACTCAAAGTTCATGAGAAGAATTACACCACCCACGACCTGGAACTTGGAGCCGTTGTGTTCGCTCTCAAGATATGGAGACATTATCTTTACGGTACCAAGTGTGAAATATACACTGACCACAAGAGTCTCCAACATATCTTCAACCAAAAAGAGTTGAATATGAGGCAACGAAGATGGGTCGAACTTCTCAACGATTACAACTGCGAGATTCGGTACCATCCTGGCAAGGCAAACGTGGTGGCCGATGCGCTCAGTCGAAAGGGATATGCGAACTCTTTTCGTCTTCTATGTTCGCAAATCATAACCGATATCAAGGATCGAATCCGGGCAACCCAACATATCTCTGTAACGGAAAATGACGTACGCGATGAGCTGTCATGTGGAGCTGAACTCAAAATTGAAACCAAATCCGACGGTATTCTATATTATTTAAACCCCATATGGATTCCCGATCGCAAAAACCTTCGTGATTTCCTCATGAAAGAGGCAGACACAAAACCCGATACTCTGTACACCCAGGAGCCGATAAGATGTATCAAGACCTACGATACACCTACTGGTGGCCTGGCATGAAAAAGGATATCGCTGTTTTTGTTTCCAAGTGCCTTACATGTTCCAAAGTGAAAGCTGAACATCAAAGACCTTCAGGACTTCTAGTCCAACCCAAAATACCTGTATGGAAGTGGGAAAACATAACCATGGACTTCATTACCGGGTTACCTCGCACCTCTAATGGGTATGACACCATATGGGTAATAATCGATCGTCTAACAAAATCATCTCACTTCATTCCGATTCGCGAGGACTTCAAGAACGAGAAGTTAGCTCGTATCTACATCAGCGAGATCGTAAGCCGTCATGGTGTACCGTTAAGCATCATTTCAGACCGTGATGGTCGTTTCACTTCACGAACATGGCGAGCCGTACAAACCGCTTTGGGTACACGGTTAGACCTCAGTACCGCCTTTCACCCTCAAACTGATGGTCAATCTGAACGCACCATCCAAACCCTTGAAGACATGCTTCGAGCATGTGTCATAGACTTCAAAGGGAACTGGGACGCTCACCTACCTTTAGTCGAGTTTTCGTCCAACAATAGCTATCATTCAAGTATCGGCATGGTTCCTTTCGAAGCTTTATATGGTCGTAAATGCCGATCTCCAGTATGTTGGCACGAAATTGGTGAAGGGCAAATCACCATACCTGAATTGATTCAAGAAACAACCGACAAGATCCTTCAAATTCGAAACAATCTTCTAGCAGCTCAAAGTCGTCAAAAGAGGTATGCTGACAAACGACGAAAGCCTTTGGAATTTGGCGTTGGTGATCAAGTACTTTTGAAAGTATCACCGTGGAAGGGAGTGATTCGTTTTGGCCAGAAGGGCAAGCTAGCACCACGCTACGTAGGACCTTTCAAGATACTCGAAAGAGTAGGTCCTGTAGCATACAAGCTTGACCTACCAGAAGAGCTTAACAGAATTCATCCCACATTCCACGTATCAAACTTGAAAAAGTGCCTCGTCGACGAAAACCTCCATATCCCTCTAGAAGATATTCAAGTCGATGAATCGATGCACTTCGTTGAAAGACCCATGGAAATCATGGATTTCGGTGAGAAGCGTTTAAGGCGAAGTCGTATTCCAATCGTCAGGGTGCATTGGGAGTCAAAACGAGGACCCGAGTTTACTTGGGAACGTGAAGACTCAATACGTGAAAAATGCCCGCATCTTTTTCCGGTTACAACCACTACTTAAATTTCGGGACGAAATTTCTAAAGGTAGGGGATACTGTAACATCTGTGTAAAACGGGTTTCAAAAACCCGCACCATTTCCATTAATCAAGTGTATTATTTATGTTATTTCTAGTTTTTTATATACATAATTAATAATCTTAATGATATAATAAAATAATTAATCAATTTATAATTAATAATATCATATAATTAAATATAGATTTAGCAAATTAAATAAAATAAAAACACCAAAAAGGAGTAAACCGGGAATCGAACCCGGGTCGCCCGGGTAGTCACACGCACCAAACACCACTACGCTGCACACACATGATGTGTTAGATTTTGTATATCAATATATATACATAACCGGGCGGGAAACCTGCAACTATAACCGGAATTATCGCAAATCTTCCATGCGCCTTTCCTTTTCGAATTTCCGACAACTGTCATGGTTATATTAGGCAAACTTCAACCGCAACGGCTGTCATCTCCGCGGCAATCTATCAATCACCCGAATTGGTTTCCAAAACCGAAACCAAACCCACCTTTGTTTCAATCTATAAATACCTATCACAATCCCACACCCAAATTCGTTCAATTCTTTCTCCTCTAAACGCAAGTCTTCTCTGCTCAAAGTATTCCCCTTGTTTCACCAGAAATTGCAGTCGGCCGCCGGACATAACTCGCTGGGAAAAGACTCACTGCCGACCGGTAACAATCCTTTTCTTTCTAATTTAATTCGTATACTAATTCGGTAACTATAGGTATGATGATCAAGTATAATTAAGTTTTGAAATCAAGGAACGAGTTCTGGGTAAAATATTCAACGAAGAAGATGAAGAACAGTGTGTGTATATATATATATATTATAATTCAAAGTCTTAATCGGGTTAGACACACATGCAAACACAACACTCCTGTCTCCGGTTCGAGACTGATTCATGACCATGCGACGGTTTTTATTTTGAAGAATCTTATCATTTGGCAGTATGTAAATAAATATAATATAAAATCAAGTTTCATTGGGTTAGACACCCAGCCCAGTTGGTTGGATTAGGTGCAAATCACAGTTAAGGTCATGGGTTCGAGACCCTATTGGTACGCGGTTTAATCGATTCTTAAAACCTTTTTAATTTACTTAAACCATAAAAGATTTAAACCGTATATAAATATAATAGGAAGCAAGAGCTTAATGGGTTAGACACCCAGCCCAATTGGTTGGGCTGGGTGCAAAATAACATCAAGGACCCAGGTTTGAGTCCGCTCCCACTCACCGGCCTGATCATTTAAAACTTTTTAAAAATTTACCATTTTCTGAAGGAACCTAAACTGTGTAGAAGAATAATTAAAAACTAAATCCTAACAGGTTAGACACGTAGCTCAGTTGGAAGAGCTGCGTGCACGCAACCGCGAGGTCTCGAGTTCGAACCCGGTCACACGCAATCCAATCCCACAAAGAACCGGTCAGATCAACCTGTCAGATCTGACAGTTTTTATAAATATTGTTATTTTATTTATATTTATATTTTTATTATTAATTGTTCTATTTTATTTATTCTACTTTATGTTATTACTTTAACTTAAATATATATGTTCCAAAGGTTTTCAAATTCACAATAATAATCTAAAAATCCTAAAACAAAAGATTATAACTTAAATAATAGTTTATTTATTTACGGAATTACCACGTTATTATTTCTAGGTTAGTCCTCCTTCATCGGATAAATTCCCAACTCGTGCGCTCTTTTTACCACTCAAGAATACGCACCCAAGGTGAGTGAATCTCTACAAATTCCCCGTTTTAATCACGTTTTGGGGTGTATCATGTGTCGTACCATTCCTTATTTTATTTAAAAACTTGTGCTTATATCATTTTGTGATCAAATGTGTATTGGTTGTTGTGTGGTTTATATGTGGATTAAATTTATCATTTCAGTGCACTCATTTCATTAGGCTCATCAGTTCCTCGTGGGATACGGGTTGAGCATCAGGTGCCTCATCAGATCGGCTCCGTTTGATTGAGCATTAATCTCAGATACATCATCATTAATGTCATATATTCATTCAATGTGGTTTGTGATTGGTTACATATATATATTTGCTCACATGTGACATATGCACTAATCTTCTTTAATAAACAAAACAAGCAATTATTTAAAATGTTTTATCAAGGTTCACTCGCCAACTTTTGTTGACCCAAAATCTCCCCTGTTTTACACATGACACAGTGATCCAGTTGAGGAAAGAAACACTTAGGATGGCCTAGAAGAATAAACAAGTTATTGCGTTGGAATAAACATTTAGATTTGTTTTTTTTATTTGTATTTGTATGAATTTTGTTTATTGGATATTTAAATTTGTAATTTGAATTTAATAAATATGAAACTTCTTAATAAATATCATGAGCTTTGGTGATAACCCAATCATGCCCCGATTTTTATTCCGCTACGGGTCGGGGTGTGACATGTTATACTTATTCATATATTTATGCATTTGATACATTATACTTGAAAACTTGACTATACATGCAAATACATACCGATCATACTTCGTGCAAACTTTATACATGATGTCTATATTTTATCTCGTTCGTTTCATACATGTGAGAACATTAGAACATGCCTCCACATGCTTAGGATCTTTTATTTTTGCATAAAACATCATAATACACTACCTATACAAGGCCCTAATGCATCAAAACAAAAAAATAAAATTTTGGATTTCTGGACTGGGCCTTGCGGACCGCATGGGAGACCCATACGGTCCGCATGATAGTCTGGGCGGGCAGATTTGGGTTGGCTCGCGAATTATGCACGAATCCACACATCAAACTCTCCTCCAATGGCCTTTAACCCCTATTTAACACCTCTTAACCATCTCCAACCTTCCCCCTATAAATACAACCCATTTTCCAAGCTTTCTTCCACTTTTATCACCTTCTAATCTCTTCCAAATCCCTCCCAAATCACTCCAAAATCAGTTGCAACATCAGAATTCGGACAGATTCACCCTCTTGCACAAAATGAGCATAACTTGCTCATTTCTTAACGAAAATACTGAATTCTTCTTTCTAATTACTTGGATAATCCTTAGGTTTGAATCCACGGATTCTCCATAGAGAATCTAGAGCTGGAAATGCACCTAAAGGACTCCAAGCTTTCTGTTTGTTTCTAAACTCTTTCAAAACTTATCATTTCTTCATTCATCTTTGTGTTCTTGAGCTCCTAATCAAAGTTATGATTAGTGAGACTAACCAAAGTTGTTAAGCATGTAAATAGGAGTGTTTTAACACTCTAAACTTTCTGTTTTTTAAGAGCTTTAAGCTCGCAAGTGTTGCCCAAGTCAAGAACTTGAGGTTAGTGTGACTACAAGGGTAGCTTGGGCTATCCTACACTTAAGTCCACACAACACTTGATGTTTTCCATTCATCCTAAGTAGTTTGCTAGTTTAAAGTAACACAACCCCGTCTAGCCTTCGACGTGTGTCGACACCGGCTCACGGGGTTGTAGCTTACTTGGCTACTTAGTGTATAATAATGTATGTATTTCATTTTATTATTCTTGTACTTGTCCTTGACCCTCCTTGTTGTCTATGACAACTTGTGTAGTGGCGAACTCTTACGAGGTTCCTAAATGGATGGCTATGTCACCTACCTCCTACATGACTTCTATGATATCCATGAATGGACTTATACATATAACTATTGTAGTCTATATAATATATATGACTAAACTGAAACCTTGATAATGACTATATAATCATGTGTCAAGTTACTAAGTTTACTCACTAATAGTATTTAGTTACGATTCTAATAGGTGTATAACCTATGAAATCACATAAACCCTTACGGGTTCCCATAGCGTCAAAACGAGTGCTAGACCTTAGTGAATCTTTTGTATACATACCTTGTTATGCTTTATTTTCAAAATCCCGAAACTTCATAATCATCCAACTACTCACACCCATGTTTTCCTCTTGTAGGATAACTCGGTGTTCACCCCACAACATCAACAACTCTTCACGGAATTTGCTAATCGGAACGCTTGCAAAACCGTGAGTATACTCGAACCCCTTTTTACGTTTACCACTTTTGGGGTGTAACATGTTTACCTATCATAACAACACTAAACTTATGCTTTATGTACTTGCACGAACAATCCATTATACATGAACCCTTTGATACGTATGTTATGCTTATACTAGGACCGAATGTATGTGACACCATAGTCATTAGCTTATTGTGTGACTCCATTTGGCATGTATAGCGCTATAGGAGTAACGCACCGCCCGTGAACGTGTGGTCATGTTGAATTATTTATACTAGTTGCGTAAACAGAGGGTTGACTAGAAATATGGCGTGCCTTGTATTTGCTCGTATGTAAATTTAGTTGCCATGTGGATTTGTTTAAACTTATGCTTATACGTATGCTATGCTCAAACTTGTGTACTCGCCTTTGCTTTTGCATTGAACTCGTATTTTAAACATGTTACAGTTTGAGAAGGTTGATGACATGAAAACCAAGTAGCAATGACGCTAGATACACATTTAGACGTTTAAGCTTATTATTGTTGTATCAAATTTTGTCTTGGTTAATGTTGTATATGAATTTTCCCTTGTAATGTATGACAATTTATGTATGAAATGAAATCCGGTTTAATTAACTATTGTCACTATTAGTTATGAGCGATAAGCAATCTTTTTCGTCCCGCCTTGATGTTTCCGCCATCGGTTAGGGTGTGACAAGTGGGCGGCAACCAGAGGTGATGGTTGGCAATGGAGAGGAGAGAGGGGGCAATGGATCGAGAGGTTTCAATATGTGTGTGTATATATAATATGTGGTTTTTCTAGGATTTGGTTGTCGGCTAGGATTTGTCAGGTAAAGGTAAAGGCTGAAGGTGGTGATGGTGGTAGGTGGTGGTGGTTGGTGATGGAGAAGAAAGGAGAAAAGAGAGGATATATAGTATTTGTATGTGTTATGTATATATAGATAGAAATATATAATATATGTAAATTACTAAAATACCCTTACTTTTATCCTTAAAATTACGAAAATACCCTTCTAGTTAACATACAAGATGGATGAGATTTAAGGCCAGGAGCAAACTGGCGACAAAATCGAAACACCAGGGAGGAAATTGGCCCTTTTTAAACCAATGGGGTAAAACCACTAAAAAGACAAAACTGCAGGGAGCAAAACGGAAGTTAACTCTATTTTCTATGTTATTAAATACTGAAAATCAGATTTATTTTATATGGAGACTAGGTTATAACCTCGTGTATTACACGGGTTAAGTAAATAAGAAATCAAATAGTTAATAATGAAGATTTAACAATTATAAAACGATATTTTTAAGACGTTTTTCTGATATCCAAACAAAATTTTGTGTCATTTATGATCAAAACTTGTGATGTTTGCCAAGTTTATAAATATAAAAGCATTTAAACCATCTATTAGAAGACAAACTGTATCATCGACTTTCTCACGAGTTTTAACAGTCACGTGAACATACATTTAATAACCTAAGTTTTATTTAAATAATAGTGGTCTTAATTTATTAGCTCTAAAAAAGTTTGAAATGTCCATATTAGTCATATAGCAATTAGCCAATTAGATAAACTTATAGATACAAAATAATATTTAAATTAATTAGATAAGTATAAATTATCGGTAATTATTAAATTATATAACTTTAAATTAAATATCTGGACGTGAGTTCCATATTAAAAAGATGGTTGTTTTTAGATAAATTTATTAGTATGAAAATGTAGTTATTATTCTTCTTACATTTTTAATATATTAAATAAAGAAATAATTTGTTAAGCAAGAAAATCGTTTCCTTCACCCTCGTTATGAAAATGCTCGATATTTGTTTCAATTATTAAGATATAATCTATAACCTAGTAATTAATATAAATAAATAATAAGATATTCTATGGAACTTTATCCATAATTTTCTTAAATGTTTGAAACATATATTAAATTTAATAATTTAAATTAAATAATAATTATCTACCATTAAGGAGTTAAGATATAATTTATAACCTAGTAATTAATATAAATTAATAATAAGATATTTTATGTAACTTTATCCGTAATTTCTCAAATGTTTGAAATATATATTAAATTTAATAATTCAAATAAAATAATAATTATCTATAATTAAAGATGGTCTAGAATAATGATAAGTGTTCATTTATTGGTTTCTTTTATTATATAGTATAGAACTAGATATAGATATAGATTACAATGAAAATGTTAATGATAAAACTACCAAACTAATGATAGATATAAACAACTAATGCTAATGATTAAAACACAAAAAAACTATCATAACATTCAAACTACGTATAAAATAATGACTAACTAACAAAGTTAAAGATAAGTAATAACCAAATAATAATAATAGTTAAGATAGATGATAATCTTTGGTTATAGATTCGTATACAAACTATAGATAAAAAAAATAGTAACTAACAAACAAAATTAAATAAACTTTCTCTTATACAAATCAAGGAAACATCAAACAAACTACTAACTATACAACACAAAGGAATATCCATCCACTTATGTTAAATAAAATTGGAATATAAATTGTTCTATATGCCTTGTTACACAAAAATAAAAAATAAAAATAAAATTACAACTACTAGAAACTCTAGAAAGTAATATTAATCACATACTTATACACACAAGAACCCAAAAACAACACCTAGACACTCACAGAACAGAAGCCAGGTGTGGAGAATCAGAATCATATCAAACCCAAACAATAATGCAATGGATGCTCAAAACGACGTCGATATGATGGATACCGACGCTCCGGCGATGCCACCTCCTCCTCCGTCTAGTTCGCCGGAATCTTCTTCACTTGAAGTCGTTAGAGGATTACTCACAGTAGCTCGCCAACTCATTGATCAAGGCAAACCTTCCGAAGCTCTTCAAGCAGTAATTCTCGTTATCGTAACTTGATTTCTCGTTATTTTTTGTTCGTTTTTCTCCGATTTGAATGCTGTTAGGAGTGTTTGTTGTGGAAAATTTATAGTTTGAAAGTTTGATGTGATCGAATAGGAATTTGATATTGATTTTGATTTTGATGATAATTTGTGAGTAATATGATCCGGTGCATTTGTTGTAGAAATTGTTGATTAACTGCAAATTGAAGTTAAATTTTATCAATCTAGGTTTTTTTTTTATTTAAAAAAAATCTAGGTTTTTTTTATTTAAAAAAAAATTCTAGGTTTTTCTCTGATTTGAATGCTATATGAAATATATGTATGTGATAGAAAACCTATAGTTCGAGTGTTCGAGGTGATCGAAAAGCAATTTTGAATTGATTTTGAAGCTAGTTCATGAGAATATGATCCGGTGCGTATGTTTTGTTTTTTTGCAGAAATAGTTGATTCGCTGCAAATGAAGTTTGAAATATTTTATCAATCTAGGTTTTTCAATGATTCGAATAGATAGGGAAACCTACAATTTTGACTGTTTGATGTGACCGAATAGGAATTTTCTTATTGATTTGAATGTTATATGAAGCATATGTTATAGAAATTGTTGATTCGTTAGAAAAATAAAGTTTGATTTTCTTATCGGTTTAGGTTTTTCTCTGATTTGAATGTATATGAAGTGTATGTTATAGGAAAACCTATAGTCTGAGTGTTTGATGTGATCGAAAAGGAATTTCAAATTGATTTTGATGCCAATTGTTGAGCAATATGATCTGGTGCATCTTTTTGTTTGTTGCGGTAATCGTTGATTCACTGCAAAATAAAGTTCGAAATATGTTATCAATCTAGGTTTTTTTCGGATTCGAAATTTCGAATGCTATGTGAAGTGTATGTTATAGAAAAACTTACATTTTTGACTGTTTGATTTGATCGAAAAGGAATTGTGGATTGATATGATCCAGTGCATTTGTTTTGTTTGTTGCAGAAATCGTTGATTCGAATGCTATTTATATTATAGAAAAACTTACAATTTTGGCTGTTTGATGTGATCAAAAAGGAATTTGATATTGATTTTGTTGCTAATTCAACATGATCGTTGATTCATTGCACTTGAAGTTCGAAATTTTCAGTTAGGATTTTTCAGATTCGAATATGAATTTTGCTTACGTTAGAGTTTTCCTTTTTGATTCCAGATCCATTTCTTATTGTTGATTTAAATTTCTAGGAATATTTTGTGTTGGTTTTAAACTCAAATTGACCGTATGCTTTTAGAAATGTTTAATATGCCATCAATGTGAACCAGATTGAATATGCTTGACAATTCAAAGTTTTCGAATCCCGGTTGTAGCATGATCAGATGAACTTATATATTGTTGAATAGTTCCCGTGACATAGGGATGTAACGGTTATATACACACACGGAAGTAATCAGGTTTTGTGTTCTCATATATAGCCCATTTAATACACGTGTCGTGTTCCTGTGACCAAATTAATTAAACATGCATTAAAATGAGACGATATCACTGTTTTTAACAGGTACTGACGGCGATGAAAGCCAAAGGAGGTGAAGCGGCTGCTCTACAAGCACTAAACCGAGTTAAAGAACTCTACAGAAACAAAATACACGAAACAACCGCTGCTGATGAGCTGGCATCATTATTTGCCGAGTTCGCGATTGCCGAATCTTTACAAGCGATTCCCGAGCCACCATCTACATCTAATAACGCCCCGGGCCCACCATCTCTTGAACCAGATGCTACCGGAACTTCAATACTTGCAGAGAGCGGAAGAAAGCAAGTTGTGATTGATGCGTTCTCTGATGGCAGTAGTTTTGTTTGTCAACAATGTGGCGGTCTTGTTAGCAATGACCGCAAAGATGAGCACTATGCATTTTGGTGTGTTACTCGTTCATGAGATTTTACATGTGAGATTTTACGCGTGGGTTTCATGGTGTAATAGAATATTTGTAAGACGAGATTCGTTTCTGCAACAATAAACTGAGATAAGAAAAGGGTGTACAACTTTCGTTAGGTTAGCTCTTCTATTCATTTTTTTTTTCAAATATATGATCTAAAACACCTATATTGCATAGATTTTCTGTGTGCTGATGGAAATTTGCGGCCCGTTGAGTTGTTTAGAATCCTTATCGGTCGTGAGTTTGAATCTTGTATTTGGAGTTGTCTTTCTCATATTGTCTTACAAGAATCGGGCTTTCTCATTTGATTTAGAAATGAGTCGATTTGGGTTTATACTTAACGGCTTAACTTCGAATACTTTGAGTTGAGACGCGAAGCATATTTAAGTGCTACTAAAAATATTAGATTTATATCTCACAATATAGTTAGTTATTTATGAAATTTAAGACAATATGAACAAAATAATGTTCAGAGTAGATAACCGATCTCTCATCTGATGATGTTACGTTACTCAGTTCAACTCTATTTGTGACCTTTTCTCGTATGTTTTTATCTTCTTGGGTAGATAATCGATCGGCGAGTTGTTTAATAACAAGTCAAGTCAAAAATCATTTTCATTTGGATAGTGAGTTGTTTTTGTAATAAGTCAAGTAAGAATCATAATCGAACTGGGGGAACTTGCCAGGATGGCTTGGTAAGAAAGCAAGCAATTATGTAGGCGCCTGCTTATGCATGGCGTTTTCGAGCAAATAATTATGAAATCCGGTCTGACTACCCGGTCCGGTTCACCAGATCAAATGGCTTTACAGTCCATCATGGAAATATTGCTGAAAACATGTATAGATTCGTATATCCACCATTCATCAATGTGTCATCAAGGTAAATAACTTTATTAAGATCCTTTATATGAATGTGAAAGTATATATAGGTTGTGAAGTAGAAACACTCTAATGTTTTAAGTAAAGGAGTAGCTGTCGGAGTCGGGTGGAAGGGAGCTTTCGGATTCGATACACAATGTATAGAGAACAGAGCTTGTTAACCCTAACGGGTTAAGCTAATGAGCCTAACCGTAACATATTCTAACAGAAGAGGATATTAAAAACACTCTTGACGAGAATTACATGTTATGTTTGTATCTTTTGTTGTCATAAACGAATGAACCCTTTTAATACACGTAGTGATACATAACCTACTTCTAAATAATCGATACAACTAGCCAAAAAAAAAAACAAAAAAACACATCTACAAGTTTTCTAGACCCCAAGAAAGACATCAACAAGTGCCACAGAATATACAACACCGACTTATTAAACTCGGTGTCTTCTATGATGATACATGGCTTCCGGTACAGCTTGTGAACGCGGTTTTGATCTCATCATTGTTTCATCGCTGTGTCGTATGAGTTCCGAAAGTCTCCATGGTTTTTGCCACTTCCATTTGAATTGCAGTAGCCATTGATGATGACTCCGCTTCCACCTCCACAATTTTCCAGGTGGATTCGCAAGCACTGGTGACTTCTTTAGCGACATGTGACCCACCGGAACCATCTGTTATTTTCAAGATTATTATTTCAGTAAACTAGAGCTATTTAGAAATGTTAAATCTGTACTAAGGTCACTTACGAATTATGGTCTAAAAAGAATATGAAACAAACCTTTCGTTTATGGTCTAAAAAGGCTGCTGATTCCCGGACCGAACCACTGGCTATGCCTGCAGTGTATTTGAGCTGTTTGGGTGCTGGAATAGAGCTCGGGGATAAAGGATCGCTCATCTCATCAGCCACATGTTTCAATGAATTATGGGAGTTTCCCTGTTTTTAACGAAAATCATAAAAAACACCGTCTTTCAAAGATAGCATACTAATAAGGGTGTTTGAATGTGTGTTTTGAACACGATTTTGTATAAATAAATAATTATTATATTTATAATAAGAGTAAAATGCCATTTTCGTCCCTGAGGTTGGGCAGTTTAGCAATTTCGTCCAAAGGTTTGTTTTTTCCGCATTTGGATCCAAAAAGTTTGAAATCTTGCCATTTTCATCCGACTCGTTAACTCCATCCGTTTTTCTTCGTTAATTCAAGGTATTACCGTCTTTTTAAACATTTTTTTAACTAAACTCAAAACGCTATAAGAAATAAAGATCCACCTCTGTTGACTTTATTGGTTTAATAAAAAAATGTCTAAAAAGATGGTAAATGGATAGAGTTAATGAGTCGGATGAAAAAGGCAAGATTCCAAACCTTTTGGATCCAGAAGCGAAAAACAAACCTTTGGACGAAAGTCACAAAACTGGCATTAATAATGATATGAGATCTTACAGAAGGTGATGAAGCCAATGCAACGGTTTGCTCCCTTACTTTAAGCTCCTTCTCAACTTCCTTTCGTTTCAATTCACTTTGTCTTAGTAACCCCACAAATTCTTCCTCCATTTCCTTCATTTCAAGATCCTTTTCCAATGACTGACACCTGTTCTCGATAATAATAAGTGAAATTTTTGTAAAAGATGAAATGAAGTGTTTTTTTATGTTTAACTTACCTTGCATGTGCAAGGGAATTAAACATATATTGTAGTAAATTCTTTGCATCTGCCATTGACCGCAAGTGGTTCCAACGACCACGACTCGCAAAAGCGCGTTCCCGTTCTTCTGCCTCCGATAATTGCGAAGCCATTGATACAAGTGAATTTGATGCAATGCTTAGCATGCTCTCCAATGATGATATTCTTGACATTCTTGCATTTGGTGACAAAGAACATGCCCTTAAAGACATAAATTACGCCACCCAACATTAGTTCCTCTGGTCAAAGTAGGTTGAGTAAAATGCCATTTACGTCCTTGAGGTTTGGCCAATTTTGCGACTTTCGTCCAAAGGTTTGTTTACAGCATCTGCATCCAAACGGTTTGAAATCTTGCCATTTTCATCCGGTTCGTTAACTTAAGGGCAACTCGGTCTTTCACTTTATGTAAAAAGACCGAATACCCTCAAAAAACTGAATTGCCCTTTAAGTTAAAAGACGAAAATACCCCTGGCTGAACGAAGAAAAATGGACGGAGTTAAGGAGCCGGATGAAAATGGCAAGATTTCAAACCTTTTGGGTCCAGATGCGGAAAAAAAAACCTTTCGACGAAAATCACAAAACTGGCCAAATCTTAAGGATGAAAATGGCATTTTACTCAAAGTAGGTTGCTCCGGTCAAATTTTCCATTTCAAAAAAATTGTAAATATTTGGTGTATTTCATATTATTACAATTCTGTATCACTAAGAGAAAATGTAATTTCTTTAGCTCAGACATTGTAATCTTGGCAATTTTCCAAATCTTCTAAATTTTATCTGTTTGACTTGTTATTGATAAACTAAAACCCGAAATTAACCTGTTTTCATACAAACGGGTTGAGTTTGCCACAAGATATAACTCAATTATTGTCCAAGAAAAGAAGTACAAGAAATTACAATTATACCTAGAGAAACCATTCTTTCCTCTTGGAGGGCTAACCCCTTTTGAAGCAAATTCATCAACTTGTCTGAGAACCGCTAGTTCTTCCACAAGTGCAGCACGCCTGCAGCAAAACATACAATTATTATTCCACTAAAATTAAAAAGAAAACACATTTTTTTCACGATTTATCTTATAAAATAGGGATAACGTATGTATCTTGCACCTTTTATACCAGGTTCAACTAAAGACATGCCACATAACAAAATTTCCCTTAATTTCTTTTAAAAAGAAAAGAATTACAACATTCATTGTCCCTGTATAATATTAGTAGTTAGTTACATACACTTGGCTTTGTTTCTTGTATTCGTGTCGAACTTCATGTACGTTCACCATCACTTCAAGCTCGTGATCAAGCCAACGCTGCAACGCCTTCTCATTGTTCTGATAAAAAAAATGTTACTTCAATTTGGAAGTTTATAAATCATGGATATCAAAACGACATAATAACAACTAGAGATATACCAGTCCATTTGCTCCATTCCCATTGCTCGTCACTGTAACACACAATAGCTCAGTTAGAAAATAATTAAAAAGATTGGTGAGGGATGATTTCTGTACTTTTGAACAAACCACACAGACCAAAAATGTAATTTTGTAGCAAGAATATACCTGAGTTCTCACGGGTAGACTTTCGGGCTTCTAGCAATTCTTTTAATCTCTTAGTTGCCATTGCAGCCTCTTCTGTCTTCCTTTGAAGAACCTGCAAGTTTTTCAAAAAGTAATAATTAATAAGTTAAAAACAGGAAATTTTAATTTTGACGAGTGTGAATAACTAAAAAGTGAATACAAAAGGTACTAAAAATTCTCACCATTTTTTGGCGTTGATTGAGAGCCTGCAATTTGTGTCTTTCGTATTCATTCCTCCTCCCTTCCTTCTTTAGCTGCAGTTAAATAAAAAAATTTATTTCATTTTAATAATTCAGATAATATACAATAAAAACCAGAAAAAAAAAATAACTATGTACCTGCAGTAATTCTTTCTCGCGTGATGCTTTCCACTGTCTAAATTGTTCAGCTTCTTGTTTTATCTTGTTTTGTAATTGAACCTATAACCACATCAAATTAGCAGAAAATATATATATTGAGTGACCCAAATCAACTCATTTTCTTTAAACTATCATGATATTCAAGAAAATGTTTCAAATTTTCTCACCTTTTGTGCCTTGATGAATTGTATTTCATCTTGTAATCTTTTTGCCGCTTCATCACTCTTTTGTTTTTGCCTCGAAAGCTGAACTTGACTCTCTTGTTTCTTCTTAAGTTCCTGAATCTGAGATTTGCATAAAATTTAAAACGATTTCAATTACTGCAAAAAAATTTTGATCGACTACATCTCAATCCAAATGGGCATGATAATTTATCGACTTCTAACCTGTGATTCAAGAGACTTCAATTTGTGCGAGTGTAAATCTTGCATTTTTTGTGTTTGACCATCTGAAGAAGCACAAAGGTTTTCAACTTCAGCGAGCAATCGATCCCTCTCCATCTGCATTATAAAGAAAATAAAATATTTTTAATTTGATACAACTTGCAATATAGTTAGTTCATGTTTATGTTCATATTCATATTCATATTTATATTTATACCTGCACTGCCTGTTTTTCCTCCTCGAGTTCCATTAATTTCTTTCCAAAATGTTGCTTAAGAGTCATGGTATCAGATCCTTCAAAAAGTCTCATCTCCGACTACAAAAAGTCAAGTACGTATATATATAATTAATACATAAAAGTTCATACAGAAAATAAAATAAAATAATAGATTGGCATACCTCTTTTTGTTCTAAACGCGTATTTAACTCGTGTAACTCCTTGTCCATAGAGTCTTGGCGAAGGGTATGCTCCAATTCTTTAGCTGCTTCTTCCTCTATGACACCCGAATCACCTTTATATATATATATATATATATATATTTTTTTTTTTCAATAAATCAATAAGGATAAAGAACCGAGTAAAGTACACGGATGGTCCCTGTGGTTTATCAAAATTTTAGATTTGGTCCCTAGCTTTTCAAAAGTACACGGATGGTCCCTGTGGTTTGCACTTCGTAACGCATTTAGTCCCTAATCTGGACATGCTAACACCTTTAGATTTGTTGGCTGGGGACTAAATGCGTTACAAAGTGCAAACCACATGGACCATCCGTGTACTTTTAGACATCTAGGGACCAAATCCAAAATTTTGGTAAACCACAGGGACCATCCGTGTACTTTACTCTAAAGAACCAAATATGTAGCAAGATTCACCCAATAAATGTTTCTAAAACGGGTTGATTCTTAACCCAATAACCTAGTTATCTAATTCAACACTTTTGGACAAAAACTGTTTTGGGTCAAACCACCTTGACCGAAATTAAAAATTGCCCATTCAACGAAGCTAAACTTAGACGAGGAAGAAAACCGACCACTTTCACTCATCGGATAATCAGATGAATCCACACTTTGCAAACCCCTTTTAAGCCCTTCATTTTTCATGCAAAAGGAATCAGCAACCTGCCATTGGCACCAAGTCAAATGAGAATACGATTCTTGAAGTGTAACTTATTATGTTATTAATGATACCAAAAGTTATTATCGGTTACATACTTTGGCAGAAACCTTTTCAGATTGATCAATACCATCACATCTCATACGGTACTCATGAAGTTCTCTGCGTAGATCTTGATTAGTAGCTTCAAGCCAAGTGATTCGATCCCGAAGACGCTGATATAAGTTCGTCAAAGAAGTTTTAAAAAAATGTGAAACATAAAGTATCGTTATATAATGCAACTACAACAAATTAGTGTTTTTTCTTTAATTTAACCTGTAATTCAACAGAAGAATCTCCACCACGAGCACAAAGTTCGGCTTGCAAGAATTCTAATTGTTGGCGCATCTTTAACATTTCATTGGACACTGGATCCCTGTTCACCTGTTCATTGGTTTAATAGAAAATTAATATATTGTTCTATGGATGATCTAATAAAAACGGTTTAGGAGGTTCATGCATTTTGACTACACTTTGGTTGACTTTTGACCTGTCTTAATGGGGTTTCCTTTTTAGCTTAATTTTTACAACTTACCTGTTTGACCCATTGGAGATTAGTGTTTAATCATAAACGGGTCGAAACCTCTAAAGAATGTAAAAAGAAATAAAATATATACTATACTCTTACCACTGGCTTATTTTGGATATTCCTAGCACGGTTTGCATACTTTAGTGTGTTGAGAGTTTCCTCAGCATTTATATCAGCAGGACTAACACAGGCTGAAAATGAAAAGAATTAACGTTTCATTAGTAACAAAGACGTCAAATGAGCTTCAATGCACCAGACAAAAACAAAACCAAAGATTTCCTTAAAACTAAAGAGGGAGATGTTACCTATCATAACGGTTCTGCTGTTCCCACCAAGTGAATCCTGCAAATTTGGAAACACATCGGTTAAACGAAAGCAAGAATCTAGTTGAAGTTTATATAAGTTTAGACGATAGCATGTCCAACCTGCAACAGCCGAGTAAGTTTACTATCTCTGTACGGAACATGAGCACCTTCTTTCCGTTTTTTCTCATCACCAAGGGCACTAATGACATTTCCAAGTGCAAGAAGACCCTTGTTAATATGAACTCCTATTCAATAAATGTAGATTATCAGACACGTTTGCTCTAAGCAGTAGCAATATTAAAAAAAGATATCATGTTTTTAGTAATGGGACAAAATTCAGGTTGTAACATATCATTTTCTAGTATGAGAAAATAGACTCCCGGCAACTTTTAACATGCTTGACTTGTGACTTGTTAACCTTTAAGTTATTTTTATTTGACCCGTTTGAGATAAAGCACAACCCATTCATAAGTACCATCTTTACCCACCTTCTTTGAAGCGCATGCCATCAGAACCTGTTCTTTTAGCTCGTTCTGATCCAGCAAGATCAACTAAATGCAACTTGGCACAAAGATATTCATCACACATGGAATCATTTGAGTTCGGCTTGCTCATTTGTTCTAATGTGATTGTAAATATTGCGTGTGAACGGCTGCATTAAGAGTTCAAATGAAATAATAAAGAACAATTCTTGCAAAATTTAGAATTTTCAAGAAAGTATAAAATATATTTGGGTATTAAGTATTAACCTTGATTGATTATTCATATTTGTGCTCCCGGTTGCCCGACTTAACGATCCATGCTCTAAGCAATCGCTCATTTCTTTTAGGGTTTTAACGCTACATTCTGTAGTACCCGCAAGTGTTATGACACCACTGGACGTTTCACGAATTTGTATTGGTGGTTTCCCGGGACTATTCGTTTTCCCGTTCTGCCCATTTGTTAGCTCCGATTTGTTATCCAACAAGTCCCGTACTTCCTCTTTTAGAATCTTCACATAAAAGTCCATTAGTTAGACTTTTGAGTGAAAATAATATTAAAAGTTTTACATATACCAAAAGAAAAGTTTACTTCAACACACCTCAATGAAGGAAACATGCAATTGAAACTCTATTTGATGCTGTAAAGATTCAATCTTGTTGAACAATGCATTCATGGCTTGAGGAATAAGCCCTGTTTGGCACCCGTCTTTAAATCCAGTACCCATGGTGTATGTCTTGCCCGAACCCGTCTATAACATTAAAAATGTTAATCTCTAGCATTTGGACAAATATCGTTCCGATTCAGATTATCTAACCATTTACGGGACTATTATCAGATTCAGATACCTGGCCATAAGCTAGAACGGTAGCGTTATACCCTTGAAACAGACCATCAACAAGAGGAGAAACGCACTCTTCGAACATGGCTGATGGTGGGGAGCCGGTGCTACCATACACATGATCAAAAGTGAAAGAATGTGTACCAAGTTGCACCTGCAACACATCCAAAGAGTAAGGGACATAAATATAAGTGCGCATTCAATACAAATCAACTTTAAGCAAAGAACCGCAGATGCTGTTACATAAACGCGCCGCCTTATGTATCACAGCCACGCAACATCTACTGGTGTTTATACGGTTTACACCCAGATTCATCAGGAGAGATAAAGAGAGAAAAGTGACAACTGTTTATAGATCATGATTGATGACTAAAACATACAATATGTATGTCTTTATACAATTCTCAAAATTCTCAGCTTAAATTCGGTTATGTATTGAAAATCCTCTGTAAATATGTTATGTAGTTAGGTAAAATCACCATACAAACACGAAAATAAATCATAATTATGCAAGAAATTTCCCAATTTTTGAGTTAAAATCACAAATAATATTCGGTTTATCTCATAACCATCAGAATTACTTGCCTATCGTAGAAAACATGCATTAATTTCTGAATAATTCCTCAAAAAAATATAAATAAATAAATAATCAAAAACTTAATATTCAATCATGCTAGATTAACCGAGAACCAGAACCAGCACCAAACCAAACCCTAAGCAATCACATGAATGCATCAATTCACACCGAGATCTACAAGATCTCCAATCAAACAAAAAACTGTGCATAATCAACGAACAAATTCATCATATTCAAAGCAACAATGCACAAATGCATGAACAACAACAATCAACCTGAGGTTTTCCAGGTACAACGGTGACACAATCCTTACACGCTTGAAGCTTTTCATCTCCGATAAGCGGCCGTATATGTACAGCTACCTTCACACAACAATCCTCCGCCGTAGTCGCCGTCGCCGGAACCATCGCCGGAACCGGAACCGCTTCCATTAGTGAAACAGAAGCAATAATAATAAATTGTCACAAAATGAATGAATGAAAATATATATTGAAAGAGTAATTTTATGGAGCCCTAGAAAGTGAGTCAGTAACCTCAAGCAACCAAATCATCCAACAAATACCAGTGTGTATGTGTGTGTGTGTGACTGTGTGAGAGAGAAATATTAGGAGAGAGAGAGAGAAAGGGTAGTTTGGGGAAGAAGATGTCGGAGTGTGTGAGTGTGTGTGAACTGGAGAGTGGATTTATAAACTTATGAGACACTCTTTCCGAAAATGCCCTTCAACGGCTTTTGTTGCCCGCGTTTTCATATGTGAGTTTACGGTTTTGTCCTTGTGTTTTCCCGGGAACAATTAATAATGAGTGATTGTTAAAAAGAAAAAAAGAAAAAGGAAAAAAAAAGAAAGAAAGAAAGTAAAAGTAGGTGGATAACAATAAAACAGCGCAGTGCCACGTGATTTGTGAATAGGATTCCCACGCGATGAAGAGGTCAGGCACGTGGACGTACACCTTCCATGTTTGTATACATGTATGTTTATGTATTATATGTATTGTGGTGGAGAAAAAACCGGTTTGTAACTCGAACCGAAGTTGGTTGTAACCGGTTGACACACAAATCGGTTCCAACCTGATTGAATATGTAGATTTGAAATTGGTTTGTAATCTTCTTTTGTAAGCCGGTTTAAAGCAGTGAACGGTAAAAGGCGATCAAAATTGATTTGAAACCTGTAAAAAGTTTAACTAGGCCCAATCGATAACTTACAAAACTCAAACATGTTTGAACCTGATATTAGTTTTGATTTTTTTGTTGACCAACCTGAACCGGTTCTAACCCAATTGAACATGTAGGTTTAAGACTAGTTTTAGAAACTCTCATGGAAAATCGGTTTGAGCTAGACTCGAAAGGGTAAAAAACGATCAAAACTAGTTTGAACATGAATCAAACCCGATCAACCAACAGACACAATCTGAACTGGCTTGAACGAGAAACCAGTGTTAGACTTTTTATTGACCGATGTGAACCGATTTAGGGTTTAAATCTGATTTGTGCACTCTATGTATGTGTCTATGTTATGATGTATATACACACCTTCCGTGTGTATGTATGTATGTGAGTTATGACAGCCATTTCATACATGTCATGATGTTGATTTTGATGTATCCTAGTCATAAATAGAACATGGTAACCACAAAAGTTGAATTTAATAAGCAGCTTCGGTGTTTAATGTTTTTCTTAATTATTATTATTTTTATATAGTTATATAAAAAAGGTTATCTATTATGAGTAAATATTTATTAAAGATTTGTAATTATTTTTTTCAACTATAGAGAACTAATTTATTAAGAATTAAATAATAGATTGTAAAGAAAGTCAAGGAAATATAAGGACTTTAAAAAAATTTATATAACATTCATATCCTTTTTTTCTAATTATAATTTAAGTTCATATTTGGAATCGTATCATCAAATCGCGAATGGCTACGGATTACTTGTTTTAAGGTTTAGGTCAGGAGAGTTTAATGTGTTTTATGTTTATTAAGGCGGAGAATGACATGACGATATTAATATAAATGAGAAAATACAAAATATTATGTATTTTTAGTGGTTATGTTTGATAATATGAACAAATAGGACATTGTGTAAGTTTTTTTTTTTTTTTTTTTTTGAGAATATGTGAAACCATATCTTATAGCAAGGTAGAAATCTCCTAAATTAGAGATTTTATTCTTGATAACTGGTATAAATCCAAACACAATACGACACAAAATAAAGTTTTGGATTAATTGGTCTAATCTATTTGATAAGTAGGTAGTATACGGATTGACATGTCTAATTAAACTAATAAATAAATTATGTGCGAGTTGTGTAAATACATTACATGCCGTTCAGGAACGATTCATATCTAGTTATAAGGTTTTAAGCGCGTATGATATGGAATACCTTTTGTTTTGTGTTTATGTTCTAAAGAATTGAATGAATATTTTTATTCTTAATTGTGTGAATCATGCTTTTTAATAATATACTTTGTGTAATCATAAGTTCTGGCTTAATTTAATTATTGTGTTCTTTTATTTATTTTTCATTTTTTCTTAGATATAATTACAATTTTATGGTGGAGAGTCGTAGTTTCTATGAAAGGAGGACCCACGTGCCGCCTCTTCTTTGTGACGTGGATAAAATGAAAGCAAAAGGATAAACTTTTACCAAACAATGCTGTTATAGTTGTAGAATTTATGCATGATTTTTTAAGACATAAATATATAATATATCGATTATTGATTAATAATTTACAAAACAATATTTGATATTGTTGTAGAAAGTTTATGCATCGTTTGTTCTTTTAAGACATAAATATATTGAACATAATATTTTACAAATAGTCTTCTTCTTCTTCAGAGTAGGGTTGGGTCAAATCGGTAAAGCCATTGAAGTTAAGTTGTGGTTCCCCTTAAAGTCAAGGGTTCGAGCCCTGTCAAAAAATAGATTTAGCATAATTTTAAGTCGTTAAAAGATAGTCGAAGAAAAAAATAGCTAGGGGTTTAGAACACGAACCAAAGTGTTTCTAGCCAAGTGACAGTGACGTTGAGATTTTGGAGTAGGATTATAGAAGGCGTGTGTGTGTATTAGCCGTTAAAAATAAATCTAAACATGAAACATTTATTTTTCCATCAAACTCAAATTAAATAACGCTTAAGCGATTAGACATCTAGAAACACAAAGCTCGAGATTTGACACTCAAACAAACATGTTTCAAGCATATATGTAGAGTCGTTTTTTAACATGATTTTATCCCAACCTAATAAACTCAGTGGTTTGCATATTTGTTACATCCTAAAGAATGAACAAAGTCGGACGTTTTTCATAAAATCATGATACATAAAGCGAACATGAATATCAATACAATAAGTTAAATAACACATTTTATAAAATATATTACCGTTTTACCGTATAGTTTAACAAGGGTGTATATATACACACGTGTATCAACACAACTTTTTTGGAAGAATAAAAATTAAATATTTTTTTTTAAGTTGAATTTATGTCCATCCTAACCTTTTATATGGTGAGATATTAACTTTTATAAGAAAGGTTAACGGTTGTTACTTTTAATGTACATGATCCAGCAAAATGACACACTTAAAAAAAGAAGTTTAGGTGTGATGTTTTAACATGCCTATATGACACATAGAGTAGGGTTTGCTTTAAAGATGACACTATGAATCTATGATGTTTTGTTACTTCCATTATTGGCAAACCAAAAGAGTTTTGAAAGGGTAGGAGTTACTAAAAAGTTATGATTTTGTTTCATGTTATTGTCAAAGGTGTAAACGAGATAAGTCTATACCATTCTCAACTAAGCATGAGCTTTACTCACTAAATTAAAGAGAGTTTGTGCTTAAAACGCACGTTTAAAGCTACGCTCAAATTTGACTTGCCCTATATATTACGTATTATTAATTAATAATTTTTTTATTTATTATTTTATCCATGTTTGGATTGTGATCGTATATACTGTAATATAACTATAACTTAGTTTGAATCATAATCATACATAATAATATTTGTTATGGAAACGTGTATTACATTTGTATAATTACAAGCCCCGTTTATACTTGTGATACTAATAAAATTCGATGTATAATATTCTGGTTCGAGCTCACTTATTAAGTAAGGTTCACCTTATAGACTTGTAATTGTTGAAGCGTGATTCAATATCGGTTCACGGGCAACTCGTCTTATATATTACTTACTATTTAATTAATTTATTATTTTTATTTATTATTTTATCCATGTTAAGATTGTGATCATATATACCCTAAAATAACTTGGTTTTTAATCATAATCATACATAATAATATTTGTTATGGAAACGTGTATCACATTTGTATAAATACAAGCTCCGTTTATACATATGAAACTAATAAAACTTGTTGTATAATATTCTGGTCCAAGCTCACTTAAAGTTCATCTTAGACTTGAACTTGTTGAAGCGTGATTCAATATCGGTTCACGGGGCAGACCGTCTCTATCATAAAATATATCAAACTATTCTATATTTTGTATTGTTATGTCAGTTATAATGCACAACAAAGATTCATGTATGTATATATGGTAAACCATAAGTCAAGCAAAAGTGCCCCCACATTCACCAAATGTCACACCCTCCCTTGATTCATGACCAAGAAACCTAGCCAAGTCAGGATCCCAACCGCAAACCTAACTTCCAAACAGTTTCACACAATCCTACCGTTATAAACCTTTTTGTAGGTTACTTGCAAACCAAGCAACCACAGCCATGTGAAAGCTAGCTATCACTAGGGCCCACACTCGGTAGACATTGATTATATATCCTAGTTTGTCTCTAGTATCGGTAGATTTTGCTTTATGAGATGTGTGTTAGAGATACCACACCAAACCCATGAAAGTGATGGATCTATGATTGTGATTAGGCTCGTTAATTACCGATAATGAGGGTTATTATACGATAACTAAAGAACTATGATAAAGTTTGGTGAGGGTGTCGTTATCATTTATGTTTTAAGATTTGTGATCGTATTGGTTGATCAATTTTAAAACGTAACAGGTTCATTTTCTTTTTAGAAGGAAAGTACCGCTAAGTCAAGTATTAATCTCGATTAAGTACTAATTTCGCAATGTTGGTGTATATGTTATTTTCGTGATCTATTTATAGTTTTTGTTATTCGAGATATATTTATTATAAGTTGTTCACGTCTAATAAAATTCTAAACGTATAAGTTGTTATTATAAGTTGTTCACGTCTAATAAAATTCTAAACGTATAAGTTGAGATAAACGACGTAGTACAAGCATATGACAAGAGAAATTAGTCAATCAGACTAAGTGTAATGGGCTCACATATTTAACCATCACGTCATAAAGTGGATGTCAGATCACTGCCACATAGTCATGAGCTCTCACTCACTTTATTTCACCTTTAGCGTGTGTGTAATGGTTTAACAAGTAATAGTTCATATGCTTATTCTATAGTAGCATAATAGAAAAATGTAATATTAAAGCTTTAATAATTAACATTTATTAATCAATTAACATGCTTTTTCATCAGACATCGCACAATTCAAATAAATTTTCACATTTGTTTTTTTACAATATTTAAATGTTCTAGCCTGTAAAATTCATAAGTGATAACCTAATAAATGATATATAAATAAATTAGTCCCGGATAACATGTTTTAGACATTTATCTCCTTCTAATATTGTCATCCATTTTGCAAAACAAAAGACATAAAATAATCCTACTACGTAAGGTGCACCTTGTATCAAAATAGTTCTTCAAAATCGATTATTTGATTCATATCTGTCTGCTAATCATAAGCATAAGTTAGGGGCATTTAGCATTCGAATTACATATAGGAAAGCAAAACCCAACCATTTAACACCCCCAACCATAAATTGCTCACCCAAAGGCACCACCACTCTACCCATGTTATAATAATTTTCTATAAAAGCTTTATAAATGAATTCATTAAAGCAAAAGCAAAAACCCAATTAATAATCGTAAACTTAGCATATCACTAACTGTATATAAACAAATTTTGATTTACATAATCAACAAACTGATTCAATATTGAAGAATATAGACACACAAAAAAGTTCAAAATCATATTACCTCCTATCAAAACGATACATATTAATTATGGCTCGTTTAACTTTGACCCCGAGCCTTGTGTGTGTGTGTGTGGGGGGGGGGGGGGGGGGGGTCGTAACTAGTCAATGGTTTGAATTTTCAAAAGATGCTGACCATTTGTAGTAATGAAACACCCCCAACTATGCAAAGACGAGATATTCGATTGTGATCGGTCGTCTGGTGAAGAGTGAAGAGGGAACGCTCTGTCTCTCTCTCTTTTGCTCACACGTATTCTCATCTTTTTTGGTTTATTTTAACTCGTTCTTAACTTTTCCTAATTTTATTCTATCAACTTAGAAGCATTAAAGTTTATATAAGTAACCATAACTTTAAATTAAAATTAAAAGTCCACACATATCCTTAAAATTTTGGAACTAAACACACACTACATGTACATGTAAGCAGTGGCGAAGTTTGAGCCGAATGATGGGGGTCGAAAACGTATATACCCAAAAATTTCTATAGAACCGGGGGTCGAAAAGGTATATACCAAAAAGTTTCTATACGAAAACTACATATATAACACTACTGAACGAAAAGTTTGAAGGATCGAGCGCCGGCCCCTATTATCCTTCCGCCCAACATGTAAGAAAACTAACTTGTAAATTACACTTGTCACATATGTACTAGCATTAATTTAGAGGCAAAACTATGATGTAAACTTACACTTTATATTAAGATCGCGGGGTGTGGGCGGCAGTTTGGGGCGTTAGTTGCGCTTCAACGTCAGGTTTCCCACCCTGGGTTGGCGTGGGCTAGACGTTGCCCCTCTGACATGGGGATTCCACCTGGCGTGGGGCGGGAGGAGGCAGGGTGAGCTGACTGACTTTGGTTGGCTGGTCCAATATGGTTGGCTACTTTAGGTTGGCCACGCCAAGCTAGCCACGTCCCTCCACACCCCACTTTTTTTGGGTTGGCCTGGTAGAGCCCACCTTCGCCACGTGTCGTGCAAAGCCCCCAACTCAAACCTCCACAGCCCGCGGTCTAATATTAGTTCACATGTGGGCCGGTGCCAATACCGTAGATCATTGTGAAATCAAATGTGAACCAATGTTAATTCATATGTAAATTTACAATGAAGGGTGATCAAAATAATATGTACCATATAATTGTAAACCAAACTAGTAAGTTAAGCAATTGTAAACCATAGGTATATGTAGATAAAGTATTCACAAGTATTTATATCCTCACGTTGGTTAACAATAAATCGACCACATAAATGACACATTATGATAATGAATTCTTCTTTCTGGTTGATCTTTATTTGTGTCCATCAGTCCATGTGCGATACACAACTGAAGTATGAATTGAAATCGTACCTCGATCACTAGTTGCTGTAAAAAGATGTACCATTATTATTTATAATAAAGACAAAATAATTACTATTATAGTGTTTCTAATTTCTAATTTTATACATTTTTATGGCTTCTTAGATAGATATATTTACACCCACAAATTTAAATAAAAAAAATTAAACATTTTAATTCACTTATACTAGTATAAGTAACTATTAGTTTTTTTTACTCACTGTTAGAATCGAATAATTCATTCCAAAAAAATAATTTGAGTATAAAGCATTAAATTTACTTAAAGCACGAGAATCATAAGAATAATTTTAGGCATATATCTATTTATTATAGGAGTAGGATTCACTAAAAAGTGAGTTTTGCTTGACTAGTTTGAACTTTGAAGGATTGTGGATATGACATGTGACACTCCTTATAAAGAGTATGGAAGTTCATGTTGGTCTTAAAACACAAACTTTCATCGTTTTATTTTCTCAAAATATACAACATAAAAAATCTAATACAATAAATCCAGTACAAAAATATAGCACAAAAATGCAACATAAAAGATCTAGTACAAAAACTCTAGCGCAACAAATCCAACACAAAAAATCCAGCAAAAAAAAAGCAAGTTTAAAAAATTCAACAAAAAAATCTAGCACAAAAAATGTAGTTCACAAATATAGTACAAAAAAATACAGTACAAAAATGCTAATAGGTAAAGAAATACAACACAATTATTGTTTTTGTTTTTTAGTTGTCATATTTTATATAGAGGTAGTCAAACTTAAGATTAAAAAATGCAAGATTTATGGTGCAATTTATAAGAAAATAATGTCATATAAGAAAAGTTATAAATGTTTAAAAAATGAGAGGGGGGGGGGATATTACATGTTCATCTTAACTATTAATTTGAAAAAAGAAAGGTTAAGATCTTTTCTTATCTTACTTAGGAAAAAATAACTTTTTATTTGATGTTACCTCTCTCTCTCTCTCTCTCTCTCTCTCTATATATATATATATATATAAAGAGAGATAGAGACAGAGAGAGAGAAACGTCGATAAAACTCAGTTGAAAACGTCATAAAACACATAGTTCAAATAAACACCATAAAAAACCTAGTTGAAAACGCTATAAAAACACCAAGTTCATAAATACACCATAAAAACTTAGTTGAAAACGCCATAAAAACATCCAATTCAGAAAAAAAAAAAAAAAAACATGTAAGACCCAGACTTACATAATTAATAATTTATAAAAATTCTTGCATTTATAATAGCAATTCAAGAAAACATCCTTACAAAATTTCGAGATTTATAAAATTCATAAGTACTTAACACATTATGGAACACTAACATTGTTCGGTTTATAAAACAACTTAAACAAAAAGCGAAAGCTTTAACTTCGATTGTGTTCGATTCTTCGTTTAACTTGACCATTCATCCATGATGCCATACTAAGTACCTACATAACAAAATTTGTCATAACGTAAGTTATGTTATGTAATAAACATATTTAAGTATGTCTAGTTACCTCGCTTACCACAACAAACAAAACAAAAATTTTATTACATAACTCATCGTAAGCTATGACAGCTTGCGACCAACCTTCAATATTTTGGGCGGTTAAGCCATGCCGTAACCTACGGATGGCCACCGTAGGTTACAGAAGATCTAGAAGGGACCTCCCATAGCCTATGGCTGGCCACCGTAGGTTACGGCAGCCTGCTGCTGCTGTACATTTTTTCCCTTTTTACCCTTTATAGTAAAAAGTCTCGTATCTCAACCAATACTTATCCATTTTACACGAAACTTGTCCCTATTTGATCGTAAAACAATTGTCCACATGTTTAACTTGTAATCCACAACCCGGATTCATAACGACGTATTTTACGCTACCGATTCAAAATTTGCAAATTTAATTAATTGACCCGTTTGCATAATTAAGCAAACAAGCTTACAAAATCACATCTTTTTCACATGAACGTCACTTTTATGAGTACCCCATTATCCGGGTTAGTTTCCTTGTGTTTTGCGCATCCGTTATCCAGTACGCACTCACACTTATTCAACCTATTCAACATTATAATGGTTGAACTTATGATTCCAAATTCTTTTCACAAATTTACCATCTTTCGACTATGACACATTACCCGAGTCCCTTGACTTTTAGTCTGCGCTCTGTTACTCGATTTACACTCGTATTCAATATTTTACCCATCAACCGGGTTTAAACCAAAGTCATTATTCATGCACCTATTCCGGTATGCGTTAAGACTTCATTTTTGACCCGTTTGGTCGTTTATGTGAAAACCATCACTTTTGAACAAACCAAACATATCTATATTCGCTATTTTGACCCGTTTGGTTGTTTATGTGAAAACCATCACTTTTAAACAAACCAAACATATCCATGTTCGCTATTTTGACCTGTTTGTTTGTTTGTTTATGTGAAAATCATCACTTTTAAACAAACCAAATATATCTATGCTCGCTATTTTGACCCGTTTGGTTGTTTATGTTAAAACCATCATTTTTAAACAAACCAAACATATCCATGTTCGCTATTTTTCCACTCGATTCATTCGTGTGAAATCCATCACTTATGAAACAACCGAATTTCTCTAGTATCACTTCATTATTCAACATATATCAATACAAGAATCATTAATAAAGCATTACGAAGCATAAAGCCACGTATCTTATAGGTTCTCTTTCAAACGTGCGTTCGATCGGCTTGACTTCCCGAAGCTTCACCCGAGTGTTGATGCATATTTGTGTGGATGCGACTCGGTTCGGTTCGGCTCGGCTCGAGACCGAAGTCGACGATTCACGACACGAGAACGAAGTCTATGCGAGATGACATCATCATCATGATGTCATGATGATGTAATGTAAAATGAATTATATGTTTCTTCAATTGAATTGCACGAAGAACTCATGCATGTGTGTGTATGACATCTTCACGAAGAACATTCTATGTCCATTTATTATGCACGGAAGAACCTTTTTTAATGTTTCATCATGGTTGTTCATTGGAGTAGGCCATGAAGAACCTATTCTTCGTGGGATTTGTTGGTTCTTCGTGGACCATGTTGATCCTTCGTGACAGTTAGCTGGGTCATGGCCTACATATACCCACATATGTTAACTGTGTTCTGTAAGAGTGCAGAGTGAGAGATAAGCAGTTTGGTTCAAGAGTGTATGTATTGGGTCTCTCTACAAATCAATATAGTAAATCTTTGAAGTTATATCTTTTGTTATATTGGTTGTGCTCTTGCTTTGGTTTGCATATACATTTGGATTTCGCACTCGCGTGTGTGTTAAACAACAAGGAAGTAGGTTATACTTGATCCTCCGAGTGGACCTACAAGTGGTATCAAAGCTTAGGCTCTCTTGTTGAAAACCAAGCATTTTGGTGGGTTTTGAGCAAAGTTTTGGTGTCTCCTGTACTTGAACTTGAACAAGAAACTTAAAGTTTTAGAAAGAAAAAGTGGTCTAAAACTTGATAAAAACTATTTTTTTTGCAGAAAAGTTTTATAAAAACCTTGTTAAAATTCTTGCAGACATGCTAAAGTACGGTTTTTGTTAAAATTTCAAGTAAAATTTTTAGTTCGCCATCTTCTCAGGTAAGGCGCCTTGGCCGGAAAAGTGACCGGAATATTCTTTGAGTGAAGATTATCTCAAAACTTGACGGAAAAGTGAATTTTTGAGTGTTTTTCTTTAACCATTTCCGGATAATTATCTGTTAACTTTCTCAAAATCAGGAACAAGATTCCTCTGTTAAAGGAAAATTTTCACCTACCATTTCACGAAGAACCACTCACGAAAAAGCTTTGAACTCACTAAGAATAGTTCTTAGTTGATAAGTTTTTATTGGAATCTATTTTTTTTAATTAATTCAAAAAAAAAATCCAGTGAACCAACTTTCGTGAGCAGGTCCTAGCATACATTTACTTTGTGGGCACTTATTCTTCGTGGCATACATATACTTCGTGGGATTGGTGCTTCATAATTTTTAAACTTGTTGTTTTAAAAAAAAGGTTTTAATTCATGGCCTTATTTTTTTTAATTAATTTAAATCCTTCTTCGTTGAGGTAACCTGAAAGTCAACAACATTAATTTTAGAAAGTGGTTTCATTGAAATTAATTCAAGTTACTTTTAGTAATATTTTTTTTAATTAATACCCTTAATTAAACAACCAAGATGATTACAAATTCTTAGGATTGGAGTAGTAGCTCAAGTACAAGTTAAGATCCATCTCAAACTAGCTCCTCAACGGCTCAACCTCATGGGTTCAATCTTTGGTTCCACAACAGTTCAAGTCGCCATCATTTGGTGAAGCTCTTTTTCATCCGCAATCTTTAAATATTCCCGCTCATTAATGGGTCAAACCAGTTATACCGTCAAATGACCTTCCACCATCAAAACTCGATTATTTGGCTAAACCTTCTAGCAATTTTGACCGAACTACACAGTTGGGAAACGACAGTCAAACAAGAAGTGTGTTTTATGCTAAAATTGTCAAAAATGTCAGTGATGGTGATTCTTCGAAAATGATGACAGTTCAAACAACGACTGGAGTTCAGAAGAAGAATGTTCAAGTTCAAGTGCGAAAAAATTAGAAGGTGTATCGAGTGGGGTTGTCGATTCTGAGACAAACGGATTTATTTCTGAGAGTGAATCAAGTCAGGTAAGTGTCGAAAATTCTACTCGCTCTAAGTGTGTCAATTGCAATAAATGTTCTGAACTAGAAGATAAATTGTCTGAGTTAGAAGGTAAATTTGAATTGACATTTAACCAAAATCAACACTTGATTGTCGATCTTGCAAAGTGCAAAGAGGATAACATGGTTATGAAAAGTCATGAAAAAGATTTCAAAAATATAATTGAAACTTTAAAGAAAGATCTTTCCGAGGTAACAAAAATTGTTTCAAGAAAACAAATCACGATTAACAATTACATAAACATGCTCGAGGAAACAAAGAAAGAATTGGCATGTGCTAAGTGACGGGTGGACCGTAGGACAACCCTTAAGTGGCATAATTGGTATTATAATTATATATTCTAGTGGGTTATTGTCTCGAATTAGATAACTACAGTTTACTTGTCATTTCAGGTGCAAAAGGTTTAATAGGAAGCGAAAAGGAAGTGTTAGAAGAAGCATGGAAGGAATACGGAGAATAAAGGAAAAAAATAACTTATTGGAAATGAAGATTTAAGAAGATAACATGATAAAGGACTAAATTACGAGAACATGGGCGAAAACGGCGAAGAAAACGGAGTTGAAACGAGAAAGTTATGAAGAAAACAAAATTGACTAGCTGCAGCCCACCGTAGCTTACGGTGGCCACCGTAAGCTACGGTGGAGACTGACAAAAATGTGTCGTATGACAGTTTTAACCACTGTAGACCACTTTTAAGCCATCGTAAGCTACGGTGGCGTCGTAGCTTACGGTGGCGCCCAACGTGAAAAGTGTAACTGCCCCATAAAAAGTCCGTTTTCAAGTGTCCTTTCATCATCTCATCATTGGAGACCTTTTGGAGCAGTTCCTGGGCGAAAATTGGCTTTATTATTGTGTTCTAAACATTTCTAAATAATTCGGTTTGTGTTTTTGATTCTGTAGGATCAAATCGAGCCAAAAATACGATTTTGAATAAGAATCAAGATGAACACACTCAAAATATAACTTTGAATCACTTAGATTGATTTGCAAAAGATGAATATAATTAGCCCCCAAATCTCTCTAGAAAGTGTGTTACCCTAAAACCCTAAATCTCTATCTATTTATAGCCTAAACCACTTTAGGCTAATTACATTTAGGGCCCTAGAGATAATAAGTTAACAAAACTAGCAATAAACATGAAGACTAGTTATATAAGATAATAAATATATTTTGTCTAAACAAAATTATTTAATTATCCAACACACGCCATATCTTTCTTCGATCTTCTCGTGTCGACTTGCGTGTTGACTTTGACTTCTTTGCGTTGACTTTGTTGACTTGATTCGTTGATAACATTAGACTACACGTTTTAGACCCAACAATCTCCCCCTTAGGCTAATGTTATCAAACTTTTGCATCATCTTTAGAACTGCCAACTTCATGGGTGTTGTGATCTTCAATTTGGCAAGCTTCAGTCTCAATTTTAGACCCAACAATCTCCCTCTAGACTGACGCTTTCCAAATTTTCTTTTCTGAAGATCTTCTTTTGACACTTTGCTCTTTGAGTACTTTATCTCGATAAGCTCCCCCTTTTTGCATGCACATTGATGATCTCGGAACAAACTTTTCAACTCTCTTTAGCTTGAGTGATTCAGAAGATGTAGGAGGAGGATTCCTAGCTCGGTATCTTCTGCAATCTTTAGGAAACAGGTGCTTTGGTCTGGTATCTTGCTCAATTGATGATCGGCCATCATTGCAACAAATAGGCGAAGTAACCTGTTCACAATCACAAACACAACTCCGAAGTTTCTTTTAGATAGATTCAAAGTACAAACAAAACCGTATTCATCTGTAGTGTGCAATGGAAATAGTATCTCACGCGGTTTGAGACATGATTGATGTGTTATGGAAGACTTAGAAAAACAACTGTACACAAATCATAATCTTTTTTTTTGTTTTTTTAATAATTATTTTTTTTAATTTTTAAACTTTCAACCTTTGAGATATAGAGCTGATCAAATACGAGATCATACCAACTTGAAAAGCCTAGCCACACTTCAACTTTCTTTAGGATAGCTACGACTCAAGAACGATTGCTGGTATGTTTGTCCGTTTAAATCCATACACCATTCTTTCGACATGCATTCGGTGATTAATTATCATGTTTTAAGTATATTTAGGATGAAGCTAGTGGACCCCACACATGTTCGGTTAAACTTTCTGTCCTCATGGTCTTTTGAGATGCCTATCCTAACAACTTAGAAATAGTATCTACTAGGTGATGAGAGCTCCAGGTCTATGTTTCCATAAGCAGAGGAGATAATCACCTTAAATCAGATGATGAGAGCTTCAGGTCTATGTTTCCATAAGTGGAGAAGATGATCATCTGATTAGAGAGCATAGCTAATAAAATATTTACTTAATATATGTACGCGCTTTGGCGTATCTTTTATTCCTATTGCACGACATTAACATTGCGTGTCTTTTTGCTCTTTTTGGGTTGCACAAATTGGTGTCTTTTGGTTGCACACATTGGTGTCTTTTCAATAAATATATATATGCACAACATTGTGTGTCTTTTGAACGCCTAAATTTAATCTCGCAACCCCTTTTGGACATAATCGGTTTGTGCAATCCTGCAACAAGATGGGTATCCACATTATCATATGATCTTTATCTTTTATCACCAAGATGCAGATTACTTGTCTGAAATGTTGAATCTACCGACATATCGTTAACTTGGAGCCGCATCTTCCATCAGATCCTATTCATGTGAAGACATAATCAAGTTAGTTCCTATCATTTCTCATATAAGATCATGATTATTTTGCAATAATTACGTCTCATGGTCTAGAAAGTATTTTGATACTCAACCCAAAATCTTATTTTTGTATGACTTACTGAAAAATGAAAAATTATAAAACATGTATTTACAAAATAAAGTCTTCCACACCAGGCACACACAAACATATGTCAGCAAGAAAATGAGTGTGTCACAACAGTGTTGATTGCGCAACCAGGTTAGATACCATAACCAAACCTTTGATTTTCCTCTTTAACGTTGTATCTGAAACAACCACTGATAATAGTCGGTGTTACTAACAGTCCTCCTTGGATGTTCCTACACTTACAAGCAATTCAGTTAGGCAGTGGAACCCAAGCCATCGTAGTCTTGGGTTGTCCCCTTTCATCAAAATAAGAAACCTCCCGATATGCCAAATCTTTACCCTCATTGATTTCTTTTACAAACTTTGGTTTGACTCGCCAAACCTGTGTTGGTTTAAAAATTTTGTTTGTAAAAGACTTAAAGTTTGAAATAATTTTATGTTTAAGACCCGGAGGAAAAGATTGAGTTTTTGATGCGTTGGTCCTTTTCATCTTTGAGTCATGTGAAACCGGCTTCACATGTGGAGATCGGGATGGAGAGTTTTCCATCCGACCTTTCAAAGATGTGTGATTTTTACCTTTTGATCCAGGGAAGCACTACTGGTTGCCTTTACCGTCTGGATCGTGTCGCTCTGGGCATTGCATGAGCACATGACCTTCTTTTCCACACCTAAAACAAGCCTTGAATGGCTTTTGAGAATTTGCAGTTCCGTGTGATGTAACTGGGTCGGGGATTGCTTTGAGCTTGCCTCAGCATGTTGACGAATGTGAGGTTTGACAACTTCAGATGATCTTTTGATCTTTGACTCCCTAAGACTTTCATTTGCCTTTGATTCATCATCTGAACTTGAGCAATCATCAATATGGAAGTCTTCTTCCAGTGGATCTTGATTTACTAGGCTTGCAGAGTCATTTTGGGTTGTTGGTTCTTGAACACCCGATGGTTCAAGGTTTTCAATCTTTTTACCAGCATCTGTTATTAAAGTTTCTGAGTCATTTGAGCTTTCCCATTCTTGGCGTGACTGAAATTCTGACTTGCTTTGAGAATTATTGTTGCATGAAGCGATGTCCGAAAATGACGTAGAAGGGCTTGAACTTTTAATTTTCTTTAGTTTCTTGTCGTGACGACTCTCATCTTCTATGCAATCTTCATCATTTTCAATATTTGAGGATGCATCTGATCCTTGATCATCTGATCTTTGATCTTCACTTGAGCTTCCTTCGTCGCTTTTTGAAGTTGTTGAGCTTGAGTCTTCGCTGCTACTTTCTTGGTTTGGTTCTTTATCAGACTCTGACGTACCTGTACAAGATGGAACAAACTCGGGAATTTCCTCAGTGAGGAACTTTCCGAATCTGTTTTGTTTCAATTCTGGAACAAATACACGGGGTTCATGCACAACATTTTCATCATAAAAAACAGATTGCAAATCAATGCATTCAACCACTACATTATCATGGTTACGGGTTATCGATTTAGGCACATGCCTGTTACAGTCATCCCGAATATAAGTATCGTTTATTTTACCAGAGTTCCAGGCGAACCAGTTAACCGTAGTATAACTATCGCATGAATACCCAACTCCTATTTTTGTCCCACCATACTTCTCATCGCACACATCCTCCTCATGCTCAATTGCATCTGCATTGCTTATAGAAACGTTAGTACCTTTGTCATTTTCACAATCGACACTTTGAGCAATTAAATCATTTTTGATCAATTAAATCATTTTCTGGATGAGGAATTGGCATAGGTACATAGTTTTTGCTATGTGGAGGTGGAAATATTTTTCTTTCGTTCCCCAGCTTGTCTTTGTACCCAATGCCGTCTTTTACGTATGTCGGTCGTTGGCTATCTTTAATATCAACCAGTGCCTTTTTGCTTACGTTCCATTTATCAATGGTGACTTGCAGTTTAGTATTTTTTATTTCAGAATTTTCTAATCTTTTAGCTTGATCGTTAATAATAAAATCTTTCTTAAAAAGCAACTCCTTTAAAGATTGCATTTCAGTTAAGGTTGAGTTCAACTTTCTTCGATATGCAGCTTCGTTCAGTTTCATTTCTTTATTTACTCGTAAAACTTTTTCTTTTTCTCTAATAAGGTCACGGTTGAGCGATTTGTAATGAGCCACGACGTTCATACACGGTTTTGAGCACAATTTGGCTTTGAATTCATAGGGGATGTTGTTTACCAATTCTTTTTCCTCCTTTTCTTTGGCTGACTCGACTTTCGTTGCTTTTTCATGAATCTTTTCTTCTATCTTTCCACTTGTTGCACTGCTACCTTCTTCTCCTTCATAGCTTGAGCATCATCGACCATAGTAGTTTTCTCGTTAGACTGTGGAGCCTTTGCAGAGTTTGCGGAAGCATTAAAGTTAGATGCACTATCAGCCTGAGAGTTTGAACCACTGGAGGTTATGGGGGCAAAGAATGCCATGTTCTTGGAAACAGTAGGGGCAACAACAGATTGAACACGGTTCTGAGAGTATCCTGCCTGATTCATTCCTCTCTTGATCACATCCATTTCAAAGGCCTTTAGTGTGTTGATCAGATCTGAGAGAGTGACTGGAGTTGTACTGCACAAGAAGGTTCTTTTGATCATCATGCACTGTAAGCTCCATTCTTTTGGAAGAGAGTCTAGAAGCTTCTTGATTGAGGCATAGTTGGCAACGGGATTACTAACTTTCTTCATTTTTGTTAGCACATTCATAAATCGACTGATGTGATCTGATAAACTTTCACCTCGAACACGTCCATACATGTTATGTTCTTTCTGTACAAGATCTTGGGTTCCATTATTTGTTTGAAATTCAACTTGTGCAATGCGGGTTAATTGATTTAGAAACATTTTTTTAATGAAAATATTTGTATCAACTCGAAACCCCGTATCAACCCCAAATTCTAAGAGTACCTGGCCCAAACAAACTTGAAACACTCGACCCGATAATTTTTAATTTTAATTTTTTTATTATTATTTCTAATTGGCTCAAACGTAAACTTAAAACTCCCGACGCAAACCTGATCAAAATTCTAAGCCCGCAAGTAAAAAAAATTCTAAGACCCGGCACAACACACTTCTCAATCCAAATAATCGATTTGGACTTCACGAATCAATAAAATGGATTTAACCACTTTAAATTAGTTTAATTCCAATCAAACCAAATAAAATTTAATATTTCAAATATATGGTTGATGTGAAAATGGATCACACGGATGCCAAATGTTTTATTAAATTGAGCTCACTTTAGCTTTTAGGATTTCAAGACCATGTATTTTGTCTGCTTTCTAACCAACACTAAGAAACCCTCGTATTTGAAATGTTTCAGCCACCACACTTGTTTCTTTTCGTAAATAAAACAACTCTCAACCCTAAAATACAAAAACTCTTCAGCCGCCACCCTCTTTCTATATTCTCTTTCACTATAATATTTTTGAAAGTGTGTTTGGAGGGAAATGGTGGAGGTGCTGTGGTCCGATGATGATTAATGGGTGGTGTGAGGTGATTGTTAGCGGTTGGGTTGTTGTAGTGAGGCGTTTGGTGATTTGGTGGTGCACGATACGGAGGTGGTGGTCCACACGGTGGACGGCGGTGTAGAGGGTGATGGTGGAACGGAGGAGGTTGGTTAGTGATGTACGATGACGATGATGTTTGAGTTTTCCGGTGATGTTAAGTGGCTGAGACGTTGTCGTGTGTTGGTGGTCAACAGGTGGCGCTGTGGTGGTTTGTTGGTGGTGACAGGGTGGTTGTACGGTTTTGAAGTGATGGTGGTACGGTGGTAATTATGCTTGATTGAAGATGACGGTGATGGTCGGAGATGGTGCTTGCTGTGGTGTTCAGTGGTGGAGAAAATGCCTAGTGGGGGTGACAGCAATACAATGGTTGATGTTGTTAAAGATTAAAATAGTTAAAAACTCAAAATAAATCTGTTTCTACTCTTTCTTAAGTATCAAATACGCTGGTCGAAAATAAAACGCGAGAAAACGTCGCCGGAAAAGTGTTGTCTTACCGGCGTATTTACCAAATACGCCGGAGAACTTGAACTCGCGTTCAAGTTTAATGTCGCCGGAAATCTAAAAACGCTAAATCTTCAATAAACTCTTTGGATCTTCGATAAAAACGCCCAGATTCAAGAAGAAACTTCAAAACCTCCTCAAAATCTTTCTGTTCTGAAACAAAACCTCTTTTAATAATATGAAAAATAATATGTTTCTTTCTAATCACAATCTGACTAATCCTCAACTAATTCAAACATCAATTTAAATCATTTTCAACTCAGATTTGATGAAAAATTTTGAAAACTTGAAAAACCCAAAAACTAACAAAAATATTGAAAATCAGATTTTTTTTAATGATGAATTTGAAGATTGTTTAATCTCAAATTCAAGTACCAAGCTCTGATACCAAATTGTAGGATCAAATCGAGCCAAAAATCTGATTTTGAATAAGAATCAAGATGAACACACTCAAAATATAACTTTGAAATCAATTAGATTGATTTGCAAAATATGAATACAATTAGCCCTTAAATCTCTCTAGAAAGTGTGTTACCCTAAAATCCTAAATCTCTATCTATTTATAGCCTAAACCATTTTAGGCTAATTACATTTAGGACCCTAGAGATAATAATTTAACAAAACTAGCAATAAACATGAAGACTAGTTAAATAAGATAATAAATATATTGTCTAAACAAAATATATATAATTATCCAAAGCAATATAACTATCAAATCTCGATCTTCCACACGTCATATCTTTCTTCGATCTTCTCGTGTCGACTTGCGTGTTGACTTTGACTTCTTTGCGTTGACTTTGTTGACTTGATTCGTTGATAACATTAGACTACACGTTTTAGACCCAACATATTCATATGAACATTAACTTTTGTTTGATGATGATTTACCGAACCATGAGCGGCTAAACTCGTTGGTGATCATCCTAGGTTGAAGGTTTCTCTAAGACATTTGTGTTTTGATTCGTATTTCTAGAATAATGAACTTGATATGTTTGTTTATTATGGTGTGTTGATTGTTTGTTTGTAAATTGTTAATCTTTATGTTAATCATAGTCTAAACCATATGTTCTTGGTGCCGTTGACAATTGAGATATCATGGGCGGGATTAGGGTTGGATACTGATTGATTGGTCATCGGGTAACAACCTCGCATTAGTTTAATCCGAGTACTTAGTTCCCTTTCATCACAACAAGTAGCAACACATGAGTTATGTCTACGTGGTTCTTTCTAGTTGAATCTTAACATGAATGCCAATAAAAACAAAAAACCTAGGATGGTCATTTGTTCCTAAACTGTTTACATTGCAATTTAATTAGTTAACTTTAGTTTTTGAAACCAAACAATCATAATTGTGAAATTACTTTTTCGCAATTTAGTTTAATCTAGTTAAATTCAAAGCTACATAATATACACATCTTCCACTAACTCCTCATGTTCGATACCCACTTACCGCTTGCTAATTAGTTGTAATTGGATTAAATTTACATGAGACTTCGACATCACGTCAAATTTTGGCGCCGTTGCCGGGGAGTAGTGCGCAACGTGTGTTAATTTAGTGGCTATTGTTTGTTATTTTCGGGTTTACGCTGGTTGTGTTTAGTGTGCAGGTACTTACAGGTGTATGCATACTAGGGGCTCTCATAAGTCATCACCGCTAGCAGTTGATCCGGAAATCGAGCGAACCTTGCGACAAAACCGAGTTTTACTCCGAGAAAACAAAATCATTAGTTCACCCACAACACCCACTACACCAAAACACACCATGGATTTACAGACTCCCACTACGGGTCAAACATCACCGTCTACACCTTTACCAAACCCTACTACCAATCTTACTTCCACATTGGAAGTACAACCAACTAACACCACATCACCCGCAATCACTCAAATCGGACCCGCCCTTACGTTTACCTCCACAACAATGGTTCCACCATTTTCCTCTTTTTTCCCAACTGCTGGTCAATCATCTTCCACTCAACAGATACCACCAAATAAGTTCCAACCAAGTTCAACCATTGTCCATACTACGTCCACTTTCCAACCCTCACATCAAACGGGTTTTCATCACCCGTCTTCTCAATATGTGCAATCTTCGGGTATTGGAGGATATGGATTTGAAGATGGGTATGAGGAGGAATTTAGAGGATACAAAGAGGGGGGTATTATTACGAAGGTGATGGAGGTAATTTGGGACCTCAAGGAGGTATGATTTACTAACAAAGGCAACAATTTGAACCGATTCAAGAAGTGGTTAGGCAACCAACAGTTTCAACTGCCCATGCCTCTACAACAGGTGCAACCTTTACCTCAACAACCCCAGTTTCAGCAACCCCCACAATTTCAAAGGCCGATGCAACAACCTCAATACCAACAACAATTTGCACCTCAAGGGCGGTGCAACCTCAAATGGGTCACCCAAGAGTACCGTTAGGTGCTCCACGAAGATATCATAGAGAAGTGGTGAGGGGAGTTGAAGCTCACTTCCGGCCGGTTATCACCAACAACCCTTCCCCGGTGGTAATTCCTCACCATCCCGATGGAAGAACATTTGAGGTTAGAACCAATGCACTCCAAAGTTTGCCGAAGTATAAAGGGTCAGCAATGGAAGAACCCTATTTTCATTTGGAAGCTTATGACTCCATTTGTAACACTATTGGAGGTCAAGGATTTCCATCCGATGACGTTAAGTTGGTTCTCTTCCAATTCTCGTTGGAAGACAAGGCAAAGAGGTGGTTTTATATGTTACCTTCCGCATCGGTTTATACATGGGCGAAAATGCAACAAAGATTTTTGGAAGGATTTTTCACCGCCTAAAAGACCAAATGTCACACCTTCAAAAATCCACTTGCGGGGTTTTACCGCGAGGCGCGTGACAAACAAGGATCAAAGTCATTAGTCATACTGAACGACCACTATATGAGTTTTAAAAAAATATTCCTATTTGCTCATTAATGAGAAAATATTGTTTAACAATTGAGTTGCGGAAACGTAATAAGTACAAAACCAAAACAGTTAATGTAATTTAAAGTTGTGTCTAAATATTTGATGAAATGAATGCGACACCATAATGCATCCTAGTCCTGATGTGTGCTACCTTAGCAACCTAAGAAAACATGTAAAAATCGAGTGTCAACAATTATGATGAGTGAGTTCACAGGTATTAGTTTACAGATATAAGATAAGTTGTTTCCACTGGTTCAAATCCCAAGCCAGTATTTTATGATAGTTATCCCCTGATCTAAACCCGAATTAGAATGTTTAAGTTTCCCAATTCAAACCTGAATCGTGTTGTTATAAGTTGTTCCCGATTCAAAACCCGAATCGTGTTGCTATAAGTTGTTTCGATTCAAAACCCGCATCGTGTGTGTTGTTATAAGTTGTTCCCGATTCAAACCCGAATCGTGTTGTTATAAGTTGTTCACAATTCAAAACCCGAACCGTGTTGTTATATTGATTAGCAGTTTATGTTATATGTTTAGGTAGCTAACCTAGGTCATGTCAACAAAGTGTTTGATCCGAAGCTGACGTTGCTGCCCCTGTTGTGCCAGGTCTATCACCAACCATGGCTAAGTGTTAGGCAAATTCTACACCCGTGACCATCAATGTTCGGTCTAACTGGCGGGACCAGCACGAGTGTGGCTTGTCGGGCCCAGTAGTACTACCAAAAATCCCTCTGTATAATCCAATACTAACGTCATTGTAAGTTTTAAGGGGACTGACATGTGATATATGCTTCTTTGTGACCATAACCGTATAACATAACCCTTCCCAATATAGTTGTTAATTGCATAAAGGTAAATGTGTACTTTACCGTTATGATACATGTTTTCTCCCCGTGTTATTTAAAACCGTTTAAAAGTAGGGGCCGTGAACTCACCTATGTTTTGCTCGGTAAGATTAGATGAAGTGTATGAAATCTAGAGCGATCAACCACGCCCTATAATAGTTACCACGGTTTATTAGATTTTGTTTATGCACAGCACGAAAGTCCTACACGTGTCTAGTAACTATCACACAAACAAGTAATCACATGGCACATCTATTATATGGTTCCATAACCGTGTTCACAATCTTCCTACTATATGAAATATGGTATTTATACAATTAATAAACAATCATGGATACTAAAAGTAGCAAGATCGGTTCTTATACGTTCATGCTTCTTGCATAACAAAAATCACTGAAAATAGGCTATTTTGGGAGATTCGTTTAACCTATTTACAGGGCTGTAAAAATTATGATCTTTGTATGTGACGCACCCCTCGGAGGGGTTGGTCTTCTGTAGAAATTTCAAGGCCTAAATCTTTACCAATAATTTAATAAAATCATTTACTAAGCAACAATCAGATTTGTCACTTTCTGACTGCAGCTCACGGAAAAATTTATTTAAAAATCCTCGTTTATTCCATTGACGTAATTCCAGTTGGAGATTTTCACTGACACCGAATAACATCTACTATTCGAATTTCACATATTAACTCCAATCATGGACTGACTGCCAAAAAATGCAGCTGGATCTCCATTACGGAAAAAAATATTTAAAATATCAAACGACATTGAAAAATTATGATTCCAGTGGGGTTTGAAAGCTATTTAGAAATTCCACGTTTTAGACTCAAGAAAATTCAATTTTCGTCAATGTATGACCCGGTTACAGCCAGCCCAAGTCGGCTGTAATTTATGATCAGAGGTTGTTCGAATTCAGCGTTCACCTAAAACATGTTTTGGACTTTCTAAGCATGATTTTCAGCAAACATCACCCATATAACATCTTAATCGTCGATTTTAACAAACATATTCATCAAGATCATGTTATAACTTCAAAACCCTAACGTGCATGCATGTACTAACAAAACCCTAGTATGATTAAAACTTGTATCCCATCAACACAATCATCAAGAACATGAATTCTATAAACCCTAATCATTCAAGAACATGCAAAACATCAAGAATCTCATGTACACACATGAGCAATCAATAATATAAAAAGAGAATGGTTACCGGAAGCCAAACGAGCGCCTAGAGACGATGATGATGATCCGAATGCGTGTGTGTATATTTCTCTAGAGAGAATGGGGACATGGAGGCTAGGGTTTTGAAGTAAAAATGAAAGAGAAGGAAGAAAAAGATGCTTTTATATGCTAGGGTTTGGGGCAAGTGGGCTGGGCTTACATCGTGTGTATGAACCCGTTTGACGATACAACTCTCACATTAACTATTGGTCGTTCATAAAATAAATATCAGGTTTAGATTATATTTTACTAATATTTACTAATCAGAACGATATATATATATATATATACACACATACACATACAATAAAATATAAATATTAACTTTGTGGCAAAACGTGATGCGAAACATCTGTTAAATAATGTGTTTCACTCATTACCATTTGTTATTATTAAAACCAAGAGTAATAAATATTTTAAGATGTGTAACCCTTTTCGATCATTAGAGTCAAAAGTACGAGTTGTCACACCAATGACGCATGGAAGAGTATTCGTGAATTTCAACAACAAGTGGGGGAGATGTTTCATAAGGCGTTCGACAGATTTAATACGATTCTTAAAAATTGTCCATATCATGGGATTGCTCTTTGGGAGTTATTACATGCTTTTCGTGAGGCGTTGAGTGATGGTGATGCTCGTGATAGTGTCGGTCTCTAATGGTACATTTGGCACCAACTATGAGTAAGATGATTGGGCTTTTTGGAACAAATGTCATTCAATTCTAAGCGGCAAGCACAAGCATCAAGATATAAAAAGTATGTGGTTAAAAGACCACATGTAAACGCCGTGGAGGATGTGGAGGTACACACTACTAACCAAATTTATAATGTGTGTACTAATTGCAATGAATTAGGTCCTTCGGCAAATGTGTGTTTGGTGGGTGTGATTGAAGATCAAGTGGAGGAGGTGAATGCTATTTAAGGGGGTGGTAGAAATTTCAACATGAACTCGAATACGAGTTAAAGAATCATCCAAATTTTCGTTATGGGAACCCGGCGAATCAAGCTAACTCGAATTTTCAAGGAACCCAAGGAAATTTTGTCACGCGCCAACAATATAATCAATGCAATTTTAGAAGCGGGAATAATCAAGGCTACCAAGGTCAATTTCAACAAACGGGTGGTTAAGGTGGTTCTTCGGGTCAAGTTTCATCAAGTGGAAATGAAGTGATGGATATGCTTAGAATGATACAACAAGATATGCAAAGGATGAATCAAATGGATGAGGCTCGGTTGCAAAAAGATGAAATTCACGACAAAGCCATGCAATCCTTGACTACCCAAATGGGTCAACTTGCAAGTTAGGTGGCCCTTTTGAAAAAGAACAAAGGTCAACTACCAAGTGACACAGTGACAAATCCCAAGAACATCAAAAGCGTGAACATTAATGTGGTAAGCACCGTTCCTAATAGTGAATTTAATGAAACATTTCTAACCTCTTCATGTCAAGTGAGTGCAGGTATAGGAAAAGATGCCAAGGTAGAAGATGACAAAGAGCATGGAGCACCAATCGTGCCTATACGAGTAGGAAAATTAAAAATTCCTCAAGCATTGTTGGACTACGGGGCTGCAATGAGTGTGCTACCAGGTGACTTATATGACATGTATAGCTTTGGTCCGTTGCAAGATATAGATACCATAGTGAGCTTTGCAGATGAAAGTTGGAGGCGTCCACGGGGAGTGGTAAGGAATGTTATGATTCAATTAGGAGAATTTGAATATCCGGTGGATTTTCTGGTCTTAGACTATGCTTCTACCAAAATGGCAACACAACAAAGGGTAATCTTAGGTCGTCCATTTCTATACACAGCAAATGCTCAAATCAATTGTAGAGACGGGATCATTACTATGACCGAAAAGAACTATAAGTTATCCATTGACTTTCAGACTAGGATGATTAGTTATGAGTCGATTGAGGAGAAGGGTAGTGATTCTAGTGATCATATGAAACGTGTGTGTAAAAGCATGAAAACAAATAAACCACCGGATTGTGAAGAAAAGCATGGGGGTTCAAGCAATTATGTATTTGATTACCCACCAAGTGGGCATGTGATGGATGCGTTTTACCCAATGGTACAATGTAGTGATGGAGATCGCAAGAACTGTTTCTTTGAGCCACCATAAATGGGGGTGGCAAGGTCTGGCTGAAGACCCGAAAACTTAGCGCTGCTCGAGAGCCAACCCGTGATTTTACATTAATGTTTTCTATTCCTTTGTTTTTCTGTGTTTCAGGGCCATGGAAACAACTTAAGTGTGGGGAAGATGTGTGGATATTTGTGTGAAGGTGGTGGTAGGGAGTAGGATATTCCACAACATCTGTTGTACCAACTTCACAAGGTCCATGTACTCATTCCTTAATCTTTTTTCTGTTTCTTAGCTTTGAAATGTTGGTAGTTAATTTGTGTGTTTTTATAAAAAAAATTGTTTTGTAGTTTTTACATCTTCCAAAATCATACATTGGGGACAATGTATCCCAAGTGTGGGGATGGAGGAAAATTTTCAAACTTTTGGAAAATCAAGAAATACCGTCCAAATTGAAAACTTGACATTTGATCGCATGACATACAGGCAACCCATAGTCCCTTTTTGTTTTCTTGGTAAGAGTTGAGCCATTGCTTGGATTTATTAGAATATATCTTTCTTTTCTTGATAAGAGTGGTTGTACCAACTTCACAAGGTCCATGTACTCATTCCTTAATCTTTTTTCTGTTTCTTAGCTTTGAAATGTTGGTAGTTAATTTGTGTGTTTTATAAAAAAAAATTGTTTTGTAGTTTTTACATCTTCCAAAACCATACATTGGGGACAATGTATCCCAAGTGTGGGGATGGAGGAAAATTTTCAAACTTTTGGAAAATCAAGAAATACCGTCCAAATTGAAAACTTGACATTTGACCGCATGGCATACAGGCAACCCATACTCCCTTTTTGTTTTCTTGGTAAGAGTTGAGCCATTGCTTGGATTTATTAGAATATATCTTTCTTTTCTTGATAAGAGTGGCATTGGGTGGGGGTATGTTAGAACTTGTGCTTGAATACGGTTTAAGGCCTTAGCTTGATATGCATGTGAAAAAGATAAGGGCAATTAGGTAGCCTCATCATGGTGACTGTGAGTGTGGGATTTGGGGGGTTGGACCTCATAAATTATATATATGAGCATGGTAGTGAGAAGGGCGGGGGTTTGGACGTTAGTAGCCCATTTGAGCTTGAAGCCGATCATTTGTTACCCGTGCCTAGTTTCTCTAAAAATTAACCCATATTCAACTTGGTCTTAGTATGATTATCTTGTTTTTTGTTTGAATCTTTGTTTGTTAAAAAAACGAAAAAGAAAGAAAAATTAAAAAGAAGAAAAAAAAGGCAATGAAAAATGAAGAAGATGAGTGAGGTTGTTTGTATATAGTTGTTTACATTTTGTTATTAGAAATAAAGACCGGGTTGAATTGTTAGCTACTTTGCATATATATACCCATTTCTTACCCATTTACCTAGCCACATTACAACCTATAAGTCCCTTTGATTCACGAGCGTGTTTAGCAAGTCATATAGGCGAAGGACCGATTTAACTACAAGCTTATTGTTGTGCAACCACCCGTTTGCTTTATGTGTGTTCTAGCTCACCTTTGCTAGTTACTACTTGACACCGAGATGAGAGTTATTGTGAGGGGTGTGTTATTCGCGGTTTCAAGAAAAGGTTAGTAAATGAGGTCGATTGTTTTCTTGGTTTGAATTGAATCGCTTGTTGAGGAGGAAAATATGGAATTATTGTGTTAAATGAGTTGCTTGGGGGCAAGCAACGTTTAAGTGTGGGGATGTGACAGGTGGACTGTAGGACAAACCTTAAGTGGCATAACTGGTATTATAATTATATATTCTAGTGGGTTATTGTCTCGAATTATGTCACACCCTCAAAATTCCACTTGCAGGGTTTCACCGCGAGGCGCGTGACAAACCAGGATCACAGTCATTACTCAAACTGAACGACCACTCTATGAGTTTAAAAAAATTATTCATGTTTGTTCATTAATGAGAATATATTGTTTATACAATTGAGTTGCGGAAGCGTAACAATTTCAAAACCAAAATAGCTAATGTAATTTAAAGTTGTGTCTAAATATTTGATGAAATCAACGCGACACCATAATGCATCCTAGTCCTGATGTGTGCTACCTTAGCAACCGAGAAAACATGTAAAATCAAGTGTCAACAATAATGATGAGTGAGTTCACAGGTTTTAGTTTATAGATATACGATAAGTTGTTTCCAAAGGTTCAAATCCCAAACCAGTATGTTATGATAGGTAACCCCTGATCTAAACCCGAATTAGAATGTTCAAGTTTCCTAATTCAAAACCTAAATCGTGTTGTTATAAGTTGTTCCCGATTCAAAACCCGAATCGTGTTGCTATAAGTTGTTCCCGATTCAAAACCCGAATCATGTTGTTATATTGATTAGCAATTTATGTTATATGTTTAGGTAGCTAACCTAGGTCATGTCAACAAAGTGTTCGATCCGAAGCTGACGTTGCTGCCCCTGTTGTGCCAGGTCTATCACTAACCATGGCTAAAAAGATAGGCAAATTCTACACCTGTGACCATCAACGTTCGGTCTAACTGGCGCGACCAGTTCGAGTGGGTCTTGTCGGGCCCAGTAGTACTACTAAAAATTCCCTCGCTATAAACCAATACTAACGGCATCGTAAGTTTTAAGGGGACTGGCATGTGATAAATGCTACTTTGTGATCATAACTAATATAACAAAAACTCTAACAGTTTTGACGTTACCTTACCGTAATGTTATGACATTACTTTACCGTAATGTGGTGCATGCTTTCTCCCCCTGTGTTTAAAAAACATTTAAAAAAGTAGGGGCCGTAAACTCACCTTAAGTTGCTCGGTTATACTTTTAACGGGAATTAGAGTCGAAGTGGTTCAATCACGTCCTATTATGATTACCACTTAATTATTAGCGTGTTCAAGAAATACACAGTCTATTCACGCAACTTACACATACCAAGTACCCATGTTGGCAACTTATATATATATACACATTCACATCACGTATGTATTCATTAAATCGATCACGTGTGCACCTACATCTAATCCTTAGAAACCAACTTATCAAAATGGTCATATAATCATATGACATGTTAAATTGGCACATGTTGACATAAGCAATACAACAATGAAAATCTGAACTTGTTTACGTTCCAGCCTTGATCACCGAAACTAGCCTGTTTTCACGAATTTTTATAAAATAGTTCACATATTCCAAAAATTCCAATTAATTTACAGAATCTGTCAAATGGTTTGTAAAACTTTGTGTAAAAGTTTTAGGCCCTAACGCATTACCAATTATTTACAAAAATTTATTTACTAGGCTGCAGTCAGATTCGTCACTTTCTAACTGCAGTCCACGGGAAAATTCATTTAAAAATCGTAGTTTATCCAATTGATGAAATTCCAGTGGGAGATTTTTGGAAACTCCCGCCTCTAGCCACTGTACGAATTTCATGACTTAATTCTAGCCAGATTATGAGATATGACCCAGCAAACAACACGTAATTCTGTAGAAAAAACGCAGCCTTAGCTGCTACACGATATAATTAATTTAAAATAGTAAAAGACCCCGGAAAAATGCGATTCCGGTGCCATTAGAAGCGTTTTTCAAAAAACGTATGGTTTAGACTTTAGAAAATCAATTTTTCGATTTATAACTATCCGTTTACAGCCAACTGAATTTGGTTGTTATCGCTAATCAGCAGTCTGTTTTCATTCTAAACGATACCCGAATCATATTTAGCAATCATAACACCTTCTAATAACAACTACCCGCAGATTAATCATCAATTATCACCTAGCCATATCAATGATTTCATAACCCTAGCTATAACATCATGATTTTCGCAAAGAAAACGCAGCCAATGATTATTTATGCATACATGTCGTCAATAAACTCAAAAAACGTATAATCACCTTAAGCTATTCATGCAACGAAAAAACCCTATCATAACACCTCATGATCACAACCATATTTGTATAAAAACCACACCATAAATCATCATCTAAAACAAGACGCTAACCTTGGAGCAAGGAGAACTAGAGAGAGAGCTAGAGCTTGCGATCGGAAGTGAAAAGGGGGGGGGGGGTTGCCATGCGATCGAGAGGGGAGGGCTGCTGCCGTCGCACACCACAAGGGGTAAGGGAATTAGGGTTTTAACTTTTTCTCCATGCGTATATACATACGTATGATATAAACTAAGGGGGGTGGGGGCGGTTTGGTTACTTGGGCCGCAAGGGAGAGGGTGGCGGGTTGGGTTGATTTGTTTTTGGGCCGAGATAGGGTAAGGGGTATCGGGTTGGGTTTACTTGGGTCGCAAGGTGTGTGGTAGCGGGTTGGGTTCAAAAAAGGTTGAAACGGTTTGAGCTCGGATTCGGCTTTTTAAAACGATTTGAGCTCGGGTTCGGCTTTTTAAATGTAGCATATAATATAAGTCGTTAAGTATAAATCGTTAATAACTAACACACATAGTAATTCGACAATTATTCGCGACGTGAGTATTCTAAAGATTAAATCGTATAAATACAAGTACGATACCTGATTTTTTCCGGGATGTCACATTATCCCCAAGTTAAAAGAATTTTCGTCCCGAAAATTGAATAAGCATGAGTTTGAAAACGTTGGAGTAAGAGAGATATTTCTGAGTTGTCACATTCTCCCCATGTTACTAAAATTTCGTTCTCGAAATTTAGGCTAAGGTATACACTATACTCCAGTTATGGGTTCGTCCATAACACGTTGTTACGCGTGTATGTACGTGGTTTTACATAAATTTACAAGATGAACATATAAGTCACATAACATATAACTTCACATAACATATAACTTCACATAATTTGTATTTATTTAATTGTCTGGGAATAGTATTCATGTTGTTCGCTAATGTTCGAGTACATACTCGTGTGTGATTCCGTAATTCCCTGAATTACCGTTACGCAAGTGTTTGTGTACTAACCGACACACTTAATTATTCCTAATCAAGTAAAATGCATGAATGAATGTTTGAGATAACAGAGTTTGTAACGTTGTTAACCTGAAAATGTCGGATGTCACATCATCCCCTTGTTGAAAAAAAATTTCGTCCCGGAAATTTAGCTTATGGTACTTTTAGGACCATGATTGAAAGTTCATTGCTAAGGAGAGAGTAAAAACATATGGTGGTACAATGAGATGGGAAAAAATCAGACAACATGATTGTGATGATTCAGTTGTTCATCCGAACAAGTTACAAGGAATTATATAGGTACAAAATAGTCAATTGTCGTAGCAACCAAATCAATTCCAGCAAGAGTAGGTGTACATAAGTGTGACTTGCAAGAACTATTGAAAGCCGCTTACAATGTAAGTGTACACAAAAGTAAGGAGATGACCCAATCTCAAAATGGTATCATGGTATTGAAGTTTGGTGGTCCAGTTTCTTTTTCACGAATAAGATAGCATAGCATACTGCCTAGTAACCAAGTATAGCTATTGTCATGGAAATGACACCAAAGTTCAGAATTTTAGTAGGTGAAGCCTCTATGGCTTAAAGGGGTCGTAATATAACGAAGTGAATTCTTGCATATGGATTTCGAATGGAGTTTACGTTAGGCTATCAAGGAATATACTGATACATGTCATTTTGTATGTGGTCTTAAGTATAATTATAAGTTGAGTTGATGGGAGCTCGATAATCAAGAATGTCATAACAAGTTATGTCAAGCACGGGAGAACGGGAGTTGTTCACAAGAGTTGGAACACGGTGTGTCATACATCGGTATAATGTTGACTGGTGTATTTAACATATATGGCGCGGGGGGGGGGGGGGGGTTGCACAAAATATAGTTTAGGTGAGCTCAACACATTTGTTATCATAGAGCGATCAGAATTTTAAGGAGCCAACACTTCACATATCAAGTGTATCTAATGCATGTTTTAAGGTTACCCGAATGGACACGAATGTCATACGTCATAGACGAAGGGTCAACAAAATAAACCGAACTGGAATTGTGTTAAGGTAGTTTGTTAAAGGCCAAATTACTCAAATTCTAGGATCATGTGTGTTGAGAGCACCACTGGTAACTTACCCAACGTAACCGGGGTGGAAATAGTTCAAAGTGAGTGTCAGAGGGATTTGTTGTTATGAGGCATCACTACCGAAGATCTGAAATAGTACAATTACCCCTACAAGATAACAGTGATGATGCCATCATACGTAAGACTTATAGAAAGGAATAATATTAATTGTATGAAACTGGTGGTTTGGGTAGATTTATCAACGGATTGGATGAAAACTCAAGTCGGGCATTATGCTCCTTTATTTCAGGATGTTAACGTCTCGACGCGTTTATACGAAGGGAAATGAGATTTTTGGTTAAAACTGATCATGACATGTTGGTTGTAGTTGATTGTAATAGATGGACAGCTTTCGGTCGAAGAACGATAAATACGAACAAAGAAATCAATGAAGTTATACATAAGTATGGGAATTTCACACGGAATGGCTGTTAACCTTGGCATACTTCACGAAGGTAGAAATTTTTATTTTATGCTCCTACACTTGATGAACTTAAGTATGGCTACTCTCTCCTCGAGTAACGTTAGTAGAAAGTGATTTAGCCATGCGAGGATTAGCATATAGTAAGGTCAGTCAAGACTATGACATTGATTTTAGCACAACAAGATAATACCTGAAGAATATACCAAGACGCGATTGTCATCGATCCGTTCTTCATAATTGTTTTAGAATCACTAGTGAGACAGTAAATCTGATGATGTGGATGTGTTGGTCTCACACAAGCGGTATAAATAGAAATAAAGTGAGATATTGGTCGGGCGAGGCGTTACTTTATGGGTTTTGGTGTAAGAAGAATTTTCTATAAAAGTGATAGTTGGTTGAGTCCGTAGCGTTTTGGTTTAATCGAAGCATTGCCAACGGTCGTCAGGATTGCCTATAAGCGAAAAAGAATACATATACTAATATACATGTATTTAATTGTGTGTGGAGCTAGTCAAATCGGTATGAAATCAAAGTTGACGGGTTCAACTAAAACATGTGAATTAAGGACATCACATATGTCATGAAGAGGTTTCATTACAATGACGCGGAAATATGTTCAAAATGTTATGGTCATAGAAGAAAAAAAATACATCAACATCTCCAAAGTTCAAGAAGTGATCACTAAGGATCAAAAAGACAAGTTTAACGAGTTCGTTTAGATAAAGCACAAATTTGACTGGAGTCTGTGCGTAAAGTTTCAAAAATGTAGTGCGACCACGACAATGGTGTGAGAGATTTGTCTACGTCGACAACGGTAACTAACTATCACATGAAACGGTAAGCGTCGGCCAGTGCAACGACTTGGGGATAGACCAGCTTAGAACGGAAAACTGGTATGGAATAACTTCTATAGCAATACAAGGAGTAAGATTATTGTTTATGTCGTCATGTATATCTGGTTGTTGATTAACTTATATCTCCGTCTTCCGATTTCCCTAAGATGATGGGGCCGTTTTGTGGAAATCTGTTTGCAGAGTTAGGTATGCGGGGACGTAAATCAGGTTAGACTAAAGATTAGTCAAAAGACACAGAGTAATAGGGTCAAAGGAAATTTTGTGGTTAAGCGTATGGGATAAAGTGTAAACGTATGAGAGATTCTTCATATTTCGTTTATGCGTTGTGCTGAAAGGTTTACATTAAAATTCTGATAGGGTTTAAACCATAATGACAGGTTCTGAGGGGAATCTTAGTTTCACTAAGACTCTTACATGAGTAAAATAAAATAGAAAAGATAATAATGACAATAATAGTAATATTGAGGGATTCCATTCACGATAGCTTAATGTGCCCGATAATATCTTGAATTTAATTGTTGTGTCCATCAACTACTAAACACATTTAATGGTACCAGTTAGTCGCTGAGTGGATTATGAGAACTTCAACCGATAATGAAAGTTTTTAATGAGGAATTCACAGGTTAGGACAATTTATACACACACAAGGTTTCACAAGGATTCACATGCATTGCAAATTACTATTACGTGTGCACTCATAATGATAAGTTGATATGCATGCTCACCCGAGTTCGACCTATCTTGTGTCAAAATGTCCCTCGGACTAAATTGTCAAGCATTGTCAAAATGATAAGGTCATCAAAAGCTTAGTTAATTAGCCAAATGTTCATCAACTAGGAGTTATATCAAAAAGAGAAATTTGGAATCGATTGACCTGAGGACTCACTCAAGTCGAAACACACCATGTGAATCCAATCAAACGGATTATAGATGTAAAAGTGCGCATGGAACAAACATGCACATAAATTATGACTTCGAGAGTTAAAACTGATTCATTAGCATATGTTACTGGAAGCCGTCCGAGTTAGAAGAAAGTTCGAGTATGCAATGAGCATGGCGCTCCGACTTCATGGTCAATCCATCTTCAATAAAAAAATATATCAACAAAAGATGTGAATCAGGGTTCGGGAAAATAAAAATGATGACATCTCAGTGTCAACGGATTTACGCAATAATGTGTGCAAGGGTCTGCCCTAACGCCGGGTGCCTCAAGCAAGGCCCACGTCTCAGGTTGACGGATAGTAAATCTAGTGGGGTCAGGGTGTTGTTGGTAGGTGGATAAGGGACACGTTTTCGATGAACCAAACTCCCAAGAGATATGTGTCAATGTTGGATGTCGTCCCAATCATGGACTTCAGAAAGCTCACCACACCCGATAGTACCATCGGTAGGCTCAAGCCGGTGATTTGTTCATTTATGTAGTGTAGGAAGAGGTAAAGATGATTGTGATGTGAGAAACTCCTCTAGAGGCTCCGTCTCACGGCCCTCGGACATGATTAGATACTGGTTGTTGGCACTCCCACGAACGTCGCCACTAGGGATGAAGATACAAAGAATTTGGTGTGTTCCTCGTTAGTATAGGGTTAAGTGGATTATGTCGACATGCCCGCAATTTCAATGTAAGTTTTGATGCCATGTGCGTAGGCATATCATGTATGAGTGTTCTTGTATGTCATGTATAAGTGTCTGTGTTGGTGTATGACTAATGTAGTGTCTAAGGCTATAGACTAAGTCTACTCTCTAATGCAAACCTAGTTCACTTGCAGGGTTTTACCGCGAGGCGCGTGACAAACCAGGATCACAGTCATTAGTCAAACTGAACGACCACTATATGAATTTAAAAAAAAATTATTCCTGTTTGTTCATTAATGAGAAAATATTGTTTATACAATTGAGTTGCGGAATCGTAACAATTTCAAAACCAAAATAGCTAATGCAATTTAAAGTTGTGTCTAAATATTTGATGAAATCAAGGCGACACCATAATACATCCTAGTCCTGATATGTGCTACCTTAGCAACCTGAGAAAACATGTAAAATCAAGTGTCAACAATAATGATGAGTGAGTTCACATGTTTTAGTTTATAGATATATGATAAGTTGTTTCCACTGGTTCAAATCCCAAACCAGTATGCTATGATAGGTAACCCCTGATCTAAACCCGATTTAGAATGTTCAAGTTTCCAGATTCAAAACCTGAATCGTGTTGTTATAAGTTGTTCCCGATTCAAAACCCGAATCGTGTTGCTATAAGTTGTTTCCCGATTCAAAACCCGAATCATGTTATTATATTGATTAGCAGTTTATGTTATATGTTTAGGTAGCTAACCTAGGTCATGTCAACAAAGTGTTCGATCCGAAGCTGACGTTGCTGTCCCTGTTGTGCCAGGTCTATCACTAACCATGGCTAAAAAGTTAGGCAAATTCTACACCCGTGACCATCAACGTTCGGTCTAAATGGCGCGACCAGTTCGAGTGGGGCTTGTCGGGCCCAGTAGTACTACTAAAAGTTCCCTCGCTATAAACCAATATTAACGGCATCGTAAGTTTTAAGGGGACTGACATGTGATAAATGCTACTTTGTGACCATAACTAATATAACAAAAACTCTCACAGTTGTGACGTTACCTTACCGCAACGTTATGACATTACTTTATCATAATGTGGTGCATGCTTTCCCCCCTGTGTTTAAAAACATTTAAAAGAGTAGGGGCCGTGAACTCACCTTAAGTTGCTCGGTTAGACTTTTAACGGGAATTAGAGTCGAAGTGGTTCAATCACGTCCTATTATGATTACCACTTAATTATTAGCGTGTTCAAGAAATACACATAGTCTATTCATGCAACTTACACATACAAAGTACCCATGTTGACAACTTATACATATACACATTCGCATCACGTATGTATTCATTAAATCGATCACGTGTGCACCTACATCTAATCCTTAGAATCCAACTTATTAAAATGTTCACATAATCATACGACAAGTTAAATTGGCACATGATGGCATAAGCAATACAACTATGAAAAACTGAACTTGTTTACGTTCCAGCCTTGATCACTAAAACTGGCCTGTTTTCACGAATTTTTATAAAATAGTTCCCATATTCCAAAAGTTCCAATTAATTTACAGAATCCGCCAAACGATCTGTAAAGCTTTGTGTAAAATTTTTAGGCCCTAACTCATTACTAATTATTTACAAAAATATATTTACTTCAGTCAGATTCGTCACTTTCTGACTGTAGTCCACGGGAAAATTCATTTAAAAATCGTCGTTTATCTGATTGACGAAATTCCAGTGGGAGATTTTCGGAAACTCCCGCCTCTAGCTACTATACGAATTTCATGACTTAATTCTAGCCAGATTATGAGATATGACTCAGCAAACAACACGTAATTTCTGCAGAAAAAATGTAGCTTTAGCTGCTGCACGAAATAATTAATTTAAAATAGTAAACGACCTCGGAAAATGCGATTCCGGTGCCATTAGAAGCGTTTTTCAAAAACGTACGTTTTAAACTTCAGAAAATCAATTTTTCGATTTATAACTATCCGTTTACAGCAAACTGAAGTTGGCTGTTATCGCTAATCAGCAGTCTGTTTTCATTCTGAACGATACCCGAATCATATTTAGCAATCACAACACCTTCTAGTAACAACTACCCGCAGATTAATCATCAACTATCACCTAGCCATATCAATGATTTCATAACCCGAGCTATAACATCATGATTTTCACAAATGATTATTTACGCATACATATCGTCAATAAACTCAAACAAACATATCATCACCCTAAGCTATTCATGCAACGACAAAACCCTATCATAACACCTCATGATCACAACCATATTTGCATAGAAACCACACCATAAATCTAAAACAAGACGCTAACCTTGGAGCAAGGAGTACTAGAGAGAGAGCTAGAGCTTGCGATCGGAAGAGAAAAAGGGAGGGGGTTGCTGCCGTCGCACACCACAAGGGGGAAGGGAATTAGGGTTTTAACTTTTTCTCCATACATACCTACATACATGTGATATAAACTAAAGGTGGGGGGGTGGGGGCAGTTCGGTTACTTGGGCCGTAAGGGAGAGGGTGGCGGGTTGGGTTGATTTGTTTTCGGGCTAAGAGAGGGTAAGGGGTGTCGGGTTGGGTTTACTTGGGTCGCAAGGTGTGTAGTAGCGGGTTGGGTTCGCAAAAGGTTGAAACGGTTTGAGCTCGGATTCGGCTTTTTAAAACAGTTTGAGCTCGGGTTCGGCTTTTTAAATGTAGCATATAATATAAGTCGTTAAGTATAAATCGTTAATAACTAACACACATAGTAATTCGACAATTATTCGCGATGTGAGTATTCTAAAGATTAAATGTATAAGTACAAGGACGATACCTGATTTTTTTCCGGGATGTCACAAATTAGATAACTACAGTTTACTTGTCATTTCCGGTGCAAAAGGCTTAACAGGAAGCGAAAAGGAAGTGTTAGAAGAAGCATGGAAGGAATACGGAGAATAAATGAAAACAATAACTTACTGGAAATGAATTTTTAAGAAGATAACATGATAGAGGACGAAATTATGAGAACATGGGCAAAAACGACGAAGAAAATGGAGTTGTAACGAGAAAGTTATGAAGAAAACAAAATTGACTAGCTGTAGACCGTAAGCTACGGTGGAGACTGACAAAAAATGTGCCGTAAGACAGTTTTTAACCACCGTAGACCACTTTTAAGTCACCGTAAGCTATGGTGGCGCCGTAGCTTACGGTGGCGCCCAATGTGAAAAGTGTAACTGCCCCATAAAAGTCCTTCAAGTGTCCTTTCATCATCTCATCATTGGAGACGTTTTGGAGCAGTTCCTGGGAGAAAATTGGCTTTGTTCTTGTGTTCTAAACATTTCTAAACAATTCGGTTTGTGTTTCCGATTCGTATGAACATTAACTTTTGTTTGATGAAGATTCACCGAACCATGAGCAGCCAAAGTCGTTGTTGATCATCCTAGGTTGAAGGTTCTCAGACACATTTGTGTTTTGATTCGTATTTCTAGAATAATGAACTTGCTATGTTTGTTTATTATGGTGTGTTGATTGCTTGTTTGTAAATTGTTAATCTTTATGTTAATCATAGTCGAAACAATACGTTCTTGGTGTCGTTTGCAATCGAGATATCATGGGCGAGATTAGGGTTGGATATTGATTGATTGGTCAGCGGGTAACAACGTCACATTAGTTTAATCCGAGTACTTAGTTCTCTTTCATCACAACAAGTAGCAACACATGAGCCATGTCTATGTGGTTCTTTCTAGTTGAATCTTAACATGAATGTCAATGAAAACCGGAAACCTAGGATGGTCATTTGTTCCTAAACTATTTACATCCCAATTCCTTCTTTTGCAATTTAATTAGTTAACTTTAGTTTTTGAAACCAAACAATCAAAATCGTGAAATTACTTTTCTGCAATTTAGTTAAATTCAAAGCTACATAATAAACACATCTCCACAAACTCCTCGTGTTCGATACCCACTTACCGCTAGCTAATTAGTTGTAATTGGATAAAATTTACGTGAGACTTTGACATCACGTCACTAAGTGTGAAAATGAGGCGATCCACCTTAATTTAGTTCGTTATTCAAACTCTTGATATGTGCTGGATCACATCATTGACATACAGAAAAAGAAAGAGGATGTCACGTGCATCGGGTATAAGAAGTGTCCTCCCCCACTCAGACACAATTATACCGAGATGCCTTATGAGGAGGATAGCCTCATTTTGAGTCGTTAGTTTCATTAAACATCAGATTGCATTTAAACAACAACAAAAAAAAAAAAACAACAACAACAAAAATGTTTGGGTATGTTTTTGGGCTTGTTTCAAGTCTAATGACCCACTAATTCTATTCAAAACCCAACCCACTTAAACCCTAATCCTTTCCCTATAAGTACCTCTTATATTCCAGCCATTTTTCCACTTTACAAAGCCTCCAAGCCTCCCAAAACACTCCAAGTTCGTAGCTGAATCCAATTTTCGGGCAGATTTGTATCTCTACACTAAAGTGAGCATAACTCACTCAATACTTAACGAAATTGCCCCATTCTTTTTCCTACATGCTTGGTTTTCCTTTGGGCATGTCTCTCCTTGGAGAACTCAGACCTGGAAATGCCCCTAAATTTTCCAAAACTTTGTGTTTGTTTTCAAACTCTTTCAAACTTTGTTTATGTTCATCAAACTTGAGTCAAACTCATCTAAAACCTATGTCTGATTGCTTACAACACTTCTTGTGGTTGGTTAGGCTTAAAAACAAGGTTGAGACATTCAAACAAGAGGTTTAAACCTCACAATAATTCTGTTTTCATAGAGCATTTAGCTCACAAGTGATGCAAGTTCATAGACTTGTTCATGTGTGTCCACCAAGGTTAGCTTTGGCTATCCTAAACATTGAGACCACACATCCCTTGATGATTTTCAACATCATCTCAAGTAGTTTCCTAGTGCTTAAGTGTCACAACCCCGCCAAGCCGTTGACATGTGTCCTCGTGTGCTCTCCGGGTTGTATTCACTTGGGTACTTGGTATTATGGTGACATACTTACAATTCTTGTCATTTAGTTCTTGTATTGTTCTCATTCATGACCCTCCTTGTTGTCTATGACAACTTGTGTAGTGGTGAATCATATAACGAGGTTAAATGGATGTTCATCATCCTACCTGCATGCTTGACTTACTTGAATACTTAGAGGTACCAATGTGGATGGTTCATCCACTCACCTCCTACATGATCTTACTACTATGTATAAATTATAGACTATAATATAATCCTAAAACCAAAACCTTGATAATGACTAAATAATCACCTATAAAGTTATTAAGTTTATCACTAAAGTATGTAGTTCCTTGTCACGATTCTAATAGGTCTCGAACCTATGAAACCATATTAACCCCTTTCGGGTTATCATAGTGTCAAGAACAAGTGCTATGTCTTAGTGAATATTTTCATACATAATACTTTAATTCTTATTTCCGTAATCTTACTCGAATACTCCAAAGCCACCGTTGCACTCATAACTAATACCTTACTTCTTCTTGTAGAAGGACAAGGTGCCAAACTCTAAATCAACACAACAAAGCTCCCGGGATTACTTAAGTGGAACACTTAGCAAAAACCGTGAGTACACTCGAATCATTTACCGTTTTAATCACTTTGGGTTGTAACATGTTTACCTATCAAAATACACATATCACAAACTCATGCTTTACATGCTCAATCCTTATACATGAATACTTGTTATGCCTAGATACATGCGTGATTATACATGCTTGATCATTAACTTAGCTAGCCCAACTTATCATATATAACGCTATAAGAGTAGCACACCGCCAGTCGGGGTTATGTTAAGATATTCACACTCATTTTAGTCTTGTCGCTATTGTGGCAAGGGAAGATCGATCTCGTTAAAACTTTTGTGGAAACTCGAGGTTTGATCTAGTATTGCATGATTAGTATGAACTTTGCTTACAATTACCATGTGGATTCGAGTTACGCCTTGGGGATGCAAGAGCTATCAAGCCAACTTCCCCTTGGGGCGCTCCCGTTTTGTTCGTCAAAAAGAAAGATGGGTCTTTTCGGATGTGTATTGACTATCGTGAACTCAACAAGCTTACAGTCAAGAACCGATACCCCCTTCCTCGTATTGATGGTCTCTTCAATCAATTGCAAGGCGCGAAGTGCTTTTCAAAGATTGATCTCCGTTCTGGCTATCATCAACTTTGGGTTTCAGAGGAAGATGTACCCAAAACCGCTTTCCGCACACGTTATGGACACTACGAGTTCGTGGTCATGCCTTTTGGTTTGACCAACGCACCTGCATTGTTTATGGATCTCATGAACCGCGTGTGTAAGCCTTTTCTCGATCATTTTGTCATTGTATTCATCGACGATATCCTAATCTACTCCAAGACGAAAGAAGAGCACGGACGACATTTGCGTCTCATTCTTCAGCTTTTGCAAACCGAACGTCTTTATGCCAAATTCTCCAAGTGTGAATTTTGGCTAAAAGAGGTTCAAGTCTTAGGTCACACCGTCAATGAACTCGGTATACACGTTGACCCTGCAAAGATAGAAGCTGTGAAGAATTGGATTGCACCTAAGTCGCCCTCTAAAATTCGTTCGTTTCTTGGCCTAGCTGGGTATTATCGCCGCTTCATCTCAAACTTCTCGAAGATTGCCGTTATTTTGACTTCCTTGACTAAAAAAGATAAACCTTTTGTTTGGGGTCCCGAACAAGAGGAATCTTTCCAAACGCAAAAGGACATGCTTTGTAATGCTCGTATCCTCACTCTCCCCTATGGGAACAACGATTTCGTCGTGTATTGCGATGCCACTAACTAGGGTCTTGGTTGCGTTCTCATGCAATGGGACAAAGTAATCGCTTACGCATCGAGACAACTCAAAATTCATGAGAAAAACTATACTACTCACGACCTTGAACTTGGTGCAGTTGTTTTTGCATTAAAGATTTGGCAACACTACCTTTACGGTACAAAGTGTACGGTCTTCATCGACCATAAGAGCCTCCAACATATCTTTGATCAAAAGGAACTCAACATGCGTCAACGCCGTTGGGTAGAATTGTTAAACGACTACGACTGTGATATTCGCTACCACCCCGGTAAGGCGAATGTCGTGGCCGATGCACTTAGTCGCAAGACTCATGTTAAGAGTGTTCGTTGGTACCAAATCGTGGGAAGACTCAACAAGTTGATTCGTCAAGCACAATTTGCCGTTATCAACGAGGGTAACCTCGGTGACGAGTTGAATTGTGGAGTCGAAAACCCACTCAAAGCTAAACCCGATGGTATTCTTTATTACCATAGTCGTATTTGGATTCCCGATCGTCTCAATATTCGGTCTACCTTAATGGATGAAGCCCACAAATCCAGATACTCCGTTCATCCCGGAGCCGATAAGATGTATCACGACTTACGTACATCCTATTGGTGGCCTGGAATCACCCTTTACGTGTCCAAATGCCTTACGTGTTCCAAAGTCAAGGCATAACATCAACGTCCCTCTGGTTTGCTCGAACAACCAGAAATTCCTGTCTGGAAATGGGAAAGCATAGCCATGGATTTCATTACAAAATTGCCTCGTACTTCGTCTGGTCATGACAGCACTTGGGTCATCATTGACCGATTGACCAAATCCGCGGATTTTCTGGCTATTCGTGAAGATTACAAAGTCGAGAAATTGGCTCGTATCTACACGGATGAAATCATTAGTCGCCATGGTACTCCTCTGGATATTATCTCTGATTGCAATGCTCGTTTCACCTCTCGCCTTTGGCAAACTTTTCAATCCGCCCTTGGCACTCAACTTAATCGTATAGCACCGCTTTTCATCCTCAGTCTGATGCTCAAACCAAGCGTACTATCCAAACCTTGGAGGATATGCTTCGTTCATGCGTAATCGATTTTAGCGGCAATTGGGATTCGCACTTACCCTTGGTTGAATTCTCGTACAACAATGTTATCACGCTAGTATTCAAATGGCTCCATTTGAAATGGTCGTGTCGTTCGCCTATTTGTTGGCACGAGATTGGAGACGTACAAATCACCGGTCCCGAGCTAATACAGGAGACAACGGACAAGATCTTACAAATACGTGATAATCTCCTCAAAGCACGAAGCCGACAAAAGAGCTACGCTGACAAAAGACGCAAGCCCTTGGAATTTAATGTGGGTGATCATGTACTTCTCAAGGTATCCCCTTGGAAAGGCGTTGTCCGTTTTGGTAAGAAAGGCAAACTCGCTCCTCGCTACGTAGGTCCTTTCAAGATCTTGGAAAAGATTGGCAAGGTAGCATATCTACTGGACCTACCACAAACGCTCAACAATGTTCATCCCGTTTTTCATGTTTCAAATCTCAAGAAATGTCTAGCCGAAGAAGGACTTCAAGTTCCGCTCGAAGATCTTCAAATCAATGAGACGTTGCATTTTGTGGAAAAACCGGTCGAAATCATGGACCGAGGAGTCAAGCAGCTACGACGCAGTCGGATCCCTATCGTAAAAGTTCGTTGGGAAGGGAAACGTGGCACCGAGTTTACTTGGGAACTCGAGAGTGATATGAGGACTAAGTATCCGCATCTCTTCGTTGCATCTTCCTAAATTTCGGGACAAAATTTCCTAAAGGAGGGGAGACTGTAACGCCTCGCTTTTCGCAGCTTTCCTTTTTTTAGCAAGATTGTATCGTAATTCTATTTTTCAGAAACTTGTTTCCCTTGTAATCGTATCTTGTTTTCAAATCCTTATAAACCCGAGACTTTGATCGTAATAAAATGAATCTTTTATACATTGTTTATACATGTCTATACATTAATATGTGCTTTCGGTTGATACATGATTCATAATTCGCTTAAACGTAAGTTTGACTCGTAAACATTGATCGTGTATTCGTAATTCTCAAATCTCCATACATTCAAATACTTGGTTATTCGATTTTAAGATTAAGTTATATGTTTTCACTTGATTATACCTAACCATAAATCAAACATACTTGTTACTTTTGATATGTCACCTACAGGTATTTTTATCACACATTTTGGCACTTTAAAACATGTTTAATATGCACTTTAGACCTTGATAACTTATGAATAATACACCAAACATCATGTAACATCTTATTTATATAAAGTGCATCTCAAATACACCTTTTATTACATTTAAACAAAAAAAAAGAATATAAGGGCTGAAAATCAGCCTTGCAATCAGCCCATGTTTGGGTATGTTTTTGGGCTTGTTTCAAGTCCAATGACCCACTAATTCTATTCAAAACCCAACCCACTTAAACCCTAATCCTTTCCCTATAAGTACCTCTTATATTCCAGCCATTTTTCCACTTTACAAAGCCTCCAAGCCTCCCAAAACACTCCAAGTTCGTACCTGAATCCAATTTTCGGGCAGATTTGTACCTCTACACTAAAGTGAGCATAACTCACTCAATACTCAACGAAATTGCCCCATTCTTTTTCCTACATGCTTGGTTTTCCTTTGGGCATGATTCCATGGTCTCTCCTTGGAGAATTCAGACCTGGAAATGCCCCTAAATTGTCCAAAACTTTCTGTTTGTTTTCAAACTCTTTCAAACTTTGTTTATGTTCATCAAACTTGAGTCAAACTCTTCTAAAACCTATGTCCGAATGCTTACAACACTTCTTGTGGTTGGTTAGGCTTAAAAACAAGGTTGAGACATTCAAACAAGACTTTAAACCTCACAATAATTCTGTTTTCATAGAGCATTTAGCTCAGAAGTGATGCAAGTTCATAGACTTATTTATGTGTGTCCACCAAGGTTAGCTTTGGCTATCCTAAACCTTGAGACCACACATCACTTGATGATTTTCATCATCATCTCACTTAGTTTGCTAGTCCTAAAGTGTCACAACCTCGCCAAGCCGTTGACATGTGTCCTCGTATTATGGTGACATACTTACAATTCTTGTCATTTCATTCTTGTATTGTTCTCATTCATGACCCTCCTTTTTGTCTATAACAACTTGTGTCGTGGTGAATCTATAACGAAGTTAAATGGATGTTCATCATCCTACCTCCATTCTTGACTTACTTGAATACTTAGAGGTACCAAAGTGGATGGTTCATCTTCCCACCTCCTACATGATCTTACTACTATGTATATATTATAGACTATAATATAATCCTAAAACCGAAACCTTGATAATGACTAAATAATCTCCTATCAAGTTAGTAAGTTTATCACTAAAGTATGTAGATCCTTGTCACGATTCTAATAGGTCTCGAACCTATGAAACCATAACCCCTTTCGGGTTATCATAGTGTCAAGAACAAGTGTTATGTCTTAGTGAATATTTTCATACATAATACGTTAATTCTTATTTTCGTAATCTCACTCGAACACTCCAAATCCACCGTTGCACTTATAACTAATACCTAAGTTCTTCTTGTAGAAGGACAAGGTGCCAAACTCTAAATCAACACAACAAAGCTCCTGAGATTACTTAAGTGGAACACTTAGCAAAAACCGTGAGTACACTCGACCCATTTACCATTTTAATCACTTTTGGGTTGTAACGTGTTTACCTATCAAAATACACATATCACAAACTCATGCTTTACATGCTCAATCCTTATACATGAATACTTGTTATGCCTAGATACTTGCTTGATTATACATGCTTGATCATTAACTTAGCCAACCCAACTTATCATATATAGCGCTATAGGAGTAGCACACCGCCCGTCGGGGTTATGTTAAGATATTCACACTCATTTTAGTCTTATCGCTTTTGTGGCAAGGGAAGCTCGATCTCGTTAAAACTTTTGTGAAAACTCGGGGTTTGATCTAGTATTGCATGATTAGTATGAACTTTGCTTACAATTACCATGTGGATTTGAGTTACACTTTTATACTTATGCTATGTATCACCAAACTTGTGTACTCGCCTTTGCTTTTGCATTGAACTCGTATTTTTAACATGTTACAGGTTGATGAAGATTTTGCCATGAAATTGGAGTAGTGATGATGCTCTAGATACACATTTAGACGTTAAGCTAAAATGTTGTATTATTTTGTTGTTATGCTTATGTTGTACTCGTCTTTAAATTTCTAAATTATTGTAATTGACTTAATGATGTAATTTGACATTGTTATCGTTTAATGAATGAAATATGGGTTTTGTTTAAATAGTGTCGCTAATGGCGTTATGAAGTCTCTTGCAATCTCGTTTACGTCTCACTCCGATGTTTCCGCCATCGGTTGGGGTGTGACAAAACAGCATCCCGTTAGACTTTGGGAAAGGCACTTTGCGTTGTAAACTAGGGTTTAATCATATAGTGACATCGTTTCAGCATATCAGTAACTTGTATTATTTTATTCACGGTGGATTTGAGTATTGAAACTATTTATTCTATTATGCTATGTATCAAACTTGTATACTCGCCAACATTTTTGTTGATTGTATTTTAAGACATGTTGCAGGTTGATAGTCAAGTTGAAGCGAAGAAACAAGTTAGGATGGACTTTAGAAACGCACTTTAATAAATATTCGTTATGCTTGTGTATTTATTTGAAAATTTGTATTGAATCTTAGTCATTAATGAAATTTGATTTAATTATATTGTCACAACAATGTTATGATGCTTTTGAACGATTTGTTCATCTCATCCCGATGTTTCCGCCATCGGTTGGGGTGTGACAAAGTACCTCAAGATCACGAAGTTCATCATCAAGCTCTTACAATTATGATACTCCGAGGTTTGTTGAGCGGAGATCATGTTTTGAATGTGGTGAGTATGGGCACATTTTCAATAACTGTCCATATCTCACAAAGGGAAAAGCAAAAGTTGATGCCCCCCGTGGTAACAGTTACCATAAGAGATCTGTTTCACCAAAAGAGGACCCTCGTCTTATTAAACAACGAGAAATGAAACAGAAAAAGAAACAAAGAAAAGTAGTTGAAAAGGCTTTGAAATTAGATGCTATCCAAACACAGTCTGTTAAATCGGATGTTAAAAATGAGAAACAGAAACAAATTTGGAAACCAAAATTGGTAACTGTTTCAGGGGGAGCTCCATCAATTCTGGATCATCGAGAAATTAAAGTCACAATTTTCGATGATGCCGGACGATCCAAGTCAACGAAGGCTTGGGTCCCCCTCTCCAACTAATCTCTGAATGAGTGTGCCAGATGTTCCAGGAGGAACTATTGATAGTCTTAGGATTGTTGATAGTGGAGCGTCCATGCACAAGATCGGCGACATAAGGCTCCGAAACATTGTTACATCTAGGAGAATATTATTGCCTTTGATGGAGAGAGAAAAAGAAAAGAAGACAAAATGTCCGATGAAAGAATTATGATGAAAGAAGTTGATAACTTCGACAAGAAATTCATGAGCAACAATTTGTTTGTTTAAGGCTTGGATCGGGTTAACAGGATAGATTCAAATGAAGTGTACGTGTCTGTAGCACGTCTGAAGATTTTCGAAAATTCATGGCTTAATCTTCCACAAGAAGTTCAAAGTCTACAAGTTGAACGTGGAGTGTACATTTCTCCACGGTGTGATTGAAGAAAATGTGTTTGTTGAACAAACCAACCGGGTGTGCGGATGCCTTGGCGTGGATTGAACAACCGCACACTACTTCACAAGGAGAAAGACGAAGACCTTTGCTGGTGCAAAAGCATGTGGACGACGTCATGTATGATCCAACCAAAGATGATGTGTACAAGTTTTCCCATATGCTCATGTGCTTATTACCAGCCGGACCCGGAGGTTTCTGTTCTTGTTGCTGTAGAGAAAATTCTCAGATATCTGAAGTAGCTACAAAATCGACCTTGAATTAATCCACAGCTGGTGGATATCCAGTTGGGAGAGCACACAGATTCCTGGCAATGCACATAGAAATTGCAGGATTACGGTTTTAAATTTCTAATCTCTCTTATATTTATCGATATTTAAGCATCTTTACGGATTACTAAAATCTCGTACAGCACTCCAGACCAAACATTTCGATCTCAAATATCACCTCACACATGATTGTTTCAACGAGAAACTCATCAATGTTGCTTAGGTCTACATCGATTACCAACGTGCCAACTCAGTTTTCCAAAATTGGATAAATCATTTTTTATTAAATTAATTTTGGTAAATGACATCAAGGTAAATCATGAGTTAATCCACATTGGGAAATCATTTTTGCGAATATTTTTCTTGAAGAAAATCCAAAAAGTTGTTATTTAAAAATTTAAATTTTCCTTTTGAATTTTAGGGGAGTAATCCAAATCCGAAAAATACAAAAACATGGAAAAACATCAAAAATGAGTTTCCTAGCGAGAAAAAGAGAAAATGATAGTAAATCAGTGGTCTGTCAAAACCTCTTTGAACTTATAATGAAAAACGATAAGTAACTTTGTTAATGATGTATCGGTAGGCTCACAATCATTTTAAAGTGTGCAGGGTGATATAAACATAATCGACTAAAGACCGTGTGGGAACCGCTCATTGGCATATGGTCTTGGTATCGAAATTTCGTTTGATAGATTTCCGAGGTTCAGAGATACGTGGTCTTTATGCTGTTTATCATCTGGGTATCATGGTTGTTTCTTTTACTGAAAACAACGGGGACACAAGTCTAGAACTTCCATGATACCATACATGTCACACCCCGACCCGCAGCGGAAAAGGTGACCGGGGCATGATTGGGTTTTCATCAAAGCTCATGACATTTATTATAAGGTTTCATATTTATTATTTCAATTTAAAAGAGATCATACAATCATAGCAAACAAATACAACATGTTCTATTCATCCTTCTAAACTTCATTATTTTTCTTCTAAGGCAATTTCCTATGTTTTCCTTGCTTCATCCTGTTCACCTGTATCATGTGTAAAAATGGTTTTTGGATCAACAAAAAGTTGGCGAGTGAACCTTGTTAGAAAACATTTATTATTTATTTCTGGTTGTATTTAATATGGAAAAATTGTGCAATATTCATATATGAACAAACGTAAATAAACATACAATAACAACAATTAGCATACAATAACAAACCATTAGCATACGATATCAAACAACAACAAACATTAACATACATTAATAAACCAACAGCATACAATCACAAACCATTAGCATACGCTATCAAACAACAACAAACAATAACATACATTAACAAACCAATAGCATACAATCACAAACCATTAGCATACGATTCAAACAACCACAAACAATACCATACATTAACAAACCAACAGCATACAATAACATATCAACTTGCATAAATATATAACATGAATGAAACTGTGCGATCAAGGCTCAATCAAACGGAGCCGATCGTATTGCATGTACTGAAAATGATAAATGTCTGTGCGATCAAGGCTCAATCAAACGGAGCCGATCGTATGTAGGCAACGCCAGGTTCACACTCATAATGAAATGGGGAACTCTCAACGCTCATAATGTAATGGGGAGCGGCGGCCTATGAAATTGCATGTACTGAAAATAATATATTAAATCTAAACAATAATCACACAAACAGTTTACACAGGCTGGATACACATTTATTCATGATATGATGTATGCACAATGATTTAAATATAGTAAATAGTAAGACACATGATACACCCTAAAAACGTGATTTAAACGGGGAATTTGTAGAGATTCACTCACAGTGGGTGCGTTCGGTTGAATGATGATGAATGCGCACGAGTTTAGAGGATCGGTCGACGAGGAATAACTAACCTAATTAATAACGAAAAAGTAAGGTAAATAAATGGATTTTATTAACAACTTTAATAGGATTTTTGAATATATTTTTGTGAGTTTTAGGCTATTTTCTAACCTTAAAAATGTTATTTTTTAAGTATTTTTAATTGATTTTTAAATAAATAAATAAATAAAAATAATAAAAAAAATGTTGACTTTTTGACCGTTGACTTGTTGACCGTTGACCGTTGACTTGTTGACCGGTTTTATTGTGTAAGTGTACGCGCCGGGTGAGGCTCGAACCCGAGACCTCCCGTTCGCGTGCACGCAGCTCTACCAACTGAGCTACGTGTCTAACCCGAAATAATTCTGTTTTTAATTATATTTATATACTAACTCAGTTTATTCAAAATTCTTTTATTTTCAAAAATGTTTTAAATCATCGGACCGGTGTCGTCAACAGGTCTCGAACCCGGGACCTGTGACTTAATGCTACACACAGTCCACCGCTGGACTGTGTGTCTGACTTGGTTAAAATACAGATTTTTATTATACTTAACATCTAACGGAGTTAACCCGGTTCAGTTTTAAAAAAAATGACAGTTTATTACTGCGAAGGTGCGTGTGTCAAGAATCGAACTCGGGACGTGTAAGTATTTATTTGCACACAGTCCACCGCTGGACTGTGTGTCTAACCCGTTTATAATACCGATTTTAAATAATCTTATAACATAACTACTTCGTCTTCTTCGTTCAAAACTCAGACTACGGTTATCTAACTGTTACTTGATTAATTCGGTTAATGAACAAGATGAACAATTGAAAGGTATTGAACCGAAGAGTTTGGGGAAAGAAAGTACCGAACAGATCGTCTTCTTCAGAAAATCCGGCGAAGCTCGTCGGCTCTGTTTTGGGACCTTCGGCTGTTGGAATCAATTAACAGTTTGGAGGGATTAGATGTGAAATTGAACTAATGAGTAATGATTATCAGTATGTTTGAATGATCATACCGGTAACCGCGAGTTTCCGAAAAATCCAGAAGTTTTCCGGTGAAAACAGAAAGTCCGGCAATGTCGTCTGTGGTTGATTCTGAGCGATAGATTAATGTTAGTAAGGTTCTAACAATTGATTGAAACAGTAAAGTCGAGGTATTTTACCGTTTTGAGGTGAGTCTCGGTTTTCCGGCGACTTGCAGAGAATTCCGGCGATGGTCAGAAAGTAATTCTGACGACCAGAAAATAGAATAAACACGAAAATAGAAGCTCTTGGAATGAAATTGAATCGCGAGATGAGTGTTTTGTTGAAGTAATTTCCAGAATGAATGTTTTCGGTTATAAAAACCAAACATCACCTGAATTCAAGTTCATTAACGACTGAATTGATTTAAGATGTCGGTTTTATCGGTTTTGATCAAGGTTCCGCGAGCACTCAAACGTCTTGGTCGGTTTGAGAGCCGATATCGGTTTCAGTTGGCGCAACAGGTTGATTCTTAGTTGAACATATGATTTAATTGCTTCCCAGAACTTCACAAAAAGATCAAGTGGCGGAGCGGTTGTAGAGATGTGTGTTAATGCTTTGTAGGCTCTCGGCTGACCCGGGTTCGAGTCCCGGCTTCAGCATATTATTTTTAATTTACTATTTTTAATACATTTTCAAAAATAAATTTTATATTCTAATATACTTATTAATTATGTTTCGTTTAAAATTAATTTGGGCATTAAATACGCAACGAAATTTTTAACTGGTATTCGGTTAATAAACGAAGCGGGTTTGGTAAATCCGATTTTTGACGGATGTTACAGTATCCCCTACTTTTAGAAATTTCGTCCCGAAATTTAAGTAGTGGCATATTTGTCTAGAAAGGATGGTGTTTTAATTTGACAAATACATACTTAGAAGAGAGTAAGAGTTTAAATTTTGTTTGAGGCGGTAACGTTCCTTGTAAGGGTTGAATACTCTTCTACAAGAATCGCTTTTTGTTGCCTAAAGTGTATGAATACGGAACATGGATACACAGAGTTGATTGACTAAGTGTGATGTTATGCATATGAGTTTGGGTACGTTTGAAAGATTAGGTTATATCCTAAAACATAACTTTTACTACTAAAACCTACATGGAACTTCTCATAACCGTCTGACAATGCCTCTGATCCCTTGGCAAGAATACTTATATATAGGAAGTACCAGCGGCGTATCCACCATATTCTTGTCAAATTTTCATTGGTTTTATCAGTAAGTTATGATTGGTTCTATGATGTGACTCTAGAACATAAATAAACACAACAACCAATATCTGAGTCCTAATTCTGATAGCATACATGTTTGATTGATGACACAATCCAATTCCTTTAAATGATGAGATGATATGAATGCTAAATCAGTGAATATAACACAAACTTCAATCAAGACAATGCCAAATCCTACATGGAACTTCTCATAACCGCCTGATAATGCCTCTGATCCTTTGACAAGAATACTTATATATAGGAAGTACCAGCGGCGTATCCACCATATTCTCGTCAAATTTTCATTGGTTTTATCGGTAAGTTATGATTAGTCCTATGCGACTCTAAAACATAAACAAACACAACAACCAGAGCTTGAGTCCTTGAATGATGACAATACCTCTCTCGTTTGTTATGATGGAGAGGTTAGTCTATGTAGAAAATGGAACACAATCCAATTTCTTTAAATGACGAGTTGATATGAATGTTAAATCAGTGAGCGTAAAATAAATTTCAACCAAAAACATTACTAAATCCTACATGGAACTTCTCATAACCGCCTGATAATGCCTCTGATCCTTTGACAAGAATACTTATATATAGGAAGTACCAGCGGCGTATCCACCATATTCTTGTCAAATTTTCATTGGCTTTATCCGTAAGTTATGATTAGTTCTATGTGACTCTAAAACATAAATGAACACAACAAACAATGCCTGAGTCATAATTCCGATAGTATACATGTTTGAATGATAACAGTCCCTCTCTCGTTTGTTGTGATGGAGAGGTTAGTCTATGTAGAAGTGAGACAAAGCCCAACTTCTTTAAATAATGAGATTGAAATACGTTGAGATGTATGATGGTATGAATGTTGAATCAATGAGTATAAAACAAAACTGGAATAATAATTTGCATTAAAATCCTTGGATAAATTTCCAATTTAAAATTGAGACACGTGAGAATTGAGATAACATAGAGAAATATAAAACTAAGCAGTTGGAGTTGAATCTTGATTGTTGGTGAAGGGGACTAGTTGAGTGTTTTCGTTTGGGCCGTCATTATCTTCAACCGGATTGGCGTTAATGTTGAAAACTCTTCCTCTTGCTGGTGGCCTAGTGGTTGGGTTTTCTTGATTTGCTTGGTTAACTGGGTTTGCTTGAGCTTGGGCGTTTATGATGTTAACCAATTGAGGGCACGTGTTTCTAAAGTGGGTAGGGTCGCCACAACTGAAACAAGCTCGAACATATGGGAACATGGGGTATTGGGGTTGTTGATATGTTTGGATCATGTTTTGAGTAGGGGGTGAGGTTTGGTTTTGAGAGGTGCGGCAAACTTTGCTCAAATGACCATAGCGTCCACAATTCGCACATAGTCGACAAAGTACGGTAGATGGATGGTGATAAAAACAGGTGTTACATCGAGGGTGAGGTCCAAGGTAAGGTTTCTTATTTGGGTAGGTTGAGTTGGGTGCTACTTGAGTGATTGGGATAGCTTGGAGGGGTACGGCTTGTAAGGCTGGTTGGTTGCGTTGGGTGACAGCGAAAAGTTGCTCGTCTCGTTTTCTCTTAGAAATGGGTTGAGAAGGGGATTCGGTTTGGGTGGAGTTCGAAATTCCAGTCGATGCTTTATCCTTCTTCTTCTCCTCCTTGAAGTCTTTGTTCCGGATTCGGTTCTCGGTGAGCTCTGTAGCTAACTCCATTGCTGCTTCCAAGGTTGCAGGTGTGGTACTTATTACAGAGTCTTGAATCTTTGAAGGAAGACCTTGAATGTAGTGCTCGATCAAACGGTAGTGGGGAGTGAACAAGTTGGGAACCATTTGATTTAACTTAAGGAATCTTTTGTTGTACGTGGTGTGGTCGCCTTCCTTTTGTTTCAACGAATAGAACTCATCCTCTAATTTCTTGATTTCGCTCCTTGGGCAAAACCGTCTTATCATGATTTCTTTCAACTCTTCCCAAGTCAAAGTCATAGCATCTTCAACACCTCGTTTGGCCTTCTCTGTACTCCACCAAGTAAGTGCTATTCCAAATAAACAACTAGTAGCATATCGCACTTTGCGATCATCGGGGCAATCACAATTTAGAAAAATGTTTTCCATTTCTTCAAACCAATAGAGAAGAGCGGTGACACCTTCAGTCCCTTCGTATTTTGTAGGGTCGCAGGATTTGAAATGCTTGTAAGTGCATTTAGTGGTATTTGGGGAAGGGTTAACAAAATTTTGAACTTCTTGATTGACGGGATTAGCGGTAAGGGCTTGTTGGACTTGGACTATAATGTTGGGTATTACGGCAGCCATTTGTTGAGCGATTAGGGCAGTCATGCGCTCGCGAGCTTTTCCTGCTCTCATCTTCCTACGAGCGGAATTTGAAGATATCTACAAGGAATACATATGAAGAGTATGAGTTGGATGTTTTTGGGATCATGTGTCGTATTTAGGAATGAATATTCATAAAATAAACATAGCATAATAAATCTACTACATCCATAGGATGTCTTGGGCTTTGCTCGTAATTGGGCCTTGCATGCCGCCATACTTCACCTTCGTAATCACGTGGGCCCCCATGATTACCGGGTTTTTCATGTGGTTCGCATGTGTTTGCCTGGTTACGTACACTAAAACCCGGAGAAAATTGAGAAATATGTATGTAACGTATGATATTCGGAATGTATCCAGGTGTGGACACGGTGACACCTCAAAGTGGGGTTAGTTCGAACGACGTTTGGTGTGGCATGCTTTGGCCTAATAGGTCATTCGTACTCTCATCGTTAGTCCCCAGGTAGGCAAACTGGTCCGTTATATTGGATTTATACGAATGCCAACCTAGACAGGACGTTCCGACTACCGGTACTTGTACCCTTACAGTTACTACATGCCCGTCGCAGAACTCACTTTGATGAGATTTGAAAAATGAAAAATGCGACAAAATCTTGAATAACGGAAGTATGAAGATGATTTGAATATGTGAATATTGTAACATGTATGATGAATATGTATGTAAGTATGTATGTTTGACTGTAAGTATAATTCACTATGTATCACAAAATGTAATATTAGAAATGTTTGCATGCATTTGTGTATGGAATAAATATGAAACAAATAAATATCATAAGTTTGCATGTAACCACATAAACAATTAAAATCTAGTCAACTATAGTATAGGCTCTAAGGGTCTAATAACCTATCCTATATCCCTATAGTCATGGCTCTGATACCAATCTGTCACACCCCGACCCGCAGCGGAAAAGGTGACCGGGGCATGATTGGGTTTTCATCAAAGCTCATGACATTTATTATAAGGTTTCATATTTATTATTTCAATTTAAAAGAGATCATACAATCATACCAAAAAAATACAACATGTTCTATTCATCCTTCTAAACTTCATTATTTTTCTTCTAAGGCAATTTCCTATGTTTTCCTTGCTTCATCCTGTTCACCTGTATCATGTGTAAAAATGGTTTTTGGATCAACAAAAAGTTGGCGAGTGAACCTTGTTAGAAAACATTTATTATTTATTTCTGGTTGTATTTAATATGGAAAAATTGTGCAATATTCATATATGAACAAACGTAAATAAACATACAATAACAACAATTAGCATACAATAACAAACCATTAGCATACGATATCAAACAACAACAAACATTAACATACATTAACAAACCAACAGCATACAATCACAAACCATTAGCATACGATATCAAACAACAACAAACAATAACATACATTAACAAACCAACAGCATACAATCACAAACCATTAGCATACGATATCAAACAACCACAAACAATACCATACATTAACAAACCAACAGCATACAATAACATATCAACTTGCATAAATATATAACATGAATGAAACTGTGCGATCAAGGCTCAATCAAACGGAGCCGATCGTATTGCATGTACTGAAAATGATAAATGTCTGTGCAATCAAGGCTCAATCAAACGGAGCCGATCGTATTGCATGTACTGAAAATGATAAATGTCTGTGCGATCAAGGCTCAATCAAACGGAGCCGATCGTATGTAGGCAACACCAGGTTCACACTCATAATGAAATGGGGAACTGCTCAACGCTCATAATGTAATGGGGAGCGGCGGCCTATGACATTGCATGTACTGAAAATAATAAATTAAATCTAAACAATAATCACACAAACAGTTTACACAGGCTGGATACACATTTATTCATGATATGATGTATGCACAATGATTTAAATATAGTAAATAGTAAGACACATGATACACCCAAAAAACGTGATTTAAACGGGGAATTTGTAGAGATTCACTCACAGTGGGTGCGTTCGGTTGAATGATGATGAATGCGCACGAGTTTAGAGGATTGGTCGACGATGAATAACTAACCTAATTAATAACGAAAAAGTAAGGTAAATAAATGGATTTTATTAACAACTTTAATAGGATTTTTGGATATATTTTTGTGAGTTTTAGGCTATTTTCTAACCTTAAAAATGTTATTTTTTTAAGTATTTTTAATTGATTTTTAAATAATAAATAAATAAAATAATAAAAAAATGTTGACTTTTTGACCGTTGACTTGTTGACCGTTGACCGTTGACTTGTTGACCGGTTTTATTGTGTAAGTGTATGCGCCGGGTGAGGCTCAAACCCGAGACCTCCCGTTCGCGTGCACGCAGCTCTACCAACTGAGCTACGTGTCTAACCCGAAATAATTCTGTTTTTAATTATATTTATATACTAACTCAGTTTATTCAAAATTCTTTCATTTTCAAAAATGTTTTAAATCATCGGACCGGTGTCGTCAACAGGTCTCGAACCCGGGACCTGTGACTTAATGCTACACACAGTCCACCGCTGGACTGTGTGTCTGACTTGGTTAAAATACAGATTTTTATTATACTTAACATCTAACGGAGTTAACCCGGTTCAGTTTAAAAAAAAGGACATTTTATTACTGCGAAGGTGCGTGTGTCAAGAATCGAACTCGGGACGTGTAAGTATTTATTTGCACACAGTCCACCGCTGGACTGTGTGTCTAACCCGTTTATAATACCGATTTTAAATAATCTTATAACATAACTACTTCGTCTTCTTCGTTCAAAACTCAGACTACGGTTATCTAACTGTTACTTGATTAATTCGGTTAATGAACAAGATGAACAATTGAAAGGTATTGAACCGAAGAGTTTGGGGAAAGAAAGTACCGAACAGATCGTCTTCTTCAGAAAATCCGGCGAAGCTCGTCGGCTCTGTTTTGGGACCTTTGGCTGTTGGAATCAATTAACAGTTTGGAGGGATTAGATGTGAAATTGAACTAATAAGTAATGATTATCAGTATGTTTGAATGATCATACCGGTTAACAGCGAGTTTCCGAAAAATCCAGAAGTTTTCCGGTGAAAACAGAAAGTCCGGCAATGTCGTCTGTGGTTGATTCTGAGCGATAGATTAATGTTAGTAAGGTTCTAACAATTGATTGAAACAGTAAAGTCGAGGTATTTTACCGTTTTGAGGTGAGTCTCGGTTTTCCGGCGACTTGCAGAGAATTCCGGCGATGGTCAGAAAGTAATTCCGACGACCAGAAAATAGAATAAACACGAAAATAGAAGCTCTTGGAATGAAATTGAATCGCGAGATGAGTGTTTTGTTGAAGTAATTTCCAGAATGAATGTTTTCGGTTATAAAAACCAAACATCACCTGAATTCAAGTTCATTAACGACTGAATTGATTTAAGATGTCGGTTTTATCGGTTTTGATCAAGGTTCCGCGAGCACTCAAATGTCTTGGTCGGTTGGAAAGCCGATATCGGTTTCAGTTGGCGCAACAAGTTGATTCTTAGTTGAACATATGATTTAATTGCTTCCCAGAACTTCACAAAAATATCAAGTGGCGGAGCGGTTGTAGAGATATGTGTTAATGCTTTGTAGGCTCTCGGCTGACCCGGGTTCGAGTCCCGGCTTCAGCATATTATTTTTAATTTACTATTTTTAATACATTTTCAAAAATAAATTTTATATTCTAATATACTTATTAATTATGTTTCGTTTAAAATTAATTTGGGCATTAAATACGCAACGAAATTTTTAACTGGTATTCGGTTAATAAACGAAGCGGGTTTGGTAAATCCGATTTTTTACGGATGTTACAATACATATGAACCGAATCACCAAACGAGCATCTAACACGAAAATAACGAACAAAACTTAGCCGTTTGGCCATGTTCGGCCGAACTTGGTTACCCCATGTTCGTCCGAACTTGATCAGTGGTGAACAATAAGAAATTTGCCTCAAGAATCCTCAAGTTCGCTCGAACTTGCATAAGTTCAAGCAAAATGGCCAAGTTCGCCCGAACTGGTGCCAAGTTCGGCCGAACTTGGTGTCCACCAGCCTATTTTCTACCTCACCTATAAATACCCAGCACCTCCATTCGTGCTCTCCTTGCTGCAAGTACGCCCGAAAGCTCCCAAAACCGAAAACCCTTGATTTCCAAGTAAGAATCAACCCGTTTTATGCAACCAAGGATTACCTTTGTTTTTATCAAAACTATTCTGTTTATGAAAATCTTCATCTTTTTCTACAAAACGTCTACTTTTCACTTAGATCTACACTTAACGTGTGTATTTGGGCTTAGCTTTGGCTTCCCAAGCTATAAATCTTTATGATTTCGACTCACCAAGTGTTAGATCTAAGAAAAACCTTTTAAGTATCGATTTTTACACAAAATACGGACTAATGACCTATGTTTCGTTCACTATGAAGTGGAACGAGGCGTTGTCAAGCAAGATCTCAGATCCGGAAGCACAAGGACGAAATCGTCACTTTGCACAAACTGGACTAACCCGTACGAACCATCAAGTTCGCCTGGATTAGTCCGAGTTTCTGTAAAATGGCTAAAACTCGCTCCAAAAGACCTATCCGGCCTATGTTTTGCTCAATAGCTTAAGGTTGGAGGGATGGACATTCGATTTCCTCAGCAAACAACGCGAAAACGCACGAATTGGTGACCAAAACAGTCAAGTTCGCTCCAAAAAGACAAGTTCGCTCGAAGTTGTCACCAGATTGGTGACCAACTTCGGCCGAACTTGTCAAATTCTCAAGAAAATCAACCAAGTTCGCCCGAACTTGCTCACATCTCAAGAAAACAAGGCAAGTTCGCCCGAACTTGTCCAGTTTCTCAGGAAAACCAGATAAGTTCGCCCGAACTTGTGCTCTCTGTAAGATCAACAGTCAAGTTTGCCCGAACTTGTACCAATTCCAAGAAATTGGTACATCTTCGCCCAAACTTGTCCTCTGCTCCTTCACGTTTCGACTGTTTCAGCAATTCGAAAGACTAATGCACTTCTGTTCGCTCCCTCCATCTCTTAACGCACCAGTTGTGAGTATACTTGAACCCTTTACGCTTAAACGTACTTTTGGGTGTCACATATGTTCTTATATCAAATCACAACACACAACTCAAACGCTTACTCGCAACCCGCTGATACATGACTATACGTGAACTCTGCTGTATTGTATATGTTACTTGATTGCTAGTACACCACCCTTAACATGATAGCTAGCTAGAGGTTGACCCGCCACTCGGAGGCCCGGGGTTGTTAAGGCTCGCATTTATTTTCTCTTTAGGACGTGGACACTTGTTCGCGTGCCTCGCACTCGCGGTTTGTTGGTTTACTTGAATCTAAGTAGTTACATAGTTCACTTCTCTTACGTATGTCATGCGGTGTATGCTAAACGCTTTTATATCTGTATGCGCACATTTACTTAATTGTATTGACGTTTATTTTAACATATGTGGCAGGTTAATGACATTTGCTGAAATGGATTAGGGTTACCTCTAGAAACTCATGTATTAGAAATCTAGGGGAGATCGAATTGGACATGTTTGAGAGATTATTTGTAACACCCCAACTCCGCTAGGGCTGACGTGTCACTCTTACAGATATCAAAACTAAGATCCAATCCATAACATTAAATAAAATATCCTAATTACATTTATTACATTACTGAAATAAAGAATCTTGGACAGCGACTTCCTAACGCTCCTCACTCTGAAATCCCAAATTATCCCAGATTACCTGTAAAATAAGACAAACACAAAAAGAAACTACGACCGAGCCAAAAATTGCTCAGTAACGGAGAAATCAACAGTACAAGTAAAGTCATATCAGTGGAAGCAAAACACAACATAACTTAACATAACTGAGACTAAACTGAAACGGTTATTAACACGAGTACTAAAAATAGATAAAGACACAAGACTGATACAAGTGATACACGAACCGATCTGAACTGTAACGGAAGCTAAAATGGAAACAAAATTCATTTAGATGCATAACCGATATCGAACCCGACACAAAACCGATATAGAGAACTGATACGTGGTTGCCATGATGATTAAAATTTTAAACCATTTTTTATAAAAGAACTCATTTTAGAACATCCTCTAATAATGTTAATATTTTTTTATACGAGAAGCAAAACTATCTTCTTTTTATTGAAGGTTTGAATCTTATCAAAATATAATAATTTATCGTACTTCATAGTACACCCTAATTAGACAAAATAACTAATTTTCTAATACTGAAAAATTATATTAAAAAAAATAGAATAAATCAAATAACTTAGTTTTTAAAACGTAATACTTATGATAATTTTGTAAACCGTCATGGGAAACTGATACGGAAACACAAACAAATACATGGACCGAAACATTATAAATCGGTTTAAAAAAAATCCCATAACGTTTAAAAGAAATGAACCGTCAAAAATGTTATTTATAAATAAATGTTTGGGTGTAAATACTATCTATTAATTTGTCATATTTCAAAAATTATTATTTGATCAAGATAACTGTTTTTTATAACTTTGGAGATTTATAGTTAATAAACAAATAAATTAGAGAACCTGAGTTTAAAAGTGTAATAATTTAATCCTTACGGAGTTTCTTGAACCGATCTTGACAATCGACATGAAACAAAGACATGATTCAGTGACGGATATAGAAAAGACCTTGGATCAAATACAAAATAAAGATTCTGACGGATACAAACTAACACGAAATCGGAATCCAAATCGAACTGATATTGAGACGGAAGTGATACAAACCGATACACATACTGAGTCAAAACACATATAACTAATACATAACAGAATCAAATATTGAACATATCAAAACCATAATGCGGTATGCAATTGGAACCATAATCTGGGTACGTATAATCAGAGCACACACAACTTATCATAACAAAATCAGAAACTGAGCATATGCTCATCCTGAAACATATACTAACTTACACGACAGATATATCAACAAAATAATTCGTGCAACACAGAAGCACCGAGAGCCAGAAACAGAGGGGTGCACAGGTAGCTACTCTATGCACCAATGAGATGGTGAGTGTGGCGTGCACTCATTTTTCCATCCCCCGGAAGTCAGAAGTCCGAAACAGAACTAGGATCGATCCATACGCCTCTAGGGGGCCAAGGTGCTACACAAGCACAAGTCAGAGACGCCGTGATTTTGATTACGCACTGTCACGGAAAGTGTTCATGTCGTTGACGCCCAAACGACAAGTCAGAAGTGCTCGGGTGACAGAGTACAAAAGCTAAGGTCATGTAACCAAAATACCAACCGAAAATAATTCCAATGGGAGCATGCAATAATGATTACAACTACTAAAGTCTATTGCACGCTACTACGAACTTATCAATTAATAAATGCGAAATTGAAATGACTATGGAAACAAACAAAATCCTTACTACAAAGTAACGGATATATAAAAAAATACTATGATGAGAAGACCAAAGAATCTGTACCTTAGTTAGCAAAGCAAAGCAGTACGCAAACAAATCGTCCTCAACGAGTAGGCGAACCTATATCATCATTATTAATTTTTCGAATATTAATTCGACGGTAAGATTTATTGACTTGTCGATTTTTCTGACAAAGGTTCTTAACTATGAGTTCATTCGAGGCTAAAGCTAGTGACGTGATTTGCCTCCACGATTTTGAGTTCATATGAAATAGATGGTTGGTTGAAGATGATACATATTTTAGAAAGATGATCTAGATTAATAAATTCTAAACTATAGTTTGTAATATATTTATGTACATTATTTAATAAAAACCAACAAGTTCACATATCATTTGAAATCTTTGTGCCAATAAAAAGGCACAACCTTTATTTATAAAATAAATCGATCACTTTGTTAAGTAAAATCATTATGGATTTGGAATACAAAAGAAAAGCTATCCATGCATGCATAAGTACACTTCAAGAGTTCAAGTCCATTAATTTATTTTGCTAAAATAGAATTAGAAACATCGTTGATTTGAGAATTATCAAACATATATTTAGTTTAGTATTCAAACACAATTGTCAGAACTCAAGACCGTGGTTTCTAATATCGTACTCATCGCCAGAATCAAGTTTCAATACAAGACACTTGGTTCACTAATTCATTACCTCAGTTAGTCAGAAAGAAGAGATCCAATAGAAGGCGGCGGCATGGCGCCACTTACGAGCAATCTAGTCAAGGTGGTGGAGTTAAACGGTAACAACAAAAGGAACGGCGGCGTCGGAGACCACTGGTTCGTGGCGACCAACGGTGGCGTTGCGGCGGCGAAGATGATGGCGGAATCAGATGCAGTGACTGAGAGCGGTGGTGCATCGGTGTTCGAACAACGGGGGATGACCATCGCAGGTGGTTGATAAGTAGGAGCCGTGTGGCGAGTGTACAATGGGGCGATGTCGGTGTAGGAAGGTCGGTACATATCAGAAGCGATTTTTTTGTCCCAAGTTTGAAGGTTTATAAGTTTATAAAGATTGGGTCGGCGACAAGGAACAATATTCATAATCCCTTAATGATCGGTTGGTTGTTAGCGATTTATTCTTGAACAAAAATAGCAACGATGATTAAAGGAAATGTTTACGACAATTTGGCGATTTGAAGACTTTTGTCATTCTATTTACCCAAATTATGCTGGACATATATATAATATAATGTTTGTTTCATTTTAACTCTTTGTTTTCTATTTATAATATCTTTGAGGAAATAATAATAATTATATTTTGAATGGAAGACGTATATGGCAACAATTGCGAATGGAAACTTTGGATTTTCATTAACAACTTGTACGTAAAGGTTTGAGGTCATCATCCTATTGATAAACATGTATGTATGGTAAACAATATGAGATATCCCTTAAAAAAGGCATATTTAGTTAGCTATTGAAATCCATTGTTTATTTTTATGCCCAGTGTAAATTAGTAACAATAATTTATACAATTAATTCAACAATTAAACTTCACAGCCTATTTATAATTTTATTTATTTACAATATTTTATATATAAAATATATAGTTTTATGGATGTTACATTATTTGATATTTGTAATAATTATTTATGGATTTTATGTTTGATAGTCTGGGATATTGAATGTTTAAATATTATTGCTTAAATAGTTGTTATGGATTTCTCTTGAGCAATCTAATTCGCCTAGTACCGCACCCCGATGTTTCCGCTATCGGTTGGGGTGTGACACATCAACACCACAAGGATCTAGAGATTTGAAGATCAACGCCTCACGAGCTACATTCAAGGGGAAGTTTGCTGATGCACCTCTTAACCGTGACAAGTGAAGACATCTGAGGATCCGACAGTGTGAAGAACGAACCATCACGAGCAGCATCCAAGGGGGAGTTTGTTGACGCATATTTGTGTGGATGTGGCTCGGTTCGGTTCAGCTCGGCTCAGTTCGGTTTGGTTCGGCTCGGCTCGGTTCGAGACCGAAGTCAACGACATTCCTCTGTCGTACGACCCGACATTCGCGACATGAGAACGAAGTCTATGCGAGATGACATCATTATGATGATGTCATGATGATGTAATGTAAAATGAATTGTATGTTTCTTAATTTGAATTGCACGAAGAACTCATGCATGTGTGTATGACATCTTCACGAAGAACATTCTATGTCCATTTGTTATGCACACGGAGAGCCTTTTTTAATGTTTCATCATGGTTGTTCACTGGAGTACGCCACGAAGAACCTATTCTTCTTTGGATTTGTTGGTTCTTCGTGGACGATGTTGATCCTTTGTGACAGTTAGCTGGGTTATGGCCTATATATACCCACATATGATAACTGGGTTCTGTAAAATTGCAGAGCGAGAGATAAGCAGTTTGGTTCAAGAGTGTATGTGCTGGGTCTCTCTACAAATCAATATAGTGAATCTTTGAAGTTATATCTTTTGTTATATTGGTTGTGCTCTTGCTTTAGTTTGTATATACACTTGGATTCCGCACTCGTGTGTGTGTTTAAACAACAAGAAAGTAGGTTATACTTGATCCTCCGAGTGGACCTACACCGAGTTACCTAAAGAGTGTAACTCATTTATAATTAGAACCTTGTTATTCATTTCCATGGCATGCAAACTTGCCCAACTTTCAATCATATGTTCTTATTAATAACTCTCGTTCATTATTCACAACTGATAATTCTTTTAGGTGTTTCATCGAACACATTGTGGGCATAAATTTGTATATTACTTATATGGATTCTACTATTCAACATTAAGCCATGTGTTTACATCTCATGAATTCAACATGATCAAAATGCTCAATTAGTATGTAGGATTCAATGGAATCTCTATCAAACGTATAATTTTACTACCATCATCCATGTATTTCATAATTTACTCAAACCCCTCCTATATAATCGTGATAAATTGCCCAAACACCTAAATTATATCATTAGCTTCATAATTCTTTTTTGTCAAGGGTTTGTTTCTAAACATGAATACACTTCAAGTTTCATCTAACACTCATAATTCATACTTAAATTGCAATTGCTAGAGTTTATCAAAAACCTTTACTTCACTAAAATCAAACTTTCAACATACCTTATGATCCCTAGCTTAGATGATCAGTATTTTTAGTTCCTGCACCAATTTTATGCCTGATTTCCTTTTCGATTTTGAGGAATTGATGATTTTAGGTTTCTTTTGGTTCAAGAGTGTATGTACTGGGTCTCTCTACAAATCAATATAGTGAATCTTTGAAGTTATATCTTTTGTTATATTGGTTGTGCTCTTGCTTTAGTTTGTATATACACTTGGATTCCGCACTCGTGTGTGTGTGTTAAACAACAAGGAAGTAGGTTATACTTGATCCTCCGAGTGGACCTACACCGAGTTACCTAAAGAGTGTAACTCATTTATAATTAGAACCTTGTTATTCATTTCCATGGCATGCAAACTTGCCCAACTTTCAATCATATGTTCTTATTAATAACTCTCGTTCATTATTCACAACTGATAATTCTTTTAGGTGTTTCATCGAACACATTGTGGGCATAAATTTGTATATTACTTATATGGATTCTACTATTCAACATTAAGCCATGTGTTTACATCTCATGAATTCAACATGATCAAAATGCTCAATTAGTATGTAGGATTCAATGGAATCTCTATCAAACATATAATTTTACTACCATTATCCATGTATTTCATAATTTACTCAAACCCCTCCTATATAATCGTGATAAATTGCCCAAACACCTAAATTATAGCATTAGCTTCATAATTCTTTTTTGTCAAGGGTTTGTTTCTAAACATGAATACACTTCAAGTTTCATCTAACACTCATAATTCATACTTAAATTGCAATTGCTAGAGTTTATCAAAAACCTTTACTTCACTAAAATCAAACTTTCAACATACCTTATGATCCCTAGCTTAGATGATCAGTATTTTTAGTTCCTGCACCAATTTTATGCCTGATTTCCTTTTCGATTTTGAGGAATTGATGATTTTAGGTTTCTTGGAGCTTTCCCCCTTCTTGCTCTAGTTCTGGTCGACCAAAACAATGTGTGTTTTGAGTTTTAAATTTCTTTTTATTATAACTAGTTTCCTAATTGTCCATTTCATCCCTTCATGTTTTGTTTATTATAAAAGACACTGTCCAATGTTTTATTAATTATCAACAAACAACTAACCAAGTTAAATTTATAATAGCATTCATGCATATAATATTTACCATTAAGGTAAATATTAATGTTAAATATTTGATATTTTTAGGGGCGTTACAAAACATCATAAAACCCAGGTGAAAACGCCATAAAAACAAAAAAGTTGAAAACACTAAAAAAAAACCCAGTTCATTTTTTTCCGAAATGTATATCAATATTATACTGTTAGAAAGATAAAAATGCTGGATTTTATGGTGTAATTTTTTTTCAAAATAATAATGTATAAAAAAGTTATGGACGTTTAAATATGATAAGGAAGATGACATGTGATTAGCATGTGCACCCTTGTTTGAATCTTACCAATTTACCCCTCCTGATAGTTGTAAGGTTCCTAATATTTACAAAAACGCCACCGCGTCAATCTCAGCCACAAATCACAATCATGTGGCTGAAAATCGTTCTCACCGTTTTCACACTATCAGTCGTTTTCACTATGTTAGAATTTTGTGTATCACATGGGTTTATAAATGGAATCATTGGAAGGTTTGCGGGCCAAATATGTTGTGTTGGAGCTCTTCTTCTATGGATTATAGGATTACTAAATGAGGGAATATTTAGTGCCAAACTGTGTATAGTTAGTGATAATGGCGGTGGTGATGGTGATCGGTGGTAGGTGATGGTGGCGGCAAGTTGGTGGTGCTGTGGTGGTGGCAATGGGTTGGTGGTGTTGGGGTGGTGGCAGGTGGAGAAGCAAAACAAAGGGATAGGGTTATATATATGTTTTTTACTTTTTTGGTTTTTTAAGGTCTTTTAAGTAAAAAGGGAGGGTAAAATGACGGAAATATCTCATGTGCCTAGCACATGACTAGAGTTAACTGATAATTTTAATTTTTAAGTGGGTTAGTGCTAAAAGGAAATACAATGCAAAATATTTTTAATACATAAATGATGATTCGTGTAATTTTAAAAGATAAAGGATATCAGTTGCAATTTGGTATAAACATAAAGAACAAAAAGTATAATCTACCCTAAAATATATACGTTTAGTTAAAAAAATGATAATTATTTTCATATTAAATTCATTTGATTATATATAATAACTGTCTTTAATTAAAAAAAATAAATATTCATAATTAAGTATGAGAAGGAAACGGGAAATTAAAAAGTAATGTTTCTGACAGATGGCACGTGTTTCCATATGTTTTCTTTTATTATATAAAATGCAGATAGATAAATAGACATAGATAGTTTCTACACATGTAAAGTAAAATTGTAACATATACAATATATGAAGAAAAAAAAACATTTTCTTACCAAGCTTATGAAATGTACTATATTTATTATAAGTTGAAGACCACTTAATTTTACGTTTTGTAATATATATAATTAAAAAATTAACTCTATTATTCATAATGCTTCATATCAAAGTATTATATTTAAGGATGTCATTTATCATCATTAATTAACCATTCCACCACTAATCTTTAATATTGAAAAGGTATTATATATAATGGTTATTTCATCAGAGTTTGCAACTACTTAAAAATCACCATAGTTCATTAAAGATTCTCATGGGTTATGCCGTAAAGGCATCACCAACATTTTAGACAACCATCTTTTAGTTTGATATCAATTTCTATATTAATATTTCATAATTTTATTGTTTTTTAGTAAACTGTTTTTCTTTTGGTAATTCAAAATTGCTATTAAAAAAATCATGATTCGAAAGCTATAAATTCGATAAAAATATAGCTATCCAGGTTCCTTTTTATTATATACATATTTAAATTTAATTTAATGATTTTAGAAGCTTAATTATTAAACAAATTAAATAATTACCAAAATACTTACATAAATCATTTGAAATGCGGTTACTTAGGTTTAATATTAGGTCTCCCTCATTCGACTTAAGGAATTGCGGTTACTTAGGTTTAATATTAGGTCTCCCTCATTCGACTGAAGGTATATTAATAAATTTCCTCTCCTGTTCTTAGAAAAAGTTTAATTTAGGTCTTTATACTTCTTTCATAGACATCCTTAAGCATTGTTCGTCAAGTCTCGACCTGATCTTGAAATCTAGTGGTGACTCTGAGAATTTACGTACCCTGTTCGAGCTCGATAAATGTGCCCATACGCTTTAACGATAAACAATACAATTACGAAAATAACAAAAATTGTAATATTTCAACAGTTTAAAATACAATTACAATACACCATACCTTCCGACGCCATAACACGTTACACGTTGAGAGTTACACATTAAAAATACAAATTTGCGATGTATTATTATAAAGCAAATCTTGTGTATTTCAACGGTGTGATATGCCATGATGTGAACTGATGTTCAGTATCGTTATACTTGTGAGAAGTGGACTAGAATTTCAACGTGGAGATGGTTACTTAGGGTGAAGGGGTGTACCTTCACGGGGGAAATTTCACCCAATTAGTCATTATATGTCATGTCATTTCTATTCTTGCCCAAAACATAAGGAGTGATTTCTCTTAAATCATTTAAAAATAAATAAATAAAGGCATGATTGGTTGAATACCAATGGCCCCATCTCTTACACCCTCTCCCTATGTTCCCCAACCCCTTCCCTGCTGCGGCAAGTCTTCACCGCTCAACCCCTTCCCCGCGCAGCATCTCCCCACAGCGGCACCCTCCACTCGCGACAAAACTCCTCCCCGCGAGCGCCCCGTTCCCCCTTTATGGTTTTAGAAAAACAAAGAAGTAATATCTGTATTTTAATATTGGTCTAATTAATATACTTAATAATTTTATAATTCCAAACATAAATCTTATTGATTTTAATGATAGCTACTTTATTTTTAAAATAGAAAGAAAAAATATATCATCATTAAATAGTATCTTATATTATTTTATGTTTAGTCGTTATCATTATTAGTATTTCCTCTTTTATTATCCTGTTTGTTTGACTACGTACATAAAGACACAACCCCTCTTTTTCGCTTTTTCATCGTCTTTTTATTATTAAAAATCTAAATTTAAATAATAGCTAAAATATTTTTTTTTGTCAATATTAAAAAATAGTGATGACATAATAACTTGAATTATTGCTGAAATTACTGATAAAACAGGATCGTATTAGTTATCTTAAAGAGTACAAAACTTTAAGATGGGTTACTATTGGAACAAAGATAGGATTAGCCAATTAGGGGGCAAGCAATATTTGGGATGAGCTCGATACTAATCTTATCGTTACTGAAAATACTGGTATTGAAAATCTCAAAAAATAGATACCGGTATTGAAAATACCCGATACGGTATGGTACGAATTGGTATTTGAAGGTAAAAACACCTTACCAGACTGGTACCGAAAACGCTAAATGTCGTTATCGAAAATCGATTCAGTTCGAAAAATATTGCTACCGGTTCCGAATCGATACCCGATACCATTTGCTCATTCCTATGAAGAATGCAAGATAGTAGTAGAGTCAAAAAGATATGAATATAGAACAAATATAAAAACATAGTTAATCCTAATAGGGTTGTTAGTCAACCGTTGGAACCGAGCGAATTGTCTAAACCGAAGCAAATCGGCCGATGTTGCTGGTTTGATAATTATATTGCTTGTTTCACTATTTGATGTAGGACTAATGGTTCGGTTTATAGTTTTAAACTTGAAATTAGTCGTGTAAAATTGTAAACCGATCCGGCTGATTATCTTAATATATATATTTTTTTGTAGAGATATTTGGCAAAGAACGTTACAAATTGTTTTAAAATAAAAAAGTGTATTTGTGAATGAGGATATTAGATTTAGGCTTGAAGGTGGATGTTTGGTTCGAGTACTTATGTGATGTGTGGCCCTTTTGGGGCTCATATGATATCTTAAAAGTGTAATCCAACTGTTATTAACTTTTAATTATTTTTCTTTTTATCATCATGTATTCTTTCTCTCGAGTATTTTCTTTCTTTTTTCTAAACGGTAAAAATATAATCAGCAACAAAAAGTACGAACCACTAAAATGTCTTAAAATAGATAAGATAATTTGTAATCAGTGGTTTTTGAAGCATTAGATGGCATACGTGGAAGAGAGGAATGATGAGAGGCTGCGGTGTAGGGAGGAGAGAGAAAGGGTGCAGCCCGTGGTCATAGACCGTCGGAGGAGGGGGGTAATGTTGCTTATGTCCGCAACTTTGGAGATAGAAAGAGTTTTTCCAGCGGTGATGTCAGACAGAGACAACATAGAGTAGTCCTTAATGTCGATTGTATTAGCGTATTTAAAATCTATTTGTTTAATCATATGTTAAGTTGGAAATCTTTTGCAATAATTTTGTTTATTCCTGCATTGGAATAAGTGTTAATGATTTTGTTCACTTCTCTTAAATCTAATGTAGATTGCGCAATCCTAACGACATGGATGCAGTAGACCATTATGGTTAGATTTAGTATATCTGGTGGGGCGACGCTAAACTTAACCATATATATTTTTAATTTACTTTAACATATCAATTTGAAAAAGAAAAAGTAAAAAAATGATGTAACTTATTTAGAAAGGAGAGGAGTAGATTCAGTAGAAATCATAGGAGATAATGATGTTGGAAAATTTGGTGAATTTATATTTAATAAATTTATAATTTAATGAAATTATAAATATTGATTAGAATTTTAATGGTGACAGACTCTTGAGTAGAGTTTTTATGTCACTTGATAAGCTTTTATTAGAGTTTTTATATCTCTAATTAATCACTAATTAAGTGAAAATTTGATTAGAGTTTATGTCTCTAATAAAATCACCAATTAAGAGAAACTTTTCATTACCCACAACTCTTGTATAAATGGTGGGCTATGTGCCTCATTGGTAACATGAGAAAAATACTAGAGAAGGGTTACAAAGAAAATACATGAACATATGGAGAGTTTATAAAAACAAGAAATACTTGAAGACCCATGTGTTGGGTAATTAGAGAAATATGTTTTCTCTATTCGATTTCATCACCTTCGTATCATCATTTTCCACAACTTCTAACACCATAACTTTATCCGGTGTAACCTCGGGTGTGTGGTCATCTCCGGCAGTACAGACTGCTTCGGCTGTTGTACCCTGGGAGACAGACGCGTCGTCTTTACTAGACGCGCGGAATCTCTTTTAAGGAAGCGTGTTGAACACGTGCCTCAACGAAAATTGTCAACGTTTTAGTGTGTTCTTTGTTGCAGTCAAGGAGTATTTTTCAAGACTCAAGACGACGAATACTTGAGTCTAGGATGCTATCACGTGAAGGACCCACCAGAAATGCGACTTGAATCAAGATTGGTATATATAATTATTTTTTATATTCGTTTATTTAGTTATTGCACCCGGTATTGTACTATGGTATTTCCTACGAATAACGAGAGTCTCGTTATTATATATTTTTTAATTATATTTATAAAAATGAACCTAGTTCCTACAAATGATACGTTTAGCACAACCCTAGTTATTGTCATCTCGAGACCTTCTTCACCACCTCATACAGGGGTGAGGTAGTGCACAAGCAGGGGGAGCACGAGCTATTCCTCAACTCCGTCTCCACAGTGTAATTTATTATACAAAGGATGCACCTGGACAACTACGAAGATATCCCTAATTTTTTTTGAGATACCCCTTAATTTTAAGGCTGGATCTGCCACTCAACTCGTGTCCTCGTATTCATCATATGACACTCCAATTGATAAAACCAACTGCTTACAAATTTCTTGAGTGGTGCATGGTTAGGCCATCGGGTACACATTCGCTTCACTATTCTGTATTATGTACCACCTCACCATCACGTTACCACCTTCTTTCACCTTTCACCACATCTTTTAGCAAAGAAAATACCCCATCGTTCACCAGCACTAACTAAGCCTTTTTTTATTTTACTAAAACAAATAATATTAATCACTTGTATTTTGTGCTTGAAGTTGAAATTGAATATATGTACCTTTCGGGCCACAACTCTATTCACTGATGCGGCGATACACCCCACAAGGGGCTCAAATCTGCGGCATCAATGGGAGGGGCGCGATGTTCCTGCACGACCCAACAAGGCCATTTTAGTGAGTTTAGCCCCACTCCTGTAAGGCGAGGGTATACCCTTTGCACTTGTGGCTGAAGAGTAGGATGCTTTGCAAGTGTATATATGCTAGACTTATGAGGTCTACCCTGTTCTATAAATACATGTATCCTTGTAATTACAATATGTTACTATACAATACGAGAAGAGTGACTGTATTCGAATCGCCTCTTAACGATGCATGCATTTACATCTGTATCAATCACCTTAAAAGCTACCACCTTTTACTTAAATGTTCATGTAATGTTCACTTGAGAAATTTGTATAGACAAAGTAAACAAAAGACTATAAAAAACCACCACCTTAAATGTTCATGTAATTTTCAATTAAAGGATTGACATAGCCTATATGTCTAATTTCTTACTTAATATCCACCACCTTAAAAAAAGCATCCTATTGACTACTAGAATAACTAGGTTTATAATATCTGTCATATTAGAAAAAAAAAGATGTTAAGACACGTTATGGGATTAGCAAAATGAATATAAATAATAATAATAGTCTAAATTCATCGGTAAACACCACGAATTTATCACTAAGCATTGCAATGACATTAGAGCGTATATCAAATCTAATTGAATTGGCAACATGTCTTCTACGGATTACTATAAAATACAAATGTGTATATGAACTGTATCCCTATGTGGTTAGCTGCTTACATTATATTTAATCTTAACTTTGGCACATTAGGGTCAATCGACTTATAAGCAGATGAACCAACAAATATTAAGTCTTTCGACCGATATACATGACCCTTAGAAAGATTTACAGCAAATAATAGTATTGAACTCGAGTCTCTCATGACTATTAGCTAATAGCTATACAATTTTACGCACTACATTGACTAGTTTAGTTTAAAAAAAAGATAATTATTTCATAGGTGTGAAACATAAGGCCCAGCAGCAAGAGCCTGTGCCTGTGTAAAATCTATAATACCATTAGGGCCTAGCCCACTTTGGCAAAAGGAACAGCTTTGACACCTTGTTTAGTCACCTTTTTATTTAAACAATTAAACCTGTTTGGCAACTCACAAAAGCATTAATACGAGCCCATTATCTGCCCAACAAGTTTATAATAAAATACAAAACACTTATGTGTGAACTTTTTACATGACACAAACATAACAAGAGTTCATATGTTTCGGTTCAGTCTAAATAGGTTGAGTCAAATTTGTGAACATGTTTATTAAACGTGTCATGTGACGGCCACTCTAGCGTGTTCGTGCCATGGGTTGAGTGGGTTGACCCCACTCAAAAATCAATAAATAAATTAATAAGTAAAAACTAATTAGCGTACAATTTTATAGGTTATATGTGTTTATTTTATACACTTGCATCTCTTGTAAAATTTTAATTCACGAATATTTAAATGCATGTTATTGTTAGATCTATTGAACCCTATAAAAGAACAAATGATTGGAAAGTCACAATGTTCTATAAACCACTGATCAAGAATAACAGAGTTTTGAAGTACTGCTCCCTCCAATGGCAATGACTAACATCTGCTCTCTCTAAACTCTGCTCTTGATTAAATACTGTTTGCAAAGAACTACCGAGGTAAAGCTCTGTTGGAAGCTAAAAGTCTGCTAGAGAGAAACTCTGTTGAAGATCCAAAGAACTGCTGATGCAAAGGTCTGCTGAAGACCAACATAGTATAAAGCTCAACAGAGGATATCTCCAACAGTTGTTACCAACATACTTTACTTGTATTTCAATGTAACAGTATTTAGGTCTAGCGGTGGTTTAGAGTTTGTTATAACTGTTAAATGTCGCTGTCTAGGTGACGTCAGCACTAGATGCTCAGAGGTTTGCTTTGTACTATAAATAGAACAGTGCATGTACTGTTTTATTGATCACTATCACTTTCCTTAGACATTATGTACGGACAAATCAAGAGTGATCGAGCTGAGGGGGAGTTTGTATATTTTCATGCATACGTGATTCTAAATACAAAAGCATGTTACTGAAAGCATTCTCTTCATTGTTGTGATCAAAGTTTACATTTCCGCTACATTAATCTATGTTTTACCTTCATTTATTACTTTCCATCTTTAAACTTTCACAATAATTAAAACTTCCTAACGATGCAAATAGGAATAGAAAACAAAATTTGAGTTAAACGAAATGTGCTCGTTTTGACCAGCAAGAACTCATGTTGTGTTTGTATTCACGTGTGCGACATGGTTTGTGGGCTCATGTCGGTTTGATCCACCAACCCATAAACATGTCAATATTTTACAGTTAGTTAAAAAGCGATGAACTCTTCAAGTGTTTTATTAAGTCCCCATGAGATGAGAATAACTCAACGGAGCTAAAAGAAAAGTATTTACAAGTTTCACACATCCATTATTTCTAATTAGATGCTTTTGAATCAAATATGTAGCCACTTGTAGCCTAAAACAAATCAATGTACATCACATAATATACGTATGTATGTATGTATGTACGTACGTATCTTGGGCTAGAAATGTGTGCTTGGTGATCTTCCTCGACTACTACTATCCAAAACTATTTCAAATAAACTCCCTTCAGAAGACTCGTCGTAATCAGATGCTCTATGAACACCCCCAAAGTATTGTGCACTTCTCTTTATAGACCTATCTGACCATCTTCCCATTGAGAAAAGCTCTTTGCTATCATCAAACCCTATAACCGGAGAACTCACCAATTGTCCAATGAAACAAGGATTTGGTGTCCTATTCAGATTAGCTTGTGTATACTTAAAGTCACTTTGCCCAAAGTTTACAAATACTGTTACCTAAGTATTTGATGCCAAAATATTGGATAAAGAGGTGTTTCGAATTCCTCTGACGTGCAATGGACTTCACATACAAGTTTCGCATCTATGGTGAAGTAAACTTTCTTCTCCCTCGGGTTGAACTCCTGCCAAAACATATCCACCAAACTAAAAACTATAACTAAATTTGTGCATTATTTTATATAATATCAAATGTTACCAATACTTCAAATTCAAGATTGACCATGAATAAACAATTCTGTTAATCAATAAATAAGTCTAATAATTGTCCAGATACCACACTGAAGAACGGTTCCAAATCGAACGATTCAGCTTACGACTGATCAGACGACAAACCGAATGTTCTCAAATACAAGATCGAACCATAAACATATAGCTGTGACAACTTAGATTTGAACCGTTGGTTCACCCAATCTGGACCGGATTATATCAAGTGGATGGAGTTCCTATTGTTATGTTTTGTTAGTATGTGATTGTAATTGAACTATTTAATTCAAAATTTATAATAATAATTACTTTTGTTGTTTATTGAAATGAAATGCAACTTAAGTTAATAATTCAATAAGATAAGCTTTAATAATTATTATTCCACTTAAATTATGTAGTAATCTTATCTTAACTTATACTAAATATTACATCCAAATATTATTTATTAGTTCTTTCCTTAATTGCTGTCATATAAGCTCTTTTTTTAGGAAGTATATTTGTATTAATAAATATACTTCATGGTAGAATATAAAACAAGTTATAAATTGACAACTACAAGAAAAGTACAAACATTTATATTTAATTTGCTATATCGTTTTTTAAGTGTTTCTCTTTCCTAGTAACACAATTGCTAATTATCTCTAGATTAAGTGACGGAAGGCTTGCATTTCTCTTGAGAGATGCAAGTTCGACTCTCACTTGGTGCATAGTGAGGTATTGGTGGACAATGATAGAAGACACAGAGAAACTTGGGTTTGATTCTTGAGCCAAACGAGTTTTACCGGTAATTTCATCGTCGTGCTTACGGGCGGGTGGGTTTATCGGGTTTTCCCCGGAATTGATGGTGGACTTGGAGTACTCTGTTTGATCCAGTGGATGCCTGGAAATACTCGAGATTGATTCTGTTGACCGTTAAAAAAAAGTTACACGATTATCTATTTTATATAGTTTCTAGAAGCTAGGTTGCCTTTAGGCAGGGTGGTGAGCTTTTGAAAAACATACCTTCTAGATAAATAGAGCCGTCGGAGTTAAAGCCGATTGATCCCGGATAACTTCCCGGTAGCTTCAACGGAAGCGAACCACCTCCGGCGAGCCCCACCGACAACACGGTGACCATTTCCTTTTTCCCCTCAGCTATATCCTTACCACCATTCCGGCCCTTCAACTTTTCAACTTTGGCAAGAACACCCCTTGTACTTACACCATTACTATTATTGCTCTCCTTAATTAACTTAATCTTCTCCCATTCTCCCTTATTTGCCATCCTCTTTCCATTTGTTTGGGTTTCAATTTCATCCTCGTATGTGGACGAAATCGTAATTTCTAAGTAGGCTTCCTGTGAATAGGTATCCTAACGTAATTAGGGTTTTATTATATCATGGTTAAGCTCATAAGAGTAATACATTAGGGTCTTGTCTTCGGCTACAGGCCCGTCTCTGAAAATCAAAAAAAAAAAAAATTGGTCCTGGGCGAGATAAAAAAGTTGGGTCCTATTTGAAAATCTCAATTTAATACAAACTCATCAATCACTAAACCTATGGCATTGATACACCACCTAATAGGACACCAGCCCTAATACAGGTCGTATAATAAGACGATTTTTTTTCATACAACCCGTACGAGAGGGTGTTTCCACCATATAATATCATGAAATGACAAGAAATAACTGACTTAACAAATGATACGACCCATACGGCTTATAATACCTTCTTTCTATTTTCTTTACGGCCTGTATGACTCATACGACCCATTGACAAGAAAAGAGTGATGTTACAAGTAATATGACCTGTACAACCTACATCACCCTCTTTCTCCTTTTCTACACAGCCCGTATGACAGGGGCGGATATAGAGTGTAACAAGGTGTAACCCCCGTTGACCCTTGATGCTTCGCCGGAAGTGTAAATTTTGGGAAAAATGACGTTTTTTTCGATTTCGTTACCCCTTTAGATTTTTTTTAAAACGTTGCATCTATAATGATTTTCTAGATCCGCTACTGCTGTATGACTCGTATGACCTGTAGACAAGAATGATTGAAGTAACAAATGATACGCGTTATACGGCTTGTATCACTTTTTTCGCCTTTCCTAACCACCCGCATGAACCCATACGAGATGTATGATGTTATAAAGACCATGGTGTCTATAGCATGGGCTATAGCATGGGGTGGTGTACTAATACAACCACCCCATACAAAATATACAAATCCCTTACCTGTGGAAACGGCGATGAATTCCCCAATGCCGGCCCGGGCAACGGCAACGCCGACTTAACAACTGAAACCGCCGCCATCAACGAACCCGTCGTTGTGACATCTTTCCTTAAACCCGAATTAATCCAAATTTTCTGCATAAAATCCGCGGACCCTTGACAAACCTCCCAGCCAATTTCCATCATCTCCACTTCCTTCCCATCACCAGCAACACCACAATGACCAAAAACCGATTTACTCGATTGAACCAAAGGCGACGATACAAAATTAGTAAACGCGAATCGCGACCAACCATTTTCCACTGCATCCGTCACAAGGGACGGGTTGTCCGACCAATTAAACAGAGGTTTCGACGACGAAACCCCTGTTCGGAGAACGTAGTAATTCGTTAGACGTTTGTTGTTGACAATGTTTTTTTGTTGGTGGAGTTTTGAGATTCCGGTTTGCAAAGATGATGGTTGTTGTGGTTGTGTTTTGTGATGGTTGTAGAAGTGTATGGTGAGGTAGAGGAGGATGAGGAATATTCCGGTGGGTATTACTACCAAGGGGATTAGTGTTTGGATGTTCATGGAATATTCCGGTGATTGGAGTTTTGGTGATGAAAAAAGAGAAGATGGTGGACTGGACTAGTTCAATTGGTGAGGGAGGATCGAATAATAACAAGAAATAAATAAACAAATAAAATTAAAAAAGGTAGAATAGTAATGATAATAAAAATAATTTATATATTTAATTATGATTAAAATAGAAAATGTGAAATCGAAAGGGGTATAAATATTTTTAGACCGACCCTATCCTTTTGAATATAAAAAATAGTAAAATACCTTTCAACCGAATATATACAAAAAAATTAAAGTAACTTACAAAATACGTTTTAAGAATAAGACTTAACAATTAGTTTATTTATACATGTATTTATTAATAGTCCACAAGTGATTTGCTGATCACCTGAACACCTTCTTCTTCTTTTTCTTTTGAAGAACAGTTTATATATTTTCTATGATAAATATATCATAAACTTGCATCATCTAAAATTTGAATTTCTAACATAAATAATCCCTTTGATTAAATAAATAGAGTTAATTACATAAATATTCTCTTAGTAAAATACTCAAATAATTACTTAATATATAAGTAGCAAAAGTGATTTTTTTAATTATTTTTTTTCGTGAAAGTTAGCGTTAGACTTCATACTTGTTACAACTTAGAAATGGAATACTCAGGGTGTACGGGGTGGGTTAGGCAAACCCATCGGCAACCCCTTTTGCCACACGGCATGCCCACCGCCACACCACCTTTGCCGATCAGGAGCCTCATTTTCGGGGAGTAGTTGCCACAGGCGGCAGAGAAGAGGGGAAGGTAAGTGGTGGGGCCCATATCTTGTCAACCAATCATCATTTTTTTAATTAGTTTGTCTAATCTCAATTTAGGCATGCACCTCTTGTGTTTTTTAGGCATTAGGCAAGAATGAGAGGGAAAATACATGGCACAATATGATTGGTGGAAAGAAAGTTTGTCTAATCTCTTTGGACATGCACCCCTTACACCCTCATGACTCAAACATGCAACTTTTTAAACTTATATTAGATGTGTAATTAGGACCAAAACAGTTACTATTTTTATATATTATAATCACTCCAAATACGGAAGAAGAATTAATAAATTAAAGAGCTTCTATTGTTTATCAATCAGTTTTTATCATGTACATAAATATAAGATTTAACATAGCGATAGTCATAGTATTTATGCGTTTAGGTATAACTGAAGGATGTTGGTGACATTCGGATAGTTGGATGCTCGAGTTTAGTCAACATCTGTGTTGGTGATTTGACCGAATTTATGTTTGGAGGCTAGTCAAAAGATGTCACACCCCAACCGATGGCGGAAACATCGGGATGAGACGAACAAATTGCTCAAGACGTCATAACACTACTTTGCGACAATATTTAACAATTCAAATTTCATTGATACTAAAGGGAGATACATTGTTTCGAAAAGGAAATTACAACAAGTTCCAAATAACAACTTCAACATAAACGAAGTACTTAATCAAAATTGGGCGTGTATCTAATCCATCCTAGTTGTGTTTCTTCCATGTCATCAACTTAATTTCCTGCAACATGTATTAAAATAATATATATCAACAAAAATGTTGGCAAGCATACAAGTTTGATACATAGCATAGTAAAGAATAATTTTGTCTCGTATCCAACATGACAACTTGTACATAAATAGGGATTGCATACTAGAACATGTGAAATTATATGTCAAACCAAAGTCTAACGCAATTGTCATTACCAAACATTGTCATAAACGGCTGTTTAATAGTTTACTTAACAATACCACAAGCATACGGGCGGGCGTTACTCCTATAGCGCTATATTTGTTAAAGTTGGCTAACAAAGTTAATGAGCATATATCACAAGTCTAACATAGCATGTATTAATTGTTTTAGATAAGCAAGTATCATGTTATAATGGATAGAGGGAATTTGTAAACTAGTTTCATGGTTTTTGTACATGTTGCACCCGAAATATTAAAATGGAAAACGGGATCGAGTATACTCACGGTTTTGCAAGCTAAATCCGACTTGAATCCCGAGAGTGTGGTAGGTTGATTATCTTGGAGCACCTTCTCCCTCTACAAGAAGTAACAAAGGCGTATGAGTGTTGGGAGTTTAACGGGAGATTATGGATTCGGAGTTTAAATAACGTAAGAATAATATTATGAAAGTAATCATCTTGTACTCATGACACTTGTTCTTGACACTATAGAAACCGCAAGGGTTTGGTGTGTTTTCATGGATTCGAAGACCCATTAGAATCGTAACAAGTGTATGGTCTTTAGATGATGTAACTAGTTTCTTAACAAGTAACTATGGAGTTATTATTAAGTCTTTGTCACGTGTATGTATACATATATATAATATACTTAGTTTAGGTACTTTAAATCCTAAATCAAGCATTAGGTAGGAGATACAAGTCTCCATTTAGGCACCTCAAGTGTCATGGATATCATGTAGGAGGTAGGAAGAACAAGCTTCCATTTAGGTACCTCTAATGTTCACCACTACACTTGTGTTATAAACACAAGGAGGGTCAAGAACTAAGTAATAACAACAACTAATCTAATGTAAAACATCAAGTAGTGTGTGGATTCAAGATGGGTTGCCAAGGCTAGACCATCTTCACACATGCACAAGTTGAACTTGGACACTACTTGTGGGTGTAAACCCAAGTTGAAAACAGAAAGTTTGTGAGGTTTCACCTCTAGTTTGACATGTCTCAACCTTGTTTTTAAGCCTAACCAACCACTAATAGCGTTGTAAGCATTCGGACATAGGTTTGAGATAAGATAACTCAAGTTTGAACAAGTTTAACAAAGTTTAGAATCAAAACAGAAAGTTTAGTACACTTTGGAGCCTTTGTGGTGAAGTTCCATGTCACACCCCGACCCGCAGCGGATAAGGTGATCGGGGCATGATTGGGTTATCATCAAAGCTCATGACATTTATTAAACGTTTCATATTCATTAATACAAATTAAATGGAAATTTACAATAATGTTACAACATGATCTAACTAACAATCTAACTTCTTTGTTCTCTTCTAAGGCATATCCTATGTTATCCTTGCTTCAACCTGTTCACCTGTATCATGTGTAAAAAGGTTTTTGGATCAACATAATGTTGGCGAGAGAATCCTATGGAAAACATTTGAACAATTTATTTACATTGATTATGAAATATGTGCACAACCAAACATGAGTAAAATTAGATGTAACTTGATCAACAATCATAAGATGTTAAATGAAACATTCATGAACAATAATGGTACAATTAAAGGCACGCGATGCTCAACTCGTCTCTCACGAGGAACTGAGGGGCCTAATGAATGACTTGCATAAACATGATAATATGAATAACACAACTACAAACAATATAAACTCAATGATACACACATGAACAAATAATGAATTTGATGTGAAGCACGCGATGTTCTACTCGTCTCCCACGAGGAACTGATGGGCTTAATGTATGAGTTTCATGTAATTTGACAAAAGGAATATAAGTAAATCACAACAATAGAAACAATCTAAGTTTAAGTCATGATGTGGTATGGCACAAGTTTAATTAAATAAATTAATTAATTTCATAACACATGACACACCCCAAAACGTGTAATTTAAAAGGGGGAATTGTAAGATTCACTCACAGTGGGTGCGTTCGGTTGATGATGTTGAATGCACGCGAAGTGGTTTTAACCACGAGTGAGATTTAACCTAGATAAATCGCATTATGGTTTGGTAAGTAAACGGATTTAATTAAACTATTTTAGTAGAATTGTTGGGTGTATTTTGTGAGTTTGAGGCTATTTTCTAATCTTAAAAATGTTATTTTTAAGTATTTATAATTGATTTTTAATTAAAATAATTAAATAAAAATAATAAAAAAAAATTATTTTATTTTTGTTACAGTGACTTTGACCGGTTGACTTTGACTGGCGTTGACCGGTTCGGAAGGCATATTATTGTGCGCTGGGTGAGGCTCGAACCCGAGACCTCCCGTACGCGTGCACGCAGCTCTACCAACTGAGCTACGTGTCTAACCCGTTATATATCCGATTTTAATTTCATATATACATTAATTAGAATTAACAGAAAATCATTTTTATTTTAAAAACAGTTTAAGCGGACCGGTCTTGCACTCCACAGGTCTCGAACTCGGGACCTGTGGTTTAATCTAACACACAGTCCACCGCTGGACTGTGTGTTCTACATGTTATATAACTCTATTTTTATTATACTTAAATACTAATTAGTTATTTCCTTTTCTGCCTTAATTAAAAAGAGGAGATAATTGTCCGAGTCGGTGCGGAGGACCGGACTCGAACTCGTGACCTGTGATATAAACAAACACACAGTCCACCGCTGGACTGTGTGTCTAACTTGGTTATTATTCCGGTTAACAATATACTTAACATATATCTGTGGCGACTCCGGTTCAGTTAAACAAAAAAAATGGTTTTTATCAAGGCAGCGTGTGTGAGACGGGAATCGAACTCGAGACCTTTGCATGTTTAACGTTTTATGTGCACACAGTCCACCGCTGGACTGTGTGTCTAACCCGATTAAAATCCTGATTTATATTATACTTATATGATAACAAAACATCGTCTTCTTCACTGAAAAATAACCAGAAATCGGAAATCGACTGGTTCGAGTTTTATTCAAGTTTCATTAGCGAATTACAGTCCATTATGGTGAGATAAATGAGAAAAGAAAAAGAAATTGAACGGAGAGTATACCGACTGGACTCTCTGTTTTCCGGCAGAAACTCCGGCGACAGAATTCACTTCCGGCGACGTGTTCCTTATAGCAGCTAGTCTCCGGAAAGCTTTGAAAAGGTAAGGGTGACTTCGGTAAAGGGTTAGGGGGTTCAGTAAAGCTCAGGGATTAAAACTCGGTTTTCCGGCGAAAAACAGAAAAGTTCCGGCGAGGGAGTTTTCGCCGAGAAAGAGTGGGGTTTTGAGCGAAAAGATCTTCAATGGTTTGAGGGTGAATTTATAGGGGAAAATGGAAATGCACTTGGTCTGATTTCCGACTGTATTCATCAGTTTAAGTTTTCCGGCGGTTATAGAAAAGTGTCGCGGACTTCAATCATCAGTTATAACCGATATCTGGTTAATGGTTTACGTTATAACGTAAATTGTAGTTAAGACTCGCGAGTTTACCGGGATTCCGACGACTGAACTGATTGGGCGCCGGTTTTGAATTCGTAAAGTTATTATATCAATTAAATGATTCTAATATTGAACAAACAAAATCTGTGGCGCAGTGGTTTGTGTGTGAGTTGATAAGTCACTGAGTGACTCGGTACAGACCCGGGTTCGAAACCCGGCAGATGCATAATATTTTTATTTTGCGATTTTTGACAGTTTTTCAAAAACTAAATATATATTCCCGTATAATAATTGATTACGGATCGTTTAAAAATATTTTGGGCATTTAATTCGCAACGAAAATTTTGACTGACTGTTCGGTTGATAAACGGAGCGGGTTTGGTAAATCCGTTTTTGACGGATGTTACAGTATCCCCTTCTTTTTAGAAATTTCGTCCTGAAATTTAAATAATGATATATTTTGACTAAAAGGATGATGATGTTTTGTTTGACAGTTGTATGCTCAGAAAAACGAGGGTTTAAGTTTTTGTTCGAGGCGGTAACGTTCCTTGTAAAGGTTAAGTACCCTATTCAGGAATCGCTTTTTGTTGCCTACTGTATAAGTATTGATAAGCAGAAATGATTCGCTAAAAATGATATCATGCATAAGAGTTTAGATACGTTTGGGAAAGTATGGTTATATCCTAAGGCAAAACTTCTAACACTACAACCTATATAAAACCATAAATAAAAACACAACAGCTGATATTTGAACATAAGTAAACACAACAGCTAATATCCGAACATGAATAAACACATCAGCAAATATTTGAACATGAATAAACACATCAGCAAATATTTGAACATGAACACACACATCAGCAAATATTTGAATCCACATTCTGATAGCATATATGTTTGAATGATGGAAGTTCCTCTCTCGTTTATTATGATGGAGAGATTAGTTTATGTAGAAATGGAACACAATCCAATCTCTTTAAATAACATGATGATAGAAATGTAACACAAATTCCAACCAAGGCAATACTAAATCCTACATGGAACTTCTCATAACCGCCTGATAATGCCTCTGAGCCTTTGGCAAGAATACTTATATATAGGAAGTACCAGCGGCGTATCCACCATATTCTTGCCAAATTTTCATTAGTTTTATCCACAAGTTATGATTGGTTACCAAGAAACTAATAAATCCTACATAGAACTTCTCATAACCGTCCGATAATGCCTCTGATCCTTTGACAAGAATACTTATATATAGGAAGTACCAGCGGCGTATCCACCATATTCTTGTCAAATTTTCATTAGTTTTATCAGTGAATTATGATTAGTCCTATAACTCTACAATCAATACAACAAACATAAATTACTGAAATGAAATATATCTGTGCGATCAAGGCTCAATCGAACGGAGCCGATCGTATTGCATGTACTGAAAATGAAATGGATGTGCGCTCAAGGCTCAATCAAACGGAGCCGAACGTATTGAATGTACTGAAATTGAAATTGTGTGCTCAAGGCTCAATCAAATGGAGCCTAGCGTATTGCATGTACTGAATATGAATAACTTAACCACACAAACAGCCTATGCATGGAACCTCTCATAACCGCCTGATAATGCCTCCGATCATTTGACAAGAATACTTATATATAGGAAGTACCATCGGCGTATCCACCATATCCTTGTCAAATTTTCATTGACTTTATCCGTAAGTTATGATTAGTTCTATGCGACTCTACAACAAACACAACAACCACAAGATACTGATAATGAAATTGTATGTGCGCTCAAGGCTCAATCAAACGGAGCCGAACGTATTGAATGAAATTGTATGTGCGCTCAAGGCTCAATCAAACGGAGCCGAACGTATTGAATGTACTGAAATTGAACAACTTAATCTAAACAACCATCACACAATCAGCCTATGCATGGAACCTCTCATAACTGCCTGATAATGCCTCCGATCATTTGACAAGAATACTTATATATAGGAAGTACCATCGGCGTATCCACCATATCCTTGTCAAATTTTCGTTGACTTTATCCGAAAGTTATGGTTAGTTCGATGCGACTCTACTACAAACACCACAACCATAAGATACTGATAATGAAATTGTCTGTGCGCTCAAGGCTCAATCAAACGGAGCCGAACGTATTGCATGAACTGGAAATGTAAATTGAAATGTGCGCTCAAGGCTCAATCAAACGGAGCCGAACGTATTGCATGAACTGGAAATGTAAATTGAAATGTGCGCTCAAGGCTCAATCAAACGGAGCCGAACGTATTGCATGTATTGAAATGTAAAATGAAATAACCGATCAAGGCTCAAACAAACGGAGCCGATCGTGCGGGCACGCCCTGATCAACCCATAATAAAATGGGGATCAAACTCAACCTCGATGGATGGGGAGCTACGGCCTCGGCAAAAGCATATACTGAAAACAATATATAATATATAATATCCAATAATTTCTCTAACAGTCTACACATGTGATAAAGAAAAACATAAGACTAAACAATAGGAGTTGAATCTGGATCTTCGGCGAAGAGGACTAGCTGAGTATCTTCATCTGGGCCGTCATTATCTTCGACAGGATTGGCGTTGATATTGAAGACTCTTCCTCTTGCTGGTGGCATAGTGGTTGGGTTTTCTTGGTTTACTTGGTTAACTGGGTTTGATTGGGCTTGAGTGTTGATAACGTTAACCAATTGAGGGCATGTGTTTCTAATGTGGGTAGGGTCGCCACAATTGAAACAGGCTCGAGCATATGGGAACATGGGGTATTGGTGTTGGTGATAAGTTTGGGCCATGTTTTGAGTAGAGGAAGAGGTTTGGTCTTGAAAGGTGCGACAAACATTGCTCAAATGACCATAGCGTCCACAAGTTGTACATAGCCGGCAAGGTAAAGTAAGGGGATGGTGATAAAAACAGTTGTTGCATCGAGGGTGAGGTCCAAGATATGGTTTCTTATTTGGGTAAGCTGAGTTGGGTGCCACTTGGGTGATTGGGATAGCTCGGATGGGTATGGCATGAAAAACGGGTTGATTTCGTTGAGTAGCAGCGAAAAGTCACCCGACTCTTCTTCTCTTAGGATTGGGTTGAGAAGGGGATTCAGTTTGAGTGGAGTCGGAGGTTTCAGTCGATTCTTTATCCTTCTTTTTCTCCTCCTTGAAGTCTTTGTTTCGGATTCGGTTCTCGGTGAGCTCTGTTGCTAGCTCCATTGCTGCTTCCAAAGTTGCAGGCTTGGTACTTATCACAGGGTCTTGAATCTTTGACGGAAGACCACGAATGTAGTGCTCGATCAAACGGTAGAGGGGAGTAAACATGTTGGGAACCATTTGATGTAATTCGAGGAACCTTTTGTTGTAGGTGGTGTGGTCTCCTTCCATTTGCTTCAATGAATAAAATTCATCTTCTAGCTTCTTGATTTCGCTCCTTGGGCAAAATCGTCTGGTCATGATTTCCTTCAATTCGTTCCAAGTTAGGGTCATAGCATCTTCAACACCTCGTTTTGCCTTCTCTGTATTCCACCAAGTAAGTGCTATCCCATATAGTCGACCGGTAGCATAACGCACTTTGCGATCATCAGGGCAATCGCAATTTAGAAAAGTATTCTCCATTTCTTCAAACCAATGGAGGAGTGCGGTGACGCCTTCAGTCCCTTTGTATTTCGGAGGGTCGCATGATTTGAAATGCTTGTAGGTACATTTAGTGGTATTTGGGGGAGAGTTGAAAATGTTTTGGTTTGCTTGATTGACAGGATTAACGGTAAGTGCTTGTTGAACTTGGATTACAATGTTGGGTATTACGGCAGCCATTTGTTGAGCGATTAAGGTAGCCATGCGTTCGCGGGCTTTTCTTGCTCTCGTCTTCCTACGGGCGAGGTTAGAAGACATCTACAATGAATACATGACAAGAGTATGAGTTGGATGCTTTTGGGATCATGGGTCGCATTCAGGAATGAACATTCATAAAATAATTATAGAAAAATACTACATCCATAGGATGTCTTGGGCTTTGCTCGCTGTTAGGCCCGTCATGCCGCCATACTTTACCTGTGTAATCATGTGGGCCCCCATGAATACCGGTTTTTCATATGGTTCGCACGGTTTCTGCCTGATTGCGTACACAAAAACCCGGAGAAAATCGAGAAATATGTATACAACGCGTGATATTCGGAATGTGTCCAGGTGTAGACACGGTGACACCTCAAAGTAGGGTTAGTTCGAACGACGTTTGGTGTGGCATGCTTTGGCCTAATAGGTCCTTCGTACTCTCATCGTTGGTCCCCAGGTAGGCAAACTGGTCCGTTATATTGGATTTATACGAATGCCAGCCTAGACAGGACGTTCCGACTACCGGTACTTGTACCCTTCCAGTTACTACATGCCCGTCGCAGAACTTACTTTGATGAGAATTGAAAATTGCACAAAATCTTTGGATAATGAGAATATGAAAATAAATTGAATTCATGAACATCGATATGTGTATAATGAATATGTATATATGTATAATGAATATGTATATAAGCATGTATGTTTGACTGAAATTTAACAAATATGAAACAAATAAATATCACAAGTTTGTATGTAACCACCTAACCAATTTAAAATTTAGGCAGACTATAGTATAGGCTCTAAGGGTCTAATAACCTATCCTATATCCCTATAGTCATGGCTCTGATACCAATCTGTCACACCCCGACCCGCAGCGGATAAGGTGATCGGGGCATGATTGGGTTATCATCAAAGCTCATGACATTTATTAAACGTTTCATATTCATTAATACAAATTAAATGGAAATTTACAATAATGTTACAACATGATCTAACTAACAATCTAACTTCTTTGTTCTCTTCTAAGGCATATCCTATGTTATCCTTGCTTCAACCTGTTCACCTGTATCATGTGTAAAAAGGTTTTTGGATCAACATAATGTTGGCGAGAGAATCCTATGGAAAACATTTGAACAATTTATTTACATTGATTATGAAATATGTGCACAACCAAACATGAGTAAAATTAGATGTAACTTGATCAACAATCATAAGATGTTAAATGAAACACTCATGAACAATAATGGTACAATTAAAGGCACGCGATGCTCAACTCGTCTCTCACGAGGAACTGAGGGGCCTAATGAATGACTTGCATAAACATGATAATATGAATAACACAACTACAAACAATATAAACTCAATGATACACACATGAACAAATAATGAATTTGATGTGAAGCACGCGATGTTCTACTCGTCTCCCACGAGGAACTGATGGGCTTAATGTATGAGTTTCATGTAATTTGACAAAAGGAATATAAGTAAATCACAACAATAGAAACAATCTAAGTTTAAGTCATGATGTGGTATGGCACAAGTTTAATTAAATAAATTAATTAATTTCATAACACATGACACACCCCAAAACGTGTAATTTAAAAGGGGGAATTGTAAGATTCACTCACAGTGGGTGCGTTCGGTTGATGACGTTGAATGCACGCGAAGTGGTTTTAACCACGAGTGAGATTTAACCTAGATAAATCGCATTATGGTTTGGTAAGTAAACGGATTTAATTAAACTATTTTAGTAGAATTGTTGGGTGTATTTTGTGAGTTTGAGGCTATTTTCTAATCTTAAAAATGTTATTTTTAAGTATTTATAATTGATTTTTAATTAAAATAATTAAATAAAAATAATAAAAAAAAATTATTTTATTTTTGCTACAGTGACTTTGACCGGTTGACTTTGACTGGCGTTGACCGGTTCGGAAGGCATATTATTGTGCGCTGGGTGAGGCTCGAACCCGAGACCTCCCGTACGCGTGCACGCAGCTCTACCAACTGAGCTACGTGTCTAACCCGTTATATATCCGATTTTAATTTCATATATACATTAATTAGAATTAACAGAAAATCATTTTTATTTTAAAAACAGTTTAAGCGGACCGGTCTTGCACTCCACAGGTCTCGAACTCGGGACCTGTGGTTTAATCTAACACACAGTCCACCGCTGGACTGTGTGTTCTACATGTTATATAACTCTATTTTTATTATACTTAAATACTAATTAGTTATTTCCTTTTCTGCCTTAATTAAAAAGAGGAGATAATTGTCCGAGTCGGTGCGGAGGACCGGACTCGAACTCGTGACCTGTGATATAAACAAACACACAGTCCACCGCTGGACTGTGTGTCTAACTTGGTTATTATTCCGGTTAACAATATACTTAACATATATCTGTGGCGACTCCGGTTCAGTTAAACAAAAAAAATGGTTTTTATCAAGGCAGCGTGTGTGAGACGGGAATCGAACTCGAGACCTTTGCATGTTTAACGTTTTATGTGCACACAGTCCACCGCTGGACTGTGTGTCTAACCCGATTAAAATCCTGATTTATATTATACTTATATGATAACAAAACATCGTCTTCTTCACTGAAAAATAACCAGAAATCGGAAATCGACTGGTTCGAGTTTTATTCAAGTTTCATTAGCGAATTACAGTCCATTAAGGTGAGATAAATGAGAAAAGAAAAAGAAATTGAACGAGAGATATACCGACTGGACTCTCTGTTTTCCGGCAGAAACTCCGGCGACAGAATTCACTTCCGGCGACGTGTTCCTTATAGCAGCTAGTCTCCGGAAAGCTTTGAAAAGGTAAGGGTGACTTCGGTAAAGGGTTAGGGGGTTCAGTAAAGCTCAGGGATTAAAACTCGGTTTTCCGGCGAAAAACAGAAAAGTTCCGGCGAGGGAGTTTTCGCCGAGAAAGAGTGGGGTTTTGAGCGAAAAGATCTTCAATGGTTTGAGGGTGAATTTATAGGGGAAAATGGAAATGCACTTGGTCTGATTTCCGACTGTATTCATCAGTTTAAGTTTTCCGGCGGTTATAGAAAAGTGTCGCGGACTTCAATCATCAGTTATAACCGATATCTGGTTAATGGTTTACGTTATAACGTAAATTGTAGTTAAGACTCGCGAGTTTACCGGGATTCCGACGACTGAACTGATTGGGCGCCGGTTTTGAATTCGTAAAGTTATTATATCAATTAAATGATTCTAATATTGAACAAACAAAATCTGTGGCGCAGTGGTTTGTGTGTGAGTTGATAAGTCACTGAGTGACTCGGTACAGACCCGGGTTCGAAACCCGGCAGATGCATAATATTTTTATTTTGCGATTTTTGACAGTTTTTCAAAAACTAAATATATATTCCCGTATAATAATTGATTACGGATCGTTTAAAAATATTTTGGGCATTTAATTCGCAACGAAAATTTTGACTGACTGTTCGGTTGATAAACGGAGCGGGTTTGGTAAATCCGTTTTTGACGGATGTTACATTCCATGTCTAGATTCTCCAAGGAGAACCCATGAAATCATACCCATGTTTGTTCCAAGTGGTTTGAAAGAAGAATGAATGAAAAAGATGAAGTATATGTGAGGTTATGCTCACTTTTGCAACTTCAGTGAATCTGCCTTGCTACTGATTTCTCAGCTGGATTTAGAGTGTTTGAGAGAGAGATTAGAGTGTTTGCAAAGTGGAGGAAGTGTGGAGGAGGCTTGGGTTTTATGGGAAGTGATTAGGGTTTGGTTTGGTGAGTAATTAATGAAGAAAGCACAATCCTACAAACACCAAATTGCCCAATCCATGAGCAGATGCAAACATTCTGCGGATTTGCCTTCTGGCGGGGAGCGAGAAGAAAAGGGAAACACGCTCGCGACCGCGGAGAAGGTAAATTCCCCAAACTTTGTTGATTTTTTTCCATTTTTAGTCCCTGAAGTTTGTTTTTGATAGTTTTAAGGTGTTTTAAGCATAAAAGGCATAGTATAAGGGTCATTTATGTAATGTAAGCATAATAATGAGTGTAAACAAACATGATCAAGTATATGAATCGTGAATAAGTATTGTGTATGTCTAAATGATGTATAATTCATGTACGTCACGTATTGTAATTGTATCAAGTGTTTATGCGCATCGTAGTCTAAGTAGCATATATGTAGAATATAAATGAGTTGATATCATAGAATAAAACAGGTGTTTCATTATGATTCAAGTCTTGAAATATTGATTACAACGAAGAGACGAGTACAACGATTACAAACGTTTCCAGAAATATAATTACAACATGAACTTTTCAAATATAGAAAGTTTGAAATAACAGGGCGTTACAAAAGAGGGGAATTTAAATATTCATAAATAGTAAAATAAATAAATGTGTTAAATTAAAACTAAAGGTAAACACGCGAACCGGGTTTTTTTTAACGATACTGGGGATGAGCATTTCGGTATAGTATTGAAAAATACCAATACCGAACCGGTACCGGTACTGAATGGTGTCGTAGCGATCAAATTTCGATATCAGTTTTGTACCTATTTTTTAGCGTTTTAGGGATTGGTATTTTTGATTGGGTACGGTACCGTGTTTTTTTACCGATTTTGGCGTCAAATACGGTATCGTATCGGTACTGGTACTGTACTGTACCGAACATTTTTAGTAACAATACCCACTTTTAGGAACTTTCAAGATCGGTATTTTCGATACCGGTATGGTACCGAGCTGGTTTCTACTATATACATATTTATTCCAAAATAGAAAGAAAATTATTAAGTTTTAGAAAGAAATCTGAGTTATTAGTTAAATCATCACAATGTTCCATCCAAACATACAACAACGATGCATCTAATTAAGAGACAAGGTACTTTTTTTTAACATTATATCAATGCGCCTAACTATTGCATATGTTTATGTTGTGGTAATGAGTTTTGACGAAACATTTATCATTCCCCAATTACAATGGTGCATGTAACATATTTACATTCTGTGTGTAACATGTATGTATGTTACTACCAAAAACTATGTAACTAGTTGACACAGTTAAATAGTTAATCATCCCATAAAATTACTCATGTATTCATCTTCGTATAGCTTCCTTGTGTTTTTTAGTTGATTTTTTTTACCCTTTTTACATTAACATTATGAATAAGAGAGTTAATTATTATTAATTGACTACATGAAACCACTACAATATATATGTCTTTTGAATAACACTGTGTTTTCGAGTTTACTTAAGGAGGGAAAAGAAAAAAAAAGTAAAAGGAAGAGAAAAGAAAAGGAAAAGATGTATTTCCTTTCAAATCGGAAGAAAAGAAAAACTTTAGAATTTAGCCTAGTTTTCATTCCAAATCGGAAGAAAAGAAAAACTTAAGAATTTAGCCTAGTTTTCCTTCCATTTTCTTTTCTTCTTTAAATGAAACTCGGGAACAAAACATTTTTTTTATTTTCCTTTCTTTTCATTCCTTAAATGAAACTCAGGAACACAAACATATTTTCAATTCCTTTCTTTTCCCTCTTTTAAGTAAAGTCGGGAACAAAGTGTAAAAGATATTTCTTACCTTTTAACTAATGGCAGTAAGTTTGTCGGTCTGATGGATTGATGAGTTGAAGAATGATAGGTTGACGAGTTAAATATGTGAGCTCAAATTCATGTCAAAGATATCACCACCAGCCTAAACATGCTTAAATTCGAGTCACGTTCGTGTCGCATTTCAGACCAATCTGTATTATATTCATTTGCGAATATAAGTATTAAATTCGAGTCACGTTCGTGTCGCGTTTCAGACCAATCTGTATTATATTCATTTGTGAATATGAGTAATATATGTTGATTTATAACTTAGTAATAATTTAAACAATCAGTGACTCCATTTTAGGTCAAATTATTATTTATTATTATTTTATTTTGTAAATAAAGTATTTTTTTTCTATTCTCCGGTTCTTAGTTAACAACTTATATTTATATATTCAACTTGAGATTACAGGAACCAAATGAAAAGGATTGACAAATGATGAATAAAGTTATTCGAAATGAATAGTTGGTGAAGAGTGTAAATTGACATTTAGTTTGACTCTTAGAATTGAATACTGAGAGCAAAATTAGAAATGAATAGCTGGTGAAGAGTGTAAATTGACATTTAGATTCACTCTTAGAATTGAATAGTAAGAGCAAAATTAGAAATGAATAGCTAGTAGTAAAGAGTGTAAATTGAAATTTAGTTTCACTCTTAGAATTGAATAATGAGAGCAAAATCCAAAAATCAAATTATCTGTTTTAAATATTCTTTTAAAGCAATCAACTCTAAAATATGTATAGAAACTTTCTCGAAAACCATCTAAGTTAAAACAACTTAAAGGGGTCAATCCATTTCATTAAACGGGTCAGCATTTTCAGTTTAACCCATTTAATAAACATATTATATTAAATTGGTTGTTTTATTAAATGGTGGTTGTGTTGCCGGCATCGTCAATTTTGGGCGGAGAGGTATTGATCGTTGTTGCTAGACGACGTTGTTTCGTAGCAGAGTGGTAGTGAGCGATGGATGCATCAGGTGATGCGAACTATAGCTGTGGTAGCAACCGGAAGCACTAGGTGGGGTGATAGGGTGGATGACACGTGTGGAACTGGACATTGTTCACAAGAAGATACACAAAATGTTAATATAAAATAATTTGTCTAAATATTCACAAACTTGATCTACAAATGAACATATGTAACATTCAAATTCAACTAATTAGTTAAACATCTTGGCATTAGTCAGTATTGCCTGTTGGATAAATGGTTGTTTATGCATTATGTAGCGGTAGAGATGGGCATAAAAACCGGTTCCGAACCCGAACCGGTAGAACCGAACAAATGGCCTCAAAGAGTTCCAAAAACGCAAATTCTCAATCCGTTAACAATGTTCCTTAAGATCAATCGGTTTCATATGTGGTTGGAACATTGTCTCATAATCGCAATAAGGAAGTTTGGAGCAATTGGGAGTTGGTCGAGAGGAGTGACGGCTCGCAAAAAGCTCAATGTAAACATTGTGGATCGTTATTAGCCAAGGAATCAAACTCAACGTTAACGAAGCATATTAATAAGTATTGCAAAGCTTTAAAGGAAATGACATCCGGTCAAGTTCCACTATCCAAAGATGGTACCATTTTTCATTATGAACAAAAATTAGCTCGCGATCGGATAGCGAAGTTGGTGATACAAAAAGTGTTGCCGTTTGGACACTTCGACGACCCCGATCTTACTAAGCTTATTCGGGAGACGCTACAACCTCACTATAAACATGTAAGTCGTCGCACTTTAAAACGTCATTGTTTAAGTTTATGGGAAAATGCAAAAAAAAGATTTAATTGTTTTTTTTAAGAATTTAAAAACTAGTGTAAACCTAACTAGTGATGTGTGGTCGGCTCCACATGGTTTACTGGAATCGTACATACGTGTCACCGCTCATTGGGTTGATCCCGATACATGGCAAATGATGAAGCGTACGATTGCATTTGACGAGTTTCCTTCTCCTCATACGGGAGAAAATATTTATAAAATTATAAATGGCACAATAGTTAAATATGGTTTAGAAGATAAAATTTTTTCAATATCCTTTGATAACGCTTCAAACAACACAACGGCGATTGAAAAATTAAAGTTGAAGTACAAACCAATAGTTGATGGTGTTTTTTTCCACACGATGTGTTGCACATATTATTAACTTAATAGTGCAAACCGGTTTAAAAGATCAATTTGTATCGGATTTTATTATAGCATTTAGAGCTATGCTCCAAGATGTTTTCAAAAGTGGAAAAGAAAGATATCAAGAATATAAAAAACTTTGTAAAGATGTCAACCAAAAAATTATTGGACCGAATTGGGATATACCGACTCGTTGGAATTCAACTTATCATATGATTGAAATGGCTATAAAGCAAATGGGCACTTTAAAATCTTTTCATACAACTTTAAGTGATGAGTACCTAGTCGTCCCCTTTCCCGACACGGCTTGGGAAAATATTCATAACCTAAGTACTTTTTTACAAGTTTTTAAAACTACAACGACTTTGATTTCCGGTGTTTATTATCCTACTAGTTCTAAAGTTGTGGGCCAATTGTATTTGATAACAACTCATTTTAAAAAGTTTGAAAATTCTAGTGACATGTTAAGGAATATGATGAGACCAATGATTCAAAGAAATAAAATCTTACTGGAACCGGTTCTGAGTAATTTTTTATTTTTTTTTGTAACCTGTTAATTTTTTTTATATATTGTAACCGATTAATTTTTTTTTTAATTTTAACCGATTATTGTTACTATTTCCAACGGTAACATTTATGTGGAACCAATTCTGAATAGTAAAATGGCAGGTTTGACTGTCAGGAACCAGTTCTGAATAGTAAAATGGCAGGTTTGACTGTCAGAAACCGGTTCCGCACCATACCCGGTTCCATAATACCCGTACCCGGTTCTACACGGTTCCATATTCTTGGGTGTGAACCCGGGTAGGAACTGGACCCGGTTTCACACCATACCCGGTTCCAATGATATCCAAATAGAACCAGGTCCAGGTTGAAACCAGTTCTGGGTAATAATAAAACCCGATTATGCCCATCTCTTTTGTTATTTGGGCCGTAAACCTTGTTGGTATATAAGTGCCTATTGGGTTGTTTGTCTTCCCATTTGTTCCATACCTCACTGTTATTCTCTTCTTCCCACCAGCCACCTTACGAAGGTGACACGAGTTTCTTTCCGCCCCTGTCTGGTTATTTCTTGGATGCATATTGTTGCATCAATAGTGTTATCTATCTAAGATATCTTCAGACTAATGATTAGGGTTTTGATGTTCTCAACTTTTTGTTTTTAACCCATTTCATTAATGGGTATGCAGTCGCATGTCGATTTTACACCGGTACAGCCTTTAAGGCCTCTTTTCAGTGTTTTCTTGGGTTTGATTTACCTTTATTTGCTTTGATTGTGTTTGATGTTCTCTACATTTTTTAGATGTTTTGTTTGGGGGTTTTGTTTTTGTTCGACAACAAGTCTACTCTATTTTGGTTTATGGACATGTTATGTCGGTGCCGATGAAGATAAACGTTTGTTTCATTCAAGTCCAGGTGGTTTATGCAAATTGTATGATTTATGTGATGATGAAAGTTAAAATATATGTTGTTTTTTTGTGGTCCTTTGAGGCCTTTTCGTTTTCTGCTGAATGTTGTTGTTGGTTTTGTTATGATGGAAGTGATTGTTGAACCTCTATTCTCGGTGTCGATGAAGATGAACTTTGTGTTTCATTGGAGATTAGGTGGTTTATGCCGATTGTCTGGTTTCTGTGATGATGGAAGTTAAAAACATATATTTAGGGTTGTAAACGAACTGGATGTTCAGCTAACAAGTCGTGAACTATTTGGTGGGAAGTTTGTTTATGTTGTTCGTTTAGCCAATGAACAGACACGAACAAGATATTCCATTTGATTACTAAATGAACGAACATGGACTAAGGTCTCGTTCGTTTGACTGTGTTCGTGAACGTTCAGTAATATGTTAGTTTATTCATGTTCGTTTGTTTGTTTATGTTAATTTCTTAAAAAAAATTAATGTTTTTTTTTTAAATTTCACTTTCTCTCTTATGTTTTACTTTCACTCCTTTTATCACTTTCACCCTTAAACATTAGTTAATCACTATATTAAAAAAATATATTAAAAATTAGTAAAATGTATACCCTTATCTAAACATATAAAGAAGTTGGACAATAAAGACATTTTTTGGAATATGTCTTAAGTTAGCTAAACTTGATTTATCGTATGGTTCTTGCAGTAAGCCTCTTGTGTCTTGACTACTATTGTCGGAAGTTTAAGGTTAATGATATGTTTTTTTATTTCAAGTTTACGTTTGTACGTGTTCGTTTTTCTAATGGTACGTTTGTGTTTTCATTTGCATTAGTTTACGTTTGTATGTGTTCATGACCAGTGTTCACCAACTGTTCGTGAACATTGAAATTCGTTAACAAACGAACACGAACATAAATTGTTCAACATGTGTTCGCGAACAATTCACGAACATCTACATTTCCTTAACGAACGAACACGAACATGGCCTCATTCGTGTTCATTCAGTTCGTTTACAACCTTACATATAATGTTTTTTTTGTGGTCCTTTGAGGCCCTTTAGTTTTCTGCTGAATGTTGTTGATGCTTCTGTGATGATGGATTTGGTTGCTACTTCAATGACGATGAACACGTATCATCCGATATTTATAACCTGGTTAACATTATTAGCAACACATCTTGGCATCAATTGTCTGTACTTCTTGCATTAATGGTTGTTTATGCCTTTTGTGGTTAAAGTGCAATATGAGTCCCTGAGGCTTAGGGGCAGTGTCACGATGAGTTCCAAAGGAAACGTTTGGAAACTTGAGTCCCTGTGGTATAAACAGTGCTGCATGTTGAGTCCTTGTAGTTAGTTTTTGCCGTTAGATACGTTGAAATCTTGAATGGTAAAACGGTATTTTCATAACACCAAAAACCGTATCTCCATCTTACCACCCCAACTAATTTCATTGTTTGATGTTTGAGTCCCTGAGCTACCTCTTCTCCCACAATCCTGTGGCGACCACCACCACAACTCCATCCGATCGCCACCACCATACCTCCCAACTACCGTCGCACAAAACCCAAATCTTGACACCATTGCACAAACCCAAACCAAAACCCGAACGAAGCCTTCCCCTCCCCCCTCTTCTCCCACACCTCCGACGACCACCACAACCACACCTCCCAACCGCCGTCGCACAACACAACACCCAAACTGTCGCAAAGCAAAAACCCAAAATGGGTTGCGATAATCGTCACAACACCGCCCAAACCCGATCATCGCCCACAACATCGCCCAAACCCGATCATCGTCACAACACCCAAAGCCGATCACTATCACAACACCCACCTTTGCTTCGATCGCGCCACTGTTGACCACCGTTGATCTGATTGCACCAAAGCCATTCACCATCACATCACCCACCATTGACCACCCCTTCTGCTCCGATTGCACATCACCCCTCGAAGAGATGCCATTTCAAGCTGAGGCAACCTTCGATAACCATGGTGTGGCAGGTAGAGAACTTAATTAGTCATTTTGGTAAAAACTCGTTGATGAGTTTAGTTATTGTGTTTAGTACTCGTTTGGTTACTAATCTTGATTATTTTAGTTATGTTGGTTTATCATCTTGATAAACATAGTTATTTTGGTTCATAATATTGATTAGTGTAGTTATTTTAGTTAACAATCTTGATTAGTGTTATGATTGATGAGTAGTGTACTTAATTTGGTTAATACTCATTGAGTAGTTTTTTATTAGTGGAAATATTTTGAACAATTTAAGCTGATACATCTGATCTGAACATTTGTAGGCGGGATTAGGGTGACCGGTACCCTGACCCAACTGGTTGCTCATGTTCAGGTGGTTATTGGGTTTTGGAACAACTTGACATTTGATTGGATGTACGAGTGCAATCGCATCTCAAACTAAGAGGGTGTTTGGGATAGAGTTTGAAAATGACTTATTGACTTATATTGGTTTTTTCAAAAAGCTTAAAAAGTGTTTGGGGATGACAAAAGTTCCTTTTATATTAGCTTTTTGAGGAGTAAAAACTTGTTTTTCAAAAGCCACAAAAAACTGGTTTTTTAAATGACTTTTATCTTTTGAATATAAAATTACAAATATAACCTCACTCTTTAATATAGCAACTAAACATAGAAACTTACCATATCGTTTTTGGTCATTTTACTATTTTCCACCACAAAAGTTAATCTAAACAATTTTTTTAAAAACTCCTTTTGAAAAAGTAATAAGTCAATAAGCACATTTGACAAAAAGCACTTTTAGAGTTAAATAATCAATCCCAAACACCCTCTAAGACCACTCAATAATATAACTTTTGATTAATGTTAATGTTATGACTTTTGGTAGCTGTTTTTATTGGTTAATGTTAATTTTATGAAATGTTAATGTAATCCAACTTTAGAAATGTTAATTAATATTTCATATTCGCAAACTATGCATTTTAAATACGATTTAGATATTTTATAAAATATAGGTACAAAGTTTATACGTATTAAATAACATAGGGACGAAGATTGAAAGTAATTTATTTGAATTTGGCGGGTAAAAAAAGTATTAAGATCAAGGCTGATGGGGAAAAGGGTAATATGTGCATTTCAGTAACTTGAACTAACAAAGATAGTTGTATGGACTCAACATGTAGCGTTTTTTATATCACATGGACAAAAGTTTCCAAATGTTTCCTCCGATGACTCATTATGACACTACCCTTAGCAAATTGCACTTTACTCTTTTGTGTTATTTGGGTTATAAACCCTTCTTGTATTTGAGTGTCTAAGACATTGTTGGTTGGCTTTTGATGTAAGCCAAATCTGTTTTTTCGAACACAATGAGGACACGATTTCATCCGAGAACTTTATGTGAATGTAGATATTGTTGATTGGTTATAAGTATGATGATGTTGCTTTTCATTTGGAATGACATGAGTTGATGCAGCCGTGTTAATCTTTTGAGCACTGACGATTTCACTTTCTTTGATTACTTGACAATGTGTGTTAACTCGTTATTCTGATCATTTGAGGTGTCAACTATGTTTGTTCAAGGTCATTTGTGTAGGAAAATTTGGTAATCCAAAATTGTGTTACTAAATGATAATAGAATTTAAATTTAAATTTAAATGTTACCACTACAACTATCGTGGATTGGCATGTTTGCAATATGATTTTATAAAGGGTTAACAAAAGCAACTGGTGTGTAAACCATATTTTTGAGCCAAAAAATAAAATGAAATCAAATTGTAAATTAGTTTTCTGTTTGTTTGGCGTGTGTTTCTTTTGGTCTTTTGTTGTGTTTATTCAGGCTATAACATTATTGACGATGACGAACAAGCAGTTTACTCGGTCTTTGTGACCGCCATGTCATTGACATAACAAAGAGCTGCAATCATGTGTTCGAGCTAACTTTTTTTTGACTTTATCTTTGTTAGTATAGTTTTCTTTTTCACTTATCATAATTGATTTGTTATTTCCTTCTTTATTAGCATGTCAAGCTAGAACGATGGTACGGATGTCTTAGAAAGGCTTACTAGGCTACTTGAAGAGGTTATCGAGTCGGATAAATAACAAACTTAGCGAGCTAACCGAAAGGGTTAGCAATATTACGCTAAAACTAGGCTGACCTACAACTTGAGTTAGACGTCCTTATTGCTCGTTTGCAAGGCCTAACAATGTTAACGAAAAAATAATAAACTTAGATGTATGAATAGTTAGAATAATTGATTGTAAAGTTTGTTTCACTAATGTAAACACTCAACAATATTAGTAATATATATCACGAAAAAACTATCCGTTAACACATTTAACAACCTACCGCATCATTTTAACACCCTGCCGCATCACAGCGGAACTCCCAACTAGTTAGTTTATATGTAAGATACAAACATATTCAGACATAACAAAACTAGGGAGTAACAAGTAGAACAAACATCAAAGGTGTAGAATGAAAAATGATAAGTGAACAAAATAATATATAAAAGCACCTAACAAGCTCAATCGTGTGTCTTTAACACATCAGGAAGGTAGGTAGACCAAATAATCTAACAAACTTATCCTGTAAATATACATAGGACCTAGATCCACGTATACCAAATAAACGTGAGATAGGGTGTTGACACTTGGCACCACAACTATTCACAATATCCAAATAAAAATCTTCAGATGTTGATCGATACCGGTGGCGAAGCTTGAATGGGTGGATAGGGGTCGAAAACGTAGATACCCAAAAATTTCTATAGAATCAGGGGATAGTTAACGTATATACCAAAAAATTTCTATACGAAAACTACATGTACAACACTACTGAGCGAAAAGTTCGGGGTCGGGCGCCCCCCCTGCTCCTATACTTCGCCCCTAATCGATACACTCCCTAGTAAATCATATATTAAATTTGTCAATATGCTCTTCTGCGACACAAAATGATAAAACAAAGATCGGGCTATCATGTCATTGGTGTTGGAATAACACGACTCGAGCACCCCAATAAGCAGTGATTACTAGCAGTGGCGGATCAAGAAAATCATTATAGGGGAATGTTTCAAAAAAAAAATTCTAAAGGGGTAACGAAATCAATTAATCGTGTTTTTTTTCCAAAATTTACACTACCGCTTGAGCGTCAAGGGGCAACGGGGGTACCCTTTGTTTCACTCTATATCCGCCCCTGTTACTAGTTGAGATCTTATATAAGATCAAATCGACATAACCATAGTATATCCAAGGCAGGGGCAGCTATGAGGGTGTGCGGGGAGGACTTCCGCACAGGGCCCGTGATTTCGAGGGGCACGTTTTTTTTTTAACTGATATATATATGTTAATAAATAGAAATCGAATCAAACAATATACATAAAATGATCTTTGGTGCACTGGCGCGCGTGTTCTGGTTAGTTATTTTGGCCCGGTGAGACCCGGGTTCGAGTCCCTTGGTTCACTTCTTTTTTATTGAGTTTCATTTAACAGTTTCCAATAATTGCACAACTGGTCCCTGCACTTAAAAGTTCTAAAGAATTACCAAATCAGTCCCTTCAATTAGGAAATTAGTTTAATCGAAAATTTATAACTAGGTTAGTCATTTCTTTTGTAATTATTAACGGGACTAACAAGTTTCATTCATAAAATTAATATTTTAAACCCGAAAAAACTAGTTATAGTAATTTCTAAATACGCGACATCTAATATAAATAAAAAAAGTTAGTTTAGGATCCGGTTTTCAAAACGGATAGGTATCGGAGATCCGTTTTTGGCGGTGTTACACATTGTTTATCGAATAATAAAATTTTGTCATTTTCGTAAATGCCTTGTTTATCGTTAAGATATAAGGGCACATTTTTTTGACCTCGAACATGGTACATGAATTCTCAGAGACGCCACTGATCCAAGGACATTATAATTTATATCAGATAAAAGACTAATATATTTTTCTATGAAAAGAACTAGTGTATCAAATAAATTTAGATTACAAAATGCAAAGAACTAGTGTATGTGACACGATTTTAAAAAAAAACGACCTTTAGTTACCGCATGCAGTCCATGGCTTTATAGCCTACTGACATCTTGATGGTGGGATAAGGTTCGAGGACCAATAGGTCCTAGGTTCGATTTTTATTGAATTTCCTCATGAATTGGTGTATAGGCATTATACTTAAAATTTTAGCTTACTCTGGATTGCAAGATATAACCATTTTACTGCAGTTAAGTTTTTAATTAGTAAGCATTTACAGAAATGCCCAAGGTTACGTTTATTTTCAGTAACATCAATAAAAAAATTTGGCTTTCAAACTATTTATATTATTTGAATTATAAAAAATGTTAAACGTGAAAACAAAGACATCAATAATTTCTTATAATGATAAATATTATTGCAAGACATGAATATAAATGTTGATTAAAATCAAATGATAATTTCATAGCAGTATAGCACTTCAAGCATGTCCTCACAAAATTATGTGTTTTAGCCTTTTAGGTGTTTGTCTCCATTTGTTTTTATTAAAGTTAAAAAATAACAACAACAACAATTATTATTATTATTATTATTATTATTATTATTATTATTATTGTTATTATTTCTATTTTCGATGACACATTATCTTACAATAACATATTAATTTTTAAAAATTTAAATTTCACCTCTTATACTATAATAGATATAGCTCATTTAAATTTTTAGTAATGTTTTTTTCACTAATAACTTGTGTTCATTAAATTCCTTTTGAAAAACTAAATATACCTTGTTTAATTTTTTTTATCAATATTCCGATAAATATTTAATGAAACGATAGTTATATTTAAAATAAAGTATTAATATTGTAAACTACACCGAGTACTTGTACCTTCGCCCATTTAACTATAGATAATATATATCTTTAACCTATTTACTTTTATTTTCCCTAATAACTGGCGTTCATTAACTTTATAAATAAAACTAAATGTGCACTTGTGTTTCCGATACTAATTTTGTTGAAACAGAGTTGTATTCAAAATATTATATTGTATCATAAACTTTACAGAGTACCGGTATTGAATTGAACCTATACCGACCAAACAATATCGACACCGATATCGGTATTATCAAGATATGTATCAGTGTATATTTTTAAGGTTTTTGATTGATCGAAAACACGTATCGATATCCTTTTAGGCATTTCACGACTTTATTTTTGGATTTTATATTTTGTTTACACGTGGATGCAATATGTGTAATTAAATCTGATACTGTTGTAAATAAGACTTTTGTTTTGTAATATAGATGTTTCACGCAACATTGCACGAATAAAACTTACTATTTTTTATATAACATTTGCAAACTAGGAAAGTGTACCCCTAGCAATACATTCAACCACAAATACAAACAAACATATCCAACTTTCATAGGAAATTTATTATTCTGAATACAACCTATCATAGTAAGTCTCACCTATATCAAACCTATTAGTAGGGATGATGGAAGGTGAGAGATTCTGAAATGCTTTCTAATATTGCTTCAATGTGTAAATATTCTTCTGTTAAAAGGTATTAGTTAATATGTAAACATGTATTAATCAAATATATAAACTTATATATGCCATCACCAGTTTGATGAGTGGTAGAGGCTTTGTGCCTTTTAAAAGAGACAGGGTTCAATTCGTGACATAGGGCATACTTGGTGTAATTTAGAAGTAGGGGATTATATAACCTTTGCCGTTCAAAAAAAAAACTTATATATGATTCAACGTATGTTACAACGAGAAGCAAATCTCGTACTTTAAATGTGAATTTGCATTAATTGTCAAGTAAATGCATATAATTTTTTTAATGGTAACGCTTACTCCTAATCTGTTACAACAATAATTATATATTATTCATCCTTGCTCCTGGGACCTCTCCTTTAAGAGACAACCTCTACCAATGGACTAGCCCCACGTTGACAAATGCATATACTTATAACAGAAAGTTGACTGTATAGTTTTAGTTCAACAAACATATGTCAAATGAGTTGTTTTACTTTTTTAACGGTAAATTTGGATCACTAACGGACCACTGGAATATCATTGTGCCACCAGCGGAATCATCCGATCATATCCATCTCCACTAGGCAAGAATGCATATACACCAATTCAGGAGGAAACCCAATAAATCTATAAAAAAAAACCCTTATAGGAATTTCACCAAAGACCTAATGATTCTTAAGCCTTATCACACCCCTAAAATAGCACAAGTCTATAATACCATGAGCAAATAAGCTTTTTTACTTGAAGGGGAAAACATTCACTTTAGTGAAAAACGTTGTTTGATTTAATTATTATGTATTCTTAAGATATTGTAATTTCAAAAACATATGGACGGTTAAGATTGTTTCACTTAGTTCTTAGTTACCTAACTACTTGAGGATGCTAATTAGGGGCGGTAATTCTTGACACGACTCGCCAACCCGACCCGAACCCGACACGAAAAAAACAGGTTTGGGTCGACTAACTCAACCCGTTTAAAAACGGGTCAGGTTCAGGTTGACCCGTATTAAAAATGGGTCGGGATTCGGGTTGACCCGTATAAAAACGGGTCGACCCATTAACCCGTTTAACTATTTATAAAAAAAATCTTTTGTATTTTTGTTTTTGTTTTTTTCGTTTCTATTTTACATGGTTGGTTATAATAGTGTTAATTTTGACAAATTATATTATTTATTTGTCACACTGATACTCATTGTTAAACATGTTATCGGTAACCCGCTTAAAACCTAACAACTCGCTTATAAATCGTCAGCTTGTATGTCTCGTTTAAAATTATGGGTTAAACGGGTCGGGTTCGGGTTGACCCGAATTTATATGGGTCGGGTTAGGGTTGAAATCTTTGACCCGAATAATAATATGGGTCGGGTTGGGGTTGAACATTTCAACCCACCAACCCGCAACCCGTCAACCCGACAGCATTGCTAATTATGGTTGTTCAAGAATTAAAACTGTAAAACTATTTAAACCGGTCATCGATTTGATTCTTATTTTTTTATTAGTTGGTTTATGAATTTTCAAATTGTATCAAACGGTTTGGTTTACATTGTCTACTTGAAGGCAGTTGCGAATAACCGAATCGGGCCACAGGTTTCTAGGCTGTAACTTATGTATTGTACCTTAATTATTTTAAGTTTGCCCATACATGACCAAGCTTTGCTTAACAATACAATACAGGGAGCCAACCTTTTTAGTTTTAATTGTTGGAACATTATCATTAATTTATTTTGATTACATAGCATGGCTTTTTTATAAAGATCTAATAAACCCAAACCATGAAACCAAGCCGAAGAGAAGCTTTTAGTAACGGTATAACTTGATTCGACGTTAATTTTCAACTATTTGGTTTTTGATTTCAGTGATTAGAAACCACTATTATTAACTTGGATTACAAGTTGAATAACCATCAAAAACAAGCCTTTAACACCCCTAGCTTGTTATTCGATTTTTTCTGTATACTCTAAAAGAATGTTGAGGTTTTACATTTTGTTCAAGTTCGTGTGTATCAATTATCAAATGAATAAATTTGGATTAGTAGCATTAGTTTAGTAATTTTGATGGGCTCGCCCCTCTTCTTCTATGAATCACTTTTTACTTAAATAGTGGGCTGATGATCTAACTAGTGATCACGACCAGGTCATACGGCCCATTTTCATTAATATCATCAATTATAGTAAAAACGGATATGTATTTCTAAGCAATCATATCGGATATCGGATATGTATTTCTAAGCAAAAATATAACGCATGCTTTACCAGTTGTAGAGTGAGCGTTTTAATAATCGTAATCTTGTTATCATTGTTTGGTAAGAATAAAATGAACAATACGTAAATTTCGTTTTATCTTGAAAACCAAAGGAGCTCCCCAGGGGAAGTATTAGGTTGAATAAAATCTTTATCGAAATGTTCTTCAAGTTGTGTCTTCAGTTCCTTCATCTCCATTGGTGCTAACCGATACGGGGCTTTGGCTATCGGAGCCGATCCAGGAAGTATATCTATCCTAAATTCCACTTGCTTGTCAGGAGGTAGACCGGGCAAGTCTTCAGCGAATACTTCTGGAAACTCAGAGATGATGGGGGCATCTTCAATCTTTGGCTTAATGTTGTCAAGGGTCACTTGTGCCATGTAGATGACATAACCTTTGCTCAGACATCTTGACGCCTTAAGCAGGGATGCTTTCTCAGACAATCCGTAATAATGGTCTCCATGGATGGTGAGTGAATCACCTGAGAGGTTTTAATTTCGATAAGTTTCTTATCACATGCAATTCAGGCCTGATAATAGGATAACCAGTCCATGCCTAAAACTATAGAATCCCGCAAGAGTCATAAGTAGGAGGTTTATGGGAATAGATTGATTATAAATGGTTATAACGCAACTTTCTAGGATTTTGGAAGCTATTTCTATGTTTCCATCGGCCATTTCGACCTCATATGATAATCCTAGTCTTTTAAGGGTAGATTAATAATTCACAGAATTTATGATCTACAAAACTTTTATCCGCTCCTGAATCAGATAAGACTCTTGCAAAAATATATTAACGAGAAACGTACCCGCTATGACTTTGGTATCATTGAATGCCTCTCTTGCAGTTAACTGAAAGGCTTTAGAATTGCCTTTCTTGGCGTCATTAACTGTGGCTTTCCCATCACTTATATTCTTAGGACAATCAATCCTAATGTGGCCCTTCTCATCACATTCGTAACAAACTGCATTCTTGAGGTCTCGACACTCGTGTGTCTTGTGACCAGTTCCTTTGCATATACCACAGTTTCTCTGTGATTCAAGTTTGCACTTTCCAAATTGCCTCTTCCCGCAAGTTTACATTCAGGTTTAACCACTCGTCCCTGGTTGATTCTTTTTAGAATCAAATCATCCTTTCTTGGAATCTCAGGGAGGATTGCTAGCTTCCTCTTGTTAAACAGCTCTGTCTTTGTTCCCCTTAGCAGAATCTCATCTTCTGTTAAGGAGAGTGACAGATCTACATCAGATCTAAAAGTGCTTGGGTGTGAGGATTTCACCATACCTTTAATTTCAGGTGCTAAGCCACCGATGTATCTCAGCGTACACTTAGACTCAGGGGTTATGAGGTATGGTACCCATCGGGACAGAGAATTATACTTAGACAGATATCCCCTGCAGTCTAAGGTCTTCATAGTCAGTTTCAAGAATTCTGACTCTATCTTTTCCACCTCCTGAGGTGGGCAGTAAGTCTCGCGGATGAGTTCCACGAACTTTTCCCATCCCATATTATATAGATGGACTTTTCCTGATGCCTGAATCGTGGCTTTTAACCATGTCAACGCATATTCTTTAAAAGACTGGGACACATACTTTACAATGTCCTTTTCAGCCCAACCATTGATATCTATAACCGTTTCCATCTCATCTAGCCACTTGAGGACGACAATTGCTCCTTTCTCCCCTGTGAATTCGTGGGGTTTACAAGAGACAAAATATTTATAGGAGCATCCAATTTTTGGATATAGGCGCTCCTTTCTAGCGAGACGCTTAGGTTCCCTATTCTCCTTCTTAGATGAGGAAAAAAGAGAACTCTGAGTTTGAGTTCTATGAGTTGATTATTGGGGAATTGAAATAGATTCTTCCCTTGATGGTGTTGGCCCTTTATATTTGGCCATAAATTCGACCATGGCTTTGCCGACTTCTTCGGCTATCAAGGTTTCGGAGGTTATCTCCTCCACTTTCTCGGCCAGTGTGAACCGCATTGCCATAACTTTTGTTATTGTCATTATGTTGACTTGCCATTTGTATTTTGAGCTACAGGCCATCAAGGAATTTTTGGTTTATAGTGGATCAACTAAAAAAATAGAAAGGAATTTCGAAATTAAATTTCATTAAATTGACTGATTCCAATACGTTGTCCTATAAGGATTTTTTTGGAATTGAAATACAAACATTGTCCGTAAGTGGACTTTTGGAATTGAAATCCAGACAAATTACTGTAAAAGAAATAAATAGTCTCTTGTCGTCTCTTTTCCCTATCACTAACCTTGTAAGTCTGCGAACCATCTTGCTGGTTCTTCTTGCACTCCGTTCCACCTGCCTCTAAATTTGTTCCATCCTTTCCACCGCCTAAGTAATGATGTCAGGAGTTGGTGGTTGTGGAGGTTGTGGTTGAGGAATGACTGGATATGAGTAGCTAGGGTTCGAATACCCAAGGTTAGGGTTTGGAAACCCAGGTATAGGGGTTGGATACCTATAGTTAGGATAACCAGGTTATGTAGGTGGAAATGGTGGTGGAGAGTAGGGGTCTGTTTGGTATACGGCAATGGAATTAACGAGGGAATGAAATGGACGAGGTAATGGATGGCCAATGGAATGAAATGGATCATTCCATTCCATTGTGATGTTTGGTTACTCTTATGTGAATAGAATGTATCATTACTTTGTACAATCTGATAGACAAAAAAAGACGAAGTAACGAAACACGATTGTATTAAAAACGACAAAATATAATTGCCTCAATAATAATAATAATAATAATATATTAATGGCAAAAAAATAATAATAAAATCTTTGATATAATAATAACAATAATAATATATTTCTTTCCATTCCTTGAAGGAATGAAAAGAAAAACTCCCCTTACCAAGGAACGGGAATTGTTATATTTGGAAGGAGTTACATTTCTTTGGAATGCTCCATTCCATTACCACATGATAACCAAACATGTTTCTTCACATTCCATCAAAATGATCCATTCCATTCCACCTTCTATTCATTCATACCAAACGCTACCTAGGAGTTTTATATGACTGCCTGCACGTAGGGGTCGTACAATGGAGCGGTATTCGTATAATCCATAGTTGTCGAAGTGTAGGGGTTATCATGCCCAGATGGGTTGGGTATGTCGGTATGGGGTTATCATAACCCGGTGGTGTAGGATTTGCGACTAGAACCGGGTTGGAGGGTCCTGCCATCTAGGTATCCTCTTGTATTGGTGCGTAGTGACTAGGAGGAAGAGGGGGAGTGAGCTTGAAACCGACACCCTCGGTTTGGTGCGGTTCCTTCTTAGTTGTTCAACCAGTTGGTGAGGTAATACTAGGGTGTCATCTGGTGGAAGTGGTGGAGTTTGAGGTGGTTCTTGGGAAGGTGTGTGGGGATGTTCGGAATATAAGGTAAATTGATTGAAATACATGTTCCACTCATCTTGACCATGATAAGGTGAACTGTGGTAAGAGGTAGTGTCACTAGATAGTTCAATGGGGTGTCGTTCGGTTCCAGAGTTGGGCATTTTTCTGGGTCTAAGTCGTCGTTTTGAGGTATTTGGCTTGGGTGAGGTGAGTTTATGTAATTAGAGGCGTGAAATGACTCACTGGAATGATCTGGGGTAGCATTGTTGGGGTCGTGGTGGTCCTCGGCCCATCATCGGTCCTTTACCTTGCCCTCGGCATCTTGGAGGCATTTCCTGACAAAGATAAAATCAATAACTATATAGATAGGAGTGGTCTTAGGTTAAGTCTAGACTTGGAATTTTCTCAAGGAATCTGCAGTTGTGATATTTGAGTCTAGACACAAAAGGCTAGTGTCTAAATCCCTCAAACCGTGGCTCTGATACCAACCTGTCACACCCCAATTTCCGGTGGGCCCGGTTGGTGGGTTTTTACGGGACGAATGATACCAATTTCACAGATATGCAGCCGAATATAGTGTTGATGCATATGTCTGTTGCCTACGTCATCGTATAATATCGAGTCTGTATTTAGGAGCGAAATGTCGAAGTTAATGTATGTAAAGGAGCAAGTTCGCCCGAACTTGTCATGGTTTGGACAAGTTCGCCCGAACTTGTCATGCTTAGGACAAGTTCGCCAAAACTTATCCATGACACAGTTCAAGCGAACTTATAATACTATAAATAGAAGTTTTTGGTTCTCATTTGTAAGATTCAGAGATTTTGTGTACTGGACGGCGAAGCTCTGTCCAAGTGTTTCTAGGATCTGTAACGTCTTCTAATCAATGAAACGGTGTTAAACAGTAAAGAACTTGTATCCAGTGTCGCCTATGCAAACGGATTCCGCACGTTTACCTTAGGTTTGCCAAATTAGTGCCTGAACGATCCTTACAACGGACCTACAAGTGGTATCAGAGCAGGATTGGCCTAATTTGAAGACATTGGACATAGAACATCTCATCTTCTACTCATTTCTTTCTTTTTAAACTTTTCTTGGACATTTCACGGATAAAATGGACTAATTTTCAAGTATAATACGTAAAATCCATCATACTAAAACCCTTGAAAAGATCAGAGCTAAAAACGATCAAAATCATGTCGAAATTTACAAAAAAATCAAGTTTTGGAAACTCATTTTGACCGAACTTACTGAACAAGTTCGCTCGAACTTGTCCAAAACTGAACAAGTTCGCCCGAACTTGTCCAGAATTATACAAGTTCGCTCGAACTTGTCCAAAAGTGAACAAGTTCGGCCGAACTTGTCCAAAAGTGAACAACATCGCGCGAAGTTGTCCATTACAAGTTCGCCCGAAGTTAAGGTGAGGTTAAAAAAAATGTCTCGGACATTATATATCGTTAGATTTGTATTGACGAGAAGATTTTAAAGCTATAATCGGGTAAAAACAGTTTTAGGAAAAAAAATTTAAACGTTTTTAGCGAACCGATACGTTAATATTGTCGATTAAAAAGTCAAATTTTGCATAAAGCTTTTGAAAACCAAATTTTTTGTCGGAAAGGAAGATATTGAGCTTGAAAGAATAAATGATTGGTTTGATGGTTTTTCGTATTTGAGGAATAAAAATGAGAGAACAAATATTTGGATTAAGAGATTTGAACATTTTTTGTGTAAAAATGATGAATCGTTAAATCAGTTGAAAAAACGGTATGATATATTACTTGACAGTTTAATAGAGTACCATATAAGAATGTCAAGTGCTGAACAGATATCAAAATTTGAAGAAGCGTTACCTTCAGAGTGGGATGAATTTTTTATTGAATTGAAAGAGGATTCTAGATATTCAAAGTTTTATCTAAATGAGTTTTTCATTGAGCTTCAAAACCACGATAGAGATTAAATAAAATTTACAAGAATTCGATACAATGTCCTACAAGTAGGATCCAAAATAAAAGCGAGCTTAAGGACATCGTAGGCCTTTAAGCAGAGGAGTCGCAAGTTCCTAACCTTTCCTTTGACCGAGCCATTCCACCATATATTCAGGGCTCGTTACCTGTGGTTTAATATTTTGAAAATACGTCAGCTTTCGCTAGTAAATACAATTAACCGATTCGTTTAAAAATCATTTTCATAAAACATTTGATACATATTATGATAACCCGTGGGTTAATCATTTACTATTATTTTGGGAAAGATTTCTTGTCATCAGTTTTACATGCTTGTCAATACAGCTGGGTACCAAGAAATCTATGCAGGTATGTGATGATAGTCAGTGTTGCAGAAGTCGCTAGCACTCCCTAGTCGGCCGAGTGGAGAGTTCGGAGTACTCGGAGATTACCCGAACATATTATATATAAAGAAAATTAATAATTAGATATTTATATGTGTTAAAATAAGCGTAATTCATGTCACAACTACTATTATTAATGTCAAAATTAGCATATCTCATGTCAAATTAGCATAATCCCGAGTAGTCGTCGAGTAGGCCGAGTAGTTGACCGAGTAATCCGAGTATTCGTTGAGTATTCCAAGGTTCTCCCCAAGTATTTGACTGAGTATTCCGAGTAGTTGGCCTAGTATCTGAGTAGTCGCCGAGTAGGCCGAGTAGTTGACCGAGTAAACCGAGTTTGACCGCCTCTGACTTATAAAGGACGACTTGTAGTAACTCTCCAAGGTATGGTTCCGAGTACCGAGTAGTCACCGAGTACTCGGCCTTGGAATCCGACTTTTACATTACTGATGATAGTACACACCACCTTTAACACAACGTCTTCTGGGAGTATGCCTACTGCCCTACGCATATTTTATATGGCCATTCCTAGTTGATGAGTCGGGTTGTCCGGACACGGTACCATTACCCCCCAGTGTTTAATGTTATTCAAGCAATGCAGATTAAACCGGATCTTATATTTATGAAAGCATTTTCCCATTTATATAATACCTGCTCTAAGCGGCTAATGTCGTATCCCAAGTTTTCAAGTTAAACTAGGCTAAGAGTATTTGCCTTTGCTTAGCAAATATTCTGTCTAAATAAGTTCTTTGAAGCAAAGCCGTATTTTAAGTTGTATATCCTAGGCATGATTATATCTAGAATGCTCTATAGTCCATAATGAACAGATATAAATATTCGTTAAAATGTTCACGGGTCTTTTGTAAGTTATATCACTTGACTCGCTACTTAGAATATTATTTGGTTTCGCTAGATTAAGCGTTGACCGGTTAGAATGTGGTGTATACCCTTTCGAGTGCGAAGCCTCGTTGGATATGAGTTATTTAACCAAACATTCTGATTTGGAATGATTTTGAAAGGTTTAAACCTGATTCGACAAGTTTATATGTTTCATATATATTAAACTAGTCATTTGCGTAAACACGACATCAGATGGTCGAAAGGGTCTATGACAAGTCCGTTATGTGAAAATATGTTTGCAATTATTATATAATCAGTTTCGAGGTCAATTTATGTGCCTCGTTGGTTTTAAAACCATTTCTACGCCAAAAGGGCGTTTTTGAAATTTTAAAAGTATATATAGTGGACTTGTCGATTCACCCTTCAATTGGTATGACCATAAGGTATAACCTCGTAGGGTTATTCCCTGTAATATTATGGTCACAAAAGATACCTTAATTGGGTCAGAATCGAGAGTCAAAGAAAAAGTCAAACTGCTTGACTTTCGATATAGAATTGAGGTCTAAATTGAGTATGATGGGTTGTGCATGTTAAAATATGTTGTATTAGTCCATAAAAGTCAAAGCAAAAGTCAAACTGCTTGACTTTCGATATTGAATTGAGGTCTAAATTGAGTATGATGAGTTTAGCATATCAAAATATGTTGTATTAGTCCATAAAAACTGATATGATGTCAAAACATTTGGTTTTGATAGTTTAAAGTTTAATTAGCGTAAAATGCCTATTTACTAGTTTTCACTTTTAAATATAACATGCTTGACTAATCATTTTGCCTATTAAACGTGATTGTCTAAAGGTATGATCATAGGGGAATCATACCAACATTATTACGATCACGTAGGAAAGTTCGAATTGAACTTAGACTTAACCATAGTGGTCAGAACTGAAAGTCAAACGAAAAGTCAAACTGTTTGACTTTCAGTTTCAAACTAGCTAAATTAATGAAATTGAACAAGGGAGAACGACTTACTAAACTTAAGGAACTACTATGGACACTTGAGAGCTGCTTCTAAGCTCCGGAGATGCTCCAAATAAGTGTGTTAGAGTGAGAGTGAATGTGTGAGTGAAAACGATCACAAGGACCTTCAATTTTCATGCCAAGTGTAACCCCAACTGATTAGGGACTGATTAGTGTCCTCAAGGTGTCACAAGGAGGTGAATCGGTGGCAAAATTCGCGAGTTATATGGCACATGGCAACAATGGCAAGCCAGCTGCCACATTTCTGTCGTTGGGCACCTCTTACGGACCGTAAGAGGTGGGTTACGGTCCGTAAGGGGTATTTTCACTGCCTTACATTTTTTAACCCCCTTACGTCCGTAAGGGGTACCTTACGGTCCGTAAGGACCTCCAGAAGCTAAACTTTGGGACTTTATCATATTTAGTCAGTGGACTTTATATCTTTATCCTTTTTGACATATTTGGTCCCTCTCTTTCCATAAATCGGAATCTAACGGAGAGTTTGGACACGTGTCACGCTGCGATTTGATATAATTATACGGGATGTTACAGTTTTCCCTAGCTTTTCATATGTGAATGTAGTTCCTAGATGGTCGATAAACACCTTAATTAATGTGGATCCAAGAAAAGAACGCACTTGATAGAACTAGAAGTGAAGGCCATGGCACTGGAAAGGAGAATTTCCCATTACTTGTTGAAGTAGGGCTAGTCAAAGAGGCATTGTACCATACTTAGGGTGACAATCCATTTATGGTTAAAAATAACAACAGATCATGGAGGATGTACAATAACTTTAAATTAAAACAAAGCTTATTCTAACTTGGTAGAGGCTCTTGCCTTTTAATGTGAGGTCTTGAGTTGAATCCCAAGAAAGAAGTAAATTAGGATTTATTTGGTGTAATTTAGGATTATGTAAGCTTTGCCATTCAGTAAAAAAAAAAGAGTTTGTTGAAACATTGTTATTTATTACCACTATCGACCTAAAGATGGAATCACAACATGATACAAGTAATAGCATATGTACATATAGAATAGATATGTTTCACTTGTTTTCGCATAATTAGTATAATCTAGCCTAAAATAGGATATCATGTAATTGATATATACTGGGATATGAATACACAGAAGGATCGACGATCCACTCAGATTATAACCTCTTTCATGGTATCAGTGCCTGGGTCTAGTATCACCAATCTCGTTCCCTCCGATCTTGCTCCTTCTCACCGTTATTTTCTCTTACACGCACATCCCCTACCTTCTTCTCTAAACCTGATCACACTCTCGCAATGGAATCCAAACTTCACCTCGCCTCAATGGTTTCTAATATCTGATGCTTCATCCTTATCACATTGGAAATGGAAACTCGAGAATACCCCAACTGAAACCCAATACAACCGCATTCCTATGTACGACCATCTTCGTGTGTTCGGGTGTTTATGCTACCCTCTAATTACTTCTACCTCAATTAAAAAACTTGATCACCATTCTTTCCCTTGTGTTTTTCTCAGCTACCCCGCCACTCGTTGGGGTTACAAATGTTTTAACATTAAAAGAAAACAAATCATTATCTCTTGGCATGTGGTTTGACGAAACCATTTTCCCGTTTTCTAACATACTCCCTCACCATCACGCCAAAAAATACTCCACACCACACATCCAGCCTAATCCACTCCACCTGCCCCCTCAATTTTCACCAGCTTAAAATACTTTCCTAGCCCACAACACACACCGGCCCATTCCACTTCACCAGCCCATTCCACGCGACCAGCCCACTCCACGCCAACAGCCTGACACCCGCCCAACCTACACACTCACCTCACCCCGACACTTGTTGCATCATCATCTGGCCTCGTTTCTGAATCACGATTCACTCTGTTTCATCCGCACCATACGCACCTTTTCCATGAACAGTATTACAAAACCAAAACATCATCTTAACCTTCACACCTCTATATCCTTCATCTACCAATACCCAAAAACCCAACCGCTGTCGTTTCCATACAGGAATGGCACAACGCCATGACAAACGAGTTTCATGCTCTTATTAAAATGAGACTTGGGAATTAGTAATAATCCGAAGCGTGTGGTTATTAAACATAAATTCAAATCCGATGATACTTTGGAGAGATACAAAGCATAGTTCGTTTGTGACGGTTGGCTCAAACAAGTGGACATCGACTACGGTGACACATTTAGCCCCGTGGTCTGACCTGCAACCATTCGAACTGTTTTATCCATAGCCTTTCGCAATCTTAGTCGGTATATCAACTAGATGTAACCAATGCGTTCCTGCATGGCACCCTACACGAAATAATTCACATGTATCAACCAATGGCATGACAAACGAGTTTCATGCTCTTATTAATATGAGACTTGGGAATTAGTGCCAAGTCACCCAAAAATGATTATAATCCGAAGCATGTGGTTATTAAACATAAATTCAAATCAGATGATACTTTGGAGAGATACAAAGCACAGTTCGTTTGTGACGGTTGGCTCAAACAAGTGGACATCGACTGCGGTGACACATTTAGCCCCATGGTCAGACCAACAACCATTCAAAGTGTTTTATCCATAGCTTTTCGCAATCTTAGTTGGTACGTCAACTGGACGTAACCAATGCGTTTCTACATGGCACCCTACACGAAACAATTCACATGTATCAACCAACAGGATTTCAACATCAAAGTTTTCTAGATCATGTGTGTCGCCAAAAGAAATCCCTATATGGTTTGAAACAGGCACCAAGGGCTTGGTACCAATGGTTCACGGATTATGCTCTTACTTTAGGCTTTCAACAAAGCAAATGTGATGCATCCTTGTTCATTCTTCACAATGGGAAAGATGTGGCCTATCTACTTTTATACGTTGATGACATTTTGTTAATAACTTTCACGAAACTTCTTCGCCATCATCTAATGACACATCTTGCTAATGATTTTGCACTAAACGACCTTAGTCCACTCAGTTTCTTCCTAGGAATCCCGGTAACAAGACACAAAAACACCATGTTTCTCTCTCAACAAGCATATATTAATGACATTATTGCACTTGTTGGTGTGCAATCTTGCAACTCAGTCACTACACCAGTTTACACTCATGCTAAACTTAGTGCCTCATCTAGAGGCGACTTTGATAACCTGACCCTTTATCGAAGTCTTGTCAGGGACTCCAATACTTGACCTCCCCCCGTGCCGACATTAGTTACGAAGTTCAGCAAGTATGTATGCATGCATATGCATGCCCCCTAAATGGATCACTGGAATGCACTCAAAAGGATCATTCGATATAAAGGGTATGTTTTCACTTGGTCTCACACTTAGTCACTCCAATGACCTTGCGCTACTAGCTTACAAGGATGTCGATTGGGCGGGTTGTCCGAACTCCGGACATACGTCACTCCACGAGTGGCTATTGTGTTTACTATGGGGGTAACCTGATATCTTGGACATCAAAAAGACAAGCCACCATTTCCCACTCTAGTGCTGAGGCGAAGTACCGTGGGGTCGCCAACGTAGTCGTTGAAATATGTTGGCTTCGTAACTTGTTATTAGAGCTTCATCGCCCACTGACATGTGCTACTCTGGTTTATTATGACAACGTCAGTACGATCTATCTAACTGGAAACCCTGTACAATATCAACGTACAAAACATATCGAGCTTGACATTCACTTTGTACGGTAGCAAGTTCAACGTTGCCAAGTTAGAGTTCTTCATGTTCCATCACAATACTAGATCGTTGCTGTCTTTACTAAAGGTCTTCCACAGGTTCTCTTTGATGATTTCCGGTCCAGTCTCAACAACCAATCACCTCCTGCTTCGACTGCGAGGGTGTAATAACATATGTATATATATAATAGATATATTTCCCTTGTCATGTGCATATTAGTTCAATCTAGCCTAAAATAGAAGATCATGTAATCGATATATATTGGGATGTGAATACACAGAAGGATCGACGATCCATTCAGATAATATCCTCTTTCAACAAGATTGAGTGTTTCTTAGATGCTTACAACGATATTACCATATTCAAATAGCTTTACCAACTTTGCCACATTTACACATGAACTACTCACAATGAATTGCATCCATACATGTGTAATCTTTACATCATACAAATGCCACAATATACAGTTTACATGTAACTATTTAATATCCCTACACAAATTTGGTCACATTCAAAAGTTTGAAATGCGGAGTCCACTTTGTATTTGATAAAACTAAAAATGCAAACACCTAAACCTTCAAATTGACTTTGTTATATCAATCTGAATCCTTACTAAAAAACCTTATTTGATTGACTTGATTTGTTCAATCTCGAGGGACGAATATAAATACACTATTATGAGCTGGACCAAGCCATTGTGGTGAAATCTGTAGACACAATGCTCTTAGAAAGCAGTGCTATAGCATCTCAGTTTAAGTTGAGTGACAGAATACCATATTAAAATCAAGCACACAGGGTCGTTCCAAGCTTTTTAGAGGCCCAATGCGAAATTAAATGTTGGAGCCTTTTTCCCTTCTTTCATTGTTATAAACGATACGCTTTTATCCATGTTTAAACCAAACAAAAATCTAACACAATTATAACAAAGAGTGGTTTGTTTGTACAAGGAATCAAACAAATCTAAAACAATAAGTTTGAACTAATATTAATAGTTCGCATATTAATTTTCTTTTAAGTGGGCCGTATTTTTCTTAGAAGCCCTAGGCCCGAGCCTGGGTTAGTTTTCCGACCCTGCAAGCACATATGCCCACGTATACCCAAAAAAATTAGTCATATGGTTATTGGTGAGTACCGGATTTTGAAACTTCTACTAATTCACGTGATAGTCTTGTTCATTCATTTCTATCATTAATTTCTCCAAGTCATTATCAATAAAACATTGGACAGCATTGTCATATATAATTACTAAAATCCAAAATATGTCCAAATAATTATATATATTAACACGTCAATATTTTAGTTAGGGAAAATTGCCAATCTAGTCAAGACTTTAATCAAATTACCAATCTAGCAATCTCATGCGTTCTTGGAAGACCACTCACATGTATGAGATGGGTCTTTCAAGCATGACATGAGTGCTTGGGGCGAAACCCGATAAAAAAATAGACACGTGGCCACAGACGCATGGGATGAGTCTGCGGACGCATGGGATGAATCCGCGGGCGCATGGGATAAGTCTTTCAAACATGGGATGAGTCCGCCACTACTAGAAAAAACACTTTTCTTGACACGCATTGCACGTCATGAAAGTGTGTTTATGACACGCAAAAGCGTGTCGTTGATTGCGAAGTCATAAAATTAACATGACATGCATTTGTGTGTCATGTTTTTATGACACACATCAGTGACACGCATTTATGACATACTTTAATGACGCTCTTTAATGACACACGTTCATGACACGCATTTATGACATTCGTTTACGCGCGTCATGTTTTTTAATTGTTTAAAAAAAGATTTTTAAAAAAATTACTTATTTACTTTTATAAAATTACTAATTTACCCTGAATACGTATATAATATAAAAAACAATAAATCTATTTCAAAAAACAAATACACATATATATACCAAAATAACCCATTACATAATCTTCTGTCAAGCATATTACAAATATGTTAACGTTAACAAAAAAATTGTTTGTCAATACACTTGTCCATTTGTCGATACCTAAAATATGGTTTCACTTAAAAATAGAGGTAGCCACATAAGTCGACCAATCTTCACGAATGCCATCCATATTCGCAGCCGTTATTCCTGTACTCTTCCCCCAACCAAGACCAAATGTGACATCTTGTGGCAAAACTTTTTTTATTTTCTTTGAAGCAATTTCCCAGACAGCTGCTGAGCCCATATTAGCAACAAACCAAGCTAGGCTTCCCCAGTAACCATGTACAGCATGAACAACCTACCTGCATTAATATGGGAAAAAATCAAATCTTGTTGATCCATGTCAGAAGAGTTGTATAATAAGTCTTTTAATATTTTTAGTATGATCAAAACTTGTCCCGCCAAATTGAGTTGCCCCGAAAATCAATTATTGTGTATTTTAAAAAACATTTATATAAATAGGTAACTGAGTTTATTATGATTACAAAAAAAACAATACTTTCACAGAATAGCCAATGATCTTTAGATGTGGAAGGCTTGCATTTCTCTTGAGAGATGCAGGTTCAACTCCCACTTGATGTAGAGTGGTGGGCAATGATAGGAGACCCATGGAAACCTGAGTTCGATCCTTGAGCCAAACAGATTTTATCGGTAATTTCACCGTCGTGCCTACGAGCGCGTGGGTTACCGGGTTTTCCCCGAAATTGGTGATGGACTCAGGTTACTCTCGCAGTACTCCGTTTGGTTTAGTGGGTGCTCCGAGAGTTCTCGGGATTGATTCTGTTGGCTGTTAAAAAAAAACACTTTTACATAATAAAAAAAAGTCAAATTTTTAAACAAAATAATCATAGAATTTATCTTTGGAAAGTTTTGAACTGATTTTATGCATTTAGCTTATAAAGATTTCGTCATTAATGGGACTTTATACATGAGTTGCAGGTGGGTGAAAAAAATATAAAAAGTAAAGTAAAACACTTTCAATTTAAAAAAAAATCTATACCACTAATTACTGCTTGCCTTCCACCCCAAAGTTAGTTAGAAGGGAATTTGTGTTAGCATAATTCAATTGATGAAGCTGCTTTTAGCCTTGTAGGGATCACGCCTGCTCTTGTCTATAACAAAATGTTTGTTCCATATTTCATGTCAGCCCACTTAATACAAGTTGCACGTTCAAAACAACTAATTTATAAATAAAAACAAATGAATTAAAAAAATATCAAGTAGATTTAGAAGTTTAGAACATTGACATGCAACCATTTAACCAAGATTGCAGTGAAATAAAATATTGGCACTTTTAAGCTATTTTACCATTTTTATGCTACACAGATAAAAAGAACACATGAAAAGATTATCTAAAGTGGTACAGTCAGTCAAAAGACAGCAAATAAAACCTGGAACTCTTCATTCCAATCAGCTAAGAGCTCATAGTTTTGTTCACCATTAAGGGTATGGCTTGATGGATATAAACTGTCATGATATAGTTTATTATGTAAGATTAGTCAAATATGTCCACAACTTACAAGCCTCTAAAGCTCATAAACATGTCCTGATATAGCTCCAAATCCTAGGTTAAGTCTTGTTATAATCAATCCATCATTGATTTGAGTATATCTTTTAAAACAATGACTAGACAAGAAATTAGCAAAGGTTATGCATACCATACCTGTGTTGCATAGGGGCTATCAGATGTGACGATAGCATGAAAAACCGCATATTGCATGTCTGTGAGGGTGCATACAATATCAAACATAAGTTTGGACCGATCTCTACACCTTACAGCTTAATTACAATGACCAGCGAATAACCCATCTCTGAAAGTCTTCTAAAAGTGTTAATGATTTATTCAAATGGATATGTTTTTAACTTACTAATTTAGGAACACAAAGTTTGTAATAGTATTTAATCCTTGAGTTACTTGTAAAAATGGACAAACAAGTGTCATCGGGAGCAAATCATCCCAACCAAATCCGTTTAACTTATTATAAAAGCACATATTTTGACTTACTAACCACCCCATTTTGACATCTCTATATATAGTGCCAAATCACAACAAATTTGCTGAACTAACTATACCAAACACTTAACACAAAATTCATAACTAGGGGTGTATATGGGCCGAACTACTCGAGATCGACTCGCTAACTTTTCAACTCAAGCTCGAGCCTAGAGGTGCTTGGCTCGCCTCGTTTACACCCCTATAATCATAACAGTAGCTAACAACTTCAAGGTCACAGCGCATAGAGCATAGAAGTATGTATAAACTCATCATCAAGCCACATGACAATTTCAAGTTTTCAACATACATAGAATGAAAATTTGAATTCACAAAAGAAAACGCTTTACCAATTCAACAGAAAAAATCAACACATTAGAAATTAACCGCACACCTTATTAGCTAAAATTAGATCAGAAGACGAAAACAACTGTTACAAAACTGAGATGAATTAAAACTAATAGAAAATTCATGTTTCTGTGAAGCACACGAGTATACAATCACGACATCAATCAATGAAAAACATCTACATAACAAACCTAATTTGCATTCAAAACCTAATAAGCAAATGTGTATTAACAACCTAACATTTTGTACCAATCTGATAAGCAAAATTATGTAAATCTGACACCTTAGAAACAGAGTAAAAAATATACAATTATATATATATACCTGTGATTGGATTGTGATTTTGAGTTTTGAACTATTAAAATCGTTGAAGAAGTAAGAACCAAAGGCTGGGGTAAACAAAGGCAAGTTGTAAGACCATAAAAGAAAGTCAAAATCAACTATTATAATATGTTCATATATTCAATGAGTTCGAAGTAGAAGATTCGAAACAGAAATGAACAAACGCTAACATAAGATTCGTAAGATAACATACCCTAGGGTTCTGGTGGTTGTGGTGTTTGAAGACCTAGCAGCCGCCTACGGAATTGGTGGCTAGGGTTCCGGTGACCACTTGTAACAAATATATAAGCTTGCAGATCTATTTATTTCTAATACAAAATTTGACCAACACCATAACCACCGAGAAGTGGTGGTGTTGTGATGGCAGACCATGACTTCGATTAAGCTTGAGGGGAAAGATACGGTTGGGAAGGAGATGGATTTGGGGAGTGGTAGTTTTGGGGATGTAATTGTAAACAAGCGGGAATATGAAATTTTCAAGAAGAGGGAAGATGAAATTTCAGTAGAGGGTGAAGAGGGAATTTTCGAACTTTAGATATTAGTTTATAGAAAATGTTATTAGGGGTGTTTGGCATAGCTTTTATTTTTTGGCTTATACTTATATTTTTAACTAGCTTATAGCTTATTTTCTATCGGTTGATAAGTTCTTTTTAAGCGTTTGGATTAGCTTATAACGTATTTTCTATCATTACATCCTTATTTGTCAACTAAGCTTAAAACCATCTTTAAATAAGCTTCTTCAAAATAGCTTATATAAGCTAATAAGCAAAAGTTTAAAAAGCTAAACCAAACACAAGTTAAGCTTATTTTGTAAAAAAAAAAGCTAAAAAAGCTAATCTTTATCAGTTCTCACCCATCTTTCTCTACCCCCTTTTCACCTTCATCACCAGCCACCACCAACAATCACCTCCCCTACTTGCCACCTGCCACCACCCTCCACCACTCTCATCGTCACCACCACAGCTACTGTTGTTGGACATGTGAACTCACTAACCTACAAAGACTGGGTGCACCACAGATCTGAATCCACACATACACCCAACCCCGTTGTCAATGAACTCTCCCTCTCCCTCTCCCCGCGCGTACGGGGTTATAGTTCCGATTGTTGTCCTTTGACACTCCCATTTCCCCTCCGCTCTACACACATTTTACCTTCTTCCTCTTCCTCACATCCCAACACCACATAAAATGTGAATATTTGTTTGTCCAATTAATAAACCTTCATATTTACAAAAGATTGCAAGATTAGGGCTTTTAATGGGGATGAGATCTGGACTGCTTATTGTAGCTAAATGAGCTTGTTGTTGCTATTCTTGCTGAAATGGTGGTGGGTTTGTATAAAAACAAGGAGTTAATTGGCCGGATAGTCTCTGTGATTTACCATTTTTCACCTTTACTCCTCATCTTTCTAAAATTACATCTATGTTCCCCATGATTTGCTTAGTTGTTACTCTGATAGTCCCCCGATTGGAGGGATGTTAGTTTTTCATGTTAATTTAATGTAAAATGACAAAAATACCCCTTTTATCTAAAAATTAAAAAAAAGTATATAAGCATTAAAATAAATCATAAAATAAGTGGGACCCACCTTATAAAAATTTTGTAACTTGCTTGAGCATGGGTTGATTGATGAAGGACAATGGGGTCGTTGTTCGTCCCTTCAACAAAATGCTCAAGATTGAGGTAAACGGCCACCTTATTGTTGAACTAAATTGAGGGTGTGATTGAATCATAACATCAACCCATTCCTGTAGTGGACTATACGATAGAGAGGGAAGGGTTTGGCAGGTGGGGTACGGTGAGGTTTCATCAGAGAAGAAAGGGGGCATGGTGGGATTGTAATCGGCTGGCGGTTGGGAGAAGATAAGAAAAGGGTGTGGGGTTTGTTTAATATATATATATATGGATCGGTTCAAATGAAAACCATCCTCAGTTACGAGAACCACTCTCCACCAATCATCATGCCACCTATACATTATTATTTTAAATCTTAAAGGTTATTTTGGTAATTTATTCAAAATGTCACGTCTTCTCTCTCTCTTTAAAGTCTTATCAGACTTTTTCATCCATCAAAATGTCATATCTACTCTCTCTCTCTCTCTCTTAAAATCTAAAAAAAAATTGTTTTTTGGTAAAAAATCTATTATACATAATATTAATATGCTATGTCGGTGCTTCTTTCTGATTGTTCAATTTGACTTTCTTTTTCTAGAGTAAAATTTTGTTAAGTTGCAACATTTAATTAGTCATTATTGTGTACTGTGCAGTTAAAAATGTATGTTAGTTTGGTTGGTTTGGTGCGAATAAAAATAAATAATAATTTTTTTCTTTTACTTTTCATTTTTATACACCACACTATATATGTGATACAAGTTTTTAATGATTTTTACTAATTTGTTTTTTTAATACGTTTGTTAGCTTTCTTAAAAAAACGAATACGTAGTTTCCTTAATATTTCGGTATTGTAAACATACGAGAGTCGGGCCGATACCGTGACGAACAGAATCGAATTCCCGCAAAGGAGCGCGGGTAATCCCACTAGTTTTTTGTAAAAAAGTTTAAAACCGTAAAAAAATTTGGCGTAAAAAATGTTTTAAAACCGCGTAAAAAAGTTTAAAAACACGCGTAAAAAAAGTTTAAAACTAGGGCGTAAAAAAAGTTCAAAACCGGCGTGAGAAAAAAAGTTTAAAACTGACGCGTAAAAAAGTTTAAAACCGAGGCGCAAAAAGAGTTTAAAACTGGGGAGCAAAAAAGTTTAAAATCGTGCATAAAAAGTTTAACACCACGCGTAAATTTTTTTATACCGGTGCGTAAAAAAGTTCTAAACCGGCGCGTGAAAAAAGTTCTAAACCGGCGCGTAAAAAAAGTTTAAAACCGTGCGTAAAAACGTTTTAAACCGCGTTCAAATAAAACTCAAAATCGGCGCGCAAAAGAAGTTTTTAAACCTGCGCGTTAAAAAAGTTTAAAACGCGCGAAAAAAATTTAAAAACCGTGTGTAAAAAATAATGTTAAAATTCATTTTTAAAACAAAATTAATAATTCATGTTTATAAAAGTTAACTGAGAATTAAAATAAAAAATTATATGATAATTAAAAGAAAATCAATAATGTATGTTTAAATTTTTTAAAAATAATCTAATTAATTAAAGTAAAATCAATAACCATACATATCATTAAAACTACAGTAAAAAGACCAATATGCCCCGTGGTCATTAATAAAAACACAATCATTACATTGCTTTATTGTCTTTTAATCTTATCTATCAAAACCAACTTAATCAATGGCTAATATTGGTTCCTACGGTTCTCACAACTCAAAGTGGTTCTCATTTTACACATCCCCTATATATATATATATATATAGGTGGCATGATCTGATTGGTGGAGAGCGGTTCTCGCAACTAGGGATGGTTTTCATTTGAATCCATCCCTATATATGTGTGTGTGTGTATATAGTTTGTGGGGCCCACAAATATATACCTATCTAATTTATTTTGTTTTATCATTAAGGGCAATTTGTGATTTTACATTGACTTAACTAGGAAAACTAACGTTCATTCAGTTGGGGGACTATCTGAGTAACAACTAAGCAAATTACAGGAAACACAAATATAATTTAAGAAAGATGGGGGCTAAAGGTGAAGAAATGACAAACCACAAATTAACTCAAAAAACAAGAAATCAATATTGTTGTTAAATTGAAGCTGCTTTATCATTTTCAATTGCATATTCTTGCAAAAAGAAAAGCCTATCTGTAAACCCAACCAAATTAATTCGTGAGTTAGAAAAGAAATTATATTCAATTGAACCCAACCTACTTATTCGGTTGAAAATCTGTAGGTTTTTTTTTGTGGATTATTAAAAAGAAGCAAGAATCATTTCATCTTAAAGGAAAAAGTGGTGCCTTTTCATACTTTTAAGGAATTTTATTGACGAGGTTGTGGTTGTCGCAGCAAGTGATGGTAGGTTGTGACGGGCATGTTGACAATGGTGGAGGTGGATGGTGGTGGTGACGGTAGAGTGGTAGAGAGTGTGGTAAAGATATATATATATATATATATTGTTAGGATCATGTGAGAAGAGGTAGGTTATTTGAGAAACTTAAGAAGAAATCTGGACCACACATTTTTTCTAAGTAATTCGTAATATACACATATGTATATTTAAAAGTGACTATATACATATATATATATATATATATTGCATTATGCACATATGTATATAGTCACTTTTAAATATACATATGTGTATATTACGAATTACTTAGAAAAAATATGTGGTCCAGATTTCTTCTTAAGTTTCTCAAATAGGGTGCTCTTCTCTTAGGATCCCCACTTTTTATATATATATATATATATGTATATATATATATATATATATATTGTATATATATATATATATATATATATATATGTATATATATATATGATTCGGTTCAAGAGAAAACCAATCCCAGCTGCGAAAACCATGAGAACTCCTATCATCCAATAGCATATTTTCACATCACCCATAACCAAATTAAATCAAAAGCGTATTATAGTCTTTTACTTTCCATTTCACATATTTTCTCTTTCTTCTATTTAAAAGTCAACATATCACATATTTTCTCTCTCTTTTATTTAAAACTCAACATGTCATATCTTTTCTCTCCCTTCTATTTAAAATTTAACATGAGACATCTATTGAGTCGTGATTTTTGGGGTGGGTTCGTTTGGTAAGATTCTCAAATTTCGTAAACCCGAAATCGGGGTGACGGGGGCGTAAAAAGATGTTTGGTGTAAAAAAAATTTGTAAAAAAGTTTTTGAAAAAAAATTGTAAAAAAGTTTTTTGTAAAAATAAAATATTTTTGTTTAGCGTAAAATATTTTTTGTTTTTTGTAAAAAGTTTAAATCCGTAAAAAAATTGTTTTTTTTTGTAAAAAAAAATTGCTTTAAAGTTCAAAACCACGCGTAAAAAAAGATTAAACCCGTATGTAAAAAAAGTTTAAAACCGCATGTAAAAAAAACTTTTATACCACCGCGTAAAAAAGTTTAAAACCGGCGCGTGATTTTTTTTAAAACATCGCGTAAAAAAGTTTAAAACCGTGCGTAAAAAAAGTTGAAACCCGGCGCGTAAAAAAAGTTTAAAACCACGCGTAAAAAAAGTTTCTAAAACAGCGTGTAAAAAAAGTTTGAACCCGTGCGTAAAAAAAGATTAAAAACGCGCGTAAAAAAATTTGAAACCGCGCGTAAAAAAAGTTTAAAACCGGGGCGTAAAGAGAATTTTAAACCGGCACATTAAAAAAGTTTAAAACCGGCGCGCAAAGAGAATTTTAAACCGGCACATTAAAAAGTTTAAAACCGCGCGTAAAAAAAGTTCTAAACTGGCGCACAAAAAAGTTCTAAACCAGCGCGTAAAAAAAGTCTAAAACCGGCACGTAAAAAAAGTTTAAAACTGGCGTGTAAAAAAAGTTTGAAACTGCGCGTAAAAAATTTAAAACTGGCGCGTAAAAAAATTTTAAAACCGGGCGTAAAAAAGTTTGAACCCCCGCGTAAAAATGTTTAAAACCGGCACGCAAAATAATTTTGAACCTTACGTAAAATAATTTTCTTACTGCGTGATTCAAAAATAATATTAATCAAATAATATTCATTAAATCACAAATATTAATTAAAGCACAATGATTACAATTTTAATTATCAATCATTAAATAGCTTAGTAAAAATACGAATTTACCGTTATCCCACTAAAAACAAAAACTAATTAATTAAAACACAATGATTACAACTACTTATTGTCTTTTAATCTTATCCATTAAAACACTTTTGATCAATGGCTTATATTGGTTCTCACGGTTTTCACAACTCAATGTGGTTCTCATATATATATATAGAAAGAGAGAAGGAGAGGAATTTTAAGGAAAAATCCAATGTGAGTTGCAAAAACTCTAAAAACGTAATAGATGGACATCATGCTGCCACGTGTTACACTTTTCGCTACAACATTTTTACTGACACCTTCAGCATTTTCTGACACTAACATACTTTCGTAACAGTGGATAGAGAAGATAGAATGTGTTACATTTTTTCGGCTATTCACATTTTTTGTAACTCACCTGTAACACTTTTTTATTGTTTTTTGACAATAGTTTTTTAGATTATATAAGGTGTATGGATTTTAGAACTTATAATTTACGAAGTTTTTATTTTGTAATGCATGTAAAAGAACATGTTACATTTTTATAGCGAGATTTTTATGTAACCTTTTACCCTTTTTCGTAACTCAGATGAGAAAGGAGAGAGAAAAGTGCAACCTTTTACATTTTTGTAATACTGTAACATTTGTCTGGAAAAGTCTGAAAAGGTAACTTTTTGTACCTTTTTAATATCCATCATTGATCATATGAAATGAATGGTGGAGATGAATTTTTCTGGGTTTCTTTAACTAAGGTGGGTTTTCGATTTATCACTTCTGATACAAACCGTGGAGGTACCAAAGAGTTAATTGTGTATTCAAGGAGGGGTAAAGTGCAAAGTGGCTAGTGGTCCCAAATTAGTATTAATAGGGAATGGAATAGAGCACTAAGTTAGTTATGCAATTTCTTAGAAATTAAAGGCTCTTGCTTCACGCAATGAGAGAGGGTGTAACCCTGGATTGTCAGTTGTTCATTTCTATTTTTTTTCACTGTAATTCCTTACACATTCAATCAAACATTCCCTTCCTTTTTATCAGTTTTTTTTACAATCATCATAATATCATTCATTTTCTGTAATTGTTTACATCTACACTCGATCTCTGGTTCATATTGAATCGAATACCCATCATTGGTCCGACCTAGCCTTTGACCTGTTGTGTCTATGTGTTTCGTCATGGAAACTCACGCGAATACTCGTCTGGATACTCAGGATGCTCAGATCAAACAGCTCCAAACCGATGTCGCTGAAATCCATAATTCTTTACAATCCTTGGAGGCAGAACGCAGTGAGTCCAGTGAGTTTCGGAAAGTTGTTCTCTCATGGATGGCTAAGCAGGATAAGAAAGTGGTGTCGGGTTCTTCGGATTCCGGCGGCAGTGTTGTCTTCACCGGTGTCGTATCACCACCAGGGCCCTCCGACACCTCTGATTCTCCTCTTCCTTGGGCCGTTAAAAAGGTAAAACTCCATGAATTCTCTGGTTTTGATCCACAAGGTTGGATCCAAAAAGAAAATTTGTATTTCGATTTAAACCGGACTTCCGATGATGCACGTTTACAATTGGCTCGATTGAGCATGGTTGGCGTTGCACAACACTGGTTTACCATTATCACCCAAGTGTACCCAACCATCTCTTGGCATGATTTTCAATCTGAATTGCTTCAACAGTTTAGTGGATTAGAATTCCAGATTCTGTATTAGCAGTTGGCTACAGTCAAGCAGTGAGACTCCATTTATGATTATATTGATGATTTTGAATACCTTCTTTCTTTGGTTCCTCGTTTACCAGAATCACAATCAGTTGGTTATTTTGTGGCTGGATTGAAGGACGATGTGAAGAAATGGGTTCGTCTTCATCGCCCACAATCACGGTTAGATGCTATGTATTTGGCAAAAGATGTGGAACTGATGCTCCGAACGGATTCGGGTCAGGCCGCGTTGGGCCATTTTTGTTATCTTAACCCTATTGGGCCTCCTACAGGTGTGCTTAAGGATGGGTCCTCAATGATGAGCCATGTGGATTCCAGATCCATGTTTCCTTTTAGACCCGGAGACAAATCTGGGGTTCCCAAATTGGACTCCCTTCGTTCAACAACAAACCCTAAACCCTCTTTCTCAGTGACTGACTTTGGTCAGAGTTCTCCTCGTGATAGGGCAGTGCGTTCTCTGTCCAGAACTGAGTGGGAGGACCGACGGAAGAAGGGTCTTTGTTTTCGTTGTGGCCAGCAATATGGTCCTACTCATCGCTGTCCTGAAGCGAAGTTACGTGTTCTGTTATTGGGAGAAGATGAAAAGGATTTTCCTCTAGGCGATCAATGTGTCTTACAACCTGATTCTCCTCCAACACAAATGATGGGTTCGGATGTTGCGACTGGTACTTGTAATGCGTCGGAGTTTGCGGGTACGATAGCTGAGGGTTCTTCTACCACTATGAAATTAGAGGGTACTTTAATGGATTTGATGATTTCAATGTTGGTGGACAGTGGAGCTTCTCATAATTTCATTTCACGGCGGTTGGTGACATCTTTAGGTTTATCTTTTACTAAATTCAGCGGAATAAATCAAATTGGGTGATGGTCACTTTGTGTTTGTGTATGAACGGTGCATTGGTCTTTCGGTTCGTATTGGTCCATGCTTATTTACAGTGGATGCCTTGGTATTTGATACGGGTTCTCTTGATTTTATTTTGGGATTAGAATGGTTGAAATCCTTGGCTGAAGTTGTCCATGACTGGCAACATTCTTGGATGAGGTTTTATCATCAGGGAATGTCAGTCACCTTACATGGAGTTCAAACGGGTCAATCGTCTTTATCTGCCTTACACCAGTGGTTATCCATGGATGGAACCCTAATTTCTTCATCCATTACTTCTCCTTTCCCTCCAATTTCTCCACTGTTAACACCCCACCAACACTCCCACTTATCTGTTTTACTACAACAGTTTGCCGAAATCTTTAAATCACCTTCGTCTCTACCTCCTATCCGCTCTCATGACCACACTATACAATTATCCAGCACTACTCCTATTTGTGTTCGCCCTTACCGTTATCCGTACATTCAAGAAAACGAAATTGAACGCCAAGTTCAAGAATTATTGCAGATGGGAATGATCCGGCCAAGTAAAAGTGCCTTTTCCAGCCATGTTATCTTGGTTCGCAAAAAGGAAAATTCGTGGCGTATGTGTGTCGATTATCACGCATTAAATAATGCTACAATTCCAAATAAGTATCCTATTCTGGTGGTTGATGAGTTACTTGACGAATTACATGGTTCAACCTTCTTTTCTAAGTTGGACCTCAAATCCGGTTATAATCATATTCGAATGTCCCCTGATAGCATTGATAAGACCGCTTTCCGTACTCATGATGGCCATTATGAGTATCTCATCATGCCCTTCGGCCTTATGAATGCACCGGAAACGTTTCAAGCTGTGATGAATGATATTTTCCGTCCACTTTTATGCCACAAAGTAGTCATTTTCTTTGATGACATTCTTATTCACAGCCCTTCATGGGAAACACATTTAACCGACTTCGAAGAAGTTTTTCACATTTTACTTTCTCATGACTTTAAAGCTAATCCTACCAAGTTTAGTTTAGGTTAAAGGTCAATTGATTATTTGGGGCACGTCATCGATGGTAAAGGAGTTTCTATGGATCCCGCAAAAGTAGCGGCTGTTGTGGAATGGCCAACTCCTACAACATTGAAAGCTCTTCGCGGTTTTTTTGGGATTGACGGGATATTACTGGAAATTTGTAAAAAACTACGGAAGTATTGCTCGTCCTTTAACAAATCTCACCAAAAAAGATGCTTTTCTCTGGTCTCCGGAGGCTCAGGTAGCTTTTGACCAACTTAAACAGGCCCTAATTTCAGCTCCAGTTCTGTCTTTACCCGATTTTTCGATTCCCTTTGTGGTGGAGTGTGATGCTTCAGGATGTGGTATTGGTGTTGTCCTTATGCAACACAAGAAACCTATTGATTATTTCAGTAAAGCTTTGAGCGATAGGAACCTGACTAAATCAGCTTATGAGCGAGAATTAATGGCTTTGGTATTGGCGGTCCAACATTGGCGACCTTATTTGCTGGATTCTAAGTTTACTGTGTGTACTGACCAAAAAAGCCTCAAATTTTTGTTACAGCAGTGGGTTTCTTCTTATGATCAGCAGAATTGGGTGGTTAAATTGCTGGGATATGACTTCACATCCAATATAAACCTGGACGAAAAAACAGGGCAGCTGATGCATTGTCTCGTCGGGCCGATTCGGGTCAGTTTTTTCATGCAGTATCTTCTCCTATTTGGCTTCATGGTGCTGTACTTATAGAGGAGGCCAAACAAGATCCGAAAATTCATCTTTATGGGCTAAATTGGAGGCAACACCAACAAAATTTCCTGGTTATTCACTCAAGCATAATACTCTATTTTACCAAGATCGTTTGGTTATCTCTCGCCATTCTAAGTGTATTCCTGCTTTATTACATGAGTTCCACGTCACCGCTACAGGTGGTCATTCGGGGTTTTACAGAACTTATCACCGTTTAGCAGCTAACGTTTATTGGACAGGGATGACTACTACGGTTAAACAATATATCCGCGAGTGTTATATTTGTCAGCGGTGCAAAGCTAGCTCGGTTTACCCGGGGGCCTTTTACAACCGTTTGCCATCCCAGAATCGATTTGGGAAGACTTGTCTATGGATTTCATAGTTGGTTTGCCCCCTTCCAAAGGGTTTACAGTGGTTCTTGTAGTCGTGGACCGTCTATCGAAATATGCCCATTTTATTCTGCTCAAACATCCTTACACCGCCAGGTCTGTGGCTGAGGTTTTTGTTAAAGAAGTTATAGGTCATCATGGGGTTCCCAAATCAATTGTCAGTGATAGAGATCCCTTTTTTAAGCAAATTTTGGCAAGAAATTTTCCGTTCCATGGGCACTAAACTCAACATGAGTTCGGTATATCACCCGGAGACGGTCAAACTGAAGTCATTAATCGTTGTTTGGAATCTTATTTACGTTATTTCGCGGTCGATCAACCTAAAAACCTGGTCTGTTTGGTTACCATGGGCTGAGTTTTGGTATAACTCAACTTTTCATGCTTCTACGGGTGTATCCCCTTTTGAAACCATTTATGGCCGACGACCTCCTTCGGTGTTTCAATTTATTCCAGGAGAGATTTGGGTGGATTCTGTTGCTAAAGACTTGCAGGATCGTGATGAGGCTCTCAAACAACTCAAAGTTCACTTGTCTAATACTCAAAGTGCAATGAAATTACGAGTTGATAAGAAGCGACGAGATGTCCAATTTGTGGTGGGGGAATGGGTGTATGTTAAATTGAAAGCTTAACGTCAATTGTCTGTGGCTAGCAAAATTCATCAAAAGCTAGCAGCTAAGTTTTTTGGGCCATTTCAAATTTTAGAGAAGATTGGGCCTGTGGCTTACAAACTCCTACTTCCCGCGACTTCTAAAATACACCCGGTTCCATGTTTCGTTATTGAAGAGAGCTGTGTTTGGCTCGAGTGAGACGGTGTTACCTTCGGAATTGGATATGGCGGAATCTCCTCATCCTTTACCTCAAACGGTTTTGGCTACTAGGGTGGTTCGGACTCGGTTGAACAATGGTTGGTCCATTGGATTGGTCAATCAGCAGATGAGGCCTCTTGGTAAGATGCCGATTGGATCAAGTTGCAGTTTCCTGATTTCAGTCTTGGGGACAAAACTGCACTTGAAGGGGAGGGCAATGATACAAACCGTGGAGGTACCAAAGAGTTAATTGTGTATTCAAGGAGGGGTAAAGTGCAAAGTGGCTAGTGGTCCCAAATTAGTATTAATAGCGAAGGGAATAGAGCAGTAAGTTAGTTATGCAATATGTTAGAAATTAAAGGCTCTTGCCTCACGCAATGAGAGAGGGTGTAACCCTGGATTGTCAGTAGCTCATTTCTATCTTTTTCACTATAATTCCTTACACATTCGATCAAACATTCCCTTCCTTTTTATCAGCATTTTCTTACAATCATCATAATATCATTCATTTTCTATAATTGTTTACATTTACATTCGATCTCTGGTTCATATTGAGTCGAATACCCATCAATTTCCCTATATATATACACACACACACACACACATATATATATATATATATGTGTGTGTGTGTGTGTGTGTTTTATTGTTAAAATATTTTTAAATAAATGGCTTAAGTGACTAAACTACTCTTGTGGGATCTGATTTAAGCAAAAAAGCTAACTGAGTAAGGGCTAAAGGACATAACATGCAGGATTTGAAACATTAAGTATAAAACTCGTCTACTTTTAAGCCAAAGGACACCGTCTGTAAAATGGCGTTAACGTAAAGGACAAAACTTGTAATTTACTCTATTTTTTAATCAACTGTGTGTGTGTGAGAGAGAGAGAGTGTGTGTGTGTATATATATCTGAATCCAAACTCATAAATATATATGAAAATATTACTTATTGGGTAAAGTTATTCTACAAAGGCTCCTAAAAATAAGAAGTGTACAAAAACACAATGGATCGCAAAATATAAACCAATATCGAGCAAAATATAACACAATGCCGAGAAAAAGAAGATGTCATGTAGGAAGAAAGATGGAAGGCGGTAAGATACAAAGGTAGGAGACTAATTCAAGAATCCGGTGATCGCATGAGACCAAGAGTTATCGAGACAACTTACCTGATTGGTAACCTCCCATATTGGCGCTCAAGCTACCTTCTCTAGGAGATATTCAATGGTTTTGACATGATGACAGACTCGTATCTCCATAGTAAAAAGTGTAAGACCCTTGCTACATAAGTCGAAATTCTACAAAATTCGCATATAAATATATTTATATGCAAATACACGTCTGTTAAAAATTTCGAGATTCATAAATTTTTCTAACATTTAAACACTACAATATATATTTGCTTGTTTGGTTTTGTATCGTTTGAACCTAATGCAGAAGCTTCTACTTTGATCATGTTCGGTTCTTCATAAGCTTGATCATCATCTTGTGCTTCAAACATTACCTAGGTTTCATATACCATGAAACATGTTAGTTATGAGAAGCCTATAACATAACAATTTAACCCAAAAATCCAAATAACAAAAACAAAACGTTTTGGATTTAACCCACCGTAAGGTACGGTTCTGTACCGTAGCTTACGGTACATGTTTCCTGTTTCAACCAGCAGCCACCTACCGTAAGCTACGATAGGCTACCGTAGGTTACGGTAGGCTGCTGCAGCCCTTTTTCAAGTTTACCGTTTTTTGTTACGGAAACTTCCGTAACTTATTCAATTTTTATCCGTTTCACTCGAAACTTGTTTCTAAATGTCCGTAATATGTTTACCTACATATTTAATCAGAATTCCCAAACCCGGATTCATAATTTTTATGAATTACGCAACCTTTACCTGGTTTATGCGCATATTCATTTTGACCTGTTATGGACTTCAAGCACTTAAGCTTAAATCGTCCATAATATTTTCACACCTTTCATTTCACGTTAAAAACTATCATTTATCTATTATCCTGAGTTCTTATGATGGGTTCTCATAGGATAACCATCATATTCCGAATTTACCACCCGATTTAGCTATTTACGAAAATGACCCGTTAGGAGGCATTAAACCAAAAGGTTTATGCTTTTCACTTCTACACTACCGAAATGGGTCTACTAAACTATAAAACTCATTTTGAAACCACCCTTGAGGGTCGTTTGCTTGTTTTATCATTCGGGGGTGCTTTGATCAACTTTAGCCCTTTTTTTTACGACGAAGGACTTTTAATAGCATATTTTTGACCGAATGTGCACATTTTAACCATAATCTATTTAAAATCATTATTTTCCTAAGAACATAATGTCTACAATTTAAAATCATTACTTTAAGTAATCCAATGTTCGTTCATGACTCGTTTAACTCTCATCAGACCTCAAGTCCTCAATGAGAGTTTTACCCATTACACATACCTAGCTCGGGTCATAGCATTGATCCGTTTAAATACCTTGCACTATTAGTTACTAATTAATAGCAACACGAACCATACGCTATTTCATGTGAGCACAAAACTCGACAAGCGATCATTAGCTATTATTGACAAATGGTGATGACATCACCATTTGACCCGTTTGGCCATGCGACCATTTTATCATTATGAGATGGTATTTACGCCATAGGGTATCTTTCCAAAATATAATATTTATTCGTTCAACTCATGACCGAATTACCATTTTACCATTTTCACCCGTTATGGTTTACACTAAAAGGTAACTTTTAAAAACTCCTTGTTTATTTGTCATTACATGACTAAATTACTGTTTTTACCTTTTTTTTTACCATCAATTATGGTTTATTACCATTCTCACTTGTTTAGACCCATATCGATTCGCGTCGGAACATCGTATTTCGAAATCTCATTCCAAATACCAAATCGCTTATTTTAAGTCAAGGACATAATTATAAGTATAAGCACTATTTTAAAGATGTAAGCTTCACTTACATTAGAATCCGATTATGCTTTTCCACGCTTATTCGACCCGTTTGACCCGCTTCCTCCCAAGCTCCCACCTAGCTTGTCAAGCGTCAAACTACCTTTTATCATTCGCAAGATGGTTAGATAGTTATTATTTATCAAGACTATCCCACCTTATGGACTTTGTATCAAAATTACCATTTGATCATATTATAGGCCAGTTTGACTTCTGATCAGAGTTTCGCGCTCCGGTCAAAGATAATATTAGTATGCCCTAATTACCCTTAACAATGTGTTAGTGGTAGTAAGGGGTCGAACCACGAAGAGTTTGTGGTTTGCGATCGGATATGACTGATTGTTATTGTTGTCACTTATGAAGCTTGATAAAATGATTAAATTGATTGTTTAAAAGATATGTCGGATGACCCGACAAATTTTGGGTTGATTAATTAACTACTAAAAACTGAGAATGATTGCAACAAAAGTAATTATGATTGTAAAATAGTGATGAGAAAACAAGGTTCACACCCGGTTCAACAATTGCAAAGTCTAGGGTTACTATGTATTTTAATTTGGTTTAATCAAATTAGTTCATTAACGATTTAGAATCACAAGACTTAGGTACCAATTGCTATCAACGTCATAGACAACGGACCACAATGCACTTCGTTACCTTGGACAAGTTAAATCTATCAAAAGATAAAGCATAAATACGCATATTCATTTCACAAAGACAAATTTCATAACTCATTCGTCAATTCGCAAATACAATACAAATGTAGGATAATTATCTAATGATCAAATGCAATTCAGTTAGTCACAAACCAAATGTTTAACAAATAGTAAACCCTAGAAACCTTACAAAAGTCTACACCGGGGTGAAACCTCTGGGAATTAGCCGCTCATGACGAACAGAACACGATCAACGGTGTATGAAAGCTCGAGTCTTGACATCTTGAAGCTTGATAATGGAGGTGAATGATGATTAGGGTTGATGGTGAATGGTGGTGATGGATGGATTGAGGGTTTGATGGTGAAGGTGATGGTGGTGAGATTAGGGTTATGATCGAGGAATGAAATTGGATGATTGGAATGAATTGCAATGATGAAAGATGATGGTGGTGGATGATTATGGCTCCAAGAACAAGTTCAAAACTCAAAAACTTCGTAACTCCCTCAAGAATAGGTCAAAAACATGTTATAACCCGTCACCAAAGCAACAAACAACAAAATTCGTGACGCCAGTTTAGAGAAGGCGTCGCCGACGCCCATATGGGCCGTCGGCGATGGCCTATGCTGCACCAACTTCTCCCTGACGCTTTATCCTACTGTCTATGAACAATTCTGACGACGAAAGCATATGCGGGGTGTCACCGACGGCCAGAAGTGGCGTCGACGACGGTGCCCCCATGTTCAGTTTTCTGTTTTCTTCGTTTCTCGGTTCCGGTTGGCCCAGTTCGCGTCCCGGTGCTCCATTAACCTCCTGATTAGTCCCTTAAACTCTGTAAGACATGCAAAACACAAATCCCATTAAAAGTAGGCTATTCGAGGTTAAAAGTTACGTAAAACATGAACTTAAACATTAACGAACACCGGTTTTCGACCACCCATCACATCCCCACACTTGTCTTTTGCTTGCCCTCAAGAAAATCTGTTTTTCATTTTCACGTGGGTCGAACGAGAAATACACTTCCCATTCTTGAGACATAAGTTAAGGTCTAATGTCATACCCGGCTCAAGATTTTTACAGTTTTCAAAATATTTAGCGATGACTAATAACATTAAAATGGTTATCCAAGATTATCCCCCCTTGAAACTTACAAGTCATGCATACCCCTCACAATGTTCTCTCCACTCAGTTTACAAATTGGCTAATTTAATGATGTATGAGCACTTTTGAAAGTAGTCACTCAAAACCATATAGAACACATACCCGCATAGGCTTGTAACTCAATCATTCTCCACCACCAAACACAAATACTAAGCACAAGTCAAAAGGTCTTTAAGGGTTGTAATGGGGCTAGGCTAAGAGTGTGAATAGGATGTTTAAAAGTGGCGAAGGTGATGAAAATTCGACTTTTATTACAAACAGCTAAACTAAACCGACGAAACAAAAGTCAACAAACTAATAGGCAAAAACGTTCGCCTCTTATTCAACCACTACCACACCTCTTTTTGTGCTTTTCTCAACTTCTTTTCTCTTATTTTTCATGATAATTTCTGAATTTTTCGAATTTTTTTCGCAATCAAGCCACAACTTTACAAATAACTAATCCTAAGATCGAATTTTCATCACACGGGTTAAAAGAGGTTTAATGGTTAAGGGCTAAATGGGGTGATCAAACGAAAAAGGTAAGGGTAGGGGATAGAGTTCGGGTAAGGGTAAGCAAATGGTGTAAAAGAAAAAGGATTACCTAATGCCTTAATCATTTTGTGCTTGTATTCGGTCTATGGTCTCAAACATATCAAAAGATGCAAGTTCTACAATACATGACTAACAGCCCACTCAAACAAAGAAATATGCATATGTATGATGTATAAAAGTGGCTCAAAAATCTCACGTATAAAGGGTATGATATGTGATATGCACAAATTGCAAGTTTCTTAGGCGAATTATTCCTAAATAACCACCCGCTAAATACTTGTCATGCTATTAACTTGAACTTTAACCACGACAAAGGACCAAATGAGTTGTGCCATCCATCATTAACTTAGTTACTTGTGCTTTTTAGATCGCTTCAAACAAAGACATTTTCGAAAACTTTTTGAAATTTTCCCCCATCCCCACACTTGAGGTCAATATTGTCCTCAATGTGTAGTGTTTAAATGAATGGGTTAAAATTGAAAACTTTTACTCCCCCATCCCCACACTTGAGGTCAACATTGTCCTCAATGTGCAAGAATAGGGCTTTTTAATACGCACAAGGGATGTGACATGGCTAACTTCCCTAAAATTTCACCCCAGAAAATAAAACACAATTACAATCCAATTATAAGCTAACTAAAAATCAAAAGTAAAAAGAACATATGCACCTGGTTTTTAACTCATGCCTCGTGTGCTCTTCATTCTTCAATAAAATTGGTCGTCTCATGAACATGGTGTACCTACAAACCTCAACCCTTGTGTAGAAGCATGTTTCTCACAACCATCAAAGTATTTTAGTAACCTAGTTCTACCATTTTTGTAAGAAACCAAACCATACGTTAGTTTACTTTGATTTATGTGGAAAAAAATAATGTACAACAACAAGCCTAACTCACTTTCGTAGGAATCACGGTTGCATTTAGCTTATGCAACAAGCCCTTTTAAACCTCCCGATAGCTCGGGAGGACGAGTAGGTCTCGTGAGGGTTATATAGAGAACACACCCACAACGTTCATTTAACTACAAAAGCAACAAAATACTACCACTACTAACGAAAACAAAAGAACTAGCTAGCACAAAGGGAATATACAACAACAACAACAACAAAAAACATACCTCGCTCACCGTTGGTAGCGTTCGTTCCGGTCCACTGGCGGGTACGAGTTATACGGGTATCCTGTGAGAGATGACATCACCTCCTTCCAATCATCAAGAGGTCCCCTTTCCCCCTCGGCAGGTGTTAGCAGATGTGGTGGGATAACACTGGATCCACTACTTCGGCCAATGCGATGATATGTCGGAAGGACCTCGTGGCACCGGAAGGTCTTCATAAGAAGTCCACCCCGAGAGCTCAACATATGGTAAACCGGCAAGATAATCCCGGTGATATCTTTCTCGATCGTGGAGAATTTTTGCGTTATTAATCGCCAATTCTTGATTTATACCCATTGCCATCCAACGACAATCATCCAAGGCATTTTGTTCCATCCGGAGGCGATCTTGATTCTCCTCCCATTCTTGCCTTCAGGCCATTTCCTGCACCCGCTGCTGCTCCATGGGCTCCCACCGAGACTGTTTCTGAACATGGAACAACTATTGTTCCTCCCTGTATTTTTCCATCTTAGCTCGGTGGGCGGCTTCCTCGTCCCAATGCGTTTGTTGTTGGGTTTGGAAGCTTTGTTCCCATTGGTTCGTCTGCTCATGGTACTGGCAGTTTTCCCAATTCCCGCGAATACATTGTCATACACCCCTTGCTGCCCTCGATTATAGTTACCATGATCCGACTTACGCCGGGAAACCACAACTTGAGCCACACCACTTGAGATTTCCCGGTGTGCTCTGGCATAACTTTGACGTGGCCCCCTAGGTTCATCCTTGTCCTCCTCATCAACCATCTCTTCGCCTCTCGTAGCCTCTTGGGCTGCACTGGGTTCCACAAACTGAAAGTTGTGCCCTTGATCATCTTCTACTGTATATTGATGAACAAAAACTTTAATCTTCCAATGACGCTTCTTGGAAGCAAAGCAAATTTGGTCAATCGGTTTAGAAACCCACAATGAGTTGGCTGGCAGTGCATTTTGTTGCAAAATCATCGCACTGATCAGCCGAACGTATGGTATTATCTTTCTCGAGCAAGACCCCCTCGTATCCCAAGTGTTCATCATCATAATCAATCGCCATGATAACTTTGGCGACCCGAATAAGAGGGAATACAACACCCGACAATCTGGTGCTTTCACTTTACCGCGGTCCCAAAACCACACCATCACGTTCTCTGGAGAGATACCTTGTAAAATTCTCCCTTCGAAAGACAAATTATTCCTCGATTCAGACATTCCACCCGATCCTGGCAATACTACCGCCAACATACCCCCTGGGTCAGCGGGGTTCGCCCGGCTATCCAAGAAATGATCAATGTTGTAATAATAATATTCTTCAACCCCTAATAAGTCAAACTGAGCTATATGGTTTTACAAAACATTTAAGGTTTTACAAAAGCATAACTGAAAACATTTAAGGTTTTACAAAAGCATTTGAGAAAAAGAGAACGACTCACATTGAAAACTTAGGTATTTCTACGGAGTTCCTGGTGACAATTCTTGATTACTTCTTGGGTGTCTATTAAAACATACAATGCACGCGTGTTAGTAAAGTAACCCAAATCACTTTAGCCATACTACACGAGACAGAACCCCAGTGAACTTAGTCGGGCAGAGCCTTGACATGCGCACACTCGGTGCAGCCCTTCTGATCTGGGTTGGCACGGCCGTGCACTATCTGAATCTTCACAGAAAGTCTGCAACTTCGCCGTTTCGCCTGGAAAATCCTTGTTTTCTGCATCTTCTTGTCTGGCACGTTGTTTAAGGCCTGTAAATGAAAACATACGTGATTAAGTATCTAATTATTGATCTTTACGGCCAAGAAATGTAAAAAGGGGATAAAACGGGGGACTAATTTATGTGTATTTTAACAAATATCAATGGGTCCTAAATCAATCGGGTAGGGTAACGAATTAGTGATCGGGGGTTAAAATACTAACAGCGGGCAGCGTTTCGCAGGTTTAGGGATTTAGGGGGTGTTGTTCAGAGAAACGGAGATACAAGGAGTATACGATCGAATTTTTCGTTCGAAAGTGAGCAGATTTTCCAGTCCCAGGCCTGGCCTTTTATACCCGAATTTTACTCCCCCCACGCGTCGCGCCAGAAATCGGGGTGGCTCCCGCGTGGCTTGACAGCTGCCCCCTAGGGCTAGGTCAGCCTTGTTAAGGGATATAGGCTTGACACTTGTCGAAAATGGACAAACGTCTATCTAGTGTCTCCCGCGCATCGCGCTAGAAACATGGTTGTCCGTCGCGTGGCGCCTGGGTTACCCGGGTAGAGTTTCCTTGTTTTGCGTGTCGTGTCTCGATTCGCGTGACCGGTTCTTCGTTTTAGGCTCGGTTTGGGGTGTTTTGAGAGTCGTTACATCCTCCCCACCTTGTTTTAAATCTCGTCCTTGAGATTCACTAGAATAGGTGTGGATATTTCATTTGCATTTCTGACTCTTGCTCCCATGTGTATTCTAGTCCTCTCTTTGAATCTCATTTTACTTTGACCAGGACTAATCTCTTGCGTTTGAGATTATTGATCTTTCTATCTTCAATCTAAATGGGGTTCTCTACAAACTTAAGCTTCTCATTTACCTCTATATCTTGAAGATGTATCACTAGTGATTCATCTGCTAAGCATTTCTTGAGGTTACATACATGAAATACATCATTTATTCCTTCCATTTACCCTGGCAATTGTAGCTGATAAGCTACTGACCCTATTCTTTTTATAATCTTGAAAGATCCAACATACCTTGGGCTTAGTTTTCCTTTCTTACCAAACCTTACAACTCATTTCCATGGTGAAACTTTCAATAGTACCTTATCTCTAACTTGAAATTCCAAGGGTTTACGTCTGTTATCCGCATAACTCTTTTGACGATCTCGGGCTGCTTTCTGTCTTTCCTTGACTTGAATGATTTTGTCAGTTGTTTCTTGCACATTTTCAGGACCTGATAGTTGCTTTTCTCCAATTTCTGCCCACATTTCCGTCTGTAGAGTGCTTCAAAGGGTGCAGCATTGATGCTGGTATGATAACTGTTGTTGTAGGAAAACTCTATCAAAGGTAAATGTTCATCCCAATTTCCTCCAAAATCAATTATGCAGGCTCTAAGCATATCTTCCATTGTTTGGATTGTCCTTTCACCTTGACCATCTGTTTGAGGATGATATGTTGTACTTATATTTAGTCTAGTTCCCATTGTATTTTGGAAACTTGTCCAAAATGCAAAGTAAAACAGTTGTCTCTGTCAGACACAATAGATAAAGGAATTCCACGCAATGAAACTATTTCATTTACATATAACTTGGCTAACTGTTCCATACTGAAAGTTTCCTTCATTGGTAAGAAATGAGCAGATTTGGTTAATCTATCTACAATCACCCAGATTGTATCATTACCTTTTCGTGTCCTGGGTAGTTTGGTAACAAAGTCCATTGTTATCAATTCCCATTTCCAAATTGGCATTTCCAATTGTTGCAACAATCCTGAAGGTTTATGATGTTCAGCTTTAACCTGTGCACATGTTAGACATTTGGCAACGTAATTTGCTACATCCTTTTTCATTCCTATCCACCAGAAATTCTTTCGTAAGTCTTTATACATCTTATCACTTCCAGGATGCATTGTATACTTAGTCTTATGGGCTTCCTCAAAAATTCGATTTGTAGGTTCCTTGGATAGGAATCCAAATCTTTTTCTTATGAAATCTCCAAATTCCATCTGTTCCTTCTTCTAATTCCTTAATTATTCCATTTAATCCTTCAGCATTGTCCTTGATTGTTGTTTCTTGTATCTGTTTAATTTGCTCATTTAAATCTATCTGCAGGTTTAGTCTAAGAGAGCGTACTCTTTTCGGCTTCTCATGATACTTTTGACTTAAAGCATCAGCTAATACGTTAGCTTTTCCTGAATGATACTGGGTATCACAATCATAATCACTAAGGATTTCCATCCATCGCCTCTGTCTCGTGTTTAATTCTTTTTGTCCAAAGACATATCTTAAACTCTTATGATCTGTGAATACAACGAACTTACTACCGTAAAGATAGTGTCTCCAAATCTTAAGGGCAAAAATTATTGCTCCTAACTCTAGATCATGGGTTGTATAATTTTCTTCATGTTTCTTAAGTTGTCTAGAGGCATAACCAATTACTTTTTGACGTTGCATCAGCACACATCCATATCCTAACTTAGACGCATCACAATAAACTACGAAATCTTCAGTTCCTTCTGACAAAGCGAGTATTGGTATGTTGGTTAACTTTTGCTTCAAAATCCTGAATGCTTCTTCTTGCTTTGGTCCCCATTGAAACTTAACTGATTTGCAAGTTAGCTTGGTTAACGGGATGGCTATTCTAGAAAAATCTTGAATAAAACGTCTTTAATATCCGCCAATCCAAGAAAACTTCTTATTTCCGTTGGTGACTTTGGGACTTTCCATTTGGTAATTGTTTCGATCTTTGTGGGATCCACATGAATTCCTTCATGGTTTACCAAATGTCCAAGGAATTGTACTTCTTGTAACCAGAATTCACATTTTGAGAATTTCGCATAAAGCTTTTCCTTTCTCAGCAATGTCAGGAGTATATGCAAATTCTCTGCATGATCTTCCTTACTCTTAGAGTAAATTAGAATATCAACTATAAAGACAATTATGAATTTATCCAGGTATGGTTTACATATATTGTTCATCATGTCCATAAATGCAGCTGGGGCATTGGTTAAACCAAATGGCATGACTGTAAATTCAAAATGACCATACCTCGTTCTGAAAGCAGTTTTAAGAATGTCCTCTTCCTGTACTTTCAGCTGATGATATCCTGAGCGTAAGTCGATCTTAGAAAAGAATCGGGCTCCTTAGAGTTGATCGAACAAATCATCAATTCTCGGTAACGGGTACCGATTTTTTATTGTCACTTTATTCAATTCTTGGTAATCAATGCACATACGCATTGATCCGTCTTTCTTCTTGAGAAATAACACCAGTGCTCCCCATGGCGATGAGCTAGGTTGTATGAAACCTTTCTCTAGTAATTCGTCAAGTTATTTCTTCAATTCCTGCATCTCCGTCGGTGTTAGGCGATAGTGTGCTTTGGCAATCGGTGCCGTTCCTGGTATTAGGTGAATTCTAAATTTGACATCTCGATCTGGCGGTAATCCAGGCAATGCTTCTAGGAAAACATCAGAGAATTCAGATATTATGGGTATATCTTTTAATTCTTTTCCTTTAGTGTTAATGATTATGGAAATCATATACATCATTCCTCCTTTCCGCATATAACTTGAAGCTTTCATTACCGAGATGAACTTTGTTGGCCTTGTCGACTTATCTCCTTTGATTGTGATCTTTTCACCAGTTGGTGTATTTATTTCTACAGACTTTTGATCACATAATATTCATGCCTAATTGGTTACCAACCAATCTATTCCTAGCACGATATCGAATCCAGCTAGATCCATCGGAAAAATGTTAGCAATAAAGTTATGACCTAAAATTTCTATTTTTGCTCCTTGCAGGATTTCGCTTATCCATTTGCCATTTCCTGTAACATCCGTAAAAAAACGGGTTTCCAAAACCAGCTTCGTTTATTAACCGAATAGTCAGTCATAATATTCGTCGCGTATATATTGGTTATTTTAATTTTAAACGATACATAATAAATAAACATTGTTAGAATTTTAAAACATAATTAATAAATCATAAAAAATAAGAGAATAAAAAAATATTTGAGGCTGCCGGGTTTCGAACCCGGGTCAGCCGGTTCAACAAGCAACCAACACACCACTCCGCCACACGCTAACTTTGGAATAATACTGAAAACAATTAACACTTAAATTAAAACTCGAATTCAAAAACCAGGTATCAGCGCGGCGGAACTCGCAATCACCGGAAAATCCGGCAATCCGCGAGTTCAGCCATTCTCCTTTTGACTAAAACGCTGTAACCGTCGACGACATCGGTTATAACCGATGTCTAGCCCCAATCCAAGTCGTAACCGCCGGAGAAACCTTGACCACGAATCAAGACCCAATTCAGACTAAATTCATCCTGTTCTACCCTATAAATACCCCCCTCAACCTTCCAGGAATCCTTTCGCTCAAGACCGCACACTTTTTCGTAGTTGAAGTGCTCAGAAACTCGTCGCCGGAGATTTCCAATTTCGCCGGAATAGGTCACCGGAAAACCGAACCCGTTTCATTTCTTTGCCTTACTCTAAAATAGGACTTCTAGAGCTCAGACAGAAAGCACCGCACTCACCTCAAACTTCCTGTAGATCCTCTGTCGCAAGTTACACGTCGCCGGAAAAGTTTCAGTCACCGGAAATTCATCGGAAATCACACCTATTCGGTACAACATCCTTAAAACCTTTCTGTTTGAATTAATTTCGTTAACAGTATTGATCAATCAACTAATTCAATAAAAATCTTTCGATTAAACAGTCGGGTGGATTCTCTGGTTTTATAAATCGAAGAAGATGAAGTTTTGAAATGTGTATAAGTATAATAAAAACCGGAATAATAACCGGGTTAGACACACAGCCCAGTGGTGGACTGTGTGCAAACATAACGTACACGTCACGGGTTCGAGTCTATTGTGTCCCGATCTACTGAAATATCATACCTTTTTTTTTAAACCAAATCTTGAAGCACGTGTTAAGTGTATAAATATAACATAAATTCTGTCTATAACAGGTTAGACACCCAGCCCAGTTGGTTGGGCTGGGTGCAAGTTAAGTCGATGGTCACAGGTTCGATCCCCGCTAAGCCAGCCGGTCAGAGGATATTCAAAAACCTTTTTAATTAAATAAAATTCTGAATAATCCAAATAGTATATAAATATAATTAAAATCAGAAATATTTCGGGTTAGACACGTAGCTCAGTTGGTAGAGCTGCGTGCACGCGTACGGGAGGTCACGAGTTCGAACCTCACTCAGCGCATATAATAAACACAATCAGACCGGTCAACAGTCAAAGTCAACGGTCAACATTTTTTATTTATTTATTTAATCAGAAAATTATTTAAAAATACTTAAAATAATATTTTTAAAGTTAGAAAATGTCCTTAAACTCACAAAAATAAATCTAGAAATCCTATTAAGGTTATGAATTAAATTTATTAATCTCAAATAAAATCCATTTATTTACCGAACCATTATGTTATTATTTAGGTTAGTTTCTCTCGTGGTTAAATCCAAATTCGTGCGCATTCATCATCAATCCAAGAAAACGCAACCACTGTGAGTGAATTCTTACAAATTCCCCTTTTATTCATGTTTTGGGGTGTATCACGTGTCACTTAAATTAATTCGCTTATTCAAACTCGTGCCATTACCATTATATGATCTAAACTTAGAATGTAAATATTGTTTGTTGTGATGTATTACATATTGTCAAGTTGTGTGCAAATTATTCATTAGGCCCATCAGTTCCTCGTGGGAGACGAGTTGAACAACGCGTGCCTCAAAAACATTCATTAGGCCCATCAGTTCGTTGAACAACGCGTGCCTCAAAATTATTCATTAGGCCCATCAGTTCCTCGTGGGAGACGAGTTGAACAACGCGTGCCTCAAAAACAAACATTTGGTGTGTGCGTGTGTATTAATTAATATTATGTGATTTGTGATTTAATTTACATTTACGTTTACTCATATGTGGTTATGCACTTTATTTTATAATCGATACAATAAACACGTTTAAATGTTTTCATATGATTCACTCGCCAACTTTTTGTTGACCCAAAAACCATTTTTACACATGATACAGGTGGACATGTTGAAGCAAGTAACACATAGGAAATTGCCTTAGAAGAAAAATAATGAAGTCTTGAAAGATGTATAGAACATGTTGTACTTGTATTTTTTATTGTAATGATTCTCCATTAAAAAGAAATAATAAATATGAAACTTTATAATAAATGTCATGAGCTTTGATGAAAACCCAATCATGCCCCGATCACCATTTCCGCTGCGGGTCGGGGTGTGACATTTCCACCAGACAGTCTTGGTGAAGTTTAGTTAATGGTTGGTTGATAAGTTTACAGATAGAAGTATTTATAAAACTTTGGTTTGCACCAGAGTCAAATAATACTTTAGCATAAACATCATTAACTAAAAATGTATCGGCAATCACATCCGGAATCATCTTGGCTTCTTTGGTGGTTAGCACGAATGCTCTGGCATTCTTCTTGGGTCCTTCGATTGACTTTGTTTTGTTGTTTGCCACTAGAGCTAGCTGCGGACAGTTCGGTTTGATATGACCAGCTTCTCCACAATTGAAGCATAGCCTATTGCTAGCTTTCTTTCTACAGTCTTCTTCCTTATGCCCTGATATTTTGTAGAAGTTGCAGTATATAGAGCATTTTCCTGAATGTTTCCTTTTACAGTACTTACATGGGGGTGAGGAAGAACTTGCCCCTTTTCCATGATAGGAATTACCATAACGTAGTTCCTGGGTGATCTTTTGAGCTAGGTTCCTTTTCTGGTTTTCTTCTTGCGTACGTACCAATTCATCTGTCAAGGTGTTTGCTAGTTCTACTGCTTCTTCTATGGTTTGTTGTTTAGCTGCCTTGACTACATGTCTGATTTCACTGAATAATCCCCAGATGTAACAGGAGATTAATATTGGTTTTGGTGAAGCCATGGTTAGTACAATCCTTGCATATTCAAAGAAAGTGGTAGTATATTCTCTGCAATCTACCCAGATCATTCTATGATTTAGGAACTTATTAGCAATATGTTCCTTTTCATTAGAAGGACAAAATTTCCTCTCAACTATTTCCTTAAAGTTGTTCCATTCCATACTGTAAACCTTGTCACTTCCTTTGGACTGAAGAATGGTATTCCACCACTCTAAAGCTGCATCTTTAAAAAGATTAGAAGCATACATGATTTTATCTTCATTTGCACATTTACTTATCTTTAAGACTGCTTCTGTTTTTTCTATCCAGCGCAAGGCTGAAATAGCTCCTTTATTGCCGGAGAATTCTATCAGTTTGCATGATAAGAATTCTTTATAAGAACAACCATAGGATATGGTTCTTCTTCTTTTTGGGGAATTGGAGCTTGGATTAGCAATTCGTGATTTCCATTCACGTTGTGATTTGATTCAGTGGGTACACGTTTATTCCCGTTTCTGGAATCATTATTTTCTGCCTTATTAATAGTATCGATAATATAGGGCATAGCATCTATGATTCCTTAGGCCACTATGTGTTCGATAGCACTTTTATTCATTTGATTCTCGTTATTATCGTTATTCTGAATTTCATGATTTACTTCGTCTGACATCTGAATTGTAAACATATATCAAGTATAATATCACAAAATAAATTAAATAATAATCACTCAAACATAGTGAACCAAAATCGTCGAGCATTGCGACTTTTACTCTTTCCATGTATATATATGCATCTATTACAAACATAGCTGGGATTCAAACATTAGTAGCTATGCATCAATTCATATATATATATATATATATATATAGGTGATATATATTACTTTATATCTATTTTATTTTATATATATATATATATATATATATATATATGTTTTTTTCAAAGTAACAATACACACACACACACATATATATATATATATATATATTAGGTGACTGTATACTTAAAACTGCATCTCCCGCTCGTCATATTTCCAGACGAGCTTCTCCCCGATTTGGAGAATTCAGTTTCCTTCCTCAACCAACTTTTCAACATACGGGCGAAGTTCCTCCACATGACTTATTGGTAGCATTGGGGTTGGAAATGGTTCAGGGTAAGGTAGAACTGGTTCTTCATAGGGAGATCGGTTTTCTAGTAGGTTCTGAATATCCCAGTTGTTAGCCCACCACTGATCTAAAGGGTTTGATGCTGGAATCCTAGGTATCTCATTGGGATCAAAGGTTGGCATTGGAAATTGGTTTCCCTGATTTTATTCTAGGTTCATGGGTTGGTCAGGAAATTAAGGTAGTGGCGGTGGTTCTGGATTTGCTACTTGGTTGAAATTAGGTTCTCCTCATATATTTCCAAACATGTGAAAATTAGCTAAGTGTCTATTCAACTCTTCTTCCCATCAGGGTCTAACTTCTGGGTTTTGGGTATTTCTCTTAGTTCACACCGCTATGGCTTGCTGTTATGCTTGTCTCATTCTTTTCCTCCTTTGGCTCTACTAAACCAGCCTCTCTTTTTTGGGGGGAAAGGTTTCTTGGATTTGGCTTTGAAAACAAAGATATCTTCGGAGTCGGCGGTGTATTCGGTGATTGGCTGGGATGTTCCTTCATCCATGAGAGAATGAGGTAGATGACGATAAGCGTCAGAAGTACCTTGATCACTCAAACTGTAAACTAAAGAAATTATTAAGATAACACAAAATAATAGTATATATTTTAACACAAAATAACATAGAAATCGCAGATATTTCCTAACACAATTAGTTAAAATTTATGTATTAAAAGAACACATAAATGGCTTAAAATAGTGGCTCTGATACCACCTTCTGTCGCAACCCCCGATCCCTACCCCGGGAGCGGGAGCCGCGAGAACAGCAGACAGGTGGTACCGGTGTTTATAAATTTTGGTAGCGGAATTAAAACATCAGGATCATGGTTAGGAAATAAATTTCAGAGTTTCAAAACACCAAACTTTTATATTAAACAAATGGGATGAAACCTACGTTTTATTCATAACATCTTTATATGGATAAACTCTAGCTGCGGAAAATATAAACTTTTATTTAGGTAACTTTATAGCCACTTTCTTTAAGCCCTCAGTGCTCCATAGCTGGCTTCTTATAGCTTCACATTAAGTTACCTGAAATGCGTATTTTATCAGCAAGAAATACTGGCGAGTACATTCCAGTTTATACAAATTAGCTTTTATACATTATAGTATTAAGAGCAATTACAATGTTTACGTATACCAATATACTCATTCAGTATTTATCATGGTCACAATTCCATGATTGTGGTCATGTTACTCATTGGCTAACTCTTCGTCCAATAGTAACGGACTACTAGCAATGTATACAAAACCCCACATACTGGCAGCAATTGTAATACAAAGACTTAATCACTGTAAGTATAACTGAAAACATTTAAGGTTTTACAAAGCATTTGAGAAAAAGAGAATGACTTACATTAAAAACTTAGGTATTTCTACGGACTTCCTGGTGACAATTCTTGATTACTTTCTTGGGTGTCTATTAAAACATACAATGCAAGCGTGTTAGTAAAATAACCCAAATCACTTTAGCCATACAACACAAGACAGAACCCTAACGAACTTAGTCGGGCAGAGCCTTGACATGCGTTGGTGGGTCCTAAATCAATCGGGTAGGGTAACGAATTAGTGATCGAGGGTTAAAATACTTACAGCGGGCAGCGTTTCGCAGGTTTAGGGGTTTAGGGGGGTGTTGACTCCCCCGCGCGTCGTGCCAGAAACAGGGGTGGCTCGCGCGTGGTGCGACAGCTACCTCCTAGGGCTTGGTCAGCCTTGTCAAGGGGTATAGGCTTGACACTTGTCGAAAATGGACAAACGTCTATCCGGTGTCTCCCATGCGTCGCACCAGAAACAGGGTGGTCCGGTGCGTGGCGCCTGGGCTACCCGGGTGGAGTTTCCTCGTTTTGCGTGCCGTGTCTCGATTCGCGTGTCCAGTTCTTTGTTTTCGGCTCGGTTTTGGGTGTTTTGGAGAGTTGTTACACCCGCTTTGAAATATCAACAATGAGAATCGGTTGCATGGGCATCTCATCCCGCTTTGAAATACTCCCCAACTTTTGACACTGGACACAATTTTTAGCAAAGTTGAATGCGTCTTTAAAAATAGTCGGCCAATAAAGGCCATATTGTGACCACTAAAATGGCCCCCACAAGCAAATGAATGGAAGTGCATCAAAACACTCGGGATCTCATCGTCCGGAGTGCATCTTCGAACAACTTGATCCGGACATATCTTGAACAGATTCGGCTCCTCCAACGTGTAGTATTTGATCTGAGACATGAAATGCAATCTCCTCCTTCTATCCAAATGAGCCGGTAAGTCACCTGTAACCAAATAATTGACAATGTTACCATACCAAGGTAACACCAAAACTTTCAAAATGTGCTCATATGGGAAAGTGTCATCAATCCCACATGGGAAGAACCCTCCTGCGGTATCAACCGGGACAAGTGGTCCGCCACCACATTCTCGCTACCCTTCTTGTCCCGTATCTCCAAGGCAAATTCTTGTAGCAAAAGAACCCAACGGATCAATCTCGGCTTTGCGTCTTTCTTCTCCATGAGGTACCAGACAGCAGTGTGATCAGAATAATAATAACTTTTTTACCCCATATGTAAGCCCAAAATTTATCTATTGCAAAAACCACCGCCAGTAGCTCTTTCTTGGTTGTCGTGTAATTTAATTTTGCACCCGAAAGAGTCTTACCTGCGTAGTAAATAGCAACGGGTTTCTTTTCCACCCTTTGACCCAATAAGGCCCCAACCGTATAATCACTCGCATCACACATAATATCGAATGCTAAAGACCATTTCGGTGATTGCAATATTGGGGCCTCAACCAACTTTTCTTTCAACACATTAAAGGCGTTATTACATTCTTTGTTAAAGTCAAACGGTTGATCTTTTAGCAACAAGTTACATAAAGGTTTTGTTATGTCACTAAACCCTTTTATAAACCTTCTATAAAAACCCGCATGACCTAAAAATGATCTAACACCCTTAACACTCGTGGGATATGGTAAAGTGGAGATGACTTGCATTTTTACATGGTCAACCTCTATCCCACGACTTGAGACAACATGCCCCAAGACAATCCCTTCCTGAACCATATAATGGCTCTTTTCCCAACTTAAAACAAGTTTTTCTCAACACATCTTTTTAAAACCTTTTCTAGTTGGTTAAGGCACGCATCAAACGATGACCCAAAACTCGAGAAGTCATCCATGAAAATCTCTAAGGACTCCTCCACCATGTCCGAGAATATACTCATCATACACCTTTGAAAGGTGGTGGGGCATTACCTAGCCCAAACGACATTCGCCTAAATGCGAAGGTACCGAAGGAGCATGTAAATGTAGTCTAAGCCTGATCTTCTGGATGGAAAGCAATCTGATTGTACCCCGAATACCCATCCAAGAAACAATAATATTTTTGACCCACTAACTTTTCGACTATTTGGTCAATAAAAGGTAAAGGGAAATGGTCTTTGGAAGTTGCGGAGTTCAACTTCCTATAGTCAAGGCAAATACGCCACCCGGTTACCGGCCGGGTGGCAACCTCTTCACCTGTGTCATTAGTGATGACTTGGATGCCCGCCTTTTTCGGAACTGTCTGTGTTGAGCTGACCCACTGGCTATCAGAAATAGGGTAAATAATACCCGTATCTAGCCATTTCAAAACCTCCTCCTTGACCACATCTCGCATGTTTGGATTTAGTCTCCGTTTTGCGTCACGAGAAGGAGTGATACAATATTCGGTGATGATTTTTTGCATCACCACGGAGGGACTGATTCCCTTCAAATCTAAAATGGTCCATCCAATAGCGTCTCTACTGGTGACCAAAACCTCCAACAGCTTCTTCTCTTGCTCTCCGGTCAAGTTCGCCGCATGATAACCGGAAGCGTGTTGCCCTCACCCACATAAGCATATTTCAAATGCTTGGGCAACACCTTAAGCTCCACAACTGGAGGCTCAACCAACGATGGCTTTAGTTTTGTGTCAATCTTTTCCGGAAGACTTTCTACTTGGTGTGTCTAAGTGGGCCTTCATTCATTTGCCGCCATCACCTCTGCATTCTTCACCTCCTCATCTATGCTCCGATTCGTTTCCGTTTGCAACCTGTCGAACATAAAACACTCCTCTATTGTGTTTTCCTCTTCGACACCAATGTCGCATTGAGGTATACACTCGTCAATGACGTCCGCCATGTAGCATTCGTCACCAACAAGAGGATTCGTCAATCCCGAAAAAACGTTCAACCACAACCGACGGTTACCAAAAGTCATGTCGACCGTACCTGTTTAACAATTGATTTGGGCATTCGATGTTGCCAAAAATGGTCGATCAAGAATAACCGTTGGTTGCTTAGTTCGGTCCAAAGAAATGTAATCAAGTACAAGGAAGTCCACTAGATAATAAAAGTCATCGACCTTTACAATCACATCCGTGACTATCCCGTGCGGTAGTTTGGGGGTCAAGTCTACCAACACCACGGTGGTGTTAGATGACTGAAGTGGACCAAACTCGTATTGGTCATACAAACTACCCGGCAAGATACTCACACTCGACCCAAGATCCAAAAGTGCCCGCGCCATTTTGAATTCACCCACTTGAATGGAAATAATGGTTGCCCCCAGATCTTGTAGCTTTGGTGGAAGTGCACCCGAAAGAATCGAACTAACGTTTTCAGTCAAATCAAGTTTCTTTGGAAACTTGTTAGTTCGCTTTTGAGTGCACAAGTCCTTCAAGTACTTAGCATATGAAGGTACTTGCTTGATTGCATCTAAGAGTGGTAGGTTAATTTTAACTTGTTTAAAAATCTCCCACATTTCCTCTTGTTGTGGGCCACGTTTTGCTACCACTTTCTTAGATGGTCCCAACAAAGCTTCGGGATAAGGGGAGATATTAACCTCCACATCCTTTTCCTTAGCCTTTGGGACGGGGACGGTCACCACGGGGGTATTTTTGTTATTTTCAGAAACATTTTTATTTTGACCCGTTTGACTGTCAACACTCTCCTCATCACTAACATCTTCCACCACCCCTTCAACAAACTGAGGTGGTGGTGACTCAAACTATCTATGACTCGACCACTACGTAAAGAAATTTTATTAATTGGTACTTCACGTGTGTTCTTCGAGTTGTACCCTTGATGCTTAGAGTTCATGGTGGTATCACTTGGAAGTCTTCCTCCACTTCCACGCATTTGGGACATCTCTTCCGCAAGTTGCCCAACTTGCTTTTCCAATGCCTTGTGCGATTAATAACGTACCTCAAACTCTTTTCTCATCTCCGCCTTGATCTCTTGATTTGACGTGGTGATGGCATTCATGATGGCATCTAACTTAGAATTAAGCGAATCGTCACCACCCATTTGAGAGTTCGCATTACCGCCCCCGTTACCACCTTGGTTGTAACCCCTTTGATAATTTCCTTCGATATTGATACAATTAATACTCCCTTGGTTGTAAGTTCTTTACTAACCCCCTTGATTACCACCTTGACAGTTTTGGTGCGATGAACCACCTTGGCCTCCACCTTGATTCCCCGGTTGGAAGTTCAGGTTCATTTGATTCGAAGCATTATCATACCGGCAATTTGGATGGTTCCTCAAACCCGGGTGATAAGTGTTGGAGTTCATATCATATTGCTTTCGATCCCCATACACTTAATTCACCTCTTCGGTGGATTGTGCCATGTCAACATGGCACTCCTTGGTCCTATGACCAATATCCCCACAATCATCACAAATGGCAAATTGAACCGCGTTTACATCCTTCTTCTTCATACGGGCTAACTCCCGTTCCAATGTAGAAATCCGATCTTTAGCACTTGAGTCTAGGTCAGGCAAAGATCACGAAACCGGATGCTTCTTTGTTCTATCCGCCAATGCTATTGCCTTGGAGTTCTTACTCATTCTCTCTAAGAAATCCCAATCATCCTCCTCATGATTGTTCAATAGCTTTCCGTTACTTGCCGATTGCAAGTACTTGTGGTCTTCCGCTTCCAAACCCCGCACAAAACACTTCAATAATTCCCACCTTTCGATTTGGTGGTGAGGGCACTTCCGAACTAACTCCTTGAATTGAGTGAGGGCTTCATGTAACAACTCACCTGGTAATTGACGGAAAGCCCGAATTTCATCCCCCGTGCATCATCGGTCTTGGCTATGGAATAATACTCGTCTAAGAATGCTTGTTGCATTTCCGCCCAAGTACGAATACTATTCGTCGGAAGAGTGAGGAACCATTTCTTCGCTTTATCCTTCAACGAAAACTGAAACAACCGAAGCTTCACCTCGTCTAATGCAAAATCATGACCACCAATGGTCCCACATGGCGAAGAAATCCGGTAAGTGAAGGTAAGGCTCATCATTAGTCTTCCATTGAAATGCGGTAGAATGTTAATGTAATTCGGCTTGGAATCAAAAGCCCTCCTCCCTCGTGGTGTAGGAACAATAGGCGAATCTTTCTCAGTCACTACCGGCCTAAATCGGTAATTCACACCCCGTGGAGCTTGTCGTTGTGGTCTAAGTCTCGGACCATGGACTTCTTGGTTCATGAACCTCGGATTACCCCTTCAATCACCACCCCGGTCACCGCCTTGATTACCGCCTTCCACATATTGTGGAATCCGGTTACGATTTTCATTTGTAATTGCCATCGTCCCGGTTCTGTTGATTGTTACGTGGTTGATGGTTGTTCCCATAACCGTCATCTCTACCGTAGTCATAACCATACCCATCTTCGTTCTCCACAACATTGGCATATTGATTGCCAAAATCGTCGTCCTCAAACCCCCCTGCATGACGTATGTTCCCCAAATTATTACCATCCCAAGAATCATCTTCGAATCTCTCATTATAGTTCCCTCCATCATCCAAGTCTTCCGTGTGAACACTCACATGTTCCGGTGATTGGTATCCGGGGACACTATATGGCTCATCATCGGGAATGTTGTTCCTTAATTCGTCAAGATCAAGAAACTGAGCCTCATTCGTATGAATGCCACGATGTTGGTTAACTCCACGGTTGGCGTTAACATTGCGGTTATTAAGGTTGGGTAGTAGTGGGTTTTGTCTATTTTGGTTTTGAGGTGGAGGTGTGGGTGTATGTTGGTTGTGGTTACGGTTTGGGAATGGTGGTGTAGGTGTTCTCGAATTGTGACCACCCCCGGTTGGTTATTTTGAACATTTGGGTTTGGACGAGGGTAGTCTTGGTATTGGTTTTGGTGTTGGTTGTTGGGTTGGTTAGAATTTTGGTTATCCATTGGAATGGGTCCAAAGGATGATGTAGGTGGTGAGTTGGTGTTGAGTGGATTAGAGACAAGAACTGACTCCAACCGAGTGGCTAAATTCCTTCGAGCAACCCGCTCAATCTTCGTTTCGAATACTAAAGGTGAAGTCTCCCGAAGTTTCTCGTATGCATGACTACCTGTAACCTTCACAAGTAACACACTCGCATAACAACAAATAGAGAAAGTAACAAAAAGGAATAAACACCTCAAACCGATAATCACTAAATCAAACAAAATCCAATGCAAAGCACACGAACTCCCCGGAAACGGCGACAAACTTTGATCGGAGTGTCGCGCTCCGGTCAAAGATAATAATTATATGCCCTAATTACCCTTAATAATGTGTTAGTGGTAGTAAGGGGTCGAACCACGAATAGTTTGTGGTTCGCGATCGGATATGATTGATTGTTATTGTTGTCACTTATGAAGCTTGTTAAATAATTAAATTGATTGTTTAAAAGAGATGTCGGATGACCCGACGAATTTTGGGTTGATTAAACTAGACAACGGAATTTTGGGAGGTTAACTTGTGATTGGGTGGGAGGTGTCCCAGGGTTTTGGCGGAGTTTGTTGCTTCTGCCCCCTCACGCCTTTACGAAAACCAAACAACGAAATTAGGCCTATTGCCGTGGGCGCAATTTGGAGGAGGCTAGTCTCTAAGGCAGCTATGAGAGGTGTCGAGAAGAAGATGGCTAAATATCTCGGTGATTTTCAATTCGGGGTGGGGATCCCTAGTGGGGCTGAGGTTGTGCTTCATAGCGCGAGCAGGTTCTTAAACGTGTTCCACTCGGATAGGCCGATGGCCATGATTACTGTTGATTTTTCTAATGCTTTCAGCATGGTGGATAGGACTGTCCTTCTGTTAGAGGTTCGGACCCGATGCCCAGCCATTTCTCTATGGGTGGATTTTTAATATGGACAGCCGGCTAGATTATATGTCGGGAATGACCATATTTGCTACACCACCGGGATTCAGCAGGGGGACCCCTTGGGGCCTCTTCTCTTTGCCTTAGTTTTACATCCCCTCATTCACCGGATTCGAGATAGATGCAAGTTACTCTTCCATGCTTGGTACTTGGATGATGGTACGATTATAGGAGATGCTAAAGAGGTGGCTAAAGCTTTAGAAATTATCAGGTCTGAAGGGCCCGGTTTGGGGCTTGAAGTTAATGTTAAGAAAACAAAAGTTTGTTGGCCATCGTGCAATGGAGTTAAGGCACAGGAGGTTTTTTTTCCTAGCGGGATTGGGAGGTCGATGTTGGGAGTGAAACTCCTCGGAGGTCCTGTTAGTCGGGATGCGGGTTTCATAAGTAGTTTGGCCGTGCAGAGGGCATCTCGTGTAGTGGATCTGATGAGCTATCTTCCACATCTGAGGGACCCTCAATGCGAGCTCTTCTTGCTACGTTCTTGCATGGGGGTTGCTAAGCTGTTATTCGGCCTTAGAACATGTCAGCCTACGTTTGTTGGGGAGGCTATTTCAGTTTTTGATAAAGGCCTTCGGAGAACGATCGAGGATATTGTGGTTTGCGGGAGTCCATTCTTTTGGGATCTTCAATGGAGGCTAGCACCCCTTCCAATCCGTTTTGGAGGTTTGGGTTTTTGTTCGGCTGAGGATGTGTCCACATATGCTTTTATGGCCTCGAAGGCACAATCTTGGAGTTTGCAGGACCACATTCTTCGGAATTGTGGTATTGTAGGGTTAGATTCTGATTATGTGTGTGCGTTGGATTCCATGTACATGTCCCTTCCTGATTTTGATCTTGGCGGTTTCTCTAATAAGGACACCGGCCCCCCTAAAGCCCAAGATGCTTTGGCGAGTGCCCTGTTTAGTACAACTGTCCAAAGTTTAGCAGAGAAGTTTGGTATATCCCCTCGTCGTGTTTGATTGTCTCCGGGCTCCCCATGATTAGGATTTTCTGACAGGCATTCCCATTGATAGCCTCGGTCAACACATGTCAGCTGTGCAGTACTGGGTAATTCTCAAGTACCGGCTGATAATCCCTCAGTTTCCAGTCGATGAGCCTTGTCCAGTTTGCCGTAAGATTTATTTAGATACCTTTGGTGAGCATGCGGTCCATTGCAAGGAGTTTCCTGGGTTTAAATATAGACATGATTTGGTTAGGAGATTCTTTGCGAAGCGAGCTGGAATTTCGGCAAAAAAAGAGGCTCCGGTGAACTTTCTGTCAAATCCGCTTGATGGGAGGTCTGCTCTTCGGCCAGCCGATATTCTTGTGTTTGGATGGGCAGGGGGAAAACACGCGTGTGTGGACCTTACAGGAGTGTCCCCTCTTGTGGGGCTCAGGGATAGTGGGTTTGTTGCTGGCCAGGCTGCACTGAAGGCGGAGTCAGGCAAAGTCGCTAAACACGAGAAAGCTTGTTTGGAAAAACAACATATGTTTATACCATTTTCTTTTGATACATTTGGTTCCCTAGCCCCAGAGGCCGTGAAATTCTTAAACAGAGTTCAGCGGGTCATGAATAGTAATCTCTCTATTGCCAAGAGTCGATTCGTCTTTAGTAGAATAGATTTTGCAATTCAAAAGGGGGTTGCGGCGCAGCTTGTTGCCCGTTAACATGTCATTTGCTTGTAATTTGTTGTTTTGGCATTTTAATGAAACATTAACTACTAGAAACCTGAGAATGATTGCAACAAAAGTAAATACGATTGTAAAACAGTGATGAGAAAACAAGGTTCACACCCGGTTCAACAATTGCAAAACCTAGGGCTACTATGTATGTTAATTTGGTTTAATCAAATTAGTTCATTAATGATTTACAATCACAAGGCTAAGGTGCCAATTGTTATCAACGTCATAGACAAATTAGTTCATTAATGATTTTGCGTTGACCGTTGACCGTTGACCGTTGACTTGTTGACTTGTTGACCGGTTCGGTCAGTGGAATTGTTTGCGCCGGGTGAGGCTCGAACCCGAGACCTCCCGTACGCGTGCACGCAGCTCTACCAACTGAGCTACGTGTCTAACCTGAAATAATCTTGTTTTTAATTATATTTATATACTAATTCGGTTTAACCAAAATTCATTTAATTTCAAAAAAATTTTAATTCAACGAACCGGTGCCAGTATCAGGTTTCGAACTCGTGACGTGCGATTCAGTGTTGCACACAGTCCACCGCTGGACTGTGTGTCTAACCTGGTTAACATCTCAGTTTTTATCATACTTAACAACTAACGGGATTAACCCGGTTTAGTTTTAAACAAAAAGGCATTTTATTACGTAAGGAGTGCGTGTATCAGGGATCGAACTTGTGACGTGCGTGAATAATTTGCACACAGTCCACCGCTGGACTGTGTGTCTAACCCGTTCATTTTACTGGTTTTAAATAAACTTATAACTTAACTAACTTCGTCTTCTACATTCAGATTACAGTCAACTGATTCACTAATCCGTTTCTTGTTTTTATGATTAACAAACATTCTTAATGCTAAAATGAAATGGCAGAGACGGTAATTAGGGGTGAACATACCGATGAACGGTTTATTTCAGAATTCCGGCAATGTGTCGGTCCCTGTTTTTATGCTCTTCAACTGAACAAGACAATTAACCGTTTTTATTAGCTAATTGTGAAATTGAAGTGATCAGCAAATGTTAACAGAGGGTTTGAATGCCCTTACCGATTCTGAGATGAATATAGAGATTTTCAGAATCTTTCCGGCGAACTGAAATTAGCTGAATACAGTGCCTGAATTCGATTTCAATTGAGAGGTTTAAGTTAGAAATAGCCTAACAATTGTTGAACTACAATGATATTGAAAGATTTACCGTTTGAGGATGAATACGGTTTTCCGGCGAATTTTGCAGAAAATTCCGGCGAGTTGATTTAGACGTTCTGATGGTCTGAAAATGTGACGAAAGTGAAATGGAATGTTGGTATGACGTTTCTGAGTCGCGAAAGGGGTCTGGAGTTGAAGTAATCTGGACTTGATTCTTTTCGGTTATAATAACCGATAGTAATGAAAATTGATGTTCAATCACTTCTGAATTGATTAAAATCATCGGTTCATCGGTTATAGACGTGAATGAGCGATTAATCAAACGATTTGACGATTGTATTGTCGATTTCCGTTTCTCAGTTGGCGCAACCGGTTTAACCGAGTTTGTGTATAAATGATATTTGTTTCCTAGAGATAACAGAAAACAACAAGTGGCGGAGTGGTGATGTGAGTGTGTGCTAAGTCTTTGGATTCAGTTCCGACTGACCCGGGTTCGAGTCCCGGCAGCAACATTTCCTTTTTATTTATTTTGTTTTAACTTTTTATCAAATATAATTTTTATAGTTTAGTTTATTTATTAATTATGTATCATTTTAAATCAAAATAATCATAAATATTCAACGTGACATTTATAACTTGATATTCGATTACAAAACGGAGCGGGTTTTGAAAACCCGTTTTTGACAAATATTACATGAAATGCTTTTGAAAATTAGCATAGGTCAATTCTTCTTCTATTCAACCCCTAGTAATTCGTCGGTACAAAGACACTTTCAAGAATTTGAGGACCTTTGAGCTAACAATTCTATTTGTGAGCTATGAGAATACATTGTATATTGGATTGGAATTCTAGTGGGTCCCTAGTTGGGAACGCAAAGTAATGAAAGAATGACTCCATCCAAACGAGAGAACAAAACAATCGAATACTTGAAAAATATATGAAAAACCGAAACAATTTACCGATGATGTAACATTACTTTTAATAGTTTAGATCCCCAAAACAAGTTGCTTTATCTTGCTTATTTGTTTGGCATGTATGGTAAGTACTCATGAGCGAAACATAACACTACAATGAAGATGGATAAAGCTCATGAGCGGAACACTAGTGTATATTCTACTCTTGATTTGATAGATGGTAAGGAGGATTCGATTTTTGTTGAAAACTAGTTGGATGCCTTGCCCGCGTTGCGGGGCGCTAGGCCAAATATTTCTTGGTTTCATAACATGTACATATGTATTTTAGTTACATATACATACTACTTATAACACAATCTCAACAAAAAATACATCGAGTCAACCAATTAAACCAAAACACTAGCATAGTTTTGTTAAAATAAAAACTAAAATGATGGCAAGCCTGTAATTTTAAGCTGGGGGCAAAATAGTAATTTAACAGAAATAGGAAGATGAAAACTACTATAGTTTTGCAAAAGAAAAAAAAATTAAAACGATCGCAAGACTACAAATTTGAACTGTGGGCAGGCAAAATCATAATTTTTTAAATATGGGCAAAATCGTATTTTTTGAAATGAGGGCAAATTCGTAATTTTAAGTTAGAGATAAAACCAAAATTTTGATTTGGACCGGGGAAAAATCATAATTTTGAAGTAAGGGCAAAATCAGATTTTTTAGCTGGGGACAAAAGTTATAATTTTATTTAGAACTGGCGGGAAAAGCGTAATTTTGAACTAAGGTCGAAATCGTAATTTTTGAAAAGGGGGAAAAGCATAATTTTATTTTTGAACTGGAGGCAAGACCATAAATTTAAACTGGGAATAAAATCGTAAATTGGTTGGATTAACGAGGTTGTCTATTAAGTTTGTTTGATCATATACATAAATCAAAACCACTCAATCACGACGTGTACTATTAATGGTGCTCTATTATAATTATACTAACCTTAAAACGTATTGTGGAAATTCAACTTATATTTTCTCGAGTTGCTAGAAGGGTTTAGAAATTCCTATATCCAATTGCATAAAATATAAAATTCAGTACGATGGTAGGGTTGTTGAGTAGTATAGAAGTTCTCTTACGCTAGCACGATATGATGAGTTCATAATTTTAATAACCTTGATCTTCGGCTATTGTTCAATTGCAGGGTAAACTTGAATCTTCCCCATCCATGTTCAACAATCCAAGTTTTTAATAACTTTTATTTTTTTGGAATGGGAAAGGCTAAGCGGGCAAACTAACATTCTCCTAAGTATTCCTAATTAAACCTTCAACTTTATGGATAAAGAGGAGACATTTTACTACCAAAACCTGTCTTTTGAAAAAGGTTTAACTTGTCGGGCTCAAGGTTTTAGAGCCCACATAGCAGGGGGAGTAGGACACCAAATTAACTGAAGAACCGAACCGAACCGAACTGAGATAGCCAAACTAATCATATTACCAAACAGTTCGGTTTGCATTTCCTAATTACCGACATGTTATTGCTCGGTTAGATGATTAAATTAATCGTCTCAAGCAAGCCAATGTACACACCTACAGCATAATCAGAAGCAACCATTTTATTTCTTTATTAGAAAGGTAAGCTTCTACCTATATATATATCGCATCATTTGGAAATAATTGCCCAAAAGTTGGCTCTCAAAATTCAAACACTCATGTGTGGATTTATCAAATTTTATTTGAAAAGTGCTCCACACTTAGCCTATGGGGTGTGATTTAAAGTCCTTAAAGGTTTTATCATCCTACGTAAGTGCCACGTAGATTTTGAGATAAAAATGATGCCTCTTTAACAATGATGATGTGAGATAAAGACTCACTAACGCTCCCACCTAATCAATTATAAAAAAAATGAACAATTTGATTGGTTAAGAGGCATGGGGTCCACCAGATGCACCCATTCACGCCCCCGTTAGTGGGCTGGCGGACATGGGATAGCGTCCCCCTTTTAACAGGCAGAGGGTGGGGGAGGGCGCCATGGGGCGCCAATTTTGATGATTTGACAGGGTGGCGATGGCACACCATGTAGCCTTATTGTCTTAATCTTATTTTTCCGTAGCTCTTATTGTAAATATAATAAAGAGTCAATTACTATTTTCGTCCCCGTGGTTTGTCAAAAATCACTATTTCAGTCCATTAGTTTAAAAATTGCGATTTCAGTCCCTGTGGTTTCACTTTCGTAACCATTTCAGTCAACCTCACAACCATTTCAGTCCCTGTAGTTACAGAAAAAATGGATTGAAGTGTTACGAAAGTGAAACCACAGGGACTAAAATAGTTACGAAAGTGAAACCACGGGGACTGAAATCGCAATTTTTAAACTAATGGACTGAAATAGTGATTTTTGACAAACCACAGGGATGAAAACAATAATTAACTCTATAATAAACTTTAAATAATGTATTTTTACCTAATACTTTATATGTTTATACTAATAAACGATCACGAAGACGTTAACTTAAGACTAGTGGGTATGGGGGTTGGCTTAGGCCCGGAGAGGCGCGACGCCGCAACCCCTCACTGCCCCTAGGCCCGGTGTCGTCTCTCTCGGCTGGAATCCGCCGCCCATGCCGTGCCACCTTTACCCATTTTCAAAACTTTTGTCCGTTGAAAAACGGATAGTTTTAAAAAAATAGTTTTTTTATTTACTTTAAATACACAAACTCCCCCATTTTTATACCTTATTCTACCAAAATCTACCCACTCTTCTCATCAAAATTTTTATTCCTTCATCTCTTTCTATTAAAAAAACATGAATCCTTTTAACACGAACAACCCGAACCCGAATAACCTGAACTCGTTCAACCCGAACAACCCCAACCTGAACCCGAATCCTAACATTTTTTCGACGCCCGGTTATACTCCGGCTATCGACCCTTCATGGGGGAACCCGCAATTTACGTTTTTGGGATTCCAACAATCACCGAACGCGTTCCATTCCATGTCTTAAGTCCAAAAAATGCATCAATTTCAAGCACTCCAACAAATGATGCTACGCAGCCCGTTAAGAGAAAATGGACCTCGTAGTTTAATTAATTTTTAGGATTCGTAATTTTTTTAGGATTCGTTTGTTTTTTTAAGGATTTGTAATCTTTTTTAGGATTTGTAGTTTTTAAATTTTTTTTAGGATTTGTACTTTTTTTTTAATTTATGTTGTTTTTTAGGATTTAATTTATGTTGTATTATTTTTATATTTTTGTAGTGATTTTATAAAACTTAACTAATAAAAAAGTTATAAATTATTTAATATTTGAAGTGGGGTCGGCTCATCCTTCACCCCCTTCATTTTGCTAGGAGGGGCATCCTTTGGAGGATGATGATATGGCGTCCTACGTGGCGGCCCATCGCCATGAGAATGATCCTCCCCATACCCATTAGTCTAAGAGGATTGAGCAATTTTGCAAAAAGCATAGATTCTTGAACAAAGAGAAAAAATTTTGACGGAAAAATGACCAAAAAGCATAAAGTCTTGAACAAAGAGAAAACATTGTGACGGTAAATGACAAATCTATGGGGTTCGTCCCTGAGCCGGCGAGGCACGGCTCCACCGCCCCCCTCCGGTCGCCTCGTTGGAATCGGCGGCTCCTTGCCGTCTGCAACGCCCACTTCTCTCTTTTCTTCTTTATACTAACACACACACACACATATATATATTGAGGCTCATCCCCACACCCTAGGTCCGTCCTTTTAGACTCATCCCCACACCTACTTACGTGGATGGCTATGTGATGGATCATTCTTTGAGGACTATCTTCCTCCACACCCAATAGCCTAACAGCCACGAGGCATGCCAGTATGAGAACAGTTGTGAACTACAACGGGAAAATAAAAACAAGTAACCTAATCTATGTAGAATGAAAACTCGAAAACAATATTTTGTGTCATCAAATAACTATATATATATATGTAGAGATACAACAAAATAAAAATAACTATATAAGAAGTATTAACTATATAAGAAGTATAATTGAACTTAAAAATTTTTAATGATAAAAATTAGGGAAATTTTGATACAACAGTTGATAAACACAAGTTTGAGCAGATTCAACCTCTTCCACTAAAGTGAGCATAACTTGCTCATTTCTTAACGAAATCACTTGATTCTTCTTCCTACTTCCTTGGATAAGTCTTAGGTTTGATCCCACGGACTTGTCATGGCATTTCCAGACATGGGTATTCACCAAAAAGGCTCCAAAGTAGGCTGAAACTTTCTGATGTAATTAAAACTCTTTCAAAACTTATGTTTTCTTCATTCAACCTTATGTTCTTGAGCTTCTAATCAACTTTATGATTAGTGAGCCTAACCTAGGTTGTTACATGTAAATAGGAGTGTTTTGACACTCTAAACTTTCTGTTTTTGAATAGCTTTAAGCTCAGAAGTGGTGCAAGTCTTGAACTTGTTCTTGTTTAACTAACTTGGTTAGCTTGGGTTACCCTAACTCTAAGTCCACACATCACTTGATGATTTCTCATCATTATCCCAAGTTAGTTTACTAGTTGAAAGTAACACAACCCCGTCTCATCTAGCCTTCGATGTGTGTCGACGCCGACTCACCGGGTTGTGGTTTACTTGGCTACTTGGTATAGTGACACCATATATTTCATTTCCATTATTGTATCTTGTTCTTGACCCTCCTTGTTGTTTATGACAACTTGTGTAGTGGTGAAATCATAAGAGGTTCCTAAATGGATGGTTATACCACCTACTTCCTACATGACTTATATGATATCCTTGAAGGACTTATGATATAATGTACATATGTAATCTATATAATATACACTTAAAAACCGAAACCTTGATAATGACTATATAATCATGTGTCAAATTACTAAGTTTAATCACTAATAGTGTTTAGTTCCTCGTTATGATTCTAATAGTGTATAACCTATGAAATCACATAAACCCTAACGGGGTTCCGATAGTGTCAAAATGAGCTCTAGACCTTAGTGAATACTTTCATATACTCTACTTTGTTATGACTTATTCCAAATCCCGAATCTTCCATCATCCACCAAATACTCACATCCACGTTTTCCTCTTGTAGGATAACTCGGTGTTCATCCCGTAACTTAAACAACTCTTCACGGGTTATCAAGTCTGAACGCTTGCAACCGTGAGTACACTCGACCTACTTTTCGTTTATATCACTTTTGGGTGTAACATGTTTACCTTATACAAAATCACTAAACTTGAACTTTATGAAATGCACGAAACAATCCAATATACATGAATGCTTGATATGTTTACTCGTTGCTTATATCTTGGACCATTCTTATGTAATACCATAGTCATTAGCTTATCTTAAGCCTTCATTTAACATGTATAGCGCTATAGGAGTAACGCACCACCTCCCTCGTGAATTCTAGAGGCCATGTTAAATATCGTAATTTGCGTTAACAAGGGGTTTGACTAGAAATATTGCATGCCATGTATAATGCTCCCGTAATAACTTAGTATCATGTGGATTCGTTTTAAACTTTACTCGTATATGTATGCTAATGCTTAAACTTGTGTACTCGCCTTTGCTTTTGCATTGAACTTTATTTTAAAACATCTTACCAGTTGATGAAGATGATGCTATGAAACCAAAGTAGCGATGATGACAGATACACACATAGACGTTAGGTTTATTATTGTTGTATCAAATTTTGTCTTTTGTTAATGTTGTATTTGAATTTCCCCTTTATTGTATGACAATTTACGTATGAAATGAAATCTGGTTTAATTAATTATTGTCGCTATTAGTATTATGAGCAATGATCAATCTTTTTCGTCCCGCCTTGATGTTTACGCCATCGGTTGGGGTGTGACACAAATAATAGCTTAAGAAGGAAGAAAATGATAGATATATTAAGGGGGATCCGATCGGAAATAAGAGCACAACAAGTGTCCCCTTTTTTACCTTTTTTTGACCTACTTTTACTTTAAATTTTGTGAAACTAGATGAGTATAAGCATATTTTTAGATGTAGGATAGGTATTGGGTCTTAAACGCTCCCCCGGTTTGGTAAATGGCCGTAAAACACACAGTTTTTCACGTTTAAAAAAACGAACCCAACTTTAACAAAAACCCGAATTCTTTACTGTATTTACTTAAAATACATTATATTAATGTTGTCTAAGTGTTTCTAGGCTTGACGGATGACACAATGCATGTTTGGATGCTATAGTGCGTGTTAAACTCAACAACTTTCTGCTAACCGGAAATTGCTTCGTTTAACGTGTTTGCTACAGACTAAGGCCACAAAATACTTATGTTATAGTCTAAACATCATGTCTACGTAAATCCGTAACCCTAGATTCGTATACGGCACGTCCAGTCATTTTTAATTTGTTAATGCACTATTAACCGGAAATCTTTCCGTTTAACCTATTTCTACACTCTAGGTCTAAATTTTTCCACGTTGATTACTCATGTTCATATGTTAACTATAACGTGCCCGCGGATTCGTCTGAGGCATGATCAATGTTGTTTCGCTAATCGGGTAAGCCGTGCGTATCGATTAGGGTTTACCTTGTTTTGCCACGGATATCACAATTATTATGCTAAAAGTTCACATAGTATGTTCGGATTAATATGCCAGACATAATTTTAAGGCTTATGTCGTGTTCGGGTCCGTATAAATATCGCTTTCGGTTTGCTCTATTTGCTCCATTATAGTTTGTCTAATAATATAAGGGAGACTTTTCTATTTCAACTTGTCACTTTCCATCTGCTCCATTTTATGAGGTTTGGCCGAAAGTATGTTTTCATCCTTTAACGAGATGAATTTTTAACAATCTACTTTTAGAAATACAAATAAGTTATTTTAACAACCTAACAATTAAAGATAGTTATTACTGATTATTAATTTTGACTTAAAAAGTTAGTGCTTTAACCATATCATCAATTATAATAATATAATAATCAGATGTTAATCATCAAAACAAATTAGCGTACGTCACTAGAGGGGCAATGTTTTAAACTAATGGACTGAAATAGTGATTTTTGACAAACTACAAGAACGAAAACAATAATTAACTCTATTGTTTTTATTGTCTTATAACAACATAATTATGTTATTTGTCCTCTTTCGGTTGTTATAACAATATAACGAATATCGGTTCCGTAACAAAACGAACTGATATCGTTTTAATCTGATCGAATTGCGCTGGAAATCCTGATGAAACACGCCCCAGTAGTAATAACTATAAAGCACAGTTTGTTTAACATACATGTTATGTTCTTTAGAAAATAAATGAACTAAACAGTCATTTATCTGTGTGGAGTCGAAGGAATCAATGAATTAATTAAGCAGTTTATCCAACACATCACAAACTGTGCTTTTTCCCGCGCAACTCGGCCAAATTAGATGGATATCAGTTCGTTTTGTTACGGAACCGACATTCGTTATAACCACCGAAAGAGGACAAATAAATAAATTGCGACATGGCCGAAAGAATATTAAGACGTGTTACATCGACGGAAAACAATTGTTTGGTAGGAATCTATTCGGTCGTCATGGTACCTGCACTCATAGTTCTTTTGAACGACCAACTAAATCACCGGATAAACATCGAGCAAATGCATCATCTCCTCCATAACGGTCAGAGTTGAATGCATACCCGAGCCACCTGGGGGAAACCTGCGCGCCCGAAGGCCCACTGCGGTAAATCCGGTTCAACTAGGTTTCGAACTGGCGACCTCCAGAGAGAACTAGTTCCAAACTTCATTGCCACCACCAATGTCCTTCAATGTGATGCTAGTGGGAGTTGAACTTGAGACCTCAAGATGAGAAACCAAGTGACTAACCACTAGACCAACTTGCAGGACGTATCTGCACTCATATAGCCTACGATACCAAATAAGCACACTATTTTGAATGCAACTCTAATCTCAACAAAATTTGTACCGAAACATCATAAATTTTAAGTAAAGTCACGTATTTATTAAGTTTTTAAAGTTAAAAAACGCAAGTTACCGGAGAAAAGGGTGGGGTTCGGCTACAAAGTCCATTTTTCCTACAAAGTGTACAAAGTCTAAAACACCACAATTTCAGCCATAAAACACATTCAAATCCCACAAATAACAGAGTGAATATCACTAAAACACAATATGTAAACCCTAACATTCCATAAAAACTTCAAACACACTATCGTAGAGCTATAAATATAAAACACAACATGATAATCAACATAAAACACACTAATATTAGTCATTCGATAATCAAAGTCTTATAATCCAAAACATAACACAAAACCCACAAATATGGCATTTATTAATCTTTACTTTGTTATTTGTGGGTTTTAGGTGTGTTTTATGGTTAACATTATGGTGTTTTATGACATTTTACACTTTGTAGGAAAAACAGATTTTGTAGCCAAGTCCCACCACCGGAGAAAAATCATATAGCATATATTTAGTAAATAGAAAAGAAAACCACTCTCCTACTTGAGCTCACACTATGAGGTTTTATATGAGGTTTTACTAGCCTATATTTTTAACTTGTAATACCATGGTAAAAGGGAAAAACAACATGTAAATCTAAAACTCTAAAAGTAATGTATGATGTCATGTGGAAAGTTTGAATCAATAAGAATAAACCACACAAGCCCACAATTTTTTTAACTTGTAACACCATGGTAAAAGGCAAAAGTAACGTACCAAGTTGAATCAATAAAAATAAACAAACCAAGCCCACAAACTTGTAATTTAATGTATGAAGTCATGTGAAAAGTTGAATCCATCACATGAGCCCACACTTTTAACTTATGGTAAGGTAAACCTAAAAAAAATATAAAGAATTTAAAGCTTAAACGTTAATTAACTTTTTATTGTTTGACTAGTATTAAGTCGCTGCATTGAGACGGTTGTCGTAAAATTGTGTCAAGTAGTACCAACGCTATACCACTGTCAGGGACCACCAACACCTAAAAAGCTCGTAAAAACAAAATAAATAAAAACGGAAAAAAATAACGCCGAGCGAAAAGCAGACGTAAAATATTTTAATCAGGCACGCTCGTTGCAGAGAAATTAAACCGAAACGTAAACATAGAAAAAGAAATATCTAAGTCAATGCAGGACTTGCACGTTGCGACGAACTTGCCAAACGGAGAAAAATAGATGTGTTCCGACAGGCCAGTCAAACGGGAAAAATATACGAAAAAATGTTGAACCTCACACGCACGTTACGTGTGTTAGCTCACAAAATTTAGAACGCAACAAAAATCTTAGGAAAGATGAAAAGTATGGTGAATCAAAATTAAAAATAAAAAAGAGTTGGGGTTAAATTGAAAAAGATGAAAAGTTTTGGTTGATTGAATTTATTTATTAATCTTAGGTAAAGATAAGGATAAAAATAAGTGATATCTATATATTAGTTATTAATATTTAAATTTAAATAAATATATTAACCAACTAAAACAAAATTTATGAGGTCGAAAAAGAGAATGCCATGTGACATTATTTGAAAACTTTTATTGTAAATTAAATTAGATTAAAGTTATAGAAATCCAAATGGGTACAAATTTTAACCTCAAAAACCAATTTCATTGCACCGTTAGCCCATTAGACTTTGGGGTACAGAAAGACTTGCGTTAGGGGTATTACTCGATACGTGGCGAGTGTGAGGTTCACAAGGCAATATTAAAAAACAAGGGGTGTGGTGTGGTGTGGCTTCGGTTGGCGTGGCCAACCATGTAGATTTTAATTATTTTGTTTAAACTAATTAAAATTTCATTTAATTAAAATAACACACTAATTAAAATAGAAGATTGCATATGATATTTTTAAAAACTACAAATGAAATTAAAAAGAAACTACATAAAATAAAAAAATAAAAAATTAATGATTTATCCATGTTATATTTTTTTCAAGATTTCTTGTTTCATTTCCAACATCATTTCTGGGCCGGTAAGATGATCAACGGGCATGGCGAGAAATTTCATATCTTCGTGTTTTTCTTTTTGAGATACATTTTTATCGAATGATGCTTGGATATTTTTCCTCATCGTGATCCTTTGTTGTTGGAGGAAATTAAATGTATCAATTTTAGTCCCAGTATCTTTCAACTCGTCGGTGTAAAACCCTTTACCCGAGGCCGAACTAGGGGCCGAACCCGAGGCCGAACCCGATCTCCCTCGTTGAATCCGCTTTTTTGACGTGTCTCTACCTGGTGGGCGGGAAGGAGAATCATCAAAATCATCCAAATTAAGATCAAATTTTTGATCACGAGCATTGGACTGAGCTTGGGACGAGGGTGTTCTTGCCATTTTGGATGAGGTTGAATCGCTAGCAAGATGGACTCTCGCCCATTTAGAAGTGTACCTACATACATCCTAACAATGCGTGTATTTGAACTCATTCTTCTTGTTCTCTCTGTATGCTAGCATGGCATTCTTAATAAAGTTGTCACGACACACCTCCGCGCTTTGCATTTTCGTATGAAATGATTTCTTTTGGAATCCCAAAATTTTATTTTTGTGTCGTGAATTCTCTATTCCAAAAATATTTTAGACATTATAAAAAAATATAATAAAACATAAAACAATAATATTGTAAACATTAAATATGTTATATAAAAAAATACCATGAATCGGATTTTGCGATTCGTCGATATAACGTCTTGTCAAAGTAGTTTTCTCTTGAACTGTCCACTTTAATTGTGTTCGTTGAGTGGCCGCTATTGCTTTCTCTTCATCCGTTTTTTTCTTGTGGCTTCTTTTTTTTTTTTGGAAAATTTGGATGACGAACCACCGTCTTATGGTTGTGTTTCGGGCACAGAATCGGGTTGGGAAAGGTTAACTGGAATATATGAATCATCGTATGAAAAGTTCATGTGGACGCGGTTTCCTAAAATACGATGCGAATGAGGCTAGATCGGGACACGGTGAGTATACTAAGCCGTGTGGTGGTTGTTGTGGATGGCCGCGTGTAGGGGGTATTTGGGTCTGGTTTGGTGGTGGACAGTTTTGTGGCGGGCTAGGGTTCGGGTTCTCTTGGTATCCAAAGGGGTTGTTTGGCCGTAGCTTCGATTAAGAGGATACATTATAGAAGATTAAGTGATGAGATTTTATAAAAAAATATAGAGATAGAAGCACGGGCGCAACATTTAAGGGGGGGGGGGGGGGGACCCCAACTTTTTGCTCAGTAGTGTTATATATATAATAGAAATTTTTGGGTATATACGTTTTTGACCCCCCGATTCTATAGAAATTTTTGGGTATATACGTTTTCGACCCCTCGTAAAAAACTTTAAGCTTCGCCACTGGATAGAAAAAATAGAGTAGTAAAAACAGGTTGGTATTTAAGGGGTAGGGGCGCCCATCACTCACCACTCACTCATCACTCACAACATCCAATCACCATATGCCACGTCATCGAGCCAAATTCCATCACTGGTGATGGATTTTACTAGGAGTGCCCATCACTCCATCACTAGTGATGAGTTTTTTTTCTTTTTTAAATTATTAATTTAACAATGCAATTTAAATTAATAAATTAACAATAAAATTTTAAATTCTAAATTTCATTTAAATAAATTCTACATTACAAACTAAAAAATACTAAACATCAAAAACTAAAAAAACTAAAGTTTTTACGGCATCTCCCAACCCCATTTTTCACATATCTCGCGTTTTTGTTGAGTACAATCGATTTATACAGTTCGAGGAGATTGTCGGTCGGTTGTAGCAAGACGTTTAAATCGCTATTTTTTCTTTTGCGCTCAAGTGTTTAATATACGCCTCCTTGCGTTTAAGTTTTGCCGCCACAAGTTTTTCTCTTCTCTCTTTCGATTTCACCATTTCCACCAATTTAGCCTCCTTGTATCCGATGATGCACTCCGTCACCGCTTCCTTATCACTACTTGACGAACCACCACTTTGCTTGCGATGTGGCTTTGTCGGTGTATCGTCTCCAATGGGTTCATCATCGGGTTGTTCGTTCAAATTCATTTGTTGTATGTTTCCGGACTCGGAAGTAGAATAATTTCAGGACTCGGAAGTTTTTGATCTTTTGGAACTTCTTCTTCTCTTTGGAGCCGTCGGCCCTTTTAGGTTGATCAAGTCAACCGGCTCCCATTTCGGGTGATGTCTCGCAACGTTCCATACCACCAAGTGTGGAAAAGTTTTATGTGTCACACCCCAACCCGCAGCGGAATAAGAGTCGGGGCATAATTGGGTGATCACCAAAGCTCATGATGTTTACTAAAATGTTTCATATTTATTAAATTCAAATTACAACTTAAATAGTCAAATCAAATCCATACAATTACAAGGAAAATGAAACTAAGTAATACAATCCAAAGCTTAAACTGAATTATTCTTCTATGCCTTCCTATGTGTTTCTTGTCTCAACGGGATCACCTGTATCATGTGTAAAACGGGGAATATTTTGGGTCAACAAAAGTTGGCGAGTGAACCTTGTTAAAACATTATTACTGATTCCTTGTTGTATTTAGTATTAAAAAAAATTGTGCAATAATCACATGTGAGCAAACGCATGTATATAACAAAAACACAAACCACATTGGATGAGTATATGATATGAATGATGATGACTGTGAGATCAAGGCTCAATCAAACGGAGCCGATCGTATGACATGAATGTATGTGAGATCAAGTCTCAATCAAACGGAGCCGATCGGATGAGGCACCTGTACTCAACCCGTATCCCACGGGGAGCTGATGGGCCTAATGAAATGCTTGCACTGAAAATGATAAATCCAAACTAAACATAATTCACACAACAATTTGTACACAATTGATACACATTAGATCACAGATATGATGAATGCACAAGTGTTTATATTTAATAATAACAGAATTGTACGACACATGATACACCCAAAACGTGATTAAAACGGAGAATTTGTAGAGATTCACTCACATTGGGTGCGTTCTTTTGATGACGTTGGATGCACACGAGTTTTGGGATTTGATCGACGAGGAAAGCTAACCTAAATAATAACGAAAGTGGTTCGGTAAATAAATAGATTTTAATTCATAATCTTAATAGGGTTTTTAGATTCATTTTTGTGAGTTTAAGGACATTTTCTAACTTTAAAAATATTATTTTTAAGTATTTTTAATTAATTTTTAAATTAAATAAATAATAAAAAGAAATAAAAATTTTGATTTTTTTTGACCGTTGACCGGTCGGACTGTGGTTAAGTGTGCGCTGAGTGAGGTTCGAACCCGAGACCTCTCGTACGCATGCACGCAGCTCTACCAACTGAGCTACGTGTCTAACCCGAAATATTCTCTGTTTTAATTTTATATATATATACTAATTAACTGTTATTTTATTTGGCTTATATTAAAACGAATTTATATAGCCGAACCGGTTGCAGGGACCCGGAGTCGAACTCGGGTCCTTCGGTTCGTATGAGCACAGCCCAACCAGTTGGGCTGTGTGTCTAATCTGATTAATTCACGGATTATAATACTTTTATAAACATACTGTGACATGTTCTGATTATGTTCTAAAAATATTGGTTTATTTCTGAAAGTCGGTACGTTGTGCGATTCGAACTCGTGACGTTTGTTTTGTTTGCGCACACAGTCCACCGCTGGACTGTGTGTCTAACCCGTTTGATTATGTGATTTTAATTATACTTATACTTATTCCTGACTTCGTCTTCTTCGTTTACAAACTCCCAGATCAGAGAGTTCCGAATGTTTTGTTTAACTCGATTATCAAAACTTATAATTAGATGAAATGTAATAGTTAACGAGATTAAAGAACGGAATGTACCAAAACAGCGCGTTTAATTCAGATTTCCGGCAAGGGGGCGTCGGCTCTGATTGGTGATCTCCGTCTGAGTGAATCAATCAACGGTTTTGATCAATGAGTTGTGCAATTAAGGTACTAAACAAAGGATATCAGGGGGTTTAGATGATTGTACCGATTCACAGCGAAACTTCGGAATTTTCAGAGATTTTCCGGCGAGTGTAGGAATTCCCGGCAACGTTGTCTGAGTCGGATTCTGGTTGAACGATTTATGTTATTACTTGTCTAATAATGGATTGAAAACGTAAGAGTCGAGAAATTTACCGATTTGAAGTAAGTCTCGGTTTTCCGGTGAAAGTCCGGCGACTGAAAAATATCTCCGGCGAGTGCTAAAGCTTCGAGAGTTTGTGCGATTTTGAGCGAAAAGATTACCAGAGGTTTGGGAGGGTATTTATAAGGAAGAAACCGAATGTATTAAGTCCGAATTTGGTCTTGATTCGTGGTCAAGGTTTTTCCGGCGGTTACGACTGTAATTGACTGTTAGGCGTCGGTTATAACCGATGTCGACGTCGGTTATAACGTTATAGTCAACAGGAAAATGGCTAAACTCGCGGATTGCCGGATTTTCCGGTGATTGCGAGTTCTGCCGCGCTGAAGTCTGGTTTTTGAATTCGAGTTTTAACTTAAGTATTATTTGTTTCATTGATTACACAAACGAGTCAAGTGGCGGAGTGGTGTAGTGTTTGTTTGTTGAATCGGCTGACCCGGGTTCGAAACCCGGCAGCTTCCTTTTATTTTTTCTTCACTTGTTTTTATAGTTTATTAATTATAGTTTTTAAATTCTAATATATTTATTAATTATATATTGTTTAAAATTAAAATGGACAATATTTACGCAACGTAATTTATAACTGACTATTCGATTAATAAACGAAGCGGGTTTTGAAACCCGTTTTTCGACGGATGTTACATTATGTTTAAAGGTTTTGCAATATAGATCTACGACGTTTGTTATGATGGTCGCCTCGCTCGCTCCACTTTGTGGAGTTCGTGACTACAAAAAATAAAAAAACAAAGTTATAAAAAAAGAGTTTTATAAAAATAAAAAAAGTTTTATAAAAATAAAACAGTTTTTTTGTTTAAAAAAACAGTTTTCTGTTTTTTATAAAAAACAGTTAAAAAATAGTTTTATAAAAAACCACTTAAAAACAGTTTTATTAAACTAAAACCAGTTTTCTGTTTTTTTTATTAAAAAACAGTTTTATAAAAATAAACGTATCAATTGAATGAAACAAGAGTTAAATTTGCTTATCTTTCGGTTTATGAACATTAAATACGCAACGAAAATTTATAACTGAAATATTCGATTAATAAACGAAGCGGGTTTTGAAAACCCGTTTTTCGACGGATGTTACAGTATCCCCTACTTTTAGAAATTTCGTCCCGAAATTTAAGTAGTAGTGGTAACAGGAAAAAGATGCGGGTATTTTTCGCGCATTGAGTCTTCACGTTCCCAAGTAAACTCAGGTCCTCGTTTCGACTCCCAGCGTACCCTAACAATTGGAATACGACTTCGTCTTAAACGTTTTTCTCCGAAGTCCATGATCTCTACTGGTCTTTCAATGAAGTGCATAGATTCATCAATCTGAATATCTTCTAGGGGAATATGGAGGTTTTCATCGGCGAGGCACTTCTTTAAGTTTGATACGTGGAATGTGGGATGAATTCTGTTGAGTTCTTCTGGTAGGTCAAGCTTGTATGCTACAGGTCCTACTCTTTCGAGTATCTTGAAAGGTCCTACGTAGCGTGGTGCTAGCTTGCCCTTCTGGCCAAAACGAACTACTCCCTTCCACGGTGATACTTTTAAAAGTACTTGATCACCAATGTTAAACTCCAAGGGCTTTCGTCGTTTATCTGCATAACTCTTTTGACGACTTTGTGCCGCTAGAAGATTGTTTCGAATTTGATGGATCTTGTCTGTTGTTTCTTGAATCAATTCTGGACCTGTGATTTGTGCTTCCCCAATTTCGTGCCAACATACTGGAGATCGGCACTTACGACCATATAAAGCTTCGAAAGGAGCCATGCCGATACTTGAGTGATAACTATTGTTGTAGGAAAATTCAACTAATGGTAGATGAGCGTCCCAATTCCCTTTGAAGTCTATGACACATGCTCGAAGCATGTCTTCAAGAGTTTGGATGGTGCATTCAGATTGTCCATCAGTTTGAGGATGAAAAGCGGTACTGAGGTCTAATCGTGTACCCAAGGCGGCTTGTACGGCTCGCCATGTTCGTGAAGTGAAACGACCATCACGGTCTGAAATGATGCTTAAAGGTACACCATGACGGCTTACGATCTCGCTGATGTAGATACGAGCTAACTTCTCGTTCTTGAAGTCCTCGTGAATCGGAATGAAGTGAGCTGATTTCGTAAGACGATCAATGATTACCCATATAGTGTCATACCCACTGGAGGTGCTCGGTATCCCGGTAATGAAGTCCATGGTTATGTTTTCCCACTTCCATACAGGTATTTCAGGTTGGGTTAGGAGTCCTGAGGGTCTTTGAAGTTCAGCTTTTACTTTGGAACATGTAAGGCACTTGGAAACAAAAACAGCAATATCCTTTTTCATGCCAGGCCACCAGTAGGTGTATCGAAGGTCTTGATACATCTTGTCGGCTCCTGGGTGTACAGAGTACAGTGTTTTGTGCGCCTCATTCATAAGGAAATCACGAAGGTTATCGTGATCGGGAATCCATATGCGATTTAGATAGTATAGAATACCGTCAGATTTGGTTTCGATCTTAAGTTCAGCTCCACAAGACAGCTCATTGCGTACGTCTTTTTCTGTTACTGAAACATGTTGTGCTTCTCGGATTCGATCTTTGATGTCAGTTATGATTTGCGAACATAGAAGATGAATGGAGTTCGCATAACCTTTTCGACTGAGTGCATCAGCCACCACATTTGCCTTTCCAGGATGATACCGAATTTCACAGTCGTAGTCGTTAAGAAGTTCGACCCATCTTCGTTGCCTCATATTCAACTCCTTTTGGTTAAAGATATGTTGGAGGCTCTTGTGGTCAGTGTATATTTCACACTTGGTACCGTAGAGGTAATGTCTCCATATCTTGAGAGCGAACACAACGACTCCAAGTTCCAGGTCGTGGGTGGTGTAATTCTTCTAATGAACTTTGAGTTGCCTAGAAGCATAGGCTATCACTTTTCCTCTTTGCATCAGTACACAGCCTAGTCCTTGCCCTGACGCGTCGCAATATACAACAAAGTCTTCGCAACCTTCAGGAAGTGTGAGGATAGGTGCGTCACAAAGCTTTTGCTTAAGGGTTTGGAAGGCTTCTTCTTGTTTAGGTCCCCATATGAAGGGCTTTCCTTTATGAGTCAAAGCCGTGAGTGGTACAGCAATACAGGAGAAATTTGCAATGAAACGGAGATAGTAACCAGCCAAACCAAGAAATGATCTTACTTCGGTAGGGGTTCGTGGCGCTTGCCATTCCTGTACTGCCTTGATTTTTGAGGTATCAACATGAATTCCCTTGTCATTGACGACGTGTCCAAGGAATTGTACTTCCCTTAACCAGAATTCACATTTCGAAAACTTAGCGTACAGCTTTTCTGTCCTTAAGAGTGTAAGGATGAGTCGAAGGTGTCATTCGTGATCAGACTTAGACTTTGAGTAGATGAGGATGTCATCGATGAAGACTATGACAAAGCGGTCGAGGTAGGGTTTGCAGACTCTATTCAATAGATCCATGAAGACAGCTGGGGCGTTGGTTAAACCAAATGGCATGACCATGAATTCGTAATGACCATAACGAGTTCGGAAGGCGGTCTTTGGGACGTCTTCTTCATGTACTCTGAGTTGATGATAACCAGAACGAAGGTCGATTTTTGAAAAACAGGTGGCGCCTTGAAGTTGGTCTAGAAGGTCATCGATGCGAGGTAATGGGTAGCGGTTCTTAACCGTTAACTTGTTGAGCTCTCTATAGTCTATACACATGCGAAACGTTCCATCTTTCTTCTTCACAAAAAGAACAGGTGCACCCCAAGGCGAGGAGCTAGGACGTATGAATCCTTTGTCAGTCAGCTCTTGCAGTTGACTGGCCAGCTCTTGCATTTCGGATGGGGCTAACCTATAAGGAGATTTTGCAACTGGTGTAGCTCCAGTTATAAGATCAATGCGGAATTCGACTTCTCTCACGGGAGGAAGTCCTGAGATGTCGTCAGGAAAAACTTGCGGAAAATCTTTCACTACTGGGATGTCTTCGAGTTTCTTCTCCTTGGTTCCCTTTTTGACGACGTGAGTTAGGAATGCGACATAATTCTTGCGGAGATATTTTCGGGCTTGAAGACAGGACATTAATCTGAGTCCTTTCGAAGGGGTTTCTCCAAAAATTCGTAGAGTCTGACCGTCTGCAAGAGTAATGCGAATGAACTTTTCGCGGCATACTACTTCAGCATGATGTTGGCTGAGCCAGTCCATACCGATTATAATGTCGAAACTTCCCAACTTCATAGGAATGAGGTCAACTGGAAAATCGTGATCGTTTAGAGTGAGGGTACAATTCCGTATAATAGAGTTTAATGAGACCGGTTTTCCTTCAGCAACTTCCACCATTATGGATTCCATGAGACTATCACGAGTTTGGTTGAGGAGGGGTTCAAATTCTAAGGACACAAAACTCTTATCCGCGCCAGTATCAAATAACATGGATGCATAACTACCATTGATGAGAAACGTACCGTTAACCACGTTGTTGTCTGCCCTAGCTTGATTGGCGTTGATGTTGAAAGCTCTTCCTCTAGCAGGTGGAGGAACTTGGTTAGCTTGGTTCACCGGATTTGCTTGAGCTTGGGCATGAATAATGTTCACCAAGCGTGGACAAGTGTTTCTAAAGTGGTTTGGGTCTCCACAGTTGTAACAAGCTCGCATGGGTTGCATCATGGGGTAGTTGGGTTGGTAGTAGGATTGGGCTATATGTTGGGCAGGTGGTAGGAGTAAAGGTTGTTGGGCTTGACCCACTATCTGATGGTGGGTTTGGGTTGAGGGTTGATTACGGTTCATTCGCTGAAGTGTGCGACAGGTTTGGATGGTGTGACCCGCACGACCACAGCTGGTGCAATGTTGGCAGTGATGTTCAGGGAGGTGATGGTATTGACAACGGTTGTATTTTGGGTATGGGCCGGAGTATGGCTTTTTATATGGTGCAGTTGAGGCGGCAACTTGGGTGATGGGTGCAGCAGTGATAGGGAGGTTTGTTTGTGTGACAGCAAAGTTTCTGCTGTTTCGTTTCCTCTTACCAGCAAACTTTGAGGAGGAGGTGGAATGGTTTGAAGTTTGGGCCTCAATGGGGGCTTTCTTTTTCTCATCCTTAAATTTGCCGTTTCGGATGCGATTCTCGGTAAGCTCGGTAGCTAGTTCCATAGCGGCTTCAAGTGTTGCAGGCGAAGTGCTTAGAACCGAGTCTTGAATTTTCGAGGGGAGGCCTCGAATATAGTGTTCAACTAAGCGGTACACTGGGGTGAACAAGTTGGGGATCATTTGGTTCAACTCTAGAAACCTTTTGTTGTAGGAAGTATGATCTCCTTCCTTTTGCTTTAACGAGTGGAATTCATCTTCTAACTTTTTGATTGCGCTTCTTGGACAGAAGCGTCTTGTCATGATTTCCCTTAACTCTTCCCATGTTAAGGCCATTGCATCTTCGATTCCTCTCTTGCCCTTCTCTGTGTTCCACCAGGTAAGGGCTACCCCAAACAGTCTCCCAGTTGCGTAGCGTACCTTGCGATCCTCGGGACAATCGCAATTGAGGAAGGTGTTCTCCATTTCTTCAAACCAGTGGAGGAGAGCAGTGACACCTTCGGTCCCTTCATATTTTGGGGGATCGCAAGACTTGAAATGTTTGTAGGAGCACTTTTTGGAGGGAGGGTTGTCGACGTTCTGGTCTTCTTGATTGGGAGGGTTGATGGGATTCGCGGTGAGAGCTTGTTGGACTTGAATTACGATGTCAGGAAGCACCGCGGCCATTTGTTTTGCAATTTGGGTGGCCAAGCGTTCGTTTGACCTTCCTGACTTTCTACCTCCACGTAGCTGCCTAGCTGACATCTACAGGAACATACATAAGAAGATTGTGAGTTTAAGAAGTTTTTTAGGTGTCATGTGTCGTCAAATGAATAAAAATAACATAGTCCTCAATAATGCATCTACATCCATAGGATGTCTTGGGTTTGCTCATGTTTGGGCCTCCAATGTCCCCCATACCATCGCCTGTATAGTCATGTGGGCCCCCATGACTATTGGCTTAGTAGGATTCACATTGGTGTTGGCGGTTTAACACTCACATCACCCGAATGAAAACCATGAATTATGATTGCGGGATGTATGGTAGGAGGGTGTCCAGGTATAGACACAATGACAACTCAAAGTGGGGTTAGTTCACACGACGTTTGGTATAGCATGCTTTGGCCTAATAGGTCCTTCGTACTCTCATCGTTAGTCCCCAGGTAGGCAAACTGGTCCTTTATTTTGGATTTATACGAATGCCAAGCCTAGACAGGACGTTCCGACTACCGGTACTCGTACCCTTCCAGTTACTACATGCCCGTCATGGGAACTCACTTTGATGTGATTTGAAAATACAAAAATCGTTGCAAAAATCATAGATATTGTGAGGTGTGTGCTCTCATGGATATGATATGTTATGAGGATATGATTCATGATGAGCATTGTATAATAATATGTACCTTATGAACATGCTTGCATAACATTGAATGTAATAATAAACATAAAGCATATAAACATCATGAATTTTGTATGTAACACTTAAACAGATTTTAAAATTCTAATCAACTATAGTATAGGCTCTAAGGGTCTAATAACCTATCCTATATCCCTATAGTCATGGCTCTGATACCAATCTGTCACACCCTGACCCGCAGCGGAATAAGAGTCGGGGCATAATTGGGTTATCACCAAAGCTCATGATGTTTACTAAAATGTTTCATATTTATTAAATCCAAATTACAACTTAAATAGTCAAATTAAATCCATACGGTTACAAGGAAAATAAAACTAAGTAATACAATCCCAAAGCTTAAACTGATTTATTCTTCTAGGCCTTCCTACGCGTTTCTTGTCTCAACTGGATCACCTGTATCATGTGTAAAATGGGGGAAGTTTTGGGTCAACAAAAGTTGGCGAGTGAACCTTGTTTAAAAACATTGTTATTGATTCCTTGTTGTATTTTATATTGAAAAGTTGTGCAATATTCACATGTGAGCAAACATATATAAACAAACAATCACAAACCACCTTGAATGAGTATATGACATGAATGATAATGTATTGTGAGATCAAGGCTCAATCAAACGGAGCCGATCGTATGAAATGTATGATGATGTATGTGAGATCAAGGCTCAATCAAACGGAGCCGATCGAATGAGGCACCTGTACTCAACCCGTCTCCCACGGGGAGCTGATGGGCCTATGAAATACATGTACTGAAAATGATAACTTTAATCTAAACATAATCCACACAACAATTGATACATATTGAATACACATTTGATCACGGATATGATGGATGCACAAGTGTTTATAATATAATAAATAGTTATGCGACACATGATACACCCCAAAAATGTGATTAAAACGGGGAATTGGTAGAGATTCACTCACATTGGGTGCGTTCTTTTGATGTTGTTGGATGCGCACGAGTTGTGGAATTTGATTGACGAGGAAAACTAACCTAAAAATAATAACGAAATAGTTTGGTAAATAAATGGATTCTTAGGTTTATTTTTGTGAGTTTAAGGACTTTTTCTAACTTTAAAAATATTATTTTTAAGTATATTTAATTGATTTTTAAATTAAATAAATAAATAAAAAGAAATAAAAAGTTTTGACTTTTTGACCGTTGACCGGTCCGTTGACCGTTGACCGGGCCGTTGACCGGTCGGACTATGAGTAATGTGTGCGCTGAGTGAGGTTCGAACTCGTGACCTCCCGTACGCGTGCACGCAGCTCTACTAACTGAGCAACGTGTCTAACCCGAAATATTCTATGTTTTAATTATATATATATATACTAATTAAATGTTAATTTATTTGGTTTATATTAAAAGGATTTAAAATGGTCGAACCGGTTGCAGGGACCTGAATCGAACTCGGGTCCTTCGGTTTGTAAGCGCACAGCCCAACCAGTTGGGCTGTGTGTCTTATCTGTTTAACTTACGGTTTATATTAATCTTATAGACATACTGTGACTTGATCTGATTCTGTTTTAAAAAAATTGGTTTTAATTCGGAAAGTCGGTACGTTATAAGGTTCGAACTCGTGACGTGCGCTGTGTGTTTGCACACAGTCCACCGCTGGACTGTGTGTCTAACCCGGTTTAATATCTTGTTTTAATTAAACTTATACATGATGTTCGACTTCGTCTTCTTCATTCAAAGACACAGACAAACGATATCCGACTGTTCTGGTTTAAATCGTTCGTCGAACATATAAGTGGTTGAAATGTAATGGATAAAAAGAGTTACGGAATCGAATGTACCGAACAGACTGTTTTTCTCAGAATTCCGGCAATGGTCGTCGGCTCTGATTTGTGAATTCCGTCTGATTGAATCAATTAACAGTTTTGATCGATGAGTTGTGAAATTAAGTTACTATACAAGAGATATCAGGGGGTTTAGATGATTGTACCGATTTATAGTGTGATTTTGGAAATTTCCAGAGATTTTCCGGCGAGTGCAGAATATCCGGCAACGTCGTCTGGGACCGATTCTGGTTGAAGGATTTAAGTTAGTATAAGTCTAACAATGGATTGAAAACGAAAGAGTCGAGAATTTACCGATTTTGTGTAAGTCTCAGTTTTCCGGTAAAAGTCCGGCGATAGCAGATAGTGATTCTGACGAACAGAAGTTAGAGTGAAAAATAAAATTGAGGGTGTTGCGAGTGTTTCCGAGATGTGAGGCGATGGTATTATTAGTGTAAATTAGGAGTGATATCATTTCGGTTTTCAATCTCGAAAATCATATGAATCGAGTTCATTGAAGATAGAATTGATTAAGAACGTGGGTTGTAACTGGCATTGAATCATCGGTTATACTCAGGAACTCGCGATCACACCAAAAGTCCCTGGTTATTTGAAAGCCGATGGGCGGTTTCAGTTCTTGACGCAAACAGATAGATTCACGGGTGGAACTTAAGTTTTATTTGATTCATTGATTACACAAACGAGTCAAGTGGCGGAGTGGTGAAACGCTTGTTTGTTAAACCGGCTGACCCGGGTTCGAAACCCGGCAGCGGTATATATTTTTTTTATTCACTATTTCTTTGTTTTTATTAATTATGTTTTAAAATTCTATCAATGTTTATTAGTTATGTACCGTTTAAAATTAATATGAACATTAAATACGCAACGAAAATTTATAACTGAAATATTCGATTAATAAACGAAGCGGGTTTTGAAAACCCGTTTTTCGACGGATGTTACATTCGGGAAGGTGATGGTATTGACAACGGTTGCATTTTTAGTATGGGCCGGAGTATGGCTTTTTATATGGTGCCGCTGTGGGAGCAATTTGGGTAATTGGTGCGGCAGTGATTGGAGGGTTTGTTTGTGTGACAGCAAAATTTCTGTTGTTTCGTTTCCTCTTACCAGCAAATTTCGAAGAGGAGACGGAATGGTTTGGGGTTTGGGCCTCAATGGGGGCTTTCTTTTTCTCATCCTTGAATTTTCCATTTCGGATGCGATTCTCGGTGAGTTCTGTGGCTAATTCCATTGCGGCTTCGAGTGTTGCAGGCGAAGTGCTTTGAACCGAATCTTGGATTTTCGAGGGGAGGCCTCGAATATAGTGTTCAACTAAGCGGTACACTGGGGTGAACAAGTTGGGGATCATTTGGTTCAACTCTAGAAACCTTTTGTTGTAGGAAGTATGATCTCCTTCCTTTTGCTTTAACGAGTGGAATTCATCTTCTAACTTTTTGATTGCGCTTCTTGGACAGAAGCGTCTTGTCATGATTTCCCTTAACTCTTCCCATGTTAAGGCCATTGCATCTTCGATTCCTCTCTTGCCCTTCTCTGTGTTCCACCAGGTAAGGGCTACCCCAAACAGTCTCCCAGTTGCGTAGCGTACCTTGCGATCCTCGGGACAATCGCAATTGAGGAAGGTGTTCTCCATTTCTTCAAACCAGTGGAGGAGAGCAGTGACACCTTCGGTCCCTTCATATTTTGGGGGATCGCAAGACTTGAAATGTTTGTAGGAGCACTTTTTGGAGGGAGGGTTGTCGACGTTCTGGTCTTCTTGATTGGGAGGGTTGATGGGATTCGCGGTGAGAGCTTGTTGGACTTGAATTATGATGTCAGGAAGCACCGCGGCCATTTGTTTTGCAATTTGGGTGGCCAAGCGTTCGTTTGACCTTCCTGACTTTCTACCTCCACGTAGCTGCCTAGCCGACATCTACAGGAACATACATAAGAAGATTGTGAGTTTAAGAAGTTTTTTAGGTGTCATGTGTCGTCAAATGAATAAAAATAACATAGTCCTCAATCAAACGACGTTTGGTATAGCATGCTTTGGCCTAATAGGTCCTTCGTACTCTAAGCCTTCCTATGTTTCTTGTCTGAATTATTCTTCTAAGCCTTCCTATGTGTTTCTTGTCTCAACGGGATCACCTGTATCATGTGTAAAACGGGGAATATTTTGGGTCAACAAAAGTTGGCGAGTGAACCTTGTTAAAACATTATTACTGTTTCCTTGTTGTATTTAGTATTAAAAAAAATTGTGCAATAATCACATGTGAGCAAACGCATGTAGATAACAAAAACACAAACCACATTGGATGAGTATATGATATGAATGATGATGACTGTGAGATCAAGGCTCAATCAAACGGAGCCGATCGTATGACATGAATGTATGTGAGATCAAGTCTCAATCAAACGGAGCCGATCGGATGAGGCACCTGTACTCAACCCGTATCCCACGGGGAGCTGATGGGCCTAATGAAATGCTTGCACTGAAAATGATAAATCCAAACTAAACATAATTCACACAACAATTTGTACACAATTGATACACATTAGATCACAGATATGATGAATGCACAAGTGTTTATATTTATATAATAACAGAATTGTACGACACATGATACACCCCAAAACGTGATTAAAACGGAGAATTTGTAGAGATTCACTCACATTGGGTGCGTTCTTTTGATGACGTTGGATGCGCACGAGTTTTGGGATTTGATCGACGAGGAAAGCTAACCTAAATAATAACGAAAGTGGTTCGGTAAATAAATAGATTTTAATTCATAATCTTAATAGGGTTTTTAGATTCATTTTTGTGAGTTTAAGGACGTTTTCTAACTTTAAAAATATTATTTTTAAGTATTTTTAATTGATTTTTAAATTAAATAAATAATAAAAAGAAATAAAAATTTTGATTTTTTTTGACCGTTGACCGGTCGGACTGTGGTTAAGTGTGCGCTGAGTGAGGTTCGAACCCGAGACCTCTCGTACGCATGCACGCAGCTCTACCAACTGAGCTACGTGTCTAACCCGAAATATTCTCTGTTTTAATTTTATATATATATACTAATTAACTGTTATTTTATTTGGCTTATATTAAAACGAATTTATATAGCCGAACCGGTTGCAGGGACCCGGAGTCGAACTCGGGTCCTTCGGTTCGTATGAGCACAGCCCAACCAGTTGGGCTGTGTGTCTAATCTGATTAATTCACGGATTATAATACTTTTATAAACATACTGTGACATGTTCTGATTATGTTCTAAAAATATTGGTTTATTTCTGAAAGTCGGTACGTTGTGCGATTCGAACTCGTGACGTTTGTTTTGTTTGCGCACACAGTCCACCGCTGGACTGTGTGTCTAACCCGTTTAATTATGTGATTTTAATTATACTTATACTTATTCCTGACTTCGTCTTCTTCGTTTACAAACTCCCAGATCAGAGAGTTCCGAATGTTTTGTTTAACTCGATTATCAAAACTTATAATTAGATGAAATGTAATAGTTAACGAGATTAAAGAACGGAATGTACCAAAACAGCGCGTTTAATTCAGATTTCCGGCAAGGGGGCGTCGGCTCTGATTGGTGATCTCCGTCTGAGTGAATCAATCAACGGTTTTGATCAATGAGTTGTGCAATTAAGGTACTAAACAAAGGATATCAGGGGGTTTAGATGATTGTACCGATTCACAGCGAAACTTCGGAATTTTCAGAGATTTTCCGGCGAGTGTAGGAATTCCCGGCAACGTTGTCTGAGTCGGATTCTGGTTGAACGATTTATGTTATTACTTGTCTAATAATGGATTGAAAACGAAAGAGTCGAGAAATTTACCGATTTGAAGTAAGTCTCGGTTTTCCGGTGAAAGTCCGGTGACTGAAAAATATCTCCGGCGAGCGCTAAAGCTTCGAGAGTTTGTGCGATTTTGAGCGAAAAGATTACCAGAGGTTTGGGAGGGTATTTATAAGGAAGAAACAGAATGTATTAAGTCCGAATTTGGTCTTGATTCGTGGTCAAGGTTTTTCCGGCGGTTACGACTGCAATTGACTGTTAGGCGTCGGTTATAACCGATGTCGACGTCGGTTATAACGTTATAGTCAACAGGAAAATGGCTAAACTCGCGGATTGCCGGATTTTCCGGTGATTGCGAGTTCTGCCGCGCTGAAGTCCGGTTTTTGAATTCGAGTTTTAACTTAAGTATTATTTGTTTCATTGATTACACAAACGAGTCAAGTGGCGGAGTGGTGTAGTGTTTGTTTTTGAATCGGCTGACCCGGGTTCGAAACCCGGCAGCTTCCTTTCATTTTTTCTTCACTTGTTTTTATTGTTTATTAATTATAGTTTTTAAATTCTAATATATTTATTAATTATATATTGTTTAAAATTAAAATGGACAATATTTACGCAACGAAATTTATAACTGACTATTCGATTAATAAACGAAGCGGGTTTTGAAACCCGTTTTCGACGGATGTTACATTATGTTTAAAGGTTTTGCAATATAGATCTACGACGTTTGTTATGATGGTCGCCTCGCTCGCTCCACTTTGTGGAGTTCGTGACTACAAAAAATAAAAAAACAAAGTTATAAAAAAAGAGTTTTATAAAAATAAAAAAAGTTTTATAAAAATAAAACAGTTTTTTTGTGTTAAAAAAACAGTTTTCTGTTTTTTATAAAAAACAGTTAAAAATAGTTTTATAAAAAAACACTTAAAAAACAGTTTTATTAAACTAAAACCAGTTTTCTGTTTTTTTTTATTAAAAAACAGTTTTATAAAAATAAACGTATCAATTGAATGCAACAAGAGTTAAATTTGCTTATCTTTCGGTTTATATCTCCCCACTTAGAAGTCATTTGATCCATGTTTCGTTCGGTCGAACCGGGAAATTTACCAAAATGAGTTATAACTCGTCTCCAAAACAACTATTTTTTTGTTCGTTCGAATGTTTTTTTTCTTCGGAGATGTGTAAGTATGACTTAACCAAGGCGACCTCCTCGTGGGTCGTCCAAGGTCTCCGTCCACCGGCTATTGGGACGACTTCAACTTCTTGAACTTCATCATCTTCTTCTTCTTGTTCATCGGTTTGCTATCGTCATCGTCATCTAGTTGTTGTTGTGGTTCATGGTATGCATGGGCGAATTGGCGGATAAGATTGTTATCTTCTAGTGGGTCGAGGTTTTGATATTGTTGAGGTTGATACGGTTGAGGTTGACATGGTGGAATGCATGGATGGTTTTAATATCGTTGTGTTTGAAATTGTGGAAATTGTTGGGTTTGAAATTGTGGAAACGGTTGGGTTTGAATTGGTGGGTTTGGGTCGGGTTCGTCTTACAACCAAAATCTCGTCGGCTGGCCAAGATTAGCTCGAACCCTTGGGCGTACATGTTTTTTCTTCGAACCTGAACCTCGTTTGCTAGAACCTTTCATCTTGGGTTGAAGATTGTATTTGGTAGATTGTATAAAAATATTTGAGAGATTGGTATTTGTAGATTTGTATTGAGATAAAAAATATTTGAATATATATATACACACAAAATCCAACGGTACACAACAATGGTAAAAAAACGGTAACATTTAGAAAATATAACGCGTGATCCAGAGAACGCGTTAATCGAACCACGCGTGGAACTTGAGACCGGCGGTCGTGTACAACGCGCATCAACGCGTTTTCGTTTCCTACACGGGCGGCGCCCCAGGTGCTCTTATAGTGTTTAATATATATATTTTTTTTAATAAAAGTAGTCGTTTGGCAACGGCTATATTGGACCAGCGAATCAAAGCCAGCAATCAGCTCCCCCCTCCCGCCAGGCTCAATACCCTTGCCAACGAGGCAACACTCTAACCAAAGCATTGCTTGGCAACCCATGCACCCACACCCCGGCGTTCTTATAAAATAATCAGAGCCCAGACTCAAGATCGTAACGTAACACTCGATCACGCGTACCACCTGATTCCACCACCATCACTACACCCATCATCACCACCGTACACGTCACCCATCTAAGATCCAACCGTAAAGGCTAGGTCCACATTTTCAGGATCAAAATCAACGGCTGTGATCATTCCAGTCTTAACATCTAAAACCAGTGTCTTCTTCCTCGTAAAATAACTTCCCCACCGCTCGACGGCCGGTGCCAAAAAAATAATTATAATAATTACAATAAATCAACGGCTGTGATCATTCATCATCGTCGACGTGTATCTCCGGCAATTCTTCTTCTTTTTTTCCGGCCAAATTTTGATAAGATCTGTTAAATAACATCAATTCAGTGCGTGTTATTGAGCTGATAGGGTTTCATTCGGTTACATTTCGGTTAAATTTGATCGTGAAAAAAGAGAAAAAATGGCGCAGATTCAGGTGCAACCTCCGACGGTGACAGGACCGAACAACGGTGTGGGGGCGACGGCGAATGCGAGTGGTGTAGCGGCGGCCGCGGTGGTGGCTGCGGCGGCGGCAGCCGGTGGAAATCAGGCGTTTGTTACGACGTCGCTTTACGTAGGGGATCTGGAGGCGAATGTTACGGATTCGCAGTTGTACGATCTGTTTAATCAAGTTGGACAGGTGGTGTCTGTTAGGGTTTGTAGCGATTTGAGTACTCGACGATCGCTTGGTTATGGTTATGTTAATTACAGTAATTCTAGTGATGGTTAGTGGTTATCTGTGTTTGTGAATTTGTTAGTTTTTGTTGGTTATTAGGTGTCAAACCGAGTGGTGCATTCTCGGTTTTATCATGCGCGTGTCAAGAGTGCTTAATGCGCGCATCACATGATTTTTGTGACTACAGTTGATGCGCGCATCAGATGATACAATTGATGCGCGCATGAGGAGCACATAATGCGCGCATTGCATGATTTTGCATTGAACAACATGCACATAATGCATGCATTAGATTTTTGTGTTGTTATAGTTGGTGCGCGCATTACATGATATAGTTATTGCGCGCATCGCATGGTATAGTTATTGCGCGCATCGCATGATATAGTTAATGCGCGCATCGCATGATATAGTTAATGCGCGCATCGCATGATGCACATGTGATGCAGCCTGCTTGTGTTGTAGTATGGTGTCGCGCCTTATGCTGTTAACCAGTATTTGAACAAATTGGACTGTTAATATGCAATTGGTATGCGTTCTTTTTAAAAAAAATCTGTTGAACATATCTGACTATCGCTTGAACAAATCTGACCAGTGATGGAGCGATGTGTTTAGTATTTGAACAAATTACAAGCATTAGACCATCGATTGACAAATTTGACAACATATGAGGGACATATTATATTTTAGCGTTTAAAAGCTACCAAGTCAATAAATGATTTTTTACCATTATTTTAATAACTAACGATTCGCATGTGTGCCTTGGGCATCGACTTTTGGGATCGAAATGTATCGGAGGGTTGCATGCTTTTTTAAAACTAATGGTACATTGTTTATGGTTGAATGGATTTGAATTGTTGAAGATGGCTGTCATATCTTTGTTTTATTGTTGTTTTACAGCTGCAAGGGCTATTGATGTACTGAATTTTACTGCTGTGAATGGGAAGGCAATTCGCATCATGTATTCTCATAGGGATCCAAGCATTCGCAAAAGTGGGACTGCAAACATATTCATCAAAGTATGTTATTCTTGGTTTAAGATGCGTGCTGTTAGAACCCAAAATCAAACAAACTAACTGATAGATTTTATTGTTGTACACTGAAATGCTACAAGATAGAAAACCCGATTCGAGATGGGTTAATCTCCAAGAACAAAGGTAGATACCCAATTAGATAATAATTGTCGACATAATCCCCAAAAACTAGAACACAGATATAAATAAGCAATGATAGCAGTAACTGGCCCTTCAACTCCCATTTACCCATCAGTTTCCCGTTTCAATAACTGGTTTGACCCATTAATAAATCTGACCCTAATACCCACCCGTATAGGAATCGGGTTTGTATCACGTGCTTTAGGAGCGCATAATGCGCGCCTCACATAATGCGCATGTGATGCCGTCTGATGCGGCGCCTTATGCAGTTAACCAGTATATGGACAAATTAGACCGTTGATTGCAATGGGCCTTAGTTTTTCAACTCTAATTGAACAAACATGACCCTTCATCGAGGAATGGGTTTGTGTATCTTAACAAATTAGACCATCCATTGAACATCTCTGACCAAAGATGTTGAGAAAAGTTAATAAGTTAAAATAGCATCTATAAATAACATTTTAGAATTGATCTAATAACGAACGCCTCGCATACGTGAGGCATTGGAGCGCCACACTCCTTTTTAGAAGCAATATATCATCATCGTCATCATCTTTTCTTTCCCTATTTTTAAGGTTGATGTTGAGATTTGTTGATTGATGGGTTGGAATGTGACATTTTCCTTTTGTGTGCAGAACTTGGATAAGTCAATTGACAACAAAGCATTACATGACACATTTTCAAGCTTTGGCAACATACTTTCTTGCAAGATTGCTACATATAACACAGGGCAGTCCAAAGGTTATGGATTTGTGCAGTTTGACACTGAAGAAGCTGCTCAAAATGCAATCGATAAACTAAACGGTATGCTGATTAACGACAAACAAGTCTATGTTGGTCATTTTCTTCGTAAGCAAGAACGAGATTCATCTTTAAGCAGGGCAAAGTTCAATAACGTCTATGTTAAAAACCTTTCTGATTCAACTACTGATGAAGATTTAAAAAAGACATTTGGTGAATACGGAACCATCACAAGTGCTGTTGTTATGAAAGAGGGAGACGGGAAATCCAAAGGTTTTGGATTTGTTAATTTTGAGAGTGCGGATGATGCTGTTGTCGCGGTTGAGGCTTTAAATGGGAAGAAGATTGATGAGAAAGAGTGGTATGTTGGTAAGGCTCAGAAGAAATCTGAACGAGAACTTGAGTTGAAGAGTCGGTTTGAGCAGACTGCTAAAGAAGCTGTTGATAAGTTTCAAGGTGTTAATTTGTATGTCAAGAACTTGGATGACACTATTGATGATGATAAACTTAAGGAACTTTTTTCTGAGTTCGGTACAATCACTTCATGCAAGGTTTGCTTCCGCTTTTTAACTGTTTTCCAGGGATCATTGACTGTAATATTGCATTTTATCTAGGGCTCCAAAATCCAAACAAACCGAATTAACACGAACAAGATCTTGTTTGTGTTCGTTTGTCAAGAATTATATGTGTTCATGAACACTTACCGAACAAGATTTTATGTTCGTGTTCGTTTGTTAAGGAAATGAACTTGTTCGTATTCGTTTGTTAATTTTAGGCAACGAACGAAAACAAACGTTCACGAACACAAATGGAAACTAATGAACACAAATAAGCGTTCATGAACAAAATATATCATACATTGACACTTATTAAATATTTTATTTGTCGGAATTTTAAAGTATTTAAATAAAATATAAAAACTAAAAACACTAATGAACTGTCGAATACAATCGAACATAAACGAATTCAACATGTTACTGAACGTTCACGAACATAAATGAATGAACGCGGCCTGTGTTCATGTTTGTTCATTTAACTAAATGAACCAAATTTCTTGTTCGTGTCCGTTTGTCTAATAAACGAACTAACACAAACGAACTTCCCGCCGAACAATTCACGAACTGTTCACAGAACGTTTGGTTCGTTTGCAGCCCTAATTTTATTGCTTTGACTAGTATTGTTCATGTGCTGTTAATACTTCATAGGTTATGCGGGATCCTAGTGGAATCAGTAGAGGGTCTGGATTTGTGGCATTTTCGTCGTCCGAAGAGGCTTCTCGAGCTGTAAGATCCATGTTGATTACAATCTCATATTTATGATATACTGTTGGTGAAACTAACATGTGTTTTATTAAATTTATTTTATAGCTTTCTGAGATGAACGGAAAGATGATTGTGAGCAAGCCGCTTTATGTTGCACTTGCACAGCGTAAGGAAGAGCGAAGAGCAAGGCTGCAGGTAAAGTTAATCGGTCTATTAGTTTCTTACTTTAGTGATATTATTATTACAAGTAACCCTAATTAATTTTGGTACCGCTAGGCACAATTTTCACAAATGAGGCCAGTTGCAATGACACCGTCAATGATGGCTCCTCGAATGCCCATGTATCCTCCTGGGGCTCCGGGTATGGGCCAGCAGCTATTCTATGGCCAAGCTCCACCTGCTATAATTCCTCCACAGGTACTTCTTCGTTCTTGCTAAATGAACTTGTGTGTTTCTTTTTGCATCTTTTCGGTGCACTTCGTTAATCTTGTTTTGTTTTTGGGAATGGGTGTAGGCTGGATTTGGCTACCAGCAGCAACTGGTACCTGGAATGAGGCCGGGTGGCGGTCCTATGCCAAACTTTTTTGTACCCGTTGTCCAACAAGGGCAGCAGGACCAACGCCTTGGTGGGAGGCGTGGAACCGGTCCTGTGCAGCAAAATCAGCAGCCTGTTCCAATGATGCAGCATCAGGTATGAGATATGACTTAAATGATAGTTTACTAAAAATATATAAAGTTTTATTTTGAGAGGCAAGCTGGTCTCTAGAATGACTTACTTTTGAAAGGTTAAGCACTTAAACTAACGCTAAAGATCAATAAGCGATTCACGCAGAAAAAATATACACTAATTTTAGGGGTGTTCATGGTCTTGTTCAGCTGGGTTTAACGAAAATTTTGGGCCAAACCGGTTGATTTTCTTTTGGTGGTTTGATCGTTTTCTGCGGATTACGAACACTCTTACAAATTCCTTTTTTACGGATTTATAACCTGGTTATACCGTTATAGGAAGAATGTACTTCCTTAATTATCTAATAATCCCAAGATACAATGTGGGCTGATTAGTATGATCTATGCATTCAAGTTGGTTAAAAAGAACTCGATGAGTTCTGAACACAAGACCTGTTAGTCTGTTACTATCAAGTTAAGCGTAAACAAATAGTTTGACGATCTACTGACTAATGTTCTTTTTGTAGATGGTTCCAAGAGGCCGCATGTATCGTTATCCCAGTAGGGATGCCAACACAGCAGCAAGTATTGGCGGAGGAATGCTTCCAGTACCATACGACATGGGCGGCATGCTTCCACGAGAACAGCCAATGCCTATTACAGCATTGGCTTCTGCACTTGCTAATGCTTCACCTGAGCAGCAGAGGACGGTATAAATCTCGTACCTAACCAAATGAAATACTAGTAGTCGATTAGAAGTTTTAATTGACCGACCCGTGTGTTTGTTTTTAGATGCTGGGTGAGAACCTGTACCCGTTGGTGGATCAAGTGGAGCACGAGCATGCGGCTAAGGTGACGGGGATGCTTTTGGAGATGGACCAAACGGAGGTGTTGCACTTGCTTGAGTCACCGGAGGCGATGAAGGCAAAGGTTGCAGAGGCTATGGAGGTCCTTAGAAATGTGAAGCAAGCCAATAGTCCATCTGCTCAGCTTGCTTCACTATCCCTCAATGAAAACCTCGTTTCTTAGGTAAAGTAGATGAGTTTTTAATCATTCATTCATTCATTTATTTATTTATTTTTTAAAGAGATGAATTGCAGGATTTTGGTGTTTCTTTTGTTTAATAAACTATAAACCAATATTTGTACCTTCACTTCATTGATGGTGATGGTTTAATTTCATCAAATAAAGAGTACCCGGTTACCATTCAACTCATCCGGTTAGCGTTGCGACCGTATATACGTATACTTGTCCTTGAAATGGAGGATTTTGTTACTATTGTTACTACAACTATTGATCATTTTTTAAATGAACTTTGTTATGTGAAAATGGAACATCATTTGTTAATGATAATGCTTACTTTGATGGTGGGACTTTGTATGAAAGGGGTTATGATCTTGAATGTGACATTGAAGAGAATATGAACATATAGAACACATCCACTAATGAAAGTTATATTCACTTCGTTATTCAAATATGGACCAAAAAGACATGATACCACATGATACCTGCCGGTATCATGGGGTGCGGTAAATGTGTAAGCCCCCAAATTGTTAAGGGTTCTAGTCCTAAAATAGACATTAGTATAAATTTAGAGTATGATTAGTGGTTTCTGTGAGTCAGCCGAAATGAGAAAAAGTTGAAAGACATGATACTTTGGGGGTATAGATATGCAGAAAAAGTGTAACGTACAATAGGTCTTATGGTACGACTGTACGCGACCCTGAAATCGCATGTTATATAAAAAAGGCGTATGCGTATAAGCTGTAAAATCGCATGTGTTGGGGTTATGGAGAAATCGCATGGTATGGAATACAAATTCGCATGTTGTTTTTGTCTCACAAAATCGCATGTTGAAGAGTGAATTCGCACGTTTGAAAACCAATCGCATACGGTCGTACGTTAACCCCTAATGTACAATAACCGGCCTCTAGATATGCAAACCCTGCACGACTGAAGTTTTACAAAGTAGAAAATGGATCTCTATAAAGTTATAATAAAGTTACAAGTGTAAACAAAGATGTAGATTATGATTGTTTGTTTGGAGTATATTGACATCTTGGAATAAAAGTGGTCTTTTAAATAAATAAAAGCCTTAATGATAATTATAAGTTACTAGGGATTACAACTCGGATTCCCTAATGACAGTCTTATAGACAGAGAAGACGTACTTTTGAGAAATCATTGCAAAAGAACTTTCGATACAAAAAGTATAAACGTAATTAAGTTAGTGTTATGAGATTATATGGTTAAAGTAAGCACAAATTAAGATGGAGAGTGAAAGTTGTTTGAAATCGAGTGTAGTTTAAGAGAATACTATAGTGATGTTTAAGAGAATACTATGTGAGGACATGGGATTATGAAAATGAGATTTTGATAATGAGTAAATTGCACAAAACATCCTTTATGTTTCCTCAAACTTGCAGGTTCCAGCCTTAATGTTTAAAAGTTGCTAAAAACAACCTTTAAGTTTATTTTTGTTGCGGGTTCAATCCTTTACAGCTAACCACGTTATTTTCTTCAGTTAAGTTCCCTCACATGATCAACCAAAATGACGAATATACCCTCACATGTTATGCATGTGAGGGAACTTAACTGAAGAAAATAACGTGGTTAGCTGTAAAGGATTGAACCCGCAACAAAAATAAACTTAAAGGCTGTTTTTAGCAACTTTTAAACATTAAGGCTGGAACCTGCAAGTTTGAGGAAACATAAAGAATGTTTTGTGCAATTTACTCTTTGATAATTAATCTCCTTTTCATATGAATATTCTACATATTTTCACACCTAGGATACTAAAAAAATTTCTTCTTCCCAGATTTTTTTTTTCTGACGACGACACTAGAATTCAATATGGATTTTTCCAACAAAAAAGAAAATTTGAACCCAGGTTGAATAGACACAAGCCAACAACTTTACCACTGATCCAACCTAACTTTTTATTAGTTAACCGAAACCTACTCTATTTATCATGAAACCCAACCTAAAAAAATAAAAAAATAAGAAATTATTGGCTGCCACTTGGTATAATGTACGTGTATCGTATAATGTGGCTTAACGTACGAAGCGTACGTAATGTCAAATTCACACGTTCTAACAAAAGTTCACATGTTGTACAAATAGAAGATCGCATGTTTAAAAAAACTCCCATGTTTATAAAAAAACATTTGCGCATGTTAATAAAAGGGAGAAAAACCGCATGTTCAAAAAACCAAGTTCGCATGTTATAAACCATTTTTCGCATGTTGATACTGAATCTCGTACGCTGCGTACGTTAAGCCATATTGTACAATAACCGGCCTCTCTCTATATGTGTGTGTATATATGAATTAGTAATTAATAATTAAATTTTTATATAATAAAGTAAATTATTGATACGTGGTTGAAAACCTGTTGCTTTATCGTATTAAGTTTATGTAATTACGTAAATTTTGGTTTCGAATGGCCTAATTTGATAGAAATTGTGTTTTATCGAGGAGCGAATAGGATAACCGGGCACATGAAACGGACAAAACAGGAAAGCGCACGTACACATCGCGTCGCCGACGCCCTCCTGGGTCGTCAGCGACGCCTTGCGTCGGTTGGAACTTCCCAAGATAGGCGGTTAGGAATTCCACGGGGCATCGCCGACGCCGGGCTTGGCCGTCGGCCCGGTTAGGAATTCCACGGGGCGTCGCCGACGTCGGGCTTGGCCGTCGGCGACGCCACATCCTGGTTGTTGTTGTTTTGAACGAGTTAAAACTCAAATTTTTGGGTTATAACAAGGGAGTTACGCATTTTTGAACATATCTATCTCTCTTGGAGCAAAAAAAACACCACCCTTACCATCTCTAATCCATTCCAATCATCATCATCATCATCATTAACCCTGATCCACCAACCTCATCATCATCATTAACCCTGATCCACCAACCTCATCATCATCATCATCCAATCCGCAATCACCAACCCTTCCATAACCTTTCCACCATCACCATTCACCAAACCCTAACTCCATCATTCTCCAAGGTTGAAGATCATGTCGGAGTTCGTGTGCTTATCATTCGTTGATCGTGTTCTGTTCATCATGAGCAGCTAACCCTTTTAGTTTCACCCTGGTGGAGACTTTTGTAAGGATTTCAAGGGTTTTGATATATGTTTTATTATTTGATTTTGTGACAAGTTGAATTTAACATTTGAATTGGTTGATAATTGTCTTGCATTTGGATTATATTATGAATTGTGCACTTATTCCCTATCAATCAATAGGATCTACATGTCCATGGTAAAGAATTGCATTGTGATCCATTCTTGAAACGTTGATAGCAGTTGGCACCTTAGACTTTTGACACTAAAACCATTAATAACCAAATTTAACTAAATCAAGTTAAACACGTGTAGAAACCCTAGGCCTTGCAATTGTCGAACCGGTTGTGCACCTTGTTCTCTAATTATTGTTTACAATCCAATTGTGTTTTGAAAGTGATCAAATTGTTAGCGGTCAAGTAATTTAGTAACAAACTTGTCGGTTAAATCCGACATCCATTTTCAAACAAACAAACAAGCAACCACATAGTAAGCTTCATAAACTGTGGCAACCATTCATAATCAATCAAGTCCTTACATAAACCATAAACTCTTCATGGTTCAACGCCTTACTACCACTAACTCATAGTTAAAGGTAATTTGGGTATATAAATATTATCTTTGACCGGGACGCGACATCCAGATCAATTACATGGTTGGTCCCTAGGTTGATTTTATAAGGACCAAGGGTAAGGAGTTATATTCACACGTACTTAATAGAAAATGTTAACTCCATTGGTGATTTGGAATTTTGGATTATGGGTGTAAGTGAATACAAACTATGAGGACTGTAGTGCATGAAAAAAGTCCAGAAACCAAAAACACAATTCAGACTAAACCACATAGACCATTTTTGTATTTACTCTTTTAAATATTATCAATATGGCCACTCTACATTGTTCATCCCTTCATAATTATACTTAACAATACACAATATAATTGACGTACGACTAAATTGCACTTTACATCCTTTATGTTTGAACGATGTTTCAGGCGGTGTCCTTTAACTATCAAAATTAAACTGGTTGTCCTTTAAGTTAACATCTTCCACTAGGCGGTGTCCTTGCCTTCTAACCTAGTTAGATTTTGTTGTTAACTTCCCTCACCTGCAAATCACATGAGGATCTTATAGTCATTTCGTTTATAAAATATCCATTCTTCTTATTTATTGAACACCCTAGTTAAACATGATTTCCCCTTTCTTAAAAGCAGGGTTCAAACCGTCAGACGAATATCCAAACCATCAAAAGAAGTTAGACGATGGTTTTATGTTGGTGCGGAAAACAAGCAGCCATTCGAATATTGTGGACAATTGGTAACCGCGAGGACGCCATTTCTATGCTTGCCTAGATCAGGTATGTAACATTCAAAATTTTCAAGCCCTTATTTTGTTCTCAAATAGTTTTGCTCTAATTTGTAGGAATCGAATTGCGGATTATTTGGTTGGATTGATCCTGAAATGTGCTATCTGTCACGCCCTGGATAAATTCAGCTCAAAATTCTCAGATTCTAGAAGTTTTCAGTGCCATCTAGACGCTTTAAGAGCTATTCGGATGACTCCGGAACAACCCATGAAGTTTTAGCCAACTTGGGAACATGGAAATAGCAAGTTCCATTCAAGAAAGGCCTAGAAAATGTTGGTCAAAATTGCCCAAAAAACCGACCATGGAAATCTTTAGTAATTAACATAAATATCACGATATTTAGATGGAGGATCTAGATGATATCTGGATTCAGAACACCCTAGATAGGCATCCGACTAGTATAAATAGAGGATTTGGGGTCTCATTTGAGACATCCTTAACACTTGTAAACAACAAACTCTCTTGTATCCTTTAGCAATACAAAGTCTTTTACTTGTATACTTATGTTTCCCGTATTACAAGTATTTTACTTGCGATCCAACATTCCTTTTAAAGACTTTCACTACTAAAATCCAACGACTCTAAGTCAGCATGGCTTACTTAGTTAGGTATCTAAGGCCACACACAAGTTGAAACTCTAACTTCGTGACACACCGCTCTAAAGAACACTAACCGGTTTTATATTATATTTGTGTTTTGAGGGATGTTTATTGAAATTACTATCAAATGTCATGTGGAAGTTTGTTTTCTATATTGTTATTCTATTAGGTATAAGAAGTTTTGGTATATATGTTTTGACTATTTATTTCCATGCTATAAAGGTTTATACATACTTCTTTTTTGTTGGTTATTAGTCTGCGGTATATTGGTATTATGATGGATTCTGGGATATTCTGGATTTTTGGCACTGTGTTGGATTATTTTGTTATTTAGAATATGCTGGATTTTTCAGCGTTCTTTCTTAATTTGCTGCACTTTGTTCTCTCATTAATGTGTTAAAATTTTGTTTGTGTTGGATTTTTGGTTTCTCTAAAACTCTAGATTAACACAATACAATAATGTGCACGATTTTAATGCCGCGGTTGGGTTTTTTGTTTTTTTAAGATGTGGTAGAGGGTATTGTACTTGATTTGTGTATTTCATTGGATTTTGTTGTTATATTGGATTTTTATATTTGCTTACAAAAACTTAAGAGAGTTTAAATTTTAATAAATTTTACATTCAAATTAAAGAGAAATACTGTTCATTGTTTCGGTCTATTTTTTTTAAAAATAATATCACATAAAAAATTAAATTATGTACGTTTCAATAAAGTGGAAGAAATTTGAAAAAGATTTCACAAATTTTTTCCCCAAAACTTTATCTCAAGCATTAACTTATAAGGAAGACAATATTTGTTTTTTTTACATAATTTTTAAGGTTTAAGGAACAATACTTGTAATACATAATTTTCAAGTGTCCTATATTATTTTAAAATGACTAAACTTTTTCATAATTTAATATATATATATATATATATATATATATATTTAAAAACGTTATACCATATAAACAAACATTTTATTCTTTTTAATTTGAGTATGATGTTACTATATTTTTTTAGAATATAACATGTTACGTGATTACTAGTTTTTATATTCCTTGCAACATCAACAACCCTCTAGTATGTGTGTGTATTTGCGCTACGCACACGCACACACATATATAAGTAGGTAGGTAGAATCAAATACACCATACTCTTAAAAAGGGGTGTCAATCATATCGGGTTAATATGTTGCGGGTTAGTGGGTTGAGATGTGCAACCCGAACCCGGTATATATTATTATTTGTGTCAAAGATTTCAACCTTAACCCGCACACACATAAGTTTTGGTCCACTAGAACACAACCCGTTTAACGCATTTTTTAAACGAGTTAAACATGTTGACGAGTTATAAGCTGATTCTTGTGTTGAAAGCGAGTTATCGCTAACATGTTTTTGGTGAATATAAATGGGACAAGTAGATAATATGGTGTGTCAAAACTAACATACTAATAACTGGGTTAGAAATAGATAAAACGTCTCATAAAAATAAAAAGTTGTAAGAAGGGTATCAAATGAACTCCGATTGACATCATTCAAGCGACATCGCAACCGTCTCATTGAACTTTACAATATGAGATTTTAGGTTATGGCTTGTAGATTTTAGAATTTTTGTTTATATAATTGTCTTTTTATTAGCATTGTGTCATTTTTGCGACTCATTAAGTCTTTTTTTCCTTAACATTGTGTTATATTTTTCGGTATCGTGTTATCTTTTTGCTTGACATTGTGTCATTGTACAATATTTTAGGAGATTTTGTAGGATATCTTTACCCAAAACCATGTAAAAAGGAAACGAAAACAAAATATAAAAATTCCTTTTTTAATACTTAAATGGGTTAACGGGTCAACCCGAGCTCGACTTATTTTTGATACGGGTCAATTCGAACCCGACCTGTTTTCTAAACGGTTTGTGTTAGTCGATCAAAAACCTATTTTTTGTGTCGGGTTTAGGTCGTGTTAGTCCATCAAAAACCTATGCTTTTGTGTCGGGTTTTGGTTGTGTTAAAAATTGCAGCCCCTAACTTGTAACCTAAGAAACGTAGGAAACGATCGTGAGACTAAGTTTTAATTCAATGACAAGTTAGTAAAAAGCCCGAAGGGGTGGATAGGTAAAATTGGTATAGCTTACCATTGTTGACTTTTTTCAAGTTTCTCCATTTAATTTAAACAGGCTTAACTTTTTTATAAGACATTCTTTTTTAAAAAAAAATTATACCATAAACTGAGCAATTTTTCTCTTTGATATGAATATGCTATAGATATACTTTATATGATTAAAAAAGGTATAATCACACCGTGCGTGTAATTGTGTTATTATACATTAACATGGTGTTGACATGTGTCTATGTTTGGATAATTGCGCAAATAACTGTGATGTTATACCATTTGTAGAGTGTTAATGTGTGTCTGGTCTAGATAAATACGCATATAATAGCGTTCTTATACCTTTTATATGGTGTTTTCATGTGCCAAGTCTAAATAAGTGTGTTGTTAGATAACATCTTAGTTTTTGTAATCTAAAATCTATTTTATTAAATAATTAGAAAAATTATATTAATATTAAGCTTATATAAAAAAAAATGCTCGATATTATAGATAGTTTTTTTTAAAATATAATATCATAAAATCGTTGACTACATTATTATTTTTAAAAGAAATTATACTATAAAATTGAGCATTGCTTTCCTCTTTTAAGACTGGTGGGTGTGGTTTCGGGGAGCCGACACGAAGGGTTTCCGTCAGGAAACACCACCCCCCAGTCTAGATTTCGTTGAGCTCGGGGACTCACCCCCTTCTGCCCCGATTTGCTTTTATTGTTGATGTTTGTTCATTAGTGGGGAAGGTTGTGAAGGAGAACTAGGGGACGAGGGAGATGATGGGATGTAAAGATGATATAAAGATGGGGAAAGGAATTCCACACACCCATAGTCTAATATAACCACAACATTTGATATACTTCTATGTATATATTTATGGGCGTCCGGGGGTAAAAGTGAAAGTGCACTAATTTTAACATTGTTTTACTAATTTGTGAAAATAACGTTAAAAGTGGGGTGATTAATCATGCATCATGTGGTGGCGTTGATAACTGAAAGACAAAGGGTACATGCACTAATCGGCGTTTGTCTCAATTACTGAGTGTTATGTGTCTTATGTCCAATGCTTGATGCAAAACTACTATCGAGCAGGAGGTCTTACTAGAATCAACCTCTTTTTTCCTATGGGATAGAGGTAAGACTGTCTACATCTAATCCTTCTCAGACTTTATCTTAACTTTGGTATTGATGGGATATATGATATGATTTGATATACTTCTATAATTTATTTTCACACACCCTCTAATATTTATCTGATTTTTCAGCATAATTTGACCGTTGAACATGGAAAACTAGGTGTGTGGCAGACTTGAATAGAAACAATGTTTTCTTTTCCAACTCAATGCAGGTTCCTCTATATTTCCTATAAACTTATAAATATAATTTAAAATATCTTATATACTTTTTTTCTTCTTGATAACCGGGTTTATACTTAAATTTCCTATAAACTTATAAATATAATTTAAAAAATCTTATATACTTCCAGAGTCCGAATTGACATGATTAGCAAAACTAAAAGACTAATAGGTTAGGGGAGAAACGATTACAAACTTATATCAAGTAGGATATAACAAACACCCTCCCTCTCATGCCCTTTTTAACACTTGACACCAAGAACAACATCAACAAAGAGCATGATAAGATGTTTTGTGACGAAAATAAAAATAACAATTTTTCTTCTCTACCTCACAACCATTAATTCCACATGATATATTTTCAATTGTTTTATGTTCTATGTAAGGCGTAGGGTATAAGGCGTGATTGCTTGCCACCTCATCATTCATACCATATTAGCTATGAAGGAGGGAGGGGGGGGGGGGGGGGGGGCAGGGGTGAGAGGGGATAGCCAAAGGAATAACGAGCATTAACGGATGAAATACGAAAAAAGTTAAATAGAGGGGGGCAAAAAAGATAAATAGAGAGGACACTGTTGGAGGCTTTAACCTATACCTTGGTTGTTAAAGGGTGAAGCTCCATTGCTTATATGACATTAATGTGTTGACATGACAGTCTAAATTTATAATTAAAAATCCAGTTAAATGTTATTTTAGTCATTGTGGTTTGTGTTATTTTGTCAGTTTAGTCCAAATATTTTATTTTTTGCCTGTCAGTTATATATAATTTTGTTAACTAGAAGGGCAATTCGGCTATATAAAATGATCGGATTGCTCTTTACATTAACAAAAAATGAATGAATTTAACCCAGTGGACTAAAATGACAACAATGAAACCTTTTTGGACGCGCAGACGAAAAATAAAACCTTTGTGCTAGACTAACAAAATTGGCCTAACCAGAGCGACTAAAATGAAATTTAACTCATAAAAATTAATGAAAAAAAACTATTTAAATTAATAAGTTATTCCAAGATATTTTACCTTATTGTCCAGTCTTTTAACTGACTTAAGAAGGTTCCAATATTCAAACGTAATCAAAACATCATCACCATCACCATTACATAAAACCACCCCCATCTCCCAAAGTCATTGATTAAGTCATTGTTTAATCAAATATCTCTAACCCCTACCTCATACAATGAAGTCCCCAAATGTTGAAATCATCTCAGACTGCTTCATCAACCCCAAATTCATATCAGAAGAAGCAAAGAAACCCATTTACTTGTCACCATGGGATCTCATCATGATTTCTGTAAACTACATTCAAAAGGGTCTCCTTTTCCACTTACCAGAAAATCAAGATTTCTCCATAACCACCTTCTTGGACGACCTCAAACACTCTCTTTCCGCAACACTTACTCATTTCCACCCACTCGCCGCCCGTCTAGCCACCGTAAAAAACCAAAACCCGCCTTCTATAACCGTCTTTCTAAACTCTGAGAATAGCCCCGGAGCTAGATTTATCCATTCGTCTGTTAATTTATCCGTGGTGGATATCCTTACACCCACGGACGTGCCGTTGGTTGTTCAGTCGTTTTTCGATCATCACCAAGCGGTCAATAACGACGGTCACGAGCTCTCGTTGCTGTCTGTAAAAGTGACAAAACTTGTAGACGGTATCTTTATAGGATGCTCCATCAACCACATGTTAGTTGATGGAACATCGTACTGGCATTTCATTAACATGTGGTCAGAAAGGTTCAAATCTAAAGGGCAAAACAGTCATTTTGATTTAACTCACATTTCACGTCCTCCTATTCTGGACAGATGGATCCCCGCAGGATCCGATCCGATTGTCACGCTCCCGTTTACCCATGAAGATGAATACATCAATAGGCCAGACCACCCGATGTTGAGGGAACGAATCTTTCGCTTCTCGTCGAATTCGCTCGCTAGACTCAAGGCGAAAGTGAATTCGGAGTGTGGTACGACAAAGATTTCCACTTTACAGTCGCTCTCGGCCCTCGTGTGGAGGTGCGTGACACGCGCACGGCGGGTTCCAGCCGATCAAGAAACCGGTTGCATGATGGCTGTTAACAACAGAAGCAGGATATCCCCACCTATGCCTGAAGATTACTTCGGTAATGTTAAGCACATGAATGAACCTAAGTTATTTTTTTATTTTATTTTGTGGAATTTTTTTTATAAGTAGTTTTGAAATAGTGTGATTAGATTATAGAGTATCATTTTTAATTTTTTTTATAGATGGGGTTTATGAAAAAGGTTTTAAATAGTACCTCATGTAATCACATTATTTCAAAATTACATGTTACTAAAAAATAGTTCATGTTTGTGTGCAAATATATATATAGGATAAAGATAAAATGAAAACCCTGAATTTTGAGAAAACCCTAAAAAAAACCCAACATCCCAACTTTTTTTTTTGAAAAAAATAACACATGTAACATACGTGTTTTTAAGAGTTTTGGGCAAAAAAAAAAAAAAACAAAAAAGCGCCGAAGGAATATTTAAAAAAAAATAAACAAAATTTCAGCAACTAACGTGTGTTAGACAAAGATGCTGAAACTTGTTTATTTTTTTAAAAACATCCCTTCGGCGCTTTTTTTTTTTTGGCCCAAAATTCTTAAAAACATGTATATTACATGTGTTATTTAAAAAAAAAAGACGGGAGGTTGGATTTTCTAGGGTTTTCTCAATTTTTAGGGTTTTCTAACCTTACCATATATATATATATATATATATATATATAGAATCCACTAAAAAGTAGATTTTGTCTAAGTAGCATAAGAAGGATTGTGATGATGACATGTGGTATTCCTTGTAACCAGGAATAATGACATTTTGGTACTAAAATATTTTGGTCCTTATAAGTAGGAGTGTGAAAATGATATGTGACACCTCTTTTGTTTTCTAAAAAATACAACAAAAAACCAGTACAAAAAATTTAGCAAAAAAAATATAGTATAAAAAAATATAGCACAAAAAAATTCAGCACAAAAAATTCAGAAAAAAATTGAAGACAAAAAATTTCAACACAAAAATATAGCACAAAAATGTAGTAAAAAATTCAGCACAAAAAATGTTATACAACATAGAAATACAACACATTTTTGTGGATTTTTTTAGTCGACATATTTTATATAGCAATATGTACTCATATTAAAGATAAAAAGACGCTCAATTTTATGGTGAAATTTTTACAAAAAAATAATGTCGTATAAAAAAGTTATGAACATTTAAAAAATGGGGATGGAATGTGCATGTGCCATGCATATGGAGAGAGAAAATCAATAAATAAGATTTTACCAAGATACCCTTACAACTCTTTTTTTTTCTACATTTTCATCTTAACCTTTGATTTGAAAAATGAATGGTTAAGATTTATTCTCATCCTACTTAGACAAAATCATCTTTTTATTTGATACCCTATTATATATATATATATATATGTTACATAATTTGAGATGAATGTAATTTAGCCTAACTAGGATCCACCAAATTTCAGGTAATATGGTTCAGACGGTGAAGGCAATAACAACAGTTGGGGAGTTGCTTGATCATGGTGTCGGGTGGGCCGCATTACGGTTGCACGAAGCGGTGGCGAGCCATGGTGATAAAAATATTAAGGAAGTGATGGAGGCGTGGATGAAGAGCCCGTTTGTGGTAAATGCGAGTGTGCATTTTGACAAAAATAGTGTACATATGGGGAGCTCGCCTAGGTTTGACATGTACGGAAATGAATTCGGATTGGGGAAACCATTAGCGGTTTTGAGTGGGTATGCTAATAAGTTTGACGGGAAGGTGACGTCCTATCCTGGAGGGGAAGGCAGAGGAAGCATTGACTTGGAAGTCTGCCTGTTGCCGGAACACATGGCTGCTTTTGAATCTGATGAAGAATTCTTGACTATTTTTAATGAATAATTATATTAATTAAATGTAATCTTTAATTTCACGACTTTAGTTAATGAAAATTTTCGAAGTTTTATAAAACATTTATGATTTTTATAGTATTTTTCTTATTTAGCTTTATACCTATTTTGGAAAAAGTTCAAATACATAGTTTTATAAAAATAGAAAGTCGTAGGAATGGTATTAGGCGAACTCCGATTGAACTCATTTTAATGGCGTTGCAGCCGTCTCGTTGAACTCTATGATCTTAGATTATACTCTATAGGTTTTAGCTTTTGGATATTTAGCTTCTAGATTTTAAAAACTTTTGTTAGATCACCGTGTCTTTTTATTTGACATTGTGTTTTTTTTCGTCATAATGTCTTTTTGCTATTCCTTTGTGTCTTTTTTCTTGGCATTGTGTTATATTTTTCGGCATTGTGTTATATTTTGTCTTGCATTGTGTTATATTTTACAATGCATTTTTTATACACTTTCTGGATTTAGTAGACTTTGTAGGATAATTTTATCCTACCTTTTAACCAGAGTTATACTAATTTATTCTTACCAACATAAACGATTTAATAGGTTAGTTGCAAAGAGTTAAGAGAGAGGTAACATTACACAAGACTAACATTTAATAAAAAGTTGAGTGAGTTTAAAAATAAAAAACTTTCACTAACATTAGTGGAAATTTGATAAATTTGGTTATATTTATTTTATGAAATGAAAAAAAGTTGTAATGAACTTAAAGATAGGTTTTGCTTTAGGATGTGTTGGTGAACACACCGGTTGTTGCGGTACTATAGTGGCATCTAAACGACATAGTAATAAGGCGTGGTTGGAGGCAATCGCTTAGAGACAGTAACTCAAACTGAAAACAGAGTCATGCCACGAGTAGAGAGAAAAGGGTGTGTGTAGATAACTCTATATTATAGAAACAATCTAATCTATTGCTAATTCTACACGGTTATCCACCATATGGGACTCAAACACTTGACCCAGTGGTATATCCAGGTTTTCTCCGTTAGTTGGGTCCAAGTGGGTTAGGTTAGAATGAGTGGGTCAAAACAGGTCACGCAGTAATATCCCACAACGTTATTGTGAAATCGTAAGGGTTGTATATATATATATTTTTATGTTTACAATGATACAATGACTCCTAAATATACAGAATAATCAAAGCTAAATATGGTACACTAACAATCCTATTAACAAGAAGATTATAAAGTGATTGCCTCAATATTAGCCAACAATATCATGGGATATTATCCCCACAGTTTGAGCCGTAGGTAAGCGAAGGCATAAACTGGATCGAAAGCGTTGAAACAAATGCTTCAGTAGTCCTTTAGTGAAGATGTCGGCGTATTGATAGTCGGCTGGAACATGAAGTACTTTGATTGTGCTGAGACAGACCTTTTCCCGAACAAAATGTATGTCGAGTTCAATGTGTTTAGTTCTTTGATGTTGAACGGGATTTTCAACAAGATACACTATAGAGATGTTATCACAGTAAATAATTGAAGCATGTCTAACGGGTATGTGTAGTTCATGCATTAGGTTTCGATTCCAGCTTAGTTCGGCTACGGTGTTGGCGGTGCCTTGATATCCATCTTCGGCATCGGACTGAGAGACAGCGGGTTGACGCTTAGTAGACCAAGAGATGAGATTGTCACCCAAGTAAACGAAGTAGCTTGATGTTGAGCTTTATGAGTTAGGGCACCTGGCCCAATCGGCATTGGAGTATGCCATCTGCTTAGTGGATGAGGAAGGCGTGAGGAGAAGGCCTTATGAAATGGTGTCCTTGATGTAACAAAGAATTCGTTTAAGGAGCTAAAAATGGGGTTCACGCGGGGCCTGCATGAAGAGGCACACTTGTTGAACCGCATAGGATATACGGGTCGAGTGATGGTGAGGTATTATAGATAGCCATCCAAGCTTCAAACCAACTTCGACTGAGGTGCTAACACTTTTACAATTTGACATGTTCGCTCGTTTCAATATATCCGCTGCATATGTTGACTATGAGAGAAATAGGCCATTATGTTGCTTCTGGACAGCGATGCCAAGGAAGTGATGTAAAGGACCAAGGTCGATCATCCTGAACTAGGTAGACAAGGACTAATTGTTCTTCAACAAGGAATCACTCGAGGTGGTCAAATTAATGTCGTCCACATACAACAATAAATACGCCATCTGATCACCGTGATGGTATATAAATAGCGACGTGTTGCAAACACTGCTCTTAAAACCACACTTCAAAATGTAGTTAGCAAAGCGTTGGTGCCGCACCCTTGGAGCTTGTTTCAACCCATAAAGTGATCGATTAAGCTTGCACACATGTTTAGGGTGTGTATGTCAAATGAAACTCGGTGGATGGAACATGTATACTGTTTCCTTTATATGGCCATGAAGAAAAGCATTTTTAACATTCATTTGATGAATAGGCCAACTGTTGGATGTAGCAAGAACGAGGACAATGCGAATGGTAGTCGGTTTGACGACGGGACTAAAAGTCTCATCACAATCAACACCCCACTGTTTGACTTTTTCCATTAACTACAAGTCTTGCTTTGTGTCATTCCAACGTCCCATTAACGTGGAACTTTTGCTTAAATAACCACATGCAATGAATCACAGGTGCGTTCATAGGTCATGGAACGAGTTCCTAAGTATTATAAGCCAAAAGGGCTTCGTATTCATTAGCCATAACAATTTTCCAGTTAGGGTCGTTAAAGTCAGCTGAGTACGAGGTTTAAAAATTCTAGATTGTGATCGTGTTTGCATTGGGTGAATAGAGGTTGTGAAAGGTGGTGCTGGCTGATGAACAATAGAAGCGGTAGGATGTGTAGGTGGGTTTGGATACATTGGGCTGGAATGAGAGAGTGAGACCGATGGGTTCGTGTGTTGTGGCTGTGTTGGGCCTGGTGGAATTGGTGACCTAGTACATGGTGAGGCACTTGAAGACCAGCAGACCGAGGGCCAGTGTGTGGCGAGTGAACTAGGCTAGATTGAGCTTGGGAAGTGGACTGAGTAAAAAATATTGTTGACGGGTCGAGGAGTGGGTGCACATGTTGAGGGTGAGACAGGTTTGCGAAGGGAATTTGCGTTTTTCAATGGTGATGTGACGTGAAAAGATAGTTTTGCCGGTTATTATCTCCAGGCAACGATAACCTCGATAGTTGGCCGGGTATAAGGGCAAGTTTGTGTGGACGAGTGGATGAAAGATTGGGTTGGGTAGCATAAGCACCCAAACACTCGAAGGTGGTCATACGCGTAGGTACACAAAGGATGTTGGAGTTTGATATTGGTGAAGTTTTGTGGGTAAAATGTTATGTAGGTAAGAAGCCATGTGAAGGGCTTCAACCTAAAACGTACCGGGTGTAGTTTTGCATGAGTGAGGAGGGTAAACATGATTTCCTTTATGCGACGAATCATGCATACCATTTTGATTTGCAAAATTTCTAAATTGTTGTTGTTAAATTCATCTCCCATGTCACATTGAAAGGATTTTATGGGTAAATGAAATTGTATTTTAACAAACTGATGAAAATGAGTAAATTTAGTAAATGTCTCATATTTAAACTTCAAAGGTTATACCCATGACTGAAGTCATTCGTTAAAACCATGTAATAATTGTAACCGACATGACTTAATATGGGAGATGTCCAAAATCACAATACAAAATAGCAAATGGTATGAAAGTACGAGTTGTAGAATCAACAAATGGCAAACATTAATGTTTAGATAACTAACAACATTGACAAACAAAAGATAAATTTGTTTAATTGAAGAAATGAAACTAAGAAACTCCACAAATGGCAAGCACTTATGTTTAGATAACTATCAAGATTGACAAACAAAAGATAAATTTGGTTAATTGAAGAAATGACACACTTTGAACTAAGAAACTCCTAACGGGTTGACCCATGCGTCTAAGTCGGTTTTGCCAAACGAGAGAGTCTTTGCTGGAAGTGATGTGTTGGATATGGTCTATAAAAACTCACTCATTTTACCCCTAAACTAGACACTCTAAGTTTTAAATTTATAAACTAAGACTCTCTAAAACCTAGACCACACAACCGACAAGTGTACCGGTCAAAGTAATAAAGCTTAAGTAAGTCCAAGTATCGAACCCACGAGACTCCACTAATTACGATTACTAGACTCGACTACTATTAACTAAACTGACTCGACTAATTTGTTTTGTTGTTTAGGGAGGGGGGGTCTAACAAACTACTAAATATAAGTAAATTAATAACTAGATTGACAAACGAATTCAGATGATGAGAAACAAACTACCCAGGTCAGATTCCTACACATGATTGACAAGTTTTTATTGGTTATGGAACTATTGCGGAAACTGGGATCTTAAAATACTAAACTTAATGGATAACCTAAAAAACTCTTGACCCTTCTCGAGAAGAAACCTATGGAAACCTAAAAACCGTTAAACAACCGGTTATGAGGATTCCCTAATGGGCTTTCCAAAAGAACAAAGTATCAAAACATGATAACATCTTAAACCAAAAGAACAAAGTATCAAAACATGATAACATCTTTGACCTGGGCAGTGATTATAAGTTTAGCCTAACATAGTCATCTTAAAAAAAGAATATAAGCAAAACAGGTTCACGAGACATGGTCTATAACAATGGAATGAATGAACAAAAAAACTAGATAAAACCCGATAAGTCTTCGATCCCACACTTTAAAGCTTTCACCTTTAGCTCTTGATCTCCCAAAATAACCTTAAAGCAGCTTCGTTCGTCCTCAGGGTTGTAAATCCGTCCTAGTTCAGTTCTCTCCATAATAATTAGGTTTTTTTTTATTATAACATGATGATCCCAAAACCTAACAACGATCCTGCTACGAACAAGGTCCCCTCATGCGACGCGAGGGTATTGATGCTTCTGTTCGCGCGACGCGACAAAAGGTTTTGACCGCCTTTGACTTTACTCCTCTCGTGTGACGCGAGAGTGATGCCTATTCCCTGTTGCGCGACTCGACATGGTCGTTTCTCTGATTTCGTTTCTCGTGATCCACCCGATCACAAAAAATCCGTCTGAGGGCTTGGTTTATCTCATATATACTCGTTTTCAGCTCCTTTCTCCTCTAGATCCCTGCAAAACACACACAATACGATAATATACAAAACCAAACACAGAACGAAAATAAAGTACACAGTAACCATACAAACAATACACTGATGAGAGACGTAATTAACATTACATCAAATATCCCCACACTTACTCTTTTTTCGTCCATGGAAAAGAATGATGCAATGGAATCATAATCAGGTTTACACCGGGTTTGAAAAATTAGATTACGTAGCTTTAAGATCTAACCGCGTGTTAATCGCGATTGCAGGTATACATGTCCACTTAAACCCAACACCGATTTCCAAGCCCTTATCATGTGTTGTTTTCTAACAGATTTGGGAATGGAAACGGAATATCCTTTTGGTCCTCTGCGAAAAACACCTTCCTTATCATGTGTATTTAATTTAAGTGCAATTAGTCAACCTAGGGTCTCACACATTTGTTAGCTTACCATACTTAGCATTCTGTATATTTAGGAGTCTTTGTATCATTGTAAACATCTTACGATTTCATAGTAGAATGACACAATTTTTATGCTAAATATTACAAAGTGATTGCCTCAATATTAGCCAATAATATCGCGGGATATTGACTAACAATCATAACGGGTCTAGCCGAATTTGAAAATCATGGTTTGAATCAGAAAACAAGTTAAATATTTGCTCGATCATCATGGCGTTGTTTTCATTCACCGACTTATGTAGCCTCTTTGTTAAGTCTGTTTTTTTCTTCTCTAATAAATTCAAACTTCAAATCCTATTGTTAAGAAATACAACCACCAAATGGCTTAAATATGTACAAATAGAAAAAAAAAACTAGTGTACCTTGATACAACTCAAAGAATAATACAATTGAAGGACCATACCTTGATACAACTCAAAGAATAATACAATTGAAGGACCAAATGGCTTAAATATCATTATTAAGAAATACAACTACCAAAAGGCTTAAATATGTACAAAAAAAAACCACCTAGTTTACCTTCATATAACTCGAAGAATCATACAATTGAAGCAATATCTTGGTTTGTGAATTATTGTAAAATTCCAAGAACAATAACTGATTCATTGTATTGTCAAAACTAAACAACTGATTTTTGTCAAAATATGTAAACTAATTGTGAAACCCTTTCCCATTAATTATTAATCCAAAAAGTTAAAAACAAACACAAGGAATTGAGGCAGTGAACATACTCATGAGGATGAGATATTGAAAATTTTGAATTTTGTATTTTGTATTTCAACAACTTACACCAATAAGACATCAGACCTGTAATATCAACCATGCTACCACAAAAGCATTCAATTTTGGAAGAATGGATTGATTTTGGTTAGGTGTTAGGGCTTGCACCTTTGGGCTTTGGAAATTAATCTAGGGCACGGGGACTGTTCAAAATACGGATGGGGGCCTAGACAAGATTTAGATTATCCGTAGTGATCATGTGAATGTAAAAATAAAGTGCATTCTGGTGCTCCGATTCTAGAGGGATGGATTCCGACATGATCCGACCCGTTCCTCAGTAGAATACAAGAAAGATTTCCAGTTTACAGTCGCTCTTCGCCATTCAGTGGAGGTGCATGACACACGCCTGAATTAAGGTAGAATTCATGAAGAAGCGATAGTAGTTAGTATCACTTATGTGTGAGAAGCGATACTAACCGTGTAAGTGACTAGAGGCGGGTAGGAACATACTTAGACATGCATCTAGGGGTGTAAACAAGCTCAGAGAGTCGATAGCTACTTGTGATCGGCTCGGTTAAAAGCTCGAACTAGCTCGAGCTTGAAATAGAGCCCGTTTTGTTATCAAGCTCGAACTCAAGCTTCAAATACAAAGCCCATATAGGCTCGCAAACCAAAATGAGTCCAAACAAAAATTTAGTTTTTTTATATATAATATAATGATAATGATGGTTATTTATAAACCACTTAAACCCAATTCTAAAAAGTCCAGGTGGGTTTCAACTTAGGCCCACAAAACGAGCTCGACGTAAGCTTTGCTCATTTAAGCGATCTTGAAGCTAGCTCGAGTTTAAATAAGTAGGACTTGAACCGAGCCGAGTTCAAACTTCATAAAAACATCACGAGCCGAGCGTGAGCCTGGTCGGGCTCAAGCTTGGCCCGAATTGTTTACACCCCTACCTGCATCTAACTATAAATAATACTTGTTTAATTCATTTGTAGTTGATAGTTTGAGATACGCGAGTCTTTAACCCCAGGGGAGCTCACCTAGGGGGTTGGCATGCTGCTTAAACGTTGAGATGTAAACTGGATCTTTTGGCATGTAATCCATGATAACTATGAATGAAACGAGTTTCTGCATCTATCTATTCTATTTATGTTTATGTTTGTATTTGTTTAACTCACATGCTCCCATCTCTACACAATTGATGTATCCGGAGTGAGGTTTATTATATTATACGATCCGTATGCGCTAAAATTGGTATGATGCTCATTTGGACTCACTTCACCATCAAGTAGATATCCAGGTGACTCGATGGGTCCAACCTCACTAGAAGGGTCCGACTGTACGACCAAATATGTCTCTCTTCCTTTATTAGACCCTTTACATGAAACCACATGCATCATGCCAGGAGCAAAATTCCTGGTATACTTCAAAATACCTTTGACCGTACCTTTGACTTTGCTTTTATCCGGGCTTCCCTTACGCATTTCACTTGGGACTCTCTTCTAATCCAACTTTCGTAACCTGACCTGGTGATAGGGAAGTATCCTCCATTACCAACTTCACCTGGATCCCCTTCTTGTTCGTAGCCCTAACATTTTCTCATGGAGAATCGCAATCTCCATCAATAGTTCTACTTAAGAGTTCCTGATTTAACTTTGTCATTCTGGGGTCTCAGGCTTCTATGAAACAGTGAACAGACCTTACGGAATCCCCTCTTAACCATGTTTCTTGATTTTGGTTTGTTACCCTATAGACTTTTATCCGTGCTGCTTAACTCATTTGGGATGATTCTAACCTGGTGATACTAGTCACTGACTTCTGTGTTTATGCACCTTGTTCTTCCCTTTTCTTGGATCCGAAACTTGTGCTACATCTGCACCCGGGTGGTGAACCCATATGCTAGTCTCTCTTTGCCCTTTAATATTCAATTAGTTCAAATGATCAGGTGGTAATTTTTTTTGAATTCTCAGAAAATTTACCTACTCTTATTGATCAAATTCTTTAGATTAAACATAATAGAAACAGAAGATTAGAACTCATGTATCAGACTGATGAAGATTAGGATGTTACTCCATAGATCGGGTTCCCCTTTTGGTTTTCATCAAACGTAATTTTCTTCCAGAGTTTGTAAATGTTGTACGCAACTTTGGTAACCTTGTTAACCCCCTCTTTGTTGTTTTCATTTTAGGTAAACTGAGATCCATATCCATATCAAGAATCGAGAAATCATCACTTTCATTTTCGTCTGTTGAAAATGTTATCTCCTTCATCGTAAGTGAATTGACTACCCATCAATTGAAGTTCACCGTCCATGAGTTTGACAGAATGCTGGGAATGAATTTTCTAAAAATGAGTGTCACATGAATGAATAATTACTCAAGAAAAGAAAACAATTTTACTTGAACTTTATAATCGAGAAACCAAAGCTTGGTGGTGGGATTTGAATTGGAGTGGTTAGGGTTTTGGGGAGCTTCTCTTAATGAATTTAGTGAGTCATGTGCAGTTTTGAGACACTTTTCAAGATTTTTTTTTTCTAAAATCTCAATGATTACCGCAACTTTTCCCACCACGTACTTTTTGGGGGATTTTTAAACAAAACTATAATTAATTTATGGTTTCAACAATATATTTGTAAAAAAAACTAATTAACTTAACTTTGGTTTTTTTTTATAAAACTTTATAATAAATCTACTTAAAGCAGTACATAAATTAATAAAAAGTATAAAACACATACGTACGATTCTTTGTATAAACGTAGGATTTTCATGCTTTGATGTATTACTTGAAGGTTAAACACTTTACCATGTTTTGTGTAGATTATTGTGTTACATTAATCTATATGTGAATTGAAAGTGAATGTGAATGTGTATTTTTTGGCTCTTGTCATGACCGGGTCGAAATTGGATTAAAGTCTCCTAAATGTCTAACTACATTTGGGAGAAGACTCCACACGCAGCCTAGCAGCCCTTGGGGCCGAGGAGAATGAAAATAAAGGGCCATGTATCCTTACTATATGTTTGGATAAAGATCGAATGTAAAAAACGGGTCATGTATCCTTACTATATGTTTGGATAAAGGTCGAATACAAAAGGGTCATGTATCCTTACTGTTCGTTTGGATAGAGGTCGATGAGATCGGTGTCACTTATTTCGTTAAATATAATGGTTTTCGCAAAACTTTATTAAATGAAAAAAGGTATTTTGTAGGTGTTTATATTAATCTTACGGTTATATTTGAAAAAATGCGCAATTTAAATAAAATTTATATACTTTATAAAACCATATGGACGAATTTTTATATGTATTAAATAACATAGAGACACAAGATCAAAGTATTTTATTTTTTCTGGGTAAATAATTTGATGTGACTAGATACTCAAGTGGATGAGGTATTAAACCATAGGAACTCAAGGAAAATGGATAAATGGACATTTTATAAGTTTAATTAATTGTGTTAGTGGTAGGGAATCAAGTTGTAGTGCTTTTTAAATGATGGGGACTCAAGAAACGAAACTCACAAAATAGGGACCCAGGAAACGAAATTCGCAAAATAGGGACTCAAGTGGACACCACCCATTGACCTCAGGGACGCAAATTGTAGTTTACTCTTGAATATATGATCGAGATTTTATCTACCGTAGTCTAGAGCTGCTTCACCGGGTGCTCGGATTCATCCGATCGATTTTTTTTTGCGAAGGGAAGTTGAAATGTATAATGGTAGTTGAGGAAGATGTCATTCTAATCGTGGTTAAAGATTTATATAAACTAGGGAAATGTGTGATAGTAGCTGTGGAAGATGAACTAGCATGAGGGTCAAGGTTCCAAATATGATATGAAATAAAAAAAAGTGTGAAGGATCATGCTTGAATGTTTTCTTTGTGATTTTAGAGACGATTATGATGATGATTGATGAATCCTATGAAATACTAATATGCATCTTTGAATGTTATTACGCATGAATCATATTGTATCTTAGAAACCATGAATCTTGTTTAGAGATTTCTAAAAAAATATTTTAAATCAAAGAAAGTTTGTAAGACATAAGTTCGTGTGAAAATTAATTGTCTTGATAACATGATGAATTCTAGTTGCTATGTTCATTATGTAGATTCTTTTTTGACATAATTTCTAGTATATTTAAAATAGAAAATGCAAGAATAATACAACATAAACATACCAAATGCAAGAGATGATGTAATGAAGGGATAGACACACTTTCTCCTTAGTTGAAGGTTGCTTGAAAATGGAGAGATGATGATGGTGTAACGCCTCACGTTTTCCATACTTTCTATTTATAGCAAGCTCGTGTTGCAATTCTATTTTCGGAGATATTTGCATTCGTAAATGTTGTAATCGAGACTTGAATTATAATGGAAATATACATTTTGTCCCTATACTTGTTATACATATTCCTACAATACATACACATGATATGCATACTCGAAAACATGACATACTTGTTAATACGTGACTTTATGCTTAATATAAACCTTCTACGTGATATCTATACTGGATCTCGATCCCTTGATGCATACACATACATTATAACATATTACCTATGCTCATGATACCATAATACACCTTAAAATGTCATAAATTATCTTTAAAAATGGTCTAAACTCGTCACCTTGTAGCAAAACAACAAAAAAACAACATTTGCACCCGGGCCAGGTCCTTACGGACCGCAAGGGGGAACCCTTACGGTCCGCAAGGGGTGCTGGGCGGGTCAAAATTGTTTTGGCTCGCGAATTTGCACGAATGCGGGACTAAACCACTCACCCAATCACCTCTAAACCTCATTAAGACTCACCCAACACCCTCCTAACTCTTCCCTATAAATACCAACCCTATTCCACACCATTTCCACTTTCCAAACTCCATCTAATCTCACTCAAACACTCTCAAATCATCTTAAGAACATCCTTGAACAGAATTTCAGGCAGATTGTACCACCTTCACAAAAGTGAGCATAACTTGCTCAAATCTTAGTCTTTTTACTTGATTCTTCTTTCATTTTACTTGGATAATCTTTAGGGTTGAATCCAAGGATTCTCCATGGAGATTCCAGACCAGGAAGTGCCCCTAAAGTGTCCCAAAACTTTCTGTTTGTTTTCAAACTCTTTCAAAACTTGTTTAAGTTTATCAAACTTGAGTCTAACTCATCTCAAACCTATGTCCGAATGCTTACAACACTTCTTGTGGTTGGTTAGGCTTAAAAACAAGGTCGAGACATGCAAACAAGGGGATTTATCCTTACAAACTTTCTGTTTTCATAGAGCTTCAAAGCTCACAAGTGGTGCAAGTTCATAACTTGTTCATGTGTGTCCACCATGGTTAGCCTTGGCTATTCTAAACTTCGAGACCACACATCACTTGATGTTCTCTTAGATTAGTTAAGTATTAGCTCATTTGTACGTTCATGACCCTCCTTGTTGTCTATGACAACTTGTGTAGTGGTAAATCTCATAAAGAGGTTAAATGGATGTTTATCATCCTACCTCCATGCTCGACTTACTTGAATACTTAGAGGTACCAAAGTGGATGGTTCATCCTCCCACCTCCTACATGATCTTACATGACTATGTATATATTATGGACTATAATATAATTCTAAAAAACCGAAACCTTGATAACGGCTTAGTAATCATCTATCGACTTATTAAGTTTATTACTAAAGTACGTAGTTCCTTGTCACGATTCTAATAGGTCTCGAACCTATGAAACCATATCAACCCCTTTTCCGGGTCATCATAGTGTCAAGAACAAGTGCTATGTCTTAGTGAATATTTTCATACATAATACTTTAAATTCCGCAATCTCGCTCGAATAATCCAAATCTACCGTTACACTACTAACTAATACCAATGTTCTTCTTGTAGAAGGACAAGGTGCCAAACTCTAAACAGCACAACAAAGCTCCTGGGATTTCTTAAGTGGAACACTTAGCAAAACCGTGAGTACACTCGACCCATTTACCATTTTAATCACTTTTGGGTTGTAACATGTTTACCTATCAAAATACACATATCACGAACTCATACTTTACATGCTCAATCCTTATACATGAATACTTGTTATGCCTAGATACATGCTTGATTATACATGCGTGATCATTAACTTAGCTAGCCCAACTTATCATATATAACGCTATAGGAGTAGCACGCCGCCCATCAGGGTTATGTTAAGATTATCATTCTCATTTTAGTCTTGTCACTTTTGTGGCAAGGGAAGCTCAATCTAGTTAAAACTTTTGTTGAAACTCGGGGTTTGATCTAGTATTGCATGATTATTATGAACTTTGCTTACAATTACCATGTGGATTCGAGTTATACGTTTTATACTTATGCTATGTATCACCAAACTTGTGTACTCGCCTTTGCTTTAGCATTGAACTCGTATTTTTAACATGTTATAGGTTGATGAAGATGTTGCCATGAAATTGGAGTAGTGATGATGCTTAGATACACATATAGACGTTAGGTTTATAAAATGTTGTATCAAATTTTGCCCTTTGTTATTTTCGTATTTGGAATTCGTTGTAATGTATGACAATGTTGTTATGAATGAAATATGGGTTTTATTTAAATATTGTCACCAATTAGTATTTATGAGCAATGAGCAATCTATTTCGTCCCGCCTCGATGTTTCCATCATCGGTTGGGGTGTGACAGATGGTGATTATAACAACCTAGCGTAACCGCACCATGATATTATTCGCTTTGGCAGCAAACACGCCTTTAGCGCTCGCCCCTCACAGTTTTTAAAACGCATCATGATGGTGAAGGTATCCAGCCCCTTATAAAGAAGCCTTTGTTCCTCTTCACAACCGATGTGAGATATCACAATCCACCCCCCTTAAGGGGTCCAACGTCCTCGCGGGACCTGGCACCACCGGTCCTGCCCTGGCTTTGATACCATCTATAACAGCCCAGCATAACGCACCATGATATTGTTCGCTTTAGCAGCCAACACGCCCTCAGCTCCTGCCCCTCACGGTTTGTAAAACGCGTCATGATGGTGAAGGTATCCAGCTCCTCATAAGGAAGCCTTTGTTCCCCTTCACAACCGATGTAGGATATCATAATATAAGATGTAAGTCCCACATCGGTTGAGGAGGAGAACGAAGCCTTTCTTATAAGGAATGAAAACCTTTTCTAGCAAGACACGTTTTTCCTGGGCGAGCAGCTCGTCGGGTGGACACAAAACGTGAGTTACTGGATGGGCAACTGATGTGCTAAAAGTAGTTTAATGTAAACAACTAAAGTTAACCTAAATCTAGACTCAAAGTAATACTCTAGACTTGTTAAGACTCGACTACACTACTAACCAGAAAGTGAACCGATCGACTCTAGTCAAGTTAATTAAGCCCGGATATCGAATCCACGCGACTCTAGTTAATTACGCTAACGACTCTACCTAGACTTAGACTGACACATACATGACTAATTGTTATTTGTTGGGGGAGGGTAAATTGCAATTAAAGTAAAAACTAATTAACTAAGTTAACTAGAACACGATTTTAAAATGAAGGTTGAAATCAGTGATTGATAAACAACTACCTAGACTGGAATCCGGTTTAACTTGGAATGGATTTCTATCAGAACTAGCATGGTATGGAACCGGGATCCTAAGAGATATCAAAGAGGATCTCCCGACCCTTCTCAGGAAGAAACATATTGAACCCTAAAAGATTGTTATGCTCACTAGTTTGAAAGACTTCCTCTCGGTTATCTAACTTCTCAAAAAGCGCCTTAATTTGACTAACTACCTCTTAGCAAGTAAGCCTAAGGCAACTAAGGATATTAACTTAGTTTAATAGTCAAGAATATGGAAAGGGAACTAAAACCGGTTTCTCTCAAAACCTACTCCTAACTATTTACCAAATCTAGACCTACTAATAACCTATTACCTCTCAGTATCAAGGTTACTAGAATATCAAGTTCGAATTATCTTTTGATTACCATTTCTAAGGTTATTAGCCAATTCACCCAATAATTATCCGAACCCGTCAAGATTAGATAACTAACATAAACCTATTCTATGAAAGATGTTCATCAAGATTCATGTGAAACGAGTAAACAATCAATAATCAAAACAGGAGACGCATATAGACCAAATCAATATTCCAAAGTCGATTACTTTTCCAGAAAATCCATACACATGATAGAAACCAAATAAAAATCCACTCTTTATAAAAGTATCATCCTATCCTAGGTAGTAAAAAGAAATCTAGCCAGAAAACATGTCCAAGAAAATCGAAACACAAGTTTTAAAGTAAGAATTCATTGAGAAAGTAATAGAAACAAGAAAAAAAAAAGAAAAACTGGGAGACCAAACCCGAATAGTCTTCAATCCTACACTTCCTGCGTTCCTCGAATGATTCCCGTGATCTGAAAACTCCGAAAACTTGCTAAACAAGCTGCTAAGTTTGTCCAGAAAAGCACTAATTCGTAGTTGTGTTCTATTATGAAACTTATGATGTTTATATATGGTTTCAGCAACAATCCAACAACAACAATGATTCTGTCCCGACAAACCACCCCTTCGTGTTACGCGACGGGTCTTCATCATCCCCAGTGTGCGACGCGGCGCTTAAAACTCAGAAAACAATATTTTATTGGCTACGTGTTACGCGTAGCCCTTCTGCCTTGTGTGTCGCGTAGCGCGACGGCCTTGATTTTCCAGAACTCTTCGTTTTGCATTCCCGTTCAGCTACGACTCGTCCCGAAAGTTGTTGTTAACTCTTTTTTAGCCGATTATGACCATTTTCTTCTCTTTTTAGCAAACGGGACTTGCACAAGGAGAAACTATCAAAAGAAACCAATCTAACGATATAAAATAACCAAATCAATACGAAATATGCACAAACTCTACATGAAAAATAGATGTATTTTGCAATACATCAGCAACCCATTGGGGGCAAAGCGGAGAATATCTTGGCACAGTTTACTTAGGCTATTACAAATGGTATCAGAGCCAGGGGCCGGGCCGGTGTCCCAGCGAGGACGCTGGGCTCCCTAAGGGGGTGGAGATGTAAGTCCCACATCAGTTCAGGAGGAGAATGAATGCTTTCTTATGAGGGGGTGAAAACCTTCTCTACTAAGACGCGCTTTGCCTGGGCGAGCAACTCGTCTGGTGGAAACAAACTGTGAGTTCCTAGATGGGCAACCCATCATGGGCAAAGCAGACAATATCTTGGCATGGTTTATGTCACACCCCGAATTCCATGTGTATTCCGGTGGGCCCGGTGGGGAGTATCATGACGTACAGTTGATATCATCATAACCAATTACAACATAGGGCAACACAGCAGAAGGCATGGAGTAAAATATAAACTATTACAAACCAAAGTGTCCAGGAGTTCGAAACACAAATATACAATACGACTTGTAATAAGATCCACAGGCGGATCGGAAATAAACATACACAAAATGATAACAGACTCTGCAGGCTCAACTTCTAAGGTCGCAACTCCTTAATGTTAACGTCCCGCAGCTTCCGGCCTATTTCGTACTTGAACCTGTATTTTAATCTTTTGAAAATACGTCAGTTTACACTGGTAAATACACTCAACCGACTCATTTTGAAAACCCTTTCGAAAATGGTTTTAGGTGCACTTGGCACATTTTTATAAATAACTTGGGACAGTACAAATGACGTTGTATACAGATTTACATGTCAGGCTTTTACATATGGAGCCCAGTACAGAAACCGAGACCTGATCGACTGACACACCACTCTGAACTTTCACATAGAAAGCAGATAGCAATTACCCAACGTATGCCTACACGCCATGCTATATTATCGTGGCCACTAGTACTTTAGTGAGCCAAGGATATCCCGGACATGGTCAAGTCCACCCCCAATGTTTTAGTTTCAAACAAAACATATCAAAACTGGCTTATGCAAGATTTTAGTTAATTATCACAACTGATAAAACATGATCCCATACCCGACCAAGCGGTAATAATTTACCGTATCCCAAGCCCGTATAGGGAAAATAAGTGAAGGGTATTTACCTGAAGTTAAGTCTTCGGAAAGTCAGAACTTAGCCGTAGATCAAAGCAAGTACAAGTACAATTTACCGGAAGGCGTTTAGTCTGGAGTGATGGTAATTAAAAACCAAAATTAGAATGCTAACGGGTCCTTAATTAAGTCCTAGACTTATAGTCTTATGCTAAAATATGATACGGTATGATACGCTAGATTAAGCTGTGACCAGAATAGGATGTTAGTTGGACCCGACAAGTTTATCAACTTGTTTAATATGGGTAAACCAATAACATTCCAGAATTTGATAGAGAAAAGACGAAGTTAAACCCGTTTCAGTTTAAGTACGTAAATTAGCTACGTAAGCTTAACCGAACGCGCATAGGCGAAACCGGGTAACCGAGAGAGTCATATACAAGTTCCATATGAATATATGTTTAAAATATGTCATAAGATCAGTAGCTTTACAAAAGATAGGCCCGAGGTATATTTAAAACCGAATTATGCCTTTCAAGGGCATTTTGGTCATTTTAAGGTTTATAAAACATGTTTAAAATAAATCTGATGTCAAGGTTGTTAATATTCTATAAAAATACTTATTTTATAATGTTATAACAGTAGGATATCATATATATGTGTGTTTGACAATTTTGGAATCTATGTCCCGTAAGGGCATTTTGGTAAATTCACACATAGCTTTGAGGTCAAAATTGGGATTCTGAGTTTGAGACTTGTACTTACTGTTAAAATGTTTAAAATAAGTTTATAATTCAGTAGGTAGCAATTCTTGGCCCATAGTGATGGTTTTTAAACCATACTATGCGCCGAAAAGGCGTAAAAGTCTATAAAATGCCGTTTAATCGATGTTTAAGGTAAACTGAGGTTAGGACCTGTTTTATTTACCGATAACATGTCATTTCATATATTGCATCAGTAAATATATCATTTTGATCATAAAATCTTGTTAAGTGTTTCTAAAATGCCGAAATGGGCATTTTAGTCATTATAATGCCTTAAACGCGGCTTTTGTGAAAATCTTAGATTATATTCAGATTCTTGACGTCAACATAATCAAATTGTGTTTACAAATCAGTTTATGTCTTAATTTTACATGCATGTGTGTTTAAACTCAGATTTCTAAGGGTTCGAGTGACGAAACTTTAGATGGTCATTCTAAATATAATTATGGTCTTATAGTGACCAAAAGTCAGTAGCCAAAGTGGCTAAATCGGGTCAGAAGCGAAAGTCAAAGGAAAAGTCAAATATTACGACTTTCGCTTGCGAACCGATGCTAGACTAAATCTTGACGAGCCGAATTGGTTGATATATGTTCTAATACTTATTTTTATGTTGTTAGTGCATCAAAGCATATTTATAACATTCAGATCGTTAGTTATGAAATTTTATGAAACTGGACAGTTTGACTTTTGTTGACTTTTCGGTTGACTCGTCAATTGGCCATGAATCCGTGAAAATCTGGAGATGCCCTCTAGAGGAATTAACACCTCCATTATTATGAGCCGAATGACGGAGTATACACGGATTTAGAACAAAGTCAAGGTGTAATTACGACGAGACTTTGTTCCAACCTAAGAGCTATAAGAAATCATTAAATACGAATTTGAACACTTACAATAGGTCCAAATGAGTGCTATGAACAGATTGGAATGCTTGGAAGATGCCTGGAACTCTCTAATTAATCTTGGTAAGCTTAAGGTGAGATGAAAAATGGTTGCAACTCACAAGAAGGTCTCTTTTAATGACCAAGGAGGTTCCAGGAGTGTTGCCAAGTGTTTATGGACGTGAATAAGTATCCCATAACGTGTCAAGCATGCAAAGAAGGCGACAAATTCGTCAAGAGGTGGCAGAACACATGTCTGCCACATTTTGTTCGCTAACAGGTTCTTACGGACCGTATGGCTCAAGCCTTGCGGTCCGTAAGGACCTTAGGCGCCCATAGTTTCAAGTAGCCTTGCAGACCGTATGGCAAGAGCCTTGCGGTCCGCAAGGGGTCCTCAGATCTTGAAAATTTCAAAATTTTATTAAGTCCTCCCACTTTATTTCAAAGCGTCACGAGGATAACTATTGCAACTCAACGACTTTGGTCCCTCCTGTTTTAGCACGTGGTCACACTAGGATTTACCGGGACTCGTGTCGGAAACATGTTTGACGTAAAAACACAAGGTGTTACATCCTCACCCCCTTAAAATAAATCTAGACCCCGAGATTTCAATCAAACAAGTATGGTACTTTTGTCGCATAACGGACTCAATCTCCCACGTGTATTCGGACCTCGACGAGCGTCCCATTTCACTTTCACGATCGGCACATGCTTTCTATGAAGCTTCTTGACTTGTCTATCTTCAATCACTATAAACGCAAGTTATTATCAATCTGCACATCGTCGTGTGGCATAGCTAATGACTCGTCTGCCAAGCATTTCTTCAAATTGGAAATGTGGAACACATCATGGATTCCACTGAGCTTTTCTGGCAATTTCAGCTTGTAAGCAACAGCTCCAATTCCTTCAATGATTTCAAATGGTCCTACGTACCTAGGACTTAATTTGCCTTTCTTTCCAAAGCGCATAACGCCCTTCCAAGGCGATACCTTTAGTAAGACCTTGTCCCCTACCTGGAACTCGAGAGGTTTACGTCTTCGATATGTGTTACTTTTTTGCCTATCTCTGGCAGCCTTGAGACGATCCCGAATTTGCAAGATCTTATCTGTCGTCTCCAGGACTATCTCAGGTCCTGTCAGTTGAGCTTCCCCAACTTCTGCCCAACAAACGGGCGTCCTACACTTTCTCCCGTATAAAGCTTCAAACTGGGCGGCTTGAATACTTGCATGGTAGCTATTGTTGTAGGAAAACTCTATAAGTGGTAAGTGGTTATCCCAACTTCCACCTAGGTCGATAACGCATGCACGCAACATATCTTCCAGTGTTTGAATAGTACGTTCGCTTTGCCCGCCAGTCTGTGGGTGATATGACGTACTAAAATTTAGTCGTGTGCCCAAGGCTTGCTGGAAACTTTTCCAAAAATGAGAAGTGTACCTTGTGTCCATATTCGACACAATAGACACTGGTACACCGTGCAAGGATACTATTTCATCCACATAGAGTTTTGCTAGTTTGTCTGAGCTATAAGTCTCGTTAATAGGTAAGAAATGAGCCGACTTAGTCAGTCTGTCAACAATTACCCATATTGTATCATTTCCTCACTTCGTCTTTGGTAATTTGGTGATGAAATCCATATTTACACATTCCCACTTCCACATGGGAATTTCCAATGGCTGCCGTAATCCCGATGGTTTTTGATGTTCGGCCTTAACTTGTGAACATGTCAGACATTTAGCTACAAAAGTAGCTATGGATTTCTTTAGCCCTGCCCACCAATAGCTGGGCCTCAAATCCTTGTACATCTTATCACTACCCGGGTGAACCGAGTATCTAGAACTATGCGCTTCTTGGAGGATCAACTCCCTAAGTCCTCCAAATACTGGAATCCAAATTTGCCCATAGAATCTAAGAACGCCGTCACTTCCTGAAATCAGTTGCTCCACCATTTTTCCCAATTCTTCACTCGGAAGATTTGCTTCTAGTAGCGCTTGCTTTTGGGCTTCCAAGATTCTATCTTTCAAATTATTTCTTACTTCAATGCTTTTGGCATTAATCCGAATAGGCTTAAGCCTTTCTTTACGGCTTAAGGCATCAGCACATTTGCCTTGCCTGGGTGATAACGAATTTCACAATCATAATCGTTTAGCGTTTCCATCCATCGACGTTGTCGCTTGTTCAGGTCCTTCTGGTTGAACAAGTGCTCAAGGCTCTTGTGGTCGGTGTATATAATACACTTGGTTCCACATAAGTGATGTCTCCATAGCTTCAGCGCAAACACCACAGCACCTAGTTCCAAGTCATGCGTGGTGTAATTTCTTTCGTGTATCTTTAATTGTCTTGAAGCATAAGCGATCACTTTTCCGCGCTGCATAAGTACACACCCCATGCCAGTGTGTGAAGCGTCACAATAGACCACAAAATCTTCAATTCCTTCTGGTAGAGTCAACACAGGAGCATTACTTAATTTTTGCTTTAATACATCAAAGGCTTCCTGCTGTTCGGACCCCAAACAAATTTAACATCTTTACAGGCCAGGGTCGTTAATGGAGTAGTATCCTTGAAAAGTTTCCTATAAATCTTCTATAATAACCGGCCAAACCCAGAAAACTTCGGATTTCGGATGGTGTCTTGGGGGCTTGCCAGTTCAAGACTGCCTCAACTTTGGCAGGGTCAACTTGTATCCCACGTTCACTAACCACGTGGCCTAAGAATTGTACTTCACGCAACCAAGATTCACACTTAGAAAACTTTGCATAAAGTTTCTCGTGTCTCAACAACTCCAAAATACACCTCAAATGCTTCTCGTGATCCTCCTGATTACGAGAGTATATAAGTATATCATCAATGAAGACAATGACGAACTTATCTAAATATGGCTTGCAGACTCTGTTCATCAAATCCACAAATGCTGCTGGTGCATTAGTGAGTCCAAAAGACATCACTAGGAACTCATAATGACCATATCTTGTTCTAAACGCCGTCTTTGGAACGTCTTCAGTACGAACTTTGAGTTGATGATAACCTGACCTCAAATCAATCTTCGAGAAGTAGCTTGCTCCTTGAAGCTGGTCAAATAAATCATTAATCCTGGGCAATGGATAACGATTCTTAATTTTTAACTTATTCAGCTCGCGGTTGTCAATGCACATTCGCATTGAACTGTCTTTCTTTTTCACGAACAATATTGGAGCTCCCCAAGGCGAAGAGTCGGTTGGAGAAAACCCTTTTCCAGTAATTCGCCAAGCTGGATTCGTAATTCCTTCATTTCAGTGGGTGCCAATCGGTATGGGGCTTTTGCAACAGGGGCGACTCCCGGTATGATATCAATTCTAAACTCCACTTGTCTGTCTGGAGGCAGACCAGGCAAGTCTTCGGGGAAAACATCTGTAAATTCAGAGATAACGGGCAAGTCTTCAATTTTTGGCTTTGGCTCGTCAATGGTCACGTGTGCCACATAAATGACACAACCTTTCTTTAAACACTCCGATGCTTTGAGTAGTGATCCCTTTTCAGATAATCCATAATAATGATATCATTATATAGCGAGTGTATCTCCAGTTGGGGTTTGATTTCAATGAGTTTCTTGTTACAGGCTATATGGGCTTGGTTACTAGACTACCAATCCATACAAAGAACTACATCGAACCTGCCAATTTCATGGGCATAAGTGAAACAAGAATGGAATGATTCTTGATAGATATGGAACATCCGTCTAGAATCGTAGAAGCGGTCTCAATCGTTCCATCAGCGAGTTCTACGTCATATGTTACGTCTAGAGTTCTTACAGGCAAGTTTAATAAGGCACCAAACTTATGACCTACAAAAGATTTATCGGCTCCGGAATCAAAGAGAACTCTAGCATAAAAATCATTTACAAGAAACGTACCTGTTATCACATTCTTGTCGTTCACATCCTCCTTAGCTTTCATCTGGAAAACACGAGCCTTTCCTTTCTTCGACCCATCATCTTTAGCAGCGTCATCTTTCTTATATTTAGGGCAGTTGGGTTTAATGTGCCCTTTCTCACCACAGTTGTAGCATGTGGCGTCCTTAAGATCCTTACAATCTAGGGCCTTGTGCCCTGATTTCTTGCAAATCCCACAAGGTTTAGACTGAGAGTCGTCCGACACGATCCAAAGTGTCGTCGGTTGCACTTCCTACATTTAGGCCTATCATCTGACCTCTGCTGATTTCCTGTTGAATCCAAACCTTTGATTCTTGTTCGACCGGTGACTTCGGTCATCCTCTCTCTTCCTTTTCCCATCATTTTCTGATTTTCCTGACATTCGTCTCACATAGTCTTGGGTGAGAGAAATAGATAGCTCAACAACTGATTTGTAGGTGTTAGGCTGAACAGCCTTAACCAAACTCCTTATTTCAGGAGCCAACCCATTTATGAAACGCGCAATGTGTTTAGGCTCAGGAGTAACCAAATAAGATACCAATCGAGAATAAGAATCAAAATCAGTGACATACTTTCGACAGTTAAGATTTCTCATGGTGAGAGCTATGAAATCCATTTCTATTTTCTCCACCTCGTGAGGTGGGCAGTAGGTATCCTTAACCAGATCTACAAACTTGGACCATCGCAAATTATATAGATGTACCTTCCCAGTTGATTGCATCAAAGCTTTCCATCAAATTAGGGCATTGCCCTTGAAGGACTGAGAAGCGAATTTAACAACATCTTTCTCCATGCATCCACTAATGTCCACTACTGTTTCCATCTCATCTAACCATCTCAAGGTTTCAACAGCTCCCTTTTCACCATTAAAGTCTCATGGCTTACACGAAACAAAATATTTATATGAGCAACTATCCTTGGAAGTATTTTCTCTGCCACGAATCTCCTTCTTCTTTGCTGAGTGCACAGAACTTTCCTCCTTATCAGAGGGAGGAGGCTTTGAGTTGGTTCTTGTTAAGGTTCTAGAGTGCGTAGAGATCGATACTTTAATTTTTTCAATTGCTTTCTCCATTGCCTTTCCCACGGCTGCGTCTATGCGAGCCTGGAAGTCATCTTCATTCATAACTATATTTACGCTATCATCCTTTTTCTGACTATTTACTTCGTTAGTGTCTGCCATCTTGCTTGATGAGGCTATAATATTAATAAGATAAATTTAAATTAGTCATACATGCCAGATGACTTGCAATGTATGGTATAGCATAATAAAGCTATAAAAACTTGTCGATTTTATGGGGTGTTTAAGCATGGCACGAAGGCCTGTCACTAAGGACATAAAGAATAGCACCAAAGGCTTAGTCAAAAGACTTAAATTACAAAATGCTAAGATCACTAAAGGATCGCGAAGATTCGAGGTTCGAACATAGTTTTACTACCTCGAGACAGGGAGTCGTAGACTACATCTGTCGTTTGTCACTAAATGGACATAAATGTAGCTCGAAAGCACTACACCATTAATGGGTGGTAAGTAAAGTAATCATCGCACTGATGATTGATCATAATCAAAATAGACCATGTAGGTTTGGACGTAGTCCTTTACTTTGATGGTTCGTGTGATTCCTCAAGTCACACTCACTAGGAGGTTAATATTTTGAATATATTAACTTTTTTGAATAAGCTCTTAAAATGATTTAGATAACTAGTCCAGATCAGGCAGACTAGGGAGGTTTAGAACATAGTTCACCACCTCTGGATAGAAGGGAAAATCTCAACCTTAACTATTATGGTAGTAAATCATATAACTACCGTTTTGCCAATTCATGTGACCTAATCACTTGGCGGGCGTAAATCATTAAGAGGATCTTTTGGAAATATTTTTGCAGATCATAAATTTCGAATTAAAATCGAGACGATTGCTTGAACAACTTGACGAAAGGAATACATAATTAAAATTCCAAAATTTTAATAATAATAATAATAATGCGATATAAATAGAATCCATGAATAGGACTTAAATAAGGAAAATTGTCCTCGCAGGGACTATACTCGAAATAATTGAAATGTCCACGCAGGGACTAAATAAGACTTGTCCACGCAGGGACTTAATTTAAAATAAAAAATACAAAGATTGTTATGAATTTAATCATTTTTCCCTCTTAACTTCTTTACTAGCCTTTTCAATAGCTTGTTATTCTTCTTGTTGTCTTTAGCTGTTTGTTCCTGAAGTTCCTTGACCTTTTCTATTGCTTCAGTAAGAACTTCCATTGTTGGTGGTGGTTGCTGGGGTTGTGCTTGAGATTGGGGTTTAGATGGTGCAACCGGATGTTGATAGTTATAATAAGGATATCCACATGGTTGATAGGGATATGGGTTAGGATAGTGAGCATTCATGGCCATTTCTAGATACGGGTCATGAAGAGGTATATTATGACTGTGGCTATGCTCTGGCCAAGTAGAGGGTTCGAATGGGTTATATCCAGGCAGGTTTGAATAAGAAGGAATAGGGTTATCAAAACCTGATGGTGGTAGTGATGGTGGCTCACTTATAGGAATTTGTGGTTGAGGTTCAGGCTCAACGGTTGTTTGTGGAAAATGTTCCACAAACGGTGAGGCATGAGAGGGCCCACCCATTTGTGGGTCCTCGGGAATAATAGGGTAAGGGTTTGGTGAGAGTAACCCTACTCTCGGTCCTAGGCGCACTGACATGCGTGGAGGTGGAGGTGGTAGTGGCTGTTCCACTAGTGGTTCTTGTGGTGGAGTGTGGTATGAAGGTGTGTTGTGGTGGGATGGGGTACCATGAACTGAGGGAGTATTGTAGTAAACATATTGTCCCCACCTTTCCTCGAAACTATCAGTGTAGTGATGAAGGGTTCCATTGTACGAGTTAGAACCGCTGGATATGTCAATGGGGTGACCCATTGATCCTGTTGTTGGCATTTTAGGGTCAGAATCTTCCTCCATTGGTTCTGGAGAATCTTCTGGAGGAGTTACAGAAAGGGAACGAAGGCGTATGTCGGTGTTATAGGATTCTTGAGATGAATGGGAGTGTTGGGGTTGTTGGGTATGATGCGAATGTTGCGAATGATGGGAGTCTGACGGTGGTGAGTATTCATGAGGTAAGTTCGGGTATGGCTCCCATGGTGACGAGGAATCGTCCGAACCTTCATAGGGGTTGTACACGGGTGCTTTGGAAGGCCCTTGTTTTGGGGATCCACTCCTCATTAATCCTTTTCCTTTTGCTCCTCTCGAAAATTTAGGCGGCATGATTCGTGCTTCAAAATAAGTTAAAACACAAAACAAAGCAATCTAATAAAATAAGGAAATGAACAATTCCTAGGTCATAGCCTAGACTCGGAAGTCTAAGGAATGTGTTACTTTGTCGTTTGAGATCAAACACTAAAAACAAGTGTTGAATTCCCTCAAACGTTGGCTCTGATACCAACCTGTCACACCCCGAATTCCACGTGTATTCTGGTAGGCCCGATGGGGAGTATCGTGACGTACAATTGATATCATCATAACCAATTACAACACAGAGCAACACAGCGGCAGACTTGGAGTAAAATATAAACTATTACAAACCAAAGTGTCCAGGAGTTCGAAACACAAATATACAATACGGCTTGTAATAAGATCCACAGGCGGATCGGAAATAAACATACACAAAATGATAACAGACTCTACAGGCTCAACTTCTAAGGTCGCAACTCCTTAATGTCAACGCCCCGCAGCTTCCGGCCTATTTCGTACTTGTACCTGTATTTTAATCCTTTGAAAATACGTCAGTTTACACTGGTAAATACACTCAACCGACTCATTTTGAAAACCCTTTCGAAAATGGTTTTAGGTGCACTTGGCACATTTTTATAAATAACTTAGGACTGTACAAATGACCTTGTATACAAATTTACATGTCAGGCTTTTACATATGGAGCCCAGTACAGAAACCGAGACCTGATCGACTGACACACCACTCTGAACTTTCACATAGAAAGCAGATAGCAATTACCCAGCGTATGCCTACACGCCATGCTATATTGTCGTGGCCACTAGTACTTTAGTGAGCCAAGGATATCTCGGACATGGTCAAGTCCACCCCCAATGTTTTAGTTTCAAACAAAACAGATCAAAACCGGCTTATGCAAGATTTTAGTTAATTATCACAACTGATAAAACATGATCCCATACCCGACCAAGCGGTAATAATTTACCGTATCCCAAGCCCGTATAGGGAAAATAAGTTAAGGGTATTTACCTGAAGTTAAGTCTTCGGAAAGTCAGAACTCAGCCGCAGATCAAAGCAAGTACAGGTACAATTTACCGGAAGGCGTTTAGTCTGGAGTGATGGTAATTAAAAACCAATATTAGAATGCTAACGGGTCCTTAATTAAGTCCTACACTTGGACCGGTTAGTCTTATGCTAAAATATGATACGGTATGATACGCTAGATTAAGCTGTGACCAGAATAGGATGTTAGTTGGACCCGACAAGTTTATCAACTTGTCTAATATCGGTAAACCAATAACATTCCAGAGTTTGATAGAGAAATGACGAAGTTAAACCCGTTTCGGGTTAAGTACGTAAATTAGCTACGTAAGCTTAACCGAACGCGCATAGGCGAAACCGGGTAACCGAGAGAGTCATATACAAGTTCCATATGAATATATGTTTAAAATATGTCATAAGATCAGTAGCTTTGCAAAAGATAGGACCGAGGTATATTTAAAACCGAATTATGCCTTACAAGGGCATTTTGGTCATTTTAGGGTTTATAAAAGATGTTTAAAATAAATCTGATGTCAAGGTTATTAATATTCTGTAAAAATACTTATTTTATAATGTTATAATAGTAGGATATCATATATATGTGTGTTTGACAATTTTGCAATAATCTATGTCCCGTAAGGGCATTTTGGTAAATTCACACATAGCTTTGAGGCTATGTTACCGATAACATGTCATTTCATTTATTGCATCAGTAAATATATCATTTTGATCATAAAATCTTGTTAAGTGTTTCTAAAATTCTGAAATGGGCATTTTAGTCATTTTAATGCCTTAAAAGCGTCTTTTGTGAAAATCTTAGATTATATTTAGATTCTTGACGTCAACATAATCAAATTGTGTTTACAAATCAGTTTATGTCTTAATTTTACATGCATGTGTGTTTAAAATCAAGATTTGCACAAAAAGGACCTTTTTGCAAAGTTTATACAATTTTAGCGGAACTTGTATGTAAACTCAGATTTCTAATGGTTCGAGTGACGAAACTTTAGATTGTCATTCTAAATATAATTATGGTCTTGTAGTGACCAAAAGTCAGTAGCCAAAGTGGCTAAACCGGGTCAGAAGCGAAAGTCAAAAGAAAAGTCAAATATTGCGACTTTCGATTGCGAACAGATGCTAGACCAAATCTTGACGAGCCGAATTGGTTGATATATGTTCTAATACTTATTTTTATGTTGTTAGTGCATTAAAACATATTTTATAACATTCAGATCGTTAGTTATGAAATTTTATGAAACTGGACAGTTTGACTTTTGTTGACTTTTCGGTTGACTCGTCAATTGGCCATAAATCCGTGAAAATCTGGAGATGCATTAACACCTCCATTATTATGAGCGTATAGGAACTTTCGTTACTCACAATGACGGAGTATACACGGATCTAGAACAAAGTCAAGGTGTAAGTACGACGTGACTTTGTTCCAAGCTAAGAGCTATAAGAAATCATTAAATACGAATTTGAACACTTACAATAGGTCCAAATGAGTGCTAAGAACAGATTGGAATGCTTGGAAGATGCCTGGAACTCTCTGATTAATCTTGGTAAGCTTAAGGTGAGATGAAAAATGGTTGCAACTCACAAGAAGGTCTCTTTTAATGACCAAGGAGGTTCCAGGAGTGTTGCCAAGTGTTTATGGACGTGAATATGTGTCCCATAACGTGTCAAGCATGCAAAGAAGGCGACAAATTCGTCAAGGGGTGGCAGAACACGCGTCTGCCACATTTCTGTTCGCTGAAAGGTTCTTACGGACCGTATGGGTCAAGCCTTGCGGTCCGTAAGGACCTTAGGCGCCCATAGTTTCAGGTAGCCTTGCGGACCGTATGGCAAGAGCCTTGCGGTCCGCAAGGGGTCCTCAGATCTTGAAAATTTCAAAATTTTATTTAAGTCCTCCCACTTTATTTCAAAGCGGCACGAGGATAATTATCGCAACTCAACGACTTTGGTCCCTCCTGTTTTAGCACGTGGTCACACTAGGATTTACCGGGACTCGTGTCGTAAAATTGTTGGACGTAAAAACACGAGGTGTTACAGTTTACTTGGGCTGTTACAGTGATGGTGCTCAACTTTAAAGAGGGAGAGAAGAGTGTGTGAGAGAACTTAGGGGGAATGACGAAGAAAATAATGGTATTGAATGTGCAAATGAAAGCCTTAGGGTTATGAATTAAAAGGTGATTATAAAGGTAAAAAATATTGATTTGTAACTTGAATGCAAACATTAAGGGGGGGGGGGATTCTCATGAATCGTATAAACACAAGTTGACGCTAACCGTATGTTACGGCGTGATGTTGATACCTTTTTTTATAATTTCTAATGTCCATCATTTGTAAGTAAACACATACAAAGGAATAGAAAACACATATTTCAATGTTGAACGTGAGTTTGTAGTAGAGAACGAGATTTAGATATTGTAAAGGGCTATTGACCCAAATTTGTTTTAACACAATCCATTTTTAGGTGTCAAAAGAAAAGGGCACAAACGAACACCGTGGGTTGATGAGAGGTGTATCTAAATTGGTTTTGTCAAGAGATAAGGCTAAAATCTTCTAGAAAGAAGAAGGTAATTGATTTTAACTCTTAAGAACATACACAAACACACCTTAGTTCATGAGGTGGTCTTTTGGTTTTTGGATGCGTTCACATACTTGCACAGTTTCATAGATCTAACAAATAGAGAGAGTTTCTCTTGTTGTTGTTCTTGACATTTTATTGTACGTTTTAATTAGCATCGCTTGGAGCTAAAGTTACTTGGTGTTGAATTCTTGGAGAAAGAAACATTTGGGTTCTTCGTTCATCTACATCAACGATATACCACTTCCCTTTAAAGGCTGTTGTTTCTAACTTCCTATAATTTCAAGTTACATGTGGATCCTTGGCAGTTTTTGTTTTCTATTAGTTTTAAAAGAATGATATGTCAAACCTAGCTTCCGTAGCAAAATATTTCTTAAAGACTTGTAAAGAACCTAACAATGAATTGTAAGAGCAACTGCAACATTGCATAAAAAATGGCCTACATGGCTTCAAAAAACGAACGAATCTGAAATTTCAGACGCCTCAAACAGCTAAAAACGTGCCCCTCTCTCAATCTTTCTCACACACACAAACATATTAACATTTAATACTTACTAGTTACATATTATTTATGGACTAGCTGTGTAAAAATTGTTTGGGATAGGATTTGTGAATCTGTGAAGAAGCTGAAGACCAAATTAAGTAAAGATTTATATGAATATGTAATAGAAAGATGACAACCTAAAACAACTAGACTTGCCCACATCATCACGCCAAACCAAATCTTATGGTGCGTATCAGTGGAATTGAAATCTAAATTAAGTTTAAGGTGTTCGGTTCACATAATTTTTTGGAATTGGAAACTGAATTTTATTCTTGATATGTTTGATTCGATATGAAATCCGAAAGTAAAGGCATTTTTTACCAAGACTTAGGAAGTCTTAACGAGATTGCTACATTTTGATGTGCTATAAGTTGAAGAATGTATACATTAAAATGTGGTTGATTTAATGGTCAAATTAGTTAAGACTCTTCTAAACCATTACAACATTGTGTGAAAACAATTGTAATTATACCCAAGTAGTGGTAATGTATAGTTGTTGGAATTGAATCTTATAAAAGAACAGATGATAGAAAGCCAAAACATACTTCAAACCTCTGATCCACAATAATAGTATATCATCTGCTGGGAAGGCTCTGTTGAAGACTAATGGCAACTATCAAAGGTCTGCTATGATCAAAGATCTGCTAAAGGCTAACATCTGCCCAAGAGAAACTCTGATGAAGAAACCAAGCACTGATGAAGCAAAGCACTGCTGAAGCTAACATTGGATCTTCTAGCAGTTGTTACCAACAGTCTGTATATTATTTTATATTGTAACAGAGGTTAGCTAGCAAATGTTTAGTAGTTTGTTATTATTGTTAGATGTCACTTTCATAATGACATCATCATAAGATGCTCAGAGGTTAGGATTGTACTATAAATAGAACAGTGCCTGTACTGTTCTATTTGATCACTTTCATCACTTAATCAATCTTTTCTTCTTAAATTCTATACGAACAACTCAGTGATCTTAGGCGGAGGGGGATATTGTGAATTACATGCATACGTAATTACAAACACAAAAGTATTATAATGAAAACAATCTCTCAATTGTTGTGAATTAAAGTTTATCATTCCGATGCGTTTCATCTGATTTATCAACTTTCATTAGTTTTCATTTACAAACTTTTACAACAATTCAAACTTAGATCCTAACAATTGGTATCAGAGCTTGGTCAATTGAATTTGATTTAACAATCAATTTGATTTGAACAGATCAGCTCTCACTGCTAATTCATTTTGTTCGTTTGTATTAAAAACAAAGTTTATTTACGTTTCAAAGTTTTTAAACAAAATCTGTTTGTAAACAATCAGAATGTCACAAAACCCACAAGACCCTCACAACACCGGCAACATGTTTAAACCACCGATCCTTGTCAGATCTTAGTATAACATCTGGAAAAGACAGATGGGACATATCCTTGCTTAGCAAAACACCGGTTGCTGGAAGTCGGTGATCTTTGGACCTCATGCTCCAATGATCCCGAGTATTGAGGACCCAAAAGTCCTAGTCCCAAAGAGTCTTGAAAATTACTCTGAGCAAGATTTCCAAAAGATCGAGCTAGATGCAAAGGCATTTAGTTTGCATCTAGCATTGTGGAATCTGTATTTCCAAACGACATCTATACTGGCCTGTTGCATTGCAACAGTGCAAAAGAGTTATGGGACACTTTGAAAGAGCAATTCGGTGGGACAGAGGAAGTGACAGAAAACAAAAGAGAAGTTTTGAATCAACTATACGAAACGTTTTGGCATGTCAAAGGAGAGTCATTAACCCAACAGTTTGAAAGATTTAGCTGTCTCATTAGTGAGCTTAAACTGGTTAATGTTAATTTTCCAAAGTCGACCTTAAACAGTCATTTCCTTGGATCATTACCAGAAAAGTGGGACACTATAGCTTTTAGAACTAGAAACTTAGTTGGATTTAAAGAAATGAGTCTAACACAGCTTCATGGTAGGCTCCTCACCTATGAGAGAGAGCTGAACCAAAAAAAGAATCTACAAGAATCTAGCAAGGTGGCTGATGAATATGCATTCGGTAGTACAACACTCTTTGGCTAAGCAGAAGCCACTGGCAGTTGTAAGGATCAGAGTTATGATCATTTCATTGACATAACTCTGGTGGCAGTTTCAACTCTGATTCTTACACACCCAACTATGCCTTTGCTGCTAATGGGGAAAGCCAAACTTCTGATAACTTATCCTTTGAGTTGAATGACCTTCAACATTTTGATCCTTCAGATTTAGAAAAAACTGGATATTTTGCACCAACTTGCTTTATTGAGTGTTAAATCTAGCAAGTTTTATAAGAGAACTAGTAGAAAGTTCTCAGGGTTACATGGGGTGCTAAAAGTTGGGTTGGATAAGTGAAAGATCAAATGTTATAAGTGTAATAGGCTAGGACACTTTACTAGGATCTCAATCAACTGGACCAATTATCACACATACTAGCCCTAGACCTCAAAACACTCAAAGTACTGTCCATCATTCCAATATACCACTGCTCCTCATATGCAAAACATTGCTCAATTTGCACACCCTAGTACCATTGTTCATGTGTAATATGTTCAAACCACTATTCCTCAGATCCAATATTTTCAGGCCTAGCTCCTCAGGTTCAAATGCAACCTGCACCACAAGTTACTCAAACCACTGCTCTAGCAGAGGTTAATCGACAGAGTTTCTTTACTCAGGGTTTTATTGATTAAAGTAGCTTGCCTGAAGAATGAAACCTTTGTCTAACCCATGGGATGCTAGTGTTTGTGAAGGTGAATGTGACTATGCCATGATGACTGCTACTAGGGTATCTCCCTAGGTTCAAAGATATATGTTCAAATAAATGCATCATTGCTTTTGCTAACATAAAAGAGGTGAATGAAAACCTTAAGAATAAGATTTTAGATGATGAATTGCAATTTGAAAAACTTTCAAAAGAGTTAAAAACAAAATTGTTTAAAAAAGAATCTGAAATCATCAGTTTAAAACATGAAGCTAACATAACTAAGGACCAACTCCAAACTATGATAGAAAAATATCAAAATTGCAAATAGGAGTTGGAATCTACCAAAATCACTTGTGAAAAGTGGGTAGAATCCTTCAAAGGTTACGAAGTAATGCTTGAATATCAAATTTGGCATTGGGTTTAGGAAAAATGACCAAGTTTCTGAAAATGTTACTGTAAATGATTCTGGTTTGGTTGAAGTGATTCCAAAAAACTTGGTTGGTCAAGAAATCAAAGTCACTGATAGAAAGGGTAATAAAATTGTTTTAGAAAGATATGAAGGATCCTCAACTTTTGAGGAAATTGAAAACTATCAATTTAAACCTACATGGTCTGATGAGTGTGACATTCTTAAAAATTTCAAGCCAATGGATTTTACAACAAGTGATGGTGTCAAAGCACCAAAAGTTAAAATCATACCCATGAAAGATATACCAGCAGAGGTTATACCATCTGTTGACAAAAAGTACGAAAAAGGGAAGAAGAAAGAAAAGGTCAAAATATTGTTTTGTGATTTTTGTGAAAAGAAGAACCATGTTACCAAAAACCTTTTTCTTCTAAAAGCTTATGACAAATATTGTGATAATTGATTCACTAAACTGCACAATCTGTGGCAAAACAAATCACAAAACTCAAGAGTGTGTTTATCTCAAAAACTTTGATATCAAAAGAAATGAGTATAAATCCAAAACACTGGAGAGTTCAAGGATGAATATTTCAAAAGGAAAATCCAAACAGACCTTTGCCTCTGTTCAAACATCTCTTATCAAGAAATTGAATGTAACCTCTGCTTCCAGAGAGGTTTAGGTAACATATGCTCCACCATTAAATCAATATCCAAGAGGATATGGCCAACCAGCTTATAAGAGTGAGCCTCTTGGCTATGAGGTTTACAAAAGACCATCACAACCAAGGGTTAATAGGCATCCTCATGGATATGAGCATTTAATAGTAAATGTTCACAACAGTGGTTACAAAAATCTGTTCAAAACGCTTACCATTCTCCTGGATTTGAGACTGGATTGTTTGTGACCCCATCCAAAGCCATTTTGGCTTTGGAGACTCACCTATACTAATTGTTTACCGACGTGTAGGGAGCTTATACTTGCCTTGATAGTTTATGGTATGTAGATAGTGGAGCTTTCAGGCACATGACAGGATGTAGAGCAATTCTCAATGATTTTATGGCACATGGAGGGGATGATATATCTTTTGGTAACAATTCAAAGGGGAAGATGTTGGGGTCAGGGACTGTTCAGGCTGGGAAAATCAAATTTGAGCATGTCAATCTTATTGACAATTTAAAATTTAATCTTCTTAGTGTTTCACAAATGAGTGACAATGGGTATGGGTGTCAGATTGTTGGGATAGAAGTGGTTAAAAAGATTGATCAAATAGTAGCTGAGAGCAAAGCACAACTTGTTGCTCATAGGAGTGGAAATGTGTATGTGCTTGATATGTTGAAGGATAATCCAATGTCCAATGCATGTCTGTTCTTAGTTGCATCAAGAAAAGAGACAGAACTTTGGCATAGAATACTTGGGCATACCAATCTGAAAACTATCACCACACTCTCTAAACAAAATTTTTTTTTCTTGTCAGAGATTTACCCTCAAAACAATTCACTTGTGATGAACATTGTATTTCCTGTTTAAAAGGCAAACAACATAAAAGTTCATACAAATCAATTGAAGAGTCCAAACCAAGCTAGTGTTTGCAAATGCTACACATGGACTTGTTTGGCCCTGTAAAAATCATGAGTCTCAATCAGAAAATATACTGTCTTGTCATTGTTGATGATTTTTCAAGGTTTACATGGACCTTCTTCATGTATCCAAGGATGAGACTGCAGGCATCTTGCAAATTATTGTTAACAAGTTGAAAAGCAATTTGACCTGTCAGTAAAAGTCTTTAGGAGTGACAATGGCACATAATTTAAAAATAGGGAGTTGGATGATTTCTGTGTGTCAAAAGGGATTGTTTGGCAATATAACATCCCAAGTACACCAGAACAAAATGGGGTGGTTGAAAGGAAAAATAGAACTTTAATTGAAGCTGCTAGAACTATGCTTATAGACTCAGGTTTACTCTTGTCTTTTTGGGCAGAGGCTGTAAACACTGTTTGTTATGTCCAGAACAGAGTTTTGATTAACCCTAGACATCAAAAGACTGCTTATGAGATTCTGTTCAAGATCAGATCACTGACCTCATATTTCAAAATCTTTTGTTGCCCATGTTTTATTCTAAATTTAAAAGATTCAATCTCAAATTTGCAGCCAAAGTAAATTGTGATTATTTTCTGGGATACTCAACCACTGCTAACGCCTATAGAGTTTTTAATTCAAGAACTAGGTGTGTGGAAGAGACATTGAATGTAAAGTTCAATGAACTTTCTTCATTATAAATCCCAGCAAATCCTGCTGAATTGTTTCACTTAGAAAAAATTACATTTGAAGATGTATCTATGAGGACTAACCCTGCAGGTACATCACAATCTTCCCCTCCAGACAATAGATACGATATTGTGATCCCACAATACAAAGTCATTTCCACCACCAGAGTAACAAATGTTACTAACACTATGAAAACTCTGTCACTGCTGCATCAACTGTTGTTGATCCTCAATCCTCTGCCAGCTCATCAAATTAAACCTCTGTTGACAAAAGTCCAACCTCTGTAGATGAAAGTCAACATGTTTCCACACCTCTCCCACTTATACCTCCACCTCCATTTCAAACAGATGCTGGCTCTTCAAAATTGCCAACAGATGTTTGCTAAGATGATTCCTATTTGTAGCCTTCACCTTAAAATGCCATTTTTCCATATAAGGGAGATCTGATCTACCTTAAAAGTTATCCATCTGATCAAATAATTGGCAAAATCAATGAAGGGATGCCCACTAGAAGTCAATCCCAAAACATTTGTCTTTTTACTGGTTTCCTATCTCTCACACAACCTGTCAAGTACCAAGAGGCACTAAAAGACAACAGTTGGGTAGAGGCTATGCAAGAAGAGCTCATTCGGTTAAAAGACAACAAGTATTGGAACTTGTACCATTGCCTAAGGATGTAAGTCCAATTAGCACAAAAATGGGTCTTTAAGAAGAAAACACATGAAAGGGGTATTGTTGTCAAGCATAAAGGTAGGCTTGTGGTTCAAGGCTACAGACAAGAAGAAGGCATTGACTATGATGAAACCTTTGCTCCAGTAGCAAGGTTAGAAGCCATCAGATTGTTCTTAGCTTTTGTTGTCAACCACAACATCAAGGTGTACCAAATGGATATAAAATGTGCATCCTTGTATGGAAAAATCAAAGAAGAGGTATATGTTTGTCAACCTCCTGGTTTTGAAGATGCCTTTTATCTAGATCATGTCTACAAGCTTAATAAAGGTTTGTATGGCTTGATACAAGCACCTAGAGCCTGGTATGAAACTATTTCCACTTTTCTCTTATCCATAGGCTTTACAAAAGGTAAAATTGATAAGACCTTGTTTTTAAAATGGAGAGGAAAAGATTTGATGCTTGTCCAAATTTATGTGGATGAAATCATTTTTGGATCCACATGTCATGATATGTGTGAAGAGTTCAGAAAACTCATGAAAGCAGACTTTGAAATGAGTACAATGGGTGAGCTTCAATGCTTTCTTGGTCTTCAAGTTAAGCATATGCAAAATGACACATTCATTCATCAAAGTAAGTATGTCAAAGAACTACTTACAAAATTTGATATGAATGATTGTAAACCATGTAGCACACCCATCGCAACCTCCAAGCTTGTCACTGTTGATGACAAAGATGACTTGGTTGATCAAACTTTGTATAGAAGCATGATTGGGTCTTTATTATACCTAACTGCTTCTAGGCCAAACATTATGTTTGCAGCATGTGTTTGTGCCAGATTCCGGTCAGCACCTAGAAAGTCTAATCTTATTGTTGTGAAAAGGATATTCAGATACATAAAAGGTGCTCCCACACTTGGTATCTGGTATCCTGCTAATGGAAACATTAAGCTTTCAGATTACTCAGTGTTGGTGCATATTCGGTGACAACAACTTAATAGTTTGATTATTTACTCTTTGGATATTTTGTATTGGGCTTAGCTTATTGGTTAGTGATTTTATTATTGTAATGGGCTTGGAGAATGGCCTAGCCCATTAGGAAGCCCAGTACACAGATATGTGGTATATAAACATGTTTTGTGATTAGGGTTTGTGTGGCTAAGAGAATTCTAGAGAGAGAAAGCGTAGAGCTAGAGAGAGAATTCGAAATTGGGAGAGAGGCAAGATCATAAACATAGGCTGTGAGGTTGTGTTGGTATTGAGTTAATTGTAAACTGCTAGTTGGATAACCAATAGAATACCGGTTTAATTGTGAATTCTGTTTCTACTATTTTCTGTGACAATCTGATCTAGAGGATTCCGTACTCTAGGTTGGATAGACAATTCTATGAAAGATCCATACGATTAAGGGGACCTACAATTGGTATCAGAGCACTAGGCTCTTGATTGGCTCGATGGCGTATGGTTTTATAACCTTAAATCTTGCGTTGATAGATTGCCAAAATCTGAAGTTTTGGGTCTTTATACTGTTATTTCATCCGGGGTATCAGGGTTGTCCTTCTGCTGCATCCAGATATATGTTGACCTAGGCACAACCAGGATATCTTAAAAGAGCTACAAATGTCAAATCCCATAAACTGAAAAAGCTCTCCTAGAGAGTCATTCAAATGTGCAAAATGCATAATCGTACCAAAATCTGTGGTATTTGTCTTAACCCTCGTTGAATATTGGTCTCTTTGCTGTACGGAAGTACAGACTCGATCACCAGTTATCTAAATTGTAAAACAAAAGGATGAATTTCGGTATACTCACCTACTACGATGAATCTTCGTGCATACCTTGATTGTGGGGATATGTCCTGAAGTGGGACACACTAGTGCTTCAGTATAATATTACCTTCACGTATCACCAGCTAATGGAACTTGAAATGTTCATGTGTTTTGTTTAAGTGGATAAACAATACCGGTAATCGTCTTGAACTGTTATTCATGAAAACCAAAAGAGAAAATTAACTTCTTGTGTGAAACAATTTGATTTGGCTGATATGATCTTCTTGCACATGATACTCACAAAAAGATGCATTGTAGATATTTTTGAGTTTGTTTAGTCGTTTTATTTATATAAAAAAAACCAAGAATATTTTCTTTTTAAAAGACTGTCAGCTCAATATGGAAGTCTTTTTAAAAAGAAAATCTTTTTGGTTTTTTTTATAATTAAAACAAATAAACAAAACTCAAAATATTTACAATACATCTTTTTGTGAGTATCAGGTGCAAGAAGATCATATCAGCCAAATCAAACTGTTTTATACTTTCGTTTAATTTTCTCTTTTGATTTTCATGAAAAGAAGTTCAAGATGATTACCAGTATTGTTTATCCACTTAAACAAAACACACGAACATTTCAAGTAACTTTACCTAGTGATATGTTTTGGTAATATTATATTGAAGCACTAGTGTGTACCATTTCAGGACATATCCCCACGATCAAGGTATGCACAAAGATTCATCGTAGTAGGTGAGTATACCGAAATTCATCCTTTTGTTCTACAATGTTAGATAACTGGTGATCAGGTCAGGACTTCCATACAGCAAAGAGACCAATATCCAACGAGGGTTAAGATAAATACCACAGATTCTGGTACGATTATGCATTTTGCATATTTGAATGACTCTCTAGGAGGGCTTCTTCATTTCTAGGATTTGGCATTTTTAGCTCTTTTAAGATATCCTGTTGTGCCTAGGTCAGCACATATCTGGATGCAGCAGAAGGACAACCCTGATAGCCCGGATGAAATAACAGTATAAAGAACCAAAAGTTCAGATTTTGGCAATCTATCAACGCAAGATTTAAGGTTATAAAACCATACGCCACTGATATGTTACCCACTCATACTCAATTCTTTATGTTTATATCACCATGGTAAGTTGACTATTTCATGTTTTTGCCTACTGGTACATCATATGATGAAGCTGCTATTACACTTAAGCAATTTAATTTCAATGTAACAGGCTAACTTGCTGATGTACTATCATCTCTTCTTTTTCAACACCATGAAATCTATTTTTTCATTTTTTTATGTTTTTCATTTTTCAATGTTTTTGGATTTTTAAAAATTTTCACTTACTTCCCCTAAACTCACGCACTAACTAAACTCTTTTTGGCTTAGGGAAATTTCTCCCCCTAAATTTTTGTTTTTATGGAGCAAGTTTTAAAAAAAACAGAAATTTAAAACACAAACAGACTCCCACTTCAACCTGACAAAAAGGTTTTCAATTTTTGAAATTTTAAAAAATCAGTGTCAGTCATAGAAGTAAATAATTCGTTACCCATTTGTAACCTACTATTCACCTCAGAAGCTTTACATGAATAACCACTGTTGAACACATCAATAGTCCTTCTTGGTCATCCTGCACATACTCAACAACTCAGTTGGACTTGAGAACCCAAACCCTCCCGGTTTTGGGTTGACCATAAATATCCACATAATCTAATACTGTCCAATATCCATCACACCCAACTGGTGTCTTGGATGTATTCCTTGTTGTTGAATAAGATCTATAATTTTCACTAGGTCTTTGATCACGAGAATTCCAACCTTTGAAAATTATTATCCTGAAACCTTCTTTTCCCAATATCATAACCTGAACTTTGAAAAAACTTTGGATTTTATTGAACATTTGAGTTACAAAAACCCCTATATTCGTTTCTTCTTTGAAAATTTCGATTACCAGAAGACTGGTATCGATTTTGATATCCAAAATTTCCACTTTGAAACCGATTTGATTGACCATTAAAATGACTCAATTGCCAGGAAATACTTCTTGGTCTATCAAATCTTCCTGATGATGAAGTCTTTGATTGAAATCTGGATTGATTACTTTGACAATGTGGTTTCATGTTGTTATTTAAACCAACCCTATTACCATCATTAACCTCATCAACTTTTCCTTTATTTTTCTTAAAAGGACAACAACTTGCCACATGTCCTTTGTTGTGACATTTAAAACATGATTTTTCTTATAAATTTGCTTTTTGTAAAATCCCTTTTTAAATGTTTTTCTCTTTTCGTCCTCAGTATCCTCATCCAATTTATGAGCACTGTTTGACCCAACAGATTCTTTCAGAGAAACTGGACTATTCTGCAAGTCCACAGTTATCGGATCCACCACAGCTTGTGCAGTGGGCACAAAATCAGGTAGCTCATTCTCTTGATGCATCGAAGGTGAAGCTTTAACAAACTCCACTCCCGTTTTATCATTTCTCTTTTTAAAACTTTTCTGAATTTGAGTCCTAACTAACAAAGATTTTCCAAATCGATCCAACTTTTGTTAAGTTCAACGATTTGCTCTTGTGCAACAGCCAATTCCCTGCACTTTTCAGGAAATTCATTAGTTTTCTCTTTCACAGTTTCACGAGCCAAATCAATGATCTGCAACAGTTCATTGACTTTGCTTGTTAAACTGCTGATTTTTGTTCATTTGATTTGATTTTATTTAGACAATTTGTCGCACCTTTTATCAAAAGAACATTTGACTCCTTTATCTTCTCTAAATCAGCTAACAGAATTTTGTTTTGCTCCGATAGATTATCAACTTTACCTTGTAGTTCAGTGCAATTATAAAAGTATGACTTACCGATTCTGATTTTACCTTTACCTCTGTAGTAAGACCATTCACGTCATCCATGCACTTTGAAACTTCTGCATCCTTCTTCGCATCTACCACAACACATGCTTCTCCAATCTTCACAGCTCCAATCTCAACTCCACATGCTTGACCACATGTACTCTGTCTTGAAGAACTATGATAACGTTTCTCTAAAACTTCCCACAGCTCTCTAGAAGACCCATACCTATTAAACATATGTTTTATTGCAAATGGCAAGGACATCTTTATCGCTGCTAAAGCTTTCTTATCAGCATCAAACATCCGTTTCTCAGATTCCTCCATCTTCTCATATGAAATCACTAGAACTCTTTCGTCAACTCGACGTGTAGGAGCAATGTACCCATCAATCATACAACTCCACATTCTAGCATCTTCACTTTGAACTACAACTTCAAACTTCTCCTTCCAATCAGCGTACTGTTCAACCTTTATCAGTTTCGGCCAGTTCTTTTCAATCCCACTTAACTTATCCATTTTTTCCATCACACAGCTTAAAAGTTTAAATGGATTTTGGTATACCTGTGTCAAAATCCAAATCTAACTTCTCTACTGGTCCTTTTTCTAGTTTAACCGTAACCGTACTGTCAAAACCGTACAATTTTTTTTGAAAACTGTTTTTACCAAAATATACCTTTTTCTGGAATTTCCAGAGTTTTTTTTGTCCTAAAGAAATTTCGGATCAAACTGAGCAGTTCGTTTTCGAAAATTCCTTACGGATAGTTTTCTATTCACAAAAACGTTAATTACACCAAACGTACCCTGGAAATAACTCCACCCCTCAATATTAATTACACCAGATTAATTACACCAGAATTTAATCACACCAGATTTTAATTACACCAAATTTTAATTACACTAGCAAGCCAAATATGTTGGCAAATTACACTGGTTAGTCAAAAACTCTGAGTCCGATTATGCTGATCTAAAAACTTTGGTTTAAATATGCTGGAGTTAATTACACTGAAAATTAATTACGCCGGTTAATTACGCTGGTTGATCAGTTCGGTATTACGACGACTAGCAAATTTGCTGATCACCGTAATAATGTCACGAAGGACTATTATCAGTGTCACTAAAGTCGCCTTTGGATTTAATTACACCACTTAGTCAGATATGTTGGTCCGATTAATTACACCAGTTAGTCATTTACACTGGTCCAATTAATTAGACCAGTAAGTCAATTTCGCTGGTTTTTCAGTGTAATTATCAAAATCAGTAACTTCTCCACCAAGCTGAAATTAATTAAACCAGATCTTGAAAAGATTTTATCCTGATCTCTTATCACTTTCCTGCAAATCAAAACAAGCAAACTATCAGCAATTTTCAAGAAAAACTTATGAACAAAACGAAGAATACGAAGAACAAATCTTCAAGTCTTCAAGTTTCCTGCAACAAAAACACTAAAAACGCAGAATTTAAATACGCTAAAAGATCAAACAGCCTTTTTTCAAATAAAAACCAACACCAAAACCCTAAAATTTTCAAAAATTCCAAGAATAACTTCAAAATTTCAAAAATTTCTCCAAAACAATCCCGAAAATCCACCTATTTCTACAGCAACCAATTCTGAACCGAGCCAATCAAGAGCCTAATGCTCTTATACCAATTGAAGGTCCCCTTAATTGTATGGATCTTTCACAGAATTGTCTATCCAACCTAGAGTGCGGAATCCTCTATATAAGATTGTCACAGAAAATATTAGAAACAGAATTCACAATTAAACCGGTATTCTATTGATTATCCAACTAGCAGTTTACAATCAACTCAATACCTCACACAACCTCACAGCCAATCTCTATGATCTTACCTCTATCTCTAAAACGTTTCTCTCTCTAGCTCTACACTTTCTCTCTCTAGAATTCTCTTGTTCACACAAACCCTAATCATAAACATGTTTATATACCACATGTTTGTGAACTGGGCTTCCTACTGGGCTAGGCCATTCTCTAAGCCCATTACAATAATAAACTAGCTAACCAATAAGCTAAGCCCAATACAAAATATCCAAAGACTAAATAATCAAACTATTAAGCTGTTGTCACCGAATATGCACCAACAGACTCCCCCTTGACAATAGCTTCATCGTGTAACTTTGTCTTCAAATATCTCGTGTTCTTTTGGTCTTTGGATAGCTTCAGCTACACACAATTTCTGACATCAACACTCATACAGTGATTTTGCTGGATGTCACACCACACGGAAGTCAACTTTAAGAGGATGTCAATTCCTAGGCAATTGCTTAGTGTCTTGGCAAAGCAAAAAGCAAGCTGCAGTCTCAACATCTACAGCAGAGGTCGAGTACATTGCTGCTCCAAGTTGCACTGCTCAACTCCTTTGCTTCAAAATCAACTGCTGAATTTTGGTGTAACTGCTCTAAAGACCCCTCTCTTGTTGGATAGTTAAGCATCTGAAAATATCATTAAAAATCCAGTATCTCATTCTACTGATGTGCTAAAAAGTAGTTTAATAAAAATAACCAAATTAACCTAATTCTAGGCTCTAAATAATACCCTAGACTCACTAAGACATACTAAACTACTAACCGGCAAGTGTACCAGTTGACTCTAGTATAGCTAATGTAAGTCCAGATATCGAACCCACGAGACTCTTCGTACTACACTAATGACTCTATCTAGACTAGGACTGACTCTAAGAATGCAATTAAAATAAATTAACTAACTAAATTAATTAAAACGATTACTTTGGACGTTTACTTAGATGGTGAAGACACTACCTAGATTGGAATCCTGGTTTGCTTTTAGTAATGGATTTTAGTAGGATATTAATTATTAAGGGACCAGGATCTTAGAATTCTAAACCTGTAGAATTACCGAATAAGACTCCTACCCTTCTCAAGAGCACTTATGGCACCCTAGAGGCTGTTATGAAGACCGGTTGATTAGACTCCATCACAGGACACCTAATGGGTTTATGAAAGTACCCTACGAGATTCACTCCCTCACAGGACTTAAATCAAGGGTAAACTTGGGTTTTTGATTACAATTGTTAGACATCAACTAAAAGGTTTACTTCATACGAAGCTCCCACCTTATAGTTTAATGACTTAGACCTAACAATAATCTCGCAACTCACAGCTATTGAGAATTAGTAGAACACTTAACTTATTTGATTACCGAGTATTACTTCTGAGGTCTATTATATAATTCAACCCTAAAGATTAGAGATTTATTATGTGATATAGACACTCAGCAAAATCTAAAACCTAGCACGACTCTATTATGTGATAAAGACCGTCACCAAGAATTGTGCGAAGCAATAAACAATTTTCAAACAATATTAAGCATGCAAACACATCTAATCAATAATCAAGTCGCCTAAAACACATAAGCAATCCATAAATATTAACTATCCATTATAAAAACCGAAACTTTAGCAAACAATTCATCCGTCTTGACTGTTAAAAGAAGTCTAGTCAAGAATCATAGTCAAGAACGAAAATAATAAACAAGTCTCAAACAAATAATAAACATAGTATATCGTTTGAAAAACACAAAGTTATTAAAACTAAACACTAATTATTTGCAAACCCTGACTTGAATCTTGAACCGTGACTCGAACCAATACTCTTTCTCTTCAACAAAATCTGAATCGCCTTTTGTCTTCTCTGTTGCGTTTCCTGTCGTCTGCTGTCCTCTATTAATTTTTTGGAATATTCACCGTCGGTCTCCCTTATTAGGATATCTCCTTATATACTCCATGGGACCCAATATTATACTTTGAATGAAATACAATTTCCGTGACATCTGGGCTTCTTTTGCAAGTTCCTAAAGTGAAGTAGGCCTAGCCTCTCAAATCTTGATCCAGCCCAAAGCGAACAAAAGGATGGTGGACGGTAGTATTTGTTTTGTAAATATCCCCAAAAGTCATGGAACAATACAGTAGGTCCCACACCAAAATAATCCTCAGTCAATAATTCACGTGAATGCCTTATGTTGTCATGACCTTAGAAATTATTCACATAATTGTGCACTTTGGTCCCTTATCTTTTGTGACTTATTTTTAAAGCAACTTTTCTCTAATTGCAATTCGATTCTTCAAACTTTTAGCTTTCTATATATTAGACATAGTGACCTCAGTCCACTCAAGAAAATAACGGCAATTTTAATTTGGTACCTGGCGCCCTACTCTGCCCAACTGGTTGGTTATTTCCATATCACTCGTTTCCGCTTCATTGAAAAACACAAAATAATATAATATATACTAAAAACTAAAAATAATAAATAAAAACTAAACAAAACCTATACAATTTACAAAGGACGAATGTGTGTATTTTACGACACATCATCTACCACAAAACACTTTGACATCAGACATCAGTTTGTGACAGATTGGTATGAAAAAGGTTTGATTTCTCTGCATCATGTTCTAACTAAAGATCAACTGGCAGATGTTCTAACAAAAGCATTAGATACATCTACCTATGAAAGTCTGATATCTAGGATTTGTATGCTAAACATGGAATAAAAGCAAATTTTTGTGTTCCATGAATAAAAAGCATTAAAACGTTTTCGAAAAATCAAAATTTCATCCTTAAAAATTGCTTAAATTGAAAATTTTCAAAAAGCCTTAAAGTCTGTCCATGACCAATGTTTTCAAAGAAATCCTATGATTGGCTCTCTCTATCCACTGTTTAAGGTATCCTCTGTTTTCCAGTTTCCACTGTTAGGCTAACCACTGTATTTCCTAACCACTAATCTCTATCCTCTGATAGTGTAAAAATCACCACTGTTCTCATTCAGTGCTCCAAACCTCTGCTGACTCTCAACAGAGGTTCCCAACAACTGTCTTCCATTATCCAACAGAGGTTGCCACGTGGACAGATTATAGCCATCAAATCTTTTGAAAACCGCTGCCACGTCAGCAATCACTTTTTCCTTTATAAACCCTGTTTATCCAAACAAAGTTTTACTTGCCATCTCGAATTAAAAATTCTCAAAACGGTTTCCATTACTCTCATCTTCTTCACGAATCCTTACTGTTAACTCCTCAACCATGAATCTCATCATCAAAACTCCTCATAATTATCTTCCCATCCTCGAGCAATCTGAAAATAATACTGCCTATCATGCCATGATCAATGCTCTAAAAACATCCAACTACAAAGATATCTTGCTGGCAAAGGCACCAATCTATGTGGACACACTTCGACAATTTTGGAAAAATGCTAAGGTTGAAGTTCAAACCAAAAAGCCTTTTGCTATCACGTCAAAGATTGGTGAATCTCTTGAAGAAATTTCACCAACCTCCATTGCCACCACATTTGGTATAAATGAAGTAAATGATCCTACATCTTTCGCAAAGAAAGATCTTCATGATGAATTCATTGAACGTGGGTATGAAGGTCAACTAACAGGTATTACTATCTATAAACCTGATTTTCCTGTTGATATGAAATTCTTTTCCACACTTTGTTAATGTGTTTGTCGGCTAAGTCAACTGCTTTTTATAAGATACATGTAAACATGCAGTATCTGGGATATGCAATTTTAACAAAATAAAATTTTAACTTTTACAAGGTATTGTTTTTTGACTTAGTCACAAACTATTATAAACTTTCAAAGGGTAAGTCTTTTTTGATCCACCCTATGTTGTTGAGCTATTATTTAAAAAAACGGCTTTCTGATAAAGATTTTTTTTGTGAAATTGGCAACCTTACACATGAAACATTTACTATAATCTCAAATCAAAAGCCAAAAGTTTTAAAAACACAAGCAGAGAGGAATGAGCCAACTTTAGATGTAAATACATCAACTGCTCAAACCTCTGCTGCTGAGCCCACTGCTGCTCCTGGTGAGCATGACACTACAACTAGTGTTGTGCAACCTACACCAGCACCCACTAAAAAGAAACTAACTAAATCCAAAAAGCCCACCAAAATAAAACAACCCAAAAAGGTAACTCTGTAAGATGCGATCCCAAAGGTTATACATGTGACAACACCAAAGTCACTTGAAACCACTGCTGTTACTTCCTCACAGCAGATGGAACAAAGATCTCCACCTAAGCAAGCTCCTCTTGATTCCTCACAAAAGGAGCAAGTTAACCACAGGGACACCACAATATGAAGCTCTATATTCACTTGAATCAATCTTCCATAGCCCCTCTCCCAGGGCATGTCTCTTTCTACTCCCCAACCTACTTCTCCAATACCACACACATTTCTACCCTTGCTTGATGCAATAGAGAAAACTCAGACAACTTCGAGTCTCTCTCATTCACCCATTAAAGAGAGTCAACTTCAACATTTGACTGAGTCTGAGAAAACTCTATCTGTTATCCCCCAAGCAACTGAGGAGGCTGCATCCTTTGGGTTACAAGTAACCCTTGGTGATATTTCAAGTGAAGCAACTACGACAACTGTTGCTACAACAGTAGCACAGTTGGACAGTGGTTACAAAAGTATGACTTCCTTGAAGGCAACAACTGTTGAGGTTACAACTATAACCTTTGCTCCAGTTGGAAGTCCCTAGTACCAAGAAAAAAGGGCATTTGAGTCTGCAAACATTGAGTTTACTCATGTTGATGATTCAAATACCTCTACCTCTGGTAGGAATTTAGATGATCCTATCAATTTAGGTGATAAATGTAGGTCCCCTTAGTCCTATGGATCTTCACATAATTGCTTAACTAATCTAGAGTGCGGAATCCTCTAGATCAAATTATCATAGAAAATAGTAGAAAACTGGATTCTAATTAACAAGTCTTCTATTGATTATCCAAACAAACAGTTTTACAATCAACTCAAGACTCACACAACCTCACAGCCTATCTCTATGATCTTGCTTCTCTCTCTCTACGAATTCTATCTCTCTCTCTAGCCTCTCTTTTCAGTTTTCTCTAAGTGTTCTCTTGTTGTTGTTACAAACCCTAATCACAAAACATGTTTATATACCACATGTCAGTAAATTGTGCTTCCTACTAGGCTAGGCCATTCTCCAAGCCCATTACACCAAATAACTCACTAACCAATAAGATAAGCCCAATACAACATATCCAAAGAATAAATGCTTAAACTATTAAGCTGTTGTCACATAATATGCACCAACAGACTCCCCCTTGGCAATAGCTTCATAGTGTAACTTTGTCTTCAAACATCTTGCAATCTTTTGGTCTTTGGATAGCTTCAGCTACACAAAGATTCTGACATCAACAATAAATTAAAATACCAATAATTGACGGAGAGAATGTCAAAGATGTAATCATCAATTGTTGAAATAAATCCATGATGAAACACATGCTTCAAAACTCTCAACCTCAATCATCCACACCAAAATCTGCTGATGAGCTATGGAAAACTGTGCAACCAATCATGGTAGCTCAAAGAAAATTGGCAGAAATTCAGCATGAAATACAAATGAAGTTAATCAGAAATATGGTTGAGGCGAGATACAAGGACACACAAGCTGACATCAAAGCCATCAAAGACCATCTCTTGAAACAATTGGCTCTGCCCCGGTTAAAATCATTACTGAAGAAGTTGATGATGATGCCAAAAAGGGGGAGAAAGATACCTTGAGAAAGTTGCAGGCAGATTCTAAAGCAAAGCCAAAGCCAAAAGTGCAACAACAGCCAGAACAAACCACTGTTGCAGAATCAGATGCCACTTTAGGAAAAGGGATTGATGAGACCCTAAATAAAAAGGCAGAAAAGATTTCTTAAGAAAAGCAGAAGAGACAAGATACATTAGAAGCCAAAGCCTCAAAGCTGGTCGATCAAGAAAAGGCTCAACAGATGGAAAATGAAGACCTTGGTACTTCAAGAAAAGGAAAGTCTGGTAGAAAAGCAAGGCAACCAACTTCTACCCCTTCTAAAACATTGTTAATCCCAAACTTAATGTATACTCTACTTAATCCAAACCCATATCACCACCTAAAACATCAACACCACAAACCAAACCAACAGAAGTTAGGGTAGATGTTGTGACAACAGATGCTCCAACAGATGTTACCCAATCCACTGCCCTAATCAGTTTTCCAATTTTAACTCAACCATTATCCACTCCATCTAGATTTACTGAACATCCACCCTCACTAAAGAACAAATGCCAATGCGAAAGAAATACTTTTGTTGTTGAAGAAGATGATGAAGAGGTTCCATCACCAATCCCTTTGTCATCATAACCACTATCCACATCATTCTCATCACCTCCATCAATTTCCATTTCAAATCCATCCACTTATATACCACCAACCCTTATACCTTTGCCACTCAATATCCCTTGAACTCCTTGTTGTCCAAATGGAAATTGAATCATTTTTTCGTAGCAGAGGATGTTTCAGAACTTAAATTTGACTCTCTGTTGGATATGAAAAGCCAAAGAACTTAGATGAATATTTAAAGCTAAAGGCTATCCAAGCAGAGGATATTGCAAATGAGAAGAGCAAAGGTAAAGATGAGAGGACAACACAGGGTATTTATTCTTATGGTCTGAGCAAAATCAAAATGATTGAAGATTTTGCCAGAGACATGAGCAAATCTATGTCAGAAAGACCTATGAATGCTGAGCTAGAAAAAGAATTGAAACAAGACTACCTTGAACATATAATGAAGCATAAACCATACAAGGCAACAAGAGCTCAATTCAAATATTGGTCTGCAAATGATCACAAAGAAGAAATTGATAGACTTCAGGCCATGGTTCAAAATCCTTCTCAAAAAGTGACTCCTCCAAATTGGAAAAAGGGCAAAGTTTGTTGATCAAGATCATGTCCTGAAGATCAAAAGGATGAAGGAGGAATTGGTTGTTGCTCAGTGTGGTACTACAAGGCAAATTGCAATGTGGTCAGAATCAAAGGTAGTTGATACCTACAAGAACTTGGAAAAACTTAAACTGAAAGATCCATCAGTTCCAAGAAAGCCAACATATCCCACAACCTCTGCTCCTCAACAGACCCATGCCTTTAAAAGAACATCTTCAACCTCTGTCTTACCCATCATTGCCTTAAACTAAGCAAAAAGGCAAAACCAGATGGAAGAAGGGGATCAAATAAGGTATAAAGAACAAAGAAATGAGGGGCTCAAGAATCAAATCATATACTACACTGATACTGCAAGTGATAAGCTGATTGAAACACTCTCAAAACTTGTCAGCAGACCCATCTCACCAAACTCATCTCAAATAACACTACTCCCAAGAATTCCATCTGACCCAAAATTCTAAAATGGAAGTCATGCACAGACACCCATGAATTGACCTTGCTCTAGTCAGATGGAAGAGCTGAAAGGATAAGAATGGAGGATGCATATGGTTTGAATGCAGGTGACCTCCAAGATCTAATGAACCTTGAGCTTGAAAGGGATGTTAATGATATGATTGCCCTAAACTTTGAACTTCAATTCAAAGGTCAGCTAAGGGAATTGTTGATGAGGCATAAAGATTAGGAATAAAGTTGAGTTTTGGCATCATCTGTTCTAGGGGGAGATTGTTGGAATTGAACCTTATAAAAGAACAGATGATAGAAACCCAAAACATACTTCAAACCTCTGATCCACAATAATAGTATATCATCTGCTGGGAAAGCTCTGTTGAAGACTAAAGGCAACTGTCAAAGGTATGCTATGATTAAAGCTCTACAAAAGGCTAACATCTGCCTAAGAGAAACTTTGATGAAGAAACCAAGCACTGATGAAGCAAAGCACTGTTGAAGCTTAACAATGGATCTTCTAGCAGTTTTTACCAACAATCTTTATATTATTTTATATTGTAACAAGGCTTAGCTGGCAGATGTTTAGTAGTTTTTTTATTATTGTTAGATTCACTTTCATAGTGATATCATCATAAGATGCTCAGAGGTTGGGATTGTACTATAAATAGAACAATGCATGTACTGTTCTATTTGATCACTTTCATCACTTAATCAATCTTTTCTTCTTACATTATCTACGAACAACTCAGTGATCTTGAGCTAAGGGGGAGATTGTGAATTACATGCATACATGATTACAATCACAAAAGTATGATAATGAAAACAATCTCAAAATTGTTGTGAATTAAAGTTTATCATTCCGTTGTATTTCATCTGATTTATCAACTTTCATTACTTTGCATTTACAAACTTTAACAAAAATCAAACTCAGATCTTAACAATAGTAGAAGTTAAAACATAAAACGACCAATTAGTTACTTTTAATTTGGGTTTTTTTTTTGTATTTTTGGAATCAAATAAGTAAAATTTTAATATTAATAAAAATTTGATTATAATATTAATAACAAATCCTTTTGAATATCATAAAGCTAGGACATTAGTTTTAAATTAATATAGTAATTCATCTATTTGTATCATATATATAGACAAAAATCAAATACAAATATCAGTATTATACAAAACGTACTAATAGGGTGAAAAGGTAAAAGAACGAGGTGGCATTTTCGTAATTATTAACTGTTAGAGTAATTACCAAAATTACCTACAAATGATCTTATAGGGTAATTTTATAAAATGATCTTATGGAGTAATTTTGTAAATTGATCTTGTATGGTAATTTTGATCTTTTAGAGTAATTTTATTGAGTATCATAATTACTCTACAAATGATCTTGTAAAGTAATTTTCAATTGTTTGTTGTTTGATAAACTTGCAGAGTAATTTTGATACACTTGTAGAGTAATTTTGATAATTACCCTACAAGATCATTTTACAAAATTACCTAACAAGATCAAAATTACCCTACAAGATCATTTGTAGAGTAATTTTGATAAATACCCTACAAACAAATAACTACAAAAATGCCGCAAGGTTTTTTTTTCATGCCTTTCGTACGTTTTATACGATAAGGCTCTTTGTACGTGAACTTAACTCCATATTGTATTTATATTTAACTTTAAAGTACTGACCAATCATGGAAAAAACAAAGACATCAATTCAGTTAGTTAAAGATAAACAAACACATAAATTCAGCTAGTTAAAGATAAAACAAAAGTTAACTGATTTGATATTTTACACTAAATCTACAACGAGGATCACATGATGGTTAGAAGTTAGCTTAACAACATCCATGAATGATATGTGACGACAAACGAATGAGTAATATATATATCAGCTAATTTCTAATGTAAGTTTATCATAACATTTTATTTCAATGAATCCTCCAAATGTTGAAATCATCTCAGATTGCTTCATTAAGCCCAAATTCCGATCACAAGAATCAAAGAAACCCATTTACTTCACACCATGGGACCTCAGGATGATTTCTATGAATTACATTCAAAACGGTCTCCTTTTTCGCTTACCAGAAAATCAAGATTTCTCGATAACCACCTTCTTGGATGACCTCAAACACTCTCTTTCCACCACACTTACTCATTTCCATCCACTCGCCGCTCGTCTAGCCACTGTGAAACAAGAAAACCCGCATGTATTGTTGTCTTTCTAAACCTGAGAATAACCCTGGAGCTAGATTTATCCATTCGACTGTTAATTTGACGGTGGCTGATATTCTAACACCCACTGATGTGCCCTTGGTTGTTCAGTCGTTTTTTGATCATCACCAAGCTGTCAATAACGATGGTCATGAGCTCTCGTTACTGTCCGTAAAAGTGACAGAACTTGTGGACGGTATCTTTATCGGTTGCTCTATCAACCATATGGTAGTTGATGGAATCTCCTATTGGCATTTTTTCAACTCCTGGTCAGAAATGTTCAATTCCAACAGGAAAAATATCTCACGTCCTCCTATTCTTGTCAGATGGACTCCTGCGGGATCCGACCCGATGGTGATCCTCCCTTTTACCCATGAAGATCAGTTTATTTATAGACCAGACCGCCCAGTGTTAAGGGAACGAATCTTCAGCTTCTCGTCCGATTCACTCGCTAAACTCAAAGCAAGAGTGAACTTCAAGTGCAATACAACAAAGATTTCCACTTTCCAGTCGCTCTCAGCTGTTGTGTGGAGGTGACGCGTGCTAGGTGGATTCCGGCAGATCAAGAAACCAGTTTCAAAATGATCGTGAACAACAGAAGCAGACTATCTCCACCTATGCCTGAAAACTACTTTGGTAACGTTAAAATAAATTAATAGTTTTGTTTTTTAATGGGTAACACATGCACCCATGAATCTAATTCTATAATGCACCTATTGCTTGCTATGGTGAAGATAAACACCACGGGCGTCCTCGAGAATTCTGAAAATGTTTTGAGCCCGAGACAAAAATAGGCACTTATAATATAAACTTAATAACCATATATAACAACAAAAAGAATTGTTATAAATTTGTAACAGATTTTATTTGTTGGGCTTTTATTATTTAATTGTTTAACAATTTGAGTAGTTAGACATGTTTTTACTCGGATTTAAAATCCAATTTGGGGTTTATTGTTTAAAGAGTAAATTGCACAAAACATCCTTTATGTTTCCTCAAACTTGCAGGTTCCAGTCTTAATGTTTAAAAGTTGCTAAAAACAACCTTTAAGTTTATTTTTGTTGCGGGTTCAATCCTTTACAGCTAACCACGTTATTTTCTTCAGTTAAGTTCCCTCACATGCATAACATGTGAGGGTATATTCGTCATTTTGGTTGATCTTCCACCCACTTCAATTATAAAAAAAATATTTAAGTTTTAACCTAGTTTAAACAAAGTTTGGTAAAACGTACGCGACTACAGAGGAGCACGACTACCGTTTGATAGTGTTTAAGTCTAACTTGCGGCGTCCTAAGCGTCACCAGTTGCTGGATCCGACTACTGAACACGGTGTTACGAAGTTCTCTGATTTGACGGCATCGGAGTTCCGTGAGAAGTATCTAGGGTTGAAGAGTCGTTTGTCGTTTCCGTCTGATGCGAATAATGCGCCGATTCTTCCAACTGATGATAATCCTGAAGAGTTTGATTGGCATGATCAAAATCTGTGTTAATCTTTACAGCTTAGTGGGCTAGCTTAACAAGATTCCTGTCTTAATTCGGGTTCGCCGGAATCCGGCGAAGTTGCCGGAGAAGAAGACCGGAAAAGAGGGTGTTTGGTTTTTAAAAGTTTGGTTTTATTGCACATTAGTCCCTGCGGTTAGAATTTTTTTAAAATAGGTTAAACCTTAAATACTTTTTATTCTTATAATTGACGTGGGTGGAAGATCAACCAAAATAACGAATATACCCTCACATGTTATGCATGTGAGGGAACTTAACTGAAGAAAATAACGTTGTTAGCTGTAAAGGATTGAACCCGCAACAAAAATAAACTTAAAGGCTGTTTTTAGCAACTTTTAAACATTAAGGCTGGAACCTGCAAGTTTGAAGAAACTTAAAGAATGTTTTGTGCAATTTACTCATAGATATATGATTTAATCTAACGTATTTTTTTTATTTTGTCTAGAAAAGAGAATTTTGACATACAAAGTCTTTGTACCTGACCAAAAAAAACCCCACTAAATGTATCTTTAACCTACTTTTGCAATATTAAAGTCTCGTTACCCATTAAATTCATCAAAATAAGATTATATATATTTTTAGCAAAAAAACTGAAATCAATTTTAAAAATTTAAGTGTCTTTTCACAAGTACATGCATATTTGATAGGTGTTAGGACTTTAATGTAGTAAAACTGGATTGACAAACTTTTTGGTGTTTTTTTACATATGCAATGACTTTTGTATGCCCAAATTGTGTTCACATATTCCTGAAAAAAATATGAAAGTACGGATAATATTCTTAATTTCTTATGATATTAACCCTATTCAAGAATAATAAAAATTGGTTGTACCGGTATCCACCAAATTTCAGGTAATATGATTCAGCCGGTGAGGGCAATAACAACGGTTGGGGAGCTGCTTGATCATAGTGTCGGGTGGGCATCATTGCGATTGCACGATGCAGCGGTCAGCCATGGTGATAAGGAAATAAAGCGATGGATGGAGTCATGGGTAAAGAATCCATTTGTAGCGAAATTGGGTGTGCATCTTGAGAGAAATAGTGTACATGTAGGGAGCTCGCCAAGATTTGACATGTATGGAAATGAATTTGGATTGGGAAAACCATTGGCGGTTTTGAGTGGGTATGCTAATATGTTTGACGGGAAGGTGACGTCGTATCCTGGATGAGAGGGGAGAGGAAGCATTGATTTGGAAGTCTGTTTGTTACCCGAAAACATGGCGGCTTTTGAATCTGATGAAGAATTCGTAAGTATTGTTAATGAATAATTTAACAAGTTAAATGTATTTCCTTATATTTAGTTACTTTTAGGGAATGAACATTACCAAACCTTTGTTTAACAAAGCACCCATGTAATCACCCTATTTCAAGATTAACTGATTTTAAGACTATTCATGTTTGTGTGTTTATATTAGACCAGTCGATTTTACCCATAGCCGATTAATCTGATACTCAGGTACGAGAAACTCGTTACCTACCTGAAAACTGATTAACCCAATAGACATAAGGGTCGGGTTTTGGAATTTGGTTAACCTTTCAAAACATAAAAACCCGAATACCAACCCTGATGTACACCAATTATAACTTGTTTTTGTTTTTTTATAGTTTTTTATATTGTTTTGTTGTTTGTCTTTACATATTTTGTTTTGATAGTTTTTTTATATTGTTTTGTCTTCATCGTCAATAATTTCATCTTTATGATATGATAATATGGAGGACATGAGTTTTTTCCAGCAAAAAGAGTTAACCACTTTTATAAGTTAATTATATCTATCAACATGATCACACATGTGCAACTTATTATAATGTTCTAATATGTGTGTTTGGTTATACGTGAATACCAACCCTAATCTACAACCACTACCATGTAACTTGCTTTTGTTCTATTATAATTTTACAAATATAAACAAAGCATTCAGATGTCTTTTTCGAGCTGGAAAAAAAAATGCTAATTAGGCCTTAATAAAATAGATAATGCAAACTACTCTTTTTCCGCTCATTGTTATTATTACTTTTTTTAAACTAAAATGGGTATTGAGCTAATATCAAATGAGATTAAGTTATAAATTTTGAGATCGCGAATTTTATATAGGCCTAAGATATAAGTTTTTATTATATGTGTTTTGCCCGATGGTCTTCCCCGTCTACCCATAGCCCATCTCTGAATATAACCTGATTTCAAAGTGGCTATATAACTTTTCCTCAAATTATATATTTTTTTAGTATCAAATAAATAGTATTTAAAGGTAATTTATAGTATTTTATAATATGTATTATGGATTGACATATTGCTTAAAAGATTTTACACATTGAAATTTGTAGATGTTTAAAGTCAGATGACTAAATATGTTTTTCAACAGTTTTGAAAGATCACTCAAGGAGCGATGTTCCATCTTTTCTCCCCTCTCAGATAGTGTGCCCTTGCCAAAGATTTTAGATTATGTAGACGCCCCTCTTCTGCATCCTCAATGCCACTTTCTTTTTTTTAGACTTTCGAATCACGGGTCCCGTGGCCACCTATGAACAACCATTTTTTTATTTAAAAAAAATAAATAACTATTATCTATATAGTTTATAAATGAAATATATATTTTATTAATATAAAAGAAATAAAGTTATTATTTAAATCATTTATAAACAGATTATATATATTATAAATAGTTTAGATAAAATGAAAAGTAATCGATGGTTTGAAATAGTTTACTATTATTTGAAAAAGTAAGGTTTGAAATAATGTGAGATGCAGTTAGTTTATATTTTGAACCACTTTTGAATGTTGTGGGCAGCGATAAGCTCGGTATCAATCTGTACCGGTATAATCCCCAAAAGTGGGTACCGGTACCGGTATTGCATATACCCGGCGCTGGACGGTTTGGTACCTATACCGGTATTTAAGGGTAAAAACCGGTATCGAAAATGTCAAAAATCGGTACCGAATCGGTATCGAAATTGTAATTGGTTCGATAATTTGGTACGGAGGTTGGTTCGGTAACGGTTAACCGGTACCATTTGCGCATCCCTAATTATGGGTGCTCTCGCATCAAAGTTATATTTTATTTCCTATAGTCATACCTACTATGCACTCATTCACCCACAATAAAAAGTTGAAAACAATCCCCAAATTCATCATTAACAAACTCCTCTCCGTTTTATACTATGAATTTTCCAAACGTTGAAATCATCTTAGACTCCTTCCTCTGCCACAAATTCAAATCAGAAGAATCAAAGAAACCCATTTACTTGTCAACTGAAAACGGTTCTAGAAGTCCAAAACCTCATCAATTGAAGCCTTCACCTAAGAGGTAAGTGGACTTTAACCCTTGAATTTTTACTTATCAACTCTCCTCAAACTAAATACCACGCTGATGAATCATAACACTAAACAAGTCATACTTCCACTTCATTTAGTTTAAAGTGCCTAATGATTAAAAAAAAAGACTTCTCCAATCTTAAGAAAGCTTCTTTTTATTAATATCTCCACTAAATCACCTTATAAAATAGTTGATTCAAAATAACCATGTACTATATTATAGCAGAAATGGGATAAGGAAACCTGGAATGAATATCAATGCTTGTCACCAAGCATCATTAATAAATCCTCACACCTAGCATTGTTAGGAGGAATTTGTATCTTATATAAGCATCAAACGCAAAGCTTTTTGACCTTACAAGAAGCCGTCGAAGCTTCTACAAGAAGCAAAGAAGCTAACCAGCACTAATAAAACAAATTTTTCTTCATACTTGAGAAGCTAAGCATTATTAGCAGAGAATGTGAACTTCTAACATAAAAAGTTGTCCTTCTTACTAAGAAGCTGGCCCTTTAGAACGAGCAGTTGCCATTCTTGCATAAGAAGCCATTCTTGCATAAGAAGCCCTACTCAAATAAAAAAGAACCTCCTTTTATTCATCCTTGTAGTATGGTTTTGTCAATTCAACATATGGCAAACATAATGTACAAACCCTGAAAAATTCCCTTTGCTTGAAGTTTCCAAGACCAAGTGTTCACTTATATACTTAGTGAAAACATAAATGAAATAACAGTGACACGTTTTATAAACACTTATCCACTGTCCTATCCTAAAGGTGAGCCCCTCCTAACCAGGCTCCATGGGATCCGATGTTATATCTACTTATGAAAAAAGTGATGAGCTCCTAGCCCATATCGTGCAGCAAGAAACAAGGCGTATACCTTCCTGGATAAAGGTTGAGTGCCTAATACAATACTACTCCATGGATCGAAAATGATGAAAATAAATTTAACTCCATGAAAGAGGGTGAGCACCTCCCACCAACTCTGCTCCACAAGCAACAAGCTAGAAGCCACAAGCTTGTGCAACATATACCACGCAGAATAAATTATTTAAGTCGTGGACTAGAAAAGCGATATGATAAGATAATGGCATCGGTTCTTTTCTAACATAATTGAGCCAAGATGACTACGACATCTAGTTTTGGTTCGGATGATAAGAAATTGCAAACACAATAAAAATGAAAGGTTTAAAAACAAAAAGGAGTTGCTTTCAGTTTCTTAACTTACGAAAAACAAAAAAAAAAAAACAAAATAAGCACAAAAACCATAGCTATTTCCTTGTATGAAAACAAACAAATATTAGCCCGCAAGCAAAGAAGTAAACTAAACATAGGAACATCTCAAAGGAAGTTCATTCATATAAAACATAGAAGTCTTGTCACAAAGCTTACCCAAGCTTACACGACATCAAATAAAACCCTGCAAGGCTCCCGAAAAAACATAACGTGGATCTAAGCTCACTAAGAAAACAACAAATTCATTCTCGAAGTCAACAAACTACATTGATTCGAAAGGGCTTTCAGCCATAATAGAAATAGATACACCCTCGCCAACAATAATGTCATCAAATAGAGATATAGGCAAGCACATTGAGCAATACCTTGCTCAAAAAAAAAGTTTGACCATCTCGTGTCAAACAACTACAACTAGGCATAAGCTTCTAAGACAGGGAGCTTGTCCACATATCTAGGAAACTAGTTATGAAAAGAAGATATAGACTCATTCGCAAACTTCAACGAAAGGAAACCTCTTATGTAAATAGCGTCCGTCAATTATCCTGGTATAAAGGAAGTTCACAAGCATGCGTCATAAGCTAGCATCTATGAGAAGCTCAATAGCATGAAACTCACCTTTACACAAAAGAAGCTCACTTTCGAGCGAAGCTCACCATCATTCGTAATTAGCTCGCATTTATGCAAAAGAAGCTCAACATCATACAACTTACCTTTACGTAGAAGAAGCTCACTTCCAAGTACAAGAAGCTCACCTTTATAGGAAAGAAGCTCACATTTGAATGAAAGAAGATCACCAACATGCACCATGCACACAGAAGAAGCTCATTCCTCTTCACACTTCGCTTCTACCTGCATGGCCTCATCGCTTCTATCAGAGCATCACAACACTTCAAAAACCCAAAGAATTTGGGGAATGTAAGGTGCTTTATTTTATAAACAAAATGTGTGAGCCTTTGTCTAGCAAAAAGAAACGGGCTTGAAGAAAGCTCCAAGGGTTATTGGGACACACAACTAAGACGCTCACGTAGATATGACTTACCATGAACCTTGGCGTTGTGGACTCGACATGATACAAGGTACATAATGAACTATTAGAACTTATGTTCAAAACCACTACTCGCCTATAGTAAAGTCCATTAACACGATAATTCCATTCATTCATGGACATTTAGAGACACTTTAACTAGGATGGGCAGCTTTAGAAGTAACATAGTGATTCCTTGTAAGCTAGAAATGTCCTTTCTATGGAACAAAGCTCACATGTTGTCTTGAAGAGATTGTAGCTTCCCTACTACCTTGTCCCATCATGACAAATTCAAGCAAGCTACCACACCAGGTTCTTTAAAAGACAATTAGAGAAAGTTGTGCAGAAACCAGAAGATAGAAGCTTAGAATCTTCAATAACAGCGAAGGAAGCCTAAACACTTCAGAACAAGCTTAAAAGCATAGAAGCTTATAACCCCCAAAAAGAACATAGAAGCTTCATATAAGTCAAAAAGCTTCATAGCTGATACCTTCTTCCACAAGCTTCATAGCTGATAGCTTCATCCAACAAGCTTCATAGTTGATAGCTTCTTCCAACAAGCTTTAAACTAATAACTTCTTCCAACAAGCCTCACAACCGATAGCTTCTTCCAATAAGCTTAACATCTGAACGCTTATTCCAATAAGCTTCAGAACTGATCGCTAACAACTTCAGACATCAGATCCTTTCAATGAGCTTCACACCTACACAACTTACCATTGGAAGCTTCATTCTTGACCACATAACTTATGAGTCACAAGAACGCACAACTACGTTACGAGTACTTATGACTGGGGGTTGATGGTGTGTGGGTGCCTAGAGGCTCCCACTCAGCGGCGTTGGGAAGCGAGAAACAGGAAGCGTGAGGCAGAAAGTTAGTGGGCCAGTCTGGCCATTAGAACTAAGCCTATTAGGGTTAGGATTCCTTTATCTATAAATAGAAGGGTCTACCCTCTCATTTCATCCATCCTATTTGGTCTGGACATTCCAGCCACATACTCTCTCTACAATATACTTCTTTGTCTAGAATTATATTCTCCCTCAAGAATGTAACTCTCTATCTCTCTACAATACAATTACATCTTATCAACTGAGTTGAGCTGCTAACCCACTAAGCTGCTAAGCTCACGAGCTCTTGAGGTATTACACCAGAAGCTTCCAGCCTCGAGCTATGCAACCTGAATCATCACAGCCGCTAGCTAACCGCTAGGTCTTGACCACAACCTCCTTAAACATTCTCTACCTCCCTTATACACACATCTATACTTAGTGTTTATACACTCTCATGGGATAAATCATTAATGTTGAGCGTCAGAGGGTGGGCTAGAGACCCCGGTCTCTGGCCCTTCTGACGGGTTCTTTCGTGTTACAGGTGCATGCTAGGAGGTGACAAGGCTGACCCAAGGAACGTTCATACCTCTGCCGACCTTATCCTTGTTTCAACAATATCTTTCATATTGGCATTTAACTATTCAACTCGGCATGTATGTCACTTTGTCCAGTCAATTATTACTTAGGTTATATGATTAGGGATTTAGCTTACTTCTGATTAGTTATTTTGCTGCAATAACTTTGTTATGTGTATTATTATTACAATGATCCTCCTATAATTGCATATTGTTTATATACATGAGTTTATATTTCAGAGGTCCATATTTTTCTAGTTGTACAACACAACCAAAATTTTTGCAACGACCCTAAATATTTCAAAGATAGTAATGAACAAATAGAAAATTAAGTTTTACCAACCCTCAAGTTAATGAAAATCGAAATCATAGAAGTCGTTCCAATATATGCAAACAAAATGAACATCATCACCAATCATCTAGAATCAGTTTAACGTATTTAAGTGAGAGATTAAAAAACTTGTTTATACCTACTATTACCGGCTGCTGGGTTCAAGGCCGGTACGATTCTGTCCAGTAAAATGGGCAAACCGCATGCTATTCGAACCTTGGGTTATATCAGTTTATACTAGTATCGGCTCAAACGTTAAAACTTAATAGTTTTATTCGCCCATTCATATATTCAATTTACCTCCCAACTAAGGGTTTTAACCTATCGGCCTTTCAGTTTCCCAGTTTGTATACCATGGTGGAACCGATTTCACTCTTCCAGTTTCAGTTTCATACACGGTGTTCCATCGATCAAATTTTCAATACTCAAACATGATTTCACTCTTCCAGTTTGATCGGTAGATTACGTTATTTGTTTTTTTTTTTTTTTTTTTTTGAATTGTTGTTAGTACTTAGTAGTGATTCCCGAGTCTTGGCAAGAAAATATTACTTAAGAGGACAAAATCTTTTGATTGCTATGGTTTGGTTAACTTTAAAGAAAGGGTCTGTAATTTACATCTTGCAGTTCATGTACAAGTTCTTTTGTTTGTCCATCATCTTGCAGTTCATGTATTCTTTTCTTTGTTATGGTTTTGTTCGTTTTTTTGAGTTAAAGCTTAAAGTTTTATTTTAATGAATTATAGGATTAATTAGTCTAAATCGTCACGTATAAACTGGTTCAACTATTTAGTATTGTTTTTTTGAATGGTGACTATTTTTTTGAGTGGTCAAATGTCACAATGCAACTATTTAGTATTGTTTAACAATCGGTTTTTAAAATATTGCTAAGTGGTCATGATTATCCTCAATAATACAAGACAACAAAATATAAAAATTAAAAGAAAAGACAAAGTCTCATACCTTCATTATTCATCGTCACCTTATAGAAGTTTATTCTAATTCAAAGTAACACCCACCATTTATATTCAATGAATTCTCCAAACGTTGAAATCATCTCAGATTGCTTCATCAAACCAAAATTCATATCAGAAGAAGCAAAGAAACCGATTTACTTCTCTCCATGGGATCTCATCATGATTTCTTTGAATTACATTCAGAAGGGTCTCCTTTTCCGGTTACCAGAAAATCAAGATTTCTCCATAACCACCTTCTTGGACGACCTCAAACAGTCTCTTTCCGCCACGCTTACTCATTTCCACCCACTCGCCGCCCGTTTAGCCACCGTCAAACACCAAAATCCGCCTTCTTTAACCGTCTTTCTGAACCCTGAGAATAGCCCCGGAGCTAGATTTATCCATTCGTCTGTTAATTTAACCGTGGACGACATCCTTACACCCACGGATGTGCCGTTGGTTGTTCATTCGTTTTTCGATCATCACCAAGCTGTCAATATCGACGGTCACGAGCTCTCGTTGTTGTCCGTAAAAGTGACAGAGCTTGTAGACGGTATCTTTTTAGGATGCTCCATCAACCACATGTTAGTTGATGGAACCTCGTATTGGCATTTCATTAACTCATGGTCAGAAATGTTCAAATTCAAAAGTCAAAACATGTCACGTCCTCCTATTCTGGACAGGTGGATTCCGGCAGGATCCGGCCCGATTGTTAGCCTCCCGTTTACCCATGAAGACCAATTCATTGAAAGATCAGACTACCCGTTGTTAAGGGAAAGAATCTTCCGGTTTTCGTCGGATGCACTCTCTAAACTCAAAGCGAAAGCGAATTTCGAGTGTGGTACGACAAAGATTTCCACTTTACAGTCGCTATGCGCCCTTTTGTGGAGGTGCGTGACTCGCGCCCGGTGGATTCCTGCGGAACAAAAAACCAGTTTTAAGATGGCAGTGAACAATAGAAGCAGACTATCCCCACCTGTGCCTGAAAACTATTTTGGTTAACTCAAAGTTTATTATTATTATTATTATTATTATAATATGTGATATGATATGATAGGATATTTTAAACGAAAAAACTTAGCCTGACATAGATCCACGGAATTTCAGGTAATATGATACAGACAGTGAGGGGGATAACAACGGCAGGGGAGTTACTTGATCATGGTGTCGGGTGGGCCGCATTACGGTTGCATGAAGCAGTGGTGAGTCATGGTGATAAAGAAATTAGGAAATTTATGGATGTGTGGGTTAAGAGTCCGTTTGTGGCGAAATTGGGTGTGCATTTTGATAGAAATGGTGTACTTACGGGGAGCTCACCAAGATTTGACATGTACGGAAATGAATTTGGATTGGGGAAACCATTAGCGGTTTTGAGTGGGTATGCTAATAAGTTTGACGGGATGGTGACGTTTTATCCTGGAAGGGAGGGTGGAGGCACCATGGATCTGGGAATTTGTCTATTTCCGAAAAATATGGAGGCTTTTGAATCTGATGAAGAATTCATGAGTGTTGTTAACTAACAATTCCTAAACTAAAATGCAATGCTTTAAATTTCTTTACATATGCTTTAAATTTCTTTACATAATAGAATGAACTTTATATCAAATATTTATATTAATTGCAAATAATTACCGGTGAATGTCTATATAATTGTTTCCGGTCATTGGTGAATCTAAACATTTCATTCACAATAATATTGCTCAAACATAAGACTCATGGCACTTAGAGTATATTTGACTTGGAGTTTTTAGGAGCTTCTAGCTTTAAGTTTTTAAGAAAAAGCTCATACTCATAAAAAGTCTTGTTTGGTTGAAGTAGCTTGAAGCTTTTAGGTTAGGAGCTTGAAACTTTTGGTTAAACGCTTCTATTAGTAGTGTTTAGAAGGAGCTACAAGTTTTTAGAAAATAATGACTATTTTAACCTATAAAGAAAATAAACTTTTTAATGTACCAACTTTTTAATGTCCATTTTAGTCATTTTGATACATTTTATTAAAAGCTCCGGCTACTCTGTCAAACACCTAAATATTCTAAAAAACTACAGCTACCCGCTACAACTACCAGCTTCCAACCACCAGCTTCCAACCACCAGCCACCAAGCTTCAACCACTAGCTACTTTTTTCCAAACATACCCTTAAAGTGGATGACACATACCGCAGATTAACCTGTAGTCTCACCCATTAAAGAGTTTAAAAAAACCAAGAAATTTAGAATGAATAATTGTCCACAACATATAATATATATATATACACACATATATATATGTGTGTGGGTCCTCAGGGGCAAAAGTGAAAGTGCACTAGTTTTAACGTTATTTTCCTAATTTTGTGAAAATAACGTTAAAAAGCGAGGGATGGTTAATCATGCACATGTGGTGGCGTTGATAGCCGAAAGACAAGTGGGTACATGCACTAATTAGCTTTTGTCCCAATTGCTGAGTGTTATGTGCATGTCTAAGGCTTAATGCAAAAATACTATCGAGCTGAGGGTCTCATTGGAAGCAGCCTCTCTATTCCTATGAGGTAGAGGTAAGGTTGTCTACATCTTACCCTTCTCAAACCCTACCTTAGCTTTGTTATTGATGGGATTAATTGAGTATGATGATGATGATGATGATGATGATGATGATGATGAATCTTTCTTTAGCAACATATGATTCATAAGCCTAACCGGCGACCACCTCTTGTCAGGATCATCTTCAAACTTTTTTCTCCATTCCCTAATAACCTCATTCATGTCCCTTGCACTTGATCTTTCAACTAGACGATTTCGCCCTCACGGGATTCCAAAAATGGTATGCACTATGGTGTGATGCGTATCAGATGGTCATCAACATTCAAAACATATGCATCTGGGTCATAGTTACTTATTAACCAATAAGACAGTGTTGTTGGAACACCTTCTATCTTAAATGCCCAGAATGGATCCAAACCCATTATCTACAATGGCCTTTTTCTGGTAACACTATTGGTTTTATCCTTGCACCCGTGAAAGCGACATAAAGCTTGGTTGCAATTGGCTGGTTCACTCTTTTTACTATCCTTCTAGCTGCTGATTTAAACCGCTTCCTAAGAGGAGGGTCATCAAAGTCATACTCCGAGTCGACATTAACAATTTGCATTTGGATACCTTTGTGCAAGAAGTGTAAGACCATTCCAGACCAAGACCAAAATTTTTACAAAAGAAATTGCCACATCTTCTCACTATCGACTCTCTTTTCTCTCTATCTTTCTTCATTTAAGACATCACAACTTACAAATCACATTTTCTCTCCACAAATGCATGCACTTATCCAAGAACATTAATACTCTATTTCTACCTCCTGTCACCTCCACATCATCTCTAACCCATCAAATGCATCCTAAATGCATTGCATTGGGGTGGTCTAAGAAGGGTCTTTAACCATTATATTTAACTTTTAGGGTAAATTACACTTTCGTCCTTTATTTTTGTATCGGATTGCAATGGATGCCCTTGAAATTCAATAATTACAATGACAATCCTTTTTTGTTAAAAGCATTACACGTTAGGTCCTTTAAATTCAACTAACCTGGTTTTTTTTAAACATTTATTCAAGGCAATTATGTCTTTTCACATATTTTTTCTTCCCCATATGTCTCCATCTCTCTCACAACACACAGAACACACATCTTTTATCCATAGCTCTCTTTCTTTTCTCTATAATAATCGGTCACCACCATCATTCGGGCACCACTTATGGCCACCACTAACCTATCTAAGACTATGGGGTGTGGGGGGCTAGGGTTGGGGGCATTACTCGACACGTGACAGATGTGAGATCAACAAGGTAATATTAAAAAAACAAAGAGTGTGGTGTGGTATGGCTTTGGCCAGCCATATGGATTTTGATATGTATTCTTTTAAACTATTTAAAATTTCATTTAATTAAATAATACACTAACTAAAATAGAAGATTGCATATAATATTTTTAAAAACTAAAAATAAAATTAAAAAAAAACTACATAATATTAAAATAAAATAACTTCATGATTTCTCCATGTTATATTTTTTCAAGATTTCTTGTTTCATTTCCAACATCATTGTCAATTTTGGGTCAGTAAGGTGATCAACGAGCATGACAAGAAATTTCATATCTTCGCGTTTTTTTTATAGAGATACTTTTTTATCGAACGACGCTTGGATATTTTTCCTCATCTCGATCCTTTGTTGTTGGAGGAAATTAAATGTATCAATTTTCGTCTCAAGATCTTCCAACTGGTCAGTGTACAACCCTTTACCCGAGGCTGAACCCAATGCCGATGCCGAACCCGGTCTCGCTCTTTGAATCCATTTTTTGACGTGTCTCTACCGGGTGGGCGGGAAGGAGAATCATCAAAATCATCCAAATTAAGATCAAACTCTTGATCACGAGCATCGGACTGAACTTGGGACGAGGGTGTTCTTGCCATTTTAGAATAGATGAATCATCATATGAAAAGTTCGAGAATACACGGTTTCCTAAATACGATGTGAATCCGGCTAGATTGGGATACGTTTAAAAAGGAAATATTTTTTTAATAAAGTATCCGTATGGCAACGGCTTACCCAAACGGTCATATCGCACCAGCCAAGTCACCTTCCTCCCCCCGCCCGCCCCACGCTAGCAGGGCAACACTATGGCCAACGCTAGCCTGGTGAGCCATCGACCCATCGTTGCTTGGCAACCCTCGCCCCAACCAATGCCTCACACCCCCGCGTTCTAAGCCCCCCCCCCCCCCCCCCCCATGAATACGCACATGTAGCCCAATAATTTAGCCTCGGTTTTCAGCCTAAACTCAACTTCTTCATGATTTATTAATTAAGTTATATTTGTATTTATTATAATTATATTTTATATAAGATTCATTATATATATATTTACACACACATATAAGTTTAAAAAATAATAATTTTATATAATTTTAAAAGTTGAAGTAATACAACTTTTAAAATATAGATACAATCATTTAAAACATATCTTTTACTGTTAAACTAATTATCCCCTACTATTTTTAAACGACCATAATTTTGTTCTCTTTAATTTGAATATGGAAATTCTGTACTTTTTTTAGTTTGTTAGTTTTATCAAAAAAATTAAGAGTAAAATAGGGTTTAGTATTTTTGCTGTATTTTATAAAAACCAAATGTCTCGCAATTTACATACCAAGATTTTTATTTTATTGTGATTTTGATAATCACACTAACTCCATCCAACTTATAGTTAATTCATGGTCAATTGAAAGCATTTGCAAGGCATTTTGGTTAACCATTCAATGAAAAAAAACAAATATTATTTAAGTCCAAAAATTCTACCATCTATACATTGTATTAAAAAACCCTAATTCTCTACTGGAATGCACCAACCTCCATCAACACACTTTTGGAAGGCGATTCATCAAGACCTCATGGTTCTATGCCCGTGTGGTTTGACACTATCTTTGTAAAACGAATATGAAAGTAAGAAATTGTTTTAAAGAATTGTTAAATGAGTTGTTATGATTAAGAAATCACGTTCCACTCAATTTCTAAAGTTTACAATATGTTTTCTAGATGGTGGATGGGTAAATTATAAAAGATAATAAATAGCAATATGACTAAACACAAATTACTTTTTAATTTCCATACCAATGTTGGATTTTAGGTTTCTAGATGATCGGCTAATTATAATTTCTCGCATTGAACATCGAAACATTTTAAAATGTTTCAACATAAAGATCCACCAAAGGGAGCATTCATGTTAACTCAACTTATTTTTAATTCTCAACAACAAACACAATATGAATGCTCATCAATGGAAAATATCTAGCAGGCCTTGAACGAGTGTTGTACAGAATCATTTTGTGTTAGATCGCTCCTTGAGAGCACAGGAACCTAGTTTTGTATCTAATGTCTAATTAGGCGGAAACTAAGTGACATGTTAATCAAATATGCAAAGATTACTCGTTAAACTGTCTTTTATTGATCTTAAAGTCAATTACATGTGAGAACCAGATCCGACAGAGCTTCGCCTCTGCGTTGCCAAAATTACAAAAGTTACAAATGAAAGATCCAAGGCACATATTTATACTACATCAAGTTCGCTGGGAGGGTAACAAGTTCGGGCGAACTTGTTTGAACAAGTTCGGCCGAACTTGTTCTCACTATAAGATTCCGGGCAAACTTGATCTAGTATTTACATAAATACGCCAATTTCTAACATAATCTAGCCCAATCTAAATAGACTCGATACAAGACTAATACATAGACATTATGTACTAACCGACTCCCCCTTGGATATCGTCTTCGTCTTTATCAGTCTTCAAAACTCTATCTATCATCTGCATCGTCCAAAGAAGTTCTTGTAAGGCTTTTTTCTTCGTTCTTGCACAGGAATAGGCGTTTGATCTGTAGGTGGCACTTTAGTGATAAATTGGAAACGTCTAAGCCTTGCCTCCTTTGACTTTTCTTGAAAACGTTCCAGATGCCTTTCTTCCTTCAAAAACTCTTTGTGCTCAAGTTCTCTCCAACTGGATTCCCACATTCTTCCTGAATTTAATCCATGAGCGTAACAAACATTCACTATCTTCTGATACTACATCGCTTGTACCTCCTCGCGCTTCTCATAACATATCTTGTTAAAGAATAAACATCAAATATCCTCTTTCGAGCAATTCACTAGCCACATCGGTTCTAGTATGCGTATCGTTCTCCATAACCCTCTCAATCCTTCATTCTGAAACATTTCAACTGATCTTTCTTTCGTAATATCCAAGTGTTCTTCAAACCTCAACACTATCACTGCTTCACACGTTGTAGGATCAACATGCCACCACTTGAACATGGATAGAAATCTTGTTCTATTGGCATTAGGGGCATGTTTTTCATTGCTCGCGGACGCGTCATCAATGTTATGTCTTTTTCTTCCGTTTTCTTGTCTGTTTTGATTCTGCGCTTCGGTATAAACGGTTTCCAGTACTTAAATCCTTGCGTCGCTTCAAACTTTATCATCTTCCACAATAATTGATCAATAAACTTCATGTGGTAGCTCACATTCCTTGCCTACACTAACTCCTCCACATCCTAATATGGTAGCGTTTTAAAATCTGCCAAGTATTTGAAGTACTGAACCCCAAATTCACGTTTAATGGCGTAGACGTTTAGCTCTTTCAACCAACCCCAGTTAAGGATGTCTCCCAATGACTTGTCTGCATCTCTTGTAAAGAATGCTAATGGACGTCGAAACTTTCTTTCTCTCGGCATTTCTTTAAACCAGGACTTTTTCGCGTTAGCAATCTCTTCTTTAGTCATCGGTTTAGGAACTTTACCTTCTCGCACAGACTCAACAATCTTTTCTTTCAACGGATCTTCATTTAATTGCTCGTACATTTCTTCAAATGTCAGAAACTTATCAGTATTCAGACCAACATACTTTTCTGCTTCATCTTTTTCATCATCTGACGACCAATCTTCAATAATAACTTTATTATAATTATCAGCATCAGACCTTCTTTTGTAGCAGTATTCATTCGGTTCAAATGTATCTATGTTCACCACTTGCTCTCAAAATCGAAATCAAACGTTTCAGCATCAACGTTTAGCAGCTTAGCCAAATCTTCCTTCGAATAATTGTGAACAAATTCACCTTCCTCCACATTATGCTCTAAAATTAAAACGGCATCGCAGTAACAGGATTTGCAACAATAGCATCTATCAAATCATCATCGGTTTGCCCTGTTTGCTCCCCCTGATTTTGATCTTCCATCATATTTGTATCATCGCTTAGTAGTGAGGAAAAATCAAACTCATCTGATACTTTGGCATTAACAACTTTTAAACCAACTCCACCCTGATCATCATCATTTCCATCATCATTATCGAAATCATTCTTTGAATCATCAACAGGCTCATCATCATCTTTATCTTCAGCTTCTTCATCGTCTTTCTGTTCTGTTTCTTTCTCAGGAATGATTTTGGACTCAGAAGCTTTCACAGATTCAATCACATGCTCAATTATCTCAGGCATACTTTCTATCACATGTTTGCCTTTCCCCTGTTCAGCAATTTCTTTCTCTGCTTTTTCTTTGGCCTCTTGTAAATCCAATCTAGCATATTCAGCAGCAAAATCAATCCCCAAACTGTTGGATAATACTTTCTGTAGTCCGTTAAACCTTCGATCATTCAAATCTCGTTCAGATCGTAACTCAGCAATTTCTTTCTGTAGTCGTTCATTTGCATCTTGCAAACTTTCTATCAACGCCTTCAGATAACCTCGATCACCTTCTAAAAATTTCACTTTGTCGTTTAGAATTTCCTTCTCGACTTCGCTTTGTTTTACCATTTGCTCTAACACAGCTTTCTCAGCTTCATTCTTTGACACTTTATCTTCCAAAACTTTAACTCTCTTCTCCAGTTCATCAACATCAGATTCTGGGAAGAAATCATTCAAATCTTGACTATTAACTGGTTCATCAGGGATACTTCCAAACAGCTTTGGCCTCTGAGTAGTCTTTGGCGTAGACTTTGGAGTACTCTTCGGTGTATGAACTTCTTTTGGAAGAGAACTTTCTGGTTGTGAAGTTGTTGGAGGATCTTGAGACATGCTAATAAGAATTTCAAGCAAATCAGACTCAGGAGGTTCTTGTGTGACTCATGTCTGCATAATAGTCTCTTGATCAGCAGAAGTTTGGACTATTTCAGCCACAGGAGGTTCTTGTATAGCTCCTGTTTCTTTTGCACCAGAAGGTTCTTGTGGGACTTCTGTGCTTTTCTTCTTGCCAATGTAACATCTACTTTTTGCCTTTTGACTTTTCTTGCCTTTGGTACTAGGAGAACCAGTAGTTTTCAATGTTGTATCTTTTACAGAAGACTTAACACGTTTCGCCTTTTTCTTCGGACTCTCCTCGTCAGAACCTTTATCAGACCCCGGTTCATAATCTGCATCACCTGCTTTAAGCTTTTCAAGTTCGTTTTCTGCAGCAGCTTTCTTAGTTTCTCTTTCAATCGTATCGTCGCTATCTTCGTCTTTGTCAGACGTTGCAGAGATAACATCATCTTCTTGAGTAGTCTTTTCTGTCTCTTGACTCTCAATAATAACTGCAGCACTCGAACCAGCTTCTGTTTGAACGTTTTCAGGTTCATATTCATCAATCAAGATCGTTTCAACTTTCTTTGATTTTTGAGACGTTTTCTTTTTCTCTTCACAACTACTTTCTTTAAGAACCAATCGTTGCGTTTTTCCTTGAATGTTGACATCCATTCTAATTCAGCGTTCACTTCTTTCTCATCACCACTATCATCCTTATGCCATTTGTATTCCGGTGGAGCAATGTAATCAGCAGAAGCTATAGTACCAAATAAAGGCTTTGCGACCGGCGCTGAAGCTTGTTTCTGGAAAGTAATAAGCTTCTTCACTGTTACTTCATCCATATGGATAAGATAAACAATATCGTTGGGATCTTTTGCAATTTTCTTGAACTTGTCGTCGATGAGTATTTGTACAAACCTCGGATACATAACAAGCATGTTCGTTCCCATGTTGTTCTTCATATGAGTGAATACTAGCTTAGAGAAGTTGAATTTCTTGTTTAGGATTAATGATGTAGCCATACACGCCATGTAATCTTGTACATCGTCTAAACCCGCTTTTCGATGGCTAAAATTATGAATAATCGCATGCATCAAGAACTTGTAGGGATTCGGAACTCCCCCTTTCTTCAATGTAGATTCATTCACGTGCCCTTTGTATCCCATTCGGCAAAAACAACCTCGTACCATCCTTTCATCAAGCATCATCGGATCATTCTTATCGTCGTTGAAATTTAACACTTTACGAATATCAGTTTCAGATATTGTAATCTCCTTATCTTCATTCCCATCATGAACAACAGATTTGATCACTTTACTATCCTCGTTTAGTGATGCTGCGTTCCAAAATCTATACACGTGAGATCTATGAACAACTGTCTTCTCCGTGATCGCTTTGTTTATTGGAATACGCGTCATAAAATCCATGATACTGTCATACGCTGCAAGTGATGGACAGACAGTCTTGTCGAGCGTGACACACATGTTATGAAATTTATTAAACGAGAGCTAGATGTTCTGCAAACACGAGAATCGAGACAAAACTAGCAATTTTAACAAATTTTCACAAAATCATTCATCAAGTTCGGTCGAACTTCATTAACATTTAAAACATCAGAAATCATCAAGTCCGGGCGAACTTGTCAAAACATTTTGATTAAATCTCAAACAAGTTCGGGGGAACTTGTTAAAACATTTTGAAATCACCAGACAAGTTCGGGCGAACTTGTGAGATTCACAACATGTCATCATTTGAGGATAAGTTCGGGCGGACTTGTGAAAGTTTTATCATTTAACATTTGAGGACAAGTTCGGCCGAACTTGGTTCAATGAACCAATTGACAAGTTCGGGCGAACTTGTCATCTCTTTCAAGCCAAAACCTGCAACAACATATTTCAAGCTTTCTGAGTCAAATTAAAGACATATTATGGGCCGTTTATGATTGTCTATCACATTTCATGGTTCAATTTGTCCTAAAGCATTTTAATTCATGTCCATTTGTCATAACTAGATCTGATTCATTCAATCATGGTCATAACATGGTCTAAATCTTCAATTAGTACCTATGCCATGTTCTTTAGTGTGCCAATCACTAAAGATCACTCGAAAATTGGGCAGCAATTCAGCACAAAGTGTGCAAAATCAAAGTTCGTTTAAATCGCCTCAAGTTCGCTCCCAGTATTCAAGAATCAGATAATGAAGTTCGGGCGGACTTGTTCCTTATATATAGGTAACAAGTCCGGGCGAACTTGTTAAAACCAATCAGTTAAGATTAGCACAAGTCCAGGCGAACTTGCCATATGATCTTTGAAAAACAATGAACATGTCCGGGCGAACTTGATATCAATTCAAAACCATATGAAAAATATGTTTTTGATTTTAGGGGGAGTAAGAAAAACTTTTAAATATCAAAAACATATGAAAATGTTCGAGTAAATATCTGTTAGTACATAATGTCTATGTCTTAGCCTTGTATCGAGCCTGTTTAGATTGGGCTAGATTATGTTAGAAATTGGCGTATTTATGTAAATACTAGATCAAGTTCGCCCGGAATCTTATTATGAGAACAAGTTCGGCTGAACTTGTTCAAACAAGTTCGCCCGAACTTGTTACCCTCCCAGCGAACTTGATGTAGTATAAATAGGTGCCTTGGATCTTTCATTTGTAACTTTTGTAATTTTGGCAACTCAGAGGCGAAGCTCTGTCGGATCTGGTTCTCAAATGTAATTGACTTTAAGATCAATAAAAGTCAGTTTAACTAGTAATCTTTGCATATTTGATTAACATGTCACTTAGTTTCCGCCTAATTGGACATTAAATACCAAACTAGGTTCCTGTGCTATCAAGGAGCGATCTAACAAGTGGTATCAGAGCCATGGATACCTGATTTGGTGAAATCATTGCAAGATCTACTCTATTTCTACTCCACTCTACCATTTTTCTTAATTTTTTCATGAAAAACATTGAACATACGGTTAAAATCTGCTTAAAATTGAATATGTCACGTAAAATCTACCAAAGATAAACCCCTGAGAGTTTCAAAGCCTAATTCAAACGAATTGATGTCAAAAAGTTGAAAAAATCATGATTTACAAACTTGTTTTGAACGAACTTGACATCAAGTTCGCTCGAACTTGACATCAAGTTCGCTCGAACTTGACATCAAGTTCGCTCGAACTTGATTGAAAAACTCAATTTTAGATTTATTTTTCATCAAGTCCGCTCGAACTTGATTGAATTTTCGTAGTTTTTAGACAAGTCCGCTCGAACTTGCTTAATTTTCATTAAAATTTCATGAAGTTCGCCCGAACTTGATTAAATCTTGTTGAAAATCTTATACAAGTTCGCCCGAACTTGTGAATTCTCTTGGAAATTCTTAACAAGTTTGCTCGAACTTATCAGGGTGAAAATTTTCAAAATTAATCAACAAGTTCTACCGAACTTGCTTGAAAACTGAATCTGATTTGTCTGCTGTACAAGTTCGCCCGAACTTGTCAGTATTTAATCAATTTTTTGAAGTTTGTGAACGTGTTTTCAGTGATACTCGTTTGTTTTCCGCAATGGAAGGTCACAGTGCGTATATGACAGTCGGGGCTTCATCAGCAAATGCCAACATGGTGAATCAAGTTAATCTGGAGAATGAAATAGGCATGTCAATGAAGCCACCGAAGCATATGAATATGGATGAATATGAGGGGTGGAAAGAAAAGTTTACGAACTGGGTTCAGTTGAATTTTTTTCACAATTGGGTTGCAGTTGAGACAGGCTACACATGGCCAAGAGATGAACATCAAAACGTTATAGAGATTAGTAAGTTCTCTATTCAACAGAAGGATGAATATGTTTCTGAAAAGAAAATGATCAGCTTAATTCAGCAGTCTGTGAAGGAAGATATTTTGGTGCTTTTACCAGAGTACAAAACTGCACAAGAATTATGGAAATCTTTAAAGACAAAATATCAGGGGAGTGCAGAAGTGGTCAAGAGCAAAAAGGCACTAATTATGAAAGAATTTGATATCTTCACAATGCTAAAAGGAGAGATGATGAAACAAATGATAGAACGATTCTGTCATTTGAAAGTGATAATGAGAAGACATGGTCTTGAAAAGAAAGAAGAATAATACATCGACAAATTGGCAGATGCTTTGCCGGAAGGTGAATGGACAACATATCTCATGGTGCTCAAAGAAAGTCCAAGCTAGGAATTTTTCAAATTATCCACATTTATTGACAAGTTGGAGGGGCACGAGATGGAATTGTTGAAGATTGCCAAGTCAAAAATTCGAACATTGCTCAGGATGTTGGACTTTATTACAAAATTGGAGCTCAAGAGAGTATTTCAGGTCCAAAGATCCAGATAGCTTTCAGTGCAAATATAAATTCCTCAAACCATTCATCATAGAATACTCAATTGCATCAGAGTCCTCAGAGTGCATCGTACTCAAGCACGAGTTCTAATTCACCGTTCCAAAGCCAGACAAATCAGAATAATCAATCAAATTCTGATCAGAACTCGTTTAGATGCAATATTGCGGTCAACTTAAACACCTTCTTTTCTGAACAGGTAGCTAAACAGCATATGTCACTTCTTGCTACAGTGCTGGAAGCTTATGAGAGTTTAGTGCCTGGGAAGATCGGTAATCCAGAAATGACTACCAAGGATTACGATCAAGTGGACGAGGAGGAACTTAAACTAATAGACATCAAATGGTCGTTAGCTTCAATTATACGAAGGGTAACAAAGTTTGTAGAGCTCACCGGAAAAGATATCGGAAATTCTAGCAACAAACTGGGATTTGATAAAATGAAAGTTACTTGCTTTAAGTGCCGAAAAAAGGGCATTTCAAACGTGAGTGTCCAAATCATGAAGTAAGTGGCAACAAAATCCTTTCGGAAGTGGCAATGATTACTACAAGAAAGCATTGCAATACAAGCCATTTCCGAGGAAAGTCGAAGTTAAAGATCAATCATCTAACACTGCAGAAAAAGCAATAATTGCTTCTCATGAAAATGATGGTTTTGATTGGAACAAATACATTACCAAGAAGACTAGAGTTACTCTTATGGCTGAGATCGTGGAGGAGCAAGATATGTCTGCTGAGAATGCAGCTCTGGAGAACGCAATTCTAGAACAGTACATGCAACAAAGAGAAGAAGAGGAGATCTATCATCACACGATGATGCAGAGTGTTACTTCTCCTAACAGTATTCCTAGTTTTGCAGGTGGTTCTGATGCAGCATCTTCCGAGCAAGTGGTTGAAGAGAAACCGGTGGTTGAGGAAAAGAAATCAGAGAATGAGGAAAAGGTCGGTCCGAAGGTAAATGTTGTTGAAAAAGAAGTGGTAAAAGTGCAAATCATGGAGGTTGAAAAACCTTGTACGAAATGTACTGACCCTTGTGAGCAGTGTGCTGAAAAATCACAGATCATAAGCGAATTCAATGTGCATAATAATAATTTCAAATATGATTATTGCACAATGAAAGAAGCATATGATAAAATGAAAGATGATTACAGGAGGCTTGATAAAAACAACATTGAACAACATGACACAGTTAGAATGTTAAAAGCAACGGTAATGGAAAAACAAAGAGCCATTAACATTTATATAAATACCATTGCTAAAACTAAACAAGAGCTTCAAGACATGAAAATCGAAACCGAAAGGGTGAGACAGCTTTTGAAAAGCTATACCACTAATGCTTACGTCATCGATCGTATTCTTCCAACGATTTCGTCAGAAGAAAATGATACGAAAGCAAAAGGAAAGAAACGTGGGGATTATAGCAGTGTTCCACCACCCTTGTGCAAAAAATATTGTCGCAAGAAAGCAGAAGGGATGGAAAAGGCGTTTAATATTGAACTTTTGACCGAAAAGAAAAATGAGTTGTCTGAGAACATTGACATAGTCTACACAAAATCAAACGATGATAGTGAAGCAGTGGTTAAAAATGTTGTTGAAAATGTGTTGAATGAATCTGATGATGGCAGCTTTGAGAGCGCCAATGCGAGTTCGAACAATGTTGATTCACAATCCGAAGATGACGATTCATCATCGGAAGATAGCCTAAGTGATGATCCTAACGTTGTCCTGTACAAAGTTAAGGAATCTGATAGACTATATTTTGACGATAGCTTTCCGATTCGAAATGTGAAAGAAGATCAGCTTGATAAATTGTTCAAACTTGTCGAAGTATCATCAGAAGATTTGGAGAAAAATGAAAGAGATTTTATTCGAAACCCAAAAGGAATTTTAACAACTACCGAAGGAATGGTGGTGATTTTCCTGAACATATGAGAGCAGGGTTGGGTTTGGAGGTAGGAGATGAACCGAAAAGGAAAAAGTCACCATTTCGCGAATATAGAGATAAAAACATGGCATTTGTTTATGGGACTAGTACGGTTCAAGAAGAAAGTTTGATTGGAAAGAAATCAAATGATGAATTCAAAAAGGAAAAAGAACTTTGTGATAAGGCTAAATCCGCAAGTGGAGTAAAACCCACTACTTGACATTCTCATGATACTCGAACTTGCTTCAAATGCAATGAAGTTGGTCACATTGCTCGCAAGTGTCCGAAATATAAGCATGTGTATCTTCGAAGAAAGACAAGTTAAAATGTTGAGAAATCTAAGCAACCAGAGATTGTAAAACCCGTTACAATTCTAAAAAGAAACAATGAATTTTAAAACGAAGTGAAACCTAAAACTGAATTGAAGTTTGAAAATTCAACTTTTGAGAAAGGTGAAACTTCCAAATCGAACGAAAACAAAGATTCAAGGTTTTACATAAAGAAAGCAAGAGTTAAATCACAATCCTGGGTTGCAAAGAAGAAAACAGCAACATCTGAAGTTGCAAAGTCTGGGTCACTTGAAATCAAAGTCGACAAGGTGTCTGAATCTGATAACATCTGGGTTGCAAAGAAGAAAACATCAACATCTGAAACTGACAAAGTTTTTCTAAAATCTTCAAAAGATAAGAAGAAAGTCAAGTTTGAAAACGTTAATGTCGATGAAGTCTTAGATGGTGATTTTGAGGATGCTTATGAAGATTATTATCCCAAACCCAAGACCAAAAAGGCTTGGGTTGCACTTTTTCACTGAATTGTTAACGTTTGCAGGGGCTCCAAAGATCCATATTATCGAAGTGGATTCTGGATAACGGAGCGTCGAGGCACATGACCGGGTTGAAAGCACTACTCTTTGATATCAAAGCGATTAATGGAGGGTATGTAGGCTTCGCTGGAAATCAAGGAGGCCGGATTGTAGCTGAAGGAAAGCTTTCGAATGGTGTGGTGTCTTTTGATCGTGTTAACTATATCGCCGAGCTGGAGAACAATCTTCTCAGCATTTCACAGATTTGCGACAAGCAGTTCACCGTTCATTTCAATGATAAGCAGCGCATGATACTGAAGCGGGGCTTTAAGATTCCTGATGAGTGGATTTTGATGCGCGCTCCATGCGAAAACGATCTCTACGTACTAGACGTGGGTGTTGCTACTACATCATCGAAGTCAGCTCAATGTTTTGTTACAAAAGCCACAGAGAAGGATTCGATTCTACGACACAGGAAGATGGGGCATATACATCTTAGGAAAATGAATTTTCTGGTTCACAACGACCTGGTTGAAGGAGTAAATCTTCGAAGCTTCCACATGCTGGATCATTGTCTTGAATGTAAGAAAGGGAAGCAGATTAAGAAGTCACATCCTAAGAAGATTCTTAACTCCATAAAGTTGTCGCTTGAACGTCTACATATGGATCTTTCGGACTGGTGAATGTTAGAAGTATATCCGGAGATCTGTATTGTTTGGTCGTCACAGATGATTATTCTCGATATTCATGGGTTTTCTTTCAAGAATCTAAAGATGAAACGTTCGAAAATCTTATGATTCTCTTAAGAAGCTTGAAAATCTATATCATCTCCCTGTTAGACGGATTCGAAGTGATAATGGCACGGAGTTCAAAAACAGCAAGATGAAAGAGTTTTGCAATGCTAAAGGAATTCTGCACGAATTCAGTGCACCTTACACTCTGCAACAAAATGGAGTAGCTGAAAGGAAGAACAGAATGTTAATCGAAACAGCGAGAACTATGCTTGCTGATTCCAAACTTCTCGTCAGCCTCTAGAGTGAAGCGGTTGCAGGGGCATGCTACACATTGAATAGAGTCTTAACGGTCAAACCGACCAAAAAGACATGCTTCGAGATGATTAACCGAAGGAAACCAAATCTCAAATATCTAGAACCGTTTGGTGCACCTTGCACAGTGTTGGGATGGTAACTTTGGTGCCAAAACGCTTGAAGGTTTCTTCGTTGGTTACTCTAGTCCGCTCAGGAGAGTTTACATTCCTACTTTGAGAAGAGTGTCGAAGCACAACATGTAGATTGCTTTCGGTACACAACTCCTATTAAGAGGAAAAGCAATGCGTGGTTGTTCAATTACCAAGATTTGTGGAAGTCATTCGACTTGCCAGAAGAACCGTCTGAAGAAGAACTTGCAACTCTTTGTTATCTTCAACAGTCGGCTAGTCAAGAACAGATTTTAAGACCGATAGTGGTTAATCAACCTACTATAGGTTCTACCTCGTCTTCTGGTGCAGGTCCGAGTAATAGTGGTTTTCCAATTGAACAAGTTTCTGAAGCAGATGAAACACCTACTACAACTCCAGCAAATGTTTCCACTGAACCAGGAAATACTACTAGAGAGCCCATTATTTCTCAGAATCAGAATTTTGACTCTGATGAAGCTCCAACTTTCGATGATGATGGAGAATCTTCCTCTGATGAAGAATCCGAGCAGATATCCAATATGTTAAACCAATCTGTTGGCCCTAGCAATCAAAATGAAGCTACATCTAGTGCTCCTGAAGTTGATTTGATAGTTGATCTGAATATTTCAAATCAGAATAGCACAGTTGATGTTCCTAGTGAGGAGATGCCACGATCTTATTCATATCACCCTTCGAATAACATAATTGGAGAGTTACAGACTGGTGTGAGAACGAGAAGCCAGATCAACAAAGCTTTAAGTTGTTTCTGTACTCGAGTGGCTCTGACTCCAGACTATTGTTATTATTCATGTTTCATATCTCAAATCGAGCCGAAGACTGTGAATGAAGCTTTGGGTGATGAGAACTGGGTGATAGCGATGCAGGAAGAGTTATTACATTTTGAGAAACTAGGAGTTTGGAGACTTGTCGACTTACCACCAAAGCATAAAGCGATAGATACGAAGTGGGTCTTCAAGTGTAAGAGGGATGATCGAGGTGTGATCGTTGGAAACAAAGCTTAGCTGGTTGTCAAAGGTTTCCACCAGCAAGAAGGAATTGACTATAAGGAAGTCTATGCACCGGTTGCACGTTTAGAGTCCATCCGCATTTTCGTTGCATTCGGTGCTTGGAAAGGTTTTAAAGTGTACCAGTTAGATGTGAAATCCGCATTTCTTTACGGTAAGCTACGGGAGCAAGTGTACGTCGGCCAACCACCAGGGTTCGTCGATCCGCTGAACAAGAACAAAGCTTATCTCCTGGACAAAGCCTTATACGGATTACACCAAGCCCCGAGAACTTGGTACAAGACGTTATCTCAATATCTCGTAAGAAACGGCTTTACGAGAGGCACAGTGGATAGTACATTGTTTACCAAAGAAGTCGGAAGTCATCTAATCATAGTACAAATCTATGTGGATGATATCATCTTTGGTTCAACGGATGATAGTCTTTGCAAAGAATTTGAGAAGATAATGAAGAAGAAGTTCGAAATGTCTTCTATGGGTGAAATGAAATTCTTCCTCGGGTTACAAGTTGATCAGTTACCAGATGGCATATTCATTCATCAAACGAAATATGTTCATGATATTCTAAAGAAGTTTGAAATGGATAGCTCGAAGCCGCTTTCGACTCCTCTGGCGCGGAATCATGGAATTTGCCTCGACGAAACAAGAACCAAAGTGGATGATACACTCTATCGGTCGATGATAGGATCTCTTATGTATCTGACGGCATCTCTGTCACACCCTGTCTTTTGCGGAAGCGTGTGTGTGTGACTTGGTCAGTTTTCATTGCATTCGATTATAATAAACAACTATATGATAAAAACAACGATGTTCATCCATTCATAAGTTTAAAATATTACAAACCATAAGTTGTTTAAACTACCAACCCTCACAAATACTTAGTTTATTTTACAACCAACATAAGTTAAAAGTTCCATAAAGGACTTGTTTAACAAAAGTTTAGAATTACGAGGCTTTGCATCCTATATCTAATCAAGGATGAGATATATGGATCAAACCCTTCCAAAAGTGGATGACATCGATACTTGAAATTCAAAAGCTTGCTTGTAACGCCCGCACCAAGATCCGCCTAGTTTCCTGAAATACATGTAAGTTGAAAACATCAACAAAAGTTGAGCGAGCTCATGTGTTTTATGTATATGCGCATCAAATAAATCCCAAAAACATTTGAAGGTTCCGGTATTAAAAGTAGGTATGTAAAACGTCTATGAACATGTTGATCATTAATGTTTTGCAAGGACATTAACATATGTGACGACATAGGAGGTACTCAACCCGTGTAGGCAATTTAAGTGTCGAACTCTCGACAGTGGACACAACAGCACTCTAAGTGGTCACCCATGGACCGTGAGTGGGGCTCGCCCGTACCCATTAGATCTAACCTTTGTTCCTTGGTCCTCAAAAGGATTAATGGCACCTTAGTTGCAGCCTATGCTCACATGATCTAAGAGTTCATTCCATAGTTCAATCATACCCTTGTTAACATGTATTTCCCCCGAAAGTTGTAAACCAAAAACATTAAGTAAAAGGGGGACATGAACTCATAAGTTTGCGTCCGTAATCTCGTGTACCCAAAGTAGATTTCCTCAAGCCGTACAACTTCCTACACACGTGTTAGGTTTTATTAGACGCTTAGGTCGTGTAACGACTTGTAGTCTTATTTATTTATTAAGACTCGTTATTGGGATTTTTTGTTAAAATGGTATATTTCTAACTTGTTTCATTATATATACCTTTCATATATATTCTCCAAGTATAGGTATACTTGTATTTGTGTATTTTGCCAAATACTCGTAGTGTATTCCGGTATGTACATAGGAATACGTATTTCTTGTGTTTAAGTATTTTATACTTAATTTATGTATAATTTTCTGGAATATTATTTTTATACCAACAAAATCACCAGTATAATATTTCCTTAAATATTTATATTTAAAGAGGATTTTTATAGAAAATCTCTATAAACTTTATTTGGCAAAAATATATATATATACTTCCATACATATATCTTAAAAATAATATATTTTTAAGATTAAACTTAGAAATGTATATTTCTAGTTTTCACCAAAATAACATGTCTTTTTAAATTGTTAAGAAACTCTAACCTTCAAAATAATATAGATTCGCCAAATAGTATATTTTTGAATTGTTTAAGAGAATACATCTTTCAAAACAATATATTTTCTATTTTGACAAAATATGATATAAAATTTGTAATAGTTGTAAAATTTCATATTTTACCGTTCCTTTGGTTTCGAAAATACCGTTTATCACATTTGTCAAGTTACGAGTTTATTTCCGGAATATATACATATATATAGTCCAATGTCCATTGTTCGGTTTTGTCCATTATTTGTGTATAAATTATATATTCATTTTCTTGGAGTTTTAGTAACATCTTTATGTTACAATTTTTAGTATTTTGGTATCGTGTATTATTTTCAAGTCCCTAATTTTAATAACTAATACAATCAATATACAAGTAGCACACGATTTGTGACATCTAAATATATATTTCCTAAATATATACTTAGCCATTTTTATTACCAAAAATCAACTTTTCACATTAAAACCAAGATCAAAAATTACTTATAAACATTTGATTAAAAATATTTTTCCAAGTGTTTAATTTCTATAAAAATTTTGCCACAGTTTCCCCTTAAAAATGGAGGTTTCCATGCTAGTTAGCATATCTTTTTCTTTTCAAAAAATTCATCACAATCATCAATAATCAACCTACAACTTACCATGAGCTATTACATGCAATTTTTACAAGATGATATGAACTTAAAGTTTTATAAAAACTTGTAGTATTTTAACATGATGTTTAACATGTTAAACTTACACTAAAAACATGATTTTTATTTCATAAAAATCATTTTTGCAAGATTTCAATCTTTACAACTTACAACTTGATTTCACAAAAATCATTCTCCATGCATTTTTCATGTTACATACACTTTACTAGTTCTATTTAACCCTTTAAAACATGATCATTTTTATTTAAAACCAAGTCATGTGAAATCTAATAGTAAACTTTAATTTCTTGAAATGTTCATCTTTGAAATCTCATATTTTTAATATCAAGTAGGGATCATCATCCTACACAAAATCATGTTCATCTTCAAGTTCATACTTAACATAAAGGATGATCAACATAGATCTTTCAATATTTATCCTCATACTTGCTAGACCATGTGTTTAATCATCATCTAGCAAGATTCTTATGATGATCTACATCATAAACACAAGAAATCAACAAACAAGTTCATTACATACACTTAACATCTTTTGATCTTCATGTTTCTAAGCTTTATGTTCAAGTTCATCTTTATGTTTTGATGTGATCTTAGATTATCTTGTTACTTCATACTTTAACCACTAAGATTAAGTGTAAAAACAAGATCAAGAGGGCTTACTACTAGCACAATGGCTAGGGAAGAACTCAAGATGATGAAGATGATAAACGAGGTGGATAAAGCTCTTGGTGGAGGTCCTTCAAGCTCCAAAGCTTCCAAGCTTCTTAACTATGCTTCTTGCACCTTTAGATCACCTTGGAATGCTTGAGTGATGGATGAAAATGGTGGGACTATGGTGGTGGTTTGGGGCCATGAACAAGAGAGAAGGAAGGAAGGAGTTAGTGAATTTTTTTGTGTTAAGTGTTCCTTGTTTAACTCTTGTTCTTTTATCCTTCAACATGGTTTTAACCATAAGTCCATGTGTTTGATATCTAGACTACATATCTATTAACAAATCAAACAAGATCAAAGGAAATCCAAGGGGTGGGTCCCCTTTGTAACCGTGAATGAGGGGGGTCTTTAGTTGAGTTTTAATTGTAAGTTAGTTAATCTAGTTAGGCTATATGTGTTAGTTAGGGGTTTAATGTGTTTAGGTGTTTTAAGACGTGTTATGATGTTTACTGACTATAACTAGCTTCATAACATTAAAACAATGCTTCTAGCTAGATTTTGGTGTTTCGGATAGTGTCCGTCTATTCGTTTGGTTACCGGCTCGTTAAAGTGCTAAATATCGCAATTTAGGGTGCTTTAAGGTACCTTTTATGATGGTTTTGGTTCCCAACCCTAAACAAGTCATTCTGGACTATTAAACTACATTTCTGCATTATAATTTGAGGTTTAAAAGCTGAATTTTGCTTAAATATGCAGAATTATGCAGTTTTAGTGTGATTCGGGCACTTTCTAGCACTTAAGTCATCACCCGGAAGGCAGTTACATGATCCTAACTTTCCTACATACCATACTAGTGTAACCCTTGTTCCCAGGGCTTATTTAGTGCATTTACATCATGTCTGTCTGAGTACTGAACTCCCGTCAGTACTCCTAGTTCGTCCGGTAAGTGTACCAGTTTCGTTTCGTATACGTTTCAAACCGTTTCAATTTGAGTTCACAATAATAAACATCATGCATCATGAAATGTCTTTGTGAGTTCTTTCAATATAATTCATTCATAAAATCATACACATCGTAAGTTCAAAATACACAACCATTTAATACAAACTATTGTTCACATTGTACGGATATTACCTGAAAAGTGCCATTTGTCACATTCTCCCCCCGTTAGAAGAATTCCGTCCCGAAATTCAAGTTGCGTTATCAGTTGTAGAGGAGTTGTGAAACAAGTGCGGGTATTTAGACTTAATTTGGTCTTCATGTTCCCATGTAAACTCAGGACCGTACTGTGAGTTCCAACGAACTTTGACTAGCTTTAAACGACTTCTCCGTGTCTTGTGGACTTTCCTGTCCGTAACCTCAACAGGTTCTTCGGTAAATTGGAGTTTGTCGTTAACGTGAATCTCATCTGCAGGAATGACTACTGTTTCTTGAGTGGGGCTCTTCTTGAGATTAGACACGTGAAACGTGTCGTGTACGCTGCTGAGTGCTTCTGGAAGTTTCAACTTATACGCAACGGTCCCAACTTTCTTAAGAATTTCAAAAGGTCCAACGTAACGCGGATTCAACTTTCCATGTTTTCCAAATCGTACTAGGCGTTTCCAAGGCGAGACTTTCAACAAAACCATATCTCCAACCTTAAATTCCAGTGGTTTGTGTCGTTTGTCGGCGTAGCTCTTTTGCCTATCGTGATCCGCCTTGATATGGTCGCGTATCTGGAAATCTTGTTTGTGGTTTCCTGGACCAATTCGGGAAAGTTGTTTATCTCCGGTCTCTGCCCAACATAACGGGGACCGACATTTTCGCCCATACAAATCTTCAAACGGGGTGGCCTGGATGCTAGTGTGATAGCTGTTATTATAGGAAAACTCCACTAAAGGCAAGTGAGTATCCCAGCTTCCTCCCAAATCCATCACATAAGCACGCAACATGTCTTCCAAGGTTTGTATCGTCCGTTCGCTCTGGCCGTCCGTTTGAGGGTGGAAGGTCGTGCTAAGATTCAATTGAGATCCAAAGGCCTTCTGAAACGTTTGCCAAATCCTTGACACGAATTGACCATCACGATCTGATATGATAGAGACGGGCACTCCATGACGTGCTACAATCTCCTTAAGATATATCTCTGCCAACTTCTTAGTGCTATCCTTTTCACTGATCGGTAGAAAATGCGCGGATTTCGTGAGTCGATCAACAATTACCCATATCATATCATGGCCTCTTTGAGTTCTAGGTAGCTTAGTAATGAAGTCCATTGAGATTTGTTCCCATTTCCATACAGGAATCGTAGGTTGAAGCAATCCTGACGGCTTCTAATATTCTGCCTTAACCTTAGCACAGGTAAGGCAATTACCCACATATGTAGCAATGTCAGCTTTCATCTTAGGCCACCAATAAATGTCCTTTAAGTCTTGGTACATTTTATCTGATCCCGGATGTATAGAATACCTTGACTTATGGGCTTCGTCCAAAATAAGCGCACGTATCTCACTAAAGAATAGGACCCAAATCCGTCCTAGGAAATACAATGTTCCATCTTCCTTTGGTACCAATTGCGCTTCCATTCGCAAGGCTTCATTTTGTAAATTGTCCGGTTTAAGCGCTTCTTGCTAAGCATCGAGAACTCGGGAAACAATATCAGTTTGAATGGTCATCTCTAAGGCTCGTACCCTTAGAGGTTTGGCACGCTCTTTGCGGCTCAAGGCGTCTGCAATGACGTTCGCCTTGCTCGGATGATACTTATCTCGCAATCATAATCATTTAGTAACGCAACCCATCGCCGTTGACTCAAGTTCAATTCTTTCTGGATATGTGCTGCAAACTCTTGTGGTCCGTAAATATGGTGCAATGAGTACCATACAAGTAATGGCGCCAGATCTTTAACACGAATATCACCGCACCTAGCCCAAGGTCGTGTGTGGTATAATTTTTCTCGTGCACCTTCAACTGACAAGACGCGTAAGCAATGACCTTGACTTGTTGCATCAACACGCAACCAAGACCTTGTCGAGACGCATCACAATAAACCACGAAACCATCAGTACCGTCGGGTAAGGATAAAATAGGCGCGTCACAAATTTTATCTTCCAACAGTTGAAAAGCCGTTTCTTTTTCTTCACTCCAAACAAATCTCTTTTCCTTCTGTGTTAATGACGTCAGTGGTTGAGCAATCTTTGAAAAGTTCTCTATGAATCGTCTGTAATAGCCTGCTAATCCCAGAAACTGTCGTATCTTGGTTGGGGTTTTGGGTGCTTCCCAATTTTTGATTGCCTCAATCTTGGCCAGATCGACATGAATTCCATTCTCATTTACCACATGACCTAGGAATTGCACTTCACGAATCCAAAAGTCGCACTTTGAAAGTTTCGCATAGAGTTGTTCTTTCTTCAAGAGTTCCAAGATAACTCGTAGATGTTGCTCATGCTCCTCCTTGTTTCGCGAGTATATGAGGATGTCATCAATAAATACAATCACAAACTTATCCAAATATGGCTTACACACGCGGATCATGAGGTCCATGAAAACCGCTGGTGCATTGGCTAAGCCGAACGGCATAACAAGGAACTCATAGTGTCCATATCGAGTCCTAAAGGCCGTTTTAGGGATACTTTCTTCTTGTATTCTCAACTGATGATATCCCGACCTTAATCGATCTTGGAATAGTAGCTGGAACCTTGCAGTTGATCAAACAAATCATCAATTCTCGGTAACGGGTACCGATTCTTGATAGTCAACTTGTTTAACTCCCTGTAGTCAATACACATGCGAAAACTGCCGTCTTTCTTCTTAACGAACAACACCGGAGCTCCCCAAGGTGAGAAACTCGGTCGAATGAATCCCTTATCTAGCAACTCTTGCAGTTGTGTGGATAACTCTTTCATCTCCGACGGAGCTAACCGGTATGGTGCCTTTGCCACTGGTGCCGCTCCTAGCACTAAATCAATCCGAAACTCTACTTGTCGTTGTGGAGGTAACCCAGGCAAGTCCTCGGGAAAGACTTCCGGAAATTCTCTCACAACGGAGATGTCTTCTAACTTCGGCTGCTTGGTTTCCTTGTTGATCACGTGAGCGAGGAAAGCTACGCACCCTTTTCAGAGACACCTCTGTGCCTTTAAACAATTGATGATTCTTAGCGGTGTCTCACGCTTTTCTCCCTGAATTAAAATCGTCTCCTCACTCGGCAGTGGGATGCAAATGGTTTTCTCGTGGCAAACCACTTCCGCCCGATTATCGGACAACCAATCCATCCCTACGACTACATCAAATCTACCTAAGCCAACTGGTAAGAGATCGATGGAAAACTTTCTCTCTCCCAGCTTGAGGGTATAACCTCTGAAAATCTCACCTACTTCGACTAACTCTCTGTTGCCAACTCTATAGAATACGGGACGTCTAGCTTACTTGCTTCTAGGCCAAGTATGTCCTTAAATTCTACAGATATAAAGCTAAAGTCGGTGCCGGTATAAAAAAGGAACAGATGCAAAATGTTGGTTTATAGAGAGCGTACCCGTAACAACGTTCGGGTCTCGGCGTGCCTCGCGTGCTCCTATCGTGAAAGCTCTTCCACGGGCTTGATTTCCTTTAGGACAATCCCTCCTGAAATGCCCCATGTCTCCGCAGTTAAAACAACCTTGGCCTCTATCTTTCCCATTCCCACCTTGATTATTGTTATTGTTTCCACCCTGGTGGTTGTTGTTGTTTCCACCTCGATTGTTATTGTTGTTTCCGCCTCGATTCCCGTTACCATTCCGATAGTTGTTACCGTTTCCTCCATGGTTTGCATTTCTTCCTCCCGTTCCTACCCAGCATGTTTCTTTATTGTGCCCCTCCTTTCCACATTTTTCACACTTGGCCCTAGCACATCGACCATCATGATGTGTCCTGCACCTATCACACCAAGGCCTGGTACCCAAATAACCTTTACCACTGTGAGGTGCATCCACCTCCCTTCGTTTGCTGACACTTGAGTTGTCATTTCTTGCTTGGGTACCCTTCTTCAAGTTTGAAAACTTACTTTTGTTATCACTAGAAGACTCCACATGAGTCTCTTTCCTGTTCGCATTGAACTTAGAGAATTTTCCCAAACGAAGTGCCTCTTCAGTGAGTGCAACACTCAAGTCAATAGCCTCGGCAATGGTAGGAGGCTTTGAGGTAGTAACCATGCTTAGGATCCCGGGGGCAAGACCCTAGATGAATCTCTCTATCCTCTTGAATTCTGGTTCCACCAAATAAGGAACAACCCTAGATAAATCATGAAAACGCTGGATGTAGTCGGCTATTTTTGGACCTTCCATCTTCAAGTTCCAGAATTCTGTCTCCAGTTTCTGGATTTCAGCTCTTGAACAGTATTTCTTGCACATTAGATCCTTAAGCTCATCCCAAGTTAGCGCATACGCCGTAGTTTTGCCGAGAGTTTGAACTTGTAGGTTCCACCATGAGAGTGCTCCTTCCATAAATAACCCAGAAATATAAGTAACTCTCTGCTCTGGTGCACACTTGCTTATCCTCAGCACAGAATCGGTTTTCTCAACCCAACGAACAAAAGCGACAGCGCCTCCTGTGCCATCATAGTTGAGAGGTTTGCAATCCAGAAATTGCTTGTAGGTACAGCCTGCAACATAGGCAACACATTTCACACGTGAGCTTTGACAAAGCACATTTAGAAATATCTAAAAGATTTGTAATGTATCTTGGGTGACTTAACATTACCAGTTGGGGGGTTATTTCCAGAGGTACCACCGCTGTGCTCTGAGCGGATGGCCTCGTGATGAGCAATTGCCTGTGAAATGCGTTCTTGTAGTTCAGCCTCAGTCCTTGGCAAATTGTTGGTATTGGTATCTCGTCTAGGGGGCATCCTTCTTCTAGTAAGAAGTATTGGGTTGGTTAGACATTATTCACTAACTAAGTATCCATCTATGTACATATATATATATATATATATATATCATAAGCAATCACCGTATCACATAGATAATACACGCACACATATAAGCAATAACATAAAATAAGAACTACTGAGCTTTCATACATAACAGACAACTTGATACATTGTTTTTGTAGAAGAAACAAAAAGGACTCGAGGTCACATCGCCTCGGTCATACAAGTTCATAATACAAAATTAGTAAGTCTTTTTCTTCTACATTGGTCTTCCATGGTCTTCAAGTGTCTCTAGCTCAAGCTTGGTCTTCATACATACACAAAAGTGGGTCTGCAACTCCCATGCCAAAAACTACCTGCAAACACAAAAGGTCTATGGTGCTGGAGTAGGCGGGGGTTGGGTGAGGTCAATCAGACTGTGAAGGTGTGTAAGCTCACACTCGAGCTCATGAACTCGACGAATAAAAAAGCTGATCTGCTGCTCAACAGTCAGAAATCGAGCATCGAAACCCTCAATGGGTGGATGGCCATAGTAATAGGTCACTGACGGTGGTGGAATAACTGGTGGGGTAACAAATGATGGGGAAAACGAGGATGGTGGAGGTCGTCTGGCATCTGCCTCACTCTCTAGGTCTAACACTCTACGACACATAGTCTCAAACTGAAGCTGAAGCGAAAGAAGTAGGTCGTCTCTAGTGTATCCAGCCTGATGGATCGGATAATGGCATGGTGTACGAAGGGAAAAATTGGGATTCTGAAGGTATGGATCTATCTCGAATGGTGAGAAGTGAGGAATAGGCATGAAAGCAGTAGGTGCTAAGGGGTCAAAGCTAAGAGGCTGTCTGGAGGTCCCCTCCCATGGATGAGGAGCGGGTATCTCATGAGGGAAGATAGTAGGTAAGCTAATCTGGTGTGTATCAGTAGTGGATGGTGTCATGGGATCCCTAGATCGCTCTAGCTCATGGATACGACGAAACTCAGGGGTGGAGACAGGAAAGTGATATGGATGGTAGGGATCAGACTCAGACATGTGTGGAGGGTAGTACGGTGCAGACAAGTGATCAACTGGTATACGGGCGTCAGAAACAATGGGCTGTCGGGAAGTGCCCTCCCCAGGGCGGGGTGTTGGAATCTCATGAGTGAAAATAACAGGCAGGTCAATGGGGTGAGGGTCAGCCGCGAGTGGTGGAAGTGGGGGTGTGGGAGCACTAACGGGTGAGGATGGTGCAACTGACAAGGCATTGTCCTCGACGTCAGTAGGGTACGCCCTTACTCCAGCTGCAAGTAGGGCCGATGAGGTCACAGACTCGAAGGAGTCCATATCAGTGTCTGGGTCGGAGTCAAAGAAATGTCAATGACTGATATGACGGGAGAAGGTATGTCGGGGATATTATATCGTCCACATCACCATCACCCTGGCCATCATCAGGGTGATCCTCCTCAGGGAAAACAAGATCCCAATTGAGGTCAACAACAAAAGGCCAGTCCTCGTCAGGGATAGCAGCAAGTGGGATAACATCGAGCGGGATAGGCTCTACAAGATGCTCACCATCAGGGTGACCGATGATAAGCTGGTCAAAAATCGAAAGAGGGAAATCGAGAACGTCATCGATAAACGGGATGTCCTCTCCGACGTCCGGTAGTGCAAAGGGCTGAAATTCATCATCGTCGTCTAAAAGCATCTCAGGGTCACTCTCGGTGTCGGAGGTGAAAATCACCGGAGCCGGTGCCACCTCGTCGTCTGATGCAATAGCCATCGGGTCAAGATCCTCTGATAAACCACTCTTAGATGAAGACATGTGTACCTGTGACATAATAATCATAGCATGTGCACTTATATTAATTGCTATTATTATGTACATACAAGTAAGAATAAGTATCACGTAACATGCACTCACGTTGTCCTACATGAGTCTTTTCTAACTTAACAAGTCTACCCCATGCAGACTAGTCACCAACTTATGTCCGTGCTCGTGTTTCTTTCTTTATAAAACGTTCGTTCCACGAATCTTGGCGTTTTGTAGATGCAATGAAAATATTTGTAAAAATATTTTTGTGTTAGAGTCCTAATAATTGTAGTCTTGACTCGAGAAAGAATCCTAGTTCACTACAATCGAAGCTCTGATACCAACCTGTCACACCCTGTCTTTTGCGGAAGCGTGTGTGTGAGACTTGATCAGTTTTCATTGCATTCGATTATAATAAACAACTATATGATACAAACAACGATGTTCATCCATTCATAAGTTTAAAATATTACAAACCATAAGTTGTTTAAACTGCCAACCCTCACAAATACTTAGTTTATTTTACAACCAACATAAGTTAAAAGTTCCATAAAGGACTTGTTTAACAAAAGTTTAGAATTACGAGACTTTGCATCCTATATCTCATCAAGGATGAGATATACGGATCAAACCCTTCCAAAAGTGGATGACATCGATACTTGAAATTCAAAAGCTTGCTTGTAACGCCCGCACCAAGATCCGCCTAGTTTCCTGAAATACATGTAAGTTGAAAACATCAACAAAAGTTGAGCGAGCTCATGTGTTTTATGTATATGCGCATCAAATAAATCCCAAAAACATTTGAAGGTTCCGGTATTAAAAGTAGGTATGTAAAACGTCTATGAACATGTTGATCATTAATGTTTTGCAAGGACATTAACATATGTGACGACATAGGAGGTACTCAACCTGTGTAGGCAATTTAAGTGTCGAACCCTCGACAGTGGACACAACAGCACTCTAAGTGGTCACCCATGGACCGTGAGTGGGGCTCGCCCGTACCCATTAGATCTAACCTTTGTTCCTTGGTCCTCAAAAGGATTAATGGCACCTTAGTTGCAGCATATGCTCACATGATCTAAGAGTTCATTCCATAGTTCAATCATACCCTTGTTAACATGTATTTCCCCCGAAAGTTGTAAACCAAAAACATTAAGTAAAAGTGGGACATGAACTCATAAGTTTGCATCCGTAATCTCGTGTACCCAAAGTAGATATCCTCAAGCCGTACAACTTCCTACACACGTGTTAGGTTTTATTAGACGCTTAGGTCGTGTAACGACTTGTAGTCTTATTTATTTATTAAGACTCGTTCTTGGGATTTTTTGTTAAAATGGTATATTTCTAACTTGTTTCATTATATATACCTTTCATATATATTCTCCTAGTATAGGTATACTTGTATGTGTGTATTTTGCCAAATACTCGTAGCGTATTCCGGTATGTACTTATACGTATAGGAATACGTATTTCTTGTGTTTAAGTATTTTATACTTAATTTATGTATAATTTTCTGGAATATTATTTTTATACCAATAAACTCACCAGTATAATATTTCCTTAGATATTTATATTTAAAGAGGATTTTTATAGAAAATCTCTATAAACTTTATTTGGCAAAACCATATATATACTTCCATACATATATCTTAAAAATCATATATTTTTAAGATTAACTTAGAAATGTATATTTCTAGTTTTCACCAAAATAACATGTCTTTTTAAATTGTTAAGAAACTATAACCTTCAAAATAATATAGTTTCGCCAAATAGTATATTTTTGAATTGTTTAAGAGAATACATCTTTCAAAACAATATATTTTCTATTTTGACAAAATATGATATATATTTTGTAATAGTTGTAAAATTTCATATTTTACCGTTCCTTTGGTTTTGAAAATACCGTTTATCACATTTGTCAAGTTACGAATTTATTTCCGGAATATATACATATATAGTCCAATGTCCATTGTTCGGTTTCATCCATTATTTGGGTATAAATTATATATTCATTTTCTTGGAGTTTTGGTAACATCTTTATGTTACAATTTTTAGTATTTTGGTATCGTGTATTATTTTCAAGTCCCTAATTTTAATAACTAATACAATCAATATACAAGTAGCACACGATTTGTGACATCTAAATATATATTTCCTAAATATATACTTAGCCATTTTTATTACCAAAAATCAACCTCCAATATTCACAATTTTTATAACAAAAATTATGACAACTTTTCACATTAAAACCAAAATAAAAAATTACTTATAAACATTTGATTAAAAATATTTTTCCAAGTGTTTAATTTCTACAAAAATTTTGTCATAGTTTCCTCTTAAAATGGAGGTTTCCTTGCTAATTAGCATATCATTTTCTTTTCAAAAAATTCATCACAATCATCAATAATCAACCTACAACTTACCATGAGCCATTACATGCAATTTTTACAAGATGATATAAACTTGAAGTTTTATAAAAACTTTTAGTATTTTAACATGATGTTTAACATGTTCATCTAACACTAAAAATATGATTTTTATTTCATAAAAATCATTTTTACAAGATTTCAATCTTTACAACTTACAACTTGATTTTACAAAAATCATTCTCCATGCATTTTTCATGTTACATACACTTTACTAGTTCTATTTAACCCTTTAAAACATGATCATTTTTCTTTAAAACCAAGTTATGTGAAATCTAGTAGTAACTTTAATTTCTTGAAATGTTCATCTTTGAAATCTCATATTTTTAAGATCAAGTAGGGATCATCATCCTACGCAAAATCATGTTCATCTTCAAGTTCATACTTAACATAAAGGATAATCAACATAGATCTTTCAATATTTATCCTCATACTTGCTAGACCATGTGCTTAATCATCATCTAGCAAGCTTCTTATGATGATCTACATCATAAACACAAGAAATCAACAAACAAGTTCATTACATACACTTAACATCTTTTGATCTTCATGTTTCTAAGCTTTATGTTCAAGTTCATCTTTATGTTTTGATGTGATCTTAGATTATCTTCTTACTTCATACTTTAACCACTAAGATTAAGTGTAAAAACAAGATCAAGAGGGCTTACTACTAGCACAATGGCTAGGGAAGAACTCAAGATGATGAAGATGATAAACTAGGTGGATAAAAACTCTTGGTGGAGGTCCTTCAAGCTCCAAAGCTTCCAAGCTTCTTAACTATGCTTCTTGCACCTTTAGATCACCTTGGAATGCTTGAGTGATGGATGAGGATGAAAATGGTGGGACTATGGTGGTAGTTTGGGGCCGTGAACAAGAGAGAAGGAAGGAAGGAGTTAGTGATTTTTTTGTGTTAAGTATTCCTTGTTTAACTCTTTTTCTTTTATCCTTCAACATGGTTTTAACCATAAGTCCATGTGTTTGATATCTAGACTACATATCTATTAACAAATCAAACAAGATCAAAGGAAATCCAAGGGGTGGGTCCCCTTTGTAACCGTGAATGAGGGGGGGGGGGGGGGTCTTTAGTTGAGTTTTAATTGTAAGTTAGTTAGTCTAGTTAGGCTATATGTGTTTAGTTAGGTGTTTAATGTGTTTAGGTGTTTTAAGATGTGTTATGAGGTTTAGTGACCATAACTAGCTTCATAACATTAAAACAATGCTTCTAGCTAGATTTTGGCGTTTCGGGTAGTGTCCGGTTATTCGTTTGGTTACCGGCTCGTTAAAGTGCTAACCGTGAATGGGGGGGGGGGGTTTGAGTTTTAGTTGTAAGTTAGTTAGTCTAGTTAGGCTATGTGTGTTTAGTTAGGGGTTTAATGTGTTTAGGTGTTTTAAGATGTGTTATGATGTTTCCGGTAGTGTCCGGTTATTCGTTTGGTTACCGGCTCGTTTAAGTGCTAACCGTGAATGAGGGGGGGGGGGGGGTTTAGTTGAGTTTTAGTTGTAAGTTAGTTAGTCTAGTTAGGCTATGTGTGTTTAGTTAGGGGTTTAATGTGTTTAGGTGTTTTAAGATGTGTTATGATGTTTAGTGACCATAACTAGCTTCATAACATTAAAACAATGCTTCTAGCTAGATTTTGGTGTTTCGGGTAGTGTCCGGTTATTCGTTTGGTTACCGGCTCGTTAAAGTGCTAAATAGAGCAGTTTAGGGTGCTTTAAGGTACCTTTTATGATGGTTTTCATTCCCAACCCTAAACAAGTCATTCTGGACTATTAAACTACATTTCTGCATTATAATTTGATGTTTAAAGTTGAATTTTGCTGAAATATGCAGAATTCTGCAGTTTTAGTGTGATTCGGGCACTTTCTGGCACTTAAGTCATCACTCGGAAGGCAGTTACATGATCCTAACTTTCCTACATACCATACTAGTGTAACCCTTGTTCCTGGGGCTTATTTAGTGCCTTTACATCATGTCTGTCTGAGTACTGAACTCCCGTCAGTACTCTTAGTTCGTCTGGTAAGTGTACCAGTTTCGTTTCGTATACGTTTCAAACCGTTTCAATTTGAGTTCACAATAATAAACATCATGCATCATGAAATGTCTTTGTGAGTTCTTTCAATATAATTCATAAAATCATACACATCATAAATTCAAAATGCACAACCATTTAATACAAACTACTGTTCACATTGTACAGATATTACCTAAAAAGTGCCATTTGTCACAATCTCGTCGAGATATCACGATCCTACCTGTCTTTGCACGAGATATCAGTCCAGTCCCAGAGTATCGCACATGCAGATAGTGAAGCGAATATTCCGTTACCTGAAGGGATGTCCATGCACCGGCTTGTGGTATCCAAAGAACGATAATTTTGAACTGACGAGATACGCTGATTCGGACTTTGGGGTGGACAAGCTGAATTCAAAGTCTACGACGGCTGGTACCAGTTCTTCGAAACTCGATTAGTAACGTGGCAATGCAAGAAACAAAACACGGTCTCTCTTTCTACCTGTGAAGCAGAATACATTTCTACTTCCAGCTGTTGTTCACATATCCTATGGATTCAACAACAGATGAGGGACTTTGGATTGCGATTTCTTGATACGCCTTTTTATGTAGACAATAAGGCAGCAATCGACATAACTAAAAATCCAGTTCATCACTCTCGTACTAAACACATAGAAATTTGTTATCACTTCATTCGTGACTGCTACAAAAAGAAGTTGGTACGAATAGAAAAAATCCATACCGATGAACAAAAAGCTGATTTTTATACCAAAGCTTTTCCTTTAACAAGATTTAAGTATCTAATGAGGCTTAACAGTATTAAAAATTTGTTGACAGGTGCGGAGGCAGAGGTTGAATATGGATCGGACGACGAGTTCACGTGATCCACATTGGTTTGTATATCTTTTGGATTAGTCTTTCTTAAAAACTAAAATACAAAAAATATGTTTTTGATTTTAGGGGGAGAAAATTACGAGAAAATACAAAAACATATGTAAAAACAAAAAGTATAAAAACATTGAAAAAGAAAAAAAGAATTTTGTGTCACAACGGAAATGATAGTACATCAGTGGACTATCACAGTATGCTAAAGAATTGTAAAGTTTAAAAAGTAATAAACAAGTCTTACTGCGGATGTGTCGATAGGCTTTACACGTTCAGTAAATTGTTTCCGGGATATAAACTAAATTTTACAACTACTTAAACTTGTGACTTAACATCTCTCGGATATATGGACTTAATACTCCGAAATTTCGTTTGAGAGGTTGCCTGATTCTGAGATACGAGGTCTTTATAGATAGTTGATATAAGTTTTTCTGATTTTGCGGAAGCAATAGCCTAGAACTTCTATAATGCTTTTGCTATAAACCCCGAAACTGCATGCAAAATTGAAAAGAATCGAAAGTTCTAATCATTTGCAGTGCTTAAAAGATTCCATAATTGGAACACACCTTTAAGTCGAGCCTTCATCTCTTTGTCGATACGGTGGTATTAACCTGAGCTCTCAAGGCTTCGCATTAACCCAGATACATATATCAATTACGCTATATTCACCTGTAAGATGAAATCTAGGGAATCTTGATACAGGGGTATATTCTGAGATGGGAACCATAGTTGAGTCAAGTTTCATAATTCTACCTAAGATATCTTTGAACAATTGAGAAATGTGTAGATGTTTAAGTGGACAAACATATTGACAATCTAGGTATAGTTTAAAACTTAAAGTCATCAAAAGGTCAACGGTACTGGTGATACGTCTCAAACAACTGATATGATCCTTAGACACGAATTCACAAAAATATGTCTGTAAATATGTTTGTACATAGTTAATTTGCTTTACAGATTAAAACCAAAAAGATTTTCAGTGTGTTTTAGCATAAACTTGCAAAAATTCAAAAAGATTTTGTTTCTACATTAGTTTCAACAAGCCAATGTTGGAGAACGGTTTTTGGAAGTCTGGTAAGGTGCTAAACTGGTGGAAATCTAATTGACAACAGGCTGGGATCTAATCTGTAAAATTGATAAGCGAAAACGATTAAAAGTTCATTAATTTGAAACTTGATTTTGAGAAAAACCAACAGTTTGTTCATAACGGGTCGAACCGAGGTCATTAACATGGACTCGGCAGACAAATCAGTTAACCAAGGTCATTAGCTTGGACTTGGTCAACTGAGTGGATTGTTAAACTGGTAAAAGTTGAAAAGTTCAGGGTTAAAATTGAAAATTTTGAAAAAAATTGATTTTGGGTTTGATCAAGTTCAGGGCAAATGGTTTTGAATTGACATGCTTAGATTGGGCTAAACAGACTCGATACAAGACTAAGACATAGACATTATGTACTAATATTTTGATTGCTAAAAGATAAACAAAATAGATCATATTTATTTAACGGAAAATTACCAAATTGTGGGTTGACCAACCAACCAAATTGTCACCCTCAAGCCCCCTTTGACGGACTCCTGCACCATGGGAGGAGTCCGTTTGTAACCTTGAAGAGTCTATGTATGAGGAGCTGACACGTGTCTGACAAAGCTGATGCGTCGACCGACTCCTCCAAGCCAAAAAGGTGGCAGACGCGTCTGGCATAAAGGTTGGCTGACTCCTCCCATTGCTCAGCGGACTCATCCCAGTGGCTTGGCCGACTCCTCCCATTACTCGGCGGACTCCACCCATTGCACGGCGGACTCCTCAATATATATATATATATATATATATGGTTAGGTTCATTTGTGAACAACCCCCTTGATTGTGAACACTAGTGAACTAATCCTAGCCCTTGATTATCAATAAACAAGTGTAAATCAATGGCCAGGATTTGATGATGAAAATACATTAGTGTATTTTACGATTTGATGATATAAATCAATGACCAGGATTTGTTCATTTAGTTCACAAATACACTATTGTTCACTTTAGAACCCCATCGTATATATATACTATATATAATAATATATATTGGAAGGGCAACTTAGATCATTTGCGACTTCCCTTAAAATTGATTTAATGCATAATGTACAACATCTTTAAACAGATCATGTTTGAGCTGGAAAATTTTGCATTCACATTTTCAATTCCCACTCATCCCAATTCAAATTACCCCGCCTGACAGAGATTTACTACTCTTGAGTATGTTTGGTATACAACTTTCAAACCCACAAGAATTTAGTACCCTAGATGTTCAAATGTTCAATAACTCACAAGCGACAAGCAAAAAATCTCAAATTTCATTTCAAATTTCAAACCGATTGTCTTTTTCTTCATTCTCTAGGGATTCTGGATCTGCTCTCTCCCCCATTCAAATATCTGTGGAGATTAATTGGAAGACAATGATTTTTTGGCAAATATTACGTGCATCGTTTAGTCTTCCATCGCATGTCACCATCACCGTCGCAGAACTTACGGAATGTGGCAAATCCATTTTCAAAGTCAGGAAACATCAAAAAATTGGAGAGATTAGGATGTAGAGAGGTACAGTAGAGACCATGGAGATGAGACTAAGATTGATAGAAGCCGATTTGGATTTTGTGTTCTATAAAGCCCCAATTCAAAAGCCACAACGATCAGCGTAATGTGAGTTTATCTTTTCTCAAATTACTTTACGAGTTCATCTTTGTTTTCTTTGATTTTTGAAGTTTTAGGAAAAAAATTCCAAACTTATCGACACCTAATTTCACGTTGTGAGATCCTTGACATGCTATAATTATTTCATGAAAGTATTTGTTAGGGCATTATGGTTAAGATAGTGATTATAAATAACATCACATAAAAATGGCTTGGCTTAACATATTTGGTTTGCTTTGTTCATGTGAAAGTAACGAGGCCATCTAAATCAAATCCACAAAAAAGCAAGAAATTGAAGAACATGGTTCCAAAACACAAACAACCACGTCAAGTTATCTTGGTAACTTCTTACACGAATGTTTGTTTACAATTACTAATTTTGTGTTTATAGTGTCCAATGTTGGCCCTTAGATAATAAATGGATGGTCAAGATTTAGTATGAAATATGTTTTTTTGATGGGTTACTAAACATTTGAAATTAAATATAGTTTTTTTTTTTTTTTGTTTTTAAAAGGGTGATGAAAAGGTTGGTGTTGCACTTTTGATGATTCCATTCAAGTCTTCATAGCTTCATCTTTTCATTGTGGCAGGTACAATTGTTTTCCATTTAATGACATTATCTTATTGTTATCCATTATTATGTCACCTCCCAGGGACGCGGTCATTTATCAAAGTCATCATAGGTGCAGTTAGGGTTCTCTCGTGGTGAGCGGTTCGGGCGTCAATCAAAGTTGGTCAAACGGGTAAAGGCTGGTCAAACCAATCAACACGCTAATCGAGGAGTTTGTTGCATTCCAAATCTATGAATTGGAGGGTGCTGAATTTATAAATTATAACCCGGTATATTTAGTTATTTATCTTACCTTTATATTAGTTTTAGACGATAAGGTGTGACATGGGTGGGATTAAGCGAGCCTAAACAAACCAAACTGCCTATGGATATACATTTTTATTTAGGCTGTTGGTATCACACATGTTAAAGCTTTCTATGTATTCATTTGTGATTCTTCATTTTCATGGATTGTTGTGTTAATTTCCTGATTGGGCTTCTTTCGAATCACCAGGTCTCAAGACTGACCGGATAAGTGGTACTGGAAGAGCAGTGAGAATAATGGTATTCTGGTAACATGTTAAGTCGGACATGCAATCGCTTACTAATAGTCAGGTCATTACTCAGTTCAAGTGGAACAGTTGGGCTGAACCAAAGTTGAATCTGTTCATATGGAGAGCCGCCGAAGGGGACATTGCTACACACGATGCACTGGAACGACAATGTATGACTGTAGCCAGCAACCTATGTCATGTTATTAAGAAATTGGCATCCATGTCAAGTGGTTGCAAGATCATGAACGAAAAAGCAAGAAAATCGAACCAAATTAGTTTATCTTCTTCATCTTGTTTCATGAATGAGAAAGTATCATAGAATTCTATTTTAGTTCATTGATATGAGCGAAAATGCAACAACTCATCTCAGGATACAGATTCTACTTTGTTTGTGTAGTTGAGCTGAAGAACCAATTTTCATGTTCCTTTCTGGTCTGTATCTCTCCATTATGCAAGACTAAAATTGAACTTTGAAGTCAAATGATGATTGTAAGTTAGACCTAAAGGCGATTGCTTTGCAAGCTACACATATTATAACCCAAAGGTACAAGTTCTGTAGTACATATAAACCCCTATCTTTATGAACCGAAAGTTATGTTTCTTGGTCATGGAAAATCTTGGCTGATGATATGTTTATTATTATTCTTTTTCAGTGATTTGTTGCAGCTATAATGAAAATTCAAGAATCAAAGGTCAACCTGATTATTTGCTTCTAAGAAAATGGTAAGTTTTGTTTAAGGTTGTACGAGTGTTGTTAGGGAAAGTGACCCATAAGTGCATTTAATGCTAATAACCTCTTAAATGGTACTTGTGAGATTCCTTAAGCTTTTGTTAGGGGCATATATGAATTGCACATATTATTAGAGGTGGTTGCTGGTTGTTTTTGTTGTCACTTATGTGACTTCAGTTGTTGACCCGATACTCTTTTACTTTCCTGCAATCATTCTAAATTTCTAACTAAAGGTAGTGAAATAGTCGAGTTGGGTTATGGGTACAGGTTGGTTTTTATACCAGTCCAAATAGACTAGAGCAAGTTCCATTGACCTAAAAACATGTTCTATCAATTTTCAACATTTCAGTATAAATATTAAATTAAATTTTATTATAAGATACATCGTTGTCCCATGGAATCAAATTAAAAATCCACCAAATTTTTATATTATATTTTTATTATAAAATACATGGTTGTCACATGGAATCAAATATACATGGTGGTGGTTTGAACTTGAAGTAAAACATGTTCCAGTCGGTTATTGGATAAAGAAGATGGCAATTATGTTGACAATTGTTGATGACCTTGTTTATGTTAATGATTTTATTGAAGAGTGCCTTACAGCTGAGCCGATTAATAAGTATGTGTAGAGTTATGATATTGTTGCATTTAACAAGATTTTAATGCAAGAATTCTCAGAATTTAATAAGGGCCATTGGATTCAAACCTCGAGTTATGCTTATATTTGGATGGTGGTGATTGTTCATCCTTTTTTTTTTCCTAAAACTTTTAGTTTGATGTTTATTTTTGTATTTGTAACTCTCAATGCTGCATGTTTAAAGTTTTATTAGGCATATGGTTAGGTTTCCCCAACGATTTGTATGCAAAGTAATTAAATCTAGCATAACTCATAACATCCGTTTATATTCGAGTCATGATAACCTTTTTTTACTCATTTTACAAGGTTTCTTAAATAAACAACGGTGTTCGTATAATTAAGCATGCTATCGACATCATACATCTTTTAACCAATGCCAATCCTATCGATGTTTTATATGATGGGTTTTAATTTAAATGTGTTTTAGGCTATCAGCTAGCTAAGTAGTCAATTTGATGGCTACAAAGATACGCCAATGATCACCTAGCTAAGAGACAAGTTGAAGAACATTAAGCAAATTCTCAAGTCGTGTAAAAAATGAGAGTTTTATTTTAAGGTCAACCATTTGACTTCATCTTCGTTGCAGGGAAGAGCAAGGGGAAGCTGGTGAGATCAACAAGAGCTTGCTTACACTTGGTTCGTTTAATATAAATGCACCTGTTGACCAAACATGGCGTGTTCCATCAGCTAGCTACCATAAAGTATAGGTTATCTAGAAATCAATAAGCCGGATTCAAGGTGTACCAAACATTTGTTTTACCTTAGTTTTGTATATTTTGCTGATGTAGCAATTGCTCAAATGCGTCGAGGGGCTGGTTGGTGTTTTCAGTGTAACAGTAATAATAAATAGTTGAGAAACATCAAGTGAGTCTAGCGTGTCAAGTGGGCCTATTGACCATGCATTATCCTAGATTGTTTTTAAAGATTTTATTGTTATAGCAACAATATAATGTTTTGATAAGTGGAAGGTGAATGATAGTTGTTGATGCCTTTGTGTTTTTTGATCTGTGTTTCATCATCTAAAACTTTGCAAGTTGGTTTTTGATGTTCAGTGCTGAATTACTCTCAAAATTGAATTGCTGCGATTGGTTGCGTTTATTTTTCTGGGTTTTAAAAAGGGTACATACACCTGGTTAGATCAGACTGCAAAAAGAAAACCATTCTGAATCAACTCTATTTTTGGTGAAATTTGACCCACCTGTTTCCTCTCTGTTTCTGAATCATCACTACTTTAGTGAAATCACTTCCTTTTTTAGTTTTGGCGAGAAAACGTAGGGCCATACCTCCTACTTCCTTTCTCAGTTTCTGAGTCATCATAGGTCAAATCTCACCTACAAAGTTGAGCTTGGTCTGATGATCTCTGCACACCTTCTCCCTCACTACTAAAGAACAATCTTCCCTTGTCTTATGGAGTAAATGTATTTTAAACACTATTACAACAATGAAAATTTAGTGGGGTTATACGTAGGTTATTTCTATTAATTATATTTGTATGATTAATACTTTGTGAATATGGCTATATGGGCTATTGGAATCAAGTATTTGAACTCATAAAAAAATGTATTAGAGACCATTTTTAATTATATGTTAAGCAATATTTATCTTTACAATGTCTCTGCTTCTAACAATTATACGCCAACTCATCTTTTCAACAATTTCTTTTTCTGTTTTAACAAAACAAAAATACATATAAATTCACGATCATCATGACACGAATACACTATAGGTACCAATCTTGATTTGATATTATAAAAAAAATTATTTGAGTTATAAGACCAATCTTTATTTATATCATAAAAAAATTTTTACTACAAGAAAATGAATCTAATGCAACCCCAATGAAGTGTTACATTAGGCCTTAAAAATGTTGCATTAAGTCTAATGCAACCTTTTATTAGGGGCTGCATTTGAAGCAGTTACATTAGACCTAATGCAACCTTTTCAAGGCCTAATGCAGCCTTTTTTGAGAGTGTTGCATTTACAATTCAAATGCAACCTTTTTAGTATGTAACTTTTTTACATTCTAAGGCAACCCTTTTTACTTTCAAATGGTAACTTTCTTAATACTCAAATGCAATTTTTTTTTTTTCATTTTGTTACAAAAAACGCAACCTTTTTTTACAGCAGCTGCAACATTTTTTCGAATTTTAAATGTAGCAAATGCAACCTTTTATACACACCCTAATGCTACCTTGTAACATATATCCAATCGTTATTAATTAATATGCAATAAATCGCAATTACATCAAAACACGAATAACATAGATATCATTGATAGTCAAATGATGTAATTTTACATCCGTGTCCAAACTCAAATAACAATAACATGAAGTATCAATTACAATAATACAAAAAATGAAATCATTCTAGTCATATGGAACTCTTATCAGGTAGATGTTTCATAACCTTCCACATCATAGCGCTTCCAAGTTTTGTTCACATAGCTTCGAGCTTGAGTTTTTTTTCATGATCCTCTTCAATCCCATCTCATTTCCAGCAACTGATTCTTCTCAACTTCGACGTTTGCTTTAAATGAATCTGTCAGCCCTCCAGAATCATGTATGATGTGCAAGCAGCATCTACTTTTTTTTTTATCAATGCACCTCTACTATAAAGTCAACAATATCAAGTATCAAACTGCACTTTTAAGAAAATTATACAGGCCAAATTCTTCACATCAGTATCCCATCATGGAACTGTAACTCTTAGAAATCCATAAATAACACTCTTAAATGCTTGTGACAGAAATATATAATGTAGTTTCTCTTAATCAAATATTGGTTTTGGAATATCTTTTTAACACTCTGAATAGTATATTCAGGCCATATATGTAGTCGAATACAAATGTGCAAAGATAACTACTGAACTAGAAGAAAAATTTAGAAATCCATACAAAGTTATTTAGACTTAAAAGCTTGTGTTTGCGTGTGAGAGCTCTTATCTTGTGATGTGGAAACAAGTCAGATACGCACTAATGAAGTAAGTACTTTCCCAATATATAGTCCAATCGATGTTTAAAAATTGCGATTTTTGTTACATTGCAAAAAAAAAAAAAAAAACATCCCAAATTCCAAAAATGAACTAGTAAAAAAACAAAAATAAACAAACGAAATGTTGAAATACTCTCATTGTCATTTTACCTATAGTTTAATGTGTATGATGTACCTGGCATGAAAACTTTCTAGTATATCTATTACAGCAGATTGGTCATCAAATACACCATAAAATGCAATGTAGGGCGTAGAATTCTTTCCTGAAAACAATAAAGTCAAACCATAGTATAACCTTTCACAAAAACTAATTTTTCCTTTCTTTTTAGTAATAAAAATAACCAGATTCCAAATTATTTGAACATTTACCTGTCTTTTTCATTATTTAGCTGATGCATCTCTTCAAATTTCTCAGTAAGCACTTCAACCCCTAATTGTAAACCCAAGTGCAGTATTAAAGCCTCCAAAGTTCTTGGAAAGTGATGCTAGCATAAAGCAAGCAATTTAAAAATGGTCGAATAGACATACGGGTTGGATGTTAAGTTTGTGTTAAATGTGCACTTTTCAAGTGACAAATAGAGCTACAGCAGTTTATTATCCATTTTTATAACAATATTTAATATTTTAACGTGTCAAGTACGATTACAAAAAAAAATATATATTATTAAACAATAAACCAAATCAACACGTATGATAGTTGAACGTGTCGAAAGTGTATACTCTTCAAGTGCGGGTACCAACCCACAACAAAAACTACATTGTTATAACATATAGGATGAAGGTTCTATGTATTTCAATACACTTACCAACGACTTTCAACCCATTTGACCCGTTATAGATTAAACATAAGCCAAATCAACCCATTTACAGCTGAAGGGGGCAAAATTGACACCTATAAAATATAGGATAAGAACTTGGAAAAGTCACCACCATGGTAAGAACATTTTTTGAAGACTAAGTGGTTCACGAGACCAATATATATTAGCAACAGGGTTGTCCTCTAAACTTAAAGATTAATTCAATATCATATATCAGAACTCAAATTATGAGTATTGTGCCATCTAAACTTGCAAATTTATTACATCCGACATGTTTCGACCATATTAAAAACTTGCAGATTATCATTCCTGGTTTTCTTGGGAATCAAACAAACTATTGCAAGTAGACAAGTTATAGAGTTATTTTATATTAGGGGTGCAAATGAGCCAAGTCGAGCCCGACTAGGCTCGAGCTCAAGCTCGACTCAGCTCGTTTACTAAAGAACTTTAAATAAGGGACAAATGTTACTAAATATTAATAAAACTTACATTACACTAAGGCTCAACAAGTCTGACGAGCTTTACATGCCAGGCTAGAGGGCTCGATTAATAAACGATCTTTGTTTTAAACTCAAGCTCGGCTCGGCTAGGGCCCGATAAGGCTCGGCTCGTTTCCAACCATGGTGTTGGGTTCGTAGGCTTTAGGGTAGCCGGCCCTAATTAGGGTTAGCCGGCCCTAGTTATTAAGCCCACTTAGTTAACTTGTTGACCAAGTAGTAAACCCTAATCTTGTTCTATAAATACCTATGATGTAATTGTAGTCTATGTCATTCTGAAAACAGTTGTGAGCATCGAATAAAAGTGAAACCCTAGTTGCAACCCGTGGACGTAGGTCACCTTGACCGAACCACGTAAATTCTCGTGTTCTTTATTTTCTGCTAGTGTGTGTGTGTGTGTTTGTTCCGCGTCCGCTCGACCCTACTCTGGTCCGATATCCCTAACACATGGCACAAAAAACAAAGAAAATGATTATATAACAAACTAATGCTTTATTCTTTATGAAAACGTGAAACATCTTAATTCAAGCACAACAATTCTAACAATTACTCTTTAGTTGTATATTATAACAAGAGAAACAAGATAGGTCACAATTCTAATTAATCTTAAGAATTTGAAAAATAAAACTGGAAACAATAACCACAAATTAGAAACAAGAAGTTTAGACATGCAAAACTTTTGCTTCAAGGTACTTCCATTTAATAAATGACATATGTTTCTTTCCATACACCATCAAGATTGTCACCATCAAAGGCGCGAGCCGGATTGAGAAAAAGAATCATGTAACTAGAATATACGTTGACCGTGATGGAAAAGTAAACAAATCACCTCAAATAACTTAACTTCTCACATGCCAGATTTAAAGTGATGAATTTCTATACCTAAAAGTCATCCAATATATACAGTTACTAGAATTTAAAAAAAAAAAAAAACATAGGAGAGTGTCATAACTATATAAGATTAATTCCCCCCAAAGGATAGTAAAGGGTAAGATCATTTCTAACTACAATTATGAGTGCACCATGAAAGGAGCACAACAGACTAAACAATTTAAAATAACTTAACAATCTAAACCTGGTCAAGCGACCGCAGCAATAAAAAATATTAGTTTAAACATGGCCAACCAGCAGCAGTCTAAACCTGGTTAAGTAGAAGTATCACATATCAATCTTAACCTGGTCAAGAGCAAAAAACTAGCATCAGTAAGCACAAAAGCAACACTTCCATAATGCTATTAGATTTCAGTGTTTCACATATAATTAGTAGCCATAACAGAAGCACCACGCCCAATCTCATTGAGTCATTCCTATTTGTTACCTTCAAAGCTCATAAGTCTTTTGGTTGTTAATCACATTAGAAATATAAGCACCCTTTACAAAGATTGACAAGAATCAAATCTTATAAATAGGATCCATAGAAGAAAATGTAAACTGATTTTGACTTAGACATGAATACTAGAAAAAAAAAAACATCAATTCAATTCACAAACGTTGATACACGGATGCATCAACTAAGAACCCTAGGAAAGTTACAGTTTCAACTACGTACAGTAATGACAGGAGGTTCCATCTTGTTTGAGTGACTGACAAATCAACAACAAATTGGTTACCTGGTTACTTAGCAGTGTCGTAATGCGAGTGGCCTACGGTGGGGTTTGTTGTGAGAAAACAATTGAGAAATGTAGGGAAGGAGATGGAGACAACACTTCGATTTGGGTCGAGGCAGACGACATTGAGAAGCAGTTGTGGCAGAGTAGTGGTGGTGCTTCGATGGCAGATGGATGTGGTGCACAGGGAAGGAGGCCTCGAAAGGGGTTTTGGGGAGAAACAAGCGGGAATATGAATTTTGGGGGAAGGGGATAATGAAATTCTAGGTGGAGGGAGTTTTAATTGATTAGAGGGAAACTACAAAATTTAATTATATAGAATGATTGAGAGGGTAATTAAAAAGATTAATTGTAGCATGAAAGAGGTCAAAATAATTGAAGGAAAAAATAATAATTTAAAAAGAAATCAAGTTATAGAGAATAAAATATCTATTAAAAACACTTTATCAATTTTCTTTGTTAAAGAGAACATCTCCCGGCCTGTTCTTTCAATAATTTCACAATAATACCATTTGATCTAAATAAAATATTATTTAAATATTAAATACCACTATACTATTTACAAATCAAAATTTCTTTATTATTGTCATTTTATTGAATTTTGCAAACTTTTAAAATAAGCTTTACATCTAAAATTCATAATGCAACCCTTTTAAGAAAAGTTGCAAATTTTATTTAAATTTGCAACCTTTTAAGAAAAAAGGTTGCACATTCAACAAAAATTTATAACTTTTAAAAAAAAAGGTTGCAAAAGATCCTCTAATGCAACATTTATGTTCAATGAAGTTGCATTAGAATCAAATGCAACTTACTTGAAACAGGTTACTTCTAAAAAGTTGCATTAGGTCTATGTTCTAGTAATGTTTATTCGAGTTATAAGAATACTTGATATGTATAAAAGTTTTATAAAAATTTGAAAAGTTTTCTATATCCAAGGTATATTAAGATTATTAGCTTTCATGTTCAATAGTAATAGAGTTTTCGAAGTGTTTCATTAATTAAAGTCGATCAAGTTCTTAGTTTAATAAAAGAACCATCAAACTTTTATTATCATCCAATATGTCTCAAGGGATCACATAAGGTTTTAGCCTGATTGTGTTCTCATGAGTTAAACCCAACAAAAATTCGACAATTTTACACAAAGCTGTAACGACAAAAATATCAAAATCGTGTCATAAATATGAACCCAAACATCACATAGGCATTTAGTACACACTAACACGATTCGCGCAACCGTTTTTTATGCTTTTCATGTTAATGCTTCAGAATTATAAATTTGCAAACAGTAATGGAGTTAAACTTTGTTTTGGTACCTTCATTTATTTTCTCATAAATTTGATTTTATAACCATTATAACTGTATTTACTCAATAATAATAATAATAACAATAATACTAATAATAACAATAATATGAATAACGTGTCAACCACCATGACACTGGACGTTGTGGCCAAGGTCGACTACTCGACTGCCGCCAGCCCCTTGGCTCTCCTAGATGCGCGGAAACTCGACCTCCACACGCCCGAAGGCACCACAGTGGAATAATCGGTAAAACCTCGCCTCCTATCCAAACGAACCGGCGCCACCCGTATTCGTCCTTCACCTAGATGCTGCATAAAATAATGAGGAGAGTGAGAGTCGAACCTGGGTCACAAGGAACACCATGTGTTTCCCTAACCACTCTACCACTGCCTCATTGGCAACAAAATAGGTACCTAAGTTGCACTATTTTAGCAATGTCAAAAGGACGAGATAGTTCACATACGAATTTCTAATTTTAATTTACTTTGTTCGTGTCTTTGCTATTATTTAAATGAGATATGTAAAGCATATATAGACCACAAAACAAACGTACCACACAGTATATCGCGAGAAAACTGATAATCCAACAAAAAGATGTTTACCACGTTATAAATTGTCCTCGTCGCCACATCGGCGGCATTGCGGGTCAAATGCTTTTTCAAATGTATAAAATATATGTATGTTTTTTTATTATTATTGAGCATGGTGTAGATTTTTATATACAATAGGCTTTGATTAAAAAATGTTGACTTGAATTTGAACTTTGACTTAAACTTGTAATTTATTGTTTTGTTGGAGCTGCTATTGGACTTTTAGCACTCAATATTTGAATTTATGGTTTTTAAAACTCATGTTGTATTTTTACTTTTTCTTAGGATATCAATAATGCTTTATATATATAAAAGCTACTCATTTAAATAAACAAAAGTATATCACCAAAGAATTGATAAACTAACAGAAAAACGAATGCCAACATATCATGAATAAGGAAACTAACTTAAGTACTATACAATATATCACGAGATGACTGATAAACTAATGGTAAACGAGTATTCTATTGTAAATCGGCACTCCCGCTGCATCACGCGGGTAAATGGCTAGTGTGTGTGTGTGTATATATATATATATATATATATGTATGTATGTATGTATTCACATCTCTATTTAATATAACATTTAAATATAACATAAAACATTACAACATAACTTCAAAATTACAACCTAAAACATTACAACATAACTTAAAAAATAGATTTTTACATATTCTCCCCTCCTAAGCTGACTTATTACGTATTTTCCCAAACAAAAAAGAAACAATTACATATTTCCCCTCTCTAATCCATGTATATTACATATTTTCCATTTTCATTAAAATTACCTTTGTTGATGATATTTTAACCTTAATGAACTATTAAATGAATATTTACATATTTACACTTTCTAATATTATTAATCAATTACATATTTTCTCAATTCTTCTACTTGCTACTTTTGTTAAATAATACCATAATACTCATACTAAAAAACAAACTTTTATAAAACTAATAATAAATTAATAATGATTTTTTTACTATCGCTGTTTTGTATTTTAAAAAGTAACGAATTATATATTTATTACTTTATTGAAATTAGTAAACATGAAATTATCAACGTATAGTTGATTTAAAAAAAAAAAAAACCTTTTGCAACTGACAACCCTTTGAAAACCAAGCTGCAATCCTAATTCCACTTACTATACCACTGTTATTTATCACCATGAAATTGAATTATTCAAAATTCTATCTCCAGTCCCGCCGTTGATAAACAACCACCTGAACCTCCGCCACCACAGCCCCACCATTGAACTGCCACCAACTTGGAAATGTTAATTATCTTATTTCTCCTCAATCAAAAGACATGGGACTAGTGTAGTGATGCATAATAAGCCAGAAGAAAGGATGCAGCGTCGTGAGTACCGAAGGCAGAAGAAACGATGGCCGGATTTGGCTGCCTAAACAAGTTGAGAAATGATGGGAAGGTTTGGCTGCGTCCAGAGGAAGAAGATAAATGGATTATGTGGTTTTATAAGAGTAATTGGGTAATTTTGAAAAAATGGGAAATACGTAGTTTTTTTTTTAAGGAAATACATACTAAGTCAGCTTAGAATGGGAAAATATGTAAAAAATCCTCTTGAAAAAATACAACCAAAAAACGTGATATAGCATGTTATTAAAAAAAACAAGACACTTATAAGTTATATTTCTAATTTTTAAGTTATTTTGTAATGTTTTATGTTATATTAAATAGAAGGAAAAATTACAAGTTTTGTCCTTTATCTTATTACCATATTGCAAGCGGTTTTTTTTCAATGAATTTTGACAGGCTTTGCCCTTTGCAGCGAATTTTGTTGCACTGTTTGTACTTTAACACTAACCCAGTTAGATTTTTTTGGTAGATATGGTTACCCAAAGGTATTTGAGTCTTTTTACCCCTTTATTTATTTATTTATTTATTATACTCTTCCTCTCTCTATACAATACTCTGCTTCTCTCTCTACAACACTCTGCTTCTCTATCTCTACCACGTTCACATTCAGATCCCACCACTACTTCCCACCTCTCACCACCATCAACCGACGCCACCACCATCAACCAACCGCCACCACCATTAACCATCACCTCCCACCTTTCACCGCCATCAGCCGCCAAAGCACCACCCGACTAAACTCCAACCCAGAAACAACGGCGCCGCCACCATCCATCCACCGGTTCACCACCATCTTCACCGCCTTAGCGCCGCCAAAATTAAATCCGACCAGCGGACAATTAAATCCGACCCCTTTACATAGAATTTGTGAAAAAAACCCCATGTCAATCACCTACACCTGTTCGATTCCATCTTTCTCCTCCATCTCGGTTTCCAATTCCACTACTTTTCGCCCTAATCGAATCACCTGCTCCGCTGGAGGTAATGTTTTTATTTTATTTCATTTTATGCATTTTGATCAGATAATGTAAAAAAACCCTAATTTTTATGAGCCTGTGTCGTGAATTTGGATAAATTCCCATTGCTAATTGAACACAGAATAACCCATTTTGTGTCATTTTAGGTTACATTTAATTATCATGATTTGTAATTCAGTTGTTTAATATATTCTGCTGAATACAATTGATGTATATCTTTAGTTCTTGTTGTCAAATTGTTATATTTGGTTTGTAATTCACGTTTTTGAGCTGGCATATTATGATAGATCTGTAACCTGCAATCGAGTAGTATCTGACTCTCTGTATGTATGTTACTTCAAATATGATATCCAGCGGGTGTTGCGGAACGAAAAGCTGCCAACACGTCTGAACCGCTATTGTTGAATACGAGACAAAGGGGTTTAAGTGCGGCGGGGGGTTTCTGGTGGGAAGTTGTGTCAGGGGTTTCAGGTGCGCAACCGGCAGGGTTTCAGGTGGGAGGTTGTGCGAAGTCACATGACTAGATATAAAAAAAAATCTAATTGGGTTAGTGTTAAAGGACAAACCATGCAACAAAATTCGCTGCAAAGGGCAAGGCTTGTCAAAATTCGCTGAAAGGACACCGCCTGCAAAATGGTGTTAAGATAAAGGACAAAACTTGTAATTTTTCCTAAATAGAATTAAATAGAAATGTGAAAAATTATATATATTTGAGGAGTCCGCCGAGCAATGGGAGGAGTCGGCCAAGCCACTGGGTGAGTCCGCCGAGCAATGGGAGGAGTCAGCCAACCATTATGCGAGACGCGTCAGGCACCTTTTTGGTTGGGAGGAGTCGGTCATCGACGTATCAGCTTTGTCGGACACGTGTCAGCTCCTCATACATGGACTCTTCAAGGTGACAAACGGACTCCTCCCATAGTGCAGGAGTCCGTCCAAAGGGGCTTGAGGGTGACAATTTGTTAATGTTGGTTGGTCGAATGACAATTTTATTATTTTCCCTTTACTTAAGTATGTATACGGTTGAAAATTTTGTATATGACAACTTTCTTGTGAAAAACTAGTAATCATATATAAAATGTGTATATATATATAGAGTTGAGTAGTTAGATAGCTGAAGAGATATGGGCAATGGTGTATGTTTGTTACTTGTATTATACCCTTAATTAGCTCATCTCCAATATATAGAGGCGGCAATGTATTCTGAATATATTATTATAGTCACATTTTACTCACACATACACATAGTTTTAATGGTAACAACACCTCTAAACCCCTACTATTGATTTGTCATTTCTACACTTACCTTTAATTGTCTTCAAGCAAACTGATACGGAACTAATCACGATAGTAACACCTCTAAACCCCTAAACCAATGCAACAATTTAAGTCCCAAGTCGTACCCGTTCAATAGACTGACACAATCAAGATTGACAGTGCGACAAGCAGCTGATGCACTTTATAAAACTTAAGACTTGTTCATTCAGAACTAACATGCTTAAGAATATAACACATGCTACGCGCCCCTCACGATGAACTCTCCTCTCGGTTTAACAACTGAACTAGCGTGTAATGTGCTAGCATTTATATCACTCAAAACCAAACATGCAAGTCTGTAACCATAAGCTTGTAAAACAATCACACCTCCACTGTATCATATAACACGGCACATATCAAAAGGACTTCCGGTTTTTGGGCTTAGGCTAAGGGCAGGGAATTTTTGGCTTATATTTATATTTTTATGTAGCGAACAAACAAACGACCAAACCGTGACACCTTATTTGCATACATAACATACTTTTGGGTTGGTTTCTACCCCGAACAAAATAACTCTCTTCACAAAACTTTCTTTTTGTCTTTTTCTATATTCTTTTTCTTTTCTTATTTTTTTTTTAATTTTCATAATCTGTTGTTCATGGTCGGTACCAAAACACTTCACATCGGGTGGACAAATGAACGGTAAGTAAGCTCAACTGGGTGATGGTTAGGTAAGGACATAACAAACAAACGGGTGTACGGGATATCCTAATGCCTTTATCATCTATGTTCACGTATCACATCACAGCCTCAGCATGCATCAAATTATACAAGTTCTAACACAGATCAACATGCGCCCTGCACTCAGCAAATGAAGTTATAATGTAAATCATTCTCTCACTCTACAGGCTCAAAATTCTCACCAAGAAAAGGTAAAAAGGCTGCCGACACGTAGCATATGCATTCTAAAGCATGTTACCCTTAGATAAACATCTCTTTTCAATTCCTTAATCCTAAAAACACCTTCCGGACCTACTCTCATGAAGCTTAAAGGACAAGGGACTATGTTAGTTACCACCGGCAAAGGGCCCATTAATAACTGAAACATTCGGTTTTCATATCCATTTAGTTCACTCAAGGCGATTAAAATCTTTAAAATTTTCAAAAAAAAATTCGTTTTCCATCGTTTTCAATCACTTTCAACCTCTTTCAAACTCTTGTCCCAAAACTTCCCGTCCTGGGTTTCCATATCCCCAGGGCGACATTGTCCCCAATGTATAATGATTTTTAAACAAAACCCGGGAATACCGACTAACAAACCCCATGAGCGATCGCCTAACACAAATAACGTAACACATTCCATAACACATAATAGTTCAACACCACCAAAAACACAAATAAAAAAATGACCACCAAGCAACAAACTAAGATAAAGGAAAGAGTACGTGTACCTGATCAAACGAAACTTCCCCACACTTATTTGCTGCCATGGTGAAGAACAAAACAGACGCTGACACACAAACTCGTGTTGCCTCCCGAGAGCGCTAAGTTTATGGGTCTTCAGCCAGACCATACTAATGGTTCTCAAGGTGGTTGAGTGGGATGCTTGCAGCCCATGGCTTCTAAATAAGTACTCCACCAATGATCTGATAAGTCATCCACTGTATTCCACATTGGACCAAACAATTCTAACCTTCTTTTTGCATTATCAAATTCAGATGGTTTCTTTTCCTTCTTCCCTTGTGGCTTTCCCTTTAATGTTTTCAACTCCTGATGAGCCACACCTTCCTTTTTCCTCACTGCTTTGCTTCCTACCACTGCAAACCTATCAATCATAAAATACTCCTCTTTGGTTTGAATCTCCTTTGTAGGAGAGACACACCCATCACTAATTTCAGCATTTACGCGTTCATCGGTGATAAGAGGGTTAGTCATATTTGAGAATACATTTAATCGCAATTCGCAGTCACCAAACTTCATTCTTAGCGTTCCATCAACACAATTGATAATTGCATGAGCGGTTGCTAAAAACGGTCTACCCCGAATAACTGGAGGCTGCGTGTTCTTGGAAGTTGTGGTACAATCAAGCACTAAAAATTCAATTGGGTAGTAAAACTCTTCTACCTCCACAATTACATCTTTTACCATCCCCCTTGGACACATGGGAGTCTGATCAGCCAACACCACAGTGGTGTTGACTTTTTGTAGCAGACCAAAATCATATCGGTCATACAGACTCCCGGATAAAATACTAACACATGCTCCAAGATCCAACAATGCCCTTTCTATTTTAAATTCACCAAATTGTATTGAAATAATGTTCCTGGATCTTGGAGTTTCGGGGGAAGGGTACCTAACAAAACGACATTCACATTTGCAGTCAAATAAAGTTTTTTAGGAAATTTGTGAAGTCGTTTTTGGGTACTCAACTCTTTCAAACACTCAACATTAACAGGACTTTCTTAAATCGCATCAAGAAGGGTAAATTAGTTTTGGCTTGTCTAAAATTTCCCCACCTTTCATCCCTTGGTGGGTCCCGTTTACTCAAAACGAATGTTTCAGATGGTTCTATTAAAGCCATAGGAAATGGAACTTCCACTCTCTTACCATCAGCTTCAATAAACATTTTACGTTCACAAAAAAAGATTTTTTCAAATTCTTACTTTCCTGATCATGTTGAGAATGTAACATCCGTAAAAAACCGGATTTACCAAACCCGCTCCGTTTATTAACCGAACAATCAGTTAAAAATTTCGTGGCGTATTTAATGCCCAAATTAATTTTAAACGATACATAATTAATAAGTATATTGGATTATAAAAGTTATATTTGAAAAAGTATTAAAAATAGTGGTATAAAAATAAAACAATGATGCCGGGTTTCGAACCCGGGTCAGCTGGGTAAACTTCAAAGATTTAACACACGTCATTCCAACCACTGAGCCACTTGTGATGTTTGTTGAATTATTGAAACATTTAATACATATAATAATACTGGAAGTCGAATTCAATCACTCAACGCGCCCAAATCCGCAGTCGCCGGAAAATACGCGATTTTCGAGTGTTTTCATTTGACTCCGGAATCAAGCAAGTATAACGGATGTTAAAGCGCCGGTTATAACCGAAGACTCGATTTAATTTCATTCATGAGTCGTAAAGTTCATAACCGAAAACTTAATTTCACATTCACGTAAAGATACCTTCAGTCAGGAAAATCCCAATTCGTTATTCACTCGAATCAGCCCTCTATACACTTGTAAACCCCTCTGCAAGCTCTTAATCGGCAAGAACAAACTCGCCGGAAAACTTCTGCAACTCGCCAGAAAACCGAACCCTTTCACCTCTGTGTATCACTCTAAAAACAGAATACCTAGAGTTCATACCGAAGCCACCCACACTCACCTCAAGCTTCCTGAAGACACTCTGCCACAAAATACACGTCGCCGGAATAACCTGCTGTAATCGGAAAACTCCCCGTCGAAATAGGGGACCTCTGTCGGTATATCCTATACCTAATATCTCTCATTCTTTTTATTAATCTCACATGTAATTAATCACAACACACTAAAGAACTTGATTAAATCGTCGAACCAGTCGGACACCGATTCTGGTTAAGATTAACGAAGAAGATGAAGTTTTCAGTTGCATATATGTTTAATTTAAATCAAGATATATCTCGGGTTAGACACACAGTCCAGCGGTGGACTGTGTGCAAATAAACACGCATACGTCCCGAGTTCGATTCTTGTCCCGCGCACACTCGCCTTAATAAAAATGTTCTTTTTTTAAACTGAACCGGATTCACTGCAAATAGATGTTAAGTTTAATAAAAACCGGAATAATAACCAAGATAGACACACAGTCCAGCGGTGGACTGTGTGAACATTTAAATCACACGTCGCGAGTTCGAGTCCAGACTACCGCACCGGTTCTGGCAATTATCAAACTTTTTATATAAGACAGAAATGAAATGATCTAGTTTGTATATAAGTATAATAAAAATCAGATTATTTACCAAGTTAGACACACAGTCCAGCGGTGGACTGTGTGTCAAACTAAACCACAGGTCCCGGGTTCGAGACCTGTGGCGAGCACCGAATAATGCAATTAAATCGTTTTTAAAGTAAATGATTTTCGGATTAATTCAATTAGTATATAAATATAATTAAAAACAGAAATATTTCGGGTTAGACACGTAGCTCAGTTGGTAGAGCTGCGTGCACGCGAACGGGAGGTCTCGGGTTCGAGCCTCACCCGGCGCACACAATTACACAATAAAACCGGTCAACGGTCAACGGTCAACAAGTCAACGGTCAAAAAGTCAACATTTTTTTTATTATTTTTATTTATTTATTTTATTTAAAAATCAGTTAAAAATACTTAAAAATAACATTTTTAAAGTTAGAAAATAGCCTTAAACTCAAAAAAATATATCCAATAATCCTACTAAAGTTGATTAATAAAATCCGCTTATTTACCGAACCATTATTTTATTATCTAGGTTAGTTTCACTCGTGGTTAAATCCAACTTCGTGCGTATTCAACATCATCAACCGAACGCACCCAATGTGAGTGAATCTTACAACTCCCCTTTTTAATTACACGTTTTGGGGTGTGTCATGTGTCACTAAAAAATTAACTCGTTTATTTAAACTTGTGCCATACCATATTGTGATCTAAACTTAGAATGTATATATTGTTTGTGGTTATGTATTTCATAATATCAAGTTGTATGCAAATCATTCATTAGGCCCATCAGTTCCTCGTGAGAGACGGGTTGAGCAACGCGTGCCTCAAAACAATTTATTATTGTATGTGTGTGCATTATCTGATATTAAGTGTTTTATGAATATGTTTGCATCTATATTTACTCATATGTGGTTGTGCACTTTATTTTATAATCAATTCAACAAACTTGTTCAAATGCTTTTCATAGGATTCACTCGCCAACTTTTTGTTGATCCAAAAACCATTTTTACACATGATACAGGTGAACAGGATGAAGCAAGGAAAACATAGGAAATGCCTTAGAAGAAAATAATGAAGTCTAGAATGATGTGTAGGACATGATGTAATTATGATTGTATGTTTCCCTTTAAATTGTAATAATAAATATGAAACGTTATAATAAATGTCATGAGCTTTGATGATAACCCAATCATGCCCCGATCACCTTTTCCGCTGCGGTCGGGGTGTGACAGATTGGTATCAGAGCCATGACTATAGGGATATAGGATAGGTTATTAGACCCTTAGAGCCTATACTATAGTTGACTAGATTTTAATTGTTTATGAGGTTACATGCAAGCTTATGATATTTATTTGTTTCATATTTGTTTATACTTACAGTCAAACGTACATACTTACATACACATTCATCATACATATTTCAATGTTCACATATTCAAATCATCTTCATACTTTCGTTATTCAAAGATTTTGTCGCATTTTTCATTTTTCAAATCTCATCAAAGTGAGTTCTGCAACGGGCATGTAGTAACTGGAAGGGTACAAGTACCGGTAGTCGGAACGTCCTGTCTAGGTTGGCATTCGTATAAATCCAATATAACGGACCAGTTTGCCTACCAGGGACTAACGATGAGAGTACAAAGGACCTATTAGGCCAAAGCATGCCACACCAAACGTCGTTTGAACTAACCCCACTTTGAGGTGTCACCGTGTCCACACCTGGACACATTCCGAATATCATACGTTACATATTTCTCGATTTTCTCCGGGTTTTAGTGTACGTAACCAGGCTAACACATGCGAACCATATGAAAAACCCGGTATTCATGGGGGCCCACATGATTACGAAGGTGAAGTATGGCGGTATGCAATGCCCAATTACGAGCAAAGCCCAAGACATCCTATGGATGTAGTAGATTTATTATGTTATATTTATTTTATGATGTTCATTCCTAAATACGACCCATGATCCCAAAAACATCCAACTCATACTCTTGATATGTATTCCTTGTAGATGTCTTCTAGCCTCGCTCGTAGGAAGATGAGAGCAGGAAAAGCCCGCGAGCGCATGGCTGCCATAATCGCTCAATAAATGGCTGCCGTAATAACCAACATTGTAATCCAAGTCCAACAAGCACTTACCGCTAATCCTATCAACCAAGAAGATCAAAATGTTATCAACCCTCCCCCAAATACCACTAAATGCACCTACAAGCATTTCAAATCATGCGACCCTCCAAAATACGAAGGGAATGAAGGTGTCACCGCTCTCCTCCATTGGTTTGAAGAAATGGAGAACACTTTTCTAAATTGCGATTGCCCCGATGTTCGCAAAGTGCGATATGCTACTGGTCGTTTATATGGAATAACACTTACTTGGTGGAATACAGAGAAGGCCAAACGAGGTGTTGAAGACGCTATGACTTTGACTTGGGAAGAGTTGAAGGAAATCATGACAAGACGGTTTTGCCCAAGGAGCGAAATCAAGAAATTAGAAGATGAGTTCTATTCGTTGAAGCAAAAGGAAGGCGACCACACCACCTACAACAAAAGATCCCTCGAGTTAAATCAAATGGTTCCCAACTTGTTCACTCCCCTTTATCGTTTGATCGAGCAGTACATTCGAGGTCTTCCTTCAAAGATTCAAGACTCTGTAATAAGTACCACGCCTGCAACTTTGGAAGTAGCAATGGAGTTAGCTACATAGCTCACCGAGAACCGAATCCGGAACAAAGACTTCAAGGAGGAGAAGAAGAAGGATAAAGCATCGACTTAAACCTCCAACTCCACCCAAACCGAATCCCCTTCTCAACCCATTTCTAAGAGAAAACGAGACGGGCAACTTTTCGCTACCACCCAACGCAACCAACTAGCCTCACAAGCCATACCCATCCAAGCTATCCCAATCACACAAATAGCACCCAACACAACTTACCCAAATAAGAAACCATACCTTGGACCTCACCCTCAATGTAACATCTGTTTTAACACCATCCATCTACCTTACCTTGTCGACTATGTGCGAATTGTGGACGCTATGGTTATTTGAGCAAGGTTTGCCGCACCACTCAAAACCAAATCTCACCCCCTACCCAACACATGGTCCAAACCTATCAACAACCCCAATACCCCATGTTCCCTTATGTTCGAACTTGTTTCAATTGTGGCGACCCTACCCACTTTAGAAACGCATGCCCTCGATTGGTTAACATCATAAACGCCCAAGCTCAAGCAAACCCAGTTAACCAAGCAAATCAAGGAAACCTAATCCCTAGGCCACCAGCAAGAGGAAGAGTTTTCAACATCAACGCAAAACTGGTTGAAGATAATGACGGCCCAAACAAAACCACCCAACTAGTCCCCTTCACCGAAAATCAAGATTCAATTCCAATCGTTTAGTTTTATGTTTTTCTTTATGTTATCTCAAGCTTTGGTTGATTGTGTTTATTTATGTTTTAGAATCACATAAAACCAATCATAACTTAAGGATAAAGCCAATGAAAATTTGGCAAGAATATGGTGGATACGTCGCTGGTACTTCCTATATATAAGTATTCTTGTCAAAGGATCAGAGGCATTATCTGGCAGTTATGAGAAGTTCCGTGTAGAATTTAGTATTGTTTTGATTGAAGTTTGTTTTGTACTCACTGATTTAGCATTTATAGCATCTTATCATTTAAAGAAATTGGATTGTATTCCATTTCTACATAGACTAACCTCTCCATCACAACAAACGAGAGAGGTATTGTCACCCATTCAAACATGTATACTATCAGAATTAAGACTCAAGTTTTGGTTGTTGTGGTTGTTTTAGAGTCACATAGAACTAATCATAACTTGCGGATAAAGTCAATGAAAATTTGACAAGAATATGGTGGATACGCCGTTGGTACTTCCTATATATAAGTATTCTTGTAAAAGGATCAGAGGCATTATCAGGCGGTTATGTGAAGTTCCATGTAGGATTTAGTAATGTTTTGGTTGAAGTTTGTTCATCATACATTTCAACGTATTTCAATTTCATCATTTAAAGAAGTTGAGCTATGTCTCACTTCCACAAGGACTAACCTCTCCATCACAACAAACGAGAGAGGTATTGTCCTCATTCAAACATGTATACTATCAGAATTAAGACTCAAGCCTTGGTTGTTGTGTTTGTTTATGTATTAGAGTCACATAGAACCAATCATAACTTGCGGATAAAACCAATGAAAATTTGACAAGAATATGGTGGATACGCCGCTGGTACTTCCTATATATAAGTATTCTTGCCAAAGGATCAGAGGCATTATCAGGCGGTTATGAGAAGTTCCATGTAGGATTTAGTATTGTCTTGGTTGAAATTTGTGTTACATTCACTGATTTAACATTCATATCATCTCGTCATTTAAAGAAATTGGATTGTGTTCTATTTCAACATAAACTAACCTCTTCATCATAACAAACGAAAGAGGAACTGTCACCATTCAAACATGTATGCTATCAGAATTTTGACTCAGGTATTGGTTGTTGTGTTTATTTATGTTCTAGAGTTACATCATAGAACCAATCATAACTTACTGATAAAACCAATGAAAATTTGACAAGAATATGGTGGATACGCCGCTGGTACTTCCTATATATAAGTATTCTTGCTAAAGGATCAGAGGCATTGTCAGGCGGTTATGAGAAGTTCCATGTAGGATTTAGTAATTTCTTGGTACATTGGTTGTAGTGTTTATTTATGTTCTAGAGTTACATCATAGAACCAATCATAACTTACTGATAAAACCAATGAAAATTTGACAAGAATATGGTGGATACGCCGCTGGTACTTCCTATATATAAGTATTCTTGCCAAAGGATCAGAGGCATTGTCAGGCGGTTATGAGAAGTTCCATGTAGGTTGTAGTATTAGAAATTTTGTTTTAGGATATGACCTTATCTTTCCAAACATATCAAAACTCTTACGCATGAAATCATACTTAGTGAATCAACTCCGCTTATCAATATTTTTACCATAGGCAACAAAAAGCGATTCCTGTAGCAGGGTACTTAACCCTTACAAGGGACGTTACCCCCTCAAACAAAAAGTTAAACTCTTACTCTTTTTCTAAGTATGTCACTGTCAAACTAAACACCATCATTTTAGACAAATATATCACTACTTAAATTTCGGGACGAAATTTCTAAAAAGTAGGGGATACTGTAACATCCGTCAAAAACCGGATTTACCAAACCCGCTCCGTTTATTAACCGAACAATCAGTTAAAAATTTCGTGGCGTATTTAATGCCCAAATTAATTTTAAACGATACATAATTAATAAGTATATTGGATTATAAAAGTTATATTTGAAAAAGTATTAAAAATAGTGGTATAAAAATAAAACAATGCTGCCGGGTTTCGAACCCGGGTCAGCTGGGTAAACTTCAAAGATTTAACACACATCCTTCCAACCACTGCGCCACTTGTGATGTTTGTTGAATTATTGAAACATTTAATACATATAATAATACTGGAAGTCGAATTCAGTCACTCAACGCGTCCAAATCCGCAGTCGCCGGAAAATACGCGATTTTCGAGCGTTTTCATTTGACTCCGGAATCAAGCAAAGTATAACGGATGTTAAAGCGCCGGTTATAACCGAAGACTCGATTTAATTTCATTCATGAGTCGTAAAGTTCATAACCGAAAACTTAATTTCACATTCACGTAAAGATACCTTCAGTCAGGAAAATCCCAATTCGTTATTCACTCGAATCAGCCATCTATACACTTGTAAACCCCTCTGCAAGCTCTTAATCGGCAAGAACAAACTCGCCGGAAAACTTCTGCAACTCGCCGGAAAACCGAACCCTTTCACCTCTGTGAATCACTCTAAAAACAGAACACCTAGAGTTCATACCGAAGCCACCCACACTCACCTCAAGCTTCCTGAAGACACTCTGCCGCAAAATACACGTCGCCGGAATAACCTGCTGTAATCGGAAAACTCGCCGGCGAAACAGGGGACCTATGTCGGTATATCCTATACCTAATATCTCTCATTCTTTTTATTAATCTCACATGTAATTAATCACAACACACTAAAGAACTTGATTAAATCGTCGAACCAGTCGGACACCGATTCTGGTTAAGATTAACGAAGAAGATGAAGTTTTCAGTTGCATATATGTTTAATTTAAATCAAGATATATCTCGGGTTAGACACACAGTCCAGCGGTGGACTGTGTGCAAATAAACACACATACGTCCCGAGTTCGATTCTTGTCCCGCGCACACTCGCCTTAATAAAAATGTTCTTTTTTTTAAACTGAACCGGATTCACTGCAAATAGATGTTAAGTTTAATAAAAACCGGAATAATAACCAAGATAGACACACAGTCCAGCGGTGGACTGTGTGAACGTTTAAATCACACGTCGCGAGTTCGAGTCCAGACTACCGCACCGGTTCTGGCAATTATCAAACTTTTTATATAAGGCAGAAATGAAATGATCTAGTTTGTATATAAGTATAATAAAAATCAGATTATTTACCAAGTTAGACACACAGTCCAACGGTGGACTGTGTGTCAACCTAAACCACAGGTCCCGGGTTCGAGACCTGTGGCGAGCACCGAATCATGCAATTAAACTGTTTTAAAAGTAAATGATTTTCGGATTAATTCAATTAGTATATAAATATAATTAAAAACAGAAATATTTCGGGTTAGACACGTAGCTCAGTTGGTAGAGCTGCGTGCACGCGAACGGGAGGTCTCGGGTTCGAGCCTCACCCGGCGCACACAATTACACAATAAAACCGGTCAACGGTCAACAAGTCAACGGTCAAAAAGTCAACATTTTTTTATTATTTTTATTTATTTATTTTATTTAAAAATCAGTTAAAAATACTTAAAAATAACATTTTTAAAGTTAGAAAATAGCCTTAAACTCACAAAAATATATCCAATAATCCTACTAAAGTTGATTAATAAAATCCGCTTATTTACCGAACCATTATTTTATTATCTAGGTTAGTTTCACTCGTGGTTAAATCCAACTTCGTGCGTATTCAACATCATCAACCGAACGCACCCAATGTGAGTGAATCTTACAACTCCCCTTTTTAATTACACGTTTTGGGGTGTGTCATGTGTCACTAAAAAATTAACTCGTTTATTTAAACTTGTGCCATACCATATTGTGATCGAAACTTAGAATGTATATATTGTTTGTGGTTATGTATTTCATATTATCAAGTTGTATGCAAATCATTAATTAGGCCCATCAGTTCCTCGTGAGAGACGGGTTGAGCAACGCGTGCCTCAAAACAATTTATTGTTGTATGTGTGTGCATTATCTGATATTAAGTGTTTTATGAATATGTTTACATCTATATTTACTCATATGTGGTTGTGCACTTTATTTTATAATCAATTCAACAAACTTGTTCAAATGCTTTTCATAGGATTCACTCGCCAACTTTTTGTTGATCCAAAAACCATTTTTACACATGATACAGGTGAACAGGATGAAGCAAGGAAAACATAGGAAATGCCTTAGAAGAAAATAATGAAGTCTAGAATGATGTGTAGGACATGATGTAATTATGATTGTATGTTTCTCTTTAAATTGTAATAATAAATATGAAACGTTATAATAAATGTCATGAGCTTTGATGATAACCCAATCATGCCCCGATCACCTTTTCCGCTGCGGGTTGGGGTGTGACAGAGAATCAGACTTAGTATCAACATCCTTCACCACCCCCATCAACTAATTGTGGTGGTGGGGTAACTTTAACGCTGGCGTGCACATTTCTTCCATTCTTCGAACTGGACGACTGATGTGCTGGATTCATTGGGGTAGTGCTTGGTAACTTACCTGGATCTCTTCTCAGTTGAGCCATGTCGTCTGCTAACTGCCCTAACTGCTTCTGCATTGCTTCAGATGTTTTATCTCGGACCTCATTGTCTTTTTTAATGTCCTTCATGAACTTCATAATAGCATCCAATTTTGTATCGCTTGTTTCACCACTAATACCAGAGGAGTTAGCTTGTTGATTACCTTGATTTCTCCAACTTCCTTGATAGTTACCTTGATTTTCATGTTGGTTGGTAACTTGGTAGGACTTCGGCGGTACTAACAGCATTCGTTTCCAGTCATGGCAGGACTTCGGCGGCACCAACAACATTCGTTTGGCTTGCACACGCTGTTGGAACGAATAAAAACCCAACGAGCAGTGCAGCTGGTAGAAAACTCTAAAATTCTTGACCGACGGCAAGATCTGCATCGATCGGCAAACGAACTCAAAATGCCGGATCCTCACCATTCCCATCGGGCTCAACTGAGAAATGGGAATCTTGTAAAAACCAAGAATTTCCAGCAAGAAATGGGTCACCGGCAGCCGGAAGTTCCCTTTGGCAAAATAGTCGTAAAATAATGTAATGTAGCCTGCCGGCGCATCAGCCGCCGTGGCATTCGCCTCCGGAAGAAACACTTTCCAGGACGGGGCGAAAAGGAAGTTGGTGGCAAGATTATCAAAATCTTTCTTCGACCACTTTAGCGGTGGCAAACTTGACGACGACATCTCAGCAGAGCTTGCATCGGTGGCCATCACTTGAACTTTGAAGAAAACTTAGAAAGCTTTGAGGGTCGCCGGAATTTTTGAACGCAAATTTCTCTCAAGGTTGGGTGAGGAAGCAAAGATCGTTGATCCCTTTATATACTAACCGCAATTAATGCATAATTTGACTGCAGCGACTTTTACGGCCGTCACGTTTCCCAAGTAACCGCAGGGGCGAGTGGGGAACAGTAACCGCCCCACGCGCGCGAGTGTCGCTAAAAAGCATTAAATACGGTAAGACATGTACCATTGACAGCCTGTCAACAATACCACCGCGTCTCAAGAACGTGCGTTGTCACCAACTACACCATCCAGATAAATGACACGTGTCTAAGCATATTTGAAATTCAAATACTCTTTTTCAAAATTCACGTACAACACGTCATCAAGATGCATAAAGCAACAAAAAGCTAGTCCTTACCTAGCACAGCACATTTATCTTAAGTCCAGTGCCCCACCTACTTTTTATTCTTACATAGGAGCAACACTGGACTGGGGGGACTTGAAGGGGTATGGTCCCAAAAACCTTGCGCCAATCAAGGAAACCATACCCATTAATAATTTCTAAGGAAACTGCGCGCAGACTTCTTTGCCAAAATAAGAGTTATTAGAACTTTACGCTAAGTATCCAAGAGAGGAAAGCGTCATTTAACCACCTTGCGCGGGCTCGCACAAGGTTCAAAGTTAACCTTGAACACTCTCTTTGGATAAACTCTTCATTTAACTACCTTGCGCGGGCTCGCGCAAGGTTCAAAGTTAATCTTGAACATTTTTGTCTGATAATGCTTCATTTAACTACCTTGCGCGGGCTCGCCCAAGGTTCAAAGTTAATATTGAACATTCTTGTCTGATAATGCTTCATTTAACTACCTTGCACGGGCTCGCGCAAGGTTCAAAGTTAACCTTGAACATTCTTGTTTGATAATGCTTCATTTAACTACCTTGCGCGGGCTCGCGCAAGGTTCAAAGTTAACCTTGAACATTCTTGTTTGATAATGCTCCATGCGCAAACCTTGCACAGATATTTATATCAAAGCAAGCATCCACCAAATGTTGCGCTAAGCAGCAAGGAAAAGAAGGAAGATCAGTTAACTAACTTGCGCTTCTTGCGCAAGGAAACAGTAAATCCTAAAACTTTCCCTTAGCAAAATCCTTAACTTGGTGCAGAAGCAAAGGGAATCTTTTCTGTTGTAACAGAATATACACGTGGCGAATAATAGATGGGTAACAGCTGTGAAACCTTCTAGAAGCCATTAACACCCAATCGTGCAAGCATCTTTTCGGTTATAACCAATTGCCACATGGCAGCAATCGGACGGCTGAGGAAGATCACGGTGATGGCATGCTCACATTTATAAGATGTAGTGATCTCATGCTGACACGTGGTGCCTCCCTAACCGCTGATGAGCTCACGATCCGTGTGCACTAACAGATTGCCAACAAACGTTAACGGAATAACAAAAGATTCCGTTAAAGTTAACAATCCTTTTTTTTGGCGCCAAACACCGGCTATAAATAAGTAACTTAGAGTTCAAGGAAAGGTATTCACACTCAACTACTCTCTCACTTTCAATACTTACTTCCGACTACCTGTACTTATTCTCATGCCGGAGGGTGGTCACGGAGAGAACCCCTTCTCCTCGTGGCGAGCTGACGGTGTTCTGTTTTGCAGGATCAGCCGGAATATTGTTCTATTCATCATCCATCGTGAAACCAAACGGAGGGTTAACCCTTTTATGCAGAGCCCATTCCATAGATCTACCTTGACTCCGGTCTAGTTAATCTAGGGTTTCTTCAGGCGTGCTTTGTCTTTCAGGGTAAATTGAAACAACATTAGCTTCACCTCATCCTTTGAAAACCCTGACCCTCCAATCGTCTAGCAAATTGAATCAAAACTTGCAATATGCATATAAGGTTCTTCGGTTCTTTTTCCATAGAATTCCGGCAAATGCCCTAAGTATTGAGGCCTCACCTCAAAGGGTCTGTTATTGATTCCATCTGGTGTAACTATTGCCGATGAATTGGGTACTATAACGGGTCGACAATGTCCTTCAACACCTTGAACTGGTGCCCCTTGAATTACTTATGGGACACCGTCCATAAATTGTATCTGCTCGCCCCTGAACCGATTATTAGCTCTTTGATTTCCCGCATTAAACTGCGGGACTCCATTAAAGACTTGATTTTATGGAATCGGTTACGGGATGTTATTCCTTCGATTTACCCTTGTTGTACAGGATTGCCTTGATTCACATTGCACCCATCATCATATCTGTAGTCAGCATATCTCCCGTCATACTGGTTTTGGTAATCAACCTCTTCCCATCCAAATTCCCAAGTATGAACACTCCCTTCTCTCTGTCAGAAACCCTTATCATACCCATGTGATATTGTGGTTGATCAAGATTGACAATTTCCCCATGTCGGAATTGTTGGTCCCCAGGCTGGTTTTTGTGGGCTGGGTTAAATTGCTGAAACGGTTCTGCTGGTGGATGATTTTGGTTTTGGGGCTGGTTTTGATGAATTGGTGGATCTGGAATGGGTGGGTTTGGTTTGTTTTGTGGTGGGTTATCTTGATCAGCCATCTTTTGAGCTGTCTATTCAAGGTCTTGAGCACCTGTTGACGACTGAGTTTTAGCCTTCACTGCTGAACGTAGAAGAATGAGATTCTGTCTAGCAGTCTTTTCGATTTCTGGATCAAATAAGAGCGGTGATGATTTCTTTGAAAACCTGGTATGCAACACGAGAATCAGCTGCACACAGCCAAATATGAAATCATGCGTAATACAGAACGAAACAAATAAAAGACAAACAAAAGGAAATATTTTTGGCTTTTTGAGTTTTTCTAATTTTTAGGTTTTTTATTAACTTTTAAGAAAACAACTAACTAAACTAACTAAGCGCACCGATTCCCCGGCAACGGCGCCATTTTGATCGATGTCGTAAGGTCGGTCAAAAATATGTTTAAAAAGTGTCCTAATCACCTTTACTAGTAAAGAGCAAGTAGGGTATCGAATCCATGGGGAATCAATGAAAAAGTATGAAAGCTTATTGTTTTAATTATCATCTACGTCTAACTAATTGCTTTTTGTAGTTTGAGAATGATTGTGAAAGCAAATGTAAATTGTGGTTGTAAACAGTCATGAGAAAAATGGCCAATCTCCGGTTTTCAGGTTATGTAGAAAATCGATTTATATAACTAATACTAATTGGAAATCACATAGACATGATATGAAAACTTTTTTTTGATAAATAATTAACGAATAATATGTTTGATTGCAATGATCCACGATCGAAACCTAAAGATTGATGCAAATGAATAGTAATCCGATTAATTACCAATCCTAGATTTCATAAACACTAACAGATTCAATGATTAAAGGTTTAAAAGTCATTGAAAACTTAAAACTTAATCCCAATTGTTGATGAAACAAACCCAATAATTGATGAACCCAAATGATTATGATAACTAAGTAATGTAATCGAAACAAGGAACAATAGGAATGACTAACTAAATGATTAATCGAATCCCACTCCAAAAAGTAGTAATAATAAGCAAACCAATGTTTAAACACAAACCCTATTCCCGGAGACGGTCACGGGATGACTAGCCGCTCATGACGCTGGAATGATCCTAGGTATCTTGAAAGAAAGTTGGATTCATGATGAAAAGCGATCTTGGTGGTGAATGATGATGTTGATGATGAGAATTCTCTAGCCAAAAAGATGGATGTATGCTGCTGCCCAAAATCGTGTTAGATGCCTCTCCTAACTTTGCCATCAATCAGATATGCCTTAGGGTTTCTAAAAAAACCCTTTTATCACTTCCCAAAACCACTCACATGTGCCTCCTAATTTCCCGTCGTCACCTACAGTTTCAAAACTGTAGGTTACGGATTCCTATGTGTTTTTATGCTAAGCCAGACCGTAAGTCCCAACCTTGAACCGTAAGTTGGCTCATTTACACCACTTCTCACCATTCAAAGAAGGAATATTTTTCCATCACCTTAGTCTCACTAGGCTACAAGCCCTTTGGTGTCTGTATATCTATAACGTAATTTGAAATGAAAGCACCTCAACATGATTATGATCACCAACTTTAAGGTAATATGATTCCCCGGTGAAAAGAATAACAATGGTAGGGGAGCTACTTAATCATGGAGTTGGGTGGGCAGCATTGCGGTTGCACGAAACAATGGTGAGCCATTGTGATGTCAAAAATTAAGGAATGGATGGGTTCATGGATAAAGAGGTCGTTTATGATAAATGTCAGTTTCGATTTTGACATAAATATTGTACTAACTGTGATCACACTAAGATTTGATATGTATGGAAATGAGTATGGATTGAGGACAACTTTGGCGGTTTTCAGTGGGTCTTCTTGTATGCTTGACTCAGACATAACACGAGTGGTCCTATAAGTGGATGTAGGCTAATGGTCCAATAAGTGGATGGAGGCTAGTTTTTGAACTTATATTTTTCAAAATTAACAAAATACCCTTCTTGGGATGGGTTAAAATGAAAACTAATTTGAGTTTGAGAACCGTAAGAACCAATACTAATCGTAGATCAAAAGTGTTTGAATGGATGTGATTAAAAAGACAATAAAGCAATGTAATGATTGTGTTTTAATTAATGACATTTTGTTTTTTAGTGAGAAAATCGCATATTGGTCTTTTTACTGTAGCTTTAATGATTAGTATGATTATTGATTTTGTTTTAATTAATAAGATTGTTTTTTAATTAAAAACTTAAACATGTATTTTTTATTTTCTTTTAATTCTCAGATATTTTTTTTATTTTAACTCTCAAATAATTTTTTTAAACAAGAATTATTAATTTTGTTTTAAATCTCAGATAATTTTTTTACAATCCAGTTTTCAAAACTTTTTTAACGCCCCGGTTTTAACTTTTTTTAAGACCCGGGTTTAAACTTTTTTTACACTCCGGTTTAAAGCTTTTTTTACACGCGGTTTTTTACTTTTTTCGCGCATGTTTTTAAACTTTTTTACGCGCCGATTTTAAACTTTTTTACGCGCGGTTTTAAACTTTTTTAACGTGCCGGTTTAAAGTTTTTTTGCGCGGTTTTAAACTTTTTTATGTGCAGTTTTTAAACTTTTTTTACGCCGGATACAAACTTTTTACGCGCGGTTTTAAACTTTTTTTACGCGCCAATTTTAAACTTTTTTACGTGCCGGTTTAGAACTTTTTTATGCGCTGATTTTAAACTTTTTAACGCGCGGTTTTAAACTTTTTAACGTGCCGCTTTTAAACTTTTTTTGAGTGCGGTTTGGAACTTTTTTTTACGCGCCGGTTTGGAACTTTTTTTACGCGCCGGTTTAAAACTTTCTATACGCGCCGGTTTTAAACTTTTTTTACGCACAGTTTTAAACTTCAAGATTGCTTCATAATAGACAAAGTTGGTTTATCTGCCAACCACCACAACCCCCCCCCCCCTCCCCCGACCCCTGATTTCGGGTTTACCAAAATTTGAGGATCTTAACAAACGAACTCAACCAAAAATCATGACTCAGTAGATGTCTCAGATAAGTTGATACTTATCATCATCGACTGAAAAAATATATATAAAAACCAACAACAAAAATCAAAACGAGGTGTGGATCTTGAATAAAAATAGAGTTTGGCTTAAAGTTTTCAGAAATCATAGCTGCAAAGTGGGTTTGGGGTCAAAAACATACCCTCCACCATCCTTGCCACACCATCGTCATCAATTGTCGGAAAAAATGTTTCGTACTATATATATACAGGGGGTCCTTTTTTTGGATTTATATTAACTTTTAATAAAATAAATTATTGACCAAATTAAATTATACTATAGAATGTGACATTGGTTAAATATTATCGTATGGAGGCTATTTTTCCAATTGACTTAAGTATATATTAATATATTAATTTATTATAATTACATGGGTTAAATATTATCATATGGAGGCTATTTAATATATTAATATATTAAATATTATCAATTGATTTAAGTATATATTAATATATTAATATATTATAATTTACTTAAGTATGTATTTATTTTTATTACAAATTTTGATAAGAAAAAAATCTGATTACATAATGCTTTTATTTATTTATTATTATTTGTTTTTTTTGGAAAAACCAGCTTTGATTTAGATGAAAATATGAGTTTAAAGAGAGAGAGAGAGAGAGAGATGAAGAGAGAGAGAGTAGATATGACATTTTAAGAGAGATGATTGATGTAGAAGTCTGATAAGACTTTAAAGAGAGAGATAGTAGATATGACATTTTGAGTAAAATTACCAAAATAACCTTTAAGATTTAAAATAACAGTGTATATGTGACATGATCTGATTGGTGGAGAGTGGTTTTCACAGTTCTCGCAACTGGAGATGGTTTTCATTTGAACCTATCCCTACCCTTCTTTAAAATAAAAGAACTTAACAACATTGTGGGACCTACTACTTAAAGTTCCATTACTCAACATCTAAAAAATGGCACGTCACATCTGCCATTTGCAATTCCTTTAGCAAAATTCGCTTGAAATCAATACCAATTTTGATAAGGTCTAAGTAATATTAATGATAATCATGTTGGAACCAATTAGTTACAAATTAAAGAGCTTGGAAACAATCAAGTCCTTGATAGATGTTGCTATAGAGCAATGTTAATCTAACTGTGGTTGTCTGGATCATAAGGCCACACTCTCACAACTAGATCAGCAGGGGGCGCTTTAGGACAACCCTAGATTAGGCGTGTGGCCAGTTTTAAGTCATCACTTTTATTCTTGAGTTTTGATTTAGGTGATGAGGTAATGAAGAACAGGGTTGGCAATTGACAATTGCCCATTATGATGGTAGCGGGCTGGTGTTGAGGGCGCAACTCAACTGATGTGGCTGGGATCGTTGCCTCGCACTGTTCAACCTAATAGTGAATCCATTGACAATAGTATATACACGTAATTTGTATTGAATAATAGATTGTCAATAGTTTATTCATCTCATTCAAGTTGGCATTCAACTACTCAATTCGACACATATTTCACTTTGTCCAATTGATTATCGCTTAGGTTATATAATACAACCAGGTATATTCCATTCAAAATATAACAAACTTATCAAGTTACATCAAAACAGAAGGTAGACGGGAAACAAGCTGCGCCGCCCCCTTCTGAATTGCAAACCCTAACCTTCCAAATACAAACGCCTGTCCCCCTAGGGCGGAAAAATTATTGTAGATGACCTGTTGGACCCTGGTCAAAAGTGGATAGCTTCTGGCGCTAGGGAGCCAAATGTATCAAAAGAAAAAGGGACAAGACATGCTGGTTCTCTGCACAAGCTTTAGCGTGTTTATCCACTTTCTTTGAGTCTACCTTTCTTGCTGCTTGTCCAGCTATAAACCCATTTTCCCTTAAACCAACCAAAAGGGAAACCCCATGAGGTACACACAAGCATGTTTTCCCCCAGCCCAACTGAAGACAAGCAGGTTAACTGGTCGCAGGGTAGATCTCCCTTCCGTAGGGTCCATGGGGAAATTCGCAGTAGCCTCTTTCTTAGCAGAAATCGCGACTCTTCTCAGGATGTCACACAAAATGTCCCGCACCGAATCGTGCTGATAATTGAACCCAGGGAGCTCTTTATAGTGAACTGCGTGCTCCCCGTATTTATCCATACAAGCTTTACGACATATCTGGCAGGTTTTATCTTCGGGGTACGTAGGGTTCATCGACCGGTATTTGAGAATGACTCTGTATCCAACTGCAGACATGCATTGTCCCAACCCCTTAATCGGGATAACCATCAAAAAATCCTGAGCATGGGTCCCTTCAGGCACTCAAACACCGCCTTCTGGCGGGATGATAAATCAAAAACCTCTCATGGGCTTTGAGCGATTTTTCTAAACAGAGCATTCACCAAAGTTCATTGTGTCTTTGAGGGGTGGTGTGTTTATTAGAGAAACCACCGATATCAAAGTTTGGGAGAGAGACTTTTAAGCGTTAGTGCCTACTGATAGTCCGGTCAAGCCCGACAACCCCACTGTTTCGAAGGATATGATCTTGTAGCTCCCAATACTGAGTTCTAGACGCCACAAAGGCATAAGCTTTAACATCTCAAGCTGAGAGGATGCCCAGACCACCTAGACGCATTCACAGAGATGCCAGATGCCATTGGAGGTCACCAAGAAAGTGGCTGCCACCCAAGACTATATCTTCTATAGTCTCCCGGATGCCATCATCAAACTGAGATGCCGCCTCCACCATCAAATGTGATTGACAGGCCCGCAACCCATAAAGTAACTTAGCAACCCCCATGCATGACCTTAGCAGGAGGAGCTCACATTGGGGATCCCTAAAGCAAGGCAAGAGTTTCATGAGGTCAGCAGTCCCCGAGGCCCGCCGCCTTGCCAACTCCCCAATAAAGCTAAGATCACGGCTAACATTCCACCAAGGAGCCTAACCCACCCTCTCTGGTCTACCAATCCCTCTCGGGAAAATCCCGTCCTGAACTTTCCGCTTATTACATGTCGGCCAAAAAAACCTATGTTTTCTTAATGTTGAGATAAAGCCCTAAAGATGGGCCCTCCTCGTTGATGAAGTCTAAGGCCCTAGCAACCTCAAAGGTGTCGCCGATAATCGTGCCATCATCCAAGTACCAAGCACGAAACGGGAGTTTACAACGGTCCTGCACCCGGAGGATAAGGGGGTGTATGGCAAAGGCAAAGAGAAGGGGCCCCAAGGGATCCCCTTGTTGCACTCCGGTAGTAGCCTCAATACACTCGTTACCAACATACAACTTAGTTGGCTGCGCATAAAGGAATTGGACCCACCGATAGATTGGCAGGCAACACTGATGAATCTCTTCACTGAAGGCTGTGGGGTCCACCGTGTTGATAGCATTGGAGAAGTCCACAATAAGCAAGGCCAAGGAACCATCTGCGTGAAAAGAGTTAAGAAACTTGTTCGCACTATGAAGCATTACCGCTGCACCATCTGGCATCCCCACTCCAAATTGAAAGCCCCCCAAGTACTAGGCCATATCTTTCCTGACCTTCTTCATCACCACCTTGGAAACCAACCTTCGCCAAATACCCCCACAACAATAGGCCGACTTCCTTTATCAGGCTTCAATAAGGGGGTAAGGGGGTCGAGGCAACAAACTTAGCAAGCACCTTAGGACAAGATCCCCCCGAGTGTCACACCCAACCGATGGCGGAAACATCAGGATGAGACGAAAACGAGATTGCTCATTGCTCACAACGCTAATAAATGACAATAACGTTTATCCAAGACAAGCATCAAGTATACGATTCAAGTAGTCATGTGTATAGGAATGTTTGTACATTTCATGAAGTTTAAGTGTTTGTAATTTTTGTATATGTAAACATGTTACACCCAAAAAGTGATATAAACAAAAGTGGGTCGAGTGTACTCACAAAATTGCTAAGTCTTCTTTGGTAATCCGCGACGAGTTGATGAGTGGGAGAAAGGGGACATCGAGGTCACCTTAACGAGCAAACGATGAGGTATGAGTATTCGGAATTAAGACCGAGGATTTGGATTGGAATTGAATGTACGCATGTATATAAAACATGGCTTATGTAACGATTCTAAATTTAATTTTGTCGAAAGTGTTATGGAAGTGTTTGTCAAAAATAATAAATAAGCGTAACTACCGATATATTTATTATTATATAAAAATCCATTTGATGTGATACAGTATCTTTGATGTTTGACTAATAAGCAAAATATATATTTTTTGATGAAAAGATTAATAGATCTATATATGTTTTGAAGGAAAGAAAAGAAGAATATATATGTGTATATATATATTTACGAAAAGAATAATAGTTAATTGTATATATCTTTTACGAAAACCATAGTATATCTCTTTTGTCGTTAGATAATATATTTTGTCGAAAATCGTACTAACTAAATATATCTTTGTCGGGAAGTATAATAAATATATGTATATTTTTGTCAGAAAACGGGCAGAGTTTCCCCTGTTTTAGGACGATCCCGACAACGCCAAGTGTCGATTAAATGTTTTCAAAACTCAACAATAGTCGAAACAATGTATCTTTATTTATGTATAAGTTGGTTGTAAACACATTAAGTCGGTCCGCGATTAGATTAACATAAACATAAAAATTATAAACAAAAGAGTCGTTTAACCTATACCCCGTCTCATGTCGGAATGTAGACCAAGTTTGACTGGTTTGACCGAGACCCGTGCTTTGACCAGCTTTGACCCGAGCCTGCTGACCGACACTAGACTAAAACTGAATCAAACACGAACCTGAAACAGCAAGATAATCTGACTTGGATCGAGACTTTAACAAAATAAAACCCGAATCAACACTGAAGCAAAAGGAGCGAACCCGAACTGAAATCTAACTTGAACCGAGAATGGAATGACGGTCCTGAGTTGAACCAAGATTGCCTGAATCCCTAACGGCACGCTGCCATCGCTAAACGTCGCCGCCGTCGCCCTGCTGCTGTTGCGCCACCACTGCTGCTGTTGCGGATGGAGGAGAGCGAGGGCGGAGGTTGTGTGGTGACCCGCATGAGAGTAGGGAAAGCTATGCTGGAGTAGTGGTTCGTCGGAGAAGAGGGGCCGGAGACGAAGGGGAAGGGTGTGCGGTTTGCGGCCGGAGAGACGGCTTGGGCCGTTTTAGGAGGAGAACCGAGAGGTGAGTGAAGGTGGTTGAGGGGTGAGTGTGAGCGAGGGAGGTGGTGGTTCACCGGCGTGAGCCAGAAAACGAACTACCAGAGGGGTTGCCGCCGTGAACCGTCGTTGCCGGACCAACGCCGGAGCTCGCCGGAAATTCAGAGAGAAATTGGGCGGCTAATATTTGTTAGGGTTAGGGTTTGGTATGAGGTGGGTGTTATAAAGGGTTTATATAGGCTAGGGTTTGAGTGTGTTGGGCCCGAAGCCCGGTTCTTGCGTTTGGGGTGGCCAGATCTCGTTTTAACTGATCGTTTTCACACCCGAATATTTAAAAAAAATCGCGTAACGCCGTATTTTTATTTATGCATTATTATTATTTATTTATTATTAATATATATATTATTCTTATTATTATAAAATACGAGGCATTACAGTCTCCCCTCCTTTAGAAAATTTCATCACGAAATTTATTTAAGAGGAAGAATGAAAAGGGATTTGGCTAAAGGATGAGGGTTTACGATTGCGACTTGGAGTTCTGGATACGTGAAGAAAGCATGAAGTTTAGAGCAACGATGAGTTAGGGTTGCAACAAGAAGTTATTTGACTAGAATGACTTGAGGCATTAAGCATAAGTAAAACGTGTAGGTTTGCGTGTAGACGAATGGTTTAAACGAGTTTGAATATCTCAAAGGATATGTCTTCTAAGCAGAAAAGCCTTTCTATGAGACAGTGTGCCAAAGCAAGAAAGCGTATAAGGTTCGATTGTTTAAACCGTTAGATTGTAACCGCGATCGTATAAGAAGGGCATGGTTAACGTGGAACACTGGAGGCATAAAGGTGAACGAAGATCAAATATACGAATACGAGTATAAAGGTGACATGTATTTGAACAACGAAAACGTTGCTTTAGAGATTAAGACTCGTCGTGGAATCTAGGGTATCGCACACTTAGCAATGCAGTTGTGAGTTGTTTAAAGTTTGCATATCAGGTCTTACTATGGCCTATAAGACACCGAATTTCTCATGTCACGTATTACGAAAGTTTGGCAGCATGGTGAAAACACTTATGTATAGGAAGTACCAGCAGCGTATCCACCATGTTTTGACCATGTTGCGACCGTTTCGTTACTCAATGCAATATTACGTTCCGTGTGTTACCATACGCGGTAGTACACTCTATGGTTCTCATGCGCTTATCGCTATAATCCCGTGTGCACCCGCGATTATACCGATCATCACATGATCCGCATAGCTTGTACTAGCAGCGCATGAATAAAGGTGTACATAAATTCTGAAAATAAGTTTGCGTGTGTGTAAGAATGTAGTGCGTAGGCATGTTTGCGTGCAATAAGCATGTGGCCCACGTAAGCGAATCCCTCGGGTTTCGCTCACGCATAGGCACGAATATGAATACGAGTACAAGTATAGGTATGTGTATGAGTATAAGCATAAGTATGGAAATAAGTATAAGCATGGATAAAAGACGTATATGCATGAATGTGATGATAAGTATAAGTATGAATGATGACACGTATTTTCATGAACATGAATATGTGTATAATTATGAACGTCAAGAAGTGTAAAAGACGATGATTGTGCATAAGATATGAATTGTATGCAACGAATTTATTTACATAAAATAGTCGAGAAATCAGGGTATGTAAAACGAATGATACGATTAAAAGGTCATGCAACAGTTGACCAAACCATGTATGAGGATATGCATGTATTTTTTTTTTTTGCAAAACTTTGAGGTTATCGCTTCGAAAATAGGTTCAGTTTGACTTAGAATATAGGATCTAGTTTGTGAATATAAAAGAATATAAGGTACTTATTGATTATGCGTTACGTATTTTGTAATGGACGGGAGTGCTACCACTGTTTTAGGGGAATTTAAGTAAGTTGAAAGTGGTTGGTCCTTGTAATGTTTTCTTGCCCACGTGTTTTGAAATTGAGGTGACATTTTGGGTGGTGTATGAAAAGGTCTTAAATTAGAAGGTTCGCATTTTTTTTTCAAAGGATATTACATCAAGATAAGAAATTTGAAATTCAGTGGTTCTTATGAAACGTTGACCCTTGAGAGGAAATCTGGGATAATGGATTTAATTATCGTTGAAAGGTGTTTAGCAAAAAGTTTTCTTAATCGCGATACGAGGTTTAGAGGGTGTTTGGGGTTGAGTTTTGAAAATAGTTTATGCATTTTGAATAACCAGAATCAGATAATTAGCTGTTAACAAAACGTGCTGCAGAAAGATAGCGTTTGGATTTGATTATGTTGTTTGATATCCCAAAAACCAGATAATCAACTATTTGAGTGTTTGATAAATATATATATATATATATATATATATATAATAATAAATAAATAAGCTTCGATCTCTACAAAACGAAATAAATCAGTTTTTTTTAATTATATACTTACCAAACACTAAAAGAAATATTTTTTTTTTTGTGTTTAAAAAAAACACAATAATCAAAGGAATCTGGTTAAAAATAAATAATAAATAAATAAAATAAAATAAATAACAATCCCAACATACCCTTAGTAAAACGATCCCATAATGTCTATAAGATATTGGTTTGGCTTTTGTTTACAAATGAAAGCTCTTAAGTGAAGTTATCGCGTGAGCGTGTTTTAGTGATTATGTTAAACATAAGATTTGTGGGCAAGGTATTCCTTGGACCGATTAAGTTGGTAGGTAGCATTCTGTCGAGCTTTGAAAATCGTAAAACAAAACGTTTCATGTGGAGACCAAGTATATGCGTATGTGATTTATATGAAATAGATTACAGGATAGGAAATACGTTTGATAAAATGGTACGTTTTGAAATTCGTCTAAGTAAAAAATTTGACAATATGATAAAAGATTTAGGTATACAATTTAAACATGTGGTTTGTGTAATAAAGTCTCCAAGAAGGAGGGTTGGTAACGATCACCGAGGTATGGGAATCACCCCTAATCCGTTGGTGAGGTCGTTTTAGGAAGGAAGGAAACGGAGTTTGATCGTCTAGGTAAGGAATTCACTCCTATCTCGACGACGGTCTCCATTTCGGACTTTTCGAGAAATATAAGTCTTGTTGATGACGTTTTGAAATCATGTATGCAAATAATGTATAAGTGGATGAAAATGTTTAATATGAATTGCGTAAAAACCTTATAATAAATTGGAAATTTGAAAGGAATGGTAACAAATATATAAAAAGTCATGTATAAATTGAAATGGTATAAAAGAGAGCCTCAGAAAACATTAGACTGTTTCGGGTAGAGAAACGTCGACAATTCCAAAGTGAATCGAAGATCCTTTCGAATTAGAGAAACGTGCTTTGGCCTATAGGTAAAACGCTCTCGTCGAGAAGCGATTAACGGCATTTTACCCTTCCAGTTATTACACGTCTCTAATCGATTGGAAAATCAAAACTTTGGCGAGATTGAAAATCGAGGAATGGGACTTAATCGACAAGGTGCGGGTTTCACCCCTAACTCGACGATTTCGTACCCTAAGTGTGGTTGGTACTCGTCGGGTCAAACTTAATTTCAACACTTGACGAGAGTCCACTAGAGTTTGAATAGGAGTTTCCCATCAAGGTATGGATGTCACTCATAACTTGATGGTGTAACTTCGTGAAAATAAATAAATAAATAAATAAAGAATTTGCGAAATGAGAGTCGTTCACCAAATTGGGATATCATGCCGGAGAAGTCGTCTTACTTGTGTAATACGAGTGTTTTCGAGTTTAGTATAATCGAGTAAAATGCATTAGGAAAGGAGTACGATCGAGATAATGTAACAAGTATGAACACGTAAAGCATTTCATGAATTTAGCACATAAAGGACGTTTTAAGAAATTAGCATGTGAATCACGTATGGTCAAGTATGGTACTTAACTATAGACTAGGTCAAAAGCGTAGCAATTTGCCTAATTCCCTATAGTAATGGCTCTGATACCAATCTGTCACACCCCAACCGATGGCGGAAACATCGGGATGAGACGAAAATGAGAATGCCCATTGCTCACAACGCTAATAAATGACAATATTTAATTAAATCCAAATTTCATTTCACAACATTGTCAAATACAACATGAAGCAATACAACAAGTTCATGAAACATAACAAAATTTGGTACAACATTTATAAATCTAACGTTTAAAATGTGTGTATCTAAGTCCTTGCTATTTTGATTTCATAGCATCATCTCCTTCAACCTGTAACATGTTTTAAAATAAAGTCAATGCAAAAGCAAAGGCGAGTACACAAGTTTAAGCATAGCATACGTATACGAATAAAGTTTTAACAATCCTCATGGCAACCAAATCTATACAAGAGCAATATCAAGGCATGCAATACTAATAATCAAACCCTTAACGCAATCACGATGTTTTAACATGACCTCACGAATAACACGATGGAGGTGGATGCGTGAATTCCTATAGCGCTAAGCATGTCAAACAAAGGCTAAAAATAGTTAATGACTAAAGCATAGCATAACGTTTATCCAAGACAAGCATCAAGTATACGATTCAAGTAGTCATGTGTATAGGATTGTTTGTACATTTCATAAAGTTTAAGTGTTTGTGATTTTTGCATATGGAAACATGTTACACCCAAAAAGTGATATAAACAAAAGAGGGTCGAGTGTACTCACAAAATTGCTAAGTCTTCTTTGGTAATCCGCGACGAGTTGATGAGTGGGAGAAAGGGGACACCGAGGTCACCTTAACGAGCAAACGATGAGGTATGAGTATTTGGAATTAAGACCGAGGATTTGAATTGGAATTGAATGTACGCATGTATATAAAACATGGCTTATGTAACGATTCTAAATTTAATTTCATCGAAAGTGTAATGGAAGTGTTTGTCAAAAATAATAAATAAGCGTAACTATCGATATATTTATTATTATATAAAAATCCATTGGATGTGATACGCGATCTTTGATGTTTGACTAATAAGCAAAATATATATTTTTTGACGAAAAGATTACTAGATCTATATATGTTTTGAAGGAAAGAAAAGAATAATATATATGTGTATATATATATTTACGAAAAGAATAATAGTTAATTGTATATATCTTTTACGAAAACCGTAGTATATCTCTTTTGTCGTTAGATAATATATTTTGTCGAAAAGCATATTAACTAAATATATCTTTGTCGGGAAGTATAATAAATATATGTATATTTTTGTCAGAAAACGGGCAGAGTTTCCCCTATTTTAGGACGATCCCGACAACGCCAAGTGTCGATTAAATGTTTTCAAAACTCAACAATAGTCGAAACAATGTATCTTTATTTATGTATAAGTTGGTTATAAACACATTAAGTCGGTCCGCGATTAGATTAACATAAACATAAAAATTATAAACAAAAGAGTCGTTTAACCTATACCCCGTCTCATGTCAGAATGTAGACCAATTTTGACTGGTTTGACTGAGACCCGAGCTTTGACCAGCTTTGACCCGAGCCCGCTGACCGAAACTAGCATAAAACTGAACCAAACACGAACCTGAAACAGCAAGATAATCTAACTTGGATCGAGACTTTAACAAAATAAAACCCGAATCAACACTGAAGCAAAAGGAGCGAACCCGAACTGAAATCTAACCTGAACCAAGAATGGAATGACGGTCCTAAGTTGAACCGAGATTGCCTGAATCCCTAACGGCATGCTGCCATCGCTAAACGTCGCCGCCATCGCCCTGCTGCTGTTGCGCCACCACTGCTGCTGTTGCTGCTGGAGGAGAACGAGGGCGGAGGTTGTGTGGTGATGCGCATGAGAGTAGGGAAGCTGTGCTGGAGTAGTGGTTCGTCGGAGAAGAGGGGCCGGAGACGAAGGGGAAGGGTGTGTGCGGTTTGCGGCCGGAGAGACGGCTTGGGCCGTTTTAGGAGGAGAACCGAGAGGTGAGTGAAGGTGGTTGAGGGGTGAGTGTGAGCGAGGGAGGTGGTGGTTCGCTGGCGTGAGCCAGAAAACGAACTACCAGAGGGGTTGCCGCCGTGAACCGTCGTCGCTGGACCAACGCCGGAGATCAATTCCGGTCGCCGGAAATTCAGAGAGAAAGGGGGCGGCTAACATTTGTTATGGTTAGGGTTTGGTATGAGGTGGGTGTTATAAAGGGTTTATATAGGCTAGGGTTTGAGTGTGTTGGGCCTGAAGCCCGGTTCTTGCGTTTGGGGTGGTCCGATCTCGTTTTAACTGATCGTTTTCACACCCGAATATTTAAAAAAAATCACGTAACGCCGTATTTTTATTTATGCATTATTATTATTTATTTATTATTAATATATATATATTATTCATATTATTATAAAATACGAGGCGTTACACCAAGTCATAAGTTGACAACTTCAGTATTGCTCGTAAGCAAACCCTAGGAAGTCACTAAGCCCTCGCCCCCAATAGCATCTAACAGATGCTGGGCCCACAACCAATCCCTACCACTAGGAAAGGATCAGATGCATTTGAGCATACACTCCCTATCAACAACAAGAGTAGGTTGGGCCAAATGGTTGGAAGGAAAGGATGGAGGCGGCACCATTAGGTGTTTATCTGTGATAGCTTTCATGGGCGAATCACCTAGAGGCGAAACTCCACTAGAACATAGGACCTTGACTGTAGCCGTGAAATGTCTATATCTGACTTTTCGAAGACATTGCTTAATATTATTAGCGTCCCTTTCTCCGTCTCTTTCCTTCCTGCATTCCCTCTTAGGAGCCCCGCCTTCCCACACCCTCTATTGTAGACTTCCGTCAACATGTCCACTGAGAGTGTCGCGTTCAACCGACCGAACTGCGTGACCAAAGCGACTCCTACGGGAGAATTTCTTTCTTGTTATACTGACCGATAAAGCACCACTGTTTCTTCCTGGTCCTATAGGGAAGAGACCAAATCACCGAACCCAGCCCCATCTTTCCAAACTGCAAGCGCATGCAAGATGTTACTACACTGCAGAGATTTCTTGTCCCCTAATCTCCGCTCTTGTCTGAAGGATGGTCCGACCACCCTCAATGTGCAATAAACTAGCAGAAGCAATTGGACCTAATTGTCGACCGATCCAGGCAACGCCACCACTTTGCGTAAAGCACCTGTTAAAACATGAGCAAACGCCAAGTGACAATTGGGGGAATGTTTTTATCAGTCAGAATAGGGAGGGAAAAAACACGCTTGAGAAGGTTAACATCTCCCCCGAGCCCTGCTGGGTTACGTGGGTTGTTGTCAACCACCATTGACATAGTTTCCAGATCCCAACAATGAAAACTTCAACATCCCCCGAGACCAAGGCTGCATCACCATGCAACTTCTACATAACCATTTTCCTCTCGCCTTAAGAACTTCCCTACATCAAAAAAGGTCCAAGTCCTAGGAGATAGCTTCCTTCAGAGATAGCCTTCAGTTTTCAGTCTTGAGGTGGGTGTTTTGCATGTGTTCAAGCAGGCGGAAAAATATCTCAGTCCCCGGTTTTCCATCTTTACATTCGTGGAAAAATTTAAAGGGGCAGGTATTTAAACCACTAGCAGAGTCCTGCACTGGGCCCCCTGACTTAACGCTCCAACCCTACCTCGTAGGAGACTAGGAGCTATGCGCGTATGTTAGCTGCCACCGAAGAAAAATTCCACAAACGGTAAACTGAACTCGATATGAGTTGTGGGGGTAGAAAACCATTAAACGAAAAATAAAAAACCTTATACACGACGAAGAAGATGTACCCCACATAACCCCTTACCCCATGGCTGGTCATTCCGTGGTTTTAGGGTGAGGAGGTAGAGGGCGGTGGTTGGCTTACAGCACGCGAAGGGTTTTGAATGATGTTAGTTATTTAGCTAAGACTACTCGGAGTGGGAAGGGCTTGAAGGGGAAAGTGGCGCAGCCGTGTCTACCATTTCCGCATCGTAAACCACGTTGTGAAAGGGGTTTGAAAAAAAAAGTAAACAATTAATAAAACCTACTAATCAAAATAAAACCAAACAATAACAACCAACCACAACACGACACCTCGCCTCCATCTTTGCCCTCACGCCGATGGGAATCATCAAGCCACCATCCCCACGCCACCTTCAAGTCCCTTGACGGGGCGATGTTCCCGACATGGAGAAGCCTCCCACGCCACTTTCAAGTCCCCACTCTAATAGTCTAATAGCTTAAAACCTATATGATTCCAGATTTAAAGCAGTTCTATTTATTTTTATTATTACAATTATCATGGTATCGTATAATGGTTATTTGTTTATATATTTAAGTTTATATTTCAGAGACTCTTGTTTTTAGTTGTACATTGCACCTAAATTATTAGGGATGACCCTTAATATTTCGAAGGTAATATCTATACTATATAATAAAAGAAATCACTTATAGGACACTTGTCATCATATTAGACCATGTCTTATAGATAATTATTATTTTAGTTTAATTTCTTCTAATTAATTATAGATAGTCCTCCCATTAAATATTATTTAGTTTAATCTCTTTTAATTATTTCTTCTAATTAATTATAGATAATCCTTCTATTAAATATTATTTAGTTTAATATCTTATGGATATTATTATTTAGTTTAATCTGTTTTAATTAATTATAGATAACTCTCATATTAAATATTATTTTGTTTAATCTCTTCTACTTAACTATAGATAATTATTATTTATTTTAAATTTAATGTATACTTCTCAGTTATAACTCTAATAAACTTTAAACTTTTACCCTTTTATATATAATGTTGGACATAAAACCAGAAAACATTTTGGATAGTATCAATAACTTAAAACTTAATATAATTATATGTATACGATGCACTTTATAATAAAATAATACCAAATAAAATTACAGATATAAATATATTGATTTTACTAATAATAACAAAGTCTTAGTTTTTTAAATTAGATTTAGTACGAGTTTTTTTAAATATAATTTATATTTTATCACTCAAATGACTACTTATTTGTTTCTTGAATAATATGTTTGACCACTATATCTTCTTTTCAATAATTATCTCTGCAATCACCATATCTATCGCGTATCGAGTATATCCATTAATTTTTTAAAATATAATTTTCTTATTATTTGGTAAATAAAATCAATTTTATTCAAGCCGTGTAATACACGAGGGTTTTTAATGATACAACTTTTTTTATTATTTGGTAAACAATACTACATTTATTCACCCCGTGTAACACGCTTGGTTTTAAAGATATAACTTTTTTTATTATTTGGTATATAAAATTACATTTATTAAACCCGCACAATATGGTTCCTATATAATTCTATCAATATAAAATTGCATTTATGCAACCCGTGCAATAAAGGAGGTTTTTAAAGATATATTGTTTTATTATTTAGTATATAAAATTCTTTTATTCAATCCGTGTAATACACGAGATTATAACCTAGTGGTAGTATACAACAAAACTAAATTATAAAAGTTTAAGATTTTTTAATTAAAAAAAAGTATGTAACATTCTAAATTCATAACAACTCCTAAATCGAATCATATAAGTCATTCCAATATGCAAACAAATTAACATCACCAAACATATAGAATCGGTTTAATGTAGATACTATCACATATAAAACAAATTATAGTATTAATCCAAATTTTATTTAAATTCCATAGAGAGATTCGAAAGATAATATATACCAACTACTAAGTGGTGATTATCCTCAATAATACAAGACAACAAAAAATAAAATATTACAGGTTCAGAAAAAGTATTATCCATAATTCTTTGTGACCTTATAGAAGTTCATTCTGATTCAGAGTAACACCCACCATTTGTATGCAATGAATTCTCCAAACATTGAAATCATCTCAGATTGCTTCGTGAAGCCCAAATTCATATCAGAAGAAGCAAAGAAACCGATTTACTTCTCTCCATGGGATCTCAGGATGATTTCTTTGAATTATATTCAAAAGGGTCTCCTTTTCCGGTTAACAGAAAATCAAGATTTCTCCATAACCACCTTCTTGGACGACCTCAAACAGTCTCTTTCCGCCACGCTTACTCATTTCCACCCACTCGCCGCCCGTTTAGCCACCGTCAAACACCAAAATCCGCCTTCTTTAACCGTCTTTCTGAACCCTGAGAATAGCCCCGGAGCTAGATTTATCCATTCGTCTGTTAATTTAACCGTGGACGACATCCTTACACCCACGGATGTGCCGTTGGTTGTTCATTCGTTTTTCGATCATCACCAAGCTGTCAATATCGACGGTCACGAGCTCTCGTTGTTGTCCGTAAAAGTGACAGAGCTTGTAGACGGTATCTTTTTAGGATGCTCCATCAACCACATGTTAGTTGATGGAACCTCGTATTGGCATTTCATTAACTCATGGTCAGAAATGTTCAAATTCAAAAGTCAAAACATGTCACGTCCTCCTATTCTGGACAGGTGGATTCCGACAGGATCCGGCCCGATTGTTAGCCTCCCGTTTACCCATGAAGACCAATTCATTGAAAGATCAGACTACCCATTGTTAAGGGAAAGAATCTTCCGGTTTTCGTCAGATGCACTCTCTAAACTCAAAGCGAAAGCGAATTTCGAGTGTGGTACGACAAAGATTTCCACTTTACAGTCGCTATGCGCCCTTTTGTGGAGGTGCGTGACTCGCGCCCGGCGGATTCCTGCGGAACAAAAAACCAGTTTTAAGATGGCAGTGAACAACAGGAGTAGACTATCCCCACCTGTGCCTGAAAATTACTTTGGTTAACTTAAGTTTACTTATTTTATTTGTTTCAACATATATGAATATTTTAGACGAATAAAACTTACTCCTACATGGATCCACCAATTTTCAGGTAATATGATACAGACGGTGAGGGCAATAACAACGGCAGGGGAGTTGCTTGATCATGGTGTCGGGTGGGCCGCATTGCGGTTGCACGAAGTGGTAGTGAGTCATGGTGATAAAGAAATTAAGCAATTGATGGATGTGTGGGTTAAGAGTCCTTCTGTGGCAAAATTGGGTGTGCATTTTGATAGAAATAGTGTACTTACGGGGAGCTCGCCGAGATTTGACATGTATAGAAATGAATTTGGATTGGGGAAACCCTTAGCGGTTTTGAGTGGGTATGCTAATAAGTTTGACGGGAGGGTGACGTTTTATCCCGGAAGGGAGGGTGGAGGAAGCATAGATCTGGGAATTTGTCTATTTCCGGAAAATATGGTGGCTTTTGAATATGATGAAGAATTTATGAGTGTTGTTAACCAAGAATTTGTAATTTAAAAGCAATGCTCTAAATGTCTTTACATAAGAGAATGGACTTGAATTCATGAGTGTTTCGGACTTCGGTCATATAGTTTTGAGAATCTACACATTTCTACACAATGCCTCTTTCTTGCATACAAACCCTAATTCTCATCTAAATTCTTCAACCGCTTCTCTCTCTATTCTGATCTAAGATGTCTGCTCTGTTTCATCCACATCTTCTAAATCGCTTCTTCTATTCGAGATCTATTTATAGTAGCACAAACTAATGGGATTCTAAATCTTCTTTGATCTTTTTTGTGTATTAAACGACTCGTAAGAAGTGGCGGCTCCTCAAGTCATTTAAAAAAAAATATAAAATGATGGATATCTTTTATTAGAAGAACATTATTTTTTATCCACCGATTCACTTGCAGGTACGAAATCTATATAGATTATTGTTGATTGTAGACAGTTTAGGTATTTTTATTATCCGAACAATTCATGATCCTCAATGGATGTAATCGTTTTTTATTGCAATTAAGTTGTTTGGGGTTTAATCTTATTTGATTCTATAGTTATATTGATTACATGTTATATTTGTAGATATAAAAGTATTTACATTGGAGCCTCTATTCTATATTATACAGAAAAAATAATAGAGCAAACAACAAAAACACTATCATATTGGAACCTTTATAATAGAGAAATTTAAAAAAAAAAAAAAGTAAAGTACACCTCTATATTTAAAGGATCATATTCAACCCTCTGTATTGTTATGAGTGTGTAGGAAAGAGAAAAAATAATAAAATAAGTTTTATGTGTAAGAAATAAATAGAGATAGAGAGTTGGATGTAAAATGTTTATTAAAAGTAACAAAATGTATAGAAAGATGTGTTTTATATAGATAGAGGTGGAGGCTCTAATGTGAATGCTCTCAGACAAGAATAGGCGACAAGAATAGGCCTTGCTGATGTTGATGTAATGGGTCAAAACCTAGCCCTTAACATTGCAGAGAAGGGGTTTTCGTATTTCTGGTTATAAGTGCAGTACCCACAAAGTCGTTGAGATAGCTAAGCAACCTAAAAAGAAGGAGATTTTCCAATTTACGTCTTTCATGGTGTCAATTTGAGTTGATTAAGAAGCCTTGATTCGCTATGTCGATTACACAAATCGATGAAATTTTCAAGCTTTTGGTACTAATAAATAACTTAATTAGCCTTTGAAGAATCCCAATTGAGCATTGTAAATTTAGTACCGATCTTTTTCTGTTGTGATAAGTTCTATCATTTTTCAGTTTCCACTCTCATTTATATTGTAGAAATTCTGTAAACCATTTCTTATTATCTTATTTAGTTGAACATTATGAAGGTGTTTTGTCAATGCAGCATGCACCACCAAAGAATTTATTTAGAGTAAATTACAAGTTTTGTCATTTATGTTTGTCCAAACTTTCAGGTGCTGTCATTTACCTTCAAAATTGACTAGTTTTGGACTTAATGTTTCAAAATCTTACATGTTATGTCATTTTTGTCACTTCATTATCCAGGGACTATTGTGCAAATAACATATGTCTAAGGACTATTATGTACAAAAATTATAAACATTAAAGTAAAACAACTACCACCACCATCACCTCCTGCAACTTCCACCACTCCTCTCCCTTCCGTCTCTCTTAGTCATAGACCACCACCACCAACCTGCCGCCACAACCATCTCCGGCGACCCACCCATCTCTCTCTTTACCACCGCCAGCATCAGCCTCCACCGCCGCCACCTGGTATCTTCTTCCACCACCATAGAAACCCAACCCTCACCATTTAAAACTACCACCATCGCACCCCCCGCCACCACCATCTCCGGCGACCCACCCCTCTCTCTCTTTACCACTGCCACCATCAGCCTCCACAGCCGCCACTTGGTATCTTCCACCACCACCATGGAAACCCAGCCCTCACCATATAAATCTATCACCATCTCGCACCCACCACCGCTAAACCCACCGTCACCATCACACATACCACAATCAACCACCCACCACCGCTAAACCCACCATCACCATTGCACCCACCACAATCAACCATCCACCACCGCCACCGCTAAACAAACCTTCACCACACCACCACCTGTCACCACTCGCTCCGACCCCCGCACCACCATTACCACCTCTTCTGAGATCCATCAACAGACTTGTAACACCCCAACCGATGGCGGAAACATCGGGATGAGACGAAAACGAGATTGTTCATTGCTCACAACATTATTAAGTGACAATAATTAATTTAACCATATTTCATTTCATAAGAATTGTCAAATACATCAATGTAACAAAACAAAGAACAATCTAACATTTGCAAAGTCATAACAAAATTGATACGTCGACATTAAACCCAACGTTTAATTTGTGTGTATCTAGTCCTTGCTATATTGTTTTCATAGCGTCATCTCCTTCAACCTGTAACATGTTTTAAAATAAAGTCAATGCAAAAGCAAAGGCGAGTACACAAGTTTAAGCATAGCATACGTATACGAATAAAGTTTTAACAATCCTCATGGCAACTAAATCTATACAAGAGCAATATCAAGGCATGCAATGCTAATAATCAAACCCGTAACGCAATCACGATGTTTTAACATGACCTCACGTGTAAAGCGATGGAGGTGGATGCGTGAATTCCTATAGCGCTAAGCATGTCAAACAAAGGCTAAAAATAGTTAATGACTAAAGCACAGCACAACGTTTATCCCTAGACAAGCAACAAGTATACGATTCAAGTAGTCATGTGTATAGGATTGTTTGTGCGTTTCATAAAGTTTAAGTGTTTGTGATTTTTGTATATGGAAACATGTTACACCCAAAAGGTGGTATAAACAAATGTGGGTCGAGTGTACTCACAGAATTGCTAAGTCTTCTTTGGAAATTCCACGACGAGTTGATGAGTGGGAGAAAGGGACACCAATGCCACCTTAAATGACAACGAACATGGATGACTAATCGAATCGGAGTTGAAGATACGTGTATGTTTAGCACGGAATTTATGTAACGACTCTAAAGTTAAATTCGTCGAAGATAAAAGTGTTATCAAAATAATACAATAAATATATATATTTTTGGCGAAAAGCATAAAAGATATATAGATATTTGCAGTTGGAAAAATATATTCCTTCGTTAAATTATTATGTTTTGTCGACGAGAATAATAGATGTGTACTTATATATTTTGGCGAAAAAGATTACTAGATAAATATATAGTTTGGCTAAAAGAAAATAGATAAATGTTAATTTTGACGGAACGGGATAATAGATATATATGCATGCTAACGAAAAGAATAGTAGCTAAATATATATATTGTTCGTCGGAAACACATATTATATATATACATTGTCGTTAGAGAAGTATCATTTTCGAAAAGTATATAACATATATTTATTTTGTCGGAAGGAATACTGTTTATATCTTGTCGTTAAATAAATATATTTTGTCGAAACATATAACTCATATGTATCTTGTCAGAAAAGTAATATAGGTATATACAGACATATATATCTATATATGTTGTAGTAGCGAAATATATTTGCCGAAAGGAAGTATTAGATATATTTATATGTTTTGTCAAGACGTGTAATGTATACATACATATATGTTGTCGAAAAAGTCTAATAAGTAAAAATATATATCTTGTCGCTCGGTATATTTAAGTAGATACGTTTCTTCGATAAGCGTACTAAATATATATATATATTTCATGTCGAAATATATGATTAAATAAGTATATACATTTTGTCGATAAAGTGTCATGTATAATATATTTTGTCGCTAAAAAAATAAATAGACATATTTTGTCGATAAACGGGCAGAGTTTCCTCTTCTTTTTGGACAATCCCGACAACATATGTGTCGATATATTTTTCCAAAACACAACAATAAACAACGCAAGAAATCGACGAAACACTATAAATGTTTACATACTCTTTTATGTCTACAAATTTTATAAGGTTCGGTTACGTGATTATAACACTAATTAAATACAAAACAATATAAATAATAACATAAAAATTTGCGGCGTTAAAAGTATACCGTGACGTGTTTTGATTGGGTTGACTAAAGCATTGACTGAACTTGGCCCCGAACACCGAACCGAACATCGAATCTGACTGGTTTGACTGGCGTTGACTGTTTGACCAGGTTTGACTTTCGTTGACCAAGTTGACCAGGTTTGACTTTCGTTGACCAAGTTGACCAGGTTTGACCGAACACCAAACGAGACCCGAAATCGAACTAAGACCCGAAACGAACATGGTCTGAACCGAAACCCGAACAGGAACTGTTGTTTACTGATGTTGTCTCGAACCCGCGACTGGTTGACCACAGTTGACCAGGTTTGACCTGAGTTGACCGAACACCCAAACTGAAACGAGACCCGAATTGACTGAGCTTGAGCCGGAACGCCCAACTAAGTCGGTTGACTGTTCTTGACCGAAACCCGAGCCAAACATGAACTAAAATCCGAGCCAAGACCGAACCGAATCTGAAACAATAACCACTGAACTTGAATCGAAATATAAACAAACAAAACCTGAACCAAGAAACCGAAACCTGAACTGAGACTAACCTTTACTGAACCGAGATTCGACCCGGAGCTGACCCGTGGACTGTTTGACTGCTTGAACAGACCCGAGCTTTGACCAGGTCTAACCGGGTTTGACCGAACCAGAACTGACCCGAACTGAACATGAGCCGAAACTGAAACAAACCAACCTGAAATTGAAAGTTAGAGCATGATCACCTGACACGAATCCGAACCAAAACTGAAACGAATGAACCTAACCTGAACCGAGACTGGGAGAACCGAACCGAGACTTGCGACCTGCTCGATGATGACCCGATTCCAAGGACCGAGCCCAGCAAAACCAAACCCGGACGACTCGAACCGGCTACCACTGCCACTGCCACCGTGAAAACTCTGTCGACACCGCCCTGCGGCTCCTGCCGTTCTTGCCGTCTCCCTCTCTCCAACGTCTCTCTCTCGCGTCGTGCGCCGCCACCACCAGACGACGATGACTGACCGGTTATCGAGGGGTGGAGAGAGTTTATTATGGGGGTTAGAGGCGGAGAAATGAGGTTAGGGTGTTGCGGGTGCGGCCGGGGACGAAGATGTTTGGCCGGTGAAGGTGAAGAACGAGGTCGGTCGCCGGCCGAAGGTGCCGCCAGAAACGGCGCCAGAGCCGAGAGAGGAAAAAGGGGTGCGGCTTGGTGATTGTGGGGGATTAGGGTTGGGGTAGGTTTATATAGGCTAGGGTTTTGAGTGTGTTGGGCCTAAGGCCCGGTTCATGTGTTTTACGCGGCTCGTTATGGTTCTGAAACCCGTTTTCGAACCCGAACGGGACATAACAGGGTATAATATCGTTTTTAGGTTTAAACACGCGATTTAAACGTCGGCGCTCGAAAATGATTGCGTTCAGTTGTCGTTTCGTTAAAACGCGTAGTTTTCCGATTTTAAACCGTTTTTCGATCCGATTGAAGTTGCGACTCAGGAAATAGAAAACGAGCGTGAATTTCTATAAAAAATAATAAATCTTGGAAATACGAGGCGTTACAGTCTCCCCTCCTTTAGGAAATTTCGTCCCGAAATTTATTCAAGAGGAAGACTTTAGAAAGATTTGGCTAGAGAATGATCGTCTAAAATTGAGACTTGGATGGTTGGACACATGAGGGAAAGCATGAAGTTTAGAGCATCGAAGAGTTATGTTTGCAAGAAGAAGTTGCTTGACTAGAAAGATTAAAGCCATCAAGCGTAAGTAAAGCGCGTAAGTATGCGTATAGGAGAGTGGTTTAAACGAGCTTTGAATAACTCAAATGATATGCCATCTAAGCAGAAAAGCTCTCGTGAGAAGTGGTATGCAGTTTAATGGTGAGTGTGGTCGAACCGTAGGTTGCTAGAAAGTTCACTCGACTTTGAAGAGCGTTAATAAATCTCGATTTTGTAGAGAGTTGCTTAATGATGGAAAACGAGAATGTTAGGTGTTTAAAGTAAGCTAGTTATCGAGGTAGCGGCCAATCAAGCGTGTTGCTATCTACGAGAATGGGAGATAACTTTAGAGTAAGAAGGCATTTAGGGTTTGAATGCTTACACGGTTGATTGTAAACAAGGTTGTATAAAAAGACAAGGTTAACGGGAGTAACGGAGGCATAAGAGCGGACGATTGATTCGATCAACGAATACTCGTGTAAGGATGACATATGTATATGAACAAACGAAAACGTTACGTTAGGGATTAAGACTCGTCGTGGATAATCGGGTAGCGCGCACTTAGCAATGCAGTTGTGAGTTGTTTAAAGCTGGCGTGTTAGGTCATATTATGGTCTGTAAATCACCGAATTTCTCATGGCACGTATTACGAAAGTTTGACAGCATGGTGAAAACACTTATGTATAGGGAGTACCAGTGGCGTATCCACCATGTTTTGACCACGGTGCGACCGTTTCGTTACTCGATGCAATGTTACGTTCCGTGTGTTACCATACGCGGTAGTACACTCTATGGTTCTCATGCGCTTATCGCTATAATCCCGTGTGCACCCGCGATTATACCGATCATCACATGATCCGCATAGCTTGTACTAGCAGCGCATGAATAAAGGTGTACATAAATTCTGAAAATAAGTTTGCGTGCGTGTAAGAATGTAGTGCGTAGGCATGTTTGCGTGCAAATAGCTTGTGGCCCACGTAAGCGAATCCCTCGGGTTTGGCTCGCGCATAGGCACGAATATGAATACGAGTACAAGTATAGGTATGTGTATGAGTATAAGCATAAGTATGGAAATAAGTATAAGCATGGATATAAGACGTATATGCATGAATGTGATGATAAGTATAAGTGTAATACCCCTGTAACACCTCTGTAACACCCCTGCCCCTCGTTATCACCAATATTGTCCGCTTTGCCCTTGATGGGTGGCCCATCCAGGAACTCACGACTTTGTTTTTTGTTGCCCTGGTGGAGACTTCCTAGGAGGTCACCCATCCTAGTACTACTCCCACTTGAGCACGCTTAACTGTGGAGTTCTCCTCTCATCCACTAGCATTAAGCCCAAAACGCGTTGGTGATTTTAGAGTTAGGGCATTACTTACGAGCCAGGAATCTCTCCTGTCCACGGATGATGTTGGGAGGTATGCCATTAGGTGTTATAATAAGCATGAAAGATGACACGTATTTTCATGAACATGAACATGTGTATAATTATGAACGTCAACAAGTGTAACAGACGATAAGTGTGCGTATGATATGAATTGAATGTTACGAATTTATTTACATAAAATAGTCGAGAGATCAGGGTGTGTAAAGCGAATGATATGATTAAAATGTCATGCAACAGTTGACTAAACCATGTACGAGGATACGCATGTATTGTTGTTTGAGCAAAACTTTCAGGTTATCGCTTCTAAAATAGGCTTAAGTTTAACTTAGAATATAGGACCTAGTGTGTGAATATAAAGGAATATAAAGTACTTATCGATTATGTGTTACTTATTTTGTAAAAGACGGGAGTGCTACCATTTGTTTTAAGAGAATTTAAGTAGGTCGAAAATGGTTGGTCTTCATAAAGTTTTCTTGCCCACGCGTTTTGAAACTCATGTGACATTTCGGGAGGTGTATGATAAGGTCTTAAAATAGTAAGTTTGCATTGTTTTCAAAGGATATAAGAGATTTGAAATTTAGTGGTGCTTGGGAAACGTTGACCCTTGAGAGGAAATCAGTGTTAATTGATTTAATGACCGTTGAAAAACGTTTAGCAAAATGTTTTCTTAACCGCGATGAGAGATTTAGAGGGTGTTTGGGGTTGAGTTTTGAAAATAGATTATGCGTTCTGAATAATCAAAATCAGATAATTAGTTGTAACAAAACATACTGTAGGAAGATAGTGTTCGGATTTGATTATGTTATTTGATATCACAATAATCAGGTAATCAACTATTTGAGTGTTTGAAAAATATATATACATGTACATATAAAGTTATAAATAGACGGGCTTTGATCTCTAAAATACGTAAAACAAATCAGTTTTTTTTATTATTATATATATATATATTTATTTATTTTTTTCCAAACACTAAAATAGATTTTTATTTATTTATTTATTTAATATTTGCGCCTCCAAACACAAAACAAAATATTAGGTTGCGAAAACAATCCCAAACACACCTTTAGTACAACGATCCCATAATGCCCTTTTTTTTTTACAAACGAAAATTTTTTAACCTAAAGTTATTGCGTGAGCGTGTTTTAGTGATTAAGTTAAACATAAGACTTGTGGGCAAGGTATTCGTTAGACCGATTAAGTTGGTAGGTAGCATTCTGTCGAGCTTTGAAAATCGTAAAACAAAACGTTTCATGTGGTGACCAAGTATATGCGTGTGGGATTTATATGAAATAGATTACCGGATGGGAAATACGTTTGATAAAATAGTACGTTTTGAAATTCGTCTAAGTAAGAATTTTGACAACATGGTAAGAGATTTAGGTATACAATTTAAACATGTGGTTTGTGTAATAAAGTCTCCAAGAAGGAGGGTTGGTAACGATCACCGAGGTATGGGAATCACCCCTAATCCGTTGGTGAGGTCGTTTTAAGGAAGGAAGGAAACGAAGTTTGATCGTCTAGGTAAGGAATTCACTCCTATCTCGACGACGGTCTCCATTTCGGACTTTCCGAGAAATATAAGACTAGTTGATGACGTTTTGAAATCATGTATGCAAATAATGTATAAGTGGATGAAAAGGTTTAATATGAATTGCGTAAAAAACCGTAAAATAAATTAGAAGCTTGAAAGAAATGGTAACAAGTATATAAAAAGTCATGTATAAATTGAAATGGTATAAAAGAGAGTCTCAGAAAACATTAGACTGTTTCGGGTAGAGAAACGTCGACTATTCCAAAGTGAATCGAAGATCCTTTCAAATTAGAAAAACGTGCTTTGGCCTATAGGTAAAACGCTCTCGTCGAGAAGCGATTAACGGCATTTTACCCTTCCAGTTATTACACGTCTCTAATCGATTGGAAAATCGAAACTTTGGCGAGATTGAAAATCGAGGAATGGGACTTAATCGACAAGGTGCGGGTTTCACCCCTAACTTGACTATTTCGTACCCTAAGTGTGGTTGGCACTCCTTGGGTCAAAATTAATTTCAACACTTTGACGAGAGTCCACTAGAGTTTGAATGGGAAGTTTTCCATCAAGGTGTGAATGTCACTCCTAACTTGATGGTGTAACCTCGTAAAAATATAAAGAATAATCGTAATGAGAATCGTTCACCAAATTGTGGATATCACGCCTATTTTGGTGAAGTCGTCTCACTTGTGTAATACGAGTGTTTTCGAGTTTAGTATAATCGAGTAATATGCATTAGGGAAGGCGTATGATTGAAATAATGTAACGAGTATGAACACGTAAAGCATTTCATAAATTTAACATATAAGAGACGTTTTAAGAAATTAGCATGTGAATCACGTATGGTCAAGTATGGTACTTAACTATAGACTAGGTCAAAAGCGTAACAATCTACCTAATTCCCTATAGTTATGGCTCTGAAACCAATCTGTAACACCCCAACCGATGGCGGAAACATCGGGATGAGACGAAAACGAGATTGTTCATTGCTCACAACATTATTAAGTGACAATAATTAATTTAACCATATTTCATTTCATAAGAATTGTCAAATACATCAATGTAACAAAACAAAGAACAATTTAACATTTGCAAAGTCATAACAAAATTGATACGTCGACATTAAACCTAACGTCTAATTTGTGTGTATCTAATCCTTGCTATATTGTTTTCATAGCGTCATCTCCTTCAACCTGTAACATGTTTTAAAATAAAGTCAATGCAAAAGCAAAGGCGAGTACACAAGTTTAAGCATAGCATACGTATACGAATAAAGTTTTAACAATCCTCATGGCAACTAAATCTATACAAGAGCAATATCAAGGCATGCAATGCTAATAATCAAACCCGTAACGCAATCACGATGTTTTAACATGACCTCACGTGTAAAGCGATGGAGGTGGATGCGTGAATTCCTATAGCGCTAAGCATGTCAAACAAAGGCTAAAAATAGTTAATGACTAAAGCACAGCACAACGTTTATCCCTAGACAAGCAACAAGTATACGATTCAAGTAGTCATGTGTATAGGATTGTTTGTGCGTTTCATAAAGTTTAAGTGTTTGTGATTTTTGTATATGGAAACATGTTACACCCAAAAGGTGGTATAAACAAATGTGGATCGAGTGTACTCACAGAATTGCTAAGTCTTCTTTGGAAATTCCACGACGAGTTGATGAGTGGGAGAAAGGGACACCAATGCCCCCTTAAATGACAACGAACATGGATGACTAATCGAATCGGAGTTGAAGATACGTGTACGTTTAGCACGGAATTTATGTAACGACTCTAATGTTAAATTCGTCGAAGATAAAAGTGTTATCAAAATAATACAATAAATATATATATTTTTGGCGAAAGTATAAAAGATATATAGATATTTGCAGTTGGAAAAATATATTCCTTCGTTAAATTATTATGTTTTGTCGACGAGAATAATAGATGTGTACTTATATATTTCGGCGAAAAAGATTACTAGATAAATATATAGTTTGGCTAAAAGAAAATAGATAAATGTTAATTTTGACGGAACGGGATAATAGATATATATGCATGCTAACGAAAAGAATAGTAGCTAAATATATATATTGTTCGTCGGAAACACATATTATATATATACATTGTCGTTAGAGAAGTATCATTTTCGAAAAGTATATAACATATATTTATTTTGTCGGAAGGAATACTGTTTATATCTTGTCGTTAAATAAATATATTTTGTCGAAACATATAACTCATATGCATCTTGTCAGAAAAGTAATATAGGTATATACATACATATATATCTATATATGTTGTAGTAGCGAAATATATTTGCCGAAAGGAAGTATTAGATATATTTATATGTTTTGTCAAGACGTGTAATGTATACATACATATATGTTGTCGAAAAAGTCTAATAAGTAAAAATATATATCTTGTCGCTCGGTATATTTAAGTAGATACGTTTCTTCGATAAGCGTACTAAATATATATATATATTTCATGTCGAAAGATATGATTAAATAAGTATATACATTTTGTCGATAAAGTGTCATGTATAATATATTTTGTCGCTAAAAAAATAAATAGACATATTTTGTCGATAAACGGGCAGAGTTTCCTCTTCTTTTTGGACAATCCCGACAACATATGTGTCGATATATTTTTCCAGAACACAACAATAAACAACGCAAGAAATCGACGAAACACTATAAATGTTTACATACTCTTTTATGTCTACAAATTTTATAAGGTTCGGTTACGTGATTATAACACTAATTAAATACAAAACAATATAAATAATAACATAAAAATTTGCGGCGTTAAAAGTATACCGTGACGTGTTTTGATTGGGTTGACTAAAGCATTGACTGAACTTGGCCCCGAACACCGAACCGAACATCGAATCTGACTGGTTTGACTGGCGTTGACTATTTGACCAGGTTTGACTTTCGTTGACCAAGTTGACCAGGTTTGACTTTCGTTGACCAAGTTGACCAGGTTTGACCGAACACCAAACGAGACCCGAAATCGAACTAAGACCCGAAACGAACATGGTCTGAACCGAAACCCGAACAGGAACTGTTGTTTACTGATGTTGTCTCGAACCCGCGACTGTTTGACCACAGTTGACCAGGTTTGACCTGAGTTGACCGAACACCCAAACTGAAACGAGACCCGAATTGACTGAGCTTGAGCCGGAACGCCCAACTAAGTCGGTTGACTGTTCTTGACCGAAACCCGAGCCAAACATGAACTAAAATCCGAGCCAAGACCGAACCGAATCTGAAACAATAACCACTGAACTTGAATCAAAATATAAACAAACAAAACCTGAACCAAGAAACCGAAACCTGAACTGAGACTAACCTTTACTGAACCGAGATTCGACCCGGAGCTGACCCGTGAACTGTTTGACTGCTTGACCAGACCCGAGCTTTGACCAGGTCTAACCGGGTTTGACCGAACCAGAACTGACCCGAACTGAACATGAGCCGAAACTGAAACAAACCAACCTGAAATTGATAGTTAGAGCATGATCACCTGACACGAATCCGAACCAAAACTGAAACGAATGAACCTAACCTGAACCGAGACTGGGAGAACCGAACCGAGACTTGCGACCTGCTCGATGATGACCCGATTCCAAGGACCGAGCCCAGCAAAACCAAACCCGGACGACTCGAACCGGCTACCAATGCCACTGCCACCGTGAAAACTCTGTCGACACCGCCCTGCGGCTCCTGCCGTTCTTGCCGTCTCCCTCTCTCCAACGTCTCTCTCTCGCGTCGTGCGCCGCCACCACCAGACGACGATGACTGACCGGTTATCGAGGGGTGGAGAGAGTTTATTATGGGGGTTTGAGGCGGAGAAATGAGGTTAGGGTGTTGCGGGTGCGGCCGGGGACGAAGATGTTTGGCCGGTGAAGGTGAAGAACGAGGTCGGTCGCCGGCCGGAGGTGCTGCCAGAAACGGCCGAGAGAGGAAAAAGGGGTGCGGCTTGGTGATTGTGGGGGATTAGGGTTGGGGTAGGTTTATATAGGCTAGGGTTTTGAGTGTGTTGGGCCTAAGGCCCGGTTCATGTGTTTTACGCGGCCCGTTATGGTTCTGAAACCCGTTTTCGAACCCGAACGTGACATAACAGGGTATAATATCGTTTTTAGGTTTAAACATGCGATTTAAACGTCGGCGCTCGAAAATGATTGCGTTCAGTTACCGTTTCGTTAAAACGCGAACCGTTTTTCGATCCGATTGAAGTTGCGACTCAGGAAATAGAAAACGAGCGTGAATTTCTATAAAAAATAATAAATCTTGGAAATACGAGGCGTTACAAGACTCATCAGTCCCCACCTTCACCAGCGATTGACCACTCCCACTGGCCTTGTCTCTTAAATTAGTTTGAGATGTTGCTTCAACTCCAAATAATCCTGCAGATCTGGATGATTCTTCGGACCTCCAAGGTCCATTGTTGGTGCATTTTGTTGGAGAGGGAGTTAGAGAGAGAGAGCAAAATTTTTTTCTGGAGAGAGAGAGAATAGAGAGCGTGAGGGAGAGATAGTTAGAGAGAGAGTTTTTATATCTTTTTTTACCTAAGTACGCCCTTGTTATAAGTTATTTACATAATAGCCCCTAGACAGATGAAATGGCAAGAATGCCCTCATTTGCAAGGCACATGATCAGATTTAACCAAAAAATCTAACTAGGTTTGGCCTAAAGGAACATAACGTGTAAGATTTTGAAACATTAAGTCCAAAACTAGTCAATTTTGAAGGTAAATGACAGCAACACTTGTAATTTACTCATTTATTTACCTTAGTGCATAATCAAGAATCAGGTTATATAATCACGTAACTATCACGTATAGTTACCTACCATTTTATATAATTACGAGCATTTTAAGAAGAAAGAATATAGCAACTATATGCTCAACCTAAAAAAATGAAAAACACTTTTATGGTATAAATAGAGCATTGTAAAAGCTTTATTTTTTTAACCGCAAATTTCTTTTAATTGCTGTTATCTGTGAGATTTGAACTCAAGATCTTTCTCTCCTAAATCTAAGTGTTTAAAGAATTTGCCTTTACTAATGGACCACCACCCCATTGTTATAAAAAAGCTATTTGATTTAGAAAAACTTGTGGAAGTATAACTCAAGAAATTTCAACAATGATGAGTATTAATTTTTTTTATGCTCTTGGAGCCCTATTTTAGGTAATAACTTATTTATATCTTATCACTATTTCATCTTAACAATTGAATTGGTGATTAAAGGCTATAAAAACTTAGCTACATTTCTCACCAAAAAACACCCTTTCTATTCGATACTCAATGTGTGTATAGATGAGATATGGTACAAATAAGTCTTAACTAGAAATGTAACACCCTTATTTATTTTATGGGAATATATTACAGAATAGTAATCAAGTTTTAAAAGTGTTTTAATTAGGTCACTCGTATTGTTTTTGTCCCAATTAGATAACTTAACATTCAAATCGATCCATATCCTTTTTTCAATGTGTCAAGAAAAAAATGGAGTCGGATTATTTTAATATATGAAATTATTTTTATTTAAAATAAAAACACTTTAATCACATTAAAAATTAAAAAAAAACAAGTTAAAATCCACGTCATCATTCAACGTTACCATCAAATGAAAGGAAAAAAAGAAACAAAAATTCATATCACCACGAGTACCTATTAAATGGATGAAAAGACCCTTAATTTTAATGAAAAACGAATGTTGAGTGACCTGATTGGAACACTTTTGAAACTTGAGTGACCTAATTGGAACATTTTTAAAACTTGGTTACTAGTTTACAAAGTTACCCCTTATTTTATTGAAACTTTATAAAATTTTTGCATTTAACATATAAATGCAAATACTCGTCCGTATAAATTTCGAGTTTATCAAAAACTTCATAACATAACATATGAAGGTTATACGTGTTATCGGTAATTAGTTTCGTAAACGACTAAAGATATTGGGGAAGCTTGAACTTGATCGTGTTCAGTTCTTCTTAGAGCTTGATCCTCCTCCGGTACTCCCAATCATTACCTATATTTCATAATTTATTAAATACGTTATTTATAATTAGGTTATAATGTAACCGAATAAGTCCAAAGGCCCAAAACATCACAAACAACATTTTTCAAAATTACGGTCTGTGATTTCTGTTATGATCAGTAGCTGCCTACCGTAAGCTACGGTAGGCTACCATAGCTTACGGTGGTCTGCTGCAGCCTTTTAAAGTTGTCGTTTTTTTACGAAAACTTTCGTATCTTATTCGATTTTCATCCATTTTACTTGAATTTGTTTCTAAATATCCGTAAATTGTTTACCTACATATTTAACTAGAAATCCTTAACCTGGATTCTTAATTCTTATGAAATACGCATTTTATTCCCGGTTTATGCGCATATTTATTTTGACCCGTTAAGAGATTTAAGAACTTAAGCTTAAATCTCACTTCATCTCTCCTTACTTATTGTTTCCACACCAAGACGTCTATTTATTTTTCCGCCACAACTATATTTGTGGTGGATTTGTTATAGAAATCATATAATTCCGAATTCTACCCTTCGTTTTGACAATTTACGAACAAGACCCGTTACAAGGCAGTAGACCAAAATAGCTTATGCCATTTACTTTTCACTACCGAAATCTATACTTACTTATAAAACTCATTTTAAACTACCCTTAAGGTTCGTTTGCTTGTCTTATCATTCGAGGGCGTTTTGGTCAACTTTAGCCATTTTTTTATGACGAAGGACTTTTAATAGCATATTTGACCAAATGTACCCATTTTAACCATGCTCAATTGTCACAACCCGATTTTCGATGTTGCGAAAGCACCCGGAGGTGTGGCCAGAGTAGTAATCATTGCATTCAACCAAGTAAACGACAAATGCAAAACATAATAAGATGTTCATCCATACGTTTATTTAAAACATGTTTACAACCAACAGTTTGCTCGAAACGTACTACACTTTAACAACATTGTTCAAAACACAAGTTTCAAATACACGATTACAAACATAAAGACCATATACAGGATGACATCTAACAACTTGACTTCTCAACCCACGGATATGTTTTTCCCAAAGGTCGTCCACTAGTTACCTGTAATACATGTTAGTTTTAAAAACGTCAACAAAAGCTGGTGAATTCTTGTTATTAGTTTTCGTATCAAATGAATCTTTAAAAAATTTGAAATAGTAAATTTGTTATGTATAACATAATGAATCTTGCGAGATCATTAGTGTTTTGCATGGACACTAATATGTATGTCTGAATAGGAGGCGACCAAACCTTGACGATAATTTGTGTCTGAGACACTCGTTTTAGACACAAAAGCACTCTGATACGATCTGTTTTTATTGTCGTTCATAGTGGGGCCCGTCAAAACCTAATAGATATATCCCTTCGTTCCTTGTTACTTGTTTATACATTAATGGCCCCTTCGTTTAAGCCTTATTCGCATGCGATCTAAATATTTTCATTTTCCTAGCTATACCAATCGTAACATGTACACATCCCCGAGCGTTTAAAACTATAAAAACCTTTAAATGGAAGGGAAAACATGAACTCACTGATTTGCGTTCCGTGTAAATCTCTATTCGGTTTCTGATTCTTCGTTCGTTTCTCGACCTACAAGTGTTCTAATCTCATTAGACACTTAGGTTTATGTTCATTTATCGTACAAGTATCTCATCTTGAATTACATACTTATGTTCGTTTATTCTCTTTGTTTGTGTGCATATATATATTCCTTATATATATTCTTCATTGTTTATGTTTGAATGGGCCCAACCCATAAGTTAGATGTAAAAGTCTAATTCAAATGTTTAGTGTATATGGGCCTAGCCCAATTGCTTTCATATGTGCGGGCCTAGCCCAATTCGTTTAATTAGTGTAGGCCTAGCCCAAGTTGGTTTCATATGTGTGGGCCTAGCCCAATTTGTCTTATATGTGTGGGCCTAGCCTAATTCGTTTTATATGAGTGGGCCTAGCCCAAATGAATTTGTTTAAAGTGGATCAAGTCCAATTGGTTTGTAAGAATGGGAGTAGCCTAAGTTATTCATGTAAGGGTGGGCCTAGCTCAAAAATAGTTTATAAAAGTGGGCTTAGCCCAATGTGTTCTCATAAAAGTGGGCTTAGCCCAAAACAATTTGTAAAATGTGGGCTTGCCCTTATTGATTTATAAAAGTGGGCTTTAGCCCAATTTAGCTTACAAAAGTGAGTTTTTAGCCCAATTTAGTTTTAAAATGAAGTGGGCTAGCCCATATGGTTATTTGATTGGGTTGATCCATGTTTTTAATATTTACTAGTAATATAACTTATAAAAATTAGTTTATAAAAGTAATAAATATTTTGTATAGGTTAATTTTATAAATTCTAGTATGAATAAAGTGAGTGTCGGTTCGTTTGTTTGTTTTCGATCGTTTCTTTCGTGTCTCTTTGGTTCGTTCGCGTCGTCCGATTAGTTCGCGTTGTCGGTCTTGTTTATGTCGTTTGTTTCATCCGTGTCGTATATTTATTTTGTCCGATTTGTCCAAATTGTCTGATGTTTTTGTTTTGTCCAAGGGTAGACACTTACATTTTATAGTTTTCGTGTTTCAAGTATTTCCATATTTTCTTGCACTTTTGTGTGTTTGTATATTTTGTATTTATTCCTACATGGTCTAAAGACATAATATACACAAAATATATACGACACTTGATGTATTTAAATATATTATCTAAAGAGTAAATTACAAAAATCGTTCTTTATGTTGGCATCAAATTGCAAACCGTGTCCTTTGTCTTTAAAAATTACAAAAAATGTACTTGATGTTTGCAAACCCTAACACGTTGTATCCTTTACCCCAAACTCTGTTTATCTTTACAATTAAGTCCGGTCATGTGGGGCCCACGGAAGGGCATTATTGTCTTTTCCCACACCCTTTTGTTTTTCCTCAATACTAAAGCAACTCTCAATGGTTTCACCACCACACTCCATCAAATCGAAATTCACTCTCTGGCGGATGCCTTCAATTCCGGCAACGGCGTTCAGAATGCTAGATATCGTGTTCTTGGCTTCAGAAAAGCTACAAACGCCGGATTCTATAGCCGAGCCAATAACGAGTTCTATAGCCGTTCCGGTATCTGGATCTGATTGTGTTTCAACCGGAGTTACAGCCGTGGCAACTGGCGGTTCATGACGGTTTGTTAAAATCCGGTGTACGACCGTTTAACGGTTACACTTTACAACACAGTTACGACTCCAAAATCGGCTGGTCTACGTTCAACAGCTCCGGCGACCGCTTCAGCGCTGCAGATCTGTTAAACGAAGCTGTAGAAAGCAACATCAAAATCATTGTTTACGCAACTTGTTGAAATCGTCGCTGCCGAGTGAGGATTCGCCGGAGGATGACGGCGAGTGAGTGTACCGAACTACGTCGTTTGGTCCATTTTGGATGTTTATATTTACGAAGAGTGCATTGAGTTTTGAACAGTCACTAAAGGTTATATTGTTGCAAAATTGAGCTCATCCAGTGCTGCACGAGTGTATCAAAAATTATTGGATATGTATAATCGGACAGGTGGATATTGGATTTTTTGTGGGGTTATTTGATGAAATCAAGGTGTCACATTATCACTTGGCTTGTAATTATTAAACTGTTTTAATTTCTTTATGATATTAAGCATATTATTCCATATAAACATGTAATGTTGGGGTGTGGTGGTGGTGGATGCTGGGTGATGGTGGGGCCAGGTGGTGGAAGGTGGGTGGTGGTGGCGTCAGGTGATGGTGGTCTGGTATTCAAGTATTCAGAGAGAGAGAGTGAGAAAGAGAAATGGGGTTTATGTGTTTATTTATCATTTTATAATTATTTATTTTATCATTTAGGATAAAATGACCGAAATACCCTTATGTATGGTCTATTTGTTCAGATTTAATCATAAAAACTAACTGAATTAGAGTTAAAGGACATAACGTGGAAGGAATTGCAAAGTACGTTTTTTGTAATTTTTGAAGACAAAGGATACGCTTTGCAATCTGATACCAACATAAAGGACGATTTTTGTAATTTACTCTTATCTAAAAATATATATACTTTTCCATTATTAGTTTAGGAAATCTTAAAAATTTTTAACTTATACTTTCTTACCCAAAAATTCGTTTAGTCATGTTCAAAATCCCAAATCGTTTTTAGTCACCACGATCTTTCGTTTATCATACTTTGATCATAACTAAATTTTATAAAAAAATTGTCATAGTTTCCCCTAAACTATAGACTTCTCATGTTTAAATAAACATGTTTTTAACTACTTTTTCAACTCAAATCATCATCAAGTATCAAGGACTATTCTAAATTGTAAACAAAAATGTCATGAACTTATTGTAGCTTTAAACTATCCTAAAATGGAAACTTTACAAATGTTTTTCATCAAAAATTCTTAAATTATTATTTTATATAAAAGTCCATACTTTAGGTGATGCATGAAATCATTTTTAGTATGAATATATGTTCAAAACACTTCCAAAAACAAGTACATGTTCATGATCTTTCCAAAACCGAAACTTTATTACTACTTTTTAACCAAATTTCTAGATCATGAGTTTTAAATAATAATCTATATGTTGTATAATGCATATGACCATTTTAAGTGCAAAAATCATGTTCATAACATTTTTGTTAGTGAATCTTGCTAGATCTAAACATGCATGTGTTTAGATCACATTTTTATCCATGAAGATGCAAGATTCAAGTTCACTACCATAAGACTACTTCAAGATCATCAAAACACATCAAGAAATCACATGATCATATTAATGATTTTAGTTTTATTAGCGTTTTTTTTTTTATCAAGTGGGTTTTTAAAGTAAGATTCAAGATGATCTTGTACATTTTAACATAATATAAAAATGTAGATCCTAGACATGAAGCTTACTAGCTTGCTAACAAGATGAAGATATGTTAATGTGAAGAAAAATGATGATCCAAGAGCTCCAAGTCTTATAGTGTTCAAGTTTGAAAACATGAAAAAGATGGTGGTTCTTGGTTTAGGCCGATTTCAAGAGAGAGAGAGAGAAGGAGAAGTTGAAAATTTTGGTTGGTGTGGGAAATGAGGATGGAGGTGGTCTGTTGATGTTTAGCTTGCTTATTGTCTTACACTTCCATAACACTATCATTAACATAATTAGCCACCACAACAACTAAGGGATGTAGGTGAGGGTCCCACCTAAACCGTGGATGTAGGGGGTGGTTTAGTTTTATTTTTTTTATAAAAATCTTGTTACATTATATAAAATTTTGTAAACTTGGGTGTTTTTATATATTAGTTTTTATAAAATTTAATGATTCAACACTCTAAGTGATGTTAGAATAGGTCCAACTAGTTCACTAAGTTTATTGTTCTGTTGTTCGGTTGACGGATTTGGTTCAGGTCTCGTACCGGGTTAATTACTGACATTTTGTGTTACTTATAAAATTTTATCTACACAATTGTCTTTGTACAAATTTTATTGTTCAATTTATTAATCCAGTTGTCCGAACTAATAAATTTATTATTTTGGACACAGTTCCTGTACCGGCTTTGTTGTCGGACAGTTACTGAACTAGTTGTGCAACTTTAAACAATATGTTTTATATAAGCGTTTTGTATCATTTTTAATGCCCGTTATATTATTTACTTTTGGGTTTTCGGACAATTACTGTTTTGCTCTGTGGAATGATGTACGCTTTCGTAGGATTGCTGCACTTTCTGCGGACTGGACAATTCGGTGTTTAAATAGAACTTTCTGAAAAGCATTATGCACATGATATTTTTAAACAAAGTTTTCGTTAAAGATTAGTGCAGACACATATTTATGTTTCGTTTTTACCATGCCAGACTGTACCGCGACCAGTACTGACATGTACCGTGTATTTATCTTTCTGCCGCCAGTCTAGGATGTAGTTTAATATGTTTCCAATTGTGACGGATTTGTTATCATACTTAGCAACGATTTTATTCACTCCTACACATTCAAGACTTTATTAAATTAAATCGAGTCGAAAGTGCATAAACATATATTGTAACAGTTGTTCAGGTTGTACGGAATTACCGGCATTTTGCCGAGTGTCACCCTATTTAAAATCATTATGTTTCTAAAAACAAAATCTCTACAATTTAAATTATCGGATTTACTTTACTTTAGGTAATCCAATGTTCATTCACGACTTATTTAACTTTCATTGGACCATAAGTCCTCAATGAGAGTTTGACCCATTACACATACATGGCTCGGGGCATAGCATTGACCCGTTTAAATACATTTCACTATTAATTACTAATTAATAGTAACGCAAACCATATGCTATCTCTCTATGAGCACAAAACTCGACAAGCAATCATTCGTTATTATTGTCAAATGGTGATGACATCACCATTTGACCCGCTTGGCCTAAATGACCATTTTATTATTATGTGATTCCTTTAAAATCTCACCTTTTAATCCGTCATGGTTTACACCATATAATTATATTACTTAAATTCGTTAGTTAATTCATTCGACCCACTATGACTTACGCCATAAGTTATCTTTTCTCAAAATTCAATATTTAATTGTCAACTCATGACCGAATTATCTTTCTACCATTTTTACACCTTATGGTTTACACCATAAGGTAACTTTTTAAAACTTCTTTTTTATTCGTCATTACATGACTAAATTACTATTTTAACCTTTATACTATCAATTATAGTTTATTACCATTTTTACTTGTTCCGACCCGTATCGATTCGTGTCGGAACATCGTATTTCAAAGCCTCATTCCAAATATCAAATCGCTTATTTTTAGTCAAATACATAAGTAGATGTACTATTTTAAAGATGTAAGTTTCACTTACCTTGCATCTGATTGTGTTTTTCCAGCGTACTTGATCTGTTTGACCCGCTTCTTCCCAAGCTTCCACCTAGCTTGTCAAGCGTCAAAGTATCATTCATTATTAGATTAGTCATCTTCTATCACGACTATCTCATCTTACGCATTTTATATCAAAATTACCATTTGATCTTATTATAGATCAGTTTGACTTTTAAGAGTCAACTTTCTATTAACATATGTAAATGCACAAATAGGTTCAACGAATTTACTAAGGCATTTCATCAATAACCGGTAGGCGTTATTTCTAGGCTACCATAATAACTAAATTCCCAACTAAGTTCATATAATCGTTAATATCAATTTAACATAATTTCAATCATTATATGTTAATCAATCAATCTCATAAAAGAACTTGGGATCGTTTCATCACAATGAGACAACCCATTGCATCATATGTATGAAATTTACCCGATTATCAAATTTAGCCAAATACTTTAAACATACATAAACACACACATGATGATTTCAAACATCATTTAACATGAATATACTATCAATTTCATCATATTGTACAAAAACCCATTTCAGTGCAAGTATGAACATGTACTCAAACACATAAATTGTTCAAGTATCTTCCTATTGCTACCATGTATGATGATTCTAAACACAAGTTTATCATCAATTTCATCATGTTATCAAAACTCATTTAACTAGCTGTGGTAAATCATCCAAACACCCAATTCATAGCAATCTATTCAAAATTTTCAATAAGGGTTTGTTCCTAAGCAAGTATCCATCCCTTATCTTACCTCAATTATTGAAATTCATACATGGATTGAAATCCATGAAATCTACTTAAATTCATAATATCACCAAATTATGATTTTTGACATATCTCATGATCCTCTAGTTCGGGTGATCATTAAAATGCGTTCATGCATTGATTCTGGGTTTGATTCGCCCTCCAATTTGATGGATTAAGGTTGAACAAAGGTTTCCCCTTGTTTCTTCTCCTGATGATTGACATATACACACACTTTTTATGTGTGTGTGTGTTATGTCTTAATTTTTGTTTATAAAACCCAAGTTTTCTTTTAGCAACTTTGCTCCCTCAAGTTTGTTTCACATAACAGTGAAAGATTACCATCCATTGTTCTCTCTTAATGTACTAAATACTAACTAGATTAATTTGTTCCTAGTTATTTTGTTTTATGGGTTAACTTTTACCACTAACGATATTTTATCCGCTCTTTAATATTAACGTGGTTTTATTACCAAACTCGTTTTTGAGGTGCTACAAGAAACGTACAAATAATAATAGTAATAATAATAATAATAATAATAATAATAATTATTATTATTATTATTATTATTATTATTATTATTATTATACAGTTTTAAACTAGAATAATACTTCATAGGCTACTACATTTTGTTGTAGTCTAACTATTTATTAATTATTGTAACATTAGAATAATTACTCTACTTATTTGTCAAGTTGAGAGATATTTGTATTTGATCTTAACACACAGAAAAAGTTGAGTTATTATACAAAGTGCCCTTCGTACCTACAAATGATATGAACGCACATGTCATTGGTCAAGGAATATCAAGTTACGCTACATAATGACTCATATGTTTACATAACTACATTATATCATAATTAAGCAACCTATTTTATAATTACTTATAAACATAATTAGATATGTTATACGCCCAATAGATCAACTTTTTTTAAAAAATGAATTTTTAATAGCAAGAATGCATTATCACCTGGTAGGACCAACACCCAAACCAGTAAATACAAATACGAGCACTATAAATTCATCGATTAATGAAGTAACCCGATCGAGTTACCTCCAATTATTATTCATCGAATTCTCCAAATGTTGAAATCATCTCAGATTGCTTCATCAAACCAAAATTCATATCAGAAGAAGCAAAGAAACCCATTTACTTCTCTCCATGGGCTCTCCTCATGCTTAATCTGAACTAGATTTGTTGACGTCGCGCGTTGCGACCAAACGGAGCAAATGATAAGGTAGAACATACGTTATTTGAAAAAGAAGCACATTGTTTAGAAAGCTAAACCTTCATAATCGGTTCAGTTTTTAACAAAACTTATACGTGAATGTCAAGGAAAAAAATTAATGAACGTAAAAGTTATTAAAAAATTATCAAATTAACTAAAAAAATAAAATATCATTTAAAAAAGGAAAAAAGAAATTATAAAAATAAAAAATAAATGATAGAGGAAGTATGATTTAAGAAAATAAAAAATAAAAATATGTTAAAAGGTTAAAAGCAAATATAATAAATAAGTATTACGATATTAAATATATAATAAAAAAAGCTATACGCTATTATAAATTTAATTCATGGTTGTTCGTTAACAATATATCAAGGGGAAAAAATTAACGAACGTAAAAGTTATTAAAAAATCAAATTTACTAAAAAAGGAAATATAATTTTAAAAAGGAAAAAGAAATTATTAAAAATAAATGATAAATGATAAAGAAAATATAATTTAAGAAAACTTTAAAAAAATAAAAATATGTTAAAAAGTTAAAAGCAAATATAATAAATAAGTATTACAATATTAAAGTAATAAATAATTAAAGAGGCTATATATTATTATAAACTTAAAATTACTATTCATGGTTTTTCGTTAACAATATATACTAGTCATATTCCTCTGCGCGTTGCGGCGTGTATTGGGTCGGTATCAGTTTGATTCATTATTGTATTAGTACGGAATCGGCATTCGATATGTCACCGAAATATAAAACACAAAATAAAGTTATGATATGACCAAAATGATATCTACGTCATGTTTTTTACATCAGTCAAAACTATAAAAACGAATATCAATAACGGTTCCGATACTACCGATAACGATGTTGTTCGGAACCGACAGACTATCAATGTTGTTAGACAATGTGAGTTTGGTTTCACGGTACCAACACTCTCTGTAGCTTAAGGTATATAAAATTTTCTCTATATTATTACCAAAGTTGTTCATACGATATTGGTTTAGTCATCACAACAAATAAGCAAAGAAATAAGTTATATTTGACTCATCTTATTTGAACAAAACTTTTATTGAAGCGTAGTTAAAAGCAAACACGCCGTAAAAGTATATTCGGAATTTTAGAAAACCTAACACAATAACGAAAAGGTAAAACGACATCGATTTACAAAAAAGGAAACTAAAAGTGATGTGGTTTTAATAGCACTTACGTTTATACTTTGATTACTTGTATGTTAACACTCACAACTCATTTTAAACATCTTTTGGTCCAGATATGGATAAAAATAGACATGTTTAAACTAATATATGTTTGAAATTTACTAATATAATAAAATAAAAGTTATAATAGAAAATCAAAAAATTATAAAATATTGTATCATAAAATAGAATAAAATAAAAGTTAAAAGCAAAAAAAGTTATAATAATTAATAAATATTTAGTTACTATTCATCGTCGATCTAAATTAATATATACAAATAAATACTCTATTTTTAGTACAACTTCATTTTTAACAAAACTTATACCGGAATGTCGAGAAAACAAAATTATACACAACTACGTACTTTAGTTTTTGAAAATAAATTAACGAATGTAAAATATTAAGAAATATCAAATTAACCGATAAAGAAAATATAATAGAAAAAAAGAATTAATAAAAGCTAAAAATAAATAAGAAAGAGAATACGATTTTAAAAACAACGAAACAAAATAATTTAAAATTGTTAAAATATTAAATAATAAAATATAAAAAAACTATATATTATTATAAAAATAAAGTTACTATTTATCGTCCTTCGTTATCAATATATATATATATATATATATATAAACAAAATAATTTAAAATTATGAAAATATTAAATAATAAAATATTAAAAAACTATATGTTATTATAAAAATAAAGTTACTATTCATCGTCCTTCGTTATCAATATATATGTAATATAATATAATTAACAAAACTTGTACGGGAATATCAAGGGAAAAAATTAACGAACGTAAAAGTTATTAAAAAAGTCATCAATTTTTAACTAAAAGAAATGAAAGATAAGTTAAAAAAGGAAAAACAAATTATTAAAAACAAAAAATAAATATGAATTAAGAAAACAAAAAAATGAAAATATGTTAAAAGCAAATATAATAAATAAGTATTACAATATTAAAGTAATAAATATTAAATAAAGTTATATATTATTATAAATTTAAAATTACTATTTTTGGCTATTCTTTCACAAAATATATAATTATATTCAAAGCGGTCTCCTTTTGAGCTTGCATGAAAATGAAGACTTCTCCATAACCACCTTCTTGGATGACCTCAAACACTCTCTTTCCGCCACGCTTACTCATTTCCACCCGCTCGCCGCCTATCTAGCCACCATAAAAACCGAAAACCACCCGCCTTCTTCAACCGTCTTTTTAACCCCTGAAAATAGCCGGAGCTAGATTTATCCATTCGTCTGTTAATTTGACGGTGGATGACATCCTTACACCCACGGACATGCCCTTGGTTGTTCTTTCGATTTTTTATCATCACCAGGCTGTCAATAACGACGGCCACGAGCTCTCGTTGTTGTCCGTAAAAGTGCTGGAACTTGTAGACTATATCTTTATCGGTTGCTCTATCAACCATATGTTGGCTGATGGAACCTCGTATTGGCATTTCATCAACTCATGGCATTTCATAAGGCAAAACATCTCACGTCCTCTAATTCTCGACAAACGGGTTCTAGGAGGATCTAACCCAATCATCACCCTCCTGTTTACCCATGAAGACTAATTAATCGATAGACCGAATTACCCACTGTTAAGGGAAAGAATGTTCCAATTCTTTTCGGGAGTCAAAGCGAAAGTGAATTCCGAGTGCAGTACAAAAAAGATTTCCACTTTACAGTCGCTCTACGCCCTTGTGTAGAGGTGCGTTACACGAGCACGACGGCTTCAGGCTGATCAACAAACCTATTTCAAATTGTCCTATGCCTGAAAATTACTTCGGTAGTGTCTTTTTTCTTAATAACAATTTCTAGATTTTTGTAAGATAATTACACCCCAACTCACATCCTACAGGATTTATGGAGTAAACCATTTAACCACCAGGATATCCCTTTAAAGACATTATGGTATTGTCTAAGAAAAGAAATTACTTTTGTTAACTTAAGTTTTCTTCTTTAATGATTAGATTAGACTATTAGAGCATCTCTGATAGGAAGATGCTAAAAACGTGTCAGCATTTGTCAAAAACCCCAAAGTGTCCGTCACACAACACTAAGAATGCCCTCTCCTCTCTTCACTTAAAGAATCAGTTTGAGGCCATCCTTGACAAATATCGATTTTTTATTTTCTCCAATAACTCTATTAGAGATGATCTTATCATACACCTAGGGGAGTTGCTCGATTTTTAAATATGACCAACTTTTAAAATATGACCAACATATCCTTACTTATAAAAACAAATGATTAAACCCCTATCCTGTCCCCACCCCCTCCTTGTTAGGACTTTCTATATGCAAACGTTTGGATTATCTAAAAGTCGTGTGAGATACTTTAAAATTGAAATAATTCGATGGTTCCCTCAAATATTTCAACTGAATAAAACTCATATTTCAATATCAACTGAATAAAACTCATATTTCAATAAGCAAGAACAAAGCATGTGATATGTAGAGAAATCTGTGAACCACTGTGTTGACCAAATTGAAGTATTCTCAAATTATGGGGTTAGGACCTGTAACTGCTCTCTACCCTTTTTACCTTGCCAGGGGTTGCTGCCCCTGACCCTGCCACTTTGAGTGAACTAGTATGTTGACCAAACACCTTCAGTGGTGTTGGCCTCGGACTCCCGCCAAGGGGGTTTTACCCCTTGGAACCTCCATTTCTTAGGGGCCACACTCATAATAGACTTAACCAAGCCTGCACTTTGCACTCTCCTAACTTGCTTGATGTGTATTATGTGACACTTGATCAAATAAGTCAATCCAGTTACACTAAAATATTTAATAAATCCTCCCCTATTTTAGTGTAATCCTTAATTAACCTAAAACAAAATCATAGCAGAAAACATACTTATGAATAAAAGAAAATATCGTGATGATTGAATTTATATCTTAGTATATTACGCGTTCCAAATATTTGAATATCAAGGTGTCACTATGGATTTAACCTTTACTATTCATACCGAATACAAGAAGATAAGAGTTAATTGTCTGGATGGTCCGTGTGGTTTGCCATTTTTTTATCTTTAGTCCTCAACTTTCTTAAATTACACGTATGATCCATGTGGTTTGATCGCTTGTTACTCGGATAGTCCCTTGAGTGGATGTTTGTTAGTTTACTCAGTTAAGTTGGTGCAAAATTACTAAAGTTCCCTTACAATTTATTAAAACAATCATAATTCAATTAAGTCATTTATATGGTAGGGTGGGCCCCACTTAAATGATTTAATTTAATTATGTTTCTTTAATAAATGCTAAGGGCAATTTAGTAATTTCGTACCAACTTAAATGAGCAAACTAACAGACATTCACACATGGGACTCCCCGAATAACAAACAATCAAACCACACGGAACATACATGTAATTTTTAAAAGTTGGGGGCTAAAGGTGAAAAAATAACAAACCACAGGGACCATCCGGGCAATTAACTCTGAAGATAATATACACAAAAAGTTTACATACTTATATGTTCTTACTTGGCATTATGTTTTACTAGCCTTGTTTTCTAATCCTTCAATGAGCATCTCAAAGCCAAGTCCCAGCTAGCTGCTTCCTGATGCGGCTAAAATTCATGCTCATAGGTAGCTCTTTTACTCTTGCAGCTGCATGTGCAATTTTTGAAAAGAAATATAAAGAAGTTAAACTTTAACTTCCTCAACTGGCAAGTGAACATATACTTTTGGATAATGTTACTAATGTGTCCCAATTTCTAAATGTTATGTTTTCCGCATTGAATTAAACACCTATGTAATACTGGGTGGGAATTAGGTATCTTAACATAAGAGATTTCAGGTGGAATTTAATCCCACCCCCACAACCATCTTGGGCACAAGATCTCTACCTAACCCTTTGGTTAGATGATAAACAAAATTATGTTGAGTGTTTACAAACTCAATTAATATTACACCATGATGAGCTAACGAATTATGTTATGTCTAACACCTAAGTATCTAAACTTGCCATTATACACTTGACTATACGCTACACTGTCACATCTCATCACATCTGATAGATATAGGTGTTATTGGTTAAGTCTGATAGGCAAAATTTGTTTTTATTTTGTTCCTTAACACAAGGAGGTGAAAAACCAAATTGTCCTCATGTTTTGCATGTGATGAGATTTAGCAAGAAAAATTAACTGTGTTTGTGTTAAAGGTTGAAACTTACAACAAAATATAAAGCAAAAGGTTGATTTACGTGTTTATAAGCCTAAATGTTGAAACCTGCAATTTTAAAGATACATAAATGTTGTTTTCTATAATTTTGTCAACGTATGTGTAACTTAAATTGTAAATTGTAAAACTGAAACTTAAAAAAGTATAATATTATTAGCTAGGAGTTGGCTACAAAGTCCAAATTTAATAAAAAGGTGTAAAAAGTTATAAAACACTAAAATTTCAATCATAAAACACACCCAAAACCCACAAATAATAAAATGAAGATTACTAAAACATCATATATGTGGGTTGTGTTTTGTGTTTTGGATGATAAGCCTCTGATTATCGAATGACAAACATTATTGTGTTTTATATTGATTAGCATGTTATGTTTTATATTAATAGTTCGACGATTGTGTGTTTGAAGTTTTTATGGACTACTATGGTTCGAATATGGTGTTTTAGTAGTCTTTATTGTGTTATTTGTGGGTTTTAAATGTGTTTTATGGCTAAAATTATAGTGTTTATGACTTTTTATATTTTTTAAGAAATTTGGACTTTGTAGCCGAATCCCACCCTAATATTATTAATGTTAATGATTGTGTATAATGTTGAATATTAATGATTGTGTATACGTATAGGAGTTGTAAAACACAACGAATTAAGCATACCCAGATTATTGTGTTCTTCGTTTTTTTTTTTTATCAATATCATACTTGTTTTAAAACACAATACTAGTTGTATAAAACATACAAAAAAATAACTCTATAATCCAACTTTTATTATAAATACAATGATACATTAATAAAAAGAGTTATAAAACACAATGAACTTAGCATACACAAGTCATTGTGTATATCGTTTTTTTTCAATCTATACTGATAAAAACACTTTTTTTATAGTGTAATGTTTTTTTAATTAATGTTATATAAAAAAATTATTAACTTTCTAAAAATGTGAAAGTTGAAAAGGAATAAAAGATTATGGACCATATGCCCTTTTAAAACGCACACTCTTTTATATATTTATCTTTTTATGAAACCACCAATTTAATCTTATGGGCTGTTTGGCAACTTCTGAATGGTTAAATGCTAAACCAATAAGAGATCTGAACCATTAAGTGGTGAATCAGTAAGAGGTCTGAACCATTAAGAGCTAGTATAATGCTTAACCGTTCAGAGGCAAATGTCTGCCACTTCATATAATGCTTAACCATTCAGAGGCAAATGTCTGAATCATTCAGACATTTGTTCGCAAAACAAACAATCTGAACCATTAAGAGGAAGAAGTAACAATATAATAGATATAATAGTATGACTTCATAAGCTTTCTATAAAAATACACGTTAGATACCAACATCTTACTAAAAGGGTTTTGATAAATCATATTATAAAACATACAAATAATTCCATTTAAAAAAATAAAAAAAAAACTTATTCATATGAAATAAACATGTTGATGAGCATAAAACAAATGAAAAACCGACATAAGTTGTGCCTTTGGTTCATCATTAAAAAAAATCCAAAAAAATAAAAACATAAATAAATCTCTAATGATATAACAGGCAAATAATATCATTTGCCAACAATTTCCCCAAAGACAACACCTTAGTTGCGATCTAAGAAACAATAGAATCTTCATGGCGGGCCGGTTCGGCTCATTTAGTCGCAAACCCGGTTGACTTACAAATCGGGCACAAGTTCTTTTGTTGCAGCCATTGTTTAAGGCAACCATGATGAAAGTCATGCCCGCAATCCAGTGTTCCGAGATCGTCTCCATCCTTGTATTCCTCCTAAAAACAAAAAAATAAAAAACAAAAAAAAATTAAGATGGTTCCAATAAGCAATTTTAGTTGATCAGGATTGAACTTAGAATTAGGGGTGATAAATGAACCGTGTTCATGTGTCGGGGTGATAAATGAACCGTGTTCATGCGTGTCAGACACATGAACCCAAACACGATACGACTATTCATGGGTTGACACAACATGACCCTGTAACCTGTCTTTTTGGGCATATAGTATAACTACGTTTAAACTATGAAACTTGATTTTCATCTCCCTTAAATTCTTTGAATTTTCGTATATGAATTTTGCCGTAGATATCCAATCCAATCAATTTACGCTACAGAATAATAACATTCTTTTTAAACTTGCAAAAATGAGCTAGTCAAGTCAACCCGTTAACCAGCCAAGTCGACCCGTTTAGCTCATAGCAGTCAAAGGCGTAAAAGAAAACCCTAAAAGAAACATACCGAAATCTGCAAAAGCAACAATGTCTTAACCGGCCTAAACTAGTCTAAAACAGTCTAAAAACTAAACCTATGCAGTCGATATCGGAGATCGGTTATCGTCCCTCTACAACATATCGGTGTCAAATACCGGTCCGATACATCGGTTCTGATATTATCGGTGATATTGACCAATATTTGACCGATATTTACCGTTATTATGATATTATGTGGACTTGGAAGAAGATTTCATGGCTTACGATTATATCATGTAATGTTTCATGTAGTTTTATATATGTTTTATACATGTGTATATATATATTCTGCATGATATTAAAATTACCGATATCCCACCGCGATAACCTATATCTCAAATAGCAAACCTTAACCGATATTTGATTTTGGACCACATTAACTGCGGAATACTAAACAAGCCTAAAATGTGTCTAAAACAGCTAAAACGGCCTGGAATACACTTGCGCCTTGGTTATCTTGAGAGCGTGCTTTTTAGCCAGGGTGCAACGAGCCGAGCCCGAGCTCAAACAGGCCGCATCTCGTTTAACTTACGAAAGCTCGAGCTCGGCTCGATTCGAGCTTTGTTTCTAAAGCTTGAGCTCAGGCTCGTAGGTAGTTGTTCAAGCTCGAGCTCAGCTCGGGCCCGGCTCGGTTTTTATTTATTGATTAATTTATATTTATATTAATTATAATTATATTTTATATATAATTTAGTTACTTTTTTTATGATTTTATAAATAATAGTTATTATTTAAATATATATATTAATGAAAAGTTATATAAACAGTGGGCTCGTTTAGGCTCGCAAGCGGCTCGCGCTCGATTCGCGAAGCTCGGGCTCAGGCTCGTTTACTAAACGAGCTTATTTTTATGCTCAAGCTCAAGCTCATTTAAGCTCGGCTCGTTTCGAGCTTTTTTCGAGCCGAGCTCGAGTAGCTAGCAGGTAGCTCAAACTCATTTGCACCCCTATGTCTAGGCGGCAAGCTCACCATCTGAGCCTTTGACTACCTAGGTTTAGCCAGAGGTGTTCGCAGGTTTGACCTTAAACTGACCCGAACCGCTTTAGACTCAAACCCAAACCCGTGAATTTGGTGTTCGTTCATATCGTGTTTCACACCCCTAGCTTTAATTACCAAATGGTAGATAGAATAACTTATTTACCTGACATATGCAGCAAGGTTCTGCATTGGGCTGACCCGTTTCAACCACATACTGTTTCTGTTTGATATGCTTTAAAATTGTTTCTTCGGTCAAACCGGTGTTTACGTTTCCTATGCGTTCTTCCAATGCCAGAAGCTCCTGCAAAACCCGAGTTAAAGGTATAACTAAAAATGATTTTTTATTAATATACAAAAAATAAATAAATTATACCTCATATGACATATTATCTATATCAAGCCTCATATCTCTATGCCTATCGTGTATATCTGCAACTCCATAGAACACTGACTGATCTAAGATCATAAGATCCTGCAACAGAAAAATTGACTTTAATCATCTTTATTCTCAAATATTAAATAAAATGAAATAAAATTATTACATATATAGAGTTAAGTTCCTGTGAAAATAAAATTAACGTACTAAACATACAAACTGAAGGAAAATGCAAAAAAAACGCGGTGGCATTTTCGTAAATATTTGGTCGTAGGGTAATTATCAAAATTACTCTACAGGATCATTTGTAGAGTGATTTTGGTCTGATAGAGTAATTTTGTAAAATGTTCTTTTAGAGTAATTTTGATCTTGTAGAGTAATTTTGTAAAATATTCTTGTAGAGTAATTTTGATTAAAAAAAACCTACCTCCCCCCCCCCCCCCCAAAAAAAAAAAAAAAAAAAAAAACTAAAAGCTAAAAACTAAACCATAAAGATAAACCCCATAACTAAATGCTAAAAAATTACTCTACAAGCTAATTTTACAAAATTACTCAACAAGAACATTTTACAAAATTACCCTACAAAAGATCAAAATTACTCTACAAAAGATCAAAATTACTCTACAAGAACATTTTACAAAATTACTCTACAAGACCAAAATCACTCTACAAATGATCCTGTAGAGTAATTTTGAAGACCAAATATTTACGAAAATGCCACCGCGTTTTTTTGGTTTTTTCTTCAGTTTTTACGTTTTGTATGTTAAGTTTATTTTTATTTGATCTTTAGTCTACATATATATTAGAAGGCAAGTGAGTTTATCTCACTATTCATTGTATCCAATCGCAGGATGACACATGGCAACCTGTTTTTTAATTCTTTTGCATTCTACTTTTACACCCTTCACTTTGTTATTATACATGTTTAGTCCCTCTGTTTTAATAAAGTTTTCTAGTTATTAGTTAACTTTGCTTATATACATGTTCGGTCCCTCTACTTTAACTTTGGTTATATACATGTTTAGTCCCTCTACTTTTAATCGTTTTGGTATTTCACCTTTTAGTGTTTTTTTCTAACGTGACAATTGACAAATCAAACTGACTCACGCCACAACGCGCGGGGTAAAATCACGAGTTTTTATTAAAAGCTAACCTCAAATCTCAACGGTTCACCCCTGCGCATAAGATCCAGTACATTACGAATCTGCACCAAATAAAAATATTAAAAAAAAAACTATAAACTTAGTACTAAATGATTAGATAACATAGTAACTAAAGAACAAACCTCAGACACTAGCCGACCTCTTCCTTCACTACCAGGTGCCCCAGTCCGTGAATGATGCGGGAAAGCGAACACGCCCTCAAGCTGTCTACCGAGCAACAACGAAGATCTTGAGAGCGGTTGATGATGATGACCTGGCGGAATTACAGCATCTTGGGATGAAGAAGAAGAAGACGAACCGCTCAAAGGTGGAGGAATTCTTGCGAAAATATTAGCATTCTGCCCTACACCGCCACCCTCTAGATCAGTAGCCGACAACAACGACCGCCGAAGAAACGCTGATAGTCTTCGAGGATGATGACTTGATGAAGGCCCGGAACTCGGCCCGGATCGAGAACCGGTGACAACGCCATTTCCATTTCCACTTCCACCAGTGTTTACATTGAGTTCGGTTTGGGAAGCGGTTGTTGCGTTACTTGATGGTGTAAATAGCGGATGATCAGAAATCGAATCGGGTTCATTTCGATCGCCTGACGTACAAAGACTTGGTGATCGGTTTGCTCTGGAGTTAGAACATCGACTCCATCTCGATGTTGATTGTAAATTTCTTCTCGATGCTGGAACCCGTAAACCGAGCTGGCTTTGAAGACTGGATGAATTCGAATTCTCAACTGGCAGGTTAAGTCTCAGAACCGAAACATCAGATTCCCGATTGTTATTATTAGCCGGTAACGGGTCAACATTTCTATGAGCGTTTTCACGAACAGGGTTCTCACCGATACTCAATCCAAGTCTCGGGATAGTCGGGTCGGAAATAGAGTCTTCGGTAACCGTTCGCCATGAGCTCGGACCACCCTCGGACCTTTGAAACACGTTTGAACTTCCGACCCCTGAAGAAGATTGCCCGTTGCTTAACTCAACTGCTTTTCGTTTACGAGAAACTTGACGGGCCTCTAACTCAAAAGAGTCAGAAGACGGTCCAAATGGGTCGGCAAACGATGAACTGGATGAACCGCGATCACCCAAAGAAAGCGCACTAGATGAAGGTTCAGAACACGATTTGATCAAAGAAGGCCACCCATGGTCGACTCTAGGTTCATTATGACTCTGGTTCGATTGACTCGGGCCGGAAGTTGAACTGGGTTCACCTACAGTCCACATAGTTAGATTCTCCTCTTCTTGACTTGCTGGGTTCAAAGACAGGTAATCGGGTAACCGGTTTGATGGAGAGTTGACTACTTCACTTGATGTTGAACCGTGTTCAAACCCTAATGTTTCTGAAAAGGAACCCATAGCACCCCTCTGTTCTTGCATTTGAAATGTTAAATATTTCCTGAATAACAAAAATCATCAATTACGGACTCATTCAACAGATTGTTTGGTTGCCTCAAGATTTATCCGTCAAAATTCATCTAATTAGAACAAAATCTTTAAACATTTTCTACACACAAAAAAAAATTCAAACATAAACAAATAAGCACAAAAATTATAGTTATTTGACTATCACATTGTCTAGTCTCAATATTCATTCGTCAAAATTTACAAATTACCAACAAAAATCTATGTTTATACATGTTCTGCACACAAATTTATAATAATAATCAAACAAACACAAATATTAAAGCTATTTATATCAAATCATGAACCCAATTTGCTTCCACATGACTACATCAAGGTTTAAAAGAACGGAAATGAGTTTCGAGGAGTTTTCCCTTCGCCACACAAGGCGTAAGCCTCAAGGCGAAACGAGGCGTAAGGCCGAGGCGGTATTAATAAATAAATATAAATATTATATGTATTATAAAAATAATAATACTAACTAATTTCATCATCAGAGTCATCAAAATCATCAAAAACACACGTAAAAAGACATGAAATGCTTGAAATTGACACAAAAAGTAAAAAAACATCAAAAATTACTATCAAAATCACCTGAGGCGTAGCTTTCTTAGCGCCTCATCCCCTCTGAGGCGCATATACAGTAAAAACACCGTGAGGCACGCCTCAGACTCGTTTTTTGGCCGTTTCGCCTCGAGGCGCGCCTTGAGGCGCACGCCTCAAGCGTTTTTTATAACCATGGACTACATCCAACATCTTTGTAATAAACCCTTAAAATTCATCAATCAAGCTCATACAACACATTGTCTCGCCTCGATATTAATTCGCTAAAATTCATCAAGCTACCAACAAAAAAAATACCTTCATACATGTTCTACACACAAATTTACAATCACAATCAAATAAACACAAAAATTATAGCACTTCCCAATTTGCATCCACATGAATGCATTCAACATCTTTGTAACAAAAAAATATATCTTTTTACATGTTCTACACACAAATTCACAATCACAAACACATAAATTACAGCACTTTAGATAAAAACATAAACCCAATTTGCATCCACATGAATAAATTCAACATCTTTGAAACAAAACCCTAAAATTTCCCCAAATTTATCCCCAAATATGGATTCAATTGCAAATCAACTTGAATCTGTAAATAACAATCAAGAACCAATCTTTTACAACCAAACACCAATACCCACAAACCCTAAAGTCAAATTCACTCAAATTTCACACCACACATCACAAGCAACAGATCTAACCATAAAAATGAAAAGTTTCTTTGAAAAAAACAAAAACCCAGATGATGAAAAACATACCAGACAAAAACAAGAGGAGATTGCAGGCAAGATGGATCTAAACCCAACAAAAAGAAACCCCTTTTGGTGTGTTCAATCAATCAATCCATCAAGCAGGTATCTTTCTGATTCTTGAAGCAAATTGATACCCCTTTTGAAAAGGGGGGGTTATGTTATGAGGGAGAGAATCAAAGGATGGAATTGTGTGTTTGTGGGTGTAAAAGGACATTGAATTCACCCACACATAGGGGTTAGAGAGAGAGAGAGAGAGAAAAGTAGAGAGAGAGTTTCACCAAATGGCGTTTGTTTGGCCCAACGCACGCCAAACCGATCAACTGTTGTTGAAGATGGGTTTCTTGATCACGCCAAGCACCCCTAATGTCTTGTCTCTTGGGTAAAAAAAAAGATCTTGCAAAATATATATTTTTTTAAGTTTTTTGATGTCACACCATTTAATGGCAACTTGACTAAATTGGTTGTTTAGATATTATGAGTTACATTCTCACCATTTCAATGAAGAGGATATCAAAATTTTGAATTTATGAGGTAATGTGTATAATATTGTTACAATATATCTCTATTTAATGTAGTAGAGTAGTAAATTTTGAATTTTAGATTATCAAAACTATATAATTCTAAAATAGAGAAGTTTTGTAAAGTGTTGATGCTAACTTGACTGTTTAAATAGGATCAAAGTGATCGGTTTGAGATTTATATGGTTTGATACACGCTTTATAACTTGAAAACCAGGTTTAAAGATTTGTCAGTGATTTGGAACTTGAAATATGTCGCATAGAAATTAAAACGACCCTTTAACCTTTACAGTTTATGTCATAGCCAGTATTTTCTTTTCACAAATGTTTAGAATTATCCTCATAGTTTCATTTGAATTTTTATATGGATTTTTGGTGTAAAATAAACTAATTAAATTCGTTCAAAAAAAGTTATGTTTAAAAGATTTAAGTTTTATAAAGTTTAAAAAAGGAAAAAAAAGAAGAATTAAAGTTTATATAAGTTGAAGGATTAAAATTGCCATATTAGGTATTTTAAAAACAAAGGAAAACAAAATTTAAAACCACAGGGGCTTAAAGTGTCAAAACGCAAAACTTAAAAAACAAAATCAATATTATCCGTTTTTACGTTCTTCTTCTCCAACGGTTTCCCAGAATTCTTGCTACCCCGGAGATCCCTAAATCGGTCGTTTTAACGCATTTTTTGGCGATAAACCTTATCTCCACATTAAACTCACCTACATCTCAATTATCATCCCGTAAAACGTTGCGATATTGTTTATTCGTTAAACCCATTACCTCTGTAAATCCCATATCCATCTTTGTTTGTTCGTCAGGTCATCCAGCCTCCTTCCAACTCGCCCCACACAAATCCACCTCCAATTTCTCTGGTTTCTCTATCTCTTTACACTCGTCGAAATAACCAACTCCGACCAAGCTTCAAATCTGTTCAAACCGAGCCCGATTAGGTACATACTTGTGTGTGTTTCGTTGGTATTGTTAATCTAAGCAAAAGCCCTCTGTTAATTTTAAATAACAGAAGGTCAATCTCGTTTGATATTGGGATTCTTTCATCTAGGGTATTGGTTGAATTTGAAATTAGGGATGAATTACAGTATAGTATAAATATAAAACAAATCTGAGTTCCTTAAAAATGTGAGCATGGCTCATTCGAATCCTAAATCGTCCATTTTTGCGCATTTTTTTAAAACTTTTTTATTTTTATTTTCCTTATAAAAAATACATTTAATAATCTTAAAATTGTTTTATTATTAAAACTAAATAGAAAATTTGTTTTTTTTTTAAATTATGGTCTAAAATATATAATAAAGGTTGAAAAGTTTTTTTTTATAAAAACTATTATATCATTTATAAACTTAGAGTTTATAAATAATAAACTTTAAAATCCGTATTATTTTTAAAAATAATTAAATAAAATTAAATTGGTTTATAAATTATTTTATTACCTTTTATAAGTTTTACTTAATATATGTCTATATTCTATAAAATTAAGAAACTAAATTTAGTTTTCAAAAGTTACTTTAAATAAGTAATTTCATAAATTATACCATTAAGTTAGTATGCCACTTTTATCTAGTAGAGTCGTTAAATTTATTTAATAAATCCAAATAAATAAATTTATAACCTTATTTAATTTATTTTCTTTTCTTAAAACTCTTAAATTAACTAAGTAATTATTATTTAGTTAATTATTTAAATTCTTGAAAATTCCCAAATATTATCCACGATTCCCAAACTTCCCTGTTAGTCCTAAAATCCTTAAACGTGTATATAAGACAACTGATTATACCATCTCTTAATTCAATTAGGACAATTTTTTTTAATGGCTAATGTTACTCTCTCAAACTCCTATATTTACAAATAAATTATCTATTGCTTGGGATTGAACTCAAGACCTCCCACTAAGAGGCAAGAGTCTTTACCAAGTGAGCTAGCCTCACTTGACAATTCCATTAGGACAATTCTTTAGAATTTCACCTACAACTCTATCTACGTCATCTATTTGTATTTGCTAAGCTTTATTCAAGAGTTACATAGTCCTTTTCTTTAAAACTTTTTGGTGAAACATGTGCAATACTTAAACATTAGCAATCTAGCCATATCATTATATCTTTACACTTCTTGTCTTAAACATTACTTTAGGAGCTTATGTTAGATACACGTACAATCATTAACTTCTGCCAGGGCAACTGTAGGAGATTATAGTGTTACAGGTCTGACAAACCCATCCAACGTTTTTAGGGTAGATTGAAACAACATATGTTAAACTTTTGGTTAACTCGTGGAGTTTAACCTGATTTAGTCACTAGGGTTGATTATACACCTCATTTGTTCCAAAGTATTTGCTTTCACAAGATAGTTCTAGATAAACTTTGGCATGCTAATTGATTAACTTATTTTCACATGCAAGCGTATATATGCTCATCTGCTATTCGTAGTTAACCCTTTCATTTTCCACATGTTTCAAGAAACAATGCATGAAGCTTATCAGAATATCACATCTAGAAGGCCTTGGACTTAGTTTTAAATTTTTTAATACTTTTGAACCTTTAGTTTCATCATGAGCTTGCAAACAATTTCGTACTTCCCGGTGTTTCCGCCATCAGTTGGGGTGTTACAGATTGGTATCAGAGTTATGATTATATGGAATTAGGTTATTAGAGATCAAACCTAGACTATAACCCTAGGATTCCAAACATGAGTTATTTAATGTTCCCTAAAACTTTATCTTCATCCTTATTCTTACTTTAGTTTAGTTTTCGTATTCCACCAACTTTCTATATCTTTTTTTTCCTCGTTAATCCCAATATTATTAACATCCATTCCTAGGCTTGAAGCCTAAATTTGTTTTAGAAATCTCGTCAAAGTATTAGGGTCTAAAAATGATTAAGAACACGTGCAAACTGAAAGGGTGATGCCTTTACCCTGGGTTTTCTGGTTAGAAAAGTATTTCGTATAAATCTGAATCAACTGACCAGTCATGCTTTCTTGGGAATTCTTGGGTGAGTGTCCACTTATAGGCTAAAGATGCCTTCCCAAATATTATGTGAACCTAACTACTTTGATTAGTCAATATTTTCATTTATTTATTTATTTAATGAATAAATGATTATGATCCTTTGTATTGCTCGTCTTACATTTCAATTTTGGCAATAATCCTTATCTCCACATTAAACTCACCTAAATCTTAATTATCATCCCGTAAAACATGGCGAAGGTGTTTATCCATTAACCCTATTACCGCCTTAAATCCCATCTCCATATCTATCTGTTAATCCATCAATCGTGTCTAAATAGAGATCATTTGACCTCAATCTAACTCAACCCACACAAATCCCATCTCCATCTCTATCTCTATATGTTCATCACACTAACTCCGACCACACTTCAAATATGTTCAAATTGAGCTTGATTAGGTACATACTTGTGTGCGTTTTGTGGGTATTTTTAATTTAAGAAAAAGCCCTCTATAAATTTTAAATAATAGAGTGCTAGTCTCGTTTAATTTTGGGATTCTTGGATCTAAGCTTTATAGGTTGAATTTGGGATTAGAGATGAATTACAAAATAGTATAAATATAAAACGAACCCAGTTTCCTTTAAAATTGTGAGCTAGGCTCACCAGTCACATATGCACGTGAAAAGACTCTGACCCGCCTATTGGCGCGGGTTCGAGTCCTGAATCCCCCCGTTTTGCGCAATTTTTTAAAACCAAATTTAATTATATTTTCCTTATAAAAATCATTTAATAACGTAAAAAATTGTTTTATTAATAAAATTAAACCAAAATTTGTTTTATTATTTTTTATAAAATTTGATATGGATTATATAATAAAAGAGATTTTTTTATAAAAAGTATTATATCATTTAAAAACTTAGAGTTTATAGATAATAAACTTTAAAATCCATATTATTTAAATATAATAATTAAATAAAACAGAAAACATTAAGTTGGTTTATAAAATTATTTTACTATTATAATTTTTACTTTATATTTGTCTATATTTTATAAAATTTAAAATCTAAATTTATTTTATAAAAGTTATTTTAAATAAGTAAGGTTTATAAATTATACCATTAAGTTAGTATTCCACTTTTATCTAGAAGAGTCATTTAATTTATTTGATAGATCCAATTAGATAAATTTATAAACTTTACTTAAATTATTTTTCTTTTTCTGAAAACTCTTAAATTAATTAATAATTATTTAAATTCTTATAGATTCCAAATATTATCTGTGATTCCCAAATTTTCCTATTAGTCCTAAAATCCTTAAATGTAAATTCAAACCTATATATTAAATCATATCTCTTAATTCAATTACGATAGTTTCTTGGAATTTCCAACTTCATCTGTGTCATCTATTTGTGTTGCACTACGTCAAAAAAGGCTTACGATCACACAAAAAAGTGCTGGAATTTCCAACTTTATCTGTGTCATCTATTTGTGTTGCACTACGTCAAAAAAGGCTTACGACCACACAAAAAAGTGTGACCGTACGACGGGTGGATCGTAGGACAACCCTTAAGTGCAATAATTGGTATTAAAATTATAAATTCTAGTGGGCTATTGTCTCGAAATAGATAACTACGGTGATTTGGTCTTTCGGGTACAAAAGGTATAAAAGAGCGAAATTGCGGTGCAAAGAAGAAGCATGGAATAAACGGGAGCTTAAAAGGGAAGGAATACGGAGCATAAGTGAAAAATAATTTGTTGGAATTGAAGAATTAAGAAGATAACATGATAGAGGACGAAATTACGAGAACGTGGGCGCAAACGGCGAAGAAAACGGAGTTGAAACGAGAAAGTTATGAAGAAAACAAAATTGCCTTGTTGCAGCCCACCGTAGCTTACGGTGGCCACCGTAAGCTACCGTGGACCCTGACAAAAAATGTGCCGTAAGACAGTTCTAAGCCACCGTAGGCCATTTTAAAGCCACTGTAAGCTACGGTGGACCCAGACGTGAAAAGTGTAACTGCCGTTAAAAGAGTGGTTAAGCGTCTTTTCAACATCTCATCATTGGGGACGTTTCAGACAGTTCTTGGGGCGAATTTGGCTTATGTTCTTTGGTTCTTGACAATTCTAAACATTCGGTTTGTGCTTTTGATGCATATGAACATTGAATTTGATGTTATGATGACTCACCGAACCATGAGCGGCTAATTTCATTAGTGATCATCCTAGATGTAAGGTTTGTTTGAAGACACTTATGTTTATGCTTGAATTTCTAGAATAATTGTTTGTTTAAGTTGTTATGGTGTTTGAATATTTGTTTGTAACTTGTTAGTTGTATTTGATATTATTCTAAACCATACGTTCTTGGTGCCGTTGGCAATCGAGATAATCATGGGAGGGATTAGGGTTGGATAATAATTAATTGATCATCGGGTAATAACCTCGCGTTCTAGTCATTCGAGTACTTCGTTCCCTTTTATCACAAACAAGTAACCAAACATGAGCCATGTCTATGTGATTCTTTCTAGTGAGCATAAACATTAGTGTCGATTAAAACCTGAAACCTAGGATGATCGCTTTCTCTTAATCTGTTTACAAAAAATTAATCTTTGATTTGCAATCTAGTTTAGTCCATTTTAGTTAATCAAATCAATCCATCAAAATTCTGACTTTATATTTTCTGCAACTTAGTTTAATTTAATTATTAATTTGAAGCTACATAGTAAATGCATTTCCACATACTCCCTGAGTTCGATACCCACTTACCGCTAGCTAATTAGTTGTAATTGGATTAAATTTACGTGAGACTACGACTTCACGTCACCGTACGCCTTTCGCCACACTTTTTTTCCAGCTCAAGTGTGACCAAAGGTCGAGTCATCATAGGTATCATACAGCCACATTCACGTTTAGCGGCCGTAGCAACTTAAAAGTGTGGCTAAATGGTACCACCATTTCTTGCTGGAATTAGACATTCTGTACAATAAGTGTGACTAAAGGTTAGCAACAACCACATGCATTTATTATAAGTGTGGTCGTTTCTATTATACAATCACTTAAAAGTTTGTTTTAGCCACATCAATTAAAAAATATGGCAAAAACAGTTGTTGTAATCAAGCATTTCGTCCATTAAGTGTGACTAAATGGTAGCAACGGCCACATGAACTTACAGTTAGTGTGGCCGTTTATAATTGGTCACATGAGTTTACTAAGTGTGGCTAAAAACTATTTCTAGACACACAAAACAACTTTGTAATTTTAAATGTGATTATTGTCTAATCTTTAGTCACACAAAGTTTTTTAAATTTTAAATGTGACTATTGTTTAACCTTTACTCACCCATTCTTTTTTTACATGACGTTTGCTATCATTCTGTCATACAAAGAAAAACATGACGATAGTGTGGCTAATGTTTATGTAAAGCCACATGAAGTTTTCTGTTTTTAAGTGTGGTTAATGGCTATCATTTTGTCACATATAATTTACTTTTCTGATGACAATTGTTATCATTTTGTCACATAAAAAAACAAAGTAATGATCATGTGGCTAATGATTATGTAAAGCCCCATAAAACTTTATAATTTTAAGTGTAGCTGTCATCTAACATTTGGTCACACGTATTCATTTTGCCCATTACGTATGTTAACATTCCGTCACATAAAAAAACAAAATAAGGATGGCGTGGCTAAAAGATATGTGAAGCCACATGATTTTTTATTTTTTATTTTTAAGTGTGGTTGTTTTGTAACCTTTAGTCACACATAATATTTTTTTACCAAAGACGTTTGCTAACATTTCGTCACACCAAAATAAAAAAAATAACGATGGTGCTGTAAGAACTCAGAAATCGTTGTTATTATTTTCCTTTTGTTCCGTTTGTATTTATCGTTGTACTCCGAGATTCGATTATGAGAAAGTTTATGTTAAGATAATTATATTTTATCACAACTGTGTCGCATCTAGTCGCTTATTAAACGTTGATCAAACGCAATCACCAGTAACTGTGTTACTTTAATAGCCAAGCGTGTTATCGTTTAATAAACACTTGTACCATCGCATCGTTTATCTCATCGCAATCGCAACGCAATTGGTTATGTTACTTTATATTACTTATGTGTATGTGTGTTTTATGATTTATGGATATAATCGCTATCGCAACGCTCTCACACGCATGAATCGCCAAATCGCATTATCATATCATTTATAACGCTTAACGCTTCGCTAAAACGCTTCGCTAAAACGCTTCGCTAAAACGCTTAATATAATTATCTAATACGAACCGAATCGCCAAACGAACTCCTAACGCAAAATAAACGAACAAAACTTCGCCAATAGGCCAAGTTCGGCCGAACTTGTGCATCACAAGTTCGCCCGAACTTGTCTAGGCTACCAGAATCCTTTATTTCACATCAAGTCCGCTCGAACTTGTCCTAATACTCAGGAAACAAGCAAGTTCGCTCGAACTTGTAGCAAGTTCGCCCGAACTTGATGTCTCCAGCCCATTTCTTCACCTCACCTATAAATACTCAGCTCCTCTTCTCATTTGAACTTGCTGCAAGTTCGCTCGGAGCTCCCCAAAACCGAAACCCTTTGTTTTCTAAGTATGATTCAACCCGTTTTCAAGCTACAACAACGTTTTACAACGATTTTGCACAAGGCTTTGCCTTCGTTTTCATTAAATCTCTTCTGTTTACGAAAATCTTCATCTTTTTATACAAAACTTCTGTTTTTCACTTAGATCTATGCCTAGATCTAAGTAAAACCTTTTAAACATCGATTTCTACACAAGATTCGGATTAAATGACGTATGTTTCGTTCACTTTGAAGTGGAATGAGGCGTTGTCAAGCAAGATCTCGAAATCCGGAAGCACAAGGACGAAATCGTCACTTTACGCGAGCTGGACTAACCTGTACGAACCATCAAGTTCGCCCAGATTAGCCCGAGTTTCTGTAAAATGACTAAACTCACTCTAAAGGACCTCTCCAGCCTAGGTTTTACTCAGTGGCTTAAGGTTGGAGGGATGGACACTCGATTTCCTCAGCAAACGACAAGAAAACGCGCGATTTGGATGCCAAAATAGTCAAGTTCGCTCGGAAGACATCAAGTTCGCTTGAACTTGTCACCATATTGGTGACCAAGTTCGCCCGAACTTGATCAAATTTGACAACAAATGTACAAGTTCGCCCGAACTTGTACTCCCTTCTTTGACAAACACACAAGTTCCCCCGAACTTGTACTGATTCCAAGGAATCAGGACAAGTTCGCCCGAACTTGTGCTCCCTTCAAGAATAATAGCACAAGTTCGCCCGAACTTGTACCCCAGGGTACAAGGGTACAAGTTCGGGCGCGCTTGTCTATTGTTCTTTACCCGTTCACCATTTCAGCATTTCGGAAGACTGATGCACTTCTGTTCGCTTACAGGCTGATCCGGCGCTCTCCTTAACTCATCTCATATCTCGTATCTCTTATAAAACGCACCGATTGTGAGTATACTTGAACCTCTTTTATGCTTAAACGCACTTTAGGAGTGACATCCAAACCTCGACGAAAATCTCCATTTCTATCTAGTGGAACTCCCGATATGATCGGTGAGCATAACCACAACTAGGAATGAAGTTGTTAAGTTAGGGGTGAAACTCGCATCTTAATAACTAGTTCCACTCCTCGATTTTCAATCTCACCGAAGTCTCGATTATTTCGACGACTCGGAACACGACGTAACTGGAAGGATAAAAGCCGTTAACCGTTGTACGACGAGAGCATTTGTCTATTAGGCCAAATCGTGTGTCCGAACTCAGAGAATTTTCGAACCACTTTGGTAGTCGCTGTCTCAAAACCCAGGACGCTCCAAATTGATTTAAGCCTACAATCGTCGATTTTACGCATCATTGAGTTTATCTATCATTTATGTGTTTGAATTTGTGGATTTTACGTTTATTCGATTTCTCGCTTTATCGATTTCTCGATTTATCGCTTTTACGCTCCATCGATATATGCACTACTCGCACAGCTCTCGCAATCTAAAACGCTGATTAATTCACCAACCAAACTAATCGCGCAACTCGTCTACGCTCATGAGGGCATCCGTGTCTCATACGCAGTATTACTCGCTTATTACGCTTATATATCGCATCTCGAACGCGCTACACTTTACTTATAGGAAGGTGAATACGTGCAAAGTATATGCTTACATGAATTATGTGATTACGTGCTTATGTGCTACGTGCTATGTGCGTATGTGCCTACGTGTTTACTTGCCTACGTGTTTATGTGATTTTGTGTCGTACTTGAATAATAATAATAAGTAAACTTTTGAACATAAACCTATTATAATCGAATATCATCCAATCAAATCCTTCATGTAGATGTCTTCCATGGGATCTCACAGGCAGAGGAACATTCAGCGCAACAACGCTGATAAGCGCATCGCTTCACTCGTGGCTAAGCAAATGGCTAAAGTCATTACTCATATCGTCAGCGAAAACCATGCTGTCAGTAGCAATTCGTCCGTCGATTCCAAGTCCAACATGCCAAAGACATCCTTCAGCTTCAAACAATTTAAGGCATGTGGACCTCTCACTTTCACCGGCACTGAAGGGTCGAGTGCTATGTTCCACTGGTTCGATTCTATCGAGGTTACTTTCCGTCAGAGTGGATGCCCCGAAGCTCTGCGCACTATCAACGCCACCGACTTGTTCCAATCGAGGGCTCTCGATTGGTGGACAGCGGAGCACAACAAGCGCAGAAACGATGAAGCTGACGGGCTCACTTGGGAGGAACTCAAGGAAATCATGGTGAAAGAGTTCTGTCCTCTACATGAGATTCAAAAGCTGGAGAATGAGTTCCGGGATATCAAACAAGACGGTCCCGACAACGCTGGTCTAACAGCTCGTTTCAAACAGTTGAGTATTATTTGTCCCGGTCAGGTGGACACTACCGAGAAAGCAATCAAGAAATATCTGCGTGCTTTACCCGATTGCGTCGCTGATTTTTTTCAAGCCGCACGCCCTGTTACCATTGAGGAAACCTATCAGCTAGTCGCAGAGATCAACGACAAAAGGGTTCAAGCTGGTTACTTTAAGAACAGCAAAATCGCAAACCAGGCCATCACTGAATCAACAGCTCCCTCCGATCAGTCTCGAGAGTCAAAGTCCAGTCGCCGAGGTCGCAAGAGAGAAAACCCGAGCAAGAACTGTGCACTTACCGCACCGCGAAACCCTCAGCCGCTTCAGTAAGCCGCACCAAACGCACCTCCAGCAAAGCGTGCGTATACTGGTCCTCATCCACTGTGCTCAAAGTGCACTTATCACCATGCGGTTGGAGGCAATTTCCGTTTCTGCACCAACTGCAACATTTACGGCCACTTTACCTTCAGCTGCCGTTCAGGCCCTCGTCGGCCAGCTCCTCAAGGTCCAGCAGCACCAGCTCTACCAGCTCCACCTCGCACTCCTCAGGCTAATGAGCAGCAATTTTAGCATCAAGCGCCAGCCCCAAAGGCCCGTGCTTGTTACACTTGTGGGGACCCAAACAACTTCAGCAATGTCTGCCCAAACAAAGCCGTGAAGCAAGAGCCTCAGCAGCAGCCTCAGCCACAGCCACCGCAGCCTCAGCAGCATCAACCACGAGCTGGGCGTGGAAGAGCCTTCAATCTCAATCATCACCAGGCTCAGAATGACATCAATGTTGTCAATGGTACGTTCCTTGTTAATGGTATTTATGCTTCATGTTTATTTGATACTGGTGCCGATAACTGTTTTGTATCGTTAGAATTCGAAAAGGTTTTAAAATGTAAACGCGCTAAACTCCCAAAGACTTTCGATGTTGAAGTCGCCACCGGAAGAAGCGTTACCGTTAACTCCATCCTACGTGGTTGTACTCTCGATCTCAACAACCACATCTTTTCGATCAATTTCATACCTATGTAGTTAGGTAGCTTCGATATTATAGTAGGTATGAATTTTCTTCGTGAAAATCGTGCTGAAGTTGCCTGTTTTCATAAAATGATTCGTATCCCTCTTCCAAACGGTGATCAACTAAATGTTTACGGTGAAACTCCCTTAAAGAAGTTGATGCTTCTGTCATGTACCCAAGCGAATAAGTGCCTGTGCAAGCAGTGCATCGCTTTTCTCGCCCATATCATGAACCCGGAGAAAGAAAAGAAAACCTTTAAAGACGTCCCCGTTGTTTGTGAATTTCCTAAGGTCTTTCCCGACGATTTACCCGGTTTACCCCCTACTCGTGATGTTGAATTCCGTATCTATTTAGTTCCCGGTGCTACTCACGTTGCTAAAGCTCCTTATCGTCTCGCACCATCAGAAATGCGCGAGCTATCTAGCCAACTTCAAGAGCTTCTTGATAAAGGTTTCATACGCCCGAGCACTTCACCTTGGGGCGCACCCGTTCTTTTTGTGAAAAAGAAAGATGGGACGTTCCGAATGTGCATCGATTATCGTGAACTTAACAAACTCACGATAAAGAACCGTTACCCTCTTCCTCGAATCGACGATTTGTTTGATCAGCTTCAAGGTGCTACTTGTTTTTCTAAGATCAATTTACGTTCCGGTTATCATCAGTTACGCGTGTTGGAAGAAGATATTCCGAAAACCGCCTTTCGTACTTGTTATAGCCATTTTGAATTCGTGGTCATGCCTTTTGGCCTCAAAAATGCACTTGCGGTCTTCATGGATTTGATGAACCGTGTGTGCAAAGCCTTCTTAGATCGTTTCGTCATTGTTTTCATCGATGATATTATTATCTACTCGAAGTCGAGATCCGAACACGCGCGCCATCTCTGTTTAGTTCTCGAACTTCTTCAAGGTAATCGCCTTTATGCTAAATTCTCCAAGTGTGAATTCTGGCTCGAAGAAGTCCAATTTCTCGGCCATATCGTTAATAGCCAAGGAATTCACGTTGACCCCTGCAAAGATTGAAGCTGATAAAGAGTTGGATTACGCTGGAGAATGCATCCGAAATCCGTTCCTTTCTTGGATTGGCGGGTTACTACCGTCGATTCATCGCAGACTTCTCTAAGATCGTCGTTCCGCTTACCGCTTTAACTCATAAGGACAAGCCTTTCATTTGGGATTCCAAACAAGAGGAAGCCTTTCATACCCTCAAGCCTATGCTATGCAACGCTCCTGTACTCGCTCTGCCCGACGGAAACAACGATTTGTTGTTTATTGCGATGCCTCTAACTTAGGTCTTGGTTATGTTCTTATGCAACGAGACAAAGTTATCGCGTATGCATCTCGACAACTCAAGATCCACGAGAAGAATTACACAACCCACGATCTCGAACTCTGTGCAGTTATTTTTGCATTAAAAATATGGCGACACTACCTTTACGGTACCAAGTGTACGGTCTTCACCGACCATAAGAGCTTACAACATATCTTTAATCAAAAGGAACTAAACACGCGCCAACGCAGATGGGTTGAACTTCTCAACGATTACGATTGTGAGATACGCTACCATCCTGGCAAAGCAAATGTCGTAGCCGATGCTCTTAGTCGACGAAGCTATGTGTATAGTGTTCGTGACTCTCAAGCTTTGAATAATCTTGAAATTCTGATTCGCTCCGCCCAATTTGCTTGTTTTAATGAGAATACCCTGCAAGAAGAAATGAAATGTGGTGCCGAAACTCAGCTCGTTGTTAAACCTAATGGTATTTATTACTATCTTGATCGTATTTGGATTCCAAGCCGTAATAATCTTCGAGAATTGCTAATGAGCGAAGCTCATAAATCCCAATACTCCATTCATCCCGGAGCCAACAAGATGTACCAGGACCTTCGTCCTAAGTATTGGTGGCCGGGCATGAAAAAGGATATCACCGTTTACGTCTCGAAGTGCTTAACTTGCTCTAAAGTTAAAGCCAAGCATCAAAGGCCCTCTGGTTTGCTCGAACAACCCGAAATCCCGATGTGGAAGTGGGAAAGCATAGCCATGGACTTCGTTACGAAACTCCCTCGCACCTCCTCTGGTCACGATAGCATTTGGGTTATTGTTGATCATCTTACTAAATCCGTACACTTTATCGCCATACGAGAAGACTTTAAGGTAGAACGATTAGAACGAATCTATACCGACGAAGTCATATGTCGACACGGAATGCCTCGTGACATCATCTCTGACCGCGATGGTCGCTTTACCTCACGTCTCTGGGAGACTTTTCAATCTGCTCTCGGTACTACGCTTAATCTCAGTACCGCTTTTCACCCTAGACCGACGGTCAGACTGAGCCCACGATTCGCACCCTCGAAGACATGCTTCATGCGTGCATCATAGATTTCGGTGGTAATTGGGATAGGCATTTACCTTTAATTGAATTCTCATACAATAATAGTTATCATACCAGCATTCGAATGGCTCCTTTTGAGGCACTGAATGGAAGAAAATGTTGATCGCCTATTGCATGGCACGAGATCGGAGAAGCACAAATCACCGGTCCCGAGCTAATTCAAGAAACGACAGATAAAATCCTCCAAATCATAGACAATCTCTTGAAAGCTCGGAGTCGCCAAAAGAGTTATGCCGATAAACGCCGCAAGCCCCTACAGTTCGAAGTAGGAGATCACGTTCTCTTAAAGGTTGCACCTTGGAAAGGAGTGATCCGCTTCGGAAAGAAAGGAAAGCTAGCGTCTCGATATGTAGGTCCCTTTAAAATTCTGGAAAGAATCGGCAAAGTGGCCTATCGACTCGAACTACCGGAAGAACTCAACAACGTGCATCCGACTTTCCACGTGTCAAACCTCAAGAAATGCCTAGCCGAAGAAAATCTCCATGTTCCCCTCGAAGATCTGCAAATCAACGAGACTCTCAATTTCGTGGAAAAGCCAGTCAAGATCATGCATTCGACTTTCCACGTGTCACTTGGGAATTGGAAAGTGATATGAAGGCTAAATATCCGCATCTCTTTGTTACGGCCACTACTTCAATTTCGAGACGAAATTTGCTAAAGTAGGGGAGACTGTAACAACTCGGAAATTCGTTGTTATTATTTTCCTTTTGTTCCGTTTGTATTTATCGTTGTACTCCGAGATTCGGTTATGAGAAAGTTTATGTTAAGATAATTATATTTTATCACAAACTATATCGCATCTAATCGCTTATTAAACGCTAATCAAACGCAATCACCAGTAACTGTGTTACTTTAATAGCCAAGTATGTTATCGTTTAATAAACACTTGTGCCATCGCATCGCTTATCTCATCGCAATCGCAACGCAATTGATTATGTTACTTTATATTACTTATATGTACGTGTGTTTTATAATTTATGGATATAATCGCTATCGCAACGCTCTCACACGCACGAATCGCCAAATCGCATTATCATATCATTTATAACGCTTAACGCTTCGCTAAAACGCTTAATATAATTATCTAATACGAACCGAATCGCCAAACGAACTCCTAACACGAAATAAATGAACAAAACTTCGCTAATAGGCCAAGTTCGGCCGAACTTGTGCATCACAAGTTCGCCCGAACTTGTCTAGGCCACCAGAATCCTTTATTTCACACCAAGTCCGCTCGAACTTGTCCTAATACTCAGGAAACAAGCAAGCTTGCTCGAACTTGTAGCAAGTTCGCCCGAACTTGATGTCTCCAGCCCATTTCTTCACCTCACCTCTAAATACTCAGCTCCTCTTCTCATTTGAACTTGCTGCAAGTTCGCCCGGAGCTCCATAAAACCGAAACCCTTTGTTTTCTAAGTAAGATTCAACCTGTTTTCAAGCTACAACAACGTTTTACAACGATTTTGCACAAGGCTTTGCCTTCGTTTTCATCAAATCTCTTCTGTTTACGAAAATCTTCATCTTTTTATACAAAACTTTTGTTTTTCACTTAGATCTATGCCTAGATTTAAGTAAAACCTTTTAAACATCGATTTCTACACAAGATTTGGACTAAATGACGTATGTTTCACTCACTTTGAAGTAGAACGAGGCGTTGTCAAGCAAGATCTCAGATCCGGAAGCACAAGGACGAAATCGTCACTTTACGCGAGATGGACTAACCCGTACGAACCATCAAGTTCGCCCGAATTAACCCGAGTTTCTGTAAAATGACTAAACTCACTCCAAAGGACCTCTCCAGCCTAAGTTTTACTCAGTGGCTTAAGGTTGGAGGGATGGACACTCGATTTCCTCAGCAAACGACGCGAAAACGCACGATTTGGATGCCAAAACAGTCAAGTTCGCTCGGAAGACATCAAGTTCGCTTGAACTTGTCACCATATTGGTGACCAAGTTCGCCCGAACTTGATCAAATTTGACAACAAATGTGCAAGTTCGCCCGAACTTGTACTCCCTTCTTTGACCAACACACAAGTTCGCCCGAACTTGTGCTCCCTTCAAGAATAATAGCACAAGTTCACCCGAACTTGTCTACTTTCCTTTCACCTGTTCACCGTTTCAGCATTTCGGAAGACTGATATTCCGTTCGCTTACAGGCTGATCCGGCGCTCTCCTCAACTCATCTCAGATCCCGTCTCTCTCCTAAAACGCACCGACTCTGAGTATACTTGAACCTCTTTTACGCTTAACGCACTTTTGGGTGTCACATATGTTCCTATATCAAATTACATCACACAAATCAAGCGCTTATTCGCAATCCCGCTTATACATGACTATACGTGAAATCTGTTGAATTGTATGTGTTACTTGATTGCTTGTACGCCACCCTTAACATGATAGTATACTAGAGGTTGACCCGCCACCGGAGGCCTGGGGTTGTTAAGGCTCGCATTTTTATTTCTCATTTATTTTCTCTTTAGGATGTGGACACTTGTTCACATGCCTCGATCAATCGCGGTTCGTTGGTTTACTTGAATCTAGTAAATGCATAGTTGACATCTCTTACGTATTGTCATGCGGTGTATGCTAAACGTTTTTATATCTATTATGTACGCAACCTGTATGCTCACTTTTACTTAATTGTATTGACGTTTTATTTTAACATATGTGGCAGGTTGAGGATATTTGTGTAACGCCTCGCGTTTCTGTACAAATTTTTACTTTTAGGAAATGCGTAAACGTAATAACTTATTAAATTTTATTATCATTATTATTACTATTTCTTTATTTATTCTTTTATAAAATAATAATAATAATAAAGATAATAGTAATAATAAAAAAATAACACGTTTTTTTTTATGAAGCTTGTAAATAAAAAACGGAATTCGTAATTGTGACCGGGCCGCTTTGTATCCTAGAAACCAGCTACCGGGCTTTAAGCCCAACACAAACCAACTCACACCCTAAATCTAACCCTAATATATAAAACACTATATACACACACACCAAAAAAAAAAAAGAAAAAACACTGGCCGCACACCCTCATCCCGGTTCCCCTTCTTTCCCTCCCACATCTCCGATCACCGAAGCAGATTTCTGGCGTCGTTTCGATGGTAAACAACCCTAAACCCTCGCCTCCTTCCCTATAACACCCTCCCTCACATGCGCTCGTCTTCTTCCTCCCTGGTTAAGCAGATTTTGGCGACAAGAGTCTCTCCGGTCGACGCAACGCACACACCGGAAACAAGCAGCCTCTCTCTCTCATCGAACCTCTCTCTCCCTCTCTCTCGTGTCTGAACGACGGCTTCGCTGCCGCGACCGCCGTCGTTGACGATGGTGATGTTGTCGTTGTTGGTTTTCCGACGGCAACAAAGGGGCGATGGCTGTGTCGTGGTGCACGACCCCACTGACCAAGGTGGTTCCGACAGGAACGGTGGTGGTGGTGACCACCGCCGCCGGCGACTGTGATGGTCGACGGCTCAGTTCGGGTCAGTCATCACCGGATCAACGCGGTCGTCTCAGCTCAGGTACGTGTCATGGATTACTCAGTTAAGATTCGAGTTTGTTTCCGATCGGGTTTGTCTCAGCTCAGTTTAGATCTGGTTTGGTTAGAGTTTTGGCTCTGATGTGGTTCGAGTCAACCCAAGTCAACTGGGTAGTCTCATATCGTGTCAACGTCAGTCAATAGCAGACTTGGTTCGGTTTCGATTCGAGTCAAATCTGGTCAACTGTGGTAAATTCTAACGCCTTGAAGCTTATCATATTACCATTGTTAATGTTATTTTAATCGTAAATCGACTTTACGTATCATGTAACAAAATATACATATATAAGTTATATCGACACGTTTTGTTATTATTGTTTATATAATTACTGTTTTGGTTCATAAGACATTAATTACCTGAACCATACACTAATCGTGTCTTCATAACTCGTATAGATGAATATATATATTGTTTTCGCATATTGTTGTTTGGTTTTGGAATATAAACCTCGACACATTATATGTTTGTGGGGATCATCCAAATAACCCAGAGAAACTCTGGCCGTTTTTCGTTAGAATCCTCAAAATAAAACGCGCTAAATAATAAAACGAGTCTATCGGGTCGATGAACTTTTAATAATATATATATATTTACATATGTATATATGTATGTGTTGTGTTATATATTATATATAAATTATAATTATTCTAAAACACATTTCATTGCTTACGTGTACTCATGTATGATGACCCCGACATCCGCCGTCAACTCTTCCACTCCTCGCGGACGTTCCAAGGGAAGCTTTGCTAAAAGGTGAGCATACTCGACCCCTTTTTACACTTTAACGCATTTTGGGGTGCAACATGTATAAATTACAAAATTTATTTTTAACAAGATTAAATGTGTTCCCAATACCAAACAGGTTATCAATTACGCTTGTGTGAATTATATGTGTTAGATTAAACTCGTTTATACATGCTACTTGTTACGTTTGAGTTGTTTATGCTTATTAGTTTTAATTTGTATTCTCACGACATTGTTATGATTATGATAATATGCATGCTAGTTAAGGAATTCAATTATATGCTATTATTATGTGAGAGTCGTCTACATATATATGCGATTCAGCTTTATTATACTCCCGTCATGATTGAAATAAACTCTTACACTTAGATTTTATTTTCAAACTTGTATGTTCACCAATACTTTTGTATTGATCTACGCTTTTAATACATGTTGCAGGAAAGCTGATGATGCAAGAAATCTAGTAGGATTGCCTAGATACACACTTAAAACTTTAAATGTTTATTGTACTGTATCTTATTTCAAACATGTATTTCGTTTCAATATCTTGTATTAAATCGTTATCAATGAAGTGAAATTATATTTGTTATGTGTCGTGATTTAAATTTTCTATTAATTGATTTAAACTATGTAAAGAAGGAAATTATTAAACACTTGACACAATTAGCGTTATGAAGCCTCTTGCAATCTCGTTTTCGTCTCATCCCGATGTTTCCGTCATCGGTTGGGGTGTGACAATTTGCTACTGATGCTTAGATTTAGGATTTGCCTTAGAATATCATGTAATAAATCTAGGGGAGATCGAACTTGATATGTATTAAGAGATATTATGTTTTGTAATGATTAAACGTGAAATGTTGGTTGATTATATGGGAAAGTAACTGTTTAAGATATTGTCATGTTAGTCATTATGGAATTTCTCTTGAGAAAATCTGGTTCGCCTAGTGCCGCGCCCCGATATTTCCGCCATCGGTTGAGGTGTGACAGGTGTGACTAATAATTATGTAAAGCCACATGAAATTTTATAATTTTAAGTGTGACTGTTGACTAACCTTTAGCCACACATAATATTCTTTTCTTGTGACATTTAGTATCATTTTGTCACAAACAAAAAACAAAGTGACTACGGTAAGGCTAATGGTTATATATAGCTACACGAAATTTAGTTATTATAAGTGTGACCACTGCTTAAGCTTTGGTCACACGTATTTACTATGGTTTTATGTAGCCATTTTAATCATTTTATTTTCATTTTTTGATAAAATAAAACAGTTGTAAACATAAGAAAAACCTAAAACCAAATGATATTAACAATAATAAACCAAAATTCATACATAAGTTTTCAACTTAAGTACTAATAACAAACTTCTAATGATATCTATCTACAAAAGTTGAAATAAGATTGACAATACACATAAACTAAAAACTATTTATAGGTTGTTTTCTTCATGTTGTTTTCGTCATGTCTATATACTCAGTGCTTTTCGACTTGAACTTGCTGCAAAAACTATTATCAGATAATAGAACATGGCATATCTTAAGCACTTTTTATTAACACCATATTGCGTTCGTGTTCTTTGTGATTGGTAAATGTTCATCGTAAGTGCATCTTGAAAAATCCAGATTTCTCACAACGCGTGGTCCTACCGGAAACTTGTTCGCCTTTGGGCTAATATCCTGCAACAACTGATTTGTTTTAGTATTCGATCTAATGATAGGTTCGGTTAAAGATAAGATGCGAGTAAAGGATAGCAGGTGAAATATTTTATTAGCTCATTTCTAGATCATTTTTAGGAAGCCAGGACTTTAGTCGAATTAGGTTCTGTTATTAACTTCCTGTTGCGTTCGGTTCTTTGTGATTGGTAAATGTTCATCGTAAGTGCATCTTGAATAATCCAGATTTCTCACCACGCGTGGTCCTATCGGCAACTTGTTCGCCTTTGGGCGAATATCCAACAACAACTGATTTGTTTTAGTTTTCGATCTAATGATAGGTTCGGTTAAAGATAAGATGCGAGTCAAGTACCTGATGAAGGATAACAAGTGAAATATTTTATTAGCCCTTTTCTTTAAAACTTTTGTTGAATCATGTACAATACTTAAACATTAGCAATCATTCCATATCATTGTATCTTTACACTTCTTGTCTTAAATATTACTTTAGGAGCTAACGTTAGATACACATACAATCATTAACTTCGGCCAAGCCAACTGTAGCTGATTATAAAGCTATAGGTCTGACAAACCCATCCAGCATTTTAGGGATGATTGAAACAAAATACGTTAAAATTTTGGTTAACTCATGGAGTTGAACCTGATTAGTCACTGGGTTGACTATACACCCCATTTGTTCCAAAGTATTTGCTTTCACAAGATAGTTCTTGATAAAGTTTGACATGGTAATTGCTTAACTTATTATTCTTATGCAAACTTATGTATGCTCACCTACTATTCCTAGTTGAACCTTTCATTTTCCACATGTCTTAGGAAGCAATGCATGAAGCTTATCAGAATATAACATCTAGGAGGCCTTGGATTAGTTTTAAATTTTAATTGGAAATAGTTGTTTATTGGATTGCCTATGTTATTTGGATGATATTTAATTTGGATTTTTTTTAACATTGTTGAACCTTTAGTTTCGTCATGAACGAATGACAATTTGGATTAATTCCTGAAGTTCACTTTGTTATGTAGGTTGATGCGACAATATCAAAATCAGAAAGTTGTGCAGCTTCAGAAACAAAAGTTACATGATCTGGATTCTCAAAGATAAAGTTAGAATTAAAAAAAGGGTCAAACGTCTTACGATGACTTCTTGATTATAGTTAATCAACAATAGAATCTGGCAACTTATTAATATTTCATAGTTCACAGCTCACTCAAATGATTTTTTTTAAATGTAAGGGATTTGATTATGATGTACCCCAGAATTTCTAAATTATCATTCTAATGTGAATTTTTGTTACTCATCACCACCTTCTTATCCAACTTTGCTTTGGTTCTTTGACCTTTTGACCCAAATCCAGATGCCAAATATTACAGTCTTATTTTCTTCAGTTTGTTTTCTATATCCAAAGTGTGTTAAGATCATGAGTGTTTTTTTTTATCCAACAACAATCATGTTTTGGAGTGTTTCATTAAAGTCGATCAAATTCTATTTGTATAAAAGAACCAATAAACTTTCATTATTTGTTTCAATATATGTTGTTGCAACGACACCGCATAGACAAAACGATTGATAAACTAACAGAGGACGAATACAACAATGTAAATTGTCGATTCTGCCGCGCGGGTTCCCCACTAGTAACTATATTGTTCTAAACATATTCGGGCTAACATCGTAAATTAAAATTTTAAGAATAATTGTACTAATGATAGTAGGGGGACAATATCAAGTACCTAAATTACACCAACTAATGAGGGACAACTATCTCATTTTTTACAAAATCCAACCCAAAGTACCCAAATGTATAGAGACACAACCCAAACCCGTGAGCCCTACCCGCATGTTAAATGACCAACGTTTAACTCACAACCCAATTCAGTAAGATATACTTGAACCCCTACCCTTAGCCTTACCGCACGCCTTGTGGTGGTATAGCCACACAACCCGGGCAAACCGAAGGTTCCAAGTACCATAACATCGTTATTTGGTGTTTGTAAAATAAATATACTAAATGTGAAAAATAAAACATGAATATAAGATTATATGATTTATTAAAAAAATGTTAGAATATTCAAGTCATATATAATGATTATTACTATTTACAATATTTACCCTATATTAATTTCCTCTCATAAAGAACACTATTCTTTTTTCTTTTAACCTTTTTATTATTATTTTTTTTTACTTTTTACCTTTTACACTTTCAACCCTTTTCATCTTTTACATAGCCCTCATAGTTTTTATCTTTTACACTTTTAACACTATAGTTTTCATCTTTTACATATTTATCACAAACATTTTCTATTTTTAACCCTAACACTTTTTCACATTCAACTTTGGTCCCCTGTACTTTACATCTTTTACAAATTGTCGTTTTACGACTCGTTCTATATTTTGCGAGTTAACACGCTGCGGTAGGCGTGTGTGGTTCAACGTTTTTACATCTACTTTTTACGGTTTAACGGCTCCCTCGAAACTCGCGGGTCTTATTCTTTTCTATGTTTTACTTTCTTGGTTTAATTTTTGCGAGTTAACAAGCCGTAATATGCATGCGTGGTTCATCATTTTCACGTTTACTTTTTGTTCGGCTTAAAGCCCCGGTAATAGATACTAGTTATATAAATATAAAAAAGTCTATCGATTTTTGGTATGCATACTATACATTTTTAAGCAAAATCATTATAAAGTTAATCATGCAAATAGAATTGTCTATGTTTCATTCATCGACACAAACAATAATGCGTGATTCTATAGTTTTCTTTTGACCAAATCTGACAGGGAATTATTGTTATTTTCAAAGGAGTAAAAATGTGTATAATTAAATCCTAACGATCTTTAATCTTTCTTTATTTTTAGTTAATAAGGCATAATGATTTTTTTTCCTGGATTGATCTGCTTTCAGGGGCGTCATGATATGATCTCCATGTTTAGCTTTATTCCATTATCTCTATGTTCACCTTTATTCCCACATTTCCAGTCACACGTTTCCAATATTTCATGTATTTAAGTTAGTCTTTGCATTATGGAATGGAGCAAGAAGAAAATTGCAGCAAACTTATATTTTGTTTCTAATTACTTTCCGTTCATTACTTTTATATTTTTGGGAGACCGCCGATCTCGAATCCGGTACGCAACAGGAAAAAAATGGTTGTTACTTTATTTCATTTCATAATTCTGGTTACAACACATATTCCTAATATAGCTAGTTATAATTGACTTTCTTTGACTTCTAATTAACTATTACTAGGAAAATTCTACCGCGCGGTATTTATTCGGTTTAGTACACTCCCGTGACTTAATATAACAACCGAAAGAAAAACCCAAAACGTAAAGTCATATATGACCAAATAACAACTAAAAGATAAACCCAAAAAGTAAAGTCATATGACCAAATAACAACCAAAAGATTAGACCCACCAAATTAAGGGCATGTTTGGCTAAGCTCTTAAAACTCCTTATTGACTTTTTGGAAAAGTCAGGATAAAGTAACTTTTTGGAAAAGTCACTTTTCCCCTCATATACATCCTCATTGCCAAACAAACTTTTTAAAACTTATGACTTTTCAAAAAATCAATAAGTCAATAAGTTGTTTTAAAAAACTTAGCCAAACATGCCCTAAGTCATAACATGACCAAAAATGTTGTTGACACATGTGAATCAGTCAAAAACTCTAAGAAAATATTGGCAAAAGATTAGACCCAACAAATTAAGTCATAATATGACAAAAAATGTGGTTGACACATGTTAATCAGTCAAAAATTATAAAAAGAAATTGGTAACAGTTTCCGTAGTACTGGATTTGACGTGATGTCGATATTGTTTGGACGGTATTAGTTCCACGCACCACAATACGGATATGTTACCCACAATAATGATATCTTAAGAAAAAAACTATAACGAAGTTGTTCTACCTTGGTTTCCAAGCCTTTTAATGACGGATTGAGTTAGCTCATAAAAGAACAAATTATTTAAACAACTTTTTCTTTCTAGTTATCATAAAAGAGAAAATCATAAGTTTTCTTCAACTAACTCGTAACGTTTCTTATTTTATATTAGTTTTTAAGCTAACTATACCTTTGTAGCAATATTTGAAATTACCACCGAATTTATATACTTCATGTGATCTATTCTTTTAGAAACAGATGTACAATCCAATTCAAAATAATTTTTGCCCTTCCATTTCCCTTGGGCAACACCTTTCTCCTTCCAAAAATAAATGATTTTATTATTGTTAAAACCATGTGATGGGAAAACAAAGATTGTACTTGGAATACTCCTGCAATCACAATCACAACCACAACCACATACACAGTTTCATCTCTCTCCCATCCTAACAGCCAATTGAACCCATCACCAGCACACCAACCATCGAATCCTTCTCCCAACCAATGCTTCCCCCCCGAAGAAAATAGAACACGGATGAGGTTGACATGACACCCTGAGTTCTTTGGTGCTGTTGCTGCTTCAAACAAATCACTGCCTAGATGAAGGACACATGACAAGTGCAAAAAAGTAATCATTTTTATGTGAAAATTGACTGAAAAAGAGATAGATGAGTCAGAAGATGAGTCAGGGAACATGTGTGATGAGGAGATCACCTCTATCTCCACCAATTATAAGCTAGAACCACCCATCCCAACCAATCATGACTGACGCTGATGAACTATTCATCATCCCTCCTCAACCATATATATAAAATTCCAACTAATTAAGTGACGACGAGGGTCCTGGATTGGGCTCTCTCGTCTGGGCTTATTGTCCCCAACCAAGTGTTGGGCCCAAGCCCATAACAACTTTCTTGTTTGTGCTGGGTCCAAAAGGCTAAAACCAAGTAAGAACATCTGATTTTCACGCTCACACTTTTTGTACCAAATGCACAAGTGACATGACCACTCTCCTTCGTTAAATGCTCCCGGCTACCCTGACCTCTTGACCATGTGAAAGTATGGTCATTCCTTAAGGATTAAGCATGCATCAATTGCACGAATCCTAGAAGATCCTATAAGGGAGACAACCTTCTGGACAATACCTAGAAAATCCCATTGTCCAGAGAGACATTCGAATGGTCTTCTGCAAGGAAAGGCCCACCTCGTACGGTGAGTTTTGACCATAGAAGCACAAGGGAAGATCATCACCAAGGTAAGTTATCAAAGGATCCCTACTTAGAACTAGGATTAGCTCTCATTGAATACATACATTCAATACTTCAAGTCGACCAAGAACATTTCGACCACTTTAATATTTGCATTATACGTTATTGATGTGTACTAAAAAATTGGACCAAGTTTTAAAAGATGGAATTAACTAATAACTACACAAAAAAGACAAGTGTACCAAACATGTATAGTATAGAAAGCAAGACCGAGTATCGAACCTAGGGACTTTAATTTAGCAACTCTAAAACTCGACCTAGACTGGATTAATAGGCTAAAGTTGATTTGGTTTTTGATTGTGATTTCTAATTAAGTAATACCCTAAAATTAACCTAATGAAAACACAAACAAAGATGAGAGAAAAGAACACGAAAGAGTGAAATCGGTAATGATGAACAAACTACCTAGGCAAAAATCCCTAATCACATGCAAGACTTCTATGGTTGACAATTACCAAGTTCTCTGATTTTAGACCTACTACCTTCTCGGTGGAAAAGGTAAATCATATAGTAATTAGACAAGATGAATGTGACCCACAAACAAAAGCCTAAGAACTGAAATATGACGTGCAATCATACAATGAATGAAGTGCTAGATAGAAACAACTCGACCTATCGAAACTGATTCACACAACTAAAGACATGAAAAAGCACACACTTAACACTTTTTTAGTTGTGAGCTAGTTATAAATTGATATACTGAAAACCTAGAACCACCTAGACGCAAATAAGTAGGAAGACCTCAAGTTATCAAGTGCCTAACACTACCAAACAACGACTAGACAAACCCTAGCAACCCCAAATCATATCTCTAATCAAAGGGGGTTGGATGCGCACTTATGTCTACTGATATTTACTGATTAGTTAACCTATATTATCTCTAATGATAGGGTTAAAGCGATAATTGGCCGGATTGACATGTTAACTAATAATTTTATGGTGAATTTTTTCTTTACAAACACATCAATAATGACAACCAACCAATAATAATCAGAAAATAATAGCATACATGATCAAAATCAGCAACAATAAGAACTATTTTAAATCAAAACACAAGAACTTGATAAAAATCAAACCGAATAAAAGTAAAAAATGCAAATAGTTCATCAAAACCTAGATAGTTGTGAAATTTTAGCCTCTAATCATGTTTGTAATATCAAAACTCAGTTTGTAACATAGTGTTCATCAACTCAAAAATCAAAGAAAGCAAGAAGCTTTATCAAATCTAGCCGATTTGCAACTTGAATCTTCAAAGTTTGATGAGGAATTGAATGACATATAATTGGATGGAGGTTTTGAACTCCAAAAATCGTCCTTGGGAAGTGGAAAATGACTAGGGTTGAAGTTCCTTTCGTTTGGGATTGAAGATATCTTTAAATAGGGTGAAAACCCACATTTTTGCATGTATATCTGCTTCCTGGCGCAAGGTTGTGCCCCTGATTGGTTTCATTTATATTGCGCTAGAATTGGCACAAGGTTGCGCCAGACTGGCTCCACCTTGTGTTAGTCCTTGGTTTCTTTGCCTTTTTCGTGTTTTTTCAACTCCCGTTTTGCGTGTAAGCTTCCAATCCTTTATAATGCTTCCCAAAAACCTCCTGTTAAACTCTTTTTCAGTTCCTTTTCCTACCGGGACCTGCATTTAACCAAACTCGTCATATATACACTAAGGGGCAGGATTTAGAGAAAACGGTTTAAAGTGTGAAAACGGTGAGAATGGCCATCAGCTGTTGGATCAAAACAATCAATGGATTAGATTGGCACGGTGGTGTTTTCGTAAATAACATGAAATTTAGAACGTAGACGCGCTTCATTAAGGGCAAAAAGGTAAATGCACACATACAAAACCCATACAACACAGGACCAAAACATATAACTGCCAGAGAAACCTCCCACAATTCCATCGAAAACGCGAACCCTAAAAGATTATGGCGTCGAACCGTCAAACAAGATCCAGAAGCAACAAACACAGTAAGTTAACTTCGATTAACATTATACTAGTTAAATGATGTTTTAGGCGTTTTACATTTATCATTAATTGCAGTTTCCATGAATGAGGAATCCGGGGAGTCGCCTGCTCCAAAACGCCAAAAAACCAGTGAGCAGAAGAAAACAGGCAAACACGATACAGATGGTTATTTTTTTATAAATTTCATATATCATGTAATATACTTTGATAGTTTGTTTCTGAACACCAAATAAAATGAATCGTTATGATATGTTTTGATTGTATGAGAACACCAAATTACTTGCATCATTTGTATTATTAAAACGCCATGAAATGCCCGTTGTTGTCTATACTGTACTGGTTCTATAAATCTTTTTTTTGGTACTAAAACGCCGTTAAAAAAGCATAAAACGCCATAATGAAGCGCCATAAAATTAAAAAAAACTTGTTTTTATAATTAACAAACTAATCAGATTTGCAAAACAAAAAGGTCTAAAACGCCATTAACAACTTATATATAATGAAACCAAAGATAACGCCATATATTTGGCAACGTTGAAGGAATGAAGACATTTTTCATAAAAAAATTGCTTTGAAAACAAATAGACATTAAAACGCCATGGAAATAATGATAACGCCATCTTTTAAGCGGGTTGAATAATACAATCGTACCCCGCGTACCATTTAGCGCGCCCATGCCACGTGTTAGGCCAGGATCCGTTCTCACCGTTCTAAAACTTCAAATCGTTTTCTCCTGATCCCATTTCTATACACTAAATCCCTATAAAACGATACAAAAATATACAAAATGTACATGATAAAAGCATGTGTTTTCCAACACATCCGTTATTCTCCCAGGAAAAGTATCTTATTCTCACGCTGGAGCTTGGTCAGGATCCCCCATCCCCAGGCTCAGTCTCTTGTTTTGTAGGTGGATTCCAGTAGATAGGCTTGTAAACGAACACGAACATAGGCATGTTCTGTTCGTTCACTTCACTTTAACCGAACACGAACATGAACATATAATCGAACACATTTTTTGTTCATGTTCGTTCATTAAGAAATTGGGTATGTTCGTGCTCGTTTATGTTCGTTCGTGCATGAACGAACATTTCACGAACATAAACGAACACAAATGCACATAAACAAAAAAAATTAACTGAACATATTAGAATAAACATAAACAAACATAAATTAATATGATTGAACAAATATAAACTGACACAAATGAACGTAATTGAATAAATATAAACAAACACAATTTAACATTAGCGAACACAAACAAACAAGTCTAATACAATACAGTTTATCCAAAAACACATCTAAATTAGGGTTCATAGATACTAAATTTAAGTAGTTTTTATATAAATATTGGTGGGCTCAATTTGCGTCAGATAATTATAGTAGATGACTTAAATATTTCTTTGGAAAACTACACGTTTTGTCCTTTATCTTAACATCATTTTCAGGCGGTGTCCTCTTCAACGAATTTGACAGGTTTCGCACTTTACACAGAATTTTGTTGCACATTTTGTCCTTTAACCCTAACCCAGTTAGATTTTTTTTTGGTAAATCTAGTCATGTGAGTTGCATATGTGGGTGATTTTGTCAATTTACTCTCATCTCTGTTTCTCCCTAAAAAAACATCACCCTTATCACCACCACAACACCCACCTTCATTGCCACCACCCCACAAGACTTCCGCCACTACCAGACCTTTACTGCCACTGCTCACACCACCACCCCTGCCATTCCAGCACAAAACCACCACCCATACAGCCTTCACCCACCACCACCATGAGTAACCACTAATCAACCAACCTGCCATCAAACCCTCGCCACAACCTCCCACCTGAAACCCCTGTCGACTTCCCCTCCGGAAACCCCCATCGCACCTAAACCCTTCTGTCTCCTCTCACCTTTCTCTCCCACCGGTGAAATCAACACAAAACCCTAGCCGTTCATGGTGAATCAACAAATCACAAAACTCACAGATCTAAGAAATTGGCAAAATCCGAATGGTTTTAATTTGGTGGGGGATCTATTGTTTTTTGATCTTATGGTTATATAGTAGAGGGTGAGTCGGAATGAAACTAATGGCGGTGAGGAAGGGATCCAGAATTGAGATTGAAGTGGGGAAGGAGCCAGAGCCGGAGTTGGGCGGTGGTTGTAGCCGGAGATCTAGTTGCTCTGACAAGCGCTACTAGGGTGAGTAGTCGTAGTGGTGGGGTGAGTGGTGGTGTATTGTTCGTGTGGGTGGAGGGTGGTGGTTAGACTAGCTGACATAGAGGGTGGGGACAATGGCAGATGGTGTGGGTGGGGGACGGTGGGCGGCAGCGGCGACGACGTGTAGGGAGAAGGGTGGCGGTCATGACGGTGATAGGGAAGGTGGGGAGTGTGACATGGGTGAAGGCTAAGGTGGTGGCGGATGGTTGTAGTGGTAGATGAAGGTTGAGAGAGAGAAAGAAAGAGTATTGTCTGCGTTTATAGAGAGATAGAGATTTTTTAATTTAAAAAAATGTTATTAGTTTTTTAAAATTCTTTTTGTTATATTTATTAAAAAGATTTATAAAAAATGGGTACAAAGACCAAACTACCCCTGTTTGACCAGATTTAACAAAAAAATCTAACTGGGTTAGGGTTAAAGGACAAAACGTGCAACAAAATTCCTGATAAAATACAAAACCTGTCAAAATTCGTTGAAAATGACATCGCCTGAAAAATGGTGTTAAGATAAAGGACAAAACATGTAATTTTTCCTATTTCTTTCGTTCGGCCCTTTTGGGTTATTTAAGTCAGCCGTAAACTTTGACCTGTTGCAACCGAAATTAATTGGTCCAGGTCTAGCCCATCACATTATTAACCCCATTCATGTTAGAGATGGGCATAAAAACCGGTTCCGAACCCGAACCGGTAGAACCGAACTGGAACCGGGTCCAGTTCCTACCCGACATTAAGTAGAACCGGTTCCGGGTTCAAAATACCCGTTGGTTCCAACCCGGTTCCACAATTTTACCATTTGAATCGGGTCGTACCCGGTTCCTACTAGTACCCGGAAATTCAGTTCTAGAAGGAACCGGTTATACCCGTTAAAATGTTACCGTTGGAACCGGTTATACCCGTTATAATGTTGCTGTTGGAACCGGTTATAGCCGTTAAAATGTTACCGTTGGAACCGGTTCCTGACTGTTGGAACCGATTCTATATATATTGTTTAGAAATCTATTGTTTAGCACACAATTTCTCATATCTATTATTCTTGTTACATTTCTTTCTTGTTCTTTTTCACATTCTAATCAACAAATGGCCTCAAAGAGTTTCAAAAACGCAAATTCCCAATCCGTTAACAATGTTCCTCAAGATCAATCGGTTCCATATGTGGTTGGAACATTGTCTCATAATCGCAGTAAGGAAGTTTGGAGCAATTGGAAGTTGGTCGAGATGAGTGACGGCTCGCAAAAAGCTCAATGTAAACATTGTGGATCGTTATTAGCCAAGGAATCAAACTCAACGTGAACGAAGCATATTAATAAGTATTGCAAAGCTTTAAAGGAAATGACATCCGGTCAAGTTCCACTATCCAAAGATGGTACCATTTTTCGTTATGAGCAAAAATTAGTATTCGCTTACTATGACCACCGAGGAGTATAGGAAATTTGATGTTTTGGCATGGTGGAAATCGAAAGAATCCGAATACCCGATTATAGCCACCATGGCTCGTGATATACTAACGGTCCAAGCTTCCACGGTAGCTTCGGAAAGTGTGTTTTCTCTTAGTGGCAGGGTTTTGTCAATTAGAAGAACAAGACTAACTCCGGAATCGCTAGAGATGGCAATATGCTTAAAGGACCATTTGGATGCCGTTGATCGTGTTCAACATAAAACTAGTCTAGAAGATGAAGTTGAGTTAGAGCATAAAATTGTTGACGAAGAGGAGGACGAAGAAGTGGAGACTAACGATTCGGACGACGATTGTACCGAGGTACCCGCACCTAAGAGAAACTCATCGGAAAGTGTTGCACCTGCCGCTAGTAAACGATCAAAGAAATAAAATCTTACTGGAACCGGTTCTGAGTAATTTTTTATTTTTTTTTTGTAACCGGTTAATTTTTTTTATATATTGTAACCGATTAATTTGTTTTTTAATTTTAACCGATTATTGTTACTATTTTTATTTATCAATGTAACTAATAATAAAAATAAAAAATAACAAACACAATAGAAAGAAACATTACACAAACTTTATTAAAACACCAACGGTAACATTTATCAGGAACCGGTAAGTAGGAAGGGGTTTATATAAAAAAAAAACGATTTTTTAATCAGGAACTGGTTCCAACGGTAACATTTTATCAGGAACCGGTTCTGAACAGTAAAAGTCAGGTTTTGACTGTCAGGAACCGGTTCTGAACAGTAAAAGTCAGGTTTTGACTGTTAGGAACCGGTTCCCAACACTATCAGAAACCGGTTCCGCACCATACCCAGTTCCACACCATACCCGGTTCCATAATACCCGTACCCGGTTCTACACGGTTCCATATTCTTGGGTGTGAACCCGGGTAGGAACTGGACCCGGTTCCACACCATACCCGGTTCCAATGACATCTAAGCAGAACCGGGTCCGGGTTGGAACCGGTTCCATCTCTAATTCATGTCTCAGTCCCGTACACTCCATCGACCCAACTTGAAGCCCACTAGTTCCATTATTGGATCCCAGATCATGACCCACTGACCCATGAATATGCTTTGGTAGTGGCAAATTCTCTTTTTATTCTTTTTTTTTTTTGAAAATCACAGAACTTGTTTTCATAGACATCGTGAATATCTTGCCCCATGTAGGCAGGGTAAAAAACTGAAATCCTAACCAAAACCGAAGCAAAAAAGACGATCCAAATTCTTATTTGTATATATGGTTTGGCTCTAGCCGAATCTGAATTACTTATTCAGATTGGATTCGAATACTAAAATAAGCTTTAACATGTTTGTTTAAGGGAATGACCCACTAGCCCAACCCATGATTAAAACTTAAGTCTAACCCATGAATTAAAACATTAATCTAATTAGCTAAACATATAAACTCTGAACCTTAAAGGCCTAAACTACTCGGTTCTCATTCCTAATCCCGGCACTGTCGTCACAACACTGTCCGACACTCTAACGCTACAAGAGGTTTCAACCTTTCCCTTTTTTATCGATTAATTCCAATGTATGTTGAGTTTTTATTTTTCAACAACTCAAGAATCCAAGAAGGTATCGTCATCAATTTTATTTATTACGTTGATTTGTTGGATTACTTGTTGAGTTTTTCTCAACGATTCTAGTGATTCAAGACTCCAATAAGGTATCCTCATCAATTAATTCCGACGCTACTCGTTCACTCTTATTTTATCTAATAATTCAAATGACGTTTGAAGGTATCCTCATCAATTACTTTTACACTTTTCTATGGTATGTTTTTAATCATTTTGATTTGTTATGTTATCGAATTGTTGAAATTTAAGGATTTGAGATGTTTTTAGATGACTTTGTAACTAATTTGATTCAAATTGGGTTGTTATTGTTATTCGAATTATTCGGTTTAATTCGAATTGGATTTTGGACAAGGTTCTAAAATTTTCAAGTCCGCACAATCCGATCCGATTAAACCGAAAAACCGTTGACCGATCCGATGTACACTCCTAGTATCGTTGGTTAAACCGACTAGGATCAACGGGTTCATTATCATATTTCTTCGATTTCATATTCATAACTACATTTTGATGTCTCGATTGAGTTACTAAATTTAGTAAAATGTTTCAGTTTTCTCATTTACCAATAACTAAGCATAAGGTTTTTATCATAATTCTTCCCATTCTGACGGTTTTATATGCTACTCGACGTTACGTTACTTTAAATCTTCCTTTGCTACCTTTGACTTTCAACCTTTATAGTTATGGTGATTTTTGTTTTGCATTTTTCTTAATACTAATTGTTGGTGGTGAACAGTGTGGGTGTAAACGAGTCGAGCTAAGCTCAGACTAGCCTAAGTTGGAGCTCGACTAATTTACTATATGTTTACACCTCTATTTCTTAAGCTCGAGCTCGCCTCATTTGTTGCTCAATTTCTAATGTTCGAGTTTGGCTTGTGTGTAGCTTTTCAAGCTTGAGCATGACTCTTGTTCGACTCGTTTATTATTCATTAGTTATATTATTTTATAAATACTCAAGTTATAATTTTATACAATAGGATTTCATTTTCTTAACATAGTTTTGTGTATTATTATTATTATTATTATTATCATCATCATCATCGTTATCGTTATAGTTAGCGTCAACGTTATCGTTATTACTACTACGTAAAGTTCGATATGTGAAGCAAATATTCGGTTGGACTCGATTATCAACTATTTAAATGGGCGTCAATATAAGCTCGTTCGTTGCTTGCTTTTAGCAAGGTGACCCTAGTGGCTTATGAAAGACTCAATTTGTTCACAGCACTAGCAGTGACAACATCTACACCCACCAATTCAAATAACATGTTAAAAGGTTTTCGAAAAAATCAACAAGAACAGAAGTCTTTCACTGATCTATGAACGAAATCAGACGATTGTGGATTTTGTGGATCATGCATTGGGTTCGAATTTGCAGACATAACGTAAAAGAAGCCACCAAAAGTAACCAAAAATTAAAGCCGCCCACCGTGGGGCTCGAACCCACGACCACAAGGTTAAGAGCCTTGCGCTCTACCAACTGAGCTAGACGGGCTTTTGTTCTTGTTCAATATTTAATAGTTAAATACTATTTTCCGTTGTGTGTTTTTCAAAAATATAAATGAATGATATATTCCATAAAGAGTATCAGCATTAAACTGATTTAGTTACTATTTTACAAAATTCCACATACCCTTATTTTGTAACAAACTGATTTGCTTTGTGTACTAAAACTTTTAATATGTATAATGAGCATTATGAAGCAAATTCAAATAAAAATAATCGAATAATTAAGAACTAATGAAATCAATTTTTACCTTTAGATCTTGTTCTGATGAATCACTGTGGTCGGAGACAATTAGTGTGAATCATGATCATGCATCTCTTTCTTCTCGTCCGCTCCATAATAAAAGACGACAAAAATGACTTAGTTTTTTAAAACTGATTTTTCTCTATTGATAAATACGATATAGACTAATCTAACATTGCAAAAGCACCCCTAATGCACATTTTCTAGTCCTTGAGCTCAGGTGGAGAAGAGATACAGAAGATGTGGTTGAGGAGGGGGGGGGGGGGGTAGGGCATATCTGGAGCCGTTTTGACAATGAGAGAAGCAAAGCCAGGGTTGGGTGATGTGGAGCATCTGAAGCTTCATATTGTGGATGCTCTAATTAGCATATCACCCTTTTCAAATGGGTCAAACTCGTGCGCATGCATAGCATTTGGGTAACAATAATTCATTAGAACAATCATAAGGGTCGGATCTTCCTTTCGGGTTGATGTGATCCTTGTAATTAGGAATGCCAAGGTTGAATGTTTCTATTCTTTTTTGCAAAGTTATTCTTGTTTTCTTTGATGACTCACAAGCAAAAAGTTGAACATTGTGTCCAGTTCTTTGTCAGCAGCCGAGCTTTATTATTTGACAAACCTGGATGAACGAATATACTTGATTTGTTTTTTTTTGATAAGATATCCAATAGATAGAGTCATGCTACCCTTTAGAGTTATATTTGTTAATTTAATCAAACTTAATATGAATGAACAAACATATAATTTGATAATACTTGCTTCTTGATTGTGAAATTGTTTAATACATTAAACATACATAAAGTGAGTTTTTATAATCCTAATTGTGATTGACACGCCATTTAGGATACAACACAACTGTTTGACTTTGACACAATTACATACTAAAACCTAGACTCTTTACAAGTTTACATATTACTTTAAATATGCCTTTAATTCTTCAACCGATACCAATTCCATGTCCCTTTTCTCCTGTGATAAAACCTCTTCCACATCCTTTACCACGACTTTGATTATGAGAGCTTGCCATCCGAAGCTTATATTAATAATTTTCCTCTAGTTCATCTTGGCTTTTAATAGTTTCTCAAATGCTGTTATTTTACCCCTACTTATTCAAATGGCATTTTATTAACGTCTAGACGTTGCCCAATGGATGTCACAATTGATAGAAACTTCCTAGGAAGCGAGCGAGCGACTTAAGTAGCTTTCGTTTAACTGTTTTATTTTTTGGTAGTTGTCCCAATACTTGGCTCTTATGCTTCCCAACTTTCCAGCAAAAGCATGTACCGTTTCGTTTCATTCTAAAAGTTTCTAACTTGCTCCTACAGTTTGCAAATGTGCATTCTGAACCAAATTTGCTCTAAGGAATTAAACCTTAATCGAACACCATACTTCCTTTGCACATGAATATTTTGCAACTTGCATCAACACATCTTTTGGTAATGTTTGGAGGATCAGTGCTTTCGTCGTGTGGGCCTAATTATAAATCATTTCTTATGTTGAAACAACCGTTACCTAAATGCTAGATGCCCTCAAGATTTTTCCATCAGAAATAATCATTTAGTGTAATTTAATTCAGAAAATTTTGGGCACTAAAAGGCATACGTTTCCTTGCTCATGGACTGACACCACTGTGGTTTCTTCTTTCTTATCTTCTTTGTCAGTCATGCTTTCTTGCTTATCATTGATCTTGCAAAAAAACTTGTTATTTTTGCTATTGCGGATTTGATTAACTATCCAACCAACCTGCAAATTGGACTTTAATTTAGATCGACCCAGTGTACTTGATGTGCGTGTTTTTGGTGTGTTAGTTTTAGTAACTTTAGCATAATTAAATGAGTAAATTTAATAACTTTGAAACATGGTTTTTTAGTTTTAAATTTATAAAAATGATTTTTATTATTTTAGACTAAATACATACAACATGGCAGAAAACCTATCGTGTTTAGTATAGCTTAGATAAGAAACAAAGTATCATCCAAGGATACGCTTTCCCTAACCTTCCATTATTAGCTTAACCGGTTTTATTTATATATAGTTTAGTAGATTAAATAGTAATATAAGGGCACTTGGATTACTTAATATAGTTTTTTTTATTTATAAAAGAGGAAGATGATTAAATCCTCTATTTTATCTTTCAAAAAAATTGGAAGAAACTCATATTAAGGCTACCGTCTTTCCCTCAGTCTTGTCACAACATATTGATAGACCGGTTTGAAGCTTCCGACTCTATAGGCTCTTCATTCAACCATCCTTAGCCTCTCAACTAGTAAACAATATGCCAAAACAAGACTGATTTTAAAGCCATCTTAGTTTTAGTATATTCTTGTAACTTACATACAACATGGCAGAAAACCTATCGTGTATAGTATAGCTTAGATAAGAAGCAAAGTATCATCCAAGGATACGCTTCCCCTAACCTTCCATTATTATCTTAACCGGTTTTATTTATACATAGTTTAGTAGACTAAATAGTAATATAAGGGCACTTGGATTACTTACTTAATATAGTTTTTTTTATTTATAAAAGAGGAAGACGATTAAATCCTCTATTTTATCTTTTAAAAAAATTGGAAGAAACTCATATTAAGGTTACCGTCTTTCCCTCAATCTTGTCACAACATATTGATAGACCGGTTTGAAGCTTTCGACTCTATAGGCTCTTTATGCAACCATCCTTAGCCTCTCGACTAGTAAACAATATGCCACAACAAGACTGGTTTTAAGGCCATCTTAGTTTTATTATATTCTTGTAACTTACATACAACATGGCAGAAAACCTATCGTGTATAGTATAGCTTAGATAAGAAACAAAGTATCATCCAAGGATACGCTTCCCCTAACATTCCATTATTATCTTAACCGGTTTTATTTATACATAGTTTAGTAGACTAAATAGTAATATAAGGGCACTTGGATTACTTACTTAATATAGGTGTCTTTTTTTTTATAAAAGAGGAAGACGATTAAATCCTCTATTTTATCTTTTAAAAAAATTGGAAGAGACTCATGTTAAGGTTACCATCTTTCCCTCAATCTTGTCACAACATATTGATAGACCTGTTTGAAGCTTCCGGCTCTATAGGCTCTTCATTCAACCATCCTTAGCCTCTCGACTAGTAAACAATATGCCACAACAAGACTGGTTTAAGGTCATCTTAGTTTTATTATATTCTTGTAACTTACTTAGTTTGTGTAAGGTCAAGCCAACATATGGGATCACAGTTAGGACCTATTAATTACATAGGCAATTAATCTCCAAATTAGTTAAGTTACAGAATAAACAAGGTAAGTCCTCGTTTGATCGTTTTACTTTTTGATCTCTATAGTCGTAGGATATTGTTCATGACCACGCTAGATTAGTGTGTATAGTTTTTGAGATTTTTTAGACACTTTATGGTTTTATTATGAATTTTGGTCATGTTATATTACATAGATAATGATATAAAAATATGAATTTATCAAAATAAAATATCATAAATATTGATTTCGGATTTTTCTATGAAATATACAAACCATGGAATTTTTATAAATTTCATGATTTTTGGCAAAATTATTTTATAATAAAATGACTGGTTAAAATATAAAATAAATTAAGTCTTTTCCAAATTAAATTATTAACAAATACAAGATAAATATTAATTCTGGATCTATAAATTTATTGGGTAAATTTGTCCAAAATCTAAGCATTTACAAAATATGAATCTATAACATAATTAGTTTTGCGTTATTATCATAATTCGCGTTTATTATTTATTTTTACAAATATAGATTTTTTAGATGATTTATTAAAAAATTGACTAGACTTAATAATGACATAACTATTTTTATGTTACTATTACGAATTGTCATTTTAATTACAAATATCAAATTTTGTTTATGTTGGAAATTATTTTATGTATTTTAGGTAATACAAAAGCCCCCAAATCACAGTATTTATTTTATAGTTTTGTTATATTGTTTTGGTATGTTTAGTATTTTTTTTGTTATTTATATTTTAGGGTAACATTGTCTTTTGGAGTTTTCCCCCAAAATTCATGCGGTTAATTGAAGGATCAGTTAAACGTAAACACTGAGTAAATCTAACTATTCACCCTTTTTACATTTAAACTTTTGGGCTGTATAATGTGTCATATATTCGCATACTTATTCACTTTAGTATAACATTCAAAGTCAATGGGTATATTATGTATTTGTGTTGTTGTGGTCTGTTTATTTATTTATGTGAAGTCGCAGTCAATTGTATTCTAGGACGTAATTGTGGATCCACTGGCTGACCGGTTCCTCAAGGCCACGAGTTGTAGCTTGTTATCGCCACCATCGGTAGATTTGCTCTTCGGAGCTTAAGTTTTACATAGTCTCATAGTCACATAATCGCTTTATTCTCGTATTCTCATGATCGTATTATCTCATTTGGTTTGTATGAAATTATTGTTGTTTATATATTGTTACATTATTTCAACACTCGAATTGCATGTTAATATTTTCTTAAAAATAATAAACAAATTATTTTATTAAATATAGATTTACTCACCAACATTTTTGTTGACACAAAATTACTTTTTATGCATAATACAGAAAATCAGATGTGACAATATGAGGATACGAGACATTGGAGATGCCCTAGCCAAGTAAACTGGATTTTATTTTATGTTTAGTGATATTGAATGATGTATAGATTATTTAAAACTTCTATGTTATGTGACATATTAATTTTGAAAGGATTATATATTTAAATTTATAGTAGTTGCTATAAGATTTGGATAATCATCTCACTTCGATTGATAATCCACGACGGGTCGGGTGTGGACATACATGTAACTACACATATTTGAATAATATCCAGGACCTAGCCCCTAGTATAAAACCCATGTCGGCACACAATTGATCCGGTTAATAATTATATATTTTTAAGAAAAAAAGTATATTATATTTATCTCGTGAATCGAAGCATCGTTCCACAAAACCGGTAAGTCGATCACGACCAAATAAATACTTATCTTTTAAAATCACAAATATATTTTCCGTGTTCGATAGATTGTCGAAAATAATATCTTTAATATTTTTTGTTTATTTATGGAAGAGTTGATTACATAGTTAGTCCCTGTTGTTTGCACAAAGTAACATACTTAGGTACTAATAGTTTAAAATCACATTCTAGCGTATTAACTTTTCATTTTGTAACAGTTGGAGGTATTAACGTTAATGTTTGTTAAACTATTAGTACCTAAGTATGTTATTTTGTGCAAACCACGGGACTAACTATGTTAATACTCTAGAAGTTAATACCCCCAAACGTTACAAAATGAAAAATTAATACCCTAGAAGGTGATTTTAAACTATTAGTACCAAAGTATGTTATTTTGTGCAAACTACAGGGACTAACAATGTAATTAACTCTTTACGGAAAGCCTAATCGTTGTCACGAATGTTTTGCTCATCATTCATGTATATGTATACGTACGAGTATATATATATATATATATATATATTAATACACATACATACACACACCTTTTCAATCAATGAACATGTATCACGTAATACACACACATATATACTACATACAAGTCCGTATCCGCTAATCGTATTAAAAAATATATAATTACATATATTTTTATATATTCTTAGCACTTCGCACTTAGCCAAATAATCGATTTTCATTTTCGAATCGTGGATTCGTGAATAATTCTCAAAATGACTTAATAACCTTTTTCCGGAAAATATATTTCAAAAAATATATTTATTTAGTACGACAACGTAAAATATTCTTAATCTTTCCTAAACATCAAGACTTGGCCATTTTTTAAAACCCAACTTTCGTCGAAACGCCACATTTTATACTAAAGAAACTCACATATTTCAAAAACCATTTTTTACACAAAACCATGTCTTGATTAATTTTTACTAAATCCTTCTTTTAACCACTAAATTTGTTACCAAAAACCCTTGGTGATCTTAACATGATTATCAAGTCATAATATTACAAGATTAACTTGTATTATGTTAAAATACCATTTTAACTTTCCCAAATCATCACTTTAGTAAACCCTTTTCACCATTTTTATTATGTTGAACTATATTTTAGTTAAAATAAATTTAACATATAAAACACGTAGAAATCCCTTTTAACACTTTCAAAAACTCTAACTTCCCAAGCTTTACCACTAAACATGTTTAACTTGTATTTTTAACATAATCACCTCATCACATCATCCAACATCATCAACACTTTCAACTAGTTCCATAACTATATATATATATATATATATATATATATATATATATATATATATATATATATATATATATATATATATATATACTTATAAAAACTCTACTTTTATCAAGAATACTATCATGAAAAATTCATCTTCAAACAGTAACCCTCATGTTTCATACACAAGCAAACACGTGTAATCACTTTTAACACAAAAAACATGAGTGAAAAACATGTATACTTATGTATCACTTCAAGATTATCACTAAACCACCAACAATTCTTAAAATATAATTTGCTTTACTAAACATCATCAAGTGCTTAAACAAACTTATTGGTGCCATTTTCTACACTAATATAACTTAAAATAAAGTGTTAAGAGTTTCTTACTACTATCCCAGACTAGGGAAGATAACCTTGAAAAAAATTAGAAGAAAGGAGTTCTAAACTTGAATGCGCAAGCTCCCTTGATGATCCAAGCACCTAGTGTCACTTTAGGCAATACTTAGATACCCTTGTTTTGTTTGAAATAGATGAGAAAATGGAAGGTGATAGGGGTGGTCTTTGGGCTGTGAGCAAGAAGAGAGAAAGGGAGGTTTGAGATGGTTTTTTTTTCTAAGTGTAGAAATGTAAGAATGAATTTTTAAGTCTTGTATCTCCTTATCTTTCAAACTATAAATATCTCACTAAATCAAAGATGACCATGTTTACATGAACTACACTCAACAAAGCATGGTGAGATTGTGTGTATAAGTCTTTAGTATGAAAATACCTGCCAAGACATAATTATTGTACATCTTATAAAATTTAAGTGTCATACCCCTTCATCCAATTCAACAAGCCAAAGAAAAGAGCATGAAGGGGGGGGGGGGGGGGGGGGTACGACCCACTTGTCTAAGGATTTGATTAAGTATGTCTTTAGTTACAATAATGTCAAATCACCACTAATACTTGTAGTTAAGGGTCATTAGAGTAATTAGGACCCTAATTAGGTGCTAACTCACTAATCATCATTAGTTAGTTCACTAGGCCTTACTTTGTTGGTGATTCGATGTAAATCGGCTCTTCTTTATGCTAATTGTTCGGCTAAGGAACATTTACGCAATAAAAATCGGGATTTATTAATTTAACCTCCATGACATCTCTTATCCCTTAACACACCAAATACTAATGTACATCGTTTATTGATCACATAATTGTATTCGTTTGGTGAAAATTGTAAGTTTCGACGTTAAAACAGACTAAAAATAATATCCGTGCGATATATTGTATAATTGAGACATTTACTTATCCAAAAGAGTTTTTATCTAGCATTCACATCAAACACATAATAATGTCATCGATTAAATGTTTTAGGCAGGCATATTGGAACAAGTTTGACACACAAACGTGAATCGGATAACCACCAACGTTCGTTAATAATTAGTTTCATCGTAACGCGACAAAGCGATACAGATTATTCTAAATGCAAATATTCAAGCATTTCCCCGGACATTGCTAGACTGTAAGGACTCAATTAACACATAATTATGTCTAAATGCACGTAATTAATTAAATAAAAAATGATTAGGTCGTACGAATTAACCTATAAATTTTCCGGTTGTCACATAGGGTTTTTCCCAACCACACCACACCACGCCACACTACAAACTGCCGGAGCACCGCCATCTCCACCACCTCAATCTCCGATGTGACTCTGAAACTAGTACGTACATTCCAAATTTCTTTATAATTTAGAGGATTTGTTGGCAATTTTAGTAGATCTGTGTCGTTTGGCCATTTGAGGTTTTGATTTCATGATGGTTGACTTTTTTAGTCAAATACAACTATGGCTAAGGTGGCGGGTCTGGGTGCAGGTTGGGTTTTTTTTTCTTTAGGTGATGTAGCGGAAGATAAGATAACGAAGAACAAACACGTTGATTCTGCGAATACCCGTGTTGATCTTTCTCAAACCTCCAAAATTCAACCCAAAGGGTAAGAATTTGAAGTGAAAAAACTGATTATTGAAAAAACTGGTAATGACCATCCAACTTACATTAGAAACATATAAATAGAAACCGAAATTCGAAATGGGCCCCCAAACACACTTGGGCCAAAAGCTAGAATGAATTAAAAGTCCACAAAAAGCACTAAAAAACACAAAACGATAAATAACTCACAAAAATAAGCGTTTTTGGGCCCGAATGATGACCCATAAGCGTTTGCAGCAAGATGGGTTTTTCTTTTACGATCGTTTCGCCTGGTCGCATGCCCAAAACGGACCCCTGTAGCCCAAGTGAGAGCCATTTTAGTGAAGCCCCATTTATAACACGATCTTGGGCTTCCAAATACAAGATGGTCCGCTCCTCCACACTTAGGCCCGCATCAGTAGGACTGCAAATACTTGATTTGGAAGCTTTGAATCGCAAATGTATGTTGTTTCTGGTAAGTTATCTTTTCGAATTCACTTAAATATCGACTAATTTGTTAGGTTTTTGGTTGAGTTGGTTTTTTTTTTTGTGTTGTGTATTCTCATAATTTTGGTTGTTATAGTTGTTCGATTGGGGATTTTGTGTATAGATTGTTGCTATTTTTCATTTGTAGATATGGACATTGTGCATTTTTGTTTCTGATTTTGCTTTTGTTATAGCTTTATGTCTATCTTTTGTTATATTATATTATACATATTATTTGAAAATCACGATGAACAGTATTTAATTTTTTTAATATTATATTTTTCTAGATTTTTATTATTTTATTACTTTAACTTATTATTTTATTGTTTCCTTATTTTATTATTTTAATTTTTCTCATATAACATTTAAGGTAATGTCTTAGCAACATTGATGTTCTATCGATCTCGTCCTAACAACATGGTACCAGTATTGTTATTATCAGAACCATTACTGATATTCATATTTATGGTTTTTGACCGATGTATAAAACGTATCGATATTATTTTGGTCATATCATGAATTTATTTTTTTGGTTTTATCTTTCGCTTGATATATCGAGTGGCGATACCGTACCGGTGACGTAGTGTATCAAACCGATACCGAATGAATACCCGCTGTAACGTACTTGGGAATTTAACTATATTATATATGTGTAATGATTGTATATTTTTAGTTAATTGTTTTAATAATATTTTATAAATTATGTAATTGGTTTTCTTTTTTTCGGATAAAATGTGTTATAAGTTTGTTTATTTTTTTATATGTGACAAATTAATTACGAGTGATAATGAATTTTAATTCAATTTTTTAACTGTTTATATACTTTTGGTTCTAATTTTTTAACATTTGTTTGTTTTATAATAATATCTATTTTATTAGTTAATTAAAAAATTCTAATAATTTGTGTATGTTAATTTTTTACCTACGTAATTATGTTTGATTTTTCCAACATTCTGATATAAATCTTATTGAAAACGGATAAAGTGCCACTACCATAACAAATGAAAAACTGACCGAACAACATCGGTACCAGTATTCAATTTAATTTTTTTTTCTGTAAATACTATTGAAAATTGATACCGTGCCGTTACGAATGTATACATTACCGAATCACATCAGCATTGGTGTCCATATTTATTTATATTGTTTTTTCTTTCGATAACTGACCATATTACTATTGTATTGCACCATACCAAGCCGAACAAAATAACATTGGTACCAGTACCCGTATTTATTTTTATAGTTTTTGGTTTCGATAATATTTCTTTTTATACAACTCCGTCTGCGAACCAATACCGATACCGTGTCAAACTGAACCAATATCATCCAATCAATATCGGTATTGGTATCATGTTCGTTTTATGCTATTCGATTGATGTGAAACACATGTTGATTGCTACACCGAATACATGTATCATACCGATACAAAAATAAGAATCGATAACGACTTAAAGCCCGCCACAAAGCGCGTGAGAAATCAACTAGTTATGATATTAACAGAACTACTACAAACAGTTTTTGTTTTCCTGAATATTGACGTAATAGTATTTATCTTTACATCTATATAAAGCATTTCGCATGTCCACAATTGTAATTTTCTCACCAAATTTTAAGACGCCATCCCAAAAGTCTGGCTTATTTCCCTGTTTTTCATCAATTGCTCCCAAATTTTCCCCCATTCAATGAGGTTTCAATGAGCCAGTGATTCATTTAGCTTCGTGGAGCTTTTCATCCATTCTCAATTAAATGTGATCATCAGTTTATGCAATTCTAAGGTTTCTGCTTAATGCCCCGTCCGTTTCTAACCCTTCCCACATTAAAAAGTCTCCATTGAAATCTGACACAAATCATTATATAATAAGGTATTACGTCTAAATTAGGTTGTTGCTTATCTGAGTTTATTAGGGGTGAGCAAGAAAACCGAAATAACTGAACTGTAACCGAATAACCTGTCACACCCCAACCGATGGCGGAATCATCGGGGTAGTGGCACTAGGCGAATCCGATTGATCAAGAGAATTTCCATAACAGCCATTTCAAAGATAAACATCAACATTTAATATCCCATACTATCAAACTCATAAACCTTCAAAATAACCATTACATACCAACAAAATCTCTTAAACACAACCCAATTCGATCTCCCCTAGATTTTTTATTACAACTATTCTAAAACAACTAAATTAAACAAAATAAACTAAACTATGCATGCGACATCCAAGGCATCCAATCCATAAATCCTCAACCTGTTACATACGTTAAAATACAAGTCAATACAATTAAGTAAAGGTGAGCATACGAGTTTGTATAATACTAGCATAGTCGAGAAAGCGTTTGCTAAACAATCTAATTACATATCATGATACACCAAAACACTTAACATAACATAGGCTCATTTCTCATGCTAACTACCGTGAGAAGGCTTGCGCGTCCATCCTAACTAGACCCCGTCGGGTGTAAGCCACACTATAGTACTATTCTAGCTAAGGAGGCAAGTTAACGAAAACAAGTCCTAGTCACATGTTTCTAGTATCACGTATTGAGCATACACAATCAGATCATTCGCGTGTGATAAACACTTTGATTTGTGATGTGATTTTAACATAGGAACATACGTAACACCCAAAAGTGCATTTAAAGCGAAAATGGGTCAAGTATACTCACTGTGGGTGTGTGTTAGCTTAGAGATTCTGAGGAGAGTCGAGAAGAGCGCCGGATCAGCCTTCATACGCGAACGGAAGTGCATCAGTCTCCGAAAAGCTGAAACGGTTAAGTCTTGGTAGGGCAGTAGTCAAGTTCGGGCGAACTTGTGTGTAATCACACAAGTTCGAGCAAACTTGTGTGTAATCACACAAGTTTGATCGAACTTGTATAATTTTGGCGAGATTTGAGCCAAGTTCCGTCGAAGTTGATGAGTTTCTTTCAGAAACTTGTCAAGTTCGGGCGAACTTGTAAAATAACCTTACTATAAAGGCAAGTTCGGTCGAACTTGTGTAGTTTCCTAAGAAACTAGACAAGTTCGGTCGAACTTGTAAGAACTTTGGTGAAGAAACACTCAAGTTCGGTCGAACTTGACCCAAATGGGTACAAGTTTGGTTGAACTTGACCTGGCGAGCTGGTGATTCTCGAGCGAACTTGATGTTCTCGGGTTCAAAATCTTGCGTTTTCGCGTCGTTTGCTGAGGAAAATCGAGTGTTCATCCCTCCAACCCTGTGCTACTGAGCAAACTTGGGTCAGAGAGGTCTTTTAGAGCAGTTTTATCCGTTTTACAAAAGCGTGGGCTAATCCGGGCGAACTCGGGGTTCGTTCGGGTTAGTCCGGCTTGTGTAAACCAACACAAACGTCCTTGTGCTCCCAGATCTGGGATCTTGGATGATAGATGCTTCGTTTCATACCAGAAAATGAACAAAACATCATCAAAAGTCCGTATCTTGTGTAGAAATCAATGGTTTTCAAAGGTTTTTCTCAGATCTATCACTTACAAGCCGAGATCTTGCAGATCTCGTGTTTGGCAAGTCTCTACTATCGCCAAATGAACTTGTATTGTGTAGATCTAAGCTTAAAACAGAAGTTTTCGAAGAAAAAGATGAAGATTTTCGTAAAAGAATGAGTTTTGATGAAAACGAAGGCTATGCCTTGTGCCAAAATCGTTGTAAACCTTTGTAGATCGTTGATAAACGTTGTTGCAGTGAAATCGGGTTGATTCTTACTTAGAACACGAAGGTTTGGGTTTTGAGAGCTCTGGGCGAACTTGCAACAAGTTCAAATGAGTGAACAGAGCTTGGTATTATAGGAGAAGGAGCTGAGGGGGACAAGTTCGGCCGAACTTGCATGGAAACAGGTAAGTTCGAGCGGACTTGAGAGATTCTTGGAGAGCTGAGGTTAAGTTCGGCCGAACTTGCTGAATCTCTAAAGATTCAGGCAAGTTCGAGCGAACTTGAGTTAGAGGAGAGAACCTGAGTTTTGGCCAGTCAAGTTTGGCCGAACTTGGGGTCACCAAGTTCGAGCGAACTTGACCCAAAAGTTGGGTTTTCTTCGATTGTTTCGCTTTAAGGGTTCGTTTGGTTATTCGGTTCACATTAGATAGTTATATTAAGCGTTAAATTAAAGCGTTAAGCGTTATACTTGACATAATAGTGCGATTTAGTGATTCGAGAGTGCGAGAGCGATGCGATAGCGAGCGTAAACATAAGCACAAACACACATAACACACATAAATAATATAAAACCACATAAATAAGTGCGATTTGCGATGCGATGAGATTTAATAAGCGATTAGATGCGATAATAACGTAAAACACAATAAGTAATTAACATAAACTTTATTATTAACCGAATCTCGGATTTACAAAGGATAGATAAACGGAAAACAAAAGAAAAGATAACAATCGAATTTTCGAGTTGTTACAGTCTCCCTACTTTAGGGAATTTCATCCCGAAATTAGGTAGTACCGGTAACAAATAGATGCGGGTACTTGGCCTTCATATCACTTTTCAATTCCCAAGTGAACTCGACGCCGCGTTTGCCTTCCCATCGGACCTTCACAATAGGGATGCGAGAGCGTCGGAGTTTCTTGGTCTCTCGGTCCATGATTTCCACAAGTTTTTCCACGAAATGGAGAGTCTCGTTGATTTGCAGATCTTTGAGAGGGACATGCAGATTTTCTTCGGCTAAGCACTTCTTGAGGTTAGACACGTGGAAAGTCGGATGTACATTATTAAGTTCCTTCGGTAATTCGAGACGATAGGCTACTTTACTGATCCTTTCCAGAATCTTAAAGGGATCAATGTATCGAGGCGCTAGCTTTCCTTTCTTGCCGAAGCGGACCACTCCCTTCCAAGGAGCAACCTTTAGGAGAACGTGATCACCCACTTCGAACTGTAGGGGCTTGCGGCGTTTATCGGCGTAACTCTTTTGACGACTCCGAGCTTTCAAGAGGTTGTCTCTGATTTGGAGGATCTTGTCCATCATTTCTTGAATTAGCTCGGGACCGGTGATTTGTGCTTCTCCGATCTCGTGCCATGCAATAGGCGATTGACATTTTCTTCCATACAGTGCCTCAAAAGGAGCCATTTGAATGCTGGTATGATAACTATTATTGTATGAGAATTCTGTTAAAAGTAAATGCGTATCCCAGTTACCACCGAAATCTATGATTTACGCACGAAGCATGTCTTCGAGGGTGCGGATTGTGCGCTCAGTCTGACCGTCGGTTTGAGGGTGAAAAGCGGTACTGAGATTGAGTGTAGTACCGAGAGCGGATTGAAAAGTCTCACAGAGAAGCGAGGTAAAACGACCGTCTCGGTCAGAGATGATGTCACGAGGCATCCCGTGTCGACATATAACTTCGTCGGTATAGATTCGGGCTAACCGTTCGACCTTAAAGTCTTCTCGTATAGCAATAAAGTGCGCGGATTTGGTGAGACGATCAACGATAACCCAAATGCTATCGTGACCTGATGAAGTACGCAGGAGTTTAGTAACAAAATCCATAGCTATACTCTCCCACTTCCACATCGGGAGTTCGGGTTGTTCGAGTAAACCAGAGGGCCTTTGATGTTCAGCTTTAACCTTCGAACAAGTTAAGCATTTTGAGACGTACAAGGCGATATCCTTTTTCATGCCCGGCCACCAGTACTTAGGACGAAAGTCCTGGTACATCTTGTCGGCACCCGGGTGAATGGAATATCGAGATTTATGAGCTTCGGTCATTAGCAATTCACGAAGGTTATCACGAGTAGGAATCCAAATACGATCGAGATAGTAATAAATACCATCAGATTTTGATACAAGCTGAGTTTCGGCACCACATTTCATTTCGTCTTGAAGGGTATTCTCGTTAAAGCAGGCGAATAGAGCGGCACGGATATCACAAACTTGAGAGTCACGAATACCATATACATAGCTTCGTCGACTTAGAGCATCAGCGACAACGTTTGCTTTGCCAGGATGGTAGCGTATCTCACAATCGTAGTCGTTGAGAAGTTCAACCCATCGACGTTGTCGCATGTTTAGTTCTTTTTTATTAAAGATATGTTGTAAGCTCTTATGGTCGGTGAAGATCGCACACTTAGTACCGTAAAGGTAGTGTCGCCATATCTTTAATGCAAAAACAACTGCACCGAGTTCGAGATCGTGGGTAGTGTAGTTCTTCTCGTGGATCTTGAGTTGGCGAGAAGCATACGCGATAACCTTGTCTTGTTGCATGAGAACACAACCAAGACCAAGGTTTGAGGCATCACAATAAACAACGAAATCATCGTTTCCGTCGAGTAAAGCGAGAACGGGAGCGTTGCAAAGCATACGCTTGAGAGTTTGAAAAGCTTCCTCTTGCTGGGAATCCCAAACAAAAGGTTTATCCTTATGAGTTAAAGCGGTAAGCGGAACGACGATTTTTGAGAAGTCGGCGATGAATCGACGGTAGTAACCCGCCAATCCAAGGAATGAACGAATTTCGGAAGCATTCTTCGGTGTAATCCAACTCTTGACGGCTTCAATCTTTGCAGGGTCGACGTGAATTCCTTGACTAGTAACAATGTGGCCGAGAAATTGGACTTCTTCGAGTCAGAATTCACATTTAGAGAATTTAGCATAAAGGCGATTTCCTTGAAGAAGTTCGAGGACTTAACGGAGATGACGCGTGTGTTCGTCTCTCGACTTTGAATAGATAAGGATATCATCGATGAAAACAATAACGAAACGATCTAAGAAAGCTTTGCACACATGGTTCATCAATTCCATGAAGACCGCAGGTGCATTGGTAAGACTAAAAGGCATGACCACGAATTCGAAATGGCCATAACGGGTACGAAAGGAGGTTTTAGGAATGTCTTCTTCCAACACGCGTAACTGATGATAATCAGAACGAAGATCGATCTTGGAAAAACAAGTAGCGCCTTGAAGCTGATCAAATAGGTCGTCGATACGAGGAAGAGTATAGCGGTTCTTTATCCTAAGTTTGTTAAGCTCACGATAATCGATGCACATCCGGAACGATCCATCCTTCTTTTTCATGAAAAGGACAGGAGCGGCCCCATGGCGAAGTGCTCCGGTGTATGAAACCTTTATCAAGAAGCTCTGAAGTTGGCTTGATAGCTCGCGCATTTCGGATGGTGCGAGACGATAAGGAGCTTTAGCAACGGGAGTAGCGCCTGGAATCAAATCGATACGGAATTCAACATCTCGAGTAGGGGGTAAACCGGGTAAATCATCGGGAAAGACTTTGGGAAATTCACAAACAACGGGAACATCTTTATAAGTTTTCTTTTCTTTCTCCGGGTTCACAATATGAGCGAGGAAGGCAACATATCGCTTTTGCAAGCATTTGTGTGCTCGAGTACATGACAAAAGCATCAACTTCTTTCAGGGCGTTTCACCATAAACATGAAGTTGATCACCATTCGGGAGGGGGAAGCGAATCATTTTATCAAAGCATACAACTTCAGCATGATTCTCACGAAGAAAATCCATGCCTACTATGATATCGAAGCTTCCTAATTGCATAGGTATGAGATTGATCGAGAAGACATGGTTGTTGAGATCGAGAATACAACCACGTAAAACGGAGTTAATGGTAACGGTTCTTCCGGTGGCGACTTCCACATCGAAAGTATTTGGGAGTTTAGCACGCTTACATTTTAAAACCTTTTCAAATTTTAACGATACAAAACAATTATCGGCACCAGTATCAAATAAACATGAAGCATAAATACCATTAACGAGAAACGTACCATTGACAACATTGTTGTCATTCTGAGCCTGGCGATGGTTGAGGTTGAAAGCCCTACCACGCGCAGCTTGTGGTTGCTGCTGCTGCTGCTGTTGTGGTGGCTATGCTGGCTGCTGCTGAGGCGGCGGTGCTGGCTGCTATTGCTTAACTGGACAATTCGGGCAGGCATTGGCGAAATGGTTAGGATCACCACAAACATAGCACACACGTGCTTTTGGAGCTTGCTGATTGGATGGAGGAGGAGCAGGTAAAGCTGGAGCTGCTGGAGCCTAAGGAGCTGGCTGACGAGGGCCGGTACGGCAGCTCACTGTGAAATGGCCGTAGATATTGCAATTTGTGCAAAAACGGCAGTTTTCACCACTACGTGATGATATGTGCACTTAGGGCACATCGGGTGAGGACCAGTATACGCACGCTTGGCAGGAGGTGCGTTGGGTGCTGCGGATTGGAGCGGCTGCGGGTTCGCTGGAGCTGCGAGGGCGAAGTTCTTGCTGGAGTTCTCACGCTTGCGACCTCTGCGATTGTTCTTTGACTCGCGGGGCTGATCGGTAGGAGGAGCTGCTGATTCGGTAACTGCTTGATTTGCGACCTTGGCGTGATTCTTGAAATAACCAGTCTGAACACGCTTGTCGTTGATTTCTACGGCGAGCTGATAAGTCTCCTGATGGTAGCAGGGCGTGCTGCTTGTACAAAGTCAGCGATGCAATCGGGGAGAGCATTGAGGTACTTCTTGATTGCCTATTCGGTCGTGTCAACCTGACCGGGGCAAATGATGCTCAACTGCTTGAAACGAGCGGTAAGACCGGCATTGTCGGGACCGTCTTGCTTGATGTTCCAGAACTCGTTCTCCAATTTCTGAATTTCATACGGAGGACTGAACTCCTTGATCATGATTTCTTTAAGTTCCTCCCATGAGAGCCCATAGGCTTCGTCGTTTCCGCGCCTGTTGCGCTCGGCTGTCCACCAGTCGAGAGCTTTCGACTGAAACACGCCGGTGGCATTGATAGTGCGCAGTGCCTCGGGGCATCTGCTTTAGCGGAAGGTAACCTCAATCGAATCAAACCAATGAACATGGCACTCGGTCCTTCGGTGCCAGAGAAAGTAAGCGGTCCACATGCTTTGAACTGCTTAAAGCTGAAGTGGGGTTTCAGGGCATCTCCCATGGAGTCAATTGAAGAGTTGCTGCTTACAGCATGAATTTCTGAGACAATTTGCGGGATGCTTTAGCTATCTCCTTGGCTACCATTGTAGTGATACGCTTGTCGGCGTTGCTGCGCTGGAGATTCCTTCGGGTGTGCGATCCCATTGAAGACATCTACACGAAGGATTTTGATTAGATGAGATTCGATTATAATAGAGTTATGTTTAAATATTTATTATTATTATTCATCCAAGGCACAGAATCACATAAACACGTAGGCACGTAAACACGTAGGCACATAAGCACGTAAGCACATAAACAAGTAAGCACGTAAGCACATAATTCACGTAAGCACACATTTTGCACATATTCACCCTCTAGCTAACCATCATGCATAGCGCGATACGAGACGTGAAATATTAGCGAGATATATGCGATATATAATAGCGAGATAAGCGAGATAATACCGCGTATGAGACACACGTCCTCATAGGCATAAGCGAATTAAGCGATTAGTTTTATTGGTGTATTAATTAGCGTTTTAGATTACGAGAGCTGTGCGAGTTGTGCATGCGTTCAGGGAGCGTAAAGCGATAGAGCGAGAAATTGATAATTAAGACAAATCATTAAAGCGAGAAATCGATCAAAGCGAAAATTCTCAAAATTTAAACACATAAATAATAATAAACTCGATGATGCGTAAATCGACCATATAGGCTTAAATCAATTGGGAATGTCCGGGGTTTTGAGACGTTGACTACCCAAAGTGGTTCGACCACCCTTTGCATTTGGACCCACGCTTTGGCCAAATAGATAAATGTTCTCACCGCAAGCGGCTAAGGACGTTTATCCTTCCAGTTAATACGTATTCCAAACCATCGGCATAACCGAGACTTTGGTGAGATTGAAAATCGAATTGCGGGAATTAGTTACTAAGATGCCGTACCGATGACGTAGTGTATCAAACCGATACCGCATGAATACCCGCTGTAACGTACTTGGGAATTTAACTATATTATATATGTGTAATGATTGTATATTTTTAGTTAATTGTTTTAATAATATTTTATAAATTATGTAATTGGTTTTCTTTTTTCGGATAAAATGTTTTATAAGTTAGTTTATTTTTTTATATGTGCAATTAATTACGAGTGATAATGAATAGTAATTCAATATTTTAACTGTTTATATACTTTTGGTTCTAACTTTTTAACATTTGTTTGTTTTATAATAATAATATCTATTTTATTAGTTAATTAAAAATTCTAATAATTTGCGTATGTTAATTTTTTTACATACGTAACTATGTTTGATTTTTCCAACATTCTGATATAAATCTTATTGAAAACGGATAAAGTGCCACTACCATAACAAATGAAAAACTGACCGAACAACATCGGTACCGGTATTCAATTTAATTTTTTTCTGTAAATACTATTGAAAATTGATACCGTGCCGTTACGAATGTATACATGACCGAATCACATCAGCATTGGTGTCCATATTTATTTATATTGTTTTGTCTTTCGATAACTGACCATATTACTACTGTATTGCACCATACCCAGCCGAACAAAACAACATTGGTACCAGTACCCGTATTTATTTTTATAGTTTTTGGTTTCGATAATATTTCTTTTTATACAACTCCGTCTGCGAACCAATACCGATACCGTGTCAAACTGAACCAATATCATCCAATCAATATCGGTATTGGTATCATGTTCGTTTTTATGCTATTCGATTGATGTGAAACACATGTTGATTGCTACACCGAATACATGTATCATACCGATACAAAAATAAGAATCGATAACGACTTAAAGCCCGCCACAAAGCGCGTGAGAAATCAACTAGTTATGATATTAACAGAACTACTACAAGCAGTTTTTTGTTTTCCTAAATATTGACGTAATAGTATTTATCTTTACATCTATATAAAGCATTTCACATGTCCACAATTGTAATTTTCTCACCAAATTTTAAGACGCCATCCCAAAAGTCTGGCTTATTTCCCTGTTTTTCATCAATTGCTCCCAAATTTTCCCCCATTCAATGAGGTTTCAATGATTCTCCAGTGATTCATTTAGCTTCGTGGAGCTTTTCATCCATTCTCAATTAAATGTGATCATCAGTTTATGCAATTCTAAGGTTTCTGCTTAATGCCCCGTCCGTTTCTAACCCTTCCCACATTAAAAAGTCTCCATTGAAACCTGACACAAATCATTATATAATAAGGTATTACGTCTAAATTAGGTTGTTGCTTATCTGAGTTTATTAGGGGAGCAAGAAAACCGAAATAACTGAACTGTAACCGAATAACTTGTCACACCCCAACCGATGGCGGAATCATCGGGGTAGTGGCACTAGGCGAATCAGATTGATCAAGAGAATTTCCATAACAGCTATTTCAAAGATAAACATCAACATTTAATATCCCATACTATCAAACTCATAAATCTTCAAAATAACCATTACATACCAACAAAATCTCTTAAACACAACCCAATTCGATCTCCCCTAGATTTTTTTATTACAACCATTCTAAAACAACTAAATTAAACAAATAAACTAAACTACCCATGCGACATCCAAGGCATCCAATCCATAAATCCTCAACCTGTTACATACGTTAAAATACAAGTCAATACAATTAAGTAAAGGTGAGCATACGAGTTTGTATAATACTAGCATAGTCGAGAAAGCGTTTGTGAAACAATCTAATTACATATCATGATACACCAAAACACTTAACATAACATAGGCTCATTTCTCGTGCTAACTACCGTGAGAAGGCTTGCGCGACCATCCTAACTAGACCCGTCGGGTGTAAGCCACACTATAGTACCATACTAGCTAAGGAGGCAAGTTAACGAAAACAAATCCTAGTCACATGTTTCTAGTATCACGTATTGAGCATACACAATCAGATTATTCGCGTGTGATAAACAGTTTGATTTATGATGTGGTTTTAATATAGGAACGTATGTAACACCCAAAAGTGCGTTTAAAGCGAAAATGGGTCAAGTATACTCATTGTGGGTGCGTTTTAGTTAGCTTAGAGATTCTGAGGAGAGTCGAGAAGAGCGCCGGATCAGCCTGCATACGCGAACGGAAGTGCATCAGTCTCCGAAAAGCTGAAACGGTTAAGTCTTGGTAGGGCAGTAGTCAAGTTCGGGCGAACTTGTGTGTAATCACACAAGTTCGAGCGAACTTGTATGTAATCACACAAGTTCGAGCGAACTTGTATGATTTTGGTGAGATTTGAGCCAAGTTCGGTCGAACTTGAGGAGTTTCTTTGAGAAACTTGTCAAGTTCGGGCGAACTTGTAAGATAACCTTACTAAAAGGCAAGTTCGGTCGAACTTGTGTAGTTTCCTAAGAAACTAGACAAGTTCGGTCGAACTTGTAAGAACTTTGGTGAAGAAACACTCAAGTTCGGTCGAACTTGACCCAAATGGGTACAAGTTCGGTAGAAATTGACCTGGTGAGTTGGTGATTCTCGAGCGAACTTGATGTTTTCGGGTTCAAAATCTTGCGTTTTCGCGTCGTTTGTTGAGGAAAATCGAGTGTTCATCCCTCCAACCCTGTGCTACTGAGCAAACTTGGGTCAGAGAGGTCTTTTAGAGCAGTTTTAGCCGTTTTACAAAAGCGTGGGCTAATCCGGGCAAACTCAGGGTTCGTTCGGGTTAGTCCGGCTTGTGTAAACCAACATAAACGTCCTTGTGCTTCCAGATCTGGGATCTTGAATGATAGATGCTTCGTTTCATACCAGAAAATGAACAAAACATCATCAAAAGTCCGTATCTTGTGTAGAAATCAATGGTTTTCAAAGGTTTTTCTCAGATCTATCACTTACAAGCCGAGATCTTGCAGATCTCGTGTTTGGGAAGTCTCTACTATCGCCAAACGAACTCGTATTGTGTAGATCTAAGCTTAAAACAGAAGTTTTTGAAGAAAAAGATGAAGATTTTCGTAAAAGAATGAGTTTTGATGAAAACGAAGGCTATGCCTTGTGCCAAAATCGTTGTAAACCTTTGTAGATCGTTGATAAACGTTGTTGCAGTGAAATCGGGTTGATTCTTACTTAGAACATGAAGGTTTCGGGTTTTGAGAGCTCTGGGCGAACTTGCAACAAGTTCAAATGAGTGAACAGAGCTTGGTATTTATAGGAGAAGGAGCTGAGGGGGACAAGTTCGGCCGAACTTGCATGGAAACATGCAAGTTCGAGCGGACTTAAGAGATTCTTGGAGAGCATGAGGTTAAGTTCGGCCGAACTTGCTGAATCTCTAAAGATTCAGGCAAGTTCGAGCGAACTTGAGTTAGAGGAGAGAACCTGAGTTTTGGTCGGCCGAACTTGGGGTCAACAAGTTCGAGCGAACTTGACCCAAAAGTTGGGTTTTCTTCGATTGTTTCGCGTTAAGGGTTCGTTTGGGTATTCGGTTCACATTAGATATTTATATTAAGCGTTAAATTAAAGCGTTAAGCGTTATAGTTGACATAATAGTGCGATTTAACGATTCGAGAGTGCAAGAGCAGTGCGATAGCGAGCGTAAACATAAGCACAAACACACATAACACACATAAATAATATAAAACCACATAAATAACTGCGATTTGCGATGCGATGGGATTAGCGATGAGATTTAATAAGCGATTAGATGCGATAATAACGTAAAAACACCATAAGTAATTAACATAAACTTTATTATTAACCGAATCTCGGATTTAAAAAGGATAGATAAACGGAAAACAAAAGAAAAGATAACAATCGACTTTTCAAGTTGTTACATAACCGAACAGAAAAACCGAACCGAAACAAAAACCGACGGTTTGTTTTCAGATTTTAATAACCGAAAATTTCGGTTCGGTTTTCGGATAAACATTTTCAATAACCGAAAAAGCCAAACCGAACCGATAAGTTACAATCCATATATATTTATGTTTAAGTTTAAATTGTTTAAGTGTTTAACTCAATGCAAGTAGAAAATATTAATTTTATTTTTGAATGTTAAGTGTTTATAATAAAAACATTAAATGTTCATTTATAATTGAAATGATTTATTTACAAAATTTAATATAAAAGTTAAATGATCTTCATAATATTATAATAGAAAATGTCTTAATAAAAACTTTAGATAAACATAAAAATAGATTAGAAGGTTAGGTTTATATAAACAATATTAATTAAACAGGTTAACTATAATAACTTAAATGTGAACATATAAAAAGATTGTTATAATATAAAATATACTTTTTATTTTTTGAATCTTACATAATTTTGTTTCAAAAACCGAAATAACCGAACTGAACTGATGTAAAAACCGAGAAACCGAAACCGAAAAAAACCGAACCGAACTGTTTTTAAAAAACGGAACCGACATTTCGGTTTCGGTTTTGATTTTGTCCAAAAAACAAACCGAACCGAATTTAACACAACGCTAGAGTTCATGTTAGGCTTCACTCGCTAACGATGAGTACTTTGCAAGTTTGCAACTACCTTTTGTTTTTATTTATGTTTTTCAGTTGTATCATGCTTTTCCAACTTAGGTTTGTTTTATTTTTTTTCAAGAAAAAGTTTGCTAACTATCCATGACTTGGTTACTTGTGGTTTTGTGGTGTAATGATATATCATTCATCTAATTAGATAACTATCAGCTTAATGTATTGTCATTACAATTACAGAATCAAGCCACATCGCTAAGATGGCGCATCAGGAATGATCAAACAGTAGAAAGTGTTTTGAATGGCTACAGATTATGAAGACTATGCAGCCAAAAGTCGAACTAAGCCATTGAGTTTGTATATCCACTTGGTACCTTACTACCTTAGCTCCTCAGAACAACTTTTTTTACAGTTTAATTCTTTGTATACTTATGAAATTTTTGGTCTTTGTATATTTAGGGAAAACTTAAAAATGTGCATGCAATTGTATTTGGGTGATATTGGAAATAACAGTAAATGAAAAAAAAAAATTGCCTGTTTTTTTAACTTTAAGCGGTGATATCTTTAGCGACGACAGCTAGCGGCAATCCTTTAGCGACGACAAGAACTACCAAAATGCACATTGACAAAACCACAAAACTATGTTTCTATCCAAAACAAGTATTCTAACTATTAACAAAAACCACATTTATTGGTTGTCATCTACCATATCTATAAAATGAGGTTTTAAACAATCACAATGCCTTTAGTCTCTCTTGAAAAATATCAAATTATGATTGCTGTCACTAATTAATAGAAATTTATGGCTTTGTCCTCACCATGGCATCATAAAATACCTTTAGAAAGAACAAAATCCCAACGACTAGCTAAAAATAACACAAACAGGAAAAATTACAAAGAAAAACTAGGACAATTTTGTTTACATGCATGTACCCGAAAGTCTAATGAGACTTACCGACGCGAACACAACTAGCGTATTTGTAGTTTGAAACAAACACGACCTCTTTACTCATTTTTATTTGCTTTTTCTTGCACATTACTACTACATAATATATTCTTTAATTTTAACGAAAAAAACCCAAATGTTTATGAACCATTGCCTTAAACTATAGAGTAACACATATTTCTCTTTTTAAGTTCCTAAGTTATAACATAAAATACTTTTAACACGCATTTTCAAAAAATAATCTTGTCAACCATAACCCTCCTATTAGACTGCAACCAGAACCGTACAACTAAATGTGCTCACAGGTTTGACCAAATTAACCTGAACACATATATGTTAAACCCGAACACACAAAAATCGCCATATTGTGAAATTCACCCGCTCATTGGAAAAGCCTAAGTTGCAAAACCATTAACGTGGGAAAAAGCCCACAAGATATGAAAAAGAATGCAACTATGTAAAATAATTTCACATACAATTTTAAATAGTATAGAAAAAAAATATAAACAACCTTAAATAAAATTACTTGCAACAAAATACAAATATAACACTACTAGAAAACTAATACTATTCCTACCAAAATTTCCTATGCATTTCCTACGAACGAAAATACCGACATTTTTCCTACGTAATTCCGACGAACAAGAATGGTTCTTAGTTTTGTGACAAAAAGCGACAAAAAAACGACAAATTGGTTTGCGTCGGAAAAGTGTTGGAAAATTTCTACGAATTTCCGACAGAATTCGTTTTCATTTTAACCATTAGTAGGAAATGCGCAAGAATCGGCATGCGTAGGAAAAGTGTCGGCAATTTCTGACGAAATTCCTACGGAACTCGTTTTCATTTTAATCATTAGTAGGAAATGCGTAGGAATCCAATTTATCATAAAAATATATTTATAATAAATAAAATTAATGATATTAAAATATACAATTTATTATTTATAAAAATATATGTTATTTTTAAATTAATTTATTTCTATCCGTACCGACAAATTACTCACGGAATGGATAAAACTTTTTTTAATACATTTTGTATGTTATTTTTACAACAAATTTATTAATATCCGTAGGAAATTTGTCGAAAATACCAACGCATTTCCTACGGAATGGTTTTAAATTAATATCCATAGGAAATGTGTAGGAAAATACCGACGCAATTCCTACGAAAAACGTTTCATTTTAACAATTCGTCAGAAATTCGTAGGAAACTATTGAATTTAATAGTTCTGTGGAAAAAGCATAGGAATCCATAATACAGGCCTTAATACGGTCTGTATGACGTGTATTCTTGGTTACGATATATTTGCACTCAATACAACGTGATGGAACCCTCAACATCGAATTTTACATGATAAAAGTCTTAACAGGATGTAACCCTTTAATATCGAATGTTACGTAATAAAGGCATTAAATAGCCATAAAGATATATCGAGGCTTAACACAGTCTATTAGGGCATGTATGACTTGTAATTATTCATTACGATACAATATCACTCAATACAACGTGATGTAATTCTCCAATATCAAGGCCCAACACGGTATATCAGGGCATATATGACTTGTAATTCTTCGTTAGAATATAATAGCACCCAATACAATGTGATGTAACCCTTCAACATCGAATTTTACATAATAAAGGTCTTAACGGACCTTTAAGATATATCAAGGCCCAACACGATCTATTATGGCATGTGTGACTTGTAATTATTTGTTACGATATAATAGCACTCAATCCAACGTGATGTAACCCTTCAACATTGAATGTTACATAATAAAGGACTTAATGGGCCATTAAGATATATCAAGGCCCGCATATCGTTTAAGATACATCACTCAATACACGTGATATAACCCTTCACCGTGTTGCCTTTTATTCTACGATTGCAAGCTTTATTTTATTATGTACTTTTAGAAAACACGATAAAAAGTTAATAAACTGATTTATTTGTATGAAAAAACATGGTAATTGTTAGGGACTAGATTTTTATTATGATGCATCCCATATTCTGAGGCGTCGCCTGGATAAGTTATCTTTAGTGGATAGTGCAGGATCTCAGAGGATCTATTATCCTTAATATTTCTTATAGTTTCTAACAATTGTTCTCGATATTTTCTTATGTTTATTGTAACAGCCCAAGTAAACCGTGCCAAGATATTGGCCGCTTTGCCGCTGATGGGTTGCTCATCCAGGAATTCACGGTTTTGTTTTCACTCGACGAGTTGCTCGCCCAGGCAAGACGCGTCTTGGTAGAGAAGGTTTTTTTAATCAATATAATCAATTAATTCAATCATGTTATTTTGTTTAAGTGCAGCTTCTGTGATGACAAATGGCAAGAGCAATGCAAATTCATTTGAAGGAGTTTCTCTTGAGGCGAAATTGCAGCTTGAGAATGAGGAACATGAGTTGGAGAGAACTATCTTGGTGTCGGTACTCGGTACCGTATTAATATCCTATTGATGCAAACCAATACTGACCAAATTCATTTTGTTTACGACTGAATTCGTTGTGGTTACTGATGATTTGGAACAGGTACAGTACAGCCGTACAGGTACTGTTCTGTTTTGTTATGTGATTGAGTTTGAACTTTGAATATTTCTCATAAGTTGATGTTGGAATATCAGTTATAGTTTCAGGAGAATATAATTTGTTTTTTTGTTAGTTTGTCCCAATTCTATTTACTCATTTTTCTCCATCGATTATTATAGTTATTATAATATAACGAGTGTATGTATCATAACAAAATGAATTGATACCGATCGAGTTCTCGCGCTTGATCCCGGCGCAACGCGCCGGTTTGATACCACTAGTTCTATTTATATAATTTTTTATGTATGTATATAAAAAATCCTAATGCCACTTCAAAGGTAACGTTACAAATCCCCCCCCCCCTTTTTTTTAATTCAAGCCTTGCTTCAGTTTTCCAAGTGAATGAGTTATTAACTTTTAGTAATAAGAGCATTTATCTAACAGAAACTTTAGTTGATTATATACTTGTTTTAGACGTATATAATGCATATAAATTTATACATAACTTTATTGAAGATGTTGTAGCCGATTTTTTTCTTTGCTTTTAGTTTTAGTCGATCATATTTGTAATAACTCTTTCTATTTACTCTTATTTGTAGATGTGGCATGACAAAAGAGAGGCTACGGATAATGATATAGATTTTTTGTTGACGATGACGCCGAATTTTTTTTAGTGAGTTAGGTATTTCGTTAGTTTATTATATGTAGTTTATTTATGGAATTTAATGTAGTTTGTTATGCACTCAACAAAGGATTACTCTTATTTGTAGATGTGGCATGACAAAAGAGAGGCTACGGATAATGATATAGATTTTTTGTTGACGATGATGCCGAATTTTTTTTAGTGAGTTAGGTATTTCGTTAGTTTAGATTTTTGTAAGATTATATGTAGTTTATTTATGGAATTTAATGTAGTTTGTTATGCATTCAACAAAGGATTGTAATTTGACGAGTTTATTTTCGAATTGAATGTGTATTTGGTTGATTAGAAAATGTTCGATTGGTGTATATAAGCTTGATGTGTATTTCCGAAAATCCTTTTCACTGCAAAATTATTTTATTTTCCAGCGTAAGAAAAAGGACACATTTTGTTGGAATTGCGTAAGAAAAAACTTGATTTCGTAGGAATTACGTAGGAAAAATAGATGCATTCCGTTGGAATTGTGTAGGAAAAATACTAATTTCGTAGGAATTGCGTAGGTAAAAAAATACAGTCCGTTGGAATTGTGTAGGAAAAAAATATTTTCGTAGGAACTTTGTAGGAAAAATGAGTACATTCCGTTGTAATTGTGTAGGAAGAAAAAAAGATTCGTAGGAATTGTGTAAGAAAATTAAAATATATAAAAATTATATAATAAAAATAGATATAATTCATTTAAACACAAAATTGTAAAACAAAAAAAATTCCGTGGGAAATTCGTTGGAAAGTTAAGAAAATTAATTCCGTGAGAAATGAGTAGGAGGATTCCAACAAAACATTTGTGTGGGAAATGAGTAGGAAAATATGTAGGAAATGCGTGAGAAAAAAATTACCCACGAGTATAATTCCTACAGCCCGTTTTCGTGGGAAATCCGTGGGTAACTGCAGTTACCCACAGATTTCCCACGGAAATTGACGTGAGAATAGTAGCAGTTTTCTAGTAGTGTAAGGCTTACAAACGCGTAAACCATTTTCAAAACTTAATTAAACCTTGAGTAGTATAAGGATTATGAGAAAGCGATGATATTGGTTTTAAGTACTTATGATACTCATAAAATCACAAGATGTGATTTCTTAAAGTTTTAAAAGATTAGAAACAAATTCAGATATAAGTGTTTATACTTTATATACACAAATCATTCTTCCCATTTTCATCATAACATATTCATCCAAATACACAAGTGATTTTGTTTATCATTTACACAAACAGGGTTCCTTAATTCAGAACCCATATCATGTTAAAGAACTATAAAAAACGGCTGTAACGTTTGTACTATTTATTATATATATGTTGACTAGAATGCATATGATCGAGTTTGAGATATTTTAAAGAATATGGTATTGATAACATATTGTTTATATAGATATACCCTATTGTATGCACATGTGCAAATCGTTATACTTTACTAAAAAAGATTCAGGAAGCTAGAAAGAAAGCTGAAAAGAGAAGATAAAATAAAAAAAATATAATTGAGGAGAGGAAATAAACCATGTACATATACTTTTATGGTTCTTATAGTTCTCGACCTATTATTCGTTTGAAATGAACGTGTATCTACAAACGTTACCCAAACTTAACGGTTGTCTCTTCCGAAGATCATTATGCCACTTAAGTGAGAGTGTAGTTTCTCCAAAGAGTAAACTTCCATTTTGCTCCCTGTGTTTTGGTCGCTTTAATGGTTTTGCCTTAATCATTTAAAAATAGCCATTTTACTCCAATAGTTTGCTATGTTTTCTCCATTTTGCTCCCTGCCTCTAACTCCATCTATATTGTATGTTAACTAGAAGGGTATTTTTGTAATTTTAAAGATAAAAGTAAGGGTATTTTTGGTAATTTACATATTATATATATGTGTGTGCGTGTCACATACAAACACTTTCTCTCCTTTCTGATCTCTCTTTCATCTCCTTCACCAACAACCACCGCCGCCTGCCACCATGACCACCGCCGCCACCATCGAATCTGAGCAGATCGAACATGTTTACCCAACAAATCAAGCCAACGACCAAACCCTAGAAAAACCATCACCTGCTACCGCCATTACCACCAGCTAACTGTCACACCCCGACCCGCAACGAAAAAGGTGATCGGGGCATGATTGGGTTTCCATCAAAGCTCATGACATTTATTATAATGTTTCGTATTTATTATTACAATTTAAAGGAGATCATACAATCAAATCATACAAATATAACATGTTCTATACATCTTTCTAAACTTCATTATTTTTCTTCTAAGGCACCTTCCTATGTGTTCCTTGCTTCATCCTGTCCACCTCTGGTTTTTGGATCAACAAAAGTTGGCGAGTGAACCTTGTTAGAAAAACATTTATTATTGATCTCTTGTTATCTTTATTATGGAAAATTGTGCAATAATCATATGTGAGCAAACGTAATTAAATCATACAATAACAATAACAACAACAAACAATAACATACAATAATAAACCAACTTGCATGAATATATAACATGAATGAAACTGTATATGTTGGCAACGTCTCGTTCACGCTCATAATGTAATGGGGAACGGATGGCCTATGATAAATGTCTGTGCGATCAAGGCTCAATCCAACGGAGCCGATCGTATGTTGGCAACGCCTGGTTCACGCTCATAATGTAATGGGGAACAGCTCAACGCTCATAATGTAATGGGGAGCGGCGGCCTATGATAATGTATGTACTGAAAATGATAAATTTAATCTAAACAATAACCACACAAACAGTTGATATAAGTTGAATACACATTTGTTCATGAATATGATAGATGCACAATAGTTTAAATGTGATAAATAATAAGACACATGATACACCAAAAAAAAAACGTGATTAAAACGGGGAATTTGTAGAGATTCACTCACATTGGGTGCGTCAGGTTGATGATGTTGAATGCGCACGAGTTTAGAGGATTGATCGACGAGGAAAAACTAACCTAATTAATAACGAAAAAGTAAGGTAAATAAGTGGATTTTTATTAACAATTTAATAGGATTTTTGGATAAATTTTTGTGAGTTTAAGGCTATTTTCTAACTTTAAAAACGTTATTTTTTAGTATTTTTAATCGATTTTTAAATTAAATAAATAAATAAAAATAATAAAAAAATGTTGACTTTTGACCGTTGACCATGACTGTTGACCGTTGACCGTTGACCGGTTCGGTTGTGAATATTATTGTACTAAGTGAGACTCGAACCCGTGACCTCCCGTACGCGTGCACGCAGCTCTACCAACTGAGCTACGTGTCTAACCCGAAATATTTCTGTTTTTAATTATATTTATACACTATTTAAGTTAATCCGAAAATCATTTATTTTAAAAAGGATTTAATTGTATCGAATCGGTGCTCTCCACAGGTCTCGAACCCGGGACCTGTGGTTTAGTTTGGCACACAGTCCACCGCTGGACTGTGTGTCTAACTTGGTAAATATTTCGGTTGTTATTATACTTAACAACTGACTGCGAGTGGATCCAGTTCAGTTTTAAAAAAAACATTTTTATTACAGAGCATGTGCTTGTGTCAAGGATCGAACTCGGGACGTATGTGTGTTTGTTTGCACACAGTCCACCGCTAGACTGTGTGTCTAACCCGTTCATAATACTGATTTTAATTAGACTTATAACATAAACGACTTCGTCTTCTTCGCTCAAGAACACAGACAAATGATAAATCAATTGTTTCATGTTTAATTCGATTAACGGACAATATCAGCGATTGAAATGCAATGGACAGAGAAAGTTTGGGGAGAGGATGTACCGGAACAGGTTGTCTTTTTCAGAACTCCGGCAAGGATCGCCGGCTCTGTTTTGTGTATTCCGTCTGTTCGGTTCAATTAACAGTTTTGATTGCTTAGACGTGAAATTGAATTACTAAACAATGATTATCAGAAAGTTTAGTTGATCATACCGATTAACAGCGTGAGTTCGGAAATTCCAGAAGTTTTTCGGCGAAAGCTGAATATTCGGCAACGTCGTCTGGGATTGATTCTGGGTGATGGATTGAAGTTAGTAATAGTCTAACAACGGATTGAGACAGAAAGAGTCGAGGTATTTACCGTTTTGAGGTGAGTCTCGGTTTTCCGGCGACTTACAGAGAATTCCGGCGATGTATTTCTTGCGACAGAGATTCTTCAGGGAGTTTAAGGTGAGTGTGGGTGATGTCGGTATGAGCTCTAAAAATCTTATTTTAGAGTAATCAGAAAGGATGAAATGAATTCGGTTTTCCGGCGATAATTTCCGGTTAATTTGCAGAGGATTCCGGCGACTGCGGCGAGGTTTTCTGAGCGAAATGAAGAGTGTAATTTTGATAAACTCGCGAGCTCAACTGATGAATAAGGTATAACTCAGATTTAATTGCATTTCCAGTTTCGAATTCAACATTTTTCGGTTACGGTTTGATGATTTGAATGAGTGACATTAAGGTCTTTCAGTTGTAACCGGCGCTGCTGTAATTGCATCCGTTATGTCAAAAGAAAACGTCAATGATTGACGAATTCGTCGGGATTTCCGGCGAGAGTGATTTGGGCGCGCTGAGTGACTGGGTTTGATTTCCAGTTTTATTATATGTATTAATTGTTTCAATAATTCAACAAGTAACACAAGTGGCGGAGCGGTTGAATGTTTGCGTGTTAAGTCTTTGAGGTTCCCGGCTGACCCGGGTTCGAAACCCGGCATCAGCATTTAATTTTTATTTCATTATTTTTAATACATTTTCAAATATAAACTTTATATTCTAATATATTTATTAATTATGTATCGTATAAAATTAATTTGAGTATTAAATACGCAATGAAAATTTTAACTGGATGTTCGGTTAATAAACGAAGCGGGTTTGGTTAACCCGGTTTTTGACGGATGTTACAGTATCCCCTACTTTTAGAAATTTCGTTCCGAAATTTAAGTAGTGGCATGTTTGTCTCAAATGGATGGTGTTTTAATTTGACAATTACATACTTAGAAGGGAGTAAGAGTTTAAATTTTGTTTGAGGCGGTAACGTTCCTTGTAAGGGTTGAATACCCTGCTACAGGAATCGTTTTTTTTTGTTGCCTACGATAAAGAATATTGATAAACAGAGTTGATTGACTAAGTATGATTTTATGCACAAGAGTTTTGATACGTTTGGAAAGATAAGGTTATACCCTTAAATAGAACTTCTACCACTAAAACCTACATGGAACTTCTCATAACCGCCTGATAATGCATCTGATCCTTTGGCAAGAATACTTATATATAGGAAGTACCAGCGGCGTATCCACCATATTCTTGTCAAATTTCCATTGGTTTTATCAGTAAGTTATAATTAGTTCTATGATGTGACTCTAGAACATAAACAAACACAATAACCAAAGCTTGAGTCTTAATTCTGATAGTATTCATGTTTGAATAAAGACAGTACCTCTCTCGTTTGTTATGATGGAGAGGTTAGTCTATGTAGAAGTGAGACACAGCCCAACTTCTTTAAATGATGAGATTGAAATGATATGAATGCTAAATCAGTGAGTATAAAACAAACTTCAACCAAGACATTACTAAATCCTATATGGAACTTCTCATAACCGCCTGACAATGCCTCTGATCCTCTGGCAAGAATACTTATATATAGGAAGTACCAGCGGCGTATCCACCATATTCTTGTCAAATTTTCAGTGGTTTTGTCAGTAAATTATGATTAGTTCTATGTGACTCTGAAACATAAATAAACACAACAACAAAAGCTTGAGTCTCAATTCTGAAAGGATACATGACTGAATGATGACGATACCTCTCTCGTTTGTTATGATGAAGGGGTTAGTCTATGTAAAAGTGAGACACAACCCAACTTCTTTAAATGATGAGATCGAGGTACGTCGAGATGTCTGATGATATGAATGTTAAATCAATGAGTATAAAACAAAATTGAGATAGTAATTCGCATTAAGATTCTTGGATTCAATTTCCGATTTATAAATGAGATACATGAAGATTGAGATAAACATAAATAAAACATAAACACTAAGCAGTTGGAGTTGAATTCTTGATTTTTGGTGAAGAAACTCGTTGGGTGGTTCGTTTGGTCCGTCATTATCTTCATCAGGATTTGCGTTGATGTTGTAAACCCTTCCTCTTGCTGGTGGCCTAGTGGTTAGGTTTTCTTGATTTACTTGGTTAACTGGGTTTGCTTGAGCTTGGGCGTTTATGATGTTAACCAATCGAGGGCACGTGTTTCTAAAGTGGGTAGGGTCGCCACAATTAAAACAAGCTCGAACATAAGGAAACATGGGGTATTGGGGTTGTTGATATGTTTGGATCATGTTTTGAGTAGGGGGTGAGGTTTGGTTTTGAGGGGTGCGGCAAACCTTGCTCAAATGACCATAGCGTCCACAATTCGCACATAGTCGACAAGGTAAGGTAGATGGATGGTGATAAAAACAGGTGTTACATTGAGGGTGAGGTCCAAGGTAAGGTTTCTTATTTGGGTAAGTTGAGTTGGGTGCTACTTGAGTGATTGGGATAGCTTGGAGGGGTACGGCTTGTGAGGCTGGTTGATTGCGTTGGGTGACAGCGAAAAGTTGTCCATCTCGTTTTCTCTTAGAAATGGGTTGAGAAGGGGATTCGGGTTAGGTGGAGTTTGAGGTTTCAGTTGATGCTTTATCCTTCTTCTTCTCCTCCTTGAAGTCCTTATTCCGTATGCGGTTCTCGGTGAGCTCTGTAGCTAACTCCATTGCTGCTTCCAAGGTTGCAGGTGTGGTACTTATTACAGAGTCTTGAATTTTTGAAGAAAGACCTCGAATGTAGTGCCCGATTAAACGGTAAAGAGGAGTGATCAAGTTGGGAACCATTTGATTTAACTCGAGGAATCTCTTATTGTATGTGGTGTGATCGCCTTCCTTTTGTTTCAAAGAATAGAACTCATCCTCCAATTTCTTGATTTCGCTTCTCGGGCAAAACCGTCTTGTCATGATTTCCTTCAACTCTTCCCAAGTCATAGTCATAGCATCTTCAACACCTCGTTGGCCTTCTCTGTATTCCACCATGTAAGTGTTATTCTAAGTAAACGACCAGTAGCATATCGCACTTTGCGATCATCAGGGCAATCGCAATTTAGAAAAATGTTTTCCATTTCTTCAAACCAATGGAGGAGAGCGGTGACACCTTCAGTCCCTTCGTATTTTGTAGGGTCGCAGGATTTGAGATGCTTGAAGGTGCATTTAGTGGTAATTGGGGGAGGGTTGACAACATTTTGATCTTCTTGATTGACGGAATTAGCGGTAAGGGCTTGCTGAACTTGAACTACAATGTTGGGTATTACGACAGCCATTTGTTGAGCGATTTGGGCAGCCATACGCTCGCGAGCTTTTCCTGCTCTCATCTTCCTACGAGCGGAATTAGAAGACATCTACAAGGAATACATATCAAGAGTATGAGTTGGATGTTTTTGGGATCATGTGTCGTATTTAGGAATGAACATTTATAAAATAAATATAGAATAATAAATCTACTACATCCATAGGATGTCTTGGGCTTTGCTCGTAACTAGGCCTTGCATGCCGCCATACTTCACCTTCGTAATCATGTGGGCCCCCATGATTACCGGGTTTTTCATATGGTTCGCATGTGTTAGCCTGGTTACGTACACTAAAACCCGGAGAAAATCGAGAAATATGTATGTAACGTATGATATTCGGAATGTATCCATGTGTGGACACGGTGACACCTCAAAGTGGGGTTAGTTCGAACGACGTTTGGTGTGGCATGCTTTGGCCTAATAGGTCCTTCGTACTCTCATCGTTAGTCCCCAGGTAGGCAAACTGGTCCGTTATATTGGATTTATACGAATGCCAACCTAGACAGGACGTTCCGACTACCGGTACTTGTACCCTTACAGTTACTACATGCCCGTCGCAGAACTCACTTTGATGAGATTTGAAAAATGAAAAATGCGACAAAATCTTGAAAATAACGGAAGTATGAAGATGATTTGAATATGTGAACATTGAAATATGTATGATGAATGTGTATGTAATTATGTATGTTTGACTGTAAGTATAATTCACTATGTATCACAAAATGTAATATTGGAAGTGTTTGCATGCATTTGTGTATGTAATAAATATGAAAGAAATAAACATCATGAGTTTGCATGTAACCACATAAACAAGTAAAATCTAATCAACTATAGTATAGGCTCTAAGGGTCTAATAACCTATCCTATACCCTATAGTCAAAAGCTCTGATACCAATCTGTCACACCCCGACCCGCAGCGGAAAAGGTGACCAGGGCATGATTGGGTTTTCATCAAAGCTCATGACATTTATTATAATGTTTCATATTTATTATTACAATTTAAAGGAGATCATACAATCAAATCATACAAATATAACATGTTCTATACATCTTTCTAAACTTCATTATTTTTCTTCTAAAGCACTTTCCTATGTGTTCCTTGCTTCATCCTGTCCACCTGTATCATGTGTAAAAATGGTTTTTGGATCAACAAAAGTTGGCGAGTGAACCTTGTTAGAAAAACATTTATTATTGATCTCTTGTTATCTTTATTATGAAAAATTGTGCAATAATCATATGTGAGCAAACGTAATTAAATCATACAATAACAATAACAACAACAAACAATAACATACAATAACAAACCAACTTGCATGAATATATAACATGAATGAAACTGTATATGTTGGCAACGTCTCGTTCACGCTCATAATGTAATGGGGAACGGACGGCCTATGATAAATGTCTGTGCGATCAAGGCTCAATCCAACGGAGCCGATTGTATGTTGGCAACGCCTGGTTCACGCTCATAATGTAATGGGGAACAGCTCAACGCTCATAATGTAATGGGGAGCGGCGGCCTATGATAATGTATGTACTGAAAATGATAAATTTAATCTAAACAATAACCACACAAACAATTGATACAAGTTGAATACACATTTGTTCATGAATATGATAGATGCACAATAGTTTAAATGTGATAAATAATAAGACACATGATACACCTAAAAAAACGTGATTAAAACGGGGAATTTGTAGAGATTCACTCACATTGGGTGCGTTCGGTTGATGATGTTGAATGCGCACGAGTCTAGAGGATTGATCGACGAGAAAAAACTAACCTAATTAATAACGAAAAAGTAAGGTAAATAAGTGGATTTTTATCAACCATTTAATAGGATTTTTGGATAAATTTTTGTGAGTTTAAGGCTATTTTCTAACTTTAAAAACGTTATTTTTTAGTATTTTTAATTGATTTTTAAATTAAACAAATAAATAAAAATAATAAAAAAAATGTTGACTTTTGACCGTTGACCATGACTGTTGACCGTTGACCGGTTCGGTTGTGAATATTATTGCACTGAGTGAGACTCGAACCCGTGACCTTCCGTACGCGTGCACGCAGCTCTACCAACTGAGCTACGTGTCTAACCCGAAATATTTCTGTTTTTAATTATATTTATACACTATTTAAGTTAATCCGAAAATCATTTATTTTAAAAAGGATTTAATTGTATCGAATCGGTGCTCTCCACAGGTCTCGAACCCGGGACCTGTGGTTTAGTATGACACACAGTCCACCGCTGGACTGTGTGTCTAACTTGGTAAATATTTCGGTTGTTATTATACTTAACAGCTGACTGCGAGTGGATCCGGTTCAGTGTAAAAAAAAACATTTTTATTACAGAGCATGTGCTTGTGTCAAGGATCGAACTCGGGACGTATGTGTGTTTGTTTGCACACAGTCCACCGTTGGACTGTGTGTCTAACCCGTTCATAATACTGATTTTAATTAGACTTATAACATAAACGACTTCGTCTTCTTCGCTCAAGAACACAGACAAATGATAAATCAATTGTTTCATGTTTAGTTCGATTAACGGACAATATCAGCGATTGAAATCAATGGACAGAGAAAGTTTGGGGAGAGGATGTACCGGAACAGGTTGTCTTTTTCAGAACTCCGGCAAGGATCGCCGGCTCTGTTTTGTGTATTCCATCTGTTCGGTTCAATTAACAGTTTTGATTGCTTAGACATGAAATTGAACTACTAAACAATGATTATCAGAAAGTTTAGTTGATCATACCGATTAACAGCGTGAGTTCGGAAATTCCAGAAGTTTTCCGGCGAAAGCTGAATATTCGGCAACGTCGTCTGGGATTGATTCTGGGTGATGGATTGAAGTTAGTAATAGTCTAACAACGGATTGAGACAGAAAGAGTCGAGGTATTTACCGTTTTGAGGTGAGTCTCGGTTTTCCGGCGACTTGCAAAGAATTCCGGCGATGTATTTCTTGCGACAGAGATTCTTCAGGGAGTTTAAGGTGAGTGTGGGTGATGTCGGTATGAGCTCTAAAAATCTTATTTTAGAGTAATCAGAAAGGATGAAATGAATTCGGTTTTCCGGCGATAATTTCCGGTTAATTTGCAGAGGATTCTGGCGACTGTGGCGAGGTTTTCTGAGCGAAATAAAGAGTGTAATTTTGATAAACTCGCGAGCTCAACTGATGAATAAGGCATAACTCAGATTTAATTGCATTTCCAGTTTCGAATTCAACAATTTTCGGTTACGGTTTGATGATTTGAATGAGTGACATTAAGGTGTTTCAGTTATAACCGGCGCTGCTGTAATTGCATCCGTTATGTCAAAAGAAAACGTCAATGATTGACGAATTCGTCGGGATTTCCGGCGAGAGTGATTTGGGCGCGCTGAGTGACTGGGTTTGATTTCCAGTTTTATTATATGTATTAATTGTTTCAATAATTCAACAAGTAACCTAAGAGGCGGAGCGGTTGAATGTTTGCGTGTTAAGTCTTTGAGGTTCCCAGCTGACCCGGGTTCGAAACCCGGCATCAGCATTTAATTGTTATTTCATTATTTTTAATACATTTTCAAATATAAACTTTATATTCTAATATATTTATTAATTATGTATCGTATAAAATTAATTTGAGTATTAAACACGCAACGAAAATTTTAACTGGATGTTCGGTTAATAAACGAAGCGGGTTCGGTTAACCCGGTTTTTGACGGATGTTACACTAACCACAATGAGCAGCCGGCCACCATCTCACCCCTTCTCTCTTATACCTCTTTCCGCGGTACCATCTACAAACACCGCTTTGTTTTCTTGCTAGACCAACACAAAACCAACACAAAACCCAGATCCGATCCTCAAACTGTTGACAGGCGGCGATGGTGATTGTGGTCTAGGGTTCCGTCGATGGTTGATGCCTCTAATCCTTTTTTCAGATCTTAAAAAGTCTTTAGGGCTTAAATCCCGTTCTCTGATCTTGTTGTTTTGGAGAGAGAATTTTTAGACCATTATTAATTTTATTATAGGTGTAGGGGAGGAGGTGGTGGTGTTGGTCCACTGGTGGTGACGGGTTGTAAATAGAGAGAGAGAGAGAGAGGGAATGAGAGACTGAAAGAGGGTTTTTTTTTCTCATATACATAAATAAATTAGATAATCAGATAATCAAAGAGTTACATTGAAAAGATTAACTTTTTTTTGGTAGAATCGTTTTGCATTCTTAATCAGAATAGTGGTGCTTTGATATCATGGGGTTTTTAATAACTATACTAAGAACATACCGTGACAAAATTTGTAACTGCATGGTAGAATCTTTTTGCATTGTTGGTGTGTATAAAGTGAAGAAGATGAAGATTTGATTGTGTTATGTATGAGAAGGGCAGATGAACTACAAGGTTACAAAGGATTTTTGTTTATAAATAGGATATATATTAATAAATTTATATTTTTTTAAAATTACCAAAATACTCTTTCAGTTAGTAAACAATTTGGATGGAGTTAGATGTGGGGAGCAAAATGGAGAAAACATAGCAAACTATTGGAGTAAAATGGCTATTTTTAAACGATTGGGGTAAAACCATTAAAACAACCAAATCATAGGGAGCAAAACGAAAGTTTACTCTTCTCCTAAAGAAAAAAAGAAAGTAAAAAAAAAAGAAAAGAAGAGATTAGTGTTGTTGGTCTCTCCTTTTAATGCAAATTATCTTCTTTTACAAAAGTTAGTTAAATTAAGGTTTCTTTTTGCAGCATATGAAAATAAAAGTTGCCATGCAAATGTGAAGTGTAACCTACATTCATCTGGACCATTTCTATCTTGATTTATAGAAAACTACTTTTGGGTCGATATGGTAATCTAAATTTACTCTTTTTGACCTTTAAAGGGGCTTTTCCCGTTTATTAATTCACCTTTAATAATTAATTCATAAAGCTTTCCATTTCATTGGTCCTCTAGTTTTGTTTCTTGTAGTTTCGATCTATATCATTAGAATTTTTTTTTACCTTCAATCATGTTTAAATCATATAATTTGAAAAAAAAAACATGATGTTGAATTGTGGCTTTAGTTACAAATCATATCTACCAAAATGTTTAAATCATATATTTGAAAAAAAACAACATGATGTTGAATTGTGGCGTTAGTTACAAATCATATCAACCAAAATCTAGGAGATGTTTTCGTTACAAAATAATTATTATACTTATGAGTTTCAAATTTTGAAGAAAGCTTTTTAAGGAATTCAGATGGATATTTGACCTTGAACTCCCATGCTGTAAACGAGTCGTGCCAACTTCGAGCTCGTTTATGCTTGAGCTTGATTCGTACTGCGTCAAAAATCGCATAGGATCACACACACAAAAATGTGGCCATAGGCCGACCGCTACACATATTTTTCAGTTTAAGTGTGACCAAAGGTCGAGTCATTGTAGGAAACATACGACCACATTGACGTTAAGTGGCCTTAGGTACTTGAATGTGTGACTAAAGGATTTCAATGATTTTTTGCTAGAATCAAGCAATGGGTTCATTAAGTGTGTCTAAAGCATAGCAACACTTACATGAATATCTAATTAGTGTGGCCATTTGTATTATAGTCACAAATACCATTTGTTTTGGCCACACATTAATCTAAGTATACCATCGCAAAATTGTTGTTGCGATCAAGTATTTTGTCCCAATGAGTATGGCTATAAACTATTTCTAAACACATAAGAATTTTTGTAATTATAGGAGTGACTAGCTTCTAACCTTTGGTCACACATATGGTTTTTGCCTATGACATTTGCAATTGTTCCATCACAAAAATAAAATACCAAGCAACAATGGTGTGGCTACTGGTTACGTAAAACCACATGAATATTTGTAATGTTTAGTGTGGTCATTATCTTACCTTTGGTCACAAAATAATATTTGGGGACGTGACATTTGCTAATGTTTCCTCACACAATAAAAAAACAAAGTGGGGATGGTGTGGCTAAGGGTTATGTAAAGCCACATGATATACTGTAATGTTTAATGTGGCTATTGTCTAAGTTTGGGTCACACACAATTTATATTCCCCATGACATTTGCTATCGGTGCGTCACATAAAATAAAACCAAGTTCATATGGAGTATCTAATGGTTATGTAAGCAAATGATATTTTATATTTTTGTGTAGCTATTGTCTAATCTTTAGCAACACATAGTTTATATTCCCCATGACGTTTACTATCATTCCGTCAGACAAAATAAAACAAAGTGGAGATGGTGTGTCCAATGGTTATGTAGAGCCACAAGAAAAATAAAGATATTTAGCATGATTATTTCCTAACCTATGGTCACACATAATTTCTTTTGCCCATGACGTTTGTTATCATTTTGTCACACAAACAAAAAGTAAAGTAATGGTAATGTGGTCAATGGTTATGTTACCCCACATGAAAATTTGTAATTATAAGTGTTGTTATTATTTAATCTTTGGTCAAACATATTTTCTATGGTTTTATGTGACCATTTATGTGTAATCACGCATTTTTTTTATTTTTTTTCTTTTTTTAGAATAATTAAAACAACATTAAACAAAAGAAAACTAAAATAAAACAATAATACACAGAATAAGAAATCAGAGTATATAGATGTCTTCAGCTAATTAAACACTAATAATCCGTTTCTTAGATTGGTTTTATCTTCTTTTCATTGTCTTCTTTTGTAAATGTCCATTATAAAACATGAAATATGATCATATACAAACTTAAATGAAACTAAAAATGGTAAGAACCAATGAGATATTAACATATGACATACATTATAATTAAGGGCATTTTCGTATAAAGATAATTTTGAAAAATTCTTAAAATCATGCGATTCAAATTTGTAATTGATCTAACAGAATTTCATGGCACCATTATTTCAACTTTTTTATTCTTATCATCTTATTTCATTAGTTTTTTTCTTTATTTTTTTTGACGAGGAAGAAGAACATTTGAATAGTACTAAAACATTTTCTTCAATATTTATTATTTTTATTATACATAGCATACGACTGATGAATACATTTCGAGGATGGTTTTGCTGATTATATAAAGGGATATGTTGATACGGGATGGATCATGAGAAAACTAGTTTAAATGAGAAAACAAAAAAACTAACTAAAAAAGCCAAAAAAATATATCAATTTTTTTTTGATTTTTTTATTAAAATTCGCTATATATATTATATAAAAAAACTTAAAAAAAATAAAAAAAACATATAATGCACATGTGCAACATAAACATATAATGCACATATGTAGTACACATATAGTGCACATGTGCCCTACAAGTTTTTTTTTTAAAAAAAAAGTTTTTTTATACATAAAATACAACGATTTTTTATAAAAAAATTGTAAAAAAAATTGTATGTTTTTTATGCTTTTTTTTTGCTTTTTGAGTTAGTTTTCTTGTTTTTTCATTTATATCTAGTTTTCTCATGATACTCTCCCTATGTTGATAATACATGATTTATATATAATGCATGTGCTAATTATACAAAAGAATGTGCTGGTTATAAGAGGTGGATGTTTATATAAAATGTATGTGCTAATTATATAAATGAATGTGCTGGTTATAAGAGGTGGATGTGCTGATAATATCATGATTTATATAAAGTGCATATGTTGACTATATAAATGAATGTGCTGGTTATCAGAGGTGGATGTACTGATAATAGCATGATTGATATAAAATGCATATGCTGATTATAAAAATGAATGTGTTGGTTATATGACATGGATGCGTTGATAATATCAAGGTTTATATAAAAATCATGTGCTAATTATATAAATGAATGTACTAGTTAGCAGAGGTGGATGTACGGATTTATATAAAATGCATATGCTGATTATATAATGAATGTGCTGGTTATATGACATGGATGCATTGGTAATATCAAGATTTATATAAAAATCATGTACTAATTATATAAATAACTGATTAAAGCTTGTATGGATAAATACGGGGAGCATACAGTTCACTTTAAAGAGCTCCCTGGGTTCAAAAATCGGCACGACTGGGTGCGTGATGCTTTGTGGGACATCTTAAGAAGAGCTGGGATTTCGGCTAAGAAAGAGGCCCCTGTGAATTTCCTCACGGACCCTATGGAAGGGAGATCTACTCTGCGACCAGCGGATCTGCTCGTCTTTGGCTGGTCTGGGGGGAAACATGCTTGTGTAGACCTCACGGGGGTTTCCCCTTTGGTTGGTTTAAGGGAAAACGGGTTTGTAGCTGGACAAGCGGCAAGAAAGACAGAATCAAAGAAAGTGGATAAGCACGCTAAAGCTTGCGCAAAGAACCAGCATGTCTTTGTCCCTTTTGCCTTTGATACTTTTGGCTCCCTAGCGCCAGAAGCTATCCACTTTTTGATGAGGGTTCAACGGGTCGTCTACAACAATTGTTCAACCCCCAGGGGGCAAGGGTTTGTATTTGGAAGATTAGGGTTTGCAATTCAGAAAGGATTGGCGGCGCAACTTGTTGCCCGACTACCTTCTGTTTAGATGTAACTTGACAAGTTTTCTGGCTTATATATGAATTATATTTTAGTTAACAAAGTTATATTTTTTGAAAAAAAATATATATAAAACTGATCATAAATTAAATTTAAGTTAATTTTTATGTTGTATATACAGAAGTAAATATGCTATAAAAAGTTAATACACAATATTTTTTACTAAATCATCCAACAAAAATCTTAACGTAATATGGCTCATGCGTAATGAATTAATGGTACATGACTCCCAAAAATCACATATAAAATTCAATATGACTTGAGGGTTGCGATATTGGGGGTTGGGGGGGGGGGGGGGGGGGGGGGTAGTTATTACGATTTTGAGGGGAGTTAATTTTAATAAATCAACATAAATTCCAAAAATACCCAAAAACCTACGTAATTTTAACTTTTTTTATAAAGTGATGAGGTGTCTTCAATATCAACCCTAGATCTAATTTATGAACGCACCAGATTTATTCTTACGGTTTTTACATTCAAAATTGTTTGTACCAGATCCCCTCTCTATAAAACATTTCTTTTGCCTCTTAGCAAACCTAATTGAAGTGTTTTGTCTTTAGTTGGTCTTTGGATGTGGTACTTAGAGCAACAAAACATGGAAACAAATATGAATAGCTGTTTTAGTTGTACTTAACCAGATATTAGTTAAGGAACAAACCGTTTGGTCTATTGATTTGACTATGGATCTTGGCCAAGGAACAAGACAACATATCGCATCTGCAGCTGTATAGAAGTCGGTTGTTTGTATTGTACCCCATTTGTAGCTTCATCAACATAAACTCTATGACAATCCTCCTGAACTAGAACTCCGTGAATGGTTTGCTGTCTCGTGGAATGGTAAATTATACCCAATGCCACATGTTTGTTCAAATAATACCAGGCACACTTATATGTCTACAAAAATGCATGGCATATTAACATGATAAAGTCAAAGTCAATAGATATGTGTAAATTTCGCACATTACAAACCTGTGGGACACCTTCTGGTGGTTCCAAATGAGATGTTTATGGATGTGGAGGCTTAGGCATATCCTTGTTTCTTGTTTTCACATTTACCAAAAAACATTCAATTAAGGAGGTTATGGAAAATAATATAAAAGATAAAATTATGAAATTGTCAAATACTTACCATTGTAAGCTTTCTTTCGGCACCACTTCTATTTGCACTGCTTTGCATGATGCATTAGTTTTATTTTTAGATCCAAGATTGCCATCCATATAATTGACCTAAAAGTCAATTAAATAGGTTATGGAAAATCAACAATCACATGGAAAATTATGTAAAAAAGAATTACCCTTTCCGTATGCACCATTTTAGATTTGGTAGCATCAGTATCGGTTAGGGTCAAATACAAAATCTCCCAAAAAAATCGTAAGAAAGGCATCAAACGGACTCCGACTGACCTTATTCAAGCGGCATCGGAACCGCCTCATCGAACTCGGATAAAATTTTTGTATTCAAATTCGGATAAAATTGTTTTATTTATCTTACATACGAACGGTTCCTACATTATCCATATTGATGTAAGTCCTCACAACTAAGTATCAAATGTTTTCAGTTATCCACCTAGGATTAGCATAGTAGTGTTGGTGAGTAGGGCTGACCCTGAGAATTTATGTACCCTGTTCGAATTTGAAAAACGTGCCCTTAACAAAATGACAAAATATAGTTTTTCATACAACCGTGAATCGTTGACAAAAATATAACATTCGATAAACAATGCAATTAAAAAATGAGTGACATACCTTAATAACTATTAAGCTAATAGCTAACCAATGATTGGTGAAACCCTCCTTGCATTCTTGATAGAGAATTAGTGAATCAACTCTACACAGTTTATGTTATCTAAGACTTCATTCTCGACAGCTATCATTGCCAACCCACTAAATCTTTCTTGGGACATTGTAGATCGTATGTAAGATTTCAATAACTTCAAATTCGAAAAACTTCTTTCTGCAGATGCCACAGTGACCAGAATACTCAACAATAAACTCCAAAACATCTATAGGGTTGCTAAATTTATCGGTTAGTGATTCACGAAATAAATTAAGCTTAGTATAAAGTGCCTCGGCATTAATATCTGATCTTCTTTAAACTTGAGTGTAGTTTCAAGATGATGACAAGACGACTTAAGATCTTCATCTTTAATAATCCTCAACGTACGTGAAAACAAAAAACCAAATAAACCTCATACCATTTGAGTTGGTCAAATATTTTCTCTAAAGAAGCAATAGTTTGATCCAATATATAAGAAAAAGTTTACTATGAAATCCTCTTCAACTATAAATGCAACTTCTTAGCTACTAGATATTTTCTTCAGCTTGATCCAAATGCTCTTTTGACGGATTAGGCGCCAAAAACTTTTGTATAGCACCCTTTTGAGACTTCAACAATTCTTTAACTCGTCTCCTCTTTTGACGTTTTTGCCATCCGAATGCTTGTTTAGGAGCCACTAACGACTAAATAGTCGACAAAGTTTCTATCAAATTAAGTTAACGCCTAATGATCGACAAATACAAATAACACCTAAATAAATAATCAGCTAATCATATAATCATACCTGAATTCGACAATCAACTTATGAAAATTATCAACGCTTTTAGTCTTCAACACAACAGAAAATGGCATGAATCGACAATCAACTAATCACATAAATAAGGGCCTGAATTCGACAAAAAGAAACATAATAAGGGCCTTAATTTGACCAAAAAAACCAGAACAAGGGCCGATTGTTTACCTATGTTCGTGAGTTCGTCAAACTGTCGAAGGGAACAATCGAAGAAGCTATATTTGGCTCTGTGCGTGCAATTGAAGAACAAACTGCAAACGACGTTTCAATATCTTGTCCAGGTCTCTTATTATTTTCCGCCCAATATCGATCGGTACGTATTGTTTTGTTATTAGTTTTTAAAGCCAATTGAGTATTGGCCTCACTAACTTAATCCCAATGAGCTAACTAATCAAAACCATAAGATTTTTTTTGTAATGGGCATATGTTAGTGTTTGTATGGCTATGCCCATCCACCCCCAGGGGTTAGTGTTTACATACATATATCGGATTTTTTTAAAAAAAATTACGTGCCCTAGTTGGTGGTCCTCCCCGCCCACCCCGGGGCTACCCATGTTGGTGAGTTAGATAGAGTTTAGGGTAGTAGGAGGTAATGAGTCCAATCCCTATAGCGTGCAAGTTTAACCATTAAAAAAATTGTTTTTAGTTGCAACCAAATGAAAGTAAGTCTAAACAACTAAAAATCAACTACTTGGCATCCATCCTTATGAAAGTAAGTTCTTAGGGGGGTAGGGGTGGTCATCACCGATCACTCATCACTCACTCATAACTTTCAATCAAGTTCCACCATGTCATCAACCATTATTCCATCACTCACAAATTTTTTTTAGTGGAAATGCCCATCACTCGCAACACCCAACAATAAACCCTCACATCCCCTCACAATATTCCTTTCTTCACGCGTGATAATGTTGTCACGTTATAAAATCTCACCGGTGAAAAATCTGGTGGAAATGGTGTTTTCAAATTCTTCACGCGTGAAAAACTTCCATCACGCACAAAAAGATTACCACCCCGGGTGGCCTTACATATTCAATCAAATGCTTCTAATTTAGTTATTAGCCTGCAAGTCGAAGCACACTATATAGCATACATTTCTAAAACTTAAGGTTCACGTCAGTATACTAGATAGTAAATCATGTAAGCTTATTAACTCAAACAAACTATCAAATTCAACAATTAATACAAGATGGGGACAGAGGACAAATTAAACACATTTATTTTGGGTCATCTTAATGGTACACCCTAAAATCTTCTTTTTTTGAATGGCAAGGAACGACGTGCCAACCACCGTGACACCGGGCGTTATTGGCAAGGTCGACTACTCGACCGCCGCGCTCTCCCAGATGCGCGAAAACCCGACATCCACCCGCCCGAAGACACGACAATTGAATAATCGGTAAAACCTCACCTCCCATCCAAGACGAACCGGCGTATCCGCCCTTCACCTGGATGCCGCATAAAATAATGGGGAGAGTGGGAGTCGAATCTGGGTCACAAGAAACACCAAATATTTCCCCAACCATTCCACCACTACCTCATTGGCACACCCTTTTCAACTCTCTTTGTTTTCTAAGTTTGTTAGTCAATGATTCATAGAACTGATGCAAAACTAAGGTACAATGGATGAATAGTTTTCTGCTAGACATTGATGTTTTTTTTACGTTTTACCGTTGATATAAGGTTGCTACTGAATCTGATAGCAACCTTAGTACTAACTGACAGGGTCTAATTGAATGGGCTGGCATTGCATTCACAAAAACAATTTGCTATTGATAACAAATTTTCAACATTTAAGTTTTTTACTCCTGAAGAGTTTGTGGAGTGATATTAATTAAGGTGTTGTTGATAGCCGGTTAATACTTATAGACAAAGACTTAATGTTAAAGGGTGTTTCATTGCAATTACCATGCATTATGATTGAGAGGTAATTAATGTATGTCTGATTTTCAGAGTTATAATATTAGTAAATATCGTTTTGCATATCTAAAATAACTTGCTTATGATAATATGATAGTTTTAAGGGTAAAACTTGTCTTTAATTGTCTAAATTAACTGACTTATATGATAATATGATAGTTTTAAGGGTAAAACTTGTCTTTAATAAGTTTATTTAGTTGGGTTTAAAAATGTAATTTAAAACATTATTGAGCTTTGAGGTCAGTTGTGTAAATGAGTTTAATTAGAAATGGATTTAATTACTTAATATGCTTAAATTAAATCAAAAGTTTATAGGTTTAACAAACAAATTGAGTTTTTAAATTTAATTATATTCTTTTATCTAAAAATGTTACATATAATTTAATAATATTTACAAAAAAGAAAGTAATTTGTTTGGGCCTGTTCAATCACCCACTTTGCTCTCCCAAGGCTGGCCTACACGAAAGATTGATGTAGTATTAAGAATATATAACATAGTTTGTGACCAAGTTTCAATTCCTGTAAGGTTTAGTATAGAATTTAGGGGAGAAAGCTTAGTTGTTTAAAAAAAATAATATTAACAATAATAATAATATAACATAGTTTGTGCATTTGTTATCATGTATATTCAATTCTTATAACTCATCTAAAAAACACTTTGAAAGAGTTGCTTCATATTCATTTCGAACTTGGTTTCTGTTCTTGATGGTCTACTGTTTAAAACACCCTTTAAAATATTGGAATATTATTTAATATTTGTGTGTGTATATATATGTATCTATATATGAATAGCTTTTTATTTATAAACATAAAGAAAACAAATGTGATGGGGTGCGACTGGCACAGACTCAGTATGAAGGTGGAAAAGGTCAAGGGGAAGAAGATGCCAGTGAATCCGACAAAAGAGAGTAAGATTGAAGACAGAGCAAAGAACCTTTGTCAATTGTCGTATACATTATTCCACCACTCGGTTTTACCACTAAATTGATTGTTATTCAAAAAATATAATCTAATATCACATTTTGATTTTAACATAAATTCTTACACATAAACCATGTTTCTCTTCATATGTTAAATGATAACTGATCATAAAAAAAGATTGAAAAACATGCAACATTTGCTTGTTGAGTGAGGGCCAACGAGCGTAAGATAAATATACAGCATTTAATATTGTTGGCATGGTTGTTTTATATTTTATACATCTAGGTTTACTTGTTTAAATAAAATAGAATTAAAAACAATATATATAAAATAGTCCCACACGGTAACACTAAAAGAAATTACCACAAAACTTAGACTATGATAATTACCGGTGTTTAAGAAAAACAGATCATTTGGACCATGAATCAGTCCAGGTCCAGTTAAGTCTGAGTTTGAGTTTAATTGAGGCTTTGATCTAGTGGTAGAGAGGAAACACTCTAGGAGGTGTTCAAGGGCGGACCTGCCCACATTTGTGGGCGGCCGGCCGCATCCCTTGATAAAATTAAAATTTAGTGTTAATTTTCGTCGGAAATCCCGACCGCACACCTTGGAAATTTTAACCCAAACCCTTTGAAAATTTTTAACCACCCCCTTATATATTTATTCTTATTATTGATATATAAGTATATAATACAATTTATATATTTATTCTTTAATCATTAATTACTTAACTCAATCTAAGCCCAATCTAAAATCTATTTTTATTAACCCAATTATCCAAGCCCAAACCCAACCCAAATACTTTGAACTAAATAAAAATAAACCAAACCCAAACCAACCCACCCATTCGGCTTCCAAAATCCAAATCCCGCCTCAAAAAAGATGCCCAATGATAGCAGAAGCGATTCACAACCGGACGAGTTCTTTAGCCGGAAAATTCATAATTCCCGCCATTCCGACTATAATTACACCGGAATTCTGACTTAGAACGGGTACCCTTCCTTTATTGATTGTTTTATGTGGTGATTAGGAGAAAATATATATGTATAAGGGTTTAATTTTTAAGTTTTTTTGATGGTTTTTTTGGTTATTCACTTGTTCTAGACTTTTAGTTAATGATTTTGTTGTTTCATTTAAAGCTTTGTTTATTTAAATGATAATTAATCAACATTTAAAACTAGGGCTTAAATGTTTAAAGATTAAAATTAAAAATTATGAACTATGGTTGAACATGATTGTTTATTTTGTTTAAGTGTTTAATGTTGTTTTATGAACTTATAGAGCGGTTTATATGTGATATGAACATAAGGGTGAAAATTTCCAAGGGCTTTTGGATAGATATGTGATAAGAACCATGAGTAATTTATATGTTATAGGAACCATGAGCGATTATATAGAGAAGAACTTGCTTAAGAAAGTATATTTAGATGATATTTTGGATAGATTTCAAAAATGAAAACCCTTACGACACAAATTTAAATATATTTGTAATGATGTTTGACATGTTTTTATGATTATATAAATTTTAGTTTGATATTCTTTTGGTTTACATGACCCGACCTAATCTGACCCGACCCGCCATGAACCGATTTTTTTTTGTATAGATAGGGGCCTAAAATCGTTGAAAATATTCCACACCCCTATGAAAAAATTCATCAGTACATCACTAAAAGTATTTAGATAGTAGAAAGTCATGGTTCAATACCCGAAGAATGTAACATTTAGCTATTAAAAACAACAATTGTTAACTTCCTAGTTAAAATGGTGGCATCGCCGTTCAGAAAAGGTTAATTTGATGGGCTAATATAATATAGTATTAACCAAAAAAAATCTTTTTCAAAACATTTATAATAAATTAGATCTTTTAGGATTTTAAAGTTTATGCGTAAGTAAATCTTTTAGGATCTTAAAGTTTATGTGCAAGTAAATATAGCATTTCATTTTTGTTTTCAATCTATTATAAAACACGTTTTATTAAGGTTACATAGCAACTTATTTAAGTTTGAGTGACTCATAGCACTTTTTCTTCTCTTCACAATAAATTACCTGAAACGTGTTTTAAAAACATTTGATCAACAAAAAATATTGGTGGGTAAATTCAATTGTATTAAAAGACACTTTCTTATAGTTATAACATTAAGAGTTTTTACATTTTTTTAATATCTTACAATAATACTATTAGCTATCTCGTTGTCCAATAGCAAAGAAACCACTTTATTGGTATTTGTCACTTGATAGTTCCTGTGACTATGGACATATCACTAGTTGGTTAACTCGTTGTCCAAATAGAAAGGCTTATCAAGTAATGTATACAAAACCCCACATACTAACAGAAGTTTCCCAGTAAGATACAAAGGCTTAAGCATTGTAACATAAGTAACAGTTGGAAAACATTTAAGGTTTTGAAAGCATTTGATAAAGAGAATAACTCATATTGCTATATTAGCAGCCTTCTGGTTATAAGTTCCTATTCTTAGATAGACAAATGTAACATGTACTAGTGTAAGAAACCAAATCAAACTTCAACGATAACCAAGAGTTCAAAACAACAACGTATAAAGTCTCACTTTATTCAGGCAGAACTTCATTTTTTCGTTGCTAGGGTTTCAGATCAATCGGATAAGTATTGTTTCAGTGATCTTGTTTCGTACATGGGAATTGTAACAGGTATTTGAGAGTAGAGATTTGAAAGTCGAAGGTTTAGGATTCGATATTTGCAAAATCAATTTGTGCAGAGGGAAAGTCCAAGACCCATTTTATTTATAGCTGAAAAATGTTTCAGTCGCGCCACGCGATGTCACAGACCCCTATCCTGGGAGTGGTTGCCGCGAGACAGTCAAGTGGTACCGGTGTTTATTAATTTGGCAGCGGAAATTATCATCAGGATCGATGTTAGGAAAATAAATTCAGAGTTTATCAAACACCAAAGTTTTAATATTAAACAAATGGGATAAACCCATATTCCATTAGAATGTTTTATAGGGATAAACCCTTAATTAACAAAAACATAAGTTCTTCATTTATTCAGGTAATCATAGCTATGGCTTCTATGACTTTCACAGCAAGTTACCTGAAACGCGTTTTAAAAATATTTTGGTCAGTTAAAAATACTGGTGAGTTCCATTCGTTTTTATAAAAAGACACATGGGTATATTTCACAGTATCAAGGGTAATTACTTTGCTTTTATCTAACAAAAACTCAATCAGTATTTATCACGTTGGCAGTTACAATGACTGTGGTCATACGACTATTGCCTAACTCTTTGTCCAATAGTGATGCTGGACTCAGTAGTGTATACAAAACCCCACATACCGGTAGTAATTGCAGATTAGCAAAAACTTAATCACTGTAAATACAACTCGAAAACATTTAGGGTTTTGTAAAATAATTTGGTAAAAAGAGAGAACGACTCACTTTGTGGATTTAGATTTTTAACTTTAGAGCTTCCTGGTGCTATTCCTGGCTTCCTAATAATATTATAATGCAACATGTGTTAGTGCAATAACCCAACTTAACATAAATGATACTTCCCGAGACAAAACCCCAACGTAGCTAACAAAGCATAGCCTTATTAACGGGCATTACTTTGGCATCCGTTGCTGGATTTTAGATCAATCGGGCAGCATATCGAATCAGTAATTAGGGTTAAAACACTTACAACAGGGCAATGCTTCGCAGGTTTAGGGGTTTAGGGGGGTATCTGGCAAAGAAACAAAGATACAGAGGGTATTCGAACGATTTTTACGATCGAAAATGAGCGCAGACTTCAGTCCCATGGCTGCCTTCTTATAGGTCAGATGGGCTTCTCCCGCGCATCGCGCCAGCATATGGGGACTCCCTCGCGACGCGCCTAGGCAGCCTATTTGGCCTAGACAGGCTACGTTGCATGCATAACCTTGCCAAACGTCGCGATCTGAAGCCACGTGTCCTGGTACTCTCCCGCGCGTCGCGGATGATGCCATGGTTTCTGGCGCGTGTCGCCTGGGATGTCCTGCTGAAAATTTTTCGTTTTTCGCGTCGGGTCTCGTTGCGTGTATATGGGGCTTCGATTATGGATTGTTTTAGGGTATTTTGGAGAGTTGTTACATCCTCCCTACCTTGTTTTAAATCTCGTCCTCGAGATTTACTGGAATAAGTAAGGATACTTTCGCTTCATTTCTGTTTCCAGTTCCCATGTATATTCTGGTCCTCTTCTTGAATTTCATTTTACTTTGACTAGTATTAGCCTTTTATGCTTGAGGTTCTTGGTTTTTCTATCTTCAATTTGTATAGGCCTTTCAACAAATTCCAGCTTCTCATTTACCTCTACATCTTGAAGGGGTATTATTAATGATTCATCGACTAGACATTTCTTTAGGTTACATACATGAAATACATCATGTACTCCTGCCATTTCTGCAGGTAGCTGTAGCTGATAAGCTACTGGTCCAATGCATTTGATGATTTTGAAAGGTCCAACATATCTTGGGCTTAACTTTCCTCGTTTACCAAATCTGACAATTTCTTTCCAAGGTGAAACTTTTAGCAATACTTTATCTCCTACCTGAAATTCCAATGGCTTCCGACGATTATATGCATAACTCTTTTGATGATCTCGAGCCGTTTTCAGTCTTTCCTTGACTTGAATTATCTTGTCAGTTGTTTCTTGTACAATCTCCAGTCCTGACAATTATTTTTCTCCTATTTCCGCCCAACATACAGGTGTTCTGCATTTTCGTCCGTAGAGTGCTTCAAATGGTGCAGCATTAATGCTTGTATGATAACTGTTGTTGTATGAAAATTCAATTAATGGTAAGTGATCATCTCAACTTCCTCCAAAGTCTATCACACAGGCTCTAAGCATGTCTTCTAATGTTTGAATCATCCTTTCACTTTGTCCGTCGGTTTGCGGATGATAAGCTGTACTTAAATTCAATCGAGTTCCCATAGCTTTTTGAAAACTTGTCCAAAAATGAGAAGTAAAACGACTATCTCTGTCGGACACAATCGATAAAGGGATTCCATGTAGTGAAACTATTTCATCTACATACAGCTTAGCTAATCGTTCCATACTGAAGGTTTCTTTCATTGGTAAGAAATGTGCAGATTTCGTTAGTCTGTCCACAATCACCCAGATTGTGTCGTTGCCTTTCTGCGTTTTTGGTAGTTTGGTAACAAAATCCATTGTTATCAATTCCCATTTCCAAACTGGTATTTCTAATTGCTGGAGTAAGCCTGAAGGTTTCTGATGTTCGGCTTTAACTTGTGAGCAAGTTAGACACTTAGAAACCTAACTTGCTATGTCCTTTCTCATTCCTATCCACCAATAACTTTTCTTTAAATCTTGATACATCTTGTTGCTTCCAGGACGCATTGTATATGTGGATTTATGAGCGTCTTCTAAAATTTTGTTTCTTAAATTTCCTTGGATAGGTACCCAAATTCTTTTCTTATGGAATTTCCATATTCCATCTGCTCCTTGTTCTAATTCTTTTATCATTCCCTTCATTCCTTCAGAATCATCCGTGATTGCTGTCTCCTGGGTCTTTTTTAATTGTTTCATTAAATCTATCTGCAGATTTAATCTGAGAGCACCTACTCTTTTTGGCTTCTCATGATACTTTCGACTTAGAGCATCAACTACTACATTTGCTTTTCCTTCGTTATTGGATATCACAATCGTAATCACTGAGGATTTCCATCCAACGTCTTTGCCTCATGTTTAATTCTTTTTGCCCAAAAAGATATCTTAAACTTTTATGATCGGTAAAGATAGTAAACTTACTACCGTAAAGATAATGTCTCCAAATCTTAAGGGCAAATATTATTGCTCCTAATTCCAGATAATGTGTTGTGTAGTTTTCTTCGTGCTTCTTGAGTTGTCTTGAGGCATAAGCAATTACTTTCTGACGTTGCATCAGTACACATCCAAATCCTAATTTTGATGCGTCACAATATACTATAAAATCTTCAGTTACATCTGGCAAGGCAAGGATTGGTGCATTAGTTAATCTTTGCTTTAGGATTTTGAAAGCTTCCTCTTGTTTTGGTCCCCATTCAAACTTAACTGATTTGCAGGTTAACTTGGTTAATGGAATGGCTATCCTAGAAAAATATTGAATAAAGCGTCTATAATATCCTGCTAGTCCAAGAAAACTTCTTACTTCCGTTGGTGAATTAGGGACTTTCCATTTGGTAATAGCCTCGATCTTTGTTGGATCTACATGAATTCCTTCATGATTAACTATGTCTCCAAGAAATTGTACCTCTTGCAACCAGAATTCACATTTTGAGAATTTAGCGTAAAGCTTTTCCTTTCTCAATAATGTCAGTCTGTCAGAAGTGTCTCTAAATGTTCAGCATGCTCTTCCTTACTTTTAGAATAAATAAGTATATCATCTATGAAGACAATTACAAATTTATCATGGTATGGTTTACATATTCGATTCATCATGTCCATGAATGCTACTGGAGCATTTGTCAAACCGAATGGCATGACGGTAAACTCATAATGACCATATCTAGTTCGGAAAGCAGCCTTAGGAATGTCTTCCTCGTGGACTTTCAATTGATGATATCCTGAACGTAAATCAATTTTGGAAAAGAACCGAGCTCCTTGAAGTTGATCGAATAGATCATCAATTCTTGGTAGTAGGTACCGATTTTTGATTGTGACTTTATTCAACTCCCGGTAATCGATACACTTGCGCATCGATCCATCCTTCTTCTTGACAAATAACACCGGCGCTCCCCAAGGCGATGAGCTAGGTTGTATGAAACCTTTTTCCAGTAGTTCGTCTAGTTGCTTTTTTAATTCCAGCATCTCCGTTGGTGCTAGACGATAGGGTGATTTGGCAATTGGTGCAGTTGCTGGTATTAGGTGAATTCTAAATTCAACCTCGCGGTCGGGTGGTAATCCTGGTAGTTCTTCTGGGGAAACATCTGAGAATTCCGATACTACAGAAATATCTTTTAATTCTTTTCCTTTAGTACTAATGATCGCAGAGATCATATATAATATTCCTCATTTTCGAGCGTAGCTTGCAGCTTTCATCACAGAGATAAATTTTGCAGATGTTGTTGACTTGTCACCCTGGATTGTGATACTTTCTCCTGTTGGCGTACAAAGCTCCACAGAATTTTGATCACAAAAAATTCGCGCATGATTGGCTACCAACCAATCCATTCCTAATACGACATCGAAAATCCAGCTAGATTCATTGGTAATAGGTTAGCGTTGAATTTATGACCTAAAAATTCTATCTTTCCTTCCTGAAGGATTTCGCCTATATTGACAGAATCTCCGTTTGCTGTTTCCACTGTGTACACTTGGCGAAGTTTGGTTAAAGGTTGATTGAGAAATTTACAGAAAGTAGTATTTATGAAACTTTGGTTTGCGCTAGAGTCAAATAATATTTCAGCATAGACATCATGAACTAGGAACGTACCATAATCACATCGGGAATCAATTCGGCTTCTTTGTCTATCAGTACGAAGGCTCTAATGGTCTTCTTAGATCCTTCAGTTGTTTTGGCCTTTTTGTTGGTTGCCGGGGCTAGTTTCGGGCAGTTTGGTCGGATATGACTTGTTTCTCCGCAATTGAAGCATACTTTAGTGCTCATTTTCCTTCGACATTCTTCTTCCCTATGCCCCGGTAGTTTGCAAAAATTGCAATACCTAGTACATTTCCCTGAATGCCTTCTTTTACAAATCTGACATAGAGGTGAAGAAGATGAACCTGCTCCTTTCTTACGATAGGAATTACCAGAACGTAGTTCCTGGGTAATCTTCTGGGCTAAGTCCCTTTTCTGATTTTCTTCCCTTGTGCGTATCAGTCCATCTGTCAGTGTGTTGGCAAGCTCTACTGCCTCTTCAATTGTTTGTGGTCTAGCTGTTTTGACTATGTCTCGAATTTCGCTAATCAATTCCCATATATAACGAGAAATTAATACTGGTTCTGGCGATGATATAGCAGGTACTATTCTTGCATATTCAAAGAATTTGGTAGTAAATTCACGACAATTTACCCCAATCATTTTATGGTTTAGGAATGTGTTAGCTATCTGCTCCTTTTCGTGAGGAGGACAGAATTTCCTTTCAACCATATCCTTAAAATTATTCCATTCCATATTATAAACCTTGTTACTCCCTTTTGATTAAAGAATGGTATTCCACCACTCCAATGCTTCGTCTTTGAAAAGATTTGAAGCATACATTATCTTATCTTCTTCAGCGCATTTACTAATGGTTAATACGGCTTCAGTCTTTTCTAGCCATCACAAAGCTGCAATGGCTCATTCATTACCAGAGAATTCAATTGGTTTGCAGGACAAGAATTCTTTATAAGAACAACCATAAGCGATGGTTTTCTTTCGTTTAGGAGATGGAGCTTTGACAAGAATGCCGTTATCTCCATTGACGCTGTGACTAGGTTTAGGGTGAGTACATTTACTGCCTATAGTATTACTATTGTTTTCAAGCGCAGGATTCTTAATAGCATTAATAATAAATGGCATGGCATCGATTATTCCTTGAGCTACTATGTGTTCTATAACACTTTTATCCACGTGATTTCCGTTATCATTATTATTCTGGACTTCATGATTAACTTCATTCGACATCTGAATTGCGAACATTATTCAATATTAATACCAGAGAAAGATAAACAAATATTCAAACACATTTGATCAAAATTGTCGAACATTGCGACTTTCTACTCTTTATATATATATATATATATATATATATATATATATATATATATATATATATATATATCAGTACAAACTATCACAATCATATAGGTCGATATTTTACATTATGCGTCGTTATATATATATATATATATATTATACATTATATACGTTATTTTAAAATACTCATACATATATATATATGTATATATTTGTTTTTGTTTTTTTAACATATTATATATATATATATATATATATAGTATTATATTAGGGTTGTCGTTTTTCAGAAGTGCCCATCCCTCTCGTCGTACTTCCAGACGAGGTTCTCCCTTATGGTGCGTATTCGGGTTCCTTCGTTTATAAGTTCTTCGCCATATTGACGAAGTTCTGCTACGCGGTCAGGGTTCATTAGTGGGTACATCCCGGGTTCGGGTTCTATTGGTGGAAAATATGGATCATTTATTAAATTTTGGAATGCCCAATCATTTGACATCCACTGTTCCAGGGCATTTGGTGCTGGTGCAGGAAACCTAGGGATTTCCTCCGGGTTGAATGCGGGTATTGGCTATTGGTTTACTAGGTTGAGTCCTGGGTACATTGGTATGGGTGCTATAGGCTGCTCTGGTTGAAATAGTGGAAATGGTGGTTCAGGGTTTGCTAGTAAATTTAGGTTTAGCTGGTTTTCTGTGGTTGGAAAAGATCACAATTTGCCAGTCTCCGATCCAATTCTTCCCACAGTGGGGTGGTAACATTTATCTGAGCTGGTCCTTCTGGTAGGGTTATGGTTGCTTCTTGGTTTTTCTTTTTCCTTCGTTTTTCCTTTTTCTCTTTATTAAACCGTCCACGTTTCTTTGGTGGAAAAGTTTCAGCTGATTTGGCTCGGAAAACAAAAGATCCTTCGGTTTCGGCTTCGTATCCTGAGGTGGCTCCAGATGGTCCTTCCCCATATCCGAATCAGCCATGTGGAGAAAAGCATTGGATACACTTTTATCACTCATGCCGCGGACTCATAAATTGTTAAAATAACATAGAAATTAAATTATATATTTTGAAATTTATTTTTTACAAATATAACAAATAAGTTATTTACACAAAATTCCTAACATTAGTGTTTAAGTTTAGGTATTAGAGGAACACCTAAATAGCTTAAACCAGTGGCTCTGATACCACCTTCTGTCACGGCCCCGACCCCTATCCTGGGAGCGGTTGCCGCGAGACAATCAAGTGGTACCGGTGTTTATTAATTTGGCAGCGGAAATTATCATCAGGATCGATGTTAGGAAAATAAATTCAGAGTTTATCAAACACCAAAGTTTTAATATTAAACAAATGGGATAAACCCATATTCCGTTAGAATGTTTTATAGGGATGAACCCTTAATAAACAAAAACATAAGTTCTTCATTTATTCAGGTAATCACAGCCACTTTATTTAAGCCTTCAGTGCTCCATAGATGGCTTCTATGACTTTCACAGCAAGTTACCTGAAACGCGTTTTAAAAACATTTTGGTCAATTAAAATACTGGTGAGTTCCATTCGTTTTTATATAAAGACACATGGTTATATTTCACAGTATCAAGGGTAATTACATTGCTTTTATCTAATAAAAACTCAATCAGTATTTGTCACGTTGGCAGTTACAATGACTGTGGTCATACCACTATTGGCTAACTCTTTGTCCAATAGTGATGATGGACTCAGTAGTGTATACAAAACCCCACATACCGGCAGTAATTGCAGATTAGCAAAAACTTAATCATTGTAAATACAACTCGAAAATATTTAGCGTTTTGTAAAACAATTTGGTAAAAAGAGAGAATGACTCACTTTGTGGATTTAGATTTTTAACTTTAGAGCTTCCTGGTGCTATTCCTGGCTTCCTAATAATATTATAATGCAACATGTGTTAGTGCAATAACCCAACTTAACATAAATGATACTTCCTGAGAGAAAACCCCAACGTAGTTAACAAAGCATAGCCTTATTAATGGGCATTACTTTGGCATCCGTTGCTGGATTTTAGATCAATCGGGTAGCGTATCGAATCAGTAATTAGGGTTAAAACACTTACAACAGGGCAATGCTTCGCAGGTTTAGGGGTTTAGGGGGGTATTGGGCAAAGAAACAAAGATACAGAGGGTATTCGAACGATTTTTACGATAAAAAATGAGCGCATACTTCAGTCCCACGGCTGCCTTCTTATAGGTCAGATGGGCTTCTCCCGCGCGTCGCGCCAGCATCTGGGGACTCCCTCGCGACGCGCCTGGGCAGCCTATTTGGCCTAGACAGGCTACGTTGCATGCATAGCTGTCACACCCCGACCCGCAGCGGAAAAGGTGTTCGGGGCATGATTGGGTTTTCATCAAAGCTCATGACATTTATTATAATGTTTCATATTTATTATTACAATTTAAAGGAGATCATACAATTAAATCATACAAATATAACATGTTCTATACATCTTTCTATACTTCATTATTTTTCTTCTAAGGCACTTTCCTATGTGTTCCTTGCTTCATCCTGTCCACCTGTATCATGTGTAAAAATGGTTTTTGGATCAACAAAAGTTGGCGAGTGAACCTTGTTAGAAAACATTTATTATTGATCTCTTGTTATATTTATTATGGAAAATTGTGCAATAATCATATGTGAGCAAACGGAAATAATCATACAATAACAATAACAACAACAAACAAATAACATACTATAACAAACCACCTTGCATGAATATGTAACATGAATGATAATGTAAATGTTGGCAACGTCGCGATCACGCTCATAGGTAATGGGGAACGGCTCACGCTTATAGGTAATGGGGAACGGCTCACGCTCATAGGTAATGGGGAGCAGACGGCCTATGATGAAATGTATGTGCGATCAAGGCTCAATCAAACGGAGCCGATCGTGTGTTGGCAACGCCTCGTTCACGCTCATAGGTAATGGGGAACAGCTCAACGCTCATAGGTAATGGGGAGCGGCGGCCTATGAAAATGTATGTACTGAAAATGATAAATTTAATCTAAACAATAATCACACAAACAGATAATACATGCTGAATACACATTTGTTCATGGATATGATAGATGCACAATAGTTTAAATGTGATAAATAATAAGACACATGATACACCCCAAAAACGTGATTAAAACGGGGAATTTGTAGAGATTCACTCACATTGGGTGCGTTTGCTTGAAGATGTTGAATGCGCACGAGTTTAGAGGATTGATCGACGAGGAATAACTAACCTAATTAATAACGAAAAGGTTCGGTAAGTATGTGGATTTTATTAGCTATTTTAATAGGATTTTTGGATATATTTTTGTGAGTTTAAGGCTATTTTCTAACTTTTAAAAACGTTATTTTTAAGTATTTTTAATTGATTTTTAAATTAAATAAATAAATAAAAATAATAAAAAAATGTTGACTTTTGACCGTTGGCCATGACTGTTGACCGTTGACCGTTGACCGGTCCAGTCGCTTATATATGTGCGCTGGGTGAGACTCGAACCCGTGACCTCCCGTACACGTGCACGCAGCTCTACCAACTGAGCTACGTGTCTAACCCGAAATAATTCTGTTTTTAATTATACTTATATACTATTTGGATTTATCCAGAAATTATTTATTTTAAAAAGGATTTTAAATGTATCGAACCGGTGCTGTCAACAGGTCTCGAACCCGGGACCTGTGGGTTAATGTGCACACAGTCCACAGCTGGACTGTGTGTCTAACCTGGTTAATAATCCGGTTTTTATTATACTTAACATGATTCTGTGAGTTATCCCGGTTCGGTTAAAAAAAGGGCATTTTTATTTCAAGAGAGTGAGGTTGGGACAGGGATCGAACTCGAGACGTGCGTGTATTGTTTGCACACAGTCCACCGCTGGACTGTGTGTCTAACCCGTTCAATATACTAATTTTAATTAATCTTAATAACTGAACTTCGTCTTCTTCGCTCAAGATTACAGATAATGATAATTCAACTTATTCATGTCTAATTCGATTAACAAGCATTATAAGTAATTGAAAGGTAATGAACGGAGAGAGTTTGGGGAAAGGATGTACCGATCAGTGTCTTTCACAGAACTCCGGCAAAGATTCGTCGGCTCTGTTTGTGAACTTCGGCTGTTAGAATCAATTAACAGTTCTGTTCGATTAGTTATGAAATTGAGGTACTTAAACAAGGATTAACAGAGGTTTGAATGATTATACCGATTCACAGCGTGAGATCAGAAATTTCAGAGGTTTTCCGGCGAAAGCTGAATATTCCGGCTACGTCGTCTGGGATTGATTCTGATGGTTGGATTGAAGTTAGTAACAGTCTAACAACGGATTGAAACAGAAAGAGTCGAGGTGTTTACCGTTTTGAGGTGAGTCTCGGTTTTCCGGCGAAAGTCCGGTGATGGCAGGATATTTCCGGCGAGTGAAATTGCTTCGAGAAAAGGTGCGATTTTGAGCGAAAAGGCTACCAGAGACTTGTGGGTGTATTTTGTCACACCCCGACCCGCATAGGAATAAGAGTCGGGGCATAATTGGGTTATCACCAAAGCTCATGATATTTACTAATATGTTTCATATTTATTAAAGTCAAAGTTACATTCCAAATAATCCAAACATGTCCATACAATACAAAGAAAATAACCAAATAAAATAGTTCCAAGCTCTAAATCATTTTATTCTTCTAGTCCAATCCTATGTGTTTCTGACTGCAGCTGGTTCACCTGTATCATGTGTAAAAATGGGGGTTTTTGGGTCAACATAAGTTGGCGAGTGAACCTTGTTAGATAAACATTTATTATCAATGAAAAATTGTGCATAATCATAAATGAGCAAATGTAAATAATCAAGCAGTAGCAATAGCAATCACAACTATAACATACAATAACATATGATAGCATATATTAACATACCAACATCATACGATAAATAACATGAATGAAACTGTGCGATCAAGGCTCAATCAAACGGAGCCGATCGTATTGCATGTACTGAAAATGAATAATGACTGTGCGATCAAGGCTCAATCAAACGGAGCCGATCGTATGTTGGCACGCCAGGTTCACGCTCATAATGTAATGGGGAACTTGCTCAACGCTCATAATGTAATGGGGAGCGGCGGCCTATGAAATTGCATGTACTGAACATAATAAATTGAATCTAACAATAACCACACAAACAGTTGAAACAAGCTGAATACACATGTTCATGATATGATGTATGCACAATGATTTAAATATAATATATATAGCAAGACACATGATACACCCCAAAAACGTGATTAAAACGGGGAATTTGTAAAGATTCACTCACTTTGGATGCGTTTGATTGGAGATGGTGAGATGCGCACGAGTTGGAAGAGCGGAACAACGAGAATTAACTAACCTAAATAATAACGGAAAATATAGTAAATGAGTGGATTTTATTAATAATTTTAATAAGATTTTTAGATATATTTTTGTGAGTTTAAGGCTATTTCCTATCTTTAAAAACATTATTTTTAAGTATTTTTAATTGATTTTTAAATTAAATTAAATAATAAAAAAAATATAAAAATATGTTGACTTTTTGGGTTGACCGTTGACTTTTTGACTTTGACTATTTGACCGGTTTATTGTGTGACTGGAATGCGCTGGGTGAGGCTCGAACCCGAGACCTCCCGTACGCGTGCATGCAGCTCTACCAACTGAGCTACGTGTCTTACCCGAAATAATTCTGTTTTTAATTATACTTATATATTAATTCAATTTATCCAAAATTCTTTTAATTTCAAAAACATTTTAATTCATCGAACTGGTGCCCCTAACAGGTTTCGAACCCGGGACTTGTGCTTTAACATCACACACAGTCCACCGCTGGACTGTGTGTCCAACTTGGTTAATATATAACTTTTTATTATACTTAACAACTAACGTAAACTAACCCGGTTCAGTTAGAAAAATAAAACGTTTTTATTACATAGAGGGTGCGTGTATCAGGGATCGAACTCGTGACGTGTGCGTATTATTTGCACACAGTCCACCGCTGGACTGTGTGTCTAACCCGTTTAAAATACTAATTTTAATTATACTTATAATGTTATCACAGTTCATCTTCTTCGTTGGATTTTACCGACAACAGATTACACCATTAAATCTTGTTAATTCGATTGTTAAACATTGCACAGACTAATATGAGATAGCAGAGATGATAATTAGAGGTAAACATACCGGTGAACGATTTATTACAGAGTTCCGGCAAAGCGTCGGTCTCTGTTTTTAAGAACTTCAACTGAGCAAATCAATTAATCGTTTTGATTAGCTAATCATGAAATTGAAGTGCTAAACAAACGTTAACAGTGTGTTTGAAGGTCCTTACCGTTTCACGGACGAAGATAAAGATTTCCAGAAATTTTCCGGCGAACTGGAATTATCCGATAACAGCGTCTGAATTCGATTTCAATTGAAAGGTCCGAGTTAGAAATAGCTTAACAATTGATAGACCACGACGGTATTGAAAGACTTACCGTTTTGATGAAGAATACGGTTTTCCGGCGACTTACAGAAACTTTCCGGCGAGTTCAAAAAGCTTCTCCGGTGGACTGAAAATTGTGCGGAAATGTAATTGAGAGTTTGTAGAGTGTGTTTGCGTTGCGAGAGAGAACAGAGATTGATGTTATGCTGGAATTGAAAGTTTTCGGTTATAAAAACCGATTCACTTCTAGAATTCAAGTTCATTCAAAGCAACTTGATTGAAAACGTCGGTGTAGCGGTTATAATCGGTAAACCGCGATCAACCAAACGTCTTTGGACGTTTGACGACCGATTTCGGTTATAGATGGCGTAACCGGTTGCTTCATGGAAGACCATAAAATTTTATTGTTTCTTAATAATTACAGAAAACAACAAGTGGCGGAGTGGTGATGTGTGTGTTAAGTCTTTGGGTTTCAACCCGGCTGACCCGGGTTCGAGTCCCGGCAGCCCCAATTTATTTTTAATCACTTTATTTATACTTTTTATCAATTATAACTTTTATGGTTTAGTTTGTTTATTAATTATGTATCATTAAAAATTAAAATAAGCATAAATAGGCAATAAACATTTATAACTGAATATTCGATTACAAACGGAGCGGGTTTGGTAAAACCCGTTTTCGACAAATGTTACAGTATCCCCTACATTTAGGAATTTCGTCCCGAAATTTAAGTAGTAGAAGTAGCAGGAAAAAGATGCGGGTATTTTTCACGCATTGAGTAGCGTACCCTAACAATTGGAATGCGACTCTGTCGTAGACGTTTCTCCCCGAAGTCCATGATCTCTACTGGTCTTTCAATAAAATGCATAGATTCATCAATCTGAATATCTTCCAGAGGAATGTGAAGGTTTTCATCAGCGAGGCACTTCTTTAAATTTGATACGTGGAATGTGGGATGAATCATGTTGAGTTCTTCTGGTAGATCAAGCTTGTATGCTACAGGTCCTACTCTTTCGAGTATCTTGAAAGGTCCTACGTAGCGTGGTGGTAGCTTGCCTTTTTGACCAAAACGAACTACTCCCTTCCACGGTGATACTTTTAGAAGTACATGATCACCAATGTTAAACTCTAAAGGCTTCCGTCGTTTATCTGCATAACTCTTTTGACGACTTTGGGCCGCTAGAAGATTGTTTCGGATTTGATGGATCTTGTCTGTGGTTTCTTGGATCAAATCTGGACCAGTGATTTGAGCTTCCCCAATTTCGTGCCAACATACTGGAGATCGGCACTTACGACCATATAAGGCTTCAAAAGGTGCCATGCCGATGCTTGAATGATAGCTGTTGTTGTACGAAAATTCAACTAATGGGAGATGAGCGTCCCAATTTCCCTTGAAGTCTATGGCACATGCTCGAAGCATATCTTCAAGAGTTTGAATGGTGCGTTCAGATTGACCATCAGTTTGAGGGTGATAGGCGGTACTGAGATCTAATCGCGTACCCATAGCGGCTTGTACTGCTTGCCATGTTCGTGAAGTGAAACGACCATCACGATCAGAAATAATGCTTAACGGTACTCCATGTCGGCTTACGATTTCGTTGATATAAATACGAGCTAGCTTTTCATTCTTGAAATCTTCGCGGATAGGAATAAAGTGAACTGATTTTGTAAGTCGGTCAATGATTACCCATATAGTGTCATACCCACCAGAAGTGCGAGGTAACCCGGTAATGAAGTCCATGGTTATATTTTCCCACTTCCATACAGGTATTTCAGGTTGGACCAGAAGTCCTGAGGGTCTTTGGTGTTCAGCTTTCACCTTGGAACATGTAAGGCACTTAGAAACAAAAATAGCAATATCCTTTTTCATTCCAGGCCACCAGTAGGTATATCGTAGGTCTTGATACATCTTATCGGCTCCTGGGTGTATAGAGTATCGCGTTTTGTGAGCTTCATTCATAAGAGTTTCACGAAGATTGTTGTGGTTAGGAATCCATATACGATCTAGATAGTACAGAATACCGTCAGATTTAGTTTCAATTTTAAGTTCAGCTCCACAGGACATCTCCTTTCGTACATCATCTTCCGTTACTGAAACGTGTTGGGCTTCTCGAATTTGATCTTTAATGTCAGATCTGATTTGCGAACATAGAAGACGAATGGAGTTCGCATAACCCTTTCGACTAAGTGCATCAGCCACCACATTTGCTTTGCCAGGGTGGTATCGAATTTCACAGTCGTAGTCATTTAGAAGTTCGACCCATCTTCGTTGCCTCATGTTTAACTCCTTTTGATTGAAGATATGTTGAAGACTCTTGTGGTCAGTGTATATTTCACACTTAGTACCATAGAGATAATGTCTCCATATCTTAAGAGCTAACACAACGGCTCCAAGTTCTAGGTCATGGGTGGTGTAGTTCTTCTCATGCGTCTGGAGTTGTCTCGAAGCATAAGCTATAACTTTTCCTCTTTGCATTAGAACGCAGCCTAATCCTTGCCCTGACGCGTCGCAATAGACCACAAAATCATCACAACCTTCAGGAAGAGTGAGGATTGGTGCATCACAGAGTTTTTGTTTAAGGGTTTGGAAGGCTTCTTCTTGCTTGGGTCCCCATCTAAAAGGTTTTCCCTTATGAGTTAAAGCCGTGTGTGGTACAGCAATGCGAGAGAAGTTTGAAATGAAACGACGATAATAACCAGCCAGACCAAGAAAAGATCTTACTTCAGTTGGTGTACGTGGAGCTTGCCATTCTTGTACCGCTTTGATCTTTGAGGGGTCGACATGTATTCCCTTGTCATTGACTACATGTCCGAGGAATTGCACCTCTTTTAACCAGAATTCGCATTTGGAGAATTTGGCGTAAAGCTTTTCATTCTCTAGAAGTGTAAGGATGAGTCGAAGATGACGCTCATGATCAGATTTAGATTTTGAATAAATAAGAATGTCGTCGATGAAGACTATAACAAATCGATCAAGATAAGGTTTGCAGACTCTGTTCATTAGGTCCATGAAGACTGCTGGAGCATTGGTTAAACCAAATGGCATGACCATGAATTCATAATGGCCATAACGAGTTCGAAATGCGGTCTTTGGGACGTCTTCTTCATGCACCCTAAGTTGATGATAACCAGATCGAAGGTCGATTTTGGAAAAGTAGCTGGCGCCTTGAAGTTGGTCAAGAAGATCATCAATGCGAGGTAATGGATAGCGATTCTTGATGGTTAATTTGTTGAGCTCTCTGTAGTCGATGCACATACGAAACGATCCATCTTTCTTCTTTACAAAAAGGACAGGTGCACCCCAAGGCGATGAGCTAGGACGTATGAATCCCTTGTCAGTCAACTCTTGTAATTGACTGGCTAGCTCTTGCATTTCAGAGGGGGCTAACCTATAAGGAGACTTTGCAACTGGTGTAGCATCAGGTATAAGATCAATACGGAATTCGACTTCTCTAACTGGAGGAAGTCCTGAAATGTCGTCAGGAAAAACTCGCGGAAAATCTTTTACTACTGGAATGTCTTCAAGTTTCTTCTCCATGGTTCCCTTTTTGATGATATGAGCTAAAAACGCGACATAATTCTTGCGAAGATATTTTTGGGCTCGAAGACAAGACATTAAGCTGAGCCCTTTCGACGAGGTTTCTCCAAAGATTCGAAGAGTCTGACCGTTTGAAAGAGGAATACGTATAAATTTTTCGCGACATACAACTTCTGCCTGATGTTGACTGAGCCAGTCCATACCAATTATGATATCAAAACTTCCCAGCTTCATAGGAATAAGGTCGACTGAGAAATCATGGTCGTTTAAGGTGAGTGTACAGTTGCGTATAATAGAGTTTAATGAAACTGGTTTCCCGTCAGCAACTTCTACCGTTATGGATTCCATGAGCTTATCCCGATTTTGGTTTAAGATAGGTTCAAATTCTAAGGACACAAAACTTCTATCCGCACCAGTAACAAATAACATAGATCCATATCTACCATTTATAAGGAACGTACCGTTAACCACATTGCCGTCAGCTCTAGCCTGATTAGCGTTGATATTGAAAGCTCTTCCTCTTGTAGGTGGAGGAGCTTGGTTCGCTTGATTCACCGGGTTGGCTTGGGCCTGAGCATGAATAATGTTTACCAACCTTGGACAAGTGTTTCTGAAATGGCTTGGGTCTCCGCAATTGTAGCAAGCCCGCATAGGTTGACCCATAGGATAATTGGGTTGGTAATATGTTTGGGCTAAATGTTGGGTGGGTGGATATAGTAGGGGTTGTTGGGCTTGACCCATTATTTGCTGGTGGGTTTGGGTTGAAGGCTGGTGGCGGTTCGTTCGCTGAGGCATGCGGCAGGTTTGAACAGTATGGCCTGCGCGATCACAGCCGGTGCAATGTTGGCAAGGGTAATCAGGAGAATGGTGATATTGGCAACGGTTGCATTTTGGTAATGGGCTAGAGTATGTTCTTTTGTATGGTGCAGGTGAAGGGGCAACTTGGGTAATGGGTGCAGCAGGAATAGGGAGGTTGGTTTGTGTAACGGCGAAGTTTCTGGTGTTGCGCTTCCTCTTGTTAGCAAACTTAGAGGAGGAGATGGAATGGTTTGAAGTTTGACCCTCAACAGGGGCTTTCTTTTTCTCTTCTTTAAACTTCCCGTTGCGAATTTGATTCTCGGTCAGTTCAGTCGCTAGCTCCATAGCAGCTTCAAGTGTTACCGGTGAAATGCTGAGAACTGAATCTTGAATTTTCGAGGGAAGTCCTCGAATATAATGCTCGATCAAATGATAAGTTGGGGTAAACAAATTTGGAACCATTTGGTTCAACTCTAAGAACCTCTTGTTTAGGTGGTGTGATCGCGCTCCTTCTGCTTTAAAGAATGAAATTCGTCCTCCAACTTTTTAATTTCACTCCTAGGACAGAAACACCTAGTCATGATTTCCCTTAATTCCTCCCAAGTTAAGGCCATTGCATCATCAATTCCCCTCTCCCCTTTTTCAGTATTCCACCAGGTAAGAGCTACCCCAAATAGTCTTCCGGTGGCGTATCGAACCTTGTGATCCTCAGGACAATCGCAGTTGAGAAAAGTGTTTTCCATCTCCTCAAATCAGTGGAGGAGAGCAGTGACACCTTCGGTCCCTTCAAATTTAGGAGGATCACAAGACTTGAAATGTTTATATGAGCACTTGTTGGTAGGAGGGTTGCCGATGTTCTGGTCGTCTTGTTGGGGAGGGTTAGTAGGATTTGTAGCGAGGGCTTGTTGTACTTGAACCACAATGTCAGGAAGCACCGTGACCATTTGTTTCGCGATTTATGCGGCCAAGCGTTCGTGAGACCTTCCTGATTTTCTACCCCCTCGTTGTTGTCTAGCCGACATCTACAGGAACATACATAAGAAGATTGGGAGTTTATGGAGTCTTTTTAGGTGTCATGCGTCTTAAAGAAAATGAAAATAACATAAATATCAATAATGCAACTACATCCATAGGATGTCTTGGGTTTGCTCATGTTGGGCCTCAAATGTCCCCCATACCTTCACCTGTATAGTCATGTGGGCCCCCATGGCTATTGGCTTGGTAGGATTCACATTAGTATTGGCGATTTAACACTTGCATCACCCGAATGCAAACCGCAAAATATGTTTACGAGATGTATGGTCGGAATGTGTCCAGGTGTAGACACAATGACAACTCAAAGTGGGGTTAGCTCACACGACGTTTGGTATAGCATGCTTTGGCCTAATAGGTACTTCGTACTCTCATCGTTAGTCCCCAGGTAGGCAAACTGGTCCTTTATTTTGGATTTATACGAATGCCAGCCTAGACAGGACGTTCCGACTACCGGTACTGGTACCCTTCCAGTTACTACATGCCCATCATGAGAACTCACTTTGATGAGATTTGAAAATACAAAAAAATCGTTGTAAAAGCAATCATGAAAATGATGTGGTGTGTGCTTTCATTGGTATGATATGTTATGAGCATATGATTCATGATAGGCATTATATGATAGTATGTACTTATGAACATGCATGCATAATATTGAATGTAACATTAAACATAAAACATATAAACATCATGAAGTTTGGCATGTAACACACAAAAATCTTAAAATTTCTAATCAACTATAGTATAGGCTCTAAGGGTCTAATAACCTATCCTATATCCCTATAGTCATGGCTCTGATACCAATCTGTCATACCCCGACCCGCAGCGGAATAAGAGTCGGGCCATAATTGGGTTATCACCAAAGCTCATGATATTTACTAATATGTTTCATATTTATTAAAGTCAAAGTTACATTCCAAATAATCCAAACATGTCCATAATATACAAAGAAAATAACCAAATAAAATAGTTCCAAGCTCTAAATCATTTTATTCTTCTAGTCCAATCTTATGTGTTTCTGACTGCAGCTGGTTCACCTGTATCATGTGTAAAAATGGGGTTTTTTGGGTCAACATAAGTTGGCGAGTGAACCTTGTTAGATAAACATTTATTATTGATTTACTTGTTAGTTTATCAATGAAAAATTGTGCATAATCATAAATGAGCAAATGTAAATAATCAAGCAGTAGCAATAGCAATCACAACTATAACATACAATAACATATGATAGCATATATTAACATACCAACATCATACGATAAATAACATGAATGAAACTGTGTGATCAAGGCTCAATCAAACGGAGCCGATCGTATTGCATGTACTGAAAATGATAAATGTCTGTGCGATCAAGGCTCAATCAAACGGAGCCGATCGTATGTTGGCACGCCAGGTTCACGCTCATAATGTAATGGGGAACTTGCTCAACGCTCATAATGTAATGGGGAGCGGCGGCCTATGAAATTGCATGTACTGAACATAATAAATTGAATCTAACAATAACCACACAAACAGTTGAAACAAGCTGAATACACATGTTCATGATATGATGTATGCACAATGATTTAAATATAATATATATAGCAAGACACATGATACACCCCAAAAACGTGATTAAAACGGGGAATTTGTAAAGATTCACTCACTTTGGGTGCGTTTGATTGGAGATGGTGAGATGCGCACGAGTTGGAAGAGCGGAACAACGAGAATTAACTAACCTAAATAATAACGGAAAATATAGTAAATGAGTGGATTTTATTAATAATTTTAATAAGATTTTTAGATATATTTTTGTGAGTTTAAGGGTATTTCCTATCTTTAAAAACATTATTTTTAAGTATTTTTAATTGATTTTTAAATTAAATTAAATAATAAAAAAATATAAAAATATGTTGACTTTTTGGGTTGACCGTTGACTTTTTGACTTTGACTATTTGACCGGTTTATTGTGTGACTTGAATGCCCTGGGTGAGGCTCGAACCCGAGACCTCCCGTACGCGTGCACGCAACTCTACCAACTGAGCTACGTGTCTAACCCGAAATAATTCTGTTTTTAATTATACTTATATATTAATTCAATTTATCCAAAATTGTGCGGAAATGTAATTGAGAGTTTGTAGAGTGTGTTTGCGTCGCGAGAGAGAACAGAGATTGATGTTATGCTGGAATTGAAAGTTTTCGGTTATAAAAACCGATTCACTTCTAGAATTCAAGTTCATTCAAAGCAACTTGATTGAAAACGTCGGTGTAGCGGTTATAATCGGTAAACCGCGATCAACCAAACGTCTTTGGACGTTTGACGACCGATTTCGGTTACAGATGGCGTAATCGGTTGCTTCATGGAAGACCATAAAATTTTATTGTTTCTTAATAATTACAGAAAACAACAAGTGGCGGAGTGGTGATGTGTGTGTGTGTTAAGTCTTTGGGTTTCAACCCGGCTGACCCGGGTTCGAGTCCCGGCAGCCCCAATTTATTTTTAATTACTTTATTTATACTTTTTATCAATTATAACTTTTATGGTTTAGTTTATTTATTAATTATGTATCATTAAAAATTAAAATAAGCATAAATAGGCAATAAACATTTATAACTGAATATTCGATTACAAACGGAGCGGGTTTCGTAAAACCCGTTTTCGACAAATGTTACATATTTATAGGGAAGAATCGAGACGAATTGGGTCTGATTTCAGTCTCGATTCATGGTCAGCTGATTTCCGGCGGTTACGACTGATGTCGCGGGTTTAGACATCGGCTATAACCGACGTTGAGGTTAATTCTTCGGTTAAATCAATAGAAACCGTCAATTATCGGTGAAGTCGTCGGGATTTCCGGCGATTGTGAAATTAGCGCGTCTTTGACTGGATTTGATTTATGTGTTTCATTATTTGAATTTATTGTTTCGATATGTTATCAAATAACAAAAGTGGCAGAGTGGTTGGATGTGTGTGTGTTAAGACTTGGCTGACCGGCTGACCCGGGTTCGAAACCCGGCTTCAGCATTTAATTTTTATTTCACTATTTTTAATACATTTTCAAATATAAATTTTATATTCTAATATACTTATTAATTATGTATCGTTTAAAATTAATTTGAGCATTAAATATGCAACGAAATTTTTAACTGGTTGTTCGGTTAATAAACGAACCGGGTTTGGTTAACCCGGTTTTTTACGGATGTTACAGTATCCCCTACTTTTAGAAATTTCGTCCCGAAATTTAAGTAGTGGCATGTTTGACTCAAAAGGGTGTTTAATTTGACAGTTACATACTTAGAAAGGAGTAAGAGTTTAAATTTTGTTTGCGACGGTAACGTTACTTGTAAGGGTTGAGTACCCTGCTACAGGAATCGCTTTTTGATGCCTATGATAATGAATATTGATAAACAGAGTTGATTGACTAAATATGATTTCATGCGCAAGAGTTTTGGTATGTTTGGAAAGATAAGGTTATATCATAAAACAAAACTTCTACTACTAAAACCTACATGGAACTTCTCATAACCGCCTGACAATGCCTCTGATCCTTTGGCAAGAATACTTATATATAGGAAGTACCAGCGGCGTATCCACCATATACTTGTCAAATTTTCATTGGTTTTATCAGTAAGTTATGATTGGTTCTATGATGTGACTCTAGAACATAAATAAACACAACAACCAATGCCTGAGTCCTAATTCTGATAGTATACATGTTTGAATGGTGACAGTACCTCTCTCGTTTGTTATGATGGAGAGGTTAGTCTATATAGAAATAGAACACAATCCAATTTCTTTAAATGATGAGATGATATGAATGCTAAATCAGTGAGTATAAAACAAACTTCAACCAAGACAATACTAAATCCTACATGGAACTTCTCATAACCGCCTGATAATGCCTCTGATCCTTTGGCAAGAATACTTATATATAGGAAGTACCAGCGGCGTATCCACCATATTCTTGTCAAATTTTCATTGGCTTTATCCGTAAGTTATGATTAGTTCTATGTGACTCTAAAACATAAACAAACACAATCAACCCAAGCTTGAGTCTTAATTCTGGTAGTATACATGTTTGAATGATGACAGTACCTCTCTCGTTTGTTATGATGAGAGGTTAGTCCATGTAGAAGTGAGACACAACTCAACTTCTTTAAATGATGAGACTGAGATACGTCATGAGGTATGATGATACGAGTGTTAAATCAATGAGTATAAAAACAAAACTGAAGTAGTAATTCGCATTAAGATCCTTGGATAAATTTCCAATTTATATTTGAGACACGTGAAAGTTGAGATAACATAAAGAAGAACATAAAAACTAAGCGGTTGGAGTTGAATCTTGATTGTTGGTGAAGGAAACTAGTTGGGTGGTTTCGTTTGGGCCGTCATTATCTTCAACAGGATCGGCGTTGATGTTGAAAACTCTTCCTCTTGCTGGTGGCCTAGTGGTTGGGTTTTCTTGATTTGCTTGGTTAACTGGGTTTGCTTGAGCTTGGGCGTTTATGATGTTAACCAATCGAGGGCACGTGTTTCTAAAATGGGCAGGGTCACCACAATTAAAACAAGCTCGAACATAAGGTAACATGGGGTATTGGGGTTGTTGATATGTTTGGATCATGTTTTGGTTTTGAGGGGTGCGGCAAACCTTGCTCAAATGACCATAGCGTCCACAATTCGCACATAGTCGACAAGGTAAGGTAGATGGATGGTGATAGAAACAGGTGTTACATTGAGGGTGAGGTCCAAGGTAAGGTTTCTTATTTGGGTAAGTTGAGTTGGGTGCTACTTGAGTGATTGGGATAGCTTGGAGGGGTACGGCTTGTGAGGCTGGTTGATTGCGTTGGGTGACAATGAAAAGTTGCCCATCTCGTTTTCTCTTAGAAATGGGTTGAGAAGGGGATTCGGTTTGGGTGGAGTTTGAGGTTTCAGTCGATGCTTTATCCTTCTTCTTCTCCTCCTTGAAGTCCTTATTTCGTATGCGGTTTTCGGTGAGCTCTGTAGCTAACTCCATTTCTGCTTCCAAGGTTGCAGGTGTGGTACTTAATACAGAGTCTTGAATTTTTGAAGGAAGACCTCGAATGTAGTGCTCGATCAAACGGTAGAGGGGAGTGAACAAGTTGGGAACCATTTGATTTAACTCAAGGAATCTCTTGTTGTACGTGGTGTGGTCGCCTTCCTTTTGTTTCAACGAATAGAACTCATCCTCTAATTTCTTGATTTCGCTTCTTGGGCAAAACCGTCTTGTCATGATTTCCTTCAACTCTTCCCAAGTCAAAGTAATAGCATCTTCAATACCTCGTTTGACCTTCTCTGTATTCCACCATGTAAGTGCTATTCCCAGTAAACGACCAGTAGCATATCGCACTTTGCGATCATCGGGGCAATCGCAATTTAGAAAAGTGTTCTCCATTTCTTCAAACCAATGGAGGAGGGCGGTGACACCTTCAGTCCCTTCGTATTTTGGAGGGTCGCAGGATTTGAAATGCTTGAAGGTGCATTTAGTGGTATTTGGGGGAGGGTTGATAACATTTTGATCTTCTTGCTTGACGGGATTAGCGGTAAGGGCTTGCTGAACTTGAACTACAATGTTGGGAAGCCATTTGTTGAGCGATTTGGGCAGCCATACGCTCGCGAGCTTTTCCTGCTCTTATCTTCCTACGAGCGGAATTAGAAGACATCTACAAGGGATACATAACAAGTGTATGAGTTGGATGTTTTTGGGATTATGTGTCGTATTTAGGAATGAACATTCATAAAATAAATATAGAATAATAAATCTACTACATCCATAGGATGTCTTGGGCTTTGCTCGTAATTAGGCCTTGCATGCCGCCATACTTCACCTTCGTAATCATGTGGGCCCCCATGATTACCGGGTTTTTCATATGGTTCGCATGTGTTAGCCTGGTTACGTACACTAAAACCCGGAGAAAATCGAGAAATATGTATGTGACGTATGATATTCGGAATATATCCAGGTGTGGACACGGTGACACCTCAAAGTGGGGTTAGTTCGAACGACGTTTGGTGTGTCATGCTTTGGCCTAATAGATCCTTCGTACTCTCATCGTTAGTCCCCAGGTAGGCAAACTGGTCCGTTATATTGGATTTATACGAATGCCAACCTAGACAGGACGTTCCGACTACCGGTACTTGTACCCTTACAGTTACTACATGCCCGTCGCAGAACTCACTTTGATGAGATTTGAAAAATGAAAAATGCGACAAAATTTTGAATAACGGAAGTATGAAGATGATTTGAATATGTGAGCATTGAAATATGTATGATGAATATGTATGTATGTATGTATGTTTGACTGTAAGTATAATTCATTATGTATCACAAAATGTAGTATTGGAAGTGTTTGCATGCATTTGTGTATGTAATAAAAATGAAAGAAATAAACATCATGAGTTTGCATATAACCACATAAACAATTAAAATCTAATCAACTATAGTATAGGCTCTAAGGCTCTAATAACCTATCCTATATCCCTATAGTCATGGCTCTGATACCAATCTGTCACACCCCGACCTGCAGCGGAAAAGGTGATCGGGGTATGATTGGGTTTTCATCAAAGCTCATGACATTTATTATAATGTTTCATATTTATTATTACAATTTAAAGGAGATCATACAATCAAATCATACAAATATAACATGTTCTATACATCTTTCTAAACTTCATTATTTTTCTTCTAAGGCACTTTCCTATGTGTTCCTTGCTTCATCCTGTCCACCTGTATCATGTGTAAAAATGGTTTTTGGATCAACAAAAGTTGGCGAGTGAACCTTGTTAGAAAACATTTATTATTGATCTCTTGTTATCTTTATTATGGAAAATTGTGCAATAATCATATGTGAGCAAACAGAAATAATCATACAATAACAATAACAACAACAAACAAATAACATACTATAACAAACCACCTTGCATGAATATGTAACATGAATGATAATGTAAATGTTGGCAACGTCTCGTTCACGCTCATAGCTAATGGGGAACGGCTCACGCTCATAGGTAATGGGGAGCAGACGGCCTATGATAAAATGTATGTGCGATCAAGGCTCAATCAAACGGAGCCGATCGTGTGTTGGCAACGCCTCGTTCACGCTCATAGGTAATGGGGAACAGCTCAACGCTCATAGGTAATGGGGAGCGGCGGCCTATGAAAATGTATGTACTGAAAATGATAAATTTAATCTAAACAATAATCACACAAACAGATAATACATGCTGAATACACATTTGTTCATGGATATGATAGATGCACAATAGTTTAAATGTGATAAATAATAAGACACATGATACACCCCAAAAACGTGATTAAAACGGGGAATTTGTAGAGATTCACTCATATTGGGTGCGTTTGCTTGAAGATGTTGAATGCGCACGAGTTTAGAGGATTGATCGACGAGGAATAACTAACCTAATTAATAACGAAAAGGTACGGTAAGTATGTGGATTTTATTAACTATTTTAATAGGATTTTTGGATATATTTTTGTGAGTTTAAGGCTATTTTCTAACTTTAAAAAAGTTATTTTTAAGTATTTTTAATTGATTTTTAAATTAAATAAATAAATAAAAATAATAAAAAATGTTGACTTTTGACTGTTGACCATGACCGTTGACCGGTCCGGTCGCTTATATATGTGCGCTGGGTGAGACTCGAACCCGTGACCTCCCGTACGCGTGCACGCAGCTCTACCAACTGAGCTACGTGTCTAACCCGAAATAATTCTGTTTTTAATTATACTTATATACTATTTGGATTTATCCAGAAATTATTTATTTTAAAAAGGATTTTAAATGTATCGAACCGGTGCTGTCAACAGGTCTCGAACCTGGGACCTGTGGGTTAATGTGCACACAGTCCACCGCTAGACTGTGTGTCTAACCTGGTTAATAATCCGGTTTTTATTATACTTAACATGATTCTGTGAGTTATCCCGGTTCGGTTAAAAAAAGGGCATTTTTATTTCATGAGAGTGAGGTTGGGACAGGGACCGAACTCGAGACGTGCGTGTATTGTTTGCATACAGTCCACCGTTGGACTGTGTGTCTAACCCGTTCAATATACTAATTTTAATTAATCTTATAATATAACTGACTTCGTCTTCTTCGCTCAAGATTACAGATAATGATAATTCAACTTATTCATGTCTAATTCGATTAACAAGCATTATAAGTAATTGAAAGGTAATGAACGGAGAGAGTTTGGGGAAAGGATGTACCGATCAGTGTCTTTCACAGAACTCCGGCAAAGATTCGTCGGCTCTGTTTGTGAACTTCGGCTGTTAGAATCAATTAACAGTTCTGTTCGATTAGTTATGAAATTGAGGTACTTAAACAAGGATTAACAGAGGTTTGAATGATTATACCGATTCACAGCGTGAGATCAGAAATTTCAGAGGTTTTCCGGCGAGAGCTGAATATTTCCGGATTAAAACAGAAAGAGTCGAGGTATTTACCGTTTTGAGGTGAGTCTCGGTTTTCCGGCGAAAGTCCGGTGATGGCAGGATATTTCCGGCGAGTGAAATTGCTTCGAGAAAAGGTGCGATTTTGAGCGAAAAGGCTACCAGAGACTTGTGGGTGTATTTATGGGGAAGAATCGAGACGAATTGGGTCTGATTTCAGTCTCGATTCATGGTCAGCTGATATCCGGCGGTTACGACTGATGTCGCGGGTTTAGACATCGGTTATAACCGACGTTGAGGTTAATTCTTCGGTTAAATCAATAGAAACCGTCAATTATCGGCGAAGTCGTCGGGATTTCCGGCGACTGCGAAATGAGCGCGTCTTTGACTGGATTTGATTTCTGTGTTTCATTATTTGAATTAATTGTTTCGATATGTTATGAAATAACAAAAGTGGCGGAGTGGTTGGATGTGTGTGTGTTAAGACTTGGCTGACCGGCTGACCCGGGTTCGAAACCCGGCTTCAGCATTTAATTTTTATTTCACTATTTTTAATACATTTTCAAATATAAATTTTACATTCTAATATACTTATTAATTATGTATCGTTTAAAATTAATTTGAGCACTAAATACACAACGAAATTTTTAACTGGTTGTTCGGGTAATAAACGAAGCGGGTTTGGTTAACCCGGTTTTTAACGGATGTTACAATAGCCTTGCCAGACGTCACGATCTGAAGCCACGTGTTCTGGTACTCTCCCGCGCGTCGCGGGAGAAGCCATGGTTTCTGGCGCGTGTCGCCTAGGATGTCCTGCTGAAAATTTTTCGTTTTTCGTGTCGGGTCTTGCTGCGTGTATCTGGTGCTTCGATTATGGATTGTTTTAGGGTATTTTGGAGAGTTGTTACACGCGACGGGACAGGGATTCCTTGGGAGAGTTGTTACACGCGACGGGACAGGGATACCTTGTCGTGACATGCGACGAGGTCGTGTTTATCTAGATGGAATTTGGTGCTCATCGCGCCACGCGACGAACAAAAACAGTCTGGTCGCGTCACATGAAGAAGCAATCTAGGGCTTAGGTGTGCTTAGTCAGCCACGTAGGCTTTCCATTTGCCATTAGCAATACACTAAAAGGACCATTTACCATTTGCACTAATGCACAAAACTCCATAAATGATTAGGGTGAATGGAGTGATAGTCGGGGAGGGCTAAGTGCACGACCCAAAGTGGAAACACCCCCCCCCCACCCACCCAAGATTTTGGGGAAGTGTATTTCATCGGATTTCGGGGATCCGACAGCGATCATTAGGAGGGAGTTGGACATTAAATAAAATAAGATAAAATAAAGTAATGAGTGGCCATATATTATTTTGGTATTTACAAACACACACACATATATATTTAAATATATTAACGCCATATAATTTAAAGTAATTTAGTTTTTAGAGAATTCTGGGGAAAAATGGGACGACATCACATAGTATATTATGGGAAAAACTGGGGAAAATGGGTAGAAAACTAATGTGGCATTTTTGTGACTCACAAGGATATTTCGGAGAAACTAGACAACTGCCTCCACCCTCAGTGGTGCGTTGATTGAAGCCATGTTCTTTAAAAGTTATTAGTTCTCAACACTAGAGAATACCCCTGACTACGATTAGGTAACTTGTCACACCCCGACCCGCAGCGGAATAAGAGTCGGGGCATAATTGGGTTATCACCAAAGCTCATGATATTTACTAATATGTTTCATATTTATTAAAGTCAAAATTACATTCTCAATAATCCAAACTTGTCCATACAAATACAAAGTAAAATAACCAACTAAACAATCCAAGCTCTAAACCAGTTTATTCTTCTAAGCCAATTCTATGTGTTTTTGCTGCAGCTGGTTCACCTGTATCATGTGTAAAAATGGGGGTTTTTGGGTCAACATAAGTTGGCGGTGAACCTTGTTAGTTAAACATTTATTATTTATTTCTTGTTAGTTTTATCAAGGAAAAACTGTGCAATAGTCATATGCGAGCAAATGTAGATAATCCAACAATAACAATAACAATCCACAAACAATAACATACAATAACATACAATAACATATGAACTTGCATTAATATATAACATGAATGAAACTTTATATGTTGGCAACGTCACGTTCACGCTTATAATGTAATGGGGAACGGACGGCCTATGATGAATGTCTGTGCGATCAAGGCTCAATCAAACGGAGCCGTTCGTATGTTGGCAATGCCAGGTTCACGCTCATAATGTAATGGGGAACTGCTCAACGCTCATAATGTAATGGGGAGCGGCGGCCTATGAAATTGCATGTACTGAAAATAATAAATTAAATCTAAACAATAACCACACAACAGTTGATACAAGCTGAATACACATTTGTTCATGATATGATGTATGCACAATGATTTAAATATAATAATTGGTAAGACACATGATACACCCCAAAAACGTGATAAAAACGGGGAATTTGTAGAGAATCACTCACATTGGGTGCGTTCGGTTGGAGATGATGAGATGCGCACGAGTTTGAAGGATTGATCAACGAGGATTAACTAACCTAAATAATAACGGAAGGTATAGTAAATGAGTGGATTTTATTAATAATTTTAATAGGATTTTTAGATATATTTTTGTGAGTTTAAGGCTATTTCCTATCTTTAAAAACATTATTTTTAAGTATTTTTAATTGATTTTTGAATTAAATTAAATAAATAAAAATATAAAAAAAATGTTGACTTTTGCGTTGACCATTGACTGTTTCACTGTTTGACCGGTTCTATTGTGTGCATGTATGCGCCGGGCAGGACTCGAACCCGAGACCTCCCGTACGCGTGCACGCAGCTCTACCAACTGAGCTACGTGTCTAACCGAAATAATTCTGTTTTTAATTATATTTATATACTAATTCAGTTTATTCAAAAAAATTTTATTTTCAAAAAGTGTTTTAAATCATCAAACCGGAGCGTGCAACAGGTCTCGAACCCGGGACCTGTGGGTTAGTGTTGCACACAGTCCACCGCTGGACTGTGTGTCTAACCTGGTTAATATACCGATTTTTATTATACTTAACATCTAACGTAATTTAATCCGGTTCAGTTAGAAAAATAAAACATCCTTATTACAGAGCATACGTGTGTCAAGGATCGAACTCGCGGCGTGTGATATATGTGTGCACACAGTCCACCGCTGGACTGTGTGTCTAACCCGAGATAATATCCAAATTATATTAAACTTATAATCAACCTAACTTCGTCTTCTTCGTTACAGAATTACAGCCTACGATTACACTATTGTTTCTTGTTTAATTTGATTGACAAACATTCAAAAGACTAAAATGAAATGGCAGAGACGATTTTGGAAGTAGACATACCGGAGGAACGATTTATCTCAGAATTCCGGCAAGGCGTCGGCTCTGTTTTTTATGAACTTCGACTGAGCGAACAAATTAACAGTTTTGATTAGTTAATTGTGGAATTGAAGTACTAAACAAGAGTTATCAGAAGGTTTGAATGACTATACCGTTTTACAGCGAAAGTTAGGAATTTTCAGAAGTTTTCCGGCGAGAGTGAATTATCCGATATCGACGTCTGAAATTGATTCCGATTGAAGGGTTTGAGTTAGCAATAGCTTAACAACTGATAGACAATGAAAGAATTGAGAGACTTACTGATTTGATGGAAAACACGGTTTTTCCCCGAAAGTCCGGCGAGTTCAAATAGTTTCTCCGGCGAACTGAAAGTATTTCGAAAGTGAAATTTGAAGGTCTACAGATGAGTTTGAGTCGCGAGAGGGGACTATGATTGGAGTAATTCAGGAAATGCAAGTTTCGGTTATTAAAACCGATCAACTCTTGAATTCAAGTCCATTCAAAGCTAAATTGATTGGAGGTGTTGGTGTATCGGTTATACTCGGTAAACCGCGAACAATCAAACGTTTTTGGACGTTTGGTGACCAATTTCGGTTACAGTTAAGGTAACCAGATTGATTTATGATTGACCATAAAATTTAATTGTTTCCTAGAATTTACAGAAAACATCAAGTGGCAGAGTGGTTATATATGTGTGTGATAAGTCTTTGAGCTTAAACCCGGCTGACCCGGGTTCGAGTCCCGGCAGCCTATTTTTCTTTTTATTTATTTTATTTTTACTTTTTATCAATTATAACTTTTATATTCTAGTTTGTTTATTTATTATGCATCATTAAAAATTAAAACGGATATAAATACGCAACGAAATGTTTATAACTTGGTATTCGATTACAAACGGAGGGGTTTGGAAAACCCGTTTTTGACAAATGTTACAGTATCCCCTACTTTTAGGAATTTCGTCCTGAAATTTTAGTAGTAGTAGTAGGAAAAAGATGCGGGTATTTTTCGCGCATTGAGTCTTCACGTTTCCAAGTAAACTCAGGTCCCCGTTTCGACTCCCAGCGTACCCTAACAATTGGAATGCGACTTCGTCGTAGACGTTTTTCTCCGAAGTCCATGATCTCTATTGGTCTTTCAATAAAATACATAGATTCATCAATCTGAATATCTTCCAGAGGAATATGGAGGTTCTCATCAGCGAGGCACTTCTTCAAGTTTGATACGTGGAATGTGGGATGAATCCTGTTGAGTTCTTCTGGTAGATCAAGCTTGTATGCTACAGGTCCTACTCTTTCGAGTATCTTGAAAGGTCCTACGTAGCGTGGTGCAAGCTTGCCTTTTTGACCAAAACGAACTACTCCCTTCCACGGTGATACTTTTAAAAGTACATGATCACCAATGTTAAACTCCAAACGCTTCCGTCGTTTATCTGCATAACTCTTTTGACGACTTTGAGCCGCTAGAAGATTGTTTCGAATTTGATGGATCTTGTCTGTGGTTTCTTGAATCAATTCTGGACCGGTGATTTGAGCTTCCCCAATTTCGTGCCAACATACTGGAGATCGACACTTACGACCATATAAAGCTTCAAAAGGTGCCATGCCGATACTTGAATGATAGCTGTTATTGTACGAAAATTCAACTAATGGTAGATGGGCGTCCCAATTTCCCTTGAAGTCTATGACACATGCTCGAAGCATATCTTCAAGAGTTTGAATGGTGCGTTCAGATTGCCCATCAGTTTGAGGATGATAAGCGGTACTGAGATCTAATCGTGTACCCAAAGCGGCTTGTACTGCTTGCCATGTTCGTGAAGTGAAACGACCATCACGATCTGAAATAATGCTTAACGGTACACCATGTCGGCTTATGATTTCGCTGATATAAATACGAGCTAGCTTTTCGTTCTTGAAATCTTCGCGGATAGGAATAAAGTGAGCTGATTTTGTAAGACGATCAATGATTACCCATATAGCGTCATACCCACCAGAAGTGCGAGGTAACCCGGTAATGAAGTCCATGGTTATGTTTTCCCACTTCCATACAGGTATTTCAGGTTGGACCAGAAGTCCTGAGGGTCTTTGGTGTTCAACTTTCACCTTGGAACATGTAAGGCACTTGGAAACAAAAACAACAATATCCTTTTTCATTCCAGGCCACCAATAGGTGTATCGAAGGTCTTGATACATCTTATCGGCTCCTGGTGTATAGAGTATCGTGTTTTGTGAGCCTCATTCATAAGAAATTCACGAAGGTCGTTGTGGTCAGGAATCCATATGCGATCTAGATAGTACAGAATACCGTCAGACTTAGTTTCAATTTTAAGTTAAGCTCCACAGGACAGCTCCTTTCGTACGTCGTCTTCCGTTACTAGAAACATGTTGGGCTTCTCGAATTTGATCTTTAATGTCAGTTATAATTTGCGAACATAGAAGATGAATGGAGTTCGCATAACCCTTTCGACTGAGTGCATCAGCCACCACATTTGCCTTGCCAGGGTGGTACCGAATTTCACAGTCGTAGTCATTTAGAAGTTCGACCCATCTTCGTTGCCTCATGTTTAACTCCTTTTGATTGAAGATATGTTGAAGACTCTTGTGGTCAGTGTATATTTCACACTTAGTACCGTAGAGATAATGTCTCCATATCTTAAGAGCGAACACAACGGCTCCAAGTTCTAGGTCATGGGTGGTGTAGTTCTTCTCATGAGTCTTGAGTTGTCTCGAAGCATAAGCTATAACCTTTCCTCTTTGCATTAGAACACAGCCTAGTCCTTGCCCTGACGCGTCGCAATAAACCACGAAGTCATCACAACCTTCAGGAAGAGTGAGGATTGGTGCATCACAGAGTTTTTGTTTAAGGGTTTGGAAGGCTTCTTCTTGTTTGGGTCCCCATATGAAAGGTTTTCCCTTATGAGTTAAAGCCGTGAGTGGTACAGCAATGCGAGAGAAGTTTGAAATGAAACGGCGATAATAACCAGCCAAACCAAGGAATGATCTTACTTCAGTTGGTGTACGTGGCGCTTGCCATTCTTGTACCGCTTTGATCTTTGAGGGGTCGACATGTATTCCCTTGTCATTGACTACATGTCCAAGGAATTGTACCTCTTTTAACCAGAATTCGCATTTGGAGAATTTGGCGTAAAGCTTTTCATTCTCTAGAAGTGTAAGGATGAGTCGAAGATGTCGTTCATGATCAGACTTAGACTTTGAGTAAATGAGGACGTCGTCGATGAAGACTATAACAAAACGATCGAGATAGGGTTTGCAGACTCTGTTCATTAAATTCATGAAGACAGCTGGAGCGTTTGTTAAACCAAATGGCATGACCATGAATACATAATGACCATAACGAGTTCGGAAAGCGGTCTTTGGGACGTCTTCTTCATGTACTCTGAGTTGATGATAACCAGAACGAAGGTCGATTTTTGAAAAACAGCTGGCGCCTTGAAGTTGGTCAAGAAGATCATCAATGCGATGTAATGGGTATCGATTCTTGATCGTTAACTTGTTGAGTTCTCTGTAGTCGATGCACATGCGAAACGATCCATCTTTCTTCTTCACAAAAAGGACAGGTGCACCCCAAGGCGAGGAGCTAGGACGTATGAATCCTTTGTCAGTCAACTCTTGCAATTGACTGGCTAGCTCTTGCATTTCGGATGTGGCTAACCTATAAGGAGACTTTGCAACTGGTGTAGCACCAAGTATAAGATCAATGCGGAATTCGACTTCTCTTACTGGAGGAAGTCCTGAAATGTCGTCAGAAAAAACTTGCGGGAAATCTTTTACTACTGGGATGTCTTCGAGTTTCTTCTCCATGGTTCCCTTTTTGACGACATGGGTTAAAAATGCGACATAATTCTTGCGAAGATATTTTTGGGCTTGAAGACAGGACATTAATCTGAGCCCTTTCGATGGGGTTTCTCCAAAGATTCGTAGAGTCTGACCGTTTGGAAGAGGAATGCGTGTAAACTTCTCGCGGCATACAACTTCAGCCTGATGTTGGCTGAGCCAGTCCATACCAATTATAATGTCAAAGCTTCCCAACTTCATAGGAATAAGGTCAACTGGAAAATCGTGGTCGTTTAAGGTGAGAGTACAATTGCGTATAATAGAGTTTAATGAGACCGGTTTTCCGTCAGCAACTTCTACTGTTATGGATTCCATGAGCTTATCACGAATTTGGTTTAGGATGGGTTCAAACTCTAAGGACACAAAACTTTTATCCGCGCCAGTATCAAACAACATGGATGCATAACTACCATTGATAAGGAACATACCGTTAACCACATTGCTGTCAGCTCTAGCCTGATTAGCGTTGATGTTGAAAGCTCTTCCTCTTGCAGGTGGAGGAGCTTGGTTAGCTTGATTCACCGGATTGGCTTGGGCTTGAGCATGAATAATGTTCACCAACCGTGGACAAGTGTTTCTAAAGTGGCTTGAGTCTCCACAATTGTAGCAAGCCCGCATAGGTTGTACCATGGGATAGTTGGGTTGGTAGTATGATTGGGCTAAATGTTGGGTAGGTGGTAGTAGTAGGGTTGTTGGGCTTGACCCATTATTTGTTGGTGGGTTTGGATTGAAGGCTGGTGGCGGTTCGTTCGCTGAGGTATGCGACAGACCACAGCCGGTGCAATGTTGGCAGGGATGATCAGGAAAGTGGTGGTATTGGCAACGGTTGCATTTTGGTAATGGGCCAGAGTATGGCCTTTTGTATGGTGCAGGTGAGGGGGCAACTTGGGTAATGGGTGCAGCAGGGATAGGGAAATTGGTTTGTGTGACAGCGAAGTTTCTGGTGTTACGTTTCCTCTTGTTAGCAAACTTAGAGGAGGAGGTGGAATGGTTTGAAGTTTGGCCCTCAACGGGGGCTTTCTTTTTCTCCTCTTTAAACTTACCGTTGCGAATTCGATTCTCGATCAGTTCAATAGCTAGTTCCATAGCAGCTTCAAGTGTTGCTGGCGAAGTGCTGAGAACTGAATCTTGAATTTTCGAGGGAAGACCTCGAATATAATGCTCGATTAAGCGGTAAACTGGGGTGAACAAGTTAGGGACCATCTGGTTCAACTCTAAGAACCTCTTGTTGTAGGAAGTATGATCTCCCTCCTTTTGCTTCAAAGAATGAAATTCGTCCTCTAACTTTTTAATCTCACTTCTAGGACAGAATCGCCTCGTCATGATTTCCTTAACTCCTCCCACGTTAAGGCCATAGCATCTTCGATTCCCCTCTTACCCTTTTCAGTATTCCACCAGGTAAGAGCTACCCAAAATAGTCTCCCGGTTGCGTATCGTACCTTGCGATCCTCGGGACAATCGCAGTTGAGGAAGGTGTTTTCCATTTCCTCAAACCAGTGGAGGAGAGCAGTGACACCTTCGGTCCCTTCAAATTTAGGAGGATCGCAAGAGTTGAAATGTTTATATGAGCACTTTTTGGTAGGAGGGTTGCCGATGTTCTGGTCTTCTTGCTGGGGAGGATTGGTGGGATTTGTGGCGAGAGCTTGTTGTACTTGAACCACAATGTCAGGAAGCACCGCGGCCATTTGTTATGCGATTTGAGTGGACAAGCGTTCGTGAGACCTTCCTGATCTTTTACCCCCTCGTTGTTGTCTAGCCGACATCTACAGGAACATACATAAGAAGATTGTGAGTTTATTGAGTCTTTTTAGGTGTCATGTGTCTTAAATAAAATGAAAATAACATAAATATCAATAATGCAACTACATCCATAGGATGTCTTGGGTTTGCTCATGTTGGGCCTCAAATGTCCCCCATACCTTCACCTGTATAGTCATGTGGGCCCCCATGTCTATTGGCTTGGTAGGATTCACATTAGTATTGGCGATTTAACACTCGCATCACCCGAATGAAAACCACGAAATATGTTTACGAGATGTATGGTCGGAATGTGTCCAGGTGTAGACACAATGACAACTCAAAGTGGGGTTAGCTCCCACGACGTTTGGTATATCATGCTTTGGCCTAATAGGTACTTCGTACTCTCATCGTTAGTCCCTAGGTAGGCAAACTGGTCCTTTATTTTGGATTTATACGAATGCCAGCCTAGACAGGACGTTCCGACTACCGGTACTTGTACCCTTCCAGTTACTACATGCCCGTCATGAGAACTCACTTTGATGTGATTTGAAAATACAAAAATCACAGTAAAAACAATCATGAAAATGATGTGATGTGTGCTTTCATTGATATGATATGTTATGAGAATATGATTCATGATAGGCATTATATACTAATATGTACTTATGAACATGCTTGCATAACATTGAATGTAACATTATAAAACATATAAACATCATGAATTTTGCATGCAACACACAAAAATCTTAAAAATTTCTAATCAACTATAGTATAGGCTCTAAAGGTCTAATAACCTATCCTATATCCCTATAGTCATGGCTCTGATACCAATCTGTCACACCCCGACCCGCAGCGGAATAAGAGTCGGGGCATAATTGGGTTATCACCAAAGCTCATGATATTTACTAATATGTTTCATATTTATTAAAGTCAAAATTACATTCTCAATAATCCAAACTTGTCCATACAAATACAAAGAAAAATAACCAACTAAACAATCCAAGCTCTAAACCAGTTTATTCTTCTAAGCCAATCCTATGTGTTTCTTGCTGCAGCTGGTTCACCTGTATCATGTGTAAAAATGGGGGTTTTTGGGTCAACATAAGTTGGCGAGTGAACCTTGTTAGTTAAACATTTATTATTTATTTCTTGTTATTTTTATCAAGGAAAAACTGTGCAATAGTCATATGCGAGCAAATGTAAATAATCCAACAATAACAATAACAATCCACAAACAATAACATACAATAACATACAATAACATATGAACTTGCATGAATATATAACATGAATGAAACTGTATATATTGGCAACGTCACGTTCACGCTCATAATGTAATGGGGAACGGACGGCCTATGATGAATGTCTGTGCGATCAAGGCTCAATCAAACGGAGCCGATCGTATGTTGGCAACGCCAGGTTCACGCTCATAATGTAATGGGGAACTTCTCAACGCTCATAATGTAATGGGGAGCGGCGGCCTATGAAATTGCATGTACTGAAAATAATAAATTAAATCTAAACAATAACCACACATAGTTGATACAAGCTGAATACACATTTGTTCATGATATGATGTATGCACAATGATTTAAATATAATAATTGGTAAGACACATGATACACCCCAAAAACGTGATAAAAACGGGGAATTTGTAGAGATTCACTCACATTGGGTGCGTTCGGTTGGAGATGATGAGATGCGCACGAGTTTGAAGGATTGATCAACGAGGATTAACTAACCTAAATAATAACGGAAGGTATAGTAAATGAGTGGATTTTATTAATAATTTTAATAGGATTTTTAGATATATTTTTGTGAGTTTAAGGCTATTTCCTATCTTTAAAAACATTATTTTTAAGTATTTTTAATTGATTTTTGAATTAAATTAAATAAATAAAAATATAAAAAAAATGTTGACTTTTGCGTTGACCATTGACTGTTTGACTGTTTGACCGGTTCTATTGTGTGCATGTATGCGCCGGGCAGGACTAGAACCCGAGACCTCCCGTACGCGTGCACGCAGCTCTACCAACTGAGCTACGTGTCTAACCCGAAATAATTCTGTTTTTAATTATATTTATATACTAATTCAGTTTATTCAAAATTCTTTTATTTTCAAAAAGTGTTTTAAATCATCGAACCGGAGCGTGCAACAGGTCTCGAACCCGGGACCTGTGGGTTAGTGTTGCACACAGTCCACCGCTGGACTGTGTGTCTAACCTGGTTAATATACTGATTTTTATTATACTTAACATCTAACGTAAGTTAATCCGGTTCAGTTAGAAAAATAAAACATCCTTATTACAGAGCATACGTGTGTCAAGGATCGAGCTCGCGGCGTGTGATATATGTGTGCACACAGTCCACCGCTGGACTGTGTGTCTAACCCGAGATAATATCCAAATTATAATCAACCTAACTTCGTCTTCTTCGTTACAGAATTACAGCCTACGATTACTCTATTGTTTCTTGTTTAACAACTGATAGACAATGAAAGAATTGAGAGACTTACTGATTTGATGGAAAACACGGTTTTCCGGCGAAAGTCCGGCGATTTCAAATAGCTTCTCCGGCGAACTGAAAGTATTGCGAAAGTGAAATTTGAAGGTCTGCAGATGAGTTTGAGTCGCGAGAGGGGACTATGATTGGAGTAATTCAGGAAATGCAAGTTTTCGGTTATTAAAACCGATCAACTCTTGAATTCAAGTCCATTCAAAGCTAAATTGATTGGAGGTGTCGGTGTATCGGTTATACTCGGTAAACCGCGAACAATCAAACGTTTTTGGACGTTTGGTGACCGATTTCAGTTACAGTTAGCGTAACCAGATTGATTTATGATTGACCATAAAATTTAATTGTTTCATAGAATTTACAGAAAACATCAAGTGGCGGAGTGGTTATATGTGTGTGTGATAAGTCTTTGAGCTTAAACCCGGCTGACCCGGGTTCGAGTCCCGGCAGCCTATTTTTCTTTTTATTTATTTTATTTTTACTTTTTATCAATTATAACTTTTATATTCTAGTTTGTTTATTAATTATGCATCATTAAAAATTAAAATGGACATAAATACGCAACGAAACATTTATAACTTGGTATTCGATTACAAACGGAGCGGGTTTGGAAAACCCGTTTTTGACAAATGTTACATAACTTGTCCCAATACCACCATTGCTCTCTTGGCTGCATACAATACTCACACATATCATATGGCTCGTTAGTAATGACTACATTCCAATTTGTTAATGTCACAGTTGCCATTTTAACAGGGATCACCTATACACATAATTCAGTTTAACAAACAAGTGTAGACTTGTAGAAATAGATACTTTAACTCTAAATCTATACTTTGTGTCAGACTGATAGGCATAGCGTTTTAGGCAAAGGCATTGGGCCTCCAAAATATAGGGACCATCAAACTCTTTTTTTTTCATATATTACATGTGTATTTTTCCCCAGTGACAAAACATATTGGTAAAGATATAATGACCCAACCAAATAATATGTCTACACCCAAAAGTTGATTGGCCAAATCCCTTTTTTAGTTGAATCCATATGTTACAAGGTTCATTTAACCTTGAACACAATTTTACATCCTCCGTTCCACTTCTATCACGATTACTTGTGACCTTGCTAACTGCAACCCACATGAATGGCGACTGGGGGAGAAATTAGGGGTAAGCGATCGCCACTAATGGTGCGATTAGCAATTAAGTAACCATAAAAAAACAATTATGCGATTTGATATACGTGATTTTATGACTTCATTTTGCAATTTTCTATTGCCAATTGACATTTTTTTTGGAATATTGGATTTTAATAATCCCAATTATTCGTCGTTGCCGCCAACAGTCTCAACTTAAAAAATAACCACTAGCATTCCCAACTATTAACAAATTGGCCTCTAAAGGACCTTGAGTAAAAGAACCCTAACATACAGTCTCCGAGTCTCCGATCGTCGGAAAAACATTTTTGGCTAGAAAAAGGTTCCTAAAGGTCCAAGCTAAGCTTTACTTACCTTTTGTCCGATCATGCTTTCTCTAGTATTTGATCTGCATGACCCATTTCTTTCTAAGCTCTCACCTAGCTTGTTAAAACTATCATATAACATCCACAAGATGGGTAGATTAGTCATCCTACATCATGACCATCACACCTTATGAACTTTTATAACATATTTCTCATTCAATTACATTATACGTGATTTTGACTTTTAAAAGTCAAACTGCCATTTGACATAAATAAATGCACTAACAAGTTCAGTGAAACTTATTTAGGCATTTTATCAAATACTTGGTGTCACAACCCCTGACCCTCCCTTGGATAGGAGCCGTGAGCAGATCAAGTAGTACCGGTGTTTATTAAAATCATTGCAGCGGATTTTTTTATCAGAACCGGTTGTCAAGAAAAATATCAGGGCTTTCAAACACCGTAGTTTTCAATTCATAAACTGTGAGATCATATTTTACATAAAGGATTTTCACGGGGATAAATCCTTAATTTACAAAACACGTTTTATTCAGATTATATAGCCACTTATTTGAGCTTGAGTGCCTCGTAGAACTTTTTCTTCCCTTCATAGTAAATCACCTGAAACGTGTTTTAAAAATTGGATTATCGAAAAATCTGGTGAGTACATTCAGTTGTATAAAAATACACTTTCTTATAGTTATACATTAAGAGTTTTTGCATTTGTTTATATCTTACAATAATACTATTGGCTATCTCGTTGTCCAATAACAAAGAAACCACTTTAATGGTATTTGTCACTCGGTAGCTCTTGTGACTGTGGTCATATCACTATTTGGCTAACCCGTTGTCCAAATAGGAAGGCTTATCAAGTAATGTATACAAAACCCCACATACTAATAGTAGTTTCCTAGTAAGAATACTATTGGAAAACATATTAAGCACTTTAATATAAGTAACAATTGGAAAACATTTAAGATTTTGAAAGCATTTGATAAAAGAAAATGACTCACATTGCTATGTTAGGAGCCTCCTGGTTATAAGTTCCGATTCCTAGATACACAAATGTAACATGTATTAGTGTAAGAAACCAAATCAAAATTCAACAATAATCACGAGATCAAAACAACAACGTATGAAGTCTCACCTTATTCAGGCAGAACTTCAGTTTTTCGTTGCTAGGGTTTTGGATCAATCGGGTAGGGTATCGTTTCAATGATTAGTGTTTTGTACATGGGAACTGTAACAGGTATTTGAGAGTCGAAGGTTAGAATTCGATATTTTCAAAATCTATTTGTGCAGAGGGAAAGTCCAAGACCCCCTTATTTATAGCTGAAAATGTCTCATTCACGCCACGCGACGGGACAAGGATTCCTTGTCATGACACGCGACGAGGTCGTCTTTATCCGGATGGAATCCGGTGCTCGTCGCGCCACATGATGAACCAAAATAGCCTGGTTGCGTCACGCGAAGAAGTAAGCTAGGGCTTAGGTGTTCTTAGTCAGCCACGTAGGCTTGCCACATGGTAACACGTGGCACCTAGGGAATCAGGCCTTGTCGCACCACGTGACAGTCCATTACTGTCTTGTCAATGAAATTTGTTAACTCTTTTCGTGTTCGATTTTCGTTGGTACGTGTTCGGGGTTTTGATTATGGATTGTTGTGGGATCTTTTTTAGAGTTGTTACACTTGGTGGGCATCATTCTTAGGGTATCATATTAGCTAAATTTCTCTACCAAATTCATCATATTTCTTTAAATTCAACAAGTTGTACACTTATTAACATCAAGTCAACATAACTTTCAGTTATCATATGCTAATTTATTAATCTATCATACTAGAACTTAGGATTTTCATCTCTTATGCAAAAACCCATTTCATCATATAATTAGACATTCATCCTAACAACTAAATTATTCAAGTTTCGCACACAAACTAGGAAACATGATGATTATATACCATTACAACATAAATTTTGTTATATCATCAAACCCTACTTTATGAGATGTATTAACACTTAGATAAAATCTTTATATTGCTTAGTTATTTTACATATACAAGCAAGTATGATGATTATGAACATCCATACATCACCAATTTCATCATATCATCAAATCTCTCTTAACATTAAAACTCAACATACACAAATTATCACATACCTTACATACAGATGATGTTAGAAAACTAAAATCATCAAACATGCAAAGGAAATCACTTGCATTTCACCTTCAATCCAATCCATTGATTTTGTGTATTAGGGATTTTAAAGGGGAACTCTAACTCTCTCTCTCTCTCTGTCTCTCTCTCTCAATCTCGTTCACACACACACACCAAACCTGAGTTTTTTCTTTTCCATCTATTTTTACAAAACAAGTTTCACACTTAACCAACTCTAGTCCCCTAGGTTCGGTTAGTACTTTGTTTGCTTATAACTTACTTAACCTTCATAAATGAACTACCAGGTGAACTAGGTTAATATTCCTAGTTATGTAACTCATGCCAATTATTAAAAAAACAAGATAATTTAACTTACTAAGTTCGGGAATGCTACAACCCGTTTTAAATTAAGTCTGATAGTCCGAGCCTTTTATAATCTTTATTTTCTAAAAAAAGCATTTGTTTATCTTTTGTTTAACATTAGGTTTATTTATTTAAATCCTAATGTTTATCAGTTTAATTTTTACCATTAATGGTATTTTATCCGCTCATCCCAAATAAGTTAGTTTAATTATCATATCTATTTATTTTTAGGACGTTATAATCGACCTTGCTACCTAATGAAAAACTAAATCAATGAACAAAAAAAATGTTTTCTCATCTCTATCGTAGTGACTAAAAGAATCTAATTTTATATATAATATAAATTTAATAATAATACTTATTAATTAATTATGGCTAATTATTATATAGTAACCAACTTTTAGTTCTCAATATTTTATATGTATTTATATATTTATAATTGTAATTTAAGTGAACTTCACTTTGCTAAAAGAGTAATTAAAGAACTACGAATAGTGTACTTGAATTAACATTTATTAGTTACATAAAAAATAATTATACCACGTTGAAAAAAACATGTTTTAAAATTAATTTAATAGAACTCACGTTAAATTCATTTTTAAAGATATATCTTGACGACCGTACGTATTAACAACTTACATTATATTTTATTTGACCTGTTTAATATACATGTTTATTCAACTTATACAATACATAGGTTTTTTTTAGATTTTTTTTTATAAATGAGTAGACAATTATTTAAGCTTTTAGCAAATGATTTGTCGTAGTGATATCACTTTTTTCAACAAAGGGAAGATGCTTGATGTATATTGGGTTCACCTATATACAAACATGTACTACCACTCCACGGCAACTAGCGTATTAGAATTCATCAGACGCAATGGATGAATATCTCGAAATGTTCGAAAAAATTGTGCGTGATTCACTATATTTTTTTGTCAAGGTATATATATCTTTACTTATATTATATTTTTTAAATTGTAAGTTTAAATTTGACAACACATGTTTAAATTATGTATCTTTACATAGAAACCATATCCATTTACTCACGAAGATATTTACGTAAACCAACATTGTTTGATATCTAACTCATATATGAGGTTCACGATGAAAAACATGGTTTTCTCGGAATGCTCGCTAGCCTCGACTGTACGCATGTTGGATGAGCTATGTGTCTTGTGGCTTGGCGAGGCCAGTTCCACCAAGGTGATCACTCTTGCCCGACAATTATACTTGAAGCGGTGGCTTCGCATGATCCTTGGTTTTGGCATGCGTTTTGTGGAGTTGTTGGGTCAAATAACGACCTAAATGTTATCAATCAATCCCCAATATTCGATGACATTATCGACGGGATTGAGCGCACACAATCATTTTATGCAAACGGGGAACATTTCAAGAACGACTAATACCTGGTTGATGGTATTTACAACGAATTGTTCAAGCTTTTTCGTCTATAATTGATGGCAAACGAAAGTACTTTACAAAGAAGCAAGAATCAACAAGAAAAGATATTGAAAGAGCGTTTGAAGTTCTAAAGAAAAGATTTCATTTGATTGCCAACCTAATATGGTTTTGGACACGAGAGAAAACAATGGATGTCGTCTACACTTGTCTAATTGTACATAACTTGATTCTGAAGGACTTAGGTATGGTTATTTGTCAAAACTACCAAGGTGATGTACCATGTGATGAATCAACAATCATTGATGAATAAAACTCCAAACCATACAGAATATCAAGAATCGTGAGATACACGGAAACCTTCGTCATGAGTTGGTCGAGCATTCGTGGGCTAGACGACCCGATGATCTTGTATTATTTGTTAGTTGTAGTCCTCTTATTTTAATGTGACATTCTAAATATTAGTTTTCAATAAAAAAATTGAAAGTTCGTTGAAGCCCCTGCTCACCAGAGCCACAACAGGGTCAAATGATTTTAGCAGGGGCTTTATCAAATGCCCAGTCAGCGTCTAGTCAGCGTTAGGTCGAACAATATTACCGGATGAATCCAGGAGTTAGTTTGAGCCCAACACACGGTATTAGGTGGATTATAACTAGTGATCAGCGAGTGAAAAAAAATGTTATTCTCTCAGCTTCATGTACGTAAACAACAGGGAGCATTTACACTCGTTTGAAATAGCTTAGTGATCAAGTGAGTCTAGTCTAAAGAGGTCTTGTAATTATTACTTTTATTACTTAATTATAATTATTTTTTAGTTTGAAATATGTTTATCAACTATTTGACTGGCTAGTTGCGTTAAACCCCACATCCAACATTCACCTTGTGACCAACTTTCTGGTTTCATTATGGCAGCTGTATTATTATAGAAAACATTTATGGTTGTTTATAAATGGTGTTATGTTTTCTTTTAGTGTGAATTTTACATTACATCTCTTCGAGGTTAATTAGGTTTTCTTTTAACTAGTGTACGTTTTACGTTCTGTTGACTTCAATAAAGTTATCGCACTGCCCCTACACTTTAATTGAATTTTATTTTATATTTAAACATCTTAACCGTGTGATTTACTTATTTGAACGTGTTAAAAAATTTTCTTCTTAAGATCGTTTAGATGACAGTTTTTATACGTGGGTCTTGTTGTCCTTTCGACTTAGTTATTCTATTTACGATAATGTTTACGTTTCGGTCTAAATTTGTTCGGTTTAACAGTCCCATACAACGTGCAAGTCCTAAGATAAAACTAGAAAACAAAGTCGGTGGGGTATTCTCCCACGAGCTTTTGCCCTTCAACTTTCAATAATGACACTCACACTTCCTTAGGTTTCTAAAAACTTTCTAAAATGTCATTTTAACCCCTTGAGTTTCTAAAGTTTCAAGTTTACCTACCGTACTTTCATTCGTTAACTTACAAAAAAAACTATTTTCATAAGTGTTTATTTTTATGTACTTGTAGGTATCAATTCAAGTTGGTTTACGTTGATGTAATTTTTTTCGGGAAACGAATCAGATAAAAAATAACACATTTCCGTACTTACTTTTATGTATATTTTCAATTGGTCCTTAAGGAAACACTATTTTTCTACCGTGCTTATTTTTACGCACATGTTGATATAAATTAAAGTTTTTTTGCATTTTGACGTAATTTTTCGGAAACAAGTCGGGTCAAATATGATACGTTTTCATGCTTATTTTTATATACATTTTCAGTTGTTCTACGTTTTAACATAAATTTTGTTCGAAAATAAGTCAGTTAAATATAAATACGTTTTCATTCGACGGTATAAATTCTTCTGATGTCGACGCAACATATGACAGTAAAGTTACCAGTTTTATATATAAATAATTAACAAACTGTAACAATATAAATACTTGACAACTTTCGACTTGCATGTTATTATTATTAACTACTTATTTAATTTCTTATATAATAATTAAGTTCAGGAGACAATCTCTAAAGTCTTTTTGGATTGCTCGTGAATAAACAATTAAGCTATTCTTTTTTACTTCCTTTCGGTTTGGAAACATACAAATATTAGATGACAGTACCGAAGATTCTATTACATGTATTGCGAAATGGTGTGAAAATGAAATGAACCACCACCTCCCGTCACATGACCACCGCCGATACTTTAGTTAAAAACATATAAAAAATAACTTAATTAAATATTCACTGCATATTGCAGATATTGAGTACCGTGCTTAGTGAAGATTTCTAGGTGAAACAACTTAAACCCCAGAGAATAACAAAGTATTAACTAATTATTTAACATTATCACTCACTTCACTTTTCATAACATAATTAGATTCCATTTAATTAAATAATGTAGAATATTTGTTATAATACGAAACTCATGCTTCATATCGATGATCCCATATGTCGTTTACTTAATATTTTTAATTTTTAATTGTGATATGTTAGAAAGATCTAAGGTACAAGATAGATATTATTTTAATGAGTGTATGTTTTTTATTTAATATTTGCATTTAGTTTCGTTATTAAGTTTATATCGAAATAAAAGTTTTATAGTTCGACGTAAGAAATCTTTTTGTTTTACAGGAGTGTCCCTTTTTGTTGGACTCAGGGATAATGAGTTTGTTGCTGGCCAGGCTGCGTTAAAGGCAGAATCAGTCAAGGTCGCTAAACACGAGAATGCTTGTTTAGAGAATCAACACGTGCTTATTCCATTCGCTTTTGATACATTTGGGTCCCTAGCCCCAGAGGCTGTAGAATTTCTAAACAGGGTCCAACAGGTTGTGAATAGTAATCTTTCAACCTTTAAGGGCCGTTTCGTCTTTAGTATGTTTGGTTTTGCAATTCAAAAGGGGGTTGCGGCGTAACTTGTTGCCCGCTTACCTGCCACTTGTTTGTAATTTGTTACTTTGGTATTTTAATGAACAAATATAGATATTATATCAATCAGAAGAATATTGTGCGTACCCTTTCATTATATACCCGATTACATAACTTATCTTTTTCGAGAATTTGTGCATATAGTTGAAAACGACTCTCACTATTTTTTTCATGAAAGAGAAATTTATTTTTCTTACAATTTTCATAGTCTTATAATTGATCCATACCCCACATGATCAAAGTAGCAAGTTTTCTATATCATTTTCATTTATATTTTTACTTGTGTCATTTAATTTAATATAACTATTATAAAAAATATAAAAACTAACTTCTATATGAACATATTATTATACAAGTGTTACTAAAACCATATAACTAAAACATTTTAATTCAACATAAAGAAAAATTGGTTTCTTCAAAGTTACAAAATTTCTCATTTATACCTACGAAATGACTATATATAAATATATGATATTTTATTTTGTTTTCGTATTAATATATGAGTGTTATTGAAGAAATTCATACTTTATAAATAAAATCTTTATACAATTGTTGGTACAGTTTTGTGTCTGTAGCTTGTTCTTAGCTTTTGTATGTTGTACGGTCTTTATTTTACTTGTCTGTATAGTTTTGGTCGAGTCGGCCAAGTCGATATATCCTCCTATCTCGACTTAGCACGACGTTTATGTTGTCTATGATGTAAAACAATTAGCAAGTGTACTACTGTTATTGTGTTAGTTGTTGTAACTTAGTGACCTGTTGGCTGTTATGTGTTGTCTGTGTATGGGCCCCCTACGAAGAACCCATGTTCTTCGTAGGATTGATCATCGACGAACAATAGAAGGTTCGTTGTTTTGGAAGGCCACGCTGATTGTTCGTGGCCCTTCACATTCTTCGTAGTGTGCAGGGTGTCTGGGTCTATATATATGCAACACACTTCACAATTTCAACTAAGAGAGTCCTAAGAGAGTATTTACACTATGTGTATGTGCAAATTGATTTTCTTCGTATTAATCTAAAGATAGTGAATCTTTTGGTTACATTGTGTTTGCTATATACTTTGTTTTGCTTCGGTTTGCATATACACTTGGATTCCGCACTTGTGTGTATGTTAACAAACAAGGAAGTAGGTAACTTGATCCTCCAAGTGGACCTACAAGTGGTATCAGAGCTTTGGCTCTCTTCCTTGTTTAAAACCGAGCAAAATCGTGTGTTTGAGCAATTTGTGAAACATCTTGATAGTGTTCTTGAACTTGAAAAAAAGAAAAGTTAAGTTTTTCCAGAAAAATCACTAAAAAGCTTGACTTAGACTTGTTATTTGAAGATTTACTAAAACTTAACTAAAACACGTGTAGACATGTTAAGGTTTAGTTTTTCTTAAGAATTTCGTTCAAATCTTGTGTTCGAACAAACTTTCGGCAAGTGTTTTCACCGGAAAAGTCACAGGAATTAAGTTGGTAAGATAAGGTGCTCAAAAGAATTTTCTGGGTAAAAGGTGTTTTCGACTTTCTGTTTTCTAACCTAAATTGGAAAAGAAGATTTCAGCTTTCCATTTGTCAGAAAAAGGAAATTTCCATTTTAAGGAGAATCTCACTAACCCATTTTCTACAAAGAATCTGCCTGCGAACAACTCATCTACGAACCTTTGGTTCTTCGTAGAATCTTCGTCGACGAACAATTGCATTGTTCGTTGACTAAGTCTTCCAACGAAGAATCTATTCTTCGTAGACTCTCATTGTTCGTTGACTGTGATTGTTCACTGAACAGGTTGTTCGTGGACTCTCTTTGTTCGTTGAAAAGGTGTGTAAATTTTCACAGAAGCTTTTTATTTTCCTCAAAGTTGACAAATTTGAATTTCTAAGTTAACATTCTGTTATAACCAATCAAAATGAACTCTAATCCATGGGATTGGGGCACCCGGTAAAATCTAAGTCAAGATGCTTCACAATTGGTTAAGTCACTAATGCCTCAATGATTACCGCTAATCAATGGGCTTGTGTGGCGAATCAAAATCAAAACATTCAAACCTTCTGATTAGTGAGAGTGAAACCGGTAGTAATAATCGTCCACCTAAACTAAATCACATGAACGACTATCCAGCATGGAAAGGTCGTTTTCATACGTATATTCTTGGTCAAAATACCGAATTGTGGACATGTTTTACTACGCCATACAACGAAACTCTCGAAGAAGCTGGGTCGAATCCAACCACTTTAGCAAACATGAGCGAAATTGATAAGAAAGCTTATGATCTTGAGAAGAAAGCTTTCTCTATCCTTACACAAGCTCTTCATAAAGATATCTGTCATTAGTTTGTGTATTGTACATCGACAAAACAATTGTGCGATACACTGGAAGCTAGAGGGGAAGGAAACGTCGCTTCAAGGAAGATCCGTCGTGATCTTTTAAAGAAGGAATTTGAAGGATTCATGTTTATGGAAAATGAAACCTTGAATGATATGATACCATGATTTTATCATCTCCTAAGTGAAATGTTTTCATACAGGGTTACTGCATCTCAACAGAAGATTGTTACACGTTTTGCAGATGCTCTACCGTCCAAGTGGAGTCAATTTATTGATCTGTTAAAAGACACGGGGGTAATAGATACGCTTAGAATTTGTGAATTCGTTCAGAGGCTCGAGAGTAAGGATGAGGAAGAAATTCGAAAGGCCAAACATGTTCCAGTTCCACAAAACCCGGAAATGTACTTTGGAGGTATTAACCCCAGTGTTGGTACCTCTCAACAACCAAAACTTCAGACAGCGTTTGTCTCAAATGCAAACCCCTTCATGCCACCTCCCAAACCAGATCAATCTACCCAAACCTATAGTCAATGATTTGATCCTAAAGCTTTTCTGCCTCGACCTCAAGATATTGCCTCTCAATCACAACAGCAAGAACCTCAACAAGCTTGTTATGGCAATAACTTTCGTCCTTCCAACCCTAATACTATGAGATTCGATACTTCACATCTTTCCAAGGTCAGTGTAGAAGTTGCCAAAGAACATATGGAACTTCTAAACACGATGGTTAGCGCATATTATGGGTTAGTCACAGGTCAAATTGCAAATATTAATTTGACAAATGAAGAATATCAACAAATCGACAAAGATGAGATGGATCTTATGGACATTAAATGGGCTTTTGCAAGCGCGGTGAGAAGAGCTAAGGATTATATGGCTAGAACGGGTAAGACAAGTTTGGAAATTAAACGGGATACTAAGTCTGGTTTCGACAAAGATGCTGTTACATGCTTCAACTGTGGAGAAAAATGTCACTTCAAGCGTGAGTGTACTCGACCTCCTAAGCAAGGAAACCAGAATCCCTTTCGAAACCAATCCAACGAATCAAACACAACCCAAGTTAACAATGAAAGAAGTATAGTAGCTGTTAACAATACTAACCATCCTGGACCTTCAAACACAACTAGGGCCTTAGTTGTTCAAGCAGATGAAGGATGTGACTGGTCGGTTCAATTGGGTGATGGAAATCAAGGAGGAACTGCATGTTATGCCAAGATTATCAATCATATCAAACATGTCCGACGAGAGGAGCTTTCTGAAGATGATGATAGTTCTGGAGATAGCAGTAGTTCTGATGAGAAAAATACAAGTGTGGGTGGTTATGGTCCGGATTCAGAGGTAAAGGAAGATATTGATGCTGAAGTTGATAGCTTGCTGAAAGAAGCTGAGAAGATGCGAACCCAAAGATCTGGGTTGGTCAAGAAAGCTGAATCTGCATGAATGGAATTGGAGAAGTTATTCGCTGAAGATGGATCATTCTCTTGCAATACTGCTTTCATGGCAAATGTTGCTCCTTCATCCAGTAAGGTACAATCCGACACTCCTAGGCTTTGCAATGATTGTGTAGAATTAAAACGAAAGTTCGAAACAATTAATCTTCACAATCAAAATTGGTAGTTGAACTTTCAAAGTGCAAAGAAGCAAATATGGCACTAACTTGAAATGAAAAAGAATTTAAAACTGTCATTTATACACTTAAGAAAAGCATTTCTGAGCTAACCAAAACAGTTTTGAATAAGCAAACCGGTATTAATAATTACATTAATATCATTGAGGAAATGAAAAAGGATTTAGCTGTTGCCAAATGAAAGCATGATGCAATCAAGCTGAAATTGGAGAGTTATTCAAACTTCGATATGTGGTAGATCACATCATTGATGTTCAAAAACTAAAGGGAGATGTCAAATGCATTGGGTATAAATCATGTCCGCCTCCGGTTAGACACAATTATACCAAAATGCCCGATGAGGAAGAAATGCCAAGATTTGAACCATCTATACCTCTCAATCCTGAGGAATTTGCAGCAGGATTAGGGTTTAAGTTGGATAACTCATCAGATGAAGTCAAACAAACTGATAACACTTCGTCAGTTGTAGATCAAAGTCCTCCAGTCGTTGAGAATGACGATTCATCTGATGATGATTCAAATGTAACTAATCAAGATCAATCTCTTGACAAAAGGAAAGGAGTGGAAATTCCAATCGAGAATCATATTCTATGTGATCCTCCTACTCCTATTGCAAAACAAGAGATTGATCCTGTCAAGTCTGTTGAAGCACTTGTTGATACCTTTGAAAGCGATAATGTGTTGTACACACTTGTTGGTATTGAGAGAATTTATTCTAACAAGGACTTTCCGATTCGAAATGTCAATCCAGCCTCGATTGACCAAGTTTCTGAAAATTCAACAAACAAATTTTTAGGAAAGAAAAGCCCTAATGTTATAGTAACTCAATGTGAAAAACTGCCTATCAAATCACAACAACCAATCGCTTCAAAAGATAAACAATAAGAAAATCGAGGTGAATAACCCAAGGCTCGCAACAAGAAAAAGGAAAAGAAGGATGTTAAGTTTGTAGCCTCAAATGGTACGGATAAAATCGAGACTTTTGAAAATACATCAAATACTGATTTTGTGAAACAAGTCAAGATTTTAAAACGAAATGATCAAAACAATTATTCTCAACACACAAATGGGTGTGATGACGAACCAAGTACTTCGAGGCCTACAAGTTAAACATCAAGTCGTCAAAATGAATCTCCAAAATTTGTTGAAAGGAGATCATCTTTTAAATGAGGGGAGTTTGGACATATCATCAAAAACTGTACAAATCCCCCAAAACAAAAGTTCGTTGAGAATGCCCCTTCTGAAAGAAATGAGCAGCGTCGTTTTGGTCACCTAAACAAGACAAACGTATTGTTAAGGAACAAGAAGAAAAACAAAGACGTAAAAATGTGAAAGTCATTGAAAAGGCCTTAAGACCGAAAGTTGTTCAAAAGGAACCAAGTTCTTCAAATTCGTCAAAACCAGAAATTTCTAAACCTGTAAATAATAGTAATAATCAATCTGGTAAACGACAACAATCTTGGAAACCTAAAACCGGTACAATTTCAGGGGTAGGTATGCAATTTCCAAATCATCAAGAAATAGAAATCACATTTCTTGATGATAAGGGTCGACCCAAGACTACTAAGGCTTGGGTCCCCATCTCAAACTGATCGTATAATTGCATGTGCAGGGTGCTTCAGGAGGAACTGTTAATAGTAACTGGATTGTTGATAGTGGAGCATCTAGGCACATGACGGGCGACTTAAGGCTCCTTTTTGATGTGAAAAGCATTAGAGGAGGTTATGTTGCTTTTGCTGGAGATAAGGGCAGTTACATCACTGGAGAAGGAATGATTTCCAATGGTGTTGTGAGTTTTGACAAGATCAATTACGTGCAACAAATTGATCACAATCTTCTTAGTGTTTCTCAAATCTGTGACAAGAAGTTCACCGTGCATTTTGATGATGCCGGTTGTTATGTGCTGAAACCCGGTTTCAAGATTCCCAAAGAATGGATTCTTCTGTCAGCTCCAAGAATTAATGATTTGTATATTCTTGATATGAGCCAAGCTATTACATCGACTGCACAAGTTACCTATTTTGTCTCTAAAGCGACTGAAAAGGACTCTATCTCTTGGCATAGACGTATGGGACACATTCACTTAAGAAAAATGAACCATCTGGTGAAAAACAATCTTGTGAATGGTGTTCCAGTTAAGAATTTTCATCTTCAAGACGTTTGTGTTTCGTGCATGAAAGGGAAGCAAGCAAAGAAATCACATCCTATCAAGAAAGTCAACACTGTGAACATGCCACTTGAACATCTTCATATGGACCTCTTTGGACAAATGAAACACAATACTACATTTGGCGATTCTTATTGTTTAGTCGTGACTGATGACTACTCACGTTTTTCTTGGATAGCAGTGATGGCACACAAGAGTGAGACTCCAGATATCCTCAAGAATCTCTTTACTTTAATTGAAAATCTGTATAAGTTGAAGATAAGGAGAATCAGAAGTGACAACGACACTGAATTCAAAAACGGGTTATGGATGTGTCACACCCCAAATTTTCCACGTGTAACCCGGTGGGCCGGTTGGGGAATATGATGACGTAAGTTGATATCATCATTACCAAACTATACAATAATAAACAACGGAAATCTGGATAATTACTATTACAAACGTTTGAATGTTCAAAGTTCAAAAATAATAAATACAACGCTTGTAACTAGATCCAGAGGCGGATCGAAATGTGAATACAAAATGAAACTTGACAGACTAAGGCCTTCTAAGCAAATGGTTGCAATTCCTCTTAAGCTTCGCCGAGTACTTCTAGCCTATTTAAATATACTTGTCACCTGCGCTTAGTCTTTTGAAAATACGTCAGTTTTCACTGGTAAATTCATTTAACCGGCTCATTTTGAAAACATTTCGAAAACATTTAGTGTACACAATGGTACTTTGTTTTATAACTAACTTGGGATAAATAATTTCATGTTATCAGTTTTACATGCTAATAATACATTTTGAGCCAGAAAACTATGTCGGGATCCTGATTAATCGACACGCCACTTTAACACCTTTAATAGGTGCACTCCTATTGGGTAATACTTTATTTTAGCGTCTAACGGGTGTATATCTACACCCCGTGCTTAGGTCGTGGCCATTTGCATTTAAATGAGCCGTGGATATCCAGGACACGGTCGTTTTAACCCCCAAATGTTTAATATTAAGCAATACGAATTAAAATGGATTATTTGCATTCCCGACTCATTGGTCTTCGATCCCATATCCAACCATGTGGCATTAGTATACCATATCCCAAGCCCGTATAAGGGAAAATAAGTTAAAGTATTTACCTGGCTTGCAAAATCTTTAATAATAAGAAAAATAAGCAAAGCACAGCCGTAATCAAAATAACTAGCTTGGCGACAATCTACCGAAAGTCTCTAGTCTTGAATGAATGGTATTATTAACCGATTAGTTAGTTAGCGGGTCTTTATTTGGTCATTGACTTAGACCGGCTAACTTAAAATAAAAATAGCGGCACGAAACGCTAGATTAAGCGGTGACCGGAAAAGAATGTATTTTGGACCCGACAAGTACTAGGACTTGTATAATATGGGTTACCATTTTACATTCTGGAATATGAGAGTATTTCAATATGGTTAAACTCGTTTCGATTAAATTGCGTAAACTAGTCACGTAGGTTTAACCGTACACACATAAGCGAAACCGGGTAACCGGGTGAGTTCTATACAAGTCCCATATGCCATTATGTTTAAAATATGTTATTATAATAGTAGGTTATTGATATGATGGCCCGTTATGGTTTTAAAAGTAAATTATACCTTAAAGGGCATTTTGGTCATTTTGAAATGTAGTAAACGAGCTTATATGTAAATGGATGTTATTAATATAAACGTTCTGTTAAAATAACTATTTTATGGTGTTATATCAATAGTACATCAATTATATGCGTGGTTTATAGTTTAAGACCAAACTATGTCCGAAAGTGTAATTTGGTCATTTCAAAATATGTTAATACATATATTATATCAGTAAGCATAAGGTTTTGGTTCATAAAAATGTTTAAAACTCATTTTAAGTGCCGAAAGGGCGGTATCGTCATTTAAGTACATAATGTGTAAACTAGAGATTAAACTCAGTTTGCAACCTGAATAAATATCTCAAATAATCCTAATAATGATATTACATAAGTAGGTATTGAGTTTTGATGTCAATATTATGTTTAAACCATTTTATGTGTTAAAAGGGCGTTTTAGGCATATTTAACGGATACTTGCATAATGACTCGGATTTCTACATGACCATGTCCATAACTAAAGAGGGTTATAGTACATTATAACATGGTCATAATGCAACTTAGGGACAGTAGGTAATGTTGCTAAATCGGGTCAGAACTGAAAGTCAAAGCAGAAGTCAAACTTTGCGAATTTCGGTTGCGAACCGACCTTAGACCTGGAATTGACGAGCCGAACATGTTCCTACATGTCCTTATGATTATTACCAAGTTATTAGAGTTTCAAAACGGGTTTTATAACATCTACATTGCTAATTATGATTTTATTTCAAAACTGACCTGTTTGACTTTTTATTAACATAACTTTGACCCGTCAATTGACCAAGCAAACGTGGTAATCAGGAGGTGCCCTCTTGAGGGATTAACACCTACCTTATTACGATCGTGTAGCCATGTTCGTTACGAACATTGGCTGGACCATAATGGTCTTATCTCAAAGTCAAATCGTTTTTACGCCAACGTTTTGACATTGGCTTAAAGCCTACTAAAACTGAACAAAGAGGGTTGGAGCACTTACAAGTGATCCAAACAGGTACTAAGAACTCAGAGGGTGCTCCCAAAAGTCTCAGGAACTCTAAAGTGAGCAAGAGAAGAAGAGAAATGAGAATGAGCACGTGAATGAGGCAATTCAAGTGCCCTTTATAGGTGAGGAAGGAGTATGAGGCCTTGACAACTGTCCAAGGGTGCTACCAGGGGTCTCCAGGTGTTTTTGAACATGTCACAACCAGCCAAGAGAGTGGCATTTGCAAATAGATGGCAATGCAAGAAGCTGCCAAGCAAACTGCCACTAGCAGTCCCTTATGGACCGTAAGGGTCATGCCTTGCGGTCCGTAAGGACCTCTGGCGCCCACATATTTTGAATGGTTACGGACCGTAACCATAAAGGCTTGCGGCCCGTAACCGCCTTACTGAAAACCATATTTGCTTAGACTTACGGTCCGTAACCAGGAGTGGTTACGGTCCGTAAAGACCTTTAGAAATTTGAAGTTTGGCATTTTTCACCACTTTGGTCCTCGACTTTCCTCGATGCTCGTTCAGAGGTTATTAAAATAACATGACGGCGTCGTTGGTCCCTCTCGGCTACATGTGGCAACCAAGAATTTCCAGGACACGTGTCGGATTTTTATTGGATGAAATTTTCGAGGTGTTACATCTTCACCCCCTTAATAAAAATCTCGACCTCGAGATTTATTCAAATAGATAAGGGTACTTTTGTCGCATATTGGACTCGACCTCCCAAGTATATTCAGGTCCCCGACGGGCATTCCATTTGACCTTCACTATAGGTACGTGCTTCCTATGAAGGTTTTTAACTTGCCGATCCTCGATCGAATTGGTTTCTCTATGAAACGAAAGTTTTCATAAATCTGAATTTCTTCGTGAGGCATTGCTAGCGATTCATCCACCAGGCATTTCTTCAAATTGCTGACGTGGAAAACATCATGGATTCTACTGAGCTTCTCAGGTAGCTTGAGCCTATAAGCTACGGGTCTGACACATTCGATTATTTCGAATGGTCCAATGTACCTCGGGCTTAACTTGCCCTTTTTCCCAAAACGCATTACACCTTTCCAAGGTGACACTTTTAACATAACCTTGTCCCCAACTTGGAACTATAAAGATTTACGCCTTTTGTCGGCATAGCTCTTTTGTCTATCTCGAGCTGCATTAAGTCGATCATGGATTTGCACAATCTTTTTTGTGGTCTCAAGAACGATTTCGGGTCCAGATAGTTGGGCTTCTCCAACTTCGGCCCAACATACAGGCGTCCTACATTTTCTTCCATATAGGGCTTCAAAAGGAGCGGCCTTTATACTTGTGTGATAACTATTATTATAAGAGAACTCAACTAGGGGTAAGTGATCATCCCAACTTCCGCCTAAATCGATCACACAAGCTCGAAGCATGTCCTCCAAGGTTTGAATGGTACGTTCACTTTGTCCGTCCGTCTAAGGGTGGTAAGCAGTACTGAAGTTTAATCTCGTGCCCAGAGATTGTTGGAAGCTTTTCCAAAAGTAAGATGTGTATCTTGTATCTCTATCAGATACAATGGATATCGGCACACCATGCAAGGACACAATCTCATCAACATAAAGCTTAGCCAGCTTGTCAGAGTCGTATGTTCCCTTAATTGGCAAGAAGTGAGCAGATTTGGTTAGTCTATTCACAATAACCCAAATCGTGTCATTGCCATGCTTGGTCTTGGGCAACTTAGTGATGAAGTCCATTGATTATCATTTCCCATTTCCACACTGGGATCTCAAGTTGTTGTAAAAGTCCTGACGGTTTCTGGTGTTCTGCCTTAATTTGAGAACACGTCAAGCACTTCCCTACATGATTGGCTATATCTTTCTTCATACCCGTCCACCAATAACTAGGTTTAAGATCTTGATACATTTTGTCACTACCCAGGTGAACCGAGTATTTAGAATTATGTGCTTCTCGGAGGATTACATCTCTGAGTCCCCCAAAGATCGGAACCCAGATCCGATCATTCATCCTAAACATTTCGTCCTTTCCAGATGCTAACAGATTGATGGTTGCACCTAATCCTTCCTTGGCAATGTTGTCCTCAGTCATGGCTTGCTTTTGTGTATTTAGCAGCTTTTCATTTAAAATATTCTTCAATTCGATGCTTTTGGCATTGATCCTTAATGGCTTGACTCTTTCCTTGCGTCTAAGCGAATCCCACAGTCGTAGTCGTTGAGCGTCTCCATCCAACGATGTTGCCTCATGTTCAAATCCTTCTGATTGAACAAGTGCTGAAGGCTTTTATGGTCAGTGTAGATGATACACTTTGTTCCATATAGATAATGCCTCCAAAGTTTAAGTGCGAATACTACCGCACCCAATTCTAAATCATGGGTGGTGTAGTTTCTCTCGTGCACCTTTAGTTGTCGAGATGCATATGCAATCACCTTGCCTTTCTGCATAAGCACACATCCCATGCCTGTGTGCGATGCATCACAATAAACTACAAATTCTTCAATTCCTTCTGGCAGAGTTAACACCAGGGAATTGCTCAACTTATGCTTTAACGTTTCAAAGGATTCTTGTTGTTTTGGGCCCCAGTTAAACTTAGCATCCTTACGAGTTAGGATTGTCAAAGGAACGCCTATTTGAGAGAAGTTCTCGATGAACCTTCGATAATAACCAGCCAATCCTAAGAAACTACATATCTCGGAAGGTGTCTTTGGGGCTTCCCAATTCATTATAACTTCTATCTTTGCTGGGTCTACTTGAATACCGTGTTCAGTTACTATGTGACCAAGGAACTGAACCTCACGTAGCCAGAATTCGCATTTGGAAAATTTTGCTTACAACTTTTCCTGGCGTAGAATTTCAAGAATACACCGCAAGTGTTTCTCATGATCCGATTGATTTCGAGAGTAGATGAGTATGTCGTTTATGAAGACAATGACAAACTTATCTAAGTATGGCTTGCAGACTCTATTCATGAGATCCATGAATGCTGCGGGTGCATTAGTGAATCCGAAAGGCATCACTAGAAACTCGTAATGTCCATATCTTGTCCTGAAAGCAGTTTTCGGAACATCTTTGACCTAACCTTAAGCTAGTGATATCCTGACCTTAAATCAATCTTCGAGAAGTAACTTGCACCTTGCAGTTGGTCAAACAAATCATCGATCCTGGGCAAAGGATAACGGTTCTTGATTGTTATCTTATCGAGCTCACGGTAATCAATGCACATCCGCATTGATCTGTCTTTCTTTTTGACAAAAAGGATAGGAGCTCCCCAAGGCGAAGAGCTAGGTTGAATAAAACCTTTCTCTAAGAGTTCATCCAGTTGGGTCCTTAATTCTTTCATCTCGGTTGGCGCTAATCGGTACGGAGCTTTAGCTATAGGAGCTGCTCCAGGTATGATGTCAATTCGAAACTCCACCTGCCTATTAGGAGGTAGGCCAGGTAATTCTTCTGGGAATACGTCTGGGTATTCAGAAATGATAGGGATATCCTCAATCCTTGGTTTGGGTTCATCAACGGTGACTTGTGCCATGTAGATGACACATCCCTTCATCATACATCTAGATGCCTTAAGTAAAACTGCCTTATCAGGCAATCCAAAATGTTTATCTCCATGAATGGTGAGGATTTTACCAGATGGGGATTTGATCTCGATTAGTTTCTTATCGCAGGCAATGCGTGCTTGGTTATGTGATAACCAATCCATGCCTAAGACTACATCGAATCCCGCTAGTTTCATGGGTAAAAGAGAGACAGGGATAGAATGATTCTTGATGGATATAAAGCACCCATCAAGAATGGAAGAAGCGGTTTCTATAGTTCCATCAGCGAGCTCTACTTCATAGGTTATGTCTAGAGTTATTACGGGCAATTTTAATAGTTCACTAAATTTATGATCTACAAACGATTTATTGATACCCGAATCGAAAAGAACTCTAGCAAATGCGCCGTTGATAAGGAACGTACCCGTTATGACATGTTATCCTTCACTGCTTCCCTAGCATTCATTTGAAAGGCTCTGGCAGTGGCTTTCTTTGCCTCTGAGGTTTTGGGTTTACCCTCGGTATTGGCCTTTGGGCAACTCATTTTGATGTGGCCCTTTTCACCACATCCAAAGCAAGTAGCATCCTTAATATTGCGGCATTCATGAGACCGGTGCCCAGTTTTCTTGCAGATGTTACATTGCTTTGGTTTTTGTTCTAGGAGACACTGCCCATAATGTTGCTTCCCACACGTTTTGCACGTGGGTTTGTCGCCCGATTTCTGAATGTCCTTGTTGAACCCATGTTTACCCTTATTGCTAAACCTTTGGGAGTTGTTATCCTCCCTTTTCCTTTTTCCATCGGTGTCAGTCTTAGTTGACAATTGCCTCACATAATCCTATGTGAGGGAGAGGGATAACTCCACAGCAGACTTGTAGGTGCCAGGCTGCACCGCTTTAACCATACTCTTGATTTCTGGAGCTAGCCCATTGATGAAACGTGCGATATGTTTGGGCTCTGGAGTAATAAATTTCTGACAATCCATGTTCTTCATGGTCAGATTTAGGAAGTCTGACTTGATTTTCTCCACCTCATGAGGTGGACAGTAGGTATCCTTTACCAAGTCTACAAACTTGGACCAACTCAGATTGTAGAGATGAACCTTGCCTTTAGATTGAACTACGGCTTTCCACCAGATAAGGGCATCGCCCTTGAACGATTGAGATACATACTTAACAACATTCTTATTAGCGCAACCGCTGATATCCACCACCGTTTCCATCTCATCCAACCATCTTAAACATTCAACTGCTCCTTTTTCCCCATTGAAATCACGGGGTCTACAAGACACGAAGTACTTGTAGGAGCATCCGTCGCCATCGACATTCGGTTTCTTTGGATACGCATCACTCTTTGTTATACTCTTCACATTTGAAGAGTGTGCCTCACTCTTTTTCGGTTCGGAGGGGTTAGGCAGAGATTTGGGTTTAGAAACAGCCTTAGAGCAAGTAGCACTCGACTCTGGTTGACGATCAGATCTATCCTTTAAGGCCTTGCCAACTTCTGCAGCAAAAAGTTCTCTTAAATCGTTCTTACTAATAAGGATGTTCTCGTTGGCATCATCGTCATTGCACTTGCTGTTTACTTCATTTGAATCAGCCATTGCTATAGTTTACTTCAATATTTTGAGATGGATTCAGTTAGTTGCTATGGTGTACCCTTATTCACGACATGGTTCTAAGACCACATATGATTTGATTGTTAAATGTAGTATACTTATATATATAACCTAGGTCTTGAAAGATCATCATAGGCATTTATAGATTGGACATTGTCCAGAATTTATCAGTTAGTGCATCAAGAGACACTACTGTATTTTGCACATTGGCTTTACACTACCATTGAGTGTTTGAATACTTTTGCCAGGATCTAACTTGATCACTTAGGCGATAGGGTTTGAACATTGTCATTTACCCTTTTTAATAATGTGGCAATAATCGTCACGGGGAATTAAAGGGTAACTCCTCATTGAGAGTTAAATATAGAGAAATGATAAATTTGGAAGTTGAACATTGTTCACCTTTGCTAGACAGAAGTTTACTTCCGAAATTTTCATTTTCCAATTCCTAGTTGATCATAGTCATTGGCTAATAGATCTTGGGATAATATAGCGGATCAATAAAATTTGATTGAATCATGATAATCAAAAAACATAACATGGAGAAATTCCATTAAAGAAAGCATTACATAATTGCCTAATATACATAGGACTTGAAATAACAAAATGGTTCACGCAGGAACCTAACGGTAATAATAATGTCCTCGCAGGGACTAAAAAGGAAATAACATTGTCCATGCAGGGACTTTTGGAATTTAAATTACATATACGAAAATAAAATACTAGTCATCCTTCCTTCCTTTTACGGCTTTGTAAAGTTTCTTGATAAATCTCGTTTGTTTTCTTCTCTGATTTCTTGACGTGTTGTCGCATTTCTCGGACTTGATCCAAGGCTTCGTTAATAGCCTCAAGTGGTGCTTGTGGTTGAGGCTGAGGTGGAGGTGGTTGCGACTGAGGCGCAATTGGATACGGATACCCGTAAGGCGGATATCCGGTAGTGGCATAAGGAGGTGGGTAACTAGGGTAAGAAGAATGGTAGAGGTTATTATGAATAACTACATCATAATAAGGATCCTGCTCCGTTCCATGATGGATGTAATTATACAAGCCATGAGGGTCAACAGTGTGAAACCCTGATGGTCCTGTATATGCAGGTATTGTTTTGGCAAAATCCGGCGGTGGTAGAGGTGGTTGAGGCAAAGGCTCATCAGCTGGTTGTGGTGGAGGCTCCACCACTGGCAAGGTGTTTGAGGGTCCACCCATTTGTGGGTCCTCAGGGATGATGGGGTAAGAGGGTGGTAAAGGTGGTAGCAACCCGACCTTTGACCAGCACGTACTGACATACGTGCCCCATGCTTTCGGCGTGGTTGTGATGATGATTTAGGTGGTTGTTGAGGTTGGTCCACCTGTTGCATTTATACATCCTCGGCTTGAGGATGTGGTGATGGGGAATGCTGTGGTATGAGGGCATGTTGACAAACACATATTGTGCCCATCGTTGCTCATAATCATCAGGACCTTGGAACGGAGATCCTTCCAAGGAGTTCGAGCCACTAGACAACTCGATAGGGTGACTGTACGATCCGGTTTGTGGAAATTCCTCTGATTCGGAATCTTCCTCCATATGGGTCGGTGAGTCAACTGGAGGGGTTTCGGGTGAGGGTTGGTTAACTGGGTTATCAAAGTTAAAGTTGAAGTATTCTTGTTGGGAATGGGAGTGTGAATGGTGAGATTGATGGGAATGGTGTGAATGGTAGGAATGCTGAGAATGTGAATGAGGTAGGGAGTATTCATGTGAGATCAAATGTCGGTAAGGTTCTAAGGGTAATGAAGAATCTCCGGATCCTTCGTAAGGGTTGTATTCAGGTAAGTTCGCTGCTCCAGCTAAAGAGGGTCTGTATGGTGGTCTAAAGGATGGTCCAGTGAAAAATGGTCCAGTCATTGAGGGTCCACCCCTCATGGGTCATTTACCCTTTCCTCCACGTCTAAACTTAGGCGACATTGTTCATGTTTCAAAAACAAGTTAAACAAAATACAAAGCTTGAATAATAAGATGGAAACGATTAAACCTAGGTCAAAGTCTAGACTCGAAAGTCTAAGAGATGTGTGTTATTATGTATTCCCGAGATTAAACACAAAAAAGGCTAGTGTTCAATTCACACGAGAGTTGGCTCTGATACCAACCTGTCACACCCCAAATTTTCCACGTGTAACCCGGTGGGCCCGGTTAGGAATATCGTGACGTAAGTTGATATCATCATTACCAAACAATGCAATAATAAACAACGGAAGTCTGGATAATTACTATTACAAACGTTTGAATGTTCAAAGTTCAAAAAATAATAAATACAACGCTTGTAACTAGATCCACAGGCGGATCAAAATGTGAATACAAAATGAAACTTGACAGACTAAAGGCTTCTAAGCAAAGGGTTGCAATTCCTCTTAAGCTTCGCCGAGTACTTCCAGCCTATTTACGTATACTTGTCACCTGCGCTTAGTCTTTTGAAAATACGTCAGTTTTCACTGGTAAATACATTTAACCGACTCATTTTGAAAACATTTCGAAAACATTTAGTGTACACAATGGTACTTTGTTTTATAAATAACTTAGGATAAATAATTTAATGTTATCAGTTTTACATGCTAATAATACATTTAGAGCCAGAAAACTATGTCGGGATCCTGATTATTCGACACGCCACTTTAACACCTTTAATAGGTGCACCCCTATTGAGTAATACTTTATTTTAGCGTCTGACGGGTGTATGCCTACACCCCGTGCTTAGGTCGTGGCCATTTGCATTTAAATGAGCTGTGGATATCCAGGACACAGTCGTTTTAACCCCCAAATGTTTAATATTAAGCAATACGAATTAAAATGGATTATTTGCATTCCCGACTCATTGGTCTTCGATCCCATATCCAACCATGTGGCATTAGTATACCGTATCCCAAGCCCGTATAAGGGAAAATAAGTTAAAGTATTTACCTGGCTTGCAAAATCTTTAATAATAAGAAAAATAAGCAAAGCACAGCCGTAATCAAAATAACTAGCTTGGTGACAATCTACCGGAAGTCTCTAGTCTGGAATGGATGATATTATTAACCGATTAGTTAGTTAGCGGGTCTTTATTTGGTCATTGACTTAGACCGGCTAACTTAAAATAAAAATAACAGCACGAAACGCTAGATTAAGCGGTGAACGGAAAAGAGTGTATTTTGGACCCGACAAGTACTAGGACTTGTATAATATGGGTTACCATTTAACATTCTGGAATATGAGAGTATTTCAATATGGTTAAACCCGTTTCGATTAAATTGCGTAAACTAGTCACGTAGGTTTAACCGTACACACATAAGCGAAACTGGGTAACCGGGTGAGTACTATACAAGTTCCATATGCCATTATGTTTAAAATATGTTATTATAATAGTAGGTTATTGATATGATGGCCCGTTATGGTTTTAAAAGTAAATTATGCCTTAAAGGGCATTTGGTCATTTTGAAATGTAGTAAACGAGCTTATATGTAAACTGATGTTATTAATATAAACGTTCTGTAAAAATAACTATTTTATGGTGTTATATCAATAGTACATCAATTATATGCGTGGTTTATAGTTTAAGACCAAACTATGTCCCGAAAGGGTAATTTGGTCATTTCACATATAATTGATAACTTATATGGGAATCTGAGTTTGGGACATGTACCTACTGTTAATAATTTGAAGATATGTTTTGAAATCAGTAGGTATCAAGTCTCAATGCTCCAATATGGTTTTAAACCACATTATGCGCCGAAACGGCGATTAAGTCGCTAAATGACGATTTAAACGGTGTTTAGGTAAAACTGTTGTTTAGACCAGGTTTGTATAACCAAAATATGTTAATACATATATTATATTAGTAAGCATAAGGTTTTGGTTCATAAAAATGTTTAAAACTCATTTAAGTGCCGAAAGGGCGGTATCGTCATTTAAGGACATAATGTGTAAACTAGAGATTAAACTCAATTTGCAACCTGAATAAATATCTCAAATAATCCTAATAATGATATTACATCATTAGGTATTGAGTTTTGATGTCAAAATTATGTTTAAACCATTTTATGTGTAAAAAGGGCGTTTTAGGCATATTTAACGGATACTTGCATAATGACTCGGATTTCTACATGACCATGTACATAACTCCAGAGGGTTATAGTACATTATAACATGGTCATAATGCAACTTAGGGACAGTAGGTAATGTTGCTAAATCGGGTTAGAACTGAAAGTCAAAGCAGAAGTCAAACTTTGTGACTTTCGGTTGCGAACCGACCTTAGACCTAGAATTGATGAGCCGAACATGTTCCTACATGTCCTTATGATTATTACCAAGTTATTAGAGTGTCAAAACAGGTTTTATAACATCTACATTGCTAATTATGATTTTATTTCAAAACTGACCTGTTTGATTTTTATTAACATAACTTTGACCCGTCAATTAACCAAGCAAACGTGGTAATCAGGAGGTGCCCTCTTGAGGGATTAACACCTACCTTATTACGATCACGTAGCCATGTTCGTTACGAACATTGGCTGGACCATAATGGTCTTAGCCCAAAGTCAAAGTGTTTTTACGCCAACGCTTTGACATTGGCTTAAAGGCTACTAAAACTGAACAAAGAGGGTTGGAGCACTTACAAGTGATCCAAACAAGTACTAAGAACTCAGAGGGTGCTCCCAAAAGTCTCAGGAACTCCCAAGTGAGCAAGAGAAGAAGAGAAATGAGAATGAGCAAGTGAATGAGGCAATTCAAGTGCCCTTTTATAGGTGAGGAAGGAGTATGAGGCCTTGACAACTGTCCAAGGGTGCTACCAGGGGTCTCCAGGTGTTTTTGGACGTGTCACAACCAGCCAAGAGAGTGGCATTCGTGAATAGGTGGCAATGCAAGAAGCTGCCAAGCAAACTGTCACTGGCAGTCCCTTACGGACCGTAAGGGTCATGCCTTGCGGTCCGTAAGGACCTCTGGCGCCCACAGATTTTGAATGGTTACGGACCGTAACCATAAAGGCTTGTGGTCCGTAACCGCCTTACTGAAAACCATATTTGCTTAGCCTTACGGTCCGTAACCAGGAGTGGTTACGGTCCGTAAAGACCTTCAGAAATTTGAAGTTTGGCATTTTTCACCACTTTGGTCCCCAACTTTCCTTGATGCTTGTTCAGAGGTTATCAAAATAACATGACGGCGTCGTTGGTTCCTCTCGGCTACATGTGGCAACCAAGAATTTCCGGGACACGTGTCGGATTTTTATTGGACGAAATTTTCGAGATGTTACAGGATGAGTTCTGTACTTCTAAGGGAATTTTGCATGTATATAGTTCTCGCTATACTCCTCAACAGAACGGTGTCACTGAAAGGAAAAATCGGAAGCTTATTGAAACTGCAAGAACTATGTTGGTAGAGTCGCAACTTCCAATTCAGTTTTGGGGGGAGGCTGTGGCTACTGCTTGCTACACGTTGAACTAAGTTCTTACAGTAAAGAGACATGGAAAAACTTGTTTTGAACTGTTGCATCGATGGAAACCTGATGTGTCATATTTGGAACCTTTTGGAGCTTCATGCACTATGATTGATCCGGATGTTAAGTTTGGGGCAAAGGCGATCGAAGGTTTCTTTCTTGGGTATGCTACTCCAAATTTTAGAGTCTGGAATTTATCTACTCGGAAGATAGAGGAATGGGGTGAAGTTAAGGTTCAACGATACACTGAGTCTGTTAGAGCTCCGGGAGATCCGTGGATGTTTGACTATGATGGTCTTTTTAGTTCCTTTAATCTGCCAACCTTTGATGAAGCCTCTGCAGCAGCACAAATGTTATTGGAAAGAGATACTACGATTGATTCGTCATTGGTGAGACCGGTTATTGTTAATCCTCAAGCTTCGGCATCGGTTAACAATATTGGTCAAAATGAGGTGTTTGAAGATGCAGCAGATTACAATGTTTCGTCTGAAGATGAGGAGTATCACGATGCAAATGAAGCTACATCAATTCCTGTTCAAGGTGTCTCTGAAGGTGCTTCTGTGGATAACAATGTAGGTACTGGTGAAGGTAATGCTTCAACATCTTCGGCGATGCCAGATATTGATCTAGTAGTTTATTTGAACTTCAACAATTTGGGTATCAATGCTCGTGTTCCTGATGTGCCAGAAACACGAATTCATAATACTCAACCTTAGCAGAATATTATTGGAGATGTTCAAAGCGGTGTGCAGACACGTAATCAGCCTCGAAGCAATCAGAATGCTGGTTTGTATGCAGCAATCAGGGTATCTGGGGAACAAAATGATTGGTCTTTTGCCTGCTATGTTTGCCAAGTTGAACCAAAATCTTGGAAGGAGGCAATGAAAGAAGATTCATGGGTTGAAGCAATGCAAGAAGAACTTCAGCAGTTTTAGAAATTGGTTGACAGGCCCGAGAACTACAAGAAGATTGGCACGCGCTCGGTTTTCAAATGCAAGAGGGATGACCGAGGTGTTGTTGTGCGAAACAAAGCAAGATTGGTTGTCCAGGGCTTTGCTCAGGTAGAAGGCATTGATTATAATGAAGTTTTTGCACCAGTGGCACGTCTTGAAGCGATAAGGATTTTCTTGACTTATGCGTCTTACAAGAAGTTCACTGTTTACCAAAAGGATGTTAAAAGTGCATTTCTTCATGGTGTGGTGGAAGAGGAAGTATATGTTGAACAACAGTTTGGTTTTGAAGATCCAATCCATCCTGACAAGGTTTGGCTTCTAAACAATGCGCTTTATGGTCTTCATCAAGCTCCAAGGGCTTGGTATGAAACTTTGTCTTCATATCTCCTCAAGAATGGTTTTCGAAGAGGTTTGATCGACTGCATTCTTTTCATCAAGGAAAGGGGTGAGGATTTATTACTGGTTCAAGTGTATATGGATGACATCATCTTCGGGTCTACAAATGATGAAATGTACAAAGAATTCGAGCGGGTGATGCAAGACAAGTTCGAGATGAGAGCGATGGGAGAAATGACTTTCTTTTTAGGTTTGCAGGTTCATCAATCTAAGAAAAGTATTTTTATTCATCAGACCAGTACGTTGGGGATATTCTCAAGCGATTTCAGATTGAAGATTCAAAGCCTGCTGGAACTCCATTGGCACAGAATCATGGTATTACTCCTGATGGGTCGGGTGAACATGTGGATCCATCTCTTTATCGTGCTATGATCGGATCTCTTATGTATCTCACTGCTTCAAGACCCGATATTATGTATCCGACATGTCTTCTTGCTCGTTACCAGTCAAGTCCAAAAGTGTCTCATCTAATGGATGTGAAGAGAATTTTTCGTAATTTGAAGGGTTATCCGGACACTGGTCTCTGGTACCCTAAGGATAATAACTTTGGGTTAATCGCGTTCAGTGATTCTGATCACGGCGGCTGTAAAAGTGATGCAAAGTCAACATCAGCGGGAATTCAGTTTTTTGTAAATCGCCTAGTCACGTGGCAATGCAAGAAGCAGACCTGTGTAGCTACCTCAACTTGTGAAGCTGAGTATATTGCGGCTTCTAATTGCTGCTCCCAGGTTCTGTGGATTCAACAGCAAATGTGCGACTACGGTTTTGAATTTATAACTACTCTTATTTATGTTAATAATGAAGCTGCTTTATAGATTACCCGTAATCCTGTATAGCATTCGAAAACCAAACACATTGAAATTAAGTATCATTTCATACGAGATTGTTATGAAAAGAAACTTATCGATGTTGTTAAAATTCACACCGATCACCAACGCACCGACTTGTTTACAAAAGCTTTTGATAAATCACGTTTTGATTATTTGCTTTTGGTAAATGGCATTAAGGTGAAGCCCAGGTAAATCATCATCGACTAATCGTTTTTGTAAATATCTTCATAAAACTTAAAAAAATAGAAAAAGATTTTCATTTTATTTATCTTTCTGCATTTTAGGGAGAGAAAATTTCAAGAAAATACAAAAACATCAGAAAATTCAAAAACACAAAAATATGTCTTTTGTTTATTTACTTTCTGCATTTAAGAGGGAGAAATTCAGAAAAATACAAAAACAATAGAAAATCGAAAATTTAAAAATGAGTTTCTTGAAAAGATAAGAGAAGATAATGATACACCGGTGGTCTGTCAAATACGGTCAAAAATGTAAAATGAAAAATGATAAGTAGCTCTACTAACGATGTACCGGTAGACTCACAATCAAATTAAAACGTGCAGGTTGATATAAAAATAACAAACTGAAAGTCAGGTGGGAACCATTCATTGGCATATGGTCTCGGTACCGAAATTTTGTTTGATAGTATGCCGAGGTTCTGAAATTCGTGGTGCTTATGCTGTTTATCATCTGGGTATCACGGTTGACTCTTTTACTGAAAAATAACGGGGATGCAAGTCAAGAACTTCCATGATACCATACATACGTGTAAATATTGCATTCGACCATCAATAAGTGATAAACATATCACATCCACCAAAACGAATAAGTGATAATATATCACAGTCATCTGCGGGAGTCAAGTTCGTCTCTTTGTCGGTACGTTGGTACTAACCTGTTCACGGACTTGCTCTTGTGCCCTGCATGCATCCGAGAATCAAGTTCCTCATCAATAAGTGATTCTATCACATAGGACTTGTTTTCAATCAAAATAAGTGAGCATCTCACATCATATACGTCAAAACAGATGATAAATGGTATACTCACCGGTAAGACAAATTCTCGTGCATGTCTTGATACGGGAATGTGTCGTGAAGTGGATAAACACCGGCTAGTAAGTATAAATCATATATTAAATCATATCTTCAAATCGTGATTACGTTTGATAAATTGAGTTTATGTGGACAACAATATCGGTAATCGTAGTTGAATGCTTATCCAATTTATAATACTTATCGCAAAACGTTTTTGACAAGGCCGTAAGCTGGTATGATTCTCTTACCTTGAAACTCGCAAAAGATGTTTAAGTAGTGTACAATGTAGTTCATAGTTATTTAACATAGGTTGTTTATTTTAGATATCTTAGTTTTACCGCTATTTTTGTTTAGTAGATGTTGAAGCTCGAATGGTTTCTACCGATGAAGTCCTAAAATCAACCTTGCTTAAACAACACAACTTCATAAAGGTGACAATGCATTTTGCTAAATCCAAAGATGTTCAAAATCTGTTCTGTTAAAATAACTTCATAAGTTGGTACTGGTGATAGACGAAGAATCCAGTTCTGTGAAGAATCTGGTTCGACGAAGAACCAGTCAACGAAGAATCAGATCGACGAAGAATAGTTCTTCGTTGAAATGAGTTGGGCCCAATGGTTAAGCCCAATTATTGGATTGTTCGTCGGCCCTGTTGTGATTCTTCGTAGAAGCACTCGACGAAGAATGATTCTTCAACATGTCAAAGAATGATATTAAGAAGCTGCTTGAACACGACATTTTTTACGAAGATTGAGATGCGTATCTAGCTCTGCTATTTCAACGGGTTGTCTGCTTTTGCTACTATCGGGGAATTCACTCCGGTAGCTCATGGACCGAGGCGAACAAGGAATGAAGACCGAAGACCAAGCTATAGACAAAGGGGAGTTTGTTGGTACAGTTTTGTGTCTGTAGCTTGTTCTTAGCTTTTGTATGTTGTACGGTCTTTATTTTACTTGTCTGTATAGTTTTGGTCGAGTCGGCCAAGTCGAGATATCCTCCTATCTCGACTTAGCACGGCGTTTATGTTGTCTATGATGTAAAACAGTTAGCAAGTGTGCTACTGTTATTGTGTTAGTTGTTGTAACTTAGTGAACTGTTGGCTGTTATGTGTTGTCTGTGTATGGGCCCCCTACGAAGAACCCATGTTCTTCGTAGGATTGATCATCGACGAACAATAGAAGGTTCGTTGTTTTGGAAGGCCACGAAGATTCAATCTTCGTGGTATATGTTGTTCGTTGAGAAGACCTACGAAGAATCATTCTTCGTAGGATTGCTGATTGTTCGTGGCCCTGCACATTCTTCGTAGTGTGCAGGGTGTCTGGGTCTATATATATGCAACACCCTTCACAGTTTCAACTAAGAGAGTATTTGCACTGTGTGTATGTGTAAACTGATTCTCTTCGTATTAATTTAAAGATAGTGAATCTTTTGGTTACATTGTGTTTGCTATATACTTTGTTTTGCTTCGGTTTGCATATACACTTGGATTCTTCACTTGTGTGTGTTAACAAACAAGGAAGTAGGTAACTTGATCCTCCAAGTGGACCTACAACAACTAAACTACAAAAAGAAACCTAGAAAATCAAATTCCATGTTAAATATTAAGACTTTTATATAAATAATAGTAACAGACAAAATGAATTATAAAACTAAATTTATTTTATTAATGAATATAAAAAATTAACTTAATTTAAATTTATTTAAATATATTAGTTTATCTTGTATTTGTATTTGTATATAAAGAGTATGTTACATAGTTTGTCCTTTAACTTTACAACAATTTGTATCGTGTGTCCTTTATCTTTAGAAATTACACTAAATGTCCTTTATTTAAAACTTTTGCAAATCACATGTCCTTTACACTAACCTCTATCTATTTTCATGGTTAAAATCAATCACGTGCCCTCACATGAGGGGCAAAACTGTTATTTTGTCATTTTTATTTAATTTACGTGTATATTCCTTAAAAAACATCTCATGTTTATATATATATAGGGAGAGTATAATGAGAAAACTATATATATAAGAAAACTAAAAAATAATCACTATATATATATATATATATATATATATATATAGGGGAAGGTTTAAATGAGAACGCTAAATATTGCGAGAACCGTGAAAACGAATGAAAAAACCACGAGAACTTAGTCAACAACAATTCAAATTCAAAAATTCTTTTGACACTTATCATTATTATTAGAATACAATGTTAGAAATTTAATTTACACGTTTCAATTCACATGAATTCGTAATCAAAGAAAATTTACACATGTGTAAGTTGTTTATATTTACACATGTGTAAAAAATCTAATAAGAGTTATTTTGAAAAAAAAATGAATTATTTGATATTGTAAATTCATTTTTTTTATGTTGTGTTTTAATTACAAAAAAGTTTTGTATTAAAAAAAAATTAGTTTTGATTGGTTTTTCCATTCGTTCTCACGGTTCTCGCAATATTTAGCGTTCTCAAGATAACCCTCCCGTATATATATATATATATATATATATATATATATATATAGGGGAATGATAAAATGAAAAACCTACTTGAGTTGAGAAAACTCAAGAAAACTGTATATAACATTTTTATTTTTTTCTAAAAAAATAGGGAATGTAAGTTACAAGTTAGTGAACGTTTTGTAACAAAAAAAGGAGCCGAGTGGATTTTTTTATAAAAAATTACAAAAATTCAGTTTTTTTATCATTTTATGTAAACATTGAAATTTTAAAAAAAACCATTCGGCGCTTTTTATTTTTTTCTTGTTACAAAATGTTTATTAACATGTAACTTACATTCCCTATTTATTTAAAAAAAAAAAAAATGTTACATAAGATTTTCTTAAGTTTTCTCAATTCAAGTGGGTTTTCTCTCTATACTTCACCTATATATATATATATATGGTAAGGTTTATGCGAGAACTATCTTTATTGTGAGAACCGCGAGAACCACTAAAGTAACTCACTACATCATCACCCAAACCCCCCCCCCCCCCCCAAAAAAAAAAAAACAAAAAACCTAAAACCCCCACCTATATATATATATATATATATATATATATGGTAAGGTTTATGCGAGAACTATCTTTATTGTGAGAACCGCGAGAACCACTAAAGTAACTCACTACAGCATCACCTAAACCCCCCTCCCAAAAAAAAAACAAAAAAACAAAAAAACAACCCCCCCCCCCCCCCACAGCTAAATGCTAAAAAACTAAACCATTAAGCTAACCCCCCCCCCCCCACACACCCAAAGTAAATGCTAATAACTACACCCCCAAAAAACCTCAAAAAATAATCTAAAAACCACTCAAATTTTTTTTTTTAACATTTATTTAACAAAAATCGCTACTTTTCGTCAACAATTTTTTTGTGACGAAAAGTTGCGATTTTTTACAAAAAATGTTTAAAAAATTTGGGTGGTTTTTCAGATTTTTTTGGTAAAATTTTTATTGTGTTCACATTGGGTCTCGCGGTTCTCGAAATAAAGGGTGGTTCCTAATGGATCCTTCTCATATATATATATATATATATATATATATATATATATGTCTGTTTGATATTTTTATCATTTATTTATGTATTTTTATGATTCGATACATTGTTTAAAGTAATTTACATATGTGTAATAACCAAATTATATATACACGTTATAAGTAATTACATATACATAAAAAAATTAGTTTACATATGTGGAATATAAAATCTCATATAGAAAACGATAAAACGACAGTTTTGCCACTCATGTAAGAGGCACATGATTGGTTTTAACCATAAAAATTGATGAAGGTTAGTATAAAGGACATGCGGCGTGCAAAAATGTAAAATAAAGGACACTCGATGTAATTTCTAAAGATAAAGAACACACGATACAAGTTAGTGTAAAGTTAAAGGACAAACAATGGAATTTACGTCTATATAAATATACATCACAATAAAACAAATTAGTGTATGTATATTAATTAAAAAAGATAAATTTTACATTTATGTATGTGTAAACTTAATTTTACACGTCTCTAAGTAGAGTGTTAAATCAGTGTTGTTACATTCTAGCGTGCATGTCTTTTGAGTAAAGTGCTAAAACAACTAAAAAATTCAAAAGTAGGGTCCGATTGAAGTATGTAGATTGGATTAATAATGAGATTTAATTTAGTCCTCTCATGAGTTCGATATACACCTTCATGAAATCATATTCCAAATAAAGAAATGCAGGGGGTACAAAACCCTTATAAATCATCCATGTTTTGAAGTTAATTGATATAGATAATAGAAACATGTCCTCTCAAGATGGTTAAAGGTTAAATGTGAAAGAAAGAGAAAGTGCATCTAGGAAAGTAGTAAAAAACAAACAAACAATGGGGCACGTGAAATATTATTCCCAAAGATATGCATGTCACATGAATAGCACGCAAGACAAATGATGGACATAAATTAGAGGCGAAAATGAGAAAAAATCCGATAAAAGAACCACAAGAATTATTTGTTTTAATATAAACAATTAATAAATGAAAAGAACTTCTTCAGGCTCCATGTCAGTCGCTTCTGAGACGCTTCTGCGTTTGTTTGTGTATATGGACCCTGGGAAGCTTATTAATCAGCGTAGTAACAAGACGAGAAAGAATACAAAAACACATTCATATGTATTTATATAGACATACACATGCATCTAATGATAAACATTATATATATATATATATATATATGAATGTGTTCATTACAAAACCAATTATAAATACACAACCAGGTAATGCACTTGTATATAATGCTTGATATATATAACAAGAGTTTGACAAGTGATTACATAACGGTGTTGTGTGTCACACGTAAATCACTACGCATATAATACATTATGTTTTTTTATTATTTCTTTATTTAGAATTACCTTTGTTTTAAACGCCCCTCTCTTTTGATTTGTGTTTATTGTAGTTCTGATAATTTCATAATTAACTGAAAGTTACATATGATTAATAGGGTTAAAAGAAATTGATTTGCCAAGTTTCACTTTTCAATAAGTTATGCCTTTGCTAACTTTTTTAACCTTCAATAATTTATATACTTTATTTAGAAAGAAAAAAAAACCCACAGAATTGATAATTTTATTTTCTTTAATTTAATTTGAGCTATGACAACTCCACCGCCAACGAAAATTTAGTTATATAAAATGTGTATATTAAGGGTCGGAAGTATTTTGTCATTACAATGATGCATAATGTTGATATCATAGTAACTTTCACATATATACAAGAGTTCGAATGAGAAAAAAAAATTATGAAAAAAAGAAATTTCAATCAATAAGAATGGTTCATTTTGCTCTATTTAATAATTATATTTAACGTTATTATAAGGATAGATTTGTAAACTTACATAGATTACTAATTTGTAGTGTTCCTCTTTAGTAGTTACACTACCTTAAATTTGTAACTTATTTTCAAAATATATATTTTTTTCAAAAATAAAAATAATTAACTCAAAGTGTAGGATAAATTACGAGCTGTGCAGGATAAAGTGTAACATAAATTTCAATATGTGTTAGACAAATTTCAATATATGTAGGATAAATTTGTTATGTAAGATAAATAGATCCACCCATTTTCATGCTAGCTCACCCCATTTGCTTTAAACACTATATAATATCATTTTAACTCATATCCATCTAATTCCCTTGTGATTCAAACTCCAAATCGAGAGAGGTTCAAGATCAAAAGCAAAGTGGAAGAGTTGTTCCACAACTAGATAATTGTTCATTCTTGTGTTTGATCATTGTAATGAGAGCATTGTTTGTTGTTATTATGAGATATTTGTAAGGGGCACCAACAAGTTTATTTAGTGATTTCAGAGAGTGGGATCACTACCACTTGAAATTAGTGAGACGTAGATGGTGATCACTTCCTTTGAAAGAGAGAGACTTTTGTACAAGGCGATCACTATCTTTGTTTAGTGCGACGTTGGTAAAACGGTAATCCCTACTAGTTTAGGGAGATAACTAGTAGAAAAACTCTCGATTAGAAGATTAGGGAGATGACATCGAGGGATTAGTTAATATCTCTCGAGTCTCTGTAAATTGGTTTTTTCCTTCCTTCCCTAAACTCTTTAAATACTTGTATATCTTGTTTTTTTAGTTACAAGTGTATTGTTGGGTTTTAACAAATGATTACTCAACTAAACAATGTTTAAACAAATAAATTTTTAAGAAAACCTATTCACCCACTCCTCCCTCTATTTTTCTACAAATATGTTATAAAGAAGCAATAGCAAAACATAAGATAATGATGAAGCCACAAGGTAGATAGAAAGACCTTATAAGACAATTATAAAGATCATGACCATTGAGCACATAAATGTTAAGTGACTATTTTTAACACCACACCCAAGTGAACAATAGACCATATAACAAGTGAAAAGGTCATTTATCCTACTCCTTTAGTTGTAAGACATACCGTTATAAGATGAGCTTATGATTAGAGAATTGATAGTTATGTTATCATATAAGCTAGAGGGTATAGAAGCACATTTGTTTATACAAGATATTTGGAAAGGATACATGACAATAATATCAGAGCTGCCTTTAAGCAACAATCAAGAGGCTAAGAAAATTGAAGAAGGGTTGCATGAACATATGTTGATGACAATTTCACACTAATGTACATAATACTCTTATGGATAATAACTGCTAATCATAAATGTTTGATATTGTTTAGTGTTTCTACTTATGAAAACACTACATACTAGTGATGGGTTAAAGACTAAAGAATACTAACAATTATAGTGTTAATGCTGACAAAGATCTAATTCAGTCTCATGAAGTTGTTTACAGATTTACTATTGATGGTTAGTTCCAATTGCCGACAATGATAGGAACAAATTCTTATGTGGAACTAGTCATTATTGATGGTAACATATTGTTGATAAAGAGAATGCTATCAGCTAAGAAGATCAATTAGATGACAAGTTAACTTCATTCTCCTAGGAAGTTACAACCGATAAAGACATGTTTACTCTAACGATGAGTGAAAAAACATTTTGATGCAATCTTTATTTGAATTATGTTATCTCTTTTTATAATTTTTACAATTATCATTCATGTTACATATAGATAAGTTTGATTAAATTTTAGTATATGAATCATATATATACAAATCGATGTAACTAGCAAACCCAAATGAGTTACTGTTGAATTGTGATTAGGTGTGTTTATCTCTTTTGAATTTTGTTATCTCTTTCATAATTCTTATAATAATAATTCATATTACATATAGATAAGTTAACTAAGTTTTAGCATACGAATCATATATATACAAATTAATGTAACTAGCAAACCCAATGTTTGGTGGGTTTCATGCCTAAGTTTGTGAGACAAGAATGATACATACTCTCTATTTAATAGCAATCTAATTCCATTTTTTTTGGACGACAAATTGCAAATTTATTCATCACCAAGAAAATTGAACAAGTATGGAGATAGCAAGAGACTAGATCCAACCTGCCTACACCCTTACAAAGTCACTCAAACAGTAAACATTACAAAGTCTCTATTCTATTAATTAAAATTCACCCAGTTTCTCCACTCTATTGGTTTGCTCTTCCCCTGGTGCTTGTACCACAAAAACGACGTCGCTTGCACTTCCCAAAGATCTTGTTGGATTAAAAAGGTGGTGGAGTCGGCGGTTTTGAAGACACAATCCGGGTTTTTGGCAAATAGGAACATACTTGAGAGCCCTTTAATTCTTAATGAATTGATTTCTTGAGTGAAAAAGAGTAAAACGAAAAGCTTTTGTTCTAAAAATCCAATTCCACTTCTAACCTACATCATTGTCCTGTTAGCAAAATAAATATATTAGTTTGGGCATGGCCCATTAGTTAATTAGCCATACTATGTAGTTTGTATTTTTCTTTTATTTGTTGTTACTGTTTTCTCTATTGAATAGAACCTTAGTCGTTTTCCTCTGTACATGTTTGTCTTTTATCATGGTATCGTATCTGATGTTCCAGCTACATTGGCTGAGTCTGGTGGGCAAGTAGAAACTGAAGGGCCTGCTCAAGACACACATACTTCATCAGACACAGGTCCAACTATGCTTGAGACAGCTCCTTCGTCTGTTGAGATAACTCCACCTCCGAGGAGGTCTACTCGTGAATTTAAGTCCACTAAGCTACCAGATTTTGCCTACTCTATTTACTCGGCTTCGTTTGCTTCCTTTATCGCAAATATACATCATTTATTTGAACCTACATCGTATAGAGAGGCTGTCTCTGGTCCTCTTTGGCAGAATGTTATGGCTGAAGAGCTCACTGCTTTTCATCAGACGCATACATAGGATTTGGTTCCCCTACCACCTGGTAAACATATAATTGGTTGTCGTTGGGTATATAAGATTAAAACGAAGTCTGACGGGACTGTTGAGCGATATAAGGCCAGACTTGTAGCAAAAGGATACTCACAAAAGTATGGTATGGATTATGAGGAGGCGTTTGCCCCAGTAGCAAAAATGACTACAGTTCGTACTATTATAGCTGCTACATCTGTTCGTCAATGGAAGATTTGCCAAATAGATGTTAAGAATACCTTTCTAAATGGTGATCTCTGTGAGGAGGTATACATGACACCTCCCCCAAGAATTGCTCATCAACCCAATGAAGTCTGTCGGCTTCGGAAAGCTCTATATGGCCTTAAACAAGCCCCTCGTACTTGGTTTGAAAAATTCTCTATAATGATTACTTCTCTTGGTTTTATTCCTAGTAATCACAATTCAATATTATTTATTCGATGTACGGGAGCAGGACACATCCTTCTATCTTTATATGTCGATGATATGATTATCACAGGCGATGATTATGATGGTATTGAGTCCTTGAAGCGTGATTTGGCTCATCGTTTTGCCATGAAGGATTTGGGCTTACTACGGTATTTCTTGGGTATTGAGGTGGCTCAGTCTCCGAAAGGATATCTCCTTTCTCAGACAAAGTATATTTCTGATCTGTTTCAGCGGGCAAGACTTTCTGATAATAGAACTGTAGACACTCATCTTGAAACCAATGCGCGATATTCTTCCACAGATGGTGTTCCTTTATCTGATCCGAGCCGATATCGTACTATTGTAGGCAGTTTGGTTTACCTTACAGTTACTCGACCTGATATTGCTCATGGTGTTCATGTGGTTAGTCAGTTTGTTACTGCTCCTACTTCTGTTCACTGGGGAGCTGCTCTTCGTATCTTGAGATTTCTTCGTGGGACTCAATTTCAGATTCTTTTGTTTCCCTCGACATCATCTCTGGAGTTGTGTGCCTACAGTAATGCTGATTGGGATAATGATCCTAATGATCGAAAGTCAACTACTGGTTTCTGTGTTTTTCTTGGTGATTCTTTAATCTCATGGAGAAGTAAGAAGCAAGATGTTGTTTCTAGATCTTCTACTGAGGCTGAGTATCGGGCTATGGCTGTGGCTACATGTGAGATTGTTTGGTTGCGATGGCTCCTTGGAGATATGGGGGTTACTACTATCTCTCAACCTACCCCTTTGCATTGTGATAACCAAAGTGGTATGCAGATCGTAAAGAATTCTGTTTTTCATGAGCAGACAAAACATATTGACGTTAAATTGTCATTTTACTCGTCATCATCTTCAGCTTGGAACCATCTCGCTTCCTTTTGTTCCATCAGCTTTGCAGATTGCAGATTTTTTTTACCAAGGCTCAGTCAGCGTCTCGATTTCGGTTCTTATGTGACAAACTCTCAATGTTTATTACAGTTGCATTATGAGTTTGAGTGGGGATGTTAGCATAATAAAGATATTAATGTGGGTTTGGCCCATTAGTTAATTAGCCATACTATATAGTTTGTATTTCTATTTTATTTGTTGTTAGTGTTTTCTCTATTGAATAGAACCCTAGCCGTCTTCCTCTGTACATGTTTGTCTTTTATCATGTCCATCGGGATATTAAATCCTCAGGAGTGATACCGTTTTATACAGCGTGATATCATTAAGGCAAATACTTAATAGTTTGCTTAAATAGTTAAATAATAAATATGTTTTAGATTAAATCACCTCAAAAAATTGTGATTGTAAACTATTATATATAATATAAAAGAAAAGAAGATGATAATATTGTACTACATGTTATTTCGTCATTTAGTGTAAACTTTTTATTTACAACCCATGTAGTTTAACTATTGTATTTTTTTTCTTTTATTTTAACTAAATCACTTTTCTGACCCTAAATCATTTTTTAACAAACACGTTAATATAGTTTTAGACATATTTTTTAATTTTTCTTTGCTATAACAAGTGTGGCAAAGTTTTTTTAGTTTAATATTTTTTAACGAACACGCTGATACTCTTTTAAACATATTTTTTTAACTTTTTTCTTTGCTATAACAAGTGCCCCGAAACCGACTGAGTTTCAATCATTTTCTTTTTCTTTTACCTTTGTTATTTACTTTATCGTTTTACCTTTTGTTATTATTTTGATGTTCAGAGCCGAGTTACGACACAAATAACATAACCCATTAATTTATCATTTTAACTAATTTTACAAATTTATTTATCAGTTGTCATGGTGTGCTATACGTTCTGAATTCCAACCGCATACGTACGCAACGCACGGATAACTACAACCTTATTTCCATATAAAAGAAAAAATTTGAAATTAACGTGGAAAGAGAAGAGATGAGCTTTCCAATTTACCTTGAAACAAATAAAAATACATTATTATTTATTTATTTATAATACTTTTTAATCAAGTAGTTATAAATTGTTTTTTTTAATTTTATAACCCAATGTATTTTTGTATTATTTATACTTACCATATATATATGTGTGTATATGTGGACTATATAGGGAGGCTGAGACGTAGAAGTCAGTAAGAAAATGACAGCTATATATATATATATCCATATGCAAGTTCTTGTATTGAAGTTAGAGATAGAGAGTAATAACCAAAGGAAGTGAAGAAAGGAAAAGAACCGTAGTAGAAGAAGATGGAAATATATAAATGTCGTCACCTTCACACAAACACAAATACCAACGACCTTCAAAATCCCATCACAATCATCGATGCATGCATTATCAATCGTATTTTAATTTAATACTTAAAAAAACGCACATGCACAGCAGAAATGATTCCATTGTACAAAACAACAAACAGGGAAACCTATAAAATAGAAATGTAAGAGATCAACTTCTTTGACGTTTGACGTGAGCACACGCTCAACGTTTTCGCTTGGATTTTTCACACATAATTCTTATTTTATTACAAGACTAATAACAATATAAGTTCACGTGAGATTTCATATGTTTTGGTGACTGAATTTTCAAATAATTTGTATTACATTAGTACGTTACTAAGTTGATGATGGCAAAAGAATGATTTTATTATCTTTGTTAAAAAGTTTTTCCTTTTTATCTTGTATTTTAGTATACTGTGTATTTTTTATTATAACTTTTATAATATATTACACTTTCCTATATATCTGTATTCTATATTCTACATTTTCACAAACTGAGATTTATCAAATTTAATATGTTAATAACTCGATATTGTAAAACACACATTTTGTTAACAAAAATCACTAAATCAGTGTAGAATTAAATTTAGAGATTATTACATATATCCCTCTTATTTTAAATCTTAATTACATACATACCCAACTCAAAAATTAAATTACATATTTCCCCTTCTTCAAGCAAAATGACACAAATATCCTTCCAAACATAAGAAACCTACAACCTTTCTTCCTTGCCTCTTTGGAGACGATGATTGTTAAATGAACGACCAAACTTAACCGGCAATTAGATTAAGTGATAAGAACCGGCAATGAGAAGAGAATCAGCGACGATAACCGGCAATAAACCTAACCATAACCGTAATGCAGAAGAGTGCGGTTTCTCTTTTCATAATTTTCAGGTTCTTTTAAAGACAATCGCCACATGGATGCATAAATCATTCATATATTGAATTAATTGAAGTCATTATTTTATAAAGAGTGATGAAGAATTGCTAACAATTTAAAATTGATAAATAGATTGTTTTTTTTTTTCGTTTGAATTACTTCAATAGAGGACGATGGAGTATTGGAAATTGTCCATATTTAAGTTGAATTTAGTAGTTCAACAATGAAAAAACAAATCTAGTTCAAAAACTACTCTAAGTTATAAATAAAAACCTACGAAAAGTTAGAAAATATTGTGTACAGTAACAGTAGGTCTGAGAATTGTATGAATTAGTAAACTAAAGGGTAAAATAGTCATACTCTAATTCAATTTTAAAAAAAATGGGTATATGTGATATTTTTAGGTTTTGGTAAGGAGAAATATGTAATTATATTTTTGAGTTGGGTAAATATGTAATTTATAAAGTTTACAGGGGGATATATGTAATTGCCCCTTAAATTTATATTGAAATAAATATAAAAATAAACGTATGATGTACTCGATCAAAATCATATAAAATATTTTTGTATATGCTATATATATTAGCTGAATCTTCATTTCACAACACAAATGAACCACTTGTGGATATCTTTTTCATATGCATTTTTTGATAAAAAATCATGATTATTAACCCATTGATCTTTTTCCTAAATTTTCTTTAAAGTTTCATAATAAAGTTTAAGGTTTCGTTCATTTTTTAACATTGATGAATGACTACGATTGTAATTATTTACCTTGGTACTAGGAACAATACATAACACGTAAATTTAAAAGAATATAAGAAGTTAGCAAAAACTTCCTTTTGATCGACCTAAATAGTTATCTATGAGGAAAATTTTGTGCTTAGATGTAAACAAAAAAACTCAGATTTTTTTTTTCTGAGACTAAGATCATCTAAATCAATAAATCCTTACAAACATCCACTTCAATGTCACATCAAATTCTAAATATTATTAAAAAACACTTAGTTTTTCTACATCAACAAACATCCATAAATTCTTATTAAAAGTTAAAACTATAGGTGAAGGTTAACGTACAATAACTACTTAACGTGCAATCGTATGCGACTTAATTACGTATGTTCATTTGTAAATTATGCATGTTATAAATTTCAAACCCTAATTACGCATGAAAACGAAATCACGCATGGTCAAAACACAAATCATGCATAGGTTGGTTTTGACCCTAATTACGCATGTTATATGCATAATTACGCACGTTACAAAAAAAATCAAAATCCACATGTCACCAAACATGAAAATTACGCATGTTAAACTCAAAAATTATGCATGTTATATGAATAATTACGCATGTTATTTGGTGGTTGCGTACGGGTCACACGTTAAGGGATTTTTTGTATTTTAAGCTCTCTCACTCTGCAAAACAAACCATAAACCTCACGGATTGTGTGTCTTCGTCGGAAGATTCAAGATATGAAGTTGGTTTCTCCACTCAAGGTTCAAAGGGACCTGATTCAATCGGGTATTGAGGTTATAAATCTTGAGTCTCATTCCTCGATCGGATGTCGAGGTCCGGCCAAATATAGAGTTAGAAGAGTGTTCTTAATTACCTCAAACTATATAGCTAGTAGCAATAAGGGTTTCAAACCATTAAGATTTTGTGCTCGATGTTTAAGCCTAGTTGATTAAACTAGTGGATTATGAAGTTTAGAATGGTTATGAAGCTTGCTATCTTTTCTTTTAGAATTGTTTGAAAAGTTGAACTACAATGTGATTCTAGTGATTGTATTAAGCAAACAATGATTTTATTTAATTCAGTCATAAATAATATTGAGTCGTAAATAATATTGAGAAGTAACCACACCCGGGTTCATATTGATAAGCATCTAAAATTATTTCACAAGAATGGTTTGATCAAGTTAAAAAGACCAATGATTTCTTGAGTTTGTTAAACTGAAACACTAATCTTAGACATTAACAATAATCAATGAAGGACAAAAGTATGTTTTATCAATTAAGAACAACTCAACAAATCCTAATGCAAATCAAAATAAAAAAATAGCAAACATCTCTCATTATCGATGTCGCAAAAAAAAAAAAACTCAATGAATTCGAGTTTAAAGCAATACTAACAAGTAATTCATATAATCTTCAATCAAATGTTTACTTAAATGTTTCTATCAAACCAATACATGTAAATAAACCCTAGACTACTTACAATCGTTCACCCATGTTGATTATGGTGGAATTAACCAAACATGGTTGTGGAAATCACCTTTGATGCTTCAATTGGGATGTTAGGGGCCTTCAAAAATAAGTTGTGATACTCTAAAACTGGTCTAAGGGTTGAATGTATGTTAAATTGGGTGAAACCCCAGTTAATGGTTAAAACCCGAAAATCCGCATGTAGAAAGAGACCTAGCCATCGGGGACACGAAAAGTGCAAATCGCCGACGCGGTGCCGACGGCAAAAAGCTTTGGAAGACGTGTTAATATGTGCCAGCCTATGCCACTAGGTGTCACTTACGTGGGAAATGGTGTCGGCACGCCACGACCCAGTTTTGTTCTGTTTTTCGCATTTTTCGACCTCGATCTCTCTAGTATTCATTGTAAAGTGTGGGTAGACTCTTGTAATGCACCTTAAACATGTTGAATCCTGCAAAACATAAACTATATCAAAGTAGTGTATTCTAGAAATCAATTTCATGTAGTTAATAGAAATTATAATCGTTAATCTATCTACGGAATTTTACCAAACGATCACATCCCCGCACTTATCTTTTGCTTGCCCTCAAGCAAACTCTTTCAATATTATCCAACCATCATTTAACAAAGACACTTTACAAATTCTTTACCAATTCTTAGTTAAGGTCCAAAGTGATACCCCATTCACAATGTTGGTCACAGTTTATAGGATATTGTCAAGCAAATCAAAGCGATATGCATTTGAAAACAAAGAAATGCCTAAACAAACCTAGTGTGCTTTGGTTTTTATTTTCATGTAACACACCCTTACAGTTGTTCATTCCCCTTGGTTTTATATCTAAACTAACTCAAAATGCACTAGTAGTAATCACTCAAAGACCAACTATGTTATTTTATTATCATATGCTTGTATGAAAATCATACCACCACCACAACACATAGACAATGCATCTATCATAAGGTCTTACGGATTTTGGGCTTAGGTAAAGGTTGGGAATTTTTGGCTAAATAAGGTGGCTAAAGATGAAAAAAAGAGTTAAAACGAACTGCTAAAGAATCCTTATTTTTACTAAAACAAACAAACGAGCAAGATGTTGGGTAACTTTGACCCGTATCTATCTTAATCATTTTTTTTTTATTTTTCTCAGCCTTTATTGTGATCGTTTGATCCATTTGTTGGCTGTTTTTTTACAAAGATAAAACTAGACTTTCTCTTATCGGTTTTCAAACAGGGTTAAAGGTTTGCTTTGGGTAAATGATATGGGTTAAACAAGAGAATAGGAATGGGGCTCAAATTTGGTAACTAATGGGTGGTTTTAGGTAATTTTGTAAACACAAATAAAGGGGTTAAAAAATAAATCCTAAATTTTCTCCATCCTCACACTTGAGATTGGTATTGTCCTTGATTTGTAGTATTTTGAATGAAGGTTAAGATTACAAAATTTAACTATTGAAAACTTTTTAAGATGACGGGATGCAATTGACTTATCCACAACCACAATGTCCTCACCCCCAAGATAATATACAATTACATTCCACTAACTAAACGAAGTATACAACAATCATGCTCCATGATAATCTTGCTTTCCAAACGAAATGGTTGCCTAAGTCAAGCATGAATGTACCTACAAATTTCAAAACATGTGTAAAAGCAAGCTTCTCACAAACAACTAAAACCCATAGGTTTGTCCATTTTATCAATTTCACGAAAACATTTTACCAAGTTATCTATTAATTGCCATGATTAGTGGAAAAATAATATACAACAACCTAACTCACTATTGTAAGAATCATTGTTGCATTTAGCATATGCAAGAAGCCCTTTAAACCTCATGGTAGCTCAGGAGAACGAGGAAGATCTCGTAAGGGTTATATAGAGAACACTCATAAAGTTCATTTAACTACCACACAAAAGACAAAACATAAATAAGCAAAACTAAAAAGAAAACAAACTAATATGAAATGTGAAAATATACAACATGGTGGCCAAATGGGGTTCGTGTCTCCACCCGCCTCTAAAATTGCAATTTGTATATACTACGGCAAGTCCTCAAATGGGTTCCACAGCGGACCAAACATACTTAATCGTCCCTTTCCATCAACCAACTCGGCGGTTTTGTCATCTTTTCCTTCTTCTTTTTTATTGCGGTGCTAACCTGTCAATAACAAAACTATCCTCTTTGGTTCTACTCTCCTTTTCCAGAGAGACATACCCATCACCCGTTTCAACTTTAACATTTTCATTGGCGACAAGTGTAACATCCGTCAAAAACGGATTTTACCAAACCCGCTCCGTTTATTAACCGAACAGTCAGTTAAAAATTTCGTTGCGAATTTAATGCCCAAAATAATTTTAAACGATACATAATTAATTATTATATTGGAAAATATAAGTTGTTTTTGAAAAACTGTTGAAAATCACAAAATAAAAATGATTTGTTCCTGCCGGGTTTCGAACCCGGGTCAGTAGCGGGGTCAACACTGACTTAACACTCAACACTTAAACCACTGCGCCACTTGTATCTTTTGTTTATTATTAAGATCATTTAATTCATAAAGTGTCTTTCCGAATTCAAAACCGGCGCCCAAAGTTCAGTCGTCGGAAATCCCGGCAATCTCGCGAGTTTTAACGACATCTTCAGTTATAACGTAAACAATTACTAGGACATCGGTTATAACCGATGTCTGAGTCCGCGACCAAAGTTATAACCGCCGGAGAAACTATAACCGACGAACCAAGTCGGAAATCGGACCAAATTCATCGATAACCTGCCTTATAAATACCCCCTCGAACCTCTGCAAACATTTTCGCTCAAAACCACACCCTTTCTCGGCGAAAACTCACTCGCCGGAAATATTCTGTTCGTCGCCGGAAAACCGAACCTTCCACTTCTAAGCCTTACTAAACCCTCTGAACTTATACCGAAGTCACCCACATCCTTTGTAAGCTTTCTGAAGACTCTCTGCTGCAAGACACACGTCGCCGGAAGTGTTTGCTGTCGCCGGAGTTCTGCCGGAAAACAGAGGAAGCCAGTCGGTATACCTCACGCCTAATTTCTTCATTCTTTTTATTTAATCTCATATGTAATTAATCATAAAACGCTAAAGAAACCTGAATAAAAACTTCGAACCAGTCAGTCATCATTTCTGGTTATAACTCAACGAAGAAGACGATGTTCTGTAACATATAAGTATAATTAAAATCAAGTTATTACTCGGGTTAGACACACAGTCCAGCGGTGGACTGTGTGCACATTAAACACACAAAGGTCTCGAGTTCGAATCTTGTTCCACACACGCTGCCTTAATAAAAATGCCTTTTTTTTAACCGAACCGGAAGCACCACTGTTATATGTTAAGTATATTAATAATCGAAATAATAACCAAGTTAGACACACAGTCCAGTGGTGGACTGTGTGTATGTTTAATCAAAGCGCACGAGTTCGAGTCCGGTCTACTACATCGACCAGGACAATTATTCAAACTTTTTAATATGGCATAAATGAAAATAATTAGTTCGTATTTAAGAATAATAAAAATAAGTTTAGTTAACAAGTTGGACATACAGTCCAGCGGTGGACTGTGTGTTTGCATAAGCCACAGGTCCCGGGTTCGAGACCTGTGGAGCGCACCGATTCTTTGATTTAAAATCGTTTTTAAAAATAAAGGATTTTCTATTTAACCTAATTAATATATAAATGTAATTAAAAACAGAAATATTTCGGGTTAGACAGGTAGCTCAGTTGGTAGAGCTGCGTGCACGCGTACGGGAGGTCTCGGGTTCGAGCCTCACTCAGCGCACAATTATACAAGCGAACCGGTCAAAGTCAAAGTCAACGGTCAACGGTCAACTGTAGCAAAAAAAAAATCAATTTTTTTATTATTTTTATTTATTTATTTTAATTAAAAATCAATTAAAAATATTTAAAAATAATATTTTTAAGGTTAGAAAATAGCCTCAAACTCACAAAAATACACCCAACAATCCTACTAAAATGGATTAATAAAATCCGTTTACTTACCGAACCATAATGCTATTTATCTAGGTTAATTTCACTCGTGGTTAAAACCACTTCGCGTGCATTCAACATCATCAACCGAACGCACCCACTGTGAGTGAATCTTACAACTCCCTCTTTTTAATTACACGTTTTGGGGTGTGTCATGTGTCTCAAATAATTAACTCGTTTATTTAAATTTGTGCCATACCATATCGTGACCTAAACTTAGATTGTTTATATTGTTGTGATTACTTATTTCATTTTGTCAAATTATATGAAATTCATTCATTAAGCCCATCAGTTCCTCGTGGGAGACGAGTTGAACAACGCGTGCCTCAAAACCAATCCATTATTGTTCATGTGTGTATCATTGAGTTTATATTGTTTATAGTCATGTCTTTCATATTATCATGTTTATGCAATTCATTCATTAGGCCCATCTGTTCCTCGTGAGAGACGAGTAGAGCAACGCGTGCCTCTAAACGTTCCATTATTGTTCATGTGTGCTTTATTTAATGTCTATTGATTGTTGAATAAGTTTACATCTATTTTACTCATGTGTGGTTGTGCACTCATTTCATAATCAATTAAATAAACTTGTTCAAATGTTTTCCATAGGATTCACTCGCCAACTTTTTGTTGATCCAAAAACCCTTTTACACATGATACAGGTGAACAGGTTGAAGCAAGGAAAACATAGGAAATGCCTTAGAAGAGAACAAAGAAGCTTAGATTGATAGTTAGAACATGTCGTAATATTTATTGTAAATTTCCATTAAATTGTATTAATGAATATGAAACGTATAATAAATGTCATGAGCTTTGATGATAACCCAATCATGCCCCGGTCACCTTTTCCGCTGCGGGTCGGGGTGTGACAGATTGGTATCAGAGCCATGACTATAGGGATATAGGATAGGTTATTAGACCCTTAGAGCCTATACTATAGTCTGCCTAAATTTTAATTGATTAAGTGGTTACATACAAACTTGTGATATTTATTTGTTTCATATTTGTTTACATTTACAGTCAAACATACATGCTTATATACATATTCATTATACATATATCAATGTTCATATATTCAATTCATTTTCATACTCTCATTATTCAAAGATTTTGTTGCAATTTTCAAATCTCATCAAAGTAAGTTCTGCGACGGGCATGTAGTAACTGGAAGGGTACAAGTACCGGTAGTCGGAACGTCCTGTCTAGGTTGGCATTCGTATAAATCCAATATAACGGACCAGTTTGCCTACCTGGGGACCAACGATGAGAGTACGAAGGACCTATTAGGCCAAAGCATGCCACACCAAACGTCGTTCGAACTAACCCCACTTTGAGGTGTCACCGTGTCTACACCTGGACACATTCCGAATATCACACGTTGTATACATATTTCTCGATTTTCTCCGGGTTTTAGTGTACGCAACCAGGCAAACCCGTGCGAACCATATGAAAAACCGGTATTCATGGGGGCCCACATGATTACAAAGGTAAAGTATGGCGGCATGTAGGGCCTAATGGCGAGCAAAGCCCAAGACATCCTATGGATGTAGTAGATTTATTTTTCTATAATTATTTTATGAATGTTCATTCCTAGTGCGACCCATGATCCCAAAAGCATCCAACTCATACTCTTGACATGTATTCCTTGTAGATGTCTTCTAACCACGCCCGTAGGAAGACAAGAACAGGAAAAGCCCGCGAACGCATGGCTGCCCTAATCGCTCAACAAATGGCTGCCGTAATACCCAACATTGTAATCCAAGTTCAACAAGCACTTACCGCTAATCCTGTCAATCAAGCAAACCAAAACGTTATCAACTTTTCCCCAAATACCACTAAATGCACCTACAAGCATTTCAAATCATGCGATCCTCCGAAATACAAAGGGACTGAAGGCGTCACCGCTCTCCTCCATTGGTTTGAAGAAATGGAGAACACTTTTCTAAATTGCGATTGCCCTGACGATCGCAAAGTGCGATATGCTATCGGTCGATTATATGGGATAGCACTTACTTGGTGGAATACAGAGAAGGCCAAACGAGGTGTGGAAGATGCTATGACCTTAACTTGGAACGAATTGAAGGAAATCATGACCAGACGATTTTGCCCAAGGAGCGAAATCAAGAAATTAGAAGATGAATTTTATTCGTTGAAGCAAGAGGAAGGAGACCACACCACATACAACAAAAGATTCCTCGAATTACATCAAATGGTTCCCAACATGTTCACTCCCCTCTACCGTTTGATCGAGCATTACATTCGTGGTCTTCCGTCAAAGATTCAAGACTCTGTAATAAGTACCAAGCCGGCAACTTTGGAAGCAGCAATGGAGTTAGCTACAGAGCTCACCGAGAACCGAATCCGGAACAAAGACTTCAAGGAGGAGAAGAAGAAGGATAAAGAATCGACTGAAACCTCCGATTACACCCAAACCGAACCCCCTTCTCAAACCAATCCTAAGAGAAAAAGAGACGGGCAACTTTTCGCTGCTATCCAACGTAATCAACCAGTTTTACACGCCATAACCCATCCAAGCTATCCCAATCACCCAAGTGGCACCCAACTCAACTTACCCAAATAAGAAACCATATCTTGGACCTCACCCTCGATGCAACAACTGTTTTTATCACCATCCCCTTACCTTACCTTGTCGACTATGTACAACTTGTGGACGCTATGGTCATTTGAGCAAGGTTTGTCGCACCTTTCAAAACCAAACATTTTCCCCTACTCAAAACATGGCCCAAACTTATCATCAACCCCAATACCCCATGTTCCCATATGTTCGAGCTTGTTTCAATTGTGGCGACCCTACCCACTTTAGAAACACATGCCCTCAATTGGTTAACGCCATCAACACTCAAGCCCAATCAAACCCAGGTAACCAAGTAAACCAAGAAAACCCAACCGCTAGGCCACCAGCAAGAGGAAGAGTCTTCAATATCAACGCCAATCCTGTCGAAGATAATGACGGCCCAAACGAAGATACCCAACTAGTCCTCTTCACCGAAGATCCAGATTCAACTCCTATCGTTTAGTTTTATGTTTTTCTTTATCACATAGAACCAAACATAACTTAAGGATAAAGCCAATGAAACTTTGACGAGAATACGGTGGATACGCCGCTGGTACTTCCTATATATAAGTATTCTTGTCAAAGGATCAGAAGCATTATCTGGCGGTTATGAGAGGTTCCATGTGTAGACTGTTAGAGTAATTATTGTTTATTATTTCAGTATATGCAATTGCCGAGGCCGCCGCTCCCCATTTATGAGCGTTGAGCCTGCTCCCCATTTATGAGCGTTGAGCCTGGTCCCCATTTATGAGCGTTGAGCCTGTTCCCCATTTTATTATGCGGTTGAACCTGGCGTGCCCGCATACGATCGGCTCCGTTTGATTGAGCCTTGATCGCACAGTTCATTTTACATTTTCAGTACATGCAATACGATCGGCTCCGTTTGATTGAGCCTTGATCGCACAGTTCATTTTACATTTTCAGTACATGCAATACGATCGGCTCCGTTTGATTGAGCCTTGATCGCACAGACATTTTCATTATCAGTATCTTGTGGTTGTTGTGTTTGTTGTAGAGTCGCGTAGAACTAATCATAACTTGCGGATAAAGTCAATGAGAATTTGACAAGAATATGGTGGATACGCCGCTGGTACTTCCTATATATAAGTATTCTTGTCAAAGGATCAGAGGCATTATCAGGCGGTTATGCGAGGTTCCATGCATAGGCTGTTTGTGTGATTGTTGTTTAGATTAAGTTATTAATTTTCAGTACATGCAATACGATCGGCTCCGTTTGATTGAGCCTTGATCTCACAGACATTTTCATTTTCAGTACATACAATACGATCGCCTCCGTTTGATTGAGCCTTGATCGCACAGACATTTTCATTATCAGTATTTTATGGTTGTTGTGTTTGTAGTAGAGTCGCATAGAACTAATCATAACTTGCGGATAAAGTCAATGAAAATTTGACAAGAATATGGTGGATACGCCGCTGGTACTTCCTATATATAAGTATTCTTGTCAAATGATCGGAGGCATTATCAGGCGGTTATGAGAGGTTCCATGTATAGGCTGTTTGTGTGATTGTTGTTTAGATTAAGTTTATTCATTTTCAGTACATGCAATACGCTCGGCTCCGTTTGATTGAGCCTTGAGCGCACAGACAATTTCATTTTCAGTACATGCAATACGATCGGCTCCGTTTGATTGAGCCTTGATCGCACAGACATTTTTCATTTCAGTATTTTATGTTTGTTGTATTGGTTGTAGAGTTATATAGGACTAATCATAATTCACTGATAAAACCAATGAAAATTTGACAAGAATATGGTGGATACGCCGCTGGTACTTCCTATATATAAGTATTCTTGTCAAAGGATCAGAGGCATTGTTAGATGGTTATGAGAAGTTCTATGTAGGATTTAGTAGTTCCTTGGTAACTAATCATAACTTGTGGATAAAACCAATGAAAATTTGGCAAGAATATGGTGGATACGCCGCTGGTACTTCCTATATATAAGTATTCTTGCCAAAGGATCAGAGGCATTATCAGGCGGTTATGAGAAGTTCCATATAGGATTTAGTATTGCCTTGGTTAAATTTTGTGTTACATTTATATCATCTTGCTATTTAAAGAGATTTGATTGTGTTCCATTTCTACATAAACTAACATCTCCATCATAACAAACGAGAGAGGAACTGTCACCATCCAAACATATATGCTATCAGAATGTGGATTCAAATATTAGCTGTTGTGTTTTATTTATGTTCCATGTAGGTTGTAGTATTAGAAGTTTTGCCTTAGGATATAACCATACCCTTCTAAACATATCCAAACTCTTATGCATGATATCATAGTTAGTGAATCAATTCTGCTTATCAATACTTTTACAGTAGGCAACAAAGAGCGATTCCTGTAATAGGGTACTTAACCCTTACAAGGGACGCTACCGCCTCAAAACAAAAAAATTAAATACTCTTACTTTTTCTAAGTATGTAACTGTCAAAACTAAACACCATCATTCTTTTAGTCAAATATATCACTATTTAAATTTCGGGACGAAATTTCTAAAAAGCAGGGGATACTGTAACATCCGTCAAAAAACGGATTTTACCAAACCTGCTCCGTTTATTAACCGAACAATCAGTTAAAAATTTCGTTGCGAATTTAATGCCCAAAATAATTTTAAACGATACATATTTAATTATTATATTGGAAAATATAAGTTGTTTTTGAAAAACTGTTGAAAATCACAAAATAAAAATGATTTGTTCCTGCCGGGTTTCGAACCCAGGTCAGTAGCCGGGTCAACACTGACTTAACACTCAACACTTAAACCACTGCGCCACTTGTATCTTTTGTTTATTATTAAGATCATTTAATTCATAAAGTGTCTTTCCGAATTCAAAACCGGCGCCCAAAGTTCAGTCGTCGGAAATCCCGGCAATCTCGCGAGTTTTAACGACATCTTCAGTTATAACGTAAACAATTACTAGGACATCGGTTATAACCGATGTCTGAGTCCGCGACCAAAGTTATAACCGCCGGAGAAACTATAACCGACGAACCAAGTCGGAAATCGGACCAAATTCATCGATAACCTGCCTTATAAATACCCCCTCGAACCTCTGCAAACATTTTCGCTCAAAACCACACCCTTTCTCGGCGAAAACTCACTCGCCGGAAATATTCTGTTCGTCGCCGGAAAACCGAACCTTCCACTTCTAAGCCTTACTAAACCCTCTGAACTTATACCGAAGTCACCCACATCCTTTGTAAGCTTTCTGAAGACTCTCTGCTGCAAGACACACGTCGCCGGAAGTGTTTGCTGTCGCCGGAGTTCTGCCGGAAAATAGAGGAAGTCAGTCGGTATAACCTCACGCCTAATTTCTTCATTCTGTTTATTTAATCTCATCTGTAATTAATCATAAAACGCTAAAGAAACCTAAATAAAAACTTCGAACCAGTCAGTCATCATTTCTGGTTATAACTCAACGAAGAAGACGATGTTCGGTAACATATAAGTATAATTAAAATCAAGTTATTACTCGGGTTAGACACACAGTCCAGCGGTGGACTGTGTGCACATTAAACACACAAAGGTCTCGAGTTCGAATCTTGTTCCACACACGCTGCCTTAATAAAAATGCCATTTTTTTTATCCGAACCGGAAGTACCATTGTTATATGTTAAGTATATTAATAATCGGAATAATAACCAAGTTAGACACACAGTCAAGTGGTGGACTGTGTGTATGTTTAATCAAAGCGCACGAGTTCGAGTCCGGTCTACTACATCGACCCGGACAATTATTCAAACTTTTTAATATGGCATAAATGAAAATGATTAGTTTGTATTTAAGAATAATAAAAATAAGTTTAGTTAACAAGTTGGACACACAGTCCAGCGGTGGACTGTGTGTTTGCATAAGCCACAGGTCCCGGGTTCGAGACCTGTGGAGCGCACCGATTCTTTGATTTAAAATCGTTTTTAAAAATAAAGGATTTTCTGTTTAACCTAATTAATATATAAATGTAATTAAAAACAGAAATATTTCGGGTTAGACACGTAGCTCAGTTGGTAGAGCTGCGTGCACGCGTACGGGAGGTCTCGGGTTCGAGCCTCACTCAGCGCACAATTATACAAGCGAACCGGTCAAAGTCAAAGTCAACGGTCAACGGTCAACTGTAGCAAAAAAAAAATCAATTTTTTTATTATTTTTATTTATTTATTTTAATTAAAAATCAATTAAAAATATTTAAAAATAACATTTTTAAGGTTAGAAAATAGCCTCAAACTCACAAAAATACACCCAACAATCCTACTAAAATGGATTAATAAAATCCGTTTACTTACCGAACCATAATGCTATTTATCTAGGTTAATTTCACTCGTGGTTAAAACCACTTCGCGTGCATTCAACATCATCAACCGAACGCACCCACTGTGAGTGAATCTTACAACTCCCCTTTTTAATTACACGTTTTGGGGTGTGTCATGTGTCTCAAATAATTAACTCGTTTATTTAAATTTGTGCCATACCATATCGTGACCTAAACTTAGATTGTTTATATTGTTGTGATTACTTATTTCATTTTGTCAAATTATATTAAATTCATTCATTAAGCCCATCAGTTCCTCGTGGGAGATGAGTTGAACAACGCGTGCCTCAAAACCAATCCATTATTGTTCATGTGTGTATCATTGAGTTTATATTGTTTATAGTTATGTCTTTCATATTATCATGTTTATGCAATTCATTCATTAGGCCCATCAGTTCCTCGTGAGAGACGAGTAGAGCAACGCGTGCCTCTAAACGTTCCATTATTGTTCATGTGTGCTTTATTTAATGTCTATTGATTGTTGAATAAGTTTACATCTATTTTTACTCATGTGTGGTTGTGCACTCATTTCATAATCAATTAAATAAACTTGTTCAAATGTTTTCCATAGGATTCACTCGCCAACTTTTTGTTGATCCAAAAACCCTTTTACACATGATACAGGTGAACAGGTTGAAGCAAGGAAAACATAGGAAATGCCTTAGAAGAGAACAAAGAAGCTTAGATTGATAGTTAGAACATGTTGTAATATTTATTGTAAATTTCCATTAAATTGTATTAATGAATATGAAACGTATAATAAATGTCATGAGCTTTGATGATAACCCAATCATGCCCCGGTCACCTTTTCTGCTGCGGGTCGGGTGTGACAACAAGAGAATTAGTCAAACTAGCAAACGCATTTAACCACATTTCGCGATCACCAAACTTCATCCTCACAATTCCACTCTGATTAGAATCCAGCACTAGAAAATAAACTGGATAATAAAAGTCCTCCACTTCGAGAATCACATCAGTCAATATGCCCCTAGAAAGTTTTGGAGTTTGATCCACCAACATCACGTTGGTGTCGATCTTTTACATAGGACCAAAATTGTGTTGGTCATACAAACTTCCTGAGAGAATGCTAACACAAGCTCCAAGACCAAGTAGTGCCTGTTAAATTCTAGATCCCCAACCTCCTATTCGTATAAGGGGCACCCTTGGATCTCAGAGTTTGGGTGGAAGGGCACCCCGACAAAATGACATTCACAAGCGCAATCAAATCAAACTGTTTTAGCAGCTTGTTATGCCATTTTTGGGTGCTCAACTCTTTGGCATATTCAATATGAGTGGGAATTTTTTTAAATAGTGTTGATTAATGGTAAGTTGATTTTTACTTGTTTAAAATTTTCCCAGCTCTCGTCCTTTTGATAGGTTCCGTTTTTTTCTAAAATTGATGCTCTTTCGGGTTCTACTAAAGGTAAAGGAGATGGAATGGCATTTGCCTCCACACCCATATCCTTATCCTTAAAAGATATTCCTTTTGAACAATCTTCATAAAAAAAAGTTTTATTTAAAGTTTTCCTTTTATGAGTATTTTGTGAAATTGTTTCCCCCTCGTAGTCACTTTCTAATTCATTAATATCCTCCACCACACCATCAACGAATGGTGGTGGAGTGTTTTCAATCCTATAAACCACACTATTAACATAAGTACTTACCGAACTGATGTATATGTTCCTCGATCACATTTTTTAAGATTCACCTTGGATGTTGCGGGTTCACAGTAGGGTCACTAGGAAGCTTTCATGAGCTTCCCTTAAGTTGGGCCACATCTTCGGCAAATTGACCTACTTGCCTTGCCTTGCTAGAGCCTCGTGAGATGTCATTGTTGAACTCCTTCATAATATTCAATATTCATGAGGGCATCCAAATTTGAGCTTTCCGAGTCATCACGACCACCATGTCCACCTGAGGACCCACTTTAATTATCATAACCTTGTTTACCACCTTAATTATAAGAGTTCCATGGATAACCGTCCCGATATTGTTGACCCCCTTGAGTATTTTCTTGGAATTTAGGTTCACTAAGTTGGAGGCATTCCTATATTTAAAGTTCAAATGGCTTCTCAAGCCTGAGTGATAGATATTGGAATTCACATCATATTATTTCATATCACTAAAGACATGATTAATCTCTTCCATGTCAGCCATGTTTACTTGACAAGTTACACTTGTGTGGCCCAATTCACCACACTTTTTACGAACATTAAATTAAACTGATGATACCTTTATTTTCTTCATGCTTTCCAACCCTCTTTCCAAAGTAGCAATCCGCTTATTAGCTTCATAATCAGGTGTGGATTTAGAGATAGGATGCTTGCTACGTCGCTCTGCTAATGCTTCCATTTTTTAACTTTGACTCGTCCTTTCCAAGCAATCCTAATTATCTTTCTCTGGGTTACACAACAAAGTCCAAAACTTTGTGGACTTCAAGTACTTCCTTTCTTAACTAGTCAACCCATCATCAAAGCTCTTAACCAATTTCCACAATTCAATTTTGTGATGTGGGCACCTTCTTAACAAAGCTTTAAACGGGTAAAGACTTCATGTCAAAGTTCACACGGTTGTTTTTGAGTGGTTCGGACCTCATGTCAAGCATCATCTGTTTTGGCAATGGAATAATAATCATAAAGGAGTACATGTTGCATCTCAGTCCATGTGCGAATGATATTTGTGGGAAATTTGAAACCATTTCTTTGCCTTCTCCTTCAACGAAAAATGGAATAAGCAGAGCTTTACCTCGTCTTGAGAAAAAGTAAAACCCCCAATGGTGCCACATGGCATAGAATTTGGTCAAATGAGTGTTTGGCTCCTTGGTAGCCATCGTATAAAATGTTGGAAGAATATTGATGTATTATGGTTTACATTAAGTGATTTAGCCCTAAATTTGTGGAAAAATTGGTGATGCATTCTCGGAGATAGCCAGTCTAAAATCGGCTACTCATAAAATGATTCGGGACGCCCATATGTCTTAGAGGAGGACCATTCACACCATTGTAATGATTATTATGTTGTCTTGGTTGCCTTTGGTTAAACCACCCCACATGTTAAGGAGTCCTATTATAATTGTAGTTATTATACCCGTTTCCACCTTGATCTTGCCTCGTTTGGCGATTGTTATCATACCCACCTTCATCTCCATACCCGTACTCTACATACTTGTTCCACTCCCCATAGTTAACACTTTGATATTCAATTCCGTTTAAATAACTATTCCCACCATAAACCCTTCGTTCTCGGGGTTTTCCCCTTGACTAAAATTGTCAAAGTCGTCTTCATCATTACCCGTGTCATAAGTTTGAACACTAACGCGATCATCATCTCCATTCCCAACTTGATTATTGTCGTTTTTTTGGCGGGAAGGTGAAAGTAAACGGATGACGGGGCGTCGTTGATTTGCATTATGGGAAAAAGTGGGGTTCCTTCCGTATAGAATCGGTCGAAATGGGTCGGGTTATGGTTGTTGTTGAGGTTTTGGTTTCGGTTGGAGTTTGGGGTTGGTTATGGAAATCGTTTTGTGGAGGTTTTTGATTTTGATTAATCGATATTGGTGGATTGGGTGGGTGTCGATTACTATCACCTGAGCATTATGTTGGTTATTTGAGTTCCGGTTCTCCATGTTAATGGATAAGGATAAATGATGATGCATTGTGGTATTGGATGAATTATAGGCAATAGGTGCCTCTAGTGACAGTTGGTTCAGTTTCTCCTTGCTAACATGTTAATATCCAGTTCGAAAGCCAATGGTGAGATCCTTTCAGATAATCAATCGGGCAAGCATACATTACCTATTACCTGCACAAACAACGCACCTCACGTAACAAAGGATATAGAAAAATGCAAAAAAAACCAAACAGTTAATCACAGTTTATCAACTAATTTCAAAACAACAAGCGCACGAACTCCCCAGGAATGACGCCATAATTTGATTGGGGTGTCGATGTCCGGTCAAAGATAGAGTTAAAAGATTTTTCCTAATTACCTCAAACTATATAGTTAGTGGCAATAAGGGCGTTGATCCACGAAGAGTGATTGGTCGATGTTTAAGCTTAGTTGATTGATTATGAAGTTTAGATTGGTTATGATCCTTGTTATGTATTCTTTTAAAATTGTTTGTAAAGTTGAACCACAATGTGATTATAGTTATTGTATTACGTGAACAATGATTATATCTAATTTTATAATTAACAAAACGATCAATTAGATTGAGTAGTAAACAATATTTGAGAAGTATTCACACCCAGGTTCCAGATTAACAAGCATCTAGGGATATTTCATAGAAATGGTTTGAACAAGTTAAAAACACCAATGATTTTCTGAGTTTGTTAAAATAGAAACAATAATCTTAGACATCAACAATCATCAATCAAAGACCAAAGTATCTTTTATCAATAAAGACAACCCAACAAACCCTAATACAAATCATATTCAATAGTAGCAAACATCTCTCATTGCTAATTGTAGGTCCGTTGTACGGATCGTTTTGGTCCTAATTTGGCAAACCTAAGGTAAACTTGCGGAATCCGTTTGCATAGGCGACATTGGATACAAGTTTGTTACTATTTAACACCGTTTCATTGATTAGTAAACATTACAAATCCTGGAAACACTTGGACATAGCTTCGCCGTCCAGTACACAAAATCTCTGAATATTACAAATGAAATGAAAACTATCCTATATATAGTAGAACAAGTTTGCTCGAAATGTGCCATGGACAAGTTCGGCCGAACTTGTCAACCAGACAAGTTCGGGTGAACTTGTTCCCAGACATACATATTCTTGGACATTTCGCTCCTAAATACAGACTCGATATTATACAATGACGTAGGCAACAGACATATGCATCAACATACTCCCCCTTGGATGTTGATGTAGTCATCATTCTTCAATTAAGTTCCAGAGTCTTTAATATATTCTTGATCTCTATTTCTTGAATAACTTTAAATTCCTTGATCTTCATATCTTCTTCAATCCTATTCTCTTTTTTTGATAAAACTTTAATCACCATGCTCCCCCTTGCTTTGAGCTTTATGTTATCTTCAATCAACGTGTTTTATCTAGCTCCCCCTTAAACTCAAGTTCTTGTTTCAAAGTTCTTCAAACATTCAAATAAACATTTCAGATTCAAACTTTGAAATTTTTAAACACAAACATATCGAATATTAATCTTCTTATCAGTTTTAAACCCTCTCAGTTAATCAAGTCCAAATTAATGACCTTGAATATTTGATTCATGTATCAAGTTCAACTTAATGATCTTGATTAAACGTTTTGACACTAAACTGACACATTTATTCAAATATAAGTTTTCAACTTAATGAACTTTTAAACTTTTCAGATCAATTTTCAAAGTTTTAAATTTTGTTCAGCAATTTTAGACTTTGAAAATCAGCTTTTCATTATCAGCGATCGAAACAAAAAATAATATAATCCTTTTGTTTTATGAAATGAATATCAAAACACTAAGTATGTACAAACATATTTACAGGCATATTTTTGTTGAGTTTGTGTTAAAGGATCATATCAGTTTCTGAGACAACTCACAAGTACCATTGACCTTTTCATGACACTAAGTTTTAAACAAATTTACCTAGATTGTCGATATATTTGTCCTCTTAAACTTCAACACATTTCTCAATTGTTCCAAGATATGTTAGGTAGAATTAATAAACTTGACTTAACTATGGTTCCCATCTCAGTATATACTCCCACATCAAGATTCCCTAGATTTCATCTTACAGGTGAGTATAGCGTAATTGATATCTGTATCTGGGTTATGCGAACCCTTGAGAGCTCAGGTTAATACCAACGTATCGACAAAGAGATGAAGGCTCGTCTTTATGGTGTGTTCCAATTAAGAATCTTTTAAGCACTGCAATTGATTAGATCTTTCGATTCTTTCAATTTTGCTGCAGTCTAGGGTTTTAAGCAAAAGCATTATAGAAGTTCTAGGCTATTGCTTCCGCAAAATCAGAAGAACTTGTATAATACTCCAGATATCAATCATCTATAAAGACCTCGTATCTCAGAATCAGGCAATCTCTCAAACGAAATTTCAGAGTACTAAGTCCATATATCCGAGAGATGTTAATCCACAAGTTTAAGCAGTTGTAAAATTTAGTTTATATTCCAGAAACAATCTACTGAGTGTGTAAAGCCTATCGACACATCCACAGTAAGACTTGTTTAAACTTTTTAAACTTTTCAAATCCTTAGCATACTGTGATAGTCCACTGATGTACTATCATTTCCTTTTAACCACAAAACTCTTTTTGCCTTTTTCAATGTTTTTGTACTTTTCGCATTTAATATGTTTTTTTGATTTTCTGATAAATTTTTCTCCCTATAAAATTCAAAAACATATTTTGGAATTTTTTATATAGAGAAAAACATTGACCAACTGATGAGAATCACTTCAATTCTCCATCAATTCCTGCTTCACAATTTTACTTTTAAACACTCTCCCCCTCATGATGACAAAACTTTGACACTTTTGTGTTTATAACAATTTATATCCATGAATTTTGTCTTTTCAACAGTGAGGGTTCTATAAAGTTTCTCAAATTTTCTCTAAAAATTTGTAAAATTTTCAAGTAAACGTTATTGAAATGTGTTTTCGGAAAAAGTTTCTCCAAAAATTTTAAAAAAATTGTAAAGTAAACGTTATAGAAATGTAATAAGGCCTTCATATAGAACTTGATAACCCGGCCCGTCTTCATTGTGTGCCACGGAACTCTATTCTCAGTAATTTACTCTCATCTCAGAAGTTACTGCCCAAAAATTCAAACAATTAGTTGAATAATGACACCCAAGCCTTTTCAGTCTTAGGTGTTGTTTCTTCAACCTTAATTTTGATTTTCGTTACACAATCAGGTTTATTTTGGACTTTCTCAAGTTTCGAAAAGTCCTCTAAACTTTCAGTTTTCACTGATTGTGTAACTTCTTTTTCTTTTACCAACCATGTTTGATTTTTCTGAAAAGCTTTCTTGAAATACAATGTAGAAACTTTTTGTTCATTACTATTCGAGAATTCACCGGTTACAAAATTTGAAAACTTATTAATAACTGGTTTCACCTTGTTTATATTTTCTGTACATTGTTTGCAGACCTGAGTTGGTACTTCAGAAATTTTCTTATCAATATGAACAGGTTTAGGTTTAATTTGTAAACATTTTCTAGCAATGTGTCCAGTTACTCCACATTCGTGACACACCCTGTTATCATACTGATCCTTTTTAGCAAACCATACACTCAAATCATAACATTGATTTGATGTGTGGTAACCATCTTTCCTGTTTCTTCTATAAGCATGATTTGACGTTGAAGCACCGTGGTCCGATCTGCACCACTTATTTTCAAATTTTTGTGATTTTTTATAATGATTTGATGATCGTACCGATGGACTTTTATTTTTGTTTTGAAAATTTTTAGAATTTTTAAAACTTTGTTTTTCCTTTTGTTTTCGTTCTCCATTCTGCTTAGAAGGTTTTTGCGTTGAACATTCACCTTTTTCAGTAGATTGTAGAACAGTTTGTTGAAAATTTTCTTTTAGTTTTAAAAATATTTCATTTTTCTCCTTTTTAGCACTTTCATCATCGGTATCATCATCACAATTCTCAATTATGACCTTGTCGTAATTTGTGACTTTATCACTTATTGGAATTTCTTATTCTCATTGATCGGTTTTGGACATATACGATCTAGAATCAATGACGAAGTCACAAAACCTTTAACTTCTTTTCTAAATCAATAGCTTTATTTTCAGCATTCTCAACATCTTGTTCAAGTTTCCTGATTTTTTCAAGATGCGAGTTTATTATAATTTGTTTTTCAAAACCATTTTTATTTAAAACAGATTTTTCAGTTTCTAATTTTTTTTTTCTATATTCAAAAATCTTTTCATTTTCTTTTAACTTTTTATTTTCTAATGTCAACCTCTCAAGATTGTTCAAGAGTTTGGCATTATTTGCCAGATAGTCAGTCAGATCTACATAAAAAACTATGCAGATTGGTTTAGAACTTGAAGACTCATTTGTAGATGTACTTGAAACTTGTGCTTCACAGTTCTTAGCCATTATACACCCTTCTTTCTTCAACTGATCATTTGAGCTTTGCATTTCCAAATCATTTCCTTGATCACTAACAAGATCAGACTCCTCTAGTAATTCCATTTCATGTCCTTCTAACTTCTCAATGAAAGATGATAGCTTTAAATGCATCCAACCCGGACTATTCTTCAATACCATCAAGTAGGCCATCCACTCCCCCTCAGGAAGTTCATCGGCCAATGTATCAATCTGCTCTTCATCAGTTTTTTTAATATCGTGTTTTCGCATCTGAACCATCAAATGACAATATCTATCGATCATTTGCTTCATGGTTTCGCCTTTGATCACCGTGAAAATATCAAACTCCTTTTTAATTAGAGCCTTCTTGCTCTTATTCATTTCAGCACTCTCCATATATTTAGCACATAGAGCATTCCACAACTTCTGTGCCGTATCAAATTCTGGTAGTAGAATCAAGATATCTTCATTTATCAATTGCTGTAATAAGCTGATCATCTTCTTCTCATGAACATATGCATTATTCAGTTCAGGTGTAAACTTTGATACTGCTAGAACATCTCCATGTTCATCAACTGGCCAGTTAAATCCAATTTGAATGACAACCCAACTGTAGAAGAAATTTGCTCGTACCCAGTTCTCGAATTTTTCTTTCCAGCTTTCATACTCGTCCATTCTCATCAACTTTGGCGGCTTCACGGACCCCAATTCGTTTTCCAAATTTATCTGTCATTCAAAAACACTTGAAAAATGATTAGCAAACAGACAATTTTAATAAATTTGACTTCTTAATCGACAATATTAACGTATCGGTTCGCTAAAAACGTTTAACTTTTTTCCGAAAACTGTTTTTACCCGATTATATCTTTAAAATTGTCTCGTCAATAGTAATCTAATGATATATAATGTCCGAGACGTTTTTCAGGATTTTCATGCGAACTTGTAACAAACTTGTTTTTCGGGATTATTTGTTTTTATTTTTTTTAGAAACCCTTGGTCAAGTTCGGGCGAACTTGTAACAGCTTGTGAGACAAGTTCGGGCGAACTTATGCAGAAAATACTATCAGATTCAACAAGTTCAAGCGAACTTGATGATTTTTGAAAAAATTCCAAGTTTTATCAAGTTCAGGCGAACTTAAGGAAAATTTCAACAAATTTTGACAAGTTCGAGCGAACTTGATCAAAATTCACTAAAACTTTTTAAAACTTTGAGCGAAGTTGGTTAAAATCAACAAAATTGAAGATTTTAAGCCAAGTTGGGGCGAACTTGAAGTCTAAGTTCGAGTGAAGTTGAGCATTCAAACATGGTTTTTTGACATTTTTGACATGAAGTCAGTTGTTTTTAGCTCTGATCTTTTCAAGGGTTTTACTATTATGGATTTTACGTATTATAGTTGAAAATCAGTCCATTTTTTCCGTGAAATGTCCAAGAAAAATTTAAAATAAAAGAAATGAGTAGAAGATGTGATGTTCTATGTCCAATGTCTTCAATTTAGGCCAATCCTGCTCTGATACCACTTGTAGGTCCGTTGTACGAATCGTTATGGTCCTAATTTGACAGACCTAAGGTAAACGTGTGGAATCCGTTTGCATAGACGACATTGGATACAAGTTTGTTACTATTTAGCAACGTTTCATTGATTAGTAAACATTACAAATCCTGGAAACACTTGGACATAGCTTCGCCGTCCAGTACACAAAATCTCTGAATCTTACAAATGAAATGACAACTATCCTATATATAGTAAAACAAGTTTGCTCGAAATGTGCCATGGACAAGTTCGGCCGAAGTTGTCCTCCATATGACAACTTCGGCCGAACTTGTCAACCACATGACAAGTTCGGGCGAACTTGTTCCCAGACATACATATTCTTCGACATTTCGCTCCTAAATACAGGCTCGATATTATACGATGACGTAGGTAACAAACATATGCATCAACAGTAATGTTGCAAGAAAGACTTAACGAACTCGAGTTCAAAGCAATACTAACGAGTGATTCATCTAATCCTTCAATTAAAGTATTTCTTACATGTTTCTATTAAAGCGATACATGTAAACAAACCCTAGACTACATGCAATTGTTCACTTGGGATGATTATGGTGGATTAGCCAAACATTGTTGTGGAAATCGTCTTTGATTCTTCACTTTCAGTGTTGGATCTTCAATCAAGAAATATAAAGTAATATCGTTAAATTTGAGAAGCTTAAAAATATTAGGCTAACTCATGTCGGTCGTTAAACGCTAGAGAAACATAAGTAATTTGTGATATTCGAGAAACGTATATTAGGTTAAATCATTTCGGGCTAAGAGCCAAAAGTTAAACCATATGATGCATTATTAATTTACGAGTTAAAATAATAATTTTTTTGTAATAAATTACATCTCGTCATAATCACTCTTGTTACTATATTTTTTAGGGGTTTTAGCCTCCTTGTTTTAGCCACCTGAATAGGCATGGATCTATACATAAACTGGAAACGGTTATTACCTGGCAAGATGTCAAGGATATATAAAAGTTTGTATTAAAGCTAAACATATTGTGAATGATTATTCGTAAGAAGTTCATATATATACCCATGACAATTTTGATGGGTCAAAACGGGGAGACTAAGAGTCGTAAATATGATCATCACAATAATGATTGTGATATGTGATTATAATATGTGTCAATGGTATACATAAAATATATATCTTATACATAAATTTCAAATTTATAATATAGCAAATACCAAAAATTTAATTACACACACATAGACAAGTGTACCTATCATATACGCAATATAGTTGTGGCAATAACCAACTATTGATCCCCAAGACATCAGGGTTCCTAATACTCAATCATCTGTTAATATCTAACCTATGAAAAGTGATGATTTGGTTCAACTAAGAAACTAAAGAATTGCAAACAAGAAACTAAAGAACAACTAGAAAATAACTAGAGAAGTCTAAGGAGTTCTGGTGGAGAAAACAACTACTTAGACGTTGAATCGTCTTGACTGGAGTGACATAGCGGAATGACTATATAAAGAACGATTGTGTAAGGTGCTAGAACAGATTATAACCAACACCATGTAATTAATCTCGCAAGACAAGAACAATAGGGCTATAGTCACATACTAAAACCCTAATCTTATGAAGCAAGTTTTATTACCCTCATTTATCACTTAAATTCTCAATGCTGAAGTCTGGATGGTTAAGCGACCAACCATTTACAATCCGTGATTATACTAACACAAAAAACCATAATTAGTCCCTAGACCCTTTTATTTAGAATTGTTCTCTAAGTATCTCGCACGTTTTACTAGTTACGTTTTCGATATGTCTATTACCTCGGTAAGGTTTCAGGCCTAAGGATCTGTTTGGTATGGGGAATGGAATGGATGAGGGAATAGAATGAACGATGTAATTGAATGGACAAAGGATGAAATAGATCATTACCATTCTATGGTCTTGTTTGGTTACCATGTTAAAATGGAATGGATCATTACCTTGTTGTTTGGTAGACAGGAAAAGACAAAAAAATAAAATCGGCGATGGGTGGCAGTTGGTGGTGGTCGCCGGTAACAACGGCGGTCGGTAGTGGCGCAGGTAGGTGGCTGCGGCGATGGAGGGTGGCGGTGGTCGATGGCGGTGGCAGGTGGTCTGTGGGTGGGCAGGCGATGGTAGGTAGCGGTGGTCTATGGTGGTGGTGGGGGTCGACGGTGGAGCCGATGGTCGATGGCGGTGATGGCAGGTGGCGAAAACGGTTGTGTATAGCGGTGACGATGGGTGGTGGTGGCCGATGGTGGCGGCGACGACAGTCGGTGGCGGCACCTGTGGTCGATGGTAGAAGGTGGCGGCACCAGTGGGTGGCGGTGGGCAGCGGCAGCCAGTGTTGGCAGGTGGTGGCGGGTGGTGTTGGTGTTGAAGGATGAGAAAGGGAATGAAATGATAAAAAAACAAAATAAATGATTTATTTCCTAAATTAATACATAAAATCTTAAAAACGCGCTCCATTTGATATAAAATCTATCCTCCCAAATTTTTTTATGCATTAGTGTGTGTGTGTGTATATATATATATATATATATATGAAACCCGTTAATTCTAGACACGCCCATATGACGACACGTGTACCAAAACAATCACCCGAATTGATAAAAAATCAAGTCGAAAGTTGAGGCACCAAAACCGTAAATTTGAAACTTTTGGCATGAAAACTAAAAACAATAAGAGAAGAAAAAGAAAATGAGTTGTTATACTTCTTCCTTCCGTAGGTTGGGTAGTTGCATTGTTTATTCAATCCATGGGTCTGTAAGGGGTGGATGGAATGAATCTTTAAGGGAATGGAATGACTTATGTAATGGGTAATTCTATTACATTGACTACCAAGCACATTTTTTTACATTCCCTCGTAATAGTCCATTCCGTTACGCTCTCATTCATGTATACCAAACACTATCTTAGATTAATGAAGGCTAATAGAATATAAAAATAGTATGTATCAAGTCAAACAAACAAAACCTCTTAGAAAGACCCGACATAACCGCACAAAACAATCACACATCCAATACTTAACATACAAACATAGGCATCATAAATTCAAGAAACAAAACTTCAGTAATATCACATATGCATAAGTGAAAGTCAAACTGAATCAAGCTTTTTTGTTGTAATTGTTTTAGGTTTTTTGTTGTAATATCTTTTTTGTTTTGGTCTTCGAGAATGGTTATTATAAGAAACCCCCGTACGGTTCAACAAATCTAGCTGTGCCTTGTCACACCCCAACCGATGGCGGAATCATCAGGGCGTGGCATAGGCGAATCAGATTGTTCAAAGAATCCATAACAACTATTATAATGACAATATTTATAAGTTCAACTTCCCATACAATTAAACAAATATTCCAAAATCGTTAAAACAGATTACGTGTCTCTCAAACAACACAAGATTCGACAACCTAGATTTCTTTTAGTGTGTTTCTAGAAATCCTATCCATTTGCAGCATATAGAATCATCAACCTGTCACATACATTAAAATAAAGTAAATACAATAATCCAAAGGTGAGTACACAGGTTTTGCATAATAATAGTAAATAAGCGTTTAAAGAAACCAGCATGCACTAACGTAGTCATGTGAACACATATATGCTACCTATACCGAAAAAGACTAACCAACAAAACCGTGAGTGAGACAAGTAAAGTAAAGCGAGAGCGAGCCTTAACAACCCCGAACTAACGGGTGGCAGGTCAACCTTTCGCAGCTATCATGTTACGGGTGGTCATCAGATCTCAAGGCATACAATTAACACATAGTTGTTCAGCGTTCACCTATAGTCATGCGATAGTGGGTTGGTTTTGAAAGTGTTTTAGAGTTGTGTGTTGTGATCGTTTGATAGAGAACATATGTAACACCAAAAGTGCATTAAAGCGAAAAGGGGGTCGAGTATACTCACAGTGCGTGTTTAGACAGTAAACACGATCTGGAACAGATTGTAGGGTGTGCTGGACCAGCCTGCAAGCGAGAACAGAAGTGCATCAGTATTCCGAAGTGCTGAAAACGGTCGAAACGAGTTTGTGGGAGAACATGTTAATTCGTACGAAATAGCAATTCATACGAATTGGATTTTCATGGAAAAAGTGTGAATCAGCCTGTTTCGTGTCCAAAATCAAGTGTTTTTCGCGTGTTTCTTCGGAAATCGAGTATCCATCCTTCCAACCTTAAGCTACTGAGCAAACCAAAAGCTGGGGAGGTCTTTTAGAGCGAGTTAGTCGTTTGTGGAAACACGGACTGGGCCGTACGAACACGAAGTGGTTCATGCGAGCCAGTCCAGTTAGCACAAGTGATTGTTCTTGCGTCTTCGTGCTACCGGAACTGAGTTTTCGCCTGAAATGGATGTGATTTCGAGTCTATTTCAAACGTGTTTTAACACCGTTTCGTCCCACTATTTAGTGAAAGAAGCATGTGTCAGTTATAGTCCATTTTTGTGAGAAAATCAAGTCTTAAAACAGTTTTATTTGATTCGCTACTTGGTAAGCTTGAACATTAAGGTTTCTATCTTGAAAAAGCCAAAGCTAACTGAACATGCTCGTTTAAGTATGAACCCAAGTTAAAATCGAAAGTTTAATGGAAAAAGATGAAGATTTTCATAAACAGAGAAATTTAGATGAAATCGGAGATAAACTCGTGTGAAAATCATTGTGGAAATCGTTGTGGCTTGCGTGAAATTAGTTGTCCTTTGTCACACCCCGGCATCCACGTGTCTACCGGTGGGCCCGGTGGGCAGTATCGTGACGTACAGTTGATATCATCATAACCAAATAAGCATAACACAGCGGAAGGCTTGGAATAATTAAGCTATTACAACCGATAGTGTCTAGTGTCCAAAATAAATTTATACATACATGGTTGTAACTAGATCTACAGGCGGATCGCAAAAACATACAAAAATGATAACAGACTATAAACAAGTAATTCCTTAAGGTCGCAACTCCTTGGTTATTTGCCCCGCAGCTCCTGGCCTATTCCGTACTTGCAACCTGTAACTTAAGCTTTTAAAAATACGTCAGTTTACACTGGTAAATACGCTCAACTGACTCATTTTGAAAACCTTTTTGAAAATGGTTTTAGGTGCACAAGGCACATTTTCACCAATAACTTGGGACAGTACAAAAGACCTTGTATACAGATTTACATGCTGGCTTTTACATATGAGGCCCGGTACAGAAACCGAGACATGATCGATTGACACACCACTCTGAACTTTCACACAGAAAGCAGGATAGCAATTACCAGTGTATGCCTACACGCCATGCTAAATTGTCATGGCCACTACCAATTTAGTGAGCCAAGGATATCCCAGACATGGTCAAGCCCACCCTCAATGTTTTAGTTTCAGTCAAAACAGATCAAAACCGGGTTATGTAAGATTTCAGTTAATTATCACAACTGGATAAAACATTATCCCATACCCGACCAAGCGGTGTAGTCTACCGTATCCCGAGCCCGTATAGGTAAAATAAGTTAAGAGTATTTACCTGAATTGAGGTTCGCAAGTAATCCAAATTCAGCCGTATTCCAAAGCAAGTACAGGAGCAATCTACCGGGAGGCATTTAGTCTGGAGTGATGGTAATTAATAACCAATATTAGAATGCTAAGGGTCCTTAATTAAGTCCTAGACTTGGACAGGTTAGTCTTACGCTAAATTGTGATACGATACGATACGCTAGATTAAGCGGTGACCAGAATAGAATGTTAATTGGACCCGACAAGTACATAGACTTGTGTAATATGGGAAGACCAATGACATTCTGGATTTTGATAAGGAATGGACAAGGTTAAACCTGCTACGGTTAAAATACATAAACTAGCTACATATGCTTAACCGTATGCATAAAAGCGAAACCGGGTAACCGTATGAGTCATATATAAGTTCCATAAGAAATCATGTTTAATATATGTTATAAAATCAGTAACATTTGCAAAGATAGTCCCGAGTTAAATTAAAAACCATTTTATGCCTCAAAAGGGCAGTTCGATCATTTTTAAGTTTATAAAAGATGTTAACTCTGAATCTGATGTAATGACTCTTATAAATCAGTAAAAATACTTATTTTATAATGTTATAACAGTAGGATATTAAATATATGTGTATTTGACAGTTTTGAAATAAACTATGTCCCGTAGGGGCACTTTAGTCATTTCACACATAGCTTTGAAGCCAAATTTGGGATTCTGAGTTCGGGACTTGTACTTACTGTTTTTTTTTTATGAAAATATGTTTACAAATCAGTAGGTAACAAGTCTCGGTTCATAGTTATGGTTTTAAACCATACTATGTGCCAAAAAGGCGTAAAAGTCGCTAATACGTCATTAAACCGATAATTTGAATTAAACAGAGGTTAGGACCTGTTTTATATATATCAAAGTCATGCCATATAACTTATTATATTAGTAAGTTCAAGTTTTGATTACAAAAGAATGGATTTAAGTGATTTTCCGTAGAAAGGGTAGTTTCGTCATTTTGCGGCGATTAGCGATCTTTAGACTTTTATCCAGGTATTAAACTGAATAAATATCCCAATTGGTCCTACTTACAATATTACATCAGAAAATATTTCATCTTTTTCATAACATCAAGTTTAATCTTTCTAAAATGCCGAAAAGGGCATTTTAGTCCTTTATGTGTCGTAAACACATTTCTTTAAAAAATTAAGTTTTGATCAGATTATAAACATCAATAAAAATAGTTTAAAATTACAAATAAGTAACAACTTCAAATGTAGGTTTATAAGTGTTTAAAATCTTAATCTTGCACAAAAGGACCTTTTTGCAAGGTTTTAAAGACTTTTATGGAACTTATGTAAAAACTGGGATTTCTTAGGAATCGAGTCACGAAACTTTAGGACAATATTCTAAACATAATAATGGTCATAAAATGACCATAACTTAATATCAAGAATGGCTCAAAACGGGTCAGAACTGAAAGTCAACAGAAAGTAAACTGTTTGAGACTTTTGGTTACGAACCGAGCCTAGACCAAAAATTGACGAACCGAACCTGTTGACATATGTTCAAATACTTATTTTAAGGTTATTAATGCTTTAAAACATATTTTATAACATCCGGATCGTTAGTTATGAATTTTACAAAAACTGCTCAGTTTGACTTTTATTGACTTTTCGGTTGACTCGTCAATTGGCCATGAATCCGTGAAAACCAGAAAATGCCCTCTTGAGGGTTTATTACCTCCATCATTATGAGCACGTATGAACTTTCGTTACACACAATGGTGGAGTATACACAGATTTATAGCAAAGTCAAGGTGTAATTACGACGAGACTTTGTTTTAGGCTAAGAACTATGAAGAATCGACTTAGCACGAGACACTTACATAAGGTCCAAGAGTTGCTAACAACAGAGTGGAATGCTCCAAATTCGTCTGGAACTCTTCCAAGGTGTGTTGACAACTTCAAGTATGATGAACTTGTGGCAACACAAGGGTGCACTCACATATGAGTCATTTATGGAGTGTAGATTAGATGCCAGGTGTTGAGGAGGGTCTCCAGGTGCTCACAAGTGTCCTAGAGGTGTCAAATGGTGGCAAGAATGCAAGCAACGTGGCACAAACCCGAGCAATAGGTGTCCAAGTGCATTGCTGGCAACCAAAATCATTTTTCTGTCGCTGGCACCCCCTCGCGGGGCGTGAGGGGTTTAGGCCTGGCCGGTCGCTGCCCGCGACCGTGTCTTGGGTTAGCCATCAAAGTTTAAAACTTGGCAGTTTTAGTCCCCGCACTTATTTAGCTCATAGAATTCTTATTTCTTGCACTGTTGGCCCCTCTACTTCATTCTAAAACATAACGAGGATAGGATAAGCGATTCGACAAACTTTGGTCCCTCCCATTTTGGCACATGGCACACATGGATTACCGGGACACGTGTCGGAAAAATATTGGACGTAAAAACACGTAGTGTTACATCCTCACCCCCTTAAAATAATCTCGACCCAAGATTTCAATCAAACAATTGTGGGTACTTCTGTCGCAATACAGACTCAACTTCCCAAGTGTATTCGGGACCTCGACGAGCGTCCCATTTAACCTTTACAATAGGCACATGCTTCCTATGAAGCTTCTTGACCTGAGGATCCTCGATCGCCACTGGTTGCTCAATAAAACGTAGGTTCTTATCAATCAGAACCTCGTCGTGTGGCATAGCCGACGACTCATCTGCTAAACACTTTTTCAAGTTGGAGGTGTGGAATATATCATGGATTCCACTAAACTTCTCGGGCAATTTAAGCTTGTACGCAACAGCTCCAATTCGTTCGATAATCTCGAATGGTCCAACATACCTTGGACTTAGCTTGCCTTTCTTTCCGAAGCGCATAATGCCTTTCCAAGGCGACACTTTAAGCAAGACCTTGTCCCCAACCTGGAACTCGAGAGGTTTACGCCTTCGGTCAGCATAACTTTTCTGCCTATCTTTAGCAGCTTTAAGATGGTCACGGATCTGTAAAATCTTGTCCGTTGTTTCCAGGACTATCACCGGTCCTGTCAGTTGGGCTTCCCCAACTTCTGCCCAACAAACAGGCGTCCTACACTTTCTCCCGTAGAGTGCTTCAAACGGGGCAGCTTGAATACTTGCATGATAGCTGTTGTTGTAAGAGAACTCAACAAGTGGTAAGTGGCTATCCCAACTTCCACCTAGATCAATCACACAGGCGCGGAGCATATCTTCCAAAGTCTGTATAGTGCGCTCACTTTTCCCAGAGGATGATAAACTATGCTAAAATTTAATCGAGTGCCCAAGGCTTGTTGAAAGCTTTTCTAGAAACGAGAGGTATATCTTGTGTTCTATCTGATACAATGGATACTGGCACACCATGCAATGACACAATCTCATCTACATAAAGCTTAGCAAGCTTATCCGAGCTATATGTCTCGTTGATGGGTAAGAAATGAGCCGACTTAGTCAACCTGTCTACAATTACCCATATTGTGTCATTCCCTCGCTTTGTTTTTTGTCAACTTGGTAATAAAATCCACAGTTACGCATTCCCATTTCCACATGGGAATTTCCAATGGTTGCAATAGACCTGACGGCTTTTGATGTTCGGCTTTAACTTGTGAGCACGTCAAACATTTAGATACATATGTGGCTATCGATTTCTTCAATCTGGACCACCAATAGTCGGGTCTCAAGTCTTTATACATTTTGTCACCGCCCGGGTGAATCGAGTACTTGGAATTGTGTGCGTCTTGGAGAATCAAATCTCTAAGTCCCCCGAAAACTGGAATCCAAATTCGTTCACAAAACCTTAGGATTCCATCATTTCTCGGGGTAAGTTGTTCTACCAACTTTCCCAGTTCTTCCTTAGGTAGATTCGCTTCTAACAAAGCTTGCTTCTGAGCTTCCAAAATCTTATCTTTCAGATCATTCTTAACCTGAATGCTCTTGGCATTGATCCTTATGGGCTTAACCCTTTCCTTGCGGCTCAAGGCATCGGCAACCACATTTACCTTGCCTGGATGATAACGGATCTCACAATCATAGTCGTTCAGCGTCTCCATCCACCGACGCTGTCGCATATTTAAATCCTTTTGACTGAATAAATGTTGGAGACTTTTGTGGTCGGTGTATATAACACACTTTGTTCCATATAAATAATGTCTCCACAGTTTGAGCGCAAACACCACAACACCTAGTTCCAAATCATGCGTGGTGTAGTTTCTTTCGTGTATCTTCGATTGCCTTGAAGCGTAGGCAATTACCTTTCCTCTTTACATGAGTACACACCCCATGTCGGTGTGTGAAGTATCACAATATACCACAAAATCTTCAATTCCTTGTGGTAGACTCAACACAGGAGCATTACTTAATTTGTGCTTCAATACATCAAAGGCTTCCTGCTGTTTCGGACCCCAAACAAATTTAACATCTTTACGGGTCAGGGTCGTCAATGGAGTAGCTATCCTTGAAAAGTTTTCTACAAATCTTCTATAATAACCGGCCAAACTCAGAAAACTTCGAATTTCGGATGGTGTCTTGGGGGCTTGCCAGTTCATTACTGCCTCGACTTTGGCAGGGTCAACTTGTATCCCACGTTCACTAACCACGTGGCCTAAGAATTGTACTTCACGCAACCAAAATTCACACTTAGAAAACTTTGCATAAAGTTTCTCTTGTCTCAACAACTCCAAAATACACCTCAGATGTTTCTCGTGGTCCGCCTGACTACGAGAGTATATAAGTATGTCATCGTATGGTGTGAAGATGTATGCCTAGATGTGTGCTTAGAAGTATGCTTGGTATGTGAAGCACTGGATTCACTATTCTTCTCGTCATAATCTTTAATTGCTTTTTCTACTTCGGTGGCAATTAATGCCTGCAGTTCACCTCTAGTAATTACAATCTGTTCCTTGGAACCTCCATCCCCATGCTGGCTATCTGCTTCATCTGAATTGATCATCCTTGTACTTTGATGCTGAAGCAATCACGTGGAATTTAATTAATTATACTTGTTTGATTTGATTGATAACGGCACAAACGGCCTTAATAAGGGGGGTGTTAAAAGGTGGCACAAATAGGCCTGTCACAAGGACAATTTTAGAGTAGCACTAAGGGCTTGAATTATAAAATCAAGATCACCAATGGATCAAATAGCTTCGAGGTTCGAACATAGTTTTACTACCTCGAGACAGAGAGTCGTAGACTGCAACTGTCATTGTCACTAATGGACATAACATAGCCTGAGTGCATTACATCACTAATGGATATATTAATATGGCCGTAGGCACTACACCGCTAATGGGTGTTTAATTAAAGTAATCATCGCACTGATGATTTCTGATCAAGATCAAAATAGATTATATAGGCTTGGACATAGTCCTTTGCCTTGACGGCTTGTGTGGTTCCTCAGGTCACACTGCCAGGAGATTAATACCTTGAATATATTAACCTTTTAGAATAGCAATTCCTTGAAATGGTTTAAGTAGCTAGTCCAGATCAAGCGGACTAGTGAAGTTTAGAACTTAGTTCACCACTTCTGGATAGAAGGGACTCCTTATAGGATTTCTCAACCTTAACTATCAGGGTAGAACACCATATAATTAACTACCGTTTTGCCAATATATGTGACCTAATCACTTGGCAGGTGCAAACCATCAAGGAGATTTCTTGGAAATGTTTCGCAAATCACAAATTTCGAATCAATATCGAGACGTTGGCTTGAACAACTGATATTATAATAGTACATATAACATTAATCCATAAGGAATTTTTTATTAATATTAAAATTCAAATTACAATTCCCCTAAACGGGTCTTTTACAAGAAATAAGATAGATTGTCCTCGCAGGGACTAAAATAAGAAACATACCCTCACAGGTGTGTTAAAATTAAATACTTGTCCATGCAAGGACTTAATTTAAATTAAACATAGTACATAAGGATAATATGGAGCTTAATCCTTCTTCCCCGTTAACTTTTTCATCAGCCTTTTTAATAGTTTTTGGTTCTTCTTAGCATCCTTGGCTGATTTCTCTTGTAGCTCTTTTACTCGTTCTATTGCTTCATTCAGAACGTTCATAGTTGGTGGTGGTTGCTGTGGTTGCGGTTGAGTTTGGGGTTGGGGCGGTGCAATCGGATGTTGGTACTCATAGTAGGGATATCGGCCTGGTTGGTAGGGATATGGGTAATGTGCATTCATGGCCATTTCTAGGTAAGGGTCAGGATGAGATATGTGATGGCTATGGCTATACTCTGGCCAGGTAGAAGGATTAAGAGGATTATATTCTGGCAATTGTTATCAAAACCTGGTGGCGGAGGTGGTTGAAGAGGTTCGCCAAATGGTAAGGGTGGTTGAGGCTCAGGCTCAACAGTAGAAGGCGGTTGCTCGTTGAAAGGCGAGGCATAAGAAGGTCAACCCATTTGTGGAGCTTCTGGGATAGTGGGGTAAGATGAAGGCTGGGGTGATAGGGATCAACCCTGGGTCCCATTCGCACGGACATGCGTGCGTTCCTCTTCCTAGGTGAACGAGGTGGTAGTTGTGGCTGTTCCACCTGTTGGTCTTCAGGTGGAGGGGTATGGTGTATAGGTGTATGGTAGGATGGAGTGTGGTGGGATGGAGTGCTATGGTAAGATGGGGTGTCGTAGAAAATATATTGTGAAAACTTTTCCTGAAATTCATCAGGATAGTGCTGTGGCGTTCCAGCGTACGAGTTGGATCCGCTGGATAAGTAAATGGGATGACCCATCGATCCCGTTGCTGGCATTTCTGGGTCGGAGTCTTCTTCCATGGGCTCCGGGGAATCTTCCGGTGGGGTTACAGAAGGTGAGTGGAATTGAATATCGAGGTTATAATTTCCATGAGAAGAATGGGAGCGTGAGTGGTGAGATTGGGTAGGTTGTGGTGGCAGTGAATCTGGCGGTGGAGAATACTCATGGGATATAGAGTGATGATGAGGGTACGGTTCCCATGGTGATGAGGAGTCTCCTGAATCCTCGTAAGGGTTGTAGTTATGTGGGTTCGAAGGTCCTTGACCCGCAGCTCCACCTCTCATGAGGCCTTTTCCTTTCGCTCCTCTAGAAAATTTTGGAGGCATCTTCGTCAGTTCCTGTCACAAAGCAAATTAAAAACCAAAGCAAGCAAAATAGCAAAATAGGGAAACGAATAATCCTAGGTCAAAGCCTAGACTCGAGAGTCTAAGGAATGTGTTTTCTTATATCGTTTAAGATCAAACACTAATGGCAAGTGTCGAATTCCCTCAAATGTTGGCTCTGATACCAACATGTCACACCCCGGCATCCACGTGTCTACCGGTGGGCCCGGTGGGCAGTATCGTGACGTACAGTTGATATCATCATAACCAAATAAGCATAACACAGCGGAAGGCTTGGAATAATTAAGCTATTACAACCGATAGTGTCTAGTGTCCAAAATAAATATATACAGACATTGTTGTAACTAGATCCATAGGCGGATCGCAAAAACATATAAAAATGATAACAGACTATAAACATGCAATTCCCTAAGGTCGCAACTTCTTGGTTATTTGCCCCGCAGCTCCCGGCCTATTCCGTGCTTGCAACCTGTAACTTAAGCTTTTGAAAATACGTCAGTTTACACTGGTAAATAAGCTCAACCGACTCATTTTGAAAACCTTTTTGAAAATTGTTTTAGGTGCACAAGGCACATTTTCATCAATAACTTGGGACAGTACAAAAGACCTTGTATACAGATTTACATGTTGGCTTTTACAAATGAGGCCCGGTACAGAAACCGAGACATGATCGACTGACACACCACTCTGAACTTTCACACAGAAAGCAGGATAGCAATTACCCAGTGTATGCCTACACGCCATGCTATATTGTCGTGGCCACTACCAATTAGTGAGTCAAGGATATCCCAGACATGGTCAAGCCCACCCTCAATGTTTTAGTTTCAGTCAAAACAGATCAAAACCGGGGTATGTAAGATTTCAGTTAATTATCATAACTGGATAAAACATTATCCCATACCCGACCAAGCGGTACTAGCCTACCGTATCCCAAGCCCGTATAGGGAAAATAAGTTAAGAGTATTTACCTGAATTGAAGTTCGCAAGTAATCCAAATTCAGCTGTATTCCAAAGCAAGTACGGGAGCAATCTACTGGGAGGCGTTCAGTCTGGAGTGATGGTAATTAATAACCAATATTAGAATGCTAACGGGTCCTTAGTTAAGTCCTAGACTTGGACCGGTTAGTCTTACGCTAAATTGTGATACGGTACGATACGCCAGATTAAGCGGTGACCGAAATAGAATGTTAATTGGACCCGACAACTACCTAGACTTGTGTAATATGGGAAGACCAATAACATTCTGGATTTTCATAAGGAATGGATAAGGTTAAACCCTTTACGGTTAAAATACATAAACTAGCTATGTATGCTTAACCGTATGCATAAAAGCGAAACCGGGTAACCGTATGAGTCATATATAAGTTCCATAAGAAATCATGTTTAATATATGTTATAAAATTAGTAACATTTGCAAAGATAGGCCCGAGTTAAATTAGTACATTTGCAAATTAGTAACATTTGCAAAGATAAGCCCGAGCCTAGACAAAAAATTGACGAACCGAACCTGTTGACATATGTTCAAATACTTATTTTAAGGTTATTAATGCTTTAAAACATATTTTATAACATCCGGATCGTTAGTTATGAATTTTACAAAAACTGCTCAGTTTGACTTTTATTGACTTTTTGGTTGACTCGTCAATTGGCCATGAATCCGTGAAAATCTGAAAATGCCCTCTTGAGGGTTTATTACCTCCATCATTATGAGCATGTAAGAACTTTCGTTACACACAATGGTGGAGTATACACGGATTTATAGCAAAGTCAAGGCGTAATTATGACGAGACTTTATTCTAGGCTAAGAACTATGAAGAATCGACTTAGCACGAGATGGAACACTTACATAAGGTCCAAGAGTTGCTAAGAACAGAATGGAATGCTCCAAATTCGTCTGGAACTCTTCCAAGGTGTGTTGACAACTTCAAGTATGATGAACTTGTTGCAACACAACGGTGCACTCACATATGAGTCATTTATGGAGCGTAGAGGAGATGCCAGGTGTTGAGGAGGGTCTCCAGGTGCTCACAAGTGTCCTAGAGGTGTCAAATGGTGGCAAGAATGCAAGCAAGGTGGCACAAACCCAAGCAATAGGTGTCCAAGTGCATTGCTGGCAACGAAAATCATTTGTCTGTCGCTGGCACCCCCTTGCGGGGCGCGAGGGGTTTAGGCCTGGCCAGTCGCGGCCCGCGACCGTGTCTTGGGTCAGCCATTCAAGTTTAAAACTTGGCAGTTTCAGTCCCCGCACTTATTTAGCTCATAGAACTCTTATTTCTTGCACTTTTGGCCCCTCAACTTCATTCTAAAACGTAACGAGGATAGGATAAGCGATTCGACAAACTTTGGTCCATCCCATTTTGGCACATGGCACACATGGATTACCGGGACACGTATCGGAAAAATATTGGACGTAAAAACACGTAGTGTTACATTCTTACTTGGAAAAATCAGAGAAAGGTGGGTAGGAGAGATTTCGTGCGAAAAGACGGCCGAAAGTAAGGAAGTGCACAAGTGTGGTATTTATAGAAGAGGAGCATGGAGGGGTCTGGATGACATTTCGTACGACGTGGTCATTTCGTACGAAATGATCAGTTCGTACGAAATGGTCATTTCGTACGAATTGGTTAGTTCGTACAAAACGGTCATTTCGTACGAATTGGTCAGCTTTGTGCGAATTATTCCCAATTTGCGTGTTGGTTGCTCGTTTGGTGTTTCCGTTTGTACCAGTTAGTTATGTTAAGTGTTTTGGCAAGGTGTTAAGTGTTGTGTTAACAATATAATGCGATAGAGCGAGTTACGTGAGCGAGCGAGCGTTTAAATGAGAGTTTAACTATATAAAACATAAACATATATAACACACGACATTACATAACCCACATAAATAATTGCGTTTGCGATTTAGTGTGATAGGCGAGTATGAAGGCGAGAGTGGTTACCGAACAAACAAACACACTCGATAGATAAATTAAAATAGTTCTCTGTGATTCGTGTTGAGCGTTAGCGTGTATTAAGCATATAAATGTGTAGCAGTGATGTTGTGTGATGAAAATGTATTTAGAATAAATCAATCCATTATTTATATCGAATCTCGGATTACAAAGTGGTTAGAAATCGAAAAGACGATAAGCAGATAACAACCAAAAAGTCGGGTTGTTACAGTCCCGAAATTTAAGTAGTAGAAGTAACAAAGAGATGTGGGTATTTAGCTTTCATATCACTTTCAAGTTCCCAAGTGAACTCGGCGCCGCGTTTGCCTTCCCATCGGACTTTCACAATAGGAATGCGACTGCGTCAAAGTTTCTTGGTCTCTCGGTCCATGATTTCTACTGGCTTTTCCATGAAGTGTAGACTCTCGTTTATTTGCAAATCTTCAAGAGGGTTGTGAAGATTTTCTTCAGCTAAACACTTTTCGAGGTCTGAGGCGTGGAAAGTCGGATGTACGTTGCTGAGTTCCGCTGGTAATTCGAGTCGATAAGCCACTTTGCCAATTCTTTCTAGAATCTTAAAGGGACCTATGTATCGTGGAGCTAGTTTCCCTTTCTTTCCAAATCAGACATTTCCAAGGTGAAACCTTTAAGAGAACATGATCTCCAACTTTGAATTGTAGGGGTTTGCGTCGTTTATCGGCATATCTCTTTTGACGACTACGAGCTTTCAGGAGATTGTCTCTAATTTGAAGAATCTTGTCAGTCGTTTCTTGTATTAACTGGGGACCAGTGATTTGTGCTTCTCCGATCTCGTGCCATACAATAGGCGATCGACATTTTCTACCATATAGTGCCACAAATGGTGCCATTTGAATACTAGTATGATAACTGTTATTGTATGAAAATTCTATCAAAGGTAAATGTGAATCCCAATTACCACCAAAATCTTTGACACACGATCAAAGCATGTCTTTGAGGGTGCGAATCATGCGCTCAGTCTGACCGTCGGTCTGAGGATGGAACGCGGTTTTGAGATTAAGAGTAGTACCGAGTGCGGATTGAAATGTCTCCTAGAGATGTGAAGTAAAGCAACTGTCGCGATCAGAGATGTATGAGGCGTCCCGTGTCGAAAAATAACTTCGTCGGTATAGATCTGTGCTAATCATTCAACCTTATAGTCTTCTCGTATGAAAAATAAAATGAGCAGATTTCGTGAGACGATCAACGATAACCCAAATGCTATCGTGACCAGAAGTTGTGCGGGGAAGTTTTGTAACAAAATCCATAGCTATACTTTCCCATTTCCATATCGAAATGCCGGGTTGCTCGAGTAAACAAGAGGGTCGTTGATGTCCGGCTTTAACTTTCGCACAAGTTAAGCATTTCGAAACATACAAAGCGATATCCTTTTTCATACCCAGCCACCAATACCTAGAACAAAGGTCCTGAAACATCTTGTCGGCTCCGGGGTGAATGGAATATCGAGATTTGTGAGCTTCGGTCATCAATAGCTCTTGTAGGTTATTGTGGCTAGGAATCCAAATTCGATCAAGAAAATAATAGATACCGTTGGACTTGTTCACCAACTGGGTTTCGGCACCACATTTCATTTCCTCATACAAGGTATTCTCAATGAAACATACGTGCTGAGCTTCACGAATCAGAGTTTCGAGGTCATTCTGGGATTGAACGTCGTGAATGCTATACACATAGCTTCGTCGACTAGGAGCATCGGCTACGACGTTTGCTTTGCCGGGATGGTAGCATATCTCACAATCATAGTCGTTAAGGAGTTCAACCCATTTGCGTTGGCGCATGTTTAGTTCCTTCTGATTAAAGATATGTTGTAAGCTCTTATGGTCGGTGAAGAGCGTACACTTTGTACCGTAAAGGTAGTATCGCCATATCTTTAACGCAGAAACAACTGCACCGAGTTCGAGATCGTGGGTTGTGTAGTTCTTCTCGTGGATTTTGAGTTGTCGAGATGTGTACGCGATAGCGTTTTCTAGTTGCATAAGAACATAACCGAGACCTAGGTTAGAGGCATCGCAACATACAACGAAGTCGTCGTTTCCGTATGGAAGTGTGAGAACGGGAGCGACGCAAAGAATACACTTGAGAGATTGGAAGGCTTCCTCCTGTTTGGAATCTCAAACAAAAGGTTTATCCTTATAAGTTAAAGAGGTGATAGGTACAACGATCTTTTAAAAGTCAGCTATGAATCGACGGTAGTAACCCGCCAATCCGAGAAAAGAATAGATTTCGGACGGAGTCTTCGGAGTATTCCAACTCTTTACAGCTTCTATCTTCGCTGGATTGACGTGAATTCCTTTGTCGTTAACGATGTGGCCGAGGAATTGGACTTCTTTGAGCCGAAATTCACACTTGGAGAACTTGGCGTAAAGACGATTTCCTTGGAGAAGTTTGAGAACTAAACGGAGATGTCGCGCGTGTTCGGCTCTCGACTTCGAGCAGATAAAAATATCATCGATAAAAACAATAGCGAAACGATCCAAGAACGCTTTGCACACACGGTTCATCAAATCCATGAAAACCACGGGTGCGTTTGTGAGACCAAAAGGCATGACCACGAATTCATAATGGCCATAACGAATACGAAAGGCAGTTTTTGGTATGTCTTGCTCATGTACTGTTGGGATCTGAGTTTAACTTGATTGCATTGTTTCAAACAAAAAGATGATGAAAGAAGATAAAACATACATACTTTGCAGCGGAATGAGATTTAAAATTTTGTAACACAATCAAGGAGAGATTAGCTTTTTTCAACAAAGTTTTCATTACTCAAAAGATGTGAAAATATTACAAGTAAATACAGATATGAATCACTAACTCCCCTCAGACCGAGCTCACATAGATTTGAATATACAATAAGAGTGTGTGTGTCAGCTATGTAGAACAGTACATGCACTGTGTATTTATACTAAAATCCCTAACCTCTGTGGCATCTTTGCTGACATCATCAAGACAGTGACATCTAACAACCTTAACAAACTCTAACCTCTGCTAATGCTATCCTCTGTTATAGCAATAGAAACATTGATTACAAAGCACTGATGATGCTATCCTCTGATGAGCTCAACCACTGATGAAGCTTTATCAGATGTTCTTCAAAGGGTGATCAGACCTTTGACTTCCAGCAAACTTTTGACTTTATCAGTGGTTTGGTCTTCAACAGTCTTTATAACTTCAACAGAGGTTAGCTTTGAGCAGATGTTAGAACTATCAGATGTTAGCTATCTTGTCTTTGTGAGGAGAAGTGAATCAAAGTACTGTTTGTTTTGGATCATTTTGTACAGACCTGTTTTGGTTTTCTATCATCTGTTCTTTTGTAGGTTTCAATCCCAACAATCTCCCCTTAGAACTGATGATGCCAAAACTCTTCCTTATTTATGATCTTTATTCTCTCATCAGTTTTTCCCTGATATATCCTTTGAACTGTAGTTAAAATTTCTGGGAATTTTCATCATCTTCATCCCTACACAGTTGAAGTTCCAAAAGATCTTGAAGGTCAGCTACACCCAGGCTTAGTGCATCCTTTCTTGATATATGTTCAACTTTCCCATTGGACTTGAGCAGAGTCAATATATGGGTCTTTTTTCAGACATCCATTTCAGTATTTTTGAGTTCAATGGGTTTCTTGGGAGAAGTTTTATTTGTGATGAGTTTAGAAATGGTGAACTACTTGATAGCCTTTTAATAGTTTCTTCAGGGTGAGCTTGAGACTTTAATGGATCATCATCCAATTCATGTAAGGGTAGATTTTTGCCCTGTTTACTGATGTCAGCTTCCCTTTGATTATCATCCCCATCCATCTGAAACTTCCTTTCTCTTTCATTTAAGGCTTAGATGGATGCTTCTAAGGCAAGATCTGCACTGTAATTTTTATACTTGTTCCAGTCTGGTGCATTCTTCCTCATTTAAGGATCTTTCTTCATCCTTTCACATCTGTTTGCTTCTTGTTTGAGAGCTGTGATAGGCCATTCTTTGAACTGATGCTCATAGGCTTGATATGGTTTGTCTCTCATGATAAGTTCTATGAGATCTTTCCTTAGCTCCTTTTGAGGATCAGCATTAGGTGGTATGTTTGACCTCTTCTTGTTCCAGTCTCTTGCAAAATCTTCCAGTTTCCTGACTTTGCTTAACTCATGCTGCTCTAGTCTTGACAAGTAGGTATTACCCTTCCTTTTCCCCTCTTCTTTTGCTATGTTTTTAGCTTGTCTGACTTTCAATTTCAGATACTCATCAATGTCTTTAGGAATTCTGTAGCCATGAAGAGATGGAAAGATTCTTTTGGTTGGATTATCCTCTGTATAGAATTGTAACATTTCATTTTGAACTGCAGCCAGCTCCAGAGGATATATTCTTTCCAGTGGTATGTTTCTAGAAGGGTTGTGACCAGTGGGTGATTGAGTAAGTGGGATTGATGTTGGTGATGAGATAGGAGCGAAAGATTCTGGATTTGTTTGAACAATTTGTGAAGATGAAATAGGAATATGTGCAGGTGTATCATCATCATTCAATGTGACCTTTCTTTTTCTTGTATAGACTAATTTTGGTGAAGGAGTCTTTGTAGGAATTTGAGTTATAGGAGTGAATATTGATTCTGATGTAAATTGAGAAGTTTTTGTATCAACCACTGTTGTTCTAACATCTGTTGTACCTTTGGTAGTCTCAACATCTGTTGCAGTGGTATCCTGTGCTTTTATCTCCAAATATTTCAACTCTTTGAATCACTAACTCCCCCTCAGACCGAGCTCACACAGATTTGAATATACAATGTGTGTCAGCTATGTAGAACAGTACATGCACTGTCTATTTATACTAGAATCCCTAACCTCTGTGGCATCTTTGCTGACATCATCAAGACAGTGACATCTAACAACCTTAACAAACTCTAACCTCTGCTAATGCTATCCTATGTTATAACAATAGAAACATTGATTACAAAGCACTGATGATGCTATCCTCTGATGAGCTCAACCACTGATGAAGCTTTATCAGATGTTCTTCAAAGGGTGATCAGACCTTTGACTTCCGGCAAACTTTTGACTTTATCAGTGGTTTGGTCTTCAACAGTCTTTATAACTTCAACATAGCTTAGCTTTGAGCAGATGTTAGAACTATCAGATGTTAGCTATCTTGCCTTTGTGAGGAGAAGTGAATCAAAGTACTGTTTTTTGGATCATTTTGTACAGACCTGTTTTGGCTTTCTATCATATATTCTTTTGTAGGGTTCAATTCCAACATGTACACTTAGCTGATGATATCCGGAACATAATTCGATTTTCGAAAAACAAGTAGCGCCTTGAAGTTGGTCAAATAAATCATCGATTCGAGGAGAGGGTAGCGATTATTAATTGTAAGCTTGTTAAGTTCCCTATAATCGATGCACATTCGAAATGATCCATCCTTCTTTTTGAAAAAAGAACGGGTGCGCCCCATGGTGACGTGCTCAATCCATCCTTCAGTAACTCTTGAAGTTGGCTAGATAGCTGGCGCATTTCGGATGGTGCAAGGCGATAGGGAGCTTTAGAGACAGGTGTAGCACCGAGTATGAGATCGATCGAGAAGATGTGATTGTTTAGATCGAGAGTACAATCACGTAAAACGGAGTTAACGGTAAAGGTTCTTCCGGTGGCGATTTCGACATTGAAGGTCTTTAGCATGTTAGTGCGTTTACATTTTAAAAACTTTTCGAATTCAAATGATACAAAATAGTTATCGGCTCCAGTATCAAATAAGCCAGAAGCATAAATACCATTAACGAGGAACGTACCATTGACAACGTTGTTGCCGTTCTGAGCCTGGCGGTGGTTGATGTTGAAAGCTCTTCCACGCACAGCATGTGGTTGTTGCTGCCGCTGTGGCTGTGGTGGTTGTTGTTGAGGCTGCTGTTGCGGTTCTTGCTTCACAACTCGATGCGGGTAGACGGAGCTGAAGTGGCTAGGATCACCACAAGTGTAGCAAGAACGTGCATTAGAAACGGGTGTTTGCGGAGCTGGGTTGAGCTGAGGGGTGTGAGGTAGAGCTGGGAGTGCTATGAGCGGCGGAGGAGCTTGCTGACGAGGGCCTGAGCGGCAGCTGACACTGTAATGACCGTAGATGTTGCAGTTAACACAAAAGCGGCAGTTGCCTCCAACTGCGTGATGATAAGTGCACTTAGGGCACAGAGGATGAGGACCAGTATACGCACGCTTGGCAGGAGGTGCATTGGGAGTAGTAAGCTGGTGAGACTGGTAGTTCGGTTGTGCAACTGCTGCGTTACTCTTGCTGGTGTTCTTTCGCTTGCGGCTCTAACAATTTGATTTGGCGGCTTAAGATGGAGTAGCATCGGTGCTTGGCTCCACAATGGCTTGACTGAGGTTCTTGGTTGTGACCTTGAAAGCTCCAGCCAAGACTCGTTTTTCGTTGATCTCGGCCGCAAGTTGATAAGTTTCTTCGATAGTAGTCGGTCTCGCTGCTTGAACAAAGTCGGCAACACAATCGGGTAGAGCGCGGAGATACTTCTTGATGGCTTTCTCTGTATTATCCACTTGACCTGGACAGATAATACTCAGTTGTTTGAATCGGGCGGTGAAACCTGCATTATCACCTCCAACCTGTTTGATGTCCCAGAACTCGTTCTTCAGCTTCTGAACTTCGTGGGGAGGACAGAATTCCTTAATCATTAACTCTTTCAGTTCCTCCCAAGAGAGTCCATAAGCGGTGTCTTTCCCGCGTCTGTTGCGCTCGACGGTCCACCAGTCAAGTGCCCTAGGGATGGCAATGACTCGGGTTCGGGTCAGGTATTGGTAATCCCATACCCATACCCGTTTGTAAAATCGTGTCCCATACCCGACCCAATACCCGTCGGGTATTTTTCGGGTAATTACCCGTCAATATCGGGTATACCCGCGGGTATCGGGTATACCCATTAATTTATTAAAAGATATACGTCAGGGTTTTCAAATACATTTTTTACTACAATATTTATTATATATTTTATTTATACATCAACTATTATAAATTAAAAACGTACGTTACATAATATAAGTTTTATCATAAATTAATAATAACTTTGTAATACTTATACACTTATATGTATATACTTCACAACCTACAAAATATAAATACTATGATCAAATACATATACTAAAAGAACATTTATTTTTGCACATTATGAACATCCTAAAATAGATCAATAATAGACAATGGTTAACGGAAAATAAAAATATAATTAATAAAATCCGGGTATATGATCGGGTATATAGTTCGGGTAAACGGGTATGTGGTTTCGGGTAATCGGGTCGGGTATCACCTAATCTCATACCCGACCCATACCCGCGAAAATTTTTAAAACTAATCCCATACCCGGCCCAATACCCATTGGGTATCGGGTATACCCATCCCATTTGTGTCGGGTTTCGGGAATACCCGTCGGGCTCGGGTATTTTTGCTATCTCTAAAGTGCCCTTGACTGAAAAACACCAGTAGCATTGGCAGTGTAGAGGTTCTCTGGATATCCGCTTTGGCGGAAAGTGACCTCAATTGCATCGAACCACTGAAACATATCACTTGGGCCTTCTTCGCCCGTAAAGGTCATAGGAGCGCAAGCTTTGAATTGCTTGAAGCTGAACGGATCTTTTGGTGTGTGGACCTTGGAATCAACAAAGGAGTTGTTTCCAGTAGCATGGATTTCACTGACTATTTGCGGGATCGCCTTGGCCATTTCCTTGGCCACAAGAGAGGCGATGCACGTGTCAGCGTTGTTCCGCTGGACGGTTCTTCGATGTGAGATCCCATGGAAGCCATTCTACACGGGAAGAATAGATGAGATTCGATTATAACGGATTTTGTTTAAAAGTTTTGCGTTTTACACCATAATATTTATTTTTATTATGCACGTAAGGCACAAAATCACGTAATCACATAAACATGTAAGCACATAATCACGTAGGAACATAATCACGTAGGCACATAATCACATAAGCACGTAAGCACATATTTTGCACGTATTCACCTTCATTAATTCAATCATGCGTAGCGCGTATGAGATGTGCGTAGTATAAACGTATCATAAGCGAGTAATATAGCGAGTATTACTGCGCATGAGGTCATGCGCGTGAAAGAGTTGTACGATTGGTTTGATTGCAAGTATAGTTATTGTTTTAGATTGCGAGAGCTATTGGAGTTGTGCGTACATTCACGGAGCGAAAAGCGATAAATCGAGAAATCGATAAAGCGTAAAAGTTTAAAATTTACAAATTAAAACACGTAGTATAATAAGATCCAATGATGTGTAAAATCAGCGATTGTAGGCTTAAAATAAACGGAGTATCCTGGGTTTTGAAACTACGACTGCCCAAAGTGATTCGACCATTCCTCTGAGTTTGGACTCACGCTTTGGCCTAATAGGTAAATGCTCTCACCACCTCGCGGTTAACGGCATTATCCTTCTGGTTACTACGCGTCCCAATTCATTGAAACGATCGATACTTTGGTGAGATTGAAAATCGAGGAGTGGAACTCGGCATTAAGGTGCGGGTTTCACCCCTAACTTAACAACTTCGTACCATAACTGTGGTATAAACACCAACGAGGTAGAAATGGAGATTTTCGTCGAGATATGGATATCACTCCTAACTCGACGAAAGAATCTCGTGTAGAGAGCAATACACGGGATGAGTGATCTTATCGAGAGTTCTTGGTTTTCACAGCTAATCTCGACACAATCACTCGTTTGTGTTATACGAGCGTCTTCAAATGTGTATTGTGGCAGCTTTAGGAAAAGCATATATAGTTTAGTTAACAGGGCTAGATCAGAAGCAGAACATGTAAAATTCGTGTGTTTTAATCGGGAAGACTGTTCAATTCGTTCGAATGGTGCGATTCGTACGAATTTTGCATTTCGCACGAATGGTGAAATTCGCAAGAATTCACAGATTTTATACGGAATAATTCACTTTTGCCACTTCAGTCCAATTTTCAAAAACGCACCAGTTTTCTCTCCCTGACATACTGGAAACGTGCCATTTAAATCCAAAAATTAAAACTCAGTTAAGTCAATAAGGTTTACCGAAAAGTATTTTTATCCTTTCATTAGTTAGACATAAAATAAGGTGAAAATAAATAAATATGAAAGGACAAAAATACCCTTTATTAAACCTGTTTGACTTAATTGTGTTTTAATTTTTGGACTGAAATGACATGTTTCCAGTATGTCAAGGAGGAAACTGGTGCATTTTTTAAAATTATGGCAAAAGTGAACAAATCATAGGGACGAAAACGACAGTTAACTCTATATATTATATAAAGTAAAATATATTGCATAAAATGACATGTGGTTTTTTTCGTATTTATGTATTAATGGAAAGCCATTTCTTGTTAAAGAGTATGGGGGTGTTAAAATGTATTAATAATCGAAACACCGGAAGTAATTTTGATTATAAAAGCATCTACATCTATGTGTAATTTATTAAATCAATAGATTTATAAGAAATATTTTCTTGTACAACCTGCGTAACACACGTGGTCTTAAACTAGTACTTGCTATATATTAAAATTTAATGTAACCAACACAGTTTTCTATTTTGTGAGTAAATTAGGATTCCTTTAAACATGGTTTTTAGCTCTTTGCAACCTGAACGAATAACCGAACTCTGTTTGTTCTTCATTTAGGTCAATCAAGTATATTAGAGCATAGATGTTTCTTCGGATTATATATGCTAATCATATAGCTTAGTTACATCCTAACTAGAGGTGGAAGGTTCATATCATGCAATGTACATATGTATACCAGGAATTAGGAGTTTGTTTGCCCATCAAAAAAAAATTACTCAGTTATTAAAGTATGCAGATAGATATTTGAGAATTTATACAGGTGATGACAAAAGCAATTCTAAGAATGAGTTAGTTATTAATTAAGTAGTTCATGAAAGAAATGACACCATCATTAAGCCCCTAAGATATTTGAGTTTTCGCTCAAGCAACTAGATTAATAAATCTTGTATTTATGCTCAAACTTAAAGACCAAGTGGATCACATCACCTTCCTCATTATTTTTATAAGAAAGTTGTTGTGGCCTTCTTCATTATTTGTCGAGGTTTTGGTTTCAAGTAATCAGCATTTGATTTGACATGCTTCATGGGATGGGCATCCAAGAAGTTATTGTTGTCATTTAAGTTGCGTTCATGATAGTTGAGTTTCTAGTTGGGGTGTAATTGATAAAGGTATATCTTTCTTTCAGTTGAATGTGGCATCCTGTTTATAAGATCTTATGTCATCGTTCCTTTCAGTCTAATCTTCAAATTTTCAAGTTGTTGAAAGAATGTTTGTATGTACATATACATATATACATACATATACGTGTATATCGGGGCGTTCATTTCAAAACAAAGATGTATTGATAACTGTGAGAATAATATAGTGTGCGTATTTGTATATTTTGTTTGAAGTGTGATATATCGCTTGCTTTATTATCTCATCAAATTAACAATACACTAGCTACATGCAAACATGATATTTATTATGAAATCTTTTTGAGAAAAAAAGGATTTTCTTTTTCCATCAAATTATTATCATCGGTATCTACTTTTCTTTTCAGCATTTATAACCTGAATAATAAATGTTTTTGTCCCTTATTATGTTTGGTACAATTACTGTACATAGCCTTCCATTCGTTGCAAAATAAGAGGACCCCCTTTTGCATAGTTATAGAAGGTATAATCTGGTGATTGACTAGTCAACATGACTAATATATATGTACAAGAAATGAGTCATAAATATACATGCAAAAATAGAAATGAAAAAAATTGCCCAGAAAAGACAATAATAAGTAACTTGTACCACAGTACCAGCATAATAAATAGGGTTGACACCTTCAATATTGTCCATCCCATCTACCATCCACCACGAAAACCAATTCGAAATGTACTAAACTTTTAAGATTTTGTTGTCTATATTATTTAAATATGTAAATATAAGTCGTGTGAAATTAGAAATGTCAATACATCACACTTTAGTGAATTTGACTTACCTTTTAACCTTTCGCATGGTAAAAAAAGGCATTTAAATTAATTAAATTAATTTGTTTGTTTTTACTTTCGTCCCACTTAAAAGGTGTGTCGTTTTGATGATTTCTAGGGTTTTCACCCATGATTAGAATTGTTTAGGAGTTGTGGTTAAGTTTGTGCTTGGATTGCTTGTTAAACCAGCATAGCCAAGCTTAGTTGTAAAAATAACTTAGTTGTAAACGAGCCAATTTCGAGTGTGCTTTGAGTCACTAGCTATTTAAACATCTTTAAACTTTGCCATATGCAACCGACAGCAACTAATACAAAAACATATATAATTATTTTTTTTATGAAGCGACTGAGTTAATCGTCCAAATGTATATAATAATTTAAAGATATATCATCTCAAGTTAAGCCGAGCGGAGTCACTTGTAAACCAGCCGAGTTATGTTGATTCGGTTTGTGAACGAGGTGAGTTCGAACTTTTCCAAATGTACAAGCCACGAGCTACTTAATAACCCTAAATAAACCACGACTTAATAAGTTGATATCAGATTTATCCAGCTTCTCTAATCCATGCGGCCGTGTGGAAGCTGGTCTCATCAATTAATTCAAGCTTTATAACACTATTACTGTATATAAATACACTCAAAGATTGTGTCGTGTGTATATATAACTGTGTGAGATGGAAAGTGTGTGTGAGAGAGAGTGAGTGTGTGTGTCACGGGTTTATCTTGAAAGGCTCTTATTTCACAGTCCTAGATCAGACACACAGACACATATTCTCCTCTTCCTCTCTACAAAATCGAGGCTGCCCTGCCCTTCTGCCTTCATCTCTCTCTAGAATCATCAATAATTTGAAACTTCAAGATTTTACCTTTCTCTCTCTCTAGAATCTTTAAGAAGAAACACACCAGAAGAACAATCAAACAAACTTAGTGTTTTTAATGGCAATGATGTTAGATCATAGCTCATGTGATGGTGGGATACTGTTGTCATTAGATTCCCACAAAGCAGTTCCTGCACCTTTTCTAACGAAAGCTTATCAACTTGTTGATGATCCGACTACGGATCACATCGTCTCGTGGGGCGAAGACGACACTACGTTTGTCGTCTGGCGCCCGCCCGAGTTCGCTCGTGATCTGCTTCCGAACTACTTCAAACACAACAACTTCTCCTCGTTTGTTCGCCAACTTAACACCTATGTAAGTAAAACACACTTTGTTGTTTGTTTGTTGTCACTACAACAAACATACTACTTCAAGTTAACTTTCTCTTGCAACATCGATATCTCATTATTTTAGCTACGTTTTGAACGTAGTTTGATTCAGTAGGAGGGCAAACTTAGAAATACATACATAAATATAATTAACTTCTACAAGTTAACTTTCCGTAGCATGGTGTCTCATTTATCTTTAACTTTGTTGTGGACGCAGTTTGGTTCGTTACGAAGCTAAAAACATAGTAAAACACATATTCGAAAGGAATTACTTGTATAACACTACACATATCTAAATATAATTATTTCTTTGAAAGTTACTAAAATCATATTTTCACTAGTTTTTCCAATACTTTCTATTCTAAATTTTTCACACTAGTTTAATGCACTCTACACTTTGTTTACATGTGTAAAAATATGTGAAGTAACTTGTGTAAAACTAGATACTTAATTTGTTCATGTGATACTGATTTTGTGTTGTTCTTTTTTGTTGTTTTGTATGATTAGGGTTTTAGAAAAATAGTACCGGATAGATGGGAGTTTGCAAATGAGTTTTTCAAAAAAGGAGAGAAGCATTTATTATGTGAGATCCACCGCCGGAAAACATCTCAACCACAAGTAACCCTCAACCACCACTACCACCATCCACATCACTTCACCGGCATTAACGGTGGCGGTTTACACGGCGGCAATGGTAATAATATCTTTACATATCCAACTACACGAAGCATCTCTCCACCGGACTCCGACGACCACTTATACTCCGACAACTCACCCCCTCTAGCCTCCCCCACCACCACCACCGCCGGTATGCTCGGAATCTTCCACAACACCGCTAGAGGGGGCAACTCGGTAACCGCGTTATCGGAGGATAACGAACGGCTACGGCGGAGTAATAATATGTTAATGTCGGAGCTTGCACACATGAGGAAGCTTTACAATGATATAATATATTTTGTCCAAAATCATGTGAAGCCTGTGACACCAAGTAATTCATACCCATCATCACTTCTTCTATCTTCAAATAATGCAAACATTAATGTTAATAAATCCCAACAACTTCATGGTTCTACTATGAATAACAACGTTGTTGAGGACAACATTAATGTTAGTAAAACAAAGCTTTTTGGAGTTCCATTAATGTCGAAGAAGAGACTGCATCCAGAGTACGGGAATAATAATAATTATAATAATAATACAATGGTGGAGACTCATAAGGCAAGATTGGTTCTTGAAAATGATGATTTAGGTTTAAATCTTATGCCACCTTCTCCTTGTTGACTCTTTCTTTGTAGTGTTGGAAAGAATTATTGATCAAGAAATCTTGTTTAGTTCAGTTAGAAAATATAATTTTAGTTATCTTACTTACTAGAGTTACTATATCTTTTAACAGTATTATTTCTTTTTGTGTGATTGATGTGTTTTAATTGTATGTTTTGGTTTGGATCCCGGCGATTTGACCTAGCTCGAAATAAGCTCATTAGAAAGTCGGCTCATTTGTAAACAAGTTGTGCCCGAGCCAAGGTAAACTGGCTAGCTAGTTGGCTAGCATTATATAAATTATAACTCAAAAGTTGCAACTTTTAATATGTTAGTAATGTGTATGTCAAATATTTAAGTTTTGTTTTTATGTATATTGATACGTGTAAAGGACAAATTTAAAAAAAAAATAAAAAAAAACAAGCGAGCTTTTTACAAACTAAGTTCGTGTTTAAAACTTCAGTTAATTTGTTTAAAACTTCAGTTAATTTGTTGTAATAAATGATCAAACCGAGCCCGACCTCAAGCTAGCTCGGTTCATTTAAAAACAAAGTTTCCAAGCACATGAATTAGTATGATCACAAGAAAATCTACAAGCAATCACAATACTAAAACATCATGATGTATACAAATTATATTATACTTACTCTCTTTATTTATTTATTTATCTATTTATTTATTTATTTATTTATTTATATATTTATTTATTTATTGCATTTGAACTGATAATGATCATAATATCCTGTGGGACTATGAGGGCAATAATTATTTGGACTCGACTACCAATCTCATGTTCTTCTTTTCAGCATTTCTTTCTGGGATAAGATGCGCCTTTAAGTGATGTCTTCTGTGCAGAAGAGTGAAAGAGAGAAGAACATAAAGACTTCTCATAAGATTCGTGCATGTTCAGTGGATATTTACACTTTAACCACTGAATCATCTATGATACTTTGTAGCATACTTGTAGTTTAAAAAGTTGTAAACTTTAAAACTTGAAATAATCATTGAATCTATTTTCAGAAAAAATCATTTGACTTGGTGAAAAAGGGGGTCATCATCATCATTATCATTATATATATGTGATTAAACTTAACTAACATGTAACAAACTATTGTTAATAATAATAATAAGGATTAAACAATTGAAAATATATATTATTTATAGTGTTTCTGAGATATGTATGAGTCATTCCATGTGGATAAAGAAGACAAGTTGAATAAAATAGAAATGATTTCAGAAAGTAGTAAAATAGAAGGGGAGTTTGAGTTGTTCTATGAAAGTGAAGCATGGGAGAAAATATAGTCTAAAAAATGTTGGGTTTGAAAGGTTCCAATCGATCCATAGGACCATAAGTTCATAACACTTCTCTTCCTTGTTTCTTCTTCTGACCACCAAAAGTTAAAATAAATAAATAAATAAATAAATAAAATATAAAAAAATTGCATTTTCTTCATCTTCTCTATCATTGGTTCCCATTTTACATTCTTTAAATACACCGTGCACAATTTATAACTTCATCCCAAAGTGGGGTGAATATGGAAGAAATTTCAACCTTGGTAAAGTACTAAGCATCATTTTTTGTTAATTGTATCAAAAAGGTCATTTAAATTTCCTTTTATTAGTTATCTATTATAATGTTTTGATTGTCACGTGCGCAACACAAGCTTCAATTTACCGATTTTGTTGTTTAGTATTACAATGTACCATGAGTTTTCCAATAACGACAACTAAGAGTTTAAAAGTTACTAAAAAATTGATATTTTTAACCGAAAATCATGTCGTAGGTAGCCTTTGGCAACCGGTTTGCGACCAGATCTTATAGTCGGTCGCAAATATCATTAATAATCGTCCCATCTTTTTTTAAAGGCAAACTAAGATACTATTATATACATTTATCTTATTTTATAGGATTTATACCATTCACCCTTTAATAGAGAAAAGCATCTCATCACTTAAAATTGACAAGTCTTCAAGTATATATCAACCATGTTTTATGTTTGTTAAATCATAGTTATTTTATAAGGGAAGAATATCATAACATATAATAAATTCTGAGTACATATATCATGCTTTTCACGAAAAACAAATTGTTGTTGTTTTTTATATTTTTTTATTATATAGAGAGAAAGAAACGAAAGAAATCTTGGTCGTCAACAGTAATGATTTCAATCTTAAAAAGAAACCCTAACCCTAGTTTGACATACCTACTTGGTAAGCTAAGCTTCCTCAATTCTTTACTTATTTCAATGTGCCACGTGGATGATGCATATGAGGTGGAGGATACGTCTCTTCCAAACTGGTGAGATTGTGAGTATCAGTCGTATATTACAGTAGATCCCTTTACAACTCATATACTAACAGATTTGCCCCCTCAGCTTTTACCAAATAACATATTCCTGCCTGCTTTTTAATATATTCAAAGTGAAGGCATACTTTTTGAATGTGAAACAAATAGTAGTTGACTGTATAAATTTGTGTCTTTACATCATAACTTTTCACAAGTTAAAAGAGTATTAATAATTATAAAAACACATATAAATGCACCCACTTAGTTGTAATAAGGCGTACCCACTCTAAAGGGAAATGGTAGTTCTCCCTATAAAAAAAATTAATGTTATCTTTTTAGACGAAATTCTTAATATTTCTTTATAAAAGTTTGGCTAATTAATAGACGAAATTCTTAATATGTCTTTATAAAAGTTTGGCTAATTAAATATGTCGATTGCCCCCTAATAGAAAAATGATTGGGTTCGGTAGATGTCAATTCGTACTTGTTAAATAATTTAGGTTGTTCAAAAACATTTTAACATTGTAAATTTTTTACATTTATTTTTCATAATAACATAATTTTATGCTAAATATTTGTTAATTCTAAAACCGTAATATTTAAAATATATATTTTAAAACTACAAGTTAAGCAATAGCTAAATTAAATATTAAAATTTCAAAATTAAGAAAATAAACAATGCATTGTTTTAAAAAATAGCTTAAACTATTATAAACCTAAATACAATTTTTGTTTAAGAGACCATGTATCTTCCACTGTACTTATTAAAGTGTATGATCGATGTAAATTTTTAAAAACTTTCGATTTAACGTTTAAACACTACTGTGCATCCATGTTCATAAGTTGGTGCTTATTTCTCATTATCATCGTCGTCATCATTGGACCAATTAGGTATGGCATGACTTTCATTCTTTACAATCATATAATGTGGTATAACGCATGCATATATTGTATCGCTAATTGCTTTCAAGTTCCAAGCTCTCGTTGGACCTTGCACAATTCCCCACAGAGCTTGTTGTTCATGTGATTCAACTAACTCATAATGATGGAAACAAAAGGTTCACCTTCTTTAGTTAAAGTGAAATGATTACTGCCGATATTAATAGAATTCATAATGTAAACTCTCAAAAGTGCTTCATATGACGTCTATAGGAATTACACTTCTCACAATACAAAAAATGTTCCTAACCCCCAGCCCCCTCTCCACATAATCCATTTTAAGTGTTATTGCTCAAAAAAGACTTTATTTCACACCATGCACATATCTTCCCTCTCTCCTCCACGTGTGCTCAGAAACAACCCAAGAATGAGTATTATATATGCCCTTAAAAATAATTTATCTCTTAAGCTTCGCAATTTTAGTTATTAGTCAATGAATTTTTGAAATTATGATGGGTAGCAACGCGCGCAATAATAGTTAACGATAATACATGATCATTGCATTCTAATGGTCGATTTCCTAGTAGAGGACGTAGATAAGTTGTTTCTTAAGTATTTATCTATTTTCCTCAAAATTTTACGTGTAATATGTTGGGAAACATAATTTGTGGAATGCCATTTCCTTTCCAACCACAATGCACATTGTAAATCTAGGAGTATTGGAACATCTGTATTGAAAGGTTTTTGATCCAAGAACTGTTTATGTGGAAGACAAAAATTTATATGTTGCTTGTGTGGAAGAGAGAGAGAGTAGGGGTGTTTGGTCCTTGGCTAACGACTAGATTTTGGACATAATGTGAGAAGGAATTGGAAAGAAAAGTATGTTATTTATTTATTTATATTTTTTTTTGAGGTTCAAGATCCCTTATATTGTTAAAGGCAGCTTTTCGAACATTTGACGTGGAATGGGCTATCACCCCTTGCAATGCGGATGCGTTTATCAAATTTACATAATAAAGTTAAGGGAAAATTACCAAAATAGACACACTTTTTCAACTTTATAAAGTGTTTAGACCAACCATAAAGAGACGCCTAAGTTTCAGCCGTTACTTTTTGGCACAAAAATTCATGTTTAGCTACTAATTTTTGTTTAGCCGACAAGATAATATTAGTCGTGGTGTATTTTGGAAAATGTTAAAATTCTATGTCTGTTTTAAAAAGTAAAGGTTGACATTGTCTATATTTGTAATTTTCTCTAAAGTTAGATGCGGGTGAGAGGAGGATCATAAGTTCACACTTTAAGAAAAACAAAAATGTACATATACAAGTTGTCCATCATCTATAAACATACGGATCACCAAGGGTAAAAGATGCTTTTTTGGAAGAGGAGAAGTGATTTTAGTGTTGCATTGCTTACGACACACTAGTTTTGAAATCCGTGAAAGAAAAAGAGAGATACCAACTTTTATTAGGGTTTCTTGCTCTTTTTACTCTCTTTATTGACATTTTATTCCTTAGGAGTCACTTTATTGACAAATTAAAGCATACTTTTTAGAATAATATTTGTTGAAAACAGGATGTAAAATAACATAAAGGTGTGCTTTAGTAGAAGGTGGCAGAGTCTCTTTCTGTTATGCCCTATAATATTCAAATTTTTGTATGGAATCATCGATCTTGTTCTTGTGTTGTGTGATTCCTTGATTTATGGGCATTTGGTTTTTTATCGTTTGGTGTTTCCTAGATATGCGGTTTTTCCTTTTGTTCTCCTTTTTCCTCGATAAGTAAAGCTTACTAGTTTCCATAGTGCTCAACTTTGATCATAAAATAACCTCTTCTTTTAGTGATGAGAAACATGTTTTCTTTTTATTGCACAAAAGCCTAAGCAGAAACAATTATACGGAAGCTCTTGGAGTGATTATCCAATTTAACCAAAGATTTGGAGAAATCATGTATCTTTAAGGAAAGGAAGGTTAGATAGCATCATGCAGTTGTACCATGGACACCACCTAGTTTTAAGTTACTATATATTCACCACTTTCCTTTGTTTATCTATACAACACCACTTACAAACCAATTATATTATATTATATTATATATACTAAAAATATACATATACATTAACTTCACATGGTTTAATATTTTTGTTTTTTTGGTTTTTAGTATATTTTTGTTTTTCCAACCTTTAATTTTCAACATTTAGTATTACCATTTACGACCCTTCAACTTTCTAAAACTTCATAATCATTTTTTTACGTGTTTATTTTAATGTACGTGTCATCTTTGAAAATAGGTAGAGTCAAATATAATATGTTTTTTATTTTTTTATGTACGTTTTCAGTTTTTTTTACGTTTTGACATAAATTTTGTTTTAAACAAGTCAGGTTAAATATAATACATTTCCCTTAGATTGTAATTTCACAACGCGCGGGTACCATTTTTAACGTAAAAACATAATTTTGTGTTTATTTTTATGTATATGCCGGTATAAGTTTAAGTTGATGTTCGACGTAAATTTCTTTCGCAAATAAGTTAGGTCAAATATAATACATTTTCGTGCTTATTTTTATATACGTCGTCAGTTTATCTAGGTTTTGACGTAACTTTTGTTCAGAAACGATTTGGGTCTTGACGGTACAAATTCGAGTTACTTTACATTTGGACCCGCCACAACGCACGAGGAAATTTACTAATTAAAGCATAATGAACTAAACATACATGGATACGGAGCTAAAAGAATTAGCACTCTCTGTTTTTCGAACAACTAGCAGACTCTTCTTGTACTAGCTAGAGACAGGCATACAAAACGGAAAGAGGCGTAAATACAAGAGCATAACGTAGGTTATGTTTAGAGTTACAAGATCCATAATGATAAGGAGATGGTCTAAGAGTTAACAGACTTTTATTTGGGCCAGCTAGATACTAGATAAGAGGAAACAAGGCGTAAAAGACTCAAACTTTATTTGCATAACTTGAGTTATGGGCCTACAACCAGGGGACGAAAAGATCTTGATGAGTCAGATAATGTGGCAAACAACCATAGGTGGTTTGAATTAGCAGTCAAACTTAATTTTCTTGATTTAAGGTTTTGATTTCGTCAAGATTTTTCTCCAAATAAATATTTAAAATTAGTATTTTCTTTTTAATTTGTAGTTTCGACATCCCAATAAAAAAGCACCTCATTTAATGATTTTATACATTAAGTTTTCAATCTAATTTCTTAAAGAAATATTATCGTCTTATCTTTTGTGCCTCCCTTTACATCATAGAAGTAGTGGATCCAAAAATATCAACGGGCCGGTTGATATCCAGTTGTCGGACCCGAATTTCACTATTAATTAGGACGTCGATTGTGAATAATACGATTTTCTCCAATATTTATAGCTTACACTTATTTTATTTTATATGTAAAAGCATGTGAATCTATGATTTGATGATTTTTTGGATGTCTATATAGGAAGTTAATTTCTGTGATTAGGGAGTGAGTTTCATTTTCCAGTTTTTGTGTCATTTTCACAAACATGACTTATAACTAAGCTCATATCAACTCCCTCATGGTCTAAATTATAAGGTTGATTAGTTGAGAAACCATGTGACTTAAAATTAAGAGTAAACTGTCATTTTGGTCCCTGAGGTTTGGGCAGTTTTATCACTTTAGTCCAAATCTTAAACCTATTGCATCTGGGTCCCTGTGGTTTCACTTTTATTGCCATTTTGGTCCAAAAATGAAATCATATCAGATTTCTAAAAAAAACCTGATTTTTTTATCCTTTTTTTCAAGGACAAAATGGTCATTTTACTGCAAAATGACAGTTTACTCTTAATAATAAATTATAATAAAACAAAAATGATAAAATTACCCATGTGAAAAAGGACAAAACTTGAGGGTTTAATTAGGGGAATCTGGTCTGATTTCACTTTTGGACCAAAATGGCAACAAAAATGAAATCACGGGGACCCAGATACAAAAAGTTTAAGATTTGGACTAAAGTGACAAAACTGGCCAAAGTTCAAGGACCAAAATGGCAGTTTACTCTAAAATTAAAAATGATTGGGCCGGTCGCTTAGAAGGAAGAAAATTAAAATCAGATGGGCTGCAGTTTTTATTCTGTGTCATTCTTTTGGACAGTAATTGTAATTATTGGGCTACCAGTTTGATGATTTGGTGAATATGGGCTACAATTTTTTATGAAAAATGTTTAGACCAATTTTCATATTTGTTTAAAAAAAACAAAATAACGTCAATACTCAATATAATAACAACACTTGTTCAGAAAACTAAAAGTCCGTAAAAATGAGAACTTGTCTCGCATCAACCATGAAAATCTTTCGTGAAATTTTTCAAAATGTTGGTAGTTTCCAAAAGATCAAAAAATAACGTTGAGCAATAGAAAAACTTTCATGGATTAAATAATTAATAAATTAACAATAATATAAGGTATTGGTCGTTGCATGCATTGACGGATTCTGAACTTAGTTTTTTGAAAAACCAGGGGGTGGTGGTTAGAGATGGGCATAATCGGGTTTTTCTAGTACCCGGAACTGATTCCAAACCGAACCCAGTTCCATTTGGTTGACAATGGAACCGGGTTTTATGTGGAACCGGGTCCGGTTCCTACCCGGGTTTACACAACAGAATCTGAAACCGTTTGGAACCAGCTACGGGTATTCCAGAACCGGGTACAGGTACTGTCTGGAACGGTTACGGGTACAATGGGGAACCGGGGAACCGGTCATGTGGAGATGTTTATTATGTTTAATTTTTATTAACGTTTAATGAGTTTAGTAAATTTAATGTTTTTTTATTCATTGGTAATATATTAGTTACATTAAAAACATTAATAAAACTACTTATTAGGAACCGGGACCGGGTATGGGTGGGACCGGGTACGACCCGATTAAAATTAAAAAAATGGAACCGAGTAGGAACCATCGGGTATTTTAAACCCGGAACCGGTTCTACTTTATGTCGGGTAGGAACTGAAACCTGGTCCAGTTCGGTTCTACCGGGTCGGGTTTGGAACCTGTTATTATGCCCATCTCTAGTGGTGGTGGGGTGTGTGTGTGGGGGGGGGGGGGGGCAGCTCAATACATATAATTTTTTTTCTTTTGAAAATTTTCAATAAAATTTACACTATTAAGCGAAAAAAAAACAGGGAGGAAGGGACCACTGGCCTAAGTAAAGCTCCGCCCATGGTTGCAGGATCATCTGGATTAACCAAAACTGGAACCGTTTGGAACCAGGTACGGGTATTCCAGAACCGGGTACGGGTACTGTCTGGAACCGGTTACGGGTACAATGGGGAACCGGTCATGTGGAGATGTTTATTATGTTTAATTTTTATTAATGTTTAATGAGTTTAGTAAATTTAATGTTTTTTAATTCATTGAAAATATATTAGTTACATTAAAAACACTAATAAAACTACTTATTAGGAACCGGGACCGGGTATGGGTGGAACCGGGTACGACCCGATTAAAATTAAAAAATGTGGAACCGAGTAGGAACCATCGGGTATTTTAAACCCGGAACCGGTTCTACTTGATGTCGGGTAGGAACTGAAACCGGGTCCAGTTCGGTTCTACCGGGTCGGGTTTGGAACCTGTTATTATGCCCATCTCTAGTGGTGGTGGGGTGTGTGTGTGTGGGGGGGGGGGGGGGGGGGGCAGCTCAATACATATAATTTTTTTTCTTTTGAAAATTTTCAATAAAATTTACACTATTAAGCGAAAAAAAAACAGGTAGGCAGGGACCACTGGCCTAAGTAAAGCTCCGCCCATGGTTGCAGGATCATCTGGATTAACCAAAACTGGAACCGTTTGGAACCAGGTACGGGGATTCCAGAACCGGGTACGGGTACTGTCTGGAACCGGTTACGGGTACAATGGGGAACCGGTCATGTGGAGATGTTTATTATGTTTAATTTTTATTAATGTTTAATGAGTTTAGTAAATTTAATGTTTTTTTTATTCATTGAAAATATATTAGTTACATTAAAAACATTAATAAAACTACTTATTAGGAACCGGGACCGGGTATGGGTGGAACCGGGTACGACCCGATTAAAATTAAAAAATGTGGAACCGAGTAGGAACCATCGGGTATTTTAAACCCGGAACCGGTTCTACTTTATGTCGGGTAGGAACTGAAACCGGGTCCAGTTCGGTTCTACCGGGTAGGGTTTGGAACCTGTTATTATGCCAATCTCTAGTGGTGGTGGGGTGTGTGGGGGGGGGGGGGGGCAGCTCAATACATATAATTTTTTTTCTTTTGAAAATTTTCAATAAAATTTACACTATTAAGCGAAAAAAAAAAAAAGGGAGGCAGGGACCACTGGCCTAAGTAAAGCTCCGCCCATGGTTGCAAGATCATCTGGATCAACCAAATCAAAAACATTGATGTCTTTTATTGACTTTAAACTCGTACTACTGTATCGATTAAGCTTCAACGTTAGGTGAGGATAAAAACGTTTACGTGTACCAAAAGTTTAGAACTCTAAAATATATACAGAGTAGATTGAGTAAAAGTATCCTATAAATATGAAAAATAAAACTTTTATAGTGAAAGTCTAATACTTTTCACGAAATAGAGTTGGAAATCGACAATGCTTTGTAAAATTACCACTATATTAGATAGAAGCACTTGTTGATCTTTGCCCAAGTGTAATAGGGGAGGTGGGGGGGGCAGCTCAATACATATAATTTTTTTCTTTTAAAAATTTTCAATAAAATTTACACTATTAAGCGAAAAAAAACAGGAAGGCAGGGACCACTGGCCTAAGTAAAGCTCCGCCCATGGTTGCAGGATCATCTGGATTAACCAAATCATAAACATTGATGTCTTTTATTGACTTTAAACTCGTACTTCTGTATCGATTAAGCTTCAACGTTAGGTGAGGATAAAAACGTTTACGTGTACCAAAAGTTTAGAACTCTAAATATATACGAGTAGATTGAGTAAAAGTATCCTATAAATATGAAAAATAAAACTTTTATAGTGAAAGTCTAATACTTTTCACGAAATAGAGTTGGAAATCGACAATGCTTTGTAAAATTCCACTATATTAGATAGAAGCACTTGTTGATCTTTGCCAAGTGTAATAGGGGGGGGGGGAGTCAACATATAATTTTTCTTTTAAATTCATAATCACTATAGCGAAAAAAAAGGGAGGAGGGACCACTGCTAGTAAAGCTCCGCCATGGTTGAGGATCATCTGGATTAACAAATCATAAACATTGATGTCTTTATTGATTAAGTACTGTATGTAGCTCACTAGGTGAGGATAAAAAGTTTGGTACAAAAGTTTGAACTCTAAAATATATAAGTAATTGAGAAAAGTATCCTATAAATGAAATAAACTTTTATTGAAAGTCAATACTTTCCGAAATAGAGTTGGAAATCGACATCTTTGTAAAATTCCACTATATTAGATAGAAGCACTTGTTGTCTTTGCCAAGTGTAAAGGGGGGGGGGGGGGGAGCTCAATACATTTAATTTTTTTTCTTTTAAAAATTTTCAATAAAATTTACACTATTAAGCGAAAAAAAACAGGGAGGCAGGGACCACTGGCCTAAGTAAAGCTCCGCCCATGGTTGCAGGATCATCTGGATTAACCAAATCATAAACATTGATGTTTTTATTGACTTTAAACTGTACTTCTGTATCGATTAAGCTCAACGTTAGGTGAGGATAAAAACGTTTACGTGTACCAAAAGTTTAGAACTCTAAAATATATACGGAGTAGATTGAGTAAAAGTATCCTATAAATATGAAAAATAAAACTTTTATAGTGAAAGTCTAATACTTTTCACGAAATAGAGTTGGAAATCGACAATGCTTTGTAAAATTCCCACTATATTAGATAGAAGCACTTGTTGATCTTTGCCCAAGTGTAATAGGGGGGGGGGGGACAGCTCAATACATATAATTTTTTTCCTTTTAAAAATTTTCAATAAAATTCACACTATTAAGCGAAAAAAAAACAGGGAGGCAGGGACCACTGGCCTAAGTAAAGCTCCGCCCATGGTTGCAGGATCATCTAGATTAACCAAATCATAAACATTGATGTCTTTTATTGACTTTAAACTTGTACTTCTGTATCGATTAAGCGTCAACGTTAGGTGAGGAGAAAAACGTTTACGTGTACCAAAAGTTTAGAACTCTAAAATATATACGGAGTAGATTGAGTAAAAGTATCCTATAAATATGAAAAATTAAACTTTTATAGTGAAAGTCTAATACTTTTCACGAAATAGAGTTGGAAATCGACAATGCTTTGTAAAATTCCCACTATATTAGATAGAAGCACTTGTTGATCTTTGCCCAAGTGTAATAGGGGGGGGGGGGGGGACAGCTCAATACATATAATTTTTTTCCTTTTAAAAATTTTTAATAAAATTCACACTATTAAGCGAAAAAAAAAACAGGGAGGCAGGGACCACTAGCCTAAGTAAAGCTCCGCCCATGGTTGTAGGATCATCTGGATTAACCAAATCATAAACATTGATGTCTTTTATTGACTTTAAACTCGTACTTCTGTATCGATTAAGCTTCAACGTTAGGTGAGGATAAAAACGTTTACGTGTACCAAAAGTTTAGAACTCTAAAATATATACGGAGTAGATTGAGTAAAAGTATCCTATAAATATGAAAAAAAAACTTTTATAGTGAAAGTCTAATACTTTTCACGAAATAGAGTTGGAAATCGACAATGCTTTGTAAAATTCACACTATATTAGATAGAAGCACTTGTTGATCTTTGCTCAAGTGTAATAAGGGGGGGGGGGGGGGGCAGCTCAATACATTTAATTTTTTTTCTTTTAAAAATTTTCAATAAAATTTACACTATTAAGCGAAAAAAACAGGGAGGCAGGGACCACTGGCCTAAGTAAAGCTCCGCCCATGGTTGCAGGATCATCTAGATTAACCAAATCATAAACATTGATGTCTTTTATTGACTTTAAACTTGTACTTCTGTATCGATTAAGCGTCAACGTTAGGTGAGGAGAAAAAACGTTTACGTGTACCAAAAGTTTAGAACTCTAAAATATATACGGAGTAGATTGAGTAAAAGTATCCTATAAATATGAAAAATAAAACTTTTATAGTGAAAGTCTAATACTTTTCACGAAATAGAGTTGGAAATCGACAATGCTTTGTAAAATTCACACTATATTAGATAGAAGCACTTGTTGATCTTTGCTCAAGTGTAATAAGGGGGGGGGGGGGGGGGGGGCAGCTCAATACATTTAATTTTTTTTCTTTTAAAAATTTTCAATAAAATTTACACTATTAAGCGAAAAAAACAGGGAGGCAGGGACCACTGGCCTAAGTAAAGCTCCGCCCATGGTTGCAGGATCATCTAGATTAACCAAATCATAAACATTGATGTCTTTTATTGACTTTAAACTTGTACTTCTGTATCGATTAAGCGTCAACGTTAGGTGAGGAGAAAAACGTTTACGTGTACCAAAAGTTTAGAACTCTAAAATATATACGGAGTAGATTGAGTAAAAGTATCCTATAAATATGAAAAATTAAACTTTTATAGTGAAAGTCTAATACTTTTCACGAAATAGAGTTGGAAATCGACAATGCTTTGTAAAATTCCCACTATATTAGATAGAAGCACTTGTTGATCTTTGCCCAAGTGTAATAGGGGGGGGGGGGGGCAGCTCAATACATATAATTTTTTTCTTTTAAAAATTTTCAATAAAATTTACACTATTAAGCGAAAAAAATAGGGAGGCAGGGACCACTGGCCTAAGTAAAGCTCCGCCCATTGTTGCAGGATCATCTGGATTAACCAAATCATAAACATTGATGTCTTTTATTGACTTTAAACTCGTACTTCTGTATCGATTAAGCTTCAACGTTAGGTGAGGATAAAAACGTTTACGTGTACCAAAAGTTTAGAACTCTAAGATATATACGGAGTAGATTGAGTAAAAGTATCCTATAAATATGAAAAATAAAACTTTTATAGTGAAAGTCTAATACTTTTCACGAAATAGAGTTGGAAATCGACATTGCTTTGTAAAATTCCCACTATATTAGATAGAAGCACTTGTTGATCTTTGCCCAAGAGTAATAGGGGGGGGGGGGGGGGGGGGCAGCTCAATACATATAATTTTTTTTCTTTTAAAAATTTTCAATAAAATTTACACTATTAAGCGAAAAAAAAAAACAGGAAGGCAGGGACCACTAGCCTAAGTAAAGCTCCGCCCATGGTTGTAGGATCATCTGGATTAACCAAATCATAAACATTGATGTCTTTTATTGACTTTAAACTCGTACTTCTGTATCGATTAAGCTTCAACGTTAGGTGAGGATAAAAACGTTTACGTGTACCAAAAGTTTAGAACTCTAAAATATATACGGAGTAGATTGAGTAAAAGTATCCTATAAATATGAAAAATAAAACTTTTATAGTGAAAGTCTAATACTTTTCACGAAATAGAGTTGGAAATCGACAATGCTTTGTAAAATTCCCACTATATTAGATAGAAGCACTTGTTGATCTTTGCCCTAGTGTAATAAGGGGGGGGGGGGGGCAGCTCAATACATTTAATTTTTTTTCTTTTAGAAATTTTCAATAAAATTTACACTATTAAGCGAAAAAAATAGGGAGGCAGGGACCACTGGCCTAAGTAAAGCTCCGCCCATGGTTGCAGGATCATCTAGATTAACCAAATCATAAACATTGATGTCTTTTATTGACTTTAAACTCGTACTTCTGTATCGATTAAGCTTCAACGTTAGGTGAAGATAAAAACGTTTACGTGTACCAAAAGTTTAGAACTCTAAATATATACGGAGTAGATTGAGTAAAAGTATCCTATAAATATGAAAAATAAAACTTTTATAGTGAAAGTCTAATACTTTTCACGAAATAGAGTTGGAAATCGACAATGCTTTGTAAAATTCCCACTATATTAGATAGAAGCACTTGTTGATCTTTGCCCAAGTGTAATAAGGGAGGTCACCAAGAGAATTGTTTGAATGATGATCTTTTATAGTTTGGACAAGAGAGTGAAAAAGAAAACTTTTGGTTAAAAACCGACGAGTGAAGTAAGGTAGATTAATAGATATCTAGTTAAGGGTTATGATATAATAGGAAGTTTTTATCACTAGGAAAGATAGAAAGTAATTTAAAAGTTTACTTTAGAACTCTAAAATATATACGAAGTAGATTGAGTAAAAGTATCCTATAAATATGAAAAATAAAACTTTTATAGTGAAAGTCTAATACTTTTCACGAAATAGAGTTGGAAATCGACAATGCTTTGTAAAATTCCCACTATATTAGATAGAAGCACTTGTTGATCTTTGCCCAAGTGTAATAAGGGAGGTCACCAAGAGAATTGTTTGAATGATGATCTTTTATAGTTTGGACAAGATAGTGAAAAAGAAAACTTTTGGTTAAAAACCGATGAGTGAAGTAAGGTAGATTAATAGATATCTAGTTAAGGTTGGTTAAAAACCGACGAGTGAAGTAAGGTAGATTAATAGATATCTAGTTAAGGGTTATGATATAATAGGAAGTTTTTATCACTAGGAAAGATAGAAAGTAATTTAAAAGTTTACTTTAGAACTCTAAAATATATACGAAGTAGATTGAGTAAAAGTATCCTATAAATATGAAAAATAAAACTTTTATAGTGAAAGTCTAATACTTTTCACGAAATAGAGTTGGAAATCGACAATGCTTTGTAAAATTCCCACTATATTAGATAGAAGCACTTGTTGATCTTTGCCCAAGTGTAATAAGGGAGGTCACCAAGAGAATTGTTTGAATGATGATCTTTTATAGTTTGGACAAGATAGTGAAAAAGAAAACTTTTGGTTAAAAACCGATGAGTGAAGTAAGGTAGATTAATAGATATCTAGTTAAGGTTGGTTAAAAACCGACGAGTGAAGTAAGGTAGATTAATAGATATCTAGTTAAGGGTTATGATATAATAGGAAATTTTTATCACTAGGAAAGATAAGAAGTAATCTTGTCTATTCATTTAGTAATCAAGGGTTAAGTTAAATAAATTAAATTGAATCAAAAAGAGGAGGCGCGTGGTTTTTTAGGGGCATTCTAGTTAATCCAAAACAATAGTTTCTCTCTCCTCCAATTCCCCTTCATTTTTAAACGTTAATAACTCTTTCATACGACGTTATTTTTTTATAAAAATTGCACACGAGTTATACTAAATTCCGGTTCCAATTTGCAACCCCCCCCCTTGCGCACCCGCGTGTAGGACTTATTGTAAAACATGTCATAAAGTTATGTTGGTTATGCAAATGTTTCACCTTATAAATAAACTTATACTTTGTCTCCACACCAATGTGGGACAAGTGGTTTACCATTTTGGACATCCATTCAAACACACTTAATTTCCAACATCATTATTATATAGTTTCATTTTAAGTTCAACAAACCATCATAAAACACAATGGACTAAAAAACATAAAAAAATGTATTTTTTCTAAAAGGCAATGGACAAAAAAAAAACAAAAGACAATGCTTTTTTTTTAATCTAAAAAGCAATGAATTAAAACACAAAACAAAGTTTATTTCTAAAACGCAATTGACTAAAAATATAAAAGAAAGTGTACTTTCTAAAACGCAATTATAAAAAAAACAATGTTTTTATTATTTTGTAAAACGCAATGGGCAAAAAACACCCAAAAATATGTTTTTTCATTCTTTTGTAAAACGCAATAAATAAAAACCTGTGTTTTCATTATTTTATAAAACGCAATTGACAAAAACACCCATAAAGTGTGTTTTTTTCATTCTTTTGTAAAACATAATTTTAAATCAAAGTCTAAACTGAAAGGTATTTTGCAATTTTTCTTTGAGACATTTTGTCAAAAACCTGGTGTGCAACTTTTTATTAATGATTTCTCAATGAAATTGGAACTAATGATGTTGCCCAAACGCATGAATACATCAAGAGAAAAGAGTAGAATCAGAGATATCTTCACTTTGAATTCAAAAATGTTTGAGAAATTTGAGAAGAGGAGTACCTGTTTTTAACAGAAATCTCATGTTCCATCGCATCATGTTAAATTGAAAAAAAACGAGAACTTATAGAAACATAAACGGGGTTTTCTTCAAAGAAATCGAAGAACACGTTGATGTGTTGTTCATTGATGGAAAATTGCCATGTGAGATAATTCTAGAGAAAAAACGGAATGAAATTTGAAGATGGTGGGAATTTGAAATTTAATTGGTTTTGAAGAGAAGGGAAATAGAAAGAATAAATCAAGAAGAATGATAAAAATACTTACCTTTCCCACTTGTATTTCCTCTTTTCCAAATGGACAGCTAAGATTACTTCATATGCTTTCTACCCAAAACATACTTCCTATTCGATCCTCTCCCATCTAATTAAACCACTATACATCCTCTTGCCGTGTGGTATCATCTCTCTCAAATGATCATGGAGGATGCACCTAGGTGGTCCTGATAGGGTTTGTTCGCACCCCACTAAAAAAAATTAGTATACATACCTAATTAGTATACATGTAATCTAATTCTGAAAGACCCAAAAAAAGGTTTGACAACAAACCCAGTAATATTTTATATAACATTTTAAAATTTTAAAAAATATAAACCCTATTAAAAAAATTATAAACCCAATAACTATTAAACAGTTAAGCCATTATTCTAATAGCTATTATAAACCCAATTACCAAAATACCCGATATCAATAAGCTCAGTGTTCCATTGGACCAACCATTGAACGATTAACCTAATAATGATGAATAAGCAAATTCAGTTAGTTCAATCACTCAGTAAGACCGTGGGGCGTGGTTTAAAGCCCCTAGGGGTTTATAGTGTCATGTCAGAGCCACGTATGCACCACGTAAGCGAGGGGTTTTATCGTTAACTTGCACAGTATGGTTCAAAGCCCCTATTAAAAAAAAACAAAAATAAAGAGAAAAAACTTATTGGTTGAAAACAATAGGTCCCACCTGCAGTTTCTATTAGCGCTCGTTAGCGGGATGAAGCCCTCTCAATGCCCCCCCCCCCCCCGGCGCCCAGAGGGTGGCTATGGGGCGCTAAAGGGTGCTATTCTTGCTGAAATAATCTCCTATTTGAAATAATCGCGCTATTTGGTCAGACACGACAATTGAAATAATCTCCTACGCGATTAATGGGCAATCAAAATTAGCAATTTATTAATAAGTTTTGATTTGATTGATTGCCCTAACACAAGGGAGTGACAACGTACGTTCACCCTTACAACTAATAAGACTAACTGCCCCATAATTGGATAAAGAAGATGGGATCATGAATCTTTGGGTTTAGTGTCAAAAGAATAACAATGTTCTCATATTCTACTATTTGTAAAATCGGCCGTTTTATAGGTTTAGTGGGTTCAAATCCTTACATGTAGAGGTTGATAGATGGTTTAAGAGTATATATTTTTATATGAAATAAGAAATATGATAGAGAGGAGTTAGTAGAATCAGTAATGATTAAAAAAGATATTTAGCATTTTGAATCTTGATACTACACTACTGACAAAATTTATTAGTTTACTATGGAGTCAAAGGTAGCTCGTCTCCAAAAACCATTGGGTTCTTAATGTAACGCTTCATGTTTTCATACTTTCCTTATTTAGAAAACGTATTTCGTACTCCTATTTTTTAGAAACTTACACCCATAATCTTTCCCAAACTCGTAGTCCAAGACCTTGATCTTAGCAAACCTCCTATTTTATACATGCGCGTTTTACATACAGTCAGTCATAGAATACGCGTCTCCTCACAAATCGATACTTATTATACGTACAAATACACGTACATACAGTCTCGGTACTCGATTTATACTTACACACACTTAATATAATTGAAAACATGTTAGAAATGCAAGTTTATGCATGCAATGATGAAATATACCAAGTTCACGGGCCAAAATGTGATAAAATAAACTTATGTCAGACTCAGGAGGCACTGCGTCACACGACGCCCTAGTCCCTTGGGCTAGACGTGACGTCTAGCCCCTGAATCCGCGTAAGGTTGTTATCAGCTCATGTATTGGCCAATCTTTCTCACCCAATCAACTAAAACCTTCATTAAACACAAAACCGTACTTCACCATAATAAAACCAAGCCTCCACTCAATCTTTTCACTTTCCAAATCTTCTACTTTCCAAAACACTCTCAAAATGTTGTAATTGCAAGTTATGGTAGAATTCTCTAAGTGCCAAAGTGAGCATCTACATCACTCTTCTTCATGTTTTCTTCATCTTTTCTTCCACTTCAAAGCTTGGAATAGCTCTAGGATTGTTTCCACAAGATTACCATGCTAATCTAAGGTGGAACATCAACATTTTGAGGTCCAAACTTTCTGTTTTGGAAGAATACTTACAAACTTAATTTTATCAAACTTGTGTTTTTCTGATGCAAACTTGTGCGTCTTATGCCATTAATCTAGTCTATGATTAGTGAGCTTAGCCAATGTTGATTCATACAAAACTGGAGGTGTAAATTGCCTCCAAACATTCTGTTTTGTTAGGGTTATTAACCCACAAGTGTTGTAACATCCAAGCTTGTTCTTGTGACAAGACTTGTGCTTTGGTATGAGTGTGATTACTTGGAAGCCTTGGCTATCCTACTTTCAATCCACCACCTAACTTGATGATTTCACCTTGCTATCCTAAGTGGTTTGCTAGACATAAAAGTAACCTAACCTTGTTTAACCGCCGACACTTAGTTAACTCTTTCCATGTCAGAAGTGGATCACCCGGGTTAATGATTACTTGGCTACTTAGTATAGTAAGAAGTTGTATATTTCTTTTCTTATCCATGACCATCCAAATCATCCTAGTGGTGATTTGTGTATTGGTGAATTACACAATAAGGTTAAATGGATGTTTATCATCTCACCTCCATGCTTGACTTATATGACATCTATGATACTTATGATGGACTTAGCTTAGAACTATATTATATAACTATATATGTATAAATATATTAATACATAACCGAACCCATAAATGTTAATTGACATGATTACTTGTCACGGTAGTAAGTTATATTATCTAAGTCTTAAACACATCGTTTCGATTCTAACGGGTAATTTAACCCATGAAATCACATCAACCCAAAAGGGACTTACAGTGTCAAGAATGAGTGTTTAAGTCTAGATAATTACTTTCTTATAAACATACTTTTGTACTTTAAACTCCAAATCCGAACCCTCTGTTAACATTTTCCTAAACTCTAACCACCCGAACACCTTCATTATCCTATTCTCATCAACTCATCAAAACACAGATAATCGGGAAGCTTTGCAAAACTGTGAGTGTACTTGAACCCATTTCCGTTTATAAACTTTGGGTGCAACATGTTTAACTATACAAATCACATTTCACATTTAAACTTGTTATAATCACATTCTATCCATTTAAACATGATACTTGTATTATTCTTGTTATCACATGCTATGTATACTTGTGTTCATATGCTCATTAACTTTGCTAGCCTCCCTTGACAATTATATAGCTATAGGATTAACGCACCACCCGTATTCTTGTGGTATTGTTAAGTAAACTATTTTACACCTTTTCATTTCGGTGACAATGGTAAGCACGATTGCGTTAGAATTTGGTTTGACATATAGTTAATACATGTTAGTATGATAGTAACATAATATGCAAATTACCATGTTGGATATGAGAAAACTTTTTCACTATTATGCTATGTAACAAAAAATGTATGCTCGCCAATGTTTTTTCTGTTGAACTATACTTTTAAACATGTTGCAGGTTAATGATGATGTTGTCTATGACGAAATCTAGTAGGGAGGACACTAGAAACACATTTAGAAATATTAGATTTTGTTATCTCATTATGTTAAACTTTGTTGTACTTTGACTTTCAAATGTTGTACTTTGTTTTCCCTTGTATTGTATTTGACAATGATGTTCAAAGAAATGAAATCGGTTTTGATTTAAATATTGTCACTAATAGTGTTATGAAGTCTCTTGCAATCTATTTACGCCCGCTCTGATGATTCCACCGCGGTTGGGGTGTGACACTCAAGGGTCCTATTTGAGATATAAAAAGGTCCCTAAAAGTTAAAGTTACATATAATAAAAACTCTTAAAAACCGATGATTTCTATAATAATAAACAATACACTACTATTGTAGCAAAATGATCTATTTAAATAGTTACATGAATCATGCGGCTCTCCTAGCATTTTTTTGAAGCCAAGTCGTTGATCAACTTTTCATAATTAATACTATCTAATATCTCCTTCTTGAAAACTATCAATGCCCATTAAGTCTTTCTTGAGACATTGTGGCCTGTAAGTAGGACTTCAACAATTTCAATTTTGAGAAACTTCTTTCTGTAGATGCCACTATAATCGGAATCGTCAATAAGACTCCATATGCAGTTGATACATTAGGAAAATAACCAACTTTCTTCACATATTTTAAAGCATCAAAATAGGGGTACTTCCACAAGGTAAAAATTGTTCCATCAACTTCAAATTCGTGTAAAAGTTCTTTAGCATCAAGATCTTACGTTATTTTATACTTCAATGCATCTTGAAAAAACATTACAACATTTCAAAATAGTTTTTGGTACAAGTTTCTTCAACTCTTTAGGAAACAAGAAACCAAATAGTTTTTGGTAGAAGAAACCAGATAGTTTTTGGTACAAGTTGTATTGTTCAAATCTGGTTTCAAGAGAAGTAATCGTTTGATCAACAATACATAAAAAATAATTCACTTTAAAATCCCCTTCAGTTGAAAATAAATTTTCTTGTGAAGTTGAACTCTCATCAAATTATTTTTTCCTTTTAATTGGACGCCTTTAAGGGAGTACCAGATCAACATCCAATTCAATGGCTATTTCCCTAGCTACATCAATCGTCTCAGATAACCCCACTTCTCTAAATTTTATGAAGAATTCAATAAGTTGTTCACCTCTCCAATAGCAACATCAAGAACATATTCTTGGATTGAAACTTTTAGCTCTCCACAATAATCGTGTTAAGTATTCGATACCAAATGACAATTGACAATTGATACCAAGAACTCAAATTAACCAATATCATATGTTGCTAGTGATTTGGCTTCACTTTGAATTATCGGATTTTATCCTTTTCTTTCACTTGAAGAAAAGTTTCTCTTATAATTCTGCCCCAATTTCTAGGATCAATTATATCGAGTGGATTAACCTAGCATCCTCTTCTTCACAATTTGCGGCACTAACGTTCTCTTCTTCAACATTAGAACCAACAACTAAATCCTCTTCTTCAACATTAGCACCAACATTTACATCCTCTCTTCAATATTTAACCCCAATATTAGCATGAACATTAGTTTCATCAACTTGATCATGTTCTTGAGGTTGTTTTTGTAAGAACTTAAGCATATCCCTGCTTGAGACTGTGTTAATTCTTCACTAACTATTTTCCTTTTTCATCTTTCACTACCAGATTGGTGTTTAGGATCCATAGTTTCTAAAAAGCACATATAAAATAATCAATCATAAACCTTAATACATTATAGTAATCATTAATCAAAGTGCAAAATAATCAAGTTTATAGAATATTACCTTGATAAATTGTAGATAGAAAAATAGTCAAATAGTAAGGTGTAATCGCCAAATCGTCTAATCGAGTAATCGACCCTACTCCAGTGCTTGCCTGCTTCATCTTGGATTTCAATTTTCAAAATCAGAATTGAAAAGATACAAAAACTCAAATTAGATGAAGATTTGAAACAAATATTAGAATCAAAACACATTTAGATTTGAATTACTTGCATGCTTGGATTTCAAAATTAGAATAAAAACACGACAAGCCAAACCGTCGTCAAAATCATAATTGCTTCACCTGCTTGGGTTTCAAAATCAAAAGATCGAGTGTCGTTGCGTCACTCATCTACAATCGTAAAGTCCAAACCGTCCAAAACCTATTACGCCATTACCTCACAAAACCTTATGCTCAACCTTTTCTTTTTCTTTCAATTTACTCCAACCCCAAATATCACATTGTCACTGTTGGATTTTAAATGAGAAAGGGCTTTTAGTTTAACTGGATTCATTGGTTCAATTCACGTCGACAAAGTGATAATATGTTTCAACCCCAAGGAGCGAAGCAGAAATCACTCACCAATTTAAATAAATTTTGTGAAGAACATGAGAAGAAATCATGATGGGGGGCTTTAGAGAGCAGGAACATCTCCCTTTGTTTTGGTATTAGATGCAAAATTGTGTTTCTCAGCTTTAGTCCCATGTCGATACTGTCTATTATAAAATTTAGTGAGCCCTATTCCAGTGCACCATATGAACATGCTCTAAATCATAGATCAATGTAAGCTCTTAGAGCACACACTACCCTTTCAACCTTCTTGGCTTTGGGAAACTCAATCCACGTCGACGAAGTTTAGAAGCGAAGTAGAAATCACTCCCCAATTTGAATAAATTTTGTGAAAAGCATGAGAGGAAATCGGGATGTGGGGCTATGGAGAGCAGGAACCCCTTCCTATGTTTTGGTACTAGATGTTAGATTGTGCTTCCCAACTTCAGTCCCAAGTCGATACCGTCTACTATAAAATTCCTCTTTGTAAGTGAAATAATCTAATCTTAAACTAGTGGAATTCCACCCAATACACGGCGGGATTTCGATCGATATCTGTCTCATTCGCTATCAATATGATACTGATACTCGGTATATTCAATAAGTGTTTACATTGATAGAAAATCATAAAATCAAATACCATTACTGTTACCGATGTTCTTCAGACGTTATTGGTTTCGTTCGTCAAGGTATTGGTATGGAACTGGCACTCAATATAACTTACGATCTAAATAAAATAATCTATTGCAAATACATCCCATTTTTCAATGAAACTATACTAGAACGTCAAGAAAACTATAAAAGCAAATACCAGTACCAGTACCGATGTTGTTCGAATGATATCGGTTTTTCTCATCACGACAAAAAAAAATACTACTTATAGTTAGCCTGTTTTATGTCAACAAAAATTACGATACAAATAAAATAATCTAGTGCAAATACATCCCACTTTTCAACGAAACTATATCGGAACGTCAAGAAAACTATAAAAGCAAATATGGGTACCGGTACCGATTTTGTTTGATGGATATCGGTTTGTTTTGTCACGACAAAAAATACTATTTATATTTAGCATGTTTGATGTTAACAAAACAGTTTATCGAAACATGGATAACAATAAACATTTTTGCAACGAAAAAAAGGTAAACTACGTCACTTCATAATAATTTGTAAAGCATTTTAGGGAAATTATACCTATGAGAGGAACCATGTCTTTTAAACTATTATAGTTAAGAAACGATTCCCAATAGAATGTGTGACCTTTTGTTGTTGATCTTTTATCTTCATCGATGGAGCATTAAGAACTTAATTTAGACTTGTGGTTGGAAGAAACCTGCAAAGGATCCTCCCTAGATAGCTCTCTGGATGACAGCTAGCTGAACTTAAGAACCCTTGAGTAGTCGATAGTAATAATAAACGAGACAAAATTAATGTATTGTATATTTTTCTCAATGCAAAATGAAAGAAGACATAATCAATATACAAATGATAGATGATAGCTTTCTAATGTAAAAAAAATCTCAAATCTTAGCTTTCAAAAAGTATATGTTGTCCATAAGAAACTCATCTAAATGTCTTCTCCTTTGTCGATTTGATAATTCAAGGTTACACGTTTTTCCTTTATTTTGGTCAAAAATAAATAAATGTCTTTTCCTTGATTTCAAAACTATCCCTTTTATATGTAGAAAAATACAAGGAAATATAAACCACAAACATGCAATATAAATTTTATTTATATTAAAACACACGCTACATGAATAGACACTAAATATAAATCTATAACTTACTATTATTTTGCAATTTTGCATAACCAATTCAACATTTCAATTTGTTTGCCAAAACCACGATAGAAGACGTGTCATGATCCCTTATAGACTTATATTATCTGTTCACTTTGATTTTCTATTTAAAGTATATATTCCCAATCAAGATTTAAACTTTTCACGATTTATTAAAAACTTGGCAAAACGTATTTGTTTTTTAATGAAATATTGATTTGACCAAAGTATTTTACTTCCCTTTTCGTGTTACGTATAATATAATATTAGTCACGCAACCTTATAATAAGACATGTGGTAGGTTGCCTTTGCTAATTACTCGGATATTGTTGTCTATTTTAAATTAATTCACGTGTATTTCATTTTACAATTTTTTATGAGTTTTGGGAGGGTCCCACTTCTTATCCTTTATGGGCCAACTTATGTTCCTCTCACCAAAAAAACGATCTAATCTAATGTTCCTCTCACTACCAAAAAAGATCTAATCTATAACTTGTGTACGAGTCTTAAGGTTACTGCATGACCCATTAAGTCAACTTCCAATAACCAATACTCATACTTCTAACAATTTTGCATACGAATTATTCGCATACATACCACAACAACTCTCTTCTTCACATCATCACGATTCATACGCTTCCCATGTTACACCCAATTTTTATATTAAATTAAAAGAGAAAAACCAAACCAAAAGTGTGATTGGTTGGATTTTAGAATGGAGCCACCTCTCTCTCTCTATCTCTCTCTCTCTCTCCCATGCGGTATCAATGGCAAACTCACACCACCCATTGCCGAAGATAACTTTCCGATCTCTATTTGTCGCACACCATGGAGTGTTGCTTTCCAAGATGCCCACTTCTTAACCTTTGATAGGCCAACTTATGTTTCTCTCACTACCAAAAATCCAACTATTTTATAACTTTTGTACGAGTCTTAAGGTGACTACATTACCCATTAAGTCGACTTTCAATAACCAAAACTAAAAGTTCTAACAATGTTGTATATGAATTATTCACATACGTATACAGGAAGATAATTTGAGATTCCTTTTCACTTTAAAGAAAAAACTAGAAATTGATACTAATTAAAAGAACAAAATGGTATTAGGGTGGTGGGAGACTGTCATGCCAACATGCCACAACTACTATCTTCTTCACATCAGTATGCTTCGCACGCTTTCCATGCTACAACCAATTTTTATGTTAAATTAAAAGAGAAAATCAAATGAATACTGTGATTGGTTTTATTTTGGAATGGGCCCACCTTTTGCTCTCTGATATTAATGGCAAACCCACACTACCCATTGCCGAAGATAACTTGCTGATCACCATTTGTCTCACACCTTGGAGTGGTGCCTGCCAGGGCCGTTCCAACGCATTCAAAGGCCCGAAGCGAGATTTTTCTTGGGCCCTCTCTAAGCAAATAATGATTTTTTTAGTTCTTTATTAATCAGTTTCTTATATATAAATCGGCTTATAATGTTCGTATTCTGTATTGGCATCTATTACGGCATCCTTATTTTTCAAGACATTCCAATGTTTTTAGATCACGAGTCGTTACGGGTCACAACGAGCCAGTTATGAGATTTTAGGCTTAAAATTTTATAATTATCTAAATCAATCGTGATTATAATCTAGATCACATTCTAACTCCAATTTTGCAAATCAACTTAAGCTCCAGTTCTCTAAATAAAGTTCATGTTAATGTTAACTGTTTTTCATAAGTCACCAATTATAGTCAACATATAACAATTTACAAACTTAAAAGTTTAGCAACAACAGTTGAGGAAAAAAAATACAAATTGCAAAAACAGTTTAAACAAAATTGAGGCAAAAAGAGTGTACCTTCAAGTCTTCAACAATCAACAACTTTGACAAAACATATTAAAGCTTCGATTATGATTTGGCACTTCTATTGAACAACTGAATAGAGCATAACAATCTTTAATTAACAAAAAGCTGAAAAATAGGCCAAAATAGAATCAAAGATGAACACTAATGTATGATGGTAATGATGTAACTCGAAGCCAGAATCAACCGCAAAGTTTGCAGGAAGTAGAGCGCTATTCCGTTGGATGATTGCATTTGCATCCTTCAACGAATGATCTTCCATTCCGCTAATTATGTTGATCTGCCCTAGTTGTTCCCCTTGATTTTGTTGCGGCTTCTGTGTAGTAGAGGAGATGGCCCACCCATTATACGGAATACATTTTCTAAAAATATTAGGCCCTAATATGTGGAGGCCCTAGGCTGTAGCCTAACCTACATACAATAAAGGGCCGGCCCTGGTGCCTGCCAAGATGGTAGCCAAGTGGTTTTGCCAACAATAACCTTAGGCTATAGAGTGTGGTTTAAAGCCCTAGGGGTTTTATTACGTCACGTAAGAGCCACGTGGGCGGCACATAAGCACGGAGCTTTACTGCTAACTTACACGATATGAAATAACGCCCCTTATAAAGCTATTTTTAAACTATATTAAAAGAAATATAATTAAAAAAATGTGAGCGGTTGACTTTAGGTGGGGCCCCTTGATTTCATAACTGGCGCTCGCCAAGAGGTTGGCGGAAGCCATGAATGACGCCCCCTTTAACAAAGGCGGGTGCTAAAAGTGGTGAGGTGACGGGGTGCGTCAAGCCACACCCCGAGCCTTTGTCAATTACACACCACTTTCTTTTTTTTGGGTTTAACAAAAAGTCAAACATCATATCAACCATCTATTTAGTGTATTTTTAAATCCAATTAATTTTTTGAATCCTTAATACATCATATCTAGTAAGTTTTTTACAAATAACTCGTCACAATTATTTACAAAACAATATTTTTTATAAAAGAATATTTTTATGAAATCAGACTTTTTTATAAGAAACACGAATTATATAAAAATTACTTCTGAAGAAAAATTACGTCGACACGTAAACCAACTTTGTCACACCCTCAAATTCCACATGCGGGATTTTACTGCGAGGCGTACGACTGACCAGGATCCAACCACTAATCATGTTTAACCACTTATTAAAATTATAAAAAATCATCATCATAAACACGACTAGTTATCTATGTTTAAAAGTCCAAAACAAAGTTTTAGTTAACAAGGGAAGGAAAGATTAAAAATCCAAACACAACTCAAAAACCGCAAGTTCATAGTATAAGTAAAATGTAAAGTTGGATAACCCACTGACACTCCTCAAATTGCAAGCCTCCACACAGTTATACCTAAACGATCTGCAAAACATCCAATATTGTGTCATTATAAAGCTGTTGAATTCACAAATTTTAGTTAAGCGTAGGTAAGTTCACATGCAAAAGCATTATAAACCATAACTCGGGTAGCTAATCCTCGTTTTTGAGCCCTCATCAATGTCTATCCGCATTGATGCAATGCAAAGGTCAAATAGTTCACGCATGGCTCCCAGCACGATGTGAGGTTTGTCAAACCTAATAGTGCTATCAACTAATACTCCGTCTGCCAACCCGACATGCTATTCGGTAAAATGTGTAGGGACTTCCAGATAGAGTTTGCGTTTAGTTAAGTGTACTATTTCCACATCCAGGATAGTAGAGTATGTGTGATCCCAATCCAGGATGCGCGTATAGCCCCAAACCAGGGGTACCGTATGTGTTTCCCAAACTAGGAAAGTAAGTGTGTTGTCCCAAACCAGGGACGGATGCTTGTAGTAAAGAGTTGTGAACTAACCTTAGTTTGCTCGGCTAGAATATTAAATGACTTGTAGTAGCAATGATCAACCACGTCTTGATATGGTTACCATTTTAGTTAAATTGTGCACACTTAAATTCTACACGTAACTACCAAATAATATGCAACACGTTGACACTTAGTTATCCATTCGTGTGGTTATGAGTAGGTGTACCTCTCATATTATGTATCACGCTTACTAAAGTTTTATTCATGCATAGACACTTTATATCTACTAACACAACCAATAACAAACACAAACATCATGTTTCAGCTTACATAGTTTCATATCAGTTTTAGAGTTGTTTTCCGGAATTTATTTAAAATACCACACGGACTCCAAAAATTATGATATTTTTATGAGACGTGTCATAAAGTTCACCTAAAAAAACCTAACCCCCACCCCCAATAACCTACCCCCAAGCTAAATGCTAAAAAACTAAACCATAAAGCTAAACCTCTCAAAAACCTAAAAAAAACCTAAAAAGAACTAACCCCCCACCCCAAGCTAAATGCTAAAAACTAAACCATAAAGCTAAACCCCCAAAAACCTAAAAAAAACCTAAAAAGAACTAACCCCCACCCCAAGCTACAATTTTTTTTATTTTTTTTAGATTTTTTAGGTATTTTTGGTTGTGTTCACATTGGTTCTCGCGGTTCTCGCAATAAAGGGTGGTTCCTAACGGATCCTTCTCCTATATATATATATATATATATATATATATATATATATATATATATATATATATATATTCTCAAGACCTGAATGTTTACTGAAAAATTAATAAAAATCATTTAGCACACATGGGTCAGATTTGTCGCATTCTGTTGACAATTTACATTATAATTTATTTAAATATATCGTAAATCTTTTTAACGAAATTCCAGTTGGAGAATTGGATGACCTCCTAGAACTATCAACTGTAAAAATTTCACATGTTAACTCCAATCCTAGACTAAGTTATGACTCGCATAACAGGATGCAAATTCTGCATGAAAACACAGCCAGCACCTGGGTTTCCGTTTTAATCTGATATAAATATCAAAACTCGTAAAAAATTATGACTACAGTGGGGTTTGAAAGCTATTTTCTTGCACTACATCTTAGACTCAAGAACCGCACGTTTTTGTTAAGTTTTGACCACGTTACAGCCGATACAAGTAGGATGTAAAAATCTGATCAGAACCTGTTTGACATCAGCTTACGATTAAAGCATGTTTATGACTCTTTAACCATGATTTTCAACAAATATAGCCTCCATAACATCACATACATCAAGTTTCATCCTCTATATCATGTATAATTGAAACCCTAGCATCCATATGAGATTATAAACTTACTAGACTATCAAGATTCATTATATAACCATTATGAATATGTTCCTAGCAAACTCTCATTATATAAACATTACGAATATGTTCCTAGCAAACTCTAACACATGTAATCCATGTTTCATGCACTCATGATTCCATGAATCAACAATTTATGTGTGTGTAGGATAGATTACCTAGGGATTTGGAGATGGAGATCAAAAAACCCGATAAGAGATAAGTTTCCTTGCTTCCTCCTTGAGTCGTCTAGAGAGAGAGAGAGTAGAGAGAGAAAGGGAGTACGATCGTATGGGAGGGTGGGGGCGACCTAGGGTTTTAATATTATTAAAACATGTTTCAAATTTTATTTTGCTAAATGACACTTCAAGTCCCTCAAGTTCCAACCCTTGGAAACTTGCATACAAAGTCATCATTCAAAGTTTATTATTTCACACATTAGACCCCCAAGTCTCTAGACTTTGAACATGCATGGAAAGTTAATACGTTAACATTATGTTTTATGGCAAGACTAGTTCTTCAAGTTTCAAAACCTTGAAAATTGCGTAGGAAGTTAACCGAGTTATCTTGTATCGAAAGTTATTCCAAATAACTGTGCGTTATGACGTGATACATCTCTCATGTGTCCAAACTTTACCGTTTGAATAGAAAATTGATCGCGTTAACTATATATATATGTGTAGGAAGTATATCATGTGTTATGACTTGCATATTAACATGATCACACGTATGAATATTCACAATTCATAAGAGTATAAAAATACGTAAAAGTGTTAGGTAAAAGTGTTTGGGGTTAACCTGAAAATACAGGATGTCATATTATCCCCAAGTTGAAAGAAATTTCGTTCCGAATTTTAGAAAGTAGTGCTAAAAGAAGTTAGTGCGTTTGGGAAGTTTCCCTGTCACGTCATCCCCAAGTTTGTAACACCCCGTAAAAAAAACCCGTCCTGTAAAATTTCGACATGTGTCCTAATGATACGCGTATGCCATGTGATAAAACGAGAGGGACCAAATGCATTGTAATGTTATTTTATAACCTCTGAACGACAAATTAATAGTTAAGGGACTAAAAGTGTCAACATGCTCAACTAAGCCTCTGAGTGACCTTTTAACGAACCGAGAGTCGTATAATATTATTAATATTCTTATGTGTGCCTATTATATGCCAATGAAGGCTTTACGCACTAATTATAACATTTCACGCAAGTTTGGAAGTCCAGGGACTATTCCTGACAAACTGCAGAAACTTGCTAATTCTCATATTTTGAATACGGACCCTATATATAAATTTAAATATGTATATTCAATAAAATATTGTGTTTTATTGATAAGGATGCCAGAATGTCCATCGCGAATTTTCGATCGTTTTTGTGTCCGTTTAAGCGTTTTACGCATTTTAGCGAAACACGAGACCGTACAACCGAACAAACTGAAATCCGGGATATTTCCGGACATAATCCAAGTCACATATGCCTTAACACCTTTATTGAGCCTTGAAATCAAGTTAACAGGGGTTACGGGTGACAAAACGCGACGAAAACAAGTCCAGGGGCCAAAACTGCAAATAAGTGAAACTTGGGTTGCTGAGCTGGGTCCATACGGACCGTAAGGCTGGACCCTTGCAGTCCGTAAGGCCTTCTGCAGATATGAAAATGCTGAATCATCATGTTTAAGCTCACAACTTGACACCTATCTTGTTCTTGCCACCTTTAACCTGGTTTTGACACCTCTAGGACACATGTAAACATCCTATGATGCCTCTAACACCTGTAAATCATCCACAAATCCTCCAAACATTATATATATGTGATGAACATATGGGTTTAAGTTTGCATCTTTTCAATCCTTTCTCTAGTAATCAATTCTGGAGGTTCTTGATCGCTTAGGAGTTTCCCTCTGAGTTTATTCAGTTCATAGAATCATTTGTAAGTGTTCTTTTCATAGTTTGTTCTTTGGTTTAGATTTTCGTAGCCAAAAGTCAAGTGTTTTCGATAAACGCTTTGACTTTCGATTAAAACTATTATGGTCCAGCGATGGATCAATCCGAATGTGGCTAGGTGATCGTAAATAGGTAGGTGTTAATCCCTCAAAAGGGCACCTCCTAATTACCACCTTTGCTAGATCAATTGACGAGTCAAAAATATATTTTTAAAAGTCAACGGGTCAGATTTCAGAAATACTCATAAACTGAGTTTAAAGGCTTTCTAAAATATGTTTAAACACATAAACAACATGGTAATAAACATTAGAACATGTGTAAACAAGTTTGGCTCGTCAATTCAGTTTTAGGATCGATTCGCAACCGAAAGTCGCGAAGTTTGACTTCTGCGTTGACTTTCGATTATGAACTGAATTGTATTAGTATGCTTCTGATTTAAGGTCTCGTTATGATCATATTATGATGTAGTATAACCCTCTGAGGTTATATTACATGATAATAATAGTTATTCGAGTTTTATGCAAGTTTCCACAAATAAGCCATACTTTGACTATTTCGCCATTTTATTTAAAAATAAGGTTTTAAAAGCCAACAAACTTGCAAATGATTTAGTTACTAATATTTTAACATGATTAACATATTTTGATGTTACAAATCTGACCATAAACCGAGTTTTCATATAATGTCGTAAAATATGCTTTAAAGCGACCAAAAGGCCCATTCGGCGCATAGAACGACTTTAAACATAATTTCTCATACCAAACTTATGGCCTACTGATATAATATCATGATTAGGATATTTTGGGACATCATTTCAGTTTATAAGCTGAGTTTATGCACAAGTTCTTGTGTTACGCTCTTAAATGACGATAACGCCCTTACGACACTTAAAATGGTTTTTAATTGTGATTTCCATATGAAACCTTTTCCTACTGATATGTTATACTAAATAGCATATTCTAATTATTTAAACCTGGTCATAACATTAGTTTTCACAAAATATCGCAAATATCGTCATTTAACGACTTTTACGCCTTTTCGGCGCATAGTATGGTTTTAAACCATATTTACCAACCAAGACTTGTTACCTACTGATTTTATAACTCATTTAAAGTATTTTCACAGTAGGTGCATAATATAAACTCAGAATCCCAAATAAGCTTTCAAAACTATGTGTGAAATTACCAAAATGCCCATACGGTACATCGTTTGGTCTTAAACTATAAAACACACATATGTTTGATATCCTACTGATATTATATCATAAATAAAGTATTTTCACAGAATAATTATGGTCGTAACATCAGATTATACGCAACTTCCTTTTATACGTCGCTAAATGACCAAAACACCCTTTTGAGGTATTGTTTGATTTTAAAACTATAACGGACATACAAGTTGATATCCTACTGATATTATAACTTGTTTAAAGTATATTGGCATGTGGAACTCGTTCATGATTCATTTGGTTACCCAGTATCGCTTATATGCGTACGGTTAAACTTATGTAACTAGTTTACATAATTTAACCAAAACGGGTTTAACCTTATCATTTTTATCTCAAATTCCAGAATGTAATAGTTTGCCCATATTATATAAGTCTTAGTACTTGTCGGGTTTAAACTACATTCTATTCCGATCATCGCTTAATCTAGCGTATCGTACCATATTGTTTTAATGTAAGTCTAACCGGTTCAAGTTTAAGACTTCATTAAGAACCGTTAGCATTCTAATATTGGTTAATAATTACCATCACTCCCATAATAAACGGCTTCCGGTAATTGTACCTGTACTTGCTTTGATCTGTGGCTGAGTTCTGACTTTCCGAAGACTTGACGTATTTTCAAAGATCAAGTTACAGGTACAAGTACGAAATAGGCCGGAAGCTGCGGGGCATATACCGAGGAGTTACGCCCTTAGGATTTTCCTATAGAGTCTGTTATCATTTTATGTATATTTTCGATCCACCTGTGGATCTTCGTTACAAACCATTGTTGTCATATTTTGAACTTTGAATATTTCGGTTTGTAATGATTTTTTAATTCCAATACTTCCGCTGTGCTATTCTGTGTTATGTTTGGTCATGATGATATCAACTTTACGTCACGGTACTCCTCACCGGGCCCACCGGAATACACGTGGATGGAGGGGTGTGACAGGTTAGTATCAGAGCCAACGTTTGAGTGAATTAAACACTAGCCTTTTGTGTTTAATCTCAAATGACACAGTAGCATATTCCTTATACCTTCCGAGTCTAGACTTGACATAGGAATGCTCTCATCCCTGTTAATAAATCATGCTTTCGATTTTATGTATTTCAGAAACAAGTCGCCAAGAAAATAAGCCATTGATGAAAATTCTTCTCATCCGAAGCCACAGAATGTTATGCTTCGTACCACGGCTAAGTTAAGCATGCGACCGGTTTGGAAGGAAGACCTTATATAAACTTATTCTTAAACCCAAACCAATTAAAACCTTAAACTAGACTTCAGAATCCATACCGGAGGTCCCTGAGGCTCAACTTTTGAAGTTTGTATATGTGGAGTCCATACCAGAGATCCCTGAGTCTCCAACTTCTAAGATAATACCGATGGATACTTATGACCCATATTTCTTACATCCGAGTTCTTGGAATTCCAAGCTTGGATTATGCTTACCAAACTCAAATTCGTGATCCATTTTATTATTAACCCTTGAATCCTTGAATTTTGTTTCTACAACGGATCCTGATTTGGAAACTTGCATTATCCACTAACCTTCAGTGTTAGTACCGTATGCAATTAACCACGAAGAGAAATATCAGAAGTTAAGCAATGGAGGCTCAAGAGAATTCTTCTATCAATTGTATTTCCTTTTTCCTTTGAGTCCTTATGAGGACATGTCTCTAGATTAGTCCCTGTGTGGACATTTAATGAAAATAATTCCTTAATGGACATTTGTTTATTATAGTTCCCAGGTGGACATAACTTTCGACTTAAAGTCCCTGTGTGGACATTTATTTTCAAAATAGTCCCTTCGTGAATATTTATGTTCATTATAGTCCCTTGTGGACATGTTATTTCTTATAGTCCCTATAAGGACTTATATATTTCCTTTTAGTCTCTGTGTGGACTTGTGATGTTTTTAAGTCCCCGCGTGGACAAGTTAATTATTAAAAGTCCAGTTTAAGGCACGATTGTAAATTCCTAATGAATTATGGAAAGATTAGGAGTCATTATCATTATTATATATGAATTCGTTATATTCTTTGTTCAAGCGAACGTCTCGATTTTGATTCGAAATTTATGATCTGCGAAACATATCCAAAGATCTTCTTAATGGTTTACACCCGCCGAGTGCAATAGGTCACATATATCGGCGAAACGGTAGTTAAGATGGTCTTCTACACTGATAGTTAAGGTTGAGAAATCCCTTTTGTGGAGTCCTTTCTATCCAGAGGCGGTGAACTACGTTCTAAACCTCACTAGTCTGCCCGATCTGGGCTAGTTATTTAAATCATTTTAAGATTGTCCTAAAAGTTAATATGTTTAAGGTATTAACCTCCTGGCAGTGTGACTTGAGGAACCACACGAGCCATCTAGGTAATGGACTATGTCCGAACCTATGCGATCATTGTGATCCAATTAAATATCATCAGTGCGATGATCGTATTATAAACATCCATTAGTGATGTAGTGCCTACGGACCATAATTTAAACATCCGTTAGTGATGTAGTGCCTACGGGCCATAAAACACCCATTAGTGATGTAGTGCTTACGAGCCATGATTTAACATCCATTAGTGGTGTTTCACCTACGGGCTATATTGTCAATAAGACAATGACAGTTGTGTCCATTATGGTTCCCTGTCCAAGGTGGTGGGCTATGCTCAAGCCTCATAATCAAAGATCATTATGATCGTAACTACTATCATCAATGCGATGATTACTATTTTAACATCCTTTTGAGATGTCAATTGATTCGCCTACGGGCCATATAATACCATCATTATGACAATGACAGTTGTGATCTACGATCCCCTGTCCAAAGGTATGAACTATTTTCAAGCCTTAAAGCCTGTTAATCAATAAGATCGTGACTTATATATATATAGTGTGAGGTTCATTGGGGAACACTAAAAAAGTGGGGAACAGTGGGGAACCGACTCAAACGAACTCCGATTGGACTCATTCCAGCGACGTTGGAACCGACTAGTCGAACCCTAACTAGGATCTCTTAACCCTAAACCCTAAATCCCTAACCCCTAAACCCTAAGTATATTAGGGTTTGGATTTAGGGTCTTATATTAGGTTTAGCCTTAGGGTTTAGCTTTAGGGTTAATCATTAGTATTTAGGGTTTAGTTTTAGGGTTTAGAGTTTTAGGGTTTAGCCTTTAGGGTTTATAGCTTAGATTTTACAATTTAGCTTAGGTTTTAGCCTTATTTTTTAGCTTTAGGGTTTAGAGTTTAGGGGTTAGGATTATGGGTTTAGAGTTAAGAGATCCTTGTTAGGGTTCGACGAGCCGGTTCCAACGCCGTTGGAATGAGTCCAATCGGAGTTCGTTGGAGTCGATTCCCCACTGTTCCCCACTTTTTTAGTTTTCCCCAATGAACCTTCCCCTATATATATATATATATATATATATATATATATATATATATATATATATATATATATATATATTTAAAACGTCCTTGTGACAAGGCCTCGTGTCGTATTTTGATGTCCTTTGTGACCAAGCCTTTTGTGCCATATCCTATAATGTCCCTTAGTGACAGGGCCGTTTGTGCCATATCTATATATTTTTTTAACAAGGCCAGTTGTGCCATATTTTAAGTCCTTGGTGACAAGTTTGCGAGCTACTTAAATTGTTGTTACGACAAGGACAGATGTGACCTTATAATCCACTGTCTAATATTTCTGGACTATGTCCGATCTTTTAAATACATGTGATGGTCCTTTGAGACCTAGGTTATATATATAAATAGCTATTAGACATTCATTTAAAATGTCAAAGCCTAACAGTTGTGACTTCGAGCACACTGATCCAAAAGGCAAGGAATTTATATTCCCAACTTAGAGCCAAAATGGTTTGATAATACCATGGCATAGATACAATGAGTCATCAAATGCGACTGACCAGCTAATAGAATACAAATTGGTGTTTTGTACCAAGCAGCTGAATAAGGCAAATTCTGGGGAGATTAGTAGTAAGCAAAATGACGATAATCTTAATGACAACATTTTCATAAGTAAGGACTTACAAGCTTTAATTGCCACAGAGGTTGGCAAGGCTATAAATGCCTATACTGAGAAACAACCGGAGTTGAGTGCTTCTCGCTCCAAACAATTATCGAAGCACTCGTCTATACCTCGATCGAATCCAAGGGATAGTGAGATACACTCCTCAAATGTGAGGAGTAAGACTGAGAGACAGGAGCATCATGAGAAGATGTGTTCCAATAAAGATGGGTGTTCATACAAGAATTCCGTATCCTGTAACCCCTTGATTTCAATGGGGAAGAAGGGGTAGTTGAAGCCCTTAGATGGTTAGATGAAATAGAAACCGTAGTCGAGATCCGTGGTTGCGCTGACAAAGATATTGTGAAATTTGTATCACAATCATTTAAGGGCGATGCCCTAATATGGTGGTAAGCTATGGTACAGTCTGCTGGAAAGGTGTATTTGTATAATTTGAGTTGGTCAAAGCTTATGGATCTGATTAAAGAAACATATTGTCCACCTCATGAGTTGGAAAGGATAGAGATGGACTTCTTATCTCTATCAATAAAGAATTTGGATTGTCAGAAGTATGTGAACGACTACAACTCCTTGTCTAGGTTAGTGCCATACCTAGTTTCCCCTGAACCAGAACGGATTGCTCGTTTTATTGGTAGCTTAGCACCAGAAATTAAGGGAAATGTTAGGGCTTCAACGCCTAGCACATATAGGTCTGTTGTAGACCTAGCTCTGATTCTCACTCATGATTTAGTGAGACAAAAAAAAATCAGTCAAAGCTGAGACCGATGGGAAAAGAGAAAAGGGAGAAGGATAACTCCCAGAAATCTAAGAAAAAGGGAAAGTCTGGATTCAATAAGAACCAGCAAGAGTCAGATGAAAAGCCTACGTGCAAGACCGGCAACAAAAGGCACTGGGGACAATGTCGAACAGACCAAAAGCCAAAGCAATGTGGTATTTGAAAAAGAACTGGTCATCAGTCCCATGAATATAGGGACATAAAGAATGCGGTCTGCTTCAGCTGTAGCGACAAAGGCCACATAAGTACTAACTGCTCTAAAGCGGCCAAATAAGTCTTTCATAAACCATAAGCTATTAGATACATTCCTTATCATTAATTAAGGTTATGTTTGCTAAGAGTTCTGTTTTGATTCAGGCACTAATAAGTCTTTCATAAACCATAAGTCTAGCAAACTTCTAATATATCCATAAGAACATCAGATATTATGTATAAGGTAGGACCTACCAATGGAACCATAGAAATCGCTCCTTTTTATGGATGCTCTAGAATCAGTCATGCTCTTCCTTCGGTTGAAGTACGATGAATTTTTATTATTATTATTATTTAAAATTATTTTATTTATCTATCAATCTCTTTGATTTCTATCGAATACGAATGCCAAACTAGTTTGGTAAAAGCGCCATATGGTAATTGGCAGTATCTTAGTGTGTTCCGTAGATTGCTTTCATGCCTGATCAACATGAAGTTTTAATGCATGGAACCACTGGGATCTCCCAACAGTCATATTGTACTAAAATCAGCAAACAGTATTCAAGGAGATATTTCATACCGAGATGCTTGAGTAGGTGCCTCTACCCAAGGCATCCTAATGTATTTGAGAAGTGGATATTTCATTTACATGGCGCAGAACTACACGAATTATCCCCTGGGAAAAACAAGTGGAAGACTAGCATCATATCAGAAGCAGGACCTATTGAAAAAGCTTCATATCAACTAATACTGACGGAAATAGAATAATTTAGATCCTAATTGAATGAACTTCTGAAGAAAGGCTTGCGCATCCTAGCTCTCACTTTGGAGACTCTGATAGTGTTTCATTAAGAAAGACGGTTAAATCCGGTCATGCATTGATTGCCACAAGCTTAAAATGTAAAGATTAAGAATTGTTAATCTCAGCCCAGGATCGACGATTTGCTCGACCAACTATAAGGGTTAGGTACTTCTTTAAGATTGATTGGATAGTAATTGGAATGACCATCTCACCCAAGTTAAGTTCCCCTATATATTAATTGTTATATAAATACCAAGGCTGCTCCCTTGGAAGTCTTGTATGGGAGAAAATGTGAAACGCCGTTTGTTAGGAATAAGTTGGAAGGACCCAACTAACAAGACCTAAGATTGTCTTGGGAATCATGGATAGGATAATACAAACCCAAGATCTGTTTCAAAAAAAAATTGTCGATGAATGGCAGAAGAACTACGCTGACAAGCGTTGTGATCATATAAGTTCCCCAATAAGGGACAAAGTCTTATTGTACGCATCACCCTAGAATGGTGTAGTATGTTTTAGTTAGAAGGGAAAATTAAGCCCTAGATATATATATATGACCATTCAAGATGATCGAATGTGTCGGGACTTTAACTTATAAGCTAATTTACTTGAGGAGCTCAGCGTAATTGATAATGCGTCTCACGAATGCAATTTAAAGGAAAAGACTAGCCAATGAGTTGCTAGCAATATCGCATAAAGATGTATAAAGTATTAGAAACCAATGGTTTTGTTGGAAAACCGATATCAATTGAAGATCAAAAAGATAAAAAGCTTTAAAGAAAGCACATGCCTATTCTCAAGGCCATACGGGAAGTCTGTAGGAATCCCGAGTACATGTGAAGTCGAGTCCAATATGTGACAAAAGTACTTCTATCTTTTGAATAAAATCTCGAGGTCGAGATTTCTTTTAAGGGGGTGAGGATGTAACACCCCGTAAAAAAAACCCGTCCTGTAAAATTCCGACATGTGTCCTAATGATACTCGTATGCCATGTGCTAAAATGAGAGGGACCAAATGCATCGTTATGTTATTTTAGAACCTCTGAACGGCAAATTAATAGTTAAAGGACTAAAAGTGTCAACATGCTCAAACTAAGCCTCTGAGTGACCTTTTAACGAACCGAGAGGGACGTATAATATTATTCATATTCTTATGTGTGCCTATTATATGCCAATGAAGGCTTTACGCACTAATTATAACGTTTCACGCAAGTTTGGAAGTCCAGGGACTATTCCTGACAAACTGCAGAAACTTGCTAATTCTCGTATTTTGAATACGGACCCTATATATAAATTTAAATATGTATATTCAATAAAATATTGTGTTTTATTGATAAGGATGCCAGAATGTCCATCGTTGCAAAATTCGATCTTTTTTATGTCCGTTTAAGGGTTTTACGCATTTTAGCGAAACGCGCGACCGTACAACTGAACAAACTGACATCCGGGATATTTCTGGACATAATCCAAGTCACATATGCCTTAACACCTTTATTGAGCATTGAAATCAAGTTAAAAGGGGTTACGGGTGACAAAACGCGACGAAAATAAGTCCAGGGGCCAAAACTGCAAATAAGTGAAACTTGGGTTGCTGAGCTGGGTCCATACGGACCGCAAGGCTTAAGGCCTTCTGCAGATATGAAAATGATGAATCATTTTGTTTAAGCTCACAACTCGACACCTATCTTGTTCTTGCCACCTTTAACCTGGTTTTGACACCTCTATGACACATGTAAACATCCTATGATGCCTCTAACACCTGTAAATCATACACAAATCCTCCAAACATTATATATATGTGATGAACATATGGGTTTAAGTTTGCATCTTTTCAATCCTTTCTCTAATAATAAATTCTGGAGGTTCTTGATCACTTAGGAGTTTCCCTCTGAGTTTATTCAGTTCATAGAATCATTTGTAAGTGTTCTTTTCATAGTTTGTTCTTTGGTTTAGATTTTCTTACCCAAAAGTCAAGTGTTTTCGATAAACGCTTTGACTTTCGATTAAAACTATTATGGTCCAGCCATGGATCAATCCGAATGTGGCTAGGTGATCGTAAATAGGTAGGTGTTAATCCCTCAAAATGGCACCTCCTAATTACCACGTTTGCTAGATCAATTGACGAGTCAAAAATATTTTTTTAAGAGTCAACGGGTTAGATTTTAGAAATATTCATAAACTAAGTTTAAAGGCTTTCTAAAATATGTTTAAACACATAAACAACATGGTAATAAACAATAGAACATGTGTAAACAAGTTTGGCTCGTCAATTTCAGTTTTAGGATCGATTCGCAACCGAAAGTCGCGAAGTTTGACTTCTGCGTTGACTTTCGATTATGAACTGAATTGGATTAGTATGCTTCTGATTTAAGGTCTTTTTTGATCATATTATGATGTAGCATAACCCTCTGAGGTTATATTACATGATAATAATAGTTATCCGAGTTTTATGCAAGTTTCCGCAAATATGCCATACTTTAACTATTTCGCCATTTTATTTAAAATAAGGTTTTAAAATCCAACAAACTTGCAAATGATTTAGTTACTGATATCTTAACATGATTAACATATTTTGATGTTACAAATCTGACCATAAACCGAGTTTTCATATAATGTCGTAAAATATGCTTTAAAGCGACCAAAAGGCCCTTTCGGCGCATAGAACGACTTTAAACGTAACTTCTCATACAAAACTTATGGCCTACTGATGTAATATCATGATTAGGATATTTTGGGATATCATTTAAGTTTATAAGCTGAGTTTATGCACAAGTTCTTGTGTTACGCTCTTAAATGACGATAACGCCCTTACGATACTTAAAATGGTTTTTAATTGTGATTTCCATATGAAACCTTTTCCTACTGATATGTTATACTAAATAACATATTCTAATTATCTAAACCTGGTCATAACAATATTTTTTACAAAATATCGCAAATGTCGTCATTTAACGACTTTTACGCCTTTTCGGCGCATAGTATGGTTTTAAACCATATTACCAACCAAGACTTGTTACCTACTGATTTTATAACTCATTTAAAGTATTTTCACAGTAGGTGCATAATATAAACTCAGAATCCCAAATAAGCTTTTGAAACTATGTGTGAAATTACCAAAATGTCCATACGGTACATCGTTTGGTCTTAAACTATAAAACACACATATGTTAGGTATCCTACTGATATTGTATCATAAATAAAGTATTTTCATAGAATAATTATGGTCGTAACATCAGATTATACGCAACTTCCTTTTATACGTCGCTAAATGACCAAAACACCCTTTTGAGGTATTGTTTGATTTTAAAACTATAACGGACATACAAGTTGATATCCTACTGATATTATAACTTGTTTAAAGTATATTGGCATATGGAACTCGTTCATGACTCATTCGGTTACCCGGTATCGCTTATATGCGTACGGTTAAACTTATGTAACTAGGTTACGTAATTTAACCAAAACGGGTTTAACCTTATCGTTTTTATCTCAAATTCCAGAATGTAAATAGTTTGCCCATATTATATAAGTCTTAGTACTTTTCAGGTTTAAACTACATTCTATTCCGATCATCGCTTAATCTAGCGTATCGTACCATATTGTTTTAACGTAAGTCTAACCGGTTCAAGTCTAAGACTTCATTAAGAACCGTTAGCATTCTAATATTGGTTAATAATTACCATCACTCCCAGACTAAATGCCTTCCGGTAAATTGTACATGTACTTGCTTTGATCTGCGGCTGAGTTCTGACTTTCCGAAGACTTGACTTCAGGTAAATACTCTTAACTTATTTTCCCTATACGGGCTTGGGATACGGTAAGTTATTACCGCTTGGTCGGGTATGGGATCATGTTTTATCCAGTTGTGATAATTAACTGAAATCTTGCATAACCCAGTTTTGATCTGTTTTGTCTGAAAGTAAAACATTGGGGTGGACTTGACCATGTATGGGATCTCCTTGTCTCACTAAAGTGCTAGTGGCCACAACAATTATAGCATGGCGTGTAGGCATACACTGGGTAATTGATATCTGCTTTCTATGTGAAAGTTCAGAGTGGTGTGTCAGTCGATCAGGTCTCGGCTTCTGTACTGGGTTCCATATGTAAAAGCCTGACATGTAAATCTGTATACAAGGTCATTTGTACTATCCCAAGTTATTTATGAAAATGTGCCAAGTGCACCTAAAAACCATTTTCGAAAGGGTTTTTCAAAATGAGTCAGTTGAGTGTATTTACCAGTGTAAACTGACGTATTTTCAAAGATCAAGTTACAGGTACAAGTACAAAAAAGGCCGGAAGCTGCGGGGCATTTACCGAGGAGTTGCGCCCTTAGGATTTTCCTGTAGAGTCTGTTATCATTTTATGTATATTTTGGATCCGCATGTGGATCTTTGTTACAAACCATTGTTGTCATATTTTGAACTTTGAATATTTCGGTTTTTAATGATATTTTAATTCCAATACTTCCGTTGTGCTATTTTGTGTTATGTTTGGTCATGATGATATCAACTTTACGTCACGGTACTCCCCACCGGGCCCACCGGAATACACGTGGATGTCGTGGTGTGACAAAGTTGAAGAGAAATTTCGTTTTGTAATTCAGTAGCAGTTTTAGCATTTGGTGTAAACGCTTTTGAATAGTTGGGGATACTTGCGCATCATTTGATCTTCACACTCCCACGTGAACTCCGGACCACGTTTCGAGTTCCACCGAACTCCAACGATAGGAATCTTGCTGTGTTTAAGAGTTTTGAATTCTCGATCCATGATTTTAGTAGGGTTTTTGATGAACTGCAACTTATCATTGATTTTCAGTTCTTTGGACAGAACCTCAAGTGTCTCATCGGATAAAAACTTCTTTAAGTTTGAGATATGAAAGACGTCTTGTACTCCACGAAGATCCTCGGGTAGATCAAGTTTATAGGCCATTGGGCCTATTCTTTCTACGATTTTGAACGGTCCAACATACCGCAGGTTTAATTTGCCTCGCTTCCCAAAGCGAACTACACTTTTCAAGGTGAGAGTTTCATCAAAACCATATCAGTCACTTGGAATTCCAATGGTTTTCTGCGTTTGTCAGCATAACTTTTCTGGCGATCCCGCACTACGGTCATACGGTTTCTTATCTGAACAATTTTCTCAGAAGTTTCAAGTACAAGTTCAGGACAAGTAATTTGGTTGTCTCCGACTTTAGCCTAACAAAGAAGTGACAGGCATTTCTGTCCATACAATGCTTCGAACGGTGCGATCTGAATACTGGAGTGGTAACTATTATTGTAGGAGAATTCCACCAAGGGTAAGTGCCTCTCCCAACCGTTACCAAAATCGATTACACATGATCAAAGCATGTCTTCAAGTGTTTGGATGGTACGTTCACTTTGACCATCAATTTGAGGATGGTAGGTTATGCTCATATCCAAGCGTGAGCCTACTGATTTTTGCATCGGTTGCCAAAGATGAGATGCAAAACGAGAATCATGATCGAAGATGATTAAAATTAGCACTTCATTCCAAGTGACTGCTTCCTTCATGTAATTGCTGGCAAGTTTTTCATACTTGTCTGATTCTTTGATTGCAAAGAAGTGAGCAAATTTGGTTAGGCCATCCACGATCACCCAAATGGTGTCATTCCCGCTTTGAGTCGTGGGTAACCCAGTGATGAAATCCATGGAAATTTGTTCCCATTTCCACATCGGTAATAATGATTTGCTGAAGCAGACTAGATGGCTTCTGGTATTCGATTTTGACCATAGTGCAGGTCAAGCACTTACTCACATAAGTGGCTATGTTAGTTTTCAAGTTTGGTCACCAATGTAGGGCCTTTAGGTCATGATACATCTTGTCAGAACTAGGGTGAATAGAATATCGAGACTTGTGTGCTTCGTCCATCACAAGATCTCTCAAGTTCCCATATAGGGGGACCCATATTCGTTCCATGAAATAGTGAATACCGTCTGATTTAGTTTCGAGTTGTTTTTCCATGCTCCGCATGGATTCAAGTTGAAGGTTCTCCCCCTTCAATGCTTTGGTGTGAGTAGTATAAACTTGAGCAGGAAGTTGGAATGAATGGTGAGTTGTAATGCTCGAACTCGTTTAGGTTTGGTTTCTTTCAGCTGAGGGCATCAACTACCATGTTAGCTTTACCCGTATGATACTGGATACCACAATTATAGTCATTTTGGAGTTCAACCCAATGACGTTGTCTATGTTTAACTCTTTGATTATGTGCTGGAGACTCTTGTGATCGGTGTAAATCATACATTTGGTACCGTACAAGTAATGTCTCCAAATCTTGAGAGAGAAGACCACAACTCCCAATTCCAGATCGTGAGTAGTTTAGTTCTTCTTATGAACTTTAAGTTGCAAAAACGCATACGTGATTAATTTTTCGTGTTGCATCAAAACGCGACCGAGACCTTGAATAGATGCGTCCTAGTAGACAAAGAAATCGTCGGTGCCTTCTCGTAAGTATAGGAGAGGCGCGCTACAAAGCTTCTTCTTCAGGAGTTGAAATGCAGATTCTTGAGCATCACCCAACTTGTAAATGGTACCCTTTTAAGTTAAAGCAGTGAGGGGTTGAGCGATCATCGAAAATCCCTCAATGAATCTACCATAGTAACCCGCAAGACCAAGGAATTGGGGGATTTCGGTAGGAGTTTTCGGTGCAGACCAACTCTTAAATGAGTCAATCTTGGCTGGGTCGATATGTATATAAGCATCGTTGACTACATGTCCAAGGAAATGGACTTCACGAATCCAAAAGGCACATTTCAAGAATTTAGCGTATAGATGTTTGTTCTTTAGGAGCTCCAAAACAAGACGTAAATGTTACGCGTGTTCCTCCTGGCTTTTTGAGTAAATCAGAATCAATGAAAACAATGACGAATTTGTCGAGGTAGGGTTTACACACTTGGTTCATGGGATCCATGAAAACCGCGAGTGCATTGGTTAACCCGAATGGCATAACTAGGAACTCGTAATGGCCGTACCGAGTTCGAAAGGCAGTTTTAGAAATATCATCTCGAACTCTCAACTATTGGTAGCCCAGTCTCAGACAGGTTTTAAAATAAAACTATATCCTTGAAGTTCATATTGATTGATATTGATCATGATATCATGGTGGATATTGATCATGCAATTTCGGTTGCAGTTGGTTGTAGTATATGACTAGTTCCCGACAAAGAGAAAATAAATACAGGAATAAAGAGGTCAATGAAGTTATACATAAGTATGGTGCTTTCACACGAAAAGGTTGTTGACCTTGGCATACCTCATGTAGTTATACATAAGTATGGTGCTTCTCAATCGACTGGGTGCTTCAGTTGATTGAGGCTTATTCTTTTAACATCTTCAAGTGAATGGCATATTTGATTGAACTGTTTAAACTCAGTCAAATGTATAGCACTTAGTCAAACGAATGACTCATTCCTTTGACTGTGCTCACTCGTTTAAACACAATAACACCCATATTAAGTACAAACTCGATCTAACATGTTCATACATTAACATAAACAAAAATATGCATCAATAAATTCCCCCTTGGAGATTGTTGTCGAATCTTGAACTTCGTTATTGAATAATGTGCTGAATATGTTGCATCTTCAGTCACGTTTTCATTAATGTCATCTAACAGGCGTAAACAGATTCCCCCTTGACTCATGCTTCAGGTTTGCATAAACTTTGACACAAGTTTTTGAAGCAATACCAAATCTTTGAAGCTTCTATATCATACTTCCCCCTCAAAGTACGCATATCCGATTAGTCAGAAACTCAAGCTTGATCGACTACCATCACATCCTTTTGGGCTAGCTTTTCTACTGATTAGCAAATGATAAAGGCTCCTCTTTTAACAGTTTGTAACATATCATCAGTTTTGTCCTAACGACTCCATCACAATCAAAATCCATTTGCATCATAATGACATGGTCCTCTGGTTGGCTATACTGCAATTTTCATGAGAATTAACAAACTTAAAACCAATTACTACAGCTTCCTCCATTTCAACGATAACCCCATTCGTGTTACGTTTAACACAACTTCTCCATTGCTTCGATCCTCAAATCTTTAAAACACAACCAACAATTGATTGAAACTTCGAACACTACACTAATCAACATCAAATAAGTTAAAGCCCATGAAAACCTGGAATCTCGTTTTTCATCACCAAAGTTTGATCAGAAAAACGGTGATCACGACACCATGCAAACCTTCATTGGAACTGTCAAACCATCCGATATTGTTGTAATATCACCTGAATTCCAAGAACTAATCAATTTCTAAAAAAATTATGCCCCCTCATTATTGGTAAATTCGCATTTCTTCAAACTCAACATGCAGCGGAAAATTTAATTGACGTGCTTGGAAAGTAACTAAAATTACACATAAACACAAAGCAGTTTTAAAGTAAAAAACACAAGTACTATCTATACACATTTGTCACAACCCCTGACCCCACCATGGGAGCGGGAGCCGTGAACCAGTTAAGTGGTACCGGTGTTTATTAAATACGCAGCGGAAATTTTTTTCATCAGGATCGTAGTTAGGAAATAATTTCAGAATTTATAAAACACTAAATAATTAATATTAAATAATTGGGTTAAAACGCGTATTTCATTTAAATGTTTTTATAGAGATACACCCTAATAATTAAATATAAATTTCTTCTTTTATTCAGGTAATTATAGCCGCTTTATTAAGCCTTCAGTACTCCATAGCTGGCTTCTATTATTTTCACAACAGGTTACCTAAAACGCGTTTTGAAAACATTTTATCAGCAAGAAATACGGGTGAGTTCATTCCATTTTATCAAATGACACATTATTATAATTTATAGTATTAATGGGAATTACAATGTATATTTCTATCAATTACTCAACACAGTATGCGACTGGGGATACTCCCTGTGCTCGTGGTCATCTTACTTTGGGCCATGTCACCCAACAGTAACGGTTCCTGTCACACCCTTGGTGACTGTGGACTAGTAATGTATAAAAACCCTAACTATTGGTAATAATTATAGTTTACAAAGACTTAATCCATGTAAGTGTAACTAAAAAACATTTGAGGTTTTTGTAAAGTAATTTGGTAAAAAGAGAGAATGACTCACTTGGTAACTTTAGGGCTTAACTACAGGCCTCCTGGTATAATCTTGGGCATAACTCATGAGTTCTTAATAAAATATATAATGCACTCGTGTTAAGTATAATAACCCAATTCAACTTTATCAATATATCACGAGACAGAACCCCAACTTAGTTTACAAAGCATAGCCTATATCAGTCATCGCTTTGGTATCAGTTGTTGGATTCAAGATCAATTGGACTGGATATCAACTTAGTAATCAGGGTTAAAACACTTACAACATGACAGAGATTTGTAGGATTTAAAGGTTAGTTACTAAAGAAATAAAAGAATTACAAAGAAATAAAAGAACTATAAAGAGACAGGGAGGGAAGTGAAAGAAAGCAGAAAGAGGAAAGAAGATTAAGCAGTTGAATGTGTGTAGTGATGCTTTCAATTGTTGAATCTTGAGGCTCACGGATTCAAGTGTCCACGTACACTAAACAAATTTCAATTCTCATATTTCATTTTTGATTATTTTATTATTATATATATTATAATTAACTCAGCTGTTTCACTCATTTATTGCTTATAACTTCTAAAATATAACGTTTTATAAAACGATGAATATATCATTTGAACGAGATTATTTTTATCTACATTTTGACCTAAGTTTCATTAAAAACGGAGTAAGGTCAAATATAATGTATTTTTTAAATTAAATTACTAAACGGATCATATGTTCGTCTAAATATCTCATATCTCTAATAGTTAACTTACCCGTAATCTACCCGTTTAGTAATCCAAGTTTTTATATACTTTATTTTAAATTTTATAATTTTTTTTGGAAATGTTACATCCTCCCCCACCTTGTTTTAAATCTATTCCTCGAGATTCACTGAAATATAGAGGAATACTTTTTAGTTTGTCACTGATCCTAGTTCCTAAGTACATTCTGGTCCTTGCTTTGAATTATACTTTACTTTGACCAGAACTATTCTCTATACCTTGAGATTCTTATCTTTTTAATGAAGGTAAATTTACTCTCATTAGCGTAAGTTTTTAGATGTTTTGTGTCTTAGCACAACTTTTAGTAACATGTTTCCTAATGCTTTGATAATCGCAAGGGGAATTCTTATACTTTCGATGGCGTCCCAACTTATAGAGTTCTCGCCGTTCATCTTGTCGCACGAGTTACGAGACAGATGATCAAACGAAATAGCGTTTGATATCGGTATTATAGATGTATACGAGAGATTCTTGATAAATAAATCTAGAATTACCATTGACACACATGTTCGTGATTTATCCTTAATTGTCAATCATTATGGTCTTTGGATTTCCTTATAGATATACATATCTATATACCCATATATTTCAGATAGTGTAATATACACACCATTCATAAGGTCAATGTATTCAACAAAATCATATTTCCAAAAACAGATCAGACATCGGGTCATGGTACTATTTAGGGAATTTCATTAACATAACACATACCCCATCTTACTCGGTCTCGCCGGAGAGGTACCATCATCTTACCCGGATAAGTTGGAGAGTCTAATACACCATACCCAGTCTTGCCGGAGAGGTAATTATCACTGTCTTTCCCATAAATAGAATTCTCTCAAATCATAATTTTAAAAGTGCATCATTTATTATGGCTTACATCAAGAAACAAGGAAATTAGTATTCTCATGATGGATCATATTCTAGAACCGAGTAGTACTAATAAACAAGAAATAATGGTGGCCATGTGTTATCCGCTTATTTATTATACTTGCGCTGTTCTAGTTATCATCCTCACGGCATTCCAACACCCATCACACTTTATCTATGCAAGTAGTTAGCTTATCTCGAAGCTTTATACTAAGGCATTTTTCTTAGGTTCAAGTCTAAATACTATCCTGGGTGTTATTAGTAAATATCAATATCCCAACTCTTTTGTTTAAGCATAGATATTGTTATGGTTGTGACTTTCTTTTGTTTGGAAAATAGACTTCTGATAAAAATATCATTGTCTCCATTGACACCGTGGCTAGGTTCGTTGTGATGAGTATGCTTATAGCTAACTCTATTCATGCTTATACAACATTAGGTTCCTTCATGAGGAATGTTTTATTCAGACATATGGCATTTTTAGAACATAACACGTTCCGTGATTCATCTTTATAATGACTTAATGTTTTCATATGAATCACTAGTGATATTTTTTTCTTATGTTTATCTACAGAAGATATTTGATTATTATATTGTGTATACGATCAAGAAATTCCATTATGTAATACACATATATGTGTATATTTATTATTTAGAAACATAAAATTTCAAATCTCTTGTTAATATTATAACTTACGTAGTATATAATATAATATATATATATATATATATATATATATATATATATATATATATATATATATGATACTAAATTATTTTGTAATATCTTTAATTTATAAAAATCCAACTATATAACTGATGGTACCAATTATAAAGCTTATTCCCATAACTTTATTTACCCTTTTATAATAATAAAAATAGTAATAGTATGTGGAATAAACTTTCTGTTAAATTTATTGAATATAATATTTTGGAATAAATGTTTAAAGAAATTAATCTATCAAAATATAAACTTTCTGGATTCATGTGAACAATCTCATTTTTAACTAGTGGGTTGAACCATATTGGTTTAAAATATGAAAACTTAACTCTTAATTTATTGTATATTATATTACTAGTAGTCGGACCCGTGTAAAACACGGGTAGTTTTAGTAACGTTTATTATTTTGGTTAATTAGTAAGCAATTGATGTTCAACTTTAAGTTATTATAATAAAGAGAAATCTATACTTACATATTCGATATGGATGTTCTCAGTTTCAGTTTTGCTATTTTTGATTGTAATGTTATTTTGTTGATCAGTGAAATAAGACATCTCGAACACAGTTACATCAATTGCTCTGAATATAAAAGATTTCCTTTTTGTAGGTTAAGATTTCTTACCACTTTTATCCAACCGTCTGCGAATAATGTGTTATCATAACTTGTCCTTATCCTAACCGGCCATGAGTTGGCTCCATTTTTAGAAAATTTACATAACACATTTTATTAAACAACGAATCACGATGACAAAAAACCAAAACAATATATATCATATTTACACTAAAAACAATATTGTATTAACAACTTTGACACAATAAGAAAAAACGGACGGCCCAACAACAATGGACGATCTTACATCAAGATACGTTTCAAGATTTATGATCATGGAATATAGAATAATGTGTGTTCGATTGTTATTTATTTGTTATTTAAAAGATGTTCTCTTAATTTCCCAGTTTGACCGCTGGCCACCGATCCAATATCAAAACGGTTCAAAGCATTGGTTTAATATAGATAACATTTTGCAACTGATTATTCAATATCAAATTGTCACTTCCAAAAGTACATCTAAAGAATGATGGTTTACTTGCAATGACAAACCATATATAATGCAAATGAATACCAAATACACTTGACAACTTATTTCACCAACATCTATAGTAAAATACACAACCTCACAGCCATGATTCTTCCTGCAACATTAAAGGGAAATTTAATTTCTTTGATGCACTACATGTATAACTGTATAAGCAACGTGTGAAAAATGTACTAAGGAATTACTAACTGAAGAAATTAGGATCTTCCAAATTAGCCCTCAAACTATGCAAACCCTGTAAACACATTTAGATCATTAAGTTAAAATTTTACAATCCATGTGGAAAACGCTGCCACTACCAAACAAACACATCACCATGAGTATACAGTACATCAATTACTATATATGCTTAAAAGAATACTTTTAAGCTAATCAATTGGAACAATATACCCACCGATTTCATCAACTTAGTAAACTGACAATAGAAAATTGAAATTTAAAACATAAATTATTGAAAGAACTTGGAAAAAAGATAGTCTCAAAGTATCAACATAAATTAGTTATTATGTAACAAAAACAAACCAGTCTACACTAATGGGCACGGTATTCGGTTTATACTTTTACTCTTTTTCGGTACCTCAAAAGCTTCTTCAGTCCATTAATGGCGTCATCGATGTGAATTGATTTAGTAGCCATGTTTTCTACAGCCTACAATTTTTTACAAAATAGGCAGAGTGACCTAATGTTATTTTACATGAATAAATGATACTTATAAATTTACATGGTCTCGCTACTTCTAAAAGAAGCAATCCCAACATAAAAAGAAAGAAACAACTATTAGGAATCTCAAATGTAATCCTAATTCTCCAACAACTCAAATTTAATCCTGCAAGTGACAAATTGAAAGATTAGCATACATCATTAAATATCACCAGCGACTATATTAAAGTTGCTTACCATTCTTATTTTTCTTTCTACGAAGAGAATAAAAAAAAGGATGTGAACTACACATAAATAGCATTGCAAGCTTGTGCAAACAACAACAACTAAGGAATATCTTTTTTTTTAATTCATACTTAACAATTAGCATAGATCACAAAGAAAAATATAACCATCAAATGCATACTTGTCTACAACCTAGAGCTTTACCACTCGATATATCGTCTATAAATAATCTGCTTGCCAATCACTATGCCTTGCAATATGTGAACTACATGCTTGGCCATGTTTCTAAATCACACAAAAATTAAAAAGTTAGAATGCTTCAAAACAAAACTAAAACTAAAACCAATACTGAATATGAAATTACCGTTTCTTCCTTTTCTTCTTCCTTTGTCTCTCCTCGCCACTATCTGCTCTATCTTCTTCCTCCCTATCCTATTCTTCCTCATCAATATCATCCACTATAAAACCGTCCTTCTCATATTCATCTTGTCCTTTTTCTGATCAAGCCAATAACCAAAAGCACATAAGAAGCCATAACTCAAAAGTAGTAAACTACAAAACATCAGTCGTTCTTCTAATGTCAAATAAACCAAACGAATCACGAAACCATGGCTAAACATATCACATTTCCAAACTACACATAAATAGCATTGCAATCTTGTGCAAACCACAGCAACTAAGGAATATCTTCTTTTTTTAATTCATACTTAACAATTAGCATAGATCACAAAGAAAAATATAACCATCGAATGCATTCTTGTCTACCCCTGGAGTTTTACCACTCGATATGTCGTATACAAATAGTCTGGGCTTGCGAATCACTATGCCTTGCAATATCTGAACTGCATGCTTGGCACTGCTTCTATATCACACTAAAATTAAAAAGTTGGAATGCTTCAAAACAAAATAAAACAAAACTAAAACTGAATATGAAATTAAATAGTAAAATTTTATATAATTTTGATTTTCTTTATACATAATTTAACCAAGGATACACAATGAACACCTTAGAATAGCCAAAGTCACAGATTTCAAGCCGTGGTGCAGGGCTCCCATCTAAAAGAGTGTTCTCAAGCTTCAAATCTCTATGGCATATTTGCTGCACACATATAACATGATGACATTTACTCACATTATATCAATATCATATGCACACGCAATTGTTTAAAAGCATATGTTACCATGAAATGGCAGTAGTGGACTCCGGATATCAGCTGTTGGAAGAAGTATCGAGCCTAAAATATTGACAGAAGATCTCAATTACCAGAGGATTTCAAGCTAAAGAAAGTGATCAAGAAATTGGTTTTCCGTTTGACCTCATCTTCACTGAATCTTCTAGCACTTGAAATTCTCTCAAAAAGCTCGCCTCCTGCAGCATACTCCATGACAATAGCAAGGCAGGTCGAAGTGAGTACCACCTACAAATAATCACCTCAAAACATAACATAAAACACCATCCATCTAAAAGTAATAATAATCTTAACAATATTGATGAACCAGTTACCTCTTTAAATCGAAATATGTTTGGATGCCGAAATGATCTCTAGGTCATTCCATCATGACCAAGCCTGTTTTGACCATTATGTAAAAAGGAATTCTTAACCCAAACCATTTAACAAATTACCAAAATCCCATCTTAAAAGCTATAGATAGAAGTTATAGAAAAACTAACTCAAATTAAAAGTGTCTTACTTGACGGCCAATTAGTCTTGTTCTTATAAGTTCCCTTACTTCATGAGCATAAGGAACATGTTACTTGTCTCTTCTTGGATTCCCAACTTTGGAACACCTGATAGTTGAGAGATCTACTCATCTCTCAAGTGCTGCTGGACTGCCAAATGGAAGACAATCATTAGCAACAATGATGCAGTCTCCGCTAACAACTTCCACAACCAGAAATAAAGAAATAGAGATTATAATCTACGAAAACTGCAAAAAAAAGAACTAAATTGATTTGAACACACGCATATCATGTATATGGAGATCTGTACAATGATTTGATCACATGCTTATTAATCTTTTAAACTTACCTTTTAGACGAAACTCAACAGAACATAACTCAGATCAGTCGTCACTGTCACAAGCATCACAGTCACTAAAGAAGCTCTTACTTAACAAACCTACTTCTCTAACAACAGGCCAATTTAAACCCAAATTTAGAAATATAAAACATGCATATGGATTGATGCTTCTTTGATTTCAACGGATATAAAAAAAGTTCAATAGTATAATAAAACCTCATGACTAACAATTAGAATCATTCATCCTCATCTTCAAGATCCACATCTTCATCTGTGTTTCTTCTTAAGTTTAACAAACGAAACAATCAAATTATTATACCTGCTTATTATGAGCATGTTAGTTAGTTATATTGATACATTTCATAAAGAAAATAAGAGACTGATTCACATTGAAGTAGTAGTAGAATCTGAATCATATTTAAAATCGCATTTAATCAAACAGATGTGTAAGTGTTAAATCATGTAAAATTATATGAGATACAATACAATACAAAAGATAAACTAACCGATGCATTAAACTCAGATGCTAAGCATTTCCTTGCCCTTTCCACATATTTTGTGCTTCATAATACGGCATGGAAAGATATTAACGGATAAATATCCAAGAAAATAGTTTATAACTGGATAATCTATATTACACATATTACCTTTCCCCTATGAACTAATTGAACAGCCCCGAAGAATGTGCCATTGCTGAAACCATCACTTGAAGCAACTTTTGAGTCACCATCATCTAGCACTTCACAACAAAAAATAAGCGAAGGTTACCTTATAACATCTATAACATTGATAAATGACTGAACCAAATCAACATAATAATGTTATTCTGAGTCTAATAAAGCTACTTCATGAGTATTTACACCCATATTTTTTAACTTCTCTATTTAGACTAAAATTCTCATTTGAGCATTTTATCAAACACTTGATGGGTTTCAGATTTCTACTAACTTGAAATTCAACATTCTTCAAACCAATCACCAAGTTGGAACATGATCACAAAACTCCACGTGAAAATGAAGTTGTATGTTACTTACTTTGCAAATAAGAATGCTCATAGAATTGAAACCCAGTTGGTTAATTTACCTCCCATAGAAATCTTAACCTGCAGATTATCCAAGTTCAAGCACAGCGACCACTGCCTCCGCAACTGGTTTCATCGCTATGCTTTCGAGTTCTTCATCTCCGGTTCTACATCGCCAGATTTCATCGTTGTGCTTAGGGGATGAGAATGGATGAATGATAATGGAGATTTGGATAAGGCTAAACTTTCAGACGTGAATCTTTTAGAGAGAGAGAGAGTAAAGTATGAGAATGTCAGTTTCATTTTAATTTTTGGTGAGAGGGTTTGAATTTTGAAAGAGCAAGTAGAGAGAGTGCAGAGAGAAGAATTGGGATGTGAATTTGAATTATGAGTCTGGAGGGATAATGGTGTCTTGGGATAATAAAGTGAATTCAAAATTTGAAATTTGAAACACCCCCATTTTAATTATTGAGATTAAATGTATTAAGAGAGATTAATTTGAAATATGTAAAATGAATGTAAGCAATTGCTTAGGTGGATGCCCTTAATGGTTGACACATAAGCATTGCTTATGTCATGCTCTTTTTCCTTTAATAGAGAAGGGAGATTTATTCAAAGAAGTATTATAGTAAGTAATACAAAGTTTTAAAGTTTCTAAAATTGATTCTAAATATATTAAGTAATTAAGTAATATACGTGCATTAGTGTGTGTGTGTATATATATATATATATCAAACAATAATAATAGTAATTTATTTAAAGATATTACATTATTAAAATTGTAATTTGATTTTTAAATAAAGCTATATAAAAGACAAATGTATTAAACACACATTTGAGTCAATTACTTTTATATGGGGCATCCATTTTTATTCTAGCTTTGAAAATGAAACACTAACTATAATGTTTAGAAAAATTTAACGTGCCGGGTAAAATAAATAAATAAATACTAAATTACTGATTTAAGTCGGGTAAGAAAAAAAATGTTTTCATTTTGTAATATCTCACTTCTTAAAATTTTAATTATCCAATCTCTTTTGTATATATACCGACTGTACAAACTATCAAATCCATCTTTTCTTTTCTTTTATAATACATCATAAAATAAAATTATTACTTTTATTAAGTATAATATTCTAGATGATAGAGAATAAAAACATGATTATTTATATATAACATATATAATAATCTTTTGAACCTACATTTTCTTTAAATTATGTTATAGGTGTAAAGGTATAAAATTTTATCTGTATCCTACATAAAAGTTAAATATTAGTTTACATTATATACACGTATAAATATATAAATATTATTTAAATGTACTTACAAGTATTTGTGTGTGTGTGTGTATATATATATATATATATATAGGGGATGGGTAAATTAAGAAGCAACTTGAGTTGTGAGAACCGTATGAACCAATATTAGCCATTGATCAAGTTGGTTTTGATAGATGAGATTAAAAGACAATAAAACAATATAATGGTTATGTTTTTATTAATGGCATTTAATTTTTTAGTCATAAAGTGGCATATTAGTCTTTTTACTATAGCTTTAATGATTGTTAGGATTGTTGATTTTGTTTTAATTAATAAGATTGTTTTTTTTTAAATCTCATACATTTTTTTATTTTCATTCTCAGTTGATTTCTTTAAACCTGAATTATTAATTTTGTTTTAAACATGAATTTTAATTTTTAGTTAATTTTTTTACGCGCGGTTTTTTACTTTTTTCGCGATATTTAAAAAATTTTTACGCGCCGGTTTTAAACTTTTTTACGTGCTGTCTTAAACTTTTTTAACGTGCAGATTTAAAAACTCTTTTTGCGCGTTAGTTTTAAGTTTTTTTTGCGCGCGGTTTTAAACTTTTTTTATGCGCTGGTTTAGAACTTTTTTTATGCACCGATATAATTTTTTTTACGCGCGGTTAAAATTTTTTTTACGCGCGGTTTTAAACTTTTTTACGCGCCGGAATAAAAAAAACATTTTTTACAACCCGGTTTTAAAACATTTTTTACGCCAAATTTTTTCACGGTTTTAAACTTTTTTACAAAAAACTAGTGGGATTACCCGCGCTCCGTGGCGCGAATTCGATTCGGTTCGTCACGGTATCGGCCCGACTCTCATATGTTTACAATATCGAAAAATTAAGTAAACTACGTAGTCGGTTTTTTAAGAAAGCTAACAAACGTATTAAAAAAACAAAATCTGTAAAATCATTAAAAAACTTGTATCACATATATAGTGTGGGGTATAAAAATGAAAAGTAAAAGAAAAAAAATTATTTATTTATTTTTCTTCGCACCAAAACCAACCATATTAAGCTAACATACACTTTTTACTACACAATACACAATAATGACTAATTAAAAGTTGCAACTTAACAAAATTTTGCTCTGACAAAAGAAAATTAAATTGACCAATCAGAAAGAAGCACCGACATAACATATTATATTATGTATAATAGATATTTTTACCAAAAACAATTTATTTTAGATTTTAAGAGAGAGAGAGTAGATATGACATTTTGATGGATGGAAAAGTCTGATAAGACTTTAAAGAGAGAGAGAAGACATGACATTTTGAGTAACTTACCAAAATAACCTTTAAGATTTAAAATAATAGTGTGTAGGTGGCATGATCTGATTGGTGAAGAGTAGTTCTCGCAACTGGGGATATATATATATATACATATATAGTAGGTGAAAAGGACCTGATAGAATATAAATAATTAAAAATGTTAATAAATATTACAGATAAATACTCACATTCAATATAATATATTAGATATTAAATATTTACGTGTTTAAATATACCTTACTTTCTTGTAAAATAAATTCATATTTTACTACGATCATTATATTAAAGTATATATATATATATATATATATATATATATAGTAAATATTTATGTAAGGTGGTATTATATTTTAATATTAAACTGTACTACGTATATTTTAAATTTAACTAGTGAAATTCACTGTGCTATGCGGCGGGTATTAAATCATTATCAGTTTGGATCGTCAGGGTACCGGTTCAACACTTATATAAGTTATAATAAAAAAAAAATACTTTATTTAGAATAAAACTGTTGTTTTTGTTTTTTTTATAAAATCTATACCGGTATGTCGAAAAAAAATTGAACACAATAGATTTCACACAAATGTTAAATGTAATCGTTTGTCTACAAATTTGACTATAAAATATTAATTTGTTTCAAATTTTTATCTAAGGTACAATTAATCATTTTTCACCACCACTACCCTTAATAAAATAATGTGTTCAAAATGAGAAGGGAAGAAATTATATCGCCAAAGTAGAAAAAGCATCAACTTCTCTGGCGCAAACATATATTAACAATTGATATATATATATATATATATATATATATATTATATATATATATATATATAATATAAAAGTCAATTTTAATTTACTAAATATAAAATGTTAAGTTAACAACTTGAAGGAGTATAGGAAAGTTTCAACTTGGTTCTACAAAAATATATTAAAAAACCTTTTTAATTGGTCTTTTTATACAAAATGTTATAACATTAACTATATTCGTTTATATAATTATTGATCGATATAAAATAATTAATAGTATCTTCGAACATTATATTACTAATATATTAAACTAAATATATTTTAGTAATATATTTTTCAATAGTTTGGTGTTGAAACTTAAACATAACTCTGTATTATAATAATAAAATTTAATCTGAATTATTTGACATACATTAAATACCTCTGAAATTATAGTTTATTGTGATATATTATAACGACATAAAAAGTGTTATGTCGTTATGTCCATTTAAAGGATATATTATTACTTTATAGCCAGTGGTTCTTATGTTATAAATAGCTTCAACCATTTATATTAGTGTATTTGGCTCTGACATTTGAAATATACATATTTCATTTATATTATAAATGAATATAAATTTTATAGTATTTATCCTTAGGTATTACATTAAGAATTTTATATGTATACGTAGTATTAAACATGTCACTTCTATTACCATTTATAAATATTATAAATTACCTAAAATCTATGAGAATTATAACTTTATAGCAAACATCGTATTTTATAAATAGGCATTTTCAACATATTTATCCAAATATTAAATTTTGTAATATATGTGATATTATATTAAAACGAATAGGTGATAACCCTTTATATAAACCATTGTGTCTTTATTCAAACCGTTGTGTCCCAAGTTAGTTTTGTAAGGTTACAGAATATAATACATCTGCCTATGTAGCCTATAAGTATATTTAATTATATTGGTCACTCATACTGTGAACTTAAAACATAAAAATAATAATATAAGTATTAAGATTTATCTACACAGAATAACCCATAAATTATTACATTAATTTCCTAACATAATGTTTAAGTTTTAGGTATTAAAAGAACACCTAAATTGCTTAAACTAGTAGCTCTGATACCACCTTCTGTCACACCATTGGTGACTGTGGACTAGTAATGTCTACAAAACCCCAACTACTGGTAATAATTATAGATTACAATGACTTAATCTCTGTAAGTATAACTAAAAAAACATTTGAGGTTTTTGTAAAGTAATTTGGTAAAAAGAGAGAATGACTCACTTGGTAACTTCAGGGTTTAACTACAGGCCTCCTGGTATAATCTTGAACATAACTCCTGAGTTCTTAATAAAATATATAATGCACTTGTGTTAAGTATAATAATCTAATTCAACTTTATAAATATATCATGAGACAGAACCCCAACTTAGTTTACAAAGCATAGCCTTTATCAGGCAACGCTTTGGCATCAGTTGTTGGATTCAAGATCAATCGGACTGAGTATCGACTCAGTGATCTGGGATTAAAACACTTAAAACAGGGCATAGCTTTGTAGGATTTAAGGGTGAATTACTAAAAAAATAAAAGAATTATAAAGAGACATGGAGGGAGGCGAAAGAAAGCAGAAAGAAGGAAAGAAGGTTGAGCAGTTGATGGTGTGCACTGATGCTTTCTATATATATTGAAGTTGAATCTTGAGGCTCACGGATTCAAGTGTCCACGTACACTAAACAAACTTCAATTGTCATATTTTATTTTTTATAATTTTATTATTATATTTATTATAATTAATTTAGCTGTTTCACTCATTTATTCTTATAACTTCTAAAATATGACGTTTTATAAACGATGAATATGTCATTAGAACGAGAATATTTTTATCTACATTTTGACCTAAGTTTCATTAAAAACAGAGTAAGGTCAAATATAATGTATTTTTTAAATTAAATTATTAAACGGATCCTATGTTCGTCTAAATATCTCATATCTCTAATAGTCAACTTACCCATAATCTACCTGTTTAATAATCTAAGTTTTTATATACTTTATTTTATATTTTATAAATATTTTTTTTGGAAATGTTACAACATTCTAGGTAAGCGAACCTATTAATATATAGTATAGCCAGGTAAGTACCCAAGTATCAATCAATGGACACAAAATCTACTAGTACTAAACCTATTACTTACTATACAACCTAATAAACTATTGAAATTAACACTTAAGATCTACTAACTTGAATGACTGAGAAATACCACCAAGAGTTAAGAAAATATAACCATCCTAGACTCGAATTAACGAAGATTGTTTAGATTGATGATAGTCGGGCCAGTAAAACCACTCCAAGACTTAACTTGCCTGTGGCGTATGAAGTGCTAAAATAGACTTATACCGTGTAAGGTTAATCTTATCAAACTAGTGTTAAGGCTATAGACACACCTTTAGACCTATTTCAATAAAGCTAGTGACCGTACGGATTCTTATTACTTAAGGTTTCTAGTCTAGTGCTCAAGGTAGTTAACGAACGAGCGAATTACGACGACCAAGGTAAGACATTTAGAAACCCCTAATTAGTTTCTAGAACCTTATAATCAGATCCTTCCCGTAAGCAGAACATATGTTTAATCAGTTATCACGATTAGCAATCTATTACCGATTAAAGTATCAAGCCATAGGCTAGTGGAAGTCAATAAACCCTAAAGATAAATACCGAATCTAACATGCACAACCTCATAGAAAGACCAATATCACCACCTAACTAACATCATAACCAATTTCAACATACATGCATATGCATCATAAGAATTAATTGTACTACACTACTAAAATCATACAAACAAGAAATCATCAATCATAAAAAAATCAACGTATCGTCTTATCCGGACAGTTATACAAAAGTTTAACCGAACATGATAAACAAATTAAAAATAGAAATCAAATTTATCATCATGACAGAAGTTTCAAAGATTGGAAAATTGTAAAGTATCAAGCCCTAGGCTAGTGGACGTCAATATACCCTAGAGATAGTAAATACCGAATCTAACATTCATAACCTCATAGAAAGATCAATATCACCACGCAACTAACATCATAACCAATTTCAACATACACGCATATGCATCATAAGGATAAATTGTACTACACTACTAGATCATACAAACAAGAAATCAATTACCAATCATAAACAAATCCACGTATCATCTTATCCGGACAGTATACAAAAGTTTAACCGAACATGATAAACAAATTCAAAATAGAAATCAAATTTATCATCATGACATAAGTTTCAAAGATTGGAAAACTATAAAGAATAACCTGTGGAATCAATAAATGCTTCCCCGGGCCTTCAAACTTTAGATCTCGTCCTCTTTTCCTTTCCGAATAGCCTTCGCTTTCTTTCCACAACCTTTTTCGCTAGTTCTCGAACTCTAGTCTGTTTTAGGGTTTCCATCGCATTCCTTATATATCACCGAAGCATACCCTAGCTTCGATTGACTTATGGGTCGTACACATGGCAGGCTCACGGCTCATAACCTGGATTGGGTCGCACGCTGGCCCACTTCTCAATGTAGATTCTATATTCTGTATAGATGGTGGGGGTTACGGTTCTTCCACCGGGTCGGGTACAGGTCGTAGCCTTTCTGGTCTTCGCATTCATCCTCAGCCTTTCACCTATTGTTCCGTTTATACCCTTTCACATCCAAATTACCATCTTTACATTATGTACCTACAAATCTCAACAAATCATCAATTACTATCTATTCTTATCAGATGTTGCCATAATAGCCCAATTAAAAGGGTCTTTTGAAACTTTACTATTACGTATCCTATTACTATAACATTAACTCTTTAGCTTCAAATGCGGAAGATTTGATGTTGTATCCTAAATGCGGAAAACTTGACATTTAAGCTTCAAATATTGAAAATTTGACGCTTTGGCCTATAATAGTCACATCACCAAATTTAGTGTTCGCTTCGGTAACCATGACTACCCCACAATCTCAATTCCATGCATTTTCATCATCCCAAATAGATCACTGATTAATCGAATCAGGCATCATGTGGTGGCATTGAAAGTCGAAAGACAAGGGGGTACATGCACTAATCGGCCTTGTCTCAACTGCTGAGTATTATGTGCCTTATGTCAAAGGCTTGATGCAAAAATACTATCGAGTCAGGGATCTCAATGGAAGCAACCTCTCTATTCCTACGGGGTAGAGGTAACCTTGTCTAGAGCTTACCCTCCTCAGACCCTACCTTAGCTTTGCTATTGGTAGGATTTATTGAGTATGACGATGATGATTGTCACACCCCCAAAAATCCACTTGCGGGGTTTACCGCGAGGCGCGTGACGAACCAGGATCACAGTCATTAGTAATATTGAACGACCACTATATGATTTTAAAAAATTTCTTGTTTGCTCATTCATGAGAAAATACTGTTTATACAATTGAGTTGCGGAAGCGTAAACAATTACAAAACAAAAATAGCTAATTTAATTTAAAGTTGTGTCTAAATATTTGATGAAATCAATGCGACACCATAATGCATCCTAGTCCTGATGTGTGCTACCTTAGCAACCTAAGAAAAGATGTAAAATCAAGTGTCAACAATAATGATGAGTGAGTTCACAGGTTTTAGTTTACAAAAATAATATAAGTTGTTTCCATTGGTTCAAAACCCAAACCAGTATGTTATAATAGGTATCCCCTGATCCAAACCCGAATCAGAATGTTTAAGTTTCCCGATTCAAAACCCGAATCGTGTTGTTATATTGATTAATAGTTTATGTTATATGTTTAGGTAGCTAACCTAGGTCATGTCAACAAAGTGTTCGATCCGAAGCTGACGTTGATGCCCCTGTTGTGCCAGGTCTATCACTAACCATGGCTAAGTGTTAGGCAAATTCTACACTCGTGACCATCAACCTTCGGTCTAACTGGCGCGACCAGTTCGAGTGGGGCTTGTCGGGCCCAGTAGTATTACTAAAAATTCCCTCGCTATAATCCAATACTAACGGCATCGTAGGTGTTAAGGGGACTGACATGTGATATATGCTCCCTTGTGACCATAACCATATAACATAACTCTAAATAGAAAGGCGTTACCGTACCGTGATTGTATGCCACCCATACATCACTGTAACGTGTACATGTTTTAAATAGGAAGACGTTACTGTACCGTAATATAATCAACCGATATATCACTGTAACGTGTACATGTTTTCCCCCTGTGTTTAGTAAACGTTTAAAGAAATAGGGGCCGTGAACTCACCTTAAGTTGCTCGGTTAGATAAATGCAAAAGAAGTAAATGATGGAACCGCTAATCACGTCCTATCATGTCAACCGGTTCAAAGTTAGTGTGTGAACGCACACTGACACAAAACCCTACGCGTAACTAGCACACCGTACGAAACATGTAATGTCAAGTTCAAAACCATAATCATGCATGCAAGGTGTCACTATACAAAATAACAACCAACAACTTGTCACAAACACATGAAAGCACATACATCCCTTAGATACACACAAATGTAAGTTATCATGTTTTAGCTTGTACATTCATAACTGGGCTGTTTTCAGGAATTTTTATAAAATAGTTCCCACGTTCCAATAATTCAAATTTTTTTTACGAATGGTGTCAATTAGACTTTAGAATTGTGTGTAAAATTTTTAAGTCCTAATTCCTTACCAATTATTTACAATAATTTATTTACTAGGCTGCAGTCAGATTCATCACTTTCTGACTGCAGTCCACGGGAAAAATAATTTAAAAATACTCGTTTGTCCGATTGACGAAATTCTAGTTGGAGGTTTCTCTGAACACCTATGAGTATCTACTGCATAAATTTTGTGACTTAACTATTTGTTTACAAGTTAGGACAGAAAACATTACGTGCATTTTCTGCAAAAAAACACAGCTTAGCTGCTGCACGAAATCACTAATTTAAAATAGTAAACGACTTTAGAAAAATGTGATTCCGGTGGCGGCACCGGAAGCGTTTTTCGAAAACGTATGTTTTAGGCTTCATAAAATCAATTTTTCGACTTATAACGGTTCGTTTACAGCCAATTGAAGTTGGCTGTCTTCGCGCATCAGCTTCCTGTTTAGCACTAAAACTCCACCCGAAACCCTTCTAATGATCACCACGACTTAAGATAACGATTTACAGCAGGTTATACTTTAATTATCATGCATCTATATTCATAATATCAAAACCCTAAGCATATATCATGATATTTCTATAGAAAACGCAGACAACGACTTTTACACTCAAACCTATCATCACAACTGCAAGAATTCGCATATTCATCTGAACTAATCATACACAACAACGCTTTTTATATCACAATCATACATTCACATAATCATGATTAAGGCTTCACAAAAACATAACATGAATCTAATACAATCAAAAACCCTAACCTTAAACGATGGAGACTAGCAAACCGGGCAAGACTTGAATCGATTCGAGGGAGTGTGGGCTGTTTTGCGCGACCGGGGGGGGGGGGGGGGGCTGTTGCTGCCGTCGCACACAACGGAGGGGAGAGGGAACTAGGGTTTGCAACTTTATTTATTTATTTATTTTTGAACATCCCATTCATACATACGTATACATAACTAAGGGGGCCAAGGGGGTGGCGGTTTGGGCTAGAAATTGGGCCGCAAGGAGTTGGGCCGCAAATGAGGAAGTGGGTGGCGGGTTGGGTTGGGTCCGCAAGAGGGGTGTGGGTGGCGGGTTGGGTTTGCGTGGTCACGAGGTCGACATGTTTCACGGCTCGGTTCGGTTCGGCTATTTTTAAATGGTTAAACACTACATATATTACAATTCGATAATCTATTCGCGACACGAAGCTTATAAACTATTAAATCACGAAATCGAAGCATAACACAATAAATCCACAAACATCTAATAACACGTAGCACGTAATTAAGATTTGACTCGTTAAAATCCCCAAACATTGTGTATTTCCGAAATACTAAAGTTAGCGTAGTTATAGCGTGCGCGTAACTAATTCTCCGAATTAAATTAGCGTAGGAACAAAGATGATAAAGTTGTGCGTCTAAAGTACCTGAAAAACCGGGATGTCACATTATCCCCATGTTGAAAGAATTTTTGTCCCGAAAATTGAGTAAACGCGGTTAAGAAAGCAAAGCACGAAAGTTCAGTTTGTTAGAATGGTACAAGAAAATCCTAGGCTGTCACATCATCCCCATGTTGAAAGAATTTCGTCCCGAAATTCAGTTGGCGGTAACATCAGATTGCTGCTCAGCTGCGAAAAGGTGTAGATATTTGCTTTTCATTTGGTCCTCTCTTTCCCACGTGAACTCCGGTCCACGCTTAGAGTTCCAACAAACCTTGACGATCGGTATCTTGTTGTGCCTACGAGTCTTGACCTCACGGTCCATGATCTCGATAGGCTGTTCCAGAAAATGTAGTTGTTCATCCACTTAGATCTCATCTAATGGTATGACCAGGGTTTCATCTGATAGACACTTCTTCAGATTTGCCACGTGAAAAACGTTATGAACTGCACTGAGTTCATCAGGAAGGTTCAACTCATAAGCTACAGGACCGATTTTTCTTTGTTATTTCAAACGGGCCAACATATCGCGGGTTTAGTTTACCTCTCTTGCCGAAACGAATCATGCCCTTCCAAGGCGATACCTTCAGTAGGACCCGATCACCTACTTGAAGTGCTAACGGTTTGCGTCGCTGGTCGGCATAGCTCTTTTGGCGATCCCGAGCTGCCGCCATGCGATTTCGGATTTGCACTATCTTTTCAGTTGCTTCCAGAACCAACTCTGGACCCGTGATCTGACTATCACCAACTTCCGCCCAACAGACGGGCGATCGACATTTTCGTCCATACAGCGCCTCGAATGGTGCTGCTTGGATACTCGTGTGATAGCTATTGTTATAGGAAAACTCTACCAAAGGTAGATGTTTCTCCCAGCCTTTACCAAGTCGATTACACACGCTCTAAGCATGTCTTCGAGGGTCTGAATGGTACATTCACTTTGACAATCAGTCTGAGGATTCCGTGATCCCAAGGATTTCTGTGCTGATTGCCACAGATGAGAAGTAAAACGTGAATCACAGTCGGATATGATGGATATTGGCACTCCGTGTCGGGCTACTACTTCCTTCAAATTGATGTCTGCGATTGTAGGAAACTTGTCAGTTTCCTTGATTGCCAGAAAGTGTGCAGACTTTGTCAGTCGATCAACAATCACCCAGATGGTGTCGTTTCCTTGCTGGGATCTGGGTAAGCCAGTGACGAAATCCCTGGAAATTTGCTCCCATTTCCATGTTCGGATCTCTGGTTGTTGAAGTAGTCCTGACGGCTTTTCGTATTCAACCTTAACCTTAGCACAGGTCAAGCATTTACTAACATAAGTCGTTATGTTAGCTTTCATGTAGGGCCACCGGTACAAAGTCTTGAGATCCTGATGCATCTTGTCAGAACCAGGATGCACCGAGTAACGAGACTTGCATGCTTCGTCCATCACAAGCTCTGGTAAGTTTCCATAGAATGGGGCCCATACACGTTCCATGAAATAATAAACGTCGTCTTCCTTGCGTTCAAGTTTCTTCTCCATGCCCAGTAGGGATTCTGCTTTGAGGTTCTCTTCCTTAAATGCTTCAATCTGAGCGTCACGAATCTGGGTAGGAAGACTGGAGTGGATAGAAAGCTGTAACGCACATACACGCTTAGGTTTGGTATCTTTATGACTGAGGGCATCGGCCACCACGTTGGCCTTGCCTGGATGATACTAGATCACACACTCCTAGTCGTTAAGGAGTTCGACCCATCGACATTGTCGCATGTTCAACTCCTTCTGATCGAAGATATGCTGGAGACTCTTGTGATCGGTGTAGATGGTACACTTGGTACCGTACAAGCAATGTCTCCCTATCTTGAGTGCAAAAGCTACTGCTATTCAACCCCCAAACCGTGGGTAGTGTAGTTCTTTTTCGTGAACCTTGAGTTGGCGTGATTGCGTAAGCGATGACTTTCTCATGTTGCACCAACACGTAACTTAGTTCTTGGATAGATGCGTCACAGTAAACACGAAATCGTCTGTGCCTTCTGGTAACGAAACAATGGGTGTACTACAGTGTTTCACCTTCAACTGTTGAAACGCGGATTACTGAGCAGTCTTTCGAGTTAGAGTTGCGAGGGTTTGTGCCTATGATCAAGAAAAGCGGGCTTCGCAACGTCAAAAGTCATACGTTAGAAGCTAAACATAAGGTTGTTTGTGTGGTAGGGGCTCCATGGTAAGGTGTAGGTATCGTTGGGATTCCTACTAGTTCTTGGAGTAGATTCGGATGTCGTCAAAGAAAACAAGTGGCATATTCGTCATGGTAGGCTAAATTCGAATGTCGTGACTGGAACCTACCTTGTTGGTAACGAGTTCTAAGGACAGTTCTCGTGATACCTCCATATCTGTGATATTCATGGGCCATTGCTCCTCGAGTAACGTTCGTAGAGAGTAACCCCTCCAAGCAAGAGTTCGTGAAGAATGTTGTTAGGATAAGGATCATAGAATCCGGGAAGTATATCCCGAATGGATGTGGAAACATGTAAAAAGGGTAGTCGCAATCGTGCGTAAGCGTGTAAGGATCCGTAACAGGGGTTTACTTGATGTCAGGGGTATAGCTGGTCATATACAAGTTGCATAAGGTAAAAAAAATGAAGAACGCCATTTATCAAAAGGGGTGTCACGTGGATATATCATTCATAACAAGAATTTACCATCGCAGAATGGTTGCCACACGAGTTCGTAGTGTTAAGCTTCACCTCTGTCTAAGTTATCGGGCTTGCCCACACGCGAAGGAGGAATAATTCACCCTGATCCATGAACTTAGATGAGTGTGCGATTTATCGTGTTAGTAAGCAACCAAATTCAGAGGAGTTTCCTTAGGTCGTGTGAATGAATCTGAAATATGCCTGTGGAGTCAAGAGGTTCAAAGAAAGAACGCGAAAACATGTTTAAGGGGCTATGATCGTATCAACAACTCGTCACCATCCTCAAGGTTTCAAGAAGTGATCACCAAGGATCAAAAAGACGAGTTCACCGAGTTCTAAAAAAAATTGAACACAGATTTGATGGAGATTACGCGTAAAGTTTCGAAGATGCAGTGTGACCACGACAATGGAGTGAGATATTTGTCTACGTCGTCAACAGTAACTAACTGTCGCATTAAACAGTAAGCATCGATCAATGCAATGGCTAGGAGATAGACTAGCTTAGAAGGGAAAACTGTTATGGAATAACTATCCTAGCAATACGAGGAGTAAGATTATTGTTTATGTCATCTGGGTGTTGAATAACTTACATCTTGTCTTCTGATATCCATAAGATGATGGGACCATTTTGTGGAAATTCGTTTGTAGCGTTGGATATGTTGCAATGTTCATCAGGTTAGACTTAAGATTAGCAACAGGACCGAGTATAAGGGGTCAAAGGAGATTTTATAGTTAAGGCAAGGGATAAGGTGTGAGCGTATGAGAGATTCTTCATAATTCGTTTATATGCTGATGTTGAAGGGTTTACCCCACGATTTCTGATAGGGTTTCAATCGAGATAACAGGTTCTGATGAGAATCTTAGTTTCACTAAGACTCGTACATGAGAAAAAGAAAATAAATAATTAAATAATAACGAGGGATTCCATTGAAGATAGCTCAATGTGTCTACAAAGATCTTAAATCTAATAGTTGCGTCCATCAACTGCTGGACAAGTTTAACGACACCAGTTAGTCGTTGAATGAGTTACGAGAGATTCTATTGACAGTGGAAGTTTTAAATGTGTGATTCACAGGTTAGGACAATTTATCCAACACAGGGTTTCACAAGGGTTCACATACATCGCAAATTACTATTACATGTGCACCCGTAATGATAAGTTGGTTTGCATGTCCACCCTAGTTCCATTTATCTTGTGTCAAAATGTCCCTCAGATTTAATTTTTCGAGTACAAAGTGTTGTCAAAATGATAGGGTTATCAAAAGATTAGTCAATAATCCAAATGTTGATAAACTCAGAGTTATACCAGAAAGAGTAATGTGGGATCAATTGATCTGAGGATCTACTCAAGTTGAAACACACCATGAGAATCCAATCCAGCGAATCGTAGAGGTAAGAGTGCGCATGGAACAAACATGCACATGAAATGTGACTTCGAGGGATGAAACTGGTTCATTAACGTAGGTTACCAGAAAAAGCAAAATAACCACTCCACCATCCGAGTCAGGTTAGAGTTCAGGTGTGCAATAGGCAAAGTTTTCTTAGCTTCATGGTCAACCATTCTCTCGAAGAAAATCAACCAAAGATGTAGAACGTGGCTCGGGAAAAATGATGACATCTCGATGTTAATGGTTTATGCAATAATGTGTGCAACGAACTGCCCTAACGCGGGGTGCCTCATGTGAAGCCCCCGTGCTCAGGTTGAAGGAAAATAAAACAAATGGGGTCGGGGTGTTGTTGTTTGTTGGTGAAGAAAGGACTTGTTTTCGATGAACCCATCTCCCAAGAGATAAGGGTGAATGTTGAATGTCGTCCCAAACATGGACCTGAGAAAGCTCACAGTACCTGATAGTACCATTGGTAGACTCAAGCCTATGTCATGTTCTACTCCATGGTGTAGGAAAAGGTGCAGATGATTGTGATGTGAGAAGCTCCATCAGAGCCTCCGTCCCACGGACCTCGTACAAGAGTAGAAACTGGTTGTTGGCGATCCCACGGACGTCGCCACTAGGGATGAAGATACAATGAGTTTGGTGTGTTCCTCGTCAGTTGAGGGTTAAGTGGATGATGTCAACATGCCCGAAATTTCAATGTAAGTATTGATGCTATGTCTATAGGCATATCATGTATAAGTGTTCTTATATGTCATGTATGAGTGTCTGTTTTGGTGTATGACTAATGTAGTGTCTAAGGCTATAGACTAAGTCTACCCTCTAATGCAAACCTAGTTCACTATAACCATTGGCTCTGATACCAATCTGACACACCCTCAAAAATCCACTTGCGGGGTTTTACCGCGAGGCGCGTGACGAACCAGGATCACAGTCATTAGTAATATTGAACGAACACTATATGATTTTAAAAAATTTCCTGTTTGCTCATTCATGAGAAAATACTGTTTATACAATTAAGTTGCGGAAGCGTAAACAATTACAAAACAAAATAGCTAATGTAATTTAAAGTTGTGTCTAAATATTTGATGAAATCAATGCGACACCATAATGCATCCTAGTCCTAATGTGTGCTACCTTAGCAACCTAAGAAAACATGTAAAATCAAGTGTCAACAATAATGATGAGTGAGTTCACAGGTTTTCGTTTACAAATATAATATAAGTTGTTTCCATTGGTTCAAAACCCAAACCAGTATGTTATAATAGGTATCCCCTGATCCAAACCCGAATCAGAATGTTTAAGTTTCCCGATTAAAAACCCGAATCGTGTTGTTATAAGTTGTTCCCGATTCAAAACCCGAATCGTGTTGTTATAAGTTGTTCCCGATTCAAAAACCGAATCGTGTTGTTATATTGATTAGCAGTTTATGTTATATTTTTCGGTAGGTAACCTAGGTCATGTCAACAAAGTGTTCGATCTGAAGCTGACGTTGCTGCCCCTGTTGTGCCAGGTCTATCACTAACAATGGCTAAGTGTTAGGCAACTTCTACACTCGTGACCATCAACGTTCGGTCTAACTGGCGCGACCAGTTCGAGTGGGGCTTGTCGGGCCCAGTAGTACTACTAAAAATTCCCTCGCTATAATCCAATACTAATGGCATCGTAAGTGTTAAGGGGACTGACATGTGATATATGCTAACTTGTGACCATAACCGTATAACATAACTCTAAAGAGAAAGGCGTTACCGTACCGTGATTGTATGCCACCCATACATCACTGTAACGTGTACATGTTTTAAATAGAAAGACGTTACTGTACCGTAATATAATCAACCCATATATCACTGTAACGTGTACATGTCTTATCCCCCTGTGTTTAGTAAACGTTTAAAGAAATAGGGGCCGTGAACTCACCTTAAGTTGCTCAGTTAGATAAATGCAAAAGAAGTAAAGGATGGAACCGCTAATCACGTCCTATCATGTCAACCGGTTCAAAGTTAGTGTGTGAACGCACACTGACACAAAACCCTACGCGTAACTAGCACACCGTACAAAACACGTAATGACAAGTTCACAACCATAATCATGCATGCAAGGTGTCACTATACAAAATAACGACCAAAAACTTGTCACAAACACATGAGAGAACATACATCACTTAGATACATACAAATGTAAGTTATCATGTTTTAGCTTGTACATTCATAACTGGGTTGTTTTCAGGAATTTTTATAAAATAGTTCTCACGTTCCACAAATTCCAATTGTTTACAGATGGTGTCAATTAGACTGTAGAATTTTGTGTAAAATTTTCAAGTCCTAATTCCTTACCAATTATTTACAAGAATTTATTTACTAGGCTGCAGTCAGATTCGTCACTTTCTGACTGCAGTCCACGAGAAAAATCATTTAAAAATACTCATTTGTCCGATTCACGAAATTCCAGTTGGAGGTTTCTCTGAACATCTAGGAGTATCTACTTCATAAATTTCGTGAATTAACTCTTTTCTGTTTACAGGTTAGGATAGAAAACATTACGTGCATTTTCTGCAGAAAAAACGCAGCTTACGAAATCACTAATTTAAAATAGTAATCGACTTCAGAAAAATGTGATTCCGGTGTCATTAGAAGAGTTTTTCGAAAACGTATGTTTTAGGTTTCAGAAAATCAATTTTTCGACTTATAACGGTTCGTTTACAGCCAACTGAAGTTGGCTGTGTTCGCGCATCAGCTTCTTGTTTAGCCCTAAAACTCCACCCGAAACCCTCCTAATGATCACCACGACTTATGATAACGATTTGCAGCAGGTTATACTTTAATTATCATGCATCTATATTCATAATATCAAAACCCTAACATATATCATGATATTTCTATAGAAATCGCAGCCAACGACTTTTACACTCAAACCTATCATCACAACCGCAAGAATTCGCATATTCATCCGAACTAATTATACACAACAACGCTTTTTATATCACAATCATACAATCACATAATCATGATCAAGGCTTCACAAAAACATAACATGAATCTAATACAATCAAAAAGCCTAACCTTAAACGATGGAGACTAGCAAACCGGGCAAGACTTGAATCGATTCGAGGGAGTGTGGGCTGTTTTTCGCGACCAGGAGGGGGGTGTTGTTGCTGCTGTCGCACACAAGGGAGGGGAGAGGGAACTAGGGTTTGCAACTTTATTTATTTATTTATTTATTTATTTTGAACATCCCATGCATACATACGTATACATAACTAAGGGGGCCAAGGGGGGTGGCGGTTTAGGCTAGAAATTGGGCTGCAAGGAGTTGGGCCACAAAGGAGGAAGTGGGTGGCGGGTTGGATTGAGTCCGCAAGAGGGGTGTGGGTGGCGGGTTGGATTTGCGTGGTCACGAGGTCGACACGTTTCAAGGCTCGGTTCGGTTCGGCTATTTTTAAATCGTTACACACTACATATATTACAATTCGATAATCTATTCGAGACACGAAGCTTATAAACTATTAAATTGCAAAATGGAAGCGTGACACAATAAATCCACAAACATCTAATAACACGCAGCACGTAATTCAGATATGACTCGTTAAAATCCCCAAACATTGTGTATTTCTGAAATACTAAAGTTAGCGTAGTTATAGCGTGCGCGTAATTAATTCTCCGAATTAAATTAGCGTAGGAACAAAGACGATAAAGTTGTGCGTTTAAAGTAGCTGAAAAACCGGGATGTCACAATGATGATGATGATGATGATGCCCCAATACTCGTCTCTGGCACTAAAAACCGAACGTGTGACGTCCCGAAAAACATGTTTCCAAACTTTTTCACAATCATCCTCCCAATATTTAGTATGTTGAAAAAAAATTAAAAATATTTTCTAAAAATAATCCTTAGAAGAAATGAATCAGGTTGAAAACAACAATTTCTCTCTCAATCGGTTGATCTCCAAATGAATGGCAATCTTTCAATTGAATAACACATTTTAATCGAATGACTCTCATTCGTTTGACCCTTTAAATCGATTGAATCTCATACAAATAAGTCTCACTCATTTGACATATGTACTTGAATGTCTCAATCGTTTAAACCCTTCAATCGATTGAGTGGAAGTTATAGAAATTCTCAATCGATTGAACAGAACCCCAGCTCCCTTTTCTTATTTTTTCGATCCAATTATCCCAGTTCTTTGAATTAAATGATGAAAATACTTCCAAAAGGTGCGAAAATCAAAGCCTAAAAATATTTTAGCTTCAATCATAGTTTTGATCTTTATTGTGACAATCTAAATGTTCGAACAATATTTAACATCTTGAATACGAAATTATGTCAATTCAAACACTGAGTTAGAGCTTAGGTGACCTAATTGACGGTTAGTTCGATAATGGGGTGAACTATAGAAACACGTTACGAATAAAAAACCTAAGATTAGTGTTTTGAGATATATAACTAAGTCGGTATAAATTTTGGCAGTATAACGTTGTCATCACATATTTTATTCATACCAAAAGAGTTTACATCATTCAAACCGAGATTAGATTAAGTGTGATCTATCCTCTCAAGCTTAAAACTTACCGTTCAAACGATTGGCACTGCCTATTTATAGGCCTTTTCAATCTAATGGGAGCTTTAATCAGGCTTATTCACTTGACATCTTGAAGCGAATGGCATATTCTATTGAACTGTTTAAACGATTGTCGCATTTGTTTGACCTCATTCAAACGTATAGTACTTAGTTAAACGAATGACTCATTCGTTTAACTGTCATTCATTTGACTGTGTATATTCGCTTATACACAATCTCACACATATTCCATATAGACTCGATCTTACCTATTCGTACAGTAACGGACACACAAATATGTATCAATATTAACCCATAACAAAACTGATCAAGAGCTCCATGGTTAAGGCTTCCATTTCTAAACATGAGGTTTTTGGTCCCCAATTGTGTTTTTATTTAAACTTTTTTTTCTTTTTTTAAACTGAAACCTAAATTAGGGTTTCCTTATACCAACGACATCATCAGAGCTGTGACATTCCGTACTTTTAGGTTAACGTTGTTAACCCTTGCTGTTAATTATTATTCATAAACGCACAAGTTACTAGCACACGAAAAATACATGAAGTTAATTTGATTAACTTTGCAAAACAAGGGGCTTATTTGCCATTACAAATTTACTGTGACAAATTTATGCCCAAGTTTTAAGTTGGGAAACTTGGGGGAATATTTGTGCATTTATTAAAAGTTTGTTTAAAAATTAATAATAAAACTAACCCAAACCCTAGGCCGGCCCCTCACTTGAGACCTACACTCTCTCTCTCTCTCTTCGTCTTTCTCTCTAGCGATCACACACTCAAGAATCCAGATCATCTTCATCGTCGTCTCAAGGCCTTTGCTTGCTTCCAGTAATCATCTACGTGTTATCTACATTGCGTTATTGTGTGTATAACTTGAAGTTCTTAATTGTGCTTGATTATTGATGCATGAAAACGTGATGTCACATGTGTTAGGGTTTGCTAGAATCATGTATTTTAATGTGTAGATGATGATACTTGTTAGTTTGTAACTTTATGATCATGTATGCATGCTAGGGTTTCGGTTATGTATGATCTTGATAATGAAACTTGATGTCAAATTCATGTATGTGATAATATTAGGGGTTTGATGACTGAAAATAGTTTTTTTAGTAACCTGTTTTTTCATGAAAGCTGAAAGAAAACATATTTTCTCCGGATGCTACAGCCGATGTTAAATTCGTGTATGTGATGATATTAGGGTTTTGATTGCTGAATATAGTTTTTTTGTAACATGTTTTTCATGAAAGCTGAAAGAAAATAGATTTTGTCCAGATTTTACAGCTAACTTGTATCAGCAGTAACGGGGTCAAAATTTAACAAAAATGTGTGTTTCTTGAGTCTAAAATGAAGTATTTTGAAATACGCTTCAAACCACACTAGAATCATAAATTTTCAATGAGTTTTGATATTTTAAATTAATTTTTCGTGTCAAAGGTGCAGACTGAGTTTTTCGGCAGAATATTTAGCCTATTACGAATATCATAACTCAGTCCGTGTTTGGAGTTAGTATATGAAATTTATACAGTATGCAGTGCTAGGAGATTCTCAAATGCTCAAACTAGAATTTCGTTAAAAGAGTTGACGAGAATTTTTACTCTAAACTATCAGCTCTAAAAATTTTATACAAGTATGGGTGGACCATTTTTCACGTCAAATAAATTTATCATAATTTCTGAAGCTCGTTTAGTATTTTAATAAAATCCTCGAAAACAGCTAAGTTTCGGAGTTCTAAACTGGTAATGCAGTGAATTGGATTTTTGTGTATCTATGTGTTGCTTGTGTTATCATAGGATGTTAATACTTGTTTAGAACCTACATGAATGTCGTTTAACATGTTGGATGTCATGCCACGGTCATGTTCACAAATTCACTCGAACGAACACCTAAATGTTAATGTGATGCATGCTATGTGTAAGATACGTGTAGGTTTACGTGTCTTGTGTAAACACACACTAACAAACCTAATGGTAACTATAATAGGAAGTGGTTGACCACATAAACTCGTAATTCGTTTAAATCATTCCGAACAAAACTAAGATGAGTTCATGGCCCCTACTCTTTAAATATTTATAAAACACAGTGGGAGAAACATGTACACATTATGGTAATGTAATACTTTAACGTTATGGTAATATAACGTATTCATTTAATAGAGTTTTTGTTATATCGTTAAGGTCACAAAATAACAATTATCGTAAAGTCCTTGTAAACCTCGGACCGTTAGTATGGGGTGGCTAGCGAGAGAATTTTGAGTAGTACTACTAGGCCCGACAAGCCCCACTCGAGCTAGTCGCGCTAGCTAGACCGTTAATGGTCAACGGGTGTAGAATTGGCCTAACCTAACGTCATGGTCAGTATAAACCTGACAAACAGAGGCAACAACAGTCGGCTTCAGTTTCTAACTCTTTCGTGACGTAACTTAGGTTAGCGACCTACAATATAACAAGTAACTACTAAACAGTAAACACTATATTTATTATTCGGGTTAGAACAGTGGGAACCTTTGGAAAACACCTTACTCTGTAACTGTGAACTAAAACCTATAAACTCACTCATGACACTTGTTTCTTGCATGTTTTCTCAGGTCGCTAAGGTACCTGTTCACGCTAGGAGCACAACATGACAACACAAACTATTTTTGAGTATTGCATCATTACATTTATTTACCGTTGGTTTTGGACGTTTGTTTTGGCGTACACTTTACTTTACGCTTATTTACACTTTCGCATTTTCGTTAACTTGTTTTGGTTGTTTGGTTTAAAACGTATTTTCTCATATAGAGGTCATTCTATATGACTGGTGTCTTAGATCCTGATTTGTCACGCGTCTCGCGGTAAAACTCCGCAGGTGGATTTTTAAGGGTGTGAAAAGAACCCCATTTACAAAATAACGAATACGCAAACAACTCCACCCCCAATTCCAAACAACCGCCACCCACTCCACTATAGTCCAACTCCATCGCCATTCAACATAGCTCCGCCCATGCCATCCAATCCCATCACCATTCAACATTTTTTTTGGGGTGAGCGATCCTACAAGACCCAAAGTCTCCGACGGCCCGAAACCTTTTTTTCTAAATTATCTATATAATAAAGTGTGTGTGTATATATATATATATATATATATATATATGCTTTTTTACGAATTTAATAACCAATGCCTTGGCTTGTGTGATGGTTTGTTCCAGTAGAGAGAAATGTTGTATAGAGATGCTTGTTCGATTCCGGTTGAAAGCTTTCCGTTCAACACATTTTTTTTCATTTCTTTTTTTAAACAATTTTGTTTTCCATTTCTTTTTCTTTATGATTTTTGGCTATTCTTTCCTTTTCATTTTTACGTCTTCTCTTTAATTTTAATATGATTTACGTTTTTCTTGTCTTGTTTATTCTTGATGTTAATTTTTTAACTAAACAATTCTTAATAACTCTTGAAACATTTTTTTACCATACAAAAATTAATGATGCAAACTTGTTTTGGGCATACTGATATTACGATTGTATATTTTCGGCTTTGTCTTTCATTTGGTATAGCAGATGGATAAACACACAAAGTTTCTACTCTATATTTTTTTTAACGGCGTACCGTTAGGATGTCGTTAACCAGGTAAATAGTTAGTATGTTAGTATCACCAAGTTAGTATTAAAATCCTCCTTGCCTGAATTTGAACACAAGACCTCCAAGAGAAATAAAGCTTTCCACCTCCTCCTTGACCACTATGCCAAGACATCATTGGTTCCACTCTACATATGTCCGGGTTTAATCCCATTATCCTATTTTTCATTTATTATTATGTTTTCTAGCATATAAATATGTACTAAGACAAATATATTTATCTTTTCTTTTTATAATTGAATTATATGGCCCCTCATTTCTACTCGCACAGGGCCAAGAAAATTTCAAAAATTTGCGGAGACGGCTCTGACTAGAGGGTATGTAATATGCATACCCATGAATTTTTTTTTTTTTTTGGTTTCATTATATGTTTTAAGCTCGTCTATTGTGCTCAACCTTGATACAAGCTTGATTTAGAAAGACTTGATAAAAGCTTGATGGTTTTCACTCCGGGATAAATACGTGTTGATTCTCTAGTGACGATTTTTTTAGTATTATTATCATGTGATGAACCTTACCCGACCCGACCCACATTTTTTATGTCCGGCCCAATGAATTGGAGCATCAACAAACAGTAAACCTACCGAAAAAAATTCTGAATCCACCACTAACGCTAGCCATCTTGTTCGGGGGGTTGCTAGGGACTGAGGTTACATGAAAGCACTCGGCTTACGTGAGGAGACACCTATAAATAAGTTTAATAATTAATAATTTAAATCTCAAAAACAGATTTAAATTTGTTATAACTGGGTACTCGATTAAAAACCCGTAAATGTTGGATCCTCTAGCATAATTAATTATTTATTAGCTGTTTATATGAACTTAGAGTATTGATTAAGCCATGTGCTAAGCCATTTCTCATTTCTGATAACTCATAACTTCTAATAAAAGTCAAATATTTAAATAACATAATGTTATATATATAGACTATAAAGGTCATGTCATGTTGCCTTTACTTAATCAACTTCTGAGTTCTTGGCTTCAAAGCCATGGCAACCGATGAAGAATTCTGTGAACGTTACTTGCTAGTTAATGCCAAAGAAGCAAGTCTCTATGATTTAGCTTGTATTTTGATCTGTTCAACTAGTTTTTTGAATACCAAAAACTTTTACGATGAAAAATCAGAACATGTCGGGAGGTCAACCGGAGATAATATTCGCCGAAGACTCATCATCTTCGCTTCCCTCCTTGCACAAAAGGTTTTTATTTGGGTAGAGAAACCGGTCACTCTAATAGGGGCTTTGATCGAGTTATGGTTGAATCTTTTATCTCGCAATGGAGGGTTTTTTGGGCTTCTGATCAATTATATACGAGGTTAGTAATTTTTTTTTCATAAAAGTTTGCGGAGCCAAGGGTGGTTAGGAGGGTACGCTTATAATCATTTGGTGATCAAAACTTATTGTAGTTCTCTCTCTCTCTCTCTCTCTCTCTCTCTCTCTCTCTCTCTCTTTCTCTCTCTCTCTCTATATATATATATAATACATTCTTTTTAAGAAAAATATGAACTCTAGATGTAACGAGCTAGATTTTTTTTTATATAAAAGTTTATGTTTTGGAGCAAGAAACCCTCTGGTGAGCAAAATTGACTTGATTTTATGTATAAAATCTAAGACTTTTGATAAAGAACATTATTATTATTATTATTATTATTATTATTATTATTATTATTATTATTATTTTATTATTATTATTATTATTATTATAAAAGTATATGTTTTGGAAGAGGGCGGAAACAAAGGGCTCAAGAGGGTCCCTGACCCTCCGGTGAGGAAAACTTATTGGATTTTATATAAAAAGTATGAGTCTTTTCAATAAGTTGAACTTCTAGGTGACCGTAAAGAAAGAACCTTATCGATCATCTATGACTAAAAGATTCTAGCTCCACCACTCTTTTGGAGCATTGTGAGGATGGTCTTGATTTGGGTGTTGATTGGATTGCAGGGAAGGTGGTGATGCTAGAGGAATCGCCGGAAAACTTTATGTCTATCGTCGGAGAACTTGACAATCGGTTGAAACTGGATGAAAGTATTAAAAAAGGCGACGGAAGATATAATTCGTCGCTAGCAATAATGGCTGCCAAATTGTCTTATGAAAATGAAGCTTTTGTGAAAGCTGCCATACAAGATCAATTGAAGGTGAGTTGCTAAATCTCTTCCCTCCCTCTCTCTCATTCAATATATAATATATATTATGAAATGTAAAGAGAAAAGAGTTAGGTTGATGTTTATGGAATTGACAAAATATTGATTTTAATAGTAAATAAAAAGTTTATAGTTGTCTTGATTATGAAATGTAAAGAGAAAAGAGTTAGGTTGATGTTTATGGAATTTGACAAAATAATGATTTTAATATTAAATAAGAAGTTTATAATTGTCTTGAGGTGGCAAGTTAAGAAATCCATCTTCAACTCAATTATTTAAACTTTTAAAGTTTATAGTTGTCTTGAGGTGGCAAGTTTGGATGAAATTATTTGTTTTTTATATATTATTTTATGATATGTGATAAATCTCTCTTTTACACACAACTAGTTGATGACGCGTCTATGTTGCGGGGCAATGGTCAAAATAAGCGAGTGTTAAGCAGCTCCTTGACACGTAAAATAATAAATCAAGTCAACAAATTAAAATAAAACTCTTTTTTAGTTTTGCTAAAAAAACTAAAACAATGATAATACTGTAATTTTTAACTGAGTGAAAGTTGTATTTTTTTTGACTGGGGTAAAATCCTAATTTGCCAAAAGATAAAGTAATGGCAGTACTGTAAATTTGAACCATGGACAAAATTGTAAACTTGCGCAGGGCAAATTCAAATTTGAACTAATGGCACAATCGTAATTTTAGGGTGGAGGCAAAACCATAATTTTAGTTTGAATTGGGGGCAAAAACGTAATTTTGAGCTAACGGCCAAATCGTAACTTTGAATCGAGGGCGAAAGCTTAATTTTTAGCTGCGGATAAAAGCATAATTTTATGAGCAGGGGACAAGAACGTAATTTTTAAATGTGGAAAAATTCATATTTTTGAACAGAGGACAAATTCGTAATTTCATGCTAGGGGAAAAACATAACTTTAATTTTGACCTAGGGGCAAAAACATAACTTTGAACTAAGGGCCAAATCGTAATTTTTAATCGAGTGTAATATCGTAATTTTAAGCGAGGGCAAAATCGTACTTTTAAGCTGGGGGCAAAAGCATAATTTTATTTTGAGCTAGGGGTAAAAGCATAATTTTATTTTGAGCTGAGGGTAAAAACGTAATTTTAAAACTGGGGCAAAAACGTAATTTTACAGTGTATAAAAATAATAACCTTTTTGGTCAAATCGTAACTTTAAGCGAGGGCAAAATTGTAATTTTAATCTGGGAGCAAAAGCGTAGTTTTATTTTGAATTTGGGTAAAAACGTAATTTTAAACTGAAGGCAAAAACGTAATTTTAAAGTGTATGTAAAAGATAATGAACTTTTTTTGGTCTAATGAGGGAGTACCAGACATGCAGTTGCCTGGCACTAACTATTCCCCCAACTTAGTATTGTGCACTATTCCCTCAACTTAGCTTTGTAGTGTACAGAAAAAGAAATTCGTTTATTTGGAAAATATCAAGAATGAAGTGTTGTGCCATTTTTAGTGTTGGGTTTTACATTCTTTTTAATTGGTTTTAGTAATATATAAAATGTTTATAGTTAATTTTAATATAATTGAGTGTAAAATCATTTTAAGTGTTTGATTTACAATCTTTTTTAATTGGTTTTATTAATATATAAAAAGTGTATATTGTTAGTTTTAATTGACTTTTATTACTAAATAAAAAGTTTATAGTTATTTTGGTGTTGCTAAGCTGAGTAAGAGAATATCCACTCTCCAACGCAATTATTTAAACTTATATGAATACTTGTTCTTGATTGAATACTTGTTCTTGATTATTCTTACGAAGATTTATGATTATCTGTCTTATACTCATGATTATTTTATAATAAATCTCTCTCACACATCATTTGGGTTTGGTTGATATCGGGAATAGATTTTAAGATTATCTGTCTTAAAACATGTGTCTTTTAAGCTATGTGTTATGATTAACTAAATCTATTGTCATATCATCATTACGTCAAAGTCACATAAGAATTTAACTATTAATTAAATATTTGTTAACAATGTGTTCTAGATTAACTAAACATCAAATATCAATAACTAAATCAAATTTAATAAAAAGGAAGACACGTGATTGGTTGGAAAAGACATGGGCTCCACCTTTTCTCAATTAACCATCATTATCCCAATGGTAATCCTCATTAACGGAGGGGGCGGTGTTTAGCCTATTAACAAGTGATGTGACACCTCTTCGTTAATCCACAACGCATAGTCTTAGACTGGTTCGATTTCATAATTCTAACTTTACTCGATTTTACTACTAAATCGAAAGTTTATACTTAATTACCGTGAGGATGGTAACTTAGGTGAGAGAAAATCCATCTCCAACTCAATTATTTAAATTTATTTGAATTCTTGATTTTAATTATTCTAATTACTTTATGATATATCTCTCACACACATAATTCGATTTTGGTCAGTATCAAGAAAGGACTATAAGAGTTAACAGACTAAATAGATTGATGTGTTTATGATTTGGAATGGTTTGGTCTAAAATTCTTGATTTTTAGATGATTTAATTTTGAGGCTGTTAAGTTCAAGTGGGAGAAAATCGTTTGTCTAGACTTATACAAATTCCCAATCTAGATTATTCTAATGAAGAATTAGGATCAAGGCATTTGTTTTTGACTCATAGTTATTTTATGATAAACCAATATCTCTCTATCTAAATTATATATAGATCAAATAATTCGGTTTTGTTCGGTATTATGAATGGACCATAAGAATCATAAGATTAAACACTCATATTTCTGTGATATGTATTTGCTCGATTTTAGAACTTTCATTTTGGTTAAATAATTTGTTTAAAGTCATCTTAATTAGGCTTGTAAGTTGTGGCAATCGGTTCACATGATACATCAATCACTTATCGTGGATTTTCATAACCCTCATGTACATAAAGGGGATATGTATTTGAAATGGATATATGGATTTGCAGTAATAGATTCCGTAATTTGTTCCTTTATCCAAGAAAAAGCAATTCTAGCTTTTTTTGGGAAAGGCGGCATTTCACTAGCACTAGCCGAGTAGCAAACAACTAGAAGGTCGAGAAACATCAGACAAAACAAGAAAGAAACAAAAAAACTGCATTACAAAAGTCGAAATTGACCCATTTGTTCTCATCCGAATCGGCGATCTTAGCCCGAGCCTTAAGCCAAAGAAAGCCCAGCGCCTTGACTTCTCCAGCCGCACACAAAAAGCATTTCTAGTTTTGAGAGAAAACCCTTTTTTCTGATAAAGATTTTGCATCAAGTTATTTGTTATATTATCTAAAATTAAGGACATCCTACCAATTAATATTAACATTTACACAACTATTTTTTTAATTAGTCCAGTAGTTTCATGACTTCTTTCTTTTTTGGTATTTTTCCCCAGATGGCGCTTATAGGCTTCTACGAATTTTGGAACGGTAAGATACTATAAATGTGTTATATCACGTTGGTTTCTTGTTTGTATAAACATTATGGTATACATTTTTTAAGTATATCATAGAGATGGGACATACAATCATAAAATTACATTTTTATTTACTATGTATTAATTGTGTTAAAATTTAAGAATTAAATATAAATAGTGTTTTACCAAGTATATTGTTATGAAAGTGAAGCTGACATGGCATGGGCATGAGGCCATAACATATGGCCAAACATTACCAATGACATAATAAGTTGTTGGAAAGTTAGCTGATAGCTGTTAATCATCACTTACAAGTTGTAACAGTGATTGACATGGGTTACTTTGAATATAAATTACACCCATTTATATGTGTAGAATTCTACTCTCTTCATTGAGTGTTATCGTAGATCTATCTTTGGTTGTCTTGTAATGGTCAAGGTTAGATAAATGGCTAACTTTGATTTTATTGACTTGGTTGTGATATCCAGATTACCAGAATCAGTTCACAACATATACAATAATGTTTCAAGATACAGTAGATCCCAACTTGATAGTAGTAGCATTTAGAGGAACCAACCCATTCAACGTGAAAGACTGGATGACAGATGTCGATATCTCATGGTACGAGCTCAAAGACATGAACAGCTCCGAAACAATTGGTCGAATTCACGGTGGGTTCATGAAAGCTCTGGGCTTACAAAAGATCAAAGGTTGGCCAAAAGAACTTGAACCGCCATCAAATACAACTGACGAGCACCCTTTTGCTTACTACAAGATCAAAGAAAAGCTCAAGGAGATTTTAGAAAAGAATACAAATGCAAAGTTTATACTCACGGGCCATAGTTTAGGAGGGTCATTAGCGATTTTGTTCACAGGTGTGTTAGGGTTGCATGAAGAAACATGGTTGTTGAAGAGATTAGAAGGGGTGTACACTTTTGGTCAACCAAGAGTAGGGGATGAGAGTTTTGGGAGGTACATGATGAAGATAATTAAGGATCATGATGTGAACTACTTTAGGTATGTTTATGGCAATGATATTGTGCCTAGATTGCCTTTTGATGATAAATCTTTATTTTTTAAGCACTTTGGGACGACTCTATACTTCAACAGCTTCTACGGTGGCAAGGTATAATCATCATTTTAGTCCAAGTTATACTTGGGTCTATTTAGCATTTGTTAAGCCAATTTTGTCTCCTCTCAAATGGGTTTGGATTGAAACCATCAGTTTTCATCTACATGTCAAAATGGGCTATTTAGCATAACCCACAAACCTTTTTTGTGTCCACTTAGTAAATATGATTATAGTAACATATTACTACAAAAAATTTTATAAAGATATTTATAAGGAGGCACATGTGTATGTTAATATGTACACTTTTGAGAACATTCAAACTTATTTGACTCATTTGACATGTTTTTATATTTTAGCTAACTTTGTTTGGTTTATCTGCTTGACCTATTAAAGATTAGCATAAACCAATAGTGGCTCATTCTATACATTTTTATCAACTGATAGTTCTATGCGCTTGTGAGTTTATGTTGTTATGGCTAATGTTTAAACCTACACTCAGGTTATGGAAGAAGAACCAAACAAGAACTACTTCTCCATTGTGTGGGCTATACCCAAGTATATCAACGCGTTTTGGGAAATAATTAGGAGTTTCATTTTGCCGTATTGGAAGGGTAAAGAGTACAAGGAATCAAATGTTGAAAGATTATTCCGCATGGTTGGAATGATAATTCCAGGATTAGCAGCTCATAGTCCCAAAGACTATGTTGATATCACTAGACTAGGGCCTGAACTTGTACCAACCATAAATGAATAAGTTAGCATATATGATAATATCATTGTAAAATTGATTTAACCCTAAACCATAAATTTAGTATATGAATTTAACCATTAAATAATTAGCATAAATTTTCTTAGCAAGTGTGTAACCAGAGAAAAGATTTGTTTCAATGCGGTTTAAATACAGACGGAATAATACAAACTAAAATCTTCAAAGATCGATTTTTTTTTTAAATTTAAAGCCTTTGGTGTAGGATCTTTGGTGAAGGTCGTTCGCCATAATGTACATTAAATAATAAATACCAACTAAAATTTTAAAACCTGGAAAAGTTTGAATTTGAATCCTTTATCTATTGATAATAGATGTTTGGTGAAGATCATTGTCGACAATGTACGCCCCGTATGACTTTAGGGTCATAATTTAACTAGGCGAATCTATATGATGATAATCGTAACTTTGGCAAATCTATATGTCGGGTGAAGCCTGCTTTTTACCAGCAGTCCAATATAAATTTCTCAAGGATTCTTGAAAATAATATTTTATTATAGACCACGGCTTAAACTGATAAACCCAAATACAACTGGTATATTTATTTGTGTCAAACTTATCAACCCTAACACGAACACACTTAAAATCATGGAACTCGAATATGATATATTTAACCTATTATCTAAATGAGTTAAGTGGGTTAACGGGTTAGCAGGTTGACCTTATAAAAATATTTTTTACTTGTTTATTTTAGTTTTAAAGGCATTAACGGCTCGGGAGTGACTCAAACAAGAAGAAAATAAATTTATGAAGAAAAAGAAGAAAAAGGTATAATGATAGAACATTAAATGGTTTATAAATCCTTAATTATCGTTCTCTCCAATTAATTAGTCAATTTCATTTTATCATACATACAGAATGTTAGGGGTTGAATTTTATTACTATGGATCACAAATATTTAGATTCGCCTGGATCACTGATTCTTGACAGATGGTGCAGGATGTCTGAGGATCACGGATCCTTAATATTGTTTTTACTAACTGACAATTGTATCCTCTATTTGAAACTTGTATATGCGGGCATTTAGCGAATTGGACCTAGTCAAGATGGAATCTTATGGAATATGTCGGATTTGAAGCACGTGTGGAAGGCCATAACCGTTATGGATGAACGTGGGAGCTTCCCGGATTTTCGGATAGTTAGTTAGCTAGTCATCTTACTATTTTAAGGGATATTGAGCTCGATAGAACACAACCCTTTTGGCATACTGATTACACACACACTTCTTCTATTCTCGCAATACGCTCTCTGACACATACACTAGATTTCATTGTAACAAGCTCAATATCTTCCAAAGTTGTAACCTCTTATCGTAATAGAGTTGTTGATCAGTAGTTTCCATCACCCGAGGTTTTTTGTGCCGAAGATCTCACAAAGATCAAGGGTGTTTTCCTCGTATAAATCATTATGTTCATCATCATTTTCATTTGATCATCATATTTTACATTGTTCATTGTTCAAGCACACTACCTCACATTCAAATTTTGGTTACATTATCCTTAAATTGATTTTTGACCAAAACAGTTTGGCGCCCACCATGGGGCAAGTGGTGCTTCAATTCTAAAAAAATTCGTTCATTTCCATCCATTTCCATCAACTACATGGCTTCTCAAGGAAAATCCACTTCAAGTGCCATGCCGGCAGTTACCTCATCCTAAACCAGTTCATCGTTACCTCCTATTCCCCCTACATACCAGAAGAATGCAGAAAATTCCCAGAAGAAGACAACACTTGTTTACACAGGATCAAAAACCTCTACTGTTTCTTCATCCACAACTACTAACAGTGATGTTTCAACTTTGATTTTGCAGATGAAAAGTTAAATGGAACAGCAGGACAAAACTAACCAAAGGATCCTTCGGGAAATTGATGAAATAAAGAAGCAAAAGAGACCCGTGGAAAATCAGTCTCCACTGATGCCAAGAGCATTGGATTTGCTACTCCATCATCAACAATCCAACATTCCAAAGGATCCCGTGTCCAGATCCAAGGATCCTCCAACCATCAGCAAGGATCACTAGGAATGGCGCAGGCTCAAGGATCTTACTTCCAACCTCAAGGATCCTCTATCCTTCAACGAGGATCATTGGAGACCACAGAACCTCAAGGATTCTTCTATGGACCTAGAGGATCACAAGGAGTGTACCAGTCCCGAGGATCCTACATTCAACATCAAGGATCCTCATCTCAAGTTCAAGGATCCACAGATTATCCATTAAGACCATCATCGCCCATGTATCCAGGATCCAACATTTTCCAGGATCAAGGATCCTTGGGGAGACAATCATGGAGAAGTTCTGAAATTCACGAAGGGGACTTCATTCCTATGCAGACCATTGCTTCATCAGGCTCTACTGTTAAAACAGACACGTCTTCTGGGATACCAGTTCCAAACCAATTGGGAGGTAACAACTTTAATACGTCTTTTGATACTAACTTTACTTACATGCAGGATGCAGGGATCAAGTGGCAAGGGAGTTGCAGAAACTCAAGCACATGATATCCAGTGTCCCTCGATTGGTCAAACCCATTCCTGAGATCCTGGATGGAAGTCACAGAGTGTCTCACTTTACACCTCACATAAGCAATGCTGAGATACCAAAGCGTTTCCAGACTCCCAGTATGAAGTTATATGATGATCCACTGATCCGGAAGAGCATGTGGCTCAGTACAGAGAAAGGATGGATATCAACCCCATCCCTGAAAGGTCAACGTTAAAATGGCAGCTAAGTCTTCCTCCTTAATCTATAACTTCATTTTATCATTTAGTTAACTTGTTTAATAATCAGTTTTCCTGTAGTAGATCCTTTGAAAGGTTAACTAGTGACTTGTATAATATCACCCAAGGTCATGATGAATCATTTAGAGATTACATCACTAAATTTAGTAGAGAATCCATAGAAATCCCTAATTTAGATATTACCACCGATGTGAAAGCATTTAAAATGGGATTACTAAAAGATTCTCCATTTTATGATGATCTTGTTATGACACCTTGTAGGAATCTAGATGAAGTAAGAAATCGGGCCTTGAGATTCATCCGATTAGAGGATGCCAAGAGGATCCAGGAAAGATTGTCAGGATCGTCAGGCGAAGCAATGATTCTTCTTCAAGAATAATCGATCCAAGCAATACTCCAAGCATGAAAATATTAATATTCATGTGGTTGAACAAGAGGAAGACGATGAGGATTACCCTCATATGTAACACTTGGACCGCGTAAAAACAACAAACCGCGGCGGAAACGTCGGGGAGTCACGTTAACAGATTGTTCCAGTAACATGTGGTAATTAAAGTTATGTTTTATTGAATACTGAAAGTCCATAGTTACATTGTCTTGGAGTTTAAAAAAAACTAAATAAACTATTGTCTTTCAAATTTGAAGGCACTAAGTCCGCGTCCAATCCTACATGAGCATGTATCGACATCAAACTTGGTTTCCTGAAACATATGTGAAAACGAGTCAGCAAAAATATGCCGGCGAGTACATAGGTTTTGTGAGTGTGTCAAATTCATGGCCTTGAAAATGTATTGCAATACCTTGTCAGACTACTAGAGTCGTTAATTGAAAACCTTGTTATCAAAAGTATTTGGTATTGCAATGATAACTAACCAACTAAAACAAGTTAGGTATAGTTTATACCATGAATCTTGACCAAAACATTTGTTTTGTAAATTCGAGTAGCAAATTGCCTTGAAGAAACTTTGTATGGTATGTATCTTTAATTGAAAATCGTTGGGTGTCATTGTTTGAAAACCTTTGTTCCAAGTGATGCAAATAACGCCACGAATGTAATACGATAAAAGCACATATATATAGGAAGTACCAGCGGTATGTCTAACAAAGTTAGAAAACTGATTTGATATCAAAACAAAGTATTTTGATACCTAAAAATGTTTTCGTCGTAAAATGCACATAATGCACACTTTTGACCGAAACTTTGACTCGTCACTTTGACTAATAACGTGATAAATCAATAGGCATGATCGCTAGGGATCATAATCATCGTGATTACGATCACGTTGCAAAGTTCAATTGAACTTTGTTTTGACCAATTAATGGTCAAAGCCGAAAGTCAAACATTGTTTGACTTTTAGCTTGAAATAGCTATAAGTAATGAAAAAGACTAAGGATGAGATCTTACTTGTGTTTAGGAACACCCAAGATCTTAGAGAACTCAGTAGGAGGCTTCCTTTGATCAGGAAACAAACTCCAAGAGTGTGGGAGGTGAAAAGAATGAAATGAGCAAGTTGAGAGGTGAGTTTGAGGGCCTATTTATACTTGTGGATGATGCACAAGATCATCCCAAGTGTTAGGCACCGATTTAGGATCATTTAAAGTGTTTATGGACGTGTCAAGACCAAGAGAAGTGTGGCAATTTCGAAGGATTAGTGTCCAAGGAAGTAAACAAGAAGCTGCCATGTTTTTTCTGAGATGGAGGGTCCCTATGGACCGTAAGGGGTATGGGCTTACGGTCCGTAAGCCCCTTAGCTGACAGAAACTTTCAAAAGTTGGCAGAACAGGCCCCTGAACTCGTTCCGTCGCGTTTTGGCACTTCTAACACCCGTTAACCACATTTTTAAGATCTGTAAGGACATTAAAGCATAGGGAACTTGAAATATGTCCAAAAATGTCCCGGTTGTCGGTTCGTTCGGTTGTACGGTTGTAGTTTTCGGTTAATTACGACGAAAATCGTAACGAACGCGCAAATGACCGTAAACGTGCAACGAATGATATTTTTGCATTCCAATCACTAAAATGCAAGATTTTAATGATGAAAATTGTTTTTTGATGTGCGTACATGTTCCGGATAACGATATACGCGAATCGGCATAGTTTCGCAGAATTTGCAAAATAGCCCCTGAGCTTGAATAAACTTGTTTTTGCCATACCGAAGCCCTCAAAACTTATTTCTAAGTTATGTAAAGGATATTTAGGGTATTTTTAGCTTATTTCATTGTTCTGGAGTGTAAGTCGCATTAAATTGATTACGTTTGCGTAATAGTTTGCGATTTTACTTCCAGAAGTTGTTTAAGAGTTCGGAATCGTGCAAGAATTGAATACGTGCAATTGCCATGATAAAAATACAAATCTCGGAAATAAAACACAAAAATTTCATTGATTGATAATTTTTCCAGAATCGTTACACGATCGAATCACCACAAATGTCACAGTCTCCACTACTTTAGGAAATTTCGTCCCGAAATTTAATTCGAGGAAACTTGTGGAAACATATGTGGGGGTATTTCGCTTTCATTTGATCCTCTCGTTCCCAATTAAATTCTGGGCCACTTTTGGATTCCCAGCGAACTTTGACTATCGAAATTCGTCTACGCTTGAGTTTCTTGACTTGACGGTCCAAAATCTCCACAGGTTTCTCGACGAAGGGCATAGTGTCATCAACGGGAATTTCGTCGAGAGGGATGGGAAGATTTGTGTCGGCTAAACACTTCTTTAGATTGGACACGTGGAATGTTGGGTGAACGTTCCCAAGTTTAGGAGGTAGCTCAAGTCGGTAGGCCACCTTTCCGATTCTTTCAACGATCTTGAATGGTCCAACGTATCGTGGTGCAAGTTTTCCTTTCTTTCCAAATCTGACAACTCCTTTCCAAGGGGATACCTTGAGTAGGACATGATCACCGACTTGGAATTCCAAGGGCTTGCGTCGTTTGTCCGCATAACTCTTTTGACGGCTTCTAGCTGTCAGAAGGTTATCGCGTATTTTCTTGACTTTATCTGTTGTGTCATGAATAAGTTCAGGTCCAGTTAACTGAGACTCTCCAACTTCATTCCAACAGACAGGTGAATGACATTTTCGATCGTATAAAGCTTCGAAAGGCGCCATGTTGATGCTGGCGTGATAACTATTGTTGTAGGAGAATTCGATCAACGGTAGATGCGAATCCCAACTACCACCAAAGTCGATCACACACGCTCTAAGCATATCCTCCAATGTTTGAATTGTTCTTTCAGTTTGTCCATCCGTTTGAGGATGATAAGTAGTGCTTAAATTGAGTTTGGTTCCCATAGCAGATTGCATGGTCTTCCAAAAGTGAGATGAGAACCAAGCATTTCTGTCAGCTATGATGTCCAAAGGAACACCATGACGAGATACAATCTCATTGACATAGAACTTGGCGAGTTTGTCAGCAAAGTAATCCTCGAGAATTGCCAAAAAGTGTGCTGACTTTGTTAGACGGTCAATGATTACCCAAATAGCATCATGATCTCTAGATGTGCGTGGTAGTTTTGTGATGAGATCCATCGCAATATTATCCCACTTCCATACCGGAATTTCTGGTTGTTCAAGCAAACAAGATGAGCGTTGATGTTCAGCCTTGACTTTAAGACAAGTTAGGCATTTTGATACATACAAGGCAATGTCTTTCTTCATACCCGGCCACCAATACTGGGTACGAAGATCCTTGTACATTTTGTCTGCACCAGGATGGATTGAATAACGAGACCCATGAGCTTCGTCCATCAATAAGGTGTGGAGGTTGTCTGGTCTTGGAACCCACAAACGGTTCAAATAATAGAGTAATCCATTGTCTTTCGTTTCGAGTTGGAGCTCAAGTTGATGTGGTAATTCACTACCCATCATGCCTTGTGTAGCACAAGTACATTACGCTCGAAGGATACGTGTTTGGATATTAGATTGAATTCGAATACAATGAAGCTTGACACGTTCCTTACGATTGAGTGCATCGGCCACAACATTCGCCTTACTAGGATGGTAGCGAATTTCGCAATCGTATTCGTTTAAAAGTTCGAACCAGCGTCGTTGTCTCATGTTCAGCTCCTTTTGATTGAATTAGAGTTGGAGACTTTTGTGGTCAGTAAAAACCACACACTTTGTACCATAAAGGTAGTGTCTCCAAATCTTGAGAGCAAAAACTACAACACCTAACTCAAGATCATGAGTCGTGTAGTTCTTCTCGTAGATTTTCAATTGTCTTGACGCATAGGCTATGACTTTATCTCGTTGCATGAGAACACAACCAAGGCCTAGATTTGATGCGTCACAATAGATAACAAAATCATCGTTGCCATCGGGTAAAGATAGAATAGGATCATCGCAGAGCTTTTGTTTCATAGTTTGGAAAGCTTCCTCTTGTTTGGGTCCCCACTCAAAAGGCTTATTCTTTTGATTCAAAGCGTGAGGGGAACCGCGATCTTTGAGAAGTTCGCGATGAATCGGCGGTAATATCCAGCAAGACCAAGAAATGAGCGAACTTCTGTGGGAGTAGTGGGTGTGTTCCAATCCTTAATCGAAGCGATTTTGGAAGGATCCACATGTATACCTTGCTCGTTGACTATGTGTCCCAAGAATTGAACTTCTTTTAGCCAAAACTCGCACTTGGAGAATTTGGCATAAAGTTGTTCTTTCTTTAGTAGTTCCATAGTTAATCGAAGGTGTTGTTCGTGCTCGGCTCGAGACTTGGAATAAATAAGAATGTCGTCGATGAAAACAATGATGAACTTGTCCAAATAAGGTTTACAAACCCGATTCATCAAGTCCATGAAAACAGCTGGAGTATTTGTCAAACCGAAAGGCATGATAGTAAACTCGTAATGACCATATCGAGTGCGAAAAGCAGTCTTGGGAATATCTTCTTCGAGCACACGAAGTTGATGATACCCAGAACGTAGATCAATCTTTGAAAAGTAAGTAGCACCTTGTAGCTGATCAAAGAGATCATCAATGCGAGGTAGGGGATATCGATTCTTGATCGTGAGTTTGTTGAGCTCACGGTAACCGATACACATACGGTAGAATCCATCCTTCTTTTTCATAAATAGGACAGGAGCGCCCCATGGTGAATAGCTCGGACGAATGAATCCTTTATTGGATAGTTCTTGAAGCTGTCTCGATAACTCTTGCATCTCAGACGGTGCAAGACGATAACGAGATTTAGCAATAGGGTTGGCACCAGGTATAAGGTCAATACGGAGCTTAACTTGACGTACAGGAGGTAAACCGGGTAGTTCCTCAGGAAACACTTCAGGATAATCCCTAACAATGGGGATATCCTGAACAGTTTTGCTTTTGCCTTTCTCCTCTATGATATGTGCCAGGAAGGCAACATAGTTCTTTCGTAGGTATTTATGGGCTTGGTTACAGATCATGAGTTTAAGATTACTAGCGGGTTTCTCTCCACGAACTTTTAAGACTTCACCAGAGGGAAGAGGTATTCGAACTATCTTGTCAAAACAAATAACTTCGGCATGATGCTTGGTTAACCAATTCATTCCTATGATGATGTCGAAACTCCCGAGTTGCATTGGTGTGAGGTTAATGGCGAAAAGGTGGTTATTGAGGTTCAATTGGCAGTCACGAATGACAGAATCTAGTTTAAGAGGTTCGCCACAAGCTATCTCGACAGTCAAGGGCTTTCCTAGTTTAGTTCTTGGCATTGCAAGCAATGGTCAAAGGCTAAGGACACGAAACTCCTATCGGCACCCGAATCGAAAAGAATAGAAGCAGGATGATTATTGACAAGGAACGTACCGTTAACGACTTCGTTATCAGCACGAGCCTCGTTGACGTTGATGTTGAATGCTCGTCCACGAGCTTGATTGGCATTGGCTAATTTCGGGCAATTGTTCTTGTAATGCCCATCTCGTCGCAGTTAAAACATGACCCGTGTGGAAAGTGAGGTCGAACAGGATTTGCTTGGGGTTGGACAGGGTTCTGTGCAGCTTGGTTTGGAATAGATCGATAAACGTTGGCCAAGTGACCAAATCTTCCACAAGTAGTACATTGACGACATGGTTGATGAACTTGGTGGTGACCGTTGCACCGATTGCACAACGGTGCAGTACCAACATATGGCTTCCTCACAGGAGGTTGAGCTGGTTGGTTTTGAGGAGCTTGATTGGCTGGAGCGGGTTGTGCAGTAACGGCAAAGTTCTGAGAAGCCTTACGCTTCTTCGATCGTTTAGAAGGCTCAGCTTTGTTTCCCTTTTGTTTCTCTTGAGTGGTTTTGGTGGATGATTTCTTATTGCCTCTGCGATGAAGGTTGCCCTTTTGACCTGAGACTCGGGCAAAGTTGCAGCTAGCTCAATGGCCTGTCGGACAGTGGTTGGGTTACTTCTGGTAACAATGTCCTAAACAGGGTCAGGTAAACCATCGATATACTTCTCGATTGCATTATCCAAAGGCATCACCATCGAAGGACGGAGTAAACTCAACTCCTTGTACCGGTCAGTATAAGCACGATGCTCACCACTATCCTGTTTAAGATCATGGAATTCGTTTTCGAGCGCCCTCTACATATGACGAGGATAGAATTCCTTCATCATTAGAGCCCTAAGCTCTTCCCAAGTTTGAGCTAAGGCTACCTTAGCACCTCTGCCTCTCATAATACCATTCCACCATGTAAGAGCTCTCTTTTTGAATAGACGCAAACTCAACTTTTCGCTCGTTAGGGCATTGCACATGACGAAAAGTACTTTCGAGGTGTCATACCCCGACCCGCAGCGGAATAAGGGTCGGGGCATAATTGGGTTATCACCAAAGCTCATGATGTTTACTAAAATGTTTCATATTTATTAAATTCAAACTACAACTTCAATATTCCAAACAAGTTCATACAAATACAAGGAAAAAGTAAATAAGTAAACAATCCAAAGTCTAAACTGATTTATTCTTCTAGGCCGTCCTATATGTTTCTTGCTGCAACTGGAGCACCTGTATCATGTGTAAAAATGGGGGATTTTGGGTCAACAAAAGTTGGCGAGTGAACCTTGTTAAAAACATTTGATATTGATTTCTTATTGTATTTAATATGGAAAAACTGTGCAATAATCATATGTGAGCAAACGTATATAATCAAACATTAACAAACCACCTTGAATGAGTATATGACATGAATGATAGTGTATATGTTGGCAACGTCACGTTCCGCTCATAGGTAATGGGGAACGGACGGCCTATGATGATGTATGTGCGATCAAGGCTCAATCAAACGGAGCCGATCGTATGATGGCAACACCACGTTCCGCTCATAGGTAATGGGGAACAGACGAGCCTATGATGATGTATGTACTGAAAATGATAAATTTAATCTAAACATTAACCACACAAACAATTGATACATATTGGATACACATTTGATCATGGATATGATGGATGCACAAGTGTTTAAATGTAATAAGTAATAAGCGACACATGATACACCCCAAAATGTGATTAAAACGGGGAATTTGTAGAGATTCACTCACATTGGGTGCGTTCGTTTGATGATGTTGAATACGCACGAGTTTAGAGAGTTGATCGACGAGGAATAACTAACCTAAATAATAACGAAAAGGTACGGTAAATAAGTGGCTTTTATTAACAATTTTAATAGGATTTTTAGATTTATTTTTGTGAGTTTAAGGTCATTTTCTAACTTTAAAAATATTATTTTTAAGTATTTTTAATTGATTTTTAAATTAAATAAATAAATAAAAATATAAAAAAAAAGTTGACTTTTTGGGTTGACCGTTGACCGGTCCGTTGACCGGACCGTTGACCGGTCGGACAGTGACTTATGTGTGCGCTGGGTGAGGCTCGAACCCGAGACCTCTCGTACGCGTGCACGCAGCTCTACCAACTGAACTACGTGTCTAACCCGAAATATTCTATGTTTTAATTATATATATATATACTAATTAAATGTTTAATTTATTTGGTTTTATATTAAAAGAATTTAAATGGTTGAACCGGCTGCAGGGAAACCGGATCGAACTCGGGTCCTCTGGTTTGTAAGCGCACAGCCCAACCAGTTGGGCTGTGTGTCTTATCTGTTAAACTTACAGTTTATATTAATCTTAAAAACATCCCGGGACCTACTCTGATTCAGTTTAAAAAAATTTGGTTTTAATTCGGAAAGCCGGTGCGTTTGTAAGATTCGAACTCGTGACGTGCGCTATGTGTTTGCACACAGTCCACCGCTGGACTGTGTGTCTAACCCGGTTTAATATTCAATATATATTATACTTATACACAACGTCGACTTCGTCTTCTTCATTCAAAGACACAGAACAACGATATTCGACTGTTCTTGTTTAATTCGATTAACGAAACTTAGAAATGATTGAAATGTAATGGATAGAGAGGGTTTTGGAAATGAATGTACCGAAACAGATGTTTTTCTCAGAACTCCGGCAAAGATCGTCGGCTCTGTTTTGTGAATTCCGTCTGATCGGATCAATTAACAGTTTTGATCAACTAATTGTGAAATTGAGTTACTAAACAAAGATTATCAAAGGGTTTAGATGTTTGTACCGATTCACAGCGTTTTTCGGAAATGTCCAGAGATTTTCCGGCGAGCGTAGAGTATCCGGTAACGTCGTCTGGGACCGATTCTGGTTGAAGGATTTAAGTTAGTGAAAGTCTAACAATGGATTGAGAATGAAAGAATCAAGAAATTTACCGATTTGACGTATGTCCCGGTTTTCCGGCGAAAGTCCGGCGATAGCAGATAACGTTTCCGACGAACAGAAATTAGAGCGCAAATGAAATTGAAGGTTCTGTGAGTGTTTCCAAGTTATGAGCCTATGATATTATCAGTGTAAATCAGGAAGTAAATGATTTCGGTTTTCAACTCCCAAAAATCATATGAATCGAGGCTATTGAAGACCGAATTGATTAAGAACGTGGGCAGCAATTGATTTATCGGTTATAATCAGTAATTAGCGATCACTCAAAAGTCTGGATAGTTGAAAGCCGATGAGCGGTTTCAGTTTTGGCGCAAACAGATGAGTTCACGGGTAGAAGTTAAGTTTTATTTGTTTCATTGATTACACATAAGAACCAAGTGGCGGAGTGGTTAAGTGTTTGTGTGTTAAATGAGCCGGCTGACCCGGGTTCGAAACCTGGCAGCGACTTTTATTTTTTTCTTCGATCGTTTTTATTGTTTATTAATTATAGTTTATAAATTCTAGTATATTTATTAATTATGTATTGTTTAAAATTAAAAGGAGCATTAAATAAGCAACGAAAAAATGTAACTGACTATTCGATTAATAAACGAAGGGGGTTTTGAAACCCGTTTTTCGATGGATGTTACACGAGGCTCTCAAACCATTGCAAAAGCCCAGTAGCTCCCTCAGACCCAGATAACGAGAGTGGTTTAGCCGAAAAAAATTGTTTATAGTTGCACGGAGCTGGTGCATTGTTATTGTTATGTTGTTCGCTTGATTGAGTTAGGTCACAAGATTTGGGAGTACAGCAGCTATTTGCTGAGCGATAATGGCTGCCATTTCAGCATTTTAAGTTGTATCACGTCTAGGAGGCATTCTAAAAGAAAATATGGAGGAAGATATGTGAGATTGCTATAAATCAAGAGAGGTGTTGAAAATATCGACGAAATAAGGGTGGTCATTCGTTCGTTTCTTAAAACAAACAGATGACACACGGTGACTAATCAAAGTAAATGGGTCTTTATAATATATCGCGAAGACATGCTTTAGCCTATAAGTGGACACTCACCCCAAGAGTTCCCAGGTAAGAGTGACTGGTCCGATTAAGTGGATTTGTACGAACACTCTAACGTTGGACAGAAAACTCGAGGTACAGGCACCTATCCTTCCAGATAGCATGTGTTCACATTAATAAACCCTAAACTTTGAGGAGATTTGAAAACTTTGAAGGCATAAGGCCCAAAAATGATTCATCTAAGAGTAGATGATTTTGGTTGCAAAAATTTTTCGGAAAGAGATTTTGTAACTTTTGTATCGTTTTTTGGTAATCACCTAAGGATAGTGATAGTATTGTATTTTATGAATCTAAATGCAAGTAAACTCGTGTTAGGGTCCTAGGAAGGTTATAGTCTAGCATCACTAATAACCTAATTCCCTATAACCAGTGTTCTGATACCAATCTGTAACACCCCGACCGCGTAAAAACATAAACTGTGGCGGAAACGTCGAGGAGTCACGTTAACAGATTGTTCCAACAACACGTGGTAATTAAAGTTATGTTTTATTGAATATTGAAATTTAGTTACATTGTCTTGGAGTTTAAAACAAACTAAATAAACTATTGTCTTTCAAATTTTAAGGCACTAAGTCCGCGTCCAATCCTACATGAGCATGTATCGACATCAAACTTGGTTTCCTGAAACATATGTGAAAACGAGTCAGCAAAAATATGCCGGTGAGTACATAGGTTTTGTGAGTGTGTCAAATTCATGGCCTTGAATATGTATTGCAATACCTTGTCAAACTACTAGAGTCGTTAATTGAAAACCTGGTTATCAAAAGTATTTGGTAATGCAATGATAACTAACCAACTAAAACAAGTTAGTTATAGGTTATAAAAGACTTGTAGCCATGAATCTTGGCCAAAACATTTGTTTTGTAAATTCGAGTAGTAAATCGTCTTGAAGAAACTTTGTATGGTTTATATCTTTAATTGAAAATCGTTGCGTGTCATTGTTTGCAAACCTTTGTTTCGAGGGTAATGCAAATAACGCCACGAATTTAATACGATAAAAGCACTTATATATAGGAAGTACCAGCGGCGTATCCACCATGCTTTTATCACATTACACACGTACCGTTATCTAAATCATTTACCATAAACCAATCGTCCATTGTTCGTGTCATAAACCATACGTCCATTGTTCGTGTCATAAACCAATTGTTCATCGTCCGTGTAAACAAATCATCCTTGTTTTAATTGTGAAAACTTTCATCGTTTTGGTGAATACATTCAAACCTGTGTTGACTCGTCTATACCACCAAAGGGTATCTTTAAATTGCAATAACAAACCACCAAAGGGTTAGTTAAAGTAAACAGTTTTGGTCATTCCCCAAACTTCCCCACAAACACCGAGAACCTTGGTAACGGGATTGTCAGTCCTATGGTACCATAACTTACTATTGGTCGGCTTGGCCAAAGCTAATGAATGTCATTCGTGTCATGTATATAACGCACCAACAAGTTCGTTTACATTATTGAAATCGTCGTGTTTATATAAACCATAGCATTTGTAATGTGAAAACTTGAAAACCATTTAGCACATATGAATCACCCCAATATTTGAAAAACATAATAGAAGGGAACTATCTACTCACTTGGGATTGCAAAGTAACCTTGAATCAAAGATTAAACAAGCTCAAATGTCCGAGAAATCAAACGTATCCTAGAATCGGATACCTATGTAAATATCGAGACCTTAATCGGTGGATTGGAGAGAATGAGGTCTTGTAAACCAAATGAGTGTTGGTACTCATATGAAATGGTTTAACAAAGTTTACATTTTGATTGAAAAGGATTCCTAAGTGCTTTTGACCCGTTATGACTCGTTAAGGTAGTTTACGCTATTTTAACGTGCCATTTACATAGAAACGTGTTCGGATGGTTAGATATGTGTGATGATAAGTCTAATATGCCAAAATAAGTTTAATATAGTTGCAACATCAGTTTATATGTCAAAACATTGGTCACATATGCTTAAAGTTGATTTATGCGCAAAAAGGGCATTTTGGTCATTTATAAAGGCATAACTAGCGACTTAACATAATACTAACCAAATGACGTGACCATAAGGTATAACCTCAGAGGGTTATTCCCTATACAACTATGGTCACAAATACGTGTTTGGTCGGATCCTAAGATCGACCAAACGGGTCGGAGTCGAAAGTCAAAGCGGTGGTCAAGAACCGCTCGACTTACGACCCTATATAAGCACTAAAAAAAAGGGATGAGTTAGACATGTTAAACATGTCTAACAAAGTTAGAAAACTGATTTGATATCAAAACAAAGTGTTTTGATACCTAAAAATGTTTCCGTCGTAAAATGCACATAATGCGCACTTTTGACCGAAACTTTGACTCGTCACTTTGACTAATAACGTGGTAAATCAGTAGGCATGATCGCTAGGGATCATAACCATCGTGATTACGATCACGTTGCAAAGTTCAATTGGACTTTGTTTTGACCAATTAATGGTCAAAGCCGAAAGTCAAACATTGTTTGACTTTTGCTTGAAATAGCTAAAAGTAATGAAAAAGACTAAGGATGAGATCTTACTTGTGTTTAGGAACACCCAAGATCTCAGAGAACTTAGTAGGTGGCTTCCTTTGATAAGGAACCAAAATCCAAGAGTGTGGGAGGTGAAGAGAATGAAATGAGAAAGTTGAGAGGTGAGTTTGAGGGCTATTTTTACTTATGGATGATGCACAAGATCATCCCAAGTGTTAGGCACTGATTTAGGACCATTACAAGTGTTTATGGACGTGTCAAGACCAGAAGAAGTGTGGCAATTTCGAAGGATTAGTGTCCAAGGAAGTAAACAAGAAGTTGCCATGATTCTGCTGAGCTGGGGGGTCCTTACGGACCGTAAGGGGTATGGGCTTAGGGTCCGTAAGCCCGTTAGCTGACAGCAACTTTCAAAAGTTGGCAGAACAGGCCCCTTAACTCGTTTCGTCGCGTTTTGGCACTTCTAACATCCGTTAACCATATTTTAAGCTTTGTAAGGACATTAAAGCATAGGGAACTTGAAATATGTCCAAAAATATCCCGGGCGTCGGTTCGTTTGGTCGTACGGTTGCGGTTTTCGGTTAACTACGACGAAAATCGTAACGAACGTGCAAATGACCTTAAACGTGCAACGAAAGATATTTTTGCATTCCAATCACTAAAATGCAAGATTTTAATGACACAAAATTTTTGGATGTGCGTACATGTTCCGGATAACGGTATACGCGAATCAGCATAGTTTCGCAGAATTTGCAAAATAGCCCCAGAGCTTGAATAAACTTGTTTTTGCCATACCGAAGCCCTCAAAACTTATTTCTAAGTTATATAAAGGGTATTTAGGGTATGTTTAGCTTATTTCATTGTTCCGGAGTGTACGTCGCGTTAAACTGATTACGTTTGCGTAATAGTTTGCGATTTTACTTCCAGAAGTTGTTTAAGAGTTAAGAATCGTGCAAGAATTGAATACGTGCATTGCCATGATAAAAATACAAATCTCGGAAATAAAACAAAAAAATTCATTGGTTGATAATTTATCCGGAATCGTTACCTGATCGAATCACCATAAATGTCACATCATATTTATGAATATTGGTTTTCTACTGATAATAGTGAACTAATCCTTGCTTTGTAGAATTTAGGCGACAAGGCTAGGTGGCCAAGGAAAAATGAGAAGTCCACATATAACAAGGATAAATCGAAATGGTGTGCTTATCATGAGGACTTCGGTCACCTCACTATGAATGTATAGAACTCATGAAGGAAATAAAGGTTACCTGAAGGAGTTGCTCGGAAGGAAGAAGTCAAGGATCAAGGATCCTGAAAAAGTTCTTGAAAGAGCTCCTCCACCGCCTGCAGACGCTCATATCGTTAACGTCATCTCCAGAGGTTCCGATATTTGTGGAACCTCATTCTCTACAGCTAAGAGGCACGCTAAGGAGACAAAGATAGAGAATGGGGATAGACCTGTTCGAACTTCCACTCTGACCCAGCAGAAAGTGATATCCTTTTATGAGGATTACCGCGTTGACATACAGGATCCTCATCATGACGGTTTAGTCATTACCTTATTTATTTCTAACAATTTTGTCCGTAGGATCCTTATTGACGGAGGGAGTTCGGTGAGTGTTATCCAGCTGGATGTCCTCAAGAGAATGAGTATTCCTGTATCCGAAATTGTTCCAAGATCGTCAGTGCTCGTAGGATTCAGTGAAGAAACAAAGAATACATTGGGGGATATCAAACTCCCAAACTACATAGAGGGAGTAAACTCTATTCAAATTATGTGTTATAGATTGCTTATCTTGTTGCAATGTTATCCTTGGCAGGCCACGGATACATGATATGCAGGCAGTTCCCTCGGCATAACATCAATGTGTAAAGCTCCAAACCCCGTGGGGGGGGTAAAGATAGAGAGTGATCAGCAGGAGGCGAAGAACTGCTACACTTCTTCTATGAAGCCAGCTTCAAAACCGAGGGAAGCATAGCAATTAAAGTATCCTCCAAGAGACGTCATGGAGGCAAGGGAGCAGGATGTCAAAGATATTCTGTTTGACCTTGAGGATCTTGAATCCAAAGTCTTCATAGGATCTAGGATCCTGGAAAGCATAGAGTAGGATCTAGTATCCTTCTTAAAGAAAAGGAAATCTACTTTCGCTTGGAAACATGAGGACATGACAGGTATATCAAAAGATGTTATAACTCATAAATTAGGCATTGACAAATCTTTCAGCCAATACATCAAAAGAGAAGGAAATTCACACCTGAAAGAAATGCCATTATCCAAGAGGAAGTAAACAAGTTGTTAAAGGCAGGTATGATTAGAGAGGTCAAGTATCCAAAATGGCTAGCCAACGTGGTGGTTGTACAAAAAAAGAATGGAAAGTGGAGGGTATGCGTAGATTTACAATCTAAATAAAGCATGTCCCAAGGATCCTTTCTTGTTACCCCATATTGACTCCATGGTGGATTCCACAGATATTAGAACCACCGGAAATAAAGTTAATGATCTGAGCATCTGCTGGCAGTGGAGGAGCTCTCTCAGGCACTTTCTCAGTATCCTGAGTCCTTGAACGTTTCCTTCCTAGCAGCTCCTTCAAATACCCTTTGCTAAGAAGATAGCCAATTTCCTTCCTCAACACTATACACTCATCAGTAAGGTGACCAAAATCCTCATGATAAGCACACCATTTGGATTTATCCTTAGTAGCTCCAGGTTTATCAGTTTTCCTCGGCCATCTAGCCTTGTCACCTAAATTCTGCATAGCAAGTATTAGTTCATGATTATCCACAGAAAAACAATATTCAGATATTGGAGGATAATCCTCATTGTCTTCGTCTTGTTCAACCGTATTCACATTGTGATTGTCATGTTTAGAGTATGACTTGGATCAATTATTCTTAAAGAATGATCCTTGCTTTTCCTGTTTTGAGGATCCTAAGAGTCTCTTGTGGATCCTTTTGTCATCTTGTAACCGAATAAACCTCAATGCCTTGTTCCTTACTTCATCTAAATTCCTGCAAGGTGTCATAACAAGGTCATCAAAGAATGAGGAATCCTTAAGCAAGCCCATTTGAATGCTTCTACAGCAGTGGCAATATCCAAATTAGGAATTTCGAAGGATTCTCGACTAAATTTAGTGATGTAATCTCTTGATGACTCATCATGGCCTTGAGTTATTCTATACAAATCACTAGTTAATCGTTCAAAAGTTCTACTACATGAAAACTGGTTATTGAACAAATTAACTAGATGAGAAAACGAAGTAATTGAGTAAGGAAGAAGACTTACCAGCCATTTGAGTGCTGATCCAGTGAGTGTGGATCCGAAGCCCTTGCAAAGGCATGCTTCCTTTAAACTTTCTGGAATGGGATTGATCTCCATTCTTTCCCGGTATTGTGCCACATGCTCCTCTGGATCAGTTGTACCATCGTATAGCTTCATGGTGGGGGTTTGAAAGCGTTTTGGTATCTCAGCGTTGCATATAGGAGGTGCAAAACGAGACACCCTGTGACTTCCATCTGGGATCTCAGGAATGGGCTTAACCACTCTTGGGATGCTGGATATCATATCCTTAAGCTTCTGGAGCTCCCATGCCATAGCCTGATTGATACCTGTGTCCTGCATGAAACCACAGTTAGTGCCAAAAGATGTATTGACATTGTTACCTCATGACTGGTTTGGGACCGGTATCGCAGAAGTGTATCCAAAAGTGGACACTTCAGGTGTAACAGTTGGACCAAATGAAGCAATAGTCTGCATAGGGATGAAGTCCCCTTTGTGAACTTCAGAATCCTTGAATATCTAACTTCCTGAGGATCCTTGATCCTGAAAGACATTAGGTCCAGGATACACGGGCGCTGAAGACCTTGAAGGATACTGCATGGATCCTTGAACCTGAGAGGAGGATCCTTGAACCTTATCCCAAGCGTAGGATCCTTGATCCTTAGAAAAGGATCCTTGATGTTGGAAATAGGATTCCTTTGGTGCAACCGTCTCCAAATATCCTCCTAAGCTGAGATAGCCTCCTTGATGTTGATTTGAGGATCCAGAAGGTTGGTAATGAGATGCTTGTGGCTGCGTCATTGCTAATGATCCATGCTGTAATCCTGAGGATTCTTGAGCCTGTGTCATCGCCATTGATCCTTGCTGGTAATTGGAGGATCCTTGGATTTGAACACCAGATCCCTTTGAATGCTGGATTGTTGATGCTGGAGAAGTGAAATCCAATTATCTGGGCATCAGCGGAGAGTAATCCTCCACCGATCTCTTCTGCTTCTTGATTTCATCAATCTCCCTGAGGATCCTCTGGTTAGTTTTGTCTTGTTGTTCCATGTATCCTTTCATCTGCAAAATCAAAGTAGACAGATCATTGTTAGTTGGTGTAGAGGATGAAACAGTACAAGCCTTCGAGAAAACTGGTGTTGGCTTCTTCTAAGCATTATCAGCACTCCTCGCCGGTGTAGTGGAAATGGGAGGCAATGATGAACAAGTCTGAGATGAGGTGACCGCCGGCATGGCACTTGAAGCAGATTTTCCATGAGAAGCCATGTAGTTGAAAAGAATGGATGAAAATGAATGAAATGAATGGAATTTTTAGAATTGACGCACCGATTGCCCCACGGTGGGCGCCAAACTGTTTTGGTCAAAAATCACAACAAGGATAATGTAACCAAACTTTGAATGTGAGGTTGAGTGCTTGGTTAAACGAACAAATGTACGAACAAATATCAAGAGTAAATGACAATGAACACAATGATTTGTACGAGGAAAAAGCCCTTGATTAAGAGTTGATCTCCGGCATAAAAAATGTCAGGTGATGGAAACTACCGATCACCAACTATATTGAACAAGAAAGATTACAACTTTGGATATATTGAGCTTGTTACAATAAGAATTCTAATGTGTGTTCGAGAGAGTAGCAACAATGTGTATGCGAGTGTGTGTTGTTTTTCGATTGTCCGTCTATCAAGCTCAATATCCCACTAAATATCTAGCTAATCTCACTAACTAACTCTCCGAAATCCATGCAAGCTCCCACGTTCACATGTAACGGTCATGGCTTCACCCGCACGTGCTGGAATAAGAGCATATTCCCCTTGATTCTCAGTGACTCAGTCTACGATTACCTGCAAGCGTAAGCTAAATGCACATAGAACATATGTTAAAAACATAAACATTAGCAAGGATCCTTGATCCTCAGACTCCCTGCATTATCCGTTAAGGATCCGTGATCTAGGTTCAGTCTCAGGATGGATGATCCTTGGCATAAAATCCATGCCCTAACGGTTACTAATCATTTTAATGGTTCCTACACTGTCAAAGGAGAAAAGCTAATCAATATTTAGAGATAGTCAGGAAACTGGCAGATTCTTTTGCTTCTTTTAACTTAACACATGTACCTAGGGAAGAAAATACAGAAGCAAACGCTTTAGCTAACCTTGGATCATCACTAAAGATGCCAGAGGATGTGAAGATACCTATCATCCATGTTCTAACTCCTGCAATTGAGGAAATGAAGCAATGGAGATAGTGGAAGATGCTGCAATTGTACCTAGTGATGATGTGCAGTCAAAGTCAGGATCCCAGATCCTTCTGATTCTTAAGTATATTCAGAATGGAGAAATTCCCACTAGGGAAAATCCTAGAGCCTTCAGGATTAAGGTATCTCAATTCACTGTATTAAATAACATGTTAAATAAAAGATCTCTTGCAGATCCTTATTTGTGGTGCATTGAGGCTAGAGATTCAAGAAGTCTTGAAGGATTTTCACGAATGAGACTGTGGAAATCACATTGGGATAGGGCACTATTTTCTAGGATCCTTAGAACAGGATAATACTCGCCTATGATGAAAACGATGATATGGAATACGCGAGAAGATGTGATGCTTGCCAAAGACACAGTAATATTCTCCGTCAACCGGCAGAGCCTTTACATCCAATATCCTTTTCTTGACCATTCATGAGATGGGGAATGGATATAGTCGGCAAGCTCCCCAAGGCACTAGGAGGAAAGGTGTTTATGCTAGACATGGCAGACTACTTTTCCAAGTGGATAGAAGCAGAAGCCTTTGCCCAAGTCAAAGAAAAGGAAGTCATATCCTTCATAAAAAGAAATGTTATTACTAGATCTGGAATCCCTTCCGAAATTGTTTGTGATAATGGATCCCAATTTAGCATCAAAGTGGGAAGGCCCCTACTTGATTGAAGCTGAAGCTGGAAAGAGGGCATATCGTTTGTTGACTATGGATGGTAATCTCCTACCAAGAGCTTAGAATGTTGTTCACTTAAAGAAATACTTCATGTAAGAAGGATCAAGGATCCTTGGAGATTTGGATATTCTAGTCGGGCCGTAGGATCCTTGTAAGGGCATAATCTAGTGTAGGTTTGCGTCTATCTTGGCCTTTTGTATTGGGTTGGGTTCGATGTTATCTATGAGTCTAATAGGTGTTTTGGTAGCCAATCGGGTATGGGTTTGACCCAGTGTATTAGGGCTTCCTATGTTAGTATAAATAGGAGGTTCCTTAGACTTTTGAGGTTGTTGATTCAGTTTGTTTGTAATCGCACATACGAGTACCAGACGGTTTCACCGTGTGCTCGGTTTTGGCTTGAATCAATACAATTTGCTTTTCAATCTTCTACATCTTACTTGTAATTTCGCTACTTCTTTGGTGTTTGATATCTAATTGTATAGTTTTGGGACTTACAATTGGTATCAGAGCCTAAGTAGTCTTGCGAAGGCTCGGTTGGATCGGATATCTTGAAGATTGAAGTTGATTTGTTGCTGTCGTTGGTGAGAATAGGTCTGATTTCTCATTCTGTTTTGATTAATTTTCTAATTTTATTTGTGTCAATTGTTTCTTTGGAATTGAAGTGTACGAGTCACAGTTTTTCTATTTGAAAAACATTTTGTGTGTCTCGTGAAATTGACACAAGATCTGGATCAAACTCACAAAACTTGAAACAAAAAGGTGTATTGAAAACTAAAGGTTCATATTTTTAATCAATCGTGTTCGAAAATTTTGCAGAATTGTGGGTTTTAGTTTGAATATCATCATAATTTTCATCGAAATTTTTGAAAAATTTTGGGGTTTGATCTGTCAATAGTCAATTAATTGTGTTTGCAAGTTTTTTCTGTGCAGGTATCCTCAAAGAAGTTCGGAATAAGATTTATCAGATTTCTCGGGAGTTGGTTTTGTGATCATTATCTCCAAAAACTAGTGTGCGACTACAAGTGAAATGGGTTTGTCTTGTTTGGGCAGGTGAAGAGTGTGCGAGCCCAACACTAGTGTGCGATCCAAGTGTGCGACTGAGTTTGAACTGTGCGACTCAGTCTGAACTATGCCATTGTTGTTGAACCAGTTCAACTGTGTGACTGACTTGAACCTTTTGGCACTATGCGACTAGTTTTGAACTTGTTCAACTGTGTGACTGAGTTTTGAACCTGTTGTGTTGAACTGTGCGATTGGTTGTGAGTCTTTTGGACTGTGCGACTGAGAGTGTGCGATTGAATCTGGACTGTGTGACTCGGACCGTCTGACCGACATTGAACTGGACTTTCAGTTTGAATCATTAAAATCTTGGACCTTTAAAATCTGAAAAAGAAATTATTTAACTGTGAACATAAATTATAATCTTTTAAATTTAACAGTTTATATTTTTCAGAAATGGAACAAACTAATCAGATATCATTGAGTGACAAGGTCATTAAAAACTAGGACTTGGACAATACCATCAGAACAAATAGCAAGATCCTAAGATTGCATTTGGGGGATTCCTTCTCAGAATGGAAATTTCGATTCTCTTAGTATTTGAAGATGAAAGAACCAAAGGCATGGAGATCAATTTGCAGAGGACCAACAGTGATCACTTAAGTTCTTGATGAAGCAAGTGGAACAACCGATGTTAAACCTGTATCACAGTATACTGAGTACGATTTTGAAAAGGTTGAAAATGATGAAAAGGCGTTAGCTATGCTACATGCCGGTTTGGTTCCGGAAATAGATATAGGGTTTCGTGAAGCCAAATCTGCCAAAGAATTGTGGGAACAATTGTTAGCTATATATGAAGGGAATGAAGAAATGAAAGAAAGCAAGAGGGAAATGCTGACTCAAAAATTCAACATGTTTAATCATTTTCCTGGGGAAACTTTAGAGAATCAGATTCAGCGATTCGTTGCCCTGATCAATGAAATGAGGACTCATGACATGATGACTGAAAACTCTATTGTGAACAAAAAACTGTTGAATGCTCTTTCATGGAACTGGGATATAAATGTCACTTTGATCAAGAGAACCAAGGATCTAGGTCGCATGGGTTTGGCAGAAGTAATTTCCCTACTCAAGTCATATGACATGGATGACAAACAAAGGTTGTACAATCATACCTCAAGCTATAACAGTGCAGGATTCTCATCAAACACTGCATTTGTTTCACAGCAAGGGACAGGATCTCTTCAAATGTTTCCTTCTAATCCTCAAGGTCCACTGTTTTATTCTTCAGATCTGTTAACCTACCTAAGTCACTTGAACCACACAGCTGCACTCCTACTCAATCTGCTCAAGCTTCTGTCACATCTGTTTCTGCTTCAAATTCCACACAAGCATTCAAAGTGACCAAAGATTTTGAAGAAAATGTGGCACTCATGGCTGGAATGATGAATTGCTATAATGCTTTTGCGGCTGGGAAACTCATTGCTGATTACATTGGAGGAAACGAATTACATGAGGTCCATCCTGATGATATTGAAGAAATGGACATCACTTGGCAAATGGCAATGGCTGTCTTTCGTGCTAAGAATTTTGTTAAACGAACTGGGAGAAACAAATGGGAAGCGGCCAACAATGAACTTAGATGGAACAAGTCAAAGCTTAGATATTTTAATTTCCATGAGCCTGGTCACTTTGCTCGTGAATGTCGTCAACCAAAGAGGGAAAGATCATATTCAAACGTGACCGTCACCGTCAGTTCTACATCAAGACCATCACAAAACACGGATTCTACTTCAAATTTGAGTGTGTCTCGTCCAGCTCCACTGTTCCTCCCAACTCTCCTGCCATAAATCAACACACCAATTCTGGATCAGATTCTGCTACTAATCCAAACAACGCATTGGTGGCTTAGGAAGGGGGAGGCTTCAGTTGGGCAAACCAGATGGCTGATCAAAATATCAATGAAGATAATGTTTATCATGCCTTCATGGCATTGATGGGTGATGTTTCTACGTTTGCTACTGAGGTACGTGTAGATAATATATGTTGTACCCCAGCTTGTAGAGATAAGTTAGATGGTTACAAAGCCCAGGCTGACTCACTCGTTATGCAACTACAAGTGTCCAAATCTGATTTATATCATATTAAAAAGAAATTTAATGGATACAAAGATATGGTGGAGGCGCAAAAGTGTGATATCCGTCAGTTACAAAACGATTGAGTCAAGAGAGATGTAGGTATCACCACTTCAAAGATTTGTCACAAAAATTAACTGTTGAACTTGATAATCTCAAATCAACATTTGAAAATACATAATTTAATTTTAAGAAATTTGAGGTGTCTAGTGTTAAAGTTGAAAAAAATGATTAGTCAACAGTTAAAATATAGCAAAAAGGAAATGAGGAATAAAGGATTGGGGTTTGTATGCATACATCCACCATACAATCACAATTATTCCTCAATTCCCATCACTGAAGAGGAGATAGAAAATCTACCTACAATGGAATATGGGAAACCAGAAGACAAGAAGGTAGAACCTGCAAAATCCAGAAAAATAAAAATTACACGGCCTGATAAAAATGAAATCATTTTGGAGAAACAGACCTATCAAAAGAGGTTTATCAAACCTGAAAGTGCTTCAAACCACACAGAAACTCTAAATTTTGAGAATAACGCAAATATTGATAAACGTTTCAAGTGTTGGAAAATATAGAATCATGTTTTTCTCAAAACTCACCCGAAGCAAAAGTGGATAATATTGAGTTTGCCATGATGAAAGGGTTGGCTAAATTTATGAAAGAATTTAGTAATGGCAAACAGAGTGAATCAACTTCTTCAGGTGATTCAACATGGAACTCTTGTGAAATAATTAGTTGCAAAAATTCAGAACAAGTTAAATCAGTAGAGATAAATGATGAATTACCTAAAGAAGCTGAATCACCTCAAATTAAAATTGAGTCTGATGAAATCACCAAATCATCTGAAACAGTTGAATCAGATTTGACCTACGAAGAATCAGAATCAACACCAGGAACTTCTGTTGAGTTAAATGATAGACAAACTATAGAAGTCCCTGCTAAACTTTCAACTAAAAATAATTCTGATACTTTTGATTCAACGGTGTCATCAGTAACTAAAAATATTACTACGACAGCAAGTGACACTTTTTGTGAAAAAGTAACTGTTACTAACCTTGTTGCTTCAAATGCAGACCAAGTAATTGTTGAAGATTGGGTGGATGAAGTTGATATGGATGATGTTGACTCTTTTGATTTGAAAAATAAAATTCAGAAAAAACAATGCTTTCATTTCTGAACAATCAAACAATATTTCAATTCCTTATAATGTTTTGGATTGTGTGGGCTCTGTGTTTAAGAGTGATGGATGTTCTGATATTTATTTTGGTTATATTTGCATGGATTTGAATTCTGTTGTTTTACCTAAAAAGGTTGATACATCTAAAAATCTATTGGTAAAACAAACTAAAAGGGAAAATGAAATAAAATCCATTCCATCAAGATCAAAATCAAAAAATTCAAACAAGAGTGAATCTGTTTCTCTTATATCTCAGAAACCGCACAAGCCATCAAGTTCTGAAAAGACTGATGAAGTTCAACCAAAGCCGCATGTGAAACGACAAATGTGTTACACATGTGGCATTGCTGGACACATTGCAAGAAATTGTCAGCATCGTCCCGATAAACTCAACAAAGGAGAGCATCAGAAGGCTCCAAAAGGGAATTCAAAATCTTCAAGCAGGGGCAGACTAAAAAATCTAAACCTGTTAAGAAGCGGAATTCCAACGTGAAGCCTTCTGATGAAGACTGGAACAGAGCAAAACATATGAAGATGAACAAAGAAAATCATGTTCAAAACTCTGAAAGTATTTTGACAAAGGCACCCAAAAAATTGGAAAAGCCTAGGCAAATTTGGAAACCAAAGAGTCATGTTCAAGAGGTCTCTTCCAAATCATCGTGCATCAATGATAGACCTGTCTACCCTAAAGGAAATCTGATTTGGATGCAAGTAACTTATATTAATGAACAGGGTATGCCCACGACTACTATGGCTTGGGTACCAAAATCTAGTTGATCCCGTGTTCTGTGCAGGAACGACTTTGGAGGGCTGTTATTCGATGTTGGGTCAATGACAGTGGCTGTTCCAGGCATATGACTGGCGACTTATCACAATTAATTGATCTTGAAAATTTTGATGATGGGTATGTTGCTTTTGCAGAGGAGAAAAAGGAAAGATCACACACCGAGGCACAGTTAAAAATGGTGATCTCTGTTTCAAGGAAGTCAACTATGTTCCTAAGTTGAAGCATAGTCTACTGAGTGTCTCTCAAATATGTGACAATGGTTATTCTACTCACTTCACTGACAAACACTGTTTCATTCTGAAATGAGGAATGGTTATTCCTGACGAGTGGATATTACTGAAGTCCGACCGAAAGGGCAACGCTTATGTCATAGACATGAATAAGCCACCCACTGAAAGTGTTTCCTGACTTCTTTCTAAAATCTCTGAACACAATGCTATGCTGTGGTATCGTCGTTTAGGACTTTCAAACGTAAAAAATCTGAACCGTCTTGCAAAATTGGGATTGGTTAGGGGTTTACCGGTGAAAGATATTATAACTTTTGAAAAATGTGTTTCATGTGTAAACAACATTGAAAACCTCATTTTCCTAAAACTATCAGTACGATTAACAGTGTGATGCAGCTTCTTCACATGGATCTTTTTGGTCCAGTAAATGTGCTTAGTCTATCAGGAAAGTCTTACTGTTTGGTGATTACTGATGATTACTCACGTTGTACTTGGGTTTTCTTCTTAGTTAACAAAAGTGAGACTGCATAATTAATCAAAAGATTCATAATCTTCATGGAAAATCAAACTGGCAAGAAAGTGAGAGCTATTCGAAGCGACAATGGAACCGAATTCAAGAATGCTGAATTGAATTTCTTTTGTGCTAAAGGGGAATTGCCAGACAATACAGTGCTGACTCCTCAATAAAATGGTGTTGTTGAAAGAAGGAATCGAACCCTGATTGAAGCGGCTCGCACGATGTTGTGTGATTCTAAGCTCCCAGTCTTCTTCTAGGATGAGGCTGTTAATTCTGCGTGCTACGTTCAAACAAGGTCATCATAAACAAGGCACGCATGAAAACAACTCACGAAGTGTTGTTTGGCGAGAAACCTTATGTTGGGCACTTTAGAGCCTTTGGTTTCCCGTGCACCCTATTGCATTTGGAAGCCATTCCAAAGTTCGATGCTAGGGGAGATGAATGTTTTCTTATTGGATATGCTGGAAAGGCGGCACATGAAATCAAAACCGCATACAGAGTGTACAACAAGAAGACAAGACAGATTGTTGAGTCTTTTGATGTGCAATGGCTGGAAGAAAATCATACTGATGCTGGAAATGGGCCATTTGTTCTCTATAACTATGCTCATCTTTTTAAATCATTTGATATTCTTGATGATCCTCCTGTTGTTCATGTAGGTACCCCGAGTTCGTCGAATACTGTTTCTCAACCCTCAACTGTTCCATGCAATGTCGAAGAAGAGGGGGATGTTGAAGTTGAGGGGGATTTCACAGCTGTGGGGGATCGCACACCGGCAGCCTCATCTGCAACAACTGCTCCTGAGTTACAACTAGTTCCTAATTACACCAACATTCTCAATGAAGGAGGAGAAACGTTGGATTCGTCTGATGATGAGGACACATCTAATGATCAAAATGATATGTTTGATAGTCCTATTCCTAATGAGTTTGTTGTTGATGACTCGGAGGAGGAACAAACTATTGAGCAAACAGTTGAAACCATGACTAATCTGCCACCGACTGGAACTGCTCCAGAAATTGCTATTCCTACTAGTGTCCAACGTGATCATCCCATCGATAATGTGATTAGACCGGTGGGAGCTGCGGTATTGACAAGAAGTCAAACAGGAGTGATCAATAATTGCTTGTTTTCATGTTTCATCTCACAAATAGAGCCGAAGACAACATATATGGCTCTTCAAGAACCTAGCTGGGTAGACGCGATGCAGGATGAGTTGAATCAGTTCGAAAAATTGAAGGTGTGGAAGCTGGTTCGTTTGCCTGCTGGAAAGAAATCACCCGGAACACGATGGGTCTATCGAAACAAAAGAGACGATAGTGGAGTGATTGTTCGGAATAAAACAAGACTGGTTGTTCAAGGGTTCAGACAAATTGAAGGCCTCGATTATGATGAAGTGTATGCTCTTGTAGCCAGATTGGAATCAATACGAATCTTTCTAGCATATGCATCTTTCATGGATTCAAGGTCTATGAGATGGATGTCAAAACGGCTTTTCTCTACGGCAAAGTGAAAGAAGAGATATATGTGTCCCAGCCGCCTGGGTTCATCAACAAGCAGTGTCCCAGTCATGTTTACAAGCTTGACAAGGCCTTGTACGGGTTGCATCAGCTCCTCGTGCTTGGTATGCTACATTGACGGAGCATTTGCTAGCAAATGGATACACTCGTGGTGTCATTGATCATACACTGTTCATTCGAAGGGTTGACGAGGATCAAATCTTAGTGCAGATCCATGTGGACGATTTTATCTTTGGATCCTCTAGTGAAACGCTGTGCAAGGAATTCAAAGAGGTGATGAAGAAGCAATTTGAAATGAGTGCATTGGGAGAGCTGAATTTCTTCTTGGGATTGCAAGTTCGTCAAGATTCCAATGGAATTCTGATTCATCAAGGAAAATAAGTTGACGAGATTATTGCAAAATTCAAACTTCAGGATGCGAAACCTGCAAATACTCCTATGGCAGAAAGACCAGTGATGACTGAAGATCTGGAAGGGGAAGTTGTTGATGAGACATTATACCGGTCGATGATTGGCTCATTGATGTATTTGACAGCCAGTAGACCATACATCATGTTTGTTGTGTGCCAGTGTGCACGATATCAGGCTTCTCCTAAACTCTCTCATTTAAATGCTGGTAAAAGAATCTTTTGATATCTCAAGAGTAAGCCTCGGCTTGGTCTTTGGTATCGAAAGGAGTCTTCTTTCGATTTGTGTGCTTTCTCTTACAGCAATTTTGGAGGTACAGGTATGAACATGAAATCCACGTCAGCTGGATGCCAATTTCTGGGGGATTGCCTCATCTCCTGGCAATGCAAGAAGTAGCAGACTATTTCTCTGTCAACTGCAGAAGCTGAGTATGTAGCCGCTTCAGCCTGCTGCTCTCAGGTCATATGGATTCAACACCAGCTGGTAGATTACGGTTTGAATTTCTCCCAAACTCCCATTTATTGTGACAATGTCGCGGCTATCCAAATAGTGAAAAATACGGTATATTTTTCAAAAACCAAGCACGTTGCCATAAAAATTCATTTCATACGTGACTCTTTCAACCAGGGACTCATTATCATGAATCAAATTCATACTGATGACAATGTCATAGATATTTTTACAAAACCGGTTGATAAAGCATGTTTTCTTGCTCTTCTTGAACTTCTAAAAATGGTCGATTTCGAGGATTAAACGTGGTCACACAAAAATATTTTTCTTCGTTTCAGTAAATTCATTTCTTAAAATTATTTTCGTTTATTATTTTTATTTCCAATTTTAAGCAAAATTTAGGGGGATGTAGTCTCTCAAAAAAATATAAAAACATTTGAAAAATTAGAAAAATACAAAAACAGTTTCATTTGGCTTTTGCTACAATCGGGAAATGAAATAATTTCATTATGTGGATTAAGGCTGACTCATGTAAGACCAATATTGAAATGGGTTGACTCTAGAGCGATATGTTGGTAGGCTTTATCCTGATGGCTGGATTCCTTGACTGGTTTTGTACAGAACACTAATATTATTCAATGACCTCAGGAAAGAACATCACTTGGAATTAGGACATGGCTATTTGAATACGTGTGTGATGTCCTGATACACACAATTTCGTTCTAGGTCTGAAATCTTTTCTGACCAACTCGTGTATCTCCTCTGTTTTGCGAAGCAAAGACCTGGAGGTGCTAGGCAACGTCGGCTTTTGTTTTGCGTGAGCAAAGACCTAGTTGTACGTTGTCGATTTATAGATCAAATTACACCTGAAAGAGGCCCTCTAGTGCCCAAAAGAAACCCAAAAACCTACATCAAACTGAGGAAATCTCATTTGATTTGTACATTATATCCATCTCTGCTTCTGATCTATTTTGTTCTCTTCTCAATCCAGTCCCAATCAAGGTTTCAGAATCCTAGAACGGGTGAAATATGTGGTAGGGAACCCGTACGTATGATAGCGTGTTCCAATTAAAACTCCGAGATCTGATAGTAATTGATTTGAGTGTTCATTTAATTGAAATGAAAACATGATAAATTTTTTGTAGACTGTCACTTGAAAAAGGCCTAGGGAGATAAGTTTAAGTGGACAAATATACCGGCAATCGCTCGGATCTCCCCGAGTAAATTAGTGTTGATAAATGTAGTCGAGCCCGAAACTCTGTGATTTGATCCCATACGAAAATTGCTTGCAAAGGTTGTTTGTATGGTTTGATTGAATTTTGTAAATATTATCTTTTTATTCTTTGAAAAATGTGAGCCTTTCAAGAATCGAGAAAGACCGTATTTTTATAAGAAGGTACTTGCACGAAGTTTCAAAAGATTTGGTTTCGGGATTCGAGTCGGACCGACCATAAATCTAAACTGGTTTGAAAAGGCTGCTCGGGCCCACCGCATACTTGGTTGCCCCCCCCCCCCTTTAGGTTTGAAAAAGGGGTATTTCTGATTATGGAGAAGTGTGCGACGGATGTTGACATTATTTTCAAAATTAATCATTCAAGAACATTAATAACGATATCCAGTCACACACTCCCCAGTCATTTACTTCTTTGTGTCTACTCGTTTTCTTCTTCTTCATCACCTTGTTAAGATGTCTAATCCAAAGGAAAAGGCCAAAGGTTAGTAAATCTATAGATTTTAGAGGTATATGTAATGAAATCGGTGATTAATTTCAGTGATAATCGAAATTTGTTAGGAATTTAGGGTTCTGGCCGATTTCATGTCATTAAAATTGCCTAAATGTTGATCAAAACCTTAATATTTGTTTGAAATCACTGATTTGGAACCCTAGATATCATCGGAAGTTGCAGGTTTGCTGGAAAAGATGACCGGAGAGGCGCGTGAATCCTACACGTCGACTTTAATCATCGCACACCAATCTTGGACAAAATTTCCCTCGCACACTGCTGTGTATTTACTGAAATGCCCTTGCAGAGTGTGCGAGGTGTTTGAATTGTTGGATTTGGACTTTATTGTCCCTCGTACACTACATGAAATTACTATATTGCCCTTCGCACACTTGTCGAGTCAAAGATGCTTGGTTGACTAAATTTGTAGTGTGCGATTGAACTTTGTTTGACCAGTAAATTCTCCGATTGACTTTTATTGACCTCACAGAGTGCGCGATCAGGGGATGTTACTTAATGACCCTTATATTTTTATGTTAAGACAATATTGGCCCATCGCACACTCAAAGGTCACTCGCACACTACTTTCTCAGTCGCACACTAATTATGTGGGCCTGATCTAGTTGGTTTGGGCCTGGTTAAACATGTGATTGGATTCATGATCATATTTGATCAAAATTTCATTGTTTATTAACAGAAAATTGTTTTTATGAATCTGTTTTAAAATGATGAAATTATTTTTAAATAGTTTGACTTGGTTTAACCAAGTTTACAGTCAAACTCGAGTATTTGAATTCCAGATTATATTTATTGCGATTAATTTGTCTCGTTTGGTACAGATACCAGAAAGAAAGATGTTACACCTCATGTTCCAACTTGGGAGAGAACAATGAATGTGGCCGGCGATTTATCAGATCCTCCAAAAGGACACGAAACATACAAGTCGATGATCGTTGGTTTGAATACATGTCGTTTAGCACATTCGCTCCAAGAGAATCCTATTATTCGCGAGGACTGGATAAAGGACTTCTGGGATAATGCTTCAGCAAGGAAAGGAGACACTATCATAAAGTCTAAAGTTCAAGGCACAGATGTTTCGATTACTGAACAACATATTCGTGAAGTGTTATTGTTGGGAGACGAAGCAGATGATCCGGTTGAGTACACGAAGGAGAAAGTGACAGAAGTTTTGATTAGGATGAGCTATGAAGGAGCGTGTCCCCCTGTAATCAAGAAGTTATTACACCAATATTGGAGGTTTCTAGTTCACATCAATTTGGTATGTATAGCGGGAACAAGAGCGGTCTAGATAAGCTGACGTTGATACAAGCATCAAGGATGGTATCGTTAGTAGTGGGGTGGAAGTATAACTACTCAAAGAGCGTGTTTGATGACATGTTAGTGAATGTAAAAACTATCAATGACAAGTACTGGTACAAGTTTCCGAGATTTCTTCAATTGATTCTGGAGACTAAGTATCCGAAGTTACCAATAACTGTGAAGATTATGAATCATATGGTGTTTTCGATGTTGAATCAGAAGTCGAGAGAAAACGTTGGAGTGAAGTATCAGAATCTGAGGAAATTAGAAAATTTTGGTGTGTTACTGAAATTCAAGTAAACGAATCTGCTCCGGTGAATGCTGCGGTAGTGGCAGATGAGCATGATGTTGAGATTATTGATGCTCTTCCTGTGTCGACTGAACCACTTGAGAACGTTGATTTAACTGGAGTTGAGAGTGAAGATGAGGAAATAGAAGATGTTTTTGAAGAAAGTTTGATGAATGAAGCAGAAGTTGATGAGAATGCAAGGTGGTGGTGAGGTTGAAACAGAGATTGAGACTGAAAGCCTCACAGCAGAAATTCCACAAGTTGAACAACCATAAGGCGTGAACCCTCCTCACACTGAATCGATTGACATTAGTTCGTTGATGCTGAAAGAATTCCTGAAGATCCAACGGCTGAACTTCATCCTAGGAAACGCAGTAGAAGAGACCCTAGGATCAGTTGTGTGGAAACTGGAGTAACAAGCTCAAGTCCAAAGTCTACCATGCCAGAAAGGTCAACAGTTGGATATACAGGAACTCCTGTTAGTGATGCATTTATTGAGTTTTACACAAATCCAAGAGCTGTTGAGTATATGCTTGTTCCGAAACTAGGTGAAGGATCAATTACTGTTGTACCTGATAGTGCTCTGTCTAATGATCAGATACTTAAAGCTGCAGCGTTGTTGCAACAAGCAGTCAGAGATCACACAGAATCAAAAAAGGCATCTGGAAAACGAACTGTCGATAGCCCAACTAGTGAAGAATTGTTTGGTGATATTGTTATTGGTGTTGTGATGCGGAGAGTTACCGCACTTGAAGAAGACAAAATATTCAAGGATGTGCTGATTTCTAGTCTCATGGAAGAGATAACTCATAAAAATCGGAAGATACAGGAACTTGAGATGAATCTTGGATCATCGACAGCAATGTTTATGGATCTTAAACAAAAGCTAGAAGAAATTTTCCAAAAGATTTTGGTGAACCTCCTAAAGAACCCACAGCAGCTGAGAAGGCTCAACAGACAAAAGAGCAGGAAAAAGCAATGAATCGTTATTTTCAGAATCCCCCATGTACTATCAGTCAGAAAAGAAAACCAAAAGAGATTGTTATGAAGAATATGTGGTGAATGTGGGAAGAGATAGATTTGACAGGGTTGGGAATCGATCAGGAATAAAGAGTTGGGCCTATAATGATGAAAAAGGCATGTTTCTGGTGATGAGAAAAAATGGAAAAGTAGAGTATTATAATTCTTCTAGTGCTTTTGAATCCTGGACGCCAGTAGATCTTCGAGAGCTAAGCAATGCTTCATATCATGATCAGTGCAAGAATCCAAACTTCAAAACTGGATGGAACTTCTACAACAAGCTACAACAACAAGCTAAGGTGAATTGCAGGGATAGAACTTGCAGAAGTCGTGTATCAAGGTTCATAAAGATGTGTTTCTGAAAGATTCTGATCAGCCACTGAAGACTGTAGCGTGGCCTCCAACAAAGCAGGCAAAGACAATTCCACTGCTTAAAGATCTTCCTGATGATAGTTTGAAGAATTTCAAGTTCTGGATGTATGATTCAGTCACTGGTCAAGCAGTTATTGTATGTGAGGATGACGAGTTTAGAATTTCTGATGTTCGTGATTTGATGAGATTTGGGGAAAGAGACATTCACTTGTTGGCCAGATCTCAGATTCAAAGTGATCCTCAGTATGAAGTGTCAGCGAAGTTTTTACTAGAGGTGTTGCTCAGGTGATTGCATTGAAGTTATGGGCAGGAGCTAAAGGAAGGGTTGAGACGCAACTATTTGGTCCGTATGTTGGACAATACGTTTCTAAAGAAGATCTAATCAAGAAGAAGAAGAGAAAGTGAAGGAGATTCTTACAAGACGACACAAACCTAGGGGATATTGTAAGGGCATAATCTAGTGTAGGTTTGCGTCTGTCTTGGCCTTTTGTATTGGGTTGGGTTCGATGTTATCTATGAGTCTAATAGGTGTTTTGGTAGCAAATCGGGTATGGGCTTGACCCAGTGTATTAGGGTTTCCTATGTTAGTATAAATAGGAGGTTCCTTAGACTTTTGAGGTTGTTGATTCAGTTTGTTTGGAATCGCACATACGAGTACCAGACGGTTACACCGTGTGCTCGGTTTTGGCTTGAGTCAATACAATTTGCTTTTCAATCTTCTACATCTTACTTGTAACTCTGCTACTTGTTTGGTGTTTGGTATCTGATTGTATAGTTTTGGGACTTACAATCCTCAAAGGATATATGATCCTTACTATGGTAATGTTTTACTAATGCTTTATTTCATGTTATACTTATTATTTAGTATAAGTAAAGGGTGTTAGATTCTTAACACCCAATTTAATCTACTTTTAAGTGTTTGCAGAGTTGTTAACATCTATGACAAAGGATTAAGAGGTTGGCCACCCCTCTAAGGTTTTTGGGCATGTCCCCAGTTTAAGGTATCTTTTACCATCTATGGTTTAAAGGTTTTCATCTTTCACACGAATTAGGTTTTGACATCCCGCCAGCAGCGCACGTTATCCAAGTATAGTTCAAGGCAATGGGAACAGTACCCGCTTTAGGGGCTGACAATTTCATTGTTGTTGGCTATATGTAGGATCCTGAGTATAATGGTAGACGTACCATACTTCAGTTCCTAAGGTTTCTAACATTTTCACGTTAACTAAGGTTTTGGCATTTTCATGTCACTCATGATTAGGTTAGTCGCCAGTTTGGGCCAGCCCCCAGTATCTTAAGGTTCCTAACGTAATCACGTTAGATCAAGTTTCGGGCTTGTCCCCAAATCTTATTTGGGCTTGTCCCCAGTTCTTATTTGGGCTTGTCCCTAGTTTTTATTTAGGCTTGTCCCCAGCTTATTTGGGCTTGTCCCTAGCTATATGTAACTTGCTTATTGATGTTTGGCTTAGTCCTAGTTGCTCATTACAGATTCTCGAAGTCTTGGAAGTAAGGGTTTTGGATCCTCAAATATTAACTAGTTTCCATATTCGGTTTGTGCAACAGTAAGTTTTAAGGACATGGAATCCTAACTTGGATTCCCTGGTATGATTTATTCTTGGTTTATTTACTTTATCTGTTTTATTATCTATATTCTAGACCTTCAAATTGAAAACGTGTTTCCCACAATACTTTGTATTTTCTAGAAATTACTATAAGAAACACTTGGCATATTTTTGACAATACAAGATTTTCAAAGTTTTATTGTCACACCCCTATTTCCACGTGTACCCGGTGGGCCCGGTTGGGAAATATCGTGACGTAGTTGATAACATTACAACCAAACAAACACAGTACAGCGGAAGTCTTGGATTTAAATTACTATTACAATCCGAGTCTTCAAAGTTCGAAAGAATAAATTACAAGGCTTGTAATGAAAGATCCACAGGCGGATCGAAATAAATATATACAAAGTATTTGTTCAACAGACTTCGGCAACTAAGGACTTGCAAAATCCTCTTATGTTACTACAAACAGCTCCCGACCTATTTCGCGTTGTCACCTGTAACTTGATCTTTTGAAAATACGTCAGTTTTCACTGGTAAATAATAATAACCGGCTCATTTTGAAAATATTTCCAAAAGTGGTTTTAGGTGCACTTGGCAAATTTTATAAATAACTTGGGATGGTTCAAAATGACCCTGTTTACAGTTTTACATGTTTGTCAATACATATGGGGTCCGGTGCAGAACCGAATAACATGATTAACCGACACACCACTTAAATAATCCACCAATGGGATTTAATATTTATTTGCATTAGCATCTGAAAGGTGTATGCCTACACCTCGCACTTAAGGTCGTGGCTATTAATAACTTAAATGAGCCAAGGATATCCTAGACACGGTCGACTTAACCCCCAATGTTTAAGTTATCAAACATAACATAATAAAACGGGTTATGAAGATTTAGTAAATCACAATCCGATAACATGACCCATACCCAACCAAGCGGTATTATTATACCGTATCCCAAGCCCGTATAGGGAAAATGGGCTAAAAGTATTTACCTGAGCAAATTCTTCAATAAGATTAACAACTCAGCCGATAATTCAAAAAGTAAGTTATGATGACAATCTACCGGAAGGCTTTAGTGTGGAATGATGGTATTATTAAGCAGTTAGAATACTAACGGGTCCTATCTACATCATAGACTCGGACCTGCTAGCTTAAAAAGATATTTACAATACTAAGCGCTAGATAAAGCGATGACCGTAATAGAATGTAGTTAAACCCGACAAGTACTGAGACTTGTTTAATATGGGTAAACATATTACATTCTGGATTTTGATATAAAAATGATAAGGTTAAACCCGTTTCGGTTAAACGATGTAAACTAGTCACGTAGGCTTAACCGTACGCATATAAGCGAAACCGGGTAACCGGATGAGTCGTATATAAGTTCCATATGCCATTATATTTAAAATATGTTAAAATATCAGTAAGATATCAACAATTCAGCGCGTTATGGTTTTAAACTCAAATTATGCCTTAAAAGGGCGATTTCGTCATTTTACAACGTAATAAATGAGTTTATATGTAAACTGATGTTGTGGTGATAAACATTCTGTAAAAGTAATTATTTTATGATGATATATCAGTAGGATATCAAATATGTATGTGGTTTATAGTTTAAGACCAAACTATGCCCCGAAAGGGCATTTTGGTCAATTCACATATAATTCGATAACTTATTCGGGAATCTGAGTTTAGGACATGTACCTACTGTTAATATATTAAAAATATGTTTTGAAATCAGTAGGTATCAAGTATTGATGCCCTAATATGGCTTTAAACCATATTATGCGCTGAAACGGCAATTAAGTCGTTAAATGACGATTTAAATGTTATTTGAGTGAAACTGATGTTGTGACCAGGTTTATATGACCAAAATATGTTAATTTATATATTACATCAGTATGTATAAGGTTTTGGTCCATTAAAATGTTTGAAACCCATTTAAAGTGCCGAAGTGGCAATATCGTCATTTAAGGACATAATATGCGAACTAGAGCTTAAACTCAGTTTGCAATCTGAATTAACATCCCAAATAATCCTAATAATGATAATACATCAGTAGGTAAAGAGTTTTTGATGTCAAGATTGTGTTTAAACCATTTTATATGCCAAAAGGGCGATTTGGTCACTTTAAACATATTAATATGTTAAATAATTAAAACTTAGTTTATGACCAGATTGTCAATATCAAAATAAGTTCATTAACTCAACAAATCAGTTTTCAACTCATATATATGCTTGTTTATAGTTAAAACTTCATTTTTTACATATTAAGGGCCTTTTTGCAAAAATTAGCATATTTAACGGATACTTGTATAAAAGCTCGGATTACTACATGAACATGTCATATATGTCACAGCCCCCGACCACACCCTGGGAGCGAGAGCCGTGAACCAGTCAAGTGGTACCGGTGTTTTTTATATACGCAACGGAAAAAAATTTTCATCAGGACCGTAGTTAGGAAATAATTTCAGAGTCTATAAAACACCAAATAGTTAATATTAAATAAATGGGTTAAAACCCGTATTTCAGTTAAATATTTTTATAGGAATAAATCCTAGTTAATAAAATATAAATTTCTTCTTTTATTCAGGTAATTATATCTGCTTTATTTAAGCATTCAGTGCTCCATAGCTGGCTTTTATTATCTTTACAGCAAATTACACCTGAAACGTGTTTTGAAAACATTTTATCAGCAAGAAATACTGGTAAGTTCATTCCATTTTATAAAATGACACGTTGTTATATTTTACAGTATCAATGGCGATTACATTGTTTTTATCTAACAAAAACTCAATCAGTATTTGTCATGATGGCAGTTTCAATGACTGATCATATTACTATTGGCTATCTCGTTGTCCAATAGTAACACTGGACTCAGTAATGTATACAAAACCCCACATACCGGCAGTAATTGTAGATTACAAAGACTTAATCACTAAAAATACAACTAGTTAAAATATTTAGGGTTTTGCAAAAGCATTTGAGAAAAAGAGAATGACTCATTTGGTAACTTTAGGATCTAACTACAGGTCTCCTGGTATAATCTTGGGCATAACTCCTGAGCTCTTAATAAAATATTTAATGCACTCATTTTAAGTATAGTAACCCAATTCAACTTTATCATTACACCCCGAGACAGAACCCCAACTTAGTTTACAAAGCATAGCCTTTATCAGGTAGCGCTTTGGCATCAATTGCTGGGTTTAAGATCAATCGAACAAAGTACTGACTCAGTGAATAGGGATTAAAACACTTAAAACGGGCAGGACTATATTATTATTATTATTATTATTATTATTATAATTATTATTATTATATGTAATACTAAAAGAAAATTGGAGTATATATGTAAGAGAGATGGCGAGAGAAAGATGGTAAAAGAAGTGAGCAGAGAAAAAAGAAGTGGATGTGTTCTATTTATACTACAATTGCTTGGAGGCTAAGCTTAGCCACGTACACACAAAGTTTACATTTCATTTTATTATTTTATAATTATATATTCTAATTAATTAAGCTGCTCAACTCATTTGTCGCTTATAACTTCTAAAATATGACGTTTTATAAAACAATGAATATGCCATTAGAACAAGAATATTTTTATCTACGTTTTGACCTAAGTTTCATTAAAAGCGGAGTAAGGTTAATTATAGTGTATTTTTATTATTATAATTTTTAAACGGTTCTTATATTCGTCTACATACTTTATATTTTTAACAGTCAACTTACCCTTGATCTACCCGTTTAATAATATAAGTTTCTATATACTTTATTTTAAATTTTTATGTATAAAAATTTTGGAGATGTTATATCCTCCCCACCTTGTTTTAAATCTCGTCCTCGAGATTCACGAAATATAGAGGAATACTTTTAGCTCATCATTGATTCTAGTTCCTAAGTATATTTTGGTCCTTGCTTTGAATTCTACTTTCTTTTGACCAGAACTATTCTCTATGCTTTGAGATTTTTATCTTTTTAATGAAAATAAAATTACTCTTATTAACAAAGTTTTTAGATGTTTTGTGGCTTAACACAACTTTTAGTTACAGGTTTCCTAATGCATTGATAATCGTAAGGGGAATTCTTATACTTTGATGCCGTCCCAACTTATAGGGTTCCCGTCTTTCATCTTGTCACATGAGTTACGAGACGGGTGATCAAACGAAATAGTGTTTGATATCGGTATTATAGACGTATACGAGAGATTTCTGATAATTAAATCTAAAACTTTTATTGACACACTTTTTCGTGATTTATCCCTAATTGTCAATCATCATGGTCTTTGGATTTCCTTATAGATATATTAATATAATCATATTTTTCACATACTGTAATACACATACCATTCATAAGGTCAATGTATTTGACAGATTCATATTTCCAAAAACAAGTCAAACATCAAGTCATGGTACTATTTAGGGAATTTCATAAATTTAACATTTACCCCGTCTTACCCGGTCTCGCCGGTGAGGTAACCCCATCTTACCCGGACAAGCTGGAGAGTCTACCGCACCATACCAAGTCTTGCCGGAGAGGTAATTATCATGATATTTCCCATAAATAGAATTCTCTCAAAACATAATTTTAAAAGTGCATCATATATTATGGCTTGTATCAAGAAACAAGGAAATTAGTATTCCCATGATTGATCATATTCTAGAACCGAGTAGTACTAATAAACAAGAAATAACAGTGGCCAGGTGTTATCGCTTATTTATCATACTTGCACTGTTCTAGTTATCATCCTCACAGCATACCAACACCCATCACACTTTATCCATGCACGTAATTAGCTTATCTCAAAGCTTTATACTAAGACATTTTTCTTAGGTTCAAGTCTAAATACTATCTTGGGTGTTATCAGTAAATATCAATATCCTCACTCTTTTGTTTAAGCATAGATATTTTTATGGTTGTGACTTTCTTTTGTTTGGAAAATGGACTTCTGATAAAATATCATTGTCTCCACTGACACTATGGCTAGGTTTGTTGTCATATGTATGCTTATAGCTAACTCTATTCATGCTTATACAACGTTAGATTCCTTTGTAAGGAATGTTTTATTCAGACAAATGATATTTTTAGAACATAACACGTTTTATGATTTATCTTTATAATGACTTAATTTTTCATATGAATCACTAGTGATACTTTTTTTTCTTATATTTATCTACATAAGATATTTGATTATTATATTGTATATACCATCTAGAAATTCTATTATGTATACGCATTTATAGAATTTCAAATCTCTTGTTAATATCATAACTTATATAGTGTGTATATATATATGATACTAAATTATTTTGTAATATCTTTAATTTATAAAAATCCAACTATATAACCGATGGTACCAATTATCAAGCTTATTCCCATAATTTTATTTACCCTTTTTATAATAATGAAAATAGTAATAGTATATTGGAATAAACTTTCTGTTAATATTTTGGAATAAAAGTTTAAAGAAATAAATTTATCAAAATATAAACTTTGTGGATTCATGTGAACAATTTCATTTTTAACTAGTGGGTTGAACCATATTGGTTTAAAATATTAAAACTTAATTGTTAATTTATATTATATTATTTATTCAAAGAAGTATTACAGTAGGTAATACAAAGTTTAACGTTTCTAAATATGATTCTAAATATATATCAGGTAATTAAGTAATACACATGTATTAGAACATACATGTATATCCCTAACAATAATAGTAGAAATTTGTTTAAAGATATTAAAATATTAAAATTGTAATTTGATTTTTAAATAAAGCTATATAAAGGAAAAATGTATTAAACATACATTTGAGTCAATTATTTTTATGTGGGACATCCAATTTAATTCTAGCTTTTGAAAATGAAACAATAACTAGAACGTTTAAGAAAATTTAACGTGTCAGGTAAAATTAATAAATAAATATTAAATTACTGATTCAAGTCAGGTAAAAGATGTTTTCATTTTGTAATATCTTTTCCTTCTTAAAATTTTAATTATCTAATCTTTTTGTATATATATTGACTGTACAAATTATCAGGACCATCTTTTCTCTTTTTTTATATACATCATAAAATAAAAATTATTACTTTTATTAAGTATAATATTCTAGATGATAGAGAATAAAAACATGATTATTTATATATAATATATATAATAATCTTTTGAACATAAAATTTTATTTAAATTATGTTATAGGTGTAAATATATAAAATTTTATATGTATCCTACGTAAAGAAAACAATAAATAAATTTTAGTTTACATGATATACACGTATAAACATATAAATATTAATTAAATGTATTACTATGTATATATATTTCAAATAAAATCGAATTGTAATGCTTTTAAAATAATTATATTTTATCCTATATTAATAATGAAAACCAATTAATAGTTATTATAATAGTATATATAGTTCTTTTAAAATTTTAAATTTAACTAGTGGAATTCACCACTCTATGCGGGGGTATTCAATCGTTATCAGTTTGGATCATTAAGGTACCGGTTCAACACTTGTATAAGTTATAAAAGACAAAATAATTTTCTATACTGATATGTCGAAGAAAAGAAATTTGAACACAATAGATTTCACACAAATGTTTGCAAAAATGTAACCGTTTGTCTACAATTTTGACTATAAAATATTAATTTGTTTCAAATTTTTATCATAGGTAGAAGTAATCATTTTTCACCACCACTACCCTTAATAAAATAATTTGTCCAAAATGAGAAGGCAAGAAATTAGACGGCCAAGGTAGAAAAAACATTAACTTCTCTGGCGTAAACATATGTTAGCAATTGATATATATATATATATATATATATATATATATATATATATATATATATATATATAATGACATAAAAGTCAATTTTTAATATACTAAATATAAAATGTTAAGTTATTAACTTGAAGGAGTTTGGAAAAGTTTCAACTTGGTTCTACTTAAATACATTGAAAAACCTTTTTTTTAATTGGTACTTTTTATACAAATATTATAATATTAACTATATTCGTTTATATAGTTTTTGATCGATATAGAATAACTAATAGTATCTTCGAACATTATACTACTATAAATATATTTAATATACTAGTAATAATTAACTTTTATTTGATAGTATATTAATTTAAATTATCAATTAGTTATATCTACTAAAATATGTTATTCAAACGGTTCATTCTAATCTTATATAAATTTATGTATACTGACATAAATTTTTGTATATTTATGTTAAGTGAAAGATTAACGGATCATGTCCATTACAAAACTATGTTTAAGTAATTCATTTTTCATTTTTTTCTATCAGTTTTTTAAAAGAGAATACATTTATCTATATATTTATTATTTATATCAATCTTCTAATCTTATTAATATTAATTTATGAAATGTATGTAGTAAATAGTTTAGAATACGTACGTACCTTAAGAAAATTTCAATTACTTTCATTTTATCGATTAAAATAAAATATTTATAGAGTTTAACCATTAAACCTTCATATGACTTTCCGTTTTACGTGTGTTCTAAGATTTTAAATTTAATAATAATAATAATATCTTAAATGAACTTTTTACTAAGCACTTTCTTTTCTAACATATAAAAAAATATTATAATTCAAAACTATATTTGATAAGGTTAACCAATCTAGTCTGCATAATTTATATTATTTGACCACAAAACATAATTCCAACAAAGTTGTTTTATTATGTTTACGTAATTTAGAATTAACTTCACATTTATCTTCTTTTGCAGGTATTTACAGGTTGCCATATACATAATTATTTTACTACAAATTTTAGGTTCACAATAAAAACAATTTTTTTTCTGTTAACCCGTGGTAAGTTACAAATAAGATTCACCTCTAGTACTTTAATATAGTAAAATATTTATAAATATAGGAATATAAATAAAATCACACAACTTTCTTTAGTATATAGGAATATACTAATTAGGCTCTGGTAGAAATATTTAACTTACATTAAAAATTACACAATTAATTTTATTATTTAACAATTTTATTATTATTATTATTATATTTTTTTTATATGCATATTATTTCTAACAGTCGCAACAAGAAGGGGGTATAACCCAAGTTGCTTTTTGTAGTATTATATAATAATGTATCTGCCTAAGTAGCCTATGGGTACACTTAATCCTATTGGTTACTCATACTGTGAACTCAAAACATAAAAATCATAATATATATATTAACATTTACCTACACAGAATAACACATAGATTATTATATTAATTTCCTAAGATAATGTTTAAGTTTTAGGTATTAAAGGAACACTTAAATAGCTTAAACCAGTGGCTCTGATACCACCTTCTGTCACACAGCCCCCGACCCCACCCTGGGAGCGGGAGCTGTGAACCAGTCAAGTGGTACCGGTGTTTATTATATACGCAGCGGAATATTTTTTTCATCAGGACCATAGTAAAGAAATAATTTAAGAGTCTATAAAACACCAAATAGGTAATATTAAATGAATGGGTTGAAACCCGTATTTCATTTAAATGTTTTTGTAGGAATAAATCCTAGTTAATAAAATACAAATTTCTTCTTTTATTCAAGTAATTATAGCCACTTTATTTAAGCATTCAGTGCTCCATAGCTCGCTTCTATTATCTTTACATCAAATTACCTGAAACGTGTTTTGAAAACATTTTATCAGCAAGAAATACTGGTGAGTTCATTCCATTTTATAAAATGACACGTTGTTATATTTTACAGTATCAAGGGCGATTACATTGTTTTTATCTAACAAAAACTTAATCAGTATTTGTCATGATGGCAATTTCAGTGACTGTGGTCATATTACTATTGGCTATCTCGTTGTCCAATAGTAACGCTGGACTCAGTAATGTATACAAAACCCCACACACCGACTGTAATTGCAGATTACAAAGACTTAATCACTGTAAATACAACTGGTAAAAATATTTAGGGTTTTGCAAAAGCATTTGAGAAAAAGAGAATGACTCACTTGGTAACTTTAGGGTCTAACTACAGGTCTCCTGGTATAATCTTGGGCATAACTCTTGAGCTCTTAATAAAATATTTAATGCACTCGTTTTAAGTATAGTAACCCAATTCAACTTTATCATTACACCCCAAGACAGAACCCCAACTTAGTTTACAAAGCATAGCCTTTATCAGACAGCGCTTTGGTATCAGTTGCTGGGTTCAAGATCAATCGGACAGAGTATTGACTCAGTAATCAGGGATTAAAACACTTAAAACGGGACAGGGCTGTATTATTATTCTTATTCTTATTATTATTATTATTATTATTATTATATGTAATACCAAAAGAAAATTGGAGTATATATGTAAGAGAGATGGCGAGAGAAAGAAGCAGAAAGAAGTTCGCAGAGAAAAAAAGAAGTGGAGGTGTTCTATTTATGCTACAATTGCTTGGAGGCTAAGCTTAGCCACGTACACACAAAGTTTACATTTCATTTTATTATTTTATAATTATATATTCTAATTAATTAAGCTGCTCAACTTATTTATCGTTTATAACTTCTAAAATATGACGTTTTATAAAACAATGAATATACCATTAGAACGGGAATATTTTTATCTACGTTTTGACCTAAGTTTCATTAAAAACGGAGTAAGGTTAATTATAGTGTCTTTTTATTATTATAATTTTAAACGATTCCTGTATTCGTCTACATACTTCATATTTTTAGCAGTCAACTTACCCGCATCTACCTGTTTAATAATATAAGTTTCTGTATACTTTATTTTAAATTTTTATATATAAAAATTTTGGAGATGTTACACTATAATTCCAGAGGATTATAGTAACACATAACATGATCACAAAGCAACTTAGAATCAATAGCTAAGGTTGCTAGATCGGGTCAGAACGAAAAGTCAAAGCTGAATTCAACTTTTGCGACTTTCGGTTGGGAACCGGCTCAAGACCTGGATTTGACGGGGCGAACATGTTTACACATGTTCTAATACTTATTACCAAGTTATTAAAGTGTTGGAACTAATTTTATAGCACCTACATTGCTAAATATGAATTTATTTCAAAACTGGCCCGTTGAGTTTTTATTGACAATAACTTTGACCCGTCAATTGACCAAGCAAACGTGGTAATCAGGAGGTGCCCTTATAAAGGATTAACACCTACCTAATTACGATCACGTAGCCACGTTCGTAGCAAACAATGGTTGGACCATAATGGTCGTAGCCAAAGGTCAAAGCGTTGTTACGTAAATGCTTCGACTTTGGCTTAAAGCCTAACAAAATTGAAAAACGAGAGTTATGGACACTTACATAATGTCCTAGCTCAAAAATAAACTTGATGAGAAGTCCCTTATGGCCAGGAACAACCAGATGAGGAATAGAGAAGATTAAGAGAAGTGGTGCAAGAAATGAGGTTGCACATCACGTCTATTTATACTAGAGGATCAAGAACCAAGTCCCTCCAGGTGTTAGCAAATGCTAGCATGTGATAACAAGTGTCTAAGGACATGTCTTGAGCATCTAGATTGGTGGCAAACGCGATTTAGGTCCTGCCACAATTCTGCTCGCTGGCAACCAGTTACGGACCGTATGGCCAAAGCCTTGCGGTCCGTAAGGCCCTCTGGAGCCATGAATATTTAAATGGTTACGGAGCGTAACCATAAAGGCTTGCGGTCCGTAACCGCCTCCCAGAACATGAATTTTGGCATTATGCTTGGTCCTTTAACTTTGATTAGCCATCGTTCAGAGGTTGAATTTTAACATAACGACGCTTTTGGTCCCTCTCGGCCATCACGTGGCAAACGAAGATCAGCGGGACACGTGTCGGAATTTTATAGGACGGGTTTTTACGAGGTGTTACATACTCACCCCCTTAAAATAAATTTCGACCTCGAGATTTATTCAAAAAGATAGGGGTACTTTTGTCGCATAGTGGACTCAACCTCCCATGTATACTTAGGGCCTCGACGGGCATCCCATCTGACCTTTACATTAGGCACGTGCTTTCTTTGAAGCTTCTTGACCTGTCGACCTTCGATCGCTATCGGTTTCTCAATGAAACACGGGTTTTCATCAATTTGCACATCCTCGTGCGGCATTGCTAGCGACTCATCGGCTAAGCATTTCTTCAAATTTGAAGTGTGGAACACATCATGGATTCCGCTTAGCTTTTCGGGTAACTTGAGCTTATAAGCTACGGACCCGACTCTTTCGATTATCTCGAACGGTCTTATATATCTTGGGCTCAACTTGCCCTTTTTACCGAATCGCATGACGCCTTTCCAAGGCGACACATTCAGTAACACTTTGCCCCAATTTGGAACTGAAAAGGTTTGCGCATCTTATCCGCGTAGCTTTTCTGCCTATCTCGGGCAGCTTTGAGACGATTGCGGATTTGCATAATCTTATCTGTTGTCTCTAAGACAATATCCGGTCCTGATAATTGGGCCTCCCCAACTTCCGCCCAACAGACCGGCGTTCGACACTTTCTCCCATACAAGGCCTCAAAAGGTGCAGCCTTGATGTTGGTATGATATATGTTATTATAGGAGAATTCAATCAAGGGTAGGTGGTCATCCCAGCTACCACTTAGGTCGATCACGCATGCACGTAGCATGTCTTCCAAAGTTTGAATGGTACGCTCACCCTGCCCATCGGTCTGTGGATGATAAGCCGTACTAAAGTTCAATCGAGTGCCTAACGATTACTGGAAGCTTTTCCAGAAATCAGAGGTTTATCTTGTATCTCTATCGGATACAATAGACGCCGGTACTCCATGTAAGGACACAATCTCGTCCACATACATCTTAGCCAACTTGTCCAAACTAAACGTCTCTTTGATTGGCAAGAAATGTACTGACTTAGTCAGCCTATCAACGATGACCCAAATCGTGTCATTACCACGTTTGGTCTTCGGTAACTTCGTAATCAAATCCATAGTTACCATTTCCCATTTCCAAGTGGGAATTTCAAGTTGTTGTAGAAGTCCTGACGGTTTCTGATGTTCGGCATTAACTTGCTAACATGTCAAGCACTTAGCGACATAGGTGGCTATGGATTTATTCAAACCCATCCACCAATAATTAGATTTCAAGTCTTGGTACATCTTATCACCTCCCGGGTGAATAGAGTACTTAGTGTTATGTGCTTCCTGGAGGATTAAATCTCTAAGTCCTCCAAAAATTGGAACCCAGGTTCGTCCATTGAATCTATGGATTCCATCGCTTCCAGGTGTTAATTGTTCGACAATTTCCACCTAATCCCTCATTCGCAATATTAGCCTCCATCATGGATTGCTTTTGTGCATCAAGCAGCCTTTCATTTAAGTTGTTTCTAACTTCTATACTTTTGGCGTTAATCCTTTCCTTGCGACTAAGCGCATCAGCAACTACATTTGCTTTGCCGGGATGATACCGGATTTCACAATCATAATCATTGAGGGTTTCCATCCAACGGCGTTGTCGCATATTCAGATCCTTCTGATTGAACAAATGTTGAAGGCTTTTGTGATCAGTGTATATAATACACTTAGTTCAGTATAGATAATGCCTCCAAAGTTTAAGTGCAAATACAACGGCACCCAATTCCAAGTCGTGGGTGGTGTAATTCTTTTTGTGCACTTTGAGTTGTCGTTATGCGTAGGCGATCACCTTGCCTCTTTGCATAAGCACACATCCCATACCAGTGTGTGATGCATCGCAATAAATGACAAACTACTCAATGCCTTCTGGCAAAGCCAGCACTGGAGCATTGCTCAATTTCTGTTTCAATGTCTCAAAGAATTCTTGTTGCTTTGGACCCCAGTCAAACTTGATATTCTTACGGGTCAAAGCGGTTAAAGGAGTGGCTATCCGAGAAAAGTTTTCAACAAACCTTCGATAGTAACCAGCCAGTCCTAGGAAACTGCGGATTTCAGAAGGTGTGTTAGGTGCTTCCCAATTCATTATCGCTTCGATTTTGGCGGGATCAACTTGGATACCGCGTTCACTAACCACATGTCCAAGAAATTGGACTTCGCGAAGCCAAAATTCGCACTTAGAGAATTTTGCATACAACTTTTCCTTTTGTAACAACTCTAGAATGCACCTTAAATGTTTCTTGTGATCGGTTTGATTACAAGAATTGATAAGTATGTCGTCAATGAAAACGATGACGAACTTATCTAAGTAAGGCTTGTAGACTCTATTCATGAGATCCATGAATGTTGCTGGTGCATTAGTGAGCCCTAAAGGCATCACTAGAAACTCATAATGTCCATATCTTGTTCTAAAAGCAGTCTTTGAAACATCTTCACTTCTAACCTTCAGCTGATGATATCCCGATCTTAAATCTATCTTTGAAAAGTAACTTGCTCCTTGAAGCTGATTGAACAAATCATCGATCATGGGTAAAGGGTAACGATTCTTGATCGTTATTTTATTGAGCTCTCGGTAATCAATGCACATACGCATTGAACTGTCCTTCTTTTTTACAAACAAAATCGGAGCTCCCCACGGTGATGAACTAGGTTGTATGAAGCCTTTCTCCAGAAGTTCATCAAGTTGGGTTCTAAATTCTTTCATCTTTATTGGTGCTAAACGATAGGGTGCTCTTGCAATAGGTGCAGATCCGGGTAAGATGTCGATCCTAAACTCTACTTGTCTATCAGGGGGTAGACCAGGTAATTCCTTAAGAAAGACATCTGGGTAATCCGAAATAATGGGTATATCTTCAATCTTCGACTTTGGTTCATCAACGTTTACTTGTGCCATATAGACGACACAACCTCTTTTCATACATCGGGAGGCCTTAAGCATAGCAACTTTTTCTAGCAACCCGTAGTGTATATCTCCAAAGATGGTGAGGACATCACCAGATGGGGTTTTAATCTCGATTAACTTTTATCACAGGCAATGCGGGCTTGGTTATTGGATAACCAATCCATGCCTAAGACTACATCGAACCCTGCCAATTTCATTGGCAATAGAGAGATAGGGATCAAATGATTCTTGATGGATATAAAGCATCCATCCAGAATGGAAGAAGCGGTTTCAATGGTTCCGTCGGCAAGTTTTACCTTATAAGTTATGTCTAGAGTTCTTACGGGTAAGTTTAATAGTTTGCTAAACTTATGGTCAACAAACGACTTATCAGCTCCCGAATCAAATAGAACTCTAGCATACTTGTTATGACGTTGTTATCATTGACAGTCTCTCGAGCGTTCATCTGAAAGGCCGAAGCATTATTCTTCTTAGCACCACTAGACTTTGTATTATCATCTTTTGCATTCTTGGAGCAGTTTGTTTTTATGTGTCCTTTCTCACCACATTTAAAGCAAGTCGCATCCTTGATATCGCTGCATTCCAGGGTCTTGTGTCCCATTTTCTTACATATCCCACATGGCTTAGCCTTTGGGTCAAACCGACATTGACCCCCATGCCTCTTGCCACATATCTTACATGCAGGTCTATCCTCAGACCGGTTTGGTTCCTGTGGGATCCCGATTTTCCTTTCTTCTTGAATCGTTTGGAGTTATCGTCTTCCCTCTTTCTCTTTCCATCAGTTTCGGATTTTACTGACATGCGCCTCACATAATCCTGAGTGAGGGCAAGAGATAGCTCTACTACAGATTTATAAGTGGCATGTTTAATAGCCTTAACCATACCTCTTATTTCTGGAGCCAACCCATTAATAAATCTCGCGATGCGCTTGGGCTCCGGGTGACTAGATAGGACACTAGTCTGGAGTAGGAATCGTAGTCGGTGACATACTTCCGACAGTCTAAATTTTTCATAGTGAGAGCTATGAAGTCTGCCTCTATCCTTTCTACCTCATGAGGGGACAATACGTGTCCTTAACCAGGTCTACTAACTTTGACCATCCCAAATTGTACAGATGCACCTTTCCAGTTGAATACATCAATGCCTTCCACCAAATTAGGGCATTGCCCTTGAAGGATTGAGATACATACTTAACAATATCTTTCTCAGCACAACCACTAATGTCAACCACAGTCTCCATTTCGTCCAACCATCTTAGGGTCTCAATAGCCCCCTTGTCTCCATTGAAATATCTTGGCTTGCACGTGATGAAGTATTTGTACGAACATCCTCCCTTGGAAGAATGTTCTTCATCGTGAACTTCCTTTTTCTTAGCTTCATTCCTCACACTTGAGGAATGTACAGAACCCTCTTTCTTATCGGATGCGAGAGGTTCTGAGAGGGGTTTTGATACAGACTTAGAGTGCGAAGCACTCGACCTATTAAATTTCTCAAAGGATTTTTCCATAGCCTTACCCAAGCTGCATCAATGCGAGCCTGGAAGTCGTCTTCGTTAATAATTATTTTCCCTTTATCTCGATCATCACTGTTGTGGTGACTGCTTGCACCGTTGAAGTGAGCCATGTATGCTTTGATACTATACGGTGAAATAGGTATTTTATGTGTTACCCATGGTATTAGTTAAACCATTTAGGCGATGGCACTACAAATGAGTGTTTAACATATATCCTAGGTCTCAAAAGAACCGTCATAGGTATTTATAAGATTGGACATAGTCCATGATTTTTAGACAGTGGATCATAATGTCGCATCTGTCATTGTTGTATTGACAATTTAAGATAGCTCGAGAGCTTGTCACAAGGACGAAAGATATGGCACAAAAGGCCTTTGTTACGTAGACTAACAGAGAGTCATAGACTACAACCGCCACTGTCACTAATGGACATGATTTAGATGGCCCGTAGGCACTACATTACCAATGGATGTTATATTATAACCCGTAGGTATTACACCACTAATGGGTGTTAAATAATTATCATCACAATGATGATGTTAGTCTTGATCACAGTGATTGTTTAGACTTATAGTATTTTGAATCAGAGTCAGAACATTTTGATGGCTAGTGTGGTTCTTCACGTCACACTGCCAGGAGTGTTAATATTGCTTGAATACTAACATAGAATGATATCTTAAAATGGTTTGACAAATTAGCCATAGTCATATTAACCATAGAGGCTTGGAGGTTTGAACATAGTTACTACCTCTGGATAGAAGGGATGATCTTCCCTAACTATCATGGTAGAAGATTATATCATCTTAACTACCATTGATTTTGCCAATTAATGTGACATAATCACTTGGCATGTGTAAACCATCAAGAAGATCTTTTGGAATTTATAGCGGAGCGATAAAATCGAATTAAAAATCGAGACGCTCGAATGAACAAAGGAAGTATCAAGAATGCATATTAAAGCAAAATTCTGAAATTTTATTAAAATATAGGGATTACATATTCTGCCTTTAAACAGGTCTTTTCAATACTAACTTTGTCCTCGCAGGGACTAAAATAAGAAAAACATACCCACGCAGGGGCTTAAAGAAATACAATGTCCTCACAGGGACTTTTGGAAAATAAAACAATAACCAAAACGCTCTATTCGTCCTTTTTCCCTTTCACCGCCTTACAAAGCTTCTTGAAGAATTTGCTTGTTCTTTTCTCAGATATCTTAACTTGCTGTCGCATTTGCTTGACTTGATCTAAAGCCTCATTAAGAGCCTCAAGTGGCACTTGAGGTTGGGGTTGGGATTGAGGCTGAGGTGGTGGTTGTGGTTGAGGCATAGCCGGGTATGGATACCCATAAGGTGGATATCTGGCAGCCGCGTAAGACGAATAAGGAGGTGGATAACCCGGATAGGGAGGTGGATAAAATGCGTTGTGCATAACTGCTTCAAGATACAGGTCGTATACAGGGGCAGTAAAATCAGCACCATAGCCAGATAAATCTGGATAGGTGGGAATCGGGTTATGAAGAAACGTAGACCTAACAGATCAGAATCTGGTTAGATCTAGGGTTTGGTTTCTCGCATAAAGAGGTTAATCCTTCGTTTAGTTTCGCGACGATGATGGTTGCAACTATACTCCGACTGATCCTGCAAAACAGAACACCGTCAGCCTCGCCACAGGGAGAAGGGGGGTTCTCTCCGTGACCACCCTCCGGCGTGAGAATAAGTACAGGTAGTCGAAAATAGTTTTAAGTGAAGTAATAGAGAGAGTGTGAAAGTGAATGACTTTCTTGTACCTGAAGTTACCTATTTATAGCCAGATTTTGGGTGCCAAAAAGGAGAGGTGAAAACTTAACGGAATCTCTGCCATTCCGTTATGTGTTGTCGTTACAGTTTACGCACATGGGTCGACTTGTTATCAACATCTAGGGAGATGCCACGGTCATCATGAGATCATTCTATTTCTTTGATGCAACCATGCCATCACCGTGATCTTTCTTGGTCGTCCCAGATGTTGCCATGTGGCATTTGGTTATAACTGAAAGATGCTCTGCACGATTGGGCATTAATGGCTTCTAGAAGGTTTCACAACTGAAACCCATCTGTTGCTTGCCGCTTGTGCATTCTGTTACAACATAAAAGATTCCCTTTGCCTCTGCACCATTTCATGTAAACCGGGATTTTTGCTAAGGAAAAGTTTTTAGGATTAACTGTTTCCTTGCGCGAGCGGCGCAAGGTAGTTAAATGATCTTTTTCCCTTTTAGATACTTGGTGCAAAGATTTGTAAACCTTCTCTGTTGTGTTGTTGGTTGCACAAGGTTCATGGGAACCTACAGTGACAGGGAATTCTTAAGATTAACTATCTTCTTTACGTGAGTCGGCGCAAGGTAGCTAAATGATCTTTTCCCTTCTTTGTTGTTTAGCGCATGTGTCTGCTGAGTTCTTGCTTTGGTACAAATGTCTGCGTAAGGTTTATGAATGAAACATTACCCAAGGAAATTAATCAAGGTTAACTTTGAACCTTGAGCGAGCCCGTGCAAGGTAGTTAAATGATCTTTTCCTTCTTTGGATATCTGGCGTAGAGTTTAGTGAGTCTTTCTCTGGCAGCGAAGCATGCGCAAGGTTTCCTTGGCAGTTAATAGTGGGTATGGTTCCCTTGCTTGGCGCAAGGTTTTTGGGACAATACCCCTTCAAGTCCCCCCAGTCCAGTGTTGCTCCTATGCGCAAGTGGCAAGTAGGTGGAGTACTGGACTAAAGAAAAATGATGTGTTACATGCTTATAGATAGTTGCGCAGAAGGTAAAAGGAAACTTCTTGGAGAAGAAAACTACTGGATAAGAGAGGCATTTTTGAATTTTGAAAAAGCTGTCTTGTGTCAGGGGTTGGTGAGAGAACACGTGCTGTTGTGACGTTTTGAGCATTGTTTGACAGCTGTCAACAGTTGTCAGTCGTACCACATTAATTGCTTGACGGCATAAGTGACTCGCACGCCCGCGTGAGTGACAGTTACTGTTCCCCCCTCGCCCTGCTAGTGCCTCGGGCCTGTAAAAAGCATGGAGGCGGTTACCCTTTTACCGAGGCATTTATTACGATCACTATAAATAGAAGACGATCGGTTGCCCTTTTCCTTATGCTTTCGAAATCTCTCTGCCTTCAAATTTGAAATTTCCTCTTCTTCTTCATCACTAAATTTGTTTTCTCGTAAGAATTTTATCCTCATATATCCATGGCGACTGGAACTAGTTCTGGGAAGGCCGATATGCAGGCAACATCAATACTTCCACCGGTTAAGTGGAAGAAAGAAGAATTCGACGCTTTGGTCAACAATTTCTGGTTTGCCAAATCCTGGGGAGCATTTTACCCTAAGGAGGGTGCCACGGTGGCAGATGCTCCGGCCAGTTACATCACCCTGTTCTACGATTATTTTGCCGAGGGTAATTTTAGGTTTCTGGTGACCCACTTTATGTTGGAGATTCTTGAGTTCTACAAGTTCCACATCTCCCAGCTAAATCCGATGGGGATGGTAAGGATTAGGCATTTTGAGTTTCTTTGCCGGTCGATGCAGATCATTCCGACGGTTGAGAAATTTCGAGTTTTTTATAAACTCCACTCCTCATTGGGCTTCTACTCCTTTCAACAACGCTTGCAAGCAAAACGGCTATTGTTAGTGCCTCCCAAATCCTATCATGATTGGAAGCAAAAAAAATTTATGTTAAGGCGGCGGTGATCCCGACGGTTATGACGTTCCGGGCCGGGGAAGAGATAGAACTAGAAACTTTGGCTATTCCAGTCAACGAAGTGTGGTACCATAATATCAAAGACGTGCCCAACATTGTTTTACCCGAGAGGGCGTTAATTGATGCTGGAATGAGCATCTTGTGGAAGAAAGAACGTCAAGAAAAACCGGTCTACACCGAAGATGGAGTTGGTATGTTAATTCATAACTCCCTAAAACTGCCTTCGATAAATGTATATTGATGATGTTTATTGATGTGTTTTGTGATATAGTTGCGCCGTTATATTTGGTCTCTTTTAAGAGAGATAACAGGAAGATAGCCGCTATGCCACTTGAAGAAAATGAGGAGCCCTGGTTTAATCAGATTCTGGGAAATTTTGAACTTCCCAACAAAAGAAAATCTCAATGCGCAGCCCTCCTCCACTACCGGTACGTAGCATGCGATATAGCCTGAGTTAGGATTGCAATATTACTTGTAGATATTAACTCTTAAGTAATATTGCAATGTAACTTATGGCGCAACGCGTTTCCTTTATTATTGATCATGTAGGTGATTTGCTAAACTTGGGCGTAGATGATTCAAAGAAGAAGAAAAAACCAACTGCTGCAGCTGCGCCGCCTGCGAACAAGCCAGATGCCCCCAAAACTAAGACATCTGCTGCTCTAAAAACCCGAGAGCAAGAAAGGTACGCGTCTCGTATCTGATTCTTGGTGTGATTATGTGGTGGTGTTAGACTCATTGGAAGGTCTCGCGCCTGTAGGTTTGAGGAAGCCAAAAGAAGAGCCTATATGTCACACCCCGACCCGTAGCGGAATAAGAGTCGGGGCATAATTGGGTTATCACCAAAGCTCATGATGTTTACTAATATGTTTCATATTTATTAAATTCAAAATTACATCCTCAATATTCCAAACAAGTTCATACAATTACAAAGAAAAGTAACTACATAAACAATCCAAAGTCTAAACTGATTTATTCTTCTAAGCCATCCTATATGTTTCTTGCTGCAACTGGATCACCTGTATCATGTATAAAAATGGGGGTTTTGGGTCAATAAAAGTTGGCGAGTGAACCTTGTTAGAAAACATTTATTATTGATTTCTTGTTATATTTATTATGAAAAATTGTGCAATAATCATATGTGAGCAAACGTAAATAAACATACAATAACAATAACAATAACAAACAATAACATACAATAACAATAACAATAACAAAAACATACAATAACGATAACAATAACAAAAACATACAATAACAAACCACCTTGCATGAATATATGACATGAATGATAATGTAAATGTTGGCAACGTCACGTTCACTCTCATAGGTAATGGGGAACGGTTCCGCTCATAGGTAATGGGGAACAGACGGCATATGATGAATGTATGTGCGATCAAGGCTCAATCAAACGGAGCTGATCGTATGTTGGCAACGCCTCGTTCACGCTCATAGGTAATGGGGAACGGCTCACGCTCATAGGTAATGGGGAGCGGCGGCCTATGATAATGTATGTACTGAAAATGATAAATTTAATCTAAACATTAACCACACAAACATTTGATACATATTGAATACACATTTGATCATGGATATGATGGATGCACAATTGTTTAAATGTAATAAATAATAAGACACATGATACACCCCAAAAACGTGATTAAAACGGGGAATTTGTAGAGATTCACTCACATTGGGTGCGTTCGTTTGATGATGTTGAATGGGCACGAGTTTAGAGTATTGATCGACGAGGATTAACTAACCTAAATAATAACGAAAAGGTACGATAAATAAGTGGATTTTATTAATAATTTTAATAGGATTTTTAGATATATTTTTGTGAGTTTAAGACTATTTTCTAGCTTTAAAAACTTTATTTTTAAGTATTTTTAATTGATTTTTAAATTAAATAAATAAATAAAAATATAAAAAAATGTTGACTTTTTGGGTTGACCGTTGACTATTGACTTTGACTTGTTGACCGGTTAGGTCGTGTATTCGTTTGCGCTGAGTGAGGTTCGAACTTGTGACCTCCCGTACGCGTGCACGCAGCTCTACCAACTGAGCTACGTGTCTAACCTGAAATATTTCTGTTTTTAATTATATTTATATACTATTTAATTTATTCCAAAAATCATTTATTTTAAAAAGGATTTTAATTCTATCGAACCGGTGTGCATAACAGGTCTCGAACCCGGGACCTGTTGTTTAACGTTGCACACAGTCCACCGCTGGACTGTGTGTCTAACCTGGTTATAACACTTGTTTTTATTTCTCTTATATACTAACTGGAAGCTTCCGTATTTGGGTTTTATAAAAAGTCTGAATATTGTGGTGAATCGGAACAAGGACGGACTCGAACCCGGTATCTCTATGATTCAAATGCACACAGTCCACCGCTGGACTGTGTGTCTAACCCGAGATATAATCCGATTTATATTAAATTTATATACAGCCTAACTTTATCTTCTTCGTTACAATAACCCAGACAACTGATTTTCGACTGATCTTGTTCAATTCAATTAACAGACATATAAGCATTAAATGAGCAACAAAAATATGAAACTGATTATTCGATTAATAAACGAAGCGGGTTTGGAAAACCCGTTTTTCGATGGATGTTACAGTATCCCCTACTTTTAGAAATTTCGTCCTGAAATTTAAGTAGTAGTGGTAACAGGAAAAATATGCGGGTGTTTTTCGCGCATTGAGTCTTCACGTTCCCAAGTAAACTCAGGTCCTCGTTTCGACTCCCAGCGTACCCTTACAATTGGAATACGACTCCGTCTTAAACGTTTTTCTCCGAAGTCCATGATCTCTACTGGTCTTTCAAGGAAGTGCATAGATTCATCGATCTGAATATCTTCCAGGGGAATCTGGAGGTTTCTATCGGCGAGACACTTCTTTAAGTTTGATACGTGGAATGTGGGGTGAATTCTGTTGAGTTCTTCTGGTAGATCAAGCTTGTATGCTACAGGTCCTACTCTTTCGAGTATCTTGAAAGGTCCTACGTAGCGTGGTGCTAGCTTGCCCTTCTGGCCAAAACGAACTACTCCCTTCCACGGTGATACTTTTAAAAGTACATGATCACCAATGTTAAACTCCAAAGGCTTTCGTCGTTTGTCTGCATAACTCTTTTGACGACTCTGTGCCGCTAGAAGATTGTTTCGAATTTGATGAATCTTGTCTGTTGTTTCTTGAATTAGTTCTGGACCGGTGATTTGAGCCTCTCCAATTTCGTGCCAACAGACTGGAGATCGGCACTTACGACCATATAAAGCTTCGAAAGGTGCCATGCCGATACTTGAATGATAGCTGTTGTTGTACGAAAATTCAACTAATGGTAGATGAGCGTCCCAATTTCCCTTGAAGTCTATGACACATGCTCGAAGCAGATCTTCAAGAGTTTGGATGGTGCGTTCAGATTGTCCATCAGTTTGAGGATGATAAGCGGTACTGAGGTCTAATCGTGTACCCAAAGCGACTTGTACGGCTTGCCATGTTCGTGAAGTGAAACGACCATCACGATCTGAAATAATGCTTAACGGTACACCATGACGGCTTACGATCTCGTTGATGTAGATACGAGCTAACTTCTCGTTCTTGAAATCTTCGCGGATCGGAATGAAGTGAGCTGATTTTGTAAGACGATCAATGATTACCCATATAGTGTCATACCCACCAGAAGTGCGAGGTAACCCGGTAATGAAGTCCATGGTTATGTTTTCCCACTTCCATACAGGTATTTCAGGTTGGACCAGAAGTCCTGAGGGTCTTTGATGTTCAGCTTTTACTTTGGAACATGTAAGGTACTTGGAAACAAAAACAGTAATATCCTTTTTCATTCCAGGCCACCAGTAGGTGTATCGAAGGTCTTGATACATCTTGTCGGCTCCTGGGTGTATAGAATATCGTGTTTTGTGCGCCTCATTCATAAGGAAATCACGAAGGTTATTGTGGTCAGGAATCCATATGCGATCTAGACAGTACAGAATACCGTCGGATTTAGTTTCGATTTTAAGTTCAGCTCCACAAGACAGCTCCTTGCGTACGTCGTTTTCCGTTACTGAAACATGTTGGGCTTCTCGAATTTGATCTTTGATGTCGGTTATGATTTTATGCATAATAGTTTTGAGGGAATTGATACGTTAGACATGATAAGGTATGTATCATAAAACAAAAACTTCAACCATGACGATATTTAAACCTACATGGAACTTCTCATAATCTCCTGGTAATGCTTTTGATCCTTTGCCAAGAATACTTATATATAAGAAGTACCAGCGGCGTATCCACCATATTCTTGTCAAATTTTCGTTGGCTTTATCAGTAAATCATGATCAGTTCTTGTGACTCTAAAACATAAACAAACACAACAACCAAAGCTTGAGTCTCAATTCTGAAAGGATACATGACTGAATGATGACAGTACCTCTCTCATTTGTTATGATGAAGGGGTCAGTTTATGTAAAAGTGAGACACAACCCAACTTCTTTAAATGATGAGATTGAGATACGTCGAGATGTATGATGATATGAATGTTAAATCAATGAGTATAAAACAAAACTGTAATATCAATTCGCATTAAAATTCTTGGATACATAAATTCCCAATTTTACAACTGGGATACGGAAAGATTGAGATAACATAAAGAAAACATTAAAACTAGACGATCGGAGTTGAGTCTTGATTCTTGGTGAGGAAAACTAGTTGGGTGATTCGTTTGAGCCGTTATTATTTTCAACAGGATTGGCGTTGATGTTGTAAGCTCTTCCTCTTGCAGGTGGTGGAGCTTGGTTAGCTTGATTCACCGGATTTTCTTGAGCTTGGGCATGAATGATGTTCACCAAGCGTGGACAAGTGTTTCTAAAGTGGTTTGGGTCTCCACAGTTGTAACAAGCCCGCATAGGTTGTATCATGGGATAGTTGGGTTGGTAGTAGGATTGGGCTACATGTTGGGTAGTTGGTAGTAGTAAAGGTTGTTGGGCTTGACCCACTATCTGATGGTGGGTTTGGGTTGAGGGCTGATGGCGGTTCGTTTGCTGAAGTAAGCGACAGGTTTGAATGGTGTGACCTGCGCAACCACAGCCGGTGCAATGTTGGCAGGGATGATCAGGAAAGTGATGGTATTGGCAACGGTTGCATTTTGGGTATGGGCCGGAGTATGGCTTTTTATATGGTGCAGGTGAGGGGGCAACTTGGGTGATGGGTGCAGCAGGGATAGGGAAATTTGTTTGTGTGACAGCAAAGTTTCTGGTGTTTCGGTTCCTTTTACCAGTAAACTTCGAAGAGGAGCCAGAATGGTTTGAAGTTTGAGCCTCAATGGGGGCTTTCTTTTTCTCCTCTTTGAATTTACCGTTTCGAATGCGATTTTCGGTAAGTTCGGTAGCTAGTTCCATTGCGGCTTCAAGTGTCGCAGGCGAAGTGCTTAGAACTGAGTCTTGAATTTTTGAGGGGAGGCCTCGAATGTAGTGTTCAACCAAGCGGTACACTGGGGTGAACAAGTTGGGGATCATTTGGTTCAACTCTAGAAACCTTTTGTTGTAGGAAGTATGATCACCTTCCTTTTGTTTTAACGAGTGGAATTCATCTTCCAACTTCTTGATTTCGCTTCTTGGACATAAGCGTCTTGTCATTATTTCCCTTAACTCTTCCCATGTTAAGGCCATAGCATCTTCGACTCCTCTCTTACCCTTCTCTGTGTTCCACCAGGTCAGGGCTACTCCAAATAGTCTCCCGATTGCGTAACGTACCTTGCGATCCTCGGGACAATCGCAATTGAGGAAGGTGTTTTCCATTTCCTCAAACCAGTGGAGGAGAGCAGCGACACCTTCGGTCCCTTCAAATTTCGGGGGATCGCAAGACTTGAAATGTTTGTATGAGCACTTTTTGGAGGGAGGGTTGTCGACGTTCTGGTCTTCTTGCTGGGGAGGATTGATGGGATTTGCGACGAGAGCTTGTTGGACTTGAACTACGATGTCAGGAAACACCGCGGCCATTTGTTTTGCGATTTGGGTGGCCAAGCGTTCGTTTGACCTTCCTGACCTTCTACTCCCACGTTGCTGCCTAGCCGACATCTATAGGAACAAACATAAGAAGATTGTGAGTTTAAGGAGTCTTTTTAGGTGTCATGTGTCTTAAAAATAATAAAATGACATAAACATCAATAATGCAACTATATCCATAGGATGTCTTGGGTTACCTCATGTTTGGGCCTCAAATGTCCCCCATACCTTCACCTGTATAGTCATGTGGGCCCCCATGACTATTGGCTTAGTAGGATTCACATTGGTATTGGCGGTTTAACACTCGCATCACCTGAATGAAAACCATGAAATATGTTTGCGAGATGTATGGTCGGAGGGTGTCCAGGTGTAGACACAATGACAACTCAAAGTGGGGTTAGCTCACACGACGTTTGGTATAGCATGCTTTGGCCTAATAGGTCCTTCGTACTCTCATCGTTAGTCCCCAGGTAGGCAAACTGGTCCTTTATTTTGGATTTATACGAATGCCAAGCCTAGACAGGACGTTCCGACTACCGGTACTCGTACCCTTCCAGTTACTACATGCCCGTCATGAGAACTCACTTTGATGTGATTTGAAAATACAAAAATCGTTGCAAAAGTCATGGAAATTGTGTGGTGTGTGCTCTCATGGATATGATATGTTATGAAAATATGATTCATAATAGGCATTGTATAATAATATGTACTTATGGACATGCTTGCATAACATTGAATGTAACAAAAAACATAAAGCATATAAACATCATGAATTTTGCATGTAACACACAAATAATTTAAAAATTCTAATCAACTATAGTATAGGCTCTAAGGGTCTAATAACCTATCCTATATCCCTATAGTCATGGCTCTGATACCAATCTGTCACACCCCGACCCGCAACGGAATAAGAGTCGGGGCATAATTGGGTTATCACCAAAGCTCATGATGTTTACTAATATGTTTCATATTTATTAAATTCAAAATTACATCCTCAATATTCCAAAAAGTTCATACAATTACAAAGAAAAGTAACTACATAAACAATCCAAAGTCTAAACCGATTTATTATTCTAAGCCATCCTATATGTTTCTTGCTGCAACTGGATCACCTGTATCATGTATAAAAATGGGGGTTTTGGGGTCAACAAAAGTTGGCGAGTGAACCTTATTAGAAAACATTTATTATTGATTTCTTGTTATATTTATTATGAAAAATTGTGCAATAATCATATGTGAGCAAACGTAAATAAACATACAGTAACAATAACAATAACATACAATAACAATAACATTAACAATAACAATAACAATAACAATAACAAAAACATACAATAACAAACCACCTTGCATGAATATATGACATGAATGATAATGTAAATGTTGGCAACGTCACGTTCACGCTCATAGGTAATGGGGAACGGTTCCGCTCATAGGTAATGGGGAACAGACGGCATATGATGAATGTATGGCTCAATCAAACGGAGCCGATCGTATGTTGGCAACGCCTCGTTCACGCTCATAGGTAATGGGGAACGGCTCACGCTCATAGGTAATGGGGAGCGGCGGCCTATGATAATGTATGTACTGAAAATGATAAATTTAATCTAAACATTAACCACACAAACAGTTGATACATATTGAATACACATTTGATCATAGATATGATGGATGCACAATTTTTAAAATGTAATAAATAATAAGACACATGATACACCCCAAAAACGTGATTAAAACGGGGAATTTGTAGAGATTCACTCACATTGGGTGCGTTCGTTTGATGATGTTGAATGCGCACTAGTTTAGAGGATTGATCGACGAGGATTAACTAACCTAAATAATAACGAAAAGGTACGGTAAATAAGTGGATTTTATTAATAATTTTAATAGGATTTTAAGATATATTTTTGTGAGTTTAAGACTATTTTCTAGCTTTAAAAACATTATTTTTAAGTATTTTTAATTGATTTTTAAATTAAATAAATAAATAAAAATATAAAAAATGTTGACTTTTTGGGTTGACCGTTGACTATTGACTTTGACTTGTTGACCGGTTCGGTCGTGTATTCGTTTGCGCTGAGTGAGGTTCGAACTTGTGACCTCCCGTACACGTGCACGCAGCTCTACCAACTGAGCTACGTGTCTAACCTGAAATATTTATGTTTTTAATTATATTTATATACTATTTAATTTATTCCAAAATTCATTTATTTTAAAAAGGATTTTAATTCTATCGAACCGGTGTGCATAACAGGTCTCGAACCCGGGACCTGTTGTTTAACGTTGCACACAGTCCACCGCTGGACTGTGTGTCTAACCTGGTTATAACACTTGTTTTTATTTCTCTTATATACTAACTGGAAGCTTCCGTATTTGGGTTTTATAAAAAGTCTGAATATTGTGGTGAATCGTAACAAGGACGGATTCGAACCCGGTATCTCTATGATTCAAATGCACACAGTCCACCGCTGGACTGTGTGTCTAACCCGAGATATAATCCGATTTATATTAAATTTATATACAACCTAACTTCATCTTCTTCGTTACAATAACCCAGACAACTGATTTTCGACTGATCTTGTTCAATTCAATTAACAGACATATAAGTGATTAAAATGTAACGGATAGGAAAGGTTTTGGGAATGAACATATCGGAATGATGACTTTTCTCAGAACTCCGGCGAAGTCGTCGGCTCTGTTTTATGAACTCCGTCTGAGCGGACCAATTAACAGTTTTGATTAACTAATTGTGGAATTGAATGACTAAACAAGAGTTATCAGAGAGTTTAGATGCTCATACCGATTCACAGCGTGATTTAGGAATTTTCAGAAAACTTCCGGCGAGTGTTGATTATCCGATATCGTCGTCTGGGATTGATTCTGATTGAAAGGTTTGAGTTAGCAAAAGTCTAACAACAGATAGAAGATGAAAGAATTGAGAAATTTACCGTTTTGCTGAGTGTCACGGTTTTCCGGCGAAAGTCCGGCGATGTCAGAAAGTGATTCCGACGATCAGAAAATAGAGTAAAAGTGAAATTAGAGGTTCTGTGAGTGTTTTTGAGTCGCGAATGATGATATTGATAGAGTAATTCAGGAAGTAAAAGATTTCGGTTTCTAACTCCCAAATCATATGAATCGAAATAATAAAGACTGAATTGATTGAGATCGTGCGTCGTAATGGTTGCATCGGTTATAACCAGTAATATCAACACTCAAACGTCTGGAAAGTTGAAAGTCGATTACCGGTTTCAGTTTGGCGCAAAACAAATGACTTCACAGATGAACTTATGTTTTATTTGTTTCCTAGATTACACAAAGTCATCAAGTGGCGGAGTGGTTAAGTGTTTGATGTTAAGGTTTCCGGCTGACCCGGGTTCGAAACCCGGCAGCCCCTTTTTATTTTTAATTGCCTTATTTTTATTTTCTAACAATTTTAATTTCCATATTCTAAAATGTTTATTAGTTATGTATTGTTTAAAATTAAAATAAGCATTAAATGAGCAACAAAAATATGAAACTGATTATTCGATTAATAAACGAAGCGGGTTTGGAAAACCCGTTTTTCGACGGATGTTACACTATAGATATATCCTCCATTCCTGCTTCTAACCCGGACGAGCCCTTGGAAATCCCTTCAAGCCCAGAGATGGTGTTGAAGCGTCCTTCAAAGAAGAGGAAGGATCCTGAGACTGCACCACCCTCTCCACCAAAAAAAGTTGCGCGGCCGCGCATTGGCAAGAAGAGCAATCTAGATGCTCTTGCAAAAACGTTTTCTCCAGGTATGTCTACGTTTTGAACATTCTGTTGTAACAGCTGCGCACTGCCTTATGCTTGACACTCTTGTATTTATTTGTTGCAGAGAAACTTGTGAAGGCTGCGCCAGTCACAGCATCCTCCATGCCATCCCCGCGCAAGCCTGATAATACTGAAGGAGGTGATGTGGACCCTAGCGCACCTATTTCTGAGGCGGACCCAATTATTCCAAAAAAACCAGAAAAGGTGGCTCCAGAAGAAGAGCAAAAACAATTTGTTGCTGAGAATCCTGCTGGCGAGTAGGTAAAAGATACTGCCCCCTTCCGTGGAGATTGAAGTTGCGACCCAAGAGACGACTGTCTCTCCCACTCATGCTGAAAAAGTTACATCAACACTTAAGGGAGTGGGTCCCTCTACTGCTGGTCAAGGGTTCTCCTCATTTTTTGACGATCTTGACGAGGAGTCGCCTAATCGCCCCGATGAGACTCTTGGGGATTATTATTATCGGACTTACTCCGCCAAAAGGGCCTCCGCTGTTCATGAGCCAGTGTGGAAACTAAAACAGAGCGACACCTTTACCGATCTGCAAGCTTGTAGGGAATGGTACAAGGGAATTTATCCACCGGCGGAGGTCAAGCGCCAAGAAGAAAAAACTCATGACCAAATTTATCAAGCTTATCTTTTGGAAACGGCGCAGGCCTCTCGGTTATACACAGAATTGTGCCCGAATGGTGCAGCATGAACAAGGAATATGATGAGTTTGAATCAAAATGATTCAAGGTTGGGACTGAGAGTGAGAAGTTGGGAAGGACGATAGTTGAGCTTGAAGCGGAGAGGAGTAAATTTGAGGAGGAGAAGAAGACCGAAGAATGGTCTGCGCTTGCATGGAAGCGAAAGTGTGAAACCACTGCTGTGCAGCATGCTGAAGATCGCAAGCGCTTTGTGGAGGATTGTGATCGTGACAATAATGAAAAATTTTCTCTACGTAATGAAATCGAGAAATTTAAGAAAGAGAAAGCTGGCGCAGTTGTCGCGGCAGAGGAGGCTCGTTCGCATAGAGAGGGGAGCGAGCAGAATGAGGTAGCGACCAAAATGACTCTCCTCCTTAAGAATAAAGAGATTGATGAGCTAACCTCTATGTTATTTGATCAGGAGCATCTGCAGGCGGAGGTTGATTCCTTGAAAAAGGATATCAAGCTTCATCGAACTGAGATAGCAGAGTTGACCCGCCATCTAACTGAAGACGAGCAAAAAATTAATTGTGCAGAGGTCGCTCGTGTCACAACGGAGAGCCTGGCAGAGTCGTTGATGAATCAGCTCACTTGGCTGCACGAGTATAGGGTTGTGGAGGTATTAACCCTATCTTGAAACATATATGTCTTGTTGAACTATCATATCTTATACTGATTCGTTTGTATGCAGATTGCAAATTCCATCTTAAACTTTACGGAGTTAGATGAGAGAGTAGCGGAGCTGATGGTAGCGGCGCACAGCGATGGTAATGCTGAGGGCTATAAAGAGTGCACATTGCATGTTGCCCATGCTTTGAAAATTCAATGGGATACAAGCCGAGCTGCTACTCACGGGATTGATACTGCTGCCATCTATACAGCTGCGAAAGAAAAATATGATCACTTGGAAATCCCAATCATGGACCTTGTTGATGCTGCACTGCAACACGATGACTTTGTTGATAGATTAAAGGATATCTTCGCAGTGGCAGAGAAGCAAACAGACACAAAGGATGCGGGGAAAGGAAACTAGATTGCTTTAATTTCTTAGATGTTTGTATTTGCTTTTGATGTAACGTTGCGCGGATGCGCAAGTACTTTTTTATGTGAATATAATATATTTAGTTTACAATATTTGCATGTGATCAATTGCTTGTTTAGGATAGACAAATGAACAATAATCAATCCCATGTGTGAGCGTAAGCATCGTTTTATCTTGTGGCTCATGAATATGTGTTTTTGTGTATCCAAAGTAATTGCATGCATTTTTAATAAATATATAAAGAATGTAAGTAGTGACAGAAGATATTTTATTTCATCGATAAAGCGTAGAGCTACAACTGTCACTAAGATTACAAGCAAGAATTAATGTAAGCAGACTCATGGAAAGTGCAGGGCTAATGAGCTCTGAAATTACATGTAACATCTGCGCAATTGCTGGGCACTCCAGGTCCATGGGACGCTAGAACCATCAAGGCGCTTCAAAGAGTATGCTCCTTTGCCAAGGACTTCATGGATCACATAAGGGCCTTCCAACCTTGGCGTAAGTTTACCCGGTTTTTCAGCATTGGACGCTTCATTATCGCGGAGAACGAAATCACCAGGTAAAAATGTGCAAACGCGCACCCACTTGTTATAATATTTCTCCAGCTGAGATTTATACTTTGCTTCGAGCATGGCTGCGTTTTCACGTCTTTCCTCAACCAAGTCCAAATCCAAGCGACGTTGCTCTTCATTGTTTTGTTTTTCTAGCGCAAGCATTCTTGGCGACGGGAGACCTATCTCAGAAGGGATCACCGCCTCCGTGCCATATACCAAGCTGAATGGGGTTTCTCCTGTACTTGTCTTGGGCATTGTTCGATGCGCCCATAGAATGTTGGGCAACTCATCGATCCAACCACGTCGCGCCGAGCCAAGGCGGGCTTTAATGCCATCAACTATATGCTTGTTAATACTTTCAACTTGTCTGTTCGCCTGGGGATGCGCAACGGATGAAAACACATGTTCAATCTGCAATTCCTGCATCTACTTTTGCAGATCTTCAGATGCTAAATTGGGACCATTATCCATGACGATGCACATGGGTAATCCGAAACGACAAATAATGTGCTCCCAGATAAACTTCCGGATTACCATGGCTGTTGTTGAGTCAAATGTCTTTGCTTCCACCCACTTTGTGAAGTAGTCGACAGCAACAACGATGAATTTTACTGCGCCTGGTGCATCAGGAAAGGGCCCCACCAAATCGATGGCCCATTGTTGAAACGGCCACGCCGTTGTAACCGGAACCAACGGATTCTTGGGTGCATGTCTTTGACAAGCCATGCATTTGCGCAGCGTGTCTACAGCATCCATGTACATCCCAAGCCAATAGTAACCTGCGCCCATCACTTTTGCGACGACCATGCGTGGCCCCGCATGTATGCCACACAATCCTTCATGGATTTCTCGGATCAGATATTGCGCATCATTCCTATCGACACATCTCAATAAAGGGCCCATGTACGACTTGCGATACAGAATACCATCTGCCATTTCATAGTTTAAAGCTTTGCGTCAGATCTTTCGTGCATGCGCCTTGTTGTCAGGAAGTTGGCCATGTTGTAAAAACAAGATGATCGGAGACATCCAGGATGGACTCCCCATTTCGACCATGGTAACTTGCTTTAGCAGAACAGATGGATTTTGTAAAACTTCGATCCTGACTTCCTTTGCTAAATGCGAAAGCTCGTGGCTGCAAGTTTGCTTAAAGCATCAGCGTGTTTGTTTTCACTTCTGTTATGTACAACTTTAAACTGTCGGAATTGGCTGATTAAAGATTTGGCTTGTTCCAGATATAATGCCATAACATCATCGCGTGCATCATAAGTGTCGTTGATTTGTTCAGCTACTAGTCGAGAATCAACATGCGCTGTCAAATTTGCCACATCCATTTTTATAGCAAGGTGCAACCCTGCCAGAAATGCTTCATACTCGGCCTCATTGTTTGTGCTTTTGAAATCCAGACATATAGCATAAGTGAACTCTTGGTTATCTGGATTGACTAGCCGGAGGCCTTCGCCTGCTCCATCACTATTAGATGCTCCATCTGTATGTAATAGCCATTCTCTATCATCCATAATTGGAACCGAATTTTGAATTTCTTCGCATTCTTACGCTTTATCCGCAGGAACTTCGGCTATAAAATCGGCAAGGATTTGCCCTTTAATTGGTGGTCTTGGCTTGTAGATAAGATTGTGACCGCCTAGTTTGATAGCCCATTTGGCTAATCGTCCTGAGACGTCTGGTTTGGAAAGAATTTGACCAAGATGATAATTTGTCAAGACATTGATGACATGCCCTGAGAAATACCTACAAAGCCTGCGCGAAACGTGAACAAGCGCAAGTACCAGTTTTTCCATCATTGAGTATCGAGATTCTGGGTCATTTAACATTTTGCTGATGTAATAAATAGGCGTTTGAACACCTTCTCATTCAACAAGCAAAACTGCTCCTACTGCCAATTCAGAGGTAGCAAGATAGAGAATCAGAGGTTCTTTGCTGCGCGGGGCTGTCAAGGTTGGTAACTGAATCAAGCAATCCTTCATGTCTTGGAAAGCTTTCTCCACCTCTAGCGTCCATTGAAATTTATCCTTCTTCAAGCAGTTGCGCAAAGTACGGATAAAAGGATAAGATTTTGCCGCATGGTTCGCGAGAAAACGATTGAGAGCAGCTAATCGCCCCGCCAATCTCTGCATCTCCTTTACGCTGGCCAGAGATGTCATACTTTTAATTGCTTCAACTTTCTCTGGATTGACTTTAAACCCATTCTTTGTGACGATGAATCCAAGAAACTTCCCTCTTCCATGCCAAAAGAACACTTGCTTGGGTTAATTTCAAATTCACACTTCGTAAAGAATCAAAAGTTTTCTGAATGTTTTCTAACATTGTTTCTTCTGTATGGCTCATGATGACTAGGTCATCAATATACACTTCAACAATTTTCCCGATCTCATCTCCAAAAACGGAATCCATAAGTCGCTGATACGTGGCTCCCGCATTGCGGAGCCCAAAAGGCATTTTTGTATAATAGAAAATACCTTTCTCCGTGCGGAAAGCCGTTTTGTCTTCATCCTCTTGTTTCATCAGCACTTGATGGTACCCTTTGTAACAGTCGAGAAAATATTTCCAATGAAATGATGCTAAGGAGTCCACTTTTTTTGTCAATCTCTGGAAGCGAGTAACAATCCTTGGGACATGCTTTATTTAAATCCTTAAAATCGACACACATGCGCCAACCGCCGTTATGTTTTTTGACCATAATGGGGTTCGCCACCCAAGTTTGATACTTGACTTCGCGCAGGATACCAGCTTTAAGCAATTCAGCAACTTGCTCGTTCATAGCTTCTGTTTTTTCATTTCCCAAGTTGCGCTTTTTCTGAACTACTGGATCTGCTGACGGGAAGACATTTAAGCAATGTTCTGCAACGTTGCATGGAACCCCTATCATGTCTGCAGGTGTCCATGCAAAGATATCCATATTTCAAAACAACAAGGTTTTGAGTTTTGCGCGAATTGCCATAGAAATTGCAGGACCAGGTTGCTCTGGATACTTATTGTTCAGAACCCATTTCTCAAGTTCATTTGGTGACGTTGGTTTAGCAGCCTTAACAACTGGTTCTTCAATAGACATAATCTCTTTTCGAGCGAAAATGATAGCTACTCTAGTTAGCGTCGGGAAACCACATGCAGCGTGAGGCACAGATGTGACCATGCTGAAATCTCGTTGCGCTCGACGCCCTAATAAAACGTCGTGATGGGATGTTGTTGGCATTACCATGAAGTTTACTTGAATAGTTCGTGAATTTTTACCGTCTGAAAGAATCACGGGGAAAACTATCTGTCCGAGAGGGAAGACAGCCTCGTTGCAGAATCCAATTAACGGGAAGTCAACTAGTTCCAGGCGTGCCTTATCTTCCGGATCTAACAGTTTGAAACATTATTCGTATATAATATCCATAGAACTTCCCAGATCTAGGAACATATAGTAAGTCTGGTAATGGCCAAAGATACCTGTGATTACCACTGTCTTTCTTCCTGAGGTCCGCCGGGAACCACAGGAAATATCACTTGCTGCTCGCGCCATTTCTCTCCTCGGAATCGTTGAAAACTGCATTTGCGCGACGAGCCTCCTTGAATCATGGCAACTTGTTTCATCTTTTTGTTGCTTGTCCCTTCATCGCCGTGCGTGAGCTGCCTGGCCTCTTTTCGACTGATTGCACTAAGTGTGTCAGCTTACCGCTTTTCAAAGCCTTTTCAATTTATGTGCGCATGCTAATGCAATTGTCAGTTGTATGCCTGTGTCTTTGTGGAAATCACAGAAGAGATTTGGGTCTTGACCCTTTTTGTTCTTCATGGGCTGAGGTTGTTTAAATTGATAATTCTCGGTGCTCAAGACTTCCGCAGGAGACTTTGTTAAGGGAGTCCATTGTCGATCCCTATTTTCCTGTTTGATTGCCTTCTAGGTAGCAATCTTATTAATCGTTGCGCGAGCGTCTATAGGTGAATACGAGGAGTATGAGCTGGATTGGATTCCTTCCATCCTTTCTTGAACTTTCAACCACCTCTACTCTGATCTTGAGGGCGATTATGAGGTAATGGTGGCCTGTTAGAATTGAGGTTCCGTTCCGTCTGTGCGTAAACCTTGGCTTCTGCCACTAGCTTATCCCAGCTCTTCGGAAGGCCAGTTGTTCCAGAAAGTACTTTAATCATTTCGTCGCACCTTACCGCGTATTTGAGTTGCGAGCGTATAAGGTCCTCATGAACGTCTCCAATCTCCAAAACTTCTTTGTTGTAGCGCGTAATAAAATCTTCAAGGTTTTCATCATCCCTCCGCTAGATGTCATCACATCTGAGGAGTCGTGCACATATCGCCTTTGTTGGCTAAAGTGAGTAAGGAACTTCTCCTTGAGATCGTTCCAAGAAGACAATTTACCCGTAGGTAGGTTATCAAACCAGAGGCATAGGCGCCTGTAAGTGTTTGTACGAACAGATGACACCACATTGGTAATGTCCATCCTCCAATTAGCCCTGCGCCAGTGAAGAGACGCATGTGATCACCAGGATCAGTTAAACCGTTAAACTTACCTACGTTAGATGGTAACTTTTCTCGCTCTAGCGGAGCCAACGCTATTTCTCTTACAAACTTAGATTGTTCCGCTGCTTTGGCTGGTCGATATACTAGATTGTAATCGTGCTCAGCCTCTGGATTATATATGCACGTACTTTGGGCTTGTAACTAACATGATCTGAAGACAGTCGGTTAAAAACACTTGCACTATCTCCTTCTTCATAGGTCTTATCATACTCATCGTGTTGGGTGTCCCGCTTCTGTGATGATCGCGGGCCCAAACGAGAGTGAACTGATGGGCGACGTTGAACGTTTTCTTCTTGCTTTCTGTTACCAGAATGAACAGAATCATTTCTGGTTTTAGAGTACATTTCAGTTCCATCTACAGACACATGCGAAGGCGCACGAACTTGGTTCTGAGTTTCGTAACTCAACGCTCGAGGTGTCGGAAAAGCACGGACCTGAGGTTTATTAACCGGAGCTTGAAAAGCTGGAGTTCCGGTTTGAGCACACAATTGAGCATACATGGCGTTCAAAGCAGTTTGAGACTTAATCAACCACGATAATGGAGTTTCTCCAGGCGGGAGAATTGACGCAACGTCAAGGTGAGGAGTCGCCGGTGTTACTGGAATGCTCGCATGATCTGGATCATACGGAACATCAGCTTCATCGGACGAATCTTCAACAATCTGTCCGTCGACCTGAGGAGCGCCGGTGACGCGACGAATCTCCGATCGAGGACCTGGAAATGATGATCCATCAGCCATGAAGCTGCAGATCTAGGTGAAACAAAAACGAAAGATGAGAAGAGAAAACTTAACAGAATCTCTGCCATTCCGTTATGTGTTGTCATTACAGTTTACGCACATGGGTCGACTTGTTATCAATGGCTAGGGAGATGCCACGTGTCATCATGAGATCATTCTATTTCTTTGATGCGACCATGCCATCACCGTGATCTTTCTTGGTCGTCCCAGATGTTTCCATGTGGTATTTGGTTATAACTGAAAGATGCTCTGCATGATTGGGCATTAATGGCTTCTAGAAGGTTTCACAGCTGTAACCCATCTGTTGCTCGCCACGTGTGCATTCTGTTACAACAGAAAAGATTCCCTTTGCCTCTGCACCATTTCCTATAAACCAGGATTTTTGCTAAGGAAAAGTTTTTCAGGATTAACTGTTTCCTTGTGCGAGCGGCGCAAGGTAGTTAAATGATCTTTTTCCCTTTTAGATGCTTGGTGCAGAGATTTGTAAACCTTCTCTGTTTTGCTGTTGGTTGCGCAAGGTTTCTGGGAACCCACAATGACAGGGAATTCTTAAGATTAACTATCTTCTTTACGCGAGCCGGCGCAAGGTAGCTAAATGATCTTTTCCCTTCTTTGCTGTTTAGCGCAACGTCTGCTGACTTCTTGCTTTGGTACAAATGTCTGTGCAAGGTTTATGAATGAAACATTACCCAAGGAAATTAATCAAGGTTAACTTTGAACCTTGAGCGAGCCCGCGCAAGGTAGTTAAATGATATTTTCCTTCTTTGGATACCTGGCACAGAGTTTAGCGAGTCTTTCTTTGGCATAGAATCCTACGCAAGGTTTCCTTGGTAGTTAATAGTGGGTATGGTTCCCTAGCTTGGCACAAGTTTTTGGGACCATACTCCTTCAGGTTACCTAAACCCGATGAGGATGGCTGAACTGCCGGTTGGGGCATCGGATCAGCAGCAGGTTATGGGGTTGGAACCGCCACATGTGAAGTGTTTGAGGGTCCACCCATTTGTGGATCCTCAGGGATAATGGGGTAGGATGGCGGCAAAGGTGGTAGCGAGCCCGACCTTTGACCAGCAAGTACCGACATGCGTGCACCACGCCTCAGACGTGGTTGTGATGATTCGGGTGGTGGTTGAGGTTTTTCCACCGGTTGCATAGGTTCATCCTCGATATGAGGATGTGGTGATGGAGTATGATGAGGAGGGGTGATGTGGTAGGAAGGAGTATAGTAAAAGTTGTAGGTATCCCACCTTTGTTGGAATTCATCGGGACCTCGAAAAGGTGATCCCGCCACGGAATTTGACCAACTGGACAACTTGATCGGATGTCCGTATGATCCCGTCGAGAGTTCCTCAGGATCTGAGTCTTCCTCCATGTACGTAGGCGAATCGATTGGATGAGTCTCTGGTGATGGTTGTACGTGGTCAATAAGGTTAAAGTTTAGGAATTCGTAGTGTGTTTGGGAGTGGGAATGGTGTGAATGATGGGAATGTTGAGAGTGGGATTGGGGTGGTGAGTATTCATGGGATATGGAATGTCGATAGGGTTCCCGTGGCGATGAAGAAGAATCCACTGATCCTTCATAAGGGTTGTAATTATGTATATTAGATGCTCCAGCTAAGGATGGTCTAAAAGATGGTCCCGTCATGGAAGGTCCGCCCCTCATGGGACCTTTGCCTTTACCTCTGCGTCTGAATTTCGGTGGCATGGTTCCTGCTCCAAAAACAAGTTAAAACAAAAACAAATAATGATGGTATATAAAACAATGTAAATGAGTAATCCTAGGTCAAAGCCTAGACTCGAGAGTCTAAGGAATGTCCTATTGTGTATTTTCGAGATTAAACACAAAAGGATAGTGTGTAATTCACTCGAACGTTGGCTCAGATACCAACCTGTCACACCCCTATTTCCACGTGTACCTGCCCGGTTGGGGAATATCGTGACGTAGTTGATAACATCATAACCAAACAAACACAACACAGCAGAAGTCTTGGATTTGAATTATTATTACAAACTGAGTGTTCAAAGTTCGAAAGAATAAATTACAAGGCTTGTAATGAAAGATCCACAGGCGGATCGAAATAAATATATACAAAGTATTTGTTACATAGACTTCGGCAACTAAGGACTTGCAAAATCCTCTTATGTTACTACCAAGTAGCTCCCGGCCTATTTCGCGTTGTCACCTGTAACTTGATCTTTTGAAAATACGTCAGTAACCGACTCATTTTGAAAATATTTCCAAAAATGGTTTTAAGTGCACTTGGCACAGTTTATAAATAACTTGGGATAGTTCAAAATGACCCTGTTTACAGTTTTACATGTTTGTCAATACATATGGGGTCTGGTGCAGAAACCGAATAACATGATTAACCGACACACCACTTAAATAATCCACCAATGGGATTTAATATTTATTTGCATTAGCATCTGACAGGTGTATTCCTACACCCCGCACTTAAAGTCGTGGCCATTAATAACTTAAATGAGCCAAGGATATCCTATACACGGTCGAGTTAACCCCCAATGTTTAAGTTATCAAACATAACAGAATAACACGGGTTATGAAGATTTAGTAAATCACAATCCGATAACATGATCCCATACCCGACCAAGCGGTATTATTATACCGTATCCCAAGCCCGTATAGGGAAAATAGGCTAAAAGTATTTACCTGAGCAAATTCTTCAATAAGATTAATAACTCAGCCAATAATTCAAAAAGTAAGTTTTGATGATAATCTACCGGAAGGCTTTAGTCTGGAATGATGGTATTATTAACCAATTAGAATATTAACGGGTCCTATCTACATCATAGACTCGGACCGGCTAGCTTAAAAAGATATTTACGGTACTAAGCACTAGATTAAGCGATGACCAAAATAGAATGTAGTTTAAACCCGACAAGTACTAAGACTTGTTTAATATGGGTAAACATATTACATTCTGGATTTTAATATAAAAATGATAAGGTTAAACCTATTTCGGTTAAACTACGTAAACTAGTCAGGTAGGCTTAACCGCAAGCATATAAGCGAAACCGGGTAACCAGATGACTCGTTTACAAGTTCCATATGCCATTATATTTAAAATATGTTAAAATATCAGTAAGATATCAACAATTCAGCCCGTTATGGTTTTAAACTCAAATTATGCCTTAAAGGGCGATTTCGTCATTTTACAACGTAATAAATGAGTTTATATGTAAACTGATGTTATGGTGATAAAAATTCTGTAAAAGTAATTATTTTATGATGTTATATCAGTAGGATATCAAATATATGTGTGGTTTATAGTTTAAGACCAAACTATGTCCCGAAAGGGAATTTTGGTCAATTCACATATAATTCGATAACTTATTTGGGAATCTGAGTTTAGGACATGTACCTACTGTTAACATATTAAAAATATGTTCTGAAATAAGTAGGTATCAAGTCTTGATGCCCTAATATGGCTTTAAACCATATTATGCGCCGAAACGGCAATTAAGTCGCTAAATGAAGATTTAAATGTTATTTGAGTGAAACTGATGTTGTGACCTGGTTTGTATGACCAAATATGTTAAATTATATATACATTAGTATGTATAAGGTTCTGGTCCATTAAAATGTTTGAAACCTATTTAAAGTGCCGAAAGGGCAATATCATCATTTAAGGAATAATATGCGAACTAGAGCTTAAACTCAGTTTGCAATCTGAATTAATATCCCAAATAATCCTAATAATGATAATACATCAGTAGATAAAGAGTTTTTTATGTCAAGATTGTGTTTAAACCATTTTATACGCCAAAAGGGCGATTTGGTCACTTTAAACATATTAATATGTTAAATAATTAAAATTTAGTTTATGACCAGATTGTTAATATCAAATAAGTTCATTAACTCAACAAATCAGTTTTCAACTCATATATATGCTTGTTTATAGTTAAAACTTCATTTTTTACATATTAAGGGCCATTTTGCAAAAATTGGCATATTTAACGGATACTTGTATAAAAGCTCGGATTACTACATGACCATGTCCTATAACTCCAGAGGTTTATAGTAACATATAACATGATCACAAAGCAACTTAGAATCAGAAGCTAAGGTTGCTAAATCGGGTCTGAACGGAAAGTCAAAACTGAAGTCAACTTTTGCGACTTTCAGTTGCGAACCGGCTCAAGACCTGGACTTGATGGGCCGAACATGTTTACACATGTTCTAATACTTATTACCAAGTTATTAAAGTGTTGGAACTGATTTTATAGCACCTACATTGCTAAATATGAATTTATTTCAAAACTGACCCGTTGACTTTTTATTGACAATAACTTTGACTCGTCAATTGACCAAGCAAACGTGGTAATCAGGAGGTGGCCTTTTTAAGGATAACACCTACCTAATTACGATCACGTAGCCACGTTCGTAGCGAACAATGGCTGGACCATAATGGTCTTAGCCAAAGGTCAAAGCGTTTTTATGTAAACGCTTTGATTTTAGCTTAAAGCCTAGCAAAATTAAAAAAGGAGAGTTATGGACACTTACACAATGTCCTAGCTCGAAAATAAACTTGATTAGGAAGTCCCTTATGGCTAGGAAACTCCAGATGAGGAATAGAGAAGATTATGAGAAGTGGTGCAAGAAATGAGGTTGCACATCACCTCTATTTATACTAGAGGATCACGAACCAAGTCCCTCCAGGTGTTAGAAAATGTTAGCAGGTGATAACAAGTGTCTAAGGATGTTTCTTGTGCAGCTAGATTGGTGGAAAACGCGATTTAGGTGGCAGGAGCAGATCCTGCCACAATTCTGCTCGCTGGCAACCACTTACGGACCGTATGGCCAAAGCCTTCCGGTCCGTAAGGCCCTCTGGTGCCATGAATATTTAAATGGTTACGGACCGTAACCATAAAGGCTTGTGGTCTGTAACCGCCTCCCAGAACATGACTATTGGCATTTTTCTATGCTTGGTCCCTTAACTTTGATTAGCCGTCGTTCAGAGGTTGAATTTTAACATAACAACGCTTTTGGTCCCTCTCGGCCATCACGTGGCAAACGGAGATCAAAGACACGTGTCAGAATTTTATAGGACGAGTTTTTACGAGGTGTTACATCCTCACCTCCTTAAAAGAAATATCGACCTCGAGATTTATTCAAAAAAGATAGGGGTACTTTTGTCTAAAGGATCATCGATCCTTAAACCTAGAGAAACTATTGTTTAAAGAGTTACAGACCCAAATTATTCAGAAGCAAAACACTATTAACCAACAACCCTAAAAAAGTGGGCTCAGGCCTAGGCATAAATATCCTTCATCGCCCACTCAAGCAGCTTTCTCAAACGTTGCTTCATCACTCTTCGCTTCACCACCATCACGTCACCTCCAGTTGCTGGTTCCACCGATTCCTTCACCCGACTTCTCAGCCTCCAGCATTAGCACCTCCTCCCGTTCCTCCTCACCTCCAAGATCCTGTAGCCTCTGCCTCCATCCAACAAGGTCCCATTCAGCTCTGTCAAAAGCATGATCTATAGCATCTTGGGCCATTTTGATCCTTGCCTTCAGGATGGCTTTGGCGGCACAAACCTTTGCCTCATCAGCAGCTTCCAGCTGGTCCTTGTTCGCCCGAATCTCATCCACCAAGGGTTTCTTCTTCAAGAGGTTGACCTCCTTTTTCAAGTTGTGAGATCCTCTTGTCTTTGGCAGCAGCAATGGTGCGGAGATCAACAACAGTCTCTTCAACATCAGCTAGGCGTTTGTCCGGGATAGCCTGGATTTGGTAAGTTTCTGCGTATGAAAGATTGTAATGATTGGGATCGGTGATCCTTAAAAAAATCCTTAAATACAAGAATCAGTGATCCTTACCTCAGAAACACAGTCGTGAATCTGCTGTTCAAGATGGGGGGCATCTCCTGTCGGCTCGTTTGGCTTCTTTCTTTTTTACACAGATTTAGCACGGGTAGTTATCGCCTTAGGCTCCGTTTGGCTTGGGCCCGTGGCCAGCCCTTTCTTTGTGGAACCTAGGGACATGATGCTCTCAAGATCACTGAGGCCGAATTTGGAAGTGGATTTGGATGCAGACTTGGCAGCAACTAAAGCAAAGATAAGTATTCACAAACCTTTATTTTTAATTTTACTTTTATAAAATAAAATATGGATACTTACTTGACATGATGAAGGATGCAAAGCTGGTCTCTTCTAACTCTTTGCTATTTGCCTTGAAAGTTCTTATGCTTGAATCCAGGGCCTAAAAAGCAGCTATTCTTTAAGCAGTAGCCGGATTATCCTTGAGAGCAAAGTTGGTCACTGCACATTCTCATCAAAAAGTAAAGAACTTTCTATAGTCGTATCATAAGGATCCTATATCCTACCTTCCAAGTTCCACTTTTTTGGAAGGCTCTCCCTAAAGGAATAGAGTCTCTCCTCACGAAGAAGAACTGGTTTTTCCAGTTAGTGTCGTTTTTGGTGGTTTGAGGAGTGAGAGCAGATGTTGAGGCTTAGCTTTGAAAAGAAACCAATGGGATCCATGGGTCACAAGGTTATATAGGTGTGGAAGTTCAGAAAGAGAGAAACTCAAGCCCTCGTCGCTAATGATTTGCTCGACAGTATATAACACTCTCCACAACATCGGCATCGCTTGGTTGTAGCATAAGCCGGTTTGGGTGAAAAAACTCTGGGTGAATGTCGGAAAAGGGAAGGTGTAACCGATCAGAACGGTGCAGCAGGGAAGCAAACCCATAAAGTAGATTCAGAATCTCTTTTCAGTGAAGAATCAAAAGCTCTAAAGATGGTTCCTTCAGGAAAGCAGCTTCGTAACTGATCAATTCAAGGATCAGTGAAGCGACATAACTCCAAGGAGGGATTTTTTTAAGAGGTTTTGACTCTTGGGTGGACTGTCTGGTGTCGGATCTTTTTTTGGAGAGGATCAGGTCACCATTGTTGCCATGGATTATGAAAGAGAAGGGGAACGATTAAAGAGAATAAGGATTGAAAGATAAAGAGAGAGAGGATACCTGAATGATCTCCGGAATGAAGATTCAAATGAAAAATCTTGATCTTAAATGGGTTATTAAACTCTATCTCTCCCCTATTTATAGTGATGTTTGTTGCAGGTGGTCACATCATGACATCAGGATTTGCAACGGATACTTATCGCTAGCCACGGCTAGTTCATTTTTAAGGGAAATATATCTAATCTTATTAGCATCCAATTTCCCATATTTGGTGGCAATTGTTAGGGGTTGAATTTTATTACTATGGATCACACATCCTTAAATTCGTCTGGATCACTAATTCTTAACAGATGGTACAGGATGTCTGAGGATCACGGATCCTTAATATTGTTTTTACTAACTGACAATTGTATCCTCTATTTGAAACTTGTATATGCAGGCATTTAGCAAATTGGACCTAGTCACGATGAATCTTATGGAATATGGCGGATTTGAAGCACGTGTGAAAGGCCATAACCGTTATGGATGAACATGGGAGCTTCCCGGATTTTCGCATAGTTAGTTAGCTAGTTATCTTACTATTTTTAGGGGATATTGAGCTCGATAGAACACAACCTTTTTGGCATACTTATTACACACACACTTCTGCTATTCTGGCAATACGCTCTTGAACACATACACTAGATTTCATTGTAACAAGCTCAATATCTTCCAAAGTTGTAACCTTTTATCGTAATAGAGTTGGCGACCGGTAGTTTCCATCACCCGAGGTTTTTTATGTCGGAGATCACAAAGATCAAGGGCTTTTTCCTCGTATAAATCATTGTGTTCATCATCATTTTCATTTGATCATCATATTTTACATTGTTCATTGTTCAAGCACACTACCTAACATTCAAAGTTTGGTTACATTATCCTTAAACTGATTTTTGACCAAAACAGTTTGGTGCCCACCGTGGGGCAAGTGGTGCTTCAATTCTAAAAAAATTTCGTTCATTTCCATCCATTTCTATCAACTACATGGCTTCTCAAGGAAAATCCATGAGAATGTTTTCTATCTTATTTATAATTTTTTATAAATTAAATGGATTTGAAGTTTGTCATTTATAAACTTTGTGTTTATAAATAACATGCTAGTAAAATATAACTTTTTAACTTAATCTAAATAATAAATCAAGTTAAGATTTATTAAAATAACTAAAACAAATTTTTTATCTAGGAATATAACAGTTTTGTAAGTTGAAATAAATATGGGGCTTTGGTTTTTATGATAAGACGAACAAATAGCATGTAATATTCGTACCAGTTTGCGATGTTATGTAAAAAATTGCATCGCCAGAGTTTCGGTATGCCGACGCAGCTCTAATCAGTTGTAGAGATGAAATTGGCTGTGAAATTTTCTGGGAATGAGATTGCATCGGGTCAAGTGGCATTACGAATTGAAGATAGAACAGATTGAGAGGATAATGGGAATTTCAGAGTAAAACGGTTAGCGGATAAGCATCATTTGCAGTTTATACGTGACACAAACAAGTTGTTAGTTTTGATTATGATGGAGATAAACATTAACAAAAACGAGTTTAACGGAAAATTTTTATGGATCCGATATGGCCAGAATCCGGCGACTTTACCGGAGAAGACCCCTTGAAAGGCGGGTTTTCTTTTTGTTTTAATTAACAAGTTTGGTTATTTAACACATATAGTCCCTGCGATTTCTAAGTTTCACAAAATGACTAAAAACTTTAATTATTAAAGGGAATTTTAGTAAGATTTAACAAAAAAGTTAATAATGTTCGGCTTTAGTACTCAACATTGTGAAAAGGTTGGCCTTAGTACTCAACATTGTGACAAATTAGAAAGTTAATACCTGATTTTGCAACTATAACATCATTAGGTAGGCCCTGGATCCATGACATGAAAGTTGTACCTCCAACCTATCACCAATGTGTTGAACTTCCTACTCGTTGAGTAGTTATCAAAATAGAAAGCAACCAACAGGAAGCCAAGGATTGTTAGCTTCCAATAAGACAAGGCAGGCGTAGCGATTACAAAAAAGAGCACGAGATGTCTTGGAAGCTAAGGAGTAGGATATCAAAGAGATATCCTTAGATCCTCAGGATCCTAACATCAAGATGCTACGAAGATCCCTCATGATCTTGAACAGGAAGTTGTACATTTTCTAAAAGCAAGGATCTTAACATTTTCCCAGAAACATGAAGACATGATAGGTATGTCAAAAGAGATTATTCATAAATTGGGTGTTAATAACAGTGTTAGGCAAATACATCAAAAACGAAGAAAGTTTGCTCATGAAAGGAACCTGGTAGTCCAAGAGGAGATTGAAAGACTATTGAGAGAAAAGATAAAAAGAGAAGTCAAGTTCCCAAAATGGCTTGTTAACGTAGTTGTGGTCCCTCAGAAGAATGGAAAATGGAGAGTGTGTGTAGACTTCACATATCTTAGCAAAGCTTGTCCAAAGGATCCTTTCCCCTTACCACACATAGACGCAATGGTGGATGCCAAGGCGGGGCATGAAATGCTAACATTTATGGATGCCTCTTCAGGATTCCAACAAATCCAGATGGAGCACTCTGACCAAGAAGATACTGCTTTCTTAACCCCTACTTGTATATACTGTTATACTACTATGCCTTTTGTTTGAAAAATGCAGGTGCTACATACCAAAAGCTAGTTAACATCATGTTAAAAAAAGAAACTGGGGGACACGATGGAGGTCTACATAGATGACATGGTAGTTAAATTAAGAAAAGTTGAGGATCATCTTAGGGATCTTATAGAGGCTTTGATATCTTGGATCGGTATAATATGAAGCTAAATCCTTCAAAGTGCCACTTTGGAGTAGAAGTAGGATTGGGTTACATGTTCACAAAGAGAGGAATTGAAAGCGAGTCCGGAACAGATCAAGGCAATCCTAAATTTCGGATCCCGAACTAATCTCCAAGATTGACAGGAAGAATAGCGTCCCTAAACAGGTTTATATCAAGATCCTTATAAAGATGCAAAGAATTCTATGAGATCCTGCGGAAGAACAAAAAGTTTGAATGGAATTAAAAACATGGAGAAGTATTCCAGGAATTGAAACGATATTTTTCTAAACCCCTTTGTTGATGAAACCAGAAAAGGAAGAACCTCTAACTCTTTACTTGGCAGTATCACGACATGCAGTGAGTACGGTCTTAGTCAAGGATCATGAAGGTCAACAACATCATGTATACTACGTAAGTAAAAGTCTATTAGATGCTGAAACCAAGTATTCACACCATGAAAAACTTATTTTAGCTTTAATTAATGCCTTAACTAAGTTAAGACATTAATTTGAAACACATAGAATTTATGTTAAAATCAGCTATCCAATCAAATTTATCCTTAGGAAGCCCGAGATGTCGGGAAGAATGGCTAAATGGTCGGTGAAATTGAGTGCTTATGACATTATATACGAACCTAGGATAGCTATAAAGTCTCAGGCTTTAGCAAACTTTGTGGCTGATTTCAGTCAAGATCTTGAAAAAGAAGTAGACTTAGAAGTACAATAGTTATATGAGACAGGAGAAAATTGGACCTTATATACCGATGGTGCTTCAAATATTAGGGGAACATAACTAAGGATCTTACTGAAATCGTCACAAGGGGACATATTACCCCAATCTATATGCAACTTTCAAGCTACTAATAATGAAGCAGGGTATGAAGCTCTGATTGCAGGTTTACAACAAGCTAGAGAGATGCAGGTCAGGTGTCTTCAAGTGTTTGTAGATTCTCTTTGAATTGCTAATCATTTTAACGAATCCAACGCAATTAAAGGAAAAAAGTTAGACCAATATCTTGAAATTGTTAAAACTTTATCTACACAATTCGAAACATTTGACATTATACAGGTTCATAGGGAGGAGAATTCTGAAGCTGGTGCTTTGGTAAATTTAGCTTCAGCCCTTAGGATTCCTGAAGGAACAAAAATACCTATTTTGCATATTTTAGACCCAGCAATTAAGGTAATAACTCAAGAAGACAATGAGGTGGCTAGCCTAGAATTACAGGATCCTCAGGAAGATGTAGGATCTCAGATTTAAGGTCAAGAACCTGAAGCATCTCAACAGTCCTGGATATCTCCTATCAAGCGATATATACTTGATAGGGAAATTCCTAAGGATAAGAAGCATCCTATAGCTTTCCGAATGAAGTATCTCGTTTTTTAATTTTACAGAATGTTTTGTATAGAAAATCTATTTCAGTTCCATACCAAGGTGTTTGGAGGAACCTGAAATATATGAAGTACTGAAAGATATTCACGAAGGAGATTTTAGAAATCACACTAGGGAAGTTCACTCTTTTCCAAAATCCTGAGAACATGATATTATTGGCCGATAATGAAGAAGGATGAAATGTTGTATTCCCAAAGGTGTGATGCCTACCAAAGACATAGCAATATCCTCCATCAGCCTATCGAGCCAGTGCAACCCTATCATCTCTCCTTGGTCGTTTATGAAATGAGGATGGATATTGTTGGCAAACTTCCTAAGGCACCCGAAGGAAAAGTCTTTATGTTAGCAATGATAAATTATTTCTCCAAGTGGATAGAAGCTGAAGCTTTTGTTCAAGTCAGAGAAAAAGAAGTTATATCCTTCATCAAGCGCAACATTCTAACCAGGTTTGGAGTTCCAGCAGAAATCATATGTGATAATGGATCCCAATTTATCGGAAAAATGATAACTAGCTTTTGTGAGGGTTGGGGGATCAAATGATTACTTCAACACCAATACATCCTCAAGCAAATGATCAAGTAGAGTCCTTTAATAAGATCATTATCAACAACCTCAAAAATCTAAGGAAACTAATGACCAAGCCTTAGCTGAAGATCTTGAAGTAGTAGATGAACTAAGGGACCATGCTAAAGTTAGGATCGCGGCGTATCAATAGAAGATAGTAAGGATTTACAACAACAATATCAGGATGCATAGATTTCAAGTTGGTAATATGGTTCTTAGAAAGGCATTTCAGAATACTACAAATCCTGGTGACGTGAAATTCTCTCCAAAATGGGAAGGTCCATACCTTATTGATTCTGAAGCTGGGAAGGGAGCATATTGGCTGACAACAATGGATGGTGAAATCTTACCAAGATCCTGGAACGCAATTCACTTGAAAGCTTAGTTCATGTAAATCACAGACAGGTTCTTGACATAGGAAAATAAGGACCCTAGATTCTTAAGATCCTTGGTACATTTTCTTACATAATTTCAATTTTGTTATTTAGATTTACTTTCTTTCATTATCATTTTTTATATATGATTTTTGACTTAAGTATCTGAGGGTTGTTAGCTAAGCTAAAACCCGCCCTCACAAAGGTGTCAACGGTTTTGCAGAAGCATATCCTCGAGGATCCTCAGTCAAAGTCAGAGATTGGCCGTCTCTTCTACGTTTAAGGTACCTAATCCCATATAAGGTTTGGAGCTGCCTTTCGGACTCCCTTACGAGATTGGTTTAAACACCCCCCCCCCAACGGTGCATGTTGTCTATGTATAGTTTAAGGTATCGGGGCCAGTTCAGGTAGAAATATGTGGCTAACAATTTTTTTAATATTGGCTATATATTGGATTCTTACGAATTTTATCAATAGAGTAACATGGACATGTTATGCATCAGGCTTATCCCAAGATCATAGTGTGTTCACACTATCTAAGTTTGGCTAGTCCCAAGTGGTTTATCCCAAGTATATAGCATTTTCATGCAATCCTAAGTCCATGGCATTTTCATGTCATCTTAAGTTTCTTATGTTCTGGTAATGGAGTCTCCTAAGTTATCTTCATAATAAAGTATAAGGTATCCTCATGGATCTTGAAGATTATGAAGAATCTTGGCCAGGATCTTGACAAGACTTGATGATATCCGAGTCCTAAAGATCATAAGGATACTTTAATGCGCTCAAGATCTTATTCCTTGATTTTTGGGAAGTCGTCATAAAACAGCAGTTGCTTAGGATACTAGCTGGAGTCAATATCATCACGAGTCCTGATGATACAAGAACCTTGAAAGTACACAGGGGCAATTTGTGGAACATCAGGTGTATCTAAAATCTATTTTTTCCTACATTCTAATTAATTTTTTTATATCCATAAGAATTGGATAGAAACCAATACGCTAAAATGACTTGTTCTAAATATTTGGTTTTATAAAAAAAATAGTTTTTGAGAAAGTTTGATTTTTCAAATAAGAACCTTCACTAAATTTGTAAACATGAATTTAAAAAATAATTAACGACGGTGCATGAACAAGGCACATAAGCATGAAACTAGATTATTTACTATTGCAGGAAATCAAATGGGTGATCTATGCTTCATCCTAAACCAGGACCCATCCAAATAAATTACCATTGTTAATTAAAACCTAAAGTAACTTGAGCTTCACTCAAAACCTGAGCCCATCATAAAGTGCAGAAAAGCAAATTGTTTTTTAAACCACAACCAACACCAAGAACATCAAAGTTCCATAAAAAATGGGGCTCCGGCTTAGGCATAAATATCCGTCATTGCTCCATCAACACCTATTATTTCCCACCGTCACCTTCTTCTCCTGCAACCTCCACTTTAGGATCATCACCAGCCTTGCTAGCCTCAGCCTCTTCAACCTTGTTACCTTCAGCTTCAAGAACCTCAACTCGTCCGCCCAGCTTGACCACTACGTCCTTCCACTTCTTCACGTCCCAAGCTTTAACCTCGAATAATTCATCCTTGGCTTCCTCGTACATCAAGATCTTGGCCTGGAAGAGGGTGAGGACAGTAGACTTCTTAGCCTCAGAATCTATCTTTTTCAGCAACTCTTGGTGAGCCTTCTCCAGTTCTTGACACCTTTTATTGGTAGCTTCAAGCTCGATGCAGAGGTCTTTAGAATGCTTGGTCTGATGCTCTGCAAATAATTCCATGTCATAAATTTTCTAGACATATTGAGCTACCCTCTCATCCTGGGTAGTGAGAAGCTTGGAAAGACCCTACATAACATTAGAAACGTTAATCAGAAACCTGAAACTAAAAAGGAATCTCGTATATAACTTATACTTACCAAAACCATGAATCATTTGAAACTTTTTTGTGATCTCTGTAGGGTCCATGTTTTCAAAGGCTTCCAAGTCCATGAAATCCGGGTATTTGCTTTTTTTTCAAAGGTAGCCTTGGATCGAAGAGCAAGGATTCTTCCTTTGCTGGCTGTAGGAGCGGGTTTTTCCTGTTAGATCTGAGTGTAACGACACCGAAAGATTAACGTGGACCATTGTGACACCCTAAGCAAATCCCACATCGGTCGTGGCCAGGAGAGATCTTGGTTCATAAGGAATGTCCTGCCTCTTAAAATCACCAACGCGTTTTGGGCTTAATGTTAGTGGATGAGAGGAGAATTCCACAGTTAAGTATGCTCAAGTGGGAGTAGTACTAGGATGGGTGACCTCCAGGGAAGTCTCCACCAAAGCAACCAAAAACAAAGTCGTGAGTTCCTGGATGGGCAACCCATCGGGGGCAAAGCGAATAATATTGGTGGTGCGAGGGGCCAGATGTTACAAATGGTATCAGAGCCAGGGACCAGACTGGTGTGCCAACGAGGACGTTGGGCTCGTAAGGGGGTGGATTGTGACATCCCATATTGGTTGTGAAGGGGAACGAAGGCTTCCTTATAAAGGGCTTGATACCTTCACCATTATGACGCGTTTTAAAACCGTGAGGGGCAGGCGCTGAGGGCGTGCTGGCTATCAAAGCGGACAATATCATGGTGAGGTTACACTGGGTTGTTATAGATGGTATCAGAGCCACTCCTGAGTCGTTCAAGATGGTGGGGCAAACCTCACCGATGACGATGAGTCCCTAAGGGGGGTGATTGTAACGACATCGATACCGATACCGACTACCGAAAGATTAACATGGACCATTGTGACACCCTAGGCAAATCCCACATCGGTTGTGGCCAGGAGAGATCGTGGTTCATAAGGAATGTCCTGCCTCTTAAAATCACCAACGGGTTTTGGGCTTAATGTTAGTGGATGAGAGAAGAACTCCACAATTAAGCGTGCTCAGGTGGGAGTAGTACTAGGATGGGTGACCTCCTGGGAAGTCTCCATCAAAGCAATCAAAAAACAAAGCCGTGAGTTCCTGGATGGGCAACCCATCGGGGGCAAAGCGGAAAATATTGGTGGTGCGAGGGGCCAGATGTTACACTGAGTACTTTGCTCAGCATAATCAAGGACTCCAGCGAGATTGAAAGAACCGGGTGGCTTTGAGATACTGTGTCTAAAGAATAATGATGTTAGAATCTTGAATTGGTAAAGTTTAAAAGAACAGGAGGAAGGATAAGGATACCAGATGACATGATGGATTCTGAAGCTAGGGAATTAAAGCTGGATTCTTGAAGAGCTGGATGATGATGAAAGGCTCTGACAAGTTCAAGCAAGGCTAACACTTTTGCTATCTTGTTGTCCGTCTCTTGACTTGCAGGTGGTAGAGTTTCAAGGTGGAAAGTTGCACAAGCAAAGTAGAAGGGGTTAAAAATGTTAGTTAAAATTTTAAGGATCATAGCTAGATCCTACCTGGTTATACCATCTGGTATCCAGTAAAGAGAAAGGAGTTCTCCATTGGGGATTAAATCCTAGAGAATGAAGAAAAACCTAGTTTTCTAATATTTCTCAGTGTGCTTGATTTTTGAAAACAAGGGGTATTGGCCAGGTTTGATTTGAAGGCTGAAGCGACAACTTTCATGAGTCTTGAGTTCATAAACACTAGCTAGCTCAGCCATGGTAATGTTAAGAGAGTGAATTTGTTAATGTTGTGAAGAATATACAACATTCTCCATACAAGTGGTATGATTTGGGAATGGGCTAGTTTGGTAACGGTAAAGAAGTCTTCTACAATAAGGGGAAATGGGTAGGTGAAGCCGATCGAGAAAGGATTAAAAAGGAAAGCAAGTCCACTTCTCGGGGCTGAGATCAGCCTTGGTCGTGGCATCAAATGGCCGAACTACAGCACAATCAGGAAAGATTTGTGAAACTACCAAGTGACCAATTTGTTGGTCATCAAAAGAGCATAACTCTTCCGAAGAAGATGTTAAGATCTTTTATCTGTGAACTCCGGGATGACGAAAGAACGCAGATTCTTCTTGGGTGACATGATTTGGTGGACAGTATGCAAATGAAGAAAAGGATAGAAAAGGAAGCTAACCTGAATCCCTTGAATTCTGAAGGATATAATGATAGAGGAATGAATGCAGGGGCTATTGGTTATAAAGAGATTGATGGCCTTCTAATTAAAGGGGTAAAAGAGTCCAAGAATCATGCCATCAACCCTAGCCACACAATAAGTATCTTAAATTTTATCTTTTGATCTTAACCACAAGCTTAAAATAGATTTTGAAAAATTTTACAGTTGTTTCACACCTACAAAATTGGGGGCAATTGTTTGGGATAGAATTTGTATAGTCAGGATCTTGAGTGTAGCAGGTCTATGGTAGGATCCTGATGTAATTTGATTGTGTCATGATTCTAAAAAGACTTAGGATCTTGAGCATATTTGTTACTTATCGATTGCGTCCATGATTGAATGAATAATTTGCAGGAATATTCTTCCATAACGCCTATTAGGGAGGTTGCACCTGAATTATCATGGAGTTAGTTAAAGAAAATGTGTAGGAATAACATTGGAAGCTAGCAACGGTCGAAGGCCAATTCTTTCAGGATCCCGGAAATCTCGGAGTTGTAGTTAGGATCTGTTTTTTACTTGTACTATAAATTGGCTTGATCGGATCAGCTAAGACACATACACGTTCACGGCGAACACTCAATACACTCACACATATGATTAACACTTGTTGTCTCCATTTTTTTATTTTTAATTTTGAATGGCTAAACTTTCATATCATGGGGATTGAACCCATGACCTCCTATAATCCTACACCTTACTAATTCATCAACACCATTAGGTTATTCCCTATGGGTGTCTCCATTTAAGTGAAAGATATTTATTGTCTCAAATATGAACTAAACACAGAAACTATATATATATATATATATATATATATATATATATATATATATAGGTAGAGGATCCTGTAAAAAAGACCAAAAGTGTGAGAAGGGTAAGAAAGGTTCTGGTGTTGACACGTGTCCCCCTCTATTTTATTAGATTAAAGGTAATATGGTCTTTTTACTAATAATCATAATTATATATCAAATCATAATAACCGTTTTTATCCAGTTATTTTAGGAATTCGAATTTTGTTTTCCTTCTGTATTTACGTAACAGATCACCATCAACAATTAGTTTATAAAATCTTCATCATCTTCGAGTTTTTGTTCATTGTATTCGGGTATCCAATTTAACATCTTTGATCGATGGATAACGACGATTCAGGTAAGCATATTATGGTGTTATGGTATTTTGTAGGGTGGATGTTTTCTGGTTTTTATTCTTTGTTTAAGGAAAAGGTGTTGCTATCATCTGTTGTGCTTATATTATTGTGCATACAATCTGGTGGGTTCTGATGGTGGCTGTACGTATATGATGTTTCAATGTTTATATTGGCAGTTGAATGGTGAATTTCGCACATGGTGTTTATTGTCCTCATTGTGTTTTTTATTGTGCATATCATTATGTAGTGTTGTGTATTTTATTGCACATGGTTTTTTAGTAGGTTAATGGTGTTTTTCCACATGTTGTTTCTGTTGTATATGGTGCTTTTTTTTTGGTACATGATAATTGCATTGTCTTATTTACATATATGGTATCTTTTTAGTGTATACTTTGTTAGTTGAATTTTTTCGGATTATTTTTATTATTGTCTATGGTGTTTTTTGGTAGATGATAGTTGCATTGTCTTATTTACATATATGGTGTCTTTTATGTGTACTTTGTTAGTTGAATGGGTGGTGTTTTCTGATTATTTTTACTATTGCGTATAATGTTTTTTGGTACATGTTATTTGCATTGTCTTATTAACATATATGGTGTGTTTTAAGCTATACTTTGTTAGTTGAATGGTTGGTGTTTTATGATTACTTTTACCTTAGGAATTTTTCTTTTTTTTTATGGTGTTTATTTTTTTTAGGTTTTCAAACCTACCAGACGGTTGGGAAATTAAATCTGTCTCCCAACTCCGGTAAGAGGACTTATATACCTGACGTAGATGACTCGTTTAAGCCGAAGGATGAGATGACGTTTGTTACACCGAATAATGCATTCCTTTTTTATCAGAAGTATGCAATGGCTGCAGGCTTTACAGCCAGGAAGTCTTCTCAATACAAGCCTCATGATGTCATTAAATCTAAATATTTCGTTTGCTCAAAGGAGGGAACTAAACCTTTCAAGGCGATTGATTCATCTAAAGAAATTGATACTTCAAACAATGGGTCAAAATAGAAATCTATTCGACGGGTTCCTTCTATAAGGACGTGTTGTGAAGCACGTTTGTGTGTAAAGTTAAACGATTCGAAACTATATGAGGTAGTGGTTTCAAGGAGGATCACAATCACTTTTTAGTTGCTGAGGGCAATAGGCATTTACTTCCCTCTAACCGAGGTATGAACTATATGCAAGAGCAAGCGATTAACGCACTGAGTGCGTTGAATATTGTACCTGTCAAAGCGTTTAATATCATGAGGACACTCCATGGTGTTATGTGTTGTGATTCATTTATATATTTGTCATTATTTTTCATGGCTTAAATGGTGTCATGTATTAGGGAATTTTTGTTTATTCACATAGTATGTAACTCTAATTTATCCGAAACACGTAGTGCTACATCATGAGTTACCAGTTTATCAATGTCTACCACTTCTTTTTTATACAAGGTGTTGTGTTACGTTATAGATGTAACCATGTTAGAAACATTTAGTTGGCAGGTATGGATTATATTATATAAAACAGGATCCTGCTAATTAACAATTTCTATTCAGTTAAGTACATCCTCAAAATAGGTGTCATTTGTTAACCGCAACAAAAAAAAAGGATCAAAAGTTAGACGTTTGTTTAAACGCTAAATCAAGAGCAACATGACGTTAGATGATAGTTTAAACGTCAAAACAAGATGCTAAGTCATGATGAAAGTTAAAATGCGTTATTCAGGGTTGATGGTGTTGTTGTCTTCCACATTCATGTCACTATCCAACCTTTTACAAATCCTCTAGGATGCATTTTCTTCAAGTTTCACCCTATCATCCTCGTCTAAATCTGCGAGTTTTTTCACCTCCTTCTCCACCGTGGCCCGTGCGGTGTTCACGTCACTAAGAAGCATTTTAGCGATGTACTTCTTGCGAAGATCCGTTATTTCCTTTGCTTGATTACCCAACCCTTCTTCCTTGATGTTTTGCTCAGCCGAGAAGCCACACCTCCACTTTCTCACATGGTTCTTACACAAGGTAAAATAACACGATTCTCACAATTTGTAACACCTTTTTCACATCTATTATAGATGGTTATCAATAGTTGGAGTATGTTGTAGCTTACCTTTGTAAGTTTCCATGTGCCTCATCAGGCAAACACCACAATCGATACCGTTATAATGTTATTCAAGATGTAAAGCATAAGCTGATATGGAGACAACCTCTTCCAATTTTTTTCATTAAACTGATTTAACACACATGCATTTGGGTCCATTAAGGTTCACAACCCGGCCGTCACCAATATTAAACACACATGCATTTGGGTCCATTAAGGTTCGTTGCGTCAGCAACCGAACTGCTGTTGACTTATACTGCCTCCCGGGCGGGAGCACCATCATCTCTTTCCCTGCTTCAGGGTGTTTTGCAGAATGATTATCTGCGGACACATCCTTATTCATGTTTGTGCTCTTATCCGTCCGTTTATTCATCCCAGCTGGCACATATGTGGGATTCAAATGTATCGTCATCAGGTGTTATGCATAAAAATTGTATATAATCACAACTGTTTGTTGGTTGTACTTACCCTGTATGGTTTTAGACCCCCGGTCAGTATCCGTTGACAATCCAGTATTTGGATGCACCTGCCAAATTTTCAACTAAACAAAAAAATATATATACATATATATTAGATACTTGAAACACCGTGTTCCTAAAGAAAAGAAACTACAAAACTTATTCCGTCACTCATGCTGTAATGATCTATGTATTTTATGTAGAAGCCTACTTTTTACTACACTGTAAATACCTTTGTCGTCACTTCCTACTGTATCCGAGTCGCTACATATTAGTGGTGTTTCGTTGCTGTTTTTTAATTTTGATTTGTACATTTTGCTTTTTAGCCGTTTGCTTGCCCTGACTATACAAAACATTAAAACATTATCTTTAAGACACTATATCCTATCTCCATAACAAGTTCGAATACTGAGAAACATTTTTGTACCTTTTCCATTATCCAATGTTTGTCACTATGGCCACCATTTCTTATACATACACACAATGTGGTGACCATTTTACATACATAAACACCATATAACTCTATCTTAAACTAAGAACAAAAAACACCAAAAAAAAAACACCATAAAACTCTATATAACACCCTATACCTAAAACAACACAAAACACATCCTGCACCTGGGATCCTCACTGAATACAACAACAAAAACTAAAAGCAGACATTTTAGCAAAAAAAAAAACACCATGAAAACATAGATCATATATAAAAGACACCATAAAACATAGAACATAAACAAAAAACGCCATACACCATAAAAACATAGAACATAAACAAAAAACACCATACACCCCAAAAACACCATAATAAACACCTTTAACACTATAACGATCACCAAAAAACAGAACACCATCATAGAGCTTGTTGTTTCACCATAACAAAAAACACATTTAACACTGTGAAGAGAATATAAAACACCCTCAACTTACAAAACCCTAGAATCTTAAAGCTAATAAAAATTTTCCTAGTTGGGTTTGGATTAGATTCACAAATGCAATCTGTAAACAAACTAAAAACACCATATTATACCCAAAATCATTTTAAAAAAATGACGCACCTTTCCGTTTGGCAGGTTGGGCTTTTGTTTTCTTATTTGTCAGCGGTGTTCTCCGGTCATGTGTAGTGTATATCCGACTTGCAGTTGGAGCATCATTGATCTTCTTCATCCTTCTTGGCAAATGTATATTCAACCGAATAAAGAACAACAAAACGGGTGAAATAACACAAAGAAGCTTTTGGGGGATTATTACCGGTAAAGATCAATGGGAATTTAGGTTTGATTATGCTCGATTGAGGATAAAATCTCTAATCATAAAATGCCCTGACTTTTCGAGCGAACTGGTCGCAATTTTGGAGGTTTGGGGGAGTTAATGAGATACGGTTTTGATTCTGAATAATTATGAAAGCCCTATATTACCCCTATGTAGTCAAATCATTCTTAAAATACCACTATAATATTTACATTTTTGCCATCAAAATGTGAAGTGTACATTCTTTCTTACCCTTATCACAAAAACACCTTTTTTACAATAACCACACCCTATATATATATATACACACACACACACACATATATATATATATATATATAATCATAAAAAACACCTTTTTTACAATAACCACACCATATATATATATAGGGTTAGGATCATGTGAGAAGCGCTAGGCTAATTGAGAAACTTGAGAAACATTCTAGGCTAATATACATATATGTGTAGTTTAAAATTGAGTATTTACATATATGTATAATTCAATATACATATATGTATATAGTCAATTTTAAACTACACATATATGTATACTACGAAAAGCTTAGGGAAATATGTGGTCCGGAATGCTTCTAAAGTTTCTCAAATAGGGTGGACTTCTCTTAGGATCCCTACCCTATATATATATATATATATATATATATATATATATATATATGGTGAGAGTTGCCTACAAATCCCGATTCCTTTCTACTACAAATGTAATGTCTACTGATTCGGTCTTGATTGGATAGCCGGCAGATAATTTAACTAGTGGTTGGGGGAAGTTCTTTCTATACAAAGTTCATTTTTCCTACAAAGTGTAAAAAGTCATAAAAACACCATAATTCAAACCATAAAACACACTTAAAACCCACAAATAACATAGTAAAGATTACTAAAACACCATATTTGTGGGTCTTGTGTTTTGTTTTGGATGATAAGGCTTTGATTATCGAAAGACTAACATTAATGTGTTTTATGTTAATTATCATCTTGTGTTTTATAGTCAGAGTTCTATATTGGTGTGTTTGAAGTTTTTAAGGACTGTTAGGGTTTGGATATTGTGTTTTAGTGATCTTTACTATGTTATTTGTGGGTTTTGAGTGTGTTTTATGACTGAAATTATGGTGTTTTATGACTTTGTATACTTTGTAGGAAAAATAGACTTTGTAGCCGAACCCCACCCTATATATATATATATATATAGGATTAGGTTCAAGAGTGAACACTAGTATATTTTGCGAACTGGGTGATGTGTAAATCAATGCCCAGGATTTGATGATGAAATACAATAGTGTATTTTACATTTTGATGATGAAATCTTAGCTATACACATGTGTAAATCAGTGGTCTGGATTTGTTCACTCAGTTCACAAATACACAAGTGTTCACTCTAGAACCCCACCCTCTATATATATATATATATGGTGGGGTTCTAGAGTGAACACTTGTGTATTTGTGAACTGAGTGAACAAATCCAGACATACACAAGTGTTCACTCTAGAACCCCACCCTATATATATATATATATATATATATATATATAGTGGAGGGTTCAAATGAGAAGAAAATCTTTGTAAAAAGAAATTTCAACCAATATGAATGTTTTATTAGACTTCATTTAATATTTGTACTTAATGTAACTATAAGGGTATATTAGTAAAATTACATATATCATTAAATGGTAGTTTCATTTTTAATAACTAACTATATTAAATTTATAACTTATTTTTAAGATATATATTTTTCTCAAAAAATAAAAATTCATTTATATATAGTGTAGGATAAATACGATGTGTGTATGATAAATTACAAATTGTGTAGGATAAATTTCAATATGCGTAGGATACCTTTTGACGTGTATAGGCAAAAATTTTTATTGTAGAGAATGATAGTCTTTATAAGAAATTAGTTAGTAAAATATAATAATAAATGAGATAAGAAAAAACGATTTAATGTTTTACAATTGTACTATTTTATTCTTTTTCTTCTCAAATGAACCATCCTCTATATATATATATATATATATATATATGAAAACCAATTCAAACCATTAAACCATGCCTAAAATTACCAGACCATAGTAATTTTCAATTTCTCTATTATCAGCTCGTACCCGTCTAGTATTTTATTTTTATTTCTTTCTCACATTGATAATTGAATTATACTATCTTATACAATACATTTACACAATACAATATATTTCTATAATATACATAAGTGCGGATCAAAGATGAGAGGCCATAATCAATGACAAATCTAAGATTTTTTTATCAGGACATGAGTCAGGTTAGAATAAATCATATCGGGTCACATCTCGTTAAATCGTAGTAAAGTATTCAAACTTCTATCATATAAACTACAATGGAACATTCAAACTTTTAAATGTTTAGGCCGCTTTTAACTGTTTACTTTTCTAATACACACATGGATGGTATTTTCTAAGTACTTTCTAGCCCCTACTATCATCCTAGCCATTTGAAAGATTGACATTGGATTTGGGCCATTAGTATGTGGATGTTGGTTTATTATATATATATATATATATTTATTTATTTATTTATTTATTTGTTATTGAAGATGATGAATAGTAACTTTATTTTTATAATAATTTATAATTTTTTAAATTATTTTACAATTTAATATTCTTATACTTTTAAATTATTTTATTTCGCTATTTTTAGAAATTATATTCTTTTTTCTCATTTATTTTTTACTTTTACTATTTCTTTTTTCTTTTTTTTCTATCGTATTTTCTTTTATCGTTAATTTGATATTTCTTTAATAACTTACGTTCATTAATTTATTTCCAAAAACTTAAGTACGTGGTTGTATTTAATTTTATTTTCTCGACATTCCGGTATAAGTTTTGTTAAAAATGAAGTTGTACTAAAAATAGAGTATTTATTTGTATATTGTATATATTAATTTAAGTTATGAGTGTTAACGTACAAGTAATCGAAGTAAAAACGTAAGTGTTACTAAAACCACCTCACTTTTAGTTTCCTTTTTTTTGTAAATCGATGTCGTTTTGGTCATTGCATAACCTTATTTTTTGGGTTTTATATTTTGGTAATATATCAAGTGTCGATACTATACTAATACCATAATAAATCAAACTGGTACTGACCTAATACCAGCCACAACGCGCGAAAGCATATTACTAGTTGTATTTGTAGTCAAAAGACTAGAGTTGAACAAATAAGATGACTTGAAAAGTCTTACTAGTTGTATTTGTAGTCAAAAGACTAGAGTTGAACAAATAAGATGACTTGAAAAGTCAAAAGGACGGAGTTTGGATATTGACCAATACGAAAAATACAGCAACTGTGGGAATGTGTAGTTTTTTACAATACTGTGGGAACAAGTTGCTAACAAGTTGATTTGATATATTAGATTGGCTATAATGATATTTTGTTATTTTAATATGTTTTAACAACTTATAACTTTTATATGGATTGCATAACACAAAGAATTTTTTTAACAGGTAAATTTATATAGAGAGTTAATATTTAAACACCCCTTCTTTTATCTTTCTATATACATACATATATATAGAGAGAGCTATAATGAAAGGGAATATTAAAATAAGATTTAGGGGAGTAAGAACAGTAAAACCCTTTGTATATGACAGCTAGAAGAAAATAGAACATTACATAAAGAGGAGGAGGGTTTTGTAACTATCTTGTCTAGCTGAATGTTTATTTTCTTATTTCTATTCACAGTCCACAGATAGAAAAGGTTAAGAATAAGATTAAAAAAAGGATTAAATTACAACAATCGTTCTTTATGTTTACACCTGATTGCATATTATGTCCTTTGTCTTTAAAGCTGACAGGATTCATACTTTATGTTTACAATACCTTATATAGTATGTCCTTTAACTCTAACTCAGTTATTTTTTAATTTAGATCAGGATAAATTGGTAATTTTACTCTTTTATTTAAAATATATGTAATAAATAAAACAAAAAAATAAAAATATATATCAAGAGTGGCCTTTTTATCACATTTGTCTTTCTCTCCCTCAATTCTCTCTCTCTGTAACATTTTCGAAAGTCCGCCCCAAATTATCAATCAAAGTTCAATTATTCTTGTCATTCGGTTATTTTCATTATTGTTTAAGAATTTTTTTATATAAATAATAATAATTAATGTTTAAAATAATCTTAATAAAATAATATAATACATAATCAATTATATAATAAATATTTAATTCTTAATAGATAATTAAAAAAACGTAATAAAAAAATAATAGGTGAACCGGGAATCAAACCCGGGTCGCCCAGTTACTCACACACCACCAACACCACTAGACCACACACACACATTGTAACAAATCTCGCGCACCATCACTTATATTCGCGTATATACGAGCGGGAAAACCTGCAACTACCCAGGTCTCTACAACGCGCCTTTCCTTTTTCAATTGAACTTTCCGACTTTTGACTTGCGGCTATTCTTGGCAAAATTCAATCGAGTAGCTGTCATCCCGCAAACGATTGGCAATCTTAGCACGCGGTTTCCTAAAACCGAACCCAAGCACCACACTATAAATATTGTATGCAGCCCCCCCCCCCCCATCCCAATTCGCTCAATCTTTCAATTTGTTTTCCTCCACTCTATAACCCCCCCCCCCCCTCTGTTCGCCGGAAGCCCTGTTCGCTGGAATACAGCAGGAGCCGAAATTCAGTCACTGCCGATTAAATCAATTCGGTAAAATTGCTTGACACTTTGATATAATATTATCTTAATTATCTCATTTAAATCGTTAAAAGGGAATTTGGAGAATGGTTTTTAGGCGGGTGTTCTGGGTAACAGAGTTTGAATGAAGGAGACAAAGTGGGTTACGGGTTATATGTAATTAAAATCCAAGATTTAGCCGGGTTAGACACACAGTCCAGCGGTGGACTGTGTGCAAAACACGGCCTTCACGTCCCTGATTCGAATCCGGCTCATGACCGCATAAATACACATAACCGTTTTTATTTTGAATGAAATATATCAGTGGCATTATGTATACAAATGTAATTAAAACACAAGAGTTATCGGGTTAGACACCCAGCCCAGTTGGTTGGGCTGGGTGCAAAACACCACCAAGGTCCCGAGTTCGAAACCCTTGATGCGAGTCCGGTTCGATCCAGTATAACTTTTTTAAAACTTAATTAAATTTGAATGAACCTAAAATGTATATAAGAATAATTAAAATCCGGAATCTTACGGGTTAGACACGTAGCTCAGTTGGAAGAGCTGCGTGCACACGAACGAGAGGTCGCGAGTTCGAGCCTCATCCGCGCATACGAGTCCACTGCTCGGCCGGCCTGACAGACATTGTCAGACTGACAGTTCTTTTTTTTCTTATTTATTATTTTTGCTTAATTACTTATTTATTTATTATTTCATAGTTAGATTAAAAGAAAAGTTTATTTAAAATACCTAAAATACAAAGGTTAAAAATATTAATAAAAATCACAAAAATAAACTAAAAAAAATCTAAACAAAGGTTTTTAATCAAAAAGTTAGTTTATTTATTCATCAAGTTATCGCGTTGTTATTTTAGGTTAGTATTCTTTCGTCGGTCAAATTCTCAACTCGTGCGCACTCATCATCAATCAAGACTACGCACCCACTGTGAGTGACTACAAATTCCCCGTTTTAATCACGTTTTGGGGTGTATCATGTGTCGTACCATTCCTTTATTTTATTTAAACACTTGTGCTTATATCATTTTGTGATCAAATGTGAATTGGTTGTTGTGTGGTTTATATGTGGATTAAATTTATCATTTCAGTGCACTCATTTCATTAGGCCCATCAGTTCCTCGTGGGTTACGGGTTGAGCATCAGGTGCCTCATTAGATCGGCTCCGTTTGATTGAGCCTTGATCTCAGATACATCATCATTCATGTCATATATTCATTCAATGTGGTTTGTGATTGGTTACATATATATATTTGCTCACATGTGATTTATGCACAATTTTCTTTAATAAACAAAATAAGCAATTATTTAAAATGTTTTATCAAGGTTCACTCGCCAACTTTTGTTGACTCAAAACCTCCTCTGTTTTACACATGATACAGGTGATCAAGTTGAGGAAAGAAACACTTAGGATGGCCTAGAAGAATAAACAAGTTATTGCGTTGGAACAAACATTTAGATTTTTATTGTATTTGTATGAATTTTGTTTGTTGGATATTTAAATTGTAATTTGAATTTAATAAATATGAAACTCCTTAGTAAATATCATGAGCTTTGGTGATAACCCAATCATGCCCCTTCTTTTATTCCGCTGCGGGTCGGGGTGTGACACATTGGTATCCGAGCTTGTGACTATAGGGATATAGGATAGGTTATTAGACCCTTAGAGCCTATACTATAGTTGATTAAATTTTAATTGTTTATGTGTTACATGCAAAATTCATGATGTTTATATGTTTCATGTTCACACCCAATATTATGCAAGCACTCTCACAAGTACATGTTAATATGCAATGCTCATCATAGTTCATATCCTCATAACATGTCATACCTATGAAAGCACACACCTCACGATTTCCATGATTTTGCAATGTTTTCGTATTTTTCAAATCACATCAAAGTGAGTTTTCACGACGGGCATGTAGTAACTGGAAGGGTACGAGTACCGGTAGTCGGAACATCCTGTCTAGGCTTGGCATTCGTATAAATCCAAAATAAAGGACCACTTTGCCTACCTGGGGACTAACGATGAGAGTACGAAGGACCTATTAGGCCAAAGCATGCTATACCAAACGTCGTGTGAGCTAACCCCACTTTGAGTTGTCATTGTGTCTACACCAGGACACCCTCCAACCATACGTCTCGCAATCATGTTTTACGATTTTCATTCGGGTGGTGCGAGTGTTAACCCGCCGACACCAATGTGAATCCTACCAAGCCCAATAGTCATGGGGGCCCACGTGACTACACAGGCAATGGTATGGGGGACATTTGGAGGCCCAAACATGAGCAAACCCAAGACATCCTATGGATGTAGTTAAATTATTTTCAGTTATGTTGTTTTCATTTTTTTTACGACACATGACACCTAGGAAATTCTTGAACTCACAATCTCCCTATACATTTTCCTGTAGATGTCTGCTAGGCAATTACGTGGAGGTAGAAGGTCAGGGAAGTCAAACGAACGCTTGGCCACACAAATTGCTAAACAAATGACCGCAGTGCTTCCTGACATCGTACTACAAGTTCAGCAAGCTCTCACCGCTAATCCCATCAACTCTCCCAACCAAGAAGACCAAAGCGGCGCCAACCCTCCTCCCAAAACCCCCAAATGCACCTACAAACACTTCCAGTCCTGCGATCCCCCAAAATATGAAGGGACTGAAGGTGTCACCGCTCTCCTTCACTGGTTTGAGGAGATGGAAAACACCTTTCTCAATTGCGACTGTCCCGAGGACCGTAAGGTACGTTACGCGACTAGAAGATTGTTTGGGGTAGCCCTTACCTGGTGGAACACGGAAAAGGGTAAGCGAGGTGTTGAAGATGCCATGGCCTTAACATGGGAAGAGTTAAGGGAAATCATGACGAGACGCTTCTGTCCAAGAAGCAAAATCAAAAGGCTGGAAGACGAGTTTCACGCATTGAAACAAAAGGAAGGAGACCACACATCATACAATAAGAGATTTCTCGAGTTGCACCAGATGGTCCCCAATCTATTCACCCCAATGTACCGCCTAGTCGAACACTACATTCGAGGCCTCCCCTCGAAAATCCAAGATTCGGTTTTAAGCACTTCGCCTGCAACACTTGAAGCCGCAATGGAGTTAGCTACGGAACTCACTGAAAATCGCATTCGAAATGGCAAATTCAAATATGAGAAGAAGAAGACACCCATTGAGACCCCAACTCCAAACCACCCAGGTTCATCCTCGAAGTTTGCTGGTAAGAGGAAGCGAAATGGCAAGAACTTTGCTGTCACCCAAACCAACCCTCCCATCACTGCTGCTCCAATCACCCAAGTCGCCCCTCCAGCCGCACCATTCAAAAGGCCATACACTGGCCCACACCCAAAGTGTAACCGTTGTCAATACCATTACCCTCCTGAAAACCCCTGCCAACATTGCACAAGTTGTGGCCGTGCGGGTCACACCATCCAAACCTGCCGTACCCTTCAGCGATTGAACCGCAGTCAACCTCCAACCCAAACCCAAAATCAAATGGTGGGCCAAGCCCAACAACCCTTACTTCTAACACCTGCACAACTCGCAGCCCAACCTTACTACCAACCCAACTACCCCATGATGCAACCCATGCGAGCCTGTTTCAATTGTGGGGACCCAAACCACTTCAGGAACACTTGCCCACGCCTGGTGAACATCATCCATGCCCAAGCTCAAGCAAACCCGGTAAACCAAGCCAACCAAGCTCCTCCACCTGCTAGAGGAAGAGCTTTCAATATCAATGCCAACCAAGCCAGGGCTGACAACAATGTGGTCAACGGTACGTTTCTCATAAATGGTAGTTATGCATCTATATTATTCGATACTGGTGCGGATAAGAGCTTTGTGTCTTTAGAATTCGAATCTATCATCGACCAACCTCGTGATAATCTCGTCGAATCTCTGACGGTGGAAGTTGCTGACGGAAAACCCACTTCATTAAATTCTATTATACGCGATTGCACTCTCACCCTAAATAATCACGATTTTCCAATTGATCTCATTCCTATGAAATTGAGAAGTTTCGATGTTATCATCGGCATGGACTGGCTCAGCCAGCATCACGCTGAAGTGGTGTGCCATGAAAAGTTCATTCGTATTCCTCTCGCCGACGGTCAGACAATACGTATCTTTGGGAAACTCCTTCGAAAGGGCTCAGATTGATGTCCTGCCTTCAAACCCGAAGTTATCTTCGCAAGAATTACGTCGCATTTCTAGCTCACGTCGTCAAGAAGGAAGGCAAGGAGAGGAAGCTCGAAGATATTCCAATCGTGAAAGAATTCCCGCAAGTTTTTCCCGACGATGTTTCAGGACTTCCTCCTGTGAAAGAAGTCGAATTTCGAATCGATCTTGTGCCTGGCGCTACACCGGTCGCAAAATCTCCCTATAGGTTAGCCCCATCCGAGATGCAAGAGCTGACCAGCCAACTGCAAGAGCTGACTGACAAAAGATTCATACGTCCTAGCTCATCGCCTTGGGGTGCGCCTGTTCTTTTTGTGAAGAAGAAAGATGGAACGTTTCGCATGTGCATTGATTATAGAGAACTCAACAAGTTGACGGTTGACCTTCTAGACCAACTTCAAGGCGCCACTTGTTTTTACAAAATCGACCTTCGTTCTGGTTATCATCAGCTTAGAGTGCGCGAAGAAGATATCCCAAAAACTGCCTTCCAAACTCGTTATGGTCATTACGAGTTCATGGTTATGCCCTTCGGTTTAACCAACGCCCCCGCTGTCTTCATGGATTTAATGAATAGGGTATGCAAACCCTACCTCGACCGTTTCGTCATAGTCTTCATCGACGACATTCTTATCTACTCCAAGTCAAAATCCGATCATGAGCGACACCTTCGACTCATTCTTACACTCTTAAGGACTGAAAAGCTTTACGCTAAGTTCTCAAAATGCGAATTCTGGTTAGGAGAAGTACAATTCCTTGGTCATGTCGTCAATGACAAGGGGATTCATGTTGATCCTTCGAAAATCAAGGCAGTATTGGAATGGCAAGCGCCAAGTACCCCTACCGAAGTTAGGTCATTTCTTGGCTTGGCTGGTTACTACCGACGCTTCATTGCCAATTTTTCTTGTATGGCCGTTCCGCTCACGGCCTTGACTCACAAAGGAAAACCCTTCATTTGGGGACCTAAGCAAGAGGAGGCCTTCCAAACTTTAAAGCAAAGGCTTTGTGACGCACCTATCCTTACACTCCCTGAGGGTTGCGATGACTTTGTGGTTTATTGCGACGCATCAGGGCAAGGACTAGACTGTGTATTGATGCAAAGAGGAAAAGTGATAGCCTATGCCTCTAGGCAACTCAAAGTTCATGAGAAGAATTACACCACCCACGACCTAGAACTTGGAGCCGTTGTGTTCGCTCTCAAGATATGGAGACATTATCTTTACGGTACCAAGTGTGAATACACTGACCACAAGAGTCTCCAACATATCGTCAACCAAAAAGAGTTGAATATGAGGCAACGAAGATGGGTCGAACTTCTCAACAATTACGACTGCGAGATTCGGTACCATCCTGGCAAGGCAAACGTGGTGGCCGATGCGCTCAGTCGAAAGGGATATGCGAACTCTATTCGTCTTCTATGTTCACAAATCATAACCGATATCAAAGATCGAATCCGGGCAGCTCAACACATCTCTGTAACGGAAAATGACGTACGCGATGAGCTGTTATGTGGAGCTGAACTCAAAATTGAAACCAAATCCGACGGTATTCTATATTATTTAAACCGCATATGGATCCCCCATCGCGATAACCTTCGTGATTTCCTCATGAATGAGGCACACAAAACACGATACTCTGTACACCCAGGAGCCGATAAGATGTATTCCGACCTACGATACACCTACTGGTGGCCTGGCATGAAAAACGATATCGCTGTTTTTGTTTCCAAGTGCCTTACATGTTCCAAAGTGAAAGCTGAACATCAAAGACCTTCGGGACTCCTAGTCCAACCTGAAATACCTGCATGGAAGTGGGAAAACATAACCATGGACTTCATTACCGGGTTACCTCGCACCTCCAGTGGGTATGACACCATATGGGTAATAATCGATCGTCTCACAAAATCATCTCACTTCATTCCGATTCGCGAGGACTTCAAGAACGAGAAGTTAGCTCGTATCTACATCAACGAGATCGTAAGCCATCATGGTGTACCGTTAAGCATCATTTCAGACCGTGATGGTCGTTTCACTTCACGAACATGGCGAGCCGTACAAACCGCTTTGGGTACACGGTTAGACCTCAGTACCGCCTTTCACCCTCAAACTGATGGTCAATCTGAACGCACCATCCAAACCCTTGAAGACATGCTTCGAGCATGTGTCATAGACTTCAAAGGGAACTGGGACGCTCATCTACCGTTAGTCGAGTTTTCGTACAACAATAGCTATCATTCAAGTATCGGCATGGCTCCCTTCGAAGCTTTATATGGTCGTAAATGCCGATCTCCATTATGTTGGCACGAAATTGGTGAAGCACAAATCACCGCACCTGAATTGATTCAAGAAACAACCGACAAAATCATTCAAATACGAAACAATCTTCTAGCGGCTCAAAGTCGTCAAAAGAGTTATGCTGACAAACGACAAAAGCCCTTGGAGTTTGACATCGGTGATCAAGTACTTTTAAAAGTATCACCGTGGAAGGGAGTGGTTCGTTTTGGCCAGAAGGGCAAGCTAGCACCTCGCTACGTAGGACATTTCAAGATACTCGAAAGAATAGGTCCTGTAGCATACAAGCTTGACCTACCAGAAGAGCTTAACAGAATTCATCCCACGTTTCACGTATCAAACTTGAAAAAGTGTCTCGCCGACGAAAACCTCCATATCCCTTTAGAAGACATTCAAGTAAATGAATCAATGCACTTCGTTGAGAGACCAGTAGAAATCATGGATTTCGGTGAGAAGCGCTTGAGGCGAAGTCGTATTCCAATCGTCAGGGTGCGTTGGAGTCAAAACGAGGACCTGAGTTTACTTGGGAACGTGAAGACTCAATGCGCGAGAAATACCCGCATCTTTTTCCGGTTACAACTACTACTTAAATTTCGGGAAGAAATTTCTGTAAGTAGGGGAAACTGTAACATTTGCATAAATCGGGTTTCGAAAGCCCACCCAAAATTATCAATCGTGCATTTATTCTTGTCATTCGGTTATTTTCATTATTGTTTAAGAATTTTTTATATAAATAATAATAATTAATGTTTAAAATAATCTGAATAAAATAATATAATATATAATCAATTATATAATAAATATTTAATTCTTAATAGATAATTAAAAAAACGTAATAAAAAAATAATAGGTGAACCGGGAATCGAACCCGGGTCGCCCAGTTACTCACACACCACCAACACCACTAGACCACACACACACATTGTAACAAATCTCGCGCACCATCACTTATATTCGCGTATATACGAGCGGGAAAACCTGCAACTACCCAGGTCTCTACAACGCGCCTTTCCTTTTTCAAATGAACTTTCCGACTTTTGACTTGCGGCTATTCTTGGCAAAATTCAATCGAGTAGCTGTCATCCCCGCAAACGATTGCCAATCTTAGCACGCGGTTTCCTAAATCCGAACCCAAGCACCACTGTATAAATACTGTATGCAGCCCCCCATCCCAATTCGCTCAGTCTTTCAATTTGTTTTCCTCCACTCTATAACCCCCCCCCCTCTGTTCGCCGGAAGCCCTGTTCGCTGGAATACAGCAGGAGCCGAAATTCAGTCACCGCTGATTAAATCAATTCGGTAAAATTGCTTGACACTTTGATATAATATTATCTTAATTATCTCATTTAAATCGTTTAAAGGGAATTTTGAGAATGGTTTTTAGGCGGGTGTTCTGGGTAACAGAGTTTGAATGAAGGAGACGAAGTGGGTTACGGGTTATATGTAATTAAAATCCAAGATTTAACCGGGTTAGACACACAGTCCAGCAGTGGACTGTGTGCAAAACACGGCCTTCACGTCCCTGGTTCGAATCCGGCTCAGGACCGCATAAATACACATAACCGTTTTTATTTTGAATGAACTATATCAGTGGCAGTATGTATACAAATGTAATTAAAACACAAGAGTTATCGGGTTAGAAACCCAGCCCAGTTGGTTGGTCTGGGTGCAAAACACCACCAAGGTCTAGGGTTCGAAACCCTTGATGCGAGTCCGGTTCGATCCAGTATAACTATTTTAAAACTTAATTAAATTTGAATGAACCTAAAATGTATATAAGAATAATTAAAATCCGGAATCTTACGGGTTAGACTCGTAACTCAGTTGGAAGAGTTGCGTGCACACGAACGAGAGGTCGCGAGTTCGAGCCTCACCCACGCATACGAGTCCACTGCTCGGCCGGCCTGACAGACATTGTCAGACTGACAGTTCTTTTTTTTCTTATTTATTATTTTTTCTTAATTACTTATTTATTTATTATTTCATAGTTAGATTAAAAGAAAAGTTTATTTAAAATACCTAAAATACAAAGGTTTAAAATATTAATAAAAATCACAAAAATAAACTAAAAAAATCTAACAAAGGTTTTTAATCAAAAAGTTAGTTTATTTATTTATCAAGTTATCCGTTGTTATTTTAGGTTAGTATTATTTCGTCGGTCAAATTCTCAACTCGTGCGCACTCATCATCAATCAAGACTACGCACCCACTGAGAGCGAATCTCTACAAATTCCCCGTTTTAATCACGTTTTGGGGTATATCATGTGTCGTACCATTCCTTTATTTTATTTAAACACTTGTGCTTATATCATTTTGTGATCAAATGTGAATTGGTTGTTGTGTGGTTTATATGTGGATGAAATTTATCATTTCAGTGCACTCATTTCATTAGGCCCATCAGTTCCTCGTGGGTTACGGGTTGAGCATCAGGTGCCTCATTAGATCGGCTCCGTTTGATTGAGCCTTGATCTCAGATACATCATCATTCATGTCATATATTCATTCAATGTGGTTTGTGATTGGTTACATATATATATTTGCTCACATGTGATTTATGCACAATTTACTTTAATAAACAAAATAAGCAATTATTTAAAATGTTTTACCAAGGTTCACTCGCCAACTTTTGTTGACCCAAAACCTCCTCTGTTTTACACATGATACAGGTGATCAAGTTGAGGAAAGAAACACTTAGGATAGCCTAGAAGAATAAACAAGTTATTGCGTTGGAACAAACATTTAGATTTTTATTGTATTTGTATGAATTTTGTTTGTTGGATATTTAAATTGTAATTTGAATTTAATAAATATGAAACTCCTTAGTAAATATCATGAGCTTTGGTGATAACCCAATCATGCCCCGTCTTTTATTCCGCTGCGAGTCGGGGTGTGACACACTCTCTCTCTCTCTCTAACATCTTGTACCCACCGCCGCATAGCACCACCATCGCCACCATAAACCATCCTCCCACCACCGCATAGCACTACCACCACCATAAACCACCCTCCCTTTTCTCACCCCTTTCTCTATCTATCTGTTCTCCACCAATTTCGAAACCTAAAATCGAAATAACAACAAAACTAACTCTCAAATTCCACTGGATATGAAAACTAAAACAAAATTGAAACACATCACATTCAATTTGTGTCTCCGGCGATGGCTATGGTTTCTAACCATTGGATCTCGTTGTTGGTAGCCATCATCGCTCAAGGCGATGGCTAGGGTTTCTGACCGTCATCATCGTGGGGTATGTGGCGACGGCAGGTGGGTTGTAGTGGTGGGGGGAGGTGCTGGTGGCCGTGGTGGTGATGGTGACTGTGGTCGGGTGGTGGTGATGGCGGCCGGGTGGTGGTTGCAGAGAATAGATTGAGAAAAGGGTGAGGAGCATGTTTACTCCAAAGGTTGCTTGTGTGGTGTTAGAAAGATCAGATGTGGTGGAGATATGTTTAAACCAGGACGCTAACATCCGATCTTTCTGTCGCCGGAGATCACCTCTTCCCGTTGGCAACTACAATGAACGCTTCATCTCCTCCTCTTACTCCAAATGTTGCATAGAATAGATTGAGAAAAGGGTGAGGAGATATATTTTTACCATCTGTTTAATATTCTTGGTGCTGGTGGTGAGGTCAGGTTTTTAGAGAGAGAGAGTTAAGAGAGGGAGAGAGAGTTAAGATCCGATATATTTAGGGAGAATTACGAAATTAGCCAAGAAAAAAGTTAAATTACCAATCTAGTCACCTCATGCATCCTTGGAAGGCCACTCACAGATCCCAAGTCTTCTGATGCGTCTGCATGGCCAAGTATTGCCTCCGCCAATCCCCAACTGACACGTGAAAGACTCATCCCATCCCACACATGAAAGACTCATCCCATGCGTCCGTGGACTCAACCCATGCGTCTGCGGACTCATCCCATACTTGAAAGACTCATCCCATGCGTCCGCGGACTCATCCCATGCGTCTGTGGCCACGTGTCTATTTTTATTGGGTTTCGCCCCAAGGACTCATCCCATGCTTGAAAGACTCATCCCATACATGTGAGTGGCCTTCCAAGGACGCATGAGGTGGCTAGATTGGTAATTTGATTAAAGTCTTGGCTAGATTGGTAATTTTCCCATATATTTATCCTTTTATATATTTTGACTTTTTGATTCTTTGATTTTTTTTATCAAATATAATTTAAAACTTGAGTAAAATTACTAATCTGTCCTGGTTTAACATTAAAGTTTAAGTGAGTTAGGGCTAAAGGACATACTATGTAAGGTTTTGTAAACATAAAGTGTGAATCCTGTCAACTTTAAAGACAAAAGACATACTTTGCAATCAGATGTAAACATAAAGGAAAATTTTTGTAATTTACTCTGAAAATAATGTTTCCTTTCGCCAATCATTGAGAGAAACGCTTTGTCGAGAGGCTACATAATAAAGATTTTAAATCTTTATAATAGTGATTGTTATCTACATAGTATAAATTTATAACTTTTATTTGCATAGAGTTGCTGTAGCTAATGGTTGGTGGTTCTTAAAAAATAAATTAATTTTTTATTTTTAAACTAAACTATTAATACTTTTTCTACTTTTTAACCCTAAACTTTTAATCTTTTATAATTTAACTTCATAATTTTTTTACTTTCAACTTTGGTCTCCTGCTTTTCGTGTTTCGCAAATTTTTCATTTTACATGTCGCTCTAACTTTTGCGAGTTAACACGACGCGACATGTGTGTGTAGTTCAACGTTTTACGCTTCGTTTTATGTTTTGTTCTAAAGTTTGCTAGTTAATACGGCGCAACATGCGTGTGTGGTTCAATGTTATTACATCGTCTATTTTTATCTCGTTTGACATGTTCGTAACAACATACGAGTCCTAGATTGACTTAGTTATTCTTTATTATGTTATACGTTTTGGTCTAATTTCTTTGCATTAACACGTCGTAACTTCAATGTTAGTAACAACTGATAGTAGTGTGACATTGGTGTTACGCCCCGCACAACACGGGGAATTAGGATTAATTTGTGTCAAGAAAGTATTCCAAATATATACTTGTATATGTAAACAGTTGGTTCAATAAAGAATATGAAACATGTGCCTTAAATTGGTCCTAGTTGATTTTTAAATTGAACATGAGAAGCTTCCATGGGGCTCTACCGGTTACTTTGTCAACCTTTCAATCAAATAAAAGGTTGTTGAGTTCATTTTGATATAGCCTATCATTCTTTGATTTTTTTTTATTTTCTTTAAAAGTCTATAATTTTTTATATGACATTATTTTCTTAAAAAGTGCAGCATAAAATCAAATATTTTATCAAATTGAGCATCGCCTTGTTATACTTTTTTAAAGTCGGTAAACTGTGCGTAAATATACTTATACGTAATTATGAAATTGGTGGCATAATTACGATATAGGTTGCATAATTATAAGCAAATGTTACGTAACTATTTTAAACTTGCATAGTCATGTAAAATTTGTGCGTGAGTAATTAACTTTATACATGATTCGTGACAGACAAACTTAATTACCCCTTGTCCATGGACACATGTCACCTCTTGGTGGCTTCGTATCCTTTATATGTATATATCATACAAGTATACATATGTAACTCGCATATACATATAGGTTTCTTTAGCAAAAATAAACAACATATAAAAGGATTAAAAAAATAAAATAAAAAACTTCTTAATTTATAGTTTTTTTTTCGGTTTTTCAGTATCTTTTAAGTTTTCTTACAATCCCTTTTTTGGGTGTACGTACGCACATGCATACATCCTCTTTTGGGTGTACATACATACATGCATACATCAACTTATAATCGACCCGTCAATATCGGCTCCTCTAGCATAATTAATTAACTATGTACAATCTAGGTGAACTTAATAGTATTGATTAAGCCATGTGCTAATTACTATTAGCCATTTCTGATTGATATGAGTCATAACTTCTAATAATAGTCAGATAATATACATGTTATATATATATATATATATATATATATATGGGTCATGTCACGTTCACTTTACACAATCACCTTTCAAATTCTTGGCTTCAAAGCTATGGCAACCGTTGAAGAATTCAGTGAAAGTTACTTGTTGGTTAATGCCAAAGAAGCAAGTCTCTATGACATAGCTTGTTTTTGATCCGTTCGACTAGTTTTTTGAACACTAAAAACTTTTACAACGAACAATCGGAACATGTGGGGCGGTCAGCCTGGGACGATATTCGTCGGCGATTCGTCATATTCGCCTCCATAGTTGCACAAAAGGTTCTTATGTGGGCAGAGAAGCCGCTTGCTGAAATGGGGTCTTTGATAGAGATATGGTTGAATTTTTTATCTAGCAATGGAGGGTTTTTTGGGCTTCTGATCAATCATATACGAGGTTATTTATTTAATTATGTCTTTATATTATTTTTATTTTTATATAAAAGTTTGTGTTTTGGAGCAGGATGGAACCAAGGGGGTCAAAGACCCTACAGTGAACATCTTTTTTTTGGATTTTTATATAAAATCTTAGTAGTTTGAGAAAAAACAAGAATTTAGTTGTAAACATTCTTTTTAACAAAAGTTTGTGTTTTGGAAAAACTAGCTAAAACAACTCAATTTAAGAAGACGTGAGCCAAGCTGGCTCATTTTGTAATTGAGCCAAGCTCGGTTCGGGTCATGGCTCGGCTCGTTGGCTCGTTCTTAGGCCCATTTAACTTCAAGTTAAAGCTCGAGCTGAGACGAGTCTCCTCAATTAATTTCAAGCTTGAGCTCCATCCCAACATGGTTTGATTTGGCTCGACTCGTTTTCAACCCTAGCTGAAACCAATAAGGTCTAGAGGGTCGTTGACCCTAGTAGGCAAAATTTGTTAAATTTTTATTTATAAAATTTTAGTCTATTTAGGAACACGAGTAGCTTTTTTTCAAAAAAGTTTGTGTTATTAGACTTATTAATATATGATTAAATTATTGTACAAATAAGTCTTAACATACAAAATACTTTTAACGTAAAAAGTTAATGAGGTATTTTTTTTCCCATCTTATTAAGCATGTATTTTGATAATAGAATCCAAAAAAAATATTATTTTTACACTATTAGAGTAATTATATAATTTTGTAGAGTAATTATTTTTACATTTTGTAATTAAACATCATTCTTAAGTAGTAGTGAAAAAAATTCAAAAAAAAATCTCTTATTCACTTCTTACGTTTAGCGTATTTTGTATGTTAAGACTCATTTGTATTTGATCTTTACATTATTTATATAAAATAACGGATTTAAAAATAAGATGAGTTTGACCTTTAGTTCTAACCGGTAAAAAAAGATTACGGTTCCGACGCAGTTTTAGAGTATTAGACGAGCATTGTTTGGATGGTTTTGATTTGGGTATTGGTTGGATTGCAGGGAAGGTGGTGAAGCCTGATGAATTGCCGGAAAAGTTTGTGTCTTTCATCGGAGAACTTGACCAGCGATTGAGACTCGATGCAAGTATTAAAAAAGGCGACGGAAGATATAATTCGTCGCTAGCAATGATGGCTGCAAAGTTATCATATGAAAACGAGGCTTTTGTGGAAGCTGCTATACAAGAACAACTGAAGGTGAGTTGCTATCAGGAATGTTAAACATGTTGATATTTGATAGATCTCTCATAAAAATATAATTTTCTTTTATAACTACCATATAGAAAATCTTAATATTTTTTTGTTTGCTCATAATTGCTATATGATAGATCTCTCATAAAAATATAATTTTCTTTTACAACTATCATATAGAAAATCTTAATATTCTTTTGTTTTCCTACAAACGTGCTCTAAATTAGGAGAACCAATGTTTTAAATACTGGTTAAACCGGATGCTCGATACTTGGTCGGCACGAATCATACTGGTAAACTAAGGAAACGACAAAGAAGTTGTACCGCCGGTAAATTGGGTTATACCGGTACCGGTTCATACCTGGCCAAAGGTCAAAATTTTGAAGTTTTAAGTTTTAGGTGCCTAAAAAAGCGACTATTTACTTTCTTAATTAAAGTGTAAAACTTGGCGCCAACAATTGGCAATTCACATCGATCAAACTTCTTTCTCACTCAAAGATAGAAAATCATTGGATTTTTCAAATTAAGTTCCTCCCAGGTTTACCTTCTTTTGACGTTTGTTCAATCATTTATGTTGGTAATTGTTATAGTGTTTGCTAATTACTATATAATGGGTATTTAATCATGAACTTTTGGATAATTTTTTTTATTATGGATTAACTTTTGGAATATTTTTTGTTATGGCATAATATAGTTTTGGATTATTTTTTAGGTTGAAATTATATTTTATGGATTTATAGAGTTAATTAGTTAACACGGTTGAACCGCCCGATACAACTCGGTTCATTCGGTTGAACCATAAACATTGAGTAGAACTATTTGTTTAATGCTATAGGAAACAAAGATGTAATTATAAGTAATATTTACTTAAAGTAAGGACTTCCTACCCATATTAACAATTACACGCCTATTATTTTTAGATTAATCCACTAATTTTGTAACTTCTTTCTTTTTTTGGTATTTTTCCTCAGATGGTGTTTATAGGCTTCTACAAATTTTGGAACGGTAAGTTATTTTAAATGTGTTATATCAAGCTGATTTCTTGTTTTCATAACATAATATTATACATTATGTTATACATATGAATTATATGAAACATATGGACATACGATCATAAAGTTACATTTTATATATAACATTTAAAATGTTATAAAATTTAAGAATAAAATACAAATACTGTTTACCAAGTATATTGTTACGAAATAAATAGTTAGTATATCTAATAAGTATCAAAGGGTTGTTGATAGAGCCTAGCCTCCTTGCAGAGGTGTCAGACTCTATTATGAGCCTACCTGGGTTTTCGTCTCATCGTGTGTTACGCCAAAGAGTTCTGTTCTTGTGGTGACACAACGACTGTCAAGTGGCAGCCGGCAGTATGGTTTCCCGGGGGGAACGCCCAAGCCAAACTCTGAAGCCAGCGTGGAACCGGTTAAGACAACATAATCTGGCCAAAGTGAGGTAACAGGGCTCAAAGAGTACAATAGCCTAATGCAAGAAATTCTCTGTACCAAAAAAAAATCGAAGGGTTGTTGAGGGGGTATTATTGTAACGACAAATAATGACAACGACTTAATAAGTCATTGGAAAGTAGGTTGATAGCACTTAATCATCTAGTACTTATGTACTAAGAGTGCATGATTGATAGCATTAAATCATCTAGTACTTATGTACCAAGAGTGCAACTATAATTAAGAGACGTATATTCGAACAGAAAATTACTCGGGTTGATACTAAATGTAACACCCTTTATGTCGTGTGCGTCTCTTCTACGGGTAAAAAAGGGTATGAAAAACACCGAATTAACCGACCCATAACCGATAAAATGAATCGAGAAAACCGAACCCAATAAAAAACTGGTAGGTCGGTTAGTTGTTTTTCTAAAAACCGAAAGTAGCTGGTTAGTTATGGTTACCAATGTTTCCAGCCAACCGACAATGTAGTAAAATCTTTGTCGGATCTTGGACTTTTCACTATTTTTTCAATATTTGATTTTTTTTATCGATTGTTTGTCTGTTAGAATATATGGGTTATATTATAACGTTTTAGTTGAATGTTTGTTTGAAACTTTATAATAAATGTTATCATTTTGTTTAAATATTAAGTAATAATCAGTATTAGTGTTATGGATTATATGTATTTTTAAAACTATATAATATAGTAATATATAGAAATGTGTAATAACAAATTATATTATGGTAAAAAAAATATTGAGCTTTTTAGCTAGGCTTAAATTTACGGTAAACCGACCCAATAACCTTCAAAACCGATTAATCAAAACCGCCATAACCGATCAGTTATGGTTATGGCTATCCATTAACCGACATCGTAGTTATGGTTATGGTTTGAGTCAAAACCGGCCCAAACTGACCCATGCACATCCCTAGGTAGAGATGAATACGTTTAACACAACTCATTGCTCACTTTCTCTCCTAAGAATTCTTCTCTTATTATTAAGTTCTATCATAGATCCGTCCTAGGTTATCATGTGATGATCTAGGTTATACAAATGGCCAACTTTGATTCTATTTTGACTTGATTATGATATCCAGATTACCAAAATCAGTTCACAACAAATGCAACAATGTTTCAAGATACATTAGATCCCAACTTGATAGTAGTAGCATTTAGAGGAACCAGCCCGTTCAACGCAAGAGACTGGATGACAGATTTCGACATCTCATGGTACGAGCTCAAAGATGAAAACAACTCCAAAACCATTGGTCGAATCCATGGTGGGTTCATGAAAGCGCTCGGTTTACAAAAGACCAAAGGTTGGCCAAAAGAACTCGAACCACCACCAAATGCAACCGAGGAGCACCCTTTTGCTTATTACAAGATTAGAGAAATGCTCAAGGAGATCTTAGAAAAGAATACAAATGCAAAGTTTATAGTGACGGGCCATAGTTTAGGAGGGGCGTTAGCAATTTTGTTCGCGGGGGTGTTAGGGTTACATGAGGAGACATGGTTGTTGAAGAGATTAGAAGGGGTATACACTTTTGGTCAACCAAGAGTAGGGGATGAGAGTTTTGGGAGATACATGATGAAGATGATGGAAGATCAAGATGTAAGGTATTTTAGGTATGTATATGGCAATGATATAGTGGCTAGATTGCCTTTTGATGATAAATCTCTATTCTTTAAGCACTTTGGGACAACTCTATACTTCAACAGCTTCTACTACGGCAAGGTATATATAAACTTTTGACAACATTCAACTCGTCTGACTCATTTGACGTGTTTTTATCTTAGCTTACTTTTAGTTAATCTGTTTGACTCATTAGAGATTAACATAAACCAAAACTTACTCGTATTTTACACTTTGATCAACATAAAGTTCTATGCGTTTGTGAGTTCATGTTCTTATGACAAATCTTTGGACCTAAACTCAGGTTATGGAGGAAGAACCAAACAAGAACTACTTCTCGATAGTGTGGACAATACCCAAGTACATCAACGCGTTTTGGGAGGTAATTAGGAGTTTCATTTTGCCGTACTGGAAGGGTAAAGAGTACAAGGAATCACATGTTGAAACATTGATGCGGATGGTTGGAATGATAATTCCAGGATTACCAGCTCATGGTCCGAAAGACTATGTTGATGTCACTAGACTAGGTACTGAACTTGTACCAACCATCAACGAATAAGTTAGTATATAAGATAGGATTATTGTAAAACTGATTTGACCCTAAACCGTAAACCAGAAATTCATGATTTGAGCCTAAACAGTAAAATAATTAATATTCATTTTCAAAACTCATGTTTGACTAGAGAAATTTCTTGATTTAACGCGGTTTACAAACGGAGTAAAGACAAACTAAATCTTCAAAGCTCGAAAAACTTCGAATTTGAAGCCTTGGATGTCAAATGTTTGGTGAAGGTAACAATAACACCAACTAAAATCATTAAAACTCGAAAAAGTTTGAATTTGAAGCCTTTGATGATGGAGATGGATGTTTGGTGAAGGTCATTCACGATAATGTATGCCAACCCCACTAAAGTCCTTTATGCAGGTTGCTTGCTGGCGGGAGCTTCCAATAATACAAATTTATGTATATATGTGATGATACTTGTAAGATTGGCAAATCTACATGGTGGGGTGGAACCTACTTTTTTTTTTAACCAAAATTCCAATATAAACTTTCTCACGGTTCATGAAAATAATATATTTTTAGAACTAGTTATGGATTGACGGCTTGAATTGATGAACCCAAAGACAACCTCTATATTTATTCATGTCAAATACATCAACCCCAACATGAATACACTTAAAATCATGGAACTCGAACAGCTTAACATGATATGTTTAACCCATTTATCTAAACGAGTCAACTGGCCAATGAGTTGGCAGGTTGACCTTTTTATGTATTTACTCTAGTTCTAAAAGAATTAAAGAGGTGACCTTTTTAATTAAATAGGTTAACCTAAACACTATCTGTTTATTAATGGTTGGAAATGACAACCCAAACCTGATTGGTTGATTATTTTCATGTTGTGTTAATGGTCAGGAATGGTCATCTCAATTTCTGATCTTGTATTCAGGGCGAAGCTTTATTGGGGCCAGGGATGCCCTGCCCCCACTGATTTTTCGCATGTAGTGTTAATTTTACCGAAAGTTTCCGAATTTTTTTGTGGTGTATAATATTGGATTTTAAGAGTCCGGCCCCACTGATTTGGATTTTGAGAGTCCGCCTCCCGCTAAGTTTTGCATTCAAGCTCTGTCACTGCTTGTATTAGCCATAATGAAAACGACTAGTAATGAAGAAAAGATTAGATCCTATATGGAATATTGGAAAATGGGATGTGTATTCAAGACACATGATTTATTAGTGTTCGAAACTAGAACTTGATTAGATTATAACAAATACAGATAACTTGATTAGATTAAAACAAATACAGATAGTTTGTCAAAAAGCAGGGCACGTAAAGCAGCCGGTCAAGAAACGTACATGGCAAGTCTTGATGAGCGACACGGTCTTGTGTGAAGATTTAGCAATTCGGTCTGGCTGGTTAGATGATACGGATTCTCTCATTTCGTGAGCCTTCTTCTGAGCTGACTGTAGTTTATGGATAATCCTGTCCATTGATGACGACCTATTTTTTTCCAATTTCATCTAAACAAAAAAAATCTAGAGTAAGAACCGATTCCCTTGATCTTAATACGCATGCAAAGGAATCGTAGAGGTGGCAATTTTGATGCATTTACTTATAAACAGGTCAAACCAAATAAAATGGCTAAAAGGAAACGCGTCAAAGTGTCAAACCAAAAAAAAACATAATTCAAGTAAGAACAGACTCCCTTGATATTTATAAACCAATACGGTCCCTATGCATACTAAAGATTAAAGGTGGCAATTTTGATACAATTACTTATAAACGGGTCCAACCAAAAAAAATGGCTAAAAGAAACGGGTCCAACCCAAAAAATTGGCTAAAAGGAAACAGGTCAAATGGGTCAAACCAAAAAAATAACTCAAGTAAGAACCGACTCCCTTGACATTTAAAAATCAATATGACCCTATGCATGCTCACGAATTTTAAAGGTTGTCATTTAGATACATTTACTTATAAGTGGGTCAATCCAAAAAAATGGCTAAAAAGAAACGGGTCAAATAGGGTGAAAGTCGGCTGAATTGTGCTATTAATGCTCATAGCCTCCTAAATCATTTTGTTTTAAAACTAGATCATTATGGTAATAAATCACTTTTTAATTATACTTAACGTGTCAACTATTTATTATAAAAATGGACAAAAACTCGTTGTCAAAAATGAAGAGATCTTAAAGAACTGCCTTAAATTGCAAAATGTGTCCACCTAAATTATGGAAGTTCTATTTATTTCCAAATAAAGAGTAAAGTACACGGACAATCCCTATGGTTTTCCAAAATTTTGGATTTGGTCCCTAGGTTTCCAAAAGTACACAGATGATCCCGGTGGTTTACACTTTGTAACGCATTTAGTCCCCAACTTCTGCCAAAAGTACATTTCTGGTCTTTTGGTCTCTGTGTTTGCACTTTGTAACACATTTATTCTCTAACTTGAACCTCCTTAAACCTTTAGATGGACCCACATGGACCATCCGTGTACTTTTGGAAACCAGGGACCAAATCCAAGATTATGGAAAACCACAGGGACTATCCGTGTACTTTAGTCTAAAACAAAATAGTATATGCAGGAAAGATGGAAGGAACCTCGAGTTTCCTAATCGCAGCATCTGCTTTCGCCTTTTGCAGGTTCTCCCAAGCAGTAATTTTAGCTTCCTCCCTCTGAACCTTCGAGAGGCTCTTTATCATCTCCGAACCTTCCTCTTTCCAGTCAACTACAATGTTTGACCCCTTACCTGAACTTTGACCTCTACTTTTCTTAATGTATGGAGTCAAAGTGACCTGATCATCCACTTGTACATCTCTGATATCTGATTTAGAAGAACAAACATGCTGCGTATATATGGCCAGGATAGAGCTAGAGGTACTTTTTCTTGGAGACGAACAGGGACTACTCTCGGGGCTCATTTGGGTTGCCATATCTCTCCTTGATACATCACGAGACACGTTGGTTGCAGCGTCTATTGAACCACCATTTTTTTCATCTGGATTGTGATGGAAAAACGATAAAACTCAGAATTATAACATGATACACCACAAGATCGTATCTAACTGTTATGTGAATCACAATGTTTGTATAAGAGTTTAATTACGTTTTTCGTCCCCGTGGTTTGTTAATTACGTTTAAAAACTGCCAAAACAGTACCAGTAGTTTCACTTTCGTAACAATTCCATCCAATTTACCGTTAAGTTTTTGGTGAAAAGACTAAAATACCCCTATGTTAAAAAAAACTACAAAAGTGTGTTTGTGAGAGAGAGAGGTGGTGTTTTAGTCTTTTAACCAAAAACTAAACGGTAAATTTGATGGGGTTAACGGAGGTGGACTATAATTATTAGAAAAGTGAAATACTGGTACTATTTTAGCAATTTTTAAACTAATGGACTGTAATGGTTATTTTCAACAAACCACAAGGACGGAAAACGTAATTAACTCTTTGTAAAATAATGAAATGACGGCCCGCGGAGTGGGATACTGATTTACCTTGTGTAATCCGCAACTGTGAATGACCCAGCAATTCAGAGCAGCCGTGTATGCTGACTGACCTTTCAATACAATGACCCATTAGCGAAGACAAGTTCACGTTATTATCACGCCCACATTGGTACTGAATCAACGAATTATAGTCCACATTAACTCCGGTTAAAAGTGGTGATTCAGTAACATTAGCCACTGCATGAGAGTACATGGAGTAGCATGCAGCACCATGAGGTCCAAGCAGTCCACTCTTTGACTTTGGTCGATTTTGTTGCTGAACCGAAGGCTTCAAACCATTGTCTCCTGCAACGGGACTAACTATCCACCTCTCCGCATCTTCCCATTTGGAAGGCAACGTCTTTCCGTTATTATACGGCATTGATGTGCTCCGGTTAGTACTTGTATGCAACGGCACGCGTTCCGAACTCCAACCTTTCTGAACCCCAATGGTTGCAAGATGATAGTTTGGTGTCCCCGGGCTTGGAAACGCGCCTCTTCTTCGAGGGGTTTTCACTGTTGATCCTAATCGCGGCGAAGAGCTCGTGACGTTCATGGTTTGACTGTTCAGATCCAAACTTGCGGGTCTTCTCCGATCAGATTTCCGTAGCAGAATTTCAGATCTTAACTTCCGCTTTTCACATTCTAATCAAACAACAAGATTCACATTCGGTCAAAGTGAAAGTCAAAATCAAAACTAATAATCAAAAAATAATTGGTACCTTTATAAGGGAAAGAGCTTCTTGCTGAGCAAACTGTTTGATTCTCTGCATCGGTTTCTTCATCAAGGTATTCCTTTATAGCTGCATTCAATTTGAAACTAGAGTTCACCTATAAACTTTGAATTCCTTTACAACAAACAACTTTTACTCTTTTAGGTTTTAGCCTTCAATTTCACTTTAATTACAACAGTATGAATTAGGAACCTCAATTATACCTTCCACTTTGTCCACCTTCTTCCCTATCACGTAGGGACCACCATTGTTACGTACTGTGGATTTCCTTTTTGGATCTGAACCTCTTTCGGACGACGAATGCTGCATATAAATTAAAAAATACGTTTAACAACGAATGTTTTACAGAGGATAAATTCGATATAAAATCAACCCTAGGTTTTTTGATACTAAAACAATTTCATAAGGTACCAATATTCTTCACTGAACATCAATCAAATCAAGTCAAATCTAAATTCATCAGAATTAGAAATGCGTTAAACAACAAACGATCCGCAGAGGACGAATTCGGAATCAAATCTAAATCAGATTCATAAGGTACACAAATTCGTCACTGAACATCAGTCTAATTAAGTCCATTCCAAACTCATCAGTGTTCGAAATGTGTTTAACAACAAACGATTCGCAGAGGACGTATTTCGGTATTCGAACTCAAATTAACACTAGGTTTGCTGATACTAAAACAATTTCATAATGTACCAAAATTCTTCACTGAACATCAACCAAATCAATCAGAATCAGAAATGTATTTAACAACATTCTATTCGCAGAGGACGAATTCGGAATCAAATAAACCCTAGTTTTTTGCTGATAATCAAATTCATAAGGTATAGTTCACTGAACATCAATCAAAATATCACATCACATCAAATCAAATCAATTCTGAATTAATGAGAATCACAAATGTAATTAACAACAAACGATCCACAAATGACGAACTCGTAATCAGATAACGATAAACCCTAGGTTCGCTAACACTAACTCAGATTCATACATTACCAAAACTCTCCACTGAACATCAATCAAAACATCAAATCTATCCAATTCTCACACGCACATTCGAACAAAAAAAAGTTACCGGTAATATATCGGAGACTCGAGACTCGTGATCGAGAACATCTGATGCAGATGAACAACGTTCAATGCTAGCAGAACCGGAAGCCGAAGATGAAAACAGACTGAATACTGCAGAGTCAGGACTAGCATCTCCGGCGGTTGGTCCGCCGTAGGTTGATCGTAAACGGCGGTTACGGTGATCGTGAAATGGTAACTCCGGCATTGTTAGTTATGAGTGTGAATTGTTGAGGATTGTTTGAGGAATATTAAAAAATAGTGAGTGAAGATGAAGAGTGAAGAGAATCCAATAACATTGGGAAATTGGAAAGATGGCGTAAGTGGAAGAGAAATGGTGACACGAAGATCGGTGGAGGGAGGAGGAAAGAGACAAGAACGATAATGGTGGGTGATTTCACTGTTTTGTTTAAACCGGAAGTTGCTACACTTTGACCGTTGTGTTGACCTCCCCTTTGTTTGACAAATTTTGATGGGTTAAATGTCGATTTAGTCGACGTTATTTGGTAAATTTCGTCAGTTTAGTAGAAATGTTTTATTTTTTTTTATGGGTTTAAAAAGGTTTTATCGTTGTTATTTTAGTTCACTGTGTTAACTTCATCCATTATTCTATTAAGGAGAAGGGCAATTTGGTCATTTTATATTGCCGAATTGTTCTTCTAGTTAGCATAATTACATATAAAATGACTGAATTGTCCTTCTCATTAACAGAAAAAATGGATGGAGTTAACTCGCTGGACTAAAATGGCAACGGTGAAACTTTTTTGGACTCAAAGGGGAAAAATGAAATATTTGGACTAAATTGGCAAAATGGACCAAACCACAGGGACTAAAATGGCATTTAACTCAATTTTGAATATGACATTTTCTTGGCAAATTTGGATCATGACAGACCACTGAAATATTGTTGTGTCACTAGCAGAATCACATGATCATATTCATCTACACTATGCTACAATGTCTATACACCAATTTACGACGAAACCCAATAAATCTGGAAAAAACACCCTTGTGGGAATGAAACTATGACCTAATTGTCCCTAAGCTTTATCTCACCCCTAAGATGCCACTAGGCTATAATGCCATGGACAAATATGACACTTTTACAAATTGTTTTTTGAGTCGAACAATTACGCTTTTAAATAATAATAAAACAAAGCGGGTTGGTTTCGAATTCTGCACACTACATGTATAGCACTATTTAAGAGTGGGTTAGTTTATCGTTTAAAATGTATAGCACTATTTAGAGTGGGTTAGTTTATCGTTTAAAAAAGAAGATTAAATAGCTGGTTTAGCGGTTTGAGCAGTTATATTTTTGTTTTTGTTTTTTTTATAATTGTTGGTTTGTATTAAAATTTATATAATGATATAGATAGTTGGTAACCCGGTCAGCGGTCGCTAATAATGGCTTCAGGGTCTCTTGTCATATTTATCCGTTATCATATCTGATTGCATATATGTATGGATTCTTTTATCACAGGATTTTAAACTATGATTAAGTTATAACATGAAATATTAAGATTATATGGTTTTAAATTTTTTTGGTTAGCAAAGTATAAAAATCTTTTGTACTGCCTCCACACGAGTTGTCTCGCTGAAGTAACAACCGGATGAAAACCGGGGTGCGGCTCAAGATCGAACCTCTCTCGGTGGGTTTGTCACCATCATTGCCTAACATCCACCCCAATATGACACAAGTAGGAATTGAACTTGAGCCTTCAATAGAAAACCTAAGTCTTTTACCACTAGACCACAAGTGGGAGATTACTTATCTGCTTGTTAGCTTACACTATATGATCTCTAAGTCTCCAACTAATGTTGGCAACTTGCATAGTCATTTAGTTCTTTAAATGTTGGGTGTTAAATTTTCATTAAATTATGCATGTGTGAGTCATGTGTCAATAGGTGTAAATATTCAAGTCTTATTTATTATTTTAAAATATATATGATTGTTTTTTTATCTTGATATTTATCATTCTTCCCACTAATAAAAACTCGGATATCATGAAAATAGACCCACAAATTAGAGTAGTGATGATAAACAAAAATAGTACTAAAAAGTTACAATAATTAAAGTAATCTTCTTTTCTAAGAAAATATTACATGTCACATAGCCAAATGAACCTATGTTGGTGCGAGCAACCTTCAACACAAAGATGATTTATGATGAAAGGATCATGGATAAATCTTGAAATTTGACCACTTAACAAACATTAATCTCAATTGCTTTCTTGGTTTACGCTAAAAGCTCAAACTCGATATAAGCTTAGCTCATTTGATAAATGGGTGTTAGACATAATGTGTCAACCTATTAATTCATTTAACACGATTAGTAAAGTAATTATGTGTGTCATAAATGGGGGGTCGAACCCATGTATACATGTTTTTAGCTATGTCATGTAATCTTGATTTGTTTATGACCCGAAACCTATAACCCCAAACTCAAACTCAAATCCATTTAATTTTTTTAGGATCGGGTTCTCACCTTCTTCTTTGCTTAATCTGACATGAAGTTCTTCCAAATGTATGAACTTAAATGTTTTATATAAAGTTATTCCAAATATATGAACTTAAACGTTTTTATAAAGTTCTTCCAAATAACTTAAATGTCTTTTTATAAAATTTGCCGCAGTTTAGAAAAGGTTGTCACTCCCACCCACCTCCGATCATCACCCAAGCGGTGATGGATAAACAAAGAGTCACACAGGTAACTTTGATTTTCTCTTTACTTGATCTTGATTAGTGTAGTTACTTGAAATTGAACACGATTTCAAGTTGATTTTGAACATTTGTAGCTAGAATTAGGGTCAACGGCACCCTAACGCACCTCGTATTGCACTTGAAGGTGCTTGTGAAATTCTTAAACAGCATGAACTTTGAATTCCGCCTTGCACGAGGCAGGGAAGATAGGTCCAACAGATATGGTCGACTGGGGTGGATGATTTTGTATGATTTGACGTCTAATTATGCTAAAACTAACATTTGATCACGGTGTTCAAGATCTAGGTTTATTTGTGGATCATTATTTTGTAAAATGTATATCGTTGTAAATGGTTTAAATGATCATGAAAAGTTACGTTGTATAAGGTTCTAATGTCGGGTCAAATGGTTTGGTTGGTTTAAGGTATACGGTTATACATGGTTCGAAGGTCAGGACAAATTGTTTTATTCTAATGTCGGGTCTTGTGTTGGTTTCATGGCCGATTCTGTTGGTGTATATATTGTTGGTTCTATGTTGATTCAAATGGTTGGTTCTATGTTGACTCTATGTTGATTCGAATACTCACGTTCTCGCTCAAACCATAAAAAGACCAAAGATCAACAATTCTTGTCCACCCATTTTAATTATTAGTTTTTCCTCATAAGTAAATTGTTAGTTTCGTGGTTGGTTCTATGTTGATTTCATGGCCGATTCTACGTTGGTTGGGTATGGGTAATCAAAGCCGGTTCTATGTTGATTGGGTAATCAACCTATGGTTTTGTCTATGTGACTTGCGTAATTAAGCCATGGATTAATGGCCAATTCATAACGCATGGTTAGGGAAGAAAGTTGTAAAATTAAATGTTTGGAAAAATATTAAAAGCACAGGGACGCATATCGCAATAATAAAAGGGCAGTTTCGTCTTTTCGCCAATATTTAAAATGAAATCTTACAGCTGTATATTACCAGTGAAATGAATATATTACCAGGTATAATGATTCTAACATATTTTATTTTTTTTTTCAATCTTTTGTGTTTGTAACTTTACCTGCAGGCATGTTTTACCATGTTTAGGCAGAGGTTGAAGGTCAAAAAGTCAGCAAGTCATGCCTGAAGATGTGGATTATTTAAAAGATTATGCGTGCCTTGTTGGAGTTTTATGAGCTTTGTGATTAATAATCCAAGTTTCATACTTTGTTTATATATTTTTACCTGCTACTTTTATATAAATTTAATTATTCATGTATCAATACGCGATAACCAAATCTAGAATTTTAAAACGCGGTCCCAAACAACTTGTTAATGAGCCAAAAGAGAGGCTGTCACAGCAGATGTTTTCCTCAATGCAAAACTGGTTCTTGGGTGCATAACGAAAGCACAAAAGTCTTCGTCTTAACGAAGATCAAATAAAAACAATATGTTCAATGAGAAACTTCTAAAACCTCAACTAAAACAGTGAAGAATGTGATGCATGTTACAGTAACTCCAGCAAATATTATTATGCGGAACAGAAAAAAAAAGACACTATAAATCGACTTACGTTTCATTAAGCTGCAACCGATGCTTGTTTCTTCACTTTCTTGCCACCTGTCCCGTTGATCAACCTCGATAGAATATCGGCCTGTTTTGTATTCCCTTGTTCGTTAAGAATCTTGATCAACTCCCCCTCACCCGCTGCTTTTATCCGTAACGCCCCCTTTTTCTTTAATTTTATATAAAATCGAGTACGCGTCTTTCCCGCAGCTAATAACGTATCCAAAACCTTATCGTAACTTGAGAAGTCTGCGGTATAATCTCGCGCCAACACATAATCCAACAGTTTCACAGCAGCAATCGTCTTTCCTTTTTCACATACAACCGATAACAAATGGTCAAAATCAGGGTCAAAACCGACATTCATCATCAAGTCAATTCTTCCTAACGGTCCTCAACATGACCCCTTAATAAAAGGGCTTCCAAGATTTTCGAAACCAAATCTTTGTGCTCTTTTAAACCCTTTACGATCATGATTTTCATCACCCGACTCGCGGTTTGTACCCTTCCGTCTTCAAACAAACTTCCCATTACCGACCCGTAAAGAGATGAATCCGGGTTATGCCCGGTTTCGATCATGCAATCGAATGCTGTTTTAGCATCAGCTGGCTCGTTTTTCTTCAAGCAACTCTCGATTAGCGACTTGTAAGAAGCTTCTTCGCACGGGACGTTTTTCCTCATCATGATTTTTAGAATTTCGAAACCCGAATCGGGTGAGCCTTCGGTTGAATGACCCTGTATTAAACGATTAAATCCAACCGGATCCAAAACGCCTAATTTCATCAACTGGCGGAATAACGTTTCGGCTTTATTCGTCATACCGTTGTTACATAAATATTCGATCATCGGGTTACATGTAGTTGATTCGAGCCCAAACTTACCCTTAGTGTTCAACACGGCTCCGTTTTCTATAAGTTGATCTAATAACTTAACAGCCTCATCGTAAACGCCGTTTTTGCAAAGATTTCGATTATAACACCGTAATGTCCAGCTTCAGGAGTGACGTTTAATCGCATCATGACACGTCTGCAGCTGCCTCGAGATTACCCGTTACACTGACCGGAAACGGGAAATCAACTGTAAAAAGACCGAATTGTCCTTCGGAGCGATATGACGGTGCACCATTTCCTTCACAATCGAATGTGCATCAGCCATTTTATCCGCATCACAAAGCCCGGGTAACAAAGCCGAATACGTAAATCATTCGGTTTCATACCGAAACCTTTCATTTCTTGAAACAATCTTAACCCATCGTCAACTCTACCAACGTTAACATACCCTTTAATCATGGTGGTGTAAGTAATAACAGTCGGTTCGATATTCTTTCCTTTCATTTCAACAAACAACCTCTCACACTCGTCTATCTTTTTCACCCGATTAAACCCGTTAATCATCGTATTGTACGTAACAACATCCGGCAAAATCTCTCGACCTTTCATATCTTCAAAAAACCTATTCGCAGTCGAAACCCTCCCAAATCATAAGATTATACGTATGTCGACTCGGGTTTATCCCTTCACTCAACATCTTATTAAAGTAGCGTTTCGCCATCATATACCTCCCTCGTCTCGTAATCACCTTAAACAAAACATCATACGACTTTATCGTTCTCGCCACACCCAATTCCTCCACACTCGTAAAAATCTTAACACTTTCTTGAACAATACCCGATTTCCCGTAGCTATCGATCAAAACGATAAACAAATCCTCATCCCTTTTGATCCCCTTTTTCGATATATCTAACAAAATGCACCTAGCATGATTCAACTTTGCAGCCTTGCCCAATATATCTATAATCTTATAATGCGTTTCGCGGTCGTGTTTAAACAAACCGGACCACTCGACCCATCGAAAGAAGTGCAAAGCATGATCAGGGTTTCTAGCACCATGTAAGACATTATAAACAAGATTATGATCAAACACAGGAACCAGGTATATTTTCGGTATCGATTCAGTACCGACTTTTAACATTTTTGGTACCGGTTCGGTACCAATCGAGTCTGGTCCGGTACCGGTATTTACCGGTTCGGTGCGGTACCAGTACTTTCGGTTCTGGCACCGGTTCGATACCGGACGGTATTGAGCTCATCCCTAACAAAAAGGGGGTGAGTGTTTGAGGGCTAGGGTCTTAGAACGATTACTGAGTCGACTCGGTACTGACTCGAGTGGTGAAGTATCAAAAAAAGTGTTTTTTTTTAACTTCATTTTTAAGTTAGCAGTGCAAAATAATGTTTCATTACGTAAGTTTTTTGAGGGTTGATGTCTTGAAATTGTTTCACTCGAAGACGATTAACTTGTAAATAGTTAATACATCTATAGTGTAATTCGATTGGTTTATATAAATAGGTTAACCGGTTTTAGATTGTTGTAATCAAGTTGTAAATAGATTTAACGGTGTAAAAAGATTAGTATAAAGTTGTAAACAACAAGAGACTTTTTTGCATATTGAAAAGTGAAGCTTTCTTTGTGTAAAGATGATATATTTGTTAAGGATCAAAACACCCTAGCTTTTATGTTAAGAATATTCCATACTTTTGATTCATCTCAAGCTTATTGTTCCTAATTAGGTAGTATATTTGTTAAGGTTTGACTGGGTAAGAGACTTTGAACTGGTAAGAATACGCAGATGTGGTGGTGATTGTTGGTGTAGGAAGTGATGGTGGGTTGAGGAGGTGGTGCGTGAGTGATCAAGTGAGTCTAATGAACACATGTGAAGAGACAAAAGGATAAAATTTTCATTTAGCTTCGTTATGAAACTTAGTAGGTAGCCTCTTATGAAATCAATAAGAACCTACCAAGTAGCCCTTAAACTCTGGAATTATTCTAGCCCTATATTTGATGAAAAAAGATATTCACACCCATATAAATGGATCCAATAAACTGGAATTGATTTTTCACCAGAAGTTTTACCCCTTCTTATAGCAGGCAGGACGGAATCCACAAACTGCTGTTTTTTTTCTTGGGCTATGATTATATCACCAATAGACCCGGGTCCACACAGTTGTACAAAAATTACTAGTATATACCTATATATGATATGTTTGTACACACTTGCAAGCCAAGTCAAGCTTGGATTTCGACTCGTTTATTATACAAGCTTCAACTTTGACTCAAGCTTGTCTAAGGTCACCTCAAGTTTAGAATTTGGCAAATCCACCTCCCATAGCTCATGGACGGCTTGGCTTGTTTACACATTAGGGTTGACGAAATGAAATAGGCGAGTGGATTTTGTGATAAGTTAACACGGGTGAAATTTTAGTGTGGGTCGAGCCACATCTCAAAACAAATATCCAAACTGCTGAACACCCCTACTTTTATCTATTTTCTGAATTGTTGAAATAACTAAATGTGAATCAAAACTAAAATAACTAATCTTTCTTCATTATTAAAGCTATTTGGAAGTTCTTTACATTTAACTTTGTTATGGTTTACTTTCCATCCATTTGATCCAATTCTTTTCGATTAAACCCTTTTTCAGCTTAATCCAAGTGAAAATCAACCCATCTATCTAGTGGCCTGTTTGAAAGATCGTTACAAGTAGGATGTTGATGCCCTTGGACTATTGCATTGCATGCATAGTTGTTTAACAAATGTTATATGCATTAGAGCATTCATAATGAATTTGTTATTCATATCCATATATTTTCATTAAAAACAACCATTTTTTTTCTCTCTTCTTTTCAATTAAATAATATATTTTATACCTTTATTATTACTTTTTCCCTCTCCTTCACGCACAACCATTTCTAAAAATATTAAAAAATTTATACAGTTTTCTCTCTCTAGATTTTTTTCCCCGTATATTTACAAATGAACAGTAACTTTCCCATATATTTTCTCTCTCATCCACTCACACTCACTCAAAACCATTCCTTATAATATAACTACACTCCCTCACATATTTTTAAGGATTTCATTGTATATGCTAACACATGTCCATTTTTTTCTATCGTAGACTACACGTACTCGGTTAATGCCCCACGTCACATCACCTTCTTACTTTCTTAGGGCACCAAACACCACGTCATGGGCGTCTAGGGCTCCCCGTGAGTGACGTAATGGACATGAGAGTGGAGGTGAGCATGTGGACCCCTGTGTTAGCCCATAGGTTAATGTGAACCCTCCAAATAGAAGGGCGGCGTCACACCACAACGTTTAATCCTAGATTTGTCATGCATGCATTATAAAATTATATCGCAAAACACGTACACTATAGTTTTAGCAGCCTACCAATATTAGGTGAGACAAAAAGATAAGAGAACATATATCCGAGCTCTGAATAGTTGACCTAGGTGTGGTAATGGGTCATTATAAGAAGTTAAACTTGTTATCGTAAAGATAATTTGTTTATGAAACCTCAGTTAGGTCATCTAACCTCAAAGAAAAAATTTAAGGGGCCCATTCATATCTGGCCTAATTAAACGACGGCTTGAATATGAAAATAATAAACTAATTGTAGCGTATTATAATGTATTTTTTAATATATAAACATCTTTAGATTTAAATGAAAAACTAAACTAACTAACTGAAGGGATATGGTCCAGAATGACATGTGCGGGCGCGCACCCATACCACCAAAACTGCACCGTCAGGACAAATCATGACAAGATCCAGGCAATCAATCTGGTGACAACAAGTATATTCCCGACTCTCTCTCTCTCTCTCACCATCCCTTCCCGTTCCATAAACAACAGCGCCTGATCTTGCGATCCAAAATGCTTTCTAACTCGTTTACGATCCACACATCATGTTCAAGCCTTTGGTCTTGTACAATGAGTGTATGCTAATTTGCATTGTAAGGACTTATATATGTGAATGTGCATTCAAAAATGACACGAAATAAAGATGAATTGCAATAAAGGGCCTCAGCGAGACTAATGAGGGGGTCGGGGCCTTTGCTCCGGTTAACCAAATTTTCTTAATAATGATATCAAACGTCCGATACTTTTTTATGTTTGATTCTCTAGATTGTCGCTATAGAGTAGCAGAAATGAAAAGAAGAGTAAGAGGTGGGCATAGGGTGTACATCGTGGCTGCTTTTCAGCTAGTTTTTGTGGCGTGTAATGGGGTGTTTTCTCGTCCTTTTTAGGTCATAATCATTCAATTAGTATGACAATTATTATGTTGCAATCGTCTTTAGGTTTGGTTCAAGTAATCAAAATGGAAGGAATGATTAAGTCTTCGAGGTGGATTGTACATACGACGTATTTTGAAGAAGTAGCAACTTGTTGTAGATACGTTAAACTAAAATTGCTTAATGAAATTAACAAGCAGTTGATTATACACATAGTAAACTATGTTGTACATGTTCTATGACGGGATATAACCTTCGGAAATAAAAAATAAGTCGTTTCAAAAAAAAGGTAGGGACATGTTTTAGCAGTAAGGTTTTAACCATAAAATCCGTTCTAAAATCAAGGTGTCACAAGTTGGTATCGAAGTGTTTAAGACTACAATCTTTTTCAGATTGGCGGTAGCAACGTAGGGTGATGTGAAGAAGACAGAGGAGAAAATGAAGACTTAAAGGAGCTCGCCATCTTCATGTAACCCATCAATTGTACTTATGCGTGGCAGAACATGCGAGTCAGGTCGAGTCATATTCCGTCTAGGCCAAGGCGGGCCGGTTTTTAAAAAAAAAGTTCAGTTTTATCGAGTCAAAACACGTTCTAAACAAAATAGGTTCAAGTTAAAAATGGGTCATTATAAAAGGAGTTAATTACACAGAAGGGTATTTTAGTCATTTTATTGAAATTTAACATAAAAATTAACAAAGTTTGATGTTAGTAGCCAAAGGTGTTACAAAATTAAAACCATGAAACCTGAACCTATTTAAAAAAGTTAGTACCCAAAAATAAAACTAGCTATGTAACAGAGTGTAACTAACTCTTATAAAAGGTATCAAACTTCAAGAAATCCATAACCTTAACCCATAGATTAATCTCTAGGTCAGTTTTGCCCCTTCCAGTTGTACTTGCCAATTCACCAATAAAAATGATCGCTTTTAAAAGCAGTTGGGCAAACGATGATGGCTTTTTATTGCAATTAAAGTGGGTCCAACAGCCACTTTCACAATGATGGTTAGCCTACAATGAAAAACAAAACACAAAGACAAAACATGGAACACTCATGGCAACAACCTGGTTTTGCCTACAAATATGTAACCTAACCTTGTATTTTCCTCTACTTTTGCTTCATGTGACAATGGGGTTTAAATAACTTAAAGTTCATCTTACAGAATTCTATCCCTAAAACCTGTTTCTAAGAAATATGTACAAATACATGAGCTTCTTCCCATTTTACCCCTGTCGGACCTCACACCTTCACCATGGACCGGACAGTGTCCTTCTCAGATTGCGACGTTTTGCTCCAGGCTGTGTGCTTATCATTTCAATAACCTGCTATCGAAAATTGACTTATTTTAGTGCACATGTCTAAAAGGTAGATGCGACAATTTGGACCCATTCAGTTATAATTGGTCGATTTTTATCTAAAATTGGTAAACAGGTAAAATAAGGAAATAAAATAAAATGAAGAGTAAAATGCCTTTTTCGTCCCTGAAGTTTGGCCAGTTTTGTGACTTTTGTCCAAAGGTTTTTTTTTCCGTATCTGGGTCCAAAAGGTTTGAAATCTTGCCATTTTCATCCGGCTCCTTAACTCCATCCATTTTTCTCCGTTAAGTCATGGGTATTTCCGTCTTTTTTGTTAGCTTAAAGGGCAATTCCGTCTTTTTTCAGGGGTATTCGTTCTTTTTACATAAAGTGAAAAAGACTCAATTGCCCTTTAAGTTAACAAAAAAGATGGAAATGCCCCTGACTTAACGAGAAAAAATGGATGGTTAAGGAGCCGGATGAAAATGACAAGATTACAAACCTTTTGGATCCAGATGCGGAAAAACAAACCTTCGGACGAAAGTCGCAAAACTGGCCAAACCTCAGGGACGAAACGAAAATGGCATTTGACTCTAAAATAAAAGTCAGCAAAAAGTGAATGGGGTGGTTGAACACTTAAAAGGGACCGAAATCTGCTTAAAGTGTACATTCAATGCATAAAATCTCATCAAAGTTTTTATAATATAGTTTTGCTCATATTTAACATTTTGACTATTTATCTAATGTTCAAAATCGACAAGAAAGGGTTAGTGGGTAAGTCAGTTGCGACTTGTTTCGTCCTTAACGAACGAAACATGCTCTAACACGAAGCTATTTTGACCCGTTACCTGCCCATATGCCACCTCATGAGAAACGACCAATTTGGCATATCTCAAGTATGCATCTAATGCAAAAGATCAACCAAATGATACATAAAACAGCACTTTTTGACCCGAACAAAAAAACAGCAAAAATAGTAGGAGTTGACCAGTCAAGGGAAGAAAACAAGCAGCCATAGGCATGCTCAAATTAGGGATAGTAATAGAATAATATTTAGAATATATTCTATTATAAAGGCACATGGTTACTTAGTAAAATGCCATAAAAAGTAAGTTAATTCACAATTTAGTGATTAGAACAAAATATGATTTAGAATAATACCTGATTCTGTTGCTTTTCCATCATCTCAGCCTGCAGAACATAAACTATGTCATTATCATACTTTCAACACTCGGAATTCTTCAAAAATTCAGTTTTATAACTTTGTTTTATGGTAGTTTAACAAGGCTATCAAGTTGGTACGGTTCTAAAATAATCTTTTTCATAGAAAAAAAAAAGTTAGGATTTTTTTTACCTTTCTTTTCAATTCTTGATTCTGTTCTTTCAGTTTTGCCACTTCGGCTTCCAGTTCCATGGTGTATGCCTACAAAAAGCCGAAAAAAAGTAAACAAGATAAACAATTATTAATGTTTTCGCCTGATTAAACGCATTTCTTCATTACTTAAACCATAATATATGTTCCAAGAACTATTGCCAACTAATATTCGAGTTAATTTAAGATTTAAGAAACTTTTTGTATGTTCATCACAAATTCTTTCACCGCATAAAGCGTCCAACTGTTCGACGCCTTCTTCACTATAATCAAACAAAACATTTACTTCACATTTAGAACAATCCAAACAAAAACACCTTAAATACACAAAAACAACACTAACCTGCTTACGAGCCCGTGATCTGGCAGCCGATTCGCGGTTTTTTATCATTCGTCTCTGCCTCCGTTCAACAACCTTTTCAACCGTCCCGCTTCTTCTACCCCTTACGATCCCAGTAAACTCATAAGGCGAAGGCGAAACCGACGATGTATCTCCATTATTCTTCCCCATTCCGTCTGACGAAACTGCGGGCGAGCCGACAGCAACCGCACCTGCACCGGACACCCCTAACCCCACCATACCCCCCACCCCACCTTGTAACGCGCCGCTAGAAACGATATTATTATTATTCATCACCGGATCCGACATACCCATGATCCCGTTCCTGATTACCGGACTACCCAATGGTTTACTACACGGTACCGTCATCGGAGCGCCATACGAAATATTAGCTTGCTTCGGAAACAGCTGCGGATTCTGTGCGGTAGATCTAACTCCGTTAACATTCAACGGTAGATTAGACGACTGAAATGCAATCTGATTGCTGTTATTAACGTTCACGTTCACCACCGCGTTTCTACTCGGACCCTGTTGAAACCCGATAGTACCAAAACCGGGATTGTTTTGGGAATTCGTTAAATTCGAAAACAACCCTTTATCATTCGGGTTATTAGCTTGTTGAGTTTCTTCCCTTACAACTCCAGCTTTGACCAGAAACTCCTCGAGAGTCATCTCGCCCAAAGTCTGCTGTCGTTGTGGCAAATTCGGTTGACCAAAACCATTAAACTCTTTCGATATATCCTTCCAAACTTCATCCACCGTCTTCTGGCTCAATGTTCTCGGAAGGGTTAACGACCCTTGCCGTTGTATAACCCCTCCACCATCACCACCGCCACCTTCTTGCACACCATTGGCAGCGTTATTCCCCGTTGTTTGAACCTCTTCAGCATTCCAAATACTCTTTAGCAGCTCATCCATGTTCATTGACCCGAAATCTTTACCGATACTGCCACCCATAGTGTTTTGCAGCTCGTCAAAAGTCAATGAATATATCGACCCTTGTCGAGCTAAATGGAAGCTACCCGGCGGTCTCCCGCCCCCGCCGCCAATCTCCGCTGCAGCTGCAGCCGGTTGGTTCCCGTAGTTCTTGAAGCTCATAATTTTATCTTAAACTATCCCAAAATATCGGAATCCAAATCTTTGGCAATCAAACCTCACTGTTCAACACACACACAAAAAAAAAAACCACATCAATTAATTATTCAAAGTATTATCATAATCACAAAACATAACAATCTCAAATGAAAAACTATATTTTCTCATAAAAATTAACTTAATTTCAAAATTTTCAAGTCAATTATGTAAAATACTAAAATTACTAAAATCACAAAACCCTAAAACACCAAATTACAATAAAATCCACAATTCTCCATAAAAAACCACTCATTTTCACCCGATTTCAACAACAAAATCACTAGAAACCAACAACAAACACATGAATCAAGTTTAGATTAAATTAGTAACAAAAAACATGAAACTAACAGTAAAACACTAATGAAATAAATGAAAGAAAACTTACATGAATCTGTTATGGAATGTGTGGCTTGGATTGGAACAAAGTAATTAAAATAAAAAAAATAATAATAATCGGATGAGTGGGCAAATCGGGAGTGGTGGTGAAGAAGGAAGGAAGGGAGGAAGGTCCGTGAGCCTAATATAGAATATTGGTGCGGTTAGCAGCAGCTTTTTAATGGAGTGGACAATTGGTCCGTGTGCTTCACTTTCTATATTTAGAAGGTGTGGCCACTCTATACAACTTTTTTTAATAAATTGTTTAGTGTTTTTAATGGTGAGAGTGTGTCATTGTTGGTATTTTTTTATGTAGTTAGTTTTACCATTGCCTTTTGCTGTGGTTAGTAGGGGATGTAATTCGTGAATCGATTGTCGGGAAGTTTGTTTGTCTTTGTTCGTTTATTAAATAAGCGAACACGAACACGAACAAAAATTCTGTTCATTTAGTTAAATTAACAAACATAAACAAGGGTCATGTTTGTTTGTTTATGTTCGTAAACGTTCGGTAACGTGTTCGTTCAGTGGCCAAGCTTGAGATTTCCGACAGAGGGGTCAGAAGTCACCAAAACCTAAAATTATACCTACAAAACTATAAAACCGGGGGGCCGAAAACGTGTATACCTAAAAAATTATATACGAAACTATATACCGGACACTACTGAGCGAAAAGTTCGGTGGGTCAGGCGCCCCGGCCCCCAACTAAGCTACGCCCTTGTGTTCGTTCGTGTTCGATAGTTTATTAGCGTTTTTAGTTTTATATTTATTTAAATACTTCAAAATTCCGACAAATTAAATATCTAATAAATGTCAGTGTATTATATATTCTATTCAAGAACGATTATTTGTTTGTGTTTGTTTGTTTCCATTTGTGTTCATGAACATTAGTCTGTGCTCATTTGTGTTCGTCAACGTTCATGTTGTTCGGTGCCTAAATTAACAAACAAACACAAACGAACACGAACAAGTTCATTTCCTTAATAAACGAACACAAACATAAAATCTCGTTCGATAAGTGTTCGTGAACGCTTCGCGAACACATTTTTTTAACAAACGAACACGAACAAGGTCTTGTTCGTGTTCGTTCGGTTCGTTTACGGCCCTAGTGATGAGATTTTTAATTTTGTAAAGTTTTTGTTTTCTTCTTTTTTTTCCTTTTACATTTTAGCAATTATTTAGAGTAGGATGGGTTGAAAATAAAGATTTTTTTTCTTTTTACATTTTAGCAATTATTTAGAGTATGATGGGTTTAAAAACTGAACTGAAATAAGGATTAATTGAGAAGTTAATAGTTCAGTTGTGACTTTCTTGCAACTGGTATTTATGAAAAAATTTCCAATAACTCAAACAAGCAATTTAGTTCTAGGTTATGTTTAGTCCATAATAGAACCAAACAATACCACATATTAAAATGAAATTAATGTTAGTAAAGGTGATCTTAGATATAATATAACATGAAAATAAATTAGGTAATGTTCCAACCTATTTAAGAAAACTCTTATTTTTTTTCTTATAACTAGTTTTATCTTTTTAGAACGACGACTTTCTTGTATTAAGCTATCACATTCCTCAAATTGTAGAGCCCCGTTGAAACACTCCGGCCAGACTTTGTTGTCTTAACCGGGCCCACACTGGCTTTAGAGTTTGGCTTGGGCGTTCCCCAGGAAACTATATCGTCGGCTGCCATTTGAGAGTCGTCGTGCCACCGCGATAACAGAATTCTCTGGCGCATAACACACGGTGGGACGAAAACCCGGGTCCGCTCAGGATAGAGCCTGACACCTCTGCAGGAATGCTAGACTCTATTCATCATTGCCTAATCCACCAAAGTAACACAAGTGTGGATTGAACTTGGGTCTGTATTGAAAAACCCAAGTCTCTGTACCACTATGCCACGAATATTGGATGATCTTATAACTAATTTTTGTTGAGGCTTATACTTATCCAAAATCTCTCTCTCTCTTCAAAACTACTAAACTGAAAGAACTCAAGTGCTATCTCAATAACTCACGAAATTCTGGTGATTCTTTATTGAAGATCGAATGCCTTTAAATAGGCTTACAAGTAACGTAAACAAAGAAAACTTCAACCTACTGCTTAGCCATAAAAACAGGAACAGACTCAACTAAAACGAAGGAAAATGAACAACGTGAAAAATAACTAGGTCAAGTGACCGTTATTCGGTGACTCAGAATGACTAGATCCAACATATCCTCCCCTAAACTGAAGTGTCTTCAGCTTCAGATTATTTCTACTACCCCCAGCAGTTGTCTCATTTTGCAAAAGGTCTCTATCTTCACTGGCTTGGTCATAACATCAGCAACTTGTTCCTCTGTCTTGCAGTACACTAACTTTACCTCATTTTTAGCTACAAGCTCCCTCAGATAATGAAATTTAATGTCGATGTGTTTGGTTCTTCGACGCATAACTGGATTCACGGATAGCTTAATTGTTGAGGTGTTATCATAGTTTACCTCAAGAGTTCCAATTTCCTCCTCACTAAGATCTTCAAACACTCCTTTCAGCCACATGCAATGACAAACACATGCCGTAAGCTACGTATTCGGCTTCTGTATATGATAGTGTCACAATCCCTTATTTTCTCAAGCTCCAACATATTGCTGCATTGCTAAACATGCATACATAACCCGACGTACATTTCCGATCTTCCACATCTCTAGCATAATCGATGTCCGTGTAAACTTTAAGCTTCATTCCCGATCCCTTTTTATAGAACAAACCAAAGTTGTATGTGCCTTTTAAATACCTTAATACCCTCTTAGCTGCATCCATGTGTTCCTTCTTAGGTTGTGCCATAAATCTTGATAGAAGACATACGGAGTACATTATATCTGGCCTAGTAACAGTGATGTACATCAAACTCCCTATTAACTGCTTGTACCTTGCAGAATCAGCATCCTCCCCTACTCCAGCCTTGGTTAGAACTGTGCCAGGAACAATTGGATTTACTACTGAATTACTTTCCCACATCCCAAACTTCTCTAAAACTTCCTTTGCATATTTTCTTTGACATAAGTAAATTCCCGACTCCTTTTGTTGTACCTCGATTCCGAGAAAATATCGCATCATTCCAAGATCTGTCATATTGAATTCCTTCTTCATGGAGTGCTTGAATTCTTCACATATCTTCTCATCATTCCCAGCAAAGATCAAATCATCCACATACAAGCTAACCACAATAATCCTGTCACTGTTTCTTTTAACAAACAGTGTATGATCATAGTGACTTTGTTTGAACCCTTCACCCTTGAAATACCCTTCAATGCGCTGAAACCAAGCTCTCGGAGCTTGTTTCAGACCATACAAAGCTCGTTTCAGTCTATAAACCTTATCCTCTTTCCCCTTTTTAGTGAACCCTTGAGGTTTTTCAACATATATAACCTCTTTTAGTTCCCCGTGCAAAAATGCACTCTTTACATCTAACTGAAAAACCTTCCAGTTACGTTGAGCAGAGACGGCAAGCAAAGTTCGAATAGTATCCCATCTAGCTACATGAGCAAAGACCTCCTCATAGTCGATCCCTTTTCTTTGTGCATAACCCTTCACAACCAGCCGTGCTTTATACTTGTCCACTTTACCTTCCTCATTACGCTTTGTCTTATAAACCCACTTAACTCCAATTGGATTGACCCCAGCTGGTAATTCCACAAGCTCCCATGTTTTGTTTTGATTAATTGCATCAATCTCAGCCTCCATAGCCCTTATCCACTTACCTTCTTGTTTGGCCTCTTCAAATGTTGTTGGGTCTTCTAGACAACTGTACAAAGCAAACCCAGCTTCATCTTCATCAGAAACGTCTGCCCCGCTGATGTAATCATTCATCCAACCTGGAGGTTTCCTGACTCGAGTAGATGTTTCAGCTGCCACCCTATCACTTTGAGGTTCCTCATAATTTATAACTTCAGTGTCTGAATTACATCTGAATTTGGAGACAACCCGGTTTCTGGTTCATTTGACTGTGATACCTCATGATTTTCTACTAACGTTTGCTTTGGTATATCATCCTCATCTATAACCAGCTCTTGCTCACCAATCTCTTTCTTTTCCCATTCCCATTCTTTATCTTCTTCAAAGATAACATCACGACTGATAACAATTTTCTGCTGAATTGGATCATAGAGTCGATAGGCTTTTGACTCAGTACTTATTCCAAGTAGAACACATTTGTAACTATGATCATCAAGCTTTGTTCTTAGTTGTGCGGGAACATGAACATGTCCGACACAACCAAAAACTCTAAAGTAGTTCACATTTGGTTTACTCCTGTCTAGAACTCTTCCGGAACACAATTATCTAAAGTGTGAGTAACACACCGATTTAAAACATGACATGCCCACTTTGCAGCTTCAGGCCAGAAATATCGCGTCATATTCTTTTCAACTAGCAAGCACCTTACCATATTCATGAGAGTTCTGTTGCGGCGTTCTGCCACCCCATTTTGTTGTGGGGTGTAGGCAGCCGTTAACTGTAGTTTTATGCCATTTTGATCACAAAAGTCATTGAATGATTGAGAAGTGAATTCCCCCCTCTATCACTCCTAAGACATTTGATATTTGCACCTACTTTTGTTTCAACCATGGCTTTAAAACGACAAAATCTTTCAAAACATTCACCCTTATTACTCAAGAAATAAACCCAAGTCTTTCGTGTAAAATCATCTATGAACACGAGAACATACCTCTTTCCACTTAGAGATATGGGTTTGATTGGCCCACATAAATCAGTGTAAATAAGTTGGAGTTTTTCTGTTGCCCGCCAATGACTTGATCTTGGAATTGCTTCACGTTGTTGCTTGCCTATGTTGCATGTCACACCTACAATAGTTTTTCCACACACTTGGGGCAGTCCCCTTACCATTATCTTGTATTGCATAGTTCTTATGGCTTTATGATTGACATGTACAAACCTCCGGTGCCATGTGTTTGTATCATTATCATTGCTGACTTGCAAGCAATGTGTAATGTCTTCATTCTTCCATGAACAATGAACATTCTATTTTTACTCATTTCAGTATTAATGATCAAACCTTTCTGAGGATGATACACCTTGCACTCTCCTTTTTCAATTAAAACTTTAACTCCTTTTTCTTGAAGCTGACCAAGACTGATCAGATTTGAGGTAAGAGCGGGAACAAAATAGACCTGGGTGATAATCTGAGTAATGCCATTTACCTCTAGACGAATATCCCCGATACCTTTCGCCTCCAATCGAACATCGTTTCCGAGCTTAACTACTCGAGCAATGGTTTCATCTAAGTGCACAAACCAGCCTCGATTTCCAGTCATATGGTTTGAACATGCGGAATCAAGAAACCAATTTCCTTCTACTACTTCATCTTCCACCGCAGCCATGAGAACTAACTCCTCATTCTCATCGAACTCTGCATAGTTAACAGCCTTGTCCCATTTGGGACATTCGTATTGAAAGTGTCCTGTTTGATTACACTTATAACACTCTGCAGTAGACTTATCAAACTCATCTCGACCTCTACCTCGACCCCGTCCTCTACCTCGGCTAGACATGTTTCTACCTCGTCCTCTACCTCGTCCAGTACTAGCATCATCTACCTTCAGGACTTATTCCTCAGGAACTTTCCTTAACAGTTTTTGCTCATGCACAAGTAATGAGCTTTGCAACTCATCAACAGAGATAGTATCCAAATCCTTGGATTCTTCAATCGAGCAAACAATGAAGTTAAAGTTTTCGGTAAGAGTTTGAAGTATTCCACTATCTTGACATCCGACATATCTTCTCCACTATTTCTCATACTGTTAGTCGTTATCATGACTCTGCCAAAATAGTCTGTTATCGTCTCTCCGGGCTTCATTTCGAGAGTTTCAAACTCTCTTCTCAGTCTTTGCAATTGTGCTTTCTTAACCCTATCATTACCTTGATACTTCACTTTCATGGAATCCCACAATTGCTTAGCAGTAGTCTTCTGCGTGATTGTCTTGAGAATGTTCTTGTCAATTGAGTAGAACAAGTAATTGAGAGTCTTCAGATCCAGAAGCTTCATCTCCTCCAATCGCTTAGCTTGAGTCGGTGTCTGTTGTTCTCCTGGACGTGGTTCAGCATAGCCTATCTCAATGGCTGGCCAAACTCCTTTGATCGAAGAAGGTTCTCCATAACCAACTTCCAATGATCATAATTACCATCAAACTTGGGAATAATCAGGCCTTGCGTTGAACTTCCTTCACTCCCCATTTGACACCGATTAGCTTCTCAAACACTCAGTAATTTGCGCTCTGATACCACTTGAAAGAACTCAAGTGCTATCTCAATAACTCACGAAATTCTGGTGATTCTTTATTGAAGATCGAATGCCTTTAAATAGGCTTACAAGTAACGTAAACAAAGAAAACTTCAACCTACTACTTAGCCATAAAAACAGGAACAGACTCAACTAAAACGAAGGAAAATAAATAACGTGAAAAATAACTAGGTCAAGTGACCGTTATTCGATGACTTAGAATGACTAGATCCAACATAAACATGGTGTGAAATAAACAAATAAACCAATTTTGAAATCAGATATAATATTTCAAATTTAAGTGTTAAACCTGAGTTTACCAAAAATATAAGTGCTAATTTGGTGTCCTATATATCAAACATCAACTACCAATGAGGTAGTGGTCCATTAGCAAGAGCAAAGCTTTTAAACACATTGAGAGAGAAAGGTCTTAGGTTAAGTCTCACAGATGAGTAAAAAATTTGCCGTTCAAAAAAAAAACCAAATACCAAATACCAACTATAATGTCATTACTACATTCCTTTAAAGTTAAACAAAATTACATTGCTTTTAAAATTTTATAAGTAATTTATCCCACACTAACATTATTATTAAATCTTATATAAAAAGGAACAAAAAGGACCTCAGAGTTAATTTAGAATTTCTTCTAAAGAATAAAAATAACATGTATATAAGAAAGTTAATCACATTAAGCACCAAAGTTGAAATATGGCAAAAGGATAATAAATAAATAAATGATTAGGCTAGACGGTACGGGGAACGTCCCCCACACGTCCGGGACCGACGACGGTCCAAACACCGTGCCCCCTCCCCCGCCGTCGTCCTCTCCGTCGCATGCATGCCGTTTGAGACGGTCCACAAAATGGCAAAATCTTCCCCCTTCCAATGCCTTTTGACCGTTAATTTAATAAAAAGTGGTTGATTTTTTTTAAGTTTATGGTATTATTTTAATTTAATAGGTTTTTTTTAAGTTTATGTATTGTTTTTTAATTTAGTAGGATTTTATTTTTTAAGTTTACGTTTTTTTTAAGTTTATGTATTGATTTTTAATGAAAGTATTTTACTAATTTATTTGTTAAATGTTAAAAAATGGAAGATTTAAAAAAAAAATAATAAAGTGGTAGGGTAGATCATCCTCCCATTTTCACTACTTTTATAAAATGAACCATCCTCTCAAAGATAGTAATTTGATAAAGACGTGACGGATCATCTTCCCTTAAAAGATGGTGACATGTAGCCTTATGTTGGACAAAAGGATAATAGATAAATAAATGAATATGTTGGACATTATGTGTGAGCAATAACAGGATAAACGTGGACCACCAACGAGAAGGTAGGAAACTGATGGGAGAAGTAACCTACCACTATTTGAAAACTGGAACGATCTCATCCGTCCACGTGTTTATGCTTTTTAATTGGGATGTTTCTCTTGTAGTCAAATTCACTTTCTCTTCTGATAATATGTTTATGCTTCATAGACACAAACCTAACCTAACGTGGTCAAATAATACACTTTTCTTTATTTTTTCCTATTTTTCTTATTTACTCTTTGTATTTTATATATATATATATATATATATATATATATATACTCGATTGTTGTTATTTGTTTTTTCTTTTATTTTTATCATAAGCCGTTTCTTATCTCAAAATCTAAAAAATTAAATAGCAAAAATATTTATGTTAACATATACTTGTCTTTTTTTTTAATAATGGACGGTTCATTGTGATTTGTGGGTATTCTTACTTTTGTAATCTTTCATTTGTAATAAAGAAAATGTAAGTATATAATTAATGTTAGAATATTTTTGAAAGTATATTCAATCACGAATCATTTATTAGTTAAGAGTATATAGAATAAATATAGTAGGATACAACATCTTGTATTATATATATATATATATATATATATATATAGGTTCTTTTAAAAACGGTGAAGTTGATGAGAAGTGTGAAAAATATTATGGAAACGACACTTGACATTATTTAATTTAATGAATTAAGGGTAATAAGGTAATTAACTTTAAAACCAATTTAATTAGACCTTAGGGTATACTTTAACACTTCTCAACTCCACATATGTGCCACATCATCCATTTTTCCTCATTTCACTTCACTTCACCTCAAGGAAATGGTCTACTCCCATTAACCACACCTCACTTGATTTTTAATGGTTTTTGGTTTAAAAAGGGAAAGACAATTAATTCAATCTGTTACCATTCGGTTAACATGTTAACAAGTAATCCCTTTAACACCCATTAACACAAGAAGGGAATGGTATGCAAAGCTGGTTAACATGACATGTCACCTTTAACACCCCATATGTTAAGATACACCCCAATGCCTTATAAAATAGATTGTTTTAACACCTGAAATGTTTTTTTTTTGTTATTTTACAGGCATAAAGCACTATACATATTCCAAAAACACCACAACTTGAATTGTAATACAATCATGGTGTTTTAACATCTACAATGATTGTATTGTTATTCAAGTCATGGTGTTCTAACACCATCTGAGGATGATTATATTGTTATTTCAAATGTTAAAACACCATTACTTGAATCACAATACAATGTTTCCAGATTTCAGATGTTAAAACACTCTAACTTGAATCACAATATAATGTTTCCAGATGTTTAAAATGTCACACCCTCAAATTCCACATGCGGGGTTTTACCCCGGTCGTGTGTCAAACCTGGATTCAGTCACGAATCATGTTGAACCATTCATAGATAAATGATAAATACATAACTACCACATTCAACATGAATAGTGATAATAATTTAAATGTTCCAAAACGAAAGTTTAAGTTTATCAGCGGAAGCTAAAAGTATAAAAATTCATACATGGCAAAAACCCGCAGTTGTTTTGCATAATAAAATAAAATAGCTTAATAAATCAATGACATTGCAAGATGCAAGTCCCCATGTGTGTCGTACCAAGCGTCCTGCAAATCATGCTTAAGTGTATCAACAAAAAGTTGGCGAGTTCACAGTTTTAGTTCAACGAAAAGTAAATCTAAATACAAAAGTTATAAAGGCATGTCATGGGTAGCTAACCCACGGTTAAGCAACTAAACTGGTGGTACCGAATACTTACAGCGTAAGTTTTTGTGCCCCATATCAATGTTTATCGGCACTAATGCAAAGTAAGAGTCAAAAAATCATGCCCGACTCCCAGCATAGTGTGAGGTTTGTTAAACCTAATAGCGCTATCAACTAATATGCCACACGGCAACTGATCGGTATAAAGATAGGGACTTTCAAAATAGAGTCTGTTTAATCCATTATAGATATGAAATTAAACTAAGCATTCAAATGGTGGTATTATATACGTTGTCCCAAACTAGGGATAAGGTAGTCCCAAACGCTAGATGCATGCTTTTAGTAAAGTGGTGAACTCACCTTAGATTTGCTCGGTAAGAGATAAGTAGCTAGGGGAAGGTTATGGATCAAACACGTCCTGATATGTTTACCATGTTGTTGTTAGTTAGGTTATAAAGATATCACAATTTGGTTTCATGTAAGTTTTTACCACACATGTACGTACACATTTTAAATCAGCTTTCATGTTTAACGCGTTAGGGATGAGCTTGGTACCGACCGGTACTGAAAATCCCTAAAAGTGGGTACCGGTACCAGTACCGAATATACCCGGTACGGTTCGGTACCGGCATTTGAGGGTAAAACCCGGTACCGAAAATGTACGCGGTTCGATACCGGTTCCGGTTATGATTTGCTCATCCCTATAACGCGTTATTATCATGCAATCATACTACAACGAGGTTATGACATGTTTCATGCATACACGTATACCACGTAGTCACACCTACATGTTCTATGACATCTATACAAATTACACATCCCAAGAACACTTGTAAAGCCAATTAAACACACTTTTAAAGCTAACACAAAGTTTTAGGATTTCAGCTCAACATCAGTTTTTAATCTGGTTTTTGAATTTTATTTACCATATCAAATGGGTCAGAAAAAATTCTGAAAATTTTACGAGACATGTCAGTTAGTCTACAAAAGTTTGCGTAATTTTCTTGCTTCCTAAATACTTATAGAAAATTCGTGAAAAATATTTTTCGCCCAAATGTCAAAACTGTCACTTTATGATGACAGTTTACCGTTTATTTTATATAAAAATCCATGTTGGTCCGATTCGCACAATTCTAGTTATAGTTTCTCTTAATCTCCTATGATTATCTACTATAAAAATCTCAAGTCATAACTCTAAATATTGGCTTAGTTATATTCCTCGTCATGAACCCTATTTTTATGCACAAAAGACGCAACCTCGACCTTTGATTTCGTTTTAACCTTTTGATTCACCAAAACTCATCGGAAATATATGAAGTCGATTGGGTTTAAAAGAAAATTCTTTGAACTTGATCTTAGAATAAAAAAACTACGCAGTTTCGTCAAGTTTTGGCCGAGATATGGCATTTACAACACGCCACAAAATTATGATCAGAAGCTAATCACTTACTGCATCTAAGAAAACGTGATTAAGATCATCTTTACCCTATTTTAATGTTTTGTGTTGTTAAGTTCTATACTTACATGTATGTACAATGTATGGGCATGCTTCGCCATGAATTAACAAAAAACAATTGCAAGGTATTGATAATAGGTCATTGTTTGACTTCGTCATATATGTGTAATGAGCCATACTCTTATTTAAGACTTATGGTCCCACTAAAGATGGTTGGGTTGGAATTGCATAATAGATTACCTCTAGTGAGGTATAACTAGTATTCTGGTAAAACCACCTTTAGAGCCAATGATATACCTATGATGCGAAAATATGATTAAATGGGTTTTAAAACACTAAAGCATTGGAAATCTCTATGTCCTTAAAGACATAGTAAATCTTGATGGGATAACGAGCGAAACGTACCCGTTAGTTTTCATCTAAACTTTTAAAAGTTAGCCGGTTTGAAAAGGTGCTAAAATTTGATGAAAACGCACCCGGATAATGATACGGGCAAACTACTTCTTAGGGTAGATTTAAAAATGAGACCTTTGATAGAGTCGATCATTCCGGTAACATAAAAGGGGGAGGCGTGAGCTAGATTATATGGCTTAAAGTCTTATAACGGGTCAAACAAGTAATAAACCCAAACTGAATAGTATGAGCAAAAAACTCAAGGAATATTACCCGAGTAGTGGGTAATAGTTTAAAAGTGTAGAGGAATAAAACTCCAAAGAATATAATTGGGTCTATACCGAATTGGATGTGAATTGGATTGTAGAGAAATAAACCTGTAAAGAATAGAATTGGGTAAAGCAACATAACAGAAGATAGATATAAAAATTTAAGGGTTCGTCTAAAGTAACCAACCATAATTGGAAGTTGTGGTTGGTAGTAACGATGAGAACATTGATATGAAAATAGGAGGCATGAACTAGAAAGCATAATACCTCCTAACAGGTCGTTTGGGTAATAAACTTCAAATCGAAAGAATGATTTGAAAAAATGAAGGATTCGGGTTCGGGTCAAGGTTTTGAAACTGTAAATGTGGAGATAAGTCCTATAAATAGTAAACTTGAATTTGAGTTAAGTTGTGTGCAAAAAAAATGCAATTTTGGCCGAAAAAAAAAAGAGAAAAGGGGAAAAACTTTCAGCTTTACAAACATTCTGGAAAAGTGTCTTCCCCGCGCCACTCGGGGAAGACGCCATTCCGCTCCGCGGCGTGCGGAGGCTTGAAGCCAACGAAAGTCAAACTTTTTCTCTCCCGTGCCACGCGAAGGAGCTGGGCTACCCCTCTGCGTTGCGCGGGGGCACCATGTTTCAGTAAAGATGTTTTCTTGTTGCTTTTATACACGTCTGATTATTTAACATAAACACTAACTGATTTTGGTGTTTATGATAGGCTTTCACATAGGAAGGAACCGGACGTGTGACCAAGCACGCGAAGAACCGAGCACTATTAAACCACTATCTCTTGGGGAACATTTATGGAAGGATGAAGTTTGATCATGCACGACAAAACTTTTAAGTTTAAAACTTTATTATTTTTAAACAATAAATTAAGTTTAATAATCAGTTATGTCGGTTCGTTTGGGTTATCAGTTAATCCGGACGTGTAAGTTCTATGTTTTCAAAAAAGAATATTTGGGACCAAGTTGTTCGAACATGTAAGATATTCGGTACATATAATATTTAACTCTTAAATATTATTTCTTGTTTATCGTCTTAAGTGTAACTCTTTGGATTGTACCTCGTAGTAACGTTAACTAATTTATATTCGGACATTCATATCCAACAAATTGTATTGTAACGAATTGATCTGATACTGACCAAAAGTTCATTTCCGAACGCACAAAGAATCCCACTAGTTAATTTCTAATTCTAACTAGAAACTACACGTCTTTTTTTTTATCATTCTAAGGCTATATGGTGTGGGGCCCATATGGGCTAAATAACGCCACATAAGTCGAGAGCTTTACTGTAAAATTGCATAGTGTGGAATACAACCCCATTAACTATATATATATATATAAAAGGAACACAAAGAAATTTGATTAGTTGGTTTTCACTCTCTCCTCTCTCATGCTCGCTAACACAATGACGGAGGCATGCCACCCCCTTTGGCTATGGCGAGATGGTGTTGACGACGCCACCCAGCTGAGGTGGCTGGAGGCCTAAAAGATGATCTCTACTATAGTATTTACCAAGTTAGTTGTAAAATAATTATTTTAAATAATCAAGACTTAACAGAAAAAAGTTGTTTGGTTTTGTAGTAGAATCCGATGGAGTATTTTCTTGTCCAAACCAGAGCCCGCACAAACTATTTTAATTAAAAGAAAATAAAAATATTTTAATCACAGCTCATTTGTTTTGTTTGATTATAAGAAAGAGTAGATTGTGATGCACTTGAGGTTTGATCAAAATTTTCATTTTAGTTTAAATAGTGTTTTTTTTTGCTATTTTAGTTTAAATAGTTTTATTTTCTATCATATTAGTCCATGGCTTTTGTCATTTTTTGCCATTTTCATCTAATTCATTAACTCCATTCAAAAAATTTAGTTAAGAGTTAATTACTGTTTTCGTCCATGTGGTTTGTCAAAAATCACTATTTCAGTCCATTAGTTTAAAAATTGCGATTTCAGTCCCTGTGGTTTCACTTTCGTAACCATTTTTGTCACTGTGGTTTCACTTTCGTAACCAATTCAATCCATTTATTATGTAAGTACAGGGACTGAAATGGTTACGAAAGTGAAACCACAGGGACTGAAATCGCAATTTTTAAACTAATGGACTGAAATAGTGATTTTTGATCAATCACAGGGACGAAAACAATAATTAACTCTTTAGTTAACTTAGGTGAATTTTGGTCAAACTACATTTTTCTTTCTTTTTTTGCAGGTGCGATGGTATGGGGATGATATTGTGCCGGTTTATAGTGAAGATGATGGCGGTGGTTGTTGGTTTTACGATGATGGCGGTGGTGTTGGTGTTGGTTGATGACGTGGGTGGCAGAAAAGTAGCCGATGGTGGTGGAAATGGTGGGTGGTGATGGTGGTGGAAATGGTGGGTGGTGACGTGCAGGCAGGTAGTGATGATGATAGAAGGTTGTAATTGGGTGGGTGGCGAGAGGTGATGGTGGTGATCGATGAAAATGACAAAAAATGACAAAAGTCATGGATTAAATGGCAGAAAACAAAATTATTTAAACTAAAATGATAAGAAAAAAATTATTTAAACTATAGTGACAAATTTAATTAAATATCATGATCTAAAATAGCAATTTACTTATAAAAGGAACAACTCGTGTACCTTTCTAGTTAGTGGAGTTGCAAAAACTCTATTATCGATTTTTGTTGGATTGATTTTTTTTATTAGCAACTCAAGGAATGAAAATAAGTCACATGTTACTTTTGCAATTTTTTTTTAATTTCACCCTTTTACTATAAGTAATGACGAATTGCATGTTACTTTTTGAATTTTTTTTTTTAAATTTCACCCTTTTAGCATAACTAATATAGATCTTTGACCCATTCAAGTTTTATTTGATTGATTTTTTTCTCAAATCACAATTGTACTTATTTTCTTTCTCTTAACGTCCTGGTATAAACTTCACCAAAAACTTAATTATAATGTGACGAACTGAACCGATATTGATACTATTATCATATATTATCAAAATCGATACTCGTATTCATTAATATGGTTTTCGATTAATGTAAAACACATACCGCTATCCTTTTGGACATATCACAACTTTATTTGATTTTATGATTTTCGATCGATGTAAAATATATGTTGATATCCTTTTGGGCATATAACGACTTATTTTTTTGTTTTGTCTTTCAGTTGCTATACTGATTGTTGGCATCGTACCATTATCATAACGAAATGAACTGATACCGACCAAAACTAATTCCCGCCACATCACGCGTGAGAATCCCATTAGTTCCTAATCTATTTGTAGGAACCACTCTTTTTCAGTTGATAAATATAACGAAACTAGTATTAACCCCCCTCCCCCTTGCGGTTATCATAACGAACTGAACTGATACCGACCAAAACTGATTCCCGCCGCATCACGCGTGAAAATCCCATTATTTCTTAATCTATTTGTAGGAACAACTCTTTTCAATTGATAAATATAACGAAACTACTATTAACCCCCCCCCCCCCCCCCCCGCGTGACGATAGTGGCGTAAAATCATGACAAATACCACCAATGCCAGACCACCGCCAGCGATCACCATCACTGAAGTTGTGGTGTGTTAATGCGAATAAATTAGACAAAAATGTAAAACGTAGAAAATAATAACCAAGTCGATCTAGTACCCGTACATTGCGATGGAGTTGTCAAGCGAGTAAAAATAGACAACGTAAAAACGTCGAACCACACACGCACATTGCGTCATGCTAACTCGCAAAATTTAGAACGAAGCCCAAAACGAAACGTAAAAACGTTCAACCATACACGCACGTTGCGCTGTGTTAACTCGCAAAATTTAGAATGAAACATAAAACAAAAAAATTGCGAAATATGCAAAATATGAGGGACCAATGGTAAAAGTAAAAAAATTATGAGGTTAAATAGCAAATTATGAAAAGTTTTGGGTTAAAAGTAAAAAAAACCAAATAGGTTTAGGTTAAAAGTAAAAAATCATCTAAAAAAACTCCTAAGCTTACATACACCCCCGTGTTGCGACAATGGCGTAAAACTGTGCCAAATAGCACCAATGTCACACCACCGCCAACGCTCATCAACACTGAAGTTGTGGTGTGTTAATACGAAAAATTAGACCTAAACGTAAAACATAAAAAATAATAACTAAGTCGATCTAGGACCTGCACGTTGCGACGAATCTGTCAAACGGGTAAAAATAGAGGACGTAAAAACATTGAGCCACACACGCCCGTTACGCTGTGTTAACTCGCAAAATTTAGAACGAAACGTAAGATGAAAATTTTGCGAAAGATGAAAAATATAGGGGATTAAAGTTGAAAGAAAAAAAATAACGAGATTAAATTGTAAAAGATGAAAATTTTTAGGTTAAAAGTAAAAAAAAATCAAATAGTTTTAGATTAAAAATAAAAAATCATTTAAAAAAACTAATAAACTTAGATAGTACAGTGTACACAGAATGTTATAAATTTATACTATGTAAATATTCTTGTCACATATTAAACCTTAAAAAAACACACACTAATCACTACACACATTAAACCTTAAAAAACACACACTACTCACTACAAAATACACAAACACGTATATAATGTATTGGAAACAAAAGACTCAATTGAAAAATATAACAACTTTATATATTATAAATTTAGAGTGTTTGACCATTTAAACAAAAGTTAAAATGCATGGTGTATATTTTATAGGGAGCGAAGATCGACCCCGGCGTCACATATCCATAAACTCTCATTTTAGAAAAAGACAAAGGATTCATTAAATCTTTGTATTGTTAATTTTTATACACAATAGAGATCTATAAAAAAAATATAACTCAAAGTTCAAAGACATAATAATTATATAATAATAACTAATATATATAATAAAACAGATAGCTGGCTAGTAGGTGACACTTTTAAAAAACTATTATCTAAATATTAGTTAAATAATGACATCACCACGGACATAAAATATTGTTACCCAAACTAGAAACTTCTAAGATTCTTTATTTCCGAATTAGACTTTGGGACTTTAATCACCATGACTTGTTTAATTACTTTTAACTCCTGGTTTTTCACTTTTCTTTTATCTTTCTAGAGGTGTGATAATTTTTTAATACACCTTAATAAAGTGTTAATTATTAGTTACATTCTTTGTTAAACATGACAAAGGAAAACAAGATGAAAATGTTACCAAAGTCCAAATACTCTAATAAAGTGTTACCATTATATATTATATAATTTTATTTAAGTGGAAAAGAAAGAAATTTAACTTTAAGTTTTTATGTATTTAGAATAAGAAAGATTTTTAGAAACTTTTCTTTAATTTTTTAAGCAGTTGTAAAAATAATGGTCTGAAAAACGAGTCAAGTCAATATAAACGCAAAGATGATCTTATACTGATATGAGTCGAAGTCAAGTTGACTCTGGTGAGCATATCAATATTGAGTTGGCACCTCAATTGTATTCAACTCTAACTTGTTGTTTTGAAATTTGATAATTTAATAGTTTTTAGTTACAGATGTGTCAAATAACAAACTAATAATGATATTTTGAATGCTATTTTTCCGTTTGGGCAACCTTTATAAAATTATATTATATTATTCAAGAGCCAACTAAGGAATACCTCAACTTGTACCTAGATCCATAAGTTATACATTGTGACCAACTTGAGGTAAATCTATTTGAGTTTTTAACTAGCAAAAGATGAGCATAGTATGAATATGTCATGACCATTTGTACCGCCTTACTTATTTTTTTCTCACAAATTAAGAAAAAGTATATAATAATAACAAAGAAACATATTTGTAAAAATTTAAATAGTTGGAGTTGTGTGATAGTCATGTAGTTTGAAAAGGTAGCAACCAATAAACATGTCCATATCACATGGCTCTCACATTCATCACCACAACTCCCCACATGCTTCCCATTGTGTCTCTTTGTTTATAATAATACACCCTAGGTTTTAATTTACTATAAACATTGAAGTATGTACTATATAGTAACCTCATTGATACCTTTAAAAATATAATATATAATATAAGTTCTAAAAATAATATGGAAATGAGACACATGGAAACATGACAAAAGGCTGACATACACAACTAGCCAAATGTGGTATACATTAATTTATATCCATAATAATGTTGCTCTCTTTTCATGGCTTAAACTTCTAAATCAACAAATGTATGTATTGTGTACAAATAAATATATAAAAAATCATCAATATGTCATCTTATAAATATACTTATACATGACATCAAATGAATGAAATAAAAGAACACATTTTAATCATATGCTGAATCGACATATTTCGTTTAAAAGTTTCCTTTTCTTTTCTATTTTATACGTGAAGTTTTGTTATATATATCAATTTTTATTCAGAATTTATCATTAAGAAAAAGTAAAAAGTGATCAAGTATGTATATTACAAACCATATTTTACGATTCTCTTATATAAAATGAATACTTAAACAGTATTCATGTATTTTATAGTTGTAGAGTTAAAACAATGTCCGAAACATGTCATATATATACACAAAAAAATATACATGTAATTTTTTCTATCTTTTTAATTGGATGAGTAGAAAAGTCAGATAACAGGATAAGCAAATGGATTAACCGCAAACATCGAATCAAATAACCGAACTCAAAGATAAATTATTGCTTTCTAAAAACAGTGGCGGACCCAGGAATTATTTGCTGGTGGTGCGGATGAGGTGTTCAATCATATTTTCAAGGGGTGCGGTTGGGTTTTTCGCCTAAAATATACACTAAATTTTTTTCAAGGGAGGGGTGCGGCCGCCCATCTTGACCAAAGGGTGGGTCCGCCCCTGTCTAAAAACCATTTTTTATGGTTCGGGTTTGATTATGGTTTATAGCATAACCTAATCGAGCCTACCACTTAGGTTTGCGTTGGCTCTTCTCCAAATGCTATGTTTTCATTTGACTGTTTAACTCTTTAGTAACATGTCTAACCTAGTGGTAAAGTTCAAAATCCCATGTCTAAATGTATTATAAAATCTTTTATTTTTATTAAACCCTAAATCAATATTACAGCTAGCTCAAGTAACACAAGCTCACAAATGAAGCCCACTCGTCTATCGCTCAAGCGAACCGTTCTGTATATTTAACCCATAACCAAAATCGAAATTACCCTAACCGATCACTTACACAATGTTCAATACCCAAAACTGTTTATAATTCGATTATAAAGAAAACCCTAATTAAATCATACACACTACTAGTTTTAAGGTATATCTGAGATAGCAAATGAAAGATAATTAATTATAATTAAAAAGGACTTAAGGGAATAAAACCACATGATTAAATAATTACATATGCACGTAATATGCTCTCATGTATGCATATCCCCGGAACAGGATCTTGAGTTGCAAACCAAATCCAAATTTGGGCTAAACGAAAGGACAAGCCCTATTAGTAAAAAATAAAAAATAAAAAAAATACTATTTTTAATTTTTTTTATACTATACTTAACCAGTTATACGTGTCCCAACTTTGATTCTCATTATCATGCTAACCATTTTGAATATCAAAGTCTATACCCGTATAAAATAATACTAATAATAACAGGTGTTATACGTAAATAAAAAAATACAAGTGTGCTATTTTGACGTGAGAAGGATGCTTATTTTGATGGATAAGACTAGAGATTAAACTTAAAACAATTATTTGTTATTGGTTATTGATGGATAAGATTAGAGATTAAACTTAAAACAACTTAAATTTGTGAGAACGTGTGATAACTAATAAAATCAATTTACTATAACACAGTGTGTTATACGGGTTAAGTAAATACAAAATCAGATATAGCTAATAACGAAGATTTAACAATTATAAAACGATATTTTAAGACGCTTTTCTGATATCCAAACAAAATTTTGTGCCAAGTATGATCAAAACTTGGGATGTTTGTCAAGTTTATAAATATGATAGCATTTGAACCATCGATTAGAAGACAAACTGTATCATCGACTTTATCACGACCTAAACATAGATTTAATAACCCAAGTTTTATTTAAATAACAATGGTCTTAATTTATTAGTTCTAAAAATATTGTTGAAATGTTCAGATTACGCATATAGCAATTAGCCAATTAGATAAACTTATAGCTACATAATAATTTTTAAATTAATTAGATAAGCATTAATTATCGGTAATTGTTAAATTATATAACTTTAAAATTTAAATATCTAGACGTGAGTTGCGTCTTAAAAGGATGGTTGTTTTTGGATTAATTTATTAGTATGATAAATGTAGTTAGTATTCATCTTTTATTTTAAATAAGGGGTTTTTGGATTTAACAATCTTAAGTTTCACCTGTTGGCCGATAATAATTTCAACTTAAAAAATTTCTTCTAACGATTCCAACTTGTAAGAATTTAGCCCCCATTGATCTTTTTCCAATATAGGTGCACTTAAATCATTTAAGGAGTATGCAGGTGCACTTGAATTTATTGAAGAGGCCAAATTCTTGTATGTTAGAAAAATATTAATGGAGGCCGAATTCTTATAAGTTGAGATCGATGAAGGGAATTTTTAAAGTTTGGATTATTATCAGCCAATAGGTGAAATTTAGGATTATAAAAATCCAATAACCCTTAGATATATTAAGTAAATAAATAGTTTGTTAAGCAAGAAAATCATTCCTTCCACCCTTATTATAAAAATGCTTGATATTTGTTTCAATTATTAAAATATAACAAGTCATTATTTTATATATATTTTTTTTTTCAAAAATACCTGTATTTTAAAAAACCGTTATAACTTTATTATAGCAAAATTGGGTTTAAGTTCCTCTTTTATTTGTCAAAATTATGTTAACCTACTTTTTGATAAAAAAAATATATTGGTTGTCATTATATTAACCATATGCACTTGATGTGCATTAGCATAACGTGTACATTGTATGTGTTTTGTTATTATATAAATTCTAACCTAGTAAATAGTAATTATATAAACAAATAATAATATATTTTATAAGACTTTATTCGCAATTTCTTAAATTTTTGAAACATATATTAATATTAATAATTTAAATTAAATAATAATTATCTACAATTAAGTAAGAGTAGATGGTCTAGAATAATGACAAGTGTCATTTCATTGATTTCTTTTATTATATAGAACGAGTAGTAAAACTCGTGTGCAAACGCGGGTGGTTTTTAGAAATTTTACACACCAAATTTTATTAAACAACGAATCACATACATTGTCCTAAAAATTATGACCTAATAGACAACTTTCTTTTATTCAAAATAACAAAGAAATTAAGCATATTGAAATCAAAATAGTCACTCATTCATTGATCTAAGTGCAGACTTAAGTATATACCTAAATTAATGGGTACAAGAAGTAATTACGTGTATAGCTAATAATGTGGCGCTATTGAACACCTTCTACTATCCAAAATAATATATCCTTTCTCTATGTTAACAACCTAATTACCATTAATTCTTATTGGTTTCGGCCCGATCCGTCTACTTTACTATTGGTTTCGGCCCGATCCGTCTACTTTAAAGTCGTCATATGCCGGTTCCAAAACTACTAACACAGTATATTCGGTTCCAAAACTACTAACGCAGTGTTAGACCCTAATACGTTTTAACCAAAAGTCGTAGCGGAAAATACGGACCTCAAAATTTATTTCTTTTTAAATATTCTAACATACTTGAAAACCATTTAAAACGATTCCTTTAAAAGAATTACATCATTCATCTTTAATTAATGAACCAAATATAACATGCGAATACAAAGTAAGTGACCACCCTTCCGTATAATCCATGTTCTATAACTCGATCTTTGCCACCTTATCCTTCGTGATAAATGGTAATGATCCATGTAACCTGCGGTCACCATAAACAACCAACACATTAGTAAATGGTGACATTGTACTTATATTATAAACATATACCTAAATGACCATATTTCATTCTAACGACGCAAGATATCTTATTCAATCATCCTTCCAAACTCATCCACTAGTTCCCAGCATCAACTCACTTGGACCGAACATTATCATACCTGCACTTTTCATTTCATTCTCAACGATAACATGATTAACAACGTGTACCTTTAAACATATTGAAAACCCACAACTTCACATAAACACATTCTATTAATCTACATTTATAAGATTACATCACATACGTACACGTACATATATCCGAGCATACTTACGTTTCCCATACACATGTATACACTTATAAGTTCGTACTACATACACTTACTATGAATTCTTATTTATATACACACATACAATCACATCCATTTTATTTCTTTCAAGCACCATACTTTGTTAGGCATACCATTTTCCGTATATAAACATACTTATGTACTAGTTCCGTCCATTCACACGTGTGTTATATCCAAGTATAATCATTCCTACAAGAATCACTCACACACATAATAAAATCCACATTTACACACACCAACATTCATGCTACATATTCGCACAAGCTCCCGTACAGGTTCCGTCCTTACGTGTACCCCGCAAAACTCTATCGTAGGCTTGGGGTACCTTTAGGAAGCTTAACGGGGCCTTGGAAACAAAGAAAAACGAGAAAAACTAGTTTCCGGCACCCACGTTGACAACAACTTAAGGCGTCAGCTAAAAAAGGGCATGGCGTCGGCGACGGCCTGCAGGGGCATCAGTGATGCGACCTGCAGGTCCGACGCCGAATTTCGTTTCTTTGAGCGTTTCGAACCTCTTTTCGCACACCCCGGGGGTCCCAAAACATGAATTGACATGTTCCTAAGTCCTCAAATCATTCCTATTCTAATTCTCATTTCCCAACATCCAATTATCACAACTTGGTTAATCACTTTCGTATTTGTGACCCGTTTGCTTATTCTATAAGATTTCAAACATAATTAACTGCATAGATCAATTCCGTCATTCTTACCTTCATATGACTACTACATTCTCATCCTTTTATGATTCCCAATAATAAGCATATCTAACTTATTAAATAAATTAATAAGTGAGTTCGATAATCACTTACCTCAAGCGTCCGTATTCGTGTTTGTTTCCTTGCCTCTTCTTGACCCGTAGCCTTCTGCGCTTGAATCCATGCTAATGTGATTCCTACCCTTTCATTCTATCATATGCACAACATAGTTAGCATGCATATTCTTTCATATCAAATCCTTAGTTAGATTAACGTTTATTAGTCAATCGTTAATATGCATAAGGCATGAACCGATAATCACATTATTCAACATCAACGAATTCCAATACGTCATCATACATAAGACATAATCAGACTAACACATGTCGTATGATCCCCCAAATCTTACATTTGTGTCAAAATTCCTAACCATGTTATGTATACATTGTTGACTTTTAGAAAGTCAACCTTCTTAGCATATGACTTCCAACTTGTGAACACACACTCACATTGATATGGTAGACCATAATAACAACGTCACACACTTTTCATATTCATGTTGTGTAGCACATACGACTACATGATCACCTAGTTATATGCACATATAAACACATAGTCGATTCTACACATACTAATACCTTCATGATCCTATAATCGACAACTACATTGAAAGTTATCCAATTTAACATAATTCTACCATCTTTACTTGCTAATAAGTCCACACATTTCATAATTAGTACTTGGCATTTACTAATCATAATCAAGCAAATAATCCCACGTATGGTGTACATCACACCTTCAAAGCATTTAGTACAACTACTAATGCACATTTCAACACAATCATGAAATCAACAAGATTACCCACATGAGTTCAATCAATTACACCTACCTCATGTAAGTTTAATAACAATTATATCATTATCACATTTTATACCTATTCACCAAGTTCTTGCATACAAATTCACCTTCTAACTTCACTTAGACATTTCCTCAAACACTTGATGTGCATACTTTTCTCTACCACATTGTACAAGTATCTTTTGCCTACCTTCCTAGTTCATAACATCAAGCATTATGAACATTTCTCTAGTTACGTATTGCACATGCAATACCATTAGACCATCCATACAACACCCTCAACTTCCTTATTTTCATACAAGAATTTCGTTATAAACAGTTCAGTTTCAAAACATAGACATTTCCTCAAACACTTGATGTTTTCTCCCCTCGTGTTTGATTTTTATAACAATGGCCCTTCAAGTTCGGGCGAGTCATAATATGAGGTAGCCGTATTTCCCGGAACCGAACCCATCATATTTATCGACATATATTACTAGAATACATTTCATTACAATATGTTGCTACTAACAAGTTATTTCCCTCATTAAGAATTCCCAACGAACTATAAAATAATATTTTATAACTTCATCTGAAATGGGATGTTAGCATAGTATTTTATTTCATGATATACTCATATGGAAACGAGTTACTCGAATTTAAAATTCGAGTTTTGGGGTGTTACACGCAGTATCAATGTTATTTTATTGGTTTCGGCCCGATCTGTCTACTTTACTAGTGTTCGCTTTACAAAATGGATTTAAATAGTTGAATTTGTAATTTTCTTCTTGTTGTTTAATGGGGACTGTTGTGGCCCTTGTTAGCTGCCTCCCTTAACTTCTTGATAAGGGTTGGGTGTTGCTAAATAATAATCTTGGATGTCTTTCAAAAAAAACTTACTCAGCTATATTTTAGAAGAACTGTAGCTTTTTTCAATAAAAAAAAGAAAAGAAAAAAATAAACATAAATAGCATTGACAGTATTTATTAAAGTTTGCTTTAATAAATAATTAGTTTTGTTTTCTTTATAATAAACAATCACGTTCGGAGCACTAAACACAAACTAAAAACCCGAGTATGGATAGAAATATTGATGTGCTAAAAAGTAGTTTAATAAAATTAACTAAATTAACCTAATTCTAGACTCTAAGTAATACTCTAGACTCACTAAGACACACTAAACTACTAACCGGCAAGTGACTCGATCGACTCTAGTACAACTAAAGTAAGTCCGGATATCGAACCCACGAGACTCTATCAAACTACGTTAACGACTCTATCTAGACTACGACGGACACAGACATACTATTTGTTTAATTGATTGGGGAGGGGGTTACTAAAAATCCTAAAATTGCAATTAGATTAAATTAAACTAATTAACTAAACTAATCACTGCGAATTTACTTTGGACTTTACTCAGATGGTGGAAACACTACCTAGATTGGTATCCTGATTGCTTTTAGTAACGATTTTATTAGGAAATTCATTAATAAGGAACCGGAATCATAAAATTCTTACCTTTGAGAAAATCTAATAGGACTCCTAACCCTTCTCAAGAGCACACTATAGCATCCTAGAGGCTGTTTCGATTACCAGTTATTAGACTCCCTCTCGACACACCTAGTGAATTTATGAAAGTACTCTACAAGGTTCACTCCCTCTCAAGACCTAAACCTAAGATAGACTTGCTTTCTTGATTAGACTTGTTAGACAATAGCCAATAGGTTTACTCCTAATGAAGCTTCTACCTTTCGGTTTAATAACTTAGACCTAACAATAATTTGCAACTCTCAGCTATTGAGAATTAGTAGAACACTTCATTTTATAAGATTACCGAATATTACTTCTAAGGTTTATCGGCCGACTCAACCCTAAAGATTAAAGATTTATTATGTGATATCGACAGTCACCAAAATCTAAAATCTAACACGACTCTATTATGTGATAAAGACCGTCACCAAGAGTTGTGCGAAGCAATAAACAATATTCAAACAAAAGCAAGCATGCATATACGTCTAATCAATAGAACAAGTCGCCTACAATTCATAAACAATCCATAAAAATCAAATATCATTTAATAAAAATCGAAACTTTAAACAACGATTCATCCGTCTAGGTAGTACAAAGAACTTAGCCAATCAAAGTCTTGGAATTTATCACAAACAAAGTATTATCAAGCACACGAAACATAGTTGAAAGAAAGAAACGAAAGTAAAGACACCCGAGTGGCAGAATTGCACCAAGGATGATTTCCTAAGCTTCGAGTCTTCAACCGGCAGCTTCAAGCACTCGAAAACGCTCCACAAGACACTCCAAATTCGTCCAAAACCTTGCTAATTCGTAAGTTAGGTCAAAACTCGACCTTTAAGATGATTATATATGTTTCAGCAAGACTCCTGCAGCCCTACAAACACTGAGCCGAAAAACAAACCCTACGCGTCACGCGTAGGGCCTTCAACACAGCCGCCGCGTGCGCGGGGCTACATTCCTGAGCAAATAATATTTAATTGCTACGCGTCGCGCGTAGCCTATAACACAGCGGCATCGCGTAGCGTCTAGGCCTATTTTGCCAAATTTCATCGTTTTGCGTTCCCGTTCCATTAACTCGTCCTGAATCCAACCGTTAGCTCTTTTCCAGCTGATTTCATCCGTTTTAAGCCCTTTTCAGCAACCGGGACCTTTACAAGCAAAAACTATCAAAAGAAACTATCCTAACTAGGAAACCGAAATGAAACGATACGAAAACTAAACAAACTCCACACGATAAATAGATATATTTTACAATACATCAAATATCCACACACTTACTCTTTTTTCGTCCTCGAAAAAGAATCTATGAAAACGGAATCAGAGATGGATAAATATTCGGGTCAAAAGTATAGATTACTTATTAAAATCAAAACTTGTATTAGCCACGATTGCAAGTATACTTGTCCCTTTAAACCCAAACCCGGTTCCAAGCCTTTATCATGTAATTTAAGTTCAAGTGCGGTCAATCTACCTAGGGTCTCACACTAAAAGCCACAGTACATCTAATCCCGCAACAAGCTTACAGAACAAAAGGAACGAGTTACTTAACCCCTTTCTAACCGTTTTATACCAAAATCAAGAGAATTTAAACTCAAAGTTTTTTTTTCTTCACTTCTTTTTTCTTTTCTGAGCATTAGACTTTTGCTTCACCTTACCCATAGGCTGTTTCAACCAGAGTCACCATCCCCGAGAGCGATCTAAGAGGCAATCTAAGTCAGAGTCACCATCCCCAACAAATACATAGGCCTGGCCTACCTTTTTCCAATCTAGCTCAATTATTCTACTTTTATCATGACTAAAAATTCTGAAAATTTTTGCTTATAACGGCATTCTTTATACTATTTTCGGCGGTTTCAATTTCCCATTTTTCCTAGATGAGTACCCACTAGTAAACCGACAATTAAGGTGTTTTAAGATAAGGAACTTAGAACTGACTCGGGCCTACCCGCATATCCCGAACTAGACACAAGCTCGACTAATTTAAACTCATATTATCATTATTTGAACCCGAACAAAAACCCATCTTTTCTATCATTTTCCGTCTTTATTTTGCAAACTTCTTATTCAAGAACGTTTTCTATTTTTTCAATTTTTTTTTTTTTTTTTTGTATTTTTCAAAGTTTTATGACTCGACTAACCACTACAACTATGTATCTCATCCCCACACTTAAAGACTGCATTGTCCCTAATGCAAGAACGAGAATACGACTCAAACTAACTACTAAAACTAAAAATAAAACTAAATAAAACAAAATATACAAATGAAACGACTTAGCAGAATATGCGAGACTGTCAATGTGCCAATCAATTCCACATATGCCCTCCAATCCGAACACGCTCAGCAAACAATTCCTAACTCTTAGTCACGCGAACGGAAACGGCATAAACAACACCATACCTATCAAATAAACATAACATACCAAACCATAACATAGCACGATAGATAAGCGTCTGAAAACATCCAACCATACAAACCAACCTACCCCAACCCAACCCAACCAACCAAGTATCAAAGTATTCAAAATTAGGGGTACAGACCGAATTAAAATAAAAACATCATAAAAAAATAATTTAAAAGATACTACTTCATGCTCCAGTTGCAGCCATCCCCACACTACTCCTCGTCATCACTCTCCATCTCGTCTTCTTCACTATCATCATCACTCCCCTGCTCATAAACCGGAAACTCCGGTGTCGGATCCACTTAACCACCATGACCAGCTTTCTAGACTAAAGTTGAACCGGAAACTCCGAAACTCGATAAGGCTTTACGATCGAGTAATATCGAGTACTAAAGTTGAACTTGAAATTCTACTTAACTAGCTTTCTAGACTTATAATATCGAGTCGACTTAAATATATCATAGTAGACTAGTAGGTCGTAAATAGCATGCATATGACTTGACTTGATTACGATATATCTAAGGCTCATTAATACTCCAATGGGGCACAATAACGAATCGGTTAGTGAACTATTGCAAACTGTAACAGTATTAGCGGTATCCACACAAAGAAGAAACAAGTGTTACATGCGCTCTTTCTACAAACAATTTGGAGCATTTGGAGACACATAAATAGCATGGTATTTAATGGTAAGAACATATCCTTGTTCAAGTTGATTGAAAAGAGGAGTCCTTTGAATGGATTCAGCAACGGGTGAAGACTATCGGGGTATCATGGAGTGAGTGTAGGATGTTTAATTTTTGTATTGTAATTTTGTTTTTATGTGATTTTGTTTGCTAAGCTATGTTGCTGCTAAACCTTGCTATGTCACTAAATATCGATTCGTGACATGTTTTGGAACGTATTCTAAAGTTACAACTTCTAAAAAACATGTAAAAGTTATAACTTATAAGAAATATGTAAAAGTGCTTCTTGGTACATCGGAAATAAAAGCTAGCCCACTATGCTGATTATTGGGCTAGTGGCTACTTTCAAATTTCAAACATGTTGTTCAAGCCTCAAGGTCGAGCCCAACAGGGCGCCATTGTGAATAGTGGTGCACAAAAAACCTGAACCTGGACCCGGACCCGAAAAAAAAAACCCGGAACCGGGTATTAGAAAACCCAGGTTTTTTATACCCGAACCCGAACCCGACACTACCCGTAGGGTAGGGGTCGGGTATGCATTTCTATTATAAAACCCGAACCCGGAACCGGGTTTTTTAATACCCGTTTTCAACCCGGGTTTTGCGAGTACCCGGTTTCAACCCGAACCCGGAACCGGATTTTTTAATACCCGGTCCGGGTTTTCCAATACCCTCTTCGGGTTTTTCGTTTTTTTGTGTTTTTTTCGAGTTTTGTACCTTGGTAACGGCTATATTAGCCGTTTGAAAATATATTTTGGCCATGTTTGGTTTATATCTAATCTCTATACTCTATACCTGACGCATACCCGACCCCAACCCGATCCATACCCGAACCCGGAAATCGGGTATTATAATACCTGGTATTAGAAAACCCAACCCGGACCCTACCCGAAACCGGATATATAGGGGATACATTTTTTATATAAAATCCGGACCCGGATCCGGCCCGGGTATTCTCAATGCCCGATTTTGTAGAACCCGGTCATACCCGAACCCGGTTCCATACCCGGAACCGGGTATTCAAAAAACCCGATTTGTGCACCACTAATTGTGAATCGGGAATATCTTATAACAAAACTATTTGATTTTCAGAAAATATATATATATACATATATCAATAACAACTGATCTTATTTGGAGCATTGCATGGATGCAAAATATGTAGAACTTCTAGTTTCAGGATGAATTGGTTGTAAGGTGTTATTCGGGCTTGTTGTCGATCTTTTGAGATTTAAACTTCTCGATAGCAACTTGAAGGTCATCTGAACCGCCAATGGCTTTCCTGGTGCAGAAATACAACTTAAATGAGTCGTTTTAATTAACATTTTCATCTTAAGTCTTTAACGTGTAAAACTAGTTAAGCTAGAAAATACGTTAAAATCATCGAAATAATTACGCCCCGCTTTTGGTATGCGCATATAATACATGTGTGGGCGCTCGGGGGGCAAAAATGAAAGTGCGCTAATTTTAACGTTATTTTGCTAATTTTGTGAAAATAATGTTAAAAGAGGGAGATGGTTAATCATGCGTCATGTGGTGGCGTTGATAGCCGAAAGACAAGACAGTAAATGCACTAATTGGCCTTTGTCTTAATTGCCGAAAGTTATGTGCCTTATGTCCAAGGTTTGATGCAAAACAACTATGGACCCGGGTCTCACTGGAAGCAGCCTATGTATTCCACGGGTAGAGGTAAGGCTCTCTACATCGTATCCTCTTCAGACCTTAACTTTGCTATTGGAAAAATTTACGTCTGATGATGATGATTTTATAAAGCATTTCAACAAGGAAACACAATAATATTATTCATCTTGATGAGTCGTGTATCCCCCCACTTGTGGCCTAGTAGTAGGAGACTTGGGTTTTCGAATTGAGACTCAAGTTCAATTCTCATTTATGTTATATAGGGGTGGATATAACCCTGGGCTTATAGCTCAGTGGTCGGGGAGGGGGGTTCGATCTTGAGCCGCACCCCGGTTTTCATCCGGCTGTTGTTTCAGCGAGACAACTCGTGTGGAGACAGTACAGTTTCCGGAGAAACGCCGTAACCAAATCTGGCTAACCCAGCGCGGACAGATTTTGACTAGAGTCGCCGTTTAGACGGTATGACATTGAGTCAGAAAGTCACCATTCAAAAAAATTCTGCATGAGTCGTGTACGAAACATGGTTTTACAACTATACGTAACAAACTGAAAAACACTAGGTTGAAAAAAAAAAAGAAGTGATATACAGAAAGCATACACCATTGCATATTCTGGATTTTAACAGAAAACCACCGTCATAACGGAACCTCCATTCCAACCGCCGGTTTCAATCACTGCCTCCACGCACCTACTCCGGTCACATAACCAAAACTATTACGAACACCGCTGCTAATCGCTCCACTTTCCGGCGGAATTATACTTTGATAATTACAGATCTCCATTCTCATTTCAAATTCTTATCAGTTATCCGATCAGAATTTTTCAAGGTACAACTTCCATCTATCTATTTAACTATCCTAATTTAATTCATTTTTGCTTTGCATTATCTTCTTCTATTTTGCTCCTGTAACGTAAGAAATATCTCGAGAGTATGTTGTCAGTTTTGTCATTAGGGCTCAGAAATGATCAAATTAGGGAATTGATGTGATTGTTTATAATTCTGAAGTGATATATTTTCTCGAAATTTGTATTTATAATCAGTAGTGATTTTGGTTGCTTTGTCTCTGTGTACATCATGTTTGTGTAAATACATAATGAAGTAATTTTTGAGATATAATTAGGGGATGGGGTCTAAAACCGAGGAGCAAAAGCAGACCAGTTTTCATACGTGAAGCACAATTTAGTTACATATGGTTGCAAAAGTCACTAGGCGCCCCCTAGTCGGTCTACAGGGGAGTTGAGAATACTCGGGGAGTACTCAGTCATGTTAAATTACGAAGAAATTAGTTCTCAGAAATTAAATATATGTCATATAAACAAAAATGTACTAATATTTATAATAAAAATACGTGAAAATGATATTCATTCATTAATATGATAGACATAGATATTATGTTTTATTTTTTTTAAGTCAAACTCGGCCCAAGTTGACCTACTAGATCCGATTTTGACCAAGGTTAATCGTGTTTGATCGATTCCGAGTAAGTAGGCGGAGTTGAAGAAAGTCGCCTTGGCAGGCTACCTTGTAGCGCTTACTCGGGGAGTACTCGGCCTTGGAGACATTGTTTTACAACCATGGTTATATATACGTAATTTTTTTTACTAATTCTCTTAGGTTTCTAGCATCAGTAACTACCAAAATTTAGACATAATAAGCGCTATATTTGGTTTAGTATATAAGTCATTTATATGTACAATCTAAAAGGCTGTATATAGAACATCCTGATGCACAAAAGGCGCGCCTCAAGTGCGCTTTTTGTACGTTCCTTGCGTTTTGTAGCCTAAAGCGCAAGCCTATGCGCCCTAGGTGCGCGTTTTTAAACCAAGGTTGCAGCAATAGTATTTTGACTTGAAAGTGTACTCTCTTTTTCAGTAAATTTCAAGTTTAATTTACTCTAAAAATGGACTCATCAGTCATTACATATATGTATGTAATTTTGTCTGTGTGTATGCTATTCATCATCTATGTTGTCATGTGCTTAATTTAAAAAAACATGCCTAATTGTTTAAATGTACAGCCACCCAGTGGTGCGCTTTTTTTCGCCATGTCATCGTTAAAGTCAGCTTCAAAGGCTGTGGGACAGTTGATTACATCCAATCATAGTGGCAGACGGTTAATGAGACGTTTACACAACAATCTTGAACTGGAAAATTGTGTTCAGACTCAGACCCGATGTTTCAAAACCGTTGATAATGTCGAAGCATTACCGTCTTCTTGTCAAATGGTTGTTGGTTCTCATAAACATTTCCCGTTCTCGCAAAATACGTCTCCTAGTGTTCTCACTCAAAGAAGACGATTTCTCGGCTGTGGTGACGGGGAGGAAGGAAGTAATGTTTTGTCTAAAATACACGAGGAGAAGCGGATAATGGGGTAATTTAGTAATTTCCCATCGCTCATTTTTTTCCTTTTAAGTGGTAATCATAGAGAATATTGTTTTTTTGCGTTTTTAGTTGTTTATCGGCTTTTGTTTCAGATATTCTCAAGAGCAGTTATTTGCAGTAGTTGCTGCTGTAGATATGTATCAAGATTTTCTTCCATGGTGTCAACAATCGGATATAATTAAGCGTCATTCAGATTCGTCTTTTGATGCTGAGCTGGAAATTGGTTTTAAATTTCTTGTTGAAAGCTATGTATCTCACGTGCAATTGGTGAAACCGAAGTTGATAAAGGTGAGGATTTTTTCTATTTTCAAACCTAGAAATGTTCATAACCAAAACTCGTTTATGTTTGCACATGTCGAGTCTTACTGGCAGGGCAAGACCTAGTGAAATTTTTTTATACATGACACAGTGATAGTTTTTTAAAGGTAAAGTACACAGATAGTCCCTGTGGTTTTTCAAAATTTTGTATTTGGTCCCTAGCTTTCTAAAAGCACACGGATGAGCCGGTGGTTTGGACTTTGTAACGCATTTAGTCCCCAACTTTTTCCAAAAGTACATGGATGGTCCTTGTGTGGTTTGCACTATGCCAGTGTGTAATGCATTTAGTCCCTAACTTGAAACTCCTGAAACTTTTAGATTTGTTGGTTGTGGACTAAATGCATTACAAAGTGCAAACCACAGGGACCATCTCTGTACTTTTGAAAAGCTAGGGACCAAATCCAAAATTTAAAAAACCACAGGTACAAATGGTGTACCTTACTCTTTTTTAATGTGTTATAGAGCATTTGATACTTGTTTTTTATGTGTTATTTACTTATCTGTTTCCGCCACTGCCTACTGGTTGACACAACGCAACCTTTCCCTATTAATAATAGTGATGCATTGTCTTTTTTGTTTTTATTTCAGACAACGTCATCACAAAGCAGCCTTTTTGATCATTTAATAAACATTTGGGAGTTCAATCCGGGACCCGTACCAATAACATAACATAACGAAATACATCTTATTTACTATTACTTGAGACTTCGTCATAGATTTCAAAGTAGCACGGTCTTAATTAAAAAAATCCCATTGACTTGTAAACCCGTCCTGCTCGGGCTATGTCCAAGGTTAATTCCTCAACCGCCATGAGATCCCCCCCCCCCCCCCCCGATGCACGGGAACCGGATGAAGTCCGTAAACCCTTACCCCCCATCAGGTTCGAACCCGGGATTAAAGCCCCAATTCGTCCCTTCACCCAGATGTCCCTTGAAAATAGGCTAAGCGAGAATCAAACCTGCGTCTCCACTAGGGAGGGCAGACCAATTTACCACTAGACCAAGTTCTCAGGACTAGTTTAGTAACCACTGAAAATGGCATAAATTGGTTTAGTAACCATTCAAAATATACTTCATCTTCTTCTTATTATCTGTTACTAAAATTGGACAAAGATAATTTAACTGGAATTCTATTACTAAAATTGGACAAAGATAATTTAAATGGAATTCTATTACTAAAACTGGACATAGATAATTTAATTTAACTGGGAATAATAATAAGCCTAAATTACCACATTCAGAATCTTAACATTATTTAAACTAATGTCTATTCATGCAACTCTAAACAAAAGATGTCGTTTTAGAAATGATGTATGATACAACATTTAAGAATTCGAATTCCTACCGAAAAGCGGTTTCTTCTTCATGTTAATGAAGCTCATCTTGGGCATCACATTGGGCATCTGCAGCTTCTTCCTTCTCCTAAAGAAACCCTTACCTTCGGTCGCCGTTTCATCCGCGTGACCGTTCGCATCCGGCGTGCCACCCTTCGTATCCGGCGATGCGTTGCCCGGTGTCGAGCTCGGTGATGGTGCATCAAGCCCCCCTTTTTGGCTCAACCGTTTAAACAACCCGACACGCGGAGCGGGAGCCGCCTCGGGCTTTTGCGTTTCACCGTCGTCTTCGCCCTTCCGTTTCTTCAACTCCTCTTGAATACTCTCTGTCGATTCTTTCGCCATTTCTGCCTTTTGCAATGCGGCGTTTAACGCGTCTTTTCGTGCGGCGTTTTCCTGGTTCAGTTGTGTAAGTTTGTTTAAACTTTGCATTTCCGAATCCTTTGCTTCGTCTATTTTAGCTGCGGCTTCTTCGACTCGTTTGTTAGCAGCCTCTTCGGCCGCATAGGCCCGTTTACTCATGTCGTAATATTCCTGTAACGAGATAGTGACCGCGCCTTTTAAATCGTCCTTTTTTTTCTCGCTTTTCGACTGGCTCTCGTTTAGCGCGTTGATGGCTCCTAAAGCTATCTTTTCTTGAACCCGTGCAGCGTCGATCTGCTTCTGAATCGCAGCGAGCCGATCCGATTGTGAATCCACTCCGGTTTTTGCTTCCTCGGCTGCGTCTTTCGCTTTTTTCAACGTTGAACGCGCTTCGTCGGCTAACGACCTAGCCTTTTCGGCCTCTTCGCCTACTTTTCGTAACTGTTTCGGTAGTTCCACAAGCTTTTCGCGGGCTTCTTTTTCTCGTTTTCGAATGTTATCAAGTTCTAACTGCGATCGTTTCAACTCCGACTCGAGATTCACAACCGCACCCGCTCCTAACCCTTTTTGCTTCCGCACATCGTTTAACACTTTTTTTTCGCTCTCGAGCTTTGTGGTTAACGACGCTGCAGTTGTTTTCAAACACATGACCTCTTCGTTTGTTCTTTCGATCTCGATCTTAACTTCATCAAGATCCTTTTTCGCAACTGCAATACCAGATTGTATATCTTTACGCGTAAACTGTTCATCCTCGTCTACTTCCGGCATCTTCCCCTGCATATAAACCGCCAATTCGTCTTTCAGATTACGCATCAACCCCGAAGACGTTTCTAGTTTCGTTCGCATGTCTTTCGCTATGACGATCTGTTCGTTAACTTTTTCCAACTCCTCTTCGGTTTGTTTTATTTCAACGTCTAAATTGATAGCGTATTCATCTCGTTCTTTCGCTTCTTGATCCCTCTGTTCTTCCGCTTCTAAATGGGACGCGTGTGTGGATTCGATCGATTCCTTCGTTGTTATGAGTTGAATAGTCAAATCTTCAACTTGTCGTTCGATTTCTTTAGCTGCAGACACCGCTTCTTGCGCTTTCTGCGTAGCAGAATCGCGTTCCGATATTAAAATCTGATAATCTTTACGGGTTTCTTCGAGTTCGTTTGTGGCGGCTATGAGTTCAGAAGCTGCGGCTTGGTGACGAGCTTTGGCGACTTCGAGTTGCGTTTTGGCTGCTACGCTTGATTCATCTGCGATTCCTTGTTCCATCTCTTGGACTCGTAAATGGGCTAGTTCGGAATCTTGTTTCGCTTGGCGTTCTTCGGTTTGGGCTCGTTCGAGATTTAGTTTTAGTTGATGTATTAACCTTTTCGTGCTGTCGAGATCGCGTAATGCTTGCTCTTTTTCTTGCTCGGCTAACTCTGCTTTTTGTTTGAACACTGGTATCTCCTTTTCGGCTTTCGCGAGTTCTTGTTCTATGTACTGGCGTCTCTGTTTGATCAAACAAACACTTAGATTAATGAACAATTGTCGGTACAATATAATCGCATTCCAGTTATGATGGGTAACTTAAGAAACAATGTTTGATGATACACATAATCCTAATGTTCGCGTCAAAACGGGTCATCTTTTTATATACACCAAAGCGGGTTGGATTAGGTCAACATTTTATGAAATTATGCTTTTATTCTTTGTGGGTTGGCTAAAATAGGTGTTAAGACGCATGGTTTTTATTAAAACAAAGAGTAAAATGCCATTTTCGTCCCTGAGGTTTGGCTACTTTTGCGACTTCCGTCCAAAGGTTTTTTTTTCCGCATCTAGATCAAAAGGTTTGAAATCTTGTCATTTTCATCCGCCTCGTTAACTCCATCCATTTTTTAACGTTAAGTCAGGGGTATTTTCGTCTTTTTAAACATTTTTGTGATGATTAAAGGATTTGGGTGGGGAGAAAGTCAACAGAGGTGGATCTTTATTTTTTATAGTTTTTTATTTTATTTAAATAAAAAATGTCTAAAAGATGAAAACACCCCTCATTTAATGAAGAAAAACGGATGGAGTTAACGACTCGGATGAAAATGGCAAGATTTCAAACTTTTTGGATCCAAATGAGGAAAAACAAACCTTTGGACGAAAGTCGCAAAAGTGCCCAACCCGCAGGGACGAAATGGCATATTACTCTAAAACGAAAATAGAACTTTTAGACTGAAAAAGCCAAATAAGAACTTCTGGACTAAATTGGTTATTTTGGCCAAACCACATCGACAAGAAAAATATTTACTCTTTTATTAAATTAATAAACTCATAAACAGTCGAATCATTCTTAATACGATCAATCTACATGTCAAACGAAGTGAGGAACATACCTCGCTGGTTTGAGCTCTGTGCGCTTTCCAGTCAACAATCACACCGAATTTAGAAACGGCTTCTTTAACCGACTCAAAGGGGGCAGCCGTATCAATATGATGAACTTGCGCCTCATCCTTTTCAGTCTGTTTATTCGAGCCATTTTTATCTACGTTCTGGGAACCAACTTTCCAGTCATGCTTTTCGGGCTGCATATTTGAGCCATTTTTGTCTACGTTCGGGGAAGTTGAACCAACTTTCGAGTCATGCTTTTCGGGCTGTTTATCCGAGCCATTTTTGTCTACGTTCGGGGAACCAACTTTCGGTTCATGCTTTTCAAGCAATTCATTTGAGCCGTTTTTGTCTACATTTGGAGAAATGCTAATATTCTCAACATTTTTATGCCCAGAATACCCATCTGGACTTAAACTTAAAAATGTATCCTCGCTACCATGTTCAGAGGACGGTTGGTCAACTGGATGTGCTTCTGGCGGTAAAGTAATGGGATCTGGGCGCGCGGTTGTAATATCATTCTCCCGAACCTTCTCTTCATCCATTCCAGAAAGATCAGAGTCAGCTCGGTTTCTGAAATTTGATAAATTAGAGAAATTTATAGTTAATACTGTTGAGAAGACAAGATTTTATTGCATACTATAATATTATGGATACTCAAGTAGATTGCATATTGTACATTCAATGAAAGACCTAAGATGAACTTTTCAAAATTCATGTATGACCTACTTATTACCTCATTCACTGATCATCTGTTTGTAGATGAACATCTTATACCTAATAGGCTAATATGCAGCATTAAAGCTACAATGTGGACCTGCATATCTCATTTCATGCAACCATAATACTATTTCCTATCTATTAATTTGCAAAAAAAAAAAAAAAACTTTGTTTGAGCTTTTTACTGTTCATTTTTTTTACAAATCTTAATCCCTCAACTTTCATTTTTTACACATAACACCCCTAAAAAAATACAAAATCACACCTCACTTTCATTAAGCTACTTATTTCAACCTTAAAACTTTTTATTTTTTACTTTTTTAGTTTTTTACGTAGGTTTTTTTATCGTTTCGACTTATTATTCTTTTTTACGGTAATTTTATGTATCGGTCTAAATTTTGTGAGTTAAATGCTACGCGCGTGCCTGCGTGGTTTAATGTTTTTACGTTTTTTTTGTGGGTTAATGATTTCGTCGCAATCTTAGTTATTCTTTTCTATGTTTTACGTTTGGGTTTAATTTATATGAGTTAACACGCCGCAATGCGCGTGAATGGTTCAACGTTTGTTACATCTACTTTTTGTTCGATTTAACGGTCTCAGTGCAAAGCGCGGTTCCTAAACACTAGTATTTAAAACTCTTCAACTCCCCTGTTCATAAACTCACTTCAATCAAGACCTTCAAGCAATCATTTAAGTTATTTAGTTCGTCTTCAAATCACTAATCCTCTAAAACCAAGAACCCTGGGTGCAACCGTGCAAGAGGCTATAGCCGAATGCCTATCGTACCACCCGATCACGGACAAACACTCAGGTTATCCTAGCAGACTAAATTTCCATTTCACCAATCTTATACAAACAAAACTATTTCTATACCATCATCCTCATGTTTTCATAACATAATTAGGTTAAACAAGCAACTTAAACAACAAAAAGTAGGTTAATTAAGCCAAAATACATCATAATCCCTAAATTAAAAGAAATAATAAGATCTATTACATGATTTCATGCTTCCATTCTTAACGGAACATATATAATTCAATAAAACCCCAAACTTCGAAGATTTTTAAACCTAATTTTTTGTTTCTCAAATTAACGACAGAATAATGCATGGAGAGCATACCAGCAAATCGCCAGAGTGAAATCCAGAAGCTTATTACAAAATCTCTCTGGATTTTGGCGGGTGAAAAGTCGAATAATCTCGACGCATCAACAATTATAGCTTCGAATCCACTACAACACAAAATTAGAATGAAATTGATGATGATATGATGAAATTATCGACGAAAACGGAAGAAAAACAGCGGAATTTTTCCTCTGGATGATGAAAATTCAAAATATTCTTCAATGGATATGGATGAAGATTCAAAGGAGGGATAAGATCGTGTGATCTGAGAGGCCGAACAGTTTTCCGATATTTTTTATTTTTCATATTTTGGTTTTGTATATTTTTAGATGAAATATTGTTGTGATTTTCCTATAAATATTGGTAGTGATAAGATTTGATTTTGGAGGTGGTGGTATCAATGGAGGGAGGAGGAGAGAAGTTGGTGTAATGAATTGACTTCACTGCCCTTGAGGGGTGTTTGGTTTTTGTTTGGAAAAATTATTAAAATAGTCAAAGTTGACTGAATTTTTTTTAAATGGATATAGCATTTTAGTCTTTGCCGAGTAATCACACCATATTTTCTTTAATCAAAAGTTGTCACATCAGCTTCGCTAACTAAGACGACTAGAATTTAGCCTTGACAAAAGAACGTCGGCTAAGCCTCCACGTTTGGTGAAAAGTTCCAACTAAACTCGTTCTTTTGATGAAAAGCCAAATTAAAGCTCATATCAACCTTTGGTATAAGTTAATAAAGTATAACATTTATTTAAATAGTGAATACTAACTCTATAACTTATATAAACTTTGTCGAAATTAATTATCAACACTATAAAATTAAAAGAATATATTTTAGAATAAGTTTTTTAAATGCCATGTAACTACGGACGACACTCACATTGTGAAAGCTCATGTGTTATGAAACGTTTACAAAGATGTTTATTATGTGAAAACCTATTGTTTTTGAAAATACAGATATGAGATGGAGAAACAAGGGTGTGAGGTGAAAGTGATGGGCGGTGGTCTTGTTCATATGAAGGTCCAAAAACAAGAATGGAGGGGGGGGGGGGGGGGGGGGGGGGGGGGGGGGGGTAGTTTTTAGGGAGCGAGCATGCTTGTGAGTGAGTAATAGTCAATAGTGATGATATGGCCGTTTCTGAAGGAGTCTATGAATGCTCTTGTTATATTCTAAGTTTGCATATAACTTTTTTTATATAATTTATGTTTTAAATTAACAACAAAACTCTATAATGCACATAGGTTTGAAAATTTTGTAAATAAAAAATTATGACAATGTGTAGTTAAGCCATACAATTAAATGGTTCAAAGTAGCAATGCAATCAACTCATGGTCCCTCAATGCTCACAAGGTGACCTCATAAGTTACATCATTGTCACTAACCATATGAAATGGTACAATAAACATAACTTGTGTACCAAACCAAAACATTACATCATCAATTCCTACCTGCCAACAATTTTGCCTAAAACATAATTCCCTATAAACCAACTCATGTGACAACTTCCTATTGGTTGATCTCCTGCACCAGTTTTTCGAGTGCGTCTTTGGAGAGAGGAATGTACAAGCAATCCTGTCCATCAGAGTGTCTTCGTAGTTTGACCAATTCGTGATCTTTGAATTCCGCCAGATGGGAATTTAGCGTGACTAGACTGCTGACCAGAAAACGCTCTCTACAGCTTGTGAACAACACATCAATGGGCATTCCTAGATGCAAAGGAAAACAAAAAGTCAAGAAAGTCAACGTTAGCCCAGAAGTATCACACTGGATCGATCAAGGCTTTCTAGTTAATCTTTTAGGTCTGTTTGGGCTAAACAATACAAATCTAGCACCAGAAAAAATAATAAAAAGTATACCTTCATCATCAGGATGGGCTAGTTGATGTTCTGCAAGAACTTTAAAGACGCTCTGAGCATTTGGCGTCAAACTCTGTAAGACTATCGTTGCGGTTTTGACACTTTGTGAAGCGCTGCCATGTGCAAGAATAAGCGGATGGAAAACACCTTCAATCTTGTACGGTGCAAAAGTGGGAACATGATGCCAACACCAGTTAAACTGTACATGAACCATTTTTTTGTCCCACACTGTCATTTAAATTAGTTACACTGTCAGTTTCCATCAAAATAGTGGTGGCAATATGGTAAATATAGATGAATTCAACTTACAAAGAGGTGCATTCACATGGTCTATAGAAGCAACAAGACGAACATGAGAACAAGCAGCAATTCTCGCAAGAAGATGTTGGGATTCGGAATCTCGCAACCCAGGCCCGTCAATGTTGTGGATAACAAGACATACAAAAGATTCATTTTCTGGTGCGTGGGGACCATCAAGAAAAGCAATGAGATCATCCATTGACCGGGAATTAAAAGGTTGTTGACTATTAAACGAGCCTCCGGAAGCTGACCTTGATTGTAGTTTCAGTTGTTCCCATAGCACTTCGGCCATTGCCGTTGCCACCTGCATATTTATCATTAATTAAAAAAGAATGAGAGTTAAGATAAAATAGGTTAGCATTTTTTTCCTTCTTCTTTTGAATTAAATTATACCAGCAAAAGGAGACAATAATAAAAACTGAAAACATGAAATGTATATGTGGCTTTCATTGTTGGGTGAGATGGTAGGTTACTTTATTCATACTAACAATATTAGCTAGAGTTATTATCTCTACCAAATTCAAAAGTTAACAAACACATGTAGGATGTTGACAAATCAGCATGCATCTTTTCTTTATGCAAAGTTATATATCTACATGATATTTGTTGGCATACTGCCATACAGCCTTGATTTGAAACCTGCACCAGTAGCTTCAAAATCCGTTTATGTTACCCCTCAAAGTGAAAATGCAAATGGAAGAACCGCTTCAGTTCAACATCGATTCTGGGACTTCTAAAATGTAGGGCTGTTCACAAAGCTCACGGCTCGCAGCTCGGCTTGTAGCTCGCTCGAAAGAAGCTCGAGTAGAACTAGCTGAAAAAACTCAATTTGAGATGACGTGAGCCAAGTTGGCTCATTTTGTAACCAAGCCAAGGTCGAGCCAAGCTTGACTTGGCCCATGGCTTGGCTCGTTGGCTCGTTTAACTTCGAGCTATGAGTCGAGCTGCCTCAATTAATTTCGAGCTTGAGCTCGAGCCCATCATGGCTCGACTCGTTTACAGTAAAACGTCAAGAACAAACCTTAACCTTCAGATAGTAAACATGAAAAAGTCAAAGGTGGTTCATTAAGTAGGTATAGATTTGTTAGCTGTGGACCGTCCAGATCAGCAGAAAGTAAAAGTCAAAAGCAGATTGATGATTCCGAGAATCCAGCAAAAGGTGCTGCATCGAAAAGATCAGTTTCTACTGCGTCTGTACCAAAACAGGATGCTGTGAAAACTGAAACTAAACCTAAGCCCGGGGGGCCCGTTCTGCACTAGCAAAAGGATCATCCTCTAGATGATCAGGTCCCGAGAAAGGCGTTTCAAAATTGGTTGACTCAAGAAAATACGACTCGTCACAACCCATGGACCTCATCTCGACCCACTCATTCTCCAAGGCCTGAAAATTCTTACGCCTCGAAAACTAATGATCAACCAACAAAGAGAACAGGACGGGTTTAATACGAGGAGAAAAGGGGAACAAGAATTGAGAGACGTCGAGCCCGAGGTGCGGTTTTCAGATAGAGAGAGGCTCGGTAAGCAAGTGAGGATGAGCTGATTAGAATTAGTGATGTGCAGTTAGATAAACCCGGAAGTTGAAAGATACGGTCGGGAGTACAGAGATAGATATCATGGAGATGATGTGATGGAAAAGTCAAAGGAAAGATACAGCAGAGAGAGGTCGGTTGATAGGGATTCTGATAAAGGTAGTAAAGATAACAAAAATAAAGGGTGGTACAATGATAATAATCCAGCTGACAAGGATGATCGGTTTCGTGGTCAAGTTTACCACCGCCTCCACCTCTGTTGTTCTGTAATCCTTTAATGCAAATAGAAGAGATGAAGATTCCAATAGGAGATTCTGAACAGCTAGACATTCACAAAGGATGTCGCCACTCTCCAAGACATGATGACAGAGAACGCCGACGATATGAAGAAAATATGTTACTTTCTCAAGAAGATGCAAGCAGGAGATGAGAAGCATTCTCAAACAAGGTAATCCGTAATTTTTGTTTTCCTACTTCTTATCTTATTATATTATTATGTATGTCTATTTTTTTCTTTAATTTGTATTCATGGTTTGTGAAATTAGATGGACGAGAAAGAAAGAGATATGGAGAGAGAAAAAGTTAACGCAACGAAGGAAGAGCTGGATGTGAATGCCTCAAAAAGGCAAAAACTGAAAAGAGGGCAGCACCGCAGCATATGGCTTTGAAGCCTGGTGAATATTCACCAGCAGCTTCAGCTCCAGCTCCAGTTCATATTAACATGACATCATCATATGATGTCACGAGAGATAGGGGAGACCGTAACGTTTACATGGAAGAACCTACCTGTATGCATGCAAAAGATGTACCCACGAAGATGACCTGTCGTGACTCTGACCCGTATCCTTAATTATCATCTTTTTTAAGTTAACTATTATTTTATGTTCCAACTACAGGTGGCAAAAGGTATAACAGATTAATCACACAACCTTGCAAATCTAAGGACCTATAATCCTACTACCTAATAACATACATTTATCTCTACATAAAACATAATATCTTGACTTGTGTAGTTGTGTTGTCATTATTACGATAGTTTATTCATATGCAGGAGCTCCAGATAGTCTACAAAGAACACTACTAGCACAAAGTACAGCATAACCTCCGTGCTAAATTGAATTTATTTTTCTTTGATGTATATTTATTTCAAGCATAGGAACTGGAACACACGAGTCTAAGAAACTTAGCAATATTCCCTTGATGAATACTACTTTTGTATCTAATGTTTCATTCATTTCATTATGCAAGGATTCCTTATAAGTAAAATACAAAAGAAGCGAACACCATAACCTGATGTTAAAGAGAAGTATCGAAGCAAGAATGAGTCAAACTGAAATCTGCAGTCATAGAACTTATGTCTCTAACAGTCTTATTTTGTTTGATAAGTTGACATCATCACTACTAAAACTCAGATAAATAGATGTCTATGTGTTAGTGCCTTAAACCGGAAAATGTGATAAAACATTTCTGACTGCATCTACTCAAATGTAGACACAAAAGTATAAAAAAACATATATTTAAAACTATGTAAAAAAAACAGCATACCTGTTTAAGATTGATTGACTGAAGATATCCATTAACTACGATAACACTATACTCGGTTAAAGCTGTTGAAGCAAAATCTTCAATCAGAGTCTTCTTAGATCCAAAACCATAAAGTAGAAGACCAAAACCATACCTGCAAGAGTTCAAAGATAATATTTATTGGTTTTAATCATTTAATGACATTGACCCCCAAAAAACAAATCCATAATTAACTTTTTAGTGTCGTTGAGTTCTATTTTGGTTCAAAGTCACTCCAAACGGATAAACAAACTGTTAAGTTTGGTACAAAACATTGATACTGAACGAACATTTTGGGGTTAGAAAACAAAAGATATTTGTATCCATATGAATATGAAAAAACACTAACATGATTCCCAAATCGAACCTTAAAAGGATTAGCTTATTTATCAAATGAATGAACATGTTGAACCTTAATAAGAGTAGTTTGTTTATCAAATGAACAAACATTAACATGAACATGAACTAATGTTTGATTAGTTAAATGAATCAACATGAACAAGCTTTTTGTTCTTTCATTTAAGCTTGTAAACATTCGGATATATAATAGCTTTATTTTTAATGATAAACCATTTTTAAAATAATCTATGTATTTTACAACTTTACACTATCTACGTTTATCTAATACTGAACGAATATGACCAATCTTATTTTCTTAACAAACGAACTGTAACAAGAAAGTGTTCCTATTGTTAAACTTAAACGAACAAACACGAACAACCCACCCTTCCCATTCATTATGTTCATTTACAGCCATAACTGCACATTTTAAAAGAAATGATTGGGAATGTACATACTGTAACTCAAAAGCCCACTCATTGTACAATCTTTTGTAACTATCTATCAATGATGCAATTTCCTTTTCATGTTTTGGCTCAATTTTAGACACCTCGGCTCGAAGATCCTGCAACAATGCAAATTTACAAAGAATTAGATCCACTCTTTGATTCTTGGACACAATATCACCTTTCTTACCCTAAATCTGTATCAATTACAAACAAAATAACCCTAAAATTTAGTAACAACTACTAATAAATAATAACTAATAACACAATTGCATATTACAAAGAAATAAGATCTACTCTTTGATTTTTGGATACAAAACCACCTTTCTAACCCTAAATCTGTACCAAGTGCAAACAAAATAACCCTAAAAATTTGTAACAACTACTAATAAATAATAACTAATAACACAACTGCATATTACAAAGAAATTAGATCCACTATTTGATTTTTAGATGCAAAACCACCTTTCTTAACCTAAATCTGTATCAATTGCAAACAAAAAAACCCTTAAATTTACAGAGAAATTAGATCCACTCTTTGATTCTTGAACACAATACCACCTTTCTTACCCTAAATCTGTATCAATTGCAAACAAAATAACCCTAAAATTAGTAATAACTAATAACACAATTGAATATTACAATAAATTAGATCTACTCTTTGATTTTTGGATGCAAATCCACCTTTCTTACCCTAAATCTGTACCGATTGCAAACTAAAGAACCCTAACATTTTGTAACAACTACTAATAACTAATAAGTAATAGCACAGTTGCAATATACAAAGAACTTAAATCTACTCTTCGATTTTTGCATGCAATATCACCTATCTAACCCTAAATCTGTCCCAATTGCAAAATAAACAACCCTAACACTTTGTAACAACTAGTAATAACTAATTAATACAATAATCGAACATCAATTTGTTGTTTACTATCTCCACAACAAAAATCAAAAAGAAATTATTCGTAAAACGAAACAAATACGTCGTATAATCATGCAATTTGTAGAAAAAAAAATAGATAACCTGTTCATCAACGAGATCGATTTCGGAAAGCTTTCGAGCCGATTTCTTCCCGGACTTTCCAGACTCCTTGGCTAAAAAATAGTTTCTGGAGAATTCAAACTCATCTTCATCAATATCATGATCATCCATTTTAGTGACAAAATCAGTATCTGCGATGAGAACAACAGATTAATCGGACTCAGAAGATTTGATATTTGGTTGTTGTGCTGTGCCCTAGTTATCCTTGGTTTCCCGCCATTTTTTTTACATTTGGGTCGGTTTAGGTGGTGTTTTGGTTATATCAAAGCCCGGTCCAAAGGCCCAACCGGATCCATTGAAGTTTTATTGAACGAGTGGCTTACCAGTCGCACTCCGTGCCGGGTTCTTAACGTAAATAAAATAAGTAAATCGTGAAAGGACATTCTATCTGACGATAAAAAAAACATGTCATGGTGATATATTCAAAATTCGTGAAAAAGTTATCAGTTCAGTACGTTACGGTATCATCACTCGTTATGACTATAAAAAAAAGCGATTACACATGACAGGTTCGTAACATTATTTAGACGGTACATACGGAGTTTAGAAAATTTGAAAAAGAAAAGCTTAAAAAACTAAAAAATAAGTAAAAGCGAAAAAAAAAACTAAAAGTTTAGGGTTTAAATAATAATAATAATAACAAATAAATAGTAAAAAGAAAAAAATAAAAGTTGAGGGTCTACAAAGTAATTATAATAAAGTGTAATAGTAAATATTAAAAAAAAACTTATTAAATTGATGTGTTAAACATATCATTACTAGAGGGCCAAAGATGGGTAATGTTGACAACATAGCCTTTTAATAGATAAAATTATGTTGATTTGTGTGTTAAATCATTATTTATTCAATATCAGGTTTCAAACTGATTAAACTAAATTACATATTTGGTTTTCAGTTTGGGTTAAACTAAACTAGGGTTTTCCACCTGTGTTTCGCGGCGTAGCAGACTTATTTAAAAAAAAACTGAAACGAGAACGCATGTTGTTCACGAGCAGAGCCGAACCGAGCGGACTTTTGCTCATGCTTGGCTCGTTTACATACCGATTCGAACGGATCGGCTCATTTAAAATTGAGCCTCAAATCAAGCGAACATTTTCCGAGCAGTGAATATTTCGAGCGAGCGTCAAGCGAACTTCAAGTGTTTTGACAATTGTGTCGCATGATATAAATTTGCGGAGAGAGATAGTGACGTTGTTGTGTTTCAAATTTTTATGTCTTAAAAAACATGCAAAATTCATGGATGATCAGGGGCGTAGCATTTAAGGGGCCGGGAAGGGTGCCCGACCCCCTGAACTTTTCGCTCGGTAGTGTTATATATGTAGTTTTCGTATAGAACCTTTTGGGTATATACCTTTTCGACCTCTGGTTCTATAGAAAATTTTGGGTATATACGTTTTCGAGACCCCCCCCCCCGGCGAAAACTTCAAGCTTCGCCAATGTGGATGATGGCATAATATTTTTCTTATAAATAATAATGTTGTGGCCGATGAGTCGATATTCATATTACACAAACAATGACGTTGAGAGCAGGAGACGATCGACTTAGGGTAACGACATGAGACATTAAGGTGATGAGCAGATTGTCGGTTAGCGGTTTAGGTCTTGGTTTAACTTTTTGATTTGGTGTTAAGTTTTTTATTGGCGTGATTAGACTGGTACGTGTAGACTAGCTGTAAATTTCTATATAGTGGACCAAAATATAATAAAGTGGTATATATAAAGCTATAAATTTAATTTATTTATATGTGTATATGTATGTGTATATATGTATATAGGGTAAGGTTCATGCGAGAACCACCTTTATTGCGAGAACCACCTTTATTGCAAAATAAAATCTAAAAAAATCAAAAAAACACTCAATATTTTTTACTATTTTTTTTAAATCGCTATATTTCTTACCCTAAAAAGAACTTTTTTTTTTTCGAGTTTAATCATGTAATCATCCAATACATTTTAATTGATTATCATATACATTTCATACAATTAAAAATTCCGTATATTTTAAATTTATAGTTTAGTAATGAAATGATATTTTGATTAAGATATTATCATATTTTGTAATTACAAATTTAATAATGATATTACATGTAATTTTTAGTATATTTTAAGAAAATTGAAATATACATATGAATGTTTGGTAAAATTATGTTATATGTGTATTATGGTATTAAATAATTTGTTATTTGATAAGTGTATTTTGGTGTATGTATGTAATGTATATGATGAAATGATGGATGATAATGATGGCATAAAGAGAAAGTGTATTAAAGTAGTGTACCAAAACATCTTATTTAATGTTGATACATATAGATGCACATGTGCATTTCTAATTTTGGTAACGTAAACATTAGTGTATTGCATGTGGTAGTGTAAATGAAAATACAATTGTCCAATGTTTATAATGTATTACGTAATTCGTCAAAGAAATGATAAAAATGCACATGTGCATGGATAGCGGTTACTCAAATTTTATTTTAATTTTTTTGAAAAAACATTATTATTTTTTTGACAAAATATAGCGAATTTGTCAAAAAAAATATTAAAAAAAAAATAAAAAAAATTTGGGCGTTTTTTAGATTTTTAGGCATTATTGTTTGTGTTCACATTGGTTCTCGCGGTTCTCACAATAAAGGGTGGTTCCTAACGGATCCTTATCCTATGTATACATGTGTATATATGTATGTCATAGTATGTGTATATGTATACTAAAAACAATAATTCGAGCCGAGCGGACCTTTGTTAATGTTTGACTTGTTTACAAACCGAACCGAGCAGAGCGGGTCGTTACAACCGAGCCTTAAATCGAATGTGTATTTTCCAAGCAACTTCTGAGTAAACGTTGAGTGAGTGACGAGCGGCCTACTGTTTAATGGCCCTAGGAACCAATCCTATATTTTACTAGCCCACTTATTACCCACAAAACCTTGTATTTTATTAACAACCGTGGTATTGGTTTCATTTGGTGCAGCATATGATATAGCAACCGAAAACAATCTACTAGACTAGACCAAATACAAATATAATAATTAGAAACAAAAATATTCGTGGGATTTAATCGTGTCAAAAAATAATATACTATAATAATTTAAGCTTTTAATCATTGATAAATTGATGTGACACCTAGCCCCATCACAAATGCGTCACTAAAAAAGAGTTAGATTCCTTTCTCGTCGCTGCAGAATTTTAAGCCACACAAACGTTGATGCTTCCACCGTCCACCGCCACCGCCACCGCCACCGCCACCACCACCACCTTCACCGCCATTGCGTTGGTCCGTACCAATCCTCCAATTTCTCATATCATCAAGCTCCACTCACACCCCATAATCATTCTATAGGTAACTTGTTACCTAAAATTAGCTTAATATCCTTCAATTAAACTTTTAATTTTCATGAACGTATATCTAATTCGTTCAAATTAACTTGATTTTGCCGGTGATATTGATGTGTGATATTCGTTGTAGAATGCTTTCGAAGATTCCGTATTGCTTACGCATTGTTGTTGATTATTAATTTGGTAGACGCTTCATTCTTTTAGGGTTCATGTGCACATGCTTTTTGACGTTTCATTGATAGATTGAAATTTAACAAATTATTTTTCTTGTGAGACTGGATCTGGGATTAATAACGTGTTTATCTTGTGAGACTGGATCCAAACGCGTTTAACCGGTAATTTTATCGTCATGTCTACGGGCGGGTGGGTCCCCGGAATTGGTGGTGGACTCGGGCTACTCTCGGAGTACTCTATTTGGTCCAGTGGGTGCCCGAGAGTGCTCGGGATTTGATTCTGTTCGCTTTTCAAACAAAAAAATAATAATGTGTCTATGGTTACTAATATGAGCTAAAATTAGCCAGATGAAGATGTTTGTGATCACTATGATGCTTCAATAATACTCCGGGTAGCTTAACTCTGAGATATCCTTCACCTTTGATAACAAATAGCCAAGTGCGTCCGGGCGAAATAGGCGTGGCCGTACAAGTTTTTGTATATATTAGAGAAATCTATTGGTAAAACATAGTGACCTCATATGAGTCTGTTAGTTTGTTATTGGTGGTCCCTAGTTTGTTGGGTGCGTTGGGACACTCTTTGGATGATCGGTAATTTCCTTTTTTTAGTTTTCTGATCTGAACTGTTGTTGCATCGGTTATACTGAATCACCATCATGTCGTCTGCACCTGTCCTGCATATTTCGATCCAAAACCGGACCGTTTGGGGTGTTACTGTTGCCTCTTCACACTGCAACTAGAAAGATACAGATGTTTTTACACTGATGAGTGTAATTTAGCATGGTAACTATATTTTTGATTTCTTGAAATAGAGGTTTTCTCTGATATGAAAGTAATTTAGGGTACACGATATGGATTTCATTAAAATCTGCTGTCAGTAGTATTATGAGGTTCTGTAGTTACTTTTATAATCTGTAATGTGGTTATCGATATTGTTATACAAAAATTATACAACACAGATCAATTCTTAAGTTTAGAAAGGAAGTCGAATCCAAAAGTCCTTGTAGTATGAATCGATCAACAGAAATGCTGTTGTGGAGCCATTTGTGAATTCGATCTGCTATAAACGTAACATACCGCTCATGCTTCAGTATGCTAGTACCAGACCACATCCAGTGTTATATTCTTAATATGACTGTTATGAGGTTTTATCACTTTATGTATTTTGAATACGCTTTGGGCAAGTTTTGAGTCTTTTGACCCGTTTTCCCTTCGACCCTTTTGCATCTTAGCTAATATTTTTTTAATGTTTATTACCCATTTGACATCTGATTGAGAAACTTTGACCTTGACTGACTCATTTACTCGTAACGGGTCAAAAATTGCCACCTCAGATACGTACCATGAGTCACCCACGTTCATTACCGTCATGCATAAGCACGTTTCCAATTCTCCACGTTCACATGTTTAGTAGTTTAGGTAGCATGCATCGTTTCCTGTGTTCCAGTAGCTTGTTTTCAATTTGGATATTGTATTTAAGGGTCTTGAGAAACGCCCGCTTGCGGTATGCGCATATTATGTATATATGTGTGGGCTATCGGGGGGCAAAAGTGAAACTGCACTAATCTTAACGTTATTTTACTAATTTTGTGACAATAACGTTAAAAGCGGGGGACGGTTAATCATGCATCATGTGGTGGCGTTGATAGCTGAAAGACAAAAGGGCACATGCACTAATCGGTCTTTGTCCCGATTTCTGAGTGTTATGTGCCTTATGTCCAAGGCTTGATGCAAAACTACTATCGAGCCAGGGGTCTCATTGGAAGCTGCCTCTCTATTCCTACGGGGTAGAGGTAAGACTGTCTACATCTTACCCTCCTCAGACCCTACCTTAGCTTTGCTATTGGTGGGATTTACTGAGTATGATGTGATGATGATGTGATGATATGCATGATGAATTTAGTCGATAAACTCCTTCGTTGTCTCTTTCAAGCTCCTTCCTTTATTTCTTAATTGGCCACTGATTAGTCTGATACACATCACTCTACTCTTTATCATTCAAAAGGTCATTTTTCTGTGTCTTTTTTTTTTGTTTCTTTCGCCTTTGATTATATCCCGAACTATATAATAACTCATGTTTACCTTCTTTCTTACTTCAGTTATGTCAGGAAAAAACGACACTAAACAACCCTAAGACGGTTTCTCGGGCTGCAATTCCCCGTTGGAGCGTCTATGACAACATCAAGCATTTACCCTCAAAGCCCGAAGTTTTAATGGCTGAGATCAATTCGGCTATTTCATCTCTAGAGTACGCCAAGGCATCAAAATTCCTGAATTCTTCAGCTCCTATTCCCAAAATCAAGAAGAGTGTTGATGACGGAAACATTAGTTCTTCTGGTTTATGTGATGCCCGAAGGGCAGATGAAGCTTATAAAGCCGGGCTTGCATATTTGGCTGCAGGTAACCTTGAGGAGGCTTTTAGGTCATTAAACGTGGCTTTGACCAAGTGCCCGCCGAATAAGACTTCGGCTGTGGCTAAGCTTCAGTCCCTCATTTCACTCACGGCTCAGCGGCTTAGAAAGTCTACTGTTTGACTCAGGTTGGTATCTTATAGATTTAGTGTAGCTGTTAATCAGGTTGCATTAGAAGATATGTTTGATATGCTCATAAGTTATATGTATCTCTGCTTTTCATATTGTCTAGCTTCTATAGTTTATACTTTATACAGGTCTTTTGACTCCAATAATGCAATAAATCTGCTTATGGTTATATATAGTGATGCAATGTCAGTTTTAACTCGTTTACTTATAAATGGGTTGATGAAACGAGTTGAGTAAAAAGTTTTAACTGGAATGGAAATGAGGTGAAAGTCACAAACGTTTGTTTTTAATGTATACGACCTCGTAAATCTTTTTGTGCAAAGATTTTGATTATCATGATAATGATACTTATTTTTAATCATATTTGACGCATTAATTATTTATAGAAAATGGACAAACAAGATGTATTTAAACAAGTCATATATATAAATCATTACTCCATTAGTTTAAGTATGATGATACAGGAATACAAGAAGAACCAAAACTAACAGAATCATTCAATTCTTGTGAAACCATATACATTGGCATGGTGCATATATGAATGACTGAAATTAAAATCAAATATAGCCAATCAAAGTACTCTTATAAGTGGTATTACCGTATATAAATAGGGTGTCGAGTTGGAAGGAGGTGATTGATACCTTTAACAAAAGATTAACGAGTTGGAAAGCGAATTTATTGTCCTTTGCCGGAAGAATAACTTTGATCAAATCAGTCCTAGGTAGCCTACCGAACTACTTTATGGCGATGTATAAAGCTCCTTTAGCGGTAATAAGGACTTTGGAAGGCATATGCAGGAAATTTTTGTGGGGAGGGTGCAACGGAACAAGGATAATAAACTGGATTAAGTGTGAGAAAATTTTGGCTTCAAAAAGGAAAGGCGGACTCGGAGTTGGAAGTATACGCGATCTCAACCTTGCCCTCTTACTAAAGTGGTGGTGGCGTTGAAAGCAAACCCGGAACACCTATGGGTAAAGGTTATCAAATCCATCCACCATAACTCTAAAAAGTGCCTCCGATTCCATAAAAAAGTCAGTTGGGGGTGTATGGAAGGCTATTGCAGGGATTGACGACGATTTTCGGAAGTACAGTGTCGAGATCAAAAAACATCTGGTTAGCGATGTGGGCACAGGGGAGAATTCACTTTTCTGGTGCGACACTTGGGCACTTGATGGACCTATAAGTGAGAGATTCCCCCGAGTCTTTCAGCTGGCAAAAAACAAAAAAATAACTGTGAGAGAATGCTATATGGATTGTAATGGCGGAAAATTATGGTCTTGGAAATGGAACAAAACACTGTCAACCAGAGAAGAATGTACTGAGATGGTGGAGTTGAATAACATTTTGGTTCAGCAGCGTGTATCTAATTAGGTGGACCTATGGAGCTGGAAAGATGGCAGGAACAAAGATTTCACAGTGAAGGAGGTGCGCCGCACCCTTGCTGCACGTTTGGATCTGAACAGCCCTATAAATGACTTCTGGTGGAATAGTTTTGTGACACCCAAGGTCAATATGTTCATCTGGAGAGCTAGCGCTGGAAAAATACCATCGGCAGTGGCTTTAGCGAGCAAGGGGATACAAGTCCAGTCAGTAACTTGTGGGTTGTATGATGAGAATGCGGACCATATTTTTGATAAATTGTCAAAAAGCTAAAGATATCTGGGCGCAAATTAACTGGTGGATGGGTATATCGACAGACACTCGTGCGGTCACGGTAAAGGAGGGTCTACAAGGCATTAAAGAGTTGAAGGTGTCTAACAACCGGCAGAAAGTGATACACGCAATTTATTCACAAACCTTATGGAGTATGTGGATTGCGAGGAACGAAAAGGTCTTCAAGGGGAAGGAAGTAATCGCCTACAAAGTGGTTGAGGAGATAAAAGAAAGATCGTATGAACGGATTTCTATAAGAGCAAACCTTACGGGCATAACATGGAGCGATTGGAGAAAATTCAGTGTTTTTTCAATATTAATTTTTTTTCATGTTTTGTTTGTTTGTGCTTTGTTTCATTCCGATGTAGTGCCTTGCTAATTGCTATGTTGGCTTTTGTTTGTTTGCAATAAAGCTTGCTTTGTTTGTCTGTCAAAAAAAAAAAAATTTACCAAAATCATATTCACCACTAGCTTTATTGTTTTCAATAAACACAAGTTCCAAGCAAAAACATAACTATCATGTTGATTGATATTTGATGTCTTTGTCCTAGCGGTATCTTGAGTGTAGTTAAGGTGCCCTCCCGATGAAGTAAGTCCCATTTAGACTATGGGGTATGGGGCAGGGTTTGGGTACAAACGCCTAAGTCACCACCCCGGGTGGGTTTGGGTTTCAGCGTGGCCTATTGGGTGGGGGATTCAGCCCGGGCGTTGGGCGGGGCTACCCACATGACATGGCGGAACCTCATTGGCCAAGAGCACTAGCCGTTTGGGCTAGCCGTTGGGGCTACCCACATGCCACGCCACCCCAGTCACGCCCCACCATACCCCTTTGAAATTGGCTTTTGGTCTTGGGTGCCCCAAACTCCATGTGTCGCACCATGCCCCAACCCAAGCCCCACCGTACCCCACGGTCTTAGGGCATTGGTGGCTTGATGTAGCATAGGTGGGTGTTTTGATTTTATTGTTAAAAAAATTCAAACAGATGCTACGTGGTTGTGGCCTGAACAAATTGTTAAATAACAGAAGATTTATGGATGTTGAAATTATATAAATCAGTTGTTAAATAACAAAAGGAGTTAAAGATTCATGGATCTTGAAGTAAATCAATTGGTAGATATGAAAAGATTCATGGATCTTAAGTTATATAAATCAATGTAAAGTAACCAAAAAATATAGAATCTTGTGCAATAATAAGGACATACTCTATTAAGGTAACACTCCCCACCACCACAAAAATCCATATTGTTTATTTTGTGATACTTGAACACGTATCACTTTGATGAGGATAAACGCTTGATGTCACTAGGCCAAGAGGACATCGGCACAACACACATCCAAATCTCATAAGCAAATCAAGAACCTGTTCATGCCAGCTTCTGATTTGTAGATAGACTTATGCATCTTCATAGCTCATGCCACTCACGAATATTTGCAAAGGCAACAATCTTAATCTCTAAAACCGTTATAAAGCACTCCTACCTTGGAGGCATAAAACAAGTGCTTATTATTATTATTATTATTATTATTATTATTGTTGTTGTTGTTGTTATTTTTTAACACTAGGGCCTACTCTGTCTCAGAATGTTAGCAAAAGCAATTTCAAATTCATTTGCTCATGGGATGATTGTAATTTGTGATTTTTTTATAAAAATCATTAGAAGTAAGTGTATTTTTTCTAATGTATGCTTGAGCAAATTACATAAATAGTTTTGTGGTTGGATGCAAAGTCCTCTAATTTCATCCAACTTCTTGATGAAATTGTGTTCGGATTTGCTTTGGCCACTTGTTGCATTGACTCAAGTAAAATGATAAAACTACACTTTAGTCATAGGTTATATGGTCATCAATGGGTTTATTTATGAGTTATTGGATTTTAGCATCTCAAACTATGAACTATTGGCCGCTGCCACCCCCAATTAACACTTTGATCTGCGACACCTCAAACTTGTATTTTTGTTTGTCATTTCACCACTCAGTTAAAAAATGACTAACTGAGTTAGTCTTCCATCCTAGCTGGCATCGTACATGGACTATTGTTGATGATGTGGCACATTCATGGGTATAAAACCCTTGTTCTTCTTCGATTATAACTGAACAGACAATTGGGTTTCAATAGAAACCCTAATTTGCTCATATTATGCAAAGATTGACCAAATCGAAACCCTAATTCACTATCAAGATACATTCTTTCAACGTATTTGCTGATCGACATGTCTACCTCTTCCAACTCTTCATCTAATACGAACCGAATCCTAAAATATTCAAGGTGGACATGGATGGGAAGTTGTATTGTCATCACCAGATCAGGGCTGTTCTTCGCGTAGCTGGGAGGATAAGTGTTCGATGTGGTGCTGAATTTTACGGTTGCTCACAATGGCCTGTAAGTCCTATCTATCAATGTGTATCGAATTTAACTTGTTATTGAACTGATGCCATGATGTTGGTTTGTAGCGAGCCGACTGCAAGTTCTTTATGTGGAAACAAGATTTCGACAAATTATTCGAAGTTCATTCAACTTGCAGCTCAAGTGCCGTTACAAGAAGTGATGCGATGACCAACAATGAATATAAGAATGAGAATTTGCAATTGCGGAACAACTTGCTATCTGAAGAGAACAGTATGTTGAAACGGAAAATTTGTGCGAAAGAATCCATGTTGAAGCAACAGTTTGTGTTTAGTTTGTTTGTTATCATTGCCATGTTGTTTTACATAATGAAGTAGATATTGAATTGATTGTATGTTCTTTACTTCTTTGAACTCATGAATGAGTATAGTTTTTATTTGGACATATCTCATTGTACCAATGTGTAATGATAAATGTGTAGCGAGCCGACTGCAAGTTCACATGTGCAGACCCAACTAACCATATGTGCAGACCAAAATAACTAATGCGTCTAATGTGCAGACCAAAATAACTAAGTAATGAACATACATGCTCTCATGACATCTGGTATCTAATGCAGACCAATCTAACCTAATGCAGACCACATACCACATACCATATGTGCAGACCAATCTAACCAGATGCAGACCATAGACCATATATGCATTCCAGATGCATACCACATGCAGACCAGATGCAAAATGACCATACTACCCCTGTAACCTTATGCAAACCACAAACCATATATGCATACCAGATGAAGACCGGATGCAGAATGACCATGCTACCTCTGTAACTAAACTATTAACTACAAAATGATCATATTTGAACACCTTGCATCTTCAGTTTCATGCAACTTACCCTCTGTTTGTCTTTCATGTAAACACTCATCAAACACTTCTTTTTTGGCTTCCAAATCTATTTTGGTTGCCTCTCTAACTGCATCTTGTTACTATCTCCACTCAACATCCTCTCTGTCTGACTCTAATCCAACTACATCATCCTCAGCTTCCTCTTCATCACTGGTCTCAACTAGTTCATCATACATAGTCTTCATCATCAGAATTTGACTCTTCTGACCCAACTAGTTCCATATTAAACTCACTGTCTTCACTGTCCTCATCAGGTTGCTTACCTATTGACTTAGAGCTGCATCTAGGGAAACCCTATCAGTTGGCCTACCAGAACTATCAAATTGGGCCTTTTGTTTACTGGGCTGGGTAACAGGTTTACTGGGCCTAGAACTGGAGTGGGCTTCAGGTGCATTCGTTCTTGGATAAGTACTTCCATAAATGGTTCACTCCAATTAACAACCTTCTTAGCCAACTCCAACACATCTCTATCATCACGAAAATGCCTAAGTTCACCATCATTAGCATCCAACCCATACACATGAAAGTCCCTTGATTTGTAGCATTTCGTTGCCAATGCATAATCTACTAGCTCAAAGTATGAAATGTGGTCTACATCAACTCTAGTTAACCTCGATTGACCTCCAATGTACTGTGGTAGACCAAATCCTAACTCATGTAACCACCATATCGAGGCATAACATCAACCGACTCCACCATTGCATAATCTCCTAGTTCGTGTGAAATCGTACCTTGAACTGACCGGAGTTTACGCTTGATTCTTGAGTTCGAGAACCTAGGGCACGTCACTCTGTTCCTCTGATCGTTCCCTCCAAATCGAACACAACACTGGACTTCAATTAAATGGTTTTGCTTCTTATAACATGTGTTTGCCACATCATGTGTGCCATGTAGGATTAATGATGCCAGCTAGGATGGAAGACTAACTCAGTTAGTCATTTTCTAAATGAGTGGTGAATGACAAACAAAAATACAAGTTTGAGGTGTCGCAGATCAAAGTGTTAGTTGGGGGTGACAGCGGCCAGTAGTTCATAGTTTGAGGTGATAAAATCCAATAACCTTTATTTATAGATGATTCAAGATAAAACTAAATAATTTTTAATCATCGAGTAATTACAAATTAAAATAAGTAACCAATTTGTAACAAAATAATAAAACCTAAAAATCAATTAAAAGTAAAAGATAAAAATAATTTAGTATTTTATATTCGGGTTGACGAGTTGAATCTGAATCTTTTTTTTTCTGGAATTCTGATGTATGTTTTTTACAATCTCAATCAATTCACAATGACAAGCTTTTGTCAACTACATGTCTGAAATGAACACGTATTTTGACCTGTTGTCTAACCTGCTCATTTTGCAGACTAGATTTCATTTGAAACGCATAGAACCAAGGCATACTGAAACAAGTTCCAGAGTGCCATTATTTCTTCTAGATCTCAATGTGAAATGACTACAAAGTTTATCAAAACACCAACTATCAATGGTTGGTCTGTTATTATTCGGTTGACCAGCTGAGACCAAAATCCAACCAAACCTACGTTGGTTAAAAACCAAACGGAAACATCAAATAAGGCACGATAAGAAAACAACATATATGAACAACGTTTCTGAAACAACAAAGAAGATTCTGCCAGACCAGATTTATGCTCTGTGCTCGATATATGAACCAGAAAGTCCGGATGTTCCAAGAACAGTCACCTGCAATTAGAAAAATAACACAGTTTCAAATTGGGTACGGGTTGAAATGAGTTGTTTATGTATTGGTCGAAATGGGTCAGGTTGTGTTGGGCCAAAAAGCAACATTTTGATCTACTTTTTTACATTTTATTAATGCATAACCTAATGTGTTATATATGCAAAAACTGTTATATTACAAAGAATTATATCATAAAACAATTTAAGAGGTTGTACTTATTAAAAATACACTTTATACAGTTCTGAGTTGTGTGTGTGTGTGTGTGTGTGTGAGAGAGAGAGAGGAGAGAGAGAGAGAGAGAGAGAGAGAGAGAGAGAGAGAGAGAGAGAGTACCTTTCCCCAATCGCCACCAAGACCACTGCATCTCATCTTCAAATGTATCAGTTTCATTCCCAGCTCATTCTCAACTTTCTTCCGCAAATACCCCTCATCGGGTCCAAAAGAGTCCAAGTATGCATAATAACGTCCAAACGCTACACATAACGCATTAGCAACTTCGTCGCTTAGAGGTTTCACATTCTGCAACATAGTTTAACCACTCAGACAAAAATGTAAAAAAAAAACATATAATCCCCTCAAAAAAAAATTAACGTCACCTCGCCACTCATCCCGACACTATCATCGATTTCCATTTTCAAAGTCACAAGAAACCCACTGAACTCTTCAACCGCCTCTGCAGCCCGTAAAAGGTTGGCTAATGCCTCTTGGCTCGTCTTGTCTTCAGTGTTTTTAGACAGTGCTCGTTTGGTTTTATTAACAACGGTGTCGGGTAATTCATCCCAGTTTACAGCCATAAGTTCCTTAAAGGCAAGCTTAATATCACCGTCTTTTATGTCTGGTAAGTGCGTCAAGCCGTCACTGAAACAACGTGTGCTTCCAATTCCCATTGCAAAAGAGGAATGGTTGCCTGTACATGGAGAATATGATAATTGGTTTCTCATTTCCACCTCACAAACCCAATTACAAAGAAATATCGGGAATGCGTAGAGAAGGTAAGATGACTCAGGATAATAAGTCTGCAACACACACTGACACACACACATATATATAGAGAGTTGTTCAATACATAGCCAATTTAAATAGAGATCTACTGACTGCAAGAACAACAAAAGAATATGATAATAAGTCTGAAACACACACTGACACACACACATATATATATAGAGAGTTGTTCAATACATAGCCAATTTAAATAGAGATCTACTGACTGCAAGAACAACAAAAGAAAATATAAATATTACTTTCACTGTGATACATAAGGCGCTTACGTAATCGCGTAACTAACTGCGCCTCTTTCTCTCTTCCACTATATCTGATAACACTATGTCCAAGTGCTTATGTGGTTCTTGCGGAGTTGTGATTCTCTACTTACACTACGTGTGTGTTAGTATATATGTATATCTCTAATCCTTTGTCTAGTAGTCATTTCATGAATAGCTTTTAGATGATTGACAAGGAGTAATGATTTGCCTAGAAACTGGAAAAAAAACTGCAGTAATCTGATTCAAGACCTTGGTTTTGATTAAGCGCCTCGGGGCCTTGAGATATCACTTCATGCACATTGCAGTCAAAATTGATCAAAATTAGGGTCTCTATAAGACTGATATAGAACAACAACCAAAGAGATGAATGATAAAAATGCTGATATGTAAAAGAGATGTGACAGATGCAACTTTCGGTTGTTGATACTTGATAGAATCATAGAACTTATTTGGTTGTACATAGAGCAACGCAAGAGCACGTTAAGTAGGGGTGTGCACAGTTCGGTTCGGTTATTAGCATTAACCGTAACTGTCACCGTAACCGAAGTCATCTGTTCATCGGTTAAGTTAATTCGGTTATTTTGTCGGTTTTCGGTTCGGTGAATTTCGGTTAATAACTAAATCAAACGAGGGCTGAAATTTTTGCTTAGAAATACATGTAATGGAGGCATAAATATATGAAATACATGCATAAATACATGAAATGGATGTATAAATAAATTAAATGGAGGTATAATACATTAAATAAAGGAATAAATACATGAAATAGAGGTATAAATAAATGAAATGGAGGTACAAAAGCTAGAAATATATGAAAATATAAACAGTTCGGTTTGTTTCGGTTAATTTCAGTTAACCGATGGTAACAAAATAACCGATAACTGACTTTCGGTTAATTCGGTTTTGGTTAATTTTGGTTCGGTTTTGTCGTTTTCGGTCCGGTTAACAGTTCGGTTATTGCACACGCCTTCACACTTCAGTTTCGGGGACTTAAACCCCTAGGTGCGCATAGAGCTTAATGTGATTTTGTAAGAAATTTTGTACATTTCCGGTTCAAGTACAGTACCAATTTGATTTCTAGGTGTCACTACGTGTCCTCTCTCTTTATCTGATTAATTGTACTAATAATTTCATCTTTTCATGCTTGCTTAAAGACTATTCCTCAATCAAACTACTAATATTTAAACTAATTTCAATACCTAGTAGTGTTTCACTAATCCTAATAGACATCATAAACCCTAATATCACATAATATCATTACAACATGCAATTTACACAAATCAATATCATTTTCCAGTGGTTTGAATAACATATATGCACAACCAAATTAAATGAAAGAGAATGTTACTGGAAAGCATCGATGATGCCGGAGAGTGCCGCAAGTGGTGGATTCCACGGCGGACGCAGTGGTGGTTGGTGGTGACGGCGGCGGTGGCGGTGAAAGCTAAAGATCTACGTGCGATAGAACGATAGATAGACCTCATCATCATCAATTTCTCCATAATTGCTTAGATGAGTGAAAAATGAAGGATCTGAAAAAGCTTCTTGAGCCCTCGTTTTGCTATGCAGGAATGTATTTGCAGAATGATGAGACAGAGATGTTTTTTAGTTTTGTTTTCCCAATATATGTTAAACACTTTAGGTCTCATTCTTTAGACACGTATCAATATAACCCTTATATTTTGGTAAACCTGTAAAAAATATATCTTTTGGAAGTGCAATTAATCAATCAATCATACCTTGTAATCCCACGCACAACAAAAGCTATTTGTAAGGTCTGGGGAGGGTGGGATGTAGGTGCGCCTTACCCCTATCTTTGGGGATAGAGAGTCTGCTTCCAATGAGACCCCCAACTCCAAAGCAATATCCAGATATAGAAGGAAAATAAAAACAAATAAATATATGTAGCTATTACTCACAACAAATAAAAATGTATCCAGTGCTAAAATGTATATAAAATGCATTATATGGACATATAACACACCACATACATCCACATAAATAACTTATACCATGTAAAGTCCATCAAATAATAGAAAATCTAGGCTCCTAAGACAAGAATAATAATAATAATAATAAAAACAGAAATGTGGCATCCTTCAAGAAGTCCTTAACTTTAATTCTACGTCTTCAAGAGTTCCTATTCTCGACCATGCCCTCAGAGAGATGCAATTCTAACAGATACACCCTAATACGCTCCTTCCAATTCAGTTTTGGCCTACCTCTACTCCTCCTCCCCTCCATAGTGAGAGCTTCCACGGTTCACATGTCTCCTCCTAACATGCCCAAACCATCTTAATCTGTAACAACTCCGATTTTCTCGTTTGTTATCTTTATCCTTGTATTTTCATTTATTCCGAGATTCGAATTATAAGAAAAGTTTATGTTAATTAAATTAAGTTTGTTTATGTTGTATCGCATTTAAACGATTATTAATATCGCATCGCATCGCAAATCGCAGCTAATTATGTGGTTTTTATGTTATTTATGTGTTATATGTGTTTGTGATTATGATCACGCTCGCAATCGCATCGCTCTCGCACTCTCGAATCGCTAAATCACACTATTATATCAAGTATAACGCTTAACACTTTACTAAGACGCTTAATATAACTAATTAATATTAACTGAATCGCCAAACAAACACTTAACGCGAAATAAATGAAGAAAACCCAACTTTTGGGTCAAGTTCGCTCGAACTTGGTGTTACCAAGTTCGGCCGAACTTGACTGGCCAATTAAGCTCCTCAGAAACCTCAAGTTCGCTCGAACTTAACCTCAGGGAGGTCAACTTCGGTCGAACTTGGCTCTCTTTCTCCCAAAACGCTACAAGTTCGCGTGAACTTGACTCCACCAGCCCTCATCTTTGCTTACACCTATAAATACCCAGCTCATTTCTCTCATTTGAACTTGCTGTAAGTTCGCCCAGAGCTCTTAAAACCCGAAACCTTCGTGTTCTAAGTAAGAATCAACCTGATTTCAACTACAACAACGTTTATCAACGTTTTACAAAGGTTTACAACGATTTTGGCACAAGGCATTGCCTTCGTTTTCATTAAATCTTCTCTGTTTATGAAAAATCTTCATCTTTTTACATAAAACTTCTGTTTTCCACTTAGATCTATGTCTAGATCTGAGCAAAACCTTTAAAGTATTGATTTTTACACAATATTCGGACTAATAACGTATGCTTCGTTCACTTTTGAGTGGAACGAGGCGTTGTAGAAGCTAAATCTCAGATCCGGAAGCACAAGGACGATATCGTCCCTTTACACAAGCTGGACTAACCCGTACGAACCTTCAAGTTCGCCCGGATTAGCCCGAGTTTCTGTAAAATGGCTAAGTTCGCTCCAAAAAGACCTCTCCAGCCTAAGTTTTACTCAGTGGCTTAAAGTTGGAGGGATGGGCACTCGATTTACTCAGCAAACGACGCGAAAACGCAAGATTTTGGACCCGAAAACATCAAGTTCGCTCAAGAATCACCAGCTCACCAGAACAAGTTCGACCGAACTTGCACCTATATGGGTCAAGTTCGACCGAACTTGGGTCAATTCTCACCAAATTCCTTATAAGTTTGATCGAACTTGTCTCTTCTATAAGATTTCCTTACAAGTTCGCCCGAACTTGACAAGATTCTTAAGAATCTTACCAAGTTCGACCGAACTTGACTCTAATCTTACCAAATTCTTACAAGTTCGCCCGAACTTGGCTACTGCTCAACTCAAACTTCACCGTTTCAGCTTATCGGAAGACTGATGCACTTATGTTCGTTTACAGGCTGATCCGGCACATCCCGCAACTCTCCTCAGAATCTTAAGTCTTACCAAAACGCACCAACAGTGAGTATACTTGACCCATTTTCGCTTTAATGCACTTTTTGGGTGTTACATACGTTCCTATATCAAAATCACTTCACAAATCAAAACTGTTTATCACACGCGAATAATCTGATTGTATATGCTCGATACGTGATACTAGAAACATGTGACTAGGACTTATTTTCGTTAACTTGCCTCCTTAGCTAGTATGGTACTATAGTTTGGCTAACACCCGACGGGGTCTAGTTAGGATGGTCGCGCAAGCCTTTTCACGGTAGTTAGCATGAGAAATGAGCCTATGTTATGTTAATTGTTTTTGTGTATCATGATATGTAATTAGATTGTTTCGCAAACGCTTTCTCGACTATGCTAGTATTATTCAAACTCGTATGCTCACCTTTACTTAATTGTATTGATTTGTATTTTAACGTATGTAACATGTTGAGGATTTAGCTTGGATTTCTTTGGAGTAGTTTTATTTAGTACTTTGCTTATCTTGTTTAGAACGGTTGTAATAAAAATCTAGGGGAAATCGAACCATGTTGTTTTTATGAGAAAATCAGAATTTCTGTAATGGTTGTTTGAAATATTATGTTTAATAGTATGGGATGTTAAACATTAAGTAATGTTGTTGGATAATTGTTACGGAATTTCTCGTGAGACAATCTGGTCGCCTAGTGCCACTAACCCCGATTTTTCCGCCATCGGTTGGGGTGTGACAGATTGGTATCAGAGCGAATTCCTTAGGTTAATAGGTAGAATTGCCATGATTCGACCTAGTAACATGTTTAAGTACCCGATTGACCAATCTTTGAATTAAATGCTAATCTACTTGCCATAAATGCCTAAATATGCCTTTCCTAAGGTTAATATAATATACACGATTATGAAACACTGATATCCCACAAACGAGGATCAAATTGAGATTAGGTGTGATAACCAAGAACTCTCAATAAGATCGCTCATTCCGCGTATTACTCATCATGAGATATCTTCGTTGAGTTAGGAGTGACATCCAAACCTCGACGAACATCTCCCTTTCTATCTAGTGGAACGCCCGATGTGATCGGTGAGCATGGCCACAACTAGGAATGATGTTGTTAAGTTAGGGGTGAAACCCGCATCTTAATAACTAATTCCGTGCTTCGATTTTCAATCTCACCAAAGTCTCGGTTATGCCGATGGTTTGGAACACGTAATAACTGGAAGGGTAAACGTCGTTAGCCGCTTGCGGTGAGAACGTTTATCTATTAGGCCAAAGCGTGGGTCCAAATGCAAAGGGTAGTCGAATCACTTTGGATAGTCAACGTCTCAAAACCCCAGACACTCCCAATTGATTTAAGCCTGTTTCGTCGATTTAAGCATCATCGAGTTTATTATTATTTATGTGTTTAAAATTTTGAGAATTTTCGCTTTATTCGATTTCTCGCTTTATTTATTTATTTCTCGCATTATCGATTTCTTGCTTTACACTCCCTAAACGCATGCACTACTCGCACAGCTCTCGTAATCTAAAACGCTAATTAATACATCAACCAAACTAAGACGCTTAACTCGCTTACGCCTAAGAGGACATGTGTGCCTCATAAGCGGTATTATCTCGCTTATCTCGCCTATCTCGCTTATATATATCGCTTATATCTTGCTATTATATCGCATCTCGAACACACAACGCTTTACTTATAAGAAGGTGAATATGTGCAAAGTGTATGCTTATGTGCTTACGTGCTTATGTGCTTACATGTTTATGTGCCTACGTGTTTATGTGATTTCGTGCCTTGTATGAATGATAATAATAATAAATATTTAAACATAACTCTATTGTAATCGAATCTCATCTAATCTAAATCCTTCGTGTAGATGTCTTCAATGGGATCGCACACCCGAAGGAATCTCCAACGCAGCAACGCCGACAAGCGTATCGCTACAATGGTAGCCAAGGAGATAGCTAAAGTCATTCCGCAAATCGTCTCGGAAATTCATGTCGTGAGTAGTAACTCATCAGTCGACTCGAAAACTGAGAATCCCAAGCCGCGATTCAGCTTCAAGAACTTCAAGGCTTGTGCACCTCTCGCCTTCACGGGAAATGACGGACCGACTTCTATGTTTCACTGGTTCGATGCTATTGAGGTCACTTTTAGGAAAAGTGGATGCCCCGATGACCTCCGCACCGTGAACGCTACCGGAGTCTTCCAGTCCCGTGCTCTCGACTGGTGGACAGTTGAAAGAAACAAGCGTGGAAATGATGAAGCCTACAATCTATCTTGGGAGGAACTCAAGGAAGTAATGATGAAGGAGTTCTGTCCTCCGCATGAAATGCAAAAGCTCGAGAATGAGTTTTGGGTATCAAGCAAGTTGGTCCCAACAATGCTGGTTTTACTGCTCGGTTTAAGATTTTGAGCATCATATGTCCCAGCCAGGTTGATACGACGGAGAAAGCTATCAACAAGTACATCCGTGGTTTACCCGAGTGTGTTGCAAGTTTCATGAAAGTTGCTCGTACTACAACCATTGAGGAAACCTACATGCTCGCCGCTGAGATCAACGACCAGCGAGTTCAGGATGGTTATTTCAAGAACTTTGCTAAAGTCGCCAATCAAGTCGTCGTCGAACCAACCGCTGCTACCGAATCATCGAGTGAACCAAAGGGAAAGTGTCAAGGACGCAAAAGAGCAAACCCGAGTAAGAACTATGCTCTCGCCGCTCCAGCAAACCCTCAGCCGCTTCAGTCAGCCGCTCCGAACGCACCTCCAACTAAGCGCACGTATACCAGACCTCACCCTCTGTGCCCTAAGTGCACTTATCATCATGTCGTTGGTGGAAACTGCCGTTTTTGCACAAAATGCAATATCTACGGCCATTTTACTGTGAGTTGCCGATCAGGTCCTCGTCAGCCAGCTCCTCAGGCTCCAGCAGCTCCAGCATTACCCGCTCCTCCTCAAGCCAATCAGCAGCAAGCTCCAAAAGCACGTGTGTGCTATGTGTGTGGTGATCCGAATCATTTCGCCAATGTCTGTCCGAATCGTCCTGTCAAGCAAGGCAGCCAGCACCGCAGCCTCAGCAGCAGCCTCAGCCGCTGCATCAGCAACAACAACAACCACAAGCTGCGCGTGGCAGAGCCTTCAATCTCAACCACCGCCAGGCCCAGAATAACAACAATGTTGTCAATGGTATTTATGCTTCATGTTTATTTGATACTGGTGCAGATAACTGTTTTGTATCATTAGAATTCAAAAAGGTTTTAAAATGTAAGCGCGCTAAACTCCCAAAGACTTTCGATGTGAAAGTCGCCACTGGAAAATCCGTTACCGTTGATTCCGTCGTACGTGGTTGTAATCTCGATCTCAACAACCATGTATTCTCGATCAATCTCATACCTATGCAATTAGGTAGTTTCGATATCATAGTAGGTATGGATTTTCTTCGTGAAAACCATGCTGAAGTTGTATGTTTCGATAAAATGCTTCGTTTTCCTCTTCCTAACGGTGATCAACTTCATGTCTACGGTGAAACTCCCTCAAAGAAGTTGATGCTTTTGTCATGTACTCGAGCACACAAATGTTTGCAAAATCGATGTGTTGCTTTCCTCGCCCATATCGTGAACCCGGAGAAAGAAAAGAAGACTTATAAAGATGTTCCCATTGTTTGTGAATTTCCCAAGGTCTTTCCCGACGATTTACCCAGTTTACCCCCTACTCGAGATGTCGAATTCCGTATCGATTTAGTTCCCGGGGCTACTCCAGTTGCTAAAGCTCCTTATCGTCTCGCACCCTCAGAAATGCGCGAGCTATCAAGCCAACTTCAAGAGCTTCTTGATAAAGGTTTCATACGCCGAGCACTTCGCCTTGGGGTGCACCCGTTCTTTTCGTGAAAAAGAAGGATGGATCGTTCCGAATGTGCATCGATTATCGTGAACTTAACAAACTCACGATAAAGAACCGCTACCCTCTTCCTCGAATTGACGACTTATTTGATCAGCTTCAAGGTGCTACTTGTTTTTCTAAGATCAATTTACATTCCGGCTATCATCAATTGCGCGTATTGGAAGAAGATATTCCGAAAATCGCCTTTCGTACCCGTTATGGCCATTTCGAATTCGTGGTCATGCCTTTTGGTCTTACCAATCCACCCGCGGTCTTCATGGATTTGATGAACCGTGTTTGTAAAGCTTCTAGATCGTTTCATCATTGTGTTTATCGATGAAATCCTTATCTATTCGAAGTCGAGAGACGAACACGCGCGTCATCTCTGTTTAGTCCTCGAACTTCTCCAGGGTAATCGCCTTTATGCTAAGTTCTCTAAATGTGAATTCTGGCTCGAAGAAGTCCAATTTCTCAGCCACATCGTTAATAGTCAATGAATTCACGTCGACCCTGCAAAGATTGAAGCCGTCAAGAGTTGGATTACACGAAGAATGCTTCCGAAATCCGTTCATTTCTTGGATTGGCGGGTTACTACCGTCGATTCATCGCCGACTTTTCTAAAATTGCCGTTCCGCTTACCGCTTTGACTCATAAGGACCAACCTTTTGTTTGGGATTCTAAACAAGAGGAAGCTTTTCAAACTCTCAAGCGTATGCTATGCAACGCCCCTATTCTCGCTTTACCCGACGGAATGACGATTTCGTTGTTTATTGTGATGCCTCAACCTTGGTCTTGGTTGTGTTCTCATGCAACGAGACAAGGTTATCGCGTATGCGTCTCGCCAACCAAGATCCACGAGAAGAACTACACAACCCAAGATCTCGAACTCGGTGCAGTTGTTTTTGCATTAAAGATATGGCGACACTACCTTTACGGTACTAATTGTACGGTCTTCACCGACCATAAGAGCTTACAACATATCTTCAACCAAAAGGAACTAAATATGCGCCAACGACGATGGGTTGAACTTCTCAACGATTACGATTGTGAGATACGCTACCACCCCGGCAAAGCAAACGTCGTCGCCGATGCTCTAAGTCGACGAAGCTATGTATATAGTGTTCGTGACTCTCAAGCTTTGGATGATCTCGAAATCATGATTCGCTCCGCTCAATTTGCTTGTTTTAACGAGAATACTTTGGAAGATGAAATGAAATATGGTGCCGAAACTCAGCTCGTATCTAAGCCTAATGGTATTTGTTATTATCTCGATCGTATTTGGATTCCCAGCCGTGACAATCTTCGTGAATTGCTAATGACCGAAGCTCATAAATCTCGATATTCCATCACCCTGGTGCCGACAAGATGTACCAGGACCTTCGTCCTAAGTATTGGTGGCTGGGCATGAAGAAGGATATCGTCGTGTATGTCTCAAAATGCTTAACTTGCTCGAAAGTTAAAGCCGAACATCAAAGGCCCTCTGGCTTACTCGAACAACCCGAAATCCCGATGTGGAAGTGGGAGAGTATAGCTATGGACTTTATTACGAAACTTCCGCGTACTTCTTCAGGTCACGATAGCATTTGGGTTATCGTTGATCGTCTTACTAAATCAGCGCACTTTATTGCCATACGAGGAGACTTTAAGGTCGAACGGTTAGCCCGAATCTATACCGATGAAGTTATATGTCGACATGGGACGCCTCGTGACATCATTTCTGACCGCGACGGTCGCTTTACCTCGCGTCCTTGGGAGACCTTTCAATCTGCCCTTGGTACGACGCTTAATCTAAGTACCGCTTTTCACCCTCAAACCGACGGTCAGACTGAGCGCATGATCCGCACCCTCGAAGACATGCTTCGTGCGTGCATCATAGATTTCAGTGGTAACTGGGATACGCATTTACCTTTAATCGAATTCTCGTACAATAATAGTTATCATACCAGCATTCAAATGACTCCTTTTGAGGCACTGTATGGAAGAAAATGTCGATCGCCTATTGCATGGAACGAGATCGGAGAAGCACAAGAGCTAATTCAAGAAACGACGGACAAGATCCTCCAGATCAGAGACAATCTCTTGAAAGCTCGGAGTCGTCAAAAGAGTTATGCCGATAAACGCCGCAAGCCCCTACAGTTCGAAGTGGGAGATCACGTTCTCCTAAAGGTTGCACCTTGGAAGGGAGTGGTCCCCTTAGGCAAGAAAGGAAAGCTAGCGCCTCGATACGTTGGACCCTTTAAGATTCTAGAAAGGATCGGTAAAGTAGCCTATCGTCTCGAACTACCGGCGGAACTTAACAACGTACATCCGACTTTCCATGTGTCTAACCTTAAAAAGTGCCTAGCCGAAGAAAATCTGCATGTCCCTCTCGAAGATCTACAAATCAACGAGACTCTCCATTTCGTGGAAAAACCCGTTGAAATCATGGATCGGGAAACCAAGAAACTCCGAGGCTCTCGCATACCTATCGTAAAGGTCCGATGGGAAGGAAAACGCGACGCCGAGTTCACTTGGGAACTCGAAAGTGATATGAAAACAAAATATCCACATCTCTTTGTTACGGCCACTGCTTAATTTCGGGACGAAATTCCCTAAAGTAGGGGAGACTGTAACAATTCCGATTTTCTCGTTGTTATCTTTATCCTTGTATTTTCATTTATTCCGAGATTCGAATTATAAGAAAAGTTTATGTTAATTAAATTAAGTTTATGTATGTTGTATCGCATTTAAACGATTATTAATATCGTATCGCTTACCTCATCGCATCGCAAATTGCAGCTAATTATGTGGTTTTTATGTGTTATATGTGTTTGTGATTATGATTACGCTCGCTATCGCATCGCTCTCGCACTCCCGAATCACTAAATCGCACTATTATATCAAGTATAACGCTTAACGCTTTACTAAAACGCTTAATGTAACTAATTAATACTAACCGAATCGCCAAACGAACACTTAACGCGAAATAAACGAAGAAAACCCAACTTTTGGGTCAAGTTCGCTCGAACTTGTTGTTACCAAGTTCGGCCGAACTTGACTGGCCAATTAAGCTCCTCAGAAACCTCAAGTTCGCTCGAACTTAACCTCAGGGAGGTCAAGTTCGGTCGAACTTGGCTCTCTTTCTCCCAGAACCCTACAAGTTCGCACGAACTTGTACAATTTTGTACAAGTTCGGCCGAACTTGACTCCCACAAGCCCTTATCTTTGCCTACACCTATAAATACCCAGCTCATTCCTCTCATTTGAACTTGCTGTAAGTTCGTCCAGAGCTCTCAAAACCCGAAACCTTCGTGTTCTAAGTAAGAATCAACCCGATTTCAACTACAACAACGTTTATCGACATTTTACAAAGGTTTACAACAATTTTGGCACAAGGCATTGCCTTCTATTTCATCAAATCTTCTCTGTTTATGAAAAATATTCATCTTTTTACATAAAACTTCTGTTTTCCACTCAGATCTATGTCTAGATCTGAGCAAAACCTTTAAAGTATTGATTTTTAAACAATATTCGGACTAATGGCGTATGCTTCGTTCACTTTTGAGTGGAACGAGGCGTTATCGAAGCTAAATCTCAGATCCGGAAGCACAAGGACGAAATCGTCACTTTACACAAGCTGGACTAACCCGTACGAACCTTCAAGTTCGCCCGGATTAGCCTGAGTTTCTGTAAAATGGCTAAGTTCGCTCCAAAAAGACCTCTCCAGCCTAAGTTTTACTTAGTGGCTTAAGGTTGGAGGGATGGGCACTCGATTTACTCAGCAAACAACACGAAAACGCAAGATTTTGGACCCGAAAATATCAAGTTCGCTCAAGAATCACCAGCTCACCAGGACAAGTTCGACCGAACTTGCACCCATATGGGTCAAGTTCGACCGAACTTGGGTCAATTCTCACCAAATTCCTTACAAGTTCGACCTAACTTGTCTAGTTTCTTAAGAAACTACACAAGTTCGCCCGAACTTGTCTCCTGTATAAGATTTCCTTACAAGTTCGTCCGAACTTGACAAGATCCTTAAGAATCTTACCAAGTTCGACCAAACTTGACTCTAATCTTACCAAATTCTTACAAGTTCGCTTGAACTTGTGTGTTTATATACAAGTTCGCCCGAACTTGGCTACTGCTCAACTCAAACTTCACCGTTTCAGCTTATCGGAAGACTGATGCACTTCTGTTCGTTTACAGGCTGATCCGGCGCACTCCGCAACTCTCCTCAGAATCTTAAGTCTTACCAAAACGGACCAACAGTGAGTATACTTGACCCATTTTCGCTTTAATGCACTTTTTGGGTGTTACATACGTTCCTATATCAAAATCACTTCACAAATTAAAACTGTTTATCACACGCGAATAATCTGATTGTATATGCTCGATACGTGATACTAGAAACATGTGACTAGGACTTATTTTCGTTAACTTGCCTCCTTAGCTAGTATGGTACTATAGTTTGGCTAACACCCGACGGGGTCTAGTTAGGATGGTCGTGCAAGCCTTTTCACGGTAGTTAGCATGAGAAATGAGCCTATATTATGTTAATTGTTTTTGTGTATCATGATATGTAATTAGATTGTTTCGCAAACGCTTTCTCGACTATGCTAGTATTATTTAAACTCGTATGCTCACCTTTACTTAATTGTATTGACTTGTATTTTAACGTATGTAACAGGTTGAGGATTTAGCTTGGATTGCTTTAGAGTAGTTTTATTTAGTACTTTGCTTATCTTGTTTAGAACGGTTGTAATAAAAATCTAGGGGAAATCGAACCATGTTGTTTTTATGAGAAAATCAGAATTTCTGTAATGGTTGTTTGAAATATTATGTTTAATAGTATGGGATGTTAAACGTTAAGTAATGTTGTTGGATAATTGTTACGGAATTTCTTGTGAGACAATCTAGTCGCCTAGTGCCACTAACCCCGATGTTTCCGCCATCGGTTGGGGTGTGACATAATCTTCCCCCCTCATCTTATCTACTATACTTGCGACACCTAATATATTCCTAACGACATCATTTCTTATCCTATCCCAACTAGTATGTCCACACATCCACCTAAGCATTCTCATCTCTACTACTTATAGCTTATGTGCTTGTGCCTTTTTGGTAGCCCAACATTCTGTTCCGTATAACATAGAAGGTCTAACTGCAACCCTATAAAATTTCCCTTTTTAATTTAGCTGGAATCTTCTTGTCACACAATACCCCAGTGGCAGCTCTCCACCTACACCATCCAGCTTGGACGCGATGTGCTACATCACTATCTAACTTCCCATCCATTAGTACAAACAATCCTAAATACTTGAACTTAGTTGTCTGTTGAACCCCTTGCCCCTCAAGAGTGATCTGAGTTTCCTCAACGTCGCCTGCACCACTGATGGGTGGGGGTGGGTCTAATAAAACCATTAGCGATAAGGTGTTGCTCCCCTTGAGGTCAAGAGTTCAATCCCCATCGAAGACGGATTTAGTGTAATTTACACTGTTAAAAAAAGTAAGGTACTAGCAGGTAGAAGGAAACAACTACAACAACAACCACAAGAGATTACAACAAAGAATCCTTCCATTTACCCAAGTCTAAGACCAAACTACTAGCTCTATTCTTAATCCACATAAAAGACTCGAACTTGATTTCACCCATAACTCATCCACCTTCACATGCTTATTTGAAAAGACATGATTGTGTCTCGCTCGTCATACTCTAGCACACAAGCAAAATCATAGCCTAGACTAACCTCCTTATATGCGAAAGCCTCGGAAGCTGTTTGTGGATCTCACACAAAGTATGAATAGAGAATGCAAATAAAGGGAAAATCTTGCACCACTTGCTAACCTCATACCAAACCAAAGAATCCACCAAACAACCTATAAAGATATGATCACTTGATTCCTCAGCCGACATACAAAGATAGCAGACATTTGGACCAGTAATCAGCCTCCTTTTAATCAAATTATCATTGGAAGGCAGCCGTGATTGAAGTGCTCACCAAACAAACGTGTTAACCTTTAAAGGGACCCAACGCTTCCACTCTAGAATGCTTCACGGCTCACTAGGGGTCGCATTATAGATCAACTTTTTAACAGAGGCAATAGGGAAACTACCCGAATCATCCCCAAGCCACAACCACCTATCACCTCCACTTTTGAATTTGAACTACAACAGCATGTTCGTCAAAGTCAGGAAGTCATGGCTGACTTCAACATCAGAACTCTGGCATCTCCAGTCCCATTCCAACTACAACACCCCATCTACCCAATATCTTGTTTTTACCCATCTCCCACATCACTTTTGAAAGCGTTGCAAAGATTAACATCTGAAGCCATAAGATAATTCTCCACTTTTGCTACAGGGCACCAGACACCATTAAGAGGGTGTTATTATGTGGGAGGGCCAACCAAGTTCTAGGTGTGTGATGCAAAGCCATAATAAGGTTTCTCCATAATCTTCGTTCTTCATTTTTAAATCTCCACCACCACCTAATCAATAAAGAGAGGTTTGGCACTTTGATAGGGCATAAACCCAGACCCCCTCTTTTTTATTAGGGTCACTCAGTCCCAAGCAACCCAACAAGTCTTCATTTTGCCACTGTTTTTGCCCCAAAGCCGTCTTCTTTTATCTCCAACACATCTATAAACTTGGAAGGCGCTTTATACAAGGAAAAAGAATAACTTGGGAGACACTCAAGCACCGACTTTAATAACATCAATCTCCCTCCCATGGATAAGGATCGACTTTTCAACTATCCAACCTACTACCAAAGATATCCAAGATAACTTGCTAGTTATTTACACGGTTCATATTAGCACCCACCTTAAGACCAAGATAATTGAAAAGAACTGATCTAAAGTTATAATGCAACATGCCCGCCATTCTTTGAACCTCCAAATCTGGCACCCTAATTCCTATAATATTAGACTTTTTCATGTTAATTTTAAGACCAGATAATAGATTGAAACACCTCAATAGCCTTGCCACATTCCTAGCATTTAACTCCGACCATTCCCCAGTAATGAGTGCATCGTTCGCAAACAATAAATGCGAGATGAGAGGACCACCGTAAAACCCCTTAAACAACCCATTTGCACTTATAAAATATTTAATAGTAACATATTTTAACCCATTTGCACTTATAAAATATTTAATATTAACATATTTTAACCTAAAGGTATGAAGTTAACAATTAGTAGAAAAAAAACTTTATAAATATTTTGTCGAACACATTCAGATGATATGAATTATTCCAAAATATTTTTCATTATATACACATATTTCAATACTTTACTTTAGTATAATTTTTAGACTTTATACTAGTTTAAAGTTGTTTTTACTTGCTTGTTTACGGATCTCACAGATCAGAAGTTGAAGTTTGCGAAATTTAAAGGTGTTTTTGCAAGATTTAAAAAGATTATCATCAAAAAAGAAACAAACAACTTTCAAGTCCCCAGTGTTCCTTCCTCGATTTGATGGAGATTATGACCACTAGAGCATGGTCATGGAGACACTGCTGTGATCTAAAAAGTATTGGGTGGTTATTGGACATGGGTTTAAAGAACCCAAGGAAGGAGAACAATTGACACCCACTCAACGAACGAATCTGGAGGTGATGAGGATAAAAGACTTGAAGGCAAGGAATTACTTGTTTCTATGCATTGACAAGCAGATTCTAAAGACGATAACCCAGAAGGAGTTTGATAAGGAGATATGGGAAGCTATGAAGACTAAGTATCAAGGTAACGCTCGAGTGAAAAGGGCTCAATTGCAACGTCTGAGGAGAGAGTTTGAGATGTTGGAGATGAAAGAAAGTGAAGGAGTTGCTAAATACCTCAACCGAGTGGTAAAAGTTGTGAAAAATATACTTAAAGAACTGAGATTTATAACTTTGTTGTTTGTACGATTGATGAATCAAAGGACATTGATGCTCTTTCAATCAATGAACTACAAAGTTTCCTACTAGTTCATGAGCAAAAGCTGACAAAGAAGCTTAGTGATGAACATGTGTTGAAGGTTGAGCATGAAACCAATGGCGGACGTGGTAGGGGACGAGGAAGGGGCTCATTCAATCGAGGCAGAGGTCGAGGACGTGGAAGGACTAATGGTGATTTCGATAAATCATCAATTGAATGCTACAAGTGTCACCAAACAGACACTTCAAATATGAGTGTCCTTGAGGAGAAAGAGTAGTGAATTATGCAGAGTTTGATGAAGGAGAGGATCTTCTCTTTATGGCCCATGCTGAAGTTAAGAAAGAAGAAAAAAAGGTATATGGTTTCTTGATTCAACATGCTCTAATCACATGATAGGGACTCGTGAGTGGTTCATCAGTTTAGATGAAACTTTTAAGCCTTCTGTAAAGCTTGGGAATGATCTTTGCTTAACAGTGAAGGGAATTGGAGATGTGAAAATGGAATTAGAAGGAATTATTCAAGTGTTAAATGTTTAACATGTTCCTAAGCTTACATCAAGAACATAGTAAACATTTGTCACCACTTCAAGAAAAGGGGTTGACTATATAATCAAGAATACTGAGTGCAAGATTTACCACCCACAAAGAGGTTTGATTGTAAACAGCAACATGACAAGGAATAAAATGTTTCTGATTACTGCAGTGATGAAGTCAATTGTTAGTCAATGTTTGAAGGTAATGTGTCTTTGTTTGTTCGAGTCCTCAGGGCTGTTAGTTTGTTCCTGTATTTCTGGTTTACGGTATGGAGTCGAGTCTTGTAATGCTATTTATATAGCCTCTTCTATGGAATAAAGTACCAGCCGATTAGAAATCAATATCCTTAAACACTTTCAATTATTGCTCAAATAAGTCTTAGGATAAATATAAATTATGTGTCTTTCTTCATATGGCTAAATTAGTTAAATTAGTAATTTGGGACAAATATCATCCATAATTACAATTTTGAAAGAACCTAGGAGATTTAAAATTTTAATATGTATTCTATGAACGGTAATATGTTTAATGTTATCAATAAAATATAAATAAAAAAAGATTATATCATATCAAATACGTGGTTAGAGTTGTAAGCATATGTTGATTTAAATAGTCTAGGTATTTACATGTCGTATGATATTTAGTAAGAACTAGACGATTTTCATACATAGATGTCAACGACTTTAACTTTGATATACATTTGTATTTATTTACTTTAATAACTAACAACTTAACCTTTCATTATAGGCTGCGGAGAAGTGGCCCGAGCCCTCTAGTACCGAGCTTTTAGAGAGGACGCACACAAAGAGGCAGGTGGCTATTGTCAACAACAAGGCATCAAAAGGTTTAACAGATCCAAACTGGATCATAGTTATGCATGAGGAGCTTGACTAGCTTTGAAAGAACAAAATGAATAAGAAATTTAAAATAAAATGGCAGACTTGCCCACCCACATGTCACACATTTCTAAAGATGAACATTATGCCATCATAACCTTTCAAACATACCTTTTTTTCTAAATATTGTTGACCAAGTGAAACTAGAAAATTAACTGCTAAATACAAAAACAAGCCGGCTCCTAATACAATAATACATAATCACTTTCTGATGTTGACTAAATGTAACATAAAACATAAGGTTTTGAAAGCTTGAGTCCAAATATATTACCAAGAATTTCGTTACATTCACCATTATATCACTTCAATTCTCATCCAACATTTGCCTACCCTAAAACAATGGCATACAGAAACATATACATCTTCATCACTTTTCTTTGGTTTTCATTCAACAATCCTTGTTCTTCGGAAACAGACACCTTACATCAAGGTCAACAACTCAAGGACTGGGACGAACTGATATCATCGAACCGGGTCTTCTGTTTGAAGTTCTTTAGCTTTGGCACTATGGTGAATCCTTATCTAGGCGTGTTCTACAGAAACAACCAGATCAAATCTCCTTATACGGACAAATTAAGGATAATATTCAAAAACAAGAAAATCAGATACCCTTATAACCGGGATGAAGATGACTCTAGTAAGACGGCTTCTGACGACGTCAGTAACACCGCAGTTTGGGTAGCAAACAGAAACAATCCAGTACCGGATATATACGGCAAGCTCATCATAGATGTTAATGGGAAGTTAAGCATTTTATCGGGTGGAGGCACTGTTCTTGATCTCTTCAATCCAACTATACTAGTAACACGCAATGCAAGTGTTACACTGTTGGATACGGGGAATTTGGTGCTTCGAGAGCTGCATCCGGATGGGTCTGTTAAGGGGGTATTATGGCAAAGCTTTGATTACCCGACAGACACGCTTCTACCTGGAATGAAACTGGGAATTAATCTCAAGACTGGGCACAGATGGTCACTGACTTCTTGGCGGAACGATGAGCTACCGGCAGAAGGTTTATTTACACTAGTAGGAAACCTCAATAGCACAAATCAAATTGTCATTCTGAGACAAGGGAATGTCCACTGGACAAGTGGATCCTGGCAGAACGGAGAATTTAATAATACCGATCTACAGTCTTCTGGTCCAGATGTTCGCTTTGATTATGTTTCTAATGAGGCTGAGCAATCCTTCACATATTTAACAAGAACATATGATTCATATCCAGCTCTAAGGATGCATCAAGATGGTCAGCTTAAGAGTTCACCTCTAAACTTAAACCTCCACTGCCGCTCTGTTAATGACCCTCCTGGCTGCGTTGAAGATGAGTTTGAAAAATTAGAATGCAGGAAAGATTATATATTTGGATCACCTAGATACTATGAATATAACTATTATAGCTATGTGGATGAATATGTATATGATGAAAGCTATAACTTATATGATTGCCAAAGAATATGTTGGAGCAACTGTTCTTGTGTGGCCTATACTACAGCTAGAAACAGGGTAGGCTGCAAGACTTATGGTAAAAGGGTAGATTACACACAGGCATACAGAAAAGGAACAACAGAGCGGCACAATATATACTACACCATTAATTATTATGGAGGTTAGTAAGCTTATTACTCTTTTTGCTGTTACCACATAGAATACGAAGTCACACTTCCCTTACAACGAAAAATGTTTGTGCACAGGCTGTCTGTAGGTTTACCCTGGAAGCCCCCTTCTACAAACATTACTACTTGTTACCCCTATAGATACAAAAATAACTAGGGGTCTTCCCACTTAACCTAGCTACAAGTGTCTTCCTTAAGCAACACATATTGTGTTTGGTGATTCTAAATACCAGAAGTTACCGTATTGAAGTTATCGTTAGTGTAAACCAAAGCAACCGATAGTAACAAGCATAGAACCAAATGACATGAGTCTGTATAATCACTTCTGAACTTTACAATTTCAAAGCAACAAGACAAAAAATTAGGAATTCTAAACCTAAAGATGCAATATTCATCTTTCTTCCAATATCCCAACGTTTATAACGTCCTTGCAAATTAAAGACATCCTAAATTCATAAAAACTTTCACGCATGTAGTATTACACAATATTGTATCTTACGATAAATATGTACACTTGTTTTTATAAGCTATTAGTCTCTTATCTTGAGCAAATTTAAGAAAAGAGTTTAATTTCAGCGTACAAAGAAGTGAAGATGGAGAAGGAGCAGAAGAAGAATAAGGGCTGGATTGGGTTGATTATCATGATTGTATCTTTAGCTGTACTCCTTTCATGCTATTGGATATACAAGAATGTTGATTTTAAAGGTAACACACTAACACCCTTACCTTTTCACTCCATTCAAATAAATAGAATAGTCCCTTGTCATCCGGGATTTCAACAATTCTAGAAAGGACACTGCTATGAAGAACATTCTTATTTGTAATGCTTATATAAGCAGTAGTAGATCATCAATAAGAATTAAAACAGTTAGCAAAAGGTAGTCTTTTGTGTGTTCAAGTTCTGATATTCCAACGCTAACAAGTATTTCTTTGTTACATATTAGAATACGCTAGAAAATCAAGAAGTTTCTGCTTAGTATTTCTTTGTAACATATTAGAGATTGCCAAGAAAATCAAGAAGTTGTTGCTGGTTCAGATGAGACGCATGAGACGGTTCTACATTTATATACGAACAGATGAGAATGTGAACACTGAGCTGCATTATTTCACCTTACAAAGCATCTCATCTGCCACAAACAATTTCTCAAGCACCAATAAGCTAGGAAAGGGAGGTTTTGGAGAAGTTTATAAAGTAAGCTTTCAAAGACAGTCTTCTAGTAATGAAAATTTCAGGTTAAAACTTTATGTGGTGCATTTGACAGGGTAAACTAGTTGATGGGCAAGAGGTTGCGGTTTAAACGATTTTCAAAAACCTCTGGACAAGGAGTCAAGGAGTTTAAGAATGAAATCGAACTCATTGCCAAACTTCAACACACTAATCTTGTCCGACTTCTAGGGTGTTGTGTTGAAAAACAAGAACAAATCCTTGTATATGAATATATGCCTAATACTAGCTTGGATTCCTTTCTATTTGGTAAGAAATGTCACTCAGTACATTATTCATATGAACTTGGTTCCTTGTTTGATTATCGGAACTCATATATAACAGATCCTACGAAGAAAGGATTACTGGATTGGAACAATCGATTTGTAATCATTGACGGCATTGCTCAGGGGCTTCTGTACCTTCATAGGTTTTCAAGGCTGAGGATAATCCATAGAGATCTGAAAGCCAGTAACATCTTGCTAGATGACTACCTAAAGCCAAAAATATCTGATTTTGGCATGGCTAAGTTGTTTGGGGTCAATGAGTCTGAAGCAAATACAAGCAGAGTCGTTGGAACATGGTGAGCTCATAAGTTCTCTTGTGACAATTGTGTTATGTATATAAAAAAAACAGTGTATTAACTCTTGATTTGATATCCAGGGGGTATATGCCTCCAGAGTATCTGATAGATGGCATCATTTCAACCAAGATAGATGTCTTCGGGTTTGGTGTTTTGTTGCTTGAGATTATAAGCAACAAAATGAATCATGTGAGCTATGATGTAGAACACCCACTCAACCTTCTAGGACTCGTAAGTTAATCCTAAGTCTGGCTTTTTATCACTTTAGGAAAATTAAAAATTGCAATATAAATGTAGGCATGGGAATTGTGGAACGAAGGCAGAGGTTTGGAGTTGATGGATCCAATACTGGAAGATACATGCACTCCCAAGGAAGTAATGACATGCATTCATGTGGGTCTCTTATGTGTTCAAGACCATGCCGCAGACAGGCCAACCATGTCAGAAGTTGTTTCTATGCTTACAAATGAAAATATGCATCTACCTGAGCCAAAACGACCAGCGTTCTACATTGAGAGGCATGAGACAGAGGCAGGTGGAGAAGATAAGTTGGGAAATGGATATGAAAATAGCGAATCAGTTTCAATTATAGTGTTGAAATAAAGGCAGCTAAAACGAACATGTTTAATATCATCTTGGTACTTAATGTGTGTTGAAAACTGTTGATACAGTTTTTGTGTCTGTAGCTTATTATTAGCTTTTGTATGTTGTACGGTCTTTATTTTACGTGTTTGTATGTTTTGGTAGAGTAGGCCAAGTCAAGATATCCTCCTATCTTGACTTAGCATGACATTTAGTTTGTAACTGATGTAAAACAGTCTGCACGTGTGCAGCTGTTAGTGTGTGTTGGTTTAGACTCTTGGTAAACTGTTTATACATGGTCTGTGTCTGTTTGGCAAGCTCCTACAAAGAACCCATGCTTCTTCGTAGGGTTTAGCATCTAAGAACAACAAGTTGTTCGTTGTTAATGTAAGCCACGAAGAACCTTTGTTCGTTGGCAAGTTTGTTCGTAGGTGAGTCCAACGAAGAACCTATTCTTCGTTGGACTGATTGGTTGTTCGTGGGTCTGCTGGTTCTTCGTAACCATGCAGACCTTGGTTGCCTATAAATACAGACCCACCACTTACAGTTTAACCAAGAGAGTCCTGAGAAAGTCTGTAACACTATGTGGATGTGTGTACTGATTCTCTTCACCTTAATCTAAGATTATGAATCTTTGGTTATCTTGTGTTTGCTTACATTTTGCTTCGGTTGCATATTTACGTGGATTCCGCACTCGTAAGTGTGTTGTATGAACAAGGAAGTAGGTTGTTCTTGATCCTCCAAGTGGACCTACAAGTGGTATCAGAGCTTTGGCTCTCTTCCTTGTTCAAAACCGAGCAAAATCTTGTGTTTGAGCAAGTTGTGAAGCATCTTGAAAGTGTTCTTGAACTTGAAAACAAGAAAAGTTAAGTTTTTGAAGAAATATCCATAAAAACTTAGTTTAAACTTGTTGTTTGAAGATAATTTTTACAAAAACCTTATTAAAATACATGGAGACATGTTAAGATTCGGTTTTTATTGAAATTTCTCACAAAACTTAAGTTCGACAAACTTTCCGGCAAGTGTTTTCACCGAAAAAGTCACCGGAATTGTTTGGTAGGGATAAGTTTTCAAAAGGGATTTCCTGAAAATGTGATATCTGGCACCTTTGTTTTTAGCTAAACTTGGGTATTCAGCTACCACCTTTCAAAATTCAGCAAAAGCAAGTTTCTGTTTTAGGGAGAATCTCACCAACTTTTCACAAAGAATACTTTCAGCGAACAATCCTTTCTACGAACAATCATACCACGAACAACCTATCAACGAAGAATACACTAGACGAACAACCTGTTCTTCGTTGGTACATCTCCAACGAAGAATCAAGGTTCTTCGTTGAAAAGACTTCCCACGAAGAATCAGTTCTTCGTGGAGATCTAGTTCTTCGTAGATTACATTATTTGTCGACTACTATTGTTCGCAGATTCCATTATTTGTTGGCAAGTATTGGCAAGTTTTCACAGAAGGTTGATAACTTTCTCAAATTTGACAAATTTATGTTTTTAAGATAATATTCTATTTTAAGCAATCAAAATGAGTTCAAATCCATTGGATTTGAGTTGTGGGGCTAGTACAAGTCAAGGTGCATCACAATCTAGCTCCGATATGTCATGGGTCAAAGGACTTATGAGTGTCAATGATTACCGCTACTCAATGGGCTTGTGTTGCAAACCAAAACCAAAGTATTCAAACTCTTCTAGTGAGTGAAAGTGAAGCCGGTAGTAACAATCGTCCACCTAAGTTGAACCATATGAATGATTATCCGCATGGAAGGATGCTTTCATACACATGTCCTTGGTCAAAACACGAAGTTATGGACATGTTTCACCACGCCTTACAATGTTGCTCTCGAAGAAGCCGGTTCCAATCCAACCACCTTAGCTAATATGATCGAGCCCGACAAGAAAGCTTATGATCTTGAGAAGAAAGCTTTTACAATTCTCACACAAGCTCTTCATAAAGACATTTACCATCAATTCATCTATTGTACCTCCACTAATAACTTGTGAGATACATTAGAAGCTAGAGGTGAGGGAAACACAGCTACAAGAAATGTTCGTCATGATCTTTTAAAGAAGGAGTTTGAAGGGACTGTTCATGGAGAATGAGACATTGAATGACATGACAACTCGGTTCTATCACTTACTAAGTGAGATGTATTCATATCATGTCACTGCCACCCAAGTGGAGTCAATTCATAGATCTGTTAAAACATACGGGAGTGTTGGATACTATCACAATCTATGAGTTTATTCAGAAATTTGAAAACAAAAATGAGGAAGAAATCCGTAAAGCAAAAAGGATTCCAGTTCCTCAAAATCCAGAAATGTACTTTGGCGGCATCAATACAGGTGTTAGTGCTTATTCACAACCGAAACTGCAAACAACATTTGTCTCAAATGCAAATCCGTTTATGCCACCACCACCGAAACCAGATCAGTCAACCCAAACTTATAGTCAAGGCTTTGATCCTAGTGCCTTTTTACCGAAACCTCAAGATTATCCTCTCAACAAGCACCTCAACAAGCTTGTTATGGTAATAACTTTCAACCTTCAAATCCCAATACCGTAAGATTTGATACCTCACATCTCTCAAAGGTCAGTGTGGAAGTTGCCAAGGAGCACATGGAACTTCTAAATACTATGGTTAGCGCTTACTATGGTTTAGTTGCTGGTCAAATTGGAAACATCAATTTGACAAATGAAGACTATCAGCAGATCGACAAGGATGAGATGGATCTTATGGATATCAAGTGGGCATTTGCAAGTGCGGTAAGAAGAGCGAAGGATTACGTGACTAGGACAGGGAGAACAAGTTTGGAAAGTAAAAAGGAAACCAAGTACGGCTTTGAAAAAGATGTCGTAACTTGTTTCAACTGCGGTGAGAAAGGACATTTTAAGCGTGAGTGCACTCGACCTCCAAGGCAAGGAAATCAAAACCCATTCCGAAATCAAACCAACACATTCAATGCCACCCAAGTTAACAACAAAAGAGGAATAGTAGCTGTTAACAATCCTAACCAGACTGGTTCTTCAAATACGAATAGAGCCTTAGTAGTGCAAGCTGATGAAGGATGCGACTGGTCAGTACAGTTGGGTGATGGAAATCAAGGAGGAACTGCTTGCTATGCCAAGATTATCAATCATGTCAAATCTGTCCAACGTGGGGAAGCTTCTGAAGATGATGATAGTTCGGGTTACAACGGTAGTTCAGATGAGGAAAGCTCAAGTGTTGGAGGTTATGGTTCGGATTCAGAGGTGAAGTTGGACATTGATGCTGGAGTTGAATGTTTGCTGAAGGATGCTGAAAATTTGAGCAAGAAAAAATCAGTGTTGCTCAAGAAAGTAGAGGTTGCCATAAAAGAAATGGAGAAACTCTTCAACAAAGATGGATCCTTTTCTTGTAACACTGCTTTCATGGCTAATGTTGCAGCCTTAACGAGTCAGGTACCACCTGATACTCCTAGGGTGTGCAATGATTGCATCGAGTTAAAACAAAAGTTTGAGAAATTAATCTTCATAATCATAATTTGGTAATTGAACTAGCAAAGTGCAAAGAAGCTAACTTGGCATTAACTAGAAACGAAAAGGATTTCAAAGACGTAATTGACACATTAAAGAAAAGCGTTTCTGAGTTAACCAAAACTGTTTTAAATAAGCAAAAGGGTATTAATAATTATATTAATATCATTGAAGAAACAAAGAAAGAGTTAGCTATTTCAAAATGCGAGTATGAAGCAATCAAGCTCAAACTGGAAAGTTACTCAAATTCCTAGTATATGCTTGATCACATCATTGATGTTTAAAAGCTAAAGGGAAATGTGAAATGCATTGGGTATAAGGTGTGTCCACCCCCTTTGAGACACAACTATACCAAAATTCCTGATGAAGAGGAAATGTCGCGATTTGAACCCTCAGTACCACTTAATCCTGATGAATTTGTAGCAGGATTAGGGTTCAAATTGGATGAGCCCTCAAATGAAAACAGTCAATCTGATAAGATTTCATCTGAACAAAGTCCTTTGATTGTCGAGGATGTTGAATCGTCAGATGATGAATCAGAGTGACTGATCAAGATCAACCCCTTGACAACAAGGAAGGAGTGGAAATTCCAATCGAGAATCACATTCTATGTGATCCTCCCACTCTAGTAGTGAAACCTCTTGTTAAACAAGATATTGATCCTGCAAAGTCTGTTGAAGCACTTGTTGCTACTTTCGAAAATGATAACTTGTTGTACACATTGGTTGATGACGAGAGAATTTATTCAAACAAGGACTTTCCAATTAGAAATGTCAATCCAGCCTTGATTGACCAAGTTTTTGAAAATTCCACAAACAAGTTTTTGGGAAAGAAAAGTCCACATGTAATAGTAACTCAATGCGTAAAATTACCTCTCAAACCGCAACAACCAACTGTCTCAAAAAGTAAACAACAAGAGAAGCGAGCCGAGAAACCTAAGGTTTCACAACCGAAGGTTGATCAAAAGGTGGCTCGTAACAAAAAGAAACAAAAGGATGTTAAATTTGTGGGATCAAAGGGTACTGACAAAATTGAGACTTTTGAAAATTCATCTAACACGGATTTTGTTAAACAAGTCAAAATTTTGAAAAGAAATGACCAAAACAATTACACTCAACATACCAATGGGTGTGATGGTGAACCAAGTACCTCAAGATCTACGAGTTCAACATCTAGTCGTCAAAACATATCTCCTAAGTTTATTGAAAGGAGATCTTGCTTTCGGTTTGGGGAGTTTGGACACATCGTTAAAATTTGTACAAACTCGCCCAAACCAAAATTTGTTGATAATGCCCCACCTGAGAAAGTTGATCAACGCCGATCTGTCTCTCCTAAACAAGACAAACGTTTTGTTAAGGAACAATAAACAAAACAAAAATTCAAAAATGTTAAAGCTCTTGAAAAGGTATTAAAATCTGACGTTGTTGAAAGGGAACCAAGTTCATCAAATGTGTTAAAACCAGAATGTTCAAAACCTGTAAATAATAACAATAAATCTGGTAAATCATAAAAGCAATCTTGGAAACCTAAACCGGATCATCAAGAAACTGAAATTACATTTCTTGATGATAAGGGGCGACCCAAGACCACTAAGGCTTGGGTCCCCATCTCCAACTGATTGTGTAATTAAATGTGCAGGGTGCTTTAGGAGGAACTGTTAACAGTCATTGGATTGTTGACAGTGGGGCATCCAAGCACATGACGGGCGACTTAAGACTCCTGTATGATGTGAAAAGCATCAGAGGAGGCTATGTCGCGTTTGCTGGTGACAAAGGCGGATACATCACTGGAGAAGGAATGATCTCAAATGGTGTTGTGAGTTTTGATAAGATCAATTATGTGCAACAAAGTGATCACAATCTTCTTAGTGTTTCCCAAATCTGTGATAAGAAGTTCACAGTTCATTTCGATGATGTTGGTTGTTATGTGCTAAAGCCTGGTTCAAGATTCCCAAAGAATGGATTCTATTGTCGGCTCTAAGAATTAATGATCTCTATATTCTTGGCATGAGCCAAGCGATTACAACGACTGCACAAGTTACATGCTTTGTCTCCAAGGCAACCAAAAAGGAATCTATCTCTTGGCATAGACGTATGGGACACATTCACTTGAGGAAAATGAACCACTTGGTGAAAAATAATCTTGTGAATGGTGTACCGGTCAAGAATTTCCATCTTCTAGACGTCTGTGTTTCGTGCATGAAAGGAAAGCAAGCGAAGAAATCACATCCTATCAAGAAAGTCAACACTGTTAACATGCCACTTGAACGTCTTCATATGGACCTCTTCGGACCTATGAAACACAAGACGACTTTTGGTGATGCTTACTGTTTGGTAGTTACTGGCGACTACTCAAGATTTTCATGGATAGCGGTGATGGCGCACAAGAGTGAAACCCTTACCAATATTTAATGGTTTTCTTATAAATTTAGTCTAGAAATGTGTATTAACGATTACGCAAACTTATGAAAATACGGGTTCATTAAAACATTTAAGAATTTAAAACATATCAACATCGTATCTATAAGTTCGTCGTTTAAAATGACGACGAAACGTAATGCGGAAGCTTGTATCTTGATTGTGTTAGGTTCTTCATTGAGCTTGATCGTCATACGGTATCCCAAGATATTCCTACATTTCATAAACCATGAAATGATTACGAACTTATTACATGTTTAAATCAAGTCCGTATATCAATACGAACAAGAAACAATATATATATATATATATATATATATATAGGACAAGGATCCGTTAGGAACCACCCTTTATTGCGAGAACCACGAGAATCAATGTGAACACAAATAGTAATACCTAAAAAATCCAAAAAAATACCAATTTTTTTGTTTTTTTAAATATTTTTTTGAAAAATTCGCTATATTTACTCAACAATAAAAAAAATTTCAAAAAAAAATTTGAGTACCAACTATCCATGCACATGTGCATTTTCGTCATTTCTTTGACAAATTCCGTAATACATTGCAAACATTAGATAATTGTACTTTCATTTAAACTACCATTTGTAACACACTACTTTTTACGTTACCAATATTAGCAATACACATGTGCATCTATATATATATCAATATGAAATAAGGTGTTTTGGTACACTAGTTTGAATACTTTTTTCTATTTCATCTATCATACCATCCATAATACACTACCATGCACATGTGCATTTTCATCATTTCTTTGACAAATTCCGTAATACATTACAAACATTAGACAATTGTACTTTCATTTACACTACCATGTGTAATACACTACTTTTTACGTTACCAATATAAGAAATGCACATGTGCATCTATATGTATCAACATGAAATAAGGTGTTTTGGTACACTACTTTGAATACACTTTCTCTTTCATCTATCATACCATCCATAATACACTTCCATTACCTCCTACCATCCATAATACAATACCATTACCTCCTACCGTTTATAATACAATACCAATACCAGTATTTTCACTTTATTACATGTATATAAACATCGTTTATACCATCCAATCAACATATTACATCATAAAGTGACAACTATAATGAACCCATCAACCACTAGATATAACTAACCAAAAAACATATATATGAGCCTACTTCATCATTCAAAATCACAAACTTTTTGTACCAAAACACGGTATATAATGGTTATACATAATGATGCACATGTGCATTTAATGTAAAATTGAGTGTATTATGGATGGTATTGTAAATTAAAGTGCAATTGTCTACTAGTGATAACGTATTACTGAATTTGTCGAAGTTATGATACTATGCACATGTGCATAGATAACTGTTAATCAGAAAAAAAGTTTTTTTGGTAAAGAAATATAACGATTTTTATTAAAAAAAATAATAAAATTTTTTTTGAGTGCTTTTTTTGATTTTTTTAGATTTTATTTTGCAATAAAGGTGGTTCTCGCATGAACCTTACCCTATATATATATATATATATTTTAAAAGTCTGCCGTGAGCCACGGTTGGGAACCGTAGGTCACGATTCACTTGGTTTGTTCAAAACAGCAGGTCTGAACCCTGAGCTACGGTCCAGAACCGTAGGTCACGCTGCAGCCTAGTTTCAGCTTTTACACTTTCAGTCCCTGTTACGAAAACATCCATAACTTTATCGTTTCTTATCCTTTTTACGACCCGTTTCCTCCTACGTGATCGTAATTTAATTCCCCACCATATGGAGTTAAAACCCAACTTTGGAATTCACAAAATTCTAAATTTTAAGCTCTCGGCTTGAAACTCAATTATAAGATTTTTGACCCGGTTAGGGAATTTAAACAATTAAGTCTAAATCTCGCTCTTTTCTTTTCAAACTTCACAATTCCACATTTTAAAATATCTACTTATATTTCACCACAACCAATATTGTGGTGGATTTGCTATAATAAACCAACTATCCCGAATATTACCCTTCGGTTAGCCATTTTACGGAAAAGACTCATTTTAGGCGTTTAACCCGTGAAGGATTTTGCCTATAACTTTTATGCTTATCTAAGGTTTACCATTACCATAATATATGTTTCTAAGCAACCCATAAGGATCGTTTGCCCGATTTACCCATCAAGGGCGTTTTGGTCAATTTTAGTCCCTCATTTTATGACGAAGGACTTTCATTAAATATTTGACCAAATTTGCTCGTTTAACTATAATCTTATTTATGCGTACCTGGCTCGGGTAAACATTTTGACCGTTTTAATAATTTTTTACTATTAATTACTAGATAATAGCAACGCGAACCATATCTTATTTCCCTGTGATCACAAAACTTAACAAACGATCATCAAATATTATTGTCAAATGGTGTTAACAACACCATTCGACCCGTTTATTTGAAATAACCATTTATCCTTATGAGATGGTCTTTAGTTACCATCTTACCTCTTTTATTCCGATTTACTCTGTGAGTTCATCTTAATTAAAAGTCGTTTCATATTTTGTTCGACCCGTTATGACTTACGCCATATGGTGTCTTTTCAAATCTCTTTATCTATCCGTCAACTCACGTCCGGATTACTAATTTTACCACTTTTACCCATCACAGTTTATACCATAACGTAATGTTTCAAAATTCTTTATTTGTTCTTCATCACATGACTAAATTTACCGTTTTACCCTTTTTACCATAAATTATGGTTTCTCACCATTTTCACTTGTTCCGACCCCTATTATTTCACATCGGAACATCATATTTCAGTTACGAAATTTACTTTATTCATATTCAATACACACAAGTATGTATTCTATAAAAAGGGTGTAAGCTTTACTTACCTTGCATCCAATTTACGCTTTCTCCTTCATACTTGATTCGTTTGACCCGCTTCCTTCCCAAGCTTCCACCTAGCTTGTCAAGCGTCAAACTATCATATAATGTCCACAAGGTGATTAGATTAGTCATTGTAGATCATGACCTTCACACCTTATGAACCTTCATACCACTTTTACTTATTGAACTCTATCATAGGTCGGTTTGACTTTTAAAAGTCAATCACCTATTTACTTATGTTTTTGCACAATTAAGTTCAATGAATTACCCGGCAAGCACTATTCTTAGGCCACCATTTTAATTACGTTTCTTAACTAAGTTTACGAAATTGTTAACATTAACTTAGCATAATTTCAATCATTCATAACACATGATGATCTCAAACATCATTTAGTATGAATATAACGTTCATTCCTTCATATCATACAAAACCCTTTCAATGGCAAGTATGAACATATACTCGAAATCATAGATTACTCAAACCCTTTCTTATTACCTTCATGCATGATGATTCTAATCATGTTTATATCATCAATTTCATCATAATATGAAAACCCAATTGTCTAAGTGTGGTATTATCTAAATATCTAAATCATAGAAACCTATGTAGAATTTTCACTTAGGGTTTTGTTCCTAAGCAAGTATACATCACGAATTTGGCCATAGTCTTTACGATTCATACATAAATCGCATCTTGTGATGTTCATCAAATTTCACAATTTCATAAATATAAAAAATTCAACAAATCTTAGGATCCCCTAGCTTGGGTGATCGTTAATTCACGTTTATTCAGGAATTTGAGCTCCAATTAGCCCTTCAATTTGATGAATTTGGATGAACTAGGGTTACCCCCTTGTTGCACCTCCTGGTGATCGACATATACACACACTAAAATGTGTGGGTTATGTGTTAGTTTTATGTTTTAATAACAAAAGTTTCCCTTTTTACAACTTTGGTCCCTCGAGTTTAGTTTTGATTATAATAAACTACAACTCATTGTTGTATACCTATTTACATATTACTAACTAGGTTAATTATTCCTAGTTATTTTGTTCACGGGTCACTTTTACCACTAACGGTATTTTACCCGTTTTTTAATGTTAACGTAATTTGGTTACCAAACCTGTTTTTGAGGTGTTACATTTACCCTCATTGAAAATCTGTATAATTTGAAGATAAGGAGAATTCGAAGTGACAACGGCACTGAATTTAAGAATAGGGTTATGGATGAGTACTGTACGTCTAAAGGAATCTTGCATGAATACAGTTCTCGCTATACTCCTCAACAGAACGGTGTTGCTGAAAGGAAGAATCGGACGCTTATAGAAACTGCAAGGACTATGTAGTGGAGTCGCAACTTCCAGTTCGATTTTGGGGGGAGGCTGTGGCGACTGCTTGTTATACAATGAACAGAGTTCTTACAGTAAAGAGACATGGAAAAACTTGCTTTGAACTGCTGCATCGACGGAAACCGGATGTATCTTATTTGGAACCTTTTGGAGCTCCATGCACTATGATCGAACAAACAGAGAAATTTGGAGCAAAGGCGATTGAAGGTTTCTTCCTTGGATATGCTATTCCAAACTTTAGAGTCTGGAATTTATCTATTCGAAAGATCAAGGAATGGGGTGAAGTTAAGGTTCAAAGATACACTGAGTCAGTTAGAGCTCCGGGTGATCCATGGATGTTTGACTATGATGGTCTTTTTAGCTCCTTTAATATGCCAACTTTTGATGAAGCCTCTGCAGCAGCACAAATGTTATTGGAAAGTGATACTGCAATTGATTTGTCATTAGTGAGACTGATTATTGTTAATCCTCAAGCTTCGGCTTCGGTTAATAATATTGGTCAGAATGAGGTGTTTGAAGATGCTGCAGATTACAATGTTTCGTCTGAAGATGAAGAATATCATGATGCAAATGAAGCTACATCAGTTCCTACTCAAGGTGTCTTGGAAGGTGTTTCGGTGGAAAACAATGTAGGCACTGGGGAAGGTAATGCTTCAACATCCTCGGCGATGTGAGATATTGATCTGGTTGTTGATCTGAATCTCAACAATTTGGGTATAAATGCTTGTGTTTCTGATGTGCCTGAAACACGAATTCATAATACTCATCATCAGCAGAATATTATTGGAGATGTTCAAAGCGGTGTGCAGACTCGTAATCAGCTGAGAAACAATCAGAACGCAGGATTGCATGCTGCAATCAGGGAATCTGGAGAACAAAATGATTGGTCTTTTGCATTCTATGTTTGCCAAGTAGAACCAAAATCTTGGAAAGAAGCATTGAAAGAAGATTCTTGGGTTGAAGCCATGCAAGACGAACTTCAACAGTTTCAGAAACTGGGCATGTGGAAATTGGTTGACATGCCTGAGAACTACAAGAAGATTGGCACTCGTTGGGTTTTCAAGTGCAAACGGGATGACCGAGGTGTTGTTGTGCGAAACAAAGCGAGATTGGTTGTTCAGGGCTTTGCACAGGTAGAAGGCATTGATTACAATAAAGTATATGCACCAGTGGCACACCTTGAGGCGATAAGAATTGAAGGGGTATGGTCCCAAAAACCTTGCGCCAATCAAGGAAACCATACCCATTAATAACTTATAAGGAAACTTCGCGCAGACTTCTTTGCCAAAATAAGACTTATTAGAACTCTGCGCCAAATATCCAAGAGAGAAAACGATCATATAACTACCTTGCGCGGGCTCGTGCAAGGTTCAAAGTTAAAAGCCCAAACATTCTCTTAGGATAAATGCTTCATTTAACTACCTTGCGCGGGCTCGCACAAGGTTCAAAGTTAACCTTGAACATTCTCTTGGGATAAATTGATTCATTTAACTACCTCGCGCGGGCTCGTGCGAGGTTCAAAGTTAACCTTGAATAATCTCGTTGATAATGCCTCATGCGCAAACCTTGCGCGGATATTTATATCAAAGCAAATATTCACCAAACGTTGCGCTAAGCAGCAAGGAGAAGAAAGAAGATCAGTTAACTAACTTGCGCTTCTCGCGCAAGGAAACAGTTAACCCTGAGAAACTTTCCCTTAGCAAAATTCTTGACTTTGTACAGAAGCAAAGGGAATCTTTTTGTACACGTGGCGAACAACAGACGGGTAACAACTGTGAAATCTTCTAGAAGCCATTAACACCCAATCGTGCAAGCATCTTTTCGGTTATAACCAATTGCCACATGGCAGTATCTGGACGGCTGAGGAAGATCACGGTGATGGCATGCTCACATTTATAAAATGTAGTGATCTCATGTCGGCACGTTGCACCTCCCTAACCGCTGATGAGCTCACGATCCGTGTGCACTAACGGATTGCCAACAAACATTAACGGAATAGCAGAAGATTCCGTTAAAGTTAACAATCTCTCCTTTTGGTGTCACACCCCGACCCGCAGCGGAAAAGGTGATCGGGGCGTGATTGGGTTATCATCAAAGCTCATGACATTTATTATGCGTTTCATATTCTTTAATACAAATTAAATGGAAATTTACAATAAATGTTACAACATGTTCTAACTAACAATCTAAACGTCTTTGTTCTCTTCTAAGGCATATCCTATGTTTTCCTTGCTTCAACCTGTTCACCTGTATCATGTGTAAAAGGGTTTTTGGATCAACATAATGTTGGCGAGTGAATCCTATGGAAAACATTTGAACAAATTTATTTAAATTGATTATGAAATATGTGCACAACCAAACATGAGTAAAAATAGATGTAAACTTAATCAACAATCATAAGATATTAAATGAAACACACATGAACAATAATGGAACATTTAGAGGCACGCGATGCTCAACTCGTCTCTCACGAGGAACTGAGGGGCCTAATGAATGAATTGCATAAACATGATAATATGAATGACACAACTACAACCAATATAAACTCAATGATACACACATAAACAATAATGAATTTGATTTGAGGCACGCGTTGTTCAACTCGTCTCCCACGAGGAACTGATGGGCTTAATGAATGAGTTTCATATAATTTGACAAAAGGTAATAAGTAATCACACAATATAAACAATCTAAGTTTAGGTCATGATGTGGTATGGCACAAGTTTAAATAAATTTAGTGGTATGATTTGAAATGCTTGTAGGTGCATTTAGTGGTATTTGGGGGAGAGTTGATAATGTTTCGGTTTGCTTGATTGACAGGATTAGCGGTAAGTGCTTGTTGAACTTGAATTACAATGTTGGGTATTACGGCAGCCATTTGTTGAGCGATTAAGGTAGCCATGCGTCCGTGGGCGTTTCTTGCTCTCGTCTTCCTACGGGCGAGGTTAGAAGACATCTACAAGGAATACATGACAAGGGTATGAGTTGGATATTTTGGGTTCATGGGTCGCATTAGGAATGAACATTCATAAAATAATTATAAATAAATAGATCTACTACATCCATAGGATGTCTTGGGTTTTGCTCGTTGTTAGGCCCTACATGCCGCCATACTTTACCTGTGTAATCATGTGGGCCCCCATGAATACCGGTTTTTCATATGGTTCGCACGGGTTTGCCAGGTTACGTACACAAAAAAAAAACCCGGAGAAAATCGAGAAATATGTATACAACGTGTGATATTCGGAATGTGTCCAGGTGTAGACACGGTGACACCTCAAAGTAGGGTTAGTTCGAACGACGTTTGGTGTGGCATGCTTTGGCCTAATAGGTCCTTCGTACTCTCATCGTTGGTCCCCAGGTAGGCAAACTGGTCCGTTATATTGGATTTATACGAATGCCAGCCTAGACAGGACGTTCCGACTACCGGTACTTGTACCCTTCCAGTTACTACATGCCCGTCACAGAACTTACTTTGATGAGATTTGAAAATTGCACAAAATCTTTGGATAATGAGAGTATGAAAATAAATTGAATACATGAACATCGATATATGTATAATGAATATGTATATATGTATAATAAGTATGAATATAAGCATGTATGTTTGACTGTAAATGTAAACAAATATGAAACAAATAAATATCACAAGTTTGTATGTAACCACCTAATCAATTAAAATTTAGGCAGACTATAGTATAGGCTCTAAGGGTCTAATAACCTATCCTATATCCCTATAGTCATGGCTCTGATACCAATCTGTCACACCCCGACCCGCAGCGGAAAAGGTGATCGGGGCATGATTGGGTTATCATCAAAGCTCATGACATTTATTATGCGTTTCATATTCTTTAATACAAATTAAATGGAAATCTACAATAAATGTTACAACATGTTCTAACTAACAATCTAAACGTCTTTGTTCTCTTCTAAGGCATATCCTATGTTTTCCTTGCTTCAACCTGTTCACCTGTATCATGTGTAAAAGGGTTTTTGGATCAACATAATGTTGGCGAGTGAATCCTATGGAAAACATTTGAACAAATTTATTTAAATTGATTATGAAATATGTGCACAACCAAACATGAGTAAAAATAGATGTAAACTTAATCAACAATCATAAGATATTAAATGAAACACACATGAACAATAATGGAACATTTAGAGGCACGCGATGCTCAACTCGTCTCTCACGAGGAACTGAGGGGCCTAATGAATGAATTGCATAAACATGATAATATGAATGACACAACTACAACCAATATAAACTCAATGATACACACATAAACAATAATGAATTTGATTTGAGGCACGCGTTGTTCAACTCGTCTCCCACGAGGAACTGATGGGCTTAATGAATGAGTTTCATATAATTTGACAAAAGGTAATAAGTAATCACACAATATAAACAATCTAAGTTTAGGTCATGATGTGGTATGGCACAAGTTTAAATAAATTTAGTGGTATGATTTGAAATGCTTGTAGGTGCATTTAGTGGTATTTGGGGGAGAGTTGATAATGTTTCGGTTTGCTTGATTGACAGGATTAGCGGTAAGTGCTTGTTGAACTTGAATTACAATGTTGGGTATTACGGCAGCCATTTGTTGAGCGATTAAGGCAGCCATGCGTCCGCCGGCTTTTCTTGCTCTCGTCTTCCTACGGGCGAGGTTAGAAGACATCTACAAGGAATACATGACAAGGGTATGAGTTGGATATTTTGGGTTCATGGGTCGCATTAGGAATGAACATTCATAAAATAATTATAAATAAGTAAATCTACTACATCCATAGGATGTCTTGGGTTTTGCTCGTTGTTAGGCCCTACATGCCGCCATACTTTACCTGTGTAATCATGTGGGCCCCCATGAATACCGGTTTTTCATATGGTTCGCACGGGTTTGCCAGGTTACGTACACAAAAAAAACCCGGAGAAAATCGAGAAATATGTATACAACGTGTGATATTCGGAATGTGTCCAGGTGTAGACACGGTGACACCTCAAAGTAGGGTTAGTTCGAAGACGTTTGGTGTGGCATGCTTTGGCCTAATAGGTCCTTCGTACTCTCATCGTTGGTCCCCAGGTAGGCAAACTGGTCCGTTATATTGGATTTATACGAATGCCAGCCTAGACAGGACGTTCCGACTACCGGTACTTGTACCCTTCCAGTTACTACATGCCCGTCGCAGAACTTACTTTGATGAGATTTGAAAATTGCACAAAATCTTTGGATAATGAGAGTATGAAAATAAATTGAATACATGAACATCGATATATGTATAATGAATATGTATATATGTATAATGAGTATGTATATAAGCATGTATGTTTGACTGTAAATGTAAACAAATATGAAACAAATAAATATCACAAGTTTGTATGTAACCACCTAATCAATTAAAATTTAGGCAGACTATAGTATAGGCTCTAAGGGTCTAATAACCTATCCTATATCCCTATAGTCATGGCTCTGATACCAATCTGTCACACCCCGACCCGCAGCGGAAAAGGTGATCGGGGCATGATTGGGTTATCATCAAAGCTCATGACATTTATTATGCGTTTCATATTCTTTAATACAAATTAAATGGAAATCTACAATAAATGTTACAACATGTTCTAACTAACAATCTAAACGTCTTTGTTCTCTTCTAAGGCATATCCTATGTTTTCCTTGCTTCAACCTGTTCACCTGTATCATGTGTAAAAGGGTTTTTGGATCAACATAATGTTGGCGAGTGAATCCTATGGAAAACATTTGAACAAATTTATTTAAATTGATTATGAAATATGTGCACAACCAAACATGAGTAAAAATAGATGTAAACTTAATCAACAATCATAAGATATTAAATGAAACACACATGAACAATAATGGAACATTTAGAGGCACGCGATGCTCAACTCGTCTCTCACGAGGAACTGAGGGGCCTAATGAATGAATTGCATAAACATGATAATATGAATGACACAACTACAACCAATATAAACTCAATGATACACACATAAACAATAATGAATTTGATTTGAGGCACGCGTTGTTCAACTCGTCTCCCACGAGGAACTGATGGGCTTAATGAATGAGTTTCATATAATTTGACAAAAGGTAATAAGTAATCACACAATATAAACAATCTAAGTTTAGGTCATGATGTGGTATGGCACAAGTTTAAATAAATAAGTTAATTATTTTCATAACACATGACACACCCCAAAACGTGTAATTTAAAAGGGGGAGTTGTAAGATTCACTCACAGTGGGTGCGTTCGGTTGATGATGTTGAATGCACGCGAAGTGGTTTTAACCACGAGTGAGATTTAACCTAGATAAATCGCATTATGGTTTGGTAAGTAAACGGATTTTATTAATCTATTTTAGTAGGATTGTTGGGTGTATTTTTGTGAGTTTGAGGCTATTTTCTAACCTTAAAAATGTTATTTTTAAGTATTGTTAATTGATTTTTAATTAAAATAATTAAATAAAAATAATAAAAAAATTGATTTTTTTCTGACCGTTGACCTGACCGTTGACCGTTGACTGACCGTTGACCGGTTCGAATGCGGAATATAAGTGCGCTGGGTGAGGCTCGAACCCGAGACCTCTCGTACGCGTGCACGCAGCTCTACCAACTGAGCTACGTGTCTAACCCGTTATATATCTGATTTTAATTATATTTATAAATTAATTAGTTTAAACCGAAAATCATTTTATTTTAAAAACAGTTTAATTTACTCGGACGATGCGCTCCACAGGTCTCGAACCCGGGACCTGTGGCTTAAACTAACACACAGTCCACCGCTGGACTGTGTGTTTAACATGTTATATAATCCAACTTTTATTATACTTAAATACAAACTATTTGTTTTCATTTCTGACTTATTTTAAAAAGGTAAACAATTGACCGGGTCGATGCAGAAAACAGACTCGAACTCGTGCACTTTGATTAAACATACACACAGTCCACCGCTGGACTGTGTGTCTAACTTGGTTATTATTCCGATTATTAATATACTTAACATATACCTGTAGCGACTCCGGTTCGGTTAACAAAACAAAAAGGCATTATATTAAGGCGGCGTGTGTGAAACGGGATTCGAACTCGAGACCTTTGCGTTTTATGTGCACACAGTCCACCGCTGGACTGTGTGTCTAACCCGATTAATAAGTTGATTTTAATTATACTTATAAGATACCGAATACATCGTCTTCTTCATCAAGGTATAACCAGAAAAGACGACGGACTGGTTCAATGATTAATTCAGGTTCCTTTAACGTTTTAGGTTAATTATAGATGAGATATAAGTAAAAAGAAGGAAAAAATAAGCGTGAGGTATACCGACTCGCCTTCCTCTGTTTTCCGGCAGAACTCCGGCGACAGAAATCACCTCCGGCGACGTGTGTCTTGCAGCAGCGAGCCTTCAGAAAGTTTACAAAAGGTGTGGGTGACTTCGGTATAAGCTTAGGAGGTTCAATAAGGCTCGGCAATGGGGAACCCGGTTATCCGGCGACAAACAGAAGAATTCCGGCGAGTGGAATTACGCCGAGAAAAGGTGTGGTTTTGAGCGAAAAGGTTTGCCGTGGGTTGTGGGTGAATTTATAGAGCAAATCGTCGAAGAACCTGGTCTGATTTCCGACTGTATTCGTAAATTATAAAAACTCCGGCGGTTATAACTTTGGTCGCGGACTCAGACGTCGGTTATAACCGATGTCTTAGTAATGGTTTACGTTATAACGTATATGGTCGTTAAAACTCGCGAGATTTCCGGGATTTCCGACGACTGAACTATTGGGCACCGGTTTTGAATTCGTAACGTCACTTTATAATTCAAATGATTCCAATATTTATCAAACAATACAAGTGGCGCAGTGGTTTGTGTGATGTGCGATAAGGCTTGTTGTTGAACCGGTACAGACCCGGGTTCGAAACCCGGCAGAACCTATATTTTTTTATTTTGCGTTTTTTAACAGTTTTTCAAAAACTAATTATATATTCCCGTATAATAATCGATTATGCATCGTTTAAAATTATTTTGGGCATTTAATTCGCAACGAAATTTTTGACTGACTGTTCGGTTGATAAACGGAGCGGGTTTGGTAAATCCGTTTTTGACGGATGTTACAGTATCCCCTGCTTTTTAGAAATTTCGTCCCGAAATTTAAATAATGATATATTTTGACTAAAAGGATGATGATGTTTAGTTTGACAGTTGTATGCTTAGAAAAATAAGGGTTTAAGTTTTTGTTCGAGGCGGTAACGTTCCTTGTAAGGGTTAAGTACCTTATTTAGGAATCGCTTTTTGTTGCCTACTGTATAAGTATTGATAAGCAGAAATGATTTGCTAAAAATGATATCATGCATAAGAGTTTAGATACGTTTGGGAAAGTATGGTTATATTCTAAGGCAAAACTTCTAACACTACAACCTACATGTAACATAAATAAAAACACAACAGCTGATATTCGAACATGAATAAACACAACAACAAATATTTGAATCCACATTCTGATAGCATATATGTTTGAATGGTGGAAGTTCCTCTCTCGTTTGTTATGATGGAGAGGTTAGTTAATGTAGAAATGGAACAAAATCCAATCTCTTCAAATAGCATGATGATATAAATGTAACACAAATTCCAACCAAGGCAATACTAAATCCTACATGGAACTTCTCATAACCGCCTGATAATGCCTCTGATCCTTTGGCAAGAATACTTATATATAGGAAGTACCAGCGGCGTATCCACCATATTCTTGCCAAATTTTCATTAGTTTTATCCACAAGTTATGATTAGTTACCAAGAAACTAATAAATCCTACATAGAACTTCTCATAACCGTCCGATAATGCCTCTGATCCTTTGACAAGAATACTTATATATAGGAAGTACCAGCGGCGTATCCACCATATTCTTGTCAAATTTTCATTGGTTTTATCAGTGAATTATGATTAGTCCTATAACTCTACAATCAATACAACAAACATAAATTACTGAAATGAAATATATCTATGCGATCAAGGCTCAATCAAACAGAGCCGATCGTAGTGCATGTACTGAAAATGAAATATCTGTGCGCTCAAGGCTCAATCAAATGGACCCGAACGTATTGAATGTACTGAAATTGAAATTGTCTGTGTGCTCAAGGCTCAATCAAACGGAGCCGAGCGTATTGCATGTACTGAAAATGAACAACTTAATCTAAACAACAATCACACAAACAGCCTATGCATGGAACCTCTCATAACCGCCTGATAATGCCTCCGATCATTTGACAAGAATACTTATATATAGGAAGTACCAGCGGCGTATCCACCATATTCTTGTCAAATTTTCATTGACTTTATCCGTTAGTTATGATTAGTTCTAAGCGACTCTACAACAAACACAACAACCACAAGATACTGATAATGAAATTGTCTGTGCGCTCAAGGCTCAATCAAACGGAGCCGAACGTATTGCATGTACTGGAAATGTAAATTGAACTGTGCGCTCAAGGCTCAATCAAACGGAGCCGAACGTATTGCATGTACTGAAAATGAACCACTTGATCTAAACAACAATCACACAAACAGCCTATGCATGGAACCTCTCATAACCGCCTGATAATGTCTCCGATCATTTGACAAGAATACTTATATATAGGAAGTACCAGCGGCGTATCCACCATATTCTTGTCAAATTCTCATTGACTTTATCCGCCAGTCATGATTAGTTCTATGCGACTCTACAACAAACACCATAACCACAAGATACTGATAATGAAAATGTATGTGCGCTCAAGGCTCAATCAAACGGAGCCGAACGTATTGCATGAACTGGAAATGTAAATTGAACTGTGCGCTCAAGGCTCAATCAAACGGAGCCGAACGTATTGCATGTATTGAAATGTAAAATGAAATAACCGATCAAGGCTCAATCAAACAGAGCCGATCGTGCGGGCACGCCAAGATCAACCGCATAATAAAATGGGGATCAAGCTCAACCTCGATGGATGGGGAGCTGCGGCCTCGGCAAAAGCATATACTGAAAACAATATATAATATATAATATACAATAATTACTCTAACAGTCTACACATGGATAAAGAAAGGCATAAAACTAAAAGATAAGAGTTGAATCTGGATCTTCGGTGAAAAGGACTAGTTGGGTATCTTCGTTTGGGCCGTCATTATCTTCGACAGGATTGGCGTTGATATTGAAGACTCTTCCTCTTGCTGGTGGCCTAGTGGTTGGGTTTTCTTGGTTTACTTGGTTAACTGGGTTTGATTGGGCTTGAGTGTTGATGACGTTAACCAATTGAGGGCATGTGTTTCTAAAGTGGGTAGGGTCGCCACAATTGAAGCAAGCTCGAGCATATGGGAACGTGGGGTATTGGGGTTGTTGATAGGTTTGGGCCATGTTTTGAGTAGGGGAAAAGGTTTGGTCTTGAAAGGTGCGACAGACATTGCTCAAATGACCATAGCGTCCACAAGTTGTACATAGCCGGCAAGGTAAGGTAAGGGATGGTGATAAAAACAATTGTTGCATCGAGGGTGAGGTCCAAGATATGGTTTCTTATTTGGGTAAGCTGAGTTGGGTGCCACTTGGGTGATTGGGATAGCTCGGATGGGTATGGCGTGTAAAACTGGTTGATTTCGTTGAGTAGCAGCGAAAAGTCGCCCGACTCTTCTTCTCTTAGGATTGGGTTGAGAAGGGGATTCGGTTTGAGTGGAATCGGAGGTTTTAGTCGTTTCTTTATCCTTCTTCTTCTCCTCCTTGAAGTCTTTGTTTCGGATTCGGTTCTCGGTGAGCTCTGTTGCTAGCTCCATTGTTGCTTCCAAAGTTGCAGGCTTGGTACTTATTACAGGGTCTTGAATCTTTGACGGAAGACCACAAATGTAGTGCTCGATCAAACGGTAAAGGGGAGTGAACATGTTGGGAACCATTTGATGTAACTCGAGGAATCTTTTGTTGTAGGTGATGTGGTCTCCTTCCATTTGCTTCAATGAGTAAAATTCATCTTCTAACTTCTTGATTTCGCTCCTTGGGCAAAATCGTCTGGTCATGATTTCCTTCAATTCGTTCCAAGTTAAGGTCATAGCATCATCGACGCCTCGTTTGGCCTTCTCTGTATTCCACCAAGTAAGTGCTATCCCATATAGTCGACCGGTAGCATAACGCACTTTGCGATCATCAGGGCAATCGCATTTTAGAAAAGTGTTCTCCATCTCTTCAAACCAATGGAGGAGTGCGGTGACGCCTTCAGTTCCTTTGTATTTCGGGGGGTCGCATGATTTGAAATGCTTGTAGGTGCATTTAGTGGTATTTGGGGGAGAGTTGATAATGTTTCGGTTTGCTTGATTGACAGGATTAGCGGTAAGTGCTTGTTGAACTTGAATTACAATGTTGGGTATTACGGCAGCCATTTGTTGAGCGATTAAGGCAGCCATGCGTTCGCGGGCTTTTCTTGCTCTCGTCTTCCTACGGGCGAGGTTAGAAGACATCTACAAGGAATACATGACAAGGGTATGAGTTGGATATTTTGGGTTCATGGGTCGCATTAGGAATGAACATTCATAAAATAATTATAAATAAATAAATCTACTACATCCATAGGATGTCTTGGGTTTTGCTCGTTGTTAGGCCCTACATGCCGCCATACTTTACCTGTGTAATCATGTGGGCCCCCATGAATACCGGTTTTTCATATGGTTCGCACGGGTTTGCCAGGTTACGTACACAAAAAAAAACCCGGAGAAAATCGAGAAATATGTATACAACGTGTGATATTCGGAATGTGTCCAGGTGTAGACACGGTGACACCTCAAAGTAGGGTTAGTTCGAACGACGTTTGGTGTGGCATGCTTTGGCCTAATAGGTCCTTCGTACTCTCATCGTTGGTCCCCAGGTAGGCAAACTGGTCCGTTATATTGGATTTATACGAATGCCAGCCTAGACAGGACGTTCCGACTACCGGTACTTGTACCCTTCCAGTTACTACATGCCCGTCGCAGAACTTACTTTGATGAGATTTGAAAATTGCACAAAATCTTTGGATAATGAGAGTATGAAAATAAATTGAATACATGAACATCGATATATGTATAATGAATATGTATATATGTATAATGAGTATGTATATAAGCATGTATGTTTGACTGTAAATGTAAACAAATATGAAACAAATAAATATCACAAGTTTGTATGTAACCACCTAATCAATTAAAATTTAGGCAGACTATAGTATAGGCTCTAAGGGTCTAATAACCTATCCTATATCCCTATAGTCATGGCTCTGATACCAATCTGTCACACCCCGACCCGCAGCGGAAAAGGTGATCGGGGCATGATTGGGTTATCATCAAAGCTCATGACATTTATTATGCGTTTCATATTCTTTAATACAAATTAAATGGAAATCTACAATAAATGTTACAACATGTTCTAACTAACAATCTAAACGTCTTTGTTCTCTTCTAAGGCATATCCTATGTTTTCCTTGCTTCAACCTGTTCACCTGTATCATGTGTAAAAGGGTTTTTGGATCAACATAATGTTGGCGAGTGAATCCTATGGAAAACATTTGAACAAATTTATTTAAATTGATTATGAAATATGTGCACAACCAAACATGAGTAAAAATAGATGTAAACTTAATCAACAATCATAAGATATTAAATGAAACACACATGAACAATAATGGAACATTTAGAGGCACGCGATGCTCAACTCGTCTCTCACGAGGAACTGAGGGGCCTAATGAATGAATTGCATAAACATGATAATATGAATGACACAACTACAACCAATATAAACTCAATGATACACACATAAACAATAATGAATTTGATTTGAGGCACGCGTTGTTCAACTCGTCTCCCACGAGGAACTGATGGGCTTAATGAATGAGTTTCATATAATTTGACAAAAGGTAATAAGTAATCACACAATATAAACAATCTAAGTTTAGGTCATGATGTGGTATGGCACAAGTTTAAATAAATAAGTTAATTATTTTCATAACACATGACACACCCCAAAACGTGTAATTTAAAAGGGGGAGTTGTAAGATTCACTCACAGTGGGTGCGTTCGGTTGATGATGTTGAATGCACGCGAAGTGGTTTTAACCACGAGTGAGATTTAACCTACATAAATCGCATTATGGTTTGGTAAGTAAACGGATTTTATTAATCTATTTTAGTAGGATTGTTGGGTGTATTTTTGTGAGTTTGAGGCTATTTTCTAACCTTAAAAATGTTATTTTTAAGTATTTTTAATTGATTTTTAATTAAAATAATTAAATAAAAATAATAAAAAAATTGATTTTTTTCTGACCGTTGACTGACCGTTGACCGGTTCGAATGCGGAATATAAGTGCGCTGGGTGAGGCTCGAACCCGAGACCTCTCGTACGCGTGCACGCAGCTCTACCAACTGAGCTACGTGTCTAACCCGTTATATATCTGATTTTAATTATATTTATACATTAATTAGTTTAAACCGAAAATCATTTTATTTTAAAAACAGTTTAATTTACTCGGACGATGCGCTCCACAGGTCTCGAACCCGGGACCTGTGGCTTAAACTAACACACAGTCCACCGCTGGACTGTGTGTGTAACATGTTATATAATCCAACTTTTATTATACTTAAATACAAACTATTTGTTTTCATTTCTGACTTATTTTAAAAAGGTAAACAATTGACCGGGTCGATGCAGAAAACAGACTCGAACTCGTGCACTTTGATTAAACATACACACAGTCCACCGCTGGACTGTGTGTCTAACTTGGTTATTATTCCGATTATTAATATACTTAACATATACCTATAGCGACTCCGGTTCGGTTAACAAAACAAAAAGGCATTATATTAAGGCGGCGTGTGTGAAACGGGATTCGAACTCGAGACCTTTGCGTTTTATGTGCACACAGTCCACCGCTGGACTGTGTGTCTAACCCGATTAATAAGTTGATTTTAATTATACTTATAAGATACCGAATACATCGTCTTCTTCATCAAGGTATAACCAGAAAAGACGACGGACTGGTTCAATGATTAATTCAGGTTCCTTTAACGTTTTAGGTTAATTATAGATGAGATATAAGTAAAAAGAAGGAAAAAATAAGCATGAGGTATACCGACTCGCCTTCCTCTGTTTTCCGGCAGAACTCCGGCGACAGAAATCACCTCCGGCGACGTGTGTCTTGCAGCAGCGAGCCTTCAGAAAGTTTACAAAAGGTGTGGGTGACTTCGGTATAAGCTTAGGAGGTTCAATAAGGCTCGGCAATGGGGAACCCGGTTATCCGGCGACAAACAGAAGAATTCCGGCGAGTGGAATTACGCCGAGAAAAGGTGTGGTTTTGAGCGAAAAGGTTTGCCGTGGGTTGTGGGTGAATTTATAGAGCAAATCGTCGAAGAACCTGGTCTGATTTCCGACTTTGGTCGCGGACTCAGACGTCGGTTATAACCGATGTCTTAGTAATGGTTTACGTTATAACGTATATGGTCGTTAAAACTCGCGAGATTTCCGGGATTTCCGACGACTGAACTATTGGGCACCGGTTTTGAATTCGTAACGTCACTTTATAATTCAAATGATTCCAATATTTATCAAACAATACAAGTGGCGCAGTGGTTTGTGTGATGTGCGATAAGGCTTGTTGTTGAACCGGTACAGACCCGGGTTCGAAACCCGGCAGAACCTATATTTTTTTATTTTGCGTTTTTTAACAGTTTTTCAAAAACTAATTATATATTCCCGTATAATAATCGATTATGCATCGTTTAAAATTATTTTGGGCATTTAATTCGCAACGAAATTTTTGACTGACTGTTCGGTTGATAAACGGAGCGGGTTTGGTAAATCCGTTTTTGACGGATGTTACATTTGGCACCAAACACCGGCTATAAATAAGTGACTTGGAGTTCAAGGAAAGGTATTCACTCTCAACTACTCTCTCTCTTACAATACTTTACTTCCGACTACCTGTACTTATTCTCACGCGGGAGGGTGGTCACAGAGAGAACCCCCTTCTCCCCATTGCTAGCTAACGGTGTTCTGTTTTGCAGGATCAGCCGGAGTACTGTTTTATTCATCATTCATCGTGAAACCAAACGAAGGGTTAACCCTTTTATGCAGAGCCCATTCTATAGATCTACTTAGGCTCCGATCTAGTTGACGTAGGTTTCTTCATTAGCGTCCACCGATTTCAATTCTTTCTCATCTTTCGTTTCGTTTCACTTAGATCTGCAACATCATGGCTGATGGATCATCTTTTCAAGGTCCTCGATCGGAGATTCGACGCGTCGTTGTCGGACCTCAGATCGACGGACAAATAGTTGAGGATTCTTCTGGCGAAGCTAATGCTCAGTATGATCCTAATCATGCGAGTATTCCTGTAACGCCGGCGGCTCCTCAGGTTGATGTTACGTCGATTTTACCACCTGGAGAGACTCCATTATCGTGGTTAATCAAATCTCAAGCGGCTCTAAACGCTATGTATGCTCAGTTATGTGCCCATACCGAAACTCCAGCTTTTCAAGCTCCGGTTAACGCTCCTCAGGTCCGTGCTTGACCGGCACCTCGAGTTTTGAGTTATAATACTCAAAGTCATGCTCGTTCCCATCGTACATGCCTGAAGATGGAGCAGAAATGTATTCTAAAACCAGGAATGATCCTGTTCATTCTGGTAATAGAAAGCAAGAAGACAACGTTCAGCGTCGTGCATCTGTCCACTCTCGTTTGGGACCGCGGTCTTCACAGAAACGGGACACCCAACACGATGAGCTCGATAAGACCTATGAGGAAGGGGATAGTGCAAGTATTTTCAATCGAATATCTACAGATCATGCTAGTTACAAGCCAAAAGCACGTGCAGTATATAATCCAGAAGCTGAGCATGATTACAATTTGGTGTATCGCCCAACCGAAGCAGCTGAACAATCAAAGTTTACCAGAGAGATAGCACTGGATCCGTTGGAGCGAGCGAAATTACCATCCAACATTGGAAAGTTTAACGGTTTAACCGATCCTGATGATCACATGCGCCTCTTTACCGGTGCAAGGTTACTTGGGTGCTGGACATTGCCAATGTGGTGTCACCTATTTGTACAGACCCGTACCGGCGCTGCACGCCTTTGGTTTGATAATTTGTCGACAGGTAAACTTTCTTCTTGGAATGACTTAAAAGAAAAATTTCTTACACACTTCAGTCAGCAACGGCGGTACGTGCGCGATTGCTCAGATGTAATGAACATCTGGCGGAGGGACGATAGAACCTCGAAGATTTTATAACGCGTTACAATAAAGAGGTGTTGGAGATTGGAGATGTTCACGAAGACCTTATACGTGCGCAGTTCAAGTACGCGGTAAGGTGTGACAAAATGATTAAAGTGTTGTCCGGTACAACTGGCCTTCCAAAAAGCTGGGATAAACTCATGGCGGCAGCCAAGGTCTACGCCCAGACTGAGCGCAACTTAAATTCTAATAGGCCACCTCTACCTCAGAATCGTTCGCAAGACCTGAGTAGAGGTAGTCGCAAGTATAAGAGAAATTGGAAAGAGTCAAGTCAGAATTCGTACTCTCCTTATTCACCAATTGATGCGCGAGCAACAATCAACAAGATAACAACTCAAAAAGCGATTAAGCAAGAGAATAGGGAACGCCAGTGGACTCCCTTAACGAAATCTCCAGCTGAAGTTCTCAGCACTGAGAATTATCAGTTCAAACAGCCGCAACCAATGAAAAACAAAAAAAGGGAAGACCCAAATTTGTTTTGTGACTATCATAGAGAGACAGGCCACACAACAGATAACTGCATCAGTCTGCGCACGGAGATTGAAAAAGCATTAAAGAGTGGGAAGCTTACACATCTACTCCAGAATGTATGCAAAGAGATTAAACAGATTACGCACGGGGACGAAGGGCCTAGCAACAAGAAAATGAAACAACACGTTTCCATGATTCAAGGTGGCTCGTCCTGCAAGCGTAGCCTTCAACATTTTCAAAACAACACTTGGCGCGAACAGCAAGTCATTTTTCCTATCGTTCCAGGAGGTACTCAAGAAGACCGGCCAGTAGTTATCACCGGTATCTTTGGGCACTACCAAACAGATTATATGTTTATAGATCCTGGTAGTTCCATGGATATTATATATGAACAGTGCTTCAAGCAGCTAGATCCTGAGGACAAGGTACGCTTGGAACCAGTTGATTTTCCATTAACTGGGTTCTATAATGAGGTTGTCTTTCCTCTAGGACAAATCCTTTTTCCTGTTACTTTATCTGATGGGAGGTGTTCTCGAACGAGTAACGTCAACTTCATGGTGATGCCGGCAAATTCCCGTCACGATGTACTATTAAGACGCCGCGCGCATCGTGATTGTAGTATGATTACCTCCGCTCCACATGCTGCTTGTGGTTTTCCGACACCAAATGGTATAGCTATACTTTACGCGCGGAAAGAAATCATGTCAGTTGAAGAACCAATTATGAAGGCTGTCAAGACATTGCCAAGTAACGAACCAGAAAAATGGGTACTCAACAATAAGTATCCTGAGCAAACAATCTTGTTAGGGCCTGCAGTCAGTATTGAAGTTCGTGCAAAACTTAAACTACTGTTGTTTTGCAACAAAGGCATTTTCACCTGGACACCTGCCGACATGGTCGGTGTCCCACGCAACGTTACGGAACATTGTCTGAATGTATTTCCGTCAGCAACACTAGTTGTACAGAAAAAGCGCAGCCTCGGGTCAGAAAAGACAGAGGCGATGAACGAACAAGTCACCGAGTTATTAAATGCTGGTATTCTGCGCGAAGTCAAATACCAGACCTGGGTGGCAAACCCAGTCATGGTAAAGAAACATAATGGTGGATGGCGGATGTGCGTAGATTTTAAAGATCTAAACAAGGCGTGTCCGAAAGATTGTTATTCTCTTCCTGAGATTGACAAAAAGGTTGACTCATTAGCTTCCTTTCGCTGGAAATGTTTTCTAGATTGTTATAAAGGCTATCATCAAGTCTTGATGAAAAAAGAGGACGAAGATAAAACCGCTTTTTGCACGGAGAAGGGCATTTTTTGTTATACCAAGATGCCTTTTGGTCTCCGCAATGCGGGAGCTACTTATCAAAGATTGATGGATACAGTTTTTGGAGATGATATCGGGAAAACTGTGGAAGTCTACATTGATGATTTGGTCATTATGAGTAATTCAGAAGACACTATGTTAGACAACATCCAACGAACTTTTGATTCTCTGCGAAAGGTAAATCTAAAGTTAAATCCAAGCAAATGCTCCTTCGGCATGGAGGAGGGCAAATTTTTGGGTTTCATAGTCACCAAGGACGGTTTCAAAGTTAATCCTGAGAAGGTCGAAGCAATACAAAAAATGTCTTCTCCTAATACCATCAAAGAGATGCAACGTTTGGCTGGAAGGTTAGCTGCGCTAAACCGCTTCCTCGCCAATCATGCTGCAAAGTCTTATCCATTTATTCGAACCTTGCGCAATTGTATGAAGAGCAAAGCGTTCGCATGGACTCCTGAAGCTGATCAAGCTTTCCAGCAAATAAAAGATTGTTTGGTTCAACTTCCCACACTTACTGCTCCTCGTGAAAAAGAACCCATGGTCTTATATCTTGCTGCATCTGAGGTAGCAGTAAGTGATGTCTTGTTGGTAGAACGCGAAGGGGTCGAGTCTCCAATTTATTATATCAAGAAGATGTTGAACGATCCTGAGACAAGGTATTCAATTATGGAGAAATTAGTTTTAGCATTGGTCCACGCTTCGCGCAGGCTGCAAAGATACTTTTCAGGACATGTTATTATAGTTTTAACAAATGTTCACATTGGCCAAGTCCTGACCAAGCCAGATGTTTCTGGACGACTTACGAAGTGGGCTATAGAGTTGGGGGGTTATAACATCTGTTATAAACCTAGACCAGCTATCAAAGGCCAAGTTTTGGCAGATTTCATCGCTGAAATTCCTGCTGATAAACTTGAAGAATGCCAAGCAATTCAAAACCCAGTCCCAGTCACAGACAATAGAGCATGGACACCGTTTACAGATGGCGCATCAAACAGTGATGGGGCTGGAGCAGGTCTTCGATTAATGAGTCCAGAGGGAGCAGAATTCACATATGCAATTCGGTTGGATTTTAAAAGCACCAACAACGAGGCCGAATATGAAGCTTTCCTAGCAGGCTTACGCCTCGCTATCAAAATGGGTGCAACAAATTTAGAAGCCCATGTTGATTCATTACTAGTTGCTGAGCAAGTAATTGGAACGTAAGATGCAAAGGGAGATATCATGGCTTTGTACTTGGCGCAAGCCAAGGCTCTTATAGCACAATTGCAACAATTTAAAGTCACACACGTCAAGCGAAGCGAAAACAAACATGCTGATGCTCTAAGTAAACTCGCAGCAACTAGTTTCTAACATTTGGCAAAGGAAGTTTGCATCGAAGTTTTAAGTATTCCATCAGTCCCTCTTAGACAAGTAACAATGGTCAAAGTAGGAGATCCATCATGGATGTCTCCAATAATGATGTATTTGTTACATGGTTCTTTACCAGAAGATAAAGCGCAAGCACATAAGTTACGGTGCAAAGCCCTCAATTACGAAATGGTTGACGGTATTCTGTACTGACGCTCTTACATGGGTCCTTCGCTCCGCTGTTTTAACAAACATGATGCGCCTGATCAGGGAGGTTCATGAGGGGCTATGTGGTATACATTCTGGGCCGCGCATGGTAGTAGCCAAAGTGAAAAGCGCAGGGTATTATTGGCCCGGAATGTAAGTTGACGATGTAGAGATCTTGCGCAAATGCATGTCCTGCCAAAGGCATGCCCCTAAAACGTTACGCCCAAAGAATCCTTTGGTACCCGTCACAACAGCTTGGCCGTTCCAACAATGGGCCATTGATTTAGTGGGACCATTTCCGGATGCGCCCGGCACAGTCAAGTTTATCATTGTTGCGGTCGATTACTTCACCAAATGTGTTGAAGCCAAACCTTTAGCTTCTACTATAGCGATGGTAATTCGAAAATTCATCTGGAATACATTATTTGCCGTTTTGGTCTGCCCATGCGCATTATTACAAACAACGGTCCTAATTTAACGGCTGAAGAGTTGCAAACGTGGATGACCGAAATGGGAATCCAACATGTTTTCGCTTCTGTTGCGCACCCACAAGAAAATGGTCAAGTTGAAAGCATAAACAAACAGTTTGTCGACGGTATCAAGGCCCGCCTTGGCACGGCACGGTGGGGGTGGGTTGACGAATTGCCTAGCATCTTGTGGGCACACCGAACTATGCCCAAGACTAGCACTAGAGAAACTCCTTTTAACCTTGTGTACGGCACGAAGGCTGTGATTCCTGCTGAAAATGGGTTACCATCTCCAAGAATGCTAGCTTTAGAAAAAAAAGATAACGAAGAACAAAGGTGCATCGACCTAGACTTATCGGAAGAACGACGAGAAAATGCAGTGATTCACGAAGCTAAGTACAAGTCTCAGCTTGAAAAGTATTACAACAAAAGGGTACGCATCTGCTCCTTTTTGCCTGGTGACTTTGTTCTTCGCGATAATGAAGCGTCGAATGCCGAAAAACCGGGGAAGTTAGCCCCACGATGGGAAGGTCCGTACGTGATAAATGAAGTATTGGGTAAAGGTGCGTATTCCTCGAACCTGGAACGCCCAACAACTACGCCGATGTTATATGTAATCTCAGTCCTCTAAGCAACTTCTGGGCGTTGCGTAACGAGACTGCTTACTTTATTTGTTATGTAATCTTAGTGGCAGCCATAGCTTTACGCTTTATCAGTATGAATAATACTCTGTCACTACTTACAGTCTTGTATATGTTCATCTACAAATGCATACAATTCCTTTGGATAGACAAAAACACAAACTCATGAGCCACAAGTTAACTTAATACTTACGCTCGCACATGAGAAAAGAAATTGTTCATTTGTCTATCCTACACAAGTAATTGGTTCCATGCAAACATTGTAAAGCTAAAAATACTATAGTCACATCAACAGTACTTGCGCAACAGCGCAACGTTACAAGTAATTACAAAATAAAGAATTACAAATTTCCTATTCTATGGATTTTGTTCCCGCCTGCTTATCTGTTGTAGAGAAGATCTCCTTTAGTTTATCAACAAAGTCATCTTGCTGCAGCGCGGCATCCACAAGGTCCATAATCGGAATCTGCAACTGATCATATTTTTCTTTAGCAGTAGAATAAATGGCAGCAGTATTTAGCCCATGCGTGGCAGCCCGGCTTGTATCCTATTTGGTCTTCAGCGCATGTGCCACGTGCAAAGTGCACTCTTTATAGCCCTCGGCATGCCCGTCACTACGCGCAGCCATCATCAATTCTGCCACTCTCTCATCCGACTCCATGGAATTAAGGATGGCATTTGTGATCTGTATACAAATACAATCAGTATATGTTACGATAATCAAACCAGACATGTATAAAGAAAAGGGAATATTACCTCCATAATCCCGTACTCCCGCAACCAGGTAAGCTGGTTCATGAGAGATTCGGTCAGGCTTTCTGCTGTAGCGCAAGCGACCTCCGTGTCGTTAAGTTTTTGTTCACCTTCAGTTAAACGGCGGATCAACTCGGCTTTCTCTGTTCGGTGAAGGTGGATATCTTTTTTCAAAATATCAACCTCATCTTGCAGCCGCGCCTGGTCAAATAGCATAGAAGTTAGATCATCAATTTCTTTATTCTTAAGAAGGAGAGTCATTTTGGTTGATACCTCATTCTGCTCGCTCCTTTCTCTATGTGAGCGCGCCTCTTCTGCTGCCGCAACTGCATCAGCTTTCTCTTTCTTAAGCTTCTCGATTTCGTTGCGCAGAGATAGCTTTTCTTGGTTATCACGATGGCAAGCCTCCACAAAGCGCTTGCGCTCGTCCGCATGTTGCGCAGCAGAGGCCTCACATTTGCGCTTCCAAGACAGCGCAGACCACTCCTCGGTCTTCTTCTCCTCCTCAAACTTGGCCTTTTCAGCCTCAAAATCGACGATCATCTTTAACGTCTTCTCTTTTTTAAGTTTGGCCTTAGCCTTATCAATCTCAACCTCATCCCATTCCTTGTTCATGCTGTGCCATTCGCACACAATCCTATTTATTATGGAAGAGGCAAGGACAGACTCTTGCAAATATGACTCGTAAGTAGCCTCGTGGTCTTTCTCTTCTTGGCGCTTCACCTCCGCCGGAGGGAAGATGCCCTTATACCACTCCCTGCAGGAGTGCCAATCAGTAAAAACATCACCCTGTTTAACCTTCCACACGGGCTGATGAATCGTAGAGGCCCGCCTCTCAGAATAAGAGCGATAGTAATAATCCCCAGGCGTCTCCTCTGGGCGAATGGGCGACTCCTCATCAGAATCCTCAACAGACATAAAGCCTTCGCTTTGTGTTGAAGGGCCAGCTCCCTTAGATATCAACTTTGACGGCTCCGGCACAGGGGAAGATATTTTTTCTTGCTCCGCAGATAGCAGTATCTTTCACCCCAGCATCTGTGCTATATCTTTAACCTGCTCGCCAGCAGGATTCTCAGCATCAAATTTTTTAGGCTCTTCTTCCGGAGCCACTTTCTCAATATTTTATGGGACGATGGGGTCAGCATCAAAAATAGGTGCTTCTCGCTCCGCATCTCCCTCCTCAACATTTTCAGGCCTGCGCGGCGATGGTATAGCAGATGAGGTGGCCGGCAGCCTTCACCATTTTCTCTGCAAAGCATATTAACAAGTACGAAGTATAAGATTCTGCGCAACTTTTCTGACAGAAATGCGCAACAAACTGAACATACCAGGTGAGAACTTCTTTGCAAAGGCATCCAGATTGCCCTTCTTGCCAATACGCGGGCGCGAACTTTTGTTGGCACAGGAGGTTTAGTTTCAGCCTCTTTCCTCTTCTTGGAAGTGCGTTTCAACGCTTCTTCCAGGCTTGAGGGTATTTCAAAGGGATCATCCGGGTTCGAAGCTAGAAGAGAGGAGGTGTCAATGGGTTCTGGCTTCGGTTTCCTCAAACCTACAGGCGCAAGACCCTCCATTGAGTCCGACACCACCACATAATCACACCAAGAGTCAGATACGAGATGCGTACCTTTCTTACCCTCAGCTTTCACAGCAACTGATGGCTTGGTTTTTTGATCTGGTTTGGAAGGGGGAGGTGTAGCAGCTGCAGCAGCAGTTGGTTTCTTCTTCTTCTTCTTCTTCTTCGAGTCAGGGCCTACGCCCAAGTTTAGCAAATCATCTACATAATTGTAACATCTGTCGAAAAACGGGTTTTCAAAACCCGCTTCGTTTATTAATCGAATAATCAGTTTCAAATTTTCGTTGCTCATTTAATGCTTATTTTAATTTTAAACAATACATAACTAATAAACATTTTAGAATATGGAAATTAAAATTGTTAGAAAATAAAAATAAAGCTATTAAAAATAAAAAAAGGGGCTGCCGGGTTTCGAACCCGGGTCAGCCGGAAGACCTTAACACCAAGCACTTAACCACTCCGCCACTTGATGTCTTTGTGTAATCTAGGAAAACAAATAAAACATAAGTTCACCCGTGAATCACCTGTTTGCGCCAAAACTGAAACCGATATCGGCTTTCAGCGTTTCAGACGTTTGAGTGATCCTGAATATCTGATTATAACCAATGCAACCATTACGACCCACGTTCTTAATCAAATTCAGTCTTTATTGTTTCGATTCATATGATTTGGGAGTTAGAAACCGAAATCTTTTACTTCCTGAATTACTCCAACAATATCATCATCTCGCGACTCAAAAACACTCACATAACCTCTAATTTCACTTTGACTCTAATTTCTGATTGTCGGAATCGCTTTCTGAATTCGACGGACTTTCGCCGGAAAACCGTGTCTTTCATCAAAACGGTAAATTTCTAAATTCTTTCATCTTCTATCTGTTGTTAGACCTTTACTAACTCAAACCCTCCAATCAGAATCGGTCCCAGACGATGATATCGGATAATCTGCAGTCGCCGGAAAACTTCTGAAAATTTCTAAATCACGCTGTGAATCGGTATGAGCATCTAAACTCTCTGATAACTCTTATTTAGTCATTCAATTCCACAATTAGTTAATCAAAACTATTAATTGGCCCGTTCAGACGGAGTTCATAAAACAGAGCCGACGATTTCGCCGGAGTTATGAGAAAGATCATCTTTCCGGTACATTCACTTCCAAAACCTTCTTTATCCAATTCATTTTAATCAGTCATATGTCCGTTAATTGAATTGAACAAGATCAGTAGAATAATGGTTGTCTGTGTTGTTTAACGGAGAAGATGAAGTCTAGTTTGTATATAAATTTAATATATATCGGGTTATATCTCGGGTTAGACACACAGTCCAGCGGTGGACTGTGTGCATTTGAATCATAGAGTCCCGGGTTCGAGTCTGTCCTTGTTTGCGATTCGTCACAATATTCAGACTTTTTATAAAACCCAAATACGGAGACTTCCAGATAGTATATAAGAGAAATAAAAACAAGTGTTTTAACCAGGTTAGACACACAGTCCAGCGGTGGACTGTGTGCAACGTTCAACGACAGGTCCCGGGTTCGAGACCTGTTATGCGCTCCGGTTCGATAGAATTAAAATCCTTTTTAAAATAAATGAATTTTGGAATAAATTAAATAGTATATAAATATAATTAAAGCAGAAATATTTCGGGTTATACACGTAGCTCAGTTGGTAGAGCTGCGTGCACGTGTACGGGAGGTCACAAGTTCGAACCTCACTCAGTGCAAACAATATACACGACGGAACCGGTCAACAAGTCAAAGTCAATAGTCAACGGTCAACCCAAAAAGTCAACATTTTTTTATATATTTTTTTATTTATTTATTTAATTTAAAAATCAATTAAAAATACTTAAAAATAATGTTTTTAAAATTAGAAAATAGCCTTAAACTCATAAAAACATATCCAAAAATCCTATTAAAATTGTCAATAAAATCCACTTATTTACCGTACCTTTTCGTTATTATTTAGGTTAGTTATTCCTCGTCGATCAATCCTCTAAACTCGTGCGCTTTCAGCATCATCAAACGAACGCACCCAATGTGAGTGAATCTCTACAAATTCCCCGTTTTAATCACGTTTTTGGGGTGTATCATGTGTCTTATTATTTATTACATTTAAACACTTGTGCATCCATCATATCCATGATCAAATGTGTATTCAATATGTATCAACTGTTTGTGTGGTTAATGTTTAGATTAAATTTATCATTTTCAGTAGATTTATCATCATAGGCCGCAGCCCCCATTACCTATGAGCGTGAGCCGTTCCCCATTACCTATGAGCGTGAACGAGGCATTGCCAACATACGATCGGCTCCGTTTGATTGAGCCTTGATCGCACATACATTTCATCATAGGCCGTCTGTTCCCCATTACCTATGAGCGGAACCGTTCCCCATTACCTATGAGCGTGAACGTGACGTTGCCAACATATACATTGTCATTCATGTCATATATTCATGCAAGGTGGTTTGTTATTGTATGTTATTATATGATTATTTATGTTTGCTCACATATGATTATTGCACAATTTTTCCATATTAATTATATAAGAAATCAATAATAAATGTTTTCTAACAAGGTTCACTCGTCAACTTTTGTTGACCCAAAAACCCCCATTTTTACACATGATACAGGTGATCCAGTTGCAGCAAGAAACATATAGGATGGCTTAGAAGAATAAATCGGTTTAGACTTTGGATTGTTGATTTAGTTACTTTTCTTTGTAATTGTATGAACTTGTTTGGAATATTGAGGATGTAATTTTGAATTTAATAAATATGAAACATATTAGTAAACATCATGAGCTTTGGTGATAACCCAATTATGCCCCGACTCTTATTCCGCTGCGGGTCGGGGTGTGACAGATTGGTATCAGAGCCATGACTATAGGGATATAGGATAGGTTATTAGACCTTTAGAGCCTATACTATAGTTGATTAGAATTTTTAAATTGTTTGTGTGTTACATGCAAAATTCATGATGTTTATATGCTTTATGTTTATTGTTACATTCAATGTTACGCAAGCATGTTCATATGTACATATTATTATACAATGCCTATCATGAATCATATTCTCATAACATATCATATCCATGAAAGCACACACCACACAATTTCCTTGACTTTTGCAACGATTTTTGTATTTTCAAATCACATCAAAGTGAGTTCTCATAACGGGCATGTAGTAACTGGAAGGGTACAAGTACCGGTAGTCGGAACGTCCTGTCTAGGCTTGGCATTCGTATAAATCCAAAGTAAAGGACCAGTTTGCCAACCTGGGGACTAACGATGAGAGTATGAAGGACCTATTAGGCCAAAGCATGCTATACCAAACGTCGTGTGAGCTAACCCCACTTTGAGTTGTCATTGTGTCTACACCTGGACACCCTCCGACCATACATCTCGCAAACATATTTCATGGTTTTCATTCGGGTGATGCGAGTGTTAAACCGCCAATACCAATGTGAATCCTACTAAGCCAATAGTCATGGGGGCCCACATGACTATACAGGTGAAGGTATGGGGGACATTTGAGGCCCAAACATGAGCAAACCCAAGACATCCTATGGATGTAGTTGCATTATTGATGTTTATGTCATTTTATTTTTTTTAGACACATGACACCTAAAAAGACTCCTTAAACTCACAATCTTCTTATGTATGTTCCTGTAGATGTCGGCTAGGCAGCAACGTGGGGGTAGAAGGTCAGGAAGGTCAAACGAACGCTTGGCCACCCAAATCACAAAACAAATGGCCGCGGTGCTTCCTGACATCGTAGTTCAAGTCCAACAAGCTCTCGCCGCAAATCCCATCAATCCTCCCCAGCAAGAAGACCAAAATGTTGACAACTCTCCCTCCAAAAAGTGCTCATACAAACACTTCAAGTCTTGCGATCCCCCGAAATTTGAAGGGACCGAAGGTGTCATTGCTCTCCTCCACTGGTTTGAGGAAATGGAAAACACCTTCCTCAATTGCGATTGTCCCGAGGATCGCAAGGTACGTTACGCAACCGGGAGACTTTTTGGGGTAGCTCTTACCTGGTGGAATACAGAAAAGGGTAAGAGAGGAATCGAGGATGCAATGGCCTTAACGTGGGAGGAGTTAAGGGAAATCATGACGAGACGCTTCTGTCCAAGAAGCGAGATCAAAAAGTTAGAGGATGAATTTCACTCGTTGAAGCAAAAGGAGGGAGATCATACTTCCTACAACAAACGGTTTTTAGAGTTGAACCGAATGGTCCCTAACTTGTTCACCCCAGTTTACCGCTTAGTCGAACACTATATTCGAGGCCTCCCCTCGAAAATTCAAGACTCAGTTCTAAGCACTTCGCCTGCAACACTCGAAGCTGCTATGGAACTAGCTACCGAGCTTACCGAGAATCGTATTCGCAACGGCAAATTTAAGGACGAGAAAAAGAAAGCCCCCGTTGAAGGCCAAACTTCAAACCATTCCACCTCCTCCTCCTCAAAGTTTGCTAATAAGAGGAAACGAAACACCAGAAACTTTGCTGTCACACAAACAAATTTCCCTATCCCTGCTGCACCCATCACTCAAGTTGCCCCTCACCTGCACCATATAAAAGGCCATACTCCGGCCCATACCCAAAATGCAACCGTTGCCAATACCATCACTTTGCTGATCATCCCTGCCAACATTGCACCGGTTGTGGTCGCGCAGGTCACACCATTCAAACTTGTCGCGTACTTCAGCGAACGAACCGCCATCAGCCCTCAACCCAAACCCACCATCAGATAGTGGGTCAAGCCCAACAACCTTTACTACTACCACCTACCCAACATGCAGCCCAATCCTACTACCAACCCAACTATCCCATGGTGCAACCTATGCGGGCTTGTTACAACTGTGGAGACCCGAACCACTTCAGGAATACCTGTCCACGCCTGGTGAATATTATCCATGTCCAAGCTCAAGCTAATCCAGTAAACCAAGCTAACCAAGCTCCTCCACCTGCAAGAGGAAGAGCTTTTAACATCAACGCCAATCAAGCTAGGGCTGACAACAATGTGGTTAACGGTACGTTTCTCATCAATGGTAGTTATGCATCCATGTTATTTGATACTGGCGCGGATAAAAGTTTTGTGTCCTTAGAATTTGAACCCATCCTCAACCAATCTCGAGATAAGCTCATGGAATCCATAACGGTAGAAGTTGCTGACGGAAAACCGGTCTCATTAAACTCTATTGTATGCAATTGTACTCTCACCCTAAACGATCACGATTTTCTAGTCGACCTCATACCTATGAAGTTGGGAAGTTTCGACATTATAATTGGTATGGACTGGCTCAGCCAACATCATGCTGAAGTTGTATGCCGCGAAAAGTTTATACGCATTCCTCTTACAAACGGTCAGACCCTACGAATCTTTGGAGAAACCCCTTCGAAAGGGCTCAAATTAATGTCCTGCCTTCAAGCCCGAAAATATCTACGCAAGAATTATGTCGCATTTCTAACTCATGTCGTCAAAAAGGGAACCAAGGAGAAGAAAGACATCCCAGTAGTAAAAGATTTTCCGCAAGTTTTTCCTGACGACATTTCAGGACTTCCTCCTGTGAGAGAAGTCGAATTCCGCATTGATCTTATACCTGGAGCTACACCAGTTGCAAAATCTACTTATAGGTTAGCCCCATCCGAAATGCAAGAGCTAGCCAGTCAATTGCAAGAGTTGACTGACAAAGGATTCATACGTCCTAGCTCATCGCCTTGGGGTGCACCTGTCCTTTTTGTGAAGAAGAAAGATGGAACGTTTCGCATGTGTATCGATTACAGAGAACTCAACAAGTTAACGGTTAAGAACCGCTACCCATTACCTCGCATCGATGATCTTCTTGACCAACTTCAAGGCGCTAGCTGTTTTTCAAAAATCGACCTTCGTTCTGGTTATCGTCAACTGAGAGTACATGAAGAAGACGTCCCAAAGACCGCTTTCCGAACTCGTTATGGTCATTATGAATTCATGGTCATGCCATTTGGTCTAACCAACGCTCCAGCTGTCTTCATGGATCTAATGAACAGAGTCTGCAAACCCTATCTCGATCGCTTTGTTATAGTCTTCATCGACGACATCCTCATTTACTCAAAGTCTAAGTCTGATCATGAACGACACCTTCGACTCATCCTTACACTCTTAGGGAATGAAAAGCTCTAGCCAAATTCTCCAAATGCGAATTCTGGTTAAAAGAGGTACAATTCCTTGGACATGTCGTCAATGACAAGTGAATACATGTCGACCCCTCAAAGATCAAAGTAGTACAAGAATGGCAAGCGCCACGTACACCAACCGAAGTAAGATCATTCCTTGGTTTGGCTGGTTATTATCGCCGTTTCATTGCAAATTTCTCCCGCATCGCTGTACCACTCACGACTTTAACACATAAAGGAAAACCCTTCATATGGGGACCCAAACAAGAAGAAGCTTTCCAAACCCTTAAACAAAAACTCTGTGACGCACCTATTCTCACTCTTCCTGAAGGTTGTGATGATTTCGTGGTTTATTACGACGCGTCAGGGCAAGGACTAGGCTATGTTCTAATGCAAAGAGGAAAGGTGATAGCTTATACTTCTAGACAACTCAAAACTCATGAGAAGAACTACACCACCCACGACCTAGAACTTGGAGCCGTTGTGTTCGCTCTTAAGATATGGAACATTACCTCTACGGTACTAAGTGTGAAATATACACTGACCATAAGAGCCTCCAACATAACTTCAACCAAATGGAGTCACACATGAGGCAACGAAGATGGGTCGAACTTCTTAATGACTACGACTGTGAAATTCGGTATCATCCTGGCAAGGCAACTGTGGTGGCCGATGCGCTCAGCCGAAAGGGTTATGCGAACTCCATTCCTCTTCTATGTTCGCAAATCATAACCGACATCAATGATCAAATTCGAGAAGCCCAACATGTTTCAGTAACGGAAAACGACGTACGAAAGGAGCTGTCTTGTGGAGCTGAACTTAAAATTGAAACTAAATCCGACGGTATTCTGTACTATCTAGATCGCATATGGATTCCTGACCACAATAACCTTCGTGATTTCCTTATGAATGAGGCGCACAAAACACGATATTCTATACACCCAGGAGCCGACAAGATGTATCAAGACCTTCGATACACCTACTGGTGGCCTGGCATGAAGAAGGATATCACTGTTTTCGTTTCCAAGTGCCTTACATGTTCCAAAGTAAAAGCTGAACATCAAAGACCCTCAGGACTTCTGGTCCAACCTGAAATACCTGTATGGAAGTGGGAAAACATAACCATGGACTTCATTACCGGGTTACCTCGCACCTCCGGTGGGTATGACACTATATGGGTAATCATTGATCGTCTTACAAAATCAGCTCACTTTATTCCGATTCGCGAGGACTTCAAGAATGAGAAGTTAGCTCGTATCTACATCAGCGAAATCGTAAGCCGTCATGGTGTACCGTTAAGAATTATCTCAGATCGTGATGGTCGTTTCACTTCACGAACATGGCAAGCTGTACAAGCCGCTTTGGGTACACGATTAGCCTCAGTACCGCCTATCATCCTCAAACTGATGGACAATCTGAACGCACCATCCACACTCTTGAAGATATGCTTCGAGCATGTGTCATAGACTTCAAGGGAAATTGGGATGCTCATCTACCATTAGTTGAATTTTCGTACAACAACAGCTATCATTCAAGTATCGGCATGGCACCTTTCGAAGCTTTATATGGTCGTAAGTGCCGATCTCCAGTATGTTGGCACGAAATTAGAGAAGCTCAAATCACCGGTCCAGAATTGATTCAAGAAACCACAGACAAGATCCATCAAGTTCGAAACAATCTTCTAGCGGCACAAAGTCGTCAAAAGAGTTATGCAGACAAACGACGAAAGCCTTTGGAGTTTAACATTGGTGATCATGTACTTTTAAAAGTATCACTGTGAAAGGGAGTAGTTCGTTTTGGCCAGAAGGGCAAGCTAGCACCACGCTACGTAGGACCTTTCAAGATACTCGAAAGAGTAGGACCTGTAGCATACAAGCTTGATCCACCAGAAGAACTCAACAGAATTCACCCCACATTCCACGTATCAAACTTAAAGAAGTGTCTTGCCGATGAAAACCTCCAATTCCTCTAGAAGATATTCAGATCGATGAATCTATGCACTTCATTGAAAGACCAGTAGAGATCATGGACTTCGGAGAAAAACGTTTAAGACGGAGTCGTATTCCAATTGTAAAGGTACGCTGGGAGTCGAAATGAGGACCTGAGTTTACTTGGGAACGTGAAGACTCAATGCGCGAAAAATACCCGCATCTCTTTCCTGTTACCACTACTACTTAAACTTCGGGATGAAATTTCTAAAAGTAAGGGATACTGTAACATCTGTCGAAAAACGGGTTTTCAAAACCCGCTTCGTTTATTAATCGAATAATCAGTTTCAAATTTTCGTTGCTCATTTAATGCTTCTTTTAATTTTAAACAATACATAACTAATAAACATTTTAGAATATGGAAATTAAATTTGTTAGTAAATAAAAATAAAGCTATTAAAAATAAAAAAAGGGGCTGCCGGGTTTCGAACCCGGGTCAGCCGGAAGACCTTAACACCAAGCACTTAACCACTCCGCCACTTGATGTCTTTGTGTAATCTAGGAAAACAAATAAAACATAAGTTCACCCGTGAATCACCTGTTTGTGCCAAAACTGAAACCGATATCGGCTTTCAGCGTTTCAGACGTTTGAGTGATCCTGAATATCTGATTATAACCAATGCAACCATTACGACCCACGCTCTTAATCAAATTCAGTCTTTATTGTTTCGATTCATATGATTTGGGAGTTAGAAACCGAAATCTTTTACTTCCTGAATTACTCCAACAATATCATCATCTCGCGACTCAAAAACACTCACAGAACCTCTAATTTCACTTTTACTCTAATTTCTGGTCGTCGGAATCGCTTTCTGAATTCGACGGACTTTTGCCGGAAAACCGTGTCTTTCATCAAAACGGTAAATTTCTAAATTCTTTCATCTTCTATCTGTTGTTAGACCTTTACTAACTCAAACCCTCCAATCAGAATCGCTCCCAGACGACGATATCGGATAATCTGCAGTCGCCGGAAAACTTCTGAAAATTTCTAAATCACGCTGTGAATCGGTATGAGCATCTAAACTCTCTGATAACTCTTGTTTAGTCATTCAATTCCACAATTAGTTAATCAAAACTATTAATTGGCCCGTTCAGACGGAGTTCATAAAACAGAGCCGACGATTTCGCCGGAGTTCTGAGAAAGATCATCTTTCCGGTACGTTCACTTCCAAAACCTTCTTTATCCATTTCATTTTAATCAGTCATATGTCCGTTAATTGAATTGAACAAGATCAGTAGAATAATCGTTGTCTGTGTTGTTTAACGGAGAAGATGAAGTCTAGTTTGTATATAAATTTAATATATATCGGGTTAGACACACAGTCCAGCGGTGGACTGTGTGCATTTGAATCATAGAGTCCCGGGTTCGAGTCTGTCCTTGTTTCCGATTCGTCACAATATTCAGACTTTTTATAAAACCCAAATACGGAGACTTCCAGATAGTATATAAGAGAAATAAAAAAAAGTGTTTTAACCAGGTTAGACACACAGTCCAGCGGTGGACTGTGTGCAACGTTCAACGACAGGTCCCGGGTTCGAGACCTGTTATGCGCGCCGGTTCGATAGAATTAAAATCCTTTTTAAAATAAATGAATTTTGGAATAAATTAAATAGTATATAAATATAATTAAAAACAGAAATATTTCGGGTTAGACACGTAGCTCAGTTGGTAGAGCTGTGTGCACGCGTACGGGAGGTCACAAGTTCGAACCTCACTCAGTGCAAACAATATACACGACCGAACTGGTCAACAAGTCAAAGTCAATAGTCAACTATCAACCCAAAAAGTCAACATTTTATATATATATATTTTTTATTTATTTATTTAATTTAAAAATCAATTAAAAATACTTAAAAATAATGTTTTTAAAATGAGAAAATAGCCTTAAACTCACAAAAATATATCCAAAAATCCTATTAAAATTGTCAATAAAATCCACTTATTTACCGTACCTTTTCGTTATTATTTAGGTTAGTTATTCCTCGTCGATCAATCCTCTAAACTCGTGCGCTTTCAGCATCATCAAACGAACGCACCCAATGTGAGTGAATCTCTACAAATTCCCCGTTTTAATCACGTTTTTGGGGTGTATCATGTGTCATATTATTTATTACATTTAAACACTTGTGCATCCATCATATCCATGATCAAATGTGTATTCAATATGTATCAACTGTTTGTGTGGTTAATGTTTAGATTAAATTTATCATTTTCAGTACATTTATCATCATAGGCCGCCGCTCCCCATTACCTATGAGCGTGAGCCGTTCCCCATTACCTATGAGCGTGAACGAGGCGTTGCCAACATACGATCAGCTCCGTTTGATTGAGCCTTGATCGCACATACATTTCATCATAGGCCGTCTGTTCCCCATTACCTATGAGCGGAACCGTTCCTCATTACCTATGAGCGTGAACGTGACGTTGCCAACATATACATTGTCATTCATGTCATATATTCAAGCAAGGTGGTTTGTTATTGTTTGTTATTGTATGTTATTGTATGATTATTTACGTTTGCTCACATATGATTATTGCACAATTTTTCCATATTAATTATAACAAGAAATCAATAGTAAATGTTTTCTAACAAGGTTCACTCGCCAACTTTTGTTGACCCAAAAACTCCCATTTTTACACATGAAACAGGTGATCCAGTTGCAGCAAGAAACATATAGGATGGCTTAGAAGAATAAATCGGTTTAGACTTTGGATTGTTGATTTAGTTACTTTTCTTTGTAATTGTATGAACTTGTTTGGAATATTGAGGATGTAATTTTGAATTTAATAAATATGAAACATATTAGTAAACATCATGAGCTTTGGTGATAACCCAATTATGCCCCGACTCTTATTCCGCTGCGGGTCGGGGTGTGACAATAATCAATCATATTGAACAAAGGTTGCGCCATCAGTTATATTGCAATATTACTTAGAAAATATGTTCAAGAGTAATATTGCAATATCAACTTAGGCCTTGTAAGAATTTAATTACCAGTCTTAGAAGATGGTTGCGCCTCCAGATCCTCCTTCTTGGACAGCTCAAAGTTCCCCAACATTTGTGAGAACCAAGTATCCTCACCCTCAGCAATGGGCACGATGGCCATTTTCCCTTTCTCTCTCTTGAAAGAGACCAAGTAGAGCGGCGCATCTACATAACAAACATTTTTGCATCAGTACATATCTATTAAAAGATATTACTAGGAAGTTAAACGGTTACATACCAGTTCCGTCTTCAATATACACCGGTTTTTCCCGGCATTCTTTCTTCCAAAAAATACTCCTCCCAGCAGCGATGAGGGCCCTCTCCGGCAAAACAATGTTGGGCACATCTTTAATATCCTGGTACCATACCTCGTCAGTAGGTATAGGGAGGGTCTCCAGCTCGATATCATCACCGGCTCAGAAAGTCATCTTCATCGGGATTACTACCGCCTTTATGAAGAAGAACTTCTGTTTCCAGTCGTGGTAAGATTTAGGTGGCACTAACAACAATCGTTTTGCTTGCACAGGTTGTTGGAACGAGTAGAAACCCAATGAGCAGTGCAACAGATAGAAGACTCTAAACTTCTCAACCGTCGGTATAATCTGCATCGACCGGCAAACAAACTCAAAATGCCGGATCCTAACCATTCCCATCGGGCTCAACTGAGAAATATGGAGCTTATAAAAACCAAGAATTTCGAGCAGGAAATGGGTCACCGGAAGCCTGAAGTTTCCTTCGGCAAAATAGTCATAGAATAACGTGATGTAGCCGGCCGGAGCATCAGCTGCCTGGCATTCGCCATCGGAAAAAAAACACTTTCCAGGACAGAGCAAACAAGAAGTTGGTAGCAAGATTATCAAAATATTTCTTCGACCACTTTAACGGTGGCAAACTTGACGTCGATGGTATCTCGGCAGAACTTGCACCGGTGGCCATAACTCAAACTTCGAAGAATACTCAGAAAACTTTGAAGGTCGCCGGAATATATGAACACAAGTTTTTCTCTCAAGATTTAATCTGGTGAGGAAGAAAATGGATCGTTGATCCCTTTATATACTAATCGCAATTAATGCATGATTTGACTTCAACGACTTTTGCGACAGTCACGTATCCCCAAGTAACTGCAGGGGCGAGTAGGGAATAGTAACCGCCCCACGCGCGTGAGTGTCGCTGAAATAACATTAAATGCCGTAAGGCATGTACTGTTGACAGCCTATCAACAGTACCACCACGTCTCAAGAACGTGCATCTTCACCAACTACACCAGCCAGATAAGTGACACGTGTCTAAGTATATTTGAAATTCAAATACTTTTTCAAAATTCACTTACGACACGTCACCAAGACGTAGAAAACAACAAAAGGCTAGTATTTACCTAGCGTAGCACATTTATCTTAAGTCTAGTGCTCCACCTACTTTTTATTCTTACATAGGAGCAACACTGGACTGGGGGGACTTGAAGGGGTATGGTCCAAAAACCTTGCGCCAATCATGGAAACCATACCCATTAATAACTTCTAAGGAAACTTCATGCAGACTTCTTTGCCAAAATAAGACTTATTAGAACTCTGCGCCAAATATCCAAGAGAGGAAAGGATCATATAACTACCTTGCGCGGGCTCGCGCAAGGTTCAAAGTTAAAAGCCCAAACATTCTCTTTGGATAAATGCTTCATTTAACTACCTTGCACGGGCTCGCGCAAGGTTCAAAGTTAACCTTGAACATTCTCTTGGGATAAAATGATTCATTTAACTACCTTGCACGGGCTCGCGCAAGGTTCAAAGTTAACCTTGAACATTCTCCTGGGATAAAATGATTCATTTAACTACCTCGCGCGGGCTCGCGCGAGGTTCAGTTTAACCTTGAATAATCTCGTTTGATAATGCCTCATTCACAAACATTGCACGGATATTTATATCAAAGCAAGTATTCACCAAACGTTGCGCTAAGCAGCAAGGAGAAGAAAGAAGATCAGTTAACTAACTTGTGCTTCTCGCGCAAGGAAACAGTTAACCCTGAGAAACTTTCCCTTAGCAAAATCCTTGACTTGGTGTAGAAGCAAAGGGAATCTTTTCTGTTGTAACAGAATGTACACGTGGCGAACAACAGATGGGTAACAACTGTGAAATCTTCTAGAAGCCATTAACACCCAATCGTTCAAGCATCTTTTCGGTTATAATCAATTGCCACATGGCAGTATCTGGACGGCTGAGGAAGATCACGATGATGGCATGCTCACATTTATAAAATGTAGTGATCTCATGTCGACACGTGGCACCTCCCTAATCGCTGATGATCTCACGATCCGTGTGCACTAACGGATTGCCAACAAACATTAACGGAATAGCAGAAGATTCCGTTAAAGTTAACAATCTCTCTTTTTGGCGCCAAACACCGGCTATAAATAAGTGACTTGGAGTTCAAGGAAAGGTATTCACTCTCAACTACTCTATCTCTTACAATACTTTACTTCCGACTACCTGTACTTATTCTCACGCCGGAGGGTGGTCACGGAGAGAACCCCCTTCTCCCCGTGGCGAGCTAACGGTGTTCTGTTTTGCAGGATCAGCCGGAGTACTGTTTATTCATCATTCATCGTGAAACCAAACGAAGGGTTAACCCTTTTATGCAGAGCCCATTCCATAGATCTACTTAGGTTCCGGTCTAGTTGATCTATGGTTTCTTCAAGAATCTTCTTAGCTTATGCGTCCTACAAGAAGTTCACTGTGTACCAAATGGATGTTAAAAGTGTATTTCTTCATGGTGTGGTTGAAGAAGAAGTATATGTTGAGCAACCACTTGGCTTTGAAGATCCGATGCATCCTGACAAGGTTTGGCTTCTGAACAAGGCGCTGTATGGTCTTCATCAAGCTCTAAGGGCTTGGTATGAGACTTTGTCTTCTTATCTTCTCAAGAATGGTTTTCGAAGAGGTTTGCTAGACTGCACTCTCTTCATCAAGGAAAAGGGTGAGGATTTGTTGCTAGTGCAAGTGTATGTGTATGACATTATTTTCGGGTCAACAGACAATAATACGTGCTAAGAGTTCGAGCGGGTGATGCAAGAGAAATTCGAGATGAGCGCGATGGGTGAAATGACTTTCTTTTTAGGTTTGCAGGTACATCAATCTAAGGAAGGGATCTTTATTCTTCAGACTAAGTATGTCGGGGATGTTCTCAAGCGATTTCAGATGGAGGATTCAAAGCTTGCTGGAACTCCACTAGCTCAGAATCATGGGATTACTCCTGAGGGGTCGGGTGACAATATGGATCCGTCTCTTTATCGTGCTATGATTGGATCTCTCATGTATCTCACTGCTTCAAGACCCGACATTTTGTATCCAACTTGTCTTCTTGCTCGTTATCAGTCAAATCCAAAGTCTTCTCACTTCATAGCTGTAAAGAGGATTTTTTGTTATCTGAAGGGTTGTCCAGACACTGGTCTTTGGTACCCTAAGGATGATAACTTCGGGTTGATCGCCTTCAGTGATTTTGATCATGGCGGCTGCAAAATTGATGCAAAATCAACATCAGCGGGATGTCAGTTTTTGGGAAATCGTCTAGTCACGTGGCAGTGCAAGAAGTAAACCTGTGTTGCTACATCAACATGTGAAGCTGAGTATATTGCAGCTTCCGGTTGCTGCTCCCAGGTTCTTTGGATTCAACAGCAGATGCGCGACTACGGTTTTGAATTTCTAACTACTCCTATTCATGTTGATAACGAAGCTGCTTTACAGATTACCCGTAATCCTGTACTGCACTCGAAACAAAACGCATCGAGATTAAGTATCATTTCATACGAGATTGTTATGAAAAGAAACTTATCGATGTTGTTAAGATTCACACTGATCACCAACGTGCCGACTTGTTTACAAAAGCTTTTGATAAATCACGATTTGATTACTTGCTTTTGATAAATGGCATCAAGGTGAAAACCGAGTAAATCATCGTCGACTAATCGTTTTTGTAAATATTTTCTTAAAACGCTAAAAATACAAAAAAGATTTTGAAGTTTATTTACTTTTTGCATTTTAGGGGGAGAAAATTTCAAGAAAATACAAAAACATGGGAAAAACTCAAAAATACAAAAATATGTTTTTCGTTTATTTATGTTCTGCATTTAAGGGGGAGAAATCCGGAATAATACAAAAAACAATAGAAAATTAAAAACCAAAAATGAGTTTCTTGGAAAGATAAGAGAAGATGATGATACACCGGTGGTTAGTCAGGTGCGGTCAAAATGCAAAACAAAAATGATAAGTAGCTTTACTAATGATGTACTGGTAGACTCACAATCAGATTAAATGTGCACGTTGATATAAACATAACGAACTGAAAGCCAGGTGGAAACCATTCATTGGCATATGGTTTTGGTACCAAAATTTCGTTTGATAGTATGCCGAGGTTCTGAGATATGCGGTCTTTATGCTTGTTTATCATCTGGGTATTATGGTTGAATCTTTTACCAAAAAAATAACGAGGACGCAAGTCAAGAACTTCCATGATACCATACATACGTGTAAATATTGCATACAACCATCAATAAGTGATAAACATATCACATCCACCAAACAAATAAGTGATAAAATATCACAGTTATATGCGAAAGTCAAGTTCGTCTCTCTGTCGGTACGAAAGTGCTAACCTGTTCACGGACTTGCTTCTGTGCCCTGCATGCATCTGAAAATCAAGTTCCTCATCAATAAGTGATTTTATCACATAGGGCTTGTTTTTCAATAAAAAATAAGTGAGTATCTCACATCTATATACATCAAAACAGATGATAAGCGGTACACTCACCGGTAAGATTTACTCTCGTGCATATCTTGATACGGGAATGTGTCGTGAAGTGGATGAACACCGGCTAGTAAGTATAAATCATACATTAAATCATATCTCTTAAACGTGATTACATCTGATAAGCTGAGTTTAGGTGGACAACAATATCGGTAATCGAGGTAAAATATTTATTCGAATGAAAATGAATATAGTAAATTATGCTTGACAGAACCGTAATCTGGTATGATTCTCTTACCTTGAAACTCGCAAAAATTGTTTAAGTCCTGTACAGTGTAATTTGTAGTTCGTTAAGGTAGTGTGTTTGTTTTAGTTTGTTTCTAGTGTTATATTCGTTCTTGATTAGTCGATATTGAAGCTGAATGGTTTCTACTGGTGAAGTCCTAAAACCAACATTACTTTAACAACACAACTTCATAATGGTCACTCTGCTTTTTGTTAAATCCAAATATGTTCAAAATTTGTTATGTTTGATAAAACTTCAAAAGTTGGTACTGGTGATCTGCGAAGAATCTCTTTTAAACGAAGAACTAGTCAACGAAGAACCATATCGACGAAGGATTTAGTTCTTCGTAGAGATATGTTGGGCTCGAAATCATCTAAGCCCAATTTTTGGTTGTTCGTCAGCCCACTTAGGGTTCTTTGTAGACGCTCTCGACGAAAAATGGTTCTTCGTGTCGAACAGATGAGTTGTTCGTCGAAGACTAGGGTTCTTCGTAGGGTAACATGTATATAAAGGGATGGGTCGGTTAAAACCTTATCACTTTTCAAAATCACTTTTTCACCTCACACTTTTTCTCTCTCAAAGAACACTATTCATCTTATTCTTCACCTTGAAGAAACCCACAACTGATATTCAAAATCTTGATCATTTGTGACGTTTGCTACCCACAATCTAAGGTAGCATATATGATGTTTACCATAGATTTCTTACAGTTTCGGTTCTAATGACACAAGTGAGATGCTTGTTAAAACCAAAAATGGATCATGATAAAAACCTTATCTAAACTCTTATTATTCATGGATATATGCTTTTGTTATAGTGAATGTGTGTAATCTATATGTTTACATAAACGAAATCATGTAGGGTTTTAGGTTTTCAGATAACAAAAACATAAGTTTCGGATGGGTAAGTAATTTTTTACATGATTGATGGTGTTTTGGGTTTTTAACAAGAATGTTGGTTGAAAAGTTAATGAACTGGGTGTTTGATCTTGTCTGTCAGAGAGTTTTAACCATCTGGGTGTTTGTCTCTGACATAAATTAACTGTGATTTTTACATCGGCGAAGAACCTTTTGGCAAAGAACATCTCCGGCGAAGAACCTAAGTCAACAGAGAACAAGTTCTTCGTTGACTAGGGTTGTTCGCTGGTTACTGAGGAAGACGAAGAATCAAAGTCAACGAAGAATAGGTTCTTCGTTGACCATGATTGTTCGTAGGCTTCTTTGGTCGTTCGTGGCAACTGAAGCCAACGAAGAACTAAAGTCAACGAAGAACCCATTCTTCGTTGACCTAAGTTGTTCATTTGAAATCATTAGTTCTTCATCCATGTGTTTAGTTCTTCATAGAGAGAGTTCTTCGTAGACATTAGTTAAAAGTGGACATATGGTTGTTCGTTGGGAATGCCTTATGTACACAGAGAGATCACAGTTAACATGTTAGGGTCTGTTTTTAATTCGCATCTGTCTTTCTTCACATTGTGGGTATACTTGTGTACAGAATGTCACCAAAGGCAAGAAAACCTGCAACAAAGAAGGAGGATAAGACGAAAGTTGAAATTATGTCAGAATCTCGACATAATATGATAGCCTATCTGGATCCGGAAAACAAGCTCACAGACTATAACGGAATAATGAAATGGTTGCAGGATTCGGGAATATGTTATGCTATCACTCACAATACTCCGGTTTATTGTGCATTGATTAAAGAATTTTGGGATATGGCCGAAGTTATTGACGTAGATGGTAATGAAGGTATTCGTGGAAAGGTCAACAAGTTAGACGTTGTAGTTACGGCAGAAATACTCAGCAACGTACTATAGTTAAACGATGATCCCAATGCGCCAGCTTCTGTGTCTATGATGGGTCAACGAGGCTTCTTACTACGAATGAAGTGTATGAGGGATATTCTTGGAAATCAGCTGAACAAGTCGGGTTTTCCTCTACGTTATAAGCTTTTACTACATGTGTTGATTCAGTGTTTAAGCAATCGTAGAAGTGGATACGATATGGCTAACCCTGATTTAGTTGGATTAGTGGTCGCTTTAGTACTAAACAAACCGTTTAGTATTTCAAAGTATATTTTGGGAAACATGAAGGAGAATTTGACTAGAACTGGAGGTACGACTATTGGAAGCAAGTTTTGGATGTATCCACGCTTTCTTCATATGATAATGAATGTTCAGCACCCTAATCTTCCAAAGGATGATAATGACACCCTCAAGGTTGAAGACATGAAACCACACTCATTGAAGGTTTTCAAAGGACACGTAGCTAAGTCGTATGAGGAAAGCAAACCTCCTCAAAAGCTGTTTGGTTTTCTTGCGAAATCCACGTTTGTAGCTCGGATAACGACATATGGCGTCATGCAGACAGTGATTCAGATAATGAGGAACCCAAGTTACGAAAGATGATCGAGGACAGGTTTGGGAAGAAACGAAAAGATAGAGATGACATTGGTGATAGTGATGATGGTGGTGATGGTGATGATGGTGGTGATAGCGGTGCTGCACCAACCGGTGGTGATTCAGGGAAACAATCGGAAGGTGAAGCAAGTGAAGAAGAGGAGGATAATCCTCCTAAGGCTGGGTACGAATACTTCTATGATGACGGAGGTGTTCGACAGGTTCGCAGGATTCAAACTGAAGTTGATCCTGAATATGTTCCATCTGATACCGAATCTATGAAGGCTAGAAAGACGGCCGCCATTTGTAGAAAGAAGAAGAGCAAAAAGACAGTTGGAGCATCTTCAGCACCACCCACTGCTACCATGTAATCTGAACCTATTCCACAACATGACCCTATATCCGAACCAATTCAAGAAGAAGGTTTCACTGCTGAGGAGACTGAAGCCTTGATAGCTTCTCCTACTGTATCATCTGCGACGCAACTATAACAATACTAACAAGTCTAATTCAACCTCAACCATGACAGGAAACATTGTTTGCTACTCAGTCTGCTCGTGAAAGAACTCAGAAAGAAGGTGCAGAACAACTTAGTTCAAGATTTGAGCGTATGAGTGATGGTGAGAAAGTTAATTTTCTATTCTCACAACTTCAAGCAACATCAGCTCAAATTAACAGGCATATAGATTTCATGTCTTCAACGCGTAACACGACAATTAAACAACAGTTGGAAATCAACAATTTAAAAGAAACTGTTGGGAAGCAACAAGTTGAGATTGTGCAGTTGAGAACAGAAAATGCTCAGTTGAGAGCTGCAGATAACGCGCGTGGGATTGAGATGAATCGGATGAAAGAACGAAGCACTGAATTACTCCGATCTGGTGAAAAGTTGTCTGGGAAGTACACTGAAATCACAAATTGGTCTGATACCAGGAACAAGACCAAAACTGAAAATGTGAAACAGATGGCTGGCAGCTATGAGGTAACCAGAAAAAGGGTTAATGTTCTATAGGTTGATCGATGTAAGGCACATGAAGTACTTCGAAAGCGAGATCATGATAGTGAAGATCCAGGAAATCGCGATGCTCCTACTTTATCTGCACAACCGGAGGGTTCTGCTTCAACCCCGACTAGTGCTTTGAGTTCATTTCAAGTTGTTGCTGGTTCAGGTGCTTCCAGTGGAACATAGGAGGTTATGGAAGGTTTGCAAGATATTGAAGATCTTGGTCTTCAACTGGCGATTGTGGAAAGTTCTGGTATTGGAGGTAGTTCAGGTTCAGGTTACGAAGTAGTGGCTACTTCTGAAGGTGTGGATGTACCACTGTTGTAGGCTCGACATCCTGTAACCGGTGAGGACTTAGAAGAAGGGGAGTTTGTTCGGAACTCTCACAGTAACAGATTTTGGCGTTAAAAGAAATGAAGGAGGTAGACAAAGCTACCATTGATGATATACCGAGTGAACCTGATAGTACGAATGTTGATGATATCGAAGAGATTGTCTTTGAAGGGAACACCGATAAGGCTAAGTATGTGCGTGAAGATGGAACAAATTCAACTCTTTTGATGATGATTGGGTTGAGGAGAACATGGACGAGATCGATGAAAAACTGAAGAGTCGTGATACGTCTGACGCTCCTACGGATACTTTTGAAGAATGTCGAAAGCAATTTCTAGCGAAGCATCCAAAGTTTGTTCCTCCTCCAGCTCAAGTAGATTATATGAAGTTTGTGAAAAATCGACCACTACACGGTCGTATCCTCAGCTGGAGGTTTGTTCAAGAGATACACTGCATGGTGGTTAAACGAGAACATGGAATCCAGTACTTTAGATCGCTCTTGAGCATGGTAACTTTACCTTTTTATGATGTTGCAGCTTTGACCAGGTTGAACGTGATTAACCGATCAAACTACGAAGGTGTTACCCTCTTGGCTCGCAAGCTACGAGTTGAGCGTCGGAGGGGTTGGAAGGATGAACTCTACAAGCCGCAGTTTCCTATGTACGAGCAAATCAAGTATACATTAGATCCGGAGACAAAAACCGGTAAATACAGGCTCGTTTACAAGCAAGTGAAAGTCTTAGACAAGATTCCGCTGATGCCAATAAACAAGACTTTTGGGAGATATGCGTTTGTGGTGTTATGATTCAGATACTCACGAAGTCGTTGTCGTATTCAAGGATGATAAGGAGAATTTTCGTATGCTCGACCCAATGTGGATTTTGAACATGTAGAGGAATGATATCAAGAAGCTACTTGAGCATGACATCTTCTATGAAGACGAAGATGCGTATCAAGCGTTGATGTTTCAACGGGTTGCTTGCTTTTTCTACTATCGGGGTATTCACTCCGGTAGCTCATGGACCAAGGCGCACAAGGAATGAAGACCAAAGACCAAGCTATAGACAAGGGGGGTTTGTTGATACAGTTTTTGTGTCTGTAGCTTGTTCTTAGCTTTTGTATGTTGTACGGTTTTTAATTTACGTGTTTGTATGTTTTGGTCGAGTCGGCCAAGTCAAGTTATCCTCTTATCTTGACTTAGCACGACATTTAGTTTGAATTGATGTAAAAAAAGCTGCATGTGTGCAGCTGTTAGTGTGTGTTTGTTTAGACTTTTGGTAAACTTTTTTATACATGGTCTGTGTCTGTTTGGCAAGCTCCTACGAAGAACCCATGCTTCTTCGTAGGGTTCAGCATCTACGAACAACAAGTTGTTCGTTGCTAATGTAAGCTACAAAGAACCTTTGTTCGTTGGCAAGTTTGTTCGTAGGTGAGTCCAACGAAGAACCTATTCTTCGTTGGACTGATTGGTTGTTCGTGGGTCTGCTGGTTCTTCGTAACCATGCAGACCTTGGTTGCCTATAAATACAGACCCATCACTTACAGTTTAACCAAGAGAGTCCTGAGAAAGTCTGTAACAGTGTGTGTATGTGTGTACTCATTCTCTTCACCTTAATCTAAGATTGTGAATCTTTGGTTATCTTGTGTTTGCTTACATTTTGCTTCGGTTGCATATTTACATGGATTCCGCACTCGTAAGTGTGTTGTATGAACAAGGAAGTAGGTTGTTCTTGATCCTCCAAGTGGACCTACAAAAACAATGATTTATACAAGATACTAAAAGAAATATTTTATTGATTGATTTACCCACAAACTTCATGAGCAGACTATACAAAATACCCCTTATTTGATTGAGAACCAAAACTAACAAAACAACATACTCAACTTCAATCAATGATGAAGTAAATAAGAGCAATCATCAACACAATGATTGAAGATAAGACACACCAAAGACCAAAAATAGTAAAATACTTACACCATAATAATTTATATTTCTGGATTCAAGCTGACTACATTTTCAATATTTCCCCTCAATTTCAAGCTGCAAACATGTTGATCAAATTCAACTAATCACACAAAAAAAATGTGTTGACTTATATTTAACTCTTTAGTATAGATATCAATTCTTAATGGGTTTAAAATTCCACCAATATTTTTCTCCTACAAACTACCTCTATTGACATAGCAACTTTATAACCACCAAAGTTCAATACAATTGACAAAGTATACACAACATATAGTGTGTGCTATATCAAAAGAGAATTGAAACTGTGGTTTTGTTTTCTACTATTGAATTGTGTTTTACAGTCATGAGACAACCCCTTTTATTACTATATTACAAATTACAATGGTCCTAAATACCGAAAAAAGGTTGTCCGTTGCTATCAATTGAAAACTGTATAATGCTCCTAAGAAAATGGAATATGATGTGATTGACCACCAATCTTGCTTATCCCCATAAACCAAAAATATTTTCTTTGTTTTAACACGCCCCCTCAAGTTGAATAGTGGAATTTCCAAAATTTAACATGTCAAGACACTTGTATAGGATCCTTTATTGGCTGCTTTTGTTAAAATATCAACAAGTTAGTCTTCTGACTGAACAAATGGGGGAGTGATGATCTCTACTTCCAATTTTTCTTTGATGAAATGTCGATCTATTTCGGTATGTATTATTCGATCATATTGGAGCAGATTCTCTGAAATTTGAATGGCTGCTTTATTATCACTCATAATCCTACTAGCTTCTAGCGGTGGGTATCCTATCTCAGTTAGGAGCCTTCATACCCATAGTACTTTAGTTAACCCCTTGCTATCCTCTGAACACAGCTTCAGCACTAGAAATAGCCACCACCTATTGTTTTTTTTGCTTCTCCATGTAACTAGATTTCCACCAACTAAGGTAAAGTAACATGAGGTAGATCTTCAGTTGCCTTTATCTCCTGCCCAATCTGCATCGGTGTATAATTGAGTCTATAGATGCCCATTTGATCTAGACAAGAATCCATGACCACTCGTCCCCTTGAGGTATCTTATAATTCTTAAGATAACATCCATATGAGCACTTTGGGGTTGATGTATATACCGACTAACCACTCGTACAACGTATGCTATATCGGGTCCCGTGTGTTGAGATATATACTAGTTTTCCCACCATTCATTGGTATCTTTCTTTGTCAGCTAGTTGTGCCTTTTCCTCCATAAAAAGTTTCTGATTTTCAATCATAAGAGTATCTGCTAGTTTGCAATCAAGCATACAAAAGTTGGTTAGTAAGTCCAGAATGTACTTCTTTTGACACATGAAGATCCCTTGCTTTGATCTTAGAACTTCAATCCCAAGGAAGTATTTCAATCTACCACGTCTTTCATTTCAAATTCTATGAACAAGCTCTATTTTAGTTTGGTGATTTCATCTTTGTCAACCCCCGTAATAATAATGTTATTAACATAGATTATTAAAAAGGTTACGAGGTTATTTCTTAGCTTGAGAAACAATGTATGATCTGAATTACTTTGTTTGAACCTATAGTTTTTCATGGCTAAGGTGAACCTTTTGAACCATGCTCTATAGGACTATTTTAATCCATAAAGAGATTTTTTTAGGTGGCACATTTCTCTTTTTCCAATATTATCAGTGAATCCATGTGGGGGTTGCATATAAACTTCGTCCTTTAGCTCACCATGTAAAAAACATTTTTTTACATCAAACTAGTGGATGGGTCACCCTTTTTGCTACTACGGAGAAGTGTACCCTGGTTGTGTTAATCTTTGCGACCGAAGTAACAATCCCGTATGTTTGAGTGTAGCCTTTAGCCACTAACCTTGCTTTATACCTTTCAAGCTTTGTATTTAATTGTGAAGACCCAACAACATGCAATTGTTTTCTTTCCCAATGGCCAGATGCATTTCTCCATGTGTTGTTTCTTTGTCAATGCTTTAATCTCTTCTTGCATCGCATCTTTTCTGTGTTTTTCTTTCAAGGCTGCTTGATCGATATTGGTAGGGATTTCTTCAGAATACAGAGATAAGGAGAAAGCCTTGGCTTCCTTGGTTAGAGTTCCTTTGGCTATGTTAGCCATAGGGTATCTACTTCCTCTAGACTTTTTTTTCTAGAGAATATCTATTTGGAGGAATTCCTCAGTTTGGTTTGTTCTTGGTGGCAGCGGAATCTTTCTTGTGTGTCTTGTTGGGTTGTCTCTTGTCCATCTTACGCTGTCATTAAAGGAGATTCCGCTTGTTCTTGTACATTATCGTGTTCCTGTACACTTTCATCTTGCTCTACTGTTTCATTAGTGGTATCTTCAAAAAATTTCATAGGGCAAGGGTGAGTATTACTTACCTCGAGTAACAGGTTAGGAGCAGTTTCTGGGGTGACAATGGGATTCGGGTCTTCTACTTGTGTGGAAGGAGGAGACTCATTTTGGGTACTTTGGCTCTTTCCTTCTACGTATTTAAATATTGTAACCAACTTGGTGTGTCACGACATTCTCTCTCCCCCTGATCACTGTGTTGGGAGGCATAATAATACTCGGTTTCAAGAAAATCACAGTTCATAGTGGTGAACATGTGTCGAGTTTTTCGATTGTAGCATCGGTATGCCTTTTGAGTTACTCCGTACCCAAACCCATTGAATACACATTTTTCCGCACACGAATCAAGTTTAGTTCTATTTGATTTTGGTATGTGGACCAAGGCAATGCATCCGAAAATTCGCGGTTCAAGTATAAGAATGGATGGTGGTTTAGAGAGTTCCGAAAGGACCTGTAAGACGGTTTTGATTTTAGAATTTGAGTTAGAAGTTCGTTAATAAGGTAAGCAACAGTAGCAAGAGCTTCTGGCCAGAATACCTTTAGAACTTGTGATTCTATGAGGAGGGCCCAGATAATCTCTAATAGATTGTGGTTCTCTCATTCTGTAACACCATTTTGTTCTGTTATGGAGTATGAGGGCAATTAGTTTGATGAATTATGCCCTTGGTTTGGAAAAAAAAAGTTTTATATTGGTGTTAAAAGAATTCGCTCCATTTTTCGGAACAAAAAATTTGGATGTTCTTCTTAAATTGGTTTGGATCATGATGTAAAACATGGAGAAATTGTCAATAAATTCAGATTTATTTTTTAATAAGTACATCGAGGCCATCCGTGTACAATCATCCATGAATATTACAACATAACATTAGTTTTGCCCCTAATGATTGGAGATGGACCCCATACATCGAGTTAGTCAATGAAAAAGGTGAGTTAACCCTTGTATTATTTGGTTTAAACATTTTTCAAGGAATTATAGCTAACATAGAAGTTTCTTAAAGTGATTTACAATTGGAAGGAAATAACTTAGGAAACAAAACATGCAAAAAACTCGTAGATGGATGCCCCAATCTTCTATGCCATATCCAGGCTTCACGTTTTGTTGTTCCATAAGAAAGCATTACAACACCATTCTAAGTCACCTCATCCATGTAATATAACCCTTGTCTTTCGGTGCCACACCCAATTATCGCTCACGTCCTAATATCTTGTAAGATACATATGTGGGTTGCATGAAGACTGAGCAATTTAATTCCTTTGTTACATGACTTATTGGTAGGATTTTATGTGAGCGGGGGGGGGGGGGGGGGGGGATGTAGAGGCAATTAAAATGTTTAAGCATCGGAGAAATTCCGATGGTTCCCTTTCACATTCATATTTTCTCCGTTTGCTGGTTGTATATATGATTTTGTAGGTTTGGTTGATGTGGCAAAGTCTAATGGATCGTAAGTCATGGTACGGTGGCTCCACAGTAAAATATCCATGAATGTTTCCGTATTTTATTATAGTTTTGAGCCACATCTGCCACTTTTATTATAGTTTTGAGCCATATTTGCCATGCCACTACATTTTGGGTACCTTTTGCAATTTACAAAACTTTCTCATATGTAAGGAATAAAACTAGTGACTTTTAGAATGTCTAATTCTTCAAGGGGCAATTTGTAATTATATTGAAGCTAAGAAGGGGTTTGCAAGATATTTCTCACAACCCCTGTACCTGTGGCCATTGACCCGTGACCCGTGAACTACGACCTGTGACCCGTGAACTAACCCGCAACATCAAGATTAACCCAACATTCACCCCCTTAATCTTGATAAATCTTGATTTTACTTCTTGCTAAACTTGCTTATAAAACCACACTTTGCTTGGAACTTACTCTTATTGCTGCTTGACTGATGTGATCAGCCGCCTGTTCTTGATCAACAATAACCCCGAACAACTGTCTATGATTACCTGTTATAGATCGCCCCAACCGTTGCGCATTTATCGTCCTACATATAGCCGACCGCTGACTTTGACATCGTGATGCTGCCATTCTTCCTTCTTTAACCTGTTGCTTCAACGGATCTATCAATCTAGTTCCTTTAAATTACCAACTTGCTTTAGTTAACAGGCTACTTGCTACCCGTTTCAATCTTGCTATTCGAATTCATTCTTGCTTTCTGACTTCGAATCTTCTTGCTTGCTAACTTGCTATTCGAGCCGCAAGGTACGATTCTTTCTTTCTTCCGGTTGTCAATTTTCTTCTTTCTTTCTTTCTAATTGACACTCATTCTTTCTTTTTTCTTATCGGTGCTTGCTCTTTCTTTCTTATCACACCGGTCTATTTCTTTCTTTCTTATGAGGCCTTCTTTCTTTCTTGCTAAGCGACGCCGCTCTTTCTTCTTTCTTGTAGCGCCTCTTCGTTATTTCTTTCTTTCTTTCTTCCTTTCGGTCTGATTTCTCTTGGTCTTCTCTGTCTCCCACCGGAATTCGGTCTTTCACCGTTCTTCTATGATGTCGGTCTCTTTCTTCGGTCTTTGCTGCTATAGCAGCCAGTAGCTGGCACGGTCTATTACCAGCGGATATCAGTCTTCTTTTTCATCCTTCTTTCTTAGGGTTAATCAAAACCCTATTTTTTTCATTCTTTCCGGTGACCTGCAGTTTAGAGGGCTCCACCCCGTTTTCTGAACATGACTCTCAAACCGGTCCTGGTTTAATCTTCGCTCTGATACCAAATGTTGGTTTTAGGCCCCTTTCCAAATGCTCCCACAACACACACTCACAAATATATGTATACGTGAATGTAGTAAATGTGCAGAGAAAAGAAAAGTAAATGGAAAAGCTTGCTGTATTATCAAAGAGGGTACATAACAATAGGACTAATACTATCCTATCTATAATAAATGAATAAGCACATGTAAAAAGAAACTTTCAACATAAGACTCTATTCTTCAGCCACTAGCTTCCAATGTTCACTTCTTCACATCCCATTAAACTTGGTCCTCCCTTTTACCTGGTGATCTTTTCTCATTACCCGGTCAACCAGGGGCGGCCCTGAGGGTGTGCGGGGAGGACCACCGGCCAGGGTCCGTAATACCGAAGGGCACATTTAAAAAAAACCGATATATACATGTATGTTATAATTTTTATTTTGAATAGTATACTCACACAAATTATTGTGGGTAGTGACAGAAATTAGTTAAGAGGAAGAGAGAAAATGAAGCTGAATGGACAGGATGATGGTCGATGCTAGCTCCGGCGAGGAAAGGAGCATAAGGGGCTCTGCAAATGGTAACGTGACAAAGAAAGGAAAGCCTAATTTATTGGGCCTTTTAAATCTAAATCCAAAGCCCAAATATAACTTAACCTTACTTACTCTTATTTGGAGTTTTTTTTACTTTTTTGAATGGTCAAAGTAAAATAAGACAAACCAAACAACCTTTTATTTACATTTCTTTATTTAACTTGATATAAAAATCATATTAAATATGTTGTATTTTATTTTTCTATCCTTTTATTTAGTTTACCGTGTTTTATTTACTATAGTAAGATTTTGGTTCTTATTTAGATACGAAAGTGAGGAACATATTGTCCGAAAAAAACGGAGAAACTTTTTTTACTACACTATATTATTTGGCGTTAAGTGTTGATTATTTAGGTTTCATTTGACATTGGTTGTTGATTATCTAGGCGTTAACTTAATTTGTTAGAAACCATGTCCATTATTTAGGCGTAAATGGCTCCTAAACAAGCATCCGGATGACAAAAAACGTTAAGGCCTAAGGGCACATCTTTTCGAGTTCGAACAGGACACACGAATTCTTAGGGCCGGCCCTACGGTCAACACAAGCCTTTCACTTTATTATTCAACCTTGCAGAAATAACTAACCCGTATGACCCATGAACCACGACTGTGACCCATGAACTAACCTGCAACATCAAGATTAACCGAACAAGCTTAATCCAAAATAAAGTATTTTTTTGTCATAAGTTCAAAAAACTAAACTATAAGTTAAATGAAAAAAATGATATTTGAAATAAAATGGTGGATGTCACTCACTAGTCAATACCTCGGTAGCGACATACCCATCCACATGCACACATTTCTAAAGGTGTGCTATTTCTTATAATAATTCTTATGAAAGGGGTGTGTATTCCTTAAACGTGGATTTCAATGGAGGGAAAAACAAGGCCGAAGCTTAATACAATGATATCAACATCGCTTCCAGATGTCACTAAACATATCGTAAAACACAAGGTGTCATCGGGAGAAGTTGTCAAGAATTTTCATAGAACTACTATAAATATAACATCTTATCGGAGAGTGATCAGATGATTTGTGTACTCTTAAACAATGGTATTAGGAAGCATATTCATCTTCATCAGTTTATTTTGCTTTTTGTTCAGCAATCCTTGTTATTCAGAAACAGATACATTACATCAAGGTCAAGAGCTCAAGGACTGGGATGTATTGACTTCATCGAATCGGGTCTTCGGTTTAAATTTCTTCAGCTTTGGCACCATGGTAAATCCTTACTTAGGGGTATTCTACAGAAACAACGAAATCAGACCTAGTTATCTGGACGCGATAAGGTTCCCCTTCATCGGGATATCCTTATATTTGGGACGAAGTCCATAACAACCCAGTTTGGGTAGCGAACAGAAACAATCCGATCCCGATATACGGCAAGCTCATCATAGATGTCAATGGGAAGCTTAGCATAATATCTAGTGGAGGTATGGTTCTTGATCTCTTCAATCCAACTCCACTAGTAGCACGAAATGCAAGTGTTACACTGTTGGAGACAGGGAATTTGGTGCTTCGAGAGCTGCATCCTGATGGGTCGGTTAAGCGGGTATTATGGCAAAGCTTTGATTACCCGACAGAGATGCTTCTACCTGGAATGAAACTGGGAATTAATCTCAAGACTGGGCACAGATGGTCACTGACTTCTTGGAGGAACGATGAGCTACCGGCAGAAGGATTGTTTACATTAGTAGGGGACCTTAATCGCACTGGTCAAATGGCCATTCTGAGGCAAGGGAATGTCCACTGGGCGAGTGGACCTTGGCAGAATGGTGAATTTAGAAACACTCATCTACGATCTTATGGTCCAGAAGTCCGCTTCGATTATGTTTCTACCGAGACTGAGCAATCCTTCACATATTTAACAAGAACATATGATTCATATCCAGCTCTGAGGATGCATCAAGATGGTTTGCTTATGGGTTCACCCCTAAACTTAAAACTCAAGTGCTGCTTCATTAATCAACCTCCCGGCTGTGCTGAAGATGAGCTTGAAAAATTAGAATGCAGGAAAGATTACTCCCAATCCTTACAGGGAAAAAGATACCATAATTATAGTTTTGAAGATGAATATGTATATGGTGAAAGCTATAACAAATATGACTGCCAAAGGATATGCTGGAGCAATTGTTCGTGTGTGGCCTATACTACAACAAGAAACAGAATAGGCTGCCAAACTTATGGTAAAAAGGTATACACTCCAGGAAGAGATAGCATAAACAAAGACTATTACACATTCGATTATCATGGAGGTTAGTAGGATTACTACTCTTTTTGCTGTTTACCACATAGAAAATGAAATCAGAATTACCTTACAATGAATAATGGTTGTGCACAGCAAGGCCGTCCTTGATACTTCATATGTCCTGTGCGACTAGTAAAACGGGCCCATAATATAGACTATATATAAAAAACAAAAATCATTAATTCACTAAAAATAGGAGCAAAGGAATTAAAAAAACAGAAAAAAAACCTTTATAAATGATTTGTACTGTAGCATTACAAGTCATTAATGAGAGTTTATTTTCATGCTACGTAGTATTGAAGATGGAGGAGAGGGAAATGAAGAAGATAAATAAGGCCTGGATTGGCTTGATTATCATAATTGCACCTTTAGCAGTATTTCAATGCTATTGGCTATACAAGAACATCGACTATAAAGGTAACAACCTTAGCTTTTCACTCCATTTAAATCAACACAATAGTCCCTTGTCATCCAGGATTTCAACTTGGTAAAAATAACGTTATCATTTTCGCTTATAGATTAGGAAATGTTTTCTAATGACCAATTTATCTTAAAAAATGTAATACTTTTTGGTGTTGACATATCATACTATAAATTGTACACAATTTGTATCCTCTGTAATTTCAGATTTGATTAATTAAGTTAATCCGAAAGAAGCTAGGTGCCATGACCCAAACAAGGAAAAATCTAATAGTCCCAATGAAAACTGTGAACTGAAAATAGTATTGCCAACGCCATTGGGGAACTGAAAGTCCGCATTGGCTAACACTCGGGGGTTTGATAGGGAGTAGAACAGTGCACTGCCTAGCAGACATTTTAACCATCTAACAAGTATTTCTTTCTTAACTTATTAGAGATCGCTAGGAAATTCAAGAAAATTTTGCTGCTTCAGATGAGATGCACAAGACACTTCTACATCCATCTACGAACTGATAAGAATATGAACACTGAGCTGCATTATTTCACCTTTCAAAGCATCTCATCTGCCACAAACAATTTCTCAAGCACTAATAAGCTAGGAAAGGGAGGTTTTGGAGAAGTTTATAAGGTAAGCTTTCAAAGACAGTCTTCTAGTAAAGAAGATTTCAGGTTAAAATTTTATGTGAGTTATTCACAGGGAAAACTAGCTGACGGGCAAGAGGTTGCAGTCAAACGACTTTCGAAAGCCTCTGGGCAAGGAATCAAGGAGTTTAAGAATGAAACTGAACTCATTGCCAAACTTCAACACACTAATCTTGTCCGGCTTCTAGGGTGTTGCGTTGAAAAACAAGAACAAATACTTGTATATGAATATATGCCTAATACTAGCTTGGATTCCTTTCTATTTGGTAGGAACTAACACTCATAACACAGTTCATATGAATTTGGTTCTTTGTTTGCTAACTGCTACTCATTTATTGACAGATCCTATGAAGAAAGGATTACTAGATTGGAACAATCGCTTTGTAATCATTGATGGCATTGCTCAGGGACTTCTGTATCTCCATAGGTTCTCAAGGCTGAGGATAATCCATAGAGATCTAAAAGCCAGTAACATCTTGCTAGATGACTACCTGAAGCCTAAAATATCTCATTTTGGCATGGCTAAGTTATTTGGGATCAACGAGTCAGAAGCAAATACAAGTAGAGTTGTTGGAACACGGTGAGAGGCTAAGGTGTTAATGTGACAGTTGTTTTGTATAAATATGAAAACGGATGTATACATATTAACTTTTGATTTGGAATGCAGTGGGTATATGCCTCCAGAGTATCTGATAGATGGCATCATTTCAACCAAAATAGATGTTTTTGGTTTTGGTGTTTTATTGCTTGAGATTATAAGCAGCAAGATGAATCATGTGAGCTATGATGCGGAACACCCGCTCAACCTTCTAGGACTCGTAAGTTAATAACAAGTCTTGTTTTTTATCATTTGAAACAAAATGAAGATTCAGTTATAAAATGTAGGCATGGGAATTGTGGAACCAAGGCAGAGGTTTGGAGTTGATGGATCCCATACTGGAAGATACATGCACTCCAAAGGAAGTGATGACATGCATTCATGTGGGTCTTTTATGTGTTCAAGACCATGCCACGGACCGACCTACCATGTCAGAAGTTGTTACCATGCTTACGAATGAGAATATGAATCTACCTGAGCCGAAACCACCAGCCTTCTTCATTGAGAGCCATGAAACTGAGTCAGGAAGAAGAGATACCTTGAGAAATGGATTCGCAAGTGGTGAATTAATGTCAATTTCAGTCTCTAAATAGAAGGCAGCAAAAATGAACATGTTTAATATCATTATCATACTTAATGTGAGTTGAAATACGAAAATAATGATTTATACAAGATCTTAAGCAGAAAATACTTTTGATTAATTTACTATACAGAATACCCTTATTTGATTGATAACCTCAAACATTGATGATGCAAACAAGGGCAATCATCAACACAATGATTAAAGATAAGATAAACCAGAGACCAAAAACACTTTTACCAGAAAGATTCAAATGTCTGGCTTCAAAACTATATTTTCAATATTTCCATTCAACTGCAAGCTGCAAACATGTTGATCAAATTCAAAGTACCACACAAAAATATTGTGTTGACTTATTGGGTTTAAAATTCCACCAACAATCTTTTCACTTGTAAACTACCTTGTATTGAATTCAACTGCCTCTGTAGCCTGTAAAAGGTTGGCTAACTGTTAGCCTAATTCATGATATAAGTATAAGTTTAGTATAAGTCATTATATCATTATGTTGTATTATTGTTAAGTGTCATGACGGTTATAGATTGTTAATTAGTGAACCGTTGTGTCTATTAATTAAGAGGCATCACACCTCTTCATGTTGTATATAAACCAATGTAAAAGATTGGAATTGAAATAATAACTTAGGAAGTTATTGTCGTGTAAAAGACTGTTGCCCTTATCAATTGATCAAAGGAGAATCAATTGAAGAACCCATAACTGTTAAAGTGGTCTATAGAATCACGATTAACAGACAAAACCCTTTTCCAGTGAAGCAGAAAACGAACAGTGGACTATAGAATCACAATTAACGGTTTTATAATCTCAATCGCTCTTAACATTTAAATAATCGAATACACAAGAATTATCATTCGGAATCAAAATAAAATCTTTCTTGAATCCCTGATTTCGAATTAAAACAATTAGCAGAACAGAATAAAACAAAATCTTATTTTTATTTAAAAAAACATCAGAGACGTTTTGATTTCAAATACAAACAAGTTGTTCAATTTCGGATATCAGTGGATTCAGAATTCGTAGAAACCAAAGTTAAAATTGTATTTGATTATGGAATTAGAGTAATAAGCAAATCTGGTCACAGAATGAGAAACGAAAAATACTAGAGGAATACAAGCGGGGAAGATAGGACGATCACAGTGTTTTCGTGACCAACCATTCGGTGTGGAGGGGCATGAAAAGAGGGTGTTAAGCGTCGTGTGGCAGCCACGTAAGCAAGAGGGCATGGTAAAAAAAACGTAGGGTGGTGTTAAGCGCCATGTGGCACCCAAAATGACCCGTAACTTACAACTAACGATCCTATAAGTAATCATTTCCGATGTGGATAAGAGTACTTAAACACCAAAGGACAACCCTCATCATAGATCGATTAACCAAATCGACTCTTATCTAGGACATAACAATTAATGGCCTACAAGACTTGTTTGTCATTAAGTAGGATTACTCGTCAAAACTCGTTCCCAAAAATAGGAGTGAACAAATTATACTATATCAACACTCGGTTCGGGTTCTTTTCTAAATCGGGTATATCGGGTCCCTGGTTAAATGACCGAACCGTAATATTGACTTCTTTATTCCCAGAAGCTACAAACATGAATCTGGTACACTGATGATCGATTGAATCTGGTACAAACATTATCAACCGTCACTAATAGTAACAATAATGTTATCCGGCGCTAAAACTCAATAATCAATTTGTTTGCTTCCGTATTGTTCTGGTTCTTGTTCTTTAGTAGTGAACTTCTTCTTCTTCCCATCTTTACCCACTTCCCCATCTTCCCCACCAACAAAATAACCAAAAACCCATTTCTAAAACAACAAAAAGAAGATCCATTGATGGTAATTTCGATTTAATTTGACAGAAATTTTAGCCTACTTTTGCTTGAAGTTTGAAGCGATGATTTGGGGTTGTTGAAGGGTAGATGGGTCGATATGAGGGGTTTTTGGTGGGATATGAAGGTTTGTAGCTAGTGAAACTAGGGCTGTAAACGAACCGAACGAACACGAACAAGACCATGTTCGTGTTTGTTCGTTGAGGAAATTAACATGTTCGCGAACTGTTCACTAAACCATACAGAACATAAGTTTATGTTAGTGTTCATTCGTTAAGGAAATTCAGTTGTTCACGAACAGTTTGTGAACATTGGTCTCGAACTCAAACATACGCGAGCAAATAAAAACGAACGCAAACAAACATTCAACTTGAAAATAAAAAATAAAAACATAGTTATCTTTAAACATTGGATGTAAGTAGTTAAATACAACTATCAAATGATAAAATCAAAACACAAGAAGTCTGCTACACCACCAAACAATGAATCAAGTTTAACTAACTTAGACATAATTATCCTAAAAATGTATTATAATGTCCAAATTTTAGCTAACTTAGAAAAATAGGGTTTCAAGTTTTCAGTATATTTAGATAAAAGGTTAAATATTGATTATTTTTTTAAGATAATCAAACGAACATGACCGAACATAAAAGAACGAGCATGAACGAATGTAACCGAACATATTACCGAACGTTCACGAACGCAGTTGAACGAACGAGACATGTGTTCGTGTTCGTTCGCTAAGCTAACCTAATGAAATTTTTGTTCGTGTTCGTTCGTTAAGCTAATCAAACGAACATGATAGGTGCCGAATCCAGCAAATAAATTTATAATTGTGAATCTTTTTATGTTACACCCTAATATGGATAGTATGGGTGGAAGTAAGGTTCGTGTCCATAGGGAATGTGGATTAACAGTTTTATAGCCAAAGTCGATTTAGAACGAGTATTCGTAACATGAGGGGGGGTTTGATTAATTAACTAAAAATTATGTAAGTATAAACTAATTAATAGTAATATAAATAATTGACGATTGAATAAGAGTTAAAGCAATGAATGTAACGAAATGAGATCTAGTAAAATAGTTTCAACACATAGGATGTTTCATATTCTGATTCGATTTATGATCATTAATAATTATGGTGCAATGATTCTTTTTATTAAAAGGTTTGTACCAATACTAAACGTCACGCTGTTCGGACGTTCCCTCCATCTATGTCTAACCAATCACAGTTCGTTGGTTAGAGCCAACTCGCTACTTTAAGCTCACGCCGTTCGGATCTTAATGTGTTGCATGTGATAAAAGTATTAATTATGATTTAATATTCACGTCGTTCGGAATATTAAAACACATTGTATAATTTCTTTAATGAAGTTGAATTCATAGACAAACACAAAACCGTTAATTGTTCTTCTAGTATCAAGATCAAAATTATAGACTCATTTTATCTTGAAGAACGTCATTAGCATATTAACAAATTGATCAAGTTTATTAACAAACTAATTTGAACCTTTGACAAAGTCTCAGATTTGAAGCTCGAGAAATTATACAAACGAAACCGTTGAACAATAAAATCACATAATTATTTCACAATAATTCGGATCAAAAGTACAAAACAGAGCCTAAGCGTTGAAACTAATGTTTAATTAGCCTAACATACTAATTAACATAACAAACATAACGAATGTAAACTTACAAAGTTGAGTCATAAGACTCCTACGTCGTTCGGGAAGTGTTTCAGGACTCCCGAGGAGTGTTAGAACATCCTCAAGACTCTTAAGACATCCCTAATGACTTTATTAAGTGAAAAGGGACTGGAAATTAAGAAAAGAGAAGAAGAGATGGTCTGTTTTGATGAAATCCGGAGGCTGCTATTTATAGGCAAACATCTGGGGTCCTTTACGGGTCGTAAGTATTTTTTTATGACCCATAAAGGTTACTTTTTCAGAGATTTTGTCTTTTAGTCCGGATTTTATGGAGATTTGTCTGCCACCGACAACCTTTATGGGTCGTAAGTATTAGTTACGCCCCGTAAAGGTTACTTTTTCAGATTTCGTGATCTTGACTCCGGGATTTTCGGAAGTTGTTGGCACCGACGAAGACTTTTTGGCCACCGACAAACCTTTATGGGTCGTAAGTATTCTTTATGACCCATAAGGGTCTAGTCTAGGCTCCATAGGTGTCAAGCCTACTCTGATTCTTGTGTCAATTCATTAATGACTTTTGTCTGGCTGTCTTTATGGGCTGTAAGTATTGTTTACGATCCATAAGGTTTGTCAGGATCTTTTAATTCTTTTTATTTTCTTGTCTTGTCTTGGCTATTAACTCGTAATCTTTTCTTCTTCATTTTTCTTTTGTTTGCTCAACATTTCTTTTTCGGACCTTGTTGCTTCATTCCCTTGTCGGACCTGGTGCTTCATTCCCAGTTTTGTTTGAGTTCTGAATTGTGCCCATTTTGTCGTCATTTTTTGTATGTTTGGACCAATTCATTGTTCGAGCCTACAAATCCATGTTAAGAATAATTAAGTATCAAACCGAATGGATTTGTTATAGAAATTGTATTAAGTTGAGGATACTTGATATAAATAATGTGTATAATTTTGCACACATCAAATATCCCCACACTTAAACATTTGCTTGTCCTCAAGCAATGCTTTCAACTGTAAAAACGAACATTTTGGCGGTCATCTGAAATGGACAAATTATTAACAAACATGAAGATTAATGTACATATATGATTCAAAATTAGCTAATAATGATAGAGATGAGAAGACGAATGTGATTTGTTTGTTTCAAAATGGAGCTTTATCACCAGTTACTCACTTACTTGCATCTCCGATTTGCTCACACTCGGCTTACTTGTATAAACTAGCAGAAGATGTACTAGTATTTTTATATGATCGCTCAGAAGCGGGGCCATATAGTAACATTATCATAAGCTTGTAAAGGAATCTCGTCTTCTACCAGTTAACATGTAAAAATCATATAAATCAAGAGGACTTTATTATAGGGTTGTAATGAGGCTAGGGTTTAAGGGTAGAATATATGGGAATTTACTAGCTAAAGTGTTGTAATCCGGTCTAGCTAATTATCCTAACAATCCTTACACTAATTGTTTTTTTTACAAACCAAGTGACTCTTTTAAGGTCAGATCGTCAAGACCAGTTTTCTCGAAGATGTGAATTAAGTCTTCCTCAATCCTGTAGTGAACATTACTTCTAAATCTAATGGACCGTTCGGCATTGAGCCTAATAGCCCCCACCCTCATTAGAAGCGTATACTCATATTGGGATTCAGTTTGACCTCTTTTACACCTTCCTGTGTGAGAGCAATTTCCACAACCCATGCATTTTTCATAGCGTTTTGCTCTTCTTTTCATAGCACTTTTGGATGTCCCACAAAATGGGGGCTTTTGCTCTTGTTGACGCCACTTTTTCTCACTTCATTGCTTAAGAGAAAAAAATTATCCCTAAGTTCAGTAGGCAACCTTGGTTTCGCGAATTGTAGACAGCAAAGTAAATTGAAATCGAAGGAATGCATTTCCAGTTCTTTAGGGTTTGCCGGTAAAAGACCAGAAAGGAAAATTAACCTAAACCGGATTTCACACATGGGTTTTAAATAGGTTAAAAAGGCTTGCAGGGTTAAACAGCGTGGGTTAAAACAAATGAAACGGGAAAAGGCTCAACTTGGTTTACTAATGGATAACAGTTGGGTTTGAATTTAAAAAGAAAGGTTAAACAATTAGGTGTATCCTATTGCCTCTATCATTTTTATATAATTTTACAGTTTATGATTTTGACAAGTATATCCATGAAAAGTTCTGAAATGTGTACTATTATGCAGCACACTCATAATCAAATGAAGTCTTGAGCATAATATGATGAATGCTCGAGAAAGGCTCAAAACTCACTAAGATTTTAGGTGGGTGTTTAGATGCAAATTTATGAATAATTGGTAAAAATTTCCATTTAGGACAAATGCCTAGCGATTTTCTCATCTGTAACATTACTAGACAAAAGTAAGTCATATATGTGTAAAAATCTACAATGATTGTACGAATTTGTCTAATTTTTTTTAAATGACCTTGTTTTTATGTTGAAATTTTGTTATCGTGTTTCTTTGTTCCCTATTTCCCCATCCCCACACTTAAAATACACATTGTCCTCAATGTGTGAGAATAAAGGTAATATCGAGTTGAAAGGAACTGAAAAACTCCCTTGATTGGACTGTTGAGGATTTGTAGAGATTTGGGATTGTTACAATTTTCTCTTGCTGGTTGAGTATTTTGAAGACATTCGGTTACATTCTTAAGCTTAAAATCAATTTCGTACGTGTAACCTGTATGAATCAGTGTCTAGAAAACCAAATTAGCAAGAGTTACGGGTCGTAAACCTTAAAGCTTAGAAGTATACGACCCGTAAGTATATACGACCATTGAATAACGGTCATATACAACGGTTATATAACCGTTGTGAAACGGTTATATTTCACCCCTATAAATAACCAATCAACAATCTCATTTCATTCACAACAAAGCACTCTTCCTTCTTACTCTCTCCAAGGTTTCTGAAAGATAATATTTAGGAAGATGCATCCGGTTCTGGTGTTTGCTGGTATGATGCTCGTGATATTGCTCTTTTTTATTTTTAGCCTTCCACCAGAAGAAATTGGTAATTTCTTATTCCTATATTGTTTCGTTGCTTTACCATTGTATTTTATTTCTATTGCTATGAGTGTATGATTTATCGTGTTTATTGTACTCATTTCAGAAATAACTTTAATGTTTTGCAAAGTGTACCGTGTTATGAAGCGAATGAATATAACAATTCAAGATACCGTTCACGAATTCTATGCTTGCTTGCCTTTCCAGTGGTATTTTCTGTTTCTGTCATACTCAAACAAATCATAAGTAAAAGCAACCAAACACAACCAAATAACCATAAGTATCAAAAACATAAACCAAATACAAAACATGTAATACTCACAAATTAAACACAAAAGATTGTTAGACTAACCCTTAATCGAACGTTAGTAGCGAGAATCGAACTTGGAATGTGCTCTCTCTTTTTTCAAAAGGTAACCCGTATACTTATGGGTCATAAAGATGTTAGAGAACACACTTTTACAGCCCATATGATATATATTCTGAAAACCTTAACTTTTTCTCTTTATGGGTCATAAAGATTGTTAGGTAACAAACTTTACGGCCCATAAGCTTTTGAATTTTCATTTTATCAGTCAAAGTTTGTAAGCTATGATCCCCACACTTATTTTTGGAGATACGCATTGTTTATGAGACCAAGAAATGTACTAGATTTATTTCTTACCACGTTTGACGTTTTTCGATTCTCAACTACTGCATTAACGGATAAAGGTTAATATAACATTTCACAAGAAAACACACAAAGGTAAGAATAAAATCAAACTGTACATTGCCTCTCTTTAACGTCTTTGGCTAGACATAGCCATGCTTTTCGTCAGTTCTTATATGTCGGGTTTTCCAGTTCCATCACATCATTGTTTGCTTTTTGGAACCCTTCATAAAATAACTTCAGATGGTGTCCGTTCACCTTAAATGTTTTTCCTGTTTTCTCACTTGTAATTTCTACTGAACCATAGGGAAAAACATTTGTTAGATCGCTCCTTGATTAGCACAGGAACCTAATTTGGTATCTAATGTTCATATAGGCGGAAACTATGTGACATGTTAATCAAATATGCAAAGATTACCCGTTAAACTGTTGTTTCTTGATCACTAAGTCAAAATACATGTAAGATCCTGATCGGACAGAGATTCGCCTCTGTTGTGACAAAGTTGCAAAAGTTAAAAATGAGATTCTAGAGGCTAGTATTTATAGACAAGCAAGTTCACTTGGGGGTTTACAAGTTCAGGCGAACTTGTTCACATCTCAAGCTTCCGGGCGAACTTGACTTGCTATTTACATAAATACGAGATTTCTAACATAATCTAATCCAATCTAAACAGAATCGATCCAAGAGTAAGACATAGACATTATGTACTAACAGACTCCCCCTTGGATATCGTCTTCGTCTTGATCTGTCTTCAAAGCTCTGTCTTTATCTACAACGTCCAAAGAAGTTTTTGATCGGCTTCTTTCTACGTTCTTGCGACAGAATCGGTGTTTGGTCTGTAGGCGGCACTTTCGTCATAAACTGAAAACGTCTCAATCTTGCCTCTCTACCCCTTTCATGTATACGTTCTAATCGCCTTTCTTTCTTCAAAAATTCTTTACGCTCTAGTTCTCTCCAACTGGATTCCCACATTCTTCCTGAATTAACTCCATGCGCATAGCAAACATTCACTATTCTTTGATACTGCATCGCTTGAGTCTCTCCGCGCTTCTCGTAACAAATCTTACTAAAGAATAAACATCTAATATCCTCCTTCGAGCAATTCACTAGCCACATCGGGTCTAGTATGCGTATCGTCCTCCACAACCCTTTCAATCCTTCATTCTGAAACACTTCAACTGATCTTTCTTTCGTTATATCCAAGTGTTCTTCAAACGTCAGCACTATCACTACTTCGCATGTCGTAGGATCAACTTGCCACCATTTGAACAAAGGATAGAAATCCTGTTCTATAGGCATTAGAGGCATATTTCTCATCGCTCGCGGACACTTCATAATCAATGTTATATCTTTTTCACCAGTCTTCTTGTTCGTTTTGATTCGACGCTTTGGAATGAACGGTTTCCAATACTTGAACCCTTGCGTCGCTTCGAAATTAATCATCTTCCATAGCAACTGATCAATAAATTTCATGTTGTAGCTCACATTTCTCGTTTGCACCAATTCTTCTACATCCTAGTATGGTAATGTACTAAAATCTTCCATGTGTCGGAAGTATTGAACTCCATATTCTCTTTTGATGGCGTAAACATTTAGTTCTTTCAACCAACCCCAACTAAGTATGTCACCCAACGACTTATCTGCATCTCTGGTAAAGAATGCTAATGGACATCTGAATTTTCTTTCTCTCAGCATCTCTTAGAACCAGGACTTCTTTGCTTTAGCAATCTCTTCCTTTGTCATCGGCTTTGGCACTTTTCCTTCTCGTACAGACTCAGCTACTTTCTCTTTCAATAAATCTTCATTAAGCTGCTCATACATTTCTTCAAATGTCGAACATTTATCAGTATTCAGACTAGCATACTTTTCTGCTTCATCTTTTTCATCATCTGACGACCAATATTCAATAATCACCTTATTATAATCGTCTGCATCAGATCTTCGTTTGTAGCAGTATTCATTTGGTTCAAATGTATCTATGCTCACCACATCTTCTTCGAAATCGAAATCAAATGTTTCAGCATCAACATTTAGCAGCTTAGCCAAATCTTCCTTTGAATATTTGTGAATAAATTCACCTTCCTCGATGTTATGCTCCAACATTAAATCATTGGCTTTGTCGGCATAGCAGCAACAAGCATTGCAACGATTGCATCTGTCATATCTTCATTAGTTTGCCCTGTCTGCTCCCCCTGATTTTGATCTTCCATCATGTTTGTATTATCACTTAGTAGTGAAGAAAAATCAAATTCATTAGTAACCTTAGCATCCACAATCTTCAAACCAACTCCTCCCTGATCATCGTCATTTCCATCATCGTTATCGGAGTCGTCTTTTGTATCGTCAACAGGTTCATCATCATTATCATCGTCTTCAGCTTCTTCATCGTCTTTCTGCTCTGTTTCTTTCTCTGGAATAATAACAGACTCTGAAGCTTTAGCAGATTCAATCACTTGCTCTGTTGTTTTAGGCATACCCTCTATAACATTATTGCCTTTCCCCTATTCTTATAATTCTTTCTCTACTTTATCCTTCGCTTCTTGTACATCCAATCTTTCATATTTTTCTTTGAAGTTGATCCCCAAACTGTTAGATAGAACTTTCTGAAGCCTAGAAAATCTTTGATCATTCAAATCCGTTTCCGATCGTAAATCAGCTATCTCTTTCTGCAGCCTTTCATTTGCATCCTGCAAACTTTCTATCAACGCCTTCAAATAACCACGATCACCTTCCAGGAATTTAACTTTGTCGTTTAAAATATCCTTTTCAACCTCACTTTGCTTTATCATTTGCTAAACAACTTTCTCAGCTTCGTTCTTCGATACTTTATCTTCCAAAACTTTAACTCTCTTCTCCAATTCATCAACATCAGATTCTGGGAAGAAATCATTCAAATCTTAAATATTGACAGGCTCATCTGGAATGTTTCCAAACGGCTTTGACCTCGGAGTAGTCTTCGGTGTAGACTTTGGCGTACTCTTCGGTGTAGGAACTTCTTTATGAATAGAACTTTCAGGTTGAGAAGAAGTAGGTGGATCTTGAGACTGTATTTTGGAATTTCAAGTAATTCAGACTCAGGAGGTTCTTGTGTGACTCCTGTCTTTATAATCGTCTCTTGAACTGTAGAAGTTTGAATCGTTTCAGCCCCAGGAGGTTCTTGTGTAACTCATGTTTGTTTTGCACCAGAAGGTTCTTGTGGGACTTCTGTGCCTTTCTTCTTTTGACCAACATAACGTCTGCTTTTCGGCTTCTGTGTTTTCTTGCCTTTAGTACTCAGAGACCTTGTAGTCTTCAAAGATGTATCTGTTGCAGAAGACTTAACCCGTTTAGTTTTTTTCTTTGGTCTCTCCTCATCTGAATCTTTTTCTAACTCTGGTTCATAATCAGCATCAATTTCTTTAACCTTCTCTGCTTCTTTTTCGGTGATAGCTTTCTTTGTATCTCTTTCTAATGAATCATCACTATCTTCATCTTTATCGGATGTTGCAGAGATCACATCATCCTCTTGCGTAGTCTTTTCAGTTTCCTGACTTTCAATGTTCACTACAGCACTTGAAACAGCCTCAAGTTGTACATTTTCAGGCTCCTCTTCGTCGATCAACATTGTTTCGACTTTCTTTGCCTTTCGTGAAGTTTTCTTCTTCTCTTTAACGACTACTTTCTTTAGGAACCAATCGCTGCACTTTCTTTAAAAGTAGACATCCATTCTATTTCAGCATTCACCTCTTTCTCGTCACCACTATCATCTTTACGCCATATGTATTCTGGTGGTGCGATGTAATCAGCAGAAGCTATAGCACCAAATAAAGGCTTTGCAACCGGTGCTGAAGCTTGCTTTTGAAAAGTAATCAGCTTCTTTACAGTTACCTCATCCATGTGACTAAGATAGACAATATCGTTAGGATCTTTCGTGATTTTCTTGAATTTGTCGTCGATCAGCATCTGTATAAACCTTGGATACATAACCAGCCTGTTAGATCCCATGTTGTTCTTCATGTGCGTGAATACAAGCTTTGAAAAATTGAACTTCTTGTTTAGAACGAGCGTTGTGGCCATACAAGCTATATAATCTTGGACATCATCCAATCCTGCCTTTCGATGACTAAACGCGTGAATTATAGCATGCATCAAGAACTTATAGGGGTTCGGAACTCCCCCTTTCTTCAACGTAGATTCATTCACGTGCCCTTTGTACCCCATTCGGCAAAAGCAACCTCGTACCATCCTTTCGTTAAGCATCATTGGATCTTCAGCATTGTCGTTGAAGTTTAAAACTTTGCGAATATCAGCTTCAGATACTGAAATCTCCTTATCTTCATTTCCATCACGGACAATCGACTTGATCATTGTGTTATCCTCATTTAATGATGCTGAGCTCCAAAATCTATACACATGTGATCTATACACAACAGTCTTTTCCGTGATTGCCTTGTGAATAGGAATACGCTCCATAAAATCTATGATACCGTCATACGCTGCGAGAGATGGACAGACAGTCTTGTCGAGCGTTATGCATGTATTGTGAAATTTATTAAACTAGAGCTGAATGTTCTGTAAACACGAAAATCGAGACAAAATTAGCAAGTAATTTTACAATTTTCACAAACTTTATATCAAGTTCGGGCGAACTTGTTAAGGATTTAACAACCTTAGAATTATATCAAGTCCAGGAGAACTTGCCAAAACAATTTGATTGATTTTTAAACAAGTTCGGGCGAACTTGTAAAAGAATCATGATGTTGAACATATTCAGACAAGTCCGGGAGAACTTGTCAAAGAATCATGACTTTTGAAACCCAGTTCAGGAAAACTTGTGAGATTCACAACATTTTATCATTTTTAGGACAAGTTCGGCCGAACTTGGTTCAATGAATCAATTGACAAGTTCGGGCGAACTTGTCATCTTTTCCTTTGAAACTTGCAACACTCATGTTCATGACAAACTAATCAAATTAAAGGTTTGTTAAGGAACGACTGTGTTTATTTAACATGTTAGATGGTCCAAATCGTCCTATAACATCCTCAATTTAGTCAATTTATCAAGTCCAGATCTATATCTTTAGTGTGACAATCACTAAAGATCACTCGAAAATTGATCCAATCGTTCAATTAATACCTGTGCCATGTTCTTTAGTGTGCCAATCACTAAAGATCACTCAAAAATTGGGCAGCAATTCAACACAAAGTTGTCAATTTTGATAATCGCTCAAATCGCCTCAAGTTCGCTCAGAGATCAAAGAAACTATTAATGAATTTCGGGCGGACTTGTGACATATTTATACCTAACAAGTCCGGGCGAACTTGTAACACTAATCAATTAAGATTAGTACAAGTCTGGGCGAACTTGTGAGATGATTATGCCTTGTAGGCACAGACAAGTCCGGGCGAACTTGATAACAAGTTCGAGCGAACTTGATCAAACCCAAAATCAAACTTTTTCAAAATTTTCAATTTTGACCCTGAACTTTCCAACTTTTACCAGTTTTAACAATCCACTCAGTTGACCAAGTCCAAGCTAATGACCTTGGTTAACCGATTTGTCTGCCGAGTCCAAGTTAATGACCTCGGTTCGACCCGTTATGAACAAACTGTTGGTTTTTCTCAAATTCAAGTTTCAAATTAATGAACTTTTAATCGTTTTCGCTTATCAGATTTTACATATTAGCTCCCAGCCCGTTGTCATTTAGATTTCCACCAGTTTAGCACCTTACCAGACTTCGAAGATCCGCTCTCCAGCATTGGCTTGTAGAAACTAATGTAGAAACAAAATCTTTTTGAATTTTAGAAAGTTTATGCTAAAACACATTGAAAATCTTTTTGGTTTTAATCTGTAAAGCAGATAAACTATGTACCGAACTATGTACAGACTTTATAACAAGTAAACTAAGTACAAACATATTTACAGACATAATTTTGTGAATTCGTGTCTAAGGATCATATCAGTTGATTGAGACGTATCACCAGTAACCGTTGACCTTTTGATGACTTTAAGTTTTAAACTTGTTTACCTAGATTTTAGATATGTTTGTCCACTTAAACTTTGACACATTTCTCAATTGTTCCAAGATATCTTAGGTAGAATTATGAAACTTGACTTAACTATGGTTCCCATCTCAGAATATACTCTCGTATCAAAATAATCTATATTTCATCTTACAGGTGAGTATAGCGTAATTGATATCTGTCTCTGGGTTAATGCGAAGCCTTGAGAGCTCAGGTTAATACCACCTTATCGACAAAGAGATGAATGCTCGACTTAAAGGTGTGTTCCAATTAAGGAATCTTTTAAGCACTGCAAATGATTAGATCTTTTGATTCTTTTTCAGCTTTGCATGCAATTTAGGGGTTTATAGCAAAAGCAATATAGAAGTTCTAGGCTATTGCTTCCGTAAAATCAGAAGAACTTGTATAATACCCCAGATATCAATCATCTATAAAGACCTCGTATCTCAGAATCAGGCAATCTCTCAAACGAAATTTCGGAGTACTAAGTCCATATATCCGAGAGATGTTAATCCACAAGATTAAGCAGTTGTAAAATTTAGTTTATATCTCGGAAACAATTTACTGAACGTGTAAAGCCTATCGACACATCTTCAGTAAGACTTGTTTATCACTTTTAAACTTTACAACTCTTTAGCATATTGTGATAGTCCACTGATGCACTATCATTTCCTTTGTGACACAAAATTCTTTTTGTCTTTTTCAATGTTTTTGTACTTTTTGAATTTTTCATATGTTTTTGTATTTTCTCAAATATTTCTCCCCCTAAAATCAAAAACATATTTTTGTTTTTAAGTTTTTAAGAAATACTAATATGAAAGATAAACAAACCAATGTGGATCACGTGAACTCGTCGTCCGATCCATATTCAACCTCTGCATCCGCACCTATCAACAAATTTTTAATACCGTTAAGCCTTATTAAATATTTAAATCTTGTCAAAGGAAAACCTTTGGTATAAAAATCAGCTTTTTGTTCATCGGTGTGGATTTTTTTATTCGTACCCACTTCTTTTCGTAGCAGTCACGAATGAAGTGATAACGAATTTCTATGTGTTTAGTTCGAGAGTGATGAACAGGATTTTTGGTTATGTCGATTGCTGCCTTATTGTCTACATATAAAGGCGTGTCAAGAAATTGCAATCCATAATCCCTCATCTGTTGTTGAAACCATAGGATTTGTGAACAACAGCCGGAAGCAGAAATATATTGTAACAACTCTGATTTCTCGTTGTTATCTTTTATTTTTGTTTTCCTAATTGTATTCCGAGATTCGACTTATAATAAAGTTTATGTAAATTAATTATGGTGTTTTACGTTCTTATCACATCTAATCGCTTATTAAATCGCATCGCTTATCTCATCGCATCACAAAACGCAGTTAATTATATGGTTTTATGTTATCTATGTGTTATGTGTGTTAGTGGTTATGTTTACACTCACTATTGCATCGCTCTCGCACTCTCGAATCGCTAAATCGCATTATCATAGCAATTATAACGCTTAACGCTTTAATTTAACGTTTAATATAACTAACTAATACGAACCAAGTCGCCAAACGAACTCTTAACGCGAAATAAACGAAGAAAACCCAACATTTGGGTCAAGTTCGCTCGAACTTGGTGATACCATGTTCGGCCGAACTTGACTGGCCAAACTTGGATTTTCCTTTTCTCCTCTAAGTTCGCTCGAACTTGTCTGAGCCTCTAAGGACTCAGCAAGTTCGGCCGAACTTGACTCTTTCCTCTCCAGATCTCACAAGTTCGCACGAACTTGCATGAAATTCAAGCAAGTTCGGCCGAACTTGACTTCACCAGCTCTATTTCTTGCCTTCACCTATAAATACTCAGCCTCATTCTCTCATTTGAACTTCCTGCAAGTTCGCCCAGAGCTCTCAAACCCGAAACCCTCTGTTTTCTAAGTAAGAATCAACCCGATTTCAACTACAATAATGTTCAACAACGTTTTACAAACATTTACAACGATTTTGCACAAGGCATTGCCTTCGTTTTTCATCAAATCTCTTCTATTTTACAAAATCTTCATCTTTTTCCATAAAACTTCTGTTTTTCACTCAGACATATACCTAGATCTGAGTAAAACCTTTAAAGCATTGATTTTTACACTATTTTAGGACTAATACGTATGTTTCGTTCACTTTTGAGTGGAACGAGGCATTGTCAAAGCTAAAGCTCATATCCGGAAGTACAAGGATGAAATCGTCGCTTTACACAAGCTGGACTAACCCGTACGAACCTTCAAGTTTGCCCGGATTAGCCCGAGTTTCTGTAAAATGGCTAAGTTCGCTCCAAAAGACCTCTCCAGCCTAAGCTTTACTTGGTGGCTTAAGGTTGGAGGGACGGGCACTCGATTTCCTCACCAAACGACGCGAAAACGCAAGATTTTGGACCCGAAAACGTCAAGTTCGCTCAAGAATCACCAACTCCTGGTCAAGTTCGACCAAACTTGTACCCACATGGGTCAAGCTCGACCGAACTTGGGTCATTTTCACCAAATTTTCCTTGCAAGTTCGCCCGAACTTGCCTAGTTCCTAAGAAACTATGCAAGTTCGCCCGAACTTGTCCTTTCAGTAAGATCTCCTTACAAGTTCGCCCGAACTTGACAAGATTCCTAAGAATCTTACCAAGTTCGACCGAACTTGGCTCAAATCTCACCATACCCTTACAAGTTCGCTCGAACTTGTATGTTTACATACAAGTTCAGCCGAACTTGTCTACTGCCCAAACAAAACTTAACCGTTTCAGCTTTTCAGAGACTGATGCACTTCCGTTCGCGTATGCAGGCTGATCCGGCGCTCTTCACGACTCTCCTCAGATCCTCTAATCTTACCTAAACGCACCCACAGTGAGTATACTTGACCCATTTTCGCTTTAACGCACTTTTGGGTGTTACATACGTTCCTATATCAAAATCACTTCACAAATCAAACTGTTTATCACACGCAAATAATCTGATTATATATGCTCAATACGTGATACTAGAAATATGTGACTAGGAATTATTTTCGTTAACTTGCCTCCTTAGCTAGTATGGTACTATAGTGTGGCTTACACCCGACGGGGTCTAGTTAGGATGGACGCGCAAGCCTTCTCACGGTAGTTAGCATGAGAAATAAGCCTGTTAATCTGTGTGAAATGTTTCGGTGTATCATGATATGTAGTTAGACTATTTCGCGAACGGTTTCTTTATTATGCTAGTATTACCAAACTCGTATGCTCACCTTAACTTAATTGTATTGACTTGTATTTTAACGTATGTAACAGGTTGAGGATTTATAGCTTGGATGCCTTGGATGTTGCAAGCATAGTTTAGTTTGTTTTATTTGGTTTGATTTAGAATGGTTTGTAATAAAATCTATGGGATATCGGATCAGATTATATGTTTAAGGGATTATTTGGAATTGTAATGGTTGTTTGAAGATTTTATGAGTTTGATAGTATGGGATCTTAAATGTTGATTATTGTCTTTAAAATGATCGTTATGGAACCTCTTGATCAATCTGATTCGCCTAGTGCCACTACCCCGATGATTCCGCCATCGGTTGGGGTGTGACAGATCGGTATCAGAGCCCATAACTTAGGATAATAGGTAGAATTGCCATGATTCCACCTAGTAGCATGTTTAAGTACCCGATTGACCTGTCTTTGACTTAAATGTTAAACTACTTGCCATAAATGCTTAAATGTGCCTTTCCTAAGGCTAATACAATAATACACGCTTGGAACGCTCGTATCACACATAACGAGTGATCAAGTCGAGAATAGGTGTGAAAACCGAGAACTCTCAATGAGATCATTCACTCCGCGCATTCTCTCTTGTACGAGATACCTACGTTGAGTTAGGAGTGACATCCAAACCTCGACGAAAATCTCCATTTCTAACTAGGAACGACGTTGCTAAGTTAGGGGTGAAACCCGCATCTTAGTAACAAATTCCGCCTTTCGATTTTTAATCTCACCAAAGTCTCGATTAGTTTGATGATTTGGAACACGTAGTAACCGGAAGGATAATGCCGTTAGCCACTTGCGGTGAGAGCATCTATCTATTAGGCCAAAGCGTGGGTCCAAGTTCAAAGGATAGTCCAACCACTTTGGATAGTCAACGTCTCAAAACCCCGGACATTCCCAATTGATTTGAGCCTATATCGTCGATTTACGCATCATCGAGTTTATTATTATTTAAGTGTTTAAAATTTTGAGAATTTTCGCTTTATTCGATTTCTCACTTTATTTATATTTCTCGCATTATTGATTTCTCGCTTTATCGCCTTACGCTCCATAAACGCATGCACAACTCGCATAGCTCTCGTAATCTAAAACGTTAATTAATACACCAACCAAACTAATCGCTTAACTCGCTTACGCCTATGAGGTCATATGTGCCTCATACGCGGTATTATCTCGCTATTATATATCACATATATCTCATTTTATATCTCGCATCTCATATCACGCTACACATGATGGTTAATTAGAAGTGAATACGTGCAAAATATGTGCTTACGTGCCTACGTGATTATGTGTTTACGTGCCTATGTGCTTACGTGCTTATGTGCCTACGTGTTTATGTGTTTACGTGGATACGTGTTTATGTGATTTTGTGCCTTGTATGAATAATAATAACAATAAATATTTAAACATAACTCTATTATAATCGAATCTCATCTAATCTAACTCCTTCGTGTAGATGTCTTCAATGGGATCGCACACCCGAAGGAACCTCCAGCGCAGCAACACCGACAAGCGTATCACTACCATGGTAGCCAAGGAAATGGCTAAGGTCATCCCGCAAATCGTCTCAGAAATTCATGCTGTGAGCAGTAACTCATCAGTCGACTCGAAAACTGAAAACCCCAAGCCAGCCACGGTTTAGTTTCAAAAATTTCAAGGCTTGTGCACCTCTCGCCTTCACGGGCAACGATGGATCGACAGCTATGTTCCATTGGTTTGATGCCATTGAGGTCACCTTTAGGCAAAGTGGATGCCCCGATGACCTTTGCACGGTGAACGCTACAGGAGTCTTCCAGTCCCGTGCACTCGACTGGTGGACCGCCGAAAGGAATAGGCGCAGTATGATGAAGCCTATAATCTGTCTTGGGAGGAACTCAAGGAAATAATGATGAAGGAGTTCTGTCCTCCGCATGAGATGCAAAAGCTCGAGAATGAGTTTTGGGGTATAAAACAAGATGGTCCCGACAATGCTGGATTCACTGCTCGATTCAAGATTTTGAGCATCATCTGTCCCAACCATGTTGATACAACTGAGAAAGCTATCAACAAGTATATCCATGGTTTACCTGAATGTGTTGCAAATTTTGTGAAAGTTGCTCGTACTACAACCATCGAGGAAACCTACATGCTCGCCGCTGAGATCAATGATCAGCGAGTTCAAGATGGTTATTTCAAGAACCATGCGAAAGTTGCCAACCAAGCTGTCGTCGAGCCAACTGCTGCTATTGAACCATCCAGTGATCCGAAAGGAAAGCGTCAGGGACGTAAAAGAGGAAACCCGAGCAAGAACTTTGCCCTCGCCGCTCCAACAAACCCTCAGCCACTTCAGTCAGCCGCTCCGAACGCAGCTCCAGCTAAACGTGCGTACACTGGTCCTCACCCACTGTGCCCTAAGTGCACATACCATCATGTGGTGGGTGGAAACTGCCGTTTTTGCACAAACTGCAACATCTACGACCACTTTACTGTCAGTTGCCGTACCTGCCCTCGTCAGCTAGCTCCTCAGGCTCCAGCAGCACCAGCTTTACCAACTCCACCACAGGCCAATCAACAAGCAGCTCCAAAAGCACGTGTGTGGTGATCCAAACCACTTTGCAAATGCCTGCCCAAACCGTACCGTCAAGCATGAGCCGGAGCAACAGCAGCCTCAGCAGAAGCCACCACCGCAGCCCCAGCAGCAACAACAAGCTGCGCGTGGAAGGGCTTTCAACCTGAATCATCGCCTGGCCCAAAATGACAACAACATTGTCAATGGTACGTTCCTCGTTAATGGTATTTATGCTTCATGTTTATTTGATACTGGTGCCGATAATTGTTTTGTATCGTTAGAATTCGAAAAGGTTTTAAAATGTAAACGCGCTAAACTCCCAAAGACTTTCGAGGTCGAAGTCGCCACCAGAAGAACCGTTACCGTTAATTCCGTCTTACGTGGTTGTTCTCTCGATCTTAACAACCATGTCTTCTCGATCAATCTCATACCTATGCAGTTAGGTAGCTTCGATATCATAGTAGGTATGGGTTTTCTTCGTGAAAATCATGTTGAAGTTGTTTGCTTCGATAAAATAATTCGCTTCCCTCTCCCTAACGGGGATCAACTTCATGTCTATGGTGAAACTCCCTCAAAGAAGTTGATGCTTTTGTCATGTACTTGAGCACACAAATGCTTGCAAAAGTGATGTGTTGCCTTCCTCGCCCACATTGTGAACATGGAGAAAGAAATGAAGACTTATAAAGATGTTCCCATTGTTTGTGAATTTCCTAAAGTCTTTTCCGACGATTTACCTGGTTTACCCCCTACTCGCGATATTGAATTCCGTATCGATTTAGTTCCCGGAGCTACTCCCGTTGCTAAAGCTCCTTATCGTCTCGCACCATCCGAAATGCGTGAGCTATCGAGACAAGTTCAAGAGCTTCTTGATAAAGGTTTCATACGCCCGAGCACTTCACCATGGGGCGCACCTGTCCTTTTTGTGAAAAAGAAGGATGGATCGTTCCGAATGTGCACTGATTATCGTGAACTTAACAAATTCACGATAAAGAATCGTTACCCTCTTCCTGGTATCGACGACTTATTTGATCAGCTTCAAGGTGCTACTTGTATTTCTAAGATCGATATTTGTTCCGGTTATCATCAGTTACGCGTATTAGAAGAAGTTATTCTGAAAACCGCCTTTCGTACTCGCTATGGCCATTTCGAATTTGTGGTCATGCCTTTTGGTCTAACCAATGCACCCGCGGTCTTCATGGATTTGATGAACCATGTGTGTAAAGCTTTCTTAGATCGTTTCATCGTTGTTTTCATCGATGATATCCTTATCTACTCGAAGTCGAGAGACGAATACGCGCGCCATCTCCGTTTAGTCCTCGAACTTCTTCAAGGTAATCACCTTTATGCTAAGTTCTCTAAACGTGAATCCTGGCTCGAAGAAGTCCAATTTCTCGGCCACATCGTTAATAGTCGAGGAATTCACGTCGACCCTGCAAAGATCGAAGCCGTCAAGAGTTGGATTACGCCGAAGAATGCATCTGAAATCCGTTCATTTCTTGGATTGGCGGGTTACTACCGTCGATTCATTGCCGACTTCTCGAAAATCGCCGTTCCGCTTACCGTCAGAAAGATAAACCTTTTGTTTGGGACTCTAAACAAGAGGAAGCTTTTCAAACGCTCAAGTGTATGCTATGCAACGCTCCTGTCCTTGCTTTACCCGACGGAAACGACGATTTCGTTGTTTATTGTGATGCCTCTAATCTTGGTCTTGGTTGTGTGCATATGCAACGAGACAAGGTTATCGCGTACGGGTCTCGACAACTCAAGATCCATGAGAAGAATTACACAACCCACGATCTCGAACTCGGTGCAGTTGTTTTTGCATTAAAGATATGGCGACACTACCTTTACGGTACCAAGTGTACGGTCTTCACCGACCATAAGAGCTTACAACATATCTTTAATCAAAAGGAACTAAACATGCGCCAATGCTGATGGGTTGAACTTCTCAACGATTACGATTGTGAGATACGCTACCATCCCGGCAAATCAAATGTCGTAGCCGATGCTCTAAGTCGACGAAACTATGTATACAGTGTTCGTGACTCTCAAGCCTTGAATGATCTCGAAATCATGATTCGCTCCGCTCAATTCGCTTGCTTTAATGAGAATACTTTGGAGGAAGAAATGAAATGTGATGCCGAAACTCAACTCGTTGTCAAACCTAACGGTATCTATTATTATCTCAATCGCATTTGGATTCCCAGCCGTGATAATCTTTGAAATCTGCTAATGACCGAAGCTCATAAATCTCGATACTCCATTCACCCCGGTGCCGACAAGATGTACCAGGACCTTCGCCCTAAGTACTGTTGGCCGGGCATGAAAAAGGATATCGCCGTGTACGTCTCAAAGTGCTTAACTTGTTCGAAAGTTAAAGCCGAACATCAAAGGCCCTCTGGGTTACTCGAACAACCCGAAATCCCAATGTGGAAATGGGAGAGTATAGCTATGGACTTATTACCAAACTCCCGCGTACTTCATCCGGTCACGATAGCATTTGGGTTATCGTTGATCGTCTTGCCAAATCTGCGCTCTTTATTGCTATACGAGAAGACTTTAAGGTCGAACGGTTAGCCCGAATCTACACCGACGAAGTTATATGTCGACACGGGACGCCTCGTGACATCATCTCTAACCGAGACGGTCGCTTTACCTCGCGTCTCTGGGAGACTTTTCAATCCGCTCTCGGTACTACTCTCAATCTCAGTACCGTTTTTCACCCTCAAACCGACAGTCAGACTGAGCGCACGATCCGCACCCTCGAAGACATGCTTCGTGCGTGCATCATAGATTTTGGTGGTAACTGGGATACGCATTTACCTTTAATCGAATTCTCGTACAATAATAGTTATCATACCAGCATTCAAATGGCTCCTTTTGAGGCACTGTATGGAAGAAAATGTCGATCGCCTATTGCATGGCACGAGATAGGAGAAGCACAAATCACCGGTCCTGAGCTAATTCAAGAAACGACGGACAAGATCCTCCAGATCAGGGACAATCTCTTGAAAGCTCGGAGTCGTCAAAAGAGTTATGCCGATAAACGCCGCAAGCCCCTGCAGTTCGAAGTGGGAGATCAGGTTCTCCTAAAAGTTGCACCATGGAAGGGAGTGGTCGGTTTCAGAAAGAAAGGAAAGCTAGCGCCTCGATATGTTGGTCCCTTTAAGATTCTGGAAAGAATCGGTAAAGTAGCCTATCGTCTCGAATTACCGGAGGAACTCAACAACGTACATTTGACTTTCCATGTCTCAAACCTTAAAACGTGCCTAGCCGAAGAAAATCTCCACGTACCTATCGAAGATCTGCAAATCAACGAGATTCTCCATTTCATGGAAAAGCCTGTGGAAATCATGGACCAAGAGACCAAGAAACTCCGACGCTCTCGCATCCCTATCGTGAAGGTCCGATGGGAAGGAAAACGCGGCGCCGAGTTCACTTGGGAACTGGAAAGTGACATGAGGGCCAAATACCCGCACCTCTTTGTTATAGCTACTACTTGAATTTCGGGACGAAATTCCCTAAAGTAGGGGAGACTATAACAACTCTGATTTCTCGTTGTTATCTTTTATTTTTGTTTTCCTAATTGTATTCCGAGATTCGACTTATAATAAAGTTTATGTAAATTAATTATGGTGTTTTACGTTATATCGCATCTAATCGCTTATTAAATCGCATCGCTTATCTCATCATATCGCAAAAACCAGTTAATTATATGGTTTTATGTTATCTATGTGTTATGTGTGTTAGTGGTTATGTTTACACTCGCTATCGCATCGCTCTCGCACTCTCGAATAGCTAAATCGCACTATCATATCCATTATAATGCTTAAAGCTTTAATTTAATGTTTAATATAACTAACTAATACGAACCGAGTCGCCAAACGAACTCTTAACGCGAAATAAACGAAGATAACCCAACATTTGGGTCAAGTTCGCTCGAACTTGGTGATACCAAGTTTGGCCGAACTTGACTGGCCAAACTTGGATTTTCCTTTTCTCCTCTAAGTTCGCTCGAACTTGTCTGAGCCTCTAAGGACTCAGCAAGTTCGGCCGAACTTGACTCTTTGTTCTCCAGATCTCACAAGTTCGCACGAACTTGCATGAAATTCATGCAATTTTGACCGAACTTGACTTCACCAGCTCTATTTCTTGCCTTTACCTATAAATACTCAGCCTCATTCTTTCATTTGAACTTGCTGCAAGTTCGCCCAGAGCTCTCAAACCCGAAACCCTCTGTTTTCTAAGTAAGAATCAACCCGATTTCAACTACAATAATGTTCAACAACGTTTTACAAATGTTTACAACGATTTTGCACAAGGCATTGCCTTCGTTTTTCATCAAATCTCTTCAATTTTACAAAATCTTGATCTTTTTCCATAAAACTTCTGTTTTTCACTCAGACCTATACCTAGATCTGAGTAAAACCTTTAAAGCTTTGATTTTTACACTATTTTCAGACTAATGACGTATGTTTCGTTCACTTTTGAGTGGAACGAGGCGGTGTCAAAGCTAAATCTCAGATCCGGAAGCACAAGGACGAAATTGTCGCTTTACACAAGCTCGACTAACCCGTACGAACCTTTAAGTTCGCCCGGATTAGCCCGAGTTTCTGTAAAATGGCCAAGTTCACTCCAAAAGACCTCTCCAGCCTAAGTTTTACTCAGTGGCTTAAGGTTGGAGGGACGGGCACTCGATTTCCTCAGCAAACGACATGAAAACGCAAGATTTTAGACCCGAAAACATCAAGTTCGCTCAAGAGTCACCAACTCCCTGGTCAAGTTCGACCGAACTTGGGTCATTTTCACCAAATTTTCCTTGCAAGTTCGCCCAAACTTGCCTAGTTCCTAAGAAACTATGCAAGTTCGCCCGAACTTGTCCTTTCAGTAAGATCTCCTTACAAGTTCGACCGAACTTGAGAAGATTCCTAAGAATCTTACCATGTTCGACCGAACTTGGCTCAAATCTCACCATACCCTTACAAGTTCGCTCGAACTTGTATGTTTACATACAAGTTCGGCCGAACTTGTTTACTGCCCAAAGAAAACTTAACCTTTTCAGCTTTTCGGAGACTGATGCACTTCCGTTCGCGTATGCAGGCTGATCCGGAGCTCTTCACGACTCTCATCAGATCCTCTAATCTTACCTAAACGCACCCACAGTGAGTATACTTGATCCATTTTCGCTTTAACGCACTTTTGGGTGTTACATACGTTCCTATATCAAAATCACTTCACAAATCAAACTGTTTATCACACGTGAATAACTGATTATATATGCTTAATACGTGATACTAGAAACATGTGACTAGGATTTATTTTCGTTAACTTGCCTCCTTAGCTAGTATGGTACTATAGTGTGGCTTACACCCGACGGGGTCTAGTTAGGATGGACGCGCAAGCCTTCTCAAGGTAGTTAGCATAAGAAATAAGCCTATGTTAATCTGTGTGAAATGTTTCGGTGTATCATGATATGTAGTTAGACTATTTCGCGAATGGTTTCTTTATTATGCTAGTATTACCAAACTCGTATGCTCACCTTTACTTAACTGTATTGACTTGTATTTTAACGTATGTAACAAGTTGAGGATTTATAGCTTGGATGCCTTGGATGTTGCATGCGTAGTTTAGTTTGTTTAGAATGGTTTGTAATAAAATCTAGGGGATATCGGATCAGATTATATGTTTAAGGGATTATTTGGAATTGTAATGGTTGTTTGAAGATTTTATGAGTTTGATAGTATGGGATATTAAATGTTGATTTTGTTTTTAAAATGATCGTTATGGAATCTCTTGATCAATCTGATTCGCATAGTGCCACTGCCCCGATGATTCCGCCATCAGTTGGGGTGTGACAAGTATTCTGCCTCACAAGTAGAGAGAGAGACCGTGGTTTGTTTCTAGCATTGCCACGTTACTAAACGAGTTTCGAAGAACTGGTAACCAGCCGTCGTAAACTTTGAATTCAGCTTGTCAACCCCAAAGTCAGAATCAGCATATCCCATCAGTTCGAAATTGTTGTTCTTTGGATACCACAAGCCGGTGCTTGGACATCCCGTCAGGTAACGGAATATTCTCTTCACTATCTGCATGTGAGATACTCTGGGACTGGACTGATATCCTGCGCAAAGACAGGTAGGATACATGATATCTGGGCTAGATGTCGTCAGATACATAAGAGATCCTATCATCGACCGATAGAGCGTATCATCCACTTTGGTTCCTGTTTCGTCGATGTAAATTTCGTGATTCAGCGCCAGAGGAGTCGAAAGCGGCTTCGAGCTATCCATTTCAAACTTCTTCAGAATATCATGAACATATTTAGTTTGATGAATGAATATGCCGTCTGGTAACTGATCAACTTGTAACCCGAGGAAGAATTTCATTTCGCCCATAGAAGACATCTCGAATTTCTTCTTCATGATCTTTTCGAACACTTTGCAAAGACTATCATCCGTTGAACCAAAGATGATATCATCCACATAGATTTGTACGATGATTAGATGACTTCCGACTTCCTTGGTAAACAATGTACTATCCACTGTACCTCTAATAAAGCTGTTTCCAATGAGATGTTGAGATAACGTCTCGTACCAAGCTCTCGGGGCTTGGTGTAATCCATATAAGGCTTTGTCTAGGAGATAAGCTTTGTTCTTGTTCAGCGGATCGACGAACCCCGGTGGTTGGCCGACGTACACTTGTTCGCGTAGTTTACCATAGAGAAATGCGGATTTCATATCTAACTGGTACACCTTAAAACCTTTCCAAGCGGTGAATGCAAGGAAAATGCGGATTGACTCTAAGCGTGCAACCGGTGCATAGACTTCCGTATAGTCAATTCCTTCTTGCTGGTGGAAACCCTTGACAACCAACCGAGCTTTGTTTCTAACGATCACTCCCCGATCATCCCTCTTACACTTGAAGACCCACTTCGTGTCTATCACTTTTTGCTTAGGTGGTAAGTCTACAAGTCTCCAAACTCCCAGTTTCTCAAACTGTAACAAATCTTCTTACATCGCTATAACCCAGTTTTCATCACCCAAAGCTTCATTCACAGTCTTCGGCTCGATTTGAGATATGAAACATGAATAATAGCAGTAATCTTAAGTTGGAGCCACTCGAGTATAGAAACAACTTAATGCTTTGTTGATCTGCTTCTCGTTCTCACACCAGTCTGTAACTCTCCAATAATATTTGTTGAAGGGTGATATGAATAAGATCACGGCATCTCCTCACTAGGAACATCAACCGTACTGTTCTGATTTGAAATATTCAGATCAACTATCAAATCAACTGCAGGAGTACTCGATGTTGCTTCATTTTGATTGCTCGGGCCAGCAGATTGATTCAACATGTTTGTTATCTGTAACACCCCTGCCCCTCGTTATCACCAATATTGTCCGCTTTGCCCCTGATGGATGGCCCATCCAGGAACTCACGGCTTTGTTTTTTTGTTGCCCTGGTGGAGACTTCCCAGGAGGTCACCCATCCTAGTACTACTCCCACTTGAGCACGCTTAACTGTGGAGTTCTCCTCTCATCCACTAGCATTAAGCCCAAAACGCGTTGGTGATTTTAGAGGTAGGGCATTACTTATGAACCAGGAATCTCTCCTGTCCACAGACGATGTTGGGAGGTATGCCATTAGGTGTTATAATCACCCCCCTAAGGGACTCATCGTCCTCGATGAGGTTTTGCCCCAACATGTAGGAGGTTGCCATTATCCTCGATGAGGTTTTTTGCCCCACATTTGGGAGGTTGCCATTAGGTGTTACAATCACCCCCCCTAAGGGACTCATCGTCCTCGATGAGGTTTTGCCCCAACATCCCGAACGGCACAGGAGTGGCTCTGATACCACTCTGTAACACCCCTGCCCGCAGCGGAAAGGTGATCGGGGCATGATTGGGTTATCATCAAAGCTCATGACATTTATTATAATGTTTCATATTTATTATTTCAATTTAAAAGAGATCATACAATCATATCAAACAAATACAACATGTTCTATTCATCCTTCTAAACTTCATTATTTTTCTTCTAAGGCAAATTCCTATGTTTTCCTGGCTTCATCCTGTTCACCTGTATCATATGTAAAAATGGTTTTTGGATCAACAAAAAGTTGGCGCATCAGGTTGATTCTCAGTTGAACATTTGATTTAATTGCTTCCCAGAACTCACAAAAAGATCAAGTGGCGGAGTGGTTATAAGTGTGTGAGTTAAGTCTTTGTGTATCCTTTGGCTGACCCGGGTTCGAAACCCGGCAGCAGAATTTTATTTTTAATTCGCTATTTTTAATACATTTTCAAAAATAAATTTTATATTCTAATATACTTATTAATTATGTATCGTTTAAAATTAATTTGGGCATTAAATACGCGACATAATTTTTAACTGATTGTTCGGTTGATAAACGAAGCGGGTTTGGTAAATCCGGTTTTTTGGCGGATGTTACATTATCTGCTTGGATCAGAGGAAGATTCTCCATCATCATCGAAAGTCAGAGCTTCATCAAAGTCGGAATTCTGATTCTGAGAAGTATTGGGCTCTGTTGTTGCATTTCCTGGTTCAGTGGAAACATTTGCTGGAGTTGTAGTAGGTGTTGCTTCTGCTTCAGAAACTTGTTCAACTAGAACACCACTAGTACTCGGACCTGCACCAGAAGATGAAGTACCAACAGTGGGTTGATTAACCACAAATGGCCTTAGAATTTGTTCTTGGTTTGCCGACTGTTGAAGATAATAAAGAGCTGCAAGTTAAAACCCTATTCAATGTGTAGCATGCTGCTGCAACCGCCTCACTCCAGAAGCTAACAGGAAGTTTAGAGTCTGTAAGCATTGTTCTTGTTGTTTTGATTAGAGTTATATTCTTCCTCTCAGCTATGCCATTTTGTTGTGGAGTGTAAGGTGCACTGAATTCGTGCAGAATTCCTTTGGCGTTGCAAAACTCTTTCATCTTGTTGTTCTTGAACTCCATGCCATTATTCTCCAAATACATCTGACAGGGAGATGATATAGATTTTCGAGCTTCTTGAAGAGAATCACCAGATTATCGAACGTTTCATCCTTGGACTCTTGTAAGAAAACCCATGAATATCGAGAATAATCATCTGTGACAACGAAAACGTACAGATCTCCAGATATACCTCGGACGTTCACCGGACTGAAAAGATCCATATGTAGTCGTTCAAGCGGCAACTTTATGGAGTTAAGAATCTTCTTAGGATGTGACTTTTTGATTTGCTTCCCTTTCTTACATTCAAGACAATGATTCGTCATGTGGAAGCTTCGAAGATTTACTCCTTCAACCAAGTCGTTGTGAACCAGAAAATTCAGTTTCCTCATATGTATATGCCCCATCTTTCTGTGCCATAGAATCGAATCCTTCTCCGTGGCTTTTGTGACAAAACATTGAGCCGACTTTGACGATGTTGTTGCAACACTCATGTCTAGTACGTAGAGATCGTTTTCGCGTGAAACGCGCATTAGAATCCACTCATCAGGAATCTTGAAGCCCGACTTTAGAATCATGCACTCCTTATCATTGAAATGAACAGTGAGCTTCTTATCGCAAATCTGTGATATACTAAGAAGATTGTTCTCTAGCTCGGCGATGTAATTCACTTGATCAAACGATACCACACCATTCGAAAGCTTTCCTTCAGCAACGATCCTACCTCCTTTATTTCCAGCAAAGCCTACATATCCTCCGTTAGTCGCTTTGATGTCAAAGAGTAGTGCTTTCATCCCGGTCATGTTCCTTGATGCTCCGCTATCAGGAATCCACTTCAATAATATGGATCTCTGGAGCCCCTACACACATTAACAATTCAGTTAAAAAGTGCGACCCAAGCCTTCTTGGTCTTGGGTTTGCGATAATAAACTTCATAATCATCCTCATAGTCACCATCTAAGACTTCATCAACATTTTCAAACTGAACTTTCTTCTTATCTTTTGAAAGTTTGATGGTTTCAGTTTTAAACTCAGATTCAGACACTTTGTAGTTACCAATCTTAACTGACTCAGACTTGGCAACTTCAGATGTTGTTGATTTCTTCTTTGCAACCCAAGATTGTGATTTAACTCTTGCTTTCTTTATGTAAAACCTTGAATCTTTGTTTTCATTCGATTTGGAAGTTTCACCTTGTTGGGATTGAACCCTATGAAAGGAACAGATGATACAAAGCCAAATAACACTATCCGAGCTTTGGTTAAACTATCAGAGGTTACAACCTCTGCTGTATGTACACTGCTTGCCCTAAAGACTGCTTTTCTATCATCTGACTTGACAAAGTTGCTAAGGTCTACCAGAGTTACAAGGATCAGAGGATAGAGATCAGAGCTTAGTCATTAGATAGATAATCAATGTAACAGTGCTAAGCACTGATGGTTAGTATTAGCAGTGTTTGTAGTTAGTTACATATAGTTTCCTGTCACTATAAACCCTGACGTCATCAAAGATGCTCAGTGGTTAGATAGTTTAGTATAAATAGGTAACTTGTGTAACAGTTTAACATGTCTATCAAAAGATCAACTTTTGCATATCATCTTCTCTGCATTTTCTTACTACCAAACTTCAATTGCAAAGGCTGAGGGGGAGTTTGTGAATCACATGCGCGTTTACCAACTTGAAAGCATGATGATGATGAAAACAAACGACAATTGCTTGTAGTAAAAGTTTCCATTTATTTCCGCTGCAAATCTCTTTTAAAACTCAATCATTTTCCATTTTTGAAACAAAAACTACAAGTAATTCAAACTCAGATCCTAACACACCTTTTTCAAAAGTCGAATTTTCAAACTTTGATACAGTTTTAGGTTTAACTTCGTTTTTAGATTCATTTCTTTTCAGAATTGTGATAGGTTTTACAATCTCTGGTTGCTTAAACTTCTCAACATCTGAATTTGTCTTTCTTCGATGATAGACAGGCTTTGATTTCGGACACTTGAGAGCAATGTGACCAACTTCATTGCGTTTAAAGCAAGTCCGATTATCATGAGAATGTCCACTAGTGGGTTTTGCTCCACCTGCAGATTTAGCCTTATCCCGAAGTTCTTTCTCCTTTTTGAACTCATCATTTGATTATTTTCCAATCAAATTTTCTTCCTGAACCGTACTAGTCCCATACACGAAAGCCATGTTTTTATCTTTATATTCACGGAATGATGACTTTTTCTTTTTCGGTTCATCCTCTACATCCAAACCCAACCCTGCTCTCTTATGTTTAGGAAAATCACCATCATTACTTCGGTAGTTGTTAAAAATCTTTTTGGGTTTAGAATAAAACTTCTTTTCATTTTTCTCCAAATCTTCTAATGATACTTCAACAAGTTTGAAAAATTTATCAAGCTGATCTTCTTTCACATTCCGAATCAGAAAGCTATCGTCGAAATATAGTCTATCTGATTCCTTAACTTTGTACATGACAATGTTAGGATCATCACTTAGGCTATCTTCCGATGATGTATCGTCATCTTCAGATTGTGATTCAGAATTGTTCGAACTCGAGTTGGTGCTCTCATAGCTGCCATCATCAGATTCATCTAAAACATTTTCAACAACATTTTTTACCACTGCTTCGCCATCGTCACTTGGGTAAGTTATATCAATGTTCTCAGACAACTCATTTTTCTTTTCAGTCAAAAGTTCAATGTTAAGCGCCTTTTCCATCCCTTCAGCTTTCTTGCGACAATATTTTTTGCACAAGGGTGGTGGACCATTGCTATAATCTCCACATTTCTTACCTTTTGCTTTCTTATCATCTCCTTCCGACGGAATCGTTGGAAGAATATGATCGATGACATAAGCATTCATGGTATAGCTTTTCAAAAGCTGTCTTACCCTTTTGGTTTCGATTTTCATATCTTGAAGTTATTGTTTTACTTCAGCAATGGTATTGATATAGACATTAATTGCTTTTTGTTTTTCCATTACTGTTGCTTTTAACATTCTTACAGTGTAAACTTGTTCAACATTGTTTTTATCAAGCCTGCTGTAATCATCTTTCATTTTATCATAAGCTTCTTTCATTGTGCGATAATCATATCTGAAATTGTTGTTATGCACATTGAGTTCACTTATGATTTGAGTCTTTTCAGCACATTGCAGACACAGCTCGGTACATTTCGTGCAAGGTTTCTCAATCTCAACGATTTGCACTTTAATAACTTCTTTTTCGACATCGTTTACCTCTAAACCTACCTTTTTCAAATTAGCCATCATCTCTTTGTTTGCGATCTCTGTGAGATTTTCCTCATTCATCTCTTTGGTCACATTGATAACTTCCTCAACCACAGGTTTCTCCTCAGCAACATGCTCCGAAGATGTTGTATCACCAAAACAACCTGCAAAACTAGAAGTCATGTTAGGAGAAAGAATACCCTGCATCATTGTATGATGATAGATTTCCTCCTCTTCTGCTTGTTGTAAGTATTCTTCTAGCATTGCGCTTTCCAAAGCTGCATCCTCAGAAGATGTGTCTTCCATGATTTCAGCCATTAAAGAAACTCCGGTCTTTTTGGCAATATATGAATTCCAGTCAAAACCATCATCTTCATTTGCAGCAACCATCACTTTTTCTGTGTTATTGGATGGTTTCTCTTGGATTTCGACTTGAGTTTTCTTTGGGAAAGGCTTGTATTGTAGTGACTTCTTGTAGTATTCACTGCCTCCTCCGAAAGAACTTTGATTGCCAGTTGCTTCTGGATTCTTGCATTCTCTTTTGAAATGCCCTTTTTGTCGGCATTTGAAGCAAGTAACTTTCGTCTTGTCGAAATCTAATTTGTTTCTTGAATTCCCAATGTCTCTGCCGGTTAGAGCAACAAATTTAGTAACCCTCCGAATAATCGAAGCTAAGGACCATTTGATGTCCATCAGCTCAAGCTCTTCTTCATCCACTTGATCATATCCTCTGCAGTCGTTTCTGGATTACCGATCTTTCCGGCCACTAAACTCTCAAAGGATCCAACACTGTGGCAAGTAGTGCCATATGTTGTTTGGCCACTTGTTCAGAAACAATGTTGTTTAGGTTGACAACAATGTTGCATTTGAACACATTTGGATCAGAATTTGATTGACTATTCTAATTAGATCCCGTGCTTGAATATGATGAATTCTGAGGACTCTGATCATATTTTGGATATGATTGAGTTTGGCTCTGTGTCAAATGATTCGAGGAATTCAGATTCGTGCTAAAAGCGGTTTGGATCTTTGAGCTTGAGATATTCTCTTGAGCTCCTGTCTTGTAGTAAAGCCCTACATCTTGAGCAACGTTTGAATTCTTTGACTAGACAATCTTTAACAACTCCATCCCGTGCCCCTCCAACTTATCAATAAAGGTGGATAACTTGAAGAATTCCCAGCTTGGACTTTCTTTGAGCACCATAAGATACACTGTCCATTCACCTTCAGGCAATGCGTCAGCCAATTTATCAATGTATTCTTCTTCCGTCTTCTCAAGACCATGTCTCCTCATAATCACTTTCAAATGACAAAAACACTCGATCATTTGTCTCATCGTTTCGCCTTTTATCATTGTGAATATGTCGAATTCTTTCATGATTAATGCCTTTTTGCTCTTGACCATTTCTGCACTTCCCTGATAATTCGCCTTTAGAGACTTCCAAAGATCTTGTGCAGTTTTGTACTCTGGTAATATCACTAAGATATCTTCCTTCACAAACTGCTGAATTAGACTGATCATTTTCTTTTCAGCAACGTACACATCTTTCTGTGCAGTAGAAAACTTGCTTATATCGATAACATTATCATTTTCATCTCTTGGCCATGTGTAGCCAGTCTCAACTGCTACCCAGCTGTGAAAGAATGTAGCCTGAACCGAGTTCATAAACTTTTCTTTCCACCCCTCGTATTCATCCATACACATGAGTTTCGGTGGCTTCACAGACGTACCCATCTCGTTATCAATGTTCACTTGATTCACCATTTGAGCATTCGATGCTGAAGCCGTCATAAACGCACTGTGAATATCTTCCATCGTGGAAAAAACTGACGAGAATCGCTAGAAACACGTTCACAAACTTCGTAAATTGATTAGCCCACTGACAAGTTCGGGCGAACTTGTGCAGTTTTGTTTCACACAAGTTCGGGTGAACTTGTGTTGAAGTTTTGAAAATTTCACCTTGATATAAGTTCGAGCGGACTTGTTAAGAATTTCAAGAGAACAAGCAAGTTCGGGCGAACTTGTATAGATTTTCAACAAAATTTAATCAAGTTCGGGCGAACTTGATAAAAATTGAGTGAAAATAAGCAAGTTCGAGCGGAATTATACTAAAAACCTTGAAAATTCAATCAAGTTCGGGCGAACTTGATGAAAATGTGAATTTTTCAGTCAAGTTCGAGCGAACTTGATCACAAGTTCGATCAACATGAGTTTGCAAAACATGGTTTATTCAACTTTTCGACATCAATTCATTTGAATTTGGTCTTGATACTTTCAAGGGTTTATCTTTAGTGTATTTTACGTGACATATTCAAAATTTAGCAAATTTTATCCGTAGGTTCATTGTTTTCCATGAAAAAGTTAAGAAAAATGGTAGAAATGAGTAGAATAAGAGTAGATTTTTCAATGATTTCACCAATTCAGGTATCCGTGGCTCTGATACCACTTGTTAGATCGCTCCTTGATTAGCACAGGAACCTAATTCGTTATCTAATGTTCATATAGGCGGAAACTATGTGACATGTTAATCAAATATGTAAAGATTACTCGTTAAACTGTTGTTTATTGATCACTAAGTCAAAATACATGTAAGATCCGGATCGGACAGAGTTTCGCCTCTGTTGTGACAAAGTTGCAAAAGTTACAAATGAGATTCTAGAGGCTAGTATTTATAGACAAGCAAGTTCGCTTGGGGGTTTACAAGTTCGGGCGAACTTGTTGAACAAGTTTGGCCGAACTTGTTCCCATCTCAAGCTTCTGGGCGAACTTGACTTGCTATTTGTCACACCCCGACCCGCAGCGGATAAGGTGATCGGGGCATGATTGGGTTATCATCAAAGCTCATGACATTTATTAAACGTTTCATATTCATTAATACAATTTAAATGGAAATTTACAATGATTGCTACAACATGATCTAACTACAATCTAAACTTCTTTGTTCTCTTCTAAGGCATATCCTATGTTTTCCTTGCTTCAGCCTGTTCACCTGTATCATGTGTAAAAAGGTTTTTGGATCAACATAATGTTGGCGAGTGAATCCTATGGAAAACATTTGAACAATTTATTTAAATTGATTATGAAATATGTGCACAACCAAACATGAGTAAAATTAGATGTAACTTGATCAACAATCATAAGATGTTAAATGAAACACTCATGAACAATAATGGTACAAATAAAGGCACGCGATGCTCAACTCGTCTCTCACGAGGAACTGAGGGGCCTAATGAATGACTTGCATAAACATGATAATATGAATAACACAACTACAAACAATATAAACTCAATGATACACACATGAGCAATAATGAATTTGATGTGAAGCACGCGATGTTCTACTCGTCTCCCACGAGGAACTGATGGGCTTAATGTATGAGTTTCATGTAATTTGACAAAAGGAATATAAGTAAATCACAACAATAGAAACAATCTAAGTTTAAGTCATGATGTGGTATGGCACAAGTTTAAATAAATAAATTAATTAATTTCATAACACATGACACACCCCAAAACGTGTAATTTAAAAGGGGGAATTGTAAGATTCACTCACAGTGGGTGCGTTCGGTTGATGACGTTGAATGCACGCGAAGTGGTTTTAACCACGAGTGAGGTTTAACCTAGATAAATCGCATTATGGTTTGGTAAGTAAACGGATTTTATTAAACTATCTTAGTAGGATTGTTGGGTGTATTTTTGTGAATTTGAGGCTATTTTCTAATCTTAAAAATGTTATTTTTAAGTATTTATAATTGATTTTTAATTAAAATAATTAAATAAAAATAATAAAAAAAATTATTTTATTTTTGCTACAGTGACTTTGACCTGTTGACTTTGACTGGCGTTGACCGGTTCGAGGCATATTGTTGTGCGCTGGGTGAGGCTCGAACCCGAGACCTCCCGTACGCGTGCACGCAGCTCTACCAACTGAGCTACGTGTCTAACCCGTTATATATCCGATTTTAATTACATATATACATTAATTAGAATTAAACAGAAATCCTTTTTATTTTAAAAACAGTTTAAACGAACCGGCCTTGCACTCCACAGGTCTCGAACCCGGGACCTGTGGGTTAATCTAACACACAGTCCACCGCTGGACTGTGTGTTTAACATGTTATATATTTCCACTTTTATTATACTTAAATACAAATTATCCGTTTTCATTTCTGACTCTATTTAAAAAGTTAATAATTGTCCGAGTCGATATAAGTGACCGGACTCGAACTTGTGACCAGTGATATAAACAAACACACAGTCCACCGCTGGACTGTGTGTCTAACTTGGTTATTATTCCGGTTATCAATATACTTAACATATATCTAAGGCGGCTCCGGTTCAGTAAACAAAAACAATGGTTTTTATTAAGGCAGCGTGTATGAGACGGGAATCGAACTCGAGACCTTTGCATTATTAACGTTTTATGTGCACACAGTCCACCGCTGGACTGTGTGTCTAACCCGATTAATTTCATGATTTATATTATACTTATATGATAACAAAACATCGTCTTCTTCACTGCAAAATAACCAGAAATCGGAAAATCGGCTGGTTCAAAGTTTTATCGATTTATTAGTGTTTTACAGTTGATTAAGGTGAGATAGTTGTGAAAAAGGAAAAGAAATTTGGCGGAGAATTATACCGACTGGATCCTCTGTTTTCCGGCAGAACTCCGGCGACAGGATTCAACTCCGGCGTCAGGTGTCTTGCAGCAGCAAGTCTCCGAAAAGCTTGGAAAGAGTATGGGTATCTCCGGTATAAGCTTCAGAGGTTCAGAAAAGCTCGGCAATGGGGAAACCGGTTTTCCGACGACGAACAGGTTTATTCCGGCGAGTGGAATTACGCCGTGAAAAGATGTGATTTTGAGCGAAAGTGTTTGTCGTGGGTTGTGGGTGAACTTATAGTGCAAATCGTTGAAGAATCTGGTCTGAATTCCGACTGTATTCGTTTATTTAAAATTTCCGGCGGTTTTGAAAAGTGTCGCGGACTTCAAACATCGGTTATAACCGATATCTGGTTAATGGTTTACGTTATAACGTAAATCGTAGTTAAGACTCGCGAGTTTACCGGGATTCCGACGACTGAACTGATTTGGGCGTCGGTTTTGAATTCGTAACGACACTTTAACAATTAAATGATTCTATTATATCACAAACAAAGTCCGCGGCGCAGTGGTTTATGTGTTGAGAGATAAGTCACTGCTGATTCGGTACAGACCCGGGTTCGAAACCCGGCAGATGCAAATCATTTTTATTTTGCGATTTTTGACAGTTTTTCAAAAACTAATTATATATTCTTGTATAATAATTGATTACGGATCGTTTAAAAATATTTTGGGCATTTAATTCGCAAGGAAAATTTTGACTGACTGTTCGGTTGATAAACGGAGCGGGTTTGGTAAATCCGTTTTTGACGGATGTTACACTATTTACATAAATACGACATTCTAGCATAATCTAATTCAATCTAAACAGACTCGATCCAAGACTAAGACATAGACATTATGTACTAACAACATTAGTAACATCAAACGGCCCAACCCATCTGGACTGTAATTTTCCAGGAAATAACTTAAGTTTAGATGAGAATAACAAAACCTTTTGACCTACAGTGAACGTTTTTCGCGTGTTTGCCCTATCATGAAATGCTTTGGTTTTGTCTTTGTAAATTCGGGAGTTCTCATAAGCATCGTTACGAATTTCTTCTAACTCTTGAAGTTGCAACTTAAGATGAACTCCTGCTTCGTCCATCTTCATATTGAATTGTTTGACGGCACATAATGATTTGTGCTCTAATTCAACAGGAAGATGACAAGCTTTTCCAAATACAAGGCGATAGTGTAACATTTGTAAAAATCGGGTCTTCAAAACCCGCTCCGTTTTGTAATCAAGTACCAAGTTATAAAGTTGCATTAATTATTTATGATTATTTTGAGTTAAAACGATACATAATTAATAAATAAACTAAACTATAAAAATTATATTTGATAAAAAGTTAAAATAAAATAAATAAAAAAATATTTGAAGCTGCCGGGACTCGAACCCGGGTCAGCCGAGTCGCTGCAACAATTTAACATTCATTCCCTAAACCACTCCGCCACAATGTGTTTTCTGTTAACTCTAGGAAAACAAATGGAAGTTATACACAAACTCAGTTTAACTGATGGTGTCATCTGAAAAACGGTAATCGGCAAACCAATCGTCAAATCGATTGTTTACCTCACACATTCAGTTATAACCGATGCACGACGGTTTTCTAATCAATCGGAAATTGATTAAACTTAAAGACTCATCATTGTTGATTTTTAAAACCGAAAAAGAACATCAAGTTCTGAATAACTCAAACTCCAGACACTCTCGCGATTCAGAGATATCATACCAATACTCCAATTCCTTTTCGTCGCATTTTCAGAACATCTGAGCACCTAAAACAGTTCGCCGGAATTCTCTGCAAAAGTCGCCGGAAAACCGTATTCAACACAAACCGGTAAAATACTTCTACTTTACGATTTCAATCTATTGTTAGAACTTTACTAACATTAACCCATCGCTCAAAACCAACCACAGACGACATTACTGGACTTTCTGTGTTCGCCGGAAAATTTCTGGAATTGCCGGAAACTCGTTAATTACCGGTACGCACATTCCAACGTACTGATAATCAATATTCACTGGTTCAATTTCATATCTAATCCCTTGAACCTGTTAATAGATTCTCTCAGCCGAAGGTTCAAAAACATAGCCGACAAGTTTCGCCAGACTCTCTGAAGAAGACAACCTGTTCGGTATCTTCTTTCCCCAAACTGTTCGGTTTAATGCATTCAAGCTAGACATCATGTTTATTAACTAGATTAATCACGAATCGGTTGTTTGATTGAGGTCTGTGTTCGTAATGAAGAAGATGAGTTCAGTAATGACATAAGAGTAATTAAAATCAGGATTATAAACGGGTTAGACACACAGTCCAGCGGTGGACTGTGTGCAAACAAAAACTATACACGTCCTGAGTTCGATCCCTGCTATACGCACGCCTTATGTAATAACATGCCTTTTTGATCAAGAACTAAACCGGGTTAAATCAGATAGTTGTTAAGTATAATATAAACCTGGATAATAACCGGGTTAGACACACAGTCCAGCGGTGGACTGTGTGCAATATGAACTACACGTCGCGCGTTCGAAACTCGTCACGAGCACCGGTCCAATTGAATTAAAACGTTTTTGCAAATAAAGGAATTTTCGGTTAATTCGAATAAGTGTATAAATATAATTAAAAACGAGTTTATTTCGGGTTAGACACGTAGCTCAGTTGGTAGAGCTGCGTGCACGTGAACGGGAGGTCGCCGGTTCGAATCCCACCCGGCGCAGGTTTATTCGCTGACCGAACCGGTCAACGGTCAACGGTCAACGCTTAAAAAAAATAATATTTTTTTTATATTTTTATTTATTTAATTTAATTTAAAAATCAGTTAAAAATACTTAAAATAACATTTTTAAAGATAGAAAATAGCCATAAACTCACAAAAATATATCTAAAAATTTCATTAAAATCCTTAATAAAATCCATCCATCTAATATATTTTTTCCATTATTATTTAGGTTAGTATTCCTCGTCGACTCGCTCATCTAAATCGTGCGCATCTCACCATCTCCAATTCAACGCACCCAATGTGAGTGAATCTTACAAATTCCCCATTTTAATCACGTTTTGGGGTGTATCATGTGTCTTTGTTTATATTCATATTATAACTAAACCATTGTGCATACATCATATCATGAACATGTGTATTTAAGTTTGTTGCTGTTAAGTAGTTATTATTGGATGCAATTTATTATTTCAGTACATGCAATTGCCGAGGCCGCCGCTCCCCATTTATGAGTGTTGAGCTTGTTCCCCATTTTATTATGCGGTTGAACCTGGCGTGCCCGCATACGATCGACTCCGTTTGATTGAGCCTTGATCGCACAGTTCATTTTACATTTTCAGTACATGCAATATGATCGGCTCCGTTTGATTGAGCCTTGATCGCACAGTTCATTTTACATTTTCAGTACATGCAATACGATCGGCTCCGTTTGATTGAGCCTTGATCGCACAGTTCATTTATGTTAGTTATCGTATGATATTGGTATATTCATTTATGCTAGCAAGTGTTATTGTATGTTATAATTGTAACTGCTATTTGCCAATGCTTGATTATTTACATTTGCTCATTTATGATTATGCACAATATTTCATTGATAAACTAACCATAAAATCATTATTAAATGTTTATCTAATAAGGTTCACTCGCCAACTTATGTTGACCCAAAAACTCCCATTTTACACATGATACAGGTGAACCAGCAGCAGCTAGGAACACATAGGACCTGGATTAGAAGAATAAAATGATTTAGTATTGGGATTGTTATGTTTGGTTATTTTCCCTTGTATTGAATGAACATGTTTGGATGTTTGAAAATGTAACTTTGACTTTATTAATTATGAAACATAATAGTAAATGTCATGTGCTTTGGTGATAACCCAATTATGCCCCGACTCTTATTTCCGCTGCGGGTCGGGGTGTGACAGATAGGGTGACATACCTATTGGTGTTTTGTAAGAAGTGCGGTATGCCCACAGTGCGTCCTCCAGTCATAGACTCCAATCCTTTCAGTTTGGATTTACTGTCTTTTCTAGGATTGATTTGATTTCTCGATTTGATACCTCTGCTTGTCCATTTGTTTGTGGATGGTACGCTGTAGAAATGCGATGTGTAACCCCATATTTCTTGAAAATAGCTTCGATCGTTCGGTTACAAAAATGTGTTCCTCTATCACTGATAAATGCTTTTGGCATCCCAAATCTTCTAAACATGTTAGATTTGATAAAATCTGCAACAACTCTAGCATCGTTAGTCTTTGTGGCCTTTGCTTCTACCCATTTAGAAATATAGTCCACTGCCAAAAGTATGTAAGTGTTACCAAATGAAGATGGGAAGGGGCCCATAAAGTCCATGCCCCACACATCAAAAATTTCACACACCAAGATGGGCGTGAGAGGCATTTGATCTTTTGATCTTAAATTCCCAGTCTTTTGACACTTTTCACAAGACTTGCAAAACATATATGCATCCAAAAATATACTAGGCCAATAAAAACCAGATTTAAGTACCTTATGCGCTGTACGTTTTGGACCAAAGTGTCCTCTAGTGGCAAAAATCTAAAATAGAAGATACCTCGCTCATGTCGACGCATATTCTGATTACTTGATCAGTACCATATTTCCAAAGGTATGGCTCCTCCCAAACATAATATCTCGACTCCTTCTTGATTTTCTCTCTCTGAGCACGAGACAAATCGAAAGGGAAAGAAACCGTGATCAGGTAATTGACGATGTCAGCATACCATGCTGTGGCCAATTGAGCAGCAAACAAATTCTCATCGGGAAATGAGTCATTTAAAGGAATTGGCTCCTCATTGTTGATGATCCTACTTAAGTGATCTGCTACAAGATTCTGCTTTCCACTTTTGTCTCTGATTTCCAAATCGAATTCTTGTAGTAAAAGTACCCACCGAATGAGTCTCGGTTTTGCATCTTTTTTTGTCATGAGATATCTTATAGCTGCATGATCAGAATAAACAATTACTTTAGTACCTAATAAGTATTGTCTAAACTTTTCTAGAGCAAAGACAATAGCTAAAAGCTCCTTTTCGGTGGTCGAGTAATTGCGTTGAGCTGGGTCAAGGATTTTTTAAGCATAGTAGATCACATGTGGCACTTTGTCCTTCCTTTGACCTAGCACTGCTTCTACTGCATGATTGCTTGCATCACACATGACTTCAAATGGTAGACCCCAATCTGGTGGTTGGATTATAGGCACGATGATTAACAGATTCTTCAGAGTGTCAAAGGCTTGCTTGCATTCTTCAGAGAACACGAACTCGACATCTTTTTGCAAGAGTTCACACACTGGTCGACTTATCTTGGAAAAATCTTTGAAAAACCTTCGGTAGAATCCTGCATGGTCAAGAAAAGAGCGCACTTCGCGGACACTATTAGCGTAAGTTAGAGACTTAATTATATCACTTTTTTCTTTGTCTACCTCAAGACCTTTTGAAGAAACAACGTGACCTAAAATGATGCCTTGATTAACCATAAAATGACATTTTTCATAGTTTAAAACAAGGTTTGTTTCAATGCATCTTTTTAGAATTTTTGTCAGGTTTCTTAAGCATTCATTAAAAGAATACCATAAACCGTAAAATCATCCATGAACACTTCAATAATTTCCTCAACATAATCTGAAAATATGCTTACCATGCACCTTGGAAAGGTGGCAGGTGCATTGCAAAGACCGAATGGCATATGCCGGTATGCAAATGTGCCAAAGGGGCACGTGAATGTAGTTTTTTCTTGGTCTTCCAGCGCAACAGGTATTTAGTGGAAACCAGAATATCCGTCTAAGCAACAGTAACGAGTCTTACCTGCTAATCTTTCCAGCATTTGATCAATGAATGGTAATGTTGATGCATTTTGTGTTCGTCACTTGTCGAATAGGCTAGATTGAGCGTCTGTTGAATATTGTATAGGTTAGAATTGAACACACGACAAAAATATGGAGCGTATAGTGAATTTGGGAACAAGTTTGCCCGAACTTGTCCATGCACACTCCGGGCGAACTTGTTACCCAATATATAGGTGTGTTGTTCATTTGTCATTTAAGTTTTTGGATTTCCTACGGGGAGATGCTGCCGGATTCTCTCCAGGAACTCCGGCAGCTGGACTTAAAGATGTATACTCTTTCGGTATGATGAAGACTTCCGCTGCATTCTGTTTCTACTCCATTCTTAATAACATTCTACCGAAACTGTTATATACGTTTATGCACTAACGTCCGTCTAGAACCGCCTGATCCATGAACCTTCCATTTGTAACATTTGTAGAAAAACGGGTTTTCCCAACCCGCTTCGTATGTAATCGGATATCATGTTATAAAAATTTCGTTGCGTATTTATGACTTATTATAATTTTAAACGATACATCATTAATAAACAAATTTGAATTTATAAGCTATAATTGTCAGAAAGTAAAAATAAAATAAATAAAAAGAAAAACAGGCTGCCGGGATTCGAACCCGGGTCAGCCGGGAAGCCTAGCAACTTAACTCACACACATCCAACCACTCCGCCACATGATGTCTTTGTGAATTCTAGGAAACAATTAAAACATAACTTCAACCATGAATCAATCTGTTTGCGCCAAACTGAAACCGTTATCGGCTATCAAACGTCCAAGGACTGTTGAGTGCTCGCGGATTCTTGATTATAACCGATAAACCGACATTCTTAATCAATTCAGTCGTTAATGAACTTGAATTCATGTGATGTTCGGTTTTTATAACCGAAAACATTCACTTCCTGATTTACTTCAACAAAATCATCATCTCGCGACTCAGTAACATTCACAGAACCTCTAATTTCACTTTTACTCAAATTTCGGATCGTCGGAATCGCTTTTTGAACTCGTCGGACTTTCGCCGGAAAACCGTGTCTTCCATCAAAACGGTAAGTTTCTCAATTCTTCCATCTTCTATCAGTTGTTAGGCTTTTGCTAACTCAAACCCTTCAATCAGAATCAGTTCCAGGCGACGATATCGGATAATCAGCACTCGCCGGAAAACTTCTGAAAATTCCTAGATTGCGCTGTGAAACGGTATAATCTTTTAAACCTTCTGATAACTCTTGTTTAGTACTTCAATTCCACATCTAGCTAATCAAAACTGTTAATTGGTCCGCTCAGACGAAGTTCATAAAAACAGAGCCGACGACTTCGCCGGAGTTCTGAGAAAGATCACTTTTCCGGTATGTTCGTTCCCAAAACCTTCCCTGTCCATTTCATTTTAATCAATTATATGTTTGTCAATCGAATATAACTAGAACAGTTGAATAATCATTGTCTGTATCTTGACGAAGAAGATGAAGTTGAACTATTGTATAAGTATAATTAAAACGAGATATTAAACCGGGTTAGACACACAGTCCAGCGGTGGACTGTGTGCAAACATTTATCACACGTCGCGAGTTCGATCCTTGACGCAATCTCATTCTCAGTAATAAAGATGTTTCCTTTTTAACTGAACCGGATCAACTCACAGAGAGATGTTAAGTTTAATAAAAATCAGTATATTAACCAGGTTAGAGACACAGTCCAGCGGTGGACTGTGTGCAACACTAAACCACAGGTCCCGGGTTCGAGACCTGTTACGCACGCTGGTTCGATGATTAAAATCCTTTTTAAAAATAAATGAATTTTGACTAAATTAAAATAGTATATAAATATAATTAAAAACAGAAATATTTCGGGTTAGATACGTAGCTCAGTTGGTAGAGCTGCGTGCACGCGTACGGGAGGTCACAAGTTCGAACCTCACTCAGTGCAACAATATAAACGACCGAACCGGTCAACAAGTCAACAAGTCAACAGTCATGGTCAACGGTCAAAGTCAAAAAAAGTCAACATTTTTTTATATTTTTATTTATTTATTTAATTTAAAAATCAATTAAAAATACTTAAAAATAATGTTTTTAAAGTTAGAAAATAGCCTGAAACTCACAAAAATATATCTAAAAATCCTATTAAAATAATTAATAAAATTCACTTATTTACCATACCTTTCGTTATTATTTAGGTTAGTTAATCCTCGTCGATCAACCCTCTAAACTCGTGCGCATTCATCATCTTCAACCAAACGCACCCAATGTGAGTGAATCTCTACAAATTCCCCGTTTTAATCACGTTTTTGGGGTGTATCATGTGTCTTATCATTATTTACATTTAAACAATTGTGCATCCATCATGTCCAAGATCAAATGTGTATTCAATATGTATCAACTGTTTGTGTGGTTATTGTTTAGATTAAATTTATCATTTTCAGTACATACATTATCATAGGCCGCCGCTCCCCATTACATATGAGCGTTGAGCTGTTCCCCATTACCTATGAGCGTGAACGAGGCGTTGCCAACATACGATCGGCTCCGTTTGATTGAGCCTTGATCGCACAGACATTTATCATAGGTCGTCCGTTCCCATTACCTATGAGCGTGAACGTGACGTTGCCAACATATACAGTATCATTCATGTTATATATTCATGCAAGTTGGTTTGTTATTGTATGTTATTGTTTGTTATTATTATTGTTATTGTATGTTATTCACGTTTGCTCACATATGATTATTGCACAATTTTCCATAATAAATATAATAAGAAATCAATAATAAATGTTTTTCTAACAAGGTTCACTCGCCAACTTATGTTGACCCAAAAACCCCCATTTTCACACATGATACAGGTGATCCAGCTGCAGCAAGAAACATATAAGATGACTTAGAAGAATAAACCGGTTTAGACTTTGGATTGTTTAGTTGATTATCTTTCTTTGTAATTGTATGAACATGTTTGGAATATTGAGGATGTAATTTTGAATTTAATAAATATGAAACATATTAGTAAATATCATGAGCTTTGGTGATAACCCAATTTGCCCCGACTCTTATTCCACTACGGGTCGGGGTGTGACAGATTGGTATCAGAGCCATGACTATAGGGATATAGGATAGGTTATTAGACCCTTAGAGCCTATACTATAGTTGATTAGAATTTTTAAAAAAAAATTTGTGTTACATGCAAAATTCATGATGTTTATATGTTTTATGTTTCATGTTACATTCAATGTTATGCAAGCATGTTCAAAAGTACATATTATTATACAATGCCTATCATGAATCATATTCTCATAACATATCATATCCATGAGAGCACACACCACATCATTTCCATGATTTTTTTTGCAATGATTTTTGTATTTTCAAATCACATCAAAGTGAGTTCTCATGACGGGCATGTAGTAACTGGAAGGGTACAAGTACCGGTAGTCGGAACGTCCTGTCTAGGCTTGGCATTCGTATAAATCCAAAATAAAGGACCAGTTTGACTACCTGGGGACTAACGATGAGAGTACGAAGGACCTATTAGGCCAAAGCATGCTATACCAAACGTCGTGTGAGCTAACCCCACTTTGAGTTGTCATTGTGTCTACACCTGGACACCTTCCGACCATACATCTCGTGAACATATTTCATGGTTTTCATTCGGGTGATGCGAGTGTTAAACCGCCAATACCAATGTGAATCCTACTAAGCCAATAGTCATGGGGGCCCACATGACTATACAGGTGAAAGTATGGGGGACATTTGAGGCCCAACATGAGCAAACCCAAGACATCCTACGGATGTAGTTGCATTATTGATGTTTATGTTATTTTTATTTTTTTAAGACACATGACACCTAAAAAGACTCCATAAACTCACAATCTTCTTGTGTATATTCCTGTAGATGTCGACTAGGCAACAACGAGGGGGTAGAAGGTCAGGAAGGTCAAACGAACGCTTGGCCACCCAAATTGCAAAACAAATGGCCGCGGTGCTTCCTGACATTGTAGTTCAAGTCCAACAAGCTCTCGCCGCAAATCCCATCAATCCTCCCCAGCAAGAAGACCAGAACATCGGCAACCCTCCTTCCAAAAAGTGCTCATATAAACATTTCAAGTCTTGCGATCCTCCGAAATTTATAGGGACCGAAGGTGTCACAGCTCTCCTCCACTGGTTTGAGGAAATGGAAAACACATTCCTCAACTGCGATTGTCCCGATGATCGCAAGGTACGTTACGCAACCGGGAGGCTATTTGCAGTAGCTCTTACCTGGTGGAATACTGAAAAGGGTAAGAGAGGAATCAAAGATGCAATGGCCTTAACGTGGGAGGAGTTAAGGGAAATCATGACGAGACGCTTCTGTCCTAGAAGCGAGATCAAAAAGTTAGAGGATGAATTTCATTCGTTGAAGCAAAAGGAGGGAGATCATACTTCCTACAACAAGAGGTTTTTAGAGTTGAACCAAATGGTCCCTAACATGTTCACCCCAGTTTACCGCTTAGTCGAACACTATATTCGAGGTCTCCCCTCAAAAATTCAAGACTCAGTTCTAAGCACTTCGCCTGCGACACTTGAAGCCGCAATGGAACTAGCTACCGAACTTACCGAAAATCGCATTCGAAACGGTAAATTCAATGAGGAGAAAAAGAAAGCCCCCATTGAGGCTCAAACTTCAAACCATTCTGGCTCCTCTTCGAAGTTTACTGGTAAAAGGAACCGAAACACCAGAAACTTTGCTGTCACACAAACAAATTTCCATATCCCTGCTGCACCCATCACTCAAGTAGCCCCCTCACCTGCGCCACATAAAAGGCCATACTCCGGCCCATACCCAAAATGCAACCGTTGCCAATACCATCACTTTCCTGATCATCCCTGCCAGCATTGCACCGGCTGTGGTCGCGCAGGTCACACCATACAAACCTGTCGCGTACCTCAGCGAACGAACCGCCATCAGCCCTCAACCCAAGCCCACCATCAGATAGTGGGTCAAGCCCAACAACCTTTACTACTACCACCTACCCAACATGTAGCCCAATCCTACTACCAACCCAACTATCCCATGATACAACCTATGCGGGCTTGTTACAACTGTGGAGACCCAAACCACTTTAGAAACACTTGTCCACGCTTGGTGAACATCATTCATGCCCAAGCTCAAGCAAATCCGGTGAACCAAGCTAACCAAGCTCCACCACCTGCAAGAGGAAGAGCTTACAACATCAACGCCAATCCTGTTGAAAATAGTAACGGCTCAAACGAATCACCCAGCTAGTTTTCCCCACCAAGAATCAAGACTCAACTCCGATCGTCTAGTTCTAATGTTTTCTTTATGTTATCTCAATCTTTCCGTATCCCAGTTGTAAAATTGGGAGTTTATGTATCCAAGAATTTTAATGCGAATTGATATTACAGTTTTGTTTTATACTCATTGATTTAACATTCATATCATCATACATCTCGACGTATCTCAATCTCATCACTTAAAGAAGTTGGGTTGTGTCTCACTTTTACATAAACTGACCCCTTCATCATAACAAATGAGAGAGGTATTGTCATCATTCAGTCATGTATCCTTTCAGAATTGAGACTCAAGCTTTGGTTGTTGTGTTTGTTTATGTTTTAGAGTCACATAGAACGGATCATGATTCACTGATAAAGCCAACGAAAATTTGACAAGAATATGGTGGATACACCGGTGGTACATCCTATATATAAGTATTCTTGGCAAAGAATCAAAAGCATTACCAGGAGGTTATGAGAAGTTCCATGTAGGTTTAAATATCGTTATGGTTGAAGTTTTTGTTTTATGATACATACTTTATCATGTCAAACGTATCAATTCCCTCAAAACTATTATGCATAAAATCATAACCGATATCAAAGATCAAATTCGAGAAGCCCAACATGTTTCAGTAACGGAAAACGACGTACGCAAGGAGCTGTCTTATGGAGCTGAACTTAAATCGAAACTAAATCCGACGGTATTCTGTACTGTCTAGATCGCATATGGATTCCTGACCACAATAACCTTCGTGATTTCCTTATGAATGAGGCGCACAAAACACGATACTCTATACACCCAGTAGCCGACAAGATGTATCAAGACCTTCGATACACCTACTGGTGTCCTGGAATGAAAAAGGATATTGTTGTTTTTGTTTCCAAGTGCCTTACATGTTCCAAGGTAAAAGCTGAACATCAAAGACCCTCAGGACTTCTGGTCCAACCTGAAATACCTGTATGGAAGTGGGAAAACATAACCATGGACTTCATTACCGGGTTACCTCGCACTTCTGGTGGGTATGACACTATATGGGTAATCATTGATCGTCTTACAAAATCAGCTCACTTTATTCCGATCCGCGAAGATTCCAAGAACGAGAAGTTAGCTCGTATCTACATCAGCGAAATCGTAAGCCGTCATGGTGTACCGTTAAGCATTATTTCAGATCGTGATGGTCGTTTCACTTCACGAACATGGCAAGCCGTACAAGCTGCTTTGGGTACACGATTAGACCTCAGTACCGCTTATCATCCTCAAACTGATGGACAATCTGAACGCACCATTCAAACTCTTGAAGATATGCTTCGAGCATGTGTCATAGATTTCAAGGGAAATTGGGATGCTCATCTACCATTAGTTGAATTTTCGTACAACAACAGCTATCATTCAAGTATCGGCATGGCACCTTTCGAAGCTTTATATGGTCGTAAGTGCTGATCTCCAGTATGTTGGCACGAGATTGGGGAAGCTCAAATCACCGGTCCAGAATTGATTCAAGAAACCACAGACAAGATCCATCAAATTCGAAACAATCTTCTAGCGGCTCAAAGTCGTCAAAAGAGTTATGCAGATAAACGACGGAAGCCTTTGGAGTTTAACATTGGTGATCATGTACTTTTAAAAGTATCACCGTGGAAGGGAGTAGTTCGTTTTGGCCAGAAGGGTAAGCTAGCACCATGCTACGTAGGACCTTTCAAGATACTCGAAAGAGTAGGACCTGTAGCATACAAACTTGATCTACCAGAAGAACTCAACAGAATTCACACCACATTCCACGTATCAAACTTGAAGAAGTGCCTCGCCGATGAAAACCTCCATATTCCCCTGGAAGATATTCAGATCGATGAATCTATGCACTTCATTGAAAGACCAGTAGAGATTATGGGCTTCGGAGAAAAACGTTTAAGACGGAGTCGTATTCCAATTGTTAGGGTACGCTGGGAGTCGAAACGGGGACCTGAGTTTACTTGGGAACGTGAAGACTCAATGCGCGAAAAATACCCGCAACTTTTTCCTGTTACCGCTACTACTTAAATTTCGGGACGAAATTTCTAAAAGTAGGGGATACTGTAACATTTGTCGAAAAACGGGTTTTTCAAACCCGCTTCGTTTGTAGTCGGATATCAAGTTATAAAAATTTCGTTGCGTAGTTATGACTTATTATAATTTTAAACGATACATAATTAATAAACAAATTTGAATTTATAAGCTATAATTGTTAGAAAGTAAAAATAAAATAAATAAAAAGAAAAACAGGCTGCCGGGATTCGAACCGGGTCAGCCGGGAAGCCTAGCAACTTAACTCACACACATCCAACCACTCTGCCACATGATGTCTTTGTGAATTCTAGGAAACAATTAAAACATAACTTCAACCATGAATCAATCTGTTTGCGCCAAACTGAAACCGTTATCGGCTATCAAACGTCCAAGGACTGTTGAGTGCTCGCGGATTCTTGATTATAACCGATAAACCAACATTCTTAATCAATTAAGTCATTAATGAACTTGAATTCATGTGATGTTCGGTTTTTATAACCGAAAACATTCACTTCCTGATTTACTTCAACAAAATCATCATCTCGCGACTCAGTAACATTCACACAACCTCTAATTTCACTTTTGCTCAAATTTTGGATCGTCGGAATCGCTTTTTGAACTCGTCGGACTTTCACCGGAAAACCGTGTCTTCCATCAAAACGGTAAGTTTCTCAGTTCTTCCATCTTCTATCAGTTGTTAGGCTTTTGCTAACTCAAACCCTTCAATCAGAATCAGTTCCAGGCGACGATATCGGATAATCAGCACTCGCCGGAAAACTTCTGAAAATTCCTAGATTGCGCTGTGAAACGGTATAATCTTTTAAACCTTCTGATAACTCTTGTTTAGTACTTCAATTCCACATCTAGCTACTCAAAACTGTTAATTGGTCCGCTCAGACGAAGTTCATAAAAACAGAGCCGACGACTTCGCCGGAGTTCTGAGAAAGATCACTTTTCCGGTATGTTCGTTCCCAAAACCTTCCCTGTCCATTTCATTTTAATCAATTATATGTTTGTCAATCGAATATAACTAGAACAGTTGAATAATCATTGTCTGTATCTTGACGAAGAAGATGAAGTTGAACTATTGTATAAGTATAATTAAAACGAGATATTAAACCGGGTTAGACACACAGTCCAACGGTGGACTGTGTGCAAACATTTATCACACGTCGCGAGTTCGATCCTTGACGCAATCTCATTCTCTGTAATAAAGATGTTTCCTTTTTAACTGAACCGGATCAACTCACAGAGAGATGTTAAGTTTAATAAAAATCAGTATATTAACCAGGTTAGACACACAGTCCAGCGGTGGACTGTGTGCAACACTAAACCACAGGTCTCGGGTTCGAGACCTGTTACGCACGCCGGTTCGATGATTAAAATCCTTTTTAAAAATAAATGAATTTTGACTAAATTAAAATAGTATATAAATATAATTAAAAACAGAAATATTTTGGGTTAGACACGTAGCTTAGTTGGTAGAGCTGCGTGCACGCGTACGGGAGGTCACAAGTTCGAACCTCACTCAGTGCAACAATATAAACGACCGAACCGGTCAACAAGTCAATAGTCATGGTCAACGGTCAAAATAAAAAAAAGTCAACATTTTTTTATATTTTTATTTATTTATTTAATTTAAAAATCAATTAAAAATACTTAAAAATAATGTTTTTAAAGTTAGAAAATAGCCTTAAACTCACAAAAATATATCTAAAAATCCTATTAAAATTATTAATAAAATTCACTTATTTACCATACCTTTCGTTATTATTTAGGTTAGTTAATTCTCGTCGATCAACCCTCTAAACTCGTGCGCATTCATCATCTTCAACCAAACGCACCCAATGTGAGTGAATCTCTACAAATTCCCCGTTTTAATCACGTTTTTGGGGTGTATCATGTGTCTTATCATTATTTACATTTAAACAATTGTGCATCCATCAAGTCCATGATCAAATGTGTATTCAATATGTATCAACTGTTTGTGTGGTTATTGTTTAGATTAAATTTATCATTTTTAGTACATACATTATCATAGGCCGCCGCTCCCCATTACATATGAGCGTTGAGCTGTTCCCCATTACCTATGAGCGTGAATGAGGCGTTGCCAACATACGATCGGCAGACATTTATCATAGGCCGTCCGTTCCCCATTACCTATGAGCGTGAACGTGACGTTGCCAACATATACAGTATCATTCATGTTATATATTCATGCAAGTTGGTTTGTTATTGTATGTTATTGTTTGTTATTGTTATTGTTATTGTATGATTATTCACGTTTGCTCACATATGATTATTGCACAATTTTCCATAATAAATATAATAAGAAATCAATAATAAATGTTTTTCTAACAAGGTTTACTCGCCAACTTATGTTGACCCAAAAACCCCCATTTTTACACATGATACAGGTGATCCAGCTGCAGCAAGAAACATATAGGATGGCTTAGAAGAATAAACCGGTTTAGACTTTGGATTGTTTAGTTGATTATCTTTCTTTGTAATTGTATGAACATGTTTGGAATATTGAGGATGTAATTTTGAATTTAATAAATATGAAACATATTAGTAAATATCATGAGCTTTGGTGATAACCCAATTATGCCTCGACTCTTATTCCGCTGCGGGTCGGGGTGTGACACAATTGGTATCAGAGCTACGGTTATCGCCTACGCTCATGAATTTGGACATTTACGGACATTAGAAGGGGTTTTAGACGTAAATCATCAAATAAACATACAATCCACGGACAAAAAGTAAAATTGAATGGATAGGATTGTTAGAAACCCATTTTCGACCAAATCTATGGTGGAATATCTCGAAATTCGAAGAAATAAGGATTCTGGATCGAAAAATGTAAAAGTGGCTTGTTCAAGTTCGCCCGAACTTGGTGTTGGCCAACCAAGTTCGCCTGAACTTGTATCTTGGAGATCAAGTTCGCCCGAACTTGTATCATATTGATCAAGTTCGCCCGAACTTGTATCATAGTGGACAAGTTCGCCCGAACTTGTCCAGGGAGCTAAAAAAATGTAGTTTGGCATGGAAAAATTTTATTGATCGTATTGATGGGATGAGTGTCCAGAAAAAATTTGGCGATACAAATTTTTTCGAGTTTTCGAAGAACGAACCGGGATGTTCGGGAACATCGTCTAGAGCTTCAGAGTACAGATTTGGTGATACGGTCACAAAATTTTGAAGATAACGGGAGAGTCATTGATACCGGTGCAGAATGTTGATCATTTGGGTGTCGTGACTGGTAATGGCCCTAAACGTTAAATCCACATTTGTTAAATACCGAAAGTTTCGGATTTGAGGGGAATTTCAGTGAAAATTTCAGTACGGTCAGAATTTGTAGAAATGAGAGGGAATAAAAATCTATCATATATGATGTGGCGTTTGATAAGAGCATCTAAAAATTGGTTTTGGCTCGAAAATTCGGGTCAAACATTTATGTATACGGGTCGACGCGGGATCCGGATTATCAGACTTTTTTACGCATATACGTTTTTCTTAAAACCCTAGATCTGAACCTCTCTTCTCTTCTCCCTTCTGATAAATTTTTCAACGAAACCCTAGCCATTCTTTCTTCAATATTGCATCCTTCATTCTCACCGGAGCATATATTTACTCTTCCTCACTTGAATACAGGTATGTTCTTGATCTTCAAATCAACTATCCATGTCACACGAGGGGTGTTTAGATGTGCGATTAATCTGAAATCGAATAATCGGTTTTGTGTCGACATAAAGTTATAATGATTTTCTGATTATCTATGGTTAAAATAATCAGATTTGGTGAAAAGTGTAAGGAAACTTTTGCAAGAAAATTGGTTGAAGATTTGGATTTTAGTTCATGTTTTCTTGATTCATAGAGTTCTGATTAGCTATATGGAGATCTGAGCTTGGGTTTATGTTATTTGATCTGAGCCGTGATCGGTTCCGGTTCTTATATTTCACATTTAACAGTTCCGGTTCGGGGTGGTTCGGTTCGGTTCTAAACCGTTGCACAGCTCTATATATGATCCATTTTTAAGTTTTTATTAATGTAACTTTATGTTGATTGATGTTTCATGCACTGATTATGGTGGATCTGAGTATGAGCGGTAAACCTGACTTTAGTCACATATATGTTTTTTGCATTAGAGAATATACAACACAAATCGTTCAATAATATTATGTTTTCTGCATTAGAGAATATACAACACAAATCGTTCAATAATATTAATATGTAGAATTATGAGGAGTATATGTCAGCTGTGTTTTCAATTTGGAGTTTGGATTATGCTTTATTTGGTACTGTTTGGGGTTATGTATCTTATGGGTAAATGATAATTGTTCATGTTTTATAGCTAATGATGGTGAATTTACTCACTGGCAAACGGATGGTGTTGTAATGCAAACGGATGGTGCTGTAATGCAAGAGGTTCAGGCGGCGACAGGGTTTGGACTTCTTATAGCAACTGCTAGATGGATCTGATGTTGGGCTGCTTCTGTACCTTATGGATTCATTGCATAATAATTAAGCTCTCAGATTGAGTAATGTTAATATTTGTTAACTTGATTAGAATTGGCATGTGATTGTTTAAAACATAACTACATAGTTTATGAGTACTTTTGTTTGTATTAATGATCATCGTATATTCTTATGCATGTTGCGGTTAAAGGCAAAGTGTAATTAGTAAAAGGATGCTGGAGATGATGGAAGAGGAATTGAGCAATGACGGATGGGCATGGAGGAAATATGGTCAAAAGCACATCAAAGGCTCCCCTTATCCAAGGTTTGTTTATTCATAATCCTTTGATTTTATAAGTTTTTATTTGTGTATATTGTATAGTAAGAAATAAAGTAACTTTTTTATCATTAATATATGTTGCGTATTGGTAGGGTTTTCGTTGTTAGCATTCTTAGTTCATTGTTTGTACTTAGAATATTCTATAACTGTGAATGTTGCCCTTTTTAAAGGCTTTCTCTAAGATTTTATCAATCAGTTTTCAAGATAAGAACCTACATCTGGCAAGTAAATTAAACAAACTAGATCGTATTATAGTTTTCTCATTGTGTTTTGAATTTTTGCTTGACTCTCCTTTTAGGTGTTCATAGGGATGAGCATGGTACCCATTCGGTACCGAACCCGGTACCGGAAAAATGGGTACTGGTATCGATATAAACTCGGTACGGAACAGAACTAATTCGGTACCATTAAAACTACCGATTCCCTATGAATACAAATAAAAAACACACTTTTTTTCAATTTTGTAGACGGATGGATGGATGAGGCTCAAGAAGATAATGGATATGTCCCTAAACAAAATACTTCAATTTATATAAACGGCTATGGTACAGTTTTTGAGTGGCTTAACATGCTCCTAAAATTTTAAAGGAGGTGTGTAGAAAGGCTTTTTCTTACCAAGGTATGCATGTTATATCTCTTTATTTACTACGCTATTGTTTTTAACTAACTTGAGGTGTGCCAATTTTGTGTAGTAAATAGTATATGTTAAGGACCAAATCTTACTCTTTTTTTTCTTTTAAAAAATTGGATAAAAGATGTTTGCAAAAGGTGCACGATGGCCTGAATAGAATAAAGAAAACAAACTTACCCTACGGAGCTCACACTACTAGAAAAATAAGGTTTTAGGCGATTCATAATTTAATTTTGGGTTTCGTAGTACAAATTTGATTAATTGATCTGTATAAAGAAAACAAACTACCCTCATGGAGCTCACACTACTAGAAAAATAAGTTTTTTAGGCGATTCATAATTTAATTTTGTGTTTCGTAGTACGAATTTGATTATTTGATCTGTATAGATGTTCTGAGTTGAGTTTCGTGAATCAGGTTACACAAAAGTGTTTGTGATTGCACCACTCCTAATTTCACCGGGTAGCAATTATTGCTCCAAATAACATTTTTTGTTAATTATCACTTGAATATTATTAAATGTTTGATTTTTGATGTAGGATCGTCACAATAATATTATTTAATCTTTGATTTTGATGTAGCTATGCAACAAGAAAGGCATGTTCAAGTTTTTCTTATTAGCTACTTCGCCTCTTTGTGAGACTCGTATGTTTAGTTTTATTTTAAAAGAAGAGTCACATGATGTACGTTTTTTACGACTACACAGGCTGGAAAAAAAGCCATTTGATTTCACATAAAGGTTGACAGAGGTAATTTTTTTTATTAAATTGAATGATTTGCTTAGGGTTTTAGATGTTTATTTAGCCCATAAGTTGAAGAATATTATTATAATGTAATTTTTAGGGATACGATGGTTGGGTGATAGCACGGAATTCTGCCTCAAGATCTGGACTACCAGTGTTTGCAATGGGTTCATGACGCTTGGGCTTCTACAGTTCTACCTCAAGATCAGAAAGCGAGGGCAACTCAAAGATTCACGGTAAAAGGATTCGTAGATACTTGATTTAAGTGCAGATTGGAGTATGAAGTGTAGTTTATTATAATGTGTAGTTTTGTACACCGTTTATTGGAGTAAGTACAAATTGAAAAGCTGTTGTTGGTTTAGAAGGTTACAATATGTAACTGAATTGTTTAACTTATTATTAACTACCTATATCATGTTAGGCTTTTAATATTTTTTTTCAGCAAATACTTTGAACAGCAGCTTCTTCAATATTATCTCCTCTGAATCTGCCTACTTAAGGTATGTGTATTTGTTTATAGATTCGTAACCAATGTGGAAGCAACCTTTTTTTGTTTTTATTAATCCATTGTTGGTATTCAGTTAGATAGTTACTTATATTGTGCAGGATGAGAGTAGTGGTAATGGTGCCGGCATAAGCGGATTAGCCGCGGCCTACATGCTTCCAAACGGCGGGGCGGATGTGGTGTTGTATGAGAAGGAGTATTTCGGCGGCCATCCTAAAACAGTCACTGTGGATAGAAGTGTTGATACGGGCCTAAGTTAAGACTCATGATGTTTATTTCAATGATTACATTGGCGAGGTTCTGACGACCGTAGGTATGGTTCCACACCCACTTGATAATATTTACCGACCATCCAACCATAGTTATGACTTTTGATGTTGTTTCATGATGTTTTTGGTTTCTGTTGGTTGGCTCGTATGATGTACAAGTGGCCGAAGCACCAAAAAACACAAGGACATTTCGAATGGACCAACTGAAATTCGATGAGCACCTTCATTGGTTGGGTTGGATCATAGGTGGCTAGATAAGAAAATGGCGACCCTAAGCTAGAAATTTTCGATGCGACTACGTGTAATCGACATCCGGCTTTGTGTCCCGCCGTGGCCGATAGTAAATCTAATATGATATGAAATTGTAACTTTTAGTGATGTATTTTGGCTGTTGTTATGTTGTTGATGTTTTGTTTGTAAAATACTTTTGGTTCCCAGTTAGTTGCTGGGTTCTTGGTAAAATAAATGGTTCCATTTGATGCTTAAAGGAGGGCAGGGATATGAGACACAGAGAAACCTTGGTTCGACCCTTGAGCCAAACGGGTTTTACCGGTAATTTTACCGTCGTGCCTACGAACGCGTGGGTTACCGGGTTTTCCCTGGAGTTGGTGGTGGACGACTCGGGTTACTCTCGGATTATTGTTTTTATATATTACTTAAATTTGATTTGATATTGTTATTTCATATTATTTGCTATATCATTTGGTGTTTTAAGTTTATAAAGATGTTGGTGTTACAAAAGATTACACATGTCTTTTATTGTCGGCAATTATTGGTTTTTTGGTTAACTTAAAAGGTTGTTTTTTTTTATATTTTAAACATTGTTGGATTTTGTTTATATGACCATCGGACGGGTACAATACAACATACCATTAGACGGGACATAGTTTTTAGTCAATTTCTTTCTTTCATCTTTACTACACATCATTGATCAATACGGGTGCAATATAAAAACTAAAAGATGCATAGAGAGATTAAAAAGAAAATGAGTTTTTGTTGGTGCAGAATGTCTATGTCTTCGTCTTATATCGAGTCTGTATAGATTAGATATTAGGCTAGCGAAATCGAGTATTTATGTATATTTGGGACAAGTTTGCTTGAGATGATCATATGAAGTCAAGTTCGCTCGAATTTCATCTCTCTCCAGCGAACTTACTTCCCTATAAATAGCTAGCTTGTCTTGTTCATTTGGAACTTTGGCAACTTTGAGACGGAGCTCTGTCAATTTGGAGAGTCGACGTTATATCAATAAAATTGACGATTAATTGACTAATTCTTGTTATTTGGTAATCGTGTCATAATATTTCCGCTATCATGGACATTAGAGATCAAATCTAGGTTCCTATGCATTGAGGATCGGTCCTACAAGTGGTATCAGAGCTAGAATAGCCTGATTTGATTGATATCAAGACAAAAACACTTCTAATTCTACTCCATTCTTCTATTTTTCTTAAATTTTACACAAAAATGAAGAATTCACGATCAAATTCTGTCCAATTTTTAATATGACATGTTAAATACATCATAGATAAACACCTGAGAGTTTGGAGACTAAAATCAAAAGAATTGGTGTCAAATTGTTGCAAAAACCATGTTTTCCAAAACCACTAAGATCGAACTTGTTAGTCAAGTCCGACCGAACTTGACCTAGAAACTCACTTTCTGAGTGAATTTCTATCAAGTTCGCTCGAACTTGAGAGATTTTGATAAGATTTCTTTTAAGTTCGCTCGAACATACGTCATTTTCATTGTTTCTTTATCAAGTTCGACCGAAATTGATAAAAATTCAAGAAAATCACATCTAAGTGCGCTCGAACTTGGAAAACTTATTCTTTTTCTCAAACCACAAGTTCGCTCGAGGTTGTCTCAGGATAATTTTCAATTCAAGTCACAAGTTCGACCGAACTTGTGATTAAAAATCTGAAATTCTTCATTCCACTACAAGTTCGACCGAACTTGTAGTAAGCCTAACAATTTTCAAAGTTTTAACGTGTTTTCAGCGTACGTGTCTTGATATTCGTGATGGATGATATTCAGAGAGCGTTTATGATAGCAGTAGATACATCCAATGCCAATGTGATTCAGCAAGTCAATTTAGACAACGAGATGGGCACGTCCGTTAAACCACCGAAATTAATGAGCATGGACGATACGAAGGATGAAAGGAGAAGTTTAGCTACTGGGTTCAGGCCATGCATTTCCAAAGCTGGGTAGCTATCGAGAGAGGTTATACTGTTCCGTTGGACGAACATCAGCAACTTCTGGAGAAGTTCAAGTACACCATGATACAGAAAGATGAGTACATTGCTGAGAAAAAGATGATCAGTCTCATTATACAATCTGTTAAAGAGGATATTTTGGTCTTACTGCCAGAATACACGACTGAGAGAGAGCTATGGTTATCAATGCAAAAGAAATATCAAGGAAGCACAAAGATGATCAAGAGTAAAAAAGCTCTTATCTTGAAGGAATTCGATATCTAAACCATGTTGAAGGGCGAGACAATGAAACAGATGATTGAGCGTTTCTGTCATCTGAAAGTTCAAATGAGGAGACACGGTCTCAAGAAGACAGAACCAGAGTACATCGACAAGCTTGCGGATGCGTTACCTGACGGAGAGTGGACTACTTACCTCATGGTCTTAAAAGAAAGTCCGAATTGGGAATTTTTCAAACTGTCTACATTCATCGACAAACTCGAAGGTCATGAGATGGAACTTCTAAAGATTGCAAAGTCGAAGAATGCAAACACTGTTCAAGATGTTGGTCTTATTACAAGAACGGAATGCAAGACAACATTTCAAGCCCAAAGATACATACATCATTCAGTGCTAACATGAACTCTTCGCCACAAAATCAGAGCCAATCATATCCACAATATGATCAAAGTCCACAGAGTTCTTCGTTCTCATGCACGGGTTCTAATGCTTCATATCAGAGTCAAGCAAATCAGAATCACCAAACGAATTCTGATTCGAATGTGTACAAGTGTAACATTGCTGTGAATCTAAACAATGTTGTTTCTGAGCAAGTAGCAAAGCAACACATGTCACTTCTCGCCACTGTTCTAGAATCATATGAAAGTCTTGTAGCAGGGAAAATCGGCAACCCTGAAATGACCGCAGAAGACTACGATATGGTGGACGAAGAAGAGCTTGAACTGATGGACATTAAGTGGGCATTAGCTTCTATCATTCGAAGAGTGACAAAGTTTGTTGCACTCACAGGCCGAGATATCAGAAATTCAAGCAACAAACTAGGATTCGACAAAACGAAAGTAACTTGCTTCAGATGCCAACAGAAAGGGCATTTCAAAAGAGAATGCAAAAACCCTGAGGCAACGGGTAATCAGAGTCCATTTGGTGGAGGCAACGAGTACTACAAGAAATCTCTTCAGTACAAGCCTTTCCCAAAGAAGACACAAGTTGAGATCCAGGAAAAACCAAACAGCAGTAACACTGATAAGGAAATGGTTGCTACCAACGAAGATGATGGTTTTGATTGGAACTCTTATATCGGAAAGAAGACCGGAGTCGCATTGATGGCTCAAATTGTTGAGGATACATCTGCTGAAGATGCAGCAGCGATGGAGAATGCTCTGCTGGAACAATATCTGCAACAACAGGAAGAAGAAGAAGAAGAGATGTATCTTCACATGAAGACACATGGTATTTTAACGCCTAATTCAACTTCTAGTTTTGCAGGTGATTTTGATGGAAGTTCTAAAGAGCAAGTGGTCGAGGAAAAGTCGATGAATGATGAAGTTATTGATGTTGCTCAAGAAATGACTGCTGAAAACCTCAAGGACATTGCTGATAAAGCTTTTATGGTAAATCTTACCAAGGTAGGTCCAGAGGTAAAGATTGTCGAAAAAGAGGTTGTCAAAGTACAAGTTGTAGAGGTTGAGAAACCTTGTACAAAATGTACCGAGCCATGTGCTAAATGTGCCGAAAAATCACAGATCATCGCTTAACTCAATGTACATAATGAACATTTCAAATACGATTATCGTACAATGAAGGAAGCGTATGACAAAATGAAAGATGATTATGGCAGGCTTGACAGAAATAATATTGAACAACATGATACTGTGAGAATGTTAAAAGGAACAATAATGGATAAACAAAAAGCAATTAATATCTACATTAACACCATTGCTGAAACCAAACAACAACTCCAAGACATGAAAATTGAAACAGAACGTGTTCAACAACTTTTAAGAAGTTACACAACCAACGCGTATGTCATTGATCACATTCTTCCCACAATTCCATGGGAAGAAAAATCTAAAAAGAAAATTGGTAAAGAATACAACAATGTTCCTCCTCCCCTATGCGAAAAGTATTGTCGCAAAATCGTTGATGGGATGGATATAGGACTCAACATTGAATTGTTATCTGAAAAGAAAAATGAGTTACCGGAGAACATTGATGTAGTCTATACTAAATCAGATGATGACAATGCGGTAGTGAAAAAGGTGGTTGAAAATGTACTGAATGATTCTGATGATGGCAGCTTCGAGAGCGCCACCTCGAGTTTGAACAGTTCTGACACAAATTCTAAAGATGATGATAAATCATCGGAAGATGATCTATATGATGATCCTAATGTTGTAATGTACAAGGTTAAGGATCTGATAGATTATACTTTGATGACAGTTTTCCGATTCGAAATGTCAAAGAAGATCAATTGGATAAACTTTTCAAGCTAGTTGAAGTTACATCAGATGATCTGGAGAAAAATGAAAGGAAATTATAGTCAAAACCCAAAAGAAATTACAATAACTACCGAAGGAATGGTGGTGATCATCCGGAAAACCGGAGAGCTAGGTTGGGATTAGAGGAATCTGATGAATCTAAAAAGAAAACATCACCATTTCATGAGTATAAAGATAAAAACATGAAATTTGTTTATGGGACGAACACGGTTCAAGAAGAGAGTTTGATCGGAAAACAATCAAACGATGAATTCAAGAAACAGAAAGAACTTCGAGATAAAGCCAAAGCTGCAAGTGGTGTAAAATCCACTAGTGGTCATTCACATGACAATCGGACTTGCTTCAAGTGCAACAAAGTTGGTCATATTGCACGCAAGTGTCCGAAGTCTAAACCGGCTTATCTTCAAAGAAAAGAAAATTCAGATGTTGTGAAACCAAAGCAACCAGAGTTTGTAAAACCTGTAACGATTTTGAAAAGAAATGAATCAAAACCAGAAGTTAAACCTAAAACTGAAAAGAGATTTGAAAACTCAACTTTCGAAAAAGGTGAAACTTCTAGGGCAAACGAAAACAAGTTTTACATAAAAAAGGCTAACATAAAATCTCAAGCCTGGATTGCTAAGAAAAAGTCAACAACATCCGATGTTATTAAATCTAAGCTTGTAAAGACTGGTAACAAGAAAGAATCAAAATCAAAGACCAAATCCGAAACTGTCAAAATTACAAGTGGTAACAATTCAAAAGGTGAAAAGAAAGTGAATTTTGAAAAAGTAACTGACAATGGAGGTTCAGATTACGAAGATGATTACCAAGCTTTCTATCCAAAACCCAAGACCAAAAAGGCTTGGGTCGCGCTCTTTAACTAGATTTTGAAATGTGCAGGGGCTCCAAAGATCCGTACTTTCCAAGTGGATTCTGGATAGCGGAGCATCTAGGCATATGACAGGAATGAAAGCTTTGCTGTTCGACATAAAAGCTATCAATGGCGGATATGTTGGATTTGCTGGTAATCAAGGTGGAAGGATAGTCGCCGAAGGAAAACTTTCCAATGGCGTTGTTTCATTTGATCGCGTGAACTATATTGCAGAACTCGAGAACAATCTTCTGAGCATATCGCAGATTTGCGACAAGAAGTTCACGGTGCATTTCAACGACAAAGAATGTATTATTTTGAAGTCGGGTTTCAAAATAGCTGATGAGTGGATTCTGATGCGAGCCCCGCGCGAGAATGATCTATATGTCTTGGATATGGGCATCGCTACCACTTCATCAAAATCAGCGCAATGTTTTGTAACGCAGGCTACTGAGAAATATTCTATTCTTTGCCATCGTAAGATAGGGCATATTCATTTGCAAAAAATGAATTTCTTGGTTCATAATGATCTAATAGAGGGTGTAAATCTTCAAAGCTTTCATATGTCTGATCACTGCTTAGAATGTAAAAAGGAAAAGCAGATCAAGAAATCACATCCGAAGAAAATTCTGAACTCAATCAAGTTGCCGCTTGAATGTCTCCACGTGGACTTATTTGGTCCTGTCAAATTTGGGGCCAAATCTCTTGAAGGTTTCTTTGTTGGGTATGCGAGTCCGCTAAGACGTGTATATGTTCCCTCGTTGAGAAAAGTAATTGAAGCGCAACACGTTGATTGCTTTAACTATATGGATCCTATTCAAAGAAGAGGTAACGCGTGGCTGTTCAACTACCAAGATCTTTGGAAGTCATTCGACTTGCCGGAAGAACCGTCTGAAGAAGAAATTGTAGTGTTATATTATCTTCAACAGTCGGCCATCAGACCAATTGTGGTTAATCAACCCACGTAGGATACTTCATCTTCCGAAGCAGGTCCGAGCAGTAACGGTGTTCAAGTTGAAAATGTTTCTGAAGCAGAAGTAACACCTGCTACAACTCCAATGAATGCCTCTAATGAACCAGGAAATACAATATCAGAGCCCAGCATGCCTCAGAATCAGAATTCTGACCCAGATGAAGCGCCAACATTTGATGCTGATGGTGAAACATCATCGGATGAAGAAGTTGAGCAGATCTCTAACATGTTGAATCAATCTGCTAGTCCGAGAAATCAGAACGAAGCTTCATCGAGTGCTCCTAATGTTGAAATGAACAGTGATTTGAATGTATCAAATCAGCAAAGCTTAGTTGATGTTCCTACAGAAGAAATGCCGCGATCATATTCTTACCATCCTTCAACAAATATCATTGGTGAATTACAAACTGGTGTGCGTACACGAAGGCAAATCAATAAAGCACTTAGTTGTTTCTACACCCGAGTTGGATGTAAAATCTGCATTTCTCTACGATAAACTTCGTGAGCAAGTGTACGTCGGCCAACCACCGGGTTTCGTCGATCCGGTGAACAAGAACAAAGCTTATCTCCTAGACAAAGCCTTGTACGGATTACACCAAGCCCCGAGAGCTTGGTACGAGACGTTATCGAAACATCTCGTTGGAAACGGCTTTACTAGAGGAACAATGGACAATACTTTGTTTACCAGAGAAGTCGGATCTTATCTAATAATTGTTCAAATCTATGTGGATGATATCATCTTCGGTTCTACGGATGACAGTCTTTGCAAAGAGTTCGAAAAGATCATGAAGAAGAAATTCGAGATGTCTTCCATGAGTGAAATGAAATTCTTCCTCGGATTACAGGTCGATCAGTTACCAGACGGCATATTCATTCATCAGACAAAGTATGTTCATGACATTCTCATGAAGTTTGAAATGGATAGCTCGAAGCCGCTTTCGACTCTGCTGGCACTGAATCATGGGATTTGCATTGACGAGACGGGAACCAAATTTGATGACACACTCTATCGATCGATGATAGGATCTCTGATGTATCTGACGGCATCTCGTCCAGACATCATGTATCCTACCTGCTTATGTGCAAGATAACAGTCTAGTCCTCGAGTGTCGCACATGCAGATAGTCAAGCGAATCTTCCGTTATCTGAAGGGATGTCCAAGCACCGGCTTGATCTAACGGTATACGCTGGACTTAGACTTCGGAGTGGACAAACTGAACTCGAAATCTACAACGGCAGGATGCCAGTTCTTCGGAACACGTTTGGTAACGTGGCAGTGCAAGAAACAGACCACGGTCTCTCTACCTGTGAGGCAGAATACATTTCTGCTTCCAGCTGTTGTTCTCAAATCCTCTGGATTCAACAACAGATGAGGGATTATGGCCTGCTGTTTCTTGATACGCCATTATTCGTAGATAACAAAGCGGCCATCGATATAACCAAAAATCCGGTTCATCACTCACGTACTAAACATATTGAAATTCGTTATCATTTTATTCGTGACTGTTACGAAAAGAAATCGGTACGAATAGAAAAAATCCACACCGACGAACAAAAGGCTGATTTCTATACCAAAGCATTGCCTTTAACAAGATTTAAATATCTAAGGAGGCTTAACGGTATTAAAAATTTGCTTACAGGTGCGGAAGCTGGGTTGAATACGGATCGGACGACGAGTTCACGTAATCTGCATTGGTTTGTTATATATTCTTTCTAGATTAGTTATTTCTTAAAAACTAAAATCCAAAAATATGTTTTTGATTTTAGGGGCAGAAATATTTGGGAAAATACAAAAACATATGAAAATTTTCAAAAATGTACAAAAACATTGAAAAAGACAAAAGAATTCGCTGTCACAAAAAGGAAATGATAGTACATCAGTGGACTATCACAGTATGCTAAAGAAATGTAAAGTTTTAAAGTGATAAACAAGTCTTATTGTGGATGTGTCTATAGGCTTAACACGTTCAGTAAACTTTTTTCGAGATATAAACTAAATTTTACAACTGCTTAATCTTGTGGATTAACACATCTTGGATATATGGACTTAGTACTCTGAAATTTCGTTTGAGAGATCACCTGATTCTGAGATACGAGGTCTTTATAGATAGTTGATATCTGGGGTATTATACAAGTTCTTCTGATTTTGCGGAAGCAATAGTCTAGAACTTCTATAATACTTTCGCTATAAACCCCTAAACTGCATGCAAACTTGAAAAGGACCGAAAGATCTAATCAATTGCAGTGCTAAAAAGATTCCTTGAATGGAACACACCTTAAAGTCGAGCCTTCATCTCTTTGTCTGTACGGTAGTACTAACCTGAGCTCTCAAGGCCTCGCATTAACCCAGATACAGATATCAATTATGCTATATTCACCTGTAAGATGAAATCTAGGGAATCTTGATACGGGAGTATATTCAAGAAGTGGGAACCGGAAATAAGTCAAGTTTCATAATTCATACCTAACATATCTTGGAATAGTTGAGAAACGTGGTAAAGTTTAAGTGGACAAACATATTGACAATATAGGTAAACGAGTTTAAAACATAAAGTCATCTAAAGGTCAACGTTACTGGTGATATGTCTCAATCAACTGATATGATCTTAGACACGAATTCACAAAAATATGTCTGTAAATATGTTTGTACATAGTTTATATTGTCTTGTAAATAGTTTATTTGCTTTACAAATTAAAACCAAAAAGATTTTCAGTGTGTTTTAGCATAAACTTACAAAAATAAAAAAAGATTTTATTTCTACATTGTTTTCAGCAAACCAATGTTGGAGAACGGATCTTCGAAGTCTGGTAAGGTGCTAAACTGGTGGGGATCTCATTGACAACGGGCTGGGAGCTAATCTGTAAAATCTGAAAAGCCAAAACGATGAAAAGTTCATTAATTTGAAACTTTAATTTTGAAAATATCAACAGTTTGTTAGTAACGGGTCAAACTGAGGTCATTAACTTGGACTCGGCAGACAAATCGGCTAACCAAGGTCATTAGCTTGGACTTGGTCAACCGAGTGGATTTTCAGAATTGTTAAAATGTGAAAAGTTCGAGGACTAAAATTGCAAAATTTTGAAAATTTGAATTTGGGTTTAGGCAAGTTCGGCCGAACTTGCTAAACTAATTAAAGTTTCACTTTGAGACAAGTTCGACCGAACTTGTCTTGATGGCTGGTTGAGATTTATGTAAGTTCGCTCGGACTTATTTTGGGCTTCATTACTGGGCTTGCAAGTTCGCCCGAACTTGCAGAGGTATAAATGCTTTGCAAGTTCGGCCGAACTCACTATCTACAAATTTGTTTTCTCTGAGCGAACTTAACTTCTGAGAGCGAATTGATAAAATTGACAATCTAGGGTCGTTGTGCTGCCGAAATTTACATTTCATTAAGTGATTTGCACACTTATTGTAATGGCTGAGGTGAGAATTCAAACATTGATCCGTGAATTGAACAAGATTGTTGATCTTAGATCTAAAATAATAAAATCTGAATGATTTAGGAACCTCTTGGACAAATTGAACTTAAAACTAAAAACGACCATGGATTTGCTTTAGATTTGATGAGAATGGTCTTGGTTGTAAGTTGCAAAATCTGTTGGAGAAGATGACAAGTTCGCCCGAACTTGTTAATCAAGTCCGACCGAACTTGCATCATACACCATTAATGTTTTGTGTTAAATCCTAAGTTCGACCGAACTTCAATTAAAATTTGAAATTGAAAATTATATGAGAAGTTCGCCCGAACTTAAGCTTTGAAATCTGAAATTGTATAAGGTAAGTTCGCCCGAACTTAGAATGAAATAATGAACATGTTTGTATAGCATGTTCAGGCGAACTTGACAAAACCAATTTGTTTTATCCACATCAAGTTTGCCCGAAATTGATGTTAATATGTTGAAAAATTTTTGTAATTTTTCTCGTAATGCGTGTTAAGTGTTTGGCGTCGTTTTTCAGGTTCAAGTACCAGTGCGGGTGATCACTATGGATTTTCCTAAATTTCATAATACTTGTATCACGCTCGACAAGGTGTTATGTCCGTCACTGAAGGAATACGAAAGCATCTTGAAGTTTCTAAAGGATTGTCCTATTCATCGTGCTATCACAGAGCGTACAGTGTCTTATAGATCACATACATATCATTTCTGGATGAACGCAAGCCTTAGTGCAAACAAGAAGACTATCACGTCGTTAGTTCAAATCGGTAACGAAGTTAAAGAGATCACAGTCACAGAGGATGACATTCGCAGGATCTTGCAATTTAATGACGATAAAGATGATCCTATTTTCTTAGACGAAAAGATGGTACGAGGTTGTCTCTATCGGATGGGCTACAAGGGAAGTGTTAACAAGCCAACATTGAAGAAAGGGGAAGTTCCTAACCCCTACAAGCTCCTTATGCACGCAATCATTCACACTTTCAGTCATCGTAAAGCGGGCCTTGATGATGTTCAGGATTATATGGCCTGCATGGCAACGACGTTAATTCTGAAGAAGCCGTGTAACTATTCTAAGCTTGTTTTCACACACATGTCGAAGAATATGGATGATACAAGATTATGTTTATATCCGAGGTTCGTGCAGATGCTCATTGATGAAAAATTTACAGGCGTTGCACGTGATCCAAACGACATTCTATATCTTAGTCACCTCGATGAAACCCCAGTAAAGAAGTTGATCAAATTTCAGAAACAGGATTCAGCACCCGTAGCAAAATCACTGTTTGGGGCGTTGAAGATGAAAATTATGTTGCGCCGCCAGAAAATAAATGGAAACGATGGCAGTGGTGATGAGAAGGAATTGACTGCATAGAAAGAATGTTTTAAATCGTTCAAGCCTAAAGCTCGTAGTGATTGGTTTGTAAAGGTTGAGGTCGAGAAGAAAAAGAAGCGTGGTGCAAAGAAAGCTGACACGATGCTTGTTGATGAAGACGAACATGTTAATGTTCATACAGAGGCTGGTTCTAGCGCAACGATTGTTACTGAAAGCCAAGAGGTTGAAAAGACGACTCAAGAAGATGATGTTATATCAGCTACTTCTGAAAACGATGATGATTCTAATGATTCACTTGAGAAAGTGACAAAGAAGACAATAGCAAAAACAGAAGCTAAAAAAGTTAAAGAGACTGATGCTGATTATAATCCTGAGCAAGATAAAGAGTCTGACGAGGAAAGGCCGAAGAAAAAGGCAAAGCGTGCAACAACGGTTTCAACAACAAAAACCACAGGATCTCCAAAGATGAAAGGAAAGAAAACAAAGAACGTTCAAAAGCCAGCAAGCAGGAGATGTACTGGAAAGCCTAAAAGCACAGAAGCTACACAAGAACCTTCTGGTGCACAGGAGAGAGGAGTTATACAAGAACCTCCTACACAAGAACCTCCTGTTATTATTACATCTGAGGCTGAACGTCCAGGAGTTACACAAGAACCTCCTAAGACTGTATTACTTGATATTCTAGTGATTCAATCTCCAGATCCAAAAGCAGCTCAACCTGAAGGCTCTACTCCGAAATCAACACCAAAGTCTACTCCACGATCGAAACTTTTTGGTGATATGCCGAATGAACCAATTAGTCTTCAAGATTTGAGTGATCTCTTTCCAGACACTAATGTTGATCTTCTTGAAAAACGTGTAAAGATTTTAGAAGAGAAAGTTGCAAAGAATGAAGAAGAGAAAGCTGAGTTAATCAAGAGAATGAATCAAAGCGCGGTAGAGAAAGAGATGATGGATGATAAGATTAAGGTGTTAGAAAGTGAACGAGAATTTTTCAAAGCTTTGATTGAAAGTCTTCAAGATGCAAACGAAAAGCTACAGACAGAGATTGCTGATCTGAAAAAGATTCAAGCCCTAAATGATCGAAGGTTTACAAGGATGCAGAAAGTTTTATCTAATACTCTGGGAATTGATTTCATTACTGAGTATGATCGTCTGGATAGACAAGAGGCGAAATAAAGATCTGAAAAAGAGCTTGCAGCTAGTGGCAAAGGCAAAGGTATTGAAGGTGATGCACCTAAATCTTCTGAAGCTGCTGATAAGCCTATTAATGAGAATGTAGAGAAAGCTTCTGAGTCTGATATTTCTAAGGTTGACGAATCTGTCAAGCCTTCTGATCCTGTATCTGCTACTGAAGAAAAGAGCGATGATGAAGCAGATGATGAAGATAAGGATGATGAATCACCACATGATGATCCGAAAGATGATTCTTACCACGACAAAGGTAATGATGATGATCCGAGTGGTACAGGTATTAGAGTGGTAGATGCGACAGTGAACCAAAGCTTCGATTTCACAAGTCTTCTTAATGATGAGGCAAATGCTACGAATGAACAGATTGAGGGGGAGTCAGGGCAAACAGGGCCATCTGATGATGTTGAAATGTCTGATGTAATCACTATTGCTAATCCTGTTGCTGCAGTTCCAACAAAGCTTTTGATACTTATGCTTGAACATAATGTTGAAGAGTATGTGCACAACTATACGAAGGAAGATCTGGCTAAGCTGTTGAGGTTGATGCAGAATCTCTGGATTTAGATTTTGAGGAGCAAGTGTTGAACGTAAACACATTCGAGCCTAATGAGTATCACTATCAGAGAAGGTTTGAGGCAGATGAGTATAATAGGGTGATAGTAGAAGATTGGTCTTCTGATGATGAAAAAGATGAAGCTTCGAAGTACATTGGTCCTAATACCGACAATTTTCCTACTTTTTTTGAGGAAATGTACAAACAGCTGAACGAAGACATGTTAAAGGAAAAGATTGAGGAAACGATACGTGAAGGAAAGGTTCCTAAACCTATGACGAAAGAAGAGATGGAACAAGCCAAGAAATCCTGGTTTAAAGAGATGCCGCGCGGACGTAAGTTTCGACGTCCTCTAGCATTCTTTACCAGAGATAAAGATGTGTCATTGGGGGATATCCTAAGTTGGGGGTGGTTTAAGGAGCTGAATGTTTATGCAATCAAAAGGGAATTTGGGGTGCAATACTTCAAATATCTGGCTGATTTCAAGACTTTACCGTATTGGGATGTTGAAGAGCTTGTTCAGACTAGAAATGTCACATATCATATGAAGTATATCGATCAATTACTGTGGAAGATGATTAAGTTTGAAGTGACAAAGGGATTTAAGTATTGGAAGCCATTCATACCGAAGCGTCGTATCAAGACTGACAAAAAGACAGGGGTCAAAGATATAACGTTGATTATGAAACGACCGAGAGCGATGAGGAACATGCCTTTGATGCCAATCGAACAAAATTTCTATCCAGTGTTTAAGTGGTGGCAGATTGATCCTACTACATGTGAAGCTGTTATAGTATTACGATTTGAGGAACATCTGGATATCACGAAGGAAAGGGTTGAGATACTTGGGTTTCAGGGTATGAGAGGATTGTGGAGAACGATTAGAATACTAGACCCGATGTGGCTAGTTAATTGCTTAAGAGAAGATATAAAGTGCCTGTTCTATAGCAAGATTGTATTTGAAGAACGAGAAAAGGTAAAAGCTATGCAGTATCAGAAGGTCGTTAATGTATGTTATGCTCGAGAAGTTAACTCCGGGAAAATGTGGGAAACGAGTTGGAGGGAACTTGAAAGAGTTGAACTTTTGAAAGAAGAGAAGCGTCTTGAGGAAATACACGAGAAAGGTAGGGCGGCAAGGCTTAGAAGGTTTCAGTACATGAATAAAGTGCCTCCTACTGATCAGACGCCAGATCCAAAGCAAGAACGACGAAAGAAGCCATTCAAGAACTTCTTCGGTCGTGTTCGTTAAAGTTTTATTTGAAGGCAGAGTTTTGAAGACCGATAAAAGACGAAGACGATGTCCAAGAGGGAGTCTGTTGGTGCAGAATGTCTATGTCTTAGTCTTATATCGAGTCTGTATAGATTAGATATGAATAGGCTAGCGAAATCGAGTATTTATGTATATTTGGGACAAGTTCGCTTGAGATGATCATACGAAGTCAAGTTCGGCCGAACTTGACATAGTCAAGTTCGCCCGAACTTCATCTCTCTCCAGCGAACTTACTTTCCTATAAATAGCTAGCTTGTCTTGTTCATTTGGAACTTTGGCAACTTTGAGGCGGAGCTCTGTCAATTTGGAGACTCGAGGTTATATCAATAAAATTGACGATTAATTGACTAATTATTGTTATTTAGTAATCGTGTCATAATATTTCCGCTATTATGGACATTAGAGATCAAATCTAGGTTCCTATGCATTGAGGATCGGTCCTACAGTTTTGACGTATAAACGAAAGTAATCTATATATAGGTTAATACGTCAATTTCTTTGTAGGATTTTAATTATATATTAAAAGACTATCCTCATATCTTTTGGTTGGTCCTATTTATAGAAAGGACTCGAATTACTCAAGAAAAGGTTTTAACAACTGAAGGATCTGCATCTTCAAATGGACTCGACAATCATCCCTAATGAATAAATCCACTTTGTTACTAAGTTATGTAATATCATTTTGTTTGCATTATTTTATTGATACACTTATGATTAACGTAATTAAAATTTTTCTGTCCGGGTTGCCACCCGGGTGATAACCTAGTTTTACAATATATGAAGATTCCGGCATTTTTGAAATTTATGACTGCTGCAACAGTATCCGGGTGGTTACCGATTGTAGATTATCGGGAAATGCAGAGGATCGAGATTCATCGGGTGATCACAGGAAGTTCAGATTTTTCAGTTCATGATACAGAGTGATGCTTAAGGGTTAGAGTCCTGATCTCTGGTGAAGGAACAGTTAGCTAGATTAGCAGTCGTTAGTACCAGTGAGGAACTGAGGACGTTCAAAACGTTCGGTGATGATCTTAGGAATTAATGACTAGCTCCACATATGGATGGTTTCAAAATTACCAAGGAAGATCTGAAGTTATTCGAGATATAACTGATGATAGCCTTTGGTGGCCATTAACTTTAGTCTTCAAGCAGATGAATCATTCTTCTCTTTGGACTAACCGCCGTTGGATGATGATGTTTGGTGATTAAGTGGTGCTGGTCTACCGGAGATAGCTATATATCTGGCATTGTGACTGAAGAGGAATAATGTGATTTTGGTCCCAGATGTATGTTTCTCAGATTCAATGTGTTACCAGATTATTTGTTTCCGATGAAGATTTGCTGATTGAGCAGATTACCGATTTGCTGATCAAATCTTTCTGAAGGGTGCTTAAGTGCGATTACGGAAATCGGGATTTCGGATTTTCGAGGGTATTCGTTGATTTAAAGTTTTCCGATGCGGTGATTTGAAGTTTCTATCAATTACCGGTTGAGTTTTTGATACTTTAGGAGTGTGCGGAATAAACTCTTGATGCTCAATGCTTATTCAAAAACTGAACTCGGATGCGGTTATCGTCGAAATGGAGAAGCTGCTGCATTGATTAGCTTCGAGTTGATGGTTATTCGAGAAAATTTGTCGGTCAAGAAAATCAGAGGAGTCGGAAACCATGCAAGCAAAGATCTGAACTGGAGATTTCGGCGGTTTTTGAAGTTGATAATGCAAACCCGGATCATCAATTTAGGGGGAATCTGTTGACGCGTCTTGACGACATCGGCAGACACCTTGATTGAAGTTGCAGAATATTCAAACACGGCTCAAAGTTTTGAAGATCAAGATCAAGTCTCGACAGTAACGAACAAGGGGGAATCTGTTGATTCATTTTGTGTTCGTCATTTTTCGAATAGGCTAGATTGAGCGTGTGTTGAATATTGTATATGTTAGAATCGAACACACGACCAAAATATGGAGCATATAGTGAATTTTGGAACAAGTTCACCCGAACTTGACCTGTGAAGGTCAAGTTCGCCTGAACTTGACCTGTGATGGTCAAGTTCGCCCGAACTTGTCCTGTGAAGGACAAGTTTGCCCGAACTTGTCCATGCACACTCCGGGCGAACTTGTTACCCTATATATAGGTGTGTTGTTTATTTGTCATTTAAGTTTTTGGCATTCCTACGGGGAGAGGCTACCGGATTCTCTCTAGGAACTCCGGCAGCTGGACTTAAAGATGTATACTCTTTCGGTATGAATGAAGACTTCCGCCGCATTCTGTTTCTTCTCCATTCTTAATAACATTATACCGAAACTGTTATATACATTTATGCACTAACTTCCGTCTAGAACCGCCTGATCCACGGACCTTCAGGCAAGGGGAAGTGATCTTTCTGGGTGGAAGCATTCAACTTCCTGTAGTCAATACATACCCTCCACCCATTTTGAACACGAGTGGGAACCAATTCACCTTGATCATTCCTAGTAACAGTAATGCTTGTCTTTTTGGGCACAACTTGAACCGGACTCACCTACTTGCTGTCAGAGATTGGGTAAATCATACCTGCATTGAGTAACTTCAGAATTTCCTTCTTCACGACTTCCATCATGGGAGGGTTCAATCTTCGTTGAGCTTCACGTATAGGCTTGTAATCATCTTCCATGAGGATCTTATGCATACAGAGAGATGGGCTCAAGCCTTTGATGTCAGCAATGGTCCACCTAATTGCTTCCTTGTATCGCTTGCGCATGTTGACAAGTTCATCTTCTTGATTCTTTGACAATTTGTTGGATATGATTACTGGCAACGTGTCATCGTCTCCAATATATGCATACTTGAGATGGCCAGGGAGAGTCTTTAACTCTAGCTCAGGTGCTTGCATGGATGGTATGAGTTTTTGATCAGTGACTGGGAGCTGGAGCCTTTGTGTTTCATGACTGGTTGGTGTATCCATGAGTGATACTAACTCTATCAGCTCGTCCACAACTTGGAACTTCTCAGCAAGTTCTTTTGTTGATTCTTTGTCAAGACTTCAGTTTAAAACTAGTGCTAGAGTATCACGGTTAAATAATTCAATATAATCATCAGTTAAAGGATCGATTACATCTAACCAGTTCACGAATGAGAAATCGCTTGGATATCGCATAGCATCATAAATGTTGAAATTTATGATTTCACCATCAAATTCCATGGAAAGGGTGCCACTATAAACGTCAATATTTGTTTTAGCGGTTTTTAGGAATGGCCTTCCTAACAGGATGGAACTTGAGTCTGAAGTGTCACCATCCTCCATGTCCAAGACATAGAAGTTAGCAGGAAACACTAATTCATTCACTTGTACTAACACATCCTCCAACACACCTTTGGGGTGGACTGTGGATCTGTCAGCCAATTGAATTACTACTCCTGTCCTTTTTAATGGTCCTATGTTAAGAGTTTTAAAAATGGAATACGGTAGGACATTAATAGAGGCTCCAAGGTCAAGCATAGCTCTTGGTATGCTAAGATTTCCCAGTTTACGAGGAACAATGAAAACACCAGGATCCTTGCACTTGGGTGGAAGTCTCTTTTGTAAAACAGTAGAAACATTCTCGTTGACCTTAACGGTTTTGTTCCCTTGGAGATTTTTCTGTGAAGTACAAAGTTCTTTTAAGAACTTAGCATATCGAGGGACTTGTTTTATTGCAACAAGGAGATGAATATTTACTTCTACTTTTCGAAAAGTTTCCATGATTTCCTGATCTTCTCTTTCTTTTTTCGTGCTTTGAAACCTTGATGGGGAATGGAGGAAGGGTAGTGAATTTTGGTTTTACTTCGCTTGGTTTGGGGTGTCTTTTCTTTCTTCGGTCTTCTTTTCAACAGTGACCTCTTGCTCTTATTCTTGCAATTCTGGGCCATCGTTTTTCCTTCCACTTCTCAAGGTAATGACGCAAGCATTATGCTTGGGATTTGTCTCTGTTTGTGTGGGTAGTTTTCCTTGAGATTCGAGTTTGCTCACTGAGTTGGCCAGTTGAGCCACTTGCTGCTCCAGATTCTTGATGCTGGCCTTCGTTTCTTGCTGGAATGTTTGAGTGCTGGTAGCCAAATTCTTCATGATATCCTCCAAAGACATTCCTGAGTTGCTTGGCTGTTGTGCTAGTGGTTGTTGTTGTTAGCGATGTTGGAAATTTTGTTGGTTTGGAAATGGTGGTCGCGGTTGATATTGAGGTGGTCTTTGTTGGTATCCAAAGTTGGGAGGGTGTCCCCAGTTTTGATTTCCTCGTGGTTGGTCGTATTATCTTGTGTTTTGTCTTGGGTATCTGCCGATTGCTTTGCTTCTTTAGTGTCTTCTTTCAACATTGGGCACATATCAGTGGGATGTCATGTTTGTAGGCATATTCCACAAGCTCGAAGTAGTGCTTCAGTTCCTTTGTCTTTCGTAAGCATCATAACTGCCTTTGTTAGCTCAGCGAGTTGAGCCTCAATGTGAGGGGTGCTCACTTCTTTCACTGCACGTGGTATATCTGTATACCATTCTTCTTCGTGTGCTGAGTGTTTGGTGTCTTCTGCTATTGACGTGATTAGGGATCTGATTTGGGTTGGAATCTAGTCGATCAGAGATCCTCCAATGGAGGCATTCAACAAACGTCTCTCCATTGGCGATAATCCTTCACAGAAGTATTGAAGTAATTTATGCTTTGAGATACCATGTTGAGGGCATCTGGCGCACAACTTCGTGAACCTTTCCCAGTAATCATGTAGAGGCTCTCTTTTTGCTTGTTTGATTCCTATGATTTCTCTACGAAGGATTGACGCTTTTACTTCAAGGAAGTATTTGTCAAGGAATAACCTTGCAAGATCATTCCAGGTTGTCACCGACCCTGGGGGTAAGTAGTACAACCATTCCTTGGCTGAATCTTGCAAAGCGAAAGGGAATGCCCTAAGTTTGATTTGATCTTCTGTGACATTGTGTGGTTTCATTCCAGAACAGACAACATGGAATTCTTTGAAGAATTTATGTGGATCTTCATTTTCCAGGCCTCGAAAAGTTGGTAACAAATGGATACGGCCTGATTTTAGCTCAAAATTCTCCATATTAGGAAAGCTAATACAAAGAGGTTGTTGGGTGACATCATGGGTTGCCCATTGTCGAAGGGTTTGTTCGTCTTGGTTTATGAGTTCCATTGGGTTTTGGGTAGGATGTGATGAAGGTGAGTTAGGTGTTTTAGGGGTAGAAGATGATTCGGATTCGGAATCACTTGACAAGGAAATGTTTTCCCAAATGTCAATAACCGGTGGTTATTGGGTAGAGGTTGAAGGATTTGCTAGCTTCTTTCGAAGTTTTACTTGTTTCCTTAATCTCTTTGTAGTTTTTTCGATTTCTGGATCAATATCGAGTGGTTCACTAGTTCTTAAAGATCTTGGCATAAAATGTTAAATTTTCGGCGCAATTCCCCGGCAATGGCGCCAGTTTAATGGGTGTCGAATCCAACAAATAAATTTATAATTGTGAATCTTTTTATGTTATACCCTAATATGGATAGTATGGGTGGAAGTAAGGTTCGTGTCCACAGGGAATGTGGATTAACAGTTTTATAGCCAAAGTCGATTTAGAACGAGTATTCGTAATAGGAGGGGTTTTGATTAATTAACTAAAGATTATGTAAGTATAAACTAATTAATAGTAACATAAATAATTGACGATTGAATAAGAGTTAAAGCAATGAATGTAACGAAATGAGATCTAGTAAAATAGTTTCAACGCATAGGATGTTTCATATTCTGATTCGATTATGATCATTAATAATTATGGTGCAATTTTTCTTTTTATTAAAAGGTTTGTACCAATACTAAACGTCACGTTGTTCGGACGTTCCCTCCATCTATGTCTAACCAATCACAGTTTGTTGGTTAGAGCCAACTCGCTACTTTAAGCTCACGTCATTCGGATCTTAATGTGCGAGATGAAAGTATTAATTATGATTTAATATTCACGTCATTCGGAACATTAAAACACATTGTATAATTTCTTTAACGAATTTGAATTCATAGACAACACAAAACCGTTAATTGTTCCTCTAGTATCAAGATCAAAATTATAGACACATTTTATCTTGAAGAACGTCATTAGCATATTAACAAATTGATCAAGTTTATTAACAAACTAATTTGAACCTTTGACAAAGTCTCAGATTTGAAGCTCGAGAAATTATACAAACGAAACCGTTCAACAATAAAATCACATAATTATTTCACAATAATTCGAATCAAAAGTACAAAACAGAGCCTAACATACTAATTAACATAACAAACATAACGAAAGTAAACTTACAAAGTTGAGTCATAAGACTCATAAGTCATTCGGGAAGTGTTTCGGGACTCCCGAGGAGTGTTAGAACATCCTCAAGACTCTTAAGACATCCCTAATGACTTTATTAAGTGAAAAGGGGCTAAAAATTAAGAAAAGAGAAGAAGAGATGGTCCGCTTTGATGAAATCCGGAGGCTGCTATTTATAGGCAAACCTCTGGGGTCCTTTACGGGTCGTAAGTATTTTTTTATGACCCATAAAGGTTACTTTTTTAGAGATTTTGTCTTTTAGTCCGGATTTTATGGAGATTTGTCTGCCACCGACAACCTTTATGGGTCTTAGTTACGCCCCTGTAAATGTTACTTTTACAGATTTCGTGATCTCGACTCCGGGATTTTCGGAAGTTGTTGGCACCGACGAAGACTTTTTGGCCACCGACAAACCTTTATGGGTCGTAAGTATTCTTTATGACCCGTAAGGGTCTAGTCTAGGCTCCATAGGTGTTAGGCCTACTCTGATTCTTGTGTCAGTTCATTAATGACTTTTGTCTGGCTGTCTTTATGGGCTGTAAGTAATGTTTACGACCCATAGGTTTGTCAGGATCTTTTAATTCTTTTTATTTTCTTTTCTTATCTTGGTTTTTGACCCGCAATCTTTTCTTCTTCATTTTTCTTTTGTTTGCTCAACATTTCTTTTTCGGACCTTGTTGCTTCATTCCCTTGTCGGACCTAGTGCTTCATTCCCAGTTTTGTTTGAATTCTGAATTGTGCCCATTTTGTCGTCATTTTTCGTATGTTTGGACCAATTCATTGTTTGAGCCTACAAATCCATGTTAAGAATAATTAAGTATCAAATCGGTTGGTTTTATTATGGAAATTGTATTATGTTGAGGATACTTGATATAAATAATGTGTATAATTTTGCACACATCAGAACACAAACGAACTTTCCGCCAAACAGTTCACGAATTGTTCGCTGAACGTTCATTTCGTTTACAACCCTAAGTGAAGCTGCAGAAGAAATGGTAATGGATGCCAAAAGCCCAACGGCCCTATAATTATTTAGTTACTTCGGTTCCACCTTTTCTACTCGGTTTTTCATGAGTTTATGGACCGACCCGACCCAAACCCAAAAAAGATAAATTATAAGAACCGAATGCAGTACCTACCTGATACGGTTCGGGTCGATGTGGGTCTTTTTTCGGTTCAGTCATCGGGTTATTTCGGTCCGGATCAGATTTTGCTCACCCCTAGCCAAAAACATACAAGATATTCCTTAGAAAATAATACATTTGTAACTGAACCTCATTCTACGACTACACAATAAGACATTATTCATCACCCGCATTATTAAACATCATTTTGTTAGTGCAGTTTTGTGTTCGCTGTTGTGTGAATAAACTAGATTACATTTTAATCTTATTATGTAATAGTTAGTGAATGGTGAAATGAATGTGTTTAGACCCATTCGTTCGAAGTGATCAAACGAAAGGGTTTTTCGTTTGACTTTATGCGTTTGCAAGTGAGACAAGTATGGTCAAACAACAAGGGGTTGTTGTTTGACTATAGAGATGTTGTTCGGAATTCTCATGTTACATGGGATATTGTTTGGAATTTCCGTCTATGAACTTAATCTTTAACATTTTTCACCAGCGTAATTTATCATCATTCATCAACTACAAAATAAACATCATTTACTCACCATTTAACTAGCGCGAAACAAATAAGCACATAAGATGAGAACCTAACACATCAATTGTTGCCCGATCACTATCATCATTGCCCTCATCAGGGCACCCTCGTCATGGTTTCGCCGCCTCCAATCTACGTGAGAAATCCATGTGAAGCCTGCTAAGCAGCCTGGGTATAAATTGTGAAGATTCAAAATAGTCGAGTCACCAAACCAAGTGTGAGGGTCATTAGAAGAACCGTGTGTATCGAATGGATTAAAGTTGTGAGAGCCCAATTAAGATGGCCTTTGTGGGCCTAAAGAAGCATATGGACGGCCAGATCCAAATCCCATGGATGGATAATACAAAGAAACACGCCGGTTAGATCAAGCTTGGATACCCGATTTGTATTACACGCGGACCCGATTGAGGACTGTACAGGTTGGATCCAGGAGTAACAAAAATTAGAAACCCTAGAATTGCAATTTTGAAGATTTATGAGGAGCTTTCTCACAAATTTGACGAATAATCAAGAAATCACTTCTATTTTTCTGTTTCGTGGTGAGAATTGAAATTCAAAATCGTCATATAAACATCTTCTTTGGCGGTTGAAGTTGCAATCAATTTCTACGAGCCGATCTTCGAAGAATAGAACATCAACAGTATATATCAAGTAAGTGAAGAACCGATTGAATCTGTTGTTTTGTTGTTGATTATTTGCCTGAATTTACTCAAATAAAACTGTTATAGATCATTCACTATGGTGCTGTTTGTTTTTTTGCGGAACCACATCTGCATAGCAGAAGAGTGGACCAAATCTCTGCAGGCTGCAAGAAATAGTCTATTTGTTTTTTAAATTCTGCAAGCAAACAACACTCTCTCTCTTTTTCTAAAAACAACCACCACCATAAGACTGCTGGGTGTGGAGGGCTTGGGTTGGGGGCATGGGTTGACATGTGGCAGAGGTGGGCTCCACATGGCGTGGCTTGGCATTTTTTGGGTGTGGGGTGGCGTGGCTTGTCTCTTAGCTGGGCATGGCCAGCCAATCACAGCCAGCCATATCAGCCCAGCCAGCGCCCCACGCCAGACACAAAACTGCCGCTAAAGGGGCAACGCCCAAAGCCAAGCCCTATGAGGGTGGTGTGCAGGGCTTGAGTGGATTTCCCATGCCCAAACCCAAGCCCCACACCCCACAGTCTAACCATCATACACCACCACCACCTCCACGAAGAAGGGAGGTGGTTGTTGTGTAGGAGTGACGGAGGAGGTGGAGGTGACGGAGATGCTGTATTGGCCCGGCCAGTTTTGTTTGTATGCATACAATTTTAAATATGCGTGAGATTTAGTAGGATACATGACATTGTTTCGTGTACTATTACGTACATTGAAGGCAATATAATAAAGCTGATAACAAAAATAACATGATGTATATCTTCGCTGTGGGTCACATTTAAAGGCCATTACACCGATACGCGATGATAAATTAGATACGCAAAGTTATTGATGTATATTCTATGATTAGCATGGTATAAAGAAAATACCAAAAAGATGTTCATTGGTTGGATTTATAATAATTTCATCATTATTCTTAATCAATTATCATGGGTCATGAAATCAAGTTTCAATCTGATTGTTTGGAAAAGTAACACACGAAGTACGATAATGATATTCAACATGTTTGTTTTTGCTGCCTTCTTCTATTTGGATACTATAACTGAAAGTGAATCGTCATTTTCGGATACATTTCTCAACTTATCTCTTCTTTTTGCCTCAGTTTCGGTCTCATGCCTCTCAATGAAGAAAGCTGGTGGTTTTGGCTCAGGTAGATTCATATTTTCATTTGTAAGCATGGAAACAACTTCTGACATGGAGGTCGGTCTGTGGCATGATCTTGAACACATAACAAACCCACATGAATGCATGTCATTACTTCCTTGGGGGTGCATGTATCTTCCAGTACTGGATCCATCAACTCCAAACCTCTGCCTTCGTTCCACAGTTCCCATGCCTACATTTATGATCCGATCTTTAATTTGTCTCACATAATAAAACAAGAGTTAGGATTAACATACGAGTCCAAGAAGGTTGAGCGGGTGTTCCACATCATAGCTCACATAATTCATCTTGTTGCTTATTATCTCAAGCAGCAAAACACCAAAACCAAAGACATCTATATACTCTGGAGGCATATACCCGCTGCATATCAAATCAAGAGTCAATACCTTATGTTCTCTCTCTCTCTCTCTCTATATATATATATATATATATAATGATTTGTGCTCTAATTCAACAGGAAGATGACAAGCTTTTCCAAATACAAGGCGATAGGGTGACATACCTATTGGTGTCTTGAGAACCTATCGAGATACAGAAGCCCCTGGGCAATGCCATCAATGATTACAGAGCGATTGTTCCAATCTAGTAATCCTTTCTTCATTGGATCTGTTAAGAAATGAGTAGCTGTAACCAAAGAAAGAACCAAATTCATATGAACAGTGTACTGAGTATTATTTCTTACCAAATAGAAAGGAATCCAAGCTACAATTAAGCATATATTCATATACAAGTATTTGCACTTGTTTTTCAATGCAACAACCTAGAAGCTGGACAAGATTAGTGTGTTGAAGTTTGGCAATGAGTTCAGTTTCATTCTTAAACTCTTTGATTCCTTGTCCAGATGTTTTTGAAAGTCGTTTGACCGCAACCTCTTGCCCATCAACTAATTTTCCCTGTGAAATGCATCACAACGTTTAACCTGAAATCTTCTTTACTAGAAGATAGCCATAGTATATGAAAGTTTACCCTATAAACTTCTCCAAAACCCCCCTTTCCTAGCTTATTAGTGCTTGAAAATTGTTTGTGGCAGATGAGATGCTTTGAAAGGTGAAATAACGCACCTCAGTGTTCATATTCTTATCTGTTCGTATATTAATGTAGAACCGTCTAATGCGTCTCATCTGGAGCAGCAACAGCTTCTTGATTTTCTTAGCGATGTCTAATATGTAACAAAGAAATACTTGTTAGGGTTGGAGTATCAGGATTATTAGTGCATACAAAAGACTACAAAGTTGAAATCCTTGATGAGAAGGAACTATTGTATTTATTTAAATGGGGTGAAAAGGTGAGGTTTTTAGCTTTAAAATTAATGTTTTTGTATACCCAATAGGATGATAGGAGTACTATAGAGACAATCATGATAATCAATCCAATCAAGATAATCAACCAAATCCAGGCCTTCTTCTTCTTCTTCTTCACTTCTGCTTACGATGAAATTAAACTCTTTTCTTATTTTGCTCAAAATAAGAGATTAATAGGGATGCATGTGAGCTTTGTTTTGGCTCGTTTAAATTATTTATTAGTTAATCTGGATCAAACATTATTACTTGTACGGGAAGCGTGAATTCATTTTCTATGTGGTAACAGCAAAAAGAGTAATAAGCCTACTAACCTTCATCATGATAGAAGATGTAGTATATATGGTTTTGCTGAGACTGAATATTGTCTGTCTCTGTCCTATTACCATAAGTCTTGCAGCCTACCCTGTTTCTAGTTGTAGTATAGCCCAAGCAAGAACAGTTGCTCCAGCATATTTTTTGGCAATCATATAAGTTATAGCTTTCATTATACGCATATTCATCTTCAAGACCATAATAGTAATTGTAATCTTTGGTTGATCCAACGTGATAATCTTTCCTTCATTTTAGGTTTTCAAACTCATCTTCAGCACAGCCAGGAGGGTCATTAATGAAGCGGCAGTGGAGGCTTAAGTTTAGAGATGAACCCTTAAGCCGACCATCTTGATGCATCCTCAGAGCTGGATAAGAATCATATGTTCTTGTTAGATATGTGAAAGATATCTCAGTCTCGTTAGAAACATAATCGAGGCGGACATCTGGACCAGAACCATGTAGATAAGTATTTTTAAATTCACCATCCTCCCAAGGTCTACTTGCCCAGTGGATTTTCCCTTGCCTTAGAATGACCATTTGACCTGTTTCATTGAGGTCTAATGTAAATAATCCTTTGGCCGGTAGCTCATCATTCCGCCAAGAAATTAATGACCATTTTTGACCAGTCTTGAGATTAATTCCCAGTTTCATTCCAGGTAGAAGTGCGTCTGTTGGGTAATCAAAGCTTTGCCATAAAATATGCTTAAAAGACCCATTTGGATGCAGTTCTTGAAGCACCAAATTCCCTGAATCCAACAGTGTAACACTAGCGTTGCGTTTTACTAATGGAGTTCGATTGAAGAGATCAAGAACTGTACCTCCACCAGATAAAATGCTGAACTTTCCATTAACATCTATAATGAGCTTGCGGTTGATATCCGGGACTGGGTTGTTTCTGTTTGCCACCCAAACTGCCATATCACTAAAGTCATCAGAGTAGTCTGAATAACGGTATCTATCTGCTTTGGTCCGAATTATGGTATCTGGTTTGTTCCTTGTTGTAGAATACCCCTAAATAAGGATGCACCATAGTGCCAAAGCTAAAGAACTTCAAACAGAAGACTTTGTTAGATGAAATCAATTCATCCCAGTCCTTGAGCTCTTGGCCTTGATGTAAGGTATCTGTTTCTGAATAACAAGGATTGTTGAACAAAAACCAAAATAAAGTGATAAAGAGAAATATGCTTCCAAATGCCATTGTTTCAGGGTACACAGCTCCTCTCTGGGATGAGAAGTGGTATATCATATGATTCTTGGCAACTTTGCTTGACTCAAGACTTCTATCTGATGTTTTAGTCCACATAAATTAGTCATCTGAAAGGGATGTTGATAAATAATTAAATCAAAAGAGCCTCCATAATAACTTCCATATTGTTATATTTCTACCCACCTCTTTCATTTTTGACCCTCCATTTTTTCTAGAAGAATTAGCAAAAAGGGAAAATTACGAAACTATCAGTTGACAAAAAAAGTTTTCAAAAATGTTAACCTCCTGCGTTGGTGCGTTGGTGGAGAGGGGCATCAGCGTGGGATGCGTCCGTGGAGCAAAACCCAATAAAAAATGAACGCATGGCCATAGGATGCGTCCTTGAAGCGAGGCATGACACACTGGGTGCGTCCGGCGATGTTTTCGGGGAGTTGTAGGTTTCCGGCGAGTTTTCCGGCGAGTGTTTTGATATGATGTGGCTTCATTTCAAAAACATTACCAACAGGATTCATGTGTTTGGCTGAATCTTTTTAAAACTTTTGGAACACTTTGGATTAATCTTTACATGATGATTTGATCACAGGAAGGTTATGTGGTGAGCAAAGAAGATGGAAAAAGGAGTGCAAACAGTGAGGTTAACACGGGACAGGTAGCAAGATGGTGAAACTATGCACGAGTTATCAGTGACCAAAACACTCGTCGAAAACCTGCAACTCGCCGGAAAGCTGCAACTTTTCGGAAAACTCGCCAGACGCTTCAGAAACTCGCCAGATGCATCCCGTGCGTCATGCCTCGCTTCAAGGACGCATCCCATGCTTGCCCGACACATCCCACGCTTGCCGGACGCATCCCACGCTGATGCCCCCTTTCCACCGACGACGCAGGAGGTTGAAACTTTTGAAAACATTTTTGGTCAACCGATAGTTTCGTAATTTTCCGTAGAAAAAATGAAAGTGGATGAGGACTTGTGTCAGTGGGTAGGGCCGGAGGTTGGGTTATAACAGAAAAAATAAACAATTTTTTTATTGAGAATAAACATTCTATTTAGAGAATTTAAAATTTTAGTTTTTTTAAGATTTATGAGTTTAAATTTAAATAAAATACTTTATGTATTTATGTTAGAAAAACGTGGAGCATAATTTCTATTTAAATTAAGGAACTTTTATATAGTTTATTGGAATAAAAAAATAGATAATTAAAAATAATGTAAAGGGTGGTAATGATGTGGCTATGTTTTTAGTGTTTTTGAGTTTTCTTCTTGGGTGGATTTTTGATATTTTTTAAGTACGTGTGTTTTTCTGACGTAACGACGTAACAACTGACTAGGCATGTTTTTGAAGTATTGTGGAAGCTCTTAATGAAGAAAAACGAGTTTGTCAATCTGTTAGGCTTAGAATTAGAAAGGGAAAGAAATGAAGAGAGAGAGAGAGAGAGAGGGGAGATTCAATCCAAGACTAAGCTGGTATAGTTATGACAGCTTAGAGCGTTATTTAACAACCGAGTACTATCAACTATCGAATTATTTTTAAGTCCCTATATACTCATTGTTTTACTCTTTTGGTCCTTTTATACCTTTAAAACCAATGATACATGTAATAATCGATAAAACAACAAATACGAAGTATATTTTCTTGTTTTTATCATCAATCTTACAACATCGTCACTTATGCATTTTCATCTCCTTATCATCTATGAAGTTGATACAAGCCTTTTAACCAACCCATGTTTTGTCCCTACTAACGAAGCCCTAGATCCTCTACTATTTATATTTATAGGGCAAGTGACATTTGTATTGTTGAGTTCGCTCACACCAACTTATAAAGTTGATACGGGCCTTTTAACCAACCCATGTTTTATCCCTTCTAATGGAAAGCCCTAGATCCGCCCTACTATTTATTTTTGTAGGGTAAGTGACAATTGTATTAAGGAGTTCACTCACACCAACTTATATAATTCAAAGGGAGAATCAAAACACTATTGATGAATGATGGCACTAAAAGAATCCTAAGAATCTCTTTATATAGAGATATTACCACTATATAATTATGAAGGTAATTATAAATTATATTAATTCAGTAATATCTAAATATATCTCTAATACGCTCCTTCAAGTTAGACATTCAGGGCAACATGTAGCTTAAAACAAAGTGTAGCAAATCTATACTATATAATAAAAGAAATCATTTTTAGGACACTTGTCATCATATTAAGCCATGTCTTATAGATAATTATTATTTTAGTTTAATCCTTTCTAATTAGTTATAGATAGCTCTCCTACTAATAATATTATTTACTTGAATTAATTATTACTTTTATGTTTATCCATTTACCTCAAATTCAAACTTAGTTATCTAATTTGATATTAACTATATATTTGAACGTTTTTTTAGTTTGGTATCAAATAGATTTTACGAAACTTAAAATAAAATTATATAATATTAGTTATCATTTATACATTTACACAATTTTAAATAAAGGGTAAAATTTATTGAAACTTCGTTAACAAATTTTGCTACAATTGAATAATCTATTTATATCAATCCAAATCCAAATCTATACTATACTATATAATAGAATATTAATGTGTGACACCTGTCGTTTATTGTAGGCACTTATTTTATGATTTTCTCGCCACTTCCAAACTTATCTTATTAATTATTAAATAAATAAATGTATAATGAGCTAATATGAAATTTTATCCTACTTTAAATTTCAAATACCATTCTTCTATTTTCTTAATAAATATTATCCTAAATTTAAATTGTTAATTTAAGATATTTTTAAATAATAAAAAATATTTATAACGAAAACCAAACTTTGTATTAATATATTAAATATTTTTATTTTTATTACTAAAAAATATTATATCTTTATTACATAATAAATCAATTATCGGAATTGATACCAACATTTAATCACTCAAATGGCTGATACACATGGTTTTTTTAAAGATATGTTTTTTTATTATTTACTATACAAAATTACATTTACTCGACCGTGTAATACATGAGGCTGTTTAAGATATAATTTTTTATTATTAGATATATAAAATTAGATTTATTAAATTCGTAAATACACCGGTTTTTTTAAGGATATATTTTTTTTATTTAGTATAGAAAATTATATTTATTCAACCCGTGTAATAAATGAGGTTTTCTAAAGATGTATTATTTTATTATTTGGTAAACAATATTACATTTATTCAACTCGTGTAATACACGTGGTTTTAAAGATACAACTTTTTTATTTGGTGTATAAAATTACATTTATTCAACCCGTACAATATGGTTCTTATAGATATAACTTTTTATTATTTAATATATAAAAATATATTTATTCAACCCGTGCAATTAAAGAGATTTTTAGATAAATTAGTAGATAAAATTCATTTATTTATCCCGTGTAATACACGGGGTTATAACCTAGTTGAGCATATGAGAATCTTGGCCACCACCTTCACGCTTCATTCATATGCATTCTCTTTCTTCGACTTACAAATTAATTTCTGGTTTTAAAATTCAGGGTTTGTGCCTGATCTTATAAGTCATTGCTACGATTGTATTTCCGGTATGACAATCCATGGTCAGTGAGTGCCTGATTTGTGTGTTTATATATATATATATATATATATATATATATATATATATGGAAATGGTAAAATGAGAACCACCTTGAGTTGCGAGAACCGCGAGAAATTTTTGATCCGATGTGAGTTGGGCCAAATTTTTTTTGGACAAACGTAGATGAATAAAAATTATAAACACATCTGTAAAAATGTATAAAAAATTGCCCAGTCGGTAGTTTTAACTAATGCAACTTTTTTTTACGACAGACGTAAATTTTGTAAGAAGATAAATATTTATTTTTACGTCTCATGTAAATGTGGGTATGCGATATTTTTTTCAGTTTTTTTGCTAAAACAAGTGATTGTTCTTATGACTTTTGAGAATTTTTTCGAAAAAAACGTTTTGCATGGCCTAGTTCTCGCGGATCTCGCAACTCGTGGTGGTTCTCATTTGAAGCTAAATATTGCGAGAACCGTGAGAACGAATGAGAAACCCAATCAAAACCAATTTTTTTTAATACAAACCTCAATCTAATTAAAATACAACATCGAATAAAGAATTTACAACATCAAATAATACATTTCTCCTCTCAAAATCACTCTTATTAGATTTTTACACATGTGTAAATATATCAAATTTACACATGTGTAAATGGCAAACTTACACATGTATAAATTTTCTTTATTTACGAATTCACGTAAATTTAAATGTGTAAATCAAATTTCTAACAATGTATTCGAATAATAATGATAATTGCAAAAGAAAATTTTGAATTTGAACTCTTTTTGACTAAGTTCTCGCGGTTTTTCATTCGTTCTCACGGTTCTCGCGATTTTTGGCGTTCTCATTTAAACTCTCCCCTATATATATATATATATATATATATATAGGGGAGAGTTATCTTGAGAACATGGATTTTTGTGAGAACCATAGGAACAATTTTCATCCATAGATCATCTTAAATAAGGATTAAAATTAGTAGGGGTTTAAATGAGAAAGGGACCATTAAATAAGGTTAAAAAGGGCAATATGGTAAAATCACATTCAATTACCCTTCACCCCCAAATTCACCTTCTCCCTCACAAAATCGAATCAACATCTTCAGGTCCACCATCTTCCTCACAAAATCAACCTGCATGCAAATTTGAAGTTATTAAAAATTTTTGAGGAAGAAAAGGATGAATGAACGACAATTGAACCGACGGTAAACGTAAAAAGGCCACGGAAAGTAACCGTCTTCCTCACGAAATCAACCTGCAAATCGGAATTTATCGAAGGTTTTGCGGAGTAATTAACAATGATCGAACCGATGGTGAACATTAAGAGGCCGCTGGGAGTACTTTCAATGCTTTTAAGGTTACTCAGGTTTGATTTTTCTAATTGTATTATTGTTCTGTTTCATAAAAAACAAGTTAGAACTCTTAATGTGATTGAAAAATCATTCTATTTTATGTGTTTGGTGTTGTGGTGGTAATTTAGGAAATTGAGCATTTTATTTGTCGATAATCTCTACTTTGTTTTCATAAATTGTGTTTTGAGATCATGAAATTTGGGTTGGGATGTTGTTTATTGTCTGTATCATGATATAACTGTATGCAATTTGACTTAAGTGAGCATCCATTTGAGATCTTATATACATATTGCTTGCACATTGACAAATTTACATTGCCATCAGTTTTGATTTGATATAAAATGTGATTTTGAACTATAACTCATGATTAAACAAAAGAGTTAATTACGTTTTTCGTCCCTATGGTTTGTCAAAAATCAACATTTTAGTCCATTAGTTTAAAATTTTCCATTTCAGTCCCTGTGGTTTCACTTCATAACTATTTCAATCCACCTTTGTTAATTCTATCAAATTATTCTGACACTATATTGTAAGCTAATGGACTGAAATAGTGATTTTTGACAAACCAATGGATTGAAATAGTTAGGAAAGTGAAACCACAGGGACTGAAATGACAATTTTTAAACTAATGGACTGAAATAGTGATTTTTCACAAACCACAGGGACGAAAAATGTAATTAACTCTAAACAAAAACAAAAAGAGTTAATTACTGTTTTCGTCCCTGTGTTTTGTCAAAAATCACTATTTCAGTCCATTAGTTTAAAAATTGTGATTTTAGTCCATGTGATTTCACTTTCGTAACCATTTCAGTCTACCTTGCAACCATTTTAGTCCCTGTACTTACAGAATAAATGGATTGAAGTGGTTACGAAAGTGAAACCACAGGGACTGAAAATGGTTACGAAAGTGAAACCACAGGGACTGAAATTGCAATTTTTAAACTAATGGATTGAAATAGTGATTTTTGACAAACCACAGGGACGAAAATAGTAATTAACTCAAACAAAAAAGTTAAACATGTGTAAGGGTTTCAAACCAAAACTTACATATGTGTAAAATAGAAACACTTACACATGTGTAAACATAATCTTTGTAAAACAAATTTACATATGTTTAACAGAGAATTTGCACATGTGTAATACAGAAGCACTTACACATGTATAAAATAAACAGTTACACATGTCTAAGACAGAAACTTACACATGAAGGTTTTCACATGTGTTAGTTATAATAGTATGATGAAAATAAGCATAGATATGAAGGTTTACACATGTGTAAATAATAATATGTTAACATAAAATAGATATGAAGGTTTACACATGTGTAAATTATTACAGTTAAACAAATCAACATAGATTCAAAGGTTTACACATGTGTAAATCATGATAGTTAAAAAATTAAGCATAGATTTTAAGGTTTACACATATGTTAATTATACTAGCTAAAGAAAATAACCGTTCCACTTTTATACCTACGAATATAGCTTAGATCTGTTCGGCTCCAACCACCAATTTTGGGTTTGAAATATAAATTTGTTTGTTGGAGTTTGTAGACAACTGTATTCAGGGCAACAAAATCCTCAAAGCTAATTAACATTATATTAAAACCAATTTTTAGATTTCAGATTCCTATTCCTATCTGTTGCTCTCTCCTTGATCTTTAATTTCCTTTTGTGCATATTTTTTCAAGGTCAATGTGATGGAATGCACAAGCAATGCTTTCAGGGTTCGTGGTGAATGGTGACAAACTCTAAAGTTTTGTGGTTGAACTCGGGTGTAGGTCGGTTCATTGTAAATAAATTTTTTATACATATGTAAGTAGGTTGTTTATACATGTGTAAGTGAGCAGTTCTACTGATTTACGCATCTGTAAGCCAGCCAGATTATTTGTTTAGAATAGCAGTAAACACATGGTATTAAACTTTTGTCACTTTGACCAGGCATATTTCAGAAAGAAAATGGTACATTCTACTGTTGGTTTGATAATGGCAAAAAGAACTTTGAGAGTTCAACTATAGAAGCCTAGAAAGTGATACAAAGATTGTACTTTGGAAAGAGAATATTCATCGAGAAGATGTGATCAATTAAACATTGGAGTTTGAGAGAGACAAATGAAAAAAGACTAGATGATATTATAGATTAAGACTTGTCTCTATGTTACTGTCATTAGCGTATATCAAGGATTATAACTTATGTTTTCATGCTATCATGGTTACCACATGTCAATGGTTAGAATTTGTTAGACAATTTAATGTTTTTGATTTTTTTGTAATACTATTTTGGTTTAAATCCTATTTGTTGGTCAATATAGTACTTTTAGTTTTTGCTTCATACTATCTTGGATTAATTAACAGTTTGTACATGTGTAATTAAGATGCAAATGTGTAAAATAGAAAAAATAAGCAACAATTAACAAATCTACACATGTGTAAGACATATTACGTAGGATTACATGAGATTTACACATGCGTAAAACAAACATTTACACAAATTGAATTTTATAACAAATAAAGAAAATAAACCTAAACACATAATAATATTGGAACTTTGATACAAGAATATATAAAGGCACCATCACCTCCACCAATGTCCCTGCCTCTGCCACCACTTGTTACTTCACCTCCATCAATGGACCAAATCAATCACATGTTGAATTATCTCCACCACCAGACTACATCCATCCTCATATAGTGATATAGTGACTGATGATCCTTTTTAGGCCCACTAGTACCGATATGGTATATGCCACCGGCTAGTGGTAGTGAACAAATTTACGCAAGTGTAAACACAGACACTTACACATGTGTAAAACAGACTGTTAGACAAATAAATCTAATAACGAATAAGAAAACAAACCAAACTTAATCTACAAACAATTCATGAAAATGAAAGTCTGATTTGGAATTTTTAATGTACACAATCTATGGAAATGACGGTTTACATTATACATGACAAACAAAAATGTTAATATTACTTGACATTTGCCATTTAATTGATCAAAATTTAGAGATTTGAGATGGGAATTTTAAATTTAAAAAGACATTAATGTGTACAAAATGCAACACATAAATTACATCAATTAAGGCATAAAACTAACCTTTTTTTAGTACTAATGTTGGAAAAAGCACATTTCTTTGTTCCTTTTGTATTTACATGATAAAAAGAGCTTAAAAAAAGAAGCAAATAAGCAACCAAAACCAACACCACTACGAAAAGAAGGAATAACGTGACCTGCCCGACCCCTCAGCAGCACCCCAAAGTCAAAAACAAGAAGACAGAGCCTTGCCACGGGGCCGTGCCCAGCTGGGCATGGGGCGTGGCCAGCCAAGACACTTAAAACAAATTCTGCAAAAGCTTCTAGGCCCACCACGGGACCATGCCCAGCTCAATATGGGGCGTGGTAAGCTAAAAGATTTGAAGAATCCAGATAGTACGGCGAAGAGTTGACCACGTGGCCGTGCCCACAAGACATGGGGTCGTGTGGGGCCCTCTGCTGACAGCTGCAATTAATGAAGGAATAGAAGAAGTTGGCCACGGGCCATGCCCGCTGGACACGGGGCCGTGGCTGGGCTACTGTTTGGGTTATAAATGGGGTTCTTGGTTCACTTCAAAGGCATCCCTTAGCAAACCATTTCTCTCTCACTTTGCCATCACTCCACCACCACTACAACACCAATACCCACCACCATCATCCATCAATCATCTTTAGAGTGTGTAGTAGTCTTGAGATCCAAGATTGATTGTAAGGGTTCTTGTCAAACAAAGGCCATGCTTGGCTAAATTCCTTACATCACTTGATGAAGACTAATCTTTTATGTATTACTTGTAGTTTTTAATCTTTCAGCACTTTTTAATTGCGTATGTATTAATGACTTTAATAACTAATTTCTTATGTTGAAAGTGAATTTTCCTAACCATTTCTTCATGATGTCATGTATTTGCTCATTCGTGTCTTTACGGTCTATATAAGTACGTTAACTACTTGGAAGGGGGTTAGAAGGGTGGTTTGATAAAGTTCTTGTCTCGTTCAGTATATAGATCCTGCGAGGACTTGGTTCAAGCTTACTTGGACCTCCTTCATTACCCCAAAGGTATTGGATGGCGGGGGTGCGAATAGTTTGAACCCCTCATATGTAAATTACTATTAAAACATTAAACCGGCTTCTTGGGATTGTATCCTTGCTGACTCAAAACACTTAGCCGAGGGTAATGCCACCTTCAAAAGAGGGGCCTACCACTTTTCGCATTAATAACTTATTTAATTATCTTCCAATATTCCGGCCCTTTGGGATTGTATCCCTACTAACTCAAACCACTGGGTTGAGGGTAACATCACCTTCAAAAGAGGGCCCTACTACAATAACCAAGATAATTTCTTAAAAAGTCCAAAAGTGTGAAAACTATTAAAGGATACATAAAAGGGAAGTTGGATCCAAGTGATTCTATCTTGTCTATTTGTATTTCATTTTATTTATTTTTGTTTTATTATTACGCTTCAAAACTTTTATCCAAATTTAGATCAATTAGAAGTTGACGCTAAACCGGTATTAAAAGCTCTTGTGTCCTTGAACAATCTCGATATCTTACCAACACTATACTACGCTCACGATGGGTGCACTTGCCCAAGTGTGTGTTTAGTGTTAGTTAAATATCGTGTTCTATAAATTTAAAACTTGACTAACGCGTAAAATAGGCTCAAAATATTAATAAATTCATAACACGCTTTACGCACACCAAGTTTTTGGTGCCGTTGCCGGGGACACAAGGATTTTAAGAAAGCTTAAAATTGACGGCCTAATCATTTTTTAATTTTTTTTTTCAAAACTGCACGCCCGTTTTCTTGTTTTTAGGAATTATTTTTCTTACAGTAAGCTATACACTGGTCATGCCCACTGGACACGCCCCGTGCTGCAGGCTACTAAAAACAATTTTTTTTAAACGCCCAGATATAGAGTCTGACCACGGGCCGTGCTCAATGAACACGGGGCTGTGGTGAGCTTCGGTTTCTGTTTTCAATTTTTATTTTTCTGGTCCCGAGATACTGTGATCTGCTAGGTATTTCGTCATGGATCAATACTTAGGGGATTAACTCACTGCTACTTAGAGGATGATTACGAGGAAGAATATTGTACCATTTGCGGTAACTCCCACTCGGTACAATATTGCGACATTTTTCAACCATCCACCTCATACACTCGCTATGAGGAACCAATGTTTGAACTTCCGCAATTAAGCTTTGATTGGGATACTTATCCCTCTCAACATCACAACCATCCTTCCCGAAGCAGAAAGCATTATACAAAGTCTCAAAACACTCCAACGCTTAATGAAAGAATCACGAGAGAGAGAGGAGGTTGTTTGTACTAAGGAAGTAATAATCGAAGAAGTAAAAATGGAAGAACAAGTAAGTGAAAAACAAACGCAAGAACCAAATAACGCAGAAGGTAAGTCCGAAAATGATAAATTTGAAAAGGAGTAAAAAATCCAAGACATTAACCTTTTGTCACCTTCTTTCAAAAATCATTGTTTGGTACTCACTCATGCTAACTTTTTAAAAGAGTTAAACACTAACACTAGAATTGACGAAATGGTTAGAATCAAATTAACAAATGATCAAACTATGCTAATAAAAGATGAGCAATTTGAAATTAACATAACACTGGTTCCGTGTTTCTTTCAAAACACCTTTATTAGTAATATCACAATCGACAAAGATCTTTGTGTTAATATAATGCCTAACTACATTTTCGAAAAGTTAAATATTAGTGATTTTTCTCCACTTCAAATTCCCATTTTTCTATCTAATCGTAAAATGCTAAAGTTAACAGGAGTGGTTGAGGATGTGCTAGTGCATGTAAACTAAACGGTGGTCCCAACCGATTTTATCATTCTCGACGATACTCCACTTGTGTTGGGACAACCTTCTGTGAAAACTCATCAAGCCTTGATCAACCGGAAGCAAAACAACCTACAACTTCAATTGGGGGCCGAAAAAAGGTATGCCAATCCTGACCAATCCATAAAGTACTCATTCGGCAATGACGACCCCTTAATTGAAGATGAATATGAACCACCTGATATGGAGGAAGAACTCGACCAACTTGTCCAAGAGGAAGACGCCATTGAACAAACCTTTTTAGTCCTCGACCAAAATAAAGAGCAACCAAACAAGGAGTCCCCTAAGGACCCACCTCTTGAGCTCAAAGAACTCCTAAAAGGCTTGGAATATGCTTTTCTAGACAAGCATAGTAAGTTACCGGTAATTATTTCTTCAAATTTAATAGTTTAGAAAAAGAAAAATTAATTTCACTTTAAAAAAATATAAAAATGTGATTGCATGGAAGCTTGTAGATATTAAGGGAATAAACCCTTCCATGTGCACACACAAAATTTTAATGGTAGATGACTACAAGTCAGTAATACAACCACAACATAGAGTAAATCCAAATGTCCAAGAAGTGGTTAAAAATGAAGTCATCAAGCTACTTGATGCCAGACTAATCTACCCAATTTTCGATAGCCTTGGGTGAGTCCCGTTCAAGTAGTTCCCAAAAAGGAGGTATGATAGTGGTAACCAATGAAAAAATGAACTAATACCAACAAGGACCGTCATAGGATGGAGAGTTTGTATAGACTATCGATGATTAAATGAAGCAACATGGAAAGACTACTTCCCTTTACCTTTCATTGATCAAATGTTAGAAAGACTATCCGGTCACAAAAATTTTATTGTTTTTAGATGGTTTTCAGGTTACTTTCAAATACGATAACTCCAGAAGACCAAGAAAAACAACTTTTACATGTCCTTATGGAACTTTTGCTTATCGACGCATTCCTTTTGGTCTATGTAATGCCCCCGAAACCTTCCACCGTTGCATGGTGGCCATCTTCCATGACATGATAGACTAAAACCATGGAAGTTTTCATGGATGACTTTTCTATCTTTGGGGATTCATATGACTAATGCCTCGATAACCTTGAACGAATGCTATCTCGATGTGAGGAAACTAACCTCGCCCTTAATTGGGAAAAATGCCATTTCATGGTAACAGAGTGAATAGTACTCGGTCACAAAATATCAAACGAAGGAATGGAGGTTGATCAAGCTAAAATTGACACCATCTCTCAATTGCCACCTCCATCCTCCATTAGAGCTATAAGAAGTTTCTTAGGGCATGCCGGATTTTATAGACGATTTATCAAAGACTTTTCAAAAATTTCAAGACCTCCAACTAAATTACTTGAAAAAGATACACCATTTATCTTTGACAAGGATTGCAACCAAGCATTTCTAACACTAAAAGAAATGCTAGTCAATGCACCAATCATGATAGCACCCGATTGGAAATTACCCTTCTAAATCATGTGTGATGCAAGTGACTTTGCGGTTGGAGCCGTTTTGGGACAACGAAAAGATAAGCATTTTCATCGAGTTTACTATGCTAGTAAAACTCTAAAAGATGCACAAGAGAATTACACCACAACTGAAAAAGAGTTACTAGATGTAGTATTTGGTTTTGGTAAATTTATTTCTTATCTTGTTCTTTCTAAAACGATAGTTTATACAGACCATGCAGCCATTCATTATCTGTTTAAAAAGCAGGATGCCAAGCCGCGTTTAATTAGGTGGATTCTACTACTCCAAGAATTCGACATCGAGATAAAAGACAAGAGGGGAGCAGAAAACACTGCTACTGATCACCTATCCCGTTTGGAAGATCCAGCTTTGGAGGTAACTAGAGACAAGCTCATCAATGAAAAATTCCCTACGAAATCTTTGGAAATGATGGAATATCGAGAAGAACCATGGTATGCTGATTACGCTAATTACTTAGCTAGCGGGATAATCGTGAAAGGATGGTCACATCATCAAAGAAAAATTCTTTGCCGATGTAAAGCACTATTTTTGGGAAGATCCATATCTTTTCAGAATTTGTGCCGATCAACTTATCCGAAGATGCGTGCATGGTAGCGAAGCAAGGAAAATTCTCCGCCACTGTCATGAAGGCCCGTACAGAGGACATCACGGAGCCACCAATACCGCTTGAAATGTATTTGATTCAGGATTCTATTGGCCAACTATTTACAAAGACTCGCAAAATCTTATCAAAACATGTGATGCATGCTAACGATCAGGTAATATTTCTTCCAAAAACGAAATGCCACAAAATGGCATTCTTGTTTGTGATATTTTTGATGTATGGGGGTCAGACTTTATGGGTCCGTTCCCACAATCAAAAGGAAACAAATATATACTTGTGGCTATGGATTACTTGTCAAAATGGGCCGAAGCTAAAGCTCTTCCAACCAATGATGGAAGAGTTGTGGTAAGATTCTTGAAACGACTATTCTCTCGTTTCGACACTGCAAAAGCTTTGATAAGTGATAGAGGTACCCATTTTTGTAATCAGCAACTTGAATTTTTTTAATAAGATATGGGGTCTATCACCGAATCTCGACCGCATATCACCCTCAAACAAACGGACAAGCCGAAGTGACCAACCGAGGTCTAAAAAGAATAGTTGAAAAACCCGTAGGGTTAAATAAAAAAGAATGGGCCGACAAACTAGATGATGCTTTATGGGCCTTTCGAACCGCTTTTAAAACAACAATAGGCACTACCCCATATAAGCTAGTCTATGGAAAAAGTTGTCATTTGCCAGTAGAAATAGCACATAGAGCTTAGTGGGCATTAAAAAACGTAAACTTAGACCTCGAAACTGCCGGTAAAAATCGATTTTATCAATTAAACGAACTCGGAGAATTGAGAAATCAAGCATACTCTAACTCCAAAATTTATAAGGAACGAATAAAGACCTTACATGGCAAAAATATTAAACCTAATGAATTTCGAGAACGAGATTAAGTGCTATTGTTTAATTCATGACTTCGACTATATCCCGGTAAATTAAGTCTAGGTGGTCGGGACCTTTTTCCATTACCCATATCTTCCCACATGGTGCAATTGAGATTAAATCCTGAAATGGCATTCCATTCAAAGTCAATGGACAACGGTTAAAGCTCAACCAAGGATTTATTGAGAACGACGAGGAAGAAATTTCATTACAAACGAGCGAGGTATGATTAAACTACGACTTGTGTATATATATATAAATTAACATCATCTCTTGTAGGGAATACGGAAAGCCTCGAAAAAGGTAAGATGACTTTGGGAACCTCTTTCGGAAAAATGGTCACTCACACATATACTAAAAAGATTAAAAAATAAAAAATAACCGAACACGGGGCCCTGGCCAGGGCCGTGGTCGGTGTGTAGATGGGTATAAACCCCTTTTCCTTGTTATTTCTTCATTTCACCACGATCCGTTTCCCTGAAAATTCTATGGTTCCTCCGCGATTCTCTACAATTTTTCACGTTTTCCTTCCACTTAACAACTACAAGGTATGATTCTAAGATCTTCTTTAGTTAGTTTAGCGATTTGCATGTAGATTAACAACAAGAAATTTGGGGAAAATTCTAGGGTTCTTGAACATGAACAAAATCAACTCCGAAATTACTTAGTAGATCTAGTCACAATAGTTTGCATGTATGATGAAAAGAGTAGATCAGCCACCATTGTTCATAGATTCACCCGATTTCAAGTATAAACCATGAACCATTATTTTCAAACAAAAAAAGGTAAAATTGATGGGGTAAACGGTTTGTTTTTGGAAAAACAGCACTTAGGGTTTCATTTTCGGGGAAAACCGCACCTACCCAAACAAAAATTTTCAACTTTTCAAAACCGGAACGAAAATTGAAAATTTTGAGTAACTGTGGCCTGACCACGAGGCGTTGCCAGAAAAGAAAGCTGAACACAGGGCGTGGCCAGTGACCACATGGCCGTATCTAGCATGCTGTTTTCAGATTTTCCCGTAAACGCACTGATTATTTGTTTGTTCTCGTATGCAGAAATGGCGAACAAGTTCCTAAAGTTTAAGACATTAGAGTGGGAATAGCAAAACCACTTTGAAGTTCTCCAAACAAGGCCGTAGGAAGCACCGAGACAAACATGCTATGAAACCTTAGAAATCGTGGGTCAAGGAACCGGTCCACTACGAGCCGCTCATGACAAAAAGCTCCATTCTATTTACGAATACAACATGGAGTTTATAGCACGTTCAAGTTTGATCCTAAGGCGGACCCATTCGATTCCGGTGCTGCTGAATTTAGGTGTGTTGGGCAACTTTTCTCCATCTCCATAGCAAATTTAGGTGTCAACATTGGTCTATACACCGAGGAAGAATCAGTTGAAAATGAATTCACGGGTGGTCTTCGTGAAATCCCTGTCAACATGAGGCAAATTGCATGGCCCCAAATTGGAGATGGACCATATAACCCAAGCATCACAAAAAGCTCACAGTTGCGAGACCCACTCTACCGCTACATTCAACGGGTCTTAAGTAACTCACTTGGCCAACGACGAGACTGCTTGGGAGTAGTTCACCTGCTTCCACTGCATTCACACCCGTCAACCTCTTGATGTCACCTACATATTTCTCAAGAACATGCACCTAAACCAGATGGCTAACCCACTTACACCAATCTTCTTCGGATGATGGATCTACAAGCTGTTCAAGAACTATGCCAACAACATCCCAAAGTTCTTCAAACAAGGGGTAAAGTCTAAGAAAGTCGATGTCGCCCAATGTCGGGCCATGGGGCTCATCCAAGACATGGATGACGGGACATTCTGCTTCCTAAATACCCAAGGAAACACATGGAACCCAGAAGAAATCCTAGCCCTCATAGACGACCCCAACCAACCTCCTCCACAATATCAAGGCTACGAAACAGGTTCCTCCTCTCAAGGAGGCGATTTTCCTAACTTTCAAAGTTTAACTACTATTTTGCAAGAAAACCTCTTGTGCACCCGTAACACCTACAACATGGCTAGCAATGGCAACACCCAGATTGGAGCGATGGAGCTTTTCATCAATACCATGCAAGGAGATATCAACTACATCAGGGATCATATGGCGTACTGTGAGGATGCGGACGAGGACATGGACTAAGTGGTGATGGTGGCGGTTAGGTGATGGGTGCCAAATACGGTTTCAGGTTAACTGCTCTACCCTCTTGAACAATTGGCCGGCCTGCATGCCGTGATTTGAACAATTTACTCTTGAACAACTTTTACTTTTCTGCATTTTACTTTTGTGATTATGGTAATGGATGTTAAACGCTCATAAGGTACAATAGTGCTATAAGAACCCAAGATCAAAACAAAGAAATCAGACACCTGAATTTTATACATTTGCAGACTGTCACCTTAGAGGTGTGCTCGCTGAGCACACCCCACCACACTGATCTGCTATTTTCTTGTCACAACTCCGACCACGGACCCTGTCCACCAGGCACGCCTCGTGCTCAGCCTTTCGTAAGTTTTTGGTACTGGCAATAGGAACACAGGGCCGTGCCCAGATAACACGGGCTCGTGTCCAGGTGCCAAGTAACATAAAATCTTGTTTTTAACATACTTTTCACATTCGAATCTACCGAAAATCTGATTTTTGGACACACTAAGGACAATGTGTAATTTAAGTATGGGGGAATCTAACACATTGAAAGTTGCAAGTCCTAATAACAAGCCTTACACAAAACTCTATTGGAACCGCTGATCGCCCCAAATCTTTTCGAAAATTTTTCATTTTTTTGTCTTAGTTAAATTTGGGAATAACAAGGTCTAAAAAAAGTTCTGTTTTTACAAATTTACAACCGATAGCATCGTGATAAAAAGAAAAACAAGAAAGTATAAAAAGGCATAACAAATTTTTTTAAAATTCGATTATATATACTTGTTCACATCATAAGCCCGTTCCCACATTAAGTGAGTTTTTGAGCCTTTATTGAGCTAAACTCTCATTTTCATTTCTTGTGTGAATAGCCGCTTGGTTCTTACGAAGACGATACATTCCTGGTCCTTACCAACTTAAACCCAAGTAAGTAAATGATGGAGGCATTAGGACTAACCCATTTTTCACTCAAAACCATTGTTTTCCTTCTTTTTATTCCATTACCTAAAATCCCCCTAGCTAACCCATATTTCTTGCTTGAAAGTATTTATTTTAAATAAATGTCACAAAAACAAAAAGTTTTACGACAACCGACACTTTTTACGTTCTTTTGCCATTTCACTAACCTCTAAGCCAAAAAAATCACCTACCCTTAAGCCCAAGCCTAAACCCTTTTAAAAACCTCTTGATGTTTACAAAGGTTTATAGTTAAAAAGGAGGAGGTTTGATCGCTTGGCAAGCATATGGTAGAAGTAAGTTCCAAACCGGAACCAAGTGACTATTGCAAAATTACACCTTCAGCCGAGTGTTGAGTGATCTCTTGTGAGGTACGTGAACTTGTATATAAATAAATAGAATTTTAAAGAGACATATTATGCCTAAATAAATACTTTTTCTTGAAATACCCTAAATAAATCATGACAAATAGGATTGTAAATAAAATAAAAACAAAATTTAAAATAAAGGTCTTGGATTTCCGATACTCAAAGACAAGCCACAAAAACTTATTTTCTACCTATTCCATTTGGGTGTGTAAAGCCACATTTAAAGACGTTTGCTTGAGGACAAGCAAAGATTCAAGTGTGGGGATAATTGATGTGTATAAAATGCAACATATAAATTACATCAAATGAGACATAAAGCTAACCCTTTTTTAGTACTAATGTTGGAAAAAGCAAGTTTCTTTGTTCCTTTTGATTTACAAGATAAAAAGAGCTTAAAGAAACAAAAGAAGCAAATAAGTAGCCAAAACCAACACCACTACGAAAAGAAGGAATAACGTGACCTACCCGACCCCTAAGCAGCACCCCAAAGTGAAAAACAAGAAGACAGAGCCTGACCACGGGGCCGTGCTCAGCTAGGCATAGGGCGTGGCCAGCCAAGACACTTAAAGACAAATTCTGCAGAAGCTTTTACGCCCACCACGGGGCCGTGCCCAGCTCAACATGGGGCGTGGTCACCTAAAAGATTTGTAGAATCCAGATAGTACAGCGAAGAGTTAACCACGGGGCCGTGCCCACCAGACACAGGGTCATGTAGGGCCCTATGCTGACAACTGCAATTAATGAAGGAAGAGAAGGAGTTGGCCACGAGCTGTGGCCGCTGGACATGGGGCCATGGCCGGGCTACTATTTGGGCTATAAATTGGGGTGCTTAGTTCACTTCAAAGTCATCTATTGGCAAACTACTTCTCTCTCACTTTGCCACCACTCCACCACCACTACAACACCAATACCCACCACCATCATCCATCAATCATCTTTAGAGTGTGTAGTAGTCTCGGGATCCAAGATTGATTGTAAGGGTTCTTGTCAAACAAAGGCCATGCTTGGCTAAATTCTTTACATCACATGGTGAAGACTAATCTTTTATGTATTACTTTTAGTTTTTATCTTTCAGCACTTTTTTAATTGGGTATCTATTAGACCTCCTTCAATATTCCGACCCTTTGGGATTGTATCCCTGACTCAAACCACATGGTTGAGGGTAACGTCACCTTCAAAAGAGGGGCCTACTACTATGACTAAAATAATCTCTTAAGAAGTCCGAAAGTGCGAAAACTATCAAAGGATACATAAAAGGGAAGTTGGATCCAAGTGATTCTATCTTGTCTATTTGTATTTCATTTTTTTATTTTTGTTTTATTTATTTTTACACTTCAAAACTTTTATCCAAAATTAGATCAATTAGATGTTGACGCTAAACCGGTATTAAAAGCTCTTGTGTCCTTGGACGATCTCGATATCTTACGCTTATGATGGGTGCACTTTCCCAAGTGTGTGTTTAGTGTTAGTTACATATCGTGTTTTATAAATTTAAAACTTGACTAACACGTAAAATAGGCTCAAAATATTAATAAATTCATAACACACTTTACGCCCACCAACATATAATGTTTTTTTTATACATATGAATGCATGACACTTACACATATGTATAATCAACTATTACACGTTCATACGTATGAATAACACATAAGAATCATTGCCGCACCATCAACATTCTCATTCATCTGAAGCAGCCTGCAAGCCAGCTAAACATCTTATGGACTTGAGTAAACCTTTCACTTAAACATCTGATGTGCGGGTATTAAAGTGCAATATTTTGTGTGGTTTTAGATGGAATTATATATTTAAAAGTGTTTATTCGGTTTAATATTGGTACTTATCGTGTTGACGTTTCAGGTTAAATGGTATAAAAAGATTGAGAAAATAGAGCTGGAAACAGAAGCTGGAAGTTGAAACGGGAGTTGTCAGGAGGTATTCCCCCGCGCCACGCTGGGGAGGTATGGTTATCCGTAGCGACACGCGACGGAGGGTTCAACGAAGTCGGTTGTTACCGACCAGGCGACATGCGCCAGTTGGTGAGGACTCTCCCGCGACGCGCGGGAGAGGTCAACTACACAAAAGTATATAAATCGAGTTAAAACAGGTTTGGAAGGGTATAGAGAGACCTAGCAACGGTTTTACGAACTCATGAGCTAGTAGAGGCGATTTTGCAAGAGCTTTCACTTCCTTCAAGTCAATCTTTTATGTTTAATCGAGTATTGAAGACTATTGAAGAAGTAATGACAATCATGAGCGGCTAAACCTTCCGTGACTTCCACTTGGATAAACTTTTACCTTGTTTTACATTAAACTTTGTTTACAAATTCGTTGTAACTGGTACAGCTTGACCACTTGTGTTGAATTACTGCTAAATGTTTCTTGTATTTGAATTACTTGTCGTTTATTAAGCGTGTTCGCAACTTACTTGCGTTGTTAGCGGGTTGGTTAATTGGTGGGTAGTTGACATAAACAAACGGGTTTTTAGGTTGCATAGTGAATCTTTAAAACTATCCCTGTTAACTAATCAAATTCATTAATTTTGAGGCATGTCTATGTGGTGTTCTGAATTGGTAAGCAGGTTTTGATGTTAAACGGGTAATTGGGATTCCGAGTGGAAGCTACTTCTTCTCATCTTGATCACAACTCTTTTAGTTAGTTTTAGTGTTTTTGCAAACAATTCATCAAACCCCCAGTTTAGTTAATTTAGGTATTAAACATAAACGCGACATTAACCACAAATTCCCCGTGGATACGATACCCTACTTACGCTATCTACGTAGTTTAAATAGGTTTTTGAATGACCCTTACGACATTCATCAAAATGGCGCCATTGCCGAGGAATTCGTGCGCTTAGTGTTAGTTTAGATTAGTTGTTTTCTTGTTTGCTTGTGTGTAGGTGATTATTAATTGCATGCATACCAGGTTTTAAGGAAAGTCTTCACCACTTCTTTTCGACCAGAAATCGAGAAGACCGCTATGCAAAATCTGCTCCATCGACCAGCATTGAAGGGAAAAGCAACAGTCATTATATGGACCCACCAGAAACTCATTCAAACCAAGAGCAGCAAACATCACACCAAGAGCCTGTTACTAAGATGCCACCAATGCCACCACCTCCATATCTAACCCAAACCAAAACGCAACAAACTCCACCCATGGCACCTCAATCCAGTTCCACCACCCAACCCACATCAGTTCCGATTGGAGAATTTCAGGTTATGGGTGGACCACTTTATTCGGTTGATTGTGAATCAGCCAAACTTAGTTCCACATCCGAATCGGTCGGGTGTGATGTATGAGCAGGTCGTAAACATGGCAAGAACTGAAACTTGGGATGATGGGTATGGAGATGAAGAATGGAGTATACATGACGATTATATGGGCAATTTGGGAGGTATGCAAAATCCGGCCATGATTTGTTTCAGCAGAGACAGCCACAAAGTGGGGACGAGTATCACACCCCACCACCGGTTCATTGGGCATCGGTTGCTCAACAATATCGACAAATGGATCCTAGATTTCCGGATCCTAACATTAGGGGAGTCGAGGGTCACTTCCGCCCATAAATTACGGAACACTCTTTACCTATTGTCATGCCGGTTGCACAAGGTAATGTGGATAGATCGTTTGAAGCAAAACCGTATATTCTGAACATGCTTCCTACCTTTCACGAGAAAGGTATTGAGGAGCCATATGCACATATTGCGGAGTTCGAGGTGGTGTGTAGTATGATTGGGGGACATGGGTTCACGCTGGATCATTTAAAGTTAGTTTTATTTCAGGTTTTGTTGAAAGATTCGGCACGAGACTGGTTTGTATCCTTGCCCTATGCAACCATTCACACATGGCAAGAGATGCAACAATAATTCTTGGAAGAATACTATACTCCACAAAGAACCAAGATGGGAAGAGTGGCCATTAGGGAATTCCAGCAACTTCCGGGTGAGTTGTAGTATGAGTCGTGGAAGTGGTTTAACCAGTTGCTTTGAAATTCCCCTCATCATGGTATTCCATGATGGGAGCTAATTACCGCTTTTCATGATGGGTTGTCTAACGAGGATAGACGGGATATTAAGGCCGTAACTGGATGTACTTTTCTTAAAAACCATGTAGATGTGGATTGGGACTACTTAGATATTGTAGCGGCTGACTTAAAAAGACAAGCACAAGCCGATCGTACAAAGAAATACCCAGCTCCATCGTTCAAAAAGAGTTGCTCAGTTGGAAAGGGAAAAAGAGGAGTTGGAAAAGCAGCTAGCGAAGTTTAAGGGTCTAGGCAGTGGTAGAGATGCATTACAAGCGGCGCAAACCATCCCGGCTTCTGGTAGTTGTAGCGACTTGGGCCACACTTCGAATGAGTGCTCGGGTCAATTTTTTGCGGCCAAGGAGGATGTTAACATGGTTTATGGCGAGCAAAAGAATTATGATATGAGTTCTAATACATATCATCTAGGTTTGCGTTATCATCCAAATTTTAGATACGGTAATACTACTAATCAGTCAAATCCTAACTTTCAGGTACCGAACCAAGGAAGTCAACCGTATCAGAGCCGTCAAGCAAATTATAAGCCAAACTACAATCAAGGGAACTACAATCGGGGGAATCAAAGGAATTATTCACAAGGCCAAGGCCAAGGCCAAGAGCAAGGCAAGGCAAACAACAATGAAGGATCAAATGGAAAAATGATGGAGTATTAAAGTAAATCAAGAAGGATCAAGAGTTGCAAGCCAAGCCGCATCAAGCTTTGGAAAAGCAAGTAGCTCAATTAGTGGCCGAAGTGGCGAATGGAAGGAAGGATACGGACCGGTTTCCTAGTGACACCATGAAGAACCCACAACATCAAGGGATCTCATCTAATGCCAGAATTAATCAGGTAAGTGTTCTTCATTCTGGGAAGGTTTATGATAACAAAATTGGGACTCCTCCACCGTTTGTTGAGGGTATTGTGGAGGAAGTTGATGAGGACCATGAGTCCGATGCAGAAACGGAACCTGTTAGCCCTAATAAAACTCAAAAAGTAAATTTTCAAGAAAAAGAAAATAGGGTGATAGAAACTGAACTGGTTGATACGAAGGAAAAGGGTACGGAGGGTAATACCGTCCCATTTCCTAAGGCTTTAATCAATCTGGAAACAGAAGTAGTTAGTAAACGGGACCCACAAAAAGACGAAATATGGGAAGTTTTTAAACAAGTAAAAGCAAATCTCCTGCTCTTAGATGCCATTAAACAGGTTCTGGCATATGCAAAGTACTTGAAGGAGTTGTGTACCCAAAAACGGCACAATAAATTTCCAAAGAAAATAGCTTTAACAGAAAAGTTAGCCGTTTTGTCGTGTGACCTCCCACCAAAGCTTCGAGATCCCGGTGCCCCTTTAATCCCCATTCAGGTGGGTGACTTTAAAATGAGTCGGCATTGTTGGATTTAGGAGCTAGTGTTAGCATCCTACCGAGGAGTTTATACGATCAATATGATTTTGGACCCTTGAAACAAGTCGACACCACCGTGGTGTTGGCCGATTTGATGTTAAAACTACCCGGGGGATTTTGCGTGATGTCATCGTTAAAGTTGAAGAATTTTATTACCCAGTTGACTTTTTGGTTCTAGATTATGTGCAAATTGAAAACACTAAACAACCTAATGTCATACTCGATAGACCATTTTTAGCCACCGCTAATGCATTAATTGATTGTAGAAATGGTTCGGTCGACATCACGTTTGGTAATCGTAAGGTACGTTTAAATGCTTTTTCTCGTGCATCTGATTCTCTAGTCAATGATGAATGTTTCATGGCGGACATTATTGACGGGTGTCACCCCCACGAGCGTGGGGATGGTGCTATAGAGACGTGTTTTGTGTGTGACAGGGATTTGGCAGAAGTGGAGATAGAGTTGGAATACGAGGAAGAAGAGTTGGAAGTGATGGCGGCCAGAGAATTGACGCCGACTTCGACACATCAAGTCGAGAATTTACCGGATCATATTGACACTCAACTCAAGCCTTCACTTGAATCACTGCCACAAGTCGAGTTGAAGACATTGCCAAAGTATTTGAAGTATGCTTTCGTAGGTGATAACAATACTTTAAAGGTAATTGTTGCTTCCAACTTAACACCTGAAAAGGAAAAAGCATTGATGGAAGTGCTGGTAGCCAACCGGGCGGCGATCGGGTGGACAATTGCGGATCTTAAGGGGATTTGTCCATCTATTGTCATGCACAAGATTATTACCGAAGATGGAGCAAAATCAGCTCGAGATGCACAAAGACGATTGAACCCGAACATGCGAGAAATTGTGAATAAGGAAGTATTTAAGTGGTTGGATGCGGGGATCATCTATCCCATATAAGACAGTACTTGGGTGAGTCCAACTCAAACGGTACCGAAAAAGGCGGGCATCCAGATTGTTTTAGGCGATGATGGTAAGGAAGTCGCCACCTGGCTGGTAACCGGGTGGAGAATTTGTAATGATTATAGAAAGTTAAGTGCTGCAACTTCAAAGAACCACTTCCAATTACCATTTATTGATCAGATTGTGGAAAAGCTAGCAAGTCAGAAATTTTACTGTTTTCTTGATCAGGTTATAATTAGATTGCTATTCATCATGATGATCAACAAAAGACAACATTTACCTGTCCTTACCGCACCTTCGCATTAAGGCGAATGCCATTCGGATTGTGTAATGCCCCGGCCACCTTCAAAAGGTGTATGATGAGTATCTTTTCAGATATGGCCGGGGAGTCTTTGGAAATTTTCATGGATGATTTCTCAATCTTTGGCACATCTTGTGAGGCTTGTTTGGAACAATTGACCTGTGTGCTAAAAATATGTGTCGAAACAAACCTGGTATTAAGTTGGGAAAAGAGTCACTTTATGGTCCTGGAGGCATCATGTTGGGTCATGTTGTCTCAAGTAAGGGGATAGAGGTAGACCACGCTAAAATTAAAGTGATTTCCACCTTACCACCGCCCACGAGTGTCAAAGGCGTTCGATCCTTTCTTGGACATGCCGGTTTTTACAGACGGTTTATTAAAAACTTTTCAGTAATAACTAAATCATTATGTAACTTGTTATTAAAATATGTCCTGTTTGTGTTTGATAAACATTGTAAAAAATCATTTGAAACACTTAAACAAAAGTTAGTTGAGGCACCCATACTACAATCCCCTGATTGGTCACTTCCTTTTGAAATAATGTGTGATGCTAGTGACTATGCAGTAGGTGCAGTTTTAGGAAAGAGAGTTGACAAGAAGCCGATGGCAATATACTATGCAAGGAAGACGCTTGCGGATGCTCAACTGAATTGCACCACCACGGAGAAGGAGCTTCTAGCTGTTGTCCATGCTTTGAACAAATTTCGTTCTTATATTTGGGGTAGTAAAGTAATTGTGTTTTCTGACCATTATGTAATCAGGTACCTCATGGAGAAAAAGGATGCGAAGCCAAGGCTTATTAGATGGGTACTTCTTTTGCAAGAGTTTGATTTTGAGATTCGCGATAAGAAGGGAAGTGAGAACGTGGTAGCGGACCACCTGTTACGAGTAGTGAACGAGATTGAAGGATCTGAGCATGATATCCTTGATACTTTCCCTAATGAACATTTATTAGCTATTGATACTCAACCTTGGTTTGCTAACTTTGCTAATTATGCTCACTCAGGTATCATTCCAGAACATTGGTCGAGACCGAGGAAGGCACACTTTCTGTCGCAAGCAAAGGCGTACATATGGGACGAACCAGATCTGTTTAAGGTTGGAGCGGATCTAATGATTCGCAAGTGTGTGGAAGATGGAGAGATTCCTTCAGTCTTGTCCTTGGTGCACGAATCTGCATGTGGAGGACAGTTTAGTAAACAGAAAACAACACGAAAAGTGCTATCATGTGGGCTATATTGGCCTACGGTGTTTCGGGACTCGTTTGAATATGCAAAAAATTGTTTACGATGTCAACAGATGGGTAGCATTACAAAGCGGGATGACATGCCCATGCAGCTAATCCATGTTGTCGATATTTTCGACGTATGGGGCATTGACTTTATGGGCCCATACCCGAATTCGTTTGGTAATCTATACATCTTGGTGGCAGTGGATTATGTGTCCAAATGGGTTGAGTCCATTTCCACCAAGACCAATGACCATAAGGTAGTTTGCAAGTTCGTTCAATCGAACATCTTTTCTAGATTTGTTGTCCCTCGTGTGATCATAAGTATGGGGGATCTCATTTCAAAAATTTTAACTTTAGTAAACTCCTTAAGAGATATGGTGTCACCATCGAATTGCCACTCCGTACCATCCTGAAACGAGTGGGCAAGTCGAAGTTTTTAATCGGTAGATTAAAGAAATTTTACAAAAAACCATACGAGCAGATCGCAAGGATTGGTCCAATAAATTGGATGATGCTTTGTGGGCATATCGTACGTCGTACAAAACGCTGATTGGAACGACACCATATCGATTGGTTTGTAGGAAAGGGTGTCACTTACCGGTAGAAATTGTACACCGTGCATTTTGGGCGGTTAAACTGATTATGATACTGTAGGTAAGGAGAGACAGTTGACGTTGAGCGAACTTGAAGAGATTCATAATGAGGCTTATAACTGTACACAGCATATAAGGACAAGATGAAGAAGGTGCACGATGCAAAGATAAAGCCAAAGGTGTTTGAAGTTGGTCAGATGGTGTGGTTGTATAACTCCAGGTTGAAGTTATTTCCTGGAAAGTTAAAGAGCAAGTGGACAGGTCCCTATCGTGTAACTAAAGTGGGAACGCATGGAGATGTTGAAATAGAGGAATTTGATGATCATATTCGGCAGATGGTGAATGGGCATAGATTGAAACCTTATTATAATGCAAGAGAGATCAATGGTCCTGGTAAGAATGTGGAGGTGCTATATGTGAGCACCGTTCATGCGGACGAGGAATAACCCACAGGTATGATTTGGCTAAAGATCTAAAACTTAGTGCTCTTAGGAGGCAGCCTAAGGTGTGTATTTTTCGTTATTTTCATAGGTAGTTAGTATTTTTACGAGTTATTGATGTTCACCGTGCTTTTGTTCAAGTGTGGGGAAGTTTGAGGAGGTTTGGTTAAGTCCTAAAGGCAATTGAGGGCAATGCACGTTTGTTTGGGGGGTAGAACCATGAATTTTGAGCCCCGAAAAATTGTCTTTCGATGAATTATGGATGTTTCAGTTGTTTTCGGTATATTTTTGGAGTGTTTCAAGGCTATGAGATGGTTTGGAGTAGAAATATCATGAAAAGAGGAGCCCCGGGTATGTGGTTATTGAAAATTTATCATAGAAATTCATTTGGGGAGGTTTGAGAGGTGAAAAACTTGAAAACCCAAAAATTTTCTAAGGCCTGGAACCCTTAAAATCAATCAAACCTGCTGGAAAAGGGCTCTCAGGCGCCACGCAAGAGGACACTGGGTATACCACGTGACACACCTGGGAAGGAAAGTCAAAACGTTAAATTACCCTCCCCCGCCACACGAGGGAGGCCTGTGCACCCGTCGCGGCAGATAGCTCCATCAGATCAGTTTTTAAAAGACGCAAGCAGGTCACTTTTTCCAAAAACTTCTTCCATCACTTTCCCCTTACTCCCTCACAAACCCTAACCATTAAACCCCTTCAATCCACCTCAAATCCAACCATTTTTAACACAAATCTTCATCTATAACCTCTATACATTCACCCTACAACCCGATTCCAACGCCATCATTACCGGAACTGTCTCCGACGGTCACCATCTCCGGCCAAGCTTGGAGTTTTGTCAAGTTTTTGATAGTTTGCAATCGGTTGTCGTGATTCAAGTACATAGCTTTGATTTTTATATGTGTTATACAATTATTCATGCTTATTCTTTGATTTGTGATGAACATCATAATGGGGGTGTTTGTGGGTGTTGAGGTTAGTCATAAAGAGGATATTTGAGGTAGTTAGGAGATGACACAAACATAGCTTTAGGATGGATCCAAGAAAATTTTGAGGTTTCAATCGGTAGAGTTGCTAGAAGTTATGTTCAAGTTAATGGAAGATTTGCAAAGAGGATGATGGTTGTGGTTTGTGAGTAGTTGTGTAGGAATGATTGAGAGGAACAATGAAGTGAGCCGAGAGCTTAGACCTAGGTTGTCGAGGTGAAGTATGTGTTAGTATTGTTCACGGGGTTGCCAAGACAAGTATCAATAGTGGTGATTTGGTGACGTGTGGTACATTAGTAGTCTATGGTGATGAATGATTGGACATATATTCGAGATAAGCATGGAATGCGTTTGGGCTAAGGTTGAAGGAATAGTGGTAATAGAAGCTAAGAGTTGAAGTAGTGTGTTGTTCGGTCACTTGTGGGTACATCGGAAGTAGAGAAAAAGGGTTGAATGGTTTTGGGTTGGTTTTGAGAAAAGTAGCATCAGTTGGTTTGTCGAAACTAAAAAGGGGTAACTTTGTAGAATAGTAACCAAGTTTTAAAAGTGTTCCAATTAGGTCACTCAAGTTTCAAAAGTGTTCCAATCAGGTCACTCAACATTCATTTTTTATTAAAAATAAGGGCTTTTTCATCAATTTCATAGGTAACCATGTTGATGTGAATTTTTGTTTCTTTTTTCCCTTTCATTTGATGCTAACGTCCAATTATGATGTGGATTTTAACTTTTTTTTTTAATTTTTAATGTAATTAAAGTGTTTTTATTTTTAATAAATAAAATTTCATATATTAATATAATCCAACCTTAGCATCTTATGCTCCATTTTCTCTTGACACATGAAAAAAGGACATGACTCGATTTGAATGTTAAGTTATCTAATTGGGACAAAAACGATACGACTGACCTAATTAGAACACTTTTGAAACTTGGTTACTATTATGTGACATTTTCCCTATATAAAAAGTTTTCTACGTTGGGTTGGATGCTTTTGCAGGATTTAAATACTGAATTTTCCAAACTCAGGTTGGTTCGTTCGTACTCAATCTCCATTCGAGCGGGTCAACCGGATTACATAAGTTAGCATGCATTATTTAAACATATCAATGGTTATCTTGGGGTGCATTTGTATCCGCGAATGAAATGCTATACGGTTACAAGTATCATTTGTGGGTTGCTAACTTTTGAATTGTTTTGGTCGTGCAGCATGTCAGTTGAAGGTTCAAGTCAGTCTGGTAGCAAGAAAAGGAAGCGTATTCTAGTACGAATTTAGTACAATGTGTCGGAGGAGCGTCCACTTCCGAAAAAAAACCAATAGTACCATTGGCGCAAAGGGTTTTACGGGAGCATACTTTGCTTGACTTTTTTATAGGTAGTATGGAGTATGAAAGGCGTGAGAAATTCTGTAGGATGAAGGTGTATAAACATCGTACCTTTAACTGGGATATGTTGGATGCTATGGGTCAGAGGCAAAGGATGGAGGAATTTTTGGGTCCTTGTTGGTTATTAGTTTTGAGGTGTGAGGAGCCACAATACGCTTAGTGTTGGTGCATAATGTCTATGTCTTAGTCTTATATCGAGTATGTATAGTATAGAGCTGAATAGGCTAGGTATAGGAAGTATTTATGTTTGTTTTAGCCTAGTTCGCCCATGATGTTCATGTAAATGCATGTTCGGCCGAACTTGCTTAGGCAAGTTCGGGCGAACTTGTGTCCCTAGGGGCAAACTTGCAACTCTATAAATACCTAGCTTGAGTCTCTCATTTGTAACTTTGGCATTTTGTAGGCGAAGCTCTGTCAGTTTGTAACCAGAACGTTTGATCAATAAAACTGACGATTAACTGATTAAATCTTGTCTATTGGTAAACACGACATAATATTTCCGCTATTATGGACGTTAGATATCAAGACAAGATCACTTCTATTTCATCTCCATTCTTCTTTTTTCATAACTTTTGAACATAAAATGAAGAATTCACGGTCAAAATCTTTTCAAATTTGAGTATATCATGTAAAATACAACAAAGATGAACCCTTAAAAGATTGGAGACCAAATTCAACCGAATTCATGTCAAAATTTTGAAAAAACCATGTTTTGGAAAACCCCCAACTTCGAACTTGTTAGCCAAGTTCGGCCGAACTTGGTCTAAAAAGTCACTTTTCAAGTGAAGTTTTAGCAAGTTCGCTCGAACTTGTGTAATTTTTGAAGAAATCTTGATTAAGTTAGCTCGAAGTTACTGATTTTCATTGATTTTATAGCAAGTTCGACCGAACTTGTGTAATATCAAGGAATCTTAAGTAAGTTTGCCCGAACTTACTAGCATTTCATCAAAGTCCTATTAGCAAGTTCGCTCAAAGTTTCTGTTTGGTTTGTGTTGTAAGTTCGACCGAAGATCAAGCATAGTTTTTCAAAACATACATCAAAAGTTCGACCGAACTTGTGATAAATTCAAGAATTCTTCATTCAAAACTACAAGTTCGACCGAACTTGTAGTAGATCTAACATTTTCAAAAGTTTTTGAATATTTCAGTGTACACGTCTCGTTATTCACAATGGATGATATGCAAAGAGCTTTCATGTCTGGAGCTAGTTCATCAAATGCCAACATGATTCATCAAGTCAATCTTGATAACGAAATGGGAACGACTGTTAAACCGCCCAAGCTGATGAGCATGGACGAATATGAAGCATGGAAAGAGAAATTCACATATTGGGTTCAAGCCATGCATTTTGCAGGCTAGGTGTCGTTTGAAAGAGGCTACACTGTTCCAGTAGATGAACATCAGCAAGTCCTTGAAAAGTACAATTACTCGACAGTATAGAGAGACGAATACATTGCTGAGAAAAAGATGGTCAGTCTCATCCAACAGTCTATCAAAGAAGATATCCTGATTTTGCTACCAGAGTATACTACTGCAAGAGATCTTTGGTTATCATTACAGAAGAAGTATCAAGGCAGTGCCGAAATGATCAAATGTAAAAAGGCGCTTATTCTGAAAGAGTTCGATATCTTCACCATGTTAAAGAATGAGACCATGAAGCAAGTGATCGAACGCATCTGTAATCTTAAAGTTCAAATGCGAAGACATGGTCTCGAGAAGACAGAACAAGAATACATCGACAAGCTTGCTGACGCACTACCAGATGGTGAATTGACTACTTATTTGATGGTTCTGAAAAATAGTGATAAGTGGGATTTCTTCAAGTTGTCAACATTTATCGATAAACTCGAAGGCCATGAAATGGAACTCTTGAAGATTCAAAGTCAAAGAACGCTAATGTAGTTCAAGACGTTGGGTTGTACTACAAAAGTGGAATGCAAGACAACATTTCAAGTCCGAAAATTGGGACAACGTTTAGTGCGAACATGAATGCTTCTCCACAGAACCAGAGTCAATCACAACCTCATTATGATCTGAGTCCACAGAGTTCGTACTCAAGCACTGGTTCAAATTCATCTTATCAAAGTCAAGCAAATCAGAATCAACAAACAAATTCTGATTCGAATGTATACAATTGCAACATCGCAGTAAATTTGAACAATGTTGTTTCGGAACAAGTTGCTAAACAACATATGTCTCTTCTCGCCACTGTTCTGGAGTCATACGAAAGTCTTGTAGCCGGTAAAGTTGGAAATCCCGAAATGACGGCAGAAGATTATGACCAAGTGGATGAAGAAGAACTCGAGTTGATGGATATCAAGTGGTGTTTAGCATCTATTATCCAAAGAGTCACAAAGTTTGTTGCTCTCACTAGCCGAGATATCGGAATTTCAAGCAACAAGTTCGGCTTCGACAAATCAAAAGTGACGTGCTTCAGATGTCGCCAAAAGGGACATTTCAAGAGAGAGTGCAAGAATCCTGAAGCAACGGGAAATCAGAGTCCTTTCGGAGGAGGCAACGAGTATTATAAGAAGTCACTTCAATACAAGCCATTTCCAAAGAAGACTCAGGTTGAAATCCAAGAGAAACCAAATAGCAGCAGCAATGAGAAAGCTATGGTAGCATCAAACAAAGATGATGGTTTTGACTGGAATTCCTACATCGGTAAGAAGACCTGAGTTGCGTTGATGGCTGAGATAGTTGAAGATACTTCTGTAGAGGAAGCAGCGGCAGCGGCAGAAGCAGCGGCTGTAGAACAGATTCTGCTGGAACAATACTTGCATCAACAACGAGAAGAAGAGGTGTATATCCACATGCAGAAACAAGGAATTTTATCTCCTAACTCGTGTGATAGTTTTGCAGTTATTTTGATGGAAGCTCTAAAGAACAAGTGGTTGAGGAGAAAACAATTGATGAAGAGATCATCAATGTTACACAAGAAGTGAATGCCGAAAACCTCAAGGACATGACAGATAAAGCTTTAATGGCAAATCTAACCAAGGTATTCCCAGAGGTAAATGAAGTTGTCAAAGTACAAATTGTAGGGGTTGAAAAACCTTGTACAAAATGTACTGAACCATGTTCTGAGTGTGCCGAAAAATAAAAAATCATCGCTGAAAACAATGTGCATAATGAACTTTTGAAATACGATTATCGCGCAATGAAGGAAGCGTATGATAAAATGAAAAATGATTATGGTAGGCTTGATAGAAATAACATTGAACAACATGATACCATAAGAATGTTAAAAGGAACAGTAATGGATAAGCAAAAAGCGATTAATATCTATACTAACACCATTGTTGAAACTAAGCAACAACTCTAGGACAAGACAATTGAAACAAAACGTGTTCAACAACTTTTGAGAAGTTACACATGTAATGCATATGTCATTGATCACATCCTTCCGACAATTCCATCGGAAGAGAAACCTAAAAAGAAAATTGGTAAGGAATACAACAATGTTTCTCCACCCCTTTGCGAGAAGTATTGTCGCAAATCCGTTGATGGGATGGATAAGGCACTCAACATTGAGTTGTTATCTGAAAAGAAAACTGAGTTGCCAGAGAACATTGATGTAATCTATACTAAAACAGATGATGACAATGTTGTGGTTAAAAAAGTTGTTGAAAATGTTTTGAACGATTCTGATGAAGGCAGCTTTAAAAGCACCGACTCAAGCTCAAAGAATTCAGATTCATAGTCCGAAGATGACGATACATCATCGGAGAATGATCTATGTGATGATCCTAATGTTGTCATGTACAAGATTAAGGAATCTGATAGATTATACTTTGATGACAGTTTTCCGATTCAGAATGTGAAGGAAGAATTATTAGACAAATTCTTTAAACTCGTGGAAGTCACATCAGATGATCTGGAGATCAATGAAAAGAAATTCTATTCCAAACCTAAAAGAAACAACTACCGAAAGAATGGTGGTGATCATCCGGAAAACCGGAGAGCTGGGTTAGGATTAGAGGAATCAAATGAACCTAAAAGGAAACTGTCACCATTTCATGAATACAAGAATAAAAACATGAATTTTGTATATGGACGAACCCGGTTCATGAGAAAAGTTTGATCGGGAAACAATCAAACGATGAATTCAAGAAACAGAAAGACTTCGAGATAAAGCCAAAATTGCAAGTGATGCCAAAACAAGTGGTGTAAAACCCACTAAAGGACATCCACATGATTCTCGGACTTGTTTCAAGTGCAACAAAATTGGTCATATTGCACGTTACTGTACGAAATCAAAGCCGGCTTATCTTCGAAGGAAAGAAAGTTCAAATGTTGTGAAACCGAAGCAACCAGTGTTTGTAAAACTGGTAAAGATTTTGAAAAGAAATGAATCAAAAGCTGAAGTCAAAACTAAGTTTGAAAATTCAATTTTTTTGAAAAAGATGAAACTTCAAAGAGTTATGAAAACAATTTTTACATCAAGAAGGGTAACATCAAATCTCAAGCTTGGATTGCAAAGAAACGGTCAACAACATCGGAGATCACTAAGTCTGAGCTTGTTAAGACTAGTGATAGCATGAAAGAATCAAAATCTAAAATCATAATTGAAACCACATCTGAAAATGTCAAAACTAAAAGTGGTAGTAATTCAAAAGATAAAAAGACGGTAAAGTTTTCAAACATAAACATCATAGAAAATTCAGATGAAGAATGGGAAGTTGATTATATAGATGAGTGTGGATTCGATTATGTTGATGAGTGTGAGTTTGATTTTGATGATGGTTATCCAATTCAACCCAAGACCAAAAAGGCTTGGGTCTCGCTTTTTAAATAAATTGTTGAAATGTGCAGGGACTCCAGAGATCCGTACTTTCTAAATGGATTTTGGATAGTGGAGCGTCCAGGCATATGACGGGAATGAAAGCATTTCTATTCGACATTAAAGCAATCAATGCTGGATATGTTGGATTTGCAGGAAACCAAGGTGGAAGGATAGTCGCCGAGGGAAAACTCTCAAACGGCGTCGTTTCATTCGATCGCGTGAACTATATTGCAGAACTTGAAAACAATCTTCTGAGTATATCGCAGATTTGTGACAAGAAGTTCACGGTCCATTTCAACGACAAAGAGTGTATTATCTTGAAGTCGGGATTCATAATACCAGATAAGTGGTTCTGATGCGAGCACCACGTGAGAATGATCTATATGTTCTTGATATGGGTGTCGCTACCACTTCATCAAAATCAGCGCAATGTTTTGTGACAAAGGCTACTGAAAAGGATTCTATTCTTTGGCATCGTAAGATGGGGCATATTCATTTACGAAAAATGAATTTCTTGGTTCATAATGATCTTGTAGAAGGCGTAAATCTTCAGAGTTTTCAGATGTCTGATCATTGCTTAGAATGCAAGAAGGGAAAGCAGATCAAGAAATCACATCCGAAGAAAATTCTAAACTCAATCAAGTTGCCTTTAGAACGTCTCCACATGGATTTATTTGGTCCTGTAAATGTTCGAAGCATATCAGGAGACGTATATTGCTTGGTCGTGACAGATGACTATTCGAGATATTCGTGGGTATTCTTTCAAGAATCAAAAGACGAAACGTTCAAGAATTTGGTTATTCTATTCAAGAAACTCGAGAACATTTATCATCTGCCGGTCAGACGCATTAGAAGTGACAACGGCACAGAGTTTAAGAATAACAAATTGAAGGAATTCTGCAACGCAAAAGGGATTTTGCTCGAGTTTAGTGCTCCCTATACTCCCCAGCAAAACGGAGTTGCTGAACGGAAGAATCGAACTTTAATTGAAACTGCGAGAACCATGCTTGCAGATTCTAAACTTCCAATAAGTTTCTTGAGTGAAGCAGTTGCTGCAGCTTGCTACACGCTAAACAGGGTTCTCACTGTCAAACCAACAAAGAAAACATGTTTTGAGATGATAAACCGATGGAAGCCAAATTTGAAGTTCTTAGAGCCATTCGGTGCGCCATGCACTGTAATCGATCAAGATGGCAAATTCGGAGCTAAATCTCTTGAAGGTTTCTTTGTCGGATATGCGAGTCCGTTAAGAAGAATATATGTTCCTTCATTGAGAAAGGTTATTGAAGCACAGCACGTGGATTGTTTTAACTATACATATCCTATTCAAAGGAGAGGTGACATGTGGCTGTTTAACTATCAAGACCTTTGGAAGTCATTTGACTTGCCCGAAGAACCGTCTGATGATGAAGTTGCAGCGCTATATTATCTTCACCAGTCAGCGAATCAAGAACAAATTGTTCGACCAATTGTGGTTAATCAACCCACGTCGGATCCATCTTCTTCTGGCGCAAGTTCAAGCAATAGTGGTGTTCCGGCTGAAAATGTTTCTGAAACATTAGCAACACCTACTACTCCTCTAACAAATGCCTCTACTGAACCAGTGAATACAACAATGGAGCCCAGTATGCCTCAGAATCAGAATTCTGATTCAGATGAAGCACCAACATTTGATGCTGATGGGGAATCATCTTCTTCAGGTGAAGAAGTGGAGCAGATAACTAGTCTTCTAAACCAATCTGCAGGCCCAGCAACAGAAATGAAGCTTCATCAAGTATTCCAAATGTTGAATTGGTCGTTGATCTCAACATCACAAATCAGCAAAACTCAGTAGATGTTCCAAGTGAAGAATTGTCACGATCATATTCCTATCATCCGTCAACAAATATTATCGGAGAACTTCAAACTGGTGTTAGAACTCGAGGTCAAATTAACAAAGCACTCAGTTGTTTCTACACTCGCGTTGCTCTAACCCAGAACTATTGCTTTTATTCATGTTTTATCTCTCAGATAGAGCCAAAGACAGTTAATGAATCTTTAGCAGATGAAAAATGGGTACAAGCAATGCAAGAAGAACTATCGCAGTTTGAGAAGTTGGGAGTGTGGAAGCTTGAAGACCTACCAGAAAATCAGAAAACGATTGATACAAAATGGGTCTTTAAGTGTAAACGTGATGATAGAGGGGTTATTGTTCGTAACAAAGCTAGGCTTGTTGTCAAGGGATTTCACCCAGTAGCTTGCTTGGAATCTATTCGAATCTTTCTAGCTTTCGCATCATGGAAAGGATTTAAAGTCTATCAATTGGATGTCAAATTGGCTTTTCTGTACGGAAAATTACGCGAGAAGGTGTACGTTGGACAACCACCAGGGTTTGTCGATCCACTCAACAAGAAGAAAGCATACCTACTGGATAAAGCCCTTTATGGTCTACACCAAGCCCCGAGAGCTTGGTACGAGACGTTATCACAACATCTTGTCGGCAACGCTTTATCAGAGGAACTGCTGATAGTACTCTTTTCACCAGAGAAGTTGATGGTCATCTGATTATAGTTCAAATCTATGTCGACGACATCATCTTTGGGTCTACAACGATAGTCTCTGCAAGGAGTTTGAGGGAATCATGAAAAAGAAATTCGAAATGTCCTCGATGGAGAAATGAAGTTCTTTCTTGTTTGCAAGTAGATCAGCTTCCGGATGGTATTTTCATTCATCAGACTAAGTATGTTCATGACATCTTGAAGAAGTTTGGTATGGAAAGCTTGAAGCCTCTATCTACGCCTCTTGCTCTAAATCACGGGATTTGCGTTGATGAGACTGGAGCGAAAGTTGACGAGACGTTATACAGATCGATGATTGGATCGCTGATGTATCTGATGGCATGCGTCCAGATATTATGTATCTAACTTGCCTATGCGCCAGATATCAGTCAAGCCGAGGATTTACACATGCATATCGTGAAGCGAATCTTCAGATATCTGAAAGGATGCCCAAGCACCAGCTTGTGGTACCCGAAGAACGACCATTTCGACCTCACAGGCTATGCTGATTCTGATTTTGGTGTAGATAAGTTGAATTCAAAATCAACTATAGCGGGATGCCAGTTCTTTGGAACAAGAATGGTAACCTGGCAGTGTAGAAACAGACTACGGTCGCTCTCTCTACATGTGAAGCTAAGTATATCTCGGCCTCCAGCTGTTGTTCATAAGCTTCTGTGGATTCAACAGCAGATGAGAGACTATGGTCTGCAATTTCTAGACACTCCGCTGTTTGTTGATAACAAGGCAACAATAGATATAACTAAAAATCCGGTTCATCACTCACACACAAAACACATTGAAATTCGTTATCATTTCATTCGTGATTGCTACGAAAAGAAATTGGTGCAAATAGAAAAATCCACACCGACGAACAAAAGGCTGATTTTTATAACCAAACCATTTTCTTTGTCACGGTTTAAATACTTGTTGAGAATTAATGGTATGACAAATTTGCTGACAGGTGCGGACGCTGAGGTTGAATACGGATCGGACGACGAGTTCGCGTGATCCTCATTGGTTTGTAAATATCTTTCTAGTTTAGAATTTTGTTAAAAACTAAAATCCAAAAAGATGTTTTTGATTTTAGGGGGAGAAATGTTAGCTAAAATACAAAAACATTCGAAAAATTTTAAAATCCAAAAACATTGAAAAATTCAAAATGTACAAAAGAATTGAAAAAGACAAAAAGAATTCAGTGTCATAAAAGGAAATGATAGTACATCAGTGGACTTTCACAGTATGCTAAAGAAATATAAAGTTTAAAAAAGTAATAAACAAGTCGTACTGTGGATGTATCGATAGGCTTAACACGTTCAGTAAACTGTTTTCGAGATATAAACTAAATTTTACAACTGCTTAATCTTATGGATTAACATATCTTGGATATATGGACTTAGTACTCCGAAATTTAGTTTGAAAGATTGCCTGATTCTGAGATACGAGGTCTTTATAGATAGTTGATATCTGGGGTATTATACAAGTTCTTCTGATTTTGCGTAAGCAATAGCCTAGAATTTCTATAATACTTTCGCTGTAAACCCAAAATCTGCATGCAAAACTTGAAAAGTATCGAAAGATATAATCATTTGCAGTGCTGAAAAGATTCCTTAAGTGGAACACACCTTAAAGACGAGCCTTCATCTCTTTGTCTGTACGTTAGTACTAACCTGAGCTCTCAATGTCTCGCATAACCCAGATACAAATATCAATTACGCTATATTCACCTGTAAGATGAAATCTAGGGAATCTGGATAGGGGAGTATATTCAAGAAGTGGGAACCACAGATAAGTCAAGTTTCATAAATCTTACCTTAACATATCTTGAAACAGTTTAGAAATGTGGTAAAGTTTAAGTGGACAAACATATCGACAATCTAGGTAAACGAGTTTAAAGCTTAAAGTCATTTAAAGGTCAACAGTACAGGTGATATGTCTCAATCAACTGATATGATCCTTAGACACGAATTCACAAAAATATGTCTGTAAATATGTTTGTACATAGTTTACATTGTCCTGTACATAGTTTATCAGCTTTACAGATTAAAATCAAAAAGATTTTTTGTGTTTTGGCATAAACTTGCAAAAATACAAAAAGATTTTATTTCAAGATTATTTTCAGCAAACCAATGTTGGAGAACGGATCTTCGAAGTCTGGTAAGATGCTAGAACTGGTGGGAATCTCTTTGACAACGGGCTGGGAGCTTATCTGTAAAATCTGAAAAGACAAAATGACAAAAAGTTCATTAATTTGAAACTTTGATTTTGAAAATATCAACAGTTTGTTCGTAACGGGTCAAACTGGGGTCATTAACTTGGACTCGGCAGACAAATCGGTTAACCAAGGTCATTAACTTGGACTTGGTCAACTGAGTGGATTTTCATAACTGGTAAAAAGTTGAAAAGTTCAGGGGTTAAAAATGAAAATTTTGAAAAAATTTGAAGTAAGGTTTGGCAAGTTCGGCCGAACTTGCTAAACAATATCAAGTATTAACAAACAGCAAGTTTGACCGAACTTGCAGATGGCTGTGTTGATTAAAGGCTAAGTTCGCTCGAACTTAGTTGGGCTTGTTTGTTGGGCTTAACAAGTTCCCGGAACTTGACATGGTATAAATACCAATGAAGTTCGGCCGAACTCATTCAAATGCAATTCAAACCAACTGAAGCGAACTTGAACTTGAGAGAGTTCTGAGCGATTTTGGCATTTTAGCGTCGTTATTCTGCCCGATTTTAGTCCGTTTTTGGTGATTTACACACCAATTACCATGGCTGAGGTGAGATTTGGAGATTGATCCATGTTTGAACCGTAAACAATTGAAACGAGATCTGAAATTGTTAATAGTGGTAGATTTAGATGTTTATGGACAAAATTAAACCTAAAATCAGAACTAACACTTAAAATCGACCGCATAATTGTTTTTGATTGGTCTGAAACGATTGTTGGCATGTTGAACAAGTCTGGTTGGAGAAGATGACAAGTTTGGCCGAACTTGTTATCAAGTTCTGCATCAAAATCATGATGAAATAATCGAATGCATCTTCGACCGAACGTATTAAAAAAACTCTGAATTGATTAGAGTGTATGTTCGCCCGAACTTACTCTTGGACTTTGAACATGTTATGTGCATGTTCGGGCGAACTTGAATAGAACACAAAGTATTAAGACATATCAAGTTCGCCCGAACTTGATATAAGTGTTAGAAAATTTTTTGTGAATTTTTCTCGATAAGTGTGCTAATTGTTTTGCGTCGTTTTTTAGGTTCAAGAACCAGAACGTATAGTTTCTTTTGAGTTTTCAAAGACGCACAACACCTGTATTACGCTCGGCAAATCGATATGTCCATCGCTTAAAGAATATGACAGTATCTTGAAGTTTCTGGAGGAAAGTCCTATTCACCGTGCTATCACAGAGCGCACAGTATCATACAGATCTCACATTTTTCATTTCTGGATGAATGCGAGTTTAAGTGAAGACGAGAAGACAATTACTTCTACCATGCAAGTTGGTAATGAAGTTAAGCCGATTATTGTGACTGAAGATGATATTCGACGGATTCTGCAATTCAACGACAACAAAGACGATCTAATTTATCTTGACGAGAAGATGGTCCGTGGTTGTTTCTTCCGTATGGGATATAAGGGCAGCGTGAACAAGCCGACGTTGAAGAAAGGGGAAGTGCCAAACCCCTACAAGCTCCTGATGCTTGCCGTAATTCATACATTTAGTCATCGCAAGGCAGGGTTGGATGATGTTCAAGATTACTTAGCTTGCATGACAACGGCACTGATTCTGAAAAAGCCATTTAACTTCTCGAAGTTAGTTTTCACGCACATGTCGAAGAACATGGAGGATTCTAGATTGTGTCTTTATCCAAGATTTGTTCAAATGTTGATTGACGAGAAGTATTCTAATATTGCACGAGATCCTAATGATGTCTTATATCTAGTACATCTCGATGAGACAACAGTGAAGAAGCTCATCAAGTTTCAAAAGCAAGCTTCAGCTCCTGTTGCAAAACCAGTTTTCGGGGCTATCAAAGATCCAAACTATATTGCGCCGCCAGAAAATAAATGGAGGAAAGATGGTAGCGACGATGAAAAAGAGCTTAATGCTGAAAAGGAGTGGTTTAAGGAATTCAAACCAAAGGCAAGGAGCGAATGGTTCTTAAAGGCAGAAGCTGATAAGCCTAAAAAGAAACATGCTGCGAAGAAAGTTGAAACTATGCTTGTCGACGAAGATGAACCAGAGAATGTTGAAGCAATTGCTGGATCAAGTGCTGCAGTTGTTATTGAGAGTCAAGAGACTGTGAAATCGACTCAAGACGATGTTATTTCTGCTACTTCTGAAAACGAAGATGATTCTGATAAAGAAATTCCGGTGAAAGAGCCAGAAAAGACTGAGGCAGAGATTAGAGTAGAGAAAGAAAGAGAAGTAGATGCTGATTTCGATCCGAATCAGGAAAAAGAGTCTGATGAGGAAAGACCCAAGAAGAAATCTAAACGGGTTAAGTCTGTAACTGTTTCATCGACAAAGACTACAGGGTCTCCTCAGACTAAAGGAAAGAGAAAGTTAAAGAAAGAGCAAAAGGCTGTAAGCATATGGTACAAAAGATCGTTGAAAAGCGCATAAGTGACACAAGAACCTTCTGGCGCACAGGAGAAAGGAGTTACACAAGAACCTCCTACACAAGAACCTCCTGTGATTATTTCTTCGGAAGCTGAAAGGCCAGGAGCTACACAGAACCTCTTGTGTCTAGTTTTGTGGAAGTACCGATTATTCAATCACATGTTGCTCCCACGTCTTCTGTTCCTGAAAGTTCTACTCCAAGGAAGTCAACACCAAAAGTTGCAACACCAAAGTCAACACCAAAGACTCCAAGAGGGCCTAATATTTTTGGTGATATGCATAACGATCCAATAAGTCTGCAGGATCTAAACGATTTCTTTCAAGAGGCTAACGTTGAACTTCTGGAAAAGCGTGTCAAAGCACTAGAAGACAAAGTGGCACAGAATGAAGTTGAAAAAGCAGAGCTTATTCAGAAGATGAATCAAAATGCGGTTGCGAAAGAAATGTTGGACGACAAAGTGAAGGTGTTAGAGAATGAGCGTGAGTACTTTAAAGCATTGATCGAAAGTTTGCAGGATGCAAATGAAAGAACGCCAACTGAGATAGCTGATCTGAAGTCTGTCCAATCCCTAAATGATCGAAGATTCTCCAGGATGCAGAAAGTGTTATCTAATGCACTGGGTATCGACTTCATCAAAGAATATGATCGTCTAGATCAACAAGAAGCCAAAGAACGATCTGAAAAAGAATTGGCTGAGAGTGGCAAAGGTAAAGGAGTTGAAGGTGAAGCTCCTAAGTCTTCTGATGCTACAGAGAAACCAGTTGAAGATGTTTCGAAAGTTTCTGAGTCTGATATTCCTAAGGTTGACGAATCTGTCAAGCCATCTGATCCTATTACTGCTTCTGAAGAAAAAGACGATGAAGAAGCTAAGAAAGATGATAAAGAGGATGAAGAGGAAGGAGGTTACGAGGATTGGAATGTTGGTGATGATGATGATGATGATTACGATCAAGGTGGTGATGATTTTGATCAGGGTGGTACAGGTATAAAGATCACTGAAGCGAAAGTCTCTGAAGATTTCGACTTTACTTCACTTATGGATGACGAGTCAAATAAAATGGAAGATAAAAGTCAGGGGGAGTCAGGGAAGACAGGGCCTTCAGATGATATAGATTTGTCAGATGTTGATTGATCTGCTAAGCCTATTACTGCAGTACCCACGAAGCCGTTAATGTTAGAACATAATGTGGAAGAAGGGGAGTACGTGCATAACTACTCGAAAGAAGATCTTGTGAGTTTAGTTGAAATTGAAGCTGAAAGCTTAGAGTTTGATTTCGAGGAAGTTTTAAATGTTAACACATTTGAACCAAATGATTATCAGTATCAAAGACGATTTGAAGCTGACGAATACAATCGAGTAATTGTGGAAGATTGGTCTTCAGATGATGAAAAAATCAGAAAGCGAAGTACATTGGTCCTAATTCAGAAAGTTTTCCTACATTTGAAGAAATATACAAGCAGATTGATGAAGACATGCTGAAAGAAAGAAGTGTTGAATCAGTCCGAGAGGGTAAAGTTCCTAAGCCCATGACCAAAGAAGAAATAGCTCAAGCGAGAAAGTCTTGGTTCAAAGAGATGCCACGTGAACGAAAGTTTAGACGTCCACTAGCATTCTATACCAGAGACAAAGATGTTTCTTTGGGGGATATATTGAGTTGGGATGGTTCAAGGAGCTTAACGTATACGCAATCAAGAGGGAGTTTGGAGTTCAATACTTCAAATACCTTGCTGATTTCAAGACATTACCGTATTAGGATGTGGAAAAGTTAGTGCAGACTGTGAACGTTACATACCACATGAAGGTGGCTGATCAGTTATTATGTAAAATGATCAAGTATGAAGCAGTGAAAGGATTCAACTACTGGAAGCCTTTTATTCCTAGTTGCAGAATCAAAACAAATAAGAAAACGGGGGAAAAGGACATAATGTTAATTATGAAACGTCCAAGAGCCATGAGGAATATGCCACTTATGCCGATTGAACGAAACTTCTATCCTTTGTTCAAATGGTGGCAAATAGATCCAGCTACTTGTGAAGCAGTTATTGTTCTGAAGTTTGAAGAACATTTGGATATATCAAAGGGAAGTGTTGAGGTGATGGGTTATCAGGGCATGAGGGTTTATGGAGGACGATAAGGATTCTAGATCCTATATGGCTTGTGAACTGCTCGAGAGAAGATATCAAAACCTTGTTCTACAACAAGATTGTTTTTGAAGAACGTGAAAAGGTATAAGCTATGCAGTTTCAAAAGGTTGTGAATGTTTGCTATGCGCGCGAAGTAAATTCTGGAAAAATGTGGCAAACGAAGTGGAGAGAGTTAGAAAGAGTTGAGTTTTTAAAGGAGGAAAAAAGAAATGAGGCGATTAAAGAAAGAATGGAAAAAACGGTAAGGCAAAGTTCTCTAAGAATGGCTAATTTTAAAAGACCACCGCCAACTGATCAAACGCCTGATCCAAAGCAAGAACGACGAAGGAAGCCGTTCAAGAACTTCTTCGATCGTGTTAATGTTTATATGAAGACAGAGTTTTGAAGACTGATAAAAGACAAAGACGATATCCAAGGGGGAGTTTGTTGGTGCATAATGTCTATGTCTTAGTCTTATATCGAGTCTGTATAGTACAGAGCTGAATAGGCTAGGTATAAGAAGTATTTATGTTTGTTTTAGCCAAGTTCGCCCATGATGTTCATGTAAATGCATGTTCGGCCGAACTTGCTTAGGCAAGTTCGTGCGAACTTGTGTCCCTAGGGGCGAACTTGCAACTCTATAAATACCTAGCTTGAGTCTCTCATTTGTAACTTCAGCATTTTAGAGGCGAAGCTCTGTCAGTTTGTAACCAGAACGTGTGATCAATTAAACTGACGATTAACTGATTAAGTCTTGTCTATTGGTAAACACGACGTAATATTTCCGCTATTATGGACGTTAGATATCAAATTTAGGTTCCTTAGCATCAAGGATCGGTCCTACACTGAGTGAGAGTAGAGTTTCATTCTACTTTTAGACATGATGCGGATAGGTATGTGGAGCCGGATGCGTTATCTTTTAGTTTGGGTAGGCAGCAATATGTTTAGAGTGTAGAGCAGTTTGCTAGGGCTGTTGAATTTTATGCTCTGGACGAGCGTTTCCAGCATGCATTGAGAGGTCCAACTAAGAAGTTGGATTATCGTACTGATTGGGTATTGGAGTCTGAGTTGCACACCTTTTGGGGGACCATTGCTGATAGTGTTTGGTCGACTGATGCAAGGTATGTTCATACGATTATAGCGTGTACACTGGTGGGTAGGAAGAGTGGTACAGATAAGGTGAACTTGACAGATTTTTTTTGCTTGTATTGTTTGGTGTTGAGGAAGGAAGCCAACTTGGCTACTATACTGTTGTCTCAGTTTGCTAAGGGTAGGAGGTTGGGTGCTGATACGAATTTAGAATTGTGTCCATATGTTACTAGGCTTGCGATGCATTGTGAGGTGTTCACGAGGTACCCAATGGAGCATCTTACGTCGGGACCGGTTATTGTACCGTTTAGTGTGGACACGTTGAAGCAGGCGAATGTGATTGAGTGGGATGACCCCATTCGTTGGAAGCCAGTGAAGGTGTCACCGCAAGTATTGCCAGCAGGAGGTACCCCTACAGCGGAGGCTATGCAGGCAGGGTATCGTACAGCGAGACAGGCTATAGTTCCCCGACTTGATCGTCCACGACCCTAGTATTTGTTGAGGCCACCTAGGCCTGATCCATTGATGTTAGAAAATGTTTATGATACTATGATTGATGGCTTTGAGATGAAGATGAGTATGCTCAGGTACATGATGGAGCAGTAGCATATTGGTATTCCTGATTGGTTCCCGCCACAACATTTTCTTCAGCCAGGTTGGGGAGCTCCGCCAGGTGGTGCGGATGTGCAGATTGGAGATGAGTCAGGAGGTGGTGATGAGTCAGGGGAGGAGTAGCTGTTGGATGTGGTAGTGGCCGGTAATTTTGGGTTGTCATGTACTTTTTCTCTTTGTTTTGTTTTTATTCAGATGTTTATGGTCTGTACTGAACTTAATACTAACGGATATGGGAGAAATTGTATGGGGTAAACCGGTTGGGCTTTTATATCTATATATTATGGTTGTTATGTTTGTGTTTGTGTTGATAGAATCTGATTAGTCAGTGTGTGTGTGTATGTGTCGGAAAGTATGGCGAGCATGTCGGATGAAAGGCATGGAACTAGACTGAAGCAGAGCAGCAAAGGAAATAAGGGGAGTCTGTTCCATTTTCGTTGTATTTTTATTCATACTTTAATTTTGTTTAGTTTCTCGCTCCATTGAAGACAATGAAGGAAATAAGTGTGGGGAGGGGAAACTAGTGTCTAGTTTAGTGTCGTCGTGTCATAGTTATTTCAGTAGAGTCGTTCTTGTGTTTTAAAAAAATTGAAAAATAAAATGTCCCGCGAGAGGTTGTTGCACAAAATGGAAAATGATAGGTATAATTAGATCGTTGGCATTTGATTACTATATATATATGAGATAATAAAGGTCGGTTATGTGTATAATTTGGGATATGTGGATAGGCCTAGCCAGTTGAAAAGTTTCTTAGAAGCGATATGAAAATATTTTAAATATAGGAGTCTAGTGGGTGCCCTCCTTAAGACCTGTGACAAAGCTAAACTGTGGAAAGTATAAGAGGTACGTCATAAATAAAAAACTTATAAGTTTTCCGATTAAATTGGCACACCTGTTTCTTTTTGTGAAAACAAATCCGAAAAAGTGTGGCGCCCAAAAAAATCATTCCATCAATCCATTTGCGCTGTATGTTGAAAGCAAAAAACAACGCCTATGGAATTTCCGTGGGGATAGCGACTCATGTGGTACATACCCTCTAGGTGGAGTTGTAAAAATAGTGAAGTTTATGGCATTACTCGCGAGGATGGTGACTCATGCGAGGTATGTCCGCTAAACTGATCGTATACAAAAGCACGTAAAGCTCACAATATAATCCATCTATCCATCTTAAATTTAATTGGAATAATATAAGGGTTTTTATATAAGACGGTAGATTAGTATCTTTTAGCCTTATAAGCTCGAAATGGGAGTAGGTGGCGTTGTAGTCTTTTAAGTGTGGGATCCATGGATAACTATTAATTACTAGAACATTAATTGAATTGTGAATAAGGGCTTGGAAGCTGGCGGTTGGGTTTAAGTGGATGCCGATGTTCTGATTGTGATTCCATTGCAAATAATTTTTTCAGGATGAAAAAAAAGATAAGTGTGGGGATGTGATGTGTGGGTATTAAAGTGCAATATTTTGTGTGGTTTGAGTTGGAATTATATATTTAAAAGTGTTTATTCGGTTTAATATTGGTATTTATCGTGTGTTTGACGTTTCAGGTCAAATGGTATAAAAAGATCGAGAAAATAGAGCTGGAAATAGAAGCTAGAAGTTGAAACGGGAGTTGTGAGGAGGTAGTCCCCCGCGCCACGCGAGGGAGGTATGGTTATCCGTCGCGTTGCACAACCGAGGGTTCAACGAAGTCGGTTGTTACCGACCAGGCGACACGCGCCAGTTGGTGAGGACTCTCCGTGACGCGCGGGAGAGGTCAACTACGCAAAAGTATATAAATCGAGTTAAAACAGGTTTGGAAGGGTATTGAGAGACCTAGCAGCCATTTTACGAACTCGTGAGCTATTAGAGGCGATTTTGCCAGAGTTTTCACTCCCTTCAAGCCAATCTTTTATGTTTAATCGAGTATTGAAGACTATTGAAGCAGTAATGACAATCATGAGCGGCTAAACCTTATGTGACTTCCACTTGGATGAACTTTTACCTTGTTTTACATTAAAATTTGTTTACCAATTCGTTGTAACTGGTACAGCTTGACCACTTGTGTTGAATTACTGGTAAATATTTCTTGTGTTTGAATTACTTGTCGTTTATTAAGCGTATTGGCAACTTACTTGCGTTGTTAGCGGGTTTGCAAATTGGTGGGTAGTTGACACAAACAAACGGGTTATTTGGTTGCATAGTGAATCTTAAAAACTATCCCTATTAACTAATCAAATTCATTAATTCTGAGGCCATGTCTATGTGGTGTTATGAATTGGTAAACAGGTTTTGATGTTAAACGGGTAATTGGGATTCCGAGTAGAAGTTACTTCCTCATCTTGATCACAACTCTTTTAGTTAGTTTTAGTGTTTTTGCAAACAATTCATCAAACCCCCAGTTTAGTTAATTTAGGTCTTAAACATAAACGTGACATTAACCACGAATTCCCCGTGGATACGATACCCTACTTACGCTATCTACGTAGTTTAACTAGGTTTTTGAATGACCCTTAAGAAAGTCATCAAAATCACACACATATGCATACATGTTCGCATATCTTCCGGCATTGAAATGGCCTTTTAAAATAGTAGCATGAAGGTTGCCTACTCGTGTCAATTAACCTCTCATATTCAGTCATAATCTCGTGTCGATTAACCAGTCATAATCTTGCTCGCTACTTCCTTCCTACCAAGTCTACAAGCATTTCAAATGTATTGTTATCTTAAAATTTTGAATCAATGATGTACTCTTTTACAGTTGAGGATTTTCTTCTCTTTTAGTTGAATGAAGGTTGCCTGCTTTTCAACTTCTAAGCAGCGTTCCAGGTTTAAAAATATAGTATCAGTAATTACACAGTTTCACATAGTTCAAATAATAAAATAAATCAATTTTGGTTGGAATAAAAACAATTTGATGCAAACTATTACTAACATAAGCATAAATAAGTTTAAACGTTGCTTTATGAAGGACCGTGATCAGGCGGTTCTAGACGGAAGTTAGTGCATAAACGTAAAACGATTCGGTAGAATCTTATTACATAACGGAGTAGAAGTAGGATGCAGCGGAAGTCATATGTTCATTCATACCGAAAGAGTATACATATTGTCAGGCTGCCGGAGTTCCTGGAGAGAATCCAGCAGCACCTCCCCGTAGGGATTGCAAAAACTTAAATAACAAATGAACAACACACCTATATAGGCAACAAGTTCGCTTGAAGTGTGCATAGGACAAGTTCGGGCGAACTTGTTCACCATATGACAAGTTCGGGCGAACTTGTCCATCACATATCAACTTCGGTCGAACTTGTCCACCTCATGACAAGTTCGTGCGAACTTGTTCCTATTTTCACTATAAGCTCCGTATTTTGGTCGTGTGTTCGATTCTAACCTATATAATATTCAGCACACGCTCAATCTAGCGATCTCCGGTAGACCAGCGCCACTTAAACAGCAAACATCGTCATCCAACGGCGGTTAGTCCAAAGAGAAGAATGATTCATCTGCTTGAAGACTAAAAATAATGACCACCAAAGGCTATCATCAGTTATATCTTGAATAACTTCAGATCTCCTTGGTAATTTTGAAACTATCCGTATTCGGAGCTAGTCATTAATTCCTAAGATCATCACTGAACGTTTTGAACGTTCTCAGTTCCTCACTGGTACTAATGACTGCTAATCCAGCTAACTACCCCTTCACCGGAGATCAGGTCTCTAACCCTTAAGCATCAATCTGTATCATGAATTGAAAAATCGAAACTTCCTGTGTTCACAAAATCCCAAATGTATAGCCTCTTTCTTCAGCAACCGGTACATCGCTTTGTCTGAAAAACCCGTTATATCATATTCCTTAATCGTGGTACCGCGTACAACCCTGGGCAACTGAAACTACAGAGCATCCTTACCTCTTGGCGGTTAGTCCAGTCAATAACCTAAGCCCCCCCCCCCCCCCCCCACAAAACCTAGTACAAATCATAAATCTCAAAAAAAAACCTAACCCTAAAAGCAAAACTAAACTCAAAAGCTAACTTTAATCATGTAATGCACATGTGCAACATATACATATAATACACATGTGCAGTACACATATAATGCACATGTATAGTACATTTTTTTTTTGAAAATTTTTTTTTTTTAATAAAAAGTAGTTATTTTTAATAAGAAAAAATTCAAAAAAATAAAAATAAAATTGATATGTTTTTAGGCTTTTTTAGTTAGTTTTCTAGTTTTCTCATTATATCTAGTTTTCCCATGATCCTCTCCCTATATATATATATATATATATATATATATATATATATATGAGAATGCTAAATATCGTGGGAACCGTGAGAACGAATGAAAAAACCAGGAAAACTTGGTCAAAAACAATTCAAATTTAAAATTTCTTGATACACTTATCATTATTATTTGAATACAATGTTAGAAATTTAATTTACACATTTAAATTTACGTGAATTCGTAAATAATTTTTTTTACATATGTGTAAGTTTGTCATTTACACATGTGTACATTTGTCATATTTACACATGTGTTAAAAAAACTAATAAGAGCGATTTTGAGGGAAGAAATGAACTATTTGATGTTGTATTTTAATTACAATGAGGTTTGTATTAAGAAAAAATTGTTTTGATTGGTTTTCTCATTTGTTCTCACAGTTCTCACAATATTTAGCGTTCTCAAAATAACCCTCCCATATATATATATAGAGAGAGAGAAAGAGTGAAAAACAACAATCATTAAGATTTGGTCCTTATGAGCAATAATGCTTGATATAGAATATAAAAAGATAATTAAAACAATATTGATTAGTGGTATATATTTAAAATCTCTTTATATAGAGAGAAATCTGAAAGGGATGTTGATGTTTAAAGTACCTTGTTTTTCTTTCTATTGAAACTTCCTTTGCTTTTCACTTGGCCAATAGAAAGTTAGAAATAGACCCCACTTTCATGTTGACGTAACAAGAGATCTCGTGTGATTTCTTTGTGTTAATAGAGCTAGAATTTTTTTTACAATTGAACAGTTACTCACGGTAATATATTGATGTGTGATATTTTTGGTGTTAATGGTCATTTTACTATAGTTATCGTAGTCGGGAATGTCATGTTACAATTGGTTCAGTGTAAATTATGTAATCCTTAGCATAAGATTACTGTGAGCTATGTATATGTAATTTGTCAGTATCACAGTAAATTACGAGTCCACCATTGGGTAGTTATATTTTGACTTTGACACCATTGATGGTGAATTGAACAGAGGGTTTGTAATTTACAATTTTTTTAGCTTAAAATACCAAAAAATGACCTCGAAATTGAACCAAAAAAGATTAGCTTATGATACCAAAAGATACGGGTCTAGAACCGCATCTTTTGAACCCGCATCTTTTGGTCTTTAGCCATTAGCCATTAGTCACAAAACATAATGAATGATCGTCTTATCTTTTTATGTTATAAATTGTTGATTAGTGCATCCAAACTTTTAATAAAACAAATTTGAACCTTAATTCCATGTATCGGTTGTTTTTTTAGGTTAGAAAAGCTGAACATGAGCATTCAAGAGATTGTGAAAGAACAAGAAGAGAAAGAAATGTTGAGTGGATTATAGCGGAGCTGGTGATGAGAGTAAAATGATAAGGCAGAGAGAGTTATATACCATAGGATGACAAGCATTGAGTTACGCTATAAACAATTTATTTTGCGTATGTATTAAGTTAGGGTTACTTGGGTTTTTGATGTTTTAATTTGTAATTAAAGTGGAATACTTTATATAACATTGAAATTTTGATAAAGGCTTAAATTTTAAAAATAAGCAGGTTTAAAATAGAGAATAACTGAAAAAAGCAAAATTTTGCGACAGTAAAGCGGCCACAAATTTATTAAATACAAGCGATTGCAAAAAGGTCGCAACTTTGTAAAAATCAAGAGGTTGCAAAATCGGTCGCAGATTTGTGAAAAAGTCACATAACCAAAAGCGGTTGCGACCTTTATTAGGGTCGCAAAATACAGACGCAAAAGTAAAGCAGCGGTTACAACATAGTCGCATAGGGCAATTGCGACAAGTGTTTTTCCAACCGCATTTTCAGTTGCATAACAGTCACAACAGGGTAATTGCGACAGTTTAGCGACAGGAAATGCAGTCGCAATGCCCAGTTTTCTAGTAGTAGTGTTGGTAGGAGAAAAACTTCATGCATTTCTTGGATGGAGGTCAAATTTACACCACATTACGCGGATACGCAGTGATAAATTAGATGCCCAGAAATATTTTGCGTAATCCATGTTTTCTTGATTATTGTCATATGAAGACAGTACGAAAAAAATGTTTGTTTGTTGATTTTCTTTATCATTACTCTTTAATCAAATATCAGAGATCATGAAATCAATTTGCAACTTGGAATTGTAACACATTATGTACGATAATAATATTAAACATTTTTGTTTTTACTGCCTTCTATTACGGCACTAAAACTGAAATTGATTCACTGTTTGCAGATCCATTTGCTAACGTATCTCCTCTTCCTGTCTCAGTCTTAGTTTCATCCCTCTCAATGAAGAACGCTGGTCGTCTTGGGTAACGTAGATGCATATTTTCATTTGTAAGCATAGAAACAACTTCTGACATGATTGGCCTATCGGTGGCGTGCTCTTGAACACATAAGAGACCCACATGAATGCATGTCATCACTTCCTTGGGGGTGCATGTATCTTCTAGTACTGGATCCATCAACTCCAAACCTCTTCCTTCGTTCCATAATTCCCATGCCTACATTTATATATACGGTCTAATCTTTAATTTGTCTCGAATGATACAAACAAGACTTACAATTAACTTACGAATCCAAGAAGATTGAGTGGGTGTTCCACATCATAGCTCACAAAATTCATCTTGCTGCTTATAATCTCAAGCAACAAAACACCAAAACCAAAGACATCTATCTTGGTTGAAATGATGCCATCTATCAGATACTCTGGAGACATGTACCCACTGGATCTCAAATCAAGAGTTATTACATTATGTCTTTTGTATATATATAACCCTTCTCACAAGACAACTTCTGGGCTTACCGTGTTCCAACGACTCTACTTGTATTTGCTTTTGACTCGTTGATCCCAAATAACTTTGCCATGCCAAAATCTTATATTTTAGGCTTGAGGTAGTAATCTAGCAAGATGTTACTGACTTTCAGGTCTCAATGAATTATCCTCAGCCTTGAAAACTTGTGGAGATACAAAAGCCCTGAGCAATGCCATCAATTATCACAAAGCGATTGCTCCAATCCAGTAATCCTTTCTTCATTGGATCTATTAAGAAATGAGAGGCACTAATTGAAAAAGAACCAAGTTCATAAGAATAGTGTACTGAATGTTAGTTCTTACCAAATAGAAAGGAATCCAAGCTACTATTAGGCATATATACATATACAAGGATTTTTTCTTGTTTTTCAACGCAGCAACCTAGAAGTCGAACAAGATTAGTGTGTTGAAGTTTGGCAATGAATTCGGTTTCATTCTTAAACTCCTTGATTCCTTGTCCAGAGGTTTTTGAAAGTCGTTTGACCGCAACCTCTTGCCCATCAACTAATTTTCCCTGTGAAATGCATCACAAAGTTTATACCTGTAATCTTTGTTACTAGAAAATAGTATTTGAAAGTTTACCTTATAAACTTATCCAAAACCCCCCCTCCCTATCTTATTAGTGCTTGAAAAATCATTTGTGGCAGATGAGATGCTTTGAAAGGTGAAATTGTTAGACTGAGATTTAAACTTAATTATGCTATTATGTATTTGTATTATAACTTATACTCTAGATATGTAGTATGACCGATATGGTGGTAATAAGCGGGTGATAAGCGGGTACAAGTTCAAAAACCGCCATGGCAGTTATTCCCGCCAAATGGAACCGCCAAATTGTTATGTATATAAGTTTGATATCCGGCAACCACTTCCGGTATCAAGACATTCTGTTTTCTAGAATTGTCCACTCACATTAATCATTCCTTTTTCGAATACCCATTGTTTCCTATTGTTTTCTGCACAATTTCCTGTCCAAACATGAACACGGATTCAAGCAAACCAAAAACTTCCACTGCAACTGTGCTTGAATCCCAACAGAAATAACGCAGCTTAGTGTTCATATTCCTATCTTTTCGTATATTAATATAGAAGCATCTTATGCGTCTCACCTGAAGCAGCAACAACTTCTTGATTTTCTTAGCGATCTCTAATATGTTAACAAATAAATACTTGCTAGATAAATAAAATGTCTTCTTTTGGATCATATGTACATGAGCTAAATTTCCAAAAGCTTTTGAAGCAGTGTTTTATTTAATTTTTTGGTAGCCAATGCGGGCTTAGTTGCTCAATGGGCACCGGGTTCAAGTTCTTGGTGTGGCAGAATTTGATATCACAATTAAACAGGACTGTTAGATTTATTCCTTGTTTTAATCAAGTTGTTGAAATCCTGGTTGGCAAAAGATTAGCATATAATTAAATGGAGTAAAAGAGGTGAGGTTGTTACCTTTAAAATCAATGTTCTTGTATACCCAATAGCATAATAGGAGGACAATTAAAGGTACAATCATGATAATTAACGCAATCCAGGCCTTAGTCTTCTTCTCCTCTATCGCTTCTTGATCGATGAAAATGGAACTTTTTTTCGTATTAAGCATAATATGAAAGATTAATAACTTCTCAAATAAAGTGTAGATGCTATGGTATGATACAATTACTACACACATGAAAGTTTTCTTTGTGTATTTAGGATGTTTTGGATTAGATGCGAAGTTACAAACGTTGGGATACCGGAAGAAAGGTCAATTTTGCATCGGCAAGTTTAGAACTCCTAAATTTTATCAGGTTTTGAAATTGTAACGTTCAGAAGTGATTATACATTCTCTTGCTAATTGGTGCTATGCTTGTTACTATTGGATGCTCTTATTTACAATAATAATCTCTGTTGTCAAGGCTCACACATGCGCGCGCCTAAGGCCACTTTTTATGCCCAGCCCAACCTTCTCGCTTTGCTTCAAAAGCCTCACTTTCATGCCCTCACGCACACTTTCAGGCCTTCACTTTCATGCCCTCAATGGTTTGAACATGTTTGAAAAAAATTATAAGGACCTTAAACAAGCCTGGAAACAACCTAAAACTAGCCCTAAAGAAGCCTAAAACATGTCTACAATCCCTAAAAACTGTATTTTTTATACTAAATGACTCGCCTAAAAAGCCCTTGCTTTTTAAGCGCCTTACATTGAAGCTCAAGGCTCACCCTTTGTGCCTTGAGTGTGCCTTGCGCCTTTGACAACTGTAATAATAATAATTTCAAGTTCCGACATTCAAATGTGTAACTTCTAGTAGGTTAACAACTTAATTGGGTAGACCTACAGACAACACTATTCCTTGTAAGGGAAGTGTGACTTCATTCTCTGTGTGGTAACTCCAAAAAGAGGAGTAAGCCTACTAACCTTTATAATAATAGATGGTGTGAAATTCTTCACTTTCTTGTCTGTATAACCTCTGGATGGTATACCTCTTTATTATAAGTCTTGCAGCCTACCCTGTTTCTTCTTGTAATATAAGCCACGCAAGAGCAATTTCTCCAACATGTTCTTTGGCAATCATACAAGTTATAGTCATCATATACAGTTTCATCTACGTAACTATACCCATATCAGTTTCCTGACCCAAAGTGATAATCTTTTCTGCATTTTAGTTTTTCAAACTCATCTTTAGCAATCATACAAGTTATAGTCATCATATAACGAACTTTAATTGCATCCCATACTTCCTTTGCTATATCGTATTGCGCAACTTGCATCAAACATCTTTCGGTAGCGTTTGATAGATAATTGCTCTTGTTGTATGCGCCTTCTTTCGTTTATCACTTCCATTGAAACAATTGTTTCCCATAGGCTATATGCCATCAAGATTGTTTCCATCATAACTGCCCATTGGGTGTAATATGACTCTTTCAATTTTGGGCATTGAAGAGACACATTCCCTTGCTCGTGGAGTGACGTTGATGCATTTCCTTCTTTGTCTGTCACTCCTCCTTTCTTTCTCACCTTGCTTTTCTTGCCTATCTTGCTTGTGATCGAATGATCCCTTTCTTGATCGAGTAGATCAAACTTCTTACTTAGTACTTGTGTCTGGCCAATTTGCTAACCAGATTCTTGCGTTTCTGACCGACTTGTGAATCAGATTTATGTACCCTAACCCACTTGCTAATCAGGTTCTGACCGACTTGCTGATAAGATTCTTGCTAATCTTTCTATTGTGAGTGATAAAAATATCCAACCAACTTGCTAATTGGACATAATTTGATCGACCCACTTTGCTTGCCTTTTCTTGCTTTCACCAAGAATGGTCATTTCTTGCTAGACTAAATCGTCATGATTCAACGTGCTACTTGCTATATAGAACCAAATGGTCCGGAACTTGCTATTTGACCCAAGAATCGGTTTGACTTGCTAGAACCGATACGGGTTCGATTTCTTGCTATACGAATCGTTTATGATTTGAAATTGACTTGCTTTATTCTAAAAAACATGCTATGATGATCCCCTTTCGAAGTATAAAACTTGATTTGTGACTCAAACGAAATTAAAATCTTAAAACAAGAACCTGGTTATGATGATTCCTTCTATTCGATGATTGCACAGAAACAACACTCCGCGTTCCTGCAGATTTGATTTCAAACTCGTGGCCTTCTTCAAATCGATTAACTGTGCTTTGATTCAATCGAATTCTTCTTCCTGGATTCGTAACGTGCACTAATACCAATGTTGGTAATCGAACATGCGATTCACAGGTTTTGCATACGGGAGAATTGAGAATCAAGATAACAATAAACTTGCCTGTATTGAATGAAAAGTGATGATTACAATTGACATACATGAACCCTATATATACTAAACGAATAGATGCGATTGCAGAGACGTGTCTCTTCACGAACGGTCATGTCTTTTGATCTAGTGGCCCTTAATCGATTTGAAGAGATGCGTCTCTTCCTTCTGTGTTTGATGTCGTCGATCAGGAGATGTGTCTCCTGGAGACATCGTATCCCTTAGTTTGTAGCTTACAAACTTCTGTTTGGTCGCATCTAGTCCCCGTACTTGCTAACTAATCTAACTATAACATAAACTAACTATCCACTAATTACAGAATAACCCCTATATTTAGTTTAAACATCAATAAAGTCGTCAGATGCTTTCTTTTGCTAGTAGTTGTTCCTTGTTGTAGATACCCCTAAATAAGGATACACCATAGTGCCAAAGCTAAATAACTTTAAACTAAAGACCCTGTTGATGAAATCAATTCATCCCTTGCGCTCTTGGCCTTGATGTAAGGTATCTGTTTCTAAATAACAAGGATTGTTGAGCAAAAACCAAAATAAAGTGATGAAGAGGAATATGCTTCCTAATGTGAAACTTGGTGCAATACCAACTTGAAGGACCCGAATGGTTAATCTCGAAAGTATAAGTGTGGTTCGGTTTTGGTCTCGTGGGGTGGCTTGGAGGAGATCAAGGATAATAATAATTAATATTATTATTATTGAGTTAATTTATCTTATCTAGTCTAGTGGATAAATATTGGCAGGTGGATTTGTGTAGGTGTAGGATAAATTGAACGTTGCCGAACGTAGGATAGTTTAGTATTTGATTAAGGTTAGGATACTTGCCAAGCAAGTTAGTTTAGTAAATATATTAGGTTGTTTTCCAATTGTTCGTAAGTTTAAGAATTCAATAATAACAAGTAGTTTATTTCTTTTTCTTTTGTGCATCTGATCGTACATCAAATATTTGTTTTATCTCCTATTTTTGTTTTTTCAAGGAGTTTGACAAGAGTTATTAAATTAAAGTTGTGTTCTTGATTCACTTGCTTAAACCACCTCAGGTTTAACAAGTGGTATCAGAGCCTGACGATCTAGGCTCGGTTTCGTTATAGTTTACCCATTTGTTTCCGGTTCGTAGTGTTACCGATCGAAGGTGTCTAGGTTTCGATCACAGTAAGTTTCCGATTGCAGGCATACAGATTCTGATCACAGGAAGTAACTGATCGAAGGGAAGTTCTTAGAAAACTGATCGCAGAGAAGAGTTAGTCACGAAACCGAAACAATGGCAGAGTTACAGGTCGTAGGAAGAATCAAGAAACAAAACCAAAGAAACTACAAACAATGGTCGACGTGCATCAAATCGTATCTTCAAGGTCAAGATCTTTGGCAGGTGACGAACGGTACCGAGACGAGACAACCCACAAACAATAACAACGGTGCTATAGGGAAGTGGCAGGTGAAAGCGGGTCAGGCGACGTTCATCATCAAGACAATGGTTGATGATGATGTTCTTGATCACATTCTAGATCTAGAATTCTCAAAGCAAGCGTGGGATACACTTGAAGCCTTATTTATGAAGAAAAACGATGCTCGGTTGCAATTAGTCGAAGGCGAACTAATGACGACGTCCCAAGGTGATCTTCCTATTTCACAATATTTTCGAAAAATTAAAATTTATGTCATGAAATTGGAGAACTTGATCCACAATCTTGTGTTGGCGATGCTCGTATGAAGCGGATACTCATCCATGGTTTAAGGCCTGGGTATCGCAGTTTTGTTACCGCTATCCAAGGGTGGGCGACCCAACCGAGTATAACCGAGTTCAAGAATATTCTTGCTGGGCAAGAAGCCTTGGCAAAATAGTTAGCTGAGGTGTCACTTAAAACAGAGACTGAAACCGCCTTATATGCTGGGAGAAAGGAGAAGAATCGGTTTAGTAAAAATCGAAACCATAATGATGAGAAAGGCAAGGATAAGTACCGAGATAAAAGTGACTGATCTAAGAGGAAAGAATGGAACAGAAAGGGCCGAGACAACCAAAGAGAAACTTCTGAAGAAGATTCGTCAGACGAAGAGGACCAAGAAAAAGAATCAAAGTCTCGATCGAAACGATTTCCGTATAAGTGTCATAATTGTGGACGCATAGGGCATATGGCAAAACACTGTCGACAACCTAAGGAGGAAGGAAACGCGGTTGTGGTTAAAGAAGAAGAACCGTGGGATGTGGAGGCTTATATGGCCGAGGTTCTGGTAGAATATGCTTTTTTAGCCATCACCGAATCCAAACCACACTTGTTAGATGAGTGGTTTGATGTAGACTCCTATTGGTTGACTAGTCAAGAAGTAGTGCCCTAGTCGGATAAGTTGAAAACAACCTTGGAATCAACTACAGTTATTTTGAATCTAGATGATGAGGAAATTATGGTTGAAGAAGACAGTACGGATAATCAAAGCATGGTCGTGTCCGCACAAGGCGAGAGAGAAACCGCGTTAGTTGAATTGCGCAAAGAGAAAGATTCATCTGGTATCACGGTTTGTCAAGATGAATGAGTTGAGTTCGAGAGGGAGCATGCATCAAGTTTGGATGGAAGAATTGCTTTGAATACCATGATGGTTGGTCATGAAGTTGAGAAAGCAAAAGTTGTTTCCCATTTAAAACCGAGTGATGCAGTTCTACATAATGCTCTGATAGGTAATCTCGAAACTAGTAAAGTTGTAACCAGGAAAAAGAAACCTGTAGATATTGTGATAAAAGCGAGTCCGAGAATTAAGTTCAAGAAGTTCCAGCATCACGGGAAGTGGAAGATCTTGGTGGAACAAGCGAAGTTGGTATTGAGAGGGAGTGTGAAACTTACCAACTTGAAGGACCCGAATGGTTAATCTCGAAAGTATAAGTGTTGTTCGGTTTTGGTCTCGTGGGGTGGCTTGGAGGAGATCAAGGATAATAATAATTAATATTATTATTATTGAGTTAATTTATCTTTATCTAGTTTAGTGGATAAATATTGGCATGTGGATTTGTGTAGGTGTAGGATAAATCAAATGTTGCTGAACGTAGGATAGTTTTAGCATTTGATTAAGGTTAGGATACTTGCCAAGCAAGTTAGTTTAGTATATATATTAGGTTGTTATCCAATTGTTCGTAAGTTTGAGAATTCAATAATAACAAGTAGTTTATTTCTTTTTCTTTTGTGCATCTGATCGTACATCAAATATTTGTTTTATCTCCTATTTTTGTTTGTTCAAGGAGTTTGACAAGAGTTATTAAATTATAGTTGTGTTCTTGATTCACTTGATTAAACGACCTCAGGTTTAACACCTAATGCCATTGTTTCAGGGTAGACAGTTCGTCCCTGGGATGAGAAGTAATATCATAATATGATTATTGCAACTTTACTTGACTCAAGACTTCTATCTTATGTTTTAGTCAACATATATAGTCATCTGAAAGAGATGCTGATAAATAATTGAATCAAGAGCCTCCATACTAACTTCCACGTTTCGTGCTTTTCTTTAAATTTGGTCAACATAAATAGACACCTCTTTCACGTTGATATAAGTTGTAATAATAGCATTGTTATATTTCTACCCCTTTCTCCACGGCCAATTTATTAGGATGCCCTCTGTATGGCCTACAAACTGACTTTTCTGCAAATCCATAATTTTTTTTATTTGGGTTTTGGATGTCTTACACATTTCTTAAGTTCGAATTGGGTGGTAAGTTAATATATAGGTTGATTAAAGAAATTATATTGATATTAGAATTGAAAAATATTGCATTCTATTATTATTTTTACAAGTTTTGGTGATTTGAAGACGACTTATTACATCTTTGTTCCAAACTTTTGTTGAATGATTCTTTTTCTGTAAAACAAACAAAACAATCATTACTAAGAATGCTCAATCCAATTGCACAATTTCGACTTCACAAGGCTCAATGAAGGAAAACAAGCTTGTCAATCTAACCTTTAAAACCAATGATACATATAATAATCGATACAACAACAAATACGAAATATATATTTTCCTGTTTTTATCATCAATCTTACAACATCGTCACTCAAGCAATTTCATCTCTCTATCATCTACGAAGTTGATACGAGCCTTTTAACCAACCCATGTTTTGTCCCTACTAATGGAAAGCTCTCTAGATCCGCTACTATTAATCTTTATAGGGTAAGTGACATTTGTATTGTTGAGTTCACTCACACCAACTTATATAATTCAAAGACAGAATCAAAACACAATTGATGAATGATAGCACTGAATGAATCCTAATAATCTATTTATATAGAGATATCACCTCTATATAATTATGAAGGTAGTTATTAATATGATAATGCATTAATACGCCCCTTCAAGCTAGACACTCAAAGCAACATGTATCTTAAAACAAAGGGTAGCAAATTAAGCATATGAGAAATCTTTGCCATCACCTTCACGGTTCATTATTATGTATCCTCTTTCTTTGGCTTACATATTAATTTCTGATTTTATAATTCAAGGTTTGTGACTGATCTTGTAGGTCATTGCTACGTTTGTTTTTCCGGTATTACAATCCAGGGTCAGTGCCTGATTTGTAAAAAAAGAGAAATATAATTAAAATAGAAAAACATTTGATTTGGTCCAAATAAGCAATAATGCTCTGAAGCTGTGATAGAATTCAAAAGGATAATCAAAACAATATTGATTAGTGGTATAAATTCTGTCTAAAAGGATAATCAAAACAATATTGATCAGTGGTATAAATTCTGTCTAGAAATCTGAAAGGGATGTTGATGTTTAAAGTACTTTGTTTTTCTTTCTATTGAAACTTCCTTTACATTTCACTTGGCCAATAGTAAGTTAGAAATAGACCCCACTTTCATGTTGATGTAACAAGAGATGTGTGATTTGTTTGTGTTAATAGAAATAGACTTTTTTTTACAATTGAACAGTCACTCGCAGTAATATATAGATGTCATGTTATTTCTTGGTGTTAATGGTCATTTCACTATAGTTAATGTAGTTGGGAATGTCCTCTTACAATTGGTTTAGTGTAAATTATGTAATGCTTAGCATAAGATTACTGCGAGCTATGTTTATGTAGTTTCTCAATATCACATTAAATTACAAGTCCATCATTGCGTAGTTATATTTTGATCCCGGGAAAGGAATACGTATTTTATACCTTGCCTGGTTTTTGTGCGCTTTTTGACTACATAGCAAAATCGACTCAATCCAGAAAACCAAAGGGAAAAAACTTACAAATATAACAACCCGTTGACGAACGGTAGCCCTCCAAAATTTAATTTGGGCAAAAGAAAAGTTACAGAAACCTTACGTAGCGTTCGTTTCACAAAATGGAATGGAATCTTAATGGAACTAGTTTAATACCCTTCCGGTGGACGGGTTTCGCTAACAACGTAACAAACAAAGATAATGTATATTGAGGGTGTTTGGGATTGTTTCACATTTTCTTCTTTTCCATCTCCTTTTTGAAAAAGTAACAACCATCTAACTTTTCATTTTTCTTCGAGTAAATTGCACAAAACATCCTTTATGTTTCCTCAAACTTGCAGGTTCCAGCCTTAATGTTTAAAAGTTGCTAAAAACAGTCTTTAAGTTTATTTTTGTTGCGGGTTCAATCCTTTACAGCTAACCACGTTATTTTCTTCAGTTAAGTTCCCTTACATGCATAACATGTGAGGGTATATTCGTCATTTTGGTTGATCTTCCACCCACTTCAATTATAAAAAAAAAGAATATTTAAGTTTTAACCTAGTTTAAACAAAGTTTGGTAAAACGTACGCGACTACAAAGGAACACGATTACCGTTTGATAGTGTTTAAGTCTAACTTGCGACGTCCTAAGCGTCACCAGTTGCTGGATCCGACTACTGAACACGGTGTTACGAAGTTCTCTGATTTGACGGCATCGGAGTTCCGTGAGAGGTATCTAGGGTTGAAGAGTCGTTTGTCGTTTCCGTCTGATGCGAAGAAGGCGCCGATTCTTCCAATTGATGATAATCCTAAAGAGTTTGATTGGCATGATCAAAATCTGTGTTAATCTTTACAGCTTAGTGGGCTAGCTTAACAAGATTCCTATCTTAATTTTGGGTTCGCCGGAATCCGGCGAAGTCGCCGGAGAAGAAGACCGGAAAAGAGGGTGTTTGGTTTTAAAAGTTCGGTTTTATTGCACATTAGTCCGTGCGGTTAGAATTTTTTTAAAATAGGTTAAACCTTAAATATTCTTTTTTCTTATAATTGACGTGGGTGGAAGATCAACCAAAATGACGAATTTACCCTCACATGTTATGCATGTGAGGGAACTTAACTGAAGAAAATAACGTGGTTAGCTGTAAAGGATTGAACCCGCAACAAAAATAAACTTAAAGGCTGTTTTAGCAACTTTTAAACATTAAGGCTGGAACCTGCAAGTTTAAGAAAACATAAAGGATGTTTTGTGCAATTTACTCTTTTTCTTCTATTCAAACGACAAAAACTCATTCTCAACACATTATCCAAACACTAAAAAAATGACCTATTAACTTTTATTTAAGGATGAGCGAATGATTCCGGGTACCGACCGGAACCGGACCGAATTAACCGAACCGGGTATTTTGTCGGCACCAAATCGACACCGACATATGTCATTTTTTGCGGTGTCGGTTACGTTAATATAATATATATTAACAATACGAATGAACCTATGAACACAAATAAATAAAATAGATTTGGATTACACAAAATTATATGAATGTAAGAAACGAAGATAATCTAGTACTCTACCCGTCCGTGTTTGTAAAACTTATTGCATTCAAACTAAGTATATGTTGAAAATCTCGATAAATCTTATCCAATTGGGATGAGTAGGTGCAAAAGTTGGTAATTAATCTAACATCTTTGTTTGTTGTGTATAATCCGGAAATTTGTAAAGAAAAGAACAAACAACAACGAAATAGCTTCAAACATATAATAATTGTAAATTTAAATTACAAATGCATAAAACAAAGACAACATAAAAACCGTAAAACAACTACAATATACAACTTCACATTACTAACACCTGGTGAAAACATATAAAGAATGTATTAGTATTTGAAATATATCACTAACACGGTATATTCTATACGGGTCGGTTTGGATAAAAGAACCAACTTACATTTTAATATTTTTTTCAGAAGTGACCCTTTCAACCCAAACCAATTTTAGTTGGAACCCATCTTAGTTGGAACCCGTTTTGACTTGTTAGCTAACCCGACCCAGCCGCTTTACCAGATGCAATAAACTGATTAAGACACTTAAAACACTTAACACGTGCTACTTTTTTTATGGGGAAATTATCAGTTGCTTAAAAATATGATGCATAATCAAATTATACCTTGTGAAGGATACAAGAATCACTTTGTTTATTGTATTTAGAGATTCAATGGATGCAGTTGATAAGTTGATAACTGGCAAATAAAAAACACAATAGAATTATCCAAACATAAAGAATAATAAAATAACAAAAAAACTTATCACTGTTACTTGAAGTAACAATAATAAAAAATTAATTTAAAAACAAAAATACTAACACTCCTTAATCACGCACGCATAGCATCAAAATAATTTTACTTTTGTTTAAAAAAATGTTAGGGCTCTTTAAAATCTAGAAGGAAATTAACCGTCATATTGCTGATCACGGTACGAAAACTTCTACTTTGCCCTCAAAGTTTCTATTTCTTATGATGTAAAAGCATCCGCAAATTGATACAGTTTCGCGTGCAATCAAATGGCTCAAGATTACTTTGTTAATCAAAGACAATAAACAACCCAGAGGGTTCAAGAACAAGGTTCTTTCAATTAAAACTGAATCAAAAACTAACTAAAACATAAACCCTAGAACCTAATTTATAATGAATAAAAAAAGATAAACAAGGAAATATAAATCCCCACAAAATAGGCAACTAAATAAAAAGATTAAAATTCAAATTATGAGATAATCTTGCATCACAAATGGTCAAGTAATTAGCAAATGATTACATGATGACAATAATTATATCATATTGATTAAAAAAGAAGAAAGCCCAAGAATACATATTGAAAAGTGTAGTTTTGTGTTCTCCTTCAACTTCATAGGTCTTCACCTGGTCTGCAAATTGCTTGTGTTCTGCAGTATTAGTTGTATCAAGCGTAAGATCATGATGGCACATAAGAACACCATTTTTATATCTAAAATATATGTTTCTATGAAGTCGGTGCCTTCTTTGGTTACTCTTTGTAGGAATAATGCATACCCAAACCTACAAAAGCATGTTACTATTCCAAAAAAATGAGACTTTTAACCATCTATTGTTTTTACTATAGTGGCAGAATTGGGTTGGCTTGGTGAGTCAGATAACAGGGCAAAATGGGTAATTTCTAGTGGTTAGGTGCAGCAGTTTTTAAAAAGACTCTTTATCAGTTGTGTTTTTGGTTCAGTCAGGGTAGATCAATGAAACTATAGAAAAACCGTATTAGCTTTTATGTGTTTCTACCTTCCTATCACAAAACAACACTTTTAAATGCCAAACCATAAAAAAATGTAAATATGATGTACTGAAGAAAAGGATTTTATTTAATCTTGTGCGAGAGATTGTTCATTTGTAAGGGACAAAACATACTTGATGCGGTGTTCTTTTACAAGAACACATTTCATATGTTATAATTCTACGAGAACTCATGGTGATACCTATATTTCTTTATGTCCTTCCAACGCTTATGAAGCTCACGTTCACATTCTCTTCATCAAGTATGCTCCCAACGGTCTCAATCATTCCCAGCTGGTCAACCTGCCTGCAAAGAATAATACTGCCTTCTAGACTCACATCCACTTCAGATGCTCCTACTTTGGTCAAATGTGGAATTCCGGACGGGTTGCGGTTAGCACATGTCAATTTTAAGTACAGGTCAAAACGACCTGGACTAGGTTGGCCTAGCCTGCGAACAATTTCTTTCTCCCCTTTAAAAATAAAAATAAACAATGAATGCATTAAAGATAGAGGTTCGGAGACTTCCAACCCATTTGACACATTCCCTTCTTAGCTAAACTTTGTAACTAAACCTGTTTGAGATTAAAAAGAAACAAAAAACAAACCATTCACAAGTGTATGGATCTAAATTACAGGACATTTTTTCATCATAAACTGTGTTATGAAGTTACTTGCGAACTCACCTTAAGCACAATTGGGTATAAGTAGATCCTTAGGCTTGAGAAAGTCTCCCGATAATCACCAATGAAGTCCCAAGTTCAAATTTAGTATACATACTTTATTTCCAAGAAAATTGCTAATTTACATTGCTTCAACCTAGGCTTCATTTTCTTTAGAATTAACGTACTAATTTAACCCAAAATTTCAAAGAATATATATATATATATATATATATATCTTCGACAAGGTGACCCGATCTCCCCGTTTTAACAAAAAACATCATACGACTCGTACTATCAAAGTCACCAGGTTAGTTCGTATGACCTGCATTGTTATACGGGTCACACAGACAACTCTATGTTATATGACCCGCATCAGGTGTTTGTTCAAAATATTCGAATCTGGGTCATACGAACCGTATTACCAAAAGTGAAACCTATATGATGATTGATACAAACCAAACCCAGTACGCGGCAACACACATGCACATAGAAGCTGGTACACGTTGCAAAACCTTCGACCAAGTGTATCACTTTATTTCTCAGCAAAACATGTCCACTGCAAAGCATTGATCTGAAAATAGACGAAGGAGACATGGGCAAGATTAAGTGTAAACATTTCATTTATATGTTTAGGTAACATACTTTTGACGAATGGGGTTGCAAGAAAATGAATGGAATTGAAGTTGGACCATTCCACAGTAAGATATAACTCACTTTTTAAGAGCTCCACTGCTACGGCTACTCAGCACAAGCGGACCTCTGACTTTTTAATTGCTTCACATATGAGCTATGTAGGATCCCCAACTTTAGTCATTGTTTCTGAAATTATCTGTTTGAACAACATAATCATAAAATAAAGAAATACCATTATAAACTTTATCAAACTGTGAACTGTATAAAAATTAGGGTGTACCGCATATTTACTGTAGAGATCCATGGCCTGGTCCAACAGATTAGTATCAACTTTCTTCTGACTTTCTTGAATGTTTCAGATGAGCTCTAGAGTTGCAAAACAGAAGTGTGCCTTAAGTTGTGGTTACCAATCTATATATAGTTACAGAGATTGATCATATATATAATCCCTCTATACATAAAACTTTGTGCCAAACAAACAATAACAGTAACGTACGATGTTATCACATTTATCATGTGAAGATATATGGATGGGGTGCATGTGCATCTGCATGTTATACAACCACCAGTCACGTCTTCAATGATAAACAACCTGTTTATGAGAAAGATGTGCTCTGAGTTCGACTACCAGATCATTCCCCTGCACACAAAAAAAAACACCAGGTTACCGATTTGTCAATGTTCCCAATCCACCACCGACGGTCATCATATCATCACCTGTTCCCAGTAAATACATATGATTAGTTCGATTCATTGGGTATATTGAATTTTATGTGATCGAAAAACTATAAATGATCAATTGAATTGAAGAGACCAACTTACTTTGACGAAGATTTCGATTCAAAATCCGAGGAGTAACAATATCAACATCACTGCTCATAATCCTAGAATCAACATTCTTCGCCTTTTTCGTTTCCTCTTCCTCCATGTTCGTGAACTACTGATTAGGATTATGAGCACTGAATCACTATAAATTCAAAGAAACTACGATGAACAAAGAACCTTATTTGGCGTCCAATTAAATCTTCTCAAATTAATCTCTTATAAATCAAACAACTTTGTATACTCTGCAATCAATCTCTTGTTGTTACCACATGTATTCACCCAGATAAATGGTCAAAACATTCAATCATATCATCAAAATAAGGGCAAAAAATCAAACAATCAGATTCTGAAATGATTAATAATTACATCAGATTCTGAACGATTAAAAGTAACGAATTCAAATCTACATTTCGTAAAATCATCGTTACCTTGGAACTGGTGAAATTAGGGCAAATAACAGCTCGAGCGACGGTGGATCTCTGAGTTGAAATGAGAGATTTGGGCAATGGACACCAGACCAGATGATGTTGAGATGCTTGGATGAGAGAGAGAGAAGATTCGTCGAATGGGAAGTAGCGAGATGACAAATTGATTCAGAGGGTAGAAGGGGGTTTACAAGGATGAATGTAGGAGGTTAGCCTGCTAAGAACCGCCAACATAGCGTGATTTGCGGAGAACATGGGCAGGAAAAGGTGGAAGCCAGGAAACTGATTTCAACTGCCATTGTAGAGGTTATTTTTATGAAACTGGTCGATAACCACTAGAGAAGTTAGAGATCATCGGCACAAAAGTATTGACCAAAACCACAATTGCTTCAAACTTCCCTAAACTGCCATGATAGAGGTTATTTTTGTAAGTTTACAGGGCTGAAATTTATCTCAGCAAGATTTAAGGGTAGAGATTAAGTCAACAAGTGGTTAGACTTAATGGGCTTAATATATATATATATTGGAATGTTGATTTCAATCCTTATTCTGTTGGTTTCAACAAGAAAATGAGTTGGAATTAAACGACAACACAAGGAAGAGAATCTAGATTCCAATTCCATCCAAATTCCATTCCATTCTGCAAAACATACACACCTAAATTACAAATCAAATTTCAGTTTTTGTGTAAATTCTCATTCCAATTCTCTTACAATCCATGAAACGAAAACTACCTAAACACTAGTTTTTTACTTCTTTTTTAATGATGTTGGGCCTCAACCTTTATTGGGCCTCAACACTTTGCTTAGCAGGCCGGATGGCACGTCTACTTTTTTTCCTGGACACCAAACTATTTACTTACATGTTGAAACTATAAACACATTGGATGGCAGCATGGCTCATCTACTTATCACAAAATGAATCAATAAAGAACACATTATTTTTTAATAGAACATAGCATCCATCATATGATACTATGATAGACACATCGACAATATATATATTATGGTAATCAAATCGTAATATTCCCATAATCAATCGGTACAATAAACACAACAGAGAGTAATCAGAAATTCCTATAAATTAGGCAACCAATAAGGAACATATACGAATAACAATTGAAATACAATTTGAATATACAAATTCAAAATAGTTTGAGCAGTCAATTTAAGTTAACGGGTCCAAGGTGGAGCCAATTCATTATTCTTAATATTCCCCTGCGAGATGGACAGTCGGTTGATTAGTTAAATCTTGAAAGATAAAACATAAAAAGGTGATGTTTAGAACATGGTAGAGGTTTTGTTAAGAGATCAGCCAACTTGTGTCACTTGACTCGAAGACAGTTGGCAGCATAGCGGAGGCCCGGTCGGAAATCTCAAGCTTCACCAATGCTCGATGAGACTTGCTTAAACTTAACAAAACGGAAGTCTAAAGCTAAGTGCTTCATTCGTGAATGAAAAACCGGGTTTGTAGAGTAATTTGTAGCACTTAGATTGTCACAAAAAATGGTTGGTATGGTGATGGAGTTGAAGCCGAGTCCAGTCACGAGAGATTTGATCCACTGAACTTTGTTTGTTGTAGAAGCAACAGCTCGGAACTCAGCTTCTGTTGATGAAAGAGCCAAGGTGGTTTGGCATTTTGAGCTCCATGAAATGGGATTGGAGCCACGATATACAATATATCATGTCGTGCTATGATACATGTCTTTATCACCTGCCCAGTCAGCAATAGTAAAAGCAGGAAGGGTAAGTGGTGAATTACGACGAATTAAGAGCACCGGTGCAAAGAACCATCTAAATAATGTAACAACTGTTTCAGCATTGTCAAGTGAGCCGTTGTAGGAGCATGCATAAATTGTGAAAGTTGATTTTCTGGGAAAGATTTGTCCAGTGTTGTTAAGGAAAAATATTGCAAAGCACCAACCAAAGCCTTATAATCAGTGAGAGTTGAATGAGAGTGGCCATTTAACTTGGTTGATGGTTCAGAAAATATCATGAGAATTCATATTAGTTTGCAATCACTCATGTTAGCTCGAGAGAGCACATCAAGGATTTACTTGGATCGAGATAAAGAAGACCGTCGGTTTGCATTTTTTTAAAGACTTGTGGTTGGTGCATTAAAGATTTAAATTATATATTAATTGTTGGCGAAAAAGCCAACCGCTGCCAGAATTAATCTCGATCGTCAAAGTTGATACTTTTTTATATAAAGAAAAACGTACAGTTAACAATATATAGAGTTTGTCATTCCAGCTATAGCTGGGGAGAAAATCAAATTTCAAATCCTGTCAGGAGATAGATTAGGATACATGTGGTATAATTTAGGAGTATGGTTAATATAACATTTGGGGTTCGAAAAAAAAATAGAGAGTTTGTTTAGAGTTACTCTATCTGTTAACTGCCTCAATCTTAAGCATAGAAAATCCTCCCTCAATCTTGAACTTAAATAGTGCAAAGAACCATAACTTTTCAAGTTTTGCATAACACTTCTATTTTATCTTTATATTATTATTTATATATTATATATTCCGTGGTATTAACACATACTTGTATGATATAGTATTTTTACATCACATATTTGTATGATATAGTATTTTTCATCACTTGTGTGCCTTACAAACTTCAACTTGATGCATCAAAAGCAACAACTTCTGTTAACCTCTTCTTGATCTTAGGGTGGCTTAACAACGGCCGCAATAGCAGATACAATTGAACTTCGAACAACATGGTATCCAATTACCTCGAGCCAACTTAGATACGCAATATTACCAAAATACCCACCTTTGGTCCGAGTAACACCACTTATATCAACATCAACAGTGACCTCAAACTTGGCCGTACTGTATTTACCTTCAAAGAAGATCACAAATGGCTTGACAACAACTTTCATACCTGTTGGGGGAGTATTCACCTCCGCTCGATATGAATAACTTGACATCCCTACATTCGTTAACGTTCTTTGAAACGTGTAATGAGTGGTATTCGTATTGTTTAAGATTCGAATAAATGAAGGGTAGTTAAGATCAAGGGTCGCATTCGCACAATTAACCTCTGGCTTCTTTGAAATGATTTGGATCTCGTGTGGTGTGTAACCCATAGCACAAAGATAGTTGATGTAACCATGTGGTTGAATATCATAAACCAGACCCGGATCCATGGCTTTGTTTGGATTAACATGGCCCGCACCGTAATCAAGAGAGGTACCTTATATTAGCAGGAATATGTTATTAGGGTTTACTGTTATATCATTGCTATACGAAAATTAAGATGATATTATTTGCTTAGATTTTTAAAATTATCCTCATTGTAAGGGTTTACATTATTCTATGGTTTGTATATTATCAATAGAATTTAATTTTGAGTTAGAGTTTATTCTATGGTTTACATTATTCTATGGTTTGTACATTATTCTTTGTGTTGATTATGTACTTCTTTAACAATTTTCCGACCTTCCGTTCCAGTACAACTAACTGAAAAGTGAATTCATTTGGTTGCAAAAAGTTACCCAAGTCTGAACTGATGATAGCTCCCGCAGCTCCCTTGGTTTCCAATTCATACAGTGATATTGCATCATCAATTTCACAAAAAATGTACTTGCCTTTAACATCTTTGGGATCAAGAGACTTATAAGCACAACTTTCTTTGCTTCTATTTCCATATCCATAGTAAATATGAACCTTCTCTACCAACAGTTTTTAGTAAAAATTGATTTCCCAATTAGGGTTCCATAGCTCTCATCACCTGTAATTGGCAAAATTTAATATAGAAGTTTTTTTTTTTAATTTGTTTTGGTTTTTAGACCCTCTACCTAGGGTAGCAGACACTCAAAGAATTTGTTTTCAATAGAATTTATATCGACATGGACAGAAAAAAATAAAACCACGGACTTAAATTTAAAAGCAAAATTTAAATATTATAAATTAATAAAGAAAAATCAAACTAAATAAAAACAATGTTTCTGGATTTTTTTAGAAGTTGGCTACTTTCGGTAGAAGAGTGCCTAGAAAGCATGGGCGGACCTATGTGTCTTGGTGGGTGGGCGGCACCGTTGAAAAAACAAAATTAGTCTATTTTTTAGGTAAAAATTACGACCGCACCCTTTGAAAATATAGTTGAACATCTCATCTACAGCTAGAAAGTAATTCTTGGGTCCGCTACTGCTAGAAAGTAAAACAACTTGATATGTATCCAATTACCTGGTGTAACATAAGCTACGAAATCTCGCTCTACTGTTCCTGCACCAACAGTAGTGATCCATGGAGCTGCATTGTGGACAGTGTATGCACCAGGACCAGAATTACCAGCTGAACAAGATACAAGAATCCCTTTTTCCATAGCTGCAAATGCTCCAAGAGCAATAGGGTTTTGATAAAATGGTGTATCAGGAAACCCAATGATAAAGACATCAGATCCACACCATCTTCTATGGCTTGATCCATTCCAGCCAGTGTGTCAGTTGCTGCAGCTTCAGATGAGCCATTGAAGAACAACAGTTTGTACATTGCTAAATGGGCTTTCGATGCTATTCCGGTTGCTGTCCCGTTTGCATACCCGAAATAATTAGCAAACTGAACACGACTACCAGCAGCTGTTGAAGATGTATGTGTCCCATGTCCATAAAAATCTCTAGGGGAATCATAATCATCTGTTTTTGAAATCTTTTCCTTTAGATGCTTCATTCCCTGGCTAAACGAACGAGCACCGATAAGTTTTTTGTTACAAAAACCTTTAGCTTCACATTTTCCACGCCAACGAGAAGGTGCTTCGACATCCCTTCGTCGTGAAAACTCTTACTTTCTGGCCAAATTCCAGTGTCGAATATGCCAATAATCATATCCTCACCAAAACCAGAAACCGGCCACAGCCCAGCTTCTTTATTTAGTCCCAAAAACGTAGGTGTGCGCGTTGTGTGAAGCTGGCCAAGCTTCTCCTCAACGTTGCAAGATGGGCCGGCATCTTTTGAAGCTGTTTGAGCTGGGACTTGGTGAGGACTGCACTGAATCCGTCCATGACATGATAATATGTGTAGAGATGGGTTGCTGGCGCTTCATCTGATAGTGATGAAAGTACAGAAGTGTACCAATGGTGGTGGTTAGAGAAGGGTGATGGCATCATTGATTTGTCCATATAAACAATGTAAGCTTGATGATCATCTGTAGAAGATGATGACTTAATTGATATGACTATGAGAGTGAATATAAAGAAGACAAAATGAAGATTCATAGGTTGCGCCATTTGGCTGGAATATGTTGTGAAATGAAAACAAATATATCTTAGGATATGTAGTTTAGATTTCCGAAGGTTATATGCATGATATTTAAGGAGATAATGATGTAATTGTGACCATATAAAGTGTGGAATTATATACATGGACAATATGATAACTTGGTTCTGTGGATGTAAATGACGATAACTACTTATTAGGTATCTACAACAAATATATAATAACAAGAAGATAGACCATAAGGACTTTCGATTTAATATAACCATAAACATGATGTTGAAGGGTCTAATGTGGGGTTTAACTTTAATCTCGTATGGGCCAGATCTAGCACTTCCTGAGCATTACAAAGACCTGTAATATGAGAAAACATGTTCGAATGGGCCGCGAGGCCATAGGCTCGGGGACCAACTGCTAAAGAGAAAGAGAGAGAGACAGTGAGGGAGAAATTGATGGACACTAATACAAAAGTGATCAAATGATGCGGATAAATTGTCTATGAAATACGGTTTTAGAATCGCATCTTATGGCATAGCATTATTTGGCTATAAAGCTGCGGGTCCAAGAGATACGGTTCTAGACCTGCATCTTTTGACAATTTAAGCAAAAACTATTTTTCGCAATATATTCACTCAAATACTGTATTGTGGATAGTACAGGGTAGGACTTAACTGAGGCAAGTAAGTATTTGCTTAAATAAAACTTTATAACTTTAACAACTTTATATAGGCAAATTGCACTCAAATACCACAATACTTACTTTTAGAAGGCACGTATAAGTATTTATGAAAATTTATATAAAAAGGTTTGAATGAATTATGAATAGTTTAACTTGTGATTAATGCTTTTATAAAAGACAATTTGACAGGATGTCATAAAACATTACCTTAAGAAGAACCAAAACAAATAAATAAGTGCAGCCAGTAGAGACTTACATGTAAGGCCCTGCAAACAAAACAACAGATCAGTTAATTGTAACTAACCAGGGAGTACCTTGAGAGAATTGAAACAAAGACATATGTCCTCAACCAGAACTGGCCCTTTCACCTACACACACATTTCCACGTCATAAAATCGAAAACTGTGAATAATTGTTAATAGAAATTATAGAATACGAGTTTTGAGTAATGAGTGGACCTAATTAGCAGCTAAACGAGCTCTCTTTGGCAATATCTTCTGGGTCGCCTTGAAGTTCCGGCACTGTTAATAATCAATCAACCATAACATAAAAAAATCAATAATAATAATAATAATAATAATAATAATAATAATAATAATAATAATAATAATAATAAATGTTTGATGAAAATTAGGGCATTATAAATATACATACAGTCGAGTTTAAGGGACTGAAAGGGGATTGATTGCCTTGCCCCATTTGATCAATTCACCACCGTGATAAAAAAGAAGTCAAAATTAAAATTCAAGCACAGTTTAAGACACATAGATGCTTGCTTAACCATTTCGGAATTGCCAACGAATATCATACATTAAAACATCATATCAAAATTCCAATTCATATTACTCAAGAATTAGGAAAGCACCTAGAGCCCGAATGAAGTGTGTTGAACATGACGCCAATCCTGCATTCAGTTGAAGGAAGAAAGAAAACTACGGAAGAGAACTTGATGCCATTCCTGCATTTTGGAGGATGAAATGGAGTTCCAAAACACAACTAAAAAACACGCCTATTTCCGACCAAGTTTTTTGTCGGTATTTTCCGACAGACAAACTGGCTTTTCTCAGAAAAATCTAGTCGGTAAATTTTTCCAACAACATTCCGATGATCATTTCCTACATATTTCCTACAAAATAAGATGTTAAAAGTGTTGGTATCAAAAGTTGAACAGAGTGTAAAATGGAGAACAAATTGAAACAAGGAATGCTTTAATTTATTCAAGTCGGCACAGATTACAAGTAAAGAAACAAATGAAGTTTCGGCTAATTCTAACTTGCAAACACATGCCTTATTTATACTAAAAAACAAAATAGAATATTCATTAAAATATGCGGTTTCTTCCTACGAAATCTGAACAGAATGCAAGGTGCTTATTATGACTTGTTCACCCAGCATCAACGTCTCTTTCCTTGTATCTCGGTCAACTGGTCAACACTAACTAACCATCACTCTCCCCCTTAGTGTTGCCTTCACTCTTGATGTCTTCTACGCCCATCAGGTCCCTCATCTCAGTAAACTTAATGCGAGGCAACGCTTTGGTCAATGAATCTGCCTTTTGTAAATCACCACTCACGTGCTTAACTTCGATTTGTTCCCGCTCCACACATTCACGTATGAAGTGATACTTCGTGTCAATGTGCTTACTACGTCCAGGGAAAACAGGGTTCTTCATCAAGGCAATGGCTGATTCGTTGTCCACCATTAGTAACACCTTTTCCGCTTCTTTACCAGTTAAGTCACTAATCAAGCTTCTCAACCACAAAGCTTGACACGCCGCCGATGTCGCTGCCATAAACTCGGCCTCGCAAGAGCTAAGAGCTACTGTTTTTTGCTTTTGAGAGGACCAAGTTATTAAGTTTCCTGAAAAGTAAAACGCCATACCGGTTGTGCTTCGACCATCTTCTTTGTCGGTTCCATGGCTACTGTCCGAATAACCCACAAGCCTACCATTACCTCCCCTTTTGTATCTTAATCCGTAGCTTATGGTTCCTTTGAGGTACCTTAAAATCTGCTTTACCGCTGCGTGGTGACATTCCTTTGGAGCTTGCATGAACTTACTTAGATAACCAACTGGGTAACTTAAATCTGGACGGGTGTGCAACAAATAACGAAGACTTCCAATCAATTTTCTGTATTCAGTTGGGTCAACTGACTTCCCATCTCCCTCTTTAGTGAGCTGAAGTTTGTGATCCATAGGGCACTTCGCTTCATTACGGGTAGCGACATTGAGGGCTCTTTCGACTCGGTTTTCGGACCACTGCCGGTTGATTCTAGTTCTCTCCGATAAAAATTATGGGGCAAAACCCTTTATTAAATTCTTGTCTTGAGAAGCCGGGTTACAGGGAGGCGATTACAAAGGGAGTTGAACAGAGCTATGATGAGAGGCAGCCAGAATTCGGTTAACTAAAAAATTTGCAGCTATAAGGAAAGAGATTAAAGAATGGAGAGATGAATTCAGTAAAAAAAGACGATGAAGAATATGGTAAAGCCTTTGAAGACATGGAGGAAATTGAGAAAATTATGGAGGATAGGGACTTGACGGAAGAAGAAGAAGAAGAAGATTGGATATATGCTGAGAATAAAAAGATTGTTGCCGATATTAGTTATAAAAGGAATTTCGATATGAAGCAAAGATCTCGAATGAAATTAGCTCTTGAAGGGATGAGAACTCAAGATTTTTTCACGCCTTGGTTAATAATAAGAAGGAATAATGGATTTAATAATCCAAACTTTAGTCATTGGCCGAAAATGGTCCCAACTTCAAAAATAACCGGTGGTGGTCCCAACTTTTCGTATATTGTAAACCAATGGACTTTTACTAAAAAAACCTTAATTTTCTTTTTATATCCTTATCCTTTTCGGCTACTTTTTCGTATATGGACCTTTACTAAACCGAAAAAGATAAAGAGACAAAAAGAAATTAAGGTTTTTTTTAGTAAAAGTCCATTTGTTTACAATATGTGAAAAGTTTGGACCACCACCTAGTTATTATTGAAGTTGGGACCGTTGCCGGCCAACGACTATAAGTTTGGATTACTTAAATCCATTATTCCTAATAAGAAAGACAAAAACCATATCCCCGGGCTAAATATAAGAGGGCCATGGATTGCAAAACCTTCTATAGTTAAGAAAGAGGTCATGTGCTATTTCAGGGATCGGTTTGTGGAGGATGTTCCAGCTAGGCCTCAGCTTATTTGGGAAGGAATCAAAAAATTATCGGACGTTGAGAAAGAGGGCTTGATGGGTAGTTTTTCGGTGGAAGAAATAAAGACCGTGGTATTTTATTGTGGGAGTGATAAGGCCTCGGGACCAGACGAGTTAAACATGAAATTTATAAAAATGTTTTGGCATCTTTTTGAGAAGGATTTCAAAGATCTCATGGACTCGTTCTTTGAGCATGGGAAGATAAATGTGGGGTGCGAGTCTTCTTTTCTCACATTGGTTCCGAAAGTAAGTGACCCGGTGGATTTGAATAAGTATCGGCCTATAAACCTCATAGGGTTGGTTAGTAAGGTAATTTCCAAAGTGCTTGCTAATTGGTTGAAGAAGGTCATCGGCTTGGTCATTTCGGATTCTCAGTCGGCATTTTTGAATGGAAAACTATATTTTGGATGGTCCGCTAATAGTAAACGAAGTTTTAAGATGGGAGAAGAAGTTTAAGAAAAAGGCTTTCCTTATGAAAAATGATTTTGAGAAAGCATACGATAATGTCAATTGGAATTTCTTACTATCTGTGATGGCACAAATGGGTTTTCTGGGTCGTTGGTGTTTATGGATGAAAGGCATCATGGAATCGAAAAGATCCGCGGTCCTCGTTAAATGTTCCCCTACTTTCGAGTTTCGTTGCTAGAAAAGGTCTTCGACAAGGTGACCCGATCTCCCCGTTCTTGTTCTTAATGGTTATGGAAGCGCTTTCATGTATGTTTGAAAAAGCAAAAGACATGGGTGTCATTTTAGGAGTTAAATGCCAAACAATGACCCGATTATCTCTCATCTTTTATATGCGGACGATACTATTATCCTTGGGGATTGATCTAAAGATAACATTTTGACTGTTGTTCGTATCCTTAGGGGTTTTCACCTGTGCTCGGACCTTAATATAAATATTTCTAAATCTAATATTTATGAGGTTGGTGTGGGATCAGCTGAGTTAGGAGAGGCAACGACCCTTATCGAATGTCAAGTGGTGGAATTACCGTTTATATACCTTGGCATGAAAGTTGGCGCTAACATGAATCGTGTGTCCACTTGGAGCGTGGTTTATGACATTTTTGATGCAAGATTATCTAAATGGAAAGCGTCTCAACTTTAGATTGGGGGAAGGGTCACGATTATCAAGTATGTGCTTGAGAGTCTCTCGAATAATTACTGCTCTCTTTATAAGGCTCTGGTCAAAGTTATAAAAGATTTGGAAGCTAAGGTTCGAAAGTTTCTATGGGGAGCAAACGTTTAAATAATAAACTCCATTGGGTGGCGTAGGAGAAGGTGACTATTCCGAAAAAGAATGGAGGGCTCGGTCTAAGTAAGTTGAGGAATATCAATATCTCTTTAATAGCAAAGTGGGTTGGAGATTCAAATTGGGCAAGGGTAAGCTATGGACGAAAGTCATCGAAGATATTCATAACACAAAACTATATTGGGAATTTATTCCGGTTAGAAAAACCATGGGTGGAGTTTGGAATAACATTGTCAGTCTTTTATCTAAAACAAATATTGGAGGTACGTCGTTAAGAAATTTCTTTAACAGTAGCGTCAGAAATGGGGAGGATACGGCGTTCTCGCTAGATCCGTGTCTATGTAACGAACCTCTTAAAGACAAATTTCTGGAGATCTTTAAGGTAGGAATCGGAGAAAAGGTATAGGATAGATGAGCGGGTCAAGACGGGAACAAATAGGATTGGTTACGCTTGGGCTTGGAAAAGGCAGATTACCGCTGGACTGGAAGTAAAGGAACTGCTTGGGTTGTGCAGCATGCTCTACAACGTTTCTCTTACGACCAATCGGGATTCTTGGAAGTGGAATGGCAGTAAAGACGAGGATTTCAGTGTTGGGGTTGTGAAACGTGTGCTCGACAGTAGCAGGGTTCGGGATGATATTGTTGAAGACTTTGGGTGCAAATGGCTTTCGGCAAATTGCAATATTTTTGTTTGGGGGCCGGCATGAACAGAATTGCCACTGCTGAAGCATTGAAGAGCAGAAACATTACGTTGGAAGATGATAGTTGCAAGTTATGCAGTGAAGGAGAAGAAACAGTTGATCATATTTTCACTTCCTTTTACTTTGCATCTATGGTTTGGAATCATGTGAGTAGATGGTGTTATGTGCCCAACATGTTCTTTTTCAAGTTCAAGGATCTGCTGCATATTCATGAACATGTCGGTCTGAATGGTTCTAAGAAGGAAACTCTCAAGGGTTTGATTAGAATTGGTTGTTGGTGCATTTGGAAGGCGAGGAACAAGGTGACTTTTAACAACAAAGAAGCAAGGATCGAAGACATTATTAGTGAAATTAAAGCTTTAGGTTTCCTTTGGTTTAAGAGTAGGATAAAAGGCAATACAATTAGTTGGTGCTATTGGTGTAAATTTGTAATTATGTCATTTGTGTTGTGCTGTTGTTGGCTGCCTTGGTTTAAGGTGTGCCTGTTTTGTTCGATGAAATTATACTTTTAAAGAAAAAGCTTGGATTATTCGAAATTGCATTTTATTAGAAATTAAAAGGTGATGTGTAACAGTGTAAGTGTATCAAAGACTCCCCATGTGGATTTATATAACAGTGTAAGCGTATCACAGACTCCCCAATCAGGTAGTGCTACTGTTCACCAAATAGATATAATGTTATAGATATAATATTTAATATTACCTGCTCTTGTGAGCGCTGGTAGTCTGCATACGACGTCGACGCTGATGATGAAGATTGTGTGCCCTTAACAATGAAACGAGGATCCAAAGATCCTATCCCAAATCCTCTCCTTCCTTGCGCACCTTCCCACAAGTCAGCATCACCGTTCGACGTCCTCCCCATACTTCTCGACCATGGATCTCTCATATGCTTCCTACAATATATAGAAACATGGTTGCTATTATACTAAAAGTTGCTACAATAAATACACAAAAATGATGCAAGATCTTACATATGCTTTTCTAGATCGAGCGGTACAAAACTTTGCCCCGTCCAAGCTTTCATCATACAATTCGTCCCAAAAAAATTTCTTGGACTCTTTCGTAAGGTGGGTTGCAAGGAAGAGGTCCCAAATGTGGGTGGTCGGCCCAATGCCCGTTCCTACAATAACAACATAATTTAAAGTAAAAACAATGAGTAGAGTTTATAAGTATTTATAAAACTTTTTTCATAGTTAGTTCACTGGTTGCATGGATTCTGTTTGCTGTAGGAGTTACCATTTTTTTTCAATCAAATGCTGTTCAAAGCAGGAAAACAATAAACTTTTAATCAGCCCATTAAAAAAGAGAAAGAACATTAAAAATTTTGAGAAAACTCTCGGACCCTTTTCTGAATTTTAATAACCAAAGGACTTATACATTTTAACCAACCAAGATGATGTGATGTTCATCATATCCCCTAGACCCCCTATATGTCGCCACATATGACCATGGTTAGATACTAATGCGTTTCCACGCCTACTACCGGAGTCCTGCGCCCGCCCACGCCCACCACCGGAGTCCGACGCCCGCCCAAGCCCACCACCAGAGTATGGCGCCTGACCACACCCACCACCGGAGTCTAGCCCACGACCACGCCCACCACCGGAGTCTGACCCACAACCACGCCTACCACCGGTGTCCGACCCCAGCCCACGCCCACCACCGGAGTTCAATGCTCTCCCACGTCCACCACTAGGGATAGATGCATGCCCACTCCCCCCGCTTGATGATACATCCCCCGGAGAAGGGACACACCCACGCCCAGTCATAATTGGATATCACCGCCAAGAACCTACATTTAAAAAAAAGGTCAGATTAACATAATGTATAACTAACAAACCATATGATAGTAAACGATTGAAAAGTACACACCGTATGATAAACCACAAATAATTCAAACCGTATAATAGCAAACAATGTTCCTAAGTATCAAGTCACTCTTTATCTAAAAGTGGTCAGAATAAACCATTTCATCATCAGATCCTTCATCCTCTTCAAATTGTTCCCCTTCAGATCCTTCATCATCTTCACTAATGGTTTGCGCTACCATATTAATATTTGTAACAAGGCACAAGGGTTGACTACTAGTTACTTCATTCAGTAACTCAAACCATCTATCAATCTGAAGGACCCCATTATCCTCCATGTTGTCATCATCTGCGACTTGATTCACAGGCTCGGAGACTTCATATATGTGTCGGGCTTTTGTCTTGACAACCGCCCATAAATCTTTTACATCACTTTTCACAGAAGGATATGATGTATAAAAAACTTGTTTCACTTGTGATGCTAAGACAAATGGGTCGTTAATTAGTCATTTGGACTTGGATTTCACATCTACCAACTAATTTTGTTAACCACTACATCTCGTTCAACATCAAACAAAGTGCAGTAGAATAGTACAATTGTTGAACGCCCGTGTCCATAGTACTGAAGCTCTAGTATCTCGTCCAATAAACCATAGTTTGATGGGTCGTTAATTAGTCATTTGGACTTGGATTTCACATCTACCAACTAGAAGGGTGTGATGTATAAACCATAGAATAGAAGGGTGTGATGTATAAAAAACTTGTTTCACTTGTGATGCTAAGACAAATGGGTCGTTAATTAGTCATTTGGACTTGGATTTCACATCTACCAACTAATTTTTGTTAACCACTACATCTCGTTCAACATCAAACAAAGTGCAGTAGAATAGTACAATTGTTGAACGCCCGTGTCCATAATACTGAAGCTCTAGTATCTCGTCCAATAAACCATAGTAGTCATACTCTTGGCGTTTTATGTCTCCCCACAGTTGTTGGTTACACGCCCCTTGGCATATTCCCGCGTGTGGAACTTAAAACCATTTACAAAGTACCCATTGTGAGATTGAGTGTAAAATGATGGTTTCCTTGCTAAAACTTACGGATGATTGGCGTTTCCGCCAAATGAGCCTGTCGTTACCGACCATTTTTTTAATTTTCGTTTTCGAGTTTCAAACGTTGTTTTTCGGTTCCCCCTTTTGTGCACCATAACTATACATGAAATATTCTTTTCTTTTACCAACTTATACGTATTATACATATACGAAAGTATGTGTATACTATCGGGATCGGTTACTTAAAAGTTGCTTGTTTCACTATACGTATATGTGTGTACATTGAGACACGTACATACCTTTACACACACACACATACACATAGACACAAGTGCACACATTTACACAAAATACATATACGTACGTATGTGTATAATATCATGATCAATAATTATTAAAAAATAAAAAATTAACAATAGTATAAATGTTTGATCGGAAGTTTCCGACTAGTTTCTGACAATTTCTTTTCATTTTTGGTTATGGAGTTTAAACCATTGTTTTTTCGGTTCCCCTTTTGAGCGCCATAACTATACATGAAATATCTTTTATTTTACCAACTTATACATATTATACTTATACGAAAGTATGTGTATACTATGGGGATTGATTACTTAAAACTTGTTTGTTTCACTATGTAGGTGTGTATACATTGAGACACGTACATACCTATACACACGAACATACACATAGATACAAGTGCACACATTCACACACTATACATATACGTGGATATGTGTATAATATCATGATCAATCATTATTAAAAATAAAAAAAATTAACAATAATATAAATGTTTGGTCGGAAAATGGTCAGAAGTTTCCAACTAGTTTCCGACCATTGTTTTTTAATTTTTGTTTTAGAGTTTTAAACATTGTTTTTTCGGTTCCCCCTTTTGCGCACCATAACTTTTCATGAATATTTTTTATTTTACCAACTTATACGTATTATATATACGGAAGTATGTGTATACTATAGGGATCGGTTACTTAAAACTTTCTTGTTTCACTATACATGTGTGTGTATATATTGAGACACGTACATACCGATACACACACGCATACAAATAGATACAAGTGCACACATTCACACACAATACATATACGTAGGTATGTGCATAATATTATGATAAATCATTATTAAAAAACCAAAAATTAACAATAATGTAAATGTTTGGTTGGAAAATGGTCGGAAGTTTCCGACTAGTTTCCGACAATAGTTTTTAAATTTTCGTTTTCCAGATTCCAATGTTGTTTTTTCGGTTCCCCCTTTTGCGGACCATAATTATACATGAAATATTTTTTATTTTACCAACTTATACGTATTATACATATACGGAAGTATGTGTATACTATCGGGATCGGTTACTTAATACTTGCTTGTTTCACTATACATGTGTGTGTATACATTGAGACACGTACATACCTATAGACACACGCACATACACATAGATACAAGTGCACACATTGACACACAATACATATACGTAGGTATGTGTATAATATCATGATCAATCATTATTAAAAAATTAACAATAATGTAAATTTTTGGTCGGAAAATGGTCAGAAGTTTTCGACTAGTTTCCGACATCTTTTTTTAATTTTCCTTTTCGAGTTTTCAAAAGTTATTTTTTCGTTTTCCCCCTTTTGCGCACCATAACTTTAATTTTTTATTTACCAACTAATACGTATTATACATATACGGATTATTTGTATACTATCAGGATCGGTTGCTTAAAACTTGCTTGTTTCACTATACATGTGTGTATACATTGAGACACATACATACCTATACACACACGCACATACACATAGATACAAGTGCACACATTCACACACAATACATATGCGTAGGTATGTGTATAATAACATGATCAATCATTATTATAAAACAAAAAATTAACAATAATATAAATGTTTGGTCAGAAAATGGTCAAAGGTTTCCGACTAGTTTCCGACCATTTAAATTTTAAGTTTCGTTATCGAGTTTCAAACGTTGCTTTTTCGGTTCCCCCTTCTGCGCACCATCACTATACATAACTATACTTGAAATAATTTTTTATTTTACCAACTTATACGAGTAATACATATACGGAAGTATGTGTATACTATCGGGGTCGTTACTTAAAACTTGCTTGTTTCACTATACATGTGTGTGTATACATTGAGACACGTACATACCTATACACACACGCACATACACATATATACAAGTGCACACATTCACACACAATACATACACGTAGGTATGTGTATAATATCATTATCAATGATTATTAAAAAAGCAAAAAATTAACAATAATATAAATTTTTGCTCGGAAAATGGTCGGAAGTTTCCGACCTTTTTTTTATTTTCGTTTTCAAGTTTCAAACGTTGTTTTTTCGGTTCCCCCTTTTGTGCACCATAACTATACATGAAATATTTTTTTTATTTTACCAACCTATACGTATTATACATATACGGAAGTATGTGTATACTATCGGGATCAGTTACTTAAAACTTGCTTGTTTCACTATACATGTATACTATCAGGATCGGTTACTTAAAACTTGCTTGTTTCACTATACAAGTGCACACATTCATGCAAAATATATATACAATAATTAGAAAACAAAAATATAAAAAATGTTTTTCTATTTTCTATTTATTTAACTTTTCCGACCATTTTCGAGCACATATATTTTTCTTTTATTGTTTTTTTGTCAGAACTTCCTCTGAACTTTCCTTCAAATCCGACCATATTTTCTTTTGTCGGAATAGAGCCGCTATGTTTTTTTCTTTTTGTTGGTATTGGGTCGGAAAATGGTCGGAATTTTCCGACCAAATTGGCTTTGTTGGAAATTTTTGTCAGAAATTGCCAGATTTCTAGTAGTGAAACAGATACACACACACATATATATATATATATATATATATATACATATCTATATTGAACCAATAAACTGGCTAGTAAATATTAATTAAATACCTATAAATGGCTATATCATAAAGTAAGGCTAGTAAGACTTGATGAACAACACATAATTAGATTAAATACATTTGGGTTAACTAAACTTACATGAATCAAATACTTTCTTCATATGGGTTTTTTGTTCGTCTGAATCGACAACAGCGGCGCATGGTGGCCGGAAGTGAACTCCATTAATCATCGAGGATGAAAGATCAACTCGTTTGAAATGAACATGCTCTAGGATTCTCTCATTGTTCTTTGTTTTTTTTTTGGGTTTTACTATATGGAACCCTAATTGTGGTTGTGACTTGTGTGTGAAAAGATTTGAGAAACAAACAGGTTTAGATGAAATTTTAGATGATGGCGGGGATTTTAGATTTGGGGAAAAATTGAGAGAGAAATCAGAAAGTTGGGGGTAGTGGCGGGAAATTTCATTTGGGGTTAAAGATCTAAATTAAAATTTGATTATTTACAATTAATAATTTTTTAAAATTATATTTTCAGTATTTTTATTTTTTATTTTAATTATATATTAACTTTTATTAAAAACTAGAGAATCAATCCTGGCGCGTTGCGCCTCGCGCTACATGGCGGGAATTTGATCCGTATCGACAGTCTTTATAGCAACCGAAAGAGAAAAATAAAAATTAAACTCGTCACATGACCAAAAGAATATCAACGTGTAATTTACACCAATGGGAGCAAAGATACCGAAGAAACACTCTATTTTGAATGCAACTCGTATATAGCCTTAGCATACGAAACCATGGTACCAACACTTACATAATCTATAGCATACGAAACCAAAGAACACTCTATTTTGAATGCAACGCTGCTCTAACAAAATTTATATCGGAGCGTCGGTAAAACTTAAGACCGCATTATTACTTAGGCTTTCTTTTGAAGTTAACGAAGTTTGTGCTAGGTATTCATGTTATACACAAAGTACCACTAAAAATCTTAATTAGTAACAGAAAACCCCAATGTCAATACATTTGTGTGCCATTGTATGGATTTTGTATTTGTAGTGAATAAACCCTAGATATTAAAATAAAACAAACTAACAAGAGGGGTCGGTGAAAAATCGGGAGAGCTCTTTGGCTCACTTTAATCAACGATGGGAAGAGCGGAAGAGGAAGACAAAAACAACAGTCGTGTTAGTGACGATTCCCGTTGTGTCTGGTTGTCCGGTGACCGGCAATGGCAGTCTGATATGGTGGCGTCGCAGCAATTATCATTGAATCACCTGAGATTATCGAGAAGGTATTGGTGAATGTTAATTAGGTTTTGTGAGGATGGGAATGTTTTGGAGGGAAATTTTGAGATTTTGGGAATTTTAGGATATAATACAAGGGGACTTGTATTTATTTATTATGTTTTATACAACAAATGATACATATAATTAAAATTTAAATACTGTTTTAGTTCGTTTTTAGAATCATGCTAACAACCTTCATTGACATTAATGTAGCATGAACAACCCTAGTTGACCGTTACTTGGTCTAATTAGTCCATCAATCATCCTAATAAACCATTGATCATCCTCAACACCATTCATTGACAAAAAATAAGCATGAACAACTCTAGTTGACCATCACGGGCCCTAGTTGGCCCATTAACCATCCAAATGGACCATTGATCATCCTAAACACCCTTATTGACAATAATAGAACATGAACAACCCTAGTTGACCACCATTGGCCCTAATCAATGTATCAACCATCCTAGTGGACCACTTGAAGAAACCCTAGATCAACTAGACCGGAATCTATGTAGATCTATGGATTGGGCTCTGCATAAAATGGTTAATCCTTCGTTTTGGTTTCGAGATGATGGCGACTGCAACTATGTTCCAACTGATCCTGCAAAACAGAACACCGTCAGCTCGCCACAGGGAGAAGGGGAGTTCTCTCCGTGACCACCCTCCGGCGTAAGAATAAGTACAGGTAGTCGGAAATAGTTTAAGTGAAGTAAGAGAGAGAGTAAGTGATAGTGAATACCTTCTACTTGTAGTCGAAGTTACTTATTTATAGTCGGGTTTTGGGCGCCAACATTAGAGATGTTAATCTTAACAGAATCTTTCGCCACTCTGTTAAGTTTTGGTTATCTGTTAGTGCACACGGATCGTGAGCTCATCCACGGTTAGGGAGATGCCACGTGTCGTCATGAGATCACTATCTTTTATTGATGTGAGCATGCTATCTGCTGGTGCAGAATGTCTATGTCTTAGTCTTATATCGAGTCTGTATTGTATAGAGCTGGATAGGCTAGGTTAAGAAGTATTTATGAAAAGTTGTAGCCAAGTTCGCTCATAAGTTGACATGGTTAAGCATGTTCGGCCGAACTTGCATAGGCAAGTTCGGGCGAACTTACACATGTGGAGCGAACTTGTAAACCTATAAATACCTAGCTTGTGTGTCTCATTTGTAACTTTGGTAACTTTGGCATTGTAGAGGCGAAGCTTTGTCAATCTGTAATCTGAACGTTTAATCAATGAAACTGACGATTACCTGATTAATTATTGTCTATTGGTAACACGACGTAATATTTCCGCTATTATGGATGTTAGATATCAAATTTAAGTTCCTAAGCATCAAGGATCGGTCCTACAAGTGGTCTCAGATCTAGAACAGCCTGATTTGATAGTATCAAGACAAGATCACTTCTATTTCTACTCCATTCTTCTTTTTCTTTAACTTTTGATCACAAAATAAAGAATTCATGGTCAAAATCTTTTGAATTTTGAATATATCATGTAAAATACAACAAAGATAAACCCTTGAAAGATTGGAGACCAATTCAACCGAATTCATGTCGAAATTTTGAAAAAAAACCATGTTTTTGAAAACTTTCTGGAACGAACTTATTGGCCATGTTCGGCCGAACTTGCACTAAAACATCACTTTCAAGTGATTTTTTAGTAAGTTCGCACGAACTTAGGTGATTTTTGAGGAAATTTGAGTCAAGTTCGCTCGAAGATACAATTTTCATTAAATTTTACATCAAGTTCGACCGAACTTGTGTAAAATCAAGAAGATTTTAAGTAAGTTCGCCCGAACTTGCTTGTATTTCATCAAAGTTCTTTTGAACAAGTTCGCTCGAAAATCTATTTAATTGGGTTATAAGTTCGACCGAAGATAAACGAAATTTTTTTCAAAGTAAACCTAACAAGTTCGACCGAACTTGTTAGAAAATTCAAGAATTCTTCATTTGTCACTACAAGTTCGACCGAACTTGTAGTAGGACTAACTGTTTTCAAAGTTTTTGAAAAATTTTCAGCGTATACGTTTCGTGATTCACAATGGAAGATCAACTAAGAGCTTATATGTCCGGAGCTAGTTCGTCAAATGTCAATGTGATTAATGAAGTCAATCTTGATAACAAAATGGGAACGACCGCCAAACCGCCCAAGCTGATGAGCATGGACGAATACGAAGCATGGAAAGAAAAATTTACCTACTGGGTTGAAGCCATGCACTTCGCTGGCTGGGTGTCAATTGAAAGAGGCTACACTATTCCGGTAGATGAGCATCAACAAGTTCTTGAGAAGTATAATTACTCGACAGCTCAGAGAGACGAATACATTACTGAGAAAAAGATGATCAGTCTCATCCAACTGTCAGTCAAAGAAGATATTCTAATCTTGCTACCAGAGTATACTACAGGAAGAGAGCTTTGGTTGTCGTTACAGAAGAAATACCAAGGCAGTGCCGAAATGATCAAAAGCAAAAAGGCTCTCATTTAGAAAGAATTTGATATTTTCAGCATGCTAAAGAATGAGACCATTAAGCAAATGATTGAGCGTTTCTGTCACCTCAAAGTGCAAATGCGAAGACACGGTCTTGAGAAGACTGAACAAGAATACATCGACAAACTTGCTGACGCACTACCAGAGGGTGAATGGACCACGTATTTGATGGTTCTGAAGAATAGTGATAAGTGGGACTTCTTCAAGTTGTCAACATTTATCGATAAACTCGAAGGCCACAAAATGGAGCTTCTGAATATAGCGAAGTCAAAGAACGCTAATGTAATTCAAGACATCGTTTGTACTACAAAACCGGAATGCAAGATAACATTTCGAGTCCAAAAATTGGAACTGCTTTTAGTGCAAACATGAATGCTTCTCCACATAACCAGAATCATTCACAGCCTTAGTATGACCAAAGTCCACAAAATTCTTACTCGAGAACTGGTTCAAATTCAACATTCCAAAGTCAAGCAAATCAGAACCAACAGCAAAGTTCTGATCCAAATGTTTACAAGTGCAACATCGCAGTGAATTTAAACAATGTTGTTTCAAAAGAAGTTGCAAAACAACATATGTCATTACTCGCTACCGTCTTAGAATCTTATGAATGTCTTGTTGCCGGTAAGATCGGAAACCCCGAGATGACTACAGAAGATTATGACCAGGTAGACGGGAAGAGCTCAAACTAATGGTCATAAAATGGTCCTTAGCATCGATTATCAGGAGAGTGACAAAGTTCGTTGCACTCACGGGCCGTGACATAGGAAACTCCAGCAACAAATTGGGTTTTGACAAATCCAAAGTCACGTGTTTTAGATGTTGACAAAAGGGACATTTTAAAAGAGAGTGTAAGAACACCGAGGCAACAGGAAATCAAAGTCCTTTCGGAGGAGGGAATGATTATTACAAGAAGGCGCTTCAATATAAACCTTTCCCTAAGAAAACTCAGATTGAGATCCAAGAAAAGCCAAACAGTAGTACCACGGAGAAAGCCATGGTTGCATCTACAGAAGATGACGGTTTTGAATGGAATTCTTATATTGGGAAAAAGACCGGAGTAGCTTTGATGGTAGAGATAGTTGAAGATAATTCTGCAGAGGAGGCAGCGGCAGCAGCAGAAGCAGCAACTTTCGAACAAGCTATTCTGGAACAATACTTGCATCAACAGCAGGAAGAAGAGGAATATATCCATATGCAGAGACAAGGAATTTTATCATCTAATTCTTGTGACAGTTTTGCAGGTCACTTTGATGGAAGCACGAAAGAACAAGTGGTTGAAGAGAAAAAGATTGATGAAGTGATTGTTGATATCACTCAAGAAATGAAAGTCGAAGACCTCAAGGACATGGCAGATAAAGCTTTAATGGCAAATCTAACTAAGGTAGGTCCAGAGGTAAAGATTGTCGAGAAAGAAGTTGTTAAAATACAAGTTGTAGAGGTTGAGAAACCTTGTACAAAATGTACTAAACCTTGTGTCGAATGTGCCAAAAAATCAAAGATCATCGCTGAAAACAATGTGCATAATGATTTGCTAAAATATGATTATCGCACAATGAAAGAAGCGTATGACAAAATGAAAAATGATTATGGCAGACTCGACAGAAATAACACCGAATAACATGATAATATAAGAATGTTGAGTGGTACAGTAATGGATAAACAAAGAGCAATTAACATTTATATCAACACCACTGCTGAAATCAAACAACAACTTCAAGATATGACAATTGAAACTGAAAGAATTCGACAATTGTTAAGAAGTTATACCACTAACGCCTATGTTATCGATCACATTCTTCCAACAATCTCATTGGAAGAAAAACCTAAAACAAAAGCGGGAAAAGAATGTAGCAATGTTCCTCCACCCCTTTGTGAAAAATACTGTGTTAAATCTGCAGACGGGATGGATAAGGCACTCAATGTTGAATTACTTTCTGAAAAGAAAAACGAGTTGCCAGAGAACATTGATATAATCTATGCTAAATCCGATGATGATAACAATGTTGTGGTTAACAAAGTTGTTGAAAATGTTTCAAGTGATTCTGATGATGGCAGCTTCAAAAGCGCCAACTCGAGTTCAAAGAATTCTGAGTCACAATCTGAAAATGACGATAAGTCGTCAGAAGATGGTCTAAGTGACTATCCTAATATTGTAATGTACAAAATTAAGGATTCTGATAGACTATACTTTGACGATAGCTTCCCGATTCAGAATGTGAAAGAAGAATTGCTTGATAAATTCTTTAAACTCGTGGAAGTCACATCAAAGGAATTGGTAATCAATGAACAAAAATTCTATTCCAAACCTAAAAGAAATAATTACCAAAGAAACGGTGGTGATCATCCGGAAAACCGGAGAGCAGGGTTGGGTTTAGAAGAAGAAACTGATGAATCTGTAAAGAAACCATCACCATTTCATGAATATAAAAACAAAAACATGAAGTTTGTATATGGGACGAATACAGGTCATGAGGAGAATTTGATTGGTAAGCAATCAAATGATGAGTTCAAAAAGGAGAAAGAAATTCGAGATAAAGCCAAGGTTAAAAGTGGTGCCAAAACCTCAAGTAGTGTTAAACCACAAATTAAAGGACATCCACTTGATAATCGGACATGTTTCAAGTGCAATGAAATTGGTCATGTGGCACGACATTGTCCGAAATTAAAACCAACTTATCATCGAAGAAGAGATTCTAATGTTGTTAAACCAAAGGAACCAGTGTTTGTAAACCTATAAAGATTTTGAAACGAAATGAATCAAGAAGTTAAACCAAAGTCTGAAAAGATTTTTGAAAATTCCATTTTCGAAAAAGGTGAAACTTCTAGGTCTAATGAAAACAAGTTTTACATCAAAAAGGCTAATATCAAATCTCAAACCTGGATTGCAAAGAAAAGGTCAACAACATCTGGTGTTGTTAAGTCTGAGCTAGTAAAGACTGACAGCACAAAACAATCGACTGAAATCACTAAGTCTGAGCAGGTAAAGACTAGTGAGAATGTGAAAGAAATTAAAACAGAAATTAAAAACGATAATGTCAAATCTGTAAAAGATAAGAAAAAAGTGAAATTTTCAAACATTAACATTGTTGAAACAGATGATGAATTTGATTTTGATGATGTTGATGAGTTTGAATATGCTTTTGTTGATGGTTATCCTGTAAAACCCAAGACCAAGAAGGCTTGGATAGAGCTTTTCACCTAATTTCTGAATTTTGCAAGGGCTCCAAAGGTCCGTACTTTCAAAGTGGATTTTGGATATTTGGGCATCCAGACATATGACAGGAATGAAGGCATTGCTATTCGACATTAAAGCTATCAATGGTGGATATGTGGGATTTGCAGGAAATCAAGGTGGAAGGATAATCGCCAAGGGGAAACTCTCCAATGGCGTATTTTCATTTGATCGCGTGAACTATATTGCAGAGCTTGAGAACAATCTTCTGAGTATATCGCAGATTTGTGACAAGAAATTCACAGTTCATTTCAATGATATGGAGTGTATTATCTTGAAGCCGGGATTCAAAATTCCAGATGAGTGGATTCTGATGCGAGCACCACGTGAGAATGATTTATATGTTCTTGACATGGGTGTTGCTACCACTTCATCATAATCAGCACAATGTTTTGTATCAAAGGCTACTGAAAAAGATTCTGTTCTTTGGCATCATAAGATGGGGCATATTCATTTGCGCAAATGAATTTCTTGGTTCATAATGATCTTGTAGAAGGCGTAAATCTTCAAAATTTTCAAATGTCTGATCATTGCATGGAATGCAAGAAGGGAAAGCAGATCAAGAAATCACATCCGAAGAAAATTCTAAACTCATTCAAGTTGCCTTTAGAACGTCTCCACATGGATTTATTTGGTCATGTAAATGTTCGAAGCATATCAGGAGACTTATATTGCTTGGTCGTGACAGATAACTATTCGAGATATTCGTGGGTATTCTTTCAAGAATCAAAAGACAAAACGTTCAAGAATTTGGTTATTCTATTCAAGAAACTTGAGAACATTTATCATCTGCCGGTCAGACGCATTAGAAGTGACAACGGCACAGCGTTTAAGAATAACAAAATGAAGGAATTCTGCAACGCAAAAGGGATTTTGCTCGATTTTAGTGCTCCCTATACTCCCCAGCAAAACGGAGTTGCTGAATGGAAGAATCGAACTTTAATTGAAACTGCGAGAACCATGCTTGCAGATTCTAAACTTCCAATAAGTTTCTGGAGTGAAGCAGTTGCTGCAGCTTGCTACATGCTAAACAGGGTTCTCACTGTCAAACCAACAAAGAAAACATGTTTTAAGATGATAATCCGAGGGAAGCCAAATTTGAAGTTCTTAGAAACATTCGGTGCTCCTTGTACCGTAATAGACCAAGATGGCAAATTCGGAGCTAAATCTCTCGAAGGGTTCTTTGTCTGATATGCGAGTCCGTTGAGAAGAGTATATGTTCCATCATTGCGAAAAGTTATTGAAGCACAGCACGTGGATTGTTTCAATTACACGAATCCTATTCAACGGAAAGGTGACGCGTGGCTGTTTAACTATCAAGACCTATGGAAGTCATTTGACTTGCCCAAAGAACCAACTGATGAAGAACTTGTAGCGTTATATTATCTTCACCAGTCAGCGAATCAAGAGCAAATTGTTCGACCAATTGTGGTTAATCAACCCACGTTGGATCCATCTTCTTCTGGCGCAAGTTCAAACAATAGTGGTGTTCCGGCTGAAAATGTTTCTGAAACATTATCTTCACCCACTACTCTTCCAACGTACTGAACCAATGAATACAACAACGGAGCCCAGTATGCCTCAGAATCAAGATTCTGATTCAGATGAAGCACCAACATTTGATGCTAATGGGGAATCATCTTCTTCAGATGAAGAAGTGGAGCAGATAACAAGTCTCCTTAATCAATCTGCAGTCCCGAACAACAGAAATGAAGCTTCATCAAGCTCTCCAAACATTGAATTGGTTGTTGATCTCAACATCACTAATCAACAAAACTCAAGTAAAGAATTGCCGCGATCATATTCCTATCATACGTCAACAAATATTGTCGGAGAACTTCAAACTGGTGTAAGAACTCGTGGGCAAATTAATAAAGCACTCAGTGGTTTCTATACACGTGTTGCTACAACCCAGAACTATTGTTTCCATTCATGTTTCATCTCTCAGATTGAGCCTAAGACAGTTAATGAAGCTTTAGCAGATGAAAACTGGGTACAAGCAATGCAAGAAGAATTATTGCAGTTTGAGAAGTTGGGTGTGTGGAAGCTTGAAGACCTACCAGAAAATCAGAAAGCAATTGATACAAAATGGGTCTTTAAGTGTAAACGTGATGATAGAGGAGTTATTGTTTGTAACAAAGCTAGGCTTGTTGTCAAGGGATTTCACTAACAGGAAGGTATAGACTACACAGAAGTCTATGCACCAGTAGCTCGATTGGAATCTATTCGAATATTTCTAACTTTCACATCATGGAAAGGATTTAAGGTCTACCAATTGGATGTCAAATCAGCTTTTCTGTATGGCAAATTACGCGAGAAGGTGTACGTTGGACAACCACCGGGGTTTGTCGATCCACTTAACAAGAAGAAAGCATACCTACTGGATAAAGCACTTTATGATCTGCAATTTCTAGACACTCCGCTGTATGTTGATAACAAGGCAGCCATCGATATAACTAAAAATCTAGTTCATCACTCATGCACAAAACACATTTAAATTCGTTATCATTTCATTCGTGATTGTTACAAAAAGAAATTGGTACGAATAGAAAAAATCCACACCGATGAACAAAAGGCTGATTTTTATACCAAACCATTTTCTTTATCGCAGTTTAAATACTTGTTGAGAATTAACGGTATGAAAAATTTGCTGACAGGTGCGGATGCTAAGGTTGAATACGGATAGGACGACGAGTTCGCGTGATCCAAATTGGTTTGTAAATATCTTTTTAGTTAGAATTTTATTAAAAACTAAAATCCAAAAAGATGTTTTTGATTTTAGGGGGAGAAAATGTTAGAGAAAATACAAAAAAACATTCAAAAATTTTAAAATCCAAAAACATATAAAAATTCAAAATGTTCAAAAACATTGAAAAAAAAAGTCAAAAAAGAATTCAGTGTCATAAAAGGAAATGATAGTACATCAGTGGACTATCACAGTATGCTAAAGAAATGTAAAGTTTTAAAAAGTAATAAACGAGTCTTACTGCGGATGTGTCGATAGGCTTAACACGTTCAGTAAACTGTTTTCGAGATATAAACTAAATTTTACAACTGCTTAATCTTGTGGATTAACACATCTTGGATATATGGACTTAGTACTCCGAAATTTCGTTTGAAAGATTGCCTGATTCTGAGATACGAGATCTTTATAGATAGTTGATATCTCGGGTATTATACAAGTTCTTCTGATTTTGCGAAAGCAATGACCTAGAACTTCTATAATACTTTAGCTTTAAAACCCCAAATTGCATGCAATATTGAAAAGTATCGAAAGATATAATCATATGCAATGCTGAAAAGATTCCTTAAGTGGAACACACCTTAAAGACGAGCCTTCATCTCTTTGTCTGTACGGTAGTACTAACCTGAGCTCTCAAGGTCTCGCACAACCCAGATACAGATATTAATTATGCTATATTCACCTGTAAGATAAAATCTAGGGAATCTGGATACGGGAGTATATTCAAGAAGTGGGAACCATAGATAAGTCAAGTTTCATGAATTCTATCTTAACATATCTTAAAACAGTTGAGAAATGTGGGAAAGCTTAAGTGGACAAACATATCGACAATCTAGGTAAACGAGTTTAAAACTTAAAGTCATCTAAAGGTCAACGGTACTGGTGATATGTCTCAATCAATTGATATGATCCTTAGACACGAATTCACAAAAATATGTCTATAAATATGTTTGTACATAGTTTACATTGCTTATTTCATTGTATTCCAGCTTTACAGATTAAAATCAAAAAGATTTTCGGTGTGTTTTAGCATAAACTTACAAAAATACAAAAAGATTTAATTTCTACAATGTTTTCAGCAAACCAATGTTGGAGAACAGATCTTCGAAGTCTGGTAAGGTGCTAGAACTGGTGGGAATCTCTTTGACAACGGGCTGGGAGCTAATCTGTTAATCTGAAAAGTCAAAATGATAAAAAGTTCATTAATTTGAAACTTTGTTTTTGAAAATATCAACAGTTTGTTCGTAACGGGTCAAACCGGGGTCATTAACTTGGACTCGGCAGACAAATTGGTTAACCAAGGTCATTAACTTGGACTTGGTCAACTAAGTGGTTTTTCATAACTGGTAAAAAGTTGGAAAGTTCAGGGTTAAAAATGAAAATTTTGAAAAAGTTGAAATTTTGAGATTTGGCAAGTTCGGCCGAACTTGCTAAACAATTCAAGTTTAACAATCAGCAAGTTCGACCGAACTTGCAAATGGCTGATTGAATGTTTTTATAATAAGTTCGCTCGAACTTACTCTAGGCCCTCATGTTGGGCTTAACAAGTTCGCCCGAACTTGACAAGGTATAAATACCATTCAAGTTCTGCCGAACTCATTTACCTGTTATACGATACTTTGAGCGAACTTGAGCTTAGAGATCTTTAGAGTGAAATTGGCATTTGTATACCGTTATTCTGTCCGATTGAAGTTTGTTTTTGGTTATTTGCACACCAATCACAATGGCAGAGGTATAGAATTGAGATTAAACCATGAATTGAACCGTTAACAAACAAAATCAGATCTAAAATTTAAAATCTAATAGATTTAGGTGTTGTTGGACAAAATTGAACATAGATTCTGAATCTACATCTAAAATCGATCGTATAACTTATTTTGATTAAAGAAAAACAATTGTTTAGATGTTTGAACTTGTTTGGTCTGTTGAAGAAGACGACAAGTTCGGCCGAACTTGTTGTCAAGTTCGACCGGACTTGTCAAAAATATGCTTAAATGATTCAGTTTAATGTTCGACTGAACTTGATTAATGAAATGATTTAATTCTTCATCTTCGACCGAACTTGGATCTTAATAAAACTAAGTGTTGATAACATAAGTTCGCCCGAACTTGTTCTTTAATAAGGAACAGATGTTTCATACGTGTTCGCCCGAACTTAGATAAAATTGAATAATAAAAAATGTTGTAAGTTCGCCCAAACTTGCATTTGAAAATGATGAACATATTTATCACATGTTCGGGCGAACTTGATCAAAACAGAATGTTGTAACACCTAATCAAGTTCGCCCGAACTTGATTAAAGTGTTAGAAAATTTTTTGTGATTTTTTTCTCGAAAAGCGTGGTAATTGTTTTATGTCATTTTTCAGGCACAGATTCCAGCGCGTGTTATCTCAGTTGAGTTTTCCAAAACTCACAATACATGCATCACGCTTGACAAGTCTATTTGTCCATCGCTGAAAGAATATGATAGTATCTTGAAGTTTCTCGAAGATAGTCACATTCGCCGTGCAATTACTGAGCGCACCGTATCATATCGTTCTCATATTGTTCATTTCTGGATGAACGCAAGCTTGAGCGCTGATGAGAAGACAATCTCTTCTACAGTACAGGTTGGTGATGAGCTAAAGCCGATCACAGTAACCGAAGGTGATATTCCAAGGATTTTGGAGCTCAAAGACAAAGAAGACGATCCAAATCATCTAGACGAGAAGATGGTTCGCGGATGCTTTTTCCGTATGGGCTACAAAGGAAGTGTAAACAAACCAACGCTAAAGAAAGGGGAAGTGCCTAACCCCTACAAGCTTCTGATTCATGCGTTGATTCATACATTTAGCCATCGCAAAGCCGGTTTGGATGATGTACATGATTATTTGGCTAGCATGGCAACGGCGCTTATTCTAAAGAAGCCGTTCAACGTTTCAAAGTTAGTGTTTACTCACATGTCAAAGAACATGGAGGATTCGAGATTGTGTCTTTATCCGAGGTTTATTTAGATGTTGATTGATGAAAAGTATGCTAACATTGCTCGAGATCCGAATGACGTTCTTTATTTAGGTCATCTCGGTGAAACCACAGTGAAGAAGCTTATTAAGTTCCAGAAACAAGCTTCAGGTCCTATTGCCAAGCTAGTATTCGGAGCTATAAAAGATTCAGATTATGTCTCGCCACCTGGAAACAAATGGAGAAAGGATGGTACTGACGATGAGAAAGAACTTAAAGCCGAGCAGGAATGGTTTAAAGAATTCAAACCAAAGGCAAGGAATGAATGGTTTTTGAAGGCTGAAGCTGATAAGCCGAAAAAGAAGCGAACGTCAAAGAAAGCTGAAAATTTTCTTGTTGATGAGGAGGAAACTGAAAATGTTGAAGCAGTTGCTGGATCGAGCGCTGCAGTAGTTATTGAAAGCAAGAGACAGTTAAGTCGACTCAAGAAGATGTAATATCTGCTACTTCCGAAAATGAAGAATCTGATAAGGAGCCAGAAAAGACAGAGGCTGAAATTAGAGCAGAAAAAGAAAGAAAGTTGGATGCAGATTTTGATCCAAATGCTGAAAAAGAATCTGACGAGGAGAGACCAAAGAAAAAGACGAAGCGTACAAAGTCTCCAGCAATTGAGATATCAAAGAAGACTACTGGGTCACCTCATACTAAAGGGAAACAAAAGGCTAAGAAAGCTCAGAAAGCTGTGAGCAAGAGATACAAGAGCAAGGTGAAAAGCACAGAAGCCACACAAGAACCTTCTGGTGCTCAGGAGAAAGGAACCACACAAGAACCTCCTCCACAAGAACCTCCTGTTATCGTTCACGATGAAGCAGAAAGGCAAGGAGTTACACAAGAACCTCCTGTGTCTGAGTTTGTTGAAATTCCGATTGTTGAATCGCCGAGTGCTCAAAAGAATTCTATTCCTGAAAGCTCTACTCCAAAGAAGTCTACACCAAAAACTGCAACACCAAAAGACTCAACACCAAAGACGCCGAGGGGAAGTATGTTTGGTGATATGCCACATGGTCCTATAAGTCTTGAAGACTTGGATGAATTTTTCCCTGAAATGAATGCTGAGATGTTAGAGAAGCGTGTGAAGGTTTTGGAAGATAAAGTTGTGAAGATTGAGTTAGAAAAGGCTGAGCTCGAAAAGAAGGTAAATAAAAGAAAAGTCGAAAAGGAAATTCTTGATGAGAGAGTGAAGGTGCTCGAAAATGAACGTGAATATTACAAAGCATTGATAGAGAGTCTGCAGGACGCCAACGAAAAATTACAAACTGAGATTGGAGAATTGAAGAAAATTCAAGCTCTAAATGATCGAAGATTCATCAGATTACAAAAGGTGTTATCCAATAATCTGAATATTGATTTTATCGCCGAATTCGATCGTCTGGATCGTCAAGAAGCCAAGGAGCGTGCTGAAAAAGAATTGGTTGAGGGTGGTAAAGGGAAACAGGTAGAGGGAGAAGCCCCTAAATCTACTACAGAGAAATCTTCTGATGTTCCCGAGAAGTCTGCTGAAGATGTTTCAAAAGCTTCTGAGTCTGATATACAAAAGGTTGACGAATCTGTCAAGCCTTTGGATCCTATTGTCGTGACTAAAGAAAAAGACGATGATGAAGCCGAGAAAGAGGAAAAGAATAAGGATGAAGAAGAGGAAGGATATGAAGATTGGAATGTAGGGGAGGATGATGACGATTTTGATCAAGGTGATGATGATTTTGATCAAGGTGGTACTGGCTTAAAGATCAATGAAGCTAAAGTCTCTGATGAATTTGATTTTTCTGATCCGATGAATGATGAATTAAATCAAATGGAAGATAAGAGCCAGGGGAGTCAGGGCAAAAAGGGCCTTCAGATGATATTGATATGTTAGATGTTGATCGGTTTGTGAAGCCTATGACTGCAATACCTACGAAACCTTTGATATTGATGTTGGAACATAATGTTGAAGAAGGTAAGTTTGTACATAATTATTCAAAAGAAGATCTGGCAAAGCTAGTTGAAGCTGAAGTTGAAAACTTGGAATTTGATTTTGAGGAGATAATGAAGTCGATACATTTGAGCCAAAAGAGTATCAGTATGAAAGAAGATTTGAAGCTGATGAATACAACCGTGTGGTTGTTGAAGACTGGTCCTCAGATGATGAAATAAAAAAGAAAGATAAATATGTTGGTCAAGATTCAGAGAGCTTTCCTACATTCGAAGAAATGTATAAACAGCTGAATGAAGACATGTTAAAAGATAGGATTGCTGAAGAGCTACGTGAAGGAAAAATTCCTAGGCCAATGACTAAAGAGGAGATAGCTGAAGCAAGAAAGACCTGGTTCAAGGAGATGCCTCGTGAACGTAAGTTTCGACGTCCACTAGCATTCTTCACCAGAGATAAAAATGTTTCTTTGGGAGATATTTTGAGTTTGGGATGGTTTAAAGAGCTCAACGTGTATGCAATCAAAGAGAGTTTGGAGTACAATACTTCAAATATCTTGCTGATTTAAAGACTTTGCCGTATTGGGATATGGAAGAGCTAGTGCAAACAGCGAATGTCACTTATCAGATGAAGACGGTTGATCAATTGTTATGGAAAATGATGAAGTATGAAGCTGAAAAAGGTTGGAATCACTGGAAGCCGTTTATTCCGAGGCAAAGGATAAAGATTAACAAGGTTACAGGAGAAAAGGACATAATGTTGATTATGGAATGTCCTAGAGCCATGAGGAATATACCACTTATGCCGATCGAACAGAACTTTTATCCTTTATTCAAGTGGTGGCAGATTGATTCAGCTACATGCGAAGCAGTGATTGTTTTAAAGGTTAAAGATCATTTGGATATTGCTAAAGAACGAGTTGAAGTGATGGGTCATCAGGGTATGAGAGGTTTGTGGAGGACGATAAGGATTCTAGATCCTATGTGGTTGGTAAACTGCTCGAGAGAAGTATAAAATGCCTTTTCTACAGCAAGATTGTTTTTGAAGAAAGAGAAAAGGTACAAGCGATGCAGTATCAGAAAGTTGTCAATGTTTGCTATGCACGTAATGTGAATTCAGGAAAGATGTGGCAAATGAAGTGGAGGGATCTGGAGAGAGTGGAATTTCTTAAAGAAGAAACCAGAAGTGAGGCGATCAAAGAAAGAATGGAAAAGGCGGTAAGGCAAAGTTCGCTAAAGATGGCTAATTTTAAAAGACCACCGCCAACTGATCAGACGCCGGATCCGAAACAAGAACCACGAAAGAAGCCGTACAAGTACTTCTTCGGTCAGGTACGTTAATGTTTATATGAAGACAAAGTTTTGGAGACTGATAAAAGACGAAGACAATTTCCAAGGGGGAGTCTGTTGGTGAAGAATGTCTATGTCTTAGTCTTATATCGAGTATGTATTGTATAGAGCTGGATAGGCTAGGTTAAGAAGTATTTATGAAAAGTTGTAGCCAAGTTCGCTCATAAGTTGACATGGTTAAGCATGTTCGGCCGAACTTACACATGTGGAGTGAACTTGTAAACCTATAAATACCTAGCTTGTGTGTCTCATTTGTAACTTTGGTAACTTTGGCATTGTAGAGGCGAAGCTCTGTCAGTCTGTAATCTGAATGTTTAATCAATGAAACTGACGATTAACTGATAAATTCTTGTCTATTGGTAACACGACGTAATATTTCCGCTATTATGGACGTTAGATATCAAATTTAGGTTCCTAAGCATCGAGGATCGGTCCTACACTATCACGGTGATCTCTCGATCGTCCCAACTGCTGCCATGTGGGAATTGGTTACAACCGAAAAGATGTTGCACAATTGGGTGTTAGTCACTTCTAAAAGATATCACAGCTGTAATCTATCTGTTGCTCGCCACGTGTTCATTCTGTTACAACAGAAAAGATTCCCTTTACCTCTTCATCAGCTCAAGGATTTTTGCCAAGGGAAAGCTTCTCGGGATTAACTATTTTCTTACGCGAGCGGCGCAAGGTAGTTAACTGATCCTCTTTCCTTTCTCTGTTGTTGGCGCAACGTTTACTGAGCTCTTGCTTTGATATAAACGTCTGCGCAAGGTTTATGAGTGAAGAGTTATCCAAGGAAATTGATCAAGGTTAACTTTGAATCCTTGCGCGAGCCCGCGCAAGGAAGTTAAATGATATTTTCCCTTTCTCTGCTGTTGGCGCAACGTTTACTGAGCTCTTGCTTTGATATAAACGTCTGCGCAAGGTTTATGAGTGAAGAGTTATCCAAGAAAATTGATCAAGGTTAACTTTGAACCTTGCGCGAGCCCGCGCAAGGAAGTTAAATGATATTTTCCCTTTTTGGATACCTGGCGCAGAGTCTAGTGAGTCTTTCTTTAGCAAGGAAGCCTGCGCAAGGTCTCCTTGGCAATTAATAGTGGGTATGGTTCCCTTACTTGGCGCGAGGTTTTTGGGACCATACCCCTTCAAGTCCCCCCAGTCCAGTGTTGCTCCTATGTAAAAGTTAAAAGTAGGTGGAGCATTGGACTTAAGATAAGTATGCTGCGCTGAATGGGTGCTGGTCCTTTAGTGTTTTTTACTTCTTGGTGGCGTGTCGTATGTGAACTTTGAAGAGTTTTTGAATTTCAAATATATCTAGACACGTGTCGCTCATCCAAATAATGTAGCTTGTGTAAACGCACGTTCTTGAGACGTGGTGGTACTGTTGACAGGCTGTCAACAGTACGTGTCCCACTGCATTAATGATAATTCACCGACACTCGCGCGTGGGGGTAAGTATTGTTCCCCACTCGCCCTTTCCGTTACCTGGGAAGGTGTAATGGTCGAAAAAGTCGTTTTTGTCACGTCTAGCATTAATTGCGATTGGTATATAAAGGGAATCGTCGTTTCCATTCCTCACACCTTTGTGTTTTTGAGAGAAATAGTTGTTCATAAATTCCGGTGACCTTCAAAGTTTTCCTATTATTATTCGAAGTCTGTGTCATGGCCACCGGTTCGAGCTCTGCTGATATGCCGACGACGTTAAGTTTACCACCGTTAAAGTGGAAGAATGAGGATTTTGACAACCTTGCTACCAACTTTTTGTTTGCTCCGTCTTGGAAGGCGTTTTTTTTCGGCAGAGAATGCCACGGAGGCCGATGCTCCGGCCGGTTATATTACTCTATTCTATGATTACTTTGCCGAGGGCAATTTCCGGCTTCCGGTGACCCACTTCATGTTGGAGATCCTTGATTATTATAAGTTCCATATTTCCCAACTGAATCCGATGGGGATGGTGAGGATCCGACACTTTGAGTTCGTATGCCGGTCGATGGGCATAGTTCCGACAGTGGATAAATTTCGAGTTTTCTATCAACTCCATTGTGCATTAGGCTTCTACTATTTTCAACAACGTGTACAAGAGAAATGGTTGTTGTTAGTGCCAGCCAAATCCTACCATGACTGGAAACAGAAATTTTTCTTCATAAAGGCGGCAGTGATCCCGATGAAGATGACTTTCCGGGCCGGTGACGATATAGAGCTGGAAACCCTCCCCATACCTGTCGACGAGGTGTGGTACCAGGACATTAAAGATGTGCCCAACGTTGTTTTGCCGGAGAGGGCCCTCATCGCTGCTAGGATGAGTATTTTCTGGAAGAAAGAACGCCGGGAAAAACCGGTGTACACTGAAGACGGAACTGGTACGTGACCGTTTAACTTCCTGGTAATACCATTTAATAGATATGTACTGATGCAAAAATATTTGTGATACAGTTGCGCCGCTCTATTTGATATCCTTCAAGAGAGAAAAAGGGAAAATGGCCGTCGTGCCCATTGCTGAGGGTGAGGATACATGGTTCTCGCAAATCCTGAGGAACTTTAAGCTGCCCAAGAAGGAGGAGCTGGAGGCGCAACCGTCCTCTGCCACTGGTAAGTAAAACCTTGCAAGGCCTAAGTTAAATTGCAATATTACTGTTGAACATATTTTCTAAGTAATATTGCAATATAACTAATGGCGCAACCTTTGTTCAATATTATTGATTATGTAGGTGATTTGCTAAACTTGGGCGTAGGCCTTGACTCGAAGAAGAAAAAGAAGCCAACTGCTACTGCAGCTGTTGCACCTCCTCCTTCCAAACCAGATCAAAAAACTAAGCCATCAGCTGCTGTGAAAGTTGAGGGTAAGAAAGGTACGCGTCTCGTATCTGACTCTTGGTGTGATTATGTGGTGGTGTCAGACTCACTAGAGGGTCTTGCGCCTGTAGGTTTGAGGAAAGCAAAGCCAGAACCTATTGACACATCTTCTGTCCCAGCCTCGAATCCAGATGATCCTTTGGAGATCCCTTTAAGCCCTGAAGAGGCGCTAAAGCATGCTTCCAAGAAGAGGAAAGAATCTGAGACTGCACCACCATCTCCACCAAAAAAGGCTGCGTGGCCGCGCATTGGAAAGAAAGGCAATTTAGAAGCTTTTGCGAAGAAGTTTTCTCCTGGTAAGGTTTGCTTAAACATTTCTTTGCAAGTTATTTGCTCGCTATTTTTCTTACCTTTATCTTTGATCACAAAGAAACTTGTAAAGATAACTCCACCGTCATCAATAACCTCTGCGCCAGAGCAGGCGCATGTTGAAAAAGAACCAGTTGCGGAGCCTATCATTCTTGACATGCCACAGACGGCTGCAACTGAAGAAAATAAAACAACAGTTGTTGAAGATCCTGCAGGCGAGCAGGTTAAAAATACTACTCCTGATGCCACGGAGAATCCTGCTGGAAAGCTTGATCAGCTTCAGGAGTCCATGCAAACTCTTTGCTCTTAGTACAATTGCGCAAGGTTCGGATAAATGGATAAGATTTTGCAGCATGATTGGCGAGAAAGCGGTTTAGCGCAGCTAACCTTCCAGCCAAACGTTGCATCTCTTTGATAGTAGCAGGAGAAGACATTTTTTTGTATTGCTTCGACCTTCTCAGGATTAACCTTGAAACCGTCTTTGGTGACTATGAAACCCAAGAATTTACCCTCTTCCATGCCAAAGGAGCACTTGCTTGGATTTAACTTTAAATTGACCTTTCGTAGAGAGCCAAAAGTTCGTTGGATGTTATCTAGCATAGTTTCTTCTGAATTGCTCATAATGACCAAATCCTCAATGTAGACTTCCACAGTTTTCCCGATATCATCTCCAAAAACTACATCCATCAATCTTTGATAAGTAGCTCCCGCATTGCGGAGACCAAAAGGCATCTTGGTATAAAAAAAATGCCCTTCTCCGTGCGAAAAGCTGTCTTATCTTTGTCTTCTTTTTTCATCAAGACCTAATGATAACCTTTATAGCAATCTAGAAAACATTTCCAACGAAAGGAAGCTAATGAGTCAACCTTTTTGTCAATCTCGGGAAGAGAATAACAATCTTTCGGGCACGCTTTGTTTAAATCTTTAAAATCTACGCACATCCGCCATCTGCCATTATGTTTCTTTACCATGACTGGGTTTGCCACCCAGGTCTGGTATTTGACTTCGCGCAGAATACCAGCATTAAGTAACTCGGTGACTTGTTCATTCATCGCCTCTGTTTTTCAGACCCAAGGCTGCGCTTTTTCTGTACAACTGCATCTGCTGATGGAAATACATTAAGACAATGTTCTGCAACGTCGCGTGGGACACTGATCATATCAGCAGGGGTCCAGGCGAAAATGTCCCTATTGTGAAACAATAGTAGCTTAAGCTTTGCGCGAATTTCAGTACTGACTGCAGGCCCTAACAAGATTGTTTGCTCGGGATACTTATTGTTGAGTACCCATTTTTCTAGTTCGTTACTTGGCAATGTCTTGACAGCCTTAGTAACTGGTTCTTCAATAGACATGATTTCTTTCTGCGCGTAAAGTATAGCTATACCATTTGGTGTTGGAAAACCACAAGCAGCATGTGGAGCGGAGGTAATCATACTAAAATCGCGCTGTGCGCGGCGTCCCAATAGTACATCGTGACGGGAATTTGCCGGCATCACCATGAAGTTGACGTTACTCGTTCGAGAATACCTCCCATCAGATAAAGTAACAGGAAAAAAAATTTGTCCTAGAGGAAAGACAGCCTCATTGCAGAATCCAGTTAACGGGAAATCAACTGGTTCCAAGCGTGCTTTATCCTCAGGATCTAGCTGCTTGAAGCACTGCTCATACATAATATCCATGGAACTACCAGGATCTATAAACATATAATATGTTTGGTAGTGTCCAAAGATACCTATGATAACCACTGGCCGGTCCTCTTGAGGACCTCCTGGAACGATAGGAAAAATGACTTGTTGCTCGCGCCATGTGTTGTTTCGAAAGTGTTGAAGGCTACGCTTGCACGACGCACCTCCCTGAATCATAGCGACTTGCTTCATTTTCTTATTACTAGGTCCTTCGTCCCCGCGCGTAATCTGTTTAATCTCTTTGCGCACATTCTGAAGCAGATGTGTAAGCTTTCCACTCTTTAATGCTTTTTCAATCTCCGTGCGCAGACTGATGCAGTTATCTGTTGTGTGGCTTGTGTCTCTATGATAATCACAAAACAAATTTGGGTCTTGCCCTTTCTTATTTTTCATTGGTTGTGGCTGGTTGAACTGATAATTCTCAGCGCTGAGAACTTCAGCAGGAGATTTCATCAAGGGAGTCCATTGGCGTTCTCTATTCTCTTGCTTAATTACTTTTTGAGTTGTTATCTTGTTGATTGTCGTTCGCGCATCAACTGGTGAATAAGGAGAATACGAATTCTGACTTGACTCTTTCCAATTTCTATTAAACTTGCGACTACCTTTACTCAGATCTTGCAGACAATTCTGAGGTAGAGGTGGCCTGTTAGAATTCAAGTTGCGCTCAGTCTGGGCGTAGACCTTGGCTGCCGCCATGAGTTTATCCCAGCTCTTTGGAAGGTCAGTTGTACCGGAAAGCACTTTAATCATTTCCTCACACCTTACCGCGTATTTGAACTACACGCGTATAAGGTCTTCGTGAACATCTCCAATCTCCAAAACCTCTTTATTGTAACACGTAATAAAATCTTCAAGGTTCTCATCATCCCTCCACCAGATGTTCATTACATCTGAGGAGTCGAGCACGTATCGCCTTTGTTGACTGAAGTGTCTAAGAAATTTTTCCTTTAGGTCATTCCAAGAGGAAAGTTTACCTGTGGGTAAATTATCAAACCAAACGCGCGCAGCGCCAGTAAGGGTTTGTACAAAGAGATGACACCACATTAGTAATGTCTAGCATCCAAGTAGCCCTGCGCCAATGAAGAGGCGCCTATGATCATCAGGATCAGTTAAACCGTTAAACTTCCCTACATTGGATGGCAATTTCGCTCGTTCTAAGGGGGCTAATGCTATTTCTCTGTAAACTTCGACTGTTCAGCTGTTTCAGTTGGACGATATACCAGATTGTAGTCATGTTCAGCCTTCAGATTGTACATTGCACGTATTTTTGGCTTGTAATTCACATGATCTGCAGACAGACGATTAAACACGCTTGCACTATCCCCTTCGTCATAGGTCTTGTCGTATTCATCGCGTTGGGTGTCCCGCTTCTGTGAAGATCGCGGGCCCAAACGTGAGTGAATAGAGGTGCGCCGGTGAATGTTTTCTTCTTGCTTTCTATTACCGGAATGAATAGAATCAGTCCTAGTTTTAGAATATATTTCAGTTCCATCTACAGACACATGCGAAGGTGCACGAGCATGAATCTGAGTATCGTAACTCAACACTCGAGGAGCCAACGAAGCACGGACCTGAGGAGCGTTAACCGGAGCTTGAAAAGCTGGAGTTCCAGTTTGAGCACATAGCTGAGCATACATAACGTTTAGAGCCGTTTGAGATTTGATCAACCACGATAATGGAGTCTCTCCAGGTGGTAAAATCGACGCAACATCAACCTGAGGAGCCGCCGGCGTTACTGGAATGCTTGCATGATCAGGATCATACTGAGCATTAGCGTCGCCGGAAGAATCCTCAACAATTTGTCCGCCGATCTAAGGTCCGACAACGACGCGACGGATCTCCGATCGAGGACCTTGAAAAGATGATCCATCAGCCATGATGCTGCAGATCTAAGTGAAACGAAACGAAAGATGAGAAAAAGAATTGAAATCGGTCGGCGCCAATGAAGAAACCCTAGATCAACTAGACCGGAATCTATGTAGATCTATGGATTGGGCTCTGCATAAAATGGTTAATCCTTCGTTTTGGTTTCAAGATGATGGCGACTGCAACTATGTTCCAACTGATCCTACAAAACAGAACACCGTCAGCTCGCCACGGGGAGAAGGGGAGTTCTCTCCGTGACCATCCTCCTGCGTGAGAATAAGTACAGGTAGTCGGAAATAGTTTAAGTGAAGTAAGAGAGAGAGTAAGTGATAGTGAATACCTTCTACTTGTAGTCCAAGTTACTTATTTATAGCCGGGTTTTGGGCGCAAAAATGAGAGATGTTAATCTTAACGGAATCTTTTGCCACTCCGTTAAGTTGTGGTTATCTGTTAGTGCACACGGATCATGAGCTCATCCACGGTTAGGGAGATGCCACGTGTCGTCATGAGATCACCATCTTTTATTGATGTGAGCATGCTATCACCGTGATCTCTCGATCGTCCCAGATGCTGCCATGTGGCAATTGGTTATAACCGAAAAGATGCTTGCACGATTGGGTATTAGTGGCTTCTAGAAGATATCACAGCTGTAATCTATCTGTTGCTCGCCACGTGTGCATTCTGTTACAACAGAAAAGATTTCCTTTACCTCTTCATCAGCTCAAGGATTTTTGCCAAGGGAAAGCTTCTCAGGATTAACTGTTTTCTTGCGCGAGCGGCGCAAGGTAGTTAACTGATCCTCTTTCCTTTCTCTGCTGTTGGCGCAACGTTTACTGAGCTCTTGCTTTGATATAAACGTCTACGCAAGGTTTATGAGTGAAGAGTTATCCAAGGAAATTGATCAAGGTTAACTTTGAATCCTTGCGCGAGCCCGAGCAAGAAAGTTAAATGATATTTTCCCTTTCTCTGTTGTTGGCGCAACGTTTACTGAGCTCTTGCTTTGATATAAACGTCTGCGCAAGGTTTATGAGTGAAGAGTTATCTAAGAAAATTGATCAAGGTTAACTTTGAACCTTGCGCGAGCTCGCGCAAGGAAGTTAAATGATATTTTCCCTTTTTGGATACCTGGCGCAGAGTCTAATGAGTCTTTCTTTAGCAAGGAAGCCTGCACAAGGTCTCTTTGGCAATTAATAGTGGGTATGGTTCCCTTGCTTGGCGCAAGGTTTTTGGGACCATACCCCTTCACCACTAATCATCCTAAATGTCCTTCATTAACAAAAATTAGCAGGAACAACCCTACTTTACCACCACTGTCCCTAATTGATATATAAATAATCCTAATGGACCATTAATCGTCCTAAACAACCTTAATTCACATTAATGTAGCATGAATAATCATAGTTGACCATTATTGCCCCTAATTGGTTCATCAATCATCCTTATGGACTATTGATCATCCTTCACGCACTTCATTAAAAAAAATGTAGCGTGCACAACCCTACTTGACCATCACTAGCCCTAATTGGCCCATCAATCAACCTAATAAACCATAGATCATCATAAACGCCCTTCGTTGACAATAATGGAACATGAAAAACCTTAGTTAACCACTAGTGGACCTACATGAACCTATTAATCGTCCTAAACCACTAATCATTCTAAACGTCCTTCATTAGCAAAAATGTAGCGTGAACGACCACCACTGTTTTAATTGATCTATCAATCATCCTATAGACTATTAATCATCCTAAACAACCTTCATTGACACTAATGTAGCACGAACAACCATAGTTGACCATTATTGGCCCTGATTGATCCATTAACCATCCTAATGGACCATTGATTATCCTTAACGCCAATTCATTGACAAAAATGGAGCATGAACAACCCAAGTTGACCATCATTGTCCCTAAATGACCTATAGTCATCCTAATGGACCATTAATCATTCTAAACAACATTAATTAACAAAAATGTAGCTTGAGCAACCTTAATTGACCATCATTGCTAGGGATCGGATTGGTACAGTACTTGTACCGGTACCGAAAATACCGGTACTAATTTGAACAAAACTGGTACCAAATACTGTACCGAATATATTGGTATGGTACGTGTACGGGTACCACTTTGTTTTTAGTTTAGTTTTTGAGCACTCATACGAGTACTATATAGCTAAAATCGGCATGAATACAAATATAGTACAAGTACTAAATATGTAAAATTGGTGTGAGTACCATAAATACCATAACATTAAATAAAACAAAACATAAAAAACACTTATAAAATTTTATATAAAATTCGATACACGTACCATTTTCTACCCGTACCAACACCAAAAACTGAGTACCAATGCATGTACAGAGTACCTAAAATCAGTATGGGGTACGTACTAGTACTAGTATGGGTACAGGTATTTGGAAAAAAAAATGTTGTTATATGTTTAAACAACATGCACATGACTATCGTAGTGTGTTTAAACCTTTTTTTATATTTTGTTATTTAGTATCACTAATAAAAAAATCAACCAAACATATACAATTAATTTTTACTTGTTTTCAGTTATTAGTTTTTATTTATTAATTAAACTAGCATTTACTTAATACTAATTTTTATTATTAGTTTTTATTTACAAATCAATACTAGTATTTACTTAATACTTATTTTTTTATTATTAGTTTTTATTTATTACACGTATATCAAGAGATATGGTTATAGAACCACATCTTTTGACTTTTGATTTTTTTCAAAACGCACATAAGATACTGTTACATAAGAACCGCATAGTTTGGCCTGTGTTTTTTTCAAAACAACTATAAATTGCGGTTTAGAAAGGGTAACCGCATCTTTTGAAAACATGATGGCACCTTTTGATCAATTATGTACTAGTGGGAATATATTCGATTCAGACTCAAAAACTTGTATTTTAATTCAAATTTCATTTCCAATTTCGGATTTACTTTTAAAATATAAAATTTTGAATCAAATTGGAAACCATTCAAATTTATATTTTATTTGAATTCGAATAAATATTTTCGATTCACAATTCTTGTTCGAAAATATATATATATTATACTATAATATAAACTAGTCTTAAGCGCCCCCCCCCCCCTTCGTGTTGCAGGACAGGGGCCCTAAAACCATGCTACAAGTGCTTGGAGAGTGGGGTGAGTAAGACCATGCTAACCAAATGATAACCTAAACCAGAAATAAACATAAGATAAAAATACGAATTTCTAACACACATAGACGAAGTCGAATTTGTATCGACAAAATTTTATTGAAGTTTAGGAGTGTTAGCCTACAAAAGAACAGATGATTTCAAAAGCCAAAACATGACTTCCTGATCAAGAAATAAACAGATAATGATATATTATCCTCCCAAAGATAATGAATCTTGAACACTAGAACTGAACCAGCAAAAGGTCTCCATCTTTCATCTTGATGAATAATGAGCAGTTGACCAATTCAAGCCTAGGAACTTCAAACCTGCTTGGTTGTTCAACATACACTTCTTTTTCAATCACACCGTTGAGCAATGCACACTGCACGTCCATCTAGTATGCCTTAAACTTCTTGTGGGAAGTATAAACCATGAAGATCATAAAAGCTTCAAGACGTGCTGCAGGCGTGTACATTTCGTTGTAATCTATCCTCTTGACCTGATCAAAGCCTTGAATAACCAAGTTGTTACATATGATTCATCTTGTCAAAGTTCTCAAATCCATTCAATATCATTTCTTCATCGGTACATGAGCCTCTTCTATCTCCATCAAAGGCTACATATCCTCCTTAATTTAAAAACGGTTCGGAGCCTCATGTCGCCTATCATGTGCCTCGATACTCCAATATCAACAATCCTAAGAATATCAATAGTTCCTCCTATATCATCCTGCACACTCACTTAAATATCATCGAGAAATGTAATTTCAATTTTTCATAGATCGGAAAGAGATGGTGCTCCCCCTAATCAATTACCGCTTTTGGTTTCCAAATTTGCTGAATTTTGCATTTTTTATTGTTAAAATCTTTTGATTCAATTGATTTAGTCGCAACCGATTGTTTTTGGACAACCTCAGGATTTAAAACTTTCACAACTTCCTTTTGTTGTTTCTTTTTTTCTCTCATTTCTCTTTCTTTTACAAGATGATAGTCTTGTTTTGGTGACACGCATCTAGAATGGTAAGTGTTTCCACGGGGGGCTTCCACTTTTGCTTTTTCTTTGGTGAGTATGGACACTTTTTGACAATGTGTCCATGCTCATAGCACTCAAAGCGTGATCTCCGCTCAACAAATACCTGGTGACACTGAGAGTGTCGCTAGTGACGGTCACCTAATCAACTGATTGTTGATCTACAATCTTCCAATCTTGACACTTTCATTCCCTCTACTTTCACGCTGTGGTAGAAAATGGTCCACAAGTTTCAACATGGTTTGGTTACGAGGTTAAAGAAGTCAAAGTAATCTTTACCATATTGTTGGTGAAAGCCTTTTTCCACAAGATGGGCTTTATACTTGGAAATGGAACCGTCCAGGTTTCATCTAATTTGGAAACCCATTTACTTACAACTGGTAGGAGATTCAGATATTTTAGGAACAAGTTCCAAAGTTCCGTTTTGGAGTAATGCGTTAAATTCATTGTCCATATCCGAACACCACTTATGGTCTTCGAGGGCTTGGAGGTGGGTGGTTCGTTCAAGGGTAGGCGGAATTGGGTGAATGAATGGTTGTGTTATTGATTAGATTTAGATTGAAGTATTTGGGGTTGGGTTTGCGATTTCGTGGTGGCAGAGGGGAGTGTTAGAATGAGTAGGGGTTGTGTTGTTGAGATCATTTCCAGGAGACAAGGATGGGGGTTATGTAACAAGTGGTATAAAAAATGAAATGTGGATAGACCGAAAATGGTTTGCTAGAATATTTGTTCGCTTTCTAGCTCTGAAGCAAATGGATTAATTCAGCCATTTTCGGAGAATGAGATCAAAGGCATGGTTTGGCAGTGTGGGGATGATCGGGCGCCTGGGCCCAATGGTTAAATTTCGAGTTTATAAAAAGATTTTGGAATTTCATCGGTCCAGAATTTATTAACGCGGTAAAACACTTCCATGAAATTGAGTCTAATTCTCACGGGTGCACTTCTTTGGTCAATGCGCTCATCCCAAAAGTGGTGGACCCAATGGACTTTAGTCCCATCAACCTAGTGGGATCCTTGAGCAAAGTTATTTCCAAAGTTTTGGTGATTAGATTGAAGAAAGTGTTAAGCTCGGTAATTTCAGACTTTTAGTCAGCTTTCGTTCAGGATAGAAATATCATTGACGACCGCTCATTATAAACGAAATCGTTTCATGGATTAACAAAACTGGAGAAGAAACTGATGACGTTCAAAATAGATTTTGAAAAGGCTTATGATCACATAAATTGGGATTTTCTTGATTCGATTCTACAGCAAATGGGATTTCCGCTTAATTGGTGCAATTGGGTTCATGTCATTCTTGCTTCGACAGATCATCTTAACAATCGGGCCGCCTTCCTTTGAGTTTCAATTTCAAAGGGGCGTGAGACAAGGGGACCCGCTATCTCCCTTTCTGTTTATTATTGGCATGGAAGCATTCTCGTGTATGGTGTCGAAGGAAGTCAAACTGGAACTTTTCCATGGATTTATATCTTCGAATGAAGGGCCCGTTACTTCCCACTTGTTGTTCGCCGACAAGCAATCATCGTCGGTTAATGGTCAAGGAGAAATGTAACTAACATGGCTCGATTACTTAGATGCTTCTACTTAGTACCCGCTCTCCGGATTAACTATTTTAAATCCAGCTTGTTTGGAGTTGGAGTTCATCAAAATGAAATGATTAATATGGCTAATGAGATCAAATGCAAAGTTGATTCTCTTCATTGTGCCTACCTTGGGCTACGAATCGGTTCCATTATGAACCGTATGCTAAACTGTGAGCCGGTGCTCAAAGTTTTTGATAGAAGATTGTCGGATTGGAAATCTTCCACGCTATATGTGGGTGGCAGGTTGACTCTTCTCAAAGCGGTTTTAGAGACCATTCAAACATATTTCTTTTCATTTTATAAGGCCCCTCAATGTGTGATCGATAAGTTGGAAGCAAAGCATAGAAAATTCTTCTGGCGTGAGAACGGTGGCCATTATAAGATGAGGTGGGTGTGTTAGGAGAACATTGCAAAACTAAAGGACGTGAGCGGTTTGGGCACCATGCCTCTCTGAGACGCAAACATCACGCTGCTCCCAAAATGGTGGTGGCGTTTTAAAAATGAAACCAATGCGTTGTGGAGAAAAATTATTGTTTCTGTGCATTCTTCTAATCATAGTCACAGGAAACGCAGAAACCCCCTCGAATCCCGAATCGATTCGGCCATACCAGAATCGGGTACAGAATCGAACCATTCGCCCTGGGTACGCGAACCGGATTGGAAAAAAGGTCGTACCCGATTATCACAATACTCGTTCCGAATCACTGAAAAACGAGTTTCCGATTGAAAAAATTCACCGTTTCGGAACGATTCGATTCGCGTACCAGTCAATAGATGCACGAATTGCAAACATGATTAGACACTTTTCCCGCCTTTTTAATGGAGCCTAATTGCATACCTATAATAATGTAACAGATTGCATTATTCTAGGAGATATATTTGTAATTGATATTATTATTTAGAAGATATATCTTGACACATTTTGGATACGATTATCAAATTTGTTTTTCAGATTGGATTATTTTTATAAACTATATTGTAATTGTTTTATATACGATACGACGTACCAAACTATATGGTACACCGTACCGCGTACCGAATTGGCGTTCAGAATGAACCTACCCCCTCTCGTACCGAATTTTAAAATTTCACGAACTACGTACTCGTTTTCGTTCCGCGAACCGTGATCCATGTGACTATGCTTCTAATAGATCATGACCAAGTCTCCCTCATGCGAAGAACAGTTATGGGGTTTGGGTTTCAATCGCTAAACTGGAAAATCATTTATCCAGCCAGAACATCTCATTTTCTAGTCTAATAAAAGGTGTTGTCAGACAGGGCGATATGACCTGATTATGGATAGATCCATGGATCGCTCAGGAGCTGTTAAAAGATCTTTATCCAAGCATTTTCAAACATATAAACAATAAAAGTGTGTTGGTTGAAAATTGTGTCTATAGAGTTGAAAATAATACAAATTGGGCCTTGAGGTGTAAAAAGTCTGATTTATTCACTAAGGATGGGAGCCGCATGATTGCCAAAGTCTTTCGCGTCAAGTTAGCCTGTTGAATGCTCCAGATCGATGGTTTTGGACCAAAAGCAAGGATGGGTAATTTTCTGTTGAATCAATGAAAAAGGTTTTGCTCGAAACACAGCAAGTTACTCCTTCTTTTATCTTGGACCGGAACAGTTGGGTTCTGGAAAGAGTTAACATTTTGGCGTGGAAGGCGGAGATGAACTGATTGCCAACTTGATGGGATTTTTTCTAGAAGAAATGTTTATGTTGAATCCACTTTATGCAAATGGTGTGGCGAGTACAAGGAAACCAACGATCACCTATTCGCAGCATGTTATGTCTCTTCAATTGTATGGCAGGCGATTAGCACTTTGTGTGATGTTCCCCCTATCTTCGCCTTTTCAGTTTAGGATATCCTTGGTTATCACAAAAGCCAAAAGACTGATCAAGTCAAAAGGAAAGTTATACAAGGCATTATTTTGATGACTTGTTGGTGTTTGTGGAAAGCTAGGAACGGGCTTATTTTTTCAAGCAAGGACACTAACATTGCCAAGATCACTTAACACACAAAATCGTTCGGCTTCTTATAGATAAAGATAGATCCCCAAGTAAGGAATTGTCGTGGAGGATTTGGTGTAATTTTATTTTATAAAGTTGTTTCCATTGTTCTTGTTGTTTTGGGTCTAGCGTCTTGCGAGTCGCCCTTGTTTAATGAAATAGTCGTTCAAAAAAATATAACCCCCATAACATGTGTGTGTAGTGGATGGAGCCCTATTAACACCCTACCAATCATTACTCAATTATTATTTTTTAAATTTTTTATTTAATCTCTAAATTTATAAAATTAAAAAAATAACATTTCATTAAATTAAAAAATTACAATAATTCAAAAACATGAAAATAAATTAAACAACATTCTAAAACTCAAAGTCCATATTTTCTTTCGACAGTTGCCTTCCGTTTTAGAGTCATTTCCAACGCCTTTTCGGTTAGGTTGTGGTGCGGCTTTGAGTAAAACTCAAAGTCTCTCTCACATTATCTATCCCTTATAAGCTCAACCACTTCCCAGTTCTCTTGCATACGTTGAGCCACGAGGTTATCACACCCCGACCCGCAGCGGAAAAGGTGATCGGGGCATGATTGGGTTTTCATCAAAGCTCATGACATTTATTATAATGTTTCATATTTATTATTACAATTTAAAAGGAATCATACAATCAAATCAAACAATTACAACATGTTTAATACATCCTTCTAAACTTCATTATTTTTCTTCTAATGCAATTTCCTATGTTTTCCTTGCTTCATCCTGTTCACCTGTATCATGTGTAAAAATGGTTTTTAGGTCAACAAAAAGTTGGCGAGTGAACCTTGTCCGAAAACATTTATTATTTATTTCTTGTTGTATTTAATATGGAAAAAGTTGCGCAATAATCATATATGAACAAACGTAAGTAAACATACAATAACAAACAAATAGCATACAATATCAAACAAATAACATACAATAACAAACACCTTGCATGAATATGTAACATGAATGACAATGTAAATGTTGGCAACGTCTCGTTCACGTTCATAGGTAATGGGGAACGGCTCACGCTCATAGGTAATGGGGAGCAGACGGCCTATGATGAAATGTATGTGCGATCAAGGCTCGATCAAACGGAGCCGATCGTATGTTGGCACGCCTGGTTCACGCTCATAGGTAATGGGGAACAGCTCAACGCTCATAGGTAATGGGGAGCGGCGACCTATGAAAATGTATGTACTGAAAATGATTAAAATTAATCTAAACAATAATCACACAAACAGATAATACATGATGAATACGCATTTGTTCATGGATATGATAGATGCACCATAGTTTAAAAGTAATAAATAATAAGACACATGATACACCCCAAAAACGTGATTAAAACGGGGAATTGTAGAGATTCACTCACCTTGGGTGCGTTCGGTGAATGATGTTGAATGCGCACGAGTTTAGAGGATTGATCGACGAGGAATAACTAACCTAATTAATAACGAAAAAGTAAGGTAAATAAATGGATTTTATTAACAAATTTTAATAGGATTTTTGGATATATTTTTGTGAGTTTAAGGCTATTTTCTAACTTTAAAAATGCTATTTTTAAGTATTTTTAATTGATTTTTAATTTAAATAAATAAATAAAAATAATAAAAATGTTGATTTTTGACCATTGACCGTTGACTTGTTGACCGTTGACCGTTGACCGGTTCGGTCGGTTATATGTGTGCGCTGGGTGAGACTCGAACCCGTGACCTCCCGTACGCGTGCACGCAGCTCTACCAACTGAGCTACGTGTCTAACCCGAAATATTTCTGTTTTTAATTATATTTATATACTATTTAACTTAATCCGAAATTCATTTATTTTTAAAAAGCTTTTAATGTATCGACTCGGTGCTCTCCACAGGTCTCGAACCCGGGACCTGTGGTTTAGTTTGGCACACAGTCCACCGCTGGACTGTGTGTCTAACTTGGTAAATATTCTAGTTTTTATTATACTTAACATCTTACTGAGTTAACCCGGTTCGGTAAAAAAAAGGCATTTTTATTTCAAGAGAGTGAGGTTGGGACAGGAATCGAACTCGCGACGTGTATGTATTTGTTTGCACACAGTCCACCGCTGGACTGTGTGTCTAACCCGTTCAAAAAACTGATTTTAATTCATCTTATAACATAACTGAACTTCGTCTTCTTCGTTCAAAACACAGACATCGGTCAAAGCAACTGTTTCTTGTTTAATTCGTTTAACGAATATTATGAGCAATTGAAAAGTGATGAACGGAGAGGGTTTGGGGAAAGAAAGTACCGGAACAGGTCGTCGTTCTCAGAACTCCGGCAAAGGTTCGTTGGCTCTTTTTGTGAACTTCGGCTGTTAGAATCAATTAACAGTCTTGTTTGATTAGTTATGAAATTGAGGTACTTAAACAATGATTAACAGAAGTTTGAAGGGTTATACCGATTCACAGCGTGAGATCAGAAAATTTCAGAAGTTTTCCGGCGAGAGTTGAATATTCCGGCTACGTCGTCTGGGATTGATTCTGATGGTTGGATTGAAGTTAGTAACAGTCTAACAACGGATTGAAACGGAAAGAGTCGAGGTATTTACCGTGTAGATGAAATCTCGGTTTTCCGGCGACTTGCAGAGATTTTCTGGCGAGTGAAATTACGTCGAGAATTGGTGTGATTGTGAGCGAAAAGGTTATCAGAGGTTAGAGGGTGTATTTATAGGGAAGAACATCGACGAATTTGGTCTGATTACCGTCTTGATTCGTTGGTCAAAATTTTCTGGCGGTTATGACTAATGTCGCGGACTAGACATCGGTTATAACTGATGTAATAGTTATTATACGCGTTAAGTCACAAGAAACCGACGGTGTAGGGCGAAATCGTCGGGATTTCCGACGATTGCAAATTGGGCGCGACTTGGACTGGATTTGATTTCTATGTTTCATTATTTGAATAAATTGTTTCGATATGTTATCAAATAACCAAAGTGGCGGAGTGGTTGGATTAGTGAGAGTTAAGATTTGTGGATTCCCGGCTGACCCGGGTTCGAAACCCGGCATCAGCAATATATTTTTATTTCATTATTTTTAATGAATTTTCAAAAATAAATTTTATATTCTAATATACTTATTAATTATGTATCGTTTAAAATTAATTTGGGCATTAAATTCGCAACAAATTTTTTAACTGGTTGTTCGGTTAATAAACGAAGCGGGTTTGGTTAATCCGGTTTTTTACGGATGTTACAGTATCCCCTACTTTTAGAAATTTCGTCCCGAAATTTAAGTAGTGGCATATTTGTCTAAAAAGGATGGTGTTTAATTTGACAGTTACATACTTAGAAAGGAGTAAGAGTTCAAATTTTTGTTTGAGGCGGTAACGTTCCTTGTAAGGGTTGAGTACCCTGCTATAGGAATCGCTTTTTGTTGCCTACGGTAAAAATATTGATAAGCAGAGTTGATTCACTAAGTATGATTTCATGCGCAAGAGTTTTGATATGTTTGGAAAGATAAAGTTATATCCTAAAACAAAACTTCTAATACTACAACCTACATGGAACTTCTCATAACCGCCTGACAATGCCTCTGATCCTTTGGCAAGAATACTTATATATAGGAAGTACCAGCGGCGTATCCACCATATTCTTGTCAAATTTTCATTGGTTTTATCAGTAAGTTATGATTGGTTCTATGATGAGACTCTAGAACATAAATAAACACAACAACCAATGTCTGAGTCCTAATTCTGATAGCATACATGTTTGGATGGTGGCACAATCCAAATCCTTTAAATGATGAGATGATATGAATGCTAAATCAGTGAGTATAACACATAACTTCAATCAATACAATACTAAATCCTACATGGAACTTCTCATAACCGCCTGATAATGCCTCTGATTCTTTGACAAGAATACTTATATATAGGAAGTACCAGCGGCGTATCCACCATATTCTCGTCAAATTTTCATTGGTTTTATCGATAAGTTATGATTAGTCCTATGTGACTCTAAAACATAAACAAACACAACAACCAAAGCTTGAATCCTTGAATGATGACAATACCTCTCTCGTTTGTTATGATGGAGAGGTTAGTCTATGTAGAAAATGGAACACAATCCAATTTCTTTAAATGATGAGTTGATATGAATGTTAAATCAGTGAGTGTAAATCAAATTTCAACCAAGACATTACAAAATCCTACATGGAACTTCTCATAACCGCCTGATAATGCCTCTGATCCTTTGACAAGAATACTTATATATTGGAAGTACCAGCGGCGTATCCACCATATTCTCGTCAAATTTTCATTGGTTTTATCAGTAAGCTGTGATTAGTCCTATGTGACTCTAAAACATAAATAAACACAACAAACAATGCCTGAGTCATATTTCTGATAGTATACATGTTTAAATGATGACAGTCCCTCTCTCGTTTGTTGTGATGGAGAGGTTAGTCTATGTAGAAGTGAGACACAGCCCAACTTCTTTAAATAATGAGATTGAAATACGTTGAGATGTATGATGGTATGAATGTTGAATCAATGAGTATAAAACAAAACTGAAATAATAATTTGCATTAAAATCCTTGGATAAACTTCAAATTTAAAATTGAGACACGTGAGAATTGAGATAACATAAGGAAAACATAAAACTAAGTGGTTGGAGTAGAATCTTGATTGTTGGTGAAGGGGACTAGTTGGGTGGTTTCGTTTGGGCCGTCATTATCTTCAACAGGATTGGCGTTGATGTTGAAAACTCTTCCTCTTGCTGGTGGCCTAGTGGTTGGGTTTTCTTGATTTGCTTAGTTAACTGGGTTTGCTTGAGCTTGGGCGTTTATGATGTTAACCAATTGAGGGCACGTGTTTCTAAAGTGGGTAGGGTCGCCACAATTGAAACAAGCTCGAACATATGGGAACATGGGGTATTGGGGTTGTTGATATGTTTGGATCATGTTTTGAGTAGGGGGTGAGGTTTGGTTTTGAGAGGTGCGGCAAACTTTGCTCAAATGACCATAGCGTCCACAATTCGCACATAGTCGACAAAGTACGGTAGATGGATGCTGATAAAAACAGGTGTTACATCGAGGGTGAGGTCCAAGGTAAGGCTTCTTATTTGGGTAGGTTGAGTTGGGTGCTACTTGAGTGATTGGGATAGCTTGGAGGGGTACGGCTTGTAAGGCTGGTTGATTGCGTTGGGTGACAGCGAAAAGTTGCTCATCTCGTTTCCTCTTGGAAATGGGTTGAGAAGGGGATTCGGTTTGGGTGGAGTTTGAAATTTCAGTTGATGCTTTATCCTTTTTCTTCTCCTCCTTGAAGTCTTTGTTCCGGATTCGGTTCTCAGTGAGCTCTGTAGCTATCTCCATTGCTGCTTCCAAAGTTGCAGGTGTGGTACTTATTACAGAGTCTTGAATCTTTGAAGGAAGACCTCGAATGTAGTGCTCGATCAAACGGTAGTGGGGAGTGAACAAGTTGGGAACCATTTGATTTAACTCGAGGAACCTCTTGTTGTATGTAGTGTGGTCGCCTTCCTTTTGTTTCAACGAATATAACTCATCCTCTAATTTCTTGATTTCGCTCCTTGGGCAAAACCGTCTCGTCATGATTTCTTTCAACTCTTCCCAGGTCAAAGTCATAGCATCTTCAACACCTCGTTTGGCCTTCTCTGTATTCCACCAAGTAAGTGCTATTCCATATAAACGACCAGTAGCATATCGCACTTTGCGATCATCGGGGCAATCGCAATTTAGAAAAATGTTTTCCATTTCTTCAAACCAATAGAGAAGAGCGGTGACACCTTCAGTCCCTTCGTATTTTGTAGGGTCACAGGATTTGAAATGCTTGTAAGTGCATTTAGTGGTATTTGGGGGAGGGTTAACAACATTTTGAACTTCTTGATTGACGGGATTAGCGGTAAGGGCTTGTTGGAGTTGGACTATAATGTTGGGTATTACGGCAGCCATTTGTTGAGCGATTAGGGCAGCCATGCGCTCGCGAGCTTTTCCTGCTCTCATCTTCCTACGAGCGGAATTAGAAGACATCAACAAGGAATACATATGAAGAATATGAGTTGGATGTTTTTGGGATCATGTGTCGTATTTAGGAATGAATATTCATAAAATAAACATAGCATAATAAATCTACTACATCCATAGGATGTCTTGGGCTTTGCTCGTAATTGGGCCTTGCATGCCGCCATACTTCACCTTCGTAATCATGTGGGCCCCCATGATTACCGGGTTTTTCATATGGTTCGCATGTGTTTGCCTGGTTACGTACACTAAAACCCGGAGAAAATCGAGAAATATGTAACGTATGATATTCGGAATGTGTCCAGGTGTGGACACGGTGACACCTCAAAGTGGAGTTAGTTCGAACAACGTTTGGTGTGGCATGCTTTGGCCTAATAGGTCCTTCGTACTCTCATCGTTAGTCCCCAGGTAGGCAAACTGGTCCGTTATATTGGATTTATACGAATGCCAACCTAGACAGGACGTTCCGACTACCGGTACTTGTACCCATACAGTTACTACATGCCCGTCGCAGAACTCACTTTGATGAGATTTGAAAAATGAAAAAAAATGCGACAAAATCTTGAATAACGGAAGTATAAAGATGATTTGAATATGTGAATATTGTAACATGTATGATGAATATGTATGTAAGTATGTATGTTTGACTGTAAGTATAATTCACTATGTATCACAAAATGTAATATTGGAAATGTTTGCATGCATTTGTGTATGTAATAAATATGAAACAATAAATATCATAAGTTTGCATGTAACCACATAAACAATTTAAAATCTAGTCAACTATAGTATAGGCTCTATGGGTCTAATAACCTATCCTATATCCCTATAGTCATTGCTCTGATACCAATCTGTCACACCCCGACCCGCAGGGGAAAAGTTGATCGGGGCATGATTGGGTTTTCATCAAAGCTCATGACATTTATTATAATGTTTCATATTTATTATTACAATTTAAAAGGAATCATACAATCAAATCAAACAATTACAACATGTTTAATACATCCTTCTAAACTTCATTATTTTTCTTCTAAGGCAATTTCCTATGTTTTCCTTGCTTCATCCTGTTCACCTGTATCATGTGTAAAATGGTTTTTGGGTCAACAAAAAGTTGGCGAGTGAACTGTAACATTTGTCAAAACGGGTTTTCAAAACCCGCTCCGTTTTGTAATCGAATATCAAGTTATAAATGTCACGTTGTGTATTTATGGTTATTTTGATTTTTAATGATACATAATTAATAAACAAACTAAACTATAAAAATTATTTTTGATAAAAAGTGAAAACAAAATAAATAAAAATAACATGTTGCTGCCGGGACTCGAACCCGGGTCAGCCGAATTATAATTTCAAAGACTTAACACTCACACGTTTAACCACTCCGCCACTTGTTTGTTTTCTGTCATCTTTAGGAAACAAATAGATTTTATGGACTAAGGTAAATCAATCGATTTCACCAATTGTAACTGAAATCGGTTATCAAAAACTCAAAGACGATCTGGATACTCGCGATTCAACGAGTATAACCGATAAACTGATGATTCCAATCAATGCTGCCGTGAATGTAACTTGAATTCGGAAGTGGATCGGTTTAATAACCGAAAACTTTCAATTCTCGGATTACTTCAATCTTAGACCTCTCCTGCGACTCAAAATACTCTGCAAGACCTTCAATTACATTTCCGCAACCTTACAGTCCACCGGAGAAGCTTAAATCAACTCGCCTGAAAAATTCTGCAAGTCGCCGGAAAACCGAGACTCACATCCACACGGTAATTCCTTCGACTCTTTCTGTTTCAATCATGTGATTAATCGGTCACTAACACAACTCCACCATCAGAATCAATCCTAGTCAACGTTTGTCGAAAATCCTACCTTCGCCGGAAAACTTCTGAAACTTCCGGAAACACACCGAGAACTGGTATGACCTTTCAAACTTCTGTTAAACTTTGATTAAGTGCCTCAACTTCACAAATAATCGAACAAAACTGTTAATTGATTTTAACAGCCAGAGTTCACTTCCAGAACCGACGGACCTCTGCCGGAATTCTGTGAACAACACTGATCGGTACATCTTTCTCCCCAAACTCTCTCCATTCTTTACCTTTAAATTACTTATAATGTTTGAAAATCGAATATGACATGAATGAGTCAAAAACAGTTGGACTTGGTTTTCTGGGTAAAATTAACGAAGAAGACGAAGACGCAGTATAACATAAGACTAATAATAATTGGTATTTTAAACGGGTTAGACACACAGTCCAGCGGTGGACTGTGTGCAAATAATACGCGCATGTCACGAGTTCGATCCCTGATACACGCAACCCCTATGTAATAAAATGCCTTTTTGATTAAAGCTGAACCGGGTTAACCCCGTTAGTTGTTAAGTATAATAAAAACCGAGATATTAACCAGGTTAGACACACAGTCCAGCGGTGGACTGTGTGCAACACTAAGTCGCACGTCACGCGTTCGAGTCTGGTTAACGGCACCGGTTCGATGATTTAAAATCTTTTTCTAAAAACAAATTAATTTTGAATAAATCGAATTAGTATATAAATATAATTAAAAACAAGATTATTTCGGGTTAGACACGTAGCTCAGTTGGTAGAGCTGCGTGCACGCGTACGGGAGGTCTCGAGTTCGAGTCTCACCCAGCGCATACTTGCACACTGACCGAACCGGTCAACAAGTCAACGGTCAACGGTCAACGCAAAAATAAACAATTTTTTTATATTTTTTTTATTTAATTTAATTTAAAAATCAATTAAAAATACTTAAAAATAATATTTTTAAAGATAGAAAATAGCCTTAAACTCACAAAAAATATATCTAAAAATTCCATTAAAATCCTTAATAAAATCAATTCATTTACTATATTTTCCGTTATTATTTAGGTTAGTTATTTCTCGTTGTTCCGCTCATCCAATTCGTGCGCATCTCACCATCTCCAATCCAACGCACCCAATGTGAGTGAATCTTTACAAATTCCCCGTTTTAATCACGTTTTTTGGGTGTATCATGTGTCTTGCTATATATTATATTTAAATCATTGTGCATACATCATATCATGAACATGTGTATTCAGCTTGCTTCAACTGTTTGTGTAGTTATTGTTATATTCAATTTATTATTTCAGTACATGCAATTTCATAGGCCGCCGCTCCCCATTACATTATGAGCGTTGAGCATGTTCCCCATTACATTATGAGCGTGAACCTGGCGTGCCCACATACGATCGGCTCCGTTTGATTGAGCCTTGATTGCACAGACATTTTTCAATTTAAGTACATGCAATACGATCGGCTCCGTTTGATTGAGCCTTGATCGCACAATTTCATTCATGGTATTTATTGTATGATGTTGGTATGTTAATGTATGCTATCATATGTTACTGTTTGTTATAGTTGTGAGTGCAATTGCTACTGCTTGATTATTTACATTTGCTTATTTATGATTATGCACAATTTTTCATTAATAAACTAACAAGGAAATCAATAATAAATGTTTATCTAACAAGGTTCACTCACCAACTTATGTTGACCCAAAAACCCCCATTTTTACACATGATACAGGTGAACCAGTGGCAGCAAGAAACACTTAGGATTGGACTAGAAGAATAAAAGGATTTAGAGTTGGGATTGTTTTGTTTGGTTTATTTTCTTTATATTGTATGGACATGTTTGGATATTTGGGAATGTAATTTTGACTTTAATAAATATGAAACATATTAGTAAATATCATGAGCTTTGGTGATAACCCAATTATGCCCCGACTCTTATTCCGCTGCGGGTCGGGGTGTGACATGAACCTTGTCCGAAAACATTTATTATTTATTTCTTGTTGTATTTAATATGGAAAAAGTTGCGCAATAATCATATATGAACAAACGTAAGTAAACATACAATAACAAACAAATAGCATACAATATCAAACAAATAACATACAATAACAAACACCTTGCATGAATATGTAACATGAATGACAATGTAAATGTTGGCAACGTCTCGTTCACGCTCATAGGTAATGGGGAACGGCTCACGCTCATAGGTAATGGGGAGCAGACGGCCTATGATGAAATGTATGTGCGATCAAGGCTCAATCAAACGGAGCCGATCGTATGTTGGCACGCCTGGTTCACGCTCATAGGTAATGGGGAACAGCTCAACGCTCATAGGTAATGGGGAGCGGCGGCCTATGAAAATGTATGTATTGAAAATGATTAAAATTAATCTAAACAATAATCACACAAACAGATAATACATGATGAATACACATTTGTTCATGGATATGATAGATGCACCATAGTTTAAAAGTAATAAATAATAAGACACATGATACACCCCAAAAACGTGATTAAAACGGGGAATTGTAGAGATTCACTCACCTTGGGTGCGTTCGGTGAATGATGTTGAATGCGCACGAGTTTAGAGGATTGATCGACGAGGAATAACTAACCTAATTAATAACGAAAAAGTAAGGTAAATAAATGGATTTTATTAACAAATTTTAATAGGATTTTTGGATATATTTTTGTTAGTTTAAGGCTATTTTCTAACTTTAAAAATGTTATTTTTAAGTATTTTTAATTGATTTTTAATTTAAATAAATAAATAAAAATAATAAAAAATGTTGATTTTTGACCATTGACCGTTGACTTGTTGACCGTTGACCGTTGACCGGTTCGGTCGGTTATATGTGTGCGCTGGGTGAGACTCGAACCCGTGACCTCCCGTACGCGTGCACGCAGCTCTACCAACTGAGCTATGTGTCTAACCCGAAATATTTCTGTTTTTAATTATATTTATATACTATTTAACTTAATCCGAAATTCATTTATTTTTAAAAAGGTTTTAATGTATCGACTCGTGCTCTCCACAGGTCTCGAACCCGGGACCTGTGGTTTAGTTTGGCACACAGTCCACCGCTGGACTGTGTGTCTAACTTGGTAAATATTCTAGTTTTTATTATACTTAACATCTTATTGAGTTAACCCGGTTCGGTAAAAAAAAGGCATTTTTATTTCAAGAGAGTGAGGTTGGGACAGGAATCGAACTCGCGACGTGTATGTATTTGTTTGCACACAGTCCACCGCTGGACTGTGTGTCTAACCCGTTCAAAAAACTGATTTTAATTCATCTTATAACATAACTGAACTTCGTCTTCTTCGTTCAAAACACATACATCGGTCAAAGCAACTGTTTCTTGTTTAATTCGTTTAACGAATATTATGAGCAATTGAAAAGTGATGAACGGAGAGGGTTTGGGGAAAGAAAGTACCGGAACAGGTCGTCATTCTCAGAACTTCGGCAAAGGTTCGTTGGCTCTGTTTGTGAACTTCGGCTGTTAGAATCAATTAACAGTCTTGTTCGATTAGTTATGAAATTGAGGTAGTTAAACAAGGATTAACAGAAGTTTGAAGGGTTATACCGATTCACAGCGTGAGATCAGAAAATTTCAGAAGTTTTCCAGCGAGAGTTGAATATTCCGGCTACGTCGTCTGGGATTGATTCTGATGGTTGGATTGAAGTTAGTAACAGTCTAACAACGGATTGAAACGGAAAGAGTCGAGGTATTTACCGTGTAGATGAAATCTCGGTTTTCCGGCGACTTGCAGAGATTTTCCGGCGAGTGAAATTACGTCGAGAATTGGTGTGATTGTGAGCGAAAAGGTTATCAGAGGTTAGAGGGTGTATTTATAGGGAAGAACATCGACGAATTTGGTCTGATTACCGTCTTGATTCGTTGGTCAAAATTTTCCGGCGGTTATGACTAATGTCGCAGACTGGACATCGGTTATAACTGATGTAATAGTTATTATACGCGTTAAGTCACAAGAAACCAACGGTGTAGGGCGAAATCGTCGGGATTTCCGACGATTGCAAATTGGGCGCGACTTGGACTGGATTTGATTTCTGTGTTTCATTATTTGAATTAATTGTTTCGATATGTTATCAAATAACCAAAGTGGCGGAGTGGTTGGATTAGTGAGAGTTAAGATTTGTGGATTCCCGGCTGACCCGGGTTCGAAACCCGGCATCAGCAATATATTTTTATTTCATTATTTTTAATGAATTTTCAAAAATAAATTTTATATTCTAATATACTTATTAATTATGTATCGTTTAAAATTAATTTGGGCATTAAATTCGCGACGAAATTTTTAACTGGTTGTTCGGTTAATAAACGAGGCGGGTTTGGTTAATCCGGTTTTTTACGGATGTTACAGAGGTCACATATATCTTGAAAGCGTTAGTTCATCTCGGAAAACGCTTGACTCAAGCCGGATCCCCCCGATGGTGACTCCGGTCGCATCGATTTTGCACCGCTTCTTCTATCAGGTGGTCGTGGTAGCCCTGCCTCGTGCTCATCCACCCCTTCCTCCCCAAAAATAACACATTAACATCATGTTTTCGAGCATTTGACGTTGGCGTTTAGGGTTCAACCGACGACTCAGAGGTTTTTGACTTCTTTATCGGCCTTCTATTTCCCGACCTAGTGGAAGAAGTTCCTACTGTCACAGGGACGTTGGCTCATTTAGAGCTAATACGAAAAGGCTTCCAAACCGTATGGGAAATTCCCTCGCGCCGCTTGATATTCTATTAAAGTCGACTGCATCATATCATCATCATCAATCTCGTCGTTTGTCCAACAGTCTCTTTGACAATGTCGAATGAAATCTTGTGCTTTTGTTGTTGATATCGGTCTACTTTCCGGATATTGAATCTGGTTGTCGGTAATCGACCCTCCTGCTGCTGACGACATCAAAAAAGAGTGCTCGGGTTCGGTACCAAAACACAACTTTATTTTGGTTGTTTGCTAAAATAATAAAAAATTAAGTACAACTTTTGACAAACAATTTATAAGTATAAATAAAAAATAAAAATAAAAAAGTATATAAAAAATCTTACAAATATTGGGATCCTATAATACGTCGACCCAAGCTCGGACTAACGCGTACTCCTCTTCATCATCCCATATTTGCATGCTTTGTTTCGCTTGGGTTTCAGCTGTTTCTTTCTTTTTATGTGACGTCTGTTTGTTCCGTTTAGTTTGGTTCGGTGGTGTCTCCGTTTGTGTCTCTGGCTCCTCATCCGGTTGTCTCTTCGGGACAAAGTAGGGCTCACTTTGTGACGAGCAGAAACCTTATGATGAGTCGTAACCTCCCATGTCGAAGTTCGGATTCTAACCCTATTGATTTGGGTCCCATGTGAGAGGTTGAGAGGTTGGTTCAAAAGGTTCATGAAAACAGTTTGGTTGTGATTATATTCGACAGACCCGGTTTCATAAGAGGGTGGGTGGATTTGTAATTTATGTTCAAAAAGCACCTTTTTATGAAAAAACAATTTTGGAGGTAAATAAGCACACCAAATTTGTTTTTTGTTAAAGTGTTTGGATTAGCTTTTATGGTAGGAAAAGTAAAATGACCAAAAAGTAAAAAAGTTTCAATGTTTGGTTGCTAATTTAAGGGGTATGAGTTGATTTGTAATTTTATGTTCAAAAAGCCAAAAGCTATTTAAAAAACCATTTAAAAAGCTAGAATTTTATGAATTTTGGAAAACAACTTTTCTACCTTTTTCAAAATAAATAAAAAAATACCATTACCAAGCATTTTTTTAACTTATTGGATTTAAAAAAAAACCAATAAGTCAATAAGTCATTTTCAAACTCAACCGCAATGGACAAATGAAAAGCATCCTTTTCTGTTAAAAAAACAAAACAAAACCAAATCATCATTTATAAATCATAGTCGTTTAGTTCTTTTCGATTTTTTTAATTCGGTTACTTTTAGTTAATACGATGATCATTGAATCATACTTTAATTTACCACTTGGTTTCTATCCATTTTCCACTAGTTACCCCCTAATCGTTCGGTTTCCGTTGGTCTTGCATGTTGTAACCCCTATAAGTATTCATTTCCATAAACAAAATCAACACACCTTAAATAGTTCGATCGTAATACCCGAATCGAAGTCGTCAATAGCTTTGCATGTGAAGCGAGAAAGACCCGAGATCAATGTGAAGGTGATGAGTCAACTGGACGAACTAGATCAGTATTTCAGAGTGAGGTGCGATGAGCCGCTACAACAACTTATGATTAGGTGGTCTGTTCGGGCCAACATCGAGGACTATCGTACATGTCGATTCCTTTTTGATGGAAAGAGGGTGGTGATAGGCAGACGCCCAATGAAGTCGGAATGGAGGATGGTGATTCTATCGATGCTTTTACTGAACTCATTGGTGCCTGATTCTTGATTTAGTTGAACGTTTATGTTTTTAAGAACCTTAATTTGCTCATAAAGTTTCGTAAGTGAGAGTTATAAAATATCATAGGAGTTACCAATCTACTCTATTTTATATAACATGTCAGTTATGTATGAATGATATTAATTTTATAAGAACATGTTTACTGCTTAAGCTCTAACTCTCATAGATGTGGGGTTATAAGACACGTGACAAATGTGTAAGAAAGGGCGTTATGGGGGGTTATATAACTTGAGTGTGTAGTGGGGTTTTACCCTTTCAGTTATACATATGTATGTATGTATATATGTGTGTGAGAGAGAAACCAATGGTGGCAACACTATGCATATTACGGCCATGTTCCATAACCTCCCATAACGCCAGCGAGGGCGGTGTTTCTTATTTGACTATTACGTTATCATATAAAGATAATCAATTTTTGAGCGTATGGAGTTAGTAATATGATATTTGTTATTTTAGGGCGAAATAATCATTTGATCAAAAAATGATTTTTGAAAATACGACTATCCTCAAAAGCTTCTATTAAATCTTATTTTTACATCCTTATTCACCCTATCTATCTTTAAATATATATATATAGAGAGAGAGAGAGAAAAGGAACGGTTGTGTAAATAACAACTCCTATAAACTTCTAAAACAAGTGGCTCACTATGACAAGTTGACATTCAAAGGTAAATGTTACATACTAGTATTGGAGCTCTCGCTTTGTGGTGGGTCGTAGGAGGGTGCCGTCGAGGATGCATTTGTTACTTGTATATCGATGTGTTATTATAGACCATTGTCACGGGCCAATATTTGAAGGTCGCAATGTTGTGGGCTGTGCTTGAACGCTTGGGTTACTGGCTAGTCCCCGGACTTTATCGGGGGACGAAGTCAGTGTCAATGAAAAGGTGTACGTGCCTAGTCGTGCAAACAACGAAAGCACCACTGGTCGAGAGCTGGCGCCGCTCTCCTGATGAGTCCAAGGCAGGACGAAACTAGTGACCCACACAAAAGCGGGATGGATTGGCTTATCCCCGGGGATTTGGGGACGCACGCGGGGTCAAAAACTAACCCCGTGACAACTTGGTATCAGAGCAGAACGATTCTCGGAAACGTTGGAACGTGACTCTTAACCAAATGAGCTTAACATTTAGAGTATGGTTGCGCAATGGTGGTGGGAGAAGACCAAATAGGGTTTGCTTCGGCAAAGGTCTTTGTACTCCGCGAGTATGGGATCGTGAGAGCCGCTCAAGTATAGTTGCAGTGAAGCCCTCCGTGTTATGTTCAAAAATCTACGGTAAGCAGCGCCGTAAAAGGGAAGTTTTGTGAAAGCTGCTACATTTATTCAGGTTCCCCGTATTCCTGAAACAAGGTGAATCATCGGCACCATATCCGATGCGGCGGACGTCAGCGCCACTTAAAACCAAAACTGACGTACTATATTGAACATGCACGACAAAAGATCATTGTTGTTGTGCTTCCGGGTGTCCTACCCTCCCAAAGTGAATCATGCTCAACATAAGGGGATCATGCATTGTCAACTATGCGAGCTGGTATGGGACGGCAAGCATGCACGAGGACGTGCATGAAATGGTGGTGGGAGAGTGTCACGGGCCAAATATTTGAAGGTCTCAATGTTGTGGGCTGTGCTTGAACGCTTGGGTTACTGGCTAGTCCCGGACTTTATCGGGGGACGGAGTCAGTGTCAATGAAGAGGTGTACGTGCCTAGTCGTGCAAACGACAAACGCACCACTGGTCAAGAGCTGGCGCCGCTCTCCTGATGAGTCCAAGGCAGGACGAAACCAGTGACCCACACAAAAGCGGGATGGATTGGCTTATCCCCGGGGATTTGGGGACGCCACGCGGGGTCAAAAACTAACCCCGTGACACCATGCAGACTTTAATCTAAACGATGGTAAAAATATGCAATCAACATGGTTAAGTAAACATGTCTAGAGTTAAAAGTTGGCTTTAGCTATAATAAGGTAAATAAAAAATTAATTCAAATTTTATTACTGGATATATTGAAGGGTTAATTTTGATCATGTATACTTTAATCTAAATGATTGTAAAAAATAAGCAAGCAATACAGTTAAATAACATGTCTAGAGTTAAAAATTAGCTTTAATTGTAATAAGTTAAATAAATAATAAGCAAAATTAAAAAAGAATTACGCTTATAAAAAGAGATATAAGAATAAATATTTGTTAAAAAAGAAAAAAAATATTAAACTTTAAAGGTCGTATAATATCTCTATTAAAGTTTGTTGGTCGAACCATATATCCTTTATAAAAATAATTATTATTAAACTTACAAATGATAAATCTATTAAAGTTCAGGGATATAATGTAAATCATTTAAAAAAATTATTCAAATTTAAGGATCATATGATTCTATTAAAATTTAGAGTTAAAAATGTAAATAATTTAAAAACCAATAATATTGTATAGCTATACACTAAAGCCACAAATAGACCAATAGTGAATTATCACTCTTCACATTTGAAAATGTTGTTATATAGAATTTGTAGTCAGGTTAAAAGAAAAAGATGATACTATAAAACGAGAAGAATATTATTATTTCCTTTTTGAAATGGCTTTGAATTCTAATAAATATAGTCTTAGGCAAAAGATCAAATATAAATACAAAACTTATGAAAGGTATGAAAAGCTAAAAAAACACGGTGACATTTTTATAATTATTTACTCATAGAAAAAATTATTGAAATTACCCTACAAATGATCTTATAGGGTAATTTTGTAAGATGATTTTGTAGGGTAATTTTGATCTTGAAAGTTAATTTTGTAGAATATCGTAATTACTCTACAAATGATCTTGTAGGGTAATTATATCTTGTAGGGTAATTTTTTAATCTTATGGTTATTTTTTAATCTTATATGTAATTTTGATCTTGTAGGGTGATTACAAGTAAAATAATTACGAAAATGTCACCACGTTTTTTTACTTTTTCATGTTTTTCGTACGTTTTGTACGATAAGACTATTTGTATAGAATCTTTACCCTTTACTCCTTTTATGGTTAACTTTATAGAATGTAAGGATTGTTATCTTGCCTTACAAATAATCACACAGTTGCACGTACGGTTGCACCTTTCCCAATGTAGTCTTTTCTTCGGGTTTTTTTTCTTTAGAACGGTAAGTAACGACGGGGCAACCACTGTGACACCAGTCGTTGTGACCAAGGTCAACTACTCAACCGCCGCCAGCCCCTTGGCTCTCCCCAGATGCGCGGAAACCCGATCTCCACCCGCCCGAAGGCACGCCAGTGGAATAACCGGTAAAACCTCGCCTCCCATCCAAGTCGAACTGGCGCCACCCGTATTCACTCTTCACCTGGATGCCGCATAAAATAATGAAAAGAGTGGGAATCAAACCTGGGTCACAAGGAACACAAATTCTTTCCCCAATCACTCCACCACAAGGAACCACCGTCTTCTAGCTGCCATTATTTATGAAGAGTTAAAATTCAAGACTTGGGAGGAAAAAAAATTGTAACACAGATGTATTCAAAAGAATATGATACGCTTTACAAATATGGTTTTTAATACTGTCCGAACTCGACAGTCACTCCAGCAATACATTGTGATCATGGTTGTAAAAGTCGCTAGGCGCTCCCTAGTCGGATTTGAGAGTACTCGGGAAGTACTCGGCCTAGGCGGAGATTACTCAGGAAGTAATTGGCCTAGGCGAACAACACTCGGGCCTCGGCAGCCTAACTTGTAGCAAGTACTCGCAGGGAGTACTCGGAGCCTAGGCAGGACTTTTATAACCATGATTGTAATAATTTAAGTGCCACTCACTACTCGGCCAATCCAGTTTTTCATTCTCGAATGAAACACCTCGCTCTCGATTTTCATACCGTTCGTGATAAGGTACAAGACGGTTCTATACGGGTTACCCACATCAAAGGTGATGATCAATTAACGGATGCCTTAACCAAACCACTCCTTAAACACTGATATCACACTCTTATCCAAGATTGGACTTCTCTACCGGTCGTCCATCTTGCGGGGCATATAATATTAACACATAAACCCATTTACCAACACAAGACCCGACCCGTCAACACTTATCAGTTCCCACCAATACTTCGTATAAAGTTTTAAATATTTGATTTTTGAATTTCGTATTTGAATAGTTAAGTTAGTCTACTAAACATTTAACAAGGATAATAATTGAATCATGGGGGTGTTAAACCTCCTACAAGTTTACAATTCGAATACGCAGCTGTATCAAAGCATTGGTCCCGTATAAGCTCAGGCATCCGACAAGAAATGAAGGAACCTTTAAGAAGCAGGAGAAGATGTTGGATATCGAGACAGCTTCGCAATCAGCAATCATAATTTGTAAACCAACATAGAGAGGATGTTTGAGATCAATTGCTTAGAAACTAATCAATGAAGTTATGTTTCAAACAACCGAGTGAAGCTACGCTAAGGGGTGTAAATGGGATCCAATCGGATCACAGGCTAGCAGTTGGATGACAATATCATAATAAAAACAAAAACATTTTAAAATGTTATAGATCTTAATTAAATGAAATATTAAATAGTTGTAACTAAGCCATAAATCCACAATATCAAGTTGCTAGATTCACACATCAAGGTACAAGATACATGGTTGAAAAGCTTAAAAGACAACAGTGTCAAGCATGGTACCCAATGTCTGAATGATGTTGGATGACATTAAGTTTGACACATGTTCCTCCAGATGTTTCTTGGCGTCTTGCCTTCCCACATTTGCGATCGCTAGTTTCTCCGGAGGTAATTCGTCCTCTTCCTGAACTGCTTTGTTATATTTGATGGCTAGACTCAGCATTTCCTGCACATAAACACGAGCACGTTATAAGTTCGGGTGTGAATTTCTAATATAACAAGAACCTAACATCAAAATTCACATGTTTGGGTTTTGTATAAACAGATCAGCTCAGTTTCGGGTCGAACAGACCAGCAACACGTTTAGCTAAAAATATCCGTGGCCCATTGAACCATTAATTTTTGTAAAAACTTAAGGGGTATTGCATGTCATTATATTTTTTTAAGTAAAATGCCATTTTTATCTCACTCGTTAACTTCATCCACTTTTCTCCGTTAATGGGAGGCATTTCAATCTTTTTAAACATTTTTAATTAATATAAAAACACTAGAAATAAAGATCCACCTCTGTTTACTTTCTCCCCACCTAAACCCTTTAACCATCACAAAAAAAATGACTAAAAGGACAACAAATACCCCTGACTTAACGTTAAAAAGTGGATGAAGTCAACGAGTTGGATGAAAATGGCAAGATTCCAACCTTTTGATCCAGATGCGGAAAAACAAACCTTTGGACGAAAGTCGCAAAAGTAGCCAAACCTCAGGGATAAAAATGGCATTTTACTCTATTTTTTGTCAAAACTTAAAAGTTAAAAAGAGAAACAAGTTTTTTGTCAAAACTTAAAAAGTTAAAAAGAGAAACGAGCTTTAAGATCTGTGGTTTGACCAACTTTTATAAACGTCAGTGTTGTTCGGTGTGAATTTGTGAGTTTATAGTATTATAAAAAGTGCAGGCTAAACAGATCATGTACACGTCAATCCATGAATACACGAGTTGTGTAAAACTTTTGGTTCGTGTCAGGTTTAGTCAACCAACCCATAAACACAGCCTGTTTAACAAACCTATAAAATAAGTGGGTCGAATTGTGATTTGTGTCAGAAACAACAAAGTCATCATAAACTCGGCAGAAAGAAGATTGTTACCTGGACAGTCTGCTCATTGGTTTTAGAATGGGTATCAAATCGTTCAAGTGTGAGCCCATCAGTCCATTTTTTCTTGTGAAGGTTAAGTAGCATCTTCTCCTCGAGTTTATTCTTCCTGTAATTAATGGCTATCGAGTAATAATGCCTGTTCAAACCATGGATCAATGCCTGCAAAAGACATGACATCCTAAGAAGATGACTAGTTAAGTGAAGACATGATACAGTGGTATATGAAAAACACTCACTTGGATGGACGGTTTATTGAGATGGCCAAGATTGGAAGTTGTCTGACGTGGCTCTTGACCAAGCATCATGGTTTGGGGGTTAATTAAACGGAAGGCATCTATGACAACCTTCCCTTTAACACTCTGGATTGGATCCACCACCACTGCTATGGCTCGTTGATTCAGAGCTTCAAAACTCTGATTCCAGATGCAAAACAGTCAGGTTAGTATGTACAGTTTATAAAGCTTTCACGACCAAGTTACCTCCTAAATATACAAGGCTTTAAGGTATCAGATGCAAGTGGATTAAAAAAAGGTAACAAATAGAAGTGGGTGAATCCAGAACCTGTTGTGTTGATGTCAACTCCAGATAGCCAACAGCCGAATCCAGGATGTGAATGGTACCATCCAACCACCATTTCAGGCCTAACAAAAGAACCAATCAAGCCATGAGATTAGAACATCTAAAAATAGTAGCGGAAGAAAGTAATGTATTCCAAACAACTATTACACTCTTCTAGATGAGTATCACATCTTTAGAATACCGAAATGGCCAAAGGAACCATCAACAAAGTTAATCACAGTATCCACAACGATAGAATTGATGTATATCATGTAGAGAACTATATGGTAATAGCTTATATATGAAGGTATAGGAGAACCCACAATTAATTAGTATCATGTACAAGAAATTATCAAGAGAATACAAACATGGGTGAACATTTACAACAAAAGATGCCTGATAATTACCACTTAAAAAGGTTGCAGTGGCCAATTTGAAGGAAGAGGAAGACACAAGAAAGCTTATACTAGCATTTCCAGAAACTTAGTCTTGGGATGTTTAACAAATCTATGAGCTAATATTATCATCATAAAGTAATAGATATTTAAGTACAGTACAATTCAAGCTTATAATCCTGTTTCATTACCCTCTTCCTTCATCCTTCCACAATCTATCATCATTTGTCAGAAAGCAGGTTGATAATGTACACGAAATAGTCATTTTAACAACTCCTAAAATGGCTCCAGATTGCAAAGAATTATCAACAGCAACTTGTAACTTAAGATTAACACTAGTAGACATCTAAATATTAACTCCTTCCAACACAAGTAATGATATTAAAGAATTCCTAAACTGACTCCAGTTTGCCAAGCAGTTCCAAGAAAACTTTCTTGTAAATTAATAAGCATCTTAAGATTCAGCATTCAATACCATAAAACAGAGTTTCCAAGTTCTAACCACTAATTTCTATAATCAAGTACCAAATATGTATCAGCCATAGTTATTAGAGAGACTAGGCGCACTCATAGTGCATAGGCCTCGGCTGGGGCCAGGCTCAAAAAAGCGTGGGCATGGGAAAAGGAAAACGCACAATGAAAAATAATTAAAATATATTATGTATTTGAAAATATAATACTATTCTTTAAAAACATTAAACAAAAGCTATGATATAACACTCAATACCATCTATTTAGTACCAAGAGTAATATAATATTAGTGTATTAGGATAGAAAAGTAGTTTTCTTAGATATTAGTAGACATCTGGCTGGAATCTCGCTGGAATTTAAAGACTTAAAACACAATTGCCTCGCCTCTCCTGAAAAATAGGCCTAGGCGCTAGAGGCAATGGCTTTTAAGTTTTAACAACAATGGTATCAGCAATACAAAAACATATACTGACCTTCCGGTTTGCTTAAGCATATCAAGCATATTAGTCTGGAAAACATGATCAACAGCTTCAACACTAACCCCGGTACCACTCTGAGGCATAGCAAACACATCTACAACACGAACAGTATACTCATCCACAAATTCCCCAAGCATCAATCCCATAACTTCCATCGGAACTCCCGCTCTCCCTACCCATCACATCAAAAACATCATCAAACCCTAACACAATAGTACCATACACAGAACTACAAATTCACTCATACATAAGCACACAGTAGAACAAATTCCCATCAGAAAATCAGTCAAATAGTAGCAGAAACATCATCAAACGCAAAACACAAATGACCAACTCTAAATTCACTCATGTATAAGCACTCTAGCAATAGAAAACAACCAATCACAGCAGAAACATCATCAAACCCTAACTCAATACACAGAACTACAATTGCACTCATGCATATACACGCCAGCGATAAAAAAACAACCGATTCGCAGCAGCAGCAGCATCACTAAACCCTAACACAATACACAAAACTCACCAAACTGTAAGCACTCGGGTAACAGAAAACAACCAAATCGCAGCAGAAACATCATCAAACCCTAACGCAATACACATAACTACAATTTCATTCATGTATAAACCCTCCATCTACAGAAAACAATCAATCACATCAAAAACATCATCAAGCCTTAACGCAATACACAAAACTACAAATTCACTAATGTATAAGCACTCCAGCAACAAATAACAACCAAATCGCAGCTGAAACATAAATAAACCCTAACACAATACACAATACACAAAACTACAATTTTACTCATGTATAAGCAATAGAAAACATCATTAAACCCTAACGCAATACACACAACTACAATTCCACTAATCTACAAGTCTCCAGTAACAAAAAATAATCAAATCGAAACGAATCAAGCAAAAAAACCCTAGAAATGTGATTTTACCGTGTTTAAGCATCTTCAAGAGAGCAAGTGACGAGATGTAAACTTGTTCCGATGTATCAAGAGTCGGTGAATCCGGTGGCGGGTGACCTAACGCGCCACCGGCGCCGGCGAACATTCTCTGTAGTCGTTCCATCCCTGACATTTTCGCTACCTGCGTTGCTCTTTTTCCGATCAGAGTTTTGATTTCTTTGGAAACAAGATATCCTTTATTTGCAAATGGGTATATAGGCTAATAGAATTTCATTTAGGCCCCTAATCTTTGTGGTTATTCTATTAAGTTCCTTTTATTTCAGCCAACTTTGCAACTTAACCCCTCACCTTTGTGGTTGTTCGATTATGTCCCTTTATTTCAGCCAACTTTGCTGTTTCTGATGGGCCCATTGGCTATTTCCGCACTTATTAGGGACTTTGCAAAATTTGGTACCTTTAGCCCAAATAAAACAGCCCATTACGCTAATAATAATGGGCTTAAAATCTGTTGAATTTATGTATTTGAAAGTCAGGCTTTTCAATTTCACAGGTTAAGACTTTAGGGGTTTTTAGCTTCAGAGTTTTACATATCAAAATTTTAACTTTTTTTTTTGTTGTGGATTAAGATTTAGGTTTATACGATGTCAAAAATTTTAACAGGTGTTTGCATGTTATAATTGGCAAGAAAATGTTGTTGTGAGTTGTGACTTTGGTGTTCCGTGTGTTCATGCCTTGATACGGATGTAACTTTTTCTTTTCTTTAAAGGTTTTAGACTAACTAAATTTAAAAGGTTATGAAGAAACATCAAGTTAAACCGGAGATTAGCTTGTGGTTTGTGTCTCGTTCAAATAAGGTTAATCTTCTTCTGAACTTGATGAATAGCTGCGACAATCCTGCAAAATCAAAGGTATCGTGTTGTCTCCTCCCATGTTTAAAATGACAAAGTCAGGTGGAAAAACAAACTCAAGCTCTGAGTTTAAGTATGTGAACGATACTGATGCTTCTATTTCATGTGCTGATGAGGTAAAAGTAGAGGATTGGGTTGAGGGGGATGATGTTGTTTGCCAAGAGACTGCTGATGTTAGTTCAAACACTTCAAATTTGTATGTTCAGGCTCCTCTTTAAGTGAAAACGGTTGTGTCTGAGCCAGCAGTTTCAAATAAATATGTGTCTCCAAAACCAACAGATTCAAATGAAATTACAAAATCTAACTGTTGTACTAAGTGTTGTAGACAGGGACACATGAAGCAGGGCAAAAAGTTTGAAAAATCTGCAAACAAAACATCCAACATATCCTATAACTCAATTCCCTCATCGGTTGGATCAGATGGATCGAGATATGCTTCTTATGTAAAGAAGTAGACATGCTACAACTGCGGTATACCCGGTGACATTGCACGAAATCGCACACATCGTCCCTATGTGCCATATTATGCACAGCATCAGAGGGTTACATCAAGGGATAGATCTTATTCCAAGCCATGAAGGTTGAAAAGCCTAAGGCAACGATGAATAGTGTAACGCTCCGCGTTTCTATACTTTCTGTATTTGAAAACCTTGTATCGTACTTCTATTTTTAGTAAGCGTTGTATCTTGTATTCGTCTTTCGTTGTAAATGTTGTAAACCGAGACTTGGATTGTAATGAGAAACTCGTATTTTATCCATATTATGTTAATCATAGTCCTGTTACACTTATACTTGTTCATACTTTAAACGTGTAAACATATTCGTGGTACTCTCAATCGTAAACGTGTGATAACTCGCAAACTTGGTTTGTATTGCGTAAACGAGGCTCAAACGTGAAACTTGTAATCGTTAAACTAAATTCGTTACGAAAATATAATTACCTATTCATTTATTAAGTTAATTAATTAAATTAATTAATTAATTAATTAATTTAATTAATTAAATTAGTTAATAAAATTAATTAATTTCTTTTTACAAAAAAATTAAAATGCTAATTTATATATATATATATATATATATATATATAAACATTTTGAAATTAAATGTTAATATATATCTTCTTTAATAAAGTACAAGGTTTAAAGTGTAATTATTGGATTCTTGAACTTCAGGGGCCTTTCCTGCCAAATGTGAAACTGAATTATTGAGTTTTGATTAAAAATAAAAAGGAAAATAATAATAATCAAACAAAACCGGATCCGCGGGACTCGAACCCGGACCTCCGGTTCAACATGCAGCGCCTTAACCACTCCGCCACTCGCCATCAATCTGAAGTAACCCGGGAACAAAAGCCTTATATGCTTTGTTCCGGTCGAGCTGAAAGGCAACAAGCGCGGACAGCAACCATTTGGGCGGGTTTTTGGTTAATTTTTTGAACTTTTTACCATTAATTACCCACTTAAACCCCGCCTAACTAACCCTAATCCTTCCCCTATAAAACCCACCTCTAATCCAAGCATTTTAAACTTTAATCTCTCTCAAATCACTCTCAAATCACTCTCAAATCACCTCAAGATCCTTGCAACATCAGATTTTCGAGCAGATTGTATACCTCTTACTAAAGTGAGTGTAACTCATTCATTTCTTAATGAAATCACTCCATTCTTTTTCCTACTTGCTTGGATAAACTTTGGGTTGAATTCCTAGGTTTCTCCATGGAGAATCCAGACCTGGAAATGTCCCAAAATGTCCACAAACTTTCTGTTTTGTCTAAACTTTTATCAAACTTGTGTTTTAACTTCAACAAACTTGTGTTCTTGTGCTTACAATCAAGCTTATGATTAGTAAAGCCTAACCAAGCTTGTTAACATGAACTAAGGGCTGTTTTAACACCCTAAACTTTCTGTTTTTGAAGAGCATTGAGCTCACAAGTGATGCAAGTTCTTAAACTTGTTCATGTGTGTCCACCAAGGAAGCTTGGGCTATCCTAACTTGAGACCACACATCACTTGATGATTTTTCATCAAGATCCCAAGATAGTTTGCTAGACTTAAAGTGTCACAACCCCACAAAGCCGTTGACGATTGTCCTCGTGTGCTCGTCGGGTTGTTGAATACTTGGCTACTTGGTATCTAGATGACACCTTATCATTCTTGTATAGTATATAGTTCTTGTGCCCTCCTTGTTACCAATGGTAACTTGTGTAGTGGTGAACATAATCCGAGGTTCAAAGTGGATGGTTTAACCTCCCACCTCATACTTGACATACATGACACTAGAGATTACAAAGTGGATGGTTCATCCTCCCACCTCCTACATGATTATAATGATATATATATAACTATATTATAATTCTAAAACCGAAACCTTGATAATGAACTTATAATCACCTATCAAGTTATTAAGTTTAACACAAAAGTATGTACTTCCTTGTCACGATTCTAATAGGCCCCGAACCTATGAAATCACACCCAAACTCGTAAGAGTTACTATAGTGTCAAGAACGAGTGTTACATCTTAGTGAATACTTTCGTATCATAATACTTTATCAAACATATTTTTTTATCATGCTCGAATACTCCTAATCTCCCGTTGAAACTCTATACTCATACGCCTCGTTTCCTCTTGTAGGATAATTCGGCGTCATCCTCGAACCAACGTCTTCACGGGTTGTCAAGTGTAGAAAAGACTTAGCAAAACCGTGAGTACACTCGACCCACTTTGTTTATAACACTTTTCGGGTGTAACATGTTTCCATATACAAAATCACGAACACTTAAACTTTATGAAACACACAAACGATCCCATATACATGAAAGCTTGAATCTTATACTTGATGCTTGTCTTGGATATTCGTATTGCTATACTTTAGTCATTAACTATTTTTAGCCTTCGTTTGACATGCTTAGCGCTATAGGAATTCACGCATCCACCTCCATCGTGTTATTCGTGAGGTCATGTTAAAACATCGTGATTGCGTTAAGGGTTTGATTATTAGTATTGCATGCCTTGATATTGCTCTTGTATAGATTTGGTTGCCATGAGGATTGTTTAAACTTATTCGTATACGTATGCTATGCCTAAACTTGTGTACTCGCCTTTGCTTTCGCATTGACATTATTTTAAAACATGTTACAGGTTGAAGGAGATGATGCTATGAAAACAATATAGCAAGGACTAGATACACACAAATTAGACGTTAGGTTTAATGTCGATGTATCAATTTTGTTATGACTTTGCAAATGTTGTATTGTTCTTTGTTTTGTTACATTGATGTATTTGACAATTCTTATGAAATGAAATATGGTTTAATTGATTATTGTCACTTAATAATGTTGTGAGCAATGAGCAATCTCGTTTTCGTCTCATCCCGATGTTTCCGCCATCGGTTGGGGTGTTACAAATAGGCAGCCCAAGGTTAAACCATCTAATGGGGATTGGAATGCTGCCAAAGCTAAAAGAAAGCAAACTTTGAAACCTAAACAAGTTTCGAAAATTACTAAGGTTGAAAAGCAAATTGTTTTGCCAAAGGCACCTAAGAAATTAGAAAAGCCTAAACAAATTTGGAAAGCAAAACACAAAGCAGCATCATCACCAATCCCTGAAACAAAAGGGGACATGTGTTTACATGAAGTATCTTATGTTGATGCTTTAGGAAATCCCTGGACCACGATGGCCTGAGTACCAATGTCTTAATAATCTCCTTATTTTTCAAGGACAGCCAACGATGAGATGTTGACTTTCCTTGGAATGTTGATAACGGTTATTCCAGATAATTAACGGGTCACATCTCACTGTTGCAAAAGGCTCTATTTTTACACTTGATATGTCTCCTTGGAGAAGATAAGTGTGGTAAGATAAGATCAGTAAAAAGGTACAATTTAAATTTTGCGCGTTAATCTTATTATTGATTAGTCTTAAATCTAATGACAGAACGATTAAGCAAAAACAACAAAATTATTTTTTTTTTCTTTTGTACATACTTTTTCTTTATAAGTAAATTTGCGCATAAGATTCATGCACAAATTTAGGGGGATAGAGAGAGTCATCTGTATATTGGAGAAAATGAGAAAATCCAAACAGAGTTTGTTTCATATTAAGCACTGTTTTAGGGGGATACATGAGAAAAATAGAAAAATCCTAAAACAATGCATATATGGGAAATGAAATAAATGTTCGTGTTAAAGAGTTTGACCAACACATGTAAGTGCTATATTTTAAAAGACTAGGATCTAATGTGATATATCGGTAGGCTTAACGCTCAAAAGATAAAAGATACCAAGTGATATAAACATAACAAACTATGTATCATGTGGGTAACATACCATCGACGTATGATTTTACGGTCTTAAATCTTTCGTTGATAGATAGTCAACGTTTGAGGTTCGGGTCTTTATGCTGTTGATTCATCCGGGGATATCATGGATGTCCTTCTATTGCATCCAGATTATATGCAGACCTAGGCACAATCATGATATCTTAAAAGAGCCAAAAAGAGGCCAACAACCTTAAAGGAAGATAAACTCAAAATAAGAGAATTCTATTAAGCTAAATAGCTATATTCGTACCAAAAGGTATTTGCCTAACCCTCGTTGGACATTCTATTGGTCACTCCGCTGTACGAAAGTACTGACCTGTTTACCAATAGTCCGACGTTATAAATCAAAAAGATGAACTCAGTATACTCACCTATTACGATGAATCATTGTGCTTACCTTGATCGCGGGGTATGTCATGGTATGGGACACACATGTATTATAGTATAATATTACCTTAAGCGTATCATGAAGTTGAAAAATTGAAAGTTGAGCGTTAAAGTTTAAGTGGACAAATATATTGGAAATCATTTAGACCAGTCTGAATAAGTTCATGCTGAAAAATGTTCTTTGGTCTGCCTGAGATCGATTTTGATCCCATTGCAATTGTAATTGTATACTGTAATTGTTGGAATCAGTTTCTACATTTTAGTGTATGTTCTCATATTAAAAAGAAAATAAAAAATTGGAAAATTCAAAAAAAAAAGAAATACAAAAATAGTGTCTTGGTTATTTGTTTAATTAAAAATTATTAACCGTTCTTGAAGATTTGACCGATCATTGAAAGTTGAGAGAAATTTGAATTTTGAAGTCCGAGTACAAGTACTTGGATGTACCAAGTGTTCATATGATACTCTCCCTGTTACATAGAAATGTTTGCTTATGAATTTCTGAGCATGTGCAGATCTTGATTTCAATCAAGTAACATGGGTTGACGAAGAGTGAGATGTTGTTAGTTGCTGTCAAACTTGAAGCATCGTGTCAAAGTGTACAAGAGTCAGAAGAACCAGATACGAGTTATCGTCTGACAGTGAAAGTACGTGTGAAGAAGTACTTGTGAACCAACTTGAAAGAGAAAAGATTGACAAAGAAAAGAGCTGATAAGAATCCTCCTCTCGCATTATCTTCAACAAGATTTTCAAGCAGTTGATCATGATCAAGAAGAACAGAAGATCCAAGTTTAAAAATGAAGACATGAAGTATCTTTCCATAGAGACCTGATAAAGACAGGAGTTTGATAAGACAGCATAAACCTAAGGGGATATTGTAAGGCCATATAATTGAGTGGGTTTACGCTTATCTTTATCAAACACAAATATAAGCTATTGGGCTTAGCTTTCTAGTGGGTTAGATAGTATTCGGATAAGCCATGTGAGCTAATTACTGTTTTGGGCTTGGGTTAGGCCATGTGGGCCAAGTTCTTAATGGACCCTATATAATGTAATGCTTAGTTCATTATTAGGGTTAAGCTTTTGGTGAGACACCAACGAGTGTGAGAATGGTAAATTCATGGTTCTAGTGTTTTAAATCTTGTACTAGACAAAACTGGAGTTTGTGTGCAGGTTATAATAACATTGTTCTTGTTCGTGTCACTTTCATTAGTATTCCGCGCTTTTGATTGTGTTAGTGATATCCGATTGGTGTTTTGGGGACTTACAGAATCGGCTCATCGAACTCTAATCAGAAACCCCTACACCTTAAAGTTAAACCCTAAAACCTAATTCTAGATCGTAAAGCTAAAACCTACTGATAAACCCAATAAGCTACACCCTAAAATCTAAACTATAAGCCCTAAAAGATAAACTCTAAAGGCTAAACCTTAAACACTAAACCATAAAGCTAAACCCTAAATCTAATGTTAAACCCTAAAACTAAAGCTAAAGCTAAATCTAAGGCCTAAATCTAAATATTAAACCCTAAAACTAATAGTAAAGCTAAACCCTAAATATAAACTCTAAAGGTAAACCCTAAAGTTAAGCTTTATTACCCTAAATATATTTGATTAGGGTAAACCCTAAATATAAACTCTAAAGGTAAACCCTAAAGTTAAGCTATATTACCCTAAATATATTTGATTAGGGTTTGCCGAACCGGTTTCAACACCCCTGGAATGAGCTAAACTGAAGTTCGTTTGACTCAGTTTTCTTCATTTCTTAGGGGTGGCAACACTACCCTAAGATACTCTTATCCCCTTCAATCCTGCAGTGCCACATCACTCCTTCCATCCAGTCTCCTAAAACAACTTAATTTGGTGACACTACTATCCTAAAACCTTCTTTTCTTTTTTGTTTTTATTTATAAATAATTTAGTTTTTAAACACACAATTAAAATTAAAATTAGTACATGATGAAAATTAAAACTTAACAATCTAAACACACAATTAAATTAATACATGCCTAAAACTAAAAATGACATACAATTTTTTTGAACGACAAAGAATCTCACGTGTAAACCCACCTTACTTAGGGTTACGTCCAAGGTCGACTCCTCGACTGCCATGAGATTGTGCCCCCTTATGCGCGAGAACTAGATTAAATCCGTAAACCCTCGCCCCTGTCAGGTTCGAACTCGGTATTAAAGCCCCGATTCCTCCCTTCACCCAAGATATCCGTCGAAAATGGCAGAGCAGGAATCGAAGCGGCGTTTTCACTAGGGAAGTCAGGCCTCTTACCATTGAACCAACTTCTCAGGACAAAAAAAAATAACACATAAATAATGATGCATTAAAACACACAATTACATAATAATATTTTAAACATCTAAACAGACAACTACATAAATTAATAACCAAAGAAGGAATTGGGCAAAGAGCAGTCACGGTCACAATCACCCTAGTCCAACCTCTTGTATCGATACCAGAGCTTTCAAATGATGGATAAACCATTTCCTCATTCGAACTTGGTATGTATTCCACCCTGCCGTTAGTTTCGTACCCTTCGGTCGAAATTGGGACTTCTTGTATCAGATTAAGGTTCTTTAGTGTAGGAGTGTTTGCCACCGGAGGATGATGCCCCTCCCCAATTCTTATTCCTGCTAATTGTAGTTGACTAAAGGTATAATCATATACCCAGTTTAACTCTTCCACAATTGAATAGTTAGAATGCCCTGGATGGTAGGATTGAGGGTTTGCACGACGACAGGGTGATCGTCCAAGGTTTGAAGGTAGTGGGTTTGAAGGTGGATGGTTTACACGACGATGGGTTAATCATCGACGATATAAAGGTCCCGTATGTACAAATCGGAAATGGATAACCATCTCCATGATGATTAAATGTGATGAAATTGACTAAAAAACGGAGACAATGAAATGGTTGTACAAAGTGGTAAAATGATAGAGATGGTAAAATGGTTTAACATGATTTTATTTAACTGATTTTTTATTAAATCAAACGGTCTTTTGACCATTAAACGCATTCAAACCATCAGGCTAGTAAACCCCGCGATTGTTACCCGAGTACCCCTACCCGAGTGATCGTCGTCGATGTTACCGATCGGGTAGGGCTACCCGATTTGAATTTGACAAGTGGCCAGGGTCCCCTTAGGTTAAAATCTATTTATTTTTTATCCCACCTCTTACATTTCAATATTTTCATATTTATAAATACATAGAGTGCCCAATATCTTATTATTAGGCTATATGGTTTATGATAACGCCCCTATGGGCTTTATCGCATCACGTAAGCGAGTGGTTTTGTCGTTAACTTTCACAGTGTGGGATAATGCCCTCTTTAATACAATTAATAAAAAAAAGAAAACCATAAAAGAAATGATTTTTTGGTAGGAATCAATGGGTCCCACATGTTGTCTGTCTCCTTTGGCGCTCGTTATCGCGTTGGATAACACCCCCCCCCCCCCAATTGCGCCCCCTATAGCACCCACGAGACGGTGTTTGGGACGCCATAAGGATGATATGACGAGAGGCGCCGTACCACTCAGTCTTATTCGACCACAACTTAAATATTAAAATAGTTCAGGGGCGGACCTAGTGCATGGTAAGGGGCAACGCCCGCTACCGCTTGGCGCTCTGACGGTAGTGTAAATTTTGAAAAAATTTGACGTTTTTTCGATTTCGTTGCCGCTTTTTTTATAAAACGTTACTGCTACGAATAAATACTAGATCCGCCACTAAAATAGTTTAAATCAAGCTATATTCAGTAAGACAAATTATATAATTTATACAATTATTCGTCAAATCAATTCATGTAATAAGTCATCTCATTATCCTTCATACATTTCTTGTTCCACTTACACACCCTAAAATATTTACCAAACGATGTGTAAACTTGTAAACTTTTCTTGCGTTGATTATAAAAGAAAAGACACCACACACATGGTTTTTGATAAAAAAAATGGTAATAGTTATCTAATTTCACGAGCATTGGTTAAAATTTATCATCAACTTGTACCTAGTTAATTGTCGTGTTAAACTCTTCATATCTGTCCTCTCGTAGTCAAGTTTTTAATCAACTTTTTTGTTATCAATAAATTGATCAGAGAGTGTGTATACTTCCACTAATTAATTTAGTTATCACACGTTAATCAAGCATATTATATTTCTATTTTCTTTTTTAAGATGAGGTTGCTTAAGTAGGGATGAGTCATGCATGTGCATTTGGTATTTGGAACCGGTACTGGTATCGAGTCATACCAAAAATATTTTCAACCGATTCGGTACCCATTTTTTTACGTTTTCGATACCGGTTCAGTACGGTACCAAACATTTTAGATACCGGTACACTTTTTGGCGATTAAATCGATACCTATACTCTCGTACCGGTACCACGTTCATCCCTGTAATAAGAAATAAGGATTGATATATGCACTAACGTTTTCATAGCTAATTATGGGTTTAGTTTAAATTGAGATTACTTTTTAATTGTATAAAAAATAGACTTTGTAATTTCATATTTGTTAAATTAGTTTATAATAAGTAGATAATCCTGTGTGTTGCGGCAAAAATTCGGCCAGTATTGGCTTGTTCATTATTGTATCGGTAGTCGCTATAGTAACCGAAAAGCAAAATTAAAAAGCAAATAGTGATATGCCCCAAAAGATATCTATAAATATCGGTACGGTACCAGCACTCGTATAGGTTAAACTCGTGATACGTGGTTACGTTTATTTTTTTTTCAACGTTGCAATATAATTTGTATTTGAAAAAGAGTTGTATTCAAAACAACGGCACGATGACGAACCGAGCCGGTATAGTAATATTTACAATTGAATTTAAATAACCCCAACTTTTACCAATTGGCCGATAACACTCCCAACTTTCGATTTGTACACCAGCACTTCCAACTTTCAACTTATTGGCCGAGAACACTCCCTAACTAACTAAACCCTAACCCAGTTAGCTGATGTCAGCTGTCACGTCATCAAAAAATGCCATGTCGTCTGCCAAATCTGCTGCCACGTCATCACAAATGCCATGTCAACTGCTACATCAGCTGCCACATCATCAAAATATGTCACGTCAGCAAAAATGGCCACATCAGATGCTATGTTAGCAAAAACTAACTGGGTTAGGGTTCAGTTAGTTTGGGAGTGTTATCAGCCATTAAGTTGAAAGTTGGGAGTGCTGGTGTGCAAATCGAAATTTGGAGTGTTATCGGCCAATTGATAAAAGTTGGGGTAATTTAAATCCAATATCCCATGGTTTTATTACACAAAAGTTGTATAATGTAACTCAAAAAATAAAGTTGTGTTTTACATGGACCGAAAATCATCAAAACACAACCAATAATGGTTCCGATAGCACCGATACGATCTTATTGGTCAGTACCGAACCAATTCATCGCCATATCATCAATTCGAATAAAACTCCATTTTAAATAAAACTTTTGATACAAATCTGTTTTAAAGAAAATTTATATCGAAATGTAGAGAAATAAATTTAACGTAACCGCATATTTAGTCTTTATAAAAAGCGAATGAACGAAATTAGTTATATGAAAAAAAAACAATAGGGTTAAAACGTATATTATTTATAGTATAAGGTTTGTAATAAAAACTTACAAAAAAGTTAAAGTTAGTGTTTATGAAAGTTGATAACTGTTATAAACTGTAAAATCTATACTTTAAGGTGTGTAAGTGAAACTAAAAAAAATTAAAGTTACTATTCATAAAATTGACATACAATAGGTTTAAACAATATACAATACAATTATAGGGTTAAGATATAATAGAAAGTTTATTTGGGTAGGTGTTAGGATCTGAGTTTGATTTACTTGTAATTTTTGTTTTGAAGAATGAGAATATGATTGAAAATCAAAGTACATGCAGCGGAATAAACCGAAAACTTTTACTACAAGTAAAGGTCATTTGTTTTCATTATCATCATGCTTTCAAGTATGTAAACTTTGCATGTGATTCACAAACTCCCCATCAGCCTATTATAAAGCTTGATAGTACAGAAAATCGAAGAAGATGATGTCACACCCCGACCCGCAGCGGAATAAAAGTCGGGGCATAATTGGGTTATCACCAAAGGTCATGATATTTATTAAGATGTTTCATATTTATTAAATTCAAATTACAACTTAAATATCCAAAACAAAATTCATACAATTACAAAGAAAAATGAAACTACATAATTATTCCCAAGCATAAACTTGTTTATTCTTCTAGGCCTTCCTAAGTGTTTCATGTCTCAGCTGGATCACCTGTATCATGTGTAAAATGGGGAGATTTTGGGTCAACAAAAGTTGGCGAGTGAACCTTGATAAAACATTTTAACTGATTTCTTGTTTTATTTAATAATGAAAATTCGTGCATTAATCACATGTGAACAAACATATATGTAAACAAACACAAACCACTTTGGATGAGTATATGACATGAGATGATGATGTATTTGAGATCAAGGCTCAATCAAACGGAGCCGATCTAATGAGGCTCCTGATGCTCAACCCGTATCCCACGGGGAACTGATGGGCCTAATGAAATGCGTGCACTGAAATGATGAAATTCAATCTACATACAACTCACACAATAATAGATACACATTTGATCACGGATATGATGTATGCACAAATGTTTAAATAAAATAAAAGGATGGTACGACACATGATACACCCCAAAATATGATTAAAACGGGGAATTGGTAGAGATTCACTCACCGTGGGAGCGTTCTTTGATGATGATGAATGCGCACGAGTTTACGATTCAACCGACGAGGGAAAAACTAACCTAAATAATAACGAAATGATTCGATAAATAAATAAATTTTATTTGAGATTAATGTTTTTAATTAGTGCTCTTAATGAGATTTTTAGATTTATTTTTGTGAGTTTAATGAAATTTTCTAACTTTAAAAACCCTATTTTTAAGTATTTTAAATACATTTTTCAATTAAATAAATAAATAAAAAGAAAATAGTAAATAAAAATTTGGGTTGACTTGTCAGGGTTGACCGGGTCTGACCGGTCAAACTATGTTTATTCTATGCGGTGAGTGTGGTTCGAACTCGGGACCTCTCGTATACGTGCACGCAGCTCTACCAACTGAGCTACGTGTCTAACCTGAAATATTCTTGGTTTTAATTATATTTATATACTAACTGACTCTAACCATATTTAGTCTTTATTAAAAAATGTTATAATATGGCCGAACCGGTTGCAGAGACCCGGAGTCGAACTCGGGACCTTCGGTTCGAGTGCACACAGCCCAACCAGTTGGGCTGTATGTCTAATCTGTTTAACTACTGGATTATATTCCTCTTATGTATATACTGTGATTTGATCTGATTAGGTTTTAAAAATGTTGGTTTTATTTCTGAAAGTCGGTAACGTGTGCGATTCGAACCCGAGACGTGTGTTTTGTATTTGCACACAGTCCATCGTTGGACTGTGTGTCTAACCCGGTTAAATACCCGATTTTCATTACATTAATATACAATTTAAAGTTCGTCTTCTTCATTAAGAAGAATGCAGAACAGTGACCCGACTGTCTTTGCTTATTCGACCAACAACCTTATAATCAATTGAAATGGAATAGGAAAATAAAGATTAAGGAATATGATATACCAAGACGGAGAGTTTTCTTCAGATTTCCGGCAAGTTCGTCGGCTCTGATTTGCGATTTCCGGCTGAATGAACTGTTTTAACAGTTTCGATTATTGTGTTGAGCAATTAGATTATTAATCAAGAGATAGCAAGAAGGTTTAGACAATTATACCGTCTGAAGAACGAATGCGGTTTTCTGATCAGCGATTCCGGCGATATTCCGGCGAAAATGAAAATCTCCGGCGACGAGCTTTGGAAGGAATAAAGCTTCGAAAGAGAGTGCGGTTCTGAGCGAAAGGGTTATAAGATGTTTGAGTGGGTATTTATAAGGAAGAACAGGCTGAATTGGGTTCGAATTTGGGTCATGATTCGCGGTCAAAGGTTTCCAATGGTTATAACTGAAATTGATTGTTAGGCATCGGTTATAACTGATGTCGGAATCAGTTTACGCGTTTCAGTAAAAGGAAAACAGTCACAATTGCGGAAATCTCGGTCTTTCCGGCGACTGCGAGTTTTGGGCGCGCTGATTACCGGTTTTGACTTTCGGGTTTTACTTTAAATGTTATTTGTTTCTGTATTTGACACAAGTGAAGTGTGTGGCGGAGTGGTGTGTTGTGTGTTTGTGTTTGAGGGAGACCCGGGTTCGAGACCCGGCGACTCCATTTTATTTTTTATTCACTTATTATTATTATTTATTAATTTTGGTTTTTAAATTTTAAAATGTTTATTAATTATGTATTATTTAAAATTATCTGAACAATAAATACGCAACGAAAATTTATAACTGAACACTTGGTTATTAAACGAAGCGGGTTTTGAAACCCGTTTTTCGACGAATGTTACAGATGATCGGTGTAAAGATCTTTTTAAGAAAACAAGAATAAATGTTACATTGACACTAGTATTTATACTAACTATCTAACCACTGAGCATCTTTGATGACGTCAGGGTTGATAGTGACATCTAACAATAACCTAACTAACTAGAACCACTGATCCCTAACATCTGTTAGTGCAAAAGCACTGTTACATTGAATTAAAACAACTCTGATGGCAAAGCACTGCTTCCTTTCTTCTGTCAGACCTTGGTAAATGATGTAGCAGACGTATGCATGTATCAGACTTTAGAAGACAGAGTTTAGGCAATCAGCGGTTCTAAGTGTTGATAAAGAGACCAATCCGCGGATAGAGTATTTTAGTTTTATATCATCTGTTCCTTTGTACATGTTTAATCCCAACAGTAGAAATGATAGTAAGTAATCTTATCCATCTATTTAGTAATCAAAGGTTAAGACTAAATGAGTGAAATTGAACCAAAAAGAGGAGACGCGTGAGTTTGTGTAGGGGCATTCTAGTCAATCCAAAACAATAGTTTCTCTCTCCTCCAGTTCCCCTCGTTTTTTAAACGTTAATAACTGTTTCATACGACATTATTTTTCTTAAATTGCACCATAAAACGAGCGTCTTTTATCTTTAAAGCGAGCACACTATTGCTATAGTTTTGAAAAAAAAAAGTTTCGATAACCCAAATCAAAAAAATATTTTTTTTCTAAAACGCAATAGACTGAAAAGATAAAAAAATGTTCTTTCTAAAACCCAATGGACAAAAAACACAAAAGAAAGTGTTTTTTTTTTCTAAAATGCAATGGATCAAACACACAAAACAAAGTGTTCTTTCTGAAACGCATTTGATTAAAACACAAAAGAAAGTGTTCTTTTTAAAACGCAATGAACCAAAAAACACAAAAAAGTGTTTTTTTAAACATAATGGATCAAAAACACAAAACAAAGTGTTCTTTTTAAAACGCAATAGACTAAAAATATAAAAGATAGTGTTTTTCTAAAACGCAATGGAAAAAACATAAAAAAACTAAAACGTAATGGACAAAAAACAAAAAATTGTTTATTCTAAAACGCAATGGATTAAAAAAACAAAAAATGAGGTTTTTAAAAAAACGCAATAGATAAAAACACAAAAAAATGCTGTTTCTAACGCAATGGATTGAAAATACAAAAAAAGTGTTTTTTCATTCCTTTGTAAAAACGTAATAACTCAATTCAAAAACCCAAATCGTAAAAATGTAATTCAAAATTTTCTTACATAGATCGAAGTTGATTTCTTCAGATTTCTTCAATGATTGACAAAATTTGAATGCTAGAAACACTTGTCAACGATTTAATCGAACGAATCCAGTGATTCGCTTCAAAATCACAAGAAAAAAATGAAATATTGTATGAAATTAAACTAGGTTTCTTCGGAAGAACACATTGATTGGGTTTTTGAATCATTGACTGATGATGGAAATCACTATATAATGTAGTGACTATTGAGATAGAAAGTGAAGAATATGTTGCAGATGGTGGGTTTTGAAGTTATAGGGAAAGAAGAATGGAGAACGTTGGATAAAATCGACTAAAATACCCATCCCCTTTGTTTTTAAATTTTGTCACATGCCGTAACTTTATTACTTTCTATCCTATTAGCCAAACTAAACTTCCTATTTGATCCTTTTCCTGTATAATTTTTAAATCTTGAACAAATATTTCTTGAGAATGAGTGTTAAATATCATGGGTTCTGTTTCAAAGTTTTATGAGGTCCATATCAAAATTTCATAAGAGTCAGTATCAAAGTTTTTTTTATGGGTTGCTTGATATTAAATTGCATATCACTTAGAAAAAGATAAAGTTGATGGGGGTACCCCTGTTGCATGCACAACATATACAATATGTTGCATGGGGATCTCTTTATTGTGATTTGACTTGAGATTGCAACTTGATGGTTAGTAGAGCATTTACGCAACATGCATCTCCTACACCAATTTAGAATGGTGGTAAAGAATTTGACGTAGGAGATGCACACATGACACATTGGTTTCCTGTTGTTCAAAACATTCTTCCTCATATCAATCATCCCTTCCTACTCCTTTTCATTTAACAAATGATGTATTATAACTATGGATTTTCTTTAAAGCTTTTTTTAAAGAAGTAAACTAAGTTTTCAATTTGTTATATAATTAATACTTAGCAATAGAAAATAATAGTAGTTAAAAGAAATAATAATAGTAATGCTAATAATAAGACTTGTTATTAAAAAAAACAACATATTTCCTTATTTTTTATGAAAGAATATTCATCTAATTTTCATATATTAAAGTCTCTAAAACATTAAAAGTCTCTCAATCTATCAAAATCCCTAAGCATTTATATCCAATCTAATTTTCATATATTAAAGTCTCTAAAACATTAAAAGTCTCTTAATCTATTGCTATATCAAAATCCCTAAGCATTTATGAAATGTATTTACTAGTGAATAAAAACAAAATAGAATAATGACTTGTTATCCTTATGGCTGGGTTTATTAGCACCCCAATCTATCCGTTCACTTTGTCTGACTTGTTATCCTTATGGCTCAGATTGTATAACTTTAGACATCAGATTGACAGAGTTAGTGATTGTCTAACGACTTGTTTTACACAGATCGTATAGGGCTATACGATCCATATAATGACCAGCTATTTTTTAAGTTTAAAGTTTGGTATTTTGGGTGTGGTTGTTTTTGGTTATTTTCGTTTTTATGTGTTTTATATTTTTATCGTGATGTATCATATTATATCGTCTCGTATTTGTATCGTATCGTATTATATTGTATCGTATAATATTTGGATTTTGTATTATATTTTATCGTGACGTATCATATCGTATTTGTATTTTGTATTTTTATTATATTTTATGTTGACGTGTTGTATGGTTTCTTGACGGACAGAACCGTATTGTGACGTACCGAACCGTATCGTGACGTGTCATATCGTATTATACATTATACGTAACCAACCAACCAATCAAAATATTGTAAATAAACATTATAGATATAAATAAAATGGAACTGCAAATTTAACTATATAATAAGTTCGTTTATACATGACATAATCCAAAATACATAAAAGTCATAATACAAAAAAGGACAACAAACTATGCTAAACCGTCCGATCCGAATCCTAAGTGGTGCCTTTGTTATTTTAGGGTTAACATATGCTTCGTTTAGATAGAAAAAAAGATGCAGCGAAAAAGAAGAGGAGGGCCGATCGAGAAAAGCGTGTGGCAATGGTGAAGAAATCGTAGGATCAGATATACGGGCAGGTATGCATGAAGAAAACATGTGTACGAGGATGCATGGAATGGGAAGTGAGAAAATTAGAAGCCACGCGTCTCAAAGTTTGTACCTCACACACAAAGAGCTGTAATCCGCATAAAATAGTTGTACAACTTGCTATGTAAAGAGTACTTCACTGTAGATCAAGTTGTTGGTTGTTAGTATATATAAATTTCACGTCTCAAGCTAACTTTTGTTATTCCCTCTATGCCGTTCATTGTTAAACTCCAACAAGCGCGAAATCCGTTGCTTCTTGCTTTCGAGCCCAAGCCTACGTTTGCTTAGTAAGGTTGCTTCTTTTATATCTCCTCAAAAAAGTAAAGGCGCGTTAGCGCTTTTTATTTATTTTCTTTTTCAATAAGGGGCGGAGCTTGAAGAAGCGAGTCTATCAGAGAAAAAAGTGCTAGTTGTAGCGCGCTAGCGCACATTTGACTAAAAACATGGAAAGTCAAGCCTCTGGGCAACGAGTGGGAGGGAGCCTTGACTTGAAGCATTGTACAAGTGCTTAAGGCTCCTTCGGGCCATGGGCACAACTATCATATAAGGCAAGGCTTGGAAGCAAGCTACCAGCGCCTATCGGCGGGAACTGGGCTTGTCTTGGTTAGTAGTGCCTTTGTTATTTTAGGGTTAACATATGCTTCGTTTCGATAGAAAAAAAGATGCAGCGAAAAAGAAGAGGAGGGCCGATCGAGAAAAGCGTGTGGCAATGGTGAAGAAATCGTAGGATCAGATATACGGGCAGGTATGCATGAAGAAAACATGTGTACGAGGATGCATGGAATGGGAAGTGAGAAAATTAGAAGCCACGCGTCTCAAAGTTTGTACCTCACACACAAAGAGCTGTAATCCGCATAAAATAGTTGTACAACTTGCTATGTAAAGAGTACTTCACTGTAGATCAAGTTGTTGGTTGTTAGTATATATAAATATAAATATAAATATAAATATGAATATAAATAGGGTTAGGGTAAAATGAAAATCTATACGAGTTGTGAGAACTTAGAGAACTCGGCCTTATGAAAGTTTTTTTCCAATTTTTTTTTACCAAAAATCTTAAAAAAAAAATTTCAACTTTTTCAAAAAAAAAAAACTTGTTTTTTTTTCATTTACGACAGTTGTAAATGCTGTAATAAGGGATGTCATGCTTATGCTATCACTTTTTTGCAGCTGCTGTAAGGAGCCGAAAAACATCACTTCGAATTTTTATTTTATTTTTTTTACGGCGGTCTTTTCTAACATTTTAATCTAGCTAGGTGTGTGAAAAAAATCAGGGCAAAACTCGCACGACAAGGCCGAGTTCTCTATGTTTTCACATCTCAAAGGGGTTTTCCGTTATCCTAATCCTATATAAATAAATATAAAATATAAATGGTAGAACGCTTGATTACTCCGAAAAATATCACATGAAATTTTAATTCAGTAAACAGATGTTTACTATAAATTTTAGAAACTTTATTATAAAAATAAATACAAGTTTCTTCTGTTTCTTGAGTTTATGTAAGGTTATTGTTTAGATTATGTAAGATTCTTGAGTTTACGTAAGTTTATTGTTTCGATTATGTAAGAAAAGGTCGTGTGTGAACATACGTCTTTACACATAATTATTGTTATCTTTTTAAATTTTATCTTTTTAAAATATTTGCGTTAATGTATATATAAAATGATCGAATTATTCTTCTGGTTAATAGAAAAGACAGATGAAGTTAACTCACTTGGCTAAAATGACAATGATGAAACCTTTTTAGACACACAAGCGAAAAATGAAACATTTGAACTAAATTAGTAAAATGGTCCAAATCACAGGTTCTAAAAATGACGTTTAACTCTAGAGAAAAAGCCTTTAATAAAAAAATACAAAACAAAATAAATTTCGAGATATACACATATGAAAGTATATTATTTTTTTATAGAAACTTTGTGTATATATAATAATAATAATAATAATAATAATAATAATATTTGATATCTGAAACTAAGCAAAGTGTCTCTTGGCAGTTGCCACAATACTTAATACGGATACCGTCAGGGGCGGAACTATAATGTAAGGAGTCGTAGCACAGGCTACGACTCAACCCAATATACGTAATGCATTTTTTCTTTTTTATACAAAAGCTAAAAAATACAAGGATACCCCTAATCAAAAAATATGATACTTGGTATTACTAAAATCCTATTTTTTTATAACCTCAAACATTTTACAACCCGAAAACTTAATAATTAAGCCTAAATGATAAAATAAGCCCAAATTTTAACAATAATAGAATTGAAAGTAGTGGTTAGGGCAAAATGAAAACTCATACGAGTTGTGAGAACTTAGAGAACTCGGCCTTACGGAATGCTTTTTCAAATTTTTTTTATCAAAATCCTAAAAAAAATCACCTTTTCCAAAAAAAAATACTTGTTTATTTTTTCATTTACGGCTATCGTAAATGCTGAAAAAGATGATGTCATGCTTATGTCATCACATTTTTACAGCCACTGTAAGGGGGCGAAAAACACCACTCAGATTTTTATTTTTATTTTTTACGGCAGTCTTTTCTAACATTTTAATCTAAGGGTGCGAAAAAATGGGGTCGAAAATCGCACCGAAAGGCAGAGTTCTCAAAGTTCTCACAATTCGTAAGGGTTTTCCCTTGAAAGTAGACCCTAAATACAATTGATAAAGTTAGTCTAAGACCCAAACAATAATATATTAATAAGTATTTGTTTTGCTTTATTTATTATTGTATGATTGCACGGTAAAAAAAATTTCAGGATATCCATAAATTAATGGGCTAGCTCCACCACTGGATACCGTATCTTTATCTTAAGAAAGCAAATTCCAAGGTGATCAAGTTGGCTACATAAAATTTTGATATAAAGTACGGAGTATGTGACAATAAACCAACAATAATTAGATACTATCTTTTGGAATTTACTTTCCAAGCAACTTCAGTTAATTACAACACAGAGTCAAGTACTCAACACATTTGACCACTTCCCTTCTGTTAATATCTCCACTCTATATATAGCCTCACATAGTATCAACCATCTCAACCACACAAAAACCACAAAACCCATTTGGTCCAACATGCCTCTTAAGGAAGAACCAAGATCACCTTTGCAGCCACCAACACATGGAAATTTAGTCACGATCCTCAGCATCGACGGTGGTGGAGTACGTGGAATCATTCCGAGCGTGATCCTTGACTTTCTCGAACATGAACTACAGGTACAACTTACGAGTATGGTTAGATACAAAGATTTTTTTTCATTCTTCAAGTATCAATTTAAAGACTTTTTGCAACATGACAGGAACTAGATGGCGAGGACGCAAGACTTGCAGACTATTTTGATGTAATTGCTGGACAAGCACAGGTGGTCTTGTGACGGCTATGTTAACTGCTCCGAATGAAGAGGGCCGTCCAATTTTTGCGGCTAAGGATGTTAAAAGTTTTTATCTTGAGCATTGTCATAAAATCTTTCCACACGATGGGTATGCATGATTAGTCCATTTTTGACAATTAAATGTGTCTATTCACTGACGTCTTAAATCTCAAACTTTTGCACAAAATGTAGCAATCCATTGGCTCATGCCACAAAAGTGATCAAAGCTTTATCGGGACCGCAATATGATGGTGAACACCTACGCATGATTATTCAAGAAAAACTACAAGAAAAACGACTCCACGAAGCATTAACAAATATTGTGATTCCGACATTTGACATCAAACATCTGCAGTCAACGATCTTCTCAAGTTACCAGGTATCAATTCCAGCTAAGTATCTATTCCAGCAAACAAAAACAAACGTACCCAGTAGATAGGGTCTGGGGAGGTTGAGATGATCAGGCAAACCTTACTCAGCTTACTTTCTTTTTTTGTTATTAAAAAAACAATACAGATAAACATAAAGGGAAGTTAATTACTAATTATTTCTTCATAAACATATGTAAGTACTAATATTTGTGTTTGTTTGATAAGTTAAAGAAGCACCCAAGCCTTGATGCCAAGTTATCAGATATATGCATTGGAACATCAGCAGCACCAACTTATCTTCCCTCTCATTCGTTCCAAACCGAAGATTCTGATGGAAACTTACTTAAAGAATTTAATCTTATTGATGGTGGAGTGGCCGCCAACAATCCGGTAAGCCTTGTATCACACATCTTATAAAAATAAATGGATACGTGACTGTAAATGATTATTACATGAATTTGACATTGGATGTAACATCCGACCTCTCTTACCAAATTATTGAATTACTAATCTATGTGGTCCGTTTATGTTGAACTAATTATATATCTTTTTTGTAGACCTTGGTTGCAATAAGTGAAGTAACTAAAGAAATAATCACAGGAAACCCCAGCTTCTTTCCGATAAAGCCAATGGACTATGGCCGGTTTCTGGTTCTATCATTGGGGACAGGATCTCCGGAATTTCAAGAGAAGTACGATGCTGCAAAGTCGTCTAGTTGGGGCGTTTTGGGCTGGTTGGCTGGTGGTGGCTCGACTCCGTTGGTGGATGTTTTTAGTCACGCTAGCAGTGACATGGTTGACTACCATATATCTACCGTCTTCCAAGCCCTTCATTCACAAGAATATTATCTTCGAATTCAGGTATTTGTAGATTTTGTTTCTAAAGATTTATTCAAACTTGTTCAAACTATGCTAATTGTAAGAGCCTAAATCATGACAAATTCTACCAAAACTGACTGTTTCTGTTTGTGAAACATTCTATCTACAATTACGGTTAAAGGGTTGTTTTGGGAGCCATGCATAAGATACACACATGGTTTAGTTTCGTAATGATTTACTTTCTAATAAAACGAAGTTATTGTACTTCTTTCTACCATAGATAAAAAAAACAACCTAAGTTGACACATAATTGAAGCAAAAGAACAAAATAAAACACATTTATGTAACAGAAAGTAATAATTTAGGTCGATTCACGGGGTGGTATGTTTTAAGTTTAACCCAGATCACCGTAACTTCCAACTGATCAAAACTTATCTATGTTTTAAGTTGAACCCAGATCGTGTCCTTTTGTTCTTCTATGTCACCGTAACTTCCAATTACTCAAAAGTTATGTATGTTTAAAGTTGAACCCATATCGTATCCCCTTGTTCCTATATAATTGTTACATCGTATCAAAATTGATTCGAACCAAACAAGACTATAATTAATAAAACATAATAACCTTGTACTTGCAGGATGACACTTTGAGTGGTGACTTAGCATCCATGGATTTGGCCACCCAAGAAAACTTGCAGAATCTTGTGAACGTGGGTGAGAAGTTGTTAAAAAAACCAGTGACCCGGGTAAATTTAGGGACGGGCATATGCGAACCTTATCATCACGCTACCAACGAGATGGCTCTAAAAAAGTATATTTACTTTTTGTTTAGATTGTTGTAAGCATAATTTTCTTAAAATTAGAAGCGTTAATTAATGTATTTAATTTCTATAGGTTTGCGACTATACTCCACAAAGAGAAAATAGTCCGAAAACTCAGATCGCCAAATACTAATAGACGACATTTTAATCAAGGAAAGCCAACCAATGATCCAACTACACTTCCACAAACAATGCCAATACTCACCAAGACGATTCATCTCTCTTTGCCAGATTTACAAGAGCTCAACCCAAACTAAGATTTCAAAACCATAGTGTTTGGCTAAATAAAAAAAAGTATGATAGCATTTAGCTACTAGATTGATGTAATATGTTTGTACTCTAGACGTTAGACATTTGCAGTTTGGTTACGTATATGTTATATTCTTATTTATCATGTTTTTATATATTGATTATACAATATAATATATGTTTCTAAAATAACTACGTTATTAAAAGGACCTATATATAAACCCAAGATTGATTTTTAGTTGATATCATATGATTTTTAGTTATATTCATATTTACGTATTTGTGTTACATGGATACTAAATAAGTTCTTTTAGTTTATGCAAATATGAAACAAATTCTTTTATTTTATTCATTCACATGATAACGTGTATAAAAATTTAAATTCATAAAGAAAAAAGGAAGAAGAGAAAAAAAAAAGATTACACCAGAAAATAATCATTATCGATTGCTAGGGTCACCTTCTAGACTCTTTCTTTTAACAATGAAAACCAAAAAAGATAAGAAATAAAGTGGAGGTTACCGACAATATTTATAAAATCTCTTATCAAAAGTGTTTCAGCATAGTGGCGTGAAAGTGTCTAAAGTGGTGTCCCTGAGTCCCTTTGTATGAGGTTGAGGGTCTGAGTCCCGTAGTAGACATCAATATAGAATTAGAAGTACGGTTATGTTGATATCAAAAGAATGAGGACCACATCTGCAGACATTTGTAGCAGAAATGGTGGACTAAACCTCTGAAATATGCAAGAAGAAGACTGTTTGTTTTTTAACTTCTGCAAACTGCTGAAATAAACTGAAATATAAATATTTATTAAATTTAAAAGAGTTTTTCAACATTCAAACTTAAATAATAGTTTCTCTCCCATTTCTATTATTCAACAAACAAGCAATTGACATACTAGGCGCGAACCAATCAAGCATAATCAAACGTTTTAAAGCAACAACACAATAGGCATGCCAAAAAATTTATCACAATGAACATCTGAATTCCATAATAGAACATCTAATCATAACAAACAAAAAACTCTAATCAATAATAGAACATCTAATCATAACAAACAAAAAACTCTAATCAAACACTTTATCATAATGAAACATCTATATTCCATAACAAACACAAAAAAATAACATAATCATAAGCAAAAATCATAATATAAACACCAAAAATTTCATTATAACATAATCATAAGAAAAAATTAACATAATCATAACAAAATATTAACATAATCATAAGCAAAACTTAAGATAATCATAAGCAAAAATCAGAAGAAACACACCAAAAAATTAACATAATCAAAAATAAAAATATTTTTATGAGCTAACATTTAAAAAAATAAACAATTCATAAAGATAAATGTACATACATGTGGTTACAGTCGGCTGAATGAAGGGGGCAGGGAGGTGGCAGCGGGGCGGGGAGGAGGAGGACGGAAAGAGGGGATCGCAGCGCCGACGGGGAGGAAAGAGGAGGGCGGCGGCTGAGGAGGAGGACGGAAGAGGGGGATCGCAGAGCCGACGGGGAGGAAAGAGGAGGGCGGCGGCTGAGGAGGAGGAGGATGGAGAAGGGAGGTGGCAGCGACAGCGTGGAGGAGGAGGCGGCGGCGGTGAGGAGGGAGGCAATGGTAGCGGCTGGGGTGGAGAAGAGGTGGTGAAGGAGATGGAGAAGGAGCTCTAGGTTTTTTTATGCGTGTTTGTGATATGTGGAAAAAAAAAAGACAAGAAGAGGTAAGAAGAGCTTGACCCAGGTCTCCCTCAAAAAAAGGACGCACAAATCTTTTTTAATGAAACGTCTTCGATAAAACAAACAGTCTTGTGCGTTTCATTCATTTCAGACATTACATCATCATAGGCTTGTTTGTTCCCTATTACCTATAAGCGGAACCTGACGTTGCCAACCATACGAGGTCAACTCTGTTTGATTGAGCTTAGACCTTGCAGCACACCATAATACTTTGCAACACACATACATTCATTTGAATCATTACAGTTGATTTGTTTATTGTTTGAGGTTGTTTTATGAGGTTTGACATATGACATACCACATGTTTACTTACATTAGTTAACGTACGTTTTCTCAATACACAAACTAGATATATTATTTTCCTAATCACAATAAGGTTCACTCACCAACCTTTGTTGACCCAAAAACTACTTTTACACATGATACAGGTGAATAGGTATGAAGAGAAGATTGTTATGAGCCTTAGTTAACAAGAAACAGATTAATGGAATTTAATTGTTATGAACAATGTCTCATATGTAATTGTTTATATTAATGACTATCTAAAACATGTAATAGAAAGTCATAAGCTTTGGATCTACCAATCATGCCCCGATCACCTATTCCGCGGCGGGTCGAGGTGTGACAATATTGAGCAGCAATATGTCTGAGGGGGAGTGTTATAAATAATAATAATAATAATAACCAGTGCATACATAATTACCCCCATTATTCATACTTGAGAGTTTCGGTTACATTTAGTGTTGTTTATATATAAGATATATGTAATGGTATTTCTTTATGATCTACTCTAGCGTTTAGAAATTGGTTAATAGGTAAAGATACATGTACTTGAAGACCCGCCCAAGATATAGACCCAAGTACTAGTAGCCCGCTAAATGGTGATTTAACATAGATTCTACATCTTGAAACCAAGCTAATTTTGGAGCAACTTTATGAGTATGAAACCAACCAGCAAAAAGCATTAACGTTGCAAAGATCAATGCACCAATTGCGGTACAATAGAGTTGTAATTCGCTAGTTATTTGTATTCTTCGCCAAATCTGAAAAAGCCCAGAGGTTATTTGTATTCCTCAGAAGCCCCCCACCCAAATCACCATTCAATATTTCTTGGCCCACTATCGGCGAAACCACCTGGACACTAGGCCCAATGCGAGTCGGATCGCTTAGCCATGCTTCATAATTGGAAAAAAGAGCACCGTGGAAATACATGCCACTCAGCCAAAGGAAGATGATGGAGAGTTGACCGAAATGTGCACTAAATACTTTTTGAGAGATCTCATCCAAATCACTGGTATGACTATCGAAATCATGAGCATCAACATGTAGGTTCCAGATCCAAGTGGTAGTTTCTGGTTTCTCTCTATTCTCATTCTTATTTTTCACAAGCACATTTATTTATATTTGTCGAAAGCATTGTCCTAATACAATAAAATATGAGCCCTATTTATTAGTACAAACCGGAATTTATTGTAAGAGAACCATGTTCTTTAATACAAACATACATCTATTACATTTCAATATTTTTATATTTATAAATACATATAGTGTCAATGGGTAGGGTTCAAAAGTAAACCATATTGATTTTGTGAATAAAATGAATAAATCTTGTCCATTGATTTAGAAGATCTTGAAACTTATATTAATGATAGTTTTCTAATTATCTATGTGTAGAAAATAAATATATAAGGTATAAGGGTAAATTGTTAACTAATTTTCTTTCCAATTAAATATTTAATTACATTCTCTTTCTTCATTTCTCTCACTCATTAACTAATTTATTAATTTAAAAATATACACGGTTACTATTCAGCCAAACTGTTGTATATACATACGTACATTCGTTTTTATACACATGCGTACATATGTAATCCGAATAGTACATATTGTACTTTGAGTATTCAACACAAGTACATGTATGTATAAACCATTTATTAGATCTGTTTGTGTATGTATACATAGGTATATATATTCGTTTTATACACATAGGTACACATGTAAATTAAAAAAAATACATATATGTATACAATATGTATTGAACAAAACTTGAAATTTTTTTTTATGAAAAAGACACATTATTACATATAATCATCTTCATACTCGATGTCATCGTGGTACTCTTGTCCCAATTGCCCATTGGTTCTTTGTCCATTTAAAATAAACATAAATTGTTGTTATGATAATTTATTTACTATAGTCACATCACTTAATTTTTTTTGTTACAAGGAGAACATAATTTCTAAAGAGACTTTGAATGAAAATAAGCTATGGTCACGAATTAAATTGTAGCAGTTATTTACTATTGGAGTATATGCGCTATATCACAGACAAGTTATAAAATTAATATCTAATTTTATGGATGAAATGAGATTTAAATAATTCCTAAATTAGAGGTTGTCAAGTTGATTTAATTACTTTTTTAATAAATAAATGAAAATGAAAAAGTAAAACAAGTTGACTTAATTAACCTTTTTAATAAATAAATAAATAAATAAAAATGAAAAAGTAAAACAAGATGAGTGGCTAGGATTTAGGATTTGTTCATTTTGTTCACAACAGGTTCATATTTGACCTCAACCCTGTCAAGTATGAAATATCTTATTATAAATAGGGTTTTATTCGAACCCAAATTAAATATTCAAATAGTTTTTAGGTCTTTTAAATCAAGTTATATTTAGTAGAACATATTCTAGAATATATACAATTATATGTCAAATCAATTTATGTAATAAGTCTTATTATCATCCTCATACATTTCTTGTTCCATTTGCATAACCTCAAGTATTTACCAAACGATGTGTAAACTTGTAAACTTTTCTTGCGTTGATTATAGAAGAAAAGACATCACACACATGGTAACAGTTATCTGATTTCACTAACATTGGTTAAACTTTATCATCAACTTGTACCTTGTTACTTGTCATGTTAACCTCTTCATATCCTCTCGTAGTCAAGTTTTCAATCAGCTTTCTTTGTTAATTGTAATCATAAAATTGATCCAATAGTGTGTATACTTCACTAATTAAGTTATCACACGTTATTATATCAACAAAACATATTATACATTTGTAGATTTTTTTTTATAAACGAGGTTGTTTAACGTGTGTCCTAAACACACATAACAAGGATTAATAAGTACACAAAGTTTTAGTAGGGTTTACATTCATAGTTTATCAACTCTTTTTTTTTCCTTTTAACCTTTAACTTTATTTCAGAATATCTATATTTTAAACTTGGAATAAAATTGATGTGTTATAAAGACCCTTAAAACTTAACATTGAAAATAGTTACAGTTCATAAAGTTTTTATATCATAAAGTTCAGTATATTAATTTTTTTATTACAATTTGCTCAAATTGCATGTATGTCCTACACCATTTTAAAATGGTGGTGAAGAATTTGACGCAGAAGAATGCATATACTCCACTAGATGGTGATACAACACCAAAAGACACGTTTTAAACAGTGATCGAAGTTTTTAAAAGTCGACTTTGTTTTGTCAAACTCATTGATCCAAATGACCATTTTAGTAAATTTCTCAGTCTATTGTCACATACCATAATTTTTTGTTGTTTAAAACAATACTTTTCCTCGTCTCAATCATCCCTTCCTACTCCTTTTCATTCCTTCTTTCCATTAGGCTGGACAGGGTGAAAGAAAGAGCAAGCAAAGTGGGAGTCGCTTTGAACGAGGGAGTTTTTTTTATCGATAGTTTCAAGAGTGATTACTTATATAGAATACGTGTACTGTACAATTGAGTTTAACGTACGAGCGTCCGCAATGTAGATTCCGCATGTTATAATCATCTCAAAGTAAAACCCGCATGTTGAAACAACCGAAAAACCGTGTGTTATTTGTTCCAGAAGCCACATGTTATTGTTTTCCAAATCCGCATGTTATGTTTTTTTCCAAATCCGCATGTTATACAAATCACGCCTGAACCAAATCCGCATGTTATAACACTAAATCCGCATAATTCTCTAAGCGTACGCTTCGTACGTTAAGGGCAATTGTACAATAACCGGCCTCTACTTATATAAATATAAAATGTATATCATTTCCTAAAATATATATTTTTAAATGTTCGTTTTGATAGTAATATATAGAGTTAGGCAGTATTAACGAGAACAAACTTGTACATCACGATCCGTTTAGTAGGAAAAGGTACCTATGACTGTCGTGCAATAGAAATAAAACATGGCTATTTCCATGAGCGTTGAATTGTAGTCGTGTTGTTTGGTCTTCAATTGAATTTCTTTTGTTGTTTCAGATTAAATAGATTGATATTATATTTACCGTGTCCTAATAATAAGATTATAATTAAACCTAAAACTACCACATAAAATACAATATATTATTTCTTAAGAACGTGTGTATATAAAGTACTATTATATATGATATATGAAACTGGGTAAAGTGTATCTTGCCACAATACTTAATATGGATACCGTTATGCAGCCTTTATCTAAGAAAACAACTTCCAAAGGTGATCAAGTTGGCTACGTAAAATTTTCACAATAAAATATATTTGATTTAACATGTGTGACACTAAACCTACAATAATTGAATACTAATATTATCTTTTGAAATTAACTTTCCAAGCAACTACTGTTGTTGCAACAAAGAGTCAACATTTGACCCTTTCACTTTTCCAGAAAAGTTTGAAACGTCTTTTAGCTATGAATCTTCCAACAAATAATATGCAACAAATTTCCACTCTATATATACCCTCACATAGTATAGACCATCTCATCCACACAAAAACCACAAAATCCATTTGATCCAACATGTCTTTTAAGGAAGAACCAAGATCACCTTTGCAACCACCAACATATGGAAATCTAATCACAATCCTTAGCATCGACGGTGGTGGGGTACGAGGAATCATTCCGAGTGTGATCCTTGACTTTCTCGAACGTGAACTACAGGTACAACTTAAAAGTTTGGTTAGATACAAGGTTTTTTGTTTTCATTCTTCAAGTATCAATTTAAAGACTTCTTGAAACCTAACAGCGATTGGATGGTGAGAAAGCAAGACTAGCAGACTATTTTGATGTAATAGCTGGAACAAGCACAGGCGGTCTTGTGACGGCTATGTTAACTACCCCAGACGAAGAGGGCCTTCCAATTTTTGAAGCTAAGGATGTTAAAAGTTTTTATCTTGAACATTGTCCTAAAATCTTCCCACATGATGGGTATGTATAATTAGTCAATATGTGACAACTTTGTGTGGTCGATTAATTGTTTATATCTATAGCGTCTTAACTTTTGCATGATATGTAGCAATCCATTGGCTCCAGCAACAAAGGCGATCAAAGCTTTATCCGGACCACAATATGATGGTGAACACCTACACAAGGTCATTCATGAAAAACTACAAGAAAAGCGACTCCACGAAGCATTAACAAATATTGTGATTCCAACGTTTGACATCAAACGTCTGCAGCCAACGATCTTCTCAAGCTACCAGGTATTTATTTAGTGACGAACTTAAGGTTTTTTCATGGGTGACGACCTTTTTTAGGGCTCAATTGTCTTATGTTTATCTCTAGATTTTAGATTTTTTGGTATGGGTCATGTCACACATAGGAAAAAGGTAAAGCCAAACCAAATTTCAAATACATAATAAACTTTGTGAGTCGTGATTATAGAATACATAATAAAATTACAATATTCTTACATGTGCTCCCTACGAATTTGTATTTTTTTTTAAAACTGAGCCGTTACGTCATCTACAGAAAATTCCTAAACAACCGGCATTTTGATATAACAAATACAACCATTACTCAAATTTTCACCATTAACCTGATTACGCAAATAGGATTTTAGGTACTTTATTGCACTTGATCCCATCAAATTAGCGTGCTTTAGATGTAATAAATGTTGTAATTCACGAATGGAAAGTTATATTTTAGTTATATCTTCATAAACATTTGATTGTTGTAAGTACTAATATTTGTGTTTGTTTGATCAGTTAAAGAAGCACCCGAGCCTTGATGCCAAGTTATCAGATATATGCATTGGAACATCAGCAGCACCAACTTATCTTCCTTCTCATTCATTCCAAACCGAAGATTCTGAAGGAAAGTTACTTAAAGAATTCAATCTTATCGATGGTGGAGTGGCTGCCAACAATCCGGTATGCTTTATATCTTAATATCGTGATACAATATACAAAAAAAATTATATTGATCACACTTATGCCGGTATGCCTTTTAGAATGTATCACACACATTAGCAATACAAAATCAATACATGTTTGTAAATGAGCATCACAAGAAACTTATGCGATACACCATATAAAACATAAATTATATGCTGGCATTATAAGTGTAACGTCTGGCCCCTCATACCGCATTATTGAATTACTTATACTGAACTAATTATATCTTTTGTAGACTTTGGTTGCAATAAGTGAAGTAACTAAAGAAATAACCACAGGAAGCCCCAACTTTTTCCCAATAAAACCAATGGACTATGGCCGATTTTTGGTTCTATCATTAGGGACGGGATCCCCCGAATTTCAAGAGAAGTACGATGCTACAAAGTCGTCTAGTTGGGGTGTTTTGGGTTGGTTGGCTGGTGGTGGCTCGACTCCGCTGGTGGATGTTTTCAGTCAAGCTAGTAGTGACATGGTTGACTACCATATATCTACCGTCTTTCAAGCCCTTCATTCACAAGAAAACTATCTTCGAATTCAGGTATATGTTCATTTTGTTTCTACTGATTTATTCAAACTTTTTCTAACTATGCTACTGTGATAAGATTAAAGTTATAAGAGCCTAAATCAAGATAAAGTTTACATAACTAACTGTTTCTTGAAAATTCTATCTCACACTTACATTAAAAAGGTTGTAGCTGTATTATATTCACAGATCTTTTCTTCCATAATAAAAAAACAAAACCAACATAATTTGATGCATAATTAAATTAGGGACAAGTCTTCAAAGTCTGAACTAGGCTTGAGATGAAGAAGTTTGGTGTCAAGAGTTGGGTAAATTGCCTAGCTATGGTGGATTATCAATGCTCCGACTTGTTAATATTAGCAATATCACCGTAGCTTTCAACTAATCAAAAGTTGTGTATGTTTTAAGTTGAACCCATATCGTGTTTTTTTGTTCTTCTTTAATTGTTACAAGTAACTGCATAACACTCTTTTAACTCTTGAATAACATCATATTAAAATTGATTCGGGTCAAAGCATAGTAACTTTGTAACTTGCAGGATGACACTTTAAGTGGCGACTTAGCTTCCATGGATTTGGCTACCGAAGAAAACTTGCAGAATCTAGTGAACGTGGGCGAGGAGTTGTTAAAAAAACCAGTGACCCGGGTGAATTTAGCCACGGGCATATGCGAACCCTATCATCACACTACCAACGAGATGGCTCTAAAGAAGTATATTTACTTTTTGTTTCGATTGTTATCAAGATAGTTTTCTTAAAAATAAGAAGTATTAATGTATTTAATTACTATAGGTTTGCGGCAATACTCCACAAGGAGAAGATTGTCCGAGAAGTCAGATCGCCAAATACTAATAGAGGACGGGTTTATCAAGGAAAGCCAACCAAAGATCCAACAACACTTCCACAAACAATGCCAATACTCTCCAACACGATTCACCAATCTTTGCCAGATTTACATGAGCTCAACCCGAACTAAGATTTCAAAATCCATAGTGTTTGGCTAAACAACGATAGCCTTTAGCTACTAGATTTATGTAATAGGTTTGTACTTTTGACATTAAATAGTTTGGTTACGTATTTATAATTTGTTATATTCTTATTAATCATGTTTTTATTTGTAATTTGTTATATTCTTATTTATCATGTTTTTATATTTTGAATACTAAATAAGTGCTTTTAGTTTATGCAAATATGAAACAAATTCTTTTATTTTTGATAACGAGCATAAAAATTAATCTCATACAGAGAAAAGGAAGAGGAGAAAAAGATGAAACGAGAAAATAATCATTAGCGATTGCTAGGGTCACCTTGTAGACTCTTTCTCATAACCATGAAAACCAAAAAGTTATAAAAATAAAGGGGAGGTCATGTTTATAAAATCTGTTATCAAAAGACTTCCATCGTAGTGATGTCAAAGTGTGTAAAGTAGTGTCCACTCTCTTCCTATGAGGTTGAGGGATTGTTGAAGTTCCGTAGTGGACATCAATATAGAAATTGGAGTATCATAACATGCTGTGTGTTAGCCATTCTAAAATTAATTATGAAATCTCTTAATTACCCTATATACTTAATTAATTCTCCTTTAGTTTTTAAGTATTACTAGCAGAATGTCCTCGCAATGCGGCGATAGCGACACATCGCATTCGATACTCTTTTTTTGGTATTTTTCCATATTCATTCAATATTTATTGTAACATCATTATGATAGATATGTATTAAAAGCAAAGTAATCGGCTAATCCATTTCATTGTGTTGTGCATGGTTCGGTCGGTTCGGTTATTATCTTCAACTGAAGCCGAAACCAAAGTCACCGATGAGTAGATTTTGTAAACCAATCGGTTTTCAGTTAATCACTTCGGTGTATTTGGTTAGATTGACGGTTTTTGGTTTGGTTCATTTAATTTTGAGTTAATAGCAAAACCAAACTTAGGCTTAAACTTTTGCTTAAAATTATATGAAATTGAGTTATAAATACATGAAATGAAAGTATACATATATGAAATGGAGATATAAAATATGAAATATATGAACCGGAGGTATAAAAGCTAGAAATATATGAAAATATGAATCAGTCAGTTCTGTTCAGCTAATTTTGGTTAAACGAGGGTACAAAAAAATTGATAACCGGTTTTTGGTTAATTCAGTTTTCAGTTGATTTTTCGTTTGGTTTAGGTTAACGATTTAGTTATTGCTCACCGATAACCGATTTTGGTTAATAATCGATAGGTGCGCGCGTGATGAGGCGGGAAACACAGACATTGCCACAATGTGCATTGTTCGGTTGGTTAGATTACTATCCTAAACCGAAATCGAGTAGTCTATTTATTAACCAATACTGTTTGGTTTATTCAGTTAGATTGAAGGTTTTTGGTTTGATTCATTTAATTTCGGTTAATAACCAAAACCAAACTTGGGCTAAAACTTTTGATTAGAAATACATGAAATTTAGGTATAAATACATGAAATTGATGTATAGGTACATGAAATGGAAGTATAAATATATAAAATAAGGGTATAAATATGAAATACATGAAATGAAGGTATAAAAGCTAGAAATATATGAAAATATGAATGGTTCGGTTTAGTTAATTTTTGTTAGATGAGAATAAAAAAATTGATAATCGTTTTTAGTTAAATGAGGTTTCGGTTAACCAGTTTTAATTAATTCAGTTTTTGTTTGATTCAAAGCTAGAAATATATGAAAATATGAATGGTTCGGTTTAGTTAAGTTTGGTTAGATGAGAGTACAAAAAAATCCATAACCGTTTTTAGTTAATTGGGGTTACAGTTAATCAGTTTTAGTTAATTTAGTTTTTGGTTGATTTTAGTTCGGTTTCGGTTAACGATTCATTCTCACCCTTAGACACTGTTAATCACGTAACATATCAATTTTTGTAATTAAAAACGTATAGAAATACTATAATCAAATTAAAGAGAATAAAATACTCGTTTATATGGTGTAATTTAGAAAAATATATTAACGTACCAAAAAGTTATGATCGTTTAAAAATAGTGCAAGGGGGAGTTATTTTATATAAGAGGATAAAATGTAACTACTAACTAAGCATCTATAATTTTGTTAATGATAAAAGATTAAAGTGTAACCTAGATGAGATGATTAAATTAATGGTATTTAATAACTTGACATTCAGTAGCTATTAAACATTTTGGGATAATGACTAAGTACGTTAATCTTTAATCACTTATACACTAAGACATCATCTAGTTGTACCTTTTAATCCACACATCAATACGACCAAGATAACGACCAAGAATACGTTGTCACGGTACTTTTGTATTTTTTTTAAACATTATAGTTTATAAGATAAGACAAGAATACGTAAAAGAATTATAAGTTTATTTTTGGAGCGGGAAAGGTGTAGCTAATTACCTATAATTATGTTAAAACTCAGTGATTTAAGTTTAATAAGATGGGGGGAGCTAAAATATAATTATTGTTTAAAAGACTAAATTACCCTCATTTTAGGGGTGTATGTATAAAATAAGAGGGAAAAAGTTCTTATTTTTTGGATATCTCAAAATGTCCCTCCCTCGTGCGTTATAATATAGTATATAGATAAACAGAATATCATTGATATGTTTCATAAGTTTATTACACTCGTTTAACTGGAAACACTAGCCACCTACCATAAAGTTTAACAATAAGAAATTTCACGAGATCATATCTCCATCTGCGCATCACTTGATTCATGCGTTTGCGACCATGATAGATCTTTACGAGTTGGTTTCTTCTAGTGGAGACTCTTCTGTTTCTTCTTCCGCTTCAGGGGCGAAGTATAGTAGGGGCCGGGGGGCGCCCCCCGAACTTTTCGCGCAGTAGTGTTATATATGTAGTTTTCGTATAGAAATTTTTGGGTATATACGTTTTCGACTCCCCGGTTCTATAGAAATTTTTGAGTATATACGTATTCGACCCCCCGTCATTCAGCTCAAGCTTCGCCACTGTTCCGCTTGATCATGTTCAACCCAAAATAATATGATGAATGAGAAGCCTCACTTTTTGGTATCCGGAATAAGGTAAGTCAGTCAACCCCCTCCCACTTTTAGTTTTATTTTTCCTTCAAGATGTACCAAATTTAATGAAAACTTGGGATGTAAATGTATAAAAGTGTATTGACTTTCTCAATATCTATTACAAACTCTAATGCATAATGCAAAGGCTGCCATACCCCTAGATAACTAATATTATCATTTAACTATTACTATTATCTTAACATCCCCCTTAGGATTATGGTTGTTTATAAGCCGAGCTGAACCGAGCGAGCGTCTGCACGAATGGAAATCGATTGGCTTGGCTTGGCTCTGCTCGAATGTAAGGAAACGAGTAAAAAATTGTTGCTCGGTGATGTATCTAGAATTATACACACTTTACGTGTCAAATTCCCTACATTTTGATTGATTTGTATACAGTTTTCCCGCGATTTTGATACTGATTTGAATAAATTGTGAATTAGCAGGAGTTGGTGATAAACCTGTTGATTTTGCGATGAAAACGGAAGAAAATGGATGAAACGAAGAGAGCATGGAAGTACGTGTCGGAAAACGGAATTTTAAAGTGAAAATTTGCTCTCAAGGATGCCTTACGGACCGTAAGACATAGGTCTTCACGGCCCATAAGAGGGTTTAGCGCGTGGGATTTTGGATAGCCTTACGGACCGTAAGCCGTAAGGCTATACGATCCGTAAGCATGTCGGTTTTCGCGAAAAATCTTATAAATCAAGGAAGCCGGCTAGGGTTTGGGACATTCTGCACACCAGGCGACTTTGGAGCAATTTGGGACGAACTTGGAGCATTTTGAAGCTGCTTTGATGTCTTGGAAGCTTTCGGTTCATCCTTGGAGCGTTTTGGGTTCAGTTTAACATTGTTTTTCGCACTTTGAACATCATAAACCATGTTGTGCTTTGTTTTCAGTTGTGATTATGCTTTGTTTATGAATATTATGAGTAGCTAAATCAGTACTTAGGTTGAGATGAACTAGTTGTTTATGACGTTGTTTTGACTTGGTTTGGCTATTTTATGCGATTTACATAACTTTATCTTAAAATTGATCTTGATATTGCATGCTTTTGTGTTGGTATTGATTGTTGATTGATAAATTCAGATGTTTAGGCAAGTAGAAATACACCCTAGACTTAGGATTTAATTCGAATCGGTTAATCTTAGGGTTTTCGATTTGAATCTTATGTTTAGAAATAAAACAAGCTTAATCAATTATTAAAATCAACAATTAAAACTTGCATCCTCATCTAGTGACTCGAAAGACGACTTAGGTGTGCTAGGTTATTAGCTAATAGTTGTTGGGTAGATTGGGTGACCAATAGCTCGGGCTCGTTTATTTCATCGCGTTTAGGGTTTCCTAGGATTTCAATTCTCAAGGTTGGGTTGCTTCGCGAGTAGAGGGTTTTGGGGTAATTTCGCTTTCCTCACTTGATATTCGTGGGATTTGGTATCGATAGGTCGAGCCGTTTCGTTCTAGCAATTCGCATTTCATCCCTATCTTTCGGTTAATCATCTCTAGCGGGAGGTTATTCGGGTAGATTAGGATATTTAGCCACTGCCGTAGTCAGGATAGCTTTGCATGATTCTAGTTCGACACCTAGGTAGTCTTTTCTCATCATATTTGATCCACATTCGGGCTCCCGAGTTTGTTTGTTTGTTGCGTTCATTAGCTTTATTCACCGTTTTCATAATTAATTAGGTTGTTAGTTATTCACCAAAATCAAACTTAAAATTGACTTTGTATTCGATAACGGTTCAGTATCAAGGGTTTGCCCATAGTGTCCACGGATTGATATCCGGTCTTGCCATCTACACTGCACTGCGACCGGTGCACTTGCCGATTGTGTGTGGTTTAGTTTGCGATTCCATTTTAAAACTTGTTCGAATTTAATATACACATTTTCACACATCACTCGGCCTCCTCGTTTGGTTTACAACTAAGCAATTCGGTTTTGCTCATTTTCGCCTAGTTTCAATTTTAAAATTAAATTTTAATACAAAGACTTCAAATTTAAATGTCACCATTTTTCACTCAAAATGTTGCTCATTTTCGTCCATTGGTCATTTACTCAAGATATGCATAAGTTCAATAAGAACAAATATAAAATTGTTTCATTAAAAAAACGAAAAAAAAACCATCTTAAAGTCCAGATTCAATCGACTGAAGAGTTAGCCTTGAGTGTCGTTGACTAGTTAGACGATGTCGTTGCAAACTGCGATGGTTGTGAGTGGTGCGGGTTGTGCTAGAAGAGTGAAGAGTGAAGCATGATTGTGAGAAGCACTAAACCCTAAGGCATGAAGACGTGAGGTAATTTGTGTGGACAACTCAGATTGATATTTGTCCATGAACGTAAAGTCAAAACCAAAAGAAATTAGGTTTAGTGACTAGGACTTTGTGTTAGTATATAGAATGTTATATCTTCCAAATGTGATTAACTTCACTACAAAAAATTGCCATTTGTGGCACATACTTTGGTGACATTTAACTTTTTTTTTAGTGGCACTTTAAGTATGCCATTTTTTGCTTAACACAGACTTTTAGTGGCATTTCGTTTTGATGCCACTAATTTAGGTTTTTAATGACAATTTATGTATGACACTAGTAATTTTGAGCAATTCTAATTTCCTTTATCGTAACCCAGATCTCATCTATAAGTCCAAATATTATCTAGTATAGTAACAAAAAAATGTCATTGTGGTTCATTAAAGGTCACATCATTATCATCCAGCAATTACCATAGTTACCATGAGTATATATGATAGTCACTATACATTACCATCTAATATGCCTAAAATACGCAAACAAGTGATACTAGTTTTTTTATTTTGAACACGTAACACTTATAAATGATACTTATATATATATATATAAAAGAATGATTAGATGTTTTAAACTAATTCAAATCTTAATTGGTTGAAAATTTACCATTTTTTGAATTTATATCTTTACCTAAAATTACTTTGTAAACATAATTCAAATCTGCTACTTAAAAAATGTATTTAGATTCTATTTTTATTTTTTTAAAAGAATTTGTAATCTTCCTGAGAAAGACGCTGACGTAAGAAAAGCTGATGTGACAGCCATAACAATACTTTTGTTATGTCATTACTGCATCATAAAAGCTTAATATTAAAACACTTTGAGATATATAAGATACCCTCTTCTCCAATCAGTTAGTCTCTCCTCTCTATTCATTCACCACTTTATCTCTCTCTCTAAAGTATCCCACAATAAAAAGTTCAAGAATCACTGTAAGTTCAATCTAATCTCATCTCATCAATCTACTAATTCTTTCTTCAATATCATAACTCGGTAAATTGATGCAATGATTTGAGTTGTTTTGTTTTTTATTGGAAAAATTAGGGTTCACAAATCGTGATTGATGATGATGAATATGGTTTTATATCGATTCTCCCCGGTTCAAACCTACTACAACCGTCGATTCTTCTGATTTCGAGTTCTCTACTGTTATCACAAGGTATGTTACCCGTCTTTTCTTTTGCATAAATTCATAATATGCTTGCTTCAACGAGTAATCATAGGAAATCTTAACAATACCCTACCTGTAATGTGTTAAATCTTCACGTATTTTTAATTTTATGGCTCCAGATTTCATGGCTGTAGATACAGGTGGAGAGATATAGAGACGTTTTAGTTTGTGTTTTGTGGCGGAAAGATTGATCGGAAAATCAGATCGAGTGTCGGCATCGGAGATCGTAGCTGCCGGTAGCATCAGTGTCCCCGATTCCTATGATCATATGCTGCCCAAAAAGTCAGTGTAATAATACCCTACCTGTATTGTGTTAAATCTTCATTGTTCCAACATCTTCAAAGTATTACATCTTCCTATCTCCACTCGATTCATCGATTTCGTATCCTTATAGATGTCTTTTCATTTTTACTCTTTAACATAAATTAATAATTAATGATTAAAAGTTTAAAAGTTTTTTTTAATGAAATAACTGTCACTTGTGTTAAAAAAGTTATAATGCTAAAATGATAATGTTGGTGTCTAATATGGGCTGACACTGAAATTTGAATGTGGTTCTTTTATTGGGATGTGAGATGAAATGGTTTCTGAATTGGAATACTTGCATCATCTGTGGATGAATTTGTTTACTGCTGAAATGAGGATGTTGTTCTTTGTGGTATTGAAAATGCTTTGTGAATTGTGGATGATGCATTATCTGGTCAAGGAACCATCTCCGGTGGTGTTATCACTATTTATGTTTCTGCTGTTCTTCGCTGAGCTCAGTGAGTTCTATTATGTTTTTGTTTGATTTGTGACTGATTGTTTTGATATGCATATATGATTACAAGTTATGTGAATACATGTTTTTTTCTTCTAAATAGTGTGTGCATATTTTGACTATTGAGATAATTTTAGGTAGGAAACTGAATAATGTTTTTCAGTACATGATTAGTGGTTGTAGGGTGAATAAGATGGCGATTTAGGTTAATTAATCACGTTTCAAATTGATTATAAATGTTTAATATGGAGCCTTTGTTATTATTTTACATATTTGTTTGAAAGGTTAAGCCAATCGAGACCGATATGACTGGAAAATCATCCAAATTATTTTACATATTTGTTTTGTATCATCCAAATTGAAATGAAAATTGTAATTGAAATGGAAATCAAAATTGAAATTGTAAGTTTTGGATGATTTGTAGGGATGAGACGACCTTCGTGGAACAAATCACAGGCGAGTAGATGGAGGAGCGCCAAGAACAGGGTGTAAGTTTACAGGACAGGGTTAGTTACTGTTACTTAAGTCCACTGATATAACTTCTGTAGTTCTGTACATATATTCTTGTGGTCTGTACAATGTGTGAGTAATTAAAAATATCTTAGAAAGTTTGGAATCATGTCTCTACGTGTAGTATGCACCATCCAAAAACAACACAAGATTCCAAATTGGCAAATACCTCTTGTGATTTTAGAAGACCAAAAAGTCAACAGAATCTGTAATTATCTCCGTCCAAACATCTCCTTTTATCATGTAACTCTGAACTCTCATGTTTGTATCTTATTCAACTTGGAACATAAATTCTTTTTTATTTCAGACTTTATATTATAGGTTTAATTGTTTAAATTCATATAAGAACCTAAAGGACCTTCCAATACAAAATATATGAGAACTGTATAAACACATGTGCATCTTATACATAAGATGGTTATGTAACCGATCCTCTGGAGAGAACTATATAAAAGTGCTTATGTGGATATTGCGGTTCTCGCATTGATCAGGCTATTAAAAACATATAAACAAATTAATATACTAAATAAATATAACAAGTATAGAATATCGGTAGTTCTGTACAATGTGTGAATAATTAAAAACATCTTAGAAAGTTTGGAATCATGTCTCTACGTGTAGTATGCACCATCCAAAAACAACACAAGATTCCAAATTGGTAAATTAGAATATGCTAAATGTTGGTTTAAATTTATATTTATGGAATATATATATATATATATATCATGCTTTTTGTTGAAAATGAATATTGATTATAGTTCGTACTTAATCGATTGAATGGTTAATTAGTGCTTAAAATGAAGTGTGAATGGATTTGAACTTTACAGGTCCTGGGGTTGGAGAAAGGGCGTTTGTGATATATATATATATATATATATCATGCTTTTTGTTGAAAATGAATATTGATTATAGTTCGTACTTAATCGATTGAATGGTTAATTAGTGCTTAAAATGAAGTGTGAATGGATTTGAACTTTACAGGTCCTGGGGTTGGAGAAAGGGCGTTTGTGAAGAACCATCTGTTTGAACCAAGTGGTAGGTTTTGGTGGAGAATGGTTAACATAACAAATAATCTATTTAATGGTGCTCTTTTTTCATCTCAATTAACATGTATTTGTCCTTTGTTAATTGTGATTGGTTTCAGCTTTATAAGTGGAGAAGGTATGCTTTCAGCCTCTAAGTTTTAATCTAAAATATCCAAATGCTGAAATCTGAAAAGGTTAGAATCATGTAAAAACCTCCACATGTTTATAGAAGATATAGGTTTAACCCATTTAGCAAGAAAATGAGTGATTAACCATTCACTTTTTGCTCTTGCGGTTTTAGATATAGTGCTTATCAACATGTAAGTATGCTGATTAGCTGATACACTAAGATACACAGTTTTATATGGTTATAAAAGTTTTGTCAACTTTTATTTGTGAAATTTTCTGCTATTAGGTGGTGCCATGATATCGGCCGTGAGCACACTGCAAACAATTTTCTACTAAAAACTGTATTCCAGGTATATCATCTGTATATCCTTCTTTAAATGTTGTTATATTGACTGTAATTTGCCCAAATGTTAAGTTATAATTCCCCATTTTCAGGTCATGACACGATTATTTAGTCCGCGCAAAAAAACTATGATTTTTGTCATACATGATAAAACCAGTATATCTTGCATCAAGTTTCACCATCTTCTATATAGGAGAATCTCATATTATTTTGATTTACATTTTGTTTTTTTAAAGACACCTTTGGAAAACTTAGAGCCTGTCTTGAGGGAAGATATCCAAAAGGTAAAATCCTGTTAACTCATACACATTTATCATCTAATTCACCAGTGCTTTTAACATCTATGATACACAACACAGGGACTAAGGCTTTTAACTGAACTCAAGTGCTAATTGATGGAAAATATGTTAAAGTCTGCATTGGAGATATATTAGTTCTGAGATGGAAATATATAGGATCCTAATGTGTGTAACGATGGATGAGCGGATGAAGATAACTACAGGCAACGATGAAGTGAGTTCGGCGGTGAAGATTCAACAACGACTAGGGATCTAGTCACAACTTTGGACGGCGACGATGCTATTACCCGATGGCAAGGTAAGGATCGAATGACCTAGAGCTTCGTATTTACGTTTCTATTGTATTTTTATAACTTTTGGGTATGCAGGAATATTGTTGACATGGACAAGACTATGGACGAGAGAAATGAGCAAACTTAAAACATGAAACAGATTCAGTATGCACTCGCAACACCCCTTGGTGCAACTGCTGATTTTGATGAGGTACTGTTCACTAATTCCGTCCTAATCTTACCATATTAAGTTAATTTGCATTATTTTTTCAGTTTACAATTGAGAATACAGTTCATGATGGGTTAGTTTTTTTACAATATTTGGGATTATATGTTGTAGCACCTAAAGGAGGACATGAGAGGCTGAGTTATTTGGCAAGGGAGCTAATATCAACAGACCGCTTAGCCCCACAGTCATGGTATGTACTATGAGTATTTTAAATCTCTAAAAATAGGAAGGATACTCTGCATATGTTTTTTTTTTGCTACTAATGTACTTTTTCTAACACAAATGTGACAGGTGTGCAATTGGAAATCGCTATAGCAAGCAGAAAGACCTTGAAACTGCTCTAAAAAACTTTCAACGAGTAGTGCAGCCAAATTTAAGATTCACATGTGATTTATAAGTGCAATCAATCAATAAGGTAGCCATTTATCTCTTGCTTTTCATATCGTTTCAGTTTATCATTTCTTTTAAATATCAAGTAAGTTTTTTAATTGAAAAAGACATCCCTTTCTAAGTGAATTTGTTTGAACTTCCTTCTCAACTCGAGTTAAAAGATGACATAAAAGAGGTGGAAAAAATCACATCATCTGTTTCCTTGCTGCCAAATCATTATTTTGTTTTTTCGTGTTGTTTTTTGGCCACTTATGCCAGATCACGCCTTTGCTATTTAATCAGTGTTTTGAAACCACTTTTGAAACGACTGTTAGGTTAAACAGTTTTTGAAACCACTGTTGGCTTAAACAGTGTTTTGAAACGACTATTAGGTTAAACAATGTTTTGAAATGCCATTGCCACACTTCCGAACGGTATGTGGTTTTGAATTTAACGAGCTCAAAAGGTAACTTGAATTTTTTAATTGGATTTTCTTTGAATTTAACGAGCTCGAAATTGCCTCCTATAAATTGCAACTTTTTTTAGGCTACCTTCCTTATTGAACACAAATTATGTACTGATTCTCCTACCACTTTTCAGGTTTACCATTGCAGCCTATTTGCAGCAAATATGGTGGTTCGAAGTAGACGGATTGGTAAAGTTCCCATTTCCAGTCGACATATACACGTTGTCATTCAGGATACACCTAGGCAAATTCTCCAAACGATTAGGAAGAGGTGTTTGCAATTTTGAACACACTCATGGCTGGGACGTTAAATCGGTAAGATTTGGATTATCTACTTCAAGTGGTCAAAAAGCATGTGTTGAATGTTTAGTAGATGACTGTACCAAAGACAAAATAACTGGAAACCATAAACGAGGCTATTGGATCGAGTATAAAGTAGGTGAGTTCATTGTAAGCGCATCTGATCCTGCTACTGAAGTCATATTTTCAATGAAATAGATATATTGCACACATTCAAAAGGCGGGATTTATGTCGACAGTGTCTCTATAATCCCGAGTTGTGTAGTTTAAGGTTTTAGTAAAGATATACAATGCGGTTTGGTGGTGGTAATGCGGTTAAATTAACGATACCATTTTGATTGCTTTCAAGTGATCTCTATGTATATTTGTTACACCTGGGTCGGGACATGCAAACAAATATATCTAACTTAATTTGGGTTGTTTTCCTGGGCTAACTATGTGGAATTGTGGATTTGAAGTTTAAAACGTTTCAATAGCATGGTCAACTGGTCAAGGAAATATATACATGATTGTTGAAAGGTAAATATGAATTTAATTGAATTTTTAGGTTCTGCATTACTAAACTTGCGCAAATTAGATATTTAATTTATTTTAATTGAACCATTTGTAGGAGCGCGTATGGAATGATTAGACGTTAGACGCGAATAAGTGTCAAGCCATGTGTAGTGGTAACACAACATAAACTAAAAATTAAAATATCTATACACGTATCTATACTTTCTATTAAAATGTGTTATGTAATTGTTCATTGTTTTAAATTTGATCCATATAATCTACTTTAGACGTCTTTTTAGATGATCTACAAAAACATCTTGGTTACTAACAACATGCCCACCAAGTGTTTGATGATTTGCTTACCACTAGGGACTTGATTTGTTTGTTTCTAACCCTAAAACACTGATGATTCATGAATGTTGTGAGTTTTATTGGTTGTGGAAGAAGGTTGTGGGTTTTTTTTATTTGCAAATATTGGTGTGCTGATTCGTTCCCAAAAGTAAATATCTTTATGTACATGATCGTCATCAAAATCATAGCACTTAGGGTTTGTTTCTGAGTTTTGTGTGGGTTTAGGTTGGACAACCTGTTCCGTGATTAGATTTTGGTTTAGAACTTGTATCATATAGCTGGTATACAGGTCATTTCTTCGTGTATATTTTTCGGGCAGTATCAATATTTTGGCGTGTGTTTCGGTGATAAACTCGAGACATTCTAGGGTGCGTGAGTTAATTGTGGGTTAATGTTATGTGTGTTATGGTTTTACTATTTCCAGCTTATCATGTTTGTTTCGTGTACATCACTTGTTAAAGGTATTTTTCACGGGGGGACTTGATATTGGTTGAATTAGGCTGTTGAAAACTAGTTCAAGCAATTCTTAAGAAAGTTGGCAATACATATTCTGGACCTAAAGGTAAGAATAAGCGCGAGCTGGGGATAAAATTTCAAGTGTGGAGCCTTAAAGCTTTGTTGAGCTCCGTGGAGAAACGTAAATAAGGTAAGAACTACCCTCCTGAATGCTAAGTTCTTTTCATAAATTTTGATCCAAATTAAGTTTCCTTTTTCTTTCTCAAAGCAGTCCCTCCTTCAATAGCAATTAAGCCTTTGCAACCAGGTCACAAGAAGCATAGGGATGATGACGACTCTTTCACAGTAGCATCCTCGTATTTCTGTCCTCACATATGTTTATATCTTTGGGGCTAAAAAACCCTTTATTAGTTAACCATATATCATTTGAAAGAAGACATAATGATAATGGTAATTACATTTATGTTCCCAATTTTCACATAAGTAGTGGGTAAGAAATTGTTATTTGCATATTGAATACTGTCCTTGTTGTTTGCATATTAAAATGGTTTTATTTTTTTATGCAGGTACCTACCAGTATCATTGCTAAGAAAGAGTAAACATTAAGACAATTTTACTTGCATGAAGATTGTGAAAGAGGTTCATAATCACAATGAAGTTTCAAGTTTTTATTCAAACATTTGTTAGTTTATGTTCTATATGTTTGGTATTTAGACTTAAAATGACACTTATTAGACGTTTGGAATATGTCTGGAACATGATCTAACTTTTAATTGAAGTGATGATATTACAATTTCTACTTTTTAAAGTTTTATTTTATATAATATTGTAAATAATTAATAATTTTAATTAATTACAGTTAATATAATAAACAACTATAATAATGGCATTTAATTTGATATGTTTTTGGTGGCAAAAATTATGTGCGACTAAAACCTAAAAGTTTGTAGCGCAGACAAAAAAGTGCCACTAAAGGTTTTTGTTGGAATGAGCGACACAAAAAAGTGCCACTAAAAAAGGCTTTAGCGTCACCTCTTCTAGTGGCACTTTTTTGTGTGCCACTCATTCTAATAGGAGCTTCAGTGGCACTTCTTTGGTTTTTGTGGCACTTACTGTATGCCACTTAATGGATTTTTTTTGTAGTGATCCTAATATACAACCAAACATATAAACAATCTTACCTAATCAGTCGTTGGTGCTGAGAGAGGGAAGGGGGCGGTCGTTGGTGCTGAGAGAGGGGAAGGGGACGATAGATTGGGGTGGAGCTTGGTGGTCCGTCACGGAAGGGGGGAAGGGATGATGATCGTGTAAGTGAGGGTGGGCACGGGGGCGTTTAGGGTTTTTTATTAATTTATAACACTCATACTAATTTAAGTTCCCGTTTGTTACACGGGTGTCCTCACAATAAAATATATTATTTAACCGTGTTGATATAAACATTTTAATGAAATAAACATTCAAGTACTAATGTGTTCTTGATAAGCAGAATCAAGAACACAACGATATAAAACTATGTCGCGATATTCAAAAGTCATACGAAAAAGCTACGTCGTTCTATATAAAATCCAAATTATTCGAATAGAAATTACACCAAAACGTATACAAAGATAAACACGACACCCGCGAATTTGGTATAAGAAGTAGTGACTTGGCTAGATACATAGACTTTTCCATTATTGTCAACAGGAGCAAATGGACTACCACTAGCAAAGATTGCAGACCATGTAATCAACAAAGTAGATAAATTCATTCTGTTGGATAAGTAGTTCGAAAATGAAAATCAACTTGATTCCAGTAAAGCAAGATCGAGTATTAAAATACTCAACCTGTATGGTTGGCAAACCTTAATGAACTTGTAGGTTTTAGTCTTCTCATGCATTTTAATACATGATACAATCTAGCTTAGTAGAGCAAAGCACAAAAGTATGGAATTGATTAATAATGCCATCTAATAACACTACCACCAAAATGTTTTTATACATATTAACCAAGCCATTTCTCACACATTACTAACAAAACTATCAACTAGAAATATGTCATATAAAGTGGGCAAAACGTAAAACATTGTTAAAAAGGAAGAATTATTTGTTTTTTAAGAAAGAAATCTACAAAGATGTCATTTTTTTTTCTTTTTGCGTTGCTACGTACGTTTAGATGCATCCACCTTTGCAAGTGCATTTTTACACATTACATTTCAAGTGCGTAAAAACCACACACAACTCTTATTATTGTGTACCAAACACTACGTACGCCTCAAGTTGTTACCAAGATTTTTTGATTGTGTAGATCTCTTATAAGTGTTCCAAGCACCCTGCAACCTACCTGAGCACAAAATTCGTCTAAACTACGTTAGCATCACAAAGCATAAAGTTAAATGAAGCAAGTCTAGCAAACAATAATATAAAGCATCAAAAGAAATAGCTCCAATTGCACTTTGAGAAAGAAAAAGGTCTCAAATTCCCTAGCACTGATGTCCTGAATGATGCATGAGCTTCATCTTTATATTAATTATTGTATTTTAACAATTCATTAAGCATGAGGTTTGTTTGGTTTAGATAATCCAAAAGGTTTTTGAGTTCATGCAATACAAAAAGTTGCAACAATATAAATTAAAAATAGATCATATAAAATTTACACATAATCTGTTATCCACATAAAACTTTCAAAAATGCAACACTTGAATGTGAGCATGTGAATTTAAATGTATACCTGTTGTAGTATAACGAAGGATATATTATTGGAATTTGAAAGTGACTCTAATTTTCTTAGATACTCAAACTAATATGTTTAACATAATGGAATTCAAATCTGCATCTACAATAAAAAGCTCAATTAAATTGGTACAAATCATCATTAGGCGAACCCAATTTTGGTTAGAGTCCTTAAAATCTGAGTTAAACACACCTTTATACGGCATGATAGTCCGTAATTGCAATTGGTTTCACTATATCCATGAGCCGATCGCCCCAATTCCATGGTAATGTACCGCCACCTTCGGAGTGTTGGTTGAAGAGCTTGCTACAGCCCTGCAGAATTGAAACTGTAACTATTAAGAACGATTTCTTTACAAACCAAATGATTAAACATGATTACCTCTTCCTTAGCTGCTCCGTCTCATTTTTGTCATGTCTTTCTCTGGCGGCAGAGGTTCATAGTTTCATAAGATTTTGAGATGCATGAAGTAACTGTACCAAACAAACCCGAGGACCGTAATCTAATTATTATTTAAACACAAAATCACAAAGACTATGATAGTATCTCAAGACTGGAACCACCATTAGCAATTTGAAACCCCTCCCACCCCATGTTGCAATATAATATCTCTATTATCTCTTTGATATTTGAACTTTCTTAAAATGGGAAGACTCATCGCACTATTCAAAATAATCGATAGTACCTTTCTCGTTTGGTGTTTCTATCCATTTATGTTTAAGAGGCTGTGACCGTGGCTTTAAGTTCAATCTTGGTTGCTCAGATGCAGGATGGGCATCCTCTGATCCACTTATAACATGTGACTTGATGAAATCACATTTCCAATAATGGACTCCCTTGACTCTGGGGCAGTCTACAAGAAGAAAACCATAACACCAACATATATAACATAACATCAATACATGAATATTAGAAGTCTATAAAGACGTATTATTCATACATCCACATTTAAAATACCTGATTATAAGCCACAAGTGGTTCGATATTGCAACTGTTTAGACCTCGGAAGTAATTTCAACTTGAGTCACTCAGTCACCCACCTCTGACGCACCAACTGTGTCGGCGCTATGAGGTGGCTGAACATGAGCACCATCAGAGTGTGTAGAAGTTCTAGCCATTGGAAACCTGTCATTTATGCTCAAACTCCTGCCACCAAGAACATGTGTTGAACCATATGAAAATGCAGTGCAAGCAAAACAAAACGAAATCAAAATCTTCTAAGATCTAATCGACGAATTATCCACACATAAATCTAGATACTAATAAACTTAAATCAATACACAAAACAAAACGAAATCAAATCTTCTGATTATCCACACACATAGATCTATAAACCAATGAACTTAGATGAATAAATTTAAAGCAATAAAAGGACGATCTACACATGATAGTCAATTCTAGTGTTCTATACTTCAACCAACAATGTTAATCAAATCAAACCAAGTAGCATTACACTTCAATCATTTGAAATTAAAATAAAACTTGAAGAAAAACTAACCTGACAGGTTCATTGTGGGGTTGAAGAGTGATAATGGACATGAATTGTTTATATGTTCATCTTCTCTGTAACATCCGTCGAAAAACGGGTTTCCAAAACCCGCTTCGTTTATTAATCGAATAGTCAGTTATAATTTTCGTTGCGTATATAATGTCAATTTTAATTTTAATCAATACATAATTAATAAACATTGTTAGAATTTTAAACCATAGTTAATAAATAATAAAAATAAGTCAATAAAAAATAAATGAAGCTGCCGGGTTTCGAACCCGGGTCAGCTACTACAACAAACACCCAGCATACCACTCCGCCACTTGACTTCTTTGTTATTATATTGAAACAAATAATACTTAAATTAAATCTCGAATTCAAAACCGGACTTCAGCGCGGCAGAACTCGCAATCACCAGAAAATCCGGCAATCCGCGAGTTTAGCCATTTTCCTTTGACTATAACGTTATAACCGACTTCGACATCGGTTATAACCGACGTTCATCAATCAGCTGCGGTCGTAACCGCCGGAGAAACCTTGACCACGAATCAAGACCAAATTCGGACTTAATACGTTCTGTTTCTTCCCTATAAATACCCACCCAAACCTCTGGTAATCTTTTCGCTCAAAATCGCACAAACTCTCGAAGCTTTAGCACTCGCTGAGAAATTTTACAGTCGCCGGACTTTCACCGGAAAACCGGGACTTACTTTAAATCGGTAAAATTCTCGATTCTTTCGTTTTCAATCCATTATTAGACAAGTACTAACATAAATCGTTCAACCAGAATCCGTCTCAGACAACGTTGCCGGGAATTCCTACACTCGCCGGAAAAACCTCTGAAAATTCCGAAGTTTCGCTGTGAATCGGTACAATCATCTAAACCCCCTGATATCCTTTGTTTAGTACCTTAATTGCACAACTCATTGATCAAAACCGTTGATTGATTCACTCAGACGGAGATCACCAATCAGAGCCGACGCCCCTTGCCGGAAATCTGAATTAAACGCACCGTTTTGATACATTCTGTTCTTTAAACTCGTTAACTATTACATTTCAACTAATTATAAGTTTTGATAATCGAGTTAAACAAAACAGTCGGAACTCTCTGATCTGGGTGTTTGTAAACGAAGAAGACGAAGTCAGGAATAAGTATAAGTATAATTAAAATCACATAATCAAACGGGTTAGACACACAGTCCAGCGTGACTGTGTGCGCAAACAAAACACACGTCACGAGTTCGAATCTTACAACGTACCGACTTTCAGAATTAAAACCAACCTTTTTAAAACTGAATCAGAACGAGCCACAGCATGTTTATAAGAGTAATATAAACCGTAATTTAAACAGATTAGACACACAGACCAACTGGTTGGGCTGTGCGCATACGAACCGAAGGACCCGAGTTCGACTCCGGGTCCCTGCAAGCGGTTCGGCCATTTTCAATCATTTTAATATTAACCCAATAAAAATAACAAATAATTGGTATATATATATAATTAAAACAGAGAATATTTCGTGTTAGACCGTAGCTCAGTTGGTAGATGTAACATCCGTCAAAAAACGGATTTTACCAAACCTGCTCCGTTTATTAACCGAACAATCAGTTTAAAATTTCGTGGCGTATTTAGTGCCCAAATTAATTTTAAACGATACATAAATAATTATTATATTGGAATATATAATTTGTTTTTGAAAAATTGTTAAAAATAATGAAATAAAAATAAAATGGTTCTGCCGGGTTTCGAACCCGGGTCAGTCAACCGGTTCAGCAAACTTAACACCCACACACTCAACCACTGCGCCACTTGTATCTCTTGTTAAATATTGAAGACAATAAATTCATAACATGTTTTCCGAATTCGAAATCGGCGCGCCCAAATGCAGTCGTCGGAAATCCCGGCGATCTCGCGAGATTGGACGGTTACTTCAGTTATAACGTAAACATTTAAACACTACATCGGTTATAACCGACGCCTGAGTCCGCGACACAAACTATAACCGCCAGAAAACGTAATGACTTTGAATCAAGTCGGAAATTGGACCAAATTCATCGATAACCTGCCTTATAAATACCTCCTCGAACCTCTGCAAGCTTTTTCGCTCAAAACCGCACCTATACCCGACGTAATTCCATTCGCCGGAAAACTTCTGCACATCGCCGGAAAACCGAACCCTTCACTTCTGAGCCTTACTGAACCCCTGAGCTTATACCGAAGTCACCCACATCCTTTTCAAGCTTGCTGAAGACTCTCTGTCGCAAGACACACGACGCCGGAATCTTTTGCTGTCACCGGAGTTCTGCCGGAGAAACAGAGAAGTCCAGTCGGTATACCTTACGCCTAAGTTCTCTTTCTTTTTATTTATATCTCACCTGTAATTAACTGAAACACGCTAACGAACATGATTAAAACATCGAACCAGTCGGACTTCCGATCCTGGTTAAATTCAACGAAGAAGACGAAGTTCCAGTTGTGTATTAGTATAATTAAAATCAAGTTATAACTCGGGTTAGACACACAGTCCAGCGGTGGACTGTGTGCACAATAAACACGTAAACGTCTCGAGTTCGAATCTTGTCCCACGCATGCTTGCCTTAATAAAAATGTCTTTTTTGTTAACCGAACCGGAGTCACCGCTGTACATGTTAAGTTTAATAATAACCGGAATAATAACCAAGATAGACACACAGTCCAGCGGTGGACTGTGTGAATGTTTAAACACACGTCACGAGTTCGAGTCCGGTCTACTGCACCGATTCGGACAATTATCTAACTTTTTAAAATAAGGCAGAAATGAAATAACGAAGTTTGTTTATAAGTATAATATAAATCGGATTATTTAACAAGTTAGACACACAGTCCAGCGGTGGACTGTGTGTTAACTTAACCCACAGGTCCCGGGTTCGAGACCTGTGGAGCGCACCGAGTCACTGATTAAAATCTTTTTAGAAATAAGCTGATTTTCGGATTAACCTAATTAATATATAAATATAATTAAAAACAGAAATATTTCGGGTTAGACACGTAGCTCAGTTGGTAGAGCTGCGTGCACGCGTACGGGAGGTCTCGGGTTCGAGCCTCACTCAGCGCACACTTACACGCATACGAACCGGTCAAACAGTCAAGGTCAATGGTCAACGGTCAACGGTCAACGGTCAAAAAAGTCAACTTTTTTTTTATTATTTTTATTTATTTATTTTAATTAAAAATCAATTAAAAATACTTAAAAATAACATTTTTAAGGTTAGAAAATAGCCTTAAACTCACAAAAATACACCCAACAATCCTACTAAAATGGATTAATAAAATCCGTTTACTTACCGAACCATAATGCTATTTATCTAGGTTAATTTCACTCGTGGTTAAAACCACTTCGCGTGCATTCAACATCATCAACCGAACGCACCCACTGTGAGTGAATCTTACAACTCCCCTTTTTAATTACACGTTTTGGGGTGTGTCATGTGTCACAAAATAATTAACTCGTTTATTTAAACTTGTGCCATACCATATCGTGATCTAAACTTAGATTGTTTATATTGTTGTGATTATGTATTTCATTTTGTCAACTTATATGAAATTCATTCATTAAGCCCATCAGTTCCTCGTGGGAGACGAGTTGAGCAACGCGTGCCTCAAAACCAATCCATTATTGTTCATGTGTGTATCATTGAGTTTATATTGTTTGTAGTTATGTCTTTCATATTATCATGTTATGCAATTCATTCATTAGGCCCATCAGTTCCTCGTGAGAGACGAGTTGAGCAACGCGTGCCTCTAAACGATCCATTATTGTTCATTTGTGTATTGTTTAATATTAAATTGATTGATGAATAAGTTTACATCTATTTTTACTCATGTGTGGTTGTGCACTTTATTTCATAATCAATTAAATAAACTTGTTCAAATGTTTTCCATATGATTCACTCGCCAACTTTTTGTTGATCCAAAAATCCTTTTACACATGATACAGGTGAACAGGATGAAGCAAGGAAAACATAGGAAATGCCTTAGAAGAAAACAATGAAGCCTAGATTGATATTTAGGACATGTTGTAATATTGATTGTAATTCTCCATTAAAGTGTATTAATGAATATGAAACGTATAATAAATGTCATGAGCTTTGATGATAACCCAATCATGCCCCGGTCACCTTTTCCGCTGCGGGTCAGGGTGTGACAGTAGAGCTGCGTGCACGCGTACGAGAGGTCTCGGGTTCGAACCTCACTCAGCGCACACTTAACCACAGTCCGACCGGTCAACGGTCCGGTCAGCGGTCAACGGTCTGGTCAACGGTCAAAAAAGTCAAAATTTTTATTTCTTTTTATTTATTTATTTAATTTAAAAATCAATTAAAAATACTTAAAAATAATATTTTTAAAGTTAGAAAACGTCCTTAAACTCACAAAAATTAATCTAAAAAACCCTATTAAGATTATGAAATAAAATCCATTTATTTACCGAACCATTTCGTTATTATTTTAGGTTAGTCTTCCTCGTCAATCAAATCCCAAAACTCGTGCGCATCCAACGTCATCAAAAGAACGCACCCAATGTGAGTGAATCTCTACCAAATTCCCCATTTTAATCACATTTTGGGGTGTATCATGTGTCGTACAATTCTACTATTATATAACTATAAACACTTGTGCATTCATCATATTTGTGATCTAATGTGTATCAAATGTGTACAAATTGTTGTGTGAATTATGTTTAGTTTGGATTTATCATTTTCAGTGCAAGCATTTCATTAGGCCCATCAGCTCCCCGTGGGATACGGGTTGAGTACAGGTGCCTCATTCGATCGGCTCCGTTTGATTGACCCTTGATCTCACATACATCATCATTCATGTCATACGATCGGCTCCGTTTGATTGAGCCTTGATCTCACAGTCATCATCATTCATATTATATACTCATTCTAAGTGGTTTGTGTTTTGTTATATACATACGTTTGCTCACATGTGATTATTGCACAACTTTTCAATGTTAAATACAACAAGAACTTAATAACAATGTTTTATCAAGGTTCACTCGCCAACTTTTGTTGACCCAAAATATCCCCCGTTTTACACATGATACAGGTGATCCAGTTGAGGCAAGAAACACATAGGAAGGCTTAGAAGAATAAATCAGTTTAAGCTTTGGATTGTATTACTTAGTTTCATTTCCCTTGTAATTGTATGGATTTGATTTGACTATTTAAGTTGTAATTTGAATTTAATAAATATGAAACATTTTAGTAAACATCATGAGTTTTGGTGATAACCCAATTATGCCCCGACTCTTATTCCGCTGCGGGTCGGGGTGTGACATTCTCATCCGGCCAACCTTTTTCGATGCAAATTTGTTTCAGGGTTTAATTTTAGATGAAAAGAATTTTAAGAAAGCACCATCGTAATATCATCGCTTATCCTCAGCGTAACATCACCATAACCACAACGTTTGCCACAAAGGACCATCACAGTGGAATACCACCGTACCTCTTAAAACTTCATCTCTATAATTCTTCGCAAAAGAAGGCGGTGGAGAAGAAGACAATTTTTAGAAATTAAAGATCTGTATACATATTTGAAACCTAAATCTGGATTATAGAGATATCTAAACTAAAATCACAAACACCTCTTTAAACTCTCATTCTCTACTAAAATCACTACTACCGCTTGTGACATGACCACCGTCGCTGCCGGTAACCACCACCGCCACATTTATCTTTATAATACCCCTCTTTCTAAACTGAAAAACCCACCACCACTTCTATGAGCGATGTCGGCCAGATCTACAACCAATAAGACCAACACCTCTTGCGTCATCCGTCTCCACAATCGTAGTCCTGCAGATTATTGGATTTTTGCCGATTGAATGGTTGTGGTTGTGTGCGGTATGGTGGTGGTGCTGGAGATGTGGTAGTGGTGGTGGTGGTACCGGAGATGTGGTAGTGGTGGTGGTGGTGCCGGAGATGTGGTGGTTGTGATTTGGGAATTTATTTCTTGATAAATATTTGATCTTTTGTTTAATTGTAGAATTAATACTTTCTGTAGATAAGTAATACGTATATAATTCCCCTCTCACATAACACACACTCTCTCCCTGTCATCTTCTTCATCTCTCTCTCCTCCCCATAACAATTGGTCACCACCACCACCACTTTCGGCAACCATTTCCGGCACCTGAAAACGCACTTGTAGCCGTCGTCAAATAATAACTTCAAAGGAAGAAAAGTTGGTTCAGTCAAAGCTTTGACTACTGGTTTGTTTGGTTTTGGGATGTGCGTGGATTGTATGGGGTTTGTGTTGATTTTTGAGATTTGTGGTTTTGTTTTGCAAATATATGAAGAAGTTTTATCAGTTGTGCAGGATGGTTAGCTTTTTGATTTTAATCGAATTTGTTAATTTTATAAATAATTAGGTGAGTTAATGGAAGTGATGGTGGTGGTGATGGGAAATGGAATTGGTGGTGATGGTAATTTGTAGATAAAGTAAGAGAGAAGGGGGTAGAGGGAGAGTAGATTTATTTTTTTTTATTCTGTTAGAATAGGAAAAGACAATAATGCCCTCATGTGAAAGGCACATGTTATACTTGACAAAAATTTCTAACTGGGTTAATGCTAAAGAACTTAGGATGTAATGATTATAACAAAAAAAGGACTGTGATTGTAATTATTGAAGTCAAAGGCTATCCGTTGCAATCTGATACAAACATAACGGACGAAAAGTGTGATTTACCCTTTATTTATATTATTGCAAATAATTTAACTCATAAGAACAAACCTCTTCTCTCTCCCTACCCTTTATCCTCTGCTATCCACCGCCCCACCGCCCTCATCTGCCATCACCTTCCACCACCGCCTTGATCTGCCATCACCCTCCACCATTCTCCCTTGCCTAGTTTCTGCCTTGAACAAACACCACTTCACCTGCAACCGACGATGGACACCACCACAATTAGGGTTCAGATTTATGAGGCCTCTGATCAGATTAAGGTTTTTCCAGTGAGGTCAAACAAGAAGAAAATGACAAGGTTTTGCTCGGTTCAAATGATTGGGGATTTCGGGGTTGGTTCGGGTAGAGGAAGCTACATCGGTGGTAGTTGGTGCAACCTAGGGTTCTGGTCAACTTCTGATAAGGGTTCCGATGATGGTGGAAGATGGGGGGTCGGACGTTGTATTTGGTACGGTGGTGGTTGTGGGTGTTTTGGGAAGATGATGGAGTTTGGGGGTTAGGGTTTGTGGTGGTGGGTTATGGATGTAGGGGCTGATTTTCTGGTGGGTTCGAGTACCGATGACAGGTTGTGTGGGTTTATGGTGGTGGTGGCATGTGGGTGGTGGTTGGTGGGTGTAGGGTACTATTGATCGATGGTGGCAGGTGGGGCGGTGGAGGCTGGTAGTGACAGGTGGGGCGGTGGTGCCTGGTGGTGGTGGATAAGATGAGAGAGATCCGAAAGTATTGTTATATGTTTTTTCATAAAATTATTTTATATAAATAAATGGCAAAAAGTCTAATTTGCCCTCAAATGGGGTCCACTTGGTCAGATTTAACCATAAAAATTAACTGAGTTAGGGCTAAAGGACATAACGTGCAAGGGTTTGTAAACATTGAGTATGTTTTTTGTACTTAGTGAAGATAAATGACACAGATTGCAATAAGTAGCATACATAAAGGACGATTTTTGTAATTTACTCTTTAGGAAACTCTGATTTCATGAAAGAATAGGAGCGCGTGATTGATACCGGGCAAGTGAAAAAGTGTAGAACAAATTGCCGCTCAAAATCAATCACTAAAGAGTATTACATTGACACATGGCAATACTTGGTTTAAAAGGCTGACAAGTGGCATAAGTATGTTTTGTTTTAATATACTTTATAGATTTAGTAGTTACCAGGGATGTGACATATATGATCTACGATTCTCTTTTTTGTCGAGGTTTAATCATAATCCCGTCTAAAGATATATAAACCTATTTTAAGTTGTAGTTTATACAATAAGACGCAAAATTTATTGGTATTAAAGGGGTATTTTCCTTAGGTTTCTGATGTGTGAGATTATGTGTGTATTTTTAGACGGGGTCATATGCACCACCGCGTCTAAAAACACTTGTAGTAGTGACTGCCTGTTGGTTTTTGGTTATTTCAAAATTGACGTTACAAACATTGCATCTATATTCTAGAATCTTTAATCAAACAACTTTTGCAAGTAAATTCATCATAGATATGCGTTAGATATGGTCTCTTCATTTTATGTGGTCGTATGAAGAGATTAGGGATAACTGTTCAATGTGGTCATTCTCATCTCACGATGTGATGCCCTATACCTCACCACTCGAATAACTTGAAATGTTTCTTATTGTAACAACGAAATTCAAGATCAAAGAGATAATTAATCTATGATTGACCGTCTCTTCTATTTATTTTATGTTTATTTTATTTCTTGTCTTTTATTTTACGTTATCAATATACCCCTTCATCTTATTATCCGACTAAACATCGAGAATTGAGTAGTGGAAAATATTGAAGTCTTAGTCGATACATAGTTTTGAACCATCCTATATGATACACGTCCCTTAAAAGTGTATTCTAGGAGACACCATTGTGCCAATTCAGCTGCTGATGTGGGGCATTTTTATTCTGTTTTCGGTTATATTTATGACCCATTCAATAAACCAAAGAAGCTAGAAGGTGGATCAGACCAGGAGCCTTCAGAAATCTAAGGGATCAAATGATCAATTATCTTCCATAATTAAGATGCTGGAAGGTGGTTTATTGGAGGAGACTTTCGATTTCTAATAGAGCGATTATCTTTTATTATTAATATATATAGCATGCTATGCTTTTGCTTTTTGGCATTCATGTTTTTAATTAGCAAACTCAGTTTGTATTGGTGTAACACCCGAAAACGGGTTTAATATTCAAACCACGTTAATACAAAAAGACGGGTAAAGTCCGTTAATGGTAAAAATTAACCCGGTAATATTAGGATTTTAAACAAATAAACCTAATATGAAATAAAAAGTGAATGAATGCTTTTAAGAAATAAAGTTTATAAAAGGGCTGAGTAACGGGACTTAAAATAAACTTAGTCATAACTTCCCCGAACCCGCTAAATTAACTAGGAATGTTTAACTTAGTTAATAAGTGGGAATATTGTTGGAAATAAGTAGGTTGTAGCCTACTTAATAACTAACCAAATATGAGTGGCCAAAGTTGGACAACTTGAAAGTTAAATTATAAAAAGAAATTTAAAACATAACACACACTTAGTGTGTGTTCTATGAACGAGCAGGAAAGCTCATTTGGAGCCAAAACCTAAGTTCCAACAAAATCATCAAATTGAAGATTCAAATGAAGCTTAAATTCACAATTGAACGTGAATTAATGATCACCCAAGCTAGGGGATCATAAGGTATGTAAAATTTTGATGATTTGTGAAGTTGTGAAATTTGAGGAAAACATCATAATCGCGAATTATGTATGGATTATAGAAGCTATGGCTGAATTAGTGATGTATACTTGCTTAGGAACAAAACCCTAAGTGAAAATTATACATATGATGCTGTGAATTGAATGTTTAGATGATTTACTACATTAGGATACGTGGGTTTTAATCATATGATGAAATTGATGATATAATTGTGTTTAGAATCATCATACATGATAGTATTAAGGAACTACTTGAACAAATTGTGTGTTTGAGTATATAATTATACTTATTATGAAATGGGTTTTGTATGATAAAATGAAAATGATGATAGATTCATGTTAAAATAGGGATGAGACCGGTATCATACGGTACCGTACAGGTATCGATACCGCAAATACCGTTACCGAAATTGAGGAAAAGTGGATACCGAATACCGTACCGAATTTCTCAGTTTGGTAACGGTACGGTACCGGTATCGATACCGGTATTTCGGTATTTTACCGCATTGGTACCGTTTTGGTGTTTTCCATTGGTTTATCTAAAAAAACATCATAAAAATCCATCCATCCATCCATTATTAACTGAACTGGCGTAATATATAGTGGAAAAACTAGACAAATGTATGTAGTAAAAACTAAAAATTCAAAAGGAAAACATACATGTGTTCGACTTTTAACATCCAAATTCCAACATGTGTATAAAAACATCATAATTCATAACTGATACATGGGTTAGTCCTTATTGCTTTTATAAATTGTTTCTAGTAATACTAGGAGATTATGATTTATATTTGTCAAAATACTCCTTAGAATTCCTTATTAAAATTCGGTATTAATACCGTTTTTTACCGAAAAATACCGGTACCGATACCGTTATTTACCGATACCAAAATTTGAAAAATCTGTTACCGATAGCGGTACCATTTATACCGGAACCGGTATGGTAACGGTACGGTACCGGTAAGGTACCTGTACGGTACCGGTATTTCGGTAAAAATCTCATCCCTATGTTAAAATGATGTTTGATATCATCATGTGTTAAGAATGATTGACGAAATAATAATTTAATAAGTTCATATTTTTGGGAAATGAATTGAGAATTTACCAAATAATTTTAGGAAAAACTAATAATTGTTAAATGACAATTAATAAAGTTTTACCAAATAAATTCATAATTTTGGGAAATGAATTGAGAATTTACATACATGGGACGTGATGTGGTAGTTATATAAGGTAGTGCATACCATGTGTTGATTGCTTACTTTGGCCAAGTAAGTAGTGAAAACATGATACCATGAGCTTCTTATAATGAGCACGTTTATGTCCGATGTAGTAAGGTTTAGACTATGAAAAGTCAAAGGATCCTTAGGGCCAAGAAATCTCATGGGCATGCTCGTATAAATGGTTTTCGCGGGAACCATAAAATATGGCACGCAATAGAAATAAATGACCCCAAGGAAATTCATGATATAAGTCATTTTGGACGAAAGAGCCATGGTTGACAAAAGGGGCATGTAAAACCAAAGTATAAATGAACCGCAGGGTCATAGAAACGAAGGTATTGCCCATACGAAAAGACGATCGAAGTCATTGGCTTTGGTCGTAGTAAAGGAAGGATGATGATGATCATCATCATTCAGAATTTATAAGACCATCAAGGATGGTCAAATAAAGAATAAAGGTTTGGTTGAATAAAGCGATGGATTTCACTAAGACGACCAAACAAATTAAAACGAAGTCTTAATGCATGCCGAAATGGTTGCATTAATAAGGACTTCGGCAAAGTACCCGGTTGATGGGTAGGAATTTAAATATAAGCGTAAACCGGACAACCGTAAGTTTGAGAGAAACTGATGCTTAAATGACGTGAGAAGTCATAGAATCGGAAGAATTAACCGAAAGAAGACAATTGTAGACATGGACTACAGTTAGAGTTAATGGATTTTAAACATCAAACCAAATGATTTTCAAACATAAAAAGAGTGCTTTGACACCAACTATATATTTTAATAATAAAGACATGAGTAAAAAGGATGATCTACATGATCATCATAACCTTCGGGTTATAAATAGTATAAAGGTCTACGGGACCAAAATGACCCACGGGTCATGAATAAAAAGGAATGGATCATAAAGGACTCGTCTTAATGAGGTGAAAGCCTAATGAAATAGCCAACGAGGCTAAGTGAAAGGACCTACGGGTGATCTGAGTAAAGCGTGGGAACTGGTTACGATTCCCCAACGTAAAATAAGAATAGAAAATGTTGGGTCTAAAACGTAAAGTCTAATGTTATCAACGGATCAAGTTAAGAAAGTCAACGCAAAGAAGTCAAAGTCAACACGCAAGTCGACTCGAGAAGATCGAAGAAAGATATGGCGTGTGGAAGAACGAGATTTGATAGTTATATTGCTTTGGATAATTAAATATATTTTGTTTAGAGAAAATATATTTATTATCTTACTTAATTAGTTATCATGTTTATTGCTACTTTTGGTAAGATATTAACTTTAGGAACTTAATTGTAATTAGTCTAAAGTGGTTTAGGCTATAGATAGATAGAGATTTAGGGTTTTAGGTGAACACATCCAGAGAAAGATTTGAAGGCTACATTGAAATATCATTTGCAAATCTTTTAAGATTTGAAGGCTACATTGAAATATCATTTGCAAATCTTTTAAAGGTTTTAAAGTTATATATTTTTAAGTGTGTTCATATTGATTCTTATTCAAAATCAGATTTTGGCTCAATTTGGACCTACAATTTGGTATCAGAGCTTGATGCTTGAATTTAAGATTTAACAATCTTCAAATTCTTCATAAAAATCTGATTTTTTTTATTTGAAAAGTTTTGAAATTTTTGGGTTCTTGATTTTATTAAGCTTTTAATTCAAAAATCCTGATTTCAGATGATCTAAATTGTTTGTTGAGGATTGATCAAAGTGGGATTAACGAGTTTTGAAAAGGTTTTACATAGCATTTTGAGGCGTTTTTTTTAATTCAAAAACCAGAAGGTTTTGAGTGAGTTTTTGAGTGTTTAAGCAGATCTGGGCGTTTTTGTTCAAATCTACGCGTTTTTTGTTGAATCCGGCGTTTTTAAATTTTGTCGGCCAACTTAAATCTTGAACTATTTGGTAAATACGCCGGTAAGTAAGCTTGTTTCCGGCAACGTTATTCTGGCCGTGTAATTAAAGCCGGCGTATTTATGTTTTTAAGAAAGGAGTAGGAATAGAAAAAGGTGTTTAAGGTTCTGTTGTTTCTTCTTTCAACCACCTCCGGTCACCTCTCTATAGCAAACATCGACCACCTTTACATCACCATCTTTCACTTCTAACCAGACCCCATCCACCATATAAATACCCAGCACCACAAGCACCACAGCCGATAAATCGGCGTCTAACACTGTCCAGTTCCACCCGTTCACCAACAACCTCCAACGTTCACCACCACACCGCCGCAAACAACCACCGCAAACACCACCGCCGTTCACTCTCGTCACCGTAACAACACCTTGAACTCCGACCTTCACACTTATTGTCACACCATCATCTACCCACTCGAACCACCATACACCACCACCATAGACCTCAACCCACCTACATCGTTCTACTCCGACCACCGTCTCCATCTTTTGCTTCAACCTAAAACACAACGACCATCAACAACATCCAATACCCATAACCTCCACCAACCACCGCATCTGAGTGAAAAGAGAGAGAAGGATAGTAGCGGTTGTTCTTTTGATGTTGTGAATTGTTATGGTTGCTGCTGTAATTTCGCAGAGAGAGAGAAAGAGAAGGTTATCTCTGAATAGAGGTGGCGGCTGAAGTTGTTTCAAATTAGGGTTTTATGTTTTATTTTAAGGTTTTTAAATAAAAAAAAGGAGAAGCAGAGGTTTCAGTTATGTGTGTGGTGTAATTTTTCTTAAAATTTGCGTTGGTGTTAACAAAAAAAAAGGAAAATTGAAATCTTGGAATTGTGTAAAGAAAGTGTCGTACCAAAAAGTGTGTACATTTCAATCTCAATTTTGAATATTACGAAGTCCATTTATTCAAGTTTTGAGGTCCGCATGTGGGAATTTTAAAAAATTTCTAAAAAAAAAATTCATTGTGGGCTTTAGCATATTATTCCTTTTAATCAACTTTCATTGTGGGCCGATAATTATGTTGATGTTGGGCTGCACAAATTAATCTCTTTTAATCATTCAAGAGTTTAATTTGACGTGGGCCTCAACCACATGATATTATATTGGACCAAGAATTAAACAGAGTTGGGCCAATTATTTAATTGTTAGGGTACTCATTAGTGCATTGTGTTGACATAAGATATATTGCTTGGGTCGGGTCTTAAATTTTTATTTGTGGGCCTAGAAATTTGATCGGTTTTGGGCCGGGTATCATTAGTTTATTTTTGGGTCTTTTAAAATTAATCCGTGTTCGCAAAAATTTAATTGGGTTGGTTACTTCAAGTTTAGTTGGGCCAAGTGCTATCAAAATTTGGAGTTGATAGAGGGAGGGATATTTTCAAAGTAATTCGAACCGGTTTCGAGTTGATACAAATTTTTTTTTTCTGAACTAAAAAAAACATGTTTCTAAATCAGTTAACCCGCATTGCGCAAGTTGAACTTGAAACCAACACTAGAACCCAAGATCTTGTTCAGAAAGAGTATGACATGTTTGGAATTGTTCGAGGTGAAAGTCTATCAGATCACATCAGTCGTCTTCTGAACATGTTGACAAAAATGAAGAAAGTTGGCAATCCCGTCACCAACTATGCTTCAATCAAGAAGCTTCTGGAAACCCTTCCAAAAGAATGGAGCTTAAAATGCATGATGTTCAAGAGAACCTTCTTGTGCAGTAGCAATGAAGGCTGACTCAGCCAAAGGCACCACAGTCTAACGAAAAGACTACTGTGGTCGGTGATGCTAAAGCCATGAAGGAGGAAATAATTGGTAATAAGTAGGTTGTAGCCTACTTAATAACTAACCAAACATATTACCATACTTTTCTGGTAATACTAATAATTGGTATGTTTAACTTAGTTAATAAGTGGGAATATTGTTGGAAATAAGTAGGTTGTAGTCTACTTAATAACTAACCAAACATCAGGGGCCAAAGTTGGACAACTTGAAAGTTAAATTATAAAAAGAAAGTTAAAACATAACACACACTTAGTGTGTGTTCTATGAACGAGCAGGAAAGCTCCTTTGGAGCCAAAACCCTAAGTTCCAACAAAATCATCAAATTGAAGGCTCAAACGAAGCTTAAATTCACAATTGAACGTGAATTAATGATCACCCAAGCTAGGGGATCATAAGGTATGTAAAATTTTGATGATTTGTGAAGTTGTGAAATTTAAGGAAAACATCATAATCACGAATTCTGTACGGATTATAGAAGCTATGGCTGAATTTGTAACATCCGTCTAAAACGGATTTTACAAAACCCGCTCTTTTTATTAATCGAACAATCAGTTAAAAACCCTAAGTGAAAATTATACATATGATGCTATGAATTGAATGTTTAGATGATTTACCACATTAGGATAAGTGGGTTTTAATCATATGATGAAATTAATGATATAATTGTGTTTAGGATTATCATACATGATAGTATTAAGGAACTACTTGAACAAATTGTGTGTTTGAGTATATAATCATACTTATATGAAATGGGTTTTGTATGATAAAATGAAAATAATGATAGATTCATGTTAAAATGATGTTTGATATCATCATGTGTTAAGAATGATTGATGAAATGATAATTTAATAAGTTATGATTTCGATAACTTGATTTAATAAGTAGCTAAAACGGTAGCATAAGAATAATGTTTACCGGATATTTGAAAATGTACTTAAACGAGTAGTTGAGCTACATCGTGTAAATACTTATATCAATAGGCGTCAAACTGACCAAATGATATGATCGAATGATAAATTCGACATAAAATCGTAGGATGGAATAGTCGTGAATGATTATGACTAATCTAACCATCTTACAAATTACAATGATGGTTTGACGCTTAACAAGCTAGGTGGAAGCTTGGGAAGGAAGCGGGTCAAACAAATCGAGTGTAAAAGAGTCTTTGATGTAAAATGATAATCCAAGGGATAAAACTCGGATTAAATGGTTTACCACATTAAATCCACCACAAATATAATTGTGGTGGAAGACAATTCGTAGGAAAATGTGGAAATATGATGCTAGTAATCAATGAGTGTGATTTATGTTTAAAATTTGCTTGAATACCCTTAACGGGTCGAAATAAGCATATAAGCGAAAACGAGTTAAGAATGCATAAAAACCCGTGTTTTGAACCTTGTATAATAGGAGATAGTTATAACATGATGTTCATGAGAGTTTATATGCCATAAACAATTTTGTTTGATAAAAACACGAACGGGTCAAAATTTTGTAGAAATATATAAAGCCGAAGGCTTAATAAGTTTAAAAAAAATTTTAATCCGGATGTCGGATTTCGACTCCATATGATGGAAAATCGAAGTACGATCACGTAGGAAGAAACGGGACGTAAATCGGATAAATATTGAAAGAGTTATGCTCGTTTCGGTGAAAAATTGAAATTTTGAAATATGCAGCATTACAGCTGCAAACTCGCAGGAAAAAGTGCCTCCATGTGGTTCTCGCGTTTCTCCCAGTAAAGGTGGTTCTCGCATGAACCTTACCATATATATATAAAGGTTAGGTTCTTTTTAGGTTTTGGGCGGTGAAGTAGTGGGTTACTTTAGTGGTTCTCGCGGTTCTCATAATAAAGGTGGTTCTCGCGGTTCTCACAATAAAGGTGGTTCTCACGAAAAGTAGCGATGTTTTTGTAAAAAATTAAAAAAAAAAATTGGGTGGCTTTTAGATTTTTTTAAGTATTTTTGGGTGGTTCTCGCGATTCTCGCAATAAAGTGTGGTTACTAACGAATCCTTCTCCTACTTATATATATATATGATCAAGATCAAGGGAAAACGCTGCCGAGTTGTGAGAACTTAGAGAACTCGATGTGCGAGTTTTGCCCCCATTTTTTCACACCCCTAGATTAAAATGTTAGAAAACACTACCTATATGAAAAAAAAATAAGTTTTTTTTAATTTTTTGAAAAAGTTGATTTTTTTAGGATTTTTGGTAAAAAAATTTTTTGAAAAAGCCTTTCGAAAGGCCGAGTTCTTTAAGTTCTCATAACTCGTATAGATTTTCATTTTACCCTAACCAAATATTATATATATATATATATATATATATATATATATATATATATATATATATATTATAGGGAAAGGTTTAAATGAGAACGCTAAATATTGTGAGAACCGTGAGAACAAATTTTAAAACAACTAGAACTTGGTCAAAGACAATTCAAATTCAAAATTTCTTTTTACACTTATCGTTATATTCGAATACAATGTTAGAAATTTAATTTACCCATCAAAATTACGTGAATCGTAAATAAAGAAAATTTACACATGTGTAAAAAATCTAATAACAATGATTTTAATGGGAGAAATGAATTATTTGATGTTTTAAATTCTTGTTTTGATGTTGTATTTTAATTACAATGCGGTTGGTATTAAAAGAAATGGTTTTGATTGGTTTTTTCATTCGTTCTCACGATTCTCGCGATATTTAGCGTTCTCAATATAACTCTCCCATATATATATATATATATACATATATATATATATATATATATATATATATAGTGTAAGGTTCATGCGAGAACCACCTTTATTGTGAGAACCGCCAGAACCACCTTTATTGCAAAATAAAATCTAAAAAAAATCAAAAAAACACTCAAAACTTTTTTCTGATATTTTTTTATTAAAAATCGTTATATTTCGTTACAAAAAAAAACTTTTTTTTTCGAGTAACAATTATCCTTGCACATGTGCATATGTATCATAACTTCGATAAATTCAGTAATACGTTATCACTAGCAGACAATTGCACTTTAATTTACAATACCATCTATAATACACGCAATTTCACATTAAATGCACTTGTGCATCATTATGTATAACAATTATATACCGTGTTTTAGTACAAAAAGTTTGTGATTTTGAATGATCAAGTAAGCTCATATATATGTTTTTGGTTAGTCATATCTAGTGATTGATGGGTTCATTATAGTTGTCACTTTATAATGTAATATGTTGATTGGATGGTATAAACGGTGTTGATATACATGTAATAAAGTGAAAAATTGGTATTGGTATTGTATTATAAATGGTAGGAGGTAATGGTATTGTATTATGGATGATAGGAGGTTATGGAAGTGTAGTATGGATGGTATGGTAGTTGAAAGGGAATGTGTATTCAAAGTAGTATACCAAAACAACTTATTTCATGTTGATACATATAGATGCGCATGTGCATTTCTTATATTGGTAACGTAAAAAGTAGTGTATTACACATGGTAGTGTAAATGAAAGTACAATTGTCTAATATTTGTAATAATTACGGCATTTGTCAAAGAAATAACGAAAATGCACATGTGCATGGATAGTTGGTACAAAAAAAAAGAATTTTTTTATTGTTGAGTAAATATAGCGACTTTTTCAACAAAATATTAAAAAAAAGTTTGGTATTTTTTTGGGTTTTTTCAGGTATTACTGTTTGTATTCACACTGGTTCTCACGGTTCGCAATAAAGGGTGGTTTCTAACGGATCCTTGACATATATATATATATATATATATATATATATATATATATCATAACTCTTAATGTCTTTAAAACCTTAAATATATTCGCTGATGAGGCTGTTGTAAATGATCAAGATGTAGAGAGTTGGATTTTTAGTCTAACATGATGAAATTGGGACTTTTTGTTACATTTTGTTAGATGCCATGAATGGGTGGGAACTTGTCACCACCTTACCTACATGTTTATTATCATGAAATAATGTTAAGAGGATTGAATTGAATCAGGTTTGATGAACTTATCGCCTAACGAATAAAATGCTTCAAGAGGTTGCGGATGAGATGTATTCTAAGTATGTTTGAAAATGTAATGAGAAACGAGTGTGATAATGATGTAGTGGATGAAAAGATAAAGAAGAACAATCACGTTGATTCTTTGAATACCCGCGATGATCTTGTTCTAACCCCAAAATTCAATACAAAGGGCACGGAATTTAAAGTGAAAAAGTTGTTTTCTCAAAATTCAATTCTGACCATCCACATTACATTAGCAACATACAAATAGAAACTGAAATTCTAAATGGGCCCCAAAACACACTTGGGCCAAAAGCTAGAATAAATTAAAAGTCCACCAAAAACACAAAAAAAACACAAAATGATAAATAACTTATAGAAATAAGCGTTTTTGGGCCCGAACGATGACCCAGACCGCCGTAGGCGTTTGCCAAAAGATGGGTCTTTCTCTCACAATCGTTTTGCCTGGTCGCACGCCCAAAACGAACCCCCATAGCCCAAGTTAGAGCCATTTTAGTGAAACCTCCTTGATATCCCGATCATGAGCCTCCAAAAATGTCATGGCCCGGTCTTCTACACTTGGGCCTGCATCAGGTAACTTATTGATAATATTCTAATGAGTTTGGGTAATAATTGTTGGGAAAATCGAAATTTGCTTGGATAAATCTGAAGTCGTGTAATCACTTTCAGATCAAACATTTGGAGTGGCTACCAATCTTTGATCGGATAAATCAGATTTGATTCCAGATTTCTGTATGTGATTTTGATTGTGAGATTTTGGGGATTAGTTTCGAATCAAAATTCATCCAGGGTTTTTCTCTAAAACATTTGGGAGCGTATTTTCAGTTTTTCACAACTGCTTGAGGTTTAATTTTGAACAAAAACACCTTTAGTCCCTCAAGTTTCAAAATTGCACATTTAGCCCAAAAATGAGTTTCTCTGCCCCTTGGACCCCGCTAGGGGCTGTCGCCCTTGGACCCTGCTCCCAGGGGCGCTGCCCTCGGACCCCCGCCAAGGGGGCGCTGCCCCCTTGGATCCCCCGTTAGTCCCGATGACATTCAAATAAGCGTGCACTCTTATTTGAATGTCACACGCAATCTCAACTTACACTAAAATATCCAACATACCTCCCCCATTTTAGTGTAATCAAGGATTACCTAAACTTGTTCACAGCAGTCAAACAAACTAATTCATAAATGAAATGTCGTGACGATTGAATTTCATATTAGTATATTACACATTCCAAATATTCGAATTTAAGGGTGTCTCTAAGGATTGAACCCTTAATATCCATACTGAATACATGAAGATAATATACACATTAGTTTACATACATAGATCTAACTTGACACTATCTTTTACTAGCCTATGTCCCTATCCTTCATAAGCATATCAAAGCCAGGTCCAAGCTTCTTGAAGCAGCTAAACTTCATGCTCATATAAGTAGCTCTTTTACTCTTGCACCTGCAAATGCAATTTTTCAAAAGAGCTATTAAGAAGATATACCTCAGCCTTACTTAACTTGCAGATCTAAACACATACCTTTGGGATAATTTTAATGTTGTGTTCCAAACTCTAGATGTTAAGCTTTCCACATTGAATTCTGCACCTAACGTCATATTAGGTGGGAATTGGGTATCTTAACATGAGAGTTTTCAGATGGACTTTAACCCTAATCCCACAGCTGATCCTTTCACGAGATCTCTAGTTAACCCTTTGGTTAAGTGATCAGCTAAGTTATGTTGAGTTCTCACATACTCAACCGAAATCTCACCATGCATGATGAGCTCACGAACCATGCTATGTCTCACACCTAAGTGTCTTGACTTCACTTGACTATACGCCTTAGCCAGGGTAGCTTCACTATCACACCTTACAGAAATGGGAGCCATTGGTTTTGGCCACAATGGAATCTCATAAATCAAGTTTCTTAGCCACTCAGCTTCTTTGCCAGCTGCGGCTAACGCTACAAACTCAGACTCCATTGTTGAATTAGTTATGTAAGTCTGTTTCTTTGAAGCCCAAGAAATGGCACCTCCCCCTAGTAGGAATACCCAACCACTTGTGGAAGAATGATCTTCCTTATTGTTTATCCAACTTGCATCTGAATATCCTTCAATCAATGAAGGAAATCCAATGTAAGTTAGACCATAATCCATGGTTCCTTTCAAGTATTTGAATACTCGACCTAGTGCTTGCCAGTGATGAGTACTAGGATTGCCAGTAAACCTACTAAGTTTTCCAATAGCATACGCTATATCTGGTCTAGTGCAGATCATAGTGTACATAAGTGATCAAATCACTCTTGAGTACTCAAGTGGAGATACTGCAATGCCTTTATTAGGTAATAACTTCAGACTAGGATCAACATGAGTACTTGCGGGAGAACAATCCTTGAAATTGAACTTGTTCAAGATATTCTCAATATAGTGTGATTGAGAGATTGAAATGCCCATGTTCTCACGTTTGATTTTAATACCTAAAATCACCTCAGCCTCCCCCATATCTTTCATAGCAAACATAGATGATAAAAATTCTTTTGTTCTATTAACTTGATCTTGGTTAGTGCCAAAAATCAACATATCATCTACATACAAACAGATCAAGACTCCGTTTCCGGAGCATCAAACTCGCTATAAACACATTTATCTGCTTGGTTTAAAGCAAAACCATTAGACAATACAATCTCATCAAACTTTTGATGCCACTGTTTGGGTGCTTGCTTTAAACCATAAAGAGATTTAATTAGTTTACACACCTTGTTTTCACTTCCAGGCATAACAAACCCTTCTGGCTGTTTCATGTAAATCTCCTCATCTAATTCACCATTTAGAAATGCAGTTTTCACATTCATTTGGTGAATTACAAGATTATGTATAGCAGCAAGTGCTAATAATATTCTAATGGTGGATATCCTTACTACAGGAGCATATGTATCAAAGAAGTCAATACCCTCATTTTGTCTAAACCCTTGGATTACTAATTTGGCTTTGAACTTATTAGTAGTACCATCCACCTTCATCTTCCTCTTGAAGATCCATTTACTTCCCAATGGTTTACAACCAGGAGGTAAATCCACCAATTTCCAATTGTTATTTTGCAAAATAGAATCCATTTCATCTTGGATGGCTTCTTTCCAAAATGAAACATCCCGTGAAGCATTGCTTCACTATATGTCTTTGGATCCTCATCAACATGGAAGCAATATTGATATTGAAAATCAATATCAATCCTAGATCCCTCAACTAAGTAGAGTTGAAAACCGTCACCATAAGACTTGGCCTTTCTTTCTCTTGAACTCCTTCTTGGTTCAGTGCTAGTTGAAGGCATGATTTATTTTTCACTAGAAATCTTAAGAGAAGGATTGATATCCTTTGGCCTAGGTATAGATGTGAATCTTTCTTCATCATATTCTACATTTCCACTTCTTGCCTCAATAACCGTATGTACTGAAACGTGGTCATTTGGTTCTATTACATGGAACCTGTGAGCAAATGAGTGCTCAACATATCCAATGAAAATGCATTCTATACCTCTTTCCCCTAAGTTTCTTATCTTAGGATCATTTAGCCTAACCACGGCTCTACAACCCCAAACTCTTAGTTTTTGCAACTCGGGTGGCTTTTTATACCAAAGCTCAAAAGGGGTTGTTTTGTTCCTTTTATTAGGAACCCGGTTTAACAAATAACAGGCTGTCAACATAGCCTCTCCCCAAAACCCATTATTTAAACCCGAATGGGACAGCATGGTATTAACCATCTCTTTTAGCGTCCTATTCTTCCTTTCCGCCACACCATTTTGTTCCGGTGTGTAAGGAGCTGTGGTAAGGTGTATTATTCCAGTTGATTGGAAATATTCTGGATCAAAATACTCACCACCTCTATCCGTATGTAGGGTTTTGATCAATTCACTTCGATGAAGCTCCACTTCTTGTTTATAGATTTTAAACTTTTCCAGAGCTTCATCTTTTGCATGTAATAAGTAAATGTAACAGAATCTAGTAGCATCATCTATAAAGGTTATAACATAGTTCTTGTTACCTAATGATGGTGTACCATGAAAATCACATAGATCACTATGTATCAAATCTAATAGTTTACTTTCTCTAGTAACATGTTGCATGAATGGTTTTCTAGTTATTTTATTCAACTTGCAGATATGGCATTTTTCATTTGTTAAATTAATTGCCGGAATTAACCTCATTTTAGACATTTCCATAAGTCGTTCATAACGTACATGTCCTAGTCTAGCATGCCATAATTCAGATTTTGATGAATTTACACTAGATGACGAATCAATCATACAAACAGAATTATCACTAAACGACACTTCTAGATTTAACATAATCATACCATTACATAGAAAACCAAATCCGATAAAAGAACCATGTCTTGACAAGATATACTTGTCACATTCTAACACTTGTTTGTACCCGCAATTATTTAATACGATACCGGATAACAATTTTTTTCGAATGCCGGGTACATACAATACATTACTTAAACTTATAGTTTTTCCCGAAGTAAATACTAGTACTACACTTCCAATTCCGTGGATTGGCTCGGTTGCAACATTTCCCATCTTTAAAACAGATCCATCTTCAATTAAGGTAAGGTCCTTGAACCATATTCGATCCTTACATACGTGACTTGTTGCTCCCGAGTCGTACCACCAAGCAACAGAATCATCCTGCACATAAAATGCTTCAGAAATTAGTGACACATAATTTTACATCCGAATTATAATTAAAGTTTAATTTCTGACCTTGTTGCTTTGGATCCTTCGAAGATCCACAAGTACCAGCTTCATTCTTGGCTTTACCAACACGACAATCTCTCTTGAAGTGTCCCGGTTTACCACACTTCCAACAACCTTGATGCTTGGTCTGTTTTGCATACTTCATAGCCTTGTTCTTCTTGTTAGGCCCACTTTGAAACTTCCTTTTGTTGTTTCCCTTGTTAGAACTTTTAAAACTAGGACCACTTTCTTCAACCATGTTAACAGAAGACCCACCAACGTGTTTATCTTTGTTAACATTTTCCATGGCCCGACAAGACTCCTCAATTCGAAAACAACTTCCAAGTTCAACCAGATTCATTTCCTCCTTCTTATGTTTTAAAGTATGTTTAAAATCTTTCCATGAAGGAGGAAGTTTATCAATGATAGATGGAACAGAAATTGCTTCATCCATCTTCAAACCATGTTGTTCAAATTGACCAAGAATTCTTAGACATTCATTGTATTGTTCTATGATGGGTCTACCATCAACCATTTTATAATTCATAAAATCACTGACTAAGAATTTCTTACTAGATGTGTCTTCAGCCATGTATTTGGCCTCTAGTAATTCCCACAGTTCTTTTGCAGATTCAACATTTTGATAAATATCAAAAAGAGAGTCACACATACATTCAGAATATGCCCACGACAGATGTAATCAGCATTCAACCACTTTCCACGCTTCCTAGTTTGTTCCAGCGGTTCATCCACCACTTCCTCGGGCATCAGGGTACTCAGAACGTACACCACTTTCAAAGTCGTCAATAGAAAATGCATCTTCTTTTGCCAGCGACGAAGGTCTTGCCCTTCAAACTTGGCCAATTTCGCAAATTTGTTTGTCATAGCCTTCGAAGATTCACCACCGCTTGTCATCTTCACTGAAATTGTTTGATCTTTGTTGGGAAAATCAAAATTTGCTTGGATAAATCTGAAGTCGTGTAATCATTTTCAGATCAAACAATTGGAGTGGCTACCAATCTTTGATTGGATAAAATCAGATTTTATTCTAGATTTCTGTATGGGATTTTGATTGTGAGATTTTGGGAATTAGTTTCGAATCAAAATTCATCCAGGGTTTTTCTCTAAAAAAATTGGGAGCGTATTTTCAGTTTTTCACAACTGCTTGCAGTATCAATTTTGAACAAAAACACCTTTAGTCCCTCAAGTTTCAAAATTGCACATTTAGCCCCAAAATGAGTTTCTCTGCCCCTTGGACCCTGCTCCCAGGGGCGTTGCCCCCTTGGATCCCCCGTTAGTCCCGATGACATTCAAATAAGTGTGCACTCTTATTTGAACGTCACACGCAATCTCAAATTATACTAAAATATCCAACAATAATGAATTGAGTGATTATTTGACAAGTGTGATTGTAATATATGTAAAGACTTACGTTTGACACCTCAAGCATTGATCGACTCCAGGACATAAACAACTAAGGAAAATGACACACGCTAGTGAAGATCCTGTGGGCGAAGATGAGTGATACTCGACACCATTTTAGGTATGTATGTATGATCATATTGTATGTTTTGTGAATTAGGTTAATACTATATAAAGCGCATGTTATGAGTTTATTAGAGATTCATTGTTGATTTGTTATGTTAAGCTAACGTGAATAGAACAAGAGTTTATATGAATCTGATATTGTATAAAACCGAGCATAAAATAAGTGTATCAAAATCAGAGATTCATTGTTGATTTGTTATGTTAAGCTAACGTGAATAGAACAAGAGTTTATATGAATCATCTGATATTGTTTAAAACCGAGCATAAAATAAGTGTATCAAAATCAAAATCAAATAAGCAAACTAGATTATAAACCGACCCATCTGTATAGCATAGAAAAACCTTATATATCATAAAGTGTTCAAATTGTAAAAAAGAAAAGAGTCAATCATACCATAAGGCTATAGGGTGTGGTCATGACCCTCATGACCACCATGACCCTCCACGTCAGTGTCATGTCATCCACCTCTAATCCTCTATCCAAAACCACTATCCTAAGGGTGTGGTCATGACCCAAACCACTAGCCCCTTATTTATTTTAATTTATCTTTGCTAAAGAAAAAGGAAATGATTTCTTGAAAAATGGAAAAGAGGACCATGGTTACCGTGGTTTAATCCATGCAAACCATGGTGGATCAAGCAAGGGGTGGTGTAGCCTTCTATTCATGTTTCTAAATGGCGAATCATGTGCCAACCATGACCCCCACACCCTTTAGCCTAATCATGCCCGCTTGGGGTTTGCACACGTGCTTGGGCCAAGCTTTTGCCTTACTTATTCTATCATGTTTTGTTCATTTACGTTGACCTCAGTGAATTATAAGCTTATGGTCATATTACTATTAGAAAACCAAGTTTAGATCATCACCCATTGCATTTTTATAAGAACCTATAAAAGAATATATGACACAATAAAAATGGTGTTATATATGGGTTTTCTATAAATTAAGTTATTGGTTCAGGTCATTGTGTTTAATTTGTTACCCGTTGTATTTTAATATGTTGTCCATTGTGTTTTAATTTCTTGTTCATTGTGTTTTAGTTTGTTGTGTATTGTGTTTTTAGTTCGTTTTCCATTGTGTCTTCATCTGCTCTCCATTGTGTCTTTATCTGCTTTCCATTGTGTCTTTTATCTGTTGTTATCAATTGTGTCTTTTATCTGTTGTCATTAATTGTGATTTTATTTAGGTTGATACTTATTGTGTTATACATTATGGTCATTGTGTTATACGTCAAGGTCATAGTCATTGTGTTTTAGTCTGTTGTACATTGTGTCTTTATCTGTTGTCATTGATTATGTTTTTGATCTACTTGACATTGTGTTTACGTCATGTCCATTGTGTCATACACAACTGGGTTTTTGATTTCTTTGTTTTTTTTTTTTGAAAATATAACAATGTGGTACTCATATTAAAGATAAAAAACGTTTGATTTTATGCTATAATTTTTTTTAAAACAAATGATGTATAAAAAAGTTACGGACGTTTAAAAATTGAAGTAAGAATAGCATGTGACTTGCATATGCATATGTATATTCTCTTTTAGACAAAATTACCCTTCCCACTTGAATCCTCTTATGACACTTGTCACTCTCTGGTGACTTTTTATAATTCTTATTTTTAAATTAGGTTAGCACCCGGGATTGCTTCCCTGGTTCAAAAACTTAACTTTAAATACTCATAAGTCTATAATTAAAATAAAGTTAAATAATGTGACAAATTAGATAGGTTAATGAGAAAGTCGAAACCTTGTTTCGAGCATTTAATAAGCATAGAAATGTCAAGGATTTGTGTCGTGGATTTTGCAAAAAAAACATCAATTCTATTACTATGGTTTCTTGTTCAAAACATTAAGATTAATCTGAAAGTTAATCATTTGGCTTGGACAATAAATGTATTCTATAAAGTAACAAAACAAAACGTGAACAGTACCTTCAATAGTTTAATACAATGTTAAACATTTATTTTATCTATCATGCCTTTAAAACTACATATTTATTTATTCTATTATGATTTTACCTTTAATAGTTTAATACAATGTCAAATATTTATTTTATCTTTAATGCCTTTAAAACTAAATATTTATTTATTCTATTATGATTTTAATAGTTTAATACAAATTATAGTTCGTACAATCTTATTTTTTTCCTTTTATAATTAATTTACGTTTCCAACCCTAAATTTTAATAGATTTATCATACGTTCTCTGAGCTCTAATAATTTGTTTATAAACGCTTTACGTATACCTCTGAACTTTAACAAATTTATCATTCTAGAGTCTAATAAAAATCTTTTCCCAATAGACGATTTACATTTTGACCAACGGACTTTAACAGAGTTATGATACTTCCCTTAAAGTTTAATAAAGTTGTTTTTTTAACAAGTATTTGTTTTTTTTATCTTTTTTATAAGTTTGATTTTTTTTATTTTACTTATTATTATTTAACTTGGTATAATTAAAGATAACTTTTAACACTAGACATGTTTACTTAATTCTGTTGATTGCTTATTTTTACCGTTGTGTAGATTAAAGTATACGTGCTCTATATTAACCCTTTAATATACCAAGTAACGAATACAATCGTTCTTTTAATTTACCTTATAGATTAGAGCTATTTACATAGCCGTGTTGATTGCCTATTTTGACCATCGTTTAGATTAAAGCTCGCACAGTCTATGATAATTCATTCACATATCATGAAACAAATATATCATTGCCAACAACCTAATACGACCCCACCGTGAAGCGTGGGGTCCGATCCTAGTTATGCAACAATTTACTATAAGATAATAAAATTATAGTTGGGTTGGTGTTATTACCAAAGGCTCATTGTTTCAAAGAGATAGTATTGAATTTAGTGTTATATTATAAAAAAAGACTGATAATAATAGAAAAAGAAAAACATAAAACATATTAAGGTTAATGCTTTGTAATTAAAAAGGTTATCTTCCATGAATTAAAGTTATATTGATAATTAACTTGTATAAAAATGCTAAGTTTAAGTATGAGATAAAACGACATGTTTTAAACTGTTATTTTGTTTTTATAAAGCCATGAGGTATACTTGACCCTTCTTAACTACATATAAGACCACATCACTTGTTTTTTCTCTTCTTACTCCATCTCCTTATAAGGAAATGGTTTAACCTTGTTAATCCAATCTCACCCATCATTTTTTTATTTTTTATAGTATTAAAGATTTAAAATTAAATACAAAATAAATATAATAATACCATTTCATTAACTTATTAACTAAATTAAACATTGATAATAAATAGCATTAATTTCATATTCTTTATTTTCCTAGGTTAACATGTTCACCAAAGGAGGTTTTAACACCCCTTAACATGGGAAGGGAGTGATTTGGAATGCATGTTAACTTGCCATGTCATCTTTAAAACCAATGAAGTTAAAGAAAACCCAAGACCTAATTGTAAGAATTGACATATGTAGATTAGATAAGAATTAATGTAATGTATTAGACAATTTTATTGACATAAACGTCAAACAATAACTTCAATAACAAAGAACAAAATGATTGTTGAAATTACTGAAAAAATGAAAATATAATTTAAAGATTATCCTCCAAGTTGCCAAAACGTACTTTTCCGTTGGTAAATCAAGTCCCTTCTTAAAAAAACCAACCAAAAAGTATGAGGATAGTCTCAAAGAAATTGATATATAGCTATTTCTTCGGATACGAATAAATATGTCAACAATAAAAAGTGGAAATAAGAAATGGGATTCAAATAAATTAATATGAAGGTTTACTAAATGGTATTTAAAAAAAAAACATCATACTTTCAAAAATATATTACGTAACTATAATTTATAAGGAAGTAATAAAGGAAAGTATATGAAATGATTTAAGAAAATGAAATTACAATTGTCAAAAGTTGACTAATTAAAAGTAAGTTGTGGTCTTAAATTTAATTATTGACCTAAATATTTTGAATTTAACCATATTAAAGTTTTCATTAACTATACTGACGATTAATTGGAAATGTTTGAAAAATGGTCAATAACCAATTATATAGAATTTAATTTTAGAAGTTCATAACTGACAATAATATATGACACAGATTTCAAATTTGATTTTAGAAGCAAAGTTATAATGTTTTGTATTTAAAAAAACTCGATTAACTTACATTAATTAAAAACAAATGCATGAAATGATAAGATTCCAGATAAATGAGAAACCCCGTCTTCCTTTTACCAAAGTATTTATGTGAGTGTTACTTGATGTTGTCATCCAAACATAAGTAAATTACGATCATCATCAACGCAGAAAAATAACATGCATAAAACAAAACCCACTTTTCCCGGTATACAAATCGGAATAGCAGTATAAAAATAGGATCGGAAATAATGTGAATTAACAAAACAAAACAATCAATAAACTAACAGAAGGTGTCACTTATGGACAAAGAAAAGTTATTACCCTGTCTTCCTTGTTTTTTATTTTTTAGTGACTAACATTTTGTCACTAAAATATGTCATCACAACTCGCACAAATCGTTGTCACGAAATCAACCGAAACTACTTCGAATCACGCCGAATTAATGCGTGTTCACACCGTATAATGGCAAACCAGGTCGAATCGTACCAAAGTAATACCGAACTTCTCAGATTTGCACCGAAAGATACCGAATCAACTTGGCCAATTTCAAAACTTAGGCCAAGACTTAAGTTAAATTCCACCAGCCCAAAATTGTATCCCTATAAATCAATTCATGATTCAGATTAATCAAAGTCAACATTAAATTTTCGTTATACTGGATTACAAATTTATGATGAGTTGCATTTAATTTTGACTTTTCAATTCTATTAGCTTTTCCAGACCTTGCTACGTGTTTAACCTGCAACTTCTAAAACTCTGATCTTCGTTCCGCCGTCCCCAAAGACTGCGTCTTCCGTCTTATCCGGCGTCTTCTGGTATGTGAGCCGCCGTTAAACCCACAAATGACACAACCATCATCATCACCGGCTAATTCGGCAACCAGGATAAAGATGTGGCCTGAGACCATACCGGGTCCTCTTCCATCACCCTACTCTTATCTCTTGCGTCTCTCTCTCTAGATGTTTCTCTATCAGGTATCAACCAAAATGAAGTGAGGGATAAAAATTGTAAAACCTATAAAAAGTGGAAAGGTCGTTATCGTCAAAATTCACTGTTTCTCGTTATCTTATAAATTTTATATAGATATAGAATATCAAGAGATGTAAAATAACGATTCATTGAATAGAATAAAAATAGGGAAGGCATACCTTCAACACGAAGATGATTTCTGCAAAAAAGAGAAAGATGAACAGTGTATCAAAATCCACAAAAAAAGGTTACAATAAGAAAAAAAAAATAGCAATTACAAAGACGAAAGACAAATTCACATCAACATCAACATAAAGAACACATACATATGTAAACTACTAAAGATTTAGAAGAAGGTCTGAGCGTCAATTGAAAGGTAGGTTTACAGAGAAACGTGAAACTGGAAGAATTAGAAGGGTTATATTATTATGGGCTGGTTGCGGTCTTCACTTGTAAAAAAGCAGACCCGGGAGTTTGGAGCCAAAATGATGATTGGGAAGCTCTAATATCACGCCACGTCAGCCCAAATACTCATGTTTATTATATATAAATAAAATAGATAATAGATAATAGATTCTTTGTACTACAATCTAAAAAACAAAAGTTAGTGGACTGAAAAACATTTGGTTGTCCCAAGATGCAATTAAGTCCAACGAGTTTGGAGAACCATAAAAACACAGCACGTGGAACCAGTGCGGAACTGGACTTGTTTCTACCGAAACCTGTTTCACCAGGAACTGGTGAAGGTCCAAACGGGTTTTGGGCCTAACCCAATTTGTTCACCTCTAACTTGGGCTAGAATCTATTGGTGATTAATCAACATACTAAATGATACGACGGGACATGAATGTCAAAGTTCTTAGAATACCTGGAAGTGGAATGGCGTGATGCGTGAGACACCGGAATTGCTATACGGTGGTGGTCCAGTTACTGCTTCCGATAGTTTATTTTGATGGTGTTCATCGGCTTACGGAACTTCTGGCGATGTTCAAGAGGTGATTCAATGATACTCCTTGGATGATTTAGAGTGCTCGCGAGAGGTCTTCCAAAGAGGAAACCAATTGGTGAAGGGCTGTTAAAAGAAACCATGATTGTAAGTAAAATATTTATCTTATATATTAGTATAGAGAGTTATATACATTGTATGTATTGAATATTTAATATACTTTTAGCATAAGTAAAATATTTATCTTATATATTAGAATAGAGAATTATATACATTGTATGTATTGAATATTTAATATACTTTTGGCAAAGAAAGACTTTGGTTTAAGTTTTGTGATAGTTTTTTTTTTAATTATTATACTTATTAAATTAACTAAGTAATTAAGTAAAACGGTTTTTATTATATTTTAAGCAAAATATTTTACCTTATTTATATATTTAATAAATGAAACCATTGGGGGACACATGTCACCCTCTGGTTTCATCTCATATGCATTTTCCCGCCTAAATGACACATTAAATGGATTACCCATTTGTCTAATCGGATGATCCGAAATCCTTTACAATCTCTTTGATAAAAATATTCCCGCATGACCCGTTTTTAAAGTGGATCATCCGGATTCTTTAATTAACTTTCTAGTTATCAAATCTTCATACTCACACTTCTTTGTTCTCTATCAAACCCTAATCACAAAATCATATTCCTCTCTCTCTCAATAACATCGGCGAAAGGGTTCCATCGGATCGTTCCTGGCTCATTCTATCGGAGAGACGTTCGATGTATAACATCAATCTCACACGGTAATGTCTTCTTTGTCGGTTTACTGATCTATGTTGTATTCATACATTCTTTAGGTTTATAATATGCGATTTGACAAACGATTTACTCATTCTTTGTTTACTTGTGTTTTTATCATCCATTTGAAAGAATTTTTTTATATAGATTGTTGATTTTTCCGTCTTTAGGTTCAATCTGATGTAAACTTTGATTTCGTATATTATTTGATCGATGCGGTAATCTTACTTAGGTTGTAGAATCAATGATGTATTTGTATGTGATTGTAAACGTTGATTTGGTTGATTTCGTATGTTAGTGAAACAACATTGAAGACGGCTTCAAGTTTTGATTTGATGTTCATGTGTGTTTGAAACCTAGGGTTTTTTCTGGTTTGAGGATGGATGGGTTTTGGTATTGTACAATATTTTTTCGTACTTAGGTTTTCTGTTTTTTTTTTCTGCTTATTGATGTTATTTAATTTTTACACATGAATATAAGATTAGGGTTTTTTTAAGTACGAGTAACTTTGTTAGTTCAATTTAAGTGAATGCTGATTTGGTGTTCTTAAATCTGTTGTTTGTGTATTTATTTCAATATTACAAGTAATCAAACTCACTGTAACAGCTTTAATTTCCAAATCCTAAATCACTGAACTATAATTGAATCATTTATACAGGGAACAATCTTTTTAACCTAGAAGGTGACCGGTGGTAGTGATTCGGATACTGAAGAAAACTAGCTACAAGATCCAGTTTGTGTGACAAGATCCAAACTAAAAAGGCACAACAAGGTAGTTACTTGTCTTTAATCAATAGAATAGTACTAACAACATTTTTTGCTACTGTTTAATGCGATTTTGAAGAATGCGTTTAGTGAACAAGGAGCTCGGATGTCTGCCATGGACATCTCTAGCAGAAATGTTGGTCTTCTCACTCCTAAATACATTAGGTCCTCTCTCTCTTTCTCTTACTTCAAACAAATCAATAGTGTTTGTGAAAGCATGATTAACTTTTTAGATAAGTGCACGCGAGCTTATTGTAGTCGGTATTTGTCAAAAAAATCATGGTTTTGGTAGCATAATTACTTAATAAGGTAAAAAAGAGATCATTTGACAAAATTAATGCTAGAATTGATAAAACTTTGAAACAAACTGAACCATTCAAACCAAAGCAAGTTTGTTGGGTTGAGATTCATAAGGTTCAGTTTATGACGGTTTTACTTGGTATGCTATGTAAACTAAACGAGCTTCTTAACTTCTGACATTGGTATTCTTTTTTTGAAATATGATATTTGTGAAAATCCATACCGACTGTTTCAACACTCTGGAAGACTGATGCACTTCTGTTTCTACGCGCAGGCTGACCCGACACCCTCAACACTCCATCTCTCAGAGTGTTTGCTGTACGCACCCACTGTGAGTATACTTGAACCCCTTTTCGCTTAAAACGCACTTTTGGGTGTTACATACGTTCTCTATATCAAAACACGCTACACATAACGCTAAACTCTTTTAAACGCTAACCGCTCTTGCATGTTATACGTGAATCGCTGAATGTTTGTTTGCTATGTGTGAATAATGAGGACTTGCAGACCACCCTTATCAACAATAGTACTACAGTTTGGACTCAGCACCCGATTGGTTCGGGGTTGTTAAGGCTTGCATATTAACTTTACGTGCGTGTTCGCTGTTGTGAACATGTATCGTGCATACTCCATCTTGCAGTCGTGTTGGTTAGCTTGTATCATTGTTGTTAGCATACTTAGATTCGCCTCTCTACGTGTTACATGCTGGTTATACGTAAACGCTTTATCGCTATTATTATGCTACTAAACCTGTGTACTCACCTTTACTTTATGTATTGACTTTTATTTTAACGTATGTGACATGTTGATGATTCTACGCTGCAAATGGATTAGGGCTTTATCCTTAGAAACTCGTAATAAAATTTCTAGTTTATCGGATTTTGATTGTTTAAGAGATGTAATTCGTGGTGACTGTTATGAAATATTGTTTAATTGTATGGGAAATTAGACTTTAAGATATTGTCATTTAAATAGTTGTTGTGGATTCTCTTGAGCAATCTGATTCACCTAGTGCCGCGCCCTGATGATTCCGCCATCGGTTGGGATGTGACACATACAACCCTAAATATAACGTACCTGCATGGTAACATACCTTCGTACATGTTCCTTAATGTTTGTCCACCAACAACATCAGTCCTAATAATTTTTGAAAACCAAATTATAGTTAAAATAAAGATAAAAAGCTAAATTGTTTGGCTTGAAACATAACCACACATTAATAAACATCAATCCAGAAGATTGAGGGGATGGCATCCCATTGTCGATTTTAATTGTAATCAATTACCGAAACAGAGTCGAAACCACATACCAAGCCTAACCGAAGCAACCTGAAAAACTAAGTACACAAACGTACCCGCGGTCTTCATGGATTTGATGAACCGTGTGTGCAAAGCCTTTTTGAATCGTTTCGTCATTGTTTTTATCGATGATATCCTCATTTACTCGAAGTCGAGAGCCGAACACGCGTGACATCTTTGTTTAGTTCTTGAACTTCTCCAAGGAAACCGTCTTTAGGCCAAATTCTCCTAGTGTGAATTTTGGCTTAATGAAGTTCAATTTCTCGGTCACGTCGTTAACGACTAAGGAATCCACATCGATCCCGCCAAAATTGAAGCTGTAAAGAGTTGGAATACCTCGAAGGATCTGTCTGAAATCCGTTCTTATCTTGGATTGGCGGGTTACTACCGCCGATTCATCACCGACTTTTCGAAAATCGTCGTACCCCTCACCTCTTTGACTCATAAGGATAAACCTTTGTTTGGGGTTCCAAACAGGAGGAAGCCTTTTAGACTCTCAAGCGTATGCTTTGCAACGCTCCCATTCTCGCACTTCCCGACGGAGACGACGATTTCGTTCTTTATTGTGATGCCTCTAACTTATGTAACAAGACAAAGTTATCGCGTATGCGTTTCGACAACTCAAAATACACGAGAAGAACTACACTACCCATGATCTTGAGCTCGGTGCAGTTGTTTTTGCGTTAAAGATATGGCGACACTACCTTTATGGTACAAAGTGTACGGTCTTCACCGACCACAAGAGCTTACAACACATCTTTAACCAGAAAGAACTAAACATGCGCCAACGCAGATGGGTAACGCAGATGGGTTGAACTTCTCAACGACTATGATTGTGAGATACGCTATCATCCCGGCAAAGCAGACGTCGTAGCCGATGCTCTTAGTCGACGAAGCTATGTGTATAACATTCATGACGTTCAAGCCCAGAATAAACTCAAAACCCTGATTCGCGAAACCCAGCACACATGTTTCATTTAGAATACCTTGTTTGAGGAAATGAAATGTGGTGTCGAAACCCAGTTGGAGAGTAAGTCTAACGTGATTTATTACTTTCTGGATCGCATTTGGATCCCTAGCTGCAATAACCTTCGGGAGTTACTGATGACTGAAGCCCATAAGTCTCGACATTCCATTCACCCCGGTGCCGACAAGATGTATCAGGACCTCCGTTCTAAGTATTGGTGGACGGGCATGAAAAAGGATATCGCTCTGTATGTTTCAAAATGCTTAACTTGTGCGAAAGTTAAAGCCGAACATTAACGACCCTCTGGCTTGCTCGAGCAACCCTATATCCCGATGTGGAAATTGGAGAGTATATGTTGGGATTGAACCCTATGAAAGGAACAGATGATACAAAGCCAAATAACACTATCCGAGCTTTGGTTAAACTATCAGAGGTTACAACCTCTGTTGTACATACACTGCTTTCCCTAAAGACTGCTCTCCTATCATATGACTTCACAAAGTTGCAAAGGTCAGCCAGAGTTACAAGGATCAGAGGATAGAGATCAGAGCTTAGTCATTAGTTATATAATCAATGTAACAGTGCTAAGCACTGATAATTAGTATTAGCAATGTTTGTAGTTATTTACATTTTGTTTCCTGTCACTATCAACCCAGACGTCATCAAAGATGCTCAGTGGTTAGATAGTTTAGTATAAATAGGTAACTTGTGTAACAGTTTAATCTTGTCTATCAAAAGATCAACTTTCGCATATCATCTTCTCTGCATTTTCTTATTACCAAACTTTAATTGCAAAGGCTGAGGGGGAGTTTGTGAATCACATACGAGTTTACCAACTTGAAAGCATGATGATGATGAAAACAAACCGACCATTGCTTGTAGTAAAAGTTTTCCATCTATTTCTGCTACAAATCTCTTTTAAAACTCAATCATTTTCCATTTTTGAAACAAAAACTACAAGTAATTCAAACTCAGATCCTAACAATTGGTATCAGAGCTTGATTCATCAAATTCGATCTAACAATCGGTTTGATTCGAACAGATCAGCTCTCTGCTATTAGTTTGGTTGTTTTTGCTTGATAAACAGAGTTTTATTACGTTCAAAGTTTTTAAAACAGAAATCTGTGTAAAATCAACTGAAAAAGTCTCTAACACAACAGTTCGAACGTTACAGCTGTCTCATCAGTGAACTTAGACTGGTTAACGTGGTTTTTCCTAATTCGACTGTCAATAGTCGTTTCCTTAGATCGTTACCAGATAAGTGGGAGACTGTAGCTTATGTAACACGAAAATCTGTTGGGTTTAAAGAAATGTCGTTGACACAACTTCATGGGATACTCCTCACTTATGAGAGAGAGTTAAACCAGAAAAAGAAGTTGCAAGATTCTGGCAAAATGACTGATGATTACTCATTGGGTGAAACAGCTCTTTTTGGCTAAGAAGAGGGATCTGGCAGCAGTAAGGACCAAAGTTATGATCACTATATAGATATTACTTCTGGTGGGAACTTTGGATCTGAAACATATGCACCCAACTATGCTTTCACTGCTAGTGGGGAATGCCAAACCTATGACAATCTATCCTTTGAGCTGAATGACTTGCAACACTTTGAACCTTCTGATCTTGAAGAAATGGATATTTTTCACCAACTGACCCTATTGAGTGTTAGGGCTAGTAAATTCTATAAGAGAACTGGTAGGAAATTCCCAGGATTGCATGGGGGTTGAAGGTTGGGCTGGATAAATCAAAATTCAAGTGTTATAAGTGTAATAGGTTAGGACACTTTGCTAGAGAATGCAGGTCTCAAAATTCTGGACCAATAGTGACTCATCCTGGCCCTAGACCTCAACACACACAAAACACTGTTCATTATTCCCAATATGCCCCTACTCAACATGTTCAAACATTGCCCACTTTGCACATCCTGCTACTACTGTTCTAGTGCATTATGTTCAATCCACTGCTCCACAAATTCAATATGTTCAGGCACCATCACATCCTCAAGTGCATGTACAACAAGCACCCATTGTCACACAACCTGCTCAAACCACTGCTAGTCCAGCAGAGGTTGGTCAACAGAGGTTTTTCATACAAAGTTATGTTGACTGGAGTAGCTTGCCTGAGGATTTGACTGATGAGAACTTTGCTTTAATGGCCAAAAATGTTATTGAACAAGAATTTTGTTTGATGGCCTTAGAGACAATTGCTGAAGGTGTTGAATCTGTGGAGTTAGTGTCAAAAACTGATGAAGTTCAAGTTTGTGATGAAACGGTGGTTTCAAGTGAAGAAAAGAAAAATCCTGCTGATGAGGAAAAGAACTCTCATACTGACCCATGGAATGTTGATGTGTGTGAAGATGAGTGTGATTGTGCTCTCATGGCTGCTACAAAGGTATCACCTCAGATCCTTAAAGATCTATGTTCTAACAAATGCATCATTGCTTTTGCAAACATTAAGCAGGTGAATGAAAACCTGAGGAACAAAATTTTAGAAGATGAACTTAATTTTGAAAAACTGATTAAAGAGTTAAAATCAAAGTTAAGTGAAAAAGATTCTGAAATGAGTAGCCTAAGACATGAATCAAGCATAACCAAGGACCAACTCCAAACTATGGTAGAAAAATACCAAGTTTGTAAAAAGGAGTTAGAAAAAACCCAAATCACTTGTGAAAAATGGGTTGAGTCCTGTAAAGGATCTGAGATTATGCTTGATGCTCAGATCAAGAGCAACATTAAGTTTGGTGTAGGTTTTAGAACCTATGACCAAAATGAGAAAAATGTTACTGAAATTGATTCTGAGTTGGTTGAAATAGTCCCAATAAATTTGGCTGGTGAAGAAATAAAAATCACAGATAAATCTGGAAACAAAATTGTTTTGGAAAAATTAGAGGTTTCAACAAAAGATAAAGAAATTGAAAAATATCAGTTTAAACCAACCTGGTTAGATGAATGTGATATTTTAGAAAACTTTAAGCCAATGGACTTTACAACCTCTGATGGTATTAAAGCACCAAAAGAACTGGTGATCCCTATCAAAGATGTAACAGCAGAGGTCACAACCACTGCTGATAAAAACTCTACAGGAAAAGAAGAGTAAAGATTAAAAACTTGTTTTGTGAATTTTGTGAAAAAAGAAATCATGTGGCTGTAGATTGTTTTCTTTTAAAAGCCTATGACATTAACAAAACTTGTGTTATCAAAAATTCTTCAAGATGCACCATCTGCAACAAAACAAATCATTTAACTCAAGAGTGTGCCTATCTTAAAAACTATGAGCAAAAGGTAAAAGAGATCAAGGCAAAAGCACTAGAAAGAGAAGGTTCAAGTTACAAAATCTTTAAACAAAACCTCTGTTCCTAGAGAGGTGCAAGTGACAGATACCCCACCATCAAACTCATTTCCAAGAGGGTATGGCCAACCAGCCTATAAAAGGGTTCCTCTCACTTATGAAGGATACAAAAAGCCTTCAAAGCAAAGAGTGAATAAGCATCCCTATGGATACAATCATCTGATAGGAAATGGTCAAGAGCAGATGTTACAAGAAAATATCCAAACCACTTACCATTGTCCTAGACTTGAGTCTGGACCATCTGTGACCCCATCCAAAGCCATTTTGGCTTTGGAGACCTATATTAACTGATCTATTTACTTGATGTGCAGGGACCTTCTACTTGTCTTGATAGCTTATGGTATGTAGATAGTGGAGGTTCCAGGCACATGACAGGATGTAGAGCCCTTCTCAAGGACTTCATGGCTCATGGGGGGGTGATATATCTTTTGGTAATAAATCAAAGGGAAAGGTTTTAGGGTCTGGGTCGGTTCTGGCTTGGAAACTCAAGTTTGAAAATGTGAACTTAATTGACAATCTAAAGTTTAACCTGCTGAGTGTCTCACAAATGAGTGACAGAGGGTATGGATCCTTCTTCACCAAGAAAACTTGTCAAATTGTGGGACCAGAGGTTGTTAAAAAGATTGATCAAATCATTGCTGAGAGCAAAGCACAACTCACTGCACACAGAAGTGGGAATGTGTATGTGGTAGATATGCTAAAAGATAATCCTATGTCCGGAACATGCTTATTCTCAGTTGCTTCTAGCAAAGAGACTGAGTTATGGCATTGAAGACTTGGATACACAAATCTTAAACTATCACCACACTCTCAAAACAAAGTCTTGTAAGAGGTTTGCCTCACAAGCAATTTTCCTGTGATGAACAATTGTGTTTCCTGCTTAAAAGGAAAACAACATAAAAGTTCTTTCGAATCAATTTAAGAGTCCAAAACAAGCCAGTGTTTACAATTGCTTCACATGGACTTATTTGGCCCAGTGCAAATCATGAGCTTAAAATACAAAAGGTATTGCCTAGTGATAGTTGATGATTTCTCTAGGTTTAGATGGACCTTCTTTCTCCACTCTAAGGATGAAACTGCAGTCATTTTGCAAAACTTTGTTAAACAAGTAGAAAAGCAATTTGATTTTCTAGTAAAAATATTTAGGAGTGACAATGGAACAGAGTTTAAAAATAGGGAGTTTGATGCTTTTTGTGAGTCAAAAGGAATTGTTAGACAATATAGCATTCCAAGAACTCTAGAGCAAAATGGGGTGGTTGAAAGGAAAAATAGAACTTTAATTGAATCAGCAAGAACTATGCTTGCAGACTCTAGTTTACCATTGTCCTTCTGGGCAGAGGCTGTAAACACTGCTTGATATGTCCAAAACAGAGTTTTGATTAACCCCATGCATCAAAAGACTGCCTATGAGGTTTTGTATAAAATCAAACCTCTGATTTCCTATTTTAAAGTTTTTGGCTGTCCATTTTTCATTTTGAACTTAAAAGATTCTATATCTAAGTTTGCAGCCAAAATTAATTGTGGTTGTTTTCTGGGATACTCAACCACTGCTAAAGCCTACAGAGTTTTTAACTCTAGGACCAAGTGTGTTGAAGAAACTTTGAATGTAAAGTTCAATGAACTTTCATCACTGAAAATCCTGCAGAGCTTTTTGATTTAGATAAATTCACATTTGTTGATGTTTCTATCAAGCTAGACAATGCAGGTACACCACAATCATCTGGAGAAGATCAAGATCAAGAATATGACTGGGTGCTTTCACAAACAAAAGTCAATTCTTCCAACAGAGGATCAGGTGCCACAAGCTCTTGTGTAAACTCTGCCACTTCTGGGTCAACAGTGTTTGATCCTCAAACCTCTGCCAGTTCACAAAATCAAACATCTGTTGATAAAAGTCCTACAATTGGGCAACAAAATCATCAGAATGTTACCTCTCTACCCCCAATACCACCACCTCCATTTCCCTTAGCGACTGATACTTCAAATTCACTAGCAGATGTTAGCTTAGATGATACACATTTGCAGCCATCACCTCAAAATGCTATTGTTTCATACCAAGGTGATTTGATTTATCTCAAAAGCCATCCAGCAGATTAAGTTATTGGCAACATCAAATCTGGGGTAGTCACACGGAGCCATTCCCAAAATATTTGTCTTTTTACTGGTTTTCTATCACTCACACAGCCATTCAAGTACCAAGAGGCACTGAAAGACAACAGCTGGGTAGAAGCCATGCAAGAAGAACTCCTTCAGTTCAAAAGACCACAAGTTTGGGAGCTTGTACCACTGCCAAAAGATGTAAGTCCAATTGGCACAAAGTGGGTCTTCAAGAACAAAACTGATGAAAGGGGTATTGTTGTCAAAAACAAAGCAAGGCTCGTGGTTCAAGGCTACAGACAGAAAGAAGGTATAGACTATGATGAGACTTTTGCTCCTGTAGCAAGGTTGGAAGCTATTCGCCTGTTCTTAGCTTTTGCTGCTAACCACAACATAAAGGTGTATCAAATGGATATAAAGAGTGCATTTTTGTATGGAAAAATCAAAGAAGAGGTGTATGTCTGTCAACCTCCAGGTTTTGAATATGCATTCCATCCTGATCATGTCTACAAGCTTAACAAAGCATTGTATGGCTTGAAGCAAGCACCAAGAGCCTGGTATAAAACTCTATCCACTTTTCTCTTATCCATAGGGTTTACTAGAGGTAAAATAGATAAAACCCTATTCTTAAAATGGAAAGGAAAAGATTTGATGTTTGTCCAAATTTATGTGGATGACATCATTTTTGGATCCACAATCACTGCTATGTGTGAAGAGTTTCGAAAACTCATGGCAGCAGAGTTTGAGATAAGTGCAATGGGTGAGCTCCAAAGTTTTCTTGGTCTCTAAGTTAAACAATTGCAAAATGGTACATTTATCCGTCAAAACAAGTATGTGAAAGAACTGCTTAAAAAGTTTGATATGGATGATTGTAAACCATGTAGCACACCCATGGCAACCACCAAGCTAGTCACCATTGATGGTAAAGTTGACCTTGTTGATCAAACTCTTTATAGAAGCATGATTGGGTCTTTATTGTACCTAACTGCATCAAGGCCAGACATCATGTTTGCAACATGTGTTTGTGCCAGATCACAGGCATTACCTAGAAAGTCTGATCTTATTGCTGTAAAAAGGATATTCGGATACATAAAAGGTGCTCCCACACTTGGTATCTGGTATCCAGCTAATGAGAATATTGAGCTTTCAGGTTTTTCAGATAGTGACTTTGTTGGGAGCAAAACTACAAGGAAGTCCACATCAGGAGGATGTCAATTCCTAGGTGATAGTCTAGTGTCTTTTCAAAGCAAAAAGTAGGTTGCAGTTTCAACATCCACTGCTGAGGCAGAGTATATTGCTGCTGCTAGCTGCACTGCTCAACTTTTGTGGCTTCAAAACCAGTTGCTGGATTTTGGTGTAACTGCACTAAAGACTCCACTCAGATTGGACAGTCAAGTTGCTGAAAACATCATTAAAAATCCAGTTTCTCATTCAACTACAAAGCACATTGACATCAGACATCACTTTGTGAGAGATTGATATGAAAAAGGTTTGATTTCTTTGCATCATGTCCATACTTCAGATCAGTTGGCAGATGTTTTAACCAAGGAATTGGATACATCTACATTTGAAAACTTGATCTCAAGAATTGGAATGCTAAACATGGATTAAAAACATGTTTTCTTGTAAATCCATAAGTACGTAGCATCAAAATGTGTTCAGAAAATCAAAACTCATCCTTAAAAATAGTTAAAGTTGAAATTCTTCAATAAATCTTTAAAAGTCTGCTCATAACATCTGTTTGCTCAAAATCTCTGATAGTCTTCAAAATCTTGTCCACTGTTAAAGTGTATCCTCTGACTTCCATTTTTAGAACTTTTTCAAAAACACTGATAGCTATCCTCTGATAGCGTTAAAAATCAGTGCTTTTCTTATCAGAGGTTACACGTGGCCATATGTTAGCCGTCAGATCTTGTATCAGATGCCACGTCATGTTCACTTTTTCAAAACCCTATAAAAACCCTGTTTTATCACTCACCAGTGTTTACCCTAAACTGTGTCGATTTCAAAAATCTCAAAACAGTTTTTCTCTCTAACACAATGGCTACCAAATCAAAATCTTCGAAGAAATCCACACAAGCACTTCCACCCTTCACTCTCATAATCAAAACCCCACATAATTACACCGCCATACTTGAAGCAAACGACGCAAATACTCGCTATCATCCAATGATTCGAATTTTGCAAAAGTCGAAATTCAAGCACATGTTAGAAGTCAAAGCCCTAATTTACATTGATTCTTTTCGTGACTTCTGGAATAATGCTAAGGTTCACTCAACTGCTGCTGGTGTTCCTTATACAATAATCTCAAGAGTAGGGGGAGTGTTGATGCAAATTAGCCCCCAATCGATCTCTCAAGTTTTCAAATTAAATGACATAGAACACCCTGTGTTATTTCCCCAAAATGAGATCCAAGCAGAGTTTCTGGAAAGAGGTTATGTAGGCCAGATGAAAGGTATGACCATCTTTAAACCTAACTTTCCTCCTGAGATGAGATTTTTCTTTCACACAATTCTAACTTGTCTCTCAGCAAAAACCACTGCTTTCAATGAAATTCCATTGAACATGCAATATCTGGGGTATGCAATTTTAACTGATACAGATTTTAACTACTCCCAGATACTGTTCAATGATCTTGTGAATAATTTTCAAAATATTGCAAAAAGAAAAGCTTTTTTGATTCATCCACGTTTTCTGAGTGTTTATTTACAAGATCAAATCAAAGGTCCTGAAAGTAAAAAAGGCGCTGTGACTAAACCAGGCTGCCTCACTCATGAAACCTTCACCAGAATAACAAACCAAGATAAAGTTGCGAAAACACAAGTAGAGGAGGCTGAGCAAGTTTTACCTAAACAAAATGTTCAAACTAAACCTCATGCTACTGAGCCCACTGCTCTTGGTGATCAGGGCACCTCAACCGCTGCTCTGAAGCCCACACCAAAAATCCTCAAAAAGAAAACCAAAACACTTACCAAAAAGTCCACCAAACCCAAAAAGGGTCCTCTGGAAGATGAGATCCCAGAGGTTAGCCCAGTGACAGCACCAAAGTCACAAACCACTGCTGCTACTTCTTCACAGCAGATGGTTCAAAGATCTCCAACCGGCTTTGAAACTCCTCCTTCTTCCTCACAAAAGGAAAAGTTGTAGACACAGGGACACCAAATTATGAAGCTCTAGATCCACTTGGTTCTATCTTCCACAGCCCCTCTCCCAGGGCACTGTCGCTTTCTACAGAGCCACCTTCACCAATGACTACATTTCTACCTACTATGTTACCATTGCTGAATGCAATTGAATTAGACCAAACACAAACCAGCACTTGTCAACAACCTATTACTGAGAATATACTTCATCAAGAAGCTGGGTCTGGCTCTTTATTCATTTCTAGCCCATCAGCACATAAAGAGGCTACATCCCTTGGGTTACATGTAACCTTTGGTGATAGTTCAACTCAAGCAGCCACTACAATTGCTGAACTCCCAAGTTCTCGGTTGGACAGTGGTTTCATTACTAAGACTTGGTTGAAGGCAACCACTGTTGAGGCAACAACTGTTACCTCTGTTGTGGAAAGTCCCCAGTTCCAAGACAAAGGGGCATCTATGGTTGAAGCTGGTACTAAAACCACTGCTAATGATACCATAGCTACAACTACCACTTCAGGTAGGAGTTCAGATGATCCTATTAAATTAGGTGATGAGCTAAAATACCAGGATTTGACGGAGAGAGTGACAAAGATAGAAAACTCTGTTGATGAAATCAAAAGTTTACTGAAGAAGATGATAGCTACAAAAAGTCAACCCTCTGCTCTATCCACTGCTGATTTCAAAGAAGTTCTTAACCCTCTGTTTCAACATCAACAACATTATTTTGATCTACAACACAAGCACCAGATGAATGATGTTAGAAACATGGTTGAATCAAGGTATCAAGACACTGCAGCAGACATTAAAGCCATCAAAGCTCATCTACTCACAACCACTGGCCATGCACCTCCAACGGTTACCTTTTTTACAACAGATGAAGCCAAAAGGGGGGAGAAACCTTTGGGAAACAAAAAGCTGAAAATAGATGATGATAAGGCCAGACCTACATTAAATATTCCTAGGCCTGATGGCTCAAAGAAGAAAGATTTAACTCATGAAACTGTGGCCAAGGCAAGGGCTAGTCACAAGAAGACAGTGATCAAGGAGAGCAGAGTGTTGGTTGAGAAAAAGATTGAACAACAAAAAGAAAAAAAGGAGAGGTTGGTACTTCATCAAAGAGGATACCTGCTAGAAAAGCCAGGCAACCAACATCCACACCTCCTAAAACTAAGCCTGCAACCAATCAAACCATTAAAACCTCTGCCTCTCAAAAACCTATCACATCTTCAAAACCACAACCTACATCCACACAAGCAGATGTTACAGCACATGTTGTGTCAACATCTGTTGATACAGCAGAGGTTGCAACAGATGCAACTCTATCCACTGCCATAATCACATTTCCCACATCAACTCATCCATTATCCACACCACCTAAGATCCCACTACCACCATCACCCACTTTAAGGTTCAAAAGGAGAAAAATCACAAAAGTGATCAATGATGATGAGATTCATGCACCTCTTCCACTATCATCACAACCAATGACCTCCACATCAGTAATTACAACATCGTCAACTCTTGAAGTTACTCTTGCAGCAAAGCTGTATCCTCTTGATTTACCAGCAGTCAGGGAAGAGATCCTAAGTTTCTTTTCAGAGGATGACCCTGACAAAAGAACAATCCTATCCCTTGATGGCTATCCAAGACCTGTAAATGTTGATGATTACTTGGAATGGAAACGAAAGCAAGCAGAGGATATTGCCAAAAGAGAAACAGCTGGTAAAGGTGATAGAGAAATACAGATTGCCATGTCCTTTCAACTAAGTAAAGCCAACATCTAACAAAACTTTGTCAAGAACCTGAGCAACCAGTTGTCAGAAAGGGAAGATAAGGTGCTCAAATGTGAACTTATTGAGTATATCATGGAGAAGAAGATGTATAAGGAAACAAGGACACAGTTCAGGGATTGGAGCATAGATGAGCTAAGAGATGAAATCAACAGAATGCAAGAAATGTTGAAAGACCCTCTCAAAAAGCCAACTCCTCCTAACTGGGATTTATACAAGAAAGATATGCCTGAAAAGGACTTAAAGTTGAAGAGAATGAAGAATGAACTAATTCAAAATCATTATGGTTCAAAGAACCAAGTGATGAGATGTGGTGAGGTTAGGGTGATAGACACTTACAAAAAGTTGGAAGAAAGGAGGAAAAAGGATCCATCCATGCCTCCTAAACCTGATTATTCAAAAGAAGATGTTCTCAAAGCCTAACTCTCCAAAAAGTCCAGCACAACATCTGCCATTCCACACTTGCCCTGTTACACAGAAAAAGGCAAGGGGAGATGTCTCTAAAGACTGACAAAGAGTTTGAGGATACATTTATCAAAGAAGGTATACAGAACATGATTGATTATCCAACAGATGACTCAAGTGCCAAGCTGGCTAAAGATTTATCACAAATAGCTCCTTCACAATTCTCAGCAATAAAAACTCCTTCAAGAAAACCTTCAGACCCAAAAATTCTAAAGTGGAAGGTTGACAAAGACACCCATGAATTGACACTGCTCAAGTCTGATGTTAATGCCAATAAACTATCCATGGAAGCTGCTTATGGGCTTACAGTAGAAGACTTCCAATAATTATTATGTTTAGAGCTGGAGAAGGATGCTGATGACATAGAATCTCTTAACTTTGAACTTCAATTCAAAGGTCAAATAAGAGAATTCTTCCTGAGGAATAAAGACCAAGAATAAAGTGTTTTTGGCATCATCTGTTCCAGGGGGAGATTGTTGGGATTGAACCCTATGAAAGGAACATATGATACAAAGCCAAATAACACTATCTGAGCTTTGGTTAAACTATCAGAGGTTACAACCTCTGTTGTACATACACTGCTTTCCCTAAAGACTGCTCTCCTATCATTTGACTTCACAAAGTTGCAAAGGTCTGCCAGAGTTACAAGGATCAGAGGATAGAGATCAGAGCTTAGTCATTAGTTAGATAATCGATGTAACAGTGCTAAGCACTGATAGTTAGTATTAGCAGTGTTTGTAGTTAGTTACATTTAGTTTCCTGTCATTATCAACCCTGACGTCATCAAAGATGCTCAGTGGTTAGATAGTGTAGTATAAATAGGTAACTTGTGTAACAGTTTAATCTTGTCTATCAAAAGATCAACTTTCGCATATCATCTTCTCTGCATTTTCTTACTACCAAACTTTAATTGCAAAGGCTGAGGGGGAGTTTGTGAATCACATGCGAGTTTACCAACTTGAAAGCATGATGATGATGAAAACAAACGACCATTGCTTGTAGTAAAAGTTTTCCATCTATTTCTGCTGCAAATCTCTTTTAAAACTCAATCATTTTCCATTTTTGAAACAAAAACTACAAGTATAGCTATGGATTTTATTACAAAACTCCCTCGCACATCTTCTGGTCATGATAGCATTTGGGTTATCGTCGATCGCCATACGAAATCTGCTCATTTTATTGTCATACGAGAAGACTTTAAAGTAGAACGATTAGCACGAATCTACACCGACGAAGTTATTTGTCGACACGGGACGCCTCGTGACATCATCTCTGATCGCGACGGTCGCTTTACTTCACGTCTCTGGGAAACTTTTCAATCCGCACTCGGTACGACTCTTAATCTCAGTACCGCGTTCCATCCCTAGACCGACGGTCAGACCGAGCGTACGATTCGCACCCTTGAAGACATGCTTCGATCGTGTGTTATAGATTTCGGTGGTAATCGGGATTCGCATTTACCTTTAATAGAATTCTCGTACAGTAACAGTTATCATACTAGTATTCAAATGGCACCATTTGAGGCACTATACGGTAGAAAATGTCGATCGCCTATTATTTGGCACGAGATCGGAGAAGCACAGATCACCGGTCCCGAGTTAATTCAAAAGACGACAGACAAGATTCTCCAGATTAGAGACAATCTTCTGAAAGCTCGTAGTCGTCAAAAGAGTTATGCCGATAAACGCCGCAAGCCCCTAAAACTCGAAGTTGGAGACCACGTTCTCTTAAAGATTTCACCTTGGAAAGGAGTGATCCGATTTGGAAAGAAAGGGAAACTAGCGCCACGATACGTGGGTCCCTTTAAGATTCTGGAAAGAATTGGTAAGGTGGCCTACCGACTCGAATTACCGAAAGAACTCAGCAACGTACATCCGACTTTCCACGTCTCAAACCTCAAAAAGTGTCTAGCCTAAGGAAATCTTCTCGTGCCACTTGAAGATTTGCAAATAAACAGACTCTACACTTCGTGGAAAGCCAGTAAAAATCATGGACCAAGAAACCAAAAAGCTCTGACGCAGTCGCATTCCCATTGTGAAGGTCAGCTGGGAAGGCAAACGCGGCGCCGAGTTCACTTGGGAACTCGAAAGTGATATGAAGGCTAAATATCCACATCTCTTTGTTACTTCTACTTCTTAAATTTCGGGACGAAATTTCCTAAAGTAGGGGTGACTGTAACAACCCGATTTTTTCTCGGTTGTTCCGTACTATCGTTATATCCTTTTTGTAACCATTGTAACCTGGGATTCGAAATATAATGATTAATCTATTTTTAATTCATTTTATATCGCTTATTTAAACACAATTAATCGCTTAATACTCGCAATGTTCTCGCTCCCTCTATCGCACTGTTCTAATTTTAATTATTTATTTATTTATTTATTTATTCGCGCAATGCTTAACGCCACACTACAACATTTAACGAACTGAGCCTAAAAAAATCGTACGAAAATAATGTGTTTTGGGTGTTTTTGGCACGAAAATGGTATTTTTCGCCCGAAAATGCACTTTTTTGCACGAAAATGGTCATTTTCACACGAAAGTGGACATTTTCGCATGAAAATATCACCAAACCACCTCCACTCATCTCCACCTATAAATACAACACTCTGCTTCACTCCAACTTGCTGCCTTTCCGCACCAAAACGCTCTCTAGCTCGTTTTCTCTGTTTCAAGTAAGACTACGTTTTTCACAAGAATCACAATGATTTCTACAACGATTTTGCATGAGATTATCTCCGATTTCATCTAAACTTCTCTATTTATGAAAACCTTCATCTTTTTCATGAAAACCTTCTAATTTTAACTAAGATCTACACTTAACCGAGCATGTTTGAGTTAGCCTTGGCTTCTCAGATCTAAAACCGTGTTGTTTCGAGCTCACAAAGTGTTTATCTTAACAAAACAGTTTTATAAATCGATTTTACACAAAAACGGACAACAACCGACTAAGGTTTCGTTCATTAATCAGTGGGACCAGCACTGTCGAACCCGTCACGAAATGGACTCGAAAAGACATCAGTTTCAGACGAAATCTCAGTCCCCAACGCACCGAGATGCAAGAACAGTCACTTGTGCGATCTGGACTGGCTCGCGTGAACAATACTTGGTTCACACAGTCCAGTCCGAGTTCATACAAAAGACTCACTCGCTCATAAAACCTCTCCGATGCTAGGTAGATCAGTAACCTAAGGTTGGAGGGATGAACACTCGATTTCCCAAAGACAGACGCGAAACCACTCGATTTTGGACACAAAAAGCAGGCATTTCCGCACGAAATTTTCGCACGAAAATTTCCGCCTGAAATGTTCGCACGAAAATTCCATTTTCGTTCGAAAATTTTCGCACGAAAATTCCATTTTCGTGCGAAATAGTCTGTTCCCGCACGACTCTCCGTACCGATTGTTTCAACACTCTGGAAGACTGATGCACTTCTGTTTCTACGCGCAGGCTGACCCGACACCCTCCATACTCCATCTCTCTCAGTGTTTGCTGTACGCACCCACTGTGAGTATACTTGAACCCTTTTTCGCTTAAAACGCACTTTTGGGTGTTACATATGTTCTCTATATCAAAACACGCTACACATAACGCTAAACCTTTTAAACGCTAACCGCTCTTGCATGTTATACGTGAGTCGCTGAATGTTTGTTTGCTATGTGTGAATAATGAGGACTTGCAGACCACCCTTATCAACGATAGTACTACAGTTTGGACTCAGCACCCGATTGGTTCGGGGTTGTTAAGGCTCGCATATTAACTTTACGTGCGTGTTCGCTATTGTGAACACGTATCGCGCATACTCCATCTCGCAGTCGTGTTGGTTAGCTTGTATCATTGTTGTTAGCATACTTAGATTCGCCTCTCTACGTATTACATGTTGGTTATGCGTAAACGCTTTATCGCCATTATTATGCTATTAAACCTTGTACTCACCTTTAATTTATGTATTGACTTTTATTTTAACGTATGTGACAGGTTGATGATTCTACGCTGCAAATGGATTAGGGCTTTATCCTTAAAAACTCGTAATAAAATTTCTAGTTTAACGGATTTTGATTGTTTAAGAGATAACTAATTCGTGGTGACTGTTATGAAATATTGTTTAATTGTATTGGAAATTAGACTTTAAAATATTGTCATTTAAAAAGTTATTATGGATTCTCTTGAGCAATCTGATTCGCCTAGTGCCGCGCCCTATGATTCCGACATCGGTTGGAGTAGTGGTGTACAAAAACCGGTTTTAGAACCGAAACCGGAAAAAAAAAACCGAAACCAGTTTTTTTAACCGGTTTTTTACAACCGGTTAGTAACCGAAACCGAACCGCCGGTTGTAGACCGGTTATGGTTTTTTGCCTTCGAAACCAGTTAATAACCAAAACCGGTTACAAAAACCGGTTTACTCTGGTAAAAAACCGGTTTTTTTTAGGTTAAACCGGTTATAAACCGGCCCTAACCGGTTGTACCGGTTATTAGTTTGAGTAAAAAAAAACCGGTTAGTAACCGGAACCGGTTATACAAAAAACCGGTTTTTGATTTTAAGGAGAAAACCGGTTTCGGTTAATAACCAAAACCGGTTTTTGAAAAAAAAAACAATTTGTACACCTCTAGGTTGGGGTGTGACACATACAACCCCAAATATTAACCGAAACAAAAAAAATAAATTTGTACAGCTCTAGGTTGGGGTATGACACATACAACCCAAATATAATGTACCTGCATGGTAACATACCTTCGTACATGTTCCTTAGTGTTTGTCCACCAACAACATCAGTCCTAATAATTTTTGAAAACCAAATTATAGTTATAAATAAAGATAAAAAGCAAAATTGTTTGGCTTGAAACATAACCACACATTAATAAACATCAATCCAGAAGATTGAGGGGATGGCATCCCATTGTCGATTTTAATTGTAATCAATTACCGAAACTGACCCGAAACCACATACCAAGCCTAACCGAAGCAACCTGAAAAACTTACACAAAAAACTGAATTTCACGACGTACCCAAACGCAATTAAATGTAAAAAATAAACTACCGAAATCTGAACCTGATTCGGGTTAGTTTCCTTTGCCTTTTTTTTCCTTTTAAATATGGCCTAATAATTCTATGCCAAAACAATAGCATGCTAACTTTACCTCTATTGAATTAGTCATCCCATCTACCTCGTAGTTTTGCAACAATGGTTGTCATTCATTAAACGAATCTGTGATAAGTTGTAATTTCGAGGTTAGAACCATTCGTTTTCGTATTTATAAATTGAGTCGTATACTTATTTTAGTCGACGGGTTAACTGTACTTAACTAAATTATATTATAATTCCATATTATTCAAGTGATTAACTAGAAACTGAATCCTTATCCTTTTGAACTGATCCGAACCGTTTGAACCAAAGCACATGTCCCACATGTCGATCCAACTCACTCACGTAACTCGAAACACATGAGGTTCGCACCACTTAATGTACTAATTCTTTTGACTTATAATTGTTAGGAAAAAAAAAGATAATAATAAAAATATTAGTAAATAAATTCAATCAGCAAATTGAAATTGCCATCTTCTTGTTCCAAGTTGCGGCCAACTAAAAAAAATGTGCAGCCTTTTGTCTAGTGTCCTATTTGCCACATTGGGCCTTTAGTTATTTACGGCCCACTCTAACTCAATTAACCCAAACCGACCCCAAATATGAAACCATTAAATTACGTAACATGTTATAGGCTTCTTTTATAACACTTTCAAAAATAAAAGAACCCTAACCAGCCAAATCTGCTCTCCCTCCTCTTCCTGTTGTTGACGCAAGTCAGAGCACAGGGATATCTAAGCAATTATTTTTTCTATTTGAAGACTACATCCAACCCCATTTAATATATAGGTATCAAAATATTTTTTTTTTCTTTTTTTTGCTATAATTATTCATGCAAGATTTGTTATTAGTAGTTCGTACCATGGCTTCGATTTTGAAATCATTACTCATAGATTCGAGATGATTAGATCGTTGTGGGTTCGGTTAAGTCACTAGAGTTTTAATTGTGGGATAATTCTTGTGTATGGCAATAAATATTAATGATCATGCATGATTTATATTATATGTATCGGCTGCGTTTTTTTTATTCTTGTTGAGTGTTTATGTTCTATGATGATATTAGTAGTATAGGTTGCTAGATATGATTGTTGTTGATGCTATACTTGATTAAGGGTTCGGTTAATCGCTAAGGTTATGAGCATGTGATGAATCTTGATAGTTCTGTTGACCATTGACTAATTAAATTCTTGATGTTGAGCATGTTAATCTGATATAAATGACTACTAATCTGCTGTGACTAATTTTAAGGGTCACGGGTTCGCTAGTTGGTCGTTTGCGGGGTCGGATAATGAAAACAAAATATGTCCGACAGTTACAGCCGACTTTAATCGGTTGTAACCGGGTCAAAATTTATCGAAAACTGATGTTGCTTGAGCCTAAGATGAACCTCCAGGAAAATCCTTTCAAACCCAACCAGAATCGCATTTTTTTTTACATCGTTTGATATTTTAAATGATTTATTTCATGTCAAAGGTTCAGGCTGCGTTTTTTGTCAGCATTTGCAGCCCATTACGAGAGTCATAACTCAATGTAGGAATAGAGTTATGATCTGAAAATTTTACCGTAAGTACTTCCAGGTGATTCCAAAAATCTCCAACTGGAATTACGTCAATCGGATAACCGATGATTTTTAAATGAATTTTTCCGTGAGCTGCAGTCAGAAAGTGACGAATCTGATTGCTGCTTAGTAAATTATTTTTTGATAAATTTTTGGTAAGGAGTTAGATTCTAAAATTTTAACACAAGTCCAAACCCTCCGATTGACACGTCCTTTAGTTAATTGGGAATTTTTCCTATACACGAACCATTCCGGATAACACTTCGAAAACTGTCCGAAAATGCACTATATTCCTGAATTTTTATTAAAGAGTATTTTAAATCTTTCGTGACACTTGTTTTGTCGCTAAGCGATGTCGTGATAGATACATGCATGATAATTAGTATAGTATGATAAAATGTGCTACATGCTAGATACGTGTAGGATTCGTGTTTCTGCGTGAGCACACACACTAACTCTTAAACAATAATCATGTTAGGACGTGATTGACCGGTTCCACCCGCGTATTTCTTTCTATTACTTAATCCGAGCAGACTAAGGTGAGTTCACTGCTCTTTTACAAGCATGCGTTCCGAGGGAACAAACAAATTATTATTCCTTGGAGGAATACATTTACGAAACAACTATTCCTTGGAGGAATACTTTTGGCAAACGTTATAGTTTAAATTCGATGTTGGATGATCTTCTCACCTCTATCACTTAAGTCTCATCTTATTACCGAACTAGTTGCTTGGAGGGCAACGGGGTATTAGTTGATAGCGCTATTAGGCTTGACAACCTCACACCGTACCTGGGAGGACGGGCGTGAACTCATGACCTTAACCACATGATCTCAATGTTGATAGGCATTGGGGAATGGAAAACAAACTGACGTCACTGCGGTATCGAGTTATTATCAACATGTCTTTAAACTAAACACCTACTTGTTTTATGTTAAACAAAACTGTGAACTCGCCGGCTTAATCGCTGATACACTTTTTCTGCATGCTTGCAGGTTGTTAGATAATTATTGCTATGGGAACTTGCAGTCTGAGGAGCAGGAGTTGTCATGGGTCGTATCATTTGATGAAACGCTTAATGTTACGTTTACATTTTGAACAAAAATGGTTTTTATTATTTAAATAATGTTTATGCTTCCGCTAAATACTTAATATGTTTGAAACGCTTAACTTGAAATTCACTATTCATGTTGGACATGATGAATTGTTTTATAATATTTACTATAGTTCGACATGATTAGTGGCTGGATCCTGGTACGTCACACACCTCGCGGTAAAACTCCGCACATGGAAATTTAGGGGTGTGACAGAATCTTCATAAGCATAACTTTTGGTTTAAATAATTGGTAGATTTGGTCGGAACCGACTCGACTGATTTCTTTTAGAATCTTGGTTGCACTACTATAAACATAATCGCAAAGAATATGGTTACTGGCCAAAATAACTTTTAATAATAACCATGGAACACAAATTGAGCTAAATCAGAACTCACAATAAATAGTTTTATTGCACTTCCAAACACACACTAAATCAATAAATTTTATTGCTAGATGGCATGATTAGAATAAAACTTGAATACATTTGAATTGATACTAATATCATGAAACTATACCTCATTTTCGAGTAGTTTTGTGAAAAATATCCCTGTTCAGCAAACGAAATATCACAATGATAGCGACGCCTGATCATACACTATCCCTAGATGTTGAGCATGAAAAATATCAATATCAATTCTAATGGTAAAGCAACAAAAAACCCCAAATAACACATTTCCAATTTCAAACAAACAAAACATCAAACACCTGATGTGCATCTACACAAAACACTAACACCTGCACCCTTTTATAACAAAACTTTAATCAACGAAATAACAACATAATGAAAGACAACCGAGTGAAGGGTTCGATTCATATACCAACAAATAGATTTTAGAAACCCTAAAATCGTAGGAAAGAAGCACAAAGAGGATAAAAAACTATTACCTATTTTGACGAAATCCAGTAACAAAGATTCGGTGTAGCCCGTTCATACGCATGAATATGCAAAATAAACAAAGGTAAAAAATCATTTTATATTACGTCTGTAAGATCGAATTCGGATGTTAATCGAATTTAAGGATGAAGACGACGATCAAAGTGAAAAAGGATTAAAATCTTTGATTAACAGTTAACCTACATGGATTTGAACAGATGTTATTCGAAAACGATGAACACAACGACGTAGCTGATGAGGGTTTTTAAGAGAGGAATGGAGAGCGACGGGAGAGAAACAGATGGAAAATAGGGTTTCAAATGTGAAATAAAGGTAAAGCGTGTTTTTTTGTTGAGTGTCACATCAGCCCAAATATTTACATTAATTATATATATATATATATATATATATATATATATAAGATATAAGATTTGTAGTAGTTTAAAAAATGAAAGTAAAATAATCCATTGTTTAGGGTAAATTTGAACTATATCGAATTCGGTTTGAATTCGAGTTTCAAATACAATCGAATCGAATACAAATTTAGGTAAAAATAAAAAACAGAATAATTTGAAATTTTGTTATTCGATTCCATGATTCACACACTTGTTGGCATTTATGTGTTCACACGTATTTGGTGTATGTGTCAACTGGATCTTTTGTTCAAAAGTTCTTGTAGATATGTTTCCATTTATAAATAACTTTATTAACATGAAGCAAAGCGAATATAGTTTTAAATGATTAGTTTGTTTGGTACACGAAGAGGTGAAACAGGGAAGGAAGAAGGATCAAGAGGGTCCATTGTTCTCTAGCCGCATAAATTTGTTTAATTTTATATGTTTATATGAGATTTTTCTAGAAAAAAACATGATTAAAACCATACAGTTTTAGTTGTCAGGAAAAAAAAACCTTATTATGACCCTTGATAAAACATTCTGATTTCGCTATCAGCTACATGAAATGCTCATAATCATTTGTCACACACTTCATCTTAAGCATAAACATTTTGAATTGTTTACTACTAATTACATCATAATATTTTTTCCAGTTTTGCAATTAGATATTGTTAATTAATAAGATAATGCAACTAAATACGTATTTAATTATACATATATGATTCTCATGCCGTATGAACAGTGTCTTCACGCGTCCCCTGTCACACGTCTCCTTAGGATCCCTTCATGCGTCCTCTGCCGTGTGTCCTCACAAGATCGATAAAAAAGCTTTCTATGCGTCTCCCTAAGATCCCTTCATGTGTCCCGTACCACACGTCTCCACAAATTGATAAAAAGCTTTCCATGCGTCTACATCAACTCTATCAGATCCTTTCATGCTCGACAAAATCATCTCCTGCTTCATGATCCTTTCATGCTCGACAAAATCATCTCCTGCTTCATTCTTTTGAAACCTTGAATCGATCCATGATTAAAATTGAGCACCAAAACCTTAAATCGATCCATGATTAAGACAAACCCTAAATCAAGCATTCACAGGTTGGTGCGGAGACGATTCGTGTTTCAATTGCCACATCAACTTTTTTAATCTAAATATTTGTTTAATTTCTTTATACATATGTAAAATTAGACAAAAGTTTGCCAAAAAGAAAATTTACAATAATGTTGGATTTTATTTTATAAAAAAATAAAATACCTTTTTCTTAATATAATACGAAAATATGGAAATTATCAAAGGCGGCCGACTAGCTAAAATAGCTATCTCCCAATGCTTACCTCAGATCATGTCCAAATCAACGGCCCAAATTACAAAACACCATTTAATCCAACGGCTTACAAATCTACGCGTCACGAAGTAGGGCTTCCCATGAACCCTTCCATAACCTCTTATCTCTTTCTCGAAACTCTCAGATTCGCCGTTTTCTTTACATAAATCTGCACGTATAAAAACATCCTTTCCAACTTTAACACCAACACTTTGCATGTCTAATTAAAGATGGAATCAAATACAAACGGTGGTGGCTCAGATCCTCAGCAACAATCCCAGACTACTCAGCCTGCAGTGGTGGCAACAACGGCTGCGCCGGCGGTGGTTGCGGTTGGGTCACAACCGCAGCCGTGGGTGCCGATGCAGTACCCACCTGCGGCGATGGTAATGCAGCATCCTATGATGGCGCCTCGGCATTACCCGATGGCGCCATATATGCCGTATCATCCACACCACCTTCCCCATCCGGCGGCTCAACAGGTGCCAGGTGGGGCAGGTGGTGGCGGTGGCGAGAACCGGACTGTTTGGGTTGGTGATTTACATAATTGGATGGATGAGGATTACCTCCGGAGCTGTTTTGCTTCTACCGGCGAGGTATAATATTTTTATTATAATTTACATTGATTTTTGAGAAAGGCTAATCTTGTTAAAGTTGCTGTCATGTGACCGTCACATATTAATGTTAGTTACTAGAAAATTAGGTGTTTTCTTATTCCAAAATTCGTTAGAAATGCGTAGGAAGCAACCTTTTATTCAAAAAAGCTTATGCTATGATTCGAGCTACTAGAAACATCGTTATTCAACGAAAAAATGAAATTTTTAAAGACTTTTTGTGGAGTAAAATTTGCGACAAGCTTCCAACAAAATCATGTGGTTGGGAGTTTTTATTCATTGGCTGGACATCTTCCAGACCCTAGCATGTGGAAGCTTTGTGCAAAGAGTTTGTTTTTTTTTTATTCACATTGATTTTTTATTTTTCAATCATGTGACACATTTTATATTCAAATGGAATGCCCATTCTTCCCTTGGAGTTTTTTTTTTAAGAACATCTTCTTTTCATATATAAACCAAAAAAATTGTCACTTTAATTAGTAAAGGTTTATGATTGACTTTTTTGTGTAACTGGAACAATCTATTTGTTGTTTAATGTTTTTTAATGATAATAATTGAAATTGCAATTTGGGTTATGATCTTTATTGATTGATAAACGATGGCAGCCGTGGCTGGCGGTGCTGGCGGACACAGCCGCCTTTGATGATGGTGGCGGTGTGGAGACCACCATGTTGGCCAACTTGGTGGCAATCAATGCATGTACACCTGTGTTTCACTGTTGTTGTTGGTGAATTGAAAGTGACCCTTGTCATAAATATCATCATTTAGGATAATCAAATGAATATATGGTACATGTTTTAATTTTAAAAGTACATGTTGTAAAATTAATGAAGTCAACTAAGTTAATCAATGCATTAGTAGTATTTACTTTTGGAAATAGTGTTCTAGTAATACAACGTAATTAAAGAGTATTAATTGCCCAAAATAAGAACTTATTTTTAGTTTTATTAACAAGAAAAAAGAATATTAATTGCCCAAAATAAGAACTTATTTTTAGTTTTATTAACAAAGAACTAATTTAACATACTTGTATCCACAACCTTCTAAGTTTGTGGAATGAGGTTCATCTAATCATCTTTGTGGTATACACACATTTTCTTATTTCTTTAAATTAAAATGTTAAAATTTGCTAATATAGTTTTATATATTATCAATAAAAATGAAAGCATACATTTATTTAAAATTTACTAATGTAATATATCTTACGCTTGCTATAGTTCGTAGAAAAATGTAAGTATAATGGAAATATTATACTATTTTTTATCATTTTCGGTGGCAGAATAAGAACTTTTTAACAACTCTAGTAGTAGTCTTCTTTTTACATTCATATTAACCGTTTACGACGATAATTTGATATTTTAGACTAAATTAAGTGAGGTCGATGGATACTCTATTAATAGAAAATTTGTCCAACAGCCATAATAGTAATCTTCTTTTTATGTTCATATTAACTTTTTTACTTATGATAATTTGAGTTTTTAAACTAAAGTAAAGGTTGATGTATACTCTATTAATAGAAAATTAGGTGGGCTAGAACCCACTCTAGTTCTGTTCAAGTTTCAAAGCATGACGATTTTGTTAGTAAAATTTACAATTTGTTGTTATTTTGAGCAATCATCCTTTTAAGTATACGTGAGAAGTTAATATCATTTTTTTACCTTACATTTTTTTATAATTAATCAATGAGCTACACATATATGTGTGATAAAAGATCATGTGAGGTGCACAATCTAATATGCATTTGTTCTTACATATGTTGCTAAACTTAACATCATTGTTCTCTTAACTTATCTTTCAGGTTGCCTCAATTAAGGTTATCCGCAATAAACAAACTGGTTTCTCAGAAGGATATGGATTTGTGGAGTTTTATTCACATGCTGCAGCCGAAAAGGTTTTGCAGACTTATACAAGCATTGCAATGCCTAACACAGAACAACCTTTCCGTTTGAACTGGGCCACATTTAGCATGGGGGATAAGCGTTCGAATAATGGTTCTGATCTTTCGATATTTGTAGGAGATTTAGCTGCGGATGTAACTGATACTTTATTATATGAAACTTTTGCTAACAAATATCCGTCTGTTAAAGCTGCTAAAGTTGTCATTGATGCCAATACGGGCCGGTCCAAAGGTTATGGCTTTGTTAGGTTTGGAGATGATAGTGAGAGGACTCAAGCCATGACTGAAATGAATGGAACCTATTGTTCAAGCCGGCCCATGCGTATTGGTGCTGCTACTCCAAGAAAATCATCTGGTTACCAACCACAATATGGTTCACAAGGTACATTTTTATTAGATATAGTCTGATTTGTTAATAGATTTTAGATTAAAGAGATTTTATATGCATTTAGTAATAATCAGTTAATTAAGAATCCCATGAACCTCAAATGATCCATCATCCCCCTTTATATCATATGCTAGGATTACAACACGTGGCATATGAGTTAAATATATTTTGCAATAATATGCTTTAAGTCTCCAGACTTAGAAACATCAATAAATTTTGTAAATATCTATAATTACAGTGCGGCTATATCTTACAGCTTGTAATCTTCATGTTTTTCATACGCATTGACGGCTATATATATATATATATATATATATATATATATATATATATATATATATATATATTTTGAATGGCTAAACTTGCATACGATGAGTATTGAACCCCTAACCTCCTTCTATCCTAAACTCTATTTAACTCGCTAACACCACTAGCCTATATAGTTACTTCAAAAACTCCATTTGGGGAAGCATGTTTCAAAGATATTTATTGGCATTATTTTGTCCCACAGGAACGTGGATAGTTTATTTGGAAGTTTTTTTTTTTTTTTTGTAAATAGGTCTTTAAACTTTATATCTTTTTTTATTGATCAATATGGGATGACATTTACAAATCTATCAGAAGAAACTGATATACGCATGTATGTATAAACATAATATATGTTTGGTAGCCCTTTGAACCTTTTTGCTTGAGCCTCCAAAATAAATTTGGTAGCCCATTGAACCTTTTTATAATTATTTTTTATTAATTTGTTAGCCTGGGATTATTATAATATTTGTGTGATCTTTAGGTGTTTGTAACTATGACATAAATATCGTTGTTGTATTTATGAATGAATCAGATACATTGTAGTGTAGACTGAGAATGTGTCACTATGGAGTTAAACTATTTTTGTAGTATGCAAATGAGACATTTTCAGACTATATTTATTTGCTATTTGTTAGGTGGTTATATGTCAAATGGTGGCTCTTATTCTGATGGAGATTCTAATAACACTACGGTCAGTATAGATTTTATGCATGTTCATATATATAGTCAAAATGAATCCAGCTATTATTTTCTTTTATTCGCGGCTAACCCTTGATTGGTCGTAGATCTTTGTTGGAGGGCTTGATCCAACCGTAAGTGATGAGGATCTTAGGCAGCCTTTCGCTGAATATGGTGAAATAGTTTCTGTGAAAATACCCATTGGAAAAGGATGTGGATTTGTACAATTCGCCAACAGGTACGTCCTTTTGTTTTATGATATTTGTTTCTTTAATCAAAAGATCATTGATGTAACCCATAAAGGTAATAACTTGTGACAAAAAGGTCATTTGGTCTGAGTCATACTCCTTGAAATTTGGAGGCCTGAGGCCTGGTGCACCAAGTATGTGACTTAAGAGTACTTAAAAAGAGGTTTATTCCCTTCTATTATATATTTGCAGAAATAATGCTGAAGAGGCACTTCAGAAATTAAATGGCACCACAATTGGCAAGCAAACTGTGCGCCTTTCTTGGGGTCGTAACCCGGCAAACAAGCAGGTATCCCCCCCCCCCCCAAAAAAAAAAACTAATTTTAATTCTAAATAAAAAAATAAAAAGGAACCCGAAAAACAGGCGCTTGATCGGTTTAGGTGATACCTTTATCATGATGTACATTTCTAGAGATGGCATGTCGAAATGGATTGTGTGTACACTTCCACAATTTGTTTTTTGTGGTTAATAAATAATTAATGTACTAGACATACTTACAATATATATGTTATGTATGTGTAACATTAATTTTTTCTAAATAAAATGATTTAGGACATTGTAAGCCTATTCGGCACATTTGTCTCATTTCTTTGTAGCTACTTTTCTGCATTTTACTTGTTTGACAATACAACCCAAATGAACCCATATTCATATAGATTAATTAACTGAAGTTGTCACCCTCTACACATTCTTTAAAGCGATCTCTCACATTTTTTGCAGATGAGAGGCGATTTTGGGAACCAGTGGACTGGGCCATACTATGGAGGGCAAATTTATGATGGGTATGAGTATGCGATGACGCCACCACATGACCCGAGCATGTATGCTGCAGCTTATGGGGCTTATCCAATGTATGGCATTCATCAACAACAAGTAAGCTAATCGAGGCATAGGTCTGCCTCAAAAAGAGTTTAATCAGCAGCTGGATAGCATCAAGTTAAAAATGGTAACAAATTTGTGTTCCATTTAACTCTTTTAGTGTCTATTTGGCAGTCTAGAATGTGCCCAACTCTCTCCTTCCCTCTAAATATGGAGTGGTGGTTGAATTTTGACTACATGAGGTAGTTTTGTAGGGATCAGTTAAAACTTAAAACATGTGTTCTTTTCTCATGTGTGGGATTTTAACTGTAAGACCTTGGTAATTTTAATAAACTTCATCACAAAATCTTATATGGTATCTTCTCTATGCTTCATATTTTGATCTAATTCCCTATTGAAGTTTGACTTAGGAATTGGTCAATTGTTAGAATTGGCATTTCTTAAGTTTTGACTTCAAGCCGATTGATATAATTGTTGTGTGATGATGTTTTTTAAGAGTGTGATTTGTGTTATATAGTTGTTTTCAAATAAGTTTCTACACGTTTCTGTTTCTTTGATTTTAAATTGTTTAGTAGATAGTTGGATTTTTTGAACATTGACTTTGGATTTATTGGTATATCCAAAGATAGTGTCAAGTTTAATAAACTTCATCACAAAATCTTATATGGTAACTTTTCTATGCTTCATATTTTGCTATAATTCCCTATTGAAGTTTGACTTGGGAATTGGTCAATTGTTAGAATTGGCATTTCTTAAGTTTTGATATCGAACCGATTGATATAACTGTTGTGTGATGATGTTTTAAAAGAGTGTGATTTGTGTTATATAGCTGTTTTAAAATAAGTTTCTACACGTTTCTTTGATTTTAGATTGTTTAGTAGATAGTTGGATTTTTTGAACATTGACTTTGGATTTATTGGCATCTCCAAAGATAGTGTCATTATATTATTGAGTTGGGTTCAAAAGTTTCGTGACGGAACTAAAACCTTTCAACTTGGTCATAATATAATTTGTTTTCCATTTGCTTTTAACTACTCTATCGCTGACAATTTAAGAGGCAAGACGTTGCCAGTAATAGAAACTTTTGATGGTTGTAGACTCCATACATTTCTAGTTCCGTCACCCATGCTTTATTATATAGACTGATTTAATAAAGATAAAGCATATTTTTGGTGTGTTTCTAAATGTTTTTATGTTATATTTTGATAAAGGTGTATCAAAACACTATACAACTATCAAAACACTATACACACTATGCCTGAGGTATCGTAGTTACGACAGGAGGTGGCGCTTCGCCGATGTGGTGGAGGCATTGAGGCATCGTATTTTGCATATCTAATATCTTGGCTTCTATTACACAAATAATAATAATAATAATAATAATAATAATAATAATAATAATAATAATAATAATAATAATAATAATAATAATAATAATAATAATAATAATACTAATAATAATAATAATAATAATAATAATAATAATAATAATAATAATAATAATAATAATAATAATAATAATAATAATCTTTAAAGTAGAGTGAACTTACTTTCATAGACAAACTTTAGTTCTATTACCTTTCTAGAGTAGCTACATGAACTTAAGAAGAAAAGAAGAAGTTCCATTACCTGTCTAGAGTAACTCCATGGTAGAAACCCTAATCTTAAATGTAAATACTGGGCATTGGGAGACGTAACCTTGTATACTAACAACTAGTTCTATTACCTTTCTAGTGACCTTACTTCCTATACCTCTCTCGGGCTTCTCTTGACATGATATCCTGGATACTTTTAACAATTTGAGGGGATCGAACTTGTGGAAAAACGTCATTAGGGCCGTCTTTCTCGCTACATTTTGGCAAATTTGGAAGGCTAGGAACGTGCAAGAATTCGAGAATCGTTTCATCTTGGTTAATAGTATAGTAGAAGACATTAAGGAAGAGTCGTTTATTTGGCTTAGAAGTAGATCTAAATTTGATGTTTGGAATTGGGGTCGTTGGTTTGATTTTAATGTCCAGGATGTAAAGGATGTAATCTTGTAACTGTTTGATTTTCAGTTTCTTGCTAGCCCAGTTTCTATATTTATATAGAAGCAGTGGCGGATCTAGAAAATCCACCAAGCGGTAACATTTTATAAAAAACGGTAACGAAATCGAAAAAACGTCAAATTTTTCCAAAACTTACACTAATTTTACACTACCGCCGGAGCGCCAAGCCGTAGCGGCGATTGCCCCTAGTTATACACTAGGTCCGCCACTATATAGAAGTTCTTGAGTTTGAAAAAAGTTATAAGGGTGTAAGGGGTGGTCACTAGGGGTGTTCATCGGGTTATTTGTTCGGGTTTTGGGTTTTTCGGGTCGGGTTGTTCGGGTTTTTTGTTAGGGAAAAGTGACCCGATAACCGACTCATTTAAAGTTCGAGTTGTTCGGGTATGGGTTATTCGGGTTCGGGTTAGTTCGGGTCGGGTTGTTCGGTTTTCGGGTTGAAAAAATAATTTTTTTTTCACAAAATAGTATCAAATATATCATGTCGTTAAAATTTATCATAATTTAAACATCATTTAACAATATAGTATGATAATATACAAAAGTCTCAAAACTTAATGTTTCAAGTATAAAACACTCCAAATTAAACCGCATCTATAAAAAAAAGATAATTAATGTTCGGGTTTTTATTCGGATTTCAACTTTCGGGTTATTCGGGTCGGGTTGTTCGGGTTTTTGGTTGGGAAAAAGTGACCCGATAACCAACCCATTTAAGGTTCGGGTTTGATCGGGTTTAGATTATTCGGGTTCGGGTTTTTTCGGTTATTCTCTAATTCGGGTTCGGGTGACTTCGAATTCGAGCCGGTTTTCGGGTTTCGGATAAAAAAGGACAGCCCTAGTGGTCACCTCTTTTGAAGAGGTAAACTTTCTACCCACCTAATCACCCTTGTCATGTCAACTCCCCTCTCTAGCTTCATTCTTGCAAAAAACATAAAGGGTGGTCATCTCTCTTAGGTAGAGGTAAACTCTTTTTTTTATTTAAATTATGTACTGTAAATCACCCAACGGTCAAAACACCTAAAAAATCACACACGGTAAACAGTCACCGCTCCCTTCTCCCCTCTTGCGGTAAACCAGGTGGTCGGCGGTTTTTTTCCTGAGGTTTTATTCCTAGTAAGGATCCACATAAAAATGGAGAATGCTATCTAAGAACGGTTCTTTCTTGATGTCGTTAGCTTTGAAAATGGCCAGAATTCTATGCTTCCAAATCAATCACCAAAAAATAGAAATGATTACTCCAATCAATTGCTTTTTTTTTTGTAAAAGCCAAGTTGGTCAATCCACTATAGGACTTCTTGAGGGTTAGCCGATTGTGGACTATCTATTTGTAACCACGCCTTAAGAGAACTCCACACTCTAGGAGTGAACCGGGTGAAAAAATGATGAGCCGTATCCGTTTCAAGAGAACAAAATGGACACATGTTGTTAGGAATGTCCAAATCTCTATTAACATGATTCATCCTTATAGGAAGCCTGTCGAGAATCAATTTCCAAACATATATATTTACGTTTTCTTAGGACACTATCATTCCAACTCGTTTTTGAAGTAACAACTGGTAGAGTTTTTTTAGATTAACAACCGATAGGGCACATGATTTTTTCTTTGTTTTTGTTTTCATCTTTTTTAATTTCCTAATTTGTTTCCTTTTTCTTATTCATCTTTTTTTAGGTTGTACGAAAAAGCTTGTGTTGTATATATGCTTTATGTACTAATTAGTTCATACATATAACTTCTTATGTTGTATAGCTAATCTTGGGTTGTATATAAAGGTTTTCTTATTGTAATTTCTTTTACACTACAAGGAATTATTTTTATAAAAAAGATATAATGTAAGCTTTTAATCTATAGAAAGGACATGTTGTCTCTATAAAGTTTGTCTCTATAGCTACTTTTCTCTATGCCAGAAAAATCATCTCTATAAGCATTGTTGCTATATAAGAGTTTGTATTGACGATATGTCGTCTCTACAAGTTTGAGCTAAAACAAAATTAAAAAAACTAATATTTACTAAACAAAAAAATTGAAGTGTCGTCTCTATAGGTTTTCTTCAAAAAAAAACCCGTTTAAGTTCTATTGGTGGAATGTTTAAAAAAAAGTTTAAGCCCTATTGGGCGGCGAAATGGTGGCAATTTTTACCGCCCAGAATATTTTTTTTGACTAGTCAAACTTTGTAAAAACGGCATATCGTCTCTATAAGTTAAAAAAATATTATTTTAAAATTCTTATATTTTGATCATTAATAAAAGAAAAGGAATAGAAAATTAAAATTGTAGAAAGGTGAAACATTTTTAGGGTTTTTTATCTATCAAACTAGAATTAAAAAAAAAGAAAAAAAAAAAGAAAACTTTCACCCTATAAAGAAGACATGATATTTATACGGTTACCTACCTTAAAAAGCACGAAAATCCTATAGAAATGACATGTTACTATAGGTGTCGACCCTATACGATTTTTTGTTATAGTATGAGCTACTTTAGATGTAAATGGAATTTGTATGATTGTACATAAAGATTATTTCTATATCAAATAGAGTTATTTATATATTAAATGAAATGTTGTTTTATAATTGAAGTGTTTGATGTGTAAAAAACGACAATGTGTTTAATGCATGGCGTCATACTATGTGAAAGTTTCGCCTCTCACCTCAGCTTTTAAGATATAAGCACCTCACAATTTTTTTAAACCAACTGAAAAAAAAGAGTACAAAAGCATAACTACAACATATATTAAATAGTGTCATATCTTTTTTACCATAAATTTGGATCACTGACAGACAACTGAAGTATTATCATGTCATCAGAGGAACCACCCGATTATATCTATCTTCACTAGGCATAATGTCACACCAATTCAGGAGGAAACTCAATAAACATGGGAAAACCCTCCTCGTGAGAATCGAACCCAGAATCTACTGGTCCTAAAGCCTTATCCCACCACCCAGATGCCACTAGGCTATAAAGCCACCACCAAAATAGTATCATAACCAGGGACGGACCCACATAGAGTGGGTCGGGGTCCCTGGAACCTAATGTTTTTAAAAAAAATTGTAGATTCGGTATATTAAATTGTATAAGGACCCCATAAATACAATTAGGTGGACACCATATAAAGAAAATGAAAGTTGGTGTAGTGATAAATCCCTCTATTTTCCAACAAGATCTCATGCGTTCAATCCTTATATAGCCCATTTTTTCTGTTTTTTTTTAAATCTAGTTCAAATCTTGCTATGACCCATGAGGACCGACCCAAAATTTTAATGTTTTGTTTTAAAAATTTTGAACACCGAAAAAATGAACCCCATTAAAAAAGAATCCTAGATCCGCCACTGATATAACTACTTCACTTATATAATAGTATTCTAGCTAAAAGGGCGGGCTTGGACTAGATGAAAGCCCAAATACAATCAGCCCAACACTGAATTCATAACAAACTTCAAAACAAGCCTCACCATCAAGAACTAACATTCATAAAAAACCAAAATTCTGTAAGGAAGCAGTCTCTTAATTAACATGATACAGTTGAGGATACGCATTGGTCGGACTGTGTTAGCCGGTACTTGGTTAGTCTCACCTGTGATCTCAATTATGATGAGGCCGTTGTGTTGTCATTATCACCATGGATGCTTAGAAATAACAAGTTGTTATCATGGTGTTGACACCTGCTAAATTATTGGCACGCTGGGTGCACCCCACTGGACCCCGTTTTATAAATGTCATCCCTGTTGAATGTTGATATGTTTGGGCATTATTTTCGTACCCCATGCACGTATGTATGGTTCACCTACTCCCTTCTCTTGACTTTAGACAAACTCTTAAAAATATACGATGTATGTTGCTAGATGTGGAATTTTTATCCTATTTTATTGAAAAGTTTCAATTGGGTTAGATTTTTTTTTGAGGTAGAGGAAGCACATGATCTAACCCGCCGAGACCTTTGGGTCTAATGCCTATGGGTTCCGTAACTATACTTGTAGTTCAAGTTATGATCGTTTTATGTTTGGGTTTTTTCTGTCTTGTTTTCCTCTGTCTAGCTGGTCTAAGTAGGACTATGCTAACTCTTTTTTAGCTCCTTATCAATTTTATTGGTAACGCGTAAAACATATTTTTAACGGCTAATACACACACTCTAATCTTGATCTAATTCTACACATTTGTCGACAAAAGGACTTAAACTCATAGGGAGAGACATCTTTTCTACACACCTTGCTACCGCTAACTATATCTAGCATCAAACATGTAGAATATAAAACTTAGCCAACAGGGCCGACTCTTGAGCCGGTCAACACATGCCGTCGCCTGAGGCCCAAATTTTTAAAGGGCCCGACAGATTTTTTTTAAGCTTTTTTATATATAGTAAATTATATATTTAATGCATGAACCCATGTATTATACATAAATAGTTAGTGTTGGAGTTGAAAAACCATCTATAAATAATGTAGAGGTCTTAAGTTCAAGGTTTGGCTTCATCACCAAGTCCTTATTTTTTAAATTCATTTCCTCTTAATCACAATTTTAGGCCTGGTTTATATATCGCCCGGGGCCTAAATTTTTTTGAGAGTTTTCGAGGATGGCTCTGTTAGCTAAAGAGAGCTGGACATGGCTTTGGGTTCACGGGTTTAAATAATAAATAGAATTAAGGATACTTGATTAGCATTTGCTATGGAATTGTTTGGCCAATTTCTGCTATGTGACAAAAGTTTTATATGCACAAAGGCTTGTGAACAAAAGGACAGTGGGGATTATGAAGAAGTATATGATCAGAAGAAGGTGATGGGTAATACAAAAAAAGGGACAAGGAGGCCACTATGTTGCTTCTAGCATGTGGTTGATTTTACACTTTATCATGGTCTTAACAAGGCCACCACTGCACCACCAGGCTCCACCACACATCACCACCGTATCTCCAATTTCCAATATGGGCTCCGGAAACCTATGGGGATGGCATTGAACTTTTTCTGAAAAAGATTATTACTTGTACACTGTCCTGACAAGATGGTCAAGTGGTTGGTTAGTCACTTGGTTTCTCTATTTGAGGTCCCAAGTTCAACTCCTACTAACATCACTTTGAAGGACATTGGTGGTGGCAATGAAGTTTGGAACTAGGCCTCTTTGGAGGTCGCCAGTTTGAAACCGAGCCGAACCGGGTCTTACCGCATTGGGCCTTCGGGCGGCGGGTTTTCCCAAGAACTGGTGGCTTGGTGGCTCGGGTATGCATCAAACTCTGATCGTTATGGAGGAGGGGATGCATTTGCTCGATTGAGGGTATCCCAAGATGCTTATCCGGTAATTTAGTTGGCCGTTCAAAAAAAAACTTGTACACTGCTATTTTTCGACTTTCTTGCCAACATCAATAAATTCAGTTAGTTGTTTGTATTGTGTAGTCGAAATCTCGATATGAAATATACATTGATCATAAGAGCATCTTGAACGCCGGTTCCAGATGCCTACCTGGCGGATGGATGCCACGGGGGGAAAAAGTCTGTTTGGATGTTTCTTTGTATTCATCCAGATAATCAGACGCGAGCGAATGGATGATGGCGGGCCTCTTTCACATAGAACCACTAGTTTTGGTATATATGTATACATATGTAATTTTAATATCTTTAAAAAAAGTGTTTGAAATTGGACGTAACATGAGAGAATTGGTGTTTTTAAAGAATTTGTAGAAATCCGATGTGACAGCTAGAGTGACGCGATATAAGTTGTCACAAATGTCATAATAAGATTTTTAAGATACGGTATGCAAATGTGTCGAAAAATATTAGCATGCGACAAAAAATTTGTCACAAATTTTTTTTTTGGGTAATGAAAAGGGTAAATGCACGGTACCCCTGACCGCGGGAGGGTTCTCCCTCCCCCAAGCTAGCTTAGCCCCATAGCTGTCTGGCGGTTACTACCCAGCAGGATTATTCGGGCCGAGCTGGACTCGAACCCGCGTCCTCCCGTTTGGAATGGGTGAGGCTGGCTACTGGGCTGACACCCCGTGGTTAAATTTGTCACAAATTATTATTGCTATTGTTAGTGTTGTACTTATTAACATAAATAATGTTGAGATCTCTCATATTTTCAAATTCTTCATTCTTGATATTCATTGAGTGGTGATGTTTTTAGATAGATAACTTGATATCATCTAATGTTCGTTGGAATTGGTTGTGATCTTAGATCATGCATCTATGGTAGTGGTAACTTTCACATGTATGCATATGCATTGTGAAAATTTTATATGTGATAGCGGTAATGTATTGTCATCGGTGGTCTCGGGACATTTGGTTGTATGAGTACCCCAAAATTATATCCACTTGTGTGCTCAAAGGTATGAAATTATACTTCACATGTGGTGTCAAACAAGAATTTCACATAAGAAGGGACAATATAATTAGAATTGGTGGACTAGGACATAAAATTGGCTACATCGTTACCCGAAAGTTATATGTGAGCAAATTGGGTAGAACAACTAAGGAATAGGATTGATAATGAATTTGGTGGTCTCGGAACTAAAACCTTCCAATTTAGTTGTAAAAGTGGTTACATGTGGTTTATAACGTTTGTATTTGTACTTTAGAATATATTGCAACTTGTATTTATTTATTGTTTTATACGCAATTTCCAACGAGAACTTCACATGCGTTCATTAACACCGAACATGACTTATTAAAATCTAGCATGACTTCGTGTAACCTAATTAACTCATTAACACGTAATAAGGCCATAACAGTGAATTAGGTAGTTTATCACCAAAAATTAGTTATTAACACGTAACATGGTTAATACATTGGTAGTGTAGCAAAATGTAACTCATTAACACAAAATAAGGTTCATTGAGACCCATAATGATAAATTGAGTAATGTATTAACCAAGAGGAGAAATGGTGCGTTTCACATTATTCGTGATCAGGCTTTGAGCTAATAGCAAAAACATACACATTGAATGTTGCGTATTTCATATGACACAACAATCCAAAGAAGGTATATAAGTATAAATACCCATCCCCTCAAAAGGGAAAGGTGTGTTATATCTCATTAACTCTCAGTTTACATTGATTATCAATCACTTACATTCATACTTACTCTTGCGTGGAATCTAGCCACAAGAGAAAAAAAAAACCTCATAATAATGAGGCTAACTATGTACTACTTGTACAAATACATACATGTCGTTTGACTAGGCTTTGTAACTCTCCTCATGTTGTAACATAGTGCAAGTCCCGAAGGCCATGTCTTTTGTTTCAATAATTGTCAGCATCGCATAATCATCTCCAATCTAACAATGATCACCACCATCACCAAGTGCTGATCAAACGTAACAACCACCATCACCAAGTGCTGATCAAACGTAACAACCACCGTCACCCTCTTTGTCAACACAAAAAGTCAAGATCCTAAAACTAAGAAAGACTCGTTACTTGAAGTCATAACACCCCTTTCTTATGCATCATACTTTGTAAACTCATATACACAACTCATATACACCAAACTATATCTAAAATCTTTAACTCATCAACAAAATTACACAAGCTTAAATTGAAATAAAGCAAATGTGAAAACTCTACCATGCATACAAACTCAAGTTGAAACCTATAATGAAACCATCAATTTGCGGTTTGGATTTTCAAGAGGGAGGGAAAGGAAGAGGGGAGAAAGTCACGGTGGGTCAGTATGATAATGACGATTTAAAATTAAATAAAATTTTATGAATTGAAAATTTTAAAAGAAATTTGATTATTTTTCTTAGATGAGAATTAACAACTAATTCTAAATAAAAAATCTATACTATATAATAAAAGAAACCAATAAATGGACACTTGTCATTATTTTAGACCATCCTTAATTGTAGATAATTTTATTTAATTTAAATTATTAAATTTAATATATATTTCAAACATTTAAGAAATTACGGAAAAAGTTACATAAAATATCTTATTATTTATTTATATTAATTACTAGGTTAGAAATTATATCTTAATTCCTTTATTGTATAGAATTATTATTTAATTTAAATTATTAATTTAATATACATTTCAAACATTTAAGAAAATTATGGATAAAGTTCCATAAAATATCTTATTATTTATTTATATTAGTTATTAGGTTAGAAATTATATCTTTAATGATTAAAACAAATATCGAGCATTTTCATAACGAGGGTGAAGGAAACGATTTTCTTGCTTAACAAATTATTTATTTATTTAATATATTTAAAATGTAAGAAGAATAATAACTACATTTATCATACTAATAAATTTATCCAAAAACAACCATCCTTTTAATATGCAACTCATGTCCATATTTAAATTTTAAAGTTATAAAATTTAATAATTACCGACAATTTATACTTATCTGATTAATTTAAACATTAATTTTTAGCTATAAGTTTATCCTAATTGCTAATGACTAATTTGGGCATTTCAACCATTTTTTTAGAACTAATAAATTAAGACCGTTGTTATTTAAATAAAATTTGGGTTATTAAATGTATGTTCACATGATTGTTAAAACTTGTAAGAAAGTCGATGATACAGTTTGATAGATGGTTCAAATGCTTTTATATTTATAAACTTGTCAAACATCACACGTTTTGATCATACATGACACAAAATTTTGTTTGGATATCAGAAAAGCGTCTTAAAAATATCGTTTTGTAATTGTTAAATCTTCGTTATTAACTATTTGATTTTTTATTACTTAACCCGTGTAATACACGGGGTTATAACCTAGTATAATATAATTTAAAACGGTTCAATAATTTACTTATATAATCAAATATAAATGGATAGGGAGGGTAACTGTGGGTTAAAATAAATAAATACAATATATATTAGTTCCGAGGAAACAAGCCACAAAGGTACACTCATTGATTTGGGCCATTGCCCCCACTTTAATTTTAGAAAGAAAAAAAAAGGAAAGCCGATCTCCCTCTCAAACCCTCAACCTTTGAATGGACATTAGCGTTGATGGATACCGGTAATCATTCATAAGGTTTTATTAACAAGTAATGACCAAGTATATATATATTTATTTATTTTACAAAATCATGAAAAAATATAGATATATGTAAATATTAATATTCACATAAGGGAACTTTACTTTTTTTTACGAACTACCAATTTCATTAAAACACACATAAGAGCACACTAATCAATAAACAAAAGCTAAAGGAGCAACGCCACAAACAACAGAAGAAAACTTACAATATTCTTATTTCTATTACTAATCCAAAGAAAGCTATAAGCGATCCATGATCTTCTCCACTTTAACCTGAATGTTGGAGAACACCAATTCGTTACGGACTTTTTCAAATACACCAACAAGCAGACAATATTATAGCACGGATTGCCTTCTTTTTAAACTTGTTACCTAGACTTGTGCACCTCCAAAAGGTCATCAAAAGAGAAGGCCTAGATAGGAGGAATCCTACACCAATCACTAATCTTGTGCTAAACCATACAGGCCACCTTGCAAGCCGAAAAAATATGCTCTACCGACTACCCCCCCTTCACAGAAACATCTATTTATACCTAAACTTTACTTATGTAGCTATAAAATACCTAAACTTATTTCATGTATCTATTTTATGTTTGAGTACTATTAAAAATGTCTTAAATAAACAAAACTTATAAGATTTTCACTTTTCATTTATACGCTAAGACCCTGTGTACTCGAGCGGTATATGGCGCCAAACCATGCCATAGTGCCCTATGGCACCGCTCCACACCGCCCCACGTGGCGCCATACAACATAAATCCAGAAGCTCACAATGTGTATAACGGGTGAAAGTTGTGGGGATGTGGCAGTATTACTGATGAATGATAATATTGTTTATTTTTTTATTTTTTTTAAATTAAAACCTTATGTATACTATACCTTTCATCCCCCTTATTTTCAAACCACTCTCTCTATCATCATTCTCTTCACTCCATTATTTTCAAATCAATCTCTCTAACAAAATTGCTATTTGTTTGTATGCTTTTCGAGTATCTACAATTCAACTTTTATAAAGTGAGTATGGTTGGTTCGTTATAAAATATTTCTTACGATACACAAAGATAAAGTTAATGCGCAAAATTATTTCATGTATCTCGTCTTTATAAGAAAATATTGTTTAATCTGATATGTTTATGCACTATTGTACTATAGAAATAGTTATTTTCGTGATTTTCTCGATTTTGCTGAAACAATATGATTTTTTTTTATTCATTTTCGTTTTCTTTCACAAAACCATATACACGATACCTCTAAATATACCAATCCCATCGTACAAACTTTAGAACGACTTGATAGTCCATGTCACACATCTTACGTGATCCTTTAAACACTCTTAATTTATTATCTAACTTTAGATTCACATGACATGTGTTAAGTTCAAAACCAGGAGTATGTTCTAGTCCATGCCGATGAAGTAAAAAGTTTAGAAGGTGTGATGGTCTTTCTTCAACCGTTTAATCAAATAGAGCTCCTTGACTAATTCAATCATATAAGATGTTAAATAATAATAGTTAGTCAATTTATATTATTTGCTTATATAGTTTGTTTTAGTTTATTATTATTGATAGGATAAGCTGGAAAAACTCTACGTTTTTTAATTGTTTGTAAGTTCAACCTCTATGTGCTTTTTTTTTAGTTTTTAAAAATTACATTTAGTTAGAAAAGTTTTGTTATATATTCTCATATAAAAAACATATCGTTAGCCTTTTCCGTACGCTTAATAAATCAATAGGTTTGTTTTATTTATTGGCTGAAGTTTGGTTATATTTATGAACTTAAATGAGCTTAAAATGAACCAAATTAAAAAATAATGGTTAAATGAAACCACTTTCCTATGTCCGAAATAATAAACCATTTATAACCAAAACCACGGTTTATAGAAGTTTAAAAACTAACAATATCGATTATAGGTTTGATTTTCACATACATTTAAGACAAACCCACCCATATTTAACCCCTAAGTTTAGTTTATTATTTGGTTATGATAATATCCCAATAATTTTAGGTGGGCCTAGTGGGGCATATAGTTTTGTTTAGACAAGTAAAAAACGGTGGATGCACGGTACCCCTGATTGTGGAAGGGATCCCTCTTTCCAAGCTGGCGACCCAGCAACGCTGTCTGGCGGTGAATATCCTACCGGGTAGGCAATTTAGTTGAACCAGGGCTCGGACCTACCCACACCAGTTTGTAATGGGTGCTGGTGGTCATTTGACTGACACCCAATGATTTCATCAGACAAGTAGACAATGCAATAAATCGTTTATTTATCGAAAATCACTTTTAGCATCTCAATTTTTTGTCGACTTTCCAATTTTCGTCTATCCTTTGTTATAGTTGATGGAAACTTGTAAGGACATTGCATTTTGGGTCATTTCACCATCCTTAATTAATGTGGGGTTATACTCTAGTTCTAACTCATTTAATTTACTAAAATTTAAACTTTAACTTGTTTCGGTAAGTATTCTTACGAAATCAAACTCGAGTCGTTTATGATTTAAATGTTTTTATGTGTGTGTCAGTATTTTATATAATTGTAATTTATTCTGTAATAGTTTTTTTAACATATGTAATAGGCATTTTTAGGCTTATTAGCCTAATCAAGCTTGATGAACCAAGCTTAAGCACGAGTGATTTAGAAAAAAGAAAAAAAGGCCCCTCAATTAGGCTTGTGTTCGGCTAAAACTAACTTAAGCTCAACTCAATTCGAGATCTTAGTGAGCTAGTGTTTAATAGCTCACTCCTTTGGAAACGGTAGTGGTTGTTCAAGATTAGATAAAGATCTTGACAACAGATTTAAAACCGAAAGAACACTTATTCTTAAAAACTACTTCATAGTAATGCTGCATAAATCGATATGGTAAAGTATAAATTACATCTAGTAACGTTTGTTTTATACAAAACGCTAAAAGTTTCATATAACATCTTATATTATATAACAGATTTCATAAAGTTAAAGAGAGTGATGCAAAAACATACAGAAACGTTAATAACGTTTGTTTTATGAAAAACAATAAACAATTTTGTCTATCTTCAATTTTGTCTATTTTCTATGTAAATGAATGGTTAACAAAAATAAATGTTTTTTGGTTTGTTTTCTTATAACATGGATATATTATAAAAAGTTTAATGGTTTTTTACATACAAACAATATAATTTTTTTTCAAAAAAAAATAGTAAATATGTCAAATAAATAAGTGATTTTTATAGAAAATCTTTTAGTTTGTCATCCTAAAAACACACACAATATCTTTTAGTTTGTCATCCTAAAAACACACACAATAAAAATTAATTCTAAAGTAAACATATTTTATAAAATCAATTCTCTCATATAAATTATAAGTCCTATAATTCATGGATATCAATCAATCTATTTTATATAAGAAGTAGTTTTATTCCATTATTAATGATAAATAATAAATATAGAGAAAGAGTTAGATTTAAGCATCACAACTTTCGGTGCACGGAGAGAGCGATGCCTTTGGCGTGCCTAGTTAATTATGATGAACACGAGTCAAGCCACGTTATTTGTCTTCTATCTCACGCTACAAAATGATCTTAACTCTCAACATACATGACAATCTTACATAAATAATTTATGTATATATGTTAGTGATAATGATAATGTAGTAAATGTGTAACGGGTTAATTAAGAGAAATTTGTCTGTCAATGATTTTAAAAATAGTTTATTTTATGATCATAATATACTTTTTCTTGTATTTAATATAATCATTTGATTAACTAAATCTACCTATGTCTTTATGCTACGAAATTTCTGTAATAATGTTAAAAATACAATGATATTATTAATTAGACGTTTCTTTTTTGTTTTAAAGATACACCATTAGTCATAATTGTTTGATGATTTTGATTGAGACTTTTGTGCTTTATTATTTTCCATGAAGTTTTGAGAACAACCTTTGATTATTAAATCTTACTGATAAGATTTCTAATTTATAACACGTCATTCATTTCATTAATAGATAAGATTTCTAATTTATAACACGTCATACATTTACAAAATAGATGTTTCGTTGATAGTTATGTAAAAATTATTAATATGAGAATGTTGTTTTCTAAAATTATATACGACTATTCCTACAACTACTATCACTACTATGACCATGTCAACGACTACTACTACAACTATCATTGCTATGAACACGACGAACATCGCTACCACCGCTACACCACCACAACTATTATCACCACCACGACCCTCTTAAACCTAGTTCTATAACTAATTCATAAAGGTATGGTACATCTTTTTCATCTTATAATGTTTTAAACAAGTTAATTATAATTATAACATTTAAAACTTTGGAATCTAAATTTAAATTATCTTTAGGTTTTAACGCACCTAAACCCTTTCCTTTTCTATTACCAATATAGCCTTAACCCTTTGTTAAACCCTTGTATGATGTACACCAAGGCCGGAGCAGGTGGAGGGGAGTTTTTAGTAACTAAACGAGAATATAAATTTGTAACTAGTATGTTGATCAGACAATGAAGGGTGTCAACGAAGATGATTGGTGTGGAGAAGCTAACAGAGACGATTCGTTAAAGTTGGATAACTAAGTAGAATGCGAAAGATTTTCGCATAGGGTGTGCTCAACAAAGGGTTTCTCTTGCCCTACAAAAATCTTTATTTCTTTCCTTTTGTTACTTATCCTTTCAACTATTATGTTGCTTAATTATTACTCACCAAAATGTTAGTCATGGTCAGGACTAGATATGTAATTTAAGTAACTAGTTTTATTTTTACGTCTAGTGGGATTTAAATCAATGATCTCTCTAATTTAGATGTTTCTAAAAAATTTTAAATCAATGGTCTCTCAAATTTAAATGTTCCGAAAAAAATTGTTTTTCTCGTTGGGCTACCAACTCCTATGGTTAAGTAACATTATTTATTCTGACTTTATGTGCGATAGGTTTCAAAATTAAGAGTCATTTATATTTTTCATGACGAGTAATTGTTTCTGACATTTTATATAGAAAGCAATAAATGTTTATGTTATTTGCTATCCATACATACCCAAATTAGATTTTAAACCTAAATAAAAATATGCTAAAGTACTAAAATTGTTAAACAACTAACTAAAAAAATAAAATCCCTACAATTATTTTGTTGTATAAAGGTTTTTCATATATATGATTATTGAGTTTATATTATAAGGCTTGGTTTTTTAACTCATCTCGGGCTCAAAAATGTCTCAAAGTTTCTCGGGGACGGTCTTGTAATCTTAAATACTATTTGTGTCAATTCTAGATGTTTTAGCGGTTTATAAGAGGTGAACTTCATTTTAAATGCGCTTGGTTATGATAATTTTAGAATGGTTGACCTTGAAAAATCTATTTTTAAATATATAACTAATAATTAAGTAGTTGATTGCATTATGTGTTACATTTTTATGAACCCAATATTTTTTTGACTGTTTCTCGTATTTCACCCTTCTATTTTATTTAATAATATTAAACAATTAAATTAAAAACCAATTGTTATTTCATTCATATCCTATTACTTAAAGTACTTACTTATACGTAATTTCAGTCATATCTTATATTGAAATATCGTTTTATAATTCTAAATCTCCATTATTAATGATTAACCAATAGTTATTTCACTCAACTTGTGTAATACGTGGATTTCTAACCTAGTAAGAATATAAAAACCAGCTTCGGGTTGGGTGACATCTTAGTCATATATCACATTGTTGGTCTACATGAGAGATACAGAGCACAAAGAATTTATTATCTTAAATATCACGTTTTGGGTATTTTGGATGCCTATTAGCATGGGAGGATTTTAGTCGGAGCCCTGATCCCGTGTGTTTTTTCGCTTCGAAGTGTAAGTTTGACCCAAAAAATTTGAAAATTTTTGGGAATTTTCCATTGGCGGTAAGAGTATAACCCCATACGATAAACACACTTTGGTGGAGGAATTTCAGAAAAGATACCCTAGTGTAAAGTTTAAACTTTGGTAACAAAACAAAACTTACGAGCTCTTGTTATGTAAAAAGAAAAATATCCGGTTATAAAACATAAAACACACACACACACACATCTCAAATGGATACCTATCAAATCGGATGATATTCTTAAATTGCTCATGGTTCTTTTTACAAATTTACGTATTATCTAGTAGTAACTTGTTTTGGCATTAACCACTTGTATATGTTGCTTATTTGGTGTTTTGTGTTTTGTGTTTGGTGGTGGTGTACATTTGGTTGTTCGGAGTGTACGTTGCTTGGGTAGATAAGTGGGTTTCTTTTAGTGGGGTGCGTCATTTGCGCCCCACCATTCTACCTCCTCACCGCCTTTCTTCTCCGGTGATCTATCGCTTTTGTTGGCTTCTATCGATCTTCTAACTTTCGAACGCAGGTAAATGTTGTTCTATGTATGGTTTTCACCCTAACCCGTTTAGGGTTTAATGGTCACACCATGATCCTATTAGGGTTTTCAGGTGAGTGATTATTTAGTCTTCAAAAATGTCGTGTTTTCATTGTTGATTTTGTGTCATCTGTGCAACATACCTTACGATTTGTGGTTGCATGTGTTGTTTTAGGTGGTTTTGGCTTGAAGGCTCAATCTAGGACGTCTTTTTTAGCTTCTTGTCGGATTTATTTGATACGACGGCTTGTTTGCTTTACTTTTTGTTGTTTGTCGCTAGACATTTGAGCCGATGATGCTGGTTATATCCTTAAAAACGTGTTTTTACGGCGATTAAGCCATTGATGCTTTTGAGCAAATGATGTTGGTTGTATTCTTAAACGTGTTTTTTATGGCTTTGAGTTGTTGTTGATTTGTTTTATGTCATTCGTGGCTAGGCTTTTGAGCTAATGATGCGATTTGGTTAACTGGTAAGCTTACTTTATTTCTGCTAATGAACATGGCATTTTGTGTGCATTCATGCTGTAGGCTTACTTTGGTTTCGCTAACGAACATGGCATTTTTTGTGCATCTGAGATGTAAGCTTACTATCTGTAGGCTTCTTGATTATTTCAAAGTCATCTCGATGATGATAGTGCTTGTCATTGGGCTCGACATGTCGTGACAAGCTACTAAGCCTAAAAATGTTTGAATTCTGGTGCCATATGTTTAGCGAGAATATTGTTTCACGGATGCTATATTTGTTATATGTATTTATACATTATCAGTTAGTAACTGGTTTGTGGTATTTTTGGTTGTTGAGGACTTGAGGTGGATTTTTTGGTTTTTTGTGTTTGTGGTTGTTGTACATTAGCAATTGGAGGTGTGCTTTGTTTGTGTATTTTGGTGGTTTATGTTTTCTGTGTTGCATATTGTTCATGCTTGATCCTTAATGATGATGGCTTTAAGGTCATCTATCAAACTGTTTTTGGGATTGAAATGTGTTATGGGTATGATGTTATTTGACATTTTGCATGGCAATATTTATTGCATCCATGTCTCGGTATTGATTGTTGTGAAACGCTATAACTGTCACACCCCGACCCGCAGCGGAAAAGGTGATCGGGGCATGATTGGGTTATCATCAAAGCTCATGACATTTATTATAACGTTTCATATTCATTATTACAATTTAAAGGGAAACATACAATCTTAATTTCATCATGTCCTAAACATCATTCTAGACTTCATTGTTTTCTTCTAAGGCATTTCCTATGTTTTCCTTGCTTCATCCTGTTCACCTGTATCATGTGTAAAAATGGTTTTTGGATCAACAAAAAGTTGGCGAGTGAATCCTATGAAAAGCATTTGAACAAGTTTATTGAATTGATTATAAAATAAAGTGCACAACCACATATGAGTAAATATAGATGTAAACATATTCAGAAAACACTTAATATCAGATAATGCACACACATACAATAATAAATTGTTTTGAGGCACGCGTTGCTCAACCCGTCTCTCACAAGGAACTGATGGGCCTAATGAATGAGTTTTGAGGCATGCGTTGTTCTACGAACTGATGGGCCTAATGAATGATTTGCATACAACTTGACAATATGAAAGACATAACTACAAACAATATTTACACTCTAAGTTTAGATCACAATATGGTATGGCACAAGTTTAAATAAACGAGTTAATTTTAGTGACACATGACACACCCCAAAACGTGTAATTAAAAAGGAGAGTTGTAAAATTCACTCACAGTGGGTGCGTTCGGTTGATGATGTTGAATGCGCACGAAGTTTGATTTAACCACGAGTGAAACTAACCTAGATAATAACATAATGGTTCGGTAAATAAGCGGATTTTATTAATCAATTTTAGTAGGATTATTGGATATGTTTTTGTGAGTTTAAAGCTATTTTCTAACTTTAAAAATGTTATTTTTAAGTATTTTTAATTGATTTTTAAATAAAATAAATAAATAAAAATAATAAAAAAATGTTGACTTTTTGACCGTTGACTTGTTAACCATTGACCTGTTGACCGGTTTTATTGTGTAAATGTATGCGCCGGGCAGGACTCGAACCCGAGACCTCCCGTTCGCGTGCACGCAGCTCTACCAACTGAGCTACGTGTCTAACCCGAAATATTTCTGTTTTTAATTATATTTATATACTAATTGAATTAATCCGAAAATCATTTATTTTAAAAACGATTTTAATGCATCGGCTCGGTGCTCGCCACAGGTCTCGAACCCGGGACCTGTGGGTTAGTTTGGCACACAGTCCACCGCTGGACTGTGTGTCCAACTTGGTAAATAATCTGTTTTTTATTATACTTAACATCTTACTGAAATTAACCCGGTTCGGTCTCAAAAAAAGGCATTTTATTTCTGTGAAAGTGCGTGTGTCAAGAATCGAACTCGGGACGTATGCGTGTTTATTTGCACACAGTCCACCGCTGGACTGTGTGTCTAACCCGAGATATAAATTGATTTAAATTAAACATATATAATACCGAAAACTTCATCTTCTTCGTTAAGCTTAACCAGAATCGATGTCCGACTGTTTTGACAAAAATAATCAGTTTCTTTAGTGTGTTGTGATTAGCTACATGTGAGTTTAATAAAAACGAGAGAGATTAAGTGTAAGATATACCGAACAGAGCCCCTCTGTTTCGCCGGCGCAACTCCGATGATAGCAGGTTATTCCGGCGACGTGTGTTTTGCGGCAGAGGGTCTTCAGGAATCTTGAGGTGAGTGTGGGTGGCTTCGGTATGGGCTCTAGGTGTTCTGTTTTTAGAGTAAGGCACAGAGGTGAAGGGGTTCGGTTTTCCGGCGAGTTGCAGAAAATTTCCGGCGAGTGAAATTACGTCGAGAAAGGGTGTGATTGTGAGCGAAAAGGTTAACAGAAGTTAGAGGGTGTATTTATAGTGCAGAACATTGACGAATTTGGTCCATTTACCATCTTGATTCGTCGGTCAATGATTTTTCCGGCGGTTATGACTTGTGTTGTCACACCCCGACCCGCAGCGGAATAAGAGTCGGGGCATAATTGGGTTATCACCAAAGCTCATGACATTTACTAATATGTTTCATATTTATTAAAGTCAAAGTTACATTCCAAATAATCCAAACATGCCCATACAATACAAAGAAATAACCAAACAAAATAGTTCCAAGCTCTAAATCATTTTATTCTTCTAGTCCAATCCTATGTATTTCTGGCTGCGGCTGGTTCACCTGTATCATGTGTAAAAATGGGGGTTTTTGGGTCAACATAAGTTGGCGAGTGAACCTTGTTAGATAAACATTTATTATTGTTTTACTTGTTAGTTTATCAATGAAAAATTGTGCATAATCATAAATGAGCAAATGTAAATAATCAAGCAGTAGTAATAGCAATCACAACTATAACATACAATAACATGTGATAGCATACATTAACATACCAACATCATACGATAAATTACATGAATGAAACTGTGCGATCAAGGCTCAATCAAACGGAGCCGATCGTATTGCATGTACTGAAAATGATAAATGTCTGTGCGATCAAGGCTCAATCAAATGGAGCCGATCGTATTGCATGTACTGAAAATGAAAAATGTCTGTGCGATCAAGGCTCAATCAAACGGAGCCGATCGTATGTTGGCACGCCAGGTTCACGCTCATAATGTAATGGGGAACATGCTCAACGCTCATAATGTAGTGGGGAGCGGCGGCCTATGAAATTGCATGTACTGAAATAATAAATTGAATCTAACAATAACCACACAAACAGTTGAAACAAGCTGAATGCACAAGTTCATGATATGATGTATGCACAATGATTTAAATATAATATATAGCAAGACACATGATACACCCCAAAACGTGATTAAAACGGGGAATTTGTAAAGATTCACTCACGTTGGGTGCGTTTGATTGGAGATGAAGAGATGCGCACGAGTCGGGAGAATTGAACAACGAGAATTACTAACCTAAATAATAACGAAAAAAAATATAGTAGATGAGTGGATTTTATTAAGGATTTTAATGGAATTTTTAGATATATTTTTGTGAGTTTAAGGTTATTTTCTATCCTTAAAAATATTATTTTTAAGTATTTTTAATTGATTTTTAAATTAAATTAAATAAATAAAAATATAAAAAAATTGTTTATTTTTGCGTCGACCATTGACCGTTGACCGTTGACTTGTTGACCTGTTGACCGGTTCGGTCAGTGTGCATGTATGCGCTGGGTGAGACTCGAACCCGAGACCTCCCGTACGCGTGCACGCAGCTCTACCAACGGAGCTACGTGTCTAACCCGAAATAATCTTGTTTTTAATTACATTTATATACTAATTCAAATTAACCAAAATTCTTTTAATTTCAAAAACATTTTAATTCATCAAACTGGTGCCAATAACAGGTTTCGAACCCGGGACTTGTGCTTTAACATCACACACAGTCCACCGCTGGACTGTGTGTCTAACTTGGTTAATATACCAATTTTTTTTATACTTAACAATTAACGAGGATTAACCCGGTTCAATTTTAAACAAAAAGGCATTTTATTACATAGAGGGTGCGTGTATCAAGAATCGAACTCGGGACGTATGCGTATATGTTTGCACACAGTCCACCGCTGGACTGTGTGTCTAACCCGTTCATTATATCGATTTTTATTAGCCTTATATTATACCGTGTCTTCGTCTTCTTCGTTAACTTTACCCAGAAAACAAAGTCCAACTGTTTTGACTGATTTATGCCTAATCTGGTTTTTAAACTTTATGAGTAATTTAAAGGTAACGAATGGAGAAAGTTTGGGGGAAAGGATGTACCGATCAGTGATTTTCACATAATTCCGGCAGAGGTCCGTCGGCTCTGATATTGAAATCCGGCTGTTGAAATCAATTAACAGTTCTGTTCGATTATTTATGAAGTTGAGGTACTTAATCAAAGTTTAACAGAAATTTGAAAGATCATACCAGCTCTCAGTGTGTTTCCGGAAGTTTCAGAAATTTTCCAGCGAAGGTAGGAATTTCGACAAACGTTGACTGGGATTGATTCTGATGGTGGAGTTGTGTTAGAGACAGATTAATCAAATGATTGAAACAGAAAGAGTCGAAGGAATTACCGTGTGGATGTGAGTCTCGGTTTTCCGGCGACTTGCAGAATTTTTTCGGCGAGTAAAATAACCTTCTCCGGTGGACAGTTAATGTGCGGAAATGTAATTGAAGGTCTTGCAGAGTATTTTGAGTCGCAGGAGAGGTCTAAGATTGAAGTAATCCGAGAATTGAAAGTTTTCGGTTATTAAACCGATTCACTTCCGAATTCAAGTTTCATTCACAGCAGAATTGATTGGATTTATCAGTTTATCGGTTATACTCATTGAATCGCGAGTATCCAAATCGTCTTTGAGTGTTTGATAACCGATTTCAGTTATAATTGACGTAACCGATTGATTTACATTTGTCTATTAGATCTATTTGTTTCCTAAAGATGACAGAAAACAAACAAGTGGCGGAGTGGTTATGCGGGTGAGTGTTAAGTCTTTGAAGTTATAATCCGGCTGACCCGGGTTCGAGTCCCGGCAGCCCCAATTTATTTTTAAACACTTTATTTTTACTTTTTATCAATTATAACTTTTATGGTTTAGTTTGTTTATTAATTATGTATCATTAAAAATTAAAATAACCATAAATACACAACGTGACATTTATAACTTAATATTCGATTACAAAACGGAGCGGGTTTTGGAAACCCGTTTTTGACGAATGTTACAGTATCCCCTACTTTTAGGAATTTCGTCCCGAAATTTAAGTAGTAGAAGTAGTAGGAAAAAGATGCGGGTATTTTTCACGCATTGAGTCTTCACGTTCCCAAGTAAACTCAGGTCCCCGTTTCGACTCCCAGCGTACCCTAACAATTGGAATGCGACTTCGTTGAAGACGTTTTTCTCCGAAGTCCATGATCTCTACAGGTCTTTCAATAAAATGCATAGATTCATCAATCTAAATATCTTCCAGAGGAATGTGGAGGTTTTCATCAGCGAGGCACTTCTCCAAGTTTGATATGTAGAATGTGGGATGAATCCTGTTGAGTTCTTCTGGTAGATCAAGCTTGTATGCTACAGGTCCTACTCTTTCGATTATCTTGAAAGGTCCTACGTAGCGTGGTGCTAGCTTGCCCTTTTGACCAAAACGAACTACTCCCTTCCATGGTGATACTTTTAGAAGTACATGATCACCAATGTTAAACTCTAAAGGCTTTCGTCGTTTATCTGCATAACTCTTTTGACGACTTTGGGCCGCTAGAAGATTGTTTCGGATTTAATGGATCTTGTCTGTGGTTTCATGGATCAATTCTGGACCAGTGATTTGAGCTTCCCCAATTTCGTGCCAACATACTGGAGATCGGCACTTACGACCATATAAGGCTTCAAAAGGTTCCATGCCGATGCTTGAATGATAGCTGTTGTTGTACGAAAATTCAACTAAGGGTAGATGAGCGTCCCAATTTCCCTTGAAGTCTATAACACATGCTCGAAGCATATCTTCAAGAGTTTGAATGGTGCGTTCAGATTGACCATCAGTTTGAGGGTGATAGGCGGTACTGAGATCTAATCGCGTGCCCATAGCGACTTGTACTGCTTGCCATGTTCGTGAAGTGAAACGACCATCACGATGAGAACTAATGCTTAACGGTACTCCATGTCGGCTTACGATTTCGCTGATATAAATACGAGCTAGCTTTTCGTTCTTGAAATCTTCCCGGATAGGAATAAAGTGAGCTGATTTTGTAAGTCGATCAATTATTACCCATATAGTGTCATACACACCAGAAGTGCGAGGTAACCTGGTAATGAAGCCCATGGTTATATTTTCCCACTTCCATATAGGTATTTCAGGTTGGACCAGAAGTCCTGAGGGTCTTTGGTGTTCAGCTTATATTTTGGAACATGAAAGGCACTTGGAAACAAAGTCAGCAATATCTTTTTTCATTCCAGGCCACCAGTAGGTGTATCAAAGGTCTTGATACGTCTTGTCGGCTCCTGGGTGTATAGAATATCGTGTTTTGTGCGCCTCATTCATAAGAAAAAAAATATCACGAAGGTTATTGTGGTCAGGAATCCATATACGATCTTGATAGTATAGAATACCGTCGGATTTAGTTTCAATTTTTAAGTTTAGCTCCACAAGACGGCTCCTTGCGTACGTCTCCTTTCTGTTACTGAAACATGCTGGGCTTCTCGGATTTTGATCTTTGATGTCACTTACGATTTTACGTATAATAGTTTTGAGAGAACTGATACATTTGTAATGTTAAGGTATGTATCATAAACAAAAACTTCAACCATGACGATATTTAAACCTACACGGAACTTTTCATAACCTCCTGGTAACGCTTTTGATCCTTTGCCAAGAATACTTATATATAGGAACTACCAGCGGCGTATCCAGCATATTCTTGTCAAATTTTCGTTGGCTTTATCAGTAAATCATGATCAGTTCTATGTGACTCTAAAACATAAACAACGCAACGAACAAAACTTGAGTCTGAATTCTGAGATGATACATGACTAAATGATGACAGTACCTCTCTCGTTGGTTATGATGAAGGGGTCAGTCTATGTAAAAGTGTGACACAACCCAACTCCTTTAAATGATGAGATTGAGATACGTCGAGATGTATGATGATATAAATGTTAAATCAATGAGTATAGAACAAAACTGTAATATCAAATCGCATTAAAATTCTTGGATACATAAATTTCCAAATTTTACAACTGGAATACGGAAAGATTGAGATAACATAAAGAAAACATTAAAACTAGACGATTGGAGTTGAGTCTTGATTCTTGGAGAGGAAAAATTAGTTGGGTGATTCGTTTTGGCCGTTATTATTTTCAACAGTATTGGCGTTGATGTTATAAGCTCTTCCTCTTGCAGGTGGTGGAGCTTGGTTAGCTTGATTCACCGGATTTGCTTGAGCTTGGGCATGAATGATGTTCACCAAACGTGGACAAGTGTTTCTAAAATGGCTTGGATCTCCACAATTGTAGCAAGCCCGCATAGGTTGTACCATGGGATAGTTGGGTTGATAGTATGTTTGGGCTAAATGTTGGGTAGGTGGTAGTAGTAGGGGTTGTTGGGCTTGACCCATTATTTGTTGGTGGGTTTGGGTTGAAGGCTGGTGGTGGTTCGTTCCCTGAGGTATGCGACAGGTTTGAACAGTATGACCTGCGCGACCACAGCCGGTGCAATATTGGCAAGGATGATCAGGAGAATGGTGGTATTGGCAACGGTTGCATTTTGGTAACGGGCCAGAGTATGGTCTTTTGTGTGGTGCGGGTGAAGGGGCGACTTGGGTAATGGGTGCAGCAGGAATAGGGTAATTGGTTTGTGTGACGGCCAAGTTTCTTGTGCTTCGATTCCTTTTACCAGTAAACTTCGAGGAGGAACCAGAATGGTTTGAAGTTTGAGCCTCAATGGGGGCTTTCTTCTTCTCCTCTTTGAATTTACCGTTTCGAATGCGATTTTCGGTCAGTTCAGTGGCTAGTTCCATAGCAGCTTCAAGTGTTTCTGGTGAAGTGCTGAGAACTGAATCTTGAATTTTCGAGGGAAGACCTCGAATATAATGCTCGATCAAGCGATAAGTTGGGGTGAACAAGTTAGGGACCATTTGGTTTAACTCTAAGAACCTCTTGTTGTAGATGGTATGATCTCCCTCCTTTTGCTTTAAAGAATGAAATTCGTCCTCCAACTTTTTAATCTCACTCCAAGGACAGAAACGCCTAGTCATGATTTCCCTTAACTCCTCCCACGTTAAGGCCATTGCATCATCAATTCCCCTATTCCCGTTTTCAGTATTCCACCAGGTGAGAGCTACCCCAAATAGTCTCTCGGTGGCGTATCGAACCTTGCGATCCTCAGGACAATCGCAGTTGAGAAAAGTGTTTTCCATCTCCTCAAACCAGTGGAGGAGAGCAGTGACACCTTCAGTCCCTTCAAATTTAGGAGGATCACAAGACTTGAAATGTTTATATGAGCATTTGCTGGTAGGAGGGTTGCCGATGTTATGGTCGTTTTGTTGGGGAGTAGGATTTGTAGCGAGGGCTTGTTGTACTTGGACCACAATATCAGGAAGCACCGTGGCCATTTGTTTCGCGATTTGTGCGGCCAAGCGTTCGTGAGATCTTCCTGATCTTTTACCCCCTCGCTGTTGTCTAGCCGACATCTACAAGAACGTACATAAGAAGATTGTGAGTTTATGGAGTCTTTTTAGGTGTCATCTGTCTTTAGAAAATTGAAAATAACATAAATATCAATAATGCAACTACATCCATAGGATGTCTTGGGTTTGCTCATGTTGGGCCTCAAATGTCCCCCATACCTTCACCTATATAGTCATGTGGGCCCCCATGGCTATTGGCTTGGTAGGATTCACATTAGTATTGGCGATTTAACACTTGCATCACCCGAATGCAAATCACAAAATATGTTTACGAGATGTATGGTCGGAATGTGTCCAGGTGTAGACACAATGACAACTCAAAGTGGGGTTAGCTCACACGACGTTTGGTATAGCATGCTTTGGCCTAATATGTACTTCGTACTCTCATCGTTAGTCCCCAGGTAGGCAAACTGGTCCTTTATTTTGGATTTATACGAATGCCAGCCTAGATAGGACGTTCCGACTAACGGTACTGGTACCCTTCCAGTTACTACATGCCCGTCATGAAAACTCACTTTGATGAGATTTGAAAACACAAAAATCATTGTAAAAGCAATCATGATGTGGTGTGTGCTTTCATGGATATGATATGTTATGAGAATATGATTCACGATAGGCATTATATGATAATATATACTTATGAACATTCTTGCATAACATTGAATTTAACATTTAACATAAAACATATAAACATCATGAAATTTGGCATGTAACACACAAAAAAAAATCTTATAAGTTTCTAATCAACTATAGTATAGGCTCTAAGGGTCTAATAACCTATCCTATATCCCTATAGTCATGGCTCTGATACCAATCTGTCACACCCCGACCCGCAGCGGAATAAGAGTCGGGGCATAATTGGGTTATCACCAAAGCTCATGACATTTACTAATATGTTTCATATTTATTAAAGTCAAAGTTACATTCCAAATAATCCAAACATGTCCATACAATACAAAGAAATAACCAAACAAAATAGTTCCAAGCTCTAAATCATTTTATTCTTCTAGTCCAATCCTATGTATTTCTGGCTGCGGCTGGTTCACCTGTATCATGTGTAAAAATGGGGGTTTTTGGGTCAACATAAGTTGGCGAGTGAACCTTGTTAGATAAACATTTATTATTGTTTTACTTGTTAGTTTATCAATGAAAAATTGTGCATAATTATAAATGAGCAAATGTAAATAATCAAGCAGTAGCAATAGCAATCACAACTATAACATACAATAACATGTGATAGCATACATTAACATACCAACATCATACGATAAATTACATGAATGAAACTGTGCGATCAAGGCTCAATCAAACGGAGCCGATCGTATTGCATGTACTGAAAATGATAAATGTCTGTGTGATCAAGGCTCAATCAAACGGGGCCGATCGTATTGCATGTACTGAAAATGAAAAATGTCTGTGCGATCAAGGCTCAATCAAACGGAGCCGATCGTATGTTGGCACGCCAAGTTCACCCGCTCATAATGTAATGGGGAACATGCTCAACGCTCATAATGTAATGGAGAGCGGCGGCCTATGAAATTGCATGTACTGAAATAATAAATTGAATCTAACAATAACCACACAAACAGTTGAAACAAGCTGAATACACAAGTTCATGATATGATGTATGCACAATGATTTAAATATAATATATAGCAAGACACATGATACACCCCAAAACGTGATTAAAACGGGGAATTTGTAAAGATTCACTCACATTGGGTGCGTTTGATTGGAGATGAAGAGATGCGCACGAGTCGGGAGAATTGAACAACGAGAATTACTAACCTAAATAATAACGAAAAAAAATATAGTAGATGAGTGGATTTTATTAAGGATTTTAATGGAATTTTTAGATATATTTTTGTGAGTTTAAGGTTATTTTCTATCCTTAAAAATATTATTTTTAAGTATTTTTAATTGATTTTAAATTAAATTAAATAAATAAAAATATAAAAAAAATTGTTTATTTTTGCGTTGACCGTTGACTTGTTAACCTGTTGACCGGTTCGGTCAGTGTGCATGTATGCGCTGGGTGAGACTCGAACCCGAGACCTCCCGTACGCGTGCACGCAGCTCTACCAACTGAGCTACGTGTCTAACCCGAAATAATCTTGTTTTTAATTACATTTATATACTAATTCAATTTAACCAAAATTCTTTTAGTTTCAAAAACATTTTAATTCATCAAACTGGTGCCAGTAACAGGTTTCGAACCCGGGACTTGTGCTTTAACATCACACACAGTCCACCGCTGGACTGTGTGTCTAACTTGGTTAATATACCAATTTTTATTATACTTAACAACTAACGAGGATTAACCCGGTTCAGTTTTAAACAAAAAGGCATTTTATTACATAGAGGGTGCGTGTATCAAGAATCGAACTCGGGACGTATGCGTATATGTTTGCACACAGTCCACCGCTGGACTGTGTGTCTAACCCGTTCATTATATCGATTTTTATTAGCCTTATATTATACCGTGTCTTCGTCTTCTTCGTTAACTTTACCCAGAAAACAAAGTCCAACTGTTTTGACTGATTTATGCCTAATCTGGTTTTTAAACTTTATGAGTAATTTAAAGGTAACGAATGGAGAGAGTTTGGGGGAAAGGATGTACCGATCAGTGATTTTCACAGAATTCCGGCAGAGGTCCGTCGGCTCTGATATTGAACTCCGGCTGTTGAAATCAATTAACAGTTCTGATCGATTATTTATGAAGTTGAGGTACTTAATCAAAGTTTAACAGAAGTTTGAAAGATCATACCAGCTCTCAGTGTGTTTCCGGAAGTTTCAGAAATTTTCCGGCGAAGGTAGGAATTTCGACAAACGTTGACTGGGATTGATTCTGATGGTGGAGTTGTGTTAGAGACAGATTAATCAAATGATTGAAACAGAAAGAGTCGAAGGAATTACCGTGTGGATGTGAGTCTCGGTTTTCCGGCGACTTGCAGAATTTTTTCGGCGAGTAAAATAACCTTCTCCGGTGGACAGTAAAATGTGCGGAAATGTAATTGAAGGTCTTGCAAAGTATTTTGAGTCGCAGGAGAGGTCTAAGATTGAAGTAATCCGAGAATTGAAAGTTTTCGGTTATTAAACCGATTGACTTTCGAATTCAAGTTTCATTCACAGCAGAATTGATTGGATTTATCAGTTTATCGGTTATACTCATTGAATCGCGAGTATCCAAATCGTCTTTGAGTGTTTGATAACCGATTTCAGTTACAATTGACGTAACCGATTGATTTACATTTGTCTATTAGATCTATTTGTTTCCTAAAGATGACAGAAAACAAACAAGTGGCGGAGTGGTTATGCGGGTGAGTGTTAAGTCTTTGAAATTATAATCCGGCTGACCCGGGTTCGAGTCCCGGCAGCCCCAATTTATTTTTAAACACTTTATTTTTACTTTTTATCAATTATAACTTTTATGGTTTAGTTTGTTTATTAATTATGTATCATTAAAAATTAAAATAACCATAAATACACAACGTGACATTTATAACTTAATATTCGATTACAAAACGGGGCGGGTTTTGGAAACCCGTTTTTGACAAATGTTACATGTGTCGCGGACTGGACATCGGTTATAACCGATGTTGAGGTAATTGCTTCGGTTAAATTAGAAGAAACCGTCCAATCTCGGCGAAATCGTCGGGATTTCCGACGACTGCGATTTTGGGCGCGACTTGACTGGATTTGATTTCCGAGATTCATTATTTCAATTAATTGTTTCTGTATCTTAACAAAACTCCAAAGTGGCGGAGTGGTTGAGCCCGTTTGTGTTAAGGCTTTGGAATCCTGGCTGACCCGGGTTCGAAACCCGGCAGCAGCAATATATTTTTATTTCATTATTTTTAATGAATTTTCTAATATAAATTATATATTCCAATATACTTATTAATTATGTATCGTTTAAAATTTATTTGAGCATTAAATACGCAACGAAATTTTTAACTGATTGTTCGGTTAATAAACGGAGCGGGTTTGGAAAATCCGTTTTTTTTTTACGGATGTTACAGTATCCCTACTTTTTAGAAATTTCGTCCCGAAATTTAAGTAGTGACATATTTGTCTAAAAAGGATGGTGTTTAATTTGACAGTTACATACTTAGAAAAAGAGTAAGAGTTTAAATTTTTGTTTGAGGCGGTAACGTTCCTTGTAAGGGTTGAGTACCCTGCTACGGGAATCGCTTTTTGTTGCCTACGGTAAAAATATTGATAAGCGGAGTTGATTCACTGAGTAATTTCATGCAATAATTTTGATATGTTTGGAAGGGTAAGGTTATATCCTAAAACAAAACTTCTAATACTACAACCTACATGGAACTTCTCATAACCGCCTGACAATGCCTCTGTTCCTTTGGCAAGAATACTTATCTATAGGAAGTACCAGAGGCGTATCCACCATATTCTTGTCAAAATTTCATTGGTTTTATCAGTAAGTCATGATTGGTTCTAAGATACGACTCTAAACATAAACAAACACAACAACCAATGTCTGAGTCCTAATTCTGATAGTATACATGTTTGATTGGTGACATAATCCAATTTCTTTAAATGATGAGATGATATAAATGCTAGATCAGTGAATATAAAAACAAACTTTAACAAAGAAATTACCAAATCCTACATGGAGCTTCTCATAACCGCCTGACAATGCCTCTGATCCTTTGGCAAGAATACTTATATATAGGAAGTACCAGCGGCGTATCCACCATATTCTCGTCAAATTTTCATTGGTTTTATCAGTAAGTTATGATTAGTCCTATGTGACTCTAAAGCATAAATAAATACCACAACCAATATCTGAGTCCAAATTCTAATAGTATACATGTTTGAATGGTGGCATAATCCAATGATGAGATGATATGAATGCTAAATCAGTGAGTATAACTCATATTTCAATCAAGACAATACTAAATCCTACATGGAACTTCTCATAACCGCCTGATAATGCCTCTGATCCTTTGGCAAGAATACTTATATATAGGAAGTACCAGCGGCGTATCCACCATATTCTTGTCAAATTTTCATTGACTTCATCCGCAAGTTATGATTAGTTCTATGTGACTCTAAAACAAACACAACAACCAAAACTTGAGTCTCAATTCTGATAGCATACATGTTTGATTTGTGACAGTTCCTCTCTCGTTTGTTGTGATGGAGAGGTTAGTCTATGTAGAAATGGAACACAATCCAATTTCTTTAGATGATGATATGATATGAATGTTAAATCAGTGAATGTAACACAAATTTCAACCAAGACAATACTAAATCCTACATGGAACTTCCATAACCGCCTGATACTGCCTCTGATCCTTTGGCAAGAATACTTATATATAGGAAGTACCAGCGGCGTATCCACCATATTCTCGTCAAATTTTCATTGGTTTTATCAGTAAGTTATGATTAGTCCTATGTGACTCCAAAGCATAAATAAACACCACAACCAATATCTGAGTCCAAATTCTGATAGTATACATGTTTGAATGGTGGCATAATCCAATGATGAGATGATATATGAATGCTAAATCAGTGAGTATAACTCATATTTCAATCAAGACAATACTAAATCCTACATGGAACTTCTCATAACCGCCTGATAATGCCTCTGATCCTTTGGCAAGAATACTTATATATAGGAAGTACCAGCGGCGTATCCACCATATTCTTGTCAAATTTTCATTGACTTTATCCGCAAGTTATATATAGTTCTATGTGACTCTAAAACAAACACAACAACCAAAACTTGAGTCTCAATTCCGATAGCATACATGTTTGATTTGTGACAGTTCCTCTCTCGTTTGTTGTGATGGAGAGGTTAGTCTATGTAGAAATGGAACACAATCCAATTTCTTTAGATGATGATATGATATGAATGTTAAATCAGTGAATGTAACACAAATTTCAACCAAGACAATACTAAATCTTACATGGAACTTCTCATAACCGCCTGATAATGCCTCTGATCCTTTGGCAAGAATACTTATATATAGGAAGTACCAGCGGCGTATCCACCATATTCTTGTCAAATTTTCATTGACTTTATCCGCAAGTTATGATTAGTTCTATGTGACTCTAAAACAACACAACAACCAAAACTTGAGTCTCAATTCTGATAGCATACATGTTTGATTTGTGACAGTACCTCTCTCGTTTGTTATGATGGAGAGTTAGTCCTTGTGGAAGTGAGACATAGCTCAAATTCTTTAAATGATGAAATTGAAATACGTTGAAATGTATGATGAACAAACTTCGACCAAGACATTACTAAATCCTACATGGAACTTCTCATAACCGCCAGATAATGCCTCTGATCCTTTGACAAGAATACTTATATATAGGAAGTACCAGCGGCGTATCCACCATATTCTTGTCAAATTTTCATTGGCTTTATCCGTAAGTTATGATTGGTTCTATGTGACTTTAAAACATAAAACTAAGCGGTTGGAGTCGAATCTTGATTTTTGGTGAAAGGGACTAGTTGGGTGGTTTCGTTTGAGCCGTCTTTAACTTCAACAGGATTGGCGTTGATGTTGAAAACTCTTTCTCTTGCTGGTGGCCTAGGGATTAGGTTTCCTTGATTTGCTTGGTTAACTGGGTTTGCTTGAACTTGGGCGTTTATGATGTTAACCAATCGAGGGCACGTGTTTCTGAAATGGGTAGGGCCGCCACAATTAAAGCAAGCTCGAACATAAGGTAACATGGGGTATTGAGGTTGTTGATATGTTTGGATCATATTTTGAGTAGGGGGTGTGGTTTGGTTTTGAGGGGTGCGGCAAACCTTGCTCAAATGACCATAGCGTCCACAATTCGCACATAGTCGACAAGGTAAGGTAGATGGATGGTGATAAAAACAGGTGTTACATTGAGGGTGAGGTCCAAGGTATTGTTTCTTATTTGGGTAAGTTGAGTTGGGTGCTATTTGCGTGATTGGGATAGCTTGGATGGGTATGGCTTGTGAGGCTAGAAGACATCTACAAGGAATACATATCAAGAGTATGAGTTGGATGATTTAGGGATCAGGTGTCGTATTTAGGAATGAACATTTATAAAATAAATATAAAATAATAAATCTACTACATCCATAGGATGTCTTGGGCTTTGCTCGTAATTGGGCCTTGCATGCCGCCATACTTCACCTTCGTAATCATGTGGGCCCCCATGAATACCGGGTTTTTCATATGGTTTGCATGTGTTAGCCTGGTTACGTACACTAAAACCCGGAGAAAATCGAGAAATATGTATATAACGTATGATATTCGGAATGTGTCCAGGTGTGGATACGGTGACACCTCAAAGTGGGGTTAGTTCGAACGACGTTTGGTGTGGCATGCTTTGGCCTAATAGGTCCTTTGTACTCTCATCGTTAGTCCCCAGGTAGGCAAACTTGTCCGTTATATTGGATTTATACGAATGCCAACCTAGACAGGACGTTCCGACTACCGATACTTGTACCCTTACAGTTACTACATGCCCGTCGCAGAACTCACTTTGATGAGATTTTGAAAAATGAAAAATGCGACAATATCTTTGAATAACGAAAGTATGAAGATGATTTGAATATGTGAACATTGAAATATGTATGATGAATGTGTATGTAAGTATGTATGTTTGACTGTAAGTATAAACAAATATGAAACAAATAAATATCATAGGTTTGCATGTAACCTCATAAACAATTAAAATCTAGTCAACTATAGTATAGGCTCTAAGGGTCTAATAACCTATCCTATATCCCTATAGTCATGGCTCTGATACCAATCTGTCACACCCCGACCTGCAGCGGAAAAGGTGATCGGGGCATGATTGGGTTATCATCAAAGCTCATGACATTTATTATAACGTTTCATATTCATTATTACAATTTAAAGGGAAACATACAATCTTAATTTCATCATGTCCTAAACATCATTCTAGACTTCATTGTTTTCTTCTAAGGCATTTCCTATGTTTTCCTTGCTTCATCCTGTTCACCTGTATCATGTGTAAAAATGGTTTTTGGATCAACAAAAAGTTGGCGAGTGAATCTATGAAAAGCATTTGAACAAGTTTATTGAATTGATTATAAAATAAAGTGCACAACCACATATGAGTAAATATAGATGTAAACATATTCAGAAAACACTTAATATCAGATAATGCACACACATACAATAATAAATTGTTTTGAGGCACGCGTTGCTCAACCCGTCTCTCACGAGGAACTGATGGGCCTAATGAATGAGTTTTGAGGCACGCGTTGTTCTACGAACTGATGGGCCTAATGAATGATTTGCATACAACTTGACAATATGAAAGACATAACTACAAACAATATTTACACTCTAAGTTTAGATCACAATATGGTATGGCACAAGTTTAAATAAACGAGTTAATTTTAGTGACACATGACACACCCCAAAACGTGTAATTAAAAAGGAGAGTTGTAAAATTCACTCACAGTGGGTGCGTTCGGTTGATGATGTTGAATGCGCACGAAGTTTGATTTAACCACGAGTGAAACTAACCTAGATAATAACATAATGGTTCGGTAAATAAGCGGATTTTATTAATCAATTTTAGTAGGATTATTGGATATGTTTTTGTGAGTTTAAAGCTATTTTCTAACTTTAAAAATGTTATTTTTAAGTATTTTTAATTGATTTTTAAATAAAATAAATAAATAAATATAATAAAAAAATGTTGACTTTTTGACCGTTGACTTGTTGACCGTTGACCGGTTTTATTGTGTAAATGTATGCGCCGGGCAGGACTCGAACCCGAGACCTCCCGTTCGCGTGCACGCAGCTCTACCAACTGAGCTACGTGTCTAACCCGAAATATTTCAGTTTTTAATTATATTTATATACTAATTGAATTAATCCGAAAATCATTTATTTTAAAAACGATTTTAATGCATCGGCTCGGTGCTCGCCACAGGTCTCGAACCCGGGACCTGTGGGTTAGTTTGGCACACAGTCCACCGCTGGACTGTGTGTCCAACTTGGTAAATAATCTGTTTTTTATTATACTTAACATCTTACTGAAATTAACCCGGTTCGGTCTCAAAAAAATGCATTTTATTTCTGTGAAAGTGCGTGTGTCAAGAATCGAACTCGGGACGTATGCGTGTTTATTTGCACACAGTCCACCGCTGGACTGTGTGTCTAACCCGAGATATAAATTGATTTAAATTAAACATATATAATACCGAAAACTTCATCTTCTTCGTTAAGCTTAACCAGAATCGATGTCCGACTGTTTTGACAAAAATAATCAGTTTCTTTAGTGTGTTGTGATTAGCTACATGTGAGTTTAATAAAAACGAGAGAGATTAAGTGTAAGATATACTGAAGAGAGCCCCTCTGTTTCGCCGGCGCAACTCCGATGATAGCAGGTTATTCCGGCGAGGTGTGTTTTGCGGCAGAGGGTCTTCAGGAAGCTTGAGGTGAGTGTGGGTGGCTTCGGTATGGGCTCTAGGTGTTCTGTTTTTAGAGTAAGGCACAGAGGTGAAGGGGTTCGGTTTTCCGGCGAGTTGCAGAAAATTTCCGGCGAGTGAAATTACGTCGAGAAAGGGTGTGATTGTGAGCGAAAAGGTTAACAGAAGTTAGAGGGTGTATTTATAGGGCAGAACATTGACGAATTTGGTCCATTTACCGTCTTGATTCGTCGGTCAATGATTTTTCCGGCGGTTATGACTTGTGTCGCGGACTGGACATCGGTTATAACCGATGTTGAGGTAATTGCTTCGGTTAAATTAGAAGAAACCGTCCAATCTCGGTGAAATCGTCGGGATTTCCGACGACTACGATTTTGGGCGCGACTTGACTGGATTTGATTTCCGAGATTCATTATTTCAATTAATTGTTTCGGTATCTTAACAAAAACCCAAAGTGGCGGAGTGGTTGAGCGCGTGTGTGTTAAGGCTTTGGAATCCTGGCTGACCCGGGTTCGAAACCCGGCAGCAGCAATATATTTTTATTTCATTATTTTTAATGAATTTTCAAATATAAATTATATATTCCAATATACTTATTAATTATGTATCATTTAAAATTTATTTGAGCATTAAATACGCAACGAAATTTTTAACTGATTGTTCGGTTAATAAACGGAGCGGGTTTGGTAAATCCGTTTTTTTTTACGGATGTTACAATAACTTTGTTTAGTTGGTTTGGTTATCAACTTAAGTCATTGGTTAGTCTATTTTATTAACCAGGTGCGTTCCGGTTAATCAGTTCGGTTTATTCGGTTAGATTGACATTTTTTTGGTTTGATTCGTTTAATTTCGATTATTAGCTAAAACTTTTGCTTAAAATACATGAAATTAAGGTATAAATACAATTAGAAATAGTTGAAATGAAAGTATAAATACATAAAATGAAGATATAAAATATGAAATACATGAACAGAGTATATAAAAGCTAGAAACATATGAAAATATGAATGGTTTGGTTCGGTTAATCTTGGTTAAACAGGAGTACAAAAAAATCAATAACTGGTTTTGGTTCATTTGAGTTTTAGTTAATCGGTTTTTATTTAATTCGCTTTTTGGTTGATTCCGGTTCGGTTTCGTTTGTTTTCAGTTTAGTTTCGAGTAACGATTCAATTATTGCTCATCCTTAGACATTGTTAATCACCTAACATATCAACTTTTATAATTTGAAAAAACTATAGCAATACTATAGTCAAATTAAAGATAATAAAATATTTGATTTTATAGTGTAATTTTTACTAAAAAATATTAAATTATAAAAAATTATGACTATTTTAAAATCATGAGGGTAGTTAGTTTTTATAAATGGATAAAGCGTAACTTACTAAGTAATTATCTATAATTTTGTTAAAGAAAAAAGAATTAAAATGTAATTAAGATGAAAGAATTAAAGTATAATAAGTGTTTCAAATACTAATTTACCCTTATTTTATGTTGAGCCTTATACGTTAAAGAAAAAAAAAAGTTTTTAACTTTTGGTTGTCGTATTGCTATGATGTTTGGACTTTGGATTAGCGATGATGTTAAAAATCTGGTTATACAAAACTGTAAAGGCTAAATAGAAGCAACCAGTGTATACTGAATTTCTGAGCCAAATAAATAATAAAAAGTTCCTGATAAAACGGTTTAGATTATACTTTAGTACTTAAGTCCTTTTTTTTGCATGCATTGTTTCTTTGGTTTGTTATTTATGTTCAGGTTTTACGGCATGTTTGGCAATGACGAATCAATTGCTATTATAGTTATCGTGACCAATACAACATAAAAATAGCATTTTGCTTAACTTATGTGTTCGAGCCAAACTTTTTAAATTCGTAATAGCTTTATATTATTTAATTTTTGTTTTTGTATGTTACAAATAAACAATCAGTAATATGTAAACTCGTGTGTTTAGAATGTCAACCCCGAATGATGACATGGATGTTTTACATCGGCTAGCGGCATTTCTCGAAGACGTTGTTGATTCGATAGGCGTAGTAGCGAGAAGCTTAACGAATTAAGTGAATGGGTTAGGTAAATACGTGAAAAACAAATGGAATTAGAAATCGTTGTTGACGTGCTTTACGCATGTTATACCTAACGTTGTTGAGAAAAAAAGATTTGGCTAATATATATTAGTAATAGTGATGTGACCGATTGATTGTAAATATTGTGTCAAGTTTGTTAACAATCGATGTTAATATATGTATCGTTAATCGTTTTAGTTTTTTTTTAATCACGGCCAGGTCCAGTTCTAATTTATATCAATTACTACACGTGATTTGTGTGTAATTGCAACATATTAGACATGGATGCTTAGATAATGAGTCTTTTTGCTTTGTTTTTTTGGGTGGTTTTAGTTCATGATAAAGTGGTGAATAATTTAAAGAAAGAGTGGTTAGAGAGCAGAGAACATCCTAAAGGGGAATTTCATAATGCTATTTTGTTTTTTATTGGTTGTTTTTATTCTAAATCAAAACCTTAAAGCTATATTTACTAATTTAAAATTATTATATACAACTTTGTTACTTAACATCGGCTTTTAATATTGTTCATTAATTAAAACTAATATCATCCCACCTATCTCAACTCTCAATTCTCAAGGAATGAAAAATCTGAAAATGTTCAAAAATAATTTTGAAAACGAGGGGCCATGTGTCGTTTATGAAAAGTAATGGAGTTATGTGTGTAGTTATTAAAGTACGAGGGTGGTTTTGTAAATTTGTCTCATACGGTCATGTGGTAGCGAGGTGGTCCTTGGGACTTATGATAATTACCGCCCATCATAATGTCTACTACACATCATCGAGCAAAAAAAAATTGTTAAACACCTAATTTAGAAGTAATTATTTGGACATATGTTATTTACTTTAAGGTTATTATTCTGTTATTATTTAATATTTTAATTATGATTAAGTTTTTACCAAATCAAAAACTTTATATGCAATGTCTTTTTATGTTAGAAGGATTGACTGGAGTTGGTGATTTCACAAAATATATAATCTTTTGACATTCATTGGTTATATGGTAAAAACAATAGGTTTACAAAGAGTAATTTAATTATGTTTTTAAAACAATATATGTTAAGTTTCATTTTCGCCCTTATACTCTAAATACTATTCGCTTTTATCGTTTAATTTTTATATGATTTGATTTTTCTCAATAACTTCCTATAATTAATATATCATTTAAGAACAATTTTACAGACATAATCTTTGCCAATGCGCATATAAACAACAGAGAACAAATGAAAAGTTCTACGATGATGATTAACAACGATGCCATATATAGGAGGGTAGCAACATACAAGATAAAAATAATCGAATGACAAAATGAGAAGTTAAATATGAATTCGTAATCAAGGTGTGTGTTTGGAAGAAGAAATTAGTATTCAAAGTTGTAGTTATGAGCGAAAAGAAAGGAGTGAGGAATATTGATGACTACGGAGTGAAGAAAGAAAACGAATCAAGAAAATGGTGTGGATTTGAAAAATAAAACTTGGAAAGAATTGCGAAACCTAGCTATCAGTCTGCATATGGATTGAACTTGGATATCTAGTTACAATCGAAGGTACGTTTACTTATGGTATGCAAATAAAAGCTTGATGGACAGCAGTGAATTCACATGTAACATGATTTTAAGCCTGCTTTAACGGGAATAGAGTAAGTTACACGAGAAAACAAATATATCGCCGTGACTTCACATATTTCATTATTATATGTGTATTCTTTTTTCAACTTTGGTATAGAAACTACTAATTCAATGTTTCGTGTCAAAAAATATACTTGAACAACTATTTTGTATTATATTCGTACCTATTCTCTTATTCCCTTATCCTAAACCGCAAATTCAAACACCATCTCAAGATTACTAAAATCTCTTATTATTATTAAAAAAATTCAGCATTTTATTTACTTCATAATATACGAGTATATGAGTTCGATCCAAAACTCCAACTATGTTTGATTGTTGGTATTTTATAATTGTTTAAATCTTGGCTCATTTATTTGTATTGTTCAAGGTAGAATTAAAAGCTCCTTAGTTGGCATCCATGTGATCAAGTTACTTAGCTTTTGCACATTACCTCTATCATTCATCATATTGCACTTTCTTTTCGTCACATATATACATATGACAGATATATTGTAGTTATACAAAATAAAATTAAATATGTTTTCTTTTTCAACATATGAATAATCCGTTGATTTTATTAGATTTATGGCTTATAATCCGTTGATTTTATTAGATTTATGGCTTTATCTTTTATTGAGAAATTAACATGGTTCAATTTATGTTAATAATTCAAGTTTTGATTCAAACAGTTTGTATTTAAATTGATGTAGATTAATTTTTTTTAAATGTACATGTATTACAATCTAATGTATATAAGGATTTGAACAAGAGTTTTTCGAGCGACTATTTTATAAATACATGATCATTAGACGATTAAATTTTATGTTACCAAAACTTGGTATCTTGCTCTCAAAAACAAAAATTCTAACTAGGTATCTTATGATTACAAACGTCATAACTAGGTATCTTATGATTACAAATGTATTGCAAACGTCATAACTAGCTATCTTATAATTACAAATGTATTTTGTTACATGTAGTTGTTTGTAACACCTCAAAAACGGGTTCGATAATCAAATCATGTTAATAATAAGAGCGGGTAAAATACCATTAGTGGTAAAGTGAACCCGTAAACGTAATAACTAGGAACAAATTAACCTAGTTAGTAACAAGTATATTAATTATAAAACAAGGAGTTATAGTCCCATTTATATAAGAATAATTACAAAACTCGTCCTTTATGTATGTCACCTATTGTAAACTGTGTCATTTGTCTTCAATATATACAAGAAGCATACTCGATGTTTGCAAACCCTTGTAAGTTATGTCATTTAGCCATAACTTAGTTAGTTTTTGTGGTTAAATCTGATCAAATAGACCCTATTTAAGGGTAAATTAGACATTTTACCATTTATTTATATAAAACAATTTTATTAAAAATAACACTTAAAAACTTATACCAATTTCTTTTAAACATACATTCAGATCTCTCTCACCTCTCTTTCTCTCTCACACACACCCACCACCTATACACAACCACCATTTTCATGGTCAAATCTCAACCAGTTACCGTCCTTGCTGTTTACATTGCAATTTGCAACTAGCTTATGTTTTCAAATCTCAATCCATGATAAATCCACAAACTATTCTCATATCTGTAAAACATTCTCAATACATAAGTCACTACAAATCTTCATCCTAAAATCTCACCGCTGACCACCGCATCTTAGACTCCACCGTTCGCCGCCATTCACTAGCGGTCTCTCTCGTTGTAAGCTTTTAATCCGAACCCCTAATTTTTTTCTCAAATGTGTTTGTTGATAGATCTGGTTGTTTTTTTGAATAGATCTGATTTTTGTGAAGATGATAAGGACCACCACCGACGTAATCTTTGCCGTTGACCGTTGCTCTCTGTTCGCCGCTGCGACGTGGTTCTTCAACTACGATATAAATCCATCTCGTTCATCCGGATACCACCCGATCCCACCTTAGTGTCTTTCCACTTCCGTCGTTCAGGAACAAACACTTCGCCTAATTCTTCCACACCACAGTAGTAGTAGCGTAAAGGCCGTAAGCCGGGGGGCATCTGCAGCTCCAGCGGCCGGCACCACCGCAGCACCGCCAGGATTTCGCACTTTATCCGGAACGGTTGGGTTTTTTCATGGGAGTTTTGGGGATTTAGGATTTGTGTTTGAGTTGAAGAGAGAGAGTGTACAGATAGAGTGAGTGGCGGCGGCAGGTGGGGTGGTGGTCGGGTGGTTGTGGGGTGGGTAGAGAGGAAGAGAGAGAGAGGTATGTGTGTGTATACATATATAATTATATATAAACAAAACTGTTTTATTTATTATTTTTTTATAATTGTTATTTTAGTAATTAGAGTAAAATGATCAAAATACCCTTATGTGGGGTATAGTAGGTCAAATTTAATCATAAAAATTAACTGAGTTATGCGTAAAGGACATAACTTGCAAGGGTTTGCTAACATCAAGTACGTTTCTTGTATATATTGAAGATAAAGGACACAGTTTGCAACAAGTGACATACATAAAGGATGAGTTTTGTAATTTACTCTTTATATAATAACTAAACTTGAGGGACTAAAAGGGGAAAACCTGGAACTTGGGTTTAATAAAAAGAAAATAATAAAACACAACACACACACTAAGTGTGTGTGTGTGTGTGTGTGTGTGTGTCGTATGGAAGCAGAGAAAGAGGGGGAAAACCCCATCTTGACCTAATCCACAAGAATCTTGAAATTGAAGGATGAATTAGGGCTCAAATCAATGCATTAAATCATATAAACGATCACCTAAACGAGGGGATCATCAAGTATGTCAAATTTTTGATATTGATGAAGTTGTGGAATTTGATGAACATCACAAGAAGTGATTTAAGTATGAATCGTAGAGGCTATAGCCGAATTAGTGATGTATATTTGCTTAGGAGCAAAACCTTAAGTGAAAATTCTACATAGGTTGCTATGATTTGGATGTCTAGATGATTTAGCACACTTAGATAAGTGGGTTTTAATCATATGATGAAATTGATGATATAATTATGTTTAGAATCATCATGCATGATAGTAATAAGCAACTACTTGAACAAATTGTGTGTTTGAGTATATAATCATACTTAATATGAAAAGGGTTTTGTATGATAAAAGGAAAGTGATGACAGATTTATGTTAAAATGATGTTGGTATCATCATGTGTTAAGAATGATTGATGTAATGATAATTTAACAAGTTATGATTTCGATAACTTGATTTAATAAATAGCTGAGACGGTAGCATAAGGATAATGCTTACCGGATATTTGACAACATACTTAAACGAGTAGTTGAGCTACATCGTGTAAATACTTAGTCAAACTGACCAACGATATGATCGAATGATAAATTCGACATAAAATCGTTGGATGGAATAGTCATAAATGATTATGACTAATCTAACCAGCTTACAAATTACAATGATAGTTTGACGCTTAACAAGCTAGGTCGAAGCTTGGGAAATAAGCGGGTCAAACAAATCGAGTGTGAAGGAAAAGCATAATTCGGATGCAAGGTAAGTATACCTTACACTCTTCTTAAATTGTAGAATATTCTCTTATCGTATTAGTTACGAATAAATTAGGTACGCAATTGAAATATGATGTTCCGACGCGTAGTCGTACGGAACGAAATAAGTGAAAATAATAAGAAACCATGTTAATGGCTAAAAAGAAAATAATATCATCATTTGGTCATACAATGACAAATATGCAAGGAGATTAAAATGGTTACCTTATAGGGTAAACCCAAAATAAATAATAAAGGTAAAACGGTAATTCGGTCACGCGTTGACAATAATCGTTAGTTGTTGAAAAGACACTTTATGGCGTAAGCCATAATGGGTCAAAAGAGTGAAAAAAATTGATTTAAATACTATGACCGTACGGTGTCAACCGGAGCGAGTCATGTAGATGAGATGGTAATAAATATCATCTCGCAAAGATAAACGATCACTTAGACCAACCGGGTCAAAAGGTGAAGATGTCACCTTTTGACAATATCGACTAATGATTATTTGTCGAGTTATATGCTTATAGGAATAGCTATCTAATGGATATTAGCATCGCTATTAATTAGCGGTTATTAAAGCAAGGTATTAAAACGGGTCAATATATTGATCCGAGCCAGGGATGCGTAATAGATTAACTGCTCATTTAGAACTTAAGGTTCAATGAAAGATAAATGAAGTCAAGATTTGACATTTGGTTACCTTAATAGGTAAACCCGATAATTTCAATAATAGTCATTGTGTTTCAAGAAATATAAGGATTTCGAAACAAAATTATAGTTACAATATGGGATTTTGGTCAAACATGTCATTAAAAAGTCCTTCGTCGTAAAAGAATGGTTAAAGATGACAAAAACGCCCTTGTAAGCTAAATCGAGCAAACTATCCTTAAAGGTTGTTTGAAAATGAGATTTATGATCAAGTAAATACTTAGAAAAGTATAAAAAGCGAAAGGTATGAACCTTTGGGTCAATTGACTCTAAATAAGTCTTTGCCGTAAAATGATAATCCGAGGGGTAAAACTCGGAATAAATGGTTCACCACATTAAATCCACCACAAATATATTTGTGGTGGAAGACAATTCATAGGAAAATGTGGAAATATGATGTTCATGAAAGTTTGAATGCTATAGACAAGTTTTGTTTGATAAAACACGAACGGGTCAAAATTTTGTAGAAATATATAAAGCCGAAGGCTTAAAAGGTTTAGAAAAATTGTTAATCCGGATGTCGGATTTTAACTCCAAGTGATGGGGAATCAAATTATGATCGTTTGGAATCGAATTTGAAGCAAAACGGACCTACGATCGCAAAGTTATCACGATTTTAGTGCGATTAAGAAATCAAAGAAAAGCTGCAGAGTGGGCTACGGTGCAGACCGTGACCCACGGTCTGCAGCTGCTGAGTTTGGCAGAAAACACCCACTGTGGGTCACGGTGGGCTACTGTGGCCTACAGCAGGTTTAACACCAAAAATATTAAATGTTTTTTTTGAGTTCCTGAATCCGTTTAGATGCGTTTCTAGGTCTCATTAACTAACGTTTGTGATAAATTCACAATGTAGGTGTTATTTAATTCATGAAGGATGACGATCAAGCGCAACGAAGAATCGAACACAATCAAGATACAAGCTTCCGCACTACGTTTCGTCGTCATTTCTAAATGACGAACTTATTTACATTATGTTGTGTTGTTTTAATATAAAAATGTTTTAATGAACCCGTATTTTCAAATGTATGTGTAAATGTAATTACACAATTATGGTCGAAACCATACGGAAATTGTTGAAACTAAGTAAGGGTCTTACAAGTTGGTAATCAGAGCTCAAGGTTGTGACAAATGTGTTCGGTTCGCGGCTTGATCGCGTAATCTGGTAAGTTATAAGTCTATTAAAGGTCTAGCATGTTAAAGTGTTGTACAAAACACATAAGGTTATCGTGTAAATGCACATTACCCCAATTAAACCGACGAAAGATTGATATTGTAACAACTCGAAAATTCGATTGTTATCTTTTGTTTTGTTTTCCTGCTTACCTATCCTTTGTACTCCCGAGATTCGGTTAATAATAAAAGTTTATGTTAATTACTTATGGTGTTGTATGTTATTATGGCATCTAATCGGTTAATAAATCGCATCGCTAATCTCATCGCATCGTAAATCGCAGTTATTTATGTGGTTTTGTGTTATTTATGTGATTTTATGTTATTTATGTGTTATGTGTGTGTTTGTGGTTATGATTACGCTCGTTATCGCATCGCTCTCGCTCTCGAATCGCTAAATCGCACTATTTTATCAACTGTAACGTTTAATGCTTTAATTTAACGCTTAATATAACTACCTAATGTGAACCGAATAACCAAACGAACACTTAACGCGAAATCGGCAAATGAAACTTCGTCATCAGGCCAAGTTCGGCCGAACTTGACTACCACAAGTTCGCCCGAACTTGCCTGAGACACAAGGATCCTTTGCTTTCCCTCAAGTTCGCTCGAACTCGTACATACATGTACCAGTTCGGTCGAACTTAACCATCCATCCTTGAAAATCTACAAGTTCGCCCGAACTTGCATGAATTTCATGCAAGTTCGACCGAACTTGGTCTCCATCAGCTCTCATTTTGCCTTCTCCTATAAATACCAAGCTCTGTTCTCCCATTTGAACTTGCTGCAAGTTCGCCCAGAGCTATCAAAACCCGAAACCTTCGTGTGCTAAGTAAGAATCAACCCGATTTCACTGCAACAACGTTTATCAACGATCTACAAAGGTTTACAACGATTTTGGCACAAGGCGTAGCCTTCGTTTTCATCAAAACTCATTCTTTTGCGAAAACCTTCATCTTTTTCTTCAAAAACTTTTGTTTTAAGCTTATATCTACACAATACGAGTTTGTTTGGCAATAGTAGAGACTTCCCAAACACGAGATCTGCAAGATCTCGGCTAGTAAGTTATAGATCTGAGAAAAACCTTTGAAAACCATTGATTTCTACACAAGATACGGTTCTTTTGATGGTGTTTTGTTCATTTTCCGATATGAAACGAAGCATCTATCATTCAAGATCCCAGATCTGGAAGCACAAGGACGTTTATGTTGGTTTACACAAGCCGGACTAATCCGAACGAACCCCGAGTTCGCCCGGATTAGCCCACGCTTTTGTAAAACGGTTAAAACAGCTTTAGAAGACCTCTCCGACCTAAGTTTGCTCAGTAGCACAGGGTTGGAGGGATGAACACTCGATTTTCCTCAGCAAACGACGCGAAAACGCAAGATTTTGGACCCGAAAACATCAAGTTCGCTCGAGAATCACCAGCTCACCAGGTCAAGTTCGACCGAACTTGAGTGTTTCTTCACCAAAGTTCTTACAAGTTCGACCGAACTTGCCTTTTTAGTAAGGTTATCTTACAAGTTCACCCGAACTTGACAAGTTTCTCAAAGAAACTCATCAAGTTCGACTGAACTTGGCTCTAATCTCACCAATTCTACACAAGTTCGCCCGAACTTGTCCACTGTCCAACCAAGACTTAATCGTTTCAGCTTTCCGGAGACTGATGCACTTCCGTTCGCGTATGCAGGCTGATCCGACGCTCTTCTCGACTCTCCTCAGATCCTGAACTCTTACCTAAACGCACCCACAGTGAGTATACTTGACCCATTTTAGCTTTAACGCACTTTTTGGGTGTTACATACGTTCCTATATCAAAATCACTATACAAATCAAACTGTTTGTCACACGCGAATAATCTGATTATATATGCTCAATACGTGATACTAGAAACATGTGACTATGACTTATTTTCGTTAACTTGCCTCCTTAGCTAGTATGGTACTATAGTGTGGCTTACACCTGACGGGGTCTAGTTAGGATGGACACGCAAGCCTTCTCACGGTAGTTAGCATGAAAAATAAGCCTATTTTAATTTGTTTGAATTGTTTCTGTGTATCATGATGTGTAGTTATATTATTTCGCGAACACTTTCTCGATTATGCTAGTAGTACTTAAACCTGTATGCTCACCTTTACTTAATTGTATTGACTTGTATTTTAACATATGTAACATGTGAGGATTTTAGCTATGGATGCTTAGATGTTGCTAGTTTAGTTATGCTGTTTAGTTAGTTTGTTGATGTATTTCGGATTTTGAACTTATGTATGAAATCTAGGGGAAATCGAACCCGGTTGAATTTTATGAGAAATCTTCGTTTTGTAACAATTGTTTAAATGTTACGTTTAATAGTATGAGATATTAAGCAGGTTGTGATATTTTAAATGATTGTTATGGAACATCTCGTGAAATCAATCTGGTTGCCTAGTGCCACTAACCCCGATGTTTCCGCCATCGGTTGGGGTGTGACAGATATAGTTAACGAATTATGTGTGTTAGCACATATCCTAAAAGCCTTGTATTATAGTACGGGCGCTTGTTAATGTTAACATTACTAATGTTTTGTAAACGTTTTAGCTGAAGGACACTCGCATCCGAAGATGGCGAGAGTTTAATAATTTACGGATATGACAGAGGAACGATCCGAAGTATGACAAGTAGAGCATGCTCACCAGGGATCTAAATCGCGTAACAATCGCGAATAAGAGTAATGTCAAGGAAAGCATGTTGGGGCAAGCATTACAGGTGCACGCTTCAAATTATTGCACAAACATTAATATGCAACAAATACGTAGAGATTGACTGTTGTATATATAGGATAAAAACTTGAAAAACCTGAATAGGATAACTATCCAGGGTGATGTTTCCAAGAGAAATTAAGTAGAAATATATGTTATTCACAATTGTGAATAACAAGAAAATGACAGAATTAGTTTACATAGAAACTTGGACGAAAGTAATCGTCCAAGTAAATAATTCTCAATATAATACTATTGAGAAAAGTAGCGATCACATTAACGAAGGTGATGGTATAACAACTTGATAAAAGGAAAACATTATAGATGTTCAAGAATAAAAAAGGTAAAACTGATGATTGTTAAATAACAATTAAATAAAGTTTTACTGGTGGAAACCATGAATATGAGAATTATTAGAGGAGTTACTTACATGGGGCGTGATGCGAAAATTATAAAAAGCTCATGTATGTCATGTGTTGATCGCTTACTTTGGCCAAGTAAGTAGTGAACACATGATACCGTTAACTTCTTATAATGGACACATTTACGTCCGATGTGGTAAGGATGGGGTGAATGGGACAAATTAAAAGGTACCCAAAACAGATCAAATAAGTAAAATATTTGATAATAAATGTAAACGCAAGCCAGGTGACGGAAGCGTATTACATTAGAATAACGAGCCCGAGGGAAGGGACAAGAATCAAAGTAAATGAAAATACAAACCGACTAATGAGAATGCTAAGGCATAGGGAATAAAGTTTGATTGTTCATAGGTGATGAAATTCACACGAACAAGTCAAACGGATTGAATAAAGAATAAAGGACTTGGTTGAATAAAATTGATGGAATTCGCTAAGACGACCAAATAAATTAAAACGAAGTCTAAAGGCATACTAGAATGGTTGTTTTGATGATGACTTCGGTAAAAATACCCGATAGATGGGTAGGATTTTGAGAATATGCGTAAACCAAGAGACGGGAACGCGGATTAGAAAGTCAAAAGACTCGGATTATGAGTTATGACTAAAAGACTACAAAATTTCGCAAACAAAAAATTTGATAATTATGTTCAACTACTTCGAGGTTGAACGGGTCGAATAAAGAATAAAGTTTGACTGTCATAAGTGATGAATTTCACACGAACAAGTCAAATGGGTCAAATAAAGTGTAACGTCTGATAGTGTAAGTAAGCGCAAACCGAATAATGGTAGCGCAAAATATTGATAAACCTATGTAATGGGTCATGAGAGAATATAAAAAGGAAAATGCAAACCGGGCAACGGGAGCGTTAGAAACACTAAGACAAAAGAACCCGGGTAACGGGATGTAAAGAAATATAGGTGTGAACCGGGTAATGATAAGCGTAGAACGAACCAACGTGTAAATGACATAAGAAGTCATAGAGTCGGAAGATTAGTCTAAAAGAAAACGAATGTAGCCCTAGACTACAGTCAAGGTCAATAGAAATAAAAAAAAATCAATGAAAATAAGTGATTTTTTTAAACTTAAAAAGGGTGTCTAGACACCAAGACCATATATTTTAAGAGCGAAATGACATGAGTACAAAGGATGATCTACGTGATCATCATAACCTTCGGGTTATAAATAGTATAAAGGTCTACGGGACCAAAATGACCCATGCGTCATGAATAAAAAGGAATGGATCATAAAGGACTCGCCTTAATGAAGTGAAAGCCTAATGAAATAGCCCACGAGGCTAAGTGAAAGGACCTACGGGTGATTTGAGTGAAGCGTTGGAACTGGTTATGGTTCCCCACGTAAATTAAGAATAGAAAAGTTAAGTTCTTTGCTGTCAATCTCTTGATATGAGTAATTGACATAAGTTAAAGAGAAAACGTTAAACTGAAATTCATTTTTATATAAGAAACAACGTTTTCACAAATATGAATATTTTGATAGAAATCGAAATAGTAAATATTAAAAGATACAGGTCTTGACACCGATAGGTGCAAGACGATACATCCGAAAAGAAATTTTCTCAATAACGAAGGGTTGACGTGAGGCGATCACGGTCAAGAAAGGTAACGTGAAATATAATCACATTGTAGTCCGAGTGATGGGTATAAAGTAACTGGACTAATAAGTATAGTCAGTGAGACTGGTTAAGGTCAAAATTTAAATTAAGAATTTGCTTAACACGCTATTTATTATGAGATTAGCGTGGAATAAACATGAACAATAGACTTATATGACCAAGTGGCCTAAATGGCGACTCGGTCAAATAAAACAATTTAGATAAATGTGTACAAAACAAGAGTGACAGCCCATGAGGCCTTACTAACGAAGTAGATTGGTCACTTATGCTAAGCGATCATAAGGCAATACAAACAATGTGTCGGGAAATCAAATCGAGCAAAAGCACGATTGAAGGATAAAGCTAAAAGGTATGTGGTTATATGCTTTATAGAATTTCGTTAATAGTGCATATTGATAGTGTTATATAAATAAGATAAAAATCAGGAAATTCGGCTTGTTCTTAAGCGGTGGATTCCGTATAAATGAACCGAATGAATAAATTCGTAAATAAGAGAGTTTGTTTGTCAAAAGTGAAAGATTTCACTAAAACATTCAAAAGGGTTAAAAAATAACGGATTCACGAAGAGTCTGAAGAAAGCGATGGATTTCGCTAAGTTAACTAAACTAGTCGAAATAACGAGATTACGTTATTTTGAGTTGTATTATGTCGCATGAGATACGAAAATGATTTGTAACCAAAAAGATATTACCATACTTTTCTGGTAATACTAATAATTGGTTAAAGTATGAGCAAAGCTCAAAGGATTACCGAGATCAAGTGCATTGAGTTTAAACTCAATGAACTATGTAAGAAAGGTTTTGAGGACGAAACCTCTTTAAGGGGGGTAGATTTGTAGCACCTAAAAAACGGGTTTGGTAATCAAACCACGTTAATAATAATAAGAGCTGGTAAAATACCATTAGTGGTAAACTGAACCCGTAAACGTAATAACTAGGAACAAATTAACCTAGTTAGTAACAAGTATATTAATTATAAAACAATGAGTTATAGTCCCATTTATATAATAACTAAACTTGAGGGGCTAAAAGGGGAAAACCTGGAACTTGGGTTAAATAAAAAGAAAATAATAAAACACAACACACGCACTAAGTGTGTATGTGTCGTACAGAAGCAGAGAAAGAAGAGGGAAAACCCAATCTTGACCTAATCCACAAGAATCACGAAATTGAAGGATGAATTACGGCTCAAATCAATTCATTAACGCATATAAACGATCACCTAAACGAGGGGATCATAAGGTATGTCGAATTTTTGATATTGATGAAGTTGTGAAATTTGATGAACATCACAAGAAGCGATTTAAGTATGAATCGTAGAGGCTATGGCCGAATTAGTGATGTATACTTAGGAGCAAAACCCTAAGTGAAAATTCTACATAGGTTGCTATGATTTGGATGTCTAGATGATTTAGCACACTTAGATAAGTGGGTTTTAATCATGTGATGAAATTGATGATATAATTGTGTTTAGAATCATCATGCATGATAGTAATAAGCAACTACTTGAACAAATTGTGTGTTTGATTATATAATCATACTTACTATGAAAAGGGTTTTGTATGATAAAATGAAAGAAATGATAGATTCATGTTAAATGATGTTGGTATCATCATGTGTTAAGAATGATTGATGTAATGATAATTTAACAAGTTATGATTTCGATAACTTGATTTAATAAATAGCTAAAACGGTAGCATAAGGATAATGCTTACCGGATATTTGACAACGTACTTAAACGAGTAGTTGAGCTACATCGTGTAAATACTTATGTCAATAGGCAGTTTGACTAAAGTCAAACTGACCAATGATATGATCGAATGATAAATTCGACATAAAATCGTTGGATGGAATAGTCATAAATGATTATGACTAATCTAACCATCTTACAAATTACAATGATAGTTTGACGCTTAACAAGCTAGGTCGAAGCATGGGAAATAAGCGGGTCAAACAAATCGAGTGTGAATGAAAAGCATAATTCGGATGCAAGGTAAGTATACCTTACACTCTTCTTAAATTGTAGAATATTCTCTTATCGTATTAGTTACGAATAAATTAGGTACGCAATTGAAATATGATGTTCCGACGCGTAGTCGTACGGAACGAAATAAGTGAAAATAATAAGAAACCATGTTAATGGCTAAAAAGAAAATAATATGATCATTTGGTCATACAATGACAAATATGCAAGGAGATTAAAATGGTTACCTTATAGGGTAAACCCAAAATAAATAATAAAGGTAAAACGGTAATTCGATCACGCGTTGACAATAACCGTTAGTTGTTGAAAAGACACTTTATGGCGTAAGCCATACTGGGTCAAAAGAGTGAAAAAATGATTTATAAATACTATGACCGTACGGTGTCAACCGGAGCGAGTCATGTAGATGAGATGGTAATAAATATCATCTCGCAAAGATAAACGGTCACTTAGACCAACCGGGTCAAAAGGTGAAGATGTCACCTTTTGACAATATCGACTAATGATTATTTGTCGAGTTATATGCTTACAAGAATAGATATCGAATGGATATTAGCATCGCTATTAATTAGCGGTTATTAAACAAGGTATTAAAACGGGTCAATATATTTATATGAGCCAGGTATGCGTAATAGATTAACTGCTCATTTAGAACTTAAGGTTCAATGAAAGATAAATGAAGTCAAGATTTGACATTTGGTTACCTTAATAGGTAAACCCGATAATTTCAATAATAGTCATTGTGTTTCAAGAAATATAAGGATTTCGAAACAAAATTATGGTTACAATATGGGATTTTGGTCAAACATGTCATTAAAAAGTCCTTCGTCGTAAAAGAAGGGTTAAAGATGACCAAAACGCCCTTGTAAGCTAAATCGAGCAAACTACCCCTTAAAGGTTGTTTGAAAATGAGATTTATGATCAAGTAAATACTTAGAAAAGTATAAAAAGCGTAAGGTATGAACCTTTGGGTCAATTGACTCTAAATGAGTCTTTGCCGTAAAATGATAATCCGAGGGATAAAACTCGGAATAAATGGTTCACCACATTAAATCCACCACAAATATATTTGTGGTGGAAGATGTAACATCCGTCAAAAAACTGGATTTTACCAAACCCGCTTCGTTTATTAACCGAACAATCAGTTAAAAAAATTTCGTTGCGTATTTAATGCCCAAATTAATTTTAAACGATACATAATTAATAAGTATATTGGAATATAAAAGTTATATTTGAAAAAGTATTAAAAATAGTGGTTTAAAAATAAAATGAGGCTGCCGGGACTCGAACCCGGGTCAGCCGGGTTGTGAACTCCAAAGACTTAACACTCACACGCATAACCACTCCGCCACCTGTTGTTTTTCTGTCAACTCTAGGAAACAAATAAATCTTATCCACAAACATAAATCAACCGGTTACGCCAACTGTAACTGAAATCGGTTATCAAACGCTCAAAGACGATCTGAATACTCGCGGTTCACTGAGTATAACCGATATACCGACGTTTTCAATCAAGTTGCTTTGAATGAACTTGAATTCTAGAAGTGGATCGGTTTTTATAACCGAAAATCTTCAATTCCAGTTTTACTTCCATCTTTGTACTCCTTCACGACTCAAACCTAATCTACAGACTTTCAATTACATTTTCGCCCAAGTTTCAGTCCGCCGGAGAATCAAATTTTACTCGCCGGAAAGTTTCTGCAAGTCGCCGGAAAACCGGGACTTTCATCTACACGGTAATTACCTCAATGTTTCTGTTTCATTCCATTATAAGACGAATTATAACACCATTTCATCGATCAGAATCCATCCCAGGCGACATAGCCGGAATATTCAACCTTCGCCGGAAAATCTCTGAAATTTCTGATATCGCACTGTGAATCGGTATAACCCTTCAAACTCCTGTCAATCCTTGTTTAAGTACCTCAATTTCATAATTAATCGAGCAGAACTATTAACTAATCCTAACAGCCGAAGTTCACTATCGGAGCCGACGGACCTCTGCTGGAGTTCTGTGAAAGACACGGATCGGTACCTCCTTTCCCCCAAACTCTCTCCATACAATTCCTTTCAATTACTATTAATGTTTGAAAATCAAATTAGACATAAATCAGTCGAAACATTCGGACTTTGTTTTTCTGGGTAAAGTTAACGAAGAAGACGAAGGCAGGTTATAATATAAGTTTAATTAAAATCACTTTATGAACGGGTTAGACACACAGTCCAGCGGTGGACTGTGTGCGAACAAATACACATACACGTCGCGAGTTCGATTCCTGTCCCAACCTCATGCGCTGTAATAAAATGCCTTTTTTTTAAAACTGAACCGGGTTAACTCCGTTAGATGTTAAGTATAATAAAAATCTGTATTTAAACCAAGTTAGACACACAGTCCAGCGGTGGACTGTGTGTAACATTAAGTCACAGGTCCTGGGTTCGAGACCTGTTGACGACACCGGTCCGATACATTTAAAACCCTTTTTAAAAATAAATAATTTTCGGATTAATTGAATTAGTGTATAAATATAATTAAAAACAGAAATATTTCGGGTTAGACACGTAGCTCAGTTGGTAGAGCTGCGTGCACGCGTACGGGAGGTCTCGGGTTCGAGTCCTGCCCGGCGCATACATACACACAATAAACCGGTCAACAAGTCAACGGTCAACGGTCAAAGGTCAAAAAGTCAACATTTTTTATTATTTTTATTTATTTATTTTATTAAAAATCAATTAAAATACTTAAAAATAACATTTTTAAGGTTAGAAACTAGCCTAAAACTCACAAAAATATATCCAAAAATCCTATTAAAGTTGTTAATAAAATCCATTTATTTACCTTACTTTTATTTATTAATTAGGTTAGTTATTCCTCGACGATCAATCCTCTAAACTCGTGCGCATTCATCATCATTCACCGAACGCACCCACTGTGAGTGAATCTCTACAAATTCCCCGTTTAAATCACGTTTTTGGGGTGTATCATGTGTCTTACTATTTATTATATTTAAATCATTGTGCATACATCATATCATGAATAAATGTGTATCCTGCCTGTGTATTTAACTGTTTGTGTGATTATTGTGTAGATTTAGTTTATTATTTTCAGTACATGCAATTTCATAGGCCGCCGCTCCCCATTACATTATGAGCGTTGAGCATGTTTCCCATTACATTATGAGCGTGAACCTGGCGTGCCAACATACGATCGGCTCCGTTTGATTGAGCCTTGATCGCATAGACATTTTCATTTTCAGTACATGCAATACGATCGGCTCCGTTTGATTGAGCCTTGATCGCACAGTTTCATTTATGTTATATATTTATGCAAGTTGATATGTTATTGTATGCTGTTGGTTTGTTAATGTATGTTATTGTTTGTTGTTGTTTGATATCGTATACTAATGGGTTGTGATTGTATGCTGTTGGTTTGTTAATGTATGTTATTATTTGTTGTTGTTTGATATCGTATACTAATGGGTTGTGATTGTATGCTGTTGGTTTGTTAATGTATGTTATTGTTTGTTGTTGTTTGTTATTGAAAGCTAATTGTTGTTATTGTATGTTTATTTACGTTTGTTCATATATGAATATTGCACAATTTTCCATATTAAATACAACCAGAAATAAATAATAAATGTTTTCTAACAAGGTTCACTCGCCAACTTTTTGTTGATCCAAAAACCATTTTTACATATGATACAGGTGAACAGGATGAAGCAAGGAAAACATAGGAAATTGCCTTAGAAGAAAAATAATGAAGTTTAGAAGGATGAATAGAACATGTTGTATTTGTTTGATATGATTGTATGATCTCTTTTAAATTGAAATAATAAATATGAAACATTATAATAAATGTCATGAGCTTTGATGATGACCCAATTATGCCCCGATCACCTTTTCCGCTGCGGGTCGGGGTGTGACAGAAGACAATTCATAGGAAAATGTGGAAATATGATGGTCATGAAAGTTTGAATGCTATCGACAAGTTTTGTTTGATAAAACACGAACGGGTCAAAATTTTGTAGAAATATAAAGCTGAAAGCTTAAAAAGTTTAGAAAAATTGTTAATCTGGATGTCGGATTTTAACTCCATGTGATGGAGAATCAAATTACGATCGTTTGAAATCAAATTTGAAGCAAAACGGACCTACGGTCGCAAAGTTATCACGATTTTAGTGCGATTAAGAAATCAAAGAAAAGCTGCAAAGTGGGCTATGGTGCAGACCGTGACCCACGGTCTGCAGCTGCTGAGTTTGGCAGAAAACACCCACTGTGGGTCACGGTGGGCTACGGTGGCCTACGGCGGGTTTAACACCAAAAATATTAAATGTTTGTTTTGAGTTCCTGAATCCGTTTAGATGCGTTTCAATGTCTCATTAACTAACGTTTGTGATAAATTCACAATGTAGCTGTGATTTCATTCATGACGAATGACGATCAAGCGCAACGAAGAACCGAACACAATCAAGATACAAGCTTCGCACTACGTTTCGTCGTCATTTCTAAATGACGAACTTATTTACATTATGTTGTGTTGTTTTAATATAAAAATGTTTTAATGAACCCGTATTTTCAAATGTATGTGTAAACGTAATTACACAATTATGGTCGAAACCATACGGAAATTATTGAAAATAAGTAAGGGTCTTACATTGTTGTACAAGAAACTTTAGTGGTCTTCTACTTCTCCCGTCATGGTCTTTACGTCGATCATAGATGACAAAGCTTGCCAACGAACTAGTTAATTAAATATCTAATCTCGATTCTTATGTGTTACAAAATTTTGAGTGCTAAACTATATATACTAGTCTCCCGCTAGCCTATTCGATATAATATCATTGTCGCCGTTCAAAAAAAACCTATATATACTAATTTAAAAGGAAAAATAGTTTTTAAATTAAATTATTATAATCACATTAAAAACCATAAAGTTAATGTATGATAAATATTTAATGTTCACTTATTATTGTAAAAAGGTTAAAAACATGACAATATCTCATTATAAATATCAATTTACTTTTTAGATAAATAATAACATGTGATTATTTTAATAAAACAAAATCAAATGATGACCATTAAAATTACCCATCATGAATTAGGACGAAAAAGAAGTCATATGATTAATTATTTTACTATAAAATATCCTAGGCATTGCTTTCAGTTACCATATTTAATAGTGATGTAGTCGGTTTCATGAAAGTTGTAGCCACTTGGATGTTGTATCTGATATAGGATATATCCCTAAACTATTATTAATCTCATAATAAAAGACAACTAAAACTAATAATTATTCATAGTTAAATCTATCTATCTACACATATAATAAACTAAATCATATGTGAGACACATTTCGCTTTAAGGAGTGATCTCAATTATGTTTTCACACCAAAAAACAGATAGAGATAATATTTGTTAATAAGATTTAAATAAAAAATATATTATTTTAATCCATAATTTTTATCTTTTTATCTTTTACCATTAGTTTAGTAATAATATTATTAATATTATTTAGTTAATATAATAGTTTAGTATCTAATATCTAATATATTTTATATTATTAAGATATTTAATAACATATAAATGTTTAAAAGTCGTATCAAATATCAAATACCAAATATCTATATCCAATGTATTTTTTTTTCTCTAATCTATTTTTAATGTTTCATTCTATATAAACATTATCTGAAAGGACCACCTTTAATATCAATGGTATTAATATTATTCTAAATATTGTTCAAGTATAATTATAATATATTTTTTTATTGAGTCTTATAACCATACCATCATAAAAAAGGAATTCTTTTTTCACAGGGTAAGTAAATAATGAAGACACAAAACAATACGTTTATTTTATGCAGTGAACGCATAGTGGTGAACTAAAGAACCCAAACAAGTAAAGCGGACAAGAAAAAATAATTGTATTTGAGAGTGATTTTTTGTATTTTTCGGTTCACTTTTTGCGTTTTTGAGTATTGTGGTCAACTTAAAACATCAAATACCTATTTATACTAACTTAGGGGGAACAATATAGTGAATATGGAGTGAAAATAAGGGTCACAAAATGATCCCAACAGTCTCAAGATCATTATCTAGCGATCACAAATACCGGTTCGAAATCGGTTTTTATTCACATCGGTTTGGGAACCTACCTAATAGTTTTACTTCTATTATAAAAATATACTTATCCTTATTATTATTTACCATTTAATTTTGATTTATCATTTATTAGCAAAAAAACTATCGAAACTAAACTATGAAGTGATTTATATATATAGAGAGAGTGAATTTCAAATTTTGTCATTTATCTTTATACCCATTTTCAGACGGTGTCTTTTGTCTTTCAAATTGACGAGTTTTGTACTTTATGTTTTCAAATTATGCACATTATGTCCTTTAGCCTAGCCCAGTTAGATATTTTGGTTAAATCAGATCACCCCAAGGGTACTTTAGTCTTTTTACCATTTATAAATATTAATTAACTGTAAAACAAAAACAAATTAGTATGTATGTATATGTTTAGCAGAGAACCCATCTTTAATCTCTCTCTTTACCTCTTTCCCTTACTCTACCCTTGTTCACCGTCACCACCTACCACCACACACATACTCTTTGATGCCGTCATGTAGGTTTTGTCGTTAATCCTCTAAAAAATCTACCTGCTGCATCACATCTCTCTCGGCTCTAGACAAAACTTGATTCTCAGCTCCTCCTCAATCATCAGATACTCAGATCTGATTTTTCGGGCAACGCAGAAGATAACCCTGTGTTTGTTCATTTATTTATGTGTTTATTCGGCCTGTTCTCTTCAATCATGTGTTTATTCATACAATTTGGTTTTATTGTGAAATGACGTGGCTGACTAGATGGATATTTTTTGGGATTTTATATGGCTTGATGCAGGATTTGTGATTTAGGGATTTTGTATCATGTGTGATGTGTCTAGCTCAATGGAGGATTTGGGGAATTTGTATGGATTTTTGGGTTAAAAATGATTAAGGTGACGTGAATGAATAAGGCGGTGAAGGGTGAATGTCACACCCCAACCAATGGCGGAAACATCGGGGCGTGGCACTAGGTGAACCAGATTGATTAAGAGATTCCATAACAATTATTTAAGAGACAATATTCAACGTCCAACATCCCATACTATCAAACTCATATAATCCTCAAACAATCATTACATAATTAAAAACAATCTCTTAAACATAACATTCGATTCGATCTTCCCTAGATTTATTACATGATTACTAAAGGAAAACTTACGACTAAGCATCCATAGCAAATATCCTCAATAGGCCACACATGTTAAAATAAAACGTCAATACAATTAAGTAAAGGTGAGCATACAGGTTTGCGTACAATATAGATATAAAAGCGTTTAGCATACACCGCATGACATACGTAAGAGTTGTGAACTATGTAACTACTCAGATTCAAGTAAACCAACAAACCGCGATTGATCGAGGCATGCAAACAAGTGTTCACATCATAAAGAGAAAATAAGTGAGAAATAAAAATGTGAGCCTTAACAACCCCGGGCCTCCGGGTGGCGGTCAACCTCTAGTATACTATCATGTTAAGGGTGGCATACAAGCAATCAAGTAATACATACAATTCAGCAGATTTCACGTATAGTCATGTAATAGCGGGATTGCGAATAAGAGTTGAGTTGTGTGATGTGTTTTGATGTACGAACATATGTGACACCCAAAAGTGCTTTTAAGCGTAATGGGGGTTCAAGTATATTCACTGTCAGTGCGTTTTAAGAGAAGAGACGGGATCTGAGATGAGTTGCGGAGAGCGCCGGATCAGCCTGTAAGCGAACAGATGTGCATCAGTCTTCCGAATTGCTGAAACGGTTACAGTTGAAGGAGCAGTAGACAAGTTCGGGTGAACTTGTACTTTGGGGTACAAGTTCGGGCGAACTTGACTATCTAACTTACTGGAGGTACAAGTTAGGGGGAACTTGTCTTGTTTCCTGATAAACTAGACAAGTTCGGGCGAACTTGTCCTGTTGATGAAGGGTGATACAAGTTCGGGCGAACTTGTCTAATTCCTTTGAGTATTGGACAAGTTCGGGCAAACTTGTGTAAAATTGGTGAAGATTTGATCAAGTTCGGGCGAACTTGGTCACCATTCTGGTGACAAGTTCGGGCGAACTTGATGCTTTCTGAGCGAACTTGACTGTTTTGGCATCCAAATCGTGCGTTTTCACGTTGTTTGCTGAGGAAATCGAGTGTCCATCCCTCCAACCTTAGGCTACTGAGCAAAACCAAGGCTGAAGAGGTCTTTTGGAGCGAGTTTTAGCCATTTTACAGAAACTCGGACTAATCCGGACGAACTTGAAGGTTCGAACGGTTTAGTCCAGTTTGTGCAAAGTGACGATTTCGTCTTTGTGCTTCCGGATCTGAGATCTTGCTTGACAACGTCTCGTTCCACTTCAAAGTTAACGAAACATACGTCATTTAGTCCGAATATTGTGTAAAAATCGATATTTAAAAGGTTTTACTTATATCTAAGCATAGATCTAAGTGAAAAACAGAAGTTTTGCGTAAAAATATGAAGATTTTTGTAAATATAAGAGTTTGATGAAATCGAAGGTAGAAACCTTGTGCAAAACGCTGTAAAACGTTGTTGTAGCTTGAAAACGGGTTGAATCTTACTTAGAAAACAAAGGGTTTCGGTTTTGGGGAGCTCCAGGCGAACTTGCAGCAAGTTCAAATGAGAAGAGGAGCTGAGTATTTATAAGTGAGGTGAGAAAAGGAGCTGGAAACATCAAGTTCGGGCGAACTTGCTTGTTTTTCCTGAGTTTTAAGACAAGTCCGGGCGGACTTCTGTGAAATGAGGAATTCTGGTGGTCTAGCAAGTTCGGCCGAACTTGAACTATTGGCCAAGTTTTGTTCATTTATTTCACGTTAAGAGTTCGTTTGGCGATTCGATTCATATCAGTTCGTTATATTAAGCGTTTTGGCGAAGCGTTAAGCGTTATATTTTCATCGAATTGAGAGAGAGCAAGTTACGTGAGCGTGCGAGCGTTTTAACGTTAATAAACCAAAACATAAATAAACTTAACACACATAAAAAAAACATAATTCCATATAATTGGCTGCGTTTTGCGATGCGATGAGATAAGCGACGCGATGGCACAAGTGTTTATTAAACAATAACCCACTCGACTCGTAAATTAGCATAACTACTTGTGATTGCGTTGAATTAGCGATTAATAAGCGATTAAATGCGATATAGATGTGACAAAATATAATTCCATTAACATAAACTTTTCATAATCCAAATCTCGGAGTACAAATGATTGAGATAAACGAAATACACGAAAAATGAATAAAATAAATAACAACGAAATTTACGAGTTGTTAAAGTTGTCGTGGTCGCCGGAGGTTTTCAAGGTGATGTGGGTTGGGTGTGGTAGTAATGGCAGGCAGTGCGATTGTTGATGGTGGCTGTGGAGAGAGGGAGAGAAAGAGAGGGTAGAGAGAGGATGGCAGGGAGAGAGGTAGAGAGAGATTTTCTTTTTTTGTATATATATAATTATTATAATGGTTTTTTAATAAATAAATAAATAAAAAGAGGAATTTGCCCTTCATGTAACATAAAAAATTAACTGGGTTGCGTCTAAATAACATAACGTGCATAATTTGAAAACATAAAGTATAAAACTCATCAATTTGAAAGACAAAGGACACAGCCTGAAAAAAGGTATAAAGATAAAGAACAAAATTTGAAATTCACTCTCTCTCTCTCCCTCTATATATATATATATATAATAAAGTAAACCATTTGATGACACATATCACTTTATGAGGTGATCTCAATTGTGTTTTTTCCCACCAAAATTAATAGATATTGTTGATAAGATTCAAAAAAGTTACATAATAACCAATCTTAAAACTTTAAAAAAGATAACTAATTCACTAACGAAATCAATCATGATTTTTAATTGGTTAATCAAAATAATTAATTCATATATTATTTTAACTAACGGATACAATCGATCATGATTTTTAATTGGACAATCAAAATAATTAATTCATATATTATTTTAGCTAACGTATACAATCGATGAATTTTAATTGGTTAGTCAAAATAATTAATTCATATATTTTTAACTAATGAAAAGAATCGTGATTTTTAATTGGTTAATAAAAAATAATTAATTTATATATTATTCTAATTATATATTTATTCAATCCGTGTAATACATAAGGTTTTAATTTATCTATATGTATTTGTAACAAAAGAAACCTTTTGGGGACACATAACACTTTCTCAGCACTCTTTAATTGTGTTTTCCCGCTTAAATCAATCTACTAATTCGGTTTTATTTAGTGGCGAGAAGGATAAAAAATAGAGAGAAAAAAGGTGATGGTGATTTTTTTAAGTATATTTAATTTTCTTTCGTTTTAAGTTGGTTATGAAATATGGCATATTCATATAATTCGAAATTTATAAATTTCAATAAGTTCTAGATAATCACTCTTATTATTTTTTATTAGTTAAAATTACTTCTTCATGTTTGACCACTTTTGTTTTATTAGTTATATATTAAATTATTATTAGGCTCATAATAATTAACATGTACGAGTTGATGGGAGACCCTTTTTGATTTTAGAAATTGTGTAATTTATAATTTCATATTCATTATATGATCATCTTAATTCTATACCCAAAGTTTATGCAAGTTATTTTCACTATTTGAAGATAAGAAAATCTTAATTTTATCACCAAAGTCATGTTACGTTTTCAATGCTTTTTATTTTAACAAGACCTATTAGAAAATAAAGAACTTTTGGGGGGAAATTTGATAACTTTTAAAATATTTTTTTAGAGAAAGGGTATGACAAGTAACAAGGGGGTACGTTTAACCCACTTCAATGGAATTATTATTACTTTTCCATGTTTAACCACTTTTATTTGTATCTCTGAATACAAAACCTATACGAGAATTTTCTGGTAAGCTGCAATGCCCTTATCTTACTTCTGGTTATGAGCTTGAAGGAGGCAAAAGATACTGACTTCAAAATATTTGAATAATCAGTTGACGGGTCTTGACCTTTTGTGACCTTTCATTTAACTGAAAGCAAATCTATCATATAACATTAATAGTATTAAAATATATTTTTAGGTTTTTTTACCCTGATTATTAGTAATAGTATTAAACCAATAGGTGGTAAATGTTTAAAAAATAAACTTTACAAAATTTATAATTGTCATGTGAATGTTCATATTCTTAAATACATATCTTGACAATTCTATATGTTAACAAATTACATTATTCTTTATTCAATTATTATTCAACCGTGTAATGCATATATTTTTTAAAACATTATTTTTTAATTCTTAATCATATAACATTACATTTATATTAACTCATTTATGTCAATCTGGTATATAAATATCTCCGTCTTTGTTTTACATTTACAGGAAATATTTATTATATAGTTTAAATTGTTCAACTCGGTAACACACATGTTACTAACCTAGTTATATTACAAATAAAATAAAGACTTTATTGTAAAAAAATGATAATCTTAAATAGCATATTTGATAGTGTTAAAAAACGATATCTTACAGCAATAACAATAATTAGTAAGTTTTAAAATATATGTTATAATATATATACACACAGACAGAGAGACTTTTAAAAGTTAATTTTTTTTTGCTAATACCATCCGTAGTGGGCTAGATCCAGCATTTCTCCCCCCCCCCCCCAATCACGCCCCAAACCCCTCCACCCAGGCTGTGATTCGGCGTGTTTTCGCAAAAAACCCTGGTATGTTTTGAATCACGCTAAAATGGCATTATTTGAATGTTTTTGGCCACGCTAAAATGGAATTTTTGTTGAAGGTTTTTTTTATTTAATTATATTTACACCCTCTTTCAATGCCCCATAATCCACATTCCCACTACACTCCTTTTAACATAATGTCCCTTTGCTGACTGGACCGCCACATGGTACAAAACGCCCTAGAATGGGGGCATTATTTTCTCCTTCCACTACACATGGTCTAAGTAACTTAACCCGACTAAGTTAGTCATTTACTACCCAACAATATAAAGGGTAAGAAGGGTTATTGGATTTAAATAACCTTAATTTTTACTTGTTGGCTGTCAACACTCTCAACTATCCAATTACCTTCTATCACTCTCAACTTTCAATGTATTTTCTCAAATTACTTTCAAACTAACTGAATCCTAACTCAGTTATACTTTGATATATATAGTTTCAAACCATTTGAAATGTGAGAAGTAGACATACGGTCTAATTTAATATAAAGTTCTATATCAGTGACTCGTACTAACTCAGTTGACTGGATCCATATTAACATAACAATCAAATGGGTTTCTAACAGAGGTCTTGGTTGCCAAATTAAAAAAAAGTGTATTACATATATTATAACTTAGGGTACTATAACAATATACAGAATTTCAACCTATTTATAATATAATAATTAAATCAATAAGTGAAAAGAACTTTTACTCAACCTTAATCACCAATTAAAGAAAACATAGTTGATGTACTTGATATAGGCACTTCCCTTAATTGATGTGAGGCAATGAAAATGTTCCCAAGATCCAACAAAGAAATTCTATTTTAACATTTTAATTTCATAAAGTGATGGATCCCAATGAATCTTCATTAATATTTAATTAAATATTTTGGATAACATTGATCTCAAAGATATTGTAGCCTTTAATTCTAATTTTTTTTGCATGTGAGAATATGATAATATTTCTTTGGATGTTAAAAAATATGTTGCCATTAACATACACATTTTCTTTTTCATAAACTGTCTACTTAGCTATATCTTATTGCAAATAAATTTTAGTATGGATCAATGACAACATTTATAATAAAAAAGTCAACTTATATCATATATCAACTAAACAACGTACTTCTTATGCACTTTCAAATTTATACTCTTTCCTCTATAAAAATGCAACCATCGATTATTATTTTACTTAATTAGATGTTTAAATTATTATTTGAACATTTATAATATTAAGTGAACAAACCTAGCAAGCAGCACACGTGTTAACTGAAGCTGTTAATTATGTGTGTTAAGTTGTTGCTGTAAAAACCCAAATATGCCCCTAAACATATACAAAATACCAAAAATGCCATAAAACACTATTCATTCACTTTCTCTATTACCAGATATAGATTTAATCGGTTCATGTCATCTTCACTCGTCCATTTGCCTTTTTATTTTTCAATAGATGGAAATGTGAGATCTTGAATTTTTAGAAATGTTAGATCTTGAATTTTTGTTGTGTTTCGGATTGTTGAAACCCTAACTACGGGCTAAATCTTTTGTCGGTTCACGTGGATATGAAGAACTCAAAACTCTAACGCTTAGGGTTTTAGTTTCCATGTAACTATTGATGTGCATTTATTTATAATTATATTGTGTTATAAGGCTACCCTCGTAGTGGGCGCCAAGCCCTTCCACATCAATGGTGAAAAGCACTGTTGAACCATAACGGTGTGACGTCAAGGGACGTTAGCCCCTTCTTCATTAACCCCATAACGAGCGTTAAGTTCCTCACCACTCCTTCCACCAATCACATACACAAACATTCATTTTTATTTTTATTAATTTACTATTTAAACCACTATACTCTTGTGAAAGTGTAGTTTAGTTAAACCCCAGCTACCTACGAGGCTAAACCACTATATATAATCTAAATATTTTTCTGTTTAACCACACATTTTTATTACTATTTGTTGGATCTTTCCATGGATGATTCATACATATCATGTTACACCAACTTTATGGTGTGGATTCTTTATTCGTGAGCATTAAATTGATTTGGGTGTTCAAGGCATGAGAGTAGGCTTAGTTATTGGATAAATCTTATTAGTGATTGAAGTTAGTGTCGATGGAGAAGACTTTCTAGTGTAGATGAGATGAGTTTATAAACATTAATCATATACGTAAAATCTCACTACACCCATGAATAATATAAACTTGTATGAAATGTTTATATTAGCTAAATGAGTGTAATTAATAGTGAAAGAGCTTTATGATAACTATTTAATACTTATAAGGTTAGATATTTGTACGAATGAGTTTAATATGAGTATAATTAATAAGTGTTATAAAGTGTATTGACAATGGATGGAGCTTAAGTCATGAATAACTGTGATTAGTGACGAAGACATTCATGTTAACTTCACAAATAGATGTGGGTTTAGGTAACTTAACAAATAACACACTCTACCTTAAGGTCACGTCTCCACGTGGTCATATTTTCGGATCATTAGCATGGAAAACAGTGACGGATCCAAGATTTTTTTTACAGTGGGTTTCTTTTGGTAGATTATCACTATTTTTCCAAATCATACTAGATTCTTACTATTTTTTTTTTCATTTTTTCCACACCGAGTAGGTTTCTGAGAACCCACCAAAAAGGCCTAGATCCGACCCTGATGAAAAACCTTGGAAGGGCTCTAATCCAAGTGAATACCTTCACTATCTTGATCTTGTCATACTTAAAGTTAGTTTTGTTTAACTTGTTTTAAAATTGTTTAAATGTGACCTAAACAAAATCATCACTTTTCCTGCTTGTTAATTAGTAGTAAATCTTTTGTTTGATGTACTCAAATAAAACATGCCTGGTTTTTAGAACAAAGTGTACAATACACTATAAATCCAATAGACATCTAATCCTAACTTACTCCTATTATTCTATATTTATATCTCGTAGAATTCATTAGATAGATAAGTTGCACCTCATTAGGATGTCCTTTAGGGACTGCTAAACCTAATGAACTATTTTTATAGTTATGTTTCATTAAAATAAGACTATAACCATTAACTATTATCAAACGTTTGTCCAATTTTATAATAAAAAAGAAAACCTAACATGCTGGGACGTAGTCAGAAATATTTTTCTCCGAGTTCGGAAGTTTTCCAGGGTTTGATTTAAAGGATCCTACGGATTCGATGGAGAAATTTCTACACGTGTGATATCAAAATACACCTATATATAACATAACAAAAAAATTTTGATACAGGTTCGATCGAACCCATACCCTAATATATAGCTACGCCCCTACTAACATGAGATCTATATCTATAGTTTATATAAATATGATAAAATCTTATAAATCCTACCCAAGTGTAAGAAAAGGTCCATATATGATTACACTGAAAAAAGGAGCGCGCACGTTAGTCCATGATGGCGCACAAGAACTTCAGTGTCACCCCAAAATCTTAATAAATCTTTGTTATGATCTCTGTTTTATATATATATATATATATATATATATATATATTCAAACACACCCCAAATCACATCTACCTTTTTTTTTTACAAAAACAGAGTATCCTCTCTCTCTCCCCTCTGTTTTCACTCTGTTTTAATTAATATAGTTGTAACTAAAATCAGCAAGCAGGAATCATATAATTAACGCAGCTGTAGCAATTAATCTTTGTAAAAAGAATGAAATTGATTGGGGAACTGAAGAACCCATCTCTTTAAAGGTCTGATTCCTCTGTTTTTTCTACTTTTTTCATTAAATACTCTGTTTTCTTTTGATCATTTTCTTGTGTTCTTTTTTTGTTTGTGACTTTGCAGTGTTCACTTATGCTCAATTTGTTGTGAATTGTGATTGTTATTGATTATAAAGATGGATACCAGAGTCAAGAAGAATCTATGCTCCGTGAAAACTTCATTCAGACATCCAAAGGTAATTGTTTTTTAATTGAATTGTTTTTTATTGATTTATTTAATTTATTCCAAATTGGTGATTATTCATGTGTTATGTTTCAAATTTGGATCAAATTGAATTTGGGTTTTGATTCTTAAAAGTGGTTTTTGGACAAATTAAAGAGGTGGGTCAGTTACATCTTATCCAAAAGAGGTGTTTGATGAAATGCCTGAGTGACTTTCTTTATTGCATTTTGATACTTTTCTTGTGGAAGATGATTGTGATGTTCTTTATTTAACTTTATTTTTTTTAAATATGAAAAAAGATTGGGGTGCAAATGGAAATGGAGGCTGAGAAAACAAGCACCAGCACTAGCACTTGCAGAAGAGGTTCAGTTAGAGAGAGAAAAATGGCATTGCAACAAGATGTACATTCATTGATGTCACCATTGACTTTTATTTCATATTTATATTTTGATAGTATTTAATTAGGTTGCGCTAAACGTACCTATACTTCATTTTTACTAAATGTACCCTGAAATAAGTTGTATGCTACCTTTTATGCGGTTCGTATATTTCTTTATCTAAGAAGAAATTAAAATCAGTTAAATCAATAGGGGTGCATTCACTAATAGTAATGCGTTACATTTAGCCAATCCCTTTTATTATTGAAATATTAATTACTTTTTTTTGTAATTTATTTAAGGTGGATAAGCTAAGGAAGAGGCTTAGACACGAAGAGAATGTTCATCGCGCTTTAGAACGTGCGTTCACTAGACCATTAGGAGATCTTCCGCGCTTGCCTCCATATCTCCCTCCTTCTGTTAGTACTTTGATCACTAATAATAATATTATCTATTTTTTATAAATTTAAAATGTGGTTTATTGGATATTAATTTTAATAATAATAATTGGCAGACATGGGAGCTTCTAGCAGAAGTTGCTGTTTTGGAAGAAGAAGTTGTTAGGCTTGAAGAACAAGTAGTCCATTTCAGGCAAGACCTATATCATGAAGCAGTCTACATTTCATCCTCAAAAAGAAATCTTGAAAATTCACTTGATTTTCAAGAACCAACAAATCGCGAAAACAAGGCTTCCAAGTTATCACCTCAAACCGAGATCGATCCATCTACAACACACATTGAAAAGTCACCTATTGCTTCAGGTAGTTTATATAACATTCTTGAAATACAACTAACTGGTATGAAAAAAATACAAAATCTAATTTTTAGTTTTTATCTTTGTTTGATAATTTGGTAGCAAAAGAGAATCAGTCATCAAGTGCCACGAAGAACAAGCATCGTTCGCCAAATCCAAAAGCGCAAACCGTTGATTCGCTAGCAAGAAGACCGCCTATTGATTCGAAGTCACCAGGGAAGCATTTAGCTCCTAAAAAGTTACAGGTGAATTTAGTTTAAATAATTCTATTTTATGTTTGAAAATATAGTTTTATATCCATCACTAAAATTTGTGTATAAACAGTTTGAAGGTAGAACAATGGAGGGTGCAAATGTGGATGATGATCCAAACAAGATTTCCGAAAGTATTTTGAAATGTTTGATGAACATTTTCGTACGAATGAGTTCGACAAGGAGTAAAAGTATGACGGAAATGCCAACTTCATTGACAAAAAGTGAGAGCTACAAAGAAACCGAGTTTAGGGATCCTTATGACATCTGTTTCGAATTTGAGAAAAGAGACATCGGCCCGTATAAGAATTTGTATGCTATTGAAGCAACCTCCATCAACAAAAACCGAACAACAAATTCTGTGTTTTTGATACAAAGATTAAAGTAAGTGTTTAACAATTTCAAATTCTTTACATTTTTTAGTCATTTTAATTAGGGTGAGCGAAATGGATTGTGTTCGCGGGCTTGTGGGTCGAACCCAAAACGAACATACAACTTTTTTTTCATATTAATACTCTAAGTTACAAATGTACAATCAAAACTACAAATGGTTGTGAAACAATTACATTTAAATAATAAAACTAGGTGACAATATCTTTTTAAACTTTTGGCATAAAATAGGCAACTAGTTTAATTTATAGCGGAAACATATTTTCAAAAGTATTTAAAAATATAAACAGGTTAAACAGGTTCGACAAGAAACTGTCTTAAACCAGTTTAAACTAAACCCAAACCACGAATTTCGTTTTAGGTTCGTGCTGTGTCGTAAATGCACACCCCTAACTTTAACCAAGTTCTAATCTGAATTCTTAATTCTCAAGGCTCCTGCTTGGAAAACTTGCATCAGTCGATTTAACGAGCCTAACTCATCAAGAGAAGCTGGCTTTCTGGATCAACATTTACAATTCATGCATGATGAATGTAAGTGTTTAAGACTTTCATAACTTTCTAAAAGTTTGGTAAAAAATAACATTAAGTTCATTTAAATCATGCTAAATTTTCAGGCATTTCTTGAACATGGAATACCCGAAAATCCAGAGATGGTTGTTCAACTAATGCAGAAGGTAATATAATTTCCAGCACACATATATAAGATTCAAATGTATAAATTGTTTTTTATATGATTGTTTTCTTTATTACACAGGCAAAAATAAATGTTGGAGGCTATTATTTAAACTCAATCACCATTGAACATTTCATATTGAGACTCCCTTATCATTCAAAATATGTAAGTAAAACTAAAAAATTAAAATTAAATTTTCTTTTTTGTGATCCAAAGATTTGTCACTAGAAGTTAATATTTTGTATAATTTCTTGATCTGTTATATTAGACTTTTGCAAAGGGTGTAAAGAATTATGAGATAACTGCAAGAAGCGTATTCGGGTTGGAATTATCAGAACCGTTAGTAACATTTGCTCTCTCATGTGGAAGCTGGTCCTCACCTGCTGTAAGTTGTAGATAATATTTATTAAAAATATAATCTTGATGCATAAAAAATTATGATTAAAGTTTGTAATATTTTTGTTAAATGGCTAATTGCATAAAAATAAATTAGCCAACTTTAAACTAATTTATGTTTCGTTCGGTAACAAACTTTGTTTAGGTCAGAACAAACTAAAAATTTTCAACAGTTGGTTAAAGTTTTATCAGAAATTCTAAACTATTTATGCAACTAATATTTGTTAAACTTAAAGCAAATATCAAAACTGATTCATACCCATGATCTAAAAACTAAAGGTGAGAATCTACACGGGATCTCAAGTCGAAACTGAACTTGAAGCCGCAAAAAAAGATTTTTTACAAGCTGCAATCATGATATCAACTACAAAGAAAATGGTGGCGATTCCGAAACTATTGGATTGGTATATGCTTGATTTTGCTAAAGATATGGACTCATTGCTGGATTGGGTATGCCTTCAATTACCACATGAAATCGGCAAAGAAGCAATGAAGTGCCTTGAGAGAAAGAAAAGCGTACCGCTTTCACATTGTCTTCGGGTAATCCCTTACGAGTTTCGTTTCAGGTATCTTTTGCACAAATAAAATCTTTTTTTTTTCCGTGGGTAGGTCTTTTAAAGATTCTTGAGTTATAGATTTGTACACATATTATTATACATAATGGAAGTAGATATATAATCAACTCAATCCATTGTAAGTATTATTCATTAAGTTGGTATATTATTTATATCTATATAGATTTTTATTTTTGTTTTTGTGGATTTATGAGCTTGTTATTGAAGATATTTGTTGTGAAAGCAAATTGAGTGTGATGTAGTGTAGGGATTTTATAACAAGAAGGTATATATTTAATGCATAATACGGGATTCAGTGTTATTTCCAGGCCCCCTTTTGGCCTTTGAGTTACATTATTTTCAAATATATATATGTATATATCTACGTAGGGTTAGAGTAAAATGAAAACTCATAAGAGGTTGTGAGAACTTAGAGAACTCGGCCTTATGAAAGGTTTTTAAATTTTTTTTTACCTCAAATCCTAAAAAAAATCAACTTTTCCAAAAAAAAAAACTTGTTTTTTCTTTCATTTACGGCAGCTGTAAATGCTGTAAAAAGTGATGTCATGCTTATGTCATCACTTTTTTACCGGTGCCGTAAGAGGCCGAAAAACACAACTTCGAAAAAAAATTATATTTTTTTACAGCAGTCTTTTATAACATATTAATCTAGGGGTGTGAAAAAAATAGGGTCAAAACTCGCACGGGAAGGCCGGGTTCTCTAAGTTCTCACAACTCGTAAGGGTTTTCCCTTGATCCTAATACATACATATATATTATATATATATATATATATATAGGGTAGGAATCATAAGAGAAGTCCACCCTATTTGAGAAATTTGAGAAGCATTCTGGGCCACACATTTTTCTAAGCTTTTCGTAATATACACATACGTATATTACGAAAAGCTTAGTTTAAAATTCACAATATACATATATGTATATTGGATTAGGGAGAGGATCATGAGAAAACTAGATATAAATGAGAAAACTAGAAAACTAACTCAAAAAGCAAAAAAAAAAGCATTAAAAACATACAAATTTTTTTTTTACAATTTTTTTTTATAAAAAAATCGCTGGATTTTATGTATAAAAAAACTTTTTTTTTTAAAAAAAAAAAACTTGTACTGTACATGTGCACTATATGTGTATTGCACATGTGCATTATATGTTTATGTTGCACATGTGCATTATATGCTCTTTTTTTTTTTAAAAAAGTTTTTTATATAATATATATAGCGAGTTTTAATAAAAAATCAAAAAAAAATTGATATGTTTTTTTTTGCCTTTTTAGTTAGTTTTTTGGTTTTCTCATTTAAACTAGTTTTCTCATGATCCATCCCCTATTGGATTATACACATATGTATATAGTCAATTTTAACTATACGTATGTGTATATTACGAAAAGCTTAGAAAAAATGTGTGATCCAGAATGCTTCTCAAGTTTCTCAATTAGCATAGTGCTTCTCACATGATCCTAACTATATATATATATATATATATATATATATATATATATATATATATATATATATATATTGTATGTATGTATATAATGGCAAAAGAAGTGAATGAAGGGAAAATAGAAGTGGTCCTTCAAGGACAATGACATCCAAATTGAAGCAAACAAAAAGTGATGTCTTCTTTTGATATTTTTAAAGCAGTGGGGGCATCCTCTATTGTTCTTTCAGAGTCAAAAGTAAGTGATTTCTGGAATGAAGTGGGATGAGTGGTTCTTGATTCATGTTGATAAAAGGTTACACATTTAAAGAAAATGGTTGTACCAATGGACCATTTATTATAGCATATGCTAGTTTCTACCTCTTTCTAAGTGGTGGAAAAAGAAACTTTCAATCGGTTCACAATAGAGTTTTCTTACATTCGCTTGACATATGCTACTTGTCACAATTTATAGGGTCAGATTATAAGAAAGTGATAGCGTTAGATACCCTTGTTTATAGAAAATTTGGTTGACGAAGTGGTCGATGACTCTCGGACCCCTCTTGTCTTTGTCCATGTTCTTTTTCTCATTGCTAAGCATACATTTATGTGCACATTTTGTATACAAAAGAAAAGCTTGTTCTGAAACATAAAAAGTTCACAAGACCTCAAAACTAGATATATGAGAACACCTTTTGTGCAATAAAGCATACTCTTGTGTTGGTTTATTGGTGTACCATACGACGTCGTTTTCTACTTTCAACCAACTAGTAATTATGGCACTGATACATATTTTTCTATTTTGTTCTTATAAAGGAAATTGTTTTAATTAAGAAATACGATGGCTTAACTTAATTATAAAGGAAATTGTTTTAATTAAGAAATATGATGGCTTAACTTAATTTTTCACAATGGGCCTTTATGTCCAAAGAAAGTGGGCTTTAGTTTCGAGTTTCAAAATGACTCACAACTAGCCCGTTATGAAATAAATATGTAATTTTTTGATTGCTTATCAAGTTATAAATAAGTTGTTATAAAACATTGATACTATTTCCCTTGGATGTATACAAGGCCTATAAATTGTCATAATTGATTTTTAAGTTGTTATAAAACATTGATACTATTTCCCTTGGATGTATACAAGGCCTATAAATTGTCATAATTGATTTTTTTATAATCAACTAAGGATTGTAAAAGGTTGTTAAATATTTTTTATAGAACAATGTAACCTTGAGGAGTAAAATACTCTGTAAACTAGAGGAATGAGCCAAACATAACCTAACATGAGCCACATACATGATACAAATCATCCAAAATATAAATTTGCAAGTAAATGAATTTCCATTTCTTGTAAACAAAGTATTCAACAAACACAAAACTTAACCTTCTAGTTTGATCATCAATGTAGTACCATATATAAATTGATGACGAGTATATGATTTTACCTAACCTGATCCTCATAAAGCAAGCAGTTTCACAATTCAATACGGAAAATAAACGTACAAGGACTTATACTAACCCGTCTAGTGAATCTTCAATGTACCACATTATGATCCAATGATCAACTATAGACCAAGATGTGATTAAAAACACTTTTGCATAATACTTGATTAAAGTTAATTTGTTCGTTAACGATTGAAAAAGTTCAAGAGCATTAATGAGCCCGAAAATGACATCACTAAAAACTCATAGTGGTCTTGATTAGTTTAGAATGCCTTTTTTTGGAGCATTATCATCAACATACATTCTAATATCGTTTGAAATACATCTACAAGCTCTTCCAGCAATAAATGTAAAATTGCAGCTGCTGATTCCTATGATATGACAGTTTTCTTTTTTAATTTGAACGATAAATTTGGATCGCTGACAGACCACCATATTATCATCGTGCCACCAGCGGAACCATCTGATCATATCCATCTCCACTAGGCATAATGTCTATATACCAATTCAGGATGGAACTCAATAAATATGAGAAAAAACACCAACTTTATTTATGTTGAAAATGCTCCTCATTAGGGCTCAACTCAAACTGATCAATTGTTATTGAACTAACTTAAATTTTCCTTGTGCATGATGCCATACTCATATTTTTCAATTGAACACAAAGACACATGATTGCTATTGAAATTCCTTATTTTATGTATGTAAAAGAAAAATCACGAGAATAGTCATGTTAACTAAACATATTAGTAAAATAGGCCTTGTTTTTTTACATTTGTTCAAGCATGCAATCCAAAACAACTAGCCAGAGTATGACAAATAAGCAGAGTCGCTGTAACAACTCCAAATTTCGTTGTTAATTATTTCGTTTATATCTATCATTTTTGTACTCGAGATTTGATCTATGAAAAGTTTATGTTAATGGAATTACGTTTATCGCATCTATATGAATCGCTTATTATTCGCTAATCTAATCGTAATCTCAACTAATTATACTAATATACGAGCCGAGTGTGTTATTGTTTAATAAACACGTGTGCCATCGCATCGCTTATCTCATCGCATCGCAAACCTCAGTTAATTATGTGGAATTATGTTTATGTGTGTTATATTTGTTTATGTTATTGTTATAATCGCTATCGTAACGCTCTCACCCGCTCAATCGCTAAATTACACTATTACATCAATTGTAACGCTTAATATAACTATCTAATACGAACCGAATCGCTGAACGAACTCGTAACGCGAAAGAAAGAACAAAAACTTGGCCATTGGGTCAAGTTCGGCCGAACTTGTACATCACAAGTTCGCCCGAACTTGACCGGCCCAGCACAAACTTCCACTCTCCCCCAAGTTCGCTCGAACTTGCTATGATTCTTCCTAGATAATTGTTTCCTCATGACCTTAAAATCACCATCATCAATTACGTAATACTTTTCGCTGCTCCTAAAACTTCATAGCTCCATGATCTCTAAAATCCTGACTTCGCAAACACTTTCACTCTCAGAATCTAGTTCAAAATGAAACCCTTGTTTCTTTCAACCGTTCACTCAACAACGTTCAACAATGATTTACAACAATTTTGCACAAGGCTTTGACTTCGTTTTCATCAAATCTCTTCTATTTTACGAAAACTTCATCTTTTTATACAAAACTTCTCTTTTTCAGTAGATCTGAGTAAAACCCTTTAGACCATTGATTTTTACACAATATTCGAACTAATGACGTATATTCCGTTCACTTTTGAGTGGAATGAGGCGTTGTCAAGCAAAGATCTCAGATCCAAAAGCACAAGGACGAAATCGTCACTTTACACAACATGGACTAACCCGTACGAACATTCAAGTTCGCCCGGATTAGCCCGAGTTTTTGTAAAATGGTTAAACTCGCTCCAAAAGACCTCTCCAGCCTAAGTTTTACTCAGTGGCTTAAGGTTGGGGGATGAACACTCGATTTCCTCAGCAAACGACGCAAAAACGTTTGATTTGGATGCCAAAAACACCAAGTTCGCTCGAGATTTAACTGATTTTGTGCAGCTCAAGAGTCAAGTTGGCCCGAACTTGCACCTTAAGGGTCAAGTTCGACCGAACTTGAGGCAACATCTTCATAAATTCAACAAGTTCGCCCGAACTTGTCAAGTTTCTCATGAAACTTCACAAGTTCGACCGAACTTGCTTCTTCTGTTATCAATATACACAAGTTCGCCCGAACTTGTCTCAAAATCTCAGCAGATTACACAAGTTCGCCCGAACTTGTATGGAAACATACAAGTTCGCCTAAACTTGTCCTCTGCCCAATCCAAACTTAACTGTTTCAGCAATTCGGAAGACTGATGCACTTCTGTTCATCTCTCCTAAAAATGCACCAACAGTGAGTATACTTGACCCCTTTTTCGCTTAAACGCACTTTTGGGTGTCACATATGTTCGTATATCAAAACACAACACACAAATCAAATGCTTATTTGGCATCCCGCTTATACATGACTTACGTGAAATCTGCTGAATTGTATGTATTGTTTGATTGCTTGTACGCCACCCTTAACATGATAATATACTAGAGGTTGACCCGCCACCCAGAGGCCCGGGGTTGTTAAGGCTCGCATTTTACATTTCTCATTTATTTTTCTCTTTTAGGATGTGAACGCTTGTTTGCATGCCTCGATCAATCGCGATTTGTTGGTTTACATGAATCTGAGTAGTTACATAATTCACGTCTCTTACATATGTCATGCGGTGTATGCTAAACGCTTTTATATCTATTATGTATGCAAAACTCGTATGCTCACCTTTACATTATTGTATCGACGTTTTATTTAACATATGTGGCAGGTTGAGGATTTAGCTTGGACGCTTAGTGTTAGATTTTGCCTTAGAATATCTTGTAATAAAATCTAGGGAAGATCGGATCGGATTATTATGTTAAGAGATTTGTTTCGAAGTTTGTAATGATTATTTGAAGATTTTTATGAGTTTAATAGTATGGGATATTAGATGTTGATTATTATCTTTGAATGATTGTTATGGAAATCTCTTGACTAATCTGATTCGCCTAGTGCCACTACCCCGATGTTTCCGCCATCGGTTGGGGTGTGAGACAGATTGGTATCAGAGCCATAACTATAGGGAAATTAGGTAGAATTGCCATGTTTTCCCTTAGACTATAGTTAGGATACCAAATCATACCATTACGCATCGATTAACGGCGAAAACGAATACGAACAGCAAGTCCGCCCGAACTTGGGGTGACAAGTTCGCTCGAAATTGATCATGTTCGCCCGAACTTGATAAAGTTCGCCCGGACTTGACCAAGTTCGCTCGAACTTGCCTGTCCCCCCCCCCACAACTAAACAAGTTCGTTGGATCAACAAGTTCGTTCGAACTTGACATCAGTTGATGCCAAGTTCGCCCGAACTTGATCAGGAATCTCCAGCACGAACTTCTAAACATTGCTTTTCCTAAAGCAACCACAACACACGCTGAAGAACGCTCGTATCACACAAGACGAGTGATCAAGTCGAGAATAGGTGTGAAAACCAAGAACTCTCGATGAGATCATTCACTCCGCGCATTCTCTCGCACGAGATACCTTCGTTGAGTTAGGAGTGAGATCCAAACCTCAACGAAAATCTCCATTTCTATCTAGTGGAACTCCCCATTTGATCGGTGAGCATAACCACAACTAGGAATGATGTTGTTAAGTTAGGGGTGAAACCCTCATCTTAATAACTAATTCTGCTCCTCGATTTTCAATCTCACCAAAGTCTTGATTACTTCAATGACTTGGAACATGACGTAACTGGAAGGATAAATGCCGTTAACCGTTGTACGGCGAGAGCATTTGTCTACTAGGCCAAATCGTGTGTCAGAACTCAGAGAATTCTCGAATCACTTTGGGTAGTCAACGTCTCAAAAGCCAGGACGCTCCCAATTGATTTAAGCATATAATCGTCGATTTTACGCATCATCGAGTTTATTTATTACCAATGTGTTTAAATTTATGGATTTTTCACTTATTTGATTTCTCGATTTACCGCTTTTACGCTCCATCGATATATGCACAACTCGCACAGCTCTCGAAATCTAAAACGCTAATTAATTCACCAACCAAACTAATCGCTTAACTCGCTTACGCTCGCGAAGACACGTGTGTCTCATACGCAGCTCGACTCGCTATTTACGTTATTATATCGCATCTCGAACGCGCTACGCTTTACTTATAAGAAGGTGAATACGTGCAAAGTATATGTTTACGTGAATTATGTGCTTACGTGCTTACATGCTATGTGCTTGTGTGCCTACGTGTTTACTTGCTTATGTGATTTTGTGCCTTGTATGAATAATAATAATAAATATTATAAACATAAACCTATCATAATCAAATCTCATCCAATCAAATCCTTCAATGTAGATGTCTTCTATGGGATCACATACCAAGAGGAATCTCCAGCGCAGCAACACCGATAAGCGCATCGCTACAATGGTAGCCAAGGAAATGGCTAAAGTCATCCCTCAGATCGTCAGTGAGATCCACGCGGTCAGCAGCAACACTTCCGTGGACTCCAAGGCCGACATGCCCAAGCATTTTTTCAGCTTTAAACAGTTTAAAGCATGTGGACCACTCACCTTCACCGGCATGGACATGCCGAGTGCTATGTTTCACTGGTTCGATTCAATCAAAGTTACCTTCCGCCAGAGTGGATGCCCCGAAGCTCTGCGCACTATCAACGCCACCGGCGTGTTCCAGTCGAGGGCTCTCGATTGGGGGACAGCGGAGCGCAACAAGCGCAGGAATGGCGAAGCTTACGGGCTCACTTGGGAGGAACTCAAAGAAATTATGGTGAAGGAGTTTTGTCCTCCGCATGAGATTCAAAAGTTGGAGAATGAGTTATGGGATATCAAACAAGACGGTCTAGACAATGCTGGTCTCACAGCTCGCTTTAAGCAATTGAGCATCATTTGTCCCGGTCAAGTGGATACGACCGAGAAAGCGATCAAGAAATACCTGCGTGCTTTACCCGATTGCGTCGCTGACTTTGTTCAAGCAGCACGACATGTCTCTATCGAAGAAACTTACCAACTAGCTGCAGAAATCAATGACAAAAGAGTTCAGGCTGGTTATTTTAAGAACAGCAAGGTTGCGAACCAGGCCGTCACCGAATCAGCAGCTCCATCCGATCAGTCCCGAGAGGCAAAGAACAGTCGCCGAGGTCACAAGCGAGAAAACCCAAGCAAGAACTTTGCTCTTATTGCTCCAGCAAACCCTCAGCCGCTCCAATCTGCAGCACCAAACGCACCGTCGGCAAAGCGTGCATATACATGTCCTCATCCCTTGTGCTCAAAATGCACCTATCATCATGCAGTTGTTGGAAATTATCGTTTATGTACCAACTGTAACATCTACGGCCACTATACTGTCAGCTGCCGTAGTGGTCCTCGTCAGCCAGCTCCTCAAGCTCCAGCAGCTCCAGCTTTACCAGCTCCTCCCCAGGCCAATCAGCAGTAAGCTCCAAGAGCACGTGCCCATTACACGTGCGGTGATCCGAATCATCTCAGTAATGTCTGCCCAAACAAACTCGTGAAGCAGGAACAACAGCAACCTCAGCCTCAGCAGCAGCCACCACCACAGCCTCAACAGCAACAACAGGCTGCGCGTGGTCGAGCCTTCAATATGAATCATCGCCAGGCTCAGAATGACAACAATGTTGTTAATGGTACTTTCTCGTTAATGGTATTTATGCTTCATGTTTATTTGATACCGGTGCCGATAATTGTTTTGTATTGTTAGAAATCGAAAAGGTTTTAAAATGTAAGCGCGCTAAACTCCCAAAGACTTTCGATGTGGAAGTCGTCACCAGAAAATCCGTTACCGTTACCTCCGTCCTACATGGTTGTTCTCTCGATCTCAAAAACCATGTCTTCTCAATCAATCTCATACCTATGCAGTTAGGTAGCTTCAACATCATAGTAGGCATGGATTTTCTTCGTGAAAATCATGCTGAAGTTGTATGCTTCGATAAAATGATTCGCTTTCCTCTCCCTAACGGTGATCAACTCCATGTCTATGGTGAAACTCCCTCAAAGAAGTTGATTCTTTTGTTATGTACCCAAGCACACAAATGCTTGTGAAAGCAATGTGTTGCCTTTCTAGCCCATATCGTGAACCCGGTGAAAGAAAAAAAGACTTTTAAAGACGTTCCTGTTGTTCGTGAATTTCCCAAAGTCTTTCCTGACGATTTACCCGGTTTACCCCCTACTCGAGATGTTGAATTCCGTATGGATTTAATTCCCGGTGCTACTCCCGTTGCTAAGCTCCTTATCGTCTCGCACCATCAGAAATGCGCGAGCTATCAAGCCAACTTCAAGAGCTTCTTGATAAAGGTTTCATACGCCCGAGCACTTCGCCTTGGGGCGCACCCGTTCTTTTCGTGAAAAAGAATGATGGGACGTTCCGAATGTGCATCGATTATCGTGAACTTAACAAACTCACGATAAAGAACCGTTATCCTCTTCCCCGAATCGACGACTTATTTGATCAGCTTCAAGGTGCTACTTGTTTTTCTAAGATCGATCTTCGTTCCGGTTATTATAAGTTGCGTGTGCTAGAGGAAGATATTCTGAAAACCGCCTTTCGTACTCGTTATGGCCATTTCGAATTCGTGGTCATGCCCTTTGGGCTTACCAATGCACCCATGGTCTTCAGGGATTTGATGAACCGTGTGTGTAAAGCGTTCCTATATCGTTTCATCATTGTGTTTATCGATGACATCCTTATCTATTCGAAGTCGAGAGACGAGCACACGTGCCATCTTTGTTTAGTCCTCAAACTTCTTCAAGGTAATCGTCTTTACGCTAAGTTCTCAAAATGTGAATTCTGGCTCGAGGAAGTCCAATTTCTCGGCCACATCGTTAATAGTCAAGGAATTCACGTCGATCCTGCAAAGATTGAAGTTGTCAAGAGTTGGATTACACCGAAGAATGCTTCCGGAATCCGTTCATTTCTTGGATTGGCGGGTTACTACCGTCGATTCATCGCCGACTTTTCGAAAATCGTCGTTCCGCTTACCGCTTTAACTCATAAAGACAAACCTTTCGTTTGGGATTCCAAGCAAGAGGAAGCCTTCCAAGCTCTCAAGCGTATGTTATGCAACGATCCTGTCCTCGCTCTTCCCGATGGAAACGGCGATTTTGTTGTTTATTGCGATGCTTCTAATCTTGGTCTTGGTTGTGTTCTCATGCAACGAGACAAGGTTATCGCGTATGCGTCTCGACAACTTAAAATCCACGAGAAAAACTACACAACCCACGATCTCGAACTCGGTGAAGTTGTTTTTGCATTGAAGATATGGCGACACGACCTTTACGGTACTAAGTGTACGGTCTTCACCGACCATAAGAGCTTACAACATATTTTCAATCAAAAGGAACTGAATATGCGCCAACGCAGGTGGGTTGAACTTCTCAACGATTACGATTGTGAGATACGCTACCCTCCCGGGAAAGCAAACGTCATCGCCGATGCTCTAAGTCGACGAAGCTATGTGTATAGTGTTCGTGACTCTCAAGCTTTGAACGATCTCGAAATCATGATTTGCTCCGTTCAATTCGCTTGTTTTAACGAGAATACCTTGGAGGAAGAAATGAAATGTGGTGCCGAAACTCAGGTCGTTGTGAAACCGAATGGTATTTATTACTATCTGGATCGCATTTGGATTCCCAGCCGTGATAATCTCCGAGAACTGCTAATGACCGAAGCCCATAAATCTCGATACTCCATTCCTCCCGGAGCCGATAAAATGTACCAGGACCTTCGTCCTAAGTACTGGTGGCCGGGCATGAAAAAGGATATTGCCGTGTACGTTTCAAAGTGCTTAACCTGCTCGAAGGTTAAAGCCGAGCATCAAAGGCCCTCTGGCTTGCTCGAACAGCCCGAAATCCCGATGTGGAAGTGGGAGAGCATAGCCATGGACTTTATTACGAAACTTCCCCGCACCTCATCCGATCACAATAGCATCTGGGTTATCGTGGATCGCCTTACCAAACGCACACTTTATTGCTATACGAGAAGACTTTAAGGTCGAACGACTAGCCCGAATCTATACCGACAAAGTTATATGTCGACACGGGACGCCTCGTGACATCATTTCTAACCGCGCACGGTCGCTTTACCTCACGTCTCTGGGAGACCTTTCAATCCGCTCTCGGTACGACCCTCAATCTCAGTACCACCTTTCACCCTCAAACCGACGGTCAGACTGAGTGCACGATCCTCACCCTCGAAGACATGCTTTGTGCGTGCATCATAGATTTTGGTGGTAGTTGGGATACACATTTACCTTTAATTGAATTCTCGTACAATAATAGTTATCCACATCAGCATTCAAATGGCTCCTTTTGAGGCACTGTATTGAAGAAAATGTCGATCGCCAATTGCATGGCACGAGATCGGAGAAGCACAAATTACCGGTCCCTGAGCTGATTCAAGAGACGACAGACAAAATCCTCCAGATCAGAGACAATCTCCTGAAAGCTCGGAGTCGTCAAAAGAGTTATGCCGACAAATGCCGCAAGCCCATGCAGTTCGAAGTGGGAGATCACGTTCTCCTAAAGGTTGCACCTTGGAAGGGAGTGGTCCGCTTTGGAAAGAAAGGAAAGCTAGCGCCACGATACGTGGGTCCCTTTAAGATTCTGGAAAGAAACGGTAAAGTAGCCTATCGTCTCGAACTACCGGCGGAACTTAATAACGTCCATCCGACTTTTCACGTGTCTAACCTCAAGAAATGCCTAGCCGAAGAAAACCTCCACGTCCCCCTCGAGGACTTGCAAATAAACGAGACTCTCCATTTTGTGGAAAAGCCTGTCGAAATCATGGACCGAGAAACCAAGAAGCTACGGCGCTCTCGCATCCCTATCGTGAAGATCCGATGGGAAGGCAAACGCGGTGCCGAATTCACTTGGGAATTGGAAAGTGACATGAAGGCCAAATATCCGCACCTCTTTGTTGCAGCCACTACTTAAATTTCGGGACGAAATTTCCTAAAATAGGGGAGACTGTAACAACTCCAAATTTTGTTGTTAATTATTTCGTTTATATCTATCATTTTTGTACTCGAGATTTGATCTATGAAAAGTTTATGTTAATGGAATTACGTTTATCGCATCTATATCGCATTGAATCGCTAATCTAATCGCAATCTCAACTAATTATACTAATATACGAGCCGAGTGTGTTATTGTTTAATAAACACTTGTGCCATCGGATCGCTTATCTCATCGCATCGCAAACCGCAGTTAATTATGTGGAATTATGTTTATGTGTGTTATATTTGTTTATGTTATTGTTATAATCGCTATCGCAACGCCTCATCCGCCCAATCGCTAAATCACACTATTACATCAATTATAACGCTTAATATAACTATCTAATACGAACTGAATCGCTGAACGAACTCGTAACGCGAAACAATCTAACAAAACTTGGCCATTGGGTCAAGTTCGGCCGAACTTGTGCATCACAAGTTCGCCCGAACTTGACTGGCCAGCACAAACTTCCACTCTCCCCCAAGTTCCCTCGACCTTGCTGTGATTCTTCACAGAATCAGCAAGTTCGGCCGAACTTGTCTTGTCTTCTATGAACCTTTAATAAGTTCGCCCGAACTTGTATGAATCCATACAAGTTCGACCGAACTTGACTCCATCAGCTCCCATTTTTGCATTCGCCTATAAATACTCAGCTCCATTCTCTCATTTGAACTTGCTGCAACTTCACCCAGAGCTCTCAAAACCCGAAACCCTTGTTTTCTAAGTAAGAATCAACCTGTTTTCAACTACAACAACGTTCAACAATGTTCAACAACGATTTACAGCGATTTTGCACAAGGTTTTGCCTTCGTTTTCATCAAATCTCTTCTATTTTATGAAAACTTCATCTTTTTATACAAAACTTCTCTTTTTCACTCAGATCTACTCTTAGATCTGAGTAAAACCTTTTAGACCATTGATTTTTACACAATATTCGGACTAATGACGTACGTTTCATTCACTTTTGAGTGGAACGAGGCGTTGTCAAGCAAAGATCTCAGATCCTTAAGCATAAGGACAAAATCGTCACTTTACATAAGCTGGACTAACCCGTACGACCCTTCAAGTTCGCCCGGATTAGCCCGAGTTTCTGTAAAATGGCTAAACTTGTAACATCCGTCGAAAAACGGGTTTTCAAAAACCGCTTCGTTTATCAGTCAAACATTCAGTTATAAAGTTCGTTGGGAATTTTTGGTTCATATTAATTTTACACAATACATAATTAATAAATATATTAGAATTTAAAATATATAATTGAAAATTAATAATAAATAATGAAAAAAAAATGAAAGGGGACGCCGGGTTTCGAACCCGGGTCACCCGGATGAACAAACGCACAACAAACCACTACACCACCTCTCCATATCTGAAATGATTTAATCAAATAATCATTTATGTATTCCTTAACTTCTTGATCTGAATTCAAAAGTTCCGCCCAGCAACGGCTGCAAACAATCCGGCAATCATCAAGATTGCCATTTCTACGCAATTGAATAAAGAAAGCCGATCCTAAATCATGCGTTTGACTCAAAATCGGTTACAAATTATTGAGTTAATCAAGCTATAACTGAAAACATTTAAATCGATTTCAAAAAACTGTCAATCATTGCTACAGCTACAAATAGTGAGCTCTAGTATTGGTAAATCTCGCTCACTACTCTCAAACTCACTCTGAAAACCTCGCCGCAAGTCGCCGGAATTCTCTGCAAGTTGACCGAAAGTTATCGCCGGAAAACCGAACCCATTTCATTTTTTCTGCTTTACTCTAAAATAAGACTTCTAGAGCTCAGACAGAAAGCACCGCACTCACCTCAAACTTCTGGTAGAGCCTCTGTTGCAAGATGAACTTCGCCGGAATTTATTTCAATCGCCGGAGTTAGTCACCGGAAAACCGGGCCCCTGTGTTCGGTATGAATTCTTAATCTTTCTGTTTTTTTCTATTCGATTTATTTGTTTAAACTCTAAAACAACAGCGCAGTGAAATCAAATGCTTAGCAAATCTGTTTCAATTCCGAATTTAGGAAGAAGACGAACATCGACTCGTATATGAATATAATTAAAATCGGTATTTTAAACGGGTTAGACACACAGTCCAGCGGTGGACTGTGTGCATTTCATGCTAATGATACCGGGTTCGATTCGTGCACTTAATCGGGTTCCTGTGATAAATCTCAATTTTTTTAAGGCCCCAGAACACCTTCCAGTTAGTATATAAGTTTAATAAAAACCAGTATTTTAATCGGGTTAGACACACAGTCCAGCGGTGGACTGTGTGCGAAGTTAAACCACAGGTCCCGAGTTCGAATCCTGCTTCTGTAACCGGTTCTGGCAATTATCAAAGCTTTTTAAATGGAAACAGAAATGAATTAATCTAATTTGTATACATATAAAATTAAAAACGAGATTATTTCGGGTTAGACACGTAGCTCAGTTGGTAGAGCTGCGTGCACGTATACGAGAGGTCACGAGTTCGAACCTCACTCAGCGCACACTTAACCACAGTCCGACCGGTCAACGGTCAAAAAAGTCAAAATTTTTATTTCTTTTTATTTATTTATTTAATTTAAAAATCAATTAAAAGTACTTAAAAATAATATTTTTGAAGTGAAAAAACGTCCTTAAACTCACAAAAATGAATCTAAAAACCCTATTAAGATTATGAATTAAAATCTATTTATTTACCGAACCACTTTGTTATTATTTAGGTTAGTTTTCCTCGTCGATCAAATCCCAAAACTCGTGCGCATCCAACGTCATCAAAAGAACGCACCCAAGGTGAGTGAATCCTTACAAATTCCCCTTTTTATTCATGTTTTGGGGTGTATCATGTGTCGCTCTAAATATTTCGTTTATTCAAACTTGTGCCATTACCATTATATGACTAAAACTTATGATGTAAATATTGTTTGTTGTGATACGTGTTTACATTTTGTCAAGTTGCGTGCAAAACATTCATTAGGCCCATCAGTTCCTCATGGGAGACGAGTTGAACATCGCGTGCCTCATTCGATCGGCTCCGTTTGATTGAGCCTTGATCTCATTGTTCATTCATTTGGTGTGTGTGCTTGTGCATTTATTGATATTATGTGTTTTGTGATTAAATTTACATTTACGTTTATTCATATTTGGTTATGCACAATTTTATTCAAATAACCAATATAACTAATCCTTTCAAATATTTAAATAAGATTCAGTCGCCAACTTATGTTGACCCAAAAACCCTATTTTACACATGATACAGGTGATCCGGTTGAGAAAAGAAACACATAGGATGGCCTAGAAGAATAAACAAGTTAAATGCCTTGGAATAAATGTTTAGTTTTGTTTTCCTTTGTAACTGTACTCTAGTTTGTAATTTGAATGAAGATGTATTTGAGCATGATGTATTTGTATGTTTATTGTAACTTCTTCTTTAAAGAGAAATAATAAATATGAAACTTTATAGTAAATGTCATGAGCTTTGATGAAAACCCAATCATGCCCCGATCACCATTTCCGCTGCGGGTCGGGGTGTGACAAAACTCACTACAAGAGACCTCTCTAGCCTAAGTTTTACTCAGTGGCTTAAGGTTGGAGGGATGAACACTCGATTTCCTCAGCAAACGACGCAAAAACGCACGATTTGGATGCCAAAAACACCAAGTTCGCTCGAGATCTAACTGATTTTGTGCAGCTCAAGAGTCAAGTTGGCCCGAACTTGCACCTTAAGGGTCAAGTTCGACCGAACTTGAGCAACATCTTCATAAATTCAACAAGTTCGCCCAAACTTGTCAAGTTTATCAGGAAACTTCACAAGTTCGACCGAACTTGCTTCTTCTGTTATCAATATACACAAGTTCACCCGAACTTGTCAGGTTTCCTTGAGAAACTTCACAAGTTCGACCGAACTTGTCTCAAAATCTCAGCAGATTACACAAGTTCGCCCGAAATTGTATGGAAACATACAAGTTCGCCTGAACTTGTCCTCTGCCCAATCCAAACTTAACCGTTTCAACAATTCGGAAGACTGATGCACTTCTGTTCGCTTACAGTCTGATCCGACACTCTCCGCAACTCCTCTCATATCCCGAATCTCTCCTAAAAACGCACCAACAGTGAGTATACTTGACTCCTTTTTCGCTTAAACGCACTTGTGGGTGTCGCATATGTTCGTATATCAAAACACAACACACAAATCAAATGCTTATTCGCCATCCCGCTTATACATAACTTACGTGAAATCTGCTGAATTGTATGTATTGTTTGATTGCTTGTACGCCACCCTTAATATGATAGTATACTAGAGGTTGACCCGCCACCCGGAGGCCCGGGGTTGTTAAGGCTCGCATTTTACATTTCTCATTTATTTTTCTCTTTTAGGATGTGAACGCTTGTTTGCATGCCTCGATCAATCGCGATTTGTTGGTTTACATGAATCTGAGTAGTTACATAATTCACGTCTCTTACGTATGTCATGCGGTGTATGCTAAACGCTTATATATCTATTATGTATGCAAAACTCATATGCTCACCTTTACATTATTGTATTGACGTTTTATTTTAACATATGTGGCAGGTTGAGGATTTAGCTTGGACGCTTAGTGTTAGATTTTGCCTTAGAATATCTTGTAATAAAATCTAGGGAAGATCGGATCAGATTATTATGTTAAGAGATTTGTTTCGAAGTTTGTAATGATTATTTGAAGATTTTTATGAGTTTAATAGTATGGGATATTAGATGTTGATTATTATCTTTGAATGATTGTTATGGAAATCTCTTGACTAATCTGATTCGCCTAGTGCCACTACCCCGATGTTTCCGCCATCGGTTGGGGTGTGACAGTTGTCACTTGCATAGCCAACACTCAAATATTCCGACACATTCATAGCCTACACTCGGATAATTCGACACCTCCAAATCACACACTCATAAGTTGGCAACTATATAGCTGATGGCTCCTCTATATCCCACAACCCCACACTACAATATTCCGACACCTTCATAGCCCACACTCTGAGTTGCAACCACCTCCATAGCCCACACTACAATACTGTTGCACCTTCATAGCACACACCTAGAGGCGTGGACACCTCCATAGCCCACACACCGATAATCTGACACTTTCATAACCCACACTGAGAAAAGTCAATATCTATTTTCGCAAGTGTAAAGGTCAATATCTTTTAAATTCTACACGATTAATTCTACACGATTAATATCTTTTAAATTCTACAGGATTAATTCTAAATTCTAGACGATTAGTCGAGCGATAGAAGCCACTACACTCCAAGGGCCATATTGTCATTACCAATGTTATTTTGCGAATTTTAATTGTCCTTTTTAATTTATGATTCATGGTTGCCATTAAAGTGAATGGTAAACTTCGGCAATCAAGTTGTTGACGGTCGATAGCTCTAATACCAATTATATGGACCGGGAAGATCACTAGAGAGAAGAAGTAGCTTCAGATTGATGATTTATTCATTACTCTCTTTGTTATTAATACACTGCTAACTAGCTAATAGTAATGAGCCCGAAAATGGCATCACAAAAAACTCATAGTGGTCTTGATTAGTTTAGAATGCCTTTTTTGGGATTATAATCAACATACATTCTAACATCGTTTGAAATACATCTACAAGCTCTTCCAACAATAAATGTAAAATTGCAGCTGCTGATTCCTATGATATGACAATTTTTTTTAATTTCAACGGCAAAGTTGGATCACTGACAGACCACTATAGTATCATCGTGCCACCAGCGGAACCATCTGAACCATCTGATCATATCCATCTCCACTAGGCATAATGTCTATACACCAATTCAGGATGAAACTCAATAAATATGAGAAAAACCCCAGTTTTATGTTGAAAATGCTCCTCATTAGGGCTCAATCTCAAACTGAGCAATTGTTATTGAACTAACTTAAATTTTCCTTGTGCATGATGCCACACTCATATTTTTCAATTGAACACAAAGACACGTGATTGCTATTGAAATTCCTTATTTTATGTATGTAAAAGGAAAATCATGAGAATAGTCATGTTGACTAAACATATTAGCAAAATAGGCCTTGTTTTTTTACATTTGTTCAAGCATGCAATCCAAAACAACTAGCCAGAGTATGATAAATAAGCATAGTCGCCACTTGCATAGCCAACACTCCAATAATCCGACACCTTCATAGCCTACACTCGGATAATTCGACACCTCCAAAGCACACACTCATAAGTTGGCAACTATATAGCTGATGGCTCATCTATATCCCACAACCCCAAACTACAATATTCTGACACCTTATAGCCCACACTCCGAGTTGCAACCACCTCCATAGCCCACACTACAATACTCTTGCACCTTCATAGCACACACCTAGGGGCGTGGACACCTCCACAGCCCACACACCGATAATCTGACACTTTCATAACCCACACTGAGAAAAGTCAATATATATTTTCGCAAGTGTAAATGTCAATATCTTTTAAATTCTACACGATTAATATCTTTTAAATTTTACAGGATTAATTCTAAATTCTAGACGATTAGTCGAGCGATAGAAGCCACTACACTCCAAGGGCCATATTGTCATTACCAATGTTATTTTGCGAATTTTAATTGTCCTTTTTAATTTATGATTCATGGTTGCCATTACAGAGAATGATAATCTTCGGCAATCAAGTTGTTGACGGTCGATAACTCTAATACCAATTATATGGACCGGGAAGATCATTAGAGAGAAGAAGTAGCTTCAGATTTATGATTTATTCATTACACTCTTTGTTATTAATACACTGCTAACTAGCTAATAGTAATGAGCCCGAAAATGGCATCAAAAAGAACTCATAGTGGTCTTGATTAGTTTAGAATGCCTTTTTTGGAGCATTATCATCAACATACATTCTAAATCGTTTGAAATACATCTACAAGCTCTTCCAACAATAAATGTAAAATTGCAGCTGCTGATTCCTATGATATGACAATTTTTTTTAATTTCAACGGCAAAGTTGGATCACTGACAGACCACTATTGTATCATCGTGCCACCAGCGGAACCATCTGAACCATCTGATCATATCCATCTCCACTAGGCATAATGTCTATACACCAATTCAGGATGAAACTCAATAAATATGAGAAAAACCCCAGTTTTATGTTGAAAATGCTCCTCATTAGGGCTCAATCTCAAACTGCGCAATTGTTATTGAACTAACTTAAATTTTCCTTGTGCATGATGCCACACTCATATTTTTCAATTGAACACAAAGACACATGATTGCTATTGAAATTCCTTATTTTATGTATGTAAAAGGAAAATCATGAGAATAGTCATGTTGACTAAACATATTAGCAAAATAGGCCTTGTTTTTTTACATTTGTTCAAGCATGCAATCCAAAACAACTAGCCAGAGTATGACAAATAAGCATAGTCGCCACTTGCATAGCCAACACTCCAATAATCCGACACCTTCATAGCCTACACTCGATAATTCGACACCTCCAAAGCACACACTCATAAGTTGGCAACTATATAACTGATGGCTCATCTATATCCCACAACCCCACACTACAATATTCTGACACCTTCATAGCACACACCTAGGGGCGTCGACACCTCCACAGCCCACACACCGATAATCTGACACTTTCATAACCCACACTAAGAAAAGTCAATATCTATTTTCGCAAGCGTAAAGGTCAATATCTTTTAAATTCTACACGATTAATATCTTTTAAATTCTACAGGATTAATTCTAAATTCTAGACGATTAGTCGAGCGATAGAAGCCACTACACGCCAAGGGCCATATTGTCATTACCAATGTTATTTTGCGAATTTTAATTGTCCTTTTTAATTTATGATTCATGGTTGCCATTACAGTGAATGATAAACTTCGGCAATCAAGTTGTTGACGGTCGATAGCTCTAATACCAATTATATGGACCGGGAAGATCATTAGAGAGAAGAAGTAGCTTCAGATTGATGATTTATTCATTACACTCTTTGTTATTAATACACTGCTAACTAGCGAATAGTAATGAGCCCGAAAATGGCATCACGAAAAACTCATAGTGGTCTTGATTAGTTTAGAATGCCTTTTTTGGAGCATTATCATCAACATACATTCTAACATCGTTTGAAATACATCTACAAGCTTTTCCAACAATAAATGTAAAATTGCAGCTGCTGATTCCTATGATATGACAATTTTTTTAATTTCAACGGCAAAGTTGGATCACTGACAGACCACTATAGTATCATTGTGCCACAAGCGGAACCATCTGAACCATCTGATCATATCCATCTCCACTAGGCATAATGTCTATACACCAATTCAGGATGAAACTCAATAAATATAGAGAAAAACCCCAGTTTTATGTTGAAAATGCTCCTCATTAGGGCTCAATCTCAAACTGAGCAATTGTTATTGAACTAACTTAAATTTTCCTTGTGCATGATGCCACACTCATATTTTTCAATTGAACACAAAGACACATGATTGCTATTGAAATTCCTTATTTTATGTATGTAAAAGGAAAATCATGAGAATAGTCATGTTGACTAAACATATTAGCAAAATAGGCCTTGTTTTTTTACATTTGTTCAAGCATGCAATCCAAAACAACTAGCCAGAGTATGAAAAATAAGCATAGTCGCCACTTGCATAGCCAACACTCCAATAATCCGACACCTTCATAGCCTACACTCGGATAATTCGACACCTCCAAAGCACACACTCATAAGTTGGCAACTATATAGCTGATGGCTCATCTATATCCCACAACCCCACACTACAATATTCTGACCCCTTCATAGCCCACACTCCGAGTTGCAACCACCTCCATAGCCCACACTACAATACTCTTGCACCTTCATAGCACACACCTAGGGGCGTGGACACCTCCACAGCCCACACACCGATAATCTGACACTTTCATAACCCACACTGAGAAAAGTCAATATCTATTTTCGCAAGTGTAAAGGTCAATATCTTTTAAATTCTACACGATTAATTCTAAATTCTAGACGATTAGTTGAGCGATAGAAGCCACTACACTCCAAGGGCCATATTGTCATTACCAATGTTATTTTGCGAATTTTAATTGTCTTTTTAATTTATGATTCATGGTTGCCATTACGGTGAATGATAAACTTCGGTAATCAAGTTGTTGATGGTCGATAGCTCTAATACCAATGATATGGACCGAGAAGATCATTAGAGAGAAGAAGTAGCTTCATCTGATTGATGATTTATTCATTACACTCTTTGTTATTAATACACTGCTAAATAGCTAATAGTTGGTTAGTTATTAACATTTAAGCACTTGTATCATGAAAAAGAATACAAAATAGCCTTTGATATATTACAACTTGTATCACTATTGGCTATAGGCTAGCCCTAGTCCTACTAATAGTAATTAGTGGTTGAAAGTATAGGGTTACAACTCAATTTCAAGTGTTTTCACTTTATATAAAAGTTCTAATTAGTGTTGTTAAATTTGCAAACCAATCAGACCTCTTGGACAACGAACCAACTCCTTCATAAGTTGTGTTCGCAAGGGTTGTAACGATTGGGCTATGTATTATGCCCATCCCCCATATCTCCATCCTTCAGTGTCACCTTAGCACTACATCATCATCCATTCGATACATCATTCATTGCCTTTTAAATATATTTTAAATTAAATATAACTAAATCGATAGATAAAGTAATAAAGAAAGGGAGATAAAGAGAGGGAGTTAGTGGATGATGAACCGACGAGGCTCCTACCTCAAGACGAGGGAAAATGCGCGATCTTCCTCTTCCATCCTCAACGCCCATAAGCAACATGTTCTCCTCTCGCATGTCATGGTTGTAAAATCTCATCTGGGCATCAAATAAGCCCAGATTAATCGTCAATTAAGCCTTGATTAATCGCCAATTAATCTCAATTAATTGCCACTTAATTACAATTATTCCCGATTAATCGTCAGTTCCCACCCCACCGACTGACTAACGATTTCTACAACCATGCCGTATGTATAACATATAGCCTAACATGTGAACCAACCCTTTTCCTCTCTCAGCAATCGATCTAGCAAACCACGGAACGATTAAATAAAATTTTAATTATTTTTTCGGAAACTAAATTCATACCTTACGTTATAGGAAAAGTAAATGGTTTTTTTTATTCGTGTCTTATTTTTTTATTGAGAAACATGTGAATATAAAAGGTCATGTGGCCGCATTTAAACTTTTCTATTGTTGTCTACAAACGTAAAAGGTCCTCACTGCAGTAAATTATAGATCCATAGACCATTTAAACCAATAAAAAGGGTGTTTAATAAAAATAAAATATTACATTATCCATCGTCTATTTTTTAAGGGTGATTTTCGATATACAAGACCTATTAGTCATCAGGCTCTTGTCAAAGACAATCCTCCGTCAGCCCTGCCTTGAGAACGCGATGTTCGATTGGGCCTCGGCCTCCGCGCAGACTGACCTTCGCCCGGAAATCATACTGTCCGCACACGAGAGACTCACTGGGGTAACAACTGGGTAAAACCGGGTTGCCCTCCGGATCGAACCATGCCTCGGTAGGAAACGATCCATCATTGGGACTTCCCCCCACTAATGCCACAGCCGGGTGTCGAACCGGTGACCTCCCAAAGGAGGAACCGGCCCAACCCACCCCATGGGAACCAACTGGGCTGGGAGAGGGGGATATTATCCATCGTCTCATAGTAATGCTATGAGTACATTTAACTGAATTTTAGTTTGCTTTAGATATTATAGCCTTATGACGCTCGACTACGAAATCCATACATCTAATAAAATTCATACTTATGGGACACATGTCCCCCGTCTAGGGCCTCAATTCTTTATTTTTCCACCAAAACTCACAACAATTCCTTTTGGTGCATCCCCATATCCTAAAACGGGTCGGATTTCATTCCATATATAAACACATACCCCGACTTACTCTTCACCTTTTCATCTTGAATTAGGGTTTCTCAAGCCTCTCTCCCTCTGCTCTAGACTCTTCATAGATCTGCGTATAATCCATCCGATTCAAGGTTAGATACTCCATATTTCTGATAAACATCGTGATTTTATAATTCCAATATGTAGATCTATGTTTTCCTGCAAGATATGATTTTCATTATTCATTCGTTTTTTTCCAAGGGTTTCATAACAATCGATCTGTTTACAACTCCATCAAGGTATGATTTCGTTATTAAGATATTATTTTGATAAGGTGTTATTATGTGTTCTTTGTAGACCAAACATAGTTTTTTTCAATATTTATTGATGATCGTTGATCTTAATTTTTTTCTCTGTTTTGATTTGTGAATCGTTCGATATTATCATCCGAACTATTTCTTCTCATCATTAATCATTGGATTCCTAATTCGTATCACTGCAACAACGTCAATACATCAGGTACGATCCAGATTTGTATATTCTATAACTTTGATTGTTGATTTTGAATCATTTTTTTTTCAGATCTGGATCTGTTTCATATCTAGGGTTTGTCGTCTTCTAGCACAGATCTTCAAAGGTGATCTAATGCTTCATTAACAAGGTACTGACCCAATCATATATATTTTTTTATGGTTATGTTTTATAAAGTCTGATTATTACTATGGCGTGTCAATCTACATGTTGGATTCAAACGCAAAGTCACTAATAAATGAGTTTTGACAAGGATTGCATATTTGCATTTGTTTTGATTTTTGAAATTATAGATGGCGATGGATGTATTACCGGTACCATTGCCACAAAGTTCTTCGCCATTTCCAATTTATCTCGACAAGATCTCAAACAGGTATATCACTCTGAGTTTTGTAAAGCATTTGTCAATTTGTAAACTACTAAACCCTACATTCTACATTAACACGTATAATTTGAATTTTGTCTTAATAGAAGCCTCTTTTTATTTTATAATGTGTGAGCGACAAGGAATTTAAGTCTTCTTTGATATTATAAGTTTGTATACAGTTCAATTTAAGATATAGAAAGTTGTAAGCATTATCACTGAATGTTAATAAAAAGGAGTATATTGATAGTGTGTATATATAAAATAACACAGGGTAGCCTACAACTTTTTACATTGTTCTAAACAACACTAAATTGTTCATCTATCTATTTATGCAAAAAAAAAAAAAAAAAACAAGCCGCATTCCAAGTCAAGTGATTTTGATTTGAACGGTAATGGTTAATAAAGTACTATGTCTCAAGAAACAGCAAACTAATTTCTTCTGATGTGTCAATATTCAACAACCTTCTCCCCAACACACGTTTGAGCAATCAGGTATACTTAGTCCACCCAAATATAGTTAGGTAATCAACTTAGTTAAATCTTATTATTGGTGCATTTCTTAAGCTTAAGAGTTATGTGTTTCAGTTCACATAAGTTTCTTTATTGAAGAGTGGTCGTTCATTTTAGTTATAGATAAATAAACTCATAACTATCCATTAAGCTGTTCCAAATGAGATTCATGGGGTACTATTGTAACAATTATATCGGGCAATATTGACCGAGATGTAAATGCTCTTGAGTGTTTGTTGAGTAGTTTTTAAAAAACCTTGATGTTTTTTTTTTGCTATTCGAGTCATTCGTTTCTTCCATTATTTTGTTTTAGTGATATATATTTTATACATTTGTCTCAGGGTTTGCTTTGCACATGCAAAAATTGGTGCAATTGTCCGTTTTAACTCGAACCTATAGTGGTATGTGACTATTTTTCTTTTGACTACTACTCTGCACAACTGTATGTTTTCTATCTATCATTTAGCTTGCCATCTAAATCTCTAATTTGACCAATGTTTTAAAATCCGGTTTTATACGTACCGGATTTGGCTCAGAAACGACTTAACCGGGTGTATTGGGCGGTTCAACTGGGTGTACTGGGCGGTTTAACCGGTTCTACCGGACAGATCAACCAGTACAACCAACCGGTTTGAATCGGTTTTTAAAACATTGATTTCAACAGCTTGGTTTCATGTTACTTGCCCTCATATGGAAGTTTGCCTTTCCTATTTTTAGCGATTGTTAAAATTTGTTCTTCAACAGAGCTATCAATATAGGGAGAAAAAAAGGGCTTTGCTCCCCTTTACAATATAATATGAAGAAAGAAATAAGGGTTGAAGGAGCTGCTCGAAAGCTTGACGAACAAGGAAAAAGCCGATATATCTTTATCTATTTTATATATCTTTTTATTTTTCTATAGTTGAAAAAACCTTCAATGATGTATTTTTATTTTATATTATTGTTTAGATATTTGAAAACACTGTTGATGGTGTCATGAATGAATCAGTTCTAAAGAAAGGCTCGGTTATCATTATGCTTATTATTTTCAATCTTTTTTTAGCATTACATTAATCTTTTTCTCCTTCTATTTTCATGTAGGGTTATGTGTTAAGGTGCTTTTATATGGAAATGACATTGATCAAGCATGGGTTATTAACATTGTAAGGTAAGTATTCTTGCTTCTAGCATCATGTCAACTTCTATATGCCATCCATACATACCATAGTTATTAAAGGCGCGAGGCATACTCAGATCGATTTGTTGGGTCCGGGGCTTTATTTGCGCCTAGGCGCGTCTGGGTGTTTGCTTTAATAACTATATGCAGAAGATTATCAACTAACCAAAAGATTAAAGGCGTGATGTGCACTCAGGGCGATTGTTGGGCCCAGGGATTTATGTGCGCCTAGGCTGGGCGCTTGCTTTAATAACTATGATACATACATGTAAAGTGGGTTAGAAGCTCTACTACAAACATTAGTTTTAAACTTAATTTATTGTTATTTTCTATTTCAAGCAGAGAGTATGAGGCAATGAAGCATCACATGCTCTGATGACTAATCGAAAAGGTTAATGGCATGCAAGGAAGTAAACAATTTTTATTGAAGATGATTATAGTGATGTTGACTGGTATTAAGGCGTGAAATCTACTCCCATAAGCAGTTAGAAATACTTTAATTTTCACTTTAGTTTTTCAGAAAATATAATCTTTGTCGATACCGCCAAAAATGAATATTATGTAAGTTTTTTGAGGTAAGATGCATTGAGTTACATATATAAATTGCATAATGATACAGTTGTACTGTTCATGTTTGAAAAAGGAATAATGGATTTTAATAATCCAAACTTTTAGTCATTGGCCGGAAATGGTCCCAACTTCAAAAATAACCGGTGGTGGTCCCAACTTTTCGTATATTGTAAACGAATGGACTTTTACTAAAAAAAACTTAATTTCTTTTTATCTTCTTATCCTTTTCGGCAACTTTTTCGTATAATGTAAACCAATGGACCTTTACTAACCGAAAAAGATAGAGACAAAAAGAAATTAAGGTTTTTTTAGTAAAAGTCCATTTGTTTACAATATGTGAAAAGTTGGGACCATCACCAGTTATTTTTGAAGTTGGGACCGTTGCCGGTCAACGACTAAAAGTTTGGATTATTAAAATCCATTATTCCTTTGAAAAATGGGTGCATCATATGTAGGGATGAGCTCGGTACCAACCGGTATCGAAAATCCCCAAAATGTACTTACATATATGTACTTTATATGAATCCTTCTTGCTTCGTTTGATACTTAAATGGACTTCATTATTTTTTATGGCTAATGCCCTTCCCTTTGTTAAATGCAGTGATGCTAATTTGGTAAAAGACATATATTTTAAGTTACATATGGATGATGATAGAATGTTACCTATGACATCAATAGTTGGTTTCCAAAGAGTAAGAGATATTTTCACTTATGTTTTTGTAATGCTTTGTTTATCAATATTTTCAAGTCTTTATACCATTGTTATATGTAGTCTGCATTTGTTTGGGTATGTCCTCTATTCACTTATTAAGGAAGATTTAATTTCCTTGTTCTTACTTTTTTGTACTTTTAAATACAAGTCAACTGTAAATGGCAGTTGCTAATTTGTATATTCCAAAATTATAAATTAAATTTCTGATTCTAGCTTTATTCACTGTGTAGACATGAACAATTGCTTTGTAGTTTCGTTTTGATTTGAATATTATGAACTTGATAAACTTTTAAAGATTGAGTTTTCATGTCGAGGCCAGTAAAGGGAAACTTTATAAACTGGGAATACTAGATAGAAGGATATGGTGCTTACTGTTACCGGAAGCCAAACCATCGGGAAATTCAATGATCGAATTCCTTTGATGAAATATTATATTCTAATATTTCCAATAATTTTGAGAAGCAATGTGTCCCATTTATTTAGTCAACTTAAACATTTTTTCATGCATTTTGTTCAAAGAAGGGTATGATTATTGTTGTTGGGTTATTTAATTTCAGCCTAACTATTGAAGATGGATCTCAAAAAGCACAAAGAAGAGGTCATGTGATGCACGATGTATGGGGTGGCAAAGGTCATTGTATTTGCTGCATATTGTTGGTCAAGGGTCGGATTGCAGGTCACATTATGTTGGTAACGAGTCGGATTGCAATCTAACATGTAACTTATAGCTATAAAACTTTGCACTCAATTTGTTGCAACATTATAACCATATCTGTTATTTTTTTACCAGCTATGAATTAAAAAACTGTTGTTAATTTGAGGTTTTTATTATCCAAGGGCTATTTGCTAAGATTAATGGTTATTAATTTTAAATTGGCCTTTTAGTAATAAGTTCTTGACTAGATCACCCTTTTATTTAGTACTTTAGTCATCAACTTTAACAATTTGTTGCGTATAGCAAATTAACAATTTGTATGTGTATAACAAATGTGATAACCATAGGTATTGGTATCTTTGAAAGCTGTGAACCGTTTTTCAACTGTTTGTAAAAATGGCATGATGGGATTGAATCTTTGGAGTTTTGGTGGAAACATGTTTGCTATTAAGAAAATTATTGGGTAAACTCACATCATTTTTCAATTATTACAATAAGTGAATTATTATTTTTAATTATGTTACTTGCTAATTATTTTAGTTTTTTTCATCTATTTTTATAGGAGTTTAAAGCGGAAGAAGGCATGAGCTTGAGAGAAAAAGAGATTTCAGATGTTAACGCATGAAGGTTAACCCATACGTTACAGTTTCCTGAATGCGAAACCAATAAGCATAAATTGGTTGACGTTTACGCCTACGACGGAGTCTTCAGTGTACAACTAATAAGAAGTTGAAGACCTCGGAACACATGCAGAACGAAGAGTGAAATTTTATATTTGAGTTTTTGAGTGTTATTGGCGTCATACGTTTGAATTAAGTATTTTTCCTTTTTTGAATAATTGTCTCTTGCTTTAATTTCAATAATATTGTTATTTTATTTGTTGTTAGATTGACAGTAATATTCGAGGTTATTGGATACGAAGCTCCAGCAAGTAGAAGTATTAGAGTAATATGCTTTCAATTTATATTTCACATTAGAAAAAAAGTATTTCCTTTGTTTACTTATCTTTTCGGTTATTTTAGATCTGTAGTATGATACTTCCGTTGTATTTTAATATTCAATTTAGATTTCCTTAATAAGTCAATGCATATAGTTTCTTTATGACCAGTTTAAACGTAATTTGTTTTTCTAAAAAAAACATATCATTTATCAACACCGTAAAATTCGCGGGTATTAGTACTAGTTTCATATAAAATACTAACCAACCGCATGATTCAAACGAATAGCAGTATGATTAATTTCACGGGGCGTTCTCTTCCTTATTGCATTTTAATAATCTTAAAATGTATATGAAGATTGAATAATATATTTGATTGAGTCATGGCCAATTCCGTCAAATTATTTGCTTAATTTCACATTTTCACTATATATACATATATTTTTTTGTTTCCGCACGCTTTGTATGATTTAGAGCATTCACATCTATTCCACAAAAATATGCGAGTGAGGTTTTATAATATAAGAAAGAGAGAGAAAATGTTACTGTTCCTCTGTATATTTAATGAGACACTGTTCATCACATATAATTTTTAATCTATTTTGAAAGTAGTTATGAGAAAAAAAATAATGATAAACGATCCCAAATGAAAGAAACGAGTATCAAATTTACTCGTATGCATTACAAGACGAGGAGGCTTTTAATCAGCTGGTAATCACATTATTTATATATGTGTATATTTATCTATGTACTAACATCGTTATTGGTTAATGCAGTTCGCTGGTCAGCAATTTTCTCAGAATACAATAGAGCATGTTTCTTTTTCTAAGCCTAATGAGCCCGTCCATGCTTGTAAACCTACCGAGCCTGTTGTTGTGTCTAAATCTTTAAAAGAAAAAACAAAAGGATCAAAAGAAAACACAAACGTATTAAATCTTTTAGAAAAGGCGAGGGCAAGGCCTCAAAGCATATATGAATTAGCGCAACAACTGGCGATTCAATCTGAGAAAGCCTTGTCTATAGTTTTTACTTCGCCGACAGGGATGTATGAGGAACGTATTCAAGAGACAGTTGAATTTGAAGCAGCTATACAGTTATGTGTCAACGACTGGATAGATGCTTGCTTTGTGCATTGGTTTACAATGTATGTTTGACTAGTTTTTGTATAAATATTTTATGCTATTAGTTTTTACAATATAACCGAATGTTACTAACCTTATCATGTTTTTTTGCTACTTATTTTTTAGGTATTTATATACAACTGGAGGACAAGAGGGTTGAAATAATACCGCATATTTTCATCCGCGTTATATTGAGGGTGATCTTGTCTCAAACGATGTTGAATTTGTGATCGACCACATCAGAAATGTCATCTCTTTTCATAAGGACAAACAATGGTTTATGGCACCGCATACAGCCGGGTATTAATTTTAGTTATGTTATAATATTGTTTTAATTTTTATTTATTAAGTGTTGTTTAAATGAGATCATGTTCGTATTCACGCAGCAAACATTGGGTATTGGTTGCGCTACAACATCATCCTGCATATAACACTTGGGTGGGTTACCTCTTTGATTCAAGAAAAGTTCAAAGGAGTCTGTAGATTACGAGATTACACATGTATTTGAAAAAGCCATAAAACAGAAAATAACTTGGGATAATGTTAATGTAAGTTGTCTTTCATTCAATATGTTTATTAATATATTTTTAAATTATTACTTGTTAATTCAATTAATTATTCAGTGTCGTCTACAACCTAACGGATGGGAATGCGGCTATTGTGTTTTGATCGCAATGTACGATTTTGTGATTTGCAACAGAGAACACATGGTAAGTATATTTATACACTCAAACTTATATACGTTTAACAACAATGTATATTAAAGTGTTTTATCTATCTGTATGTTTTAGCTGGCAAATAAAACTAGTATGGTTCGTCAAAGTGAAATAAATGAATTTGTAGAGCGTACCTTGAAGATGTTCATATCATCTTTTCGTCATGGCGAGGAGGATGAATGAAGGTAAGTATATTAGTATTCTACTCTTTTTAAGTACCTTTTTCTTATTTTTATAAATATTTGTTTAGAACACTTGAGTGAGCCTTGGAACAGTCTATTTATTCTATATATGGAGACTCAATTACACAGGTGGTTAATATACTTTGACCAGTTCATTTGTTTTGACCACAAGGCCTAGGTGCGCCTAAGAGCATTTGTTATATTAATAGGGGTTCCTAGGAGCACTAAAGGGCTTTGTGTTGATGTTGACTCTAGTTGGTATGACTGATGTTATATTTTCGGGTTTGCGTTTTTATGTCCTCATGATTCCAACCATGGGATCCTGGTTTATTTTAATCTTTAATGGTTGCTAATAACGATTTTTTTGCGTTTTGATCAGTGGCAAAGGAATTCGAGCTAGCCGATGGTCGAGGGGGCTTGTGGGTATCTTGGATGATAAAGGATGTTGAAGTAACTCTAAGGAGGTTTTTAGATGCTAGTTTCTGTTGTGTTAAACTGAATATGCTTGGATGTTTTTCTTAGTATGTTAAAATGAATACTTTAGACAATGAGCCAAAATGGATGTTTGGCTATTTTAAGTATGTTAATTTATATGTTTCATTTTGTTATGTTGTTTAATGAAACTGAATCTAATCAATTATTGATGAATTAAACTAATGGTAAAATAAAATAAATTGGTGAATTAACTTAATAATAAAATAAAATAAATCGTTGAATTAAATTGATGGTGTAAATTAGTGAAATACTAATTCGGGAACGTCTTATTTGAGACTGATTTAAACCGTCTTATTTGCCCAATATTTGAACCGTCTTATTTGCCCAACCGTCTTTTTTGCCATGTACAGACGAAACCAAATGAAGTGCTTTTAAGACGGTTATATGGAACCGTAGCTTTTGGTATCAACTAATAAAAGACGGTCATTTATCAAAAACTACGATATTTTTAAGACGGTTTCTTGAGCGACTTATTTGATTAAAAAACCGTCCAATTAGTTGCTCTTTTTTGTACTAGTGATGTCTATCACATGGTGCTTTATGCCCACTTTCCATGCTCTTCCATACCGTATAATCTTATACATACAATCGTCAAGATATATCTTAACAAAATGAGTTTTGATGTGATAGTTATAAATTATGTTAAGTTAATTTTTAAAACATTTTTTAACCGATTATTAACTTTTTTTATGAATATGATAAATTTTAATTTAGTTAAAGTGTACTTAGTCGGTTGGTGGTGGTGGTGGTGGTGGAGGAGGGGAGGACGGCGGTGCCGATGAAAATGACGAAGAGGATGAAGAGGAGACATTGTTCACGGAGGAGGTAGCAGATGGGGCGGATGACAGAGAGCTATGGTTTGTTATCCGACGTCGTTTGGGGTTTGTGGCCTCTGTATATTAACTCAGATCCCATCAGGTCTGTTTTTTTCTTGATTGTTTCTGTTTCTGAAACTATAGAGATATGTTTGTGTATATATAGAAAGAGAAAGTTAGAGTGTGTGTGTGAGAGAGAGGTGGAGGTAACGTATATGTAGGTCCAAAAGTGCCAGGTGGCGGTGGCTTAAACCCTCGTGGCCACGCCATAAAAGCCATGTAGGAAATGGGGTGACATGTAGGACAAAAGCATAACTGAGTTAGTGCTCAGTTAATGATTTGGTGCCAACACAAATGAAATGTTAAGTTAGAGGTGTCGGACGTCACAGTGTTAGTTGGGAGTAGCAACAGCCAAAGGCCGATAGTTGAGAGTGATAAAATCCAATAACCCATAGAAAAATCAAGAACTAAAAGTCATTTAATGTATAATAACTATTTATAATTAATAATAAGTATCCATTATTAATATATGTTAGATATCTGTAAGTATATTCTTTTAATCATTATTATTCTTATACCTTACCTATTCGAAAGGCTTGTGCACTAGTTCACTTGGATAAATTACATATTTTAATATTTTCTAAATACTTTCTAAAAGTAAATTGTTATATGGAGTCCATCATAAGTTTTGTGGATTTTTTATTTTTATATTTTTTTAATATAACATCTTGTGGTTATAATTCATCTTGATTTGATTTCGTTTTTCATTTTTAATATTATAAATTTCCGAGGATGTAATTATAATTATAATTATAATGTACTTATATTTTCTACGTTTAAAATAAATTTTATTTAAAACCGAGTTATACACAATATAAAGTGATGCCGTTTACCTTTTTTTCGTTATTTAAGCAACATAATATAATGTTTTATAATTTGTTTACCCTTTTAGCTATTTGAGTAACATGATATGACGTTTAATAAAATTTTTAATATACAATTATCATTCCAACATGTTTATTTTTATCTACGATACAATAAAATTTTATTTAAACAAACATTAATATAGGTGGTGTATAAGTTTTACGGTTTCTCAACATGGTGATACAAAATTCGTTGATTTTTTACATATAGCTACACCATTTACTTTTTTTTGTTATTTGAGTAACATAATATACAATTTTGAATACCGTCTTGCAACATGTTTATTTTTATCTACGATCCGATAAAACTTTTAATTCAACGGGGAAATATAGTTGATTTTTTTTTGTTCTTTACCATGACATACTGAACCAATATTCTTCAAACTATATCAGTCTTGGCAAGGATTTTTTTTATAGTTTTCTCGATGCGGCGATATATAAGTGATTAAAAATAGAGTATTTTTAGTACGGTATGCTATAGCGAATGCCGGTGACCGAACTGATATCCCACCTGAACAACATCAGTACCGCTACAGGTACCAGTATTTGTTTCTATAGTGTTCGATCGATGTAAAATACGTGTCGATATCCTTTTAGATGTATCTATTAGCGTATTGATACTTTAACGAACCGAACCAAGCTATATCAACCAAAAGCCCTCCTAAAGCGTGGGAATCCCACTAGTTATTTAATAGAAGTGAAGTGAAAAACTAATTTTCTAAGATCAGTGAAGTGAAAAACTAATTTTCTAAGATCCTTGAATGATAACACATGTCTTTTAATTTAGTTGTTTATCAAATGGCATAAATATAGACGAAGAGATATACATATATGTATATTACATTATAAGTTATTTAACATGCTTGGCCGAAGATGTAATACCTATAGTAGGATAAAAGAAAAATCCGAGCATATATCTAACTTTGGATGTGAACGATTCCACACAAAATTTATTAGTTTTCTAACGGTTAAATTTTTGTTACCAATGGAGTCGCCATTTGAATCTTGACCACATGAAAATAAGTTTTATCTAAAACCTTGATACCATTAAATCAAATGCAATTTGATACACAAACATTTAATATAAAGTGTAGTGGGAGGCTCTTGCCTCTTAGTGGGAGGTCTTGGGTTCAATCCCAAACAATAGGTGATTTATTTGTAAATATAGGAGTTTGAGAGAGTGACATTAGCCATTCAAAAAAAAAGTGTAGTCTGTATAATTCAAGAAGAAAACTTGGATATAAAGAGTAATTTAGGATAGTATTGATTGATAACATATTACACACTCTTCATCCATATTTGTACATAAAAAAGCTATAAACAAAATTTAATAACCACCACCACGCTAAACTATCCTAATATGCATCAAAACTTCTTCACAATATTTGATATGTTTTGGAGATTTTTAGCACAATCTTTGTTGCATCAATCTCACATTTTTCTCATATTTTTTTCTTCAAAAAACAAATCAAACTTTAGACCCCTCTCCTTTCTCCTAGTTGGGACTTGTAGCTGGTGCCTTATACACTTTATATACAATAAATCAAATGTTTGTTGTTTCCAATCTTCTTAAGTATTGAACAACAATCCTCCTAGAATACCATGCTTGTATGGCAAGTATGTTTTCTTCTTCATCTCATTCGAATTCGCGCGGTTCAAATTGTAACGAAGCTCATGAGCCGATATGCGCCCCCTTCTTTTCGAAACCGATCCAGATTCACCCGAGTTCCGGAAATCTTGATCATTTTTACGGACAACGGTCGAGTATTTCTTCAAGGGATCTGTTTCCATTGCTCGCCCATCCGAAGCACTTCGGAACAAAAACAAATCCTTAAAACTCCATCTTTTCGACACGCTTTCTGTCGAACAAGCCGGAGTGGAAGGCTGTTTTGTACTTGTAGTTATCGGTTGTCGGTCCCTACGATAATCCGAAACCCCAAGTGGGGACAAAGATCTTGTTCTTCTACTTCTAGAAGGAAGACGAGAGTACGAAAACCCTCTCTCTCTTCCTCTTGAAATGTTACCTTCACATGTGTAGGTTATGTTTGCGGCAGTATCATTAACTGCCCTAATTACACCCCCTTGGAATAAATCTTCGGCCGCAACTGAATCCCTTCCCAACTCGCAACTTACATCGAATTAGAAATCGTCTTCGAATAAATCCGTGGGCGTCTTTGGGACGCCCGGCTTTTCTTCCCAAGCAAATGGAACTGCGGCCAGAGAACCACCTTGGTTAGCTCCGGCCGCAATCAACAATTCATTGAATTCGCAATAGAATTCGGTGAGTCTTGTGGGGCTTGATGGAGCACTAGTGTAGTAACCGTTGTGTGATGAAGCGTTGAAGTTGAAATCAATGGATGGTCCATGTTGGTTTGTTTGTGAAGAACTTGACAAAACATCAATGATGGTTTGATGGTTAATATAAGTGACACAAGTTGAAGTTAAAGAAGGTGGGATGAAGGTTCTTGCCGCCAAATTTAGTTGACTGTAAATATTAAAATATATATATATATATATATATATACATATATTTGAAGAGATATATATTTTTTTTGGGTGGTCAAATTTGCCGTCTTGGTTGTTGTCGTGATTAGTGGCTTCGACCGTGTTTCGGTTTGTTGTCGTTTATTGCATGTTGGTTGGATAAGTTTACAAGTTTCTAATATTAGAATATATGATTCACAGAATATGAACAAAGTTTTGGAATAAACTATATTTTGCAAACTTTAATATTATTTTGGCAAAAGCGAGAAAAATATGTACTTAAACGTGGTTGAAAAATAATTGCAACTACTTTTGATGATATTCCAATATCAACGACCGAATAGAATCTAACCCATATGTTACAAACATGAGTCTATTTGAGTTTTTTAAGATTGTATATACAAATTTATATAGTAATCTACTACTTTTTTTTCCTTTAGATTTATTGGTATTATTAATTATTATTTGTTTAACAGACTAACTCAGAGATTCTCTAATATTTCTAAATTTCTATACTGATAAAATCATACCTGAACCTCTTGTAAGAGGGAAGTCTTTCCTTCACATCTCATACACTAAACTATAAAGTCTTTAGTTTACATCTTTTGTTCTTAGGTTTAATAATTTGCAATAAACATCCTTTGTGTTTATTGTTTGTCAAGAGTTTCGTCATTTTAATTCTTTAACTAATCATGAATAGATTTGTTAGTAGTTTTTCTTATAAATTACTATTTAATATTCTATAATATTGTTTTATTTCTTTTTCAGACAACTAAGTTCAAGTATCTGGATCGTTTGTACAAATGGATGGGGAGTTAGATAGTGATGTAGCACATCGTGTCCAAGCTGGATGGTGTAGGTGGAGAGCTGCTACTGGGGTGTTGTGTGACAAGAGGTTCCCATCTAAATTAAAAGGGAAATTTTACAGGGTTGCAGTTAGACCTTCTATGTTATACGGAACTGAATGTTGGGCTACCAAAAAGGCACAAGCACGTAAGCTGGAGGTAGCAGAGATGAGAATGCTTAGGTAGATGTGTGGACATACTAGTTGGGATAGGATAAGAAATGACGTATTTAGGAATAGATTAGGTGACGCAAGTATAGTGGATAAGATGAGGGAAGGAAGGTTAAGATGGTTTGGGCATGTTAGGAGGAGACAGTTGACGGCCACAGTTAGAACCGTGGAAGCTCTCACTGTGGAGAGGAGGAGTAGAGGTAGGCCAAAACTGACTTGGGAGGAACGCATTAGGGTGGATCTGTTAGACTTGCATCTCTCTGAGGACATGGTCGAGGATAGGAACTCTTGGAGGCGTAGAATTAAGGTTAAGGACTTCTAGGAGAATGCCACACTTTTTTAGATTCTTGTCTTAGGTCCGTAGCGTTTCTGTTATTTGATGGCCTTTGCATGGTTTTTGTTATTTATGTGGTCATATGTGATGTGCTATACGTTAATATTGTGCATTTTAGTACTGGATGCACATTTCTTTGTTGTGAGTATAGGCACATGCATTTATTTGTTTTTATTGTACTTTTATACCTGGATATCGTTTTGGAGCTGGGGGGTCTCATTGGAAGCAGTCTCTCTATCCTTAAAGATAGGGGTAAGGCGTGCCTACATCCCACCCTCCCCAAACCCTACACATAGCTTTTGCCATGCGTGGGATTACACTGGGTATGATTGATTGATTCTTTTTTTTCCTTTAAAATTTCTTATATTATTAGCTTAAATTACTTTATTTAAAACATTAGGTCGCAACGTGCGTGTAAAAAAAGTCAAATTCGTTTTTTCATAGCAATAATTTTACAACTCAGTTTTTTTATTTACGTTTCGGTTGTATAATGGAACCTACTCAACTTCATATGCTTCTCTTTAATTGCCTATCCATGTCGATCACACAGTCGTACCTAGGTTCACAACAACATTTCGACGTTGGTTTTGAAGTTGGCAAACGTGCCACTTAAAAGGTAACTGTCATCGTAAGGCCCCGCCACAACGCGTTGGGGGTAAATAGGGTCGTTTGTTTAAAAAAAATATATATTTTTTTTAATTTTATAAAGCCGCAACATGTGAGGTATAACATAATTTTAATATGTTTTTTTTGTATGTAGTTAAACACGTTAATATCACTGCAAAGAGTGTAAGAAAGTTCGCAAACGTGGGAAAAACTTTGCTTGTTTACTAATAAATGACAACATGTGCAAATTTCACTATTAATTTCTCTTTTTTTTTCGTTTATTATTGTTATTTTCATCACTTTTATTTTATAATTGTTAGATCTCATATCTACATGTTTTTAAGTAAAATCAATTTGTATGCACTTTGAGTGTAGGAGATGAGTGTGTGATGGTAAAAAAAAGAATAATCATAAGTAATAAGAAGATGCGAATGAAAATCAATATTATCATCACAGATTCATTTTGTTGTCGTGATTAGTGGCTTCGACAACGTTTCGTTTTGTTGTCGTTTATTACATGCTGGTTGGATAAGTTTATACGTTTCTTATATTACAATATATGATTCATTACAATATATGATTCATAGAATACGAACAAAATTTTGGAATAAAATATGTTCTGCAAGTTTTAATATTATTTTTTCAGCAAAAGGGACACTACTAGAATATGAAGCATTAGACGGTGTTCAATATTTGTTTTAAATGGTGTTATTCCATATAACCCTATCTTATACTTAAACCCCGTATTATGCTTAACACCGTCTTATATACTCATCGAATTCAAAATCGCAACAGCTCCAACAACCCACCAAATCTCTCATCTTCTTCATCCAACTTTCTCACCTTCTTCATTTAATTTTACCATTAACAAGCTTTTAAAGCTTCAAGGTTAGTTTCTTTTTTCTTTACATATGTTACTTAATGTTTTGTAGTTTTATAAATAGTACTTATATAGCTTTAAATGTGTTTAGTTATATGTTTTTTGTTAGAAATTGAAATTGTCTTTTGTTTTTCTAAAGCATTATTGTATTAGTGTATTGTACATAAAACTTAGTTTTATATATAGTAATAAAGTATGTTTAACCTTGTTATAATTTATTTTTAGTGAAATATAAAAATTTTATATTTTAATTTACATATAGATGTTATATATTTACATTTACGTATAGGTATATAAAGCAAAATGGGATATCGTAGTGCAGGGTAAACAAAGTATTATTGGTGTTAATGATGTCGTCGATGATGAAGAATACGACTAGCTTGACGACCTACCAGCATTTTCTGTTATATAAATTTATATATAGTTTTTCTTTATTAAAATTTTATTATATAGTCAACTTATTATTCATATTGTTTTTTATTTGCAGAAATAACCGAGAAAGATGATTGTTTGGTTATGAAAACTAAATTTGTATGTCATATTATTTTATAGATGTATTATGTTTCTTTTAATATGATTTTAAAGTTAATTTTCACTTCTATTATATATTTATTCAAATACTTAAAGTCATTATACATAGAGTGAAAATGACATTAAATTTTTAAAGACTAATGTTTGATAACAAGTTTTTATGGGATTGTAAATTACCATGGTAATAAAAAGAGAATTAGATTGCATACTTATATAATTAGTATTGGAGCTCGTGCTTCGCAGCGGGTCGTAGGAGTGTGCTGGCGAGGATGCATGTGTTACATGATTTATCGATGATCATACAGACTTTAATCTAAACAAAGGTAAAATAAGCAATCAACACAATTAATTAAACATGTCTAGAATTAAAAGATAGCTTTAACTATAATAAGGTAAATAAAAAACTAATTAAATATGTTACCTAGTATAATGAAGGTTTGAGATTTACCATGTAGGCTTTAATCTATATGACGATGAAGATAAGCAAGAACACTGGTAAACGTTTCTAGAGTTAAAAGTTAACTTTAATTATAATAAGTTAAATAAAAAAGAATTAAACTTGTGAAAAAGATAAAAGAACAAATATCTATTAGAAATAGAGAAAAATTAAGTTACGTATGTTTGGGGGTCAAAACGTAAAGCGATTATAGAAAAAAATATATTGTTAAACTTCCGTAAACAAATCGATTTAAGTTTAAGGGTATAAACGTAAACTTGTTTACAAAAAAGAATTATTAGTATTTAGTGATCGTATGATTACTCTATTAAAATTAAGGGTTAGAAACAAAAATTAATAAAACAAAAATACTTTTTATCCTATAACTCAAAGCAAAAGTCACCAACTAATAATTATTCCTGTTCACATTCTAAATTGTTATTGTTATAGTATAGAATTTAAAAGATGTCGGATACCTTTTATACAACAGTTAACTTAGAGAAAACTTAAACAATTAACGTAGAAAAAAAAACTTAAACCCATTCCTACCCTAACATACGCACTGTTAATTTGCTCGACCAAAACCCTAGCTCCCCTTCCCCTTCTACGCAGCCCCTCCAGACGCAGCAAATCCCTCCGGCGACACCCCTCCAACCGCAAATCCCTACCACAAATCCGTGCAGCCGCAAATCACTACAGCCATACCCCTTTGAGACTGGTTAGTTTTTCGTTTGATTTCCGTTTGACGCAACCCCCTTTGAGGCTGGTTAGTTTTTTGCAGGATTTATGTTCGATTTGCTAGATGACGGAAGCATTCCCCTTCGATTCCCCCTTTGAGACTGGTTAGTTTCTCGATTCCCTTTCGACGCGGTTTGTATGTATATATATTGTTGTTTGCAAGTGATTTAAAGTGAACAGTTCTTAGTGAACCTGGATTTGTACAAAGGACAATTTCCCCTGCACTGGTGAAACATGTATCAAATACGGTCGTTTGTTCAATAATTCGTAAGGATTTAAATAGTTTATCCAGATTGAACACCGTCTAATAAGACTTGATTTTAAACCAGGGTAGTTTAAGACGGTGTTGAAAACACCGTCTTAAAACCCATATCACCCCGTCAGCTCTGTTTTGTAGTAGTGGGAGAAATTATATTAAAATGTATTTCAACGTGGTGAAAAAATAATTGCAACTAACTTAGATGTACAAACATTACTCTATTTAGTTTTGTAAGATTGTATACAACTATATAAGAAACACACTTTATGTTACAGTTGTTTTTTTAAGATCGTATATAAGAAATACGAAGCTGGATCATGTACATGACAAAGAATTCATACGAAGCTGGATCATGTACATGACAAAGAATTTGTACAAAGCATACGTGACTTAAAGATGAGGACAACTGACATTGACTTGAAGGGTATTGTTACACCTCGAAAATTTCGCCCAATAAAATTCCGACACTTGTCCCGAAAATTCTTGATTTCCACGAGTAGCCGAGAAAAAGACGCCGTCATGTTATTTAATTAACCTCTGAACGAGCATTGGAAAAAGTCGAAGGATCAAAGTGGCAAGTTTCCAAAAATTTTTATGGACCGTAACCCTCAATGGTTACGGACCGTAAGGAAATCATCATATGGTTTCAGTAAGGCGGTTATGGACCGCAAGCCTTATTGGTTACGGTCCGTAACCAATTCAAATCCGTGGGCGCGCCATGGCCTTACGGACCGCAAGGCTCATTCCTTACGGTCCGTAAGTAGGTGCCAGCGACAGAATGCATGGCAGCTTGCTGCCCTGCCACCTTGCTCGCCATTTCCACCCTTCTCCTGCTTATGCCACGATCCTAGCCACTTGTATTCATCCCCCGACCCATGCTAACACCTGGATCAATCCTATGAGGCATCTCCAACTATAAATACCCTTATAGTTGCAACATGGAGACTTGCTCATTTCTTCAAACATTCCTCTCATCTTATCTGGAGGTTCCTGATCCTTGGGGACTTCCTAATTAGTCTTATTTCGTGCTAAGGACCTTGTGTAAGTGTTCTTAGCCATCCTTTTCAGTTTTATTAAGTTTTAAGCCAATGTCAAAGCGTTGACGTAAAAACGCTTTGACTTTGAGCTAAGACCGTTATGGTCCAGCCAATGTTCGTAACGAACATGGCTACGTGATCGTAATAAGGTAGGTGTTAATCCCTCAAGAGGGAATCTCCTGATTACCACGTTTGCTTGGTCAATTGACGGGTCAAAGTCATGTTAATAAAAAGTCAAACGAGTCAGTTTTGAAATAAAATCATAATTAGCAATGTAGATGTTATAAAACCTGTTTTGACACTCTAATGACTTAGTAATAATTGTAAGAACATGTGGGAACATGTTCGGCTCGTCAATTCCTGGTCTAAGGTCGGTTCGCAACCGAAAGTCGCAAGACTTCTGCTTTGACTTTCAGTTCTGACCCGAATTAGCAACATTAGCTTCTGACCCTAAGTTGCATTATGGCCATGATATAGTATACTATAACCCTCTGGAGTTATAGGTCATGGTCATATAGTAATCCGAGTTTTTACGCAAGTATCCGTTAAATATGCCTAAAACGCCCTTTTACGTATAAAATGGTCTAAACCTAAACTTGTTATCAAAACTCTATTCCTACTGATGTAATATCATTATTAGGATTATTTGGGATATTAATTCAGATTGCAAACTGAGTTAAAGCTATAGTTTACAAATCATGTCCATAAATGACGATATTGCCCTTTCGGCACTTTAAAAGGGTTTTAAACATACTAATGGGCCAAAATCGATTACCTACTGATATAATATATGTATTAACATATTTTGGTCATACAAACCTGGTCTCAACAGCAGTTTTACTTAAATACCGTTTAAATCGTCATTTAGCGACTTAATCGCCGTTTCGGCGCATAATGTGGTTTAAAACCATATTGGAGCATTGAGACTTGATACCTACTGATTTCAAAATATATTTTCGAATTATTAACAGTAGGTACATGTCCCAAACTCAGATTCCCAAATAATTTATCAATTTTATGTGAAATGACCAAATTACCCTTTCGGGACATAGTTTGGTCTTAAACTATAAACCACGCATATAATTGATGTCCTATTGAATAACACCATAAAATAGTTATTTTTACAGAATGTTTATATTAATAACATCAGTTTACGTATAAGCTCGTTTTATTATATTTTAAATGACGAAATTGCCCTTTTAAGGCATAATAACATATTTTAAACATAATGGCATATGGAACTTGTATAGGACTCACCCGGTTACCCGGTTTCGCTTATATGCGTACGGTTAAGCCTACGTGACTAGTTTACGTAATTTAATCGAAACGGGTTTAACCATATCGAAATATTCTCATATTCCAGAATGTAAAAAGAGTACCTATATTATACAAGTCCTAGTACTTGTCGGGTCCAAAATACATTCTTTTCCGGTCACCGCTTAATCTAGCGTTTTGTACTGTCATCTTTATTTTAAGTTAGCCGGTCTAAGTCAATAACTAAATAAAAACCCGCTAGCTATCTAATCGGTTAATAATACCATCTATTCCAGACTAGAGACTTCCGGTAGATTGTCGCCAAGCTAGTTTATTTTGATTACGGTTGTGCTTTGCTTATTTTCTTATTAATAAGGACTTTGCAAGCCAGGTAAATACTTTAACTTATTTCCCCTTATACTGGCTTGGGATACGGTATACTAATACCGCATGGTTGGATATGAGATCAAAGACCAATGAGTCGGGAATTCAAATAATCCATTTTAATTCGTATTGCTTAATATTAAACATTTGGGGGTTAAAACGACCGTGTCCTGGATATCCACGTCTCATTTAATTGTAAATGACCATGACCTAAGCACGGGGTGTAGACATACACCCGTCAGATGCTAAATTAAAATTATGACCCATTAGGGGTGCACCTATTAAAGGTGTTAAAGTGGTGTGTCGATTAATCATGATCCCGGCATAGTTTTCGGGCTCTAAATGTATTATTAGCATGTAAAACTGATAACATGAAATTATTTATCCCAAGTTATTTATAAAACAAAGTACCATTGTGTACACTAAATGTTTTCGAAATATTTTCAAAATGAGTCGGTTAAACATATTTACCAGTGAAAACTGACGTATTTTCAAAAGACTAAGCGCATGTGACAAGTATACGTAATTAGGCTGGAAGTGCTCGGCGAAGCTTAAGAGGAATTGCAACCCTTTGCTTAGAAGGCTTTAGTCTGTCAAGTTTCCTTTTGTATTCACATTTCGATCCGCCTGTGGATCTAGTGACAAGCGTTGTATTATTATTTTTGAACTTTGAATATTCAAACGTTTGTAATAGTAATTATCCAGACTTCCGCTGTGTATTATTGTATTGCTTGGTAATGATGATAACAACTTACGTCACGATATTCCCTAACCAGGCCCACCGGGTTATGCGTGGAAATTAGGGGTGTGATAGTAATTTAGTCCTTTCTCACTTGAACAACTTCCCCCCTTGATTTTCAAACGGCTATAACTTTTCATACGTTAATATTTCTTTTTTAAAAAATAAAAATAAATTGCACCGTATTAACGAGCTTTTCATTTTCTTTAATTCGAGCAGCCTATTGCTATCGTTTTCTTAAAAAAATTACTGGATTTTGAATACCGAGCACATGACTACGTGATTTTGAATACTCATTACATGATTACACATTCAACATAAACCATTACGTGATTACACATTTAATATAAGTCCATCACGTGATTACAAATTTAATATGATTTGTTATAACTAATGTTACTACAAGTATGCTTATTAGGTGGTTACACATTAAATAATAAGAATTTGATTGTTTATACTTTATTAAGTAATTAAATCTCTAATATACGGTATTATGTAGTTATTATAGGTTGATTTGGCTCATGTTTTGTATATAATTTATCCTTAATATATGATTAGGCCTGAAATATTAGGTATTCCATATGAAATATACATGTTTTTGTTTTACGTAATTACGTAATCACTCATTGTGGTTTCACATAAGATACTATAATGAAATCACGTATCATAAAATAGGTATTCAAAATCACGTAGTCACGTAAAAATACTTAGTCAACTATTGTTACGTAATTACATAGTGGGGTTTCACACAAAATACTATAATAAAATGACGTAATGACGTAGTGTGCATTCATAATCATGTATTCAAAATCACGTACTCACGTAGTCATGTGTTGGATATTCAAAATCATGTAATCACGTAATGGGTATTCAAAATCCTGTAATTTTTTTAAGAAAACAATAGCAATAGTGTAACGTTCTGTGTTTTCGTACTTTCTATTTTTAGAAACATATTTGTATCCAATTTCAATCCTTGTAGTCCAAGACCTTTGATCAATAGGAATCACATTTTTATCATACTTTTTTATTAATGCATACTCAATACATAATCAATCACGATATACGCGTTTTATACCAAACCGAGACATACTTTATGTTTACGTCATCTTCGGAAAGTCAATCATACATGCTTACACCTTATATATACTTTCATATGCTCTAAATAACTAAAAAACATGCTAAAATACAAGTTTAGAGGATGGAATGAGCAAACAATCAAACCCGAGGACTAAACATGAAAAATCAGGGTAAAACATACCCTCGCATCGCTCGAGGGATATGGGTTTAACTTGCCGCGTCGCGTGACATTGATTTTCACAACAGGTTGGTTTAAACACACGTTTAGTTGTTTTAACTCATGTTCCCAACCTAACTTATTAAAACACCTAACCCTAATCCTCAACTATAAAACCAAGCCTCCCACACCTCCATTTCATTTTCCCAGTCTCAACTCACTCTCAAACACTCAAATAATTCAGATCTTGCAACTTTGGGCATAATAGTTCCAAGTGTAAAAGTGAGTTTTCAACTCACTTTCTTCATCTCTTCTTCATGAATTCTTGCTTCTCCTTCTTTGGATAACCTCTAGAAGTGTTACCACAAGTTTACCATGGTAAACCAAGTTGGTAAGTTTACTTGTTTTAACTCATCTTCCCAACCTAACTCATTAAAACACCTAACCCTAATCCTCAACTATAAAACCAAGCTTCCCACACCTCCATTTCATTTTCCACACTCTCAACTCACTCTCAAACACTCCAAGTAATTCAGATCTTGCAACTTTGGGCATAATAGTTCCAAGTGTAAAAGTGAGTTTTCAACTCACTTTCTTCATCTCTTCTTCATGAATTCTTGCTTCTCCTTCTTTGGATAACCTCTAGAAGTGTTACCACAAGTTTACCATGGTAAACCAAGTTGGTACATCACCATTTTGAGGTTCAAAGTTAGGTTTTTATACGTTTTTTTAAATTCTATTTTAGGAGTTCATTTTTTTATTTACTCTCACGTTTAATAGTATAAAATATGTACTAATTCAAATATATTTGATTTTTCATTTCAAAATTGAGTTATTAACTTTTTTATTATAGGGGGCCATTTTTTTTCCTACTCACCTAAGACCCTAATTTCTTTAGGATTTTTAGAGACGGCCCTATTGCTCAGTTTAGTTGTTTTTCCTAAACAAACCCAATAAAAATTAGAGACCTTATACAATTCAATATTTTAAGAAGTAACTTCACTTCATGTTAAATCCACTAAGGCTGGATGGTGTAGGCTAGCGTCCCCAACTAGCTTGAATCCACAGCGCCCTCTACACTATCCTACCGGTGACATGGAGGGTTTTATGGTGTGGTCCGTCAAGTCCTTAACAAGCACGAGAAGGGAAGAAAGGGGGACCCACCTTGGTTGTGTTTACCCACCATCTTCATCACCATTTTTTTACTGGAAAAACAGCCCGCCGACCATCGACCACCATCTCCGACGCTTGTTTGCTTGCTGCTTTTTCTTATGGAACGGAGGTGTTTTTTAGGCTAAAGATAGGGTTTGGGTGGGATTTTCATGTATACAAAAGATAAGCGATTGGGCTTATGGGCCGATAATAGTTTTCAAAGATTTGGGCTAGTGTTTGTTTATAAAATAGGCCACCCGAAATATTAAATTAAATATTTATGGGCTCATGCTATTTTTAAAAGAACCGACACGTTTTCATCTCTCATTTAGTTTTTTATTTTATAGGTTTTTGTTTTAAAATTAAAAAGAATATAAGCAATTATTAGAAAATGATGGCAGTGGCTTTATGGGACTTTACCCCACTTCTTGGCAGTTAACAATAAAGCCTCCTAGGGCTTTATTTCACACCATGAAGCCTAAGGGGCATGTGCCACTTGCCTTTCCTACCCTAACATCCTCTAATCATTACCTGCCATGTCACTCAGTCCATCCATTATCCAAAACTATCCAATTTGGTGGCACCACTACCTTAAAACATGAACCCCACCATTTTACACTACACTCTGTCTCTCTCTCCATACACACAACTCCCTCTATCTCTCTCCTACCTTCACACACACACTCTCGGCTTGTACCCACCACAACCCCTACCTGCCGACAACTACCCGTCGGACAGGTAGTCGGTACCCGATGTCCAAAGTCTGAGTGGCCCAGCCCCCCTAAGAGCACATCAACCCAAATCGGCTGGCCTATTGGAGCGCACCCGTCCGCCTCTCTTGGTTCGTAGACATGACTGAGTCCAGACCAAGTGTGTGGGGACCGCACACAAACATACTTTTTAAATATATTTGCTATATAAAAGTGAAGTGTGAGGTGAAAGTTTGTAAGACTATCTCCAATGCTACGGGCGCCCTTAGATGCCACGTCATATACCACATCATATCCTTACAAACCCTTATTTCATCTACAACCCTGCAAATATCCTTACCATTCTTAATATCTACCTTATCACCTACCCACTACACATTAAACATTTTTTCTTTTACTTTGGGCCCACCCCATTTACCAAAACCAATAAATACAAAGCCCTTGTGGAAGGGCTTATATGCTAAGGATGCCTAAGGATAAAATCTCGCAATTGCAAGGGCTTGGAAGGGCTTCTAATGGCATCCGTCCAAGAAATGCATTGGAGTTAGTCTAATGGTTTGATATTGGAGGAAAAATGAAGGTTTGAAGGTTGCTTTGAAATCTAATATGACATCCTCAGGTGGTGGGTCGTTAAGGAGGAGCAGTCAACCACTATTGGTGCTCTAACATCGAATCCATAAAAAAAATATAACCTAATTGTAACAACAACCAAATAATCTCGCACGCCATCTTACGGGGGTTCGAGGGCAGCGCCCCTGAGAAGTAGGGTCCAAGGGGCAGAGCCCCTGGCTGGGGTTTTGAGAAAAAATGCTTCAGAAATTTAAATTCGGAATAAAAATACAAATAAAAATCAAGGAAAATGCACCTGTCGCGGGCCGCGACAGGTTTTGAGACGAGGGTCGCGGGGCGCGAGCAAGCCCTGGCTTGCCGGACACTTTTGACACCACGTGTCACACACGTGGCACACCTATAGTGGTGACTGGTTAAACCTAGCCGTAGCTAGGGTTCCCTCGCGGGCCGCGAGAGGCTAGGCCTCACTGGTCGCGGGGCGCGAGCGACCCAGGTTTCAGCCTATAAAAGGAGGCCTCTGGCCTCAGTTTCGTTTGTTCAAATCTTTTCTTTCTATTAGTCCCTATAATAACTAAACGTTGGTCGGTATAATACCCCTAAATAGCAAAGCTCTGCTATGTTGTAAGTACGGTAACCCCTGTTCATTGATTTGTCAACCTGCCCGGTTGACATAGGACCCAACGGTGTATGTCGAGGCTCTGTCAGACTAAGCCGTTGGAGTTCTGTCCCTTGATGTATGGCTAAAAGTGACTTATCCTACCTGGTTAACATAGGACCCAACGTGTATGTCGAGGCTCTGTCAGACTAAGCCGTTGGAGTTCTGTCCCGCGATGTATGGATTAATGTGACTTGGGTTATTTTACTAACACGCGTGCATTGTGTGTTTTTAATCGATAACAATCAGGAACAGTTACCAGAAAACCAGTAGGATTACCAAAGATACCAATGTGAGTCATTTCTCTTTTTCTCACAGTTTGTGAACCATTCTCTTTTTTTTACTGAATTGTTTCACAAAACCTCAAATGTTTTAATTATACTTAACAGTGATTGAGACTTTGTATTCTACCAATGCTGCCGGTATGTGGGGTTTTGTATACACTACTGAATATAGCATTGCTATTGGACGATGAGTTAGCCAATAGTAATATGACCACAGTCAACATGACAAATACTGAATGAATACTTGGGTAGAAGTAAACATTGTAATCGCTCTTAATACTGTGAAGTATAATATTGTGTCATTTTGTAGAATGGAATATACTCGTCAGTATTTCTTGCTGATAAAAAAATATTTTTTTAAAACGCGTTTCAGGTAACTTAATGTGAAGCTATAAGAAGCCAGCTATGGAGCACTGAAGGCTTAAAGAAAGTGGCTATAAAAGTACATACATAAAAGTTTATGTTTTCATAAATTGGGGTTTACCCTTCTACGAATGTATTGTATTGGAAACATGAGTTTTATCCCTTTTGTTACTTATAAAAGTTGGTGTTTTGAAACTCTGATAATATTTCCTAACTACGATCCTGATGTTTAACTTCCGCTGCCAATTTAATAAACACCGGTACCACTTGACTGGTTCACGGCTCCTGCTCCCGGGATGAGGTCGGGGTTGTAACACTAATTAACCACCGACAAATGGATGATACGCTCATCGATTTATATCAATCTACGGTCACCTAATACAAGAAATATAAACATTTATAAAACAAATCCAAGTAAAGACAAACACATCATATCTCAAACAATCATGTTAAATCAACAATCCATTCCAGAAAATCAATACAACTACACCGATGTATCAAATAACACATATAAAATTAATTGTATAATAGAATCTCCTGCATGTCAACATGAAGATTCATAAAACAAAACGGTAAATCATTAGATCTAAACAGTGTAACAAAAACCTTAAGACTACCTGCTCTTAATGGATCAAGCAAAAAACACACGCTAATTGAACAAAATCGAATCCAAGTCAATCCAAAATCAACTTTGAATATTAAATCGTCCAAATTTCCACATAATTAAGCGATATATAATAGCGAGATAATACCGCGTATGAGGCACACATCCTCATAGGCGTAAGCGAGTTAAGCGATTAGTTTGGTTGGTGTATTAATATAGCGTTTTAGGTTTCGAGAGCTGTGCGAGTTGTGCATACATTCGATGGAGCGTAAATGCGATAAATCGAGAAATCGATGATATGATAAATCATCAAAGCGAGAAATCGAATAAAGCGAAAACTCTCAAAATTTTAAACACTAAATAATAATAAACTCGATGATGCGTAAATCGACGATATAGGCTGAAATCAATTTGGGAGTGTCCGGGGTTTTGAGACATTTGACACGCCAAAGTGATTCGACTACCCTTTGCATTTGGACCCACGCTTTGGCCTAATAGATAAACGTTCTCACCGCAAGCGGCTAACGACGTTTACCCTTCTAGTTAATACGCGTTCCAAACCATCGGCATAACCGAGACTTTGGTGAGATTGAAAATCGAATTGCGGAATTAGTTACTAAGATGCGGGTTTCACCCCTAACTTAACAACATCATTCCTAATTAGAAATGGAGATTTTTTCGTCGAGGTTTGGATGTCACTCCTAACTCAATGAAGGTATCTCGTGCAAAAGAATGCGCGGAGTGAATGATCTCGTCGAGAGTTGTTGGTTTTCACACCTATTCTCGATTTGATCACTCGTTTGGTGTGATGCGAGCGTTTCCAAGCGTGTATTATTGCATTAGCCTTAGGAAAGGCACATTTAAGCATTTATGGCAAGTAGTTTAGCATTTAAGTCAAAGATAGGTCAATCGGGTACTTAAACATGCTACTAGGTCGAATCATGGCAATTCTACCTATTATCCTAAAGTTATGGCGCTCTGATACCAATCTGTCACACCCCAACCGATGGCGGAATCATCAGGGTAGTGGCACTAGGCGAACCAGATTGTCTCAAGAGATTCCATAACAATTATTTAAAGATAACAAATCAACATTTAACATCTCATACCATATTAAACTCATAACATCCTTAAACAATCATTACATTAACAAAATCCCTTATACAGTAAAATCTGATCCGATCTCCCTAGATTTATTACACTTGGAACTAAACAAACTAAAACATAACTAAACTACGCAAGCCACATCCAAGCATCCAAGCTACAAAATCCTCATCCTGTTACATACGTTAAAATACAAGTCAATACAATTAAGTAAAGGTGAGCATACGAGTTTGAATAATACTAGCATAGTCGAGAAAGCGTTTGCGAAACAATCTAATTACATATCATTATACACTAAAACACTTAGTATAACATAGGCTCATTTCTCATGCTAACTACCGTGAGAAGGCTTGCGTGTCGATCCTAACTAGACCCCGTCGGGTGTAAGCCACACTATAGTACCATACTAGCTAAGGAGGCAAGTTAACGAAACTAAGTCCTAGTCACACGTTTCTAGTATCATGTATTGAGCATATACAATCAAATTATTCGCGTGTGATAAACAGTTTTGATTTGTGATGTGATTTTTATATAGGAACGTATGTAACACCCAAAAAGTGCGTTAAAGCGAAAATGGGTCAAGTATACTCACTGTGGGTACATTTTAGTTAACTTAGAGATTCTAAGGAGAGTCGAGATGAGCACGGATCAGCCTGCATACGCGAATGGAAGTGCATCAGTCTCGGAAAAGCTGAAACGGTTAAGTCTTGGTTGGGCAGTGGCCAAGTTCGGGCGAACTTGTGTGTAAACACACATGTTCGAGCGAACTTGTGTAATTCTGGTGAGTTATGAGCCAAGTTCGGTCGAACTTGATGAGATTCTTAAGAATCTTGTCAAGTTCGGGCGAACTTGTAGATAATCTTTACTGAGGAGACAAGTTCGGGTGAACTTGTATAGTTTCCTAAGAAACTATGTAAGTTCGGGCGAACTTGCAAGAGAACATGGTGAAAAGCACCCAAGTTCGGTCGAAATTGACCCATTTGGGTACAAGGTCGGTCGAACTTGACCCATTTGGGTACAAGTTCGGTTGAACTTGACTTGGGGAACTGGTGATTCTCGAGCGAACTTGATGTTTTCGGGTTCAAAATCTTGCGTTTTCGCATCGTTTACTGAGGAAAATCGAGTGTTCATCCCTCCAACCCTGTGCTACGGAGCAAACTTAGGTCGGAGAGGTCTTTTAGAGCTGTTTTAGCCGTTTTACAAAAGCGTGGGCTAATCCGGGCGAACTCGGGGTTCGTTCGGATTAGTCCGGCTTGTGTAAACCAACCTAAACATCCTTGTGCTTCCAGATCTGGGATCTTGAATGATAGATGCTTCGTTTCATATCAGAAAATGAACAAAACATCCTCAAAAATCCGTATTTTGTGTCAAAATCGATATTTATCAAAGGTTTTTTCAGATCTAGAACTTACAAGCCGAGATCTTGCAGATCTCGTGTTTGGGAAGCCTCTGCTAACACCAAACGAACTCGTATTGTGTAGGTCTAAGTTAAAAACAGGAGTTTTGAAGAAAAAGATGAAGATTTTCGTAAAAGAATGGGTTTTTGATGAAAACGAAGGTAGATACTTGTGCAAAATCGTTGTAAACATTTGTTGGTTGTTGTAGTCGAAATCGGGCCGTTTCTTACTTAGAACATGAGAGATTTGGAATGAGGGAGCCCTGAGCGAACTTGGTCAGCAAGTGCAAATGAGAGGGATGAGCTGAGTATTTATAGGAGAAGTCAAGATTCTCAAGATCTGGTAACAAGTTCGGCCGAACTTGTACAAGAATGTACAAGTCGCGAACTTGGGGAGTTTACAAAGGAGAATGGCTAAGTTCGGGCGAACTTGCATATACATATGCAAGTTCACGTGAACTTGATGGCAAACAAGGGATCCTTGGTTATCAGGCAAGTTCGGGCGAACTTGTGGTAGGCAAGTTCGGCCGAACTTGGCCTGGTGACCAAGTTTCGTTTGCCGATTTCGCGTTAAGAGTTTGTTTGGTTATTCGGTTCGCATTAGATAGTTATATTAAGCGTTAAATTAAAGCGTTATAGTTGATATAATAGTGCGATTTAGCGAATCGAGAGTGCGAGAGCGATGCGATAGCGATGCGATAGCGATTGTAATTATAACCACAAACACACATAACACATAAATAACATAAAACCACATAAATAACTGCGATTTGCGATGCGATGAGATTAGCGATGCGATTTATTAAGCGATTAGACGCGATAATAACGTACAACACTATAATTTAATTAACATGAACTTTATTATTAACCGAATCTCAGGATTACAAAAGAAGATAAGCGGAAAACAAAAGAAAAGATAACAATCGAATTTTCGAGTTGTTACAGGGTGACCTCCTGGGAAGTCTCCATCGGGGAAACCAAAAACAAATCCGTGAGCTCCTGGATGGGCAACCCATCGGGGGCAAAGCGGACAATATTGGTGATATGAGCGGCCGGATGCTACACTTACCACACACAAGATAACACACACAAATCTGACATACACACGCACACACCTTAACACAAAAGCACACATAATACACACATGTACATCATCTTACACTCACTGATCAAGATTCACACACGCACAAACATCACACCCAGTACACACACTATACTTTAAAATAAACGAAACGTGTACAAGTATTCTTATCTTCTTTTGTTCTCACATCTTTTATTTCAACTTTCGAATTAGATGTCTTAGTCGCCGGAACAAGTCGAGGTCACAAAAAGAAATCGGATTTATGGAAAATGATACAGACTATACAATTAGTTTGATCAAAAATCTTACATCAACTATTCGAAAAAAAACCGAGCAGATCAAGGTGACGGTTGCGGTGGTTGTACGGTGGCTGATGCGGGTCAGAAGAGGTACTGGCAGAAATAATGGTGGCCGATGTTGGTGCAGTGATGGCTTGTTAAATGGCATGGTGTCCGCGGGATCACGAACCCAGCAACTGTGGCCAGCGGGTGGTGGCTGCGGTAACCGGAACAAGAAACGGTGGTGTCGTAGCGACGAACCTTAATCGAACAATGTGTTTTGTGTGTGAAACTTACTAACTTCCATTGAAGGGTTCTAGAGAAAACGTCTAATAGCTTCAATCTTTTGATTTTTAACATTCATAATCAACGATTATGAATGCCGATTCCATTAGGACGGTTAGGTTACAAACAAGAGTCTCAAAGGAGAAGACGAGATTCTTTATATAACTCCATTTTACAATTTCTACCTTAGAATATTAGGCACTTTAAAAACAAACCTTTTAGTTTTTTTATTTATAAAAGACTCTAAACTATTATTATACAATTTAAAACAAAATACCTGTTATGAACATTACTAATATAAAAAAAGTTACATTTAAGTAATATTTACTAAGTAAAGTGTTCGGTACATATCGTCATTGAATCGGTTTTAAGATGTATCGAATTTTTTTTTAAAGTCGACATATTTAATAGATATTTATTACTTTAGGGTTTCAAATTTTCGAGTATTACAGTACTGGTCCTATTGCCTCGAACTATACTTGGATAACGTGCGCTACTGGCGAGGTGTCGAAACCCAATTCCTGTGAAAGGTGAAAACCTTTAAACCTTAGAAGGTAATAGATACCTTAAACTGGGGACAAGCCCAAAAAACACTTTGGAGAGGTGGCCAACCTCTTGATCCTTTGTCAAAGATGTAAAAAATTCTACAAAAACTCAAAATTGGATTAAATTGAATGTTAAGATTCTAACATCCTTTTCCCATAATGAAATAATTAGTGTAATATGAAAGAATTAATTAAATATTACCGAACTAAGGATCATATATCCTTTGAGAATCCTTATGCCTGAACTGAACACCAGAATCTCCGAGGATCCTTGATCCTTCCTACATAAAGTATTTCTTCAAGTGAACAGCATTCTAAGCTCTTGGTAGGAGATCACCACCCATGGTCAGCAAATGATATGCCCTTTTTCTAGCTTTAGCTTCAATCAAATAAGGGCCTTCCTATTTTGGTGCTAACTTGCCATCAGCAGGATTCGTGGTATTCTGAAAGGCTTTCCTTAATACCAAGTCACCAACTTGAAATCTTCTGACCCTAACATTTTTGTTGTATGCTCCAGCCATTCTCTGTTGATAGCTAGCCAACCTTACTCTTGCTAAATCCTTGAGCTCTTCTATAGTATCTAAATCTTGAGTCAGGTTCTCAGCATTTGTTTCAGGATCACGGATGCTTGTTCTGGCTGTAGGAACCACCATTTCTGTAGGGGTCACTCCCTCGGCTCTAAAGACTAGGGAGAATGGAGGTTGACCCGTAGCATTCTTCGAAGTTGTTCTATCTGCCCATAAGACGTATGGTAACTCTTCAATCCATTTTCCTTTCTTGGATCTAAGCTTGTTCTTCAAGTTGTTGATGATGATCTTGTTGGATAATTCTGCCTGACCATTAGCTTCTGGGTGGACCGGTGTTGATGTTATCATTCTAATCCCCCAGCTGTCACAAAAGTTAGTAGTTCGACTCCCAATAAATTGGGATCCATTATCACAAACAATTTCAGAAGGAATTCCAAATCTATTAATAATATTTCTTTTAATGAAGGATATAACATCCTTTTCTCTGACTTGAGCAAAGGCTTCTGCTTCTATCCACTTAGAGAAATAGTCTGTCATGGCTAGCACCTCTGGGTGCTTTGGGGAGCTTGCCTACTATATCCATTCCCCATCTCATGAATGGCCAAGAAGAGGATATAGGATGTAGAGGCTCTGCCGGTTGATGAAGAATGTGGCTGTGTCTTTGGCAAGCATCACATTTTCTTGCATATTCCACGACATCCTTTTTCATTGTGGGCAAGCAGTATCCTATTTTGAGGATCCTTGAAATTAGTGCTCTGCCCCTAGTGTGATTTCCACAGTCTCCTTCATGAAAATCCTTCAAGACTTCTTGAATCTCTTGATCCTCGATGCATCGCAGATAGGGACCTCCAAGAGATCTTTTATATAATATGTTGTTCAATATGGTGAATTGAGATACCTTAGTTTGAAGGTTCTAGCATTTTCCCCAGTGGGAATTTCCCCTTTCTGAATATACTTCAGAATTGGAAGGATCCAGGATCCTGAAGTTGACTACATATCATCACTAGGCACAATCGTAGCATCTTCCACTCTTTCCATGGCTTCCTTTTCTTCTATTGCAGGAGTTAATATCCTCTGGTATCTTTAGTGATAATCCAAGGTTAGCTAAAGCGTCTACTTCGCATTTTCTTCCCTAGGTACTGTGTTAAACTGAAAAAAGCAAAAGAATCTGTCAGTTTCCTGACTATCTCTAAGTATTTGATTAGCTTTTCACCTTTAACAGTGTAGGAACCTTTATAATGATTAGTAATTAATAAAGAATCTACATATACTTGAAGGTACCTAATCCTCATATGCTTAGCTAATTGCAACCCTGCTATCAAGGCCTCATACTCTACCTCATTATTAATGGTTTGAAATTCACATGCAATTGATTGGGGTATAATGTCCCCATGTGGCGATTTTAGTAGTAAGCCTAGTCTAGTTCCCTTGTCATTTGAAGCTCCATCTGTGAAGAGTGTCCAAGGATCCTTGGTCTCCTCGAGTTGTTGAACTTCTAATTCAGCTTCCATTTGTAAATCACTACTGAAATCAGCTATAAAGTTAGCTAAAGCCTTAGACTTGATGGCAGTCCTCGGTTCATACTTAATGTCATATGCACTAAGCTTGGCTGCCCACTTCGCCGTTCTTAATAGGAAAGTTAGTCTTGACAATAATAGTGTGAGTTTCGGAATAATGTCTAAGTTTGGTAGAAGCCATAATTAAAGCAAGAATTTGTTTCTCTAAATGGGAATACATTTCCTCGACATCTAGTAGGCTTTTACTTAGTTGGCCTTCGTGATCCTTGACTAGGACCACACTTACCGCTTTACCTGAAACAGGTAGGTATAAGGATAATGGTTCTCCATCTTCTAGTTTCATCAAGGCTGGTGCAAAGGATAGGTAATCCTTCAGGGCTTTGAGGGCTGCCTCATGTTTTTTAGTCCATTCAAACTTTTTATTCTTCCTCAGAATATCATAGAAATCCTTGCATTTTTCTGAGGATTTTGAGATGAATCTGTTTAAAGCTACGATCCTCCCAGTCAATCTTTGCACATCCTTGGCGTTGGCAGGAGATTTGATGTTTACTATAGCCTTGATCTGCTCTGGACTGGCTTCAATCCCTCTTTTGGTCACCATATATAACCTAAGAACTTTCCAGCTTTTACCCGGAAATGGCACTTAGATGGATTCAACTTCATGTTATATTGGTCGAGGATGTTGAATGCTACCTCGAGATCCTTCAGGTGATTCTATGCTCTTTTGGACTTGACCACCATATCATCTATATATACTTCCATAGTGTGTCCGAGCTGTTCCTTGAACATCATATTCATCAGTCTTTGGTATGTAGCACCTGCATTTCTCAAACCAAAGGGGATAGCAATATATACCGGTGGGTGTCATGAACTCCGTGTCCTCTAGATCAGATGGTTCCATTTGAATTTGTTGAAATCCATACGAAGCATCCATAAAAGTTAACAACTCATGACCCGTCGTAGCATCCACCATGGAGTCAATGTGGGGTAAGGGGAAAGGATCCTTGGGACACGCCTTGTTTAAATCAGTAAAATTAACGCATACCCTCCACTTTCCATTCTTCTTTTGAACAACAACCACATTGGCTAACCATTTTGGATACTTGACCTACTAATCATACCTTCTTTTAACAACTTATCTACCTCTTCCTGGATGATGGCATTTCTTTCAGGTGCAAACTTTCTCCTTTTTTGGTGTATTGGCCTAAAAGACTTGTCAATACCTAATTTATGAGTAATAACATCTTTCGATATACCTGTTATATCCTCGTGCCTCCAAGCAAGGGTAGATTTTCTTCTTTTTAAGAAGGATACTAGATCCTGTTCTATATTATCCAGGATCCCAGATCCTATATAAACTTTGGATTCAGGATCCTCAGGTTCCAGCAGTATATCCTTGACATCCTGCTCCCTTGCCTCCAAGACATCCCTTAAAGGATATTTTAATTGCGATGCTTCCTTCGATTTTGAAGTTGGCTTCATGGAAGAGGTGTACAATTCTTCGCCTCCTGCTGATCACTCTCTATCTTGACCACTTCGCAAGGAGTTAGGAGCTTTACACATTGGTGGTACGTCGAGGAGACTGCCTTCATATCATGTATCCAGGGCCTGCCAAGGATAACATTGCAACAAGACAAGCAATCTATAACACATAATTTTTGGATAGAGTTTACTCCCTCTATGTAGATCGGGAGTTTGATGTCCCCTAATGTATTCTTTGTTTCTCCACTGAATCCTACGAGCACTGATGATCTTGGAATAATCTCGGATTCAGGAATGTTCATTCTCTTGAGGACATCCAACTGGATAATGTTCATCAAACTCCATCCGTCAATGAGGATCTTGCGAACAAAATCATAAGAAATAAACAAAGTAATGACTAGACCGTCGTGATGAGGATCCTGTATGTCGGGCACGGTCATCCTCAACAAAAGATATCACTTTCTGCTAAGTCAGAGTGGAGGTTCGAACGGGTCTATCTCCATTCTCCATTTTTGTTTCTTTGGCGTGCCTCTTAGCTGCGGAAAACGAGGTTCCACAAATATCAGAACCTCCAGAAATGAAGTTAATGACTTGAGCATCTGCAAGTGGTGGATGAGCTCTCTTAGGAACTTTTTCAAGATCCTGGATCCTTGATTTCTTTCTACCAAGCAGCTCCTTCAGGTAACCTTTGCTCAAAAGATAACTGATTTCCTTCCTTAACGCTATACACTCATCAGTGAGGTGATCAAAATCCTCATGATAAGCACACCCTTTCAATTTATCCTTGCTAGCTGTGGACTTTTCATTCTTTCTTGGCCACTTGAACTTGTCACATAAATTTCGCAAAGCAAGGATTAGTTCACTATTATCAGCAGAAAAACAATATCCAGAAGTAGGAGGATAATCCTCATCGTCTTCCTCTTGTTCGACTGCATGCACATTCTGATTGTCAGGCCTGGAGTATTGCTTAGATCGATTATTCTTGAAGTAGGATCCTTGCTTCTCCTGCTTTGAGGATCTTGAGAATCTTTCTTGAATCCTTTTGTCATCCTCTAATCAGATGAATCTCAAGGCCCTGTTTCTTACTTCATCTAAATTCCAGCAAGGTGTCATAACAAGATCATCATAGAATGAAGAATCTTTTAGTAATCCCATTTTAAATGCTTCCACAGCAGTGGCAATATCTAAGCTAGGGATTTCTAAGGATTCTCTACTAAATTTAGTGATGTAATCTCTAAGTGATTCATCACGACCTTGGGTGATCCTATACAAGTCACTAGTTAACCTTTCAAATGATCTACGACAGGAAAATTGATTATTGAACAAATTAACAAAAAGAGAAAATGAAGTTATAGAGTAAGGAGGAAGACTTAGCAGCCACTTGAGTGCTGATCCAGTGAGTTTGGATCTGAAGCCCTTGCAGAGACAGACTTCCTTTAACCTTTCAGGGATGGGGTTGATCTCCATTCTTTCCCTGTATTGAGTCACATGCTCCTCTAGGTCAGTGGTACCATCATACAACTTCATGCTTGGAGTCTGGAATCGCTTTGGTATCTCAGCATTGCTTATGTGAGGTGCAAAGCGAGATATCCTATGGCTCCCATCCGGGATCTCAGGAATGGGTTTGACCACTCCGGGAACGCTAGATATCCTTCAGTTTTTGTAACTCCTTGACCATAGCTTGGTTGATACCTGCATCCTGCATGTAAGTAAGGTTAGTATCAAAAGATGTATTGAAGTTGTTACCTCCCGATTGGTTTGGAACTGGTATCCCAGAAGTTTGTCTAGGATAAGATGTATCTGCTGTAACAGTGGGGCCAGAGGAAGCAATTGGATGCATGGGAATGAAGTCCCCTTCATGAATTTCAAAGCTTCTCCATGATTGTCTCCCTAAGGATCCTTGATCCTGGAAAAAGTTAGATTCTTGAACTTGAGATGAGGATCCTTGATGTGGAGCGTAGAATCCTTTGGACTGGTACATACCTAGGTATAGAAGAATCCTTGAGGCTCCGTGGTTCCCAGTGATCCTCGCTGAAGGATAGATGATCCTTGAGGCTGGAAGTAGGATCCTTGAGCCTGAGTCATTGCCAGTGATCCTTGCTGACGGTTGGGGGATCCTGGAATCTGAACGTCGGATCCTTTGGAATATTGGATTGTTGATGATGGAGTAGCAAAATCCAACGACATGGGCATCAATGGAGAATGATCCTCCACTGATTTCTTTTGCTTCTTGATTTCATCAATCTCGCAAAGGATCCTTTGGTTAGTTTTGTCTTTTTGTTCCATGTAACCCTTCATCTGCAAAATCAAAGTAGAAAGATCACTATTAGTAGTTGTAGATGAAGAAACAATAGAGGTTTTTGATCCTGTGTAAATAGGTGTTGTTTTCTTCTGAAGATTCTCAGCACTCTTCTGGTATGCACGGGGATAGGAGGCAACGATGAACTGGTTTGGGATGAGGTAACTGCCAGCATGGCACTTGAAGTGAGTTTTCCATAATAAGCCATGTGATTGATGGAAATCAACAGAAATGAACGAAATTTTTAGAATTAAAGCACCATTTGCCCCATGGTGGGCGCCAAATCTGATTAAGGATAATGTAACCAAACTTTGAATGTGAGGTATAGTGCTTGATGTGTTAAATGATTGAACGATCAAATGTGTAATGTAAAGTACAAAGGACACAGAGATTTATACGAGGAAAAAGCCCTTGATCTTTAGAAGATCTCCGACATAAAAAACATCGGGTGATGGAAACTACTGATCACCAACTAAATAGAACAAGAAATGATTGCAACTTCAGATAATATTGAGCTTGTTACAAATGAATTCTAGTTTGTGTTTGAATGCTGTTTTGAGAGCCTTCCATGTGCGAGTTGCATGTGTGTTCTAATCAAGCTCAATATCCCATTCATATCATTGGAAAAATCTAACTAACTAACTATCCGATAATCATGCAAGCTTCCCACGTTCACCCTCAACGGTTACTACTCCACTTGCACGTGCTAGAATATAAGCATATTTCCCGATATTCCAGCATTTACTCAGTTCACTTTGTATAACACCTGCGAAAATAAACTAAACACACAAGGAACAATTGTTAGTGATCATAAATATAAATAAGGATCCTTGATCCTCAGATTCCCTACACCATCCGCTAAGGATCCGTGATCCAAGTTTAATCTCAGGATACATGATCCACTACATAAAATATGCAAGTCTCCCACGATCACCCATAATGGCGATTGCTTCACTTGCACGTGCTTGAATCTAAGCATATACCGCGATAATCTAGCATAGACCAAGTCCACTTCGTCAAGTGCCTGCGGATACAAGCTAAAAATATAGGAAACAATTGTTAGTCAACATACGTGATAATAAGGATCCTTGATCCTCAGACTTCCTGCACCATACATTAAGGATCAGCGATCCAGGGTAAATCTCAGGATACATGATCCATTTTATTAAAATCAATGCCCTAACATCTACCGATTTATACTTACAACTTCAGATAATATTGAGATTGTTACAAATGAATTCTGGTGTGTGTTTGAATGTTGTTTTGAGAGCCTTTCGTGTGCGAGTTGCATGTGTGTTCTAATCAAGCTCAATATCCCATTCATATCATTGGAAAAATCTAACTAACTAACTATTCGATAATCATGCAAGCTTCCCACATTCGCCCTCAACGTTACTACTCCACTTGCACATGCTAGAATATAAGCATATTCCCCGATATTCCAGCGTTTACTCAGTTCACTTCGTATAATAACTGCGAAAATAAACTAAACACACAAGGAACAACTGTTAGTAATCATAGATATAAATAAGGATCCTTGATCCTCATATTCCCTACATCATCCGCTAAGGATCCATGATCCAGGTTTAAGCTCAGGATACATGATCCAGTACATAAAATCTATGTCCTAACACTAACTATCCGTAAAATATGCAAGTCTCCCACGATCACCCATAACGGCTATTGCATCACTTGTATGTGCTTGAATCCAAGCATATTCTGCGATATTCCAGCATAGACCAAGTCCACTTTGTCAAGTGCCTGCGGATACAAGCTAAAAAATATAGGAAACAATTGTTAGTCAACATAGGTGATAATTAGGATCATTGATCCTCATACTTCCTGCACCATCCATTAAGGATCAATGATTTAGGGTAAATCTCAAGATACATGATCCATAGCATTAAAATCAATGCCCTAACACCTACCAATTTATACTTAGCGACCAATTGAACTGTATATATGTGTAAGGCCACTTAACACTAAGCACCACAACATCTATAAGCTCAATCACATATGACAACGTGCCGAAAACATTGTAATACATTAGGAACAATATCGAAAGGTGTAGAAGCAGAAATTCACTCAAAATTTCACTTGTATTAGCACACACTGAAAAACACATAGTAACATTAATAAAAAAATCCCATAAACTAATTTATATCCTATACATACACATATATAGGTTGGTTGGTTAAATTCGGATAACACACACCAAACCGAGTTTAACAACCTAAATACGGATAGATCAGTATTCTTTAATCATCCACACACACATTCAGATGTTAACAAATCTTGTCCGAGTTTAACCTAAACCTTGAAAACAACAACAGTTAGACAACATACAAAAAATATCCTAAGTGTAGCACTTCATCCTCGGTTAGTGCACTTAGTATATGACTGGTACCAACATACGCATATAGATAGCGAAGTAAATCATTTTCACTATGGTGAACTGGTTATTTAGCATGCAACAATTATTTTGACACATCATAAAAGTTGTTTTTTCTTGTTTCTACTGCTCATCACCCTCTCTAGTAGATATGTTATTTTATTGTTTTGAAGCTTTTGGTCAAAATGTTGTATATGAGATCCTCACAACTTTTATGTATTTTTCTTGCACATGGTCTCGTCAAGGTGTGATTTTGATTGTTTTTTAATATGTGTACACAATTTATGTTTAGAGTTATTCAATCTTCTTGTTAACATTGTTAATTTTGTGTAAGATAGATGGATTGCACTTTCCTGGTATGATCTTCGTAAAGCATTTTTTTTATTTTTTCCAAATATTTTCGGTATTCATTTCAAAGGACTATACATGTCTGAACAATTCACGAACTTTAAGTGGTTCAATTTTGATGGTTTCACAATTATAGGTTCCTCCTCAGCGGTGGAGTATCGGGCATTCCCTAAATACCGGTTAATTATTCCTTTTTTTTCTAGTTTATGAGCCTTGTCTAGTTTGCCACAAGGTTTTTTTGGATAACTTTGGGTCATGTGTTTCATTGCAAGGAGCTATCGAGATTTACATACATGACTTGTTAAGGGATGTCCTATTTTCGGTATTCATTTCAAAGGACTATACATGTCTGAACAATTCACGAACTTTAAGTGGTTCAATTTTGATGGTTTCACAATTTATAGGTTCCTCCTCAGCGGTGGAGTATCGGACCTTCCCTAAATACAGGTTAATTATTCCTTTTTTTTTCTAGTTTATGAGCCTTGTTTAGTTTGCCACAAGGTTTTTTGGATAACTTTAGGTCATGTGTTTCATTGCAAGGAGCTACCGAGATTTAAATACATACATGACTTGTTAAGGGATGTCCTATATGATGTGCTTAAGCGGGCAGGAATCTCCACAAAAAAAGCCCTTGTGAATTTCCCGACAGACCCACTTGAAGGGAGGTCTTTGGCCAACGAATGTTCTTGTATTCGGTTTAGGTGGGAAAGACGCTTGTGTGGACCTTACAGAGTACCCCCCCCCCCCCCCATTATTGGGCTTAAGGAAAATTTTCTGGTGGCTAGTCAGCCTGTGTTAAAGGCAGAATCAAAGAAAGTTGCTAAGCACGAAAAAACTTGTACTAAAAAGCAATATATCTTCTTTCCCTTTTTCTTTGATACTTTTGGTTTCCTAGACAGAGTGTCAAGGGTCATGCAAAGCAATTTTTTGACGCCGAGGAACTATAGTTTTATTTTCAATAGAATTTGATTTGCTATCCAAAAGGGGGTTGCGGTGCAGCTTGTTCCCATTTACCTGCATGCTTATATAATTTTCCTCATGAAAGTTTAGTATTTAGCTGGGCCGGCCCAACGTTTCGGAGGCCCAAAACGAACTAACAATTTGAGGCCTTTTCAACAAAAAATATTATAAACCCACCTCTTTATGTTCGGTTTTAATTTGACATTGTATTGATAGTTAAAAATAACATAGCAAAGTTAACAATTCTAATATTGAATAGAAAATAGGAATCAAATGTTGTACAATCCACATGATTACACTTATATGAGAAATCACTAAAGTGTAACTATCAATTTCCAAGTAAATAATATAGCAATCAAGTGAATATATCAACAAACTTACAATATGTAACTATCAATTTCAAACAAACGTATGGAAGAACTTTTTTCTCAATTAGTAACAAACTAATTGACTACCAGTTACCCACAGAAGTTTAGAAAAATCGTGATCAAGTTTCTTAAACATTAGTAACAAACTAACAAAACATTAAAATATATTAGTAAATTTATATAAAAAAGCGAGTTTATCGTCAAACTTACAATTTGAAACTAACATAAGAAATTTAATGCCTGTGGATCTGAATGTATTATACACAAGATTGAAGAGTAAGGATTAGGCAGTAAAACTACAGATAGTCATTTGTAAGTTTGTTATCTGTTGTAGGCTCGATCTTCAATTGAAATATCGGATTTGTGATGATTACCCTAAATCCCTAATCTGCGAGTCTTACCTATCTGGTTTACTAAACAGACGCCAATCATCAATTCTTGGAACTTCAAATCGTCGCATCGTGCCTGCGTGGATTCCGGAGATTTGTTTAAGCGTCGTCGTTTCTGTTTGTATCATGTTTTGGAAACCAACATTTCTTTAATGTTACTGGACTATTGCCTATTGGGTTAGAGTATTTGGCCTAGACGTTGGGCGAAATGAGTATAGTATATAGCGTCGGCTCAACATACAATATTGAGGCCCTAAAAAATGGTTGAAACTTTTTAACTTATAGTTTACAAGATAAGAATAAAAAACATACATGTTGTACTCATAATTCTAACCACCACACCATAGTCAAAACCATAAGGAGTTCAATAGCCATGATACCGTTCAGAATCTGTATCCGAATTCACAAACCTGTTCAGAATTTAGAGGCACAAACCTAACGCCTTGATAAAAGACTATTTGATAAAAACCCTCCTCCTTTATCCGGGCTTGGGACCGGCAAAATAAACTAAAACGTTTATAGTTGGCGGAGTTAAAAAAATTATTTTTTTTTATTTTCGTTTGTGTTAAGATATTTTAGATTAAATTTATTTTTCTAGTTTTATTAGAAGCAAATATTTTAATTACTAACCCATCCAATCTTTCTTATGACATTGTAGATCTTAAATAATTTTTTAACAATTTTAATTTAGAAAAGTCTCTTTCTGCTTAAGCAACAGTCACGAGAATAGTTAACATAATCCTATAAGCAATATAAGCATTTGAAAAAGAGTTAAGTTTTAATATAGTTTAGTATATTAATAGGAGTGTCGTATTTTAAATGTATCATATCTCTTAGAACTTTTAGTTATTCAAATAAATCTAAACCATCAATATCTATACTAGTATCATGTTTTAAAGAATTTTCAAGATTAATACATTTTTCTTTTAAACTATCATCTTTGAAAGATTTCAAGGTTTTTTATAGTAAATAGAAAACCAAACATACTTTCAAACACTTTAATTGATCAAATCTAGTGTTGATTGAAGAAATAGCTTGATCCACAATATATAAAAAGTAATCAGTTTTAAACAATTCAATAGGAGTTTTATTAGTTTCATTATCAATATTTTCATCAAATTGCCTATTTCTATGAATCATAAGCTTTTCACGAAACTTAGGTTCTACGTTTAATACTATAGCCAACTTTTTTTTGCTAAATTATAGGATTTTTAAATCCATTTTCTCTATAATTTTCAAAGTAACAAATAAGTCCATGTAATTTTTATAGCACAATCAATACACATATCTTTTGATTGTAAAATCTTACTAACACGATTAATAGCACTCAAAACATAATACCAAATGATAATTCCTAATAAAAAATCAAACTTATCAAATTCAAACATTGCCAAGCATTGAGCCTCCCTTTCAACTTTTGAATTATCGTTTTCCCTATATAATGCCCAAAGTGCCTCTCATATTTGTGGTACTTGATATCTAATTGCCCTAACACTTTATACCCTACTTTCCCAATGTGTTTGTGATAAAGATTTAAGAGTTTTGGTAAATGATCTCGTAATATTTTCCACCTTTGAGGTGATGAAGCAAAAATTGTACAAGTACGTTGTATAACTTCAAAAAACTCACCAGCTTGATTACACGAATTAGCATATCACTCATAACTAAATTTAAACTATGACAACCACACAAAGTATAGAAAGCTCTTGGATTAATATTTAACAATCATTTTTGGATACCTTGATGTTTTCCTTTCATCTTTGAATTGTCATAACCTTTTCCTGTAATATTATTTATATCAAGTCCTATGTTATCAATTTCTTCAACAATAGCATCAAATACAAGTTGTATAATCTACTTTTATAAATTCAAAAAAAATATTCTTTAACTTCAATTGGATTTGATGAAATATCTAAGATAATAATTGACATTTGTTCTTTATAACTATTATCAAGAGTGCAATCAACTATAACTGAAAAATACTTAGCTTCCTTACCCTTGATAACAATTTTATTTTTAGTTTCATCTGCTAATAACTTGATAAGTTCGTTTTGCATGTTATGTCTAAGATAATGATTAAATTTTTTTTTTTATGTGTCTAATATGTTCTTGTATAATTGGATCGAATTCTGCAATCATCTCTACAATAGCTAAAAAAATACCATTGTTTTTTTTTCATAAAGTTTTTCATTATCTCCATGAAATGATATATTGTTTTTGCCAAAAGTTTTTACAATGGAAATAATTCTTTTAAGCACATTTTTTCAATGTTCTTTATCTTTATTTATTCGCTCTCGGGTTTCTTTATCAATTGTTTTATTTTTCACTAATCTTGATTCTAACTCAAATCATCTGCTCATATTCATAATGTTCTTTACTTGACTCATGGTTTTTTTAGTTTATCATTTATTTTACTCTAATCCTTACTACCTCCTTTTGCTAATTTACTTCTACATGAATTCACATAAAAACCAAAGTACCCTATACAACTTTATTGAATAAAGCAACTATTTTCTTTTGTATTTTCCCCATTTGCCATCTTTTGTATATAAAAAGAAGAGTTAAAGTTTCTAGAATATTCATCTTTTGGAAAATCATAATCACAAATCTTTACTGGTCCTTTTTCTACAAGTAAATATCTTAAATTAGCATTAATAATAGTCCATTCACTTGGATCATCTAAATTTATAGTTTCGTCTACATTTAAAGGTTCATCACAATTATTTTCATCCACATTTAAAGGTTCGTCGCTATTATTTTCATCCACATTCAAAGGTTCATCACTATTATTTTCATCCACATTCAAAGGTTCATCGCTATTATGTTCATCCATATTTAAAGGTTCGTCGCTACTAAGTTCATCCACATTTAAGGGTTCAGTATTATTATCTTTCACGGTTGTTACATATTTTAACAAAAAAAATCCTTTTAATGATTCAATCTGAGCTTCTAAATTTTGTTTCTTCATTCTCTTAGAATGACCCGATTCATGCTTTCTATATCAATTAGACATTATAGATTCACTAATTGCAACTAAATTCACACAAAATCAAATATGATAATTATCAGCTAAGAACCTAACAAAGAACTACAATCAAAATTCACAGATTGCAAAAGGCTAAACAGTAATCAAAATCAACACGAAACAAATTAGGGCAAGAAGTGTATGAGTACCTTAGAAGTTAGAACAGCAAATCAGAAATCAGAACAAGCTTTGTTGCTTTGCCTTTGGAATCGAGAGACTCCAGAACAACAACCAACGACCCTCACAATCGTTTGTAACTTTAGATTTCGAATTTGATTGTAAATTTGTCAGAACACAGAATCAAGATCAAATTGGCAAAATTGACTATCATTGTTGAAGAACAAATCACAGATTATTGCATAAATATAGCGTATACACAAGATTCAAGATAAAGACGTTAACAAAAAAGACGTTAGAAGTTTGATACCTAAAATCGGCGCTGCAAATTCGTTTCTTTCCGTATGTGACGCCTAAACCTAGCATCCATCATTCCAGATTTCCATTGCCGCTTCGTTTCCAAAACCCATTTCATCGTGATTGCGTTCTGATTGGCAGTGGCTTGCGGCGTGTCTTCTGTTTGTGACATTGTTCCCAATAAATTGCCGTGTCCGTTCCCAATTAATCACACGCCTTGTTTCAAGTTACAAACCCTTGCGGCCCAAGTGCAAAGCTAATCCTCTAGGCGACTAGGCCCATTTCGTTGTAAGCCCAAAATTGAAAACAAGCCCATGGGCGGGGCATGATAGTATAATGAAAACGGTTAATAAATCTGTTGGCCTTAGGCTAGGGTCGTAAGCCCAATGGGCCGGCCCTGGTATTTAGACAAAAAAAATCTTTGGTGGCATACCACCTCTATATCAATTCATTTATTTATCAAAGAAAAAGTTATTTCACATATCAAATTTCTTTATAAAGTTACATTGTACGATTACCATTTCTTTTGAAACGAGTAACAAATATTCAAGTGATCAATTGTAAATTCAAAACCTTGAATACTAGACTTTATTAATTTTGAAAGGATGACACCTTCATAAATTTAGTTTTAATTGCCAACCAGAGGTTACACGTGGAAAGATGTTATTCGACAGTCGTTGCATCAGATGCCATGTCATCATCACTTTTTGAAAACCCTATAAAATCATATTTCATCCGCAAACAAAGTTTTCACTTCTACTGTGCCATTTCAAAAAAATTTCAAAACCATTTTCTCTGAAAATCATGGCATCCAAAGCGAAATCAACACAGGAACCACCAAAACACACTCTTAACATCAAAAATCCACACAATTACCTTTGTACTTTTGAAAAGACCAAGAAAAATACAAAGTTTCATGAGGTCATCGATATCTTGTCTTCCTCATTGTATAAGACTCTGTTAACCTGTAACGCACCGATTTATCAAGATGCCCTTCGAGATTTCTGGGCAAATGCTGAGATTGAAAGTCTAAACAAGAAACCTTGGTCAATCACGTCAAAAGTGGGAGGGATTTTGGTTCCAATAACCCCACAAACCATCTCAGAGGTTTTTCAGATGAACGATCTAGAAGGTAAAATTTCTTTCTCTACAGATGAGTATCAAGTTAACTTTGGTAAACAGGGGGTATACATGAGATTTATCAAAAGCTACTATGAAAAGGGGAAAATTCCCATCTCCTATGAAATTTTATTTCATACCCTGCTTACCTGTGTTTCTAATAAGACCACTGGGTTTGATGAAATACCATTGAAAATTCAATACTTGGGGTATGCCATTATGTCTAAAACTAATTGCAATTACTCCCAAGTATTATTTAATGATTTGGTAATAAATCTAGAAAATGTGAAAAACAAAAGGGAAAATGTTTTTCTGTTATTTCCTAGATTTTTAAGTTATTATTTACAAAAGAAAATCCCAAAAGAGAGTGCACATGTTCTTATTCAAGGTGTACATTTTCAAATAAACAGTCTATCATCTGAAACATATACTCGTCTTATGGCCAAAGAGTCAAAAGTTTCAAAAACACAAGCAGGGGAGTCTGAGCAAAATTTAGATGAGTCCACATCTGCTCCTCAGACCTCAGCTGCTGAGCCCACTGCTCTTGGTGACCACAGCAGCACAACCACTGATGTGCAACCCAAACCAAAACCACTGAAAAGACTAAAAAGAAACCTTCAAAACCCACCAAACCTATCAAAAAGGACCTTCTGGAAGATGAGATCCCAGAAGTTAATCCAGTGACAACACAAAAGTCATATGAAACCACTGCTGCTACTTCCTCACAGAAGATGGTAGAAAGATCTCCACCCAAAACCATAACTCCTCATGATTCCTCACAAAAGGAACATGTTTGTAGGCACAGGGATCCCACAATTGATAACATCACCCTCATTTGAGAGTATGTTAAAATGTCCATCTCCCAGGACAAATCTGCTTTCCACACCATTCTCCACACTTCAAATCACAACAACCACCACATCACTGTTTGAAGCCTTTGATAGTCAGTCACAAAAAGGCCACTCTCACCAACACATTACTGAGAGCAAAACTTTCACAATGGTTGTGTCTGATACAAATCAACTGGTTATCCCACAAACAGTTGAGGAGGCTACATCACTTGGATTTCACGAAATCCTTGTTGATAGTTCAATTGGAGCAGCTACTACAGATGTTGAATCCACTGATTTACATCTGGACAGTAGTTTCATATATAAGTCTCCTTTGAAGGCAACCACTGTTGAGATTACTAAGGTAACCTGTGCTCCAGTGGGAAGACCCCAGTACCAAGAAAAAGGGGCATCTAAGGTTGAAGCAAGTGTTAAATCACTTGTTCATGATATCTTAGATACAACTACCACCTCTGGTAGGAGCTCAGATGATCCTATTAAGTTAGGAGATGGGCTAAAACATAAGGAATTGACGGACAAAGTCACAAGGATTGAAACATCAGTGGGAGATATCAAAAATGTGCTGCAACATATGTTACACTCTGCAAAATCTCGAAACATTGCTCAATCCTCTGCTCAAGCCACCAGAATTGCAAAACAAGTGTATCCTCTGCTTCAACAACATTATCAGCATGCTAATCAGTTATATGATTCAAAAGTGCAGACATTCAAAGAAGAAGTTGAAGCAAGGTATAAAGACACACAGGAAGAGCTTAAAGATATAATGAACATTCTCATTCCTGACACTACCCTTGCACCTGTCTTCGAAAGAGTTGATGATGCCAAAAAGGGGGAGAAAAATGACTCTGAGGAAAATCTCTCAGTAACTTCTGCTGAAACATCTGTCAAAGAAAAGGAAAAGGGAGGTGATGAAACCCTGAAAATTCAAGCAGATGATGAAGATACACAAATGAGGATCGTTCAAAGTCATGTCAGGATAAAAGAGAAGGAGATGAAGGATACCACTGCTGGTATTAAAAGGCCAACCACTGACAGTTCAATTTTATTGCCTTTCTCATCTCAGCAACCACCTGTCACAGTAGCAGATGTTGATACTACCAAAAGTACAGCAGATGTTACGACAGCAGTGGTTTGCACAAATGCCCATGCACCAAAACTGGTTTATGATAGAAAAAGAAGAAGAATAGCTACAGTGAATGATGATGACATGCCATCTTCACTTGTTATCCAAACAAATCCAGAACCAGTCACCATCCATTCTTCATCATCACAAATCACTTTTGCTGAATCACTCAAAGGTCAAAACCCTTATAGAAACATTCCTATGGAAACAACATATCCTTTAGAGTTGGTTGCAGTACAAGGAGAAATGCTACAATTCTATACAGAAGCTGATCCATCCAAAAGAACCTTCCCATCTCTTCATGGCTATAGAACTCCTAAAACCATTGATGAGTATCTAAAACTGAAAACAAGACAAGCAAAAATCATAGCAAAAGAAGAAAGCAAAGGGAAAGGTAATACTTATTTAACAAGAAGGGAGCAGCATGAGCTAAGCAAAGTTAAGAAATTAGAAGAGTATGCAAAAGAGCTTAATGAGAAAATGACAAAAGAATCTCCAAAAGATGATCCTCAAAAGAAGCTAAGGGAAAACCTCATAAGATTTATCATGAAAGAAAAACCCTATCAAGCTGAGGAAGATCAATTCAAGGAGTGGTCCATCCCAGCTCTTAAACAAGAAGCAAATAGAATTGGAAGGATGAAGAAAGACCCTCAAATGAAACAGATTGCACCAGACTGGAAAGATACTAAAAATCTAAGTGCAGATCTTGTTTTAGATTCAACCATCCAAGCCCTCAACCAAAGGAAGAGGCAGCTGCTGATGGTTAAGGAAGATCAACAAAGGGATGCTAATATGCAGGCTATCACAATGAACCTTTGTCTGACTTCAAGCCTCAAGCTAAATCGGAAGATCTTTTTCAAAGGCTTTCAAGAAGTTCACCTTTTCAATTCTCATCACAAATAACTCTTTTCCCAATAAACCCATTGAACTAAAAAATACTAAAGTGGCTCTCTGATAAAAAGACACATGTATTGACTCTGCTCAGGTCCAATGGGAAAGTTGTAAGTATATCAAGGAAGGATGCACTAAGCCTGGGTGTAGCTGACCTTCAAGATCTTTTAGAACTACAACTGTGCAGGGATGAGGATGATGAAAGTTCCCAGAACTTTGAATCTCAATTCAAAGATTATATCAGGGAAAAACTGATGAGACATAAAGATCATGAATAAAGAAGAGTTTTGGCATCATCTGTTCTAGGGGGACATTGTTGGGATTGAACCCTACAAAAGAACAGATGATAGAAAACCAAAACAGGTCTGCTCTATATGATCCAGAATAAACAGTGTTTAGAACCACTCTTCGCAAAGACCAGCTACCAAACCGCTGATACTTCTAACAACTGCCTTATGTCAAAGCTCTGCCAGTTATAAAGTCTGCTGAATCACCAAACCTCTGATGGGTCAAAGGTCTGTTAGAAGTCAAAGGTCTGCTGGAAGTCAAAGGTCTGATCATCCTTTGAAGAACATCTGCCAGTACTTTATCAGAGTTTATGCTTATCACAGGATAGGTCATCAGTGCTTTGCCATCAGTGCCTATATCTACTATCAGAGGATAGCTTAGGCAGTGGTTAGAGTTTGTTATTACTGTTAGATGTCATTGTCAAGATGATGTTAGCATAGACGATAAGTGGTTAAGATTGTACTATAAATAGACAGTGCATGTACTGTTCTATCCAGCTTACACGCTTACACTTTTTGTACATTCTTTCAGCGTGTAGCTCGGTCTGAGGAGGAGTTTAGTGATTCATTCATGTAATTACTTGGTAATGATTTCAATCTTTTAAGTAATGAAAATATGTTGTGATGAAAACTATTCTCTCGTTGTTTGTGTTATAAAATTTTAACTGTTCTTCCACTGCAAAGTTCTTCATGATTTATCATTTTGCTATCAATTTTGTTAAAACTATTCAATCAATCCAAACTCAGATTCTAACAATTAGACTACACGGTATGGAGGGGCTTGAGGGAAGGGCATGGAGCAACACGTGGCAACCACGTCAGGATGGTGGCATGGAGAAAAAAAACACGGGGTGGGAAAGTGGCGTGGAAGAAAATAAAATAAAACATCAACCAATCAAAACAAACCTAAACTACACCCACCAATCAAGAGTCTCCACCTCACCTACACTTTTACCCCACACGCACGTGAAAATCCTCAAGCCACACCCACAACGCCGCCCTCCAAGTCATACGCGGGATGGTGTTCCCGACGTAGATAGGCTTCTACGTCCTTCTTTCACGGCCACACCGTGTGATCTTGGCGTTCCATAGCTAAACACAAAAGTTAACTTGGCCAGGTGGTAGTGAGTGTGTCTCCCCCTTTACCAATTTTGTAATCGCTTTTTTTGGTCCAACAGATTAAATTTGTTTACTTATGGTGTAAACGTTTTTTCTCTTCTAAACCCATTAACCCATTTAATAAATGTATTTATTTAATTTAATTTTGAAATATCAGTTATACTAGGTTAGAAGACCGTGTATTACACGTGTTGAATAAATCTAATTTTATATACTAACTTATAAAAAGGTATATCTTTAAAAACACTGTGTAATGCAAATGTTGCATAAATGTAATTTTATATAATTAAATACTAAAATTTATATCTTAAAAAAAACACGTGTGTTATGAAGGTTAAATAGATCTAATTTTATATACCAAATAACAAAAAAGTTATTTATTTAAAAAAACTAAAGATAAACTAAATAGATAACCAAACTACTTTGTTTAATAATCTCTATACACACTTATTATAAAAATAACAAACTATAGTGTAGTTAATTTGTTTAATTCATGACTTAAATAATTTAGTTTATAGGTAAAGTTAAAATTAATTTTAAAAATAACAACTATGGTACAACTACTTTATTTAATTCATCACTAAAATAATTTAGTTTATAGGTAAAGTTAAAATTGAATAAATCAGTATATTGTTAAAATAAATTAGTATAAGTGTGTTAAAATGTATAAAACAAAAACTTAAATAAGACTTTTCAATAATTAGTTTACACAAAAAAAATATTTTAATAATATAGTAATTTTAAAAACCTAAATATTGAGTTAGACATCCCAATCGAATCTATTGAAGATTTATTTTATATAATACAAGATTAAAGAATATATAATGGTTATTTTTATCTCTAAATAATACAATATTAAAATAATATATAATGGTTATTTTTATCTCTAATCAACTCATGATGATTTTAAATTTGTTAGTATTAAAATAATATATAGGGGTTAATTTTTATCTCTAAATTTTGTGTTTTCAATACACTTATGGATAAAGACTTTAAACTAGTAAATTAGAATTATTTTAGAGTAAAATAATACATAGGGGTTATTCTTATCTCTAAACTTGTGGTTTCAATCAACTTATGGATGATGACTTTTTAATTAAGAGTATTTGTTTACACGGGAAGAAACAATTGAGATTACCTCACAAAGAGACATGTATCACCAAATCGTATTTATTTAATTTAATTTTGAAATATCAGTTATATTTTGAATTGATTTATTAGTTAAAATCTTGACTTATTTTTTAACATTTTGAAAATATCAGTTGATTTATTTTGAATTTTAAAATATCAGTTGATTTAGTTTGATTTATTGTTTTCAAATTAATAAATAAAAAATACTTCAATAAATAACCATTTTACCCTTATTTTTCTAAAACTCAAAATTTTCATATGCATCATCTTTAACTTAATTTTTTTATTAACACATTCGATCAAAATGGAACTCAACAAAAACGTAAGATTGAAATTGAAAACTATTGAGATATTGCAATTTAAAATTATGATCTATCAAACCTGTTATGTAATGCGAGCATAGCCTAGTTCGATTTTTTTTTATTAGAATCCAGTTATCGGATTCAAAGCTTGGTTACTGTTTTCGTCATTCCATCAAGAGAACAATTCGGTTTCTTAATTCGAACACATTCCCAATAATATTTAAATTAGGGTATAAACAAATATAACAGAAAGGGGTATAATGGTCATTATGTAATATTTCATTAAAGTTGGGTTTATATGATATTTGTTGTTTTTGGTTGGGTGTATATGAAATTAATCTTTTATTTCGTTGATTTATTAGTTAAAATCTTGAAATTTTAAAAATTGTATTATATATGTATAAGAATCTAAATGATTAGAATCAGTAGTTTTTTTTTAACGATAAATTTCTTTTAATCTCTGCCGTTTGCGTGCCTTGAACCAAAGATCCCCCAAACGATTTTCCTCTGTATAGAATACATTTAATGCGTAATTTCAATTATCATAAGTATTTAAAGGTTTTTTAATAATATTGTTTTCATTATTCAAGCCGCGTAAGACACGATATTTTAACCTAATATCATCATAAAGTAAAAAATCAATGTTTATTTCAGAATGTTAATATGTTAAGAGCTATAAAAATGTTTTATTTCTTGTACTATATATTATATAAATTGACAAGGATGGATGTGCATTTCAAGATATTTGAACTTTATCTTTAATAGATATGATACAGATAGGCTATTGTCAAAATCACATATGTATATACATTATATGCACATGTATATACATAAGGGTGCATATTTTTTCAAAAAAAATAAGAGGATTAGTTAAAGAAAATGTTGGGAGAGAGAAATAAATTATTATTTTAACTTTATAATTATCAATAACGCACTATACGCATGTGTTTATGTAGCTTCTTTGATTTTTAACAAAATATAGTTTCGAAATGATATATGATAAGTACATAAATACATGCATAGAATATAATCAATCCTAAGTTTATATCAAAAAATATACAAATAAATAAAGAAAACTTACTGCCCACGACCATAGTTAAGAGATACCACGAATCCTTTATATAAAATGTACCCTTATGCATATCATATTTTTATATAAAATGAAAGAAAAATAATATAAACTTCTAGTTTAATATTGTTTTGAGTCCCTGCGGTTTAGGTTATTTTACCAGTTTAGTCCAAAGGTTTTATTTTTCGCATGTGAGTCCAAAAGGTTTCACTGTTGCCATTTTAGTCCACTGGGTTAACTTCATCCTTTATTTATGTTAATGAGAAGGGCAATTCGGTCATTTAATATATGGCCGAATTGCCCTTCTAGTTAACAGAGTTACATATAAAATGACCGAATTGTCTTTCTCGTTAACAGAAATAATTGATGAAGTTAACCTTGTTGAATAAAATGGCAACGGTGAAACCTTTTTGTGCCCACAGGCGAAAAATGAAACTTTTAGACTAAACTAGCACAATGGTCCAAACCATAAGTATTAAAATGGCATTTAACTCTATTTTTTTTTTCTAATCTTTTAACAACCTACATGAACCATAGTTTAAGAGAAACCACGAATCCTTTAGTCCAAACTAACTTTGGTGTTAACTAATAGAAGAAAAAACTACTAAGGATAACGGGAATTACCACAAAAAAAATTGTAACTTGATAACATGGCATATACTAACACTATTTGATATAATAACACTATTTTGATAAACTTAAAAGTAAAAGTTTGGTTTTTAATAAATATGGGAATCAAAAGTTTAATTTATAAGTTTTCGGTCGTAAATTTATATTTATTCATTAGTAATTATTCTATGGAACAAATTTCAGCAATCTGAAAATATTCTATGAAACAAAATTTTCACCCATTTAAAAGAAATTAAATATTGTCTTAATAAATCTGATATTTTAAAGTTACATCCATTAGTAATAATTTTTTTTTGCTAAAAAAAGAAATTAAATATTATATTTATAAATCTGATATTTTAAAGTTACATTCATTAGTAATTAATCTACATCCCATGGCATTATAGCTTACGGGCATTAAATAAGGGTGGGATAATGCTTAAGGACAATTAAGTCTTGGCTTTGATTCCTACGAGAGTTTTTCCCAGATTTATTTGGTTTTCTCCTGAATTGGGTATAAACATTATTGTCTAGTGAAATAGATATGATCGGGTGTTCCGCTGGTGCTACGATACCCTAGTGGTCCGTCAGTGATCCAAATTTGTTGTTAAAAAAAGATAATCTACATTCTCTGAACACAAATACACGTACGTGTAGTAATTTTTTTAATCATAAAAATCATTGTCGTAAAATTTATAGGACCAATTAATACCCTGGTAAAAGAACGTAATTAGATAAATTGCAACTTGTATTATGAGGTGACTTGCAATAGGTGTGGTATGAAACGAGTAAAAGCAAGGTTCAAACTCCAAAACTCTAAAATGTTTACTACTACACCACCCCAATAAAAGATTGATTATATTATAGATGTACTTTTAACCCGTTTGATCCCTTTCTTTATATTTATTCGTTTAGGTCATTCTTTTATCCAATATTTTTGTGTTTATTCAATAATTAGCTATAATAGATCCAAATTGGTCACTATTTTACATAAATTAGAATCCAATTACTCTTTTGCTAAATCATGAAGTTGACTAATTAAGACGTTGAATTTCAAAGGGTATGATAGTAATTAGCAAGTGAAGTAGTCAAAGAATTGCTACGGAAAGAACATGTTTCACTTCTTTTGGCCCCTTCTTAGTGTTCATGACTTTTAAGGCCTACCACTCATATCACACCCTAGAATAAGTTCAATTTAATCATTTGGATTTTTGTAAAAATCAGAGGAGGTTTATATCAACTCTAGTAGATTCGTACGATTCGATCAAAGTGTTGAAATTTGTTAGCTTTATAAGAAAATGAATTTATAACAATATCCTAGATTGATTAAGTTGTCCATTATATATATAAAAAATAACAAAACTAACCTCAAATAATAATAAATATGTAAAATAAATAAATTAATAAAATTGTTTATTAATATATTTTTTTTATATTTAAATTTTTTTAAAGTTTCAAAATGATTTTGATTTTATATATACAGGATCCAAATGAAAAACACCTTCCCATGTAAAAACCTAAAATCCAATTTTTGGCCTTGAATCAAAACATCTCATTTGCTATCCTTCGCTAAAATTTAATCTAATTGACTAATTATACTTAACACATATTTAGATTAAAACATTTTATATCCTATCCTTAGCTAATTAACTAATTATACTCCACACATATTTAGATTAAAACATCTTATATCCTATCCTTAGCTAAAATTTAATCTGGTTAACTGATTATACGAAACACATATTCAGACACAAATGGTAATATTGTCCAAAGTGGCTATGATTACTTTTTAGCACAATGTTAGAGATTAACTATGGGATTAGAACAAATTGCACCCCCTCCCCTAAACACTAATTACTTTTTAGCACAATGTTATTTTAAGACCATACATAATCGTCCCTGAAGGGCCGTTTTTTGTGCCAAAACACGCCAGGGTTCCACCCCCTGGGCGTGTATGGCTAACATTTTTGTTTTCGCGTGATTTAAAAAAGGCTATGCTCGAATTCATTTGGCCAATAGTGACCGTTTGCAAAGGTCCACAAAGCAACAGCCATTTTAATTTTTTTTATTTCTCACTTTTATATATATATAAACACTTCTACTCATCACATTTTTACAAACCAAAAATCTCTACCATCTCACATACTTAACCATTTTTATAAAAAAAATGGATTCCCTAGTTCCTCGTCCATCGCGAATTATTACTATAGAGAGTTTTTAGCGGACGACGGTGAGTCTACCGATGAGGAGGTCGAGCAAGAGGTGGTTACGAGTGCTTGTCAACTAGCGGTGCCAGATATGGCGCATTGTAGTCGTGCCAAACGTGATATTAAAACAAGGGATTGTATTGAACGAGACCGACGTGCGGCAAATGATTGGTTGATGAAAGATTATTTCGTTGAATCGCCAACATATTCAAACCCAGAAGATTTTAGGCGTCGTTTCCGGATGAGTAAGCGTTTGTTTCTACGCATCGTCGAGGATCTTGAAAGCAACTTCGATTATTTTAAACAAAAATTTGATGCGAAAGGGCAACTTGGATTCACCGGTATTCAAAAGTGTACGTCAGCGCTACGAGTCATTGCTTATGGAAACACGAGCGACATCAACGACAAGTATTTAAAAATGGCCGAGAAAACAACGCGAGACCCCTTGGAGCATTTTTGTCAAGGTACATTCCTTATTCCTATACTTTACTATAAACATTACAATTAATTATTTTCTTTTTTGGTTATGGTTGTATATGTTTGTTATAGGTATGATACAATTGTACGGTGCGCATTATCTAAGAACGCCCACATGGTACGACCTTCAAAAGATTTACGAGGTACATTCTAGTGAGCATGGTTTGTCGGGTATGATCGGGAGCTTGAATTGCATGCATTGGCGTTGGGATAACTGCCCGACCGCATGGAGAGGTCAACACACACGGGGTGACCAAAAGGGTCCTACTGTTATTCTTCAGGCGGTTGCTGTCACACCCCGACCCGCAGCGGAAAAGGTGATCGGGGCAAGATTGGGTTTATCATCAAAGCTCATGACATTTATTATAACGTTTCATATTTATTATTACAATTTAAAGGGAAACATACAATCATAATTACATCATGTCCTACACATCATTCTAGACTTCATTATATTCTTCTAAGGCATTTCCTATGTTTTCCTTGCTTCATCCTGTTCACCTGTATCATGTGTAAAAATGGTTTTTGGGTCAACAAAAAGTTGGCGAGTGAACCTTGTTAGAAAACATTAATTATTTATTTCTTGTTGTATTTTATATGGAAAAATTGTGCACTATTCATATATGAACAAACGTAAATAAACATACAATAACAACAATTAACATACAATAATAAACCATTAGCATACGATATCACACAACAACAAACAATAACATACATTAACAAACCAACAGCATACAATAACATATCAACTTGCATAAATATATAACATGAATGAAACTCTGCGATCAAGGCTCAATCAAACGGAGCCGATCGTATTGCATGTACTGAAAAGGATAAATGTCTGTGCGATCAAGGCTCAATCAAACGGAGCCGATCGTATTGCATGTACTGAAAATGGTAAATGTCTGTGCGATCAAGGCTCAATCAAACGGAGCCGATGGTATGTTGGCACGCCAGGTTCACGCTCATAATGTAATGGGGGAACATGCTCAACGCTCATAATGTAATGGGGAGCGGCGGCCTATGAAATTGCATGTACTGAAAATAATAAATTAAATCTAAACAATAACCACACAAACAGTTTATAAAAACTGAATACACATTTATTCATGATATGATGTATGCACAATGATTTAAATATAATAAATAGTAAGACACATGATACACCCCAAAAACGTGATTTAAACGGGGAATTTGTAGAGATTCACTCACATTGGGTGCGTTCGGTGAATGATGATGAATGCGCCGAGTTTAGAGGATTGATCGTCGAGGAAAAACTAACTTAATTAATAACGAAAAGTAAGGTAAATAATGGATTTTATTAACAACTTTAATAGTATTTTTGGATATATTTTTGTGAGTTTTAGGCTATTTTCTAACTTTAAAAATGTTATTTTTAAGTATTTTTAATTGATTTTTAAAATAAATAAATAAAAATAATAAAAAAAAATGTTGACTTTTTGACCGTTGACTTGTTGACCGTGGACCGTTGACTTGTTGAGCGGTTTTATTGTGTAAGTGTATGCGCCGGGTGAGGCTCGAACCCGAGACCTCCTGTTCGCGTGCACGCAGCTCTGCCAACTGAGCTACGTGTCTAACCCGAAATAATTCTGTTTTTAATTATATTTATATACTAACTCAGTTTATTCAAAATTCTTTTATTTTCAAAAATGTTTTAAATCATCGGACCGGTGTCGTCAACAGGTTTCGAACCCGGGACCTGAGACTTAATGTTACACACAGTCCACCGCTGGACTGTGTGTCTAACTTGGTTTAAATACAGATTTTTATTATACTTAACATCTAACGGAGTTAACCCGGTTCAGTTTACAAAAAAAAGCATTTTATTACAGCGAATGAGGTTGGGACAGGAATCGAACTCGCGTCGTGTCACACCCCGACCCGCAGCGGAATAAGAGTCGGGGCATAATTGGGTTATCACCAAAGCTCATGATATTTACTAATATGTTTCATATTTATTAAAGTCAAAGTTACATTTCCAAATATCCAAACATGTCCATACAATACAAAGAAAAATAAACCAAACATAACAATCCCAAACTCTAAATCATTTTATTCTTCTAGTCCAATCCTATGTGTTTCTGGCTGCTGCTGGTTCACCTGTATCATGTGTAAAAATGGGGGTTTTTTGGGTCAACATAAGTTGGCGAGTGAACCTTGTTAGATAAACATTTGTTATTGATTTTCTTGTTAGTTTATCAGTGAAAAATTGTGCATAATCATAAATGAGCAAATGTAAATAACCAAGCAGTAGCAATAGCATTCACAACTATAACATACAATAACACATGATAGCATACATTAACATACCAACATCATACGATAAATAACATGAATGAAACTGTGCGATCAAGGCTCAATCAAACGGAGCCGATCGTATTGCATTTACTGAAAATGAAAATGTCTGTGCGATCAAGGCTCAATCAAACGGAGCCGATCGTATGTGGGCACGCCAGGTTCATGCTCATAATGTAATGGGGAACATGCTCAACGCTCATAATGTAATGGGGAGCGGGGGCCTATGAAATTGCATGTACTGAAAATAATAAATTGCATCTAACGATAACCACACAACAGTTGAAACAAACTGAATACACATGTTCATGATATGATGTATGCACAATGATTTAAATATAATATATAGCAAGACACATGATACACCCCAAAACGTGATTAAAACGGGGAATTTGTAAGATTCACTCACATTGGGTGCGTTTGAATGGAGATGATGAGATGCGCACGAGTCGGAAGAGTTGAACAACGAGAATTACTAACCTAAATAATAACGGAAAAATATAGTAAATGAGTGGATTCTATTAAGGATTTTAATGAAACTTTAGATATATTTTTGTGAGTTTAAGGCTATTTTCTATCTTTGAAAATGTTATTTTTAAGTATTTTTAATTGATTTTTAAATTAAATTATATAAATAAAAATATAAAAAAATTGTTTATTTTTGCGTTGACCGTTGACCGTTGACTTGTTGACCTGTTGACCGGTTCGGTCAGTGTGCAAGTATGCGCTGGGTGATACTCGAACCCGAGACCTCCCGTACGCGTGCACGCAGCTCTACCAACTGAGCTACGTGTCTAACCCGAAATAATCTTGTTTTTAATTATATTTATATACTAATTCGATTTATTCAAAATTCATTTGTTTTTAGAAAAAGATTTTAAATCATCGAACCGGTGCCGTTAACCAGACTCGAACGCGTGACGTGCGACTTAGTGTTGCACACAGTCCACCGCTGGACTGTGTGTCTAACCTGGTTAATATCTCGGTTTTTATTATACTTAACAACTAAGGGGATTAACCCGGTTCAGCTTTAATCAAAAAGGCATTTTATTACTTAGAGGGTGCGTGTATCAGGGATCGAACTCGTGACGTGTGCGTATTATTTGCACACGGTCCACCGCTGGACTGTGTGTCTAACCCGTTCATTATATCGATTTTTATTAGTCTTATGTTATACTGCGTCTTCGTCTTCTTCGTTAATTTTACCCAGAAAAACCAAGTCCAACTGTTTTTGACTGATTCATGTCATATTCGATTTTCAAACATTATAAGTAATTTAAAGGTAAAGAATGGAGAGAGTTTGGGGAAAAAGACGTACCAATCAGTGTTGTTCACAGAATTCCGGCAGAGGTCCGTCGGTTCTGGAAGTGAACTCTGGCTGTTAAAATCAATTAACAGTTTTGTTCGATTATTTGCGAAGTTGAGGCACTTAATCAAAGTTTGACAGAAGTTTGAAAGGTCATACCAGTTCTCGGTGTGTTTCCGGAAGTTTCAGAAGTTTTCCGGCGAAGGTAGGATTTTCGACAAACGTTGACTAGGATTGATTCTGACGGTGGAGTTGTGTTAGTGACCGATTAATCATATGATTGAAACAGAAAGAGTCAAAGGAATTACCGTGTGGATGTGAGTCCCGGTTTTCCGGCGACTTGCAGAATTTTTCCGGCGAGTTGATTTAAGCTTCTCCGGTGGACTGTAAAGTTGCGGAAATGCAATTGAAGGTCTTGCAGAGTATTTTGAGTCGCAGGAGAGGTCTAAGATTGAAGTAATTCAGATTGTTGGATGGTTTCGGTTATAAAACCCATCATCATCCGAATTCAAGTCAATTCAAGTCTGAATTGATTAGAATTTGTCGGTTCATCGGTTATAAACCTGAATGTGCGATTAATCAAACGATTAGACGATTGAATTGCCGATTTCAGTTTCTCAGTTGGCGCAACCGGTTTAACTGGGTTTGTGTATAAGAGTTATTTGTTTCCTAGAGATGACAGAAAACAACAAGTGGCGGAGTGGTGATGTGGGTGTGTGTTAAGTCTTTGGATTTAGGTTCCGGCTGACCCGGGTTCGAGTCCCGGCAGCAACATGTTATTTTTATTTATTTTTGTTTTCACTTTTTAGAAAAAATATTTTTTATAGTTTATTTGTTTATTAATTATGTATCATTAAAAATCAAAATAACCATAAATACACAACGTGACATTTATAACTTGATATTCGATTACAAAACGGTGCGGGTTTTGGAAACCCGTTTTTGACAAATGTTACAGTATCCCTTACTTTTAGGAATTTCGTCCCGAAATTTAAGTAGTAGTAGGAAAAAGATGTGGGTATTTTTCGCGCATTGAGTCTTCACGTTCCCAAGTAAACTCAGGTCCCCGTTTCGACTCCCAGCGTACCCTAACAATTGGAATGCGACTTCGTCGTAGACGTTTCTCTCCGAAGTCCATGATCTCAACTGGTCTTTCAATAAAATGCATAGATTCATCAATCTGAATATCTTCCGGCGGAATGTGGAGGTTTTCATCAGCGAGACACTTCTTCAAGTTCGACACGTGGAATGTGGGGTGAATCCTGTTGAGTTCTTCTGATAGATCAAGCTTGTACGCTACAGGTCCTACTCTTTCGAGTATCTTGAAAGGTCCTACGTAGCGTGGTGCTAGCTTGCCTTTTTTACCAAAACGAACTACTCCCTTCCACGGTGATACTTTTAGAAGTACATGATCACCAATGTTAAACTCTAAAGGCTTCCGTCGTTTATCTGCATAACTCTTTTGACGACTTTGAGCCGCTAGAAGATTGTTTTGGATTTGATGGATTTTGTCTGTGGTTTCTTGGATCAATTCTGGACTAGTGATTTGAGCTTCCCCAATTTCGTGCCAACATACTGGAGATCGGCACTTACGACCATATAAGGCTTCAAAAGGTGCCATGCCGATACTTGAATGATAGTTGTTGTTGTATGAAAATTCTACTAATGGTAGATGAGCGTCCCAATTTCCCTTGAAGTCTATAACACATGCGCGAAGCATATCTTCAAGAGTTTGGATGGTGCGTTCAGATTGACCATCAGTTTGAGGATGATAGGCGGTACTGAGATCTAATCGCGTACCCATAGCGGCTTGTACTGCTTGCCATGTTCGTGAAGTGAAACAACCATCACGATCAGAAATAATGCTTAACGGTACCCCATGTCGGCTTACGATTTCGCTGATATAAATACGAGCAAGCTTTTCGTTCTTGAAATCTTCGCGGATAGGAATAAAATGAGCTGATTTTGTAAGTCGGTCTATAATTACCCATATAGTGTCATACCCACCAGAAGTGCGAGGTAACCCGGTAATGAAATCCATGGTTATATTTTCCCACTTCCATACAGGTATTTCAGGTTGGACCAGAAGTCCTAAGGGTCTTTGGTGTTCAGCTTTCACCTTGGAACATGTAAGGCACTTGGAAACAAAAACAGCAATATCCTTTTTCATTCCAGGCCACCAATAGGTATATCGTAGGTCTTGATACATCTTATCGGCTCCTGGGTGTATAGAGTATCGCGTTTTGTGAGCTTCCTTCATAAGAGTTTCACGAAGATTGTTGTGGTTAGGAATCCAGATACGATCTAGGTAGTACATAATACCGTCAGATTTAGTTTCAATTTTAAGTTCAGCTCCACAGGACATCTCCTTTCGTACATCATCTTCCGTTACTGAAACATGTTGGGCTTCTCGAATTTGATCTTTAATGTCGGTTATAATTTGCAAACATAGAAGACGAATGGAGTTCGCATAACCCTTTCGACTAAGTGCATCAGCCACCACATTTGCTTTGCCAGGGTGGTATCGAATTTCACAGTCCTAATCATTTAGAAGTTCGACCCATCTTCGTTGCCTCATGTTTAACTCCTTTTGATTGAAGATATGTTGAAGACTCTTGTGGTCAGTGTATATTTCACACTTAGTACCATAGAGATAATGCCTCCATATCTTAAGAGCGAACACAACGGCTCCAAGTTCTAGGTCATGGGTGGTGTAGTTCTTCTCATGCGTTTTGAGTTGTCTCGAAGCATAAGCTATAACTTTTCCTCTTTGCATTAGAAAGCAACCTAATCCTTGCCCTGACGCATCGCAATAGACCACGAAATCATCACAACCTTCAGGAAGAGTGAGGATTGGTGCATCATAGAGTTTTTGTTTAAGGGTTTGAAAGGCTTCTTCTTGCTTGGGTCCCCATATGAAAGGTTTTCCCTTATGAGTTAAAGCCGTGAGTGGTACAGCAATGCGAGAGAAGTTTGAGATGAAACGACGATAATAACCAGCCAAACCAAGAAAAGATCTTACTTCAGTTGGTGTACGTGGAGCTTGCCATTCTTGTACCGCTTTGATCTTTGAGGGGTCGACATGTATTCCCTTGTCATTGACTACATGTCCGAGGAATTGCACCTCTTTTAACCAGAATTCGCATTTGGAAAATTTGGCGTAAAGCTTTTCATTCTCTAGAAGTGTAAGGATGAGTCAAAGATGACGCTCATGATCAGATTTAGACTTTGAATAAATAAGAATGTCGTCGATGAAGACTATAACAAATCGATCAAGATAAGGTTTGCAGACTCTGTTCATTAGGTCCATGAAGACAGCTGGAGCGTTGGTTAAACCAAATGGCATGACCATGAATTCATAATGGCCATAACGAGTTCGGAAAGCAGTCTTTGGGACGTCTTCTTCATGTACTCTAAGTTGATGATAGCCAGATCGAAGGTCGATTTTTGAAAAGCAGTTGGCACCTTGAAGTTGGTCAAGAAGATCATCAATACCAGGTAAAGGATAGCGATTCTTGATTGTTAATTTGTTGAGCTCTCTGTAGTCGATCCACATACGAAACGATCCATCTTTCTTCTTTACAAAAAGGACAGGTGCACCCCAAGGCGATGAGCTAGGACGTATGAATCCCTTGTCAGTCAACTCTTGTAATTGACTGGCTAGCTCTTGCATTTCAGAGGGGGCTAACCTATAAGGAGACTTTGCAACTGGTGTAGCACCAGGTATAAGATCAATACGGAATTCGACTTCTCTAACTGGAGGAAGTCCTGAAATGTCGTCAGGAAAAACTTGCGGGAAGTCTTTTACTACCGGGATGTCTTCAAGTTTCTTCTCCATGGTTCCCTTGTTGATGATATGAGCTAAAAACGCGACATAATTTTTGCGAAGATATTTTTGGGCTTGAAGACAAGACATTAAGCTGAGTCCCTTCGACGAGGTTTCTCCAAGGATTCGAAGAGTCTGACCGTTTGAAAGAGGAATACGTATAAACTTTTCGCGACATACAACTTCTGCCTGATGTTGACTAAGCCAGTCCATACCGATTATGATATCAAAACTTCCCAGCTTCATAGGAATAAGGTCGACTGAGAAATCGTGGTCGTTTAAAGTGAGTGTACAGTTGCGTATAACAGAGTTTAATGAAACTGGCTTCCCATCAGCAACTTCTACCGTTATGGATTCCATAAGCTTATCCCGATTTTGGTTTAAGATAGGTTCAAATTCTAAGGACACAAAACTTCTATCCGCACCAGTATCAAATAACATAGATGCATATCTACCATTTATAACGAACGTACCGTTAACCACATTACCGTCGGCCCTAGCCTGATTAGCGTTGATATTGAAAGCTCTTCCTCTTGCAGGTGGAGGAACTTGGTTCGCTTGATTCACCGGGTTGGCTTGAGCCTGAGCATGAATAATGTTTACCAACCTTGGACAAGTGTTTCTGAAATGGCTTGGGACTCCGCAATTGTAGCAAGCCCGCATAGGTTGACCCATAGGATAATTGGGTTGGTAATATGTCTGGGCTAAATGTTGGGTGGGTGGTAATAGTAGGGGTTGTTGGGCTTGACCCATTAATTGTTGGTGGGTTTGGGTTAAAGGTTGGTGGCGGTTCGTTCGCTGGGGCATGCGGCAGGTTTGAACAGTATGTCCTGCGCGACCACAGCCGGTGCAATGCTGGCAAGGATAATCAGGAGAATGGTGATATTGGCAATGGTTGCATTTTGGTAACGGGCCAGAGTAGGGTCTTTTGTATGGTGCAGGTGAAGGAGCGACTTGGGTAATGGGTGCAGCAGGAATTGGGAGGTTGGTTTGTGTAACGGCGAAATTTCTGGTGTTGCGCTTCCTCTTGTTAGCAAACTTAGAGGAGGAGATGGAATGGTTTGAAGTTTGACCCTCAACAGGGGCTTTCTTTTTCTCTTCTTTAAACTTCCCGTTGCGAATTCGATTCTCGGTCAGTTCAGTCGCTAGCTCCATAGCAGTTTCAAGTGTTACCGGTGAAACGCTGAGAACTGAATCTTGGATTTTCGAGGGAAGTCCTCGAATATAATGCTCGATCAAACGATAAGTTGGGGTAAACAAATTTGGAACCATTTGGTTCAACTCCAAGAACCTCTTGTTATAGGTGGTGTGATCCCCCTCCTTCTGTTTTAAAGAATGAAATTTGTCCTCCAACTTTTTAATTTCACTCCTAGGACAGAAACGCCTAGTCATGATTTCCCTTAACTCCTCCCAAGTTAAGGCCATTGCATCTTCAGTTCCCCTCTTCCCTTTTTCAGTATTCCACCAAGTGAGAGCTACCCCAAATAGTCTCCCGGTGGCGTATCGAACCTTGCAATCCTCAGGACAATCGCAGTTGAGGAAGGTGTTTTCCATCTCCTCGAACCAATGTAGGAGAGCAGTGACACCCTCGGTCCCTTCAAATTTAGGAGGATCACAAGACTTGAAATGTTTGTATGAGCACTTGCTGGTAGGAGGGTTGCCGATGTTCTGGTCGTCTTGTTGGGGAGGGTTAGTAGGATTTGTAGCGAGGGCTTGTTGTACTTAGACCACAATGTCAGGCAGTATCGTGGCCATTTGTTTCGCGATTTGTGTGGCCAAGCGTTCCTGAGACCTTCCTGATCTTTTACCCCTTCGTTGTTGTCTGGACGACATCTACAGGAACATACATGAGAAGATTGTGAGTTTATGGTGTCTTTTTAGGTGTCATGTGTCTTTAAGAAAATGAAAAATAACATAAATATCAATAATGCAACTACATCCATAGGATGTCTTGGGTTTGCTCATGTTGGGCCTCAAATGTCCCCCATACCTTCACCTATATAGTCATGTGGGCCCCCATGACTATGGGCTTGGTAGGATTCACATTAGTATTGGCAATTTAACACTCGCATCACCCGAATGCAAACCACAAAATATGTTCATGAGATGTTTGGTCGGAACGTGTCCATGTGTAGACACAATGACAACTCAAAGTGGGGTTAGCTCACACGACGTTTGGTATAGCATGCTTTGGCCTAATAGGTACTTCGTACTCTCATCGTTAGTCCCCACGTAGGCAAACTGGTCCTTTATTTTGGATTTATACGAATGCCAGCCTAGACAGGACGTTCCGACTACCGGTACTGGTACCCTTCCAGTTACTACATGCCCGTCATGAGAACTCACTTTGATGAGATTTGAAAACACAGAAATCATTGTAAAAGCAATCATGATGTGGTATGTGCTTTCATGGATGTGATATGTTATGAGTATATGATTCATGATAGGCATTATATGATAATACATACTTATGAACATGCTTGTATAATATTGAATGTAACATTTAACATAAAACATATAAACATCATGAAATTTGGCATGAAACACACAAAAATCTTATAAGTTTCTAATCAACTATAGTATAGGCTCTAAGGGTCTAATAACCTATCCTATATCCCTATAGTCATGGCTCTGATACCAATCTGTCACACCCCGACCCGCAGCGGAATAAGAGTCGGGGCATAATTGGGTTATTACCAAAGCTCATGATATTTACTAATATGTTTCATATTTATTAAAGTCAAAGTTACATTTTCAAATATCCAAACATGTCCATACAATACAAAGAAAAATAAACCAAACATAACAATCCCAAACTCTAAATCATTTTATTCTTCTAGTCCAATCCTATGTGTTTCTGGCTGCTGCTGGTTCACCTGTATCATGTGTAAAAATGGGGGTTTTTTGGGTCAACATAAGTTGGCGAGTGAACCTTGTTAGATAAACATTTGTTATTGATTTTCTTGTTAGTTTATCAGTGAAAAATTGTGCATAATCATAAATGAGCAAATGTAAATAACCAAGCAGTAGCAATAGCATTCACAACTATAACATACAATAACACATGATAGCATACATTAACATACCAACATCATACGATAAATAACATGAATGAAACTGTGCGATCAAGGCTCAATCAAACGGAGCCGATCGTATTGCATGTACTGAAAATGAAAATGTCTGTGCGATCAAGGCTCAATCAAACGGAGCCGATAGTATGTGGGCACGCCAGGTTCATGCTCATAATGTAATGGGGAACATGCTCAACGCTCATAATGTAATGGGGAGCGGGGGCCTATGAAATTGCATGTACTGAAAATAATAAATTGCATCTAACGATAACCACACAACAGTTGAAACAAACTGAATACACATGTTCATGATATGATGTATGCACAATGATTTAAATATAATATATAGCAAGACACATGATACACCCCAAAACATGATTAAAACGGGGAATTTGTAAGATTCACTCACATTGGGTGCGTTTGAATGGAGATGATGAGATGCGCACGAGTCGGGAGAGTTGAACAACGAGAATTACTAACCTAAATAATAACGGAAAAATATAGTAAATGAGTGGATTTTATTAAGGATTTTAATGAAATTTTTAGATATATTTTTGTGAGTTTAAGGCTATTTTCTATCTTTGAAAATGTTATTTTTAAGTATTTTTAATTGATTTTTAAATTAAATTATATAAATAAAAATATAAAAAAAATTGTTTATTTTTGCGTTGACCGTTGACTTGTTGACCTGTTGACCGGTTCGGTCAGTGTGCAAGTATGCGCTGGGTGAGACTCGAACCCGAGACCTCCCGTACGCGTGCACGCAGCTCTACCAACTGAGCTACGTGTCTAACCCGAAATAATCTTGTTTTTAATTATATTTATATACTAATTCGATTTATTCAAAATTCATTTGTTTTTAGAAAAAGATTTTAAATCATCGAACCGGTGCCGTTAACCAGACTCGAACGCGTGACGTGCGACTTAGTGTTGCACACAGTCCACCGCTGGACTGTGTGTCTAACCTGGTTAATATCTCGGTTTTGTTATACTTAACAACTAAGGGGATTAACCCGGTTCAGCTTTAATCAAAAAGGCATTTTATTACTTAGAGGGTGCGTGTATCAGGGATTGAACTCGTGACGTGTGCGTATTATTTGCACACGGTCCACCGCTGGACTGTGTGTCTAACCCGTTCATTATATCGATTTTTATTAGTCTTATGTTATACTGCGTCTTCGTCTTCTTCGTTAATTTTACCCAGAAAAACCAAGTCCAACTGTTTTTGACTGATTCATGTCATATTCGATTTTCAAACATTATAAGTAATTTAAAGGTAAAGAATGGAGATAGTTTGGGGAAAAAGACGTACCAATCAGTGTTGTTCACAGAATTCCGGCAGAGGTCCGTCGGTTCTGGAAGTGAACTTTTGCTGTTAAAATCAATTAACAGTTTTGTTCGATTATTTGCGAAGTTGAGGCACTTAATGAAAGTTTGACAGAAGTTTGAAAGGTCATACCAGTTCTCGGTGTGTTTCCGGAAGTTTCAGAAGTTTTCCAGCGAAGGTAGGATTTTCGACAAACGTTGACTAGGATTGATTCTGACGGTGGAGTTGTGTTAGTGACCGATTAATCACATGATTGAAACAGAAAGAGTCGAAGGAATTACCGTGTGGATGTGAGTCCCGGTTTTCCGGCGACTTGCAGAATTTTTCCGGCGAGTTGATTTAAGCTTCTCCGGTGGACTGTAAAGTTGCGGAAATGCAATTGAAGGTCTTGCAGAGTATTTTGAGTCGCAGGAGAGGTCTAAGATTGAAGTAATTCAGATTGTTGGATGGTTTCGGTTATGAAACCCATCATCATGCGAATTCAAGTCAATTCAAGTCTGAATTGATTAGAATTTGTCGGTTCATCGGTCATAAACCTGAATGTGCGATTAATCAAAGATTAGAGATTGAATTGCCGATTTCAGTTTCTCAGTTGGCGCAACCGGTTTAACTGGGTTTGTGTATAAGAGTTATTTGTTTCCTAGAGATGACATAAAACAACAAGTGGCGGAGTGGTGATGTGGGTGTGTGTTAAGTCTTTGGATTTAGGTTCCGGCTGACCCGGGTTCGAGTCCCGGCAGCAACATGTTATTTTTATTTATTTTTGTTTTCACTTTTTAGCAAAAATAATTTTTATAGTTTAGTTTGTTTATTAATTATGTATCATTAAAAATCAAAATAACCATAAATACACAACGTGACATTTATAACTTGATATTCGATTACAAAACGGAGCGGGTTTTGGAAACCCGTTTTTGACAAATGTTACACGTCGTATGTGTATTTATTCGCACACAGTCCACCGCTGGACTGTGTGTCTAACCCGTTTATAATACCGATTTTAAATAATCTTATAACATAACTACTTCGTCTTCTTCGTTCAAAACTCAGACAACGGTTATCTAACTGTTACTTGATTAATTCAGTTAATGAACAAGATGAACAATTGAAAAGTATTGAACCGAAGAGTTTGGGGAAAGAAAGTACCGAACAGATCGTCTTCTTCAGAAAATCCGGCGAAGCTCGTCGGCTCTGTTTTGGAACCTTCGGCTGTTAGAATCAATTAACAGTTTGGAGGGATTAGATGTGAAATTGAACTAATGCGTAATGATTATCAGTATGTTTGAATGATCATACCGGTTAACAGCGAGTTTTCGACAAATCCAGAAGTTTTCCGGTGAAAACAGAAAGTCCAGCAATGTCGTCTGTGGTTGATTCTGAGCGATGGGTTAATGTTAGTAAGGTTCTAACAATTGATTGAAACAATAAAGTCGAGGTATTTTACCGTTTTGAGTTGAGTCTCGGTTTTCCGGCGACTTGCAGAGAATTCCGGCGATGATCAGAAAGCAATTCCGACGACCAGAAAATAGAATAAACACAAAATTAGAAGCTCTGGGAATGAAATTGAATCGCGAGATGAGTGTTTTGTTGAAGTAATTTCAGAATGAAAGTTTTCGGTTATAAAAACCAAACATCACCTGAATTCAAGTTCATTAACGACTGAATTGATTTAAGATGTCGGTTTTTATCGGTTATGATCAAGATTCCGCGAGCACTCAAACGTCTTGGTCGGTTTGAAAGCCGATATCGGTTTCAGTTGGCGAAACAGGTTGACTCTCAGTTGAACATATGATTTAATTGCTCCCCAGAACTTCACAAAAAGATCAAGTGGCGGAGCGGTTGTAGAGATGTGTGTTAATGCTTTGTAGGCTCTCGGTTGACCCGGGTTTGAGTCCCGGCTTCAGCATATTCTTTTTAATTCACTATTTTTAATACATTTTCAAAAATAGATTTTATATTCTAATATACTTATTAATTATGTAACGTTTAAAATTAATTTGGGTATTAAATACGCAACGAAATTTTTAACTGGTTGCTCGGTTAATAAACGAAGCGGGTTTGGTAAATCCGGTTTTTTGGCGGATGTTACAGTTGCCTCACAGGACCTTTGGGGTTGGTCTGCTTACTTTGGCGTGGTAGGGTCATGCAATGATATAAATGTTTTTGAACAATCTTCGTTGTTAGAGGACTACATTTCTCGCAGAGCTCCAAAAGCGTCTTTTTACGCAAACAAAAACTACTACCCTCATGGATATTATTTGTGTGACGGAATTTATCCTAGGTATTCGATTGTCATGAAGACGTTTAGTGATCCTTTCGATGAAAAAAGAGCACATTTTAAAAAGGTTCAAGAGTCTTCACGGAAAGACAATAAGAGATGCTCTGGGGTTCTTAAACAACGATAGCAATATTTGAGACTTATCGTGCATGGACCAAGCAAAAAATGAGAGATGCTATGCACGCTTGTATAATCATGCACAACATGATTTTGAAAGACGAAGGAAAGGCGATATGCCAGAATTATGTACCGGAAGCCGTTCAGGAGGTGCATCCGCAAGCGTCAATGGAAGAAAGAGTGAATAATTCACGAGAATTGTGTTATGAACCCAACCATTCCGCGTTAACGGTTGATTTGGTACACCACGCATGGTCGGTTCGGTATATCCCACATCAGGGTGAAGAAGAAACGGAGGACGAGGAAGACGAAAATGACGAAATCGAAGACGAAAATCAATGCTTTTTATTTTTTTCCGTTTTTTATTATTTTAAGTATTTTTTTTGAAGTTTACCCCATTTTATTTTTAATATTGTAATTTAATGAAGTATTATTAGTTTTAATTTCAAAAAATTAATAATTGTGTAATGATAGGGCATTATCCCACTACGCCCCTTTTGTAAAAACGCCTAATAATGCCTCATTGCTGATTGGACTGTCACATGACGAAAAATGCCTAATATGGGGGCATTATTCACTAAACGACTACACATGCTCTAAAAAGTATACCATAAAACATAATATTTTGTAATATTTAATTAGTGTATAGTCTAGCTATATTAAAAAAAGTTAAGCATTTGTTATTACATATATGTAACATGAACAATGGGGGTTGGTCTGAAAAAAATATTTAAAATTGGGATGTTGAATTACCCTTAAAAGCTTTGAAAACAATAAGAAAACACAAGAATAATATTAATAACACGATCACGCGTCCCCTATTCAGAAGTTATATATTTACAAACTAGGGTTAATTACATGTATAATCGTTTGACAAACCTTACCAAAGATTAGTAAATGACAACACCCCTATTTCGATTTTTTTGTCATAGTGTGATCATTATTTTTTATCCAATAATTTATAAGGGTCATCTTGTAATAAGCTGGATTATTTTTTATCCAATAATTCACTCAAGCTGACCAAGGCAAGCGGAGTGGACCAAAATTGAAATTGTCTTAGTGTAGAGCTCAACTTTGACTAGAGTGTGTGCTGAATTTGTGCCATGGGGTGAATACCAAATTTGTGATCACTAAGTTGAATCATGATAGAAATTCACAACTTAAACATATATTTATATTGGGGTGTTTGACAAAGTAGTCAGAGGTTTAACTGAAAAGTGTCAAATAACATAAAATCAATGTTTTAAAAACCGGTTTTTAAATCATACTAGGTTGGGTTCTGAAATGCTTCAGCCAGTTGAACCAGGTTTTACCACACAGTTGAAGCGGGTTACTAGTTAACCATATAATTTTATAAAATACAAAATCATCTCAAAAAACAATCCAATCTCAAGTAGGATTTACGTAACTAATCTAGTTTATTTAAAAGCAACTATTTTATCGTAAAATATTAAGCATTGTAAGAGCATTTTTATTACTTGTAAACAATATTGCATTATACGAGGTAAATAACAGTTTTGACAACGATGAAATATTGGAATGGAAGGCACTAGGTTAATTACCGGAAATATTAATGGTCAATGTTACCTTAATATCGTATTTTATTTAAATTAAAAAAATCAAATCTTAAGATTATGCAAACCGGTTCAACGGTTTGAACTGGTAGAGCCGGATTTACCGTTGGTACATATGACATACCGTATTCTAGTTTTACCGGCCTTTATCGTATCAAACTTGTGTCCGATATCCGATTTAACCTGTATATCCTGCCGGTTTATACTGGTATTTAAAACATTTCATAAAGTTATAAAAACCAAACATTATTAGTTAAAGGGTATCTTGATTAATTAAGTTACTAAAAAGCTTAGCTTTTTTTTCTCTAAAAGTGATGTAGACTATTTTTTAAATAACATTAAAATAATATTTTAAACGTTCGCAATTTTTTTTTCGCATAGATATTCAACGTGACCGAACCTTCCATATTGACCAATAGATATTCAACGTTAGCTTACTTCTTCAAACAGATTTTCTTTTTTTTTAAGTGTGAATTATTCGTAAATGTCGGGAGGTCTAGCATACGTTGTCTTAATTGGGTCCGCGTTAGAGAGCCCACACGCACAATAAATCCCCAATTTAAATCATTCAATGAAAAACCCCTATCACCAAGACTCGAACTTGAGACCTTGAGGGGAAAACTCACCCGGGCCCACCATAGGTGGAACTTAAATACTCGTGGCCACCGCTAGAGCACTGGTGATAATTCTTGTTCAAACATATAAACACACGTCTCTCAATCGCCCCCTCATATTAATAAATAAAATATATTAATCTTTCTTTTATTAATTTTGTTATTATTAATAACATATTTAATAGTTTTAAGCTTTTATAAGATTTAAAATGTATTAAACCACAACCAAATTTTATAATTTCGACAAAAAAAATCGTCAAAAGAATAAGTTACATGTTTTTGTAAAACTAAATAATATAGGTTCTTTCTTGTTTAAGACTATGTAAGCAAACTTAATGATTAAGATCGAGACTCTTATGTAACGAAGAAACATAAATAATATTAAACTACTAGCAATAATCTGACCTCACACTTGAGGCTTTAATTAAATTTAGTTTGGTAGAAAAATTGTGAACCTCATATATGAAGTTTGATTAGCTATATTTTTTTAACGGTCAATTAAATAATCGGATAAGCATTCTAGGATGCCTTCAAACGAGCAAATGCATCCTCACATTCATAACGGTCAGAGTTGGATGCATACCCGAGCCACCAAACCACCAGTTTCGGAGAAAATCCGCCCGCCCTAAGGCCCACTGCGGTAAAACCCGGTTCGGCTCGGTTTCGAACTGGCAACCTCCAAAGAGGTCTAGTCCTAAACTTCATTGCCACCACCAATTTTCTTTAAAGTGATGCTATTGGGAGTTGAATTTCGGACCTCAAGGAAAGAAATCAAGTGACTAACCACTAGACCAACTTGTCAGGAATTGATTAGCTATATTGACTCTCTTAAGTTAAGTTAAGTGAGCGAAAGTTGAATTTAGTCGGGCTCAAGGTCGACTCATATCATTTACACTCATCTTAGACAGAAGCGAGCGTAAAGTTTGGCCAAAAAACTCTTGCTTTAAGCTCTCCAAAAGTCATAACTGCATATTTCATAGTGCATATTGTATAGCTTCATTGCCTAGAACTGAAAAGCAACGTATCATAGAACTATGTTGAATCGCATAGAAGCAGTTTTCCATTGGCGGCAAACGCATTTGCTAATTGACACCAGTTAAGTCGTAAAATAACTTAACTTCATCGATTATGCAACTAGTCAACAAAGTTAATTTGATTGATTAAATTTATTTGTATTTTGACGGATTATGTTGTTTGTTAAAATGTCTCAAATCTATATTTTGTTGGGAATTAAGGTGACTCATTGTTGTTAGTGGAATTCACCTTATTCATCATGTCACATTCATGTCATCGTAACTTTTTATGGCAAAAAATGACAAAAGTGAAGGACTAAAATGGTAGAAAAAAACTATTTGGAATAAAATGACACAAAAAAAAACTATTTGGACTAAAGTAACAATACATGGGACTAGAACGCCAAGTCACTCTTATTTATAAGTAAATATTAATATATGGGTAATGGTATTAAAATATTTTACCGACTAATTATATTACAAGTTTCGATTTTGGATGTTGCACATCGATTAGGCTATATCCAGATTCTCTAGTCAAAGATGTTTGTAGGGGCGGACCTAGGTAGAGCCTTAGATGGGGGCGCACCGCTTGAAAAAAAAAATTAGTGTATTTTATAGGGGAAATCCTGATCGCACCCCTAAAAAATTTGGTTAAACCCCTCATTTGCACCACTTGAATATATATATATGAGTCCGCCAATGGATGTTTGTGTTAAGATATATAAGTTTATAGACAACAGGGTGCAAGAACTAATTGCAATTATGAATGTAAACGTAACAAATGTAAATAAGTTGAGCCGAGTCCTAGCTTGTTTAAGTATAAGTTTGGCTTGTTTATGCATAAGTTTGGCTTGTTTAGCACTCTAATTATAAAGTTCGAGTTCACACAAGATTAATTTTTCAAGCTCCATTTGTTAATTGTTTACTAATTAATTTCTATACATTTATAAGTATTTTGATACATATCACAAAGTTATGATTATCATAACTTAATATATAATATTAATATAATAATTGCTAGATAAAATATACATTAATTTCTATACATTTATAAGTATTATATATTATATTATATTATATAACGCTACAACTGCAAGTGTGCTCTACAGTAGCAGCCAGGTAAGTTTTTTTCCTTTTTTTTTTCTTTTAATTCTTTTTTTTTTACTTTTACTTTATATAATGCTACAACTGCAAGTGTGGTCTACAGTAGCAGCTAGGTAAGTTTTTTTTTTTTTTTTTTTTTTGTCTTTTAGTGTCTTTTGTTTTTACTTTTACTTTTACTTTTATCCTTTAACATTTAGTCTTCACATTTATAATCCCTCAACTTTGTATTTTTTTATGTATGTGTTTGTTGATCTAGGTTTCAACGTAACTTTTGTTCAAAAACGAGTTGGCACAAATATAATACATTTTTATTAGACGATATAAGTTGGAGTTACTTTACGTTTCGACGTTGCCGCAACGCGCGGGCAACTCCCCATTGGTCACTTTTCTTAAGTTTTTTTTTCCTTTTATCTTTTAGTAACTTTTTGTTTATTTTAGGATTAACCCTTCAACATTTAGTGTTGCCACTTACAACCCTTCAACTTTCTAAAAACTCTATAATCATGCTTATATATTTGTACGTCTCAGTATAAATTCAAGTATATTAAGGTTTTTTTTTGTCTTTTAGTAAGTTTTTGTTAAAGCCTTTACCCTTCAACATTTAATATTGACAGTTACAACCCTTCAACTTTCTAAAAAAAATATAATGATTTTTACATCCTTATATTTTGAAACATGTCGTATAAATTCAACTTCATTACGTTTCTTTGAAAATAGTTAGACTCAGATAAATAATATGTTTTTTTTGCTTTTTTTGTGCGTTTTCTATTGATCTACGTTTTGGCATAAATTTTGTTTTACAAATTTGATTTACTTTACGTTTCGGCCCCACCGCAATGCATCGTGTCATTGTTAACTTAAAAACATAGATTTTTACTTAATATTTGTACGTGTCGGTATAAGGTAAGGTTGATTTTCGATGTAAATTTCTTTCGCAAATAAGTCGGGCCATATATAATACGTTTCCGTGTTTATTTTCATATACATATTTAGTTTATCTACGTTTGACGCCCCATTTGCGGTATGCGCATATAATGTTTATATGTGTGGGCCCTTGGGGGGTAAAAGTGAAAGCGCACTAATTTTAACGTTATTTTACTAATTTCATGAAAATAACGTTAAAAAGCGGGGACGGTTGGTTAATCATGCATCATGTGGCCGCGTTGATAGCCGAAAGACAAGGGTGTACATGCACTAATCGGCTTTTGTCCCAATTGCTAATTGTTATGTTCCTTATGTACAAGGCTTGATGCAAAACTACTATCGAGCCGGGGTCTCACTGGAAGCAGCCTCTCTATTCCTACGGGGTAGAGGTAAGACTGTCTACATCTTACCCTCCTCAGACCCTACCTTAGCTTTGCTATAGGTGAGATTCACTGAGTATGATGATGATGATGAGTTTATCTACGTTTGGACGTAACTTTTGTTCAGAAACGATTTAGATATTTACTGCACAAATCTAAGTTACTTTACATTTTGACCCCTCATAACTTAATATATAATAATAAAATAATAATTGCTAGATAAAATATACATTATATTAGATACAAGTATCTAAATGATAGGCTTGTGAGTACACTCCAGCTCAATAATTGAAGTCTGGGCTCGAACTCAGGCGCGTTAATTAAACAAGGTAATTTTTTAGGGTAAGCTCAGGCTCAGACTCGAGCTCATTAGAGCTCGACTTAGTTTAATTATTTAGCAAGCTGATATTGAGTAGCTCGCAAGCGACATGATTTGCTTACACCTTAATTGCAACAAGTCTTACATTCAGGCAATCTTTTTGCTACATAAGACTCGAATCCCTAAATTTGTAAAATCAAAACCTTCATGTAGAAAAAAAGAGTAGACTAACTAGTAACTTCAACATTTTATGAAACGCTCCCGATTTAATATTTGCTTAAGCTTCTAAACCGCTAGCCTTGTTAAAAGTTATCATAAACCTACCTCTCACAAATCTGGAACATGTCGACATCATTTAGTTTCTTGCTTGCCGTTATATAATTAAAAACTAGTTTCATGCTTCAAATTCAGTGAACTTGAAAATTCCCATCAATTCAAACAAGTCCTTTTCCATTTTTTTATTATCATTTTCAGCAATTTCTTAATAAGTTGCCATATTTTGTTTTCCTTCTCATGTTGTCCTTTATCATAAGTTTTTGGTCATTTAGTTTATAAAATAATAGAGGTGAGAAACTGACGATGACAATACATGCAAAAGATCCGTGTCATTTAATAATGTGTGTACATTATTAGTATAAAGTATTAACAAACGTGATGAAAAGGAACTTGCGTAACAACTTAAATGATAAAATAGTCCCACCTTTATACATTTAAATAACTTAAAGGTACCTGATTTTAAATAAAATTTGTGTTATTACTATTATTATTAGTATATATATAGCTCTTCTTATTGTTGTTGGTTATTAATATTATTATTAGGTTGAAGGGTGTGGAAGTGGAGTGGCGTCTCTAGTACCGGAAGAAACACCGCCCTTAACTGATGTGGCACATCAGGACGAAGAAGGTGGGATGGATAGTGAGAAGGCTCTCCTAAATTGGAGGAGCGGGAATACCTATCCCACCTTCTATAGCTTCTCCACTTTCAGGACTAACAAAATGACACCTTCTGGATTTACTGCTATACAATACAACTATAAAAATAACTAATTGTTATTGTTACTTTTTAAGTACTTGACAACGAAAGTAAAACTTGTTATTAACCACATCGATAATATGTGTTATACTATTATCATTGATAAATGAGTTATAGTTTAGATTATTAAAATTAATTTGCTGAGCAATGTAGTATTATAAAGGGAAAAGTACCAATCTAGCCAAGAATTTGGTCAATTTACCAATCTAGCCACCTCATGAGTCCTTGGAATGCCACTCAAGCATAGGATGAGTCCTTGGGGCCCTCTAAACTTGAAAGACCCATCCCATGCGTCCGCGGACTCATGGGATGAGTCTTTCGAGCATGGGATGAGTCTGCGGACTCATCCCATGCGTCCGCAGACTCATCCCACACATGAAAGACTCATCCCATGCCACGTGTCTATTTTTTATTGGGTTTCGCTCCAAGGACTCATCCCATGCTTGAGTGGCCTTCCAAGGACTCATGAGGTGGCTAGATTGGTAAATTGACCAAATTCTTGGCTATATTGGTAATTTTCCCTATTATAAAACCATTTTATGTGAACAAAAAATATAAGTATGAATAGTAAACATGTATGTGAATGAAGGGTACATTATTTGGAGACGCACATTATATGTAGTTAGGCAGGTGGGTGTGGGGCCGTCCCCGGGTCGGCTTGGCCTGTCGCGGACCGGCAACATCCCCCTCCCCCCTCCCGTCGCCTCACCACCGCATGTGACGAGCCTTCTTTTGCTAAGATCATGTCGTTATACAATGGCTAGTTTATATAAAAAAACTTTATTATATAAACTAATCGAAAACAAGAAAACAATGTCTTCTTCATCTTCGTGGTGTTCGTCATCTTCCGGTGAACCCGTACAGTTTTTTGTAAACGTTGTAATGCAGACGGCACAGATGATCATTGTGGAGGAAGAAGAGGAAGAAACCACGTCACAACCACGAACTAGGAAAGTGGTCATAAACAGAGACCGAGAAGGTTAGTTTATATTTGTATTTATAGATTTTATATCACTATTATATTTTGTATTAATAATTATTTTTACTGTAACTTATTATCTCGTCATTATGTTTATTTTTGTAACTTAGGTATAGGTGCCCATGATAGATTGGTGGCCGATTACTTTGCCGACGAACCCTTGTACACTAACGCGATGTTTAGACGTCGGTTTCGAATGAATGGTCGACTGTTCTTACGTATAGCCGATGACGTGTCAAGTTTTGACCCCCTTTTTTACATCATGATTCGATGCTAAAGGCAAAAGGGAATTCACCACCTTACGAAAGACACAATCAAAGAAGGGATAACATATGAACATGTTATTGCTCCATCTCAACTTTCAACTGCCACCGATAATAAAGAATTTTTTGTATTTTGATTTGTTTAATTGTATGATAAAAAAATTCTGATGGAAATTGGGGTCTCAATAAAGCAACTAAGACCAAATAATATAGCTAACATGTAAAAATATCAGAGTGTAATTATTAATTATAAGTTAGAATATCAAAAAATTATCATATTTATTAAAGTGCATAAGCTATATACATATTGATGTTGTAACTACCCGTACGTCATCATAAACTAGAGTGGATTTTAAGTGGGACTAAAGTAAAAATGCCATATTAATGATGAGATCCAATAACACCAAGGCATTCAAAAATTTGATCGGACCCATTGTGATTGAGTCCTTTGCTAAAGTTACCTAAGTTTTCAACGAGCCATCATGATCGGACTCATTGCGATTGAGTCCTTTGCTCAAGCCAAACTTGTCAACGAGCCATCATGTGTAGATAAGACACGAGGTTCGTGGATGATTATGACCCATTGGCCATTTCTCTAAGTGGTCGGGCGGCCATAATATATCATTATTGTTAAATCTAAAAGGTAAGTTTGTTTTCTAATTAGTTGTGTTAAGACACATGCCAAACACTATATGTCATCTTTCAAGATTCGAATATTCTGTTATTCATGTTTTAAGGATGTTAAATGGGTTGTATTCGGGTTGATTAGCAAACCCAACATAAACATTTAAACTCACAACACCAAACATGACTTGTGTATTTGCATGTTGAAAAAAACACGCCTCGTTTACTCCCGAACTTTTTTATCTGTCTTTTGCGTGTTACCACTCTAAGGTCATAAACTTATAAAAACATACATGCTTTTAAAACATCTGCCTTTATATTAGAGAATCTCAGACTTCAACTTAAGTTCAACATAAATTAAAGATTAAAAAGATGATACTGACAGGTTTAATATGTCTTTTAAACCACTCATTCCTCATGTTAAGGATGATAAAGCATCTCTTGGTTAACATGTTAACTTATGTAAAAAAAAAAGAAATTAATGCTATTTATTATCAACTAGTAGTATTAAGTCCCCCCGCGTTGCAGCGGGGGCGTAAAACCGTGAAAAATAGCATTAACGTCACACCACCACCAGCGACCACTAACATTGAATTTGCGGCGTGTTAATGTGGAGAAATTAGACTGAAACGTAAAATATAGAAAATAACAATTAAGTCGATTTAGGAACCGCACATTGCGACAAAACCTATCAAACATGAAAAAAAATAGACGATGTAAAAACGTTGAACCACACACGCACCGTTGCACCATTTAACTCGCAAAATTTAAAGCGTAGTGTAAAAACAGACGTAAAAATGTTGAACCACACACGTACGTTATGCCGTGTTAACTCGTAAAATTTAGAATGAAACGTAATACGAAAGTTTTGAGGAGTATATAAAGTATAAGAGACCAAAGTTGAAAGTAAAAAAGTTGTGATGTTAAATTGAAAAATATGAAAACTTTTGGTTGAAAGTAAAAAAAATCAAAGAGTTATGGGCTAAAGTGTAATGTCCAATTTTTTTGAAAACCTCCCAAAGCAAAGGGTACAACACTTCTATGCACTAACATGATGCTAATTTATAATATGTAAATATTTATTTTAGCTAAGAAGTTAATGAAATTGTATTTTTTTTAGTGGCCAACAAATAATCCCGAGCACTCTCGGGGCACCCACTTAACAAACGGAGTACTCCGAGATTAACCCGACTCGTCCATCACCAATTCCAGGGAAAACCCGATAACCCACCCGCTTGTAGGCAAGACGGTAAAATTACCAGTAAAACCTGGTTGGCTCAAGGATCAAACTCAGGTTTTCCTGGGTCTCCTATCACTGACCACTAATGTCTCACTCCCTTTTTGCACAAATGGGAATTGAACTTGAGTTTTAAAAAAAAAACTCAAGTTCTCCTACCACTTGAGCTAGAGGTCATTGGCTAATGAAATGGTACTATTATTATTTATTTTGTGTTTAATTTAAATATTTAATATTAAAATAATTAAAAGAAATGATGGATGAGGTAGAGTTAACAAGGTTAAACCATATCCATAGAATGAGATGGAGTAAAAGAGGAAAAACGGGTGATATGATGCTTATATGGAGTTAAAAAGGGTTAAGGTATACCTCATGAATTATATGAATTTTTTAAATCTTATATAAGTAATATTAATATACACATAGACAATATTCAAATCATGAACTGATTCGAAAATTTTAACATATATAAAATCATTATTTTATAAATAACCAATATATGTATTAATCTAGATGGACTACAAAAGATATAATCATAAACTAAGATTGAAGGGTGTGGTTTAGCGTCACTCCACCACCTCAGCCTTTATAGCGTTCGGGGAGCCATCTACCACATCGTCGACACCAAAGAGGGGGCGCCGCCCTTCCTATGCCAGCACAGTAACAAGCAAAAATTGAATTGTTCGAGGTATGTTGGTCAAATATGACCGTTGGGAACTGGTGCGCGTAAAGCCTGTTATGAAATTATTAATATTTTGAGCCTATTTTACGCGCTAGTCAAGTTTTAAATTTATAAAACACGATATTTAACTAACATTAAACACACACTTGTGCAAGTGCACTGTGCACCCATCGTGAGCGTAGTATAGTGTTGGTAAAATACCGAGATCGTCCAAGGACACAAGAACTTTTAATACCGGTTTAGCGTCAACGTCTAATCGATCCAAATTTTTGATAAAAGATTTTTAAAGCATAAAATTAAATCTCAGATAAATAAAATACAAATACAAATAGACAAGATAGAATCACTTGGATCCAACTTCTCCTTTATATATCCTTTAATAGTTTTCACACTTTCAGAATTTATAAGAGATTATCTTAGTTATAGTGGTAGGCCTCTCTTTTGAAGGTGACGTTACCCTCAACCCAGTGGTTTGAGTCAGCATGGATACAATCCCAAAGGGTCGGAATACTGGAAGATAATTAAATAAGTTATTAATGCGAAAAGTGGTAGGCACCTCTTTTGAAGGTGACGTTACCATCGGCTAAGTGGTTTGAGTCGGTAAGGAGGTAATCCCAAGAAGCCGGTTTAATGTTTTAATAGTAATTTACATATGAGGGGTTCAAACTATTCGCACCCCGCCATCCAATACCTTTGGGGTATTGAAGGAGGTCCTAGTAAGCTTGAACCAAGTCCTCGCAGGATCTATACACTGAACAAGACAAGAACTTTACCAAACCACCATTCTAACCCCCTTCCAAGTGGTTAACGTGCTTTATATAGACCGTAAAGACATGAATGAGCAAATCAATGATATCATGAAGAAATGGTTAGGAAAATTCACTTTCAACATAAGAAATTAGTTATTAAAGTCATTAATACATACCCAGTTAAAAAGTGCCGAAAGATTAAAAACTAAAAGTAATACATAAAAGATTAGTCTTCACCAAGTGATGTAAGGAATTTAGCCAAACATGGCCTTTGTTTGACAAGAACCCTTACTATCAATCTTGGATCCCGAGACTACTACACACTCTAGATGATAGATGGATGATGGTGGTGGTGGTGGTTGTTGGTGTTGTAGTGGTGGTGAAGTGGTGGCAAAGTGAGAGAGAAGTGGTTTGCCAAAGGATGCCTTTGAAGTGAACCAAGCACCCCTATTTATAGTCTAAACAGTAGCCCGGCCACGGCCTTGTGGCGGCGGGCACGACTCGTGGCCATCATCTTCTCTTCCTTCATTAATTGCAGTTGTCAGCAGAGGGCCCCACTCGACCCCGTGTCTCCTGGGCACGGTCACGTGGTCAACTCTTCGTTGTACTATCAAGATTCTGCGAATCTTAGAGTTGACCACGCACCATGTTAGTCTGGGCACGGCCCCATGGTGAGCGTAGAAGCTTTTGCAGGTTTTGTCTTCAAGTGTAATGGTTGACCACGCCCCATGCCTGGCTGGGCACGGCTCCGTGGTGGGCGTAGAAGCTTTTGCAGGTTTTGTCTTCAAGTGTAATGGCTGACCATGCCCCTTGCCTGGTTGGGCACGGCCCCGTGGTCAGCTTTTGTCTCTTGTTTTTGTTTTTGGGGGGTGTTGCTGAGGGGTCGGGCATGGTACGTTATTTCTTCTTTGTGTATTTATGTTGGTTTTGGCTGCTTATTTGCTTCTTTTGTTCGTTTGAGCTCATTTTATCCTGAAAATACAAAAGTAACAAATAAACGTGTTTTTTTCAACATTAGTACTAAAAAGGGTTAGTTTTATGCCTCATCTGATGTAATTTATATGTTACATTTTGCACACATCAGCAACGATCTACATTATAAAACAATATTAATTCTAATATATATACAAACCTATCACAAACTAAAACACACACCAATCACAATCTAAAACACCCATCAATCACAAAAAATAAACAGATAAATTTTGTCCAATCATTTTTAAAAATGTCATCTGATTCGCCAGCTCTTCATCTGATAGTGTGCTTGACGATTTGCTTATCGCAGTGACGCAGGAGGCGATTAATTGTTTGTGAGAAAAAGCTCAATCGTCTACATCGCGTACCAGACAGGTACCTCTTGAACAAGATCGGTTAGGTGCTCATGAACGTTTAATGCACAACCATTTTTGTGAAAATCCGTTGTACGATGATGCACAATTTAGGCGTCGGTTTCGTATGAGTCGCCGTCTTTTCTTAAGAATTTCATATGATCTTGCGGCTGAATTCCCTTTTTTCACACAAAGAGAAAGTGCTAGTCGCAAAATTGGTTTCTCTGGAATACAAAAGTGTACTGTCGCAATTAGGCAACTAGCGTACGGCACAGCGAGTCATGCGTGGGTAGGGCTGTTCAAATTGCTCGACGCTCAAGACTCGTTCGATGCTAGATCGAAAAATGTTCGAAATTTGCTCATTCGATTAAGCTCGGTTGAAAAATACACTCGCTTCGGATCGGTTCGGTTTGAAACGAACTGAGCATGAGCAAAGGTCTGCTCAATTCAGTTCGACTCGGTTGGCTCAAATTACTCTTTAATATATATATATATATATATATATATATATATATATATATATATTATTAAAATAACTAGAGACGCACATTGGTAATGTTTGGTCCAAAATCCAACTAGAGCTCATTTAATTATAGAATTGAAAACCGGTCCATTACCCAATAATCAAGAGTAATTGAGTCAAAATGTCAAAACACTGAAATGTGAAGTGTCGATCGATACTCAAGTGTCAACCCGTCATTCAATTTAGAAGTACAAAATCCTAGTTACAACCATCATAATTCGAATTCATTGTCGCCAAGATGCCAACTCTTTAAGGTTTTGCTTCAATCGATTCATTCGATTTCAAACTTCTCATAGATCAAAGGTCTGCTTCAATTGGTCGATGATTCATCTTTCCGCTTAGATGATCGCGGTGGAACCCGTTAAGTGTTTTTTCTATTCCTTGTTACTTAGTAAATTTATACTTGTGTTCTAATTGGGCGAAACCTTAGGGACGTAAACTGCACTTTACTCTAAAAAAAATAACCCCATCATCACTTTTCTATTTGTTATGTGATGCTCAATATTCGCTCGACGTTAATACTCGGATCGAAAGGCGCTCGTTCGACTTTGACTCGGTTGAAAAAAAGCTCGGTTCGATTCAGTTCAGTTTGTAAACAAACCGAGCACGAGCAAAGATCCGATCGGTTCGGGTCGGCTCGTGAACAACCCTATGCGTGGGATGAATATTCAAGGATGTCGGACAGAAGTTGTTGTGATTGTCTTGAAAATTTTTGTGAAGATATTTTTATTATTTTATTATTATTTATAGTCTAATAACACTATTATATTAGGTGTTAACTTTCTTTACAGGAGACGATATTTAAGAATGCCAACCGCTGCCGACGTTCCACTTTTATATGAGGCCCATCAGTAGATTCACAGGTTTCCTAGGATGTTGGGTAGTCTTGATTTCACGCACTGGGAGTGGGCGACATGTCCAAACGCTTGGAAAGGGCAGCACCATCGTGCTTTCCACGCTGGTCCTACCATAATATTACAAGCTGTCGCATCTCAAGATTTATGGATCTTGCATGCGTACTTTGGCATGGCCGGTGTGAACAATGATATCATAGTTTTACAATCTTCGAATCTTTTAGACGATATCATAGATGGTGTTGCACCAGATACTTCATTCTATGCAAACGACGTGGAGTATAAGTATGGATACTATCTCACATACAGTATTTATCCGGAGTGGGCGACGTTTGTGAAAACTCTTTCGTGTCCAGATGACGAGAAAAGAATGTATTACAAGAAGAAACAATAGTCAGCAAGAAAAGATATCGAGCGGGCTTTCGGTGTGTTAAAAAAGAGATGGTCTATCATTGTCCAACCATCGAGAATACTTGAAAAAAGTAAAATGAGAAACGTCACGTTTACGTGCATCATCTTACATAACATGATATTGGAGGACTCGGGCAAAGCGTTTTGTGGATAAAGTTATGATGAAAGCAACCAACCGACGCACCCACTATTCACATACGCTGAAAAACAAGTTATCCGAACGAGGATACATGACAGGGAAACTCACTATAACCTTCGAGCTGATCTTACCGAGCACATATGGTTTTATCGTCACATAGTTTTACCGAGCACCTACGACGAAGACAAAGAGTGATTTTTTTAGTAACATGGTTTTTTTTTAAATTTAAATTATGACATATTTTTTTATTTAAATTATGAGTTTTTTTATTTAAATTATGAGTTTTAAATTAATATATCAAAATTAAATAATGTTTTAATTTAAATAAAAATAATAATTAAGTAATAATGATTGGAGCTTTAAACCATTGCATACAAGTTAAAGGAATGTACTTTAAAGCTCCTATATGACGTGGCGATAAGATAACATGATAAAGCCCATAAAGGCTTTATAACACACCATATAGCCTAAGAGTATACAACTAAAAAGAAAATTAAGTTAAGTTTGAAAATTTGTGAGTTTTAATAGAGTAACTAAATAACTAAAATAAAATATTAGAATATATTTTGAATGACTCCAATTTTATAGTTTGTTAATAAAGAATAACTGAATGATTTCAAACAAGAGAACTAAGACTTATATATAACCAAATTTATCAAAATAAACATTTACTAATTATCTTCCTTCCAACTGCAAGCATTTCAAAATACGCATATAAATAAGCTAAGATTTTAACACTTTGGGTTCATTTTTCATGGATTGTAATGGAATTGGAATGAAAATTCGCACAGAAATTGAAATTTGATATATAATTTAGGTGTGTTTGTTTTGCAAAATGGAATGAAATTTGAATGAAATTAGAATGTAGATTCTCTTACTTATGTTGTTATTCAATTCCAATTCATTTTCTTCTTGAAACCAACAAAATAAGAAATGAAATCAGCATTCCAATTCTCTCAAGATTCCATCTGTTAAACGAACCCTACCTTATATTTTTTTTTAAAGGAATTGGAATTCTTACAAAGAATTGAAATTTGTAGAATTGGAATTAATTTCGATGAAAATTTGTACTATATTTGGTTCATAAGTTTGTAAATGAAATCGTATTTGTTACCTTCATATATATTTTTTAAAAACCTACCTCTTCATCTCTTCATCTCCAATTCATCCCCATCCCGTAATCATACTTCTCTCTCACAATTTTCATTTTCACACTCCCCATGTTCAGTTTTGACTTTTTTGGCAAATTCATTTCAGTGAATATTTTGATTTACCATCAACAAACAAACTTTGTGTAAAAGAAGATGGTTGCTTAAAAAATTAATAATAAATTTGAATTGTTAAACATAATGTTTAAGATAAATGTTGATGTGATGTTAGATTTTTTTTTATATTTAAAGCACACCTGTAGTGGAGGGGTTTTGGGCGTTTTCCCCTAAAAAACGCTCATCCACGCCATCATAACTATCTCCCTAGGCATTTTTTTGCAATATTTTTGTTGGGCGTTTCATTTAAAACGGCTGATTAGGGTTATAAACGAGCGAGCCGAACCGAACCAGGGTTGGCTCAGGCTCGGCTAGTTTAAAAATCGAATCGAGCCTAGCCGGCTCGTTTAAAACCGAGCTGAGCTTTTTTCGAACTTTTTTCGAGCGAACTTCGAGCGAGCCTCGAGCCACATGCTTTTTAAAAAAATAGTAATTTGGGCAAACTATAAAACGAATAAGAAAAGATTTATTGTTACTTACTTTAATCTATATCTTTTAAATCAACATTAATAATTAAAACTATAGTTTAACAATCTATTTCTTTCGATAAAAAATAATCATATTACTAATTAAACAACATAGCTTAGATATATCAGAATATATGCATATAAACACACATTCACAGACATAATTTGGGGTTTAGTTTAAACGTGCCAAACGAGCGAGCCAACAGGCCAACTAATGAGCGAGCCACGAACCTAACCTACCTTGGCTCAGGCTCGGCTCGTTTACAAAACGAACCGAGCCGAGCCAGCTCGTTTAAAACCGAGCTGATTTCGAGCCAAGCTTTTTTCAAACGAACTTCGAGTGAACCTCGAGCCACGGGCTTTATAAACAGCCCTATGGCTGATGAATAAAACCTTAATTGAAGTGGCCAATAGGAAATTAGAAAACAGATATTGGTAATGAGGGTTATAAGACCACCCGTAGTCGCCGTTATCCAGCGTTTCCCCCACTCAAACACGCCCAAAAACGCCTCACCCCCACCCCTGTCTCCCCCCCCCCCCCGCGTGTTTTGAATCACGCTTAAATGACACAACTTTTGATTTTTTGACCGCTGGCAAACGGTAACAATAATATATTTTTGTAATTCCCATTTAAACCTATAAATTCCCCACTTTTCACCCAACTTAATATAAAAAAAATCCCACTTTCTATCTTCTTTTCTCTCTAGTGCTTCCAAGTTTTATAAACTTATTATCCATTATGCATCCATTCCGACCCTCATTTGGTCTACAGTCAAGACCCGGAAACCCAAATACCACCCAATCGCAACAAAACTTTAACTTTCATAACATGGACCCGAATGTGTTTTCCTACGCGGCTTACTTGCGCGGCTCTAGTCACTTCCTTCCAACTCCTTATGGCTCTACCGCACCGGGCGGTTCACAACCACCGCAAGAACAAGCCGAACCCAAGGTGGATACGCTGCCGGAGACGCAACCCGAACCCGAACGCGAGACATCTAAACGCGGTAAAAGGTCGCATAAAAAAGGACCTGCACGTTCCTCGCCGTAAGCATAGTTGCGTTGTTTGGACGATGGACGAGGAATACGTGTTGGCTCGGGCGTGGCACGACGTTTCGGAGGACCCCGAAGTTGGTATGTGTTATAAAACTATCACTTTTTAAATAACATCTATCTTTTATTATTTTTAACTTATCACATTTTTTTATAATTTTTGTAGCAAACTTTCTAACCGTTGTCTAGAATTTTGGAACAGAATTCGTGAGCTTTTTTTTAAGTGTGATGGGAAAAGGTGAATATCGTGACAAGGATTCCGTATCTAGCAAATGGACCGATATCAACAAAAAATGTCACCAATTCCAAGAAGTTTACCAACGAGCGAAAGATAATAGGACGAGTGGTGAAGGTGACGTCAGTGTTTTAACGAGGGCGATGTAAGAATACTACCTAATTAGAGGCGTTTTCACGTACCTTAAATGTTGGGAGCTTCTTAGAAAAAGTCCAAAGTGGGCTAACGTACTGGCCAATTTTTTTTTATCTCGCACAGGTCCAAATTTTTTTTTTAATGATTTTCGAAGACGGACCTGGTTAGACCACTGCATCGGGTAAACTGTTTAGTTGAATGCCACTACACCCGATAAAGTCAAAAAAGCATCCAACCATTGACCCTAACCATCACCGCATGGACGCAAGCAAGTACTTCACGTGTGTGAGTCCGAGGAGTGCCCTTACCAAGATTTCGCTCGGTGTGTAACGCAACTCCTATCTCCACATCACATCTTTGTCATGATACGGATCTATCTTTGATGGCGTGAGCAGGCTACAAGTGTAAAACATTACACAAATATGAGTTCTGAACGGACAATGATGATTTCAAAACGCCAATCCAGATATGCTTTTATCAAATGAAAGAGCTCAAAATACTGACGTTGATTTCACCAAACAGATTGAGTACTTAGAAATGCATACTAAGGAACCAATTTAGATTAAAGAGTTCATTCCTACCGCTAATAGAAAACGGGCATTTAAGATAACGATTTTAAATTGCATCCCAAGTCCAAACACACCGACAAGACTTCTTGTCCTAGTGATACTAGGTGTTTATCCCCGTTAAAGTGGTGCAGTTTCAAATCTCATAAAGTAAATAATAGATGAATTTTAGTAGTATATGTATTTTAAATGTTAAAAAAATAGAATAAATTAAAATGTAAAAGAAGGGGGCCTTGGCCGGTGTGTCAGGCAAGGGATTGTGAATAGAAAAGACGTGATGAAATTGGTTCCTTAGTATTTTCTTAATTTTAAGAATAGTAGGTTTAAATACGTGCATGTAATAAGGAACTTCTTTAATTAAAAGGTTTTCATCGCATATTTCTTGTTGTTCTTAGCATATTTAACAGCTCCTGAATAAATATTGTTATTGGAAAATATCAATTATCCTTCATTGCCTTGACTTGAGATTCCCTGTATCTTAGTTAATATTTCATACATTCCATATTTTGTTTTCATCAATCTCACAAAGTTTTCATAATTTAAATTTATCATTTTGTAATAAAATTTTAATTGATCGTTATTTTATTTATATTTTTCTAAATTTAAAAGTTGTGATTCTTATTTTCCTTTTTTGCCTTTTATGATCACACATAATTAAAATTACAAAATAAAACCATGTTTTACTAATTCAATTTGTTTAATACACAAGATTCTAATTAGTTTTGTTATAAATTCAAAAACACTAAATAATTATAATAATTAATAAATAAATAGGGATAAAATATCACAAGGACTTTAATTTGTTCCGTTGATATCATATTACTATATATATACAATTTAGGTAGCATCTGAGGAACACATCTGAGGAACAGTAGGTTTTTTTTTGTCTTTAATTAAGTATTTTTAATTCACTTTTAATCCTTTGGGTATATATTTAACTTTTAACCATTTAACTTTTGATTCTTTTGTGGTTAAAGTTAAATTTTTCGGTATAAATTCGAGTTCTTTTACGTTTACGTCATGTTACGGTATAAGTTTGGTTTTTTCTTCGCATCACGTGACGGTAAAAATTTGCGTTTTTGTTTTATGTTTTTCCGGTTTTGGTCGTCATTTGTTTAAACTTGACACAGTTTTACGACCCGCATACCCGCAACGCAGGAGTTACACACTAGTTTCAAATATTTATCGTTTCCAAAAATTTGGTTAACATGTTGACAAGTCATATAGTATGACAAACAAACGTGCTCGATAAAATTCACACTTATAATAAAGATATTGATAGTGTGTGGGCTAAATAACAAACAAATATTGATAGTGTATGGGCTAAATAACAAACACTCATAATAGAGATATCGATAGGGTATACAAAGGATAATATATCATTACTTTATAAGTATTGCTACTGGTAAACAATTAAATATATGCATTATTTCAGTTTGATTAGTAAAGGTATAAAGGATATGATAAATTCTTAAATTTGGGGATAATCACATAAATAATAACACAATGATGTGAATAAATAAATAACGTAATAATAAATATACATAATAGAACATGTTATGAAATGAAAGAAAGAAAAGAAATGAAAATGAAGTGTGAACAAGACAACAACATTAGAAGACAATCTCCTGTTCATTCTTCCTTGCACCACAACATGTCTATGGCTAGACAGCTAGTTGCGGCCCCTCCCAATCCAGCACAATATCAAGACTGCACAGTGGTACGCAAGTTTGTAAACGAGCCGAGCTCGGCTTGGCTCGGCTCGTTTATTTTGTCAAGCTGAGAAATCATGCTCGACCTTGGCTTGTAAAAAGCTCGAGCTAGCTCGTGACTCGTCGAGACGGCTCATTAGTTTTTTTTTTAAATATTTTTACATATAATGATAATAGAATAGACGATAAAATATTTTTTTTCGCATACACATTAGTATTGTTCTTGTTTTTTATAACATTTTTTAAAGACAGAGGGAGTTTCAAAATAATAGATGTATCATATTTGTATTTTATCAATATTTATATGCTAATAATAGATATGTCATATTTGTATTTTATCAATATTTTATATGCTATTATTGTTGTTATTATATATTATAAAACTCGAGGTTAATATTTTATATGCTATTATTGTTTTTATTATATAAGCCAAATATTGAGTAAGCCACGAGCCGAGCTAACCCTATCTTAGGCTTGGCTCGTTTACAAACAAGTTTTTTTCAAGCGAGTCACTAGCCACTTGTTTTTTTGAACAACCATAGGTGTAAGCCCGTACGTCACCAACAATTACCACCACCTTAAATGACCTAAAAGAACAGCTAAACTCATTTCCGACAATGGAGCTTTGGTTTTGGTTGTGGTTTTAGGGACCCCGGTGAATATATATATATATTATATAGTGGTTTTGTGAACTTCTAATTGGGTATTTCCCCCGACTAGACCTCATATCTCGAGTTAAAGCTAGGGGTGACAATTTCTAACACAACGACACATGACTTATAGGGTTTGAATAAAAAAAATCTCTAAGTAAATCTTCCTTTGTGTTCTAGTGTGTTTTATTTGCCTTATAAACCATTACAAAATGTCACACGTCCATTAGTTCCTTGTGTCTCTTACACCAATGTGGTCGTGTATAATTAAGTGTACATGTTAAAGAGGGATGACAATGGTTATATTACTCTTCATAAAGCGAGACTCGTTACAATAGGCTTTCATCAAAAAGTATTGAGAATCGGCTTTCATGAAACATTTAGTCACTTGGTCATTCAACTTGTGTCTCTTACATCATGTTTTCTTCTTCGTGCTAATGCCTTTTTGGAGGTCTTATTAGACGTTGATTGGGTTGAATGACTTGATGATCAACGATGCACTTGTAGATTATACCTTGCTTTAGCTCATAAGCAACAAACCGTGTAACGTATCTCTCTTAAGTTTTGAGTACAAAGCTCTCGCTGACATGGCTTACTTAGAATTATGCACTTCCTCGTTAGCTAAATGTGTTGGCATATTAACCAAACTGATTCGGTTTACAACCGGAACCAGTTTGGTAAAAAGAACCCGGATTGTACACCTCTACTGTGTTATCAAGAGAGGTAATACTTGTCCTGAAGGAGGGAAGTGCAATTATATAAACGAGTTAGTTAAGCTAAACCGCTTGGTTTGATGCTCTGAACCTTAAACCAAACCGCATTCCTCAGTTTGATAAAAAGACAGACCAACCAAATTAGCCAAACTGATTCATGTTTACAGGTTTCATTAGTTCCGGCCAACCTCTAAACGCCCCTAGTCAAAACAAATAAACTCAAAGATTCGAGTTATACTAGTCATCTTTACCCAATCCACAAAGAAATAGAATTTAACACAATAAACAATAAAAGAAAGAAAAATGAAACCTAACACTGTCACAAGTGGCTACAAACGAAGTTAAATTAGTAACTTATGGGCATATTATTGCCCTATCCCAAAAGCATAAAAGAGGTTAAGCAAAACAGAAGGGCAAAAACAAAATTGTCAAAAAAGGTCATTCAAGATTCACCCTCCAAATAGATAGGAAGAATGACGCGTGTCAAGAATGTGCAACACCTCGTCTTGCTGCATAAATCGTATCCGACACTTTCGAGGGTGGCCAATAGCGATACACAGACCTACCCACAATGTTTGCTACAGGAAGAGGTCCCCTGCACAATTATAACCCCTCCACCAATAAGAATACATCCAATTAAACAAACATTACAGTTCACTACACCAAAATTAGGGGTGTGAATTTCTCACACAACACGAACCTAACATGAAATCCGCAGGTTTCGGGCCGATTGAGGTTGAACCCACAAATCCGTTTAGCTAAACGGGTCTGGTTCATGTCGAACCCAACGGGTTGGCAGGCTGACACGTTTAACCCATTTATGTTGTTGGGTATTTTATGCCATAATTATAACTTAAAAGAGAAATCTACATAAGATTTTATAAATAAAATGTAATTGTTAATTGCTTTATATTTGTGTTTTTTGTAGTAAATTTTAATTTTCAACATCAATATGCGGAAATTTAAAAAAATATTATAGGACGTTCGGGTTAAACAGGTCGTGTTCGGGACAACCCATGAATAATTGTGTCGTGTTCGGGTTCATGTGTCTGGCACTATTTTCGGGTTTGGGTCGTGTTCCAGTACGTGTAAAATTCTGGGGTTCGGGTCGGGTTAGACACGCGAACACGACCCGTTTAGCACCCCTAACCAAAATGTATCAACTTTTTATTTATAGCTATTCGGGTTATTTAAATAACGAGTTATACCAGTAGTGGGAGTCGAAACTGTTGTTACGATTGTCACCCAGCACAAACACATAACCCTCTGGCACAATCTGAAGAACAAAAAAACTTTTAGCGAATAAAGATCGGATCTTGATACTAATGAGCATAATCAAGAATTCATAAAGTCAAAGGAGAAAACAAGTACCATAGGCTTCATTTCATATTCTAATGGCTCTAAAATGAATTCTTCATCTTGGGCGACACCATTCACCAACAGTTTACCTTCCTTAACCTGATAATGTGAAACGAAATTAACATTTGAGGCATCAGGATAACTGCTATAAATCTCTTTAAAGATGAAGTTATTTTATTTCTACATCTTACCTCAACACAATCTCCAGCTTTTGCTACGATTCTTTTTATGAATACATCCTTGCAACCAATTTCCTGCACAACAACATAAATAGAACTTATAAGATTTAGAGTTAAACCGGTTGGGTCTATGTAAACTGTCAATGGTGAACACACAAGTCATCTTTATGTTCATGTTTGACACAAGTCATGTTCGTGTCATGTTCAACCTAACAACTTGTGCACACGACTCGCTTTGAGAACAATGAGGCAACAACAGCATACATTAACAAAATCTCACCTGAAGAATGGGAGGGGGCTCGAATATCACAATATCTGAAACTTTTGGGCTTCGGAAGAAGTATGAAACCTACATCAATAAGAACCAAAACTCAAAATCTAACCTTTTTTTCAGATTACACAATGGTAAAACGCTTGCCGTAAAGATTTTAAGTGTATTACAAAACTACTACTAGTTAACAGCTTCAAATGCACCAACCCAACCCTTGGTTTGAAAAACCAAGAGGCATCTATGTACAACCAGATAAGCTTTATTTACAACCAGAAGCTACATATCTATCATCCGCTTTACATGCACAAACCTCTTATAGACTCTAAATTAGACCCAAACTTACACGATTTGACTCAAAACTACACGAGGCACGCATTTTGCCTTTTTTTCTCAGCAACTCGCGCGCCTTCTTTAACCAAGAACCAAACCACAAATCTCAATTTTCTTGAAACAACAGAGCAATTAATAACACTAATGAAAAAGCAATTAACAATCTAAGACCTACATTATCCTAAACTACAACCAATTTACAACACCGATACCTTTTCGGCCAAAATCCGATCGCCAACATCAAGCGTAGGGCTCATAGAAGCCGAGGGAATCGACTTCGGTTCAACTAACTGAGCTCTCAACAATATCCTGACACTAACAGCAGTAAATGCAGCCTTAGCATCATCAGATAAACCACTCAACACTCTCGAAATCCAACCGTTCCTCTCAACAACAACCGATCGTCCACTAACACCACCACAACTCTCTCCAACACTCTGATTACTACTATTAATCTCATTACACGGAAGCCACTTCAAACCTTGCAGAAACGGAAGCATAGAAGACACAGAACCCGATCTCAACGGCGAAACTCCAAACACACCTAAACCACCACACGCGCCACCACGTGTGGTTGTGGAGTTTAGTAACGAGATTAATCCCGTGACTAGGGGAGAACGAGTGGAAGTACGATCAGCGCCGAGAAAGTCACGTGCGAGCGTTGTGAAGGTAGTGGATTTTCCGGTGGCAGAAACTAGGGTTCCGGCGATGTAGTCGGAGTACGAAAGGGTGAATCGGATCGCCATGAATGTAAGTGTGATTATACGGATGAGGATTTGGAGAATTTGTTGTGCGTTGATGAAGTTATGTGGTGATAAGAAGGTTATAAAGTAAGTGATTTCATTGAATTGGAGGAATTTGGCGAAATTGAGAAGGTAAGGTTGAATTGAAGGTTTAAATTGAAAGAAAGGTGAGCGATTGGATGATAACCTGGGTTTTTTTCTCCGGCGAGCGGCGGAGATGACTCAGGCTACGGTGGAGAGTGAGAGAGGTGAAAGAAGTAATTTCTTGGGAAAGAAGTTAGCTTTTTTGTTAGGTTTCTTTTATTTTTATTTTTATTTTTCAAAGGCGAGCTTTTTTGTTAGACAGGATGGCTCTCAATTTCTGTGACCTAACGAGTCTAGGTTATTGGGCTCGAGCTTGTCTGCAATATCTAAAGGTAAAAACCGGTAGCGAACCGATATCAGGAATGTCAAAAGTCAGTACCGAATTTGTACTTAAGATCTTTCGGTTCGAGAAATTCGGTACTGGTACCCAGTATCATATGCTCATCACGAGTTTCATACGAACAACAGCATTACCATACAACTTTTTTGGTTGATTTTATTCCAGTTATCTTTTAGTGTTTTTTTTCTATATTTTCTTTTTTATTTTTGTCAACGGTTCCGTCCGCAACGCGCTCGTAGTGATTTCAACACACATTTAAACACACAATAAATAACAAATGAAGTTCGCCGCAACGCGGCGACGATGATAAACCTAGTTTTATTAATAGTTAAGTATTTTTCTTTGGGCATGTATTTATATGTTAAAAAAAATGTTCTTGTCAAAAAAAAAGTGTATATATACATAGGGTCGAGTTCCTAAAAGAAACATATGTTAATTGAGATCATTGAGAACGATTCTAGACCACACATTTTCTCTAAGTTTTTTTTTTACTTCTAGTCACATATTTTTAAGAGTTTATTTTGGATATATACATATGTATATATTTTCAATTTTTAAATTATACATACGTGTATATTATAAAACATATATGTACGATTCTTATTTTCAACTTGAAAAACGTATTTACACATGTAAATTACAAAAAAAAATGTTTATAACCATAATCTTTCTTTATATATATAGGGATGGGTTAACGTACAATATCCCTTAACGTACGATACGTACGATATGTAATTACGCATGTTATAAAACTCAAAACTCTAATCACGCATGTTGAAAAACCATACGTCACGCATATTTAAAACCATAATCATGCATGAACATAATCACGTATGTACAAAATCAGAAATCCCGCATGGGGTAAAAACCTAATCACGCATGTTATAAAACTAATTACGCATGTTATACTTTCATCTCGTACGTATTGAACGCTAAGGGATATTGTATTTTATACTTTCACTATATACATATATACGTATGTATAATCATTTATACACATTTATACATATATGTAAATTATCAAATATAGATGTACACTACTTATGTTTCAATTTTAAACACGTTATACATATATGTATAGTTAAAGAGTGACAATATACACATGTGTGTATATCTAAAAGACCACAAGAAAAAAGCTGCGATTTTTCAAAAAAAAATGTTTTTTTTGCATGTTTTTTATTATTTTTGCTTAAGAAAAATGTGTGTCCAAAATTGTTTTCAAGGTTTTCAATTACCCTATATATATATATATATATAGAGAAAGAGAAAAGGTATAACGTACAAAAAGCCTTATCGTACGAGACTTGAAATCGCATGTTATATAAAAAGGGCGTATGCGTATAATATGAAAAATCGCATGTCTGGGTATATGTAGAAATCACATGGAGTGGGTATACAAATTCGCATGTTGAAGCATGAAATCGCACGTTGAAAAACAATCTCGTACGATCGTACGTTAACCCCTATTGTACAATAATCAGCTTGTATATATATATATATATGTATATATATATTTGTTAGAATAAAAAATTGAACAAAATTATACTTACATTTCAAATATTATCTTTAATGTTTGATCATAACTAGTATTTTGCCTGTCGCGCGATGCGGCGATGCACGACTGGTGGAAACGTATAGTACGGCAACACACAATTCATAAAACGCAATATGTAAAAGATAATTACAAAAAAAAAGTGTAAAACAAAATGCGTAAATGACAATTACCGAAAAGTATAAAACATAAAGGTAGACATGAAATGTAAAACACAATGCCTAAGACATTTGTAAAGACAAGGCATTGGTATTGCAAAAGTACGCATACCATTCTAGGGGTTAAAATTGCATTTTTAAAGTTGAGCGGATGTAAAACTGGAGTAATATTGCAAGGCGTAAAAACACAAAGTCTAAAACATGAGATAAAATAGAAGTAGTAGGGTAAAAAAATAGATAGTATAAAAAGTAGATGGGTAGTGGCAGAAATGGATAAAAGTTGAGAGGGTGGTGGAGGAAAAACGTTGAGGGGGTGGCAAAAAAGCGTTGAGTGAGAAGGGTAAAAAAAGAGAAGTGTAAAAGTGGAAGGGTGGTGGCGAAAAATGTGTAAAAGATGACGGGGTTGTGGTGGAAATGTAAAAATAGAGGGGTGGTAGCATAAATATGTACTAGTTGAGATGGGTGATGCTGGAAAAGCAAAATAAAGGGGTGGTGTTGGCAAAGTTTGAAAGATGCGGGTTTTTGTGAAAATTCTAAGTAAAGGAATGGTGGTTGCAAATAGGGGTGCTAAACAGATTGTGTTCGCAGGTTGGCTGTTTCAACCCAACCCGAACTCGAGCTATGCCTATGAACTCGAGCCCGACCCAAATATTCACAGGCTTACCCGAACCCGACCTAAATATTCATAGGCTGACCTGACCCCGACCCGTTCAACTCGAATTTTTGTATTTTTTTTTTATTTTTTCAGCAAATTAATATTAAAAATTAACATCTAATACAAAAAAAAACACAAATTCATAAAATTACATTAAAATCATAAAATCGTATTTCACTTTCTCTTTTTAAGCTATAATTATAGCAGAAAATACACACCCAATTTACTTTATGACATATAATATATTCTAAAAAAATACAATATAATAGAAATGGGTTAAACGGGTCGACCCGTCAACCTGACCGGATTGATCCGAACCTGACCCGTTTAACTAAACGGGTTCGCAGGTTCAATCTAAAACTAACCCGAACCTGTTTAGATTAAATTCAAACCTGCAAATTTCTTATTAGTTTCATGTCGTATTTTCAGGTGTTGCAAAGTTTGAAAGTTGGAGACTTAAATTTCAATACAGTAAAAGTGTGTGGATGCCAAGAGAAAGTCCACCAACTTTCCGATGACAGATAGAATATTGATTTCATTATTTAGAATATGTATAAAAACGGTAAATGATTTATGTACTATAATTTTGTAACTTTTTATGCATATGGTATTGTATCATGTGTTTTGAGAGATTTAAAAAAAAATTGAAAGTTAGATTTTAACCCAAATGTTTGAATTTCTTATAATTTAACTTACTTAATTGAATTTATTTACTTTTAAGGCAAAACTTTTCTATTTTTACGGTATAACCTCAACTTTTTTATATATAATTTTGATGCCCTATTTTTCGTAAATTTTCGTTTTACATTTCGAACTAAATTTTGCGAGTTACCACGAAGCAAAGTGTGTGTGGTTCAACGGTTTTACGTTTCGTTCATAATTTTGCGAGATAATACGGTGCAACATCCATGTGTAGTTCAAGATTTTACGTATATTGTTTTTCATTGGTTCGGGTCGCGATGTGTGAGATATTGATCGACTTTGTTATTTTTTTATATGTTCTATCTTTCGGTTTCTTGCAATTATAACCTCATAAAAATGATTTTTTTTTACTTTTAACCCAAAACGTTTTATCTTTTGTAATTTAACCTCACAACTTTTTTACTTTTAACTTTGGTCTCCCTATACTTTTCTTCCTTCCCAAATTTTCGTTTCCGTACTAAATTTTGCGAGTTAACAACAGCGCAACGTGCGTGTCTGATTTTCCGTTTCGTTTATAATTTTACGAGTTAACACAACGCAACGTCCATGTGTTGTTCAATGTTTCTACGTCTAATTTTTCTCATTTGAAAGGTTCGTCGCAACGCATGAGTCCTAGACCGACTTAGTTGTTTTTTTATAAATTTTCTACATTTTAGTCTATTTAACACGCCATAACTTCAACGTTGGTGGTTTCTGACAGTTGTGTGGGATTGGTGCTATTTGACATGCTTTTACGCTCCTGCCGCAACACGGGGTGGTTATTTCTAGTTTAGAAAAGGAATAAAATTATGATTGAAAACAATAGAGTAAAGACGTAAAAGATACATATGGTGCATCATCATGGATGAGCCATGTTAACGTTAAGCCAATGATGAAGTAAGAGCATACGAGCTTAGTCCCTTTTGACTGGTTTTGGAGGGATTTTCCCCTTTCTTGCAACAAATAAGTCAACTAACCATAATGACCTTATCTTTTATACAATAAAAGTAGGAGCTGACTACCCTTATTTTCTGGACACAGGGGACCTATATTTATATACAAGTCGTGTAAAATTATACGGAGATATGACTCGTATGGCACATCATCTATACACGTCGTAAGGCTTCTCATTTGTTATTTGTATAATCCTATATGAGTCGTATAGTTCTTTCAAGTGCAAAAACACATTAATGTATTATTAAGAACTTATATTTTTATAATAAATTATAAAAGTTTGTTTAGGTTTTTTACAGAGTGTTACGGTTGTTTAGTTATATTAAAAAAGGAAATTACTTTTACACAAAGAAAATATTACAAGGTTGTTTTGTTTTGTTTTATTTCACATTGTTATATTTTTTTCCTCTAAAATTTTAATTTTGTTAAATAAGAAAACTAAAACAAATGAGTTGTATAGGGCTATACTAGTCGTATAGCCTTGTCATCAGACTTACCTGACACAATTGACACTCTATACGAATAGAGAGTAGTATAGATTCATATGTGTCATATAAAGTGCCAGTGGTATCTATAAATCCGTCAATGGTGTTCGGAAATTTGCAGCCTAAAAGTATACATGATAGGTCTATTAAGATCAACACCAATGTAAAGGTCACAAAACGTCTCCTTGTTAACCCGTCCAGACACTTTCCTGAACCATCCTCTCATCTTTACTAGTCTGCATTTCAGCGAGTGCGACACATATAACAATCTGATACACTTTTCTCTCTTCTTCGCCCCTTAGAGAACTTGGCTCTTATAGCATTTTGTATAGCCCCTCAAGTTTCAAAACATATAACAAATTCATACAAAAAAGTTATTGTTATAAGAACATACTACAAAGTATAAATAAGTATTTATGTACTCGTATGCCTGATTAAAAAAATGTGTTAAAATGGTTTTATACAACACAAATTATAAAGAAATAACATAGAACACCAAAGAAGCGACAAAACCAGTGACCAAAACTTTTATTAGTTACCCAATCCTGAAAACACCCCCCAAACCCTAGATCTCACAATTTGTGAGATCTGTAATCAAACAAGATACAATACAATACCTGGATGATCATCAACAGATGATCATCAACAACAGGTGAACAATCTCTCACAATCTGAGAGAATATACAGATGATCTTCAAGATCACAACCAGAAACACAAACCCTAACAGTATGCGAATACAGAGAACAACAGTAAGTAACAAATGAGGGGTGAATAATGAGAAAACCCTAATCTGCACACTTTTATATCCAGCCAAAAAGATACTTTCACAACAGCCCCTCAACTATCCAGCTTGTGCATAAAATCCTTATGCGTTGAACATTTTACACCCTTAACTTTCATACCTGCACACTTTACACCCTGATGAGATAACAACTTAAAAGAATCAGTTATAACTTTCTAACACGATATACAAGTCATGTTGCACCATGAATTAGTGTTGCTTTTTATTTTAACATGCCCCCTTAATTCATGTGGCAAACATGTCATACAATCCCATACTTTCAGAAAGAGTTTGATGTTGGCTGACACTCAAACCCTTTGTAAATATGTCTGCTAACTGAACATCAGTATTAACTTTCTCAGGTTCAATAATACATGCTGCTATTTTTTCTCTCAAAAAATGTAAGTCAATCTCAAAATGCTTTGTTCGTTCATGAAAAACAGGATTTTGAGTTGAAATAGGAGATTTACTATCGCAGTATAACTTAACTGGCAAACTATGCTCAACCTTTAGTTCAGTTAACAAATTCAAGATCCACATTATTTCGCAGGTAGCTGAGCACATAGCTCTGTAGTCAGCTTCTGCAGTTGACTTGGATGTTACACTTTGTTTCCTGCTCTTCCAAGAAACAAGTGTATTTCCCAGTAATATACATAACCCAGTTACTGAACTTCTTGTCTTAAGACATTTTGCCCAGTCAGAGTCAACAAATCCTGACGGTACCATATTATCTGACTTCTTAAAACTGACACCTTTTCCAGGTGACAATTTTAAGTATCTTAACAATCTAAGTGCTATATTTAGATGGGACTGACAAGGACTATGCATATACTGACTTAAAAACTGAACAACATAAGCAATATCAGGTCTTATTAAAGACAAGTATATTAACTTTCCAATTAACCTTTGAAAACCATTTACATTTTCAAGTAACTTTTGTTCTTTGTCACACTTGTTAGTAACAAGAAAACTTAGCTCAATTGGTGTTGTAACTGGTTTACAACCCAAATAGCCAAACTCATTTAATAATTTAAGACAGTACTTCCTTTGTGACAAACAAATAGTATTTTCAGTATACAAAACTTCTATTCCTATAAAGAACCTAAGTAAACCAAGATCTTTAATTTGAAAACTCTCTTTTAGACAACTTTTAACTCTTTCTATCTCATTTTTGTTATTCCCAGTTACAACTATGTCATCAACATATACTAACAGAACTATAAATACATCAGACTTGAACAACACAAACAGAGAATAGTTACAAATACTTTGAACAAAGCCCATAGATATCAATACTTTTGTTAATTTCTCATTCCATTGTCTAGGATCTTGTTTTAAACAGTACAAAGATTTTATTAATCTACACACCTTAGTATTGTCATCGGAAAAACAACCCTGAGGTAATGTCATATAGACATCCTCAGTTAAGGTGCCATATAAGAAGGCATTATTAACATCCATTTGATACAGTGGCCAATTGTTATTAACAACAAGTTCTAAAACAATCCTAACAGTAACCATTTTCACCACATGTGAAAATGTTTCACCAAAGTCAATCCCTTCTCTTTGGTTAAACCCTTTAGCCACTAACATGGCCTTATATCTTTCTACTTCCCCATTGGCCTTATACTTAATCTTATAGACATTTACATCCTATGGGTTTTCTACCCTTAGGAAGATCCACCACTTCCCAAGTATTATTTCTAGAAAGTGCTTCCATCTCACAATTCATAGCTTCAACCCACCTTTCATATCTAACAGCTTCACTATAAGTGGTGGGTTCAATAGTTTTATTAGAAGAAGAAATAAAACACATATTTTCAACACACAAATGAGCATAACTAACAACTTTTTCCACACCATATCTAACTTTACCCTCAACAACAAAATCATCAAACCTTTTTGGCATAGACACCTTTCGAGTGGACTTCCTACATTACTGATACCCTCAGACTGGGTGGCCTCATCATTTGATCCTGAAGTGTCCTCTGTCCAAACTACTACTGCTCTCCTAATGTATTAGTGGATTAGTGTTACCACCAGAATCAAGGGCTGATGTAGATGAGGACAATGGCTGCTGATCATCACTGACAGGATCATAAGAACCATATGTCCCCTCTTCATTATTGGGCATGTTAGGAACCTCAGATGAGATACTTTCAAAAAAAATTAAATGATTAAGGTTTGTATCAAAAACAGGCTCTTGGTTATCATAAGTTTTGATTTTAAAAGGATATACATTTTCGTAAAACTTTACATCTCTTGAAAAAAATATTCTTTTGTCATCTAAACTACACAACTTATATCCCTTTTTAATATTTGAATAACCAAGAAACACACATTTAACCGCATGATAGGCAAATTTATCATATTCATTCAACACAGTACTAAAGCAAAAACACCCAAAGTTCCTTAGATGTGACAAAGAGGGACTAAAGTTAAACATCATTTCAAAAGGACTCCTACTTTTTAACACATAGAAAGGTAACCTGTTAATAAGATACACAACAATTAGCACACAATCTGACCAGAACCTTAAAGGTAGACCACCCTGAAACATCAAGGCTCTAGTTGTGTTTAATAAGTGCCTATGTTTCCTTTCCACCACACCATTCTGTTGTGGTGTATAAGAACAAGTTGTTTGATGTAAAATACCATTAGTTTTACAAAACAAAGCCATTTGATTATTCACAAATTCAGTTCCGTTATCACTTCTGAACACTTTAATTTTTTTCTTAAGCTGAGTCAAAATTAATTCATAAAAATCCTTTAGATTATTAAACACTTCAGTTTTGTTTGAGAAAAAATAACACCATACAGATCTTGAATAATCATCTACTATTGTTAAGAAATACTTAAACCCATTATAACTTGTTACTTTATACGGACCCCATAAGTCTAAATGTATTAAATCTCCTACAGCCTTTGACTTATGTTCACTTAATGGAAACGGGACTCTAACTTGTTTGGCCCTATGACATACATCACAAGGATTGTGTTCATTTGACCTTATATTAAACTTTTGCTTTAACACAGCTAGAACCTGATCAGAAGGGTGCCTTAGCCTACTATGCCAGGTATATGACTGTACAGAACTATTAAAACAAGCATTAACAGAATTACCACAACCTCCTATAAAATACACACCACTATCCTCTCTACCACTCATCAGGATTTTCCTTGAACTGGAATCCTGTAACACACAACTAGTTTCATTAAACACAACAGACACTTGATTATCCTTAGCCAATCTATAAACTGACAGTAAATTCACACAATAGTTTGGCACATAAAAGACATCATTTAAAAGAATATCATCAGTCAGTTTTAAATCACCAATCTTACAACCTTAATAGAAGTCTCATTTGGATGACCAACAGTAATATTAAACTCAGACACATCAACAACATTTATCATATCTCTATCAGATCTAACCATGTGTTGACTAGCCCCTGAGTCAACAATCCACCCATTCATACTATTAAAACTGACAGAATGTGAACAACTAACAAAATTTTCAAACAAAGAACAGTTAACAGTGTTTAACCCATCAAAGCACTTACCTCCTAAATTTGGATTCTGAGAATCCACACCACCTTTTTCTCCCACTAAATTCAACAGCTTAGCAACCTGCTCAGATGTAAAAGGAGAACCAGGCCCACTAGCAGAGATAGAAGACCCAGACACATTATTAGACTTGTTATAATTACTAGCAAAGTTGGTTTTATTAGACTGATTTCCATTAGGTCTCTTCCTAAAACCAGATGGATACCCTACAATCTCAAAACATCTATCAACAGTGTGCTCTATCATGTTACAATGAGTACATTTCAAAATAGGATTAGGACCCCTATTTATCCTTCTTTTTGACTCAAATGCTTGATTTGTTTTAGAAACAAAGGATACACTCTGAGTTTTAGACCCACTACTAGCAAGCCTATGAGATTCCTCCTTAGATACAATAGAAAAAGCTACCTTAACTATAGGAATTGGTTCTCTGGTCAAGAGATTTGTTCTTACAGGTTGGTATACATCATCCAACCCCATAAGAAATTGCATCAACTTTATAAGCATTGAAAAATCAGTGTAATCTTTTGCAGCCTGACAAGAACAGGAGGGTAGATGCAACATATCATCCATTTGTTTCCACATTGTTGTCAGCCTGTTATAATATTCAGAAACAGTGCTCCTATATTGTGAAATACTATTAATCTTTTTATATAAATCATAAACCAGAGATCCATCAACTTTATAAAAAGACTCATTTAGATCATCCCAAACTTTAGATGCTAATTTAAAAACACTTGACCAAGAAACAACTCCTCAGAAATAGAATTCAGTTACCAAGTAAGAACTACAGAATTACACCTATCCCATTGATTAGCAAGAACCTCATCATCATCAGATTTAACACATTTACCATCTATAAATCCAAATTTATTTTTAGCTTCTAAGGAAAGCTTCATAGCACTAGACCACACAACATAGTTCTCAGTACCTTGAGTTTAATACTAACAATTGTTAAAGCAGAAGAATCACTAGGATGAAGATACAAAGGATCACCTAAATCCAGTTTACTAATTTTAGTCTGAGATGAACTAGCATCATAATCCCCATATTTAACAACCAATCAGAGATTACAACTAACAACAGATCAGATAGCAATAACAGAAAACACACAAAAAACAAACTCAACTGCAAACTGTGTCAGAGGCCAAATTCCTGGTTCATCACTCAAAAGGTGCCAGGACAAGCATAACACAGATGCAAACTAAACCAATCAACACCAATATAACAAAATCAAATAGAACCGGTCCTCATTACCCCGACATCAACTAATACAATAACAAAAAAACTCAACAAAGAAAGAACTCAGAACGGTCTTACGAAGGCGTTTAACTCCCTCTAAGCAGATCTATGTCCGTAACCTTCTAGGGTTACAAAACAGAGATCAAGAGCACTTGTACAACCTGGTTGGTTTGCTCTGATGATCAATTTCAGAGACCAACACACTAAAGAAAGATGAGAAATATTCTAAGTCCACTCCAAACCCTAGCAAGGGGTTCAGATACTCCAGATCTAGACTGACACGCTTCCCAAGGATCATATCTGAAACGATTTTCAACAAAAACTAAAAATCACAGCGGAAACAAACAAGATCAGTAACAAAGAGCCAACCAAGGCTCTGATACCATGTTAAAATGGTATGATACAACACAAATCATAAAGAAATAACATAGAACACCAAATAAGCGACAAAACCAGTGACCAAAACTTTTATTAGTTACCCAATCCTGAAAACACCCCCAAAACCCTAGATCTCACAATTTGTGAGATCTGTAATCAAACAAGATATAATACAATACCTGGATGATCATCAACAGAGGATCATCAACAACAGGTGAACAATCTCTCACAATCTGAGAGAATATACAGGTGATCTTCAAGATCACAACCAGAAATACAAACCCTAACATTATGCGAACACAGAGAACAGCAGTAGGTAACAAATGAGGGGTGAATAATGAGAAAACCCTAATCTGCACACTTTTATATCAAGCCAAAAAGATACTTTCATAACAGCCCCTCAACTATCCAGCTTGTGCATAAAATCCTTATGCGTTGAACATTTTACACCCCGTAACTTTCATACCTGCACACTTTAAAAAGTGATGAGATAACAACTTAACAGAATCAGTTATAACTTTCTAACATGATATGCAAGTCATGTTGCAACATGAATTAGTGTTGCTTTTTATTTTAACAAAATGTGTCAATTAGATAACATACCTTTTTCTTAGATGGTAGAGAGTTTGGATATATGCTTCAAAGACTTAAGGTATGCCATTTACAACACTTTTCAAGTTAATTTTCCCTTTAAGCATGTTTTCAACCCGTTACATCAATGGTACCCATATGTTTTAAGAATAACTTAATTACACAAGTTTTTTATGCTTATACTTTGACAACAGTGCAAATGTTCCCTTGTCTATTCACATACAGGGTCATTTAGTTGTAAATTTCTTTGTCCTGTTAGTTTTTTGCTAACCGGTTCGTTTTTATATTATTTATCTTTGTGGCAAAAAAATTTGATTCACACTAAGGGTCACTCAGTTGATCACACACATCCGTGGATGTGGTTTATAAAGAATTAGTTTTGCTATTAAAAAATGGGTAGCAGTGTAGTTTGTTGTCCATTTACTATCTATCTCGATGTAAATTCATAACATTATATATATGTTTGTAGCGTTTGCTGTAGTTAACTAAAAAAAGTTCAATTTCACAACATAGATTTGATTAAATGCAACTTTGTGAATCTACTCACCACCTTGATCACACACATCTTTGTAATTCTATTACATATTTTGATCATATATGTACACGCTCGTACGCACTCACACACACTTAGTGACTCGATAATCAGAATAAGACTTCAACAGGAACATGAACTTTTATGTTATGTACTACCTTTTATATATGCACATAAATCACCAATTTCTTCATACTACACATAGTTTAAAACACCTGCTTTCAAGTTCTCAGTTATGTAAACTCATATTCACCCTCAGGATTTTCAATTTTCAAGTTTCCTACTTCAACTCGTTGACTTCCTGAACCATGTTTCATGTCAATATATAAGTTTTTGGCAAAGTGTTACATTCCTCTTCATATTAACTATCTCTCCTAATTTCATCCATAACCAATATTTGATTAACAAATATAAGCTACTAGAGTTCCCTCATCCTTCATTAAACTTCTAGATTGAAGTCTAGATCTCTACTTAATATCTTAACTATTTAATCAATTTATATCCAAATTTGTTATATTCACTTTTTATTGTATTTTAAACATATTATACTCATTTTCTTATGTTAAATTGATGATTAGAGTTCGACATTAGGCATTTATACTACTTACAACACAATTTAGTTCCTTGAATTAAGGAAAATTTCATCAAAACTCACTAATTGATTTTTTAAACAATATTTTGGTTCAAACACAATCTATATGACATTTTCAATTCCCAAAATAACGTTTTTAACTTATACCACCCGTAGTGGGGAGTTTATTGGGGTTTTCCCCCAAAAGGCCTGAAAAAGCCCAACACCCGCCTCCATGGCGTTTTTTTCAAAAAAAATGCACAAGGTATTTCTTTTTACCACTCCTCTAACTTGTTTCTTTGGCCAATGAGATCATTCCAAATCAAATATTATTAGTTTTTAATTTGAAGATAATAATAATAATTATTGGGTAATCATTAATGGGGCATTATGAGGCTTTATTCCACTACGCCTATTTTAGAAAAACGTCCAATAAAACCCTCTTGATGACTGGACTGCCACATGGCACAAAACGCCCAAAGGTGATGTCACACCCCTGATTTCCACGTATAACCCGGTGGGCCCGGTTGGGGAATATCTTGACGTAAGTTGATATCATCATTACCAAGCAATACAATAATACACAGCGGAAGTCTGGATAATTACTATTACAAACGTTTGAATGTTCAAAGTTCAAAATAATAAATACAACTCTTGTAACTAGATCCACAGGCGGATCGAAATGTGAATACAAAAGGAAACTTGACAGACTAAGGCCTTCTAAGCAAAGGGTTGCAATTCCTTTTAAGCTTCGCCGAGCACTTCCAGCCTAATTACGTATACTTGTCACCTGCGCTTAGTCTTTTGAAAATTCGTCAGTTTTCACTGGTAAATACGTTTAACCGACTCATTTTGAAAACATTTAGTGTACACAATAGTACTTTGTTTTATAAATAACTTGGGATAAATAATTTCATGTTATCAGTTTTACATGATTTAGAGCCCAAAAACTATACCGAGATCATGATTAATCGACACACCACTTTAACACCTTTAATAGGTGCACCCCTAATAGGTCATAATTTTAATTTAGCATCTGACGGGTGTATGCATACACCCCGTGCTTAGGTCGTGGCCATTTACAATTAAATGAGCCATGGATATCCAGGACACGGTCGTTTTAGCCCCCAAATGTTTAATATTAAGCAATACGAATTAAAATGGATTATTTGAATTCCCGACTCATTGGTCTTTGATCCCATATCCAACCATGCGGTATTAGTATACCGAATCCCAAGTCCGTTAAGGAAAAATAAGTTAAAGTATTTACCTGGCTTGCAAAGTCCTTAGTAATAAGAAAATAAGCAGAGCACAACCATAATCAAAATCAACTAGCTTGGTGAAAATATACCGGAAGTCTCTAGTCTGGAAAGGAGGGTTTTATTAACCGATTAGTTAGCTAGCGGGTCTTTATTTGGTCATTGACCTAGACCAGCTAACTTAAAATAAAGATAACGGTACAAAGCGCTAGATCAAATGGTGACCGGAAAAGAATTTATTTGGCCCCGATAAGTGCTAGGACTTGTATAATATGGTTTACCATTTTACATTCTGAAATTTGAGAATATTTTGGTATGGCTAAACCCGTTTCGGTTAAATTGCGTAAACTAGTCACGTACGCTTAACCGTACACATATAAGCGAAACTGGGTAACCGGGTGAGTCCTACACAAGTTCCATATGCCATTAAGTTTAAAATATGTTATTATAACATTAGATTATTGATATGACGGCCCATTATGGTTTTAAAAGTAAATTATGCCTTTAAGGGCATTTTCGTCATTTATAAAATGTAATAAACGGGCTTATATGTAAACTGATGTTATTAATATAAATATTCTGTAAAAATAACTATTTTATGGTGTTATATCAATAGGACATCAATTATATGCGTGGTTTATAGTTTAAGACCAAACTATGTCCCGAAAGGGTAATTTGGTCATTTCACATATAATTGATAACTTATTTGGGAATCTGAGTTTGGGACATGTACCTACTGTTAATAATTCAAAAATATGTTTTGAAATCAGTGGGTATCAAGTCTCAATGCTCCAATATGGTTTTAAACCACATTATGCGCCGAAACGGCGATTAAATCGCTAAAATGACGATTTAAACGGTGTTTAAGTAAAACTGTTGTTGAGACCAGGTTTGTATGACTAAAATATGTTAATACATATATTATATCAGTAAGCATAAGGTTTTTGGTTCATAAAATGTTTAAAACTCACTTTAAGTGCCGAAGGGGCGATATCGTCATTTAAGGACATAATGTGTAAACTAGAGATTAAACTCAGTTTGCAACCTGAATAGATATCCCAAATAACCTTAATAATGATATTACATCAGTAGGTAATGAGTTTTGATGTCAAGTTTATTGTTTAAACTATTTTATGCGTGAAAAGGACGTTTTAGGCATATTTATTGGATACTTGCATAATGACTCGGATTACTACATGACCATGTCCTATAACTCCAGAGGGTTACAGCATACTATAACATGGTCATAATGCAAATTTAGGGACAGAAGCTAATGTTGCTAAATCGGGTCAGAACTGAAAGTCAAAGCAGAAGTCAAACTTTGCGACTTTCGGTTGCGAACCGACCTTAGACCTGGAATTGGCGAGCCAAACATGTTCCCACATGTTATTACAATTATTACCAAGTTATTAGAGTGTCAAAACAGATTTTATAACATCTATATTGCTAATTATGATTTTATTTCAAAACTGACCCGCTTGACTTTTTATTAACATAACTTTGACCCGTCAATTGACCAAGCAAACGTCGTAATCAGGAGGTGCCCTCTTGAGGGATTAACACCTACCTTATTACGATCACGTAGCCATGTTCGTTACGAACATTGGATGGACCATAATGGTCTTAGCTCAAAGTCAAAGCGTTTTTACGTCAACGATTTGACATTGGCTTAAAACTTAATAAAACTGAAAGGAGAGGGTTGGAACACTTACTAGTGAACTAAAGATGACTAAGAGACTCAGAGGAAGTCCCCAAAGAGCTCAGGAACCTCCAAGTGAGCAATAGAGAGAAGAAGGGAAAGATGAGCAAGTTGGGAATGGGGAAAGCATAGGATCAAGACAGGTGTTGGGGGATGATCCCAGATGAAGACAAGGGTTTTTGGTCGTGGCACAACCATGGAAAAGGGTGGCATGGCGAGCAAGGTGGCAGGGTAGCAGGCTGCCATGCATTCTGTCGCTGGCGACCCCTTACGGACCGTAAGGGTCATGCCTTGCGGTCCGTAAGGACCTCTAGCGCCCACCGATTTTGAATAGTTACGGACTGTAACCATTGAGGCTTGCGGTCCGTAACCGCCTTACTGAAACAATGATCTGTTTAACCTTACGGTCCGTAACCTAGGATGGTTACGGTCCGTAAGGACCTTCAGAGATTGAAAGTTTCTCATTTTAATCACATTTGTCCCCCGACTTTTCTTGATGCTCGTTCAGAGGTTATTAAAATAACATGACGGCGTCGTTGGTCCCTCTCGGCTACACGTGGAAACCAAGAATTTTTCTAGACATGTGTCGGATTTTTATTGGACGAGATTTTTGAGGTGTCACAGGTGAGGGCTTTGTTTTACCCTCCCATACACATGTTCTTATATATGTTTGGCCTTAACATTTTTAACTTTAAATTCCCAAAAGAAGTTAATTGAGATCAAATTCCATTAAAAGCCATATAGTTTGGCTTTAACGTTTTTAACTTAAAATTCCCTATATAAGTTAATTTAGGTCAAATTCCTTTAAAACCCATATAGTCATTTCTTGAGTTTGATTTCATGACTAGTTAGTTGTAATAATTCATATACATCTAAAAGATGTTTTATAAATCATGATTCTCCTATTATTTCCAGAAATTTGTATGAATTCTCAAGTTTACACCAAAATAGTATTTTAACTTTATCCTTTAAAGTTTTAAAGACGATTGAGAATAAGCCTAGAAGTTACTTGATCTCTTTTGGTTTGTGGGGGTAAGGTGTCTCTATCCTAGAAGTGGGGTTTCAAATCCTGCAAGCTACTACAGGTGTACAGAAGTATTTAGGAGGAAATAACTATGCAATCACCGTCGATCTCTCTTCAACTCACACTGCGACACACTTTGTTTGGAACTCTCGAAAGAAAATATGTGGCTTTCTCTCATAATATCCAGGTTTCATCTAATTTTTTTCCCACTTATCCCATGTGGTAAATAGTTCCATTACATGAAAATCTTTACCTCAAAGTAAAGTAAATTTCATTACCCTTAATAACATATATAATGTCTTATTTGGACCCAACTTCAATAGTAAGGAATATAACTCAATCAAATGCATCAAAAGAACATCTTTCACAACTATCACAAGTCTTGGATATTTTTCTGTAACATACCCGAAGTTTAAGATGCCACACCAACATTGAAACTTAAGTTTTTTTTTTTTTTTTGTTATTTCGTATATTTTGGAGTTGCCTTGCTTCAATCTTGACGCATATGGATGCGAAGATTGTGTGGTTTGCAGGCGTTCAAGTTCTTATGTCTATAACACATGTTACAAACGTCGTATTCACAAGTTTCAAACTCATTTACCGTGGTTATCTTGTGCTTTATAACTCTAAGTTTGTAACAACATCAAAGAACGTTCACGAGAGCGTCTGTTCTTTCCTAAGAACGATCAAGCGCAAACTATAATGGTCTCACACTCATAATTACTTATTATTCTATACAATTCTGTACTATTTCACTTATAATAATCTAAACCCTAAATAAGTTTATCCTTAAAATTAAAGTACCAATATAAAATCTCACATTCCATAATATAATACTCCTATACACAATATACTAAACAAAAAGTCGAAAAACTCAATGAACCTCTATAATACCTTTAATCACCCACGGTTAAAAAACATCAGAAACGATAAAAAGTTGATTATGTTCTCCTAATTCGCACGATCCATGATTCCATATCATCACGTTCACATATTTACCGCTACATTTTCATACTTTTCCCGACACACACTTATTCCTCATTATGACCATCTCGAGATCCGTCGCTAAAACCCCCACTCTCCACGGTCAAGATCTCTCCTGCCCAAACTTCCACACCAAAAACATTCTTTATGCCACCACACATTTGTTTATTTAACTTCACTTCAATTTAAATTTGTTTAACCAAAGTTATCACCTCTAAAAAACCAAATTTCCCGTATCAGGTTTGTACCATATCTCTTCATACTAACTGTAATGGAAGAACGACCGGAAACGGAGTTGATATCGATCCCGGCAACGCCGAGGGATTCCACTCCCGAGATATTGACGCCTTCGGGACACCGGTCTCCTAGGCCGCAGTCAAAGGAAGGTGGGAAGTCGGCGGCGTGGACGCCGACGTCGTTTATTTCGCAGAGGTTTTTGAGTCCCATCGGGACGCCAATGAAGAAGGTGTTGGTGAATATGAAAGGGTATTTGGAGGATGTGGGGCATTTGACGAAACTTAACCCGCAAGATGCTTGGCTTCCGATCACTGAGTCGCGGAATGGTAATGCGCATTATGCCGCGTTTCATAACCTTAATGCGGGTGTCGGGTTTCAAGCGCTTGTTTTGCCCGTCGCGTTTTCGTTTCTTGGCTGGTAAATCTTAGCCTAATATACCGCCCTCTAAACTTGTAAAATATCATATTTTATACATCACGCTTTGAAAAATATTGTACATTGTATAGTGAAAACTTTTTCTTTGGGATATTTTATTGAAATATGTTAATTATCATTTAATTTTATTTCATTAACCATAATTATTCAGGAGTTGGGGGATCATTTCATTAACCATAGCCTACATATGGCAACTATACACCTTGTGGATCTTGGTACAACTTCATGAAGCAATTCCGGGCAAGCGGTACAATCGTTACGTCGAGCTCGCCGAAGCCGCATTTGGTAACAACTTTTGTCACCAGATACGATATATTAGTTAGAGTTTATTATAATGATTTTATTAGTTCTACGCTATAGCTTTAGTTAAAGTATATAGTTGATTAATAATACATAATACATTTATCCAGGAAACAAATTGGGGGCATGGTTGTCAATATTTCCAACCGCTTACTTATCGGCAGGAACAGCGACGGCCCTGATTCTCGTGGGGGGCGAAACGATGAAACTCTTCTTCGAGATTGTCTGCGGGCCTCTTTGCACATCCAACCCGTTAACAACCGTCGAATGGTATTTAGTTTTCACGTCGTTATGCATTTTGTTGTCACAGCTTCCGAACCTTAACTCGATAGCTGGACTCTCACTAGTCGGGGCTATAACCGCCATCTTTTACTCCACCATGGTTTGGCTCCTATCGGTTAGCCAAGACAGACCACCACATATCTCGTACGAACCCATCGCGTTACCTTCGTTTACCGCTTCGGTCTTTTCGGTCTTCAACGCACTTGGTATCATAGCTTTCGCATTCAGAGATTACAATCTAGTACTCGAGATTCAGTATGTTTAACTTTTAAAGTCAATCAGTCAACTCTTCAACTTCAAAATTTAATCGAACTGTTCAAACATTCAAGAAAACTTTGATTGCAAATCAAAACATGTACGTAAAAAAACTATAAGTATGGAACATTTAAATGTTAGTTTCATGATGAAAGTGATATCAAATTTGTATTTTTATATTGACCTGTTTGACCAGAAAAGTCAAACTATGCGTTAATTCGGGTTTTGTTGTATGTTTTCAGTCGACAATGCCATCGACGTTTAAACACCCGGCTCACGTGCCCATGTGGAAAGGAGCCAAGGTTGCATACTTCTTCATCGCCATGTGTTTGTTTCCAGTAGCCATTGGTGGTTTCTGGGCTTATGGGAATCTTGTAAGTGCATCGATATTAGGGTTTTTGCCCTTATATTAATCCCACGTTCATATTAAATTTTGGTTATTTTTTTAAATGACTAAGTATTCGTTTTGACAACTTCGTAATAGCTAAATGTTGAACAAGTAAAAGGTCTAAAGTCTAAACCATTAAGAGTTAATATAACGTTTAATCGTTTAAAGACAAATGTGTGACTAATTCAAATTAGAGGTCTTAACCAATTCAGACTCAGTATAATACTTAACTATTTGAAGGCAAATGTCTGAACCATTCAGACATCTGCTCGCAAAACAAATAATCTGAACCATTAAGTGTTCAACCCATAAAATGTCTGAACCATTAGAAATCTTGTTAAGGGTTAAATAAACAGCCCCTAAATGTTTCATTCCCCAAGTATTGAACTTATGATCCTTCTGTCTAAACACCTAGAGAGTTTTCCCTCTACCACTAGACCAAAGACGTAGTGGCTAAATGTATTTATAGTACTTTAAAGTTTAAACTCTAAATTATCATTAAATAATGTATTTATAGTACTTTAAAGTTTAAACTTTCTATTTTGTTTATTTTTCATTTTTGGGCGTCAATATTCTTAATATTGTATATCCTTAAAGAAAGATATTGTTATATTGTATTTTTTATATGTCATATATCTATGTGTTTAATTAATTGTTAAATTAGTTACCACTTCATCTTGCTTTTAAATCCGGTTCGACTAGTCTGACAAAGTGTACCAGTAAGGCGGTAGGTTTGACAACCAGACCAGTTACGGATTTTTTTTTTCTAATGTCAAATTTTACTCTTGTAGATGCCTCCAAGTGGGATTCTAAACGCACTATTTGGCTTCCATCAACACGATATCTCAAGAGGGTTGCTTGCAATGACATTTCTACTAGTGGTCTTCAGTTGCTTGAGCAGCTTCCAGATCTACTCCATGCCCGTGTTCGACAACTTCGAAGCCAGTTACACGCACCGTACAAACCGACCATGCTCAATCTGGGTGCGGTCAGGTTTTCGTGTGGTTTATGGGTTCATCAACTTCTTCATCGGGGTTGCACTTCCGTTCCTCTCGAGCCTCGCTGGATTGTTGGGAGGACTAACGCTTCCGGTGACATTTGCGTACCCGTGTTTCATGTGGGTGCTGATCAAGAAGCCTACAAAGTATAGCTTTAATTGGTACTTCAACTGGACACTAGGGTGGCTTGGTGTTGCGTTTAGTGTTGCGTTTACCATTGGTGGGATTTGGAGCATTGTTGACAATGGGTTGAAACTCAAATTCTTCAAGCCTAGTTAATTAAAGATTGGATGTTGTGGTTTTGATTTTTGATTGTTTGATTTGATATAGGTAATTTAATGTATGTTGGATGTGTTAAGATATATATATCCACATTTGTTCATCGTATGTTGCAATGTTCATTAGTTTTATCTCGTGTGTTGTGCATTGTATATGTTGTACTTTGACAAATATATATATATATATATATATATATATATATTCATATAATAAAAAAAATATGGACGTAATTTGGTTTAAACAAACTATTAAGAAATTTATATGGGAACATTAACAAAATAGTTTGATAAAAAAACATAGATAAGGAAATTTAACAATTTTCAAAGTAGTCAACCTCTTTTTTTTTCAATCAAAAACCTTTTTTTTAAACTAAACTTCATTAAAAACGCAACTACCTCAAACCAATGCAACCCAGAACAATTACAGATTTACATATTTACACCAGTCTTCCCAAGTGAAACTCTGACATTTAGACCTAGACGAATACCACAAGAAACCTACAGATTTTATTTCACTTATAATATTTTCTTGCTTCACCGGATTATCTTTGAATCTAGCTCCCTTCCTAGCCCTCCAAATGCTTCAGCAATCAATTCTGATGAGATCCATAAACGCCTCTTTTTCCTTGCCCGTTAACCCAACATGCTCGTGAACTTCAAGTAAATCTTTAAAGGAAAAAGCATAGACGTTTAGGACCTTACACCAACAACTGATATAAGACCAAACCATGACAGCAAAACCACAAGAGGTAAACAAATGTTCAGCAAATCCGTAACTTCTGTACCTGCAGATAATGATCTTTTCCATTGCCAAATGAAAATCCGGGATCTGTTTTGAGGAGCTATACGATCATAGACCCTGTAAGCTTTTGCCTCTTCAAGTTTGAAAAGATCCGAAAATATTTCTTTTAACGGAACGTTATAAATCCAGGGGTCAAACTGTAACACCTCGCAAAATCGGGACCATTGATGTGAAGACACCTGTCCTAGACCCTAAACGTTGAAAGTCTACTTTAAAGGGGTTGAAAGTGTCAACGAGCGAAACTAGTGTTCTCGTATGGTCGACCGGCGATCCGGGAGATTTAAAATAATTATTTTATACTCCCAAATATGCCAAATATCATTTTATGATGGCACAATAACTAATACAGGTCCCAAGATACGTATATATAAAGTTGAGGGGCCAAACTTGTCAAATAGAAAGTCTGGTTCGTTGACAGACTCCTTACGAACCGTAAGGGTCCTATGCTTACGGTCCGTAAGGCCTGTATCTGGGCGAATTTTTGCTTGGCCTCCACACACAAGCTTCCAAACCGCCTTATTCGAAACCATGGGCTGCATGCTTGCTCATTACTCGTCCAAGGACAGCTGGAGACATCCTACAACACTTGGAAACACCTGGATTGATCTTGTGGTGGCCTCTTGCACTATAAATAGGTGCCTTATGTTAACACATGAACTTGCACTTTTCAAAATCACTTCTTTCTCTCTTGCTTGGCATTCTCTAGGATTCCTGATCAAAAAGGAAGCCCCTCTAAGTTCCATTTCATGCTAGGACCAGTGGTAAGTGTTCTTAGCCACTCTAGTTCGGTTTTTATGTGTTTAAAGGCCGAAAGTCAAAGTTGCCACAAAACGGCTTTGACCTTCGGCTTAGACCTAAACGGTCCAGCCATTGTTCGAGGTGAATGTGGCTACGTGATCGTAATTAGGTGGGTGTTAATCCCTCAAAAGGGCACCTCCTAATTACCACGTTTACTTGGTTATTTGTCGGGTCAAAGAAATTAATAATAAAAAGGCAAATTAGTCAGATTTTTAAATAAAATAAAATATGAAAATGTAGAGGTTATAAAACACGTTTTATCACATTAATAACTTGGTAAATATTATTAGAATATGTCTAAACATGTTTAACCCAACAATTCTGAGTTTAGGCTTGATTCGCAACTGAAAGTCGCAAAAGCTTGACTTTTGCTTTGACTTTCAGTTCTGACCTGAATTAGCTTATTTCCTTTATGCATTAGGGTTCCTTTAGGACCATATTATGTTGTAGCATAACCCTCTGAGGTTATATTACATGGTCCTTTAGTAATCTAAGATTATATGCTTGTTTCTGTTATTATGCTTTATGTTGACTAGTATGCCCTTTTCGTCAAGAACGAGACTTTTAAGGTAAATGGTCATGCAAACAAATTAGGTACTGATTAGTGAACATATTTAGAGTATTTTGATGCTCCAAACCTGGTTATAAACTAGAAAAACGAGATGCTCCAAACCTGGTCATAAACTGAAGTTATGTAGAAAAGCGAAATTCATACTCTTATAAGGACTAAGATGCCCTTTAAGCATATAAATCAAGTTTTAACATAACTTTGACACAAAACTCCTTACTTACTGTTGTGATATTATATTTAGGATTTATTGGGATGTTGAGTTAGATTTTATAATGACTTTAACCTTGGGTTCTTGTATAAAGCTCATAAATGACGATAATACTTTTTTTGCAAATAAAATGAGTTTTACATATAATTAACATGCAAAACCTTTTGCTACTGAAATATTATGAAAAATAAAATATTTTAACACTTTAAAGCTGGTCAAATTCTCAGAATCACTTTAACTTCGAAATTATCGTAAAATTACCGACTTTTACGCTAACTAGGCGCATAGTATGGTTTTAAATCATATCTAGCACCCAAGACTTCATATTACTGACTTTATAAATGATTTTAAGTGTTTTTACAGTAATGATAAGCCATGAACTCAGAATCCCAATTAAGTCCCTAAAAACAATGTGTGAAATGACCAAAATACCCTCCCGGGGGCATAGTTTGGCCATAAGCCTTAAACCACACATATGTATGATATCCTACCGTTTTAATATCATAAATTAAATGTTTTTCCAGAATTTTTATGAACAGAACCTCAGTTTACATAAAAACCCCTTTTATGAACTTTTTAAATGACCAAAACGCCCTTATAGAGCTTAGTTCGACTTTAAAACCTTTACGAGCATACTTGTTGACATCTTACTGATATCATAACATATCGTAAGCACAAAAATTTAGGGAACTTGTATATGTCATGTTCGGTTACCCGTACATGCTTTTATGCGTTCGGTTCGGCTTATGTGACTAGTTTTCACAAACGGACCGGAACGGGTTTAACCTTGGCATCTTAGCTTCAAAATCTAGAATTTATTTAGTTTACCCATATTATACAAGTCTTCATACTTGTTGGGTCTAAATTACATTCATTTCCGGCCACCGCTTAATCTAGCGTTTTGTACCGTAAATCATCTTTTAAAACTAACCGGTCGAAGTCTTTGAGACCTGTTAGTATCCTAATAGGTTATATAAAACCTTCCTTCCAGATTAGGTAGCCCAGTATAAGATAACTTCATAAAGTCTTAGTGAGATACGGATGAGTAGAATTTCTTGCACTTAAAACTCAGGTAAATACTTTTAACTTATTTTCCCTTATACGGGCTTGGGGTACGGTAAATTATTACCGCTTGGTCGGGTATGGGATCATTTAGTCGGATTGTGATTAGTGAATATGCATGACTCGTTTTAATCCGTTTTGTTTGATAACATAAACTATGGGGGTTAACAACCATGTCCTGGATATCCTCCGCTCATCTAAGTTATTGATGGCCACGACCTAAGCACGGGGTGTAGGCATACACCTGACAGATGTGAATGCTAAAATATAAATTACCCACAAGTTGAGAATAACTCCTTTGTGGGTTTTATATGTGGTGAGTTAGTTAATCATGACCGGTTTTCAACCGACCCTAATAGTACGACAAACATGTAAATCTGTATACAAGGTTTTAAATAAAATTATCCCAAGTTGTAAAAGAATTTTCGTGTAATAAACATGTAACCGACTTTCGTAAACATTTAAAAATGAGTCAGTTAAATTGTATTTACCAGTGAAAACTGACGTATTTTCCAAAGACTAAGTGACAGGTACCTAACGAAATAGACTGGAGCTACTTGGCATAATAAGAGGACTTTGCAAATCCCTAGATGCCTTAAGTCTGTGGAACTCAGTTTTTTGTATTCATTTATAGATCCGCCTGTGGATCCTTTTTACAACCGCCTGTATATTATTTTATTCGTACTTTAAACTTTTGGGTTGTAATAGTGATTTCCTTCCAAGCCTTCGGCTGTGCTATAACTGTGTATAATTGACTATGATGATATCAACTACGTCATGATACTCCCTACCGGGCACACCGGGTTAAACATGGAAATCGGGGTGTGACACTAACCAAAAAGTCGTATAGCAACCATTACCGACCGAAGCTTTAAAGAAGTTTCTCAAGGGAGTCCAATCCACAGTGGTTTTTGACGTGATTTGAACAATATTACTCCAAACTCCACCCAACATTTTCTTAACCAAAGAAAAGTCCCAACCATTCTCGTGGAGTGAATCGCCTCGATAACTTTGATCCAAGTTGCACCTTTATCATACAAGAACATCCATCCTCATTTAGCAAGCAAGGAGATATCACTGTTTTTTAATTTGCTCAAAGCTAGACCACCAAACTTTTTAGGACGGGTCACCCGGTCCCATGCGACCTAATGGAGCTTTTTTATCGAGTTATCACCGCCCAAAGAAAGTTCCTAATCTTAGCTTCCAAATCATTAATGACCTGGGTCGGGGCCTTATATAAAGAAAAGTAATAACATGGCAAACTTTCAAGATTAATAAGGGTGATCCTGCCGCCAATAGATAAGAGAGAAGCTTTCCATTTTGCGAGTCTAGAGTCAAAGATGTTGTATACCGGGAGATTCGGTTCATATTTTCTCTAACCGTCAATCCAAGGTAATTAAATGGGAAACTTCCCACTTGACATCCCACTTCCGCGGCCTTGTTGTTGAGAACCATCGCATCTACTCCAATAGCAAATAAGTTAGACTTCATGATATTAACTTTAAGCCCCGAGCAAAGGTGAAACACCTTTAGGATTCGCACCACGTTGATAATATTTAACTCCGACCACTCTCCCAAAATAATCGCGTCGTCCGCGTAGAATAAATGCGAGACACACGGACCATTATTCAGTAATTTGACACCTGAGATCAAACCCACACTTTTAGCTTTCTCAAGCATACAAGAAAGAACTTCCATGACGATAACTAACTAAAAACGACGATCTCACCAATTCGAGAATTCCTTTTATCCATGAGCACTATTTGGCCGGGAAATCCATTTGCTCCATAATGGAAATAAGAAATCTCCAATTCACATTATCGAAGGCCTTTTTCAAAGTCAATCTTTAAAGAAACGCCTTCTACTTCTTCATCTTTTTACCCCAATTAACAATTTTATTTAACATCAACGACCCTTCAAGAATGTAATTTCCTTTGACAAAAGTAGACTGGGAGTCGGATATACACTTTTGGCTAAGATGAGGACTAGTTAAACACCAGCTTTATCCGCCTAGACAAATAAGATTAGATCTACACTTTTGGCTAAGATAACGACTAGTTAAACACTAGCTCAGCCCCCTGTTTTGGATCCCGGATAAAACAACTTTAGAAAAAAAAGGATAAAATCCCATAATATAATAGTCTAGTAGCATCTTGATGGTGGGATAAAGCCATACGAGTAATTCAAATGGGTTGAAATGTTTAGATAATGCGTAAACTTATGATGATTCTATATATATATTATTTTTTAAATAATGGACAAGAGATGGACCACTAATCCACAATACCAAATGTATCCAGACTTTCAAAATAGAGACATATACTAAAACGTTTCTTCACAATAGTGTACAGGGGCGGACATACCTTGTAATAAGGGATAATCTTCGTTACCCCTTGACGCTCGGTAGTGTAAATTTTGGAAAAATTTGATGTTTTTTTGATTTCGTTACCATTTTTTTGAAACGTTGTCCCTATAAGGATTTTCTAAATCCGCCACTGCATTTCAGTTTCTATACACTGAATTATGTGGAACTCATTGCATCGATGGTGATGACTTCAAATCTTCTTTTAACAAAAGAACTTTTTGAAACCAAAATTTGAAAACATGATATTACTGAATTATGTGGAACTCATTGCATCGATGGTGATGACTTCAAATTTTCTTTTAACAAAAGAACTTTTTGAAACCAAAATTTGAAAACATGATATTCCCTACAAAACATACAGACTATATAAAAAGAACTAAAAAAAACGTTTTTAAAGTCTATGAGCATTCTCTCATCTCAAAAAGTACTCTCATAAAAATGAAGTATTCTACATAGCACCACCTATAGATAGTAGGGTTGGATTTTTAATACGCCACTAACCGAGGTGTTTGAGTTTAGTGTAAATTGGTCAAAGTTATTTTCGACTCGAATCTGGGAGTACATTTGCCTAAACCCGGTCAGGTTAGGATCCGCATGCGGGATTGAGGATTTGACTTGTTTGTTCTTATAAATTAAAAGAATGTATTATATCACACCTTTAACCTATCGAGTATTTTACGTAAAAAATAACATTTTTAAGCTCAATAGCTTTATAAACATGGTAAATTGGTCTGTAATAATCCCAACTAGACGTTATTGGCCATTGCTAGTCCCACCTTTGAATATTCCTCATGCCAGTCCCACGTTTCACATATTTTTCCTTCACCGGTCCTCAGTTAAAAAAACTTAACGGAGTTAATTTTTTTCCCGAATTACAAATTGAGATATTAAGGCTTGTGATCAGAACAAGGATACGGGGTCTATTGATGTAAAGCTTACCTCGAAAGGGTGCTCCAAACGACTTGATTTTTGTTAATTGAAAGTTTAAACACCTGAATTGAAACACCGTTTTTGTCGTTTGGAGCACAATTTCAAGGTAAGTTTTACATCATTAGACTTGTATCCTCGTTCTGATCGAAAGCCCTAAAGCGTGAGCTTGTAATTCAGAAAAAAAACTTAACTCCGTTAAGTTTTTTATAACCGAGGACCGGTGAAGGAAAAATAGGTAAAATGTGGGACTTGCATGGGGAATATTCCAAGGTAAGACTGTCAATGGCTAATGGCGTCTAGCTGGGATTATTACAGCCCAGTTCCCCTATAAACATTTAGTTTTTCCGTTTTATTCCTATACAAATAAATATATAATATATAATATAACCTCCGTTTTGCTCCTTGTGGTTTGGTCACTTTAACGGTTTTGCCCCAGTTATTTAAAACGACAATTTTCCTCCAATAGTTTACTATGTTTTTTCCATTTTGCTCCCCGCCTCTAACTCCATCCAAATTGTTTGTTAACTGAAAGGGTATAATGATAACTTCAATACCCTTAATTTCTTTAAATATGTTTTTTCTAGTTTATTAATATTAAATATAATTAATTGAACACCACCACCACCACTAGTTGGCCACTACTACTTGCCATCACCACCAGCCTTCCATTACGAAACACCAGCCTTCCATTACGAAACCACCACCCCATGAACCCAACACCACCTGCCACCAATATGAAATCAACACCACCTGCCACCAATACGAAACCAGCACCATCATTGTGAAACCAGGACCACCACACCCGACTAGACACCACTAAACCACCACCTCTATAACACCCTAACTGTCACCGATCAAAACCTATCCACAATAACGATAACCTTGTAGCCGACCCCCAAGTCGGTTTAACACAATACCCCAAATCCATGGTGGTCGAATGAGGTTTAGAATGAGAACCAAAAATCGCAATCGACGGCCACCGCTGGCATTCAAATCCTCCTTTCTGTCCAGCCGGCAAGTTTCAGATTCAATGTATTCACAAGTTTTAGATCTAGATGAGGTGGAAGGATAGGATCTAAGAAAACCCTAATCACCCCTGCCACCAACACTGACGTCGACCTAGAGTTATAAATGACGACGACACAACTTGGGCTTCTGATTTCAGATTGTGGGTTGCAGAGGACGACATCCATAGTGGTTGCCTGGCGGCAATGTCGAAGCTAGTGGTGAGCAGGTGGTGGTGAGGTGCTGGTGATTGGTGGTGATGGCGGTGATTGTTGGGGATGAAGAGAGCGGGTATAAAGAGAGAGAAGATAGGTGGTTGTTCTGATTTCAAGGTGGTGTCTGATGGTGGTGGGCGGTCGCCGGCGATGATGATGGGGCTGATGGTGGATGGGTAGGGTTGAGAGAGAAGAGAGAGAGAGAGAGAGTGTGGAGAGAGGGTAGAAAGAGAGAGAAGAGATGATGGTTTTGTTATATTATATTGTTATATATAATATAATCTTTTATTTATAGTTTTACTAAAATACCCTTAATTTTATATTTGAGTTACCAAAATATTCTTAACAAACAATTTGGATGAAGTTAGAGGCGGGAAACAATATTGAAAAAATATAGTAAACTATTGGAGAAAAATAATCGTTTCTAAATGATTGAGACAAAACTGTTAAAATATCATACAACAGGAAGCAAAACAGAAGTTTACTCTAAATATATTATTTGTTAGGTTAAACAAATCACTGTTTCTATCAAGCCTTGAATACATAAATCACACCCAAATTTACATGTGATTTTCGAATTCATGTAGCATTTGGGTCAAAACCACTGACTGTCAACCCGATAAGTTATTTGAAAAACCTTTAAAAACAAGGCCCACAACCACAACCCACAGCCCACTTGCATATCAACAGTTGAAACTTAAAAGCAGTCGAGCTATAAAACCGGCAAAAGTGTTCGTCGGAATCTGAACCACTGTCTCCGATCAGACGACCGGTGACCGCCGCCGAGCCAGCCAGGACGCCGAATTTAATTCCGGCACCATTTCAAATCCGACCACGCTGTATTGATACCGGTAAATCTAAACCCTAGATTCGATTGAAATTACAAAAAAAAAACCTATGTAATTGTTACTTGCGATTAGGTCATAATATTGTGATTTTAAGTTTTGCTATGATGACATGGAACTACATTTTTATTAATTTTGAACTTTGCTGGTGTACTAGTTAAGGCATAATGCTACAGATATGTGATTTTTAAATTGTTATAATGGGCTTATGGCACAAGTAGTAGTTGTATTTTTGTTAATTTGTTGAAATTAGTGATTGTGAGTAGTTGTTTTGAGGTTCTTAATTCATAATTGTTGAGCTCTACTGTAAGTTTTATGTAGAGGAAGTTCTAGGGTTTATGATTTTGTTTGTTTTATGTTGTGTGGGTTTTGGAATTTTTTATTGTTTGGTTTTTGAATTTATTGAATAGCCCTTTTTAAGTGAACTGTTTAATATGATATTTTAATATGTAAACGAAGATTAAGATTTGGTTTGTGAAGGATCCCTGAGGTACTTGTTCTTAATCAAAGCTCAAATTCTGCCTATCACATTTCAAGTGCTTTGCGGTCACATCTATATTATTAGCATCATGTATAGCTTATAAATCTTTTAAAACTTAACTATTATACTTCTTTTGTGTTAAACTGTTTTATGTTGTAAAATGCTATGTTTGTTTGTTTGTTAGAATTGGGCATACGTGAGAAGGAGAGCAAGGGTTTGATGCAAATTCTAAATGGTTTAAGAATACTCGTGGTTGTTTATGAACACTAGTATATTTTTGGATGAACACGTTAAAAGGGAGTTTGTAGATTTAACGGGTCAAAATAGGTACTTTTTTCTGGGTCAAAACTGGCCAGGTTAGTTTGACCCATAACATGGTTTGGCTCAATCTGTGCTCCTATGAAACTATTTACTGGAACCGTTACTGATTATCCAAGAAACGAAGTTATATAGGGATATAGCTTGAGTTCTGTTTTGACAAAGACTAGCTAGTGTCGGGTTTAGATACACGGAACGACTTATAAAATAATTATTTATAAAGACAATACCACAATAGTTTATTGATCATAACACCCATCACCCATGCAAAATGACATATAGAGCTCTCTGTTGATACTTGTGTATGATCTTCAGTGCAGAACATTGAGCGTGTGTGTATATGAGTAAGGTGGAGAGTGAGACGGAGAATGAGACGTGGGAGGTTTGTAAGAAATAAACAGAATTTAAAGAAAAATATGTTTTTTCAATTAAATTATAGAGATAGAGATGAAGAATGCTCTAATGAAAGGCCAGATAACTTTATAAGTAATAGCAATTGACTTTCTAAAGCCCTAGAGTGTAATCAACATCCATATATTGTCTTTTTGTAAAACAGAGAGAAGTATAGAAAAGTATTGAGCAAAATGTAACCTCATCACACTGGTATATGAAACGGAAAAAAAGCGTGAAATCGACCTACTCGGAAGATAAAGAAATAGCCGTGCGCATTATTTGATTTTAAACTGAATGAAGCGAACCAGACCAAAATCTTTTAAAACCAAACCGAATTGTTAGTCAGTTATTCAGTTTTCGGTTTCACAAATCCTGAATTCGGTTCAATCGAATAACCAGTATAAACCATATATAAACTGATTTCACAAATTCAGGTTCATTAAGTTTAGCCCACTATGGCAGCCTAGTAATCCACATCATTTATTTTAGAGTTAGTTACACAGATAGTCGTCGTGGTTTATCCAAAATAATACCTTTAGGTACTAAGGTTTAAAAGTTGCATGTTCAAGTTTTATGGTTTCTATCTTGTAACGAGGTTGGGGTCTAAGTCAAACGCTTGTTAGTTTTTTTGTTAAGTTGAAGGGCATTTCAGTCATTTAACATCTGAATGACTAATTATGTAATTTACTATGATTGTTTGATAGTTGAGGGGCTGTTTATGTATTTTACACAAAATATTGAAAACGATAAAAAATAGAAGAAATTTATTAACCCCCAGCCCTCTTCCCCTTGCGTTTTCCGGGCGTGATCGCCGACACCTACCCAACCACCATCGCCAGGCGCCGGCCACCACTACAGCTGCACCTCTGCTGGCATTATGATTTCATTACCATAACTATCTCCAGCAGTACCTAAGTATCACTAAACATGCCCAGATCCATATTGAACCCAAGAATCAAACATAATTACAGCGGCAAAGAAATACAGAGAGAGATGGGTATATTGATGTTTTGCATCAAATTTAAACCTTTTAATATTTGTTTGAAGATTAATTTCTTTACTGAACACAAACAAATCATGAACGCACAACATGATGATGAAGAATGCAAGAATCAAAGTTGAGTGAGTCGCCTGATTAGGTCAAAACTAAGCTGCCTGATCCGGATTAAGTCAAAGTGAGGGGTAACTCACCGGACTGACGTTGATTCAGGTTCAGGCGTTACACTTTTTGATTGGTGCGGCTACAACCACCACCTCCTTTGCCACTGATTGCAGAACTCCTGAATCATGTTTCCTTTTTGATGTTGATAACGAAATGATTTTGGTGGTGGAGATAAGTTGTTCATGGTGGGCTGGATTGCTGCTGGAGATGATGGTTTTCATGATTTGGGGGACGCCCTGTGATGTTGGGATGCTGTTTTATATTTTCTATGATCTACACATAGTCCATGAACATTGATTTTCGATAATTTGGCATAAACAGTCCCTGAACCCTTTAAAGGGTGTTTTGGTCATTTCCTACAAATTTAACAGAATAATGAACGGAAGATTGTCCTAGAACCTAAAGTTGTTACAAAATCGAAACTACAAACCTAAAGTTGAGCTTCCAGATACCAGACTACGTGTTTAAATAATATGTGATATAGGTCATTGAATAGCGGTCTAATGAATAATGATCTGTCCATTTCTCAAACATCAAATTTAACCTATTTTCTTCAATTCTTAAGTAATCAACAAACAGGCTTCTCAACCAGTCAGCCTAATTTCTTTATCAAAGATTAGACAAGAACCTTAGCTGCTCGCCCCATTCAGTCGCTCACCTCCATCAGTCATTGCTGGTGGCCCGTAAGTCTTTTACTGCCGATGTCATGTAGTACTCAATTGTGAACACTAGCCATTGCCATCACTTTTCACCATCTAAATTCTACAATTGTTCGAACTCACGATTGGATTTTTGTTAAAGACTTTTGAAATCTGCTGTTAATTAATTTCTTTGTTCACCATTTGCTTCACAGTTATTTGTTTAAAGGATTATTATATGGAATGGCTGGATTTTTTTTCGGATTAATGAAAGGTGTGATAAAAGAAAGAAATGGATGGTTTTTTTTTCTTTTTTTAATAATTCCGGGTAAGGTTAAAAAATGTTCAACCCAGATAACCCGATTGGCCGATTCTATGAACATCCCTAATTGAACCAGGGAATGCTAGATCATGTTTTTGCGCTTAATTTTTTTATAGATGCTACTTGTGATGGTTAATTTGAAAACTGAATGTTGACTCTGAACAAGGCTATTAACTTACATTACTGCGAGTCAGTGACATTGATCACACTTGGTTTACCTTTTTACATAAGCAACATGATCAGACTGAACACATGTCGTAAGTCCAAACATGTGTTAATTTACTGCAATATATCTGAAATTACGAATTGTTTGTACCAATTAGCCATGTATTTACGGTGTTACTCTTTCTTAATTTATACAGTGAAAACTTGCTAAACGCTTTGAGGAAATGGATGGGGATTTGAGCATCTCTCTCGACAAGCTCCCAGTCAAACGTTTAGAAGTTATTGAAGAAAACGGAGCTGAAAGATTCCCTCCGTATGAACATCAGCACCTACAATTCGACAGCTTTCCAATCAATCTTTTTCTGACTCTTCTCTAATATAATTTTTGCAGAGATTTGAGTTATGATGATAACAGAGTGAATTTAATACGGAGAATAGATTTTGCTTGGGCCGTAGAGAGAGAAGATACAAACAAGAAGCAGAAAAATGGTGACGCAACCGCTTCTTCTTCTTCTAAAGACGCATCGTCACAACCATGGCCATGGCAGAACATGATCGAGAATCTACAGTTGGCTCATCAGGAACTGTCGGTTATTATTGATCTCATTAACACCGTAAGTCAAATAGTTATTTCTAACTTCTATAATTTTATTCCACTTAAAAAGAATATATATTATAATGTTACCTTTATAAGTTTGTAGGTTGAAGCTAATGATGCTGTCACGGTGGCTGGTATGACCAGACCGAAACAGTTACCGAATGAACTCTTGTCGGACCTTGCAGTATCTACCGCAACGAAACTACAATGCTTCCGTGTAAAGACTAAAATACCCTTATAAGTTACAATAAAGTAGATCAAAATACACTCATTTGTGAAGTTCTTAATAACATTATTTGTTTGAAATCTTTATCCCTTTCAGCACCTTGGTAAGTATTTTAATCAATCGGCCAAATCATTAGATAAGCAAGTTGCCCGAGAAGCAAGATTCTACGGAGCTCTAATAAGGTCAGTTTTAATTTAATAATATATTATATAATTATTCTGTATAATATAAATATGCTATTTTGTCACATCAACCAACTTTGGCATTAACCAACTTTAGTCCCTCAACTTTAATAATGACATGTTTAGCCCCTCAACTTTAATAATGGCATGTTTAGCCCCTTAACAAAACATCAAACAAGTAAACATCAAGCAACTTTTAACTCTCGTGATTTGCTTACGTTTCAAACCTACAGTGAAGCGCGGTTGGTAACCCACTAGTTCTTATTATTGTTATACTATTCAATGTCCTGACAGATTGCAACAGAATTGGAAAATTAAGAGGCACCGAATGGCTGCAACTGCTGCTGGAAACGAAGGGTTTTACATCGATTTATTTGACAATACATTATACGATCCGAAATCTGTGTTTCGCCCGTCTTCTCTATCAACGGTTCGTGTGGAACATGATAATGCTGGAATGCTTGCTTTGAATTTGTCTTCAAAAGCATGTCACACTCTTCAGTTTGGGTTCGTTAATAAAAATTCTAATAATGTCATAAAAGGATCAAATATTAAAGTTTCAGAAGAATATTCCGAAGAAAGTAATAAAGAGGCTGAAAGTGATGATGACAGTGTAAAGAAACGGCATTCTGACCTTCGTGAAGTTCATCGGGCCGTTTTTGATGAGCAGGTAATTATATTGATATTAGTATAAAAGCATGAAAGATAGATAATTCATTAATTTGTTTAATAATTAAAATTTTATGGGTTATTTGTAGGTTTTTAATTTGATAAATCAAGAAGCATTTGTCCCGTCATTAGGCGTGAATGTGACGGGTATTCGGGAAAACCATTTGCAGTTAAACATAGATCAAGAAGCGTCTGTTTTCATTTCACTTGTGACATCATCATCATCCACTGAAGATGATGTCACACCGTTGATTTTAGGTGAAGAAAAACAGAAGCAGTCATATCTTCCTAACAGAATCAGTTCAGAAATTCTTCTGAAACAGTTGTTTCATGAACACGTGTTTGTTCGAGCAAAGAACAAAAGTCTGTTCGGTCAAACGGCAAAAGACGGGTCAAACCTTCTCGGACATTTTTGCATGTCTCTATCTCACAGAATATTTTCATCTAAAGTTCTAACAAAGCTAGAAGATCTGGTAACTATTCTTTTATTATAGAGTTAATTACACAGATAGTCCTTATGGTTTATCGAAAGTAACACCTTTGAGTACTAACTTTTTTTGTAACAAGTTCAGGTTCTATAGTTTTGATTTTGTAACACCTTTGGGTATTAAGGCCAACTGCCATTAATTTTCTGTTAAATCAGTGTAAAATGACTAAAATACCCTTATATAATTTTTAGTTAGTACTCAGATGTGATACTTTCAATAAACTACAAGGACTATCTGTGTAATTAACTCTAAAAATATAAAAACTTATTACAAATATAATGAGTATTTATATTTGTTATGGTTAATTACAAAGATAGTCCTTGTGTTTATTGAAAGCAACACCTTCGAGTACTAACAAAAAATATATAAGGGTATTTTAGTCATTTTACACTGATTTAACAGAAAAATTAACGCCAATTAGCCTTAGTACTCACAGGTGTTACAAATTCGAAACAATACCTGTTACAAAAAAAGTTAGTACTCAAGAGTGTTACTTTCAATAAACCACAAGGACTATCTGTATAATTAACTCTTTATTATAAATTATAATTATAATTATTATATTTAATATTTCTTTTATGTTACATGTAGGCTAGGAGTGTATCATATGCTCGCTTGATGTCTCATCCTACATGGCATTCACGTACGTCTACATGGACGCTGGTGGTTGATGTTCCTCAGTCGATTCTTCATACCTCATCCGACGTGGCATCCTCGTCACAGTTCCTAACTAAAGTTGTCGTAAATGATGATTGCATAACCATAGAAGGGGAAGGTGCTCCAAATGTCGTCGGTCTCTTTAAAGGGAAATCTGAAAACAGTTATTCTATTAACCGATTTGAATGCAATTTAGCTGATCTTCATATCATACTTCTCCAGCAGGTATGTTATTATACACATATCTGTGTGGGGAGAGGATCATACGAAAGCTACATATAAATGAGAAAACTAAAAAAACTTACTAAAAAAGCCCGAAAAACGTACAATTTTTTTACAATTTTTTTATAAAATTCGCTACTTTTTATGTATAAAAAAACCTTTTTTTCAAAAAAAAAACTTGTACTGCACATGTGCGTTATATGTGTACTGCACGTGTGCATTATATGTGGGTTAGGTGGTTTAGGCTTTTCCGTATTAGTGCACATGTGTAGTACAACTTTTTTTTTTTGAAAAAAAGTTTTTTTTTATACATTATTTGTAGCGATTTTTAATAAAAAAATAATTATAATTTTTTATATGTTTTTAGGCTTTTTTAGTTAGATTTTTGGTTTTCTAATTTAAACTAGTTTTCTCATGATCCATCCCATGGCTGTGTATGTATTATATGTATAAAGGGGCAAAACGATAATATGTTCAATTTGTGATGATTAAAAACAACAGGTTGCAAGTCAAATAATTCGTTGGTTGCATGAGGAAGCTGTGATCGTGGGAATGAAAGCGAGTAGAGATTTCTTAAGTTTGTCGTTTGAGTTGGATCAGGGTGAAGTGGTAGGTCTGGTGGCACAGGTGGATCCGGAAGACAGTGAAGGCGGCATATCGTGGTGGTTGGTGGCGGGGAATGAAACCGCAGAGGAATACAAGCTTCAAAGAGAGGATTTGGATGGTGAAACAAAAAGATTTTTGGGTCATTTGTCTTTAGATGTGTTGTATGCAACATTGTTGGATCTTGTGACCATGTGCAACAACAATGGTGGGAACCTTTGACAGATATTCATGTTTTTTTAGAACTAATTTCAACATTTTTGTTATATGTTATCATGTTTAATTATTTTGGTGGTGGTTTAGGACGGTGAAAAACTAAGTTAAATCTTCAAAAAGACCCAACAAAGTTCTCTCCTTTTTAAGGTTGTTTGGTTGTTATATGTTGTCATGTTTATTATTTGATTCTGATTAAATATAAAATATGTCATACTACTTTAACATTACTACTATCTGGAGTTGTAATAACCAAGTCACATGTTTGATTGAGGGTATAACGTATTTTTTATTTAATCGGAATCAGATAATAACATCGTAATCCGGGTATAACATTGTGGTTTGTGGTTCCCTTTTCTTGATCTCTTAGAGCTCGTTTTCCCCTTCTTAGTCTTTGTGGGTTGTGGTTGCGTTTCGGGTATAACATCGTAATCCGCGGCTAAAGAAATGAAATTGTGCTCGGGTGCGGTTTAACGGGGACATTTGTACGCCTTGTGATTGAATTTGCATAACATGGTGGTGATGTTGGTATTGCATTTGCCAAGGGTTTTGAGATTGACTAAAACCGACAAACGAAAATGGCTCCATTGGTGTCGTGTTCTATACAAGTGGGGTTTGGTGGAAGGAGTAGCGGGTGTATTGGGAAAGCATGGTGGGTTCGGTCGGCTCGGATCCATGATTTTTTTTATGTTGAAAATGGATTTAAGGTTGATTTTAAAGATGAAAATGGATCGTGATTTTTCAAAATGGAAATGGACTATAAATAGTATTTTATTTTTTTTTATAAAAGCTGACCGTTTTCAACGGTCAAAAAATATGGGAACACGGACGGGGAGAGCCACCCGATTGCACCGATCTTGGGGGGGGGTGTTCCGTCGGGGTCCCCCTCCACGCCTGCTCAGTTTCCGAACCCACACCCACAAACCTTAGTTATTTGAAACCACTATTAAAAGAATTAAATAAATTTTAGATGGGCCCCCTCCCACGTCTGCTCAGTTTCCGGAACCGGTTCGGTTTTCAAATGGGGCAAAAAAAAACCGGTTCAGTTATTAACCGAAACCGGTCCTCAAAAAAAACCGATTTGTACACCTCTACTAATATCTCTCATCAAAATCATAAACCAATAACCAAAAGGTTCAAAACAAAAAAAAAAACAAAAAAGAGAATACTCCAGATCCCTTCTAGGACAACTAAATCTTACTCTATTTATTTTTTCTCCTATGATACTTCACATTTTTACCTCTTGTGAGACTCAAACCCCAACCTATGCTAGTAAACACCAACACCCATACCACCACACCACAAGGGATGGGACTCCAGATCTATTCTTTCAGTTAATCCAACCATCACCACTCTGAGGTCTTTAGTTTGATCTCTACTAAATAAATATAAACTTGGAACAGAGTTTAAGAGCTTGGTCTTGCTTCGAGAAAACGGATATCATCAAAACCAGCTTCATTAGCCGTTTAAAAAAATGAATTTGAAAAAATAAAAACACTGTTCAATTAACAATCCGATTTTAATTAGCTAAACACTTATTAAAATTATATATATTATTTTGGTTACATTGTCCCACCTTTTTCGTGGCCCCACCTTTCTCTCTCTCTCTCCCTCCTTTCTTCTCTCTCTTCTCTCTCCCTCTCTCTCCTCTCTCTTCCTCTCTCCTTCCTTCTCTCTCTCTCTGGTTTAAGGTACACCCTCTGTATTGCCCCCCCCTCTCTCTCTCTCTCTCTCTCTCTCTCTTCACTGTGTATATCTTCAAAGTCTCACGTGACGAAAGAGATTCATTCAATTGAATTGACGGTGCATCTAGCAAATGTCATCAACTCATTATTTCTAGGGTTTTACACCACTTGATTCCATCAAACACCATGAATGCACAAAGACCTCATTTTATCAAGCCTTTCAACCCTAATATTTCCATCCATAAACTGATACTCTAATCTTCTTTTATTTTTTTATTTTATTTTATTTTATTTTTATACCAATGAATGTGTAACAGAATGTTACATTTAGATATTGTTAAATCCTGCATTTGTGTTCTGTTAGTTCATGATTTAAGTTCAATAGATATTTTTATGATTTGATTCTTGGTTTTAGGGTTTGCATTTGCAGATTTCTAGTTAGGGATCAGTCATCAGTTTAGTTAGTTAGCAAATTGGGGGTTATCATGTTAATATGTTATCATTAATGTATAAATTATAGAAAGTAAACTGCATTTAATCACCAGATTCATGCCTGATTTGTTTAGATACTACATTGTTTTGATCTTGGTTTTAGAAAGTGACAGTTCTAAAACCGACGCGTAAAGTGTAAAAGCGCACGCATTTCGTAAGTAAGGCGCAAGATGCTTATGTATTTTTTTATGTTTCTCATAGGTTCTAGCATCCTATCCGAAATTTAGCTACAAATAAGCTTTATGCATATGATTTGATACATAAATTACCTATATGTACAACCTAAAAAGCCTGTTGTACAACGTCCTAGTGCACAAAAAGTTGTCATGTACATGAGGCACCGCCTTAAGCCGTTTTTTCGTGCACTGCGCCAAAAGGTACAGATCACGCTAAAGGACCTGCGCACTTTTGAAAACCTAAGTTTTGATAGATTTGTTGAAATCATATGTTCTTGAATGTTTATGCTAAGATACAGCTGGGAAGTATCCTGTTGTAATTGGTTTCCGGTGATTACATGCAGAAAATACCTTCAAAATTTGTCAAACATTTGGAGGGGAAAACAACCGGAACAGTTTACTTAACGGGTCCCAGTGGAAACACGTGGCATGCTGACCTTGCACAGGAAACTGAAGGCTTATTCATCTTAAACGGATGGGCAAGTTTCGTGAGAGATCACTTCTTAGAAAACGGCGACTCTTTAGTTTTCAGAATATTACAGTAATTTGCATTTCACATTACAAATCTTCGACCAAAGTTCTTGCGAAAAGGAAACCGCGTTTTCTGCTGAGTGTCAACAAGATTTAAGCATATTCAATCAACATATTGGTAAAAAAAGAGAACGCGAACGCGAATACGTGTCTTTGTTTAATAACACGGTTGACTGTGTGCCAAAGAAACCGAGAAGCTCACAACCAGCTCATGAAATGCAATTAGGGTTACAAGAATCCGTTAATGGATTAAATGGACAATGTGAAGTTGCAGATTTTTTAAACAATGCTGATTTTTGCAGCGGTGCGATGAAGAGTCCCCTGAACAACGTTATGCCGATATCAGGTTAAAATTGTATGTTATTTTATTTATTTACCTTTATTTATCTATTTACCTTTTAATGAATCTTAATTGCAGAGGTATGCCCTAATGATGATGAGTTGGATCGGTTATCAGCTTCTGAAGCGGATAAGATAGCGCAATCGTTTACTTCAAGTTTTCCGCACTTTACTCAAGTTATGAAAAGGTTCAACATAAGCGGTTCGTATACTATGGTGTGTAGTTCTTATTTTTCACCTTTTAAATCTCTTTTCATGCTCAATTATACCGGGAAAGTCTATAAACAGTAATAAAACTAGAAATTTTACGGTTTTTACCCCTGCATTGCGGCGGGAGTTTGATTATCAGTATAGTACCGACTGGGTGTAGCAATCGAAAGAGATAGCGTAAAACCATGGGGAAAAGAACATCGAAACGTCAACGTAAAAATCACTAAAAGACGAAACACTAAAAGCAAAAAAAATAAAACACCGGTTCTGATAATACGGATATTGGTAATGATATTGTTCGGTTGGAGTCTGTTTGGTTCATCACGTTAGCGAGGGAAAAACACTAAAATGCAAAATTTGATAAGGAATAAAAGTAGAGTGACTAAACATGTATATTAGCAAAGTTAAAGTAGAGGGACTAAACATGTATATTAGCAAAGTTAAAGTAGAGGGTCTAAACATTTATATAAGCAAAGTTAATTTACGAAGGGAAAAAACATTATTAAAGTATAGGGACTAAACATGTATGTTAAGGAACTTAAGGTTGAGGGGTTGTATAGTAAATATAGTAAATAACAGGGGGTATAATTAGTAAATCCACCAAAAGACAAATCTCTTAGCTACTGTAGCTAAGGGGTGATTTTTTTTATTAATAATGATATGATAATTAACAATTGTTTTGTTGATCCTGACCTGCTATTCATTTCATGTAGAATGTTCCATATCAATTTGCTATGGCGTACCTTCCGAACTGCAAAGTAAAGATAGTGTTACACAACTTAAAAGGAGAATCTTGGACCGTTAATTCGATTCCAACTACACGAGTTCAAACGTCACATACTTTCTGGGTGGTTGGCGTTTGTTCGCGGTAACAACATTAACACTAGAGATGTCTGCATATTTGAACTCGTAGGCAAGTGTGAAATGCGCGTGAACATTCTTAGAGTTAGACAAGAACTACAAGACTATGAACATGGTGATCTTAAGGGGTCAATTAATGCGGCTTCTCATAAAGTTTCCGGAAGGTTGACAAAAAAAGTCAAAAGAAAATCAGTTAAAACACAGACTCCTGCTTTGACTGAAAATCAAAAGTTTGCTTTCTCCATTGAAAAAGTCAAACTTGGTATTGCGGCGAAGGGGTCACAATTAAGAACCGTTAATGGAAAATCAGGTATAAATTTAATTTGAGTAAAATGCCATTTTCGTCCTTGAGGTTTGGCCACTTTTGCGACTTTCGTCCAAAGGTTTGTTTTGTCGCATCTGGATCCAAAAGGTTTATAATTTTGCCATTTTCATCCAACTCGTTAACTCCATCCATTTTTCTACGTGAAATAAGGGGCATTTCCGTCTTTTTATACATCTTTTATTAAAATAAAAAACACTGTAAGAAATAAAGATCTACCTCTGTTAACTTTTTCCCCACCCAAACCCTTTAACCATCACAAAAAAATGTCTAAAAAGACGAAAATACCCTTGACTTAACGTTAAAAGGTGGATGAAGTTAATGAGTTGGATGAAAACGGCAAGATTTCAAACCTTTGGACGAAAGTTGCAAAAGTGGCCAAACCTCAGTGACTAAAATGGCATTTTACTCATTTTTTTTCATCAACTATCATGTATAATTTGTTTCATTATTTAACTTTAAATATTGATAGGGAAAGCAAGAGTGTTTCAAGAAAACCGGGGTTCTTCTATGACAGGGTTTACGTCAATGAAATCAGCACCCGAGGAAAAAATAGCCGCTGAATCTTTCATTTCTAGTTTTCCTTATTTTGTTCGGGTCATGAAAAAGTTCAACGTAGGTGGATCTTACACTCTGGTGGGTTTACGTTTAAAAAAACTTGATGAGTAAAATGTCATTTTCGTCTCTTAAGGTTTGGGCAATTTTGTGACTTTCGTTCAAAGGTTTGTTTTTCCGTATCTGGATCCAAAAGGTTTAAAATCTTGCCATTTTCATCCGGCTCGTTAACTACATCCATTTTTCTCCGTTAAGTCAGAGGTATTTCCGTCTTTTGTTAGCTTAAAGGGCAATTCGGTTTTTTTCACTTTATGTAAAAAGACAGAATACCCCTGGAAAAGACCGAATTGCCTTTTAAGTTAACAAAATAGACGGAAGTATATCCCTGACTTAACAGAGAAAAATGGATGAAGTTAACGAGCCGGATGAAAATGGCAAGATTCTAAAACCTCTTGGCTCCAGATGCGGAAAAATAAACCTTTAGACGAAAATCACAAAACTTCCCAAAAACCTCAGGGGACGAAACTGGCATTTTACTCAATTGATTTATTTTATTCATATGAATTATATTTTTAGCATAAACTTTTTTGATGTAAATAAACAGAAAATTCCTTTTCGGTTCTCTATGGAACACCTTCCTAACTATAGAACAGAGATTGTTCTTCACAATTTAAAAGGAGAATGTTGGACGGTAAATTCGGTCCCGACTCTTAAAGTACAAACGTTGCATACTATCTGTGGAGGGTGGATGGCGTTTGTTCGTGATAATGACATACAACTCGGAGATATTTGCATTTTTGAGCTTGTTGGCAAATGCGAAATGCGGGTCCACATAACAAGTGTTGGAAAGAATGGTATTAATCTTGATTATCAAAATGGAACCGGACCTTCTAATCAATTGGCGAACGTGTCATGTTGATAAAAGGCGTCATATTCTGGTGAGTAGTCTTTTTACCTTTTCAGTAATGATTTGCGTTGTAGGTAATTTCGACTTGTTTATTCATGAATGAGTGGATTCTTGATTTGTTTTTATCTCTAATGGGGTCAAATAATTAGCAGATTCTGGATTTTTTATTTCTAAATTGTCAAATAAAGAAGTGAATTCTGGATTAGTTTATTATTATTATTTTTTTATTTTTTTTATCTCTAACGTGTTACGTGTCAAATAGATTAGTGGATTTCGGATTTTTTTTTAATCTCTAACGAGTTGAATAAATTAGTGGGTTCTTGATATGTTTTTATCTCTAATGGGTCAAGCATATTAATGGATTCCGGATATGTTTTTTCTCAATCTTGTCAAATAAAGTGAATTCTGGATTTGTTTTTTTCTCTAGCGTGTAAAATAGATTAATGGATTCCGGATATGTTTTTTTTTTTTATCTCTAACGGGCCATATAAATTAGTGGATTCCCGGTATGTTTTTATCTTTAACGGGTCAAATACGTTAGTGGATTCCGGATATGTCTTTTCTCAAACTTGTCAAATAAAAAAGTGAATTCCGGATATGTTTTTTTCTCTAACGTGTAAAATAGATTAATGAATCCCGGATATGTTTTTATCTCTAACGGGCCATATAAATTAGTGGATTCCCGGTATGTTTTTATCTTTAACGGGTCAAATACGTTAGTGGATTTCGGATATGTTTTCTCTCTCTAGCCTGTCAAGAAAGAAGTGAATTCTGTATATGTTTTTATCTCTAACGGGTCGGATCAATTAGTGGATTCTGGATATGTTTTTATCTCTAACGGGTCAAATAAATTGGTGGATTCCAGATACGTTTTCGTCTCTACGGGTCAAATAAGAAGTGAATTCCTGATATCTTTTTAGATTAGTGGATTTCGGAATTTTTTTTTAATCTCTAACAGGTCAAATAAGTCAGCAGATTCTAGATGTGTTTTATCTCTAACGGCTCAAATAAATTAACCGCTTCTAGAATCTAGATACTTTTTTTTTATCTAAGAGGTGAAATAAATTTCTTGAAGTCTATTTTCCACCATACTGCATCATAAATCATTTTATTAAGTTTCTTGTTTCTCTATGATGAACGCGTATTTTGTTTATAAAAACTGACAAAGATGAAACCTTGTATGCAGACTTTGGTATCTGTTCACAAACTTACATTTAAAAAGCTTTTGTTCATATATACAGGTCGGATTTTGTTTATCGGGGAGGTTGCTTACACGGGTAAAAAGAGACTGGAAGAACGATCTACTCTGCTTTGAACCTATTTTCCGTCTTATGGTACATCGTATATCTTTTAATCCTTTTTTAGAACGAAAAGGCGATGTGCCATCAAAGTATATATTAAAATGCTAAGCTCGTTTTCCAGGACAATTTAATCAGCAATGTAATCGTTTGGATGCCAAAAAATCGACTAAAATTTGGAAACCACACGTTCTAAGTTCATATCAAAGTATAGTATCGAAAAAGTAAGTTAAATCTTCAAGAAGACCCAACAAAGCTCTCTCCTTTTTAAGGTTGTTTAATACAAAATATGTGATACCCTCAAACATGTGACTTTAACTTTACTGCTATCTGAAGTTGTAATAACGTTAAAGTCACATGTTTGAGGGTGTGTGACATATTTTTTATTTAATCGGAATCAAATCAGTAGACGTAACACCGCCGCCGACCCATTTTGCCGATCGGTAAACCAACATCGGTGAACGTTTGCCGATGATGAAGATGTTATTTAACACATAATTTAAAAAAAATGAAAACAAAAAAAAGTTTACCAATTCAAGTGTTTAACCATTACCAACACTTTTCAGGATAGTTTACACTTTTTAGGTGGAATGACATTGCACCCTCTGATTGGTTGATTTTGAAGTTTGTCACTTTCAAGTGTTTTACCTTCACCCTTATGATATCTGATTGCATTTTTGGTTATGACAGACCTTCGTGAGTTAAGACTAGTGGGTATGGGGCACGACCAAGGGCCGGCGAGGCACGGCGCCTCCCGGCACACCTCCCCCTTGGCCCGTCCCCTTCCTCTTCGTCCGCCCACTGCCGCCCAAGCCGGGCCTCACCCCCTCACATATATATAAAGGGGTTCATCCCCCACCCATCCTCACACTCGCTTACGTGGCGGTCTACGTGTCAGCCCATCCCAATGGGAATGACCCTCCCCATACCAACTAGGCTAAATGACAATAAAGATAGCTTCTTAAATAGAACATTTCCTCTTACAACATTTATAGTTACATTTCTCTTTATCTTTATAGTTTAATTATATATTACTTTTTTTTATCTTATTATTTTATTTAACCTATTACATTTCATTCTTCATTTCTATCTTTATTTATAAACAACTATTTTATTAACTTTCTTTTCTTCTGTATGTATACTCACAAACATTTATATAGATGATAAAACAGTGAATCTCTATATTTAGAGAATCATATTTCATAAAACTCTAAATTATGGAGAGAGATAAGAGATAGAGATGGAGATTTTGATGAAGATACAAAATGTATTAAAGTATTCAAATTTTTAAGATGAATATAGAAATAAAGATAGAGACCTAAGAGCATTCATATCCATTCAATCATATTTTTACCGTATATTACACTAAAAAACACTATATTTTCTCGCTCATTTTTAATTAAATAATATTTTCTTATATCTTTATTATTACATTTTCTATCTCCTCCACTCACAACTACTTTCAAAATATATTAAAAACTTATAGGAGGTGAACAGTGTCCTCTCAAATATGCAGATGAACAATAACATTTTCTCTTTCCTCCACTCACAACCCTTTTTATACTCTTTATATTATAAAAAAACTCCTCTCACACGGATCTTCCCCTATTTTTATACGTGTGGGTTCTGTAAGTGAAGGAAAATGAAAATGTTATTGTTCATTTGTAGGGCGTTAAAAGAACCGACTGTTCTGGATCCTGTAGCTTGTGCGAAGTGACTGTTCACTTTGCACAAAGGGACTGTTCTGGATACTGTAGCTCGGCTGATGCTCGTTTCGACACTGAATTATGTGAACGAGGAGTTTAGCGACGAGACAGAATAACCTGAGCTCATAACGCTCAACCATAACAATTATCATCATGAATTCGGTTAGACGCATAAATGTATATACTTAATAGTTATAATATATAGATTAGGTCCTTAGTCCTTCAAATATATCATAGAGGTCAAGCATGGAGGTATGACTATATCATTATATGATTCACCAAAGCTCAAAGTTTATCAACATAGTCGATAAACCCGATTGGTCATGAATGAACAAATGAAAATACATGTAAAAGAGTGTACAAGTGAGGTGTGGAACTTAATCCGGAAAGCCAAGGCCCCCATCGTTCTCACACTAGTTAGAACACAAGTTCATCCATATTGAACTTAGTTAACTTTCACACTTGGTACAAAAGAAAAAGTAGAAGAAAGTAAAAGAATAATTTACAAGAACAAAGATAATAGTAAGCTAAAACTCACTTAGAATGGCTGAGAATATGCTGCCAACAGTCTTGCAATTTCAGAAGGGAGTTTGAAGTTTGGAAAGTTTGAAGGAGTGAAGTGGGTTTGCGTTTATAGAGGAGAAGTTGCTGCCAGCTCCACTTTGTGCGAAGTGGCTCTTCGCACGAGGTGGCTCTTCGCACGAGGTGGCTCTTCGTGCGAAGTGGCCATCACTTCGTGCGAAGAGGTCCAGTTTGTACGGAAAAGTTAGTTTGGGCTGTTTTTTTTTTCGCATTTTAGCTGGTTTTCAAGTATAAAGTTGTGATGTATGAGTATTGCACGTATAATAAGTATGATTTGCATAAAAATATGTATTTAAATGATTGATTGTATGCATAACAAGTATACGTAAAATAAGGATTTCATTATGATCAACGCCTCAGATTAGATAGTTGGAATTAAAATAGAACATGACATGAATACAAGTTTACAAAAATAGAAATACGATTACACTATCTAAATAAGGAAAGTAAAAGAATGCGAAACGTTACAGGGATATTGTTCACCCTGGTTAATTTTTAATATTTTTTTGAAGGTGGTCGTGAGTGAAGGAGAGAAAAATGGTAATAATAAATGTATAAATAGGGTAGGGTTATTGTAAAAAGGGTGTGTTTTGTGAGAAGTGCAGGAAGGAATCTACACTCCTTGATCTATAATCTAATGATTGAGATTATAATGACACAATTGTAAATTGTTTTTACCATTAAAATAAGAGTAAATTGCACGAAACGTACTTTGTGTTTCCTTAGACTTGCAGGTTTCGGCCTTACTGTTCAAAACTCGCTGAAAACAGCCTTTACGTTTATTTTTGTTGCGGGTTCAATTTAACATTTTTAATTTTCTATATTAAGGGTATAAAGGTAAATTTAACATTTTTAAATTCAAAAACCCACATGCAATGCACATGCAAGTTTCCCTGTCTTTTTTAAACGCCAATATCTTTTTATACCTAAAAAATTACACCATAATAACAAATGTTTTTTTTATCTTTAATGTGTGTAACATATTGCTATACCTATATAGAGAAAAAAAATTACGTTTCGATCGACTGTTTTCGTCCATGTGTTTTGTCTATGTTGTTTAAATTGTATAGTGATTCGAGGCGTTGTGTTTTACAGTAAAACACCATGAACATATATAAGACACCATAATATTGCAAATAACATTTACATTCAATCTTGTTTCCTATTGTGTTTAATTTTACAAGACACCATAATCTGTTTTGAAATCCTAAAATAAAAAAACCATAGAAAACAAGATTCAAATATTGAGTGTAAATGGTATTTGCAATGTTATGGTGTCTTATATACGTTCATGTTGTTTTACTGTAAAATACAACGTCTTGAATCACTATACAATTAAAACAACATAGACAAAACATCATAGACTAAAACATCTGATCAAAACGTTTTTTTTTTTCTCTATATAAGTATAGCAATACGATACTCATATTAAAAATAAAAAATACTCGTTATTATTGTGTATTTTTTTAAATATTACATATAAAAAGTTAGAGTTAAATGCTTGGTTGGTCCCTGTGGTTTGCAAATATTACAGACTTGGTTCCAGTGGTTCAATAATTACACACTTGGTCCCAGTGGTTGTAACTTTTCACTCATGTGGTCCTTATCATGAATGGTCGTTAAAATAATCTGTTAATTGTGTGTGAAATGTCCAAAATACCCTTACCCATTTAATATACAATTAAAAAAAACCTTAAAACAAACATCATGCCATACCCCTCACAACCTCTCCCAACCCTGTTCTCCTTCCCATCAGCCGCCATAACCCCATCACCGGCTACCAGCATATCGTCGGGAGCTGTCGCAACCTATCCGTCGGCAGCCACCATCATCTCCCCTCTCATCTATCTCTCTCAGTCCATCATTGTTGGCCACAAATCATCGCCGAAAAAACACCATCCCCCGCCGGAAAAAATGCCCTTGTCTCTGGTAAATATACTCACTAGTGTTCAATATGAATGAAGATGACATCAGATCGATTTCAGATTTGCAACTTCCGGTCCGACTAACCACCATCATTATCACTGCAGGCAACTGTGAAACACAGACGAGGAATAGAGGAGCCTAAGGCCGCTGGTTGAACTGGGGTGCCGGTTGGAGTGGAGGTGGCGTGCATCAGTGGCGCAGGCGCTGAGTTGAGAATCAAGTTTTGAGATGCTATTTTTCATAAATATGCTGTTGGATGTATTAAGCTTCAAATCATACAACTTTTTTAGGCAGAAAGCTTGTATGCAATTATATGGATCATCTTTCCACCCATAATGTGAGCTACAAGTTTCTAATATGTTGATTATATAGTTGTATGCTATAAGTTTCCATTTGAGAGCTTCTGAAGAACCATTGCTAGAGCGAGCTTCAACGGTTCATCTGAACATGCGGCCGTGGTGGTTTTTGACGCTATTTTCACTGTTCCTTTATCCCACGCGGAGGGTGGTGGTTTGGAGAGACGGTGGTTGTGATGGAGATGGTGGTTTGGAGAGACGGTCGTTGTGATGGAGATGGTGGCTGGTTATGGTGATGCACAGTGGTGGTTCGGGGAGATGGTGGTGGTGGTGGAGTGGGGAACAAAAAGAAGGGTGTAGGATGGTTATATTTTTATTTTTTTTAATGTTCAAGGGTAAAATAGACATTCTATATATACTTAACTGAGAAATCTAACCTAGGTTAGTGATAAGGACCACACGATTGCAAAAATTACAATCACTGGACCAAGTGTGTAATTATTGAACCACTAGGACCAAATCTGCAATATTGTAAACCACAGGGACCAACAAACCATTTCACTCAAAAAGTTATTGACATTTAAAAATGACAGGGGAACTTGCATGTGCATTGCATGTGAGTTTTTGAATTTTATCTTTAACTAGGTTTTTTATTAAATTACTTAATTGTCCTTATCCTAATAAATTAAATAGTGACATATGCCCTCATCATGTTCTTTATAATCATTCTCACAAATTTCATCTTTTTACAGGATCCTAAACCTGTATAAACATGTATTATTTAATTGAAAATGAGAGAAAAATATTAAATTTTAGTGTATTTATAGAAATAGAGATATGGAAAGGGATATGAATGCACTTGTCTCCTATTTTTATCTCTTATTTTCTAAAACCTTCCACATCTCATTCTCGATTCTCATCTCTGTATCATTTTATAATATTTTCTTTCTCTTTTTCCATTTGCAATATTAACTACTAGGGTTAGGATTAATAGGAAGTTTGTATGGATAGGAAGGTTAGGAAGTAATCTTGACCATCTATTTATTAATCAAGGGCTAAGATTAAATGAGTGAAATTGAATGAAGAAAAAGAGGCGCGTGAGTTTGTTGAGGGGTATTGTGGTCAACCCAAGGTAATAGTTTCTTTCTCCTTAATTACCCCTCATTTTTTAAACGTTAATAACTTTTTCATACGACATTATTTTTTTTTATAAAAATTGCACCAAAAAACGAGTCTTTTTTATCTTTAAAAAGAGTATGCTATTGCTATATTTTGAAAAAATAATTTTTGAAAACCCCGTTGCGTAAAACGTAATGAAAAAAAAGCAAAAAAAAAAAAAGTTTAAAAACGCAGCGATCGAAAACAGTCTACAATCAAAAGTCAATGCAATGTTTTTTGTAAAACGCAAGTACACGCAGTGATTTGTAAAATGCAACTACAGTCTACAGCGAGCCAAACCAGGACAATGCAGCAAATAAACGTACTGATCTGTAAGCGACCTGTAAAACGCAAAAAAAAAAAAACGCAGACGCAGTGAACCAGCAACTAACAGTTGAAAAAAACGCAACAATTAAGTGATCTGTAAAACACAAAACTTAAAAAAAAACACAGTTACCTGTTGCGTAGGACGCAGAACGTAACAATTAAGGGCTCTGTAAAAACGCAACTACATCCTACAGCGAGCCAAACCAGGCACATGCAGTAAAAAAACGAAATATGATACTCATATTAAAAATAAAAAATACTCGTTATTATTGTGTATTTTTTTAAATGTTAAATATAAAAAGTTATTGACATTTAAAAAAGACAGGGGAACTTGCATGGGCATTGCATGTGAGATTTTGAATTTTATCTTTAATTAGTTTTTTTATTAAATTACTTAATTGTCCTTATCCTAATAAATTAAATAGTGACATATGTCCTCATCATGTTCTTTCTGATCATTCTCACAAATTTCATCTTTTTACAGGATCCTAAACCTGTATAAACATGTATTATTTAATTGAAAATGAGAGAAAAATATTAAATTTTAGTGTATTTATAGAAATGGAGATAGGAAAGGGATATGAATTCTCTAAATATGAATGCACTTGTCTCCTATTTTTATCTCTTATTTTCTAAAACTTTCCACATCTCATTCTCGATTCTAATCTCTGTATCATTTTATATTATTTTCTTTCTCTTTTTCCATTTGCAATATTAACTACTAGGGTTAGGATTAATAGGAAGTTTGTATGGATAGGAAGGCTAGGAAGTAATCTTGACCATCTATTTATTAATTAGGGGCTAAGATTAAATGAGTGAAATTGAATGAAGAAAAAGAGGCGCGTGAGTTTGTTGAGGGGTATTGTGGTCAATCCAAGGTAATAGTTTCTCTCCTTAATTACCCCTCATTTTTTAAACGTTAATAACTTTTTCATACGACATTATTTTTTTTATAAAAATTGCACCAAAAAACGAGTCTTTTTTATCTTTAAAACGAGTATGCTATTGCTATATTTTCAAAAAATAATTTTTGAAAACCCATTTGCGTAAAACGCAATGAAAAAAGTAAAAAAAAAAAAAGATACTTTAAAAACGCAGTGATCGAAAACAGTCTACAATCAAAAGTCAATGCAATGTTTTTTGTAAAACGCAAGTACACGCAGTGATTTGTAAAATGCAACTACAGTCTACAACGAGCCAAACCAGGCACATGTAGCAAATAAACGTACTGATATGTAAACGACCTGTAAAACGCAAAAAAAAAAAAAAACGCAGACGCAGTGAACCAGCAACTAACAGTTGAAAAAAACGCAACAATTAAGTGATCTGTAAAACACAAAACTTAAAAAAAACACAGTTATCTGTTGCGTAAGACGCAGAACGCAACAGTTAAGGGCTCTGTAAAAACGTAACTACATCCTACAGCGAGCCAAACCAGGCACATGCAGTAAAAATACGAAATATGATACTCATACTAAAATAAAAAATACTCGTTATTATTGTGTATTTTTTAAATGTTACATATAAAAATTATTGATATTTAAAAAAGACAGAGGAACTTGCATGGGCATTGCATGTGAGATTTTGATTTTTATCTTTAATTAGTTTTTTTATTAAATTACTTAATTGTCGTTATCCTAATAAATTAAATAGTGACATATGTCCTCATCATGTTCTTTCTAATCATTCTCACAAATTTCATCTTTTTACAGGATCCTAAACATGTATAAACATCTATTATTTAATTGTAAATGAGAGAAAATATTAAATTTTAGTGTATTTATAGAAATGGAGATAGGGAAAGGGATATGAATGCACTTGTTTTCTATTTGTATCTCTTATTTTCTAAAACCTTCCACATCTCATTATAGATTCTCATCCCTGTATCATTTTATATAATTTTCTTTCTTTTTCCATTTGCAATATTAACTACTATGGTTAGTATATAATAGGAAGTTTGTATGGGTAGGACGGCTAAGAAGTAATCTTGACCATCTATTTATTAATCGAGGGCTAAGATTAAATGGGTGGAATTGAATGAAAAAAAAGAGGCGCGTGAGTTTGTTGAGGGGTATTGTGGTCAAACCAAGGTAATAGTTTCTCTCTCCTCCAATTACCACTCATTTTTTAAACGTTAATAACTTTTTCATACGACATTATTTTTTTTATAAAAACTGCATAAAAAACGAGCGTTTTTTTTATCTTTAAAACGAGTATTCTATTGCTATATTTTGAAAAAAATAATTTTTGAAAACCCAGTTGCGTAAAACCCAATGAAAAAAGCAAAAAAAAAAAAGGATAGTTTAAAAACGCAGCGTTCAAAAACAGTCTACAATCAAAAGTCAATACAATGTTTTTTGTAAGACGCGAGTACATGCAGTTATTTGTAAAACGCAACTACAGTCTACAGCGAGCCAAACCAGGCACATGCAGCAAAAAAACGTACTGATCTGTAAGCGACCTATAAAACGCAAAAAAAAAAACGCAGACGCAGTGAACCAGCAACTAACAGTTGAAAAAGCACAACAGTTAAGTGATCTGTAAAACACAAAACTTAAAAAAAAACGCAGTTATCTGTTGCGTAAGACGCAGAACGCAACAGTTAAGGGCTCTGTAAAAACGCAACTACAGCCTACAGCTAGCCAAACCAGGCATATGCAGTAAAAAACGCAATATGATACTCATATTAAAAATAAAAAATACTCGTTATTATTATGTATTTTTTTAATTGTTACATATAAAAGTTATTGACATTTAAAAAAGACAGAGGAACTTGCGTGGGCATTGCATGTGTGTTTTTTAATTTTAAACATGTATAAACATGTATTATTTAATTGAAAATAAAACAAAAATATTAAATTTTAGTGTATTTATAGAAGTGGAGATAGGGAAAGGGATATGAATGCACTTGTTTTCTATTTTTATCTCTTATTTTCTAAAACCTTCCACATCTCATTCTCGATTCTCATCTCTGTATCATTTTATATTATTTTCTTTCTCTTTTTCCATTTGCAATATTAACTACTAGGGTTAGGATATAATAGGAAGTTTGTATGGGTAGGAAGGCTAGAAAGTAATCTTGACCATCTATTTATTAATCAAGGGCTAAGATTAAATTGGTGAAATTGAATGAATAAAAAGAGGCGCGTGACTTTTTTGAGAGATATTGTGGTCAATCCAAGGTAATAGTTTCTCTCTCCTCCAATTCCCCCTCATTTTTTAAACGTTAATAACTTTTTCATACGACATTATTTTTTTATAAAATTGCACAAAAAAAAACGAGCGTTTTTTAATCCTTAAAGCGACTATGCTATTGCTATATTTTGAAAAAATAATTTTCGAAAACCCAGTCGCGTAAAACACAATGAAAAAAAGCCAAAAAAAAGATAGGTTAAAAACGCAGCGATCGAAAATAGTCTACAATCAAAAGTCAATACAATGTTTTTTGTGAAACGCAAGTACACACAGTGATTTGTAAAACGCAACTACAGTCCACAGCGAGCCAAACCAGGGACATGCAGCAAAAAAAACGTATTGATCTGTAAGCGACCTGTAAAAAGCAAAAAAAAAAAAAAAAACGCAGACGCTGTCAGCAACTAACAGTTAAAAACGCAACAGTTAAGTGATATGTAAAACACAAAACTTAAAAAAACACAGTTATCTGTTGCGTAAGACGCAAAACGCAACAGTTAAGGGCTCTGTAAAAACGCAACTACAGCCTACAGCGAGCCAAACCAGGCACATACAGTAAAATCCGTAATATGATACTCATATTAAAAATAAAAAATACTCGTTATTATTGTGTATTTTTTAAATATTACATATAAAAAGTTATTGACATTTAAAAAAGACAGGGGAACTTGCATGTGCATTGCATGTGAGTTTTTGAATTTTATCTTTAATTAGGTTGTTTTTATCAAATTACTTAATTGTCCTTATCTTAATAAATTAAATAGTGACATATGTTCTCATCATGTTCTTTCTAATCATTCTCACAAATTTCATCTTTTACAGGACCCTAAACTTGTATAAACATATATTATTTAATTGAAAATCAGAGAAAAATATTAAATTTTAGTGTATTTATAGAAATGGAGATAGGGAAAGCGATATGGATGCTCTAAATATGAATGCACTTGTCTTCAATTTTTTCCACACCTCATTCTCGATTCTCATCTCTGTATCATTTTATATTATTTTCTTTCTCTTTTTCCATTTGCAATATTAACTATTAGGGTAAGGATATAATAAGAAGTTTGTATGGGTAGAAAGTCTAGGAAGTAATCTTGACCATCTATTTATTAATCAAGCGCTAAGATTAAATGGGTGAAATTGAATGAAGAAAAAGAGGCTCGTTAGTATGTTGAGGGGTATTGTGGTCAATTCAAGGTAATAGTTTCTCTTTCCTCCGATTACCCCTCATTTATAAACGTTAATAACTTTTTCATACGATAATTTTTTTTATAAAAATTGCACAAAAAACGAGTCTTTTTTATCTTTAAAACGAGTATGCTATTGCTATATTTTGAAAAAATAATTTTGGAAAACCCCGTTGCGTAAAACACAATGAAAAAAAGCAAAAAAAAAATAGTTTAAAAACGCAGCGATCGAAAACAGTCTACAATCAAAAGTCAATGCAATGTTTTTTGTAAAACGCAAGTACACGCAGTGATTTGTAAAATGCAACTAAAGTCTACAGCGAGCCAAACCAGGCACATGCAGCAAATAAACGTACTGATCTGTATGCGACCTGTAAAACGCAAAAAAAGAAAAACTCAGACGCAGTGAACCAGCATCTAACAGTTAAAAAAATGCAAAAGTTAAGTGATCTGTAAAACACAAAACTTAAAAAAATACAGTTATCTGTTGCGAAAAACACAAAACGCAACAATTAAGGGCTCTGTAAAAACACAACTACAGCCTACAACGAGCCAAACAAGGCACATACAGTAAAAAAACGCAATATGATACTGATATTACAAAATAAAAAATACTCGTTATTATTGTGTATTTTTTAAATGTTACATATAAAAAGTTATTGACATTTAAAAAAGACAGCGGAACTTACATGTGCATTGCGTGTGTGTTTTTTAATTTTATCTTTATTTAGGTTGTTTTTATTAAATTACTTAATTGTTCTTATCCTAGTAAATTAAATAGTGACATATGTCCTCATCATGTTCTTTCTAATAATTCTCACAAATTTCATCTTTTTACAGGATCCTAAACCTGTATAAACCTGTATTATTTAATTGAAAATGAGAGAAAAATATCAAATTTTAGTGTATTTATAGAAATGAAGACAGGGAAAGGGATATGAATGCTCTAAATATGAATGCACTTGTTTTCTATTTTTATCTCTTATTTTCTAAAACCTTCCACATCTCATTCTCGATTCTCATCTCTGTATCATTTTATATTATTTTCTTTCTCTTTTTCCATTTGCAATATTAACTACTATGGTTAGGATTATAATAGGAAGTTTGTATGGGTAGGAAGGCTAGGAAGTAATATTGACCATCTATTTATTAATTAAGGGCTAAGATTAAATAGGTGAAATTGAATGAAGAAAAAGAGGCGCATGAGTTTGTTGAGGGGTATTATGGTCAATCTAAGGTTATAGTTTCTCTCTCCTCAAATTACCCCTCATTTTTAAACGTTAATAACTTTTCATACGACATTATTTTTTTTACAAAAATTGCACCAAAAAACGAGCGTTTTTTATATTTAAAACGAGTATGCTATTGCTATATTTTTAAAAAATAATTTTCGAAAACCCAGTTGCGTAAAAGGCAATGAAAAAAGCAAAAAAAAAAAGACAGTTTAAAAACGAAGTGATCGAAAACATTCTACAATCAAAATCAATACAATGTTTTTTGTACAACGCAAATACACGCAGTGATTTGTAAAACGTAACTACAGTCTACAGCTAGCCAAACCAGGCACATGCAGCAAAAAAACATACTGATCTGTAGGCGACCTGTAAAACGCAAAAAAAAAAAAAAAAACCGCAGACGCAGTGAACCAGCATCTAACAGTTAAAAAACGCAACAATTAAGTGATCTGTCAAACCCAAAACTTAAAAAAAACGCAGTTATCTGTTGCGTAAGATGCAAAACGCAACAGTTAGGGCTCTGTAAAAAACGCAACTTCAGCCTACAGCGAGCCAAACCAGGCACATTCAGTAAAAAAAAAGCAATATGATAATTATATTAAACATAAAAAATACTCGTTATTATTGTGTATTTTTTAAATGTTACATATAAAAAGTTATTGACATTTAAAAAAGACAGGGGAACTTGCATGGGCATTGGATGTGAGTTTTTGAATTTTATCTTTAATTAGGTTGTTTTTATTATATTACTTATTTGTCCTTATCCTAATAAATTAGATAGTGACATATGTCCTCATCATGTTCTTTCTAATCATTCTCACAAATTTCATCTCTTTACCGGATCCTAAACCTGTATAAACATGTATTATTTAATTGAAAATGAGATAAAAATATTAAATTTTAATGTATTTATAGAAATGGAGATAGGGAAAGGGATATGAATGCACTTGTTTTCTATTTTTATCTCTTATTTTCTAAAACCTTCCACATCTCATTCTCGATTCTCATCTCTATATCATTTTATATTTTCTTTTTCTTTTTCCATTTGCAATATTAACTACTAGGGTTAGGATATAATAGGAAGTTTGTATGGGTAGGAAGGTTAGGAAGTAATCTTGACCATCTATTTATTAATCAAGGGCTAAGATTAAATATGTGAAATTGAATGGAGAAAAAGAGTTTGTTGAGGGGTATTGTGGTCAATCCAAGGTAATAGTTTCTCTCCTCCAATCCCCCCTCATTTTTAAAAGCTAATAACTTTTTCATACGACATTACTTTTTTATAAAAATTGCACCAAAAAAACGAGCGTTTTTTATCTTTTAAACGAGTATGCTATTGTTATATTTTGAAAAAATAATTTTGGTAAACCCAGTTACGTAAAACGCAATGAAAAAAGCCAAAAAAAGATAGTTTAAAAACGCAGCGATCGAAAACAGTCTACAATCAAAAGTCAATACAATGTTTTTTTGTAAAACGCAAGTACAAGTAGTGATTTGTAAAACGCAACTACAGTCTACAGCGAGCCAAACGCGTGAGTTTGTTGAGGGGTATTGTGGTCAATCCAAGGTAATAGTTTCTCTCCTCCAATTCCCCCTCATTTTTAAAGCTAATAACTTTTTCATACGACATTACTTTTTTATAAAAATTGCACCAAAAAAAACGAGCGTTTTTTATCTTTTAAACGAGTATGCTATTGTTATATTTTGAAATTTTTTTTTGGTAAACCCAGTTACGTAAAACGCAATGAAAAAAGCCAAAAAAAGATAGTTTAAAAACGCAGCGATCGAAAACAGTCTACAATCAAAAGTCAATACAATGTTTTTTTGTAAAACGCAAGTACACGTTGTGATTTGTAAAACGCAACTACAGTCTATAGCGAGCCAAACCATGCACATGCAGCAAAAAACGTACTGATCTGTAAGCTACATGTAAAACGCAAAAAAAAAAAAAAAAAACGCAGACGCAATGAACCAGGGATCTGTAAAAACGCAACAAGGGATCTGTAAAAACGCAACTACAGCCTACAGCGAGCCAAACCAGGCCCATGCAATAAAAAAACGCACTGATCTGTAAAATGCAGTGAACTAGTAACTAACATTAAAAAAACGCAACAGACTAAATTCCGGTTCCAATTTGCACCCCCCTGCTCACCCGCGCGTAGGACTGATGGTAAAACATGTCATAAAGTGTTGGTTATGCAAAGGTTTCACCTTATAAATAACCTTATTCTTTGTCTCACACCAATGTGAGATAATTGGTTTACCATTTTGGGCATCCATTCAAACACACTTAATTTCCATGTTATTATCGTATAGTTTCATTTCAAGTTCAACAAACCATTATAAAACACAATGCACTAAAAAATATAAAAAGAAATGTTTTTTTCTAAAAGACAATGGACAAAAAAACAAAAGACAATGCCTTTTTTTTTATCTAAAAAACAATGAATTAAAACACAAAACAAAGTTTATTTCTAAAACGCAATTGACTAAAAATATAAAAGAAAGTGTACTTTCTAAAATGCAATGGACTAAAATTACAAAAGAAAAGTGTCTTTTGTAAAACGCAATGAACAAAAAACTGTGTCTTTTTGTTATTTTGTAAAACGCAATGGACAAAGAACACCCAAAAAGTGTTTTCTTTCGTTCTTTTGTAAAATGCAATGGATAAAAAACATTTTTTTTCATTATTTTGTAAAACGCAATGGATAAAAACCTGTGTTTTTCATTATTTTGTAAAACGCAATTGACCAAAAAACACCAAAAAAGTGTGTTTTTTTTTGTATAACACAATGGATAAAAAACAGTGTTTTTTCTTTGAGACATTTTGTTAAAAACCTGGTGTGCAAACTTTTTTATTAATGATTTCTCCTTGAAATTGGAACTAATGATGTTGCCCAAACGCATGAATACATAAAGAGAAAGAGTAGAATCAGAGATATCTTCACTTTAAATACAAAATGTTTGAGAAAGTTGAGAAGATGAGTACCTGTTTTAACAGAAATCTCATGTTCCACGCATCATGTTAAATTGAAAAAAACAAGAAATTATAGAAACATAAACTGGGTTTTCTTCAAAGAAATCGAAGAACACGTTGATTGAGTGTTCCAACCATTCATTGATGAAGAAAAATTGCACCGTGGTTTAGTAATTCTAGAGAGAGAAAAGGAATGAAATGTTAAAGATGGTGGGTTTTGAACATCTGGGTTTTGAAGATACAGAAGAGGTAATAGAAAGAATAGATAAAAGAAGATTGACTAAAATACCCTTCCCACTTGTATTTCTACTTTTCCAGATGGACGGCTAAGATTACTTCCTATCCTTCCTACCCAAAACATGCTTCCTATTTGATCCTCTCCCTTAACTACTAACTATTTTCTTGTATTATATGTTTCAACTAGTTACAATTAGGGGTGTCGTTTTTAACCGAACTCGAACCATATCAACCTGTACTTGACATAAATATATAGCATCACATAACAAAGTAAAACCAAGGAGTACTAAGTTCTTGGATTTGCAGTCATGATAATAACAAACTGTAACTAAAAACCTTTTAACAAAGCATTAGACTTTAGCACTTGAGTCTTATTACTTGAATGCAGATTATTTAGGTTTTGAAAAATCACTTTGATATGGTACTTGAAGCATCAGAATCTGTCATGGAACCACCAAAGTGATTTGTACAATTTTTAACCACTTACCTTTGTGAACTTGATGGTTTCAAATTGATTTTACCAGAATGAAGCTACATCTGTGCTATCTAGTGCAAAAGAACTTATATAACCAAACAAAGATGTTAAAGACGAAGAAACACTGCTTATTACTCTATTTTTTTCTAAAATTAACCAGAACTGTCTAATCTTTTTGAAAAGGCTAATAATGAAATTTATTTTCTGAAAACATTTTATTATTTGTGAACTAATACAGAAAGGCAAGGAACAAGGAGGGAAGAAAGAGAGGATTGTTGATATGGAGGTGAATGGTACATAACTAAGAGCGTTCATATTGGAGCCTCTATGTTAATATATTCTATATAATATAGAGCAAGAAATAAAGGAAACAACAAAAACATCACTATATTGGAATCTCCATAATAAAGAAAGTTTTATAGATCTTAAAGTAAACCTCAACATTTAGAGGCTCTTATCCAACCTCTATATTTTTGTTGTGAGTGTGCAGGAAAGAGAAATAAATAATAAAATAAGTGATTGTGAGTACGATAGAGATATAGAAAGAAAGTTGGATGTGAAAGGTTTTTGAAAAGTAAACATAATTTAGAGAAATATGTGTATTTTGATTAAATTATATAGAATGCTAATACTATAGAGAGGAACTATCCCTCTCTATTTTGTAGGCGGAGAACCCAATAAAGAAGCTAATATAGAACCTAAATAAGATAAAACACATGTATTTATATATGTTTTATAGATGGAGAGGAGTATGGAGAGTCTAATGTGAATGATCTTGGAGCACTCAAATACTTTTCTTCATCTCCATCTCTATAACTTATATAAAAACACCATTTTTTCTTGATTTTGTTTTAGTTTTAAACATCTCAAATCCTATTTCCGTATATTATGTATGTTTTACTTACAAACACACATTTATTTTTATTTTTTCCTACATATTTACATGTTTATAAAGAGGGATGAATAATTACCCTTTGTATATAGAGAGTTACTATACTCTTTAGTCTTTACTATATATTCTAAAAACTGAGCGTAAGATTAAGAATGGGATGTGAAAGCTAAATAAATGAAAATCTATACATTTCTTCATGTTTTAGAGATGGGGAGTAACATATAGTGTGGGATGTAAATGCTTAATAACTTGTACCATGTATTAATAACGTGTACAAGATCCGAAAAGACTAAAATACCCTTCATGTTAACAGATTAGTACTAACGGTGTTAGTCAAGTGAACTTAAATGGCCAGAAACGCAAACCACATTGTGCCACATTAAAGATTTAAACATTTGATGGAGATGACAATTTTCACCAAATCTACGTAAATTTAACCAATGTTTTAAATACCGGTATGCATCGGTTAAACCCAAATAAACTATTTCTTATTTATCGGCGGTAAATAAGTTCTACCGGTTCAAATTGTTGAAGTGATTTTCATTCTCTTAAAAATTGTTTTTTTAAGTTTTTATGAAATACGATATTAAGGTAATACTGACCTTCCAAATTTCCGTTAATTAACATGATGCCTTCCATTCTAATATTCCATCACTGTTGAAACCATTACCCACCTCGACTAATGTAATATTGTTTGTAAGTAATAAAATTGCTCTTAAAATGTTTATTTTTTTTATACGAAAATAGTTATTTTTTAGATAAAAACATGATCACTTACAAAAGTTTAATTGATATTTAATTATTTTTTGAGATGAATTTGTTTATTATAGAATTATAGGGTTAACAAGTAATCCGCTTGAACCCTCTGCTACAAGCCACGTTGAACCGTTTCATAACTCAACCTAATATGATTTAAAAACCAGTTTTTAAAAGATTGAATTGAGTTAACTTCTTAAAAAAATTCAAAACAATTGCACCAAGTTAAAGATTGGATAAAGATAACATCCAGGGCCAGCCCTGAGCAAGTGCGGGTTGGGCGACCGCTCAGGGCCAAAAACTTAAAAGGGCCTGTAAATTTTTTTAAAGTTGTTTTTGTATATACATATTATCTATATATATAATCTTTCACAAGCACTTAGCAGTGGCTTAAGTTTTGCTTAGTGGTTGTTCACGATCTTCGCGCGGGTTCGAGGTCTTCCACAGGCGGTTCATTGTTTTTTGTTTTAGCTCTTTTTACCAACTTTGTTTTTGTGGGCCAGGCCCAATATCCTTAACTTTTTTTTTCTAATTTCTTTTTTTGTTTTATATTTTCTCCACTTTCTTAATTTTTGTTTTCTACATTTTCAACTTTCTTAATCAAATAGAACTTTTATTTTAACAAAACCTCCTACTATATTCAACTTAATTATCTTTAACAATATGTTAAAGATTTATACAAATACCTTATCAGAATTGAACAGGTTTTGATAAATGCTTCTTCTTTAAAATAAAACGAGTAAATTTAATTAATTTATAATTTTTGCTTTGAAATTTATTTGAACACTTGGAGTTACAACTACTCTAAAAGACTCAAATTTAAACCCGAATTAAAAAACCAATGGTAAAATGGCCCCCTCAGTTTTAAAAATTTCAAATTTCAAATAATCAAACCAAATTTCGATCATTTTGCTACACTACTTTTGTTTTATTTATTTTATAATAATTATCATCGTAATATGGGTTTTACTTTTTATATATGTAACTAAAGAGTACATATTATAGGATAAGGGGGCCGGTTTTTTAATCTCTCCCAGGGCCCAATTTTTTTAACGTTTTTAGAGACGACCCTAATAACATCTTTATGGCTGTGTGATTCGATTTGATTTTTGAATGCCTATTTTGACAGGGATGTGAATTTTGGATGATGATGTGCTAAAAGTGGCCAAACAAAAAGAAACTAAAATTAACCTAATCTAGACACTCTAAGCTTTAAATTTATAAACTTAGACTTGATCTAAACTTAAACCACACAACCAGCAAGCGTAACGATCAATGTAGTAAAGCTAAAGTAAGTCTGAGTCGAACCCATAAGACTCTAATTACATTAACTAAACTCTATCTAGACCTAAACTGACACGGACACAAAACTAACCATTTTTATATTTAAGTAGGGGGGGGGGGGGGGTTTCTAAATATCCTAAAATTGCAAATTAAATTAACTAAAGTTAACTAGCACGAATTAACTTGGATTTTAACTCAGATGATGGAAACGACTGCCTAGACTGGATTCCTGATATAATATAGTAGTGACTTTATTATGTTTATTAATTATTATGGCACCGGATCTTAATATACTAAACCTACCGAGATTCCAAAAACAATCCCCTCGACCCTTTTCAAGGTGAAACTTATGGAACTCTAAAAGGGCTGTTATGACTACTGGTTACTAGACTCCTTCTCAGGTTATCTAGGTTTCTAAAAGTACCCTAATTCGATTCACTCCCTCACGAGTTATAAACCTAGGATAAGTTTGGAATTTCAGTTTAGCTTGTTAGCCAACTATCACTAAGAAACTAGTTCAGACTCCTTTCAGATATCCTACCTAGCAATTTAGTGACGAAGACCTAACAATAATTTCGCATCTCTCAGCCATTGAAATTAGTAAAACACTTTAATTTATTAAATTACCAATTATTGCTTCTAAGGTGTAATGGCCGATTAACCCTAAAGATTATAAATTTATGCCGTGATATGGACACTCACCAAAATCTATAACCTAGTATGAATCTACTATGTGATATAGACACTCACCAAGAATCACATGAACCATCAAACGATAATACAACACTTTAAAACATGGAGATACATTAAACTAAAGTAACAAACCGACTACTTTTATCAACAATCCATAAACAATTAATTAAACATAATAAAAATCAAAACGTCCTAAATCCATCATCCAATCTAGGCAGTACAAAAGTTTTAGCCAAGAACCATAGTTAAGAAAAAGAAACAAGTCTTAAATAACAAATAAATCAGAGTATCAAGTTTGAGAACACAAAGTAAAACAAATTAAACACTAATTATTTGCTAACCGAACTCGAATCTTGATCCTCAACGTTAAAACTTGATCGAAAAGCTTTTCCACCTTTAAAATCGTCCTCTGCTCCCCTCAGCCGTAGGTCTCTCCTTGTTTTAAATAGTGGGTTATAGCTGGACTAAAATTCATCCAGCCGACATATAAATTTCGTTCAATTCATGCGTCCTTTACTTTTGCGTACCTTCTCCTCCAAGCCCTCCTTTTTTTAATTGCTTTCAAGCCTCGTTGACTTGAGGTCGACAAACCCATCTCAAAATCACAATTAAGTTAGCCCACCTATAATCAATCCACAGGAATAAATATCAACCAAATTACATTTTCATGATAATTAATTTATGAACTAACATACGTTAATTTGCAATTGGATATTAATATTTATTTGTGCACCCACATATAAATATAATTTCTAAATTTCAAATATCATAGTTTTAGCTGGTTTTGGCTAGTCTAGTAAAAATAGTTCATTTTTGCTTATTATCTCTTAAAATCTTTAAACGTCAAATATGAACTAACTAGGAGTTAAAATTAGTAAAAACAATCCAAGAGCTACTCAAAAGTGTAGCAAGATATTTATATAAAAGTATGTATAATTTAGACCATATCAGATGATCATTGAGGAAATCTTTAATCGATTATTATGGAAATTGCTAAAAAAATAAAAAAAGCTCTTTACAAAAAGGAATAACAAAGTTGAACTGTTAAAATAAAATTATTATGGAAATTGCTAAAAAAATAAAAAAAACTCTTTACATTTCTAGTCGGTAGGGGTCTTCATAATTTTTTTGAATTTGAAAATTTTAAAATTCGAGAAGAATTCGTTTCCATTATCAAAAATTCGAATTCGATTCAATTCGAGTCCACTAAATCGTATACGAATTTATAATTTTAAATTTGATTCGAAATTCGTATTAAAATTATACATATTTATTATTTTTATATATAATACATATATAACTTTTATTGGCAGTGATGGAACCAGACTTTAATAACATTGAGTCGCAATGTAAATGTTATATACATAATAGTATATCTATTTATTTTTTAATTTTAGTGGACGTACTACGGCCACTATAACGATATTATGTTGCAAACGGTAAACTAGACTTCTGTACGAATTATATATGTTTTTGAATATTCTTTATGAAAGTTTAATATAAAAAAATATATCTCTACGTTTAATTAAATTATGCATTAAATACAAAACAATAACTAATTAACTAAAAATAAAAACAATAACAAAACAAATGAAGTTTATATATTCTCAGTGCTATAATTTAAAGTTGAAAATGGCTGACATTAGTTAAGTTTTTCAACTAGTCTCTTAAGCCAAAAAAACAAAGAAAACATTTCAATAAATCAATAAATAATGGTTCTGTACATCACGTTTTCAAGAGTCTCTTGAGCCTGAAACAAAGAAAAGCATTTCAAGACTATAATAAATAATAGTTATGTATATCAGGTTTTCAAGTGGGCCATGAAATAAATTTAAAAAGCCCACGAGTTAACTGTTATTTTTGTCCATTTGATTTGTTTAATTTCTGCCATTTCAGTTCAATTTTCAAAAACACACCAGTTTCCTCCCAGACATACTGGAAACGTGCAACTTCAGTCCAAAAATTAAAACCCAGTTAAGTCAGACATGTTTAATGAACGGTCTTATTGTCTTTTCATTTGTCAAACATAAAATAAGAAAAAAGAAAACATATATGAATTGACAATAATACCCTTCATTAAACCTGTCTGACTTAACTGAGTTTTAATTTTTGGACTGAAGTGATACTTTTCCAGTATGTCAGGGAAGAAACCGGTGCATTTTTGAAAATTGGACTGAAATAACAAAAGTGAACAAACCACGGGAATGAAAATGGCAGTTAACTCTTCTCTGTATATCATCTTCTTCAAAACCTAACAACAACACAACATCGTGTTGAACAATTGCTGCAACCTATAGGAGAAAAACATTATGGCAATCGGAGTACCTTTTTCTCTTCTATTGATCTTTCAACTAGAGTGATAATTGAAGGTTCAATGTTTCAAAAAACTTCACCTTTAGATCTAGGTTGAGTATGAAATTCCATCTACCGGAGGCTAGCCGGAGGGTCAACGGACCCTCCTGACCCCCCTTAGTTCCACCATGGTTTATTTGGTTATAGTATAAATTAATCTCTAAATTTATTCTAACTATTAGAATAGTCCATTACCAAACACATTACAAAGCCCGTAACTTAAACAAATATATTACATATTTTATCTTTTTTTGGGTAAAGGGATACCCGAAACAATTTCATATATCACAAATAAAAAAAAAACAGAAGTAGAGAGGAAAAAACCCTCACCAGAATTAAACATAGGCAATGATCTTTTATTGGATTTAAACAGCCTCTGATTACGCTCTTGCCAAATGAAGTAAGCTGTCGCAGCAAGAATTAGCCGACCAATCACACTACGCATCGACTTCTTACTAGGAACGAAAATCAACCAGACCACAATATCCTCCCACTTGTTCGAGCCTAGATGAATACCAGCCAAAGATTTTATAGAAGACCAAACCTGCATAGAGAACAAACATTCAAAAAACAAATGCTCATGAGAATCCGGCCCCACGCAACACAGCTGACAACAAAGCAGGTTTAACTTGGTAGCACCACCAACATCCCATTACCTTAATTTATCTTGAGTCTTTAACTTCTTCTTGCAAATAACCCACGCAAGAAACGCATGTCTTGGAACACAGTTCGCAAACCAAACTATCTCCACCCAAGGAACTTTATTACCCTGAGTTCTAAGCGTATCCCACACAGCCGAAGCTGAATACTCATGTTCCTCCTCACTAGCATCACGCCACACTAAAGAATCAGGTATATAGGACTGATAGTAGGCGTCTGGACATTTATTAACACTGGAACACGCTCTCGGCCACCTCCACTCACCATTATTCAGAATATCTCTAACCTTTGAATGAAGATTAAACCCCGCGCTATGAATTTTATGGGACGAGATGATAAAACATAATGGACCCATATGAGCCCAATTATCAAACCAAGCAGATGTAGTTAAACCATTTCCAATCTTTGAGACAATGAAAGGACGAATCCGATCACGAAGCTTCATAATATTCCTCCAACCCGACGGACTATTACCCAAAGACCGAATTTGACAGAAAGACTTTCCTTTAATTTTGTGCTCATGAATCCAATCAACCCCTATAGAATTCCTTCTAGTAAGAAGACTCCAAATGTGAGTAGTCATTAAGGCCATGTTCATGTCACGAATTATGCGAATACCCAAACCACCTTCAACCTTAGGCAAGCATACATCGCTCCATTTGACTTTCGCCCTTCCTTTCTTCATTGGCCCTTTACACCAAAGAAAAGCCCTCCTCTTTTTCTCTAACTAAGCAATAATCCGAGCCGGAAGAATAAAAACAGAAGCCCAATAAATATGCATAGAGGATAAAACAGATTTAATAAGCTGAAGACACCCGACAAAGGACAGAGTTTTATTCTTCCAGATATCCATTCTAGATTCCAACTTTTCGACCAAAATCTTGCAATCTTCATATGCTAGCTGGGATGAAATAAGGGGCACACCCAAGTAGCGAACCGAAAGAGATCCTTCCTCAAACGGCATCAGCTGTAAAATGTTTTGCTTAACCTCTCTAGTAATATTTCCGAAAAACACGGTACTCTTTGCCATACTAGGAACTAGACCCGACATATTCTTGAACCTGTCCAAACCTTCCATAATAACCCTAGCTGAGCTCACATCACCTCTTGCAAACATAAACAAATCATCTGCAAAACAAACATTCACAATTCTTTGTTTTTTTACACAGATTATGAAACTTGAAAATGAGAAGATTTATTCACCAGATCCTTCAAAATAAGTGTCAAGGCTTCCATAACCATAGTAAATAAGTAAGGCGACATTGGATCCCCTTGTCGCAACCCCCTTTTACCTCTAAAATAACCATGGATATTACCATTAACTCTAATAGAAAAAGAAGTAGTAGGAACACATACCATAATCCAATGCACCATTTTTGGATGGAAGCCAAACCCCACGAGCAAAGACTTTAAAAATGACCACTCCACCGTATCATAAGCCTTTTGAATATCAACATTAAGTGAATATTTAGGAGGGCCAATATTACGGTGGTAATTATGCATCAATTCTTGGGTCACCAAAATATTATCAGAAATCCTTCTCCCAGGAACAAAAGCCGATTGATTAATATCCACAACATCATCCAAGCCAACCTTTATTCTGTTTGTGATAATTTTGCTAATGCACTTATAAAGGACATTACAACAAGAAATTGGACAGTAATCCAAAACTGAATTAGGAGTCGGCACTTTAGGAATAAGCGCTAGAATAGTATGATTAATCTCCTTAAGCAATTTCCCATCCGCAAAAAATTCCTGAATAGCACATGAGATATCATTGCCCACCACATCCCAAGAATGCTTAAAAAAGCGGCTGAGAAACCATCCGGGCCAGGCGCCTTATCGTTGCCAATAGAGAACATAGCTTCCTTTATTTCCTCTAAAGAAACATCCCGAGTCATATTTTGAGCTTTTAGAGGGCACAGCCTCCTATGGAACAAATCTAGATTCATAGTCTCAGAAATATTACCTTCCATGCCTAAAAATTGAGAATAATGATCCACTAGAGCCTTTGGCACATCCACCCCCTCAAACATGATACCATTTTGGTCTTTGATACAATCTATATGAGTCATATGATTTCTGCATTTGAGGGAATTATGAAAATAAGTCGAGTTTGAATCACCAACCTGAAGCCACTCAATCTTATATTTTTGTTTCAAAAAACGTTCGTCATCCAGTTTAGCTTCATTAAACACCTTAACAATATCCACGTCCTTTTCACGCAAAGCACCATTACATGGATCCACGTCGATAGCATTTGGACCTCATCCAACTCCGCCCTTAACTTAACCACCTTCTCATGCAAGTTTCCTTGCTTATACAACAGCTTTCGCATTTGAGATTTAGGTAATTTAAGCTGCTTAACAACACAATACATACAATTACCACTACCAGCCGTTCCCAAATTTTAGTAACTTCCTCTTTAAACTCAGCCTTGTGAACTAAAAAATTAGCAAACTTGAACGGTTTAGGACCTGATTTATCGACATTAGGAAGCTTCAGGATACAGGGAGTATGATCAGAGACGCGATATGGTTGAAAAATAGCATAGGCCGATGGCCATTGTTGGGTTTACTCGGGTTTGTTCGTGGGTCGCGGGTCACAGGTCGTGAGTTCATTTTGTTTGCATGAAAATAAGCTAAGCTTCAAAGGAGGTTCACGTAATTTGCATGGATGGAATTTGAAGACAAAGCATTATTATTGTTTATTTCAATAAGTTAGTTGGTATTTTGTTTGACCAAGGATGGTGAAATGACCGTTAGTTTCTGTGTGCATGTTGGTAGAAAGGGTCATGTGTTTACCAGGATTTTAGGAGAGCATATAGTTTATTCTTTGTTTTATTCGGTAGGGTTGTGAGGCTATAAATAGCCATGTTCAACAATAATAAAGTACAACTTTTCATTTCTTGTTTCACTTCCAGAGATAACTTTCACATACATATCTATTTACGTGAGTTTAAGAGTGAGTGAAGTAGGGCCTGAACCAACATTTGGTATCAGAGCGTAGGGCTCGAGAAGCGGGTTTGAAGATCGAAGGAAGCCTCCGCCGCCTGCGGGTTTGTCGGTCGGTAGGTGGAGGGCAGGCGTAAAAGAAGGGCTATATTCTGATCACATCGCAGGGAGTGACCGGAGTTGTCAAGGCTGCAGCGATCAGAGGTTACCGGTGTGCAGTGATCAGAGGTGATAGATCAGCAGTGATCGGAGAGAACCAGGTGATCGCAGGTCAGCAGGGGTTCGAGGGTTTATGTTCTAGGGGATCAAGAGGGTAGCGGAGACGAGTCGAGATTCAGGCCAAATCAGCGGGCTTGTCAACCTAGTTTGTTGATCGAAGAACAAAGAAGATATCACATAACCAGAAGGTTATAATCAAGGTTGTAAAACGGCAGGAGAAGGGTAGCAAAAGGTGTTTGCAGGTATACCTTCAGCAGTGTTTTATTTGATTATTAATCTTTGGTAGAGCAGAATTTTACAACTATGACTAATACGGAAAATCAAGCTTTGGTCACCGTTAAGGAGAACAACACCCTTTCCCTTCAATGCCCGGTGTTGTCATCCACGAATTATACGGTATGGGCATGAAGATGCGGGTTATATTCAATGTTCACGGGGTGTGGGAGCAAATCGTGGAAAGAAAGAGTTTTTCACCACATTGGATGAACAAGTTTTGGGTCAACTAACGTTTGGTGATGGATCTGTAATAGAAATCAAAGGTAAAAGGAATGTAACTGTGGTAAGTAATAAGGGCGAAAAAGAAAACGTTTTGTGATGTTTTCTACATGCCTAAGTTGAAGACCAATCTTCTTAGTTTAGGACAGTTGGAGGAAGAAGGTTGCAATATTGAAATAGCCAATGGGATATTGAGGCTACATGATCAGAAAGGAAGATTGTTGATTCAGAGAAATCTGAATAGAGTGTACAACATCAAGCTTCAGCTATGTTGTAATTCAAACAACTGTGAAGATGAACAGAAAGAAAGTCTTGATGTGATACCGTTTATGAAAGTGAGGGAAATTCGGTTTGGAACGATTCCAAAGGATTTTTGTGCAGTTCGTGAAAGTATTGGTCAAGAACGAGCACACGAGAAGGAGCACGTCAAGAAAGAAAGTAGCAATGTGGATTCGAAGTTAAGTACATGAGGAAAGAATGCTAAGTTTGAAGAACTGGTGAAGCAAGTTTGCTATAGACAGTTAAAAAGGAGGAACAAAGGCAAGAAGAAAAACAATTCAAGATTAAGGGGATGAATGAAGGTTAATCTTGAATAATTAGTAAAGTTGAGGGTATATTTAAAATGTTTTATTAAAGTTTTATTTAATTTAGGTAATTGGTATTGTAATAGGTTTAGGAAAGGTTTAATGTCTTGGAGAAGAAGTTTAGTAGAGCTATAAATAAGGGTCTAGATTATTGTTTTATTTGTCCCACGTATTTGTCAACCCGGTTCTGTGCATGGGCCACCTTGTTTTCCTTACCGGGCTTGTAAGGATATTTTGTTCTAATGCTTAGTTTTGAATCCCTTGAGTATTTGTCACATATGTGAGATTCCACAAATACACATATTCATGATGAGTCAATTAGAAAATCTTTGGTCATGATCTTCGGTCTCTGATTGTAAATTTAATAATTTATTATCACGATATTTGACAATATGTAATAACTTTCCGTTCTACCTTTTGAAAGGGGTGTAAATGAACCAATGTTCTACCTTTTCAATACAATATGTAATAATTTGTCAACTGACTTTAACCGAACACGAATAAGAACAAATAATCGAACATATTTTTTGTTCATGTAGTTTATTAAGAAAATAAGCATGTTCGTATTCGTTTATGTTCGTTCATTTAAAACCTAAACAAACAGTTCACGAACATAAACGAATATAATTTAACAAACAATAAATAACACAATTGAACCTAATTGAAAAAAAACATTACCTAAAAATCCTTAAACAATACATAAAAATCCATTTTTATTAAGTATGTGGTATCTAGATTTAGATACAAACTATATTTTTTAACGGCAAGGACTTGAATCCAAAATATTCCCCTCCAAAACCTAAGTGTTTTAAAGATTTTATCTTTGTTAACGGACCACCTGTTAATACAAACAAACAATCATATTGGTTTAGTTGGAATAGTTGATTCTACGCTTATATTATAATCCGCACTAGATTGTTGTTAGTGTGGTAAGTTGAATATGACTATATATTAGATAAGAACAAGGACTTTTAACCGTTGAATATTGTGAGATAAATTGCTGTTAGTGTAGTAAGTTGAATAAGACAAAAAATTGATAAGAACAGATATTTTTCCAGATTATCCGTCTTGTATTGAACGAGTCAAAGTGGTAGCACTACTAGTGCCGTAAGCAGTATTAGGATTACTTGATTGCAGATCGGTAAAATACTAGATCCATACCGGTATATTTTTTTGTAATTCAGTACCGACTAGGGTTGTTTATCGAATCGAATATCGAATTTTCGAATTGTTCAAATCGAATTTTTCAAATAAATAACATTTTGCTTGAATTCGTATTCGTTTCGAATTCAACCAGCCAATTTGATTCGAATTCATATTTGAATTAAAGTCCCAATTCTAATTCGATTAAAATTTCGAATTCGAATTGAATTCAGATAAATTCAAATAAATTCGTTTTGATTCAAATTCAGTTAAAATATGTAATAAATTCAAATAAATGTGTGGTTGGTCCCTGTGGTTTGCAGATATTGCAGACTTGGTCTCAAGACTTCAATAATTACACACTTGATCCCGGTGGTTGTAATTTTTGCACTCAGTTGATTCCTCTCACTAACTTATGTTAAATATCTCAGTTAAGTATGTGTTAGAAGACTAAATTGCCCTTGAACTAAAAAACAAAAACATTTAGAAAATATTTTTAAACAAATAGTGGGGTCCACCCCTCCCTCATCATCTTCTTCCTCCTTTCACCACCCATCACCATCACCTCCATCTCCACCTTCAACCCGCCACCACCTCCATCGTAAACCCACCACTAGCACCATCACATTTAAGAAAAAAAAACAAAACAAAAAATCATTACCTACCTTGCTCTTTAATTATGCACCACCCTTTCTTCCCTTTTCAGCAACCATCACCGTCCACGCTCTTATTACTCTCTTCCACCATAAAAACAACGACCAACCACCACCTTCACGAGATCAGGTTACCCACCCCATCCCCTACGGTACCGGTACCGCTACCACTACTCAGCGCCACCAACACTTCTTAGCACCGCCACTACTCAGCGCCTACGCCACTTATGCACGCCACCTCCACTCCGATCGACATCTCTAGTTCACAGTCGACCACCACCTCATCTTAGTTTCACAGTTGCCTGATGGTGATGGTTGTTGGTCGGGCCTGAAGTTGCAGATCTGAAAATAGGTGAACAGCGGTAGGTATATTTAAGAGTGAGGCCGGAGACGATGACGATTTCAAGTGAGGGATGATGTTTTCCGGCAAAAGTTATGGTGGGTTAGAGGGGTCAAAGAGAAGGGGCAGGTGATGGTTCATAGCCGACTCTGATATGTAGCTAACAGTGGTGGACTGGGAGATATGGATGAGAGGGGAGATCATGGTGGTTACCGGCGCCGATGAGGTGATGGTGCAAGTTGAACTGGTTCATGCTCGTTTCTTGTAAAGTTTGTGTATTTTCTTGTAAAGTCTTGTTATGTTGGTTCATGCGATTGTTGGTGGTCGGAGATGAGGTGATGGTGACAGAGATTTGCATATGGTGAATGACGGTGAGATGATGTAGGTGGGTGGTAGTGATGGATGAAAGTTTGATAGAGACATGTGGGTCCACCCCTCATCATCTTCTTCCTCCTTTCACCACCCACCACCATCACCTCCACCTTCAAACACGCCACCACCTCCATCGTCATCTTCAACCCACCGCCTCCATCTCCACCGTAAACAAGCACCACCACCGTCACATTTAAGAAAAAACAAAACAAAAAATCATTACCTACCTTGCTCTTTAATTACGCACCACCACTTCTTCTCTTTTCAGCAACCATCATAACTATGGTTTTGGGAGAAAGACAATGAAGAAAAAGGTTGTTGACTGTTGGGTGGATTTTAAAAATAAACCGACTTATTTATGTGATGTGGGTATCGTCTCACTTATTCATAGACCGGCCCTTACCTCATAAAAATTAGATGTATGCACTGCCATCATTAGTCACGCCCTTTCTGGGTTCGAGACTCAACAATGGTTTATGATTTGGCTGTGTCTATTACCAATTCTCACCACGGCTTACCTTCCCCATAATTTATGTGATGTGGGTGTCGTCTCACATATTCATAGATCGGCCCGCCACCATCGCATCCACCTTCAACCCGCCACCACCTCCATCGTCACCTTCAACCCACCGCATCCATCTCCACCGTAAACCCACCACCACCATCACATTTAAGAAAAAACAAAACAAAAATATGACCTACCTTGCTCTTTAATTACGCACCACCCATTCTTCCCTTTTCAGCAACCATCACCGTCCACCCTCTTATTACCCTTATCCACCACTAAAACAACGATCAACCACCACCTCCACGAGATCACATTACCCACCCCATCTCCTACGGTAACGATACCGCTACCACTACTCAGCGCCACCACCACTTCTAAGCACCGCAACTACTCACCGACTGTGCCACTGATGCAGCCACATCCACTTAGATCGACATCCCTAGTTCACAGTCGACCACCACCTCATCTTTGTTTCACAGTTGCCTGAAGGTGATGGTTGCTGGTCGGACCTGAAGTTGCAAATTTGAAAATAGGTGAATATCGGTAGGTATTTAAGAGTGAGGCCGAAGACGAGGGCGATTTCAGGCGAGGGATGATGTTTTCCGGCGAAAGTTATGGTGAGTTAGAGGGGTCGAAGACAAGGGGCAGGTGATGGTTCATAGCCGACGGTGATATGTGGCTAACAATGGTGGACTGAGAGAAATGGATGAAAGGGGAGATCATGGTGGTTACCAATGCTGATGAGATGATAGTGCAGGTTGAACTGGTTCATTCTTGTTTCTTGTAACGTTTGTGTTTTTTCTTGTAAAGTCTTGTTATGCTGGTTCATGTGATTGTTGGTGGTCGGAGGTGAGGTGACAATGACAAAGATTTGTAGATGGTGAATGGTGGTGAGATGATGTAGGTAGGTGGTAGTGATGGTGGAGGTTGAGGTATAGAAGAAGAAGAAGAAGTGGGTGGGACCTACAATGCTTTAAAATGTTTTTTAATTGAACTATTATTTATTTTTGTTTTTTAAGTAATTAAGGGCAGTCTAGTCATTAACACATATTTAACTAAGATATTTAATATTTGTGAGTGATAACGATCATCCGAGTGCAATATTTTACAACCATCGGGAACAAGTGTGTAATTATTGAAGTATCGAGACCAAGTCTGTAATATCTGCAAACCACAGGAACCAACCAGGCATTTAACTCATTCGTTTAAGTTATGGGCTTTATAATGGGTTTGGTAATTGACTATTTAATACTTAGAATAAATTTAGAGATTAGTTTATAATATAGCCCAATAAAAGTTATATATGTATTATATATAAGAATAATTCAAATTCAGATAAAATATGTAATAGATAGGATGTGGCAAGATATGGAGGTGAGACCTAGTTTATATACCTAGTTTCTCTCTCTAGCTTGGCGATTTCTGTTCTTCTTGTTCCTTCAATTTTTGGCTTGTTAATCTGTGTAATGGATCTGTGATTAGAAGATTATTATGCAATCATCTAATACGAACTCTATTAGCGGATCATGCTTGCTTTAAATTGTTAGGATATTCGAGTCTTGTCTAAAAATCCCAGCCATAACTTGTGCGTTTAATCATATTGGATAGAGTTGTGGGTTTATCGGTCCTACTGGTTAGGCAGTAACCTAGATTTACCTATTGTTCTGTTCGATTTTGTGAAGATGCATGGGTTAGGGTACGACTAGCACTAGGGTTTTGCATGGTTAGGGTTTGGTTTACATTCTTTTTTTAGTTTACGTGTTGCTGCTGTTTTCTTGCATGTTATTTTATTGAGGTTATGGAGAGATTGAATGCAACGGCTGGGAATGCATCGAAGGTGGTTAACAGTAAAGGAGGACCGATTCGAGGGATTCTTAAGAACCCTAATATTAATTTAGGAAAAAAATAATTCTAATTCAGGGAATGACATGCATAATCAAAAGCCAAATCTTGCTGAAAAGGAACATATTGCTGATTCCAAATTGGTTGGAGATAAGTCTAATAAGTCTGATTTGGATGGAGATAAATGTGAATATTCAAATTTCGTGGGTGATAAGTCAGATTCGCAGATACAATCGTCTAAATCTAAACCTAGGATGATCAACGTAATTGATGAACTTACGAAGATCACTGTTCCGGTGGACCTGGATATTGTACAAGCTGATCAGGTTTATGGAGAAGGTGAGAATAACTTTAATACTGATAGATTTCAGAATGTTAATACCGACAAAGCTGGTAACGGAGAGATGGACACGGGTGTGTCATACGCAGATAAGCTGAAGTCAGGTAAGATCACTAAACCCATTAACTTTAGAGTCCTTGAATCTGCTAAGGTGTTGGAAGATGTAGATATTGTTCTTCCTAAAGAGGCTGTTAGAACTGTCCAGGATAAGTTTGCAAACACACTATATGGTTATTTTTGGGGGAAGAGACTTGCATTTCCGGTAGTTGAGTATTTTGTTAGGAAAAACTAGGTGAAATATGGATTACAAAAATCAATGATGAATGCGAATGGATTTTTTTTCTATAAGTTTTCAGACGATAAAGGGATGAAGGAAGTTTTGGAGGGTGGCCCGTGGCTGATTAGGAATACTCCTTTCTTGTTAAATGTTTGGACTCCAACTACAACTTTAAAGAAAGATGACATCAAGAAGGTGGCAGTTTGGATCAAGATTCATAATGTTCCGTTGGCAGCCTATTCGGATAATGGTTTGAGTATGCCTGCAACTAAATTGGGCACCCCTAAGATGCTTGATTCTTATACGTCTCAGATGTGTTCAGACTCGTGGGGGAGGAGTGGTTTTGCTCGAGCTTTAATTGAACTTTCGGCTGAAGACGAGTTAAAGGAGGAATTAAAAATTGCTATCCCGGTAGTGGATGGTGAAGGTTATGTTAAAGAAAGCATGAAAATGGAATATGAATGGCGACCTCCTAGATGTGAGACATGTAAAGTGTTTGGGCATCAAGTGTCTAATTGTCCTAAGAATGTTAAGGTTGTGCAGAATTACATTGTAGAGAAAGATGCTGATGGGTTTATCACAAACAAAGGCAAGCCTACCAAAAAGAAGGGTGTTATGTTTAATAAACCTAAAGCGACATTTGTTTATAGACCTGTCGAGAGAAAACATGGTAACAATGGTGGAGGAGCTTCGTCTAGTACCGTGGTGCCTACCTCGAACCCATTTACAATTCATGATAAGGATGGTGATGTTTATAAAACATCGAATTTTAAGGATCAGCCATATAAGTCTCAAAGATCTCATAACGAGTTAGAGTTTGATGATGATGAGGATATCGAAACAGTGTATGATGAAACTGCCAAATTTATGGAAGCAGGTGTTCAACCAAATTCCGAGGGGGCAAGCACTCCCGGTTCTATGAGTTTTAATGGGTAGTATTGCTTCTTGGAATATTAGGGGATTGAATCTCTCCCTTAAACAGAAAGAGGTTCAGGCTGTAGTGAAGGAAAACCATCTCAGTGTTTGTGCAATTTTGGAATCTCATATGGATGTGTCTAAAGTTTATGGTGTTTGCCGATCCATTTGTAGAAGGTGGAGTTGGACGTCTAATGGTGCGATTTGTGACAAGGGTACTAGGATAATTGTGGGATGGAATGCGGATATAGTAGATCTCATGGTGCTATACCAAACTAATCAGGTTATGCATACATAATTGATTTATATAGCTGATAATAAAGCCTTTTTTTGTTCGTTCATCTATGCGGATAATGATTATGTCAAGAGGAAGGATTTGTGGTAGAATTTAATGGCACACAAGGGTTTTGTAAACAATAAACCGTGGGTTTTGTTGGGTGATTTTAACTCATCCTTGAACTTGGAGGATAACCTTTATGGTTCATCAAAAATTACTACGGCTATGAGGGACTTCAAGGAATGTGTGGACCAGATTGAGGTGTTGGACATTAGTCGGTCGAGATTGCACTATACGCGGAATCAAAAGCCGAAGAAGGGAGTGGGTATTTTAAAGAAAATTGACATAGTTATGGGTAATGCATTTTCTGGTAGAATGCCCATCGGCCTATGCTATTTTTCAACCATATCGCGTTTCTGATCATACTCCCTGTATCCTGAAGCTTCCAAATGTCGTTAAATCAGGGCCTAAACCGTTCAAGTTTGCTAATTTTTTAGTTCACAAAAGAGGAAGTTACTAAAATTTGGGGAACGGCTGGTAGTGGTAATTGTATGTATTGTGTTGTTAAGCAGCTTAAATTACCTAAATCTCAAATGCGAAAGCTGTTGTATAAGCAAGGAAACTTGCATGAGAAGGTGGTTAAGTTAAGGGCGGAGTGGATGAGGTCCAAATGCTATCGATGTGGATCCATGTAATGGTGCTTTGCGTGAAAAGGGGGCGGATATTGTTAAGGTGTTTAATGAAGCTAAACTGGATGACGAACGTTTTTTGAAACAAAAATTATAAGATTGAGTGGCTTCAGGTTGGTGATTCAAACTCGACTTATTTTCATAATCCCCTCAAATGCAGAAATCATATGACTCGTATAGATTGTATCAAAGACCAAAATGGTATCATGTTTGAGGGGGTGGATATGCCAAAGGCTCTAGTGGATCATTATTCTCAATTTTTAGGCATGGAAGGTAATATTTCTGAGACTATGAATCTAGATTTGTTCCATAGGAGGTTGTGCCCTCTAAAAGTTCAAAATATCACTCGGGATGTTTCTTTAGAGGAAATAAAGGAAGCTATGTTCTCTATTGGCCAATAAGGCGCCTGGCCCGGATGGTTTCTCAGCCGTGTTTTTTAAGCATTCTTGGGATGTGGTGGGCAATGATATCTCATGTGCTATTCAGGAATTTTTTGCGAATGGGAAATTGCTTAAGGAGATTAATCATACTATTCTAGCGCTTATTCCTAAAGTGCCGACTCCTAATTCAGTTTTGGATTACCGTCCAATTTCTTGTTGTAATGTCCTTTATAAGTGCATTAGCAAAATTATCACAAACAGAATAAAGGTTGGCTTGGATGATGTTGTGGATATTAATCAATAGGCTTTTGTTCCTGGGAGAAGGATTTCTGATAATATTTTGTTGACCCAAGAATTGATGAATAATTACCACCGTAATATTGGCCCTCCTAAATATTCACTTAAAGTTGATATTCAAAAGGCTTATGATACGGTGGAGTGGTCGTTTTTAAAGTCTTTGCTCGTGGGGTTTGGCTTCCATCCAAAAATGGTGCATTGGATTATGGTATGTGTTACAACTACTTCTTTTTCTATTAGAGTTAATGGTAATATCCATGGTTATTTTAGAGGTAAAAGGGGGTTGCGACAAGGGGATCCAATGCCGCCTTACTTATTTACTATGGTTATGGAAGCCTTGGCGCTTATTTTGAAGGATCTGGTGAATAAATCTTCTTATTTCAAGTTTCATAATCTGTGCGAAAAACAAAGAATTGTGAATGTTTGTTTTGCGGATGATTTGTTTATGTTTGCAAGAGGTGATGTGAGCTCAGCTAGGGTTATTATAGAAGGTTTGGACAGGTTCAAGAATATGTCGGGTCTAGTTCCTAGTATGGCAAAGAGTACCGTGTTTTTTGGAAATATTACTAGAGAGGTTAAGCAAAACATTTTACAGCTGATGCCGTTTGAGGAAGGATCTCTTCCAGTTCGCTACTTGGGTGTGCCCCTTATTTCATCCCGGCTAGTATATAAAGATTGCAAGATTTTGGTCGAAAAGTTGGAATCTAGAATGGATAGCTGGAAGAATAAAACTCTGTCCTTTGGGCGTCTTCAGCTTATTAAATCTGTTTTATCCTCTATGCATATTTATTGGGCTTCTGTTTTTATTCTTCTGGCTCGGATTATTGCTGAGTTAGAGAAAAAGAGGAGGGCTTTTCTTTGGTGTAAAGGGCCAATGAAGAAAGGAAGGGCGAAAGTCAAATGGAGCGATGTTTGCTTGCCTAAGGTTGAAGGTGGTTTGGGTATTCGCATAATTCGTGACATGAACATGGCCTTAATGACTACTCACATTTGGAGTCTTCTTACTAGAAGGAATTCTATAGGGGCTAATTGGATTCATGAGCACAAAATTAAAGGAAAGTCTTTCTGGCAAATTCGGTCTTTGGGTAATAGTCCGTCCGGTTGGAGGAATATTATGAAGCTTTGTGATCGGATTCGTCCTTTCATTGTCTCAAAGATTGGAAATGGTTTAACTACATCTGCTTGGTTTAATAATTGGGCTCATATGGGTCCATTATGTTTTATCATCTCGTCCCGTCAAATTCATAGCGCGGGGTTTAATCTTCATTCAAAGGTTAGAGATATTCTGAATAATGGTAAGTGGAGGTGGCCGAGAGCGTGTTCCAGTGTTAATAAATGTCCAGACGCCTACTATCAGTCCTGATATACCTGATTCTTTAGCGTGGCGTGATGCTAGTGAGGAGGAACATGAGTATTCAGCTTCGGCTGTGTGGGATACGCTTAGAACTCAGGGTAATAAAGTTCCTTGGGTGGAGATAGTTTGGTTAGCGAACTGTGTTCCAAGACATGCGTTTCTTGCGTGGCTTATTTGCAAGAAGAAGTTAAAGACTCAAGATAAATTAAGGTAATGGGATGTTGGTGGTGCTACCAAGTTAAACCTGCTTTGTTGTCCGCTGTGTTGCGTGGGGCCGGATTCTCATGAGCATTTGTTTTTTGAATGTTTGTTCTCTATGCAGGTTTGGTCTTCTATAAAATCTTTGGCTGGTATTCATCTAGGCTCGAACAAGTGGGAGGATATTGTGGTCTGGTTGATTTTCGTTCCTAGTAAGAAGTCGATGCGTAGTGTGATTGGTCGGTTAATTCTTGCTGCGACAGCTTACTTCATTTGGCAAGAGCGTAATCAGAGGCTGTTTAAATCCAATAAAAGATCATTGCCTATGTTTAATTCTAGTGAGGGTTTTTTCCTCTCTACTTCTGTTTTTTTTTTTATTTGTGATATATGAAATTGTTTCGGGTATCCCTTTACCCAAAAAAAGATGAAATATGTAATATATTTGTTTAAGTTACGGGCTTTGTAATGTTTTTGGTAATGGACTATTCTAATAGTTAGAATAAATTTAGAGATTAATTTATACTATAACCAAATAAACCAGGGTGGAACTAAGGGGGGTCAGGAGGGTCCGTTGACCCTCCGGCTAGCCTCCGGTAGATGGAATTTCATACTCAACCTAGATCTAAAGGTGAAGTTTTTTGAAACATTGAACCTTCAATTATCACTCTAGTTGAAAGATCAATAGAAGAGAAAAAGGTACTCCAATTGCCATAATGTTTTCTCCTATAGGTTGCAGCAGTTGTTCAACACGATGTTGTGTTGTTGTTAGGTTTTGAAGAAGATAAAAATAAAAACCCCGTTAAGTCAGACAAGTTTAATTAAGGATATTATTGTCAATTCATATATGTTTTATTATTTCTTATTTTATGTCTGACAAATTAAAAGACAATAAGACCGTTCATTAAACCTGTCTGACTTAACTGGGTTTTAATTTTTGGACTGAAGTGGCACATTTCCTGTATGTCAGGCAGGAAACTGGTATGTTTTAAAAAATTGAACTAAAATGGCAGAAATTAAACAAACCAAATGGACGAAAATAACAGTTAACTCGTGAGCTTTTTACATTTATTTCATGGAGCACTTGAAAACCTGATATACATAACTATTATTTATTATTTTCTTGAAATGCTTTTCTTTGTTTCAGGCTCAAGAGACTCTTGAAAACGTGATGTACAGAACCATTATTTATTGATTTATTGAATTGTTTTCTTTGTTTTTTTTGGCTTAAGAGACTAGTTGAAAAACTTAACTAACGTCAGCCATTTACAACTTTAAATTATAGCACTGAGAATATATAAACTTCATTTGTTTTTTCTTTTTAGTTAATTAGTTATTTTTTTTGTATTTAATACATAATTTAATTAAACGTAGAGATATATTTTTTTTTAATAAACTTTCATAAAGAAGATTCAAAAACATATATAATTCGTACAAAAGTCTAGTTTACCGTTTGCAATTATAGTGGCCGTAGTACGTCCACTAAAATTTAAAAATAAATAGATATACTATTATGTATATAACATTTACATTGTGACCCAATATTATTAAAGTCTGGTTCCATCACTGCCAATAAAAGTTACATATGTATTATATATAAAAATAATAAATATGTATAATTTTAATTCGAATTTCGAATCGAATTTAAAATTATAAATTCGTATACGAGTTAGTGGACTCGAATTGAACCGAATTCGAATTCTTGATAATGGAAACGAATTCTTCTCGAATTTTAAAATTTTCAAATTCAAAACAAATTATGAACACCCCTACCGACTAGAAATGTAAAGAGTTTTTTTTATTTCTTTAGCAATTTCCATAATAATTTTTTAACAGTTCAACTTTATTATTCCTTTTTGTAAAGAGTTTTTATTTTATTTTTTTAGCAATTTCCATAATAATCGATTAAAGATTTCCTCAATGATCATCTGATATGGTCTAAATTATACATACTTTTATATAAATATCTCCCTACACTTTTGAGTACCTCTTGGGTTGTTTTTATTAATTTTAACTCCTAGTTAGTTCATATTTGGAGTTTAAAGATTTTAAGAGATAATAAGCAAAAATGAACTATTTTTACTAGACTAGCCAGAACCAGCTAAAACTATGATATTTGAAATTTAGAAATTATAATTATAAATGGGTGCACAAATAAATATTAATATCCAATTGCAAATTAACGTATGTTAGTTATGACACTTGTGTTACTATTATTTTAGTTGTGTTGTGTTGACAGTAACAAAATTTTACTAATTATCATGAAAATGTAATTGGGTTGATATTTATTCCTGTGGATTGATTATAGGTGGGCTAACTTAATTGTCATTTTGAGATGGGTTTGTCGACCTCAAGTCAACGAGGCTTGAAAGCAATTAAAAAAAGGAGGGCTTGGAGGAGAAGGTAAAAGTAAAGGACGCATGAATTGAACGAAATTTATATGTCGGCTAGATGAATTTTAGTCCAGCTATAACCCACTATTTAAAACAAGGAGAGACCTACGGCTGAGGGGAGCAGAGGACGATTTTAAAGGTGGAAAAGCTTTTCGATCAAGTTTTAACGTTGAGGATCAAGATTCGAGTTCGGTTAGCAAATAATTAGTGTTTAGTTTGTTTTACTTTGTGTTCTCAAACTTGATACTATGATTTATTTGTTATTTAAGACTTGTTTCTTTTTCTTAATTATGGTTCTTGGCTAAAACTTTTGTACTGCCTAGATTGGATGATGGATTTATGACGTTTTGATTTTTATTATGTTTAATTAATTGTTTATGGATTGTTGATAAAAGTAGTCGGTTTGTTACTTTAGTTTAATGTATCTGCATGTTTTAAAGTGTTTTATTATCGTTTGATGCTTCGTGTGATTCTTGGTGAGTGTCTATATCACATAGTAGATTCATACTAGGTTATAGATTTTGGTGAGTGTCCATATCACGGCATAAATTTATAATCTTTGGGGTAAATCGGCCAATAATCTTAGAAGCAATAATTGGTAATTTAATAAATTAAAGTGTTTTACTAATTTCAATGGCTGAGAGATGCGAAATTATTGTTAGGTCTTCGTCATTAAATTGCTAGGTATGATATCTGAAAGGAGTCTGAACTAGTTTCCTTAGTGATAGTTGCCCAACAAGCTAAACTGAAATTCCAAACTTATCCTAGGTTTATAACTCTTGAGGGAGTGAATCGAATTAGGATACTTTTAGAAACCTAGATAACCTGAGAAGGAGTCTAGTAACCAGTAGTCATAACAGCCCTTTTAGAGTTCCATAAGTTTCACCTTGAAAAGGGTCGAGGGGATTGTTTTTGGAATCTCGGTAGGTTTAGTATATAAAGATCCGGTGCCATAATAATTAATAAACTTAATAAAGTCACTACTATATTAAATCAGGAATCCAGTCTAGGCAGTCGTTTCCATCATCTGAGTTAAAATCCAAGTTAATTCGTGCTAGTTAATTTTAGTTAATTTAATTTGCAATTTTAGGATATTTAGAAACCCCTCACTTAAATATAAAAATGGTTAGTTTTGTGTCTGTGTCAGTTTAGGTCTAGATAGAGTTTAGTTAATGTAATTAGAGAGTCTCGTGGGTTCGATACTCAGACTTACTTTAGTTTTACTACATTGATCGGTATACTTGCTGGTTGTGTGGTTTAAGTTTAGATGAAGTCTAAGTTTATAAATTTAAAGCTTAGAGTGTCTAGATTAGGTTAATTTTAATTTCTTTTTGTTTGACCACTTTTAGCACATCATCATCCAAAATTCACATCCCTGTCAAAATAGGCATTCAAAAATCAAATCGAATCACACAGCCATAAAGATGTTATTAGGGTTGTCTCTGAAAACATTAAAAAAATGGGCCCTCGGAGAGATTAAAAAACCGGCCCTCTCATCCTATAATATGTACTCTTTAATTACATATATAAAAAGTAAAAACCCATATTTCGATGATGATTATTATAAAAAAAAATAGTGTAGCAAAATGATCGAAATTTGGTTTGATTATTTGAAATTTGAAAATTTTAAAACTGAGGGGACCATTTTAGCATTGGTTTTTTAATTCGGGTTTAAATTTGAGTCTTTTAAAATAGTTGTAACTCCAAGTGTTAAAATAAATTTCAAAGCAAAAACTTCTATATAAATTAAATAAATTTTACTCGTTTTATTTTAAAGAAGAAACATTTATCAAAACCCGTTCAATTCTGATAAGCTATTTGTATAAATCTTTAACATATTGTTAAAGATAATTAAGTTGAATATAGTAGGACGTTTTGTTAAAATAAAAGTTCTATTTGATTAAGAAAGTTGAAAATGTAGAAAACAAAAATTAAAAAAGAAATCATAAAAAAAAGTTAAGGATATTGGGCCTGCCCCAGAAAAACAAAGTTGGTAAAAAGAGCTAAAACAAAAAACAATGAATCACCTGTAGAAGGCCTCGAACCCGCGCGAAGATCGTGAACAACCGCTAAGCAAAAAGCCATTGCTATGTGTTTGTGTAAGATTATATATATAGATAATATGTATATACAAAAAAAAACTTTAAAAAAATTTACAGGCCCTTTTAAGTTTTTGGCCCTGAGCGGTCGTCCAACACGCACTTGCTCAGGGCTGCCCAGGGCTGCCCTGGATGTTATCTTTATCCAATCTTTAACTTGGTGCAATTCTTTTGAATTTTTTAAGAAGTTAACTCAATTCAATCTTTTAAAAACTGGTTTTTAAATTATATCGGGTTGAGTTATGAAACGGTTCAACGCGGCTTCTAGCAGAGGGTTCAAGTGGATTACTAGTTAACCCTATAATTCTATAATAAACAAATTCATCTCAAAAAATAATTAAATATCAATTAAAACTTTTGTAACTGATCATGTTTTTATCTAAAAAATAACTATTTTCTTGTAAAAAACTAAACATTTTAAGAGCATTTTTATCGGTTACAAACAATATTACATTGGTCGAGGTGGGTAATGGTTTCAACAGTGATGGAATATTGGAATGGAAGGCATCATGTTAATTAACGGAAATTTGGAAGGTCAGTATTACCTTAATATCGTATTTCATAAAAACTAAAAAAACAATTTTTAAGAGAATGCAAATCACTTCAACGATTTGAACCGGTAGAACTTATTTACCGCCGATAAATAAGAAATAGTTTATTTGGGTTTAACCGATGCATACCGGTATTTAAAACATTGGTCCAATTTACATAGGTTTGGTGAAATTTGTATATTTTCATTTATTTAGCTTTCACATCCCATTCTTAATCTTACTCTCCGTTTTTAGAATATATAGTAAAGACTAAAGAGTATAGTAACTCTCTATATACAAAGGGTAATTATTCATCCCTCTTTATAAACATGTCAATATGTAGGAAAAAATAAAAATAAATATGTGTTTGTAAGTAAAACATACATAATATATGGAAATAGGATTTGAGATGTTTTAAGCTATAAACAAAATCAAGAAAAAATGGTGTTTTTATATAAGTTATAGAGATGGAGATGAAAAGTATTTGAGTGCTCCAAAATCATTCACATCAGACTCTCCATACTCCTCTCCATCTATAAAACATATAGAAATACATGTGTTTTATCTTATTTAGGTTCTATATTAGCTTCTTTATTGGGTTCTCCCGCCTACAAAATAGAGAGGGATAGTTCCTCTCTATAGTATTAGCATTCTATATAATTTAATCAAAATACACATATTTCTCTAAACTATGTTTACTTTTCAAAAACCTTCCACATCCAACTTTCTATCTATTTCTCTATCATACTCACAATCACTTATTTTATCATTTATTTCTCTTTTCTACACACTCACAACAAAAATATAGAGGTTGGATAAGAGCCTCTAAATATTGAGGTTTACTTTAAGATCTATAAAACTTTCTCTATTATGGAGATTCCAATATTGTGATGTTTTTGTTGTTTCCTTTATTTCTTGCTCTATATTATATAGAATATATTAACATAGAGGCTCCAATATGAACGCTTTTAGTTATGTACCATTCACCTCCATATCAACAATCCTCTCTTTCTTCCCTCCTTGTTCCTTGCCTTTCTGTATTAGTTCACAAATAATAAAATGTTTTCATAAAATAGATTTCATTATTAGCCTTTTCAAAAAGATTAGACAGTTCTGGTTAATTTTAGTAAAAAATAGAGTAATAAGCAGCGTTTCTTCGTCTTTAACATCTTTATTTGGTTATATAAGAAGTTGTTTTGCACTAGATAGCACAGATGTAGCTTCATTCTGGTAAAATCAATTGAAACCATCAAGTTCACAAAGGTAAGTGGTTAAAAATTGTACAAATCACTTTGGTGGTTCCATGACAGATTCTGATGCTTCAAGTACCATATCAAAGTGATTTTTCAAAACCTAAATAATCTGCATTCAAGTAATAAGACTCAAGTGCTATAGTCTAATGCTTTGTTAAAAGTTTTTTAGTTACAGTTTGTTATTATCATGACTGCAAATCCAAGAACTGAGTATTCCTTGGTTTTACTTTGTTATGTGATGCTATATATTTATGTCAAGTACAGGTTGATATGGTTCGAGTTCGGTTAAAAACGACACCCCTAATTGTAACTAGTTGAAACATATAATACAAGAAAATAGTTAGTAGTTAAGGGAGAGGATCAAATAGGAAGTATGTTTTGGGTAGAAAGGATAGAAAGTAATCTTAGCCGTCCATCTGGAAAAGTAGAAATACAAGTGGGAAGGGTATTTTAGTCAATCTTCTTTTATCTATTCTTTCTTTTACCTCTTCTGTATCTTCAAAACCCAGATGTTCAAAACCCACCATCTTTAACATTTCATTCCTTTTCTCTCTCTAGAATTACTAAACCACGGTGCAATTTTTCTTCATCAATGAATGGTTGGAACACTCAATCAACGTGTTCTTCGATTTCTTTGAAGAAAACCCAGTTTATGTTTCTATAATTTCTCGTTTTTTTCAATTTAACATGATGCGTGGAACATGAGATTTCTGTTAAAAAAGGTACTCATCTTCTCAACTTTCTCAAACATTTTGTATTTAAAGTGAAGATATCTCTGATTCTACTCTTTCTCTTGATGTATTTATGCGTTTGGGCAACATCATTAGTTCCAATTTCAATGAGAAATCATTAATAAAAAAGTTTGCACACCAGGTTTTTAACAAAATGTCTCAAAGAAAAAACACTGTTTCTTTATCCATTGTGTTATACAAAAAAAAAACACACTTTTTTGGTGTTTTTTGGTCAATTGCGTTTTACAAAATAATGAAAAACACAGGTTTTTATCCATTGCGTTTTACAAAAGAATGAAAAACACACTTTTCGGTGTTTTTTGTCCATTGCGTTTTACAAAATAATGAAAAAATGCTTTGTTATCCATTGCGTTTTACAAAAGAACGAAAGAAAACACATTTTGGGTGTTTTTTGTCCATTGCGTTTTACAAAATAACGAAAAGACACAGTTTTTTGTCCATTGCGTTTAAAAAGACACTTTTCTTTTGTAATTTTAGTCCATTGCGTTTTAGAAAATCTACTTTCTTTTATATTTTTAATCAATTGCGTTTTAAAAATAAACTTTGTTTTGTGTTTTAATTCATTGTTTTTTAGTTTAAAAAAGCATTGTCTTTTATTTTTTTGTCCATTTTCTTTTAGAAAAAAAAACATTTCTTTTTATATTTTTTAGTGCATTGTGTTTTATAATGGTTTGTTGAACTTGAAATGAAACTATATGATAATAAATGGAAATTAAGTGTGTTTGAATGGATGCCCAAAATGGTAATCCACTTGTTCCACATTGGTGTAGAGACAAAGTATAAGGTTATTTACAAAGGTGAAACCTTTGCATAACCAAAATAACTTTATGACATGTTTTACCATAAGTCCAACGCGCGGGTGCACAGGGGGGTGCAAATTGGAACCAGAATTTAGTCTGTTGCGTTTTACAGATCACTTAACTGTTGCGTTTTTTTAATGTTAGTTACTAGTTCACTGCGTTTTACAGATCAGTGCGTTTTTTACTGCATTGGCCTGGTTTGGCTCGCTGTAGGCTGTAGTTGCGTTTTTATATAGCCCTTAACTGTTGCGTTTTGCGTCTTACACAACAGATAACTGCACTTTTTTTAAGTTTTGTGTTTTACAGATCACTTAACTGTTGCGTTTTTTAACTGTTAGTTGCTGGTTCACTGCGTCTGCGTTTTTTTTTGCGTTTTACAGGTCGCTTATAGATCAGTACGTTTTTTTGCTGCATGTGCCTGGTTTGGCTCGCTGTAGAATGTAGTTGCGTTTTACAAATCACTCCGTGTACTTGCGTTTTACAAAAAAACATTGTATTGACTTTTGATTGTAGACTGTTTTCGATCGCTGCGTTTTTAAACTATCTTTTTTTTTTGGCTTTTTTATAGTGTTTTACGCAACTGGGTTTCGAAAATTATTTTTTCAAAATATAGCAATAGCATACTCGTTTAAAAGATAAATGAACGCTCGTTTTTTTGGTACAATTTTTATAAAAAAAATAATGTCGTATGAAAAAGTTATTAGCATTTAAAAAATGAGCGGGAATTGGAGGAGAGAGAAACTAACTTTGGGTTGACCACAAAACCCCTCAACAAACTCACACGTCTCTTTTTCTTCATTCAATTTCACCAATTTAATCTTAGCCCTTATTTAATAAATAGATGGTCAAGATTACTTTCTAGCCTTCCTACTCATACAAACTTCATATTATATCCTAACCCTAGTAGTTAATATTGCAAATGGAAAAAGATAAAGAAAATAATATAAAATGATACAGAGATGAAAATCGAGAATGAGATGTGGAAGGTTTTAGAAAAGAAGAGATAAAAATAGAAAACAAGTGCATTCATATTTAGAGCATTCATATCCCTTTCCCTATCTCCTTTCTATAAATAAACTAAAATTTAATATTTTTCTCTCATTTTCAATTAAATAATACATGTTTATACAGGTTTAGGATCCTGTAAAAAGATGAAATTTGTGAGAATGATTAGAAAGAACATGATGAGGACATATGTTACTATTTAATTTATTAGGATAAGGACAATTAAGTAATATAATACAAACAACCTAATTAAAGATAAAATTCAAAAACTCACATGCAATGCACATAAGAGTTCCCCTGTCTTTTTTAGATGTCAATAACTTTTTATATGTAACATTTAAAAAAAATACACAATAATAACGAGTATTTTTTAATTTTAATATGAGTATCATATTGCGTTTTTTTGCCGTATGTGCCTGGTTTGGCTCGCTGTAGGCTGTAGTTGCGGTTTTACAGAGCCCTTAAATGTTGCGTTTTGCGTCTTACGCAACAGATAACTGTAAGTTTTGTGTTTTACAGATCACTTAACTGTTACGTTTTTTTAACTGTTAGTTGCTGGTTCATTGCGTCTGTGTTTTTTTTTGCGTTTACAGGTCGATACAGATCATTACGTTTTTTGCTGCATGTGCCTGGTTTTTCTCGCTGTAGACTGTAGTTGCGTTTTACAAATCACTGCGTGTACTTGCGTTGTACAAAAAACATTGTATTGCCTTTTGATTGTAGACTGTTTTCGATCGCTGCGTTTTTAAACTATCTTTTTTTTTTGCTTTTTTTTTCATTACGTTTTACGAAACTGGGTTTTCAAAAATTATTTTTTCAAATATAGCAATAGCATACTCGTTTTAAAGATAAAAAATGCTCGTTTTTTTGTGCAATTTTTATAAAAAAAATAATCGTATGAAAAAAGTTATTAACGTTTAAAAAATTAGGGGTAATTGGAGAAGAGAGAAACTATTACCTTGGATTGACCACAATACCCCTCAACAAACTCACGCGCCTCTTTTTCTTCATTCAATTTCACCCATTTAATCTTAGCCCTTAATTAGTAAATAGATGGTCAAGATTACTTCATAGCCTTCCTACCCATACAAACTTTCTATTATATCCTAACCCTAGTATGGAAAAAGAGAAAAAAAATAATATAAAATGATATAGAGATGAGAATCGAGAATGAGATGTGGAAGGTTTTAGAAAATAAGAGATAAAAATAGAAAACAAGTGCATTCATATTTAGAGCATTCATATCCCTTTCCCTATCTCCATTTCTATAAATACACTAAAATTTAATATTTTTCTCTCATTTTCAATTAAATAATACATGTTTATACAGGTTTAGGATCCTGTAAAAAGATGAAATTTGTGAGAATGATTAGAAAGAACATGATGAGAACATATGGCACTATTTAATTTATTAGGATAAGGACAATTAAGTAATTTAATAAAAACAACCTAATCAAAGATAAATTCAAAAACTCACATGCAAGTTCCCCTGTCTTTTTTAAATGTCAATAACTTTTTATATCTAACATTTAAAAAAAAACACAATAATAACGAGTATTTTTATATTTAATATGAGTATCATATTGCGCTTTTTACTTTATGTGCCTAGTTTGGCTCGCTGTACGCTGTATTTGCGTTTTTATAGAGCCCTTAATTGTAACTGCCATTTTCATTTATTTGGTTTGTTCACTTTTGTCATTTCAGTCCAATTTTCAAAAATGCACTCGTTTCCTCCCTGACATACTGGAAACGTGCCACTTCAGTCCAAAAATTAAAACCCAGTTAAGTTAGACAGTTTAATGAAGGGTATTATTGTCAATTCATGTATGTTTTTATTATTTCTTATTTTATGTCTGACAAATTAAAAGACAATAAGACCGTTCATTAAACCTGTCTTACTTAACTGGGTTTTAATTTTTGGACTGAAGTGGCACGTTTCCAGTATGTCAGGGAGGAAACTCCCTGGTATCTTTTAAAAATTGAACTGAAATGATAGAAATTAAACAAACCAAATGAACGAAAATAACGGTTAACTCGTGGGCTTTTTACATTTATTTCATGGCGCACTTGAAAACCTGATATACATAACTATTATTTATTATTTTCTTGAAATGCTTTTCTTTGTTTCAGGGTCAAGAGACTCTTGAAAACATGATCTACAGAACCATTGTTTATTGATTTATTGAAATGTTTTCTTTGTTTTTTTGGCTTAAGAGACTAGTTGAAAAACTTAACTAACGTCAGCCATTTTCAACTTTAAATTATAGCACTGAGAATATATAAACTTCATTTGTTTTTTATTTTTAGTTAATTAGTTATTATTTAATACATAATTTAATTAAACGTAGAGATATATTTTTTTATAATAAACTTTCATAAAGAAGATTAAAAACATATATAATTCGTACAAAAGTATAGTTTACCTTTTGCAATTATAGTGGCGTAGTACGTCCACTAAAATAAAAAAATAAATAGATATACTATTATGTATATAACATTTACATTGCGACCCAATGTTATTAAAGTCTCGTTCATCACTGCCAATAAAAGTTACATATGTACTATACATAAAAATAATAAATATGTATAATTTTAATTCGTATTTCGAATCGAATTTAAAAATTACGATTTAGTGGACTCGAATTGAATCGAATTCGAATTCTTAATAATGGAAACGAATTCTTCTCGAATTTTAAATTTTTCAAATTCAAAACAAATTATGAACACCCCTACCGACTAGAAATGTAAAGAGTTTTTTTTTTTTAATCTTTTTAGCAATTTCCATAATAATTTTTTTTAACAGTTCAACTTTATTATTCCTTTTTGTAAAGAGTTTTTTTTTTTTTTTTTTTTTAGCAATTTCCATAATAATCGATTAAAGATTTCCTCAATGATCATCTGATATGGTCTAAATTATACATACTTTTATATAAATATCTCCCTACACTTTTGAGTAGCTCTTGGGTTGTTTTTTTTAATTTTAACTCCTAGTTAGTTCATATTTGGAGTTTAAAGATTTTAAGAGATAATAAGCAAAAATGAACTATTTTTACTAGACTAGCCAAAACCAGCTAAAACTATGATATTTGAAATTTAGAAATTATAATTATAAATGGGTGCACAAATAAATATTAATATCCAATTGCAAATTAACGTATGTTAGTTATGACACTTGTGTTACTATTATTTTAGTTGTGTTGTGTTGACAGTAACACAATTTTACTAGTCATAAATTAATTATCATAAAAATGTAATTGGCTTGATATTTATTCCTGTGGATTGATTATAGGTGGGCTAACTTAATTGTGATTTTGAGATGGGTTTGTCGACCTCAAGTCAACGAGGCTTGAAAGCAATTAAAAAAAGGAGGGCTTGGAGGAGAAGGTACGCAAAAGTAAAGGACGCATGAATTGAACGAAATTTATATGTCGGCTGGATGAATTTTAGTCCAGCTATAACCCACTATTTAAAACAAGGAGAGACCTACGGCTGAGGGGAGCAGAGGACGATTTTAAAGGTGGAAAAGCTTTTCGATCAAGTTTTAACGTTGAGGATCAAGATTCGAGTTCGGTTAGCAAATAATTAGTGTTTAGCTTGTTCTCAAACTTAATACTCTGATTTATTTGTTAATTAAGACTTGTTTCTTTTTCTTGACTACGGTTCTTAGCTAAAACTTTTGTACTGCCTAGATTGGATGATGGATTTATGACGTTATGATTTTTATTATGTTTAATTAATTATTTATGGATTGTTGATAAAAATAGTCGGTTTGTTACTTTAGTTTAATGTATCTCCATGTTTTAAAGTGTTTTATTATCGTTTGATGGTTCATGTGATTCTTGGTGACTGTCTATATCACATAGTAGATTCATACTAGGTTATAGATTTTGGTGAGTGTCAATATCACGGCATAAATTTATAATCTTTAGGGTTAATCGGCCATTACACCTTAGAAGCAATAATTGGTAATTTAATAAATTAAAGTGTTTTACTAATTTCAATGGCCGAGAGATGCGAAATTATTGTTAGGTCTTCGTCACTAAATTGCTAGGTAGGATATCTGAAAGGAGTCTGAACTAGTTTCTTAGTGATAGTTGTCTAACAAGCTAAACTGAAATTCCAAACTTATCCTAGGCTTATAACTCGTGAGGGAGTGAATCGAATTAGGGTACTTTTAGAAACCTAGATAACCTGAGAAGGAGTCTAGTAACCAGTAGTCATAACAGCCCTTTTAGAGTTCCATAAGTTTCACCTTGAAAAGGGTCGAGGGGATTGTTTTTGGAATCTCGGTAGGTTTAGTATATTAAGATCCGGTGCCATAATAATTAATAAACATAATAAAGTCACTACTATATTAAATCAGGAATCCAGTCTAGGCAGTCGTTTCCATCATCTGAGTTAAAATCCAAGTTAATTCGTGCTAGTTAATTTTAGTTAATTTAATTTGCAATTTTAGGATATTTAGAAACCCCCCCACTTAAATATAAAAATGGTTAGTTTTGTGTCCGTGTCAGTTTAGGTCTAGATAGAGTTTAGTTAATGTAATTAGAGAGTCTCGTGGGTTCGATACTCAGACTTACTTTAGTTTTACTACATTGATCGGTACACTTGCTGGTTGTGTGGTTTAAGTTTAGATCAAGTCTAAGTTTATAAATATAAAGCTTAGAGTGTCTAGATTAGGTTAATTTTAGTTTCTTTTTGTTTGACCACTTTTAGCACATCATCATCCAAAATTCACATCCCTGTCAAAATAGGCATTCAAAAATAAAATCGAATCACACAACCATAAAGATGTTATGAGGGTCGTCTCTGAAAATGTTAAACAAATTGGGCCCTGGGATAGATTAAAAAACCGGCCCTTTCATCCTATAATATGTACTCTTTAATTATATATATAAAAAGTAAAAACCCATATTACGATGATAATTATTATAAAATAAATAAAACAAAGTTGGTAAAAAGTGCTAAAACAAAAAACAATGAATCGCCTGTAAAGGGCTCGAACTCGCGCGAAGATCGTGAACAACCACTAAGCAAAAGATTATATATATAGATAATATGTATATACAAAAAAAAACTTTAAAAAAATTTACAAGCCCTTTTAAGTTTTTGGCCCTGAGCGGTTGCCCAACCCGCACTTGCTCAGGGCTAGCCCTGGATGTTATCTTTATCCAATCTTTAACTTGGTGCAATTCTTTTGAATTTTTTTAAGAAGTTAACTCAATTCAATCTTTTAAAAACTAGTTTTTAAATCATATCGGGTTGAGTTATGAAACGGTTCAACGCGGCTTGTCACAGAGGGTTCAAGCGGATTACTAGTTAACCCTATAATTCTATAATAAACAAATTCATCTCAAAAAATAATTAAATATCAATTAAAACTTTTGTAACTGATCATGTTTTTATCTAAAAAATAACTATTTTCTTGTAAAAATTAAACATTTTAAGAGCATTTTTATTAGTTACAAACAATATTACATTGGTCGAGGTGGGTAATGGTTTCAACAGTGATCGAATATTGGAATGGAAGGCATCATATTAATTAACGAAAATTTGGAAAGTCAGTATTACCTTAATATCGTATTTCATAAAAACTAAAAAAAAAACATTTTTTAAGAGAATGCAAATCACTTCAACGATTTGAACCGGTAGAACTTATTTACCGCCGATAAATAAGAAATAGTTTATTTGGGTTTAACCGATGCATACCGGTATTTAAAACATTGGTCCAACTTACATAGGTTTGGTGAAAATTGTCATCTCCGTCAAATGTTTAAATCTTACATGTGGCACAATGTGGTTTGTGTTTCTGACCATTTAAGCTCACTTGACTAACACCGTTAGTACTAATCTGTTAACATGAAGGGTATTTTAGTCTTTTCGGATCTTGTACACGTTATTAATACATGGTACAAGTTATTAAGCATTTACGTCGCACACTCCCCATCTCTAAAACATGAAGAAATGTATAGATTTTCATTTATTTAGCTTTCACATCCCATTCTTAATCTTACTCTCCATTTTTAGAATATATAGTAAAGACTAAAGAGTATAGTAACTCTCTATATACAAAGGGTAATTATTCATCCCTCTTTATAAACATGTAAATATGTAGGAAAAAATAAAAATAAATATGTGTTTGTAAGTAAAACATACATAATATATGTAAATAGGATTTGAGATGTTTTAAACTATAAACAAAATCAAGAAAAAATGGTATTTTTATATCAGTTATAGAGATGGAGATGAAGAAAAGTATTTGAGTGCTCCAAGATCATTCACATTAGACTCTGCATACTCCTCTCCATCTATAAAACATATATAAATACATGTGTTTTATCTTATTTAGGTTCTATATTAGCTTCTTTATTGGATTCTCCGCCTACAAAATAGAGAGGGATAGTTCCTCTCTATAGTATTAGCATTCTATATAATTTAATCAAAATACACATATTTCTCTAAATTATGTTTACTTTTCAAAAACCTTCCACATCCAACTTTCTATCTATATCTCTATCATACTCACAATCACTTGTTTTATTATTTATTTCTCTTTCTACACACTCACAACAAAAATATAGAGGTTGGATAAGAGCCTCTAAATATTGAGGTTTACTTTAAGATCTATAAAACTTTCTTTATTATGGAGATTCCAATATAGTGATGTTTTTGTTGTTTCCTTTATTTCTTGCTCTATATTATATAGAATATATTAACATAGAGGCTCCAATATGAACGCTCTTAGTTATGTACCATTCACCTACATATCAACAATCCTCTCTTTTTTCCCTCCTTGTTCCTTGCCTTTCTGTATTAGTTCACAAATAATAAAATGTTTTCAGAAAATAAATTTCATTATTAGCCTTCTCAAAAAGATTAGACAGTTCTGGTTAATTTTAGTAAAAAATAGAGTAATAAGCAGTGTTTCTTCGTCTTTAACATCTTTGTTTGGTTATATAAGAAGTTGTTTTGCACTAGATAGCATAGATGTGGCTTCATTCTGGTAAAATCAATTTGAAACCATCAAGTTCACAAAGGTAAGTGGTTAAAAATTGTACAAATCACTTTGGTGGTTCCATGACAGATTCTGATGCTTCAAGTACCATATCAAAGTGATTTTTCAAAACCTAAATAATCTGCATTCAAGTAATAAGACTCAAGTGCTAAAGTCTAATGCTTTGTTAAAAGTTTTTTAGTTACAGTTTGTTATTATCATGACTGCAAATCCAAGAACTGGGTATTCCTTGGTTTTACTTTGTTATGTGATGCCTATATATTTATGGTTCGAGTTCGGTTAAAAACGACACCCCTAATTTTAACTAGTTGAAACATATAATACAAGAAAATAGTTAGTAGTTAAGGGAGAGGATCAAATAGGAAGGAAGTATGTTTTGGGTAGGAAGGATATGAAGTAATCTTAGCCGTCCATCTGGAAAAGTAGAAATAAAGTGGGAAGGGTATTTTAGTCAATCTTCTTTTATCTATTATTTCTATTACCTCCTCTGTATCTTTAAAACCCAGATGTTCAAAACCCACCATCTTCAACATTTCATTCCTTTTCTCTCTCTAGAATTACTAAACCACGGTGCAATTTTCTTCATAATGAATGGTTCGAACACTCAATCAACGTGTTCTTCGACTTCTTTGAAGAAAACTCAGTTTATGTTTCTATAATTTCTCGTTTTTTCAATTTAACATGATGCGATGGAACATGAGATTTCTGTTAAAACAGGTACTCATTTTCTCAACTTTCTCAAACATTTTGTATTCAAAGTGAAGATATCTCTGATTCTTCTCTTGATGTATTCATACGTTTGGGCAACATCATTAGTTCCAATTTCAATGAGAAATCATTAATAAAAAGTTTGCACACCAGGTTTTTGACAAAATGTCTCAAAGAAAAAACACTGTTTTTTATCCATTGTGTTTTACAAAAAAAAAACACACTTTTTGGTTTTTTTTGTCAATTGCGTTTTACAAAATAATGAAAAACACAGGTTTTAATCAATTGCATTTTACAAAAGAATGAAAAAACACACTTTTTAGGTGTTTTTTGTCCATTGCGTTTTACAAAATAATGAAAAAAATGTTTTTTTATCCATTGCGTTTTACAAAAGAACGAAAGAAAACACTTCTTGGGTGTTTTTTGTCCATTGCGTTTAACAAAATAACCAAAAGACACAGTTTTTTGTCCATTGCTTTTTACAAACGACACTTTTCTTTTGTAATTTTAGTCCATTGCGTTTTAGAAAGTACACTTTCTTTTAAATTTTTAGTCAATTGCGTTTTAAAAATAAACTTTGTTTTGTGTATTCATTGTTTTTTAGATAAAAAAAACGTTGTCTTTTGTTTTTTTTGTCCATTGTCTTTTAGAAAAAAAAACATTTCTTTTATATTTTTTAGTGCATTGTGTTTTATAATGGTTTGTTGAACTTGAAATGAAACTATATGATAATAACATGAAAATTAAGTGTGTTTGAATGGATGCCCAAAATGGTAAACCACTTGTTCCACATTGGTGTGGAGACAAAGTATAAGGTTATTTACAAAGGTGAAACCTTTGCATAATCAACATAACTTTATGACATGTTTTACCATAAGTCCTACGCGCGGGTGCGCAGGGGTGGTGCAAATTGGTACCTTGCGTTTTACAGATCACTTAACTGTTGCGTTTTTTAATGTTAGTTACTAGTTCACTGGGTTTTACAGATCAGTGCGTGTTTTTACTGCATGGGCCTGGTTTTGCTCGCTGTAGGCTGTAGTTGCGTTTTTATAGAGCCCTTAACTGTTGCGTTTTGCGTCTTACGCAACAGATAACTGCGCTTTTTTTTAAGTTTTGTGTTTTACATATCACTTAACTGTTGCGTTTTTTAACTGTTACTTGCTGGTTCACTGCGTCTGCGTTTTTTTTTCGTTTTACAGGTCGCTTACAGATCAGTACATTTTTTTTTGCTGCATGTGCCTGGTTTGGCTCGCTGTAGACTGTAGTTGCGTTTTACAAATCATTACGTGTACTTGCATTTTACAAAAAAACATTGTATTGACTTTTGATTGTAGACTGTTTTCGATTGCTGCGTTTTTAAACTATCTTTTTTTTTGGCTTTTTTCATTGTGTTTTAAGCAACTGGGTTTTCGTAAATTAGTTTTTCAAAATATAGCAATAGCATACTCGTTTAAAAGATAAAAGAACGCTCGTTTTTTGGGCAATTTTTATAAAAAAAATAATATCGTATGCAAAAAGTTATTAACGTTTAAAAAATTAGGGGTAATTGGAGGAGAGAGAAACTATTACCTTAGATTGACCACAATACCCCTCAACAAACTCACGCGCCTATTTTTCTTCATTCAATTTCACTCATTTAATCTTAGCACTTGATTAATAAATAGATGGTCAAGATTGCTTCCTAGCCTTTCTACCCATACAAACTTCCTATTATATCCTAACCCTAGTAGTTAATATTGCAAATGGAAAAAGAGAAAAAAAAATAATATAAAATGATACAGAGATGAGAATCGAGAATGAGATGTGAAAGGTTTTAGAAAATAAGAGATAAAAATAGAAAACAAGTGCATTCATATTTAGAGCATTCATATCCCTTTCCCTATCTCCATTTCTATAAATACACTAAAATTTAATATTTTTCTCTCATTTTCAATTAAATAATACATGTTTATACAGGTTTAGGATCCTGTAAAAAGATGAAATTTGTGAGAATGATTAGAAAGAATATGATGAGAACATATGTCACTATTTAATTTATTAGGATAAGGACAATTAAGTAATTTAATAAAAACAATCTAATTAAAGATAAATTCAAAAACTCACATGCAATGCACATGCAAGTTGCTCTGTCTTTTTTAAATATCAATAACTTTTTATATGTAACATTTAAAAAAATACACAATAATAACGAGCATTTTTATATTTAATATGAGTATCATATTGCGTTTTTTACTGTATGTGCCTGGTTTGGCTCGCTGTAGGCTGTATTTGCGTTTTTACAGAGCCCTTAATTGTAACTGCCATTTTCATTCATGTGGTTTGTTCACTTTTGTCATTTCAGTCCAATTTTCAAAATTGCACTCGTTTCCTCCCTGACATACTGGAAACGTGCCACTTCAGTTCAAAAATTAAAACCCAGTTAAGTTAGACAGGTTTAATGAAGGGTATTATTGTCAATTTATATATGTTTTATTATTTCTTATTTTATGTCTGACAAATTAAAAGACAATAAGACCGTTCATTAAACCTGTCTGACTTAACTGAGTTTTAGTTTTTGGACTGAAGTGGCACATTTCCAGTATGTAAGGGAGGAAACTGGTATGTTTTTGAAAATTGAACTGAAATGGCAGAAATTAAACAAACCAAATGGACGAAAATAACAGTTAACTCGTGGGCTTTTTACATTTATTTCATGGCGCTCTTGAAAACCTGATATACACAACTATTATTTATTATTTTCTTGAAATGCTTTTCTTTGTTTCAGGCTCAAGAGACTCTTGAAAACGTGTACAGAACCATTTTTATTGATTTATTGAAATGTTTTCTTTGTTTTTTTGGCTTAAGAGACTAGTTGAAAAACTTAACTAACGTCAGCCGTTTTCAACTTTAAATTATAGCACTGAGAATATATAAACTTCATTTGTTTTTTATTTTTAGTTAATTAGTTATTGTTTTGTATTTAATACATAATTTAATTAAACATAGAGATATATTTTTTTATAATAAACTTTCATAAAGAAGATTCAAAAACATATATAATTCGTACAAAAGTCTAGTTTACCGTTTGCAATTATAGTGGCCGTAGTACGTCCACTAAAATAAAAAAATAAATAGATATACTATTATGTATATAACATTTACATTGCGACCCAATGTTATTAAAGTCTGGTTCATCACTGCCAATAAAAGTTACATATGTATTATATATAAAAATAATAAATATGTATAATTTTAATTCGAATTTCGAATCTTAAGCCACTGCTAAGTGTTTGTGTAAGATTATATATATAGATAATATGTATATACAAAAAAGAACTTTAAAAAAATTTACAAGCCCTTTTAAGTTTTTGGCCCTGAGCGGTCACCCAACCCGCACTTGCTCAGGGCTGGCCCTGGATGTTATCTTTATCCAATCTTTAACTTGGTGCAATTGTTTTGAATTTTTTTAAGAAGTTAACTTAATTCAATCTTTTAAAAACTGGTTTTTAAATCATATCGGGTTGAGTTATGAAACGGTTCAACGCGGCTTGTAGCAGAGGGTTCAAGCGGATTACTAGTTAACCCTATAATTCTATAATAAACAAATTCATCTCAAAAAATAATTAAATATCAATTAAAACTTTTGTAACTGATCATGTTTTTATCTAAAAAATAACTATTTTCTTGTAAAAATTAGATATTTTAAGAGCATTTTTATTAGTTACAAACAATATTACATCGGTCGAGGTGGGTAATGGTTTCAACAGTGATGGAATATTGGAGTGGAAGGCATCATGTTAATTAATGGAAATTTGGAAAGTCAGTATTACCTTAATATCGTATTTCATAAAAACTAAAAAAAAACAATTTTTAAGAGAATGCAAATCACTTCAACGATTTGAACCGGTAGAACTTCTTTACCGCCGATAAATAAGAAATAGTTTATTTGGGTTTAACCGATGCATACCGGTATTTAAAACATTGGTCCAACATACATAGGTTTGGTGAAAATTGTCATCTCCGTCAAATGTTTAAATCTTACATGTGGCACAATGTCGTTTGTGTTTCTGGCCATTTAAGTTCACTTGACTAACACCGTTAGTACTAATCTGTTAACATGAAGGGTATTTTAGTCTTTTCGGATCTTGTACACGTTATTAATACATGGTACAAGTTATTAAGCATTTACATCCCACACTCTATGTTATTCCCCATCTCTAAAACATGAAGAAATGTATGGATTTTCATTTATTTAGCTTTCACATCCCATTCTTAATCTTACTCTCCGTTTTTAGAATATATAGTAAAGACTAAAGAGTATAGTAACTCTCTATATACAAAGGGTAATTATTCATCCCTCTTTATAAACATGTAAATATGTAGGAAAAAATAAAAATAAATATGTGTTTGTAAGTAAAACATACATAATATACGGAAATAGGATTTGAGACGTTTTAAACTATAAACAAAATCAAGAAAAAATGGTGTTTTTATATAAGTTATAGAGATGGAGATGAAGAAAAGTATTTGAGTGCTCCAAGATCATTCACATTAGACTCTCCATACTCCTCTCCATCTATAAAACATATATAAATATATGTGTTTTAGCTTATTTAGGTTCTATATTAGCTTCTTTATTTGGTTCTCCGCCTACAAAATAGAGAGGGATAGTTTCTCTCTATAGTATTAGCATTCTATATAATTTAATCAAAATACACATATTTCTCTAAATTATGTTTACTTTTTAAAAACCTTCCACATCCAACTTTCTATCTATATCCCTATCGTACACACAATCACTTATTTTATTATTTATTTCTCTTTCCTACACACTCACAACAAAAATATAGAGGTTGGATAAGAGCCTCTAAATATTGAGGTTTACTTTAAGATCTATAAAACTTTCTCTATTATGGAGATTCCAATATAGTGATGTTTTTGTTGTTTCCTTTATTTCTTGCTCTATATTATATAGAATTTATTAACATAGAGGCTCCAATATGAACGCTCTTAGTTATGTACCATTCACCTCCATATCAACAATCCTCTCTTTCTTCCCTCCTTGTTCCTTGCCTTTCTGTATTAGTTCACAAATAATAAAATGTTTTCAGAAAATAAATTTCATTATTAGCCTTTTCAAAAAGATTAGACAGTTCTGGTTAATTTTAGTAAAAAATAGAGTAATAAGCAGTGTTTCTTCATCTTTAACATCTTTGTTTGGTTATATAAGAAGTTGTTTTGCACTAGATAGCACAGATGTAGCTTCATTCTGGTAAAATCAATTTGAAACCATCAAGTTCACAAAGGTAAGTGGTTAAAAATTGTACAAATCACTTTGGTGGTTCTATGACAGATTCTGATGCTTCAAGTACCATATCAAAGTGATTTTTCAAAACCTAAATAATCTGCATTCAAGTAATAAGACTCAAGTGCTATAGTCTAATGCTTTGTTAAAAGTTTTTTAGTTACAGTTTGTTATTATCATGACTGCAAATCCAAGAACTGAGTATTCCTTGGTTTTACTTTGTTATGTGATGCTATATATTTATGTCAAGTACAGGTTGATATGGTTCGAGTTTGGTTAAAAACGACACCCCTAATTGTAACTAGTTGAAACATATAATACAAGAAAATAGTTAGTAGTTAAGGGAGATGATCAAATAGGAAGTATGTTTTTGGTAGGAAGGATAGGAAGTAATCTTAGCCGTCCATCTAGAAAAGTAGAAATACAAGTGGGAAGAGTATTTTAGTCAATCTTCTTTTATCTATTCTTTCTATTACCTCCTCTGTATCTTCAAAACCCAGATGTTCAAAACCCACCATCTTCAACATTTCATTCCTTTTCTCTCTTTAGAATTACTAAACCACTGTGCAATTTTTCTTCATAATGAATGGTTCGAACACTCAATCAACGTGTTCTTCGACTTCTTTGAAGAAAACCCAGTTTATGTTTCTATAATTTCTCGTTTTTTCAATTTAACATGATGCGATTGAACATGAGATTTCTGTTAAAACAGGTACTCATCTTCTCAACTTTCTCAAACATTTTGTATTCAAAGTGAAGATATCTCTGATTCTACTCTTTCTCTTGATGTATTCATGCGTTTGGGCAACATTATTAGTTCCAATTTCAATGAGAAATCATTAATAAAAAGTTTGCACACCAGGTTTTTTACAAAATGTCTCAAAGAAAAAACACTGTTTTTTATTCATTGTGTTTTACAAAAAAAAAGAAAAAAACACACTTTTTGGTGTTTTTTGGTCAATTGTGTTTTACAAAATAATGAAAAACACAGGTTTTAATCCATTGCGTTTTACAAAAGAATGAAAAAACACACTTTTTGGGTGTTTTTTGTCCATTGCGTTTTACAAAATAATGAAAAAAATGCTTTTTTATCCATTGCGTTTAAAAAAGAACGAAAGAAAACACTTTTTGGGTGTTTTTTTTCCATTGCGTTTTACAAAATAACGAAAAGACACAATTTTTGTCCATTGTGTTTTACAAAAGACACTTTTCTTTGTAATCTTAGTCCATTGCATTTTAGAAAGTACACTTTCTTTTATATTTTAAGTCAATTGCGTTTTAGAAATAAACTTTGTTTTTTGCTTTAATTCATTGTTTTTTAGATAAAAAAGCATTGTCTTTTGTTTTTTTTGTCCATTGTCTTTTAGAAAAAATCATTTCTTTTTATATTTTTTTAGTGCATTGTGTTTTATAATGGTTTGTTGAACTTGAAATTAAACTATATGATAATAACATGGAAATTAAGTGTGTTTGAATGGATGCCCAAAATGGTAAACGACTTGTCCTACATTGTTGTGGAGACAAAGTATAAGGTTATTTATAAGGTGAAACCTTTGCTTAACCAACATAACTTTATGACAAGTTTTACCATAAGTCCTACGCGCGGGTGCGTAGGGGGGTGCAAATTGGAACCAGAATTTAGTCTGTTGCGTTTTACAGATCACTTAACTGTTGCGTTTTTTTAATGTTAGTTACTAGTTCACTCCGTTTTACAGATCAGTGCGTTTTTTACTGCATGGGCCTTGTTTGGCTCGCTATAGGCTGTAGTTGCGTTTTTACAGAGCCCTTAACTGTTGCGTTTTGCGTCTTATGCAACAGATAACTGTGCTTTTTTTTAAGTTTTGTGTTTTACAGATCCCTTAACTGTTGCGTTTTTAACTGTTAGTGCTGGTTCACTGCGTCTGCGTTTTTTTTTGCGTTTTACAGGTCACTTACAGATCAGTACGTTTTTTTGCTGCATGTGCCTGGCTTGGCTCGCTGTAGACTGTAGTTGCGTTTTACAAATCACTATGTCTACTTGCGTTTTACAAAAACATTGTATTGACTTTTGATTGTAGACTGTTTTCGATCGCTGCGTTTTTAAACTATCTTTTTTTTGGCTTTTTTCATTGTGTTTTACGCAACTGGTTTCCGAAAATTATTTTTTCAAAATATAGCAATAGCATACTCGTTTAAAAGATAAAAAAACGCTCGTTTTTTGGTGCAATTTTTATAAAAATTAATGTCGTATGAAAAAGTTATTAGCTTTTAAAAAATGAGGGGGAATTGGAGGAGAGGGAAACTATTACCTTAGATTGACCACAATACCCTCGACAAACTCACGCGTCTTTTTTTCTTCATTTAATTTCACCCATTTAATCTTAGCAATTGATTAATAAATGGATGGTCAAGATTACTTTCTAGCCTTCCTACCCATACAAACTTCCTATTATATCCTAACTCTAGTAGTTAATATTGCAAATGGAAAAAGAGAAAGAAAATAATATAAAATGATACAGAGATTAGAATCGAGAATAAGATGTGGAAGGACTTAGAAAATAAGAGATAAAAATAGAAAACAAGTGCATTCATATTTAGAGCATTCATATCCCTTTCCCTATCTCTATTTCTATAAATACACTAAAATTTAATGTTTTTCTCTCATTTTTAATTAAATAATACATGTTTATACAGGTTTAGGATCCTGTAAAAAGATGAAATTTGTGAGAATGATAAGAAAGAACATGATGATAACAATATGTCACTATTTAATTTATTAGGATAAGAACAATTAAGTGATACAATAAAAACAACCTAATTAAAGATAAAATTCAAAAACTCACATGCAATGCACATGCAAGTTCCCCTGTCTATTTTAGATGTCAATAACTTTTTATATGTAATATTTTAAAAAAAATACACAATAATAACAAGTATTTTTTATTTTTAATATGAGTATCATATTGCGTTTTTTTTGCTGTATGTGCCTGGTTTGGCTCGCTGTAGGCTGTAGTTGCGGTTTTATAGAGCCCTTAACTGTTGCGTTTTGCGTCTTACCCAACAGATAACTGCGTTTTTTTTTAAGTTTTGTGTTTTACAGATCCCTTAACTGTTCCGTTTTTTTAACTGTTAGTTGCTGGTTCATTGCGTCTGCGTTTTTTCTTTTGCGTTTTACAGGTCGCTTACAGATCAGTACGTTTTTTGCTGCATGTGCCTGGTTTGGCTCGCTGTAGACTGTAGTTGCGTTTTACAAATCACTGCGTGTACTTGCGTTGTACAAAAAACATTGTATTGACTTTTGATTGTAGACTGTTTTCGATCGCTGCGTTTTTAAACTATCTTTTTTTTTTTGCTTTTTTTCATTGCGTTTTACGCAACGGGTTTTCGTAAATTAATTTTCCAAAATATAGCAATAGCATACTCGTTTTAAAGATAAAAAACGCTCGTTTTTTTGGTGCTATTTTTATAAAAAAATAATGTCGTAGAAAAAGTTATTACTTTAAAAAATGAGGGGAATTGGAAGAGAGAGAAACTATTACCTTAGATTGACCACAATACACCTCACAAACTCACGCGCTTTTTTTCTTCATTCAATTTCACCCATTTAATCTTAGCATTGATTAATAAATGATGGTCAAGATTACTTTCCTAGCCTTCCTACCCATACAAACTTCCTATTATATCCTACCCTAGTAGTTAATATTGCAAATGGAAAAAGAGAAAGAAAATAATATAAAATGATACAGAGATGAGAATCGAGAATGAGATGGGGAAGGTTTAGAAAATAAGAGATAAAAATAGAAAACAAGTGCATTCATATTTAGAGCATTCATATCCCTTTCCCTATCTCTATTTCTATAAATACACTAAAATTTAACTGTTTTTCTCTCATTTTAATTAAATAATACATGTTTATACAGGTTTAGGATCCTGTAAAAAGATGAAATTTGTAAGAATGATAAGAAAGAACATGATAATACATATGTCACTATTTAATTTATTAGGATAAGAACAATTAAGTGATACAATAAAAACAACCTAATTAAAGATAAAATTCAAAAACTCACATGCAATGCACATGTAAGTTCCCCTGTCTATTTTAGATGTCAATAACTTTTTATATGTAAATTTTAAAAAAAATACACAATAATAACAAGTATTTTTTTATTTTTAATATGAGTATCATATTGCGTTTTTTTTGCTGTATGTGCCTGGTTTGGCTCGCTGTAGGCTGTAGTTGCGGTTTTATAGAGCCCTTAACTGTTGCGTTTTGCGTCTTACCCAACAGATAACTGCGTTTTTTTTAAGTTTTGTGTTTTACAGATCCCTTAACTGTTCCGTTTTTTTAACTTTAGTTGCTGGTTCATTCGTTCGTTTTTTTTTTGCGTTTTACAGGTCGCTTACAGATCTACGTTTTTTGTTGGCTGGTGTGCCTGGTTTGGCTTTGCTTGTACTTAGTTGCGTTTTACAAATCACTTGCGTTGTCAACATTGGTTTACAAAAAACTTATTGAACTCTGGTTTAATTCTTTTTTCTTCATTGCGTTTTTAAAACTTTTTTTTGATTTTTTCATTGCGTTTTAACGCAACTAGTTTTGAAAATTATTTTATTCTAAATATAGAATGACTATATCATAAAGGATAAAAAAGCTTTTTGTTGCAATTTTATTTAGAAAAATAATGTCGTAGAAAACTTATTACGTTTAAAAAATGACGGGAATGAAGAGAAGAAACTATACCTTTGGATTGATCACAATATCTCTTCAACAGTAGCCCTCTTTTTAATTCATTCAATTTACTCTTACTTCCTACCCTAATTAATAATTATGATTGGTCTAAGATTAATATTCAAGCTTCTAAACAGAAAACTATCCAATTAAATACCTAACTAGAAGTTAATATTGCAAATGGAAAAGTTAAAGAAAATAAAATAAAATAGAAACAGAGATTGTTGTAGAAGTTCTATCCTTTCCTTATATCGATCAGTATGTATAAGTGTATGCTAGGTTAAGCAGTTTTAATGATAATTGTTACTACAGTTTCGCCCATAAAAGTGAAATTTGAGCATGTTCGGCCCAACTTGCATAGGCAAGTTCGGGTGAACTTATACATGTTTGGGCCGAACTTGTTTTGCTATAAATACCTAGCTTGGGTGTCTCATTTGTAACTTTGGCATTGTAGAAGTGAAGCTCTGTCAGTCTTTAATCTGAATGTTTAATCAATGAAACTAACGATTAACTGATTAAATCTTGTCTATTGGTAACACCATGTAATATTTCTACTATTATGGACGTTAGATATCAAATTTAGATTCCTAAGCATCGAGGATCGGTCCTACAAGTGGTATCAGAGCTAGAACAGCCTGATTTGATAGTATCAAGACAAGATCACTTCTATTTCTACTCCATTCTTCTTTTTCTTTAACTTTTTTATCACAAAATGAAGAATTCATGGTCAAAATCTTTTGAATTTTGAATATAACATGTGAAATACAACAAAGATAAACCCTTGAAACATTGGAGACCAAATTCAATCGAATTCATATCGAAATTTTGAAAAAACCATGTTTTTGAAAACTTTCGGGAACGAATTTGTTGGCCATGTTTGGCCCTTGCACTAAAACTTCACTTTTCAAGTGATTTTTAGTAAGTTCGCCCGAACTTAGGTGATTTTTGAGGAAATTTGAGTCAAGTTCGCCTGAAGATACTAAATTTTCATTAATTTTACATCAAGTTCGACCGAACTTGTGTAAAATCAAGAAGATTTTAAGTAAGTTCGCCCGAACTTGCTTGTGTTTCATCAAAGTTCTTTTGAACAAGTTCGCTCGAAGATCTGTTTAATTGGGGTTGTAAGTTCGACCGAAGATAAACGAATTTTTTTTCAAAGTAAAACTAACAAGTTCGACCGAACTTGTTAGAAAATTCAAGAATTCTTCATTTGTCACTACAAGTTCGACCGAACTTGTAGTAGGACTAACTGTTTTCAAAGTTTTTGAAAAATTTACAGCGTATATGTTTCGTGATTCACAATGGAAGATCAACTAAGAGCTTATATGTCCGGAGCTAGTTCGTCAAATGCCAATGTGATTAATCAAGTCAATCTTGATAACGAAATGGGAACGACCGTCAAACCACCCAAGCTGATGAGCATGGACGAATATAAAGCATGGAAAGAGAAATTTACCTACTGGGTTCAAGCCATGCACTTTGCTGGCTGGGTGTCAATCGAAAGAGGCTACACTATTCTGGTAGATGAGCATTAACAAGTTCTTGAGAAGTACAACTACTCGACAGCTCAGAGAGACGAATACATTGCAGAGAAAAGATGATCAGTCTCATCCAACAGTCTGTCAAAGAAGATATTCTGATTCTGTTACCAGAATATACTACTGCAAGAGAGCTTTGGTTGTCATTACAGAAGAAATACCAAGGTAGTGCCGAAATGATCAAAAGCAAGAAGGCTCTCATTCTGAAAGAATTTGATATATTCAACATGCTAAAGAATGAGACCATTAAGCAAATGATTGAGCGTTTTTGTCACCTCAAAGAGCAAATGAGAAGACACGGTCTTGAGAAGACAGAACAAGAATACATCGACAAACTTGCTGCCGTACTACCAGAGGGTGAATGGACTACGTATTTGATGGTTCTGAAGAATAGTGATAAGTGGGATTTCTTCAAGTTGTCTACATTTATTGATAAACTCGAAGGCCACAAAATGGAGCTTCTGAAGATAGCGAAGTCAAAGAACGCTAATATAGTCAAGACATCAGTTTGTACTACAAAACCGGAATGCAAGATAACATTTCGAGTCCAAAAATTGGAACTGCTTTTAGTGCAAACATGAATGCTTCTCCACAGAACCAGAATCAGTCACAGCCTCAGGATGACCAAAGTCCACAAAATTCTTACTCGAGCACTGGTTCAAATTCAACATTTCAAAGTCAAGCAAATCAGAACCAACAGCAAAGTTCTGATCCGAATGTTTACAAGTGCAACATCGCAGTGAACTTGAACAATGTTGTTTCAGAAGAAGTTGCAAAACAACATATGTCACTACTCGCTACCGTCTTAGAGTCTTATGAATGTCTTGTTGCCGGCAAGATAGGAAACCCTGAGATGACTGCAGAAGATTACGACCAGGTTGACGAGGAAGAACTCGAACTAATTGACATCAAATGGTCCTTAGCTTCGATTATCAGGAGAGTGACAAAGTTCGTTTCACTCACGGGCCGTGACATAGGAAACTCTAGCAACAAATTGGGTTTTGACAAATCTAAAGTCACTGTTTTAGATGTCGACAGGAGGGACATTTTAAAAGAGAGTGTAAGAACACCGAGGCAACCCGAAATCAAAGTCCTTTCGGTGGAGGGAATGAATATTACAAGAAGGCGCTTCAATATAAACCATTCCCGAAGAAAACTCAGATTGAGATCCAAGAAAAGCCAAATAGTAGTACCACGGAGAAAGCCATGGTTGCATCTACAGAAGATGAAGGTTTTGATTGGAATTCTCATATTGGGAAAAAGACCGGAGTTGCTTTGATGGCAGAGATAGTGTAAGATAATTCTGCAGAGGAAGCAGCGACAGCAGCAGAAGCAGCAGCTTTCGAACAAGCTATTCTGGAACAATACTTGCATCAACAGCAGGAAGAAGAGGAATATATCCATATGCAGAGACAAGGAATTTTATCCTCTAATTCTTGTGACAGTTTTGCAGGTCACTTTGATGGAAGCACGAAAGAACAAGTGGTTGAAGAGAAAAAGATTGACGAAGTGATTGTTGATATCACTCAAGAAATGAAAGTCGAAGACCTCAAGGACATGGCAGATAAAGCTTTAATGGCAAATCTAACCAAGGTAGGTCCAGAGGTAAAGGTTATCGAGAAAGAAGTTGTTAAAGTACAAGTTGTAGAGGTTGAGAAACCTTGTATAAAATGTACTAAACCTTGTATTGAATGTGCCGAAAAATCAAAGATCATCACTGCAAACAATGTGCATAACGATTTGTTAACATACGATTATCGTACAATGAAAGAAGCGTCTGACAAAATAAAAAATGATTATGGCAGACTCGACAGAAATAACACCGAACAACATGATAATATAAGAATGTTGAGTGGTACAGTAATGGATAAACAAAGAGCAATTAACATTTATATCAACACCATTGCTGAAATCAAACAACAACTTCAAGATATGACAATTGAAACTGAAAGAGTTCGACAATTGTTAAGAAGTTATACCACTAATGCGTATGTTATTGATCACATTCTTCCACCAATCTCATTGGAAGAAAAACCTAAAAAGAAAGGGGGCAAAGAATATAGCAATGTTCCTCCACCCCTTTGCTAGAAATACTGTGTTAAATCTGCAGAAGGGATGGACAAGGCACTCAATGTAGAATTACTTTCTGAAAAGAAAAACGAGTTGCCAGAGAACATTGATTTAGTCAATGCTAAATCTGATGATGATAACAATGTTGTGGTTAACAAAGTTGTTGAAAATGTTTTAAGTGATTCTGATGATGGCAGCTTCAAAAGTGCCAACTCGAGTTCAAAGAATTCTGATTCACAATCTGAAAATGACGATAAATCGTCAGAAGATGGTCTAAGTGACGATCCTAATATTGTAATGTACAAAATTAAGGATTCGGATAGACTATACTTTGATGATAGCTTCCCGATTCAGAATGTGAAAGAAGAATTGCTTGATAAATTCTTTAAACTCGTGGAAGTCACATAAGAGGAATTGGTAATCAATGAACGAAAATTCTATTCCAAACCTAAAAGAAACAATTACCGAAGAAACGGTGGTGATCATCCGGAAAACCGGAGAGCGGGTTGGGTTTAGAAGAAGAAACTGATGAATCTGTAAAGATACCGTCACCATTTCATGAATATAAAAACAAAAACATGAAGTTTGTATATGGGACGAATACAGTTCATGAGGAGAATTTGATTGGTAAGCAATCAAATGATGAGTTCAAGAAGGAGAAAGAACTTCGAGATAAAGCCAAGGTTACAAGTGGTGACAAAACCTCTAGTAGGGTAAAACCACTGGTTAAAGGACATCCACTTGATAATCAGACATGTTTCAAGTGCAATGAAATTGGTCATATGGCACGACATTGTCCGAAATCAAAACCGGCTTATCCTCGAAGAAGAGATTCTAATGTTGTGAAACCAAAGCAACCAGTGTTTGTAAAACCTGTAAAGATTTTGAAACGAAATGAATCAAAACCAGAAGTTAAACCGAAGTCTGAAAAGATTTTTGAAAATTCCATTTTCAAAAGAGGTGAAACTTCTAGGTCTAATGAAAACAAGTTTTACATCAAAAAGGCTAATATCAAATCTCAAACCTGGATTGCCAAGAAAAGGTCAACAACATCTGGTGTTGTTAAGTCTGAGCTGGTAAAGACTGACAACAGAAAAGAATCAAAGACTGAAATCACTAAGTCTGAGCAGGTAAAGACTAGTGAGAATGTGAAAGAAATTAAAACAGAAATTAAAAACGATAATGTCAAATCTGTTAAAGATAAGAAAAAAGTGAAATTTTCAAACATTAACATTGTTGAAACAGATGATGAATTTGATTTTGATGATGTTGATGAGTTTGAATATACTTTTGTTGATTGTTATCCTGTAAAACCTAAGACCAAGAAGGCTTGGGTAGAGCTTTTCACCTAATTTCTGAATTTTGCAGGGGCTCCAAAGATCCGTACTTTCAAAGTGGATTTTGAATAGTGGAGCGTCTAGGCACATGATAGGAATGAAGGCATTGCCATTCGACATTAAAGCTATCAATGGTGTATATGTTGGATTTGAAGGAAATCAAGGTGGAAGGATAATCGTCGAGGGAAAACTCTCCAATGACGTAGTTTCTTTTGATCGCGTGAACTATATTGCAGAGCTTGAGAACAATCTTCTGAGTATATCGCAGATTTGTGACAAGAAATTCACAGTTCATTTCAATGATAAAGAGTGTATTATCTTGAAGCCGGGATACAAAATTCCAGATGAGTGGATTCTGATGCGAGCACCACGAGAGAATGATTTATATGTTCTTGATATGGGTGTTGCTACCACTTCATCACAATCAGCACAATGTTTTGTATCAAAGGCTACTGAAAAAGATTCTATTCTTTGGCATCAAAAGATGGGGCATATTCATTTGCGAAAAAAGAATTTCTTGGTTCATAATGATCTTGTAGAAGGCGTAAATCTTCGAAGTTTTCAGATGTCTGATCATTGCTTGGAATGCAAGAAGGGAAAGCAGATCAAGAAATCTCATCCGAAGAAATTCTAAACTCAATCAAGTTGCCTTTAGAACGTCTCCACATGGATTTATTTGGTCCTGTAAATGTTCGAAGCATACCAGGAGACTTATGTTGCTTGGTCGTGACAGATGACTATTCGAGATATTCGTGGGTATTCTTTCAAGAATCAAAAGATGAAACGTTTGAGAACTTGGTTATTCTATTCAAGAAACTTGAGAACATTTATCATCTGCCGGTCAGATGCATTAGAAGTGACAACGGCACAAAGTTTAAGAATAACAAAATGAAGGAATTCTGCAACGCAAAAGGTATTTTGCACGAGTTTAGTGCTCCCTATACTCCACAGCTAAACGGAGTTGCTGAACGGAAGAATTGAACTTTGATTGAAACTGCGAGAACCATGCTTGCAGATTCTAAACTTCCAATCAGTTTCTGGAGTGAAGCAGTTGATGCGGCTTGCTACATGCTAAACAGGGTTCTCACTGTCAAACCAACAAAGAAAACATGTTTTGAGATGATAAACCGACGGAAGCCAAATTTGAAGTTCTTAGAACCATTCGGTGCACCTAATACCGTAATAGACCAAGATGGCAAATTCAGAGCTAAATCTCTCAAAGGTTTCTTTGTCGGATATGTGAGTCCGTTGAGAAGAGTATATGTTCTTCATTGTGAAAGGTTATTGAAGCACAGCACGTGGATTGTTTCAATTACACGGATCCTATTCAACGGAAAGGTGACGCGTGGCTGTTTAACTATCAAGATCTATGGAAGTCATTTGACTTGCCCAAAGAACCAACTGACGAAGAAGTTGCAGCGTTATATTATATTCACAAGTCAGTGAATCAAGAGCAAATTGTTCGACCACTTGTTGTTAATCAACCCACGTTGGAACCATCATCTTCTGGCACAAGTTCAAACAATAGTGGTGTTCCGGCTAAAAATGCTTCTGAAACATTATCAACACCTACTACTCTTCCAACGAATGCCTCTACTGAACCAATAATACTACAACGGAGCCCAGTATGCCTCAGAATCAAGATTCTGATTCAGATGAAGCACCGACATTTGATGCTGATGGGGAATCATCTTCTTCAGATGAAGAAGTAGAGCAGATAACAAGTCTTCTTAATCAATCTGTAGTCCCGAACAACAGAAATGAAGCTTCATCAAGCTCTCCAAACATTGAATTGGTTGTTGATCTCAACATCTCGAATCCGCAAAACTCAGTAGATGTTCCAAGTGAAGAATTGTCGTGATCATATTCCTATCATCCGTCAACAAATATTATTGGATAACTTCAAACTGGTGTTAGAACTCGAGGGAAAATTAATAAAGCACTCAGTGGTTTCTATACATGTGTTGCTACAACCCAGAACTATTGTTTCCATTCATGTTTCATCTCTCAGATTGAGCCTAAGACAGTTAATGAAGCATTAGCAGATGAAAACTGGGTACAAGCAATGCAAGAAGAATTATTGCAGTTTGAGAAGTTGGGTGTGTGGAAGCTTGAAGACCTACTAGAAAATCAGAAAGCAATTGATACAAAATGGGTCTTTAAGTGTAAACGTGATGATAGAGGAGTTGTTGTTCGTAACAAAGCTAGGCTTGTTGTCAAGGGATTTCACCAGCAGGAAGGTATAGACTACACGGAAGTCTATGCACCAGTAGCTCGATTGGAATATATTCGAATATTTCTAGCTTTCACATCATGGAAAGGATTTAAGGTCTATCAATTAGATGTCAAATCAGATTTTCTATATGGAAAATTACACGAGAAGGTGTACGTTGGACAACCACCAGGGTTTGTCGATCCACTTAACAAGAAAAAAGCATACCTACTGGATAAAGCACTCTACGGTCTACACCAAGCCCCGAGAGCTTGGTACGAGACGTTGTCCCAACATATCGTCAGAAACGGCTTTATCAGAGGAACTGTGGATAGTACTCTTTTCACCCAGAGAAGTTGATGGCCATCTGATTATAGTTCAAATCTATGTTGACGACGTCATCTTTGGATCTACAAATGATAGTCTCTGCAAAGAGTTTGAGGGAATCATGAAAAAGAAATTCGAAATGTCCTCGATGGGTGAAATGAAGTTCTTTCTTGGTTTGCAAGTAGATCAGCTTCCGGATGGTATTTTCATTCACAAGACTAAGTATGTTCACGACATCTTGAAAAAGTTTGGAATGGCAAGCTTGAAGCCGCTATCTACGCCTCTTGCTCACAACCACAGCATTTGCGTTGACGAGACTGGAGCCAAAGTTGACGAGACGTTATACAGATCGATGATTGGATCGTTGATGTATCTGACGGCATCGCGCACAAATATTATGTATCCAACCTGCCTATGCGCCAGATATCAGTCAAGCCCGAGGATCTTACACATGCAGATTGTGAAGCGTATCTTCAGATATCTAAAAGGATGCCCAAGCGCCGGCTTGTGGTACCCGAAGAACGACAATTTTGACCTCACAGGCTATGCTGATTCCGATTATGGTGTAGATAAGTTGAATTCTAAATCAACTACAGCAGGATGCCAGTTCTTCAGAATAAGAATGGTAACCTGGCAGTGTAAGAAACAGACTACGGATGCTCTCTCTACCTGTGAAGCTGAGTATATCTCGGCCTCCATCTGTTGTTCACATATTCTGTGGATTCAACAACAGATGAGAGACTATGGTCTGCAATTTCTAGACACTCCGCTGTATGTTGATAACAAGGCAGCCATCGATATAACTAAAAATTCGGTTCATCACTCACGCACAAAACACATTGAAATTCGTTATCATTTCATTCGTGATTGCTACGAAAAAAATTGGTACGAATAGAAAAAATCCCCACCGACGAACAAAAGGCTGATTTTTATACCAAACCATTTTCGTTATCACGGTTTAAATACTTGTTGAGAATTAACGGTATGAAAAATTTGCTGACAGGTGTGGATGCTGAGGTTGAATACGGATCGGACGACGAGTTCGCGTGATCCACATTGGTTTGTAAATTCTTTTCTAGTTTAAAACATTTGTTAAAAACTAAAATCCAAAAAGATGTTTTTGATTTTAGGGGGAGAAATGTTAGAGAAAATACAAAAACATTCGAAGAATTTTAAAATCCAAAAACATATAAAAATTCAAAATGTTCAAAAACATTAAAAAAGTCAAAAAGAATTTAGTGTCATAAAAGGAAATGATAATACATCAATGGACTATCACAGTATGCTAAAGAAATGTAAAGTTTTAAAAAGTAATAAACGAGTCTTACTGCGGATGTGTCGATAGGCTTAACACGTTCAGTAAACTTTTTCGAGATATAAACTAAATTTTACAACTGCTTAATCTTATGGATTAACACATCTTGGATATATGGATTTAGTACTCAGAAATTTCGTTTGAAAGATTGCCTGATTCTGAGATAAGAGGTCTTTATAGATAGTTGATATCTGGGGTATTATACAAGTTATTCTGATTTTGCGGAAGCAATGGCCTAGAACTTCTATAATATTTTCACTTTAAACCCTTATATTGCATGCAATATTGAAAAATATCGAAAGATATAATCATTTGCAATACTGAAAAGATTCCTTAAATGGAACACACCTTAAAGTCGAGCCTTCATCTCTTTGTCTGTACGGTAGTACTAACCTAAGCTCTCAAGGTCTCGCACAACCCAGATACAGATATCAATTACGCTATATTCACCTGTAAGATGAAATCTAGGGAATCTGGATACGGGAGTATATTCAAGAAGTGGGAACCATAGATAAGTAAAGTTTCATGAATTCTATCTTAACATATCTTGAAACAGTTGAGAAATGTGGTAAAGTTTAAGTGGACAAACATATCGACAATCTAGGTAAAAGAGCTTAAAACTTAAAGTCATATAAAGGTCAACGGTACTGGTGATATGTCTCAATCAACTGATATGATCCTTAGACACGAATTCACAAAAATATGTGTGTAAATATGTTTGTACATAGTTTACATTGCTTATTTCATTATATTTCAGCTTACAGATTAAAATAAAAAAGATTTTCGGTGTGTTTTAGTATAAACTTACAAAAATACTAAAAGATTTTGTTTCTATATTGTTTTCAGCAAACCAATGTTGGAGAGCGGATCTTCGAGGTCTGGTAAGATGCTAGAACTAGTGGGAATCTTTTTGACAACGGGCTGAGAGCTAATCTGTTAAAATCTGAAAAGATAAAACGATGAAAAGTTCATTAATTTGAAACTTTGATTTTGAAAATATCAACAGTTTGTTCGTAACGGGTCAAACCGGGGTCATTAACTGGACTCGGCAGACAAATCGGTTAACCAAGGTCATTAGCTTGGACTTGGTCAACTGAGTGGATGTTCATAACTGGTAAAAAGTGTGAAAGTTCAGGCTTAAAAATGTAAAATTTGAAAAAGTTTGAAATTTTTGAGGTTTGGCAAGTTCGGCCGAACTTGCTAAACAATTCGAGTTTAATAATCAGCAAGTTCGACCGGACTTGCAGATGGCTGATTGTTAGTTTTACTATAAGTTCGGCCAAATTTCTCTGGGCCTCAGGATGGGCTTAACAAGTTCGCCCGAACTTGACATGGTATAAATACCATTCAAGTTCGGCCGAACTCATTTATCAGTTAACAGAACGTTTTGAGCGAACTTGAGTGTTTTGAGAGAATTTGTGTGAAATTGTCATTTTTAAGCCGTTATACTGTGCATTTGAAGATAGTTTTTGGTGATTAGCACACCAACTACTATGGCAGAGGTAATTAATTGATATTAACCATAATTGAACTGTTAACAAACAAAACCAAATTAAAAAACTTAAAATCTGATAGTTTTAGGTGTTATTGGACAAAATTGAACATAGATCTTTGATCTACACTTAAAATCGACCTTGAAATCGTTTCTGATTGAACTGAATTTCATGTTTGCATGTTTGATTTTGGTTGATTTGTTGAAGAAGACGACAAGTTCGGCCGAACTTGTTGTCAAGTTCGACTGGACTTGTCCAAAACACTCTTGAATAAATCAGGAACATGTTCGATCGAACTTGAGTCTTGAAATATTTTTTATCATACATGTTCGACCGAACTTATGTTAATAAAAATGATTTGTTTCTATTGTAAGTTCGACCGAACTTGTTCTTTAATAAAATCATGTGTCTCACACATGTTCGGCCGAAATTAGGAAAAATTGTTTAATAAAACTGTAAGTTCGCCCGAACTTGCATCAAGGAAAAATTTGAACATGTGTGTTACATGTTCGGCGAACTTGTTTAAATCAGTGTGTTTAACACTAATCAAGTTTTCCCGAACTTGATTAAAGTGTTAGAAATTTTTTTGTGATTTTTTCTCGAAAAGCATGCTAATTGTTTTATGTCGTTTTTCATGCACAGATTCTAGCGCGTGTTATCTCAGTTGAGTTTTCCAAAACTCACAACACATGTATCACGCTTGACAAGTCTATTTGTCCGTCGCTGAGGAATATGACAGCATTTTGAAGTTTCTTGAAGATAGTCATATTCGCCGTGCAATTACTGAGCGCACTGTTTCTTATCGATCTCATGTTATTCACTTCTGGATGAACGCGAATCTAAGTGCTGATGAGAAGACAATCTCTTCTACAGTATAGGTTGGTGATGAGATAAACCCGATTACAGTTACTGAAGGCGATATTTGAAGAATTTTAGAGCTTAAAGATAAAGTAGATGATCCGATTCATCTAGATGATAAGATGGTTCGCGGTGTTTCTTCCGCATGGGATATAAAGGGAGTGTGAATAAACCAACACTGAAGAAAGGGGAAGTGCCAAACCCCTATAAACTTTTGATGCATGCTCTAATTCACACGTTCAGCCATCACAAAGTCGGGTTAGATGATGTTCAAGATTATTTGGCTAGCATGGCAACGACGCTTATTTTGAAGAAGCCGTTAAATGTTTCTAAGATGGTGTTCGTTCACATGTCGAAGAATATGGAGGATTCAAGACTGTGTTTATATCCTAGATTTATTCAGATGCTGATTGATGAAAAGTATCCAAACATTGCTCGAGATCCGAACGACGTTCTTTATTTGGTTCATCTCGACGAAACCACAGTGAAGAAGCTTATCAAGTTTCAGAAACAAGCTTCAGCTCCTATCGCCAAACCAGTATTCGGAGCAATTAAAGATTAAGATTATGTATCGCCAGCTGGAAATAAATGGAGAAAGGAAGGTAGCGATGACGAGAATGAGCTTAAAGCTGAACGAGAGTGGTTTAAATATTCAAACCGAAGGCAAGGAGTGAATGGTTTTTGAAAGAAGAAGCTGATAAACCAAAGAAGAAACGAGCGACAAAGAAAACTGAAACTTTGCTTGTCGATGAGGAGGAGACTGAAAATGTTGAGGCAGTGGCTAGATCTAGCACTGCAGTCGTTAATGAGAGTCAAGAAACAATGAAGTCGACTCAAGAAGAAGTAATTTCTGCTACACCTGAAAATGAAGAATCTGATAAAGTGCCTGAAAAGAAAAAGGCTGAAATAAGAGCAGAAAAGGAAAAGAGACTTGATGTAGATTTTGATCCGAATGCAGAAATTGAATCTGATGAGGAGAGGCCAAAGAAAAAGACTAAAAGAACAAAGTCTCCTGCAATCGAAATTTCTAAGAAAACTACTGGGTCACCTCACACGAAAGGGAAATGAAAGGCCAAGAAAGCTCAGAAAGCCGTGAGCAAAAGATACAAAAGCAAGATACAAAGCATAGAAGCCACACAAGAACCTTCTAGTGCTCAGGAGAAAGGAGCAACACAAGAACCTCCTACACAAGAACCTTCTAGTTCTCAGGAGAAAGGAGCAACACAAGAACCTCCTACACAAGAACCTCCTGTTATCATTCATGATGAAGCAGAAAGGCAAGGAGTTACACAAGAACCTCCTGTGTCTGAGTTTATTGAAGTTACGATCGTTGAATCGCCGAGTGCTCAAAAGACTTATATTCCTGAAAGCTCTACGCCAAAGAAGTCTACACCAAAAGCTGCAACACCAAAAGACTCAACACCAAAGACACCGAGGGGAAGTATGTTTGGTGATATGCAACATGGTCCTATAAGTCTTGAAGATTCGGATGAATTTTTCCCTGAAACGAATGCTGATATGTTAGAAAAGCGTGTGAAGGTTTTGGAAGATAAAGTTGCGAAGATTGAGTTAGAAAAGGCTGAGCTCGAAAAGAAGGTGAATAAAAGCGAAGTTGAAAAAGAAATTCTTGATGATAAAGTGAAGGTGCTCGAAAATTAATGTGAATATTACAAAGCGCTGATAGAAAGTCTGCAGGACGCAAATGAAAAATTACAAACAGAGATTGCAGAACTGAAGAAAATTCAAGCTCTGAATGATCGAAGATTCATCAGATTACAAAAGGTGTTATCCAATAATCTGAATATTGATTTTATTGCCGAATACGATCGTCTGGATCGTCAAGAAGCCAAGGAGCAAGCTAAAAAAGAATTGGCTGAGGGTGGTAAAGGGAAGCAGGTAGAGGGAGAAGCCCCTAAATCTACTACAGAGAAATCTTCTGATGTCCCCGAAAAATCTACTGAAGATGTTTCAAAAGCTTCTGAGTCTGATATCCAAAAGGTTGACGAATCTGTCAAGCCTTCTGATCCTATTGTCGTTACTGAAGAAAAAGACGATGATGAAGCCGAGAAAGAGGATAAGAATGAGGATGAAGAAGAGGAAGGATATGAAGATTGGAATGTAGGGGAGGATGATGACGATTTTGATCAGGGTGATGATGATTTTGATCAGGGTGGTACTGGCTTAAAGATCAATGAAGCTAAAGTCTCTGATGAATTTGATTTTTCTTATCTGATGGACGATGAATCTAATCGAATTGAAGATAAAAGCCAGGGGGAGTCAGGGCAGAAAGGGCCTTCAGATGATATTGATATGTTAGATGTTGATAAGTTTGTGAAGCCTATGACTGCAGTACCTACGAAGCCTTTGATATTGATGTTGGAACACAATGTTGAAGAAGATGAGTTTGTACATAATTATTCGAAAGAAGATTTGGCGAAGCTAGTTGAAGCTGAAGTTGAAAACTTGGAGTTTGATTTTGAGGAGATAATGAATGTTGATACATTTGAGCCAAAAGAGTATCAGTACGAAAGAAGATTCGAAGCTGATGAATACAACCGTGTGATTGTTGAAGACTGGTCCTCAGATGATGAAACAGAAAAGAAAGGTAAGTGTTGGTCAGAATTCAGAAAGTTTTCCTACATTCGAAGAAATCTATAAACAGCTGAATGAAGACATGTTAAAAGATAGGATTGCTGAAGAGCTACGTGAAGGAAAATTCCTAGGCCAATGACCAAAGAGGAGATAGCTGAAGCGAGAAAGACCTGGTTCAAGGAGATGCCTCGTGAACGTAAGTTTCGACGTCCACTAGCATTCATCACCAGAGATAAAAATGTTTCTTTGGGAGATATATTGAGTTGAGGATGGTTTAAGGAGCTCAACGTTTATGCAATCAAAAGAGAGTTTGGAGTACAATACTTCAGATATCTTGCTGATTTAAAGATTTTGACGTATTGGGATATGGAAGAGCTGGGCAAACAGTGAATGTTACTTATCAGATAAAGACAGTTGATCAATTATTATGGAAAATGATAAAGTACGAAGCTGAAAAAGGTTGGAATCACTAGAAGCCATTTATTCCCAGACGAAGAATAAAAGTTAACAAGGTTAAAGGAAAAGGACATAACGTTGATTATGAAACGTCCTAGAGCCATGAGGAATATACCGCTTATGCCGATTGAACAGAACTTTTATCCTTTATTCAAGTGGTGGCAGATTGATCCAGCTACTTGTGAAGCAGTGATTGTATTAAAGTTTGAAGATCACTCAGATATTGCTAAGGAACGGGTTGAAGTGATGGGTTATCAAGGTATGAGAGGATTGTGGAGGACGATAAGGATTTTAGATCCTATGTGGTTGGTAAACTGCTCGAGAGAAGATATAAAATGCCTTTTCTATAGCAAGATTGTTTTTGAAGAAAGAGAAAAGGTACAAGCAATGCAGTATCAGAAAGTTGCCAATGTTTGCTATGCACGTAATGTGAATTCAGGGAAGATGTGGCAAACAAAGTGGAGGGATCTGGAAAGAGTTGAATTCTTGAAGGAAGAAACAAGAAGTGAGGCGATTAAAGAAAAGATGGAAAAAGCGCTAAGGCAAAGTTCGCTCAAGATGGCTAACTTTAAAAGACCACCGCCAACTGATCAAACGCCGGATCCAAAACAAGAGAGACGAAAGAAGCCCTACAAGAACTTCTTTGGTCGGGTACGTTAATGTTTATATGAAGACAGTTTTGAAGACTGATAAAAGACGAAGACGATATCCAAGGGGAGTCTGTTGGTGCAGAATGTCTATGTCTTAGTCTTATATCGAGTCTGTATTGTTTAGAGCTGGATAGGCTAGGTTAAGGAGTATTTATGATATGTCTTAGCCAAGTTCGCCCATAGGATTACATGTTTGAGCATGCTCGGCCGAACTTGCATAGGCAAGTTCGGGCGAACTTATACATGTTTGGGCCGAACTTGTTGTGCTATAAATACCTAGCTTGTGTGTCTCATTTGTGACTTTGGCATTGTAGAGGCGAAGCTCTGTCAGTCCGTAATCTGAACGTTTAATCAATAAAACTGACGATTAACTGATTAAATCTTGTCTATTGGTAACACGACGTAATATTTCCGCTATTATGGACGTTAGATATCAAATTTAGGTTCCTAAGCATCGAGGATCGGTCCTACAGAGATGAGAATCGAGAATGAGATGTGGAAGGTTTTAGAAAATAAGAGATAAAAATAGAAAACAAGTGCATTCATATCCCTTTCCCTGTCTCCACTTTTATAAATACAATAAAATTTAATATTTATTCTCATTTTCAATTAAATAATACATGTTTATACATGTTTAGGATCCTGTAAAAAGATGAAATTTGTGAGAATGATTAGAAAGAACATGATGAGGACATATGTCACTATTTAATTTATTAGGATAAGGACAATTAGGTAATTTAATAAAAAAAAAACTAATTAAAGATAAAATTCAAAAACTCACATGCAATGCACATTCAAGTTCCCCTATCTTTTTTAAGTTTCAATAACTTTTTATATGTAAAATTTAAAAAAATACACAATAATAACGAGTATTTTTTATTTTTAATATGAGTATCATATTGCGTTTTTTTTGCTGTATGTGGCTGGTTTGGCTCGCTGTAGGCTGTAGTTGCGGTTTTACAGAGCCCTTAACTGTTGCGTTTTGCGTCTTATGCAACAGATAACTGCGTTTTTTTAAGTTTTGTGTTTTACAGATCACTTAACTGTTGCGTTTTTTTAACTGTTAGTTGCTGGTTCACTGCGTCTGAGTTTTTTTTTTGCGTTACAGGTTGCTTACAGATCAGTACGTTTTTTTGCTGCATGTGCCTGGTTTGGCTCGCTGTAGACTGTAGTTGTGTTTTACAAATCACTACGTGTACTTGCGTTGTACAAAAAACATTGTATTGCCTTTTGATTGTAGACTGTTTTCGATCGCTGCGCTTTTAAACTATCTTTTTTTTTCTTTTTTTTTCATTGCGTTTTACGCAACTGGGTTTTCGAAAATTATTTTTTCAAAATATAGCAATAGAATTCGTTTTAGAGATAAAAAAACCCTCGTGTTTTGGTGTAATTTTTATAAAAAATAATGTCGTATGAAAAAGTTATTAACGTTTAAAAAATGAGGGGTAATTGTAGGACAGAGAAACTATTACATTGGATTGACCACAATACCCCTCAACAAATCACGCGCCTCTTTTTCTTCATTCAATTTCACCCATTTAATCTTAGCCCTTGATTAATAAATAGATGGTAAAGATTACTTCCTAGCCTTCCTACCCATACAAACTTCCTATTATATCCTAACCCTAGTAGCTAATATTGCAAATGGAAAAAGAGAAAGAAAATAATATAAAATGATACAGAGATGAGAATCGAGAATGAGATGTGAAAGGTTTTAGAAAATAAGAGATAAAAATAGAAAACAAGTGCATTCATATCCCTTTCCCTATCTCCATTTCTATAAATACACTAAAATTTAATATTTTTGTCTTATTTTCAATTAAATAATAGATGTTTATACATGTTTAGGATCTTGTAAAAAGATGAAATTTGTGAGAATGATTAGAAAGAACATGATGAGGACATATGTCACTATTTAATTTATTAGGATAAGGACAATTAAGTAATTTAATAAAAAACGTAATTAAAGATAAAATTCAAAAACTCACATGCAATGCCCATGCAAGTTCCCTTGTCTTTTTTAAATGTCAATAACTTTTTATATGTAACATTTAAAAAATACACAATAATAACGAGTATTTTTTATTTTTAATATGAGTATCCTATTGCGTTTTTTTACTGCATGTGCCTGGTTTGGCTCGCTGTAGGCTGTAGTTGCGTTTTTACAGAGCCCTTACCTGTTGCGTTCTGCGTCGTACGCAACAGATAACTGTGTTTTTTTTTAAGTTTTGTGTTTTACAGATCACTTAACTGTTACGTTTTTAACTGTTAGTTGCTGGTTCACTGCGTCTGCGTTTTTTTTGCTTTTTACAAGTCACTTACAGATCAATACGTTTTTTTGCTGCATGTGCCTGATTTGGCTCGCTGTAGACTGTAGTTACGTTTTACAAATCATTGCGTGTACTTGCGTTTTACAAAAAAAACATTGTATTGACTTTTGATTGTAGACTGTTTTCGATCGCTGCGTTTTTAAACTATCTTTTTTTTTGCTTTTTTCATTGCGTTTTATGCAACTGGGTTTTTGAAAGTTATTTTTTCAAAATATAGCAATAGCATACTTGTTTTAAAAATAAAAAAACGCTCGTTATTATTGTGTGCATTGTAACACATGAAATTCTTTTGCCTTTAATTTTCAGAAATAAAATGTCAAAGACGTATGTCGTTCACCTTGGTAAAGACCTACAAAGCAAAGCTTACTCATACTATATTACAGGTTGGAATGTTTGATTATCCTAATCCTACTCGAATCCATGACTTTTATTTACGATTAACCACATCGCAATACGCGGGACTAAATACTAGTTATTATTATCTTCTAAATGTGGTAATTCGTAGGGAAAGTTGTTTGGACATTCGAAACTGCCTTCTAAACTTGTCAAGTCCATAGGTTGATTTTCAACATAGTAGTCTTGTAGGAGACGATTGTTTGCACCTTCTCGATCATGACCAAACAATCTTCTCGTGCTTGGAGGTTGTGGAATACCTAAAGTGGCTTAAGCAACACCAACAAGAAATTTCAAATTATGTGGGTTCGTGTCATCGGGCGGAACTTGATGAAGATGACAACGACAAGATCCTAAAATATTTAAAATATTCTCTTTTACCAAAAAATAAAACATCTTTTTTTTTACCTCAATCAGAGGTGAGGTGAGAGAAGAAAAAGATTCATAAAAGGGAAATCAACCCAAACTTCAAAATAAAATGGCATATTATATAACTTTATGTTAATAAAAGTCTAAAACTTACATTATATGATTTAAAAAGAGTACAAAATCATTCCCATACATAGTTTATATTTGAACTAGTACACAAATGATACGATAAACAAGTCCAAATATTTTACAACACATACAAGGCAGCTTTATATTTGGGCACTTTGCATCCTAGCGTGGGGAAACTAGGACTTCAAGCGGAAATGCCTTGTCATTTGTCAGTCCAGGAAGCGCACTCATATCAACAAGTGCACCACTTTGAGTCGACATCTCAAAGTTTTGTAGTAAAGTGGCTAAAACCATGTGTAACATTTGATACGCGAAAGCTATTCCAGGACAACACCTTCTCCCAGCCCCAAAAGGAAAGAACTCAAATTCAGTCCACTTCACATCGAAGGCCTTTTGGTCTGGGGTTAGGAACCTCTCTGGTCTAAACTCGCATGGGTCTGACCATACCTTTGGATCACGGTGGATCTTCCACATGTTGGTTAGTAGCCATGTTCCTTTTGGGACATGGTAGCCAGCTATTGTGCAATCTTTTGTAAAGGCTCTTGGACCTCCTAGGAATCCGGCTGGGTATAGTCGCAAAGTTTCTTTTACGATAGCTTGGAGATAGACCATGTGTTTAATATCTGATTCATTTACCCGTCTATCTTTTCCTACTTGTGTGTCTAGTTCTTCTTGAGCCTTTCTGAGAGTGTGGCGATTGTTTAGTAGTAATGAGAGTGTCCACGTTAGCATGATAGTAGTTGTATCTGAACCACCCGCAATAAGGGTCTGAAAACATATCAGTTAGAATGCAAATACATATGATTAGAAAAGACAAATCCCAAAAAATAAAAATATTACCAGTCAAAGTTTCTATGCTGTTGATATTTTCGCACAAAGAATACATGTTCATTTATGGGATATGAAAAGTCGATGTTTATTTTAAAAACTTTGCCTGGTCGTCATAGGTTTGTTTTTGGATTATACTGAATATATATGTATCTACACACCTCACACGTGGTTTTAATTATGGTATCAGCATTGTAATCCCCCGTGTTATCATCTTCTACTACTTCCATCATCACATCAATGAAGTCTTTTACCTTTGTAGCATTTCCTGAAGATCTTTTTCGGCGATGCTCTTCTAACCATTTCCCAAAAATAGAATCGAGCTCGCTTGCAACTCGTTTCATTGTCTTTTTATATCCACCCAAATCCAACCAATCCAGAAAAGGAAGAGCGTCAGCCAACAAAAACTGTCCTAGGTATTGAAACCACTCCCTTAGCACTCCACGACAACTCATCATCTCCTCCTCATCTTCACTGTCTACTCCTCTAGTGTAACGTTTTCCGACGACCACTTTAAGCATCGTATTCATAGTCAATCCCCAAACCATTTCTTCATTTCCACCAACACTTTCCCTTGCCCATCTCTTTTCTCCTTCCAAAGATCATGAATATCTTTAATTGCGCTTTCTAGTTCAACCACTCGAACAACCTTAAGCTTCTCAAGCCGACTTACAGACAACAACTCTTGAGAGATGATTTTACGTAATCCACGCCAATATGGACCATAAGGAGTGAAAGACAAATTTGCACCGTCAAACCCCAATATCTTTGCAGCAACGTAATCCGGACGGTCAGAAACAATCACATCATGGGTGGTAAAGATCTCCTTAGCTATCTCCCAATTACTCACCACCAAGACTTTGCGTATACCAAGCCGGATCATGAAGATGGGTCCATATCGGTCAGCCATCGATGACAAGGTTACATGGGGAAGATCAGGACCACTAAAAACTTTGAAGTGGCCTAATATAGGCCATGCACCACTTGCTTCAGGTGGAGTAGTAGTGGTTTTGTACAAGAATGATAAGTAGTAGAGGACTAGAATTATGGCAAAAGTTGAAAGAATGAGTGTGTAATTCTCTTGCAGATAGGAAAGATCCATGATACAACTATTGCTTTGTTAGTATTGAAAGATTGTAAATTTGTGCTTAAGTGACAAATTGTGAGCATATACTTATAGTCACTTTCGATCTATGATTACCACAGATACTTACAAAATTGATAGGTCAGTTATAGATGTTTATTATCGATATATGTCATTAGTAAATAAATTAGTTGGGGATAGGGTTAGGTTATACTTAGCACTCTAAAACGATTGTTTTGGCTGTTTCTGAAATTTTATAGATATTTTGGGTTAGATTATTGATCAGTTTAACTTTTTGAATTCGCTAAACAATAGAATATAACAAGAGAGAATTTGTGTTCATATAAATAAGTTCAATTTTCGGATTTTATCATATATATGTATTTGTGTTAATAAATTATACTTTCAACAAAATCTGTAACAAGATTGTAAGGTTCTTTATCATGTTTTAAGGTTCTTTTATATACTATTAAGTAATATGTTTCAAGTTGTGAGAGATTTAAAGCTTGATGGATATTTGCTAATTGACCAAATTAAATATTTTGTTCTAATGCTTAGTTTTGAATCCCTTGAGTATTTGTCACATATGTGAGATTACACAAATACACATATTCATGATGAGTCAATTAGAAAATCTTTGGTCTTGATCTTCGGTCTCTGATTGTAAATTTAATAATTTATTATCACGATATTTGACAATATGTAATAACTTTCCGTTCTACCTTTTGAAAGGGGTGTAAATGAACCAATGTTCTACCTTTTCAATACAATATGTAATAATTTATCATCTGACTTTAACCGAACACGAATAAGAACAAATAATCGAACACATTTTTTGTTCATGTAGTTTATTAAGAAAATAAGCATGTTCGTATTCGTTTATCTTTGTTCATTTAAAACTAAACAAACAGTTCACGAACGTAAACGAATATAATTTAACAAACAATAAATAACACAAATGAACCTAATTGAAAAAAACATTACCTAAAAATCCTTAAACAATACATAAAAATCCATTTTTATTAAGTATGTGGTATCTAGATTTAGATACAAACAACTATATTTTTAACGGCAAATTTCTTTCAATCCCTTGTCGTATGTGGGACTTGAATCCAAAATATTCCCCTCCAAAACCTAAGTGTTTTAAACATTTTATCTTTGTTAACGGACCACCTGTTAATACAAACAAACAATCATATTAGTTTAGTTGGAATAGTTGATTATATGCTTATATTATAATCCGCACTAAATTGTTGTTAGTGTGGTAAGTTGAATATGACTATATATTAGATAAGAACAAGGACTTTTAACCGTTTAATATTGTGAGATAAATTGATGTTAGTGTAGTAAGTTGAATAAGACAAAAATTTGATAAGAACAGATATTTTTCCAGATTATCGGTCTTGTATTGAACGAGTCAAAGTGGTAGCACTACTAGTGCCGTAAGCAGTATTAGGATTACTTGATTGCAGATCGGTAAAATACTAGATCCATACCGGTATATTTTTTGGTATTCAGTACCGACTAGGGTTGTTTATCGAATCGAATATCGAATTGTTCAAATTGAAATTTTCAAATAAATAACTATTTTGCTTGAATTCGTATTCGTTTCGAATTCAACCAGCCAATTTGATTCGAATTCATATTTGAATTAAAGTCCCAATTCTAATTCGATTAAAATTTCGAATTCGAATTGAATTCAGATAAATTCATTTTGATTCAAATTCAATTAAAATATGTAATAAATTCAAATAAATGTGTGGTTGTTCCTTGTGGTTTGCAGATATTGCAGACTTGGTCTCAAGAGTTCAATAATTACACACTTGATTCCGGTGATTGTAATTTTTGCACTCGGGTGATTCCTCTCACTAATTTATGTTAAATATCTCAGTTAAGTATGTGTTAGAAGACTAAATTGCCCTTGAACTAAAAAAACAAAAACACTTAGAAAATATTTTTAAACAAATAGTGGGGTCCACCCTCCCTTGTCATCTTCTTCCTCCTTTCACCACCCATCACCATCACCTCCACCTCTACCTTCAACCCGCCACCACCTCCATCGTAAATCCACCACCAGCACCATCACATTTAAGAAAAAAAAACAAAACAAAAAATCATTACCTACCTTGCTCTTTAATTATGCACCACCCTTTCTTCCCTTTTTAGCAACCATGACCTTCCACGCGCTTATTACTCTCTTCCACCATAAAAACAATGATCAACCACCACCTTCACGAGATCAGGTTACCCACCCCATCTCCTACGGTACCGGTACCGCTACCACTACTCAGCACCATCAACACTTCTTAGCACCGCCACTACTCAGCGCCTATGCCACTTATGCACGCCACCTCCACTCCGATCGACATCTCTAGTTCACAGTCACCACCACCTCATCTTAGTTTCACAGTTGCCTGATGGTGATGGTTGTTGGTCGGGCCTGAAGTTGCAGATCTGAAAATAGGTGAACAGCGGTAGGTATATTTAAGAGTGAGGCCGGAGACGATGACGATTTCAAGCGAGGGATGATGTTTTCCGGTGAAAGTTATGGTGGGTTAGAGGGGCAAAGACAAGAGGCAGGTGATGATTCATAGCCGACTCTGATATGTAGCTAACAGTGGTGGACTGGGAGAGATGGATGAGAGGGGAGATCATGGTGGTTACCGGCGCCGATGAGATGATGGTGCAAGCTGAACTGGTTCATGCTCGTTTCTTGTGAAGTTTGTGTATTTTCTTGTAAAGTCTTGTTATGTTGGTTCATGCGATTGTTGGTGGTCGGAGATGAGGTAACGGTGACAGAGATTTGCATATGGTGAATGACGGTGAGATGATGTAGGTGGGTGGTAGTGATGGATGAATGTTTGATAGAGATATGTGGGTCCATCCCTCATCATCTTCTTCCTCCTTTCACCACCCACCACCATCACCTCCACCTTCAAACGCGCCTCCATCTCCACCGTAAACAAGCCACCACCATCGTTACATTTAAGAAAAAACAAAACAAAAAATCATTACCTATCTTGCTCTTTAATTACGCACCACCACTTCTTCTTTTTTCAGCAACCATCATAACTATGGTTTTGGGAGAAAGACAATGAAGAAAAAGGTTGTTGACTGTTGGGTGGATTTTAAAAATAAACCGACTTATTTATGTGATTTGGGTATCGTCTCACTTATTCATAGACCGGCCCTTACCTCATAAAACTATGGATGTAGGCACTGCCATCATTAGTCACGCCCTTTCTGGGTTCGAGACTCAACAATGGTTTATGGTTTGGCTGTGTCTATTACCAATTCTTACCACGGCTTACATTTCCCTATAATTTATGTGATGTGGGTGTCGTCTCACATATTCATAGATCGACCCACCACCATCGCATCCACCTTCAACCCGCCACCACCTCCATCGTCACCTTTAACCCACCGCATCCATCTCCACCGTAAACCCACCACCACCATCACATTTAAGAAAAAACAAAACAAAAATCATGACCTACCTTGCTCTTTAATTACGCACCACCCCTTCTTCCCTTTTTAGCAACCATCACCGTCCACCCTCTTATTACCCTTATCCACCACAAAAACAACGATCAACCACCACCTCCATGAGATCACGTTACCCACCCCATCTCCTACGGTACCGGTACCGCTACCACTACTCAGCGCCACCACCACTTCTAAGCACCGCAACTACTCATCGACTTTGCCACTGATGCAGCCACATCCACTTCGATCGACATCCCTAGTTCACAGTCGACCACCACCTCATCTTTGTTTCAAAGTTGCCTGATGGTGATGGTTGCTGGTCGGACCTGAAGTTGCAAATTTGAAAATAGGTGAATAGCGGTGGGTATTTAAGAGTGAGGCCGAAGACGAGGGCGATTTCAGGCGAGGGATGATGTTTTCCGGTGAAAGTTATGGTGAGTTAGAGGGGTCGAAGACAAGGGGCAGATGATGGTTCATAGCCGACGGTGATATGTGGCTAACAGTGGTGGACTGAGAGAAATGGATGAAAGGGGAGATCATGGTGGTTACCAATGCTGATGAGATGATAGTGCAAGTTGAACCGGTTCATTCTCGTTTCTTGTAACGTTTGTGTTTTTTCTTGTAAAGTCTTGTTATGCTGGTTCATGTGATTGTTGGTGGTCGGAGGTGAGGTGACGGTGACAAAGATTTGTAGATGGTGAATGGTAGTGAGATGATGTAGGTAGGTGGTAGTGATGGTGGAGGTTGATGAAGAAGAAGAAGAAGAAGAAGAAGAAGAAGAAGAAGAAGAAGAAGAAGAAGAAGTGGGTGGGACCTACAATGCTTTAAAATGTTTTTTAATTGAACCATTATTTATTTTTGTTTTTTAAGTAATTAAGGGCAGTCTAGTCATTTAACACATACTTAACTAAGATATTTAACATATGTTAGTGATAACGATCATCCGAGTGCAATATTTTACAATCATCGTGAACAAGTGTGTAATTATTGAAGTATCGAGACTAAGTCTGCAATATCTGCAAACCACAGGGACCAACCAGTCATTTAACTCATTCGTTTAAGTTATGGGCTTTGTAATGGGTTTGGTAATTGACTATTTAATACGTAGAATAAATTTAGAGATCAGTTTATACTATAGCCCAATAAAATTCATAAATGTATTATATATAAGAATAATTCAAATTCAGATAAAATATGTAATAGATAGGATGTGGCAAGATATGGAGGTGAGACCTAGTTTCTCTCTCTAGCTTGGCGATTTCTGTTCTTCTTGTTCCTTCTTTTTGGCTTGTTAATCTGTGTAATGGATCTGTGATTAGAAGATTGTTATGCAATCATCTAATCCGAACTCTGTTAGCGGATCATGCTTGCTTTAAATTGTTAGGATATTCGATTCTTGTCTAAAAATTCCAGCCATAACTTGTGCGTTTAATCATATTGGATAGAGTTGTGGGTTTATCGGTCCTACTGGTTAGGCAGTAACCTAGATTTACCTATAGTCCTATTCGATTTTGTGAAGATGCATGGGTTAGGGTACGGCTAGCACTAGGGTTTTGCATGGTTAGGGTTTTGGTTTACATTGTTTATTTAGTTTACGTGTTGCTGTTGTTTTCTTGCATGTTATTTTATTGAGGTTATGGAGAGATTGAAATGCATCGAAGGTGGTTAACAGTAAAGGAAGACCGATTCGAGGGATTCTTAAGAACCCTAATATTAATTTAGGAAAAAATAATTCTAATTCAGGGAATGACATGCATAATCAAAAGCCAAATCTTGCTGAAAAGGAACATATTGCTGATTCCAAATTGGTTGGAGATAAGTCTAATAAGTCTGATTTGGATGGAGATAAATGTGAATATTCAAATTTCATGGGTGATAAGTCAGATTCGCAGATACAATCGTCTAAATCTGAACCTAGGATGATCAACGTAATTGATGAACTTCCGAAGATCACTGTTCCGGTGGACCTGGATATTGTACAAGCTGATCAGGTTTATGGAGCAGGTGAGAATAACTTTAATACTGATAGATTTCAGAATGTTAATACTGACAAAGCTGGTAACGGAGAGATGGACACGGGTGTGTCATACGCAGATAAGCTGAAGTCAGGTAAGATCACTAAACCCATTAACTTTAGAGTCCTTGAATCTGCTAAGGTGTTGGAAGATGTTGATATTGTTCTTCCTAAAGAGGCTGTTAGAACTGTCCAGGATAAGTTTGCAAGCACACTATATGGCTATTTTTGGGGGAAGAGACTTGCATTTCCGGTAGTTGAGTATTTTGTTAGGAAAAACTAGGTGAAATATGGATTACAAAAATCAATGATGAATGCGAATGGATTTTTTTTCTATAAGTTTTCAGACGATAAAGGGATGAAGGAAGTTTTGGAGGGTGACCCGTGGCTGATTAGGAATACTCCTTTCTTGTTAAATGTTTGGACTCCAACTACAACTTTAAAGAAAGATGACATCAAGAAGGTGGCAGTTTGGATCAAGATTCATAATGTTCCGTTGGCAGCCTATTCGGATGATGGTTTGAGTATGCTTGCAACTAAATTGGGCACCCCTAAGATGCTTGATTCTTATACGTCTCAGATGTGTTCAGACTCGTGGGATAGGAGTAGTTTTGCTCGAGCTTTAATTGAACTTTTGGCTGAAGACGAGTTAAAGGAGGAATTAAAAATTGCTATCCCGGTAGTGGATGGTGAAGGTTATGTTAAAGAAAGCATGAAAATGGAATATGAATGGCAACCTCCTAGATGTGAGACATGTAAAGTGTTTGGGCATCAAGTGTCTAATTGTCCTAAGAATGTTAAGGTTGTGCAGAATTACATTGTAGAGAAAGATGCTGATGGGTTTATCACAAACAAAGGCAAGCCTACCAAAAATAAGGGTGTTATGTTTAATAAACCTGAAGCGACATTTGTTATAGACCTTAGAGAGAAAACATGGTAACAATGGTGGATGAGCTTCGTCTAGTACCGTGGTGCCTACCTCGAACCCATTTACATTTCATGATAAGGATGGTGATGTTTATAGAACATCGAATTTTAAGGATCAGCCGTATAAGTCTCAAAGATCTCGTAACGAGTTAGAGTTTGATGATGATGAGGATATCGAAACAGTGTATGATGAAACTGCCAAATTTATGGAAGCAGGTGTTCAACCAAATTCTGAGGGGGCAAGCACTCCGGTTCTATGAGTTTTAATGGGTAGTATTGCTTCTTGGAATATTAGGGGATTGAATCTCTCCTTAAACAGAAAGAGGTTCAGGCAGTAGTGAAGGAAAACCATCTCAGTGTTGTGCTATTTTGGAATCTCATATGGATGTGTCTAAAGTTTATGGTGTTTGCCGTTCCATTTGTAGAAGGTGGAGTTGGACGTCTAATGGTGCGATTTGTGACAAGGGTACTAGGATAATTGTGGGATGGAATGCGGATATAGTAGATCTCATGGTGCTATACCAAACTAATCAGGTTATGCATACATAATTGATTTATATAGCTGATAATAAAGCCTTTTTTTGTTCGTTCATCTATGCGGATAATGATTATGTTAAGAGGAAGGATTTGTGGTAGAATTTAATGGCAAGGGTTTTGTAAACAATAAACAGTGGGTTTTGTAAACAATAAACTGTGGGTTTGTTGGGTGATTTTAACTCATCCTTGAACTTTGAGGATAACCTTTATGGTTCATCAAAAATTACTACGGCTATGAGGGACTTCAAGGAATGTGTGGACCAGATTGAGGTGTTGGACATTAATCGGTCGGGATTGCATTATACGCGGAATCAAAAGCCGAAGAAGGGAGTGGGTATTTTAAAGAAAATTGACAGAGTTATGGGTAATGCATTTTCTGGTAGAATGCCTGTTGGTTCAGGTCCCACTTCACTCACTCTTAAACTCACGTAAATAGATATGTATGTGAAAGTTATCTCTGGAAGTGAAACAAGAAATGAAAAGCTGTACTTTATTATTGTTGAACATGGCTATTTATAGCCTCACAACCCTACCGAATAAAACAAAGAATAAACTATATGCTCTCCTAAAATCCAGGTAAACACATGACCCTTTCTACCAACGTGCACACAAAAACTAACGGTCATTTCACCATTCTTGGTCAAACAAAATACCCACTAACTTATTAAAATAAACAATAATAATGCTTTGTCTTCAAAAATTCCATCCATGCAAATTACGTGAACCTCCTATGAAGCTTAGCTTATTTTCATGCAAACAAAATGAACTCATGACCTGTGACCCGCGACCCACGAACGAACCCGAGTAAACCCAACAATCACCACCTTAATCGGTGTTTGTTCGTACCGCTTTCTTCACAACAATGTCGGTTCGTCGTCTTCACATCGGTTCAAGTTGAGCTATTCCTTTTTCTCCCACATTGGACACTCCGATATATAATGCCCGAAGTGGTTGCACTTGTAGCATTTAACACGGCTCCTGTCCCGTTGTAATCGACCGTCTCCTCGACCTCTCCCGGACTCTCGACCTCCATCTCGGCCACGCCCATAGTCTTCGCGGTTCGATTTACTACAACCACAATGCTCACACTTGTGCTCCTTTTCTTTCGTCTTCTCTTCCGAACCTGCAAACAAGAGTTGGTTTTGATGCTCGGCTTGAGTCTCCTCATCCTTGACCCGTTCCTCATATGCCTTAAGCCGACCCACAACATCATCAAAACCGACGGTCTTCAAATCTACAAGTTGCTCTATAGACGCCACCATATGAATGAACCGTTTAGGTAACCCCATAAGGAATCTCTTCACCAACTTTGTTTGTTCTATTTCCAAGCCGAGTGAGGCGGCTCGCGAAGCTTACCGCGACAACCTATTAGCAAAGTCATCAACAACTTCTTGATCCTTCATTTTCAGATTATCAAACTCACTCATAAGAGTGTGAAGTCTTGCTTCTCGAATCCGTTCCACACCCAATGACGGGTTTTGATAGCACTCCACATCTCCTTTGCGGTTTTGAGATTCCCTATTTGCAACGTTTGTTCCTCAGGAATGGATTGAAACAAAAGAGCGGTTGCAACATGATTCTTCTTCGCATCCACGTTGGTTCCCGGTTCTGACATGTGATGATTTGCACCATTGTCTAAATACCACATTCCTTCTTCATTCTTTCAAAAACAACACGGGTAACCCTTTCTTCATTCAAACTTACTTTCTTTGTCGAACAAATTGCCATGAATAGAGGTGGATCAATATATGTACATCTTCCGTCTTTGTCAAATTCGCTTCTTCCTTTCCTTTGCTTGGTGCTTTACATTCGATCGAGTAGTGCCCAATCTTATCAAAGTTGTAGCACCTCAAGTTCTTTCTTCTGTCTTGCCATTCTTCAGGCTTCTTTTTGGTTTCTTGGGCAAGAGGGAATACTTTATAACCTGCCCCACAGACGTGAAGTCCAAATAAATCATAGTGTACTTCCAAAGTGTAACGCCTCGCGTTTTCCATAGTTTCTATTTATAGCAAGCTCATGTTGTAATTCTATTTTTGGAAATCATTGTATTCGTATTCTTCATTTCGTTGTAAACGTTGTAATCAAGACTTGAAACATAATGTGAATATACTTTTTACCACAATACTTGTCATACATATACTTGCATACATACACATGATACTCATACTCGAAAATGTGACAAACATGCAAATACGCGACTTTTATACTTAACACATACATTATACGTGATGTTTATACTCGATCTCGATCATTTTATACATGCATATACTTAGTGACATGATACTTATACACACAAGGCTTTATGGTATCATAAAATACAATAGAATATCAAATAAACCTGTAGCCTTGTGTCAAATAACAAAAAAATCAAACTTTTGCCCGGACAGGTCCCTTACGGACCGCAAGGGGAAACCCTTACGGTCCGCAAGCGGTCCTGGGCGGGCATAATGCTTTTTGGCTCGCGAATTAGCACAGATCCACACATCTAAACATCACTCAATCACCTTCTAACCCTTTTTAAACACCCTACAACTAACACAAACCTTCCCCTATAAATACCACTTCATTTCCAAGCCTTTTTCCACTTTCACAACCTCAAATAACTCCATAATCTCTCCCAAAGCCCCTCAAGAACACTCATAATCAGAATTTTCGGGCAGATTGTACCACCTTCACAAAAGTGAGCATAACTTGCTTATTTCTCCATGAAATCACTTGATTCTTTCTTGTATTTACTTTGACAAATTTTGGGTTTGAATCCTAGGGTTCTCCATGGAGAATCCAGACCTGGAAATTGTGACAACCGGTACTTTTCGTTTTGTAATTACGCGGATAACAAACATTAAGACAATAATACGTAGTGTGATTAGACGTAAGTTAACTTAATTTGGCTATTGGAGTGCCTAGGAACGCCTATCTAACCTTATAATGCGCATATGGTGATTTTCGGGAATACTGCTGAACGATAAGCGACAACGAACTGACACCGGAAAAAATACTGACAAGGCCCACAATACAAATTTTATACGTATAATTTAAACATATGGATTTGGTTTTACGGAACTATCGTGCTATTAAATGTCACAAAACGCACACGTGAACGAAAAAAAAACGCGACTACGCACTGGCAACGAAACTGAGGCATTAGACACGTGAATCCCATTAAAAACTGAAATATTATGACGAATTTAGCTTCGTAATCGAATTTTATTATACGCAGTCGAAATCGGATCGAAAAACGGATTGGAAACGACCCCCGAAGCAAATTTCACGGTTTTAACGCAACCGACGAACGAACGCGTCAAATAACGACTACCGACATTATTTTAGATAGTTATGATCCTAAAACTTGAATTTACGACATTATACGATGTTCTGGTTTGAAAACGAGCTTCAGAAAGATAATCGGGCCACACATACGATTAGAAACGGTCTTATGGGCCTTGGGCCCAAACCCACAAAACCCTATGTATAAAAGGATAAACACACACACAAACACCAAAAATCATAAACTCCACTCTCTCTCTACCCCCTTACTCTCTCCTGTTCTCTCTAGAACCTGCCGGACTCCGGCCGACCTCCGGCGGTGATACGGCAGACCGACGGCGGCGGCGGTATTACACGGCGAAGCGATGGTGTACCCCCCTAAATCGCACCTTCTGAGCACGTTTCCGGGGTTAGTTTTTCGTTTTGAGAAACGTAAGTGATGGTTGCAACTCCGGCAGCCAAGGTTTTCGAGGTTTCTCCTCCGGTAGGCCACCTAACTCTTCTTCCTTTCTTTCTTTTCTTTCAGATCGTGTAGATCCATGTATTTTCAGCTTGTTCTTGTTGTCGCAGGAGTGGTGACGTGATGGTGGTTGGCGGCAACAGTGGTGCCGCCGGAGTCGCGTCGGGTTAAGGAAAAGGGGGCCAGAGGAGGTCGGTGGGTGATGGGGTTCGGGACTGCGGAAAGCAGTGGGCGAGCCGCTGCCGGCGGCGCTAGGACCGGCCGGCGGCGGCAGTGATATTGTTATGTTGGGTTTGAGTCTTTGACTCGGGTCTCGGTTCAGGGTTCAGTCTCGGTACGGCAGTTTTGGTTCAACCCGGTTCGGTCCGAGTCAACTCGGTCAGATTGTAACTCGGTTCAATTCTGGAAGTCTCGGGTCAGATCTAGCGCGGGTCAAAAGTGGTCAACATCAGTTCGGTTCGAGTCTCGGTTCAACTCGACACGACTCGGTCAAACCAAGTCAACTCGGTAACTCAGTCAACGAAAGTCAAATCGGGTCAACCGGTCAACTGTCAGGTCATCTAGTCGACACTCGACTTGGTAAACTATTCACGACGCGAAATTATAATATTTACTTATATATATAGCATCTAAATGCGACACCGAGCTCGACCCGACCAAATTAAAATCATACATTGCCAAATTCGAGACAAGCATATTTAATTATTTCACTTTTCGGTCTATTACGCGAAAATATTGTCTAGACGTGTATATATATATATATATATATATGTATAAAGATATGGTATCATAAAACTTAATATTTTGACGTTGTTAGCTAAAATATCGGACGTATAATAGAAATGTGTTGTATAACTTCTTAACGAATTACTGAATCTTGAAATATTGCATTTTGAAAACTTATATCTGACAACTTGTATTGCCGGGAACGTCAAGAAACTTCCAAATCCTTTATGGCATGAATATAATGGTTTATATTTCAAACCTCGCGTGTGATGTTTCATAGTCATCCCAAACTTTGTATTATTTAAAAAAATAAGTATAAGTATGTATTTATTTCGAACGATGTATACACCTTGCAAAACGAGCTTATAAAGTTTTCAACGAGACATAGTTTACAAGTAACGAAGAACTTTTGTATAACAAATATAATTATTTATATTTATTTATTTCCAACGTTTAAAAATCGAAAAGCTATACAAACTAAATATATCATTTTATAGTTACTTTAAACATCAAAATTCTGAAAGTTTTTACTAAATAAATATAACGGTTTATATTTATTTCAAACATCGACGATTCGGACACTTTCATTTAAATCAATACAACGAGTTATATTTCAAACGTCGACGATTCAGATATTTTATAAAATAAATATAGTGTTTTATATTTATTTCAAACGTTGACTTTAAACACTTCTATGGAACAAACATAGTTATTATATTTATTTCAAACGTCTAAACCAAGCACGACACACTATTGTACGATCCTAACGCATTATTAACCAAGTCGATTTAATAACAATGAGTGAATATATGTATTATATATATATATATATATATATATATATATATATATATATATATATAGTTATATCTTAGGGAAATTACGACGACACATTACCGTATCGTACATATATTAATATTTCGGTTACGTAACATTTTGCATATATGTATATATATACTTACGTCTACGAAGGGTATGACGAGTCATACCATTATTCTTCTACACATTTCTGATGACGACAACTAACACGACTTCGTAAGTATATATATATTAAGTATATAAATATATGTCTATCCTAATTCATTCGAAGACTAAGTCACTTTTCAAGACATAGTTTTATTCCGATTATAAACGGAATCAAATAACCATTGATAGGTTATTCTAGTTAAGATAATAACACATCCTAGGATCGTTTGTTGATGATTCGGTAGGATCGTTTGTTGATGATTCGGTAGAGCTCGGACACGTATTTTAACTACGTTGTCTTATTAGAAACTTATAAGCTCGATTTCTTAATAGGAAGGCTATAGTTGCACGCTAGTTAGTTCACGTTCCTAGAACGACACTATGGAATCACATTAAGCTAGCTATGCACAAGGATAACAAGGTGAGTTCATAACCTCCACTTTTTATAGTTTTTGTAGGACCGATCCTCGATGCTTAGGAACCTAAATTTGATATCTAACGTACATAATAGCGGAAATATTACGTCGTGTTACCAATAGACAAGAATTAATCAGTTAATCGTCAGTTTCATTAATTAAACGTTCAGATTACAGACTGACAGAGCTTCGCCTCTACAATGCCAAAGTTACAAATAAGACACATAAGCTAGGTATTTATAGGATTACAAGTTCGGCCATGTAGACACAAGTTCGCCCGAACTTGCATAAGCAAGTTCGGCCGAACATGCATATACTACATATACATGACTGAACTTGGCTACATCATTTCATAAATACTTCATATCCTAGCCTATTCAGCTCTATACAATACATACTCGATATAAGACTAAGACATAGACATTATGGATCAACGGACTCCCCCTTGGATATCGTCTTCGTCTTTTATCAGTCTTCAAAACTCTGTCTTCATATAAACATTAACGTACCCAACCAAAGATGTTCTGTACGGCTTCTTTCGTCTCTCTTGTTTCGGAGCCGACTTTTGATCAGTTGGCGGTGGTCTTTTAAAGTTAGCCATTCTGAGCGAACTTTGTCTTACCGCTTTTTCCATATTTTCTTTAATCGCCTCACTTCTGATTTCTTCTTTAAGAAATTCAACTCTTTCCAGATCCCTCCACTTTGTTTGCCACATCTTCCCTGAATTCACTTCACGTGCATAGCAAACGTTGACAACTTTCTGATACTGCATCGCTTGTACCTTTTCTCTTTCTTAAAACAATCTTGCTGTAAAAAAGGCATTTTATATCTTCTCTCGAGCAGTTTACCAACCACGTAGGATCTAGAATCCTTGTAGTCCTACATAATCCTCTCATACCTTGATAACCCATCATTTCAACTCGTTCCTTAGCAATATCTAAGTGATCTTCAAACTTTAATACAATCACTGCTTCACAAGTAGCTGGATCAATCTGCCACCACTTGAATAAAGGATAAAAGTTCTGTTCGATCGGCATAAGTGGCATATTCCTCATGACTCTAGGACGTTTCACAATCAACGTTATGTTATTTTCTCCTGTAACCCTGTTAACTTTTATTCTTCGTCTCGGAATAAATGGCTTCCAGTGATTCCAACCTTTTTCAGCTTCGAACTTAATCATCTTCCACAATAATTGATCAACTGTCTTCATCTGATAAGTAACGTTCACTTTTTGCACTAGCTCTTCCATATCCCAATACGACAAAGTCTTTAAATCAGCAAGATATTTGAAGTATTGCACTCCAAACTCTCTTTTGATTGCATATACGTTGAGCTCCTTAAACCATCCCCAACTCAATATATCTCCCAAAGAAACATCTTTATCTCTGGTGAAGATTGCTAGTGGACGTCGAAACTTACGTTCACGAGGCATCTCCTTAAACCAGGTCTTTCTCGCTTCAGCTATCTCCTCTTTGGTCATTGGCCTAGGGATTTTTCCTTCACGTAGCTCTTCAGCAATTCTATCTTTTAACATATCTTCATTCAGCTGTTTATACATTTCTTCAAATGTAGGAAAACTTTCTGAATCCTGACCAACATACTTAGCTTTCTGTTCTATTTCATCATCTGATGACCAGTCTTCAACAATCACACGGTTGTATTCATCAGCTTCAAATCTTCTTTCATACTGATACTCTTTTGGCTCAAATGTATTGACATTCATTATCTCCTCAAAATCAAACTCCAAGTTTTCAACTTCAGCTTCAACTAGCTTCGCCAGATCTTCTTTCGAGTAATTATGTACAAACTCACCTTCTTCAACATTGTGTTCCAACATCAGTATCAAAGGTTTCGTAGGTACTGCAGTCATAGGCTTCACAAAACCATCAACATCTAACACATCAATATCATCTGAAGGCCCTTTTTGCCTTGACTCCCCCTGGCTTTTATCTTCCATTCGATTAGATTCATCGTCCATCAGATCAGAAAAATCAAATTCATCCGAAACTTTAGCTTCATTGATCTTTAAGCCTGTACCACCTTGATCAAAATCATCATCTCCTTGATCAAAATCATCATCGTCATCCCCAACATTCTAATCTTCATATCCTTCTTCTTCTTCGTCATTCTTATCCTCTTTCTCGGCTTGTTCATTGTCTTTTTCTACAGTAACGACAATAGAATCAGAAGGCTTAACAGAATCGTCAACCTTTTGGATATCAGACTCAGAAGCTTTTGAAACATCTTCAGTAGGCTTCTCGGGGACATCAGAAGATTTCTCAGTAGTAAATTTAGGGGCTTCTCCCTCTACCTCCTTTCCTTTACCACTCTCAGCCAATTCTCTTTCAGCACGCTCCTTGGCTTCTTGACGATCCAGACGATCGTATTCGGCGATAAAATCAATATTCAGATTATTGGATAACACCTTTTGTAATCTGATGAATCTTCGATCATTCAGAACTTGAATTTTCTTCAATTCTGCAATCTCTGTTTGTAATTTTTCATTAGCATCCTGCAGACTTTCTATCAACGCCTTGTAATATTCTCTTTCATTTTCAAGCACATTCACTTTATTATCAAGAATTTCTTTTTTGACTTCGCTTTTATTCACCTTCTTTACGAGCTCAGCCTTTTCTAACTCAATCTGTGCAACTTTATCTTCCAAAACCTTCACACGTTTTTCTAACATTTCAGCATTCGTTTCAAGGAAAAATTCATCCAAGTCTTCAAGACCAATTGGACCATGTGGCATATCACCAAACATACTTCCCCTCGGTATCTTAGGTGTTGAATCTTTTGGTGTTGCAGCTTTCGGTGTAGACTTCTTCGGCGTAGAGCTTTCAGGAGCAGAAGTCTTTTGAGCACTCGGCGATTCAGCGATCGGAACTTCAATAAATTCAGACACATGAGGTTCTTGTGTAACTCCTGGCCTTTCAGCTTCGACATGAACGATAACAGGAGGTTCTTGTGGAGGAGGTTCTTGTGTTGCTCCTTTCTCCTGAGCACCAGAAGGTTCTTGTGTGGCTTCTGTGCTTTTCACTTTGCTCTTGTATCTTTTGCTCACTGCTTTCTGAGATTTCTTAGCTTTTCTTTTCCCTTTAGTGTGAGGTGACCTTATAGTCTTCTTTGATATTTTGATAGCTGGAGACTTTGTTCGTTTAGTCTTTTTCTTTGGCCTCTCCTCATCAGATTCTTTTTCTGCGCTTGGATCAAAATCTGCATCCAATCTCCTTTCTTTTTCTGCTCTTATTTCAGCCTTTATCATTTCAGGCTCTTTATCAGATTCTTCATTTTTGGACGTCGCGGAAATTAATTCTTCTTGAGTCGACTTCACAGTTTCTTGACTTTCATTAACAACTACAGCGCTCGATCCAGCCACTCCTTCAACATTCTCAGTCTCCTCTTCATCAACCAGTAATGTTTCAGCTTTCTTTGATGCTCGCTTTTTTTTCGGTTTATCAGTTTCAGCTTTCAAAAACCATTCACTCCTTGCCTTCGGTTTGAATTCTTTAAACCATTCTTTCTCGGCTTTAAGTTCCTTTTCATCATCACTATCATCCTTTCTCCATTTGTTTCCAGGTGGCGAGATATAATCAGAATCTTTAATTGCTCCGAATACTGGCTTGGCAATAGGAGCAGAAGCTTGTTTCTGAAATTTGATAAGCTTCTTCACTGTGGTTTCATCGAGATGAACTAAGTAAAGAACGTCATTCGGATCTCGAGCAATGTTGGCATACTTCTTATCGATCAGCATCTGAATAAATCTTGGATATAAACACAACCTCGATTCCTCCATGTTCTTCGACATGTGAGTAAATACTAACTTTGAAACGTTGAACGGCTTCTTCAGAATAAGCGTCGTTGCCATGCTAGCCAAATAATCATGAACATCATCCAAACCGGCTTTGCGATGGCTAAAAGTATGAATCAATGCATGAATCAGAAGCTTGTAGGCGTTAGGCACTTTCCCTTTCTTTAGCGTTGGCTTGTTTACGCTTCCTTTGTAGCCCATGCGGAAAAAACATCGGCGAACCATCTTTTCATCTAGATGAATCGGATCATACTCTTTATCCTTAAGCTCCAAAATCCTTCGAATATCGCCTTCGGTAACGTTGATCGGCTTTAGCTCATCACCAACTTGTACTGTAGAAGAGATCGTCTTCTCGTCAGCGCTTAGACTCGCGTTCATCCAGAAGTGAATAATATGAGATTTATAAGATATGGTGCGCTCAGTAATTGCACGATGAATATGACTATCTTCAAGAAACTTCAAAATGCTGTCATATTCTTTCAGCGATGGATAAATAGACTTGTCAAGTGTGATGCAAGTATTGTGAGTTTTTGAAAACTCAACTGAGATAACACGCGCTGGAATCTGTGCATGAAAAACAACATAAAACAATTAGCACGCTTTTCGAGAAAAAAATCACAAAATTTTTTTCTAACACTTTAATCAAGTTCGGACGAACTTGATTAGTGTTAAACACTCTGATTTTAACAAGTTCACCCGAACATGTAACACACATGTTCAATTTTTTCCTAATGCAAGTTCGGGCGAACTTACAGTTTTTATTAATCAATTTTTCCTAAGTTCGGCCGAACATGAATGAGACACATGTTTTTATTAAAAAAACAAGTTCGGGCGAACTTACAATTCAAACAAATCACTTTTGGTTAATATAAGTTCGGTCGAACATGATTGGATCAAAAATATTTCAACAATCAAGTTCGGTCGAACACGTTTCTGGTTCATTTAGTTGTGTTTTGGACAAGTCCGGTCGAACTTGACAACAAGTTCGGCCGAACTTGTCGTCTTCTTCAACAGATCAACCAAGTCTAATCATGCAAACATGTGTTTTAGTTCAATCAAAAACAATTTCACGGTCGATTTTAAGTGTAGATCAAAGATCTATGTTCAATTTTGTCCAATAACACCTAAAACTATCAGATTTTAAGTTTTTAGATTTGGTTTTGTTTCTTTAACAGTTCAATCATGGTTTATTCTTAATTAAGTACCTCCGCCATAGTGATTGGTGTGCTAATCACCAAAAACTAACTTCAATCGGACAGTATAACGATTCAAAAGTGCCAATTTCTCACAAATTCTCTCAAAAAGCTCAAGTTCGCTCAAAACGGTTCTGATATCAAGTAAATGAGTTCGGCCGAACTTGAATGGTATTTATACCATGTCAAGTTCAGGCGAGCTTGTTAAGCCCAACATGAGGCCCAGAGAAGTTCGACCGAACTTATTGTAAAAACAAACAATCATCTGCAAGTTCGGTCGAACTTGCTATTTGTTAAACTTGAATTGTTTAGCAAGTTCGGCCGAACTTGCCAAAACTCAAAATTTCAAACTTTTTCAAAATTTTCATTTTAAACCCTGAACTTTTCAACTTTTTACCAGTTATGAACATCCACTCAGTTGACAAAGTCCAAGCTAATGACCTTGGTTAACCGATTTGTCTGCCGAGTCCAAGTTAATGACCCGGTTTGACCCGTTACGAAAAACTCTTGAGATTTTCAAAATCAAAGTTTCAAATTAATGAACTTTTTATCGTTTTATCTTTTCAGATTAACAGATTAGCTCCAAGCCCGTTGTCAAAGAGGTTCCCACCAGTGTAGCACCTTACCAGACTTCGAAGATCCGTTCTCCAACATTGGTTTGCTGAAAACAAATGTAGAAATAAAATCTTTTTGTATTTTTATAAGTTTATGCTAAAACACACCGAAAATCTTTTTGATTTTAATCTGTAAAGCTGAAATACAAAGAAATAAGCAATTCAAGATATGTTAAGATAGAATTCATGAAACTTGACTTATCTATGGTTCCCACTTCTTGAATATACTTCCGTATCCAGATTCCCTAGATTTCATCTTACATGTGAATATAGCGTAATTGATATCTGTATCTGGGTTGTGCGAGACCTTTAGAGCTCAGGTTAGTACTACCGTACAAACAAAGAGATGAAGGCTCGTCTTTAAGGTGTGTTCCACTTAAGGAATATTTTCAGCATTGCAAATGATTATATCTTTCGATATTTTTCAATATTGCATGCAATATAAGGGTTTAAAGCGAAAATATTATAGAAGTTCTAGGCCATTGCTTCCGCAAAATCAGAAGAATTTGTATAATACCCCAGATATCAACTATCTATAAAGACCTCGTATCTCAGAATCAGGCAATCTTTCAAACGAAATTTCGGAGTACTAAGTCCATATATCCAAGATGTGTTAATCCATAAGATTAAGCAGTTGTAATATTTAGTTTATATCTCGAAAACAGTTTACTGAACGTGTTAAGCCTATCGACACATCCGCAGTAAGAATCGTTTATTACTTTTTAAAACTTTACATTTCTTTAGCATACTGTGATAGTCCACTGATGTATTATCATTTCCTTTTTAATGTTTTTGAACATTTTGAATTTTTATATGTTTTTGGATTTTAAAATTTTTCGAATGTTTTTGTATTTTCTCTAACATTTCTCCCCCTAAAATCAAAAACATCTTTTCGGATTTTAGTTTTTAACAAAAAATTTAAACTAGAAAAGAATTTACAAACCAATGTGGATCACGCGAACTCGTCATCCGATCCGTATTCAACCTCAGCATCCGCACCCGTCAGCAAATTTTTCATACCGTTAATTCTCAACAAGTATTTAAACCGTGGTAACGAAAATGGTTTGGTATAAAAATCAGCCTTTTGTTCGTCGGTGTGGCTTTTTTCTATTCGTACCAATTTCTTTTCGTAGCAATCACGAATGAAATGATAACGAATTTCAATGTGTTTTGTGCGTGAGTGATGAACCGGATTTTTAGTTATATCGATGGATGCCTTGTTATCAACATACATCGGAGTATCTAGAAACTGCAGACCATAGTCTCTCATCTGTTGTTGAATCCACAGAATCTGTGAACAACAGATGGAGGCCGAGATATACTCAGCTTAACAGGTAGAGAGAGCGACCGTAGTCTGTTTCTTACACTGCCAGGTTACCATTCTTGTTCTGAAGAACTGGCATCCCGCTGTAGTTGATTTAGAATTCAACTTATCTACACCATATCGGAATCAGCATAGCCTGTGAGGTCAAAATTGTCGTTCTTCGGGTACCACAAGCCAGTGCTTGGGCATCCTTTTAGATATCTGAAGATACGCTTCACAATCTGCATGTGTAAGATCCTCGGGCTTGACTGATATCTGGCGCATAGGCAGGTTGGATACATAATATCTGGGCGCGATGCCGTCAGATACATTAACGATCCAATCATCGATCTGTATAACGTCTCGTCAACTTTGGCTCCAGTCTCGTCAACGAAAATGCCGTGGTTAAGATCAAGAGGCGGAGATAGCGGCTTCAAGCTTGCCATTCCAAACTTTTTCAAGATGTCGTGAACATACTTAGTCTGGTGAATGAAAATACCATCCGGAAGCTGATCTACTTGCAAACCAAGAAAGAACTTCATTTCACCCATCGAGGACATTTTGAATTTCTTTTTCATGATTCCCTCAAACTCTTTGTAGAGACTATCATTTGTAGATCCAAAGATGATGTCGTCAACGTAGATTTGAACTATAATCAGATGGCCATCAACTTCTCTGGTGAAAAGAGTACTATCCACAGTTCCTCTGATAAATCCGTTTCTGACGAGATGTTGCGACAACGTCTCGTACCAAGCTCTCGGGGCTTGGTGTAGACCGTAGAGTGCTTTATCCAGTAGGTATGCTTTGTTCTTGTTAAGTGGATCGACAAACCCCGGTGGTTGTCCAACGTACACCTTCTCGCGTAATTTTCCATACAGAAAAGCTGATTTAACATCCAATTGATAGATCTTAAATCCTTTCCATGATGCGAAAGCTAGAAAAATTCGATTAGATTCCAATCGAGCTACTGGTGCATAGACTTCCGTGTAGTCTATCCCTTCCTGCTGGTGAAATCCCTTGACAACAAGCCTAGCTTTATTACGAACAATAACTCCTCTATCATCACGTTTACACTTGAAGACCCATTTTGTATCAATTTCTTTCTGATTTTCTGGTAGGCTTCAAGCTTCCACACACCTAACTTCTCAAACTGCAATAATTCTTCTTGCATTGCTTGTACCCAGTTTTCATCTGCTAAAGCTTCATTAACTGTCTTAGGCTCAATCTGAGAGATGAAACATGAATGGAAACAATAGTTCTAGGTTGTAGCAACACGTGTGTAGAAACCACTGAGTGCTTTATTAATTTTCCCTCGAGTTCTAACACCAGTTTGAAGTTCTTTGATAATATTTGTTGATGGATGATAGGAATATGATCGCGACAATTCTTCACTTGGAACATCTCCTGAGTTTTGCTGATTAGTGATGTTGAGATCAACAACCAATTCAATGTTTGGAGAGCTTGATGAAGCTTCATTTCTGTTGTTTGGGACTACAGATTGATTAAGAAGACTTGTTATCCGCTCCACTTCTTCATCTGAAGAAGATGATTCCCCATCAGCATCAAATGTTGGTGCTTCATCTAAATCAGAATCTTGATTCTGAGGCATACTGGGCTCCGTTGTTGTATTCATTGGTTCAGTAGAGGCATTCGTTGGAAGAGTAGTGGGTGATGATAATGTTTCAGAAACATTTTCAGCCGGAACACCACTATTGTTTGAACTTGCGCCAGAAGAAGATGGATCCAACGTGGGTTGACTAACCACAATTGGTCGAACAATTTGCTCTTGATTCGCTGACTGGTGAAGATAATATAATGCTGCAACTTCTTCGTCAGTTGGTTCTTTGGGCAAGTCAAATGACTTCCAAAGGTCTTGATAGTTAAACAGCCACGCGTCACCTTTCCTTTGAATAGAATCCGTGTAATTGAAACAATCCACGTGCTGTGCTTCAATATCCTTTTGTAATGAAGGAACATATACTCTTCTCAACGGACTCGCATATCCGACAAAGAAACCTTCGAGAGATTTAGCTCCGAATTTGCCATCTTGGTCTATTACGGTACAAGGTGCACCGAATGGTTCTAAGAACTTCAAATTTGGCTTCCGTCAGTTTATCATCTCAAAACATGTTTTCTTTGTTGGTTTGACAGTGAGAACCCTGTTTAGCGTAGCGTGTAGCAAGCCGCAGCAACTGCTTCACTCCAGAAGCTGATTGGACGTTTAGAATCTGCAAGCATGGTTCTCGCAGTTTCAATCAAAGTTCGGTTCTTCCGTTCAGAAACTCCGTTTTGCTGTGGAGTATAGGGAGCACTAAACTCGTGCAGAATCCCTTTTGCGTTGCTGAATTCCTTCATTTTGTTATTCTTAAACTCTGTGCCGTTGTCACTTCTAATGCGTCTGACCAGCAGATGATAAATGTTCTCGAGTTTCTTGAATAGAATAACCAAGTTCTCGAACATTTCGTCTTTTGATTCTTGAAAGAATACCCACGAATATCTCGAATAGTCATCTGTCACGACCAAGCAATATAAGTCTCCTGATATGCTTCGAACATTTACAGGACCAAATAAATCCATGTGTAGACGTTCTAATGGAAACTTGATTGAGTTTAGAATTTTCTTCGGATGTGATTTCTTGATCTGCTTTCCTTTCTTGCATTCAATGATCAGACATCTGAAAACTTCGAAGATTTTCGCCTTCTACAAGATCATTATGAACCAAGAAATTCATTTTTCGCAAATGAATATGCCCCATCTTACGATGCCAAAGAATAGAATCTTTTTCAGTAGCCTTTGATACAAAACATTGTGCTGATTGTGATGAAGTAGTAGCAACACCCATATCAAGAACATATAAATCATTCTCTCGTGGTGCTCGCATTAGAATCCACTCATCTTGAATTTTGAATCCCGGCTTCAAGATAATACACTCTCTGTCGTTGAAAGGAACAGTAAACTTCTTGTCACAAATCTGCGATATACTCAGAAGATTGTTCTCAAGTTCTGCAATATAGTTCACGCGATCAAATGAAACTACGCCATTGGAGAGTTTTCCCTCGGCGACTATCCTTCCACCTTGATTTCCTGCAAATCCAACATATGCACCATTGATAGCTTTAATGTCGAATAGCAAAGCCTTCATTCCTGTCATGTGCCTGGACGCTCCACTATCCAAAATCCACTTTGAAAGTACGGATCTTTGGAGCCCCTGCAAAATTCAGAAATTAGGTGAAAAGCTCTACCCAAGCCTTCTTGGTCTTGGGTTTTACAGGATAACAATCAACAAAAGTATATTCAAACTCATCAACATCATCAAAATCAAATTCATCATCTGTATCAACAATGTTAATGTTTGAAAATTTCACTTTTTTCTTATCTTTTACAGATTTGACATTATCGTTTTTAATTTCTGTTTTAATTTCTTTCACCTTCTCACTAGTCTTTACCTGCTCAGACTTAGTGATTTTAGTCTTTGATTCTTTTCTGTTGTCAGTCTTTACCAGCTCAGACTTAACAACACCAGATGTTGTTGACCTTTTCTTGGCAATCCAGGTTTGAGATTTGATATTAGCCTTTTTGATGTAAAACTTGTTTTCATTAGACCTAGAAGTTTCACCTTTTTTGAAAATAGAATTTTCAAAAATCTTTTCAGACTTCGGTTTAACTTCTGGTTTTGATTCATTTCGTTTCAAAATCTTTACAGGTTTTACAAACACTGGTTGCTTTGGTTTCACAACATTAGAATCTCTTCTTCGAGGATAAGCCGGTTTTGATTTCGGACAATGTCGTGCCATATGACCAATTTCATTGCACTTGAAACATGTTCGATTATCAAGTGGATGTCCTTTAACCGGTGGTTTTACCCTACTAGAGGTTTTGTCACCACTTGTAACCTTGGCTTTATCTCGAAGTTCTTTCTCCTTCTTGAACTCATCATTTGATTGCTTACCAATCAAATTCTCCTCATGAACTGTATTCGTCCCATATACAAACTTCATGTTTTTGTTTTTATATTCATGAAATGGTGACTGTTTCTTTACAGATTCATCAGTTTCTTCTTCTAAACCCAACCCCGCTCTCCGGTTTTCCGGATGATCACCACCATTTCTTCGGTAATTGTTTCTTTTTTATTTGGAATAGAATTTTCGTTCATTGATTACCAATTCCTCTGATGTGACTTCCACGAGTTTAAAGAATTTATCAAGCAATTCTTCTTTCACATTCTGAATCGGGATGCTATCATCAAAGTATAGTCTATCCGAATCCTTAATTTTGTACATTACAATATTAGGATCGTCACTTAGACCATCTTCTGATGACTTATCGTCATTTTCAGATTGTGAATCAGAATTCTTTGAACTCGAGTTGGCGCTTTTGAAGCTGCCATCATAAGAATCACTTAAAACATTTTCAACCACTTTGTTAAACACAACGTTGTTATCATCATCAGATTTAGCATAGACTATATCAATGTTCTCTGGCAACTCGTTTTTCTTTTCAGAAAGTAACTCAACATTGAGTGCCTTGTCCATCCCATCTGCAGATTTAACACAGTATTTCTCGCAAAGGGGTGGAGGAACATTGCTATATTCTTTGCCCGCTTTCTTTTTAGGTTTTTCTTCCGTTGAGATTGTTGGAAGAATGTGATCGATAACATACGCATTGGTGGTATAACTTCTTAACAATTGTCGAACTCTTTCAGTTTCAATTGTCATATCTTGAAGTTGTTGTTTGATTTCAGCAATGGTGTTGATGTAAATGTTAATTGCTCTTTGTTTATCCATTACTGTACCACTCAACATTCTTATATTATCATGTTGTTCGGTGTTATTTCTATCGAGTCTGCCATAATCATGTTTCATTTTGTCATATGCTTCTTTCATTGTGCGATAATCATATTTTAACAAATCGTTATGCACATTGTTTTTAGCGATGATCTTTGATTTTTCGGCACATTCGACACAAGGTTTAGTACATTTTGTACAAGGTTTCTCAACCTCTACAACTTGTACTTTGACAACTTCTTTCTCGATAACCTTTACCTTTGAACCTACCTTGGTTAGATTTGCCATTAAAGCTTTATCTGCCATGTCCTTGAGGTCTTCGACTTTCATTTCTTGAGTTATATCAACAATCACTTCATCAATCTTTTTCTCCTCAACCACTTGTTCTTTCGTGCTTCCATCAAAGTGACCTGCAAAACTGTCACAAGAATTAGAGGATAAAATTCCTTATCTCTGCGTATGAATATATTCCTCTTCTTCCTGTTGTTGATGCAAATATTGTTCCAGAATAGCTTGTTCAAAAGCTGATGCTGCCGCTGCTTCAGCTGCTGCCGCTGCCTCCTCTGCAGAATTATCTTCAACTATCTCTGCCATCAAAGTAACTCCGGTCTTTTTTCCCAATATAAGAGTTCCAGTCAAAACCGTCATCTTCTGTACATGCAACCGTGGCTTTCTCCGTGGTACTACTATTTGGCTTTTCTTGGATCTCAATCTGAGTTTTCTTCGGGAACAGTTTATATTGAAGTGCCTTCTTGTAATATTCATTCCCTCCTCCGAAAGGACTTTGATTTCCTGTTGCCTCGGTGTTCTTACACTCTCTTTTAAAATGTCCCTTCTGTCGACATCTAAAACACGTGACTTTGGATTTGTCAAAACCCAATTTGTTGCTGGAGTTTCCTATATCACGGCCCGTGAGTGCAACGGACTTTGTCACTCTCCTGATGATCGAAGCTCAGGACCATTTGATGTCCATTAGTTCGAGCTCTTCCTCGTCTACCTGGTCATAATCTTCTACGGTCATCTCGGGGTTTCCGACCTTGCCGGCAACAAAACATTCATAAGACTCTAGGACGGTAGCGAGTAGTGACATATGTTGTTTTGCAACTTCTTCTGAAACAACATTGTTCAAGTTCACTGCGATGTTGCATTTGTAAACATTCGGATCAGAACTTTGCTGTTGGTTCTGATTTGCTTGACTTTGGAATGTTGAATTTGAACCAGTGCTCGAGTAAGAACTTTGTGGACTTTGGTCATGCTGAGGCTGTGAATGATTCTGGTTCTGTGGAGAAGCATTCATGTTTGCACTAAAAGCAGTTCCAATTTTTGGACTCGAAATGTTATCTTGCATTCTGGTTTTGTAGTACAAACCGATGTCTTGAACAACATTAGCATTTTTTGACTTTGCTATCTTCAGAAGCTCCATTTCGTGACCTTCGAGTTTATCGATAAACGTCGACAACTTGAAAAAATCCCACTTATCACTATTCTTCAGAACCATCAAATACGTAGTCCATTCGCCCTCTTGTAATGTGTCGGCAAGTTTGTCGATGTATTCTTGTTCCGTCTTCTCAAGACCGTGTCTTCGCATTTGCACTTTGAGATGACAGAAACTCTCAATCATTTGCTTAATGGTCTCATTCTTTAGCATGCTGAAAATATCGAACTCTTTCAGAATGAGAGCCTTCTTGCTTTTGATCATTTCAGCACTGCCTTGGTATTTCTTCTGTAACGACAACCAAAGCTCTCTTGCAGTAGTATACTCTGGTAACAGAATCAAAATATCTTCTTTGACAGACTGTTGGATAAGACTGATCCTCTTTTTCTCTGCAATATATTCATCTCTCTGAGCTGTCGAGTAGTTATACTTCTCAAGAACTTGTTGATGTTCATCTACCGGAATAGTGTAGCCTCTTTCGATTGACACCCAGCCAGCAAAGTGCATGGCTTGAACCCAGTAGGTAAATGTCTCTTTCCATGCTTCGTATTCGTCCATGCTCATTAGTTTGGGCGGTTTGATGGTCGTTCCCATTTCGTTATCAAGATGGACTTGATTAATCACGTTGGCATTTAACGAACTAGCTCCGGACATATAAGCTCTTAGTTGATCTTCCATTGTGAATCACGAAACGTGTACGTTGAAAATTTTTCAAAAACTTTGAAAACAGTTAGTCCTACTACAAGTTCGGTCGAACTTGTAGCAACAAATGAAGAATTCTTGGATTTTCTAACAAGTTCGGTCGAACTTGTTAGTTTTACTTTGAAAAAAATTTCGTTTATCTTCGGTCGAGCTTACAACATCAAACCCACAGATCTTCGAGCGAACTTGTCAACAATTTCGATGAAATACAAGCAAGTTCGGGCGAACTTACTTAAAACTTTCTTGATTTTACACAAGTTCTGTCGAACTTGATGTAAAATTAATGAAAATTTAGTATCTTCGGGCGAACTTGATTTAAATTTCCTCAAAAACCACCTAAGTTCGGGCGAACTTACTAAAAATCACTTGAAAAGTGATGTTTTAGTGCAAGTTCGGCCGAAGATGGCCAACAAGTTCGTTCCAAAAAGTTTTCAAAAACATGGTTTTTTCAATATTTTGACATGAATTCGGTTGAATTTTGTCTCCAATCTTTCAAGGATTTATTTTTGTTGTATTTTACATGATATATTCAAAATTCAAAAGATTTTGACTGTGAATTCTTCATTTTGTGATCAAAAGTTAAAGAAAAAGAAGAATGGAGCAGAAATAGAAGTGTTCTTGTCTTGATAATATCAAATCAGGCTGTTCTAGCTCTGATACCACTTGTAGGACTTTTTTATAAATGTTTTCAGGGGTGGAAAGACATGCAAGTTTTGACAAAGTACACAAAATTTCGAGAAACAAAAGGATTCATATTTCTAAACCATGTTACAAAAGGATTTCAATTAACTCAAATGGTTTACGAAAGGTTTATACTCAATATACCGGTTTTACAAAACACACACGTATTTTCAGAATGTGCATGAGTTTCAAAGCTAGAGACGGAAATGTCCTAGCTACAACGGGACTGTATTGTCCTACATAAAACTAAGGGGACTGGTTGGTCCTGCTTACAGACTCAAATAGGCTAGGCCCATTCTCATTTGTGCGAGGCACAAAGAAACTAGTGGGCTAGGCCCACACATGCTCGTGCGAGGCACGAAGACAAGGACTGGTTTGTCCTACATACAAATAAGAGGACTTGTTGGTCCTGCTTATAGACACAAGGACTGGATTGTCCACTACTCAACACTAAGGGTCGTAGGGTCACTTAAAACTGTACAATGAAGTCCTTGCTACATACTAGAACTATGACCGCCTGCTAGTCTACCGTCTTGAGTAAACGGTTTGGCGAGGCACTTACTAGCTTGGGGTGGGTTATAGGCTCATGCGGGCATGTTGTCTTTGTCGTACGCGGACATTGACGGTTATTCCAATATTACAAAAACAGGGTTTTCAATTGACATGCCGAGAAAAATGATTTTAATTATGTTTTCTCAACAACTTTTAAACCGATCATCAGAAAGATTTTGTTTAAAATCTTTTTCAAAATAAACTATGAACTCGCTCAACTTTATGTTGATTTTTCGCATGTTTCTTTTTCAGGTTACATATACAAACTATTGCACGGTTGGAATAGGAGAACCCATTGGGATTCGAGCACTTAGAAGGCATTCACTTTACCACTGTGCAATTAAGATACCAGTCAGTTCACGCCCGGCTCTGATGTGATCGGATTATCGGGGTGTGACAGAAATTCACCCAAAGTGTCCTAAACTTTCCGTTATGATTTTAACTCTTTCAAATCTTGTTTAAACTTATCAAACTTGAGTCTAACTCATCCCAAACTTATGTCCTAATGCTTAAAACACTTCTTGTGGTTGGTTAGGCTTAAAAACAAGGTTGAGACATTCAAAATAGAGGATCTATCCTTAAAACTTTCTGTTTTCATAAAGCTTTAAGCTCACAAGTGATGCAAGTTCACGAGCTTGTTCATGTGTGTCCACCTTGGTTAGCTTGGGCTATCCTAACTTTGAGACCACACATCACTTGATGATTTTCATCATTATCTCAAGTAGTTTACTAGTTCTAAAGTGTCACAACCCCGCCTAGCCGATGACATGTGACAATGTGTGCTCTCTGGGTTGTATTTCACTTGGCTACTTGGTATCATGGTGACACACTTTACTTTCATGTCATATACATTCTTGTTTATGTTCTTGTTCTAGTACCCTCCTTGTTACCTATGGTGACTTGCGTAGTGGTGAACACCATATGAGGTTGCAAAGTGGATTGTTAATCCTCCCACCTCCTACTTGACTTACATGATACTAAGAGGTTCCAAAGTGGATGGTTCATCCTCCCACCTCCTACATGATTATATAACTATCTATATGTTAGGGACTATAATATAATCCCAAAAACAGAACCCTTGATAATGACTAAATAATCATCTGTCGAGTTATTAAGTTGGTCACTAAAGTATGTAGTTCCTTGCCACGATTCTAATAGGTCTCGAACCTATGAAACCATATCAAACCCTTTCGGGTTATCATAGTGTCAAGAACAAGGGTTATGTCTTAATGATTATTTTCATACCTAATACTTTAGTCTTATTTTCTTGCTCGAATAATCTGAATCTTCCGTTACACTCCTAACTAATACCTGTGTTCTTCTTGTAGAAAGACAAGGTGCCAAACTCTAAAGATCACAACTAAACTCTCGGGATTACTTTAAGTGAACACTTTGCAAAACCGTGAGTACACTCGACCCATTTACCTTTTATCACTTTTTGGTTGTAACTTGTTTACGTATCAAAATACACTATCACGAACTTATGCTTTTACATACTGAATCCTTATACATGAATACTTGTTATGCTTAGATACACGCTAGATTATACATGCTTGATCATTAACTTAGCTAGCCCAAGTTATCATATATAGCGCTATAGGAGTAGCACGCCGCCCGTCGGGGTTATGTTAAGATTATCATACTCATGTTAGTCTTGTCACTTTTGTGACAAGGGAAGCTCGATCTCGTTAAAACTTTTGTGGAAACTCAGGGTTTGATCTAGTGTTGCATGATTAGTATATACTTTGCTTACATTTACCATGTGGATTCTAGTTATACATTTTATACTTATGCCATGTATCACGAAACTTGTGTACTCGCCTTTGCTTTTGCATTGAACCCATATTTTTAACATGTTACAGGTTGATGAAGATGTTGCCATGAAATTGGAGTAGTGATGATGCATAGATACACATATAGACATTAGGTTTATAAATGTTGTATCAAAATTTTCCCTTTGCTATTGTTGTATTTTGAAATTCCTTGTAATGTATGACAATTTTACTATAAAATGAAATCCGGTTTAATTAAATGTTGTCGCAATTAGGATTTATGAGTAATGAGCAATCTATTTCGTCCCGCCTCGATGTTTCCGCCATCGGTTTTGGTGTGACAGATTGGTATCAGAACCATAACTATAGGGAATTAGGTAGAATTGCCATGTTCGACCTAGTCTTTAGTTTAAGTGTCCATTTTGACCATTCTTGCCTTATGCTTAAAACTTTATTCTTCCTCATTGCTTCTTCCTTATCTTTTGGTCTTAAAATTTACATAATGTCTTTCCTAACACATTTTACATAATACACTTGAAGACTTGAAGACACTCATGATGCAAACGAGGCGATTTGCACCAAGATAGGTCCAATGACTTACAATTTTTGGTGAAATCCCTCATTCCGCGCATTCAATTTTTTTCACGAAGTTATACCATCAAGCTAGGGGTGATATCCACATCTTGATGGAAACTTCCATTTCATACTCTAGTGGATCTTACGAAGGAGTCGGAATATGCTCCTCGTTTAGTAAGAAACAACCACACTTAGGGTACAAAATCATCAAGTTAGGGGTGAAACCCGCACCTTGTCGATTAAGTCCCATTCCTTGATTTTCGATATCGCCAAAGTTTCGATCTTCTAATCGATTAGAGACGTGTAGTAACTGGAAGGGTAAAATACCGTTAGTCGCTTTTCAGTGAGAGTATTTTACCTATAGGCCAAAGCACGTTTCTCTAATTAGAAAGGATCTTCGATTCACTTTGGAATTGTCGACGTTTCTCTACCCGAAACAATCCCATGTTTTATTGAGCCAATCTTTTATGTTAACTTAATTATTGTGTGATTTTAAACTTGTTACCTTATTTGTTTCGAACCGTTACACAACTCTCACGTTTATCGCAATTAAAAACGATATTAATCCTCGTGAACACACTAAATTTATACTCCTTATTCGCATTCTTACGTGATTATACATGTCATACTTGATAAAACCATGTAATCTTATGTGAACCATACTTGAACCTTACACATGCTTATACATGCAAAACTTGTTTTCTTTATTATGATCAAGTCTCATCCCCTTTTCCTTCTATGTTGAACCTCTAGATGAACTCCCCAATCTCAAACAAGAAGTCCAAGAGGTCCAACAAGGGGTCCAACAGCAACAACAAGAACAATGAAGACTCTATCTCCAAGCAAGAACTCGTCGGCCTTGTCGCCGAGCAAATGGCCGATCAAATGGCCCGTGTCATCCCCGATATTGTTAGCCAACTTCATATCATCCACACCGAAACACCTAAATCCTCTGCCGATTAAAAAACCGAATCTCCAAAAACGTCCTACCAATTCAAGCATTTCATGGCTTGTAAACCAGTCGAATTCACTGGCATGGACGGTGTCACCACCATGATCTGGTTTGATGCGATGGAACTTACCTTCCTTCAGGGCGGGTGCCATGATGAACTTCAAACCTTCAACGCTACCGGGGTCTTTCGCCAGAGAGCCCTCGAGTGGTAGACTAATGAACGCAACAAGTGTGGCAACGAAGCAGCCCACGATCTAACTTGGGACGAGCTTAAGCATCTCACGAGGGATCAGTCACGAGACCCAGAAGCTCGAGAACGAATTCTGGAATCTCACACAGCAAGGGAGCGACGTTGAGGGACTGATCACTCGCTTCAAACAGTTGAGTATCGTCTGTCCTGGACATGTGGATACGGTCCCTAAGGCGATAGCTAAGCTCATTCGTTCGTTTTCGCCTGTGATTATGAACCATGTAGCCACCTCACGCCCCAAAACCATCGAAGAATCCTATAGCACCATCATAGAGCTTAACCACACTTCAGGGGGCCTACGACAAGGTTCCTACGATGCATGCACACCAAGCCACTGCCAATACCACCACCACTACCGAATCGCCTCCCCCTCAAACCAAAAAGAACAACATCAAGAACAAGAAGCGGAAGGCTTCTGTTCAAAACAACGCGGTTGTCACTCCGCCTACCCCTACACCTCTAAATGCCATCTCCACCACCCAAAACAACGATCCATCCAAACGAAACTACACCGGCACTTGGCCTAGGTGTGATCTTTGCGCCTACCACCATCTCCCTTCCACCCCGTGTCGAAAGTGCGCCAACTGTAACAGGATGGGGCATCTTTCTAGCCATTGTCGCCAATCCCAAAGCAACCAAGCCATTGTCCCCAACCCTAACCCGAAACAAACTCAGCCTCAACATCAGAATTCTCCTGTAAGAGCATGTTACAAATGTGGCGATCTCAATCATCTCGCCAATGTTTGTCCCCTTCTCAACCAACAACATCAGCATCAACAGCAGCAACAGCCTGAGCCTGCAAAAGGATGAGCTTTCATGCTTACCTCCGCTCAAGCCCAAAGTTCTAATGACGTCATCACTGGTACGTTCCTCGTGAACCATATTTATGCTACATGCCTATTTGATACTGGTGCCGATAGAAGTTTTATGTCTCTAGAATTTGAACCCTTGCTTAAGTGCGAACGATCTTAAATAGCTAATCCTTTTCGCTGTCGAAGTTGCTAATGGTAAAACCATCTCCGTTGATTCCGTTCTTTCTAGTTGCTCTTTGATTCTTAACGATCATACGTTCTCCATTGATCTTATTCCCATGCAAATGGGTAGTTTCGACATCATAGTAGACATGGATTGGCTTATGCGAGTTCGTGCCGAAGTTGTTTGTTCCGAAAATTTATTCGCATCCCTCTTCCTCAAGGTGATTTTCTACACGTATATGGCAAGAAACCTTCTAAAGGTCTCAAGCTTAGGTCGTGCATCAAAGCGAACAAGTACTTGCGTAGGGAGTACTTTGCCTTTCTCGCCCATGTTGTAGAAAAGAAAGACAAAGGTCATAGAATAAGTGATGTTCCTGACGTTTGTGAGTTTCCTTCTGTTTTCCCTGAGGATCTTCCTGGTCCTCCGCCTCCTCGAGCTGTCGATTTTTGTATTGATCTTATCCCTGGCGCAACTCCTGTTGCGAAAGCTCCTTATCGATTAGCACCCTCGGAGATGCAAGAGCTATCAAGCCAACTTCAAGAGCTTCTTGATAAAGGCTTTATACGCCCTAGTACTTCCCCTTGGGGGCGCTCCTGTTTTGTTCGTCAAGAAGAAAGATGGGTCTTTTCGGATGTGCATTGACTATCGTGAACTCAATAAACTTACAGTCAAGAATCAATACCCATTTCCTCGTATTGACGATCTCTTCGATCAATTGCAAGGCGCGAAGTGCTTTTCAAAGATTGATCTCCGTTCTGGCTATCATCAAATTCGTGTTTCCGAGGAAGATGTACCCAAAACCATTTTCCACACTCGATATGTACATTATGAGTTCGTGGTCATGCCTTTTGGTTTGACCAACGCGCCCGTTGTGTTCATGGATCTCATGAATCGAGTGTGTAAATCTTTTCTCGATCATTTCGTCATTGTATTCATCGATGATATCCTAATCTCCTCCAAGACGAAAGAAGAGCATGGACGACATTTGTGTCTCATTCTTTAGCTATTGCAAACCGAACGTCTTTATGCCAAATTCTCCAAGTGTGAATTTTGGCTAAAAGAGGTTCAATTCTTAGGTCACACCGTCAATGAACTCGGTATTCCTGTTGACCTTGCAAAGGTAGAAGCTGTGAAGAATTGGATTGCACCTAAGTCGCCCTCTGAAATTCGTTTGTTTCTTGGCCTAGCTGGGTATTATCGCCGTTTCATCTCGAACTACTCAAAAATTGATGTTCCTTTGACTTCGTTGACTAAAAAAGATAAACCTTTTGTTTGGGGTCCCGAACAAGAGGAATCTTTCCAAACACTCAAGGACATGCTTTGTAATGCTCCTATCCTCACTCTCCCCGATGGGAATGACGATTTCGTCATGTATTGCGATGCCTCCAACCAGGGTGTTGGTTGCGTACTCATGCAACAAGACAAAGTAATCGCTTACGCGTCGAGACAACTCACAATTCATGAGAAAAACTATACTACTCACGACCTTGAACTTGGTGCAGTTGTTTTTGCATTAAAGATTTGGCGACACTACCTTTATGGTACAAAGTGTACGGTCTTCACCGACCATAAGAGCCTCCAACATATCTTTGGTCAAAAGGAAATCAACATTCGTCAACGTCGTTGGGTAGAATTGTTAAACGACTACGACTGTGATATTCGCTACCACCCTGGCAAAGCGAATGTCATGGCCGATGCACTTAGTCGTAAGACTCATGTTAAGAGTGTTCGTTGCTATCAAATCATGGGAAAACTCAACAAGTTGATCCGACATGCACAATTTACCGTCATTAACGAGGGTAACCTCGATAGAGAATTGAATTGTGGATTCGAAAACCCGCTCGAAGCTAAACCTGATGTTATTCTTTCCTACCATAGTCGTATTTGGATTCCCGAACGCCTCAATCTTCGGACTACTTTGATGGATGAAGCCCACAAATCCCGATACTCCGTTCATCCTGGAGGTGATAAGATATACCATGATTGGCGTGCATCCTATTGGTGGCCTGGAATGAAACGTGATATCGCACTTTACGTGTCCAAATGTCTTACGTGTTCCAAGGTCAAGCCAGAACATCAATGTCCCTCTGGGTTGCTCGAACAACCAGAAATCCCTGTCTGGAAATGGGAAAGCATTGCCATGGATTTCATCACGAAATTGCCTCGTATTCCTTCTTGTCATGACAGCATTTGGGTTATCATCGATCGCTAGACCAAATCCGTGCACTTCCTCGCCATTCGTGAAGATTACAAAGTCGAGAAATTGGCTCGTATCTACACGAGTGAAATCATTAGTCGTCATGGTACTCCCCTTGATATTATATCTGATCGCGATGCTCATTTCACCTCTCGCCTTTGGCAAACTTTTCAATCAGCCCTTGGCACTCAGCTTAATCTTAGCACCGATTTTGATGGTCAAACCGAGCGTACTATCCAAACTTTAGAGGATATGCTTCGGTCATGCGTAATCGATTTTGGCGGCAATTGGGATTCGCACTTACCCTTGGTAGAATTTTCGTACAACAACAGTTATCACGCTAGTATTCAAATGGCTCCATTTGAAGCATTGTATGGTCGTAAGTGCCGATCACCTATTTGTTGGCACAAGATTGGAGATGTTCAGATCACCGGTCCCGAATTAATACAAGAGACGACGGACAAGATTTTACAAATACGTGATAATCTCCTCAAAGCACGAAGCCGACAAAAGAGCTACGCTGACAAAAGACGCAAGCCTTTGGAGTTTAATGTAGGTGATCATGTACTTCTCGAGGTGTCACCTTGGAAAGGCGTTGTCCGTTTTGGTAAGAAAGGCAAACTCGCTCCTCGCTACGTAGGTCCTTTCAAGATTCTCGAGAGGATTGGCAAGGTAGCATATCGACTAGACCTACCTCAAACGCTCAACAATGTTTATCCAGTTTTTCATGTCTCAAATCTAAAGAAATGTCTAGCTGAAGAAGGACTTCAAGTTCCGCTAGAAGATCTTCAAATCAACGAGACATTGCATTTTGTGGAAAAACCGGTCGAAATGATGGACCGAGGAGTCAAGCAGGCTAAGGCGCAGTCGGATCCCTATCGTCAAGGTTCGATGGGAAGGGAAACGTGGCGCCGAGTTTACTTGGGAACTTGAGAGTGATATGAAGACTAAGTATCCGCATTTCTTCATTGCATCTTCCTACATTTCAGGATGAAATTTTCTTAAAGGAGGGGAGACTGTAACGCCTCGCGTTTTCCATACTTTCTATTTATAGCAAGCTCATGTTGTAATTCTATTTTGGAAATCATTGTATTCGTATTCTTCATTTTGTTGTAAACGTTGTAATCGAGACTTAAAACATAATGGGAACATACTTTTTACCACAATACTTGTCATACATATACTTGCATACATACACATGATACTCATACTAGAAAATGTGACAAACATGCAAATACGCGACTTTTATACTTAACACATACATTCTACGTGATGTTATACTCGATCTCGATCATTTTACACATGCATATACTTGGTGACATGATACTTATACACGCAAGGCCTTATGGTATCATAAAATACCTTAGAATATCAAATAAACCTGTAACCATGTGTCAAATAACAAAAAAAATCAAACTTTTGCCCGGACAGGTCCCTTACGGACCGCAAGGGGAAACCCTTACGGTCCGCAAGCGGTCCTAGGCGAGCATAATGCTTTTTGGCTCGCGAATTAGCACGGATCCACACATCTAAACATCATCCAATCACCTTCTAACCCTTCTTAAACACCCTACAACTAACACAAACCTTCCCCTATAAATACCACGTCATTTCCAAGCCTTTTTCCACTTTCACAACCCTCAAATAACTCCATAATCTCTCCCAAAGCACCTCAAGAACACTCATAATTAAAATTTTCGGGCAGATTGTATCACCTTTACAAAAGTGAGCATAACTTGCTCATTTCTCCATGAAATCACTTGATTCTTTCTTCTATTTACTTGGAGAAACTTTGGGGTTGAATCTTAGGGTTCTCCATGGAGAATCCAGACCTGGAAATGCATCCAAAGTGTACTAAAATTCTGTTATGATTTTAAATCTTTCAAATCTTGTTTAAACTTATCAAACTTGAGTCTAACTCATCCCAAACCTATGTCCTAATGCTTACAACACTTCTTGTGGTTGGTTAGGCTTAAAAACAAGGTTGAGACTTTCAAAATAGAGGATCTATCCTTACAAACCTTTCTGTTTTCGTAAAGCTTTAAGCTCATAAGTGATGCAAATTCATGAGTTTGTTCATGTGTGTCCACCTTGGTTAGCTTGGGCTATCCTAACTTTGAGACCACACATCACTTGATGATTTTCATCATTATCTCAAGTAGTTTGCTAGTTCTAAAGTGTCACAACCCCGCCTAGCCGTTGACATGTGTCATTGTGTGCTCTCTTGGTTGTATTTCATTTGACTACTTGGTATCATGGTGACACACTTTACTTTCTTGTCATATACATTCTTGTTTATGTTCTTGTTCTAGTACCCTTCTTGTTACCTATGGTGACTTGCGTAGTGGTAAACACCATATGAGGTTGCAAAGTGGATTGTTAATCCTCCCACCTCCTACTTGACTTACATGATACTAAGAGGTACCAAAGTAGATGGTTCATCCTCCCACCTCCTACATGATTATATAACTATGTATATATATTATGGACTATAATATAATCCCAAAAACCGAACACTTGCTAATGACTAAATAATCATCTATCGAGTTATTAAGTTGGTCACTAAAGTATGTAGTTCCTTGCCACGATTCTAATAGGTCGCGAACCTATGAAACCATATCAAACCCTTTCGGGTTATCATAGTGTCAAGAACAAGGGCTATGTCTTAGTGATTATTTTCATACCTAATACTTTAGTCTTATTTTCGTAATCTTGCTCGAATAATCCGAATCTTCCGTTATACTCCTAACTAATACCTATGTTCTTCTTGTAGAAAGACAAGGTGCCAAACTCTAAAGATCACTACTAAACTCTCGGGATTACTTTAAGTGAACACTTAGCAAAACCGTGAGTACACTCGACCCATTTACCTTTTATCACTTTTGGGTTGTAACATGTTTCCGTATCAAAATACACTATCACGAACTTATGCTTTTACATACTCAATCCTTATACATGAATACTTGTTATGCTTAGATACATGCTAGATTATACATGATTGATCATTAACTTAGATAGCCCAACTTATCATATATAGCGCTATAGGAGTAAAACGCCACCCGTTGGGTTATGTTAAGATTATCATACTCATCTTAGTCTTGTCGCTTTTGTGACAAGGGAAGCTCGATCTCGTTAAAACTTTTGTGAAAACTCGGGGTTTGATCTAGTGTTGCATGGTTAGTATATACTTTGCTTACAATTACCATGTGGATTCGAGTTATACATTTTATACTTATGCTATGTATCACCAAACTTGTGTACTCGCCTTTGCTTTTGCATTGAACCCGTATTTTTAACATGTTACAGGTTGGTGAAGATGTTGCCATGAAATCTGAGTAGTGATAATGCATAGATACACATATAGACCTTAGGTTTATAAATGTTGTATCAAATTTTGCCCTTTGCTATTGTTCTATTTTGAAATTCCTTGTAATGTATGACAATTTTACTATGAAATGAAACCCGGTTTAATTAAATGTTGTCGCAATTAGTATTTATGACCAATGAGCAATCTATTTCGTCCCGCCTCGATGTTTTCGCCATCGGTTGGGGTGTGACACAAAGATCCAAATATATTTTACAGCGAATGCGGGATAGCCCATTTGGTTTCTTGGGCGAGAGTGAATACTTTATAGTTATTGGTATAATAAACTAGGAGCAATCATTGGCAATAAAATATATATAACGCCATTTGCTGCTCAAACCGCAACGACAAATGTTATTGGTGCAGTAGTAGATCAAGATATGAAATGAGCAGAAGTCATGATTAAAGGTCCCGGTATTGGAAGAGACGCATCATTACGAGCTCTTCGCAGCATACTATGTGTAATGCTTCACTCATTTACCATAAATAATAGAGAAAAAGATATAGGGTGGAGTTCTAGAGTGAACACTAGTGTATTTGTAAACTGGGTGAACAAATCATAACCATTGATTTACATCATCAAATCGTAATATACACTAGTGTATTTTCATCACTATATATATATATATATATATAGGGAGAGGATCATGAGAAAACTACTTAAATGTGAGAAAACTAGAAAACTAACTAAAAAAGCCAAAAAAGCATAAAAAACATACAATTTTTTTTACAAATATTTTATCAAGAATTGCTACTTTTGATGTATAAAAAAACTTTTTTTTCAAAAAAAAAACTTGTACTGCACATGTGCACTATATGTGTACTATACATGTGCATTATATGTATACGTTGCACATGTGCATTATACGCTTTTTTATTATTTTTTTAAAAAGTTTTTTCATATGATATATATAGCGATTTTTTTATAAAAAAATCAAAAAAAAAAATTGATATGTTTTTTTTGGCTTTGTTAGTTAGTTTTTTGGTTTTCTCATTTAAACTAGTTTTCTCATGATCCATCCCCTATATATACTAGGAAAGGGTAAAATGAGAATCACTTGAGTTGCAAGAACCGCGAGAACTTTTTGATTCGGCAGTAGTTGGGTCAAAAGTTTTTGCACAAACGTAGATAAAAAAATTATAAACACATCTGTAAAAAAAAAGTAAACAAAAATTTCCGAATCGGTAGTTTTGACAAATTCAAGTTTTTTTTACGGAGACGTAAATTTTGGAAGAAGATAAATACCTTTTTTACGCCTCATGTAAATGTGGGTATACGACATTTTTTTCAACTTTTTTTTGTTGAAATAAGCGATTGTTTTTCCGACTTTTGAGAAAAAAAAATTTCGAAGAAAAAACCTTTTGGATGGCTTAGTTCTCGCGTTTCTCGCAACTTGTTGTGGTTCTAATTTGAACCGAACCCTATGTGTATATATATATACATATATATATATATATGGGAAGTATAAAACGAAAACCCACTAGAGTTGAAAAAACTCAAGAAACTCTTGTAAAAACCTTATGTAACATTTTTCTGAAAAAAAATAAAAATATTATATAGGGTTTTCTTGAGGTTTTTCTTTTTTAACTCAAATGTGTTTTCTTCATATACTTTACCTATATGTATATATGTAGGGTAGGGTTCTAGAGTGAACACTAGTGTATTTTCATCATCAAATCATGGCCATTGATTTACGCTTGTGTATACACTTGTGTATTTATAATCAAGGGCTAGGATTATTTCAGTAGTATTCACAATCAAGGGGGTTGTTCACAAATGAACCTACCATATATATATATATTTTACAGGAAAAGGAAACGATTAGAATTCTATGATTGTTAGTAGCTCCAATATCGCCCATTCAAATGAACTAGCAAAGTCTTTAAACACTTGGGTTTAGGAGGGGGAGGTTTTGGACTCAAATCCACAAACAACAAGGATTAATAGAAATTTTCCGTTAAAAAAAGTTAATCGTCAAACAAACAAAAAAACTGCAAAATCTTGTCCAAAAATATCGATTTCATCCTTTGATGTCTACAACCCCACAAAAAGTAAAGATTCTAAGCACTCTCCCTGCCATCGTGACATGCAGAAGAAGATGATCAAGTGTACGTTTCAATTTGTTTTATTTTATCTTTTTCAAACAAGAGTTAGCAGAAAAACTAACAAAAAATTTTGAATTGTAATCACCTAGATGGTGAAAAATAGACAATATGTGACAATCGTTAAATGTAAAGGGTGATCTATCTAATTAATGAAAATTAAGTACAACGATACAGGTTTTACTTAACTAAACGTCAAAAAGTGTAATTTACTCTTACTTATAAAAGAAATTATTTTAGGCGGATTTAATAACTTACACAAATACATATTTATGATCAGTTTGGAAAATTGAATTTATTCTTATGAATACAAATTTATCTGTTAGACCATGTGGGATCGCTTAACGCCTCAAGCCATATCGACCGGCTTAGGCACCAAATACCACACCAAAAAGGGTGATGACAGGCGCAAGAAATATGTTTGTGTATTTAATTCTACGTCCAATCACACACCTACATTTGGCAAAGGGTATCGCCCCACTACAACCAGCCTTATTAGTTATGTCACACCCTGACCCGCAGCGAAAAAAGGTGATCGGGCATGATTGGGTTTTCATCAAAATTCATGACATTTATTATAATGTTTCATATTTATTATTACAATTTAAAGGAGATCATACAATCAAATCATACTAGTACAACATGTTCTATACATCTTTCCAGACTTCATTATTTTTCTTCTAAGGCACTTTTCCTATGTTTTCCTTGCTTCATCCTGTCCACCTGTATCATGTGTAAAAATGGTTTTTGGATCAACAAAAAGTTGGCGAGTGAATCCTATGAAAACATTTAAACGTGTTTATTGTATTGATTATAAAATACAGTGCATAACCACATATGAGTAAATGTAGATGTAAATTTATTCACACAACACATAATATTAAATATTGCACACACATACAACAAATGATTGTTTTGAGGCACGCGTTGTTCAACTCGTCTCCCACGAGGAACTGATGGGCCTAATGAATGAGTTTTGAGGCACGCGTTGTTCTACGAACTGATGGGCCTAATGAATGAGTTTTAAGGCACGCGTTGTTCAACTCGTCTCCCACGAGGAACTGATGTGCCTAACAAATAATTTGCATACAACTTGACAATATGTAATACATCACATCAAACAATATTTACATTCTAAGTTTAGGTCATAATATGGTATAGCACGAGTTTGAATAAGCGAATTAATTTAAGCGACACATGATACACCCCAAAACATGAATAAAAAGGGGAATTTGTAAGAATTCACTCACAGTGGGTGCGTTTCTTGGATTGATGATGAATGCGCACGAATTCGGATTTAATCGGCAAGGGAACTAACCTAAATAATAACATAATAGTTCGATAAATAAATAAACTTTTATTTGAGATTAATATTTTTAATTAGTGTTCTTAATAGGATTGTTAGGTTTATTTTTGTGAGTTCAAGGAAATTTTCTAACTTTAAAAATATTATTTTTAAGTATTTTAATTGATTTTTAAATAAAATAAATAAATAAAAGAAGAATAAAAATTTTTGACTTTTTGACCAGTTGACCGTTGACCATTTGACCGGTTCGGTCTTGTGTTTGTTTGCGCTGAGTGAGGTTCGAACTTGTGACCTCTCGTACGCGTGCACGCAGCTCTACCAACTGAGCTACGTGTCTAACCCGAAATATTTCTATTTTTAATTATACTTATATACAAATTAGATAAATTCATTTATGGCCTTATTTAAAAACTTTGATAATTGACAGAACCGGTGCGGGATTCTGGACTCGAACCCACGACGTGCTTAATGTTCTTGCACACAGTTCACCACTGGACTGTGTGTCTAACTTGGTTATTATTCCGGTTTTTATTATACTTATATACTAATTTAGTTTTATCCAGAAATCATTTACTTAAAAAGAATTTTAAGTATATCAAACCGGTGCACTTAACAGGACTCGAACTCGGGACCTGTTGTTTAACGTTGCACACAGTCCACCGCTGGACTGTGTGTCTAACCTGGTTAGAATACTGGTTTTTATTAAACTTAAATACTAACTGGAAGGTTCCGTATTTGGGTTTTATAAAAAGGGTTGAATATTGTGACGAATCGGAACAAGGACAGACTCGAACTCGGTATCTCTATGTTTCAAATGCACACAGTCCACCGCTGGACTGCGTGTCTAACCCGAGATATAACTCGATTTATATTAAATATATACAACCGAAACTTCATCTTCTTCGTTAAACAACCCAGAACTCCCAATCCCGACTGTTTCGATACATTAATCAATTTCTTAAGTAAATTGTAATTAACTACATATGAGATTAATAAAAATGAGAGAGATTAGGTGTAAGATATACTGAACAGAGATTCCCTGTTTCTCCGGCGAGATTCCGATGACAGCAGGTTATTCCGGCGACGTGTATCTTGCGGCAGAGGATCTTCAGGAAGTTTGAGGTGAGTGTGGGTGACTTCGGTATGAGCTCTAGATGTTCTGTTTATAAAGTAAGGCAACAGAGATGAAATGGGTTCGGTTTTCCGACGACTTGCAGAGAATTCCGGCGAGTTGTTCTTGCTGAATAGGGACTTGCAGAGAGGTTAGCGAGTGTGTTGAGAGTTGATTCGAGTGAATAGCGAGTTGGTTTCCTGACTGAAAGTACTCATAGGCTTCCAAAACCACAACTTGTCTTAAAATCAAAACGGTAATTTGTAACAGTGATAACGGTTTGCGAGTTAAAGCGTTTGATTGTGATTTCGGTTAGGGATTGATTGTCATAATCGTTCTTTAAAACGTATACGTTTGAATCAGAACGGTTACTCACTGGAATCTCGCAGATGACTCGTATGGCATGAATATTTATATTTATTGATTTCAATTATTTCCCAAAGAGCGCAGGTAGCCTGGTGGTGCGTTGTGTGTTACTTTGAGCGGGAGACCCGGGTTCGAAACCTGGCGTCTCTATTTAATTTTTACCTCATTATTTATTATTGATTATTAATTATAGTTTTTAAATTATAATATATTTATTAATTATGTATCGTATAAAATTAATTTGAGCATTAAATACGCAACGAAAATTTTAACTGGATGTTCGGTTAATAAACGAAGCGGGTTTGGTTAACCCGGTTTTTGACGGATGTTACAGTATACCCTACTTTTAGAAATTTCGTCCCGAAATTTAAGTAGTGGCATGTTTGTCTCAAAAGGATGGTGTTTTAATTTGTCAATTACATACTTAGAGGGGAGTAAGAGTTTAAATTTTGTTTGAGGCGGTAACGTTCCTTTAAGGGATGAGTACCCTGCTACAGGAATCGCTTTTTGATGCCTACGATAAAGAATATTGATAAACAGAGTTGATTCACTAAGTATGATTTCATGCGCAAGAGTTTTGATACGTTTGGAAAGATAAGGTTATATCCTAAAACAAAACTTTTACTACTAAAACCTACATGGAACCTCTCATAACCGCCTGACAATGCCTCTGATCCTTTGACAAGAATACTTATATATAGGAAGTACCAGCGGCGTATCCACCATACTCTTGTCAAATTTTCATTGGATTTATCAGTAAATTATGATTAGTTCTATGTGACTCTAAACACAACAACCAAAACTTGAGTCTCAATTCTGAAAGTATACATGTTTGAATGATGACAGTACCTCTCTCGTTTGTTATAATGAAGAGGTTAGTCTATGTAGAAGTGAGACACAACCCAACTTCTTTGAATGATGATATTGAAATACGTTGAGATGTATGATGATATGAATGCTAAATCAGTGAGTATAAAACAAACTTCAACCAAGACATTACTAAATCCTACATGGAACTTCTCATAACCGCCTGACAATGCCTCTGATCCTTTGACAAGAATACTTATATATAGGAAGTACCAGCGGCGTATCCACCATATTCTTGTCAAATTTTCATTGGATTATCCGCAAGTTATGATTAGTTCTGTGTGACTCTAAAACATAAACAAACACAACAACCAAAGCTTGAGTCTTAATTCTGATAGTATACATGTTTGAATGATGACAGTACCTCTCTCGTTTGTTATGATGGAGAGGTTAGTCTATGTAGAAGTGAGACACAACCCAACTTCTTTAAATGATGAGACTGAGATACGTCGTGAGGTATGATGATATGAATGTTAAATCAACGAGTATAAAACAAAACTGAAATAGTAATTCGCATTAAGATTCTTGGATAAATTTCCAATTTATAATTGAGATACGTGAAAATTGAGATAACATAAAGAAAAACATAAAAACTAAGCGGTTGGAGTTGAATCTTGATTTTTTGGTGAAGGAGACTAGTTGGGTGGTTCATTTGGGCCGTCATTATCTTCAACAGGATTGGCGTTGATGTTGAAAACTCTTCCTCTTGCTGGTGGCCTAGTGGTTAGGTTTTCTTGATTTGCTTGGTTAACTGGGTTTGCTTGAGCTTGGGCGTTTATGATGTTAACCAATCGAGGGCACGTGTTTCTAAAATGGGTAGGGTCGCCACAATTAAAACAAGCTCGAACATAAGGAAACATGGGGTATTGGGGTTGTTGATATGTTTGGATCATGTTTTGAGTAGGGGGTGAGGTTTGGTTTTGAGAGGTGCGGCAAGCCTTGCTCAAATGACCATAGCGTCCACAATTCGCACATAGTCGACAAGGTAAGGTAGATGGATGGTGATAAAAACGGGTGTTACATTGAGGGTGAGGTCCAAGGTAAGGTTTCTTATTTGGGTAAGTTGAGTTGGGTGCTACTTGAGTGATTGGGATAGCTTGGAGGGGTACAGCTTGTGAGGCTGGTTGATTGCGTTGGGTGACAGCGAAAAGTTGCCCATCTCGTTTTCTCTTAGAAATGGGTTGAGAAGGGGATTCGGTTTGGGTGGAGTTTGAGGTTTCAGTTGATGCTTTATCCTTCTTCTTCTCCTCCTTGAAGTCCTTATTTCGTATGCGGTTCTCGGTGAGCTTTGTAGCTAACTCCATTGCTGCTTCCAAAGTTGCAGGTGTGGTACTTATTACAGAGTCTTGAATTTTTGAAGGAAGACCTCGAATGTAGTGCTCGATCAAACGGTAAAGAGGAGTGAACAAGTTGGGAACCATTTGATTTAACTCGAGGAATCTCTTGTTGTATGTGGTGTGATCGCCTTCCTTTTGTTTCAAAGAATAGAACTCATCCTCCAATTTCTTGATTTCGCTTCTTGGGCAAAACCGTCTTGTCATGATTTCCTTCAACTCTTCCCAAGTTAAAGTCATAGCATCTTCAACACCTCGTTTGGCCTTCTCTGTATTCCACCATGTAAGTGCTATTCCAAGTAAACGACCAGTAGCATATCGCACTTTGCGATCATCGGGGCAATCGCAATTTAGAAAAGTGTTTTCCATTTCTTCAAACCAATGGAGGAGAGGGGTGACACCTTCAGTCCCTTCGTATTTTGGAGGGTCGCAGGATTTGAAATGCTTGAAGGTGCATTTAGTGGTAATTGGGGGAGCATTTTGATCTTCTTGATTGACGGGATTAGCGGTAAGGGCTTGTTGAACTTGAACTACAATGTTGGGTATTACGGCAGCCATTTGTTGAGCGATTTGGGCAGCCATGCGCTCGCGGGCTTTTCCTGATCTCATCTTCCTACGAGCGGAATTAGAAGACATCTACCAGGAATACATATCAAGAGTATGAGTTGGACGTTTTAGGGGTCATGTGTCGCATTTAGGAATGAACATTCATAAAATAAATATAGAATAATAAATCTACTACATCCATAGGATGTCTTGGGCTTTGCTCGTAATTGGGCCTTGCATGCGGCCATACTTCACCTTCGTAATCATGTGGGCCCCCATGATTACCGGGTTTTTCATATGGTTCGCATGTGTTAGCCTGGTTACGTACACTAAAACCCGGAGAAAATCGAGAAATATGTATGTAACGTATGATATTCGGAATGTATCCAGGTGTGGACATGGTGACACCTCAAAGTGGGGTTAGTTCGAACGACGTTTGGTGTGGCATGCTTTGGCCTAATAGGTCCTTCGTACTCTCATCGTTAGTCCCCAGGTAGGCAAACTGGTCCGTTATATTAGATTTATACGAATGCCAACCTAGACAGGACGTTCCGACTACCGGTACTTGTACCCTTATAGTTACTACATGCCCGTCGCAGAACTCACTTTGATGAGATTTGAAAAATGAAAAAAAATGCGACAAAATCTTGAATAACGGAAGTATGAAGATGATTTGAAAATGTGAACATTGAAATATGTATGATGAATATGTATGTAAGTATGTATGTTTGACTGTAAGTATAATTCATTATGTATCACAAAATGTAATATTGGAAGTGTTTGCATGCATTTGTGTATGTAATAAATATGAAATAAAAAACATCATGAGTTTGCATGTAACCACATAAACAATTAAAATCTAATCAACTATAGTATAGGCTCTAAGGGTCTAATAACCTATCCTATATCCCTATAGTCAAAAGCTCTGATACCAATCTGTCACACCCCGACCCGCAGCGGAAAAAGGTGATCGGGGCATGATTGGGTTTTCATCAAAGCTCATGACATTTATTATAATGTTTCATATTTATTATTACAATTTAAAGGAGATCATACAATCAAATCATACTAGTACAACATGTTCTATACATCTTTCCAGACTTCATTATTTTTCTTCTAAGGCACTTTTCCTATGTTTTCCTTGCTTCATCCTGTCCACCTGTATCATGTGTAAAAATGGTTTTTGGATCAACAAAAAGTTGGCGAGTGAATTCCTATGAAAACATTTAAACGTGTTTATTGTATAGATTATAAAATAAAGTGCATAACCACATATGAGTAAATGTTGATATAAATTTATTCACACAACACATAATATTAAATATTGCACACACATACAACAAATGATTGTTTTGAGGCACGCGTTGTTCAACCCGTCTCCCACGAGGAACTGATGGGCCTAATGAATGAGTTTTGAGGCACGCGTTGTTCTACGAACTGATGGGCCTAATGAATGAGTTTTAAGGCACGCGTTGTTCAACTCGTCTCCCACGAGGAACTGATGTGCCTAACAAATAATTTGCATACAACTTGACAATATGTAATACATCACATCAAACAATATTTACATTCTAAGTTTAGGTCATAATATGGTATAGCACGAGTTTGAATAAGCGAATTAATTTAAGCGACATATGATACACCCAAAACATGAATAAAAAGGGGAATTTGTAAGAATTCACTCACAGTGGGTGCGTTTCTTGGATTGATGATGAATGCGCACGAATTCGGATTTAATCGGCAAGGGAACTAACCTAAATAATAACATAATAGTTCGATAAATAAATAAACTTTTATTTGAGATTAATATTTTTAATTAGTGTTCTTAATAGGATTGTTAGGTTTATTTTTGTGAGTTCAAGAAAATTTTCTAACTTTAAAAATATTATTTTTAAGTATTTTAATTGATTTTTAAATAAAATAAATAAATAAAAGAAAAATAAAAATTTTTGACTTTTTGACCAGTTGACCGTTGACCATTTGACTGTTGACCGGTTCGGTCTTGTGTTTGTTTGCACTGAGTGAGGTTCGAACTTGTGACCTCTCGTACGCGTGCACGCAGCTCTACCAACTGAGCTACGTGTCTAACCCGAAATATTTCTATTTTTAATTATACTTATATACAAATTAGATAAATTCATTTATGGCCTTATTTAAAAACTTTGATAATTGACAGAACCGGTGCGGGAGCCTGGACTCGAACCCGCGACGTGCTTAATGTTCTTGGACACAGTTCACCACTGGACTGTGTGTCTAACTTGGTTATTATTCCGGTTTTTATTATACTTATATACTATTTAGTTTTATCCAGAAATCATTTACTTAAAAAGAATTTTAATTATATCAAACAGGTGCACTTAACAGGACTCGAACTCGGGACCTGTTGTTTAACGTTGCACACAGTCCACCGCTGGACTGTGTGTCTAACCTGGTTAGAATACTGGTTTTTATTAAACTTTAAATACTAACTGGAAGGTTCCGTATTTGGGTTTTATAAAAAGGGTTGAATATTGTGACAAATCGGAACAAGGACAGACTCGAACTCGGTATCTCTATGTTTCAAATGCACACAGTCCACCGCTGGACTGTGTGTCTAACCCGAGATATAACTCGATTAATATTAAATATATATACAACCGAAACTTCATCTTCTTTGTTAAACAACCCAGAACTCCCAATCCCGACTGTTTCGATACATTAATCAATTTCTTTAGTAAATTGTAATTAACTACATATGAGATTAATAAAAATGAGAGAGATTAGGTGTAAGATATACCGAACAGAGATCCCCTGTTTCTCCGACGAGATTCGGATGACAGCAGGTTATTCCGGCGACGTGTATCTTGCGGCAGAGGATCTTCAGGAAGTTTGAGGTGAGTGTGGGTGACTTCGGTATGAGCTCTAGATGTTCTGTTTATAAAGTAAGGCAACAGAGATGAAATGGGTTCGGTTTTCCGACGACTTGCAGAGAATTCCGGCGAGTTGTTCTTGCTGAATAGGGACTTGCAGAGAGGTTAGCGAGTGTGTTGAGAGTTGATTCGAGTGAATAGCGAGTTGGTTTCCTGACTGAAAGTACTCATAGGCTTCCAAAACCACAACTTGTCTTAAAATCAAAACGGTAATTTGTAACAGTGATAACGGTTTGCGAGTTAAAGCGTTTGATTGTGATTTCGGTTAGGGATTGATTGTCATAATCGTTCTTTAAAACGTATACGTTTGAATCAGAGCGGTTACTCACTGGAATCTCGCAGATGACTCGTATGGCACGAATATTTATATTTATTGATTTCAATTATTTCCCAAAGAGCGCAGGTAGCCTAGTGGTGCGTTGTGTGTTAGTTTGAGCGGGAGACCGGGTTCGAAACCTGGCGTCTCTATTTAATTTTTATCTCATTATTTATTATTGATTATTAATTATAGTTTTTAAATTATAATATATTTATTAATTATGTATCGTATAAAATTAATTTGAGCATTAAATACGCAACGAAAATTTTAACTGGATGTTCGGTTAATAAACGAAGCGGGTTTGCTTAACCCGGTTTTTTACGGATGTTACAAGTTAGGCCATGTGTAGTCATAAAGCCCCTTGTGGGGCGTTATGCGACCAGTGACGGATTGTGTACGAGAGGGGTTTTACGGGGCTTTATATCACAAGAGGGTGTAGTCATAAAACCCCATACCCATCATTACTTAATTATTAATTTTCTATTTTTATATTTACTCTCTAATTTATAAAAAAACACTTTTATTAAATTTAAAAAACATTATAATAAAAAAACAGTACATTTAATCTTCGTCTTCATCGTCGTTCTCTCCTTATTCCTCTTCGTTTTCTCCATCATCCAAACCTCCGTCTGCATAGTTACCAGTTTCGAATTCTTCTACTTCTTTCTCTTAGTCTTGTTCGACGTCGCCATGGTGTCGAATTGGGCGAATCGCCCAAGTATTGTCACGACAACCGAACCCACCTTGGGCGAGATCCGTGAGCAGACGCGAGTGGTACCGGTGTTTATTAGATTTTATCGCAGCGGAATTTTCATTAGGGCCGGGTGTCAAGAAAAATTATTAGAGTTTTCAATACACTGTAGTTTCATTTCATAAATTGTGGGATTAACCCGTATTTACATAAAGGATTTTCAAAAGGATAAACCCTTGATTACAAAACACGTTTTATTCAGGTTTACATAGCCACTTATTTAAGCTTGAGTGCCTCATAGCGCTTTTCCTTCCCTTCACAGTAAATCACCACCTGAAACGCGTTTTAAAAACATTTGATTAGCGAAAAATACTGGTGAGTTCATTCGGATTTATAAAAAGATACAATGTCATAATTACAACATTAAGGGTTTTTTAATTTGTTTCTATCTTTCAATTACTCAAATCAGTATTTGTCACTCTGTGACAGTTCCTGTGACTATGGTCATATCACTTTGGCACTCAATTGTCCAATTACAAAGCTTATCAAGTAATGTATACAAAACCCCACATATCTGTAGTTATTTAAGAATATAAAAACTTAATCACTATAAAAACAACTGGTAACATTTAGGGTTTTGCAAATCATATGAGAAAAAGAGAATGACTCACAATGTTGTGAGAAAAAGAAAAGAATGACTCACATTGCAGATTTAAGGTTTATAGTAATAGCCTCCTGGTCTAATTCTTGGGTTCCTAATTAAACAAACAATGCAACACGTATTAGTGTATTAACCCATTTCAACTTTAATGATAATCATGAGATCAAAACCTCAACTTGATGACAAAGTTTAGCCTTATTCAGGTAGCACTTAAACATCCGTTGAATTGTTTACAGATCGATCGGACAGGGTATCGTACCAGTTACTCGGGTTAGCACGCTTAGTAGGGGTAGGGGTTTAGAACTTCGGTTATAATAGTAGTATTACACTAGAATATTGAGAGAGAAAGAAAAGAATTAACGAGTTTGAACTGTGCAGTGCACGTCCAATTTATAGCTGATTTTAGGGCGTCTCGCGCCCCACGACTGGTCAGGGCATCCTTGTCACGGCCCGTGAGGGGGGTCTTGATAGGGCATAGGTGGCCTGACTCATGGAATATGCTTGACACGTGGACGACACGTTTCCTACACGTGTCTCTGGCGGCTGACATGCCTCTCGAGCCCTGTGGAGGATTCTTGTGGGTCTGTCACGACCCGCGAGAAGCAATAAAAAATGTTATGTTTGATTTTTCAAGTTGGTTCTCGTCGTATGTGTTTGGGGTTTCGATCAGTGTTCGTTCTACGGTGTTTTTGGGTGGTTACAAGCATGCTCGATCAAATCCGCCTTTAACACGTTATGTATCTGCTTATATCGCAATAGTTGAGCATTTAAGATTCTCTATGCCATTGTTGCTTGTGTTCCTTCAACGACATCTTCCAGAAAATAGTTTTGGCATATTGCTTTTCCATCGTCTTCTATAATCATATTATGCATAATGATGCAAGCATATATGACTATTTGAATTCTATCCTTATTCCACATACGACAAGGATTTCTAATAAATTGCCATTGTTGTTGAAGAACCCCGAAACATCTCACAATGTCTTTTCGCAAAGACTCCTGTAGTTTTTTAAAATATTGCCTTTTCACATCGAGCATTTCTAAAAATGTTTTCACAGTATTCGAATACTCCGGGTATATACCATCACCCAAATAGTATCAATGCTCGTAGTCATTCCCGTTTGCATGAAAAGGCATTCGGTATCGTTGTTGAAGAACCCCGAAACACCTCACAATGTCCTTCCGCAAAGACACCGTAGTTTTTTAAAATATTGCCTTTCCACATCGAGCGTTTCAGAAAATGTTTTCACAATATTCGAATACTCCGGGTATATACCATCACCCAAATAGTATCCATGCTAGTAGTCATTCCCGTTTGCATGAATAGGCATTCAGTATCGTGCCAGAAATGTAACTGTCTAATAATGGTGACACTTGAAGGTATTAATATCGTTCATACACCCGGCTACACCAAAGAAAGCCGACCTAACCCAAAGTTGGTCCTTTTTGGTCACCACGTGCATGTTGACCTCGCCATGCGGTTGGACAGTTATACCAATGCCATTGACGACAATCCAAACTACCAATCATGTCTGATATCCAATGTTTTTCTAAATGCACCTCGTATATTTGTTGAAGGTCGTTCCAAGTGGGATTTCTCAAGTAACTCTTCCATATACCTAAAAATTAAAAAGTTTATATAGCCGTATTTTATTAGTATTGTACTTTAAAATAGAACTAAATGCATAAAAGTGAGTAAAAATGTACCGAAGCAGAAATGTTCCACGCTATCCTGTGTTGTTTTATCCCTCATCTTCAAATACTCGTTGTTGATGTCGTACGTGTTTCCGTAGGCGAGTATACGTAAAGCGGAAGTTACCTTTTGAATTGAGGTGAACCCTAGATATCCTCTCGAATCAATTCTTTGCTTAAAGTAGTCATACTTAGCTTCCAAATCATCATTAATGCGCAAAAATAACCTTTGGCTCATCCTAAACCGCCGCCTATAAGCATCGGGCCCGTGAACCGGTGTCAGATCAAAATAATCTTTCATCAAATGCTTGTTTTCGGCTTCACGGTCTCACAAGAAAAAGTGTGCCTCAAAATGGGGCATGGAGGAGAACGGCTAACGTGTTGCATGACTTGAATCGCGAGGGCACATGCACTCGTAACCATTTCTTCCTCCTCTGCGATTTTCTTGGGGTGAAAAAAATCTTCCGTAAATATAGGTGAACGAATCTTTGATGGTGAGCCCATTATTTTTTAAAAGAAAGTAGGATTAGAAGTATTATTTTTATAAGAAAGTGGGTATTTTGAGGTTTGGTTGAGTGTAAAATGTGAGGGTTTAGTGGATATATATAATGATTTTTTAGGAAAAAAGTATTTTTTAGTACATATGACCGTTCAACGGTCATATTTTTTGAAAACCACAACTTTCACCAGTTATGCTTTTCGCGAGGAAACAAAAAAACCAGCCCATAGCGCCGGCCGTAGCGGTGTGGCCGAGCGCTATGGGGCGCGATGGACCACTTCTACAACATATACCGCCCTATTACGGATGGTCTTATATTTACAGCCAGCCTTATTAATTGTATTTTAATGCTTAGCGAATTCAAGGAGAAACTGTTTAATGATCTAACTTAAAGTATCAGGTTAAACAATGGATCATTATATTTATAACCATACTCATATTATTATTTATGAAATCTCAGAAACCAACAAACAAGATATTTTGAGTATCTAACGTTTCTCTATACCGCATATCGTATGTGTGGTAATCCATAGATTGATATACACTTCTAACCTAGTCGTATAATGATTTTTTTGAAAACCACAACTTTCACCCCGTTATGCTTTTCGTGAGGAAACAAAAAAAACCAGCCCATAGCGCCGGCCGTAGCGGTGTGGCCAAGCGCTATGGGGCGCGATGGACCACTTCTCCAACATATACCGCCTTATTACGGATGGTCTTATATTTACAGCCAGCCTTATTAATTGTATTTTAATGCTTCGCGAATTCAAGGAGTAAAACTGTTTAATGATCTAACTTAAAATATCAGGTTAAACAATGGATCATTATATTTATAACCATAGTCATATTATTATTTATGAAATCTCAGAAACCAACAAACAAGATATTTTGAGTGCCGACCGTTTCTCTATGCCGCATATCGTATGTGTGGTAATCCATAGATTGATATACACTTCTAACCTAGTCGTATCCTCAACAAATTTATCCACACTTTCTGACAGATATCAATTTTATCAGCATCTGTGGCAATCCACAGATCGATATTCATGTGGTAACGAGTGTTATTTGTGATATCAAATAGACCAGAAAACTTTATATTTTATTCAATAATAAAGCTGCTTTATATAGCAGTAGAAGTACAACGGAAACGTGAAAAAGGTAAACAACCTAATAAACTTAACTTAAGACTCGGTACTTCCTATAGACCAGGAGGTACTTATTCAAAAAAACACATGCACAATAAGACTCCAACGACTAAATACCAAACTTTGAATTACTTTTAACACCCCATCTTAATTCAAAATAGTTAAACCAAGCCTTCCCCGTAAATATGCGAACTGGTATGTTCCAAGAGGATGCGTAAGAATATCAGCCACTTGCTCTTGTGACGAACACGGCTGTAACTCGATTTGCCTGCCTTTAACCAAATTGCGAATAAAATGATATTTTATGTCAATGTGTTTACTTCTCCCATGATACGCCTGATTCTTTGAGAGAAACACGGCCGACATATTATCACAGAAGATCCGAGTTGCCCCCTCTTGCTCATGACTTAATTCAAACAAAATTTTCCTCATCCAAGTAGCTTGACAAGCAGCTGACATTTCTGCAACGTATTCAGCTTCTGTAGTCGATTGAGCAACTATCTCTTGTTTCTTTGAACTCCATGCTACTGCTGCACTTCCAATTGAGAAGACATTTGCTGATGTGCTTTTTCGATCTTCTACGGAACTAGCCCAGTCGCTATCGGTATATCCGGTTAATACAACACGATCATTTTTCTCATACCACAGTCCAAAATTTATAGTTTCTGAGATGTACCTTAAGATTCTTTTTGCAGCTCCCATGTGAGAAACAGAAGGTTTTTGCATGTATCTTGAGACGACTCCCACTGCATATGCAATACCGGGTTGAGAATGCGTAAGATAAATCAGCCCACCAACTAAACTTCGGAACATATACTCGTCTGCTGCAGCTCCTCCATCTTCGGCTTGGAGTTTGTCATTCATTGGCGTTGTTACCGGCTTGCACTGCTCCATCCCATCGCCTTAACAAATCTCTTGCATACTTTTGTTGTGACACAAACGTTCCTTTCGATTGTTGGTTTACTTCCAACCAAAGAAAATAATTCAATATACCGGTATCGGTCATTTCAAACTCACTAATCATTTTCTGTTTGAACTCAGCCAATAACTTCTTCGAAGAACTAGTGTAAACTATGTCATCAACATATAAGCAATCTATAATAATTTCACCTGGTCCACCTTTTTTTACATATAACGTTGGTTCACTTTGGCTTCTCTTGTATCCATGTTGCACTAAATAACCATCGATTCTGTTGTACCAAGCCCTAGGGGCTTGTTTCAGCCCATAAAGTGTCTTGTGGAGCTTGAACACTAATGCTTCTTGACCTTCCTTTTCGAATCCAGGGGGTTGTGTTACATACACTTCCTCATTAAGCATCCCATTCAAAAACGCTGACTTGACATCGAATTGGTAAGCCGTCCACCCCTTTTGAGCAGCCAAAGCAAGGACGATTCTTATTGTTTCAAAACGTGCAACAGGTGAGAATGTCTCTTCGTAATCTATACCACTTTGTTGAGAATACCCTTTTGCAACAATACGGGCCTTGTGTTTCTGAACACTTCCATCTGCATTAAACTTAAGCTTAAATACCCATTTAAGACCAATGGCTTTCTTACCGGGTGGAAGATGGGTCAGCATCCAAGTCTTATGATGCTCGAGAGCTTCAATCTCCTCTTTCATAGCATTCTTCCTTTCGGTTATCTTGACGGCTTCTTGATGCGAACTTGGTTCAACTGTTGAAAGTGCAAACTGACATGCCTCATAATCAAGAATGGCTGGAGTATTATTGTATGTTGATTAATATCACCCACTCGATGTGCTGAATCACTCTCGTTTGAATCTGTTTCCACTGAGTTGGATTCAACACTAGTTTCTCCTTCATTCTGATTTGTTATGAGTGGATCAGTAGTATCATCACTTCCACTGGTTGGTGCAGAATCGGGCTGATCATCAGGACCATGACTGGAGTCGTCACTTTTGCTTGAAGAACTGCTTGAACTTCCACCAGAACCACCTATGATTCCACCAACTTCTTCATCAGCAAACACCATTCCTTTTACAAATGTGATACCTTCTTTGTTGTTGTCAATCTTTATTTCTTCATTCCACATTCCTTGTTCACAAAACACTACATCCCTGCTCGTTATAACTTGCTTCTTAACTGGATCAAACAATCGGTAGGCCTTCGAGTTGGGTGAATACCCAACAAAGATGCATTTTCGTGACTTAGCATCCAACTTCTTACGTACTTGAGACGGAACAAGAGCATAAGCGATACAACCAAAAACTTTTAAATGACTTACTCATGGTTTTTCTCCGTACCACATCTCATAAGGAGTTTTGCCAGAGATCGCTTTCGTAGGCGACAAAGATATGAGATTAACAGCCGTGGACACTTCTTCTCCCCAGAATTGATTCTGTAAACTCTTTGCCTGAAGCATACATCTTGCCATTACTACTACAGTGCGATTCTTTCTCTCCGCTAACCCGTTTTGCTCCGGTGTATACGGAGTCGTCAAATCACGATGTATACCATGTTCTGCACAGAAATCATTAAACAACCTTCCAATAAATTCGCCTCCTCGATCCGTTCGTAAGGCCTTGATCGGATATCCACTTTCCTTCTCAACCTTTATCTTGAACTTCTTAAACATTTCTAGACATTCAGACTTCTTATTTAAGAAATACACCCAACTCATTCGTGTATAATCATCAGTTAATAAGAAAAAAATACTAATTACCTCCCATTGATCTTGTTTGCATGGGACCAACTAAATCAGCATGAATTAGCTGGAGAGGACAGTTTGTTCGCCAAGTTCGAGTGGGAAACGGACGCCTAGTTTGCTTTCCAAAAATACACCCTTCACATTGTTTAATATTTCCTATTGGTGGAAGACCAGTCACCATGTTGTCTTTGTTGAGCTGGTGCAAAGCTTGTTCATGCAAGTGACCATATCTATTCTGCCATAGTGATGAGTCACTTTCATCCATAACTATTGCTGTATCAACTTTTCTTTCCAAGTCAAAAGGAAAAGTATTGTTTGCTGCCATGGGAACCATGCACACTACTTTTCCAGTTGCTTTATGAGTAATAGTACAAGCTTCATAATCAAATAGTACTCTGTATCCACCTTTCATTAGTTGGCCCACATGTAACGCCTCGTATTTCCGCACTTCCCTTACTTTTAGAAAATACGTGACGTATCACTAAATTTATTTATTTATTTATTTTTATTATCATTATTATTATTATTTATTTATTCTTTTTATAACAATAAGAAAATAATAATAATAATAATAATAATAATAATAATAATAATAATAATAATAATAACAATAATAATAATAAAGAAACTAATACAACATTTTTATGAGGCTCGTATTTGAAAACGGTATTGATACGTGACTTGGGCCGGTAAACAGACTTTAGGCCCAAAACCCACTAACTAAAACCCTAATAAAAACCCTACACACACACACCCTAACACACTACACAAAAGACCTGCCGCACCCCCTCCCTTCTCGTTTCATCTCCGGCGACCGGAGACGTTTTCCGACGTCACTCCGGTGACGGGCCTCCACCAATCTCCGGCAACCAAACACCACCTCTCCGTCTCCGGCCAGACACCCTCTCCACCTATCACCCTCACTCCCGAAACCCCTGCTCCGATGAAGGCCGGCCACCGCTGTGGTGGTGGCGGTGTACGACCTCGAGCCGCAGTGCAGAGAGAGAGAAAGAGAGAGGGGGGGGATTGAAGTGAGGGACTGGAAGGAGATGGGTGTTCTCCGTCGACGACGTCAGTGACGGTGGTAACCGCGTTTAGCGGCGGCAGCGACGGTGGTGGCCGCGTTTCTTGACAGCGACGGAGGCGGTGGCCGTGTTTTGTGTCGGGACAGTAGGATTCAGTCTCGTCCTAGTTTCAGTTTGGGTTCGCAGGTTCGCGTCGGCTCAGATTCAGGTATGAGTTTAGAGTTATTCCATTCAGTCTCCGTTCAGTTTTATTTCAAATCGGTTAATGGTTCGGTCACGAGTTCAAGACCAGTTCAGATCTGGTTCGAGTTCCGGGTCAGTTCAACAGTTACGGTTTTGGTCAACACGAATCTTTCGGTCGAGCCTCGGTTCTGTTCACGTTGGTTTCGGCTCAGTTTTCACTTTGGGTCAACTGGTCAGTCACGAGTTCGAGTCAAGGCCGGCCAACCCGGTCAACTGACGGGTTCACGACTTATCCGAGAATGGTACAATTTAAACAACGCTGATTGATTATTGTTTTATACATATTTGTATGAATATATGTATTTTTAACCGTCGGACCGATATAATCGTAAATAACATTTTGTGTTAGCGAAAATTCTCATATATATATATATATATATGGTGTACATTGTGGTTAGTCGTTGGGTTTTGATAATATATTGACAACGGGTGATGTCGGGATCGTCCCAAAACAGGGGAGACTATGCCCGTTTTTCGGCAAGATATATCTATCGTTTTTTTGTCAAATATATATATATACTTACCATATATCTGCTACGCTAATAAACATAGCGAAGCGTGTAAGAAGCCTACAAAATAAATAATAAAGTATTTTATTTTACGATAATTCTTTGATCTCTAATCACGCTAATACCTTATAATTGCGAGATACGACTCGGGACACTTCGATGTTCAAAATGTTACCTTGGTACCCCGTTCTTCGACTCCTCTATGGATTTCCAAAGGAACTTGCAAACTGTGAGCGTACTCGACCCCTTTTACATTTTAACGCGTTTTGGGGTGCAACATGTATCAATTAACCAACTCTATATTAAATGTATTCAAATTACCAAACGTATTACCAGGTATGCTTATGTGAGTTACACGTGTTACTTCAAACTTGTTTATACATGCCATCTGTTACGCTTATGGTGTTGTACGTCCTAGCTTCAATTTGTATGTCCCTGATATTGTTATACTTAGGATGTTATGTATGCTAGTTAAAGATTTCCATTATATGCTATTGATATGTGAAAATTTGTTATTATATATGCATGCGATTAAAGCTGAATATAACTTGCCATGTTGTAATTGAAACAATCTTTTATACTTATATTTATTTTCAAACTTGTATGTTCGCCAATACTTTTGTATTGATCTGCGCTTTTAATACATGTTGAAGGAACTATGATGATGCAAGGAATTTAATAGGATTGCCTAGAAATGCATTTAACTTTAAATACTTGTTGTATCATATCTCATTCCAAACATGTTGTATTTTGCTTCGAAACCTTGTAATAAATGTTATTAATGAATTGAATTTGTATTTCTTTTATATGTGACGTGATTCAATTCCGCATTATCTGATTTAAAACGACGTAAAATGTAATCATTAAACATTTGTCACAAATAGCGTTACGAAGCGTCTTGCAATCTAGTTTTCGTCTCACTCCGATGTTTCCGCCATCGGTTGGGGTGTGACAGATTGGTATCAGAGCCATAACTATAGGGAATTAGGTAGAATTGCCATGTTCGACCTAGTCTATAGTTTAAGTACTAAATTTCGACCATTCTTGATCCTTTTTGCGTAAAATGTTAATTCTTACTAATTGTTACCTCTTCTTTTATTTAAATATGCAACGTGTCTTTACTAAAATGCCTACACGATACACACACTTGATGATACTCTTATTCTACAATCAAAATAACTCATCAAAAAAGGGGTGATTCCCGCCATTGGTGACGAATTTCAAACCACTCTACATGTTATTTTGCGCGAAATCACCATCAAGTCAGGAGTGATATCCATATCTTGACCTGAGTTTCCATTTCATAATCTAGTGGATCTTTATTGACGATTCGAGATTATATCTTGATACGTTCAATAAACCGCAATTTGGGGACGAAATTGTCAAGCCAGGATTGACATCCACACCTTGATGACTGGTCCCGCTCTGTAATTTTCAATCTCGCCAAAGTTTCGTATTTTTTATCAAACTAGGGACATGTACTAACTGGAAGTGTAAAATACCGTTAATCGCTTGGCGACGAGAGTATTATACCTATTAGGCCAAATCATGTCTCCCTAATTCGAAAGGACTTACGAGTCACTTTGGAATAGTCGAAGTTTCTACACCCGAAACACCTCAACATTTTAACAAGCCTCTCTTTTACGCTATCTTAAATTTTATACAATATAAATTCGTATTCCTTCATTTTATTTCAATGTCACATTATACTAGAATCAAATTTATGCACAACAAACTTCTCATTTATACTAAATCTATTACACAATGATTCTATAGGTGCATACTAAACATTATATTTGATTTGGGATTACTGGAACATTTTATGTGATAAACTCGTTATAAAACCACACCTTGACATGTATAGCGCTTGTGTAGTTCTATAGGAGTAGCGCCCGTCCGTATTCTTGAGGTCATGTTAAGTAAACTATTTCATACTAAGTAAACTATCTTACACTATGTTTCAACAATATTGACTAGTCAACATTACGTACACGATGGTTTGACTTGTTTATTCACATGTTTAAGTGGTAGACTCGTCGTTAACTTTGATCAAGCCACACCTTAACATGTATAGCGCTTGTGTAGCGCTATAGGTGTGACGCCCGCCCGTATCCTTGAGGTCATGTTAAGTAAACTATTTTACACCCTCTTCGTTTTAACGATGATGGGTAGTCTACATTGTGGTACACGATGGTTTGACCTGTTCATCCACATACCAGTAATCCGTTAATCTTGGTTAACTAAAATATATCACGTGTATTGTACAAGAATGTGCATATACACACACATATACTCATACTCATACGGTATACGCTTTCATACTTAAATACAATTATACTTATATACTTGAGACTCTATATACGCTATCATTATCACTCGTAATACGCTAATAAACACTAATCAGGACACGGAACGTAACATGACATCGATTAGCGAAACAGACGTAATATGGTATAAACATGGTGGATACGCCGCTGGTACTTCATATATATAAGTGTTAATACCATATTACTAATGTTTCGTAAAACGTGCCATGAGAAATTTGGTGTTCCACTGCTATATTTAAGGACGAACTTTATTCACTCACCACCTATTTCTCGATTATACTCATACATACTTCGAAGTGCCATCTTTCTAAAGTCTTACTCTTGCATAAATTTCGGGACGAAATTTCCTAAAGTAGGGGAGACTGTAACACCTCGTATTTCCACACTTCCCTTACTTTTAGGAAATACGTGACGTATCACTAAATTAATTTATTTATTTTTATTATCATTATTATTATTATTTATTTATTATTTTTATAACAATAAGAAAATAATAATAATAATAATAATAATAATAATAATAATAATAAAAAAACTAATGCAACATTTTTATGAGGCTCGTATTTGAAAACGGTATTGATACGTGACTTGGGCCGGTAAACGGACTTTAGGCCCAAAACCCACTAAACCCTAATAAAAACACTAAAACACACACCCTAACACACTACAAAAAGACCTGCCACACCCCCTCCCCTCTCGTTTCATCTCCGGCGGCCGGAGACGTTTTCCGGCGTCACTCCGGCGACGGGCCTCCAGCGATCTCCGGCAACCAAACACCACCTCTCCGTCTCCGGCCAGACACCCTCTCCACCTATCACCCTCACTCCCGAAACCCCTGCTCCGATGAAGGTCGGCCACCGCTATGGTGGTGGCGGCGTACGGCGTCGAGCCGCAGTGCAGAGAGAGAGAAAAAGAGAGAGGGGGGAGAGATTGAAGTGAGGGACTGGAAGGAGATGGGTGTTCTTCGTCGACGACGTCAGCGACGGTGGTAGCCGCGTTTAGCGGCGGCAGCGACGGCGGTGGCCGCGTTTCTTGGTAGCAACGAGGCGGTGGCCGTGTTTTGCGTCGGGACAGTTGGATTCAGTTTCGTCCTAGTTTCAGTTTGGGTTCGCAGGTTCGCGTCGGCTCAGATTCAGGTATGAGTTTAGAGTTACTCCATTTAGTCTCCGTCAGTTTTATTTCAAATCGGGTAATGGTTCGGTCACGAGTTCAAGACCAGTTCAGATCTGGTTCGAGTTCCGGGTCAGTTCAACAGTTATGGTTTTGGTCAACACGAATCTTTCGGTCGAGCCTCGGTTCTGTTCACGTTGGTTTCGGCTCAGTTTTCACTTTGGGTCAACTGGTCAGTCACGAGTTCGAGTCAAGGCCGGCCAACCCGGTCAACTGACGGGTTCACGACTCATCCGAGAATGGTACAATTTAAACAACGCTGATTGATTATGGTTTTATACATATTTGTATGAATATATGTAGTTTTAACCGTCAGACCAATATAATCATAAATATTTACATTTTGTGTTAGCGAAAATTCTCATATATATATATATGGTGTACACTGTGATTAGTCGTTGGGTTTTGACAATATATTGACAACGGGTGATGTCGGGATCGTCCCAAAACAGGGGAGACTCCGCCCGTTTTTCATCAAGATATATCTATCATGTTTTCGTCATATATACATATATATATATATATATATATATATATATATATATATATCAACCATACTTCCTCGTTAAACTATATATATATATATACTTACCATATATCTCCTACGCTAATAAACGTAGCGAGGCGCGTTTGAAGCCTACCAAATAAATAATAAAGTATTTTATTTTACGATAATTCTTTGATCTCTAATCACTCTAATACCTTATAATTGCGAGATACGACTCAGGATACTTCGATGTTCAAAATGTTACCTTGGTGCCCCGTTCTTCGACTCCTCGACTCCTCTCGGGATTTCCAAAGGAACTTGCAAACTGTGAGCATACTCGACCCCTTTTTACATTTTAACGCGTTTTGGGGTGCAACATGTATCAATTAACCAAATTATATTAAATGTATTCAAATTACCAAACGTATTACCAGTTATGCTTATGTGAGTTAGACGTGTTAGTTCAAACTTGTTTATACATGCCATCCATTATGCTTATGTAGTTGTACGTCCTAGCTTCAACTTGTATGTCCCTGATATTGTATACTTAGGATGTTATGTATGCTAGTTAAAGATTTCTATTATATGCTATTGATATGTGAAAATTTGTTATTATATATACATGCGATTCAAGCTGAATATAACTTGCCATGTTGTAATTGAAACAATCTTGTATACTTATATTTATTTTCAAACTTGTATGCTCGCCAATACTTTTGTATTGATCTACACTTTTAATATATGTTGCAGGAACTATGATGATGCAAGGAATTTAATAGGATTGCCTAGAAATGCATTTAACTTTAAATACTTGTTGCATCATATCTCATTTCAAACATGTATTTTGCTTCGAAACCTTGTAATAACGTTTATTAATGAATTGAATTTGTATTTCTTTTATATGTGACGTGATTCAATTCCGCATTATCTGATTTAAAACGACGTAAAATGTAATCATTAAACACTTGTCACAAATAGCGTTATGAAGCCTCTTGCAATCTAGTTTTCGTCTCACTCCGGTGTTTCCGCCATCGGTTGGGGTGTGACACCACACTTAAAAGGTTGTATCCCAAATCAGGGGCATATTGCAAATCATGTAATGTCTTCGGTTGTCCATTACACATAACAAGCTTCACAACTCCTTTTCCTTCAACCTGAATGCCTTTGCCATTTACCATTTTTACATCAACTTTCTTCTAATCATCTAAATGCTTGAAAATTTTTCGGTGCCCATTCATGTGATTCGAACACCCACTATCAATAAACCACACTTTAGAATTGCCATCATCCTTACTTGCTGCCATAAACAACTTATCGCTATCATCTTCTTTGTCATAATGAGCCATGAATAGCCTACAATCATCTTCTTGGTCAACAGCAGCATTAGCTTGAGGTTCCAACCAACACTCAGATCTTACGTGACCAAACTGGTTACAATTATAACACTGAACCCCGCTTTTACCACGTGCACTGGATCTGCCCTATCCTCTACCACGACCACCACGTGAAAATGATCGTGCTCTTCCTCTAGCAAATGAGTTATCTCCCTCTTTCGCTTGAAACACTCGTTCTTCTTCGACATGCTCCACACTTCTATTAACCCTGCTTCATGTGATTGGAGAGAACCCATAAGCTGATCGAAAGTAAGAACAGCCAGATCTTTCAATTCCTCAATAGCTGTAACCACATGATCCCACTTGGTGGGCAAACTTCGCAGCACCTTCTCCACAACTTGCTGATCAGTGACATATTCCCCATATGCTCTCTTTTGATTCACTATACACATGACTCTTGACAGAAAATTAGCAATTACCTCATTGTCTTTTATTTGTAGAGTCTCAAACTCTCTCCGTAATCCTTGCAACTTCACCGTTTTGACTTTCGCATCACCTTGATACTCGGTCTGCAGAACATTCCATGCATGCTTGGTGGTTGTTGCGGCCGCGATGCGAGAAAAGATGCTGTCATGAACAGCTTGCTGAATAAGTGCTAGAGCACGTGCATCTTTCTTGTAGTTTTATCGCAATCTCGCATCATCATCATCTTCCTCCGAGAACCCTTTGGAAACCATTTCCCAAAGATCTTGTGACCTTAAAACCGTCTTAACCCTAATGCTCCAGAACTCATATCCCTCTCCATTGAACACAGGAAGGAGAGGTTGAGATTGACTGTAGTTTGCAGACGCCATAACTCTCTCACTCTATGTGATTGGTAAACACTCTCTCACAGATCTCGTAAGCTAGCTCTGATACCACAATGTTATTTGTGATATCAAATAGACCAGAAAACTTGATATTTTATTCAATAATAAAGCTGCTTTATATAGCAGTAGAAGTACAACGGAAACGTGAAAAAGGTAAACAACCTAACAAACTTAACTCAAGACTCGGTACTTCCTATAGACCAGGAGGTACTTATTCAAAAAACACATGCAAAATAAAACTCCAACGACTAAATACCAAACTTTGAATTACTTTTAACAACGAGCCCTTATTACGTAGAAAGTGAAATAAACACAATGGCTATAAATGTATGGCACAATTTTTCAATGAAGCAATCTACAATCTTTCGGTACAAACAAACCAATAGCTGCCTTATGGATCTATCCAATCCGCAAGACACTACACACTCATTCTTTCGACTTTTGCCATATTTCTAGTCCTCTATTGCTTATCGTTCTTCTATAAGACCACTACTATTCCACCTGTAGCAAGTGGTGCATGGCCTTTAATAGGCCACTTTGAAGTTTTCAGAGGTCCTGATCTTCCCCATGTAACCTTGGCATCCATGGCTGACAAACATGGACCCATCTTCACCATCCGGCTTGGCATTCGTAATATCTTGGTGGTGAGTAATTGGGAGATAGCTAAGGACATCATTACCACCCAAGATGTGATTGTTTCAGACCGTCCGAATTACATAGCCACAAAGATTTTGGGACATGACGGTGCTTCTTTTTCATTCACTCCTTATGGTCCATATTGGCGTGGAATACGTAAACTCATCTCCCAAGAATTAGTCTAATATTCAGCTCAAGAAGCTTAAGCATGTTCGATTGACTGAACTAAAATATGCCATTAACAACATGCACGAGCTTTGGATGGAGAAGAGAGATGGGCAAGGGAAAGTGTTGGTGGAAATGAAGAAATGGTTTGGGGAACTGATTATGAATATGATGCTTAAAGTGATCACTGGAAAATGCTACTCTAGAGGAGCGGACAGCAAAGACGAGGATGAGATGATGAGTTTCCGTGGAGTGATAAGGGAGCGGTTTCAATACTTGGGAAAGTTTTCTGTGGATGACGCTGTACCTTTTCTAGGTTGGTTGGATTTGGGGGGATATAAACAGAATATGAAAAGAGTAGCAACCAAATTCGATTCGATAATTGGGAAATGGTTAGAAGAGCATCGCCAGAAAAGATCTTCAGGAAATGCTACAGAGGTAAATGACTTCATGGATGTGATGATCCAAGTAGTAGAAGACGATGTTGTAGCAGGTTACGACGCTGATACCATCATTAAAGCCACATGTGAGGTGAGCTTCACTAGAAACCTTTGAGATTAATCCGAATGTTGTTATATTGAGTTTGTCTTTACCTACACTTTATAGTAATATCGTTTCTAATTAACATGTTTACAGTCTCTTTTTGCGGGTGGCGGAGATACTACCACTGTTGTGTTAACATGGACTCTCAAATTATTATTAAACAATCGCTACGCTCTTAAAAAAGCTCAGGAAGAACTAGACACGCAAGTAGGAAAAGATAGAGAAGAAAATGAATCAGATATAAAAAATCTAGTCTACCTCCAAGCTATAGTAAAAGAAACTTTGCGTCTAAATCCAACCTCATTCCTAAACACTCCAAGAGCCTTTACAAAAGATTGCACCATAGCTGGTTACCATGTCCCGAAAGTCACGTGGCTTATAATCAACACTTGGAAGCTCCATAGTGATCCAAAGATATGGTCGGACTCGTGCGAGTTTAGACCAGAGAGGTTTTTAACCCCAGAAAATAAGATCAGAGATGTAAAGGGGACGAATTTTGAGTTTATCCCTTTTGGAGTCGGAAGAAGTCATTGTCCTGGAATTAGTTTGGCAGGTCAAATGTTACATATGGTTTTAGCCACTTTGCTACAAAACTTTGAGATTTCAACTCCAAATGATGCACCAGTTGATATGAGCTCAACTGCTGGACTGACAAATGCAAAGGCGAGTCCGCTTGAAGTTCTAATTTCCCCCCGCTGGCACTTACCAATAGATGCATGAACATGTTACATGTGAGCCTTTATTAAGGGAATCTTGTATTTGGACTAAAATATGGTCACTTGTGTTAAAACTACGTACGTTGTGCCACTGCCGACTTGGGCATCCAACTTGTCGACTTTTCATATTTCTAATAAGTCCTTAAATATATATACATTGCAACTCTTGGAGTACTAAATAAGCCGATTACCATTTAATCGTTCATTGTCTTGAATTACTTAACCTTTTAAGTCATGAATAATCATAACCCGCATAACTTCAGGAGGTTATGTGACAAGTGGAAAAGAAAATGAAATGTGAGGGTTTATTACTCAATTATTATTTTTTATTTAATCTCTAAATTTATAAAATTAAAAAACTAATAACATTTCATTAAATTTTTATAAAACATTACAATAACTATAAAAAACACTCTAAAACTCAAAGTCCACATTTTTTTCGATAATCGCCTTTCGTTTTAGAGCCATTTCCAATGCCTTTCTAGTTAGGTTATCACGCGGCTTCCATTAAAACTCAATGTCTCTCTCAATTGTCTATCCCTTATAAGCTTGACCACTTCTCGTTTCTCTTGCATACGTTGAGCCCCGAGGTTGCGTTTGTCTTGAACGCGTTGGTTCATCTCGGAAAATGCTTGACTCAAGTCGGATCCCTCTTACGATGACTCCAGTCATGTTGATTTTGCACTGCTTCTTCTACCGGATGGTCGTGGTATCTCCGCCTCATTCTCATCCGCCTGTTCTTCCCCCGGAAGTAACATAATAACATCGTTTAAGTCGATGTTTTGAGCATCGGACGTTGGTGTTTTGGGTTTAGCCGACTTGGAGGTTTTAGAATTTTTTGTCGGTCTTCTATTTCCCGACCTAGTGGAAGAAGTTCCTACCGTCGTAGGTACGTTGTCCCATTTAGAGCTATTACAAGAAGCTTCCGAACCCTCAAGTACGGAAAATTCCTTATGCCGCCTTGATATTCTATTAAATCCAACTGCATCATATCCTCCTGGTTCTTACAGCTTTTACAACCGTTTCTTTGACGTTGATAAATCGACTGAAGTCTTGTGCATTTGTTGTTTATATTGATCCACTTTCCTGATATTGAATCTGGTTGCCGGTAATTGACCCCCTGTCGACAAGATTAAAAAAGAGTGCACAGATACGTTTCCAAAACATAACTTTATTTTGGTTGTTTGCTACAAAAAGAAAATGATAAAAAATATGTACAATTTTAACAAACAAATTATAAGTACAAATTAAAAAATAAAAAAGTCTATAAAAAATCTTACAAATATAGGATCCTCCGATACGTAAACCCAAACTCTGGCTAAGTCGTACTCCTCTTCATCATCCCATACTTGCATGCGTTTTCGACTGGTTTCAGTTGTTTCTTTCTTTTTATGTGACGCCCATTTGTTCCGTTTAGTTCGGTGGTTTCTCTGTTTGTGTCTCTGGCTTCGCATCCGCTTATGTCCCTGTCTGTGTCTCCGGTACAAAGTCGGGCTCGCTTCGTGACGAGACGAAACCTTGTGATGAGCCGTAACCTCCCATGTTGACGTTCAGATTCCAACCGTATTGATTTCGGTCCCATGTGAGGGTTTGGTTCAAAAAGTGCATTAAACCGGTTTGGTTGTGATTATACTCGACAAACCCGGTTCCATAGGTGTTTGGTCGGTTGGGAAGCGTTTGTTTGGTTTGGGTCGCCGCTGGATCGAGAAGGAACGAAACCCGGGTTATAGGTGATGTATGGGTCTAGGAATGTGATTTATATGTGTCTAATGTCCAATCTTATGCATATTTGATTGTTTACATGTGTGGAATTGGGTAACTATGAGAAAATGATGTTTATCCACACTTTCTATAGACATCGGTAGTAAACAAAACTGACCTATCAACATTTTCTGCATCTATGGCAATCCATAGATCGATATCCACGTAGTCACGAGTCCATATTACGTAGAAAGTGAAATAAACTCAATGACTATAAGTATATAGCATAATTAGTCAATTAAGCTGCATTCTACAATCTTTCGGGACAAACAAACCAATAGTTCTCTTATGCATCTTTCCCATATGCAAAACTTTTGCCCTGATCAGTGGCGGATGCATGTGTTGGCTATGGTAGGCCTATGCCCACCGTACCACAGCCCAAATTCATCTTCTTGTTTTTTTTTTTTTACTTTGGTCGTTTAATCCTTTAGGAAATATAAACTTATCCAAACCTAGTGTAATACTCATTTAAAATTTTACCCATAATGGACCCATATTAACAACGTTGACTTTTTTGTTGGAGTTTGGTAATTCTTTTCTTTGGACTTTGGGTCGGTACCCCATTCTTTTTAAAGAGGCATAGCATTTAGCAATTTTTATAAGAATTTGGAAAACGGATCAATAAATTTTTTTAATGTGAATATCTACCGGTTTATCTCATCTCATTATAGAATGCAAATCGAATTTTAAGGTTCTATCTTATATTTAAATACCGAGTAAATTACACTTTATGTCCTTTATGTATTACCAGAATTATGAAACATGCTCTTTAAAAAAAAACAATTTCAGATTATGTCCAAAATTAACATGTTATGTAATACTTTATGTCCTTTTAAGCAAACTGAGTTAATTATATCAGTTAAGTTGAATTATACCCAGGGGCAAAAATGGTATTTCAAAATTAAATGCTTTAGATCCTCTTTTAATACCCTTTGCATGGTTGCGTCTTCTTCCCCAAAAATTAGGATATTATTACATTAGCAGCTAAATCCCTTTACATGCTCTCTCTCTCTCTCTCTCTCTCTCTACCACCTCTCTCTCACACACGCACATACCTCTTTCTCTAACACCACTGTTACAATTCATGTCCAGTCAACAAATGGAAGTCACGTGTGCTTGGAATTTAGTAAACTGTATTAGACCTTTTATTTCATATGCATACATTGCTTTAGACACTTAACATGACCATGTACCACAAAAACAAGGTTGAGGATGACCATGGTGATGTTGGATCGGTCGTTAGGGCATCAGGGAGGCGATAGGATTTCGGTAGCGGTGTGGTGGTGTCCGGCGAGGGTGGGGGCAACAGGTGGAGATAGTGACGGTGGTGATGGTGGAACCCTGGTAAGATGTGATCTCCCTTTTTCTTTCTCATGTTTTTTTGGCGATAAACATCTCTGGGCGAAGTGATTTTTTTCTTTCAGATCCGATCAGATTCCGTCGTCACTACTAGCTCTTCAATTTCAGCAATCTATGGTTTAAAGGGTTGGGATTCAAGTCAAAGGGGAACTATTGTTGAAGTTTGATATATTACAGATCCATATCAATACATAAGGAATCTGATCTATCCCTCTATTTGCTCGTTTCAACCGGAGTTTGTTGCTTTAAGTGGTGGGGATTGTTTCAGATCTTATAAAAGAGAGAGAGAGAGAGAGAGAGGAGGTTATAAAAGGGTTTTTGAGAGGATGGTATGTGAATGATCTATTTTGCCCTTGTCTAGTTTAAAGATAACTGAGTAAAGTAGCTAGATTTAGATCAAAGGACATAAAGTGTTACATAACATTATATTTTTGGACATAATTTGAAATTGTTTATTTAAAGGGCACGTTTTAGAATTTTAGTAATACATAAAGGACACAAAGTGTAATTTACTCTTTAAATACTTAATATATTATGTTAATTTACCAATAATTTTTTTGTTTGACTCATTTTTAGTTGATTCGTATTGTGCCCACCCTATAAAAAAGTTCTTTATTCGCCACTGGGATTGTAGTCCTTTACTACATGATCATTTTTCTACAAAACCACTGCTACTCCTCCTGAAGCAAGTGGTGCATGGCCTATGATAGGACACTTCAAAGTTTTTAATGGTCCTGATCTTCCACATGTAACGTTGTCCTCCATGGCTGACCGATATGGACCCATCTTCACTGTACGACTTGGCATTCGTAAGATCTTGGTGGTGAGTAATTGGGAGATAGTTAAGGATATCTTTACCACCCATGATGTGATTGTTTCAGACAGTCCGAATTACATAGCCGCAAAGATTTTGGGACATAATGGCGCTTCTTTTTCATTCACACCATATGGTTCGTATTGGCGTGGAATACGTAAAATCATCTCCCAACAGTTGTTGTCTAATAGTCGGCTCAACAAGCTTAAGCATGTTCACGTGTTTGAACTAGAAAAGTCAATTAAAAACATGCAAGAGCTTTGGAGGGAGAACAAAGATGGGCAAGGGAAATTGTTGGTGGAAATGAAGAAATGGTTTGGGGAATTGAATATGAATAGAATGCTTAAAGTGGTAGCTGGAAAACTGTACACCGGAGGCGAGAGTAAAGATCAGGAGGAGATGACGAGTTGTGGTGAAGTGATAAGGGAGTGGTTTCGGTACCTGGGTCTGTTTTTGGTGGCTGATGCTCTTCCTTTTCTAGGTCAGTTGGATTTAAGTGGTTATAAAAAGAAAATGAAACGAGTTACAAGGGAACTCGATTCCATGCTTGGAAAATGGCTAGAAGAGCATCGTCGAAAAAGATCTTCCGACAAGGCTACAGAAGGAAAAGACTTCATTGATGTGATGACCAAGACTCTAGAAGACGACGAAGTAGCGGGTTTCAATACTGATACCATCATTAAAGCCACTTGTGAGGTTAGTCCACTACAAAACTTTGGGATCTATCCCAATGTGGTTGTCCTAGTTTTGTCTAGGCACGCAACTATTTACATTTAAAAGATTTCAATCAACCAGTGCTTAACACGTGTCTTACGGCATAAGGGTGTGCCACATGGATGGTTTTGTTTGGCTAAACATTATGTTAGTAAAAAACAAGAACTTTTATGAAACTTTTGTAAGAACAAAAAAAAAAGTTAAGGTCATTTTGTCAAACTAGTATGCAACAAAATTCATATGTCAAATGATTGTTTTGTTGATTTTCCCATTTGTGATTCACTAGACAAACAAATCACGAATTTATTGCAAAGTTCATGGGCTTTAGTTTAGCTTGTGAAAATTGATGCCATATTCGCGTTCATGTTTCAGGTTAGTGTGGGGTTCATAGCCAACTTGCCACCGATGTGACCCTTTTAACATCCTTAGGTTAGGCTTTGTTGATTATATATATTTATTTATATGTATATCAATTCTAACTAACATGTTTTCAGTCTCTTATGGCGGGTGTTGCGAATACAACCACTGTGATGCTAACGTGGACACTTTCATTACTACTAAACAATAGCTATGCTTTCAGAAAGGCACAAGAAGAACTTGACACCCAAGTGGGAAAAAATAGACAAGTAAATGAAACAGATATAAAAAAAACTTTGCGACTATACCCAGCCACGTTCCTAAATGCTCCAAGAGCCTTTACGAAAGATTGCACCATAGCTGGCTACCATGTCCCCAAAGGCACGTGGCTAATAATCAATACGTGGAAGCTTCACCGTGATCCAAAGATATGGCCTGACCCATACGAGTTTAGACCAGAGAGGTTCCTATCCACAAACCATATGGGCTTAGATGTAAAGGGGACAAACTTTGAGTTAGTTCCTTTTGGAGCCAGGAGAAGGCGCTGCCCCGGAATTGGTTTGGCAAGTTAAATATTACATATGGTTTTAGCCACCTTGCTACAAAACTTTGATTTGTCAACTCCAAATGATGCACCTGTTGATATGAGTGCAATGCTGGACTAACAAATGCCAAGGCAACTTTGCTTGAATTACTCGTTTCCTCACGCTTGAATGCAACTATATAATTCCTAAATATGTGCAAATATATAAATAAAGTCTTGAATTTGGTGTAAAATATTGAGCCTTATTGTATTGTATTGTTTTGTACTTGTTTTAAAACTACATACGGAAATCATGATGTATTTTTTGTAAACGACAGATTAAATGTAATTATCAATTATGCAAGTTCAACACTTTGCTACGTAATGTTGAGCTACCAGAAGCCAATGACGCACAATATCTCATGACCACAATGGATGGGATAATATATGATGAAACTTTTTCACATCTTTCTCGAATATTTATTTACCAATTGACATCATTATTTTTTAATGCAACTACTTCTACAATGTTAGTAAGCTACAAGTTTTAAGATGACAAAATATTTATACGACACACACATACATACAAGTATTACTAGTAGTCTATGTAATTGTTGATGAAGACCGAGAAGTTGGAACCTACACGTTACAAGTTTTTTTTCTTTTCATTCGTTGTGTTTTGAACTTTTAAGTTTGTATTTACTTTCGATTTGCTTAGAAAGATCCTACCTTCTGTCAAAAGCTAGTGCCGGGTTTTTCTGCTTTCATTGTATATTTCAAATAATAGTATGAGAAATTGTGTGTTAAGTCTGACTGGCAAACTAATTATTCACGCAATAACTAATCTTGAAGAGTGGAAGGAGTCGAATATGGATCATGGTTTTTGTCTGCGTCATGTTAGATGTAAGTTCATGAAGGGTTTCAACATACATTGTGAGCGCTAGAGAAAGTAATAGAACTGTATAAAAGACAAATGAAAGTCATCAACTAAGACGCTAGAGAGTATTTGAAAAATATTGAGAAAAAAGCCAATGGACACTTGTCCATGATAGAACCCATTGTTGGTGGATTAACCTAACGATAAATAGTTAGTAGTGTTTTTACAATGCGTTGTGGAGATCCACACTACTATCGATAAAAGCTTGTATTGACTATATGTTCCATAAAGACGTGCTACATGTGTTTTCGCGGGGTTTCCATATGGCAACAAGAGGATGTCAGCATATCTACATGGCTCAATCTATTCACACAAGCCCTGTATAGGTCTAGGCGATGCACCTAGGTCGGAATATGAATCTAGATTTGCCTGTTACGGCTATTGATGATGATGTGGTGCTCGAGGTGGTGGGAGCGGTATGACAGGTATCCCTCTCTCCCTCTCTCTCGTCTATCCTGCGCCTCCCGAACTAACCAACCTATCAAATACATAAGCCTGTCACCCTCGGCTCGTAACTACGGATATACTGCAGCTCCCGGGGCATGACCTGGAATAACGTGCTGAGGAAACTAGGCGGCCTAGGAGGTGGTGGTTGTTGTGGCATCGATGGCTCGTCTAAATCTACCGAAGGGTCCTGCACGACTGTTGTCTCATCTGCCAAAGATAGACCAGATTGAAATGCTCCGGTACGGCCTCTAGAACCTATACCTGACCTTCGCATTTTTAAACCCCTCGCTAATGAGGTCGAATCTCTTAACGAGCTTCATCCCCCGCAACGCCAAAAACCCATCCGCGTCAATGGTATGGTCGGCCGTAAGTGTGGGTCCGCCTCCAGTAAATTACCAACGAACAGGCACTGACCTCATCGGTGATGAGTAGAGGTGAATTACCATTTTACCCCTGAGTTTCCCCTCGTCTAGGCCTAATTCAGGGGCGAAAATGGTAATTAACCATTCTGCTCAAATGGTTAATTACCATTTTACCCCAGAATTAGGCCTAGACGAGGGGCAACTCAGAATGGTTAATTACCAGTTTGCCCCTGAATTAGGCCTAGACGAGGGGCAACTCAGGGGTAAAATGGTAATTCACCATTTCCCTTTTTAAATACAAAAGGTTTAAACAATTTAAATTTGCCGCTCAAAGTATATGTTGCGTATAGACCTAGACAGGGTGGGCGTCTAGGCTTTCTAAATTAAAATTATATCCCTGAATTAGGCCTAGACTGGGGGCTACTCAGGGGTAAAATGGTCTTTTTGACAACTATAGACGGCTAGTCTAGGCCTGTACGAGTCGTATATTTTATATTTTTTATCTTTTTGTTTTATGTAAAAATCATATTAATTATACAAAAAATCATAATAATTATACAAAAAGTCATATTAACTATACAAAATTCATATTAATAATAACAAAAAATCATATTAATTATACAAAAATCATTCTTCTGATTCACTGTCGATGAAATGAATACTCGGATTTGGATTTATTGGCGGATTCATTATTGATGCATATCATTCTAAACAGGGCGTGTAAATATATTATCATTGTTCTGCAACGGATCTTCGGTGCGTCAACCATAGCGATTTTATTGTCGGCATTGGATATTGGCCTACCCGCTTAATATATATGAAGTGGTTATCGTTAACATGTGCAAGCGTTATCAAATGTGGTTGTCGATTAGTCGGAGGACTCAATATTGGGAAGAAAATTGAACTCCCATCGATGCTTAACAGGTGCACGTGATACCGTACCTTTGTGCAATAAGAAGTATTGCGTGGGGGGATTCTATCTAGTCACTGGAGGACAACGTTCCACTGAATCCTAAATTAGGCCCTCACGATTCGTATTAAAATATCCTTCGTCCCATGCTTCAAATATTGGCAACCAGATCGATGCGTTCTGATCCATCTCTTGTACATGGTCTTTTCGAATGTGCCCCAATAAACGTTCTCCCATAACCAAGCCCATAGCCACAGACCAAAACCCACAATGACCATCCGGACTCACATCTTGTATGCACGAGATGTGCGGATGAAACGTTGTCGAAAGGACAAACTTAAATTGTTTGATAATTGACACATTCTCGTCGCCCACTATTACGAAAACCGTTATCATCTCGTATCTCTTTTTAGAACTCGTTGAACGGCTTTGGTCCGCTTTGGGTTTTCGAGACTTTATGGCCGGCTGTTGAGAGGCCTGTGACGGAACATACGAGCTGTGGCGGGGGGCATCGTATTTACTTTGTTGGGAACCTTCAAAGCACGTGTTTGCAACACCGAAGGAGCTTCTCCTTAATTCTTCGTCTCTAGGGAGGCCTCGTCAAACCTTTGTTGTACTTGCATTGTTGATGGCCGTCCACGAGTATTTTGTTGGACAATCGGTGGTTTCTTGGTTGATTTTTTTTTAGTCAACACCGCTTTAATATTTGACAAAAAGCTTTTTTTCTGAGTAGGGGAGTGTGATCTAATTGCTGTCTAACAATATTGAGCTCTTCTAACATGTCAACGTCATCATCTATCAATTTACATGGTTGAAAGTTAAGCTTCCGCCAGAAGACGTCTACGTCTTCGCGTTGAATCGGATGCTCTACACGGTTAAAACAATGCACTGTTTAAGCCACATGATTAACGGACATATCACACAAGTGTTGTATGTTTAACAATTATTATCTGCACGTATATACTTTTCCAGCCTACAAGCACACGACAACCCACAGTTGTACCACATCTAGCAACCACATGATGAAGGAAAGCGCTACAACAAGTCTAGTTTCCTAAGTAGCTCTCCACTCAACAAATCAAGTGATGTATGGAAACTTTTCCACGTAGGTGGTCAAACAGCAGGTTACTCTGGTGGCTCATTCTTTTTTCGATGCTTTCTTGAAAACTCCTCCTTGTCTCACCGTATTGTGTTTCAACTATATCTTGGACATAACCAACTATACGGTCCAGCGAGCTCTTATCTTGAACGTATCTCTATTAGTTGGCGTGTTAACTCTCAACCTTGTTTGGCGTACACTGACCGAAGTTGCGACTCTGATCAGTCCATGGAAAGACAAACGTTTCCTTGTAATCTTTCAGCCGGTTATCATATGTGTACTTAAAGACGCCTAAAAAGTAAAAGTAATTTATTAAATGTACATAGGTGAGTCATATGTTACTTAAAAACTTACTTGAACGTTTGCACTCCACAAGTCGCATTTGCAGGTTGGACAAGTGGTACTCGTATATGGGTATTAATGGAGACTCACACAACGTCCCCCAGAATGATAGAAATTTTTGCCAATCTTCTTCTGTGAAGGCGCTCTTGCAGTGCTTACAAATATTCTGTTGTGTGTCAAACCTACAAAGATACCGAGAGGCGTTTGGAAATACTTTAGCACATGCGTTCATTAGGCCAGGTCTCTATCTGTTACAATCACACGTGGCTCCATACATTCATCCAACATTGACCTGATCCTCTCAAGCAACCATAAAAGTTACCACTACGTTCGTTATAGATAACAACATGCGCGATACAAAACGAATAGCTGGTAGGCATCATACCAACAATCTGGACAAATGACATGTTGTATACGTTTGTTTTCTACGTGGAATTCATCAGTAAAACATGCGGGAATGTGCACCACATATCACTCGAGTAGGGATGAACAAAGAAGATCTCTGTTATGACCTCTGTTCCGGGTTCCTCCCGTGTCTCGTAAATAAATTCGTTTTTAATCAGGATGTTTTCTAGTGATTGCATGGGAGTCAATCCGTCTCTTTGTTTGGCCCTAATCTTCTGTACTACGTTTTGTACGTCTTTCTGAACATGGAACATGTCGGGATCCTGCTTCCTTATCATTTGAAAAATTTTGCATGGCTCGATGTTTGGAGTTGTCAGCTGCTCGATCAGTCTGTATTCATTCGGAGTAAACCTTTGCACAAACGCGTGGGTCGATAGGTCCTCACAAAGTTCATGGTTATGTTCAGTCTTTCCCCTTTTATCCCCAAGGTTTCATACGAATGGTATCTCACCGCCACCAGATAAATCAATGGGCAACCCGTTTTTTTTCTTTCGGCTTTTCTAACCTTTGCTGTAGTATGGTGCTCACCACCACGGTCACATTCAAGCCATACCCTCCCTATCCTTCCCCCAATTTCCTTTGATCGTCGGGTCACAATAACAAAACCATCTGCTTTTGCCGTTTCCTGTGCCCAGTTCTTTAGTTCATCTAGAGAGTTGAAAACCTTTAACATCGATAGGGTTTGGTTAGATTTTATATTTATTAATCTGTCTAATGTAACTAAATAAATTTGATACCATCTTTGTGAGGTACGGATTGCCTGGGTTGGGGGTGCTTCACCACCATATCCTCCACCGTCTGGATAGTTTTGTTGAGCGTACAAAGACTGTAATGCATTATAACTTGCGTAAGAATTGCTCAAGAAATGAATTGCTGATGACCACTGTCTCCTTCGTATCCATCCGGATAGTGTTGTTGCACGGAAGAATATTCACACCCGTGTCCACAATCCGGATACCCTTGTTGTGTCGGGTAACATGGTTCATCAACATGGTATGAGTCATCTACAGGGGGATACGTGTTCAAATCTAGAAACGGTCTGTTTGATTTCCTTGTACACTAGACACAACCTCCTCTTTCTCGTTAGAACCGGGAACGCTAGTATCCCCCTGAAATGGTATAATCATTAGTAAATAATTAAAACAACAAATAATTTAAGCTAATAACTGTTACCGAAACGACTTCGGGCACCCATGACTCGCCAGAATACGGCCCAAAGATATAGTTTTCATCCCAGTATGATGACATTTCACTACCTTTGAATGATATCAAATAGAAGGCAAAGAAGAAGCAAAGAACGTCAATTTTTTTTTTTTTTAGGTTGAAGAATGCTCTGCATGTTCCTATTTCAGCTATTTGAATTCCAATATATATCCCCCGTCTAGGCCTATATCCATCGTATTACTTTACCTATATATGCCTCGTATGTCACACCCCGACCCGCAGCGGAAAAGGTGATCGGGGCATGATTGGGTTATCATCAAAGCTCATGACATTTATTATAACGTTTCATATTTATTAATACAATTTAAAGGGAAACATACAATCATAATTACATCATGTCCTACACATCATTCTAGACTTCATTGATTTCTTCTAAGGCATTTCCTAAGTTTCCTTGCTTCATCCTGTTCACCTGTATCATGTGTAAAAATGGTTTTTGGATCAACAAAAAGTTGGCGAGTGAATCCTATGAAAAACATTTGAACAAGTTTATTTAATTGATTATAAATTAAAGTGCACAACCACATATGACTAAATATAGATGTAAACTTATTCACAAAACACTTAATCATTAGATAATGCACATACATACAATAATGGATTGTTTTGAGGCACGTGTTGCTCAACTCGTCTCCCACGAGGAACTGATGGGCCTAATGAATGATTTGCATATAACTTGACAATATGAAATACATAACTACGAACAATATATACATTCTAAGTTTAGATCACAATATGGTAAGGCACAAGTTTAAATAAACGAGTTAATTTTTGTGACACATGACACACCCCAAAACGTGTAATTAAAAAGGGGAGTTGTAAGATTCACTCACATTGGGTGCGTTCGGTTGATGATGTTGAATACGCACGAAGTTGGATTTAACCACGAGTGAAACTAACCTAGATAATAACATAATGGTTTGGTAAGTTAGCGGATTTTATTAATCAATTTTAGTAGGATGATTGGATATATTTTTGTGAGTTTAAGGCTATTTTCTAACCTTAAAAATGTTATTTTTAAGTATTTTTAATTGATTTTTAAATAAAATAAATAAATAAAAATAATAAAAAATGTTGACTTTTTGCGACCGTTGACCGTTGACCGTTGACTTGTTGACTTGTTGACCGGTCAGACTGTGTAATTGTGTGCGCCGGGTGAGGCTCGAACCCGAGACCTTTCGTTCGTGTGCGCGCAGCTCTACCAACTTAGCTACGTGTCTAACCTGAAATATTTCTGTTTTTAATTATATTTATATACTAATTGAATTAAACCGAAAATCATTTATTTCAAAAACGATTTAAATGACTCGCTCGGTGCTCTCCACAGGTCTCGAACCCGGGACCTGTGGTTTGGGTTAACACACAGTCCACCGCTGGACTGTGTGTCTAACTTGTTATATAATCTGATTTTTATTATACTTATATACAAACTACATTATTTCATTTCTGTCTTATATAAAAAGTTTGATAATTGTCCGGACCGGTGCGGTAGTCTGGACTCGAACTCGTGACGTGTGGTTAAACGTTCACACAGTCCACCACTGGACTGTGTGTCTATCTTGGTTATTATTCCGGTTTTTATTAAACTTAACATCTATTGCAGTGAATCCGGTTCGGTTAAAAAAAAGAACATTTTTATTAAGGCGAGTGTGCGTGGGACAAGAATCGAACTCGGGACGTAAGCGTGTTTTATTTGCACACAGTCCACCGCTGGACTGTGTGTCTAACCCGAGATATATCTTGATTTTAATTAAACATATACAATACTGAAACTTCGCCTTCTTCGTTAGACTTAACCAGAAACGGAGTCTGACTGGTTCGACGACTTAATCATGTTCTTTAGTGTGTTGTGAGTAATTACGTGTGAGATAAATAAAAAGAATGAGAGATTAAGTGTTAGATATACCGAACAGTGGCTCCTCTGTTTCACCGGCGAAACTCCGATGACAGCAGATGATTCCGGCGACGTGTGTCTTGCGGCAGAGGGTCTTCAACGAGCTTGAGATGAATGTGGGTGGCTTCGGTATGAGCTCTGGGGTTTCAGTAAGGCACAGAGGTGAAAGGTTCGGTTTTCCGGCGAGTTGTAGAAGTTTTCCGGCGAGTGGAATTACGCCGGGAAAAAGTGTGATTGTGAGCGAAAAAGCTAACCGAGGTTAGAGGGGGTATTTATAGGGCAGAACATTGACGAATTTAGTCCGATTTCCGTCTTGATTCGTCAGTTAATGAGTTTTCCGGCGGTTATGACTTGCGTCGCGGGTTCAGACATCGGTTATAACCGATGTAGTAGTTAAGGCTTCGGTTAAAACTGAAGAAACCGTCCAATCTTGGCGAGATCGTTGGGATTTCCGACGACTGCGATTAGGCGCGTCGGTTTTGAAATTGAGATTCATGTTGTGTATTAATTGTATCTAATAATGAACAAGAAACACAAGTGGCGCAGTGGTTGGATGGTTGGAAGTTAAGTCTTTGCTGAATCCGGTTGACCCGGGTTCGAAACCCGGCTACGCCCTTTTATTTTTATTTCATTATTTTGAATACTTTTCAAATATAACTTATATATTTCAATATACTTATTAATTATGTATCGTTTAAAATTAAATTGGGCATTAAATACGCAACGAAATTTTTAACTGATTGTTCGGTTAATAAACGGAGCGGGTTTGGTAAATCCGGTTTTTGACGGATGTTACAGTATCCCCTGCTTTTTTAGAAATTTCGTCCCGAAATTTAAGTAGTGACATATTTGACTAAAGTGATGGTGTTTAGTTTGACAGTTACGTACTTAGAAAAAGAGTAAGAGTTTAAATTTTTGTTTGAGGCGGTAACGTTCCTTGTAAGGGTTGAGTACCCTGCTACAGGAATCGCTTTTTGTTGCCTACGGTAAAAATATTGATAAGCAGAGTTGATTCATTAAGTATGATTTCATGCGTAAGAGTTTTGATATGTTTGGAAAGATAGGGTTATATCCTAAAACAAAATTTCTAATACTACAACCTACATGGAACTTCTCATAACCGTCTAACAATGCCTCTGATCCTTTGACAAGAATACTTATATATAGGAAGTACCAGCGGCGTATCCACCATATTCTTGTCAAATTTTCATTGGTTTTATCAGTAAGTTATGATTGGTTCTATGATATGACTCTAGAACATAAATAAACGCCACAACCAATGTACCAAGAAATTACTAAATCCTACATAGAACTTCTCATAACCGCCTGACAATGCCTCTGATCCTTTGACAAGAATACTTATATATAGGAAGTACCAGCGGCGTATCCACCATATTCTTGTCAAATTTTCATTGGTTTTATCAGTAAGTTATGATTGGTTCTATGATGTAACTCTAGAACATAAATAAACACAACAACCAATATCTGAGACCAAATTCTGATAGCATACATGTTTGAATGGTGACAGTTCCTCTCTCGTTTGTTATGATGGAAAGGTTAGTTTATGTAGAAATAGAACACAATCCAATTTCTTTAAATGGCGAGATGATATGAATGTTAAATCAGTGAATGTAACACAAATTTCAACCAAAACAATACTAAATCCTACATGGAACTTCTCATAACCGCCTGATAATGCCTCTGATCCTTTGGCAAGAATACTTATATATAGGAAGTACCAGCGGCGTATCCACCATATTCTCGTCAAATTTTCATTGGTTTTATCAGTAAATTATGATTAGTCCTATGTGACTCTAAAACATAAACAACACAACAATTACAGCTTGAGTCTAAATTCTGATAGTATACATGTTTGAATGATGACAGTACCTCTCTCGTTTGTTATGATGGAGAGGTTAGTCTATAGAAAAATGGAACAGAATCCAATTTCTTTAAATAATGAGATGATATGAATGCTAAATCAGGGAGTATAACACAAACTTCAACCAAAACAATACTAAATCCTACATGGAACTTCTCATAACCGCCTGATAATGCCTCTGATCCTTTGGCAAGAATACTTATATATAGGAAGTACCAGCAGCGTATCCACCATATTCTTGTCAAATTTTCATTGGTTTTATCCGCAAGTTATGATTAGTTCTATGTGACTCTACAACAACACAACAACCAAAACTTGAGTCTTAATTCTGATAGTATCCATGTTTGAATGATGACAATACCTCTCTCGTTTGTTGTGATGGAGAGGTTAGTCATTGTGGAAGTGAGACATAGCTCAACTTCTTTAAATGATGAAATTGAAATACGCTGAAATGTATGATGAACAAACTTTGCCCAAAACATACTAAATCCTACATGGAACCTCTCATAACCGCCTGATAATGCCTTTGATCCTTTGACAAGAATACTTATATATAGGAAGTACCAGCGGCGTATCCACCATATTCTTGTCAAATTTTCATTGACTTTATCCGCAAGTTATGATTAGTTCTATGTGACTCTAAAACAACCACAACTACCAAAACTTGAGTCTTAATTCTGATAGTATCCATGTTTGAATGATGACAATACCTCTCTCGTTTGTTGTGATGGAGAGGTTAGTCTATGTAGAAATGGAATACAATCCAATTTCTTTAAATGATAAGATGCCATAAATGCTAAATCAGTAAGTACAAAACAAACTTCAATCAAGATAATGCTAAATTCCACATGGAACTTCTCATAACCGCCAGATAATGCCTCTGATCCTTTGGCAAGAATACTTATATATAGGAAGTACCAGCGGCGTATCCACCATATTCTTGTCAAATTTTCATTGGCTTTATCCGTAAGTTATGATTAGTTCTATGTGACTTTAAAACATAAACAAACTGAAATAGTAATTCGCATTAATATCCTTAGATAAGATTTATAACTGGGATACGGGAAAATTGAGATAACATAAAGAAAAACATAAAAACTAAGCGGTTGGAGTTGAATCTTGATTTTCGGTGAAGGGGACTAGTTGGGTGGTTTCGTTTGGGCCGTCATTATCTTCGACAGGATTGGCGTTGATGTTGAAAACCTCTTCCTCTTGCTGGTGGCCTAGTGATTGGGTTTCTTGATTTACTTGGTTAACTGGGTTTGATTGAGCTTGAGCGTTTATGATGTTAACCAGTCGAGGGCACGTGTTTCTAAAGTGGGTAGGGTCGCCACAATTAAAACAAGCTCGAACATAAGGTAACGTGGGGTATTGGGTTTGTTGATAGGTTTGGATCATGTTTTGAGTAGGGGGTGAGGTTTGGTTTTGAGGGGTGCGGAAAACCTTGCTCAAATGACCATAGCGTCCACAATTCGCACATAGTCGACAAGGTAAGGTAAGGGGCTGGTGATAAAAACAGGTGTTACATCGAGGGTGAGGTCCAAGGTATGGTTTCTTATTTGGGTAAATTGAGTTGGGTGCTACTTGAGTGATTGGAATAGCTTGGATGGGTATGGCTTGTGAAATTGGTTGATTACGTTGTGTGACAGCGAAAAGTTGCCCATCTCGTTTTCTCTTAAAAGTGGGTTGAGAAGGGGATTCGGTTTGGGTGAAGTTTGAAGTTTCAGTCGATGCTTTATCCTTCTTCTTCTCCTCCTTGAAGTCTTTGTTCCGGATTCGGTTTTCGGTGAGCTCTGTAGCTAACTCCATTGCTGCTTCCAGAGTTGCAGGCGTGGTACTTATTACAGAGTCCTGAATCTTTGACGGAAGACCTCGAATGTAGTGCTCGATCAAACGGTAAAGAGGTGTGAACAAGTTGGGAACCATTTGATTTAACTCGAGGAATCTTTTGTTGTATGTGGTGTGGTCGCCTTCCTTTTGCTTCAACGAATAGAACTCATCCTCTAATTTCTTGATTTCGCTCATTGGGCAAAACCGTCTTGTCATGATTTCCTTCAACTCTTCCCAAGTCAAAGTCATAGAATCTTCAACGCCTCGTTTAGCCTTCTCTGTATTCCACCAAGTAAGCGCTATTCCATATAAACGAGCAGTAGCATATCGCACCTTGCGATCATCGGGGCAATCGCAATTTAGAAAAGTGTTCTCCATTTCTTCAAACCAATGGAGGAGAGCGGTGACACCTTCAGTCCCTTCGTATTTTGGAGGGTCGCAGGATTTGAAATGCTTGTAGGTGCATTTAGTGGTAATTGGGGGAGGATTGACAATGTTTTGATCTTCTTGATTGACAGGATTAGCGGTAAGGGCTTGTTGGACTTGAATAACAATGTTGGGTATTACGGCAGCCATTTGTTGAGCGATTAGGGCAGCCATGCGCTCGCGGGCTTTTCCTGCTCTCGTCTTCCTACGGGCGAGGCTAGAAGACATCTACAAGGAATACATGTCAAGAGTATGAGTTGGATGTTTTTGGGTTCATGGGTCGTATTTAGGAATGAACATTCATAAAATAAATATAAAAAAATAAATCTACTACATCCATAGGATGTCTTGGGCTTTGCTCGAAATTGGGCCTTGCATGCCGCCATACTTCACCTTCGTAATCATGTGGGCCCCCATGAATACCGGGTTTTTCATATGGTTCGCATGTGTTAGCCTGGTTACGTACACTAAAACCTGGAGAAAATCGAGAAATATGTAACGTATGATATTCGGAATGTGTCCAGGTATAGACACGGTGACACCTCAAAGTGGGGTTAGTTCGAACGACGTTTGGTGTGGCATGCTTTGGCCTAATAGGTCCTTTGTACTCTCATCGTTAGTCCCCAGGTAGGCAAACTGGTCCGTTATATTGGATTTATACGAATGCCAACCTAGACAGACGTTCCGACTACCGGTACTTGTACCCTTCCGGTTACTACATGCCCGTCGCAGAACTTACTTTGATGAGATTTGAAAATTGCGACAAAATCTTTGAATAATGAAAGTATGAAGATGATTTGAATATATGAACATTGAAATATGTATGATGAATGTGCATATAAGTATGTATGTTTGACTGTAAGTATAAACAAATATGAAACAAATAAACATCATAAGTTTGCATGTAACCGCATAAACAATTAAGATCTAGTCAACTGTAGTATAGGTTCTAAGGGTCTAATAACCTATCCTATATCCCTATAGTCATGGCTCTGATACCAATCTGTCACACCCCGACCCGTAGCGGAAAAGGTGATCGGGGCATGATTGGGTTATCATCAAAGCTCATGACATTTATTATAACGTTTCATATTTATTAATACAATTTAAAGGGAAACATACAATCATAATTACATCATGTCCTACACATCATTCTAGACTTCATTGATTTCTTCTAAGGCATTTCCTAAGTTTCCTTGCTTCATCCTGTTCACCTGTATCATGTGTAAAAATGGTTTTTGGATCAACAAAAAGTTGGCGAGTGAATCCTATGAGAAACATTTGAACAAGTTTATTTAATTGATTATAAATTAAAGCGCACAACCACATATGAGTAAATATAGATGTAAACTTATTCACAAAACACTTAATCATTAGATAATGCACATACATACAATAATGGATTGTTTTGAGGCACGCGTTGCTCAACTCGTCTCCCACGAGGAACTGATGGGCCTAATGAATGATTTGCATATAACTTGACAATATGAAATACATAACTACGAACAATATATACATTCTAAGTTTAGATCACAATATGGTATAGCACAAGTTTAAATAAACGAGTTAATTTTTGTGACACATGACACACCCCAAAACTTGTAATTAAAAAGGGGAGTTGTAAGATTCACTCACATTGGGTGCGTTCGGTTGATGATGTTGAAGACGCACGAAGTTGGATTTAACCACGAGTGAAACTAACCTAGATAATAACATAATGGTTTGGTAAATAAGCGGATTTTATTAATCAATTTTAGTAGGATGATTGGATATATTTTTGTGAGTTTAAGGCTATTTTCTAACCTTAAAAATGTTATTTTTAAGTATTTTTAATTGATTTTTAAATAAAATAAATAAATAAAAATAATAAAAAATGTTGACTTTTTGCGACCGTTGACTTGTTGACCGGTCAGACTGTGTAATTGTGTGCGCCGGGTGAGGCTCGAACCCGAGACCTCCCGTTCGTGTGCGCGCAGCTCTACCAACTTAGCTACGTGTCTAACCTGAAATATTTCTGTTTTTAATTATATTTATATACTAATTGAATTAAACCGAAAATCATTTATTTCAAAAACGATTTAAATGACTCGCTCGGTGCTCTCCACAGGTCTCGAACCCGGGACCTGTGGTTTGGGTTAACACACAGTCCACCACTGGACTTTGTGTCTAACTTGTTATATAATCTGATTTTTATTATACTTATATACAAACTACATTATTTCATTTCTGTCTTATATAAAAAGTTTGATAATTGTCCGGACCGGTGCGGTAGTCTGGACTCGAACTCGTGACGTGTGGTTAAACGTTCACACAGTCCACCACTGGACTGTGTGTCTATCTTGGTTATTATTCCGGTTTTTATTAAACTTAACATCTATTGCAGTGAATCCGGTTCGGTTAAAAAAAAGAACATTTTTATTAAGGCGAGTGTGCGTGGGACAAGAATCGAACTCGGGACGTAAGCGTGTTTTATTTGCACACAGTCCACCGCTGGACTGTGTGTCTAACCCGAGATATATCTTGATTTTAATTAAACATATAAAATACTGAAACTTCGTCTTCTTCGTTAGACTTAACTAGAAACGGAGTCTGACTGGTTCGACGACTTAATCATGTTCTTTAGTGTGTTGTGAGTAATTACGTGTGAGATAAATAAAAAGAATGAGAGATTAAGTGTTAGATATACCGAACAGTGGCTCCTCTATTTCACCGGCGAAACTCCGATGACAGAAGATGATTCCGGCGACGTGTGTCTTGCGGCAGAGGGAGGGTTTTCAACGAGCTTGAGATGAATGTGGGTGGCTTCGGTATGAGCTCTGGGGGTTCAGTAAGGCACATAAGTGAAAGGTTCGGTTTTCCGGCGAGTTGTAGAAGTTTTCCGGCGAGTGGAATTACGTTGGGAAAAAGTGTGATTGTGAGCGAAAAAGCTAACAGAGGTTAGAGGGGGTATTTATAGGGCAGAACATTGACGAATTTAGTCCGATTTCCGTCTTGATTCGTCGGTTAATGAGTTTTCTGGCGGTTATGACTTGCGTCGCGGGTTCAGACGTCGGTTATAACCGATGTAGTAGTTAAAGCTTCGGTTAAAACTGAAGAAACCGTCCAATTTTGGCGAGATCGTCAGGATTTCCGACGACTGCGATTAGGCGCGTCGGTTTTGAAATTGAGATTCATGTTATGTATTAATTGTATCTAATAATGAACAAGAAACACAAGTGGCGCAGTGGTTGGATGGTTGGAAGTTAAGTCTTTGCTGAATCCGGTTGACCCGGGTTCGAAACCGGCTCCCTTTTATTTTTATTTCATTATTTTGAATACTTTTTCAAATATAACTTATATATTTCAATATACTTATTAATTATGTATCGTTTAATTTGGGCATTAAATACGCAACGAAATTTTTAACTGATTGTTCGGTTAATAAACGGAGCGGGTTTGGTAAATCCGGTTTTTGACGGATGTTACATCGTACAACTCTATACCCCTCGTATTACTTCACCTACTTTATTCATGTGCATAGACATGGTTAAATCAGTCTGCAAGATGCCCCGTCTAGGCCTAGATGTCCCATATTTTTCTGTTGTATATGGCCCCCGTCTAGGCCTAGACGCTCCGTCTAATGTGACTGATTTGACATGGTACGAGGTTAGGAATCTGGTCGGAGACAAAAAACCCTAGACGCCTTGTCTAGGCCTAGACGAGGCATTTCAGATGCCCTACATGACCCGTCTAGACCTAGACGAGGCGTCTTTTAGGGGTGTAGAAATAGGCATTTAGGTGTGGGAATATGTAGACCTTATCTACATACGTAACATATGGCCATATGTTGCCTCCTAGTGTCGCTTGTCCTCCTTGAAGGTTAAGAAATTGATTTGATATCATGACATGGTAATCTTCACTACAAGAAAAAGAAACTATGTCTGATATGACAGACTTTTCGTGACGAAAATTGTGGTCGGTATAGCTCAACAGTTCCGAAGACTAGTCGTCGTATAAAGTAAACCATTTTTCTTTCCTAAGACCTATTTGTTAGGATCTAAGCTTGAATTACTTGTAGTTTTTGTTTCAAAAATGGAAAATGATTGAATTAAAAGAGATTTGCAGCGGAATAAGATGGAAAATTTTTACTACAAGCAATGGTCGTTTGTTTTCATCATCATCATGCTTTCAAGTTGATTAACTTGCATGTGACTCACAAACTCCCCCTCAGCCTTTGCAATTTCAGTTTGATAAGAAAATGCAGAGAAGATGATATGCGAAAGTTGATCTTTTAATATACAAGTTTAAAGGTTACATGAGTTGCCTATTTATACTAGCTATCTAACCTTTGAGCATCTTTGATGACGTCAGGGTTGATAGTGATAGGAAACTAATATGTAACTAACTCTAAACACTGCTAATACTAAACTATCAGTGCTTGGCACTGTTATATTAATTAACTAAGCTAAAGACTGAACTCTGATCTCTATCCTCTGACCCTTGTAATTCTGGCAGACCTTGAAGCTTTGTGTAGGCAGATGATAGGATGAGCAGTCTTTATGAAAAGCAGTGTAAGTACATCAGAGGTTGTAACCTCTGACAGTTGAACCAAAGCTCGGATAGTGTTATTTGGCTTTATATCATCTGTTCCTTTCATAGGTTTCAATCCCAACAATCTCCCCCTGGAACAGATGATGCCAAAAACATTTTATTCTTGGTTTTTATTCCTCAGAAGAAATTCTCTTATTTGACCTTTGAATTGAAGTTCAAAGTTAAGAGATTCCATGTCATCAGCATCCTTCACCAGCTCTAAACATAGTAACAAATATAACCGTTGGAGGTGCATGGCCAGTGGTTGTGAGTAGATGGGCTTTGATGGCTTTGATGGCTTTAATGTCTGCTGCAGTGTCTTGATACCTTGATTCAACCATGTTTCTAACTTCATTCATTTGATGTTTATGTGAAGTTCCAAGTAATGTTGTTGTTGTTGAAACAGAGGATTTAGAGCATCTTTAAGAGCAGTAGTGGATAGAACAGAGGGTTAACTTTTGGTAGCTATTCTGGTCACTCTCTCCGTCAAATCTTGGTATTTTAGATCATCACCTAATTTAACAGGATCATCTGAACTCCTACCAGTGGTGGTAGTTATATCTATGTTATCATGAGCAGTGGTTTTAGGACCAGCTTCAAACATAGATGCCCCTTTGTCTTGGTACTAGGGACTTCCCACAATAGAGGTAACGGGTGTTGCCTTAGTAGTGGTTGCTTTCAACCAAGTCTTATTAATGAAACCACTGCCCAACTGAGAACTTGGGAGTTCAGCAATTGTAGTGGCTGCTTGCGTTGAACTATCACCAAGGGTTACATGTAACCCAAGAGATGTATCCTCTTCATGTGCTGATGGGCTAGCAATGAAAAAAGAACCAGACCCAGCCTCTGGATGAAGTATATTCTCAGTAATAGGTTGTTGAGAAGTGCTAGTTTGTGTCTGAACTAATTCAATTGCATTCAGCAATGGTACAATTATGGGTGGAAGTGAAGGTATTGGTGAAGGTGGTTGAGTAGAAAGCGACATTGCCCTGGGAGAGGGTGTAACGCCTCGTATCTTCGTATTTCTATTTAAAAAATGTTTGTATTCATATTCTAATTTTGGAAACCTTACATTCATATTTTAATTTCAATCTCACAATTCGAGGCGTTAATCATAATAAAATTCATATTTTTTTATTTTATTCACACAACCGATCATTTAAAATACGTATTTATAAGCAAACCGACACTTTTATACGTATAAATACTTATACGCACATCCCCAATACTTGAATTATACTTTTATACTTTTTATATACTCAATTACATTATATATACTTAATAAATACCAAGAAATATACCAATCATATTTCCACCTCATCAATCCTCTTTCACCTTCTTTAACCAATCATATTTCACCCTTTTCCACCTCCTTTCTCCACCAATCACCTTCTCAATCCTCTTCCACCTTCTTTAACCAATCATATTTCACCCTTTTCCACTTTCTTTATCCACCAATCACCTTCTCAATCCTCTTCCACCTTCTTTAACAAATCATATTTCACCCTTTTCCACATTCTCTACCTATAAATACCAACCCCCTTCTACCATTTTCTTCACATCATTCTTCTCTCCATCTCTCTAATTCTCTCAATCTCTCTAAATCATGAATTCTAAAAGGGCATTAAGTGTTCCACCCATTCTTCTCTCAACTTCTATAATTCTCTCAAATCTTCCAAGCAGGGAAGAGAGCTCTAAGATTTCTAAAAGAAAACATTAAGTATTTTAAAATAAGCTTTGAAGCTCCAACCTCCAACTCTTCACGGAATCACCAATAGGAAACCATATGCAATATTGTGAGTACACTCGACCCACTTTTGTTTATAACACTTTTGGGTGTAACATGTTTTACCTATACAAAAATCACAAACACTTAGACTTTATGAAACACACAAACAATCCTATACCCATGAATACTTGAATCGTATACTTGTTGCTTGTCTTGGATATTCGTTATGCTATGCTTTAGTCATTAACTATTTTTAGCCTTCGTTTGACATGCTTAGCGCTATAGGAATTCACGCATCCACCTCCATCGTGTTATTCGTGAGGTCATGTTAAAACATCGTGATTGCGTTAAGGGTTTGATTATTAGTATTGAATGCCTTGATATTGCTCTTGTATAGATTTGGTTGCCATGAGGATTGTTAAAACTTTATTCGTATACGTATGCTATGCTTAAACTTGTGTACTCGCCTTTGCTTTTGCATTGACTTTATTTTAAAACATGTTACAGGTTGAAGGAGATGATGCTATGAAATCAAAATAGCAAGGACTTAGATACACACATTTTAGACGTTAGATTTATAAATATTGCACCAAATTTTGTTATGTTTTATGAACTTATTGTATTGCTTCGTGTTGTATTTGACAATGTTGTGAAATGAAATTTGGATTTAATTAAATATTGTCATTTATTAGCGTTGTGAGTAATGAGCAAATCTCGTTTTCGTCTCATCCCGATGTTTCCGCCATCGGTTGGGGTGTGACAGATTGGTATCAGAGCCATAACTATAGGGAATTAGGCAAATTGCTATGCTTTTGACCTAGTCTATAGTTAAGTACCATACTTGACCATACGTGATTCACATGCTAATTTTTTAAAACGTCCTTTATGTGCTAAATTCATGAAATGTTTTACGTGTTCATACTTGTTACATTATCTCGATCATACGCCTTTCCTAATGCATTTTACTCGATTATACTAAACTCGAAAACACTCGTATTACACAAGTGAGACGACTTCTCCAAAATAGGCGTGATATCCCCAATTTGGTGAACGACTCTCATTCCGCCAATTCTTTATTTATTTATTTATTTTTTTTTTCACAAAGTTACACCATCAAGTTAGGAGTGACATCCACACCTTGATGGGAAACTCATATTCAAACTCTAGTGGACTCTCGTCAAGTGTTGAAATTAAGTTTGACCCGACGAGTACCAACCACACTTAGGGTACGAAATCGTCGAGTTAGGGGTGAAACCCGCACCTTGTCGATTAAGTCCCATTCCTCGATTTTCAATTTCGCCAAAGTTTTGATTTTTCAATCGATTAGAGACGTGTAATAATTGGAAGGGTAAAATGCCGTTAATCGCTTCTCGACGAGAGCGTTTTACCTATAGGCCAAAGCATGTTTCTCTAATTCAAAAGGATCTTCGATTCACTTTGGAATAGTCGATGTTTCTCTACCCGAAACAGTCAAATGTTTTCTGAGACTCTCTTTTATACCATTTCAATTTATACATGACTTTTATATACTTGTTACCATTCCTTTCAAATTTCCAATTATAAGGTTTTTACGCAATTCACATTAAACCTTTTCATCCTCTTATACATTATTTACATACATGACTTCAAAACGTCATCAACTAGACTTATATTCTCGAAAAGTCCGAAATGGAGACCGTCGTCGAGATAGGAGTGAATTCCTTATCTAGACGATCAAACTCCGTTTCCTTCCTTCCTTAAAACGACCTCACCAACGGATTAGGGGTGATTCTCATACCTCGGTGATCGTTACCAACCCTCCTTCTTGGAGACTTTATTACACAAACCACATCTTTAAATTGTATACCTAAATCTTTTATCATATTGTCAAAATTCTTACTTAGACGAATTTCAAAACATACTATTTTATCAAACGTATTTACCATCCTGTAATCTATTTCATATAAATCACATACGCATATACTTGGTCACCACATGAACGTTTGTTTCACGATTTTCAAAGCTCGACGGAATGCTACCTACAAACTTAATCAGTCTAAGGAATACCTTGCCCACAAATCTTATGTTTAACATAATCACTAAAACACGATCACGCGATAACTTTACATTAAGAGCTTTCATTTGTAAACAAAAGCCAAACCAATATCTTATAGACATTATGGGATCGCTTTACTAAGGGTATGTTGGGATTGTTGTTATTATTTTTTTTTCCTGATTCCTTTGATTATTGTGTTTTTAAAGCAAAAAAAACTATGTTTTTTTGTGTTCAGTAAGTATATAATAAAAAAACTGATTTCTTTCGTTTGTAGAGATCAAAGCTTATTTATTTATTTATTCTTTTTTCACATATATATATTTGTTAAACACTCAAATAGTTGATTATCTGGTTATTGGGATATAAACATAATCAAATTCAAACACTATCTTTCTGCAGCACGTTTTGTTACAGTTAATCATCTGATTTTGATTATTTAAAACACATAAACTATTTTCAAAACTCAACCCCAAACACCCTCTAAACCTCTTATCACGATTAAGAGAACGTTTTGCTAAACACTTTTCAACGACAATTAAATCCATTATCCCAGATTTCTCTCAAGGGTCAACGTATCACAAGAACCACTGAATTTCAAATTTCTTATCTTGATGTAACATCCTTTGAAAACGATGCGAACCTACTAATTTAAGATCTTGTCATACACCACCTAAAATTTCACCTCAATTTCAAAACACATGGGCAAGAAAACATTACAAGGACTAACCACTTTCGACTTACTTAAATTCCTCTAAAACAGTGGTAGCACTCTCGTCCATTACAAAATACGTAACGCATAATCAATAAGTACCTTATATTCTTTTATATTTACAAACTAGATCCTACATTCAAAGTCAAACTGAACCTATTTTAGAAGCGATAACCTCAAAGTTTTGCTCAAACCACTTTACATGCATATCCTCGCACATGATTTAGTCAAAATTTCGCACGACAATATTATTTATATCATTCATTTTTACACACTCAAATTTCTCAATCATTTTACATGATTAAATTCGTTGTATTCAATTCATGTCATGCACGCAATCGTCGTCATTTATACCTATTGATATTCATACTTATACACATATTCATATTTATGCTCATATGTGTCATCATTCATACTTATACTTATACTCATATGCATACTTATAATCATGCTCACATTCATGTTCATGCTCATATTCAAATTCATACATTCGTACCTATACATGAGCATAACCCGAAAGGGATTCGCTCAAATTGGTCTCATACTTATTTAAACGTAAACATGCTTATATACTAGATTCTTATACGCACACACACTCTTATTTTCAAATTTATGTATACCCTGATTCATACACAACTAGTGCAAACTATGCGGATCATGCGACAATCAATATAATCACGGGTGCACAAGGGATTATAGTGATAGGCGCATGGGAATCATAGGGTGTACTACTGTGTATGGTAGGACACGGAACGTAACATGACCCGAATAAAGAAACGAACGTAACATGGTCAAAACATGGTGGATACTTCGCTGGTACTTCCTATATATAAGTGTTTTCACCATGTTTCAAACTTTCGTAAAACGTGCCATGAGAAATTCGGTGTCTTGCAGACCTATTTAGGCCCGATACAAACTTTAACAACTCACAAACGCATTGCTAAGCGCGCGATATCCGATTATCCACAAGAGACCCCATTTTTAACTCATTGCTTTCAATACGCATGCCATTCTTATACTCATATCCGTTTATCAAATCAATCGTTAACACTTATGCCTCCATTATTCCCTGACATCCTTGTCTTTGATACAAACCTCATTTGCAATCAATCAGTTTAAACATTCGGACCCTAAAATACTTTCTTACACTTAAAAACTGTTTTCCATTCTTTACTTATGCGCAAACATACTTAGTTGGCAGTTACTTCCAAAACCATTTTTTTATTTCAAATACCTAACTTCTTCGTTTTTTTCACCGATAAAGAATTCTCTACAAAACGGAGATTGCCAATGCTCTTTAAATCCAACGAAAATTTTTGTTACAACCAATAGTGCGATCACACTTTTCATCAAAATACATATCATTTTATACGAAAGCTTCCTTCTTATGTATCACATTTTCAAATACCTTGTCATTAAGTTATTCAAACTTGTTTAAACTCGCTTGTCTATACACACACATGCACGTTTTACTTATGCTCAATGCCTCGAATCATTTTAGACAAACGAACCCTTTTTACAAACCTATCTTTTCGTTCCTCAAAACTTCATACTTTTCAACACATTTCAAACATCCAAATCTCGATTTTAGACAATCATTCTTCTAGCCAAAATGCGTTTTCTCCAAGGTCTTCCTCTTGAATAAATTTCGGGACGAAATTTCCTAAAGTAGGGGAGACTGTAACGCCTTGTATCTCCGTATTTCTATTTAAAAAAATGTTCGTATTCATATTCTAATTTTAGAAACCTTACATTCGTATTTTAATTTCAATCTCATAATTCGAGGCGTTAATCATAATAAAATTCATATTTTTTTATTTTATTCACACAACCGATCATTTAAAATACGTATTTATACGCAAACTGACACTTTTATACGTATAAATACTTATACGCACATCCTCAATACTAGAATTATACTTTTGTAGTTTTTATATACTCAATTACATTATATATACTCAAGAAATACCAAGAAATATACCAATCATATTTCCACCTCATCAATCCTCTTTCACCTTCTTTAACCAATCATATTTCACCCTTTTCCACCTCCTTTCTCCACCAATCACCTTTCAATCCTCTTCCACCTTCTTTAACCAATCATATTTCACCATTTTCCACCTTCTTTCTCCACCAATCACCTTCTCAATCCTCTTCCACCTTCTTTAACAAATCATATTTCACCCTTTTCCACATTCTTTACCTATAAATACCAACCCCCTTCTACCATTTTCTTCACATCATTCTTCTCTCCATCTCTCTAATTCTCTCAATCTCTCTAAATCATGAATTCTAAAAGGACACTAAGTGTTCCACCCATTCTTCTCTCAACTTCTATAATTCTCTCAAATCTTCCAAGCAAGGAAGAGAGCTCTAAGAGTTCTAAAAGAAAACATTAAGTGTTTTAAAAGAAGCTTTGAAGCTCCAACCTCCAACTCTTCACGGAATCACCAATCGGAAAGCATATGCAATATTGTGAGTACGCTCGACCCACTTTTGTTTATAACACTTTTGGGTGTAACATGTTTTAGCTATACAAAAATCACAAACACTTAAACTTTATGAAACACACAAACAATCCTATACCCATGAATACTTGAATCGTATACTTGTTGCTTGTCTTGGATATTCGTTATGCTATGCTTTAGTCATTAACTATTTTTAGCCTTCGTTTGACATGCTTAGCGCTATAGGAATTCACGCATCCACCTCCATCGTGTTATTCGTGAGGTCATGTTAAAACATCGTGATTGCGTTAAGGGTTTGATTATTAGTATTGCATGCCTTTATATTGCTCTTGTATAGATTTGGTTGCCATGAGGATTGTTAAAAATTTATTCGTATACGTATGCTATGCTTAAACTTGTGTACTCGCCTTTGCTTTTGCATTGACTTTATTTTAAAACATGTTACAGGTTGAAGGAGATGATGCTATGAAATCAAAATAGCAAGGACTTAGATACACACATTTTAGACGTTAGATTTATAAATGTTGTACCAAATTTTTTTATATTTTATGAACTTATTGTATTGCTTCATGCTGTATTTGACAATGTTGTGAAATGAAATTTAGATTTAATTAAATATTGTCATTTATTAGCGTTGTGAGTAATGAGCAATCTCGTTTTCGTCTCATCCCGATGTTTCCGCCATCGGTTGGGGTGTGACAGAGGGGCTGTGGAAGATAGAACCAAGTGGATCTAGAGCTTCATAAATTGGTGTCCCTGTGTCTACAACCTTTTCCTGTTGTGAGGAAGAAGGAGGAGTTTCAAAGCTGGTAGGAGATCTTTGAACCATCGGCTGTGAAGAAGTAGCAGCAGTGGTTTGTGACTTTGGTGCTGTCACAGGGTTAACCTCTGGGATCTCATCTTCCAGAGGACCCTTTTTGGGTTTGGTGGGCTTTTTGGAAGTCGTTTTGGTTTTCTTTTTGGAAATTTTTGGTGTGAGTTTTAGGGCAGCGGTTGTGGTGCCCTGATCACCAAGAGCAGTGGGCTCAGTAGCAAGAGGTTGAGTTTGAACATTTTGTTCAGGTAAAACTTGCTCAGCCTCCTCAACTTGTGTTTTCTCAATTTTATCTTGGTTTGTTATTTTAGTGAAAGTTTCATGATTTAGGCGGCCTGGGTTAATCACAGCGCCTTATTTTATTTCAGGACCTTTGATTTGATCCTGCAAGCAAACACTCAAGAAACATGGATGCATCAAAAACGCTTTTCGTTTTTCAATATTTTTAAAATTATTTACAAGATCATTGAACAATATCCGGGAGTAGTTAAAATCTGTTTCAGTTAAAATTGCATACCCTAGATATTGCATGTTCAATGGGATTTCATTGAAAGCAGTGGATTTTGCTGAGAGACAAGTAAGAATTGTGTGAAAGAAAAATCTCATCTCAACAGGAAAGTTAGGTTTAAAAATGGGCATACCTTTCATCTGGCCGATATAACCTCTTTCCAGAAACTCTGCTTGGATCTCATTAATGGGAAATGACACAGGGTGTTGTATGTCATTTAACTTGAAAACTTGAGAGATCGATTGGGGGCTAATTTGCATCAACACCCCCTACTCTTGAAATTATTGTATAAGGAACACCATCAGCAGATGAGTGAACCTTTTCATTTTTCCACAAATCACTAAGAGCATCAATGTAAATGGGGGTTTTGACGGTTAACATGTGCAAGAATTTTGACTTTTGCAAAATTCGAATCATTGGATGATAGAGAGTATTTGCGTCGTTTTCTTCAAGTATGGCAGTGTAATTGTGTGGGGTTTTGATTATAAGTATGAAAGGTGGAGGTTCTTCCTGCGATTTTGCTTTTGATTTTGAAGATTTTGATTTGGGAGCCATGGTGTTTGAGAGAAAAACTGCTTTGAGATTTTGAAATCGACACAGTTTTAGGGTAACCACCGGTGAGATAAAACAGGGCATCTTCAAACACCATGGCTCCCAAATCCTTGCAACAGTTAAAGGGTTTTGAAAAAGTGAACATGACGTGGCATCTGTTGCAAGATCTGATGGCTAACATCTGGCCACGTGTAACCTCTGTGATGAGAAAAGTAACCGTTGATGTGGCAAACCACCGTTTAAGGACAGAGGATTGGACAATACTGATTTTTAACACTATCAGCAGATAGCTATCAGTGTTTTGAAAATGGTAAAAAAATGGAAATCAGATGATACACTTTAACAGTGGATAAGATTTTTAAGCATATCAGAGGTTTTGAGCAAACAGATCTTATGAACAGACTTTTAAAGATTTATTGAAAATTTTCAATTTTAACTATTTTTAAGGTATTTTTGATTTTCTGAAAACATTTTGATGCTATGGATTTACAAGAAAACATGTTTTTAATCCATGTTTAGCATTCCAATTCTTGAGATCAATTTTTCAAAGGTAGATGTATCTAATGCCTTGGTTAAAACATCTGCCCATTGATCTGAAGTATGGACATGATGTAAAGAAATCAAACCTTTTTCATAGCAATCTCTCACAAAGTGATGTCTGATGTCAATGTGCTTTGTTGTTGAATGAGAAACTGGAATTTTAATGATATTTTCAGCAGCTTGACTGTCCAATTTGAGTGGAGTCTTTAGTGCAGTTATACCAAAATCCAGCAACTGGTTTTGAAGCCACAAGAGTTGAGAAGTGCAGCTACCAGCAGCAATATACTTTGCCTCAGCAGTGGATGTTGAAACTGCAACCTGCTTTTTGCTTTGCCAAGACACTAGACAATCACCTAGGAATTGACATCCTCCTGATGTGGACTTTCTTGTAGTTTTGCAACCAGCAAAGTCACTATCTGGAAAACCAGAAAGCTCAATATTCCCATTAGCTGGATACCAGATACCAAGTGTGGGAACACCTTTTATGTATCTTAATATCCTTTTTACAACAATAAGGTCAGACTTTCTAGGTAATGGCTGTGATCTGGCACAAACACATGTTGCAAACATGATGTCTGGCCTGGATGCAGTTAGGTACAATAAAGAACCAATCATGCTTCTAAAAAGAGTTTGATCAACAAGGTCATCTTTACCATCAATAGTGACTAGCTTGGAGGTTGCCATGGGTGTGCTACATGGTTTACAATCATCCATATCAAACTTTTTAAGCAGTTCTTTCACATACTTGTTTTGATGGATAAATGTACCATTGTGCAATTGTTTAACTTGAAGACCAAGAAAACATTGGAGCTCACCCATTGCACTGATCTCAAACTCTGCTGCCATGAGTTTTTGAAACTCTTCACACATAGCAGTGCTTGTGGATCCAAAAATGATGTCATCCACGTAAATTTGGACAAGCATCAGATCTTTTCCTTTCCATTTTAAAAACAAGGTTTTATCTATTTTACCTCTAGTAAACCCTATGGATAAGAGAAAAGTGGATAGAGTTTCATACCAGGCTCTTGGTGCTTGTTTCAAGCCATACAATGCTTTGTTGAGCTTGTAGACATGATCAGGATGGAATGCATTTTCAAAACCTGGAGGTTGACAGACATACACTTCTTCTTTGATTTTTCCATACAAGAATGCACTCTTTATATCCGTTTGAAACACCTTTATGTTGTGGTTAGCAGCAAAAGCTAAGAACAGACGAATAGCTTCCAACCTTGCTACAGGAGCAAAAGTCTCATCATAATCTATACCTTCTTCCTGTCTGTAGCCTTGAACCACGAGCCTTGCTTTGTTTTTAACAACAATACCCCTTCATCATTTTTGTTTTTGAAGACCCACTTTGTGCCAATTGGACTTACATCTTTGGTAGTGGCACAAGCTCCCTAACTTGTTGTCTTTTGAACTGAAGGAGTTCTTCTTGCATGGCTTCTACCCAGCTGTTGTCTTTCAGTGCCTCTTGGTACTTGACTGGCTGTATTAGTGATAGAAAACCAGCTAAAAGACAAATATTTTGGGATTGGCTCCGTGTGAGCACCCCAGATTTGATGTTACCAATAACTTGATCTGCTAGATGGTTTTTGAGATACATCAAATCACCTTGGTATGGAACAATAGCATTTTGAGGGAATGGCTGCAAATGTGTATCATCTGAGCTAATCTCTGTTGGTGAATTTGAAGTATCAGCCTCTGATGTGAATGGTGGTGGTGGTATTGGGGGTACAGAGAGAACATTCTGATAATTTTGCTGCCCAAATGTACGACTTTTGTCAACAGATGTTTGATTTTGTGAGATGGCAGAGGTTTGAGGTTCAACCATTGTTGACCCAGAAGTGGCAGAGTTTACACAAGAGCTTGTAGCACGTGATCCTCTATTTGAAGAATAGACTTTTGTTTGTGAAAGCACACAGTCATATCCTTGATCTTGATCCTCTTCAGATGGTTGTGGTGTACTTGCATTGTCTAGCTTGGTAGAAACATCAACAAATGTGAATTTATCTAAATCAAAGAGCTCTGCAGGATTTGCTGGGATTTTCAGTGATGAAAGTTTATTGAACTTTACATTCAGAGTTTCTTCAACACATTTGGTCCTAGAGTTAAAAACTCTATAGGCTTTAGCAGTGGTTGAGTATCCCAGAAAATAACCACAATCAATTTTGGCTGTAAACTTAGATATGGAATCTTTTAAGTTCAAAATAAAACAAGGACAACCAAAAATTTTAAAATATGAAATCAGAGGTTTGATTTTATAGAAAATCTCATAGGCAGTCTTTTGATGCCTAGGGTTAATCAAAACTCTGTTTTGAACATAGCAAGCAGTGTTTACAACCTCTGCCCAGAAAGACAAGCGTAAACCAGAATCTGCTAGCATAGTCCTTGCTGATTCAATTAAAGTTCTGTTTTTCCTTTCAACTACCCCATTTTGCTCTAGAGTTCTTGGAATGCTATATTGCCTAACAATTCCTTTTGACTCACAAAAAGCATCCAACTCCCTATTTTTAAACTCTGTTCCTTGTCACTTCTAAAGTTTTTTACTGGAAGATCAAATTGCTTTTCTACTTGTTTGACAAAGTTTTGCAAAATTCCTGCAGTTTCATCCTTAGAGTGGAGAAAGAAGGTCCATGTACACCTAGAGAAATCATCAACTATCACTAGGCAACCTTTTGTGTTTTAAGCTCATGATTTGTACTGGGCCAAACAAGTCCATGTGTAGAAGTTGTAAACACTGGCTTGTTTTGGACTCTTCAATTGTTTTGAAAGAACTTTTATGTTGTTTGTATTTTAAACAGGAAACACAATGTTCATCACAGGAAAATTGCTTGTGAGGCAAACCTCTTACAAGACTTTGTTTTGAGAGTATGGTGATAGTTTTAAGATTTGTGTGTCCAAGTCTTCTATGCCATAACTCAGTCTCCTTGCTAGAAGCAACTGAGAATAGGCATGTTCCAGATATAGGATTATCTTTTAACATATCTACCACATACACATTCCCACTTCTGTGTGCAGTGAGTTGTGCTTTACTCACAGCAATGATTTGATCAATCTTTTTGACAACCTCTAGTCCCACAATTTGACAAGTTTTCTTAGTGAAGAAGGATCCATATCCTCTGTCACTCATTTGTGAGACACTCCGCAGGTTAAATTTCAGATTGTCAATCAAATTCACATTTTCAAACTTGAGTTTACCAGCCAGAACCGACCCAGACCCTAGTACCTTTCCCTTTGAGTTATTACCAAAAGATATATCACCCCCCATGAGCCATGAAGTCCTTGAGAAGGGCTCTACATCCTGTCATGTGCCTGGAACCTCCACAATCTACATACCATAAGCTATCAAGGCAAGTAGAGGGTCCCTGCACATCAAGTAAATAGATCAGTTAAAATTGGTCTCCAAAGCCAAAATGGCTTTGGATGGGGTCACAGATGGTCCAGTCTCAAGTCTAGGACAATGGTCAGTGGTTTTGAATTTTTCTTGTAACATCTGCTCTTAACCATTTCCTATCAGATGATTGTATCCATAAGGGTTGCCTGTTTACTCTTTGCTTTGAAGGCTTTTTGTAACCTTCATAAGCATGAGGAACCTTTTTGTAAGCAGGTTGACCATACCCTCTTGGAAATGAATTTGATGGTGGAGCATCTGTCACTTGCACCTCTCTTTGAGCAGAGGTTTTGTTTAAGGCTTTTGTAACAGATGTTTCAATTTGTTCAAAACTCTGTTTGGATTTATTTCCAACAGAACTTGAACTTTCTCTTTCAAGTGCTTTTGCCTTGATCTCTTTTTACCTTTTGTTCAGAGTTTTTGAGATAGGCACACTGTTGAGTTAAGTGATTTGTTTTGTTGCAGATGGTGCATTTTGAAGAGTTTTTGATAACACAGGTTTTGTTAATGTCATAGGCTTTTAAAAGAAAACAATCTACAGCCACATGATTTCTTTTCTCACAAAATTCACAAAACAGGTTTCTAATCTTTACTCTTCTTTTCTTATCAGACTTTTTATTAGCAGTGGTTGTAACCTTGGCTGGTACATCTTTGATAGGGATCACTAGTGCTTTTGGGACTTTTATACCATCAGTGGTTGTGAAGTCCATTGGCTTGAAGTTTTCTAAGATATCACATTCATATGACCAGGTTGGTTTAAACTGATATTTTTCAATTTCTTTATCTTTTGTTGAAACCTCTGGTTTTTCCAAAACAATTTTGTTTCCAGCTTTATCTGTGATTTTTACCTCTTCACCAGCCAAGTTTGTAGGGACAACTTCAACCAACTCAGAATCAATTTCAGCAGCATTTTTCTCAATTTGGTCATAGTTTCTGAAACCTACACCAAACTTAATGTTGCTCTTGATCTAAGCATCAAGAATATTCTCATAACCGCAGGACTCAACCCATTTTTCACAAGTGATTTGGGTTTCTTCTAACTCCTTTTTACAAACTTGGTATTTTACTACCATAGTTTGGAGTTGGTCCTTGGTTATGCTTGATTCATGTCTCAGGCTACTCATTTCAGAATCTTTTTCACTTAACTTTGATTTTAACTCTTTAATCAGTTTTTCAAAATTAAGTTCATCTTCTAAAATTTTGTTTCTCAGGTTTTCATTCACCTTTTTGATGTTTGCAAAAACAATGATGCATTTGTCAGAACATAAATTTTAAGGATCTGAGGTGATACCTTTGTAGCAGCCATGAGAGCACAATCACACACATCAGTGTTCCATGGGTCAGCAGGAGAGTTCTTTTCCTTATCAGCAGCATTTTCTTTTTCATCACTTGTATACACTGTTTCATCACAAACTTGAACTTCATCAAATTTTGACACTATCTCCACAGATTCAACATCTTCAGCAATTGTCTCTAAGGCCATTAAACAAAATTCTTGTTCAACATCATTTTTGGCCATTAAAGCAAAGTTTTCATCAGACAAATCCTCAGGCAAGCTGCTCCAGTCAACATAACTTTGTGTGAAAAAGCTTTGTTGACCAACCTCTGCTGGACTAGCAGTGGTTTGAGCAGGTTGTGTAACAATGGGTGCTTGTTGTACAAGCACTTGAGGATGTGATGGTGCCTGGACATATTGAATTTGTGGAGCAGTGAATTGAACATAATGCACTGGAACAATGGTAGCAGGGTGTGCAAAATGGGCAGTGTTTTGAACATGTTTAGTAGGGGCATATTGGGAATAATGAGCAGTGTTTTGTGTGTGCTGAGGTCTAGGGCCAGGATGAGTCACTATTGGTCCAGAACTTTGAGACCTGCATTCTCTGGCAAAGTGTCCTAGCCTATTACACTGATAACACTTGACTTTTGATTTATCCAGCCCAACCTGTTGGTACAGAATGTCCATGTCTTAGTCTTATATCGAGTCTGTATTGTATAGAGCTGGATAGGCTAGGTTAAGGAGTATTTATGAAAAGTCTTAGCCAAGTTCGCTCATAGGTTTACATGTTTGAGCATGTTCGGCCGAACTTGCATAGGAAAGTTCGGGCAAACTTACACATGTGGAGCGAACTTGTAATCCTATAAATACCTAGCTTGTGTGTCTCATTTGTAACTTTGGCATTGTAGAGGCGAAGCTCTGTCAGTCTGTAATCTGAACGTTTAATCAATGAAACTGACGATTAACTGATTAAATCTTGTCTATTGGTAACACAACGTAATATTTCCGCTAATATGGACGTTTTAGGTTCCAAAGCATCGAGGATCGATCCTACAAGTGGTATCAGAGCTAGAACAGCCTGATTTGATAGTATCAAGACAAGATCACTTCTATTTCTACTCCATTCTTCTTTTCTTTAACTTTTGATCACAAAATGAAGAATTCATGGTCAAAATCTTTTGAATTTTGAAAATATCATGTAAAATACAACAAAGATAAACCCTTGAAAGATTGGAGACCAAATTCAATCGAATTCATGTCGAAATTTTGAAAAAACCATGTTTTTGAAAACTTTCTGGAATGAACTTGTTGGCCATGTCGGCCGAACTTGCACTAAAACATCACTTTTCAAGTGATTTTTAGTAAGTTCGCCCGAACTTAGGTGATTTTTGAGGAAATTTGAGTCAAGTTCGCCCGAAGATACTAAATTTTCATTAATTTTACATCAAGTTCTACCGAACTTGTGTAAAATCAAGAAGATTTTAAGTAAGTTCGCCCGAACTTGCTTGTATTTCATCAAAGTTCTTTTGAACAAGTTCGCTCGAAGATAAACCGAATTTTTCAAAGTAAATCTAACAAGTTCAACCGAACTTGTTAGAAAATTCAAGAATTCTTCATTTGTCACTACAAGTTCGACCGAACTTGTAGTAGGACTAACTGTTTTCAAAGTTTTTGAAAAATTTTCAGCGTATACGTTTCGTGATTCACAATGGAAGATCAACTAAGAGCTTATATGTCTGGAGCTAGTTCGTCAAATGCCAATATGATTAATCAAGTCAATCTTGATAACGAAATGGGAACGACCGTCAAACCGCCCAAGCTGATGAGCATGGACGAATACGAAGCATGGAAAGAGAAATTTACCTACTGGGTTCAAGCCATGCACTTTGCTGGCTGGGTGTCAATCGAAAGAGGCTACACTATTCCAGTAGATGAGCATCAACAAGTTCTTGAGAAGTACAACTACTCGACAGCTCAGAGAGACGAATACATTGCGGAGAAAAAGATGATCAGTCTCATCCAACAGTCTGTCAAAGAAGATATTCTGATCTTGCTACCAGAGTATACTACAGCAAGAGAGCTTTGGTTGTCATTACAGAAGAAATACCAAGGCAGTGCTGAAATGATCAAAAGAAAGAAGGCTCTCATTTTGAAAGAGTTCGATATTTTCAGCATGCTAAAGAATGAGACCATTAAGCAAATGATTGAGCGTTTCTGTCACCTCAAAGTGCAAATGCGAAGACACAGTCTTGAGAAGACGGAACAAGAATATATCGACAAAGTTGCTGACGCACTACCAGATGGTGAATGGACTACGTATTTGATGAATCTGAAAAATAGTGATAAGTGGGATTTCTTCAAGTTGTCGACAATTATTGATAAACTCGAAGGCCATGAAATGGAGCTTCTGAAGATAGCGAAATCAAAGAACGCTAATGTAGTTCAAGACATTGGTTTGTACTACAAAACCGGAATGCAAGATAACATTTCGAGTCCAAAAATTGGAATTGTTTTTAGTGCAAACATGAATTCTTCTCCACAGAACCAGAATCATTCACAGCCTCAGTACGAAAGTCCACAAAATTCTTACTCGAGCACTGGTTCAAATTCAACATTCCAAAGTCAAGCAAAATCAGAATCAACAACAAAGTTCTGATCTGACTGTTTACAAGTGCAACATCGCAGTGAACTTGAACAATGTTGTTTCAGAAGAAGTTGCAAAACAACATATGTCATTACTCGCTACAGTCTTAGAGTCTTATAAATGTCTTGTTGCCGCAAGATAGGAAACCCTGAGATGACCGCAGAAGATTATGACCAGGTAGATGAGGAAGAACTCAAACTAATGGACATCAAATGGTCCTTAGCTTTGATAATCAGGAGAATGACAAAGTTCTTTGCACTCACGGGCCGTGACATAGGAAACTCCAGCAACAAATTGGGTTTTGACAAATCCAAAGTCACGTGTTTTAGATGTCGACAGAAGGGACATTTTAAAAGAGTGTGCAAGAACACCGAGGCAACCGAAAATCAAAGTCCTTTCGGAGGAGGGAATGAATATTACAAGAAGGCGCTTCAGTATAAACCGTTCCCGAAAAAAACTCAAGTTGAGATCCAAGAAAAGCCAAACAGTAGTACCACGGAGAAAGCCATGGTTGCATCCATAGAAGATGACGTTTTTGACTGGAATTCTTATATTGGGAAAAAGACCGGAGTTGCTTTGATGGCAGAGATAGTTGAAGATAATTCTGCAGAGGAGGCAGCGGCAGTAGTAGAAGTAGCAGCTTTCGAACAAGCCATTCTGGAACAATGCTTGCATCAACAGCAGGAAGAAGAGGAATATATCCATAGGCAGAGACAAGGGATTTTATCCTCTAATTCTTGTGACAGTTTTGCAGGTCACTTTGATGGAAGCACGAAAGAACAAGTGATTGAGTAGAAAAGGATTGATGAAGTGATTGTTGATATCACTCAAGAAATGAAAGTCGAAGACCTCAAGGACATGGCAGATAAAGCTTTAATGGCGAATCTAACCAAGGTAGGTCCAGAGGTAAAGATTATCGAGAAAAAAGTTGTTAAAGTACAAATTGTAGAGGTTGAGAAACCTTGTACAAAATGTACTAAACCATGTGTCAAATGTGCCGAAAAATCAAAGATCATCGCTGAAAACAATGTGCATAATGATTTGTCAAAATATGATTATCGCACAATGAAAGAAGCGTATGACAAAATGAAAAATGATTATGGTAGACTTGACAGAAATAACACAGAACAACATGATAATATAAGAATGTTGAGTGGTACAGTAATGGGTAAACAAAGAGCAATTAACATTTATATCAACACCATTGCTGAAATCAAACAACAACTTCAAGATATGACAATTGAAACTGGAAGAGTTCGACAATTGTTAAGAAGTTATACCACTAACGCGTATGTTATCGATCACATTCTTCCAACAATCTCATCGGAAGAAAAACCTAAAAAGAAAGCTGGCAAAGAATATAGCAATGTTCCGCCACCCCTTTGCGAAAAATACTGTGTTAAATCTGCAGACGGGATGGACAAGACACTCAATGTTGAATTACTTTCTGAAAAGAAAAACGAGTTGCCAAAGAACATTGATATAGTCTATGCTAAATCTGATGATGATAACAACGCTGTGGTTAACAAAGTTGTTGAAAATGTTTTAAGTGATTCTGATGATGGCAGCTTCAAAAGCGCCAACTCGAGTTCAAAGAATTCTGATTCACAATCTGAAAATGACGATAAGCCGTCAGAAGATGGTCTAAGTGACGATCCTAATGTTGTAGTGTACAAATTAAGGATTCTGATAGACTATATTTTGATGATAGCTTCCCGATTCAGAATGTGAAAGAAGAATTGCTTGATAAATTCTTTAAACTCGTGGAAGTCACATCAGAGGAATTGGTAATCAATGAACGAAAATTCTATTCCAAACCTAAAAGAAACAATTACCGAAAAAACGGTGGTGATCATCCGGAAAATCGGAGAGCAGGGTTGGGTCTAGAAGAAATTGATGAATCTGTAAAGAAACCATCACCATTTCATGAATATAAAAACAAAAACATGAAGTTTGTATGGGACAAATACAGCTCATGAGGAGAATTTGATTGGTAAGCAATCAAATGATGAGTTCAAAAAGGAGAAAGAACTTCGAGATAAAGCCAAGGTTAAAAGTGGTGCTAAAACCTCAAGTAGTGTTAAACCACAAATAAAGGACATCCACTTGATAATCGGACATGTTTCAAGTGCAATGAAATTGGTTATGTGGCACGACATTGTCCGAAACTAAAGCCGGCTTATCCTCGAAAAAGAGAAACAAATGTTGTTAAACCAATGCAACCAGTGTTTGTAAAACCTGTAAAGATTTTGAAACGAAATGAATCAAAACCAAGAGTCTGAAAAGATTTTTGAAAATTCCATTTTCAAAAAAGGTGAAACTTCTAGGTCTAATGAAAACAAGTTTTACATACAAAAAAGGCTAATATCAAATCTCAAACCTGGATTGCCAAGAAAAGGTCAACAACATCTGGTGTTGTTAAGTCTAAGCTGGTAAAGACTGACATCACAAAAGAATCAAAGACTGAAATCACTAAGTCTGAGCAGGTAAAGACTAGTGAGAATGTGAAAGAAATTAAAAACTACAATGTCAAATCTGTAAAAGATAAGAAAAAAGTGAAATTTTCAAACATTAACATTGTTGAAACAGATGATGAATTTGATTTTGATGATGTTGATGAGTTTGAATATGCTTTTGTTGATGGTTATCCTGTAAAACCCAAGACCAAGAAGGCTTGGGTAGAGCTTTTCACCTAATTTCTGAATTTTGGAGGGGCTCCAAAGATCCGTATTTTCAAAGTGGATTTTGGATAGTGGAGCATCCAGGCATATGACAGGAATGAAGGCATTACTATACGACATTAAAGCTATCAATGGTGGATATGTTGGATTTGCAGGAAATCAAGGAGGAAGGATAATCGCCGAGGGAACTCTCTAATGGCGTAGTTTCTTTTGATCGTGAGAACAATCTTCTGAGTATATCGCAGAGTTGTGACAAGAAATTATAGTTCATTTCAATGATAAAGAGTGTATTATCTTGAAGCCAGGATTCAAAATTCCAGATGAGTGGATTCTGATGCGAGCACCGCGTGAGAATGATTTATATGTTCTTGACATGGGTATTGCTACCACTTCATCACAATCAACACAATGTTTTGTATCAAAGGCTATTGAAAAAGAAATTATTCTTTAGCATCGAAAGATGGGGCATATTCATTTGCGAAAAATGAATTTCTTGGTTCAAAATGATCTTGTAGAAGGCGTAAATCTTCGAAGTTTTCAAATGTCTGATCATTGCTTGGAATGCAAGAAGGGAAAGCAGATCAAGAAATCACATCCGAAGAAAATTCTAAACTCAATCAAGTTGCCATTAGGACGTCTCAACATGGTCTATTTGGTCCTGTAAATGTTCGAAGCATCTCAGGAGACTTTATATTGCTTGGTCATGACAGATGACTATTCGAGATATTCGTGGGTATTCTTTCAAGAATCAAAAGATGAAACGTTCGAGAATTTGGTTATTCTATTCAAGAAACTCGAGAACATTTATCATCTGTCGGTCAGACGCATTAGAAGTGACAACGGCACAGAGTTTAAGAATAACAAAATGAAGGAATTCTACAACGCAAAAGGTATTTTGCATGATTTTAGTGCTCCCTATACTCCACAGAAAACAGAGTTGCTGAACGGAAGAATCGAACTTTGATTTAAACTGCGAGAACCATGCTTGCAGATTCTAAACTTCCAATCAGTTTCTGGAGTGAAGTAGTTGCTGCGGCTTGCTACACGCTAAACAGGGTTCTCACTGTCAAACCAACAAAGAAAACTTGTTTTGAGATGATAAACTGACGGAAGCCAAATTTGAAGTTCTTAGAACCATTCGGTGCACCTTGTACCGTAATAGACCAAGATGGCAAATTTGGAGCTAAATCTCTCGAAGGTTTCTATGTCGGATATGCGAGTTCGTTGAGAAGAGTATATGTTCCTTCATTGCGAAAGGTTATTGAAGCACAACACGTGGATTGTTTCAATTACACGGAACCTATTCAAAGGAAAGGTGACGCGTGGCTGTTTAACTATCAAGACCTATGGAATTCGTTTGACTTGCCCAAAGAACCAACTGACGAAGAAGTTGCAGCGTTATACTATCTTCACCAGTCAGCGAATCAAGAGCAAATTGTTCGACCAGTTGTGGTTAATCAACCCACGTTGGATCCATCTTCTTCTGGCGCAAGTTCAAACAATAGTGGTGTTCCGGCTGAAAATGTTTCTGAAACATTATCATCACCCACTACTCTTCCAACGAATGCCTCTACTGAACCAATGAATACAGCAACGGAGCCCAGTATGCCTCAGAATCAAGATTCTGATTCAGATGAAGCACCAACATTTGATGCTGATGGGGAATCATTTTCTTCAGATGAAGAAGTGGAGCAGATAACAAGTCTTTTAAATCAACCTGCAGTCCCAAACACCAGAAATGAAGCTTCATCAAGCACTCCAAACATTGAATTGGTTGTTGATCACAACATCACGAATCAGCAAAGATGTTCCAAGTGAAGAATTGCCGCGATCATATTCCTATCATCCGTCAACAAATATTATCGGAGAACTTCAACCTGGTGTTAGAACTCGAGGGCAAATTAATAAAGCACTCAGTGGTTTCTATACACGTGTTGCTACAACCCAGAACTATTGTTTCCATTCATGTTTCATATCTCAGATTAAGCCTAAGACAGTTAATGACGCTTTAGCAGATGAAAACTGGGTACAAGCAATGCAAGAAGAATTATTGCGGTTTGAGAAGTTGGGTGTGTGGAAGCTTGAAGACCTACCAGAAAATCCGAAAGCAATTGATACAAAATGGGTCTTTAAGTATAAACGTGCTGATAGAGGAGTTATTGTTCGTAACAAAGCTAGGCTTGTTGTCAAGGGATTACACCAGCAGGAAGGTATAGACTACACGGAAGTCTATGCACCAGTAGCTCGATTGGAATCTATTCGAATATTTCTAGCTTTCGCATAATGGAAAGGATGTAAGGTCTATCAATTGAATGTCAAATCAGCTTTTCTGTATGGCAAATTACGCGAGAAGGTGTACGTTGGACAACCACCAGGGTTTGTCGATCCACTTAACAAGAAGAAAGCGTACCTACTGGATAAAGCACTTTATGGTTTACACCAAGCCCTGAGAGCTTGGTACGAGACGTTGTCGCAACATCTCGTCGGAAACGGCTTTATCAGAGGAACCATAGATAGTAATCTCTTCACCAGTGAAGTTGATGGTCATCTGATTATAGTTCAAATCTACGTTGACGACATCATCTTTGGATCTACAAATGATAGTCTCTGCAAAGAATTTGAGGGAATCATGAAAAAGAAATTCAAAATGTCCTCGATGGGCGAAATGAAGTTCTTTCTTGGTTTGCAAGTAGATCAGCTTCCGGAAGGTATTTTCATTCACCAGACTAAGTATGTTCACGACAGCTTGAAGAAGTTTGGAATGGAAAGCTTGAAGCCTCTATCTACGCCTCTGGCTCTCAATAATGGCATTTGCATTGATGAGACTGGAGCCAAAGTTAATGAGACGCTATACAGATCGATGATTGGATCGCTGATGTATCTGACGGCATCACGCCCAGATATTATGTATCCAACCTGCCTATGTGCCAGATATCAGTCAAGCCCGAGGATCTTACACATGTAGATCGTGAAGTGTATCTTTAGATATTTGAAAGGATGCCCAAGCACCGGCTTGTGGTACCCAAAGAACGACAATTTTGACCTTACAGGCTATGCTGATTCCGATTTTGGTGTAGATAAGTTGAATTCTAAATAAACTACAGCGGATGCCAGTTCTTCGGAACAAGAATGGTAACTTGGTAGTGTAAGAAACAGACTATGGTCGCTCTCTCTACCTGTGAAGCTGAGTATATCTCGGCCTCCAGCTGTTGTCACAGATTCTATGGATTCAACAACAGATGAGAGACTTTGGTCTGCAATTTCTAGACACTCCGCTGTATGTTGATAACAAGGCAGCCATCGATATAACTAAAAATCCGGTTCATCACTCACGCACAAAACACATTAAAATTCGTTATCATTTCATTCGTGATTGCTACGAAAAGAAATTGGTGCGAATACAAAAAATCCACACCGAAGAACAAAAGGCTGATTTTTATACCAAACCATTTTCTTTATCATGGTTTAAATACTTAATGAGAATTAATGATATGAAAAATTTGCTGACAGGTGCGGACGCTGAGGTTGAATACGGATCGGACGACGAGTTCGCGTGATTCACATTGGTTTGTAAATATCTTTCTAGTTTAGAATTTTGTTAAAAACTAAAATCCAAAAAGATGTTTTTGATTTTAGGGGATAAATGTTAGAGAAACTACAAAAACATTCGAAAAATTTTAAAATCCAAAAACATATGAAAAATTCAAAATGTACAAACACATGGAAAAAGACAAAAAGAATTCAGTGTCATATAAGGAAATGATAGTACATCAGTGGACTATCACAGTATGCTAAAGAAATGAAAAGTTTAAAAGTAATACACGAGTCTTACTGTGGATGTGTCGATAGGCTTAACACGTTCAGTAAACTGTTTTCGAGATATAAACTAAATTTTACAACTGCTTATTCATGTGGATTAACATATCTTGGATATATGGACTTAGCACTCCGAAATTTCGTTTGAAAGATTGCCTGATTATGAGATACGAGGTCTTTATAGATAGTTGATATCTGGGGTATTATACAAGTTTTTCTGATTCTGCAGAAGCAATAGCCTAGAACTTCTATAATACTTTCGCTATAAACCTAAAAGCTGTATGCAAAACTTGAAAAGTATCGAAAGATATAATCATTTGCATTGCTGAAAAGATTCCTTAAGTGGAACACACCTTAAAGACGAGCCTTCATCTCTTTGTATGTACGGTAGTACTAACCTGAGCTCTCAATGTCTCGCATAACCCAGATACAAATATCAATTACGCTATATTCACCTGTAAGATGAAATCTAGGGAATCTGGATACGGGAGTATATTCAAGAAGTGGGAACCACATATAAGTCAAGTTTCATAAATCTTACCTTAAAAACTTATCTTGAAACAGTTGAGAAATATGGTCAAGTTTAAGTGGACAAACATATCGACAATCTAGGTAAACAAGTTTAAAGCTTAAAGTCATCTAAAGGTCAACGGTACTGGTGATATGTATCAATCAACTGATATGATCCTTTGACATGAATTCACAAAAAATATGTCTGTAAATATGTTTGTACATAGTTTACAATTGTTCTGTACATAGTATTTCAGCTTTATAGATTAAAATCAGAAACATTATCAGTGTGTTTTAGCATAAACTTGCAAAAATACAAAAAGATTTTATTTCTACATTGTTTTCAGCAAACCAATGTTGGAGAACGGATCTTCGAAGTCTGGTAAGATGCTAGAACTGGTGGGAATCTCTTTGACAACGGGCTGGGAGCTTATCTGTAAAATCTAAAAAGACAAAATGATAAAAAGTTCATTAATTTGAAACTTTGATTTTGAAAATATCAACAGTTTGTTCGTAACGGGTCATACCGGGGTCATTAACTTGGACTCGGCAGACAAATCGGTTAACCAAGGTCATTAACTTGGACTTGGTCAACTGAGTGGATTTTCATAAATGGTTAAAAGTTGAAAAGTTCAGGGGTTAAAAATGAAAATTTTGAAAAAAAATTGAAGTTAGGTTTGGCAAGTTCGGCCGAACTTGCTAAACAATATCAAGTATTAACAAACAGCAAGTTCGACCGAACTTGCAGATGGCTGTGTTGATTAAAGGCTAAGTCCGCTCGAACTTAGTTGGGCTTGTTTGTTGGGCTTAACAAGTTCGCCCGAACTTGACATGGTATAAATACCAATCAAGTTCGGCCGAACTCATTCAAATGCAATTTAAACCAACTGAAGCGAACTTGAACTTGAGAGAGTTCTGAGCGATTCTGACAGGTGCGGACGCTGAGGTTGAATACGGATCGGACGACGAGTTCGCGTGATCCACATTGGTTTGTAAATACTTTTCTAGTTTAGAATTTTATTAAAAACTAAAATCCAAAAAGATGTTTTGGGTTTTAGGGGGGAAATGTTAGAGAAAATACAAAAACATTTGAAAAATTTTTAAAATCCAAAAACATGTAAAAATTCAAAATGTTCAAAAACATTGAAAAAGATAAAAAGAATTTAGTGTCATAAAAGGAAATGATAGTACATCAGTGGACTCTCACTGTATGCTAAAGAAATGTAAAGTTTTAAAAGTAATAAACGAGTCTTACTGCGGATGTGTCGATAGGCTTAACACGTTCAGTAAACTGTTTTCGAGATATAAACTAAATTTTACAATTGCTTAATCTTGTGGATTAACACATCTTGGATATATGGACTTAGTACTCTGAAATTCCGTCTGAAAGATTGTCTGATTCTGAGATACGAGGTCTTTATAGATAGCTGATACTTGGGGTATTATACAAGTTCTTCTGATTTTGCAAAGCAATGGTAATACTTTGCTGTAAACCCCAAATTGCATGCAATATTGAAAAGTATCGAAAGATATAATCATATGCAATGCTGAAAAGATTCCTTAAGTGGAACACACCTTAAAGACGAGCCTTCATCTCTTTGTCTGTACGGTAGTACTAACCTGAGCTCTCAAGGTCTCGCACAACCTAACAGATATCAATTACGCTATATTCACCTGTAAGATGAAATCTAGGGAATCTGGATACGAGAGTATATTCAAGAAGTGGGAACCATAGATAAGTCAAGTTTCATGAATTCTATCTTAACATATCTTGAAACAGTTGAGAAATGTGGTAAAGTTTAAGTGGACAAACATATCGACAATCTAGGTAAACGAGTTTAAAACTTAAAGTCATATAAAGGTCAACGGTACTAGGTGATATGTCTCCATCAACTGATATGATCCTTAGACACGAATTCATAAAAAATATATGTCTGTAAATATGTTTGTATATAGTTTACATTGCTTATTTCATTATATTTCAGATTTTCAGAATAAATCAAAAAGATTTTCAGTGTGTTTTAGCATAAACTTACAAAAATACAAAAAGATTTTATTTCTACATTGTTTTCAGCAATCCAATGTTGGAGAACGGATCTTCGAAGTCTGGTATGATGCTAGAACTGGTGGGAATCTCTTTGACAATGGGCTCGGAGCTAATCTGTTAAAATCTGAGAAGCAAAAACGATGAAAAGTTCATTAATTTGAAACTTTGATTTTGAAAATATCAACAGTTTGTTCGTAACGGGTCAAACCGGGGTCATTAACTTGGACTCAACAGACAAATCGGTTAACCAATGTCATTAGCTTGGACTTGGTCAACTGAGTGGATTTTCAAAACTGGTAAAAAGTTTGAAAGTTCAAGGTTAAAAATGAAAATTTAGAAATAGTTTTGAAATTTTTAAGGTTTGGCAAGTTCGGCCGAACTTGCTAAATAATTCGAGTTTAATAATCAGCAAGTTCGACCGAACTTGCAGATGGCTGATTGTTAGTTTTACGATAAGTTCGCCCGAACTTCTCTGGGCTTCAGGATGGGTTTAACAAGCTCACCCGAACTTGATATGGTATAAATACCATTCAAGTTCGGCCGAACTCATTTATCAGTTAACAGAACGTTTTGAGCGAACTTGAGTGTTTTGAGAGAATTTGTCAATTTTAAGCCGTTATATTGTCCATTTGAAGATAGTTTTTGGTGATTAGCACACCAACTACTATGGCAGAGGTAATTAATTGAAACTAAATCATGATTGAACTGTTAACATACAAAACCAAATCAAAAAATTTAAAATCTTTTAGTTTTAGGTGTTATTGGACAAAATTGAATATAGATCTTTGATCGACACTTAAAAACGACCGAAAAACTGTTTTTTATTGAACTGAAATCCATGTTTGCATGCTGAAACTTGTTTGGTCTGATTGAAGAAGACGACAAGTTCGGCCGAACTTGTTGTCAAGTTCGGCCGAACTTGTTGTCAAGTTCGACCGGACTTCTCCAAAACATACTTGAAAAAATCAGGAACATGTTCGACCGAACTTGAGTGTTGAAATATTTTTGATCATACATGTTCGACCGAACTTATGTTAACAAAAATGATTTGTTTATAGTGTAAGTTCGACCGAACTTGCTCTTTAACATGAAACATGTGTCTCATATATGTTCGGCCGAACTTAAGGAAAAATTGTATAATAAAACAGTAAGTTCGCCCGAACTTGCATTAAGGAAAAATTTGAACATGTATGTTACATGTTCAGGCGAACTTGTTAAAATCAGTGTGTTTAACACTAATCAAGTTCGCCCGAACTTGATTAAAGTGTTAGAAAAATTTTAGGAAAATATTTGTGATTTTTCCTCTAAAAGCGTGCTAATTGTTTTATGTCACGCACAGATTCCAGTGCGTGTTGTCTCAGTTGAGTTTTCCAAAACTCACAGCACATGTATTACGCTTGACAAATCTATTTGTCCATCGCTGAAGGAATACGACAGCATTTTAAAGTTTCTTGAAGATTGTCATATTCGCGAGCTATTACTGAGCGCACTGTATCTTATCGATCTCATGTTATTCACTTCTGGATGAACGCGAATCTAAGTGCGGATGAGAAGACAATCTCTTCTACAGTACAGGTTGGTGATGAGATAAAGCCGATTACAGTTACTGAAGGCGATATTCGAAGAATTTTAGAGCTTAAAGATAAAGAAGATGATCCGATTCATCTAGATAAGAAGATGGTTCGCGGATGTTTCTTCCGCATGGGTTATAAAGGGAGTGTGAATAAACCAACATTGAAGAAAGGGGAAGTGCCAAACCCCTGTAAGCTTTTGATGCATGCTCTAATTCATACGTTCAGCCATCGCAAACCCGTGTTAGATGATGTTCAAGATTATTTGGCTAGCATGGCAACAGCGCTTATTCTGAAGAAGCCGTTCAATGTTTCTAAAATGGTATTCGTTCACATGTCAAAGAATATGGAGAATTCAAGACTGTGCTTACATCCAAGATTTATTCAGATGCTGATAGATGAGAAGTATCCCAACATTGCTCGAGATCCGAATGATGTTCTTTATCTGGTTCATCTCAACGTAACCACAGTGAAGAAGCTTATCAAGTTTCGGAAACAAGCTTCAGCTCCTATCGCCAAACCAGTTTCCGGAGCAATTAAAGATTCAGATTATGTATCGCCACCTGGAAATAAATGGAGAAAGGAAGGTAGCGATGAAGAAAATGAGATTAAAGCTGAACGAGAGTGGTTTAAAGAGTTTAAACCAAAGGCAAGAAGTGAATGGTTTTTGAAAGATGAAGCTGAGAAACCAAAGAAGAAGCGAGGGTCAAAGAAAGTTGAGACATTGTTTGTCGATGAGGAGGAGATTGAGAATGTTGAGGCAGTGGCTGGATCTAGCACTGCAGTTGTTAATGAAAGTCAAGAAACGGAGAAAACGACTCAAGAAGAAGTAATTTCCGCTACATCTGAATATTAAGAATCTGATAAAGAGCCTGAAAAGACAGAGGCTGAAATAAGAGCAGAAAAGGAAAAGAGACTTGATGCAAATTTTGATCTGAATGGAGTAATAGAATCAGATGAGGAGAGGCCAAAGAAAAAGACTAAAAGAACAAAGTCGCCTACAATCGATATTTCTAAGAAAACTACAGGGTCACCTCACACGAAAGGGAAACGAAAGGCCAAGAAAGCTCAGAAAGCCGTGAGCAAAAGATACAAAGCACAGAAGCCACACAAGAACCTTCCGGTGCTCAGGAGAAAGGAGCAACACAAGAACCTCCTACACAAGAACCTCCTGTTACACAAGAAGTTACACAAGAACCTCCTGTGTCTGAATTTGTTGAAGTTCCGATCATTGAATCACCGAGTGCTCAAAAGACTTCTATTCCTGAAAGCTCTACACCAAAGAAGTCTACACCGAAAACTACAAAACGAAAAGACTCAACACCAAAGACGCCAAGGTGAAATATGTTTGGTAATATGCCACATGGTCCTATAAGTCTTGAAGACTTGGATGAATTTTTCCCTGAAACGAATGCTGAGATGTTAGAGAAGCGTGTGAAGGTTTTGGAAGATAAAGTTGTGAAGATTGAGTTAGAAAAGGCTGAGCTCGAAAAGAAGGTGAATAAAAGCGAAGTCGAAAAGGAAATTCTTGATGATAGAGTGAAGATGCTTGAAAATGAAAGAGAATATTACAAGGCGTTGATAGAGAGTTTGCAGGACGCCAATGAAAAATTACAAACAGAGATTGCAGAGTTAAAGAAAATTCAAACTCAAAAAGATCAAAGATTCATCAGATTACAAAAGGTGTTATCCAATAATCTGAATATCGATTTTATCGCCGAATACGATCGTATGGATCGTCAAGAAGCCAAGGAGCATGCTGAAAAAGAATTGGCTGAGGGTGGTAAAGGGAAGCAGGTAGAGGGAGAAGCCCCTAAATCTACTACAGAGAAGTCTTCTGATGTCCCCGAGAAATCTACAGAAGATGTTTCAAAAGCTTCTGAGTCTGATATCCAAAAGGTTGATGAATCTGTCAAGCCTTCTGATCCTATCGTCGTTACTGAAGAAAAAGACGATGATGAAGCTGAGAAAGAAGATGAGAATGAGAATGAAGAAGAGGAAGGATATGAAGCTTGGAATGTAGGGGAGGATGATGACGATTTTGATCAGGGTGATGATGATTTTGATCAGGGTGGTACTGGCTTAAAGATCAATGAAGCTAAAGTTTTGATGAATTTGATTTTTCTGATCTGATGAACGATGAATCTAATCGAATGGAAGATAAAATCCAGGGGAGTCAGGGCAGAAAGGGCCTACAGATGATATTGATATGTTAGATGTTGATCAGTTTGTGAAGCTTATGACTGCATACCTACGAAGCCTTTGATATTGATGTTGGAACATAATGTTGAAGAAGGTGAGTTTGTACATAATTATTCAAAAGAAGATATGGCGAAGCTAGTTGAAGCTGAGGTTGAAAACGTGGAGTTTGATTTTGAGGAGATAATGAATGTTGATACATTTGAGCCAAAAGAGTATCAGTACGAAAGAAGATTCAAAGCTGATGAATACAACCGTGTGATTGTTGAAGACTGGTCCTCAGATGATGAGACAGAAAAGAAAGATAAATATGTTGGTCAGGATTCAGAAAGCTTTCCTACATTCGAAGAAATGTATAAACAGCTGAATGAAGACATGTTAAAATATAGGATTGCTGAAGAGCTACGTGAAGGAAAAATTCCTAGGCCAATGACCAAAGAGGAGATAGCTGAAGCAAGAAAGACCTGGTTCAAGGAGATGCCTCGTGAACGTAAGTTTCGACGTCCACTAGCATTCTTCACCAGAGATAAAAATGTTTCTTTGGGAGATATATTGAGTTGGGGATGGTTTAAGGAGCTCAACGTGTATGCAATAAAAAAAGAGTTTGGAGTGCAATACTTCAAATATCTTGCTGATTTAAAGACTTTGTCGTATAGGGATATGGAAGAGCTGGTGCAAACAGTGAACGTTACTTATCAGATGAAAACAGTTGATCAATTATTATGGAAAATGAAAAAGTACGAAGCTGAAAAAGGTTGGAATCACTGGAAGCCGTTTATTCCAAGATGAAGAATAAAGATTAACAAGGTTATAGGAGAAAAGGACATAACGTTAATCATGAAACGTCCTAGAGCCATGAGGAATATGCCGCTTATGCCTATTGCACAGAACTTTTATCCATTATTCAAGTAGTGGCAGATTGATTCAGCTACTTGTGAAGCAGTGATTGTATTAAAGTTTGAAGATCACTTAGATATTGCTAAGGAACGAGTTGAAGTGATGGGTTATCAGGATATGAGAGGATTGTGGAGGACGATAAGGATTCTAGATCCTATGTGGTTGGTAAACTGCTCGAGAGAAGATATAAAATGCCTTTTCTACAGCAAGATTGTTTTTGAAGAAAGAGAAAAGGTACAGGCGATGCAGTATCAGAAAGTTGTCAATGTTTGCTATGCACGTAATGTGAATTCAGGGAAGATGTGACCGACAAAGTGGAGGGATCTGGAAAGAGTTGAATTCTTGAAGGAAGAAACAAGAAGTGAGGCGATTAAAGAAAAGATGGAAAAAGCGGTAAGGCAAAGTTCGCTCAAAATGGCTAACTTTTAAAGACCACCGCCAACTGATCAAACGCCGGATCCGAAACAAGAGAGACGAAAGAAGCGCTACAAGAACTTCTTTGGTCGGGTACGTTAATGTTTATATGAAGACAGATTTTTTGAAGACTGATAAAAGACGAAGACGATATCCAAGGGGGAGTCTGTTGGTAAAGAATGTCTATGTCTTAGTCTTATATCGAGTCTGTACTGTATAGAGCTGGATAGGCTAGGTTAAGGAGTATTTATGAAAAGTCTTAGCCAAGTTCGCTCATAGGTTTACATGTTTGAGCATGTTTGGCCGAACTTGAATAGGCAAGTTCGGGCAAACTTACACATGTGGAGCGAACTTGTAATCCTATAAATACCTAGCTTGTTTGTCTCATTTGTAACTTTGACATTGTAGAGGCGAAGCTCTGTCAGTCTGTAATCTGAACGTTTAATCAATGAAACTGACGATTAACTGATTAAATCTTGTCTATTGGTAACACGATATAATATTTCCGCTATTATGGACGTTAGATATCAAATTTAGGTTCCTAAGCATCGAGGATCGGTCCTACACAACCTTCAACCCCCATGCAAACCTGGGAATTTTCTACCAGTTCTCTTGTAAAACTTACTAGCCCTAACACTCAATAAGGCTAGTTGGTGCAAAATATCCATTTCTTCAAGATCGGAAGGTTCAGTGTGTTGCAAATCATTCAGCTCAAAGGATAGGTTGTCAGAGGTTTGGCTTTCCCCACTAGCAGCAAAAGCATAGTTGGGTGCATATGTTTCAGATCCAAAGTTCCCACCAGATGTAATATCAATATAGTGATCATAACTTTGGTCCTTACTTCTACCAGAACCCTCTTCTTGGCCAAAAAGAGCTGTATTACCCAATGAGTAATCATCAGTCATTTTGCCAGATTCTTGCAACTTCTTTTTCTGGTTCAACTCTCTCTCATAAGTGAGGAGTATCCCATGAAGTTGTGTCAACGACATATCTTTAAACCCAACAGATTTTCTTGTTACATAAGCTACAGTCTCCCACTTATCTGGTAACGATATAAGGAAACGACTATTTACAGTCAAATTAGGTAGAACCACGTTAACCAGTCTAAGTTCACTGATGAGACAGCTGTAACATTCAAACTGTTGTGTTAGAGACTCTCCTTTCAAGTGACAAAACGTTTCATACTGCTAATTTAGGACTTCTCTATAACTTTCTATCACTTCCTCAGTCCCACCGAATTGCTCCTTAAGTGCATCCCATAACTCCTTTGCACTATTGCAATAGAGTAGACCAACATAAATTTCATTGGGTAAGGCCGTAAATGCCTTAGCATCCAATTCAATTTTCTGGAAATCCTGCTCCGAAAAGTTTTCAGGATTTTATGGCACTTGTTTGGTTGGATCTTCTGTGCTTGGAACCATTGGAACGTGAGGTCCATAAGCAACAGATCTCCAGCAACCGGTGTTTTGCTGGGCAAGGATGTGACCCATCCATCGTTGCCAAATGAAATATTCATTCTTTTGAGCAACGGCGGTTTGAACAAGGATCCAGAATTGGCATCCTTTGTGTTTTGAGACATTTTCAGTTGAATTTTTTTTCAGATTTTGTTTTTTAAAAACTTTGAACATAGTAAAAACTCTGAATATTAAACAAAAACAACCAAACTGATTAGCAAGAGAGCTGATCTGTTCGAACCAAATCGATTGTTAGATCGAATTTGATGAATCAAGCTCTGATACCAATTGTTAGGATCTGAGTTTGAATTACTTGTAGTTTTTGTTTCAGATATAAAAAATGATTGAATTAAAAGAGATTTGCAGCAGAATAAGATGGAAAACTTTTACTACAAGCAATGGTCGTTTGTTTTCATCATCATCATGCTTTCAAGTTGATTAACTTGCATGTGATTCACAAACTCCCCCTCAGCCTTTGCAATTTCAGTTTGATAAGAAAATGCAGAGAAGATGATATGCGAAAGTTGATCTTTTAATAGACAAGTTTAAAGGTTACATGAGTTGCCTGTTTATACTAGCTATCTAACCTCTGAGCATCTTTGATGATGTCAGGGTTAATAGTGACAGGAAACTAATATGTAACTAACTCTAAACACTGCTAATACTAAACTATCAGTGCTTGGCACTGTTACATTAATTAACTAAGCTAAAGACTAAACTCTGATCTCTATCCTCTGACCCTTGTAATTCTGGCAGACCTTGAAGCTTTGTGTAGGCAGATGATAGGATGAGCAGTCTTTATGAAAAGCAGTGTAAGTACATCAGAGGTTGTAACCTCTGATAGTTGAACCAAAGCTTGGATAGTGTTATTTGGCTTTATATCATCTGTTCCTTTCATAGGGTTCAATTCCAACACTATACCGACATGTGGCAATGAATAGGTTAGGTGGGAACAAGCAAAAAACTAACGCCATTGATGAAAGATTCACCGACGACATGTCATTGGTACATATTTTTTCTTAATATTTTCTCTTTTTATTTATATTCCAGCTATTTAATATAGTTTTTATACAAACTCTTTGCTGACGACATGTCCGTGTAGAGTTTTAAAGGTGTTTTTTGGTGTCCACAGGACATCTGGCCAGCCAAGCCGATGAGAGATTTTCTCTTTCTTGACTTATTCACACAACACAAAAACACTCATTCTCTCTCCTTTCTGTTCTATCTCACTCACATACCACTTCTCCATCTTTTTTTACACAAAAACATCACCACACCCTATCTCCTCAACCTTAAACCCCTCTCATTCACATCATCTCTCTCTTTAAAAACACGCAAAAATTGGCTTTATTGTTGATGCTTTAAACTACTTAACTTACACGTTGTTGTTTCGATTCACCTTCCCAATGACATACAGGGTTAAACCTTAAAAAAAGCCTCGTTACCTTCTCATTTTACACATACCTGCCACTAGCCACTACTCTCTCTCTCTCTCTCTCTCTCTCTCCGGCTACCGCTTGAAATTCTTTGTTCCTATGGTAGTTCCCCTTCATCATTCTCCCACTACCGTGAGTCAACCCACTTTGAAGTATGCTTTTTTAAGAAACATTACAACTTGGATATTGAATTTGAAGAACCATTACGACTTCTAACATGTATATTTTTCCAGATTAATAAACTCGCGAAATTGTTCTTAGATCATCCACAACGTTGGTCTTGCTCCAAAATCCAGGCCTGCCACATTTAGCATACCACATCAATCCAAACCACGACCATTTAAACACACTTTTTCCTCCAACAATAGAGTATCGACATCGTAGCTTCTGGTGGAGGTGGTTTGGAACCTGGAAGAGGCAAGGGAACAGACGGCAAGATGGAGATGGTTAGGTGGCCCGTCCGGAATTGCATGAGTCCGGTTGGATTTTATTTTTTAATTAAAAAACTTTAAGCTGAATTAAATTAAACATAAAATATATAAACCAAATTGCATAAACCTAATTAAACTATCACATAATTACCATATTATAATATTACATAAACCTAAATTAAACATTGCACAAACCAAATTAAAAATATTACGTAAACCTAATTAAAACATTACTTAAACATAAACTATTAAATCTTAATTAAACACTTAGAAGCCCTAATACATCTCATACCAATCATATAGGTTCGACTCTGGAGATGACACATTACGATTGCCATCACAGCCGTCCTACCTCGCGTCTCGATTACCGCGTCCGAAGTAAGGAGACGGAGGGTATGGTCATCGTCCAGCCTAGTTGTATTCCTCACCCGGTTCGTTTCGTACCCTTGAACCTAGTTGGGTGTAACATCCGTCAAAAACCGGATTTACCAAACCCGCTCCGTTTATTAACCGAACAGTTAGTTAAAAATTTCGTGGCGTATTTAATGCCCAAATTAATTTTAAACGATACATAATTAATAAGTATATTGGAATATATAATTTATATTTGAAAATTCATTAAAAATAATGAAATAAAAATATATTGCTGCTGCCGGGTTTCGAACTCGGGTCAGCCAGGATTCCAACGCCTTAACACACATCCTTCCAACCACTCCGCCACTTGTGTTTCTTGTTCAATATTAGAAACAATTAATTCAAATACACAAACTCGAAATCAAAACTGACGCGCCCAATCGCAGTCGTCGGAAACCCCGACGATTTCGCCGAGATTGAACGGTTTCTTCTGGTTTAACCAACGCATTAACTTTAACATCGGTTATAACCGATGTCCAGTCCGCGACACAAGTCATAACCGCCGGAAAATTATTTAACCGACGAATCAAGACGGAAAACGGACCAAATTCGTCAATGTTCTGCCCTATAAATACACCCTCTAACTTCTTTTAGCCTTTTCGCTCACAATCACACCCTTTCTCGACGTAATTTCACTCGCCGGAAAACTTCTGCAACTCGCCGGAAAACCGAACCCTTTCACCTCTGTGCATCACTCTAAAAACAGACACCTAGAGTTCATACCGAAGCCACCCACACTCACCTAAAGTTTCCTGAAGACACTCTGCCGCAAAACACACGTCGCCGGAATAACCTGCTATCATCGGAGTTGCGCCGGCGAAACAGAGGAGCTCTGTTCGGTATATCTTACACTTAATCTCTCTCGTTTTTATTAAACTCACATGTAGCTAATCACAACACACTAAAAGAAACTGATTATTTTTGTCAAAACAGTCGGACATCGATTCTGGTTAAGATTAACGAAGAAGACGAAGTACTGATATGATATAAGATTAATTAAAAACAGTTTTATGAACGGGTTAGACACACAGTCCAGTGGTGGACTGTGTGCAAACAATATGCATAACGTCCCGAGTTTGATTCTTGTCCCACGCACACTCGCCTTAATAAAAATGTTCTTTTTTTAAACTGAACCGGATTCACTACAAATAGATGTTAAGTTTAATAAAAACCGGAATAATAACCAAGATAGACACACAGTCCAGCGGTGGATTGTGTGAACGTTTAAATCACACGTCGCGAGTTCGAGTCCAGACTACCGCACCGGTTCTCGCAATTATCAAACTTTTTATATAAGGCAGAAATGAAATTATCTAGGTTGTATATAAGTATAATAAAACCCATATTATTTACCAAGTTAGACACACAGTCCAGCGGTGGACTGTGTGTCAACCTAAACCACAGGTCCCGGGTTCGAGACCTATGGCGAGCACCGAATCATGCAATTAAACCGTTTTTAAAATAAATGATTTTCGGATTAATTCAATTAGTATATAAATATAATTAAAAACAGAAATATTTCGGGTTAGACATGTAGCTCAGTTGGTAGAGCTGCGTGCACGCGAACGGGAGGTCTCGGGTTCGAGCCTCACCCGGCGCACACAATTACACAATAAAACGGTCAACGGTCAACGGTCAAACAAGTCAACGGTCAAAAAGTCAACATTTTATTATTATTTTTATTTATTTATTTTATTTAAAAATCAATTAAAAATACATAAAAATAACATTTTTAAAGTTAGAAAATAGCCTTAAACTCACAAAAATATATCCAATAATCCTACTAAAGTTGATTAATAAAATCCGCTTATTTACCGAACCATTATTTTATTATCTAGGTTAGTTTCACTCGTGGTTAAATCCAACTTCGTGCGTATTCAACATCATCAACCGAACGCACCCAATGTGAGTAAATCTTACAACTCCCCTTTTTAATTACAGGTTTTGGGGTGTATCATGTGTCACTAAAATTAATTCGTTTATTTAAACTCGTGCCATACCATATTATGACTTAAACCTAGAATGTAAATGTTGTTTGTAGTTATGTATTCCATATTGTCAAGTTGTATGCAAATCATTCATTAGGCCCATCAGTTCCTCGTGGGAGACGAGTTGAGCAACGCGTGCCTCAAAACAATCATTTATTGTATGTTGTGCATTATTTAATATTAAGTGTTTTGTGAATAAGTTTACATCCATATTTACTCATATGTGGTTACGCACTTTATTTTATCAATTCAATAAACCTGTACAAATGTTTTTCATAGGATTCACTCGCCAACTTTTTGTTGATCCAAAAACCATTTTTACACATGATACAGGGAACAGGATGAAGCAAGGAAAACATAGGAAATGCCTTAGAAGAAAGCAATGAAGTCTAGAATGATGTTTAGGACATGATGTAATTATGATTGTATGTTTCCCTTTAAATTGTATTAATAAATATGAAACGTTATAATAAATGTCATGAGCTTTGATGATAACCCAATCATGCCCCGATCACCTTTTCCGTTGCGGGTCGGGGTGTGACATTGGGTACGACTATACCCTTAAGCCCAGTTGGGTATGACTTGTATTGGACCGAGGTTTGTGAGTAGAGGGTTTGTTTGACCCTTCCGAAGTCGTGGACGATCAAATTGCAGTTGATCCATGGTGTATTCATACACCAAGTTCAACCCCTCACCTGTTAGAGGGTTTGAATCATCAAACACTGCTAGAGGTGGTAGGTTTAAATGTCGAGATTGGTAGATTGTCGCAGGTGAAGGGTTTGCGAGAAGAGCATTTAAATGGAGTGATCGCAAAGAACTTGGTTCTAGTGGAAGGTAGAATGCCGCTGGGGAGCGTTTGACGGAGTAAGGTTAGAACGTCGACGAGACAATCACCTGGTTCGACGGTCCAGCTGCACCACTTAGACTATAACAACCACCCATATCTTTGAATTAATTTGGTATTTAAAGTGAATTTTGAAGTGAGAGGTGCAAATGTGGAACGTAAAACGAAATGTTGTACTTATATGGACCGGAAAAATAGTTGTTTGAAACTAGGCCTTGGGAAAAAATCGATGGAAAAGTAACCGTTTGAAAAACATTAGTCGTTGGAAAAGTTTGAAAAAAATTAGTGAAAGTTTGTAAAAAATAACTGTTTAAAAAATTACCCATTGGAATAATTAAATACTATTTTATCATTTATTTGTTTTTATTATAAAACTTTTATTTAGAAAAATAATACGTAAAAATAAAATAACTTTATAAAAAATATATTTTTATTAATATAAAGACATACAATTATTTAGTAAATAAATTAAAAATACATTAATTAAAAAGAAAAGTAGGTGATGAGGTGGTTAATGAGGTGGAGGTTTGGACTTTGAAGTTTAGTGTTGGAGTAAAAAATAGGGTTTGGAATGGTTGTGGTTTAAAATGATATGGCATGCTCACGAGACAAGTCTGGATTTTTGACGAGTCCAGCGTTAAGGATGCTCTAAAACATTCAACGCTGCTCTAAAACATTCCAAACTTCCATTTCATCACCTACATTTCCTTTTATTTAACTTATTAGTAATTTATATATCTTATTTAATAAGTAATTAATTAATTATTTTTTTTTATTATTTTGTTATCTAAATTTATTTAATAATAAATTCAAAATAAAAGACTAAAAAATATTTAGTTTTTCCGGTGGCTCATTTTTCAAACACCTCCTTTTGAAACAACTATTTTTTTTCAAACACCTACTTTTGAAACGATTATTTCTTTACTAGATATAAATTGAATTCGTATTTTGACCAATATGTGCACTTGTCAACTCACAATTAACTACAAAATCTCGTAAAAAATACATGGAAAGAAGACCTTGGAGTGAAGGTGAAGACATAACTTTGGTTACCTCTTGGATGGACGTGTCCGATAACAAACAAGGAGCCTTGTATTTAGAACAACCTTATTTTAAGAATTCTGTCAATGTGTAGGTGAAACCAATAGCTCACGGTGTCGACATAACGGAGGCAGAGGCGATTGCTAAGGCTTGTTAGGAATACCAAAAGTGGTAATTACTAAGAAATCATCCTCGTCCGGGCAATTAAAACCATCCTCGACCTGACAACTACTAAGAAACCATCCTCGTATGCGACTAGCTGTGCATCGGGATGCCGACTACGATGGTTAAGGGACGATGATTATTTTAACTATGTAGTTTGTTTAGGTTTAATTATCCAGTTTGTGTAACGTTTTTAATTTTGATAAATTTGGTTTTTTAGTTTATCTTATTTTTATTTTATATATTTGTTTTTTTATTATGTATTTTTGTTAGTAATTTAAATAATTTCAAGTTTTTATTTTAAATTTTAAAAATGCTTTAAAATTTGGGGTGGTGCATCTGTCATACTCTATACCAGTCTGTTGGGCCAAGCCGGACTGGCCCTCAGCATCCTTTATAAAGGTTACTCTTAGTTTAGTTTAGAGGTTCACCCAGTTGAAAAACTCATCCAATTTTTTCAGTTGTTTCAATGGAAGTTGTAAGGGGCATTTAACCCACATAAAAGTTGTAGATTGAATTTCTCCTAGAAATTAAAGCTCACCCATTTTCCCCAATGTAACTAATTGCTGCTGCTTTGACCGGTTTTTAACCCACATAAAAGTTGTAGATTGAATTTCTCCTACAACCCTCTCGACGTGCACCCAAGTACGCGTTCCTACTTTTCCATATTACCCAACAAGTTGCTAGGATCACGACTTGTAAAGTGACTACGTGGAGATCAGTTGTTCTTTATTCTATATGATATATGATATTTTTTTTTTCTGTATATCCTGGTTATTATACAGGTTTGCATGATTTATGGTCTAAATTCTAATTTATATCAGCCAAGTTAAACATTTTAAATTTTTATGGCTTATTTTTGTGACTAGAATGATCAACTTGGTGTTTAAGCTTTTGCAGTTGCGCTCCTTCCTTATTGCTTGATAAAAGTTGTGAAATTATTATAACCAATTGTCGTATGGTTAAACCATGTTCTTATCATCTTTGACCATTGTTGGCTCTCTTTTTTTTGTATATTATTGACATATCATGTTGCATATAATGTGCCTTGTAGACTAAAGAGATTGGGTAGTTGGTCATAAGAGGTACTCAAATTGGCGGATTCAAATTCAGGTTCTGTTGACCTAAAACACTCTTTGTCGAATTTCTTTTTACATCTTATGAATATTTAGTCAAATTTGATTATAAGTTTATATTATGGTGATAGAACATTATTTTTTTAATCTAAAAATTGTTGGGAGGTTTACTCTGCTATTGCTATTACATATAAAGGTTGTTGTCGATGTCCAGGTAGAGTAGAAGCTGCAACGTAATGAACCATAGAAAAATTAAATACAATCTGATTTCCCTTAAATTGTCTCAACCTTGCTTTGCGAAATGTTTACCCATAATATACATGTAAATATTCATGCTGAAAAAAAAATCTACCCATTTTCTCTTTTCTAAACAAATAATTTTTTTGTTTATAACTCAAATAAAAAAATATTAATGTTTGATGACCTTAAAATGCCCATCTGGTACAGGTATAGAACTAGTTATATATGTTCTTGCATTATGTTCTTTTAAGGGTTATTGGATTTTATCACCTCCAACTATTGGCTATTGGTCACTGCCACCCCTAACTATCACTTTGACGGCCGTCATCCCCAACTTAAAACTTGGTGTGTTCTATCACCACGTCGCTAACTGATCACTAACTTTTGATCATGTTACTATAACTTTTGGGTGCCATAGGGATCTTAGGAAGGTTTTAGGGATCTTAGGACACCCCCAAAAGTATAGCAACATGATCAAAAGTTAGTGATCAGTTAACGACTTGGTGACAAAACACACTAAGTGTTAAGTTGGGGGTGGCGGGCGTTAAAGTGATAGTTGGAGGTGGCAGCGGCCAATGACCAGTAGTTAAGGATGATAAAGTCCAATAAGCCTTCTTTTAAATATCAAACTAAACAAAGACTTCAACTTTTATGTTCATGAAACTAAATTGATGAAGTTCAAAGACGTAAGCACTCATCAACAATCAACACAAGTTCAATGCTTGGATATAACAAATACTACCTAAAATTTGTAATCAACGTGGATAAAAGAATAAAAACATTGCTTCTTTCAATGTGTTGATAGATGAATAGAAAAGTGCTCTTTAATTAACAAAATGAATTTCAACTAAAACTAAATATGGTACCTTATATTTCATCTTAATGTGCTTCACATAAATTTCTAAATGTAACTCTCCCATTCCATATATGTGAGTGTGCTACAAAAGTATCCACATGAGTAACAACACAAAAACAACTTCAAAATAAACATAAAAATAAAAGTTATATGATGCATTACCTGACCACTCTCAGGGTTTAATCAATCACGGATGTGGTATCCTCTCTTTGAAACCTATTCAAACCTTTCGAAAACTGAATACAGACATGAAGTTATGAACTGTGTAGGCCGAGAAAAAAACATCACTGACAACTAACTTGGGAGGTTAACATTATTAATGGAACCCAAAGAAAAGATAATGTCTTTAAAGCATCTATTTCACTTGTAAATAAGTGCAAATGCTTACCGCTTCCTATGGAGCTTTTCCCTTCTCATACTCCCTCTAAACCATGATGTCTATTTCAAATTTCATTCAAAAAAATCTCTAGTGTTTTGGTAGGTATTGCTATATTATTCATTATGTGTACACACACATGCATATATATATATATATATACACACACACTCACATACATATTATAAACTGTAGATAACCAAAATGTTGTGACCACACAATCTAGTAAGATTAGTAATTACCTCTTCCACTTTAGTTTTCCTTACAATTACCATGTCTTTATTCTCCAATACCCCCCTTAGAAATAAATAACTTGTAGTAGAAGCAATAGAGACATGACGTTCTTGCATTGCCTCTCTTTTGGATGAATGATTGGAAGAGTGACCATCTGCTTTTGATAACCGATCTGACCAGTTATGCTACTTCAGAAACATTACCTTTTACATTTTTAGCAACCTCTCCAACAATGATCCTGCATATTACCCAGCTTCTTTCAACTTTGTCCCTGCATAATTCAATAAAGTTATTATAAAAATTCAAAACTGCCATCGGAAAATACCCAAACAACTATGAAGTTTAGGGTCAATAACTTGAATACCATTTGCTAAATCACGAAGTTGTGATTTCTTCACAACCACAAAAACCCTTTACGCATTTGAAAATTCCTCGCTTCAACCACTAAAGAAATCTCATTTGATGTAACACCCCGATCGCGTAATACAACAAACCGTGGCGGAAACATCAGGAAGTCACGTTACAGAAATTGTTTCACAACACATGGTACATAAGGTTTTGTTTTATTTTATTAAAAAATTTACATTTTCTTTGGATAACATAAACAAAATAAGAACAAATTGTCTTTCAATTTTTAAAGTAACTAAGGCCCGCGTCCATCCTACGTGTAGCATGCAATCAAATCATCAAACATTAGCTCCTGAAACATATGTGAAAAGACAGTCAGCATAAAAAGCCGGCAAGTACATAGGTTCTGTGAGTGTGTCACATTCATGGCTTTGTATACATATTGCAACACCTCATCCAACTACAAGAGTGGTTAAGTGAAAACCTTGTATCAAAAAGTGTTTGATATTGCAATACAATTAACCAACTAAAACAAGTTGGTTTAAGTTTATGAAAACCTTGTAGCCATGAATCCTGACCAAAACGTTTCTTTTGTAAAACCGAGTAGTAAATCGATTTAAAAAGAAAACTTCGTATGGGCGTGACATTGTTTAAAAAACATTTGTCCAAGTGATTCGGATAACGCCACAATATGTAATACGATAAAAGCACTTATATATAGGAAGTACCAGCGCCGTATCTATCATGCTTTTATCATATTACACCTGTCTCGTTATCTAAATCAATTACCATAAACCAGTCGTCCAATCGTCTGTGTTATGAATTATTTGTCCGTGTTAAAAACCATTTGAACGTGTCATAAACCATTTGTTCGTGTCATAAACCAATTGTCCGTGTTATCAATCAATCTTCCATGTTATAAACCAATCGCCATGTTTTAATTGTGAAAACTTTTGGTCGGTCTTTAATGAACACATTTAAGCCTGTGTTAACTATACCACCAAAGGGTCTCTATAATAGACCACCAAAGGGTCTCTTTAACTAGACTAACAAATCCACAATGATTTGTTAATTAGAAACAGTTTCTGTCATTACCCAAACTTCCACCAAATCAAGTGGACAGTCCAATAACGGGATTTCAGTCCTATGGTACCATAACACACTATTGGCCGGCGTGATCAATGTAAATGAATGTCATTCGTGTCATGGATAACACACCAACAAGTTGTTGACATTATTGAAATTGTATTGTTTTATATAAACCATAGACTTTGTTTTTGAAAACTTGAAAATGATTTAGCACATATGAGTCACCCCAAAACGTTTGCAAAACGTAAAAAAGGTAACTATGCACTCACTTGGGATTGCAAAAGTGTCCTTGATCAAGAGAAGGAACAAAGCTTAAGTGCGTCCTAATGTGTCGGATAACTATGTTAGCGTGTCTAGACTTTAATCGGAGGATCCGGGTAGAATGAAGTCTTACAAACCAAACGAGTTTTGGGACCCATATGATATGGTTTAGCAACTTAACATTCTGATTTGGAAAGGATCCTATGTGCTTTTGACCCGTTATGACTTGTTAGAGTAGTTTACGCTACTTAAACGGGTAATTAGCGTAATTATAAATTCGGATGGTTAAATATGTCTTATGATGAGTCTTGTATGCCAAAACATGTTTGATTATGTTATAACATCAGTTTAGATGTAAAAACTTTGGTTACATATGCTTAAATCAATTTATGCGCAAAAAGGGCGTTTTGGTCATTTTTAAGTACATAAAGATTAACTCATCATACAACTAACCAAACCTTATGACCATAAGGTATAACCTCAAAGGGTTATTCCATATACAACTATGGTCATAAAACTGCGCTTGGTTGAATCCTTAGATTAACCAAACGGGTTAGATTCGAGAGTCAAAGCGGTGGTCAAAACCGCTCGACTTACGACCCTAATAAAACACTAAACTAGAGTGACGAATTAGACATGTTGGAACATGTTTATTTATGTCATAAAACTAATTTGGTGTCAAAACTTTATGTTTTAAAACCCAAAAAACCATTTCACTGTAAAATGCACTTATGCGCATCTTTTACCAAAACTTTGACTTGTCACTTCGCCTAGTAAACATGGTAATCAGACAGTGCAATTGCAAGGGATTAATATCTTCGGGATTACGATCACGTTGCAAAGTTCAATTGAACTTTGACTTGACAAAAAATGGTCAGAACCGAAAGTCAAACATAAAGTCAAACTATTTGACTTTTGGCTCAAAATACCAAAATAATGAAATAACTAAGGAGATCACTTACTTGTGTTGATGAACACTTTCAGAACTCATAGTATGAGGCTTCCAAATGACTGGAAACAAGCTTCAATGAGATGGGAGAAAGAATTTGTGAAGGAGTAAGTTGAAAGTGAAGAATTAGCTTGTTATTTATAGTGTTCTTGAGTGTATAAGATCAATCTAAGTCTCCAACATGTGTCATGATCAGAGGGGAGGTGTTAACACCTGTCAATTGGTGGCAAGAAGCTAGAAATTTCGAATTCTTTGGGACCAAGGCTTCAAAAAAGAAGCTGGCAAGTTCTGGTATTCTGGGCACCCCTTACGGACAGTATGGGTTTTCCTTTACGGTCTGTAAGGCCCTGGCAGGGGCAGAAGTTTCAACTCTTGGCAGATTTAGCCCATGGACTTGTATTGTCGCGTTTTGTCACTTTTAACCCACTTTTTAGGCTATATAAAGGTGTTAAGGCATATGTAATTTGGATTTTTTCTGGAAATGTCATGGATGTCGATTCATTCGGTTGTACAGTTATGCGTTTCGCAAATAACGTTCAACGCTTTCTCGAACATGAAAATGATCGAAATTGCGCAACGATTGACATTTTTGTATTCTTATCAATATAATACAAGATTTTATTGAATGCAAAAAATATTTGGATTAGTACACATGGTCCGTATTAAAAAATACGAGAATTGGCACACTTTCGCAGTTTGTTGAAAATAGCCCCTGGGTTGTATAAGCGTGTCTTCAAAACTTTATCTATGTTATGTAAAGGGTATTTAGGGTATGTGTAGCTTATGTCCTTGTTCCGAAGTGTACGTCCGTTAAACTGATTGCGTTTGAGTGTCAGTTAACGAATTACTTCCACAAAAGTTTTTGAGAATTCGAAATTGTACAAGGATTGAAAATGTGCAATTGTCATAGATAATTATACAATTTCGAAAATAAAACACAAGGTTTCATCGAATACGAAATTATTCGGAATTGTACAATTATTGAAAAAGAACAAATGTCACACTTAACTACATAAAAGACCTACATATCATATGCGTAAAAGTGCAACTTCTTTGTCATTCCCCCGACAAGCTATGACTGAAACCTTATAAGAATAAAAGATGAAGTTAGAAACTGAGTAATTGCATATGATTTTTATTTTTCTCCTTTTTCTTGTTGAACATAAAAACATTAACAATATACAAACAAAAGAAGTTTATGATGCTTAATTGTTCCCTGCGCCACCTCATATATTGGCAAGGTTGGTGCATTGGGTGAAAAGCTTAAAGAAGTAAGTAAGAAATCTGATTCTGTTCTCAATTTACACGTTCGTCATTTGGAGTTTTTAGGGTTTTCATTAAGGATTTCATAGTGTCGCTTCTCACTTGATTTGATTTAGGGTTCCATGTTCTTGATTTATATGGTTTGTAGTTGATTTGAATTGGTATTTTGTACAGTACAAGTTTTAAAGCATAAGGTACACGTTACTACAACAAGATTGTTTAAGATATTACAAAATGTGCCTTGTGGATTAACCTGGTAATATCTGTTGGTCCAGGCCCTCAAGATCACTAACTACACACTTGCAAATATGAAATATATGTATACGTAAATGTGCAGCAAAGCAACAAAGGATGAAAAACTTTCTATATTAATTAATGTGGTACATCAAAACACACTAACTCTAACCTATTTATAATAAACTTAACTAATATAAGCACATGGTATATAAGCCAAAACAACCCACGCAAAAGTTGCATTCTCCTCCACTTCCACTTAACCTCCAACTTACTCCGTCAACATATGACCAATTCTTAACATGTGACCCGTTTGCTATTCGGTAACCCGTTTAGATAAAATCGGTAACCGACTTAACCCGTATACAACCCGTAACATCAAGATTAATTCCAACATTCACCCCTTAATCTTATGTCGTTTCTTTCTATTTGCTCGATTCTTGCTTGCATACATTCTTGCTTTCCATGCTAAAACCGGAATCGGTTTTCTTACTATAAAAAAGCTTTCTTGCTTGATCCGAATCACTCTTGATTGCTTTATTCGAATCTGTTCTTGCCGACTTGCTATTCGAACACACTGTCCGATCTTGTACTTGCTACGAGCCGCACCTGACTCGGTTCTTGCTACTCGAACCGCTACCGCACGGGTCCGGTTTCTTGCTAACTTTAGCTTCTTTCTTCTGCTTTCTTGATCGACTCTTTCTTTCTTTCTAGTCGATTCGGTCTTTTCTTTCTCTCTTTCCGAATCACAAAGATTCGATCATTCTCTTTCTTTACGAACAAACACGTGTCCGTTTCTTTCTTTCGGTTATCGAATTTTTTTTCTTCTTTCTCATCGACACCCGTTCTTCCTTTCTTGTGGCTTGCTACCTTCTTACTTTCTTGCAACGCCACATTTCTTTCTTACTTTCTTTCTTACGAGGCCATCTTTCTTTCTCACGAAGCGACGCCGGCCTCTTTCTTCTTTCTTGTGGCGCCTCTTCTTTCTTTCTCTTGTGAACCCCTTCGGTCTCGGTCTTTTTTTCACAATTTCGGCCTAAAATTTCTGCGATTCTGTGGTCTCTTCTCGCCGGTCTTTCTTTCTTACACCGGTACAGTCATTTACAGGTGAATCGGTCTTCTTTTCACCAGTTTTATTTCTCCGGCGCGGTCTCTTTCTCGGTCTTTCTGATCAAACATATCATGTTCTTTTGATCACTGGTAACAGCCACAGACCCGCTAATGTTCATCACGGGTCACCCCCATCGTCAAAATGGTACTCCCCCGTAACAATGGCTGACCCGACCCACCTACCCATCGCGTCTTCCGCTGTTCTTCAACCTGTGATCAGAACATCACAACCCCTTCAACACAAAACCCAGTTCCCTGCTGCGTTTTTCACTGCATCGAAAGGTTGCACCCTTTTGCACTCCTATCCTCGTTCCTTTCTGCTGATCACCGATTCGCAATCAACCCTAGCTACTCCTTTCACTTTCTTTTTTTCCTACGAACTTAATTCTTCCGCTTCTTCTACAGCCCCACAACCAAAGGGTTGCTCTCTTACTCGATACCGACTCTCAAACTGGCTCTCGTTATTCAACCTTGCTCTGATACCAAATGTTGGTTCAGGCCCTCAAGATCACTAACTACACACACTTGCAAATATGAAATATATGTATACGTAAATGTGCAGCAAAGCAACAAAGGATGAAAAACTTTCTATATTAATTAATGTGGTACATCAAAACAAACTAACTCTAACCTATTTACAATAAACTTAACTAATATAAGCACATGGTATATAAGCCAAAACAACCCACGTAAAAGTTGCATGCTCCTCCACTTCCACTTAACCTCCAACTTACTCGGTCAACATATGACCAATTCTAAACATGTGACCCGTTTGCTATTCGGTAACCCGTTTAGATAAAATCGGTAACAGACTTAACCCGTATACAATCCGTAACATCAAGATTAATTCCAACAATATCAGCTTGCATTCGTAAATGTAGATATTGGCTAACTTTTTTCTTATTTGGCATAATAATACTTAACATGTTATTTTTCATCCTGATTAAGGCCCTGGAACATACTTCTCCGATTAACTACCGTACTTGTTCATAGACACCATTCTTGTATGCGATATACAAACACACAAAACACACTTCTGATTGTTTGATAACGATAGAAAGAAAGAGTAGCAATGATACTTGTATTATAATATGTGGATTGATATACTTGTTATACAATCAAACCTATTTAAACATATCAACCGGTGTGATCTGGGTCTGTGAACCGTCGCAACCTACCAGCCCTCCTACATACCTGAGTAGAAGCTTGTGTAGTTTTTATCCATTGTATTTGTGCATGGAATCTTAGAAAATAGTTAACCCAAGCGAATGGGGGTTATGATGAACTGCGTTTTGTTTTTCTGAGAACAAACAATGGTTTTGATAGAGCCAAGACCGTCTTGGTGAAAACCAGGAGGGTCAGGTGAATTAAGAACATAATTTGTTCCTTAAAACTAGATGTTAGTAACTGTCACAATTCACAAATAGTAAATACAACGATGTTGCTGATGATGGTGAGGTTTTTTTTTTTTTTTTTTGACAGGCTGGTCTTGTGATGTAGGTTGCTAATGCCACCAACGATGTTGCTGAAATCGCTAATCTCTACACATCCTCAAGTACAATGGTTGATTATGTATTATTATAAATATAGTTAGAAGGTAGTTACGAAGTTCGGGGACCAAAGATGAAAAATTAGAAGTTGGTAGCCGCCTCACTAAAGGAAAAGATGTGTCGCTTTGGACACACCCATTCGATCGACATCAGGAAGCAAATCAAGGGACGCGACTGTTGGTTTATAGAGACACACCTCTTCGCATTCAATTACAACCACATATTCAAGAGACGCACCCGTTCGTGCATCTGTTGGATACTTATAAATAGGGCTTTAGATTTCATTTGTAAATTGATCAATTCAGAACCACATGTACAAAAAAATTCAATTTATATTCAAGTTCGATTCATGTTCTAGAGATCAAAGATCCATTAGGGCCAACAGTTGCCAGTAATGGAGAGGGGTTTTTTTTTATAGCTGACTGCTGACATGATTCATTATGTTTCAGGTACCACTTGTGCAACAGTTCTCACCCGTGCATTTCTTCTGAAGGCTACAAGTCAGTTGCAGCTAGAATGAACGCTATAGATCTTAGATGTGGGAACACCATGGCTGTTGATTTAGTTGTCACAAACTTGAAGAGTAGAGCTAGGATAGAAATAGCAAAGGTTTGTTTATTTTATAGCGGATCTAAAAACTAATATTATCAAACATGTTAAAATAAATCATCTTATTAACTATGTGTCATTTATTCTCTTTGATATTAAAAGCTTGGTACGATATCAACAAACGGAGAAGGAGAAATTTAAGATATGATTGAAGATCTTGAAAAGAATAAGAAGCGGACAAATACAAGCAGCTAAAATTAGAGCATGCAATGTGCTTGAAGGTATCTAATCTCATATATAATGTATATTTATCTAATGCCAAGTAGTAAGTTGTTATGCATCTGTCTGAACAATGCTTGTTTTATCTAATGCATGGTGCTTGTTGCCTTGTGTAAAGTAATATTTTTATACCATCAATTTGTTCTTTAAATATATATATTCACACCATTAGAAGCTAAGTACCCACCATCCATAGCTTAACATGTCTTTTGTAACACAAAATTGGACCTGAACTACTAGAAACAAACGAAAATCACAAAAAGTAAATATTTTATAAATGTGCATATACAGATGTATAATTATACATATAACTACAAAATGTCAGAGCGAATTTTGTGTATTCACTATATGTTTATATAATATTATAATATCTGGAAATGTAAGACTTAATTAAATTCAAAAAGAAATAAAACAAGCACAATAGCACATGATCAAGAATATTCATATTTAGAAATAAATTATTGACTAGATATATACATAAAAAAGCCATTTGATATTACTATAAGGTGAATTCTTATTTGATCTAGTCATAATACATCAAATAAATGACATAATCAAATTACCCTCGATCTGAACGAAACAAATCAACAAAAACATGCTTTGACGAGGAAGCAAACCAACCCTTGATAACAAGATATAAGCAACAAAAAATGATGTGATGAATGATCAATATTGAATCTAAACGTACGATTCCTGACCAGCATTGAAGTTGCGAACAAAAACACCCATCTCAGTAGCAGAAAGACACACACCAATCTCCAAATCTTGGTTGGATTCTCTGCTTGCATTAATAGATATCGATCCACTATAATCGGTCGAAATCGCTTCATGTTTTATGGGCTTCCCAAATCCGAAATTTAAGTCATAAAATTTGAGTTTTGGTGTTCCAGCAACACCCATAAACTTCTTTGGCAACCCATCATCAAGAAGCCAGTTCTCAATCGGCCCTAAATGATTCACCACTCCATCCTTATTGGTCAACATCTTATAAAGATTCTCTCCTATCAACTTAGCAGCTGTCAAAAACCCTTCCTTTTCCTTCAAAATACTTGTTCTTGCCAAAGTCTTACACGGCATGACGCAGTTGCCAAAGTAGGTGGTAGCGACCGGTGGATCCATTCGTGACCTACAATTGACAGGAAAACAAAACAGCATTGACTCATTGTTGTGTATATTTGCAACACAGTTCCAAATATACGCGCATGCTACGGTAAACGATGATACATATTCTAATGTTGGAAGTTGGGTTGAAACCAGTTGTTTCAACCCATTGATCGTTGTTCGAGCCAATATAAATGTGGCTCGAACCAGATCACTTGGTCTAGAAAGTCTGGGAAGTTGGTACCCCTCGTTGAAGCTTTCAACCTTGGCGCATTTTAGATAACTTTCATCTAGTTTCGCGTATTTCACTAATCTATCATAAACCGGCAAGGTTCCATTAGCCAAAAACGAGTCATCGGATCCAAATTGAGCAATGGAAGTCCATGCCTTCAAGAAACAAAACCGGGTGCTAGCGTCACCAAGGCTGTGGTGATTCGTCATTCCGATAGAAATACCGTAGTTGGGAAAAAGCGTCACTTGAACCGAAAACACCGGCATTGTAATGCAATCATCATTGGAAACTTTAGTAGCACAGCCAAGAAGCGGTATAAGATGATAAAACTTGTCACATTTTCGAGGATGGTTTCCGGTAAGATCATTGAAGTCAAGATTACACTCCGCAAAGGTGACCGTGACAGAATCACCTTCAACATAACGAATTTCGGGTTTTCTAGTAGTTGTAGAGAATATGGTCAGTTTACCAACAAAAGGGAAAAAATGTTGTAGGGTGATAGATAGGGATTGTTTAAGATTGGGAACAATATTTTGTGTGAAGTGAGTTTTGGTGATTGGTAGGTCATAAAAGAAGAGTGTGTGTACAGGATCACGGAATATAAGCCATAGGATGTCGAAGAAAGATAGCGGCAGCGACTGGAGGCAAGTAGTGGCCGGTGGTGGCGATACTTGAGACTGCTCAAGAACAGTCAAGGTAGGAGGAACTGAATCCATATTGTTCATCTTTATTTGATTTTCTTGAAAGTGAGTTATGTTAACTACATATTAATAATAAGTTGTCAAGGGTTGGGAAGAAGATAAGACGAAATGCCACTGCCACCTACCTTTTTCTTGTGTTTTTCTAGATGTTTTATTTCCTTTTTTGTACTGGTGTCTTTTAAATGTTGTTTTCTATATATTATATTTCCTATTTCCTATTTAATATTGGTTGGTGACTCTTAAATTTGGAGTAGTTGGTAAGGATGATGTGGGGGTTTAAAATTCAATAATTTTCTTATGTTCGAATGAACATAGAAACTATTGGTAAGGATAATGTGGGTGTTTACAATTCAATCATTTTCTTATGTTTGACCGAACTTAGAAACGAGATTTGTTTTTTTTCAAGTGTTTGTAGAATTTTTTTTATGTTGGTGTATATGTCTGTTGCCTACGTCATTATATTACAACGAATCTGTTGATGCATATGTCTGCTGCCTACGTCATCGTATAACGTCGAGTCAGTATTTACGAGCGAAATGTCGAAGTTTATGTATATAAAGGGTCAAGTTCGCTTGAGAGTAGTATGTTGTAGTCAAGTTCGGCCGAGCTTGACCAAACAAGTTCGCCCGAACTTGCATCCTATCCAGCGAACTTGTTCTCCTATAAATAAGAGTCTTGATATTTCCTTTGTAACATTCAGAGATTTTGTCACGACAGAGGCGAAGCTCTATCCAAGTGTTTCCAGAATCTGTAATGTCTACACATTAATGAAACAGGATTAATCAGTAAAGAACTTGTATCCAATGTCGCCTATGCAAACGGATTCCGCACGTTTACCTTAGGTTTGCCAAATTAGGACCCGAATGATCCGTACAACGGACCTACAAGTGGTATCAGAGTAGGATTGGCCTAATTTGAAGACATTGGACATAGAACATCTCATTTTCTACTCATTTCATTCATTTTTAAACTTTTCTTGGACAATTCATGGACAAAATGGACTGATTTTCAAGTATAATACGTAAAATCCATTATACTAAAACCCATGAAAAAATCAGAGCTTAAAACAAACGAATTCGAAAAATTGAAAAAACCATGTTTGAAATCGCATGTTCACTCGAACTTGACTGAAAAACTCACTTTTTGAGTGATTTTTCATCAAGTTCGCCTGAACTTGACTGTTTTTCATTGAATTTTCACTAAGTTCGCTCGAACTTGTTAGTTTGTTTATCAAATTTCAATAAAGTTCGCCCGAACTTGATTAAATCTTGCTGAAATTTACTACAAGTTCGCCCGAACTTGTAAGTTCTCTTGAAAAATCTCACAAGTTCGCTCGAACTTGTCAAGTAATATACTAGTTCGCCCGAACTTGTTTGTTACAAGTTCGCCCGAACTTGTTTAAGGGTTTCTAAAATAAAAAAAACCGTCTCGGACATCATACATCGTTAGATTCGTATCAACGAGACGAGTTTAAAGCTCTAACCTGGTAAAAACAATTTTCTGAAAAATTTTAAACGTTTTAGCGAACCGATTGTCGATTCAGAAGTCAAATTTACTAAAATTGTCTGTTTTCTAATCATATTTCAAGTGTTTTTTAACGACATATATATTTGGAAAACGAAATGGGTCCGTGAAGCCGCCAAAGTTGATGGGTATAAACGAGTATGAAGGCTTGAAAGAAAAATTCAAAGACTGGGTACGAGCAAATCACCTCTATGGTTGGGTTACGATTCAAACTGGATTTAAATGGCCAGTCGATGAACGTGGAGCTAAACTTTCAGTGTCAAAGTTTACAACTCAACTGAATGCTGCATATGCCCATGAGAAGAAGATTCTAACCTCGTTACAGCAATCGATAAAAGAAGATATCTTGGTTTTGTTACCAGAGTACACAACTGCACAGGATTTGTGGAAATCTCTAGGCGCTAAATATTTATAAAATGTTGAGATGATTAAGAACAAGAAGGTGCTAATCAAGAAGAAGTCTGATCATGTTAGTGATAAAGGAAATGATCGGGAAGCAAAAAGTTCAAATGATCAGGTGAAGAGAGAAGAGAATGTAGTGGTTAAAAACAGTGATGCTCAACTTTCAAGTACATCTACAAATGGATTTTCAAGTTCTAAACCAGTCTGCCCAGTCTATGATGTAGATTTAACTGATTATCTGGCAGAAAATGCCAAACTCTTGAATAATCTTGAGAGTTTGACATTAGGAAATAAAAAGTTAAAAGAAAATAAAAAGAAAAAACAAAACAAAAATTTTAGAAAATGAAAAATTACAAATGTTAGTAGATTTTGAAAATGAAATAAAAATGTTTAAAAGTGAAAAAATTGATTTTAAAAAATTAAAAATAGAAAATCAAAAAGCAATAAATTTTCATTTGAGAAAATTGCTCAACTTGAAAAAGAAGTTGAGACTTTTAAAAATAAAGCTGTTAATTCAGAAAAGTTATTGAAAGGTTTTGTGACTTCCTCATTAAAGTTATTCAAGAAAGAAAGATCAAGAGAACATTAAAGACTTAGAACTTATTTGAAGAATGATGTCTACGACAACATCCAAGGGGGAGTCTTTTGATGCATATGTCTGTTGTCTACGTCATCGTATAACCTCGAGTCAGTATTTAGGAGGGAAATGTCGAAGTTTATGTATATAAAAGGTCAAGTTCGCTTGAAAGTAGTATGTTGTAGTCAAGTTCGGCCGAACTTGACTAAGCAAGTTCGCCCGAACTTGCATCCTATCCAGCAAACTTGTTCTCCTATACATAGGAGTCTTGACATTTCATTTGTAACATTCATAGATTTTGTCACGACAGAGGCGAAGCTCTGTCCAAGTGTTTTCAGGATCTGTAACGTCTACACATTAATGAAACAGTGATTAATCAGTAAAGAACTTGTATCCAACATCGTCTATGCAAACGGATTCCGTACGTTTACCTTAGGTTTGCCAAATTAGGACCCGAGCGATCCGTACAACAGACCTACAAGTAGGTGACATTGGATACAAGTTCTTTACTGATTAATCACTGTTTCATTAATGTGTAGATATTACAGATCCTGGAAACACTTGGACAGAGCTTCGCCTCTATCGTGACAAAATCTCTGAATGTTACAAATGAAATGTCAAGACTCCTATTTGTTGAGTTTGTGTTAAAGGATCATATCAGTTTTCTGAGAAAAATCACCAGTACTATTGACCTTTTTCTTGACACTAAGTTTTACACAAATTTACCTAGATTGTCGATATGTTTGTCCATTTAAGCTTTGACACATTTCTCAATTGTTCCAAGATACGTTATGTAGAATTAAGAAACTTGACTTAACTATGGTTCCCATCTTAGAATATACTCACGCATCAAGATTCCCTAGATTTCATCTTACAGGTGAGTATAGCGTAATTGATATTTGTATCTGGGTTGTGCGAGACCTTGAGAGCTCAGGTTAGTACCACCATACTGACAGAGAAATGAAGGCTCGACTTATAAGGTAATGTTCCAAAATAGAATCTTTTGGTACTGCAATTGTAGTATCTTTAGATATTTTCAATTGAATGCAGTTTTAGGGGATTTTTGCAAAAGCATTATAGAAGTTCTAGGTCATTGCTTACGCAAAATCAGAAGAACTTTTATAATACCCCAGATACCAACATCTATAAAGACCTCGTATCTCAAAATCAGGCAATCTCTCAAACGAAATTTCGAAATACTAAGTCCATATATCCGAGAGATGTTAATCCACAAAATTAAGTAGTTGTAAAATTTAGTTTATATCTCAAAAACAATCTACCGATCGTGTAAAGCCTATCGACACATCCACAGTAAGATTTGTTTAAACTTTTTAAACTTTATAATCCTTAGCATACTGTGATAGTCTACTGATGTACTATCATTTCCTTTTATCCACAAAACTCTTTTTGCCTTTTTCATTGTTTTTTACTTTTCGAATTTAATATGTTTTTGGATTTTCTGAAAAAATTTTCTCCCCCTAAAATTCAAAAACATAATTTTGAAATTTTTATTTATAGAAAAACATTTACCAACCGATGAGAATCACTTCGCCATCCATTGCTGCTTCACAAATTTTCTTTCAAGCACTCTCCCCTTCATGATGACAAAAACTATGACACTTTTGTGTTTATAACAATTTATAGAACATGAGTTTTGTCTTGTCCAACAGAGAGAATTCGGTGTAATTTTTCAAATTTTCTTAAAAAATTTGTAAAAATTTTCAAGTAAACGTTATTGGAACATGTTTTCGAAAAATTTACAATTTTTGAAAAATTTTCTCCAAAAATTTTTCAAAAATTGTAAAGTAAACGTTATTTGAATTGTAATAGGACCTTTATATATAGAACTTGATAACCCAGCTCGTCTTCATTGTGTGCCAGGAAACTCCATTTTCAGTAATATGTTTTTTCCTCGGAAGTTCCTACACAAAAATTCAAACAATTAGTTGAATAGTGACACCCAAGCCTTTGTAGTCTTAGGCGTTGTTTCTTCAACCTTAATTTGGATTTTCTTTACACAATCAGGTTTATTTTGGACTTTCTCAAGTTTCAGAAAGTCCTCTAACCTTTTAATTTTCACTGATTGTATAACTTCTTTTTCTTTTACCAACCATGATTGATTTTTCATTAAAGCTTTCTTGAAATACAATGTAGAAACTATTTGTTCATTACTATTTGAGGATTCACTAGTTTCAAAATTTGAAAACTTAGTAATAACTGGTTTCACCTTGTTTGTAGTTTCTGTACATTGTTTCCAAACCTGAGTTGGTATTTTCAAATCTTCAGAATTTTTCTTATCACTATGAACAGGTTTAGGATTAATTTGTAGACATTTTTTAGCAATGTGTCCAGTTATCCCACAAATATGACACACCTTGTTATCATATCGATCCTTTTTAGCAAACCATACACTCAAATCATAATATTGATTTGATGTGTGGTAGCCATCTTTCCTTCTTCTCCTGTAACTTTGATTTGACGTTGAAGCACTGCGGTCCGACCTGCACCACTTATTCACAAATTTTTGTGAGTTTCTATAATGATTGAATGATCGTACCGATGAGCTTTTATTTTTCTTTTGAAAATTTTCAGAATTTTTAAAACTTTGTTTTTCTTTTTGTTTCCGTTCTCCATTATGCTTAGAAGGTTTATATGTTGATCATTCACCTTTCTCAGTACATTGTAGAACAGTTTCTTGAAATTTTTCTTTTAGTTTTAAAAATATTTCATGTTTATCATTTTTAGCTCTTTCATCATTGGTATAATCATCACAATTTTCAATTATGACTTTGTCATAATTTGTGACATTGCCACTTATTGGAATTTTCTTTTTATTAACATTGATCGGTTTTGGACATATATGATCTAACTTTAATGAGGAAGTCACAAAACCTTTCAATAAGTTTTCTGAATTAACAACTTTATTTTTAACAGTCTCAACTTCTTTTTCAAGTTGAGCAATTTTCTAAATATGAGAATTTATTGTTTTTTGATTTTCTATATTTAATTTTTCAAAAACAATTTTTTCACTTTTAAACATTTTTATTTCATTTTCAAAATCTACTAACATTTGTAATTTTTCATTTTCTAAAATTTTTATTTTGTTTTCAAAATTCTTTTCATTTTCTTTTAACTTTTTATTTTCTAATGTCAAACTCTCAAGATTATTCAAGAGTTTGGCATTTTCTGCCAGATAATCAGTTAAATCTACATCATAGACTGGGCAGACTGGTTTAGAACTTGAAAATCCATTTGTAGATGTACTTGAAAGTTGAGCTTCACTATTTTTAACCACTACATTCTCTTCTCTCTTCACCTGATCATTTGAACTTTTTGCTTCCCGTCATTTCCTTGATCACTAACACGATCAGACTTCTTCTTGATTAGCACCTTCTTGTTCTTAATCATCTCAACATTTTCCAAATATTTAGCGCCTAGAGATTTCCACAAATCCTGTGCAGTTGTGTACTCTGGTAACAAAACAAAGATATCTTCTTTTATCGATTGTTGTAACGAGGTTAGAATCTTCTTCTCATGGGCATATGCAGCATTCAATTAAGTTGTAAACTTTGATAATGAAAGCTTAGCTCCACGTTCATTGACTGGCCATTTAAATCCAGATTGAACGCAACCCAACCATAGAGGTGATTTGCTCGTAGCCAGTCTTCGAATTTTTCTTTCCAGCCATCATACTCGTTCATACCCATCAACTTTGGCAGCTTCACAGACCCCATTTCGTTTTCCAAATATATTTGTCGTTAAAAAACACTTGAAATATGATTAGCAAACATACAATTTTAGTAAAATTTGACTTCTTAATAGACAATCGGTTCGCTAAAAACGTTTAAAATTTTTTGGGAAAACTGTTTTTACCAGGTTAGAGCTTTAAACTCGTCTCGTCGATAGAATCAAACGATATATGATGTACGAGACGGTTTTTTTTTAGAAACCCTTAAACAAGTTCGGGCGAACTTGTATATTACTTGACAAGTTCGAGCGACCTTATGAGAGTTTTCAAGAGAACTTACAAGTTCGGACGAACTTGTAGTAAATTTCAGCAAGATTTAATTAAGTTCGGGCAAACTTGATTGAAATTTGATAAACAAACTAACAAGTTCGAGAGAACTTAGTGAAAATTCAATGAAAAACAGTAAAGTTCGGGCGAACTTGATGAAAACTCACTCAAAAAGTGAGTTTTTTAGTCAAGTTCGAGCGAACATGCAATTTCAAACATGGTTTTTTTCAATTTTTCGGCATGAATTCGTTTGTTTTAAGCTCTGATCTTTTCAAGGGTTTTAGTATAACGGATTTTACGTATTATACTTGAAAATCAGTCCATTTTGTCCGTGAATTGTCCAAGAAATGTTTAAAAATGAATGAAATGAGTAGAAGCTGAGATGTTATATGTCCAATGTCTTAAATTAGGCCAATCATTCTCTGATACCACTTGTAGGTCCGTTGTACGGATCGTTCGGGTCCTAATTTGGCAAACGTAGGGTACACGTGCGGAATCCGTTTGCATAGGCGACACTGGATACAAGTTCTGTACTGATTAATCACTGTTTCATTAATGTGTAGACGTTACAGATCCTGGAAACACTTGGACAGAGCTTCGCCTCTGTCGTGACAAAATCTCTGAATGTTACAAATGAAATGTCAAGACTCCTATTTATAGGAGAACAAGTTCGCTGGACAGGATGCAAGTTCGGGTGAACTTGCTAAGTCAAGTTCGGCCGAACTTGACTACAACATACTACTTTCAAGCGAACTTGACCCTTTATATACATAAAATTCGACATTTCGCTCCTAAATACTGACTCGACGTTATACAATGACTAGGAAACATACATATGCATCAACAGAGAATAAACAGAGCTTCTGAAGACTGATCAAGGCAAAGACGATATCCAAAGGGGAGTCTGTTAGTATAGTATGTCTATGTCTTAGTCTTGTATCGAGTCTGTTTAGAATAGGTGAGATCACGTTAGAAAACGTCGTATTTATGTGAGATATAGACCAAGTTCGCCCGGAAATATGTGGTGAGAACAAGTTCGGCCGAACTTGTTCACACAAGTTCGCCCGAACTTGTTCACCTCCAAGCAAACTTGCAAGTCTATAAATAGGTAGCTTGTGATCTCACATTTAAGAACTTTTGGCACACTGACGGCGAAGCTTTGGCGGATCTGGAACTTGAACGTTTATGAATATTGATCAATAAACTGACATTTAATGAGTAATTCTTGTTATACGATTAACACGTCACTTAGTTTCCGCCTAATTGGACGTTAGATACAAATTCTAGGTTCCTGTGCTATCAAGGACTGTCCTATTAAGTGGTATCAGAGCCTGGATACCTAGATTTGCTGGAATCATCACAAGAATCACTCTAATTCTACCTATTTCTATAAATTTTCTTAACTTTTTCACACATTTGAAGAATTCATAGACAAAAATGGCTATTGAACATGTCATGTAAAATACACTTATGGTAAACCTCTGAGAGTTTGAACATCATATTCAAACGAATTGATATCAAAAATTTAAAAAAATCATGTTTAACAAACTGATTTTGATCGAACTTGTGATCAAGTTTGCTCGAACTTGATTAAAAATTCATCATTTTTAATCAAGTCAGCCCGAACTTGATTGATATTTCAAGTTTTATTTGATAAGTTCGCTCGAACTTGCTGATATTCATTCAATTTTTATCAAGTTCACCCGAACTTGATAAAATTCTGTTGAAAATCCATACAAGTTCGCTCGAACTTGCTTATACTCTTGAAATTCTTAACAAGTCAGACCGAACTTGTCTCAAAGTGAAAAATTTTCAATCTTCAAACACAAATTCGCCCGTACTTGTGTAAAAACAAAATCTGATTTTTTCAAACTACAAGTTCGCCCGAACTTGTCTGTTACTAATATGTTTTCGAGTATTTTCGAACGTGCTTTGAGATAAATCGCCTGATTTTCAAAATGGAAGATCTTCATAACGGGTTTGCTGCGGGAATAGCTCAAGCTTCAACGTCTAATGCTATTGCAGCTAACCAGATGAATCTCGACAACGAGATGGGTACTACTACTAAACAGCTGAAGCTAATGAGTATGGATGAGTTTGAGGGATGGAAAGACAAGTTTGTAAATTGGGTTCAAGCCAATCAGTTCCACAGCTGGATTGCGTTAGAAAACAGATACAAATGGCCAAAAGATGAACGTGATCAAGATCTCTCTTTGATTAAGTTCACACCTACTGATAAAGAAGCATACGTGGTTGAAAAGAAAATGATTAGTCTGATTCAACAACCTGTGATGGAAGATATCTTGATACTTCTACCAGAATGTGAAACTTCACAAGAATTGTGGCAAGCTCTTTGTGATAAATTTAAGGGATGTGATGAAATGATAAAGAGCAAAAAGGCTTTAATCAATAAAGAATTTGAGATTTTCACAATGATCAAAGGTGAGACTATGAAGCAAATGATTGACCCATATTGTCATCTAATGGTTCAGATGCGAAGACATGATATTAAGAGAACTACCGAAGAACAGATGATGGTTTTAAAGAACAGTCCGGCTTGGATGCATTTAAAGTTGTCATTTTTCATCGACAAACTAGAAGGTCATGAAATTGAGTTGTTAAAGATTGCAAAATCAAAGAATGCAAACGTTGTTCAAGATGTTGGTGTGTATTACAAATGAGGTGTTCAAGATACTCCGATTCAAAGTCCGAAAATTCAAACAGCATTCAGTGCTAATATGAATTCATCGATTTATTCGTCACAGAATCAGAGTTCCCCGAACACAGGATATTCTAGTACTAGTTCAAATTCTTCGTTTCAAAATCAGAACAATCAGTCGCATCAGACACACCAATCCGATTCTGATCCGAATGGTTTTCAGTGCAACATCGTAGTTAATCTGAAGAATGTTTTTCCTGAAAAAATGGCTAAACAACACATAACACTTCTTGCTACTGTTCTAGAGTCTTACGAATGTTTAGTTGCTGGAAGATCGGAAATCCTGAAATGACAGCTGAGGATTACGATCAGGTGGATGAAGAAGAATTGGAACTAATGGACATTAACTGGAGTCTAGCTTCGATCATCAGAAGAGTTACCAAGTTTGTAGCATTAACTGGAATAAACATTGGTAATTCTAGCAACAAACTGGGATTCGACATGACAAAAGTTACATGCTTCAAGTGCCGACAAAAGGGCATTTCAAACGAGAGTGTCCAAACCAAGAAGTAAGTGGCAATCAAAGTCCTTTCGGAGGTGGCAATGATTACTACAAGAAAGCATTACAATACAAGCCATTCCAAGGAAAGTTGAAGTTCAAGATCAATCATCTAACACCACAGAAAAAGCGATTGTTGCTTCAAATGAAAATGAAGGTTTTTATGGGAACACGTATATTACCAAGAAGACTGGAGTTGCTCTTATAGCTGAGATTGTGGAAGAGCAAGATATGTCTTCTGAGAATGCAGCTCTTGAAAATGCAATTCTAGAACAATACATGCAACAAAGAGAAGAAGAGGAGATTATCATCACACGATGATGCGGAGTGTTAATTCTTTTAACAATGTTCCTAGTTTTGCAAGTTGTTCTGATGCAACATCTTCTAAGCAAGTGGTTAAAGAGAAACCGATGGTGGTAGAAAAGAAACCAGAGGATGAGAAGGTAAATTCTGAGGTAAAAGTGATTGAAAAGGAAGTTGTGAAAGTTGTGGAGGTTGAAAAACCTTGCACAAAGTGCACAAATCCTTGTGAGCAATGTGCTGAGAAGTCTAAAATCATAAGCGAAATGATTGTGCATAATGAAAATTTTCGTTATGATTACAGAACAATGAAAGAAGCTTATGAAAAAATGAAAGGAACTTATTGCAATGACAAAAAAGCTAATCGTGAACTAAGTGTTAATGTAACAATGTTAAGTGCAACAGTAATTGAAAAACAAAAAGCAATTAACATGTATATTTATGCTATTGCTGAAATAAGGCGAGAGCTTCAAGACATGAAAATTGAAACTGAAAGAGTAAGGTAATTGTTGAAAAGTTATACCCAAACGCTTATGTTCTTGATCACATTCTTCCTACGATCAAGTCAGAGGAAAATGATGAAAAACCAAAAGGTACAAAGCGTAAGGAGTACGGAAATGTTCCACCTCCACTACTTGTGAGTTACTGCCACAAGAAAGAGGAAGGTATTGAAAAGGCAATAAACATAACGCTTTTATCAGAAACGAAAGATCAATTGCCTGAGAACATTGACGTAGTCTATACAAAATTAAACAATGACAGTGAAGCAGTTGTAAAAAATGTGGTAAAGAATGTTTTAGGAAATGATTCTGACGACAACAGCTTTGAAAGCGCTAACTCAAGTTTGAACAATTCGGAATCACAATCCGAAAATGACGATACGTTATCAGAAAATGATCTGAGTGATGATCCTAACGTTGTCATGTACAAGGTTAAGGAATCTGATAGGTTATATTTCGATGATAGCTTTCCGATTCGGAATGTGAAAGAAGATCAAATCGATAAATTGTTCAAACTTGTAGAAGTTTCTTCAGATGATCTTGAGATAAATGAAAATAAGTTTCACTAGAAACCCAAAAGGAACTTTAACAATTACCGAAAGAATGGTGGTTATTTTCCTAAGAACAGGAGAGCAGGGTTGGGTTGGAGGTAAGTGAAGATGAACCGAAAAAGAACCAGAAGTCACCATTCCACGAATACAAAGGTAAAAACATGAAGTTTGTATATGGGACAAACACGGTTCAAGAAGAAAGTTTGATTGGTAAGCAATCAAATGATGAGTTCGAAAGAGAAAGAATTTCGGGACAAGGCTAAATCCGCAAGTGGAGTAAAACCCACTAGTGGACATTTACATGATACTCAGACTTGCTTCAAATGAAATGAAGTTGATCACATTGCTCTCAAGTGTCCGAAATCAAAGCCTGTGTATCCACGAAGAGAGACAGTGTCAAAAGATGAAAAACAAAAGCAACCAGAGATTGTAAAATCAATCAAAATGGTAAAAAGAAACTATGAATCTAAATTCAAAGTGAAACCTAAAACTGAAAAAAAAAATTGAAAACTCAATTTTTGAAAAAGGTGAAACTTCAAAATCAAACGAAAACAAGGATTCTAGTTTCTAAATCAAGAAAGCAAGAAGTAATTCACAATCCTGGGTTGCAATGAAAGTTTCTTCATCATTTTAAAATGAAAAGTCTGTTTTAAATAGAGCTGATAATGTCAAATCAAACAAGTCGTTAATCAAAAGTGATCTTTCAAAGTCAAATTTTTGAAAACAAAAGAAAAGGTCAAAAAGTTTTCAATGTTGACATCGGACGAAATGTTTGATGACAATTTTGATTACGATGATGGATTTGAAAGTGATTACGATGATCTTTATCATGTTCAACCCAAGACCAAAAAGGTTTGGGTTTCCCTATTCAAGTAGTTACTTTTCATGTGCAGGGGCTCTAAAGATTCACATTGTTGAAGTAATATCTGGATAGTGGAGCTTTCTGTCATTTAACTTAATCCAAAAGTGTCATAATCTTTTTCATTTTGAGGGGGAGAATTTGAAAAGAAAATTTGTGAAGAACAAATTGTGAAAATCCACACCGTTGAACAAAACTGATTTTTATGTTAAAAACCATTTATTCTATCAAGTAAATGATATTAATGGTTTATATGTGGTACAGGTGCAGATGCAGATGATGAAAAAAGATCGGACGACGAGTTCGCATGATCCTCATTGGTTTGTTATTCCTTTAAGTCTAGAATTTCTTAAAACTAAAATTCAAAAATATGCTTTTGATTTTAGGGGGAGTAAGAAAAATATTTGAGATATAAATAAAAAACATATGAAAAAGTTGAAAATTTAAAAGCATTTGAAAAATTCAAAAAGTACAAAAACATTGAAAAAGACAAAAAGAATTTCGTGTCACAAAGGAAATGATAGTACATCAGTGGACTATCATAGTATGCTAAAAAATTGTAAAGTTTAAAAGTGATAAAACAGTCTTACTGTGGATGTGTCGATAGGCTTTACACGTTCAGTAGATTGTTTCTGAGATATAAACTAAATTTTACAACTGCTTAAACTTGTGGATTAACATCTCTCGGATATATGGACTTAGTACTCCAAAATTTCGTTTAAGAGATTGCCTGATTCTGAGATACGAGGTCTTTATAGATAGTTGATATCTGGGGTATTATACAAGTTCTTCTGATTTTGCGGAAGCAATAGCCTAGAAGTTCTATAATGCTTTTGCTAAAAAACCCCTAAACTGCATGCAAAGCTGAAAAGAATCGAAAGATCTAATCATTTGCAGTGCTTAAAAGATTCCTTAAGTGGAACACACCTTTAAGTCGAGCCTTCATCTCTTTGTTGAGACGGTGGTATTAACCTGAGCTCTCAAGGCTTTGCATTAACCCAGATACATATATCAATTACGCTATATTCACATGTAAGATGAAATCTAGGGAATCTTGAAACGGGTGTGTATTCTGAGATGGGAACCATAGTTAAGTGAAGTTTTATGATTCATACCTAACATATCTTGGAACAATTGAAAAATGTGTCAAAGTTTAAATGGACAAACATATCGACAATCTAGGTAAACGAGTTTAAAACTTAAAGTCTCAAAAAGGTCAACCGTACTGGTGATATGTCTCAAACAACTGATATGATCCTTAGACACGAATTCACAAAATATGTCTGTAAATATGTTTGTACATAGTTTACATAGTTTATCTGCTTTACAGATTAAAACCAAAAAGATTTTCAGTGTGTTTTAGCATAAACTTTAAAAAAACACAAAAAGATTTTGTTTCTACTTTAGTTTCTATAAGCCAATGATGGAGAACGGATCTTCGAAGTCTGGTAAGGTGCTAAAATGAAAATCTTGACGACATCTGTTAAAAATTTAAATGATCGAAAATGATGAAAAGTTCATTAAATTGAAACTTTAAAATTGAAGAAGACATTGGTTTGTTCATAAATGGTTTCAAATCGAGGTCATTAATTTGGACTCGGTATACGAATTTGGTTAATCAAGGTCATTAACTTGAACTTGGTCAACTAAGTGGAATTCATAATTGATAAACATATGAAAGGTCAAGATCTTAAATGTAAAAGTGTTCAAAGTCATTGATTTGAACTTGAATAACTAAAAAGTTTGAAAAGATTAAAGTGGAGATTAAAAATTTGAAATGTTGATATTACAAAATTTCAAAAGTTTGAATCTGAAGTGTTTATTTGAATGTCTAAGAACTTTGAAACAATAGTGAATTTGAGGGGGAGCAGGATAAAACATTGAATGAAGGTACCAGAAAGCTCAAAGTAAGGGGGTTATAGCTTACAGTAAGGGAGAGCATGGTGATTAAAGTTTTATCAAAGGCTAGCTAGAGAAACAGAGAAGAATTGAAGATCAAAGACGTTAAAGTTATTCAAGACTAAAGATAAAGAGATCGATAAAGATTCAGGAGCTTATTTGAAGTCAATGACTACGGCAACATCCAAGGGGGATTCTGTTGGTGCATATGTCTGTTGCCTACGTCATTATATTAGAACGAGTCTGAATAAACAGAGCTTCTGAAGACTGATCAAGACAAAGACGATATCCAAGGGGGAGTCTGTTAGTACATTATGTCTATGTCTTAGTCTTGTATCGAGTCTGTTTAGAATAGGTGAGATCACGTTAGAAAACGTCGTATTCATGTGAGATATAGACCAAGTTCGCCCCGAAATATGTGGTGAGAACAAGTTCGGCCGAACTTGTTCACCTGCCATCGAACTTGCAAGTCTATAAATAGGTAGCTTGCGATCTCACATTTAAGAACTTGTGGCACACTGACGGCGAAGCTCTTTCGGATCTGGAACTTTAACGTTTATGAATATTGATCAATAAACTGACATTTAATGAGTAATTCTTGTTATACGATTAACACGTCACTTAGTTTCCGCCTAATTGGACGTTAGATACAAATTCTAGGTTCCTGTGCTATCAAGGACGATCCTATCATTTTAAAAATAGTGTTTCTTAAAAACTAAATAATATTAAAAATAGTGCTTTATAAAAACTATTTACCAAAATGACAGTCCTTATTTATTTTATATTTGTCTTTTCCTTTTTAACCAGCATATTAAACTCTTTTTTTTATATTTCTACTTAATTAATCAAGTATCTGTATTTTATTTTTTGTTATATATATTTTCCTAACCAATCCATTTTTTTATTTCTTTGATTTCTTCCCTCAACCCTTTATACCTTTTTTAATTAGCATTAATTCTTTTTTTAAAACACTATCTTTGTAAATAAATCAAACAATCAATAAACTGTTTGTGTCATAAGTTCGTTTACATTCATGAAGATGTATTTTGTTTGTTGGGTTACTTTCAAGAACATTCACTTATTTGTGTTTATTTACATTCGTTTATGTCCATTCATTTAAACACTACTAGAAAAAAGACCTTTAATGACGCGCATTCATAGAATGGTAGATATGACACACAAAAGAGTGTCAAGAAAGCCCCTGTCATTAATTGAAGATGACATGCACTTGTGTGTCATTTTTTTGTGACACGCTTTAATGACACTCTTTTATGACACGCTTTAATGACACGCTTTAATAACACACCTTAATGACACACATTGCGTGTCATAGTTTTAATTGTTTTATTTCTTATAGAGTTAATTACTGTTTTCGTCCCTGTGGTTTGTCAAAAATCACTATTTCAGTCCCTTAGTTTAAAATTGCGATTTCAGTCCCTGTGGTTTCGCTTTCGTAACCATTTCAGTCCACCTCGCAACCATTTCAGTCCTTGTACTTACAAAATAAAAGGATTGAAGTGGTTACAAAGTGAAACGACAGGGACTGAAATGGTTACGAAAGTGAAACCACTAGGACTGAAATCGCAATTTTTAAACTAATGGACTGAAATAGTGATTTTTGACAAACCACGGGGACGAAAACAGTAATTAAGTCTTGTTATTATTATTCTTATTATTATTATTATTATTATTATTATTATTATAGAATTTTTAATTTTCCTTAAAGAAGCAAAACAATATATAGATCCATTTCAATAACAAAATACACATATGCCAAAACAATTCATTTCATAGTGATACGTCAAATATAATACAAATATCTTAAGTTAACACAATATTTTTGGCGCACATACTTCGACATCTAAAATAGTCCCTTGAAAACAAACGTTGCCCCATAACTCAAACACCCTGCACGTATTCCGTCAATATCGTCATCTGTGTATACCACTTTGCCTCCCCCAACCTGAGAACAAAATTAAAGAATCTAAATACATGCACTTTGTTATAAAAAACAATTGATGACATAAATAAATAAAAAAAACCTAAATACATGCACTTTGATATGATAAACAAAGATGATATCCACACAATTATATTCTCATCTCCTGTTAATTAGTTATCTCTTTTACCTCTTTTCTTTTATATGTGAATCAAACACACAGATCTCATCAAAATCCCCCAGATTATAAATTAAATTTAGTGATCTAATAAAAATTTTGCAGCTAATTAGCTAACAATCTAATAATACTTCAAAAGTAATCATTTAAAAAATAGTACTTACAGTATCATTGGCAAGTATTTCAATTCCTTCTTCAACCACCTCTTTCATGAACTTCAACACATAGTAGCCACATTCAGTACATTCCGTCTGAGTCTGATATGGACACTACAAAATTAAAAATTATGATTTAGTCGATGAAGTTAAAGCTACAATTTCAACACATGGACACTAGACAACTAAAAATATTGATATGTTTCTTTCGATAAGAATTGACTGCTCACCTTAGCATTAACCCAGTGACTTTAACCCTGGTCCTGGTTCCACTTTGTACAAGATACAAGCCGATTGCCCTATAAAAACCGGTTAACAATAGGGTTGCACGTATTAGGTAACACTCTAATATTCTATATACATGCATATACATACAAAACCGGTTAACACCACTACTTGAATGTAATTACTAATGTTCCTGTTGTAATTTTTTCACGGAATGGTTCCTCTTGTGATGCCCTTAACTCTAAGCACCTCATTTTGGTTTTGGGTCAAAGTAATCAGATTTGGACTCAAGCAAGGATGTAAAACTGATTGCTGAAATAAGTAGAAGTTACCAAATGGCAATCATTACTTTAAATAAACATGATTAGGCTCCTTTTATCGCTAAATATGGTTCCTAATTAAGAAGATAGTTTAAAGTGAAGATTAGATGTTAGACTTACCATGACATACTGCCATAGTTCTTCCTTTGTTTCCTTACCAACGTGCCTCCAAGTGGTATAAGTTACGGGAATCATAGTTCTTGTTACCAATCCCTCAAAAGCAGAGAGCTCTAATGATTCCTTTCCAATTGGGACACCTTTTTTATCATAGGTAATTATAACTTTCCCTTTACTAGCTTTTGACTTTATTGTCAGACCTCTTTGTGATTTATTCTCTTCAGCATGATCCAAGTCAGAATTCGATTCCATGTCACAAAAAAAGAACATGTTTCAACAAATACACAATAACTAGTTACAAAATTAAGTAATAAAAACACCATAAGATAATTAGGTAATAAAGACAAATTTCGTGCAATTTTTCTACAAATTCAGAATCCATACATAGTATTCCACATAACAGTTGCTACCCACTAACTGATCTGCTCATGTTAGCTAAAATATGTACCAGCAGTTCCCATGTTAACATAATTTTACATGTCCATCAGCCTAGAGTAACAAGGAATGAATATCTACATACATGTTGCCTATTTCAACTGGTTTACACTAAATTTATAATATGCTTGTCTTTTGTTATATACACCAATAATCCACCCAACTCTGCTACACTACAAGAAAAGTGAGCAATAAGGGCGACAAAAATCGCCGCTAATTCTTTTAGCGACGACTTGTCGCCGCTAAAGGGTGGCCGCTAATGGTGGGTCGCTATGGTCAGCTGTCGTCGCTAAATATGACAACCTGTGAGATAGCTATGTCTAAACTCTCGAAAACTTCTTTCAGTGTAAGATATTGTCCGTCACAAATATGACAACCTGTGAAATATTATGTTAATATGTTACCCTTAATAAGAAAAAAAACAATTATTTAAACTGACAAGGGTTTGATTAACGTCGTGTATTAGTGTTTTTATGTTGGCCTTATCATTTTCACTTGCATAAACATGAACACATCCATCTTCCATCCTGAAGTGATGCTGCTTGCAATATAGAATGGTATATGAAAAAAAAAAACTAAACAAAGTATAGTATACACATTAAAATATTAATTAGAAGAGATAAAGCCAACTTACTTTAGTTGACTCCACTGGTACAAACTGAAACGGATCACTTTTAATGTTAGAGAACCAGAGTCTGCTTCATGTGATTGTGTCCATGGAAGACCTTTTTCTCTGAACACGTATTTTTCCTTTATGTCTAAGCATTTATGTTTATTGGGTATTTCATTAATCTATCGAGATTAAAGCTTCATTTGTCAAACTTACGATAATCGAGAAGCAAGTAAGTTAAGAGTACTGAAGTAGGATGTTGTGAATACCTTTCATCAAAGTTGCTTGTGGGAAAACTGTAGGACCAATCCTTGATGGTAAGGAACCTAAATTTGATATCTAACGTCCATAATAGCGGAAATATTACGTCGTGTTTACCAATAGACAAGATTTAATCAGTTAATCGTCAGTTTTATTGATCAAACGTTCTGGTTACAAACTGACAGAGCTTCGCCTCTGAAATGCCAAAGTTACAAATGAATGAGGCTAGCTAGGTATTTATAGAGTTGCAAGTTCGCCCCTAGGGACACAAGTTCACTCGAACTTGCCTAAGCAAGTTCGGCCGAACATGCATTTACATGAACATCATGGGCGAACTTGGCTAAAACAAACATAAATACTTCCTATACCCAGCCTATTCAGCTCTATGCTATACAGACTCGATATAAGACTAAGACAAAGACATTATGCACCAACAGACTCCCCCTTGTATATTGTCTTCGTCTTTTATCAGTCTTCAAAACTCTGTCTTCATATAAACATTAACGCACACGACCGAAGAAGTTCTTGTACGGCTTCCTTCGTCGTTCTTGATTTGGGTGAGGCATTTGATCAGTTGGCGGTGGTCTTTTAAAATTAGCCATTCTTAGAGAACTTTGCCTTACCGCTTTTTCCATTCTATCTTTAATCGCCTCATTTCTTTTTTCCTCCTTTAAAAACTCAACTCTTTCTAACTCCCTCCACTTCGTTTGCCACATTTTTCCAGAATTTACTTCGCGCGCATAGCAAACATTCACAACTTTCTGAAACTGCATAGCTTGTACCTTTTCACGTTCTTCAAAAACTATCTTGTTGTAGAACAAGGTTTTGATATCTTCTCTCGAGCAGTTCACAAGCCACATAGGATCTAGAATCCTAATTGTCCTCCATAAACCCCTCATGCCCTGATAACCCATTACTTCAACCCGTTCCGTGGTAATATCCAAATGTTCTTCAAACTTCAGCACGATAACAGCTTCACACGTAGCTGGATCTATTTGCCACCATTTAAATAATGGATAGAAGTTTTGTTCAATCGGCATAAGTGGCATATTTCTCATGGCTCTTGGACATTTCATAATTAATGTTATGTCTTTTTCTCCCGTTTTCTTGTTTGTCTTAATTCCGCGGCTAGGAATAAAAGGCTTCCAGATTTTGAATCCTTTCACCGCTTCATACTTGATCATTTTCCATAATAACTGATCAGCAACCTTCATATGGTATGTAACGTTCACAGTTTGCACTAACTCTTCCACATCCCAATACGGTAACCTCTTGAAATAAGCAAGGTATTTGAAGTATTGCACTCCAAACTCTTTTTTGATTGCATATACATTCAGCTCTTTGAACCAACCCCAACTCAATATATCCCCAAAGAAACATCTTTGTCTCTGGTAAAGAATGCTAGTGGACGTCTAAACTTTCATTCACGGGGCATCTCTTTGAACCAAGACTTCCTCGGTTGAGCTATTTCTTCTTTGGTCATGGGTTTAGGAACGTTACCCTCTCAGACTGATTCAACAATTTTTTTCTCTCAGCATGTCTTCATCAAGCTGCTTGTACATTTCTTCAAACATAGGAAAACTTTCTGAATTTGAACCAATGTACTTTGCTTTCTGATTAGTTTCATCATCCGAAGACCAATCTTCCACAATTACTCGATTGTATTCGTCAGCTTCAAATCGTCTTTGATACTGATAATCATTTGGTTCAAATGTGTTAACATTTAAAACTTCCTCGAGATCAAACTCTAAGTTTTCAGCTTCAACTTCAACTAATCTCGCAAGATCTTCTTTCGAATAGTTATGCACGTACTCCCCTTCTTCCACATAATGTTCCAACATCAACATTAACGGCTTCGTGGGTACTGCAGTAATAGGCTTAGCAGATCGATCAACATCTGTTCCATCAATATCATCTGAAGGCCCTATCTTCCCTGACTCCCCCTGACTTTTATCTTCCATTTTATTTGACTCGTCATCCATAAGTGAAGTAAAATCAAAATCTTCAGAGACTTTCACTTCAATGATCTTTATACCTGTACCACCCTGATCAAAATCATCACCACCTTGATCGTAATCATCTTCATCATCACCAACATTCCAATCCTCGTAACCTCCTTCCTCTTCATCCTCTTTATCATCTTTCTCAGCTTCTTCATCGTCTTTTTTTTTCAAAAGCAGTGATAGGATCAGAAGGCTTGACAGATTCATCAACCTTAGGAATATCAGATTCAGAAGCTTTCGAAACATCTTCAACTGGTTTCTCTGTAGCATCAGAAGACTTAGGAGCTTCACCTTCAACTCATTTACCTTTGCCACTCTCAGCCAATTCTTTCTCAGATCGTTCTTTAGCTTCCTGTTGATCTAGACGATCATATTCTTTGATGAAGTCGATACCTAGTGCATTAGATAACACTTTCTGCATCCTGGAGAATCTTCAATCATTTAGGGCTTGGACAGACTTCAGATCAGCTATCTCAGTTTGCATTCTTTCATTTGCATCCTGCAAACTTTCGATCAACGCTTTAAATTACTCACGCTCATTCTCTAACACCTTCACTTGGTCGTCCAACATTTCTTTCTCAACCGCATTTTGATTCATCTTCTGAATAAGCTTTGCTTTCTCAACTTCATTCTGTGCCACTTTGTCTTCTAGTGCTTTGACACGCTTTTCCAAAAGTTCAACATTAGTCTCTGGAAAGAAATCGTTTAGATCTTGCAGACTTATCGGATCGCTATGCATATCACCAAAAATATTAGGCCCTCTTGGAGTCTTTGGTGTTGACTTTGGTGTTGCAGCTTTTGATGTTGACTTCCTTGGAGTAGAACTTTCAGGAACAGAAGTCGTTGGAGCAACAGGTGATTTAATAATCGGTACTTCCACAAAACTAGACACAGGAGGTTCTTGTGTAGCTCCAGGCTTTTCAGCTTCCGAAGAAATAATCACAGGAGGTTCTTGTGTGACTCCTGGACGTTCAACTTCACTTGTATCAACAACAGGACGTTCTTGTGTAGGAGGTTCTTGTGTAACTCCTTTCTCCTGTGCGCCAGAAGGTTCTTGTGTCACTTCTGCGCTTTTCAACGATCTTTTGTACCGTTTGCTTACAGCCATTTGCGCTTTCTTTGACTTTCTCTTTCCTTTAGTCTAAGGAGACCTTGTAGTCTTTGTCGGCGAAACAGTTGCAGACTTTACCAGTTTAGATTTCTTCTTGGGTCTTTCCTCATCAAACTCTTTTTCCTGATTCGGATCGAAATCAGCATCTACTTCTCTTTCTTTCTCTGCTCTAATCTCTGCCTTAGTCTTTTCTGGCTCTTTCATCGGAATTTTTTATCAGAATCAACTTCGTTTTCAGAAGTAGCAGAATAACATCGTCTTGAGTCGATTTCACAGTCTCTTGACTCTCAATAACAACTGCAGCACTTGATCCAGTAACTGCTTCAACATTCTCTGGTTCATCTTCGTCGACAAGCATAGTTTCGACTTTCTTCGCAACACGTTTCTTTTTAGGCTTATCAGCTTCTGCCTTTAAGAACCATTCGCTCCTTGCCTTTGGTTTGAATTCCTTGAACCACTCCTTTTCAGCATTAAGCTCTTTCTCATCGTCGCTACCATCTTTCCTCCATTTATTTTCTGGCGGCGCAATATAGTTTTGATATTTGATAGCCCCGAAAACAGGTTTTGCAACAGGAGCTGAAGCTTGCTTTTGAAACTTGATGAGCTTCTTCACTGTTGTCTCATCGAGATGTACTAGATATAATACATCGTTAGGATCTCGTGCAATATTAGAATACTTCTCGTCAATCAACATTTGAACAAATGTTGGATAAAGACACAATCTAGAATCCTCCATGTTCTTCGACATGTGCGTGAAAACTAACTTCGAGAAGTTAAACGGCTTTTTCAGAATCAGTGACGTTGCCATGCAAGCTAAGTAATCTTGAACATCATCCAACCCTGCCTTGCGATGACTAAATGTATGAATTATGGTGTGCATCAGGAGCTTGTAGGGGTTTGGCACTTCCCCTTTCTTCAGCGTTGGCTTGTTCATGCTCCCCTTATATCCCATACGGAAGAAACAACCACGGACCATCTTCTCGTCAAGATAAATTGAATCGTCTTTATTGTCGTTGAATTGCAGAATCCGTCGAATATCATCTTCAGTCACAGTAATCGGCTTAACTTCATTACCAACTTGCACGGTAGAAGTAATTGTCTTCTTATCTTCACTTAAACTCGCATTCATCCAGAAATGAAAAATGTGAGATCTGTATGATACTGTGCTCTGTGATAGCACGGTGAATAGGACTTTCCTCCAGAAACTTCAAGATACTGTCATATTCTTTAAGCGATGGACAGATCTTTGTCGAGCGTAATACAGGTGTTGTGCATCTTTGAAAACTCAACAGAAATGATACGCTCTGGTTCTTGAACCTGAAAAGCGACGCAAAACAATTAGCACACTTATCGAGAAAAAATCACAAAAATTTTCTAACACTTATATCAAGTTCGGGCGAACTTGATATGTCTTAATACTTTGTGTTTTGTTCAAGTTCGCCCGAACATGCACATAACATGTTCAAAGTCCAAGAGTAAGTTTGGGCGAACATACACTCTAATCAATTCAGATTTTTTTAATAAGTTCGGTCGAAGATGCATCCGATTATTTCATCATGATTTTGATGCAAGTCCGGTCGAACTTGATAACAAGTTCGGCCGAACTTGTCATCTTGTCCAACCAGACTTGTTCAACATGCCAACAATCGTTTCAGACCAATAAAAAAAATGCGGTCGATTTTAAGTGTTAATTCTTATTTTAGGTTTAATGTTGTCCAGAAACATCTAAATCTACCACTATTAACAATTTCAGATCTCGTTTCAATTGTTTACGGTTCAAACATGGATCAATCTCCAAATCTCACCTCAGCCATGGTAATTGGTGTGTAAATCACCAAAAACGGACTAAAATCGGGCAGAATAACGACGCTAAAATGCCAGAATCGCTCAGAACTCTCTCAAGTTCAAGTTCGCTTCAGTTGGTTTAAATTGCATTTGAATGAGTTCGGCCGAACTTGATTGGTATTTATACCATGTCAAGTTCGGGCGAACTTGTTAAGCCCAACAAACAAGCTCAACTAAGTTCGAGCGGACTTAGCCTTTAATCAACACAGCCATCTGCAAGTTCGGTCGAACTTGCTGTTTGTTAATACTTGATATTGTTTAGCAAGTTCGGCCGAACTTGCCAAACCTAACTTCAATTTTTTTTCAAAATTTTCATTTTTAACCCCTGAACTTTTCAACTTTTAACCATTTATGAAAATCTACTCAGTTGACCAAGTCCAAGTTAATGACCTTGGTTAACCGATTTGTCTGCCGAGTCCAAGTTAATGACCCCGGTATGACCCGTTACGAACAAACTGTTGATATTTTCAAAATCAAAGTTTCAAATTAATGAACTTTTTATCATTTTGTCTTTTTAGATTTTACAGATAAGCTCCCAGCCCGTTGTCAAAGAGATTCCCACCAGTTCTAGCATCTTACCAGACTTCGAAGATCCGTTCTCCAACATTGGTTTGCTGAAAACAATGTAGAAATAAAATCTTTTTGTATTTTTGCAAGTTTATGCTAAAACACACTGATAATGTTTCTGATTTTAATCTGTAAAGCTGAAATACTATGTACAGAACAATTGTAAACTATGTACAAACATATTTACAGACATATTTTTTGTGAATTCATGTCAAAGGATCATATCAGTTGATTGATACATATCACCAGTACCGTTGACCTTTAGATGACTTTAAGCTTTAAACTTGTTTACCTAGATTGTCGATATGCTTGTCCACTTAAACTTGACCATATTTCTCAACTGTTTCAAGATAAGTTTTTAAGGTAAGATTTATGAAACTTGACTTATATGTGGTTCCCACTTCTTGAATATACTCCCGTATCCAGATTCCCTAGATTTCATCTTACAGGTGAATATAGCGTAATTGATATTTGTATCTGGGTTATGCGAGACCTTGAGAGCTCAGGTTAGTACTACCGTACAGACAAAGAGATGAAGGCTCGTCTTTAAGGTGTGTTCCACTTAAGGAATCTTTTCAGCAATGCAAATGATTATATCTTTCGATACTTTTCAAGTTTTGCATACAGCGTTTAGGTTTATAGCGAAAGTATTATAGAAGTTCTAGGCTATTGCTTCTGCAGAATCAGAAAAACTTGTATAATACCCCAGATATCAACTATCTATAAAGACCTCGTATCTCATAATCAGGCAATCTTTCAAACGAAATTTCGGAGTGCTAAGTCCATATATCCAAGATATGTTAATCCACATGAATAAGCAGTTGTAAAATTTAGTTTATATCTCGAAAACAGTTTACTGAACGTGTTAAGCCTACCGACACATCCACAGTAAGACTCGTTTATTACTTTTAAACTTTTCATTTCTTTAGCATACTGTGATAGTCCACTGATGTACTATCATTTCCTTATATGACACTGAATTCTTTTTGTCTTTTTCCATGTGTTTGTACATTTTGAATTTTTCATATGTTTTTGGATTTTAAAAATTTTCAAATGTTTTTGTATTTTCTCTAACATTTATCCCCTAAAATCAAAAACATCTTTTTGGATTTTAGTTTTTAACAAAATTCTAAACTAGAAAGATATTTACAAACCAATGTGAATCACGCGAACTCGTCGTCCGATCCGAATTCAACCTCAGCGTCCGCACCTGTCAGCAAATTTTTCATATCATTAATTCTCATTAAGTATTTAAACCATGATAAAGAAAATGGTTTGGTATAAAAATCAGCCTTTTGTTCTTCGGTGTGGATTTTTTGTATTCGCACCAATTTCTTTTCGTAGCAATCACGAATGAAATGATAACGAATTTCAATGTGTTTTGTGCGTGAGTGATGAACCGGATTTTTAGTTATATCTATGGCTGTCTTGTTATCAACAGTGCCAAGAAATTGCAGACCATAGTCTCTCATCTACTGTTAAATCCACATAATATGTGAACAACAGCTGGAGGCCGAGATATACTCAGATTCACAGGTAGAGAGAGCGACCATAGTCTGTTTCTTACACTGCCAGGTTACCATTCTTGTTCTGAAGAACTGGCATCCCGCTGTAGTTGATTTTGAATTCAACTTATCTACACCAAAATCAGAATCAACATAGCCTGTGAGGTCGAAATTGTCGTTCTTCGGGTACCACCAGCCGGTGCTTGGGCATCCTTTCAGATATCTGAAGATTCGCTTCACGATCTGCATGTGTAAGATCCTCGGGCTTGACTGATATCTAGCGCAGAGGCAGGTTGGATACATAATATCTGGGCGTGATGCCGTCAGATACATCAAGGATCCAATCATCGATCTGTATAACGTCTCGTCAACTTTGGCTCCAGTCTCGTCAATGCAAATCCCGTGATTTAGAGCAAGAGGCGTAGATAGAGGCTTCAAGCTTTCCATTCCAAACTTCTTCAAGATGTCGTGAACATACTTAGTCTGATGAATGAAAATACCATCCGGAAGCTGATCTACTTGCAAACCAAGAAAGAACTTCATTTCCCCCATCGAGGACATTTCGAATTTCTTTATCATGATTCTCTCAAACTCCTTGCAAAGACTATCGTTTGTAGATCCAAATATGATGTCGTCGACGTAGATTTGAACTATAATCAGATGACCATCAGCTTCTCTGGTGAAAAGAGTACTATCCACTGTTCCTCTGATAAAGCCGTTGCCGACAAGATGTTGCGATAACGTCTCGTACCAAGCTCTCAGGGCTTGGTGTAGACAAAGAGCTTTATCCAGTAGGTATGCTTTCTTCTTGTTGAGTGGATCGACAAACCCCGGTGGTTGTCCAACGTACACCTTCTTCCGTAATTTTCCGTACAGAAAAGCCGATTTGACATCCAATTGATAGACCATAAATCCTTTCCATGATGCGAAAGCTAGAAAGATTCAAATAGATTCCAAGCGAGCTACTGGTGCATAGACTTCCGTGTAATCTATCCCTTCCTGCTGGTGAAATCCCTTGACAACAAGCCTAGCTTTGTCACGAACAATAACCCCTCTATCAGCACGTTTACACTTAAAGACCCATTTTGTATCAATCGCTTTCTGATTTTCTGGTAGGTTTTCAAGCTTCCACACTCCCAACTTCTCAACTGCAATAGTTCTTCTTGCATTGCTTGTACCTAGTTTTCATCAGCTAAAGCTTCATTAACTGTCTTTGGCTCTATCTGAGAGATGAAACATGAATAGAAGCAATAGTTCTGGGTTGGAGCAATGCGAGTGTAGAAATAACTGAGTGCTTTGTTAATATGATTTCGAGTTCTAACACCAGTTTGAAGTTCTCCGATAATGTTTGTTGACGGATGATAGGAATATGATCGCGACAATTCTTCACTTGGAACATGTACTGAGTTTTGCTAATTCGTGATGTTGAGATCAACGACCAATTCAACGTTTGGAGAGCTTGATGAAGCTTCATTTCTGTTGTTCGGGTCTGCAGATTGATTAAGAAGTCTTGTTATCTGCTCCACTTCCTCGTCTGAAGAAGATGATTCCCTATCAGCATCAAATGTTGGTGCTTCATCTGAGTCAGAATTCTGATTCTGAGGCATACTGGGCTCCATTGTTGTATTCACTGGTTCAGTAGAGGCATTTGTTTGAGGAGTAGTAGGTGTTGCTAATGTTTCAGAAACATTATCAGCCGGAACACCACTATTGCTTGAACTTGCGCCAGAAGAAGATGGATCCAACATTGTTTGATTAACCATAATTGGTCGAACAATTTGTACTAGATTCGATGACTGGTGAAGATAGTATAACGCGGCAACTTCTTCGTCAGACGGTTCTTCGGGCAAGTAAAATGACTTCCAAAGGTCTTGATAGTTAAACAGCCATGCGTCACCTTTCCTTTGAATAGAATCCGTATAGTTGAAACAATCCACGTGCTGTGCTTCAATAACCTTTCTCAATGAAGGAACATATACTCATTTCAACGGACTCGCATATCCGACAAAAAAACCTTCAAGAGATTTAGCTCCGAATTTGCCATCTTGGTCTATTACAGTGCATGGCGCACCAAATGTCTCTAAGAACTTCAAATTTGGTTTCCGTCGGTTTATCATCTCAAAACATGTTTTCTTTGTTGGTTTGAGAGTGAGAACCCTGTTTAGCGTGTAACAAGTCGCAACAACTGCTTCACTCCAGAAGCTGATTGGAAGTTTATAATCTGCAAGCATGGTTCTCGCAGTTTCAATCAAAGTTATGTTTTTCCGTTCAGCTACTCCGTTTTGCTAGGGAGTATAGGGAGCACTAGATTCGTGCAAAATCCCTTTTACGTTGCAGAATTCCTTCATTTTGTTATTCTTAAACTCTGTGCCGTTAATGTGTCTGACCAGCAAATGATAAAGGTTCTCGAGTTTCTTGAATAGAATAACAAAGTTCTCGAACGTTTCGTCTTTTGATTCTTGAAAGAAATCCCACGAATATCTCGAATAGTCATCTGTCACGACCAAGCAATATAAGTCTCCTGAGATGCTTCGAACATTTACAGGACCAAATAAATCCATATGGAGACGTTCTAATAGCAACTTGATTGAGTTCAGAATTTTCTTCGAATGAGATTTGTTGATCTGCTTTCCTTTTTTACACTCTAAGCAGTGACCAGTCATATTAAAACTCCAAAGATTTACGCCTTCTACAAGATCATTATTGTCACACCCCGACCCGCAGCGGAATAAGAGTCGGGGCATAATTGGGTTATCACCAAAGCTCATGATGTTTACTAAAATGGTTCATATTTATTAAACTCAAATTACAACTTAATATTCCAAATCAAATTCATACAATTACAAGGAAATGAAACTATGTAAATAATCCAAAACTTAAACTGGTTTATTCTTCTAAGCCTTCCTATGTGTTTCTTGCCTCAGCTGGATCACCTGTATCATGTGTAAAATGGGGGAGATTTTGGGTCAACAAAAGTTGGCGAGTGAATCTTGATAAAACATTGTTAATAGTTTCTTGTTTTATTTAATAAGGAAAATTTGTGCAATAATCACACGTGAGCAAACATATATAAATAAACAATCACAAACCACTTTGAATGAGTATATGACATGAATGATAATGTATGTGAGATCAAGGCTCAATCAAACGGAGCCGATCGAAATGAGGCACCTGATACTCAACCCGTATCCCACGGGGAGCTGATGGGCCTAATGAATTGCTTGTACTGAAAATGATAAATCCAAACTAAACATAATTCACACAACAATTGATACACATTTGATCACAGATATGATGTATGCACAAGTGTTTATATATATATAATAACAGAATTATACGACACATGATACACCCTAAAACGTGATTAAAACGGGGAATTGGTAGAGATTCACTCACAATGGGTGCGTTCTTTGATGATGATGAAGGTGCACGAATTTATGATTCGATTGACGAGGGAAGAACTAACCTAGATAATAACAAAATGATTTGATAAATAACTAAATTTTATTTGGAATTAATATTTTCAATTAGTGCTCTTAATAGAATTTTTAGGTTTATTTTTGTGAGTTTAAGGACATTTTCTAACTTCAAAAATATTATTTTTAAGTATTTTAAATTGGTTTTTAAATTAAATAAATAAATAAAAAGAAATAACAAAATTTGACTTTTTGACCGTTGACAGTTGACCGGTCGGACTGTGTTTAATTATGCGCTGAGTGAGGTTCGAACCCGGGACCTCTCGTACGCGTGCACGCAGCTCTACCAACTGAGCTACGTGTCTAACCTGAAATATTCTCTGTTTTAATTATATTTATATACTAATTACTTTTAAACTTATTTGGGTTTTTATTAAAAAGGATTTATGTGGCCGAACCGGTTGCAGGGACCCGGAGTCGAACTCGGGTCCTTTGGTTCGAATGCGCACAGCCCAACCAGTTGGGCTGTGTGTCTAATCTGTTTAACTTATGGACTATATTACTCTTATAAACATTCTGTGCATTGTTCTGTTTCAGTTCTAAAAATGTTGGTTTTAATTCTGAAAGTCGGTACGTTGTGCGATTCGAACTCGTGACGTGCGTATTGTTTGCGCACACAGTCCACCGCTGGACTGTGTGTCTAACCCGTTTGAATATCTAGTTTTAATTATACTAATACCTATTCTTGACTTCATCTTCTTCATTTACAAGAACTCAAATCAGTGAGATCCGACTGTTTTGTTTAATTCGATTATGAAAACTTATAATTGGTTGGAATGAAATAGTTAACGAGATTAAAGAATAGAATGTACCAAAACAGCGCGTTTATTCAGATTTCCGGCAGGAGTCGTCGGCTCTGATTTGTGACTCTCGGCTGAGTGAATTGTTTGACAGTTTAGATTCTTGTGTTATGAAATTAAGTTACTGAGTAAGAGATATCAAGAGTTTTTAGATGATTATACCGATCGACAGTGAGACTTCGATGTTTCAGTGAATATCCGGTGAGTGTGGGATTTCCCGGTGGCGTAGTCTGGGACAGATTCTGGTTGAAGGATTGAAGTTAATACATGTCGAATAATGGATTACAAACAAAAGAGTTGAGAATTTTATCGATTTGAAGTAAGTCTCGGTTTTTCGGTGAAAGTCCGGCGACTGCAAATTATCTCCGGCGACGTGTTTTGAGATGAATTAAGCTTCGGAAACGATCGTGGTTCTGAGCGAAAGGATTTTCAGAGTGTTCAAGTGGGTATTTATAGTGGAAACAGGCTGAATTGAGTCAAGGTCCGTGAGTTAGGATTTTCGTCGGTTATGACGGAAATTGATTGCCGGCAACGGTTATAACCGATGTCGACATCAATTGGAGCGGTTTAGTCGAAACGGATTTGGCCAAAATCGCGGATTGCCGGATTTTCCGGTGATTGCGAGCTCTGAGTGCGCGTGATTTCTCTGGTTTGAATTTGGGTTTACTTTAAGTATCATTTAATTCATTATTGTTACAAAGAAACGCGTGTGGCGGAGTGGTGTGTTGTGTGTTTGTTCATCCGGGTGACCCGGGTTCGAAACCCGGCAGCCCTATTTATTTTTTTTGTTCACTTATTTTTATTATTTATTAATTATGGTTTAAAATTCTAACAATGTTTATTAGTTATGTATTGTTTAAAATTAATATGAACATTAAATACGCAACGAAAATTATAACTAAATATTTGATTAATAAACGAAGCGGGTTTGGAAAACCCGTTTTTCGACGAATGTTACAGTATCCCCTACTTTTAGAAATTTCGTCCCGAAATTTAAGTAGTAGTGGTAACAGGAAAAAGATGTGGGTATTTCTCCCGCGTTGAGTCTTCACGTTCCCAAGTAAACTCAGGTCCTCGTTTTAACTCCCAGCGTACCCTGACAATTGGAATACGACTTCGTTTTAAACGCTTCTTTCCGAAGTCTATGATTTCTACTGGTCTTTCAATGAAGTGCATAGATTCATCGATCTGAATGTCTTCTAGAGGAATATGGAGGTTTTCATCGGCGAGGCACTTTTTTCAAGTTTGTTACGTGGAATGTGGGATGAATTATGTTGAGTTCTTCTGGTAGGTCAAGCTTGTATGCTACAGGACCTACTCTTTCGAGTATCTTGAAAGGTCCTACGTAGCGTGGTGCTAGCTTGCCCTTCTGGCCAAAACGAACCACTCCCTTCCACGGTGATACTTTTAAAAGTACTTGATCACCAATGTCAAACTCCAAGGGCTTTCGTCGTTTGTCTGCATAACTCTTTTGACGACTTTGTGCCGCTAGAAGATTCTTTCCAATTTGATGGATCTTGTCGGTTGTTTCTTGAATTAATTCTGGACCGGTGATTTGTGATTCCCCAATTTCGTGCCAACATACTGGAGATCGGCAGTTGCGACCATATAAAGCTTCGAAAGGAGCCATGCCGATACTTGAATGATAGCTATTGTTGTACGAAAATTCAACTAATGGTAGATGTGCGTCCCAATTCCATTTGAAGTCTATGACACACGCTCGCAGCATGTCTTCAAGGGTTTGGATGGTGCGTTCAGATTGACCATCAGTTTGAGGATGAAAAGCGGTACTGAGGTCTAATCGTGTACCCAAGGCGGTTTGTACGGCTCGCCATGTTCGTGAAGTGAAACGACCATCACGATCTGAAATGATGCTTAAAGGTACACCATGACGGCTTACAATCTCGCTGATGTAGATACGAGCTAACTTCTCGTTCTTGAAGTCCTCGCGGATCGGGATGAAGTGAGCTGATTTTGTAAGACGATCAATGATTACCCATATGGTGTCATACCCACTGGAGGTGCGAGGTAACCCGGTAATGAAATCCATAGTTATGTTTTCCCACTTCCATACAGGTATTTCGGGTTGGACTAGAAGTCCTGAAGGTCTTTGATGTTCAGCTTTTACTTTGGAACATGTAAGGCACTTGGAAACAAAAACAGCGATATCCTTTTTCATGCCAGGCCACCAGTAGGTGTATCGTAGGTCTTGATACATCTTGTCGGCTCCTGGGTGTACAGAGTATCGTGTTTTGTGCGCCTCATTCATGAGGAAATCACGAAGGTTGTCGCGATCAGGAATCCATATGCGGTTTAAATAGCATAGAATACCGTCGGATTTGGTTTCGATTTTGAGTTCAGCTCCGCATGATAGTTCATCGCGTACATCATTTTCTGTCACAGAAATATGTTGGGCTTCTCGGATTCGATCTTTGATATCGGTTATGATTTGCGAACATAGAAAATGAATGGAGTTCGCATAACCTTTTCAACTGAGCGCATCGGCCACCACGTTTGCCTTGCCAGGATGATACCGAATTTCACAGTCGTAGTCGTTAAGGAGTTCGACCCATCTTCGTTGCCTCATATTCAACTCCTTTTGATTGAAGATATGTTGGAGGCTCTTGTGGTCAGTGTATATTTCACACGTGGTACCGTAGAGGTAATGTCTCCATATCTTGAGAGCGAACACAACGGCTCCAAGTTCCAGGTCGTGGGTGGTGTAATTCTTTTCATGAACTTTGAGTTGCCTAGAAGCATAGGCTATCACTTTTCCTCTTTGCATCAGTACACAGCCTAGTCCTTGCCCTGACGCGTCGCAATAAACCACGAAGTCATCGCAACCCTCAGGGAGTGTGAGGATAGGTGCGTCACAGAGTTTCTGCTTTAGAGTTTGGAAGGCCTCTTCTTGCTTAGGTCCCCATATGAAGGGTTTCCCTTTATGAGTCAAGGCCGTGAGTGGTACAGCAATACGGGAAAAATTGGCGATGAAGCGTCGATAGTAACCGGCCAAACCAAGAAATGACCTGACTTCGGTAGGGGTACGTGGCGCTTGCCATTCCTGCACTGCCTTTATTTTTGAAGGATCAACATGAATTCCCTTGTCATTGACGACATGTCCGAGGAATTGTACTTCTCCTAACCAGAATTCACATTTCGAGAACTTTGCGTAGAGCTTTTCAGTCCTTAAGAGTGTAAGGATGAGTCGAAGGTGTCGCTCATGATCGGATTTTGACTTGGAGTAGATAAGAATATCGTCGATGAAGACTATGACGAAACGGTCTAGGTAGGGTTTGCATACCCTATTCATTAGATCCATGAAGACAGCGGGGGCATTGGTTAAACCGAACGGCATGACCATGAATTCATAGTGACCATAACGAGTCCGGAAGGCGGTTTTTGGGATATCTTCTTCATGTACTCTGAGCTGATGATAACCGGAACGTAGGTCGATTTTTGAAAAGCAGGTGGCGCCTTGAAGTTGGTCTAAGAGGTCATCAATATGAGGTAGTGGATAGCGATTCTTAACCGTTAACTTGTTGAGTTCTCTATAGTCGATGCACATGCGAAACGTTCCATCTTTCTTCTTCACAAAAGAACAGGTGCACCCCAAGGCGATGAGCTAGGACGTATGAATCCTTTGTCAGTCAGCTCTTGTAGTTGACTGGCCAGCTCTTGCATTTCGTATGGGGCTAACCTATAAGGAGATTTTGCGACTGGTGTAGCGCCAGGTACAAGATCGATGCGGAATTCGACTTCTCTCACAGGAGGAAGTCCTGAAATGTCGTCGGGAAAAACTTGTGGGAATTCTTTCACAACTGGGATGTCTTCGAGTTTCCTTTCCTTGGTCCCCTTTTTGACGACGTGAGTTAGGAATGCGACATAGTTCTTGCGGAGATATCTTCGGGCTTGAAGGCAGGACATTAATTTGAGTCCTTTCGAAGGGGTTTCCCAAAAAATACGTAGGGTCTGACCGTCTGTAAGAGGAATGCGAATGAACTTTTCGTGACACACTACTTCCGCGTGATGTTGGCTGAGCCGGTCCATACCGATTATAAAATCGAAACTTCCCAACTTCATAGGAATGAGGTCATCTAGAAAATCGTGATCGTTTAGGGTGAGAGTACAATTGCGAATAATAGAGTTTAATGAGACTGATTTTCCGTCAGCAACTTCCACCGTTAGGGATTCCATGAGATTATCACGAGTGTGGTTGAGGATAGGTTCGAATTCTAAGGACACAAAACTCTTATCCGCGCCAGTATCGAATAACATGGATGCATAACTACCATTGATGAGAAACGTACCGTTAACCACGTTGTTGTCAGCCCTAGCTTGGTTGGCATTGATGTTGAAAGCTCTTCCTCTGGCTGGTGGAGGAGCTTGGTTGGCTTGGTTTACTGGGTTCGCTTGGGCTTGAGCATGGATGATGTTCACTAAGCGTGGACAAGTGTTTCTAAAGTGGTTTGGGTCTCCACAGTTGTAGCAAGCTCGCATGGGTTGCATCATGGGGTAGTTGGGTTGGTAGTAAGGTTGGGCTACGTGTTGTGTGGGTGGTAGAAGTAAAGGTTGTTGGGCTTGGCCCACCATCTGATTGTGGGTTTGGGTTTGTGGTTGACTGTGGTTCATTCGTTGAAGGACACGGTAGGTTTGGATGGTGTGACCTGCACGGCCACAGCTGGTGCAATGTTGGCAGGGATTTCCGGGAAGGTGATGGTATTGACAACGGTTGCATTTTGGGTATGGGCCGGTGTATGGCTTTTTAAATGGTGCCGCTATGGGAGCAATTTGGGTAATTGGTACAGCAGTGATAGGAGGGTTTGTTTATGTGACAGCAAAATTTCTGTTGTTTCGTTTCCTCTTACCAGCAAACTTCGAGGAGGAGACATAATGGTTTGTAGTTGAGGTCTCTATGGGTGCCTTCTTCTTTTCATCCTTGAATTTTCCATTTCGTATGCGATTTTCAATGAGTTCTGTAGCTAACTCCATCGCGGCTTCAAGTGTTGCAGGCGAAGTGCTTAAAATCGAGTCTTGAATTTTCGAGGGAAGACCTCGAATGTAATGTTCAACCAAACGGTACACGGGGGTGAACAAATTAGGGATCATCTGATTCAGCTCGAGAAATCTCTTATTATAGGAAGTGTGATCTCCTTCCTTTTGTCGCAGTGAATGGAATTCATCTTCCAACTTTTGATTTCACTTCTTGGACAGAAGCGTCTTGTCATGAGTTCCCTTAACACTTCCCATGTTAAGGCCATTGCATCTTCGACTCCTCGTTTATCCTTTTCTGTGTTCCACCAGGTAAGGGCTACCCCAAACAGTCTCCCGGTTGCATAACGTACCTTGCGATCCTCGGGACAATCGCAATTGAGGAAAGTGTTCTCCATTTCTTCAAACCAGTGAAGGAGAGCAGTAACACCTTCGGTCCCTTCATACTTTCGGGGATCGCAAGATTTGAAGTGTTTGTAGGAGCACTTTTTGGAGGGAGGGTTGTCGACGTTCTGGTCTTCTTGATTGGGAGGGTTGATGGGATTCGCGGTGAGAGCTTGTTGAACTTGAATTACGATGTCAGGAAGCACTGCGGCCATTTGTTTAGCAATTTGCGTGGCCAAGCGTTCATTTGATCTTCCTGACTTTCTACCTCCACGTAGTTGCCTAGCCGACATCTACAGGAACATACATAGGAAGATTGTGAGTTTAAGAATTTTCTAGGTGTCATGTGTCGTAAAAAGAATGAAAAACAACATTATTGGCAATAAATTAACTACATCCATAGGATGTCTTGGGTTTGCTCATGTTTGGGCCTCCAATGTCCCCCATACCATCGCCTGTGTAGTCATGTGGGCCCCCATGACTATTGGGCTTGGTAGGATTCACATTGGTGTCGGCGGGTTAACACTTTCACCACCCGAATGAAAATCGGAAAAACATAATTGCGAGATGTATGGTAGGAGGGTGTCCAGGTGTAGACACAATGACAACTCAAAGTGGGGTTAGCTCACATGACGTTTGGTATAGCATGCTTTGGCCTAATAGGTCCTTCGTACTCTCATCGTTAGTCCCCAGGTAGGCAAACTGGTCCTTTATTTTGGATTTATACGAATGCCAAGCCTAGACAGGACGTTCCGACTACCGGTACTCGTACCCTTCCAGTTACTACATGCCGTCATGAGAACTCACTTTGATGTGATTTGAAAATACAAAAATCATTGCAAAAATCATGATAGTCGTGAGGTGTGTGCTCTCATGGATATGATATGCTATGAGGATATGATTCATGATGAGCATTGTATAATAACATGTATTTGTGAGCATGCTTGCATAACATTGAGTGTAAAAATAAACATAAAGCACATAAACATCATGAATTTTGTATGTAACACATAAACAATTTAAAATTTTAATTAACTATAGTATAGGCTCTAAGGGTCTAATAACATATCCTATATCCCTATAGTCATGGCTCTGATACCAATCTGTCACACCCCGACCCGCAGCGGAATAAGAGTCGGGGCATAATTGGGTTATCACCAAAGCTCATGATGTTTACTAAAATGTTTCATATTTATTAAACTCAAATTACAACTTAATATTCCAAATCAAATTCATACAATTACAAGGAAATGAAACTATGTAAATAATCCAAAACTTAAACTGGTTTATTCTTCTAAGCCTTCCTATGTGCTTCTTGCCTCAGCTGGATCACCTGTATCATGTGTAAAATGGGGGAGATTTTGGGTCAACAAAAGTTGGCGAGTGAATCTTGATAAAACATTGTTAATAGTTTCTGTTTTATTTAATAAGGAAAATTTGTGCAATAATCACACGTGAGCAAACATATATAAATAAACAATCACAAACCACTTTGAATGAGTATATGACATGAATGATAATGTATGTGAGATCAAGGCTCAATCAAACGGAGCCGATCGAAATGAGGCACCTGATACTCAACCCGTATCCCACGGGGAGCTGATGGGCCTAATGAATTGCTTGTACTGAAAATGATAAATCCAAACTAAACATAATTCACACAACAATTGATACACATTTGATCACAGATATGATGTATGCACAAGTGTTTATATATATATAATAACAGAATTATACGACACATGATACACCCCAAAACGTGATTAAAACGGGGAATTGGTAGAGATTCACTCACAATGGGTGCGTTCTTTGATGATGATGAAGGTGCACGAATTTATGATTCGATTGACGAGGGAAGAACTAACCTAGATAAAAATGATTTGATAAATAACTAAATTTTATTTGGAATTAATATTTTCAATTAGTGCTCTTAATAGAATTTTTAGGTTTATTTTTGTGAGTTTAAGGACATTTTCTAACTTCAAAAATATTATTTTTAAGTATTTTTAATTGGTTTTTAAATTAAATAAATAAATAAAAAGAAATAACAAAATTTGACTTTTTGACCGTTGACCGTTGACCGGTCGGACTGTGTTTAATTATGCGCTGAGTGAGGTTCGAACCCGGGACTTCTCGTACGCGTGCACGCAGCTCTACCAACTGAGCTACGTGTCTAACCTGAAATATTCTCTGTTTTAATTATATTTATATACTAATTACTTTTAAACTTATTTGGGTTTTTATTAAAAAGGATTTATATGGCCGAACCGGTTGCAGGGACCCGGAGTCGAACTCGGGTCCTTTGGTTCGAATGCGCACAGCCCAACCAGTTGGGCTGTGTGTCTAATCTGTTTAACTTATGGATTATATTACTCTTATAAACATTCTGTGCATTGTTCTGTTTCAGTTCTAAAAATGTTGGTTTTAATTCTAAAAGTCGGTACGTTGTGCGATTCTAACTCGTGACGTGCGTATTGTTTGCGCACACAGTCCACCGCTGGACTGTGTGTCTAACCCGTTTGAATATCTGGTTTTAATTATACTAATACCTATTCTCGACTTCATCTTCTTCATTTACAAGAACTCAAATCAGTGAGATCCGACTATTTTGTTTAATTCGATTATCAAAACTTATAATTGGTTGGAATGAAATAGTTAACGAGATTAAAGAATAGAATGTACCAAAACAGCGCGTTTATTTCAGATTTCCGGCAGGAGTCGTCGGCTCTGATTTGTGACTCTCGGCTGAGTGAATTGTTTGACAGTTTAGATTCTTGTGTTATGAAATTAAGTTACTGAGTAAGAGATATCAAGAGTTTTTAGATGATTATACCGATCAACAGTGAGACTTCGATGTTTCAGTGAAATTCCGGTGAGTGTGGGATTTCCCGGCGGCGTAGTCTGGGACAGATTCTGGTTGAAGGATTGAAGTTAATACATGTCGAATAATGGATTACAAACAAAAGAGTCGAGAATTTTACCGATTTGAAGTAAGTCTCGGTTTTCCGGTGAAAGTCCGGCGACTGCAAATTATCTCCGGCGACGTGTTTTGAGATGAATTAAGCTTCGGAAACGATCGTGGTTCTGAGCAAAAGGATTTTTAGAGTGTTCAAGTGGGTATTTATAGTGGAAATAGGCTGAATTGAGTCAAGGTCCGCGAGTTAAGATTTTCGTCGGTTATGACGGAAATTGATTGCCGGCAACGGTTATAACCGATGTCGACATCAATTGGAGCGGTTTAGTCGAAACGGATTTGGCCAAAATCGCGGATTGCCGGATTTTCCGGTGATTGCGAGCTCTGAGTGCGCGTGATTTCTCTGGTTTGAATTCGGGTTTACTTTAAGTATCATTTAATTCATTATTGTTACAAAGAAACACGTGTGGCGGAGTGGTGTGTTGTGTGTTTGTTCATCCGGGTGACCCGGGTTCAAAACCCGGCAGCCCTATTTATTTTTTTATTCACTTATTTTTATTATTTATTAATTATGGTTTAAAATTCTAACAATGTTTATTAGTTATGTATTGTTTAAAATTAATATGAACATTAAATACGCAACGAAAATTATAACTGAATATTTGATTAATAAACGAAGCGGGTTTGGAAAACCCGTTTTTCGACGAGTGTTACAATTATGAACCAAGAAATTCATTTTTCGCAAATGAATATGCCCCATCTTACGATGCCAAAGAATAGAATCCTTTCAGTAGCCTTTGTCACAAAACATTGCGCTGATTTTGATGACGTGGTAGCGACACCCATATCAAGAACATATAAATCATTCTCACGTGGTGCTCACATCAGAATCCACTCATCTGGTATTTTGAATCCCGGCTTCAAGATAATACACTCTTTGTCGTTGAAATGGACCGTGAACTTCTTGTCAAAAATCTGCGATATGCTCAGAAGATTATTTTCCAACTCTGCAATATAATTCACGCGATCGAATGAAACTACGCCATTGGAGAGTTTTCCCTCGGGACTATCCTTCCACCTTGGTTTCCTGCAAATCCAACATATCCACCATTGATAGCTTTAATGTCAAATAGCAATGCTTTCATTCCCGTCATATGCCTGGACGTTCCACTATCCAAAATCCACTTAGAAAGTACGGATCTCTGGAGCCCCTGCACATTTCAACAATCTATTTAAAAAGCGAGACCCAAGCCTTTTTGGTCTTGGGTTGAATTGGATAACCATCGTCAAAATCAAAATCACACTCATCAGCATAATCGAATCCACACTCTGCATAATCAAATTCATATTCATCATCTCGATTTTATGAGATGTTCATGTTTGAAAATTTTCACTTTCTTTTTATCTTTTGAATTGTTACCACTTGTAGTTTTGACATTTTCATATGTGGTTTTAATTATGATTTCGGATTTTGATTCTTTCATGCTATCACTAGTCTTAACAAGCTCAGACTTAATGATCTCAGATGTTGTTGACCGTTTCTTTGCAATCCAGGCTTGAGATTTGATGTTAGCCTTCTTGATGTAAAAATTGTTTTCATTAACCTTGAAGTTTCACCTTTTTTGAAAATTGAATTTTCAAACTTAGGTTTGACTTCAGCCTTTGATTCATTTCTTTTCAAAATCTTTATAGGTTTTACAAACACTGGTTGCTTCGGTTTCACAACATTTGAACTTTCTTTCCTTCGAAGATCAGCCGACTTTGATTTCGGACAGTAACGTGCAATATGACCAATTTCATTGCACTTGAAACAAGTCCGAGAATCATGTGGATGTCCTTTTGTGGGTTTTACACCACTTGTTTTGGCACCACTTTCAATTTTGGCTTATCTCGAAGTTCTTTTTGTTTCTTGAATTCATCGTTTGATTGTTTCCCGATCAAACTTTCCTCATGAACCGTGTTCGTCCCATATACAAAATTCATGTTCTTATTCTTGTACTCATGAAATGGTGACGGTTTCCTTTTAGGTTCATCTGATTCCTCTAATCCCAACCCTGCTCTCCGGTTTTCCGAATGATCACCACCATTCTTTCGGTAGTTGTTTCTTTTAGGTTTGGAATAGAATTTCTTTTCATTGATCTCCATATCATCTGATGTGACTTCCACGAGTTTAAAGAATTTGTCTAATAATTCTTCCTTCACTTTCTAAATCGGAAAACTGTCATCAAAGTATAATCTATCAGATTCCTTAATCTTGTACATGGCAACATTAGGATCATCACATAGATCATTCTCCGATGATGTATCGTCATCTTCGGACTGTGAATCTGAATTCTTTGAGCTTGAGTTGGCGCTTTTAAAGTTGCCTTCATCAGAATCATTCAAAACATTTTCAACAACTTTTTTAACCACAGCATTGTCATCATCTGTTTTAGTATAGATTACATCAATGTTCTCTGGCAACTCAATTTTCTTTTCAGATAACAACTCAATGTTGAGTGCCTTATCCATCCCATCAGCGGATTTGCGACAATACTTCTCGCAAAGGGGTGGAGGAACATTGTTGTATTCCTTATCAATTTTCTTTTTAGGTTTCTCTTCCGATGGAATTGTCGGAAGGATGTGATCAATGACATATGCATTACATGTGTAACTTCTCAAAAGTTGTTGAACACGTTTGGTTTCAATTGTCATGTCCTAGAGTTGTTGCTTAGTTTCAGCAATGGTGTTAATATAGATATTAATCGCTTTTTGCTTATCCATTACTGTTCCTTTTAACATTCTTATGGTATCATGTTGTTCGATGTTATTTCTATCAAGCCTACCATAATCATTTTTCATTTTATCATACGCTTCCTTCATTGTGCGGTAATCGTATTTCAAAAGTTCATTATGCACATTGTTTTCAGCGATGATTTTTTATTTTTCGGCACACTCAGAACATGGTTCAGTACATTTTGTACAAGGTTTTTCAACCACTACAATTTGTACTTTGACAACTTCATTTACCTCTGGACCTACCTTGGTTAGATTTGCCATTAAAGCTTTATCTGCCATATCCTTGAGGTTTTCGGCATTCACTTCTTGTGTAACATTGATGATCTCTTCATCAATTGTTTTCTCCTCAACCACTTGTTCTTTAGAACTTCCATCAAAATAACCTGCAAAACTATCACACGAGTTAGGAGATAAAATTCCTTGTTTCTGCATGTGGATATACTCCTCTTCTTCTCGTTGTTGATGCAAGTATTTTCCAGCAGAATCTGTTCTACAGCCGCTGCTTCTGCCGCTGCCGTTGCTTCCTTTGCAGAAGCATCTTCAACTATCTCAGCCATCAACGCAACTCCGGTCTTCTTACCGATGTAGGAATTCCAGTCGAAACCATCGTCTTCGTTTGATGCTACCATAGCTTTCTCATTGCTGCTGCTGTTTGGTTTCTCTTGGATTTCAACCTGAGTCTTCTTTGGAAATGGCTTGTATTGAAGTGACTTCTTATAATACTCGTTGCCTCCTCCGAAAGGACTCTGATTTCCCGTTGCTTCAGGATTCTTGCACTCTCTCTTGAATGTCCCTTTTGGCGACATCTGAAGCACATCACTTTTGATTTGTCGAAGCCCAACTTGTTGCTTGAATTTCTAATATCTCGGCCAGTGCGAGCAACAAACTTTGTGACTCTTCGGATGATAGATGCTAAACACCAATTGATATCCATCAACTCGAGTTCTTCTTCATCCACTTGGTCATAATCTTCTGCCGTCATTTCGGGATTTCCAATTTTACCGGCTACAAGACTTTCGTATGACTCCAGAACAGTGGCGAGAATAGACATATGTTGTTTAGCAAATTGTTCTGAAACAACATTGTTTAAATTCACTGCGATGTTGCACTTGTATACATTCGAATCAGAATTCGTTTGTTAATTCTGATTTGCTTGACTTTGATAAGATAAATTTGAACCAGTGCTTGAGTACGAACTCTGTGGACTCTGATCATAATGAGGTTGTGATTGACTCTTGTTCTATGGAGAAGCATTCATGTTCGCACTAAACGTTGTCCCAATTTTCGGACTTGAAATGTTGTCTTGCATTCCACTTTTGTAGTACAACCCAACGTCTTGAACTACATTAGCGTTCTTTGACTTTGCAATCTTCAAGAGTTCCATTTCATGGCCTTCGAGTTTATCGATAAATGTTGACAACTTGAAGAAATCCCACTTATCACTATTTTTCAGAACCATCAAATAAGTAGTCCATTCACCATCTGGTAGTGCGTCATCAAGCTTGTCGATGTATTCTTGTTCTGTCTTCTCGAGACCGTGTCTTCGCATTTGAACTTTAAGATGACAGAAGTGTTCGATCATTTGCTTCATGGTCTCATTCTTTAACATGGTGAAGATATCGAACTCTTTCAGAATAAGCGCCTTTTTACTTTTGATCATTTCAGCACTGCCTTGATACTTCTTCTGTAATGACAACCAAAGATCTCTTGTAGTAGTATACTCTGGTAGCAAAATCAGGATGTCTTCGTTGACAGACTGTTGGATGAGACTGATCATCTTTTTCTCAGCAATGTATTCGTCTCTCTGTACTGTCGAGTAATTGTACTTTTCAAGGACTTGCTGATGTTCATCTACCGGAACAGTGTAGCCTCTTTCAATCGACACCCAGCCTGCGAAATGCATGGCTTGAACCCAATATGTGAATTTCTTTTTCCATGCTTCCTATTCGTCCATGCTCATCAGCTTGGGCGGTTTAACAGTCGTTCCCATTTCGTTATCAAGATTGACTTGATGGATCACATTGACATTTGACGAACTAGCTCCGGACATAAAAGCTCTTTGCATATCATCCATTGTGAATAACGAGACATGTACACTGAAAATATTCAAAAATTTTTGAAAATGTTAGATCTACTACAAGTTCGGTCGAACTTATAGTTTTGAATGAAGAATTCTTGAATTTATCACAAGTTCGGTCGAACTTGTGATTTATGTTTTGAAAAATTATGCTTGATCTTCGGTCGAACTTACAACACAAACCAAACAGAAACTTTGAGCGAACTTGCTAATAGGACTTTGATGAAATGCTAGTAAGTTTGGGCGAACTTACTTAAGATTCCTTGATATTACAAAAGTTCGGTCGAACTTGCTATAAAATCAATGGAAAATCAGTAACTTCGAGCGAACTTAATCAAGATTTCTTCAAAAATTACACAAGTTCGAGCGAACTTGCTAAAACTTCACTTGAAAAGTGACTTGGCTAACAAGTTCGAAGTTGGGGGTTTTCCAAAACATGGTTTTTTCAAAATTTTAACATGAATTCGGTTGAATTTGGTCTCCAATCTTTCAAGGGTTTATCTTTGTTGTATTTTACATGATATACTCAAGTTTGAAAAGATTTTGACTGTGAATTCTTCATTTTATGTTCAAAAGTTAAGAAAAATAGAAGAATGGAGATGAAATAGAAGTGTTCTTGTCTTGATACTATCAAATCAGGCTATTCTAGCTCTGATACCACTTGGAAGACCGATCATCGATGCTAAGGAACCTAAATTTGATATCTAACGTCCATAATAGCGAAAATATTACGTCGTGTTTACCAATAGACAAGATTTAATCAGTTAATCGTTCGTTTTATTGATCAAACGTTCTGGTTACAAACTGACAGAGCTTCGCCTCTGAAATGCCAAAGTTACAAATGAATGATGCTAGCTAGGTATTTATAGAGTTGCAAGTTCGCCCCTAGGGACACAAGTTTGCCTAAGCAAGTTCGGCCGAACATGCATTTACATGAACATCATGGGCGAACTTGGCTAAAACAAACATAAATACTTCCTATACCCAGCCTATTCAGCTCTATACTATACAGACTCGATATAAGACTAAGACATAGACATTATGCACCAACAAAAACTGTGTTGGTATCTTTACCAGGAATGTTGTTTTCTGAAGTAAATTCCGTTTTCTCGTTGCCATTACCTTCAGTTGAATCTTTCTTATGTAAATTAGATTGATTAACCATTTGCATGCTCAGCTTGTGATAGAACCAAAGACACGTTCTGAATGCTTGAGTAGATTTCCACAAAAACAAACCAACGTGAATAGTTAAAAAAATCATACCAGCAAATCAAAGATTTCGTACAAAAGACGAAGAATATTTATCATGTAAAAAACATAAATTTACATGCGTAGAAGAGCTTATGATCTCGCCCTCATCAAAGTACAGTGTCCTCCCCAACAGCAGTTTTGGTCCCATCATCATCTGAATTTTCAGCACCATCATATGAGCTAGTCGGTGATCGTGGTGTGTGAATTCTACCCAAAGATCCAACTCTTCAAGGAACCGAATTGATGATCATGGTGATGTTCACCTTAACATACACAAAACTTCACTTTAATATTTATAATCCCACACTAATTTCAGCAACTAGCAAGAGCATTGTCACAATAGTTTATTGCATACTAGTTGACAAAACCGATCAGCAGCAACCTTTAGGGAAAAAGAAGGCTTTCGCAATCCAATCTTCAATCAACGCTAGCTTAACTCCATCCTAAAACCTAAGGAATTGAATCTTACTTATGAAGTTATGAGCTTATTTCTAACTAACAACTCATAAAAACCCTAATAAACATATCAGCCACCGCTTATATTATTAAAGCTATATTTGCTTAATTTAAGTTAGCATTCCTTGATCCTATCTTTAAATTTTAACCAAAATCCCAAATTTCCAAATATCAGACCGATGTAGCATATATTTGTTACCTTCTGCAGAAATTATTTCACACCCAGACTAAATACCCAAACTAACATACTAATAAATCTTTTATGATTAATATATCTTAATCACTACACTTGTAATTTTAAGAAAATTCATTTAAATTTTGATTGGTATATCTCAAATTCTATTAATAACACATATCCAGAATATATATTTTAATTAATAACCTAAGCTTACTGACATGCATATACATCCTACTCATTTATATATTGATACAAATTTTCTGTTTTATAATATTTACAATTACTTTGGTGTTCCATGTTATTATTATTATTATTATTATTAGAAAAAAAGTTGTGCTCAACTGGTTGTACAGTACAACACCTTTGCTATACCCCATTAATTTACCCATTTATTTCTTCTTCTTCTTTCATGTGCAAAACTCACACTCGTAATTCTATTTTAATGAAACATGAGGGTACAGAAAGATTAGTATCAATACCTTAGATCAGAAAAGATAACTAGTTATGCATTATAGGGTAATAGGAGATCTTCAAACAGCAAGGCAAAGAATCTATGATGATTTAGATAGTCGATAAGCAACCCCAAAACAAATCCAAACACAACATTAATAGAGGAAATGTGACATGTATGATGAAAAATTATCAACACAACATAGAATGAAAATAGAGTTACTGATTTCGATATGGCAGTTAGTGCTTGTTCGTCATGAACAACTTGTTCGATGTGGTTAGGTCTTGTTCGACGGTAGCCGGAGTTCAATTCCGAGCAATTTGTTCCCGTGTGTTCAACGGTGGTTAAGGCTTTGTTCTTTTAGAGATCGAGAAACTTAGGAGTTGAAAGGGGATAAGAAATTGAGAGGGGAAAGTGAAGAAAGATGTGCAGAGGGGGGGGGGGGGGGGGAATATCCCGCTTAAAGACTGGGGGCACGGATCCTGGATATGAGTCATCGCTAAAGCGTCTAACCCTCCGTCGCGTTGCGACGAACTTCTCTTGTTATTAATTTGTTGTTTACATGTGTTCTGAAATCACTAAGAGCGTGTTATGAACAGAACTACTTATAAAATAAAATGAAAATTAAAAAAAGACACTAAAACATAACCGAAAGAAAATCAACCAAAAAAGTTGTATGGTAACGATGTTGTTCGTATGAAACCCGTGGTCAGAGATGGCAAATAGTACTGGGTACCGACACCGAATTTCCCAAACCGAAACATCTTAAGTACCACTTTGGTGTCGACTTTTGGTGTTCCTGGTACCGGTTCACTACTGGTTTTTACCTTCGTATACCGGTACCGTAACCGGCATTTTCAGTACTAGTACCGATTCGGTATCGGTTGACACCGAGCTGATCCCTACCCTTGAAACTGAAAAAAAAAAAAGAAATCAACAAAAAAAGTTGAATAAAATCAACAAAAAAAAGAAATCGTTAAAAGTTGAATAAAATCAACAAAAAAAGTTATTCGATACCGTTGTTGTTCGTATCCGTGATCAGGGATGAACTAATGGTGTCGGGTAGTATCAAATTTTCCGAACTAAAAGAGTTTCAATATCAATTCGATGTCAACTTTTGGTGTTTTATGTACCAGATTGATGCCGATTTTTACCTTCATGTAGAGATACCTAACAGAACCGTACCGGTATTTTCGATACCAGTTGACACAAAACTTATCCTAACCCGTGATACAAAAAAAATCATTAAAGTAAAGAAAAACTTATCCTAACCCTTGCTAACAGATTATGGGATATTATCTACATTACAAAAACCCTAGCTACAGATTTGAAGCAAATTATGTAGATTATTATTATTAATAGATTAAAACTCACAATTCACAAACCCAAAAAAACAGAACTCGCAATTCACAAACACTAAAAAGCCAGAACTCATCAAAACTCATAATTGATGAAATTTAACGGCGGTCGCAGTGGTGAAGGGTTCGTTGTTTTCCAGCGGTTGTAGTGGTGAAGCGTCCGTCGTTGAAGTTCAATGTTGATTCTCCGTTGTTAACTCTCAATTCGTTGAAGTAAAATTTTGATGTGTTGGCTGGCGGTTTTAGGGTACGTGGTATCGAAGTTTTAGAGGGAATTACGTGAATTGGGGTTTGGGAGTGAAGAAAATATTAAAGTTTAATTTATTTGAAGGAAATTAATTATTTGAGAGGGCGCCAATTATAAGGTTTTTATTTTAATGATACACAACGATGACAGACACATATTTTAAGTTTGGTTATTATTTAGTTGACATTTAAATGATGACACACAAAATAAGTGTCATAAAAGTTATAAATGATACACAATGATGACACGCATGTTTTAATAGGTTTTATTTTTTCTAAAATGACATTGAAACCATGAATCACAACTATAAGTGTCATAAAATATTAAAATTTTACTAACGATGACAATTTTTTATGACACACACGTTTGCGTGTTATAAAATTAGTGTGTGTCATTGTTCTTGTGTCATTAAAGGCTCTTTTTCTAGTAGTAAAACGAACGAGCATGATACGGACAAATTGTCATTTAACCATGTAGTCACAAATTTTAAATCTCTGTTCTCTATTATGTCTCATCTCATATTCATTCAAATTAAGACTTATTAATTTAACATTAAACTATTTTATAAAAACTGATATGTATATACAAATAGTGTTAACAAACTGATAGTATTTATAAAAAAAAAATTTTTGATGATATCAGTTGACACTGTTTGAATAGACATATCAGTTTGTTATGATAATATTTTAATATTATATTAATAAGTCTAGATTTGAATAACTATGGAATGAGCTAACAAGAATAAAAAGAGAGTGGAGATGTAAAATATAGTAAATTGTGGTTTTGGTTACTTGGTTTAATGATTATGGCTATTTTTTAAGAATCAAAATTGTTTTGCAATTTTAATATCAGTATTTCTATTTTATTACGGTTTTGATCTTCTACATTAACTTCATCTAAGCTATAGTTAAATTCTTGTCACATAATAAAGTATTTTGGAAAATAATCATTTTATTAAAAGGATTTGTATTAATAATATGATTGAAGGAAACCGAGAGTTTGATTCAAAAGAAAGCTTACAAAGTACTCACAACAATCCTCGAGGTATTCTATTTTAGCAATTAGATTTTTTTTTGAACGGCGAAACTTCTATATAAAATATAGAAACTGGGCCAGCAAGAAGCTGGAACCCGAACTTACAAGATTACATCACGAATGTTAAAATCGCACCATCTATGCCAATTAATACAGTATTTTGATCTACTAGTAATCCAAAAGAAAGAATTTTCTTTGATGGAGTCCGCCGTTCTTGTGAAGTGGATGTGATTATTGCCGAAGGTCTTCTCATTTCTTGCCTTCCAAATCTCCCAAGCCGAAACCATTAGCACCGCTCCTACAGTCTTCTTCCAATCTTTTGACCCGTTCATGTCCTTTATCATAAATAGAAGTTGCTGAAATTATGGACTTCATTTGGAAACGGGATCTTTAGCCAAATCAAAATACACCACCCTATCGACTTGGCAATCCAGCAATCCCAAAGGATATGCTCCACCGTCTCCTCCCTAATACCACATCTCGCGCATAACAAGTCTTCGGTCAGGACCCCTCGCGACGCCAAGTTTGACTTTGAAGCTATTCGATTAATCGAAGCTCTCCACGCAAAAATGTTAATTTTTGGTGGGAGCCAATTATTCCAAAAAGACCAAACTTCACTGTTATTTGAATGCAAAAAGTCCAAAATTTTCCCTCGAATTCCAGCAACAGTTGGAGGTGCACTTTCATTATTCCAAACCCATAAATCCTTACTCCCCTTTATTGTTACACTATCCATAGTTTGTTTTAAAAAAGCAAACTGTTGACTTTCATTTGCTCTTATCGGCTCCCTGGTCCAGCTCCAAACCCAACCACGATTTTCATCCAAAATTAAATGGTCACTCACCCTAGCATCTTTATTGGAAGCGATTTTAAATAACTCCTTGAACGTATCTTTTAACGGTCCCATACCACACCAATTGTCATGCCAAAACAATAAGTCTTCACCCGAACCCACCAAGGCCTTGAGATTACTTCTGAGACATAAATTCATGTTCGCCAATACTTTATCCACTAATCCAATGTCTTTCCATATGCCCGGAAATCTCCGATTAAACGTAAAAGATTGTATACCGTTTTTGTTAACATGAATGCTTTTGACGACCCGAACCCATAAGGCATCTTTCTCCGTTTTAAACTTCCACCACCATTTAGCTAGGAGACCAAGATTTAGGCTTCTAATGTCACCGATACCCAACTCGCCATGTCGTTTAGGACCAACCATTTTGTCCCAAGCTATCCATTTTATCTTTTTTCACACGAAATTTTTTTCTAATTTTCTCCAATGATTTAATGACGTCGACGGGTGCTTTAAAAAGCGACAAATAGTTTGGCAAAGCACCAAGGACCACTTTGGCCAACACGACTCTCCCCGCAAGAGATAAACTTTTGGCTTTTCATCCCGAAAGCTTAGAGTTAAACTTATCGAGGATGGGCTTCCAAAACTTTATCCTTTTCATGTTAGCCCCGATGGGTAAACCCAAAAAAATAAATGGAAACATACCCGCTTTACAATGAATAATGTTCGCCATGGCTTGAACATCGGCCTCCTCCACCCCGACCCCATAGATACAACTTTTGTCAAGATTGACCTTTAAACCCGAACAAAGGTAGAAACATCGTAGAAATTCGGTTAAGGTTCAAAAGGTTTTCTTCCGACCACTCGCCCACAAACACTACGTCGTCAGAAAAAAAAAAAAAAAGATGAGAAATAGTTGGACCATCATTAGGGAGGGAAACCCCCCCGAAACACACCCGCCTCCTCGAAAAGTTCGAAAAGTTCGCTTCTTGTCAATGTCTTTATGCATACACGTGACTAAAGTCAATGTCTTTATGCATACACGTGACTAAATGAAGTTTATGTTGCTTGTTACCTTTGAAACATGTGCAATTAGAAAATATAAACAGTCAAGTCTGTGCTGCTCGGTTGAAAATATGACATTAATGCATCACTTTAAACATCAGTTTGAGCAAATCTTCAGACTTTCTTGTTATGAAACTGTCATCGTGTTGTCCAAAAAAACGAGATGTTTAAATAAAAATGATTAGATTATTGCAGTGGTTTTATAAAAATTAGAAACAAAAGACTATTAATGTGCAAAAATAGAATACCACCTGGATTGTTGATAGAACTTTGTAAGCCTTCTTTTGAATCAAACTCTCCTTATCCTTCAATCATGTCATTAAAATAAATCCTTTCATTAAGGGTTTAGCTATAAGTTGGATAGAGTTAGCATAGTAATCCAAAACTGCAACCAAACCAAATAGAAACATTAATATTAAAATTACAAACATTGGGATTTTGTAAAGAATAACAATAACCAATAAACCACATGGACCAAAACCACAATTTACTCTTAAAAATAACTACTTGTTGGTGCATAATGTTTATGTCTTAGTCTTATATCGAGTCTGTATAGTATAGAGCTGAATAGGCTAGCTGAAAGTTGTATTTATGTATTAAGTAGTCAAGTTCGCTCATGGATGCTTATCATGTCAAGTTCGGCCAAACTTGCCTAGTGCTCCTCATTTGTAACTTTGGCATTTTGGAGGCGAAGCTCAGTCAGTTTGTACTCTCGAAGTTTAATCAATGAAACTGATGATTAACTGATTAATTCTTGTCTATTGGTAAACACGGCGTAATATTTCCGCTATTGGACGTTAGATATCAAATTTAGGTTCCTTAGCATTGAGGATCGGTCCTACAAGCTGGTACTTGTGCCTGAAAAATGACGCAAATCAATTAGCACGCTTATCGAGAAGAAATCACAAAAATTTTCCTAACACATTTATCATGTTCGGGCGAACTTGATATATGTGTTATATCAATCTGTTTTACCCCAGTTCGCCCGAACATGTTTTATCAACATGTTCATTATATAAGTTCGGGCGAACTTATACTCTAAACAAAACTTCAAGAATTTCACAAACCAAGTTCGGTCGAGGATGCATTAAGTTCCTTTTATTCAATTTGTTAACAAGTTTTTTTTTTATTCAAGTTCGGTCGAACTTGACAACAAGTTCGGCCGGACTTGTCGTCTTCTCCAAACTCAAACACCTGTTAACATGCAATCCTCCATTACAATCCAATCAAAAACATTTATACGTTAGATTTTAAGTGTAGATTATGATTTTTATTTCAATTTTGTCCCATAACACTTAGAACTGTCTGATTTTGAGTTTTTCAGATCTATTTGGTTCGATTATGGTTAGTTCATGGATCAATGACAAATCTCTACCTCTGTCATAGTAATTGGTGTGCTAATCACCAAAAACGGACTAAATTTGGGCAACGTAACGGTATGAAATTGCCAAAATCGCTTAATTCTCTCTCAAGATCAAGTTCGCTCAGAGATGATTGCCTTTGCAGAAGTGAGTTCGGCCGAACTTACTTAGGTATTTATACCTAGGTAAGTTCGGGCGAACTTGCAAAGCCCAAACATGTGAGCCCATTAGAAGCTCGTAAAGTTTTAGAAGCAAGCTTCAGCTCCTGTTGCAAAACCAGTTTTCGGGGCTATCAAATATTCAAACTGTATCGCGCCGCCAGAAAACAAATGGAGAAAAGATGGTAGCGATGATGAGAAAGAGCTTAACGCTGAGAAGGAATGGTTCAAATACTTTAAACCGAAAGCAAGGAGCAAATGGTTTTTAAAGGCAGAAGCTGATAAGCCAAAGAAAAAACGAGCTGCTAAGAAAGTTGATACTATGCTCGTAGATGAAGATGAACATGAGAATGTGCAAACAGAAGCAGGTTCAAGTGCTACAGTAGTGGTTGAGAGTCAAGACACAGTAAAAACGACTCAAGAAGATGTTATTTCTGCTACTTCAGAGAATCATAATTCTGATGATTCTCTTAAAAGAATTACAAAGAAGACTATAACAGAGACTGAGGCAGAAAAGGTAAAAGAGACTGATGCTTATTTCGATCCGAATCAGGAAAAAGAGTCAGATGAGGAAAGACCGAAGAAGAAAACTAAACGTGTAAAGTCTGCAACTGTTTTGTCGACAAAGACTACAGGGTCTCCTCAGACTAAAGGAAAGAGAAAATCAAAGAAAGAACAAAAGGCTGTCAGCAAAAGGTACAAAAGATCGTTGAAAAGCGCAGAAGTGACACAAGAACCTTCTTGCGCACAGGAGAAAGGAGTTATACAAGAACCTCCTGTTATTGATACAAGTGAAGCTGAACGTCCAGAAGTCACACAAGAACCTTCTATGATTGTCTCATCGGAAGCTGAAAGGCCAGGAGCTACACAAGAACCTCCTGTGTCTAGTTTTGTGGAAGTACCGATTATTCAATCACCTGTTGCTCCAACGACTTCGAATCTTGAAAGTTCTACACCAAAGGCTACGACTCCAAAGTCAACACCTAAAACTCCAGGTGGGCCTAATGTGTTTGGTGATATGCACAATGATCCGATAAGTCTGCAGGATTTAAATGATTTCTTTCCAGAGACTAACGTTGAACTTCTGGAAAAGCGTGTCAAGGCATTAGAAGAGAAAGTGGCACAGAATGAAGTTGAAAAAGCAGAGCTTATTCAGAAGATGAATCAAAGTGCGGTTGAGAAAGAGATTTTGGATGACAAGGTTAAAGTGTTAGAGAATGAAAGAGAGTACTTTAAAGCGTTGATCGAGAGTTTGCAAGATGCTAACGAAAAGATGCAAACTGAGATAGCTGATCTGAAGTCTATCCAAGCCCTAAATGATCGAAGATTCTCCAGGATGCAGAAAGTTTTATCTAATGCACTGGGTATCAATTTCATCAAAGAATATGATCGTCTAGATCAACAGAAAGCTAAAGACCGCTCTTAGAAAGAATTAGTTGCGAGCGGTAAAGGAAAGAATGTTGAAAGTAAAGCACCTACTTCTTCTGTAGCTGCAGAGAAGTCTATCGATGATGTAATTCTAGCTTCTGAGTCTGATATTCCAAAGGTTGACGAATCTGTCAAGCCTTCTGATCCGATAGTTGCTTCTGAAGAAAAGGACGATGAAGAAGCTGAAAAGGAGGATAAAGATGATGAGGAAAAAGATGATTCGGAATATGAGGATTGGAATGTAGCTGACGACGATGATGATGACGATCAGGGTGGTGTTGGTATTAGAATCACTGAAGCCAAAGTGTCAAGTGAACTTGATTTTTCCTTGCTAATGGATGATGAATCAAACAGAATAGATGATAGAAGTGAGGGGGAGTCAGGCCAGAAAGGGCCTTCAGAGGATATAGATTTGTCAAATATTGATCGATTTGCAAAGCCATTTGCTGCAGTACCCACAAAGCCGTTAATGTTGATGTTGGAACATAATGTGGAAGAAGGTGAGTACGTGCACAATTACTCAAAAGAAGATTTGGCGAGATTGGTTGAAGTTGAAGCTGAAAGTTTAGAGTTTTATTTCGAGGAAGTTTTGAACGTTAACACTTTTGAGCCAAACGATTATCAGTATGTTAGAAGATTTGAGGCTGATGAGTATAACAGGGTGATCGTAGAAGATTGGTTTTCTGATGATGAAACGAATCATACTGCGAAGTACGTCGGTCCTAATTCTGATAGTTTTCCTTTCGAGGAGATGTACAAGCAACTTGATGAAGAAATGTTGAAGGAAAAGATAGAAGAATCTTTACGAGAGGGTAAAGTTCCTAAACCCGTGACTAAAGAAGAAATTGCACAAGCAAGGAAGTCCTGGTTTAAAGAGATGCCGCGCAAACGCAAGTTTAGACGTCCTCTAGCATTCTTTACCAGAGACAAAGATGTTTCTTTGGGGGATATTCTGAGTTGGGGATGGTTCAAGGAGCTTAACGTATATGCAATCAAAAGGGAGTTTGGAGTGCAATACTTCAAATACCTTGCTGATTTCAAGACATTACCGTATTGGGATGTGGAAGAGTTGGTACAAACTGTGAATGTTACATATCACATGAAGTATATTGATCAGTTATTATGGAAAATGATCAAGTATGAAACGGTGAAAGGATTCAACTACTGGAAGCCTTTTATTCCTGGCCGCAGAATCAAGACAAACAAGAAAACGGGGGGAAAAGGACATAACGTTGATCATGAAACATCCAAGAGCCATGAGGAATATGCCGTTAATGCCGATTGAACAAAACTTCTATCCTTTGTTCAAGTGGTGGCAAATAGATCCAGCTACTTGTGAAGCAGTTATTGTTCTGAAGTTTGAAGAACACTTGGATTTAACAAAGGAAAGGGTTGGTGATGGGTCATCAGGGCATGAGGGGTTTATGGAGGACGCTTAGGATTCTAGATCCTATGTGGCTTGTGAACTGCTTGAGAGAAGATATCAAAACCTTGTTCTATAGCAAGATTGTTTTTGAAGAACGAGAGAAGGTACAAGCGATGCAGTTTCAGAAAGTTGTAAACGTTTGTTATGCACGCGAAGTCAATTCTGGAAAGATGTGGCAAACAAAGTGGAGAGATTTAGAAAGGGTTGAGTTTCTAAAGGAGGAGAAGCGTCTTGAAGTAATTAATGAAAGAACTAGGAAGGCAAGTGTTAAAAGATTTCAGCATTTGAACAAAGTGCCTCCTACAGATCAGACGCCGGATCCTAAACAAGAGCGACGAAAGAAGCCGTACAAGAACTTCTTCAGTCGTGTGCGTTAACGTTTATATGAAGACAGAGTTTTGAAGACTAATACAAGACGAAGACTATATCCAAGGGGGAGTCTGTTGGTGCATAATGTCTATGTCTTAGTCTTATATCGAGTCTGTATAGTATAAAGCTGAATACGCTAGCTGAAAGTTGTATTTATGTATTAAGTGGTCAAGTTCGCTAATGGATGCTTATCATGTCAAGTTCGGCCGAACTTGCTAGGCAAGTTCGGGCGAACTCATACCCATGACCAGCGAACTCGATGTTCTATAAATAGCTAGCTAGTGCTCCTCATTTGTAGCTTTGGCATTTTGGAGGCGAAGCTCTGTCAGTTTGTACTCTCGAAGTTTAATCAATGAAACTGATGATTAACTGATTAATTCTTGTCTATTGGTAAACATAACGTAATATTTCCGCTATTATGGACGTTAGATATCAAATTTAGGTTCCTTAGCATCGAGGATCGGTCCTACACTACTTTAGTTATATTTTTTTTTATTTTCTGTTTAACATTTTTTAAATGATGCTTTAGATATTAGAAAAAGTAGTAGTTGATTAAAAAAACTGACCGAAAATAGGAAAAGACATTTGGGAAAGGTTCTCAAAATTAAAACGTTAAGAATTTGAAAAATGACAACTTCATGATATTTTTAAAAAATGTTATACTCGACCAACTATGCTCTGAGCCGAACAACTTTTATTTTATCTGTAAAAATGGTAGCAAATCCCGAAATTGAGACGGGGACTAATGATTCGATACCAATTTGCTACTCACTTTATACTGTTGTCGGAATAGATACTTTCAGCTCGGTACCGGTTTGGTATTTTACTAATTATTACCATCAAATACAGTACTGTACCATATCAGACATTTTGGATACCACTAACCAATATTGGCAGTTTCGGTATCTATACCTTTGATAACAGTTCCGAGCTCATCCTACCAGATAATGTGATCAACCAATTCAACCATATATCATTTTTTAATCCAATTACACAACAAATATATCGGAATCATTCTACAAATCTCTAGTTACATGTAAAAAAAACCATCCCCCCCCCATGATCACACACGCGTTATTACTAATTTACTGCACAAGCTGAAGTTGACGTGTATACCAAATATCAAGAGCAATATGGCTCGAAAATAAGCCACTGCTAAGGATATTAACAAAGATTATGGATACATGTTCCTTACTCGGAAGTTGGACAAGATACATAAAGCATCATTATAATACATCCAAGTAAAACTACCAGCTTTGACAAAAGTACTCCCTAAAACATAACACTAACTTGAAGATCAACTTTGAACGCTTTGATATGAGCAAAAATCTGCATGTTTTAAGTCAAATTTTCACTAATTTACAAACCTAATTTGGTTAAACAAGGCACCGCGTCACGCAAAGCCTCTCCCTTATCACCTTCACGCGACGTCGATGCCCTCAATCCACATAATGTTGTTTCAGCTCCAAGGATTGGCTATTTCTATCACCTCCATTGTCACCCAAACAACTCTTAACTTCGTTTTAAACACCAAATCTACTTCACCATTATAAAACCAAACCTTCATCACCTCATTTGTACCTTTTCAACTCTCTAAACACTCAAAGCACTCTCAATCTGCTGGAATTGCAAGTTTTGGACTGTCACACCCCGACCCGCAGCGGAAAAGGTGATCGGGGCATGATTGGGTTTTCATCAAAGCTCATGACATTTCTTATAACGTTTCATATTTATTATCACAATTTTAAAGAAGATCATACAATCAAATCATACTAGTACAACATGTTCTATACATCTTTCTATCCTTCATTATTTTTCTTCTAAGGCACTTTCCCTATGTTTTCCTTGCTTCATCCTGTCCACCTGTATCATGTGTAAAAATGGTTTTTGGATCAACAAAAAGTTGGCGAGTGAATCCTATGAAAAACATTTAAATAAGTTTATTGAATTGATTATAAAATAAAGTGCATAACCACATATGAGTAAGTGTAGATGTAAATTTATTCAAAAAACATTTAATATTAAATATTGCACACACATACAACAATAGATTGTTTTGAGGCACGCCTTGTTCAACTCGTCTCCCACGAGGAACTGATGGGCCTAATGAATGAGTTTTGAGGCACGCGTTGTTCTACGAACTGATGGGCCTAATGAATGAGTTTTAAGGCACGCGTTGTTCAACTCGTCTCCCACGAGGAACTGATGGGCCTAACAAATAATTTGCATACAACTTGACAATATGTAATACATAACAACAATCAATATTTACATTCTAAGTTTAGATTATAATATGGTATAGCACGAGTTTGAATAAACGAAGTAGTTTAAGCGACACATGATACACCCCAAAACATGAATAAAAGGGGAATTTGTAAGAATTCACTCACATTGGGTGCGTTCGGTTGATGATGTTGAATGCGCACGAGTTTAGAGAATTGATCGACGAGGAATAACTAACCTAATTAATAACGAGAAGGTAAGGTAAATAAGTGGATTTTATTAACAATTTTAATAGGATTTTTGGATATATTTATGTGAGTTTAAGGCTATTTTCTAACTTTAAAAACATTGTTTTTAAGTATTTTTAATTGATTTTTAAATTAAATAAATAAATAAAAATATAAAAAAAATGTTGACTTTTTGACTTTGACCGTTGACCATTGACCATGACTGTTGATCGTTGACCGGTTCGGTCGGTTATATTGTTGCACTGAGTGAGGTTCAAACCGGTGACCTCCCGTACGCGTGCACGCAGCTCTACCAACTGAGCTACGTGTCTAACCCGAAATATTTCTGTTTTTAATTATATTTATACACTATTTAAGTTAATCCAAAAATCATTTATTTTAAAAAGGATTTAATTGTATCGAACCGGTGATCTCAACAGGTCTCGAACCCGGGACCTGTGGTTTAGTTTGGCACACAGTCCACCGCTGGACTGTGTGTCTAACCTGGTTAATATTCTGCTTTTTATTATACTTAACATCTTATATTGAGTTAACCCGGTTCGGTTTTAAAAAAAACATTTTTATTTCCGAGGATAGGGTCGTGATAGGGATCGAACTTGAGACGTGTGTTTATTGTTTGCACACAGTCCACCGCTGGACTGTGTGTCTAACCCGTTTATTATTCTGATTTTAGTTAATCTTATAATCATAATCGACTTCGTCTTCTTCGCTCAAGAACACAGACAGCGATAATTCAACTGTTACTTGTTAAATTAAATTAACGAACTTTATAAGCGATTGTAATGTGATGAAACAGAGAGAGTTTTGGAAAAAGAATATACCAAACAGATGTCGTTCTCAGAACTCCGGCAAGGATCGTCGGCTCTGTTTTGTGTACTCCGTCTGTTCGGATCAATTAACAGTTTTGATTGATTAAATGTGAAATTGAATTACTGAACAACGATTAGCAGAAGGTTTAGGTGATTATACCGATTCACAACGTGATTATGGAAATTCCAGAAGTTTTTCGGCGAAAACAGAATATTCGGCAACGTCGTCTGGGATTGATTCTGGGTGATGGATTGATGTTAGTAATAGTCTAACAATGGGTTGAAACCGAAAGAGTCGAGGTATTTACCGTTTTGATGAAAGTCTCAGTTTTCCGGCGACTTGCAGAGAATTCCGGCGATGTATTTCTTGCGACAGAGATTCTTCAGGGAGTTTAAGGTGAGTGTGGGTGATGTCGGTATGAGCTCTAAAAATCTTATTTTAGAGTAAGCAGAAGGGATGGAATAAATTCGGTTTTCCGGCGATAATTTCCGGTTATCTTGCAGAGGATTCCGGCGACTTGCGGCGAGGTTTTCTGAGCGAATTGGAGAGTGTAAGTTTGATAAACTCGCGAGCTTAACTGATGAATAAAGTATAACTCAGATTTAATTGCATTTCCGGTTTCGAATTCAAAATTATTCGGTTATGGTTTGATGATTTGAATGAGTGACTTAAGGTTTTTCAGTTATAACCGGCGTTGATGGTAAATGCATCCGTTATGTCAAAAGAAAACATCAATGATTGACGAATTCGTCGGGAATTCCGGCGAGAGTGATTTGGGCGCGCTGAGTGACCGAATTCAACTTCGAGGTTGATAATAAATATTATTTGTTTCACTGGATAGCACAAGTGAGTCAAGTGGCGGAGTGGTTGAATGTTTGTGTGTTAAGTCTTTGAGGTTACCCGGGTTCGAAACCCGGCATCAGCATATTATATTTATTTCATTATTCTTAATAAATTTTCAATTATAAATTTTATATTCTAATATATTTATTAATTATGTATCGTTTAAAATTAATTTGAGCATTAAATACGCAACGAAGTTTTTTTAACTGGATGTTCGGTTAATAAACGAAGCGGGTTTGGTTAACCCGGTTTTTTACGGATGTTACAGTATCCCCTACTTTTAGAAATTTCGTCCTGAAATTTAAATAGTGGCATGTTTGACTCAAAAGGATGGTGTTTTAATTTGTCAATTACATACTTAGAAGGGAGTAAGAGTTTAATTTTTGCTTGAGGCGGTAACGTTCCTTGTAAGGGTTGAGTACCCTGCTACAGGAATCGCTTTTTGATGCCTAAGATAATGAATATTGATAAACAGAGTTGATTGACTAAGTATGATTTCATGCGCAAGAGTTTTGATACGCTTGAAATGATAAGGTTATATCCTAAAACAAAACTTCTACTACTAAAACCTACATGGAACTTCTCATAACCGCCTGACAATGCCTCTGATCCTTTGGCAAGAATACTTATATATAGGAAGTACCAGCGGCGTATCCACCATATTCTTGTCAAATTTTCTTTGGTTTTATTAGTAAGTTATGATTGGTTCTATGATGTGACTCTAGAACATAAACAAACACAACAACCAAAGCCTGAGTCCTAATTCTGATAGTATACATTTTGAATGGTGACAGTACCTCTCTCGTTTGTTATGATGGAGAGGTTAGTCTATGTAGAAATGGAACACAATCCAATTTATTTAAATGATGAAATGATATGAATGCTAAACCAGTGAGTATAAAACAAACTTCAACCATGACATTACTAAATCCTACATGGAACTTCTCATAACCGCCTGACAATGCCTCTGATCTTTTGACAAGAATACTTATATATAGGAAGTACCAGCGGCGTATCCACCATATTCTTGTCAAATTTTCATTGGTTTTATCAATAAGTTATGATTGGTCCTATGTGACTCTAAAACATAACAAACACAACAATCAAAGCTTGAGTCTTAATTCTGATAGTATACATGTTTAAATGACGACAGTACCTCTTTCGTTTGTTATGATGGAGAGGTTAGTCCATGTAGAAGTGAGACACAGCTCAACTTCTTTAAATGATGAGACTGAGATACGTCGTGAGGTATGATGATATGAATGTTAAAACAATGAGTATAAAACAAAACTGAAATAGTAATTCGCATTAAGATCCTTGGATAAATTTCCAATTTATAATTGAGACACGTGAAAATTGAGATAACATAAAGAAAAACATAAAAACTAAGCGGTTGGAGTTGAATCTTGATTTTTGGTGAAGGAGACTAGTTGGGTGATTCGTTTGGGCCGTCATTATCTTCAACAGGATTGGCGTTGATGTTGTAAACTCTTCCTCTTGCTGGTGGCCTAGTGATTAGGTTTCCTTGATTTGCATGGTTAACTGGGTTTGCTTGAGCTTGGGCGTGTATGATGTTAACCAATCGAAGGCACGTGTTTCTAAAGTGGGTAGGGTCGCCACAATTAAAACAAGCTTGAACATAAGGAAACATGGGGTATTGGGGTTGTTGATATGTTTGGATCATGTTTTGAGTAGGGGGTGAGGTTTGGTTTTGAGAGGTGCGGCAAGCCTTGCTCAAATGACCATAGCGTCCACAATTCGCACATAGTCGACAAGGTAAGGTAGATGGATGGTGATAAAAACAGGTGTTACATTGAGGGTGAGGTCCAAAGTAAGGTTTCTTATTTGGGTAAGTTGAGTTGGGTGCTACTTGAGTGATTGGGATAGCTTGGAGGGGTACGGCTTGTGAGGCTGGTTGATTGCGTTGGGTGACAGCGAAAAGTTGCCCATCTCGTTTTCTCTTAGAAATGGGTTGAGAAGGGGATTCGGTTTGGGTGAAGTTTGAGGTTTCAGTTGATGCTTTATCCTTTTTCTTCTCCTCCTTGAAGTCCTTATTTCGTATGCGGTTCTCGGTGAGCTCTGTAGCTAACTCCATTGCTGCTTCCAAATTTGCAGGTGTGGTACATATTACAGAGTCTTGAATTTTTGAAGGAAGACCTCGAATGTAGTGCTCGATCAAACGGTATAGAGGAGTGAACAAGTTGGGAACCATTTGATTTAACTCGAGGAATCTCTTGTTGTATGTGGTGTGGTCGCCTTCCTTTTGTTTAAAAGAATAGAACTCATCCTCCAATTTCTTGATTTCGCTTCTTGGGCAAAACCGTCTTGTCATGACTTCCTTCAACTCTTCCCAAGTCAAAGTCATAGCATCTTCAACACCTCGTTTGGCCTTCTCTGTATTCCACCATGTAAGTGCTATTCCAAGTAAACGACCAGTAGCATATCGCACTTTGCGATCATCGGGGCAATCGCAATTTAGAAAAGTGTTTCCCATTTCTTCAAACCAATGGAGGAAAGCGGTGACGCCTTCAGTCCCTTTGTATTTTGGAGGGTCGCAGGATTTGAAATGCTTGTAGTTCGAACGACGTTTGGTGTGGCATGCTTTGGCCTAATAGGTCCTTCGTACTCTCATCGTTAGTCCCGAGGTAGGCAAACTGGTCCGTTATATTGGATTTATACGAATGCCAACCTAGACAGGACGTTCCGACTACCGGTACTTTTTCCCTTACAGTTACTACATGCCCGTCGCAGAACTCACTCTGATGAGATTTGAAAAATGAAAAATGCGACAAAATCTTGAATAACGGAAGTATGAAGATGATTTGAATGTGTGAACATTGAAATATGTATGATGAATGTGTATGTAATTATGAATGTTTGACTGTAAGTATAATTCACTATGTATCACAAAATGTAGTATCGGATGTGTTTGCATGCATTTGTGTATGTATAAATATGAAAGAAATAAACATCATGAGTTTGTGTATAACCACATAAACAATTAAAATCTAATCAACTATAGTATAGGCTCTAAGGGTCTAATAACCTATCCTATATCCCTATAGTCAAAAGCTCTGATACCAATCTGTCACAAGTGAGTCAAGTGGCGGAGTGGTTGAATGTTTGTGTGTTAAGTCTTTGAGGTTACCCGTATGACCCGGGTTCGAAACCCGGCATCAGCATATTATTTTTATTTCATTATTCTTAATAAATTTTCAATTATAAATTTTATATTCTAATATATTTATTAATTATGTATCGTTTAAAATTAATTTGAGCATTAAATACGCAACGAAATTTTTTTAACTGGATGTTCAGTTAGTAAACGAAGCGGGTTTGGTTAACCCGGTTTTTTACGGATGTTACATGGACAAATTATGTCCTTAAGTGAGTTCAAACTCACATTTCTTTCTTTTCTTCGTGAATTCTTGCTTCAAACTTGTTTGGAACACCTCTAGGATTGTTTCCACAAGTTTACCATGGTAAACTAAGGTGGAACATCACCATTTTGCGGTCTAACTTTCTGTTTTGGAGAAGAACTTTACTAAACTTCTTTTAACTTATGAAATCTTGTGCCTACCTTGTTTCTAACCAAGTCCATGGTTAGGGTGCTTGTGTATGGTTGATTCTTATGAGTTTAGAGGTGTAAACACCCTCTAAACTTTCTGTTTTCAAGAGGTTCCAAGCAACCTTCGAGTTTTGGAAACCATCCAAGTTATAACCTATTAGGTTATAAACTTGTTGTTGGGTGTATGTGTGAAATCATGGAAGCCTTGGCTATCCAAACTTGTTTCCACAACCACACTTGTATGTTTTGCACTAAGACGATTTCCATAAAGTGACAAAGCTACATCATGTCCCCGCACATTGGCCATGATCGGGATGCACGAATCTAGTTTACTCACTTGGTCGTTTTAGTTAGTCTACTTAGTTTCATTTTATTATTCATGGCCAACTAAACTCATCAACTAAGTTGATGCGTTTGTGCTTTGGTGAATCATACAAAGAGGTTTAACAGATGGAATCATCCTACCTCCATGCTTGACTTACATGACTTACATGATACTACATGATGGATATAACTATATCATATACTATATAGATATAACATATATTTACTGTAGGAACTAGGTTCACTTTTTATTAAAATTATATTGTGAAAGATATAGTAACGAGACTTTCGTTATTCATGGGAAATATGATAGTACAATCCGGTTACAAAACTATATGAAAATAAATGAAATACAAATAGGTTTTACCAATCTTGATTTAAGTCGGCATCTTTGGAAAACTTCAACCGCACCTTCTTGTTCGAAACTCTACTACAAAACAAACAAAAATTGTTGAAGGTTTTGGTTGAGGCACGTGTTCAACACGCTTCCCTTAAAAAAGATTCCGCGCCTCTACTAAAGACGACGCGGCTGTTTCCCAGGGTACAACAGCCGAAGCAGTATGTACTGCCGGAGATGGCCACGCGCCCGAGGTTACACCGGATAAATTTATAGTGTTAGAACTGGTGGAAAATTATGATACGAAGGCGATGAAATCGTATAGAGAAACATATCTCTCTAAGTACCCAACACATGGGTCTTCAAGTGTTTCATCTTTTCTAAGAACTCTCCATGTATTCATGAATTTTTCTTGTATGATTTCTCTTGTATTTCTCTAGTGTACTTTTCATATGAGACACCATGTTCTAAATATCCAAGAGTCTTTTATAGAGTTAAGAGTCTCAATAATTATGTACTTAAACTCTAATAAAACTCATCAAATGTCATCAAAGTTTCACCATATGAAGAGTTAAGAGTCACCATAATCATAGAATTAAACTCTATTAAAACTCATCAAATGTCATCATTAAAACTCTACTTAAGAGTTTTACCATATGAAGAGTTTACCTAGTAATTATAATTTCAATTAATTATAAATCAACTAGATATCCATTCACTTATTTTCCAACAATCCCTCACATGAATGGAGATTGTTCAAAACACATAAAATTTCCAATGGAACCTCGACAGTTGAGTTTTGCATACGATAGGTAGGTGTTACCCTATGAACCTTCGCTTACGAAATGCACTTAACCCACTAGCTCTGAGTAGAACTCGATGTCTTTGAACTCGTCTACCGTTTGGGTAGACGACAGTACACTTCACACAAGACTCTCCTTAGCCGGGTCATCTCCTCATAATCGTGTCCAAGAATGGTCGTGGAACACTTTCCTGGTTCTGCGAGAGCTCTAGGAATTGTGCCCTTAATTCCATTCGAAGCGACCCCACTTATCTATAACATAGGTGATTCTCCTTATATCATTAAAAGCATTGTGGTTATCGTGATTTATTCAAATCATTTACCACATATTATGCTTAGCCTCACTCTTTGTCACTGAATATCATCGGAATAGATTAGGACGTATTTAAACACCCTTTTATACTTTAGGGGTATGTATAACCATATATGCTAGCTTATGCATATCATATGCCCCCACGTGACCACCTTAGGCATATGAGTTAGTTGTCCTATTGAACTTAGATCTTGGGATCTCCAGTCAACTAAGTTAGGTGTCCTTCACATACCCTTTTTTTCATGGGCTTTAGTCTCATTCCACAATTTGATCTCTAATAAACCCACAGGTTGTTGGATCCATAACATTAACAAATAACTTTGTGTATTTGAGATCAGTTGTCATGATGAGTTCTCAACTCGTAAGTTAATTTTGCCTATTGTCAACTTCAAAGACTATAACCTCAGTGGCCATCTGAATCTGGTTATAACATATGTCTTTGTAAGATATGCGTATCATTTAAGGGAAACACATCTCCATTATGCACTACGACCTTTGTGTCCTCCACTTAGTCGTCTGTTTGTTTGCAATGTTCGATTGGATTACAAAATCCTTATTGCCAAACTTTTATGATACAAATGCAAGACACCCCCACCATTTAAGTGTTATAGGATCTCATCCAGATGGGTAATGAAAACCATTTCTACATACCCTTATAAGGTTGTTTCTAAATGGATCCTCCCCCACATTTCTTGCCATTTGATCAACATATTTTTGTAACTTCACTTATGACGACATTTATACACATATGATTGAACAAGATCAACCTCATTGTATCAGTGAATTCAACTCATATTGCATTAGCTTACATAAGCTTCCGAGCTGACCAAAGCACCACGTCATTGTCATAACTTTGTCACAAACTTAGAATAATTCTAATTCAACATCTTGAATAAGCCTAGACAATGAGTTCTCCTCATTAGCTTTTCGAACAAACTCTTCAAAAGTTACATGTCTTTTCCTTATAAGGAATGAAAATTCTTCCTCAACTTTGTCTATCACACAAATTCTTATTGTGTTCATACACATTTGAATGTTTAGAGTTAATTAGTCTCCGTTAAGACCCATAATTAACTAAGTACTAGTCTAGCATGCTTTAGACTACAATACTTTAGCATGTGAACAGAAGATACATCATTCTGATTCTTCATAGCCCCAAGGATATCATAATATCACTTTGCAACATTCATCCCTTGTTAAGACAAACTAATGAGACTTATTCATAATCCTAAAACATCAATATTTAGGAAAGTCTCACAAATTATTGTATATAGCACATAGCTAAAATTTATCATTCAATCAAGGAACATTTACCTTTGATTTCCAACGTTTTACCATTGACTCATAAGGACTTAAACATAAGAATTAATCCAAGTCACTTGACGAACCCATTCATCACCGACAAGATGAATGTTCCTCGTCTACAATCACTATTATTTGTGAGATAGAGTCAACTAGATCGACACTCAACAACATGGCATTCATAATTTGACATAAGTGATTTGTAACACATTTATTGTTATTCATTAGGAGATATGTATATTTAGGATTCTCTCCTAAACGAATATAAAATCTCCATATAGTTCTAACAATAATCAAGTGGTAGACGCATCTACGTATAGATCACTCGAAACAAATCTCGCAAGATTTATCAAAGGTATACAATAACATATAGTACCTTTTCTTTCATACGTTAGAATTCACACTTGTGAATTTTCCAATCACTTCTAACGAAGTATGTCGACATGGATCTCGTTTGTGTATTTCTTCTCAGTACATTGAGTACATTCTTTCGTTATTCTCTCATGATGTGGCTATACATTTGATGTTTGGTCTTTGACTTTTAGTCAATGTAACAACTCTTAAGTTGTTTATATCCAAGTACCTTCATGTACTATCCGTTTTGACGTTATAATTATTTTCCACAATATAATTTATACGTCACAAAATTAGTGATTTATTTCTTTGTAAAAAATTATATGTGTTATCCGAAGATATTGAACACAAAACAATAAAATACATTGGAAACTAAATCATAAGTGCCAAACACTTTTGAAATTTAAACGGAAGCATAGACGATATGTAGACATCAAATATCAAAGTTGTTTTATCTTCCACACTTTATAATTTGACCGAAATCTTCTCAACGGTATCGTCCCATGGCATGTCTTGAGGTACTCCCTCAATAAGACTCCATGCACTTTTAAGTACAAGTTCCCCATTTCATCTTGAAACTTTGAACTTGGACAATTCTGCTCAAAACAACACCCGGTTGTTAAAAAGGCTACATTTAAATAGTAAACTTGAACAATTAAATTTGTTCACAACAACACCAAGTTGTTTTCCACCAAATAATATCCACGAGAACGAACGTTTACATAAAACGTTTTCCAAGGATAAAGTTTATAAATAAACCATTTCTCATTATTTCTAATGCACACATAGGCAATTAAATGTTTACATAAAACATTTCCATTCATTATGGCTTATACAATGTACAATCTCTAACATTGTATTTGTGATACACACTTTCTAACACATGTGTTAGAAAATGTAAGTCATTTTATATATATAAACATGACCATTTGGATTTAGAAATCACAAATTAAAGTTGGTGATAAATCCCACACAACTACACCATCACTTTATGGTGATTTAATTCTTGTATTTTTACGCTTGTAGTTTTCCAATCTCATCAAGTTAGGCACATAGCCTACTTTTAATACAAGAGACATGGGGTGGAGAAAAGTCTCACTCAATTAGAGAATTAGAGACATAAACTCTAATAAAAACTAATAAATTGACATAAAACTTTACTTAAGAGTTTATCTTCCATACTCAATTAGAGATTTTTTTAGAGACATAAACTATAATAAAATTAATAAATTGACATAAAACTCTTCTTAAGAGTTTATCTTCCGTACTCAATTAGAGATTTTATTAGAGACATAAACTCCAATAAAAACTAGTAAATTGACATAAAACTCTACTTAAGAGTTTATCTTCCATATGAAGAGTCTAGTAATGATTTTAATTTCATTAAATTCATATCAATACCACACCATCACTTTATTGTGATTTAATTCTTGAAGCCAATCAAACATCAACTTCAATGTATTTATTTGTAAATCATACAAAGCATTATATTTATTATAATCAATTGCACAACAAATTACGTATATAAAATGTTTACATAAAACATTTCAAAGCATTTGTATTTTAACCATTTTTAACAATCTTGTTAAAATGAAAGAAATTCTAACGCGCACATTAGAAATATTAACATTTTCACAAATGTTAATTCGACTTGTTATAAACACATATATGGTTCAATTAAATAGGTCATTTCCAATACACACGTTAGAAATAAACAATTTAAAAAAAAGCTTCCAGACTAACGCTTTCCATAAACGTTTCTAACATACATGTTAGAAGCCAAATGATTACAAAAATCATTATAAGACTTATTTGTTCATATAAATCCATGGGTGGATTCCGGTCTAACACACACCGTTAGAGAAATTTAACGTTTACAAAAAACGTATGGTTTACACAATAAACCCATTCTAACACAAAGGTAAGAAAAAATTAACGATTCCGAAATCGTTTCAAAACCAAACAATTGAACCAAAACTATTCGTTTTGTACCTATAGGATTTAAGATTGTACCACAATCTCAATAAATCCAGACACACCAAGTTGTACTACATACATATTTCCCAAAGAAAAATATTTAGAAGATCATAATCTCTAGAAATATTTTTTATAATAAATCCTTTGTGAACCTAAAATCCTTATAAAGTTTAAGATTGTAGCAACAATCTCACAAAATCTATTTTAAGTTTGTAGGAACTAGGTTCGCTTTTTATTAAAATTATATTGCGAAATATATAATAACAAGACTCTCGTTATTCATAGGAAATATGATAGTACAAACCGGTTACAAAACTATATGAAAATAAATGAAATACAAATACATTGTACCAATCTTGATTTATGTCGACGTCTTTGGAAAACTTCAACCGCACCTTCTTGTTCAAAACTCTAGTACAAACCAAACAAAAATTGTTGACGGTTTTGGTTGAGGCACGCGTTCAACACGCTTCCCTTAAAACAGATTTCGTGCCTCTACTAAAGACGACGCGACTGTTTCCCAGGGTACAACAGCCAAAGCAGTATGTACTGCCGGAGATGGCCACGCGTCCGAGCTGGATAAAATTATAGTATTAGAACCCGTGGAAAATTATGATACGAAGGCGATGAAATCGTATAGAGAAACATATCTCTCTAAGTACCCAACACATGGGTCTTCAAGTGTTTCATCTTTTCTAAAAACTTTCCATGTATTCATGAATTTTTCTTGTATGACCTCTCTTGTATTTCTCTAGTGTACTTTTCAAATGAGACACCATGTTCTAAATATCGAAGAGTCTTTTATAGAGTTAAGAGTCTCAATAATTATGTACTTAAACTCTAATAAAACTCATCAAATGTAATCAAGAGTTCACCATATGAAGAGTGAAGAGTCACCATAATCATAGACTTAAACTCTATTAAAACTCATCAAATGTCATCATTAAAACTCTACTTAAGAGTTTTACCATATGAAGAGTTTACCTAGTAATTATAATTTCACTTAATTATAAATCAACTAGATATCCATTCACTTATTTTCCAACATTTACTAACCGAATTCTCGATGCTAATCGGACTTTGGTTAGATGTCAAGAACTTAGGTAATATTATCTTCGTTTCTAGACTCCTCATTTGTGATTCTAATGGGCACGTTAGGACCCATGAAATCACAATGAAAACTTAGTGTCCAAACGAGTATTTAAATGAGATATACTTTCGTGTACATATACTTTTTATACTTAATTCTGAATCCAAACTCTCTACAAACTTCACATACTCATACACCTCTGTTTCCCCAATGTAGGGTAACTTAGGTGCTCCACCCTTGACGACTCGTCGACTCACATTACTTTAGAAAGCTTAGCAAACCGTGATTGTACATGACCCCTTTTTTACTTTTCGACACTTTTGGGAGCAATACTTATGATCTACTGAAACACACACAATCACATAGAAACATGCTTGACATAAACAAACAATCCGTTATACATGCTTAATACGTTATGCTAGAATTCATACATGCTAGAAGCTTTAATTTCACTGTACTTTGTCATTAACTTCGTACAAGCCTCTCTTAACATGTATAGCGCTATAGAAGTAACATGTTGCTCGTATTCTTGAGGTCATGTTAAGTCATACAAAAACGGTCTTGTCATTGCGAGAACAAAAAGAACTACTAAAACACTAAATTTTGGGATTTAAAGTACATATTTTTTAAATTTTATGTTTCTGTTGGGATTGAACCCTACAAAAGAACAGATGATAGAAAGCCAAAAACAGGTCTGCTCTATATGATCCAGAATACACAGAGTTTAGATTCAGTCCTTCCAAAGACCAGCTTCCAAACCACTGATAGTTCTAACAACTGCCCTATGCAATGAAAGCTTTCCTACTTATAAAGTCTGTTGATTCACCAAACCACTGATTGGTCAAAGGTCTGCTCTTAAGTCAAAGGTCTGCTTGAAGTCAAAGGTCTAATCATCCTTTGAAAAACATCTGCCAACACCTTCATCAAAGTTTATGTCTATCAGCGGTTAGGGTCATCATTGCTTTACAACAGTGTTTAGGTTAGGCGGTGGTTAGAGTTTGTTAGTATTGTTAGATGTCATTGTCAAGATGATGTCAGCATAAACTAACAGTGGTTAGGTTAGTATTATATATAGACAGCGCCTGTACTGTTCTATTCAGTTTTTCACATTTTTCACTTTGTTGTACATTAATTTCTGTGTAAGCTCGGTCTGAGGGGGAGTTAGTGATTCGTACATGTAAGTTATCTATTAATCATTTCAATCTTATGAGTAATGAAAACATGTCATGATGAAAACTATTCTCTCATTGATTGTGTTATAAAGTTTTAGTTGTTATTCCGCTGTAAATTTCTTTATGATTTATCATTCTGGTGTAACATTAGTTAAAACAATACATCAATCCAAACTCAGATCTTAACAGTTTCTTACATTCAAATATGTATCATATATACGTAAAAAATCATATATTTTTACCTACACGTGGATTACATACGTGTAGGTAATTTAACCTACACATAACCTACATATGTGTAGGTTATAAAAAAGTGAAACTTTTTCATATTTAGTTTTGAACTCTAGTGTAAGAAACAATAAATCTTACATTTGCAAAATTTTCATTTACTTTTTAGGGTTTTGGGATTTAAAAAATAGGTGATTGATTGTGTACTGCGTGTTCTCGCAATATATGTAGGTAAAAATTTAATTTTACGCTCAGTCGTAAAAAAAACTTGCATAAGTCAAAACTACCACCTAGACTATTTTTTACTTTTTTTTATACAGATGTGTTTTTAATATTTTTATCTACGTTTGTGCAAAAAAACAAAAATTTGGCCTAACTCTCCCGGGATCAAAAAGTTCTCATAGTTCTCGCAACTCGTGGCGGTTCTTATTTTAACTCATCCATATATATATATATATATATATATATATATATATATATATGGGAATGATCTATACAGAACACTAAATATTCTGAGAACACGTTGAACAACATGAGTCACCAATTTTTTCAATCCTAAAAATCTAAAAAGCAAATGAAGATGTTACAAATGTAATATTTATAAACATATATGTTTTTTAATGTGTATACAATACATATATGAATATAAGAAACATAAAATTCAAAAATATGAACCTTACATTCCATAATTTAGTGATTTAGAGTTGTTCTTTTTGTTCTCACAAAGATTAGTGTTCCTCATCCTATAATATATATATATATATATTTGTTCATATGTATATCCATTCCAACTAACATGTTTTCCGTCCCTTATAGCGGGTGGTGGACACTTTCATTGCTACTAAACAATAGTTACGCTCTCAGAAAGGCACAAGAAAAACTTGACACGCAAGTGGGAAAAATTAGACAAGTAAATGAAACAAATATAAAAAATCTAGTCTACCTCCAAGCTGTAGTCAGAGGCGGATCTATTGCCAAAGATAGGGTTCCCGGGAACCCGTTCAGTTTGTAATTTATAGTGTAAAGTACTAAAGGAACCCTTATATATTTTTTAGGGGAATCTTTAACCAAATGCGTGTAGTGGTCCATTGGTAAACCGCCTGCTGATTGTGGTAGAGGTAATGAGTTCGATTCACGGGAATTCAAGTTTTATCACTTTTTGCCTTTGCAGTTTAGTTCTCGCTTAAGGATCTTTTATTATAGGATATGAATGGTTGTCCAGGTATGCCACTTACGGATATTTATAGGATATGGAATGGAATCTAAAAATATGGAATGTGAAGAAAGAGAGATAAAACAAATGAGACATTTTTATGAACTTGTTGATATCTTATAACTTCTATTAATATCCCATAAAAGTGGAACCTTGGCTTTTTCATAAAAAATTGGCCCAAGTTTCTGAATTCGATCAAGGTGGTTTATATGATTTTGATTTGTTTTGATATAGCTTATAGATTTTGTGAGGTTACTATCATATTTTTGTCAGCTTCTGTGATAATTATGATATTGTATAATGAAGAATTGTATATTTATTATAGCAAAAGAGTTTTATGTAGAACAATATTGTTACTAGGGATTCCTGATTTTTTAATTGAGTTCATAGAATCTCACATCTTGTGAATTTGTTTGTTTTGATGAACCGAATGGATGTTTGAGGTTTGAAATATTATTTGGTAGCATGATTAAGTTACAATTTGCATCCTTTTGACTTTTGGCAGCATGATTTGGTTACAATTTGCATCTTTTTTATTAGTTAAATTGATTCCTTTTTTTTGGGATAAGTTTAGTGATAAGTTCTTTTGTTGCATAATTTGTTCAAACATAAAATAATGACTAAAATCTTAATTAAATGACCATAGAGCTTTTGGGATGGTTCTGTGTAAATCTTTTTATCGATATGTTTTGGACTCATGCTACAAGTTTTGAAGGTTCTCTCTGGTTCTCAATCAACATATTCTGCTAATTAATCTAAAGTCCAAACTATTAACTCCACCATCCCTTTTTTGGATCTTCCATTTATATTCCGTGTTTTTAAATTTATTATGGCAGTGTTTTTTTTCCTTATTCTAACGTATTTTATTTTTATTATATGATGAACCTTACCTGATCCGAACCGTCAAAACAACCCGAATTGTTTATTCAGACATATGAGATTGAAACATTTAAAAAAGTGAACCCCTTAGAAAAAATTCCTGGATCCGCCACTGGCTGTAGTAAAAGAAACTATGAGACTCTACCCTCCCGCAATCCTAAATGCTCCAAGAGCCATTAAGAAAGATTGCACCATAGCTGGCTACCATGTCCCCAAAGACACGTGGCTAATTGTCAATACATGGAAGCTACACTGTGATCCAAAGATATTGTCAGACCCATGTGAGTTTAGACCAGATAGGTTCCTATCCACAAACCACACCGGCTTAGATATAAAGGGGACAAACTTTATGCTGATCCCTTTTGGGATGGGGAGAAGGCGCTGCCCTGGAATTGGTATGGCAAGTCAAACGTTACAAATGGATTTATCCACCTTGCTACAAAACTTTGATATGTGGACTCCAAATGGTGAATCTGTTGATATGAGTGTGACTGCTGGAAGTCGTAGTTTCCCACGCCTGAATGCAACTATAAAGTCTTGAATTTCATGTAAGATATTGCGCGTTGTTTATTGTATGGTTTTTCTAATTCTATTGAAATTATGGAAATCATGTTGTATTTATATAAACTATATAGATTGATGTAATAAGGCAAGTTCAAGACTTCGCTACAGAATGTTAAGCTTCCCGAAGCCAATGAGGCCCAATATATTATGACCACATGAATGGATGGTGTAATATATGATGAAACTTTTTACATTAACCATCTTTATATTCATTAACAAATTAACAGTCTTCATCACGTGCACCTTAATACCCAACGGGTGCTTGCATGATTGAATTACCCTCCGATAGTCTTCCTTAATTCACGCAGATAGCAGAATTCTTTTGCTCCAAGAGGCTTTGTTAGTACAGCTATAATTTGTTCTACAGGTAACAGGCCTTTAGCTCCACCTGCTAAGTTTCCACCAGACTTTTAATAAAATGATACTTAATATCATTATGTTTACTTCGAGAATGCAATGCTGAATTTTTGGATAAAAATACTATAGACAAACTATCACAATAAATAATTGTTGGTGACTCTTGTTTGTATCCAAGCTCTTTCGGTAGTTGCCTCATCCAAATGCCTTGAGAAGAGGCAACATTAGTTGCTACAATGGATTGTTTCTTTGAACTCTAACCATACTTGTACCAAGAGAAAACACATATGATGAAATACTCTCTCGATCTTCAACTGAGCTTGCCCGGTCATTATCGGTGTATCCTTCAAGCTGTATTTTCTTCACAAGTTCACACACCAATCCAAGCTCAACCGACCAGCAACATATCTTAAAACACTTTCTTGGATTCATATAATGACATGTAGTCGGCTTCTACATGAAACGAGAGATAAACCCAATTGAATAAGCTAATTTTGGCTGAGTGTCGGTTAGATACAACCCTCCAACTAGGCTTCGAAACTTGGGAGCATAAACATCATCCGATTGGTCACCTACCTGTGACTTTCTCTATAGTTCATTGGAATCTAAGAAGACTTGCAATTTTCCATTCTGAACCTTCTTAATAAACTAGTTGCATATTTCTTGTGGCCATTAAAGACCCCGTCACTCTTTTGATTTATTTCAAGGCCAAGGAAATTAGTTAGCTAGCTTGCCAAGGTCAGACATATCAAATTCTTAGATCGTTTTTGCCTTAAAATAAAGTAGTAATTCTTTTGAAGAGCTTGTATATATACTATCATCAACATACATATAATAATGCTGGGAATCGATGTACCATAAAATAAAAACGTTTATTTTGTTTAATTAATAACTCTTATTAATTTAGTGGAAGCGTGTACAGATTTTGATCTCAAAATATCCCCACCAGGAGTCCAGTTAGTTCGCCTTAAATAAATACGGTTGTTCAGAATTTATAACGAAAACTGAAAAGCACACACGATGGATTCGACAAACATTTCGCTAGTAGACAAGTCCAAGTACCACAAGAGCTCTCAAATCAGCACTTAGAAACGAAATCCAATAACCCGAAGAATGAAAATGACGCGTGACGCGACAATCGGCACCGCGTGGCGGCAGGGGCGACGGGCTGGTGGTCGGCAGTGGGGGCGTCGGACCGGGTTTTCATGGCGATGGCTAAATCAAGGATGTAAGGTTTGATTTTAATGATTTCTCTTCACGTACCAGTACCATCAAGTATGCCTATGCCTTCTCGATACTTAGTAGTTTTTTATTTTCTACCATTTTAATTTATTAATTATCCATCTAAGTCAAGCCAAATGTGTCCCTCAAGGGGACAATGCAAATTCTAAGTGTGGGGTGGGAAAAACAAGAAATAATTTTGTTCTACAGACTACTAGAAATGCACGGTCATATCTATCATTTGGGCACGACCGGCATCTGGATGACACAGAAGTTTGTTTTTAAATTACTGAAACATTTGTTTTGTAATCTCATCAAACTCAGCATTTTTATACCATTTTTCAAACAATTAAAATATTTTCAAACCCTTGGAGTTCAATAAGAATAATAATGTATGATAATAGGAATCATGACAAATAGAAAATATATGAATTATGCATATATTTTACACTTTACCCGATTTCATTCATTTTCATGTGAGTATCTTGAACCTTATAGAGCAATTCATACACACTTATTCACATACTCATTCATTTGAAATAGAGAGTAAATTCATCAATTGCATTATATAGTTAGAACTTGTGTGACTTATACATTTCATATTGCATGAACAAGATAAAGATTGAATGGAAATGATTGGGACACCTAGGACAATCACCCATCTATCTTCTATGGTATCACTTTTACATTCACCACCATAGATTATCCCCCTAAATAGCCCTTTGAGCCTTAACCTTTTTGCATCTATCACAACATCACCCATCCATGTCTTGCTTTCATTGAAAATGCCAAGGAATGACCATGAAAAGGAAGTTTAGAATATTGTTAGTTCATGAAGAAGTCTTTTGGCCAACCATTCAACAAAAGAAGATAAATTTTCTTTTGGTCAATGGACCCATAAATCAGTTTTTGGCCAAGTGTTCAAGGAAATATGAATTATCAACAAGGCCAAGGTGATGTTCAAGAAATCTTACAGAAATATTACCTATCTTGTAGATATCATTACCCTAAAAAGGTAAGTTTTTGGTGCACACCAAGTTTTTAGCGTTGATACCCTAAGACAACGATAATGTCTTTGGTATCACCACATTGAGGAAGACCACCCACAACAAAGCGGGAAAGAAAAGGAAAAAAAAGTGGCACAAAACAACAAAGCCATAATTCTGCAAAAGAGTGCCACCAAAAAGAAATGACTCCAATAAGAAGTAAATATGAAGCTGATCCTACTGGATATTATTAGGCGAAAACTAATCGAATGATTCAATAAAAAAGATAGTTAAAGTGTCTCCCAATGGGGGAAAATTAGGCAAGAAAATGTGGACGTTCTTGCTGATCTGACCTTACAAAAAAAGAGTGACAAGTATTTTTCCAACTACTTTAGAAAGGTCATCAACTATTATCCTATGAAAAGTTTGACCCTACTTCACTCAACTGCCATCCATCAATGTTTTTGACACCATTGCACCACTATCCACCACCTTTCACTACCTAAAAATACTACCTAACGAAGCCTCTTGATTCATGCATATTTACGAAGTAATTGGTATAGATTTGATTTGCATACAAGCCTATGACCCGATGTGTTGTAAAACACACGCATTTATCCTATGTATATTGTACATTTGCAGATAGTTTAGTGTCGGTGTTTCATTGTTTTGAACATGTTTAGAGACTAAATCAATAAAGCCGCCTAGGTTTGATGAACTAACACACTTGTTTAAACTTTTTCTGTTTGACTTTTACCATGTTTTGTGATTGATTGAAAATATTTTGAGTTGTTACTGATTATTAACGTGTATGCTACTTTTTTGCTCTGGTTTATTGATTGGTTTTCATTATTGACGTGTTTATAAATAAGAGATTCACCATAATCACGTTAAAATCAATTGGTAACTCATTAGTCCGGTCAATTTACGTCTTAGCCCTATCATAAAAAATAATATAGGTTGACTAATCAATTAGAATTAGTAGACATAAGTGTGCATCTAATTCCATTGATTAGAGATATGATTTAGGATTGCTAGGAGTTGTCTATTCATTGTCTGGTAATTCTGGACATTTGATAGCTTGGGGTTCTTTTCTTTATTTGCGTCTAGAGAATTCTAGGTTTTTGATTTATCGATGTAGAACTGGCTTCACATCTAGAAGGTTATCAAAGTGTTTCTTTTCAATTCTATAGTTGTGTGATTCGGGATCATTAGTTAGAGTTGTTGGATAAGGGTTTTATCCGATTTAGCTCATCGGAATGGGAGCCTCTGTCCTATTTGTCAAAAAGAAAGACGAGACTTTACGTATGTGCATCGATTATCGAGAGCTGAACTTCAAGGGTCAAGTTGCTACTCAAAAATCGAGTTGAGATTGGGTTATAATCAGCTATGAGTTTGAGAGGAAGACTTCTCCAAAACTGCATTCCGTACTCTGTACGGCCATTACGAGTTTTGGTCATGTCATTTGGGTAAACAAAAGTAATATCGGTATTCATGGACCCCATGAACTGAGTGTACAAACTTTATCTCGACAAGTTTGTCATGGTCTTTATTGACAACATACTTATCTATTCTAAGAGCAAGGAAGAACATGAAGAGAACTTGCATCTGATCTTAGAGCTTCTGAAAAAAGAACAACTATATGCTAAGTTCTCTAAATGCGATTTCTAGATACACAAAGTCCAATTCCAAGGACATGTAGTCAATGAAGATGGGATACATGTTGATCCATCCAAGATTGAATCTGTTAAGAATTAGCCAGCATAAAAAAACTCCCACGGAGGTGCCCGATTTCTTAGTCTAGCGGGCTATTGCTGTCGATTTATTGTGAGATTCTCGAAAATCGTTTAAGCTCTTACCGCGTTAACCTATAAAGGCACTATCTGCAATCGCGGTGATACCCAAGAATCCGCTTTCCAACTACTGAAACAAAAACTCTATAGAGCACCTATCTTATCCTTACCGAAAGGAACGGATGATTTCGTAATATATTGCGATGCTACAATTCAAGGTCTCAGTTGTGTTCTGATGCAACAGAAGAACGTCATTGCATATGCTTCCCGTCAGCTGAAAATTCATATGAAAAATTACACGTCTCATGACCTAGAGTTGGGAGTCAAGGTGTTTGCATTCAAAATATGGAGAGAGTACTTGTACGATACAAATGCACCATTTACACAAATTACAATAGTCTTCGGCATATCTTCAAACAGAAAGAGTGAAGCATGCGGCAAGGTCGCTAAGTTGAACTTCTGAATGATTATGATTGTGCTATCAAGTATCATCCGGGCAAGGCTAATGTAGTAGTTGATGCAGTAAGCTGTAAAGAAACCAAGCCTAAGCGAGTTCGGGCCTTACAACTCACCGTTCATACCGGACTACTGGATCAAACTCGTAATGGATAACTCAAAGAATTAGACGAAGAGAAACTGCAATCAGTCCATGTGTGGTATGGAGAAGCAACTTGAGACAAAATCTGATAGTATTCGCTACTCCACAGAGTGAATATCGGTACCTCTATACGGGAATCTGAGAGAACTTGTGATGGACGAAGCACACAGGTCTGGATATTCCATTCATCCCGGTCCTAATAAGATGCATCACGATCTAAAAATTGTTGTACTGGTGGCCAAACACGAAAGCTGATATTGCTACCTACGCAAGAAAATGTTTGACCTGCTCCAAGATTAAATTTGAATACCTAAAACCGTCTGGTTTGCTCCAGCAACAAGAACTTCCTGTGGAAATAGGAGCAGATTTCCATGGACATCATTACTAAACTACCCAGAACCCCTAGCAGATGCGACACCATATGGGTGATCATAGATCGTTTGAACAAATCCACCCGTTTCCTAGAAATCAAGGAAACTGATATATTGGAGATATTAACTCGCATCTATCTAAGGATTACCGAGTGTGCCAAGGATTACCGAGTCATACGAGTTTGTCCTAGAACGTTGGTGATCAACTCAAAGAATAAACCGAACAATTAATAAATATTGATAATGTGAATTTATATGTTATACTGCTTTTACGTGTATTATGTGAACTTTCGTGAAATAATGTGTGTTTGCCCATAACCATTTGGATTGGTAATTTTTAATAAAAAGAGGTAATTTTATAAAAATTATAGTTAGTGGAATTTTTGTAATTATTGAAACCTTAATTAAATAGCCCATGGATGATCCAACCACCAACCCTATAGTCCATGAAGTTCCCTATATAAAGATTTTATAAAAAATAATAATAATGAACACAAACCCTACCCCATCCACCTTGTGGCCATCAACCCCAACCCCCACCCCCAAACCCATCACACATCACCCACCACTATTCCACCTTCATTCCATCTTGGATCTTGCAATCGAAAGGGTTTTTGATCAATTCTCGCTACCAGTAACGCATTCAAGTAAGATTCATCATAAATTTCTGACCATTTTCCTACCAAAATTGTTTTTATTTTCATTTTTCGAGCGTTAAACGTCTTTTTTTCATTCCTTCATTTGCACACCTTAATTATACATGAAATACTTTTATTTTACCAACTTATACGCATTATACATATACATACACACGTGTATACTATCAGGATCGATTGCTTAAGTATACATGTGTGTGTTTATGTATGCACCTTAACTCATACATACCTATGCATAGTTGCACATACACATACATACTAATGCACACATGCACATACACACATACACACACACATACACATAAACAAATACAAACACAAACATAAACACAAACACAGATATATACATACATACATACATACATACATACATATATACATACAAACATATACACAAACATATATATACACCTACACATAAACATGCAATATGTATACACATACATATGTACAATCGTATACTTACGCACACATACACATGTACAAACACAGACAAATACGTACACATACAAATAAATATACACTCACACATATACACAAACAAGAGATACAAACATACAAATACACATACAAACACCCATATATATACATATAATATACACACACATACACATCATATTTACACTCATAAATACACCTATGCGTATGTACATACATGTACACATAAACATACACACACAATAAAAACATTTTGTTATACGTTTTCCAACTAGTTTCCCATAAACATTTTTAATCTTTTTTATATATTTAACTTTTCCAACGATTTTCCTACCACAATATTTTTTCATTAATTCTTTTTTTTTTTTTGATCGGAACTTAGGCGGAAGTTTCCATCAAATTTCTGACCATTATTCTTTTGGTCGCTAATTTGTCGGAAAATAGTTGTTAAAATATGTTTTTTCAATTTAGTCGGTAATTTGTCGGAAAATGGTCGAATTTTCCAACCAAATTTGTTTTGTACGGAAATTTTGGTCAGAAATTTCCAGTTTTTTAATAGTGATACGAGAGGTGATCACGAATACCAAACAATCATTGGCGAAGCTTTTGTGTCACAAAATTTATTCTTTTGGCATGCGTGTTGTGGTTCGCCCGGTTCAATCAACGACATCAATGTTCTCCATCAATCTCCAATATATCTCGCTGAACGTAATGGAACCGCACCTAAGTGTCCATTTCAAGTGAATGAACATACATAAAAACATGGATACTATCTAGCCTACGGGATCTACCCTACTTGGTCAACGTTTGTGAAAACGTTTCTATATCATGTCTATCCGAATGAAAAGAAGTTCAAGAAATTGCAAGAAAGGGGCAAGAAAAGATATGCAGCATGCTTTTGGTGTGCTAATAGGAAAATTGGGCTTACTTAGGAGACCCGTGTGTGCTATGACTGTAGAAAAGATTATTAGCGTGGCGTATAAATGCATCGTACTCCACAATATGATCTTAAAGGACGATGGAAAAACATCCTCACCGGTCCACATATGAGATCGTGTTGTCGATCTAGTTTTTGAGAATGATGCTCTTCGCGAGTCGATGGATTGAGATACGCATTACCGACTAAAAATGATCTTGTTATCCACTTTTTCTACTCACGATCTACAGTGCCAAGCGGAGGAAAACAAGGAATAGTTTCGTTTTATATCAATGTTTCTTCTTTTTTTTAATTTTAATTGTGTTTTTATGTAATTTTATTAGTTTGTTTAATTTAAATTGTTATTTAATGAAATTTATCTTAAACTTAATTTTTGGATTTATCTAAATTTTTTAAAGGTTCAATGGTACTTTGTAGTGCAAGGGTAGGACGCTTCCACTGTTTTGTAGTGAAAGGGTAGTTTGAATTGTATTTGACATGGCGCAACTTGATTGGTGGGGACAATGGTAGTACCCTTGGGTGCCACCTCCTCCCTTAGGTGTATTTTGAAAATGTAAATTTGATAGAGCGAGTAATAGAAAGATAGAAAAAAGAAATGGTGAGTTACTAGAGCTAAATGCTTGATTTGTATATTGACTATAGAGTAACAAGATGTATTAGTTAAACAAATTAATCTCCGACACACACATGATATGCATCTCATGTGTGTCTCTAGTGCCCTTTCGAGTTCCCTTCTTTTATGGTGTCTCACAACCAAAATGTTCACATAAGCGTGCCCTCCCTAACATATAATCTTAATATAAGACACATGTAAGCTTTTTTGTTTAAATTTTTTAATATTTCATTTATAATTTACTTTGATTTTTTATATTATATTAAGTTCAATAATTAGAAAAAAAAATCTAAATACACACTCACATTGATTTCTTTTTCAATATTTCGATATATGAAACTGAGGTGGGTTCCATATCAATATTTTTTATATCTAAACGAAACCAGGTACTACTGTTACCGTATCGGTACTCATGTAGTGCCGATACAATACGCTTACCATATCGAACAGAATCAGTATCAACCGAACAACATCATTGCTAGCACATATCTTGTTTTTGTGGTTGTCGATTTTGATAAGAGTTGATTTAGTTAATTTTGTGACTATATCAAATTCCCACACCACCACGCGAAAGAATTTTTTTGTTAGTTCTAAATTATCAAAACAAAGATAGGTTATATTTAAAGTTATCACGTTGTACACTATAAAATTTATTATTCTTTCATTATTATTTTATACTCCATCATTACATCATCATAGATTTCATTTTCTAACATTTCTTGTAGATATCCTTCTGGATTTCGATTTTTTGAATTTGAATATTAATCCATTTCTGTATCTTAGCATGTCTTAAAGAATTAAAGAACCTTACAATCTTCTTGCACGTTTTCTTTAAAAGATATTGAACCAGAAATACATTTTTAAATACGTTCAGATAATATAACAAAGTATATTTATACAAATACAAACTTATGATATTATATTCTATGATATTTTAACAGTTATAATAAACATATTCATATTTCTATTTATATTATTTCAGAAACCAACGCACGAAATAGTTTTGCCATGTAACTATTTGAGCGATAAGTATAACTAACCTAACCATACCCCACCTACTTAATTTAGACCTTCTGACTGACATATCACAGCTGTCTTATCAATTTTGTATTATATATCTCCTTAATAATGCAGAAAGTTAAATGATTTCAGCGACTAGAAGTATATGGTTGTGGCAATTTGTCAATTAAGCACCAATTTGCCATCTTTCAATACAAACAAACCAATAGTGGTCTCATGGATCTTGCCTATCTGCAAGAAAATTACACACTAATTCTTGCAACTTGTTTCATAGTTCTAGTCATCTACTACTTATCATTCTTTTTCAAAACCACTACTACCCCACCTACAGCAAGTGATGCATGGCCTATAATAGGCCACTTCAAAGTTTTTATTGGTCCTGATCTTCCCCATGTAACCTTGGCATCCTTGGCTGACCGGTATGGACCCATCTTCACCGTCCGGCTTGGTGTACGCAAGGTCTTGGTGGTGAGTAATTGGGAGATAGTTAAGGACATCTTTACCACCCATGATCAGATTGTTTCCGACCGCCCGAATTATGTGGCTGCAAATATTTTGGGACGTAATGGTGCTTCTTTTTCATTCACTCCTTATGGTCCCTATTGGGTTGGAATACGTAAAATCATCTCCCAAGAGTTGCTTTCTAATACTGGGCTCCAGAAGCTTAGGCATGTTCGAGAGATTGAACTAGAAAGAGCCATTAACAACATACATGAGCTATGGAGGGAAAAGAGAGACGAGCAAGGGAAAGTGTTGGTGGAAATGAAGAAATGGTTTGGGGAATTGAATATGAATACGATGCTTAAAGTGGTTGCTGGAAAGCGGTACACCGGAGGTGATGGTGAAGTAGATGAGGAGCAGATGATGAATTGTCGTGAAATAATAAGGGAGTGGTTTCACTACATCGGACAATTTTTTGTAGCTGACGCTCTTCCATTTTTGGATCGGTTGGATTTGGGCGGATATAAAAAGGCGACCAAACAAGTTGCAAGGGACCTAGATTCGATGATTGGGAAATGGTTAGAAGAGCATCGCCAGAAAAGATCTTCCGACAATGCTGAAGAGGAAAACGACTTCATGGATGTGATGATCCAAGTACTAGAAGACGGTGACTTAGCAGGTTACAGTGCTGATACGGTCATTAAAGCCACGTGTGAGGTACGCCGCCCTAGAAAGCTATAGTTAAGGGTTTGGCTAGACCAAATCAAACTTCAATTTTCCTGATCATATACATTTTTTATATGTATGTGCGTTCTAACTATCATGTTTTCAGACCCTTATTGCGGGTGGATCAGATACAACCTCTGTCATGCTAACGTGGACACTCTCGTTACTTTTAAACAATCGTCATGCTCTCATAAAGGCTCAAGAAGAACTAGACACGCAAGTTGGAAAAGATAGACAAGTAAATGAGTCAGATTTAAAAAGATTGGTCTACCTCCAAGCTATCATAAAAGAAACGTTTCGGCTATACCCAGCCACATTTCTAAACCCTCCAAGAGCTTTTAGGAAAGATTGCTCCATAGCTGGCTACCATGTCCCAAAAGGCACCTGGCTACTGATCAACACATGGAAGCTCCAGCGGGATCCAAATGTATGGTCGGACCCAAGCAACTTTAGACCAGAAAGGTTCCTATCTCCTAACCATATGGGCATAGATGTAAAGGGGACGGATTTTGAGCTGATCCCTTTTGGATCTGGTAGAAGGCGCTGTCCGGGAATTGGTTTGGCAGGTCCAACGTTACATATGGTTTTAGCCACTTTGCTACAAAACTTTGATATATCCACTCCAAATGATGCACCCACTGATATGAGCGCGAGTGCTGGATTGACAAACGGCAAGGCAACTCCGCTTGAAGTCCTCGTTTCCCCACGTTTGCGTTCATGAATAGATCCATGAACATGTGAACATATATAAAGCCAGTCTTGAATTTGGAGTTAAATATGCACCTTGTTTATCATATCGTTTGGTATATGTTTTAAAATCTAATGGAAAACGAAATCGTGCTGTATTATTTTGTTTTATTTATTTTTTTGTTTGTAAAATGTACATTTTATCTAATGATGCAAGTTCCAGACTTTGCTATACAGTGTTATTCTTCAAGAGGCGATGATGCACAATACCATATGACCACAATGAGCAGGGTAATAATTAGATGAAAATATTTCGCTTCTTAAACGTTGTTTTCATATATTTATGATCAAAAGCATATCATTAACTAATTCTATATCCATCCGTTGGACAGGTATATTAATATCATCATGACTGGTATGGTATGGTATGGTATTGTTATGTTATGAAATGAAAACAATCCAGCCGTTTAAAAAACTTAGTGTACAATAGTACATGTAAATAATAGTGACAATTAAGGACAGCTTTTTTTTTTAATATAACAATACTGATGAGTGTGATCATACCCATAGCACAATAGTGATGGTATATCCACCTACACTATCACAAACCTACAATCTATGTAGCATGCGAATGGGTATGGGACTGGGCTACGGGGACGATACGGGTATGGGAACGGCAAAACTCAAAAATCAAAGATACGGGTTCGACAAAGTAAGGCAAAAAAAATATAAAAAATAAAAATATATTAAATAAAGTCCAGTATATATATATATATATATATATATATATATATATATATATATATATATATATTAATGTGAAATTAGCTTTAATTCAGTTTAAACAATCACCCACACGTCTTTCTTAAACAATCTCCCCTAAGAAGCAAAACTTCCATGGCCGCCACTACCTGAAACTCTATAACCTATCTCTTTCTTCATTGTTTCTTATCATCGGCATCCCTGAAACGTTTGGTTGTCATCCCTGATTTCAGGATACGTTTTGGAAACGTCCCTAGCCGTCCCCACGGTGTTTCTGTCCCCAAACCGTCCCAAGGACGGGTACTAAGGCTCACAGTTGTCCCCGTGCTTCATAGCCTGCTTCCTTATTAGTGAACATGAGTTCAGTTGCTACTCTTCATATTTCCTGCTAAAAACTCATCGCCCCCTTTACCATTCATGAACTTGAGTTGACCGTTGTCGTTCAAACTTTTCACTTCTCCGGTTAGATATGCTTCTCCAAGGCTCCTCTGAAAACAAGTCAAAGGTACGATTTACCCTTCCAATTTAAACCCTAATCAATCCTTGATATCATTACGTTATGCTTTCCTCTTCCTCCTTACTATAACATCTACGTTTTGTTAGGACACGTGAATTGACTCGAACCCTAAACGGAATCGTTGTACCCTTTATTTAATAGCTGTCGTGCAAGGTACAACCCGTTAGTTTCCAATCCTTCTCGCTTGCTGTTATGTGGTTTTCATTGTCTTCTGAAGAGGCATTATCCCAAATCACATGTGGACACATGTCAAAGGGACCACACCACTCCAAGTTGGCGTTCCCGTCGCATGAAAGCATCCAGAAGGTTTTAGAAGCTTCTGGAAGAGAACACCTGGTGACAAGAAGATACTCTCTGCAGACAAGAAGGACAACAGGTGGCACCAATAGCGAGACACCAGCAACTATTGAAAGATCCTTGGAGGACAAGGCGACAACTAGTACAAGCAACCACTAACCTGGAGCGAATAACCGTACGCCATGTCACCTCAGAGCCTGACGTCGTCAGAGGGGACCAGACGGATATTCCACCTGGTCGGGCAGCTGGCAGACAGCAGCTAGTTGGCAAGCTTCCTACTCTATTGTTCTACGTCTATAAATAGACGGTTGTACCCACACGTTTAAGGATTCGATTTCTCACTCTTCCACTACATACACACATTATCCTCAAAGCGATTACTTATTCTCACGCCGAAGGGTGGTTACAAGGATAACCCCCATCTTCTCCTCCTTGTAACGAGTCACCGGTGTTATTCGTTTTGAAGGATACATTGGAAGAATCGGCTATTCGTCGAGTGAAGAACAGAGATTGAACCCGTTACACGAGACGACCCTACTATCTAGCCTAATGCTATTTAGTGTTTCTTCATCTTCTGAAACAAATTGGGTAATAGTTTATGTAGCCCTTAAACTTGTTTGGAATATGAATATTAAACAGGGCCATAACATTAGAACTAATTAACTTGTGTGACCCCATTCCATTAAGTGGTAGGTTCAAGAATTCAAGGAATGTGAATGAAAATTTTACTTTTGCTTAACTTTAAGATAATTTATTGTTATTGGTCAAAATTTTCATGATACATGATCCATGGTGATGTTCTTGCTTGATCTTCATTATTCAGAAACAGATGACCATGATGTGAATGAGGTGATTATACAGGCTGCTAATCTGCACGATTGTCATGATTTTGAATCTAGGCACATAACAAGGGCCAAACTCACTAGTACGGACATCAAGATCGATACTTAACTTTTAGTGGGTCAACCCCCAACTGATCCATCCCAAAAAAACTATGACACTTTTTTCACCCATTAAACTAAAAACTTTAGCTAAAAGGAGAGTGGGTCAAACAGGTTGGGTGTTGTCAGATGTTTGTATTTTCCCATTCATAAATATTTTAAAACATCATGATACAATGATTAATTTTTAAATAGAAACTTCCCCGTTAATTATATAAAAGAATAAAAATGGACATCGAGTCAACAAAAGGATTTAATTAGCTTCGTCAGTGCATATTTTTTTGCTGGTCAGTCCACTCGATCTGTTGCATAAGAAAAATGACATTTTGACTCGTTACTCTACCCAACCAGGTCAAACGGCTTGAGTGTTGTCCAATGCGTAGAAAAGAATTACTTTCGGTTTCCCTATCATCCAATTAATCACTATAAAACATTTATCTTCATTGAGGAGACTTGTCAACGTTCAAAGACGATCTTCCTTAGTGTCTGCAAAACAAGAAACCGTTTGCCTCGTCACGGAGGGCCCGAGGGGGGGATCCGTGACCAAGCCCGGGGTGAGGATAAGTAAACTTGCCGGAGATGAAAGGTTACTCCAGTGTAATAGGGCTGCCGGTCTATATTGTGTGAATCCACGGAATGAGTATTCAATGCTCAAGAGAGAATGTTCGAAGTAAATGCTGCTCGTGTGTGAGTGTTAGGGTTATTCAATGCATACCTTAATGGAGGATGAGGATGGCTTATATAGAGAAAACCACTTATCAGTCGGGTGAAAGCTATAAGGTGATCCAACGTTCTCTGCGGTCAAAAAAGATCTCTGCAGCATCTGTACATGTGTTACGTTTCTATCGGAGAGATGATCCTCGCCATTAATGGAACAGGTACTAACCTCGTACTTTCTACGGCGTCTGCTCTCTCTCTCTCTCTCTCTCTCTCTCTCTCTCTTATTGCAGAATTAAATGGCCTTGCAGGGGAGAAGATATTATGGACGTCCTGTTCCCGCTCCTTTGTATTGTGGCTTATCCGGAGAATGATAATTAGGTCTGCTATGGAGCCCAATAGAGCAATCCAAGACGAGGAGCCCAACCAAGGGGCCCTCATCGTCAAGTCATCCTTATTCCAGGGTCACGGGCTTTAGCATGTGGGCTTGGACTTACTAGCTTGTGGCGTTGCGACTATTGGAATGGATCCCAATTATGTATTTACATCGTCTCTGATGATGACCTACTCTGCATCATCTACATGATCCAAATGTCAGGGGATGAAAGGCATCTCCACATGTGTTGATCTGGCGGTTACTTTTTGAACCTTTGATAAGACGGTTACCACCCACTTGATGGTGCCATAAAACCCATGAATCGTTCATTATCATCATTATTCTCCCTCTTTTTCTCTGATCCTCATCCCTTCTTCTTCCCTGATATCATCATTGCCTCGATCATGAGTCGAAAAGGCAGAGCCTATCCGTTTTATTATTACACAGGAGGAACTAGAGTCCTTCGTTACATCTTACTATATTCCATCCAACCTTTCCCCTCGTCTTCCTGGTCCTGACGATCCGGCGACTTGTTCGCCAAAAAGGATTGTGATTACACTCTTTCTTTTTCTATTTGTGGTGTTCGTTACCCATTATCACCATTTCAAATGAGTCTTCTCAAGCATTATGGCATTCACTTTCCTCAACTACATCCTCTGGCTTTTCTGAGGATCGTTCATTTCGAGTTGCCTTGTGTTGCCTTCGCCGAGAGCCGTCGGTGCCACTGTTCCAACGGTTCTACCGTTTATGATCCGACGGTGACTGGTTCACTTTTGAGATGAGGTAGGACTTCCCTTCCCTGTTACTCCTTCATGCCGACTTCAACTTACCCGAAAGAATGGAAAAGTGGATTCATCTTTATCTCTCCATTGCAGTTTTCTGAACCTCTTCATATCACAGATCCCGCGCTGCAATAGAAGATGACGTTCCTCCTCTGTATGGTGTTGAAGATGCATTGTGGATGTGTATGTATGAACATTCTACTCTTTCCTTCAACTTTCCCGAGGGCATTCTGGCGGTGGGAGGTCTGAGCCCCTTTTACCCAACTCGTCCTAGGGCTTTCTTGGATGGTGGGGGTAAGTTTTTCCATGGTGATGTTTTTGCTATGTCTTGTTATTTAGGGTTTCTATATTGCTTGTCTTATTACTCTCGTGTTTATCCTTTTGTGTGGAGATGTCTTTGTGGAACTTGATGGAGGCTGATGTGAGGGGTGTGTCCTATGATGTGGTTGAGGGTGTTGAGAATAGGAAATGGGTGCTGGTCACGGGAGTGAGGCCCCTAATGTTGAGGGTCAGGATGTGGAGGGAGTTCCTAGAGATGAGGCTTCTCCCCTTGAGGTGGGCTTCCTCTAAAGGGCCGGAGGGTTCTTAGAACTCTCCTCATGTTGAAGAAATTAGTAGCAGCGATTAGACTTGGAGACCGACTGTCTCGCAAGCGTAAGCCTGAGTTGGGTGTGGGTACAAGTGCAGCAGTTCCTGAGGTTAGGAGCATTCGTTCCGACTGAGAAGTGCCAGCAACTAAAAGTCTCAACCTATCTCCTAGACCATGTCTGAAGCTCCTTATGCTGCCAGAAGTCTCAACCAATCAACCAGAAGTCTCAACCTATGTATTTTTTCGACTTCTCATTCCCTTCCCCCCCTTCTTTTTTTGTTGTTGTTGCAGGGAAATTTGAAAGCTCCGGTTGCTGCTCCAGCTTCCTCTGCCCTGTTGATGGTCAAACAAAAAGGTTCGGAAGTGAATATTGTGCCTGTTGAGGCTGATGTCCATACTTCTCCTACCCTGACTACCAGCCAAAGCAGATTTTAACTTCCTTCCTCGTTCTGAGTCCGATCTCCTTTGGCATCCTTATTTACCGAGGGTTGTCCTCCCCCTATAATCCCAACTGGAAGTTAACTTCTTCATCCATTCTCAATACTGGGGAGATTTCCCGTGGACTTTATGTTGCATGCCCTTCCGCCTTCTCAAAGGTTTATGAACGTTGTGTTGGATCCAGAGATCTTTGAGGACTAGTATTGTATAGCTGTATGTGAGAGCTTCTCTCAGGGTGCCGGCGTGTTGCAACATTTTCACAAGTTGAAAGAGGAGAAGAAGGATTTAGAGGATCTCTTGAAGACATCATAAACCACTGCTATATACCTTTAATGTCGTGTTGTGAATGCTGAAAAACGCTTGTTAGAGAAGGAGGTACGTTCCTCCTTGCTCCCTTCCTTTTGTTGTTGGGGTCGTGTCTTTTCCATATTCATATTCCTTTTTTCTATTTCTCTTTCCAGCATGTTGAGGCCTTGGTTAAGGAGAAGGAAAAAGCTTGGGATGTGGAGCGGGCAGAGTTGTTGCGGGAGAGGGAACAATTGTTTGCCGATGTCAACCATTACAGGGCTGCTTATTCAGTATCTGGCACTGACGTGGAGACCTTGTACGCCGAACTGGGGATCATTCAAGATGATAATCAAAAGCTAGCCGCAGAGCGTCATTAGCTGCTTTCCAGGGCTTTGGGCATTTCCTAACTGCCTTTACCTAATCCCCAGACTTCAAAGGTTCCTTGGAAAGGACTTATCAGGCCTACCGTAACGTAGGGTATCGGGCAGGTTTGAAGGATGGGTATACTTTCTCGTCTTGACAAGGAAGGAAACTCCACATTACAACTCTAAAGCTAAGAAGAGTTATCCAAGTTTCAAGAGGAGATTTCCGGCTAGACCCATGCCCTTCTTGTTAAATTGTCTAATAACCCTCTCATGTCGCTCCAAGAATTTATGTCCCTGTTTGGCTCTGCTGACCCTCCTTCCGGCGATTCTCCTTCTGGGGGTTCTTCCCATTGATGAACATTATTAAACAATATTCGATATGGTTGCAACTCTATAACATTTACTTGCTACTTGCTCTTTCGTTTGTGTGGTTTAGGGGTCTTTGTGTTGGGGCCTCCTTGAACCGGTTGACTATGCTACTCTTCCTTATCTACCGTTGGTGTTTTGGAACTTTTCTCTTTGTGATTTTGACTTGTATCTTTGGCCATTAGGTGTAAATCAAGTTGGATGGGATGTTTCCATCCTTGTTTTGTTTGTAATATAGTTTTCTTTAACTATGTTGGATTTGTAGTTTATGTAAAAGACAGTTTATTCCATCTGTGATTGCCTCTTATTGCAGTAAATTGTGTTTGTCATTGTTGGACTAGTCGACTTTGTCCTTGCCCCACAGCCTGGCTGTTTGACTTGCTTGCTATGTCAGTATACATGCGTTGTTTGTGAGGGTCAAAACCATTAGACATGCCTGTCATGTTGTACTGCCTTGTTATTGGGCCATGTTTTGATGGTCTTTAGGTGTTTGAATAATTATAGATAAAACATTCGTTACCATTACTTGGAGTAGTATTCCGGTACATGATTTGTTCAAAATGTATGCATAATACAAAAGAATGGAACTCATTTTTCCATTCCTGGTCTTACAAAATGGGCACTTAGGCTCCATGTTCCATTTTGTTCCCTTGTCCCTGCTTCTTAGAGTGATTTCTTCATACATAATATCTTTTGAGCTGCATTAGGTTCCAAGTTCTTGGAACCTCTTTCCTTTGGAGTGTATCCAGTTTGCAAGCTCCTTTTCCATTCGCCCATTTGACCTTGTAGGGTCCTCCCAGTTAGGCCCTAACTTTCCAGTACCTTCTTGTAGACTCGCCTCATTGTCGCGCAGGACTAGATCTCCCGGGACCAAGTTCAGTCTATTCATCGTGTCATTGTAGTATTTCTCCACCTGCTTCTTGTATCCTGCTTCTCATATTGCCACGATCTCCCGCCTTTTTTCCAGAAAGTTGAGGTTTGTTCTGATGTCATGTTCATTTTCTGCTTGTCTTAACTTCAATCTTGTTGTGGGGGATCCAATCTCAACTGGGATGACCGCTTGAGTCCCATAGGTCAAACTAAAAGTCGTTTCTCAATTGAAGGTCTTAGGGGTTATCCTGTATGCGCACAAGAGAAATGGTAACTCTTCCAACCAGCCCTTTTTAGTCCCAGCCTTCCTTTCATTCCCACGATGAGACTTTGATTGACTCGTTCTACTAACCCATTGCTATGTGCGTGGATGACGGATGTGAAAACTTATTGTATATGCACTTGTTCATACCAGGGTCTGAAATGTTTTCCTAAAAATTGGACTCCGTTGTCACTGACAAGCTCCTGGGTTATCCCGAATCGATGGACGATGTTTTCCAAGACGAATCTCTTCATTTGTTCACCTGTGATCTTTGCTAGAGGTTTGGCCTCTACCCACTTTGTAAAATAATCAATTGTGACCACCACAAACTTAACCCCTCCTGGGCCTTCCGGGAAAGGTTCTATAATGTCAATGGCCTATTTCTTGAACGGACAGGACGTAGAGACTGGGACCATGGGGTTTTTGTGTTGGTGGGTCAGTCGGGCGTGGACTTGGAAGTTGTCATACTTCTTGATCTCCTCCAGGGCGCTGGCATATTTGTGGTTCCAATAAAATTCGGCATTCATTGCCTTGGCTATAACCGTCTTGGGCCCTGAATGCATCCCACATATACATTCATGAATTTCTTGGATCACATATCTTGCTTATTTTTTGTCCACGCATTTTATGGATGGCCCCAAGTAAGACCTTCGGAAGAGTTGGCCATCTATGATTTCCTATTGAAGTGCATTCACTCTTATTTTCCTGGCCAATGCTTTATCTTTGGGGAGAGTTCCCTGCCTCAGAAATTCAACCATTGGGGTCATCCTGGATTTCTTTTTGTTTTCCACTGTCAATACTTCTTTGTACGTGATGAAAGGTGAGGTAAGGAATTCCACCTTTACTTCCTTGCCCAGATGGTCAAAGGCCGTAGAGGCTAGCTTACTCAATGCACCTGCCTTCCTGTTCCTCCCTCAGGGCACGTATTCCAGTTTTAAAGTGACAAAGATCTGAGCGAGTTTCTTCACCTGGGTCATGTATTGGGACATGGTATCATCCTTAGCATCATACTCCCCTTTAACTTGTTTAAAAACCAGTTGCAAATCCAAGTAGGCCTCAATGTTTCTCGCCTTCATCCTCTTGGCTAGTCTTAGGCCGGCTAGAAGAGTTTCATATTCAGTTGTATTTTTTGTGTTTTCGAAGTCTAACCTGATTGCATAGGTCAGCTAGATTCCCTCTGGGCTTATGAGGGTGATACCTGCACCATTACCTTTTTTCGCTTGATGCACCGTCGGTGTGCAATTTCCATACTGCAGTCTCCTCCTTTTTTTTCTTTTTCTTCTAGCTCCTTCCACTTGAGGAACTCTTCGTCTTCCTTAGCGACCTCCGCGAGGAAGTCTGCTAGGACTTGTCCCTTTATGGTTGTTCTTTCTTTATACTTAATGGCATGTTCCTAGGGCTCTACTGCCCATTTAGCGAGTCGGCCGGAGAGTTATGACGTTCTCAAGACTTTCTGAAGAGGTTGGTCTATGAGCAGGACTACTTCGTGTGCTTGAAAATGTCTTCTAAGTCTTCTTGATGAAAGTCTAGTGACAGTGTCAGTTTCTCCATGGACAGATATCTTTCTTCCAGCCCAAATGGCATTTTTGTGTAGTAGAAAGTCTCTTCATCTGTCACGAATGTTGTTTTCTCTTCATCTTCTAGGGACATCTGAATCTGGTGGTACCCCTTGTATGCATCCAGGAAACATTTTAGCGGGTATTGGGCCAGGCAATCTATTTGGACGTCGATTTTTGGTAAGGGGTAGCAGTCCTTCGGACAAGCTTTGTTGAGGTCCTTGTAGTCCACGCACATCCTCCACCCTCCATCTTTTTTTCCTACCATCATTGGGTTTAAGACCAGGTAGGGTACCATATGTCCTTCACGATGCCTGCTCTCAAGAGTTTCATGGTTTCTTCACATGCTGCCTTTCTTTTTTCTGGACCCATACTTCGTTTCTTTTGTTTGACAGGTTTTATCCAACTATGGATGCCACACATGTCCCCATGTTGGAAAGCGAAGACGTCTATATTGAAGAGTAGCAGTTCTTTGAGGGCACATTTACATTTGTCACTCAGGTGTGCCCCTACTCGTATTGTTTGCTCTGGTAACCTTTCATTCAAAACCCATCTTCTCTTCCTTCTTCTTTGGACTTCTTTCCAGTCGCTCATTCTGAGACTAATGATACTACCTCGTAAGAAGACTTTACCCAAGCAAGTCCTATGGGGTTCTGGAACACTAGGGCTCCATGGGGAGTTGAAGCTTGGGCTTGAAAGTCCCCGATACCCGGCCTCCCCTAGTATGGCATTATACTTGGGAGGTGATCTTATTACGTTGAATACCAGCTCTATGGTTCTCACCCTATCGCCCACACCTACTGTGAATGGAAATCGTATCTTCCCCAAGGGATGCGATATGTTGTTGGTGAAGCCTACAAGGGGCATGGAGTCCTCTTCCAGCCTGTCCCTTATATCCCTGTCACACCTGAGGAAGCAATGCTTGTATTTGACTTCCACCCCGCTTCCTCCATCCACATGAATTCGGGCTACCTTGTGCCCCGCTATTTTCGCTGAGATGTTGAGGGGGAGCCTCTGAATTTCATGCTCCTCCAGGTGAGGCATGAGTATGGGTGCTTTCATGCAATCTGGGGGTCCCAATACCCTGGCTTTAACACTTCGGGTAGTTCTAGGAAAGAGTTTTTTATTATTTTGGTTGCCCGTATTTCACTTGGCGTTTTGGTCATAGAAGTGAAGCTGACATAATAAGGGGCTGGTCCCCTCCCCGTGGCTTGTAAGGGGTAAAGGTGGGCCTAGGCCTGTCGTGATGTGTTTTTTTATCATAAAGAGGTTTCTTGGAGTAAAGGTTACCTCTTTCTTGTGGTCGGGGAGTGGTGTTGATCCTCCGGGATCATGTGTTCAACTCCATGGCTTTGTTGCTGGTATTTTTTTCCTCTGACAAAGGCCCTAACCTTATCCATGAGGCCTCGAACGTCTCGGGGAACTCCTCCCCTAGCTTCTCACATAGCTTAGTGTGCCTTAACCCATTGATGAAGTTGCTAATCTTCATTACTTTGGGGACCCCTTTTATGTTCATGCTCTCCTTGATGAATCTCTCCATCTACTGATCTACCCGCTCGATATCTCTTTGATGGATGTACATTATCTCATTTGGGTTATTACTACTTTTTTTCTACTGGGTGAAGTTCCTTGGAAACTTTTCACACAAGTCTTCTATGCTTCCTGTCGGGAGGCTATCAAACCACAAAAAAGCTCCTTCAGTTAATGTCTACACAAACATGTGACATAAGGTGGGCATGGATTAGTGGCCAACCTGATTGGCCCCTCTGATGGCATGGAGGTGATCCTCTGGGTCTTTAGTCCCGTCATATCTGTCTAGGTTACTGGGAGGTTTGAGTTTTGGAGGTAATGGCGCTTCTACTATTCGTCTGTAAAACTTGGAGACCTCCACAAGGTCCCTGGGCAAATAAGGTTTATCCAACGTGTCATTACCTTTGCTTTCATCGTTCTCCCGGTCTCTTTTTTTCTTTATCACCCCCTTTTCTTCCATTGTCGCCGCCTTTTCTTCAGGGGTCATTTGCTTGAACACTGTCATGAAGGTAGCTAAAGGATCTGGGTTAGCATCTCGGTCACCAGTGGATGTGTTACCTTCATTCTGAGATGTGTAAAAAACGAGTCTCGATCGCAAACTTTAGTGTTTCCATTTTTTCCAAATCATCAAGTTATTTTCGCAACTCGTCTTTGTGTCTCGACACAATCTCTGAGGTGATATTGCTCCTCTTGGGTGGTGATTATGTCTCGGTGACTTGCTTCTCGGCTGTTTGTGTCACCTTCGAGATTTTAAAGTTGATGGGAGGTGGCGTTGTCATCTTGTGTGTAGTTTTCACGAGAAGATTTTTCTGAACTTAAGTGTTCTTGTTGGGATATCTTTGTTGACAAAGGTCCCATGGATGGCACCAATGTCGAATCCCCTAATTACCATTCGAGATTGAGGAGACTCGTCAACGTTCAAAGAGGATCTTCCTTAGTGTCTGTAAAACAAGAAACCGTCAGCCTCGTCATGGAGGGCCCGGGGGGGATCCGTGACCAAGCTCCGCCGTGAGGATAAGTAAACTTGCCGGAGATGAAAGGTTATCCCGGCGTGATAGGGCTACCGGAATTTATGGTGTGAATCAAAGGATTCGAGTATTCAATGCTTAAGAGAGAATGTTTGAAGTAAATGATGCTCGTGTGTGAGTGTTAGGGTTATTCAATGCATACCTTAATGGAGGATGAGGGTGGCTTATATAGAGAAAACCACTGATAAAGCTACAAGGTGATCCAACGGTTCTCTGCCGGCCTGAAAGGATCTTTGCAACGTCTGCACACATGTTTGTTTTCTATCGGAGAGATGATCCTCGCCATTAATGGAGCAGGTACTAACCTCGTACTTTCTCCTGCGTCTACACTCTCTCTCTCTCTCTCTCTCTCTCTCTTGTTGCAGGCATTAAATGGCTTTGCAAGGGAGAATATATGATGGACGTCCTGTTCCTGCTCCTTTGTATTGTGGGTTATCTGGAGAATGATAATTGGGCAATCCAAGACGAGGAGCCCAATCGAGGGGCCCTCGTTGATAATGTAGTTTCAATCTTGGTTACCTAAGCTCCTTTTCTGAATGCGGTATATCATCATTAATGTCATAAATCATAAGACTAGCTAGAAAATTATACCTTAATTAATAAGTAATGTGTGAGTGTTGTATAATGTTAAATTGTTGCCTTTCCTCTTTATTCATTTTTTTGAAGATCCTTGCTTGATTTTGTTATTTAAAAATATTGTTGGTTTTACTTTACTTCATTCGGTTTGTTTTTACCAAGTGTTTTGAAGGCCGGACCGGACCGGGCGGCCCGACCGGTTGAACCGGTGACCGGAAGCCTAGGCGGTCCGATTGATGGTGACAGACCGTTCTGATGGTGGCCGGCCGGCGGCCGAACCGACGACCGGCGGCTGATCCGGAAATTCGGTGAGCGGTTGATGCTAAACATTTCTGTAAAAAATTTTAACAAATACAATAAAAACTCAAGTAACCACACATGTTTCTCCATTTTTGCAGATACAAGGGATGACCTATCAACAAAAAGGATAACAAGAAATCCGGCACTCTAAACGTTCACCTTCTATCAGCACATACGTTAATGTAAACTATATGTTTGATCTTGTATATACACAATCTCATGCCGTGTAACACGCAGGCAAAAATCTTAGGATATATATGTTTATATTCAATATTTGATATATTTCTAGAGTAGATTATATCTCCTTAATTATTGGAGATATCTCATTGTATTTAAACAAATGTATTCTCAATATACGTAATACAATTGAATACCAATACGGTCAACGGTTGTTGTCAAAAATTCTGATGGTGTCACTTGGGTTTTACTTGTATATGAATGATATATACAAGTATTATACGTTGTCACTTGTTATTGTTCCATAAAGTTTTGGTCTGCTCCTTGATTTCATTTCGTTTCTTGTAGTTTTCCAATTTTTAGTTTGAAAATTAATTAGTTATATATTATCTTAAAACGTGTTAAAGTATAATCTAAGTACCTAACCCTATCGCCAACTACTTCATTTACGTATGACGTTCATTCGTATTTATACTTATTTATATTTTGATTTATGAGATTTCAGAAACCAACAAATACAAACGTTTAGAGTGTTCGGTATAACCTAACCCTCTCCCCAACTACTCCATTTACGTATGAATTTTGTATGTATCTGTACGTGGCAATTAATCCATAGATCGATATGTACATAACAACAAGTCTTTATTAGGTACAAATTAAGGAGAAATAAACTGGATGACTATAAGTATATGCACACAAAATGTCATTTAAGCACAAGTTTGCAACCTTTTAAAGAATACAACAAAGCAATAGTTGCCATATGGATCTTTCCTATCTGCAAGAGAATTACACACTCATTCTGGAAACTTTTGCCGTATTCTAGTCCTCTACTGCTTATCATTCTTGTACAAAACTACTACTACTACTCCACCTGAAGCAAGTGGTGCATGGCCTATAATAGGCCACTTCAAAGTTTTTAGTGGTTCTGATCTTCCCCATGTAACCTTATCATCCATGGCTGATCGATATGGACCCATCTTCATGGTACGGCTTGGCATACGTAAAGTCTTGGTGGTGAGTAATTGGGAGATAGCTAAGGAAATCTTTACCACCCATGACGTGATAGTTTCCAATCGTCCGAATTACATTGCTGCAAAGATTTTGGGGTTTGACGGTGCATCTTTTTCTTTCGCTCCTTATGGTCCATATTGGTGTGGAATACGCAAAATCATCTCTCGAGAGTTGCTATCTAGTAGTCAGCTAGAGAAACTTAAGCATGCTCGAGTTATTGAACTGGAAAGTGCAATGAAAAATATTCATGATCTTTGGAGGGAGAAAAGAGATGGGCAAGGGAAAGTGTTGGTGGAAATGAAGAAATGGTTTGGGGAATTGAATATGAATACGATGCTTAAAGTGGTCGCTGGAAAACGCTACACTAGTGGAGTAGATATAAATATTTATTCAATAAGTTCCAAAAAAAATTAACAATATGACCGCATAAAGTTCTCAAAATAAACATTGTCTTTTCATACCATTAAATATATTCTTAGACCATGTGTAGTAAGGCTTCAAAATCAAGCCCCTTCCTTGGGGATTATTTGACACGTAGTGTCTATATCAACAAGAAGCATTATGGAGCTTAAAGTTAAAAGTGTTGTAGTGGTATAATACCCTATAACCCCATTCAATCACTACCCAAATATTTATTTTTAATTTATTTTCTCTTTTAAAATTTTCCTGTTGAAGCATTCAAGAATATAATGCCCCTATCCAACGTTTTCACAAACACGCCCAACGAAGATTTCAATGAATCATGCCCATTGGGGCGGTGTTCCTGACATTTTGGGGTGTGAAGTGGAAAAGAACACACCACTTCACTTTGCCATTACACATGGTCTTAATGTGAAAATGTCAACTATTAATATGTTTATTTTAGAGTTTCTCTATTTATTCATGTGTATATGCCTTCTAATTAGCATGCTTTCAGTCTCTTATTGCGGGTGGCACAGATTCAACTACAATCATGCTAACATGGACACTCTCATTACTACTAAACAATCACCATGTTTTGAAAAAGGCTCAAGAAGAACTAGACGCACAAGTAGGAAAAGATAGACCAGTAAATGAATCAGATATAAAAAATATGGTCTACCTCCAAGCTATCGTAAAAGAAACTTTGCGACTATACCCGGCTGGATTCATAGGAGCTCCAAGAGCCTTTACAAAAGATTGCACCATAGCTGGCTACCATATCCCAAAAGAAACGTGGCTAGTAACCAACATGTGGAAGATCCACCGTGATGCAAATATATGGTCAGACCCATACAAGTTTAGACTAGAGAGGTTGCTAACCCCAGACCAGAAGGCACTTGATGTAAACTGGACTGAATTTGAGTTCAGCATCCCTTTTGGAGCCGGAAGAAGGTGTTGTCCTGGAATAACTTTTGCATATCAAATGTTACACATGGTTTTAGCCAATTTGCTACAAAACTTTGAGATGTCCACTAAAAATGGTGTACCCATCGATATGAGTGCGTTACCTGGACTGACAAATGCCAAGGCATATCCGCTTGAAGTCCTAGTTTCCCCACGCTAGCATGCAACAAATATATATTTGATGCATGAAGATGTGCCCACATGTAATGCAGTCTTGTATGTGTTCTAAATTATGTAGACGTGTTTGTCATATTGTTTTAAATTGTACTTTTTCTAATTTATATAACTATTAATTTGTGTATGCTTTGGCTTTGAGGTCTTGTACCTCATGCTTTGTTGCGGTTTATGTATTTTAAGTTTGTTTTCTTGCGTTTGTTGGTTGCACCAAATTTTTAGGTATAAAACCTTTTTTTCTATCTCATATCTCACTCTCTCGCATCTCTCTATTTTTTAGAGACATCACCACAGCCACCGTTGAACTCCACCACCACCACCCCGACCCTTGGTCTCCTTGGCGGCTGGCGCTATTGGCAGAGTTACGACAGTGATCGATGAAGCCGTATGGTGTCCGTCTTGAGTTTATTGACCGTTGAGTATGTGATTGGTTTACACGGTTTGGTTTTTTTTAGCAAACAATATCACCACGTCACCGTTGATCTCCCCCACCACCACGACCTTTGGTCTTCGCCGTCGGCTGACACCATTTCCAGAGTTATCGCAGTGGCCGACAACGTTGTGTCTATCGTGTGTTCCGTAACCATTGACGGTTAACTTGCTATGATAGTTTCCTGAGCTTTGGTTGTGGGTGTTTGTTAACCTATGTGTGATTTATGTTGTTGTACCTCATGCTTCGCAAATGTATTTTTGAGGCGACGATGATGTATATTTGGTGTGGTATCCCTTAAAATACGAGCTAAGCCTGAAATGAATAGACTAAGATGGTTGTGTTGGGTGAGGTGGTTGAAATCGGTTACGGTGTCACCATTATTAGGGTTAATATCGAGGGTGATGTTAGGATCAAACATGTGGAGTTTTTTATTACAGAATAAGTGGAGCATGGTGACGGTATGTTGGTTGAGTTTGGGAGATCAAATGAGTAAGATCATGGTGAAAGATAGAAATCATGCTTTACTTCATTAACTATCATAAAGCAAAAAACGAAAGAAATATAAATGAGTGATTCATGTGGATTTTGTAGAAATATTGTGTGGTGATTTTGGGGGTGATATATTGGGTTTTATCATGAATGGGGAAGAAAAGTTTGTAGGGTGGTAGTGGATGTGGATGGCTCTGTAAGGGGAAAGTACGTGTCTGCTTTCAACAGGTTTTCAAGTAGAAAGTTGATACATTAATCCAAATATTAATTATACCACACTCAACCAACATATTCTAAATTAATTGAAAGTATCCATATTTTTATTCTATTCTATACTATACATATAAATATACAAAAAGATGCACGGGAATAGATGAATAATACCAGGCAGTTGGACTAACCATCCTCTATTGAAACAAACCTTTTATTATTTTCTATATACTTTAAAATTACATTTTTACCCTAAGTTTAAAATTACATTTTTCCCCTACTCAAAACGAAATTACGTTTTTGTCCCCAGCTTAAAACTACGATTTTACCATCGATTAAAAATTACAATTTGGCACTCAGCTCAAAATTACGTTTTCTCCCAGTTCAAAAGAAAAAATATGTTTTTGCCCCTAGCTTAAAATGATGATTTTACCCTCTCTTCAAAAATAGATTTTCCCCGTTTAAAAAATTATGATTTCGCCTTTAGTTCAAAATTATATTTTTGCCCCTGTTTAAAATAAAAAGGACGTGGGGGAATAGTGCCAGGCAGCTGGCCTGACACTCCCCATTGGACCAAACTTTTTATTATTTTTATATACTTTAAAATTACGATTTTACCCCCAGTTTAAAATTACGTTTTTGCCCCTCTCAAAAAATTAGGCTTTTGTCCCCAGCCCAAAACTATGATTTTGCTCTCGATTAAAAATTACGATTTGGTCATCAGCTCAAATTTACGTTTTCTCCCTAGTTCAAAAGAAAAAAAATATGTTTTTGCCACCAGCTTAAAATGATGATTTTGCCCTCTCTGCAAAAATAGATTTTTCCTCGTTTAAAAAGTTATTTCGCCTTCAGTTCAAAATTATGTTTTTTTGCCCCTTTTTAAAATAAAAAGGACGTGGGGAATACTGCCAGGCAGCTGGCCTGGCACTCCCCCATTGGACCAAACCTTTTTATTATTTTTATACAATTTAAAATTACGGTTTTACCCCAAGTTTAAAATTACGTTTTTGCCCCTACTCAAAATAAAATTACGATTTTGTCCCCAGCCCAAAACTATGATTTTGCTCTCGATTAAAAGTTACGATTTGGCCCTCAGCTCGAAATTACGTTTTCTCCCCAGTTCAAAAGAAAAAATATATGTTTTTGCCCCAGCTTAAAATGATGATTTTGCCCTCTTTTCAAAAATATTCCCCGTTTAAAAAATTATGATTTTGTCCTCAGTTCAAAATTATATTTTTGTCCATGTTCAAAATAAAATTATGTTTTTGGCTCCAACTCAAAATTATGATTTTGCCCTCGGTGCAAAATAAAATTGTGGTTTTGCCTTTAGCCTAAAATTACGATTGTGCCTCTAGTTCAAATTTATATTACTGTTTTGCCCTAAGTTTAAAATTAAGAATTTGCCCCTTAGCAAATTTACAATTTTTCCCTGGTTCTAATTTACAGTACTGCTATCACTTTAGCTTTTGACAAATTACGATCTTACCCAAGTCAAAAAATAAAACTTTCCCTTAGTTAAAAATAACAGTATTGCCATTGTTTAAGTTTTTTTTACCAAAATTATAAAAGTGTTTTGTTTTGATTGGTTGACTCGATTTATTTGTTTTCCATGTCAAAGAGCAGCCTAACACTCGCTCATTATTCGACCATCGCCCCGCAATGTGGGCGAGGCATCAACTAGTTTATATACAAATATACATATGGGCACTTTCAAAAAAGAACCACCCATGAGGTGTGAGAACTTTGAGAACCAATCTCACCCAACCACATGTTGACATCTCATGTTTCCCATGTCATTATACGAAGGGCAGTTCAGTCTTTATATGTACCAAAATAAGGGTACTCTAGTAATTTTTTACACCCCCTGCAAATCAATCTGTTATTAGAGCATTCACATCCAGCACCCTAAAATTATACATACATTCCACTAAAATACAACTCCTATATCAATATATTTTCACTAAAAACAAATACTTTTTCTCTCTCTTTTTTGATTAAATAATATTTTTATACTTTTATCATTATATTTTCTCTTCTTCACTCACAACCACTTTCAATATATATTAAAAAAGTATAGGGGGTGAACAGTGTCCCCCAAATATACAGATGAATAATAACATTTTCTTTATCCTTCACTTATAACCACTTTTTATACTTTTTATATTTTAAAAACCTCACACACGAAATTTGGTTCCTATGATGTGAATGTTCTTAAAGCCCCTTTCTTTCTCATCTTTTTTTAAACCCTACAATCTCTCGCCTCTCTCTCTATTACTCACACTAGAGCCTCTCTTCTGCTTCTTCATCTCTTTTAAAAACCCTACAATCTCTCGTCTCTCTCCATTGTTATAGGTTGTTTGAAGGGTGTTGCGGTGGTGATGAAGTCCGGTGACGGTGTGGTTGTGGTGCTGTTTCATGGTGAAGGTGGGGTTTGTGGTGGTGTTTCACAGCGAAGGTAGGGTTGTGTGGTGTTCCACGGCGACGGTGGAGGTGGTTTTTGTGGTGCTGAAAATCTGAACCCATCGTTTCAACTTTCAAGATCTGAGCCGAGTTATGAAGAAGGGTTCCAAACCAAAACGACCTGAGATGGTTCCAAACCAAGATCTTCAGCAATGGTACACCTGGGTCAGATTCGTCAACGAGCTTAGATGGTTCCAAACCAAGATCTCTGGCAACCACAGCAAGATGCACACACATCCGTTGTGGTCATATTCGACTGTGTATGCTCTAGATCATATCAGTGAGCTTTGTTTTTGCCTTGTTTTGTATTTTTGATTATTTTTTGTGGTGGTTGTTGGTTATTATTGAGTATTGATCACAGAGGTTACTTACGATGGGTTGGTTTTTTTTTTTTTTTTTTGATCGAGAATTAGGCTTCATTGTTTTTTTTTTACTAATGAAGTTGAAAGTGAATTAACACATGAAATCAAAATGTTTAGATTTTACAAGACAAAATTACATACTGAGACATAACGGAAACATAATTTTTATAAGTTCTAGAGATGAAGTAACATTCCAATTCTTTTGAAACTTAGAACATTTCTTGTTAATGCGATATGTATGTGTTATAGCTCCATTGATAATGATATTTTTTATCAGTTTTTAAATCTATGATTTAGGTTATGTTTGAGATTTCATTTAGAACCTTTTTATTAACTTATTAACTTTTCCAAAAGTCATTTATAAGAGAAAAAAGTGATTTTAAAAAGTTAATAATGAGGTTCTAAATGAAATCCCAAACATGGCCTTAATGTCTAGGCACTTAAATTAAAATTTTAAATATTCTTCGATATAGGTGTTGCTGGAAGTTCCAAGTGCAGTATTAGTTGCCACCGAATCTAAAGAAAAGGTTTCAACTTTTGGTGTTTCATTGTATTATCGATTGGTTTGGTCGATATCTATACTATCTTTAAGTGCTTGTTTATATGGACTAATATAGTTTTACTAATCATCTTTCCAAAAGTCATTTATCGATTGTATGGACTAATATAGTTTTACTAATCATCTTTAAGTGCTTGTTTATATGGACACTCGTTTGCGTAGTTAACCTTATTTTCAGGTAACACACTTTGTGTATACAATCAAGACTACTGTCTTATATATCAGAGCATTCAGAGGCCTAGATATTAGCTAAAACATTATAAATATTTCGATAATCTCAAAGCAATTTCAGTTAATTTTTAAGTTAACCATATCACATCTTTTAATACATAGGATAATTGTCAATGGCTTTCATTACACATACTATGGCTTCCAACGCCAGAGCATGGAATTAATAGTCAAATGGTAGAATGGGAATTGAGGTTCTTTGAGAAACTTCTTCATAATTGTATGGCAGCTCAAACCCTTCATCCTTTGCTACCTGGTCAAGTAAAGTAACATAATATTATGAATAGATAAGTAATTTAAAATCAATACAAATTTCTATAACCTATCAAAAACAAAACTGATACAAAGAGACTTAATTTTACACTTTAATGAGCGCATCGGAACCTAATCGAAGAAACTCAAATCCAACTCAATCCGAAATCAACTTTGAATCCTGAATCATCAAAAGGCCAGATCCATCAAAAATAGAAAACGTGATATGAAAGAAAATAAGTATAAACATGATATGAATTCTTCTAATTTGCTATGAATTCTTGAAACTAACGTTGCAGTATGATTTCAAAATGTCTGGTTGATTACCTTTTTCTCTTAGGAATTTCATCGAACATCTAGCGTGCCTTGTTTTTGTTTTGAGCAATAGCGCCTCCGTGGATCACTCATATGTATATAACATCTTCATTAGCTTTCCAGTAAATAAATCATCAACTCTACTTTTGCTTCAATTCCTTTCAAAGACCACAAAATTGAGTTACGTAAACATAATTAATGTAACATTCGTCGAAAAACGGGTTTCAAAACCCGCTTCGTTTATCAATCAAATATTCAGTTATAAATTCCGTTGCGTATTTATGGTTCATATTAATTTTAAACAATACATAATTAATAAATATATTAGAATTTAAAAACCATAATTTATAATTAATAATAAATAATGAATAAAAAATAAATGCAGACGTCGGGTTTCGAACCCGGGTCACCCGCATGAACAAACACACCACTCCGCCACACGCCTTCTTTGTGAAAATACTGAAATAAATAATACTTAAAGTAAAACCCGAATTCAAAACCAGAGATCTCCGCGCACTCAGAACTCGCAATCACCGGAAAATCCGGCAATCCGCGATTTTGGCCATTTCCCTTTTGACTAAAACACAATAACCGATCGCGACATCAATCATAACCGTTGCCGGCCGTCAATTTCGGTCATAACCGCCGGAAAACCTTTGACCGCGAATCAAGACTCAAAACCGGACACAATTCATCCGGTTCTTCCCTATAAATACCCACTCAATCTTCCGGAAATCCTTTGGCTCAGAACCGCACACTTTTTCGAAGTTGCAATTCCTCAAAAGCTCGTCGCCGGAGATTTCCAATTTCGCCGGAATCCTGCCGGAATCGCTAGTCAGAAAACCGCGTTCATTCATCGGTCGGTATAACTGTCTGAACTTCTCTGCTATCTCTTAATTTATACTTTAATCGTTCCAACCAATAATCAAAACTGTTAAACAGTTCATACCGCCGGAAATCACAAATCAGAGCCGACGACACTTGCCGGAAAACTGAAGCAACCCGTTGTTCTGGTATACCATATCATTTAATTTTTCTGTCCATTTCAATCAAGTATAAGTCGTGAACGATTAAAAAAGAACAGTCGGAATTCATTGTTTCTGAGTTTTTTATAAATGAAGAAGACGAAGTTGAGTTGTGTATTAATATAATTAAAACCAGATAATTAAACGGGTTAGACACACAGTCCAGCGGTGGACTGTGTGCAAATATAACGCGCACGTCCCGAGTTCGAATCGCACACGTACCAACTTTCAGAATTAAAACCAACATTTTTAGAACTGAATCAGAACAAGTCACAGGATGTTTATCAGAGTAATATAATCCATTTGTTAAACAGATTAGACACACAATCCAACTGGTTGTGCTGTGCGCACACGAACCGAAGGACCCGAGTTCGACTCCGGGTCCCTGCAACCGGTTCGGCTATATAATCATTTTTAATAAAAACCAAATAAGTTTAAAATTAATTAGTATATAAATATAATTAAAACAAAGAATATTTTGGGTTAGACACGTAGCTTAATTGGTAGAGCTGCGTGCACGTATACGAGAGGTCCCGAGTTCGAACCTCACTCAGCGCATATAAAAACACAGTCTGACCGGTCAAGACCCAGTCAACGGTCAAAAAAGTCAACTTTTTATTTTTTTTTCATTTATTTATTTAATTGGAAAATTATTTAAAAATACTTAAAAATAGGATTTTTAAAGTTAGAAAATCTCCTTAAACTCACAAGAATAAATCTAAAAAAAATCCCATTAAAAGCACTAATTAAAAATATTAATCTCAAATAAAATTCATTTATTTACCGAATCATTTCGTTATTATTTTAGGTTAGTTTTTCCCTCGTCGATTGAATCCTAAAATTCGTGCGCATCCAACGTCATCAAAGAACGCACCCAATGTGAGTGAATCTCTACCAATTCCCCGTTTTAATCATGTTTTGGGGTGAATCGTGTGTCGTATAATTCTTTTATTATTTATATAAACACTTGTGCATACATATCCGTGATCAAATGTGTATCAAATGTGTATCAATTCTTGTGTGGATTATATGTAAATTGGATTTATCATTTTCAGTGCACGCATTTCATTAGGCCCATCAGTTCCCCGTGGGAGACGGGTTGAGCATCGGTGCCTCATAAGATCTGCTCCGTTTGATTGAGCCTTGATCTCACATTCATCATCATTCATATCATATACTCATCCAAAGTGGTTTGTGTTTGTTTATTTATATATGTTTGCTCACATGTGATTATTGCACAAATTTTCCTTATTAAATAAAACAAGAAATTAGTAACAATGTTTTATCAAGGTTCACTCGCCAACTTTTGTTGACCCAAAATATCCCCCGTTTTACACATGATACAGGTGATCCAGCTGAGACAAGAAACACATAGGAAGGCCTAGAAGAATAAACAAGTTTAAGTTTTGGATTAATTATGTAGTTTCATTTTTCTTGTAATTGTATGAATTTTGTTTTGGATATTAAGTTGTAATTTGAATTTAATAAATATGAAACATTTAGTAAACATCATGAGCTTTGGTGATAACCCAATTATGCCCCGACTCTTATTCCGCTGCGGGTCAGGGTGTGACAATTAAACTATAATTTCTAAATCAACAATAAAGTAAACACAGTGTTCCAAAATCCATGAAAATTCCCAATTTCCTAAATGTGTGCAAATGTTCAACAAATTTCATAACTAATAATGAAATAAATCATAGCAGAAAAATGAATTGAATTGTGAAAACAACATCTAAGCAATTCACTCACTGTCACATCCAACAATCAACAATAATCTACAACCACAACTATAATTTCATCCTAGAGCTATAAACGCCAAACAAATTTCAACTAATAATGAAATAAATCATAGCATATCATTAAACTGAATTGTAGAAACAACATCGAAGCAATTCACTCATCGTCACATCCAACAATATCAACACTAATCTACAACGATATCAACAATAACTCCATCCTAGAGCTATAAACTTGGCAAATATCTCAAAGATCTAACCTGCAAATCATCATCATAAACCGCCGTTGATGATCTCTGAGCTTCAATAAACTTCCGTCGTTCTTCTGATTTCTTCTGAATAACACTGAACACATTATTATCATTATTGTTATTACTATTGTTATTGTTGCTGGAGATTACGGATCCGTTGAAACGGAGTTCAACGGTGCCAGATTTTTTTTTCTTGGCGTAGGTGACCTTCTGCCATCCATGATCGTTGTTGTGTTGTTCGGCAATGGCGGTGGTGGTGGTTGAATCGGACTTCATGTGTTGAGAAGATGAAGAAGATGAGTGTTGTTTAGGAGAGATTGGGATCAAGAGTTTTGTAGGTGAGAAGAGATGGAGGTTTGTATAATTGAGAAGAGAGAAAAGAGATGTTGATATGAAGTTTCCTGATGTGCATTAAATGCATATTACATATCCCTATAACTTTTAAATTCAAATTTCTCTCCTTTTTAACTTAATATAAATGTATTAAAGATAATATTAAAATTGATGATTTATGATGTAATAATGACTTAACAATGACATTGTTGGATGGCCTTAATGGTTGACACCTAAGCAATGCTTAGGTAATGCTCCTTCTCCTTTAATAGAGAGGGGAGATTGATTCTCATATCAACCATCCCATATATATATATATATATATATATATATATATATATACGGGGAAAGTGAGTATGGCGCTATTTCACATCTAAGGTTAGATGTAAAACCATTCAAAACTACGTAGTTTTGATAAAAAAAAAGTTTAAATCCCAACTTTATTAGCTTCAAACGAGAAAAAACCAAACTTCTCATCTTCTCACAGAGCCAAACAAAACCTCCTCTTCTTCTCACAGATCCAAACCCATGGCTTCTCCCGATTGAGATATCTCCATCTACACTGCTAACCTCGCCGAGCAAACTGAATCTTATGATGGTAAGTCAAACTTCTTCACTACCTATTGATTTCGATCCTTTTCTTTTGATTTCTCCGCTAATGGTACTCGTAGCAACAATTTTTCATATAACTTTTTCATTTTAAGTGATTTTCTTAATTTCCAGTTAGTATACTTAAATTTATTAAGATTTACATCACAAAAGCTTGATCTTGTCAATTGTTACCTCCTACTTGTTGCGTAATTTGGTTGATTAGCTAACAATGTTAGCTTGATTCCGAGTTGTAACTGAATAATCTAGATTGCATATACATAATTCGGTTGGCCTATTCAGAATTTGTGTTTAATGTGCTTTCTTATACTTATTGATCAAATATACATGGAAATAGAAAGTTTAAATCCCTAAATCCATGTGTCAGTATTTTTTTCAATATAGTAATAATCTGATGAACCTGTTGTTTAGAGTTGAAAGGTTTATTATAAGATCATGATATAGCTAGTTATGTTTGATTATTCACATTATGTGTTTGTGTAAATGCGTACATTTACCATTCCGCCTTGAAACGAAACGTCCGCCTTGTACCACTGAGGCGTACGTATAATAAATATATATATATTTTTCAAACATTTCTATCTTATTCATATGTTATTATTATTTTTTTTTTAATAAAAATTGCCCTATAAGATCACAAATTTTCTTATCTTTCCTTCGAGTATATTCGAGCATATTTTTTCGACATAAAAAAAATTTAGCATGTCATACTTTTTTCTATACTACTACTATAGTATTGCACATATGCAGTACTACTTGGCTTTAGGGTTTACTTTTTTGTTTTAGTTTAGCTTTGGCTTAGGTTTTGGGGGGTTTAGGTTTCGAGCTTGCTTTTTAGTTTTTTATTTTTTTGTGGGGGAGGGGGGTTAGGTTTTAGTGGCAATTGGGATATACATTTACCTTTGATTGAGTTATCTTACAATAACAGTTATAACTCTAGTATTCAAATGGCACCGTTTGAAGCATTGTATGGTCGCAAATATCGACCGCCTATTTGTTGGCTCGAGATCGGCGAAGCTTAAATCACCGGTCCCGAGCTCATACAAGAGACAACATATAAGATCCTACAAATCCGTGAAAACCTCCTCAAAGCAAGAAATTGTCAAAAAAAAGTTACGCCGACAAACGTCGCAAGCCTTTGGAATTCAATGTTGGGGATCTCGTACTCCTCAACGTATCCCCTTGGAAGGGAATTGTCCGTTTTGGTAAGAAAGGCAAACTTGCTCCTTGTTTTGTATGTCCTTTCAAGGTTCTCAAGAGAATTGGCACTATCGCTTATCGACTGGACTTTCCTCAATAGCTCAACAACTTTCATCCAACGTTCCATATCGCTAACCTCAAGAAGTGCCTAGCCGATGAAGAACTTCGAATTCCACTCGACGACATACGCATCAACGAGTCTATGCACTTCATCGAGAAACCAGTGGGAATCATGAACCATGAAATCAAACAATTTCGACGTAGTCGTACTTCAATCTTCCAGGTACATTGGGAAGGAAAACGTAGTGTGGAATTCAATTGGGAACTTGAAGACGACATGAAGACCAAGTACCCACACCTTTTCTGTAACATTTGTCGAAAAAACGGGTTTTCGAAACCCGCTTCGTTTAATAACCGAACAATCAGTTTTAAATTTTTGTTGATCATTTATGGCTTATTTTGATTTTAAACGATTCATAATTAATCAACAAATTAGAAGATATAAATTATAATTGTAAAAATATAAAAATAAATTAATTAAAAAGGAAAACCGGCTGCCGGGAGTCGAACCCGGGTCAGCCGGAAATCCCCCAAAGACTTAACCTTCACACCATCAACCGCTCCGCCACTTTGATTTTCTGATATCATATTGAATCAATTAATTCAAATAATAAGGCACGGAAGTCAAATCGGTCAAAAACGCGCCCAATTAGCAATCGCCGGAAATTCCGACGACTTCGCCAATAATTTACGTTTCCGTTCAAGATAACCGAAGAATTAACTCTAACGACGGTTATAACCGACGTCTGAACCCGCGACATCAGTCGTAACCGCCGGAGAACGGCTGACTTCGAATTGAGACCGAATTCAGACCCCATACATCTCGATACTACTCTATAAATTCACCCACAATTCACCGGAAACCTTTTCGCTCACAAATCGCACCTTTTCTCGACAAAAATTCAATCGCCGGAAAAAAAAACTGTAAGTTGCCGGAAAACCGAGACTCACATCCACACGGTAATTCTTTCAACCCTTTCTGTTCAATCATTTGAATAATCTGTCACTAACACAACTCCACCATCAGAAGCAATCCCAGTCAACGTTCGTCGAAATCCCCACCTTCGCCGGAAATTTTCTGAAACTTCCGAAATCACACTGAGAGCGGGTATGATCTTTCCAACTCCTATTAAACTTTAATTAAGTATCTCAACTTCGTAATAATCGAACATAATTTGTTATTTGATGTCGACAGCCGGAGTTCACTTTTAGAACCGACGGACTCTGCCGGAATTCTGTGAACAACGCTGATCGGTATATCTTTTTCCCCCAAAACCTTTCCATTCGTTACCCTTAAGTTACTTATAAAGTTTAAAAACCAGATAAGGCATAAACCAGACCAAACAGTCGGGCCTTATTTTTCTGGGTAAAATCTAACGAAGAAGACGAAGTCGGATTGTATCATAAGATTAATTAAAATCGGTTTTATAAACGGGTTAGACACACAGTCCAGCGGTGGACTGTGTGCACACATAACACCTGCGACGCGAGTTCGAATCCTGTCCCAGCTTTACTCGCTCGAAATAAAAAAATTGCCTTTTTAACTGAACCGGGTTGACTCACAGTCCATGTTAAGTATAATAAAAACCGAGTTAATAACCAGGTGAGACACACAGTCCAGCGGTGGACTGTGTGTACGCTAACCCACAGGTCCCGGGTTCGAGACCTGTGGTCAGCACCGGTCCGATACGTTTAAAATCTTTTTAAAAATAAATAATTTTCGGATTAAATTAAATAGTATATAAGTATAATTAAAAACAGAATTATTTCGGGTTAGACACGTAGCTCAGTTGGTAGAGCTGCGTGCACGCGTACGGGAGGTCACCGGTTCGAACCTCGCTCAGAGCAACAATATAACCGACCGAACCGGTCAACGGTCAACGGTCTCGGTTAACGGTCAAAGTCAACATTTTTTTATTTATTTTTATTTATTTATTTAATTTAAAAATCAATTAAAAATACTTACAAATAACGTTTTCAAAGTTAGAAAGTAGCCTTAAACTCACAAAATTATACCCAAAAATCCTATTAAAATAGTTAATAAAATCCACATACTTACCGTACCTTTTCGTTATTTATTTTGTTAGTTATCTCTCGTCGATCAATTCCCTAAACTCGTGCGCATTCAACATCTTCAAACAAACGCACCCAATGTGAGTGAATCTCTACCAATTCCCCATTTTAATCACATTTTGGGGTGTATCATGTGTCGTTATTTATTTAATATAATTTAACATTTGTGCATCCATCATGTTCATGATCAAATGTGTATTCAATGTGTATCCATTGTTTGTGTGGTTGAAGTTTAGATTAATTTTATCATTTCAGTACATACATTTCATAGGCCGCCGCTCCCCATTACCTATGAGCGTGAGCTATTCCCCATTACCTATGAGCGTGAACCAGGCGTTGCCAACATAAGATCGGCTCCGTTTGATTGAGCCTTGATCTCACATACATTTGCATAGGCCGTCCGTTCCCCATTACCTATGAGCGGGAACGGGACGTTGCCAACACATACATTGTCATTCTCATTTCATGCTTAAGCAAGGTGGTTTGTGATTGTTATGTTTACATACATTTGTTCATATATGATTATTGCACAATTTTCCCAAAATTTAATTAAATAATAAATCAATAACAAATGTTTTAACAAGGTTCACTAGCCAACTTTTGTTGACCCAAAATTTCCCATTTTTACACATGATACAGGTGATCAAGTTGAAGCAAGAAACATATAGGGCGGCCTAGAAGAATAAACCAGTTTAGATTATGGATTTGTTTAGTTAATTTTTCCTTTCCTTGTATTGTATGAATTTGGCTTGGAACTTTGAAATGAAATTTGGATTCAATAAATATGAAACATATTAGTAAACATCATGAGCTTTGGTGATAACCCAATTATGCCCCGACTCTTATTTCCGCTGCGGGTCGGGGTGTGACATTTTCCTCGAGTCTTCCTCTTGAATAAAATTCAGGACGAAATTTCCTAAAGTTGGGGAGACTGTAACTTTCTGTGTTTTTGTACTTCTATTTTTAGAAAATTGTAGTCGTATTCGATTTCAATCATTGTAATCCGGTATGTTTTATCAATGGAGATCACATTTTATTCATAGTTGTCTACTCACACATGCACAATACACAAAATTCGCATTTTATACAAAATCGAGACATACTTTATGTTTACATGATCATTCGAATACCAACCATACAAACTTACACATTATGCATGCTTGTAATACACACTAAATGCATAAAAAATATGTCAAAATATAGGTTTCTAGCTCAAAACATCAAAACCAAGTCCATGGGCTGAACTAGAACAAAACACATGATGTTTGGAAAAACACACCCTCGCATGACGCGAGGGATGTGCCATCTTTGCCTCGCGCGACCCAAGACTCCCATATTCGCAGAAAGTTTAGTTGGTGTCCGGATTCCGCGTTTCAAGATTTTTCACCTACTAACTCCCAACTACATCATTTAAACACCTAACCCTAATCCTTAACTATAAAACCAATCCTCCCATACCTCCATTTTACTTTTCACACTCTCAAATCACTCTCTAAACACTCTCAAGCATTTAGATTTGTTCCAAGTGCAAAAAGTGAGTTTCAACTCACTTTCTTCTTCTCCTCTTCATGAATTATTGCTTCTCCTTCTTTGGTACAACTCTAGGAGTGTTTCCATAATTTTAACATGAAAAACTAAGTTTGAACATCACCATTTTGAGGTCCAAAGTGTAGTTTATTTTATATTTTTAACCAACACTTTCATACATGTTCATTTACTTTAAACTTTGGGACATCTTCCAGTTGCCAACAAATCCCTATGTTGGATAAGTTTGGATTGAAGATTTGTTCCAGAAATGTTGTACTTTTAAGTTCACATTTCGAATAATCCGAGTCCCCAAGTAGCTTTCAAGTAATCGATGTGGACAAACTACCCTAAGACTCCAACCAATATCATGTTGGAAGCACTCGTCTTGTTAATCCCACTTGGTTGCTTGGTGAATTAGAGAATAATCCGAGTCACCAAGTAGCTTTCAAGTAATCCATGTGGACAAACTACCCTAAGACTCCAACCAATATCATGTTGGAAGCACTCGTCTTGTTAATCCCACTTGGTTGCTTGGTGAATTAGATAAGTTGTTTACTTTATCGTACTTATGTTCATGACCATCCAAATCATCTATGTGATGATTTTTGCGTTGGTGAACTAAAGGTTAAAGGTATCATCCTACCCATGCATGACAATCTATGACTTGACAATACATGTTAGACTATAATATTAATATATTAACATATATATGTACATTCATATTAACCCAAACCAAACCATGATATCAACTAAAATAATGGTTGAATGTTGTGGTAAAGTGGGATTCGTCTTAGTTTTAGTCTCCTCATTTTGGACTTCCAATGAGTGCAACACTCATGAAGAACACTAGTTAAAAATGGTGTCCATATGAGTATCTGAAGCAAGATATATATTTTCGTATTCTGTACTTGTAAATTCTGAATTTATCCCTATAATCGACTCCATAAACTTATACACCTTGTTTATCCATTTAAGGATAACGTCGATGGTCCGTCCTTCAAATCATTCAAGACTCACTTTGTGGAAAGCATATGCAAACCCTGAGTATACTCGGCCATTTTTCTGTTTTAATCCACTTTTGGGTGTAACATGTATAACTTATTAAACCAAACATGCTACTTGTCATACTATAGGTTTATACATGCTAGAATACCTTCATGCATACTATTTGTTATTAACTTTGCAAGCCTAACTTATCATGTATATCGATATAGGAGTAGCACACTTGCCATTTTTGGGTCATTGTTAAGTATTCTATCATCATGGCCTTGTTCACTTCGGTGACAAGATTACGCTAGTGGACACTTTGGTTTGACCTATAATTGATGCATGCTAGTCATATATAACATAGTGTACAATTTGCCATGTTGGATTGGAGACCTTTTAACGTATGCTATGTAAAACAAACTTGTATGCTCACCGATCTTTTGTGTTGACATATATATACATGTTGCAGGAAATTGATGATGAAATTCAAGAAATCCACTTAGGATGGACTAGAAACGCACTCAAAATTTGCTTATGTAATCATTTACTTGTTTGGTTATATTTGATTCAATGTTGTAATTCCTTTCAAAACGATTTCCCTTTCAAGTTACGAATGAAGTGAAAGTTTGATTATTAAATTATTGTCACAAATAGTTCGTTATGATGTTTTGAACAATCTCATTCGTCTTACTCCGATGTTTCCGCCATCGGTTGAGGTGTGACAATATAGGATCTTAAACTTTGGGCCTTCATAACTCTTACTGGTCCATTATGGTTCTTATTATGTCACATTAAGTCTTAAAGGGTTATATTGCTTGTAGTGAGTCATACTATACTATTGTCAGGATTTTCTTATATGTTCTGTAGATAAATTGTAACGAGAGGTTCTTATAAAACAATAAACCCATTCGAGTGATCCATTTACAAAGCATAAACAAACTCAATCAAAACAATAGAGTGCATAGAATACATTACCTTGGCTGGTTGGAGAAGATTGCCACTAAAAGGTTGACGCACCATGGTAACGTGGTTTGAATGCTAGACTAAATCCTTACAAATCACAAACACTATCTCGAAATCACGATCCTACTCATCTTCATTGCACAACACGAAAAATAAACTAGGTTAGCTCCAAGTAGGTGTCGACAACCACTCGAACAAAAGGGTATGTGTTTTGAATTTAGAGGGAAAATGCGTTTTTGGGAAACTATAATAAAAATATCTTATTTATTTTAGTTATAAACGAGTATTTAGGACCTATGCGTTGTGGCGAGACTATTAAACCAATAAAAAATAGATGTAAAAGCGTTAAACCACTAACGTGCGTTGTGGTGTGTTAACTCACAAAACTAGACCAATACAAAAAACAAATTTTAGAAATCCAAAAGATGGTACCGTTAAACCGAAAAAAACATAAAATACGATTTTATTAGTAAAAGTGATTTAATATATTTTAATAACGACTTGCATGTATTTTTATTAGTTTTATTGTATAACGAGCCTATCAAATGTGAAAAATAGAGCAGAAACCGTTGAGCATCACATGCACGTTACCACGTGTTAACTCGCAAAATTTAGAACAAACGTAAAACGAAAACTTATGGAAGATAAAAAGTATGGAAGAGCAAAGTGGTAATTTAAAAAGTTTTGGGTTAAATTATAAACGATGAGAAGCTTTGTGTTAAAAGTAACAAAATTAAACAGGGTTAAATACAACATATGAAAGTCTTTGGGCTAAAGTAAATAATCAAACTTTTTATTAAAAAAATTCAATGCTTAAAGTAGCACACGACAATGCAACAAAATATTGCTAATTTATAATGTAGAAATAAGAACATGAGATACAAGCAGAGTGAATTAGTTAAGCATTATATGTTTATACCAATTTAATAGAGACAAAGGGGTAGAGTGATAGAACAATCAAAAGTAAGAAATATAAAGTTTTACCAATGAAAAACAAGTAAAAAAGGAAAGTAACTTTGTGAGAGAAACAAAATTGCTAATTAAGTGGATAAATATAGAAATATAATTTTTTTAATGGTTATGGTCCGAGAGAACCATTAAATATGGCACTAGTGGAGCCATAACTTGAGTCTTTAAAGAAAACCTAAGTCTTTCGAACCACTAGACCACAAGTGTAAGTGTTATTTAGTAAGCGATAATTGTTTTATTATTTACAAATATTAAAAGTATTATTTCTAAGAATTGAAGGGAAATCGGATGTTTTGGTGGCAAAGGGTATGTGTTATTTAGAGAACTAGTAAAATTCCCCCACGCTAAACGTGGGGAGTTATGTCGGTATCGGTCTGTTTCATAACGATATTGCTACAGTACCGACACTGGCTTAAACAATCAAATGAGAAAATTCGAAAAGAAAATATCGTGATATGTATGAAAGGATGTTTACATGTGTTTAACATCGATCGGAAACTATAAAAACGAATATTATAAATATATCTCAACAAAGATACTATTTATCATATATATGTCATGGTACATAACTTCGATTTAGTTATAAATATTTATATAAAGAAGACCAAATAAAAAGGTATTTTAACATGTTTAGATAGAAGAACCGAGTTGAAATATTAACTTATTACAAACATATAATAGATCTTGAATTATTTTTCAAGCAACAAAACAAACCAATGTATCATCAGTAAATAACTTTAAAAAAATATGGCATTCAAGCAAGCAATCAATGTATAAAACTATAGATAACGGATTCTCTAGTCCACTTTCTCTATTTGACCAAAAAGAAATTGTGGCATTTTGGTAAATAAGTTCCATAACATGGTCAGTTGTTTTAATGTTCACAAGCATCTACCCTAAGTGTTATAGTATATAATTAGAAGGATTTTTGTGTGTGTGTATTGGTCTTGGGGGAGTGGAGGGGATAAAATAGTTGGTATTTGTAAATCATCTTCGTTTGTTCTTGCGAACATATTTTTATTATTTCTTCGGACTCTTAGTTGATATATATTTAAAGGCGAACGTATTTTTATTAATTCTTCGAACTCTTAGTAGATATTTAACGGATTAATATTCATTTTAAAAAATTGGTGATCACTGGAAATAAACAAATAAAAGGATAATAGACACCATGTTTCATCCATTGATTGGTGTGGCCGTCCATTTAGACCAACCAAACGAAAGAACTGTAATCGTTCCTTGACTGCATATGTGCTTTGAGTAGGGCTATCCTTTTCAGCAATGTTTTAAAAACCTGTTCAGACCGGCCAGTTGTACCGGTTGAACCATCCGGTAAAACTGGTTAAACCGTCTGATACACCCGGTTAAACCGTTTCTAAGCTAAATCCGGTATGATACAAAAACCGGATTTTGAATCATTGCTTTTCAGATCTTTGTTGAATGTTTTAACCAAAGGGGAGACCTAGGGCTTGTTCATTTCATTACGTCTTACATTCATTGTTTTTTTTTTCTTTGTAAAGTCTTAAATTACAAGATCTAACATAAGTTCTTATTGTAAAATTAACACTTCTTGACATGAATCATGCAATTTGTTCACCCATTTTGGACACTTACGGAGTGTTCTATGGTAAAATATAAATGAAATTCGAATCGGATTATAAAGAACACTTTTGAAATCTCATAATGTGTTTGGTCGGTATAGTCATCAATTAAATTGGAATGTAAAATATGTTACCTTATATCCAAAATGAAGAAGTGAACCGAAGATTTAGATTCAATTTTAATTACTTCTTTTGTTAAAACAAATAGATAAGAGAATTTAGATCCTCTCCACCATAAACTACCCCATAATTTAACTAAAACTATATTTTTCAAAATTTATCTCTCATTTTAAAAAAAAAAATTATATATAACCCATATCCTATCCACCACATGTACCTTTATTTCTAGTTTTATATGTGAAAAGCTAATGGTGGATAGGATCTAGTGAGTTTTTGATGAATTTGTTTTTTATTTTAAAAATAAAGGAAAAATTGATGGACGCGATATATAATACTCTAGAGTTGGAATCTACATTCTACCTTAATTTCATTGTATGAAAGGAACACTACACTTCGCATAAATAGGAAACTTACATATTGTGTGCAACTACATGTTAGTACCCGCCGGCAGGATTCATACAATCTCTACAAAATCTCTTGTTGTCGTTAATAGATGGACACCCCCGCCACGATATGGCAAAGGCTTACAAATTAAGAATTCCAAAAAAGAAAACAGTTGAACAACAAACAAACAAACAAGTCACTAACATATGCTTGAACGTGAATGCTTATTTACTGTTTAACAAAGCCTCCCATAGTTACAAAAACCCAGCCTTCAGACCACCACCAGACATCCCACTGACGGTAGCCACAACATAACCATGTTAGCTGTTTTTTTTTGTCTTCCAAACCAACACCACCGCCAACATAACCACATGAGAACCACCTACCCGCCTTTTTCATCTCTGTCTAGATACCTAAGCTCCCTCTCTTTCCCTCTACGTTAGCTCATAAGCAGTACTTCACATCTTGAAAACTTATTATAAGCACACTGTTAATAACATCTTTCAATTTTCTACACCCCAAAACCTCAAAATCTAATCCCCTCAACAATTTCTCGGCAGGTTCAGGCACAACTCATTTTTTAAACCCCAGTTTTGCCAGTGTGCTCACCCTCTTCTTCATTTTTGGTACCCGCAACCACCATCATCAGTATGTGCGTTTCTTTAACCGAACAAAGATTACTAAATACTCACCATATGAAGCTCGTCACCAAGCCCAACCTCTCCAACGAACCCCTTCATGACCCTATTAGAGCTCGAAAAGTTGTGCCCTTTCATTATGTTTTTATTATTATTTTCTAAAATCAATTGGACTTACTAAACCTAATACCAATGGGCTAACGTATAAACCATAAAAACTGTTTTCTTAATGGGCCTACCTTAGAGTTGGTATGAGTATACTATTTAAAAAAGACTATATATATATATATATATATATATATATATATATATATATATATATATATATAGGAGATGGATCATGAAAAAACTAGTTTAAATGAGAAAACCAAAAACTAACTAAAAAAGCAAAAAAAAACATATCAAAAAAAAATTTGATTTTTTTTTATAAAAAATCGCTACATATATTATATAAAAAAACTTTAAAAAATAAAAATAAAAAAACATATAATTCACATGTGTAGTATACATATAGTGCACATGTGCAGTATAAGTTTTTTTTTAAAAAAAGGTTTTTTTATACATAAAAAGCAGTGATTTTTTTATAAAAAATTGTAAAAAAAGATTGTATGTTTTTTATGCTTTTTTTCACTTTTTTAGTTAGTTTATAGTTTTCTCACATTTAAATAGTTTTCTTATGATTTATCCATATATATATATATATACACACTATACTACTTTATAATAGATATTGGAGAGAGAATGTGGATATGTTGAAAGTTTAAGAGTTTTACCTTAAGAAGAAGGGTCAAAGTGAGCATTTATCTTTCTTTCTTTTGTGAATGATCAACTTGAGGAAGAATGTGCGGCTTCTGTAGAAAAAGAAGAATCAAATTTTGAATTCCATCACGTTCAATACTTTTAAAATACAATTACCAGCCATAAATCTTTCATTTCCCCAATATCTTCTTTTTCCCCCTTTAGACACACACCTGTACACACAACAAAGAAATAGGGAGAACTGATGATTGTAAATGGTCAGTCCAGCTCTAGGGTTTAGTCCTAAAAAACATCGGGTCTGGTGGATAGAACGAATGGCCGAACAAAACTCAATTTGACTCGAAACCTACTAAATCGCATGATGGCAACGACATAGGAGTTCTAGGGTTTCAGCAGCTACATGCGATTAGGGTTCAAGTGGAGGCGGAGCAAAGAATACAAGCTGGATACGAGTAAAATGGAGATGGAATCGTTTTCTCTGGCCATTTCCGACCAGATCTACGACGGTGTAAGGTATTTGTCCCCATTTCTGGCTAGCTCCGATAATATTTAACAATTTTATTGTTACTCGGACGAAATTACTTGTAAACTATTTTGTTATGATTTTCGGTGACTTGGGAGGCTAGGTGGTGGATCTCAGGCCTAGAAAACGAGTTTATTTTATTGCTAGAGAGTTTTCTGATGAATTAATTGGATCTCAGGCCTAGAAAACGACGGAAGCTGGGCCTGCGTGAAATTACCTGTGTCGGCGTCAAAAAAAAAAAGAGAAGTCGAGAGGTGAGTCGGTGAGTCAAAAGTTGAGTAGGCGCATCAAAAGTTGATATTACCCGATGTCGTCGGAGTGGTGAGATGATGTTATGGACTAATACCATTGCAAGGTATGAGACTTATTCCATATTGGTTGTATGGGCAACCAATGTGGGGTTTATATACCAAATGGATTCCCTCACCCACCAGGCTAGTCTTTTGGGTTGAGTTCTCTCGTTTGGTATGTAACATTGGTATCAGAGCCAAGACTCAAAGTGATGGCCCATGGAATGGTGGCCTGGAGAGAGCCAGCCGTGACCAACGAGGACGTTGGCCCTTTAAGGAGTGTCGATTGTTATGGATTAATACCATTGCAAGGTATGGGACTTGTGGGTTTATATACCAAATGGGTTCCCTCACCCACCAGACTAGTCTTTTGAGTTGAGTTCTCTCGTTTGGTACGTAACATCGATTGATGTGTAGCCACGTTCACCTCCATTTCTTGTTTCATGTTTTGCATTTCACTAACATTTAGTTAGTTGGTTTAGTTTAGTTAGTGGGTTTATCCTTTTCTATTGCTTTAGTTAGTTGTTGGTATTTTCCCTTTTCTATTGCTTTTGTAAGCCTATAAAATAGCATCTATCATTTGAGTCAAGATTATGAATGAAAAATATTAAAAAGAGAGTTATCTCAAGTCTTGCTTCTTTCAAATTTCTTTTGAGTTTGACCCACTCACGGGTTATTTATCTCAAATCCGATTAGTTCGTATCAATTGGTATCAGAGCAGCCTTGATCCACATCAATGGACGCTCAAGAATGGAATGATTCGTTGGCTCGAATTGAGTCAATGATTGTTTGAAATTATTGATTTTCTCAAGAACCGGCCTCGGTTGCCACCACACGCTGCTGCTGCCACCATACCGCCTGTTCCGTCACCAGCATCAACACCAAGGCAAACCGTTTCCACCGCAACATATCCCATTTACACATCATCACCCACACCGGCAACAACCTTCTCCACCTCCACCATTATTAACACCCCATTCACACTAGAACTTCAACCCAAAAGTGTTTCTAAAATTGTCACCATACACACTAACCCGAGTTCCTTACTGTTGAGACCACCAAAGCCTAATACCAACTCATCAGCCTGCAAAAACAAATCGTCTACATGTTTCGCCCCACCGTAAAAAACGACCACTATGATTTCAGCCACGAAAAAGATGAAATTCTCATCGTTCATCACGACAAGCCGAAGACGCGAGTGGCGCCCACTGTGGCGACCCGTTGAGACCTCACCAAGTGCAACTGAAAGAATCGAATGGCGACCACCTTGGCAAACCCGTCTCGTTCTTGAGGACAAGAACGTTTTGAAGCAAGCGGGATTGATGTGTACCCACGTTCACCTCCATTTCTTGTTTCATGTTTCGCATTTCCGTAACATTTAGTTAGTGGGTTTAGTTTGTTGGTATATTCCCTTTTCTATTGCTTTTGTAAGCCTATAAAATGGCACCTATCATTTGAGTCAAGATAATGAATGAAAAATATTAAAAAGAGAGTTATCTCAAGCCTTGCTTCTTTCTAATTTCTTTTGAGTTTGACCCACTCACAGGTTATTTATCTCAAATCCGATTGGTTCGTATCAAATGAGTCGCCGGTGACCTTGTGTGAAAAAAAAGAAGAAGAATACTTGGTCTGAGTGGAAGTGGAGGAGATGATGTCGTCGGAGTGGAGAGGCGAGTCAGCGGTGACCGCGTGGAAGTGGAGGAGATGATGTCGCCGTAGTGGAGAGGTGAGTCGCCGGTGGAAGTGGAGACTCCTTTCTGTCTCTCAAATCCACATCCAACCTTTTTTTATCTCTTTCTGTCTTGGTTACACGTATGGGAGGAGTCAAAATAGGGCTTACAGCAAACCATATCCAGTGTACAACTAATACAGTATAAGATTGCCCAACTATGTTACAAAATTAGCAAAAAAACAGTTTAAGCATAGAATCATGGTTGTAAAAATCTCGACTAGCTGCTGATTAATCCCCGATGACTCTAGTCGCCGATTAATCAAATTAATCCTAATTAATCCCCATTAATTCCGATTAATCTCGGTTATTCGCTAGTCCCCCGCCACCCGACTAGCGACTAGTGATTACTTCAACACTGCATAGAGTACAACCACCTATTAATAGATAATTCGTGATTTCTGGGGTTAGTCAAAGTAGTGTTAATCTATAATCTAAAAAAGGAATGGTTACTTTTACAATTATGACGTTGTAAAGTAAACTATATTATTATTATTATTATTATTATTATTATTATTATTATTATTATTATTACCATTTCTACTGGGTGTGGTAATGACCTTTATGATCACCATGATCCTCTACGTCAACGCTATGTCACCCACTTCTGTACACCATCCAAAACCACCACCCAGGGGCGTGTAGTCATGACCCAAACTACTATCTTCTTATTTATTTTAATTTATTTTTGTTTAAAGAAAAAGGAAAAGAAATATTAGAAAACGAAAAAGAGGACCATGGTTGCAATGGTTTAATCCATGCGAACCATCGTATATCAGACAAAAAGATGGTGTAGTCTTTCATTCATCTTCCTATGTAATTAATCATGTCATAACTATAACCAACACACCCTTCAACCTTATCATATCATAGATTTCATTTACTTGATATCTGTTGTACTTTTCCTTTTTTATTACGAATTTTGATTTTCGAAATAATTTCCTCATCTACATACATCATTTATGGGCATTTTAAAATTTAAATAAGTAACTTTTGTTTATACCTTTTTTTGTATTTGAGTCCTTCATATTTCGTTTAATTGTCATTTTTATCCTTGAGTTTGGCAATTATTGCGACTTCTGTCTCTCCAAATTTGACTCTCAGAGATGAAAATGGCAATATTTTAACCTTTTTAGATGAAAATGACACCTCTGGAACGAAATTCGTAAAAGCGGTCAAACCTCAGGGACAAAAAACTTAACCGATTAACTGAAAACTGGTTGCTTAATAAAATAGATTAACCAATGATTTCGATTTCGGTTGAGGCTAATAACCGGACCAAAGTGAACCGTGTACACCCCGAACAGTGTTTATGTTCTCCACTGCATCACACAGACACCTTTATAAACGAAAAAGTATATTGAACATAATTTCATAATGGAATTTATTTATTCGAAACAAGTTGTCTGTAATTATATTCTATTTGTTTAGCTGATTAAGAGAAGTACAATAGAATCATCCTACTCAAAATAACTCAGCTTAAACACTGAGTCGTTATTTAATAGAATCACCGGCCGTTACGTTTTTAGTAGGATTGGTTTTGAAATTCAAAAGGGGGTTGCGGCGCAGCATGTTGCCCGTTTAGCTGCCACTTGTTTGTAATTTGTTACTTTGGTATTTGAATATGATATAAAAATTACTGGTAAAAAAAAATTAATTATGAAATTTCAAAAACCAACAAACAAGAGAGTTTTGAGTGCCAATTATAACTAAAAGTACCCCACCTACTTAATTTCTACATATTGAGAGAAATCGATGATAAATTCAACTGACCTACCAATTTTGTCGGTATATATGGTAATCCATATGTCGATGTCCACGTAGTAACGAGCCCTTATCATGTAGAAACCAAAATGAACTAAATGACTATAAGTATATGGTCACAATTTGCCAATTAAGCACTAAATTGCAATCTTTCAACACAAACCATAGTCCTCTCATGGATCTTTTCAATATGCAAGATAATTACACACTTATTCTTGAAACTTTTGCCATAATTCATGAGTCCTTATTATGAAGAAAGTGAAATGAAATCAACCACTATAAATAGTTTGCTAACAGATTGTCAATTAAGCACCAATTTGCAATCTTTCAATACAAACAAACCAATAGCTGCCTCATGGATCTTTCCAATCTGCAAGATAATTACAAACTTATTCTTGAAACTTTTGCCATAATTCTGGTCCTCTACTGCTTATCATTCTTGTACAAAACCAATACTAATCCACCTGAAGCAAGTGGTGCGTGGCCTATAATAGGCCACTACAAAGTTTTTAGTGGTTCTGATCTTCCCCATGTACCCTTGTCATCCATGGCTGACCAATATGGGCCTATCTTTCACTTTTTCCTTTAATAAAGTATACAGATGGTACATACTGTTTACCAAAGTTTTGTATTTAGTCCCAGCTTTTTCAAAAGTATACAAATGGTTTCTATGGTTTGCATTTTGTAACGTATTTAGTCCCTATCTTTTTGAAAAAAGTACATGCATGGATGGTTCAAATGGTTTGCACTTTCTAACACATTTAGTCCCTAGTTTGGACATGTTAAAACCATTAGATTTGTTGGTTGGGGACTATATTCATTATAAAGTGCAAGCCACAGGACCATTTGTGTAGGTTTGAAAAACAGGGGACCAGATAAGAAATTTTGGTACCATCCGTGTACTTTACTCTTTTCGTTTTCTTTTTACGGCCATCCTACTAGACACCACCTACGCCATTACCTCCGTAACAGATTTCCCATCAAAACCTCACTGGCCTCATTACGTTCGTCCTCTATACGTGCTCTCTCAACACCCCTGCTAGATTTACAAAAATAGATTCGCACACTCTACCATCCACCTCCATAAATAATGACGTGTATTTCACCAAGTTATTCAACAAATCGTATCCTTACTCAACTTTGCATATTGTTTCCTCAACATAAGCTCTCCCTTAAACATCTCCTTCTGTCATCAATGGTCGTCCATCTCAACATCATTGCCATTGCTATGCATCTCTCATCATGTTATTTTTATGACTCTTTTTTTTCAAGTACGTGCACAAAAAGGGAGATTAGCCTACATGTGTTGGTTTCAGGTCCCACTCACAAAACACACTCAATTAAATGTATACGTATATGAATGATAAATGAAGGAAAAAATGAAAAGGGTTGTTCTATTCATTAAACAAAAAACCAATATATATCTATACAATACGTGAGAATAAAAAAGGATTATCCTAAAATTCCATCCTAAAGAACCGGTACTAGGAATGACCATTAACCACATCTTCACCCAACTTGCACCACCCCTAAACCTACACTTCCATCACTTTCGGTCAAACCATTTTACCAAGCTAATTAAATAAAACAAAATATAACACTTCAAACACCTAGTTTAAGATTCCATGCAACATCTGATGCACGTGACACTTTTATTCCGATGCATTCATTTCGACATGTTGAACACGAACTTAAACCCGCAACCCGCATGACCCGAATAACCCGTGAACTGAACCGATTAATCCAACATACATGAACGCCAAAGACGAGTAAAGATAGCCTATTGCCCTATTCCATGCTTCAAGAAGTCTTAAAAACTATAATACTATATTATTGATATTATCATTTGAGATGATCATTACTTATTTTATTTACTATTTGTAGTTGATTGCATTAAAGTGTCAAGCTATATACAGATGTTTAATTGGCTTGTTTATTATAGTTGTATTTAAAATAAACAACTTTCTATTAAAAATATGATCAAAACGTTAGGGTATTCATATATTACTTCAAGTTTAAGCATATTAAATCGTACGTACTTCTTAGAAAAATTATATAACATGATTAAATAATCTATAACTACTATCTTAACGTTTAAGCTTATTATTCTAAACATCTTTTTTAATCCAAACATTGGGTATGTTATGCAACGAAATATTTGCCTTGAGCCTTGAGGACGATCTAAAGGTGGTAGTGCTTTTGCTCGCACGTCAAAGTAGTTTGGGTGCTCTTTTGCGTGATGTGGTAAAAGAATTATATTTTCGAATTTCGACCTTCTTTTATGGCAAAAGAGTTATCCTTTTATGCAAAAGAGAGTTAATCGCATAAAGAGTAATTACACGAATGTCTATGTCTTTTGGGCCAAATTATGGATTTTATTCCTTTAGTAACAATAGCAGATTTAATCATTAACTATCTGCGCAGTAACATATTGTGTTACTTTTTTAAACATTGCATTTCAACTCATTTACCATTTTACTTTTGAGTAAACTCTCTTAGTTTATATGGTTTAACATAAATCTTTATTTCAGTCCAAAAGATTTTCCTTCAACATTTTTAGTTCAAATTTTCTTAGCAATTATAATCTAGTCTACAAACCCCATAATTTATCTTGTTAAATTTGTATAAAAAAAAAACTACAATACTCCTGTTAGTAAAATATAAAAACCAAAAGTATAACTCACTAGTTAAAAATCTCTCTCTCACACACACATTAAAACTTTGAATAATCGTTGATCAACATCGCCAACGGTGACTACCGACGGAAAGCACCATCTTCGTTGCCGCTCCCCATCTTCATCTTCACCATATGGTTTTCTTGGTGAAATCACCCATCTCGTTTGAAATCTCATTTTTCTAGCAACACCTACAACCACAATCGCAAACTAAATAATTCAATCAGAAAGAAGGCTTAAACTCGTCACTATTGATCTCCAAACCTTTAGATCTGCTTAGGAAAAAGACCATTGGCGGCGATTTGGAGAAGAAACTTCAGTCAATATATCTCCCATGTGATCTTCGATCTACATTTGGCCCTTTATATTCACTATTACTTGGTAACAATAGAGACCAACGCAACACCATGTTGATTGTAAAAAATGGTTTGTCGCATACACCAACAACACCACGTTGTTGCATGATGTCGCTTATTGATCAACTATCGGCAATCCCTCCCCTAATCAGAGTACATTGTGGGGATTGTTTGTTCAAGTGTAGTGATGAGAGAGATGGTTGAGTGTTATCTATTTATGAATAGAATGTTTCTAATGATTAAATGGGGATTTTTGATGGAAGGTGGCCGAGGGTTCGTTTTCACTAGGATAAAGAATAGTTTTAATATAACCGGGTTTGGTATTTTATATATTATTTTTTGTATTTTTTCTATATACAATGGTATTTTGGATTTTAAAAAACTTAATAAAGAATTAGATGGAGTGAGCGGACTAGAGTGTAATTGATACGAATATCAAACATTTATACTAAAAAAAGAAAAAAAATCTTTTGAACTTAATAGAATAATGGTTTACTCTCTACTTTTTAAAATTACATTTTTACCCATATTTATTTTCAATGGTATAGATCAAATACTTTACTAGTGTAAATACACAAATCTTACACGATTCTTTTTTTAGATTCAGATACAAAAATACATATTTAACAAGATGAGAAAAAATCTCTCCTTTACGTTTCACCTTTAGTATGTTAAAGCTCATTCTTATGATAATCTTAACCCTATTTTCCAATACTATTGTTATTTTTTATATATTTCATTATTGTTATAATAATTTTGATAATAATTATTCATATACAATGGTTATGATAAGAGATCATGTACAAGAGATAATTTTTGTATGAAGTGTAAGAGACAAGCTCAACTATTGATCTTTCAAGATGAATGGCTCAAAAATAGGCAGTGGCATTTTCGTAAATTTAAGGTTAAAACAATTGAAGAAACAAATAGAGAAATGGTTCTAGTCCTTTCTCACTTGAACTATTTCCCCCCTTTATTTTCAAACGGCTAAACCTTTTTAATACGTTAATATTTTTTTTAAATTACACCGTATGAACGAGCATTTCATTCTCTTTAATTCGAGTAGCTTATTGGTATAGTTTTCGTAAAAAAAAATTAATGATTTGAATACTCATTACGTGATTTTATTATAGAATGTGAAACCACGCTAAGTGGTTACGTAATTACATAACAATAGTTGAATCTGTATTATTAAGTGACTACGTGATTTTAAATACCCATTTCGTGAGTACGTGATTTCATTATAGTATTTTATGTCAAACACACTACATACACCTTGTAAAAACCCGTCTTGTAAAAATTCGACACGTGTCCAACTAATCCTCGTATGCCACGTGCTAAAACGAGTGGTACCAAATGCATCGTTATGTTATTTTATAACCTCTGAACGACAAAAAATTATAGTTAAGGGACTAAAAGCGTCAACATGATCAAATTAAGCCTCTGACTGACCTTATAACGAACCGAGAGTCGTATAATATTATTCATACTCTTATGTGTGCCTATTATATGCCAATGAAGGCTCCACACACTAATTATAACGTTTCACGCAAGTTTGGAAGTCCAGGGACTATTCCTGACAAATTACGGAAACTTGTCGATTATCGTATTTTGATATACAGACCCAATATATGGATCCAAATATATTGCAGACAATAAAATATTATGTTTTATTGATAAGGATGCAAGGATGTCCATCGTTGAGAAATTTTGATCGTTTTTGTGTCCGTTTAAACGTTTTACGCGTTTTAGCGAAACGCGCAACCGTACAACCGAACGAACCGTGGGATATTTCCGGATATAATCCAAGTCACTTATGCCTTAAAACCTTTATCAAGCCTTGAAATCAGGTTAAAAGGGGTTACGGGTGACAAAACACGAAACAAGTCCAGTGGCCAAAACTGTCAAAAAGTGAAACTTGGTGGCTGAGCTGGGTCCTTATGGACCGTATAGGAAGACCCTTACGGTCCGAAACAGGTCTGTGGGCAAAAAAATGCTGATTCACCATGTTTGCTCACAACTCGACACCTATCTCGTTTTGCCACTCTTAACTAGGTTTTGACACCTCCCTAGCACTTGTAATGATCCTCTAACCCTTGATAACACCTGGAATGATCCTAGCAATCCTCAATCTTTATGAATATGTGATGAACATATGGGTTTTAGTTTGCATCTTTTAACTCCTTTTTCCAATAATCAATTCTGGAGGTTCCTGATCACTTAGGAGTTTTCTTCTGAGTTTATTCAGTTCATAGGATCATTTGTAAGTGCTCTTTTCATAGTTTGTTCTTTGGTTTAGATTTTCATAGCCAAAAGTCAAGTGTTTTCGATAAACGCTTTGACTTTCAATTAAAACTATTATGGTCCAGCCATGGATCAATCCGAATGTGGCTATGTGATCGTAAATAGGTAGGTGTTAATCCCTCAAAAGGGCACCTCCTAATTACCACGTTTGCTAGATCAATTGACAAGTCAAAAATATATATTTTTAAAAGTCAACAGGTCAGATTTTAGAAATATTCATCAACTGAGTTTAAAGGCTTTCTAAAAATGTTTTAACACATAAACAACTTGGTAATAAATATTAGAACATGTGTAAACAAGTTCGGCTCGTCAATTTCAGTTTTAGGATCGATTCGCAACCGAAAGTGGCGAAGTTTGACTTCTGCGTTGACTTTCGATTATGAATCGAATTAGATTAGTATGCTACTGATTTAAGGTCTCGTTATGATCATATTATGATGTAGCATAACCCTCTGAGGTTATATTACATTATAATAATAGTTATCCGAGTTTTATGCGATTTTCTGCAAATATGCCATACTTTGACTATTTCGCTATTTTATTTAAAAATAAGGTTTTAAAAGCCAACAACTTGCAAATGATTTAGTTACTGATATGTTAACATGTTTAACATATTTTGATGTTACAAATCTAACCATAAACTGAGTTTTCGTAATATATCGTAAATAAAGCTTTAAAGTGACCGTAAAGCCCTTTCGGCGCGTAGAACGGTTTTAATCATAAATTTTCATACCAAACTTATTTCATACTGATGTAATATCAAAATTAGGATATTTTGGGATATCAATTCAGTTTATAAGCTGAGTTTATGCACAAGTTCTCGTATTACGCTCTTAAATGACGATAATGCCCTTACGACACTTAAAATGGTTTTTAATCATGATTTTTCATATGAAACCTTTTTCTACTGATATGTTATACTAAATAATATATTTTAATTATTTAAACCTGGTCATAACATCAGTTTTCACAAAATATCGTGAATATCGTCATTTAACGACTCTTACGCCTTTTCGGCGCATAGTATGGTTTTAAACCATATTTACCAACCAAGACTTGTTACCTACTGATTTTATAATTCATTTAAATTATTTCCACAGTAGGTCATAATATAAACTCAGAATCCCAAATAAGCTTTCGAAACTATGTGTGAACTTACCAAAATGCCCCTACGGTGCATCGTTTGGTCTTAAACTATAAAACACACATATATTCGCTAGCCTACTGATATTATATCATAAATAAAATATTTTCACAGAATTTTTATGGTCATAACATCAGATTATACGCAAGTTCCTTTTATACGTCGCTAAATGACCAAAATGCCCTTATGAGGCATAATTTGATTTTAAAACCTTAACGAGTATACAAGTTGATATCCTACTGATATTATAACTTGTTTAAAGTATATTGGCATGGAACTCGTTCATGACTCATCCGGTTACCCGGTATCGCTTATCTGCGTACGGTTAAGCCTGCGAGTCTAATTTACGTAATTTAACCGAAACGGGTTTAACATTGTCATTTTCATTTCAAAATCCAGAATGTTATATGTTTACCCATATTATACAAGTCATTGTACTTGTCTGGTTTAAACTACATTCTTTCCGGTCATCGCTTAATCAAGCGCGTCGTACCGTTTTTTGATACTTTAAGCTAGCCGGTCTAAGTCTATGACTTAAATAAGATCCACTAGCATTTTAATTGGTTATTTATACCATCATTCCAGACTAGGGCCTTCCGGTAAATTGTACATACGCTTAATTAATTGGATACGGCTGTGCTTATTATATTTCTTATATTAAAAGGACTTGCTAAGCTCAGGTAAATACTCTTAACCTATTTTCCTTATACGGGCTTGGGATACGGTAAAATATTTACCGCATGGTCGGGTATGGGATTCAAAGACCTATGTGTCGGGAAATTCAAATAACCCTTTTTGATTCGTATTGCTTGACTTAAACATTGGGGGTTAATACGACCGTGTCTTGGATATATTTGACTCATTTAATTGTAAGTGGTCACGACCTAAGCATGGGGTGTAGGCATACACCTGACAGATGCGAAACGGTTTAAATAAATGAAATATACCCAATATAGGTGTTCCTAATAAAGGAACGAATTATATATTTACAACCCAGTGTGGGTTTTCCTAATAAGGGAATAGGTGGTGTGTCGGTTAATCATGAACCAACATAGATTCCGGTCCCCGTATGTATGTCAAGTTATGTAAAACTGATAACATGAGATATAGTTTGTCCCAAGTTATTTATAAAACATATGTACCATTGTGTACATAAAAATGATTACGAAATGTTTTCAAAATGTGTCGGTTAAGTGTATTTACCAGTGAAAACTGACGTATTTTTAAAATAATTAAACTACAGGTACAAATACGTAAATAGGCTGGAAGCTGCTCAGTAGCAACATAAAGGATCTTGCAAATCCTTAGATGTGCCAAGTCTGTTAATTATCTTTTGGATATATTTTCGATCCGCCTGTGGATCTTCGTTACAAACCTTTGTTGTTATATTTTGAACTTTGAATATTTCGGTTTGTAATGATATTTTATCCCAAGACTTCCGTTGTGCTATTCTGAGTTGTTTGGTTATGATGATATCAACATACGTCACAATATTCCCCATCGGGCCCACCGGGTATACATGGAAATCGTGGTGTGACATAAACATAATTGTAATAACATTAGTTATAACAAATCATATTGAATGTGTAATCAAGTAATGGATTTATATTGATACTATAATCACGTAATGATTTATGTTGAATGTGTAATCACGTAATGGGTATTCAAAATCACGTAGTCGTGTGTTGGGTATTCAAAATCACGTAATGGACTAATGTGTATTCAAAATCTTGTAATTATTTTTAAGAAAACTATAGCAATTGGCTACGCGAATTAAATAGAATGAAATGATCGTTAATACGGTGTAATTTAAAAAAAATGTTAACGTATGATATAGTTATAGCCGTTTGAAAATCAATTAGGGAGTTGTTTCCTTAATAAATGACTAAATTACCCTTGTTCTCAATTACACTTGTCATCATATAGTTGTCCCGTATGCTTCCTATGATTTTCTTGTCTTGTATGAGATCCTTTCTCTTATTGTTATTGAATGGAATAAACTCCCAAGACCAACAATATTTGGAAAACGCGGATCACCTCACCAGTGACCTAAGATCTACTTGTTTGGCTAAAAGCATATATGCTTTAGACACGAATTTGACTTGTACTAGCATGATAAACACAAACCTGTAACTTTTAACTTAGATTTGTTTGTATTGAAAATTCATACCATACAACTTAGTAGGGGTGTTCACGGTTTGGCTTTAAACTGTGAAACCGTCCAAACCGGTTATCGCAGGGCGGAGATATGGTATAAGAACGGGTATCACGGGCTACGGCTCAACCCCGTATTCTCAGTATAATTTTTTTCTTCGGTTTTATATAAAGGATACATCTGAACAAATACGGGGATACCCCTAAAAAATAGGATACTTTAATTTATTAAAATTCCAAATTTTTATAAGCTCAAACCTTTTACAACACCAAACTTGTATGATAATTAGGCTTAAATGATAGAGCTAACCAAAATTATATATAGTATAAATGAAAGAGGTCCAATTGACGAACATAGCCCAAACCCCAAAGGCCAAAACAAAAAAAATATCCTTTTGTTTTGTGTATGGACGACAACGTCAGAAACAAAACGTCACATAATTGCTATCATACCAGACTCCCAGGGCCCCTTGTTGCTGCTGCTTTGTTGACGGGTAACTTTTTTTTTCTTTGGATACCCCTAAATTAATGGGATAGCTCCGCCCTTGGGTTATCGGTTTGGTTTAACAATCGGTTTTTCTATTTAACTTCAAGAAGGTCTGTCGGTTTCAATATTCCCAAATCGTAACGAATGGTTTGGTTCACGGTTTATACCAGAAACCAACCATATAAGAACATTCACAATTGATTCTCCATCCCCGTCTCTATAATTATACAAAAATCACTACTTTTTCTCTTTGTTTTTCAATTAAATAATATTTTTAATACTTTTATAAATATAATACTTTTTTAACTAAACAATATTTTTATACTTTTATAAATATATTTTTTCCATCTCCGTCTCTATATTGATGTATTTATCTTAGAAAATGTTTGATGTATTTATCTTAGAAAATGTAGAAATTGTTAAAAATGTATATAAATATAAGGCAAATTGGATTTAAATAATCTCAACTTGGTTTTTTGCCGATAATAATCCGAACTAGTTCGCTTTTGGCTGATATAGTCTGCGTTAAAAATAGCTTAACGGAGTTAAATTATTTTTCGAATTAAAAACTGACGTTTTAGGGTTTTTTATTAGAATGAAGATACGAGTTGATTGATGTAAAATTTACCTCCAAATATTTCCTCAAATGACGAAAATGATGCTTCAATTCGGGTGTTTAAACTTCCAATTAACAAAAATCAAGTTGTTTGTAGCATCCTTTCGATGTAAGTTTTACATAAATCGATTTGTATCCTCTTTCTGATCAAAATCCCTAAAAACATCTGTTTGCAATTTGGGAAAAAAAACTTAACTCCGTTACACTATTTTTAACGGTGGACTATTATCGGCCAAAAGTGAAACAGTTCAGATTATTATCGGCAAATAAGTAAATTGAGATTATTGTTAGCCAATTGAAAAAGTTATGATTATTTAAATCTAATTTGCCCAAATATATTTATGATAGATTTAGACTATATTATGTTTCTTAAGTAAAACAACATATGTTGCCTGCATTTCAATAGATAAATTACTTTAAATAAAAAATATTAAACTATATCAACTATGTACTGATAATAATAATAATAATAATAATAATAATAATAATAATAATAATAATAATAATAATAATAATAAATTATATTATCAATAATAAAAGCTATCAATAATGAACTATATCAATAATACAAAAATCTCACCATATCTTGGCTAATAAACTAATTATAAAAAATAGAAAAAAATTGTATTGCGTTATTGTGATGTCATCGTTCTCGATGCCAATGTTTACGACTAGTAAATTTCCCCGCATGATGCGGCGGGTCCAAATATAAAGTAACTTAGATTTATACCGTAAAGACCTGAATCGCCACTGTCAAAATGTAAATAAACTGAAGATGTAAAAAAATAAGCACGAAAACGTATTACATTTGACCCGACTTATATGCGAAAGAAATTCACATCGAGCACCAACTTGAACTTATACCGACGCGTAAAAAAAGTACAAAATGATTTTTCAAGTTAAAAACGGTACCACATGTTGCGGTAGCGCCGAAATGTAAAGAAGGCGGGAAAATGTAAAGTAACTTAGATTTATACCGTCAAGACCTGAATCGTCACTATCAAAATGTAAATAAATTGAAGATGTAAAAAAATAAGCACGAAAATGTATTACATTTGACTCGACTTATTTGCGAAAGAAATTCATGTCGAACACCAACTTGAACTTATACCGACGCGTAAAAAAAGTACAAAATGATTTTTCAAGTTAAAAATGGTACCGCATGTTGCAGTGGCGCCGAAATGTAAAGTAAGTCGAATTTGTACAATCTAACGGAAACATATTATATTTGACTCGACTTGTTTTAAAACAAAATTTATATCAAAACGTAGACCAACTGAAAACGTACATAAAAAAGCAGAAAAACATATTATATTTGTGCCAACCGATTTAAAAAAAAAACATAATCAGTTTGAATTTATACCGACACGTAAATAAAAATAAACACATAAAAATGATTATAAAATTTTTAGAAAGCGAAAGGATTGTAAGTAGCAATACTAAATGTTAAAGGATAAAGGTTTTAAAAAAACAAAAATATACTAAAAGAAAAAAAACAAATAAAGAAAACAAAAAATGGCCCATAGAAGTTAGTGTTTATGTAGAGTAACTCGAATTTATACCGTTTAATGAAAATGTATTATATTTTACCGACCTGTTTTCGAAGAAAGTTTACAATAAAATGTAGACCAAAATGAAAACATATGTAACAATAAGCAAAATATATATATATTATATTTGAGGTGACATATATTTAGGAAGAAACTTACCTCTTTTTAATTTAGAATGTTTTATTAAGTTAAAATGGTAAGATACGAAAACTTATCATATTTGGCATATCTGATTTCCCAAAAGAAAACTTACGTAGAGATGTAAATCAACTTTGATTTATACCGACATGCAAAAAAAATACGTATGTTCAACTCGATTACAAAGTGTTATAAAATTTAGGGGTTTTAAGAATCAATAGTAAATATATATAAAAAAAGAGAAAACCAAGAAAAAGGAAAAAAAGAAAAAAAAGAAAAGAGCAAAATCAAAAGAAGACAAAAGAAAAAAAGAACATTAACCTGGCTGCTAGTGTTGACGAGCCTTCTATTGTAGGTTTGTATAATATAATATAATATAATTCTATCTCCCCGACCCTATTCCTCTACCGATATAAGATCTTCATAATTCATACCACCTTTTTTTTATTAAGGTCACGTCACTAAGTATCTCTAAGGGTGTTTATGTATTGACATATTGTATCTCTGCATATTTATTTAATATAATATATAATATTTATTAATTAATTAATTAATTAATTAATTTTTTATTTACATTTACAAGATTGGTAATAGTTGTCTTCTCCAATCGGTGAAAATGGCGGTAGGCATTTTTTTTATCAAACAGTGTCAGGCAGCTGTCTGATACTTTTCTATTGGTCCAACAAATTTACATTTTTTTCTCAGTTTAAAATTATGATTTCGTTCTCAGTTTAGAATTAAGCTTTTGCCCTAACTGCAAAATAAAAAAATGCTTTAGCCCTCAGCTAAAAATTACGACTTTGCCCTTGGTTCAAAATTACGATTTTATCCCCTGTTTAAATTTACAGTTTTGCCCTAAGTTCAAAAATACAGTTTTGCCCCAACTTAAAACAAAATTACACTTTGGCTCTTAGCTAAAAATTACGACTTACCCTCAGTTCACAATTATGATTTTGCCCCCAGTTCAAAATAAAATTCTGGTTTCGCCCCCATCTTAAAATTACGATTTTGCCCACAGTTCAAAAATATGATTCTGCCCCCGTTCAAAAATTATAATTTTGTCCAAAGTTCACGATTACGTTTTTCCCCAGTTTAAAATAAATTTATGCTTTTGCCAAACCTCAAATTACAAATTTTCCACCAATTCAAAATTTTGATTTTACCCCAAGTTCAAAATAAATTTACGGTTTTATCCCCAACTTTATTTACGATTTTCCCTTAGTCTAAACACCAGATTGCTGCCTATCACTCCTCCATTGGTTAGGGTATATTACAATTTTACCCAAGTTTAAAATTATGAATTTGGCCTAAACAAAATAACGATTTTGCCCATGGTTAAAATTTACAGTATTGCCATCGCTTTAGCTTTTGGCAAATTACGATTTACCCCAGTAAAAAATTATAGTATTTCCGTCAGTTCAAAATTACAATATTACCATCATTTTAGTTTTTTTAGCAAAACTATATAAATGTTTTGTTTTAATTGGTTGACTCGATTTAACTTTTTTCCGTGTCAAGGAGCTGCCTAAAACTTGCTAATTAGTCCAAAAAAACTACACTTTTACCCCGAGCTCAAAATTACGGTCTTGACATCGTTTAGTTTTTTCTTAGAAAACTATAGTAAGTTTTTTAATTGGTGAGAATTATTCGACCTATCGCCCCGCAACGCGGGCGGAACATCAACTAGTTATATATAATTGGTAGTGGATATGAATGGTGTCATGAATAGTGATTAAGTTTGTTTAATAGTTGTTTTAGTTTTTTGTAGTATTTTATCTAATATTCATTTAAATTTTTATGAATAAATTCTTATGTATTTGTTTTTATTAGCAATTTTTATTTAGCATTCAATTTGATTTTATATGATAACTTACGTTCATTAACTTTAAAAAAAATCTAAATTTGCATCTTTGATTTTTTTATCATTCCAAGTTAAAAGAACCAAAAACAAGAATATTTATTTATTATATTTTTGCTTTAGATAAACTGACATCGTATCACTACTATATCGTAATGAACAATATCGATACCTGTATATGTACTCATTTATTTTTATTAGCAGTATTTTCTTTATATTTTTATTTTTTTAACACTACAATAGATTCTATTACACATATTATTATTTGCGTTCAATTGTACCGTTACCGTACCAAAAAGAACCAAAACCGACAATATTTAGTTATTATGTTTTTGTTTTAGATAAACTGACAACGTATCACTACTATATCGAACAATATCGGTACCTGTATATGTACTCATTTGTATTATTTATGTTTGGTAATGAATTTTGTGCCACACCCGTAGTCAACTGAACTGAAACCGAACAAACAATATCGGTATTGGTACCAGTACTTATTTTTAGTGTTTTTACTTTTGATAATCCGACGTATCCTACTGAACAACATTGTTACATGTATCTGTATTATTTTTACGATTTTCAGTTTCGATAATTTTCATTTATACAACTTTGTCTGCGATGATAAACGAATATCCTTACCAGTACTATGACGATCTGAACTGATCCATACCATTATACCATTTGTACAACATTGTTGACGGTACCGGTGTTCGATTTTCCCGTTTTCAATTGATGTTAAATATGTGTTGATTTCTATATCGAGTGCATGTATCGTACCAGTACTATAACGAACCTAACCGATACCGATCGAATGCCCGCGATAACGTAACGCCGCAACGCGCGAGGAAAAAACCTAGTGTATATACAAAGACCTTAGTCAGTAGAATCGGAGTAATAGTAAACTATTGGTTGGATTTTGGAAGGATAAAACATAGGTAAACTACACCTTCATCATAGAGGATAGAAGAACCGCTTCCAAAGAGAATCCCAATTCTAAAGTAAAATCCGAAAAAAAATCAAGTGGTATATGTATATATATAAGATTAAAATAGAAAATATGGTAAGAAACAAAACTAAATAAGTAGATAAAAATAAATATAATAATATTAAGTAGTAATAATAATAATAATAATAATAATAATAATAATAATAATAATAATAATAATAATAATAATAATAATGATGATGATGATGATGAGGACGACAACAAATGAGACCATAAAGGAGTTAACAATAAAATGTTGGCTACAAGTGTGGTTATGTGTGTTTATTATATCATTAAACATGGGTTAAAACATAAAACGCTTGTTTTTTTCCCCGAGACTTGTCTATTTTTATTGCTTTCGCTATGTTTTTTAACGGTTTACGGTTAGGATGTCGTTAACCGGGTTAGTAGTTAGTATGTTAGTATCATCAAATTAATAATAAATCCCCTTTGCCCGGACTTGAGCTCTTGACCTTTAAGATAAGTAAAGCTTCTCACCTTCTCATTACCAATAGATTAAAAGATCATTGCTAATTGCTTTCACTATATGTTAAGAATATGAGACTTGTCTATTTTTATTCTTTTCACTGTCTTAAAAAACTATTTTTTTTTATTCCATTTCCGTCTAAAATCAGCTTTTCATCCTTTTATATACTTTTGAAAGTTTGGAAGATAAAAAGATGTAACTAAATGTTTCTTGATTTATAGAAATTATTGTAAGATATGAAGCATTCATTTTCTTTTTGAAAACAAAGAAAGAGATTATGGGACCTTAACAATCTTTACAATTATCACGTGGAAAAGTTATATATATTTTTAACCGATTAAAATACCTTAATCAACGTCATTAGCATCTTCATCATAGATGTTGAATTTTTGCCTTTCCTTGTAGCTTTCCCATTGGATTTCGACTTCTGTGGTTAAAAAATTGAATCCCGTCATTATCTAGGCCATAGAAAATCTTATAAAGTATCGTTCTAGAGATTTTCTTGAAAATATTGTCTTTAACACAAATATATTTTTATAAATTAAGTTCCCTATATTGTATTGTTTATCGGATTCAGCCTAAGATCATTAATTAAAATAGTTATTGTAAGCTTGTATAATTTATGAAATCTTTGAAACCGGTAAGCATAACGTAACCGTACCCTCTCCTATAGTCACGCTATATATTGATAATAATATATTTTATATTTCTCTCTTTAAACCTCATTATCAAACTTTAACATATCAAATATATGATTTTTTATGACTCTTTACTTTATAACAATTTTGATCTTTTAATCTTTGTTAATCTTTAGTAACCCAATCGATATCGTTTTGGCAAGTTAATCGGAAACACTACAAGGTGGACGTGATCCAAATTCTACATCGTTTTGCACTTCCTTAGTGGTAATTAGTTTCCCGGATTAAAATAGTGTTGCTAACTGTGTCGGTTTGATGGATTGACGAGTTATAAGCGGGTTGTTAGGTTGCAGAGTCGTCCCCCTAAATGTTATAAAAACTTTGAGGCTCTAGGCAAGATTAAAAAAAACTGAACCACCACCCTATTATATAAAATTATCAATCATATATAAATAAAACAATAATAGAAAGATACTTTTTTAAAAAGTAAAGAAAACAAAACTAGGGTAGCATAATGACTGAACTTACTTACTTACTGAATCATATATTTAATCTAGAATTTCAAATATTTAAAACTTGTTGGACCATTAGTTTGAGTTTAAAATTTGTAACTTTTAAAATTGTTTAAGATTCGAGTACTAGAACTGATTGGGCCAAGTTAAAAGTGTGTGTATATATATGGGGTGGGTTGTTATAGATAGGGTGTTTTATGTGAGAAGTTGTTGGGATTGACTCCTACAAAAGAACGGATGATAAAATGCCAAAATAGGTCTGGTCTAAATGATCCAAAATAAACAGTGTTTTGGTTCACAACTTCCCTCAATGACAAGACACCTAACATCTGATAGACCTAGCATCTTCTTAGTGCTAAGCTCAGCTGGTTGTAAAGACTGTTGAAGACCAAACCTCTGCTTGAAGTCAAAAGTCTGCTGAAAGTCAAAGGTCTGATCACCCTTTGAACAACATATGATAAAGCTTCAACAGTGGTTAAGCTCATCAGTGTCACACCCCGACCCGCAGCGGAATATGTGATCGGGGCATCATTGGGTTATCATCAATGCTCATGACATTTATTATAACGTTTCATATTTATTATTACAATTTAAAGGGAAACATACAATCATAATTACATCATGTTCTACACATCATTCTAGACTTCATTATTTTCTTCTAAGGCATTTTCTATGTTTTCCTTGCTTCATCCTGTTCACCTGTATCATGTGTAAAAATGGTTTTTGGATCAACAAAAAGTTGGCGAGTGAATCCTATGAAAAACATTTAAACAAGTTTATTGAATTGATTATAAATAAAGTGCGTAACCACATATGAGTAAATATGGATGTAAACTTATTCACAAAACACTTAATATTAAATAATGCACAACATACAATAATAGATTGTTTTGAGGCACGCGTTGCTCAACTCGTCTCCCACGAGGAACTGATGGGCCTAATGAATGAGTTTTGAGGCACGCATTGTTCTACGAACTGATGAGCCTAATGAATAATTTGCATACAACTTGACAATATGAAATACATAACTACAAACAATATTTACATTCTAAGTTTAAGTCATAATATGGTATGGCACGAGTTTGAATAAACGAATTAGTTTTAGTGACACATGATACACACCAAAACGTGTAATTAAAAAGGGGAGTTGTAAGATTCACTCACAGTTAGTGCGTTCGGTTGATGATGTTGAATGCGCACGGAGTTGGATTTAACCACGAGTGAAACTAACCTAGATACTAACATAATGGTTCGGTAAATAAGCGGATTTTGTTAATCAATTTTTAGTAGGATTATTGGATATATTTTTGTGAGTTTAAGGCTATTTTCTAATTTTAAAAACGTTATTTTTAAGTATTTTTAATTGATTTATAAATAAAATAAATAAATAAAAATAAAAAATGTTAACTTTTTGACCGTTGACTTGTTGACCGTTGACCGTTGACCGGTTCGGTCGTTTGTATGTGTGCACTGGGTGAGACTCGAACCCGTGACCTCTCGTACGCGTGCACGTAGCTCTACCAACTGAGCTACGTGTCTAACCCGAAATATTTCTGTTTTTAATTATATTTATATACTAATTAGATTAATCCGAAAATCATTTATTTAAAAACGATTTAATTGCATGACTCAGTGCTCGCCACAGGTCTCGAACCCGGGACCTGTGCTTTAGTTTGACACACAGTCCACCGCTGGACTGTGTGTCTAACTTGGTAAATATTCTGGTTATTATTATATTTAACATCTTACTGAGTTAACCCGGTCCAGTTTAATAAAAAAAGGCATTTTATTACAGCGAATGTGTGTGACCAGGATCGAACTCGAGACGTTATGCATATTGTTTGCACACAGTCCACCGCTGGACTGTGTGTCTAACCCGTTCATAATATCGATTTTAATTAATCTTATAACATACCCAACTTCATCTTCTTCGTTCAAAACACAAACATCGATTAACTGACTGTTATTTGTTAAATTAACTTAACGAACATTATGAGCCATCGAAATGTAAGGAACAGAAAAAGGTTTGAGGATTGATTGTACCGAACTGTTCGTCTTTCTTCAGAAGTCCGGCAAGATCGTCGGCTCTGTTTTGGTGAGTTTCGGCTGATAGGATTAGTCAACAATTTGGAGGGATTAGATGTGAAATGGAACCACTGGGTAACGATTATCAGTAAGTTGAAATGATCATACCGGTTAACAGCAGGTTTCTGAAATTTCAGAAGTTTTTCGGCGAAAACAGATAATCCGGCAACGTCGTCTGGAAAGGATTCTGGGTAGGGGATTGATATTAGAATTTTGCCCAATAATGGAATGAAACAGAAAAATCGAAGTAATTACCGTGTAGATGGAAGTCTCGGTTTTCCGGCGACTTGCAGATATTTTCCGGCGAGTGAAATTACGTCGAGAATTTGTGTGGTTGTGAGCGAAAAGGGTATCAGAAGCTTGTGGGTGTATTTATAGGGAAGAACATCGATGAATTTAGTCCGATTACCGACTTGATTCGTCGGTCAATAATTTCTCCGGCGGTTATGACGGATGTCGCGGACTGGACATCGGTTATAACTAATGTAATAGTTATTATACGCGTTAAGTCACAAGAAACCGACGGTGTAGGGCGAAATCGTCGGGATTTCCGACGACTGCGAATTGGGCGCGACTTGGACTGGATTTGATTTCTGAGTTTCATTATTTGAATTAATTGTTTCGATATGTTATCAAATAACCAAAGTGGCGGAGTGGTTGGAGGGATGTGTGTTAAGGCTTTGTTGACCCTGTTGACTCGGCTGACCCGGGTTCGAATCCCGGCAGCCTTGTTTTATTTTTAAATCACTATTTTTAATGCTTTTTCAAATATAACTTTTATATTCTAATATACTTATTAATTATGTATCGTTTAAAAATAATTTGAGCATTAAATACGCAACGAAATTTTTAACTGGTTGTTCGATTAATAAACGAAGCGGGTTTGGTAAATCCGGTTTTTGACGGATGTTACAGTATCCCCTACTTTTTAGAAATTTCATCCCGAAATTTAAGTAGTGACATATTTGTCTAAAAATGATGGTGTTTAGTTTGACAGTTTCATACTTAGAAAGGGGTAAGAGTTTAAATTTTGTTTGAGGCGGTAACGTTCCTTGTAAGGGTTAAGTACCCTGCTACAGGAATCGCTTTTGTTGCCTACGGTAAAAATATTGATAAGCAGAGTTGATTCACTGAGTATGATTTCATGCAATAGTTTTGATATGTTTGGAAAGATAAGGTTATATCCTAAAACAAAACTTCTAATACTACAACCTATATGGAACTTCTCATAACCTCCTGACAATGCCTCTGATCCTTTGGCAAGAATACTTATATATAGGAAGTACCAGCGGCGTATCCACCATATTCTTGTCAAATTTTCATTGGTTTTATCAGTAAGTCATGATTGGTTCTATGATACGACTCTAAACATAACAAACACAACAACCAATGTCTGAGTCCTAATTCTGATAGTATACATGTTTGATTGGTGACATAATCCAATTTCTTTAAATGATGAGATGATATAAATGCTAGATCAGGGAGTATAAAAACACACTTTAACCAAGAAATTACTAAATCCTACATGGAACTTCTCATAACCGCCTGACAATGCCTCTGATCCTTTGGCAAGAATACTTATATATAGGAAGTACCAGCGGCGTATCCACCATATTCTCGTCAAATTTTCATTGGTTTTATCAGTAAGTTATGATTAGTCCTATGTGACTCTAAAACATAAACAAACACAACAACCAAAGCTTGAGTCTTAATTATGATAGTATACATGTTTGAATGATGACAGTACCTCTCTCGTTTGTTATGATGGAGAGGTTAGTCTATGTAGAAATGGAATACAATCCAATTTCTTTAATGATGAGATGATATGAATGTTAAATCAGTGAATGTAACACAAATTTCAACCAAGACAATACTAAATCCTACATGGAACTTCTCATAACCGCCTGACAATGCCTCTGATCCTTTGGCAAGAATACTTATATATAGGAAGTACCAGCGGCGTATCCACCATATTCTCGTCAAATTTTCATTGGTTTTATCAGTAAGTTATGATTAGTCCTATGTGACTCTAAAACATAAACAAACACAACAACCAAAGCTTGAGTCTTAATTTGATAGTATACATGTTTGAATGGTGACAGTACCTCTCTCGTTTGTTATGATGGAGAGGTTAGTCCTTGTGGAAGTGAGATATAGCTCAACTTCTTTAAATGATGAACTTTGAAATATGTTGAGATGTATGATGATGTAAATACTAAATCAGTGAGTATAAAACAAACTTTGACCAAGACATTACTAAATCCTACATGGAACTTCTCATAACCGCCTAACAATGCCTCTGATCCTTTGGCAAGAATACTTATATATAGGAAGTACCAGCGGCGTATCCACCATATTCTCGTCAAATTTTCATTGGTTTTATCAGTAAGTTATGATTAATACTATGTGACTCTAAAACATAAACAAACACAGCAACCAAAGCTTGAGTCTTAATTCTGATAGTATACATGTTTGAATGATGACAGTACCTCTCTCGTTTGTTATGATGGAGAGGTTAGTCCTTGTGGAAGTGAGATATAACTCAACTTCTTTAAATGATGAACTTTGAAATACGTTGAGATGTATGATGATGTAAATACTAAATCAGTGAGTATAAAACAAACTTTGACCAAGACATTACTAAATCCTACATGGAACTTCTCATAACCGCCTGACAATGCCTTTGATCCTTTGTCAAGAATACTTATATATAGGAAGTACCAGCGGCGTATCCACCATATTCTTGTCAAATTTTCATTGGCTTTATCCGCAAGTTATGATTAGTTCTATGTGACTCTAATACATAAATAAACACAATCAACCATAGCTTGAGTCCTATTTCTGATAGCATACATGTTTCAATGATGACAGTACCTCTCTCGCTTGTTATGATGGAGAGGTTAGTCTATGTAGAAATGGAACACAATCCAATTTCTTTAAATGATGAGATGCTATAATTGCTAAATCAGTGAGTACAAAACAAACTTCAATCAAGACAATACTAAATTCTACATGGAACTTCTCATAACCGCCAGATAATGCCTCTGATCCTTTGGCAAGAATACTTATATATAGGAAGTACCAGCGGCGTATCCACCATATTCTTGTCAAATTTTCATTGGCTTTATCCGTAAGTTATGATTGGTTCTTTGTGACTCTAAAACATAAACAAACACAATCAACCAAAGCTTGAGATAACATAAAGAAAAACATAAAACTAAGCGGTTGGAGTTGAATCTTGATTTTCGGTGAAGGGGACTAGTTGGGTGGTTTCGTTTGGGCCGTCATTATCTTCAACAGGATTGGCGTTGATGTTGAAAACTCTTCCTCTTGCTGGTGGCCTAGTGATTAGGTTTCCTTGATTTGCTTGGTTAACTGGGTTTGCTTGAGCTTGGGCGTTTATGATGTTAACCAATCGAGGGCACGTGTTTCTAAAATGGGTAGGGTCACCACAATTGAAACAAGTTCGAACATATGGGAACATGGGGTATTGGGGTTGTTGGTAGGTTTGGATCATGTTTTGAGTAGGGGGAGAGATTTGGTTTTGAGAGGTGCGGCAAACCTTGCTCAAATGACCATAGCGTCCACAATTCGCACATAGTCGACAAGGTAAGGTAGATGGATGGTGATAAAAACAGGTGTTACATCGAGGGTGAGGTCCAAGGTATGGTTTCTTATTTGGGTAAGTTGAGTTGGGTGCTATTTGCGTGATTGGGATAGCTTGGATGGGTATGGCTTGTGAAATTGGTTGATTACGTTGGGTGACAGCGAAAAGTTGCCCATCTCGTTTTCTCTTAAAAATGGGTTGAGAAGGGAATACGGTTTGGGTGGAGTTTGAAGTTTCAGTTGATGCTTTATCCTTCTTCTTCTCCTCCTTGAAGTCTTTATTCCGGATGCGGTTCTCGGTGAGCTCTGTGGCTAACTCCATTGCTGCTTCCAAAGTTGCAAGCGTGGTACTTATTACAGAGTCCTGAATCTTTGACGGAAGACCTCGAATGTAGTGCTCGATCAAACGGTAAAGAGGAGTAACAAGTTGGGAACCATTTGATTTAACTCGAGGAATCTCATGTTGTAGGTAGTTTGGTCGCCTTCCTTTTGTTTCAATGAATAGAACTCATCCTCTAATTTCTTGATTTCGCTCCTTGAGCAAAACCGTCTTGTCATGATTTCTTTCAACTCTTCCCAAGTCAAAGTCATAGCATCTTCAACACCCCGTTTGGCCTTCTCTGTATTCCACCAAGTAAGTGCTATTCCAAATAAACGACTAGTAGCATATCACACTTTGCGATCATCGGGGCAATCGCAATTTAGAAAAATGTTCTCCAATTCTTCAAACCAATGGAGGAGAGCGGTGACACCTTCAGTCCCTTCGTATTTTGGAGGGTCACATGATTTGAAATGCTTGTAGGTGCATTTGGTGGTATTTGGGGAAGGGTTGATATCATTTTGATCTTCTTGGTTGACGGGATTAGCGGTAAGGGCTTGTTGGACTTGAATTACAATGTTGGGTATTACGGCAGCCATTTGTTGAGCGACTAGGGCAGCCATGCGCTCGCGGGCTTTTCCTGCTCTCATCTTCCTACGAGCGAGGCTAGAAGACATCTACAAGGAATACATATCAAGAGTATGAGTTGGATGTTTTTGGGATCATGGGTCGTATTTAGGAATGAACATTTATAAAATATAAAATAATAAATCTACTACATCCATAGGATGTCTTGGGCTTTGCTCGTAATTGGGCCTTGCATGCCGCCATACTTCACCTTCGTAATCATGTGGGCCCCCATGACTACCGGGTTTTTCATATGATTCACATGTGTTAGCCTGGTTACGTACACTAAAACCCGGAGAAAATCGAGAAATATGTATGTAACGTATGATATTTGGAATGTATCCAGGTGTGGACACGGTGACACCTCAAAGTGGGGTTAGTTCGAACGACGTTTGGTGTGGTATGCTTTGGCCTAATAGGTCCTTCGTACTCTCATCGTTTGTCCCCAGGTAGGCAAACTGGTCCGTTATATTGGATTTATACGAATGCCAACCTAGACAGGACGTTCCGACTACCGGTACTTGTACCCTTACAGTTACTACATGCCCGTCGCAGAACTCACTTTGATGAGATTTGAAAAATGAAAAATGCGACAAAATCTTTGAATAACGAAAGTATGAAGATGATTTGAATATGTGAACATTGAAATATGTATGATGAATGTGTATGTAAGTATGTATGTTTGACTGTAAGTATAATTCACTAAGTATCACAAAATGTAATATTGGAAATGTTTGCATGCATTTGTGTATGTAATAAATATGAAACAAATAAATATCATAAGTTTGCATGTAACCACATAAACAATTAAAATCTAGTCAACTATAGTATAGGCTCTAAGGGTCTAATAACCTATCCTATATCCCTATAGTCATGGCTCTGATACCAATCAGTTACACCCCGACCCGCAGCAGAAAAGGTGATCGGGGCATGATTGGGTTATCATCAAAGCTCATGACATTTATTATAACGTTTCATATTTATTATTACAATTTAAAGGGAAACATACAATCATAATTACATCATGTTCTACACATCATTCTAGACTTCATTACTTTATTCTAAGGCATTTTCTATGTTTTCCTTGCTTCATCCTGTTCACCTGTATCATGTGTAAAAATGGTTTTTGGATCAACAAAAAGTTGACGAGTGAATCCTATGAAAAACATTTAAACAAGTTTATTGAATTGATTATAAATAAAGTGCGTAACCACATATGAGTAAATATGGATGTAAACTTATTCACAAAACACTTAATATTAAATAATGCACAACATACAATAATAGATTGTTTTGAGGCACGCGTTGCTCAACTCGTCTCCCACGATGAACTGATGGGCCTAATGAATGAGTTTTGAGGCACGCGTTGTTCTACGAACTGATGGGCCTAATGAATAATTTGCATACAATTTGACAATATGAAATACATAACTGCAAACAATATTTACATTCTACGTTTAAGTCATAATATGGTATGGCACGAGTTTGAATAAACGAATTAGTTTTAGTGACACATGATACACCCCAAAACGTGTAATTAAAAAGGGGAGTTGTAAGATTCACTCACAGTGGGTGCGTTCGTTTGATGATGTTGAATGCGCACGGAGTTGGATTTAACCACGAGTGAAACTAACCTAGATAATAACATAATGGTTCGGTAAATAAGCGGATTTTGTTAATCAATTTTTAGTAGGATTATTGGATATATTTTTGTGAGTTTAAGGCTATTTTCTAATTTTAAAAACGTTATTTTTAAGTATTTTTAATTGATTTATAAATAAAATAAATAAATAAAAATAAAAAAATGTTAACTTTTTGACCGTTGACTTGTTGACCGTTGACCGGTTCGGTCGTTTGTATGTGTGCACTGGGTGAGACTCGAACCCGTGACCTCTCGTACGCGTGCACGCAGCTCTACCAACTGAGCTACGTGTCTAACCCGAAATATTTCTGTTTTTAATTATATTTATATACTAATTAGATTAATCCGAAAATCATTTATTTAAAAACGATTTAATTGCATGACTCGGTGCTCGCCACAGGTCTCGAACCCGGGACCTGTGCTTTAGTTTGACACACAGTCCACCGCTGGACTGTGTGTCTAACTTGGTAAATATTCTGGTTATTATTATATTTAACATCTTACTGAGTTAACCCGGTTCAGTTTAATAAAAAAAGGCATTTTATTACAGCGAATGTGTGTGACCAGGATCGAACTCGAGACGTTATGCATATTGTTTGCACACAGTCCACCGCTGGACTGTGTGTCTAACCCGTTCATAATATCGATTTTAATTAATGTTATAACATACCTAACTTCATCTTCTTCGTTCAAAACACAAACATCGATTAACTAACTGTTATTTGTTAAATTAACTTAACGAACATTATGAGCCATCGAAATGTAAGGAACAGAAAAAGGTTTGAGGATTGATTGTACCGAACTGTTCGTCTTTCTTCAGAAGTCCGGCAAGATCGTCGGCTCTGTTTTGGTGAGCTTCGGCTGATAGGATTAGTCAACAATTTGGAGGGATTAGATGTGAAATGGAACCACTGGGTAACGATTATCAGTAAGTTGAAATGATCATACCGGTTAACAGCAGGTTTCTGAAATTTCAGAAGTTTTTCGGCGAAAACAGATAATCCGGCAACGTCGTCTGGAAAGGATTCTGGGTAGGGGATTGATATTAGAATTTTGCCCAATAATGGAATGAAACAGAAAAATCGAAGTAATTACCGTGTAGATGGAAGTCTCGGTTTTCCGGCGACTTTCAGATATTTTCCGGCGAGTGAAATTACGTCGAGAATTTGTGTGGTTGTGAGCGAAAAGGGTATCAGAAGCTTGTGGGTGTATTTATAGGGAAGAACATCGATGAATTTAGTCCGATTACCGACTTGATTCTTCGGTCAATAATTTCTCCGGCGGTTATGACGGATGTCGCGGACTGGACATCGGTTATAACTGATGTAATAGTTATTATACGCGTTAAGTCACAAGAAACCGACGGTGTAGGGCGAAATCGTCGGGATTTCCGACGACTGCGAATTGGGCGCGACTTGGACTGGATTTGATTTCTGAGTTTCATTATTTGAATTAATTGTTTCGATATGTTATCAAATAACCAAAGTGGCGGAGTGGTTGGAGGGATGTGTGTTAAGGCTTTGTTGACCCTGTTGACTCGGCTGACCTGGGTTCGAATCCCGGCAGCCTTGTTTTATTTTTAAATCACTATTTTTAATACTTTTTTCAAATATAACTTTTATATTCTAATATACTTATTAATTATGTATCGTTTAAAAATAATTTGAGCATTAAATACGCAACGAAATTTTTAACTGGTTGTTCGGTTAATAAACGAAGCGGGTTTTGTAAATCCGGTTTTTTACGGATGTTACAATCAGTGGTTAGCAACCTATTTGGATAACCATCAGTGTTTTGTAAATGTATCAGAGGATAGCATTAGCAGTGGTTAGAGGTTCTTAAGTTAGTTAGATGTCATTGTCTTTGTGATGTCAGCAAAGATGCTTCAGAGGTTAGAATATGTACTATAAATAGACAGTGCATGTACTGTTCTATTTAGCTCACACACACACTTATCTTGTACGATCTAATCTGTGTGAAGCTCGGGCTGAGGGGAGTTAGTGATTAATGCATGTATTTACTTGTAATCCTTTTCAATCTTTTGAGTAATGAAAACATTGTGTGATGAAAGCTAATCTCTCATTTGATTGTGTTACAAAGTTTTAAATCGTATTCCGCTGCAAGGTTTATATGTTTTATCTTAATTTATATCCAATTTGGTTAAACAACACAATCAGGTCAAACTCAAATCCTAACAATTGGTATCAGAGCCTGGTCAGTTAAATTCGATCTAACAATCGATTTGACGTAAAAAGATCAGCTCAATTTTTGTGATACTGTGTTGATCGTAACTGTTGAAAAACAGAGTAAGAGAAATCACGTTATATACGTTTTCGAGTATTTGTGTTAAAATATGTGATGATTCTATGATTGATGGTTGCTAAGAATTCATTTAATGTCTTTAAAAGACTAAGGTAAGCCTAAATCTTAGGAACAGGATCTATATGATGAACAAAAGTCATGAGAAAACTTTTAAAGATTATGGGTTGACGTTTTAGAAAACCGGATCAAAAGTAGTGTGAATTTTAGCATAAGCATTTTTGCAAAAATGTCTAAGGTTCTCAAAACATTACTGTAAATGATTCTGGATTGATTGTTCGTTCCTTAAAAACCTTCCAGTGAATGTTATTTGCCCATGGAAAGGTTAAAAGGGGAATTGAAGAAAAATCACAAAACTCTGAAAGAGTGTTTATCTCAAAACTTTTAATGTCAAAAGAAAAGAGTATAAACTTAAAACACCTGAGAGTTCACAGGCTAGTACTACAAAAGGAAAACCTAAGATTAAATTTTCGTCTCTGCTCAAACATCTGTTACCAAACACACTGAGTGCAACCACTGTTTACAGGTAAACTCAGGTAATTGATGTATGTCAAAGCTGAACATTGTTTTAAAGAAGGACTTAGGACATCAATCAGATTTAATTGATTCATTTATCAATAAATTTTTACTTATTTTTAGTAGTAAAGATTTCATGTATATATCAGGGCATGTATTATTCCTTTTTAGTATTTTTGTTCTCTGGAAAGTAATACATGTTGAGTTTTCACTTGTTTAGATAGTTAAAGCTCATATCCTACCAGGAAGTAAAACCTTTCTATTTATAGAGAGAAGGGAGTTACTCTTCCTTGATAATGGATCAAAAGAAATCTGATTAGTGATTCGAAGTTATCTCATATTATGCTTGTCTAGGTTAACCTTGCACATACTCACATTTTCACTACAAGAGAAGCAGATATTCAAAAACAACTGTCAAAGCCCATCCTCTGCTGGTTCAATAGTTGTTGATCAAAACAGCATCAAAATCATAGCCATCACATGATATCCAAACACTGATGACATCAGACATCATTTATGAGGGATTTCTATAAAAAGGGTTTGATTTCCTTTAACATGTCTAGTCTAAAGATCAGTTGGGAGATGTAGAAACCAAAAATTGGAATCATCTGTCCTTAAAACTTGATCCCTAAGTCTGGAATGCTAAACATGGATTAAAACAAGTTATCTAGTATTCCATGTGTAAATAGCAATAAAATGTTTTTAGACAATCAAAATCTATCCTTAAAATAGTTTAAAATTGATTTTTTTAATAAATCCTCAAAGTCTGTTCAAAGCACTGATAGCACAAAAGCACTGTTCGTTTAGAAAAATCTATCCACTGTCAAAAAGTGTATCCTCTGATAGTTGCAACCACTGTTCTTATCCACTGATCATATTTTCCAACGGTGGTTAGCCAAACAACTGTCTTCCATTTTCAAAACAGAGGTTACACGTGGACAGGTGTTATTCGACTGTTGTGGCATCAGATGCCACGTCATCATCACTTTTTCAGAAACCCTATAAAACCCTGTTCCATCCAGAACAGAGGTTTCACCAAAACTGTGCCGATTTAAAAAATCTCAAAACAGTTTGCACTCAAATCATGGCTCCCAAAACAAAATCAAAGGCAAAATCAAAGGCTAAATCTAAACCCGTATCATCGACATTCACGTTAATCATCAAAACTCCTCATAACTACACTACTATTCTGGAGGAAACCGAGTCAATATGAGATATCATTCAATGATTCGATTACTAAAAGAGTCCAGATCAAGGAGATGCTGACAGCAAAAGCCCCAATTTATGAAGGTTCACTCCGACAATTTTGGGCAAATGTTGAAGTTCACTCAACAGATGGTGTACCTTATGCAATAATCTCAAGAGTGGGAAAAACCTTGATGCAAATTACTCCACAATCGATCTCTCAAGTCCTTAAATTGAATGACATGTCATATCCTGTGACATTTCCTCTGGGTGAGATACAAGCAGAGTTTATTAGAAGAGGGTATGCTGGTAAACTCAAAGGTATGACTATATTCAAACCAAATTTCCCTGCTGAGATGAGATTTTTCTTTCATACTATTTTGACATATCTCTCAGCAAAAACTACTGGTTTTAATGAAATTCCATTGAACATGCAATATTTGGGATATGCTATTTTGACTGATTCAGATTTCAATTTTTCCCAAGTCTTGTTCGATGACATTGTTAATAACTACTATAATATTGCAAAAGAAAAGGCTTTTCTGATACATCCCAGGTTTTTAAGCATATATCTTCAAAATCAATTACCTGGGGATGATTCTAAAATTGGCCCAGTTAGCAAGGCAGGAGCTATGGGTCATGAAACTTTTACACGCATTTCTAATCAAGATAAAGTTTCAAAAACCCAAGTAGAGGTGGTTGAGGAAGATTTATCAGAACAACCTGCCCAAACTCAACCACCTGCTACTGAGCCCACTGCTCTTGGTGACCACAGCAGTACAACCATTGTTGTGCAACCCCCACCAAAAAGACCATTAAAAAATCCATCAAGCCCACCAAATCCATTAAAAAGGGTTTTCTTGAAGATGAGATCCCAGAAGTTAACCCAGTGACAACACAAAAGTCACAAGAAACCGCTGTTGCTACTTCCTCACAACAGCTGGAAAGATCTCCACCCAAAACTACAACTCCTCATGATTCCTCACAAAAGGAACATGTTGTAAGCACGGGGACACCACAACTTGAAACATTACCCTCACTTAAGAGTATGTTGAACTGTCCTTCTCCGAGGGCAAATTCTCTTTCCACATCACTTCCCACATCTCAAATTAAATCAACCCTGAAGTATCTGTTTGAGGTCATTGGAAATCGGACACAAAACAACCTCTCTCACCAACACATTACTGAGAATACATCCTCTACATTGGTTGTGTCTTATAAAATTTCATTGACTAACCCACAAACAGTTGAGGAGGTTAGACCACTTGAATTTCATGAAATTCTTGTTTGTAGTTCAAGAGGAGCAGCTACTACAGATGTTGAATCCACTAATTTACATCTGGACAGTAGTTTCATAAATAAGTCTCCCTTGAAGGCAATTTCTACTGAGGCTACCATAGCAACCACTGTTGGTGTTAAAACCACTATTGGAATTACTAAGGAAACCTCTGCTGTAGAAAGAAGTCCCCAGTACCAAGAAAAATGGGCATCTGTGTTTGAAACAAGGGTTGAAACCTCTGTTCATGATAACATAGATACAATTACCACTTCAGGTAGGAGTTCGGATGATCCTATTAAGTTAGGTGATGATCTAAAATATAAAGATTTGACGGAGAGAGTTACTAAAATGGAGACATTAGTGGCAGATATCAAAAATATGCTGCAACAGATGTTAGAAGCTTCAAAGTCTCAAAGTACTGCTCAATCCTCTGCACTTCAAACCGCTGATATAGTCAATCAAGTATATCCTTTGTTTCAACAACAACTCCAACTTGCTGATCACCAACATGAAATACGTGTAAAAATGCTTAAAGATTTGGTTGATGAAAGATATAGAGAAACTCAGGCAGACGTCAAGGGCATCAAAGAATTCCTTGCAAAGAAGTCTGGCACTTCCTCTGCACCTATCTTTGAAAAAGATGATGCCAAAAAGGGGGAGAAAACTGAGTCTGTGGATAATATTACAAAGCAAAATCCAGAACCTGAAAAAGAATCCTTGGTAACTTCTATTGAAACATCTGTCAAAGAAAAGAAAAAGGGAGTTGATGAAACCCTAGACATTCAAACAGATGATGAAGATACAGGAAAAAAGACTCTAAAAAGGTTTTTGACACTTCAAACAGAAAGAAATCACCACCACAAGAACCTAAAGAGCAAACCACTGCTGGTCTCAAAACCACTGCTGGTAATATATCTACTGCTGCACCTAACCCAACAACTCCATCTCACAAATCACCTGCTAAAAAGCAGAAAACAATACCACCACCTTCATTACCAACCTTCACTGCAACAGATGTTGTCACTACAAAAGGTACAACAGATGTTAGAACATCAGTGGTTGAGACAACAGTTCCTTCATCAGCTGTTAGCCAAGCCACTGTTATCATATCCTCTCAAATTCAAACCCCTGTAACACACATCTCCATAACAACTCATTCACTAAGTTCAGTCTATACAAGAAAAAGAAAATTTAAAGTGACTGATGATATACCCACATCTACACACTCATTCTAACCAATCCAGAGCCTCTCATCCCTCCATCATCACCAACATCAAACCCACTTACGCAATCACCTACTGGCCGTAATCCAACAAGACAAATACCTCAGGCAGTAAATTATCCTTTGGAAGTGCTTGCAGTTAAAGATGAAATGTTACAATTTTTCACAGAGGATAATCCATCCAAAAGAACATTTCCATCTCTTTTTGGATACAGAGCTCCAAGGAACATTGAGGAGTATCTGAAATTAAAAGTCAAACAAGCCAATAACATTGCAAAAAAAGAGAGTAAGGGGAAAGGTGAAACTTACTTGTCAAGTCGAATGCAGCATGCACTTAGTAAAGTTAAGAAATTGGAAGATTTTGCAAAAGACTTGAACAAGAAGAGGTCAACTCAATCACCTGATGCTGATATTCAAAAGAAACTAAGAAGAGGTTTCATAGAAATTATCATGAGAGACAAACCATATCCAGCTGAAGAGCATCAATTTGAAGAATTGCTTCTCAAAGCTCTTCAACAAGAAGCAAACAGGTGTGAAAAAATGAAGAATGATCCTTAGATAAGGAAGATTACACCAGACTGGAACAAGTTCAAGAAAACTAAGTCACATGCAGATCTTGCCTTAGATGAATAAATTCAAGCCTTTAATCAAAGGAAAGAGCATCAAATGGATAAAACACATGAAAAAAAGGAAGATGAAAACATGAAAGAATAAAAAATGGATGCTACTTCATCAAATTATCAGGATCCGCCTTCTATCACTGTTACATCCTTATCAAGCGGACCAATTTCACCAAACTCATCACAAATAAAACTTCTCCCAAGAAACCCATTGAACTCAAAAATACTAAAGTGGATGTCTGATAAACAGACCCATGTATTGACTTTGCTCAAGTCCAATGGGAAAGTTGATTATATAACAAGGAAGGATGCACTAGGCTTGGGTGTAGCTGACCTTTAGGATCTTTTGGAACTTCAACTGTGCAGGGATGAAGATGATGAAAATTCCCTGAATTTTGAATTACAGTTCAGAGGGAAAACCTGATGAGAGAATAAAGATCATGAATAAAGAGAGTTTTGGCATCATATGTTCTAGGGGGAGATTGTTGGGATTGACCCCTACAAAAGAACAGATGATAAAATGCCAAAACAGGTCTGGTCTAAATAATCCAAAATAAACAGTGTTTTGGTTCACAACTTCCCTCAATGACAAGGCACCTAACATCTGATAGACCTAACATCTGCTCAGTGCTAAGCTCAGCTGGTTGTAAAGACTGTTGAAGACCAAACCTCTGCTTGAAGTCAAAAGTCTGCTGAAAGTCAAAGGTCTGATCACCCTTTGAAGAACATATGATAAAGCTTCAACAGTGGTTAAGCTCATCAGTGGTTAGCAACCTATTTGAATAACCATCAGTGTTTTGTAAATGTATCAGAGGATAGCATTAGCAGTGGTTAGAGGTTGTTAGGTTAGTTAGATGTCATTGTCTTTGTGATGTCAGCAAAGATGCTTCAAGGTTAGGATCTGTACTATAAATAGACAGTGCATGTACTGTTCTATTTAGCTCACACACATACTTATGTTGTACGATCTAATCTGTGTGAAGCTCGGGCTGAGGGGGTGTTAGTGATTCATGCATGTAGTTACTTGTAATCTTTTTCAATCTTTTGAGTAATGAAAACATTGTGTGATGAAAGCTAATCTACATTTGATTGTGTTACAAAGTTTTAAATCGTATTCCGCTGCAAGTTTTATATGTTTTATCTTATTTTATATCCAATTTGTTTAAAACAACACAATCAGGTCAAACTCAGATCCTAACAGATGTGTAAGAGGAAATATATGGTGATGACATATGGCACTAATTAAAATTAAGTCTTTAGGGCATAATTGTAAATGCTTTAACAATTCAAATATGGTAATGCATTTGCAGTCCATACGAATCTCGAGAGAGAGAATCCCTTATTTCGGGGTTTGATAACCATTCGTATAATACATCATTCACAAACATCAGAACTAATTCATAACATGTGTTCTAATACATTTTTAGTTCAACTCACAGTGTTTTATAACAGGCGTTCAAGAAGATGTTCTTAGTATGATGTTTTAATCACGTATGGCGTTGCTAAAGGTTTCATAACATGATGGTTAAATAAAGTTTGACTCAATTCATGGTGTTTTATACTGTGTTAAAACACCATGACTTGAATAGCAATACAATCATTTTAGATGTTAAAAACATCACGTCTTGATTCATAATACAATGTGTCTTGATATTAAATAACCACGAATTGAATCTTAAAAAACCATGCATTGCATCTTAATACAGTCTTTCGGATGTTAGAACAACATGTGTAACACCCCAACCCGAATGGGTTGACGTGTCACAATAATGGTGGATCAGAACAAAAGTCATAATCCATTGATATTAAGGTTGGGGTTACATTTCAAAAGATAGTTCATAGCCTAAGGCCCAAAAATACATATTAGTTGTATAAAAGTGAAACGTCTTCGGTTATCATCCTAGGGTTTATTCTTCACTCTTCACCCCGCTCAAAGTAACATGTGAATCTGTGGTGAAATAAAATATAGGTTTGAGCCAAATGCCTAGTACGGAATTATAGGCTCAAATAGCAAATAAATAAACAACTAAAATGGTTTCACTATATCCCGTAATGTAAATTGATAAGAAGCAAAGCATAACATATAACTGAATTATACGGATGTACCCATAAGCTAAACAGAGTTAACATGCACAAAGTCTGTCACATGAGACAGTGTGGGTTGGCCTACCCCGACATCCATCTCCATAGTATTTATAAGATATATCCATACGCCCTTAGTCGCTATGTACCACACTTGTACAAAGGGCATCACGGGAGGAGCCAGAGAGCTTAGGGTAGCAGTTCTCAGATAATCAAAAATATATATAACACTAACATTAACAAATATCATAAGTATCAGAATATGCAATGATGAACACAATATAATCATAAACTTATCGCATGTTGCGTAACAATTTTAATTGGAGTAAGAAACGAACAGACGATAAATTGAATCGAGGCTCAAAGACGCTGTAATATTCAAGGATAATATATAAAATATAGACAAGGGTTTGTAGCAAACATATAACAAAAGGAGAGGGGTTAAGGATCCGTACCTTGTTTCTTGATTTGTTATCTTAAAAACATATACTTATAAAAACGTGTTCGTATAAACCTACATCGTCGTGTTCATATATTTCATAAGATTAAGTTCGTACATATAAAGTGTATATATATATATATATATATATATATATATATATATATTTGTTTGTTTGTTTAGTTCACGTCTAGTTTAGAACCTCAAATTTGCTTAAGTAATCATTTATATAAATTAGTTAACTTAGTTAATTAGTTTTAATTAATTGCAATTTTAAGATATTTAGAAGCCATATATATATATATATATATATATATATATATATATAAACACTTAGAGTCGTGTCAGTTTAAGTCTAGAGAGTCTGGTTAACATAATTAAATAGAGTCATGTGAGTTCAATTTTCGGACTTACTTTGCTTACTAGAGTCGATCGGTTCACTTAATGGTTAATAGTTTAGTTCAGCTTTAGAGAGTATAGGGTATTACTTAGTGTCTAGATTAGGTTAATTTAGATCGTTTTAATTAAACTACTTTTAGCACATCAGAGCACCATACGTAGTCAACCCTAGATCCGTACATTTAAAGATAGTTATATGGTTCATTATCGTAAGTCATTGTATGCCAGTGATGCAACTTCTATAGGGCGGGAGGGGCAGCCGCCCCCCGAACTTTTCGCTCAATAGTGAAGAGTATGTAGTTTTTGTATATAAATTTTTGGGCATATACGGTTTCGACCCCCGGTCTTATATGAATTTTTGGGTATATACATTTTCGACCTCTCGGTCGGAAATCTCAAGCTTCGCCACTAAATGTATGCCAGTTGAATTCTTACCTTGGTGGTTGCCTTAGTTTTTGATCTTCCTTCAAAAATCCCATCTGTTGTGTTCCTAGTTGTTTTTATACTAGGATTTATCACCGGTCGCGATGCGGCGGGGATCCATTCATATGTATCATACTTAATAAAACCCAAGTGTTTGTTATGTCAACGTTCCATAGTCACATTGCCGAGCCTATATCAAGGATGTACAAAACAAAGCTATACAAAATGTATCTCACTCAAATCTAACTGAATTATTGCGGCTGCTTCTTCGGGTTTCTGTTCAAGAAGTAATCTCTGCAAAAAGACGTACATGATGATTTAACTAAACACGTATGAAATAAAATATGATCCGAATAATTAATACCTTTTGAACATGAAAAAGCGCTACCATTTCCCACTATTCTAGCTACAGTATCGATTATCACTTGTCCGTCTTTGTACGAACAAACCTGAATTAAAAAACACAAAACATATATAGTGCAACAGACAGTTTTGTTGTAGTCATACTAATCAATTTATCCAAACATCAAAAAAGCTTGTTATTGATAGTGATGCACCCTTGACTGTAGTATTCTATCAGCAATCTCTAAATCAACCAAGAAACGCCTCAGCTTTGCCTCTACATCTGAATAGACTAGAATATCCAGCATTTGAGGCAGATCCATCATTCATGCTGCTGAAATGAACGTCGCAGCGGCTTCTGCGGAGCTTGAACGGAAACTCGATGGGGGCCGGACTCTAAAAATCCAAATCGGTGGGGGCGGGACTCTTAAAAATCCAATATTTTCAGCTTCAAAAAACATAATTTCGGAAATTTTCATTAAAATTAACACAACGCACGAAAAATCGGGGAGGGCCGGGGCACCCCCGGGCCTCCATTATCCTCCGCACATGTTGTGTGCTGCATATAACACTCTTGTATATAACACCATAAGTCGACAACTTATAAAGCAAAGTAGTCACAAATCATACACAACCACAACATACATGAAGGAAAAAGTTCCTTCAAATTATTATGAAACAATTTTTTTTTAAAGCATGCTTTCTGTCAACACACTCAACCTATAACCGATGTTTACTTCATGATATAATAAGAAAAAAAGCGCTAAAATTTTTTAGTCAGTATAATCATTTGAAATACTACCAATTTGGCGTTGAACCCTTTTACTTCTTAAACTATGCAATGCAGAACAGGGGAGAATGAAAGTCGAATTGTAACCATTATCCCTCTTCCTGTAGCTTCTTTAATCATATGAAATTATGGCTTCAAGTCTGCAACTGCTCATGATGGAAGCACCAGCTGCAAGAAAGAATAGAGAACAAATAAACCTTCAGTTTTTAATCCCAGCTGTGTATTCTTTAAATTAGTCAATACAATAGTACTTCGAAAAAAGTCATCACATGCATGCTTCCATATAATATCAACAAAGAGGAATCCAATATTTGATAAATTTATTATTTTTTATATATCTGTAATTCAATAATTTACTTACCAAATTAGCAATGCACCTTGGGAATCTTGCATGATTGCTGAAGCTACATGACGTTTCATCACAATAAAAAGTAAAAATGCTCCCAACAAAGCCATATTTAATTTTAGCATGCTTTCAATTTTAAAAGATGGTACACTTATATAATAATAATAATAATCTAAAAACACTTCAATGAAAAAAAGAGAGGTAAAAGAAGTTAACCTGTGTTCTTTGGAAAACACTTTACAACAGAGTTGTGGAATTCATTCGATATTGGTGTAAAAGGAAGTTGGTGCAGAACCTGCAAGTAGATCAATGAATCAAAAAGCTGAAATACTATGTGTACTGTCGATAAGAACCTCTTTGTAGACCAATTGCATAAGCATGAACACGTACTTTAGTTCGTTAAACTGAGCCTAAAAGACATGTAGAATTTTCAATCCACAACATCACCAAAGAAGCTACGACCAACTCAATAAGCAGCTTTCTACTCGTTGTTTGGTGATTCACTACAGTCGACTCTGCTCCTAATTCCCCAAAACTTAACAAAATGAAACCCATAAATATTGGAAGAATTCAAATATGCACGTGGTTTTTAGTTTGTGGTTAACGAGTCAGTAAAGTATGGAGTCATGGGTCTTTGTTTTAACCGTTGGTTTATGTGATAAGTTGTTAGCAGTTCCTTCTTTTTAGGTAATAGTTGTTTGAGTCGTGTAGGTCATGGGTAGGCAGTTTCTTTTCAGTCTTGTTCTATTTAAACGTTTTGTCAAGTTAATGAAGTTAAGCTTTTCAGTCTCTTGTTTATTTCTGCGAGAATTAGCCTGATAAACCAACATCTGATATCAGAGCCTGAGTGTTTGAGAGTTCACTTTCACAAAACAGCATGGCCGGTAACTCATCTGAATCAACTCAGCCCCCAACACCTGTCTTTAAAGGTGAGGGTTATGAGTTCTAGAGTATCAGGATGAAGACGTTGCTGCGTTCAAAGGATCTGTGGGAGTTCGTGGCTCTAGGTGTGTCAAAGGAAGAGGCTGATGAAAACAAAATGAAGAAGAACCGGAAGGATGATGCGAGAGCTCTAGCCCTAATTCAGCAAGGGTGCATGATAGTGTCTTTTCCAGAAGCGCTGCTGCTTCATCAGCAAAACTGGGATCTCCTTCAAACTGAGTTTAAGGGAGATTCTAAGGTTCTTACTGTGAAGTTGCAGGGGCTGCGACGTGAGTTTGAGACACTTCAGATGAAGGAGAATGAAGCCGTCGAAGATTTCTTATCTAGGGTTATGCAGATTGTGAATAACAAAAGGGCTTACGGTGAAGAAGTTTCTGATCAACATGTCGTTGAGAAAGCATTGCGCAGTTTGCCATCAAAGTGGGACCACATTGTTACTGCAATTGAAGGTCTCGAGACCTGACAACCTTGTCCTTCGATCAACTCATGGGGTCTCTTCAATCTCATGAGGGAAGAGTGAATCGATCGAATGACACCGTTAAGGAGGAACAGGCTTTTCCGGCAGAAGTTGAAGAGTATGCTACACCAACTCGAGGAAGAGACATGGGTTGGTGCGAGGCCGAGGCCGTGGACGTGGAAGACAGTTTGGCAGAGGAAGAAGCGGTGTTCAGTGTTTTAATTGCAATTGTTTTGGGCATGTTAAGGCAGAATGTTGGGCAGAGCCGCAGGCTCATGCTATGGTGAATGATGAAAAAGTTGAAGATGAAGAACCACAATTGTTCATGGCATTTGAACTGGATGAGACCAGGAATGAAGAAGGTGCCAAAGCACTTGTGGTTGGTCAAGATAGCAATGCTCGAGGAAGCTTTGTGTGGTACCTGGATATCGGGTGCTCAAATCATATGACAGGACAACGGTCCTTGTTTCAATATCTGGATGAAAGCAAGAAAGTGACAGTTAAGATAGGAAATGGCAAGTGTATCAAAGTTGAAGGTCAAGGAACGATCAAGTTTGAGGTCTCATCAGGAATGTCTCGTTCGTTGTCTCAGGTTCAGTATGCTCCTGCCCTTGGTTATAATCTGCTGAGTGTTGGTCAGTTAATGAGGGCTGGATATCGGTTGGTTTTTGATGATAATGCATGCAATATTACAAACAAAAGAACGAGAGAGCTGATGTGTACTATACCTATGGCTGAGAACAATGTTTTCCCTTTTAATGTTGCTCAACATCATGCAACATCCCTGGCTGCTATCATTCCAGTTGACTCATCTCTTTGGCACATGAGATATGGTCATCTGCATGAGAACGGTCTTCAGTCTTTAACTGAAAACAATCTGGTCATTGGTTTGCCTCGAATTCAGTCAGTTCCAGTGTGTGAAGGATGCATTTATGGGAAGCAAACTAGGAGGTCATTTCCAAGTCATGCATGGAGATCATCTCATGCACTTCAACTAGTGCATGCAGACTTGAGTGGGCCTATGCCTACACCTTCTCTCGGAGGTAATCGATACTTTTTCTTGCTTATAGACGATTTTACACGCATGATTTGGGTTTATTTTCTTGTTAAAAAATCTGAAAGTTTTGAGAAGTTTAAAGTGTTTAAGGCTCGTGTTGAGAAAGAAAGTGGAAGGTTGATAAATACCCTACGCACTGATAGGGGTTGGTGAATTTTGTTCTAAGGAATTCAATATGTTTTGTGATGAACATGGTATACGTAGGGAACTTACTGCCCCATATACCCCGGAGCAAAACGGGGTAGCCGAGAGAAAAAATAGAACAGTAGTTAAAATGGCCAGGTGCATGTTGAAATCCAAGAAGTTAGCAAATAGTTTCTGGGGAGGCTGTTGCAACAGCTGTATACTTGTTGAATTTGTCTCCGACCAAGGCAGTTCAAGGAATGACTCCACATGAGGCCTGGTTCTCACACAAGCCTTCTGTAAGTCACTTGAAGGTGTTTGGGTGTATTGCTTATTGTTTGAAGCCTTCTCAGCTTAGAAAGAAGCTCGATGCAAAGTCAAACAAGTGCATCTTTGTTGGGTATTGCTCATAGTCAAAGGCCTATAGGTTGTATGATCCAACAAAGAAATCGATCATCACATGTCGTGATGTTGTATTTGATGAGCGAACTATGTGGACAAATGAAGGAAGTGATACACCAAATGATCAACCAGGTAACATGCATGAAATTAATGATGAAGATGATGTAACTGTAGGTGATACTAATGCTGTTACAGAATCCGAAAGTCCCTACAAAACAGTCCTGGAAATGTGCAATCTGAAAGTCCAAGAAGCAATGGTAGTGATGAAGGCTCGAGTAGTTCAAGAGAAAAGACACCAAGGATGCGTTCTCTCAACGACTTGTATGAGAACACTGAAGAAGTACTTGACTTTGAAGCTTGCCAGTATGCATTATCTCTAATGGAACCGGTAAACTTCAACGAGGCAGCTGAGCATGTGGAGTGGATGAATGCTATGAAGGAGGAGTTAAGTGCTTTGCAAAGGCATGGAACTTGGTCCCTTACTAAACTCCCTAATGATAAGAAGGCTATTGGGCTTAAGTGGGTTTTTAAAACAAAGATGAGATCTGATGGTAATGTGGTGAAGCACAAAGCGAGGCTTGTGGCTAAGGGCTATGCTCAAGAGCATGGGATTGACTTTGAAGAGACCTTCTCACCGGTGGCTAGATTCGAAACTATAAGGTTAATAGTGTCCATTGCTGCTCAAGAAGGATGGGATGTACATCAATTTGATGTTAAATCTGCATTCTTAAATGGGCCACTACTTGAAGAAGTGTATGTGTCACAGCCGCCTGGATTTAAGGTTAAAGGTGAAGAAGAGAAGGTTTATCGATTGCACAAAGCCATGTATGGGCTTAAGCAAGCCCCTCGGGCTTGGTACAGTCGAATTGGTGATTATCTTCAAGGTCATGGCTATGAAAGGTCCAAGAATGAGCCCACTGTTTATGTCAAGAAGAGCGGCACTGATCGTATATTTATTTGTCTCTATGTGGATGACATAATTTATACAAGCTCATCAAAGGATCTGATAGAGGAGTTCAAAGCAAACATGGTAAGCGAGTTTGATATGACTGACATAGGTGAGCTGAGTTATTTTCTGGGATTGGAGTTTGTGAAAAAGGCTGATGGTATCTTTGTAACTCAAAAAAAATATGCGAAAGAGGTTCTTAAAAGGTTCAAATTGGAAGCATGCAAGTCTGTTCCTACTCCTATGAATGTGCATGAAAAATTTCAGTTGGATGATGGCAGTAGTTTGGTAGATGAGAAGCAGTTTAGGAGCTTGGTTGGTGGGTTAATTTATTTAACTCACTCGAGGCCGGATATAGTTTTTGCAGTGGGGGTTATCTCTAGGTTCATGCACAATCCAACAACATTTCATCTTGGCACCGCAAAGAAGATTCTTAGATACATTGCTGGTACTCTTAATTACGGAATATGGTATGGCAAAGGATGTGAGGTTAACCTGGAAGGGTTTACAGACAGTGACTGGGGAAGCTCATGTGAGGATCGTAAAAGTGTTTCTGGTTATATATTTTCAACTGGTACACGGGCTATTTCGTGGAGCTCGAAGAAACAACCAGTGGTAGCCTTGTCTACATGTGAGGCTGAATACATTGCTGCAAATTATGCATCATGTCAGGCGGTGTGGCTGCGAAAGATGTTAACTGAGCTGTGATATGATCAAAAGGGTGGAACAGTGGTGTGGTGTGATAACAAGTCAGCAATTTTTTTGTCAAAGATCAAGGTTTCACAGTCGAAGCAAACACATTGAGCTGAGGTTTCATTATATAAGGAGTTTGGTTGAAGAAGGGAGGATTGAGCTTAAGTACTGCTCAACTGAAGAACAAGTGGCAGATGTCTTCACGAAAGCACTTGGCAAGGAGCAGTTGTACTATCTTCGTTCAAGGCTTGGAGTGATGGAGCTTTGAATTCATGGGGAATATTGGAAGAATTCAAATATGCACGTGGTTTTTAGTTTATGGTTATCGAGTCAGTAAAGTATGGAGTCATGGGTCTTTGTTTTAACCGTTGGTTTATGTGATAAGTTGTTAGCAGTTCCTTCTTTTTAGGTAATAGTTGTTTGAGTCGTGTAGGTCAAGGGTAGGCAGTTTCTTTTCAGTCTTGTTCTATTTAAAATTATAATATATAATATATAATAGCCTTTTTATAGTTTTCAATTTTTTGGAAATATGGTTTTTACACTCTTTGTTGATGTTGTGCTCAGAGATTGCAACATACATAACATCAACAACAAAGATAATGTTCTTCCCCACAACTATATTAGAAAAAAAAAAGACCATTTAAAAAAAACCTTATGGCTAATTTTTGTATCCGACCAACAATGTTTTTTTTTCTTACAAAATTCTGGATTCCAATACATTCAACAATGTTTTTTTTTACAATATTCTGGATTGCAATATATTCCAACAAGGGAAACTTGGGTTAAGACCATGCGTAGTGGTACACATGAATAATGCCCCCACCCATGGGTTTTGTATGCTATGAGGCAGTCTAATCAGCAATGGGGCATTAAGGGTTGCTTTTCTAAAATGAGTGTAGTTGGGATGTGAGCATTGAGAGACATTATGTTAAAAGGAGGGTAATAGAATAAAATAAAATAAAACAATCAAAAAATCTTATTGGCCAAACAAAACTTTTGATATTGAACAACGGCGTTGAAAAAAGCACGCCAAAACATTTTTTTAAAGAAAAACACCAGAGGAGTGGGTGTGGGACGTGCTAGGGCGTTTTTCATGAAAAAAAACGCCTGAAATCACCCATTAACCATGTTCTAATTATTTTCATCCTTTTTCAAAGCCTTATAGTTTATCTGGATTATTTTCATCCTTTTTCAACGCCTTTAAATTGTCACGTGGTATACAACTTTTTAATTATTAGTTCTATCATTAGTTAATATTTTAGTTCTATCATTGTTGAATCATCATTTTTAAAATTAATTCATGTCACTATCTTAAACGAGTAAAAAAACATTATAATAGTTTTAGAGATTTTGTTGAAAATATATCATAATTAATGCAAATACATACTGAAGGTACTTAGTTCGGAAAATTAATCTTTCTGTACGAAAACAAATCCACTGTGATTATTTCAACCGTTTAGCGGATTTAGATTTAGATGAGTAGAATCGGATCAATAACCCGAAAATATATCAGGTTTCACGCCGGATCATTATTTTAATAGTTTTTATAAACATGGTTTTTTATTTAGGAAATTTTAGAATCCAACAAAATGTTTTTGATCAGTAAGTATAACCTAACCGTAGTCCCACCTAATAAATTAATTTACGCATTCAGACAAATATCAATAATCAATACACCATACCTATTAAATTTGTTACTTTAACACAATGACTATAAATGTACACCCATATGTTGTCTATTAAGCACCAACTTTTGCAATCTTTCACTACAAACAAACCAATAGTTGTCTCATGGATATTTCCCCTCTGCACGAAAATTACACATTTATTCTTGCAACTTTTGCCATAGTTCTAGCCATCTATGGCTTATCATTCTTCTATAAAACTACTAATACAGCTCCACCTGAAGCAAGTGGTGCATGGCCTATAATAGGCCACTTCAAAGTTTTTAGTGGTCCTGATCTTCCCCATGTAACCTTGTCATACATGGCTGACCGATATGGACCCATCTTCATGGTCCGGCTGGGTATACGTAAATTCTTGGTGGTGAGTAATTCGGAAATAGCTAAGGATATCTTTACCACCCATGATGTGATTGTTTCTGACCGTCCCAATTACACCGCTGCAAACATTTTGGGGTTTAATGGTGCTTCTTTTGCTTTCACTCCTTATGGTCCTTATTGGCGTGGAATACGCAAAATCATCTCCCAAGAGTTGCTCTCTAATAGTCGGCTCGAGAAGCTTAAGCATGTTCGAGTGATAGAACTCGAAAGTGCAATAAAAAACATGCATAATATTTGGAGGGAGAAGAGAGATGGGCAAGGGAAAGTGTTGGTCGAAATGAAGAAATGGTTTGGGGATTTGAATATGAATACAATTCTTAAATTGGTTGCTGGAAAACGCTACTCCGGAGGAACAAACAGTGAAGACGAGGAGATGACCAGTTGTCGTGGAGTGATAAGGGAGTGGTTTCGATACTTGGGGATGTTTGTGGTGGCTGACGCTCTACCTTTTCTTGGTTGGTTGGATTTGGGCGGATATCAAAAGACAATGGAACGGGTTGCAAGGGAACTCGATTTGATGGTTGGGAAATGGTTAGAAGAGCACCGACGGAAAAGATCATCAGGTAATGCTACAGAGGTAAATGACTTCATGGATGTGATGATCCAGATAGTAGAAGACAATAACGTCGCGGGTTACAATATCGATACTATTATTAAAGCCACATGTGAGGTGGGCATAGAAAGCTTTGAGATATAGCCCATTGTGGTGATCTTGAATCTTGATTTTGTCTAGGCATGTTAATTTTCTAGATTATACATAACTATTTATACATATATGCATTCTAATCAACATTTTTTCAGTCTCTTATTGCTGGTGGCTCAGATACAACCACGGTCATGCTAACGTGGACACTCTCATTACTACTAAACAATCGCCACGCTCTTAAAAAGGTTCAAGAAGAACTAGATACGCATGTGGGAAAAGATAGGCAACTAAATGAATCAGATATAAACAATCTAGTCTACCTCCAAGCTGTAATAAAAGAAACCTTGCGACTATATCCAGCTGCATTCCTAAATGCTCCTAGAGCATTTACGAAAGATTGTAGAATAGCTGGCTACCATGTTTCAAAAGGCACATGGTTATTAATAAACATATGGAAGCTCCACCGTGATCCAAAGATATGGTCAGACCCAAATGAGTTTTTACCAGAGAGGTTCCTATCCCCAATCCATATGCGCCTAGATGTAAAGGGGTTGGATTTTGAATGGATCCCATTTGGGGCCGGAAGAAGGTCTTGTCCTGGAATTGCTTTGGCAGATCAAATGCTACTTATGGTGTTAGCCACTTTGCTACAAAACTTTGATATATCGACTCCAAGTGATGAACCCATTGATATGAGTGCGAGTGTTGGACTCACAAATGCCAAGGCAACTCCGCTTAAAGTACTAGTCTCCCCACGCTTGCATGCACCAATGGATACTGAGCCTTGTTGTTAGTATCATTTAATCTAAAATGTACAAAATGTGGTCTTGAATTTGGTTTAAAATATTGCGCCTTGTGTATCGTATTGTTTTTTTACTTGTTTTAGAAAAGCATATAGAAGTCCTATTTTGATTTTTAAACTATATATTTGGTGAATAATGCAAGTTAAAGACTTTGGTACACAGTGTTCAACTTCCAGAAGTCAATTACCTTAAATTATGACCACAATCAATGGGTAGTAAATAGATGAAAATGTTTCACATCTGAAACATCGTTATATCTTTTTATTTACTAACTTAACGACTGAGATTATGAATGTTTCAATAAAAAAACATAGTGCCTGTCAGCCCTGAGCAAGTGCTTGGTGGGCGAAGGCAGGGCCAAAAACCTCTGACGATCTGAGATTTTTTTAATTCTTTTAAATTATCTATATGGTTTTAGTAGTGTTGTTACAGAATTTAGAGTGAGGGAGAGAGTCTCAGCTTTGTAGTGTATTAGAAACGTAAAAAAAACATGTTGGAAGTTTTTCAGGTGGTCGGAAAAATGGCTATGGCAATTTGCCCATTTGGTGAAGGATAAGAAGAACAACTATAGTGGACACTATTATTTCCTATTTGATTTATGTTATGTAGTCTTGGTCAACACCTATAACTTATCCACTGTTGTTTAAAAAAAACAAATAGGACTATAGGAGTAGACTACAAGAAGTTATAGATGTGATTGCAATATATATACTGAATGTTTATTTTATTTTTAGCATTGGGAACTAAATTAAATTAAATTAATCTTTTAGTTTTAAACCTTTCATTTATTGATTTTTCTAAATTATATATCTTATTTAACTTTTAACTTTTTTAATTAGATTATCACTTTATTTACGTTTGGATTTCTTTGGGTTTATTAATTTTATTTGATCTTTCATTAAGGATTTTTTTCATCCTTCAACAAATTATAGAGTAGGAACTATTTTTACTATTTCTGTTTGGTTTTATCAAAATTATTTGTATTTTCGTATAGTTTACCGTCGAATTTTATGTTCTAATATTTTAGCCCCTCCTAATTAAATGTTTAAATTTTATATATATGTAAAAAATACCTTATATATTATAGACGGGTAGTGTTCGATTTTTATCTCACACAGGGCCCAAATGTTTTATTAACATTTTCAGAGACGTCCCTTGCCTGACATTATGAATGTTTCAATAAAAAAACATAGGGCCTTCACTGTAAAAGAATCCATTTGGAAGTCCTAGGTTAAAGTACTAACAATTAGAGACATGCCTAAAGATTATGCTAGTGCGTTACCGAGGGAACCTACTAAGGGATCACTGACGGATGTTACGACTGGAACATTATCAATAGAATTTACCGGTTGTTCACTTGTTAAAGGTGTAAGGGTGCTTCATTCAAGGGGAGTAGTCCCCTCTCCATCCCATCCAATCATATTTGTCTATGTCAACTCCGCTCTCTATTCCTTATTTTGCACTCAAATGTAAGAGGTGTTTCACCCAAACAATTTTTTTCTTAAAGAAAAAGAAAAGATAAAGGTATGGTGTGATTGGTTGGAAGTGAGTGGGGCCCACCATCATCCGACAAGACTAATGCATTTTGGAGGTAAATCAACGCCTTCAAGAGATACACGAACTAGGGAGTAAACGTATGGAGGAGAACCGGGAAGTGACCGAGATTATGCGTGATAGACAATGAGCTTGTGACTTTGAATTCTACTCGAAACCGCATGACCAGCTAATCGGTAAAGTGTTGAAGATGGCGTTGGCACAAAAGCAGCGAATCGAACAAAAAATGTAATCTTGGAGTTTTTTTTAGTGTGATGTTTTTTTTTTAAATTTAGTGTAATGTTTTTATTTTAATGAAATTGTTTTTAATTTTATAAAGTTAGAAATTAATTATAAAATATTGGAAATTAATAATTGAGTAATGATGAGATGGTGGCTTTATGACTACGGCCTCTAGTGGCATAACGCCCCCTGCTGACGTAGCACGCCACATGTCGCAAAACGCCCACAAACGGGCTTTATGACTACGGATAGCCTAAGGATGAAACACAGGACACAATGCCAAATTAAGACACACTCTTTTGTATAGGTAGTTGATGTCTGTCGTAAGGAACATGCAAAAACCAACTAACTCTGTAGAAAGGGTAAGTTGGGTATCGAACCAGATGAGAATAGTGGAAAGTGTAATAATGCTAAGTTCTATCTAACAACTATGAAAAAGTAAATTCTTGATTGATTGATTTGAAATTAACCAAATTATGATCTAAGGAAATGAGGTTTTTATCAATAGGAGGAAGAATGGTTCCTCCGCTCATCTCAATGGAGAAATCAATGAAAGTCTTGAATGATGAAATCATGATCTCAATCTTCGGATGTATAGGTGGTAAATGATGATGATGTAGTGAAAAGCTTCGATCTTGATGCCTTTTGATGATGATTTCGTCCTTAGAAGGGTTAGATCTCATAATATGCTTCCTAAAACCCTAATATACCTAAAAAGGCCAATATTCGCGTTTTTCCGGAAGTACGACCGTCACCGACGGTCCTGGACCGTCAGTGACGGTCCAGACCTGCTGTTCCAATTGACAGATTTGTTCAAAAATTGTTTTCTTCATAACTTTTTCGTTATAGCTCCGTTTTACGCACCGTTTTCGCCTACGCGTTCGTAATTCAACCCTCTATCATTCTATCTCTTAAGATCTTTAATTCTACTCCATTTGTTTTCCTCAAAACATGTCCAATTTTCGTATTTAACCACCATAACTTCTCCAAATTACGTGCTTTACCTGCAAAACAACTATTTCTCGTAGTTAACTCATTCACGGCAAGTAAACACCTCAAACACACATAAAATACAATATTTAAACACTCTAAGGCTTGGGTTTTACCCTCTCCATCAGTAGTGAAACCATGTTAGGAATGACATAAGATCGAGAGTAGTAATAAATCCAAAAAAATACAAGTCATGAAGGATTATCCTACCTATGAAATTCACTATTAATGGTCACAAAAATAGCTTGCTGTATTGTTCTTAAATGACCTTTTTTAAATTGTCAACGTTTTATAAATATGGTTTTCACACACTATCTTTTGATCCTGTGTTCACATAGGGCAACAAACACATCAACAAATATTGTATCCTTCGCGGTAAATATATTTTCAAAAGAGTAAACTGCTAAAATCGTCCTTAGGGTTTGGATACAATTGCCATATCCATCAAAAAAGGTTTTGTTTCTCAACTGGACCACTAAGGTTTCAAAATTGTTGCTAGATTCATCCACCTTTTTAACCCTGTTAAAAATTAGCATTAAATAAGTAGTATTTTAGTTATTCTCTTTTATCTCTTATTTATTGAACCCAAAATTGACTCGTCTTCTTCAAACATCGTAATATCCATCTGTTCCTTTTTCCCCAAAATCGCATCATAATCTGATGGTTTTTATTCTAAGTTGTTTTTCAACTAAGGTTACGTATACATAGGTTTGGAGATAAGTATGCATTTGGATTAAATAAATAGTTTATTTGAATATCAAAGTGAAAAGTAATCTGTTTGTTTGGGTCGGCCAAGAGTCATATTAGATTTGGAACAGGAAGGCTTGCAAACCAACCATGCAAAAAAAAAAGTATAAATAATAGATGTCAGATATCAATTGATTATTTGTGAATTTTTTGAGTTAATAAATTTACAGAAAAGGAATTTGTCCACAAGAACCGGTGAGGAGTTTTTTGTTACCAACTTATTCCCAACATAATCTTCTCAATAATTGCATTAGAATATAATTTGAACTATCAATATTTGAAACCTTAGTTGAATCGCATCAGAATTATCCCCAAAATCAAATTAGAACACATGAGCTTCCAATATGTTCCCACCTGTGCTGGGGATTAAGGCAGAAGACGAAGAGGGACATTTTAATGTATGAAGACGCGGGTCAATTAGGGTTATAAATAAAAGTTAAAAAGAATGATGAAAATACACTTTATTTAATGTTGATATTTAATAGAGTTAAAGAAATAGATGGATTTATAACTATTATCAAACCTCAATGGTTCTAATAGAACAAAAAGCTTTTTGGATGAATTTGATAAATATTTAATAGAGTTAAAAAAAATAGATGGATTTGATAACTATTATCAAACCTCAATGGTTCTAATAGAACAAAAAAACTTTTTGGATGAATCTGACAAATGTATCTAAATCTCAAAGAAAATTTTAGGAGTTTAATCTTTTCAAAATGAAGAAACCAGGAAAGACCATTTTTAAAAAGAAAAAGTTATGGCCAACTTTGGTTTATTATTGATTGCAAGGGAGAGACATGAATTGTTATTTAATATCTTACAAAATTATTGATTGGTTTCCCTGTATCATTTTCATCATTTTTCAATGCTTATTTAATATCTTACAAAATTATTGATTGGTTTCCCTGTATCATTTTCATCATTTTTCAATGCCTTCATATATTTTATCAGTTGAATTGTCTCACCTTCATTAGATAATCATAGACTTTAGGTTTTAACTTTCCTTATAGTTATCCTTTTACTTTTTGAATCTTGAGTTTAAAAATTAATTATTGTCACTATCTTAAACGTGGTAACAACTTTATAATATTTTTAGAGATTTTGTTATCATCTGTTAAAAACTTTATAATGTTTTTAGAGATTTTGTGATCATTAATCCAAACTAGTAAATGTTCCCGCTTTTTACGGCGGGTCCAAATATAAAGTAACTCGTATTTGTACTGTGAAAATCTGAATCGTTTTCAAACAAAAGTTACGTCAAACGTAGATAAAGTGAAATGTGCATAAAAATAAGGGACTAAGACGTATTATATTTGACCTACTTATTTGCGAAAAAAATTTACGTTAGACACAAACTTGAATTTATACCGACACATGTATAAAAAAAGAGTAATTATGTTTTTTAAAATTAAAATGGTACCGCGCGTTGCGGTGGTGCCGAAACATAAAGCAAGTCGAATTTATACAGTCTAATGAAAACGTATGATATTTGACCCGACTTGTCGTAAAATAAAAATATGCCAAAACGTAGACCAACTGAATAGTAATTAACTTGGACTTATACCGACACAAACATAAAAATAAGCTCGCAAAAAACGATTATAAAGTTTTTTGTAGTTGAAGGGTTATAAGTGACAATGCTAAATGTTGAAGTGTAAAGGTTAAAAAATAAAAACATACTAAGGCCACCCGGGGCGTCCAGTTATACCACCACCATCACGAGTTATAGCAAGTTATACACCACTGCCACTCCTTCGCATCACTCGTGGTGGGTAAAATGCGTGGTGGTGACAACGGGTGACAAATCTGCATGTGTGAGTGGTGAGTGACGTAGGACATGTGTGTGTGGTGAGTGATGGGCACCCCCACTAAAATTCATCACTAGTGATGGAATAAATCTCGATAACGTGGCGGAACTTGATTGAATGTTGTGAGTTGCGGCATCGTTTAAATGTAAAGCAACTCAAATTTATACCGGCTAATGAATACGTATTATATTTTACCCGACACGTTTTCGAACAAAGTTTACGTTAAAACGTAGAACAACTGAAAACATATATAAAAATAAACACAAAAACGTATTATATTTGACTTTAACCAACCTGAATCTATATTGACACGTACATAAAAAATAAGGACATAAGAATATAAAGTTTTATAAAGTTAAACAACGGTACAATGCGTTGCGGCGGCATTGAAATGTAAAGTAATTGAATTTATACCGTTTAGTGAAAACATATTATATTTGACATGACTCGTTTTAATTTATAATATTTTATTAGGTTGAAAAGTATTATATTTGACCCGACTGATTTCCAAAAAAAAACCTTCCGTGAAAACATAATTAAGGGTAAAACTCGATTACAAAATGTTAAAAAGGTTGAAGAGCTGTAAGAATCAATGCAGAAAGGTAAAGGATAAATATAGAAAAAAAGAGACGTGAGAAAAGGTAAAAAAGAAAAGAAAAGGAGAAGTAAAAAAAGAAAAAAAAACAACGCTGCTACTTGGTACATCCATCTTATTTTTGTAAGCTTATACAATACAATTTATTGAAGACACCTAGTTCGGAAAATTAAATTTTTTTGTAGGAAAACAAATCCTCTCTTATGTATATATTCTACTTTTTAGGTGTAAGACTTTCTAGATGAGTTTCCCGTGGTGACATATCTAGTCATCAAAGTTTGAAAAATCAAATTTATTGTACGAATACAAATCCTCTTATATTTATAATACAAATCCTCTTATATATATATATATATATATATATATATATATCATACTTTTTTGGTGTAAGATTTTCTAGGTGGGTCTTCGGGTAATGAGTTTTCTGGATGGTGGGCGGGCTTAGTCACCAACGGTGCCTGTTTTTGCAGGACGTGGGTAGCTTTTTGCCAATAGGTTTACGTGGATGGTTAGGTGTTGCATACCAAACAAGAGAAATCAACCTAAAAAACTAGTCTGATAGGTGAGAGAGCTCATTTGGTATGTAAACCCCATATTGGTTGCCCATACAACGGTGTGGGACAAGTCTCGTGCCTTGCAATGGTTTCAACAATCGACCCTTCTTAAGGGCCAAATTCCTCGTTGGTCACAGCCATGTTGGTCACGGCTGGCTCTTTTCAGGCCATCACTCCGAGTCGTTGCCTTAATACCAATGTTACATACCAAACAAGAGAACTCAACCCAAAAGACTAGTCTGGTGGGTACGAAAACTCATTTGGTATATAAACCTCACATTGGTTGCCCATACAACTAATGTGGTACAAGTCTCATACATTGCAATGGTTTCAGTCCATGACACCGGACTTGTATAGTATTCATTAACTGTTCAAAAATATATATATTCTACTTTTTAGCGGATTTAGAGGAGTAGAACTGAATCCTTAACCCGAAAATATACCAGGTAGGTTACACACTAGATCATTATTTCAAAGTTTACATAAACATATAAGGTTTTTTATTTATGAAATTTAGATGCCAAGAAAAAGTCCCGTGTAATAGTGGGTGAGCCTTGTCACCAACGTTGTATGTGTGCGCAGAGCGTTGATGGCCTTTCACAAATGGCTTTGACTAGGCTTGGCTTGTATAGCATGCCTAAAGTGTGATTATATATATATATATATATATATATATATATATAGGATTCGGTTCAAGGAAGAACCAATATGAGTTGCGAGAACCATGAGAACTCCTATCATCCATTAGAATTTTAACACATCACCTATAATATATTTAAGTCAAAAGGGTATTTTAGTCGTTTTCTCTCAATGTCACATCATCTCTCTCTTATCTCTAAAATCCATCACATCATCATTTATATGTCTTCTCTCTCCTTTAATCTCTTTTATACTTTTTTATATTTAATATTGAGAAAAAAATATCTTAAATTTTAAACTCAAACACCAAAAATATTACGTAATTTAGAAAATACAAAAATATCGAAAAAGATATCTATTTATTTTTGCTCTATTTTTCCTAATTATGGCATAATATTCTTTATAAAATGCAAATTATATTTGTCTTATATGTTTATTAGAAAATACAAAAATATCAAATATGATATCTATTTCTTTTTGCTCTATTTTCCCTAATTATAACATAATGTTCTATAAAATGCAAGCTATATTTGTCTTATATGTTTATTGAGAATTTCTATTTTATTTCGTTTGATGAATTTGCGTGAAAACTTTTTTATACCCGAACGCATGCGTAACTTTGTGTTTGCAAACCTTTACGCATCGCATAAAAACTTTGTAAAACTCTACATAAAAACTTTACGCTACCCGTAAAACTCCATGTAAAAAAGTTTTTATTCTCAATTTTTTTTTACGGCCACCGTAAAAAGTTTTAAAAACACCTAGCAAAATAATCGACGCTTTTCTTATGCGAATATTTTTTTGTGCAAACTTTTTTACGCCCCATGTATAAACTGCAATGTTTTCACACACGACCCTTGCGGATACCGATGTGTCTTTTTTTACAAAGGTTTTTTTTGTAGTAACACCCAATGTAAAAAGTTTACAACTGGGGGCGTAAAATAGTTTACTAATGAGGTGTAAAAAAAGTTTAAAATGTTTTAAAATTGGCGTAAAAAAACATACAACTGAGACGGAAATAAAAATTTACAACCAGGGCGTAAAAATAATTTACAGCCGGGGCTGTGGTAAAAATATTTACAGCCGGGGCTGGGGTAAAAATAAAAAATTTACGTGTCGGTGGCATAAAAAAATTATATAAAATGTTTTGTAAATTTACGTTTGTAAATTTGTAATTTTTACATACGTTTAAAAAAATGTTTTTACATTCGTTTCCGAATGTAAAAAAGTTTGTGCACAGTTTCGAAAGTAAAAAATGTTTTTACACCCCTGAATGCCCGCTCGAGCTCCTCTAGACGTTACTTTTGTGGAATATAAATACTATATTTTAGAGTAAATGATATTTAATTTGTTTGTAGAATGATAATTTTGGATTTTTACGTGTTTTGTGTAGTGTCCGTGCAGATCTCAGACGATGGAGGTGCAAATTATCATTTACTAACAACGACTTCGCTTTATTTATTTTAGTTTATTTTTTTTATTTTCTGATGATTTATTTGCAATGTAAACTTTACCTCAAATTTTTTAAAATTTTTTTATTAAAAAACAATCTAATTAAAACACATTCATTAATGATACCAATAATTAATGGTCATAGTAAAAAGACCAATTAGCCCTTATCTCACTAAAAACAAAAATCTCATTAATTAAAGCATAATCATTACTCTACTTTATTATATTTTAATCTCATCAATCAAAACACATTTGATCAATGGTTAATATTGGTTCCTATAGTTCTCACAACTCAATGTGATTCTCATATATATATATAGAGAGAGAGAGAGTTAGGGTAAAATTTAAACCAATACGAGTTATAAGAACTTAGAGAACTCGACCTTACAAAAGGATTTTTCAATTTTTTTTACCAAAAATCCTAAAAAAATCTTTTCCAAAAAAATAAAAAAAACTTGATTTTTTATTTACGGCAGCCGTAAATGCTGTAAAAAGTGATGGCATACTTATGTGATTACCATTTTACACCTACTGTAAGGGGCAGAAAAACACTACTTCGAAATTTTTTCAAAGTTTTTATACACCATTTTACCATATATATATATATGAGGTGGGAGTTGGCTACAAAGTCCATTTTTCCTACAAAATGTAAAAAGTCATAAAACACTATAATGTCAACCATAAAACACACTCTAAATCCACAAATATCATAGTGGAGATTACTAAAACACCATATTTGTGGGTTTTGTGTTGTGTTTTGGATGATAAGGCTTTAATTATCGAATGACTACCATTAGTGTGTCTTATGTTGATTATCGTGTTGTGTTTTATATTCATAGTTGTACGATGGTGTGTTTGAGGTTTTTAAGGATTGTTAGGGTTTGGATATTGTGTTTTAGTGATCTTAATTATGTTATTTGTGGGTTTTGAGTGTGTTTTATGACTTTATACACTTTATAGGAAAAATGGACTTTGTAGCAAAACCCAACCCTATATATATATATATATATATATATATATATACTAGGTTATATACCGGGAACTTTTCGGATAGGTAAAAAATGTCAACGAACCTAGAGAACTAAATCAAAATGCAGAGCTGTGAACGAAAAAGAGATGATTCAAACCAAAGGCTTGGGGAAAAGTAACACAAAATAACAATCAAGACCCAAATACACATACCAGCTAGCTATATTAAAACACAAAAAAAAAGAGTCGAAAGAGCCAAACACACATATCGGGGAGCTAAATTAAAACACGAAAATGAAGTCGAAACACTGGTGATTCAAGAGGACTCAGTTTGTTTGAGGATTGCAACTATGACTGGATCAGGTCCTCGTATAGCAACCTCTTTATTAAATGCATTTGCTATTTTTTTATCAGGGAGCAACGTCAAGAAGTTCGCCCCTAAGTAAGCAAAAATAAGTTAATATACATAATTATATTATCTGGTGACATTGTATATGAGTTCTCAAAGAAGTGAGTTACCTCTTATCTTGTAGCTTAATGCAAATCAGTCTATTGTTTGTTTCGTCTAGCATTTCAGATACTTTGATGACACATCCAATGTAATCTGCGAAAGAGTATCTTGTTCTTAAGCATTTAATTGCTTTAACTTTATATTGTCTAACTTCTTGAATATATGCATTTAAGCAATTTCTTTTTCTCTTCAAGGCATGCTCTCAACATTCCATAAACTCAAAAGTGGAAGCAATACATGTAAATATCGCCATTCTGTGTCATAATTTCATGCGGGATGATTCTTAGTGCTGGTCTTGATGGTGGAAAACAAAACAAATATGAGATGCTAAATAGAAATAACGGGATACCTTATTTATTTAAGTATAACTTACATGTGCATCGACGAACAAAAACCATAGCTAGCTCCCCCCAGACTTTGTGTTTACCGAAACTAACAAAAACAACATATAAGCGCATATAGTTGGACCCGACCTAGTAGATCTGTACTAAGGATACCCATTCACGAACCCAACTGACCCACCCTTTTTCATAGCTCTTACCTGAATCTCGACACCAGCTAGACAGTTATTTGTGTGGCAGATACAGGCTATAACACATCATGTAGCATCATAGCAATTGAATTGAACCCACATTCATCTGCAACCATTATTCAAAGGACATGTAAATCAAGCTTTCTCATAAAGAAGACACTCCGGTGCTGGGAAACTGTAAAACAATGTAAAAAATGGGCACAAAGTCACAGTTAAGTAAAAGAGAAAAAATAAGTTACTAAACTGTATTATGTTCCCTTGAATAGTGTATGCTCCAAAATTCCCTCAACACCCCCTAGCGCCTGAATAACATAAGTTCGGTGACCGTTCAAGTTCCAAATTTATTTATAAATTTACCCATTAGAGACTAAAAAACACAAACATGACCCAAATAACCCTGGGAATAAGTAAATGGGCCATATACCTTACAATTATAACTTCTAGGACCTAAATGGTTCTCCATTACCAAGTCTAGATTAAAAGTGTAGGAGCCGCCCATTGAGTCAAAACAGTTTCCAATTCACACCAGCTACTCCTAGTATGCCTTCTTTTCTAGGCGTAACACTTAGCTGAACCTGAAATCAAAATAAGAAATATATTACATGATACATGTTAACCACATATATAAAAATAACAATATGTATTGTGAATAAAGTTTGATGTAGTGAGTAGTACTGGAATAATAATACATGTTAGCCACATAAAAAAAATAATAATATATCTAATCAACAAAATGATCACTATTGTTTTAAAGTAAACAATCAGATGAAGCTTATTAAACCAAAATAATCTTGTGAATAAACAATTGAGACTATCTGTATCTTCCCCGCATAACTCATAAAAAATTGTATCATAATATGGATGCTTTGACAAAATTCCAGTCCATGAAGAAGACATGACTAACCGGATTTGAAAATACAAAGCATATGTGACTAACCGGTGTTTTTTAAGTAGCCGGATACCAATGTGCCGTTGGAGTTCAACAGATGCGACCTAAATGATTAGGGAAAACAAAATTATAAATTGAAGTTCAACTGTTAATGGCAAAACCAAAAATCCAACAACGAAATGTAATACAGACACCTGGTATCAATTTCTAATCACCTTACTCTCCATAGTTTAATCATTCTCTCGATTAAAAAAACATGCTATCCAAGAAAATGATGAACCCATGAAAGCAAATCACAATTTTCATAAAGAAAATACCCACCAAAAACACTTATACTACCCTGAACAACACAAATTAAATCCTTTTTATCAAACTAATCTCAAAATCTCAAAACCCATAGTGATTTAAGAACATCAGTTCCTGCTTTAACTACCTGGATCATAAACTACGCACATAAAAAAACACCCCAAACACACACATACCAACAGAATTTAAATCATAAAGTAAACAAACCCAAATGCTAAGATCTTGATTGAACAATATACTTGCCCAATACAGAAAATAAAATGAAATCTTGATGCTGAAGGAGCCAAACACACAAACACTACAAAAACAATTAACTTTTATAAGTCAATAACTGATAAGTTCTTCCAAAATAAACTAACCAAACACCCTCTCAGTCCCAGAATGTAAACAATAGCACATAATTACAGATTTAAAGTATCTGATTTGGTAAGTCCTAATTGTAGGAGGAAAAATCCCTTCAAATGTAAGTAATAAAATCCCTCAATTTAAAGATACAAAATTTGTTTAAAATATGAACCCTAAATTAAAGAACACATACCACGTACGTAATATCGCTGTCTGTCATATCATCCACTATCATCCTTACCAGCCACACTGTAGAACAAAGTTGCTGCAGAGACCAGTCTTCATTAAACCCTAGTTTTCGATCATTGATGAGATTTTGCTGCAGCCACCGGATCTGTATGAAAACCGACGGTTACACCTCTGCCGAGATAATGCTGCTGCTTCTGTTGACAATCCTTTATTGATGATGGTTGCTTGGAATTTTGGAATCCAGAGAGGTTGCAAGAACAACAATGGAGAAATTTGGTGCTTCTCGTTGAAGTTTACCCAGAAAGAACAGTGAACATGAGAGAGAGAAGAGTTTTGAGAGGAGAAGTTGTGATTACCTGGGGAAACACAGAGAATAAGATACTTGTGGTGTTACTCAAATTTCAAAAGTTCCAATTGCCGCCCATTCAAAATAGATAATATATACGGAAAATAGAAAAACTCAGAAATTGACACATCAGATGAAAATGACAGGTAGGGGCCTGTACGGTTGACGGGTTGAAAGGGGTGAAAGTGATGGTTGCTTGCAGGTGGTCGAAGGTTGTTATGGGGGTGGGTTTCTCTTCTGGTAGACAAACTCGAGAAAGTGTACGGTGGTGGTTGGTGGGGAAGACGGTGGGTTGTGGTGGTGGGTTTGACAGGGGGGTGGGGTTGTGACAGTGGGTTTAGGGTTTTTTTTGCTAGATGAGGAAGAAGGGGATGGAAAGAGTTGTTCCATTTTGAGGTTCTCAATTGTTTTGAACTTGAACCCTAGAAACAAAGCCAATTTTGGGGATCATCAAGAGCTTTGTGAATAGATTCATTCTTTTCCAACATGTAAGGTTTGAAATTGAAAGTGGGTTTTTGTTGTAACTCATTTTCTCTGATGTACTTGTAATTCTTTGACAATTGCTGCATAAATTATGGATCTTTGATGAATATTGAAAAAGGGGTTTGTAAGTTCATTTCATGGGGTTGTTGTATGGTTCAAGTGGGTTTGAACTGGATTGAAATAATAAATGGGGATATTGGATTTTTGAAGCAAAAAATAGTTGTAAATTATAAAACTCCATTTTCTGACTCCTTGTTCCTCGTTACAGATTGGTGAAGCACAAAATAGTTGTAATAATAATAAATGGGGTTTGTGGTGGTGGGTATTTTGTATTTTGAGTTGGCAGTGATGGTTCGGAACAATTTTTCCGACAATTGATGACGATGGTGCGGCGAGGATGGCGGAGGGTAGGTTTTCGAATCTACAACCCCACTTTTGCAGCCATTATTTTTATTGGAAACTCTGAGCCAAACTCCGTTTTTTTTTTCAAGATCCACCGGTGGTTTTTTGATTAATCGGGTTCGGGGGGGGGGGGGGGGGGGGGGGGGGGGGTTAAAAAGATGTTCTGGGGTAAATTTTTTTTGTTTTTTTTTAAATTTTTGTAAAGTCGTAAAAAAACGGGGCGTAAAAACAGTTTAAACCTGGGGCGTAAAAAAAGTTTTAAACCCGAGGTGTAAAAAAAGTTTAAACCCGGGGCATATAAAACTTTTTTAAAACTTTACTTAAAATTTTACTTAAAATTTTACGCTACCCCACTATACAAAACTTTTTTAAAACTTTACTTAAAATTTTACGCTACCTGTAAAAAACTATGCACGAAAAATCTATGTGTGAAAAGTTTACAAACGCGATGTAAAAGAAGGTTTAATTTTTTTAACAGTGGCGTAAAAAAATTTTATTCGGGGGGTTAAAAAGATGTTCTGGGGTAAATTTTTTTTGTTTTTTTTAAGTTTTTGTAAAGTCGTAAAAAAACGGGGCGTAAAAACAGTTTAAACCCGGGGCATAAAAAAAGTTTTAAACCCGGGGTGTAAAAAAACTTTAAACCCGGGGCATAAAAAAGTTCAAAACCGCGGAGTAAAAAAGTTTATAATCTGTGAAAAAATAAAGTTCTAAAATGCGCGTGTAAAACCGTGATAAAAAGCTTTAAAAAAACGATAAAAAACTTTTTTAAAACTTTACTTAAAATTTTACGCTACCCGTAAAAAACTATGCACGAAAAAACTTTGTGTGAAAAGTTTACAACCGCGATGTAAAGAAGGTTTAATTTTTTTAAAAGTGGCGTAAAAAATTTACATCCGGGGTGCGTAAAAAAAGTTTACAACTACAATTTAAAAAAAGTATACAAACGTGGTGTAAAAAAGTTTACAACCATGGTGTAAAAAAGGTTTAATTTTTTTTTGTAACTTTTCCGTAAAAAAACTTCGTAAAAAACGGGGGTGTAAAAAATCGGCGGGTAAATACGGAGCGTAAAAAACGGCCGTAAAAAAACAACTCGACACGAACGACCAGAGGCGTTCTTCTGCAGGATATCGAAGCCCCTATATTTGATTGAACATGACGAGCCGAGCGTGAGCCTCTTTCGGTTTAAAAAAATTCGATTTAAAAAATTCTCGTAAAACATTTACAGCAGCCTTAAAAAAATTCGGTATAAAAAGTTCTCGAAAAAACATTTACATCCGGAGCGTAAGAAAGTTTACATCCGGGGGTAAAAAAAGTTCACATACGAAAAAACTGTGATAAGAAGGTTAAAAAAACCTGTAAAAAACTTTACGCTGCCTGTAAAATCAATACACGTAAAAACTGTGTATGAAAAATTAAAAAAAAATTTAACTTTACTTAAAAATTTTACGCTACTCGTAAAAAAACTATACACGAAAAAAACTGTGTATGGAAAGTTTTACAACCGCAGTGTAAAAAAAGGTTTAATTTTTTTAACAAGGGCGTAAAAATTTTACAACCGGGGTGCGTAAAAAAGTTTACAACCGTAGTGTAAAAAAAGTTTAATTTTTTTAACATTTCCGTAAAAAAACTTCGTAAAAAACGGGGGGTAAAAAACGGCGCGTAAAATCGGCGGTAGAAAAACGACCCGAAAAACGAGGCGTAAATAACGGGGGCGTCAATACGGGGCGTAAAAACGGGGGGTAAAAACGAGGGTGTAAATACGACGCGTAAAAAAACGGGGGCGTAAATAACGGCACGTAAAAACGGGGACGTATAGCCGTAAAAAACGGCGTATAAAAATGGGACGTAAAAACGGTGCGTAAAAACGGGGGCGTATAGCCGTAAATAACGGCGTGTAAAAACGGGGCGTAAAAAATGGCACGAAAAAACGGGGCTTAAAAAACGGCGCGTAAACTCGGGCGTAAAAAACGATGCGCAAAAACGGGGGCGTAAAAAAACGGCTCGTAAAAACGTTTTTATAAAAAAATCTTGAAAATATTTATTTATTAAAAAATTCTGATTTTAAACTTTTGTTTAATAAATAATCTGATTTTTAATAATAAATAATAAATATAATAAGACAAAATAGGTATAAAAAACAATAACTATAATAAGACAAAAAAGCAAATTTACTTAAATACCCTTTTGACATTAAAATATTAAAAACATAATAAGATTAAAAAAAAAATGATTTAATTACTTTTAATCTCATACATCAATCTTAAAGATCTAACGGTTTGAAAGTGGTTCCTACGATTCTCACAACTGAAGGTGGTTCTCATTTTACACATCCCATATATATATATATATATATATATATATATATATATATAAAATACAAGCCAAGAGTTTTCAAAAAGAAAGATATATGTAGAAAAAATAGAAAAATTAGAACTAACGGTGAAATTACATAAATTAAAAATAGAAAATACGGAAAAGAGAATAAATGAAATAAAAGACTTAGTAAAAAAGAAAAAAAGAACTTGAAATAAGCCAAATGGCAAGTCAAATGCCAACATATCAACTATATATACAAACACAAGGCTCAAATAATATGATAAATATACATTGTAGGTTATGGTTAGATAACAATAAATTTTTAGATCTAACAACTTTAGTAGATACAGGAGCAACAAAAAGTTTAATATCACACAGTTTAGCACCTGTTGAATACCATCAAGAACTGACTTATAAATTAGTCACAAGAACCGTTGAAGCTAGATTAATTCAGATAACACATTATTTGGAACCAAGGGGAATTCAATTTTTTTGATTTTTCAGGAAATTACAGTACTAAATATGAAATCCCACAGGTAAATATAAACCACCATATATAAAATCACAAGATTTTGTCTTAGGCTTAAATCTCATTTTAGGGTTAAACGGAGCAATCACAATAACAAAAAACTTTATAACACTTAGTAATCATATATACAATTTTCCAACATTATGATATAGTGATACATCAGAGTTCCCACGAAAGCGTGGTGGACATGGTAACTTAGAATTTCTAAAACAAAAACGAAATTCAAAGATAGAAAATGAAACAATACAATTACTTACTGAATTTTTGAGTCATAAACTAGAAAAAGGAAAAGACATCATAAAACGTATAAATCATCCTAAAATCCTACATTTGGAAAAAGTAGGACTTATAGGAGAAGATATTAGAAATTCAAAGGTAAAATATATATGTAAGTTTAAACTTAAAAATCCAGATATCACTATTAGAACACCTAATATAGAATATAGCCCCTTAGATAAGGAAGAATTTAAAAAACAAATCCCTGAAATGCTAGAACAAGGGTTGATTAGAAAGTCCGAAAGACCTCATCCATTAGCAACATTTATAGTTAGAAATCACAGTGAAATAAAAAGAATAAAAGAAAGAATAGTTTATAACTATAAAAGACTAAATGATAACACAGAAGATGATGGATATAATATTCCAAATAAAGACACCCTATTAAATCTTATACAAAAGAAAAAGGTGTTTTCAAAGTTTTAAACCATGGACCGCATTTACATGTCCAGAAGGACAAGTTGAATGGAACGTTCTTAGCTTTGGACTAAAGAATGGCCCATCAATTTTTCAAAGGTTTATGGATAGTATATTTTTAAAATATGAATTTTTTAGTTTATATTGATGATATATTAGTAGCAAATGAAACAGTTAAAGAACATGAGAAACATTTACAACAAATATTTGAAGAAATAGAGAAGAATGGTATAGTAGGTTCAAAGAGGAAGATGGAACTATTTAAAAGAAAAATATCATTTCTTGGTCTAGAAACAGGAGACGGAAAATAGAATTAAAACACATATCTCAACAAAAATTTAAGAATTTCTAGAAAAACTTACAAATATTAAACAAATACAAACCTTTCTAGGATTAGTAAACTATGCTAGAAAATTTATTTCGAATTTATCAAAATTAGTAGGCCCATTATACAGCAAAACAACAAAAAATGGACAAAGAACTTTTAATATAGAAGACATTAAATTAGTAAAAGAATTAAAGCTTGCAGTTAAAAATATTAAACCACTAGAATTACCATTAGTAACATATTATATAATCATAGAAGTTTATGGTTGTAAAGAAGGATGGGGCTGTACTTCTTTGTAAACCTAATAAATATAGTCCTAAAGAAAAAGAGAAAATATGTTCATATGCTAATAGAAACTTTAAAAATGGTACTAGATGGACAAGTTTAGATTTTGAAATATAGGCATTAATTAGCACTTTAGAAAAAATTAAAATATTTTTTCATAAAGACTTTATAGTTAGAACAGACTGTGAGGCTAAAGTTAGATTTATAAAAAATGATCAGAGTAAAAAGGTTAATAGAACAAGGTGGGTTAATTTACAAAATGTTATCTAAGGAAATGGATATACAAAAACTTTGAACACATAAAATGAAAAAACAATGGGATAGCAGATGAAGGGGTATGGTCCCAAAAACCTTGCGCCAACCAAGGGAACCATACCCACTATTAAAGAAAACCTTGCGCAGACTTCTATATCAAGGAAAGTCACTGAAACCTTGCGCCAAATATCCAAAGAAGAAAAGGATCGCTTAACCACCTTGCGCGGGCTCGTGCAAGGTTCAAAGTTAACCTTGATCAAATTCCTTGGATAACACTTTATGTACAAACCTTGTGCCGATATTTACATCAAAGAAAGTGTTCACCAAAAATGCTGCGCCAAGCAACAGGAAGAGGAAAGAAGATCAGTTAACTAACTTGTGCCTCTCGCGCAAGGAAACAGTTAGTCCTAAGAAATTCTCCCTTAGCAAAAATCCTTGAATTGGTACAGAAGCAAAGAGAATATTTTCTGTTGTAACAAACTGTACACGTGGCAAGCAATAGATGGGTAACAACTGTGAAACCTTCTAGAAGCCACTAATGCCCAATCGTGCAAAGCATCTTTTCGGTTATAACCAATTGCCACATGACAGCATCTGGACGACTGAGAAAGATCACGGTGATGGCATGCTCACTTTTATAAAATATAGTGATCTCATGATGACACGTGGCATCTCCCTAACCATTGATGAGTTCACGATCTGTGTGCACTAACGGATGGCCACAAAACTTAACGGAATAGCAAAAGATTCCGTTAAAGTTATCATCTCTCATTTTGGCGTCCAAATTCTGGCTGTAAATAAGTAACTTGGACTTCAAGTAGAAGGTATTCAATCTCAACTACTCTCTCTCTCTTACTATACTTCCGACTACCTGTACTTATTCTCACGCCGGAGGGTGGTCACGGAGAGAACCCCCTTCTCCCCGTGGCGAGCTAACGGTGTTCTGTTTTGAAGGATCAATTGGAGTACTGTTATATTCCCCATCGTGAAATCAAATGAAGGATTAACCCCTTTATGTAGAGCCCATTCCATAGATCTACTTAGATTCCGATCTAGTTGATCTAGGGTTTCTTCATTGTCGCCCACCGACTTTCTTTTATTTTCTCATCTTTCGTTTTGTTTCACCCAGGTCTACAGCTTCATGGCTGATGGACCGTCATTCCAGGTCGTTGATCGGAGATCCGTCGCGTCGGCGGAACTCCTCAGGTCGACGGACAAATTGTTGAGGACTCGTCTGGTGAAGCTGATATGCCATATGATCCTGATCATGCGAGCATTCCAGTAACACCGGCGGCTCCTCATGTTGACGTTACATCAATCCTCCCACCTGGAGAGACTCCATTATCATGGTTGATTAAGTCTCAAACTGCTCTAAACGACATGTATGCTTAGTTATGTGCTCAAACCGGAACTCCAGATTTTCATGCTCCGGTTGGTGCACCTCAAGTCCATGCTTCGCCGGCGCCCCGAGTATTGAGTTACGGAACTCAGAACCAAGATCGTGCTCCTTCGCATGTATCTGTGCATGAAACTGAGACGTATTCTAAAACCAGAAATGATTGTGTTCATTCTGGTAACAGACATCAGGAAGAGAATGTCCAGCAACGACCTTCATTTCACTCACGATTGGGCCCGCGATCGTCGCAGAAGCGAGACACCCAACTCGATGAGTATGATAAGACTTATGAAGAAGGAGATAGTGCAAGTGTGTTCAATCGTTTATTTGCAGATCTTGCCTGGTACAAACCTCGAATCCGAGCAGTGTACAATCCTGAGGCGGAACATGATTATAACTTGATTTACCGACCTGCTGAAGCGGCAGAACAATCAAAATTCGTGAAGGAAATCGCTCTAGCCCCGCTAGAACGAGCAAAATTACCATCAAACGTTGGGAAGTTTAATGGATTGTCAGATCCAGATGATCACATGCGTTTGTTTACTGGCGCAGGACTTATTGGAGGATGGACTCTACCTATGTGGTGTCATCTGTTTGTACAAACGTTAACTGGGGCTGCGCGGCTGTGGTTCGATAACTTGCCGACAAGTAAACTCTCTTCATGGAATGATCTTAAGGAAAAATTCCTTATTCATTTCAGTCAGCAGCGTCGTTATGTTAGAGATTCATCGGATGTGATGAACATCTGGCGAAGAGACAACGAGAGTTTGGAAGATTTTATTACGCGATACAACAAGGAGATATTAGAAATTGGTGACGTGCATGAAGATCTTATCCGCGCACAGTTCAAGTATGCGGTAAGATGTGACGAAATGATTAAGGTACTTTCTGGTACTACTGGTTTACCGAAAAGTTGGGATAAGCTCATGGCAGCAGCCAAGGTCTATGCGCAGACCGAGCGCAACCTTAATTCAAACAGACCTCCTCTACCTCAACATCGTCCTGAAGATTTGAGCAAAGGAGGTCGGAAGTTTAAAAAGAGTTGGAAGGACTCGAACCAGAGTTCTTACTCACCATACTTTCCATGGATGCCCACGCAACGATTAACAAAATCGCAACTCAGAAAGCTATTAAGAACGAGAATAGAGAGTGACAGTGGACGCCTCTCACTAAATCTCCCGCGGAAGTCTTGAGCATTGAGAATTATCAATTCAAACAACCCCAGCCTATGAAGAACAAAAAAGGTCAAGACCTAAACCTCTTCTGTGATTTCCACAAAGACACAGGGCATACAACCGATAATTGCATTAGCCTACGCACCGAAATTGAAAAGGCCCTGAAAAGTGGCAAGCTGACACACTTGGTGCAATCAGTTCGAAAAGAGGTCAGGCAACTCACGCGCGGTGATGAGGGGCCAAGCAATAAAAAGATGAAACAAGTTTCCATGATCCAAGGGAGCTCGTCGCGCAAGTGCAGCTTTCAAAGGTTCCAAGGAGAAAAATGGCAAGAGCAACAAGTGATATTTCCTGTGGTTCCAGGTGGGCCTCAGGAAGAAAGACCAGTGGTAATTTCAGGCATTTTTGGCCATTACCAAACCGACTATATGTTCATAGATCCAGGAAGTTCTATGGATATCATATATGAACAGTGCTTCAAACAGTTAGATCCGGAAGACAAGGCACGCCTAGAGCCAGTTGACTTCCCGTTAACTGGATTCTGCAATGAGGCTGTCTTTCCTCTTGGACAAATAGTTTTTCCTGTGATTCTTTCAGACGGAAGACACTCGCGCACCATTTGAGTGAACTTCATGGTAATGCCAGCAACATCCCGTCATGACGTGTTATTGGGGAGACGAGCGCAACGAGATTTCAGCATGATCACATATGCGCCTCATGCTGCATGTGGTTTCCCAACGCCAACTGGAGTAGCTATCATCTTCGCGCGGAAAGAGATTATGTCTATTGAAGAAACAGATTTAAGGCAGCTAAATCAACATCGCCAAATGAACCTGAAAAATGGGTATTGAACAATAAGTATCCCGAGCAACCAATTATCCTTGGTCCTGCAATTTCTATGGCGAGTCGCGCAAAACTTAAGACCTTGTTGTTTCGAAATATGGATATCTTCACGTGGACTCCTGCAGATATGGTAGGGGTTCCGCCCAGGATAGCTGAGCATTGCTTAAACGTCTTCCCGACGGCGCAGCCGGTGGTTCAGAAAAAGCGCAGCCTTGGATCCGAAAAGACCGAAGCAATGAATGAGCAAGTTGCAGAATTATTGAAAGCTGGGATCCTGCGCGAAGTCAAATATCAAACCTGGGTCGCAAACCCAGTAATGGTGAAAAAGCACAATGGCGGCTGGCGCATGTGCGTCGATTTTAAAGATTTAAACAAAGTGTGTCCCAAAGATTGCTACTCTCTTCCCGAGATAGACAAGAAAGTCGATTCGTTAGCTTCTTTCCGTTGGAAATGTTTCCTAGATTGTTACAAAGGATATCATCAAGTGCTGATGAAAAAAGAGGACGAAGACAAAACAGCTTTTCGCACGGAGAAAGGAATTTTTTGCTACACAAAAATGCCCTTTGGTCTCCGCAATGCGGGAGCTACTTACCAAAGATTAATGGACACTGTCTTTGGTGATGACATTGGCAAGACAGTAAAAGTTTACATCGACGACTTGGTCATCATGAGCAATTCAGAAGAAATAATGCTAGAAAATATCCAAAGAACCTTTGATTCCTTGCGCAAGGTCAATTTTAAGTTAAACCCAGGGAAATGCTCTTTTGGCATGGAAGAAGGAAAATTCCTAGGTTTTGTAGTTACGAAAGAAGGATTCAAGGTCAATCCTGAAAAGGTGGAGGCCATCCAAAAGATGTCGTCTCCCACCACCATCAAAGAAATGCAACGATTAGCTGGGAGATTAGCTGCGCTTAATCGTTTTTTGGCTGATCATGCTGCGAAATCATTCCCATTTATCCGAACCTTGCGCAATTGTGTCAAAAGTAGAACGTTTTCATGGACTCCCGAAGCGGAGAAAGCTTTTCAAGAAATGAAGGATTGCCTTATGCAATTACCCACACTTACTGTGCCGCGTAGTAAAGAGCCGATGATTCTTTATGTTTCAGCATCTCCAATGGCAGTTGGAGTAGTATTAATGGTGGATCGCGAGGGTGTTCAATCTCCAATATATTACATCAGTAAAATGTTAAATGATCCAGAAACTCGATACTCTATAATGGAAAAATTAGTGTTAGCTCTTGTTCATGCTTCGCGCAGGCTGAGACGGTATTTTTCAGGGCACGTCATTACGGTACTGAAAAATTATCATATTGGTCAAGTTTTATCTAAACCAGATGTCTCGGGATGCCTCGTGAAGTGGGCAATTGAATTGAGAGCATACAACATATGTTACAAACCAAGACCAGCTATCAAGGGTCAAGTGTTAGCCGACTTTATTGCTGAAATTCCAGCAGATAAGGTTGAAGAATGCGAAGCAATTCAAAATCCAGTTCCCATTGTCGATGACAGAGAATGGATCTTATACACTGACGACACATCAACCAACGATGGGGCAGGAGCAGGATTGCGTTTGTTAAGTCCAGACGGTGCAGAATTCACTTATGCAATTCGGCTTGAGTTTAAGAGTACCAACAATGAAGCAGAATATGAAGCTTTCTTAGCAGGGCTGCGTCTGGCCATTAAGATGGGTGCATCTCACCTAACAGCTCATGTAGACTCTAAACTTGTTGCTGAACAGATTATCGGTTCTTATGATGCAAAGGGTGACATCATGGCCCTCTATCTTGAACCAGCGAAAGCACTCATCACTCAGTTTAAGCAATTCAAAGTCGTTCATGTAAATCGGAGTGAAAATAAACATGTTGATGCTTTGAGCAAGTTAGTTGCGACGAGTTTTCAACATTGGCAAGAGAGGTTCGCATTGAAGTTTTAAGCAACCCATCGGTGCCACTCAAACAAGTAAGCATGGTTGAAATCGGAGATCCATCTTGGATGTCTCCAATAATTATGTACCTACTGCATGGATCGCTTCCAGCAGACAAAGCCCAAGCAAGGAAAATACGATGCAAGGCAATCAATTACGAAATGGCAGATGGTATCTTATACCGAAAGTCATATTCTGGACCTTTGCTTCGTTGTGTGAGCAAACATGATGCGCAATATTTAATACGAGAAATACACGAGGGATTATGCGGTATCCACTCCGGACCGCGCATGGTGGTGGCCAAGATTATGAGTACAGGATATTACTGGCCTGGAATGTATGTTGATGCAGTGGAGATTCTGCGCAAATGTATGTCCTGTCAGAGGCATGCTCCGAAGACGTTGCGCCCAAAGAATCCTCTGGTTCCGATAACCACTGCTTGGCCTTTCCAACAGTGGGGAATTGATCTTATCGGACCTTTTCTTGATGCGCCGGGCGCAGTAAAGTTCGTTATTATCGCAGTTGATTATTTTACCAAATGGGTTGAAGCTAAGCCATTGGCGCCTACCACAACCATGGTCGTTCGTAAATTCATATGGGAAAACATTATTTTCCGTTTTGGCTTGCCATTACGAATCATCACCGACAATGGTCCAAATTTCACAGCTGCAGAACTGCAAGCCTGGATGCAAGAAATGAAAATCGAACATGTTTTCGTCTCTGTCGCCCATCCACAGGCAAACGGTCAGGTGGAAAGCCCAAACAATTGGTGGAAGGCATTAAGGCACGTTTAGGGACGGCGCGACGTGGTTGGGTCGATGAATTACCAAGTATACTATGGGCACATCATACTATGCCAAAAACGAGCAATGGCGAAACACCATTCAGTCTTGTTTATGGTACAGAAGCCGTTATTCCCGCTGAGACCGGCCTTCCATCGCCCAGAATGATTGCTCTTGAAAAGCAGAACAACGAAGAGCATCGCCGACTTGATCTAGATTTGGTTGAAGAGAGGCGCGAGAATGCAGCGATATGCGAAGCTAAGTATAAATCTCAAATGGAAAAATATTACAACAAACGGGTACGCTTGTAACATCCGTCAAAAACGGATTTACCAAACCCGCTCCGTTTATCAACCGAACAGTCAGTCAAAATTTTCGTTTCGAATTAAATGCCCAAAATAATTTTAAACGATCCGTAATCAATTATTATACGGGAATATATATTTAGTTTTTGAAAAACTGTCAAAAATCGCAAAATAAAAAGGAAATGTTTCTGCCGGGTTTCGAACCCGGGTCTGTACCGAGTCATTCAGTGTTTTATCTCACAAACACAAACCACTGCGCCAACTGATTTGTTTGATAAGTAATGAAATAATTTAATTCATAAAGTGACTTTACAAATTCAAAAATCGGCGCCCAACGATTCAGTCGTCGGAATCCCGGAATATTCGCGAGTTTTAACACCAATTTACGTTATAACGTAAACCTTTAATCACATATCGGTTATAACCGATGTTTGAAGTCCGCGACACTTTTCAAAACCGCCGGAAAAATTTAAATAACGAACACAGTCAAAAATCAGACCAAATACATTTCGATTATTCCCTATAAATTCAACCACAATCGTCTGCAAACCTTTTCGCTAAAAATCACATCTTTTCACGGCGAAATTTCACTCGCCGGAATAAACCTGTTCGTCGCCGGAAAACCGGTTTCCCCATTGCCGAGCTTTTCTGAACCTCTGAAGCTTATACCGGTGATACCCTTACCTTTTCCAAACTTTTCGGAGACTAGCTGCTACAAGGAACACGTCGCCGGAGTTGAATTCAGTCGCCGGAGTTTCTGCCGGAAAACAGAGAGTTCAGTCGGTATATTCTCCGCTCAGTTTCTTTTCCTTTTCACTTCTATCTTACCAGTAATTAACCTAAAACACTATTGAAACTTGAATAAAAACTCGAACCAGTCAGACCCGATTTCTGGTTCAACTTTGACGAAGAAGACGACGCACTTCCATATCATATAAGTATATTATAAATCAGGATTTTACTCGGGTTAGACACACAGTCCAGCGGTGGACTGTGTGCACATAAAACGTTAAACATGCAAAGGTCTCAAGTTCGAATCCCGTCTCACACACGCTGCCTTAATAAAATCCATTTTTTGTTTACTGAACCGGAGTCACCTTAGTTATATGTTAAGTATATTAATAACCGGAATAATAACCAAGTTAGACACACAGTCCAGCGGTGGACTGTGTGTTTGTTTATATCGCTGGTCACGAGTTCGAGTCCGGTCATCAGCACCAACTCGGACAATTATCTATTTTTTTTAAATAAGGCAGAAAAAGGAAATAACTAAATTGTCTTTAAGTAAAATAAAAATCAAGTTATATAACATGTTGAACACACAGTCCAGCGGTGGACTGTGTGTTATATTAACCCACAGGTCCCGGGTTCGAGACCTGTGGAGCGCACCGCCGAGCCGCTTAAATTGTTTTTAAAATAAAAATGATTTTCTGTTAATGTTAATTAATGTATATATGAAATTAAAATCGGATATATAACGGGTTAGACACGTAGCTCAGTTGGTAGAGCTGCGTGCACGCGTACGGGAGGTCTCGGGTTCGAGCCTCACCCAGCGCACAACAATACGCCTCGAACCGGTCAACGCCGGTCAAAGTCAACTGGTCAATGTCACTGTAGCAGAAAAAATAAAATATTTTTATTATTTTTATTTAATTATTTTAATTAAAAATCAATTATAAATACTTAAAAATAACATTTTTAAGATTAGAAAATAGCCTCAAACTCACAAAAATGCACCCAACAATCCTACTAAAATAGTTTAATAAAATCCGTTTACTTACCAAACCATAATGCGATTTATCTAGGTTTTAAATCTCACTCGTGGTTAAAACCACTTCGCATGCATTCAACGTCATCAACCGAACGCACCCACTGTGAGTGAATCTTACAATTCCCCTTTTAAATTACACGTTTTGGGGTGTGTCATGTGTTATGAATTAATTAATTTATTTATTTAAACTTGTGCCATACCACATCATGACTTAAACTTAGATTGATTTATTGTTGTGATTTATTTATATTCCGTTTGTCAAATTACATGAAACTCATACATTAAGCCCATCAGTTCCTCGTGGGAAACGAGTAGAACATCGCGTGCTTCAATTCAAATTCATTATTGTTCATGTGTGTTTTCATTGAGTTTATATTGTTTGTAGTTGTGTTATTCATATTATCATGATTATGCAATTCATTCATCAGGCCCCTCAGTTCCTCGTGAGAGACGAGTTGAGCATCGCGTGCCTTTAATTGTTTCCATTATTATTCATGAGTGTTTCATTTAACATCTTATGATTGTTGATCAAGTTACATCTAATTTTATTCATGTTTGGTTGTGCACATATTTCATAATCAATTTAAATAAATTGTTCAAATGTTTTCCATAGGATTCACTCGCCAACATTATGTTGATCCAAAAACCTTTTTACACATGATACAGGTGAACAGGTTGAAGCAAGGATAACATAGGATATGCCTTAGAAGAGAACAAAGAAGTTTAGATTGTAGTTAGATCATGTTGTAGCAATCATTGTAAATTTCCATTTAATTTGTATTAATGAATATGAAACGTTTAATAAATGTCATGAGCTTTGATGATAACCCAATCATGCCCCGATCACCTTATCCGCTGCGGGTCGGGGTGTGACAACGCTTATGCACCATCGTACCCGGAGATTTTGTACTTCGCGACAATGAAGCTTCAAACATTGAAAAGCCAGGGAAGCTAGCACCCAAATGGGAAGGACCTCATGTGATTCATGAAGTCCTAGGCAAAGGCGCTTACACATTAAAGCGCTTGGATGGCTCCAGTGTCCCACGGACCTGGAACGCCCAGCAGTTGCGCAGATGTTACATGTATCTAAGCGCTCATAAGCCCTGCGCCTTATATGAGCCTGCTTACATCAGTTTTCATTTGTAATCTTAGTGACAGATTGTAAGCTTTACGCATTATCAATGAAATAGCATACTTTCTGTCGCTACTTACACTTTTATATTTATTACAAATGCATGCAATTCCATTGGATAAACAAAAACACATACTCATGAGCCACGAGACGATATAATGCTTGCGCTCACACATGAAGTTACTTATCATTCATTTGTTTATCCTAAACAAGTAATTGGTCACATGCAAAAATTGTAAACTAAATATATTATACACATTAAAAGTACTTGCGCATCAAACGCAACGATACATCAAAAGAAATATACAAACAGCTGCAGAAATAGACACAATCTAACTCTTTTTTCCTACATCCTTTGCATCTTCTTTTTTCTCTGGCTCAGAGAAGATTTCCTTTAGTCTATCCATGAAATCATCATGCTGCAGCGCAACATCGACAAGATCCATGACAGGAATATGTAAATGATCATAACTCTCTTTGGCAGCAGTATAGATGGCAACAGTGTCAGTTCCAAGCGTTGCAGCGTGGCTTGTATCCCATTTTGTCTTTAGCGCATGGGCCACCTGAAGTGTGCATTCCTTATAACCCTCCGCGTGGCCATCATTCCGTGCCGCCACCATGAGTTCCGCTACTCTCTCGTCTAACTCCGTCGAGTTCAAAATAGAGTTTGCAATCTGTAAACTAGCGCATCAATACAAGATATATTAAATCAGCGAAGATGTTTATCTTACAGGAAAGGGACAATACCTCCACAATCCCATACTCTCGCAACCAAGTAAGCTGGTTCATGAGGGATTCGGTCAGGCTTTCTGCTGTAGCGCGAGCGACCTCTGTGTCGTTAATCTTTTGTTCGCCTTCGGTTAAACGGCAGGTCGGCCTTCTCAGTACGATGAAGGTTGATATCCTTTTTCAAAGTATCAAACTCATCTTGCAGCCGCGCCTAGTCAAATAACATAGAGGCTAGATCATCAATCTCTTTATTCTTAAGGAAGAGAGTCATTTTGGTTGCTACCTCATTCTGCTCACTCCTTTCCCTATGAGAACGAGCCTCTTCTGCTACCACAACTGCATCAACCCTCTCTTTCTTGAGTTTCTCAATTTCGTTGCGCAGAGAGAGATCTTTTCTTTGTTATCTCGATCGCAAGCCTCCATAAAGCGCTTGCGCTCATCAGCATATTGCGCAGCAGCGGCCTCACATTTGCGCTTCCAAGACAGCACAGACCATTCCTCGGTTTTCATTTCCTCCTCAAACTTGGCTTTCTCAGCCTCAAAATCCACATCATCTTTAACGTCTTCTCTTTTTCAAATTTGGCCTTCGCCTTGTCAATCTCAACATCATCACGCTCCTTATTCATGCTGCGCCATTCGCGCACGATTCTGTTAATTGTGGAGGAGGCGAGGGCATATTCTTGTAAGTAGGCTTCATAGGTGGCTTCATGATTTCGGTCCTCTTGGCGCTTCACCTCCGCCGGAGGAAAAATACATTTATACCATTCCCTGCAGGAGCGCCAGTCGGTGAAGACATCACCTTGCTTTACTTTCCATATAGGCTGGTGGATTTCATCTGCCCGTTTCTTTGAGTAAGATCGATAATAAAAATCCCCAGGCGTCTCCTCCGGGCGAATGGGCGAGTCCTCATCAGAATCATCAAAAGACACAAAGCCTTCGCTTGGTGTTGAAGGGCCAGCTCCCTTAGATACAAAATTTGAAGGCTCCGGAATAGGGGTAGATATTTTTTCTTGCTCCACAGTAGCGGTTCCTTTATTCCAACATCTGAGGATGTATCTTTAACCTGATCACCAGCAGGATTCTTTAAAACATCTGAAGCAGTATCTTTAACCTGCTCGCCAGCAGGATTCTCAACGTCTATTTGTTTAGGCTCTTCTTCTGGAACCACCTTCTCAAGGTTTTCTGGGATAATGGGATCAGAGTCAAAAATAGGCATGCTTTGGTCCACATCTACTCCTTCAACATTCTCAGGCCTACGAGGTGATGGTATAGCAGATGAGGTGGCCGGCGCAGCCTTCACCACTTTCTCTGCAAAAATAGTAACAAGTACCAAGTATAAGATTATGCGCAAATATTCCTACAACAATATGCAACAAACCACACATACTAGGTGAGAATTTCTTTACAAAGGCTTCCATATTGCCTTTCTTGCCAATGCGCAGGCGCACAACTTTTTTCGGCGGAGACGGTGGTAAAGTCTCAGACTCCTTTCTCTTCTTGGAAGTGCACTTCAACGCCTCTTCAGGACTGAAGGGATCTCCAAAGGATCATCTGGATTCAAAGTAGGAAGAGAGGAGGTGTCGATGGGTTCTGGTTTTGGTTTCCTCAAACCTACAGGCGCAAGACCCTCTAGTGAGTCTGACACCACCCCATAATCACACCAAGAATCAGATACGAGACGCGTACCTTTCTTGCCCTCAGCCTTAGTAGCAGCAGAAGGCTTACTTTTCTCGTCGGGCTTGGTAGAGGTCGGCGCAGTAGTAGCAACAGCAACGGTTGGTTTTTTCTTCTTCTTCGATTCAGGGCCTACGCCCAAGTTTAGCAAATCACCTACATGATCAATAATAAAGGAAAAACGCTACGCCATAAGTTACATTGCAATATTACTTAAAGAGTTGTATCTACAAGTATATTTCAATAACTAACTCAGGCTTTACGCGATATGACTTACCAGTGGTGGCAGTAGGCTGTGCGTTCAGATCTTCTTACTTATGGAGTTCAAAATTTCCCAAGATCTGAGTAAACCAAGTTTCTTCATTCTCCTCAAGTGGCACAATAGCCATTTTCCCATTATCTCTCTTATACGCCACTTGGTGCAACAACGCAACTGTCGAACAAAGCATACCAACTAAATTTCTTCAACATGAAATAAATACAAAAAACAGTGCAAAAATTTAGAAAGTTGCTTACCAACTCCATCCTCGGTATAGACTGGCTTTTATTTTCTTTCCTTCTTCCATAAGATACTCATCCCTGCAGCAATCAGTGCCCTCTCCGGCAATATAATATTCGGGATATCTTTTATGTTTTGATACCACACTTCGTTGGTTGGGATGGCCAAGGTCTCCAACTCTATATCCTTTGCAGCCCTGAAGGTCATCGCCATCAGGATAACCGTCGCTTTCACATAAAAAAACTTCTGCTTCCAGTCGTGGTAGGATTTGGGTGGCACTAACAACAACTGTTTGGCTTGCACACGTTGTTGGAATGAATAAAAGCCCACTGAGCAGTGAAGCTGATAAAATACCCGGAACTTCTCAACTGTCGGAATGATCTGCATCGACCGGCAGACGAACTCAAAGTGCCTAATCCTCACCATTCCCATGGGATTCAACTGGGAAATATGGAATTTATAGAAGTCTAGAATCTCAAGTATGAACTGGGTCACCGGAAGTCTGAAGTTGCCCTCGGCAAAATAATCGTAGAACAACGTAATGTAGCCGGCCGGAGCATCCGCCGCCGTGGCACCCTCCTTAGGGTATAAAGGTCCCCAAGACTTAGCAAACAGAAAATTGTCAATCAAAGCATCAAAGTATGCCTTCCCCCACTTCAGTGGAGGCAATGCTGACGTCGCCGGAGCATCAACTCTACTAGTACTAGATCCGGTCGCCATAGTAATGTGTAGAAAGAAATCTAGAAAGACAGGTTTTCAAAGGAAACAGCGAGACGATCGGAATTTATGCAGTCTCCGGAATATACGAACACATGATTGTTTTCTCTCTCTAAAACACCGTCTGGTGAAGAACAAATGGAGAGCCATTTCCTTTATATACCAATCACAATTAATGCTCGATATGACTACAGCGACTTTTACGACCATCACTCTTCCCCAGGTAACTGCAAGGGCGAGTGGGAAATAGTAATCGCCCACGCGCGCGAGTGTCGCCGAATTATCATTAAATGCAGCAAGACACGTACTGTTGACAGCCTGTCAACAGACCACCACGTCTCAAGAACGTGCATGTTCACCAACTACACCATTTGGATGAGCGACACGTGTCCAAATATATTTAAAATTCAAATATCTTCCAAAAGATCACTTGTGACACGTCACCAAAAAAGCATAAAGCAACAAAAGACCAACACCCATACAGCGCAACACATTTTTTAAGTCCAATGCTCCACCTACTCTTTACTTCCACATAGGAACAACACTGGACGGGGGGGGACTTGAAGGGGTATGGTCCCAAAAACCTTACGCCAACCAAGGGAACCATACCCACTATTAAAGAAAACCTTGCGCAGACTTCTATATCAAAGAAATTCACTGAAACCTTGCGCCAAATATCCAAAGAAGGAAAGGATCACTTTATGTACAAACCTTGCGCCGATATTTACATGAAAGCAAGTGCTCACCAAAAATGCTGCGCCAAGCAGCAGGAAGAGGAAAGAAGATCAGTTAACTAACTTGCGCCTCTCGCGCAAGGAAACTGTTAGTCCTAAGAAATTCTCCCTTAGCAAAAATCCTTGAATTGGTATAGAAGCAAAGGGAATCTTTTCTGTTGTAACAAACTGTACACGTGGCAAGCAATAGATGGGTAACAACTATGAAACCTTCTAGAAGCCACTAATGCCCAATCGTACAAAGCATCTTTTCGGTTATTACCAATTGCCACATGACAGCATCTGGACGACTGAGAAAGATCACGGTGATGGCATGCTCACTTTTATAAAATATAGTGATCTCATGATGACACGTGGCATCTCCCTAACCATTGATGAGCTCACGATCCATGTGCACTAACGGATGGCCACAAAACTTAACGGAATAGCAAAAGATTCCGTTAAAGTTATCATCTCTCCTTTTGGCGCCCAAACTCTGGCTGTAAATAAGTAACTTGGACTTCAAGTAGAAGGTATTCACTCTCAACTACTCTCTCTCTCTTACTATACTTCCGACTACCTGTACTTATTCTCACGCCGGAGGGTGGTCACGGAGAGAACCCCCTTCTCCCCGTGGCGAGCTAACGATGTTCTGTTTTGAAGGATCAGTTGGAGTACTGTTATATTCCCCATCGTGAAATCAAACGAAGGATTAACCCCTTTATGTAGAGCCCATTCCATAGATCTACTTAGATTCCGATCTAGTTGATCTAGGGTTTTTTCAGCAGATATGTTATCTAGAAATATTTACCAAATTTTGTTTTCAGATGGACAAGAAAAATAAAGGAAAAGAAAAACTTACGCATCCTATAAAGTCCAAGAAGACTGTGTCTTTATTAAGCATTCCTTCTAATAAAGAGACTGAAAAGTTGATGAGCCAGGCATTCGTAGCAGGTAATATATACAGCTCTAGACAAATGGCTTCAACATATTCTTGTTTTGACAATGTTAGTCCATTATCAAGTATAAAGTCGTCAACAACAAATGTTCGCCCAAAGAATACACAGTCTAGAACAAAAGCTGGAGCTTATACACAAAATACATAGAATTCTGTCATTTCATTTGGTAACTATGCTTTACAAAAGTGTAGTGACATAAATACAAAGTTTAGGCCCATAATAGAGATGAAATTGACAGAAAAACAACAATGTTTGCTAGATAACTTGTGGCATATTCAAACAATACCACAGACTTCCACATTCAAGGTACAAGTTTTAAATGCTTTGAGCATATATTTTTATGAATAGAGTACACAGGTTCCAGAAAGACAAAAGCAAAAATTCACCCATTATATAATTTTTAGGGGAACAAAGATTGGAATTTTTAATAAACGGGAGACAGTAGCAAAATATATACAGTGCCCTGGTCCAGTATACAAAGGTTATCATAGCTTTTTTGAAGCTTTAGAAACGGCCAGAGAACATTTTGGCATAGACAATTTTTTCATAGAACCTTGAAGAAACACCAGACTAGATCTGACCGGAATCAGATTAGATATGTGAGCATGGTTTCTGCATAAGGGATAAATCCTTTGTTTCTTTGATGATTGGAACTGGATCTCCGATGAACACTGCAAAACAGAACACCGTCAGCCTCGCCACGGAAGAATGGGGGTTCTCTCCGTGACCACCCTCCAGTGTGAGAGTAAGTACAGGTTATCGGAATAGTTCAAGTAATGAGAGAGAGTAAGTGAAAGTGAATCCCTTTTCTTGTACCTGAAGTCTCCTATTTATAACCGGTTTTTGGGTGCCAAGACGAGAGAGAGAAAAGTTAACGGAATCTTTATCATTCCGTTAATTAGTTAATTTGTCATCCAAGCACACGGATCACAGTTTGATCAATGGCTGGGGAGCTGCCACGTGGCCAGTGCCATCATCCAGATCTATTTGTGAGAAATGCAATCATCGTGATTTATGAGAGATCATCAGATTGTGCCACGTATCATTCTGTTGTAACTGAATGTGCCCTTGCACGATTGAGCCTTTATTGCTTCTAGAACATCTTACAACTGTGATCTCTTGATCTGCTGCCACGTGTCTTTTCAGTTATAACAAAAAAATCTTTTTTGTCATTTACTCAAGTTCTCTATGCGCGGAGGTCAACTGATAAGAAGTATATTTTTCAAGCTTAACTGTTTCCTTGCGCGAGCCCGCGCAAGGTAGTTAAATGATCTAAAGTTCTCCAGTTTGTCCGACGCATGGGTAAATGAAGCTCGTTCTTTGCGGTCTAGTCTGCGCAAGGCTTGCCTTTGGATAATGATTGGTATGGTCACATACTTGGCGCAAGATTTTGGGACCATACCCCTTCAAACCTGAAGAAGTTCCGACTTTTTCAGATTTAGCAAAAACTAATACTGAGCAAATAATAAAAGCACAGGAAGAAGTTATTGCTAAATTACAAGAGCAACTTATACAACAAGGAAAAGATACAAAGTCTATACAACTTCAACTTGAAAATAACATGCTAAAACAAAATATTTCTATTCTCGAAGCAAAAAATACACAGTTTTTACAACAAATCGAGAAAAAAGAAGAAATATGTATTCCTAGAGACTTCAACTCATTCAGAGCTAAAAATTCTGGATATGCCATGGAGATATTGCATGAAACCTGTCACATATCAATTTCCAGAATTCGAGCAAATAGTATCATAAAAAATTGTACACAATTCCCATTAATACTGTATGAATTACAACAAAAAATTGTTAAAATAGCTTTTAATGAAGAAACCTACAAAGGCATTAAGGTTGTTGAAAGAACAGATGATGAAGGAACAGGAACCTGTCTTCTTCTTCTTCTACAAATTAATTTACGTAGCACAGATATGCCCGATAAACAAATTCTTCAATTTTACCATAATGGTATGATTGATTACATAGAATTCAGTTTGAATGCAAAGACAGAACAACTCCTAAACCAGTTTGGAGAAAAGTTCACATTAGTCGCTAGAAATATTGCTACACATACGTTTCTTCCAAAAGTAGGATGCAAGATATTTTCTTCATTTCCATATGCAAATGAGTACACCTACAGACCTGCTCGAAAAAGAGTCTTTATTAGTCACAGGCCAACAGAGATAAAGTTTCTAGAAAATGCCGCTATAAAAGAAAATATAGAATTTTCTGACCTATATTGGTTGGAAAATACCTATGACATTTTTGAAGACAAGAAAATGAATTCAAGTTTTAAAGGTGAAGATACAAAAAGATTTTTTGCACAACATCAAAATACACCAAAATTGCCTGAGATGTTTCATTGGGAAAACTATCGACTACTAGCAGAAGGTCATTACATACAGGTATGGTCTCATAAAAACTGGAACATGCTTCTGCTTTTTACAGGGGAAGGGGATGATTTAGAGCTTAAACATATTATAAATGAAGAAAATACAGAAGACGTTGATACAGACCCCGGATCACCACCCTCAATAGACAATACACACAGAGAATTCTAATAGACGTAAGCAATGGCGTCTACAAGCCTCAATTATACACAATCTCAAGTTTCAAAAATAGATGTCAGAAAATAATTGAAGCCTTGCACAACAATTTTACTTGTCGTTTACAATTATAAAGAATCATACACATTCTCAACATTGGATGGCTTAGAGTAAAAAGAATCCATGCACTACTATTATTTGTCGTTTGTAATTATGTAATTGTTGAAGTTTTTATTATCTTTTTGAAATAATGTTAAGTCCATTACTAGACATTTGGTAGTGGTAATAGTATAGGACACTAGTAGGTAGCCTATATATAGAAGGCATGCTGTTCGATGTATGTATCTCAAGCATCAATAATAATATTTTACTTTTACTTCCACTCATGGCTTGCTAAAACTTCAATTCATCTTCTTTAGTCCATCTTTCATAAATTTTATATCTTTCCCTGCACTTCATATTGTATCCCTTCAAATTAAGCAAAAAAAAAAAGAACAAAAGAAAAACCATTGTGTTTAATTTTTTTAAAATTTCCGTTGGGCCAGTCATCATCAATATATCTAGTGTTCATAATTGTATCAAGAAGACCACGAGTAAGTACTCTTCTTTATATATCTATTTTCTTTTTTGTTTATGTTTGTTTGTATCGTTTTAATTTTTGCCGGTATACCACTATATATATATATATAGAGAGAGAGAGAGAGAGAGAAAGGGGATCAGGTTAAAACGATTGAAAGTGTGATAACGATAAGAACGGATCCTAAACCGACACGTGACGCGCGCTACAGTTTATGTAGAGGGGCTTTTTTGTCTTTTTATGTTTTTTGTTTTCATTTTATCTCACACACCGTTCTCATTTGTGGAGTGGAATTCCTTTTGACGTATAATTAAAAACAAAAACATTTTTGGCGTTTTGTTTTCCCCAAGATCTCCCCCGATTAATTAATCCTTTTTGTTTTACAAATGGTTCAAAGTAAATAGGGCTTTCATAAACAAACAGTATACACCATGATATATGGCATTTTGTTTTGCGAAATTTACGAAAATGGCCAAGACCAGAGTTGATTTACGAAATTGGCCACCTCATGCGTCCTTGGAGCGGCGCATCACGGATTCAAATGCGCGGGATGCGTCTTTGGAGCGAAACCCAATAAAAATGGACACTTGGCGGCAGACTCCTCCAAGGAGTCAGGCAGACTCTTCCAAGGAGTCAGGCAGACTCTTCCAAGGGTCTGCCTGACTCCTTGGAGGAGTCTGCCTGACCCCATGGAGGAGTCTGCCGTCACGTTTCCATTTTTTATTAGGTTTCTCTCCAAAGATGTATCCTATGGTTGAAAGACGCATCACGCGCATTTGAATCCGTGATGCGCCGCTCCAAGGACGCATGAGGTGGCCAATTTCACAAAATCAACTCTGGTTTTGGCCATTTTCGTAAATAGCTTTTTTGTTTTCCCCTAGACTTGCCCTCGATTAATAACACAATCCAAGTATACAACATGATATATGGCGTTTAATAACACATATTTTACACTGGAGTTAAAATTGTAAAATGGTGTTTCCACAGACATTCATATTTAGCCTTTATATGGCGTTTCACAAACAAACTGTATACATGTTTTGGCGTTTCCGACATATCAAATTACATAAAAGTAACCATTATACCATGTTTTGGTGTTGCTTTCTTCCATTGCTCGTTGGTTCTTAGGCGCTTTCGAGCAGGTGGCTCTCCGAATTCCACACCCGTAGAAACTGCACATTTTATTGTTGAAATTAAAACGTAAAAAACATCAAATAAATAGTATAATATAAATCAAAGTTAACTCACTCTGTTTTTTGCTTCTAGATCGTGTTTGATCTTTAGACGCCATAATATTTTGTCTTCATGTTTTCTAGGGTCTTCGAGTTTTGTGTAGAAGTTAGGGAGGTTTCTCTAGGAAGTTTATACGTTTTCGGTGTCGTTAGGGCGGGTTATGTAGAAGCGCATTTACCTTTTTACCCTTAATGAAGCCCGCCCACGTTCGAAAGCTGACCATATTTACTAAAACGCCACCACGTCAATTTAATCTGTATATTGTTTTGATCCAACGGATGGGGACCGTTCTCACACTTATAGACGTTTTCCTATATATATATATATATATATATATATATATGATTCGGTTCAAGGGAGAACCATACTCACTTGTGAGAACCTAATCGAATTCTACGATTATCTACAAAATCATTATCATACACACACTCCATCAAAATTCTACGTTTATCTACAAAATCATTGTGTAATATCTAATTTGAATTCAACCATATTTGCATAATGCTCACACAAGCTAAATCACAGTGAATATGTAAATCGAATCAGATTGATTATCAATTTACACATTCATGCACGCAATTCATTGTAACCATATAGAAAAAGAAAACTTCAATCAGATATCACTTATCCGATTGATTACCAACAATTTACATAATCATACACTCAATCTATCGAATTACACTTGTGATAGGCAAACTGAATAAAATTGCTACAACCCAACAACCTTGTCAATCCTCCAAAAAGAAAAAAAAAACCACAACAAATTGTAACCACGGATAAATATATCATTGAAACAATTTAATAAAATTTAAAATACTACCTTAGATGTCGATAATAACTGATGGTATGGTTTTGATTTGCGAATGATGATATTAAATAAAGGAATGTGGGGATGTCGAAGAATCTGGTATCGACATAAGTGAATGAAGTAAGAAACATTGAGATCAATTAAAGGGCATGTGCTGTACAAATTAAAATAAAAATAAAAATTAAAAGGTGTGTCGATTGAATAAATTTGAAAAGGCATTTGACAATGAATATTTTTTTAGTTTCTAAATAGGGTATGGAAGAAATAATAAAGATTGAGATTATTTAAGGGGTGTGTCAATTGGTTAAAGTGAAGCGGCATGGAATTTATTTAATTTGTTTTATTCTGTAAGCAAATTAACGGGTGTGTTGAACGGAATGTGTGAAAAGGTGGCAAATGGTATGGAGGAGACGTGTCGGTTAAGTGAGTTTTAGTAGCGTCTATTGTTGCTTTTTGTAGTATTATATAAATACATATATATATTATATAATATGATAATTAAGCAAAGGGGTATGTATGTGTGGATTTTTAAAAGTCGTAACTTTTCACTCTAAAGAGACAACCCAAGTTACTAATTATATAAGGTCAAGTTGCTAATTGTGTAAGGGTATAATAAAGGAACATGAGGATTTCGAAGAATCTAGCATCGGTATTAGTGAATGAAGTAAGAAATATTGAGATTAATTAAAGGGCATGTGCTGTACAAATAAAAATAAAAATTAAAGGGTGTATCGATTGAATAAAGTTGAAAAGGCATTTGACAATGGATTTTATCTAATTTCTAAATAGGGTATGGAAGAAATAAGAAAGATTGAGATTATTTAAGGGGTGTGTCAATTGGTTAAAGTTGAAGCGGCATGGAATTTATTTAATTTGTTTTATTCTCTAAGCAAATTAACGGGTGTGTCGAAGGGAATGTGTGAAAAGGTGGCAAATGGTATGGGAGGAGACGAGTCGGTTAAGTGAGTTTTAGTGGTGTCTTTGTTGCTTTTTGTAGTATTATATATATATATATATATATATATATATATATATATATATATATATATATATATATATATATATATATATATAGTTAGGATCATGTGAGAAGAGGTAGGTTATTTGAGAAACTTGAGAGGAAATCTGGACTATACATTTTTTCTAAGTAATTCGTAATATACACATATGTATACTTAAAAGTGACTATATACATATATATATATATATATATATATATATATATTGAATTATACACATATGTATATAGTCAAATGTAAACTATACATATGTGTATATTACGAAAAGCTTAGAAAAATGTGTGGTCCAGATTTCTTCTCAAGTTTTTCAAATAGGGTGCTCTTCTCTTAGAGTCCCTACCATATATATTTATATATATATATATATATACATACATATATATATACATGTATGTATATATATATATATATATGTATATATGATAATTAAGCAAAGGGTATGTATGTGTGGATTTTTAAAAGTAGCAACTTTTCATTTTAGAGAGGCAACCCAAGTTGCTAATTGTATAAGGGTATAATGTGTCGTCGAATGTAATTTTTTTGCGCACAATATCGAATGTAAACGCTTTTTTTTTACATACGGTAAAAAAATGTATTCACGTTTGTAAATTTTTAATTTTTACATATGTTTGTAAATGTTTTTACGTATGGTGTCTAATGTAAAAAAATAAATTTGAAATTCTGAACACTTTTTTAATTTTGAAATGCCGAACATTGTTTGTAATTGGTTTTTTGGGTTTCGTTAAAGTTTACGGTTTGTGTAAATGATAGCTTAGGTAAAAAAAATTGCGCACAATGTCGAATGTGAACTCTTTTTTTTACATATGGTAAAAAATGAATTCATGTTTGTAAATTTTTTATTTCTACATATGTTTGTAAATGTTTTTACATACGGTGTCTAATTAAAAAATTAAGTTTGAAATTATGAACATTTTTTTTTATTTTGAAATGCCAAACATTGTTTTAGTTCGTTTTTTGGGTTTCGTTAATGTTTACGGTTTGTGTAAATGATAGGTTTTTGTGGTGTTGTTACAATGCTGTAAATGTTACCTACGTAAGATAGGCACCGATGCAGATCTCGGGGCTATGAAGAACGTCTTGGCTTTATTTATTTTTTGTTACACTTTTTGGTGATTTACTTCACATGTGTATACTTATTTTAATATTTGTCGTGATTTATAATAGTGTAAATATTTAAGTCAATGTAAATATTTTGTTACATGGGGATTTATTTATTTGAAAACTTTTGTCAATTTTCTTACAATTTTTTTATCTAAATTTAGTTGTTTTATGTTATTTATAAATAAAAAAGATAAACTTTAATTATTTTAAGTTGTTTTTAAGTAGAATTTAAATGCTTGGTGGGTTTTTTTTTATTTGATGGATCTGGGATTTAAGATATGATAGACATGAGTGGTGCCAAAAAGTTAATAAAGAATTAGTTATCAAAAGTCTTTTTACCCTTTACAGTACAATATATTATTTTTAAATAAAAAGGTAAGATCTCAAATGTTTTAATCACCAAACAAATCTCAATTTTGATGAGATCAAAGGCTAGGATGGGTTCTTATGATTCTCTCACCTAAAGTTAGTTCTCATTTTACCCAATCCATATATATATATATATAGGGTTAGGATCGTGTGAAAAGCACTAGGCTAGTTGAGAGACTTGAGAAACATTATGAACCACACATTTTCTTGAAGCTTTTCGTAATAAAAATATTATATATATATATGTGTGTGTGTGTGTAATCCAATATTTGACAATATACATATATGTATATTGTCAATTTTAAACTATACATATGTATATATTAAGAAAAGCTTAGAGAAATATGTGTTTTAGAATGTGTCTCAAATAGGGTGGACTTCTGTTATAATCTCTACCATATATATATATATATACACATATATATAGTGTGAGGTTCATTGGGGAAGACAAAAAATAGGAACCAACTCAAACGAACTCCAATTGGACTCATTCTAGCGGCGTTGGAACCGACTTCTCGAACCATAACTAGGATCTCTTAACCCTAAATCATAACGCTAAACCTTAAATATATTAGGGTTTGGCTTTTAGGTCTTATATAAAAAGGGGTTTTGCTTTAGGGTTAATCATTAGTATTTAGAGTTTTGCTTTTAGGGTTTATAATTTGGATTTTACAGTTTAGCTTAGGTTTTAACTTTATTGTTTAGCTTTAGGGCTTAGGTTTAGAGTTTAGGGTTTTAGAAAGATCCTGGTTAAGGTTCGAGCTGGTTCTAATGCCGCTGGATTGTCCAGTCGTAGTTCGTTTGAGTCGGTTCCCCACTGTTCCCACCCCCTTATATATATGTATATATATATATATGGGAGAGTTTAAATGAGAACGCTAAATATCGCGAGAACCGTGAGAACGAATAAAAAACCATGAAAACTTGGTAAAAAACAATTGAAATTCAAAATTTATTTTTACACTTATCATTATCATCGAATAAAATGTTAGAAATTTAATTTACGTGTTTAAATTTACGTGAATTCGTAAATAATTTTTTACACATGTGTAAGTTTGTCATTTACACATATGTAAATTTGTTATATTTACACATGTGTAAAAATCTAATAAGAGTGATTTTGAGGGGAGAAATGAATTATTTGATGTTGTGAATTTTTATTTTGATGTTGTATTTTAATTACAATGAGGTTTGTATTAAAAAAAAGAGTTAAATGCTTGGTTGGTCCCTGTGGTTTGCAAATCTTGCAGACTTGGTCCTAGTGGTTCACTAATTACACACTTGGTCCCAGTAGTTTCAAATTTTGCACTCGGGTGGTCCTTACCACTAACCTTTGTTAGATTTCTCAGTTAAGTATATGCAAAATTACCATATTACCACCACCCAACTCCACCGTCACCCCACCCTCACCACGCTATCACCGTCCACGTATCACAACCCCAACCGTAACCTAACCCCTAGATCTCTGTATCCCGATTCAAAGCGAACACATCCACCTGCATAAAAGAGATTAACATACTGGTATTTGTGGCGTTCCCTGTTGATGCGCTGTTCATCGTTACCGACACAATGGATTGTCGTTCATCGTCCGATGATAGATTGCGTTTTATGGAATAGCATATTGCGTTTTACTGAATAATGTGTAGAACAAGATCGATAAGTTGGGTAGATCTAATTTGTAAACAAACGACTGCTTTGTATCCAGATCCATAAATGGTAGTGTTAAGCAAAGAAGATGTTGCAGGTATAGTGTGAGAAAGAAGGTTGTCGAGAACTGTGAAAAAGAATTGTATATACTTTCAAATTGCAATTTGGTTAAATCATCAATTTGATTTAACCAGCAATGTCGCCGTGGTTGAGGTCTATTCCGGCGAGTCAACGTGTCGCCGCTGGTCGAAGTAGACCCATCGGTTTGGTTTGTAACCGTAATGTGACGACAGTAATCCAACGGTTTTCTTCGTTCCGTTAACTGAGAATCTGGTGGATGGTTGTGGCAATGGGGAAGATGGCGGTGAAAGGCGGCGAGGGTATGGCTGAGTGGTATGGCGGTGAAAGGCGGCGAGGGTGAGGGTGGTGGTAGCAGAGTAGTTGCAGGTGGTAGCAGAGAAATGATGAAGAAGACGAGGGGTATAATAGTAATTTTGCATATACTTAACTGAGAAATCTAACAAAGGTTAGTGGTAAGGACCACCCGAGTGCAAAATTTGAAACTACTGGGACCAAGTGTGTAATTAGTGAACCACTAGGACCAAGTCTGCAAGATTTGCAAACCACAGGGACCAACCAAGCATTTAACTCTAAAAAAAATTGATTTTGATTGGTTTTTTCATATGTTCTCACGGTTCTCGCAATATTTAGCGTTCTCAAGATATATATATATAGGGTAAGGCTCATGCGAGAACTACCTTTATTGTGAGAATCGCGAGAACCACCTTTATTGCAAAACAAAATCTAAAAAAAATTAAAAAAACACCCAATTTTTTTATTTTTTTAATAAAAATCGTTATATTTCGTTAAAAAAACTTTTTTTTTCGAGTAACAGTTATCAATGCACATGTGCATATGTATCATAACTTTGACAATTCAGTAATACGTTATCACTAGTAGACAATTGCACTTTAATTTACAATACCATCCATAATACACTCAGTTTTACATTAAATGCACATGTGCATCATTATGTATAGCAATTAATACCGTGTTTTGGTATAAAAAGTTTGTGATTTTGAATGATGAAGTAGGCTCATATATATGTTTTTTGGTTAATTATATCTAGTGGTTGATGGGTTAATTATAATTGTCACTTTATGCTATAATATGTTGATTGGATGGTATAAACGGTGTTGATATACATGTAATAAAGTGAAAATATTAGTATTGTATTATATTGTATTATAAATGGTAGGAGGTAATGGTATTGTATTATGGATGGTAGGAGGTAATGGAAGTGTATTATGGATGGTATGATAGATGAAAGAGAAATTGTATTCAAAGTAGTGTACCAAAACACCTTATTTCATGTTGATACATATAGATGCACATGTGCATTTCTATACTGGTAACGTAAAAAGTAGTGTATTACACATGGTAGTGTAAATGAAAGTACAATTGTCTAATGTTTGTAATGTATTACGGAATTTGTCAAAGAAATGATGAAAATGCACATGTGCATGATAGTGTATTACGGATGGTATGATAGATGAAAGAGAAAATGTATTTAAATTAGTGTACCAAAACACCTTATTTCATTTTGATATATATAGATGCACATGTGCATTGCTAATATTGGTAACGTAAAAAGTAGTGTGTTATACATGACAGTGTAAATGAAAGTACAATTGTCTAATGTTTGTAATGTATTATGGAATTTGTTAAAGAAATGACGATAATGCACATGTGCATGGATAGTTGGTACTCAATTTTTTTTAGATTTTTTTTATTATTGAGTAAATATAGCGACTTTTTCAAAACAAATATTAAAAAACAAAAAAAAATTGTTTTTTTTTGGATTTTTTTAAGTATTACTGTTTGTGTTCACACTGGTTCTCGCAATAAAGGGTGGTTATTAACGGATCCTTGTCATATATATATATATATATTATACTTTCTAGTGGATTTAGAGTAGTAGAACTAAATCCTTAACCCAAAAATATATATAACCTGGATCATTATTTCAAAGTTTCCATAAACATATATAGTATTTTATTTATAAAATTTATAAACCAACAAAATGTTTTTGATCGGTAAGTATAACCTAACGGTAACCCCACCAAATAAATTAATTTACGCTTTAATATCGATAATCAATACAACATACCTATTAAATTTGTTACTTAATAGTTAACGCAACGGCTATAAATGTATACTCATATTTTGTCAATTAAGCACCAACTTTGGATCACTACAAACAAACCAATAGTTGTCTCATGGATATTTCCCCTCTGCACGAAAATTACACATTTATTCTTGCAACTTTTGCCATAGTTCTAGCCATCTATGGCTTATCATTCTTCTATAAAACTACTAATACAGCTCCACCTGAAGCAAGTGGTGCATGGCCTATATTAGGCCACTTCAAAGTTTTTAGTGGTCCTGATCTTCCCCATGTAACCTTGTCATACATGGCTGACCGATATGGACCCATCTTCATGGTCCGGCTTGGTATTCGTAAAGTCTTGGTGGTGAGTAATTCGGAAATAGCCAAGGACATCTTTACCACCAATGACGTTATTGTTTCTGGTCATCCGAATTACACCGCCGCAAACATTTTGGGATTTAACGGTGCTTCTTTTGCTTTCAGTTCTTATGGTCCATATTGGCGTGGAATACGCAAAATCATCTCCCAAGAGTTGCTCTCTAATAGTCGGCTCGAGAAGCTTAAGCATGTTCGAGTGATAGAACTCGAAAGTGCAATAAAAACATGCATAATATTTGGAGGGAGAAGAGAGATGGGCAAGGGAAAGTGTTGGTCGAAATGAAGAAATGGTTTGGGGATTTGAATATGAATACAATGCTTAAATTGGTTGCTGGAAAACGCTACTCCGGAGGAACAAACAGTGAAGACGAGGAGATGACCAGTTGTCATGGAGTGATAAGGGAGTGGTTTCGATACTTGGGGATGTTTGTGGTGGCTGACGCTCTACCTTTTCTTGGTTGGTTGGATTTGGGCGGATATCAAAAGCCAATGGAACGAGTTGCTTGGGAACTTGATTTGATGGTTGGGAAATGGTTAGAAGAGCATCGTCGGAAAAGATCATCAGGTAATGCTACAGAGGTAAATGACTTCATGGATGTGATGATCCAATTAGTAGAAGACGATGACGCAACGGGTTACAATGCTGATAGCATCATTAAAACCACATGTGAGGTGCGCATAAAAAGCTTTGTATAATTTTGGGTAGTCATGAAACTATTTACTAGTTTGTCTATACACAATTAGAAATTAGTTTTTCTAATTATACATAACTTGCATTCTCATTAAAATGATTTTAGGCTCTTATTGCGGGTGGCGCTGATACAACCCTGTCATGCTAACATGGACACTCTCAACCACGGGGTGTCAGCCCAGTGGCCAGCCTAACCCATTCCAAACGGGAGGACGCGGGTTCGAGTCCAGCTCGGCCCGAATAATCCTGCTGGGTAGTAACCGCCAGGTAGCTATGGGGCTAAGCTAGCTTGGGGAGGGAGAACCCTCCCGCGGTCAGGGGTACCGTGCATTTACCCTTTAACATGGACACTCTCATTACTACTAAACAATCGCTACGCTTTTAAAAAGGTTCAAGAGGAACTAGACACGTAAGTGGGAAAAGATAGACAACTAAATGAATCAGATGTATACAATCTGGTCTACCTCCAAGCTGTTATAAAAGAAACTTTGCGACTATATCCACCCGCATTCCTAAATGCTCCTAGAGTGTTTACGAAAGATTGCAGCATAGCTGGCTACCATGTTTCAAAAGGCACGTGGCTATTAATCAACATATGGAAGATCCACCATGATCCAAAGATCTGGTCGGACCCAAACGAGTTTAGACCGGAGAGGTTCCTATCCACAAACAATATGCACCTGGATGTAAAGGGGTCGGTTTTTGATTTGATCCCATTTGGGGCCGGAAGAAGGATTTGTCATGGAATTGGCTTGGCAGATCAAATGCTACTTACGGTGTTAGCCACTTTGCTACAAAACTTTGACATATCGTCTCCAAGTGATGAACCCATTGATATGAGTGTGAGTGCTGGACTGACAAATGCCAAGGTGACTCCGCTTGAAGTACTTGTCTCCCCACGCTTGCATGCACCATCAGAAATTATGCCTTGATGCCTTGTTCTTTTCCTATCGTTTGGTCAAATATATAAATGTGGTCTAAAAGTATTGTGCCTTGTTTATGGTATTGGTTTTTGGTTGTTTTAGAAAATCGTATTATAGTCATAGTGTATTGTTTAAGAACTATATGTTTCATAAATGAAGCAAGGTCAAGAGTTTGCTACATAGTGTTCAGCTTCCAGAAGCCAATGACTGTATATTATGACCACAATCAAAGCTAGAGTGGTAAATAGATGAAAATGTTACACCTTAAAAATCATTATATCTTTTAATATACTAAACGACTAACACTATGAATGTTTCATTAAAAAGCATAGGGCTTTCACCGATAAAGAATCCAGTTGAAAGTCCCCTAGTTATCTTAGAAAATAAAAAAAGATTATGAACGGGATTAGTCAAAGATTTCACATCATCTCCCAAATTTAGACCCATGATTACTCCAATCATAGCCTCAGCCACAGACAGCCAAACAATCGTGTATATTTTTGTTCTTTAAACAATGTAAACTCCAATAAATTGGAGTGTTTTCTTTATTGTAAATCATCATTTAAACAATGTAAATTCCTATAAATTGGAGTGTTTTCTTTATTGTAAATCATCAAGAAATAATACAATCAATTCTCCACTTTCAATTTATGCTCGATAACATGGTATTAATTAGAGCAGTGAACGATTCTAAGGGTCTGTTCATTGTTCTATTACTCATTATCTACCTATTTCAATTCATCACCAAACCCAACCGCCATGTCTAACGACCACAATTCAAGCGACAACGATGACATGTCGATCCAAATTACAAACCCCTCTCAAAAACAACCACAACCACCTCAAACCTTCAAACAAAGATGCCACAACCATCAATTCTTCGTCGCCGCTACCACCACAAACAAACACCAAAATACCGCCGCCTATGTCACAGGCATGGCGGCCGGACTTCATGGAACCGATATTTAGGGTGACGGAAGTGCCACTAGCAGCAACGACGATTGCCAAGGTGGTGGTGGCTTAGACGGTAGGGCAGCAACACTCGTTGAAAATATAGAAGGGTCGCCGACTCGTAGTTGGGGAATACTCCTCGGACCATCTCATTTTGACATAAACTAGAATTGATCCCCCACGTTGCGCGGCCAATTTTTTTAATGTGATTTGAACGTACAGATTTTTTTTCTTTTTGCAATTGTCTTTGAGGAGACAATAATGAGCAATTACATTTCCAACCCTTTAGATACTTACAAAGTTGTTTAAGAAATTAATTGAAGTCGGATCTTATGGTGTGTTAATACGGTTAAACCTACATCTTATCGCAATTTTGTATTTATTAATCGTAGTCGGATGTCATGGTCTGTTTCAAATTTAACTTTTCAATTCATTATAGACTTTTAGTAAATATACACAGGACACAAATACTAAACTCATATGACTTCACAAAAATTAATTCTATTTATCATTCATTTTAATTTAATTTTAAGTATAAAATAAGAATGTTACCTTAAAAAATAAAATTCACTAAATAAATATAGAAGTCATGAAAATTATAATAATATTAAATTAGATTTTTCATGTTAAATATGTATTAATTAATGAGACAACATCACATTTAACATGGCTGGATAAGTTTATGTTGGTGAGTCACATACATGTCAACATAATTTTACTGTAGCTAACAACTTCTTTAATTATATATACGATAGTAGGCAATGTTTCAATTTAGACCCTGGAGAAAGAAGTGGATCACAAACATGCACCTTTAGTTGTTTTATGAAACAAACTTTCAAGAAATGAAAAACCGGCCCAAAAGCAAACGGAAGGGTAAATTGGATCAAACTAATGATGGAAAATCAGATAAATCATGGATATCCGATTGTAGTGCAATAGATACCATGACTTATGAACTATCAGGTCCGATCTCATCGCCCAAACCTCAAAGAAATCATAGATAACCGAAGATGGTGGGGTAATGGATGTGACCGGGGGGGGGGGGGGGGGGGGGGATTGTGATCTCATCCACACTAAAACTCTCTAATTGTCTTTACGTCCACTCTCTATCATATAAACTTTTATTAGTATGTCATATGACTAAAGAACTCAATTGCATTGTTCTTAAACATTCTACCTTATAAATTTTACAAGATATCAGGACGAGAGTTATCATTGGTCATGGAACCTAACGACAAGGCTTATACTATGTGGACGAGGTGACTCAACATGGTACTGTGATGTTAGCTAATAGGACTGCAGATCGAGAGTCATGGTTGTGGCACAAAAGATTATGGCACTCATCCACAGGTTACTTGCATATTCTGTTTCCAAACCTATTTTTTTCTAAAACTATTTCACACAACAAAACGTGTGTGTTAGCGAAAAGTCATTGAAAAACTTTCAAACCATACAACACAAGGGTTAGTTCACCTTTTTAATTGTTTTTGGACCTACAAAAGAACAGATGATATCAAAAGCCAAAATATGCTACTCTGATTATGAAATAAACAAGTTATGATCTACAACGCTCCCCAAAGATAGTGAATCTTGAACACTAATAGAACATCTGTTTGAAAATGCCAAAGATCAGTCCAAGGCATAGAAACACTGTTGGAGAAGAAGAAACCTATGTTCAATGGCCAAAGCCCTGTTAAAGACAAATCATTGATATTGAAGACCAAACATCTGTTATGGCTAAACTGATTTTTGGAACAAGTCAACAGCGGTTTAAAGAACAATTGTTTTTATGTAACAGGGATTGCTTAAACAGATATTTAGTATATTCAATTGTTAAATTCCATTAGATGTTTCTAACATGTATGGAATCTTTTCTGTTAGGAATGACAGATGTCCCTATCAAGGTTATGTCAACCCTGATTGCAAACAAATGTTTGTACATTGTATAAATAGATCTCACCTGTTAGAGATCTATTTTTTCACATCACATACATTCCTTTTGTGCAAGTGGATTGTGAGTGAGCAGGCTGCGGGGGAGTTTGTATAATTATTCTTGTAATTGGAATAATTTGATTTCAATAGAAAATAGTTTGATAAACTTTCCACTCTTGTGTTTGACTCTAAATATCAGCTACATTCATTAATACTTTCCATAATCCATATCAACTTCATCCACATTTCATTAATCCATTTCACAAAACAAACACAAGTGAAAACTCAGATCCTAACAGATTCACCCTGACGTTGGGGTCCTGCCCTGATTATTGGGTGTCATGGCTTTCGGTTTTTCCTTCTTCTGTGGATGATTGCACTACAAATACTTGGTTTATTTTTTGAAACATAAAACCAAAGTAGTTGAAAAATTTATTGCTTTTCATACAATAATTAAAAGCCAATTTCAAAAGGATATTCAAATTAATAATTATGGGGAGTGTAACGTTTCGCCTTTTGTACTTTCCTTATTCAGAAAGTTGTATTTGTATTTCTATTTTTATTAACTTGTAATCGTGTCGTATTCATATTTCTTTTCCAATCTTGTAATTCAAGTCTTTGATCATAATGGAAAGGCATTTTAATACAGATATGTGTTAAATACTTGTGTTATATGCAAACAATCATTAATACATATTAATGTGCAAACCAAAACTTGCATACACGTTCGAATTCTCGTTTATACATACGTGACACGAAATCCATACATGCAAACATGTTTTGTACTTGAAAACATGTTAAAACATAAACCTTTGGGCATAAAATGATAAACATATATATAGAAGTTTAGGGGACAAAGTGTGAAAAACCAAACTTGGGCGGTGAAAGGAGAACGCCGTATCCCACGGGCAAGTAACCACTTACTCACCGCGGGGCGCGAGCAGGTTTAATCCGCAACGAGTTGTTTCTTGGGTATGGCTTGGTCATATTTCTCACCTCCTTTCTTCCCCAATCACATTCCAACCTCATTTAAACTCTAACCCTAATCAACCACTATATAACCAAGCCTCCCACACCTCCATTTCACTTTTCCAAACCCTCAAACACTTTCAAATCTCTGAAATTATCAAGTGAAGGAAAACTTATCCTAAGTTCAAAAGTGAGCTTATATCTCACTTTTCTTCATGTTTCTTCACTTCTTCATGAAAGTTTGAAACACCTCTAGTGTGTTTTCACTAGTTTACCATGGTAAACTAAGGTGGAACATCACCATTTTGAGGCCTAAACATTCTGTTTTGAAGAAACTTTTACTTAAACTTCCATAAACATGTTTAACCTTGCACAATCTTACACCTACCTTGCATCTAACCAAACCTATGGTTATGGAGCTTGTGTATGGTTGATTGCTATAAGTTTAAAGGTGCAAACACCCTCTAAACCTTCTATTCTGACAAGGATTCAAGCAACCTTCAAGTGTTGAGACATTTCCAAGCTCATCATCTTCCATATGGTGAGACTTGTGTTTTGGTGAAAGTGTGAACCATGGATGCTTTGGCTCTCCAAACTTGTTACACTACCTCACATGTTTATTTGCTATCTTTATATCACTAAGTCTCAAACAATTTCCATCAAAGGGACAAGGCAACATCACGTCCCCAAACGCTTTTCATGTTTGGGATGCACGCATCTAGCTAGCTAACTTGTTTGTTTGTAGATTTAGTAAGTTTAAGTTTGTCACATCTACCAAAATTGTATAAAAAACGATAAATAATAATAGTAATAATATAAAAGTAGAAATGCTTGTTATGTTATTTTGTATTCATCTCTAAAATCCCATCTATCTGTTGATGCATGTTGTGGATACGACTCAGTTCAGTTCGGCTCGGTTCGACTCGAGTCGGCTCGGCTCAACTTGGTTCGAGCCTGACGTTGCGACATTCCTCCGTTGTGCGACCTAAAGATCGACACTTAAAGCACAAGGAGCCGCGAACCGTCATCACCATGACATCACCATTCTTATGTCATGATGATGTCATGGCCTTTGACCAAATACATGCAAGACTTAAGTTACAAATGGATTTGCCATGTATATATTATATCACGAAGAACTTGTATGTGTTTCAATTATAAAGTCAACGAGCAACCATTTGAAATGGTTTCTTACGAAGAACCTTCATTTGTGAGTCTTTGATTGTTCGTAGGTTAACACCCACGAAGAACCTATTCTTCGTGGGGCTCCTTGGTTGTTCGTGGGTCAGGTCACGAAGAATCTCCTTCTTTGTGGGCCTGGCCTGTTCTTCATGGGTGTTAGCTGGGTCTTGCCTATATATACCCACACATGTTATTTGGGTTCTATGAGAGACTGTAGACAGAGAGAGAGAGTTGTCGGAGTGCTTGTTTTTGTATAAATCTTGTATCGAAACTCTACTCTGTCGATTTGAATACACGAACGCGTTAATCGTTGAATCTTTGTATTTTGTTTGCTCTCTCGCTCGGTTTGTGTCGCAACGAGGATTCCGCACTCGTTACGGCACCCGAAACAAGAAATCATCATAGTCCGACGATCCGTATCGGACCTACAAGTGGTATCAGAGCGTAAGGCTCGATTTCTTGTTGAGAACCGAGTTTCCGGTGCGTTTTTCGAGTGGGTTTTGAGCTTTTCTTGAACAAAGATCAAAAACCCAGTTTTTGTTGCCTAAAAATACGGATTAAAACTTGAAAATCGTTGTTGTTTGGTGTCGTTTTGTTTAAAACTTGTTTTAAAAACATTGGAGACAATCGAAAGTACAAGTTGTTTTGAGTTTTGACGTTATAATCTCATCTCACCATTTTTTCCGGCGAACAAGCTTACCGGAAAAAGTCACCGGAAGTGATTTTTGAATGCTTGATGTCTAACTATCTTGGGTATACTAACTTTTCGCTTTCTCTATTTCAGAAACAAGATTCTGTTTAAAATAGAAAAAGCTCACCAACTTTTTCACGAAATACTTGCTTTTGTCTCAACCTCACGAGAAACACCTACGAAGAATTATTGTTCGTTGACATCATATTTGTTGTTGACATCATACTTACGAAGAATTAATTCAACAAATCCATTTTTCGTGGACTATTCATATTATCTTTGATGGGTTGGTTTTTCGTGGGTTATTCTTCGTGGGTTGGGTTTAACAATCATCACAAAAGACCCACACTATTGTTTTCAAAGAAGATTATTTTTTATGGACTTTAACTTGTCTTCTTGTTAGTTAATTCAAGTTCTACGTGAGATGTTTTTGGTAAAAGTCAACAAATATTATTTTTAGTAATTAGTTTCTTTAAAATTAATTAAGGTTATTTTTTTTGTAATATTATTTTTCAATTAATAGCCTTAATTAATATGGGCTCAAGTCCTTGGGATTGGGTTAGTAGCTCAAGTACAAGCCATGATCCATCACAACCTTGCTTCGCAACCTCATGGGTAAAATCTTTAATGCCTAAACATACGACCATGATTACCGCTAACCAATGGGCGTGTGTTACAAATCAAAATCAAAGCGTTCAATCTTTTCTCCTTAACGAGAGTGAGAGGAAGCATCAATCGTCCACCAAAGTTAAATCACATGAAGGATTATCCATCATGGAAAGGTCGTTTTCATACGTATGTTCTTGGTCAGAATACCGAGTTGTGGACGTGATTTACTACTCCATACAGAGAATCTATCGAAGAAGCAGTCTCAACTTCGACCACTTTAGCCAGATTGGATGAGAAAGATAAAAAGGCTTATGATATAGAGAAGAAAACCTTTGCTATCCTTACACAAGCTCTTCACAAGGATATTTATCATCAATTTATGTATTGTACCACTACGAAGACTTTGTGGGACACTTTGGAATCAAGAGGGGAAGGAAATGCAGGACAAGAAAGATCCAACATGATCTTTTAAGGAAAGAGTTTGAAGGGTTTCTGTTCATGGATAATGAAACTTTGAGTGATATGACAACGCGGTTTTACCATTTGATCAGTGAGATGTATTCATATAGGGTTATCGCATCTCAACAAGAGATTGTCTCACGATTTGCAGATGCATTGCCACCCAAGTGGAGTCAGTTCATTGACTTACTAAAGCATACGGGGGTGTTGGATACTCTTAGCATTTACGAATTTGTTCAGAAACTTGAAAACAAAAATGAAGAAGAAATTCGTAAACCAAAACGAGTTCCAGTCCCACAAAACCCAGAGATGTATTTTGGAGGCATTAACACAAGTGCAAGTACAAGTCAGCAACCGAAGCTTCAAACAGCTTTTGTTTCGAGTGCAAACCCGTTTCTACCACCACCTAAACCAAATCAGTCTACTCAAACCTATGGCCAAGACTTTGATCCAAAAGCCTTTCTTCCTCAACCACGAGATTTTGCATCACAAGTTCCACAACACGATTTGAACCAAAAGCCTTTCTTCCTCAACCACGGGATTTTGCATCACAAGTTCCACAACACGACTTTGATCCAAAAGCCTTTCTTTTTCAACCACGAGATTTTGCATCACAAGTTCCACAACATGCTTTCTATAGTAACAAGTTTCAACCTTCAAACCCTAACACCGTCAGACTTGATACATCAAGCCTATCTAAGGTAAGTGTGGAAGTTTCCAAAGAACACATGGAGCTTCTAAACACCTTGGTGAGTTCTTACTGTGAATTAGTAGCTGGGCAAATTGGCAACATCAATCTAACCAGTGAAGACTACGCACAAATTGATAAGGAGGAAATGGAGTTGATCGATATCAAATGGGCGTTTTCAAGTGCAGTGAGAAGAGTAAAGGATTTTATGGAGAAAACGGGAAGAACTAATCTGGAAAGCTATAAGGATACTCAATATGGTTTTGACAAAAGAAAGGTTACCTGTTTCAACTACAGAGAAAAAATGGCATTTTAAAAGAGAATGCACGAAGCCTCCACAGCAAGGGAATCAATATCCTTCCAACAGAATCAAGGCACTAAAATGAAAGAGCAATGGTTCCCGCAAACAATACCAACCGAGCTTTGATTATTCAGGTAGATGAAAGTTGTGACTGGTCTGTTCAATTGGGAAACAGTGGTGGAGGAGGTACTGCATACTATGCCGAAATTGCAAAGAATGATAGCAATGGAGAATCATCCAGAAATGATGACAGTTCATGGGACAGCAGCAGTTCAGATGAAGCAGAATCGACTTCAAGTGAAGATCGATCTAAAGATGTTGATGTTTACAAAAACTGAATCGACAGATAGCCACGAAACAGCTTTGGAGAATGAAACTGAAGGGTCATCTGATGAGTTTCCAAGCATCTCTCAACAATTGGATCTTCCACTCTTCGTGCAGCATTCATGGCCCGTTTGGATTGCCAATCCAGTCAGGTAAGTTTCGATAAACCTATCTTGTCTAAGTGTTTTAATTGTATAGCTTTAAAAGGTAAATACTTAGAAATTGAAGGTAAATTTGATCACACGAAGAAACATCATCAGAGTTTGATTGTAGATCTGACAAAGTGCACTGAGGCAAACACAGCTCTTAAGAAAAACGAAAAGGAATTTAAAACGACAATTGAAACCTTCAGGAAAGATGTTTCTGAATTAACAAAGAATGTTTTGAGAAAACAAACAGCCATTAACAATTATATTAACATGCTTAAAGAAACGAAAAAGGAGTTAGCATGTGCAAAGTGTGAGCATGATGCGATCAAACTCAAGTTGGACAGTTACTCCAACTCAAGATATGTTTTGGATCACATCATCGATGTTCAAAAGAAGAAAGGTGATGTGAAATGCATTGGTTATCAGGCTTGTCCCCCTCCGGTTAGACACAATTACACCAAAATGCCAGATGGCGAGGATATGCCACATTTTGAACCCACCGTTCCATTGGATCTAGCTGAATTTACAGCTGGTCTAGGGTTCACCAATGGTGCATCCTCTAGTCAAAGTCAACCGGATGATATCAACGACTCAAAGTCTGTAATTGATCAGAGTCCTCCCATTATTGAGGACTGTGATAGTTTAGATGACGAGTTGGATGAGGACAAACCTAAGCAGTCAGATACGGTAACAAAAAAGGAAATATACCTCTTGAGAATCACATTCTTTGTGATCCTCCAGCGAACCGTGTGTGACTGCCCACGTCGAGATTGCTGAAGCTCATGTTGAAACCTTTGAAAGCGTGAACTTGCTTTATACGTTGATTGATTCCGACAAAGTTTACTCAAACAAAGATTTCCAATCAAAAATGTCAATCAATCCTTAATTGATAAAGTTTTCGAGGATTCTACTAGTAAGTTTTTGGGAAAGCCGAGCCCAAGAGTTGTGGTAACTCAGTGTGCTCCTATCCCAAAATCCGTAGTTAGAAAGAAATACAGGAATAAAAAATTGCAACCTCAAAACAATCAACGAAAGCAAAATCACGCTACTCAAGGAAAGGGAAAAGGCAAACAAAGCCAAAACAAGAAGAAGATTCAGAAGGTGAATTTCGTGAAATCCCGAGGGATTGATAAAATTGAATCTTTTGAAAACAAATCCAACACGAATTTTGTTAAACAAAGTAAAATTTTGAAAAGAAACAGTCAGGACAACTACACACAACACACAAATTGTTGTGATGTAGGACCAAGTACCTCAAGATCACGAAGTTCATCATCAGGCTCTTACAATTATGATACTCTGAGATTTGTTGAGCGGTCATGTTTTGAATGTGGTGAGTATGGACACATTGTCAAGAACTGTCCATATCTCACAAAGGGAAAAGCAAAAGTTGATGTCCCCCGTGGTAACAACTAACATACCAAATCTGTTTCATCAAAACATGACCCGCGTCTTGTTAAGCAACGAGAAATGAAACAGAAAAAGAAACAACGAAAAAAATATTGAAAAGGCTTTAATCGGAGGTTGTCCAAATACCGTGTGTTAAACCAGATGTTAAAAATGACAAACAAAAACAGATTTGGAAACCAAAATTGGTAACTGTTTCAGGGGGAGCTCCGTCAATTCCGAATCATCGAGAAATGGAAGTCACAATCCTCGATGATGTCGGACGACCCAAGTCTAAGAAGGCTTGGGTCCCCCTCTCCAACTAATCTTTGAATGAGTGTGCAGGATGTTCCAGGAGGAACTATTGATAGTCTTAGGATTGTTGATAGTGGAGCGTCCATGCACAAGATCGGCGATATAAGGCTTCGAAACATTGTTACATCTAGGAGAATATCGTTGCCTTTGATGAAAAAAAAAGATAATATCCGATGATTGAAGAAAGTTTGATGAAAGAAGTTGAGAACTTTGATAAGAATAAAAACGACCAACAATTTGTTTGTTTAAGGCTTTGATCGGGTCCATAGGATAGATTCAAATGAAGTGTACGCGCCTGCAGCACGTCTAAAGCTTTTCGAAGATTCATGGCTTAATCTTCCACAAGAAGTTCAAAGTCTACAAGATGATCGTGCAGTGTACATTTCTCCACGGTGTGATTGAAGAAAATTTGTTTGTTGAACAAACCAACCGGGTATGCGGATGCCTTGGCGTGGATTGAACAACTGCACACTACTTCTTAAGGAGAATGACGAAGTCCTTTGCTGGCGCACGAGTATGTGGAAGACATCATGTATGGTCCAACCAAAGATGATGTGTTCAAGCTTTCCCACATGCTCACTTGCTTATTACCAGCCAGACCTGGAGGCTTCTGTTCTTGTTGCTGTAGAGAAAATTATCGGAAGTAGCTAGAAAATCGACCTTGAAATCCACACCGGGTGGATATCCAGTTGGGAAAGCACATACATTCCTGGCAATGCATGTAGAAAATGCAGGATTACGGTTTTAAATTTCTAATCTCTCCTATCTTTGTTGATATTTAAGCTGCTTTACGGATTACTAAAATCTCATACCACACTTCTTGACCAGACACATTGATCTCGAATATCACCTCACACGTGATTGTTTCAATATGAAAGTCATCAATGTTGTTTTGGTCCACACCGATTACCAACGTGCCAACTTATTTTCCCAAAATTTTGATAAATCATTTTCGATTAAATTCATTTTTGGTAAATGCCATCGAGGTAAAACATGAGTTAATCCACATCGGGAAATCGTTTTTGTGAATATTTTTCTTAAAGAAAATCCAAAAGATGTCATTTAAAAGTTTAAATTTACTTTTTGCATTTTAGGGGGAGTAAATTCAAATCAGAAAAATACAAAAACAAGAGAAAAACAAAAATGAGTTTGCTGGCGAGAAAAAGAGAAAATGATAGTAAATCAGTTGTCTGTCAAAAACTCTTTGAACATAAAATGAAAAATGATAAGTAGCTCTATATTCGATGTATCGGTAGGCTCACAATCATTTTACAGTGTGCATGGCGATATAAACATAATCGACTGAAGACCGTGTGGGAACCGCTCATTGGCATATGGTCTTAGTACCGAAATTTCGTTTGACAGATTGCCGAGGTTCTGAGATACGTGGTCTTTATGCTGTTTGTAACATCCGTCAAAAACGGATTTTACCAAACCCGCTCCGGTTATTAACCGAACAATCAGTTAAAAATTTCGTTGCAAATTTAATGCCCAAAATATTTTTAAACGATACATAATTAATTATTATATGGGAATATATAATTTGTTTTTGAAAAACTGTCAAAAATAGGAAAATAAAAATAATTTGTTCCTGCCGGGTTTCGAACCCGGGTCAGTCGCCGGGTCAACACAGACTTAACATTCAACACTTAAACCACTGCGCCACTTGTATCTCTTGTTTAATAATGAAGACAATAAATTCATAACATGTTATTCCGAATTAAAAAACCGGCGCCCAAATGCAGTCGTCGGAAATCCCGGCGATCTCGCCAATAATTTAACGATTCCTTCCGTTATAACGTAAACTTTAAACACACATCGGTTATAACCGACGCCTGAGTCCACGACACCAACTATAACCGCCGGAGAAATTATAACCGACGAATCAAGTCGGAAATCGGACCAAGTTCATCGATAACCTGCCTTATAAATACCCCCTCGAACCTCTGCAAACATTTTCGCTCAAAACCGCACCCTTTCTCGGCGAAAACTCACTCGCCGGAAATTTTCTGCTCATCGCCGGAAAACCGAACCCTCCACTTATAAGCTTTACTAAACCCCCTGAGCTTATACCGAAGTCACCCACATCCTTTTCAAGCTTTCTGGAGACTCGCTGTTGCAAGACACACGACGCCGGAACCTGTTGCAGTCGCCGGAGTTCTGCCGGAAAAAACAGAGGAATCCAGTCGGTATACTTTACGCCTATTTTTCTTTCTTTTTATTTATATCTCACTTGTAATTAACTAAAGAACGCTAAAGAAACCGATTAAAACATTGAACCAGTCGGATTTCCGATTCTGGTTAAAAACGGACGAAGAAGACGAAGTTCGGTAACATATAAGTATAATTAAAATCAAGTTATAACTCGGGTTAGATACACAGTCCAGCGGTGGACTGTGTGCACAATAAACACACTAACGTCTCGAGTTCGAATCTTGTCCCACACACGCTGCCTTAATAAAAATGTCATTTTTTTGTTAACTGAACCGGATTCATTTCATGTATATGTTAAGTATAATAATAATCGGAATAATAACCAAGATAGACACACAGTCCAGCGGTGGACTGTGTGTATGTTTAAATCACACGTCACGAGTTCGAGTCCGGTCTACTGCACCGACTCGGACAATTATCTACCTTTTTAAATAAGTCAGAAATGAAAATACTTAGTTTGTATTTAAGTATAATAAAAATCGGTTTATATAACATGTTAAACACACAGTCCAGCGGTGGACTGTGTGTTAACGCAACCCACAGGTCCCGGGTTCGAAACCTGTGGAGCGCACCGGTCCGATTCAGTTAAATCATTTTTAAAATAAATGATTTTCGATTAATCTAATTAATATATAAATATAATTAAAAACAGAAATATTTCGGGTTAGACACGTAGCTCAGTTGGTAGAGCTGCGTGCACGCGTACGGGAGGTCTCGGGTTCGAGCCTCACTCAGCGCACATATACTCGCATTCGAACCGGTCAAAGTCAACAGTCAATGGTCAACGGTCAAATAGTCAAAATTTTTTATTATTTTTATTTATTTTTTTAATTAAAAATCAATTAAAAATACTTAAAAATAACATTTTTAAGGTTAGAAAATAGCCTTAAACTCACAAAAATACACCCAACAATCCTACTAAAATGGACTAATAAAAATCCGTTTACTTACCGAACCATAATGCTATTTATCTAGGTTAATTTCACTCGTGGTTAAAACCACTTCGCGTGCATTCAACATCATCAACCGAACGCACCCACTGTGAGTGAATCTTACAACTCCCCTTTTTAATTACACGTTTTGGGGTGTGTCATGTGTCACAAAATAATTAACTCGTTTATTTAAACTTGTGCCATACCATATCGTGATCTAAACTTAGATTGTTTATATTTGTTGTGATTACTTATTTCATTTTGTCAAATTATATGAAATTCATTCATTAAGCCCATCAGTTCCTCGTGGGAGACGAGTTGAACAACGCGTGCCTCAAAACCAATCCATTATTGTTCATGTGTGTATCATTGAGTTTATATTGTTTGTAGTTATGTCTTTCATATTATCATGTTTATGCAATTCATTCATTAGGCCCATCAGTTCCTCGTGAGAGACGAGTAGAGCAACGCGTGCCTCTAAACGTCCCATTATTGTTCATGTGTGCTTTATTTAATATCTAATGATTGTTGAGTAAGTTTACATCTATTTTTACTCATGTGTGGTTGTGCACTCATTTCATAATCAATTAAATAAACTTGTTCAAATGTTTTCCATAGGATTCACTCGCCAACTTTTTGTTGATCCAAAAACCCTTTTACACATGATACAGGTGAACAGGTTGAAGCAAGGAAAACATAGGAAATGCCTTAGAAGAAAACAAAGAAGATTAGATTGATGTTAGGTCATGATGTAATTATAGTTGTAAATTTTCCTATTAAATTGTATTTAATGAATATGAAACGTATAATAAATGTCATGAGCTTTGATGATAACCCAATCATGCCCCGGTCACCTTTTCCGCTGTGGGTCGGGGTGTGACAGATTGGTATCAGAGCCATGACTATAGGGATATAGGATAGGTTATTAGACTCTTAGAGCCTATACTATAGTCTGCCTAAATTTTAATTGATTAGGTGGTTACATACAAACTTGTGATATTTATTTGTTTCATATTTTTTTATATTTACAGTCAAACATACATGCTTATATACATATTCATTATACATATATCGATGTTCATATATTCAATTCATTTTCATACTCTCATTATTCAAAGATTTTGTTGCAATTTTCAAATCTCATCAAAGTAAGTTCTACGACGGGCATGTAGTAACTGGAAGGGTACAAGTACCGGTAGTCGGAACGTCCTGTCTAGGTTGGCATTCGTATAAATCCAATATAACGGACCAGTTTTCCTACCTGGGGACTAACGATGAGAGTACGAAGGACCTATTAGGCCAAAGCATGCCACACCAAACGTCGTTCGAACTAACCCCACTTTGAGGTGTCACCGTGTCTACACCTGGACACATTCCGAATATCACACGTTGTATATATGTTTCTCGATTTTCTCCGGGTTTTAGTGTACGCAACCAGGCAAACCCATGCGAACCATATGAAAAACCGGTATTCATGGGGGCCCACATGATTACAAAGGTAAAGTATGGCGGCATGTAGGGCCTAATGGCGAGCAAAGCCCAAGACATCCTATGGATGTAGTAGATTTATTTTTCTATAATTATTTTATGAATGTTCATTCCTAATGCGACCCATGATCCCAAAAGCATCCAATTCATACTCTTGACATGTATTCCTTGTAGATGTCTTCTAACCACGCCCGTAGGAAGACGAGAGCAGGAAAAGCCCGCGAGCGCATGGCCGCCCTAATCACTCAACAAATGGCTGCCGTAATACCCAACATTGTAATCCAAGTACAACAAGCACTTACCGCTAATCCTGTCAATCAAGAAAACCAAAACATTATCAACTCTCCCCCAAATACCACTAAATGCACCTACAAGCATTTCAAATCATGCGACCCTCCGAAATACAAAGGGACTGAAGGCGTCATCGCTCTCCTCCATTGGTTTGAAGAAATGGAGAACACTTTTTTAAATTGCGATTGTCCCGATGATCGCAAAGTGCGATATGCTACCGGTCGATTATATGGGATAGCACTTACTTGGTGGAATACAGAGAAGGCCAAACGAGGTGTTGAAGATGCTATGACTTTAACTTGGAATGAATTGAAGGAAATCATGACCAGACGATTCTGCCTAAGGAGCGAAATCAAGAAATTAGAAGATGAATTTTATTCGTTGAAGCAAAAGGAAGGAGACCACACCACGTACAACAAAAGATTCCTCGAGTTACATCAAATGGTTCCCAACATGTTCACTCCCCTTTACCGTTTGATCGAGCACTACATTCGTGGTCTTCCGTCAAAGATTCAAGACCCTGTAATAAATACCACGCCTGCAACCTTGGAAGCGGCAATGGAGTTAGCAACAGAGCTCACCGAGAACCAAATCCGAAACAAAGACTTCAAGGAGGAGAAGAAGAAGGATAAAGAATCGACTGAAACCTCCGACTCCACCCAAAACGAATCCCCTTCTCAACCCAATCCTAAGAGAAAAAGAGACGGGCAACTTTTCGCTGCTATCCAACGGAATCAACCAATTTCACACGCCATACCCATCCAAGCTATCCCAATCACTCAAGTGGCACCCAACTCAACTTACCCAAATAAGAAACCATATCTTGGACCTCACCCTCGATGCAACAACTGTTTTTACCACCATCCCCTTACCTTACCTTGTCCACTATGTGCAACCTGTGGACGCTATGGTCATTTGAGCAAGGTTTGCCGCACCTTTCAAAACCAAACCTTTTCCCCTACTCAAACCATGGCCAAAACCTATCAACCACCGCAATACCCCATGTTCCCATATGTTCGAGCTTGTTTCAATTGTGGCGACCCTACCCACTTTAGAAACACATGCCCCCAATTGGTTAACGTCATCAACGCTCAAGCCCAATCAAACCCAGTTAACCAAGTAAACCAAGAAAACCCAAGCCACCAGCAAGAGGAAGAGTCTTCAACATCAACGCCAATCCGGTCGAAGATAATGACGGCCCAGGCGAAGATACCCAACTAGTCCTCTTCACCGAAAACCCAGATTCAACTCCTATCGTTTAATTGTATGTTTTTCTTTATCACATAGAACCAAACATAACTTAAGGATAAAGCCAATGAAACTTTGACAAGAATACGGTGGATACGCCGCTGGTACTTCCTATATATAAGTATTCTTGTCAAAGGATCAGAAGCATTATCTGGCGGTTATGAGAGGTTCCATGTGTAGACTGTTAGAGTAATTATTGTTTATTATTTTCAGTACATGCAATTTCATAGGCCGCCTCTCCCCATTTATGAGCGTTGAGCATGTTCCCCATTTCATTATGAGGTTGAACCTGGCGTGCCCACATTTTTCATTTTCAGTACATGCAATTTCATAGGCCGCCGCTCCCCATTTTATGAGCGTTGAGCATGTTCCCCATTTCATTATGAGGTTGAACCTGGCGTGCCCACATTTTTCATTTTCAGTACATGCAATACGATCGGCTCCGTTTGATTGAGCCTTGATCGCACAGACATTTTCATTATCAGTATCTTGTGGTTGTTGTGTTTGTGTAGAGTCGCATAGAACTAATCATAACTTGCGGATAAAGTCAATGAGAATTTGACAAGAATATGGTGGATACGCCGCTGGTACTTCCTATATATAAGTATTCTTGTCAAATGATCGGAGGCATTATCAGGCGGTTATAAGAGGTTCCATGCATAGGCTGTTTGTGTGATTGTTGTTTAGATTAAGTTTATCATTTTCAGTAACATTTTCAGTTTCAGTACATGCAATACGATCGGCTCCGTTGGATTGAGCCTTGATCGCACAGACATTTTCATTATCAGTATTTTGCGGTTGTTGTGTTTGTAGTAGAGTCACATAGAACTAATCATAACTTGTGGATAGAGTCAATGAAAATTTGACAAGAATATGGTGGATACGCCGCTGGTACTTCCTATATATAAGTATTCTTGTCAAATGATAGGAGGCATTATCAGGCGGTTATGAGAGGTTCCATGTATAGGCTGTTTGTAGATTAAGTTTATTATTTTCAGTACATGCAATACGATCGGCTCCGTTTGATTGAGCCTTGATCGCACAGACAATTTCATTTTCAGTACATGCAATGCAATCGGCTCCGTTTGATTGAGCCTTGATCGCACAGACATTTTTCATTTTCAGTATTTATGAGTTTGTTGTATTAGTTGTAGAGTCACATGGGACTAATCATAATTCACTGATAAAACCAATGAAAATTTGACGAGAATATGGTGGATACGCCGCTGGTACTTCCTATATATAAGTATTCTTGTCAAAGGATCAGAAGCATTGTCAGACGATTATGAGAAGTTCTATGTAGGATTTAGTAGTTTCTTGGTAACTAATCATAACTTGTGGATAAAACCAATGAAAATTTGGCAAGAATATGGTGGATACGCCGCTGGTACTTCCTATATATAAGTATTCTTGCCAAAGGATCAGAGGCATTATCAGGCGGTTATGAGAAGTTCCATGTAAGATTTAGTATTGCCTTGGTTGAAATTTGTGTTACATTTATATCATCTTTCTATTTAAAGAGATTGGATTGTGTTCCATTTCTACATAAACTAACCTCTCCATCATAACAAACGAGAGAGGAACTGCCACCATTCAAACATATATGCTATCAGAATGTGGATTCAAATATTAGCTGTTGTGTTTATTTATGTTCTATAGTCATAGAACCAATCATAACTTACTAATATTAGCTGTTGTGTTTATTTATGTTCAAATATTAGCTGTTGTGTTTATTTATGTTCCATGTAGGTTGTAGTATTAGAAGTTTTGCCTTAGGATATAACCATACCCTTCCAAACATATCCAAACTCTTATGCATGATATCATAGTTAGCGAATCAATTCTGCTTATCAATACTTTTACAGTAGGCAACAAAAAGCGATTCCTGTAATAGGGTACTTAACCCTTACAAGGAACGTTATCGCCTAAAACAAAAACTTAAAACCTTATTTTTTCTAAGCATGTAACGGTCAAACTAAACACCATCATTCTTTTCGTCAAATATATCACTATTTAAATTTCGGGACGAAATTTCTAAAAAAGCAGGGGATACTGTAACATCCGTCAAAAACGGATTTTACCAAACCCGCTCCGGTTATTAACCGAACAATCAGTTAAAAATTTCGTTGCAAATTTAATGCCCAAAATATTTTTAAACGATACATAATTAATTATTATATGGGAATATATAATTTGTTTTTGAAAAACTGTCAAAAATAAGAAAATAAAAATAATTTGTTCGTGGGCCAGGCCACGAAAAACCTCCTTCTTCGTGGGCCTGGCTTGTTCTTCGTGGGTGTTAGCTGGGTCTTGCCTATATATACCCACACATTGGGTTCTGTGAGAGAGTGTAGAGAGAAAGAGAGAGTTGTCGGAGTGCTTGTTTTTGTATAAATATTGTATCGAAATTCTACTCTGTCGATTTGAATACACGAACGCGTTAATCGTTGAATCTTTGTATTTTGTTTGCTCTCTCGCTCGGTTTGGGTCGCGACGAGGATTCCGCACTCGTTACGGCACCCGAAACAAGAAATCATCGTAGTCTGACGATCCGTATCGGGACTTACGCTATCGTACAACTATATTCTATTAATTGTTTTTTTTAAAAAGTAGAATACTGTATCAAGGAAATATAAGATAAATAATAAATTATTAGTAAAAGTGAGTTTAGTTGGGTTGCTAGAGTAATCTTGTAATACCCTGATTTTCCAAATAATTATACTAATAATATTATTATTAAAATAGTGTTATATTAGTAAAACTGTCTTGTGGACACCAAAACACCAAATAAGTTAAGTTATTAAATTTTGTAATTACAATATAGTTTAAAATCTGACATTTGCAACTCTTATGAAAAAAAAATATTTATGTAATCATTTTGGTTTAATGTTGAAAGAATGAATGTGTAATAAAATGGTAATAATATATTAAATGCCTACATGAATTGCAAGAATGAATGTAAAATAAATGACTTTTAATATATTAAAGGAATATATTGTAACCTTTTAAATTCTATTGACTAAGTGTAATAAAAGAATTATAAAATGTTTTCTTTTGCAACATAATTATTCTTGATCTATGAATCATCATCATTGAGGGATGATACAAGTTCGAAACTCCATTTTTTCTCCATGTTCTTTAAAGCTTCAACATACAAAAGAAAAACTAGTTGTTTATTCCGGACACATAGTCTATTAGCTATACCCAGTTTAGCACGAAAGTATGAAGATGAAATTGATATCCCAATCAGTTTTGTACTTGGAACTTCCTTCAACATACTCAACCTCGATTTTAATCCAATTTGGGTAATTCTTGAGCCAAACTCGTTTTTTTTTCGTTCTCAACAAAAGCCCTCTATCAATTTCTATTGATAGAAGACGATTGTAGTTTGTTTAGAATTGCATGATTCTAGGATTCTTAGCATCATGAGGATTTTTATATTTTTGAAATTAACCAATTAATTTGCTCCATAATGATTCTAGACTTACGTTAGGATGTAATTTTTACTAGTAATCATGTTAGTCATGTTTGCCTATTTTTCTAAAATTTATTTTGTCATAATCTAGATACTTATTCTTATATTTTTCTAAAATAATACTAGAAATTCTTGTTATTGAAATTGGATTAGTAGAAGTACGAATTTTCAAAATATGAATTGTGAAATTATTGGATATAATCTTTAATATACATTTCATTATATTAAATTGTATATTTATGCAAACTATATAATGCCAAGATACACAGTTGTTAGTTTATACACCGTGTACAGTCTCGCTAACCACCGGTTTATATAAGATACATAACTCTTAGTTTATACACATGTGTACAGACTTTTATACATCTGTGTATTATATTCAGAAATGGTTACATATGTGTATATTAACAACATATAGTATATTATGCATGCACACAAGTAGATTCATATAAAAATTATGAAAGTGTTGAAAACCAAACAAGGAACATAATACATACGCACATATATGTAGAATTGTGTGAAATTATAAATACAACTAGAACCAAACAAGTTACATGTATGTATAAACGTAACATACACATATGTATATACATAATCATATAATTAAAACAACAATGTACATATGTGTAGTGAACGAAATATATTTGTATCTTCGCGTTATACTCGAGATACATATGTGTGTAGCGTGAGATACATTTACGTATCAAAGTGATACCTAGTTTTCTTAACTGATAATTTCACGTATCGATTAGGTATACTATATACGTATAATCCTTGCACTCATGATCACTTAGTTTTTTACTCAATGTTTGATTATGTTGGTAATAGCAAAAATAAATAAATTCAACACATATTCATAAAAAAAGTTAATGCCAAAAAATAATTACAATTTCAATCTCAGAGAAAATTTTCAACGTTTATTTGAAACAATAAAATATAAAAACAATATATTATGATATCTATATAAAATTTTCAATATTTATTTAAAAAAAGTTAATGCCCAAAAATAATTACAATTTGCAACTTGTGAGTAGATCTATTTTCTTCCGTTTTTAGTCAGTAAATATTTTTGGGGTGTATCATGTGTTATGTTTTCTATTTGATTAAATAACATGCAAAGTCAATGTGTCACTATGTGTATCGGGTTCATTGTTTCTATTATTTCTAGTATCTATCGTTGCATATACATGTATCTATGTGTTTACTTGCTTTGTATCATAGGTTTCGCGTGGATCCACCTGCTGACTAGGTTCCCCATGGCCATGAGTTGTAGCCTAGTTTCGCCACCAGTATTAGAGTCACTCTTCGGGGCATGAGTCTTAATGCTTGCTATAGTCTTTGAGTCTTATTTTTACTATTGTATCTTAGTTGTGATTGTGGTGATTTCTTGATTGTTGTTGTGTTGTGATGATTATGGACGTTTCTACAAAAAAATAACATTGCATGTTAAATATGTTTTTACAAGATTTCCAAGTAAAATAAATAAATTAATAAAGCCAAATATTTTATTTAAAATCTAGATCAATTAACCAACATTTTGTTGACTCAAAACTAATATACGCATGATGCAGGTACACAAGTAGGAGACAAAGTTGAAGGCAAAGACACGTAGGACATGCCTTAGTAATAAATTGGGCCTTTGTTCATAACTATTTATCTTTTGAATAATGTATGAATTATGTTAACTGTTTTCTATGATTATGTGTGACAAATTTAATTTGCTGACTTTAAATATCTAAACTTATAATAGTGTCATAAGCTATGGACAATCATCATTCCCCGGACCATATCCGCTGCGGGTCATTGTGTGATAAAGTTCTTATTATTTTATATTCATGAACAACCGAAATTATCAACAAAGTTGATGATTTTGTGCTTCAATGTATCATATAATGAGGTTAAATGGATGGAATTCATCCTACCTCCTTGCATGACTATTCTCATGGTACCTAATCTAACACTCATGTACATTGTTCTCTAAATCTCTAATCCAATCCGTTAAACAAAAAACCGAAACTCACACACCTTCGTTTCCCTTTTATGGTATCTTCGGTGTTCCAAATACTCAAGACTTGTCAAATGCATTAAGTGGAATTACTTCGCAAACTATGAGTATACATAACCCTCTTTCCGTTTTTACACTTTTTGGGTGTAATATATATTACCATATAAAAACTCACTCAAAAACACGTATGCAAATACTTTAATCTTATAACGAATCCAATATACATGCCTTATATGTTTATACCTTAGAAATACATGCATGCTAGAAGCCATTCTTGCACTATACCATGTTATTAACTTCGTACAAACCTCCCTTAACATGTATAACGCTATAGGAGTAGCACACCACCCTTGTTACGTCTGTTTTAAGTAATCATAAAAACGATGTTTCCGTTGCAGTGACAAGATTACGCTAGTGGAATCTTTGGGTTGACACTTATGTGATTCGTGCTATTTCATGATATGGTATGCCTTTGTATACGTTTTTGACATGTGGATCTCGTTAAAATCTTTTACACATATGCTAGTACACTAAACTTGTATGCTCACTAATGTTTTTGTGTTGACATGTTACTTTAATATATATTGCAGGAACTTGATATTGATATGTTGAAAAAGAAATCTAGTTGGAAGGACTAGAAACACACTTATTTAAACATATTTTTTGTTATTTAATTTCTATTGTTCTAAATGTTGTACCTGTCCTTGAAATGATGTATCACCCTTAGAATGAAATGAAAAATCGTTATTTTAAATATTTGTCGCAATTAGACATTATGAAGACTATTGCAATCTCGTTTTCGTCTTAATCCGATGTTTCCGCCATCGGTTGTGGTGTGACAGATTGGTATCAGAGCCATAACTATATGAAATTAGGAAAATTTCCATGCTTTTGTCATGGTCTATTGTTAAGTACCTTATTTGACCGTTCTTGATAATCATGCTACAAATTCTTAAGGTCTTCCACGTGCACATATCAAGTTCCTTGTTTCAAAACATATGCATTTCTAAGGCAAATTTACACGACCATGTGAAGGCATGAAAACACTCTCATCACACAAATGAGATGATTCCACCAAAATAGGCGTGAAACCCTCACTTTGGTGGTAAACCTCAATCCCTGAATATCATTTTTATGAAATTATACCATCAAGTTAGGAGTGACTCCCTCACCTTGATGGAAATTTCACTATACTCATTCTAGTAGACCCTTACCAACGAGTCGGATATAGTCCTTATCTCGTTTGGTAAGTACCACCCACGCTTAGGGAACGACATTATCTAGTTAGGGGTGATACCCGCATCTTGATAACTAGTCCCATTCCACGATTTTCAATCCTGCCTAAGGGTCGAACTTTTGATTGATTGGGGCATGTAGAACCGGAAGCGTGGATACCGTTAACCAAAATTTCAGCGAGAATATTTTACCTATTAGGCCAAAGCATGCTTCCCTAACTCAAAAGGATTTTCGGTCACTTTGGTTTAGTCTAAGTTCTGTTCCAGAACAATCCAAGTTTTAATCATTAATCCTCTCCTATACTAATATCAAATTTTATGCATATCATAATACAACCTTCCTTCCTTTCAAATTCAAATTATTTTCACGACGGTTATATACATATTTTATCAATCATTTGTCTATTTTTACCACACTATCTATGCGTGCAATCTCAAAACATCATGCCTAAGGAAGAATCTACTCATATTCCTAAAAATGGAAGTATTATCATCAAGAAAGGAGTGATTTCCCTACCTTGACGATTAGCTCGCTCCTCCCATTCTTACAAAAACTTCGCCAATGAATTAGGGGTGATTTTGTTACCTCGGTGATCGTTACAAATTCTCTTTCCTTGTAAAAACCTCACCCTTAAGTTAGGAGTGATGCCCACATCTCAATGGGGAGATTTAAATCGCCACTTGACCCACTCCATGAAAACCACTCGATTAAGTCTTATACTTGAATCATTTATAATATGCAAAATTTCAAACTTTCGCATGAATCTCAAATTTCATTGTTTTACCAGACGTATTTTAACCCTACAATCTATTTAGGCAAATCACTATGTGTAATAATCCCACTCATGCTTTAAATGTTTTCTTACCAGAATTTCTGAGTCTTATAATATGCTACCTACCAACCTAATCAGTCTAGTATATTCTTGCCCATAGATTTCATATTCTATCCAATCACTAATACACACTCACATCATACTACTATACTAAAGACACTTTGTTCCAAATAGGGAACCAAAAACTTCCTTTCATATACGTACATTCTTATAGATGTCACTTCATTTTAACGTTAACATTGCTTAGTTGGTAAACATAATCAACCAATAGTCAACCTAACCAATGAGCGCAAATAGCCAACCTACACACCCTCGAGGCTTCAATGTACAATAAAACACCCCAACTTAGAACTAGCTCTCCTACCGCTAACTCTATCCACGCCTTAGAATGAGGGTGAAACACCTCAGACCTTTTACAAACATCGAATATACTCACAAACCAAGAATCTCAATAAGAGCCATTCCTAGGGAATCTCCCAATACCTATGACCGGTAACTCACTTGTACACTGTGTCGTTGTGCACTAAGTGTTGCGCCTATAGACATTAGTCGGAACCCGATACCTTACCATCAAACTACCACTCAACCAATCTACCACAACCATCGCATTGGTCAACTTAACTCCTCATACATACTCTAGACATAGTAACCCTACACATACACACCAATACCAACGAAGCTTACTATTTATAAGTTCGTTTTTACTAGAAATCCTTTACAAAACCAAGTTTTCCAAAAAAAGTTTGAAGCACGACTTTCTCATTACGGTGTAAAATGCTTTCAACACAACCAGCTCACTGCCTAAAACTTTTCTCAAAATCGCTAATACGCAATTCTAAATCTAAACACGTGGGCAGGAAAATTCATAAGAACGAACACTTACGACGTATGCGAATCCAATTTTTTTTACAAAGGTATCCTTTCCTTATATAACTACATCTTTCGTCACAAAATGCTACTTTCTCCCAATATTCTCCCAACATCCCTAAATTAGATCCTCCATTCCCAACGAACCTGAACTTTATAGGTTGACTAACTAGATTATTTGTTCGAAACAACAATTTCACACACGAGTTAATCTCGCGTTTTCCAAACTCCTTGTGATCATGACTTTCTATAGGTCCAATTTTCATTACTAGACATACACATGCATAACCTTATTCACATTTCAATTTATACGATCCCTACTTCATACATGTCATACACATACCATCTTTTCACACTTAAACTTATGCAATCAATATTCCATGCCGGTCTTACTCATATCATGATACACACTTCAATTTATACACTCAATACTATATGTTAGTCTTATATATGCTTAACTTCTTTTATACCTCAATTTATACACTCGAGATTTTATGCTAATCCTACACATGTTTGTCGCCAGTCATACTTAAATTCATACATCTCTCACTACATGGTAGTCATACTTGAATCTATGCATGGGATAACCCGAGTGGTTTTGCCTACGTTAGACACATACATACTTAAATACAATCACATATACATGCTTAATTCTTCATACGCTGACAACGCATATCCTCACTTGTAATAATATACTTTGCCCTTGACCGATACACTACTAGTACAAATTATGCGGATCATGCAATGACCAAGATAAACACGGGTGCACACGGGTAATGGTAGGCGCATGAAAATGAAAGTAGGTCTTACCGTGTACCGTAGCATGAAACAAAACATGACATCTAGTAACGAAATGGACACGACATGGTGGATACGTCGTTGGTACTTCCTATATATAAGTGTTCCTACCATGTTAAAAAACTTTTGTAAAACATGCCATGTAAAGTTTGGTGTTATTTGGACCTTACTAAATACTATCATCTAACAAACAAACTATGGTGCTTCACAAATTTTTGCTTGCTTATACTTGAATACACATCGAAACACTTAATACACAATTGGCTATAACCAAATCTCGTACTCAGAATCGTTAACCGTAGTGGCTACAACTATCGCTATCCTCCTTCGACGCTTTATGTTAACATTCCATCCGATACCTTTACTATTTTACCCCATGTGTGTCACTACAGAATCGTACGTTCACCCCTATGCTAGAATTTTTCCCAACTACTCACTCAACATTCCGTCTAAATCTTATCGATAGTAATTCGGCCTAAAAGTTCAAACTTTTTTTTGCAAACATTCTCACAAGCTTGATTCAGCCAAGGATATTTTGAAACTATCTCTCATCCTTTATTACAGGAAATTACTCAGTTCATTTACCGCCAAAACCCTTTTGGAAACCATTAAAATTTACCATCTTATTTTCTCACCAATAACACTTTTCCTATAACTCGTGATTTTAACAAATACATTTTAAAACCGATAAAACCTTTCTTACAAACTATGGTGCAGCCGCCACATTACATAAGATTACATCCTTATTTATCCTAAAACTTTTTCACTCCTCAAGTCGCATTTCCTTAAACACTCGTTTCACCGAGTTTTCCAAATACGATCAACCTAACGCCACCTATATGCACACATACCCAGTTTAGTTCTTTTTACACACATACCCATTTTACTTCTTTCTACACTTACTTAGGGTAGATGTCCCAATTCACTTCTGCCAGACGACTTACTTTTACAAACTTATCTCTTATCCCTTCATATTTATCTACGTACGCCTATCAACCATAAACTACCAATTTAGCTAAAAACTTTTGACCTATACCTTTTAACATGCGTACACATAAATACAACATGGTCACTAAAACTTCTAAATTCCACCTTAGCCAAACATTTCTATACTTTCCTTATTCAGAAAGTTGTATTCGTATTTCCATTTTTAGGAAACTTGTAATCATGTCGCATTATTATTTCTTTTTCCAATCTTCTAATCTGAGGCTTTGATCATAATGGAAATGCATTTTGATACATATACGTGTTACATACTTGTGTTATACGCAAACAATCACTAATACATATTTACATGCAAACCAAGACTTGTTACACGTTCAAATTCTCGTTTATACATATGTGACATGAAATCCATACATGCAAACACGTTTTGTACCTGAAAACATGTTAAAACATAAAACTTTGGGCATGAAATGATAAACATAAATAGGTTTAGGGGCTAAAGTGTGAAAACCAAACATGGGCGGTGTAAGGAGAACGCCGCGTCCCGCGGGCAAGTAACCCCTTGCTCGCTGGGGGATGCGAGCAGGCTTAAATCTGAGTGAGTTGTTTCTTGGCTACTGGTTAGTCACCTTTCTCACCTCCTTTCTTCCCCAATCACCTTCCAACCTCATTTAAACTCTAACCCTAATCAACCACTCTATAACCAAGCCTTCACTTTTCCAAACCCTCAAACACTATTATAACACCCTCAAATTACTGAAATTATCAAGTCAAGGCAGAATTATCCTAACTTCAAAAGTTAGCATCCATCTCACTTTGCTTCATGTTTCTTCACTTCTTCTTCTTCTTGAAAGTTTGGAATACCTCTAGGAGTGTTTTCACAAGTTTACCACGGTAAACTAAGGTGGAACATCACCATTTTGAGGCCTAAACTTTCTGTTCTGAAGAAACTTTTACTTAAACTTCTATAAAAATATTTAAACTTGCAAAATCTTGCACCTACCTTGCTTCTAACCAAACCTACGGTTATGGAGCTTGTGTATGGTTGATTGCTATAAGTTTAGAGGTGCAAACACCCTCTAAACCTTCTATTTTGACAAGGATTGAAGCAACCTTCAAGTGTTGAGACCATCCAAGCTCACCATCTTCCATATAGTGAGACTAATGTTTTGGTGAAAGTGTGAACCATGTCCAAACTTGTTTCACTACCTCACTTGTTGATTTGCTATCTTCATACCACTAAGTCTCAAACAATTTCCATCAAAGGGACAAGGATACATCACTTCCCCCAAACACTTTCCATGTTTGGAATGCACGTATCTAGCTAGCTCACTTGGTTGTTTGTTGATTTCGTGTAGGTTTAAGCTCTTATTATTTTCATATTAATGACCAACCAAAATCATCAACAAAGTTGAGGATTTTGTGATTTGGTGAATCATATAAAAGGTTAAATGGATGTAAATCATCCTACCTTCTTGCATGACCATTCTCATGGTACCTAATCTTACATCCATGTACATTGTTCTCTAAATTCCTAATCCAATCCATTAAACAAAAAAAAACGCAACTCACACACCTCTGTTTCCATCTTAGGGTAACTTCAGTGTTCCAAATACCCAGGACTCCTCAAACGCATTAACTGGAATTACTTTGCAAATCGTGAGTACACATGTCCCTCTTTTCGTTTTTACACTTTTTGGGTGCAATATATATTACCATATAAAAACTCACACAAAAACACATATGCAAATACTTTAATCATACAAGCGAATTCGATATACATGCTTTATATGTTTATACTTTAGAAACACAGGCATGCTAGAATCATTCTTGCACTATACTATGTCATTAACTTCGTACAAGTCTCCATTAATATGTTTAGCGCTATAGGAGTAGCACACCGCCCTTGTTGAGTCTATGTTAAGTAATCATACAAATGGTCTTGTCATTGTAACGACAAGACTACGCTAGTGGAATTTTTGGTTGACATATATGTGATGCATGCTAGTTCATGATATGTTATGCCTTAGTATACGTTTTTGACATGTGGATCTCGTTAAATTCTTTTATATGTATGCTAGTGCACTAACCTTGTATGCTCACCAATGCTTTTGTGTTGACATGTTACTTTAATATTTATTGCATGAGCTTGATGTTGATATGTTGAAAAGAAATCTAGTAGAAAGGCTAGAAAAACACTTATTGAAACTTATGTTTTATTGTTTAATTTGTATTGTTCCAAATGGTGTACCTTTCCTTGAAACAATGTATCACCCTTAGAATGAAATGAAAATTCATTATTTTAAATAGTTGTCACAATTAGTTGTTATGACGCCTCTTACAATCTCGATTTCGTTTCACTCTGATGTTTTCACCATTGGTTGGGGTGTGATAGGGAGTTTGTTTACTCACATATGAAACAATTTCTTGAAACTGAAGAAATAATCCATCAAACCTCGTGTGCACACCCCTGAACAGAACGATGTCGTAGAATGAAAAAAAAAACTATTTTCTTTTAAAAATTACTTGGGACACTGTTAATGAATCCCAAGTTCCTAGGAGTTTTTAGCCTGAAGCTGTACCCACAACTACTTACCTGATTAACCAGCTTCCAAATTATATCCTTAAGCTAGAAACCCCATTACAAGTACTCGTAGAATTTCTCAATGTACCACCTTTCCTATCCTACAACCTCTAGTCTTTGGTTGTATTGTTTTTGTCATTATACCCAAAATCATAAAAAGTATAAAACACAAAACAAAGACCAAAAGACAAAAAAGGATAAAAAGGACTAAAAGACCAAAAAGACAAAAAAAGAGAAGAAAAGTCAAAACACAATAGTGTTAAGTAGTCAACACGTAAAACTCGATTACAAATTTTTTAAAATCTAAGAGGTTATAAGTGTTAGTACTAAAAATTAAGGAGTAAAAATGTAAAACACAAAGCAAAGATCAAAAGACAAAAATTATTAAAACAAAAAAAAGGAAGAAAATCAAAATACGACACTGATAACAAACCTTAGTATACGTTGAAACGTAAATTAACTTGAATTACGTACATAAAAATAAATATATAAAACTCGATTACAAAGTTTTTAAATATTTAAGAGATTGTAAGTATCAGTAATCAAATTTAAGAACTCAAATTTAAGAAGTAAAAGTACAAAAAACAAAACAAATACCAAAAGATAAAGAAAGACTAAAAAGACCAAGAAAAAAAAGTCAAAACACAACATTGTTAACAAACTTTCGTATATTTCAAATTTTGACAATAGTACAATACATGGATTAATGGTCCGCAGTCCAAACCATCGACCATATATCAGCGTTAATCGATTTAATATGGCAGCCCAAAACCAAGATCCATGTTGAGTTCAAGATCTCAGCACAACTTTATTATTGCTAATTTAAAATTACCACAATTCCACCACTCAATTTAAAAGAGTTATGGTTTCTATATTTTCTAGAGTTAAATGTAATTTTAGTCCCTACGGTTTGGGTCATTTTGGCAGTTTAGTCCAAAGGTTTCATTTTTGGCCTGTGGGTCTAAAAAGGTTTCATCGTTGCGATTTTAGATTTTAGTCCACTGGGTTAACTTCATTCATTTTTTTTGTTAACGAGAAGGACAATTCGATCATTTTATATGTAATTTTATTAACAAGAAGGGCAATTCGGCAATATAAAATCACCGAATTGCCCTTCTCGTTAACTGATAAAATGGCAATGATGAAACCTTTTTGAATCCACAGACGAAAAATGAAACATTTGGACTAAACTGACAAAATGATCCAAACCAAAGAGACTAAAATGCCATCTAACTCTTTTGTTTAAATCTATGAAGTGCTTAATTGCACTACAAGCCTAAACACCTTTCTCTCTCTCACACAACAATGACAATAACCTATTCTTCTTCTACTCATGTTTTCTTCTACAAACAATCAACGACAAACTTCTTATCTTTTTTATCGTTTTATAGTGGTGGTCCGGTGAGAGGTTGGTCGCTGCCGGAGGTGACGGTGGTGGTAGGAGGTTGACGGGAATGGGTTGATGGTGGTGTTTGTCGGAGGTATTTGTTGTATTCTGGTGGGCTGCAGTGTTAGATGTCCCGGTGGTTGTTGGTGGTGTGATGATGGGGTTGTTGGGTGGTGATGTTACAGAGGTGATGGTGGTGCTTGATTTGGCGGGTGTACGGATGATGCTGATGGTCGGCTGGTGGTTAACAGTTATTACAGTGGCCGATGGTTATGAACGGAGGTGATTTTTGGTTGTGGTTGTTCGGTGGGGTTGAGGTACCATGGTTGGTTGTGATGGCATGGCGACAAGCGGCAGGGCCAGCTCTACCATTTTGACAGCACAAATCGCAATAAAAGCTAGAGGCTCTTTTTCCAAATTTAATTGTTATATAATAAACTAAAAGGGTAACTTTTTTTACAAAATAATACAAATTTCTTTCATATGTTATGTTTTTTTTAATAGTGAACTTCATGTATAAAATTACCATACTTTTCAAATCGGATGACCCCGTATTGCTCCACTCTGGCCAGACTATGTTGTCTTAACCGGGCTCACGCTAGCTTCAAAGTTTGGCTTCTCAGGGCGTTCCTCCGGGAAACCATACCGTCGGCTGCCACTTGACAGTCGTTGTGCCATCACAAGAGCAGAACTCTCTGGCGTAACACACGGTGGGACGAAAACTCGGTTGGGTTTGGGAATCAAACTAACAACCTCACAGAATGGCTAGTCCAAATTTTTCATTGCCTATATCCACCCTAATATGACACAAGTAAGAATTGAATTTGAGTCACTATTGGAAAACCCAAAGCTCCTACCACTAGACCGCAAATGAAGGATTTTCATATGTTATTAACAGATAGATTGAGTACACAAGTGACCAGCCTCAACCTCATAGTCTCAAGACTCAAAACAAATTATTCAAACGGCAGGAGCAAATTTGGTTTATCAATACTTCTTTCCATATAATACTAACACAAAAACTACAATAGAAAAACTAGATAAATATGTATGACAAAGAACTAGTTTGGAGCTTAATTGGATGAAAAATTCATACTTTTTTAGAATAAACTGGCTTTATTCGGGAGTTTTTTTTCTCAAAGTGGTGTTGATGGAAAACTTATTTACCAAAATGGGTGATTTGAAAAATATTTACCAAAATGGGTGTTTTTTCAATAACTACTTTTTCTCACTCCTAATTTTGTTGGATAAAAACAATTTCTATAAAAGTATTCTCTTTAAGAGTTAAAAAATGTTTCTAATAAAATTTTTGAAATACTTTGTTGGATCACAAAATTTTATATAATGTTTTTAATGCTTTTTATAAATTTTCTATAGGTAGTCTCTGTTTTAGTTTTTTTTCAAATGGTTATTTTATAGAGATATTCTTTCATGATATGTTTCTAATTGCTTTAGAACTATTTTTTTAAAGCTTTTGCTTTTTTAAATATGTAGTAGAAAAAGAATTTTTTAATAGAAAATACAAATGCACTATTTAAAAACACATTTTTTATAAATGTCACGATCAAAACAAAATGTGTTTTTTAAACGATTTATTTAATATTTTTAAGACCATTGTGTCTTAATTATTTTTATTTTTTTTAAATTAAACATTAAAACCAAAAAAATATTTGTTTTTTTTGCTCATATACATATATACAGGTATGGTATCATGTGAAGATTTCTAAAAGAGGATAATATTAAATATTTTTTCTAGATTTCTTAAAACCGTAATAATATTCTTACTGATATATTTGTTATAAGTCTTTCACGACATTCTATTAATATGACTATTTTCTAATCTTATACTTATATAAGATACTATTTTTAATCTGAAAATTTGTAGTATTAAAACTAATAATCTGTATTCGTTAAAAAGAGTTATGTTATAAGTATTCATAAAGATACGATTTAAATGCCACTAAACGCATTTGACCCAATCAGGAAGTGGAATAGTTTTAAATACCACATATTTAAAAGAAAGCAAAAGCTTTTAAAAAAATAAGTTTTAAAGAATTAGAAAAATAATTCTAAATGAATAACATCACTATGAAATAACTAGTTAAAAAAAGGTAACACGGACTACGTATAGAAGAATTAGAAAAAAAAACATTTAAAACATTTTATAAATTTTATTAACCAAAAAAAAAATTTAGAAACTATTTTTAACTCTAAAAAAATACTTTTATTCAGATTGTTTTTATCCAATAAAATTAGGAGTGAGAAATAAATTTTTCAAAAAGAAAAATACATATTTCGGTAAATACTTTTCAAATCACCTATTTTAGTAAATATTTTTTCCACCCACACCACTTTAGGAAAAAACTCCTTTATTCGGTGCGTGCAAAAGAATAATGTTTTACCCAACAAATTCAAAGTCTATAAACAAAATCCTAAAATAGATTAATGCTGAATTTATGATTAATTTGTTGATTTGGCAAAGCCTAAAAACAAAACAACAAAAATATCTAAATATAAACAAAGAACCTACATAAAACAAAAGACAATATAACTAAATAAAAACAAAACATACAAAAGCGAAAGCAACAGGCAAGTACTGAGTACCTTTCAGGCTTTTAACAATTGCAGTTCCTTTCTACAAAGTTTAAATAGCTCCATTGAGCCACTTTGTAAAAAACCTCCGTAATCTTGCTCCGATTGAACAATCAAGTTTCTTCAGAACCTTTCAGGCTTTTAACAATTTAAGTTCCTTTCTTCAAAGTTTAAACAACTCCATTGAGCACCCTTCGTAAAAACCCAAAAAAACCTCCGTTATCTTGCTCCGATTGAACAATCAAGTTTCTTCAAATTCAAACCATGAGTCGTGACTGAAGAAGGGTAAATGAAGAACAATTATTTTGAAAAGTGAACAAAATAATCAAATTAGACGCTTAGATTTTTACCTGTTGGATTCTCGAGTGTAGAACCATCACCCTATTGGGAATGGTTCCCTCATGCTACCTATTTTTGTTAATTTGTTCCATCTACTACTGCATGGTTGACACTGCATGACGACCCAAGAACCCTACATTAACACAATTAAAAATTGGAGGCCCTTAAGAATTTGGGCCCAAAAGCCCTAGCTTTATTTGGATCACCCTTGATCCGGCCCTGAAAATGGTTTAAACGGTGCTGGGTTATGGGTTTGTTCAGGTAGTTTGGGGTGAAGTTTTTCTACATCTTTCTCTAAAACGTAAATTCTTCGGCCGAAGTGGACCGTTAAAATCTCAATACGCAACAACCACTGCTAGAAAATACACATATATTGACACGCAAACAATAACACACACTCAATTCATAACATTCAGAAGCGTGTGTCAACAAAAAAAATGTCATCGTTTACAGAAGGGGACCATCAAAATCTCAAAAGTTTTTCAAATGGGTGGGTTTTAGAATTAACACTCCCTAATGAAACTAAAGTGATGCGAAAATTTTACCCAAAATCGTAAAGAAATTGTAATCTACTATGGATTCTTGGTTTCTAAGCCCTGATGGGATAACACTCTTGTAGCAATCTTGTTTGCCCCTAGAGTGAGGCAACATGATTTGCTATATTCAACACTTGTTGGTTTGCGCAGGTTTTTATCAGAAATTTGGAATCTTACTACGCTGATCGTAATGAAATCCAAAGAAAAAACATCTGAACTATAAGATTGGGAGGAAATCTTCAACTCAGTTCATGCTGTACATTGTGAGTTGATGAAACAAATCAAGGATATATGTCTTGAAGTCAATCCCATATTGGTAACCTACCAACTTGGGCCCCGGTATGGATCCAACTAATTAATGTTGGTAGCACGGAAAATGAAATATATGTGGAAGATGTTGTGTTCCATAAAACTCGGGACTTAAGGATGTAGTTTCGCTGACAAATGAAGGTCAAACACATCCCTCGTCTATTTCAGGTGGATTGTGTTTTAGTTTCCATAAATATGAGAACCCTATTATTGGCAAATTAAGAAAATCAAAGGAAAAAGAAAACAAGTTGGTGTTCATGATTGACATTGAGAGGCTTGTTACACAGGTGATGGTTTATTGATTAAAAGTGATCCAAAGCTACTTGTTGGTGCACATATGTCTATTGCCTATGTCTAGGACGAGTCTGATGTATAGTTAGGGTTTCATAGTGTCAAAAGTTAAAGTTTGAAACTTATTTTTTTTTTGTATTAAAAAATTTTCGCACGAAAATTCTTGAGAATTTTCGCATGAAAATTTCGTGCAAAAATTCCTTGGTCCCAGTCACTTGGTGCTATAATGTCTTGCCTATAAATAGGTGACTTGGGATGTTTGTTTGGTATGCTGTTTTGTTGATCAGAGGCGAAGCCCTGCTCGAGACTGTAATCTTTTCAAAGTTGATTAATACAAAATTCAGACGTGTTTAACAGTAATCATCATACTTATTGTTTGTTTGTTCACTCGGTTAACAATGAATTCTGCCTCTGTTAGCTGAGCAAATCTCACCGGAAGCTCACGAGTTGGGTCCGATCCTACACTCACAAGTGGTATCAGAGCCTTGAGGTCTGATTTGAGAACAAACAACCAAGTTTCAGCTGGATTCAACCTTCAAAGTTCAAGATTCATCCATTGAAAACTCATCTTCTACCTTTTCTTGGAACTTAATCTAGATCTGAGGGATTTCATGGACAAATTGGACTAGGTTTTTAGTATAATGTGTTAAAATCAATTCTAAACAAACCTCTGAAACATACAAACCTAAATTTCATCAAAATCATGCTTGAAATTGTAGAAAACGTGAAATTGTGAACAAGTGTTCGAAGCAGATAAGAATTTTCGCACGAAATACTATGTTTTGTACGAAAATTAGAAGGTTAAAATTCTTAAAACTTTGAAGTATCAGCAGTTATAAGTTTTCGCACGATAAAAAATTTCGCACGAAATTTTAGGTCACCATTTCGTACGAAAATTTCTTGTCTGATCTTGATTTTAAATTTGCGTCAAGCTAACTAATTCTAATATGTTTTTCTTGTTAAAAGCATTTTTAAGATGTCAGTTGAAGAAGAACTTCATAACGCGTTTGCCACACAAGCTGTTACAACTTCCGTAGCGGCTCAAAATATGAATCTCGAAAACGAAATGGGAACCACTACAAAGCCTCCGAAGCTCATGAACATAGAAGCTTATGAAAGTTGGAGTGAGAGATTCAAGAACTAGGTTCAAGCAACAAAATTAAATTGCTGGTTTACACTTGAGAACAAGTACCAAGCACCACTTAATGAGCTTGGTATTGAGAAGACGTTGGCTCGTCTGTCCGATGAAGAACGAGAAAAATATGTTAATGAGAAGAAAATGATGAATCTTCTACAACAAGCCATAAAGGAAGATATTTTGTTTCTTTTGCAACATGACGACGATGCTCAGTCATTGTGGCTAGCCTTACGTTTAAGGGCACAAGGTAGTACTCAGCTCAGAAAGGGAAAGAAAGCATTATTGAACAAAGAATTTGAGGTTTTCAATCTTCTTCAAGGCGAAACAATGAAACAGCTCATAGAAAGATACTACCACCTGGTAGTTCAAATGAAGCGAATGGAAATTGTTAAAACCAATGAAGAATTAGTCGATAAATTGGCAGATTCACTACTTGAAGGAGAATGGGCAACATATCTAACCATCCTAAAGAATGGAGACGAGTATGATAGTCTCAGTTTGCCAAGATTTATCAAAAAATTGGAAGGGCATGAATTAGAAATGCAGAAAATGGCAAAGAGTAAGAAGTCGATCTCGCAACAGGATGTGAGTCTATACTACAAAGGAAATCCAAACACACTTGTTCAGAGTCCCAAGATTCAAACAGCTTCAGTGCCAGCTCTAATGCTAGTCCAGCCTCCAATCAATCAAGCGGATTTCAATCGTTTGCTTCCTTCAATCTAACCACAAGGGCAACAATCGTCTCAAAGCTCCAACCAACCACAAAACAATCAACAGAATCTATCTAATTCCAACCAGAGAATTCTACAATGTAATATTGCAGTAAACCTTCAGAATGCTCAAGATTTCAGCGAGCAGACCGCAAAGCAGCACATGGTACTACTTGCAATGGTTCTGGAATCTTATGAAAGTATGACATCCCGGCTTTTCAGGTATCTTAAACGCGCTACTTTATTGTTATTCATTCCTACGCTGATTTAATTTGGAGAATTAAAACTACGCGCTCGCAATAACTACGCTAACTTTAGTATTTAGGGAATACACAATGTTTGGAAATTCTAACGAGTTATATCTGAATTACGTGCTATGTGTTATTAGACGCTTGTAGATTATTGTATCACGCTTTGATTTCGCGATTTATTAGTTATAAGCCTTGTGTTATCGAATTGTAAAAAAATAAAATAAATAAATAGCCTAACCGAACCGAGCCGCGGAACGTGTCGACCTTGTGACCACACAAGCCCAACCCGCCACCCACACCCCCCTTGCGAACCCAACCCAACACGCCACCCCACCCTTGCGGCCCAAGGACAAGCCCAAACCGCCCCCCTTGCCCCTTATGTATACGTATGTATGCATGTGGTGTTCAAAAATAAATATTCAAAACCCTAATCCCCTAGAAGTGTGCGACGGCAGCAGCCCCCCCTCTCGGTCGCGCAAGCAGCCCTACACCCTCGGATCGATTCCAAGCTTGTCCCGGTTCGCTAATTGTCATCGTTTCAAGGTTAGGGTTTAACTGTATTAGATTCACACTAGGTTTTGTGTAGTCTTGATCATGATTATGTGCTTGTATGATATGATTATGAAAAAGTGTTGTGGTGTATGATTAGTTCGGATGAATATGCGAATCCTTGCGGTTGTGATGATATGTTTGAGTATTGAAATCGTAGGCTGCGTTTTATCTATAAAGATCATGATATATGCTTAGGGTTTGCATAAATACTGATATATTAGATGATATTTGACAAGTTAACCTGCTGTTAATCGATACAACTAAGCGTCATGGCCGTTTACACATGTTCTAATGCGATAAAGTCGAAAACAGTAAGCTGATTGACATTTACAGCCAACTTCAGTTGGCTGTAACCTGATCATTATTTATCGAAAAGTGGATTTTCTGAAGCCTAAAACGTGTTTTTTTGAAGAGCGCTTCAAATGGCGTCGGATTCATATTTTTCTGAGGTCGTTTGATATTTTTAAATGGTCATTTAGTGCAGCAGCTAAAGCTGCGTAAATTCTGCAGAATTTGCAGGTTGTTTATCGAGTCGGATCTCATAGTCTGTATGGGTTTAGGTCACGAAATTTGTACAGTAACTGGAAACGGGAGTTTCCGAAAATCTCCCACTGGAATTTTGTTAATCGGATGAACGATGATTTTTAAATGATTTTTCTCGTGGACTGCAGTCAGAAAGTGACGAATCTGATTGCAGCCTAGTATATAAATGTTTATAAATAATTGGTAAATATTTAGGATTGAAAATTTTACACAAAAGTTTAGAGTCTAATTGACACCTCCTGTAAAAATTGGAATTTTTTGGAACGTTGAAACTATTTTATAAAAATTCTCGAAAACAGCCCAGTTATGAGTGTACAAGCTGAAAACATGATAACTTGTGTTTGTGTGTATCTAAGTGTTGTATGAGTTATCCTGTGTTTATGACAAGTTGGTTTGATAGTTATTTTGTATGGTGATACTTTGCATGCATGATTATGGTTTCGAATTGGTTATTACGTGTGCCGTACTGTGTGTTGGTTATGCGTAGGGTTTTGTGTCAGTGTGTTCACACACTAACTTTGAATCGGTTGACATGTTAGGACGCGATTAGCGGTTCCATCATTTGTTTCTTTTGCGTTTATCTAACCGAGCAATTTAAGGTGAGTTCACGACCCCTATGTTATCCGGTTTTGAACAACAGGGGGAGAAACATGTATACGCTCTACAACTCTATCTTTTACGTTATGCGAAATTAACGCCATTAACTATTCGGTAACTAAGTTAATGTTAATGTATGTTATGGTCACTAAGTAGCTTTATCACGGAAGTCCTCAACCAACTCTTGGATCGTTAGTATTGGGTTAGATAGCGGGGAAATTATAGTAGTACTACTGGGCCCGACAAGCTCCACCCGAGCTAGTCGCGCTAGCCGACCGGGAAAGGTCAACGGGTGATTAATTTGGCCTAACTTTCGCCATGGTCAGTGATAGACCTGGCAACACAGAGGCAACAACAGTCAGCTTCGATCGCGAACTCTTACGTGACGTAACTTTAGGCTCGCTACCTACATGTTAACATTGAACTTATTTACGAACCAACATTATTATTCCAGGTTAGGAATAATGGAACTAGGTCGTTATCCCGGGTTAGGGATAACGGGGGAAAACAATCTTTTAAACCGAACTTGTGGACTTATAAAAACCTGTGAACTCACTCTTCTTTAATGTTGACACTTGTTTCTTTGCATGTTTCTCCGGACGCTAGGAGCGCTAGGTGCACTCACTTGCATTTGGTCAAGGCATTTTTATCTAGTCTTTATTAACGATTATTCTTGGGATTTTTGTTTTGGCGTTTATGTTGGCGCCCGTTACTTTATTCTAATGCTTCCACTAAACTTTGAAACCTTGAAATTTTGAAAATGACTATGCATGTTTACAATAAATGTTTTTGGAAAACGTTTAAATAAACCATATAGAGTCGTTCGACATTGCTAGTGTCTGAGATTCTGGTTTGATTACATGCCTCGCGGTAATACTCCGCAAGTGGAAATTGAGGGTGTGACAGATTGGTATCAGAGCCTCTAGCTATAGAGAACCAGGTTTGCATTTAAAGTAGACCTAAACTATAGCTGTTACACGACACTAGACTTAGTTGGCACCGAACTGTGATATCTTGTTATGTGTTATACTACACTTGTTCTATGTGATATATATATATATATATATATATATATTGTGATATACGTAGCTCGTAACTAACTACACCAACCCAGCAGGCTATGTCATCATCATCATCTGACAGATCTCGACAATCAAGGGCGCCGGGGAAGGCACCCATGGTCGAACCCTCACCACCTCGTGGCGTGGAGACACGCTCAGCTGCCAGGAAAAGACTCGCTCGAGGAGGGGAGTCGTCCTCCCGTCCAGCCACCGCTGTACCGTGTGCTAAGGAAACAACAGGAACAGCTGGAGAGAATGCAAGAGACTATCGAAGCACAGGGATGGCTGATACGTCAGCTGACTGGTAAAACTGAAGAGCTTGAGGAAGAGCAAGATGAGAATAAGAGAGTTCGAAGCATTTTAGCTAAGGACCTTCGTGCTGAGCAGCTGAGGGCTGACTGGCTCGAAGACAGAGTTCTTAAGTCCAGTTGGAGGATTCACGAACTGGAGCAGAACCAAGCACCACCTATCCCAGTACCTGCACCAGCATCGGCCCCTCCAGCGCCGGTAGAAGACGAAGAGGAGGATCCAGAGGAAGACCCGGAGGAGGATCCGGAGGAAGAAGAGCTGGAACAGGACCCGGCTGTTGAAGCTGAAAATGCTGAAGAGGAAGACGGCAGTGATAGCGACTTGAGAGATGGAGACATAGATGATTACTCGTCTCGCCAATCTCCGTTTTGTTTCCTTTAGTTTGTTTGTTTCCACTTATGTTTGAACTTGGAAATTTTATAATTAAACTGATATGTTTGGTTGGTATTTTGTGAGACATTACAATTTATTTAATTGAATGTTCCTTTTGATTGTTTAATTTGTTGGGTTGACATAAATTGTGTGTTCATTTAAGTGTGGAATATGATAACTATATTGGATATATACTTATCGGTGTGTGTTTGTGTTGTCTTGCGAAGATCTGAAATGGAAACCGGTCACCGCGGAAATCTCAACATGTCAGCTGAAGAATTGGCCGCTTTAATCCAACAACACGTGAATGCTGCTCTGGCAGGTGTTCCTAACCCACCAGCAGGTAACCATTATTAAATTTTCATGGGAAAATCTAATAGTTTGTGGCTAGTAGATTTTCTCGCTGACTACCTATCCTCTATCCTCAGGAGGGGGTCTTAACCCCTACAAGATGTTCCTGGATGCGAAACCAAGCAAATTCACGGGAGTTGAAGGACCTATAGGACTGGTCCGTTGGGTTGAAAAGTCTGAATCGGTTTTTGAAATGTGCAATTGCCTCGAAGCTAGTAAGGTCAAGGATGCTGCCTCGACGTTGGAAGATGGGGCATTAACCTGGTGGAACGCACAAGTCCAAACGCGTGGACTTGCTGCGGCGAACGCAATGACCTGGACCGAGATGAAAGCTCTAATCAAGGAGGAATACTGTCCGCGGGACAGAGTTCAGCAATTGGAACAAGCGTTATGGAACCACAAGATGGTCGGGTCAGAAATTGAAGCGTACACGGCAAGACATTATGATCTGGTGTTCCTTTGTCGTGATTTGGCTAACACCGTCGTTAAACGACTTGAGTTTTATCTTGGGGGTCTGGTCCCTGAGATCCAGGGCATGGTAATGTCTAGCAACCCTACGACGGAGCAACAAGCGATTAGGCTGGTACATAAACTCACCGATAAGGCGGTGGAGCAAAGGAAGTTACCACCTAGGGGTGCAACTAAAATTGTCCCCGACAACAAAAGGAAATTTGAAGACTCACCTGTCGGCAGTCTTCATCAGCCCAGCCACAACAAGGAAACCAGAAGCGGTCCAACAACTTCAACAACAATCGGGGTCACAACAATCAGTCTGCCAACAACACCCAAAACTCGAGCGGCTATGTGGGTTGAAAGCCGCAATGTAATCGTTGTAACCTCCATCATCACGGCCCTTGCGTCGGAAATTGCTGCCAACGATGTGGGAAAGCAGGACACGCGGCAAAGGATTGTCGCGGGGAGATTATGTCACGACAGAATCAGAACCAGCACCAGGGTAATAACCGGGGATGCTATCAGTGCGGTAGCACTGTCCATTTCAAGCGAGACTGCCCACAACTTCGCAACAACAACAATGGTGGGAATAACAACAACAACAATAACAACAATGGCAACAATGGAAATGGTCGCACAAGAGGTGCCAAAGGACGTGCATTTACGCTAGGCCATGGAGAGGCCAGAAACGACTCGAATGTGGTCACCGATAAGTTTCCACTTAACGATCATTTTGCTACTATACTTTTTGATACGGGTACGGATAAGAGTTTTATATCTGAGTCTTTTAGGAAGAACCTAAATATCACACCTAAACCCCTAGAGACCCCTTACGTCATAGAACTAGCCGATGGTAAATCTGTAGATGTGACTCACCTAGTGATCGGCTGTCAACTTAAAATCGCGGGTCACACCTTTACCATTGATCTGATGACAACTACTCTGGATAGTTTTGATGTGGTAGCCGGAATGGACTGGCTATCCGACGTCCGAGCTTGTCACACCCCGACCCGCAGCGGATAAGGTGATCGGAGCATGATTGGGTTATCATCAAAGCTCATGACATTTATTAAGCGTTTCATATTCATTAATACAAATTAAATGGAAATTTACAATAAAGGTTACAACTGTTCTAACTAACAATCTAAACTTCTTGGTTCTCTTCTAAGGCATATCCTATGTTTTCCTTGCTTCAACCTGTTCACCTGTATCATGTGTAAAAGGGATTTTGGATCAACATAATGTTGGCGAGTGAATCCTATGGAAAACATTTGAACAATTTATTTAACTTGATTATGAAATATGTGCACAACCAAACATGAGTAAAAATAGATGTAACTTAATCAACAATCATAAGATGTTAAATGAAACACTCATGAACAATAACGGAACAATTAAAGGCACGCGATGCTCAACTCGTCTCTCACGAGGAACTGAGGGGCCTGATGAATGAATTGCATAAACATGATAATATGAATGACACAACTACAAACAATACAAACTCAATGATATACACATAAACAATAATGAATTTGAATTGAAGCACGCGATGTTCTACTCGTCTCCCACGAGGAACTGATGGGCTTAATGTATGAGTTTCATATAATTTGACAAAAGGAATATAAGTAAATCACAACAATAAAAACAATCTAAGTTTAAGTCATGATGTGGTATGGCACAAGTTTAAATAAATAAATTAGTTATTTTCATAACACATGACACACCCCAAAACGTGTAATTTAAAAGGGGGAATTGTAAGATTCACTCACAGTGGGTGCGTTCGGTTGATGACGTTGAATGCACGCGAAGTGGTTTTAACCACGGGTGAGATTTAACTTAGATAAATCGCATTATGGTTTGGTAAGTAAACGGATTTTATTAAACTATTTTAGTAGGATTGTTGGGTGTATTTTTGTGAGTTTGAGGCTATTTTCTAACCTTAAAAATGTTATTTTTAAGTATTTATAATTGATTTTTAATTAAAATAATTAAATAAAAATAATAAAAAAAATTTTATTTTTTTCTGACCGTTGACCGGCCCGTTGACCGTTGACCTGACCATTGACCGGTTCGATGGAATATTATTGTGCGCTGAGTGAGGCTCGAACCCGAGACCTCTCGTACGCGTGCACGCAGCTCTACCAACTGAGCTACGTGTCTAACCCGTTATATATCTGATTTTAATTATATATATATATTAATTAGATTAAACCGAAATTCATTTTATTTTAAAAACATTTTAAGCGAAACGGTCATGCACTCCACAGGTCTCGAACCCGGGACCTGTGGTTTAATCCAACACACAGTCCACCGCTGGACTGTGTGTTCAACATGTTATATCATTCGATTTTTATTGTACTTAAATACTAATTAGTTATTTCCTTTTCTGCCTTAATTAAAAAGAAGAGATAATTGTCCGAGTCGGTGCTGAGGACCGGACTCGAACTCGTGACCTGTGATATAAACAAACACACAGTCCACCGCTGGACTGTGTGTCTAACTTGGTTATTATTTCGGTTATCAATATACTTAACATATACTAGTGACGACTCCGGTTCAGTTAAACAAAAAAATTGGTTTTTATTAAGGCAGCGTGTGTGAGACGGGAATTGAACTCGAGACCTTTGCATGTTTAACGTTTTATGTGCACACAGTCCACCGCTGGACTGTGTGTCTAACCCGATTAATATCCTGATCTTAATTAAACTTATAGGATACGGAAAATACATCGTCTTCCTCGTCAGGTTATAACCAGAAATCTGGTCTGACTGGTTCGAGTTTTTATTCAAGTTTCATTAGTGTTTTAGGTTAATTACTGGTAAGATAGAAGTAAAAAGAAAGGAAGATAAGTGTGAGGTATACCGACTCGCTTTCCTCTGTTTTCCGGCAGAACTCCGGCGACAGAAATCACCTCCGGCGATGAGTTTCTCGTAGCAGCGAGTCTCCAAGAAGCTTAGAAAGGGCGTGGGTATCTCCGGGATAAACTCAGGGGCTCAGTAAGGCTCGGCAATGGAGAAAACGGTTTTCCGGCGATGAGCAGAGAAATTCCGGCGAGTGGAATTACGCTGTGAAAAGATGTGTTTTTGAGCGAAAAGGTTTGTCGTCGGTTGTGGGTCAATTTATAGGAGAAAAACGAGATGTATTTGGTCTGATTTCGGACTGTGTTCGTTTATTTAAATTTTCCGACGGTTTTGATTTTGGTCGCGGACTTCAAACATCGGTTATAACCGATATCTGGTTAATGGTTTACGTTATAACGTAAATTGTAGTTAAGACTCGCGAGTTTACCGGGATTCCGACGACTGAACTGTTTGGGCGCCGGTTTTGAATTCGTAACGACACTTTATCAATTAAATGATTCTATTATATAACAAACAAAGTCCGCGGCGCAGTGGTTTGTGTGTGTGAGTTAAATCAGTTGGCTGATTCGGTACAGACCCGGGTTCGAAACCCGGCAGAATACTTTCATTTTTATTTTGCGATTTCCAACAGTTTTTCAAAAACTAAATATATATTCCCGTACAATAATTGATTACGGATCGTTTAAAAATATTTTGGGCATTTAATTCGCAACGAAAATTTTGACTGACTGTTCGGTTGATAAACGGAGCGGGTTTGGTAAATCCGTTTTTGACGGATGTTACAGTATCCCCTGCTTTTTAGAAATTTCGTCCCGAAATTTAAATAATGATATATTTTGACTAAAAGGATGGTGATGTTTTGTTTGACAGTTGTATGCTTAGCAAAATAAGGGCTTAAGTTTTTTTTTTTGTTTGAGGCGGTAACGTTCCTTGTAAGGGTTAGGTACCCTATTCGGGAATCGCTTTTTGTTGCCTACTGTATGAATATTGATAAACAGGAATGATTCGATAAAAATGATATCATGCATAAGAGTTTAGGTACGTTTGGGAAAATATGGTTATATCCTAAGGCAAAACTTCTAACACTACAATCTACATGGAACATAAATAAAAACGCAACATCTGATATTTGAACATAAGTAAGCACAACAGCTAATATTCAAACATGAATGAACACATCAGCAAATATTTGATCATGAATAAACACAACAGCAGATATTTGAACATGAATAAACACAACAGCAAATATTTGAATCCACATTCTGATAGCATATATGTTTGAATGGTGGAAGTTCCTCTCTCGTTTGTTATGATGGAGAGGTTAGTTTATGTAGAAATGGAACACATTCCAATCTCTTTAAATAACATAATGATATAAATGTAACACAAATTCCAACCAAGGCAATACTAAATCCTACATGGAACTTCTCATAACCGCCTGATAATGCCTCTGATCCTTTGGCAAGAATACTTATATATAGGAAGTACCAGCGGCGTATCCACCATATTCTTGCCAAATTTTCATTAGTTTTATCCACAAGTTATGATTGGTTACCAAGAAACTAATAAATCCTACATAGAACTTCTCATAACCGTCCGATAATGCCTCTGATCCTTTGGCAAGAATACTTATATATAGGAAGTACCAGCGGCGTATCCACCATATTCTTGCCAAATTTTCATTAGTTTTATCAGTGAATTATGATTAGTCCTACAACTCTACAACCAATACAACAAACATAAAATACTGAAATGAAATATATCTGTACGATCAAGGCTCAATCGAACGGAGCCGATCGTATTGCATGTACTGAAAATGAAATGGATGTGCGCTCAAGGCTCAATCAAACGGAGCCGAACGTATTGAATGTACTGAAATTGAAATTGTGTGCTCAAGGCTCAATCGGGTGGAGCCGAGCGTATTGCATGTACTGAAAATGAATAACTTAACCACACAAACAGCCTATGCATGGAACCTCTCATAACCGTTCGATAATGCCTCCGATCATTTGACAAGAATACTTATATATAGGAAGTACCAGCGGCGTATCCACCATATCCTCGTCAAATTTTCATTGACTTTATCCGCAAGTTATGGTTAGTTCGATGCGACTCTACTACAAACACCACAACCATAAGATACTGATAATGAAATTGTCTGTGCGCTCAAGGCTCAATCAAACGGAGCCGAACGTATTGAATGTACTGAAATTGAAATTGTGTGCTCAAGGCTCAATCGGGTGGAGCCGAGCGTATTGCATGTACTGAAAATGAATAACTTAACCACACAAACAGCCTATGCATGGAACCTCTCATAACCGCCTGATAATGCCTCCGATCATTTGACAAGAATACTTATATATAGGAAGTACCATCGGCGTATCCACCATATCCTTGTCAAATTTTCATTGACTTTATCCGTAAGTTATGATTAGTTCTATGCGACTCTACAACAAACACAAACAACCACAAGATACTGATAATGAAATTGTATGTGCGCTCAAGGCTCAATCGGGTGGAGCCGAACGTATTGCATGTATTGAAATGTAAAATGAAATAACCGATCAAGGCTCAATCAAACGGAGCCAATCGTATTGAATGTACTGAAAAAATATATAATATATAATATCCAACAATTTCTCTAACAGTCTACACATGGAAAAACATGAAACTAAACGATAGGAATTGAATCTGGATCTTCGGCGAAGAGGACTAGCTGAGTATCTTCATTTGGGCCGTCATTATCTTCGACAGGATTGGCGTTGATATTGAAGACTCTTTCTCTTGCTGGTGGCATAGTGGTTGGGTTTTCTTGGTTTACTTGGTTAACTGGGTTTGATTGGGCTTGAGTGTTGATAACGTTAACCAATTGAGGGCATGTGTTTCTAAAGTGGGTAGGATCGCCACAATTGAAACAAGCTCGAGCATATGGGAACATGGGGTATTGGGGTTGTTGATAGGCTTGGGCCATGTTTTGAGTAGGGGAAAAGGTTTGGTCTTGAAAGGTGCGACAAACATTGCTCAAATGACCATAGCGTCCACAAGTTGCACATAGACGACAAGGTAGAGTATGGGGATGGTGATAAAAACAGTTGTTGCATCGAGGGTGAGGTCCAAGATATGGTTTCTTATCTGGGTAAGCTGAGTTGGGTGCCACTTGGGTGATTGGGATAGCTCGGATGGGTATGGCGTGTAAAACTGGTTGATTTCGTTGGGTCGCAGCGAAAAGTCGCCCGACTCTTCTTTTCTTAGGATTGGGTTGAGAAGGGGATTCAGTTTGAGTGGAGTCGGAGGTTTCAGTCGATTCTTTATCCTTCTTCTTCTCCTCCTTGAAGTCTTTGTTTCGGATTCGGTTCTCGGTGAGCTCTGTTGCTAGCTCCATTGCTGCTTCCAAAGTTGCAGGCTTGGTACTTATCACAGGGTCTTGAATCTTTGACGGAAGACCACGAATGTAGTGCTCGATCAAACGGTAGAGGGGAGTGAACATGTTGGGAACCATTTGATGTAACTCGAGGAATCTTTTGTTGTAGGTGATGTGGTCTCCTTCCACTTGCTTCAATGAGTAAAATTCATCTTCTAACTTCTTGATTTCGCTCCTTGGGCAAAATCGCTTGGTCATGATTTCCTTCAATTCGTTCCAAGTTAAGGACATAGCATCTTCCACACCTCGTTTGGCCTTCTCTGTGTTCCACCAAGTAAGTGCTATCCCATATAGTCGACCGGTAGCATAACGCACTTTGCGATCATCAGGGCAATCGCAATTTAGAAAAGTGTTCTCCATTTCTTCAAACCAATGGAGGAGAGCGGTGACGCCTTCAGTCCCTTTGTACTTCGGAGGGTCGCATGATTTAAAATGCTTGTAGGTGCATTTAGTGGTATTTGGGGGAGAGTTGAAAATGTTTTGGTTTGCTTGATTGACAGGATTATTGGTAAGTGCTTGTTGAACTTGGATTACAATATTGGGTATTACGGCAGCCATTTGTTGAGCGATTAAGGCAGCCTTGCTCTCGCGGGCTTTTCTTGCTCTCGTCTTCCTACGGGCGAGGTTAGAAGACATCTACAATGAATACATGACAAGAGTATGAGTTGGATGCTTTTGGGATCATGTGTCGCATTCAAGAACGAACATTCATAAAATAATTATAGATAAATAAATTACTACATCCATTGGATGTCTTGGGTTTTGCTCGCTGTTAGGCCCTTCATGCCGCCATACTTTACCTGTGTAATCATGTGGGCCCCCATGAATACGGTTTTTCATATGGTTCGTACGGTTTCTGCCTGGTTGCGTACACAAAAACCCGGAGAAAATCGAGAAATATGTATACAACGTGTGATATTCGGAATGTGTCCAGGTGTAGACACGGTGACACCTCAAAGTAGGGTTAGTTCGAACGACGTTTGGTGTGGCATGCTTTGGCCTAATAGGTCCTTCGTACTCTCATCGTTGGTCCCCAGGTAGGCAAACTGGTCCGTTATATTGGATTTATACGAATGCCAGCCAGGACGTTCCGACTACCGGTACTTGTACCCTTCCAGTTACTACATGCCCGTCGCAGAACTTACTTTGATGAGATTTGAAAATTGCATAAAATCTTTGGATAATGAGAATATGAAAATAAATTGAATTCATGAACATCGATATGTGTATAATGAATATGTATATATGTATAATGAATATGTATATAAGCATGTATGTTTGACTGAAATGTAAACAAATATGAAACAAATAAATATCATAAGTTTGTATGTAACCACCTAATCAATTAAAATTTAGGCAGACTATAGTATAGGCTCTAAGGGTCTAATAACCTATCCTATATCCCTATAGTCATGGCTCTGATACCAATCTGTCACACCCCGACCCGCAGCGGATAAGGTGATCGGAGCATGATTGGGTTATCATCAAAGCTCATGACATTTATTAAGCGTTTCATATTCATTAATACAAATTAAATGGAAATTTACAATAAAGGTTACAACTGTTCTAACTAACAATCTAAACTTCTTGGTTCTCTTCTAAGGCATATCCTATGTTTTCCTTGCTTCAACCTGTTCACCTGTATCATGTGTAAAAGGGATTTTGGATCAACATAATGTTGGCGAGTGAATCCTATGGAAAACATTTGAACAATTTATTTAACTTGATTATGAAATATGTGCACAACCAAACATGAGTAAAAATAGATGTAACTTAATCAACAATCATAAGATGTTAAATGAAACACTCATGAACAATAACGGAACAATTAAAGGCACGCGATGCTCAACTCGTCTCTCACGAGGAACTGAGGGGCCTGATGAATGAATTGCATAAACATGATAATATGAATGACACAACTACAAACAATACAAACTCAATGATATACACATAAACAATAATGAATTTGAATTGAAGCACGCGATGTTCTACTCGTCTCCCACGAGGAACTGATGGGCTTAATGTATGAGTTTCATATAATTTGACAAAAGGAATATAAGTAAATCACAACAATAAAAACAATCTAAGTTTAAGTCATGATGTGGTATGGCACAAGTTTAAATAAATAAATTAGTTATTTTCATAACACATGACACACCCCAAAACGTGTAATTTAAAAGGGGGAATTGTAAGATTCACTCACAGTGGGTGCGTTCGGTTGATGACGTTGAATGCACGCGAAGTGGTTTTAACCACGAGTGAGATTTAACCTAGATAAATCGCATTATGGTTTGGTAAGTAAACGGATTTTATTAAACTATTTTAGTAGGATTGTTGGGTGTATTTTTGTGAGTTTGAGGCTATTTTCTAACCTTAAAAATGTTATTTTTAAGTATTTATAATTGATTTTTAATTAAAATAATTAAATAAAAATAATAAAAAAATTTTATTTTTTTCTGACCGTTGACCGGCCCGTTGACCGTTGACCTGACCGTTGACCGGTTCGATGGAATATTATTGTGCGCCGAGTGAGGCTCGAACCCGAGACCTCTCGTACGCGTGCACGCAGCTCTACCAACTGAGCTACGTGTCTAACCCGTTATATATCTGATTTTAATTATATATATATATTAATTAGATTAAACCGAAATTCATTTTATTTTAAAAACATTTTAAGCGAAACGGTCATGCACTCCACAGGTCTCGAACCCGGGACTTGTGGTTTAATCCAACACACAGTCCACCGCTGGACTGTGTGTTCAACATGTTATATCATTCAATTTTTATTGTACTTAAATACTAATTAGTTATTTCCTTTTCTGCCTTAATTAAAAAGAAGAGATAATTGTCCGAGTCGGTGCTGAAGACCGAACTCGAACTCGTGACCTGTGATATAAACAAACACACAGTCCACCGCTGGACTGTGTGTCTAACTTGGTTATTATTTCGGTTATCAATATACTTAACATATACTAGTGACGACTCCGGTTCAGTTAAACAAAAAAATTGGTTTTTATTAAGGCAGCGTGTGTGAGACGGGAATCGAACTCGAGACCTTTGCATGTTTAACGTTTTATGTGCACACAGTCCACCGCTGGACTGTGTGTCTAACCCGATTAATATCCTGATCTTAATTAAACTTATAGGATACGGAAAATACATCGTCTTCCTCGTCAGGTTATAACCAGAAATCTGGTCTGACTGGTTCGAGTTTTTATTCAAGTTTCATTAGTGTTTTAGGTTAATTATTGGTAAGATAGAAGTAAAAAGAAAGGAATATAAGTGTGAGGTATACCGACTCGCTTTCCTCTGTTTTCCGGCAGAACTCCGGCGACAGAAATCACCTCCGGCGATGAGTTTCTCGTAGCAGCGAGTCTCCAAGAAGCTTAGAAAGGGCGTGGGTATCTCCGGGATAAACTCAGGGGCTCAGTAAGGCTCGGCAATGGAGAAAACGGTTTTCCGGCGATGAGCAGAGAAATTCCGGCGAGTGGAATTACGCCGTGAAAAGATGTGTTTTTGAGCGAAAAGGTTTGTCGTCGGTTGTGGGTCAATTTATAGGAGAAAAACGAGATGTATTTGGTCTGATTTCGGACTGTGTTCGTTTATTTAAATTTTCCGACGGTTTTGATTTTGGTCGCGGACTTCAAACATCGGTTATAACCGATATCTGGTTAATGGTTTACGTTATAACGTAAATTGTAGTTAAGACTCGCGAGTTTACCGGGATTCCGACGACTGAACTGTTTGGGCGCCGGTTTTGAATTCGTAACGACACTTTATCAATTAAATGATTCTATTATATAACAAACAAAGTCCGCGGCGCAGTGGTTTGTGTGTGTGAGTTAAATCAGTTGGCTGATTCGGTACAGACCCGGGTTCGAAACCCGGCAGAATACTTTCATTTTTATTTTGCGATTTCCAACAGTTTTTCAAAAACTAAATATATATTCCCGTACAATAATTGATTACGGATCGTTTAAAAATATTTTGGGCATTTAATTCGCAACGAAAATTTTGACTGACTGTTCGGTTGATAAACGGAGCGGGTTTGGTAAATCCGTTTTTGACGGATGTTACAGAGCTGAAGTTCTCTGTTTTGAGAAAGCTATCCGTATTCTGCTCTCTAACGACGAAGTCTTGATGGTGCAAGGCGAGAAGCCAGGCGTCGTCACGAACATCATCTCTTACATGCAAGCTCAAAAGTATCTTCGGAAGAAGAACTCTTTTGCTTTGCTCGCACTGGTCACCGAGCAGTCTAAGGACGAGAAGCGAATTGAAGATATCCCCATCATCCGTGACTTTCCCGATGTGTTTCCAGAGGAGTTACCCGGTCTTCCACCACACCAACAAGTAGAGTTTGAAATCGAATTGGCGAGCCATGCGACTCCTATCGCCACGGCCCCGTACCGCCTAGCTCCAGCAGAGCTGTCTACCCAACTTCAGGAATTGTTGGAAAAAGGATTTATCCGACCCAGTACTTCGTTATGGGGAGCTCCGGTCCTTTTTGTCAAGAAGAAGGACGGGACCTTCCGCATGTGCATCGACTACAGGGAACTCAATAAGGTTACCGTCAAGAATCGGTACCCCTTACCTCGCATCGACGACCTTTTCGACCAGCTTCAGGGGTCAAGTTACTACTCCAAGATTGATCTACGGTCCGGTTATCACCAGCTACGCGTCAGGGGGAGGATATCTCCAAGACGGCATTTCACACTCGGTATGGCCATTACGAGTTCTTGGTCATGCCCTTCGGTCTCACCAATGCACCCGCGGTGTTCATGGACCTCATGAACCGCGTGTGTAAGCCGTATCTCGACAAGTTTGTCATCGTGTTCATCGATGATATACTCATCTACTCTAAGGGTGAAGCGGAACATGCTGAGCATCTGCGGTTATTGCTGGAACTACTTCAACAGGAGAAACTATATGCCAAGTTTTTGAAGTGTGATTTCTGGATTCGGGAAGTTCAGTTCCTCGGGCATATCGTGAATGAAAAGGGTATACACGTTGATCCCGCCAAGATCGATGCTATCAAGAACTGGGAAGCACCCAGGACACCGACAGAGATCCGCCAATTTTTGGGTATGGCTGGTTACTACAGACGTTTCATCGAGGGATTTTCTAAGATCGCACAACCGCTTACCACTCTCACTCAGAAGGGCACCAAGTATGCTTGGGGTGACAAACAGGAAGCAACATTTCAATTACTGAAGCAGAAGTTTTGCAGTGCGCCCATTTTGTCCTTGCCAGAGGGGACGGATGATTTTGTGGTATATTGTGACGCTTCCATTCAGGGATTGGGATGTGTGCTCATGCAACGTGATAAGGTCATCGCGTATGCATCCCGACAGTTGAAGGTCCACGAGAAGAACTACACGACACATGACTTGGAATTGGGAGCAGTGGTGTTTGCACTTAAGATTTGGAGACGCTATCTATATCGAACAAAGTGCACAATCTACATGGATCACAAGAGCCTCCAGCATATTTTTGACCAAAAGGAGTTGAACATGCGACAGCGTCGCTGGGTCGAACTCCTGAACGATTATGAATGTGCCATTCAATATCACCCGGGTAAAGCTAACGTGGTGACTGATGCCCTTAGTTTGAAGGAGCACTTGAAACCTCGTCGGGTACGAGCACTACAGTTCACAATTCATTCTGGGTTACTCGAACAGATACGCGGCGCGCAGCTAGAAGCAGTTAAGGAAGAGAACATCAAGGTCGAATCTATAGGAAAGATGGAACGCGATTGGGAAGTGAAACCCAATGGTACCCGGTATTTCATGAATCGTATATGGTACCTCTCTACGGAAACCTCAGGAAGCTAGTTATGGACGAAGCTCACAAATCCCGATACTCTGTCCATCCTGGTTCGGATAAGATGTATCAAGACCTTAAAGCCGCGTACTAGTGGCCCAACATGAAAGCGGATATAGCCACCTATGTGAGCAGGTGTTTGACTTGTGCGAAAGTCAAGGTGGAATACTAGAAGCCATCAGGGCTACTTCAACAACCTGAGATCCCAGTGTGGAAATGGGATCAGATCTCGATGGACTTTATCACTAAACTCCCGCGAACTCCGGGTAGTTGCGATACCATCTGGGTGATCGTGGATCGTCTAACTAAGTCTGCATACTTCCTAGCGACCAAAGAAACAGATAAGATGGATAAGTTGACTCGCATCTACATTAAGGAAGTAGTTTCTCGGAACGGGGTGCCAACGTCCATCATTTCAGACAGAGATGCTCGTTTCACGTCCAACTTTTGGCGGTCACTTCAGAAAGCGTTGGGTACACGCTTAGATATGAGCACAGCTTACCACCCTCAGACGGATGGTCAAAGTGAAAAGCCCATTCAGACCTTAGAGGACATGCTTAGGGCATGTGTGGTAGACTTCGGGAACAGTTGGGAAATCCATCTGCCTTTAGTGGAATTCTCGTATAACAACAGTTACCATACGAGTATTCAGGCAGCACCGTTTGAAGCATTGTACGGTCGCAAATGTAGATCACCGGTCTGTTGGGCAGAAGTCGGTGACAGTCAACTCACAGGTCCTGAGTTGATAGTTGAGGCTACTGAAAAGATTGTGCAAATTAGAAACCGCATGGCAGCGGGACGGGATCGACAGAAAAGTTACGCTGATCAACGACGCAAACCGCTCAAATTTCAGTAGGTGACCGCGTCCTACTGAAAGTGTCACCCTGGAAGGGTGTAATTTGTTTTGGGAAACGAGGCAAACTAAATCCACGGTACGAAGGCCCATTTGTGATTTCGAAGCGTATCGGGCCCGTAGCTTATCAGTTAGACCTTCCTGCCGAACTCAGTGGAGTTCACAACGTTTTTCACGTGTCCAATCTGAAGAAGTGTCTATCAGATGAGACCCTAGTCATTCCATTGGATGAGATTCAAGCGGATGAGCAACTACATTTTGTGGAACAACCTATCGAGATCATGGACCGTGGGATCAAGACTCGAAGGCACAGTAAGATACCGATCGTCAAGGTTCGTTGGAACTCTAAGCATAGACCGGAGTTCACGTGGGAAAGAGAGGACCAAATGAAAAGCAAATATCCACACCTTTTTGCAGCTGAGCAGCAATCTGATGTTACCGCCAACTGAATTTCGGGACGAAATTCTTTCAACATGGGGATGATATGACAACTTGGATTTCCTTGTACCATTCTAACAAACTGAATTTTTGTGCGTTGCATTCTAAACCACGTTTACTCAACTTTCGGGATGAAAAGTCTTTCAACATGGGGACAATGTGACATCCCGGCTTTTCAGGTATCTTAAACGCGCTACTTTATTGTTATTCATTCCTACGCTGATTTAATTCAGAGAATTAAAATTACGCGCTCGCAATAACTACGCTAACTTTAGTATTTAGGGAATACACAATGTTTGGAAATTCTAACGAGTTATATCTGAATTACGTGTTATGTGTTATTAGACGCTTGTAGATTATTGTATCACGCTTTGATTTCGCGATTTATTAGTTATAAGCCTTGTGTTATCGAATAGTAAAAAAAAAAAAATAGCCGAACCAAACCGAGCCGCGGAACGTGTCGACCTTGTGACCACACAAGCCCAACCCGCCACCCACACCCCCTTGCGAACCCAACCCAACCCGCCACCCCACCCTTGCGGCCCAAGGACAAGCCCAAACCGCCCCTTGCCCCTTATGTATACGTATGTATGCATGGGGTGTTCAAAAAAATATTCAAAACCCTAATCCCCTAGAAGTGTGCGACGGCAGCAGCCCCCCCTCTCGGTCGCGCAAGCAGCCCTACACCCTCGGATCGATTCCAAGCTTGTCCCGGTTCGCTAATTGTCATCGTTTCAAGGTTAGGGTTTAATTGTATTACGATTCACACTAGGTTTTGTGTAGTCTTGATCATGATTGTATGCTTGTATGATATTATTATGAAAAAGTGTTGTGATGTATGATTAGTTCGGATGAATATACGAATCCTTGCGGTTGTGATGATATGTTTGAGTATTGAAATCGTAGGCAGCTTTTTATCTATAAAGATCATGATATATGCTTAGGTTTTGCATGAATACTGATATATTAGATGATATTTGACAAGTTAACCTGCTGTTAATCGATACAACTAAGCGTCATGGCCGTTTACACATGTTCTAATGCGATAAAGTCGAAAACAGTAAGCTGATTGACATTTACAGCCAACTTCAGTTGGCTGTAACCTGATCATTATTTATCGAAAAGTGGATTTTTTGAAGCCCAAAACGTGTATTTTTGAAAAACGCTTCAAATGGCGCCATATTCATATTTTTCTGAGGTCGTTTGATATTTTTAAATGGTCATTTAGTGCAGCAGCTGAAGCTGCGTAAATTCTGCAGAATTTGCAGGTTGTTTATCGAGTCGTATCTCATAGTCTGTATGGGGTTAGGTCACGAAATTTGTACAGTAACTGGAGACAGGAGTTTCTGAAAATCTCCCACTGGAATTTCGTTAATCGGATGAATGATGATTTTTAAATGATTTTTCTCGTGGACTGCAGTCAGAAAGTGACGAATCTGATTGCAGCCTAGTATATAAATGTTTATAAATAATTGGTAAGATTTAGGATTTGAAAATTTCACGCAAAATTTTACAGTCTAATTGGCACCTCCTGTAAAAATTGGAATTTTTTGGAACGTTGGAACTATTTTATAAAAATTCTCGAAAACAGCTCAGTTATGAGTGTACAAGCTGAAAACATGATAACTTGTGTTTGTGTGTATCTAAATGTTGTATGAGTTATCCTGTGTTTATGACAAGTTGGTTTGATCGTTATTTTGTATGGTGATACTTTTCATGCATAATTATGGTTTCGAATTGGGTCAAGACATTTTTATCGAGTCTTTATTAACGATTATTCTTGGGATTTTGGTTTTGGCGTTTATGTTGGCGCCCGTTACTTTATTCTAATGCTTTTGCTAAACATTAATACCTTGAAATTTTGAAAATGACTATGCATGTTTACAATAAATGTTTTTGGAAAACGTTTAAATAAACCATATAGAGTCGTTCGACATTGCTAGTGTCTGAGATTCTGGTTTGATCACACGCCTCGCGGTAATACTCCGCAAGTGGAAATTGCGGGTGTGATAGAAAGTTTAGTAGCTGGTAGAATCGGCAATCCGGAAATGACAAAAGAAGATTATGACCAGATCGATCCAGAACAATGTGATTGATTGATATTCATCAGTGGTGCGTAGAGCTCAGCGCTTAATGGAAATCACGGAAAGAGACGATTTGAGAGGTCTAGATGGAAAACTCAGGTTTGATAAATTTAAAGTTACATGCTTTTAATGCAGGGAGAAAGGACACTTCAAGCGTGAATGTCCAAATCGTGAAGTAAAGGGAAATCAGAATCCATTTGGAGATGATTATTACAAGAAGGCAATTTACCATCGACCACAGCCAGAGAAAAGAATGGTACAAATTGAAGATGGACCTTCAAACACAAAAGACAAAGCTCTAGTGGTCACACAAGAAGATGAAGGGTTCAACTGGAATAACTTCATCTCCAAAAAAGGAAAGTCTTGCTCTCATAGCCGAAATTATAGAAGAGCCTGAATCGTCAGAAGAAGTCTCAGAAGAAGAAATGGAAGAAGTCTTGGCAGACTGCTTCAGACCATCAGCAGAAGAATGTGTAAGAGGTACTCCTAAACCTTGTTTGTTTGACACAATTCTTAAAACTTTTGCAGGTAGTTTTGATTCTAGCCACAAAGGAGAAAGCCCTGATGAGACAAAGACAGAGTGTATGGAAGTAATTGATGTAACCAAGCATGTCACACTGGAGAGCTTAACTGACATAGCCAACAAAGAACTCATGGCCAACACAAAAGAGGTAGTCAGTATGGCAGAACATGTAGAAAAGGTTGAAGCAGTAAAAGAAACAATCAAAGCTCAAACTGTCAAAATGGCCAGCCCATGCTTAAAATGTGTCAAAGCATGTGAACAATGTGCTGAGAAAGAGAAAGCCTTTAAAGAACTTAAAACATACAATGATAAGTTTTCATATGATTATAACACAGTAAAAGAATCATATGATAAACTCAGCAGAACCATTCGACAGTATGAGAAAGCAGTCAAAGAAGATGACAAAACACTTTCAATGCTCAAAGCAACTGTGATGGACAAACAAATGGCCATTAATTTGCATATTAACACAATTGCTAAGCTAAAAAGCGAGTTGGAGAAAACTAAAATTGAAAACTGAAAGAGTTAACAAATTCTTAATCAGTTATTCTACCAGCATGTATGTCCTTGATCACATTCTTCCAAAAACAGAAAATAGCAAATAAGGTAAGAAGAATGATAAAAACCATGGAAAATGTTACGATCATGTTCCACCCCCTATGTGGAATAGCTATGCTAAGGAACATCCTGACGGGTGGAAAAGGCGCTGAATTTAAATTTACTCACTGAAAAGAGTAACCAGCTGCCCGAAAGTCTTGATGTAACATATTCCAAATCTGAAAAGGACTATGAATCCGAGGTGGTAAACAAAGTGGTAGAAATTATTTTGAAAATGAGTCTGATAGCACAATTTATGAGAATGCCGAGTCGAACAATGAGAAATCAGAGTCAAGTTCACCTTCTGGAAGTGAGAGTTTTCATGAAAATTTTATCACAACATCAGATAATAGTTTAAATGATGATCCTAATGTAGTGATCTACAAACTGAAAGGATCAGATAAACTATATACTGATGAAGATTTTCCAGTCCAGAATGTTAACTTTGACCATGTTGACAAATTTTTTTTAAACTTATTGAAGTTGACACATCTGATCTTGAAAAACAAATTGCTGGTTTCTACTCAAAACCAAAGAAGTCTAACAAAATCATCCATCCAAGAGGTAGAAGCTACCCTGAAAACAAGAGGTATGGGTTAGGATTTGAAAAGAAAAGAAATAACAAATCGCGAAAGACAAATTTTACAAAGAAAGTTGAGTTTGTGTTTGGAATAAGCATGGTTGATGAAAAAGAAATCATTAACAAACAAACCAATGATGAGTTTAAGAAAGAAAAGGAACTTCGTGAACAAGCTTTGGAACACACTATTGGAAAAGACCATAGAACATGCTACAGATGTAACAAAGTTGGGCATATTGCACGACAATGTTCTCAAAATCATCCAAAACCTGTTCATGAACAAAAGAGGTTTACAGTAGATGAGAAGAAAAAGGGTCCAGAGTTTGTGCCAACAAATTTTTAAAGAGAAAAGATAATTCCAGTCCTAATGAGGAACCAACAACTGAAATCATTTCAAAATATGAAGTTGGTGAAACATCAAGGAAAAAATGAAAAGAAAGAATCTAATCTTTATATCAAAAAGGCATTTTCGAAAGCACAAACCTGGGTAACCAAACCAAAAACATCTCCTGTGACCACAAAATCAACCAATGTTCCAGTCAAATCACAAGATAAGACTGAATCAAAGACTGGACAATGGGTTCAGACTAAGAAAGACATCAAAGTTGCCAATGTTCCAAAGGTTGACATTGCCACCCCACCCAAGACCGAAAGGGCTTGGGTCTCTCTCTTTAAGTAATATGTTTTTCATGTGTGCAGGGGCTTCCAAGGTCAATAATTTCAAAGTGGATCATGGATAGTGGAGCTTCTAGGCACATGACATGGATGTTGGCTTTGCTGTACAACGTAAAAGCCATCAGGGGAGGTTATGTTGGGTTTGCCGGAACACAGGGCGGCAGGATCGTGGGATAAGGAATTCTGACCAACGAAGTGGTATCTTTTGAAAAAGTGAACTATATTGCTGAGCTCGAGAACAATTTATTGAGCATTTCACAGATCTGTGATAAGAAGTTCACGACTCATTTCAACGACAAAGAGTGTCTTATTCTTAAGCCAGGTTTCATAATTTCCGAGGAGTGGATCCTCATGCGCGCTCCACGTGAAAATGATTTACATGTCTTGGACATGAGCGTCGCATCCACTACTACAAAGGATGGATAGTGTTTTGTATCGAAAGCTACTGAAAAGGAATAAATTCTATGGCACAGAAAGATAGATCACATTCACCTAAGGAAGATGAATTTTCTGGTGCACAAGGATCTAGTGGAAGGGGTGAATCTTAAAAGCTTCCACTTTTCATATGATTGTCTTAGCTGCAAAAAGGGGAAGCAGTATAAGAAATCACACCCAAGAAAGTTACTAAACTCAATCAAGCTTCCACTAGAAATGTTACACATGGATCTCTTTGGACCAGTTAATGTGAAAAGTATTACTGGAGCTCTTTACTTCCTTGTCGACACAGATGACTATTCTAGATTCTCATGGGTTTTCTTTCAAGAAAGCAAGAATGAAACGTTCGAAAATTTGATGATCGTGTTTCGAAAGATTGAAAATCTTTACCATTTTCCTATCAAAAGAATCAGAAGTGACAATGGCACTGAGTTTAAGAACAACAAAATGCTCGAATTTTGCAACGCTAAGGGTATTTATCATGAGTTCAGTGCCCCCTATACTCCTCAACAAAATGGAGTAACTGAACGAACAAACGGAACGCTTATCGAGACTGCACGCACGATGCTTGCTGATTCAAAACTACCCATTAGCTTCTGGGGCGAAGCTGTTGCATCTGCTTGTTACACCCTTAATCGTGTAATGACTGTTAAGCCACACAAAAAGACATGCTTCGAACTCCTTAACCAGCGAAAGACTAATATGAAGTTCTTGGAACCTTTTGGATCACCGTGTACTGTATTGGACCCGGAAGGAAAATTTGGAGCCAGATCTTTGGAAGGATTCTTTGTAGGGTATGCAAGTCCACAAAAGAGAGTCTATCTTCCAAGCATGAATCAGGTTATCATCGCTCAACATGTTGATTGCCAGAGATACACAACGCCCATGCAAAAACTGGAGATCCTTGGCTGTTGAATAACGAAGGGTTGTGGAATTCGTTTGATCTGCCAGAAGAACCATCCCAGGAAGAACTTCTCTTGTTATTTCAACAACATCAGATATCTAATTAAGAGCAAGTAACAAAGCCTTTAGTGATTTCTCCAACAGCAACACCTTCCTCGGAAACAGGTCTGAGCAACACTCAGCCAGAATCAGTTGTTGCACCGGTTTAGAATATTGCAGAACCATCTTCCACTCAACCAGCTAATGCAGAACCTGAAAGAACTCCTACCTTTGATGATGGGGGATCCAGTTCCGATGAAGGATCAAAAGAGATTACAAGTTATCTTAACAATCAAGTTGCCAAAACCAGTGCTAGAAATGAGGCTACTTCTTCAGAACAAGTTGCTGATCAGAATATCACTAATCTGGATAACACAGTAAATGTTCCAGGTGAAGTAATGCCAAGAACAGTCTCCTACCATCCGTCAGACAACATCATAGGAGAATTACAAGCTGGTGTGAAAACGCGAAATCAGATCAATAAGGATCTTAGTTGTTTTTATTATGAAGTTTCTCCACTTCGAAATATATTTTCTCATAGTTGTTTTGTTTCTCAGGTGGAACCAGGAAACTACATAGGTGCTCATAAAGATGAAAGTTTGGTGGAAGCAATGCAGGAAGAATTATTGCAGTTTCAGAAACTAGGAGTCTGGGAACTTGTTAACCTACCACCAAAACAGAAAAAGATAAACACTCGGTAAAAGAGATGATAGATGAGTGGTTATGTGCAACAAAGCTCGGCTCAGAGTTCAAGGATTTCGTCAACAAGAAGGGATAGATTACAACAAAGTCTATGCCCTAGTAGCGCGTCTAGAAGCTATCCGCATTTTCCTGGCATTCGCCTCATGGAAAGGTTTTAAAGTGTATCAATTAGATGTAAAGTCTGCTTTCATATACAGTAAGGTGAAAGAGGAAGGTCTACTTGCTGAATAAAGCACTATACGGTTTACACCAGGCCCCGAGAGCCTGGTACGAGACGCTTTCCAAACACCGTCTGGCTAATCGATTCACCAGAGGAACAGTAGACAACACTCTCTTTACCAAGGAAGTAGATGGACATCTGATTATTGTACAAATCTATGTGGACGATATCATCTTTTGATCGACAAATGAACAGCTGTGTAAGGACTTTGAGAAAGTCATGAAGGAGAAATTCGAAATGAGTGCTATGGGAGAAATGAAATTCTTTTTGGGGCTTCAGGTTGAACAACTGCCATGAGGTATTTTCATTCACCAGACGAAGTATGTTCATGACGTGTTGGAGAGATTTCAAATGACAGGAACTAAACCCGCATCTACACCTTTAGCCACAAACCACGGCATTTGTCCAGACGAGCATGGAGAGAGAGTCGATGAAGCATTATACCGCTCCATGATCGGATCCTTGATGTATCTCACAGCTTCAAGCAATATATCATGTACCCCACATGCCTTTGCGCCAGATATCAGTCAAACCCGAAGGAATCACATCTGTTGATCGTCAAAAGAATCATGCACTATTTGAAAGGATGTCCAAGCATCGGCTTGTGATATCCACACCATGACGATTTCAACCTTACGGGTTACTCTGACTTTGATTTTTATTGTTGCAAGCAGAACGTTAAATCTACAACGGTCGGCTGCCAGTTCTTCTGAACACGTTTGGTAACATGGCAATGCAAGAAATAGACCACGGTCGCTCTCTCTACTTGTGAGGCTGAATACGTTTAAGCATCCAGTTGTTGTTCCCAAATATTATAGATACAACAACAGATGAGAGACTTCAGACTGCAATTTCTTGATACGGCCATATATGTAGATAACAAGGCGGCTATTGATATCACAGTCAATCCTTGTCAACACTCACGCACTAAACATATTGGGATTTGATACCACTTTATCCGTGACTGTCACAAGAAAAGGTTGGTACGAATTGAGAAAATCCACACTGATGACCAAAATTAAATTGTTTAAAGAATCTGACATCAGGGGATGTTTATGAGGTTGAATTTGAGGATCACGATGTTGTGATGTGATCCTCACTGGTAAGTCAAATGTTTTTTTTGTAAATAGTTTCTATGCTTTCTTAAAAACAAAAATCCAAAAATATGTTTTTGATTTTAGGGGGAGAAAAAGTTATGAAAAATACAAAAACATTGAAAAAATCATGTAAAATACAAAAACATTAAAAAATCATGAAAAATACAAAAACATTAAAAAATTCAAAAAGAGTTTTGTGTATAAGAGGAGATAATAGTACATTAGTGGACCGTTACAGTACGCTAAAGAAATGTATCGTTTAAAAAGCGTCTAAACAGGTCCTTCTAAGGATGTGCCAGTAGGATTCGCACGTTTAGTAATCTGCTTTCAGAATATAAACCTAAAAAGATAATCTAGTAAATCTGTGGCTTAATATCTCTCTGATATATAGGCTTGGTACCCCGAAATTTCGTTTGAGAGAATGCCATATTCTGAGATACTAGGTCTTCATATTTAGTTGATATTTGGGGTATTATACGAGTTCTTCTGATTTTGCATCAGCAATGGCCTAGAACTTGTATAATACTTTTGCATTATTCAACCCAAAGCTGCATAAAAAAATTAAGAAAAATGTCATAAAAAGATACGACATTCTGCGGTACAAAAATTAAAAGATTCCCAAGAGGAACACCACCTAAAGTCGAGCCTTCATCTCTTTCTCTGTACGGAAGTACTAACCTGAGCTCTTAAGGTTTCGCATTTCACCCCTCTATAGATATCAGTTAGATATACTCACACGTGAGATGGAATCTAGGGAATTTCGATGCGAGAGTATATTCTAAGGTGGAAACACAGATTAAGCCATGTTGCTAAAAATTACCTAACGTATCTTGAAGAAGTTGAGAAATGTATAGAGGTTTAAGTGGATCAGTATACTGACAATCTAAAGAAAATCTATTTAAGAACCTTAAAGTTTTATCTAGAGCAACGGTACTGGTAGTGCGTCTCAATAAAACTGATATGATCCTCTAACACAAACTCGCAAAAATATGTATGTAAATATGTTTGTACATATTTCATTAAGTTTCTTTAGTTTCAAAAATATTCAAAACTCAAAAAGATTTTCTATATTTCTTATTTAGTTTCTGACTGCCGGTGATGGAAAACAGATCTTCAAAGTCAAAAGCGACAAAATACAGAAGGAAATCTAAGAAACTATGGGTTAGGAGCTAACCCGGAAACAAAGTCTGGTTTGAATGTTTAAAAGTTCATTAATTTGAAACTTAAAATCAAAGGAAAATGTCAGTTTTGATCAAAACATGGTCAACCAAGGTCATTAGCTTGGACTTGGTAGCCAAAACAGTTAAACAAGGTCATTAACTTGGACTCGGTCAACTGTGTGGGTAAATTAAACTGAAAACAAACGAAAAAGTTGAAAAAGTTGGAAAGTTTCAAAGGATGACAAATTTTCGTACGCAAAACTGGGCCAAATTTTCGCACGAAAATGTAAGCCACATTTTTGCACGAAAATTAGTATGTTATGTATATGGAGAGATGGATCAGATTTCGTATGAAATACGCCATCTGCTTCACATATTCTCTCTGAAATAACTTGAGAGATTTCTTAATTCTACTCGTTTATACCCGATTAGTCACATTAGGGAGGTTGATCCGCACACCTCTCATAATGGTGAAGGTATATCATCAACATTAAACCGTAATATTAGCGAATTTGGACCGAAACGGACGTTACACGTAGTTCTAGGGTAAACTAGCCGGTAAAACTTAAAATTGATCTCACCAATGTTAAAATTGGCCTCTTTAACCTAGGTTTACTGGTTCAATTTCATAAAATTCACTAGTTTAAAATCGGTTCAAGTGTTGAAGTTCTGTTGGGGACAACAAAGATTTTCGCACGAAAATTTGAGATACTAAGGTGCGTTTTGTATTACAGAAATTTTTGCACGAAAATTTTCTAAAAAGAAAACTTGAAGGAATTTTCGCACGAAAATCCATGAAATTTGTGTGTTTAAGAATTTTTGTCTAACTTTTGCACGTCTCTCTGTTTCACATGAAATCGATCACGAGTTTCATCCTATGCACAATTCATGTTGTCTGATCGACAAAGAGGTGTCGGAATTTGCTCCATTCTCGCAGTATTTCGAGTTTATGGAACGGCTGCCTGTATTTTATGCTCTTACACATATGCTGTCACACCCCGACCGCATAAAACAACAAACCGCGACGAAAACGTCGGGGAGTGTCGTAACAGAAGTATTGTTTCAACAACCACGGTAATTAAAGTTTTGTATTATTACATTAAGTTTGATTACATTTTCTGGAATTTAACGATAACATAACATAAATTTATTTGTCTTGCTAGATTTTAAGTCACTAAAGCCCAAGTCCGTCTTAAGTGTCGCATGAATCATCCTTAAGCATTAGCTCCTGAAACACATGTGAAAATAGGTACGTCAGTATAAAAATGCCTGTGAGATACATAGGTTTTGTTGTTGAGGATTCATGACTTGAAGTTAAAATTATAGTTTTAACAAAAAGTAGTCATGAACCTTGTAAAATGTTTTCTTTTATAAGCCATATGAAAATCAATATGAGAATCAAATGATATAAAAGAAGGATGTATGGTTAAATAATTAACCGGATGAAAATGAAATGTATAAAATATGCCATTTGTAAAACTATATCTCATGAAAAATTATATGATAGTTGTACCAAATGTGTCATGTCTTTGTCTTTGTCGAAGTGGTTTAAATGACGCTACAATATGTCATATGATGAAAGCATTTATATATAGGAATTACCAGCGGCGTATCCACCATACTTTTATCATATTACACACATCTTGTTATTTAAATCACTTATCAAATAACCACCAAAAGTGTCTTGTTTAACAAATGTCTTGTATGGCAAGTAAAAAGACTTTACTCAAACCACATGTGTAATGTCGTGAATAACCAAACTTCATGTACAAAACAATGTCTTGAATAAACCAAAGTTTAAATCAAAAGTCATGTTTTGCAAAACCAATGCTTTATTTGACATGAACATTTATCAGAGTTTTGTTTATCGCATACATTCAAGCCTTGAGACTGTCGGATAAACCCTTATCAAGTCAAAGGTTTATCAAAAGTGTATTCGGATTCTGTCATTCCCTACTTCCAAACAAACCTAGGAAGCGGGGAATGGGATTTGTCAAGTCCTATGGTACCATTACATACTACCGGGCGGCGTGATCAATGTTAATGAATGTATTATGTCCCGTTAAACAAACCAAATCTCATAGTCATTGTAAGCAATGTCATGAAAAAAAATGTCTTTAAACCATGTACTAAGTATGCTAAGTCAACATCCGAAGTAGAAATGTCCATAAAATCGATGTGCTAGCATGCTAAGTCAACATACATTGCAAAATGTAATGTAGTGCTCACATGCTATGTTAACATATGCCAGAAAAGATGACTTTGAAATCAATGTGCTAGCATGCTCAGTCAACATACATAGCAAAACATAATTGAAATCATGTACAATATTTGTACTAGATGAACATAGCAAGTATATGTCATGAAAGCGTGAAAACATGAAAGTAATAAGTAGGCACATGTGTATCACCCCAAATCATTTGAAAATGTAAAAGAGGGGACTATGTACTCACTTGGGGTTGAAAAAGTTATCCTTGTTCAAGATGGATATACAAAGTTCAAGAGTCCGAAAAATCAAGCGAGTCATAATATCGGATAACTATGTTAATATCGGGACCTTAACCGGAAGATTCAGATAGAATGAAACCTTAATAACCAAATGAGTGTTGGAACTCATATGAATTGGTTTAATAAAGTTAACATTCTGATTTGGAAAGATTCCTAAGTGCTTTTGACCCGTAATGACCCGTTAAGGTAGTTTACGCTACTTTAAAGTGTCATTTGCGTAAATGCATGATCGGATGGTTAAACATGTCCTATGATGAGTCTTAAATGCCCAAACATGTTTAATAATGTTGTACTATCAGTTTATATGTCAAAACTTTAGCCACATATGCTTAAAATGAATTTATGTGTAAAAAAGGGCATTTTGGTCATTTATAAAGGGCATAATAACGACCTATCATAATACTAACCAAACGACATGATCATAAGGTATAACCTCCGAGGGTTATTCCCTATATAACTATGGTCACAAATATCTATTTTGTCGGATCCTAAGATCGACCAAACGGGTCGGATTCGAAAGTCAAAGAGGTGGTCAAGACCGCTCGACTTACGACCCTAAACAAGCACTAAACTAAAAGTGACGAGTTAAACATGTTAAACATGCTTAACAAGGTTTATAAAACTGATTTGATATCAAAACAAAGTGTTTTGGTACCCGAAAATGGTTCCGTCGTATAATCCACATTTTGCGCATTATTGACCGAAACTTTGACTCGCCACTTCGACTAGGAAACGTGGTAATCAGTAGGCATGATCGCTATGGATCATAACCATCGTGATTACGATCACGTTGCAAAGTTCAGTTGAACTTTGCTTTGACCAATTAATGGTCAAAGCTGAAAGTCAAACACTGTTTGAATTTTCGCTTGAAATAGCTAAAATAAAAGAACAAGGCTATGTTAGAACACTTATTTGTGCTCAAGGCAGCCAAGGATGAAGAAAAGACTAAGAAAACTTAGTTGGGAGACCTCCAACAAAGTGGGAGTTCTTCTCTAAGAGTTATAGAGAGAAAGGGAAAGAATGAGCAAGTTGAAATGTGAGATCAAGGACCTACTTATAGTTGTGGAGGATAAATTTGATGATCACAAGTGTCAAGGACCATTCTAGGATCATTCCACATGCTCAAAGACGTGTCAAGACCAGGCTAGAGCTTGGAGATCACGAATCTTGGGTTTCAAAGCTGTAAAACAGCTGTCTGCCATATTCTGCTGATAATTGGCATCCTCCGCGTGTCGCGGGAGATTCAGGTGATTCTCTCGTGTGGCGCCTGGGATTCCCAAGTTTCAGAATTGGCATAACAGGTCCTGGCAGCCTAAAAACTTGTTTTTCGACGCATTTTGGCACATATAACACCCGTTAACCCTATTTTTAAGCTTTATAAGGAAGATAAAGCGTAGGGAACTTGAAAAATGCTCGGAAACATTTCGGATGTCGGTTCGTTTGGTCGTACGGTTGCGGTTTTCGGTTAATTACGATGAAAATCGTAACGAACGCGCAAATGACCGTAAACGCGTAACGAATGATATTTTTGCATTCCAATCATTAAAATACTAGATTTTAATGACAACTAATTTTTTTGGATGTGCGTATATGTTCCGGAGTAGGAAATACGCGATTTGGCATAGTTTCGCAGAATTTGCAAAATAGCCCCTGAAGTTGAATAAGCATGTTTTTGCCATACGAAGCCCTCAAAACTTATTTCTAAGTTATGTAAACGGTATTTAGGGTATGTTTATCTTATGCCATTGTTCCGGAGTGTACGTCGCGTTAAACTGATTACGTTTGCGTAACGGTTTGCGATTTCACTTCTAGAAGTGATTCGAAAGATCAGAATTGAACAAGGATGGAAAATATGAAATACCATATATAAATAAACAAATCTTGGAATAAAACACAATATTATAAAATTACAAAATCGTTTGGAATAGTACGATGATTAAAATACACATATGTCACAGTCTCCCCTACTTTAGGAAATTTCGTCCCGAAATTTAATTAGAGGAAACTTGTGAGAAAAGATGTGAATATTTCGCCTTCATCTGGTCCTCTCGTCCCCAGGTAAACTCTGGGCCACGTTTGGACTCCCAGAGAACTTTAACAATTGGTATTCGTCTGCGCTTAAGCTTTTTGACTTCACGATCCAAAATTTCCACAGGTTTCTCGACAAAGTGTAACGTGTCATCAACACGAATTTCATCAAGAGGGACGTGGAGGTTTCATCAGCTAAACACTTTTTCAAATTGGACATGTGGAAGGTTGGATGGACGTTACCAAGTTCAGGAGGTAGCTCAAGTTTGTAGGCCACTTTTCCGATTTTCTCAATGATCTTGAATGGTCCAACATATCTAGGTGCAAGTTTTCCTTTCTTTCCAAATCTAACCACGCCTTTCCAAGGGGATACCTTGAGTAGGACATGATCACCGACTTCGAATTCCAAGGGCTTGCGTCGTTTGTCCGCGTAACTCTTTTGTCGGCTGACACAGGTCTTGGCATAACAGGTCCTGGCAGCCTAAACTTGTTTTTCGACGCGTTTTGGCACATATAACACCCGTTAACCCTATTTTTAAGCTTTATAAGGAAGATAAAACATAGGGAACTTGAAAAATGCTCGGAAACATTTCGGATGTCGGTTCGTTTGGTCGTACGGTTGCGGTTTTCAGTAATTACGATGAAAATCGTAACGAACGCGCAAATGACCGTAAACGCGTAACGAATGATATTTTTGCATTCCAATCATTAAAATACTAGATTTTAATGACAACAAATTTTTTTGGATGTGCGTATATGTTCCGGAGTAGGAAATACGCGATTTGGCATAGTTTCACAGAATTTGCAAAATAGCCCCTGAAGTTGAATAAGCATGTTTTTGCCATACGAAGCCCTCAAAACTTATTTCTAAGTTATGTAAAGGGTATTTAGGGTATGTTTAGCTTATGCCATTGTTCCGGAGTGTACGTCACGTTAAACTGATTACTTCTAGCTGTTAAGAGATTATCGCGAATTGTTTTGACTTTGTCTGTTGTGTCTTAAATGAGTTCAGGTCCAGTAACTTGAGATTCATTGATTTCATTCCAACAGACAGGTGAACGACATTTTCGACCATAAAGAGCTTCGAAAGGAGCCATATCAATACTTGTGTGATAACTGTTATTGTAGGAGAATTCGATCAAAGGTAGATGCGAATCCCAACTACCACCCAAGTCGATCACACATGCTCTAAGCATATCCTCCAGCGTCTGGATTGTTCTTTCGGACTGTCCATCCGTTTGAGGATGATAAGCAGTGCTCAGGTTAAGTTTGGTTCCCATAGCAGATTGCATGGTCCTCTAAAAATGAGATGAGAATCGAGCATCACGATCAGATATGATGTCCAAAGGGAGACAATGACGAGATACAATTTCATCCACATAGATGTTAGCAAGTGTGTCAGCAGGGAAATCCTCACGGATTGCTATAAAATGTGCTGACTTTGTTAAACGATCAACGACTACCCAAATGGCATCATGGCCTCTAGATGTACGTGGTAATTTGGTAATGAGATCCATTGCAATGCTTTCCCATCTCCAAACCGGAATTTATGGTTGTTCAAGCAAACCAGAAGGGCATTGATGTTCTGCCTTAACTTTGAGACAAGTAAGACATTTGGATACGTACAAGGCAATGTCTTTCTTCATACCTGGCCACCAATACTGGGTACGAAGATCCTTATACATTTTGTCTGCACCTGGATAAATTGAATAACGAGACTTATGAGCTTCATCCATTATCAAGGTGCGGAGATTGTCTTGACTTGGAACCCACAAACGGTTCTGATAATAAAATAACCCATTTGTCTTTTGTTTCAAGTTGAACCTCAAGATGATGTGGTAATTCATCACCTATCATGCCTTTTGTAACACAAGTTCGTTGAGCTTGGGAGATACGGTTTTGAATATCAGATCGAACGTGAACACGAAGCTTGACTCGTTCTTTACGACTAAGAGCATCGACTACGACATTCGCCTTACTAGGATGGTAGCAAATCTCACAGTCGTAGTTGTAAAGAAGTTCGACCCATCGTCGCTGTCTCATGTTTAGTTCTTTCTGATTGAAAATGTGCTGGAGAGTTTTGTGGTCCGTGAAAACCACGTATTTTGTACCATATAGGTAATGTCTCCAAATTTTGAGAGCGAAAACAACAGCACCCAACTCAAGATCATGAGTGGTGTAGTTCTTCTCGTGAACTTTCAATTGTCTCGATGCATAGGCTATAACTTTGTTCCTTTGCATGAGAACGCAGCCAAGGCCTAAGTTCGATGCATCACAATATACGACAAAGTCGTCGTTACCTTCAGGTAAGGATAAAATAGGAGCATTACAAAGTTTCTGTTTCAAGGTCTGAAAAGCTTCTTCTTGTTTGGGTCCCCACACAAAAGGTTTATTCTTTTGAGTCAAAGCAGTGAGGAGAACCGCAATGTTTGAGAAGTTTGCAATAAAGCGACGGGAATAACCCGTGAGACCAAGAAATGAACGAACTTCGGTAGGAGTAGTAGGTGTATCCCATTCCTTAATCGCACTGATTTTGGCGGGATCTACATGAATACCTTGTTCGTTGACAATATGTCCCAAGAATTGAACTTCCTTAAGCCAAAATTCACACTTGGAGAACTTGGCATAGAGTTGTTCTTTCTTTAGGAGTTCCATCGTTAAACGGAGTTGTTGCTCGTGATCAGCTCAAGACTTTGAATAGATCACAATGTCATCAATGAAAACAATGATGAACTTGTCCAAATAAGGCTTACAAACCCTATTCATCAAGTCCATGAAAACAGCAGGAGCATTTGTCAGACCGAAAGGCATAACAGTGAACTCATAATGACCGTATCGAGTGCGAAAAGCAGTTTTGGGAATATCTTCTTCGAGTACACGAAGCTGATGATACCCAGAATGCAGGTCAATCTTTGAGAAGCAAGTAGCACCTTGAAGCTGGTCAAAGAGATCATCAATACGGGGTAGGGGATATCGATTCTTGATTGTGAGTTTGTTGAGCTCACGTTAACCATCCTTCTTTTTCACAAATAGGACTGGAGCGCCCCAAGGTGAAAAGCTCAGACGAATGAATCCTTTGTCAGATAATTCCTGAAGCTGTTTAGATAACTCTTGCATCTCAGACGGTGCAAGACGGTATGGGGATTTGGCTATAGGGTTAGCACCAGGTACAAGAACTATACGAAACTCGACTTGTCATGCTGGTTGTAAACCAGGTAGATCTTCAGGGAATACCTTGGAATAATCCCGAACAACGGGAATATCTTGAATAGTTTTGCCTTTGCCTTTTTCCTCTTCGATATGTGCCAAGAAAGCAACATAGTTCTTTCGTGGGTATTTATGGGCTTGGGTACATGTCATGAGTTTAAGGTTACTAACGGGCTTTTCTCCTCGAACTTCTAGGATTTCACCAGACGGGAGAGGTATACGAACGATCTTATCAAAGCAAATCACCTCAGCATGATGTTTAGATAACCAGTCCATCCCTACTATGATATCAAAGCCCCCGAGTTGCATTGGCGTGAGGTCAATGGCAAAAAGATGGTTATTAAGGTTCAATTGGCAATCACGGATGATAGAATCAAGTTTAAGGGGTTCACCACTAGCTATTTCGACTGTCAAGGGCTTTCCTAGTTTTGTTCTAGGCATGGAAAGCAAAGGTTCAAAAGCTAGGGATACGAAACTCTTATCGGCACCCGAATCGAAAAGAATTGAAGCAGGATGGTTGTTAACAAAGAACGTATCGTTGACTACTTCATTGTCAGCCCGAGCCTCATTAGCATTGATGTTAAATGCTCGTCCACGAGCCGGGTTTGCATTTGCCAACTTCGGGCAGTTATTTCTGTAGTGGGTGAGATCCCCACAATTGTAGCAAGACCTAGGTGGATAGTGAGGTCGTGCAGGCTGCTGAGCAGGGTTTTGGGCTACTGGATTCTGGGTAGGAGCGAAACGACAAGTGTTGGCAAGATGACCAGATTTCCCACAGTTGGTGCAAATGCGGCACTGTAAATGTGGTTGATGGTGACTGTTACACTTGTTGCACAAAGGTGCATTGCCAACATACTGTTTCTTGGCCGGTGGTTGAGCAGGCTGATTAGGAGCAGCTTGGTTAGGTTGTGTAGTGAGAGCGAAGTTCTTGGAAGCCTTGCGCTTCCTCGACTTCTTGGAGGTTTCAGCTTTGTTTCCTTTTTGTTTCTCAGACTTAACAGACGGTTTCTTTTCACCCTTTCGATGAAGCTTACACTTTTTGACTTGCGATTCAGTAAGGGTTGTAGCTAGCTCAATGGCTTGACGGACAGATATAAGGTTACTGCCAGTGACGATCTCCTGGACAGGATCTGGCGGACCATCTATGTACTTTTCAATCGCCTTATCCAAAGGCGTCACCATCTCAGGACACAATAGGCTCAACTCCTCATACCGACTGGTATACGCACGGTGCTCACCATTGTCCTGCTTTAGGTCGTGGAACTCATTCTCGAGCGCCCTCTTTTCCTGACGGGGGCAGAACTCTTTCATTATTATAGCTCTAAGTTCCTCCCAAGTCTGACCCATCGCAACATCAGCACCTTGATCTCTCACCACTCCGTTCCACCACGTGAGCGCCCTCCTTTTGAATTCGCTCGAAGCGAGCTCGACCTTACGATTATCAGGACACTGAACATGGCAAAAAGTACTCTCAAGACTCTCAAACCACTGTAGGTGCCCAGTTGCTCCTTCAGAACCACTAAACTTGAATGGTTTAGCCGAGTTAAACTGTTTGAAGTTGCAAGGAGCATTATTATTGTTGTTGGCTTGGTTGATTTGAGTAATGAGATTCGGTAGCATAGCAGCCATTTGTTGTGCTATAATAGTTGCCAGTTCGGTGTTAGGTGGTGGTACGTTTCGTCGAGGAGGCATTCTAAAAGAGGAAATATGAGAGAACGAGTGAGATGAATGTTCGGGTAATCAATATTAGGTGTCATAAAAATCGATGATGAAAGGATGGTGGTCATTCGTTTGTTTACTTGCAATAAACAAACGACACACAGTGACTAATCAAAGTAAATGGGTTTTTTTATAATGTATCGCAAAGACATGATTTAGCCTATAGGTGGACACTCACCCCAAGAGTTCCCAGGTAAGATTGACTGGCCCGATTTAGTGGATTTGTACGAACACTCTAGCCTTAGGCAGAAAACTCAGGGTACAGGCACCCACCCTTCCAGATTGCATGTGTTCACATTATAACAACCCAAACTTTGACGAGATTTTGAAAACTTTGAAGGCATAAAGCCAAAGACAAATCATCTAAGAATAGATGATTGATTTCAAAATGAATTTGAAATTTGTGGATTTGTTTTTGATAATCACCTAAGGATAGGTGATGGTATTATTTTAAGATCTAAACACAAGATAACTTGTGTTAGGGTCCTAGAAAGGTTATAGTCTAGGTCAAAGCATTACTAATAACCTAATTCCCTATAACCATTGGCTCTGATACCAATCTTTCCTGTCACACCCCGACCGCGTAAAACAAAGAACCACGGTGGAAACGTCGGGGAGTGTCGTAACAGAAGTATTGTTTCAACAACCATGGTAATTAAAGTTTTGTATTATTACATTAAGTTTGATTACATTGTCTGGAATTTAACGATAACATAACATAAATTTATTTGTCTTGCTAGATTTTAAGTCACTAAAGCCCAAGTCCGTCTTAAGTGTCGCATGAATCATCCTTAAGCATTAGCTCCTGAAACACATGTGAAAATAGGTACGCTAGCATAAAAATGCCTGTGAGATACATAGGTTTTGTTGTTGAGGATTCATTACTTGAAGTTAAAATTATAGTTTTAATGAAAAGTAGTCATGAACCTTATAATTTTTTTTCTTTTATAAGCCATATGAAAATCAAATGATATAAAAGAAGGTATCGTTTAAAAAGCGTCTAAACAGGTCCTTCTAAGGATGTGCCAGTAGGCTTCACACGTTTAGTAAACTGCTTTCAGGATATAAACGTAAAAAGATAAACTGGTAAATCTGTGGCTTAACATCTCTCTGATATATGGGCTTGGTACCACGAAATTTCGTTTGAGAGAATGCCAGATTCTGAGATACTAGGTCTTCATATTTAGTTGATATCTGGGGTATTATACGAGTTCTTCTGATTTTGCGTCAGCAATGGCCTAGAACTTGTATAATACTTTTGCATTTTTCACCCAAAGGCTGCATAAAAAAATGAAGAAAAATTTCGTAAAAAGATACGACATTCTGTAGTACAAAAATTAAAAGATTCCCAAGAGGAACACCACCTAAAGTCGAGCCTTCATCTCTTTCTCTGTACGGAAGTACTAACCTGAGCTCTTAAGGTTTCGCATTTCACCCCTCTATAGATATCAGTTAGATATACTCACACGTGAGATGGAATCTAGGGAATCTCGATGCGGGAGTATATTCTGAGGTGGAAACACAGATTAAGCCATGTTGCTAAAAATTACCTAACGTATCTTGAAGAAGTTGAGAAACGTATAGAGGTTTAAGTGGATCAGTATACTGACAATCTAAAGAAAATCTATTTAAGAACCTTAAAGTTTTATCTAGAGCAACGGTACTAGTAATGCGTCTCAATAAAACTGATATGATCCTCTAACACAAACTCGCAAAAATATGTATGTAAATATGTTTGTACATATTTCATTAAGTTTCTTTAGTTTCAAAAATATTCAAAACTCAAAAAGATTTTCTATATTTCTTATTTAGTTTCTGACTGCCGGTGATGGAAAACAGATCTTCAAAGTCAAAAGCGACAAAATACAGAAGGAAATCTAAGAAACTATGGGTTAGGAGCTAACCCGGAAACAAAGTCTGGTTTGAAATGTTTAAAAGTTCATTAATTTGAAAGTTAAAATCAAAGGAAAATGTCAGTTTTGATCAAAGCATGGTCAACCAAGGTCATTAGCTTGGACTTGGTAGCCAAAACAGTTAAACAAGGTCATTACCTTGGACTTGGTCAACTGTGTGGGTAAATTAAACTGAAAACAAACGAAAAAGTTGAAAAAGTTGGAAAGTTTCAAAGGATGACAAATTTTCGTATGCAAAACTGGGCCAAATTTTCGCACGAAAATGTAAGCCACATTTTTGCACGAAAATTAGTATGTTATGTATATGGAGAGATGGATCAGATTTCGTATGAAATCTGCCATCTGCTTCACATATTCTCTCTGAAAGAACTTGAGAGATTTTTAATTCTACTCGTTTATACCCCGATTAGTCACATTAGGGAGGTTGATCCGCACACCTCTCATAATGGTGAAGGTATATCATCAACATTAAACCGTAATATTAGCGAATTTGGACCGAAACGGACGTTACACGTAGTTCTAGGGTAAACTAGCCGGTAAAACTTAAAATTGATCTCACCAATGTTAAAATTGGCCTCTTTAACCTAGGTTTACTGGTTCAATTTCATAAAATTCACAAGTTTAAAATCGGTTCAAGTGTTGAAGTTCTGTTGGGGACAACAAAGATTTTCGCACGAAAATTTGAGATACTAAGGTGCGTTTTGTATTCCAGAAATTTTTGCACGAAAATTTTCTAAAAAGAAAACTTGAAGGAATTTTCGCACGAAAATCCATGAAATTTGTGTGTTTAAGAATTTTTGTCTAACTTTTGCACGTCTCTCTGTTTCACATGAAATCGAACACGAGTTTCATCCTATGCACAATTCATGTTGTCTGATCGACAAAGAGGTGTCGGAATTTGCTCCATTCTCGCAGTATTTCGAGTTTATGGAACGGCTGCCTGTATTTTATGCTCTTACACATATGCTGTCACACCCCGACCGCATAAAACAACAAACCGCGACGAAAACGTCGGGGAGTGTCGTAACAGAAGTATTGTTTCAACAACCACGGTAATTAAAGTTTTGTATTATTACATTAAGTTTGATTACATTTTCTGGAATTTAACGATAACATAACATAAATTTATTTGTCTTGCTAGATTTTAAGTCACTAAAGCCCAAGTCCGTCTTAAGTGTCGCATGAATCATCCTTAAGCATTAGCTCCTGAAACACATGTGAAAATAGGTACGTCAGTATAAAAATGCCTGTGAGATACACAGGTTTTGTTGTTGAGGATTCTTGACTTGAAGTTAAAATTATAGTTTTAACGAAAGTAGTCATGAACCTTGTAAAATGTTTTCTTTTATAAGCCATATGAAAATCAATATGAGAATCAAATGATATAAAAGAAGGATGTATGGTTAAATAATTAACCGGATGAAAATGAAATGTATAAAATATGCCATTTGTAAAACAATATCTTGTGAAAAATTATATGATAGTTATACCAAATGTGTCATGTCTTTGTCTTTGTCGAAGTGGTTTAAATGACGCTATGATATGTAATATGATGAAAGCATTTATATATAGGAAGTATCCACCATACTTTTATCATATTACACACATCTTGTTATTTAAATCACTTATCAAATAACACCAAAAGTGTCTTGTCTAACAAATGTCTTGTATGGCAAGTAAAAAGACTTTACTCAAACCACATGTGTAATGTCGTGAATAACCAAACTTCATGTACAAAACAATGTCTTGAATAAACCAAAGTTTAAATCAAAAGTCATGTTTTGCAAAACCAATGCTTTATTTGACATGAACATTTATCAGAGTTTTGTTTATCGCATACATTCAAGCCTTGAGACTGTCGGATAAACCCTTATCAAGTGAAAGGTTTATCAAAAGTGTATTCGGATTCTGTCTTTCCCTACTTCCAAACAAACCTAGGAAGCGGGGAACGGGATTTATCAAGTCCTATGGTACCATTACATACTACCGGGCGGCGTGATCAATGTTAATGAATGTATTATGTCCCGTTAAACAAACCAAATGTCATAGTCATTGTAAGAAATGTCATGAAAAAAATGTCTTTAAAACCATGTACTAAGTATGCTAAGTCAACATACGAAGTAGAAATGTCCATAAAATCGATGTGCTAGCATGCTCAGTCAACATACATTGCAAAATGTAATGTAAATCAATGTGCTCACATGCTATGTTAACATATGCCAGAAAAGATGACTTTGAAATCAATGTGCTAGCATGCTCAGTCAACATACATAGCAAAACATAATTGAAATCATGTACAATATTTGTACTAGATGAACATAGCAAGTATATGTCATGAAAGCGTGAAAACATGAAAGTAATAAGTAGGCACATGTGTATCACCCAAAATCATTTGAAAACGTAAAAGAGGGGACTATGTACTCACTTGGGGTTGCAAAAGTTATCCTTGTTCAAGATGGATATACAAAGTTCAAGAGTCTGAAAAATCAAGCGAGTCATAATATCGGATAACTATGTTAATATCGGGACCTTAACCGGAAGATTCGGATAGAATGAAACCTTAATAACCAAATGAGTGTTGGAACTCAAATGAATTGGTTTAATAAAGTTAACATTCTGATTTGGAAAGATTCCTAAGTGCTTTTGACCCGTAATGACACGTTAAGGTAGTTTACGCTACTTTAACGTGTCATTTGCGTAAACGCATGATCGGATGGTTAAACATGTCCTATGATGAGTCTTAAATGCCTAAACATGTTTAATAATGTTGTAATATCAGTTTATATGTCAAAACTTTAGCCACATATGCTTAAAACGAATTTATGTGCAAAAAAGGGCATTTTGGTCATTTATAAAGGGCATAATAACGACCTATCATAATACTAACCAAACGACATGACCATAAGGTATAACCTCAGAGGGTTATTCCCTATATAAATATGGTCACAAAAATATGTGTTTGGTCGGATCCGAAGATCGACCAAACCGGTCGGATTCGAAAGTCAAAGCGGTGGTCAAGACTGCTCGACTTACGACCCTAAACAAGCACTTAACTAAAAGTGACGAGTTAAACATGCTTAACAAGGTTTTTAGAACTGATTTGGTATCAAAACAAAGTGTTTTGATACCCGAAAATAGTTCCGTCGTATAATGCACATTTTGCGCATTATTGACCGAAACTTTAACTTGTCACCTCGACTAGGAAACGTGGTAATTAGTAGGCATGATCGCTTTGGATCATAACCATCGTGATTACGATCACGTTGCAAAGTTCAATTGAACTTTGCTTTGACCAATTAATGGTAAAGCTGAAAGTCAAACACTGTTTGACTTTTAGCTTGAAATAGCTAAAATAAAATAATAAGGCTATGTTAAAACACTTACTTGTGCTCAAGGCAGCCAAGGATGAAAAAAGACTAAGAAAACTCAGTTGGGAGACCTCCAACAAAGTGGGAGTTCTCCTCTTAGAGTTACAGAGAGAAAGGAAAAGAATGAACAAGTTGAAATGTGAGATCAAGGACCTATTTATAGTTGTGGAGGATGAAATTTGATGATCACGAGTGTCAAGGACCATTCTAGGATCATTCCACATGCTCAAAAACGTGTCAAGACCAGGCTAGAGCTTGGAGATCACGAATCTTGGGTTTCAAAGCTGTAAAACAGCTGTCTGCCATATTCTGCTGAAAATTGGCATCCCCCGCGCGTCGCGGGAGATCCAGGTGATTCTCTCGTGTGGCGCCTGGGATTCCCAAGTTTCGGAATTGACAGAACAGGTCCCTGCAGCCTAAAAACTTGTTTTTCGACGCGTTTTGGCACTTTTAACACCCGTTAACCCCATTTTGAAGCTTTATAAGTAAGATAAAGTGTAGGGAACTTGAAAAATGCTTGGAAACATTTCGGATGTCGGTTCGTTTGGTCGTACGGTTGCGGTTTTCGGTTAATTACGATGAAAATCGTAACGAACGCGGAAATGACTTTAAACGCGTAACGAATGATATTTTTGCATTCCAATCATTAAAATACTAGATTTTAATGATTACAAAAATTTTTGGATGTGCGTATATGTTCCGGAGTAGGAAATACGCGATTTGGCATAGTTTCGCAGAATTTGCAAAATAGCCCCTAAAGTTGAATAAGCATGTTTTTGCCATACCGAAGCCCTTAAAATTTATTTCTAAGTTATGTAAAGCGTATTTAGGGTATGTTTAGCTTATGCCATTGTTCCGGAGTGTACGTCGCGTTAAACTGATTACGTTTGCGTAACGGTTTGCGATTTCACTTCTAGAAGTGATTCGAAAGATCAGAATTGAACAAGGATAGAAAATATGAAATACCACATATAAATACACAAATATTGGATTAAAACACAATATTATAAAATTACAAAATCGTTCAGAATAGTATGATGATTAAAATACACAGATGTCACATATGCATAAAGTATATGCTTCACACGTTGATCGTTTCTAGGGAGCAGCAGAGTTACAAACAGAACCTAGGGCGATCAAGTCAGCCGTGAGAATAGGGAAGAATGATATTGAAGTAACTATTTCAGAAGATCTTATCCGAACAGTTTTAAAGCTGAAAGATGAAAGCGGCGATCCTACAAGGTTCACAGAAAAGATAGTCAAGGGATGTTTCTTCCGCATGGGATACAACGGTTACGTAAATTTAGCACCTTACAAGATCAACAGACTGGGTCTGCCTTACATATTCTTAGCTCACAGTGTTACTCGTTCCTTGAGTCACAGAAAGGGGGTTGGGACGATCTGGTTGATTATCATATGTGCATGATTGTGGCGCTCATTCTAAACAATCCATACAACTTCAGCAAGTTAATTTTTGAGCAGATGGTCATGAATATGGGAAACGGTCGATTTTTGCAGTATCCAAGATTTATTCAGATGATTCTCGACCATCTACACCCTAATCTAGAGAAGAAGAAAGTTGATTTGCTAGATTTGGAGCACATGTCACCATCAGATCTCCACAACATCAGCAATTACCGAAAAGGAGGAAAGGCACCAGCGTTTAAACCAATCTTTGGTACATTTGTGAAGACAGACTATGTTGCTCATCCAGAAGGAAAGTGGAGAAATAAGGGAAGTGGTGATGAGAACGGAGAATCAAATATGATGGAAGATTTTGTTGAAAAGAGAAGCACGTGGTTTGTTAAAAGAGAAGGTGAGAAAAGCAAGGGTCTTATGGCCGTAAGAAAGCAGGATCAGCATCTTCTACCTCGAAAAGGAAGAAAGATTTGGAAACTTCCTCCTCTGCTCCTAAACGCCAAAAGAAACATCCCGGTGTTGGTACAGGTTTGTTCGATGAACCTGATGTTGAAGAAGTACATGTTGAAGAAACTATGCACACTGAAAAAACAGCACATGTTGAAGAGTCTGTGAAAGACACCACAGCTGAGATAGAAAGAATGGTTGTTGGAGATACCGAAGCGGGTTGTGGTGATGATGAAGGGCCATCGTCAAGCACCGACTCTGAAGATAGGAAAGAAGGTGAGAGAAAAGAAAGAGAAAAGAAGGAGCGAGAAAGAATTGAAAGAGAGAGAAAAATAGCAGAAGAAAAGAAACGAAAGGAAAACATGGGATGATGATACTACTTATGAACCATCTGAATCTGGAGAGGAGACATCCACTGTTAAGCCTGCAAAGAAGAAAGCTGGTAAACGAGCTAAGCATTTGGCAGTGAGAAAACCTGAGTCTATCACAAAGAAGCTCAGATTCAAGTTAAGAACAAGGCTGCTGATCCTCTAGTTACTCCCTCAGTTGAAGCATCTACTGAACGTCCTCCATCTCCTCCTCCAACAACTCAGCCACCTCCAACATTTGAGCCACCAGTTGAATCTCCTCAACATGCTCCATCTCCACCTCCAACGTTTGAACCACTCGCATCTCCTCCACGTCCTCCTTTTATCACTCCTCCTACTACTTCTCAGCCATAACATCAATCCATGTCTCATCCTACACAAGAAACATTTGACGCAGGATTTGACAATTTCAATCTAGATTTTGGAGAAGTTCCCGGGGGAGAAGCCTTTTCAGCAGATAAAGTTTATGAAGGTAGGCTTGGAGAATTATAGGATCTGTTAAAGAATGCTGAGGATAGAATCAAGGTGCTTGAGTCAGACAGAGATAGTATCAGGGAGATCCTGAGGGTCGTTACTGATGATAGTGAAAAATTCTTTCAAGCAGCAAACTAGGTCACTGTTTATGAAGAAAGAACTAAAGTGTTGTGAGAATGAACGAGAAATTTTGAAAGCAACTCTCAAGAGCTACAAAACAGAAAATCAAAGAATGATAAAGAAAATGGAAGAGTATGAAGCTGAAAGAGAGTCAAACAACAAGCAGGTTGATTTGATGAAGAAAATACTTGTTAGAACTCTAGGTATCTCTCTAGCGGATGAGATTGAGAAGATAGAGAAAGAGGAGGCAAGGCAAAGAGTTGCAGAAAGAGAACAAGCTTCAAAAGCCTTATCAGATGCTGAAGGCAAAGGAAAGCACAAGATTGATGATATTCCTATAATCAGCCAGCCTGAGCATGAAGCTGTGGTTTCTACGGATCCTTTGATTGAACTATCTGCGCCGAAAGCTGAATCCGTGCCTGTATCTTCTGAAATAGTTGTTTATGATCCAGCTGTTGATGAAAAGAAGAGGTTTGTACTTCTGGGCGAAGGAGTGTTAGAGAAAGGAATCGAAGCTGTACTCAATTTGTTTGATAATGAAAAGATGATCGTTAATGCTTACATGAATGACTCTATATTTGAACTGGCAGATGAACAGGTTCAGGGGGAGTCGAAGAACGATGATGATGAGACAGTTCCAAAGCCTAAAGTCATTTATCTTGAGCACGATGTCGAAGAAGGAGAGTATGTTCATAACTACTCAAAGGCTGATCTCGCTGAGATGTTGGGAATAAATGAAGATACATTTGAGCTCGATTTTGAGGAAGAGTTAAAGAACACAAGTTCAGAGCCAAATGATTATGTATTTGAAGATGTCCCACAGGCAAACGATTATGACAGAGTGATCCTTGAAGATTGGGAATCATATGACGATAATGAAGCGGCAACGTATACAGGTGAAGGAACAGATGTGTTTCTAACCTTTGCTGAAATGTCTTCTGAAATAAATGGCGAGCTGTTGAAGCGCAAAGTGGAAGAGGCAGTGAAAGATGGGACGGCTCCTAAACCACCATCAAAAGAAGAGATCATAGAAATGAAGAAAAAGTGGTTAAAAGAAATGCCTCCAGAGAGGATGTTCCGTCGTCCATTAGCTTTCTTCACCAGAGATCCTGATGTATCTTTGGGTGACATTATCAGTTGAGGTTGGATTGAGGAACTGGATGTTTATACTCTAAAACGTGAGTTTGGAGTTCAACACTTCAAACATCTGGGTGATATAAAGGCTCTGCCTGAGTGGGATGTGAAGGAGTTAGTGCAAACCAAGACCTTCAGTATGAAGTTGAGATCAAACGATCAACGTCTTTGGAAGTTAATCAAGTTTGAAGTTGCTCATGGTTTCAACTACTGGAAACCACACAAGCCGCGCACTCTCACAAAGATTGATCCAGTCATACAAGAGAAAGATGTGACCTTGAATATTGAACGCCCACGTGTTATGAAGAACATACCTTTGAAAAAGATGGAACAAGATTTTCACAAGATCTTCAAATGGTGGCACTATGATTCAAGCACTGGTGAGGCGGTTATCTGTGTAGAGCCTGATGAAGGATCATGGGATATGTCTGAAGATTTATCAGAAATCATGACCATGCACAAAAGAATTTACGGGTTGTGGCGTGCAATTAGAGGTTTAGATCCAATGTGGCTTATAAATTGCTCCGAGAAAGATATCGAAAGACTATTCTTCATCAAGATCAGTTATGAAGAAAAAGATAAGGAGCAGGCTTTGCAGTTTCAGCGAATTGTAAACGTGTGTTATGCTAACAATGTTAATTCAGGTAAAAATTGGAACACATCTTGGAGAAAGCTTGAAGCCAAAGAGAAGAGAAAGGTAGATAAGAAGGAAGAGAGGATCGAGGCAAGGCGAAAGCTGGCCACACAAGAAAGATTCAAGTTTGGCAACACATACAATCGACCTCCTCCAATAGATCAAACTCCTATTGCTTCTGAGGAGCGTCGGGAGCCTCCTAAACACTTTTTCGGATAATCAAGTCAAATATGTATGAGGAATTTTTTCAGAAAAGTTTTGAAGACTGTCCAAGACTGCGGTAACATCCAAGGGGGAGTCTGTTGGTGCACATATATCTATTGCCTACGTCTAGGATTTCGCAGTGTCAAACGTGAAAGTTTGAAAGTTATTTTTTGTTTGTATTAAAAAATTTTCGCACGAAAATTTCGTGCGAAAATTCCTTGGTCCTAGTCACTTGGTGCTATCATGTCTTGCCTATAAACAGGTGACTTGGGATGTTTGTTTGGTATGCTGTTTTGTTGATCAGTGGCGAAGCCCTGCTCGAGTCAGTAATATTTCCAAAGTTGATTAATACAAGATTCAGACATGTTTAACAGTAATCATCATACTTGTTGTTTGTTTGTTCACTCCGTTAACAATGAATTCCGCCTCTGTTAGCTGAGCAAATCTCACTGGAAGCTCACGAGTTGGGTCCAATCCTACACTCACACCACTTGATTAGGCAAGTTAGAGAGTTTGAATGCTAAAACAAGGTCATGTCTCTAGGATCAGGAGTAAGTTTTGCTGGAAAGAATTTTTTTTTTAAAGTTTGATGCAGAGGTATTGGGTATAGAGCTAGATGGAGATGTTGTGAACTTTGCAATATACTTCAAGTCTTCCATGGTGGATAATGAATGGGAAGGCTTGAACATAATTTCTGGATCTTGTGGTTTAGATGTTCTTTTTTTGTTGACAGGTGGTGTAATCAAACCAAACACTCAGCTAGCTTGTTGAAGTATGCAATCCTTATAAGGATCGAAGGTATGATGCTATTCTTCTTTAAATAATCGTTTTTGATGATCTCCTCGGGGTGGGAGCATGTGTGCCCCCGTCACTTTGTAGAGCAATGAACATTTAAGAACATCAATACTCTTCTCAACAATGAGGATGCCCTCATCGTACTTGTTATAGCCACTGATTTGAAATAAGAAAACAACTTGATAAAGTTTTTGAATGGTAGCTTTAAAATGATTTTTTAAAATTGGTCTTGTTCAGAAAACCAAGTTCGTACCGGTTGTAACTAACTCAACTAGTTTTGCATGTGGAGAAGAAAACAAGTTCGCTCATAAATTAGATATAATTAATTCTTTTGTAACACGAGCTTTTAACATTGATGAAGTTTAAGAGAAATTGTGTTCATGTTGTTTGGATCTAGTGATGAATGAAAAATCATGAGGTAGGGTTGCATCATTTGAAGCTAGCTCATTTAGTGTTTTTGTTTTATTTGGGTAACATTTTGATGCATTGTTGTTTTGTATGTTTTAAACTAAGTCTGTATTTATGGTGTTCTAATTTGAAAAAAAAGTGAAAACCCAAAAGCTTAAAAAATTTCAATAAATCAGATTTTAAATATATTTATAGATGGTTGAATCCCAAATTCGAGTACAAAAGCTCTCATACCAAATTGTAGGACCTAACGAGGTATAAATTCTCATTATTAGTAAATCAAAGATGAACACACTTGATAAAGCTTTAAAACCCCAAAAGTTGATTTTTCATAATAAAAATACAATTAACCCCACAAAACCTCCTTTATGTGTTGCCTAAAATCCTAAATCTCTTACTATTTATAGCTTAAACAACTTAGGTCAATCACATTTAGGTCCCTAGATATTTAACTAAAACAAGAAATATATAAAGACCAAAACTAAAAAATATATTTTGTCTAAACAAAATACATTTTTTCATCCAGGTCATGAACCTGATTTGCATAATAACATTATTCTCTAATTTGACTCAAAATTTTGCTTTTAAATACTTGGGGGAGAAAACATAATATTGACATATATTTGGAAAGAAATTGCGAATCGGAATGTACAGCTGTTTGGGATGACGTCAACTTGGGTCTAGGGTTACATGAGTAGACATGAATTACCAAAACTAAGTTACTTTGCTAAGCTATGGTCATTAACTCTGTGAGACGTCAGAAATATGAATAGATTTATTTGGGTTGACAGCCCACCCATGATTAGTCACACTAACCGTGACCGGAGCAGTATTGATATATATATAGGTAAAATGGGTAAAATGCTCTTTTGAGTAGCCAAAGTGATTCGAAAATTCTTTTGAGTTTGGCCATATGCTTTGGCCTAATAGGTAAAATGCTCTCACCGCAGTGCGGCTAACGACATTCACCCTTCCGATTATTACATGTCCCGAATCATCGGAATAATCGTGACTCTGGCAAGACTGAAAATCGTTGAGTGCAATGAGTTTTCAAGGTTCGGGTTTCACCCCTAATTTAAGAACTTCGAATCCATGTTCGTGGTTTCCCTCCCGGGCCCATCAGGAGGTATCCACCGGATAGAATGAGAAATTTTCGTTAAGATGTGGATATCACTCCTAACTTAACGGAGAATTTCGTGCTAATCGGAACACGCAGAGTGAGTGATTCGTCGAGAGTTCACAGTTTTCACACCTCATCTCGACAAATTGACTCGTTTGTGATGTACGAGGATCTTTACAGCTTCGTGTGTTGTGTCCAAGTCTTAGGAAAGACTTCTTATACTATTTTAAGTCCAATGATAATGTTTTAATCAGATAAGCAAGGAATAATCACATAGTTTCCTACTATAGACTAGACAATTTACCTAATTCCCTATAGTTTTTGGCTCTGATACCAACCTGTCACACCCCGATTTCCACGTGTATCCCGGTGCGCCCGGTGGGGAGTATTGTGACGTAAGCTGATAACATCATAACCAAACAACACAGAGCAACACAGCGGAAGTCTTGGATTAAAATATTATTACAACCCAATAAGTGCCCAAAGTTCAAAATAATAAATACTGTCACACCCCAACCGATGGCGGAAACATCGGGATGAGACGAAAACGAGATTGCAAGAGGCTTCATAACGCTATTTGTGTCAAGTGCTTAATAATTATATTTTACATTGTTTAAATCAAATGATACAAATTTAAATCACGACATGTATAAAAGAAATATAATATCATTTCATTGATAACAGTTTAATACAAGGTATTGAAACGAAATACAACATGTTTGAAAACAGGGTACAATACAATAAGTATTTATGGTTTAAATACGTTTCTAGGGATTCCACCTAGATTCCATGCGTCATCAGAATTCCTGCAACATGTATTAAAAGCATAGATCAATACAAAAGTATTGGCGAGCATACAAGTTTGAAAATAGATATAAGTATAAAAGTTTGTTTCAATTTCAACATGGCAAGTTATATTCAGGTGGGACCGCACATATATATAATAACAAATTTTCGCATATCAATAGCATATAATGGAAATCTTTAACTAGCATACTTAACATCCTAAGCATAACAATATCATGGACATAAACGTTGAAACTAGTAAGTATAACTTAACATAAGCGTAATGTAACATTCGTGTAAAACGGATTTCAAGAACCCGCTCCGTTTGAAAATTTTAGAATTTATTAAAAGTTCGTTACGCATTTATTTATTAGTGTGACTTATTTTTATGGTTGATGAATAAATTTCACAATCAAAATATTAATTAATAAAAGAATAAATGATAATAAAACCTTAAAATAATATGAAATAAAAATAAATGGGCGGTCGGGTTTCGAACCCGGGTCCCCATCTAATTCACACACTGCCTTCACCGCTACACCACACACAAATATCTTAAACAATTCCAAACCAAATAAATTTTATATCGAAACGACACTTGAATCAGATTTTAAACAAGCGCGCCGAACCTTGATTCAAGCAATCAATTAAAGACCCGTTTCTTTTTTTTTTCTTTCTTTGTAATCAAAGAGTGTAACCGTGTTAATCATGAGGCAATCACCGAAATCAGTTACGCTCAATCATCGCATCAATTAAAATCTTGACCGAAACCCACAATGTAATTCAGCTGTCATCCCACTATAAATAGAGTATTGCTGAAATCAGTAGAGCACACACACACCCTCATACTCTCCTTAAACCCTTCCTAAAAATTCCGATTCATCGACGGAAGACGTCTGCTATAGCCGGAAACTCTCGCCGGAAAACCGGAGATCTTGCAAAATTGGTATAAACACTCTGACCCATTCGTTTTTCAATTTCTTTAGGTTTCAATATCATAAATGTATTAATTTAAATTAAATTAACTGTCGGGTTAAATGCTGGGTTTTTGATATGAAGAAGATGAAGTTTAAGATGTATAGTAATATAATTAAAATCGGGTATTAAACCGGGTTAGACACACAGTCCAGCGGTGGACTGTGTGCAAAACTAACAAGCACGTTCCGGGTTCGAGCTTTGCTTGTGACCGATAGTTCTGATTAAAAAATTTGTGTTTTCTTTTAAAAGGAGTCTGTGCTTTCGGTAACCAGTTAATAAAAGTATTTTATCTCCCAACAATTACGGGTTAGACACCCAGCCCAGTTGGTAGGGCTGGGTGCAAATGAATACAAGGTCACGAGTTCGATGCTGCGGGTAGACAGCGGTCTGATGATTTTTAAATCTTTTTAAAATAAATGATTTATGAAAATAACCTAACTAATATATAAATATAATTAAATTAGAGATTATTTCGGGTTAATCACGTAGCTCAGTTGGAAGAGCTGCGTGCACGTATACGGGAGGTCACGAGTTCGAACCTCATACGCTGCCTACAATTAAACCGATTGAACCGGCCGTTGACCAGTCAACCCTAGGAAAAAGGGTAATTTTTTTAATTAAAAATCCTTTTTATTTTCTTTGAAAATTAGTTAAAAATACCTCAAAATAAGGTTTTAAAGCCTAAAAATTTGCATTAAATTCACAAAAATAAATCTAAAAATCTCATTAAGAGCAATAATTAAGAATATTAATTTCAAATGAAATTTATTTATTTATCGAATTATTACGTTATCATTTAGGTTAGTTTTCCCTCGTCGGTTGAATCATAAATTCGTGCGCATTCATCATTATCAAGGAACGCACCCACTATGAGTGAATTCTTACAAATTCCCCTTTTTATTCATGTTTTGGGGTGTATCATGTGTCGCTTTAATTATTTCGTTTATTCAAACTTGTGCTATTACCATTATATGATCTGAACTTGTGATGTAAATATTGTTTGTTGTGATGTGTGTTTACATTTTGTCAAGTTGCGTGCAAATCATTCATTAGGCCCATCAGTTCCTCGTTGGAGACGAGTTGAACATCGCGTGCCTCATTAGATCAGCTCCGTTTGATTGAGCCTTGATCTCATTGTTCATCATTTGGTGTGTGCGTGTGCATTATTTGATGTTATGTGTTTTGTGATTAAATTTACATTTACGTTTACTCATATGTGGTTATGCACCTTTCTATAACCAATAAAATAAATTCGTTCAAATGTTTTCATAAAATTCACTCGCCAACTTTTGTTGACCCAAAAACCCTATTTTTACACATGATACAGGTGGACAGGTTGAAGCAAGGAACACATAGGAAATTGCCTTAGAAGAAAAATAATGAAGTCATAAAGAAATGTACTTGAACATGTTGTACTCATATGTTTATTGTAATTTCTTCTTTAAAAAGAAATAATAAATATGAAACTTTATAGTAAATGTCATGAGCTTTGATGAAAACCCAATCATGCCCCGACTACCATTTCCCGTGCGGGTTAGGGTGTGACAGATTGGTATCAGGGCTTTTGACTATAGGGATATAGGATAGGTTATTAGACCCTTAGAGCCTATCCTATAGTTGATTAGATTTTAATTGTTTATGTGGTTATATGCAAACTCATGATGTTTATTTGTTTCGTATTTATTACACACATAAATGCATGCAAACACTTCCACTATCATTTTGTGTGATACTTAATGAGTTATACTTGTTGTCAAACTTAACATGCTTACATATACATTCATCACGCATATTTCAATGTTCACATATTCAAATCATCTTCATTTTTCCTTTATTCAAGATTTTGTGGCATTTTTCGTTTTTCAATCTCATCAAAGTGAGTTCTACGATGGGCATGTAGTAACTGGAAGGGTACAAGTACCGGTAGTCGAAACGTCCTGTCTAGGTTGGCATTCATATAAATCCAATATAACGGACCAGTTTGCCTACCTGGGGACTAACGATGAGAGTACGAAGGACCTATTTGGCCAAAGCATGCCACACCAAACGTCGTTCGAACTAACCCTGCTTTGAGTTGTCATTGTGTCCATACGAGGACACCCTCCGACCTTATACTTTGCTGTCATGTTTTACGATTTTCATTCTGGTGGCGCAAGTGTTAACAGGCCAACACCAATATGAACCCTACCAGAGCCCAGTAGTCATGGGGGCCCACATGACTACCAAGGTTAAGTAAGGGGACATATGGGAGCCCAAACATGAGCAAAGCCCAAGACATCCTATGGATGTAACAAATTAATTTTCTTCAATTGTTTTGTGAATGTTCATTTCTATATACGACACATGACACCTAAAACGTCAAACTCATACTCTCGATACGTATTCCCTGTAGATGTCTTCTAGTCTCTCTCATAGAAGTATGAGATCAGGAAATCCCGCGAGCGCATGGCTGCCCAAATCGCTCAACAAATGGCCGCCGTAATACCCAACATCGTAGTTCAAGTTCAACAAGCCCTTACTGCTAATCCAGTCACCCCAATCAACCAAGAAGATCAAAACATTGTCAACCCTCCCCCAAACCACCTTCAAGCATTTTAAATCCTGCGATCCTCCAAGATACGAAGGGACTGAAGGTGTCACCGCTCTCCTCCATTGGTTTGAGGAGATGGAAAACACTTTTCTCAATTGCGACTGCCCCGATTATCGCAAGGTGTGATATGCTACCGATCGTTTGTTCGGAGTAGCACTTACATGGTGGAATACAGAGAAGGCCAAGCGAGGTGCTGAGGATGCTATGACTTTGACTTGGGAAGAGTTGAGGGAAATCATGACAAGACGTTTCTGTCCAAGGAGCGAAATCAAGAAATTAGAAGATGAGTTCTACTCTTTGAAACAAAAAGAGGGCGACCACACCACATACAACAAGAGATTCCTTGAGTTGAATCAGATGGTCCCCAACTTGTTCACTCCCCTCTACCGTCTGATCGAGCACTACATTCGAGGTCTTCCTTCAAAAATTCAAGACCCTGTAATAAGTACCACACCAGCAATTTTGGAAGCAGCAATGGAATTAGCTACAGAGCTCTCCGAAAACCGCATACGGAATAAAGACTTCAAGGAGGAGAAGAAGAAGGATAAATCATCAACCGAAACCTCAAACCCAACCCAGACCGAATCCTCTTCTCAACCCACTCCTAAGAGAAAACGAGATGGGCAAAATTTCGCTGTCACCCAAGGCAATCAACCAGCTCCACCAGCCGTACCCCTCCAAGCAATCCCAATGACTCAAGTAGCACCCAACTCTACTTATCCAAATAAGAAACCTTACATTGGACCTTACCCTCAATGCAACACCTGTTTTTATCATCATCCATCTACCGTACCTTGTCGACTGTGTGCAAATTGTGGGCATTATGGTCATTTGAGCAGAACTTGTCGTACCCCTCAAAACCAAGCTTCACCCCCTACCCAAAACATGATCCAATCATATCAACAACCTCAATACCCCATAGTTGCATATGTTCGAGCTTGTTTTAATTGTGGCGACCCTACCCATTTTAGAAACACGTGCCCTCGATTAGTTAACATCATAAACGCCCAAGCTCAAGCAAACCCAGTTAACCAAGCAAATCAAGCAAACCCAGCTCCACCACCAGCAAGAGGAAGAGCTTACAACATCAACGCCAATCCTGTTGAAGATAATAACGGCCCAAACGAACCACCCAACTAGCCTTCCCTCACCAAGAATCAAGACTCAACTCCAACCGTCTAGTTCTTATGTTTTCTTTATGTTATCTCAATCTTAACGTATCCCAGTTGTAAACTTGGAATTTATGTATCCAAGAATTATAATGCGAATTGATATTACAGTGTTGTTTTATACTCATTAATTTAACATTCATATCATCATACATCTCGACGTATCTCGATCTCATCATTTAAAGAAGTTGGGTTGTATCTCAGTTTTACATAGACTGGCCCCTTCATCATAACAAACGAGAGAGGTACTGTCATCATTCAGTCATGTATCCTTTCAGATTCGAGACTCAAGTTTTGGCTGTTGTTTTGTAGATTTTAGAGTCACATGGAACTAATTATAACTTACTGACAAAGCCAATAAAAATTTGACAAAGATATGGTGGATACGCCGCTGGTACTTCCTATATATAAGTATTCTTGTCAAAGGGTCAAAAGCATTGTCAGGAGGTTATGAGAAGTTTCGTGTAGGTTTTAATATCGTCATGGTTGAAGTCTTGTTTTATGATATAACCTTATCTTTTCAAACGTATCAATTCTCTCAAAACTCTTATGCATGATATCATACCTAGTCAATCAACTCTGTTTATCCATGTTCCGTATTTTTATACTTTAGGCATCAAAAAGCGATTCCTGTAGCAGGGTATTCAACCCTTACTAGGAACGTTACCGCCTCAAATAAAATTTAAACTTCCACTCTCTTCTGATTATGTAATTGTCAAATTAAAACACCCTCCCTTTAAGTCAAATATAACACTACTTAAATTTCGAGACGAAATTTCTAAAAGTAGGGGATACTGTAACATTCATGTAAAACGGATTTCAAGAACCCTCTCCGTTTGAAAATTTTAGAATTTATTAAAAGTTTGTTACGCATTTATTTATTAGTGTGACTTATTTTTATGGTTAATGAATAAATTTCACAATCAAAATATTAATTAATAAAATAATAAATGATAATAATATAATAAAACCTTAAAATAATATGAAATAAAAATAAAGGGGCGGTCGGGTTTCGAACCCGGGTCCCCATCTAATTCACACACTGCCTTCACCGCTACACCACACACAAATATCTTATACAATTCCAAACCAAATAAATTTTATATCGAAACAACACTTGAATCAGATTTTAAACAAGCGCGCCGAACCTTGATTCAAGCAATCAATTAAAGACCCGTTTCTTTTTTTTTCTTTCTTTGTAATCAACGAGTGTAACCGTGTTAATCATGAGGCAATCACCGAAATCAGTTACGCTCAATCATCGCATCAATTAAAATCTTGATCGAAACCCACAAGGTAATTCAGCTGTCATCCCACTATAAATAGAGTATTGCTGAAATCAGTAGAGCACACACACACCCTCATACTCTCCTTAAACCCTTCCTAAAAGTTCTGATTCATCGATGGAAGACGTCTGCTATAGCCGGAAACTCTCGCCGGAAAACCGGAGATCTTACAAAATTGGTATAAACACTCTGACCCATTCGTTTTTCAATTTCTTTAGGTTTCAATATCATAAATCTATTAATTTAAATTAAATTAACAGTCGGGTTAAATGCTGGGTTTTTTATATGAAAAAGATGAAGTTTAAGATGTATAGTAATATAACTAAAATCGGGTATTAAACCGGGTTAGACACACAGTCCAGCGGTGGACTGTGTGCAAAACTAACAAGCACGTTCCGGGTTCGAGCTTTGCTTGTGACCGATAGTTCTGATTAAAAAATTCGTGTTTTTTTAAAAAGGAGTCTGTGCTTTCGGCAACCAGTTAATAAAAGTATTATATCTCCCAACAATTACGGGTTAGACACCCAGCCCAGTTGGTAGGGCTGGGTGCAAATGAATACAAGGTCACGAGTTCGATGCTGCGGGTAGACAGCGGTCCGATGATTTTTAAATCTTTTTAAAATAAATGATTTCTGAAAATAACCTAACTAATATATAAATATAATTAAATTAGAGATTATTTCGGGTTAATCACGTAGCTCAGTTGGAAGAGCTGCGTGCACGTATACGGGAGGTCACGAGTTCGAACCTCACACGCTGCCTACAATTAAACCGGTTGAACCGGCCGTTGACCAGTCAACCCTAGGAAAAAGGGTAATTTTTTTAAATTAAAAATCCTTTTTATTTTCTTTGAAAATTAGTTAAAAATACCTCAAAATAAGGTTTTAAAGCCTAAAAATTTGCATTAAATTCATAAAAATAAATCTAAAAATCTCATTAAGAGCACTAATTAAGAATATTAATTTCAAATGAAATTTATTTATTTATCGAATTATTACGTTATCATTTAGGTTAGTTTTCCCTCGTCGGTTGAATCATAAATTCGTGCGCATTCATCATTATCAAGGAACGCACCCACTGTGAGTGAATTCTTAAAAATTCCCCTTTTTATTCATGTTTTGGGGTGTATCATGTGTCGCTTTAATTATTTCGTTTATTCAAACTTGTGCTATTACCATTATATGATCTAAACTTGTGATGTAAATATTGTTTGTTGTGATGTGTGTTTACATTTTGTCAAGTTGCGTGCAAATCATTCATTAGGCCCATCAGTTCCTCGTTGGAGACGAGTTGAACATCGCGTGCCTCATTAGATCGGCTCCGTTTGATTGAGCCTTGATCTCATTGTTCATCATTTGGTGTGTGCGTGTGCATTATTTGATGTTATGTGTTTTGTGATTAAATTTACATTTACGTTTACTCATATGTGGTTATGCACCTTTTTATAACCAATAAAATAAATTCGTTCAAATGTTTTCATAAAATTCACTCGCCAACTTTTGTTGACCCAAAAACCCTATTTTTACACATGATACAGGTGGACAGGTTGAAGCAAGGAACACATAGGAAATTGCCTTAGAAGAAAAATAATGAAGTCATAAAGAAATGTACTTGAACATGTTGTACTCATATGTTTATTGTAATTTCTTCTTTAAAAAGAAATAATAAATATGAAACTTTATCGTAAATGTCATGAGCTTTGATGAAAACCCAATCATGCCCCGACTACCATTTCCGTTGCGGGTCAGGGTGTGACACGTAACATATAGCATGTTTGTACAAGATGAATCTAGCAAATATAACTAACATAAGTGTAGCAATTAGCATATATGTATAAGATGAACTAGCGCATTTAACTAACGTAACTCATCCGAAATACGTTTGATTTAGTATAATGTGGAATTTGTTAATTGATACATGTTGCACCCCAAAACATGTTAAAGTGTAAAAAGGGGTCGAGTATGCTCACAGTTTCGGAAGGCATTCCTTGGTATTCTCGTGAGGAGTTGAAGAGTGTGATAGCGCAACGAGGTCCTCGTACATGGGTAAACGAAAGTACAAAAGTGTTATTAAATAAATATTATAACTTCATTTGAATCTCGTGACGTTTTCATTAGTGTCTCGACGATAAAGTAGATGTATATACATATATATTCATTTATATTTCTAACGAAAATCGGGCAGAGTTTCCTCCGTTGTTGGACGATCCCAACAGTCGAAATGTCGATTAAATGTTTTCCAAATTCAAAAATCAACGAGACAATATAAACATATATATTTTTCTATGAGCGATTACAATTTATATAATGTTCAGTTCGTATTAAAATACATGAAACGATTAATAAAACAAGATAAGTAGGAATCGCGTCGTTAGAAGATTTACCAAGTAGCGTGCCGAAGGGTTGACCGTGTCCGGCTGAGTTGACCAGCAGTTGACCGGGCAACAATTTTGACCCGAAGTTTAACCGTTTGACCAGATTTGACCCGACTCCAAAGCTGGCCTGAGTTCACCCACAACAACCAAAACTGAAACAACTCGAACTGAGGCTCGAATTGGTCTGAAACTCGTAACTGAACTGATGTGTATCTCGAGCAGAACTCGCTGACTGCTAGACTCGAGCTGAGACGCAACATGACAGGACCGAACCCGCACCACCTCTGTGGCGAAGTTGAGCCGCATAACTAAACCAAACCGAGACCGAGGTGTGTTGATGGTAGTTGACCTGAGTCAAAACTGATTTTGACTGCACCAAGATTCGAAGTGAATGAACCTGAAGTATGTACAACCTCCACCACTTACCGGAACCCGGCTTCGAGCTCCGACGGCCGTCGTTATTGCCGGCAAGGGAGCGCCGACCCTTCCCTCTCCGCCGATGCGTTCTCTCTCCCACCACAGTGTCGCAGACTGTGGTGGTTCTGCGTTCATATCGGGTGCCGCCACCAAGTGGTGGTGGTCGGCCGCTCATGTATCAGAAACAGAGCGAAGGGTTGAATGTGGTGAGGGAGGGTTGGTTGTGCGTGAAGGTTAGGAGAGAGGTGGTTGAGCGGTGGCGTGCCGGAAAGACGACTTACGCTGGAGGCCCCCGGAACCGGCTCCGGTCGCCGGCGATGAGAGGGAAAGGGAGAGTAGGTGTGTGTGCGGCGGGTTATCTGTGTTTAGTGTGTGTAAGGGTGTGTGTTTTATATAGTTTAGGGTTTAAGTTAGGTTTAGGGTGTGATTGGGCCCAAGGCCCGTTAGTCTGGTTCTTGCGTTTTAGGGTGGCCCGTCTATATTTTGTAAAAACCCGTTTTCACACTTGAACTTCACAAAATATCGCGTAAAAGCGTATAATATATATATATATATATTATATTAATGATACGTCAAAGCCATCTCTGTGGGAGGCTGCTACCCATAAGGCCATACCCGGCATGGGAAAGAAAAGCGGGGTCGCTATTACATATGTATACATTCGATTTAACGCCTCGATTTAAAATACTTATATAAATTTTTCTAAAATATAGATACTGAAATACGAGGCGTTACAGTCTCCCCTACTTTAGAAAATTTCGTCCTGAATTTTATTTTAAGAGGAAGGCTTTAGAAAGGTTGGCATTCTATTTGGTCTCGAGCGATCAAAGTTTGTATTCAATATGGTAGAGAAACACTAATTTCTTATAGCACGTTTTCACGAAGGTTTGGTAATATAGTAGGGACACTTATATATAGGAAGTACCAGCGGCGTATCCACCATGTTCATACCATATTAGGTTCGTATCGCTAATCGATGCCATGTTACGTTCAATGTCGTAGTCAGGGTTTATTAGCGTATTACGAGTAAGACTTATAGCGTATATGGAGTCTCAAGTAGATAAGTATAATTGTATTTAAGTATGAAAATGTATAGGCTATGAGTATGTGTATATGTGTGTGTATATGCACATTCTTATACAATACACATGATATATTTTAGTTAACCAAGATTAACGGATTACTGGCATGTGAATAAACAGGTCAAACCATCGTGTACCGCAATGTAGACTACCCATCATCGTTAAAACGAAGAGGGTGTAAAATAGTTTACTTAACATGACCTCAAGAATACGGGCGGGCGTCACTTTCTATAGCGCTACACAAGCGCCATACATGTTAAGGTGTGGCTTGATCAAAGTTAATGATGAGTCTACCACATAAACATGTGAATAAACAAGTCAAACCGTCGTGTACGCAATGTTGACTAGTCAATATTGTTGAAACATAGTGTAAAATAGTTTACTTAACATGACCTCAAGAATACGGGTGGGCGCTACTCCTATAGCACTACACAAGCGCTATACATGTTAAGATGTGGTTTTATAACGAGTTTATCACATCAGAATGTTCCAGTAGTCCCAAATTAAGTATAATGTTTAGTATGCACCTATAGAATCATTGTGTAATAGATTTTGTATAAATGAGAAGTTTGTTGTGCTTAATACGATTTTAGTATAATGTGACATTGGAATAAAATGAAAGAATAATAATTATACTGCATAAAATTTAAGATAGTGTAAAAGAGAGACTTGATATAATACTGGAGTGTTTCGGGTTTTAGAAACTTCGACTATTCCAAAGTAAATCATAGGTCCTTTCGAATTAGGGAGACATGATTTGGCCGAATAGGTATAATACTCTCGTCGCCAAGCGATTAACGGTATTTTACCCTTCCACGTTCCGGGTTCGAGCTTTGCTTGTGACCGATAGTTCTGATTAAAAAATTCGTGTTTTTTTTAAAAAGGAGTGTGTGCTTTCGGCAACCAGTTAATAAAAGTATTATATCTCCCAACAATTACGGGTTAGACACCCAGCCCAGTTGGTAGGGCTGGGTGCAAATGAATACAAGGTCACGAGTTCGATGCTGCGGGTAGACAGCGGTCCGATGATTTTTAAATCTTTTTAAAATAAATGATTTCTGAAAATAACCTAACTAATATATAAATATAATTAAATTAGAGATTATTTCGTGTTAGACACGTAGCTCAGTTGGAAGAGTTGCGTGCACGTATACGGGAGGTCACGAGTTCGAACCTCACACGCTGCCTACAATTAAACCGGTTGAACCGGCCGTTGACCAGTCAACCCTAGGAAAAAGGGTAAATTTTTTAATTAAAAATCCTTTTTATTTTCTTTGAAAATTAGTTAAAAATACCTCAAAATAAGGTTTTAAAGCCTAAAAATTTGCATTAAATTCACAAAAATAAATCTAAAAATCTCATTAAGAGCACTAATTAAGAATATTAATTTCAAATGAAATTTATTTATTTATCGAATTATTACGTTATCATTTAGGTTAGTTTTCCCTTGTCGGTTGAATCATAAATTTGTGCGCATTCATCATTATCAAGGAACGCACCCACTGTGAGTGAATTCTTACAAATTCCCCTTTTTATTCATGTTTTGGGGTGTATCATGTGTCGCTTTAATTATTTCGTTTATTCAAACTTGTGCTATTACCATTATATGATCTAAACTTGTGATGTAAATATTGTTTGTTGTGATGTGTGTTTACATTTTGTCAAGTTGCGTGCAAATCATTCATTAGGCCCATCAGTTCCTCGTTGGAGACGAGTTGAACATCGCGTGCCTCATTAGATCGGCTCCGTTTGATTGAGCCTTGATCTCATTGTTCATCATTTGGTGTGTGCGTGTGCATTATTTGATGTTATGTGTTTTGTGATTAAATTTACATTTATGTTTACTCATATGTGGTTATGCACCTTTTTATAACCAATAAAATAAATTCGTTCAAATGTTTTCATAAAATTCACTCGCCAACTTTTGTTGACCCAAAAACCCTATTTTTACACATGATACAGGTGGACAGGTTGAAGCAAGGAACACATAGGAAATTGCCTTAGAAGAAAAATAATGAAGTCATAAAGAAATGTACTTGAACATGTTGTACTCATATGTTTATTGTAATTTCTTCTTTAAAAAGAAATAATAAATATGAAACTTTATCGTAAATGTCATGAGCTTTGATGAAAACCCAATCATGCCCCGACTACCATTTCCGTTGCGGGTCAGGGTGTGACACGTAACATATAGCATGTTTGTACAAGATGAATCTAGCAAATATAACTAACATAAGTGTAGCAATTAGCATATATGTATAAGATGAACTAGCGCATTTAACTAACGTAACTCATCCGAAATACGTTTGATTTAGTATAATGTGGAATTTGTTAATTGATACATGTTGCACCCCAAAACATGTTAAAGTGTAAAAAGGGGTCGAGTATGCTCACAGTTTCGCAAGGCATTCCTTGGTATTCTCGTGAGGAGTTGAAGAGTGTGATAGCGCAACGAGGTCCTCGTACATGGGTAAACGAAAGTACAAAAGTGTTATTAAATAAATATTATAACTTCATTTGAATCACGTGACGTTTTCATTAGTGTCTCGACGATAAAGTAGATGTATATACATATATATTCATTTATATTTCTAACGAAAATCGGGCAGAGTTTCCTCCGTTGTTGGACGATCCCAACAGTCGAAATGTCAATTAAATGTTTTCCAAATTCAAAAATCAACGAGACAATATAAACATATATATTTTTCTATGAGCGATTACAATTTATATAATGTTCGGTTCGTATTAAAATACATGAAACGATTAATAAAATAAGATAAGTAGGAATCGCGTCGTTAGAAGATTTACCAAGTAGCGTGCCGAAGGGTTGACCGTGTCCGGCTGAGTTGACCAGCAGTTGACCAAGTTAACCGGGCAACAATTTTGACCCGAAGTTTAACCGGTTGACCAGATTTGACCCGACTCCAAAGCTGGCATGAGTTCACCCGCAACAACCAAAACTGAAACAACTCGAACTGAGGCTCGAATTGGTCTGAAACTCGCAATTGAACCGATATGTATCTCGAGCAGAACTCGTTGACTGCTAGACTCGAGCCGAGACGCAACATGACAGGACCGAACCCGCACCACCTCTGTGGCGAAGTTGAGCCGCATAACTAAACCAAACCGAGACCGAGGTGTGTTAACGGTAGTTGACCTGAGTCGAAACTGATTTTGACTGCACCAAGATTCGAAGTGAATGGACCTGAAGTAAGTACAACCACCACCACTTACCGGAACCCGGATTCGAGCTCCGACGACCGTCGTTATCGCCGGCAAAGGAGCGTCGGCCCTTCCCTCTCCGCCGATGCGTTCTCTTTCCCCACCACAGTGTCACCGACTGTGGTGGTTCTGCGTTCATATCGGGTGCCGCCACCAAGTGGTGGTGGTGGTGGTGGTCGGCCGGTCATGTATCAAAAAGAGAGCGAAGGGTTGAGTGTGGTGAGGGAGGGTTGGTTGCGCGTGAAGGGTAGGAAAGAGGTGGTTGAGCGGTGGCGTGCCTGAAAGATGACCGACGCCGGAGGCCCCCGGAACCGGCTTCGGTCGCCGGCGATGAGAGGGAAAGGGAGAGCAGGTGTGTGTGTGGCGGGTTATCTGTGTTTAGTGTGTGTAAGGGTGTGTGTTTTATATAGTTTAGGGTTTAAGTTAGGTTTAGGGTGTGAGTTGGGCCCAAGGCCCGTTAGTCTGGTTCTTGCGTTTTAGGGTGGCCCGTCTATATTTTGTAAAAAACCCGTTTTCGCACTCGAACTTCACAGAATATCGCGTATAATATATATATATATATATATATATATATATATATATAATATTAATGATACGTCAAATAGGGTCGCTATTACATATGTATACATTCGATTTAACGCCACGATTTAAAATACTTATATAAATTTTTGTAAAATATAGATACTGAAATACGAGGCGTTACAAATACAGACGGATTGTATTAAAGATCCACTGGCGGATCGTAATAAAATGTGTACAAAAATGATAACAGACTTTAAGGCACAGCTAAGGGTCGAAAATCCTCTATGTTGTCGCCTATGCAGCTTCCGGCCTATTACATGTTGTACATGTAACTTAATCTTTTGAAAATACGTAAGTTTTCACTGGTAAACACAATCAACCGACACATTTTGAAAATCATTCCAAAAATGGTTTTAAGTGCACCTTGCACATTTTATAAATAACTTGGGGCAGTACAAAATGACATTGCATACAGTTTTATAACCCTGTCAATACATATAGGGTCCAGTACAGAAACTGAGACATGATCGAATGACACACCACTTCTGAACTTTCACACAGAAAGCCGATAATAATAATAATATGCAATTGACCGGTGTATGCCTACATCCCATGCTTTGGCCACTAGCATTTTGGTGAGCCTAAGGATATCCGAGACATGGTCAAGCCTACCCCCAATGTTTAAGTTATCAGGCAATACAGATTAAAACGAGTTATGAGATTTAGTTATAATCACAAGTGGACAATACATGATCTCATACCCGACCAAGCGGTAATAATTTACCGTATCCCAAGCCCGTATATGGAAAATAGGTTAAAAGTATTTACCTGAGCTAAATCTTCAAGAAAATAACAACTCAGCCGCAAATCAAATGATAAGTACAAGCACAATCAACCGGAAGGCGTTCAGTCTGGAATGATGGTATTATTAACCAATTAGAATGCTAACGGGTCCTTAGTTAAGTCGTAGACTTGAAACGGTTAGTCTTACGTTTAATAAATATGGCACGATACGCTAGATTAAACGGTGACCGGAATTAATGTTAATTAGACCCGACAAGTACTAATACTTGCATAATATGGGTAAACACATAACATTCTGGATTTTAATATAAAAGTGATAAGGTTAAACCCGCTTCGGTTAGTCATTTATAAGCATCATTAATGACTTTAAATAAAAATGGAGCTTATGATCAGAATGTTGACATCAAAATAGCTTATTTAAGTTAACAAATCAGTATATAAATCATTTGTATGCTTATTGGTGATTAACACCTTAGTTTATGACAAAAGGGCATTTTAGGCATATTTAACGGATACTTGCATAATGACTTGGAGTACTATATGACCATATAGTATGAATTCAGAGAGTTATACTATAATATAAAATGGCCATAATGCAACTTATAATCAGATTCTAAAGTTGCTAAATCGGATCAGAACTGAAAGTCAAAGCAGAAGTCAAACTTCGTGGCTTTTGGTTGCGAACCGACCCTAGACCTGGACTTGACGGGCCGAACATTGTAACATCCGTCAAAAACGGATTTACCAAACCCGCTCCGCTTAGTAACCGAACAGTCAGTCAAAATTTTCGTTTCGAATTAAATGTCCAAAACATTTTTAAACGATCCGTAATCAATTATTATACGTGAATATATATTTAGTTTTTGAAAAACCGTCAAAAATCGCAAAATAAAAATAAATTACATCTGCCGGGTTTCGAACCCGGGTCTGTACCGAGTCACTCAGTGACTTATCTTCACACACACAAACCACTGCGCCACTTGTTCCGTTTGTGATATAATAGAATCAATTAATTCATAAAGTGTCTTTGCGAATTCAAAACCGGCGCCCAACGATTCAGTCGTCGGAATCCCGGATTATTCGCGAAGTCTTAACACCAATTTACGTTATAACGTAAATCTTTAATCACATATCGGTTATAACCGATGTTTGAAGTCCGCGACCAAAATCAAAACCGCCGGAAAAATTTAAATAACGAACACAGTCAAAAATCAGACCAAATACATTTCGATTATTCCCTATAAATTCAACCACAATCGTCTGCAAACCTTTTCGCTAAAAATCACATCTTTTCACGGCGTAATTTCTCTCGCCGGAATTTCCCTGTTCGTCGCCGGAAAACCGGTTTCCCCATTGCCGAGCTTTTCTGAACCTCTGAAGCCTATACCGGTGATACCCTTACCTTTTCCAAACTTTTCGGAGACTAGCTGCTACAAGGAACACGTCGCCGGAGGTGAATTCTGTCGCCGGAGTTTCTGCCGGAAAACAGAGGAAACGAGTCGGTATACCTCGCGCTTATTTTCCTTTCTTTTTACTTCTATATTACCTGTAATTAACCTAAAACGCTAATGAAACTTGATCAAAAGCTCGAACCAGTCAGACCCGATTTCTGGTTATTCTTTCAGTGAAGAAGATGAAGACTTGTTATCATATAAGTTTAATTAAAATCATGAAATAAATCGGGTTAGACACACAGTCCAGCGGTGGACTGTGTGCACATATAAAACGCAAAAGGTCTCAAGTTCGAATCCCGTCTCACACACGCTACCTTAATAAAAATCCATTTTTTTTTGTTACTGAACCGGAGTCACATTAGTTATATGTTAAGTATATTAATAACCGGAATAATAACCAAGTTAGACACACAGTCCAGCGGTGGACTGTGTGTTTGTTTATATCGCTGGTCACGAGTTCGAGTCCGGTCATCAGCACCGACTCGGACAATTATCTATTTTTTTTAAAGAAGGCAGAAAAAGGAAACAACTAAATTGTCTTTAAGTATAATAAAAATCAAGTTATATAACATGTTGAACACACAGTCCAGCGGTGGACTGTGTGTTATATTAACCCACAGGTCCCGGGTTCGAGACCTGTGGAGCGCACCGCCGAGCCGCTTAAATTGTTTTTAAAATAAAAATGATTTTCTGTTAATGTTAATTAATGTATATATGTAATTAAAATCGGATATATAACGGGTTAGACACGTAGCTCAGTTGGTAGAGCTGCGTGCACGCGTACGAGAGGTCTCGGGTTCGAGCCTCACTCAGCGCACAACAATATGCCTCAAAACCGGTCAACGACCAGTCAAAGTCAACTGGTCAATGTTACTGTAGCAGAAAAAAATAAAATATTTTTATTATTTTTATTTAATTATTTTAAGTAAAAATCAATTATAAATACTTAAAAATAACATTTTTAAGATTTGAAAATAGCCTCAAACTCACAAAAATACACCCAACAATCCTACTAAAATAGTTTAATAAAATCCGTTTACTCACCAAACCATAATGCGATTTATCTAGGTTAAATCTCACTCGTGGTTAAAACCATTTCGCGTGCATTCATCATCATCAACCGAACGCACCCACTGTGAGTGAATCTTACAATTTCCCCTTTTAAATTACACGTTTTGGGGTGTGTCATGTGTTTTGAATTAATTAATTTATTTATTTAAACTTGTGCCATACCACATCATGACTTAAACTTAGATTGATTTATCGTTGTGATTTATTTATATACCGTTTGTCAAATTACATGAAACTCATACACTAAGCCCATCAGTTCCTCGTGGGAATCGAGTAGAACATCGCGTGCTTCAATTCAAATTCATTATTATTCATGTGTGCATCATTGAGTTTATATTGTTTGTGGTTGTGTTATTCATATAATCATGTTTATGCAATTCATTCATCAGGCCCCTCAGCTCCTCGTGAGAGACGAGTTGAGCATCGCGTGCCTTTAATTGTTCCATTATTATTCATGAGTGTTTCATTTAACATATTATGATTGTTGATCAAGTACATCTAATTTTATTCATGTTTGGTTGTGCACATATTTCATAATCAATTTAAATAAATTGTTCAAATGTTTTCCATAGGATTCACTCGCCAACATTATGTTGATCCAAAAAACCTTTTTACACATGATACAGGTGAACAGGTTGAAGCAAGGATAGCATAGGATGTGCCTTAGAAGAGAACAAAGGAGTTAGATTGTTAGTTAGATCATGTTGTAGCAATCATTGTAAACTTTCATTTAATTTGTATTAATGAATATGAAACATTTAATAAATGTCATGAGCTTTGATGATAACCCAATCATGCCCCGATCACCTTATCCGCTGCGGGTCGGGGTGTGACAGATTGGTATCAGAGCCATGACTATAGGGATATAGGATAGGTTATTAGACCCTTAGAGCCTATACTATAGTCTGCCTAAAATTTTAAATTGATTAAGTGGTTACATACAAACTTGTGATATTTATTTGTTTCATATTTGTTACATTTCAGTCAAACATACATGCTCATATACATATTCATTATACATATATACATATTCATTATACATATATCGATGTTCATGTGTTCAATTTATTTTCATATTATCATTATCCAAAGATTTTATGCAATTTTCAATTCTCATCAAAGTAAGTTCTGCGACGGGCATGTAGTAACTGGAAGGGTACAAGTACCGGTAGTCGGAACGTCCTGTCTAGGCTGGCATTCGTATAAATCCAATATAACGGACCAGTTTGCCTACCTGGGGACCAACGATGAGAGTACGAAGGACCTATTAGGCCAAAGCATGCCACACCAAACGTCGTTCGAACTAACCCTACTTTGAGGTGTCACCGTGTCTACACCTGGACACATTCCGAACATCACACGTTGTATACATATTTCTCGATTTTCACCGGGTTTTGTGTACGCAACCAGGCAGAAACCGTGCGAACCATATGAAAAACCGGTAATTCATGGGGGCCCACATGATTACATAAGGTAAAGTATGGCGGCATGACGGGCCTAACAGCGAGCAAAGCCCAAGACATCCTATGGATGTAGTATTTTTGGTATAATTATTTTATGAATGTTCATTCTTGAATGCGACCCATGATCTCAAAAGCATCCAACTCATACCCTTGTCATGTATTCATTGTAGATGTCTTCTAACCTCGCCCGTAGGAAGATGAGAGCAGGAAAAGCCCGCGAACGCATGGCTACCTTAATCGCTCAACAAATGGCTGCCGTAATACCCAACATTGTAATCCAAGTTCAACAAGCACTTACCAATAATCCTGTCAATCAAGTAAACCAAAACATTTTCAACTCTTCCCCAAACACCACTAAATGCACCTACAAGCATTTCAAATCATGCGACCCTCCGAAATATAAAGGGACTGAAGGTGTCACCGCACTCCTCCATTGGTTTGAAGAAATGGAGAATACTTTTCTGAATTGCGATTGCCCTGATGATCGCAAAGTGCGATATGCTACCGGTCGACTATATGGGATAGCACTTACTTGGTGGAACACAGAGAAGGCCAAACGAGGTGTGGAAGATGCTATGTCCTTAACTTGGAACGAATTGAAGGAAATCATGACCAGACGATTTTGCCCAAGGAGCGAAATCAAGAAGCTAGAAGATGAATTTTACTCATTGAAGCAAGTGGAAGGAGACCACACCACCTACAACAAAAGGTTCCTCGAATTACATCAAATGGTTCCCAACATGTTTACTCCCCTCTACCGTTTGATCGAGCACTACATTCGTGGACTTCCGTCAAAGATTCAAGACCCCGTGATAAGTACCAAGCCTGCAACTTTGGAAGCAGCAATGGAGCTAGCAATAGAGCTCACCGAGAACCGAATCCGAAACAAAGACTTCGAGGAAGAGAAGAAGAAGGATAAAGAATCAACTGAAACCACCGAATCCCCTTCTCAACCCGAATCCCCTTCTCAACCCGAATCCCCTTCTCAACCCAACCCTAAGAGAAAAAGAGTCGGGCGACTTTTCGCTGCTACCCAACGAAATCAACCCGTTTTTCACGCTATACCCATCCGAGCTGTCCCAATCACCCAAGTGGCACCCAATTCAGCTTACCCAAATAAGAAACCATATCTTGGACCTCACCCTCAATGCAACCACTGTTTTTATCATCATTCTCTTACTTTACCTTGCCGGCTATGTACAACTTGTGGACGTTATGGTCATTTGAGCAATGTTTGTCGCACCTTTCAAGACCAAACCTTTTCCCCTACTCAAAACATGGCCCAAACCTATCACCAACCCCAACACCCCATGTTCCCATATGCTCGAGCTTGCTTCAATTGTGGTGACCCTACCCACTTTAGAAACACATGCCCTCAATTGGTAAACGTTATCAACACTCAAGCCCAATCAAACCCAGTTAACCAAGTAAACCAAGAAAAACCCAACCACTATGCCACCAGCAAGAGGAAGAGTCTTCAATATCAACGCCAACCCTGTCGAAGATAATGACGGCCCAAACGAAGATACTCAGCTAGTTCTTTTCGCCGAAGATCCAGATTCAACTCCTATTGTTTAGTCTTATGTTTTCTTTATCACATGTGTAGACTGTTAGAGTAATTATGGTATATTATATATTATATATTGTTTTCAGTATACGATTTTGCCGAGGCCGTGGCTCCCCATCCATCGAGGTTGAGTTGGATCCCCATTTTATTATGTGGTTGATCTTGGCGTGCCCGCACGATCGGCTCCGTTTGTTGAGCCTTGATCGGTTACGTAATATTACATTTCAATACATGCAATATGCTCGGCTCCGTTTGATTGAGCCTTGAGTACACAGATTTATTTACATTTCCAGTTCATGCAATACGCTCGGCTCCGTTTGATTGAGCCTTGAGCACACATACAATTTCATTATCAGTATCTTGTGGTTGTGGTGTTTGTAGTAGAGTCGCATCGAACTAACCATAACTTGCGGATAAAGTCAAATAATCGGAGGCATTATCAGGCGGTTATGAGAGGTTCCATGCATAGGCTGTTTGTGTGGTTAAGTTATTCATATACAGTACATGCAATATGTTCGGCTCCGTTTGATTGAGCCTTGAGCACACAATTTCAATTTCAGTACATTCAATATGTTCGGCTCCGTTTGATTGAGCCTTGAGCACACAATTTCATTTTCAGTACATGCAATACGATCGGCTCCGTTCGATTGAGCCTTGATCGCACCGATATGTTTCATTTCAGTAATTTATGTTTGTTGTATTGATTGTAGAGTTATAGGACTAATCATAATTCACTGTTAAAACTAATGAAAATTTGGCAAGAATATGGTGGATACGCCGCTGGTACTTCCTATATATAAGTATTCTTGTCAAAGGATCAGAGGCATTAACGGATGGTTATGAGAAGTTCTATGTAGGATTTATTAGTTTCTTGGTAACCAATCATAACTTGTGGATAAAACTAATGAAAATTTGGCAAGAATATGGTGGATACGCCGCTGGTACTTCCTATATATAAGTATTCTTGCCAAAGGATCAGAGGCATTATCAGGCGGTTATGAGAAGTTCCAGGTAGGATTTATTATTTGCCTTGGTTGGAATTTGTGATACATTTATATCATCATGTTATTTAAAGAGATTGGATTGTGTTCCATTTCTACATAAATTAACCTCTCCATCATAACAAACGAGAGAGGAACTTCCATCATTCAAACATATATGGATTCAAATATTTGCTGTTGTGTTTATTCATGTTCAAATATTCGCTGATGTGTCTATTCATGTTCGAATATTGGCTATTGTGTTTATTCATTCGCTGATGTGTCTATTCATGTTCGAATTTTTGCTGTTGTGTTTATTCATGTTCAAATACTTGCTGTTGTGTTTATTCATGTTCAAATATTTGCTGATGTGTTCATTCATGTTCGAATATTTGCTGTTATGTTTATTCATGTTCAAATATTTGCTGATGTGTTCATTCATGTTTGGATATCAGCTGTTGTGTTTTTATTTATGTTCCATGTAGATTGTAGTGTTAGAAGTTTTGCCTTAGGATATAACCATATTTTTCCCAAACGTATCTAAACTCTTATGCATGATATCATTTTTTAGAGAATCATTCCTCTTTATCAATATTCATACAGTAGGCAACAAAAAGCGATTCCTGAATAGGGTACTTAACCTTTACAAGGAACGTTACCGCCTCGAACAAAAAAAAAAAACTTAAACCCTCATTTTTGCTAAAGCATACAACTGTCAAACAAAACATCATCATTCTTATAGTCAAAATATATCATTATTTAAATTTCGGGACGAAATTTCTAAAAAGCAGGGGATACTGTAACATCCGTCAAAAACGGATTTACCAAACCCGCTCCGCTTAGTAACCGAACAGTCAGTCAAAATTTTCGTTTCGAATTAAATGTCCAAAACATTTTTAAACGATCCGTAATCAATTATTATACGTGAATATATATTTAGTTTTTGAAAAACCGTCAAAAATCGCAAAATAAAAATAAATTACATCTGCCGGGTTTCGAACCCGGGTCTGTACCGAGTCACTCAGTGACTTATCTTCACACACACAAACCACTGCGCCACTTGTTCCGTTTGTGATATAATAGAATCAATTAATTCATAAAGTGTCTTTGCGAATTCAAAACCGGCGCCCAACGATTCAGTCGTCGGAATCCCGGATTATTCGCGAAGTCTTAACACCAATTTACGTTATAACGTAAATCTTTAATCACATATCGGTTATAACCGATGTTTGAAGTCCGCGACCAAAATCAAAACCGCCGGAAAAATTTAAATAACGAACACAGTCAAAAATCAGACCAAATACATTTCGATTATTCCCTATAAATTCAACCACAATCGTCTGCAAACCTTTTCGCTAAAAATCACATCTTTTCACGGCGTAATTTCTCTCGCCGGAATTTCCCTGTTCGTCGCCGGAAAACCGGTTTCCCCATTGCCGAGCTTTTCTGAACCTCTGAAGCCTATACCGGTGATACCCTTACCTTTTCCAAACTTTTCGGAGACTAGCTGCTACAAGGAACACGTCGCCGGAGGTGAATTCTGTCGCCGGAGTTTCTGCCGGAAAACAGAGGAAACGAGTCGGTATACCTCGCGCTTATTTTCCTTTCTTTTTACTTCTATATTACCTGTAATTAACCTAAAACGCTAATGAAACTTGATCAAAAGCTCGAACCAGTCAGACCCGATTTCTGGTTATTCTTTCAGTGAAGAAGATGAAGACTTGTTATCATATAAGTTTAATTAAAATCATGAAATAAATCGGGTTAGACACACAGTCCAGCGGTGGACTGTGTGCACATATAAAACGCAAAAGGTCTCAAGTTCGAATCCCGTCTCACACACGCTACCTTAATAAAAATCCATTTTTTTTTGTTACTGAACCGGAGTCACATTAGTTATATGTTAAGTATATTAATAACCGGAATAATAACCAAGTTAGACACACAGTCCAGCGGTGGACTGTGTGTTTGTTTATATCGCTGGTCACGAGTTCGAGTCCGGTCATCAGCACCGACTCGGACAATTATCTATTTTTTTTAAAGAAGGCAGAAAAAGGAAACAACTAAATTGTCTTTAAGTATAATAAAAATCAAGTTATATAACATGTTGAACACACAGTCCAGCGGTGGACTGTGTGTTATATTAACCCACAGGTCCCGGGTTCGAGACCTGTGGAGCGCACCGCCGAGCCGCTTAAATTGTTTTTAAAATAAAAATGATTTTCTGTTAATGTTAATTAATGTATATATGTAATTAAAATCGGATATATAACGGGTTAGACACGTAGCTCAGTTGGTAGAGCTGCGTGCACGCGTACGAGAGGTCTCGGGTTCGAGCCTCACTCAGCGCACAACAATATGCCTCAAAACCGGTCAACGACCAGTCAAAGTCAACTGGTCAATGTTACTGTAGCAGAAAAAAATAAAATATTTTTATTATTTTTATTTAATTATTTTAAGTAAAAATCAATTATAAATACTTAAAAATAACATTTTTAAGATTTGAAAATAGCCTCAAACTCACAAAAATACACCCAACAATCCTACTAAAATAGTTTAATAAAATCCGTTTACTCACCAAACCATAATGCGATTTATCTAGGTTAAATCTCACTCGTGGTTAAAACCATTTCGCGTGCATTCATCATCATCAACCGAACGCACCCACTGTGAGTGAATCTTACAATTTCCCCTTTTAAATTACACGTTTTGGGGTGTGTCATGTGTTTTGAATTAATTAATTTATTTATTTAAACTTGTGCCATACCACATCATGACTTAAACTTAGATTGATTTATCGTTGTGATTTATTTATATACCGTTTGTCAAATTACATGAAACTCATACACTAAGCCCATCAGTTCCTCGTGGGAATCGAGTAGAACATCGCGTGCTTCAATTCAAATTCATTATTATTCATGTGTGCATCATTGAGTTTATATTGTTTGTGGTTGTGTTATTCATATAATCATGTTTATGCAATTCATTCATCAGGCCCCTCAGCTCCTCGTGAGAGACGAGTTGAGCATCGCGTGCCTTTAATTGTTCCATTATTATTCATGAGTGTTTCATTTAACATATTATGATTGTTGATCAAGTACATCTAATTTTATTCATGTTTGGTTGTGCACATATTTCATAATCAATTTAAATAAATTGTTCAAATGTTTTCCATAGGATTCACTCGCCAACATTATGTTGATCCAAAAAACCTTTTTACACATGATACAGGTGAACAGGTTGAAGCAAGGATAGCATAGGATGTGCCTTAGAAGAGAACAAAGGAGTTAGATTGTTAGTTAGATCATGTTGTAGCAATCATTGTAAACTTTCATTTAATTTGTATTAATGAATATGAAACATTTAATAAATGTCATGAGCTTTGATGATAACCCAATCATGCCCCGATCACCTTATCCGCTGCGGGTCGGGGTGTGACAGATTGGTATCAGAGCCATGACTATAGGGATATAGGATAGGTTATTAGACCCTTAGAGCCTATACTATAGTCTGCCTAAAATTTTAAATTGATTAAGTGGTTACATACAAACTTGTGATATTTATTTGTTTCATATTTGTTACATTTCAGTCAAACATACATGCTCATATACATATTCATTATACATATATACATATTCATTATACATATATCGATGTTCATGTGTTCAATTTATTTTCATATTATCATTATCCAAAGATTTTATGCAATTTTCAATTCTCATCAAAGTAAGTTCTGCGACGGGCATGTAGTAACTGGAAGGGTACAAGTACCGGTAGTCGGAACGTCCTGTCTAGGCTGGCATTCGTATAAATCCAATATAACGGACCAGTTTGCCTACCTGGGGACCAACGATGAGAGTACGAAGGACCTATTAGGCCAAAGCATGCCACACCAAACGTCGTTCGAACTAACCCTACTTTGAGGTGTCACCGTGTCTACACCTGGACACATTCCGAACATCACACGTTGTATACATATTTCTCGATTTTCACTGGGTTTTGTGTACGCAACCAGGCAGAAACCGTGCGAACCATATGAAAAACCGGTAATTCATGGGGGCCCACATGATTACATAAGGTAAAGTATGGCGGCATGACGGGCCTAACAGCGAGCAAAGCCCAAGACATCCTATGGATGTAGTATTTTTGGTATAATTATTTTATGAATGTTCATTCTTGAATGCGACCCATGATCTCAAAAGCATCCAACTCATACCCTTGTCATGTATTCATTGTAGATGTCTTCTAACCTCGCCCGTAGGAAGATGAGAGCAGGAAAAGCCCGCGAACGCATGGCTACCTTAATCGCTCAACAAATGGCTGCCGTAATACCCAACATTGTAATCCAAGTTCAACAAGCACTTACCAATAATCCTGTCAATCAAGTAAACCAAAACATTTTCAACTCTTCCCCAAACACCACTAAATGCACCTACAAGCATTTCAAATCATGCGACCCTCCGAAATATAAAGGGACTGAAGGTGTCACCGCACTCCTCCATTGGTTTGAAGAAATGGAGAATACTTTTCTGAATTGCGATTGCCCTGATGATCGCAAAGTGCGATATGCTACCGGTCGACTATATGGGATAGCACTTACTTGGTGGAACACAGAGAAGGCCAAACGAGGTGTGGAAGATGCTATGTCCTTAACTTGGAACGAATTGAAGGAAATCATGACCAGACGATTTTGCCCAAGGAGCGAAATCAAGAAGCTAGAAGATGAATTTTACTAATTGAAGCAAGTGGAAGGAGACCACACCACCTACAACAAAAGGTTCCTCGAATTACATCAAATGGTTCCCAACATGTTTACTCCCCTCTACCGTTTGATCGAGCACTACATTCGTGGACTTCCGTCAAAGATTCAAGACCCCGTGATAAGTACCAAGCCTGCAACTTTGGAAGCAGCAATGGAGCTAGCAATAGAGCTCACCGAGAACCGAATCCGAAACAAAGACTTCGAGGAAGAGAAGAAGAAGGATAAAGAATCAACTGAAACCACCGAATCCCCTTCTCAACCCGAATCCCCTTCTCAACCCAACCCTAAGAGAAAAAGAGTCGGGCGACTTTTCGCTGCTACCCAACGAAATCAACCCGTTTTTCACGCTATACCCATCCGAGCTGTCCCAATCACCCAAGTGGCACCCAATTCAGCTTACCCAAATAAGAAACCATATCTTGGACCTCACCCTCAATGCAACCACTGTTTTTATCATCATTCTCTTACTTTACCTTGCCGGCTATGTACAACTTGTGGACGTTATGGTCATTTGAGCAATGTTTGTCGCACCTTTCAAGACCAAACCTTTTCCCCTACTCAAAACATGGCCCAAACCTATCACCAACCCCAACACCCCATGTTCCCATATGCTCGAGCTTGCTTCAATTGTGGTGACCCTACCCACTTTAGAAACACATGCCCTCAATTGGTAAACGTTATCAACACTCAAGCCCAATCAAACCCAGTTAACCAAGTAAACCAAGAAAACCCAACCACTATGCCACCAGCAAGAGGAAGAGTCTTCAATATCAACGCCAACCCTGTCGAAGATAATGACGGCCCAAACGAAGATACTCAGCTAGTTCTTTTCGCCGAAGATCCAGATTCAACTCCTATTGTTTAGTCTTATGTTTTCTTTATCACATGTGTAGACTGTTAGAGTAATTATGGTATATTATATATTATATATTGTTTTCAGTATACGATTTTGCCGAGGCCGTGGCTCCCCATCCATCGAGGTTGAGTTGGATCCCCATTTTATTATGTGGTTGATCTTGGCGTGCCCGCACGATCGGCTCCGTTTGTTGAGCCTTGATCGGTTACGTAATATTACATTTCAATACATGCAATATGCTCGGCTCCGTTTGATTGAGCCTTGAGTACACAGATTTATTTACATTTCCAGTTCATGCAATACGCTCGGCTCCGTTTGATTGAGCCTTGAGCACACATACAATTTCATTATCAGTATCTTGTGGTTGTGGTGTTTGTAGTAGAGTCGCATCGAACTAACCATAACTTGCGGATAAAGTCAAATAATCGGAGGCATTATCAGGCGGTTATGAGAGGTTCCATGCATAGGCTGTTTGTGTGGTTAAGTTATTCATATACAGTACATGCAATATGTTCGGCTCCGTTTGATTGAGCCTTGAGCACACAATTTCAATTTCAGTACATTCAATATGTTCGGCTCCGTTTGATTGAGCCTTGAGCACACAATTTCATTTTCAGTACATGCAATACGATCGGCTCCGTTCGATTGAGCCTTGATCGCACCGATATGTTTCATTTCAGTAATTTATGTTTGTTGTATTGATTGTAGAGTTATAGGACTAATCATAATTCACTGTTAAAACTAATGAAAATTTGGCAAGAATATGGTGGATACGCCGCTGGTACTTCCTATATATAAGTATTCTTGTCAAAGGATCAGAGGCATTAACGGATGGTTATGAGAAGTTCTATGTAGGATTTATTAGTTTCTTGGTAACCAATCATAACTTGTGGATAAAACTAATGAAAATTTGGCAAGAATATGGTGGATACGCCGCTGGTACTTCCTATATATAAGTATTCTTGCCAAAGGATCAGAGGCATTATCAGGCGGTTATGAGAAGTTCCAGGTAGGATTTATTATTTGCCTTGGTTGGAATTTGTGATACATTTATATCATCATGTTATTTAAAGAGATTGGATTGTGTTCCATTTCTACATAAATTAACCTCTCCATCATAACAAACGAGAGAGGAACTTCCATCATTCAAACATATATGGATTCAAATATTTGCTGTTGTGTTTATTCATGTTCAAATATTCGCTGATGTGTCTATTCATGTTCGAATATTGGCTATTGTGTTTATTCATTCGCTGATGTGTCTATTCATGTTCGAATTTTTGCTGTTGTGTTTATTCATGTTCAAATACTTGCTGTTGTGTTTATTCATGTTCAAATACTTGCTGTTGTGTTTATTCATGTTCAAATATTTGCTGATGTGTTCATTCATGTTCGAATATTTGCTGTTATGTTTATTCATGTTCAAATATTTGCTGATGTGTTCATTCATGTTTGGATATCAGCTGTTGTGTTTTTATTTATGTTCCATGTAGATTGTAGTGTTAGAAGTTTTGCCTTAGGATATAACCATATTTTTCCCAAACGTATCTAAACTCTTATGCATGATATCATTTTTTAGAGAATCATTCCTCTTTATCAATATTCATACAGTAGGCAACAAAAAGCGATTCCTGAATAGGGTACTTAACCTTTACAAGGAACGTTACCGCCTCGAACAAAAAAAAAAAACTTAAACCCTCATTTTTGCTAAAGCATACAACTGTCAAACAAAACATCATCATTCTTATAGTCAAAATATATCATTATTTAAATTTCGGGACGAAATTTCTAAAAAGCAGGGGATACTGTAACATCCGTCAAAAACGGATTTACCAAACCCGCTCCGCTTAGTAACCGAACAGTCAGTCAAAATTTTCGTTTCGAATTAAATGTCCAAAACATTTTTAAACGATCCGTAATCAATTATTATACGTGAATATATATTTAGTTTTTGAAAAACCGTCAAAAATCGCAAAATAAAAATAAATTACATCTGCCGGGTTTCGAACCCGGGTCTGTACCGAGTCACTCAGTGACTTATCTTCACACACACAAACCACTGCGCCACTTGTTCCGTTTGTGATATAATAGAATCAATTAATTCATAAAGTGTCTTTGCGAATTCAAAACCGGCGCCCAACGATTCAGTCGTCGGAATCCCGGATTATTCGCGAAGTCTTAACACCAATTTACGTTATAACGTAAATCTTTAATCACATATCGGTTATAACCGATGTTTGAAGTCCGCGACCAAAATCAAAACCGCCGGAAAAATTTAAATAACGAACACAGTCAAAAATCAGACCAAATACATTTCGATTATTCCCTATAAATTCAACCACAATCGTCTGCAAACCTTTTCGCTAAAAATCACATCTTTTCACGGCGTAATTTCTCTCGCCGGAATTTCCCTGTTCGTCGCCGGAAAACCGGTTTCCCCATTGCCGAGCTTTTCTGAACCTCTGAAGCCTATACCGGTGATACCCTTACCTTTTCCAAACTTTTCGGAGACTAGCTGCTACAAGGAACACGTCGCCGGAGGTGAATTCTGTCGCCGGAGTTTCTGCCGGAAAACAGAGGAAACGAGTCGGTATACCTCGCGCTTATTTTCCTTTCTTTTTACTTCTATATTACCTGTAATTAACCTAAAACGCTAATGAAACTTGATCAAAAGCTCGAACCAGTCAGACCCGATTTCTGGTTATTCTTTCAGTGAAGAAGATGAAGACTTGTTATCATATAAGTTTAATTAAAATCATGAAATAAATCGGGTTAGACACACAGTCCAGCGGTGGACTGTGTGCACATATAAAACGCAAAAGGTCTCAAGTTCGAATCCCGTCTCACACACGCTACCTTAATAAAAATCCATTTTTTTTTGTTACTGAACCGGAGTCACATTAGTTATATGTTAAGTATATTAATAACCGGAATAATAACCAAGTTAGACACACAGTCCAGCGGTGGACTGTGTGTTTGTTTATATCGCTGGTCACGAGTTCGAGTCCGGTCATCAGCACCGACTCGGACAATTATCTATTTTTTTTAAAGAAGGCAGAAAAAGGAAACAACTAAATTGTCTTTAAGTATAATAAAAATCAAGTTATATAACATGTTGAACACACAGTCCAGCGGTGGACTGTGTGTTATATTAACCCACAGGTCCCGGGTTCGAGACCTGTGGAGCGCACCGCCGAGCCGCTTAAATTGTTTTTAAAATAAAAATGATTTTCTGTTAATGTTAATTAATGTATATATGTAATTAAAATCGGATATATAACGGGTTAGACACGTAGCTCAGTTGGTAGAGCTGCGTGCACGCGTACGAGAGGTCTCGGGTTCGAGCCTCACTCAGCGCACAACAATATGCCTCAAAACCGGTCAACGACCAGTCAAAGTCAACTGGTCAATGTTACTGTAGCAGAAAAAAATAAAATATTTTTATTATTTTTATTTAATTATTTTAAGTAAAAATCAATTATAAATACTTAAAAATAACATTTTTAAGATTTGAAAATAGCCTCAAACTCACAAAAATACACCCAACAATCCTACTAAAATAGTTTAATAAAATCCGTTTACTCACCAAACCATAATGCGATTTATCTAGGTTAAATCTCACTCGTGGTTAAAACCATTTCGCGTGCATTCATCATCATCAACCGAACGCACCCACTGTGAGTGAATCTTACAATTTCCCCTTTTAAATTACACGTTTTGGGGTGTGTCATGTGTTTTGAATTAATTAATTTATTTATTTAAACTTGTGCCATACCACATCATGACTTAAACTTAGATTGATTTATCGTTGTGATTTATTTATATACCGTTTGTCAAATTACATGAAACTCATACACTAAGCCCATCAGTTCCTCGTGGGAATCGAGTAGAACATCGCGTGCTTCAATTCAAATTCATTATTATTCATGTGTGCATCATTGAGTTTATATTGTTTGTGGTTGTGTTATTCATATAATCATGTTTATGCAATTCATTCATCAGGCCCCTCAGCTCCTCGTGAGAGACGAGTTGAGCATCGCGTGCCTTTAATTGTTCCATTATTATTCATGAGTGTTTCATTTAACATATTATGATTGTTGATCAAGTACATCTAATTTTATTCATGTTTGGTTGTGCACATATTTCATAATCAATTTAAATAAATTGTTCAAATGTTTTCCATAGGATTCACTCGCCAACATTATGTTGATCCAAAAAACCTTTTTACACATGATACAGGTGAACAGGTTGAAGCAAGGATAGCATAGGATGTGCCTTAGAAGAGAACAAAGGAGTTAGATTGTTAGTTAGATCATGTTGTAGCAATCATTGTAAACTTTCATTTAATTTGTATTAATGAATATGAAACATTTAATAAATGTCATGAGCTTTGATGATAACCCAATCATGCCCCGATCACCTTATCCGCTGCGGGTCGGGGTGTGACAAACATGATTATACATGTTCTAACTATTATTAAAAAGTTATTTATGTGTTAAAACATATTTTATAAAACCTACATTACTAGTTATTAATTATTTCAAAACTAACCATTGACTTTTCATGTATATAACTTTGACCCGTCAATTGGTCAAGCAAATATGGTAATTAGGAGTTGCCCTTTTAAGGGATTAACACCTACCTAGTTACGATCACATAGCCATGTTCGCATCAAACAATGGATGGACCGTAATGGTCTTAGCCGAAGGTCAAAGCATTTTTACGTAAACGCTTTGACTTTGGCTTAAAAGCCTACAAAACTAAAAGGAACAAGTTGGAACACTTACATGTGATCCAAATAAGACTAAAAAGCTTAGAGATTGCTCCCAAAGACTTCAGGAACTTCCTAAGTGAGCTAGAGAGGAGGAAGATGAGAGTGAGCAAGTATGTGAGGCTTTCATGACGCCCTTTTATACTTGAGGAATGCTCATGAGGGCTTGCCAGGTGTTGGAGGGTGTTCTAGGACGAGTACAAGTGTTTTTGGACGTGTCATGACCAGCCAAAGGGTATCAATACGCGACAATGTGGCTGAACATGAATCTGCCACATTTTCTGTTGCTGCTGGCAGTCCCTTACGGACCGTATGGCTTTAGCCTTGCGGTCCGTAAGGCTACTTGGAGCCCACATCTTTTTAAATGGTTGCGGTCCGTAACCGCCTTCCAGAAACAAACTTTTTGGCGTATTTCATGTATAGTCCCCCAACTTTAATCACTAGCACATAGTGATTAAAGTTTAGCGTATTGACGACTTTAGTCCCTCTCGTTTAAGCACATGGCACACGAGATTTAGCGGGACACGTGTCGGAACTTTATAGGACGTAAAAAATGAGGTGTTACATTGCATTGCGTAGGTGCATTTTAAGTATTAAGCGTTTAAGCGAGATAAACACGTTTTAGTTCCCAAGTTTTGTCGGTGTCGGGTTGGTGTGTAAGCGAGCGAGTAGTCTTGGGAACATCACGCGATTATCATAGTATAAGCGAAGGCATTGTAAGTGAAAGTGTCGTGAAGTGCGATGTATCGTGTCTAAATAAGCGTTGTAGTGCGAAAGTATGCGATGTAGCGTAGTAAGCGATATAGTTGACATTATGATCCGAATCTCTAGTGTTAGCCATAACGAGAGTAATGAGCGCGAAAGTACGGGTTGTTAGACCCCCCACCCACCAACAAAAACCTAATAAACCTAAACTGCCTCCCACACACACACACACTCTCCAAAAGCCTAACCACCCCCACCCACCCTACTCAAGCTAAATGCTAAAAATTAAACCATGAAGCTAAACCTCACAACTAAATTCTAAAAAAGTTTTTTTAGAGTTAATTATGCTGATTTCTTGGACTTCTGACGCCCGCCTCGACGGATGTTCTCGATCAGTTTGGATGGATCTGAGTGCTTCTTGGAATTAAATAGAGTAATTACACAAATGGTCCCTGTAATTAAAATTAGAGTAATGACATAAATAGTCCTTTTAAAATGGAAGGGTATTTTAGTCATTTTACTGAAATTTAACATAAAAATTAACTAAGTTTGGTGTTAGTACCCAAATGTGTTACAAAACTGGAACCAGGAAACCTGAACATCTTAAAAAAAGTTAGTACCCAAAGACGAAACTAGCTATAAACCAAAAGGTCCATATGTGTAATTAACTCTTTTTTATTAAAATCGCTAAATTTCATCTCTAAAAAAACCTATGACATATGCACATGCGCACAGCAGTAACTGTTGTTCATTTTTTGGTGACGAAATTTAGCGATTTTGATAAAAAAATATTTTGTGTGTTTTTGATTTTATAGGTGTTTTTGCTTGCGTTCACACTGGTTCTTGTGGTTCTGGCAATAAATGGTGGTTTCTAACGGATGCTTATCCTATAGACATACATATATACACACACACACATATATATATATATATATATATATATATATATATATATAGCATTCTAAAAGTATACTGTGCCAGTTTATGTCTTTGACACATAGTACATTGGTACGAGAACCAAATGAGTTTCATGCCCTGTTTTAAATATATTTTTTAATATTGGGGGAAATGTCATAGACAATTAATTTGAAACAAATTGCGTACTGGAATGTCTCTAAGTGCGGCTAGCACTGCGTGTTTTTCGAGCTGTTGTGTCTCTTTTTTGTCTTTTCTACTTTATCTCTTCTGTGGCATGGTCATGCCATTACTATTACTATGCACGACCATGCTTAGGCTGCATATTGTTGTTTTATTTCAGTTTTTCTATTCTTTTCCTTTTTGGAAGCTCAAAAACCTACAATTATAAAAAAGGAACGACGTAAATAGAGTTTTCTTATGATAAAGTCTCAAATGTACATAGAAATAAGGGTATCTATGCATTTAAAATATGTATAAACGATGGCACATAATTTTTTAGTGCCAAAAGCAAAACCGAACAAGTAAAATGGGGACAAGCAACTTTGGTGTTGAAAATGCTATCAATTGCTCTAAGATCTCCATCTTGCACCTGGTGGTCTCGGGTTCTCATTCTTCAAATCTTTTTCGTCGTTGATCTAACAATTAAATATAAGTAATATAGAAAACCTATTCTTTCAGAACGGGCTTCCCAAACGACCAATAAATACAAAGATTTCACCACCATATCAAAAACCAAAAATAAATAAAATACAACGGATCTAGTGCTTGATTTACGAAGAACATGATTCTCTCAAACACAAAGGATGCATTCCTTTGTCAAACAAAAGATAGACAATTAAACTTGATTGCAATATTAATAAAAACAAATATGTTCTATATGTTCGGAAAAGTGGCTTTGATACCATTGTTGGGTTTCATATACAGGTTTTGAAGTTTTAAACAAATAAGCGGAATTGTGTATACGAAAAATCCAATCCTTAACTTGGGATTGCCGACTAGCAGTGCGGATGCAAGACGAAAGAGAATAAATCAACCATAGAGTGTTAATCGAAAGCGTACCTTTTCGCATAAGCAAAGCTAACCAATTTGCAACAACTTGGTACAATGAATTGGTTGGTAGATCTAAAAGAACACCGGGTTTGAAGTCCTTTAAAAACACATCACGAAACAAGATAACACGGAAAACGGAACATGTAGGGACGGGAGGTGGTGGTGGTGGTGTTAGGCGGCAGACGATGGTGGTAGCCCACAACTATGGTGAGGTCGATTGGTGATGGTGGCGGCGATGGTAGGAAAGAAAGAGGGAGAGATTTTTGACTAACTGTTTAAACAAAATATAATTCCTTATTTCTAGTCTTCACCAAATTAGGCTTTACATAAATCAAGATGACATCTTCCAACATGTCATGGATTATTTCTTTTGATTTAAAATAAATAATTCTCTTACAATTATTGACATATTACTTAATCTATATATCAAATAAACAATTAAATAATATTATCGATTAAATCTTTAAATACTAACCCAAAATTTGTTTAGTTAAGAAGGAACCCCTTAACTTTAAAAAAAATGCTCAATTAGTAGTTTATTCCTAAATTTCATCATCTTCGTTTCGTATCAGAATATTTAACTTAATAATCATTCTATCTCATTCATTGCTCAATGTTCAACTCTTTAAATCGTACCTTATTAGTAGTATTATCAATAAATGGACATGCCAATCCCACATAGTGATAATGTTGGATCGTAAAGTTTGTGCCTAAAAAATAGACACATTTTATCGCATAATATTTTTCATAAATGACAATGTTGTGGCCCATGATGAGGTTGATAGGGAGAGCAAGAAACAATCGACTTAGGTGAGAGCGGGAGATAGTGAGCCGATGGCATACTGTCCGGGTCAAAGATTGTCTCTTAGGGGCTATGGTTTAACCTTTAAATTTTGTGTCAAATTATTGGGCTGGTATATATAAATATAATTGAATTATTGGTTGCCCAAGCCGCCAATGCCACTTGACTCTTGCTTAGCCCTCCCCTGTTCCCACACCCTACAACCTAAGACTACCTGTTGTGGCTAAAGTTAGCCTATAAAATTGCTTCACCTGGCGCTGACTGGTCACTGGTTAAAGCCGCTACTCGAGCTTGATCACCCTATTGTGGTCCAGTTGAGTAGCGGCTTGAGCGACTGTTTTGCTTTTTGTTTATTTTTCTAAATATGTAAACCAATATTGGTAGAAAACTAATTTTGATAAAATATCAAACTTAAATAAATAAAAGATTACAAGCAACAAATAATACTAGTTTAATACAAGATCATTAGGTCAACTAGGACACAATTGCTCGACCAACTCATGGCAAAGGTTTCCGTATTGGGTTGGCAACCAAATGAATTTTTTTTTCTTTAGAATTCCAAATGCTCTTTCAATATCCTTTCTTGCTGATTCTTGTTTCTTTGTAAAGTACTTTTGTTTGTCATCAATTGTAGACGAAAAAGTTTGAACTAGTGCCGGCCACTCCCGTCAACCAGGTAGTAGCCGAACTTGAAATGCCCCCCGTTTGCATAAAACGGTTGTGCTCGCTCAACCCTATTGATAAGGTCATTGAATGTTTGGGGATTGATCGATGAAATTTAGATCGTTGGCTAACCCACCAGCTCCAAACCAAAACCAAAGATAATGTGAGGCCACCGCTTCAAGTATAATTGTCGGGCCGTTGTGATCACCTCGGTGGAACTTACCTCGCCAAGCCATAGGACACATAGTCCATCCAATATGCGTACCATCGAGGCTACGGAGCATTCTGGGAAAACCATGTTTTTCGCCGGTAACCTCGTATATGCGTTGGATATCATACAATGATGGTTTTCGCAAATATCGTCGTGAGTAGATGGATATGATCCCTACGTAAGGATATATACTTTAAATATGCCTTTCAAATGTAAACTTAAAATTTTTAAAAATATTATTTAAGTAAAGATGTATATACCTTGACAAAAAAATGAAGTTAATCGTGTGCAATTTTCTTTGACATTTCTACGTATTTATCCATTGCGTTTGACGAAATCCCATACGCTAGTTGTGGTATTGCGTTGGTGCATTTTTTTATAGAGGTGAATATGAGTCTACCTCTCGCATCTTCCCGTTGTTGAAAATTGGATATCACTTCGACAAATCATCCGCTAAACGCATAAATAATTGTCTACTCATTCAAAAACCTCGCCTAAAATGTTCTTGGTCGTAAACATGATCAGGGCTAAAATAGTGGCGTATCAAAGTTTGATTAGCTCCCACTCGATCAAAATCAAGTGATGGTTGTTTCGTTAGCCCTCGTTGCCTTTGAGACCGCTCAACCAAGTAGTTAACGTTATCCTACTCGCTTCCATAATGAGATCGTCTTCGTCTTCTTCGGAAAAATCGGATGAAGAAAAATCATTCCATTCTAGTTTTTTAAAAGAATGTGAGAAATGATGAAGTTGGAGAGGGTTTTTAGAAAGAATAACGGAGAAATACGAGGTTTGGAAAGGTTTTTTATAGGTTAATTAAATTAAGGTTTAATTTCTTTTTTTTAAACCAACGGCTATATTGCTTCTTAGGTCCAAATTCTTCACCGTGATCAACCTCACCCGCCGCCACCCTCGTCGCGCTCGTGTGGTCATTTTCAGGTGTGTTCGCGAGCCACCATGTCACTGACATGGCTCCCGGTGGCCGCTCACCCCATCCACAATGTGTAGCCCTAGATTGGGGCTACACACGCGTTCCTGGATTGTAACTACTGAACAGACTATCCACTGGAAGTGGACCACACTTTCCTTGGTATGGGATTGCCTAGTATTCTTGGTTTGGAATACTGTTAAATACTGTATTTTATATTTAATGTCTTTAGCGGACTAAACGAACTCTATCTGAAAGTCCCCCCACAAACTATACCGATTAGTCGTCGGGGCCTGGCGAACGAGATATTAGTTGATAGCGCTATTAGGTTTGACAAACCTCACACCGTGCCTGGGAGGACGGGCGTGAACTTTTATGCCTTGGCAACTGGTCAATGATGATAGACATTGACCTGGGGCACAAACAACTACAACAGTCAAGTTTCGGTACCACACAGTTTAGTAGCTTAACGATGGGGTAGCTCCCCATAACATGTCTTAACAAACTAAAGTATTTAAACGAACTTATTTTTGTAACAACACTGAAAACCGTGAACTCGCCAACCTTATGTTGACACACTACTGCTTGCTTTGCAGGTCATTAGGTACAGCTATGGACGTACGTTGCAATCGGCTAGAGTGTGTGGTTCGTTAACGCTTTATGTTTCGATCGTTTATTAAACTTGTGGTTTTAAGTTTCGATGGGTCTTACTTTATTTTTCCGTCGCAACGTAAATTCTGTTTTGAGATTTTAAACATTGATCACTAATCGTGTTGATTTTGATGATTTTACAACTTTAATAATTGGTTCAACATGATTACTGATTGGATCCTGGTCAGTCGCATGTCTCGCGGTAAAACTTCGCATGTGAAATTTGAGGGTGTGACACTACTCACCAAATTTCAGCCCTGAAATCCCACCAAAGAAATCGAACAGCTAAAGAATGCAGGCGACGAGGACGATATATATTCCGGACAGTGGATTCCGACAGCGCTCGAGCTCCAAACTCTGAAACTAGTAATGCTTTCGATCCTAATTTCCAAACCGTAAGTCTCTAACTTGTGAAAATGTGAACTTTATTTAGTGTCTTTTTGCTGCTATAAGGGTATAATTGTTATGAATTTGGGTTTGTGATGTTTGTAGTTGAACAAACCCTATTAGAGTTAACCGAGTTTGATTCCAAATTCTTATTCCCTTCCTCATTTGTTTTGCTGTATTCTCAGTCACGCACATTTGTGTGGGTATGACCCTTGTGTGGCGGCGAAGAAGGAAATCATTTGACCTCCTCAAGTATGACTTTTGTAAGAAAAAAAATAACATGCTGAATTGACGTGTGTCAATGTTCAGGATCTAAAAAACTGCAGTTTTGGGTTGGGTTTATTTATCAGGTTTCAGGTTTTTCGGTCGGGTTTTTCAGTCGGCTTGTTCGGGATTTTGGCTGGGAAAAACTAAACCAATAACCGACCATTTAAAGCTCGGGTTGATCGGGTTCAGGTTATTCGGGTTCTGGTTAATTCTAGTTGGGTTTAATCGATTTAAATATTTAAATGACTCAAGCTGGCTGGCATTTTCATTTTGGCGATTCCGTTATTGGCGATTCAGTCAAGAGTTGCAGTTGGCAAGCGCCTCCATTTAATCAGACGGCGTTTTAGATAGCCGGGGAATCTTTTATTCGGCCGGCGATTCCATTCAATCGGCTGCGATTCCGTCACAGAATCGCCCCTATTGGGTTTGAATGAGTAGGTAGCGAGGCTGGGTTATGTTTATGTGATAATGAGTGGTTGTGCATAGTATAAAAAACTGCAGGTCACATCATGTTAATTCAACTTATCCTCCTTTCACTTATGAAAATGCTCTTACAGTCTTATGTCTTTAGTTATGTTGTGGTTTACTTTGATACACAAACAAATGTGGTACATGAGGAAAATTGTGACTTTAAGTTCTTTAATATGAGCTGAACACATATTGTTAAAACTCAAATATCACTTAACAATAATATGACATTCGTGTCTTGTGTCGGGTTTTGGGTAAAAAGAAAGGACAAGCACATAGTCACAGAAATCGCTCATCCTCCTGCGAATCCCGTATTGGATTGTTTTTTACCCAAATGAAATTCGTTTTGTACCAAGATTTTGATCTTTTCTTTCAGGTTAGATTTTAATGTTAAATACTATTCTTTTCTAACACCAAGATTTTAATTTATTTCTTTTACATCCCTAAAAACTGAACTGAACCTGTTTATGTGAGATGGGAAGTAATCTGAAGCATATAATCGACATAAGTTTTACCAAAAACGAGTCCAGTAAAATTACGACTTACCTTTTTTATACGATTTTGTGTTTCCTAATGCTATTATAATGACGACGTAACTTTTTCTTAGTTTCTAAATATATCTTTGTGATGTGTTTTTTTTTCACAAATTTTGCAACTTTACGTGTTTCTCTTTACGTACATAATCATATCACCACCATCGCAACACGCTATCGGAAAATTTGAAAGTTCTGATTCGGCAGGGTGTTATGATCGAGAGTGCACGGGTGTATGAGTTATTTATGTACCCTCTTTTTTTACCAGTTCATATTTGTATTTAGCATTGAATTTTAATATAAACTTAAGAAATAAAATAGAGTTTTATTTTTCAACTTTACTTTATTGGATTGACGCCTGGAGAGACGCGAGCTGCAACGATCGGGTTGACGTTAACTCGTAGTTAAAACAAAAAAAAACTACTAGAACTCTAATGACGCCAACATCTTGAAGTTAAGATGAGAAGTTAAAGAGACCAGAACTCATATTTCTCATGTCAAAGGGTGTAGTTAAAACAAAAGAAAAAAAACTACTAGAACTCTACTAAGCTCATTCGCAAGTTGCGAAATTGGTAGGGTTTTGGGTTTTTTGGACAGGTTGTTTGGGTTTTTGTTCTAGGCAAAATTAAACCAATAACCGATCAATTTAAAGCTCGGGTTGATCTGGTTCTGGTTCTGGTTAATTCGAGTCGGGTTTAATCGATTTTCAAGTTGAGCTATAAAATGAAAAAATATGTGTTTTTTTTTTCAAAAGTATCATCAAAATCCGTCATGTTTTGAAAACATATCGTCAAATATCATTTAACAATAATACAATATTCGAGTTGGGTGTGGAGTTTCGGGTAAAAAGGACATGCCTAATTGGTATGGCCATCTTGAATTATACAAGAACTGCCTCAGATCAAACCTATTATCATCCTGTGAATAACTCTATTTTCTAGTTATTTACATTTTTTTGTTTTACAGTTATATGTTTGCATTGGCTTACAAACACCAAGATTTTGATTTTTTTTTTCCAGGTTAGATTTTAATGTTAATTACTATTCTTCTTTTTTAAAGTTGAAATTTTATTTATTTCTTTTACATCCTAGAAAATTGAACTGAACCCTTTAATTGTAGGAAATAGAGTTATTCACCAGATGATGATAATAGGTTTGATCTGAGGTAGTTCTTGTATAATTCAAGATGACCATACCAATTAGGACTGTCCTTTTTACCTGAAACCCGACACCCGACTTGAATATCGTATTATTGTTGATTGATATGTGAATTTTGACGATATGTTTTTGTTAATATGTATTAATTATATCTTTGTGTACAACTTTTAGCTTCAAAAAGTTCAAGCGGAATTAGAAAGAGAACGAGAGGCCCGACAAAACATAGAATCCGGTTTCGAACAATTTCAACAAGAGCGTGAAAAAGAGCGGGCCGACCAAGCGGCATGGCAAAAAACTACGGAAGAAAAGCTGAATAGCATCGGAAATAAGTAAAAACTCTCGTCTTGTTAAGTATTGGAATATTAAAGATCGGATTAGTTTTGAATGCGTTTGATTAGGATTTTTTTGTGCATTTTGGAATGTTTAAATTTTTTGGAATGTTTGGAATGTCTCGAAATGTTGCTTTAATATCTTTGGAATATTTAGAATTTTGTTGCAGTTATTTTGGAATATAATAGTAATTTTGCTGCTTTTTCCATAAAAAATGTTTTTTTTAATTTGTTTAATTTGGTATAGTTTGTGACAAATCTGTGGCACAGCCTGTCACAAATCTGTGGCAAATAGCTACATGATTTTTTCTGAATTGTAGGAATTTTGTCGCAACCTTCAAATTTTTTTTTGGTTTGTAGGAATTTTTTCGTAACCTTAAAAAAATATTTTTTTTGGGTTTGTAGCAATTTTGTCGTAACCTTTAAAAACTATTTTTTGGTTTGTAAGAATTTCATCGCAAAACTTAAATTTTTTTTTAAAGTTGTAGAAAATTTGTCGCAACACTAAAAAATATATTTTTTATTTGTAAGAAATTTGTAGCAAACTCTTAAGAGAAAGTTTTATAATTTTGTAGGAATTTTGTCGCAAAATTAAAATAATTATTCTTAATTATGGATAATTTTTGTATTAATGTTATTAATTTTAAAAGTAAAATATAATAAAATAAAATACAAAAAAAGGCATAATTGTCGAAGAATTGTAGGAAAACATAAAAAAAACCGGTTTGTAGGTATTTGTGGCAACGCTTGTGACGATAGATTTTTGTCGAAAATTTGTAGCAAATTTTGTCATAATTTTGTAGCTAACCTGATTACCGACAAGTTTATTTTGCACTAAATTTGTTGTAGCAAATCTGTATGTAAGACCACTTTCCTACAAATTCGCTACAAATTTGGCTGTCACAAAGTAGACAGTTCTCTAGTAGTGCATGTATCTTTACCAACAAGTGACCACTTACATTTGAATACCATAGAACCAGCCTGCTACAAGAATATAGTGGTTAGACCTCTTAGTTGTGGCTTAGCGGTCGATGACATCTAGAATAAAAACTAAGGTCCGAGGATGAAACACAAGACACAATGCCAAATTTTGTCTATATTTCAGATGATTTAGCTCTCTTGTATAGGTAGTGAAACCATGTTGGGAATGACATAAGATCTAGACTGGTAATAAATCTTATAAAAAGAACAAGGCATGAAGGATTATCCTATCAATGAAATTCACTATAAACGGTCACAAAAATAGGCTTTATTTTTTATAAACTAGTAAAATTTCTCTCCACGTTGCGGCGTGAATTCAGCCGGTATCGGCTCAGTTTAATATAGTATCGGTATAATAATGGAACTCGGTATAGCAATCAAAAGCGATAAAAACGAATATCAATACCGAATCGATACTATTAGGGCAATATAAGTTGGAGTCGTTTTAGCAAAATTTATACAGAAAACAATTTTTTTGAACGGTTATACAGAAAACAATAAAATGAATATTAGCACCAGTGTTTTAGTGTTCGAATAATATAAATTTAATCCGTCAATCAAATAATTGTAAATATGTTTGTGTATTAACAATAATAACAAAACATAACTAACTTATACAATTCAAATAGGGAAATATTAAATATTAAATATTTTGGGACAACTTATACATAAAAGTTGAACCAAGATATAAGAAATTTTATAAAAATAAAAATAAACAAACAGATTCACAATATTTAACAAAAAAAAGTGTAAACAAAATAAATACAAAAGAAATAAAGAAATGGATAATGAATATTAATAAACATCATATGCTAACCTACAAAGGAAATCTTGAGGCCACAATGAAAAACATAAAACTTTGATTGATCAAAACATAAAGACAATATACTTAATTTTAGTTAGCAAGATGTGATTTAATATATATATATATATATAATAACTATTTTTAATTATCAGCTTTTTGTAAATATGGTTTTCACACATTATCCTTTTTGATCCTGTGTTCACATAGGGCAGCAAACACCACATCAACAAACACGGTAGTATCCTTCGCGGTAACTGTATTTTCAAAATGTAGAAACCAGAAAAAGGCCATTTTTTGAAGAAAAAAAAATATGGCTAATTTTTGTTAATTCCTTCGAACAAATTTTGTTTTACAACATTATTGATTGCATGGGAGAGTCATGAGTTATTACTATATATTTCATTTTACGTAGGTCTTATATAAAGTGATACACACACGTGTTTGTTTGTGATTGATACACAACTAATACAGTGTTGGGAATTTTTAGAAAACTAGACGATTAGAGAGGCGTGTATTCACTCTCAGATCAAATTATTTCGGTTGTTCTACCGAATAATTCAATCGGATACAACTCTGATTTTGAGAATTAGGACAACAGTATGATTTTTGTGAATTCGTATGAACCAGAAAAAGAGACCAAAAACTGTATGCGAATTTAGGAGTTTTTTGCAGATAACTGCCTCTGGCAGTTACAATTCAAATTTTAATAAAACTGTCTTAATTTTTGTAGCTCGACCCCAGCCAGGGGCTCTGTCACTTGGACCCTGCTCCTAAGGGCGCTGCCCCGGACCTCTGCCAAGGGGGCGTTGCTCCCTTGGAACCCCTATTCGTGGTTCCGCCAGAATATTTGGAATTATAACAACTCGAACAAGCGTACACCCTCACACTTCCTAACTTGTTTGATCTATATTATAATTCATTTTGGTTCTCAAATTAATCTCGATTACCTTAAAATATCTAACATATAGCACACAAGGTACATCATGCATGCACAACAAAGATGCGGACAACTAAGGTAGCACAAAAAGCTAAAGCCGGAGACAAAGTACAACATGGGAAAGACCGAAAGAGTAAGCCGGAGAGACGAATCATGTTGCTACCGGAAAGCATAGAATCTAATTTTTTTCGGCTTCACCACCACCGGAAATCAAATCTAGAAATCGCTACCCTGCCGGAAAACGGCAGTAATCGCCGGGATACCTTAACCGGAAAAGAGATCCATCATTGCATGTCGTCCAAATCACCGCTGCCGTCTTCGGTTCTCATAAAAGCACCACAATCAGCCAAGAAGATGACCCCCTCTCCGTTTCCCCACCTCTAATTTCAGATCAGAAACCCTATACGTTGGTGATACGGGCCGGAAATGTTGGTTACGCACACTAAAATGGTGATGGTGGCTGGTACTCACCAGCAGAGCCGAGGGGTTGGGGAGGGTCCTTGTGAGGCTAGCAGCAGCGAGTCATCTATGAAGAACAAAATTTAAGAAGAAGATACGAGTAACCTAATACTATTGGGCTCTCACAAAGTGAAACCCTGCCGGTTGTCTAACTTTGTCTTTAACGTAAAATTGTGCACCATACGCCTATAGGGTCTATTGGGTTAATCGGTTGTTCGCGGGTTTGTTCACGGGTCAGCGGGTCGGATAGAAACATTTCAATAGCTTGCGGGTTACCCAGGTCACATGCTACCAGGTTTTGTGGAAGACTTAGTAATTTAACATGTGGGGAGTTTGACCGAGTAAAAAGGAAATCATGGATATTATGGATCAATTTTACGTGTGTCTAATATTATTCTCTCTTTTAGTACTTCCTTATAAGTAGTATCAGTAGCTAACTTTATTTTTTGAGCTCTTGTAATCACTTTTCGATTAATACAGAAAGGAGTTGAATACTTTTGTTCAAGTGTGTGTTTGTGTTTGTTAACGAGGGCCTGAACCAACGGTGTTCAAAGTAAAAAAAAAAAAAGAAAACCAATATGTCTGGCAGCATGTGACTAAGAAAATTCAAGTAATTTTATTTTTGTTTACTATATTCCTTTACTTAATTTAATTTTGCATTTTTTGGGTTTAGTTCTTTTAACGAAAAAATATGGTATAGGTTTTTATACTCTTTAGATTACTTGAGCTGTCTTTTACGTTTCTTTTCATGTGATATAGTGAGTGCCGGAACAAATAAAAATAGTTTTACTTGATTATATATTACTATCAATTATAAGTAATATGTTTATTGATTTAGGTTTTGATGTATAGAATAGAGCAGGCGTAGCAGACCAGAAACGTGTAGATAGCATTTTTGTGATATTATGACTTTATCTTTTGTGTTTTAACTTTCGGTTGCTATAGCGGGTGCCGGTAATTAATAAATATCGTAACAAACTAAACCGATACTAATAAAATTGTTACATCCTCGCCTCAAAACGTGAGTTGCTCAACCAATTATTAATCTTTTACAAAATTATTGATCGGTTTCCCTATATCATTTTTATCCTTTTTCAACGCCTTCTTATATTTTATCATTGAATTGTATCATTATTTAATACTTTACTCACCGATTATATAATCATAGACTTTAGGTTTTGACTTTCCTTATAGTTATCCTTTTACTTTTTGAACCTAGAGTTTGAAAATTAATTTATGTATCTTAAACCTGAGTTGTAAAGAGTTCTGTCATCTTTAGAGATGCATGTTTGATTCTTGTTTATGTTATCTTTTATAGACATCTGGGTAAAGAGAAGAATTTAGGATTTAATCCTAGGTTTAAACCTGACGGGTTACGGATTTACAGATTTCTTCCGGTTCCAGCGCATTAAAGGCATATGGTCTCACGATAGGATGAGTTTACATGTGAGTTTGTTTGTCGCTAAAAAAACTTTATGATATCTTTAGAGATTTTGTTGAAAATATCATTAATACAAATACATATCAAAGACACCTAATTCGGAGAATTTAATTTATTTGTGCGAAAACAAATCCACTCTTCTTATATATATTCTCCTTTTCAGGTGCAATACTTTTCAGATGGGCAAGAGATTTTATATTGTCGAATTCAAGCGGTGAGTTTCTCGTGAAATGGTGGACGGGCATATTCGTCAACGCTGCCTGTTTTTGTCGAGCGAGGATAGTCTTTTGCCAATGAGTTTCCCGTTATATATATATATATATATATATATATATAGTGTAAGGTTCAAATGAGAACAATCTTTTAGTAAGAATAAAAAAAAATCAATCAATAAGAATCTTTATTTTACTATATTTAATTTTAGTATTTAATATTAATGTAAAGGTATATTCGTAAACTTAGATAAATTATTAATTAATTATTGGTAGTCTCCCTTTCTAATAGCTAAACATCAAATTTGTAACTTATTTTCAAAAAGTATATATTTTTTTCAAAGAAGAAAAAAATTAATTTAAAGTGTAGAATAAATTATGAGTTCTGTAGGATAAATTTCAATATGTGTATGATAAATTTTGATGCGTGTAGACAAAATTTTTAGCGTGGAGAATGATAGTTTTTATGATTACTTAATGGGGAAATTACGAAATTGGCCAAGACCAAGAGTTGATTTACAAAATTGGCTACTCATGCGTCCTTCGAGCGGCGCATCACGAATTCAAATGCGCGGGATACGTCTTTCAACCATGGAATGCGTCTTTGAACATAACCCAATAAAAAATGCACACGTGGCGGCAGACTCTTCCAAGGGGTTGGGCAGACTCTTTTAAAGGGTCGGACAGACGCTTCCAAGATCTTTAAAATACTTTAAGAAAATACTATAAAATATTTAAAAAAAATACTTTAAAAAAATACTTAAAATATTTTTTAAACTTAAAAAATTATTGTTTAAACTTATATATGTAAAGATATCTTTAAAATACTTTAAGAAAATGATTAAAAAAAGTTTTAATAATACTTTAAAAATGCTTAAAATATTTTCTTAAAATAATTTTTTCAAATATTTTTTTTTTTAAATTAAAAAATATTTTAAATTTATATACGTAAAGATATCTTTAAAATACTATAAAATTATTTTTTAAATTAAAAAAATACTTTACGTATATAAATTTAAAATAATTTAGTTAATATCTTTAAAAATTACTTTACGTATATAAATTTAAAAAAAATAATTTTTAAATTAAAAAAATATATATTTTAAACAAATATTTTAAGTATTTTTTTGAAATATTTTAAAGTATTTTAAGCATATCTTGGAAGAGTCTGTCTAACCCTTTGGAAGAGACTGCCTGACTCCTTAGAGGAGTCTGCCGTCACGTGTCCATTGCTTATTGGATTTCGCTCCAAAGACTCATCCCATGGTTGAAAGAAGCATCCCGCGCATTTGAATCCGTGATGCGCCGCTCCAAGGACGCATGAGATGGCCAATTTCGTAAATCAATTCTGTTCTTGGCCAATTTCGTAATTTTCCCCCTAGTTAATTAATCAAAGATAATAATAAATGAGATGTGAAAAAAATACTTAATGATTTACAATTGTACCATTTGCCTGACTGATCAGGCTTGTATAGTATTCATAATATATATATTATATATATGTATGTATATAGGGGAAAGTTCATTGGAGAACACTAAAAAAGTGGGGAACAGTGGGGAACCGACTCAAACGAACTCTGATTGGACTCTTTCCAACGGCGTTGGAACCGGCTTGTCGAACCCTAACTAGGATCTCTTAACCCTAAATCCTAACCCCTAAAACCTAAACCCTAAACTTAAAAAATAAGGCTAAAACCTAAGCTAAACCGTAAAATCTAAGCTATAAACCCTAAAAGTTAAACCCTAAAGGCTAAACCCCAAAGTTAAACCCTAAAACCTTAAATACTAATGATTAACCCTAAAGCTAAACCCTAAAGCTAAACCCTAAGGCTAAACCGTAATATAAGACCATAAATCCAAACCCTAATATATTTAAGGTTTAGGGGTTAGGATTTAGGTTTTAGGTTAAGAGATCCTAGTTAGGGTTCGACGAGCCGGTTCCAACGCCGCTAGAATGAGTCCAATTGGAGTTCTTTTGAGTCGGTTCCCCACTATATATATATATATATATATATATATATATATATGTATATATATATATGTATGTATATTTAGTGTGAGTTTCATTGAGGAACACTAAAAAAGTGGGGAACCGACTCAAACGAACTCCGATTGGACTCATTCCAACGGCGTTGGAACCGGCTCGTCGAACCCTAACTAGGATCTCTTAACCCTAAATCCTAACCTCTAAACCCTAAATATATTAGGGTTTGGATTTAGGGTCTTATATTATGGTTTAGCCTTAGGGTTTAGCTTTAGGGTTTCGTTTTAGGGTTAATCATTAGTATTTAGGGTTTAGCTTTAGGGTTAGGATTTAGCTTTTAGGGTTTATAGCTTAAATTTTACGATTTAGATAAGGTTTTAGCCTTATTTTTTAGCTTTATATTTTAGTTAGGGTTCGACGAGCTGGTTCCAACGCCGCTGGAATGAGTCCAATCGGAGTTCGTTTGAGTCGGTTCCCCACTTTTTTAGTGTTCCCCAATGAACCTTCCCCTATATATATATATATATATATATATATATATATATATATATATATATATATATATATAGTTAGGATCATATGAGAAACACTAAGCTAATTGAGAAACTTGAGAAGTAATCAGGATCACACATTTTCTCTAAGCTTTTCGTAATATACACATATTTATAGTTCAAAATTGACTATATACATATGTGTATAATTCTATATACATATATGTATATAGTAAAATTTAAACTATACGTATGTGTATATTACGAAAAGCTTAGAGAAATGTGTGGTTCAGAATGGTTCTCAAGTTTCTCAAATAGGGTAGACTTCTCTTAGGTCGGGGAAGAATCAACTAAAAAGTGGACTTTGCCTAAGTAGCCTAAGAAGGATTATGGTGATGACATGTGGCACCCCTTATAAGTAGGATGGAATGGTATGTTGGTCTTAAAACACAAACTCCCACCCATTTGTTTTTTCAAAATACAATACAAAAAATCTAGTACAAAAAAATGTAGCACAAAAAATCAAGTACAAAAAAATCTAGCACAAAAAAAATCCAACACAAAAAATATAACACAAAAAAAAATCAAGTACAAAAATTCAACACAAAAAATCTAGCACAAAAATGTAGTACAAAAAATCTAGCACAAACATAGAAATCTAAGCTATTTTTTGGGTTTTTTTGAAATCACATATTTTATATAGCAATATGGTGCTTAAATTAAAGATAAAAAGATGCTCGATTTTAAGGTGCAATTTTTTTAAAAAATATTGTCGTATGAAAAAGTTATGAACGTTTAAAAAACGAGGGAGGAATATGCATGTGTCTTGCATGTGGAGAGAGAAAGTCAACAAATAAGCTATTACAAAAATACCCTTACACCCATATTTTTTCCATCTTAACCATTGATTTGGAAAATGAAAGATCAAGATTCCTTCTTATTCTTCTTAGACGAAATCAGGATGAAAGGGGTAGGTGCTGGGTAAGCTTTCACCGCGCGACAACACAGCCGCCGGCATTTCCCTCACCGCATGGGAAGCTTGAAATAGAGGAAAGGTTACCGCATGGATCATTGTTTCAAAGTTTTCATAAACTGATAATTATATATGGTTTTTTATTTATGAATTTAGAAACCAACAAAATGTTTTTGATCGGTGATTGATCATTTGATTGGTAAGTATAACCTAACCGTAACCCCACCAAATAAATTAATTTACGCATTCAGACTAATATCAATAATCAATACACCATACCTATTAAATTTGTTACTTAACAGTTGACACAAAGGTTGTAAATGTATACTCATATTTTTTCAATTAAGCACCAACTTTGGATCAATACAAACAAACCATTAGTTGTCTCATGGATCTTTCCCCTCTGCAAGAATATTTTACATTTATTCTTGCAACTTTTGCCATAATTCTAGTCATCTATTGTTGGTTCAGGCCCCTTCTACACTCACTCTACAAACTCACGTATGTATTATGTATATGAAGATATATAATATGCAGAGAAGAAAAGAACTGTGATCTATTCAAAGAAAGGGTTCTATTATAAAATGAACAAATACTCCTATTTATATAATATTATTGCACATGCAGAACTAGAAGAATTCAACGTAATTCCGTTTATTTTGCAACCACCTCAACGTCCATTTTCAATCACGTGTACGAGATAATTGCGGCTAATTCGGTTGACCAAGACTGAACTCGTTAATTATTTAATAACCCATTTATCTATTGATATATTTGCTCTTTTGACAGGTAACCGGCTGACCCGATAACGCACTGACCCACGACCCGTAAAACAAACTGAGTAATCCAAACATCTATCACATATCATTCTTCAGTAAAACCACTAATACAGCTCCACCTGAAGCAAGTGGTGCATGGCCTATATTAGGCCACTTCAAAGTTTTTAGTGGTCCTGATCTTCCTCATGTAACCTTGGCGTCCATGGCTGACAGATATGGACCCATCTTCATGCTCTGGCTTGGTATACGTAAAGTCTTGGTGGTGAGTAATTGGGATAGCTAAGGAGATCTTTACCACCCATGATGTGATTGTTTCTGACCGTCCGAATTACACAGCTGCAAACATTTTGGGATTTAACGGTGCTTCTTTTCCTTTTAGTTCATATGGTCCTTATTGGCGTGGAATACGCAAAATCATCTCCCAGGAGTTGCTCTCTAACATTCAGCTCAAGAAGCTTAAGCATGTTCGAGCGATCGAACTAGAAAGTGCAATTAAGAACATGCATAATATTTGGAGGGAGAAGAGAGATGGGCAAGGGAAAATGTTGGTGGAAATGAAGAAATGGTTTGGGGATTTGAATATGAATACGATGCTTAAATTGGTCGCTGGAAAACGCTACACTGGAGGAACAAACAGTGAACACGAAGAGGAGATGATGAGTTGTCGTGGAGTGATAAGGGAGAGTGGTTTCAATACTTGGGGATGTTTGTGGTAGCTGACGCTCTTCCTTTTCTAGGTTTGTTAGATTTGGTTGGATATCAGAAGACAATGGCAAAAGTTGCAAGGGAACTTAATTTCATGTTGGGAAATGGTTAGAAGAGCATCGGACGAAAAGATCTTCAGGTAATGCTACAGAGGTAAACGACTTCATGGATGTGATGATCCAATCAGTAAAAGACGATGATGTAGCGGGTTACAATGCCGATACCATCATTAATGCTACATGTGAGGTGCGCATAAAAAGCTTTATATATCCCACTTTGGTTGTCATGATTTTGAGTAGTCATTAAACTATTTATTAGTTTGTTTATACACAGTTAGAAATTAGTTTGTGGATTATTCATAACTACTCAAAAGTATCTGCATTCTAATTAAAATGTTTTTAGGCTCTTATTGCGGGTGGCGCAGATACAACCACTGTCATGCTAACGTGGACACTCTCATTACTACTAAACAATAGCTATGCTCTTAAAAAGGTTCAAGAGGAACTAGACACGCAAGTGGGAAAAGATAGACAACTAAATGAATCAGATATATACAATCTGGTCTACCTCCAAGCTGTTATAAAAGAAACTTTGCGACTATATCCACCCGCATTCCTAAATGCTCCTAGAGTGTTTACGAAAGATTGCAGCATAGCTGGCTACCATGTTCCAAAAGGCACGTGGCTATTAATCAACATATGGAAGCTCCACCATGATCCAAAGATCTGGTTGGACCCAAACGAGTTTAGACCGGAGAGGTTCTTATCCACAAACAATATGCGCCTAGAGGGAAAAGGGCCGGATTTTGAATGGATCCCATTTGGAGCCGGAAGAAGGTCTTGTCCAGGAATTGGCTTGGCAGATCAGATGCTACTTACAGTGTTGGCCACATTTCTACAAAACTTTGACGTATCGTCTCCAACTGATGAACCCATTGATATGAGTGTGAATGCTGGACTAACAAATGCCAAGGCGACTCCTCTTGATGTACTAGTCTCCCCACGCTAGCATGCACCTATGGATATTATGCCTTGACACCTTGAGTTTGGTCTAAAATAAATGTGTTCTTGAGTTAGGTTTAAAGTATTGCGCTTTCACTATAAGGAATCGGAGCTTTAGGGGCGTCCTATGTCGCCCATATTGATCCTCAAAAACGCCCCAGAAAGTTTTAGGGGCGACCTATCACTCTGTAACAAAATCGCCCCAGAAAGTTTTAGGGGCGACCTATCACCCCTACAGAATCGCCCCTAATGCTTCGTCACTATTTACTTTTAGGGTCGATAATTGTCGTCGGTACTGGTGCACGCCTTTTAGGGGCGATAATTGTCGCCCCTAAAAAGTCCATACATGACGTCATCGTTTAACCTTTAGAGGCAACATTAGGGGCGACATATCGCCCCTAAAAGTCCATTCCGGGTAAAATCGTTTTTTATTTTGCTTTCCGCCTTTTCCAGTTTTGCAAATACCACAATCTGCCCGTTGTTTCCAAGACATATACGCCAATTCTAACCCAAACATAATGCAAATATTAATCTAAATTAAACCAAAATAACATCAAGTTTCTTTGTCTAATTAAGTTATAAATCTAAAATAAAAGATAATAAACATCAAGTTCCTTTTTTTCATCATTCTTCATCCTCATCCATGTTGTCTTCATTGCCTTTCTTTGAAGCATTCTTGGAATTCATGAATTTTGAAAGGCGTTCTAAAAAACTTCCGTTCTCAAACAAACCGTAAAGCCTACAAAATTGGGTATAAATTATAAGTACAAACAAACGACATATTGTCAAAACACAACATTAACCAAACTAGTAGATTTCCCATCGCTTTGTGACAGATTTTTGGTCAGCATCAGGTTTGATCGTTATAGTGCGGGCACGATATAGAGACACAATAGAGCATCCGAAAAGGATAAAAATGGATTAAAATACATGTAGCCATGTACTGTATTTTTAGTTTCTAAAAAAATACAATTATACAATTACAGAAGATACTAAGGATAAACGTTATGGTATCAAAAAACTAAATACAATTACAGCATTTAATTTTCTGTATTTATGTTGTTTGTTAAAATTTACTACTTCAAAACAATAAAAGTAAGAGGTATACTAGTATAATGTGTACAGTTTTTATTATAGAAGGGTGAGGTATAAAAATGTTAATACAAAACTAAAGAAGAAAATCTCTTGTAGCCATTTTGAAAAATCACTGAAGTAAGCTGGCAACTACAGTGCAAGTAGAAAATTGTAAGTCTTTTAATGTCCAAACTAAAAGTTGAAAATTATAAGTATTTTATTGTATTAAAGTCATTAAATAAGCTACTTTTACCTCTGTAAGTGCTGGAGGTGTATGCTCCTGCTCATGAGGACCAACGCAACTCGGTGGTGCGAATCTAGACAATAGAGGTTTAGGCCTCATACCTCTATAATGCCCATTTCGAGCACCAAGCACCTTCTCAAATACTTGAGTATCACTCATTTGTGACGCACTACCTTCTCCGAATTCGTCTTCTATGTTGGTTTCACTTCAGGACTCGAACTCTGCTTGTAATTCGTTCTGTATTTAACAAAGATGAAAAAATTTTATATGTAAATACAAAACTAGTTTTTCTAGGCGAGTCGAAAAATAATTTTAGGCGGTGGGGGCTGAAAACCACCCAAAACAAAACAGGGCCACTACCATCCAAACTTAAAACATCCTAAAAAAATGTTTTTGGGCTATATTTTTTAAATCGCCTGAAATTAAACCTTTCCGAGCTATATTTTTGAACCGCCTAAAATTAACCAATTAACTATTAACTATCAATTAATATAATACATAATATATACGCTCAAACCGGCCCAGAACACTTTAACCTTTAAGCGCCAATTTTATTTTTAGTATCCCGCCCAGCTTTTCATGAAACCCTAATACCCAAACACTTCCTAAAACTTCAATAGACATCACATCTCTTCCTCCTCGATTCAACAGGTTGACTACTTCCTCATCGATGCTAATCATCAGGTTCGTAGCCTAATCGACAATATATCTTTGTGTAATATTGCTTATAATTTTATATGCTTCTTCAAGTTCGAACCTGATCGGCTAATCGACTCTTTGCCATAGCCTCATCGTTCCAAATCAAAATAATGCATAAACAAACTTCTACTTGATACAATGGGCTCTGTTTCTCTTGCTGCAATGCCCATCTATATATAAAATTAGACTTTAAATAAGATACTTACATATAGTTGCTCCTCTAGCTCGCTTGCAAAGCTTCCATCTTTAAGAGTATGACCATTTTTAAACGCTGCGAGTCTGGTCTCATCCTGTTAAACATTAAAAATTAGACAACATTAAATAAACACTTATATGTAAAAAATATATATGTAAAGCATTACATTTTTTAATATAAAACTGCTGTATGTCGACGAGCAACCACGGTTTGCGTATTTTTGCTTTTTACGATTTGAGGTGTTGGCACGTGACTGGTCCATGTGTTCTTTCGTCAAGAAAAAGTACGGTTTTATTCCAGTTGTCTTCACTCATACCCTTAGGGATGTTGGCCCTTGCCCTCGCTACGTCAGTGGACCCTCCGTTTCCTATAAATTCTGCTTTTGCTCTTGCTTTCTGCTTCTATAACGCTTCATGTATATCGCATTAAGGCCACCCATCAATTGTGTACATTCGCGATCCTTCCCAATCTCAGTAAAATCAAAACGTCGCTAGGAATTAAACAAATAAAATTAGCCAAGTTGAAAACGTATCATGAACAGAGAACATATAAATATACTTAAATAAAATATTTACCCTTAAATGCACCTCCATGGCATTCTTTTCATGATCAGAAACGTAGTGGTAAGAACTCCTATCGAATGCAAAGTGGCCCCACATATACCTCCCCACTTCGCGAGTGAACCAATCATTAGGGGTTCCAACTGGGCAATAAGTGACTTCTTTGTCAAATGGAAGAGAAATAAACCCCTTCTTTAAAGCAACCGCCTGTCTAAGTGCTTTGTTTTTAGCTTTACCTCTTGTTTTCTTGGCTGGGACAACTGCAAATATAATCAATATTTGTACAACACATATGTGTAGGGTATCAAAAGATCTAACCTTATAAGTCTTGACTAGATGATGCAAATTGGCTTATTCGTAAAGCTTCCCAATCTTTCAATCACTAAATCATCAAGAATAAACAATCAATAATAAACAATCAATAATTGTTGGAATACGATATGAACAAGTATAAATAAAAGAAATTAACAAATAGAAATAGACGAAGATCATGGATATAAGTTATTTGCAAACGCGTCTGGTTGAAACGGGTCCGGATCAGAACTTCCGGTCAGGTCGGTCATTTTATGCCGGTTTTTACAGCCATTTTGATGCTGATTTTACAGCATTTTTTCAGCTTTCTGCAGCCCTTTTATTGTTGTTTTTTGCAGCATTTTTTGCCCGATTCTGCATCCATTTGGTTGTTGTTTTTACAGCCATTTTGCACTACTACAAAACTAATTTTTCTAGGCGATGGAAAAAGTATTCTGGGCGGTGGGGGCTAAAAAACTGCCCGAAAAAGGGTCATCGTACTTAAACTACCAATTAAATTGTTTATTTTGGGCTATACGTTTAAAGAGGCTAATAGGAAGCCATCTTCATTGTCTGCTATACTCAACACATTTGGTAAAAACATTATACTTTTAAGGCATAAATTTGGGGACTAACATAAGCATAAAACAATGAATAAATTTTGATATTCAGAATGTATCAACATAGTTATATCAAAAAGTTAGTCCGATCTAACTTAAAGACATTGAAAGAGGTAAAGGCTATTTATGTACGACATTTGTTGTTCTTCCAAGTCTGGTGCTTTTAGTATCATTTTGGGTATTTTGGGTGAAGAAGGCTGAGTTTCACAAGAAAGTTGCAAAATTTCATTAGGTGCAATCAAGATGCATTGGTTAAATGCTCAAATGTAAATAGCTCTGCTGCAAATGAAGGCTAAGATGTACCCACAATTTCTAAAGAAACTGGGCCTAACTTAGATATGAACAGGGATATTATGTGAGCAGAGCCCTGGAAAGAAAAATCAAACAATAATGGTACTAAAGTGTTTATTTTTCCTTTTTTTAATGAAATACGCAGTGATTTGAACATCAATCAACAAAGAATAATGTGATTTGAACATCAATCATAAGGATTAAAGCGATTAGGGTTCATACCTGCATAAACCACACTTAAAGCTTGCGATTAAACATCACTTTGCTTCAAAAGGTTGAGATTTTGATGAAACAAGAGGCTGGTAATGGTGTGAAGGGCGACATTCTTGCTGCAGGTAACGGGGCAGGTAGGGTTTGGAGGGGAAAGGGGAAGTGTGCGTGGAAGGTAGGGTTTGGAGGAGAAAGGGGGAAGTGTTGTCTGATGGGGGGAAACAAGCCCGCCAAGTGTTTTAACTCAAGATTAGGGGCGACCTCTGGAGAAAAGATATCAACCGTTGGATTACTTACCTTATCTACGGCTAGAACTCATTACATAGAGCTGAAACACGGAAGAGCGACTTTTTATATGTGGCCCCTAATACTTACTTTTCTTGTAGTGTTTGTTTATATGAATAATGCAAGTTCTAGACTTTGCTACATAGTGTTCAGCTAGAAGCCAAGGACCATATATGACACAGTCAACGGGTGTAGTAAATAGATTTTATTTTATTATTATTTTTTTAACCACAGTCAACGGGTGTAGTAAATAGATGAAAATGTTTCACATCTTAAACAGCTTATATCTTTTTTTATTTACTAAACAACTCTCATATCAATAGGGCTTTCACCGATAAACAATCCTGTTAAAATTTCCCATGTGATCAATCTTACGTTACCCGGTAATCGAAATTACCGCTTTTGTACCTTTTATACTATTCACTCTACATCTTATATTTTGAGAATTTGCACATCTCACGAGTGATCGTCACCTCTCCATTCCAGTTCTGCCGAATAGGCTATATCATTCCTGTTGTGCCGAATAGTACAACACCCTGAAATGTATCGAATTATAACGTGACATGTGTCCAAACTCTCCGTTTAATTCCAATTGTGAAAAGAGAGGGACCGCATACGTCGAAATAGGGAACGGAATAAAGTCCAAGGACTAAATACACAAAAATGCCAAAAATCAACTTCTAGAGGTCCATTATGGACCGTAAAGGGTTCAAAACTAGTAAGGCGGTTTAAAAACCCCTTATGGACCGTAACCCACCTCTTACGATTCGTAAGAGATGCCGGGCGGCACACCCGGTACAGGCCGGTTTAAACCGGTTTTTAAAACATTGCAACCCAATAAGCATCATGGTACAAATATATATATATATATATATATATATATATATATATATATATAGTGTGTGAGGTTCATTTGGGAACACTAAAAAGGGGGAACAATGGGGAACGACTCAAGCGAACTCTGGTTGGACTCATTCCAGCGGCGTTGGAACCGGCTCATCGAACCCTAACTAGGATCTCTTAACCCTATACCCTAAATCATAACCCCTAAACCCTAAATATATTAGGGTTTGGATTTAGGGTCTTATATTAGGGTTTAGCCTTAGGGTTTAGCTTTAAGGTTTAGTTTTAGGGTTAATCATTAGTATTTAGGGTTTAGCTTTAGGGTTAAGGGTTTTAGGGTTTAGCTTTAGGGTTTAGCTTTTAGGATTTATAGCTTAGTTTTTACGATTTAGCTTAGGTTTTAACCTTATTTTTTAGCTTTAGGGGTTAGGATTTATGGTTAAGAGATCCTAGTTAGGGTTCGATGAGCCGGTTCCAATGCCGCTAGAATGAGTCCAATCGGAGTTCGTTTGAGTCGGTTCTCCACTGTTCCCCACTTTTTAGTGTTCCCCAATGAACCTTCCCCTATATATATATATATATATATATATATATATATATATATATATATATATATATATACAAGTTTGTCCTTAGTTGGTACAACCCACTAAGCATTATGGCAAAAACCATAATGCATAGGTATGTTGCATATATAAGTTTGTCTTTAGTGGGTACAACCTACTAAGCATTATGGTACAAACCATATGATAATTATATGTATACTAGATGTAAGCTCCCCCGCGTTGCGGCAGGGGGCTAAAAGCGTGCCATCTTGCTCTGTTTCTCTCTCTAAAAAACCACATTGATGTTCCTCTCTCTACAAAATACGACCGCGTTAGGTCCGTAAATAGTCAGACAAAAACTCGTCGGAAAGTATCTGCAACTAAGAGAAAGAGAGTAAGGGATCTGAGAGAAAGAGATATGAAGAGATGTCTGGGTTTCAAAGAGTCAAAGAAACAAATGTCAAACAAATATAGATACTGGATAAGAAAAAAATACATAGCCATTATTTTAAAAGCTTACAATCAAATCAAACCCATAATGCAAGAAATTGATGCAGGAAAAAACACCAAAGTAAAACGTTTAATATCCTTATGCCTTTAAATGTAGGGATGAGCAAATGGTGCCGGGTACCAACTTTTAACATTTTCGGTACCGATTCAGTACCGGTATTTACCAGTTTTTACCTTTGAATAACGGTATCGTACCGGTACCGAACCGTACCGGGTATATTCGGTACCGGTAACCACTTTTGGGGATTTTCGGTACCGGTTGGTACCGAGCCCATCCCTATTTAGATGTTGCAAATTATACTACTATATATATAAATATACATATTTGTCTTTAGTGGATACAACCCACCAATGTTTTAAAATTCGGTTTTTATACCTTACTGGATTTGGCATAAAACCAATTTAACCGGGTGTATCGGGCGGTTTAACCGTGTGTACCGGACGACTCATCCGGTAGAACCGGCCGGTTTAAACTGGTTTTTAAAACATTGCAACCCAATAATCATTATGATAAAAATATATATATAAAGGTTTCTCTTTAGTGGGTACAACTCACTAAGCATTATGGTACAAATCATAATGCATAGGTATCTTGCATATATATATATATAAGTGTTGGTGCATATGTCTGTTGCCTTCGTCATTAACGTTATTATGTATCGAGTCTGAGCGAATAGGGCTTAATCTGTGAGAAACGAGGCGTATTTATGTGAGTTTGTAAGCAAGTTCGCTTGAGAAGTAACTTGAGAAGTCAAGTTCGGCAGAACTTGACTAGGTCAAGTTCGGGCGAACTTCATACCATGTTCGGCCGAACATGCTATATCTTCGGGCGAACTTGGTGTCTCTATGAGCAAACTTGCAAGTCTATAAATAGGTGCCTTGGTGATTTCATTTGTAACTTCAGAAATTTCGGCATCTTAGAGGCGAAGCTCTGTCGGATCTGGTTCTCGAATGTATATGACTTTAGATCAATGAAAACAACGTTTAAATGAGTAATTCTTGTTATTTGATTAACATGTCATTAGTTTTCGCCTAATTGGACAATAGATAGCAAACTTAGGTTCCCGTGCTGTTCGTGGACGTTCCTACAAGTGGTATCAGAGCCTGGATACCTAAATTTGCTGGAATCAAGACAAGAATCTCTCTTATTCTACTCCATTCTATCTTTTTTCTTAACATTTTCACATACTTGATGATTTCATGGTAAAAAATGGGTGATTTTTGAATATGTTATGTAAAACACACTTGTGGTAAACCCCTGAGAGTTTGGACATCAAATTCAATCGAATTGATACCAAAAAGTTGCAAAAACCATGTTTTGGAAACAAGATTCAACCAAACTTAACATCAAGTTCGACCGAAATTGATTAAAATTTCATTGATTTTAATCAAGTTCGACCGAACTTGACAGATTTTTCAAGAATTTTTTTTTTGATAAGTTCGCCCGAACTTAAAGGAAATCTCAATATTTTTGATCAAGTTCGCCCGAACTTGATCAAGTTTCATTGATATCCTTTTACAAGTTCGTCCGAACTTGATAAAGTTTTTGAAATATTACATAAGTTCGACCGAACTTAACTGTTTCTTGAAATATACATATCAAGTTCGACCGAACTTGATAAGTCTTTGACAAGTTCGCCCGAACTTGTCTAAGGTTCTTAAAAAAAGGCATGAAAATCCCGAAAAATGTCACGAACATTATATATCGTTAAAATCGTATCGACGAGACGATTTTAAAGATATAATCGGGTAAAATTGTTTTCGGAAAAATTTTAAACGTTTTTACGTACTGATTGTCGATTAAAACGTCAGTTTTTGCTAAAATTGCTTGTTACTAATCAATTGTCAAGTGCTTTTTGATCAAATTCACAGATAAGCCAAAATGGAAGATTTCCACAACCTATTTGTTTCACAAATGGCTTCTTCATCAAATGTAAATACTCTTGCGGCGAACCAGTTAAATATCGACAATGAAATGGGTACTACTCAGAAACCGCCGAAGCTAATGAGTATAGATGTGTTTGAAGGATGGAAAGAAAAGTTTGTGATTTGAATACAAGTGAATCAATTCGACAGCTGGGTTGCAGTTGAGGATGGCTACAAATGGCCAAAAGATGAGCGTGATCAAGATTTTCCGTTGAACAAATTTTCACTAGGCGACAAAGCACAATATGTCGTTGAGAAGAAGATGGTTAGCTTGATTCAACAATCAGTAAAGGAAGATATTTTGATATTGTTGCCAGAGTTTGATACGTCTCAAGAATTATGGCACTCTCTCTGCGACAAATTCAAAGGAAGTGATGAAATGATCAAGAGTAAGAAGGCCTTAATCAAGAAAGAATTCGAGATCTTTACGATGATTAAAGGTGAAACTATGAAGCAAATGATCGATAGATACTGTCACCTCATGGTCCAGATGCGAAGACATGACATCAAAAGATCTATCGAAGAGCAAATCGAGAAGTTGGCTGATGCACTTCCAGAGGGAGAATGGACGACATACTTAACGATCTGAAAAATAGTCCATCTTGGAGACACTTCAAGTTGTCATCTTTCATCGACAAATTAGAAGGTCATGAAATGGAATTGATGAAGATTGCAAAGTCAAAGAACGCTAATGTTGTTCAAGATGTCGGTGTCTATTACAAAGGAGGTATTCAAGATACTCCGATTCAAAGCCCGAAAATTCAAACGGCTTTTAATGCAAATGCAAATTCTTCTCCGAATCAAAGTTCTCCATATGTTGGTTATTCTAGTGCTAGTTCAAGCTCTTCATTCCAAAATCAGACAAGTCAAGCTAGTTCTGATTCAAATGTTTTCCAGTGCAACATAGCAGTCGATTTGAAGAATGTATTTCCAAAAAAAGTGGCTAAACAACACATAGCACTTCTCTCTACCGTCCTTGAATCATATGAATGTCTTGTTGCGGGAAAGATCGGAAATCCAAAAATGACAGCAGAAGATTACGATCAGGTAGACGAAGAAGAATTGGAGTTGATGGATATTAAATGGAGCCTTGCGTCCATCATCAGAAGAGTTACTAAATTCGTGGCACTCACTGGAAGAGACATTGGAAATTCAAGAAACAAGCTTGGATTCGACAAATCAAAAGTCACATGCTTCAGGTGTCGACAAAAAGGACATTTCAAACGCGAATGCAGTAATCAAGAAGCAAGTGGAAACCAAAATCCTTTTGGAAGCAACAATGAGTACTACAAGAAAGCTCTTCAATATAAGCCATATCCGAATAGAACACAAGTTGAAGTTGAAGATAAATCTGCAAAGAAAGCCGAACAAGCTCTTGTTGCCAATCATGAAGACGATGGTTTCGATTGGAACAAATACATCAGAAAGAAGACTGGTGTTGCTATGATGGCAGAGGTTGTGAATGAATCTGAGACATCATTTGTGGAAGCTGCTATCAAAAATGCTATTCAAGAAGCATTAATGTAGAGGGCTGAGGAAGAAGTTGTCCTGGAGGATACAGTTCTGGAAAGATACATACAACAAACAGAGGAAGAAGAGATAGCTTATGCTGAGATGCAAAAACAAGAAGCTTTGAAAGCGGAGGCCGAAAAGGTAAAAGCTGAGGTAAGAATGTCTGAAAAGGAAGTTGTGAAAGTTGTGGGGTTGAAAAACCTTGCACAAAGTGCGCAAATCCTTGTGAACCTTGTATTGCAAAGGTCAAAGTCATAAGAGAATTAACTGAACATAATGAAACTTTTCGTTATGATTACAGAAACATGAAAGAAGCTTATGAAAAAATACAAGGCAAATATAAAAATGTCGAAAAAGCTAATCTTGAAATTGCTGCTAATGAAAAAATATTAAAAGCAACAGTGATTGAAAAACAAAAAGCAATTAAGATGTATATCAACACTATTGCTGAAATAAAACGTGAGCTTCATGACATAAAAATTAAAACAGAACGGGTAAGACAGCTTTTGAAAAGCTACACCACAAATGCTTATGTCATTGATCACATTCTTCCGATCAAATCGGAGGAAAATGACGGTAAACCAAAGCGTAAAGAATACGGAAGTGTTCCTTCACCATTCCTTGAAAATTATTCTTGCAAAAAGGATGATGAAGTTGAAAAGACATTTGATATACTACTTTTATCTGAATTGAAAAATCAATTGCCTGAGAACATTGAAGTAAACTTTACGAAATCAAACGATGACATTAAAGCAGTGATAGAAAATGTGGTAAAGAATGTTTTGGAAATGATTATGATGATAACAGTTCTGATTCACAGTCTGAAAATGACGATATAGCATCTGAAAATGATCTAAGTGATGATCCTAACGTTGTCATGTACAAAGTTAAGGATTCTGATAGATTATATTTCGATGATAGCTTCCCGATTCGGAACGTGAAAGAAAATCAACTTGATAAAATTTTCAAACATGTAGAAGTTTCGTCATATGATCTCGATAAAAATCAAAAGAAATTTTATTCTAAACCCAAAAGGAATACTAACAATTATCGAAAGTTTGGTGGTGATTTTCCTGAGAGCAGGATTGGGTTTGGAAGAAGAAGAAGGTGAATCGACGAAGAAACCGAAGACAACGTTCCAGGAATACAAAGGTAAATACATGAAATTTGTGTATGGAACGAATACGGTTCAAGAAGAAGGTAAGATTGGTAAGCAATCTAATGATGAATTCAAGAAAGAGAAAGAACTTCGGGACATGGCTAAGATCAAGTCCACAAGTGGTGTGAAATCCACTAGTGGAAATGCTACTGATTCAAGGACATGCTTTAAATGCAATACAATTGGTCATATTGCTCGAAAGTGCCTGAATCTAAAGCCTATGTTTTCAGGAAGTAAAAATGTTTCAAAAGAAGAAAAACAGAAACAATCAGAGATTGTAAAATCCAAAAATGAATCTGTTTCTGAAATAAAACCCAAAAATGAATAAAAGTTTGAAAACTCAGTTTTTGAGAAAGGTGAAACTTCAAAGTCAAACAAAATGATGTTTCACGGTTTTATATCAAGAAAGCAAGATTCATGTCACAGTCCTGGGTTGCGAAAAGGAAATTGTCTGAAAATGGAAAGTCTGTTACTGCTAAGACTAATAATGTCAAATCTAATGAAGCAGTCATTAAAAATGATCTTTCAAAGTTGAAAAATGATTTTCTAAAATAGACAGAAAAAGAAACGGTCGAAAAAGTTTCAAAATTGAAATTGAACGAAATGTTTGATGAAAATTTTGATTATGATGATGGTTACGAATTTGATTACGTTGATTATCAAGTTCAACCCAAGACCAAAAAGGCTTGGGTTTCTCTTTTCAAGTAGTTACTTTCATGTGCAGGAGTTCCTAGATCCACTTCATCAAAGTTGATACAGGATTGAGGAAGCTCCAGATCAGATTTAACTTATCAAGAAATGTCATATCTTTATCATTTTGAGGAGGAGTAGTTAAGAAGAAAAAGTTTTTGAAGTTACAAGTGGTTGTTAAAAGGAAAAATTTTGAAAAGTCAAAATTTTGAAAATCCACACTGTTGAACAGAAAAACTGATTTCAAAGTTCTTACATGTTTAAACTGCTTTTACAAGTGGTAAATGAGTCTAATAATTGTTTGTTAAACAATTGCAGATACAGGAATGAGAAAAAGGGCCAGACGACGAGGTCACAGGATCCGCATTGGTTTGTTACATTTTTAGAAGAATTTCTTTAAATCTAAAATCCAAAAATATGTTTTTGATTTTAGGGGGGGTAAGAAAATTTTAAAAATTGTTGAGAAATAAAAAACATATGAAATAGTTGAAAATGCAAAAACATTGAAAAATTCAAAAAGTACAAAAACATGAAAAAGACAAAAAGAATTTGTTGTCAAAAAGGAAATGATAGTACATCAGTGGACTATCACAGTATACTAAAGATTTGTAAAGTTTAAAAGTGATAAACAAGTCTTACTGTGGATGTGTCGATAGGCTTTACACGTTTAGTAGATTGCTTCCGAGATATAAACTAAATTTTACAACTGCTTAATCTCGTGGTTTAACACATCTTGGATATATGGACTTAGTACTTCGAAATTTCGATTGAAGGGTTGCCTGATTCTGAGATACGAGGTCTTTATAGATAGTTGATATCTGGGGTATTATACAAGTTCTTCTGATTTGCGGAAGCAACAGTCTAGAACTTCTATAATGCTTTTGCTATAAACCCCTAAAAGTTGAATGCAATCTTGAAAGGAATCGAAAGATCTAATCATTTGCAATGCTTAAAAGATTCCTTAAGTGGAACACACCTTAAAGACGAGCCTTCATCTCTTTGTCTGTACGGTAGTACTAACCTGAGCTCTCAAGGTCTCGCACAACCCAAATACAGATATCAATTACGCTATATTCACCTGTAAGATGAATTCTAGGGAATCTGGATTCGAGAGTATATTCAAGAGGTGGGAACCATAGTTAAGTCAAGTTTCATAATTCTTACCTTAACATATCTTGGAACAATTGAGAAACATGATGAATTTAAGTGGACAAACATATCGACAGTCTAGGTAAACAAGTTTAAAACTTAAAGTCTCAAAAAAAGGTCAACGGTACTAGTGATATGTCTCGATCAACTGATATGATCCTTAGACACGAATTCACAAAAATATTTCTGTAAATATGTTTGTACATAGTTTACTTTACTTATTAAAAATTTCTGTAAATATGTTACTTACTTTTAAAATCCAAAAATATTTTCAACGAGCCAATGTTGGAGAACGGATCATCGAAGTCTGGTAAGAAAAGTTCATTAATTTGAAACTTTAAAATTGACAAAACATCAGCTGTTCACAACGGGTTTAACCAAGGTCATTAACTTGGACTTGGTAAACAAAATTGGTTAATCAAGGTCATTAACTTGGACTTGGTCAACTATGTGGATTTCATTGATTAAAAATCATGAAGAACAGTCAAGATTTTAAATGTTAAAAGTAATTCAAGGTCATTAAATTGAACTTGAATAACTAAAATGTTTTTAAAATGGAGACGTTCAAACAAGTGTTTCTTCAAAGTAAATCTGAAACGTTTTCTAGTATGCTCAAGAACTTTGGAACAAGAAGCAAAGTTTTAGGAAGAGCAGGACGAAACATGGTTTGTAGTAAAGCTCAAAGCAAGGGGGAGCATAGCTCGCAGCTTAGGAGGAGCTTGGATCTTAAAGTTTTATTCAAGGAAAAAGACAAAGACTCAGGAGTTTAATCAAGTCTAATGGCTACTGGGCATTCAAGAAAAGACTATGACACAGACATTATCCAAGAGGAAGATGTCAAGAGGAGTCTGTTGGTGTATATATCAAAAGGATGTCTACATCAAGATGACTGCGGCAACATCCAAGGGGGAGTCTGTTGGTGTATATGTCTGTTGCCTTCGTCATTAACGTCATTATGTATCGAGTCTGAGCGAATAGGGCTTAATCTGTGAAAAACGAGGCGTATTTAAGTGAGTTTGTAAGCAAGTTCGCTGGAGAAGGAACTTGAGAAGTCAAGTTCGGCCGAACATGCTATATCTTCGGGCGAACTTGGTGTCTCCATGAGCGAACTTGCAAGTCTATAAATAGGTGCCTTGGTGATTTCATTTGTAACTTCAGAAATTTCGGCATCTTAGAGGCGAAGCTCTGTCGGATCTGGTTCTCGAATGTATATGACTTTAGATCAATGAAAACAACGTTTAAATGAGTAATTCTTGTTATTTGATTAACATGTCATTAGTTTCCGCCTAATTAGACAATAGATAGCAAACTTTGGTTCCCGTGCTGTTCGTGGATGTTCCTACAATAAGTTTGTCTTTAGTGGGTACAACCCACTAAGCATTATGATACAAACCATAATGCATAGGTATGTTGCAAATTATATGTATATATAAGTTTGTCTTTATATGTTACAAATTCTATGCATATAAATATAAATATACAAGTTTGTCTTTATTGGATACAACCCACTAAGCATTATGGTACAAACCATTATACATAGGTATGTTGCATATATATAAGTTTGTTTTTTAGTGGGTACAACCCACTAAGCATTATGGTACAAATCATAATGCATAGGTATGTTGCAAATTATATGTATATATAATATAATATTGATTCTAACATATTTAGTAAAAATTTATCTTCCAAATTATTTAAATCCAAAAATCACATTTATCTTATATTTTTACTAAAATTGTCAAATTTATTTCTAAGTATTTTACCATAGATAATGATATCTATAAAAACTTTATTTCCTATTTATTTTATAGAAAATAGGAAAATAATGTCCATGAGTTTATATTTTGATAAAATCCGTATTTTATATAATTTTTCCATAAATTATAACATGATAAAAAAATTCATAATAAATCAATAGGGCATACATAAATTCTCAAAACTTACACAAATCTAGCTAATATGATAATGAACAATATCCTAGGTTCAATTTCATCAAAACACAATTCTAAGTCAAAAGCCTTAATTTCTACAAACTAAGAACCCTAACATTAAAAGAAATCAAAATCTAATTATGTGCCCTTTTATCACAGAAATGCATAGTATGGTCTTGTAGAGCATGAAAATTAGGCAAGCTAAGTTTTGGAATTACCTGATTTCGTGAAGAAATGAAGAAGATATCAATTCACCAAGCTCTAAGCTCTAAATTTGATCCTTGCTCAAATTCGTGAACTTGATTTTGATATTGCAGATTATCGATATGAGAGTTCGTGTAATATGATATGGGGTGTCGTTTGCTTTAAGTGATATGCTTTGAAATGGACGAATTGGTGTGATGATTTGTGTTCTAGAAAGATGAAAATGGTCCGTTGAATTATCTTTTAGTTAGACAATTATGAGATGATAATGAGTCATACTGTTTGCATTAAGTCATACCATTAAAAACCAATTGATTGGGTAAATAAAGAAACCAAAAGGGCGAATTAGAAACTAGTCGGTTGCATGGACTCGCGTTTATGAAGATGATGAATAGCAGGTGTATGTCGTTTGCAATACAGTACGAGTCGTTTGGGTTCTTTTGCAAATGACATGGGATATCGCTTGGAACTAAGGTTGTCGGCTAAAATTTGGTGTAATTTGGAAATGGATTGTCATTTAAAGAGATGTCATTTGGGGTTTTCCTTATGGTTTGGGATGTTGAGACTTGAACGAGGTTGGTATGGTTTGGCACATGTTGTATCGTTTAGAATAAGGGGTATGGTTCACCAATTAACATCTATTTATCTAAAATAACGATAAATAATAAATATCATTATAAAGAAAACATGCGCATTATCTTTTGTTGCAAAAATTAAATGCAGTTTTTTTTACAAACGGTCGGGTTGGCCCAAATATATATTCCCAAATTATTTACAGATTCTGATAATATCGGGTTGGTCGGGTTGGCCCAAATATATTATCCAATATTATTTAAAGATTCCATACCAGTGTCTATAATGATCGCTTCAGATTGTATATATTTCGATAAAATCTAGCTTTATAAATGAACATCTACTTTTTCCCAAATTATTTTTACCCATTTGAGCTGTTAGATATAAAAAAAACTACAATAAACCAAACTGAATATTGAAAATTGAGAGGTGAAAGTATAAAAAAATACAAAAAAGACAAAAGACAAAAAAAGCAAAAAAAAAAAACGAAAAAACAAAAAAAAACAAAAAGTAAGTACATAAAAATAAGCATGAAAACGTATTATATTTGAGCCGACTTATTTTGCGAAAAAAATTACGTCAAAATGTAGACTAACTGAAAACGATTTACATTATAATAAGTATAACATATTATATCTGACTCAATTTATTTCGGAAAATTTTTATGTCTAAACGTAAATGAATATGAGTTTATACAAACACCTATATAAAAATAAATAAATCTCGATTATAAAGTTCACCCATGGGTAAATAAGCGGAATTATAGATCTCTAAGTGTGTCGTACATAAAGTACCAGGGTTATCAATCCACGAGATCTTCCACTTTCTCAATCTGGAATAGTTTATTTTCTGTAACAACAAAAAAGATATATCTCAAATTAAAAGTATTATTCTGATCCTAAGTAAAATGCTCCAAGATGGTGTAAAGATATCTATAACTTTGGTGGGTTTAGATGGCCCTTTGGGTTATGGTACATAATAGGATGAACGATTAGAAGAGAACACAAAGAGAAGAATAATTTAATTCAAATCATCGATGCACATTCCATTAGGTCAATGTTATTAAGTACAACATATTAACAACTAACGATTTGACCACTACATTATTACACTATCACATTTTGGCCCTTCTACTTTTTGTACCATAACAATACCCCCCATAAAAAGTTCTTGACCTCAAGAGCTACAATGAAACATTACTAACACAGGCTAACATAATATTCCCATTGCACCAACACATTTAGAGTAGCGCTATATCCACTCTTTGGTCACTTCGATCAAGCATTTTCGTAGGTTGGAACACAAACTTGGATCTTTTGCTAATGGAATAGCAGTAGGACGTTAGAACACTTGCATTTAGATAACTGCATAGACCATCATTTGCAAGAAACAAGTTCATCATTGTTTCATTTGTTGTGAGTGTGCCTTGATGATCACAATAGCAGTAAGGTTTGGGAAGAGGAGGATTTATGGTTTCCATTTGCGGAATCAAATATGTCATCGTCGAGTGGCTTCGCGAATTCTGTGGAATCGACTGTTAAAATCAGAGTTTCAGAGTGGATTATCGAAAAGGGATTATTCTTTCATAATTGTATGTTCATATGTAAGATACAAATGCTGGACTCCTTAAATGGTTTACAAGAGAAACATAAAAAAGGAAAAATTGCATAAGATCCGGCTGATTAGGCTGTTGATTAGCTGAGATGTCCGGCTGTTGATTAGCTGGGATGTCCGGCTGTTGATTAGCTGGGATTAGCGGTTGATTAGCTGGGATTTCATCTGAGGTTTGACTTCCCTTTCTAACACTCCCCCTCAAGTTGAGTAGTGGGGTTTCCAATACACAACTTGTCTAAGCATTCGCCTAAGATTCTCCCACTGACAGCCTTTGTTAGTATGTCTGCTAATTGGTCTTTTGATCGAACAAACGGTAGTTCAATTGTACCATCTTCCAATTTTTCTTTGATGAAGTTTCTATCAACTTCTACGTGTTTAGTTCGATCATGTTGTACTGGATTTTCTGAAATCTGAATTGTAGCTTTACTATCACACATAATCTTACTAGTTTCTCTTGAAGGAAAGCCAATCTCAGCTAAGAGTCTACGCATCCACATGGCTTCTGTTAGACCTCGAGCTATACCTCTAAATTCAGCCTCTGCACTTGAGAGAGCAACCACCTTTTGTTTTTTACTTCTCCAAGTGACAAGATTCCCACCAACTAGAGCGAAGTAGCCTGCTGTTGATCTCCGACTTCCCTTATCTCCTGCCCAGTCTGCATCAGTATAGATTTGAACATTTAGGTGTCCATGTGATTGAAACAGGACTCCATGACCCACTGTTCCTTTGAGATATCTAATAATTCTCCAAACTGCTTCCTTATGGGATTCTTGAGGTTGGTGCATTAACTGACTTACCACCCCTACAGCATATGCAATGTCTGGGCGAGTATGTGAGAGATATATTAGTTTTCCCACCAGCCGTTGATATCTCTCTTTGTTTGCTAACTTTGCTCCTTCCTCCATATAGAGCTTTTGGTTTACACTCATAGGAGTGTCTGCTGGTTTGCAATCTATCATTCCAATCTCTGCCAACAAGTCTAAGATATACTTCTTCTGACTAATGAAAATTCCTTGTTTTGACCTTAGTACTTCAATTCCGAGGAAATACTTCAGCCTGCCCAAGTCTTTCATTTCAAATTCGGCAAACAAGTTTTCTTTTAGTTTTCCTATTTCTTCTTTATCATTCCCTGTAATGATCATATCATCTACATAGATAATTAGATAGGTTACGAATTTTCCTCTTTTTTTGAGAAACAAAGTATGATCGGCGTTACTTTGTTTATATCCAAACTTTTTCATAGCTACGGTAAATCTGCCAAACCAAGCCCGGGGAGATTGCTTCAAACCATAAAGAGATTTCTTCAGACGGCAAACTTCTCCGGATTTGAAATCTTTTGTGAATCCTGGAGGAGCATCCATAAATACCTCTTCATCTAGATCCCCGTGTAGAAATGCATTTTTTACATCAAACTGTTGAAGTGGCCACCCTTCATTTGCGGCTATCGAAAAAAGAACCCTAATTGTGTTCATTTTTGCAACTGGGGAGAACGTTTCAGCGTAATCATCCCATGTGTCTGGGTATACCCTTTTGCTACCAGTCGGGCTTTATATCTCTCAATTGTACCGTCTGGTTTATACTTAACCGTATAGACCCAACGACACCCCACGGATTTCTTTCCCAACGGAAGAGTACACTTTTCCCAAGTATTGTTCTTGATTAAGGCTTCCATTTCTGTTTTCATTGCTTCCTTCCAATGTTTAGACTTTAAAGCTTGATCCACGTTTGTAGGAGTTTCTTCAGAATAAACAGATGAGATAAACGCTTTGGCTTCCTTAGTGAGATTTCCATTAGCTACATTAGCTATAGGATAACTAGACCTTCTTGGCTCTTTTCCAGGAGAATACCGTTTCGGAGGAACCCCTCTGTTTGTTCTAGGGGGTAACACATATCTTGATGGTGATTCTTCTTGTATGGATTCATCTGCCTGTAAATTTTCAGCTTGTTCTGTGGTAGTTGCATGGTTAGAAGTATTGGTATCTTCAGAGTCATTAGAAACTCCAAAAGTATCACCAGACTGAATAGGGTGAGTATTACTTACCTCGGATACCAGGTTAGGAGGAACATTAGGGCCTTCAGTGGCACTGAAATTGAACTCTGGTGACTCTGTAGTTGGTACATAGGGAACATATTTCAACCAACTTAGTGTGTCTGAACATTCCTTCTCCCCCTAACCACTGAGTTGGGAATAGTAATACTCGGTTTCAAGAAAGTCACAGTTTATTGTGGTGAACATATGACGCGTCTTTGGGTTATAACATCTGTATCCTTTTTTATTCATTCCATACCCAACAAAGACACATTTTTCAGCACAAGGGTCAAGTTTGGTTCGATCTGATTTAGGTATGTGAACAAAAGCGGTACATCCAAAGATTCGTGGTTGAAGAGTAACGACTGAGGGTAGTTTGAAAAATTTTGAAAGGGTGTGTAATGGAGTGTTATGTTTGAGGATATTTGTTGGGAGTCGGTTGAGAAGATAGGTAGTGGTAGCAAGGGCTTCAGGCCAAAAATGTTTCGGGACCTGGGATTCAATTAGGAGGGCTCGTGTCATTTCCAGCAAAATGCGATTTTTCCTTTCAGCGACACCGTTTTGTTCTGGGGTGTTTGGGCATGTGGTTTGGTGGATTATTCCCTTGTTTTGAAAAAACAATTTAAAGGAGGTATTAACAAACTCACCGCCATTATCGGATCGGAAGATTTGGATGTTTGTTTGAAATTGGGTTTGGATCATGGCGTAAAACATAGTGAATTTTTCAAAGACTTCGGATTTGTTTTTCAAAAAATAAACCCAGGTCATTCGGGTACAATCATCAACGAACATCACAAAGTAGCGAAGGTTTTGCCCCCCAAGAACGGGGCAGGACCCCATACATCAGAATGGATTAATGAAAATGGCAAAGCAACCTTAGTGTTATTGGGTTTAAAAGTTTTCCTGTGGCTCTTTGCTAAAACGCATGTTTCACAATGTGACAAAGAATTAACTGGAAATAGTTTTGGAAATAAAATATGTAAATAACTTGTAGAGGGATGACCTAATCTTCGGTGCCACAGCCATGCTTCTCGTTCCGATGTACCATGAGTTAACATCACAGCACCATTTTGAGTTACTTCGTCCACATAATATAACCCTTGACTTTCAGTGCCACGCCCAATGATCGCTCCCGTCCTGATATCCTGTAAAATACAAAACGTAGGGTACATTAGGACAATACAGTTGAGTTCTTTAGTGACGTGGCTAATGGAAAGCAGTTTATGTGACAACGAGGGAACATAAAGACAATTAGAGATTTTTATTGTGGGTGAAATCTCAATCGTCCCTCCCGATTTTACATCCATTATCCCTCCGTTCGCCGTTTGAATATGTGTTTTTTCTGGTTTAGCTGTTGAGATAATATCCGATGACTCATAAGTCATTGTGTCGGTTGCGCCACAATCGAATATCCATCGTTTTTGTTTTTCATGATGTTTTTGGGCCATATTAGCATTCCCACTATTTCCAGGGACCAAATGTGACATATTCAATTTTGGGTTATAAACCCACGGATTTGAGTTATCCGCCCCAAACCCAAACCCATTACCTTCTCCTTCATTCTCTCCGCCATTACCTAACCCTTCGTCTCCTTCGCCTGTTGCGTCGGCCATTCCGCCGAAACCAACCCTACTCCGGCTTCCATCTCCTGGAACCTCTCGGTTGCCGGTGCTGGGTGATATTCCTTTCTCGTGAGCAGTAGCCTTTGTGCCCTTCTTATGACTGTCAGACCACCAATCGGGATATCCGACGAGTCTGAAACATTGTTCCTTGGTATGCTTAATCATGCCACAATGGTCACATTTGAGATGAGTTTTGTCAACTCTGCTTACAGATCCAGTTCTTCTTCCGTCAAACCGTCGGAGCCCTTTCGATGCAAGTCCTGCCCCTTCTATTTCTGTGGCTATTAGACCTGCTGCGATGCCCTGTGCGTCATTGAGAGGTGTTCCGAGAATGTTTTGGTGAGCGGCCTCCTTGCGAACAGTGGCATATGCGGCTTCTGCAGTCGGAAGTGGTTCCGACCGGAGTATTTCCCTCTTTATAGGGTCATACTTCCGGTCAAGGGCATTTAAGAACTGGAAGAGTTTTTGCTCAGTTCGGATTTTGGAGTATGTTTGAATATCCGTTGAACAAGTCATCGGATTCGGATCAATTCGGTCGATTTCTCCCCATACGCCTTGGAGAGTGATCCACAATTCTTCGAGAGAAGTATTGTTCTGTTTGATATCATTCGCTTTGACATGGAGATTAAATGTTTGGAGCTTATCCCGTCCACTGCTATATGTAACTACCAAGGCATCCCACAATGATTTCGCTGTGGGAAACTCGGTGAGGTTACCTGCAAGAACAGGTTCGATATTCTGAATTAACCATGAAAAAACGATTAGGTCATCTTGTTCCCACTGTTTGTAGGTTTCATGATTTTGGTCTGGGGGATTTGTGGTTAAATGTTGCAGCAAGGTTTTTGATTTTCCGCCTATGGCGACTCGAATCATTCGGGTCCATAGGGGATAATTCTGGCCGTTTAGTTTCAGATTTATCTGTAAACTATCGGACATTTTGGGGCTTTCTGACTGGGAATTTTTGAGAAGGTTGGCTAGTTGTAAGGTGAGTTCACTACTCGAGTTACCGTCTCCGGACATGGTGACTCGGTTGTGGCTCGGTTGTGTTTGGGGTAGATGATGAGCAGACTAAATAACCCGCTCTGATACCATGTTAAAATCAGAGTTTCAGAGTGGATTATCGAAAAGGGATTATTCTTTCATAATTGTATGTTCATATGTAAGATACAAATGCTGGACTCCTTAAGTGGTTTACAAGAGAAACATAAAATGTCACACCCCGACCCGCAGCGGAAATAAGAGTCGGGGCATAATTGGGTTATCACCAAAGCACATGACATTTACTATTATGTTTCATAATTAAATGAAGTCAATGTTTCATTGCTCAAACATCCAAACATGTTCATTCATTACAAGGGAAAACAACCAAACATAATAATCCAAAAACTAAATCGTTTTATTTCTTCTAATCCAGGTCCTATGTGTTCCTAGCTGCTGCTGGTTCACCTGTATCATGTGTAAAATAGGAGGTTTTTGGGTCAACATAAGTTGGCGAGTGAACCTTATAGATAAACATTTGATAATGATTTTCTGGTTAGTTTATCAATAAAATATTGTGCATAATCATAAAAGAGCACATGTATGAAATCAAACATTGGCAACCATCAATTAACAATCGATAGCATACATGAACATACCAACATCATATAACAATTAACATAATTGAACTGTGCGATCAAGGCTCAATCAAACGGAGCCGATCGTATTGCATGAACTGGAAATGTAAATTGAACTGTGCGCTCAAGGCTCAATCAAACGGAGCCGAACGTATTGCATGAACTGGAAATGTAAATTGAACTGTGCACTCAAGGCTCAATCAAACGGAGCCGAGCGTATTGCATGTATTGAAATGTAAAATGAGATGACCGATCAAGGCTCAATCAAACGGAGCCGATCGTGCGGGCACGCCAAGATCAACCGCATAATTAAATGGGGATCCAACTCAACCTCGATGGATGGGGAGCCACGGCCTCGGCAATTGCATGTATTGAAATAATAATTTGCATACAATAATAACTACTTAACAGCAACAAACTAATACACATGTCATGATATGATATATGCACAATAACTTGGTTATAATATGTAAATGAACAAGACACATGATACACCCCAAAAACGTGATTAAAACGGGGAATTTGAAGGGTTCACTCACATTGGGTGCGTTGAATTTGAGATGATGAGATGCGCACGATTTCGACGAAGCGAGACAACGAGGAAACACTAACCTAAATAATAATGGAAAGATATATTAAATGGATAGATTTTATTAAGGATTTTTAATGGGATTTTTAGATATATTTTTGTGAGTTTATGGCTATTTTCTATCTTTAAAAATGTTATTTTTAAGTATTTTTAATTGATTTTTAAATTAAAATAAACAAATAAATATTTTTAAAAAAATATTATTTTTTTTACTGTTTGACCGTTGACCGTTGACCGGTTCGGTCAGCGGTAAATGTTTGCGCCAAGCGGGATTCGAACCGGTGACCTTCCGTTTACGCGCACGTAGCTCTACCAACTGAGCTACGTGACTAACCCGTTAGAAACCCAGTTTTAATTATATTTATATACTTATTCGAATTTACCGAAAATTCCTTTATTTTGCAAAACGTTTTAATCTCATGGACCGGTGCTTGTGACGGGACTCGAACGCGCGACGTGAAGTTTATTTTGCACACAGTCCACCGCTGGACTGTGTGTCTAACCCGGTTATATTCTTGATTTATATTATACTTAACAACTACCCGCTCTAACCCGGTTAGTTCATGAATAAAAAGAAATGTTATTACGTAAAGCGTGTGTGTAGTAAGGATCGAACTCGGGACTTGTATATAAACTTTGCACACAGTCCACCGCTGGACTGTGTGTCTAACCCGTTTATTATCCGAATTTTAATTACTTTTATCCCGTTTTTAAGTTCGTCTTCTTCATTACAATTTCCGACTTTACTCAATCATCTGGTTCATGGTTTAACTAATTACTAAACATGACGACTAGCTTGAATGTACAAAACCGAACAGTTTGGGGAAAGAAAATACCGGACAGGTCGTCTTCCTTAGGGAGTCCGGGGGAACAGACAGCTCTGTTTTTGAACCTTCGGCCGGGAGGGTCTAGCAACAGAATTAAGGAATTAGATTTGAAATTGAACCAGAGTACATGGATTATTAGTACGATTGAATGTGCTTACCGTTAACTAGCGAGTTTGCGGCGAATTCCAGAATTTCTCCGGCGAACACAAAAATCCAGAAAAGTCTTCTGTGACTGATTTTGAGTGATGGATTAATGTTAGTAGAGTCCTAACAATAGATTGAAACCGCAAAGGAGGAATATCTTACCGGTTTGTGTTGAACACGGTTTTCCGGCGATTTCTGCAGAGAATTCCGGCGAACAATTTTTGGTGCTCAATTGACTTGAAAACGTGACGAAAAGGAAATGGAGTGTAGTTGGGACGGTTCTGAATCGCATAAATGATTGGAACCTGAATTAATCGGAGTTTGATAACTTTTCGGTTTCAAAAACCGAAACTTTAAGTTCATTCAATTTGGACTTAATTAGAAACCGATATTCATCGGTTATAAGCTAGCCAAACGATTTCGAACTGATTTGGCGATCGGTTTACCGATTTCCGTTATTCAGATAACATTACTGTTAATTCGAGTTTGCGTATAAGACCCAATTGTTTTCCTAAGGTTAACAGAAAACACTTGGTGGCGGAGTGGTTTGGAGACGGAATGATAAGTTGTTGGAGTGCTTCAGCTGACCCGGGTTCGAGTCCGGTCAGCTACAAATGTTTTTTATTTATTTTATTTTAACTTTTTATCAAATATAATTTTTTTGGTTTAGTTTATTTATTAATTGTGTAATGTTTAAACCCAAAATAATCATAAATAATTAATGAAATTTCATAACTTGGTACAAGATTACAAAACGGAGCGGGTTTTGGAGACCCGATTTTTACAAATGTTACATAAAAAAGGAAAAATTGCATAAGATCCGGCTGATTAGGCTGTTGATTAGCTGAGATGTCCGGCTGTTGATTAGCTGGGATGTCCGGCTGTTGATTAGCTGGGATTAGCGGTTGATTAGCTGGGATTTCATCTGAGGTTTGACTTCCCTTTCTAACATCGACTATCGGGGAAGAGGACAACATAGAGGAGGGGGAAATTAGATGTAACCAGAATGATACTCGAGAGGATGATGGCAGGAATGTTGATGGGGAAGGAGGGGAACAACTAGGAAACAAAGAGGCGGAGAGGGGGGACGTCCTGCATGGGCATAAGCATGGTAGTCACCCGTCGCATGGGGAAGTCCAATAGCCGCCATTGGGCAATGAAGATGTAATCAATATGGTGGTAGTATCCAAGGGGTGGGGCCCACGATGAGTAGATTAGAAAACAACTCCCAGGTGGTGGAGTGGTAAGGGAGAGATTTGGTGTTCTAAGGGACCCAAGTTCAATTCCTGCCCTCCCCATTATTTTCTGCGTCACCTGGTGATGATGGAAGGCTAGGCGAATATGTGGAGATCGCTAGTTTGATCCTTGATCTGAGCGGGTTTACCTCACCGCACCTTCGTGCCTTCGGGCGAGCGTTCATGGGCTTCGGCCCTAGGTGAGGGTTTTCCCCGGTTCAAAGGCGAGTGTATCCAGATGTGGTGAATTTCGCCAGTAGCCCATTCGGAGGATTCGTTGACTGTTCAAAAAAAATCTCAATAGGCCCTGTGATTCTTTTAGTGTTCGGCTTGACCAAATTGTGGACCTGGGGGCATGTGGGAACCCAGTGGAGCCCGGGTCCCATGAGCATAATTGTGGTTGGCTATCAACATTCAATGTTCAGACCAGGCGAAATATTCAGGTTCTAAGCACTAGATGTTTGTTTTGTGGTATTGAAGACGAATCAATAGATCACAGTTCCTTTCATGCCAATTTGCACAATGCGTTTGGGATCATGTAGCCAATTGGTGTCGGCTTCCGGGATTATACATGTTTAAAGTAAGGATCTAGTTCTTTATCATAGCTACGGGAAGGGGTCAGCGAATGGAAAAAGGCTGTCTATACCATGATGAAGGCCGTAACTTTGTGTATATGGCGGTGTCGGAATAACATGACGTTTACTCAAGAATCAAAACCTGAGGAGCTTTGTAGAAAACCTGAAAGTTTTGTAGATAATCAGTCAAAGGCATATGCCTTGACTTGGGCTCAATGGTGTATGTTTGATCTTAATAGTCTTGGTATGCAACAGTAGGTGGCTTTTTATTTCTTTTCCTGTTGCCTGAGGGAGCAGGATAATATGTTGTTATCCCGGTACTTTAATATATAATAAAGATTTTGTTGGTTGTTAAAATAAAAGAGTGATAATCTTCTTAACATTTATATATCACGTGGAAAAATTATACATTATTTAATTCTATTATTAATAATTTATTATCCATCATTTAGCATCATCATAGATTTAGCTTTTGACTTTTTTTGTAGCATTCCTTAGAAAAACCTTATGATCCTCTTACAGATTTTATTGAATATATCATTAAGACAGATACATATATTTAAGATAGTAGTTCCGCTGTGGCTATATTCTATTGTTCAGCAAATCTATCCTAGATCATACGATTAATAGTTTTAATAAACATATTTATACTTTTATTTATGTAATCTTTAAACCAACAAAGAAAATTATTTTGACAGGTAAGTATAACCTAACCGTATCCCCTCCTAATTATCAGGCTTTATTAATATATATTTTCCGGTCTAAACTATAATAACATTAGTATGGACCCTAGCAATGTTAAACAAATGTTAAAATATCACATATAGGTTTTCTAATAATCAACACAAGTGACCTATAAACTGTTAGTTTACGACTATAAGTATACACTCATAGTTTTGTCACCTAAGCACCAATTTGCAAACTTTCAATACAAACAAACCTATAGTGATCTCATGGATCTTTCCCATTTGCAAGAGAACTATACACTCATTATTTCAACTTTTGCTATAATTCTAGTCCTTTATTGTCTATCATTCTTGTATAAAACCACTTCTAGTCCACCTGAAGCTAGTGGTGCATGGCCTATAATAGGCCACTTCAAAGTTTTTAATGGTCCGGATCTTCCCCATGTAACCTTGGCATCCTTGGCTGACCGATATGGACACATGTTCATGGTCCGGCTTGGTATACGTAAAGTCTTGGTGGTGAGTGATTGGGAGATAGCTAAGGACTTGTTTACCGCCCATGACGTGAATGTTTCCGACCGTCCGGAATACGTAGCTACAAAAATTTTGGGGTTTGACGGTGCGTCTTTTTCTTTCACACCTTACAGTCCATATTGGCGTGGAATACGTAAAATCATCTCCCAAGAGTTGTTGTCCACTAGTCGGCTCGAGAAGCTTAAGCCCGTTCGACTAGGCGAACTAGAAAGGGCGATTAAAAACATGCATGATATCTGGAGGGAGAAGAGAGATGGGCAGGGGAAAGTGTTGGTGGAAATGAAGAAATGGTTTGGTGAACTAAATATGAATACGATGCTTAAAGTCGTCGCTGGAAAACGATACACTGGAGGAGGAGTAGAGGGCGAAGATGAGGAGGAGATGAAGAGATGTCGTGAAGTGATAAGGGTGTGGTTTGAATACTTGGGTCAATATGTGGTGGCTGACGCTCTTCCTTTTCTAGGTTGGTTGGATTTGGGTGGACATGAAAAGACAATGAAACGAATTGCCAAGGAACTAGATTTGATGGTCGGGAAGTGGTTAGAAGAGCATCGCCAGAAAAGATCTTCAAGCAATGCTACAGAGGTAAACGACTTCATGGATGTGATGATCCGAGTAGTTGAAGATGATGAAGTAGCGGGTTACAACGCCGATACCATCATTAAAGCCACGGTCCAGGTGCGCCCTACTAGAAATTACCTTTGAGATATATCTTAATGTGGATGGAATATCTTTGTCTAGGAATGAAGCTATTTAGTTGTTTTCTAGACATAATTAGAACTCAGTTTTATTGATTATATATATATATCTGTTCATACGTATATGCATTCTAATTAACTTGTTTTCAGTCTCTTATTGCAGGTGGCGCAGATACAAGCACTGTCATGTTAACGTGGACTCTATCGCTACTACTAAACAATTGTCATGCTCTTAAAAAGGCTCAAGAAGAATTAGACACGCATGTAGGAAAAAATAGACAAGTAAATGAATCAGATATAAAAAAATTGGTATACCTTCAAGCGGTAGTAAAAGAAAGTATGCGACTATACCCGGCCGCATTCCTAGGAGGACCAAGAGCCTTTACAAAAGATTGCACCGTAGCTGGATACCATGTACCAAAAGGCACATGGCTATTAATCAACATATGGAAGCTCCACCGTGATCCAAATATATGGTCAAACCCATGCGAGTATTGTAAAACTATTTCCACTTGTTTATCATATTGTTTTGTAATTGTTCTAATACTACGTATAGAAATTAATAATTGTTTACTATTGTAAAACTGCTATTACATGTAATAATAATGCAAGTTTCATACTTCACTAATATAATATTCATATCAAGTTATACGATAGCACCTTTCTTTTGAAGTTCGGGTCTATTTCTTTTTTCTTATGCATATCTTCCCTCTCACATCACTGATTAAGGAAATTAAAAATAAACTAATTGATTGTTCTATTTTCATTTTTAGGTATATTAAAATATATTAATTACAACTTAAACAATAAGATTGAAGGACGTACAACAATACATACCAAGAGACAAAATCACCCACAACTACTGATTTTAAATGGATCTCGTTGGTGCTTTAAAAGAAAACGCTTGAACTGAAGCAGTCTATAAAACATCACATTCCATTTTAAACAGCGTAAAATAGGAATCAAGTGCATTATAATTAACTTTACCACGTCATGGTGGCTAGCATAGTGGTAGGTGACATGTAGCATAAAACCGAGGTCCACAAATCAAATCAAGAAATGTCTTTTGTCTACACTTTACGTGATTAATTTACCGCTTGCATGTTGGCCGCTGACACTTGAAAGTGCGTTACCAAAAACAAAATCATAAAATTGTGGTTAATGCCCAACTGCCTCGAAAAAAAATTGCAATTAATGACCAATTTTCTAGTAATAATTACAGATCATGATCCGGTCGCTAATAGCGTTATTCAGTCACACTCAAATAATAATTCCTTAGATTCATGTCATTGCAGAAAAATGATGCCTTGTAAAACAAGGGCTCCAAGGCAGAGTACATTCTGACTAATTGCTCCAAGGTAGGTTGGTGAGACGATTTTTTTCAGCTCCACCTAATTATTTGGAGTAGATCAAACGTGGTCAACATGGACTTGAATTAGAGCTAGTAGGTCAACTCGAGTCGAGTTTGATTTAAAAAAAAATAAAACATAATTTCTATATCTTTTACATCAAAGAATAAATATTATTTTCACGTGTTTTATTATAAATATTTGGAAATTATATTATTCGACATATATTTAATTTCCTAAAACTAATTTCTTCATAATTTAACATGTCCGAGTATTCCTCGTGTATTCTCCGCCCATGCCGAGTACTCTCAACTCTTCGATCGACCGACTAGCGAGTGGCTAACGACTTTTGCAACCATGTCTAATACTAACTAATACTAAATAGTATCTAGTCAATACAAAACAAAAAATTAATTACATTGGTCATTAAGTTGGAATTTAATGACGAAATAATGATAACCAACTTGGTAGTGTTTTCTTTTCCATTTTAATTATCATTTTCTTAATATAAAGTTTAAGTTTGTACACCTTTTCCGGAGTTTTGTGTGTTTAAAATTGATTATCGCATATATTATAGGGTACTAATTCCTAGTACAGAAATCATACTAAGAAGCGGCGAGTTTTGGGTTTTTAAAATTGATTATCGCATCATTAATCTAAAAGTGTGAGAAGTGTGAGAGGACATAGGAATTGACTTGTAGGGATCATGTTTTGGGCATAGACATGTTTTGTGTTGTTTTGGCAAGGAAAACATTAAACATAACAATGTAAGGCACGGTGCGATGAATTCTAGGCTTAAAAGTTAAAAAACCATGCCAAGAACGTTAAGTAGTGTGTTTTAAGTGTTAAATAGTGTTTTTAAAATTGCACGCCTATAATTCGTTGCATTGTGTTTTAAATTGTTTTATTTGGTGTTTTTATTGCCAAAACAACCCAAAACATCATGGCTAAGTTCAAAACATGATTCCTACATGTTAATTTCTATGTCTTCTCATACTTCTCACACTTTTGGATTAATGTACAGGAACCTCACCCTATTTTAGGGTACTAATTCCTAGTACAAAAATCATATTAAGAAGCGGCGAGTTTTGGGTTTTAGAAGCAGTTCCGAACCGTTTGAACCGGAATGCCTCACTGGCGAGTTTTGGGTTTTAGACCACATTGCCGTCAGCTCTGGCCTGGTTTGCGTTAATATTGAAAGCCCTTCCTCTAGCAGGTGGAGGAGCTTGGTTTGCTTGATTCACAGGGTTGGCTTGGGCCTGAGCATGAATAATATTGACCAGCCTTGGACATGTGTTCCTGAAATGACTTGGATCGCCGCAATTGAAACAAGCCCGCATAGGTTGGCCCATAGGGTAATTGGGTTGATAGTATGTTTGGGCTAAATGTTGAGTGGGTGGAAATGGTTGTTGTTGTTGGGCTTGACCCATTAACTGTTGGTGGGTTTGGATTATAGGTTGGTGGCGGTTTGTTCGTTGAAGCGTGCTGCAGTTTTGAACAGTGTGTCCGGCGCGACCGCAGCCGGTACAGTATTGGCAAGGATAGTCAGGGGAGTGGTGATACTGACAACGGTTACATTTTGGTGGTGGCCCTGTGTATGGTTTCCTGTATGGCACGGGTGGAGGAGTGGCTTGAGTGATGGGTGCAGCAGGAACAGGGGTGTTGGTTTGGGTGACTGCAAAGTTCCTGGCGTTATGCTTCCTCTTGTTAGCAAATTTAGAGGAAGGAGTGTGGTGGTTTGAGGTTTGTCCCTCAGCAGGGGTTTTCTTCTTTTCCTCTTTGAACCTTCCATTGCGAATTCGGTTTTCGGTCAGTTCTGTTGCCAACTCCATGGCAGCTTCGAGTGTTACCGGTGAAACGCTGAGGACCGAATCTTGGATTTTCGAGGGAAGTCCTCGAATGTAATGTTCGATCAGTCGGTAGGTTGGAGTGAATAAGTTTGGAACCATTTGGTTCAACTCCAAGAACCTTTTGTTGTAAGTAGAGTGATCACCCTCTTTTTGCTTCAAGGCATGAAATTCATCTTCCAATTTCTTAATTTCACTTCTAGGACAGAATCGCCTAGTCATGATTTCCCTTAACTCCTCCAAAGTTAAGGCCATCGCATCATCCGTTCCCCTCTTTCCTTTCTCAGTATTCCACCAAGTGAGAGCTACGCCAAGTAGTCTCCCGGTGGCATAACGAACTTTGCGATCCTCAGGACAATCGCAGTTTAAGAAAACGTTTTCCATCTCCTCGAACCAATGTAGGAGAGCAGTGACTCCCTCAGTCCCTTCGAATTTTGGAGGATCACAGGACTTAAAATGTTTGTAAGAGCATTTGATGGTAGGAGGGTTGCTGATGATCTGGTCCTGTTGTTGAGGAGGGTTAGTAGGATTTGCAGCAAGGGCTTGTTGTACTTGTACTACGATGTCAGGTAATATTGTGGCCATTTGATTCGCGATATGGGTGGCCAAACGTTCCCGAGACTTTTCCGATTTCCTACTTCTTCGATGCGATCTAGACGACATCTACAGGATCATAAAATGAGAAGATTGTGAGTTTATGATGTCTTTTTAGGTGTCATGTGTCTTTAAGAAAATGAAAATAACGTAAATATCAATAATGCAACTACATCCAAAGGATATCTTGGGTTCGCTCATGTTGGGCCTCAAATGTCCCCCATACCTTCACCTACATAGTCATGTGGGCCCCCATGGCTATTGGCTTGGTAGGATTCACATTAGTGTTGGCAATTTAACACTTGCATCCCCCGAATGCAAACCACAAAATATGTTCATGAGGCGTTTGGTCGGAACGTGTCCAGGTGTAGACACAATGACAACTCAAAGTGGGATTAGCTCTCACGACGTTTGGTATAGCATGCTTTGGCCTAATAGATATTTCGTACTCTCATCGTTAGTCCCCAGGTAGGCAAACTGGTCCTTTATTTTGGATTTATACGAATGCCAGCCTAGACAGGACGTTCCGACTACCGGTACTAGTACCCTTCCAGTTACTACATGCCCGTCATGAGAACTCACTTTGATGAGATTTGAAAACATGAAAATCATTGTAAAATCAATCATGATGTGGTGTGTGCTTGCATGGATGTGATATGTTATGATCATACGATTTCATGATAGGCATTATTTGATAATACATACTTATGAACATGCTTGAACAATATCAAATGTAACATTTAACATAAACATATAAACATCATGAAATTTGGCATATAACACACAAAATTCTTATAAGTTTCTAATCGACTATAGTATAGGCTCTAAGGATCTAATAATCTATCCTATATCCCTATAGTCATGGCTCTGATACCAATCTGTCACACCCCGACTCGCAGCGGAAATAAGAGTCGGGGCATAATTGGGTTATCACCAAAGCACATGACATTTACTATTATGTTTCATAATTAAATGAAGTCAATGTTTCATTGCTCAAACATCCAAACATGTTCATTCATTACAAGGGAAAACAACCAAACATAATAATCCAAAAACTAAATCGTTTTATTTCTTCTAATCCAGGTCCTATGTGTTCCTAGCTGCTGCTGGTTCACCTGTATCATGTGTAAAATAGGAGGTTTTTGGGTCAACATAAGTTGGCGAGTGAACCTTATAGATAAACATTTGATAATGATTTTTTGGTTAGTTTATCAATAAAATATTGTGCATAATCATAAAAGAGCACATGTATGAAATCAAACATTGGCAACCATCAATTAACAATCGATAGCATACATGAACATACCAACATCATATAACAATAACATAATTGAACTGTGCGATCAAGGCTCAATCAAACGGAGCCGATCGTATTGCATGAACTGGAAATGTAAATTGAACTGTGCGCTCAAGGCTCAATCAAACGGAGCCGAACGTATTGCATGAACTGGAAATGTAAATTGAACTGTGCACTCAAGGCTCAATCAAACGGAGCCGAGCGTATTGCATGTATTGAAATGTAAAATGAGATGACCGATCAAGGCTCAATCAAACGGAGCCGATCGTGCGGGCACGCCAAGATCAACCGCATAATTAAATGGGGATCCAACTCAACCTCGATGGATGGGGAGCCACGGCCTCGGCAATTGCATGTATTGAAATAATAATTTGCATACAATAATAACTACTTAACAGCAACAAACTAATACACATGTCATGATATGATATATGCACAATAACTTGGTTATAATATGTAAACGAACAAGACACATGATACACCCCAAAAACGTGATTAAAACGGGGAATTTGAAGGGTTCACTCACATTGGGTGCGTTGAATTTGAGATGGTGAGATGCGCACGATTTCGACGAAGCGAGACAACGAGGAAACATTAACCTAAATAATAATGGAAAGATATATTAAATGGATAGATTTTATTAAGGATTTTTAATGGGATTTTTAGAATATATTTTTTTGAGTTTATGGCTATTTTCTATCTTTAAAAATGTTATTTTTAAGTATTTTTAATTGATTTTTAAATTAAAATAAACAAATAAATATTTTAAAAAAAAATATTAATTTTTTTACTGTTTGACCGTTGACCATTGATCGTTGACCGGTTCGGTCAGCGGTAAATGTTTGCGCCAAGCGGGATTCGAACCGGTGACCTTCCGTTTACGCGCACGTAGCTCTACCAACTGAGCTACGTGACTAACCCGTTAGAAACCCAGTTTTAATTATATTTATATACTTATTCGAATTTACCGAAAATTCCTTTATTTTGCAAAACGTTTTAATCTCATGGACCGGTGCTTGTGACGGGACTCGAACGCGCGACGTGAAGTTTATTTTGCACACAGTCCACCGCTGGACTGTGTGTCTAACCCGGTTATATTCTTGATTTATATTATACTTAACAACTACCCGCTCTAACCCGGTTAGTTCATGAATAAAAAGAAATGTTATTACGTAAAGCGTGTGTGTAGTAAGGATCGAACTCGGGACTTGTATATAAACTTTGCACACAGTCCACCGCTGGACTGTGTGTCTAACCCGTTTATTATCCGAATTTTAATTACTTTTATCCCGTTTTTAAGTTCGTCTTCTTCATTACAATTTCCGACTTTACTCAATCATCTGGTTCATGGTTTAACTAATTACTAAACATGACGACTAGCTTGAATGTACAAAACCGAACAGTTTGGGGAAAGAAAATACCGGACAGGTCGTCTTCCTTAGGGAGTCCGGCGGGAACAGACAGCTCTGTTTTTGAACCTTCGGCCGGGAGGGTCTAGCAACAGAATTAAGGAATTAGATTTGAAATTGAACCAGAGTACATGGATTATTAGTACGATTGAATGTGCTTACCGTTAACTAGCGAGTTTGCGGCGAATTCCAGAATTTCTCCGGCGAACACAAAAATCCAGAAAAGTCTTCTGTGACTGATTTTGAGTGATGGATTAATGTTAGTAGAGTCCTAACAATAGATTGAAACCGCAAAGGAGGAATATCTTACCGGTTTGTGTTGAACACGGTTTTCCGGCGATTTCTGCAGAGAATTCCGGCGAACAATTTTTGGTGCTCAATTGACTTGAAAACGTGACGAAAAGGAAATGGAGTGTAGTTGGGACGGTTCTGAATCGCATAAATGATTGGAACCTGAATTAATCGGAGTTTGATAACTTTTCGGTTTCAAAAACCGAAACTTTAAGTTCATTCAATTTGGACTTAATTAGAAACCGATATTCATCGGTTATAAGCTAGCCAAACGATTTCGAACTGATTTGGCGATCGGTTTACCGATTTCCGTTATTCAGATAACATTACTGTTAATTCGAGTTTGCGTATAAGACCCAATTGTTTTCCTAAGGTTAACAGAAAACACTTGGTGGCGGAGTGGTTTGGAGACGGAATGATAAGTTGTTGGAGTGCTTCAGCTGACCCGGGTTCGAGTCCGGTCAGCTACAAATGTTTTTTATTTATTTTATTTTAACTTTTTATCAAATATAATTTTTTTGGTTTAGTTTATTTATTAATTGTGTAATGTTTAAACCCAAAATAATCATAAATAATTAATGAAATTTCATAACTTGGTACAAGATTACAAAACGGAGCGGGTTTTGGAGACCCGATTTTTACAAATGTTACATAAAAAAGGAAAAATTGCATAAGATCCGGCTGATTAGGCTGTTGATTAGCTGAGATGTCCGGCTGTTGATTAGCTGGGATGTCCGGCTGTTGATTAGCTGGGATTAGCGGTTGATTAGCTGGGATTTCATCTGAGGTTTGACTTCCCTTTCTAACATCGACTATCGGGGAAGAGGACAACATAGAGGAGGGGGAAATTAGATGTAACCAGAATGATACTCGAGAGGATGATGGCAGGAATGTTGATGGGGAAGGAGGGGAACAACTAGGAAACAAAGAGGCGGAGAGGGGGGACGTCCTGCATGGGCATAAGCATGGTAGTCACCCGTCGCATGGGGAAGTCCAATAGCCGCCATTGGGCAATGAAGATGTAATCAATATGGTGGTAGTATCCAAGGGGTGGGGCCCACGATGAGTAGATTAGAAAACAACTCCCAGGTGGTGGAGTGGTAAGGGAGAGATTTGGTGTTCTAAGGGACCCAAGTTCAATTCCTGCCCTCCCCATTATTTTCTGCGTCACCTGGTGATGATGGAAGGCTAGGCGAATATGTGGAGATCGCTAGTTTGATCCTTGATCTGAGCGGGTTTACCTCACCGCACCTTCGTGCCTTCGGGCGAGCGTTCATGGGCTTCGGCCCTAGGTGAGGGTTTTCCCCGGTTCAAAGGCGAGTGTATCCAGATGTGGTGAATTTCGCCAGTAGCCCATTCGGAGGATTCGTTGACTGTTCAAAAAAAATCTCAATAGGCCCTGTGATTCTTTTAGTGTTCGGCTTGACCAAATTGTGGACCTGGGGGCATGTGGGAACCCAGTGGAGCCCGGGTCCCATGAGCATAATTGTGGTTGGCTACCAACATTCAATGTTCAGACCAGGCGAAATATTCAGGTTCTAAGCACTAGATGTTTGTTTTGTGGTATTGAAGACGAATCAATAGATCACAGTTCCTTTCATGCCAATTTGCACAATGCGTTTGGGATCATGTAGCCAATTGGTGTCGGCTTCCGGGATTATACATGTTTAAAGTAAGGATCTAGTTCTTTATCATAGCTACGGGAAGGGGTCAGCGAATGGAAAAAGGCTGTCTATACCATGATGAAGGCCGTAACTTTGTGTATATGGCGGTGTCGGAATAACATGACGTTTACTCAAGAATCAAAACCTGAGGAGCTTTGTAGAAAACCTGAAAGTTTTGTAGATAATCAGTCAAAGGCATATGCCTTGACTTGGGCTCAATGGTGTATGTTTGATCTTAATAGTCTTGGTATGCAACAGTAGGTGGCTTTTTATTTCTTTTCCTGTTGCCTGAGGGAGCAGGATAATATGTTGTTATCCCGGTACTTTAATATATAATAAAGATTTTGTTGGTTGTTAAAATAAAAGAGTGATAATCTTCTTAACATTTATATATCACGTGGAAAAATTATACATTATTTAATTCTATTATTAATAATTTATTATCCATCATTTAGCATCATCATAGATTTAGCTTTTGACTTTTTTTGTAGCATTCCTTAGAAAAACCTTATGATCCTCTTACAGATTTTATTGAATATATCATTAAGACAGATACATATATTTAAGATAGTAGTTCCGCTGTGGCTATATTCTATTGTTCAGCAAATCTATCCTAGATCATACGATTAATAGTTTTAATAAACATATTTATACTTTTATTTATGTAATCTTTAAACCAACAAAGAAAATTATTTTGACAGGTAAGTATAACCTAACCGTATCCCCTCCTAATTATCAGGCTTTATTAATATATATTTTCCGGTCTAAACTATAATAACATTAGTATGGACCCTAGCAATGTTAAACAAATGTTAAAATATCACATATAGGTTTTCTAATAATCAACACAAGTGACCTATAAACTGTTAGTTTACGACTATAAGTATACACTCATAGTTTTGTCACCTAAGCACCAATTTGCAAACTTTCAATACAAACAAACCTATAGTGATCTCATGGATCTTTCCCATTTGCAAGAGAACTATACACTCATTATTTCAACTTTTGCTATAATTCTAGTCCTTTATTGTCTATCATTCTTGTATAAAACCACTTCTAGTCCACCTGAAGCTAGTGGTGCATGGCCTATAATAGGCCACTTCAAAGTTTTTAATGGTCCGGATCTTCCCCATGTAACCTTGGCATCCTTGGCTGACCGATATGGACACATGTTCATGGTCCGGCTTGGTATACGTAAAGTCTTGGTGGTGAGTGATTGGGAGATAGCTAAGGACTTGTTTACCGCCCATGACGTGAATGTTTCCGACCGTCCGGAATACGTAGCTACAAAAATTTTGGGGTTTGACGGTGCGTCTTTTTCTTTCACACCTTACAGTCCATATTGGCGTGGAATACGTAAAATCATCTCCCAAGAGTTGTTGTCCACTAGTCGGCTCGAGAAGCTTAAGCCCGTTCGACTAGGCGAACTAGAAAGGGCGATTAAAAACATGCATGATATCTGGAGGGAGAAGAGAGATGGGCAGGGGAAAGTGTTGGTGGAAATGAAGAAATGGTTTGGTGAACTAAATATGAATACGATGCTTAAAGTCGTCGCTGGAAAACGATACACTGGAGGAGGAGTAGAGGGCGAAGATGAGGAGGAGATGAAGAGATGTCGTGAAGTGATAAGGGTGTGGTTTGAATACTTGGGTCAATATGTGGTGGCTGACGCTCTTCCTTTTCTAGGTTGGTTGGATTTGGGTGGACATGAAAAGACAATGAAACGAATTGCCAAGGAACTAGATTTGATGGTCGGGAAGTGGTTAGAAGAGCATCGCCAGAAAAGATCTTCAAGCAATGCTACAGAGGTAAACGACTTCATGGATGTGATGATCCGAGTAGTTGAAGATGATGAAGTAGCGGGTTACAACGCCGATACCATCATTAAAGCCACGGTCCAGGTGCGCCCTACTAGAAATTACCTTTGAGATATATCTTAATGTGGATGGAATATCTTTGTCTAGGAATGAAGCTATTTAGTTGTTTTCTAGACATAATTAGAACTCAGTTTTATTGATTATATATATATATCTGTTCATACGTATATGCATTCTAATTAACTTGTTTTCAGTCTCTTATTGCAGGTGGCGCAGATACAAGCACTGTCATGTTAACGTGGACTCTATCGCTACTACTAAACAATTGTCATGCTCTTAAAAAGGCTCAAGAAGAATTAGACACGCATGTAGGAAAAAATAGACAAGTAAATGAATCAGATATAAAAAAATTGGTATACCTTCAAGCGGTAGTAAAAGAAAGTATGCGACTATACCCGGCCGCATTCCTAGGAGGACCAAGAGCCTTTACAAAAGATTGCACCGTAGCTGGATACCATGTACCAAAAGGCACATGGCTATTAATCAACATATGGAAGCTCCACCGTGATCCAAATATATGGTCAAACCCATGCGAGTATTGTAAAACTATTTCCACTTGTTTATCATATTGTTTTGTAATTGTTCTAATACTACGTATAGAAATTAATAATTGTTTACTATTGTAAAACTGCTATTACATGTAATAATAATGCAAGTTTCATACTTCACTAATATAATATTCATATCAAGTTATACGATAGCACCTTTCTTTTGAAGTTCGGGTCTATTTCTTTTTTCTTATGCATATCTTCCCTCTCACATCACTGATTAAGGAAATTAAAAATAAACTAATTGATTGTTCTATTTTCATTTTTAGGTATATTAAAATATATTAATTACAACTTAAACAATAAGATTGAAGGACGTACAACAATACATACCAAGAGACAAAATCACCCACAACTACTGATTTTAAATGGATCTCGTTGGTGCTTTAAAAGAAAACGCTTGAACTGAAGCAGTCTATAAAACATCACATTCCATTTTAAACAGCGTAAAATAGGAATCAAGTGCATTATAATTAACTTTACCACGTCATGGTGGCTAGCATAGTGGTAGGTGACATGTAGCATAAAACCGAGGTCCACAAATCAAATCAAGAAATGTCTTTTGTCTACACTTTACGTGATTAATTTACCGCTTGCATGTTGGCCGCTGACACTTGAAAGTGCGTTACCAAAAACAAAATCATAAAATTGTGGTTAATGCCCAACTGCCTCGAAAAAAAATTGCAATTAATGACCAATTTTCTAGTAATAATTACAGATCATGATCCGGTCGCTAATAGCGTTATTCAGTCACACTCAAATAATAATTCCTTAGATTCATGTCATTGCAGAAAAATGATGCCTTGTAAAACAAGGGCTCCAAGGCAGAGTACATTCTGACTAATTGCTCCAAGGTAGGTTGGTGAGACGATTTTTTTCAGCTCCACCTAATTATTTGGAGTAGATCAAACGTGGTCAACATGGACTTGAATTAGAGCTAGTAGGTCAACTCGAGTCGAGTTTGATTTAAAAAAAAATAAAACATAATTTCTATATCTTTTACATCAAAGAATAAATATTATTTTCACGTGTTTTATTATAAATATTTGGAAATTATATTATTCGACATATATTTAATTTCCTAAAACTAATTTCTTCATAATTTAACATGTCCGAGTATTCCTCGTGTATTCTCCGCCCATGCCGAGTACTCTCAACTCTTCGATCGACCGACTAGCGAGTGGCTAACGACTTTTGCAACCATGTCTAATACTAACTAATACTAAATAGTATCTAGTCAATACAAAACAAAAAATTAATTACATTGGTCATTAAGTTGGAATTTAATGATGAAATAATGATAACCAACTTGGTAGTGTTTTCTTTTCCATTTTAATTATCATTTTCTTAATATAAAGTTTAAGTTTGTACACCTTTTCCGGAGTTTTGTGTGTTTAAAATTGATTATCGCATATATTATAGGGTACTAATTCCTAGTACAGAAATCATACTAAGAAGCGGCGAGTTTTGGGTTTTTAAAATTGATTATCGCATCATTAATCTAAAAGTGTGAGAAGTGTGAGAGGACATAGGAATTGACTTGTAGGGATCATGTTTTGGGCATAGACATGTTTTGTGTTGTTTTGGCAAGGAAAACATTAAACATAACAATGTAAGGCACGGTGCGATGAATTCTAGGCTTAAAAGTTAAAAAACCATGCCAAGAACGTTAAGTAGTGTGTTTTAAGTGTTAAATAGTGTTTTTAAAATTGCACGCCTATAATTCGTTGCATTGTGTTTTAAATTGTTTTATTTGGTGTTTTTATTGCCAAAACAACCCAAAACATCATGGCTAAGTTCAAAACATGATTCCTACATGTTAATTTCTATGTCTTCTCATACTTCTCACACTTTTGGATTAATGTACAGGAACCTCACCCTATTTTAGGGTACTAATTCCTAGTACAAAAATCATATTAAGAAGCGGCGAGTTTTGGGTTTTAGAAGCAGTTCCGAACCGTTTGAACCGGAATGCCTCACTGGCGAGTTTTGGGTTTTAGACCACATTGCCGTCAGCTCTGGCCTGGTTTGCGTTAATATTGAAAGCCCTTCCTCTAGCAGGTGGAGGAGCTTGGTTTGCTTGATTCACAGGGTTGGCTTGGGCCTGAGCATGAATAATATTGACCAGCCTTGGACATGTGTTCCTGAAATGACTTGGATCGCCGCAATTGAAACAAGCCCGCATAGGTTGGCCCATAGGGTAATTGGGTTGATAGTATGTTTGGGCTAAATGTTGAGTGGGTGGAAATGGTTGTTGTTGTTGGGCTTGACCCATTAACTGTTGGTGGGTTTGGATTATAGGTTGGTGGCGGTTTGTTCGTTGAAGCGTGCTGCAGTTTTGAACAGTGTGTCCGGCGCGACCGCAGCCGGTACAGTATTGGCAAGGATAGTCAGGGGAGTGGTGATACTGACAACGGTTACATTTTGGTGGTGGCCCTGTGTATGGTTTCCTGTATGGCACGGGTGGAGGAGTGGCTTGAGTGATGGGTGCAGCAGGAACAGGGGTGTTGGTTTGGGTGACTGCAAAGTTCCTGGCGTTATGCTTCCTCTTGTTAGCAAATTTAGAGGAAGGAGTGTGGTGGTTTGAGGTTTGTCCCTCAGCAGGGGTTTTCTTCTTTTCCTCTTTGAACCTTCCATTGCGAATTCGGTTTTCGGTCAGTTCTGTTGCCAACTCCATGGCAGCTTCGAGTGTTACCGGTGAAACGCTGAGGACCGAATCTTGGATTTTCGAGGGAAGTCCTCGAATGTAATGTTCGATCAGTCGGTAGGTTGGAGTGAATAAGTTTGGAACCATTTGGTTCAACTCCAAGAACCTTTTGTTGTAAGTAGAGTGATCACCCTCTTTTTGCTTCAAGGCATGAAATTCATCTTCCAATTTCTTAATTTCACTTCTAGGACAGAATCGCCTAGTCATGATTTCCCTTAACTCCTCCAAAGTTAAGGCCATCGCATCATCCGTTCCCCTCTTTCCTTTCTCAGTATTCCACCAAGTGAGAGCTACGCCAAGTAGTCTCCCGGTGGCATAACGAACTTTGCGATCCTCAGGACAATCGCAGTTTAAGAAAACGTTTTCCATCTCCTCGAACCAATGTAGGAGAGCAGTGACTCCCTCAGTCCCTTCGAATTTTGGAGGATCACAGGACTTAAAATGTTTGTAAGAGCATTTGATGGTAGGAGGGTTGCTGATGATCTGGTCCTGTTGTTGAGGAGGGTTAGTAGGATTTGCAGCAAGGGCTTGTTGTACTTGTACTACGATGTCAGGTAATATTGTGGCCATTTGATTCGCGATATGGGTGGCCAAACGTTCCCGAGACTTTTCCGATTTCCTACTTCTTCGATGCGATCTAGACGACATCTACAGGATCATAAAATGAGAAGATTGTGAGTTTATGATGTCTTTTTAGGTGTCATGTGTCTTTAAGAAAATGAAAATAACGTAAATATCAATAATGCAACTACATCCAAAGGATATCTTGGGTTCGCTCATGTTGGGCCTCAAATGTCCCCCATACCTTCACCTACATAGTCATGTGGGCCCCCATGGCTATTGGCTTGGTAGGATTCACATTAGTGTTGGCAATTTAACACTTGCATCCCCCGAATGCAAACCACAAAATATGTTCATGAGGCGTTTGGTCGGAACGTGTCCAGGTGTAGACACAATGACAACTCAAAGTGGGATTAGCTCTCACGACGTTTGGTATAGCATGCTTTGGCCTAATAGATATTTCGTACTCTCATCGTTAGTCCCCAGGTAGGCAAACTGGTCCTTTATTTTGGATTTATACGAATGCCAGCCTAGACAGGACGTTCCGACTACCGGTACTAGTACCCTTCCAGTTACTACATGCCCGTCATGAGAACTCACTTTGATGAGATTTGAAAACATGAAAATCATTGTAAAATCAATCATGATGTGGTGTGTGCTTGCATGGATGTGATATGTTATGATCATACGATTTCATGATAGGCATTATTTGATAATACATACTTATGAACATGCTTGAACAATATCAAATGTAACATTTAACATAAACATATAAACATCATGAAATTTGGCATATAACACACAAAATTCTTATAAGTTTCTAATCGACTATAGTATAGGCTCTAAGGATCTAATAATCTATCCTATATCCCTATAGTCATGGCTCTGATACCAATCTGTCACACCCCGACTCGCAGCGGAAATAAGAGTCGGGGCATAATTGGGTTATCACCAAAGCACATGACATTTACTATTATGTTTCATAATTAAATGAAGTCAATGTTTCATTGCTCAAACATCCAAACATGTTCATTCATTACAAGGGAAAACAACCAAACATAATAATCCAAAAACTAAATCGTTTTATTTCTTCTAATCCAGGTCCTATGTGTTCCTAGCTGCTGCTGGTTCACCTGTATCATGTGTAAAATAGGAGGTTTTTGGGTCAACATAAGTTGGCGAGTGAACCTTATAGATAAACATTTGATAATGATTTTTTGGTTAGTTTATCAATAAAATATTGTGCATAATCATAAAAGAGCACATGTATGAAATCAAACATTGGCAACCATCAATTAACAATCGATAGCATACATGAACATACCAACATCATATAACAATAACATAATTGAACTGTGCGATCAAGGCTCAATCAAACGGAGCCGATCGTATTGCATGAACTGGAAATGTAAATTGAACTGTGCGCTCAAGGCTCAATCAAACGGAGCCGAACGTATTGCATGAACTGGAAATGTAAATTGAACTGTGCACTCAAGGCTCAATCAAACGGAGCCGAGCGTATTGCATGTATTGAAATGTAAAATGAGATGACCGATCAAGGCTCAATCAAACGGAGCCGATCGTGCGGGCACGCCAAGATCAACCGCATAATTAAATGGGGATCCAACTCAACCTCGATGGATGGGGAGCCACGGCCTCGGCAATTGCATGTATTGAAATAATAATTTGCATACAATAATAACTACTTAACAGCAACAAACTAATACACATGTCATGATATGATATATGCACAATAACTTGGTTATAATATGTAAACGAACAAGACACATGATACACCCCAAAAACGTGATTAAAACGGGGAATTTGAAGGGTTCACTCACATTGGGTGCGTTGAATTTGAGATGGTGAGATGCGCACGATTTCGACGAAGCGAGACAACGAGGAAACATTAACCTAAATAATAATGGAAAGATATATTAAATGGATAGATTTTATTAAGGATTTTTAATGGGATTTTTAGATATATTTTTTTGAGTTTATGGCTATTTTCTATCTTTAAAAATGTTATTTTTAAGTATTTTTAATTGATTTTTAAATTAAAATAAACAAATAAATATTTTAAAAAAAAATATTAATTTTTTTACTGTTTGACCGTTGACCATTGATCGTTGACCGGTTCGGTCAGCGGTAAATGTTTGCGCCAAGCGGGATTCGAACCGGTGACCTTCCGTTTACGCGCACGTAGCTCTACCAACTGAGCTACGTGACTAACCCGTTAGAAACCCAGTTTTAATTATATTTATATACTTATTCGAATTTACCGAAAATTCCTTTATTTTGCAAAACGTTTTAATCTCATGGACCGGTGCTTGTGACGGGACTCGAACGCGCGACGTGAAGTTTATTTTGCACACAGTCCACCGCTGGACTGTGTGTCTAACCGGTTATATTCTTGATTTATATTATACTTAACAACTACCCGCTCTAACCCGGTTAGTTCATGAATAAAAAGAAATGTTATTACGTAAAGCGTGTGTGTAGTAAGGATCGAACTCGGGACTTGTATATAAACTTTGCACACAGTCCACCGCTGGACTGTGTGTCTAACCCGTTTATTATCCGAATTTTAATTACTTTTATCCCGTTTTTAAGTTCGTCTTCTTCATTACAATTTCCGACTTTACTCAATCATCTGGTTCATGGTTTAACTAATTACTAAACATGACGACTAGCTTGAATGTACAAAACCGAACAGTTTGGGGAAAGAAAATACCGGACAGGTCGTCTTCCTTAGGGAGTCCGGCGGGAACAGACAGCTCTGTTTTTGAACCTTCGGCCGGGAGGGTCTAGCAACAGAATTAAGGAATTAGATTTGAAATTGAACCAGAGTACATGGATTATTAGTACGATTGAATGTGCTTACCGTTAACTAGCGAGTTTGCGGCGAATTCCAGAATTTCTCCGGCGAACACAAAAATCCAGAAAAGTCTTCTGTGACTGATTTTGAGTGATGGATTAATGTTAGTAGAGTCCTAACAATAGATTGAAACCGCAAAGGAGGAATATCTTACCGGTTTGTGTTGAACACGGTTTTCCGGCGATTTCTGCAGAGAATTCCGGCGAACAATTTTTGGTGCTCAATTGACTTGAAAACGTGACGAAAAGGAAATGGAGTGTAGTTGGGACGGTTCTGAATCGCATAAATGATTGGAACCTGAATTAATCGGAGTTTGATAACTTTTCGGTTTCAAAAACCGAAACTTTAAGTTCATTCAATTTGGACTTAATTAGAAACCGATATTCATCGGTTATAAGCTAGCCAAACGATTTCGAACTGATTTGGCGATCGGTTTACCGATTTCCGTTATTCAGATAACATTACTGTTAATTCGAGTTTGCGTATAAGACCCAATTGTTTTCCTAAGGTTAACAGAAAACACTTGGTGGCGGAGTGGTTTGGAGACGGAATGATAAGTTGTTGGAGTGCTTCAGCTGACCCGGGTTCGAGTCCGGTCAGCTACAAATGTTTTTTATTTATTTTATTTTAACTTTTTATCAAATATAATTTTTTTGGTTTAGTTTATTTATTAATTGTGTAATGTTTAAACCCAAAATAATCATAAATAATTAATGAAATTTCATAACTTGGTACAAGATTACAAAACGGAGCGGGTTTTGGAGACCCGATTTTTACAAATGTTACATAAAAAAGGAAAAATTGCATAAGATCCGGCTGATTAGGCTGTTGATTAGCTGAGATGTCCGGCTGTTGATTAGCTGGGATGTCCGGCTGTTGATTAGCTGGGATTAGCGGTTGATTAGCTGGGATTTCATCTGAGGTTTGACTTCCCTTTCTAACATCGACTATCGGGGAAGAGGACAACATAGAGGAGGGGGAAATTAGATGTAACCAGAATGATACTCGAGAGGATGATGGCAGGAATGTTGATGGGGAAGGAGGGGAACAACTAGGAAACAAAGAGGCGGAGAGGGGGGACGTCCTGCATGGGCATAAGCATGGTAGTCACCCGTCGCATGGGGAAGTCCAATAGCCGCCATTGGGCAATGAAGATGTAATCAATATGGTGGTAGTATCCAAGGGGTGGGGCCCACGATGAGTAGATTAGAAAACAACTCCCAGGTGGTGGAGTGGTAAGGGAGAGATTTGGTGTTCTAAGGGACCCAAGTTCAATTCCTGCCCTCCCCATTATTTTCTGCGTCACCTGGTGATGATGGAAGGCTAGGCGAATATGTGGAGATCGCTAGTTTGATCCTTGATCTGAGCGGGTTTACCTCACCGCACCTTCGTGCCTTCGGGCGAGCGTTCATGGGCTTCGGCCCTAGGTGAGGGTTTTCCCCGGTTCAAAGGCGAGTGTATCCAGATGTGGTGAATTTCGCCAGTAGCCCATTCGGAGGATTCGTTGACTGTTCAAAAAAAATCTCAATAGGCCCTGTGATTCTTTTAGTGTTCGGCTTGACCAAATTGTGGACCTGGGGGCATGTGGGAACCCAGTGGAGCCCGGGTCCCATGAGCATAATTGTGGTTGGCTACCAACATTCAATGTTCAGACCAGGCGAAATATTCAGGTTCTAAGCACTAGATGTTTGTTTTGTGGTATTGAAGACGAATCAATAGATCACAGTTCCTTTCATGCCAATTTGCACAATGCGTTTGGGATCATGTAGCCAATTGGTGTCGGCTTCCGGGATTATACATGTTTAAAGTAAGGATCTAGTTCTTTATCATAGCTACGGGAAGGGGTCAGCGAATGGAAAAAGGCTGTCTATACCATGATGAAGGCCGTAACTTTGTGTATATGGCGGTGTCGGAATAACATGACGTTTACTCAAGAATCAAAACCTGAGGAGCTTTGTAGAAAACCTGAAAGTTTTGTAGATAATCAGTCAAAGGCATATGCCTTGACTTGGGCTCAATGGTGTATGTTTGATCTTAATAGTCTTGGTATGCAACAGTAGGTGGCTTTTTATTTCTTTTCCTGTTGCCTGAGGGAGCAGGATAATATGTTGTTATCCCGGTACTTTAATATATAATAAAGATTTTGTTGGTTGTTAAAATAAAAGAGTGATAATCTTCTTAACATTTATATATCACGTGGAAAAATTATACATTATTTAATTCTATTATTAATAATTTATTATCCATCATTTAGCATCATCATAGATTTAGCTTTTGACTTTTTTTGTAGCATTCCTTAGAAAAACCTTATGATCCTCTTACAGATTTTATTGAATATATCATTAAGACAGATACATATATTTAAGATAGTAGTTCCGCTGTGGCTATATTCTATTGTTCAGCAAATCTATCCTAGATCATACGATTAATAGTTTTAATAAACATATTTATACTTTTATTTATGTAATCTTTAAACCAACAAAGAAAATTATTTTGACAGGTAAGTATAACCTAACCGTATCCCCTCCTAATTATCAGGCTTTATTAATATATATTTTCCGGTCTAAACTATAATAACATTAGTATGGACCCTAGCAATGTTAAACAAATGTTAAAATATCACATATAGGTTTTCTAATAATCAACACAAGTGACCTATAAACTGTTAGTTTACGACTATAAGTATACACTCATAGTTTTGTCACCTAAGCACCAATTTGCAAACTTTCAATACAAACAAACCTATAGTGATCTCATGGATCTTTCCCATTGGCAAGAGAACTATACACTCATTATTTCAACTTTTGCTATAATTCTAGTCCTTTATTGTCTATCATTCTTGTATAAAACCACTTCTAGTCCACCTGAAGCTAGTGGTGCATGGCCTATAATAGGCCACTTCAAAGTTTTTAATGGTCCGGATCTTCCCCATGTAACCTTGGCATCCTTGGCTGACCGATATGGACACATGTTCATGGTCCGGCTTGGTATACGTAAAGTCTTGGTGGTGAGTGATTGGGAGATAGCTAAGGACTTGTTTACCGCCCATGACGTGAATGTTTCCGACCGTCCGGAATACGTAGCTACAAAAATTTTGGGGTTTGACGGTGCGTCTTTTTTTTCACACCTTACAGTCCATATTGGCGTGGAATACGTAAAATCATCTCCCAAGAGTTGTTGTCCACTAGTCGGCTCGAGAAGCTTAAGCCCGTTCGACTAGGCGAACTAGAAAGGGCGATTAAAAACATGCATGATATCTGGAGGGAGAAGAGAGATGGGCAGGGGAAAGTGTTGGTGGAAATGAAGAAATGGTTTGGTGAACTAAATATGAATACGATGCTTAAAGTCGTCGCTGGAAAACGATACACTGGAGGAGGAGTAGAGGGCGAAGATGAGGAGGAGATGAAGAGATGTCGTGAAGTGATAAGGGTGTGGTTTGAATACTTGGGTCAATATGTGGTGGCTGACGCTCTTCCTTTTCTAGGTTGGTTGGATTTGGGTGGACATGAAAAGACAATGAAACGAATTGCCAAGGAACTAGATTTGATGGTCGGGAAGTGGTTAGAAGAGCATCGCCAGAAAAGATCTTCAAGCAATGCTACAGAGGTAAACGACTTCATGGATGTGATGATCCGAGTAGTTGAAGATGATGAAGTAGCGGGTTACAACGTCGATACCATCATTAAAGCCACGGTCCAGGTGCGCCCTACTAGAAATTACCTTTGAGATATATCTTAATGTGGATGGAATATCTTTGTCTAGGAATGAAGCTATTTAGTTGTTTTCTAGACATAATTAGAACTCAGTTTTATTGATTATATATATATATCTGTTCATACGTATATGCATTCTAATTAACTTGTTTTCAGTCTCTTATTGCAGGTGGCGCAGATACAAGCACTGTCATGTTAACGTGGACTCTATCGCTACTACTAAACAATTGTCATGCTCTTAAAAAGGCTCAAGAAGAATTAGACACGCATGTAGGAAAAAATAGACAAGTAAATGAATCAGATATAAAAAAATTGGTATACCTTCAAGCGGTAGTAAAAGAAAGTATGCGACTATACCCGGCCGCATTCCTAGGAGGACCAAGAGCCTTTACAAAAGATTGCACCGTAGCTGGATACCATGTACCAAAAGGCACATGGCTATTAATCAACATATGGAAGCTCCACCGTGATCCAAATATATGGTCAAACCCATGCGAGTTTAGACCTGAGAGGTTCCTAACCCCCGACCAGAAGGGTCTAGATGTAAGGTTGATGGAATTTGAGTTTATCCCTTTCGGAGCTGGAAGAAGGTGTTGTCCTGGAATTACCTTCGCATATCAAATGTTACATATGGTTGTAGCCACTTTGCTACAAAACTTTGATATTTCTACTCAAAATGGTGCACCAGTTGATATGAGTGCGATTAACGGACTGACAAACGCCAAGGCCACTCCGCTTGAAGTCCTAGTTTCCGCACGCTAGCATGCACAAATCAACAATAATTGTTAACTATTGTAAAACTATTTCCACTTGTTTATCATATTGTTTTGTAATTGTTCTAATACTACGTATAGAAATTAATAATTGTTTACTATTGTAAAACTGCTATTACATGTAATAATAATGCAAGTTTCATACTTCACTAATATAATATTCATATCAAGTTATACGATAGCACCTTTCTTTTGAAGTTCGGGTCTATTTCTTTTTTCTTATGCATATCTTCCCTCTCACATCACTGATTAAGGAAATTAAAAATAAACTAATTGATTGTTCTATTTTCATTTTTAGGTATATTAAAATATATTAATTACAACTTAAACAATAAGATTGAAGTGACGTACAACAATACATACCAAGAGACAAAATCACCCACAACTACTGATTTTAAATGGATCTCGTTGGTGCTTTAAAAGAAAACGCTTGAACTGAAGCAGTCTATAAAACATCACATTCCATTTTAAACAGCGTAAAATAGGAATCAAGTGCATTATAATTAACTTTACCACGTCATGGTGGCTAGCATAGTGGTAGGTGACATGTAGCATAAAACCGAGGTCCACAAATCAAATCAAGAAATGTCTTTTGTCTACACTTTACGTGATTAATTTACCGCTTGCATGTTGGCCGCTGACACTTGAAAGTGCGTTACCAAAAACAAAATCATAAAATTGTGGTTAATGCCCAACTGCCTCGAAAAAAAATTGCAATTAATGACCAATTTTCTAGTAATAATTACAGATCATGATCCGGTCGCTAATAGCGTTATTCGGTCACACTCAAATAATAATTCCTTAGATTCATGTCAGTGCAGAAAAATGATGCCTTGTAAAACAAGGGCTCCAAGGCAGAGTACATTCTGACTAATTGCTCCAAGGTAGGTTGGTGAGACGATTTTTTTCAGCTCCGCCTAATTATTTGGAATATATCAAACGTGGTCAACATGGACTTGAATTAGAGCTAGTAGGTCAACTCGAGTCGAGTTTGATTTAAAAAAAACAAAACATAAATTCTATATCTTTTACATCAAAGAATAAATATTATTTTCATGTGTTTTATTATAAATATTTGGAAATTATATTATTCGACATATATTTAATTTCCTAAAACTAATTTCTTCATAATTTAACATGTTCGAGTATTCCTCGTGTATTCTCCGCCCATGCCGAGTACTCTCAACTCTTCGATCGACCGACTAGCGGGTGGCTAACGACTTTCAAAAGAAGAAAAACAGAAACAACCAGAGATTGTAAAATCCAAAAATGAATCTGTTTCTGAAATAAAACCCAAAAATGAATAAAAGTTTGAAAACTCAGTTTTTGAGAAAGGTGAAACTTTAAAGTCAAACAAAACGATAATTCACGGTTTTATATCAAGAAAGCAAGATTCATGTCACAGTCCTGGATTGCGAAAAGGAAATTGTCTGAAAATGGAAAGTCTGTTACTGCTAAGACTAATAATGTCAAATCTAATGAAGCAGTCATTAAAAATGGTCTTTCAAAGTTGAAAAATGATTTTCTAAAATAGACTGAAAAAGAAACGGTCGAAAAAGTTTCAAAATTGAAATTGAACGAAATGTTTGATGAAAATTTTGATTATGATGATGGTTACGAATTTGATTACGTTGATTATCAAGTTCAACCCAAGACCAAAAAGGCTTGGGTTTCTCTTTTCAAGTAGTTACTTTCATGTGTAGGAGTTCCTAGATCCACTTCATCAAAGTTGATACAGGATTGAGGAAGCTCCAGATTAGATTTAACTTATCAAGAAATGTCATATTTTTATCATTTTGAGGAGGAGTAGTTAATAAGAAAAGTTTTTGAAGTTACAAGTGTTGTTAAAAGGAAAAATTTTGAAAAGTCAAAATTATGAAAATCCACACTGTTGAAGAGAAAAACTGATTTCAAAGTTCTTACATGTTCAAACTACTTTTACAAGTGGTAAATGAGTCTAATGATTGTTTGTTAAACAATTGCAGATACAGGAATGAGAAAAAGGGTCAGACGACGAGGTCACAGGATCCGCATTGGTTTGTTACATTTTTAGAAGAATTTATTTAAATCTAAAATCCAAAAATATGTTTTTGATTTTAGGGAGTAAGAAAATTTTAAAAATTGTTGAAAAATAAAAAAAATATGAAATAGTTGAAAATGCAAAAAACATTGAAAAATTCAAAAAGTACAAAAACATGAAAAAGACAAAAAGAATTTGTTGTCAAAAAGGAAATGATAGTACATCAATGGACTATCACAGTATGCTAAAGATTTGTAAAGTTTAAAAGTGATAAACAAGTCTTACTGTGGATGTGTCGATAGGCTTTACACGTTTAGTAGATTGTTTCCGGGATATAAACTAAATTTTACAACTGCTTAATCTCGTGGTTTAACACGTCTTGGATATATGGACTTAGTACTTCGAAATTTCGATTGAAGGGTTGCCTGATTCTGAGATACGAGGTCTTTATAGATAGTTGATATATGGGGTATTATACAAGTTCTTCTGATTTTGCGGAATCAACAGTCTAGAACCTCTATAATGCTTTTGCTATAAACCCCTAAAAGTTGAATGCAATCTTTAAAGGAATTGAAAGATCTAATCATTTGCAATGCTTAAAGATTCCTTAAGTGGAACACACCTTAAAGACGAGCCTTCATCTCTTTGTCTGTACGGTAGTACTAACCTGAGCTCTCAAGGTCTCGCACAACCCAAATACAGATCTCAATTACGCTATATTCACCTGTAAGATGAATTCTAGGGAATCTGGATTCGAGAGTATATTCAAGAGGTGGGAACCATAGTTAAGTCAAGTTTCATAATTCTTACCTTAACATATCTTGGAACAATTGAGAAACATGATGAAGTTTAAGTGGACAAACATATCGACAGTCTAGGTAAACAAGTTTAAAACTTAAAGTCTCAAAAAAAAGGTTAACGGTACTAGTGATATGTCTCGATCAACTGATATGATCCTTAGACACGAATTCACAAAAATATGTCTGTAAATATGTTTGTACATAGTTTACTTTACTTGTTAAAAATTTCTGTAAATATGTTACTTACTTTTTAAAATCCAAGAAGATTTTCAACGAGCCAATGTCGGAGAACGGATTATCGAAGTCTGGTAAGAAAAAGTTCATTGATTTGAAACTTTAAAATTGACAAAAACATCAGTTGTTCACAACGGGTTTAACCAAGGTCATTAACTTGGACTTGGTAAACAAAATTGGTTAATCAAGGTCATTAACTTGGACTTGGTCAACTATGTGGATTTCATTGATTAAAAGTCATGAAGAACAGTCAAGATTTTAAATGTTAAAAGTAATTCAAGGTCATTAAATTGAACTTGAATAACTAAAATGTTTTTAAAATGGAGACGTTCAAACAAGTGTTTCTTCAAAGTACATATGAAACATTTTCTAGTATGCTCAAGAACTTTGGAACAAGAAGCAAAGTTTTAGGAAGAGCAGGACGAAACATGATTTATAGTAAAGCTCAAAGCAAGGGGGAGCATAGCTCGCAGCTTAGGAGGAGCTTGGATCTTAAAGTTTTATTCAAGGAAAAAGACAAAGACTCAGGAGTTTAATCAAGTCTAATGGCTACGGGGCATTCAAGAAAAGACTATGACACAGACGTTATCCAAGAGGAAGATGTCAAGAGGAGTCTGTTGGTGTATATATCAAAAGGATGTCTACATCAAGATGACTGCGGCAACATCCAAGGGGGAGTCTGTTGGTGCATATGTCTGTTGCCTTCGTCATTAACGTCATTATGTATCGAGTCTGAGCGAATAGGGCTTAATCTGTGAAAAACGAGGCGTATTTAAGTGAGTTTGTAAGCAAGTTCGCTGGAGAAGGAACTTGAGAAGTCAAGTTCGGCCGAACTTGACTAGGTCAAGTTCGGGGAACTTCATACCATGTTCGGCCGAACATGCTATATCTTCGGGCGAACTTGGTGTCTCCATGAGCGAACTTGCAAGTCTATAAATAGGTGCCTTGGTGATTTCATTTGTAACTTCAAAAATTTCGGATCTTAGAGGCGAAGCTCTGTCGGATCTGGTTCTCGAATGTATATGACTTTAGATCAATGAAAATAACGTTTAAATGAGTAATTCTTGTTATTTGATTAACATGTCATTAGTTTCCGCCTAATTAGACAATAGATAGCAAACTTAGGTTCCCGTGCTGTTCGTGGATGTTCCTACAATAAGTTTGTCTTTAGTGGGTACAACCCACTAAGCATTATGATACAAACCATAATGCATAGGTATGTTGCAAATTATATGTATATATAAGTTTGTCTTTATATGTTACAAATTATATGCGTATAAATATAAATATACAAGTTTGTCTTTATTGGATACAACCCACTAAGCATTATGGTGCAAACCATTATACATAGGTATGTTACATATATATAAGTTTGTTTTTTAGTGGGTACAACCCACTAAGCATTATGGTACAAACCATAATGCATAGGTATGTTGCAAATTATATGTATATATAATATAATATTGATTCTAACATATTTAGTAAATATTTATCTTCCAAATTATTTAAATCCAAAAATCACATTTATCTTATATTTTTACTAAAATTGTCAAATTTGATTTCTAAATATTTTACCATAGATAATGAAATCTATAAAAACTTTATTTCCTATTTATTTATAGAAAATAGGAAAATAATGTCCATGAGTTATATTTTGATAAAATCCGTATTTTATATAATTTTTCCATAAATTATAACATGATAAAAAAATTCATAATAAATCAATAGGGCATACATAAATTCTCAAAACTTACACAAATCTAGCTAATATGATAATGAACAATATCCTAGGTTCAATTTCATCAAAACACAATTCTAAGTCAAAAGCCTTAATTTCTACAAACTAAGAACCCTAACATTAAAAGAAATCAAAATCTGATTATGTGCCCTTTTATCACAGAAATGCATAGTATGGTCTTGTAGAGCATGAAAATTAGGCAAGCTAAGTTTTGGAATTACCTGATTTCGTGAAGAAATGAAGAAGATATCAATTCACCAAGCTCTAAGCCCTAAATTTGATCCTTGCTCAAATTCGTGAATTTGATTTTGATATTGCAGATTATCGATATGAGAGTTCGTGTAATATGATATGGGGTGTCGTTTGCTTTAAGTGATATGCTTTGAAATGGACGAATTGGTGTGATTTTGTGTTCTAGAAATATGAAAATGGTCCGTTGAATTATCTTTTAGTTAGACAATTATGAGATAATAATGAGTCATAATGTTTGCATTAAGTCATACCATTAAAAACCAATTGATTGGGTAAATAAATAATTGTTTACTATTGTAAAACTGCTATTACATGTAATAATAATGCAAGTTTCATACTTCACTAATATAATATTCATATCAAGTTATACGATAGCACCTTTCTTTTGAAGTTCGGGTCTATTTCTTTTTTCTGATGCATATCTTCCCTCTCACATCACTGATTAAGGAAATTAAAAATAAACTAATTGATTGTTCTATTTTCATTTTTAGGTATATTAAAATATATTAATTACAACTTAAACAATAAGATTGAAGTGACGTACAACAATACATACCAAGAGACAAAATCACCCACAACTACTGATTTTAAATGGATCTCGTTGGTGCTTTAAAAGAAAACGCTTGAACTGAAGCAGTCTATAAAACATCACATTCCATTTTAAACAACGTAAAATAGGAATCAAGTGCATTATAATTAACTTTACCACGTCATGGTGGCTAGCATAGTGGTAGGTGACATGTAGCATAAAACCGAGGTCCACAAATCAAATCAAGAAATGTCTTTTGTCTACACTTTACGTGATTAATTTACCGCTTGCATGTTGGCCGCTGACACTTGAAAGTGCGTTACCAAAAACAAAATCATAAAATTGTGGTTAATGCCCAACTGCCTCGAAAAAAAATTGCAGTTAATGACCAATTTTCTAGTAATAATTACAGATAATGATCCGGTCGCTAATAGCGTTATTCAGTCACACTCAATAATAATTCCTTAGATTCCTGTCATTGCAGAAAAATGATGCCTTGTAAAACAAGGGCTCCAAAGCAGAGTATATTCTGACTAATTGCTCCAAGGTAGGTTGGTGAGATGATTTTTTTCAGCTCCGCCTAATTACTTGGAATAGATCAAACGTGGTCAACATGGACTTGAATTATTATTATAAATATTTAGAAATTATATTATTCGACATATATTTAATTTCCTAAAACTAATTTCTTCATAACTTAACATGTCCGAGTATTCCTCGTGTATTCTCCGTCCATGCCGAGTACTCTCAACTCTTCGATCGACCGACTAGCGGGTGGCTAACGACTTTTGCAACCATGTCTAATACTAACTAATACTAAATAGTATCTAGTCAATACAAAACAAAAAATTAATTACATTGGTCATTAAGTTGGAATTTAATGACGAAATAATGATAACCAACTTGGTAGTGTTTTCTTTTCCATTTTAATTATCATTTTCTTAATATAAAGTTTAAGTTTGTACACCTTTTCCGGAGTTTTGTGTGTTTAAAATTGATTATCGCATATATTATAGGGTACTAATTCCTAGTACAGAAATCATACTAAGAAGCGGCGAGTTTTGGGTTTTTAAAATTGATTATCGCATCATTAATCTAAAAGTGTGAGAAGTGTGAGAGGACATAGGAATTGACTTGTAGGGATCATGTTTTGGGCTTAGACATGTTTTGTGTTGTTTTGGCAAGGAAAACATTAAACATAACAATGTAAGGCACGGTGCGATGAATTCTAGGCTTAAAAGTTAAAAAACCATGCCAAGAACGTTAAGTAGTGTGTTTTAAGTGTTAAATAGTGTTTTTAAAATTGCACGCCTATAATTCGTTGCATTGTGTTTTAAATTGTTTTATTTGGTGTTTTTATTGCCAAAACAACCCAAAACATCATGGCTAAGTTCAAAACATGATGCCTACATGTTAATTTCTATGCATTCTCATACTTCTCACACTTTTGGATTAATGTACAGGAACCTCACCCTATTTTAGGGTACTAATTCCTAGTACAAAAATCATATTAAGAAGCGGCGAGTTTTGGGTTTTAGAAGCAGTTCCGAACCGTTTGAACCGGAATGCCTCACTTTAAAAAACAACACCAACCGCCTCAAAGGCTATTCATGTTATATAAAATTAAGTAAAACAGAACGTCCCAATAGATAAACTGCCTCATAAATTTTTCTTGACCGGCTTTGAAACATGGGTGTGGAAAACAAAGAATTTGCAAAGATCTTCTAAAGTCCACAAAATGCGTATATATTTATATGAACAACAACAATGCCGAAATGTTCTATGTACAAATCAAAAACATCAACAAAATCCATTACTAAACTGTACAATAATGCAAAACAGTGTCGATTTTCACGGAAAACCTCAACTATACAATAATGCAAAACAGTGTCGGTTTTCATGGAAAACCACAATACGATGCTTTATCAGCTCTCGGGAGCGGGAGGTGGAAGCGGATATATGAAGCCGAAGAACACACGTTACATTGATTGGCCTTTGTGACCTGGTGAATGGTGATCGTTACTTTACTGCCAGAGAAAATCGATCAAAAAATTTAATTAAGGTTGTAAATATGGGAAGTAAATTAGTCGATTGTGCTAGCAAAATGGTTGGTTGGGTAAATTGAACTAAAGCTAGCAAAATAGCGGTTTTGAGTAACAAATCAAATAGATGGGTTGGCTAAACTGAACTAAAGCTAGCAAAGGGTTTGAGTAACGAATCATAAAAGGTAACTGAACTATATATAATATATACAAGACACCAAAATGGTTTCTTTTTAGAATTGGACTAAGCTCGCAAAATAGACAGGTTAGGTAACAAATCATATTAAAATGCTATGGTAACAAATATATATAATAATAATAACTTACATCTCAAACCATTGTATGATTATTATATCAATCCAGCCTGTAGCGAATAAGTGAAATTAAAATTAACCCTGATATACAACACATTCAATAGCGAAGGTTGCTTTGCCGCAGCGGTCAATCTTATATTCAGTGGTTAGCATCTTTTTTTGAATGTGATAACTTATATATATAGGGTAGGGTTCAAGTGTGAACCAATCCCTATTTGAGAACTAAATGAACTAATATCAACCATTGATATTGAATGACAAGATGGTAAAGACATAAAATTAATTTAAATTGTTTCTTTTTAATTAGGGGTAATACGGTACTTTGTTATTTGTTACTTTTTGAATCCACTAACTATATTATTTCCGTTTTTTAGCATGGTCCACTAAATCCCATATTATATTTTCCAATGCCAACCGTTTTTTTCATTTGCCCACTACATCATCTTATTTTTTTTTAACTTCGGCCCACTACATCGATCAAGTTTACATGAAGGATTTAATAATACTATTATTTAATAAAATGTTTGCACACTTATGTGAAATACTATTATATTAGTTATATAATATATTAATGTAGATAAGTAAATAAATATGCATATAGGTGAAATAGTCAATTTTATGTTCAACTGTAGTACATATATGTAAGCTTTATACTCTTTTATGCATATACCATTTCAAAAGTACATATATGTATAGTTATGTATCGCTATGCTTTCGTAAAATACATAAATGTATATACAAGTTATTACTTGGTTTAATGACATATATATGTGTATACACTTGTTTTGAATTGTTTTGAAATTCTAAAAATACATATAGATACATATGAGCTATGTTTCAAAAATGCATTAAGATCAAGTTTAGGGCATCATTCAAATAATGTTCTCAACAATTACAAAACAACAAAAATAAAGCAAGGTATGTGTAAATTCATAATAATATACATATATGTATTCAGTCTCCGGTGTAAGCTCCAGCGAACCCGAAGATTTAAAGAGAACTGACCCAAACTATAACACACAAAATACACATGCGTAAACCTTTCAGGTTCTATGTAAACGTTCTACACAAGTTTGTGAATATTTTGCTTCAACTTTGTGTTCCTCTCATCACTGCCTTTGATCTACACATATGAAAAGAACGAGACCGTTTGTTAGTGTGAAAATAGAACATATGATACAAACGAGACCTATCTTTCAACATAAATAATTGTACACATGCGTATACATGATTTTAAACTCTTAGTATACATGTACACTTATGTGTATTACACAGAATACATAACAATCAAAAATCATCTTATACTACACATTATAAATTACTCAAAATACCTTAACCTTATCCTGTACAAAAATCAACAAAAAAATCATAAAACAAGCTTCATGAAATGAAATAACAAAACTGAAATACACATCTAATATCTTATACTCATATGAAGTTCTAAAAAATATACCTTGTTGCTCAATTGATGTTATATATATATATGTTATCTACATCTGGTTGTTCACGAACTGGTGGAATCGCCAAATATTCAGAATCGCTATTTGTGTTTGCGCCTGACGTGTTAATATTTTATATCTAACTGACAATAAACTAGGATGATTTTGGAAAAGGGCCGATTGAATTGATTATGGATGATGGCCATGATTTTTATTTTTATTTTGTTTGGAACGATTAATTCAAACAAATTCAAGTTTGGTTTTTGATCCCATGAAAGTAGGGTGGTTATAGATTTATCTATAAGTGAATTTGATTATGTATAATAAATTTAAATAAAAAATAGTTTTTATATGTCTAATGACCATCATACCCTTATTATTTTAAAAGAAGATCAATGGCCAGGATGAGTTTGTTTTGTTCACAAATATAAAAATGTTCACAAATGAACCTAATATATATATATATATATATATATATATATATATATATATATATATATAGGTAGGGATCCTAAGAGAAGTCCACCCTATTTGAGAAACTTGAGAAGCATTCTGGACCACACATTTCTCTAGGCTTTACGTAATATACATATATTATATAGTCAATTTTAAACTATACATATGTGTATATTACAAAAAGCTTTAGGAAAATGTGTGGTCCACAATGCTTCTCAAGTTTCTCAAATAGGGTGGACTTCTCTTAGGATCCCTACCATATATATATATATATATACACACACACACACACACACACATACACACACACAGAGTGAGAGAGAAAGAGAGATCAGCAAGTAGTTGGAGAAAACATACAAGGAAAGCAAAAGAAAGACATACATGCTTACAACGTTAAAACTAAGCCAATTTTCCCAGGTAGGAGCTGGGATTTTCAGCGGTGTGACACCTAAGAGAAGGCATCTTCCTTGATCAAGTCGACTGTCATCATCTAAATCAAAGTGGTATTCCCCTCAAACACTTTTGCGTTTCACGCGTTCCAGATTCTCCAAAGCGTTGCAAAGGCCGCTACGTGGACTAGTTTCTTCCATCTTTTAGCTCCAAGGCTGTTTGTCAAGACGTCAATAATACCATTTGTCGAGTTGAGATTAAGCGGTATAAGGATGATTAACCAGACAAAAATGTGCCACCATATGCTTATAGTGATTATACAATCAATGAACAAATGATTGGCAGTCTCTATAGCATATCCGCACCTTACGCAATTCAGATCCTCGAAGGCGATGCCCCTATCTTGCAGCTCTTCTTTTGTTGCCATTCTATCCGTCAAGGCTCTCCACATAAGGTAATTAACCTTCATAGGAGCCCATGAGTTCCAGAAAAAAGTTAGCCCACTGTCATGCACTTGCCCTCGTTGGCGATATCCAGCCGAAGGTTTTTAACAGAGAAATCAGTCCCATATTCATTATCCTATGTCCAAGTATCATTCGCGCCTGTTAAGTTTACCTGAGCTAGCCGAGACATAAGGTCCCTGAGTTGTTCCCATTTGCTGACAAGGTTCGGGTGTTTGTTCCACTCCCAACCCCAATTTTTCATACCAGACCAATTCGCCGCCACTCTGTTATTTTTGTCCTTGGGCAGCCTGTAAAGATCTAGTAAGTAGACATCAGAGGCTTGTCATTTAACCATCGATCCTTCTAGAAATGTATATTATGCCTGTTACCCACTTTGGCCTTCATTTTGTTAGTCATTCTAATCCCTTCTTTGAACAAAGATGCGTCCACACTCCCTATCAGAAACAGTCTTCTTAACAGGAATCAATTTTTTATCAGATTTGGTAGGATGTATTGCTTTTATCTCGGATACCTAGAGTTCACTAGGCTCTTGTTTATACCTCCACCACCATTCGACGATCATCGGCAAGTTAAAATCCAGGATACCCCAATGCCTAGTAGAATTTTTGGTTTTGTCATTTTCTCCCAGTTAACCCATTCCATCTTACCACCCATAGTTGTTCTACCCCAAACAAATGCCCTCCTTATTTTTTTGAGTTTGTCTATAATTTCTTTCGAAGCAAGAAACAACGATAGGAAGTACGATGGGAGGCTCCAGAGAACCGCTTTTCAAGGGTTCACACCCTGCAAAAGAGAAGTTCCTTGCCTTCCAAGCGGAAAAACGCTTGTTGAACTTCTCAACGACCGGTTGCCATTGTCTTGTTCCTTTCATATTAGCTCCTATATGGACCCGCAAATACGTGAACGGGATGGTACCACCCTGCATTTTAAAATATGAGCCATTTGATTACCCTCTTCCCCATACACAACCACGTTAAAAAGCCGGCATTGATTATAGTTAAGCTTTTTACCGGTAAAAAGGTAAAAGCATCAAAGAAAATGAATTAGGCTTACTGCGTTATGAGTTGACCATTCCCCAATGAGAAACACATCATCGGCATAGCATAGGTGAGAAAACGAGCATAGGCCTTCATTAGGAAGCTTAATGCCATGGAACAAATCCAAGTTTACCGCTCTTTTCATAAACATGTCGATAACTTGCATTGTAAGAATGAAAATGAAAGGCGATAAGGGATCTATCCTTGCCTTAGACCCTCTTGAACGGGAATTCTTAGTAAGAGATCCGTTAACCAAAACTGACCCTTTCCCCAAGCAAAGACACCCTTTGATCCAATTTATCCATATTTATAGAAAACACATATAATCCATGACTTTGAACAGATGCTTCCAGTTTAGAGAGCCGTATGCCTTCTTGAAGTCTACCTTAAAAATTCATCATCTTGACTTTATTTTTCTTCACCCAAGATACCATCTCGCTGAATATAAGTCGTCCGTCAAGAATGTTTCTACCCCCTACAAAGGCATATTAGGTTTCCGAAATAAGGGAATCCATCACTGGTTTCAAGCTGTTAGTAAGCAATTTGGAGATGATTTTGTAAACTGAACTAACTAGAGAGATTGGGCGAAATTCAGCCCTGCTTTGAGGGTCATGTGTTTTGGATATTAGGGCTACAAAGGAGCATTACAGCCTATACTTATCACGCCAATTATGTGAAAATCATCTAAAAGCTTCGCTAGGAGCGGTTTGAGTTGATCCCATAATAGTTTTGAAGAATTCTAGTGTGAAACCATCGGGTCAGGGGCCTTGTTACCATCGTAACCCTTGGCCAATTTAATTTCATCTAGAGAGAAAGCGGTGACAAGGGTTTTGGCCTGTTCAGAGCTAATGGAGGCCAGCCCCTCGTTAGTGAAATTAGGTCTCCTCCTCATCGGTTCAACAAAAAGTATCCTACACCATTTTTGGATGTCTTCTTTTATGGCGATGGGATCCGCGACCCAGGTCCCGTTATTGTTTAATCCGTTTATTTTGCTTTTAGCCTTGTTAACATTTACGTTCCCATGAAAAAACTTGGTGTTTTATTCACCATGTTTGATCCATTTTACTCTAGCTTTTTGGTGGAGATCTTTGATCTTGGAAATTTCCAATTTCTTAATCTTCATCCGCATTTCCGCTCTTAATCGTCTTTCATTTGCATTCAGATTTACAGACTCTGCCATCTTCTCAATTTTTCAGCCTCCTTATATAGTTTTTCAGCTTCTATTTCCTCCTGTATGCAAACAGATGCTCTCCATTTTTAATCCCAATTTTAATATTTTTCAAAACCTTCGCCAGAAGCACGTCTCGCTTTTATTAGCAAGTTGTAAACCAACGTGGGTGTTTACAATATCAACCATCTCTTTTGAGTTTAGGTAGCTGTTATATAGCTTTAAAGGCGTGGGACCAAAGTCCAGCGCCTCGCAAACTAACGTCACAGGGCAGTGATCAGACCAACCCCTTCAAAGTATCTTCAAATTAAGGCCACTGTTTCATAAAGATATCATAGACAAAGATTTTGACTAGTTTCCTGAACTTGATATCCAAATTTTTACAAATATATGTGAACTTCCCACCAGACATTTGGTATTCAAGAAAACCGACCCTACTTAAGAATTAGTTAAACACAGAAGCTAAGTTCGGGTCGAACCTTGAATTGACGCGTTCATCTAGTTGGCGAACATCATTCAAATCTCCTAAAGCTACCCAGACCGTCAGAACTACCTTTCGATGTTGAGAACAACTTCCCAGAGTTCTCTACAGCTAGGCAAGTCGTTAGGGGCATGTAAATTCATAATGTTTAGCCTATCCACCGAACCTTTCATCACACTTACCATTGAAAATCGAGTCAATGGTAAAGATTCCCTGGTCCCAAATTGAGGCCATTCCACTAGAATGCCCCACCGCGTCTATTGTAGCATATTCCAGTAGGTCTTGTCCCAGAAATTCCGTATCGTTTCTTCAGAGATACCTACTTGATGGGTTTCTTACGTCCCCAAAAAGTTATACTCCGCCTCCCTTTTTAGTTTACGAACCCACACCGGTTTTTTCAGCTTTGATAAGCCCTTTGATGTTTAATGTCATAAAATTCATGACACTTGATTTAGCCCCCTTTTTCCCTTGCACAAGTTTGTTAACCTGATTGTAATGCCCGACGTTTTTCATACTTTCCATATTTAGAAAGCTTGTGTTGTATTTCTATTTTTGGAAACCTTTGTATCTTGTATTCGTCCTTTCTTTGTAAACGTTGTAATCATTGTAATCCAAGACTTGAATCATAATGAAAACTCGTATTTTTATTTCTATTCGTGTTATGCTTATTCATAATCGTTTTATACTTATACACATTCATACGTTGATACTTGGAAACGTGATAAACTTGTATATACATGACAATCTTACTTCATACGAGACTTATTCATGATGTTTAAACTTAATCATATCCATTTTATACTTATGTGAACTTAGGTACATGTTATATATGCCTAAATACCCTAAAATGGACCTAAAACCCGTAATATATAACAATTATGCAAGGCCAATCAAATTAATCAAAAAATAAATAAAAACTTGTGTCTCCTGCCGAGGCCTTGCGGACCGCAAGGGAAACCCCTTACGGTCCGTAAGGGGCCTGGGCGGGCAGACACTTCCTTCAGCCGCGCTTTTGCACAGATCCACACCATTTCACCCCACCCAATCACCTTTTACCACCATTGAACACCTCCAAACTAACCCTAATCTTCTCCTATAAAACCCAAGCCTCCTCCACACATTTTTACACTTTTACAACTCTCTAATCTATCTCAAATCACCCCCAAATAAGTTGATAAACACAAGTCCGAGCAGATTCAACCTCTTCCACTAAAGTGAGCATAACTTGCTCATTTCTCAACGAAATCACTTGATTCTTCTTCCTACTTCTTTGGATAAGCCTTAGGTTTGATCCCATGGACTTTTCATGGCATTTCCAGACCTGGGTATTCACCAACAAGACTCCAAAGTAGGGTTAAAGTTTCTAATGTGATAAAATCTCTTTCAAAACTTATGTTTTCTTCATTCAACCTTGTGTTCTTGAGTTTCTAATTAACTTTATGATTAGTGAGCCTAACCAAGGTTGTTATACATATAAACAGGAGTGTTTTGACACTCTAAACTTTTTGTTTTTGAAGAGCTTAAAGTTCACAAGTGTTGCCAAGTCAAGAACTCGAAGTTAGTGTGACTACAAGGTTAGCTTGGGCTATCCTACACCTAAGTCCACACAACACTTGATGTTTTCTCATTCATCCTAAGTAGCTTGCTAGTTGAAAGTAACATAACCCCGTCTAGCCTTCGACGTGTGTCGACCAGATTCAACCTCCCAAATCAGTTGATAAACACAAGTCCGAGCAGATTCAACCTCTTCCACTAAAGTGAGCATAACTTGTTAATTTCTTAACGAAATCAGTTGATTCTTCTTTCTACTTCCTTGGATAAGTCTTAGGTTTAATCCCACGGACTTGCCATGGCATTTCCAGACCTGGGTATTCACCAAAAAGACTCCAAAGTAGACTGAAACTTTCTGATGTGATTAAAACTCTTTCAAAACTTATGTTTTCTTCATTCAACCTTGTGTTCTTGAGTTTCTAATCAACTTTATGATTAGTAAGCCTAACCTAGATTGTTATACATGTAAACAGGAGTATTTTGACCCTCTAAACTTTCTGTTTTTGAAGAGCTTAAAGCTCACAAGTGTTGCCAAGTCAAGAACTCGAAGTTAGTGTGACTACAAGGTTAGCTTGGGCTATCCTACACCTAAGTCCAAACAAAACTTGATGTTTTCTCATTCATCCTAAGTAGCTTGCTAGTTGAAAGTAACACAGCCCCGTCTAGCCTTCGACGTGTGTCAACGCCGGCTCACCGGGTTGTAGATTACTTGGCTACTTAGTGTATAGTAACATGTATTTCATTTCTTTATTATTCTTGTACTTATTCTTGACCCTCCTTGTTATCTATGACAACTTGTGTAGTGGTGAACTCATAAGAGGTTCCCAATGGATGGTCATACCACCTACCTCCTACATGACTTATATGACATCCTTGAATGACTTATGATATTTTCTACATATTAAACTATATAATATATACCTAAAACCGAAACCTTGATAATGACTATATAATCATATGTCAAGTTACTAAGTTTAACCACTGAAAGAGTTTAGTTCCTGTCATGATTCTAATAGGTGTTATAACCTATGAAATCACATAAACCCTGATGGCTTCCCATAGTGTCAAAATGAGTGCTAGACCTTAGTGGATACTTTCGTATACATACTTTGTTATGCTTTATTTCAAAATCCGGAATCTTCCTTAATTGTCCAAATACTCACACCTACGTTTTCCTCTTGTAGGATAACTCGGTGTTCCCCTGTCAACCAAACAACTCTTCACGGAACTAACAAGTCGGAAAGCTTGCAAAACCGTGAGTATACTTGACCCACTTTTCGTTTTGTCACTTTTTGGGTGTAACATGTTTAACATATACAAAATCACTAAACTTAAACTTTATACAATCCATGAAACAATCCAATATACATGAATGCTTGATACGTCTACTCGTTGCTTATATCTTGGACCATTCTTATGTAATACCATAGTCATTAGCTTATCTTAAGCCTTCATTTGACATGTATAGCGCTATAGGAGTAACGCACCACCTCCCTCGTGAAATCTAGAGGTCATGTTAAAATATCGTAATTTGCGTTAACAAGGGTTTGACTTGAAATATTGCATGCCATGTATAATGCTCTCGTATAACTTAATATCATGTAGATTCGTTTTAACTTTATTCGTATACGTATGTTGTTGCTTAAACTTGTGTACTCGTCTTTGTGTTTGCATTGAACTCTATTTTAAAACATGTTACAGGTTGATGAAGATGATGCTATGAAATCAAAGTAGCGATGATGCTAGATACACAAATAGACGTTAGGTTTATAAATGTCGTATCAAATTTTATCAAATGTTGTTATGTTTATTGAAATTTCCATGTATTGTAATGACAATTTATGTATGAAATAATTTGGGATTTTATTTAAATATTGTCACGTTAGCGTTTTGAGCAACGAGCAATCTATTTCGTCACGCCTCAATGTTTCCGCCATCGGTTGGGGTGTGACAGCTTGGTATCAGAGCCATAACTATAGGGAATTAGGTAGAATTTCCATGTTCGACCTAGTCTATAGTTTAAGCATCCCATTTTTTACCATTCTTGTATTATGCTTAAAACTTTATTCTTCCTTCATTGCTTCTTCCTCTCTTTTGGGGTCAAAACTTACATAATTTCTTTCCTAAGACATTTTACACATTACACTTGAAGACTTGAAGACATTCACGATGCAAACGAGGCGATTTGCACCAAGATAGGCCCAATGGTTTGCAGTTTTTGGTGAAATCCCTCATTCTGCGTATTCGATTTTTCACGAAGTTACACCATCAAGTTAGGAGTGACATCCACACCTTGATGGAAGACTTCCATTTCATACTCTAGTGGATCTTACTAACGAGTCGGAATATGCTCCTCGTTTAGTAAGAAACAACCACATGTAGGGTACGATGTTGTCAAGTTAGGGGTGAAACCTGCACCTTGTCAACTAGTCCCGTTCCTTGATTTTCAATCTCGCCAAAGTCTCGAATTTTTGATCGACTAGGACATGTAGTAACTGGAAGGGTAAAAATCCGTTAATCGCTTCTCGACGAGAGTATTTTACTTATTAGGCCAAGCCATGTTCCCTAACTCGAAAGATCTTACGAATCACTTTGGAATAGTCGATGTTTCTCTACCCGAAACAATCCCATGTTTTATTGAGCCAATCTTTTATGTTATCTCAATTTTTATGTGATTTTATACTTGTTACCTCATTCATTTCAAAACCGTTACACGATTCGCACGTCTCTCGCAATAAAAAATATTTATAATCCTCGAGAACAAACTAAATTTATATTCTTTATACGCATTCATACGTGATTATGATTATTAAATACATATTGAATATTCGTCAAATACATGCAATATACGTGAACATATCCATGCTTATACATGAAAAAGTTATTTTTACATTATGATCAAGTCTTATCCTTTTCCTTTCTATTTCAACCCTAGATGACTTCTCCAAGCTCCTCAAAGAAATCAAAGGGTTCCAAGAAGCATTCCAACAACCATGGGGACTCTATTTCGAAGCAAGAACTTGTAGGGTTAGTCGCCGAGAAAATGGCTAAGATCATCCCCAACCATTCCCGACACCCATAAGTCCTCCGTCGACTCTAAGCTGGAAAAGCCTAAGTCATAATTTCCTTTCAAACAATTCATGGCCTGTAAACCCATGGAGTTTACTGGTAATGATGGTGCGACGGTGTTATTAACTTGGTTTGAATCCATTGAGATTTCATTTCGCTAAAGTGGCTGCCACGATGACTTACGCACCGAAAACGCTACGGGAGTATTCCGCTCGAGAGCCCTCGAGTGGTGGACCTCTGAACGAAGCACAAAAGGGAATGATGCCGCCCACACGTTGCCATGGGCTGAATTGAAGCAAATCATGAGGGACAAATTTTGTCCTCCTCATGAACTTAGGAAGTTGGAGCATGAATTTTGGTACCTCAAGCAAAACGGAGATGACAACGATGGTCTAACCCGGCCCTTCAAACAACTAAGCATCCTTTGCCCTAGCTAAGTTGATACCACTAAAAAGGCCATCAACAAGTACATCCACTACCTGCCCGATTCTTTCATGAACCTCATAGAAGCTGCCTTCCCAGCGACTATTGAGGAAACCTACCGCTTGGCCGCCTGCCTTAACAGCAACCATGTCGAGCTCAAGAATGCCACAAAGGCATCGTTGAAAAGCGCGCACTAAGCCACCGCCGAAACCGCCAGCGTTGAACCCTCACCCAAAGCCCCTAGAAACAGCCCCAAGAACAAGAAGCGGAAGGCTTCTAGTCAGAATTGTGTGGTTGTTACTCCGCCAAAACCTCAACCCATCCAAATCCTAGCAGCCATTACCCCTACTAACCCTGAGCAACCCAAGCGTGGCTACACTAGACCTCATCCCCAGTGTGCTAACTGCTCCTACCATCACCCCGCCACTACACTATGCCGCAAGTGCCCCAATGTCAGAGATTGGGGCATTTTGCTAACCGTTGCCGAAACTTCCCTCAACCCCAAAACCAGCAAGCTCAAGCGATCGTACTGAACCCTAACCCTGCTCACCCTCAAGCTCAAGCAGCTCCTGCAAGAGCATGCTATACATGTAGCGACCCTAACCACTACGCCAATGTTTGCCCCCAACGCGTCAACAACCAGCACAACAACAGCAGCAATAGCAGCCTCAACCAGCTCGAGGCAGAGTATTCGCCCACACCGCCGCTTACGCGCAAAACATGAACGACGTCATAACCGGTACGTTCCTTGTAAACCATGTCTATGCTTCTTGTCTTTTTGATAGTGGCGTAGATAGGAGTTTTATGTTTAATGAATTTGAACCCTTTCTTAAGTGCGTACATTCTAAGTTGTCCAATCCATTCTTGGTCGAAGTCGCTAATGGGAAATTCGTCACTGTCGATTCCATCCTTTCTAATTGCTCCTTGAATCTTAACGATTATACGTTTTCAATTGACCTCATACCCATGCAATTGGAAGCTTTGATATCATAGTAGGCATGGACTAGCTTAGGCGAATTTGTGCTGAAGTTGTTTGTTCTGAAAAGTTCGTTCGCCTTCCCCTTCCAAACAGTGATTCTTTACACGTCTACGGCGAGAAAACTTCTAAGGGTCTTAAGCTAATGTCGTGTATCCAAGCAAAAAAAATACTTATGTAAGGAATACTTTGCCTTTCTGACCCATATTGTGGAAAAGAAAGACAAGGGTCCGAGCGTAAGTAACGTTCATGTCGTTTGCAATTTTCCCGACGTCTTCCCAGAGGATCTTCCTGGTCCTCCTCCTCCTCGATCCGTTGACTTTTGTATTGATCTCATTCCCGGCGTGACTCCTGTTGGAAAAGCTCCGTATCGTTTAGCTCCCTCGGAAATACAAGAGCAATCAAGCCAGCTTCAAGAACTTCTGGATAAAGGCTTTATACGCCCTAGTACTTATCCTTGGGGCGCTCCCGTTTTGTTCGTCAAGAAGAAAGATGGATCATTTCGGATGTGCATTGACTATCGTGAGCTCAACAAGCTTATTGTCAAAAACCGATATCCTCTTCCTCGCATTGACGACCTCTTCGATCAACTTCAAGGTGCGACTTGTTTCTCGAACATCGACCTTCGTTCTGGCTATCATCAACTTCGAGTCCTCGAAGAAGATGTACCTAAAACCGCATTTTGCACACGTTATGGACACTACGAGTTCGTGGTCATGCCTTTTGGTCTGACTAACGCACCTGTGGTGTTCATGGATCTCATGAACCGCGTGTGTAAGCCCTTCCTCGATCATATCATAATCATATTCATCGACGATATTCTCATCTACTCCAAGACGAAAGAAGAGCACGGGAGACATTTGCAACTTATCCTTCAGCTTTTGCGTACCGAACGTCTTTATGCCAAATTCTCCAAGTGTGAATTTTGGCTAAAAGAGGTTAAATTCCTTGGTCACACCGTCAATGAACTCGGTATTCATGTTGACCCCGCAAAGATAGAAGCTGTGAAGAATTGGATTGCACCTAAATCGCCTTCTGAAATTCGTTTGTTTCTTGGCTTAGCTGGTTATTATCACCGCCTCATCTCGAACTTTTCCAAGATCGCTGTTCCTCTTACGTCTTTGACTCAAAAAGATAAACCTTTTGTTTGGGGTCTCGAACAAGAGGAGTCTTTCCAAACTCTCAAGGACATGCTCTGTAATGCTCCTATCCATACCCTTCCCGATGGAAACAACGATTTCGTCGTGTATTGCGATGCCTCAAACCAAGGTCTTGGTTGCGTACTTATGCAACGGGACAAGGTTATCGCTTATGCGTCGAGACAACTCAAGATCCATGAGAAAAACTATACTACGCATGACCTTGAACTTGGTGCAGTTGTTTTTACATTAAAGATTTGGTGACACTACCTTTATGGTACTAAGTGTACGGTCTTCACTAACCATAAGAGCCTTCAGCACATCTTTGATCAAAAGGAACTCAACATGCGTCAACGTCGTTGGCTGGAATTTTTAAACGACTACGACTGTGATATTCGCTACCATACTGGTAAAGCGAATGTTGTAGCCGATGCACTTAGTCGTAGGACTCATGTGAAGAGTATTCGTTGCGACCAAATTATGGGAAAACTTCGCGAGCTAATTCGCCAAGCGCGATTCTCAGTCATTAACGAGGGTAACCTCGATAACAAATTGAATTGTAGAGTCGAAAATCCACTCGAAGCTAAACCTGATGATATTCTTTACTACTATGATCGCATTTGGATTCCCGATCGTCTTAACCTTCGAATCACCTTGAAGGATGAAGCCACAAATCTCGATACTTCATTCATCCTGGCACTGATAAGATGTATCATGATCTCTGTACATCCTATTGGTGGCCTGGAATGAAGAAAGATATCGCCCTTTACGTCTCGAAGTGTCTTACTTGTTCCAAGGTGAAAGTTGAACATCAACGCCCCTCTGGCTTGCTCGAACAACCAGAGATCCCTGTCTGGAAGTGGGAGAGTATTGCTATGGATTTCATTACCAAGGTTCCTCGTACTTCGTCTAGTCATGACAGCATCTGGGTTATCATTGACCGATTGACCAAATCTGCTCATTTCCTCGCCATTTGTGAAGATTACAAAGCCGAGAAATTGGCTTGTATCTACACTTGTGAAGTCATTAGTCGTCATGGTACTCCCATTGACATCATTTCCGACCGCGATGCTCGTTTCACCTCTCGCCTTTGGCAAACGTTTCAATCCGCCCTTGGCACTCGTCTCAATCTTAGCACCACTTTTCATCCCCAGTCTGACGATCAAACCGAGCGTACTATCCAAACCGTGGATGATATGCTCCGTTCATGCGTAATCGATTTTGGCGGCAACTAGGATTCGCACTTACCCTTGGTAGAATTCTCGTACAATAACAGTTATCACGCTAGTATACAAATGGCTCCATTTGAAGCATTATATGGTCGTAAGTGCCGTTCGCCTATTTGTTGGCATGAGATCGGAGACTCTCAAATCACCGGTCCTGAACTTATACAAGAGACAACGAACAAAACTCTACAAATTCGTGATAGTCTCATTAAAGCTCGAAGCTGACAAAAGAGTTATGTTGACAAAAGACGCAAGCCCTTGGAATTCAATGTAGGTGATAACATACTTCTTAAGGTATCCCCTTGGAAGGGTGTTGTTCGATTTGGTAAGAAAGGCAAACTCGCTCCTCGCTATGTAGGTCCTTTCAAATTATCGAAAGTTTGGCAAGGTTGCGTATCGACTGGATCTACCTCAAGAACTGTACAACGTTCATCCTGTTTTTCATGTTTCGAATCTCAAGAAATCTCTAGCTGAAGAAGGGCTTCAAGTTCCACTCGAAGATCTTTAAATCAACGAGACATTGCATTTTGTGGAAAAACCAGTCGAAATCATGGACCGAGGAATCAAACAATTGAGGCACATTCGAATCAAATCGTCAAGGTTCGGTGGGAAGGAAAACGAGGCGATGAATTTACATGGGAACTCGAGAGTGATATGAAGACTATGTATCCGCATCTGTTCGTTGCATCTTCCTAAATTTCAGGACAAAATTTCCTAAAGGGGGGGGGGAGACTGTAACGCCTGCCGTTTTTCATACTTTCCATATTTAGAAAGCTCGTGTTGTATTTCTATTTTTGGAAACCTTTGTATCTTGTATTCGTCCTTTCGTAGTAAATGCTGTAATCATTGTAATCTGAGACTTGAATCATAACGAAAACTCGTAATTTTATTTCTATTCGTGTTATGCATATTCGTAATCGTTTTATACTTGTACACATTCATATGTTGATACTTGGAAACGTGACAAACTTGTATATACGTGACAATCTTACTTCATACGAGACTTATTCGTGATGTTTAAACTTAATCATATCCATTTTATAGTTATGTGAACTTAGGTACATGTTATATATGCCTAAATACCCTAAAATGGACCTAAAACCCGTAATATATAACAATTATGCAAGGCCAATCAATTTGATAAAAAAAATAAAAACTTGTGTATCCTGCTGAGGCCTTGCGGACCACAAGGTAAACCCCTTACGGCCCGTAAGGGGGTCTGAGCGGGCAGACACTTCTTTCAGCCGCGCTTTTGCACGGATCCGCACCATTTCACCTCACCCAATCACCTTTTAACCACCATTAAAAACCTCCAAACTGACCCTAATCCTTCTCCTATATAACCCAAGCCTCCTCCACACATTTTTACAATTTTACAACTCTATAATCTCTCTCAATCACTCCCTAATCAGTTAGTAAACACAAGTCCGAGCAGATTCAACCTTTCCACTAAAGTGAGCATAACTTGCTCACTTCTTAACGAAATCACTTGATTCTTCTTCCTACTTCCTTGGATAAATCTTAGGTTTGATCCCACGGACTTGCCATGGCATTTCCAGACCTGGGTATTCACTAAAAAGACTCCAAAGTAGGCTGAAACTTTCTGATGTGATTAAAACTCTTTCAAAACTTATGTTTTCTTCATTCAACCTTGTGTTCTTGAGTTTCTAATCAACTTTATGATTAGTAAGCCTAACCTAGATTGTTATACATGTAAACAGGAGTATTTTGACCCTCTAAACTTTCTGTTTTTGAAGAGCTTAAAGCTCACAAGTGTTGCCAAGTCAAGAACTCAAAGTTAGTGTGACTACAAGGTTAGCTTGGGCTATCCTACACCTAAGCCCAAACAAAACTTGATGTTTTCTCATTCATCCTAAGTAGCTTGCTAGTTGAAAGTAACACAGCCCCGTCTAGCCTTCGACGTGTGTCAACGCCGGCTCACCGGGTTGTAGATTACTTGGCTACTTAGTGTATAGTAACATGTATTTCATTTCTTTATTATTCTTGTACTTATTCTTGACCTTCCTTGTTATCTATGACAACTTGTGTAGTGGTGAACTCATAAGAGGTTCCCAATGGATGGTCATACCACCTACCTCCTACATGACTTATATGACATCCTTGAAGGACTTATGATATTTTCTACATATTAAACTATATAATATATACCTAAAACCGAAACCTTGATAATGACTATATAATCATATGTCAAGTTACTAAGTTTAACCACTGAAAGAGTTTAGTTCCTGTCATGATTCTAATAGGTGTTATAACCTATGAAATCACATAAACCCTGATGGCTTCCCATAGTGTCAAAATGAGTGCTAGACCTTAGTGGATACTTTCGTATACATACTTTGTTATGCTTTATTTCAAAATCCGGAATCTTCCTTAATTGTCCAAATACTCACACCTACGTTTTCCTCTTGTAGGATAACTCGGTGTTCCCCCGTCAACCAAACAACTCTTCACGGAACTAACAAGTCGGAAAGCTTGCAAAACCGTGAGTACACTTGACCCACTTTTCGTTTTGTCACTTTTTGTGTGTAACATGTTTAACATATACAAAATCACTAAACTTAAACTTTATGAAATCCACGAAACAATCCAATATACATGAATGCTTGATACGTCTACTCGTTGCTTATATCTTGGACCATTCTTATGTAATACCATAGTCATTAGCTTATCTTAAGCCTTCATTTGACATGTATAGCGCTATAGGAGTAACGCACCACCTCCCTCGTGAAATCTAGAGGTCATGTTAAAATATCGTAATTTGCGTTAACAAGGGGTTTGACTTGAAATATTGCATGCCATGTATAATGCTCTCGTATAAACTTAATATCATGTAGATTCGTTTTAACTTTATTCGTATACGTATGTTGTTGCTTAAACTTGTGTACTCGTCTTTGTGTTTGCATTGAACTCTATTTTAAAACATGTTATAGGTTGATTAAGATGATGCTATGAAATCAAAGTAGCGATGATGCTAGATACACACATAGACGTTAGGTTTATAAACGTTGTATCAAATTTTGTCAAATGTTGTTATGTTTATTGAAATTTCCATGTATTGTAATGACAATTTACGTAGGAAATGAAATTCGGATTTTATTTAAATATTGTCATCGTTGGTGTTGTGAGCAATGAGCAATCTATTTCGTCCCGCCTTGATGTTTCCGCCATCGATTGGGGTGTAACATTGATTATCAAAACCCTGAAGCTCGATTCCAAGGCATTCATCATACAGAACCGTATCAAGGACCTCTCCTTTCAAAATCGACGTTATCTATTCGTTCCTCGTTTCCTTGGACCCCATCCTGTGAGTGATGTAGACTAAGAAACGGGATAGGAAATCGGACCTGTTGAATTCACACAGAATACCAGAACGATTCTTCTAAAATTCGTTGATTCACGAAGAATGTAAAAAACTGGGGCTTTCACACACAAAACACCCACTAGTGAATTGGAGAGAAAAGTGATTGTTTGTATTATTCATAACTGATTTTCTTCCTCCCATTACATCCATTTAAATAACAATGTAAATTGAAAACATGCCTCTAAAAACACTTGGGCCAAACTAGAACGAAATAAAAGTCCACCAAGAGCACTAAAAAAACATAAAACGATAAATAACTCATAGAAATAAGCATTTTTGGGCCCGAACAATGGCTCAAACCACCAAAGGAATTTGTAGAAATATGGGACTTACTCTCAGGATCATTTCGCCTGGTTGTACGCCCAAAACGGACCCCCGTAGCCCAAGTTAGAGCCATTTTAGTGAAGCCCCCTTTGTCACACGATCTTGGGCCTCCAAATATAAGATGGCCTGCTCCTCCATACATGGGCCCGCATCAGTGAGCCATACCAGTTATTGCCTTGTTCACCCATCCCCCATGCCCAGTTTCTTGTAGTACATTGAGTTATTTCATCTAGATGGAAAGGTTCTGAATCTTCACGAATATTCAGATCTCGAGATTTAAATAAAAGCCCAGATAGCTAGCTTTGTTTATTCTTTTGTTCTGACTTTAGGCCTAACAGTTATATAGTTAAAGCCTACTACCCAGGTTGTTATCTTAAACTACTAACAGGACTTTTAGGCCAGCTCTGTTTGGGGAATTTTTAAGGACGTCATCAGAGAGTTAGACCCATGCCGCCTGTACTTTCTCTCTCCTCTGGGAGTGTCAGAAACATGCGAGGAATAATTTCTTGTAGATTTCCATTGCAAGGCCCTACGTGTGCCAAACTTTCATCTTCCTTTCCCTTCCACGCATTTTTACAATTTACGATCTGACTGACGGGTGATCGGTGCTTCCAGCTCCGGTTGAAATTTTAGGAAGGGTAAATTACACTTTTCATCCTTTATGTTTATATCGGATTGCATTGGATAGCCTTTAACTTCAATAATTACAGTCACAGTCCTTTATATGAAAAACTCATTACACCTTTCGTCCTTTAGCATTACCCTGGTTTACTTTAAACGACAAGTTGTGTCATGTGCACCCCATGTGAGGGCAAAAATGTCATTTTCCTATATATAAAACCCCACACTCACTCTCCGACAACACAATGCAATTCAGAAATCGTAACTTCAATCTTGGGATCCAGTTCAAATTGATTATAAAGATCAAGCCGGTGTATCCATCCTTAATATCACTACACCAGAATCACCTTAACTACAAAGTTCTATATATGACAATTACGATTCAAACTGATTATTACCCATACAATAAATAACAACCTCACCTTCTCCACAGAAGCACTCCATGAAAGAATAAGCCCTAGAAACACAATAAAGAAGAACGGTCCCCACATATCCCAATCGTTCAACCCCACAGATCCCAATCTCCCAACGCTTTTCTCGGATTTTCACGAAACATATTCGGAAACACAACTAACTTCATATTACTAACAATCCTCGCTAGATGCTTCAGCGTATCCCACACCGGCTCCGTCAACGTGTTCGGCGCCGGTCCAAATCCAGGCATGCTCGACGGCCGTTCACCGTATGCGAAGAGCAGAGGAGTGGTCGTTGGAGTGGTGCTAACCATTTGCACGTGGTGGTGGTCGGATCAGTTGCCAGAGTCGTGGTGGCCGGGTTGTGGTGAGGCATGAGCAGGGGATTAGAGAGAGTGTGTGTGTTGAGAGAGAGAGAGAGAGGGAGAAAGAGGGTGAGTGTGTGGGGGATTTATATATGTAAATGACATTTTTGCCCTCATATGGGGTGCACATGATCTAACTTATCGTTTAAAGTTAACCAGGTTAGTGCGAATGGACAAAAGATGTAACGAGTTTTTTCAAATAAATGATTGAGACTGTAATTATTGAAGTTAAAGTCTATCCATTGCAATCCGATACAAACATAAAGGACGGAAAGTGTAATTACCCTTTTAGGAATTTTGGTGTTCATTGCGTATCGCATTCCTCCACCCACACTTTAATTTCGCGATCTTTCCATTATGAGTTTATTTCGGAAACGAAACATGCTATAGAACGAACCAGGATGGCCATTTCGTCGTCTGATGTGTTTTTGGCTTGTAGGGATGCTTCCGATTCCAGACCAACTTGCCTCAACTTTCCCCTATTCGGTTAAAACGTGATAGTCCCATAGGCACAAAGGGACTCCTATGTTCTTTATCCATGCTATCCTCTCAAAAATCGGCGGAATGCATTCTTAACGGTATAACCTAGAGAACAAAGGCACTAGGCCGCTGTGAGTGAAATTATTCCGCCTCTTGTTGAGAGGTGAAGGTTAGCATAACCTGCATACCCCCTAGGTACCTCAGTACCATCCCTAACATAATTTCTTTCGAGAGGATATCATTTAGCCTATCCATGATATCAAGGTCTTTTATGTCAACTATAAGAGATCTTAGTTCCCAATCTTTCTTTTCCTCTGTGTTTATAAGTGGTAGCTCAACATTAATCTTATTTTTTTAGTATGTCTCCTTTATGAGTTATAACTTTTTCATAAGTACTGGGGGGACCTATGTTGGTCTTGTTGCCTCTTTGCATCTGCTCGTTTGTTTCGGATCAATGGGGGATGTGAAGTCTGTCAAAGACAGAAGTACGTCTTGTTGTGTTTTATTCTCCAGATTGTTATGAACTCTGGTAAATCGTGCAATGTTGTCACTGATAACTGATGTGTCAATCTTTATCCCCTGTAGTCATTGTTCCTAATCCCTACATTGTTTATTCCCGACACTAAGCCATAGTAGTTTCGTGCACCGTCTCTCTCTTTTGGGATGAAAACATCTTCAAGGTTGCGGAAATGCTATAAAGCTTTCCAAAGTTTATCGTGTGTGCATCCCCATGGAAGATTTGAGATGTAGCATGATACAACGTCATGAAGTCGTTCTTCTCATTCCTGAAATCTTCTTTCGCTCTGAATCTCCCTTTTCCTAATAACTCGATGCAATCTCTCTGTTCTCCCTCCTTATGCATTCCTGATGTTGAGTTTTTCTTCTTCTTTTCTCCTCCTGAGCTCTTGGTATGTGGCAATATCTATTGTATACTGTTGGTGGCTTCTTGTGTTCTCATGCCCCCTCCTCCTCTTCATTATCCCTCTACAAACTATACTTATCATCTCATTGTTCTTAATTTGCCTATATTGTAACGGGTTATTTTATTTAAATAACCTCAGTTTTCACCATTTTCCTGACAACATCCTATCTTACGAATTGTATCACGCCTGTAACGCTCTGCTTTTTCATACTTTCCATATTTAGAAAGCTCGTGTCTGTTTTTGGAAACTTTGTATCTTGTACGCGTTCTTTTTGTTGTAATTGTTGTAATCCGAGACTTAAATCATAATGAAACTCGTAATTTTATTCAAATCATGTTATAAATACTCATACATTCATGCACATGATACTTGATACTTGGAAACCTTGATAAACTTGCAATTACATAACATTCATGCTTCTTACGAAACTTATACATGATGTTTATGATTAATCAAATTCGTTTTATACTTATACAATCATTGGTACATGTTTCATATGCTTAAAAGCCTTAAAATGGTCCTAAAACATCTAATACATAACAACTAGACAAGGCCCCAATCCACAAAACAAAAAAATAAAATTTTGTGTCTCTGACCCGGGCCTTGCGGACCGCATGGACATCCCCATACGGTCCTCATGGGGTCTGGCGGGCAGTTGGTTCAGCCAGCCGCACAAATGCACGAAATCCGAACACTTAATCTCACCCAATCACCTCTAAACCACCTTTAATCACTTCCTATCAACCCTAAACTCATCCCCTATAAATACCAAGCCTCTTCCAAGCATTTTACACTTTCATCACCCTTTAATCTCTCTCAAACACCCCAAAATCAGTTATAAACTCAAGAACTTGGCAAATTCATCAATCTTTGCCAAAGTGAGCATAACTTCTTCCATACATGGTCTTTTTACTTGAATCTTCTTTCTAATTACTTGGATAAACCTTAGGTTTGATTCCACAGATGCACCTTGGAGAATCCAGACCTGGAAGTTCACCAAAAAGGCTCCAAACTTTCTGTTTTGAACAAAACTTCATTAAAACTTATGATTTCTTCAAACAACCTTGAGTTCTTATGCTCCTAATCAAGTTTATGGTTAGTAAGCCTAACCAAGGTTGTTCTACATGAAATATGAGATGTTTAACACTCTAAACTTTCTGTTTTAGATGATCTCTAAGCTCACAAGTGATGCTAAGTCTTGAACTTGAAGATGGTGTGACTACATGGTTAGCTTGGGCTATCCTACATACGAGTCCACACATCACTTGATGATATCTCATCACTATCCCAATGTAGTTTGCTAGTTGAAAGTAACACAACCCCGTCTAGCCTTCAACTTGGGTCGACGTCGGCTCACCTGGGTTGTAGTTTACTTGGCTACTTAGTATGGTGATAGCATGTAATTTCCTTTCCATTATCATTCTTATTCTTGACCCTCCTTGTTGTCTATGACAACTTGTGTAGCGGTGAACTTACATGAGGTTCCTAAATGGATGGTTATACCACCTACCTCCTACATGACTTCTATGACATCCTTGAAGGACTTATGATATAATGTACATATATATAACCTATAAATAATACTATTAACCAAACCCTTGATAATGACTAAATAGTTATTCGTCAAGCTACTAAGTTAGGTCACCAAAGTGTTTCGTTCCTTGTTGTGATTCTTACAGGTGTTAACCTATGAAATCATATAAACCCTAATGGGTTCCCATAGTCTAAAAACGAGTGCTAGACCTTAGTGAATGCTTTCGCATACATTATTTTGTTATGCTTATTCCAAATTCTGAATCCTCCATTACCATCCAATACACCTACGTTTTCCTCTTGTAGGATAACTCGGTGTTCCTTCCGCAACTAAACAACTCTTCACAGAATCATCAAGTTGGAAAGCTTGCAAAACCGTGAGTACACTTGACCCACTTTTCTTTTATGTTACTTTAGGTGTAACATGTTTGCCTTATACAAGAATCACTAAACTTATACTTTATGCAATACACGAAACAATCCAATATACATGAATACTTTGATACGTTACTTGATGCTTATATTTGGACCATTCTTATGTAATACCATAGTCATTAGCTTAACGAGCCTCCATTTGACATGTATAGCGTTATAGGAGTAACGCACCACCCGTGAACGAGAGGTCATGTTAAATTATTGTTATTATGCGTAAGCAAGAGGTTGACTAAATATTGCATGCCATGTATGATGCTTTTGTATAAACTTAGTTGTCATGTGGATTCATTTTAAACTCTATGCTTATACGTATGATTATGCTTAAACTTGTGTACTCGCCTTTACTTTTGCATTGAACTTTATTTTAAACATGTTATAGGTAGCGAAGGATGATTATTTGAAAATGAAGTAGCGTTGATGCTAGATACACATATAGACGCCTTAGTTTTACTTATGTTGTATCAATTTTGTCTTTATTATTGTTGTTATTTGAAGTTTCCATGTATTGTAATGACAATTTATGTTATGAAATGAAAAAGTTTTAAATTAATTATTGTCACCATTAGCGTTGTGAGCAATGAGCAATCTTTTTCGTCCCGCCTCGATGTTTCTGCCATCGGTTGGGGTGTGACAACGCCACTCACAACTTTCAACTTATTATCCTCTGACACACTCAAACTAACTAAACTCTAACTCAATCATTTACAAAAAGAGTGAGTATAAGTTGTTTAAATAAGTAATCCTAAACAACCCTAAAGGTAATATTGCATATAACTAGACTAATCACAAAATATCTAAGAAGTATAGGGTCATGCTCACTCCCTATTTCAAAGACTTCTTCCTAAATTAGCTTTCGATATTGCAGTGGTTTCCCTTTATTTTTGCAGGCTAAGAATGAATTTGATCTTCTTATAAATAAAATATTATTAAATTTTCCGGTTAGAAATTGAATCATTTGGAAGAGGTTTGCAAAAATTTAAGCCAGTCATACGCTGGTTTTCATAACGTTTATTCGTGTTATTGATGTTGTTTGCCTACTTGGAGCAATATGTTTACTATGTTTGCGCATTGTTTCGATTTATCTCACTGGTTCTTCTATCAAAAGAGGAACTTCAGTTAAGTACTTAGTCAAGGTTTTTGTTGATCTTTAAAATCAATGTTAGGTTTAGATTTTGGTTGTGAATTAAAGTATTGGTTCTGTATTTAAACCTACATTACATTTTTTCCCTAATAATATTTGTGCTTCAATATCTTGATTATGTACCCAACTTTTTTTTAAAAAAAAACCTTTTAAATGAGGTTTGTTTAGACTCTGTTTTCTGTTAAAACATGCAGTAGGTAGGGATGAGCAAATCATGCCCGGAACTGGTACCGGTACTGAATTTATCGAACCGGATACATTTTCGGTACCAATTCAGTACCGACTTTTGACATATTCGGTACCTGTCCGGTAAGGTACCGGTTCTTACCCTCAAATACCAGTACCGTACTGGTACCGAATATAACCGTTACAGTACGGTTCGGTACCATACCGGAAATGTACCTGGTTTGGTAAATTCAGTACAGGTACCGGTTCGGTACCAGTTTCGAGCATGATTTCCTCATCCCTATATCATACTGGGTTGAAAAAATGGAAACTTTTCTTGCTCTGGATTGAAATTGGAATTTGGAAAAAGAGGTAGTATTGTGGTGGTGACTTGCGAGGCTTTGGTGGTTGCTAAAAAATAAACTTGGGGGAGATGTTTGTGTACCAAGCTAAGGTTTCTCATTGATGAATCTACTAATTCATGGTTTATACATTCACAAGGAGTTTTTTGGTGGTGGGTGGGAGATTCTTCAGCACATTCACAAAGTCACTGATGATTTTGATTAGAAAACGAAACAAATCTGGTTGTACATCAACGCCATGAAGTTATTTTGGATTAAACTGGCATGCACAAAAAAATGCAAAAAGCGAAGGACGGCATGACACAAAAATGTCGTTTTCGATAAAACTATTAACACTAAATAAAAGATAATCCTTGGAAGGAATTTTATTTCAGTTTACAGTTTAAATATATTCAAAATAGATTAGTCAATCTAGTTTGTTGTAGATCCACTTTTAACTCCTGTATTCGTGTATTGAAGCCATTATATACGGCATGTAAATCAATAATATTCTCAAGCTTTGCACATCATATCAATATCTTTATATGGTATCAGAGCACATAAACTCCTCTGAGTTCCGATCCATTACCTTACATCCTCACCAGATTTATTTTCATCACCATGTCTCAATCCATCATTGAAGTAACCTCTCACACCCACTTTCCCATCAAACTCACCCCAAATAAGTTCCTTGTATGGCGCAAGCAAGTCATGGCCACGCTTATTGGCCTCGGTCTCGATTCATACGTGAACTGTACCCTTCAAGTCCCATCCAAAACACTCTCTACTGATGCCACCAAACCGAATCCAGTATACCTCTTTGGTTCTGTCAGGATCAAACTCTATTTGGGGCTCTACTTGGCAGTTGTTCCGAACAGATTCAGCACGTTATCTCTTCCGCCGAAACCTCGTTCCAAGCCTTCAAAAGCCTGTCCGCCAGTTATGCGAGTACCTCTCGCTCTCGTATCATCTCACTTAAATCCCACTTGGCTCATAATCCTAAAGGTACCCGACTGGTTGCTGCTTTTTACACGAGATGAAGACCGGTTGCTGACTTTTTACACGAGATGAAGACCATTGCCAATGACCTCGCCTTAGCCCAAAGTCCCGTCACTGATGAACCTTGTAGTCAGCTTGGGGATGATTTTGCGCATGTCTCTGCTGCTCTAAAGATGCGCGATACTCCGATCACATTCCCGGATTTATTTGATAAATTAGTTTACCATGAGAGATCTCTCGAAGACACTCCCAATAACCCCATTATTGCTACTGTGAATCAGACCCATAAGATAAGCTCTAGGCCCAATACAAGCAGGCCCATCTCTGATGCAAGAGGTCAAAATCGTTTTCCTTCCAATGGCTCACGTACTGCTCGAGCTTCAGGACAACAAAATGGGAATTATTATTCCCCGTGTGGTAACCGTAATTCTTTTTTTTTTTTTGTCAATATTGTTCTAGACCAGGCCTCGATACTAAAGATTGCAGGAAGTTAGCTCGGTTTCTAAAAGAAATAGCATCACTATTTCCATGGCTACATCAACAACTCCAATGGTTAATACTTCCTCGGCTCACTCTACTTCTCCACCACCAGCTTGGATGTTTGACAGCGGTGCCTCTATCATGTGGCCTCGGATCGCTCGGCATTAAACACCCTATCCGACTATGGAGGACCCGATGAAATCCTATTAGGAAATGGTAAAACTCTTCTTATCACTCACACTGGTCAATCTACATTATCCACATCTACCCGTTCATTATATCTTAATAATATTCTTTTCGTTCCACATTTACGTACCAATCTTATTTCAATTGCCAAACTTTGTAAAACTAATCACATTTCGGTTGAGTTTTTCCTTGTTATTTTGTGGTTAAGGATCTTCGCACGGAGCGCATCTCATGCGGGGAACGAACATTGATGACATCTATTATGCTATTCCTAGACGTCTTCCACAGTCCAACTCCACCACTACTTCTGCAACCGGATCTTCTTTTTCATGGCATCACAAGCTCGGACATCCGTCAATAAAAGTTCTCAAAATTCTACTTAGGCATCTAGGCGTTAATTTGAATAAAATGTCGTCTTTTTCTTTTCATTGTGATGCATGTTCATTAAATAAAAGTCATAAATTGCCATTTGGTAAAAATTCCTTTACTGCTACAAAACCACTTCAGCTTGTTTATTCGGATGTTTGGGCCCGGTAACACAATCAAATGACGGTTAAACATACTATGTCATTTTTGTTGATTATTTTTCCAAATATACTTGGCTTTGTCCAATTAAACGAAAATCGGACGTAGCTCTCTTATTCCCTCAATTCAAAACCTTGGTTGAAAAGTTTTTCATACTCCTCTAGTCTCCTTATTCACAGACAATGGTAGGGAATATGTTGGACTCAAACTGTATCTTCAACAACATGGCATTTCCCATTTCACGACTCCTCCGCATACCCCTGAACAAAACGGAATTGCCGAGCACCGCCATCGACACATTGTCGAAACGGGTTTATCTCTCCTTCATCATGCTCACCTTCCGCTAACCTTTTGGTCTCATGCCTTTCAAACTGCGGTTTATCTAATTTACCCTTTACCCACAGCTATTCTTGATTTCAAATCTCCATTTGACAAGTTGTATAACAACTCAACGACTTATAACAAACTCAAACCGTTTGGTTATCTATGCTTCCCATGGTTGCGACCCTACACTACCTCTAAACTTCAATCTCGCTCTCTAAAGTGTATTTTCTAGGTTATTCGGTCTCAAAATCTGCCTACAAATCCTATGACCTCGTCTCTCACCGCCTTTATCATTCCCGACCCGTCCAATTTGTGGAACACATATTTCCATATACCACCGACACATCCACTATTTTATCACTTCCAAGTGCAGCCTCCTTCCTTAATGAGGACGTCACACTTTCTTCTGATGCGCCTCTTCATACCCAAAAAACCACTAACTCTTTTACCCTACCTACACATCTTACGAATTCCCGCCACACGTCCATTTATAATAAATCCCATGCACCACATGCAACTCCATTCACGCCTCCCTCACATTCCACCATGGCCCACACCCCTCATCACTCTCCTACAACTATACCCTCCATTCAGCCTAATTCGGTTCACATCACTCCACCCATTAACTCACATGAACCTCAAACTCCAGCCCACTCACAATCTAGTCAATCTTCCACATCATCATCCACACAAAACTCTTCATCTTCACCCACCATAGTAACCTCATCGGCTACCATACTACAACCCTCCAACCCACCTACACACTCCTCCCAACCACGTCAACGAAAACCCAATCCCAAATATTTCAACAATCAGTTGTAAATGCTCCCACCCTTCATCCTCTACCTCCTACACTTGAACCATCTACATATCATGAAGCGTTAAAGGATCTGAAATGGCGTCATGCAATGGATTTAGAGTTCAATGCTCTCATTCAAAATTAAACATGGCAACTCATTCCGCCCACTTTGAAAACACCCAATGGTTGCAAATGGGTGTTTCGCATTAAACGACATCCCGATGGCTCCATTGCTAAATATAAGGCTCGCCTCATAGCCAAAGGTTTCCTTCAACAATACGGGAAAGACTATTTTGATACCTTCAGTCCTATCACAAAACCCATCACCATTCGCACTATAATCTCAATTGCTCTTTCCAAAGATTGGCCTCCCCGCCAACTTGATGTTAATAACGCATTTCTCCATGGTACACTACATGAGGGTGTCTCTATGATGCAACCATCCGGCTATGAACATTCCCAATTTCCGAAGCACATTTGTAATTTCAAAAAGTCCTTATATGGCCTAAAACAAGCTCCCCGTGCTTGGTATCTTGAGCTTACAAATTTTCTTCTCCAATTCGGATTCAAAAAATCATTAGCTGGTCTTTTCATTTACCAACACTCTAACATCACATGCTACTTCATGGTCTATGCAGATGACATAGTCCTTACCGGTAATAATCCCGCCTTTCTTGAAAAATTTATTACTGCCTTAAGTAATAAGTTTTCGATCCAGGACCTTGGACCCCTACATCATTTTCTTTGTGTCGAGGTCATACCCACCTCTACGGGTCTTCTTCTGTCCCCACATCGACACATTCAAGATATTCAAACCCAATTCAATATGGAAGGTGCCAAGGATGTCATGACAGCACTTGGTGCCACGGATCCGTTAGTCCTTAACGATCCATCGCCCTTGGTTGATGCCACTCAATGTTGTCGACTCGTTGGATCCCTTCAATACTTAGCCTTCACTCACCCAGACATTTCTTTTGCAATCAATAAACTCTCACAGTTGATGCACGCTCCACGTCAAACTCATTGGCAAGCTCTCAAGCGTGTACTCCGGTATATAAAAGGTACTATCCATCACGGTCTTTTTCTTACTCGCCACTCTCCTCTCACGCTCTCGGTCTTTTCTGTTCGGATTGGGGTGGTCTTAATGATTCCGGACGATCTACTACAGCCTGCCTACTATACCTTGGCACCAATGTTGTCTCTTGGAAGTCCACAAAACAAAAGTCTGTCTCTCGTTCTTCAACAGAGGCCGAGTACAAAGCTATTGCCAATGCCTCAGCAGAATTACTTTGGCTTAAACATTTATTGCAGGAACTTGGAATAGGGGTCTCCGCCACACCTATTCTGTTTTGTGACAACACGGGAGCCATACATGTGTGCGAACACGGGTTACCATTCCCACATGAAACACGTCGCACTAGATTATCATTTTGTGCGAGAACAGGTAGCAGCGGGTCAACTGCGTGTCCTACATCTTCATTCTCAAGACCAACTAGCTGACATGCTTACAAAACCGCTAGCTCGACAACCGTTCTTCGTAACCGTTCCAAGATTGGTGTATCCAACGGATCCTCCATCTTGCGTGGGCGTATTAACACTAAATAAAAGATAATCCTTGGAGGAAATTTTATTTCAGTTTATAGTTTAAATATATTCAAAATAGATTAGTCAATCTAGTTTGTTGTAGATCCACTTTAATTCCTGAACTAACTCCTGTATTCGTGTATTGAAGCCATTATATATGGCATGTAAATCAATAATATTCTCAAGCTTTACATAGCATATCAATATCTTTATAGAAACTGGCAAACATGTTCAAATCTTAGAGACGATTTTGACAATTTATTTTTTGGCACTCAAAATAACCCTTCTGTGTGTTAAGTTTCAAAATATAACCTAAATGTGTGCTTAGTTTTGTATATAAGTGTGCACTACACAGTTACGTAAAAAACACTATAGCATTGAAGGTAACAAGAGCAGGCGAAAGCACCTAATGGCATGCACCCATTTATTGTCTGCTACAAATCACATTCGACACAGCAACAGACCAACAATCAACATCTTGCACATCCCCAGAGGCAAAGCCGTATTCTAATCGCGTAGCACGCAACCATGAATACTACACTAGTTTTGTGAAATTATTGTTGATGCATTAATAGAAAACTCTAAGCTTAAAATTTATATTATAAGATTAGAACTTTAACATCATTTTTTAATTTGTGAATAAATAAGGGTAAAATAGTTTCTAAATGAAGGAAGCTATTATTGTTAGTTTTTAGGGATATATACACTATTTTAAGTGTGGGTATATAAATGACATGCATAAGCTTTAGAGGTACATAAATACGCTCTAAAAATAGTATAATGGCTTACAAATAATAATAATAATTATTATAAAATGTATCATATTATTTATTTGCGAATGGTTTTTGAGAAACCTTTATTTTATTACATTGTACGGTGTGGGGCAACGCCCCCAGCCACCTCAGCTGGGTGACGTCCACAACACCACCCCGTCATAGCCAAGGGGGCGTTATGGCATGCCTCCGCCAGTGGATTAGCGGGGGTGAGAGAGGAGAGGGTGAGCCACAACCAATCAGATTTCTTCTTTTATTTTTATTATTTTTTTCTTTATATATATATATATAGTTAATGGGGGCTTTAAATGAGCTTTATTCCACCTTGTGCAAATTAACAATAACGCCCGTGCTTACATGTTGCTGACATGATAATGTCCATAGGGGCTTTATCAAACACTACCCAGCCTTACCTTATCTGGCCAAATATAGGGACATGAAGTTTTATTTCAAAACTATCAATCGGCTTAGCGACCAAGGTGTTTCGCGAACAAAATTAGAGCCAGAGTCCTGTTGCAAGCCAAATGCGACCAAAATGCCTAACTACTAGAATTATGACCAAACTTTTTGCAACCAAGATGTCATTAGAACAGTTTTGACCGGGAATTGTAATCGGAACTATTACGACCAACTTGCTTTTCCAACCAAGTTTTGGGTAACTACGATCACTTGAATTGGTCTGTGTTTATATTTTGGAAAGTTACAAAAATAGTCATTGTTGATATAAAATATTCCGATGTACACGTCATTTTTAGACTTTTAACCGTCTCAGCCGCCTTGCAAACGTGTAGGTTTAGTTGTCTTAACCAAACTGCCGTCTCAACATCCTAAAATTAGCGCAGGCTTAGCCGTCTCAGACATTCAATTGTTTCAGTCGTCTCAAAAAATGGTAGGCTTAGTCGTCTCAGCCGCCTCGGAAAAGAGTAGGCTAAATCTTTAGCCATCTATGTCGTCTCTTTAAAAGCGTGGGCTAATTCCTAACCGACCCAACCGATAGAACTAATATAGCAGCTTCGATTGTTAGAAATGGGATTGATTATTTTGGAGAGTCTGAAAAGGATAATCAATAATGAATATTTTTGTAATTATCCCTAGTGTTTTTACCTCCCTCTAAAGCTTTGATAGGTTTTACCTTTTTTTATAGTTAAGAGATTTTCATAGATCTCCTTTAAATTAATGTTGCATGCATTTATTCATTTTCCTTCTAAAGATAGAAGATTTGGTATTTTCGATCACAACTTCCTTGTCTTTCTGATTTTAAATAGATGTCATACATAAAGAACGCTTGAGTTGTGATTTTTTTTTATAAAGTGGCTCCATTGTTTTAAACCCAATCTTTTGAAAATACAACACTGATATAATTTTATTTTTTATCTTTTTTTTTTTTGCAAACGTCCATGTGTACTTGGTGGTGATTCATGGGTCATAGTTGTATTTATATTATATCCAATTTGATATATTAATCTCCTTTAAGAAATTAATTTTACTAGTCATCTATATGACTATATACAAATATTGAGAAATGCCCCCATTCCCATAACCCAATCTCAACCGTCCAAATCAAAACCCTTCCTTTCAAGTCAACGCTCCACAAAAACCCTACCAAACCAACGGTCAATATCTAACAACATTCTCCGACGAACCCTTCTTCATCTCCGGCGACATTTTCTCCGACACATTCCACACTTTCACCGATTTATCCAAACTCCCACTATAAACCACCCATTTCGCCTCGCCGGAACCCTTCCCCGCCTCCCGTTCAACCGCCAAACACTTCACTGGCCCGGTATGCCCGGTCAAAACCGATAAACAGTTATGCATGTTCCCCTCCTTCTTCCACACACATATCGTTTTATCAGCCGAACCACTAAACAACAAACTTCCGGCAGCCGATAAACACAAAACCGCCAACTTATGCCCTTTTAGTAGCCCACCGTGAGCCAACTCTTTCTCCCATTCCCAATAGTTAACCAACCCGTCCGACAACCCACAGTACACAAACAACCCGGTTTCCGACACCGCTAAAGCCGTCACCGCACATTCTTGGTTCAACAACGTCTCTACATGATTATGTTTCATCAATTTCCCGGACCCTTCACGCTTCCACACCTTAACAGACCCGTCTGCTGATCCGGTAAACACTAACCCGGATTTCGTGCTCACAACCGAGTTAACCGCGTCCTCATGCGCCTTTACGGACTCTAAACACTTTGAGTTCGACGTCTTCCACACCTTAAACGTTCGGTCCCATGAACCCGAGTACAAAAGACCTTCGTCTTCGTCAATACTTAACGACGAAATCGCATCGCAATGCTTGATCCAAAGCGCGGTGGTTTTACGCTTCACTTCGACGTAGTTTTTCGGGCGCATGGAGGATTTTAAGATGTCAAATAACGTTGGGAATGTGCCGATGCGTTTGTGGTTTTTTGGGTCTTTTTTGTTTTTCTTCCATACGCGGACTTTTCCGTCTTGGTGTCCGGTGAATATTCGGTCACCGGATAAGATTATGGCTTTTACTAAGCCGCTGTTGGATTTGAATGCGGTGAACTCCTTCAAGTTGCGCCACACGCGGACGTTTTTGCTGTCGGAACCAGTGTAGAGAAGGTCGCCGGTGGCGGCGAGTGAGTATATGTGGCCTTCTTCACGGACGAGAGATCCTACGAGTCCCTCACTGCAACAAATATACAAAAACAACTTTATTTTTTTTAGTTTCTACACCTTTATTATATTTAAAAGTTAAGGGTTGTTTAAAAAACTCACGTATTGTTCAAAATCAGCTCATATGGAAACGAGCCGAGCGGGCTGCTAGGTTCGAGCTGAGCACGAGTAAGATAAGCTCGTTTGTTGACTTGTTTAGTTTAAAGTCAAAAATTTTTAATATAATATGAATTATCACCCATATTTTAATACATGTATACGTTTTTAAAATTACTAAGCAATATGTGAAAACAAAATACATAATTTTTTATATGAATAAATGAGCTGATTCAATCTACAAACCAAGACTTAGCTCAAATTTTCTATGCACCAAGCTCAAACTCAATATTTTAGATCGTTAAGATAAATGAGAAAAGCCGGCTTAGCTTAGTTTGTAAATAAGCTCAAGCCAAGATAAGCTCATCGGTTATGTAGCTTGTTTGATGGCTTACTCGTTTGGCTGGTTTAATTTAAAGTTAAAATATTAATACATATGAATTATATAATATATAAATATAAACTATATGTTTAAAAGAATATTTGGTGTTTTTATATACGTCAATATGTGTAATAAATCACAAAATTAAACATTATTTTTAATATAAAACAAGTTGATCGAGTCGAACAACAAACCACAAATTGGCTCAAGTTTTTCCCAATTTGAGCTCGAGCTTAATATTTTAGCATGTGAAGATAAACGAGCCAAGCGAGCTCAGCTCAGTTTGTAAGTAAACGAGCCGTGACCGAGCCTATCCTGGCTAGCTCAATTATCGTCCTACTTAAGAAATTTCATGATGTAAATTATAAAATAAAAAAAAAAACTTTTGCTGAAAGTGTGTTGGATAATTAAATCATACATTTATATATATGTCTAAATATTCCAAGAAAATTGAACACGTACGATTGGTTTACTTGTGTTCCATTCTTTTGATTGTTAGAGTTGTCGATTCCGGTGGTGAACCATGGAGAAGGTTGGATTGGAGAAGCCTGGTTCCACGGCGACATCGCTATCGGTGAAGCCTCCCCGCTCATACGGTTGAGATCATAGCCGGAGACGTTGCTCGACCGGTTGTTAAACTCTTCATCAGAAGACGGAAAACTGGCCGCGAGGTTCGGGTCGGATTTATTCATGCCGTTGTTGCTGCCTTTTGGAGGTAAAGAAGGTGAATCCCCCATTGATGTTGTGGATCTTCGTTCCTCTTCCTGCATTCAAAATTGAATTTCAAGTTTCCCGGTGATGAGAAAAATGGAAGAGCGAATAAGAAAGGAAGGGTGGGGGAAAAGTGAGCGAAATTGTTGGGTGTTGGATGTATATACAAATTGTGTAACTTGAAGGGATTCGTGGATGTCCACATGTAACATGGGAGAAACGTTATTGTGAAGTGAGAGGGAATTTCGGAGCTCCATTCATTCTTTCAAGGTTCATTAGGAATTATATAACTAGAATACGAATCGTGTCGTAATGGGTTCACGGTTTAAATTGTTCAACCTGAATACGACTTATATTGTTATATGTGTTGAGAAAAGATCAACCTTAATATCTATAAGCATAAAATCATGTAACTCGAACATGCACATTTAACATATTTATCTACATATGTCAAATAGGTTACCTTGTTGACGGGTAAAAATCAAATTGCAAACATGTTAACACGGTTGGTAGATTGTAATAAAAAGGGTCATAAATGGGCTAGTAGGTCGACCGGTTTAACTAAGCATGTTAAATAGGTAAACTCAAACACGACCTATATGAATATATAGTTTAATTCGCACATGACTCCCTTTTATTAAGTAGGACGGATTTAGATTTTCATCTCATTAATCGTACGTGTTAATGTTACATTTTTAATATCAATTTTATAAATGAAATAAGGCTTGTTGAACAGCAAATGATTTGTACATTACCCTATATGAGCATAGAGGGGACCAAAATATCTCCCTAGGTTAGAAGGTGTAAAGTTTCTTTCACGAAACTATTCACATGCTAATGTTGTATACAAGTAGGGGAAATTTTATCTCAAGCAAATAAAGGAAACTTTGTAACATATATTTATATCAATATATGTCATGAGGCATATGAACATACATCATCCAATATCTTGAAGTATCTAGCCAGGCTAAACTATGGGGTGTTTAAAATTCCCTTTTGCCCCTAACTGCTGCTTATTTCGTTGTAAACACTGTGAACGTTTAGGATTATGTTTTGCTAACATGGCTATCACTTGTTAACACTTACTCTTCGGCTTTTCGGCATCAGAAAGAAACATCGAACACCCCCTTCTCAACATCCGGATTCAAGCCATGTATGGGTAGATTTGGCAAATAAACAATTACTATTTACCTGTCTAAGCTTATATGTTGGGCCAAACATATTTTTTTCAAACTTGTTTTTCCCTTTCTTTTTTACATTTTTGTATCTTTCTTTTTTCCTTTTTTACCTTTATTTTATACATTCTCTTATTATTATTATTATTATTATTATTATTATTATTATTATTATTATTATTATTATTATCATTATTATTTTTATTATTATTATTATTATTGTTATTATTATTATTATTATTATTGTTGTTGTTATTGTTATTATTATTATTATTATTGATGTTGTATGGAGTGTCGACGCTATGTAAATACAATAATGAACTAAAATGATGTCGATAGGATTTTCTATGCGTAATAAACCGAAACGATAATGACTAAATCACCACCACATTATGCGGAAAAATTGTTACCCGCCACAAAACACGAAATTAACTTAGCACTAGTTAACACCAATTAGACAATTCATATCAATTGCTACTAACCTTGAATTGGGCTAAATTAATATGATTTCATAACTTGAGAAATTGCCACAACATTGTTAAAAAGATGGCCCACAATAAAACAGGCCACAAGAAAACCAAAAGAAACGACCCAATGAAAGAATTAAATTACTCACACTTGTTCATGATGTGAACATGAAGTTACACACATCTTCACAATTTCCTATAATATATTTTTCTTAATATTCAATTTCAGGTATATACAATACTAGCTTATAAGCCCATGTATTACACGGATTAAATATAACAAAATATAAATTGTAAATTTCTATATAATCGTTATTAGTGAAATGACTTATTATTATATAAAACGTAAAACAGAAAAGATAGATTTTCAGCTTTCCAAGTGTACTTTTTTTATGTTTTCATTTCTCTCTTAAGTTATTATAATCTATTTTATTATATACAGTTGTAAAAGCAATAACAATTAAAGCCTAACATCTCCAGTTCCAGAAAAAACCTGTTGTCCAAAGACTCATTTTGGTAAAACCAAGATGAGATCAGATTCAAACTTGAAACGTGTGGTATTCAGCTCAAATCTTTACTTCCTCTACGAAGTCAGTTAAGTTATATTTCATTAAGAAAAATATTTTACATATTAATCAACTAAGAATAATAACTCACCTAACAAAATTAATTAAATTTGTAATATAAAATTAATAAGTAATAATGATCCAAATATTAATAGTGAAAATCTAAAACAACATACAAGAAGATAGAGTTCAATTTTTGACATCGGTAGATTATGATTAATAAGGTGTAATTTATAAAAAGGAGTAGAGTAGCATTCGTTGTTTAACAAAATAATGTTTTGATTGAAACGCTTATTTATAAAAATATTAAGAAATTAAGGTTTTATAGGTTTTAAGACCTAAAATTTTTATTTTTATACAACAAAGATACAATGTATGTATTTACTTGGATTAAAATACAAATAAAAAAAAGTTGTGTTAGCATGTCTATAGGGCACATTGCTTTATATATCTAAATAATATAAATAAATTGTATTCTTGTGTTTGGGTGGGCAGAGAGGAAAATACGTTTGTGTGGACCTTAGAAAAGTGTCACCTCTTACGGGGCTCAGGGATAGTGGGTTTGTTGCTGGCCAGGCTGCACTGAAGGTGAAGTCAGACAAAGTCGCTAAACACGAGAAAGCTTGTTTAGAGAATCAACATGTGTTTATACCATTTGCTTTTGATACATTTGGTTGCTTCGGAGGCCGTGGAATTCTTAAACAGAATTCAACGGGTCGTGAATAGTAATATCTCGACCCCTAAGAGTCGATTCTTGTTGTAGGATAGGTTTTGCAATTCAAAAGGGGTTGCGGCGCAGTTTGTTGCCCGTTTACCTACCATTTGCTTGTAATTTATTGTTTTGGCGTTTTAATGAAAGATAAATACTTTCAAAAAAAGAAATTGTTATTCCAGATAATTTTGATAGTTGTGTTACATTATATAAACTTAAAAGTGAGATAATTTGAAATTGCTTTATATATCTAAATAATATAAAATAAACTTAGTATTCCCTTTTTTTTGTTATTCCTGATATTTTGGATAGTTGTGTTTGTGTTACATCATATAAACGTAAAGTGATGTAATTCTTCGGATACTATCATGGACTAAAGGACGATAAGATAAACATGGGAATATTGATATGAATTTTATTTAATTAACTCAAAGAAGTATTTAAACATAAAAAATATTGGTTGGAAATTTTGATTGAAGGACGAGGAGGTGTTGCCATGTGGCATTAGTTGTCGTCTTTTATTATAATTTAGATATTTCTTTAACCTTGTAAACTTTTAAAAATAAAATTGAATACGTATTTGTATTTAGTTTTTCTCTCGACATTTAAATATAAGTTTTGTTAAAATTGAAGTTGTATTCAAAATCGAATCTTTTTGTATCCCCGTAAAATATAGCGATTACTTGTATTGTGGCAAACAAAACCGATATTAACCAAACAATATTGGTATCACATGAACCCAAATCAGTATTCGTTTTTATGATTTTTAATTAATTCAAAACAGGACTTTATCTTTGGGTTATTTCCTTACAGCTTTTGTGCAATGAAACCATCATAAATATGTTTTTTTATATCATAAACTATACCGAGTATCATACTCGATACCGTATAGAACTTAGAACTGAACTGGTACCAACCAAACAACATTGGTGTCGTTATCAATATTATCAGAATCAGTAGGACTATAAACAAACCGCACCGCAATAAATACAATGTTTAGGTTCATTTTTGTGTAATTTTGTGTAGAATGATTAAGTTGCAAGCTTATGTGTATACGTTTTTAATCGGTTTGAGTGTTCACTATAAATTACTGGCGCATCATCGCTAGTCAAATGTTAAACCATGTGGAGAAAACATTGTGAGGGATATGTATGATGTGTTAGCTTTAAGGGTGGATTAATCTTGGGTAACCATCTCATGTGTTTAAAAATCGCAATACCCAACCGGGTATGACACTAGACCTTAACTTGAATTATTGAGAATCGAAAGTGTGTCTTTTTATTTAACCCACATGAAATTGAAAATGAATTTGCTCGAGGACAAGCAAAAGACAAGTGTGGGGATGTGATACGTGTTCGAAAGTCCAATGTTTACCTGTATTTAAGTTTGAGTTCTTACGCGAATTTGAGTCCCGAATGATCTACTTCATTTGGTTTATGTTTTGTAAGACTAATGGAGTTTAAGGAGTATTTCGGGAGCTTTACGGGACCCCGGGACGAAGCTAGATTGCATAAACGGAAGAAATGGACAAAAATAAGTTAGCCGCGCCTGCGACTTGGCCAAACGCCGCCGTAGATGCAATCTGAGTCGATGGGGATGTCCGTAGACAGAATATCTTCACGTCAATACCACTAGTTAAGTCGGCAAAGCGGGGTTCTTATGTCGCCGACCCGGCGACGTAAATTCTGACATCGGCTACCCTTTGTTGCCTGTTTGACTGAAATTTTTGTAAAAATATGATGGTGTTGAAGGAAGTTAGGGTTACAGAATTATTCTGTAGAGCAAAAATCACTTTTGAACCTTCTCTCAATCACCATCCATCATCATCATCATCAATTGAATTCATCATCAACAATCCACACGAATCACCATCTACATCCAATCATTACACCAATTATTCTCAATCATTATCATATCATAACCTAATCACCACTATAACCCTAACCCTAATTTTCCACCAATCATTTCAAGACTCAAGATCAAGGTCATGTTCTGTTCTTCACGTTCATCATCCGGTGTTTGAGTTCCATTCACCATGAGCGGCTAATCCATTAGGGTTTCACTCTGGTGTAGATTTTTTTAAGATTTCTAGGGTTTTATATTTCCTTATGATTTTGATTTGTGACTAGTTGTTTTTAAACATTAGAAATTTATTCAATTGCCTGACATTTGTATTGAATTCATAAATTCTCAAGTGAGTTATAAAAAGAACTTATGAAATGAATATGTGCAATTATGCTTTACTATAAGTTAGAGTTTACATGTTTGTGGTAACGAGGTGCATTTTTGTCCGTTTTTTGTGATAGCTATCGGCACCTAAGCCACGTAACACCAGACCCGTTAATAATCAAGTGCAACTAAATCAAGTCTAAAACGTGTAGCCACCCTAGATCTTACAATATCGAACCGGAATCTTGTTCCAAATTATAGTTTTCAATCTAGTAATCAAGTTTTTGAAAGTGTAGTCATAAACCATTTTCATAGTGAGTAGTAATTTGTCGGTTCAATTCAATTCCTTTTCGAAACCAAACAAACAAACAAAAAGAATCAAATAGCAAGCTTCATAATTTGTCCTCAATCAATAATCATCTGAATCCAGACACAGACCACAAACTCTTTGTGGTTCGACACGCTGGCTACCATTAACTATTTGTTCGAGGTAACTAGGAGTTATAAATTTTATTTTTTACCGGACTGCGACATTACGATCAATGCGTATTGCAGTGTGTTAACTCACAAAATTTAAAATGAAATGTAAAACGAAAAATTTGTAAAATATGAAAAGTATAAGGGATCAAAGTTGAAAATAGAAAGTGTTCGAGGGTAAAAAGTGAAAAAAATGTTTGTGACAAAGTTGTAAAATAAAAAAGTATAAGGGTTAAAAGTGTGAGAAAATTGAATAACGATTTTGTGAGTATGAATAATAATATAATAATAATAATAATAATAATAATAATAATAATAATAATAATAATAATAATTCATTACTAATAGTTAGTAATAATAACTATATTTAGCCCCCTGCATTACGGCGGGGGCGTAAACCGTGCCAAGTAGCATCAATGCTACACCACTGCCAGCGATCACCAACTTCGGAAAAACTGTTAAAAACAAAATAATAGGTAAAAATAACATCGAATGAAAAGCATACGTAAAATCGTTGAACCATGCACGTCTGTTGTGGCATGTGCAAAATATTAGACTGAAACGTGAAACATAGAAAAAAAGGACCCGCACATTACGACAAACTTGTCAAATAGGAAAAAATAGACGCTTTGTGACAGGTCTGTTAAACGGGAAAAAATAGACAAAAAAACGTTGAACCCCACACGCATGTAATCTCGCAAAATTTAGTACGCAACGTAAAATGAAAAATTCGGAAAAGATGAAAATCGTTGGGGATCAAAGTGAAAATAAAAAAGTGTTGGTGTTAAATTGTGAAAGATGAAAATTTTTGGGTTAAAAGTAAATATCAAGTGGTTAAAATGTAAAGAATGAAAGTCTTTGAGTTAAAAATGAAAAATCAACTTTTTTTTTTTTTAAAAACTCCTCATTCTTGGAGTACAACTCTATGAAAACACAAAAATGTTGCCTTATTTATAGTTTGGAAACAATAACAAAAATAACAAAAACAAAAAACAATAAAATATTAATTTCTAATATGATGATGTGATGTTTTTATAGGGGGTATAATGGGCATAAAAGGGGCGAAGGTATTTAGTAACACGCAAGAAAACTTCCTCTACCTTTCTCACTCTAGAAGTGAAAACCATAGTAAAATCACTGAACATCAATCAATATTTGACTCATTCCTTTATCAGCTGATTTGGTTAACCCAATAAATCTTCGATTTACAAAAAAACATTTACACAAAAACATGGGTGGGGAGTGTAAGGGCAATAGAGAGTTTGAAGATTTTTTGACGTGTAAATATCAATCCATGATACATTTTTAAATATCTATAAACCTTTTAAAGTGTTCTAGATAGACTTGTTCGTGTCACATGAATTACATATCCACCATATATGGTTGATAAATATGAACCTCCTATTTCTTTCAACCCTTGAACCATGAATAGAGCACGAGCGGGGCTGGCCAAATAGTGTATCAAATAAAAGCTAGAGCTTTGGGCCTCCAAATGTTTAAGCCCTCATTTAAAAAATATTTTATTTTGTATAATAATATGACACTAGTTCTGGCCACGAGCCAGTTCGGCTTGGCCTCCCCCCTTTGCGCCATGGCCCCTCGCACATAACCACCCTCACCGTTCCAGCACCGTCGTTGCCTTTCGCCATCACCGATCACACAGGTGATCACCACCTGTAATCACCCCCGCCATCGAAACTATTATCACCATTGCACGAAACCCTAAGTCGATCCCCATATTCGACCCAACCCACACATACACAGATACATGAAGAAACGGTTAGGAGGTGACTCGAAAATAGAATGAAGGTCAAGATTTCAAGCCGTCTTCCCCTTGTGCTCTCCTGGTCACCATTCTCTCTCTCTCGGCCACACCCTAGGTTGAAAATGACCTAGGGTTTCCCATCGACTTAGTTTTAACTATAACTAATTATGTCCGGGTCCCCGTAGTTCACTTTCACGTGTTTAAGCCCCGAAACTAATCCATCCATTTCCGATGTAACAACCACCGAGCCCTTTTTGATCCCGCTAAATCATACACATCAAAAGAATCCCATATTGTCTCGTAAGAAAAAAAAACCCGCTAAATAAATCCATTAGAATAATCTAGTGGTGAGGTATGGTTAATTTGGAGTATGTTTTATCTTTCCCTTATCACTTTCAATATAGGATGTTCTATGAAATGACGAATATGTCACTGTAACGTGCCTGTTTTTTTATGAATGTCTCGATATAAGCTTTTTCCCAAAACCGTGTTGTAAGTAATAATGTACAGGCATTTAAAGCAAAAATGTATATGTTATCAAAGTGATCTCACATTTAGTTTTTTTTAATTATATATTAGTGTCATTTACCACTTTCCTTATTCTAATAATATAATATAATCCTTTAAATGTACCGTTGCGACGTGTTTACTTTTAACCACATATAAATTTTGTTAAAACAAAGTTTTATTCGCAAAAGAGATTTTTTTTTGTAAACCACGGTGAGTGACGGTACAGTATCGGTACCATGACGAACCGGACTTATGACGTCGACCGAAAACATCAGCACTAGCATTGGTATTATCATAACCATCACTGGTATTAGATTTTTATGGTTTCGATAGATGCTAAACACATGTCAACCTTTTTTCTCGACTTATTATACGACTTAATTTTTTAATTTTCTTTTCCGATTGTTATATTGATTGCCGATACCGTATCAAAGGCGTAATGAACTGAACCAATATCGACCGTGTATCTAAAATTAATATTTTTTACCACTGCGTCTACTTTTTCATTTAAAATTTATTAATAATGAGATCGCTCCACCACGGGTGTAACCCACTAGTTTTTTTTTATAAAGTACATGAGATCTCATATTGGCTTCAATATAATCCGATCTAATATATTTAAATTTGATCTTGAAAAAATTCTTATTGCTTGATAAGAAACAGTAATCGTATGAGAAACACAACAAAAAGATGACGATACTACAAAAAGAAAAGTAAGAACACCTATAATCATGTGGGATACAAGCTTTGACTTGGAGAGTCAAATATATTATAATTTGACCAAACAACTATTATAAGTTTCGGGTTGTTAGCACAAGAGAGAGCGTTAGTGCATGCAGAATAGGTGTTTTTTTTAGCTCATGTGGTGTCATCGGGCGTTTTTAGGTAACCTATAAGTGTATAAGGACCGAGTTGATTACTTTCATGTAAAAACACATGCAGTGGGAGGTTTTATGGCGCTTTTCTAAAAAAAAAACGCCCAAACACCCCCCAAATTACCGCCCCTGGGCGTTTTTTCAAAAAAAAATCGATGGAGCGCCCTTTTTTTCACGCCTCCTTGTTTTCTTTGGCCAATAGACCGTTGCCAACATCAGCAACCTTAAAAATGCTTGGATATATTATTTTTCTTTTTTTATTTTACTTTTATGTATATACTTACCTTAAAGCCAATTTACCATTGCACCCATTTTAAGATAATGCCCCCTAATACCCTTTGCTAAATGGACCGCCACATGTCGCAAAACGCCCAAGGGTGTGGGCATTGTTTTACTCTCCCACTACACATGGTCTAAGACTAAGAGAGACAACCTGAACCAGAAGTAACTGGCTGGCGTTTTAACAATATCAACATATATAGTAATTTGAAATATCTTAATTGCTCAAATGGTTGTTGATATATAGCTATATACAAAATAATAACTATATATTTTTTTATAATTTAGGCATGTGAGTATACAATGGCTTCGATCTTATTATGCAAACAGAGGTTATAAAACATTAATTATTGTTGCTAGAATAACATGAAAGAAGAAATTCACATAAAAACATGACCCTTCGATCCTTAAACAGCAAGAAGAAGACTAGGCATGGATGCATGATCAGTAAGTTGGCTCTGCCACACATATTGACACTTTTGAACGCCTGGTGATCCTACATGGACGTTAGCTGACTTGGCAAACCGAGTGACCGTAACAGAAGTGTTGAAGTACTCCCTCACCTGAGTTATAACCCCGTCTGTGACCGTCCACGCGTGCACCCAGCTGACTTCACCGCTAGCTGGGAAATACCCTTCAGCCAAAACCACTGAACCAATCGAGACGATGGAGATAGGGTTGAAGTCGAATGAGTTATCCTCGTCCAAGGTGGTACAGCCGGTGAGCAAGCGCATAAGACGGTTGCAAGATGGAGGACCGTGAAACCACCATTCGATGTTGGGAGCTAGGAGGCGGTGGACGGTTGTGGCGTCTCGTGAGGCCAATGCTTTGTAGAGGTTAGAGACCATATTGTGGTGGCATTCATCTGACGACGTTTGGTGTTGTTGTTGATCGGCCATCTTCTTAATTAACTTGTTAAGACTTGTGATTATTATTTTTTTTGTTAGAAATGTGAATAGGTTAAAATGCAAGATAAGTCTTATATAGAAGTAGGAGGAAGATATGGGTTTGACCAACGACATATATTAATGATACATAGTAAGAACATTATTTGAGTTTTGAGTGAAAAGGATAATTTCTAAGTCAACTTTTTATTTTTGAATGGTAAAGTTTACTAAACCTACATCACATAAAAAAATATTAAAAATTCCTCCTTTTACCTAAAGTTGAATCTCAAACCTCCTTTTTAAAACATAATACCTTTATCAAATGTGCTATCCGGATAGTAAATAATTGTTTCCGTTTATTTCTTTCCATTTAAAATATTATTTTAATTCACCGGGTTTTTATATGTGTTTAAATGACTGGCATTTTACATGAAATCATTAGCAAGTTAAAAAACATTTAAAACTTATTTGATCAGTTTTCTTATAACTATTTTTAAATTACTATGTATAACTTTTAATTATATAAGAATTTCATGTATAACTTTTAATAAAATAAGAATTTCGACATAAAGTCATTATACTCAGTAAGTCCCACTAATAGCAAAGCTAAGATATGGTCTGAAGAGGGTAAGATGTAGACAGCCTTACCTTTAACTCGTAGGAATAGAGAGGTCTCTTCCAGTTAGACCCCGACTATATAAAGTGAACGACTTATATCTAAATACGGTGAATTCCAATTAAAGCATTTAACAACGGCTATTCTATTAGACGATGGGGTGTGTATCGGGGAAACACATCGGGGAGCTGAGGTGGAGCTCCTCCCCCGACAGGAACACCCCCCCCCCCCACGTCCTTCAATCGGTGCAATCGGGACTCCATTCCTGTTCGTCCCGACCTCTCTCTCTCTCTCTCTCTCTCTTCATTCTCTCTCTTGAATCTCTCTGTCTCTAAAGCTTTGATTGGATGGAGATAGATGGGGAAACCATTTCCTAGGGTTGGGGGAAGAGAAAGAGGAAGAAGAAAGTGATGATGTGGAGGTGAGGTGGAGATGATGTGGTTATGGGAAAGGGGAACCACACCCCCATGGTCTTATTATGAAAGTGGCCCAGTTGTTTCTTGACGATAAAGATGACACCATTAACACTAAGAAATTGATTATCGATTTTAGCAATTAAATACTCGTTGAAGTATATAATTAACGATAGATAAAACATAGAAGCAAAATGTGTACAAAATACTTTTCTTTTAAATACTACTTGTTTTACCGGCCGTGCGTTGAGGCGGCGCCAACTAAATTTGCCAAAATAGTTTGAATTCAGATTACTCTATGTTTCCCAACTAAATTTGTCGAAACGTATTATAACTCAAATTTATACCGTTGAATGACAACGTATTACATTTAACTTGATTTGTTGTCAAAGAAATTTACATCAAAACGTAATCCAATTCAAAACATACATAAAAATAAAACATTTTATATTTGACCCAACTTGTTTCCAAACAATTATTACTTTAAAGCGTAGACAAACTCGCATTTATACCAACACGTATATAAAAAATAATTTAAGAAATTGGTTTACAAAGAAGAGGGTTGACTTTGACATCATACCAAAGTTGGAAGTAGAATAAGTGTTTACAAAGTAAAGGGGTATTTTTGACATTGTACTATAGTTGGAGGGTAGAATGGTCCGATGGCAAAATCCACTTACCATTGATTTTAAGATTATAGTAATTTGATTAGCTTCACAAATATGATCGATGTAGTCTACTGATAAGCATTTTGTTTGTATTGTCAAAGTGCAAATTTATAGCTATATTAAGGGTCAATGGTTTAATAATAATAATATTTTTAAGGGCCCTTAACTATTTTAACATTCATGCCTTTAAAAAAAGATTGGGCCGCCCCTAAGTGTTGTAGGTATGTTACATGTAATAGGACAAATAGATAATAATAGGGTGGGAGTCTGTTGCTAAAGAGAAAGCTTTTATACATCTTGAAAGGATGATGCTTTGGATTAAGTCTAAAGAGGAATAAATGAAATTCTGGACAACAATGTAAGCAGCAACATGGCTAAGTTTGAATTTTAAGTGATGGTTCATGACTTTTTTATAATTCATCCAAAACATTTTTTTTATTATACATGATTTGTATTCAGTTTATATTTAATTATTTATTTATTTTAATGGCAATGTTTTCTTCTACTCTATTACACCAATAATTCTAAATTAATCGTCTATGCCTAGTTTCAACCTAGGACCTTTCGTTTCAGATTTAATGCCTCTACCAAATGAGCTAGCCCCATACCTCATTTCTTAAATAGATCTTGCTACTAGCTGGCGACAATTATTAAGGTTAGACATTAACGTTATTAATTAACCAAGTATTTAACCATACCAAAATGATGAGGGTTGATCCCCAAAATGAAGGCACTAGGTGAATTATAATAGTATACTAGTAGTAAAACACGTATGTAAACATGGGTGGTGTTTTGAAAATATGCATACCACATTTTATTAAACGACGAATGACTATACATTTTTTAAGGTTTAACTAAAAATAGATTACAAAGAAAGGAAACATCTTCTAAATAACAAACAAATAAATAACAAATAAAGGGAACATCTTTTAAATAACAATCGAGCTCATATTATTCTATATTCGATGATCGTAAATCTTGAAACATATCTTGATACAAGATCCTTCATTATTGCGGTATAGCGTTCCATAAATCTTTCATCTTCATTTCTTATAATACAACCTTCATCACATGATCCTACACAAGAAATAAGAAGAAACTAGTTATGATATGCTTCAACTTATCTTTTAGCGTACGTGTTAAACAGATACATAGATCAACACAATAATTAAACAACAACAATTCATCAAAACATATATGAAACGTTAACTAATAACAAATCTGCATAACACCTCATATATCATTAAGCAATCCTAATGCATCAAAACATACATATATATACACACCTAAACTTCAATGAAGGAAAATAAAACCCTTATGATAAAGATCATAAAATCCAATTCCCATAGCCAATTTACTTAATCATATACGCATATGCTTATATTGAAACAGGATATCAAAACTAAACAACCATTTCTAAAAGGTTGTTAATCATGACCAACTCAACCCGATTATTGCTAAAAGCATTCCCCTAATCTGTATGCACTATCTCCAATTAACCATCTCAAATCCTCACATTTATCCTCCTCACCCTGTTCATCAACAACCTCTTCTACTAAATAACAATCACTCCTACTAATTCCTGACAATTTTACGAAATTTCATGAACATTAGGTAACAACAAATGGCAAAGGAAAAAAAATTGTATCTTAGTGATGTATAAAACAATGGTACCTGAAAAGAGCATCCACATTCATGCCTCATCACACTATCTTTGTATTCAATACCTTGACGCACAAAATTAAAATTAAAATTAAAATCTAAAAAGAAAATGAACTTCTGTGATCAAATCCAAGCAAAGTCAAAAATATTTTTTCAACAATTTGGATCTTACGACTTAGATTTTGGTCTGTCAAGGATACATATATATTACTATTTGCAATCGATTTATAGAAAATAAAACAAACAATAATTTGAAACAATAAATCTTTAAACTCACAAAAATTAGTATTAAAATACTAACAATTACATATGAAAATGAGAATTGCTCAGACATTTAAACTCTAATAGTAAGAATCAAGAAACTTTAACTTCAACTCCATCAAGCACTGAACCTCTCGATGTATGTCCTTGAAATTTGTCATGCAGTCCAAATCTCTATCTCCACACCTCTATATTACTCGTAACACACAGGTCACGCAGGAAGTCATCGGCATCGCCCTCAGGTCTCTCGAAACATGGTCTCTCGTCAGCAAACCAAGTTGCAGTACGTTAAAACACCTCTTTAGCTCTTGAAGATAGACGGATCAACATAAACTTGCTCTACGATTTGTTTATTAAAGTGTTGCTTTAAATTATCAGATTGTGTAGAAGTATATGATGTCATTTTAATGTATTTATAAGAACTGATGCAAAAAAATAACAGTTGCTCTTCTATTTCACTAAATGAATCGGTGTATGAAGAAAAAACATTTGAATTAGCAATGATATTATAGAATTAAATATCTACGAGCCCAAAGGTTAGATTTAAATGCAAGCATTAAATATAAATTTAGAGTAAAGTTCTATTTTGCTCCCTGTGGTTTGGTCTAGATATCTATTTTGCTCCAATAGTTTCAATTTGATTTTTTTGTTCCTTGTGGTTTCTTAATTGATTCAATCTTTTCCCTTACACTCACACCCTTCAAATTAATTTTTGAGTAAAGTTCTATTTTGCTCCCTATGGATTGGTCCAGAAATCTATTTTGCTCCAATAGTTTCAATTTGATTTTTTTGCACCTTAAAAGTATTTTTTATAAGGGCAAACAAGTCTTTTGCGTAGGGTGTATGGTGTAGGTTTATATTACTTAATTATATTAGTTAGTTTTTCATAAACTCTAATTATATATACAATATGTATACGTAAATACGGGGTATACCCATTTATCTTAATCTAATTTCCTATTAAAAAATACAAATTTAAGTATGTAAATCTTTTTACGCATATTTAGTGCAAAGTATCATATTAAATAGATATTTATGGTAAATGATTACCCATTTTGCTCTATCTAATTTCCTTTTAACATATGCAACTTTAAATATGTAAATTTTTTATATACGTTTATATGGCAAATCTATTTGATACAAATTTATATGACAATGTGTAGTTGGTACTAGCTGAAAAAGTGACATGTACTCAAGAAAATATTTTCACATTATAAACTCTAATAACAAATAACAGCTAATATTGCACATTAACATATAATAACTAATGTGTTTTTTGGTGTATATGATTTTATTTATTCATATATGAAGTTTTGGATAAAACAACCAGATAAAACGATCATATACACCAAAAAACACATTAGTTATTGTATGTTAATGCATAATATTAACTGTTATTTGTTATTAGATTTACAATGTGAAAAATATTTTCTTGAGTACACATCACCTTTTCTGCTAGTACCAACTACATATTGTCATACAAATTTGTATCAAATAGATTTGCTATATAAAAGATTTACATATTTAAACTTGCATATTTAAAAGGAAATTAGATAAGGAAAATGGGTACTCATTACCATAAAGATCTATTTAACAGGATACTTTGCGCTAAATATGCATGTAAAAATATTTACATACTTAAATTTGCATATTTTAATAGGAAATTAGATTAAGGTAAATAGGTATACCTCGTTTTTACGTCTACAAATTGTATATGTAATTAGAGTTTATGAAAAATTAACTAATATAAATAAGCAATTTAAACCTACACCATACACCCTACGTAAAAGACTTGTTTGCCCTTATAAAAAATAATATTAAGGTGCAAAAAAATCAAATTGAAACCATTGGAGCAAAATAGATATCTGGACCAAACCACATGGAGCAAAATGGAACTTTACTAAAAAATTAATTTTAAGTGTGTGAGTGTAAGGGAAAAGATTGAACCAATTAAGAAACCACAAGGAGCAAAAAAATCAAATTGAAACTATTGGAGCAAAATAGATATCTGGACCAAACCACTAGGAGTAAAATATAACTTTACTCAAAAATTTATATTTAAAAAACCATATACATTTAATGATTTAAGAGCGAAAAACGTGTACATTTAATAAAAACATGTACACTTATATTCAAAACCCTGTGCATTTAATGCAAAAGTTTTAAAAAATGAGTTTTCATTGGAAACCAAGTAAAAGTAAATATCTAGAAACCCAAATGACAAAATTTAAACCTTCAAAAACAGGTTATCATAATTAGGAGTCATCTCTTCATTTAACATATCAAACATTTTTAACACTATAAAAGGCTCATGATTAGTTTAGTTGAAAACATCAACAATTCACTTTTAGAAAACTGTTCATCAAAAAACAAACCATCCAAAAACACTCATACTATTTCTAAATGGCAAACATATCATTCTACCACTAGGCAGATACTAACGCTGTTAAAATGGGATTTTCAAGATGGTCACTCCAAGAACAGAGGACGAATGAAGAATGTAACTAAAAAGTAGCTATCGTGAGTGACAATTATTATAAGCAAACCTGGAGTAACATTGCACTGCTGGATGAAGTTGTCCATTCTACTCCATCAGAGTTCAAAGATAAAGCAAAAGAGTTTATCACACAGCTGCTGAAACAGGATCAGAAGACTTGTGATATGCTAGCTGATCTGCAAATTAAAAGAAAAAGTGAAATTGCTTAGAAGAAGGTGAGAGTCATAGATATCCTAGGAAGTGTTAATTGTAGCGTCTAATTTTTAACATTTTTCAAAATCAGAATTTTGTAATACTATTCATTATCGAATGAAGAAAATTTGGACTTTGTTTTTTGTTGAGGTACAATCTTTTTATCAGTGATCAATTGGCGAAATGACAACTTTACCCTTAAATTCCCAATATAACTTATCAGTGATCACCTCGCAAACAAAGTATGACATACACAAATAACGTATTGATTTCAAACATTCCATCTATCAAATATCTCAATTCCTTAACCAAACTTAGAAATTAAAATTAATAATATTAATCACAAATCAATAAATTCAAACTCAAACTCAAATTTTCACAAAGATATATATAAATTCAGTAAACTTTGCCAATACATGGATGACTATCAAATCAGAATACTAAATAACTACTAAATTCGTCATTTAATAATAACATAGGTTTATCATATATCTAATTTATATAATATTAATCATATTCATGTGATTCTTTTAAGTATTACACAAATCAAACTAAAAAAAATTCAGCATGACATGTCACACCCTGACCCGCAGCGGAAATGGTAGTCGGGGCATAATTGGGTTTTCATCAAAGCTCATGACATTTACTATAAAGTTTGATATTTATCATTTCATTTTAAAGAAGAAATTACAATAAACATATAAGCACAACATGTTCGAATACATTTTTCATGACTTCATTATTTTTCTTCAAAGGCAATTCTCTATGTGTTCCTTGCTTCAACCTGTCTACCTGTATCATGTGTAAAAATAGGGTTTCGGGTCAACAAAAGTTGGGAGTGAATCTTATGAAAACATTTGAACGAATTTGTTATATTGGTTATAAAAAGGTGCATAACCACATATGAGTATACGTATATGTAAATTTAATCATAATACACAATATATCAATTAATGCACACGCACACACCAAATGATGAACAATGAGATCAAGACTCAATCAAACGGAGCCGATCTAATGAGGCACGCGATGTTCAACTCGTCTCCAACGAGGAACTGATGGGCCTAATCAATGATTTGCACGCAACTTGACAAAATGTAAACACACATCACAACAAACAACATTTACATCACACGTTTAGATCATATAATGGTAATAGCACAAGTTTGAATAAATGAAATAAATAAAGCGACATATGATACAACCCAAAACATGAATAAAAAGGGGAATTTGTAAGAATTCACTCACAGTGGGTGCGTTTCTTGATGATAATAAACGCGCACGAATGGAGGATTCGATCAACGAACGAATACTAACCTAAAATAATAATATTCGATAAATATACCAATTAATATTTTTACTCGAGCATTTTTGTTAGGTTAATTTTTGGTAGTTTTTATACCTTTGAACTTGTATTGCTAAGTATTTATTTAATTAATCTTTATTGGTAAGGTGTATAGGTAATTTAAATTATTTAAATGAAAATAAAATAAAACAAGTAAAAAAATTAAAAAAATAATATACTGTCAGACCTGACAGTAAGGGGGTCTGACCGGTTTTAATGGAATTTTAGGCGCGCGTGTTGGGACTCGAACTCTAGACCTTCCGCTTACGTGCACGCAGCTCTTCCAATTGAGCTACGTGTCTAACCCGTTAATATTCTGATTTTTAATATACTTATACACACTTTAGCTTCATTCTGAAATTAATTAATTTAAAAAGGTTTTAAAATCAATTTACCGGTGTGCATGCTGAGGGTCTCGAACCCGTGACCCCAACTTGGTTTGCACCCGGCCCATCCAACTGGGCTGGGTGTCTAACCCGTATATAATGGAATTTATATTATACTTAATAACTACTTGTGACAGCGTATGAAATTTTAAAAAAAAATTAATACCGGTTTTTAAGCAACATAGGTTTTATACAAAACTCGAACTCGGGACTTGCTAGATGAATGTGCACACAGTCCACCACTGGACTGTGTGTCTAACCCGTTTAAAATTCTGATTTTAATTATATATATAAACTGTTTAATCTTCATCTTCTTCATCGAAATAACCCAGAACATTAACCCAAATTTTGAAATCTGGTATATGTTTAACTACCATTCTGATTTACGATTAGTATGAATATACGAGTTGAATACAGAGAAAAATGAGACAAGAAGTAAAAGATTGTTACCCACGACGAAAACTTTCGGTTTAATGGCGATAATTCCGACGACTGAATTTTTCCGATAAAACAGCGAGCTTGAGAAGGGATTGGAGTAGGGGAGTTCGGGAGCAGTTTCGAATGTGAGCGAATTGGATCTGACTTTCAATAGGTATTTATAGGCTGGGTTGAGTGGGTTTTGATTTGAAATTCGAAACCGATTTCTTTTCTTTGATTGATGATTGGCATAAATTAGATGTTGATTGACAGCTATGATCGATCAATTGGAGATTGGAAACGGATGATTTGTGATTTACCACTGATTTAGCGGGTGGTTACAGCCAACTGATGTTTTGAACTTGCAGGTTTGAGCGGATTCTCGGTATAAGGTTCAAATGTTTTCAGCTTTAACACAAGCGTGTGTGCAGTGTAGTGGTGCGTTGAGCGTTTGTTGTGGGTAGAGACCCGGGTTCGATCCCGCGGTCTTCTCCTTTTGATGTTTTATTTTATTTATTTTTTTATTTATTTATTTACATTATTAATTTAGTTTTTTTTTACCTTATTTATTATTAAATAGTAATATTAATATAGTAAATTAAAAAAAAAGAAACTCCCATCATTAAGGTGCAACGAATATCATACGTATACTCGAATTACAAAACGGAGCGGGTTTTGGAAACCCGTTTTGCACGAATGTTACATGACACATAACAAAACTTATCACAAAACTTACTGATATATCAAACCTAACTGATCACAAGACATACTGAAACACGAAACATAACTGATCACAAATGCTAATATATGATGCCGAACCAATCACAAAACACTGAAAACATATAAAAACTTTTCAACTAAACTACTGAAATACGATACTAAACCACTCACAAAACACTATAGCTCATTATTCAAAGTAAATACACATCATCTACTTACGCCTGCAGGTGGTGATCATTCAAAAAGGTACTATTATATGTTAAAACATATATAAATACAACACAACACAATACAATACAATAATAGTGATTTAAACAGTTCACATAATAAAATTGTAAAAACACTACCTCAAAATCGATTGGTAAAATCCACTGGACAACTTTTGCAAATTTCCAACTCACTCAACAAAGGTAGAAAATCTAAATCGTATACGGAACTCTCGGTTTCCTAAATAATCCAACACAACTTTTTGCAAATTTCCAACTATTCTTAAACAGTTTTAATGAAAACATATTACTAACCAAAACAAAAACAGTAATTAAATAAATTGAATAAATAAAAAGTAAAATGGAATTACCAAGAGGTGAACGCATTAGAGGCGCCACGACGCTATGTTAACTTGAGATCAGATATCACTCCAAGAATCCAACGAGCAGTTCCATCACCACCTGCAAGGAATCTCCATCATGCTTAAGTTTCTCTATATTTAAATATACTTTCTGATTATTTGTGACAGTCTATTTTCACCAGTAAAGGTTTTTGGATGAACTAAACTTACCTGGTGGTCGGAACCCTATCCATCGCATGTTGTTGAGGTCGTCGCCACCCATGTTCATTGAGTCTCCACACACGCAGCTCTATAATTCCATTAATATTTCTTATCTAAATCAATCATAAATCACTATATCAGATATCATAGACAAATTAATCAAATAGTATTCATAATATGTTCATCTATTAATTACTTAGCAAACATTCTACATACAAAAATTAAAATTTTCTAAAATTTTACAACACAAGTAACTTAATTACAAACAACTCAAACTTTCTAGAAAAATGCATCATATATCACTATATCAGATACTATATGTTAAGTAATCAAACACTTTCCATAACATGTTGATCTGTTAATTAATAACTGAACATCTCCGAAAGAATTCAACCAGATCCGTACACAACAAAATTGTATACTAATAACTGAATTAACCTTGTAGACAACCTTTATTTGTTCGCAGACGACAATCCAGCCGACTTATCATCATCCGAATCCGCTTCACTCACCGTAGCCGCAGTCGCTTCGCTGTTATTAGTCAAACCATAAATACAACACAACACAACACAATACAATACAAGAACAGTGATTTAAACAGTTCACATAATAAAATTATAAAAATACTACCTCAAAATCGATTAGTAAAATCCACTTAAGACAACTTTTTGCAAATTTTCAACTCACTCAACAAAGGTAGAAATATCTCAATTGTATGCGAAACTTTCGGTTTCCCGAATCAACTCAACAAAGGTAGAAAATCTTAATCGTATACGAAATTCTCGGTTTACTAAATTAAGTTCTGATCAACAAATAACCATTATCGTTAACGATTAAAGCAATAAATGCAGTATAAACCTAATGATTTCGGATAAATCAGTTACATAAATAGTAAACACACAAATATGAAGCAAATCGATTGCGAACATTATAATATCTAATGGGAATGATTACCTGCAAAGAATCTGATGAATGTTGAATGAGATCATGTAGATATAAATAGAAGGGAAGGAAAATTCAACACTGTGAAGTGAGAGAGTGAGAAAGTAGTGAATTGCGTGCGATAAGCATCGAGGTTCAGATACGTAATAGAGGGATAGGAACAAAGAAGATGTGCCTTATCACATGGCTACAAATACACGGTTGCATAGTCACAAAAGTTCAACTATGCCATCCGGATATTGCCACGCCAAGAAACAAGTTCGATCATCACAACCTTTAAACAAAATCACTAAAATATAGCTACTAACAACACAATGAAAACCACCACACCGTCTTGCCGTCGCAACGGAACCTACCGGCGATATCATGAGCAATGCATAGGGTACAATCATATTGAGCAGAGATTAATGTGAGATAAGGTTTTAGAATTTTAGGAGAGAAGATGAGCAGAGAAATTAATGAGAGAGAAATGAAAAGAGTTAAGGGTAGATGAAATGATGAAGATTGTTATCAAATACACTTCCCCATAATCTTTGAAAATTTGAAATTTGAAATACACTTCCCCATATTAATATTAATATTAATATTAAATATAATCTGAAAAAAACATAATTTATGATGCAATAATGAGACAAGATTGATATTGTTGAATAGCCAATGTGGCTGCCATGTCAGCATTGTGATGTAATGCTCATCTCTTCTTTTATTAATAGGGGATATTTTAGAGGATTGTGTGTTTGTTGTTATTTTTTTTGTTAATTTTTTAAACAATTAACACACTATTAACTTATAACTGTCTTTTGTGTCTATGTTTTAGTGTCCATTTTTTTTACGTCCATTTTTTCATGTTAAACAACTTTGTGGCAATGCGTAGGCCCTAAGTCAAGTTAATTATTTTTTTCTATGTTTTATGGCCCCGTCTAATTATACGAATAAACACGTTGCAATCCATATACGTGGTTCAACATTATTAAGTCTATTTTTAACGGTTTCACTGCAACGCGTGGGTCCTAAAAACAATCATTTGTATATTTTTCTATTAAGTTTTAATTTTATATTCATATATATTGATTAATTTAATTTTAAACTATACATTTTTTATATATTCTATATAAAATATAGTAAATTATAAAAGGTAATTGATATAAATTACTATAAGTTTGATGTAAAAATAATAATGTAATTGATATAAATTACTATAAGTTTGGTGTAAAAATAATTAAAAAATTTAGTAATTCTCCCCCTTTAAAATAATGAGTACACAACTCGTACAAAATATACTAACATACTCCAAAAATATTAGTCTTGAAGTGTCCAAATATATTCATCAAAGGCACGGTGAATTTGTGATGAACTTAATTGTGACATAGACTGTCATAGATTATCATGCATTGTTCGAGTTCTTCAGTTCTTCATTGAGAAAAAAATGTTGGATAATAAACTTCATCACCCGACCAAACGACTTTTCTAGTAACTGTTAAAAGGAAATGATTTTTAGGAGCAAATTAAGCAATTAGCCAAAGCATCATTTCCCTTCTTAAATCCTTCAGCAAAGCAAAGTAAGGCTCAATCTCCAGCTCATTCCAGCCCATTATTTGTGTTATTTCCTTATTTTTTTATGTAATCTCCTATAAATAGGTTGTATTGTTTTATTGTAAAATATACAATCAATACAATTGATAATTCTCTAAATATTACTGTAAAACATGGTATCAGAGCATGGTTTAACTTCTAAAAGTTGACATGCTCTTCATCTACCTTCCAAAAGTTGTCATAATCTGGCCACCATGTCTGAAGACGACAACCAGAATAACGAGATGTCCTTACAACTCACCAACCTTCTCAAAACAGCCTTAACATAAACATAAACAAAAACCACAAACAAAACCTCTCCGACACCATAAAGAAATCAACCTCTGGAAGGAGCGTCAATCATACCAGGAAATACGCATGTCATCATCCTGAATTGATAAAACACGACTAAAGTGCAGTAATTGCGGAATGATCAAACATATCGAAGATTAGTGCTTCAAAATTACCGGGTATCCCGACTAGTGGGATGACGGCCACAAAAGGGGAAGAACAAGGCAGATGGTAAGGCTGCAGCCACCACGGGTGTTGCCAAGAACGACGGCCCAAACCCTAAAAGAGTCGAAGGGGGTTTTTGGGGAGCGGCAGCTACCATTAACGATGAACAACTAAACATAAGTATCGATTTTGATGGTTTTTCCGCAAACGCTTCCTTTTTGAATCTATTATTGTATATATTAAACCCTCAAGTTTCTGATTTGTTTCAAACCAACCCTAAAGAACGACATGTGGGCAACTATGATATAAAATGTGGAAAAGTTAACACAGTTAAACACCAGTGTGAGAAACAAAGTGATTCATGGATCTTTAATTATGAGGCAATGGACACCATGACCTATGATCCTTCAGATATTGTTTCAACATCTAAACCCCATAGAAAACATATCCAAACGATGAGTGGATGGGTAATGTTGGTAGAAGGGGGAGGGACTGTGGTGATATTGCCAACATTAAATCTCTGTAATTGTTCCTATGTTCCTTTGTTGTCACATAAATTATTATCCACCGGTCACGTAACAAAAGAATTAAATTGTACAATTATGATACACCCTATTTTTATATCTTATATGATATCTGGACGAGGGTGATCATTGGGCATGGCACTGAGTGCCAAGGACTGTATTACGTGGATGAGGTGGCTCATCAGACTACTATGATGTTGGCTCATGGAATTACAAGTCGTGATGCCTTGTTATGGCATAGGCGGTTAGGGCATCCCTCTACTGGTTATTTACACCTTTTGCTTCCTATGATTTTTCCTTTGAATAAACAAATAAATTGTGAAACTTGTATGCTTTCTAAAAGTCATCGATCGAATTTTAAACCAAATAATACAAGGGTTGATTCACTGTTCTCGTTAATTCGTCTAGACGTATGGGTCCGGCACATATAACCAGAGGGCACAATATTCGTTATTTTTACTCTTTGTTGATGATTACACCCGTATGACATAGATTTATTTTTTTGAAACATAAATCCGAAGTGTTTGAAAAATTCACCAATTTTTATGCTAAAATCAAAACACAATTTCAAAAATCCATCCAGATCTTACAATGAGTGAATGTGTAAATAATTCCATGAAAAAGTTTTTTTCAAGAAAAAGGAATAATTCACTAAACATCATACACACATACCCCAAGCAAAACGGTGTGGTGGAACGAAAAAACCGCATTCTTCTTGAGATAACTCGAGCCCTTCTCATTGACTCTCAAATCCCTAATTTGTTTTTGCCAAAGGTTGTGGCCACTATTGTTTGTCTCATCAATCAACTACCAACAAATGCCCTTAAACTGAAAACCCTCTTCAAACCCTATCATAATTTACTAAACTCCTTCCTACTCTTACCCTTGAACCACGAGTCTTCGGTTGCTCTTTATTTGTTCATATACCCAAGTCGGAACGCAACAACTTGAACCTTATGTTGAGAAATGTGCATTCATTGGCTATGGAGTATATCGAAAGGGATATTGATGTTACAACCCAGAGAGATGTCACAACACACTACCATGGATTGTGACTTCCTTGAAACAAAATTCTACACCAAACACAATGGTAAAGGGGAGAGAGAGTATGACACACTGAAGAAGTTAATCACAGAACCCAAGATGAGTCAACATCCTTGGCACCTACAACTAGTACCACTAAACATGATCATCCCAATCTGATATCTAAGGTAAGTAACTAACAAGCCCATATGAATGTTAACTCTCACGAATCTTTGTCTAATAATGACCATGAGATAGCAAGAGAAGAAGGTGCAGGGTTACAAGAAGAACAAAGCAAACGAGTACAAGCAACGAAACAAAGTGAACCAGTACAAGAACAAGGTGAACCATTGCAGGATGAACAAATACAAGAAGCAACAACCGAAAGATATGTTCTCCCGCCCAGGGTGAACTAAGGAATCCCTCCTAAACAATTCTCCCTAGAGAAAGAATCGAAAAGATCTAAATACCCTATGGCTAATATTAAGGAAATTTTTCTAAAGAAGACAAGATTTTTGTTTCAACTCTATATTCTGAAGAAGTCCCAAATTCAGTATCTCAGACATTGAAATCAAAGAACTAGAAAAATGCTATGGGTACAGATATGGATGCATGGGAAAAATGCGCTATTCCATCAGGAAAGAAACCAGTGGGATGCGTTGGGTCTTCTTTATAAAATACAAGCTAGGTGGGACTATTGAAAGATACAAAGCACGGCTAGTTGCCAAAATCAACACAATTAGAGTCCTCATCTCAGTAGTAGCAAACGCGTTTCTACATGGAGAGTTCGAATAAGAAGTGTATATGGAAGTTCCACCGGGATTCGGAGAAAACTTCAAACCATGGGAGGTGTGTCGGTTGATCAAATCTCTCAATTGTAACATCCGCCAAGAACGGATCTCCTAAACCCGACCAGTATTACAAAATCGGATCCATCGAAAAATTATTAAAAATGGGAAATTTTATTATTTTTAATATAGTTTTTTCAATATTGACTACGTGTTACATTGGATAAAACCGGACTAAAAACGTTAAAAATATAAAGCTTTTTTCAGTTAGTTTTATATAAGGAAAAACACTAACTGGGTTATCTATGTTAGTTAAATAAAGTTATAAACTAAGGGGTTGTTTTGTAAGAATTGAAACTTTAAAATAAATTTAATCAGTTAACTAGGTTAGTTGGTAGTTAACTCTGTAACAGAATATACACTAACTAAGTTAGTGTACGGAGATTTTAAAACATGAGGGCCTGTTATACCAAGTTTTGAAACTTATACTATAAGAAAAAAAAAAGGGAACCAGGTGTGATGGGCCTCGAACACGCGCCGACCAAGTACACAAGCAAAACCGGCTGGACTACACTATTTTTTGTTAATTAACTTGTTTCGAAAGGCATTTAATCTAAAACCGAACCTATTCTCCTAAGGTTGGAAATTGTGTTAATACAAAACAATATAAAAAGATCGTCGGATTCGTACCAACGACCACCCGGTTCAAACAATTACATGTCGACCCTTCAAAGATCAAAGCGGTACAAGAATGGCAAGCTCCACGTGCACCAACTGAAGTAAGATCTTTTCTTGGTTTGGCTGGTTATTATCGTCGATTCATCTCAAACTTCTCTCGCATTGCTGTACCACTCACGGCTTTAACTCATAAGGGAAAACCTTTCATATGGGGACCCAAGCAAGAAGAAGCCTTCCAAACCCTTAATCAAAAACTTTGTGATGCACCAATCCTCACTCTTCCTGAAGGTTGTGATGATTTTGTGGTCTATTGCGACGCGTCAGGGCAAGGATTAGGCTGCGTTCTAATGCAAAGAGGAAAAGTTATAGCTTATGCTTCGAGACAACTCAAGACGCATGAGAAGAACTACACCACTCATGACCTAGAACTTGGAGCCATTGTGTTCGCTCTTAAGATATGGAGACATTATCTCTATGGTACTAAATGTGAAATATACACTGACCACAAGAGTCTTCAACATATCTTCAATCAAAAGTAGTTAAACATGAGGCAACGAAGATGGGTCGAACTTCTAAATGACTACGACTGCGAAATTCGGTACCACCCTGGCAAAGCAAATGTGGTGGCTGATGCACTTAGTCGAAAGGGTTATGCGAACTCCATTCGTCTTCTATGTTCGCAAATTATAACCGACATTAAAGATCAAATTCGAGAAGCCCAACATGTTTCAGTAACGGAAGATGATGTACGAAAGGAGATGTCCTGTGGAGCTGAACTTAAAATTGAAACTAAATCTGATGGTATTCTGTACTACCTAGATCGTATCTGGATTCCTAACCACAACAATCTTCGTGAAATTCTTATGAATGAAGCTCACAAAACGCGATACTCTATACACCCAGGAGCCGATAAGATGTATCAAGACCTACGATATACCTATTGGTGGCCTGGAATGAAAAAGGATATTGCTGTTTTTGTTTCTAAGTGCCTTACAGGTGAAAGCTGAACACCAAAGACCCTCAGGACTTCTGGTCCAACCTGAAATACCTGTATGGAAGTGGGAAAATATAACCATGGACTTCATTACCGGGTTACCTCACACTTCTGGTGGGTACGACACTATATGGGTAATAATTGACCGACTTACAAAATCAGCTCACTTTATTCCTATCCGCGAAGATTTCAAGAACGAAAAGCTTGCTCGTATTTATATCAGCGAAATCGTAAGCCGACATGGGGTACCGTTAAGCATTATTTCTGATCGTGATGGTCGTTTCACTTCACGAACATGGCAAGCAGTACAAGCCGCTATGGGTACGCGATTAGATCTCAGTACCGCCTATCACCCTCAAACTGATGGACAATCTGAACGCACCATTCAAACTCTTGAAGATATGCTTCGAGCATGTGTCATAGACTTCAAGGGAAATTGGGACGCGCATCTACCATTAGTTGAATTTTCGTACAACAATTCAAGTATCGGCATGGCACCTTTTGAAGCCTTATATGGTCGTAAGTGCCGATCTCCTGTATGTTGGCACGAAATTGGGGAAGCTCAAATCACTGGTCCTGAATTGATCCAAGAAACCACAGACAAGATCCATCAAATCCGAAACAATCTTCTAGCGGCCCAAAGTCGTCAAAAGAGTTATGCAGATAAACGACGGAAGCCTTTAGAGTTTAACATTGATGATCATGTACTTCTAAAAGTATCACCGTGGAAGGGAGTAGTTCGTTTTGGTCAAAAGGGCAAGCTAGCACCACGCTACGTAGGACATTTCAAGATACTCGAAAGAGTAGGTCCTGTAGCATACAAGCTTGATCTACCAGAAGAACTCAACAGGATTCATCCCACATTCCACGTAGCAAACTTGAAGAAGTGCCTCGCTAATGAAAACCTCCACATTCCTCTGGAAGATATTCAGATTGATGAATCTATGCATTTTATTGAAAGACCAGTAGAGATCATGGACTTCGGGGAGAAACGTTTACGACAGAGTCGCATTCCAATTGTTAGGGTACGCTGGGAGTCGAAACGGGGACCTGAGTTTACTTGGGAACGTGAAGACTCAATGCGTGAAAAATACCCGCATCTTTTTCCTACCACTTCTACTACTTAAAATTTCGGGACGAAATTCCTAAAAGTAGGGGATACTGTAACATTTGTCAAAAACGGGTTTCCAAAACCCGCTCCGTTTTATAATCGAATATCAAGTTATAAATGTCACGTTGTGTATTTATGGTTATTTTGATTTTTAATGATACATAATTAATAAACAAACTAAACTATAAAATATTTTTGATAAAAAGTGAAAACAAAATAAATAAAAATAAAATGTTGCTGCCGGGACTCGAACCCGGGTCAGCCGGAACCTAAATCCAAAGACTTAACACACACCCACATCACCACTCCGCCACTTGTTGTTTTCTGTCATTTCTAGGAAACAAATAACTCTTATACACAAATATAGTTAAACCGGTTGCGCCAACTGAGAAACCGAAATCGGCAATTCAACCGTCTAATCGTTTGATTAATCGCACATTCAGGTTTATAACCGATGCACCGACGATTTTAATCAATTCGGATTTGAATGAACATCAATTTTCATCATCATCGGTTTTTATAACCGAAAATAATCAAAGTCCAAATTACTTCAATCAAAACCCTTCTCGCGACTCAGAGACATCAGACAAACCTTCCATTTTACTTTCGTCATACTTTCAGTCCATCAGAACGCTTAAATCAACTCGCCGGAAATTTCTGCAAGTTCGCCGGAAAACCGTATTCATCATCAAAACGGTAATTCTTTCAATACCGTCGTAGTCTAACAATTGTTAAGCTATTTCTAACTTAAACCTTTCAATTGAAATCGAATTCAGACACCGTTATCAGATAATTCCAGTTCGTCGGAAAATTTCTGGAAATCGTTATCTTCGTCTGTGAAACGGTAAGGACCCTCAAACACACTTTTAACGTTTGTTTATCACTTCAATTCCACGATTGGCTAATCAAAACGGTTAATTGTTTTGTTCAGTTGAGGTGCACAAAAACAGAGCCGACGCATTGCCTGAAATTTTGTGATAAATCATTCCTACGGTATGTTACTTCCAACACCGTCTCTGCCATTTCATTTTAGCCTTAAGAATGATTGTTAATCGTAAAAACAAGAAAACGGATTAGTAACACCGTCGACTGTAATCTGAGTGGAGAAGACGAATATAGTTAAGTTATAAATATAATTAAAATTGGTATTTTAAACGGGTTAGACACACAGTCCAGCGGTGGACTGTGTGCAAAATATACGCGCATGTCACGAGTTCGATCCCTGATACACGCACTCCCTATGTAATAAAATGCCTTTTGTTTAAAACTGAACCGGGTTAACTCCGTTAGTTGTTAAGTATAATAAAAACCGAGATATTAACCAGGTTAGACACACAGTCCAGCGGTGGACTGTGTGCAACACTAAGTCGCACGTCACGCGTTCGAAACCTGTTACTGGCACCGGTTGAACGAATTAAAATGTTTTTGAAATTAAAAGAATTTTGGTTAAATCGAATTAGTATATAAATATAATTAAAAACAAGATTATTTCGGGTTAGACACGTAGCTCAGTTGGTAGAGCTGCGTGCACGCGTACGGGAGGTCTCGGGTTCGAGTCTCACCCAGCGCATTCATGCACACTGACCGAACTGGTCAACAAGTCAACGGTCAACGGTCAACGCAAAAATAAACAATTTTTTATATTTTTATTTATTTAATTTAATTTAAAAATCAATTAAAAATACTTAAAAATAATATTTTTAAAGATAGAAAATAGCCTTAAACTCACAAAAATATATCTAAAAATTCCATTAAAATCCTTAATAAAATCCACTCATTTATTATATTTTTCCGTTATTATTTAGGTTAGTAATTCTCGTTGTTCAACTCTCCCGACTCGTGCGCATCTCATCATCTCCATTCAAACGCACCCAATGTGAGTGAATCTTTACAAATTCCCCGTTTTAATCACGTTTTGGGGTGTATCATGTGTCTTGCTATATATGATATTTAAATCATTGTGCATACATCATATCATGAACATGTGTATTCAGTTTGTTTCAGCTGTTGTGTGGTTATCGTTAGATGCAATTTATTATTTTCAGTACATGTAATTTCATAGGCCGCCACTCCCCATTACATTATGAGCGTTGAGCATGTTCCCCATTACATTATGAGCGTGAACCTGGCGTGCCCACATACGATCGGCTCCGTTTGATTGAGCCTTGATCGCACAGACATTTTTCATTTTCAGTACATGCAATACGATCGGCTCCGTTTGATTGAGCCTTGATCGCACAGTTTCATTCATGTTATTTATCGTATGTTGTTGGTATGTTAATGTATGCTATCATGTGTTATTGTATGTTATAGTTGTGATTGCTATTGCTATTGCTTGGTTATTTACATTTGCTCATTTATGATTATGCACAATTTTTCATTGATAAACTAATAAGTAAATCAATAATAAATGTTTATCGAACAAGGTTCACTCGCCAACTTATGTTGACCCCAAAACCCCCATTTTTACACATGATACAGGTGAACCAGCTGCAGCCAGAAACACATAAGATTGGACTAGAAGAATAAAATGATTTAGAGTTTGGGATTGTTATGTTTGGTTTATTTTCTTTGTATTGTATGGACATGTTTGGATATTTGAAAATGTAACTTTGACTTTAATAAATATGAAACATATTAGTAAATATCATGAGCTTTGGTGATAACCCAATTATGCCCCGACTCTTATTCCGCTGCGGGTCGGGGTGTGACACTTTTCGGGTAATTCCAAAGCCTATTGTACTTCGTGTTTCGTTCTTAACAAAAGCTTTTTATTAAATTCAGTAATAAAGGGTAAATGAATTCAAATTTAATTATAGTTGAAATTCTTTATCCTACAATTTTGGGGCTCTTGATCCTAGACTAGTAATTTGGTGAAATTGATTGTATGATACTATCATATATCATGATAGGATATTTTGTGTAAATTTTGGGAAATTTTAGATATCATTTGGATTTAATATAATCTATACATGTTAATTGCATTTAGAAAATCAATTAAAACTAAATTATCAAAATGAATTCTATAAATATTTTGACTAATTAGTATAGAGGGTAGGGATCCTGAGAGAAGTCCACCCTATTTGAGAAAATTGAGAAGCATTCTGAACCACACATTTTTCTAAGCTTTTCGTAATAACACATACGTATAGTTTAAAGTTCACTATATACATATATGTATATTGGATTATACATATATGTATATAGTCAATTTTAACTATACGTATGTGTATATTACGAAAAGTTTAGATAAAATGTGTGGTCCAAAATACTTCTCAAGTTTCTCAATTAGCATAGTGCTTCTCACATGATCATAACCCTTAGTATAGATTATATAAGTGCTATGGAATTTTTATATAATTCTTGGGAATCTTTAAATTGATTTATTATGATTTATACATGTTTTAAATCAATTAAAAATACAAAGTAATCACAAACAAATTCTTAAAATATGTATACTAATTTTACAAATTATATAAATGTAACAGAATTTTTATAGAATTTTTCTATAATTTTTATAATCATTTTATAATTAAAGGATTAATGAAATTGTTAAACAAACAAATTCATTTATAAAATTTATTATTTTAAAATTAAAATATATGCCAAATATTAAATCTGATTTATAAACTTATTAGATGAATTTAAAGAATTTATCTAATTTTTTGCATTTATGAAATATTATAATCTATTAAATTGTTATTTCTAAGAACTGATCATATTTATTATTTCTAGAAATGAAAATACTAACTCGGAAATTATTATAAATAATTATTTTATATATTTTATGCCCCTTAATAGGAGAAACCAATTTCCTATAAGTAACATGATGTTTCGTTTGGTTAGTAATTTGTTTATTGATATTTTATGGTGATTATTGTTATTATTTTAGACTCAATCTGTTCTCTTCGTGCGGTAAAACTCGTGGATCAATTATTCGCAACTAGTGAGTAATTACCGTTTTCCCCTATTTACATTTAAAGCTTTTGGGGTGTATCGTGTTACACATATTCGTGTTTATTCACTTTATTGTTAACATGCAAAATTTCAATGTGTTATTATATGGGTGTGTAATTTATTTATTTGTTATGTTATATCGCAGTCTATTGTATTCTGTCACAGCATTGTGGATCCACCGGCTGACTAGATTCCCCATGGCCATGGGTTGTAGCCTATATTGCAACCATCATTAGGTTCGCTCTTCGTGGCTTGAGTCTCACACACTCATAAAGTCGCATAGTCATATATTCGCTTGAGTCGTATATTCACTTGTTTGTATATTCTCGTTGGTATACATGGTTTCGTTGTATGTGTTATTAATAAATTGTGATCTTTATGTCCTTTCAAAAGCATGTTAAAACTTTTTCTTAAAAATAATATAAAAATATTTTTATAAAATAAGGATTATTCAACAAGTTTTGTTGACCCAAAATTATTTTCTAACATGATACAGGAAATCAGGTATGAGGATTGGAAGATGAAGACACATAGGATAGGCTTTAGAAAATAAATTGGAATATTATCTTATGTTTTATGTTTTAAGCATTGTATGAATTATTTGGAAATTTCTTGTAATGTGACAATTTAAGATGGGTGTGCTTTAGATATTAAAACTATATTAGTTGTTATGAGCGATGGACAATCATCATGCCCAGTACCAATCCGCTGCGGGTCGGGGTGTGACATCTATGGATTGAAGCAACCCCCACCCCCCGCGTGCGAGAGCTTGGTTTGGTAGATTCATAGATACCATGAAAAAATTATGGTTTGAAACAGAGCAATTCTGATCATACACTCTTCCTTAAACAAAGGGGTGAGCTCGTAACCTGTTTGATTATTTATTTTGATGATATGATCACTACAGGGAACGATAAAGATGAAATGACAAAGTTGAATGAAAGTCTCGAATATGAACTACTAAGGTCTAAACAAGGGATATTCATATGTCAGAAGAAGTATATTCTTGACTTGTTGGCAGAAACAGGAATGGTTGATTACTAACTTGTAGATGCCCCAATGATTATCAATAAGAGACTCTTTATGGTTGAAGGAGCATATTTAGTAGAAAAGAAAGATATCGAAGAATGGTGGGAAAGTTGATATGTCTTTCACACACTCGACTAGATATAACTTATGTGGTAGGAGTGGTCAGCTAGTTAATGCATCAACCTCAAGTTACCCATATGGAAGCAGTTTAGAGAATTGTTAGGTATCTCAAAGGTACAGTGGGTCATGGAGTTATGTTTAAACCAAACGAGAATCTAGAGATCCAAACATATACTAATCAAGACTGGGCAGGAGATAAAGGAAATCGTAGATCAACATCAGGGTATTTCACTTTGGTTGGCGGAAACCTTGTGACATGAAAAGCAAAAAAAATTCAGGCGGTTGCTCTTTCAAGTGTTGAAGCCGAGTTCAAAGGAATAGCTTGAGGCTTAGCAGAAGTGTTATGAATAATGGGTCTTCCCTTAACAGAAACTAGCAAAGTTATCAGAAAACTAGTGCAACATGATCGAACAAAACATGTAGAGATTGATAGACATTTCATTAATTAAAACTTTGAGTGTAGGATTATCGATATTCCATTTTGTTTGATTAGAAGATCAACTAGCAAACATACTAAGAAAAGACGTGAATTGAAAAATCTTCAACAATTGTTTGGTCAAGTTGAACATTGAAGACCCCACTATTCAACTTGAAGGAGAGTGTTAAAAGGAAATGGTTTTTAGGAGCAATTAAAGGATCAATCAAAGCATCACTTCCCTCCTAAAATCCTTCAACAAATTAAGGCACAATCTCCCAACTCATTCCAGCCCATGATATGTGTTATTTCCTTGTTTTTTATATAATCACCTATAAATAGGTTGTGTTGTTTCATTGTAAAATATACACTCAATACAATTGAGAATTCTCTGAATATTACTATAAAATAATCACGATTCTTAAAGATATCAAAACATGTGTTGTGTTAAACCTGTCGCGTAAGATATGTTACATTTAGAGTGTTTGGCTCAACCAGAACTCGGCTCATGTAGCTAAACGTACCACTTAATAAACAACTAATATTTTGACCGGCCACACGTTGTGACAGAGTCGAAACCTAAAGTAACTCGATTTATACCATCAAATATCTAAACCGACTCGATTCTGAACAAAACTTACGTCAAAACGAAGACCACATGAAAACATACATAAAATAAGCATGAAAACGTATTATATTTCACCTCACTCATTACCGAGAAAAATTTACGTATAAATGTAACCCAACTTGAATTTATACCAAAATGTACTTAAATAAAGTACGTAAGAAAATAGTTTTTTTTAGTTTAAAATTGGTACTGCGTGCTAAGGTAGCGTTGACACGTAACTTAGACCAACCCATACCATACATAAAAATAAGCACGGAAATATTTTATATTTCACCAATGTATATAAAAATAATCATGTAAAATTCAAAACGGGTCAAAATGGTATTTCATAAAGTTTTTATAAAGCTAAGATGTGTAAGTGACAATACTAAAAGTTAAGGGTAGAAAAAGAAAAAAAACTAAAAAATAAAAACAAAAAAGACAAGAAACCAAAAATAAAAGGAAAAACATAGAAAAAAATAGAGAAATTACTGTAGCTGATTTGACCATCACTACACAGTTGGAACCCTTTTCTCAATTGTTATTGTTATAATGATACAAGCATGTTTAATAAAAAAGGGTTAAATTATACAACCCAATAAGAATATTATGTATAAATAGTAATTAGGGGTGAGCATAAAACCAAAATAACCGAACCGCAACCGAAATAACTGAAAAAACCGAACCGAAATAACCGAAAACCGCTATAACCGAAGGGTCGGTTATTTATATTTTTGATAACCGCATGTTGCGGTTCGGTTATGGTTATTATTAGTTTCATAAACGCAAATAACCGAACCGAACCGAACCGAATGTTTTAAACATGGCCGAATCCATAAGACCATAGGTTTTTAAGTTAGTGTTTAAGTGTTTAACCATGGCTCAATCCATATTTTTTTTGGTGAAGTGTTTAAGTCTTTTAACCATAACCCAACCTCATTGAATTTAAACTCTAGCTACTTTGTATTTGTATGTATGCTTCCACATAACATGTGGAAGAAAAATATAATTGATAATTCTACAAGCTTTAACTGTGTATATTTATTCTTTGCGTATGATATTTACAGAACCCACACATTTAAAGCCTAAATTTAGAAACGATAAAATAACCGACCTATAACCGAACCGAAACCGCATTAACCGCAAATAACCGATTAACTGAAACCACATTAACCGAACCGAATGGTTATGATTTTTTGATAACCGAAGTGTGCGGTTATGGTATCGGTTATAGGCAATAACCGAACCGAACCGCACCATGCTCACCCCTAATAGTAATGACACAAAATAATTAATATCACAAGGCAATTCAAAAAAGGGTGGCGGCGCAGCTGGTTGCCTGTCTACCTTCTTTTTTGATGTAACTGGATAAGGTTTTTTTGGTGAAATTCAAATTGAAATTAAATATACCATAACAAATAAGAAATTACAAAAATTCTATCTGGCCGTGTCCATAATAAAACAATCCATAAAATCTTATATAGTTATATTGATGTTCCATGAGTATGGCTATAAACGAACCGAACGTTCAGCGAACAGTTCGTAAACCGTTCAGCGGGAAGTTCTTTTATGTTCGTTTGATTAGCTTAACAAACGAACACGAACAAAAAATTTCGTTCGGTTAGCTTAGCAAACGAACACAAACACATGTCTTGTTCGTTCGACTACGTTCGTGAACGTTCGGTAAGATGTTCGATTACGTTCGTGAATGTTCGATAAGATGTTCGATACGTTCGTTTATGTTCGTTTGATTATATTACTAATATAATAAATGATAAACCTTTTATTTAAACATACTGAAAACTTGAAACCCTATTTTTTTCTAATTTAGCTAAAATTTGAACAGTCTAAGACATTTTTTGGATAATTATGTGTAGGTTAGTTAGACTTGATTCATCGTTTGGTGGTGTAGTAGGGCTGTTCAAAAAGCTCGGAGCTCGCTCGAAGCTTGCTCGGATTTAGCTCGGAAAAAGCTCGCTCGGTATAACTCGGTTTGAAAGTGAGCCGAGCCAGCTCGGCTCGGTTAGAAAGTGAGTCTAGCTCGGCTCGGCTCGGCTCGAACGAGCCGGATTAGCTCGGTTTGGCTCGTTTGTTAGCTCGGATTATTTTACTTATAATATATTTTATTTTTCTATACATTACAATATATTACAAAACACTAATTATTATTTACATGTATTTAGGTTTGTTATTTGATATCTATGACTTATTGGAATGCTTATTACATGCTAATGAACTAATAATGTATTTCGTCGAAGTTTAAAACTTATTTTGTGTTGTTTAACTTGATTTTGGCTTGTGATGTATTAGGTTGAACTTATTTTAGATATGTTATTTTGAAGTATTAAATAATATTTTAGAGTACTTAATTTTGGAAGCTATATATTAATTTTTAATGTTAAAATCGAGCCAAACCAAGTCGAGCCGAGCTAGCTCGATTTAAAACCAAGCCGAGCCCGAGCTTTGATTTTCAGCTCGGTTTTGAATCCGAGCCGAGCCGAGCCAGCTCAGTTTATAATCGAGCCGAGCCCGAGCTTGGCCTAGCTCGGCTCGGCTCATGAACAGCCTATGGTGTAGTAAGCTTCTTGTATTTTAATTTATTATTTTATTTAACTACTTATATCTAACGTTTAAGGATAACAATGTTTTTATATTTTTTTTTCTAGTTAAATGTTCGTTTGGGTTCGTTTTTGTTTGCTTGCGTTCGTCTGTATTCGAGACCAGTGTTCACGAACTATTCGTGAACAACTGAATTTCTTAACGAACGAACACGAACATAAACTTATGTTCGGTATGCGTTCGTGAACAGTTCACGAACATGTTAATTTCCGTAACGAACGAACACGAACATGACCTCGTTCGTGTTCGTTCGGTTCGTTTACAGCCCTATCCATGAGTACCTCAAAAATACATACTTGTGTCATATCATTTACGACTTACTTTATGTTAGTGGTTCTAAGTCAGTCATGTCAACATGTTGATCCGTTTAACACGTTTATTAGAGCAAGTTATATGTGTCCTAAATGAGTCAGTTGTATTGAACACTTGAACCCTTTTAGACATGTTTTCAGCGGTGTGATGAACGGGTCAACCCATTATCCGGACTCATTTTTGTAAATACAAACCTACTTAACTTTATATCGATTGATATATTAGCAGGTCATGTCATAAATTGTCAGCTCCAGCCAGTAAAACATTGGTGCTATATGAAGCATACATACATTATATTATATCATTTATTACTTTCATGCCTCAAGTTCTTTTTATACCTTTTCTTAGAACGACGACTTTCTTGTATTAGGCTACCGCATTCCCCATATTGGATGTCCCACTCCGGCCAGACTATGTTATCTTAACCGGGCCCACGCTGGGTTCAGAGTTTGGCTTGGGCGTTCCCTCGGAAAACCATACCAACTTCCATTTGAAAGCCATTGTGCCACCACAAGAGCTGAACACTCTCTTGCTATAACTTGTATAAGTCCTCATAAAGCTTGGTGGGTGTCGAATCCCTAACCTTACTGGGTCGGTCGGTAGAGATTCGTCAATGTCCAAGAGAGTCTTCGGGCTAATCTGCAAAAGAAAACACTGTTAGCCTCGTCACGGACACCCCTAGAGATTCGTCAACGTCCAAGAGAGTCTTCGGGCTAATCTACAAAAGAAAACACCATTAGCCTCGTCAGGACACCCCAGAGGGAGTCCGTGACCAAACTCCGCCGTGAGAATAAGAAAACATGTTGGAGAAGGGATAATATCCCGGCACAATGATCCGGCCGGAATAAGTGGTGTGAACTCTAGGTTGTGAGTATTCAACGAGAAAAACAGAGAATGTCTCATAGTTAATACTTCTTAAGTGTGTGTGTGTAGGGTTGTTGTGATTTTACTGCCTACCTTTGGATTGTCTCCTTGACTTATATATAAAGCCTCGTGCTTATCGGGTGGTCCATTTCTCGTAGAGATCTAACGGTCTTCTTTGAGGATAGAGATAATCATGCTCTTCTCAGCCCACTGATCTCTGTGTAGATACAAGAGGATCCTTGCTTTTAATGTGAGTTGTATTTTCCTCGTACCATCGCCGAAAACCTTTCTCTCCCCTATTCAGGGGTTAAATGACGTTGACAGGCACTGTCTGTGGCTTGTATGATCGTAGTGGTTGATTCGAGGTGATGACCCTTCAGACCATTTTATGATACTCCTTCTTTCAAGGTCCAACGCTTATGTGAGGCTTAATGGGCTTTACGCTCCTTTACGTCGGGAGCCCGACGAGGAACCCAATCAGGGGCCCTCGTCGACAAGTCGTCCTTAGTCTTGGTCCACTACTTCTTGTACGTGGGCCTAGACTAGACTCCTTACTATGTCTCGTCTGCCCTGTGGGTCCCGGAGATATAAGATCGTCACCTTGTTGATAGCCTATTCTGATACGACGATTGGGGGAGAGGGCATTCACACGTGGGGTGATCAGGTGGTTATCATTTAAATGAATGAAATGACAGATTCCGCCTACTCGATTGCTAAATAAAAACCCCTTCTAACCGCTTGGGAGTTCCTTATCTTCATTCCCTTTTTTTCTCTATTCATATTCTCCCATTTCTTGTTCCATACCTTTCTTCGTAACGAGCCGCAAAGGTAGAGATTCGATTCGCTCAGTAATTAGTTCGAAGGAACTACAATCTTTCATCTCTCCCTACCGTATTCCTCCCGGTCTCTCTCCCCGCTTGCCTGGTCCCACTGAACCGGCCACGTGCTCACCGGATCTACACCCTATCTTTCTCATTCTGCGGGGTTAGTTATCCACTGTCACCGTTCAGGATGGATCTCCTTAAGCATTACAACATTCACTTTTCGAAAGTACATCCTCTTGCCTTTTTAAGCATCGTTCACTTTGAGTTAACTTGTGCTTCGTTTGACAGTGTGCCGACGGTGCTGTTATTCCGGCGGTTTTACCGATTGAGATCTGACGGTGATTGGTTCACCTTTGAAAAGAGGAAGGACAAAATTTCCCTGCCTTGTTATTCTTTCATGCCGACCTCTATATATCCGAATGAGTGGAAGAATCAGTTTATTTTTGTTTCCCCTTCATTGTTATCTGAGCCTCTCCCCGCCAAGGACCCTGCTGTTGTTATCGAGGCCGAGGTTCCCCCTTTGTTGAGTGTTGAGAAGGCGTTATGGAAGCTCATGTATGAGAACCCCACTCATTCATTTAACTTTCCCAAAGGTATATTGGCGATAGGGGGCTTGAGTCCTTTCTATCCTAGCTTTCCCAAGGCTTATTTGAGCGGTAATGGTATATTGCTATTTGTATTGTTTGTTTAGTTGGAATTCTTGTGCCATTGTTATTCATGTGTTTGTTTTGTGTGTAGTGATGACTTTGTGAAATTTAATGCAAGTTGATGTGAAGTGGGTGTCTCTTGTGGTGGTTGAGGGTGTTGAAGCTCAAGAGATAGATGTGGCTCCTGGGGGTGAAGCTCCTCTACTTGGGGGCTAAGTAGTTAATGCGGTAAAATATCGGATGTCTGTCAAGGACCAATTTGAGATATCGGTTATCGCGGTGCGATATCGGTGAGATATCGGAAATTTTAATATCATGCTAAATTTATATGTATAGCAATTTAACACTAACAATTAAGTATACTCTCCTACCATTAACAAATTAACCTTTTGCAACTTGGAAAATCACTAACAATTGTAGCAAGTAGTAACTGACTAAGACTTAAAATACTAACATTTAACAGTAACAACTAACAATTAAAACTTAAAATACTAATAGCAGCAATAAGAAGAAAGATGAACGGTAGAAATAAGAAGAAAGGTAATGATATCGGGTAACTTGGTGATATATTGGTAAAATATCGGTCCAATATCGGTCAAATATAGGCCAATATCACCGATATTATCGGTATTGATATTCTGACTGATATTTTGCAACGTTATCTCGGTAGAGGACCTATCAGGATATTAACTACATAGCTTGGGGGTCCCTCCCCCAAGGGTTCTGCGGACTCCCAAAACTCCCCTCATGTCAAAAATATAAGCAGTGGTGATGATGATTTGGAGACCCGGCTGTCTCGCAAGAGCAATTCTGATTTGGCCGTTGGTGCTGGTGAAGCAGTTCTTGTATTCAGGAATATTCGGTCTGGTTTATGAAGTGCTAGTAAAAAGAAATCCCAACCCCCTTCCAGGGCCATGTCTGAGACCCTACCTACTGTTGTCAAGGGTTCTCTATCAAAGCATTTGAGGGTTCTCCGGCCATCCTCCATCCTTGTTTCAGGGCCTTTTCCTGTAAGTCTATTAAAATTTTGTCTCCTTGAGGGTTGTTGTTTGGGTTAGGGCCTTTATGTTAGGGCCCGTTAGAACTTAGTAACTGCAGCTACTACTTACCCCTATGTTTTATTATCCATGTTTGCTTTTGTATAAGTTGTGATACTTTGGTGTATGGATGTTTGTGCTTTGTTTTCTCTTTCTTCGTAGGAGCCATTTGCAGCCAGAGTGTGATGCCTGCTTTTGAGAGCCTACGTTGTCTTCGTAGCTAAGATTTTTTGCTTGAGTTGTGGTTTGATTTGTAACTTTTGGTGTTGGTTGTATATAATATTTTTTGGATGGAATGTTTCAATTCCTACTTTGCTTGTAACGTTATTTTTTATTTTACTTCGTTTGTAGCTTGTTTACAAAAGACAATTTGTTCAATATGTGATTACCTTTTGTGGCAGTAAATTATGTTTGTCATTTGGACTAGTCGACTTTGTCCTTACCCACGGCTGGGCTTTATGACATATTTTGATATGTCAGTGTACACGTTTTTGTAAGGTTCAGGAAAGTAGGCACGTCTGCCATGGACCATTCCTTTGTTATTAGGCTATGTTCCAATAGTTTTTGGGTGTTTGAACGATTATAGATAAGTCATTCATTACCACAATCTGGAGAAACTTTCTAGTACATACATTGTTCAAAATACACATACAATACAAAAAGGGGGAAATTCATATCCCTGTTACTAGCTCGCAAAATGGGCCATCTAGACTTGCCTCTCAGTTTTTGGTGTTCCCCCCAACCTTCTAACTTCCTGGCGTAGTTCGCTTATATGTAGTATTTCCTAAGCTGCACCAGGTTCCATGTTCTTGGAATATACTTCTCTTCGAGTGTTTCCAACTTGCAAGCTCCCTTTCCATTTGCTCACATGATCATGTAGGGTCCCTCCCACTTAGGCCCTAGGTTTTTGGTGCTTTCTTGTAGACTGGACTCATTATCCCTTAAGGACCAGATCTCCCGGGACTAGATTAGAGCTTTTTCATCCTTTCATTGTAGTACTTCTCCGTTTGCTTCTTGCATCTAGTCTCTCTCACAGCCGCGATTTCTCTTCCAGCAAGTTGAGGTTTGTTCGGAGGTATTGTTTGTTTTTAGTTTCTCGTTGCCTCATCCTTGCTGTGGGAGAGCCAATTCCACTAGGATGATAGTTTCAGTTCCATATGTGAGACTGGAGGATGTTTCTCCGTTGGAGGTTTTGGGAGTTGTTCTTTATGCCCATAGAACATATGGAAGCTCTTCAAGCCATTCTTTTTGCTTCCATCCCATTCTTCCCTTTATCTCCACGATGAGACTTTGGTTGGCTCTTTCTACTAGTCCATTGCTTTGTGCATGAGTGATGGGGGTAAAGATTTTTTGGATGTGCATTTGTTCACACCATGGTCTAAATGGTTTTCCAGCAAATTGTACTCCATTGTCGCTGACCAACTCTCATGGGATCCTGAAGCGGCAAAGAATGTTATCTATGACGAATCTCTTCATTTGTTCACCTGTAAGCTTTGCCAAGGTTTTAGCCTCTATCCACTTTGTAAAGTAATCAATGGCTACACCCACATACTTCACCCCTCCAGGACCTTCTAGGAAAGTCCTATGATATCGATGAGCCATTTCTGGATTGGCCATGATGTAGAAAATGGGACCATTGGGTATTTGTGCCGATGGGTTATTGGGGCATGTATCTGGTAGTTGTCACACTTCATGATCTCCTCAACAGCACTGTCATACATGTCGTTCCAGTAAAACCCGATGTCATTACTTTTGCTACGACCGTCTTAGGTCCCAAGTCATTTCTTTAGCTACGACCGTCTTAGGTCCCGAGTGCATACCACATATTCCTTTGTGGATCTCTTGGATTACGTATTTTGCCTCATCCTCATCTACACACTTTAATGATGGTTACAAGTATGATCTCCGGAAGAGTTGTCGTCGATAATCTCGTACTGAAGTGCTTTCACTCTTATTTTTCTGGCCATCGTTTCATCTCTAGGGAGTGCTCCTTCAACCAAGAACTTGATAATCGGAGTCATCCAAGACTCTCTTCATCCTTCTACCGAGGACACTTCCTTGTATGTGATGGATGGTGAGGTTAGGACTTCTATCTTGACTTCTTTGGCCAAGTGGTCGATGCCCACTAAAGCCAGTTTGCTCAAGGCATCTGCCTACCTGTTCTGGCCCGGGAAACATAATCCAGCTTGAAGGAGAGGAAAGAGCCGGCGAGCTCTCTTACTTTGAACACGTATTGAACCATGGTATTATCTATGGCGTCATACTCCCATTGTATTGTTTGACCACCAATTATGAGTCTGAATGGGCTTCAACATTTCTTGCTTTCGTCTTTTGGCTAATCTGAGGCCTACTAGAAGGTCCTCGTATTCCGCTGTGTTGTTTATATTTTTGAAATCTAATTGCATAGGCCAGCTCAATGCCCTCCGGACTAGTCAGGGTGATGCCTACACCATTGCCTTCCTCACTGGATGCTCCATCGGTGTGCAGCTTCCATACCATTGCCTTTTCTTTCCTCTTCTCCTCCTCCTGCAGTTCTTTCCACCCGAGGAGTTCTTTTTCTTCTTCTTCTTCTAGGACTTCTTCAATGATATCCTTGAGAACATGTCCCTTCACGGCCGTTCTTGTTTTTTACTCAATTGCATGCTCTCCCAGTTCCATCGCCCATTTGACATATCGGCTTGAAAGCTCTGGTCGTCTCAAGACCTTTTGAAGTGGTTGGTCTGAGAGTGGTATAACCTTGTGTGCTTGAAAGTATCTTCCGAGTCTTCCGGATTCAAACACTAATGACAACGTCAGCTTTTCCATTGGGAGATATCTTTCTACCGACCCTTTGAGCGTCCTACTGATGAAGTAGATTGGTATTTGTTTGTCTTGTCTTTCAACCAGCATTACAGCACTGATGGTTGTCTTGGATGCTGATAAGTATAACAGGAGGTCCTCTCTCGGTATGGGTGTAGCGAGGGTCGGTAAGTTACATATTAGCTTTTTCATTTCTTGGAAGGCTATTTCAGCTTCTTGGTCCTTTGAAACTTATTTGTTTGAAGGCATTCTTTTAGCACTTTCATGAATGGGAGGGTATTGTCAGCTACCATTGACAGGAAACGGTTGAGCGCAATTAACCTCCTGTTTAGTTGTTGGATATCCTTGAGGGACCTCGGAGATCTCATTTCAGCAACCGCTTGTGTTTTTTCCGGGTTAGCCTAAATTACACTATTGGTTACAATTACGCCCAGGAATTTGCCTTATTCTACTCCGAAGTAACATTTCCCTAGGTTCAGTTTCATGTTTACCCCTGCATGGTCCGGATTTTTTCTGCTATATCTTCGAGCATCATAGTTTCTATGAGACGTTTGATCACGATGTCATCTAAGTAGACTTCCAAGTTCCATTCCATCTGATCCTTGAACAATGTGTTCATTAACCTTTGGTAGGTCGCTCATTCATTCTTAAGCCTGAACGACATCTTTGTGTAGCAAAAGACCCCCTCGCTCGTTATAAATGTTGTTTTTTCCTCGTCTTCCAAGGACATATAGATCTGATGATACCCATTGTCTGCATCTAGAAAACACTTCAATGGTATTGGGCTAGGGAGTCTATCTGGGCATCGATTCTGGTAGATGGTAGCAGTCCTTGGGGCAGGCTTTTTTTAGGTCCTTGTAATCTACACACATCCTCCACCCATCCTTTTTTCCTACCATCACTGGGTTTGAAATCCACAGGGGCTTTCATACTTCTTTCACTATTCCTACTCTCAGGAGTTTCGTTGTCTCCTCACATGCAGCCTTTCTCTTCTCCGGCCCCATGCTTTTTTTTTTCTGTTTGACTGGTTTCACCCAACTGTGAGTGTTAAGTGGGTGTTTTGTTAAGCTTCGAGGTATGCCACAAATGTCACTGTGTTGGAACGTGAAAACAACTAGGTTGAAGAGTAGCATTTCCTTTGAGGGAAATCTTGCACTTGTCGCTCATATGTGCACCTACTTGCATGGTTTGTTCTGGAAACTTTTCATTCAAGACCCATTCTTCTATTCCATCCTTCTTGGATCCCTTCCTTATTCCAACCTTCTAAGACTGATGACGCCACTTCATCGGAGGACTTTACCAAAGCCAACCCCCTGGGGGTTTGGAAAACCAGAGCTCCATGGGAAGTTATTGCTTGTGCCTGGAGGTCCCCAATACCTAGCCTTCCCGGTATAGCATTGTATTTTGAGGGGGCCTTATATCTGAAAAGACCAGCTCTATAGTTCTGGCTCTGTCCCCTACTCCCACTATGAACGAGAGTCTTATCTTTCCCAAGGGATCAGACATGCCATTGTTGAAACCGACGAGAGGCATGGAGTCCTCATCCAGCTTGTCCCTTATATCCTTGTCAAACATGAGGAAACAATTTTTGTTTATTATTTCCACCCCATTTCTGTCGTCAACGTGTATTTGTGCCACCTTGTGCCCCGCTATCTTGGCTAAGATGTTAAGTAGGAGCCTCTGGATCTCATGTTTTTCTAGATGAGGCATGAAGATAGGTGCTTTCAAGCAGTCCGGTGGTCCCAACACCCTGGCTTTGACGGTCCACGTGGGGATTTACTCGTCTCTTTGTTTAATCGTGTCTACGAAACCCCTTTCTGGCTCCTCGGGCTTCACATCTTTCCCTTTCTTATCTACCCCTTTGTTTATCTCTCTGATTAGATGGGACAACTTCCCTATATTTACCTCCACTTCAATTTTTCTTTTAAGTACATGTAATTGTCAGTTTTGAGACCACACCCTTATGGATGTCACAGTATTCATTCGAGTAAGCCTTTGGTCCAGGCTTGATTGGAGGGGGCATTAAGAAAGAGTTCTTGACTTTATCTGTTTCTAGTATTCGCTTGGCGTTTTGGTGAGGGGCGTGAAGGTTTCAAAATAGGTGGTCGAACGTCTTCCCCTGGGCCTATAGGGGGAGAAGGTCAGCCGAGACCTGTCATGCTACAATTTATCGTAATGGGGTTTTCCTGGGTAGGGATTATCTTTATCCTAGAGTCTAGAGGCGACATTAGGTCTTCGGGACCCGGTCCTAGCTCCTTGGCCTTTCAATATACTGGTCCACCCGCTCGTTATCTTTTTGTCGAATGCGCATGATTTCATTCGGGTTCTTGATCATTATTTTTTGTTGGTTGAAGTTTCATAGGAACTTCTCACACAAATCTTCATAACTATCGATACTTTCATCCGGGAGGCTATCGAACCAGAGACGGGCTCCCGTGGTCAAAGTCTACGCAAACATATGCCACCATGTAGGCATGGACCATCTACCTATCTAACTGGCTGCCCTGAAGTCATGCAAAGTGGTCCTCGAGGTCTTTTTTCATCGTATCTATCCACATTACTTGGAGGTTAGAGTTTCCATGGTAACGACGCTTCGTCTATTCGTCTGGTGAACTTGGAGATCTCTGCAAGGTCCTTGGGTAAATAGGGTTTGTCTAGGGAATCACCGCTTTTGCTCTCGTCATGCTTAGGATCCCTCTTGTCTTTGTCGTCTTGTCGCGCCTTCATCATGCCAGCTTTCTCCTACTGTGTTATCTGGGTTGGTGTCCCCATCACGAGAGGAGATATTACCCTCCTTCTGGGGTGTGTCGAAGATGAGTCTTGATCGAAGACTTGCTAACTTTTTCATTTTTTCGAGATCGTCAAGTTGCCTTACCCAACTCGTCTTTATGCTTCAACACAAACTATGGGGCTATGCTGGCTTTCATGGACAGTGGTTCTGAATCCTGATGTTCTCAAACTCATCAGTAACATCTTCTACTCAGACTTCCATCTCAGCTGCCTGGGGGAGTTTTGAAACTTTTGCGTTAGTTGGAGGTGGTGTTGTCATTTTACAGGATCATTTTTAGTGAAATACTTTGAACACTAGTGTTCTTATCGGGATACCTTTGCTGACAAAGGTCCTACGGATGGCACCAATGTCGAATCCCTAACCTTACTGGCCGGTCGGTAGAGATTCATCGGCGTCCAAGAGTGTCACACCCCAACCAATTGTCTCACGAGAATTCCATAACAATTATCTAGCAACATTACTTAACGTTTAACATCCCATACTATCAAACATAACATTTCCAAACAATTATTACAGAAATTTGTTTTCTCATAAGCGTTAATTAGGTTCGATATCTCCTAGATTTAATACATGAGTTTCCAAATCAAAACAAACTAGAACAACTAAACTAAGCAAAATCCAATGCATCCAATGCTAATCCTCAACCTGCCACATATGTTAAAATAAAACGTCAATACAATTAAGTAAAGGTGAGCATATAGGTTTTGCGTACATAATAGATATAAAAGCATTTAGCATACACCGCATGACATACGAGATAGTTGTGAATGATGTAACTACTTAGATTCTTGCAAACCAACAAACCGCGATTGATCGAGGCATGCGAACAAGCGTCCACATCCTAAAAGAGAAAATAAATGAGAATCATAAAATGCGAGCCTTAACGACCCCGGGCCTCCGGGTGGCGGGTCAACCTCTAGTATACTATCACGTTAAGGGTGGCGTACAAGAAATCAAGCAATATATATAATTCAGCAGATTTCACGTATAGTCATACAAACAGCGGGTGCGAATAAGCGTTTTGAGAGTTGTGTGATGTGTTTTGATATAAGAACATATGTGACACCCAAAAGTGCGTTTAAGCATAAAAGGGGTTCAAGTATACTCATAGTGGGTGCATTTACGGAGAGATGAGGGATCTGAGAAGATTTGCGAAGAGTTCCGGGTCAGTCTGTAAGCAAACAGAAGTGCATCAGTCTTCCGATTTGCTAAAACGGTTAACGGTTGAGAGGGCGGTAGACAAGTTCGGGCGAACTTGTGCTCCTGAACTTACTGATTGAACAAGTTCAGGCGAACTTGTCTGGTTTCCTAGGAAACAGGCAAGTTCGAGCGAACTTGTCCCTTTGTTGAGGGAGGGTACAAGTTCGGGCGAACTTGTCTGATTTCCTTGGAAATCATGACAGGTTCGGGCGAACTTGATCACCACTTTGGTGAAAAACAGAAGTTTTCATGAAAAAGAATGAAGTTTTATGTAAAATAGAAGAGATTTGATGAAAACGAAGGCAGAGCCTTGTGCAAAATCGTTGTAAAGCGTTGTTGATCATCATTGATTTTGAAAACGGGTTGAATCTTACTTAGAAAACAGAGGGTTTCAGGTTTGGGAAGCTCCGGGCAAACTTGCAACAAGTTCAAATGAGTGATTGGAGCTGAGTATTTATAGGTGGAGTGAAGATGGGGCGAGCAGACATCAAGTTCGGGCGAACTTGTTTCAAGTTCGGGCGAGCAGACATCAGTTCGGGCGAACTTGTTTCAAGTTCGGGCGAACTTGTATCAAGTTCGGGCGAACTTGGAACAAGTTCGGGCGAACTTGTTGTTTTCTCTTGGTTTTCAGCACAAGTTCGGCGGACTTGTTGACTTGTATAGTTATTCCACTTTAGACAAGTTCGGGCGAACTTGTTATACACAAGTTCGGCCGAACTTGACCCAAAGGTCAAGTTTTGTTTGATTATTTTGAGTTACGAGTTCGTTTGGCAATTCGATTCATATTAGGTAGTTGTATTAAGCGTTATAATTGATATAATAGTGTGATTTAGCGATTTGAGGGTGCGAGAGCGTTGCGATAGAGATTGTAATCAAAATCATAAACACACATAAATAACATAAAACCACATAGTTAATTGTGATTGGCGATGTGATGAGATAAGCGATGCGATGGCCCAAGTGTTTATTAAACAATAACACACTCGGCTCGTATAATAGCATAATTGCTTGTGATTGCGATGTATTAGCGATGCGATTAATAAGCATTTCGATGCGATATATCTGTAACAAACATAATTTAATTTACACAAACTTTTTCATCACCGAATCTCGGAGTACGATTCGATAGATACAACGGAAATAAAAGAAAAAGATAACAACGAAGATTGGAGTTATTACAGTCTCCCCTACTTTAGGAAATTTTATCCCGAAATTTAAGTAGTGGTCGTAACAAAGAGGTGCGGATACTTAGCCTGCATGTCACTTTCCAATTCCCAAGTGAACTCGGCACCGCGTTTGCCTTCCCATCGGACTTTCACGATAGGGATGCGAGACCGCCGTAGTTTCTTGGTTTCTCTGTCCATGATCTCGACTGGCTTTTCTACAAAATGGAGAATCTCGTTGATTTGTAGATCTTCAAGAGGTACATGAAGATTTTCTTCAGCTAGGCATTTCTTGAGGTTAGACACGTGGAAAGTCGGATGGACGTTGTTGAGTTCCTCCGGTAAATCGAGTCGATAGGCCACTTTGCCGATTCTATCCAGAATCTTAAAGGGTCCTACATATCGAGGCGCTAGCTTTCCTTTCTTTCTGAAGCGGACCACTCCCTTCCAAGGTGCAACCTTTAGGAGAACGTGGTATCCCGCTTCGAACTGTAGGGGCTTGTGGCGTTTATCAGCGTAACTCTTTTGATGACTCCGAGCTTTCAAGAGATTGTCTCTAATTTGGAGGATTTTTTCTGTCGTTTCTTGAATCAGCTCGGTACCGGTGATTTGTGCTTCTCCGATCTCATGCCATGCAATAGGCGATTGACATTTTCTTCCATATAGCGCCTCAAAAGGAGCCATTTGAATGCTGGTGTGATAACTATTATTGTATGAGAATTCAATTAAAGGTAAGTGCGTATCCAAGTTACCACCCAAATCTATGATGCACGCACGAAGCATGTCTTCGAGGGTGCGGATCATGCGCTCAGTCCGACCGTCGGTTTGAGGGTGGAAAGCGGTACTGAGATTTAGAGTAGTACCAAGGGCGGATTTAAAAGTCTCCCAGAGACGCGAGGTAAAGCGACCATCGCGGTTAGAGATGATGTCACGAGGCGTCCCGTGTCGACATATGATTTCGTCGGTATAGATTCGGGCTAACCGTTCTACCTTAAAGTCTTCTCGTATAGCAATAAAGTGTGCGGATTTAGTAAGACGATCAACGATAACCCAAATGCTATCGTGACCAGAGGAAGTGCGAGGGAGTTTCGTAATAAAATCCATAGCTATACACTCCCACTTCCACATCGGGATTTCGGGTTGTTCAAGTAAGCCAGAGGGCCTTTGATGCTCGGCTTTAACTTTCGAATAAGTTAAGCACTTCGAGACGTATACGACGATATCCTTTTTCATGCCCGGCCACCAGTACCTTGGACGAAGGTCCTGGTACATCTTGTCGGCTCCGGGGTGAATGGAATATCAAGATTTATGAGCTTCGGTCATTAGCAAATCACGAATATTGTCACAGGTAGGAATCCGAATACGATCGAAATAGTAATAAATACCATTTGGTTTAACAACAAGCTGCGTTTCGGCACCACTTTTCATTTCATCTTGCAGGGTGTTCTCGTTAAAACAAGCAAACTGGGCGGAGCAAATCATGATTTCGAGATCATGCAACGCTTGAGAGTCACGAACACTATACACAAAGCTTCGTCGACTGAGAGCATCCGCTACGACGTTTTCTTTGCCGGGATGGTAGCGTATCTCACAATCGTAATCGTTGAGAAGTTCAACCCATCGGCGTTGGCGCATATTTAGTTCCTTTTGATTAAAGGTATGTTGTAAGCTCTTATGGTCGGTGAAGACCGTACACTTGGTACCGTAAAGGTAGTGTCGCCATATTTTCAATGCAAAAACAACTGCACCGAGTTCGAGATCGTGGGTTGTGTAGTTTTTCTCGTGGATCTTGTGTTGTCGAGACGCGTACGCGATAACCTTGTCTCGTTGCATGAGAACAAAACCGAGACCACGATTAGAGGCATCGCAGTAACAACGAAATCGTCGTTTCCGTCGGGTAGAGCGAGTACGGGAGCGTTGCATAGCATACGCTTGAGAGTTTGAAAGGCTTCCTCTTGTTTGGAATCCCAAAAGAAAGGTTTTTCTTTATGAGTTAAGGTGGTAAGCGGAATGGGTTCGAAAAGTCGGCGATGAATCGACGGTAGTAACCCGCCAATCCAAGAAATGAACGGATTTCGGAAGTATTCTTCGGAGTTATCCAACTCTTGACAGCTTCGATCTTTGCAGGGTCGACGTGAATTCCTTGACTATTAACGATGTGCCGAGAAATTGGACTTCTTCGAGCCAGAATTCACATTTAGAGAACTTAGCATAAAGGCGGTTACCTTGGAGAAGTTCGAGGACTAAACGGAGATGGCGCGCGTGTTCGTTCTTCGACTTCGAATAGATAAGGATATCATCGATGAAAACGATGATGAAACGATCCAAGAAAGCTTTACACACACGGTTCATCAAATCCATGAAGACCGCGGGTGCATTGGTGAGACCAAAAGACATGACCACGAATTCGAAATGGCCATAACGAGTACAAAAGGCGATTTTCAGAATATCTTCTTCCAATACGCGTACCTGATGATAACCAGAACGTAAATTAATCTTAGAAAAACAAGTAGCACCTTACAACTGATCAAATAAGTCATCAATTCAGGGAAGAGGATAGCGGTTCTTTATGTAAGCTTATTAAGTTCACGATAATCGATGCACATTCGGAACGTCCCATCTTGCTTTTTCACAAAAAGAACGGGTGCGCCCCATGGCGAAGTGCTCAGGCGTATGAAACCTTTATCAAGAAGCTCTTGAAGTTGGCTCAATAGCTCGCGCATTTCGGATGGTGCAAGGCGATAAGGAGCTTTAGCAACGGGAGTAGCACCGAGAACTAAATCGATACGGAATTCAACATCGCGAGTAGGGGTAAACCGGGTAAATCATCGGGAAAGACCTTAGGAAATTCAGGAACAACAGGAATGTCTTTAAAATTCTTCTTTTCTTTCTCCAGGTTCACGATATGGGCTAGAAAAGCAACACATTTGAAGAAACCCTAGATCAACCAGACCTGAATCTGAGTAGATCTATGGAACGGGCTCTGCATAAAGGGGTTAATCCTTCGCTTGGTTTCGTGATAACGGATGTAACCGTACTCCGACTGATCCTGCAAAACAGAACACCGTCAGCTCGCCACGGGGAGAAGGGGGTTCTCTCCGTGACCACCCTCCGGCGTGAGAATAAGTACAGGTAGTCGGAAGTAAAGTGAAGTAAGAGAGAGAGAGTAGTTGAGAGTGAATACCTTCTTCTTGAAGTCCCAGTTACTTATTTATAGCCGGAGTTTTGGCGCCAAAATGAGAGATGATAACTTTAACGGAATCTTTTACTATTTCGTTAAGTTGGTGGCAATCCGTTAGTGCACATGGATCGTGAGCTCCTCAATAGTTAGGGAGGTGCCACGTGTCATCATGGGATCACTATATTTTATAAAAGTGAGCATGCCATCATCGTGATCTTTCTCAGTCGTCTAGATGCTGCCATGTGACAATTGGTTGTAACCGAAAAGATGCTTTGCACGATTAGATAGTAGTGGCTTCTAGAAGGATTTCCATCTGTTACGCATCTGTTGCTCGCCACGTGTACATTCTGTTACAACCGAAAAGATTCCATTTGCCTCTGCACTAACTCAAGAATTTTTGCTAAGGGAAAGTTTCTCAGGATTAACTGTTTCCTTGCGCGAGAAGCGCAAGTTGGTTAACTGATCTTCTTTCCTATCCCTACTGCTTAGCGCAATGTTCGGTGAGTCCTTGCTCTGATATATAAACATCTGCGCAAGGTTTGTACATGAAGCGTTATCCAAGGAATTTGATCAAGGTTAACTTTGAACCTCGCGCGAGCTCGTGCAAGGTAGTAAAGTGATCCTTTCCCACTTCGGATATTTGGCGCAGAGTTTTAGTAGGTTTCTCCTTGGCAGAAAAATCTGCGCAGGGTCTCCTTAGCAGTTAATAGTGGGTATGGTTTCCTTGGTTGGCGCAAGGTTTTTGGGACCATACCCCTTCAAGTCCCCCCAGTCCAGTGTTGCTCCTATGTGAAAGTAAAGAGTAGGTGGAGCACTGGACTTGAGATAAATATGCTGCGTTGTATGGGTGTTGGGCTTTTCTTGCTTTCTGCTTCTTTGGTGACGTGTCACAAGTGAACTTTGGAAGATATTTGAATTTCAAATATGCTTGGACACGTGTCGCTCATCCAGATAATGTAGTTAGTAAACACGCATGTTCTTAAGACGTGGTGATACTATTGACAGGCTGTCAACAGTACGTGTCTTACTGCATTTAATGAAAATTCGGCGACACTCGCTCGCGTGGGACGAATACTGTTCCCCACTCGCCCTTGCAGTTACCTGGGGATGTGTGATGGTCGTAAAAGTCGTTTCATATCTGGCAGCGATTAATATATATAAGGGAAATGTGTTTCCATTTGCTTCTTCACCCTTCGATATTCTAGAGAAAGAAACAACTTGTATTCATATTTTCCGGCAACTACAAAAATTCCGATCATCTTCCTGTTTTCTGAAAAAACCTTTCCTTCAAGATTTCTTTCTGCAAAGTCTTTATGGCGACCGGCGACGTCTACTCTTCCACCGTTAAAGTCTTTCTGCAAAGTCTTTCTGCAAAGTCTTTCTGGGAGGGTTGAGGCGTCGGCGACGTCTACTCTTCCACCGTTAAAGTGGGGGAAAGCATACTTTGATGCCTTGGTTGATAATTTTTTATTTGCTAAATCATTGGGAGCTTTTTACCCTGCTGCGGGTTCCAAGGCGGCAGACGCTCCGGCCGGGTATATTACTTTATTCTACGATTACTTTGCCGAGGGCAATTTCAGACTTCCGGTGACCCACTTCATGTTGGAGATCCTTGACTTCTACAAGTTTCATATTTCCCAACTGAACCCGATGGGAATGGTGAGGATTCGGCACTTCGAGTTTGTTTGCCGGTCGATGCAAATTATACCGACGGTGGAGAGGTTTCGTGTATTTTATCAGCTTCATTGTTCCTTAGGCTTCTACTCTTTCCAGCAACGTGTGCAAGCCAAACGTTTGTTGGTCGTGCCACCCAAATCTTACCACGATTGGAAACAAAAATTTTTCTACGAAGCATGGTACCAAAATATAAAAGATGTGCCCAACATCAGGTTGCCGGAGATGGCCTTAATTGCTGCACGTATGAGCATCCTCTGGAAGAAGGAAAGACAAGAGAAACCGGTGTATACCGAGGATGGAGTTGGTAAGGAACTTCATGCTTTCCTAGAACTATTTTTCGTATGTATTGTATATTCATGAGGTTTAATTATTGTGCTCTGCGAAATAGTTGCGACGTTGTACTTGGTGTACAAGAGGGACAATGGGAAGATGGCTGCCGTGCCTCTTGAGGAAATGAAGAACCTTGGTTCGATCAGATCTTGGGAAATTTTGAAAATTTTTCTAAGAAAGAAAGTCTGAACGCGGAAGCCACTGCTACTACTAGTAAGTCATATACTACAAAGCCTGAGTTAGTTATTGCAATATTATTTGTAGATACCGATTCTTAAGTAATATTGCAATGTAACTTATGGCGCTACGTTTCTTTCTTTATTATTGACCATGTAGGTGATTTGCTAAACTTGGGCGTAGGCCCTGATTCAAAGAAAAAGAAAAAGCCAACTGTTGCTGCTGCTGCGCCTACTTCTTCCAAAACAGAGCAAAAGGCTAAGCCATCTGCTGCTGTAAAAGCTGAAGGCAAGAAAGGTACGTGTCTTGTATCTGACACTTGGTGTGATTACGTGGTGGTGTCAGACTCATTAGAAGGTCTCTCGCCTGTAGGTTTGAGGAAACCAAAGCCTGAGCCTATCGACGCCTCATCTATCCCTGCCTCGAATCCGGATGACCCTTTGGAGATTCCTTCAAGCCCTGAAGAGGCGTTGAGGTGTACCTCCAAGAAGAGGAAAGAGGCTGAGACTGCACCACCGTCTCCGCCTAAAAAGGTTGCGCAACCACGCATTGGTAAAAAAGGCAATCTAGATGCCTTCGCGAAGAAATTTTCTCTTGGTAAGTTTTCTACTTTGCACATTTTGTGAAGTAGTCTGTGCAATGCTTTGTGTTTTAACACTTGTCTAGTTTTGCAGAGAAAATTGTAAAGGTTGCGACGTTCACATCTTCTGTTCTACCATCTCCGCGCAAGCCTGAGAATACTGAAGAAAGAGATGTGGACCAAAGCGCACCTATTTTTGATGCGGATCCCAATATTCCTAAAAAGGTGGCTCCAGAAGAAGAGCCGAAACAATTTGCTATTGAGAGTCCTGCTGACGAGCAGGTTAAAGATACTGTCTCTGATGTCGCCAAGAATCCTGCTGGCAAGCAGGTTAAAGATACTGCTTCAGATGTTCATATGAAAGGGTCAGTAGCTGTGGGGCAAGAGAAACCATCCGCACCTATTGCTGAACCCTCCACGTTTATTTCTAAGGGTGCTGGCCCTTCAACACAAAACGAAGGTTTTATGTCTTCTTTTAAAGACTCTGATGAAGAATCGCCGATTCGCCCTCAGGAAACGCCTGGGGATTTTTATTATCGATCTTATTCAGATAAGCGGGCATCTGAAATCCACCAACCTGTGTGGAAAGTAAAAAAGGGTGACGTCTTCATAAATTGGCACTCCTGTAGGAATGGTATAAGGGCATTTTCCCTCCGGCGGAGGTGAAGTGCCAAGAGGAGAAAAACCATGAGGCTACATATGAATCATACTTACAAGAGTCCGCCCTTGCCTCCTCCACAATAAACAGGATCGTGCGGGAATGGTGCAACATGAATAAGGAGCGCGATGAAGTGGAAATTGACAAGGCGAAGGCCAAGACTGAAAGGGAGAATACATTGAATATGGTTTTTGATTTTGAGGCTGCTAAGGCCAAGTTTGAGGCGGAGAAAAAGACTGAAGAGTGGTATGCGCTTTCATGGAAGCGCAAGTATGATGTCGCTGCCGCGCAACACGCAAATGATCGCAAGCGCTTTGTGGAGTCTTGTGATCGGGACAATAATGAAAAGATTTCTCTGCGACGAGATTGAGAAGCTCAAGAAAGAGAAAGATGATGCAGTTGCTGCGGCGGTAGAAGCTCGTTCACACAGCGAGTGAAGTGAGCAGAATGAGGTAGCAACCAAAATGACTCTCCTCCTTAAGAATAAAGAGATTGATGACCTAACATCTATGTTATTTGATCAGGTGCGGCTACAGGATGAGGTTGATACCTTGAAAAAGGATATTAACCTTCATCGAACTGAGAAAGCCGAGCTGACCCGCCGTTTGACTGAAGGTGAGCAAAAGATTAATGATATAGAGGTCGCTCGTGCCACAACAGAAAGCCTGGCAAAGTCCTTGATGAATCACCTTACCTGGCTGCGTGAATATGGGATTGTTGAGGTATTATCCCACTCTTGAATATATATATATATATATATATATATCTTGTTGAATCATCATATCTGATATTGACGTTTGCTTTCAGATTGCAAACTCCATCTTGAACTCTACGGAGTTAGATGAGAGAGTAGCGGAGCTGATGGTGGCAGCGCGGAACGATGGCCATGCTGAGGGCTACAAGGAATGCACATTGCATGTGGCCCATGCTCTAAAAACCCAATGCGATACCAGCCGCGCTGCCACTCATGGGACTAACACTGTTGCTCTCTATACTGCTGCCAAAGAGAATTTGATCACTTGCATATCCTTGTGATGGATCTTGTTGATGCTGCGCTGCAGCATGATGACTTTGTTGATAGATTAAAAGAGATCTTCTCAGAGGCAGAGAAAAAAGGAAGCGCTCAGGGAGCAGGAAAAGAGAATTAGATTGTTTTAATTTCCTTAGATGTTTTTATTCTCCTTTTGATGTATCGTTGCACTGATGCGCAAGTACTTGTTAATGTGAATATAATATATTTAGTTTACATTTTGTGCATGTGACCAATTACTTGTTTAGGATAGACAAATGAACAATAAGTAATCTGATGTGTGAGCGTAAGCATTGTGTTGTCTTGTGGCTCATGAGTATGTGTTTTTGTTTATCCAAAGGAATTGCATGCATTTGTAATAAATATATAAAAGAATATAAGTAGCGACAGAAAGTATGTTATTTTATTGATAATGTGTAAAGCTTACAATCTGCCACTAAGATTACAAATAAGAACTGATGTAAGCAGTCTCATGTAAATCGCAGGGCTAATGAGCTCTGAGATTACATGTAACATCTGCGCAACTGCTGGGCATTCCAGGTCCGCGGACGCTGGTATCGTCCAAGCGCTTCAATGTGTATGCTCCTTTACCAAGGACTTCGTGAATCACATAGGGTCCCTCCCATTTTGGTGCCAATTTTCCTGGCTTTTCAACGTTTGATGCTTCATTGTCGCGAAGTACGAAATCACCGGGTAGGAAGGTGCATACGCGCACCCGTTTGTTGTAATATTTTTCCATTTGAGACTTGTACTTTGCTTCACGTATCGCTGCATTCTCGCGCCTCTCCCAACTAAGTCAAGATCAAGTCAGTGCTACTCTTCATTATTCTGCTTTTCAAGAGCTATCATTCTGGGTGATGGAAGACCGATTTTCGCAGGTATTACAGCTTCTGTACCGTAAACAAGACTAAATGGTGTTTCACCAGTGCTTGTTTTTGGCATAGTCTGGTGCGCCCATAGTATACTTGGAAATTCATCAACCCAGCCACGTCACGCCGTACCTAGGCGTGCCTTTATGCCTTCCACCAGTTGCTTGTTTATGCTTTCTACCTGACCATTTGCCTGTGGGTTGGCAACAAAGGACTTTGAATCAAGTCGGAAATTGGACCAAGTTCATCGATAACCTGCCTTATAAATACCCCCTCGAACCTCTGCAAACTTTTTCGCTCAAAACCGCACCCTTTCTCGGCGAAAACTCACTCGCCGGAAAACTTCTGTATCTCGCCGGAAAACCGAACCCTCCACTTATAAGCCTTACTAAACCCCCTAAGCTTATACCGAAGTCACCCACATCCTTTTCAAGCTTTCTGAAGACTCGCTGCTGCAAGACACACGACGCCGGAACCTAATACTGTCGCCGGAGTTCTGCCGGAGAAACAGAGGAATCCAGTCGGTATACCTCACGCTTAAATCGTCCTTTCTTTTTATTTAATCTCACCTGTAATTAACTAAAAAACGCTAAAGAAACCGATTAAAACATTGAACCAGTCGGACTTCCGATTCTGGTTAAAACTGACGAAGAAGACGAAGTTCGGTAACATATAAGTATAATTAAAATCAAGTTATTACTCGGGTTAGACACACAGTCCAGCGGTGGACTGTGTGCACAATAAACACACTAACGTCTCGAGTTCGAATCTTGTCCCACACACGCTGCCTTAATAAAAATGTCTTTTTTGTTAACTGAACCGGATTCATTTCATATATATGTTAAGTTTATTAATAACCGGAATAATAACCAAGTTAGACACACAGTCCAGTGGTGGACTGTGTGTATGTTTAATCACAGGACACGAGTTCGAGTCCGGTCTTCTGCACCGATTCGGACAATTATTTACCTTTTTAAATAAGTCAGAAATGAAAATACTTAGTTTGTATTTAAGTATAATAAAAATCGGTTTATATAACATGTTAAACACACAGTCCAGCGGTGGACTGTGTGTTAACGCAACCCACAGGTACCGGGTTCGAGACCTGTGGAGCGCACCGGTCCGATTCAGTTAAATCGTTTTTAAAATAAATGATTTTCGGTTTAATCTAATTAGTATATAAATATAATTAAAAACAGAAATATTTCGGGTTAGACACGTAGCTCAGTTGGTAGAGCTGCGTGCACGCGTACGGGAGGTCTCGGGTTCGAGCCTCACTCAGCGCACATATACACGCATACGAACCGTCAACGGTCAAGGTCAACGGTCAACGGTCAAAAAAGTCAAATTTTTTTATTATTTTTATTTATTTATTTTAATTAAAAATCAATTAAAAATACTTAAAAATAACATTTTTAAGGTTAGAAAATAGCCTTAAACTCACAAAAATACACCCAACAATCCTACTAAAATGGATAAATAAAACCCGTTTACTTACCGAACCATAATGCTATTTATCTAGGTTAATTTCACTCGTGGTTAAAACCACTTCGCGTGCATTCAACATCATCAACCGAACGCACCCACTGTGAGTGAATCTTACAACTCCCCCCTTTTTAATTACACGTTTTGGGGTGTGTCATGTGTCACAAAATAATTAACTCGTTTATTTAAACTTGTGCCATACCATATCGTGATCTAAACTTAGATTGTTTATATTGTTGTGATTACTTATTTCATTTTGTCAAATTATATGAAATTCATTCATTAAGCCCATCAGTTCCTCGTGGGAGACGAGTTGAACAACGCGTGCCTCAAAACCAATCCATTATTGTTCATGTGTGTATCATTGAGTTTATATTGTTTGTAGTTATGTCTTTCATGTTATCATGTTTATGCAATTCATTCATTAGGCCCATCAGTTCCTCGTGAGAGACGAGTAGAGCAACGCGTGCCTCTAAACGTTCCATTATTGTTCATGTGTGCTTTATTTAATATCTAATGATTGTTGAATAAGTTTACATCTATTTTTACTCATGTGTGGTTGTGCACTCATTTCATAATCAATTAAATAAACTTGTTCAAATGTTTTCCATAGGATTCACTCGCCAACTTTTTGTTGATCCAAAAACCTTTTTACACATGATACAGGTGAACAGGATGAAGCAAGGAAAACATAGGAAATGCCTTAGAAGAAAACAAAGAAGCTTAGACTGATGCTTAGGTCATTGATGTAATTATGATTGTAAATTTCCATTAAATTGTATTAATGAATATGAAACGTATAATAAATGTCATGAGCTTTGATGATAACCCAATCATGCCCCGATCACCTTTTCCGCTGCGGGTCGGGGTGTGACAGATTGGTATCAGAGCCATGACTATAGGGATATAGGATAGGTTATTAGACCCTTAGAGCCTATACTATAGTCTGCCTAAATTTTAAATTGATTAGGTGGTTACATACAAACTTGTGATATTTATTTGTTTCATATTTGTTTATACTTACAGTCAAACATACATGCTTATATACATATTCATTATACATATATCAATGTTCATATATTCAATTCATTTTCATACTCTCATTATTCAAAGATTTTGTTGCAATTTTCAAATCTCATCAAAGTAAGTTCTGCGACGGGCATGTAGTAACTGGAAGGGTACAAGTACCGGTAGTTGGAACGTCCTGTCTAGGTTGGCATTCGTATAAATCCAATATAACGGACCAGTTTGCCTACCTGGGGACCAACGATGAGAGTACGACGGACCTATTAGGCCAAAGCATGCCACACCAAACGTCGTTCGAACTAACCCCACTTTGAGGTGTCACCGTGTCTACACCTGGACACATTCCGAATATCACACGTTGTATACATATTTCTCGATTTTCTCCGGGTTTTAGTGTACGCAACCAGGCAAACCCATGCGAACCATATGAAAAACCGGTATTCATGGGGGCCCACATGATTACAAAGGTAAAGTATGGCGGCATGTAGGGCCTAATGGCGAGCAAAGCCCAAGACATCCTATGGATGTAGTAGATTTAGTTTTCTATAATTATTTTATGAATGTTCATTCCTAGTGCGACCCATGATCCCAAAAGCATCCAACTCACACTCTTGACATGTATTCCTTGTAGATGTCTTTTAACCACGCCCGTAGGAAGACGAAAGCAGGAAAAGCCCGCGAACGCATGGCTGCCCTAATCGCTCAACAAATGGCTGCAGTAATACCCAACATTGTAATCCAAGTACAACAAGCACTTACCGCTAATCCTGTCAATCAAGAAAACCAAAACATTATCAACTCTCCCCCAAATACCACTAAATGCACCTACAAGCATTTCAAATCATGCGACCCTCCGAAATACAAAGGGACTGAAGGTGTCACCGCTCTCCTCCATTGGTTTGAAGAAATGGAGAACACCTTTCTAAATTGCGATTGTCCCGATGATCGAAAAGTGCGATATGCTACTGGTCGTTTATATGGAATAGCACTTACTTGGTGGAATACAGAGAAAGCCAAACGAGGCGTCGACGATGCTATGGCTTTAACTTGGAATGAATTGAAGGAAATCATGACCAGACGATTTTGCCCAAGGAGCGAAATCAAGAAATTAGAAGATGAATTTTATTCGCTGAAGCAAAAGGAAGGAGACCACACCACATACAACAAAAGATTCCTCGAGTTACATCAAATGGTTCCCAACATGTTCACTCCCCTCTACCGTTTGGTCGAGCACTACATTCGTGGTCTTCCGTCAAAGATTCAAGACTCGGTAATAAGTACCTCGCCTGCAACTTTGGAAGCAGCAATGGAGCTAGCAACAGCACTCACCGAGAACCGAATCCGGAACAAAGACTTCAAGGAGGAGAAGAAGAAGGATAAAGAATCGACTGAAACCTCCGACTCCACCCAAGATGAATCCCCTCCTCAACCCAATCCTAAGAGAAAAGGAGACGGGCAACTTTTCGCTGCTATCCAACGAAATCAACCAATTTCACACGCCATACCCATCCAAGCTATCCCAATCACTCAAGTGGCACCCAACTCAACTTACCCAAATAAGACCATATCTTGGACCTCACCCTCGATGCAACAACTGTTTTTACCACCATCCCCTTACCTTACCTTGTCGACTATGTGCAACCTGTGGACGCTATGGTCATTTGAGCAAGGTTTGCCGCACCTTTCAAAACCAAATCTCTTCCCCTACTCAAACCATGAACCAAACCTATCAACAACCCCAATACCCCATGTTCCCATATGTTCGAGCTTGTTTCAATTGTGGCGACCCTACCCACTTTCGAAACACATGCCCTCAATTGGTTAACGTCATCAACACTCAAGCTCAATCGAACCCAGTTAACCAAGTAAACCAAGAAAACCCAGCCGCTAGGCCACCAGCAAGAGGAAGAGTCTTCAACATCAACGCCAATCCTGTCGAAGATAATGACGGCCCAAACGAAGATACCCAACTAGTCCTCTTCACCGAAGATCCAGATTCAACTCCTATCGTTTAGTTTTATGTTTTTCTTTATCACATAGAACCAAACATAACTTAAGGATAAAGCCAATGAAACTGTGACAAGAATATGGTGGATACGCCGCTGGTACTTCCTGTATATAAGTATTCTTGTCAAAGGATCAGAAGCATTATCTGGCGGTTATGAGAGGTTCCATGTGTAGACTGTATGAGTAATTATTGTTTATTATTTTCAGTACATGTAATTTCATAGGCCGCCGCTCCCCATTACATTATGAGCGTTGAGCATGTTCCCCATTTCATTATGAGGTTGAACCTGGCGTGCCCACATTTTTCATTTTCAGTATATGCAATACGATCGGCTCCGTTTGATTGAGCCTTGATCGCACAGACATTTTCATTTTCAGTACATGCAATACGATCGGCTCCGTTTGATTGAGCCTTGATCGCACAGACATTTTCATTATCAGTATTTTGTGGTTGTTGTGTTTGTAGTAGAGTCACATAGAACTAATCATAACTAGTGGATAAAGTCAATGAAAATTTGACAAGAATATGGTGGATACGCCACTGGTACTTCCTATATATAAGTATTCTTGTCAAATGATCGGAGGCATTATCAGGCGGTTATGAGAGGTTCCATGAATAGGCTGTTTGTAGATTAAGTTTATTATTTTCAGTACATGCAATACGATCGGCTCCGTTTGATTGAGCCTTGATCGCACAGACAATTTCATTTTCAGTACATGCAATACGATCGGCTCCGTTTGATTGAGCCTTGATCGCACAGACATTTTTCATTTTCAGTATTTATGAGTTTGTTGTATTGGTTGTAGAGTCACATAGGACTAATCATAATTCACTGATAAAACCAATGAAAATTTGACGAGAATATGGTGGATACGCCGCTGGTACTTCCTATATATAAGTATTCTTGTCAAAGGATCAGAGTCATTGTCAAACGATTATGAGAAGTTCTATGTAGGATTTAGTAGTTTCTTGGTAACTAATCATAACTTGTGGATAAAACCAATGAAAATTTGGCAAGAATATGGTGGATACGCCGCTGGTACTTCCTATATATAAGTATTCTTGCCAAAGGATCAGAGGCATTATCAGACGGTTATGAGAAGTTCCATGTAGGATTTAGTATTGCCTTGGTTGAAATTTGTGTTACATTTATATCATCTTGCTATTTAAAGAGATTGGATTGTGTTCCATTTCTACATAAACTAACCTCTCCATCATAACAAACGAGAGAGGAACTGCCACCATTCAAACATATATGCTATCAGAATGTGGATTCAAATATTAGCTGTTGTGTTTATTTATGTTCTATAGTCATAAAACCAATCATAACTTACTGATATTAGCTGTTGTGTTTATTTATGTTCAAAATTAGCTGTTGTGTTTATTTATGTTCCATGTAGGTTGTAGTATTAGAAGTTTTGCCTTAGGATATAACCATATCCTTCCAAACATATCCAAACTCTTATGCATGATATCATATTTAGCAAATCAATTCTACTTATCAATACTTTTACATTAGGCAACAAAAAGCGATTCCTGTAATAGGGTACTTAACCCTTACAAGGAACGTTACCGCCTCAAATAAAAAAAACTTAAACCCTTACTTTTTCTAAGCAAGTAACTGTCAAACTAAACACCATCATTCTTTTAGTCAAATATATCACTATTTAAATTTCGGAACGAAATTTTAAAAAGCAGGGGATACTGTAACATCCGTCAAAAACGGATTTTACCAAACCCGCTTCGTTTATTAACCGAACAATCAGTTAAAAATTTCGTTGCGAATTTAATGCCCAAAATAATTTTAAACGATGCATAATCAATTATTATATTGGAATAGATAATTTGTTTTGGAAAAACTGTTAAAAATAAGAAAATAAAAATGTTTTGGCACTGCCGGGTTTCGAACCCGGGACAGTAACCGGTTCATCACAGACTTAACACTCAACACTTAAACCACTGCGCCACTGATGTTTCTTGTTAAATGTTAGAATCATTTAATTCATAACATGACTTTCCGAATTCAAAACCGGCGCCCAAATGCAGTCGTCGGAAATCCCGGCGATCTCGCCAAGAATTAACGATTCCTTCAGTTTTAACGTAAGCTTTAAACACACATCGGTTATAACCGACGCCTGAGTCCGCGACACCAACTATAACCGCCGGAAAACGTAATGACTTTGAATCAAGTCGGAAATTGGACCAAGTTCATCGATAACCTGCCTTATAAATACCCCCTCGAACCTCTGCAAACTTTTTCGCTCAAAACCGCACCCTTTCTCGGCGAAAACTCACTCGCCGGAAAACTTCTGTATCTCGCCGGAAAACCGAACCCTCCACTTATAAGCCTTACTAAACCCCCTAAGCTTATACCGAAGTCACCCACATCCTTTTCAAGCTTTCTGAAGACTCGCTGCTGCAAGACACACGACGCCGGAACCTGATACTGTCGCCGGAGTTCTGCCGGAGAAACAGAGGAATCCAGTCGGTATACCTCACGCTTAAATCGTCCTTTCTTTTTATTTAATCTCACCTGTAATTAACTAAAAAACGCTAAAGAAACCGATTAAAACATTGAACCAGTCGGACTTCCGATTCTGGTTAAAACTGACGAAGAAGACGAAGTTCGGTAACATATAAGTATAATTAAAATCAAGTTATTACTCGGGTTAGACACACAGTCCAGCGGTGGACTGTGTGCACAATAAACACACTAACGTCTCGAGTTCGAATCTTGTCCCACACACGCTGCCTTAATAAAAATGTCTTTTTTGTTAACTGAACCGGATTCATTTCATATATATGTTAAGTTTATTAATAACCGGAATAATAACCAAGTTAGACACACAGTCCAGTGGTGGACTGTGTGTATGTTTAATCACAGGACACGAGTTCGAGTCCGGTCTTCTGCACCGATTCGGACAATTATTTACCTTTTTAAATAAGTCAGAAATGAAAATACTTAGTTTGTATTTAAGTATAATAAAAATCGGTTTATATAACATGTTAAACACACAGTCCAGCGGTGGACTGTGTGTTAACGCAACCCACAGGTACCGGGTTCGAGACCTGTGGAGCGCACCGGTCCGATTCAGTTAAATCGTTTTTAAAATAAATGATTTTCGGTTTAATCTAATTAGTATATAAATATAATTAAAAACAGAAATATTTCGGGTTAGACACGTAGCTCAGTTGGTAGAGCTGCGTGCACGCGTACGGGAGGTCTCGGGTTCGAGCCTCACTCAGCGCACATATACACGCATACGAACCGGTCAACGGTCAAGGTCAACGGTCAACGGTCAAAAAAGTCAAATTTTTTTATTATTTTTATTTATTTATTTTAATTAAAAATCAATTAAAAATACTTAAAAATAACATTTTTAAGGTTAGAAAATAGCCTTAAACTCACAAAAATACACCCAACAATCCTACTAAAATGGATAAATAAAACCCGTTTACTTACCGAACCATAATGCTATTTATCTAGGTTAATTTCACTCGTGGTTTAAAACCACTTCGCGTGCATTCAACATCATCAACCGAACGCACCCACTGTGAGTGAATCTTACAACTCCCCCCTTTTTAATTACACGTTTTGGGGTGTGTCATGTGTCACAAAATAATTAACTCGTTTATTTAAACTTGTGCCATACCATATCGTGATCTAAACTTAGATTGTTTATATTGTTGTGATTACTTATTTCATTTTGTCAAATTATATGAAATTCATTCATTAAGCCCATCAGTTCCTCGTGGGAGACGAGTTGAACAACGCGTGCCTCAAAACCAATCCATTATTGTTCATGTGTGTATCATTGAGTTTATATTGTTTGTAGTTATGTCTTTCATGTTATCATGTTTATGCAATTCATTCATTAGGCCCATCAGTTCCTCGTGAGAGACGAGTAGAGCAACGCTGCCTCTAAACGTTCCATTATTGTTCATGTGTGCTTTATTTAATATCTAATGATTGTTGAATAAGTTTACATCTATTTTTACTCATGTGTGGTTGTGCACTCATTTCATAATCAATTAAATAAACTTGTTCAAATGTTTTCCATAGGATTCACTCTCCAACTTTTTGTTGATCCAAAAACCTTTTTACACATGATACAGGTGAACAGGATGAAGCAAGGAAAACATAGGAAATGCCTTAGAAGAAAACAAAGAAGCTTAGACTGATGCTTAGGTCATTGATGTAATTATGATTGTAAATTTCCATTAAATTGTATTAATGAATATGAAACGTATAATAAATGTCATGAGCTTTGATGATAACCCAATCATGCCCCGATCACCTTTTCCGCTGCGGGTCGGGGTGTGACAGCAACGTCTTCGGAGCATGTCGCTAACAAGACATACACTTGCGCAGAATCTCTACTGCATCAACATACATTCCAGGCCAGTAATAGCCTGTACTCATGATCTTGGCCACCACCATGCACGGTCCAGAATGGATACGACACAATCCCTCATGTTTTTCTCATACTAAATATTGTGCATCGTGTTTGCTCACACAGCGAAGCAAAGGTCCTGAATACGACTTCCGATATAAGATACCATCTGCCATTTCATAATTGATGGCCTTGCACTGTATTTTTCTTGCTTGAGCTTTATTTGCTGGGAGTGTCCCATGTAGTAGGTACATGATAATTGGAGACATCCAAGATGGATCTCCGACTTCAACCATGCTTACCTGTTTGAGTGGAACAGATGGATTGCTTAACACTTTGATGCGAACCTCTCTTGCCAAATGTTGAAAACTTGTCGAAGCTAATTTGCTCAAAGCATCAGCATGTTTATTTTTGCTCTTGTTTACGTGAACGACTTTGAACTGCTTAAACCGAATGATGAGAGCCTTCGCTTGTTCTAGGTAGAGAGCCATAACATCACCCTTTGCATCGTAAGAACCAGCAATTTGCTCGGCAACTAGCTTGGAGTCAACGTGAGTAGTTAAGTTAGATGCACCCATCTTAATAGCCAGGCGCAGGCCTGCTAAGGAAGCTTCATATTCTGCCTCATTATTCGTACTCTTAAACTCAAGCCGAATTGCATAAGTAAACTCTTCGCCGTCTGGACTTATCAAGCGTAACCCAGCTCCTGCCCCATCGTTGTTTGATGCGCCGTCAGTATAAGATCCATGCTCTGTCATCAACGATGGCCACTGGATTTTGAATCGCTTCGCATTCTTCAATTTTATCTGCTGGAATTTCAGCGACGAAATCAGCTAACACTTGACCCTTGATGGCTGATCGTGGCTTGTAACAAATGTTGTATGCTCCCAATTCGATTGCCCACTTCGCGAGGCGTCCCGAGACATCTGGTTTAGATAAGACTTGACCAATATGATAATAAGTCAGGACCGTAATGACATGTCCTGGAAAATATCGTTTCAGCCTGCGCGAAGCATGAACAAGAGCTAACACTAATTTCTCCATTGTAGAATAACGTGTCTCTGGATCATTCAGCATTTTGCTAGAGTAATATATTGGAGATTGAACACCTTCACGATCTACCATTAATACTGCCCCAACTGCCATTGGAGATGCTGAAAGATAAAAAATCATCGGTTCTTTGCTGCGCGAAGCAGTGAGTGTGGGTAACTGAACAAGACAATCATTCATTTCTTGGAAAGCTTTCTCCGCTTCGGGAGTCCATAAAAACGTTTTACTTTTGACACATTTGCGCAAGGTTCGGATAAATGGAAATGACTTTGTAGCATGATTAGCCAAAAAACGGTTAAGCGCAGCTAATCTCCCAGCTAATCGTTGCATTTCTTTAATGGTGATAGGATACGACATCTTTTGGATGGCCTCCACCTTTTCTGGATTAACTTTGAATCCGTCTTTTGTAACCACAAAACCAAGGAACTTTCCTTCTTCCATTCCAAAAGAGCACTTTCCTGGGTTTAACTTTAAATTGACCTTGCGCAAGGAATCGAAGGTTTTCTGGATATTCTCTAGCATCATATCCTCTGTATTACTCATGATGACCAGATCATCGATGTATACCTCTACTGTCTTGCCGATGTCATCGCCAAAGACGGTGTCCATTAATCTTTGATAAGTAGCTCCCGCATTGCGAAGGCCAAAGGGCATTTTTGTGTAACAAAAAATACCTTTCTCCATGCGAAAAGTTGTCTTGTCCTCATCCTCTTTTTTCATCAGCACTTGATGATATCCTTTGTAAACATTTGTGTGCTCGAGTACATGATAAAAGCATCAACTTCTTTGAATGAGTTTCACCATAGACATGGAGTTGATCACCGTTCGAGAGAGGGAAGCGAATCATTTTATCGAAGCAAACTACTTCGGCATGATTTTCACGAAGAAAATCCATACCTACTATGATATCGAAGCTACCTAACTGCATAGGTATGAGATTGATCGAGAAGATGTGGTTGTTGAGATCGAGAGAACAACCACGTAGGACGGAGTTAACGGTAACGGTTCTTTCGGTGGCGACTTCCACATCGAAAGTCTTTGGGAGTTTAGCGCATTTACAATGTAAAACCTTTTGGAATTCTAACGATACAAAACAATTATCGGCACCAGTATCAAATAAACATGAAGCATAAATACCATTGACAAGGAACGTACCGTTGACAACATTGTTGTCGTTCTGAGCCTGGCGATGGTTGAGGTTAAAGGCACGTCCACGTGCAGCCTGTTGTTGCTGCTAAGGTTGTGGTGGTTGTGGTTGCTGCTGCTGCCCCAGCTTCACAGGTTTGTTTGGGCAAACATTGCTTAAATGATTCGGATCACCGCACGTGTAACAAGCACGTGCCCTTGGAGCTTGCTGCTGATTGGCCTGAGGGGGAGCTGGTAAAGCTGGTGCTGTTGGAGCTGGATGAGCTGACTGACGAGGGCCTGAACAGCAACTGACAGTAAAGTGGCTGTAGATATTGCAGTTGGTGCAGAAGCGACAGTTGCCTCCAACTGCATGATGATAGGTGCATTTTGAGCACAAAGGATGCGGGCCAGTATACGCACGTTTGCCGGCGGTGCATTTGGTGCTGCAGACTAGAGTGGCTGAGGGTTTTGCGGAGCAGTAAGAGAAAAGTTCTTGCTCGGATTTTCCCTTTTGCGACCACGGCGACTGTTCTTTTACTCTCGAGGCTGATCGGTAGGAGCTGCTGGTTTGGTGATGGCCTGATTTACGACCTTGTTGTTCTTAAAGTAACCAAACTGAACCCGTTTGTCATTGATCTCTGCGGCTAGCTGGTAGGTCTCGTCGATGGTAGCAGGGCGTGCTGCTTGAACAAAGTCAGCGACGTAATCGGGCAGAGCATTGAGGTACTTCTTGATTTCTTTCTCGGTCGTATCCACTTGACCGGGACAAATAATGCTCAACTGTTTGAATCGAGCCGTTAAACCAGCATTGTTGGGTCCGTCTTGCTTGATTCCCCAAAATTCGTTTTCCAACTTCTGGATCTCATGAGGTGGACAAAATTCTTTGATCATTAATTCCTTAAGTTCTTCCCATGCGAGTCCGTAGGCCTCATCATTTCCCTCCTGTTACGCTCCGCAGTCCACCAGTCGAGAGCCCTGGACTGGAAGACGCCGGTGGCGTTGATAGTACGAAGGGGTTCGGGACACCCACTCTGACGGAATGTGACCTCGATAGCATCGAACCAGAGTACATGGCGCTTGGACCTTCGGTGCCTGAGAAGGTGAGGGGTCCACAAGCCTTGAACTGTTTAAAACTGAAGGATGTCTTGGGCGTGTCAGCTTTGGAATCGACCGATGAGTTGCTACTAGCGGCATGGATCTCGCTGATGATCTGCGGGATCACCTTAGCCATTTCCTTGGCTACAAGAGAGGCGATGCGTTTGTCAGCTTGGTTGCGCTGATGGTTCCTTCGATTGAAGGATTCGATTGGATGAGATTCGATTATAATAGGTTTATGTTTAAAGTATTTATTATTATTATTCATACAAGGCACAAAGTCACACAAGTACATAGGCAAGTAAACACGTAAGCAGGCAAACACGTAGGCACATAGCACGTAGGCACGTAAGCACGTAGTCACATAATTCAAGTAAGCACATACTTTGCACGTATTTACCTTCTTATAAGTAAAGTGTAGCGCGTTCGAGATGCGAGATATAAGCGAGTTATAAGCTATATGTAAGCGAGTAATACCGCGCATGAGGCACGCATGTCCTCATAGGCGTAAGTGAGTTGAGCGATTAGTTTAGTTGGTGCATTAATTAGCGTTTTAGATTGCGAGAGTTGTGCGAGTAGTGCATATTTCAATAAGCGAAGAGCGATAAAGCGAGAAATCGATAATATGAGAAATCAATAAAGCGAGAAATCAAATAAAGCGAAAATTCTCAAAATTTAAACACATAAATAATAATAAACTCGGTGATGCGTAAAATCGATGATAATAGGCTTAAATCAATTGGGAGTGTCCTGGGTTTGAGACGTTAACTACCCGAAGTGGTTCGAAGATTCGCTGAGTTCGAACACACGATTTGGCCTAATAGACAAATGCTCTCGCCGTACAACGGTTAACGACATTCATCCTTCTAGTTACGTCGTGTTCCGAGTCATCGAAATGATCGAGACTTTGGTGAGATTGAAAATCGAAGAGCGGAACTAGTTATTAAGATGCGGGTTTCACCCCTAACTTAACAACTTCCTTCCTGGTTTGGATTGAAATGGAGATTTCTGTCGAGGTTTAGATATCAATGCTAACTCAACGAAGGTATCTCGTGCAATAGAGAATGCGCAGAGTGAATGATCTTATCGAGAGTTCTCGGTTTTCACACCTAATCTCGATTTGATCACTCGTTTTGTGTGATACGTGCGTTTCCAAGCGTGTATATTGTATTAGCCTTATGAAAGGCACATTTAAGCATTATGGCAAGTAGTTTAAGCATTTAAGTCAAATATTGGTCAAATTGGGTACTTAGACTGTAGACTAGGTCGAACATCGCAATTCTATCTAATTCCCTACAGTTATGGCTCTGATACCAATCTGTCACACCCCAACCGATGGCGGAAACATCGGAATAGTGGCACTAGGCGACCAGATTGTCTCAAGAGAATTCCATAACAATTATCTAGCAACATTACTTAACGTTTAACATCCCATACTATCAAACATAACATTTCCAAACAATTATTATAGAAATTTGTTTTCTCATAAGCGTTAATCAGGTTCGATATCCCCTAGATTTAATACATGAGTTTCCAAATCAAAACAAACTAGAACAACTAAACTAAGCAAAATCCAATGCATCCAATGCTAATCCTCAACCTGCCACATATGTTAAAATAAAACGTCAATAAAATTAAGTAAAGGTGAGCATACAGGTTTTGCGTACATAATAGATATAAAAGCGTTTAGCATACACCGCATGACATACGAGATAGTTGTGAATGATGTAACTACTTAGATTCATGCAAACCAACAAACCGCGATTGATCGAGGCATGCGAACAAGCGTCCACATCCTAAAAGAGAAAATAAATGAGAATCATAAAATGCGAGTCTTAACGACCCCGGGCCTCCGGGTGGCGGGTCAACCTCTAGTATACTACACGTTAAGGGTAGCGTACAAGCAATCAAGCAATACATACCATTCAGCAGATTTCACGTATAGCCATACAAACAGCGGGTGCGAATAAGCGTTTTGAGAGTTGTGTGATGTGTTTTGATATAAGAACATATGTGACACACAAAAGTGCGTTTAAGCATAAAAGGGGTTCAAGTATACTCACAGTGGGTGCATTTTAGGAGAGATGAGGGATCTGAGAAGAGTTGCGGAGTGTTCCGGGTCAGCCTGTAAGCGAACAGAAGTGCATCAGTCTTCCGATTTGCTGAAACAGTTAACAGTTGAGAGTGCAGTAGACAAGTTCGGGTGAACTTGTACTTGAAAGTACAAGTTCGGGCGAACTTGTGCTCCTGAACTTACTGATTGAACAAGTTCGGGCGAACTTGTCTGGTTTCCTAGGAAACAGGCAAGTTCGAGCGAACTTGTCCCTTTGTTGAGGGAGGGTACAAGTTCGGGCGAACTTGTCTGATTTCCTTGGAAATCATGACAAGTTCGGGCGAACTTGTGGTGTTGTTGAAGGATAGTACAAGTTCGAGCGAACTTGTCTAATTCTCTTTATAATTGGACAGAGTTCGGGCGAACTTGTGCTATATTTGTAGTTTTGTCAAGTTCGGGCGAACTTGATCACCACTTTGGTGACAAGTTCGAGCGAACTTGATGTAATCCGAGCGAACTTGATCGTTTAGCATCCAAATCTTGCGTTTTTTGCGCCGTTTGCTGAGGAAATCGAGTGTTCATCCCTCCAACCTTAAGCCACTGAGTAAAACTTAGGCTGGATAGGTCTTTTGGAACGAGTTTAGCCATTTTACAGAAGCTCGGGCAAATCCGGGCGAACCTGTGGTTCGTACGGGTTAGTCCAGCTCGTGTAAAGTGATGATTTCGTCCTTGTGCTTCCAGATCTGAGATCTTGCTTTGACAACGCCTCGTTCCACTCAAAAGTGAACGAAACATACGTCATTAGTCCGAAATTGTGTAAAAAATCAAGGTTTTAAAGGTTTTACTCAGATCTAAACATAGATCTGAGTGAAAAACAGAAGTTTTTATGGAAAAAGATGAAGTTTTCATAAAATAGAAGAGATTTGATGAAAACGAAGGCTGAGCTTTGTGCAAAATCGTTGTAAAGCGTTGTTGAACATCATTGTAGTTGAAAATGGGTTGAATCTTACTTAGAAAACATAGGGTTTCGGGTTTGGGGAGCTCCGGGCGAACTTGCAGCAAGTTCAAATGAGAGAATGGAGATGAGTATTTATAGGTGGAGTGAAGATGGGGTGAGCAGACATCAAGTTCGGGCGAACTTGGTACAAGTTCGGGCGAACTTTTTATATATAAGTTCGGCCAAACTTGACCCAAAGGTCAAGTTTTGTTTGATTATTTCGCGTTACGAGTTCGTTTGGCGATTCGATTCGTATTAGGTAGTTGTATTAAACATTATAATTGATATAATAGTGCGATTTTAGGGTGCGAGAGCGTTGCGATAGAGATTGTAATCATAATCATAAACACACATAACACATAAATAACATAAAACCACATAGTTAACTGCGATTGGCGATGCGATGAGATAAGTGATGCGATGGCACAAGTGTTTATTAAACAATAACACACTCGGCTCGTATAATAGCATAATTGCTTGTGATTGCGATGTATTAGCGATGCGATTAATAAGCGTTTAGATGTGACATATCTGTAACAAACATAATTTAATTTACACAAACATTTTCATAACCGAATATCGAAGTACAATTCGATAGATACAACGGAAATAAAAGAAAAAGATAACAACAAAAAATTGGAGTTGTTACAAAGAGAGTCTTTGAGCTAATCTGCAAAAGAAAACACCGGGTCATGGAGGACCCCGGAGTGGAGTCCATGACCAAGCTCCGACGTGAGAATAAGAAAATTCACTGTTTATTAAAGATGAAAAACTTTTTTTTCAAAAAAAGAGTGCTGCACTTAATTATTATATTAATTATTATATGTATATGTTACACATGCAATTTAGTCTTAGGGTTTAACTTTTGGGTTTAATTTATCTTTCAGTGTTACGTTTTTGGGGGGTTTAAGTCCCAAGTTAGGTGTTTAGGTTTTGGGGGTGGAGTGGGGGAGGGGTTAGGTTTTTTTGGGAGGAGGGGTTTAGGTTTTTGAGGGGTGGCGGTGTGAGAGTGGGTTAGGAGGTTTAGGTTTTATCGTATTAATGCACATGTGTAGTTTATTATTATTATTATTATTATTATTATTATCAAACGATGGTTTGCGCTAGGATACTTTTTGATGTTAACATATTGACCACTGAAAGTTTTGCTTCTTGCTCATCGACTGTTAACGTTTTGGTTTCTTTCTTGAAGGCCCTTTTAAGACCCTTTTGTCCACATTCACCTGCTGTTAGAGAGAGAAAATAAAGGGAGGGATCTGAAACAAATTTGCAAACACCAACATCGCCCCAAGCTGGTTTAACTTTTAAGGGTTTCCGCAAGACAGAGGAAAGGGATGTAGAAAACAGGGGGCTGGTGATCCGAAACCACAACGCCGATAGATCCGAAATATATCTGCAAAATTGGTGTAGCCGTAGAGGTGATGACGTTGTGGTGCCGCTAGCTAGGTGGTTGTACTGCCGTGGCGAGAAAGGCTTAACAGGTGGTGGGTTGCGACGGTTGCGATGTTTGTTGACAAAGAGATAAAAGGTAGGAAAACGTTCGTCAGAAACGAGAGTTGAGGCGGTTGTATAGTGACGGTGGAACTGTGATGGTCATGGTGGTGGTGGGGTTGTGTAGAGATGAGAGAGAAAGAGGGGATATAAGAAAGAGAGATGGGAGATGTGCCGTTCCACAACGAGAATGGATATGGATGCAAATATTAGAATAGAAAAAAAGTATGAATTTAATTGTATTTTCTTTTTATTTTAACTAAAGGACTCCTTTTGTATGAGGCTCTAGGATATTGTGGGAACGGGGTTTGGGGCGTTGGTTGACACGTAGAAAAGAAGGGGCATCATTCATGAAGCAGCCCAGCGATTGGTATGGTGGGGTGGAGGTTTGGGGCGTTTGCTAGGTCACGTGGATATTTTTTTTAATACACACAATATTAATTAAGAAAACCTAAAAATATTATTAAACATTCCTAAAACATTACAAAAAAAACATATTTATTAAACATATAAAAAAAAACCCTAAAGCGTTAAGTAGATCTCGAAGAGGGCGAGCTTGTCGTACACCCTCCTCTCCTTGGACCGGTACTCGATGTTGGCCACCTCGACCCAGTCGTCGTGGCTTATGTTCCCTCCTGGGACGCTTTGGTAGTAGGCCTTGAACCGCTCGAGTTTCGGTCGTAGGTCGCGCCACTTGTGTTGGCAAGCATTTAGGTTGTGCCGATCGTTCCCGACGTTATGCCGAAAGCTTGCGAAAGCCTTTGGGCAGAAACGGGTTTCGCCAGCTTGGCGAGCCTTCATCGCGTCGACGACGCACGAGACAAGTGCAAGCTCTTCTTCGTTTGTCCACGAGGCCATGATCAACGTTTGGAAAGTGTCGGTTTCGGGTGGCGGTAGTGGATAGCGAAGGTGAACTGCGGTGGTGGGCTGTTTGGGTTAGCGGGGGGGTTATTTATAACCGCTCGGGTTAGCCGTTTGGCCAAGCCAAACGGTTTGTTTTTAAATTTTAAAATGGCTAGGTTGACCCGTCAATCACCATCCGCCACCTCACCCACCTAGCCCCGCCCAACGCCAGGTGCCAGGGTACCGCCCAACGGGCCATTCCATAAGCCAAGCCCCTCCGGAGTGGTGACTTGGGCATTGCCCGTCAACCCGCGCTCAAACCCCCGCCCCATAACCCACAGTCTGACGTCTACAGATAAATTGAAAATCAACATTTACATTGTGATTCAAAACTTCAAATTGTTTTTCACCATAAATAATTTTATCTTAAAAAAGTATATTAAAAATTGAGTTACAAGTTTAATTAATTAGCTAATTAATGACAATTATAGATTTACGTCCTTTTTCATAATATTAAATACACACATTAAATGAAGTAAGTGAATAATTTCTATTAGTTTAAAAGTTATTCCTTTTAGTCTTACAAAATTTTTCTTCTCATTTAAAAGTTTAAAATTTTATATATATATATATATAGAAAGAGAGGGGGGTAGATTTTGTAATAATAAAACAAAAATTTTAATTTTTTAATAAATAAATATAGCATATGCATATGTTAACATACTTATTTTACAAAAGTTTAAAAGTATGTAAATATTTATTAATTTATTAATATAAGTTTAATAGTTATGCCCAAAATGTTTAAGATTAATTTAAAATAAAAATACTAAACTTTATTGTTTTCTGATATATCATTTCTCGGCTAGCTAAATGGCTGGAGAAATTACTCTAAAGACTCAAAAGCAGTTAAAAAAGGGATTAGACTGTGTTGTTGGGACCTCCAAAGTTAAACCATCCATAGACGTATGGATGGTAATGGGATGGTAATGGACTGGTAACCTCAAGCACATGCCCGATTTTATAACGGTGATGTATCCTGTCACATTGCGGCGGGCGAAGTGTGCTTAATCGGTTAGTTTCTACATATTAACAATGTATTATCTCTCTTTTGGCCAACGTATCCCTTTTTTGTTTGTGTCAAACTGAGTCAACCCGTTAACCTTTCTTTTGTCTCGACCGAGTTAACCAACAAAACGAAAATATAGTATAAAATACGTAGAAACTAATTGATTAAGCACACATCGCCTGCCGCAACGCAGCGGGATACATCCTAGTTTATTATTATTATTATTATTATTATTATTATTATTATTATTATTATTATTATTATTATTATTATTATTATTATTATCATTATTATTATAATTATTATATATTATTATTATTCATTATTATTATTATTATTATTAATTTTTTTATAAATTAAAAATAGCAAATTTTAAGAAAAGAAGTTGAAATGGTGTTTTTTAGGCTTTTTTAAATAGTTTTTGGTTTTCTCATTTTAACTAGTTTTCTCATATATATATATATATATATATATATATATATATATATATATAGAGAGAGAGAGAGAGAGAGAGAGAGAGATGATTTAATTAAAAACACATAGTTAATGACAAAACTCGAAAACTCCTCCTTAATGAAAGGAATGAGGCTTTTAATGAAGGAGGAACAAAATTGAAAAAAGAAATATACAAATTTTCAAACACTTATATCTTCATGCGTTATCATTTAAAAAAAATACCATAAAGTCACAAATTTTCTTATCTTTCATTCGAGCATATTTTTTCTAACACAAACAAAAGATTTAGCGTGGCATTCTTTCGTAGTGTTAGCCGGTTTAGGTTTTTCGTAGTGTTGCACATGTGTAATACTAATTATTTTTATACTTAAAAAAATCTATTTGTATTTTAAAAATGTTAGATCTACAACAAAAAAAATGTTAAATTTTTTAGTGTGTTATCTAAGTTTTTTGGGAGTTTTCGAGTTCTAACAATAAAAGGAGTTTTCGCTTGAAGCCCATATATATGATCCAAACACCCACAAAATGAATGATCTTCACTAACCGGGAGATAAGTTAGATAAATCTGTGAAGGTGGATAACCTCAGTAATTAGTCGGTAAGGGTCAGTAATACTCATTTATTCTAGTAATGAAATGATTATGCATTACTGAAAACACACCAATCTAATCGAGTGACTATATAATGCTCAACAGGATGAACGGGCCTCTGCTCTTCACGAGTTATTTGAATGCGTTGATCTACGAAAACTAATAACATGAGTTTTTTACAAAAAAGGAGAGGTTGAGGGTTCTTCTCGTAACCACCCTCCGTCATGAGAATAATTATATGCTCTTGAGAGAGTAAAAAATAAGTGAGAGTGATGGTAAAGAGAGTGGAAGTTTTCACCTTATCCAAATTATAAGTGAGAGTGATAGTGGAGCGAGTGGAAGTTTTCACCTTGATGAAGTGTAGTATTTAGCCGGAGTGGATGGAGATGAATGGGTGAAACATCGCTATCAGAATATCCATTTGGTCTCCCCCCTCCCTTTCTGATCCTTAGTGGTTGCATAGGAGTGTGCACGTCTGCCACCTGTTATTGGCCACATATTGTTTTTAGTATGTCCTTGCGGTCTCATCTATGTCAACCGCTATTAGACATCAGAAGGAATGTGAATCCGTGGACGGTGATTGGCTGGAAGTCGCTATCCTGTGATGATACGATAGTGGAGGTTTGTGGTACAGTGGTTCGCTAGACATAATTGTTTATACGTCCCTTTTAAAACATCCCTCCTATCTCCTTAATGTCGGCGCATCCGACACAGCCGATGGACCCCCCAGATCACTTGTCATGGCCGGATGTCCTGGTTGTAGGTCTGATATAAGCTTTGTCGAACCCATAAGAGGTCTGGGACCATATCTCTTCAATCACCTAAAGTTATAATAAGAAAAAGAGTTGGATAAAGTCATCCAACACATAAACATAAATATACAAGTTTGTGAAGATGGAGATGCCTGCTTTTGGAATGACTATTTATGATCCTTTTTCTTTGGTATAAGTCTATGTGTTAATTGGTGTGTTCAAGGTATCATATTCGTGATGTATATTTTACACAAAGTTGATATTGTTAGGTAAAAAGGATATTCCCTATTACAAAAGTAAACATGTGCCACATGTAAAGCAATTAATTCAACGAATAAATATAAGATTTAATAAAATTACAAAGGATTGTCTATATATTTTCTAGAGTTTTTTTTTCTAAAGGGGTGTTGGTGGAAAAAATTATTTATCAAAATGGATGATTTGAAAAATAATTGTCAAAATAGGTGTTTTTCTATATTTTTAACTAATGAGTTATGATTCTTCTATTTTAATCAACGTATCACATATATATATATTCTTTTCTTCGATCTAACTCATTATAAAGTATTTTTAACTACCTTATTCATTATTATATGTTTTTTTTCTTTTTTTATAATGAAACCCATGTTAAACTAATTGACATTGTTAAATTCATTTTATTTTTAAATGCTAATACCTCTCATCTACTGTTTTAATTTAATTTTTCTAGGGTAATCTTTCATTTACTATTGTTCGTGTAATTGATTACCAATTCAAATGAAAACAATATAGTGTTACCTAAAGTTACATAAATTTTATTAACAATCAGTGGGCAAAATATTTACGTAGATTGATTGGTTCGTAATTTCATTGGCCAACTTGAGGCTTATTATTATTTTTCATTATCAACTTATTTTTTAATAGTCACGAACAACATTTATTTCATTCAGTTTACAACATGAACACAATGTCTCGTTTACGAAAAAGAAAACCATGTTTGTGTTCGATTGTTTGTTTGATTAAAGTTAAATAAATGAACATGAACGTGCTACTTAGTGATCGTTTACATCTTTAAAATTATAGGAGTAAACGTTATATTAGAATGATTTAGCTTACATAAACGTAAAAGAAAATAAAAGAGAGACGTTAAGAAAAAAGAATTATATTTTGGTTAGCTAAAAAGTAAATAAAATATAAAGAGTAATTGTTTGGAGAAAAAAATTAAACATATTAGGTTAATTAAAAAAAGAAAGAAAATAATATAATAGATTAGTTAATAATAAAGAAATAAGAAATAACACTCGTTTTACTAATTTTTTTTAAAATCACCCATTTTGGTAAATATTTTTTCAACCCTCACCAATTTGGGAAAAAAGTTATTGCAAAACACCTATTTTGATAATTATTTTTCAAATCACCTATTTTGGTAAATAACTTTTCCACCAACACCCTTTTAGAAAAAAACTCAAGAAAACTATAATATAATAGAACGTTTAATAGAAATTCATTTAGACGTCCACGAGGTTGAAAAAATGCCAGGAAGCATTTATATTGTATGCATCTAGATTAAAATAATTCATGGCATGAATATGCCAATGTATTCTACCATATATGAGATGATAGTACACCTCACACGACACAGATATTAACTTACAGAGATATATATCCTTATTGGACTACATTGGTCTAAAGTATTACTTCCACAAGAAGAAGAGATGAAAAGAAAACAAAAGAGAGCAAGAGACTGCAATAAATGGTGTCGAGAGACCTTTGATACCCACTGTCGACGAGGTAACATTCGTTCTTTTAGGAGTGTGTCGTATTTTAGTTCAAGAGTTCGAATGCAGATTGATTCAATGAATTTGAGTTGGGCAAACTGGTGACCAACAGAGCTAGTATTTTAGACTCCAGTTGATGGTTATCTACACTTCTAAGTTCTAAAGTTCCACCCACCAATTCACATGTAAATCAACCATTTTTGCAGGAACTGGACCCTCATCACATATAATTTTTTTTAAAAGGGTAGTAAGACGCGTAAACCTAGAAAACATACAAAATATACCTAAAACTAAAAAAAATAATAAAAAGAATAAAAAAACTAACCTGAACAACTCGGTCAGAAGCAAGCCCAAGATAATCCAAACACAAAGCAACGCGAAGTGAGCTAGAAGAAAACATGCTCGAATGTTATAGGTAGCACTATTGCAGCTAGCAATGATACACATACATAACACGATCATGAAAGCAAAGCACATAGCTAGCGCACAATACGACCCAGGAAACCAAGCGTACATTAGACAAGTAGATTGAACAAAAACAAAGCAGAAAACTGTATTGAAAAGATCAAAGCGAAACTGGTCAGAACTCTATGCGTACTTTTATTCACTTAGAAACGCACCCTGTGAGTGATATGTTGTTTACCATGTTAGTCAATCTATAGATGCACATGCGGTTCTGCTTTGGGTCAACAAAAAGCAAACCGGTTCTTGGTAAAACTGGTTCGGATAAGAAACCTGTTTAAACCGCTTCTTAGCTTAGTTAGTGATCGTCTTAGATCTGGTTTCTTACCAGTTATGAACGGTTCGGTCCGGGTTAAGCCGATTTAAAACTAGTTTAAACCAGACAAGTGACATACCGATTAATAACCAACGGTTTAGGCTTTTTTATCACAAAAGACATTCTTCTTCAATAATATTCCATGTGCAATATGTATCGCTTGATGAAGCTTTAATATAAACTTTATCACTGTTTAAGCTCATAAACCCACATTATTTGAATATGACCTTATATCCACTACATTAAAGTTCAATAGTTTCTTATACCATATTCAGAGGAATCGACTTACTAAAATAACATATCTCAGTCCACGTGTAGGCAATACAAAAGCATACAATAAAACCAACGAGCCGCACAAGTTGAGAATGCAAGGAAACCATGTAATGCAAGAAATACAAACGCATAATTACAAATTAGTATTATTTTTATTTAAATATATATAAAATCTAAATAAGGAAAACTAAATAGTCAATTTCACTACAATAATAAAATTTAAATAACATTAAAAAAAAGATAAATACGTCAATTATTAGAAGTTTAAACAGCCGCTATATTGAAATGAATGAATGATCGGTCTCTCGTATCATCTTAATATATAGCGTATTAGTATCTTGCATATTAAGTTTCAAAATTTCACTTTATGACCCATATATCGTATGTTCTTAGTATCTTGCATCTTCATATCGTGTCTTAATATCGCGTGAAAATAAAACATTTATCCCAAAGAGTTGTATATAATAATAATAATAATAATAATAATAATAATAATAATAATAATAATAATAATAATAGTAGTAGTAGTAGAAAGCTTGTTTGATTGGGTCATTTGATGGGGTGCAATTACCTAAGGAGGGGCCGTTACTATCTCATCTATTATATACTGACGGTGCTATGCTCATGGGTATGTGATATGATTTCAATTTTATTAATATGAAAAGAATTATCCGTATTTTTTACTTATGTTCCGGGTTGAAGATCGACCTCCATAAGTCCATTTTGTACGGGGTTGGAGTGAATAACGAAGCGGTAAAGTCGAAGGTGGATATGTTGTGTTGTAGATCGGGTGAGATTCCTTTTATACTTGGGTATTAAGGTTGGGGCGAATATGAATCGGATACGCAATTGGAAACCGGTTATCGAAGTGAAAAGCTAACACCTTATCTATTGGTAGGAGAATTATTATTATAAAGTGCTCGAAAGCCTACCAACTTATTATTTCACTTTATTTAAAGCACCGGTTTAGAGATGGAAATGGGTCTACCCATACCCGGTTGTAAAATCGTGTCACATACTCGACCCAATACCCGTCGGGTATTTGCGGGTAATTACCCATCTGGTACCGGGTATACACGCGGGCATCAAGTATAACCATTAGTTTGTAAAAAGATATATGTTAGGATTTTCAAATACATGTTTTACTATTATAGTTACTATATAATTTTATTTACGCAACAACTATTATAAATTTAAAATGTACATTACATACATATAAATTTTATCATAAATTTATAATAACTTTATAATACTTATACACCTATATGTATATAGGGGAATGATCAAATAGGAAGTTTGTTTTAGATAGGAATGATTGGAAGCAATGATAGAGTGACACATGTCAAAGATAAAAAACACTGGAAGGGCATTTTAGTCAAACAACTCTAAGATAAAAAACACAGTTCTATAACAAAAACCCAGTATGTCATTTTCTTTCACGATACATCTCACCCTACCACCACCACCACCACAATCACCACCGTCGTCACTCCATCGCCCACCACCACCAGAATCGTCTCCCCAACCTCACCACTCTGTCAAATTTAACATAATGCTATGGGACACGAGATTTCTGTTAAAAAAGGTACTCTTCTTCTTAAATTTCTTAAACATTTTGTATTCAATGTGAAGATATCTCTGATTCTACTATTTCTCTTGATTTATTCATGCGTATGGGCAACATCATTAGTTCCAATTTCATTGAGAAATCATTAATAAAAAGTTGCACACCAGGTGTTTGACAAAATGTCTCAAAGAAAAATTACAAAACACCTTTCAGTTTAAACTTTTATTTAAAATTGTGTTTTACAAAAAAAATGAAAAAACACACATTTTTGGTGTTTTTTGTCCATTGTGTTTTACAAAATAATAAAAAAACACTTTTTTTTATCCATTGCGTTTTACAAAAGAATGAAAAAACATATTTTTTGATGTTTTTTATCCATTGCGTTTTACAAAATACTGAAAAAACACACTTTTTGTGTGTATTTTGTCCATCGCGTATTACAAAATAATGAAAAAAACACAGTTTTTTGTCTATTGCGTTTTACAAAAGAATGAAAAAACACACTTTTTGGTTGTTTTTTGATCTATTGCGTTTTACAAAATAATGAAAAAACATATTTTTTTATCCATTGCGTTTTACAAAAGAATGAAAAAACACACTTTTTGGGTTTTTTTGTCAATTGCGTTTTACAAATAAAATGAAAAAAACACTGTTTTTTATCCGTTGCGTTTTACAAAAGAATGAAAAACACATTTTTTTGTGTTTTTTTGTCTATTGCGTTTTACAAAATAATGAAAAAACACAGTTTTTTGTCCATTGCGTTTTATAAAAGACACTTTTTTGTGATTTTAGTCCATTGCGTTTTAGAAAGTATACTTTCTTTTATATTTTTAGTCAATTACGTTTTAGAAATAAACTTTGTTTTGTGTTTTAATTCATTGCTTTTTAGATTAAAAAAACATTTTCTTTTGTGGTTTTTGTCCATTGCCTTTTAGAAAAAACACTTTATGTTGTGTTTTTTAGTCCATTGTGTTTTATAAAAATGAAAAAAAATGTGTTTTTTTCATTACGTTTTACGCATCTGGGTTATCGAATTTTTTTCCAAAAGTATAGCAATAGTGTGTTCGTTTTAAAGATAAAATAACGCTCGTTTTTATTGTGCAATTTTTATAAAAAATAATGTCGTATAATGAGTTATTAACATTTAAAAAAAAACGGGGGAATTGGAGGAGAGAGAAACTATTACCTTGATTGACTACAATGTCCCTCAATAAACTCACGCGCTTCCTTTTCTTTCTTCAATTCCACCCATTTAATCTTAGCCCTTGATTATTAAATAGATGGTCAAGATTGTTCGTATCATTCCTACCCATAGAAACTTCCTAGTATATCCTGACCTTATGTATATAATTACAACATATAAAATATAAATACTATTATCAAATACATATACTAAAAAAGAAAATTTACTTTTTCACATTATGAACATAATAAAATAAAAATATAGATTAAAAAATTCAGGTATATGATCGGGTATATAGTTCGGGTAAACGGGTATGTGGTTTCGGGTAATCGGGTCAGGTATCACCTAATCCCATACCCAACCTATACCCGTGAAATTTTTTAAAGCTAAACCCATACCCGGCCCAATACCCGTCGGGTATCGGGTATACCCGTCCCATTTATGTCACACCCCGACCCGCAGCGGAAAAGGTGATCGGGGCATGATTGGGTTTTCATCAAAGCTCATGACATTTATTATAACGTTTCATATTTATTATTACAATTTAAAGGGAAATCATACAATCATAATTACTGTTCTACACAACTTTCTAGACTTCATTATTTTCTTCTAAGGCATTTCCTATGTTTTCCTTGCTTCATCATGTTCACCTGTATCATGTGTAAAAATGGTTTTTGGATCAACAAAAAGTTGGCGAGTGAATCATATGAAAAAACATTTAAACAAGTTTATTGAATTGATTATAAATAAAGTGCGTAACCACATATGAGTAAATATAGATGTAAACTTATTCACAAATCACTTAATATTAAATAATGCACACATATACAATAATAGATTGTTTTGAGGCACGCGTTGCTCAACTCGTCTCCCACGAGGAACTGATGGGCCTAATGAATGAGTTTTGAGGCACGCGTTGTTCTACGAACTGATGGGCCTAATGAATGAGTTTTAAGGCACGCGTTGTTCAACTCGTCTCCCACGAGGAACTGATAGGCCTAACAAATAATTTGCATACAACTTGACAATATGTAATACATAACTACAAACAATATTTACATTCTAAGTTTAAGTCATAATATGGTATGGCACGAGTTTGAATAAACGAATTAGTTTTAGTGACACATGATACACCCCAAAACGTGTAATTAAAAAGGGGAGTTGTAAGATTCACTCACATTGGGTGCGTTCGGTTGATGATGTTGAATGCGCACGAAATTGGATTTAACCACGAGTGAAACTAACCTAGATAAATAACATAATGGTTCGGTAAATAAGCGGATTTTATTAATCAATTTTTAGTAGGATTATTGGATATATTTTTGTGAGTTTAAGGCTATTTTCTAACTTTAAAAAATGTTATTTTTAAGTATTTTTAATTTAAATAAATAAATAAAAATAATAAAAAAATGTTGACTTTTGACCGTTGACCATAAACTGTTTGACCGGTTTTATTGTGTATATGTATGCGCTGGGTGAGGCTCGAACCCGAGACCTCCCGTACGCGTGCACGCAGCTCTACCAACTGAGCTACATGTCTAACCCGAAATATTTCTGTTTTAATTATATTTATATACTAATTAAGTTAATCCGAAAATCATTTATTTTAAAAACGATTTAATTGCATCACTTGGTGCTCGCCACAGGTCTCGAACCCGGGACTTGTGGTTTAGTTTGGCACACAGTCCACCGCTGGACTATGTGTCCAACTTGGTAAATATTCTGGTTTTTATTATACTTAACATCTTACTGAGTTAACCCGGTTCGGTTACTAAAAAAAAACATTTTTATTACAGAGGTTATGGTTGTGATAGGAATCGAACTCGCGTCGTGTGCATATTGTTTGCACACAGTCCACCGCTGGACTGTGTGTCTAACCCGTTCAATATACTAATTTTAATTAATCATATAATATATCTGAACTTCGTCTTCTTCGCTTAAGATTACTGATAATGATAATTCGACTAATTTATGTCTAATTCGATTAACAAGCTTTATAAGTAATTGAAAGGTAATGAATGGAGAGAGTTTGGGGGAAGGATATACCGATCAGCGTCTTTCACAGAACTCCGCGAAGACTCGTCGGCTCTGTTTGTGAACTTCGGCTGTTAGAATCAATTAGCAGTTATGTTCGATTAGTTATGATATTGAGGTACTTAAACAAGGATTTACAGAAGTTTGGATGATTATACCGATTCCCAGCGTAAGATCAGAAATTTCAGAGGTTTTTCGGCGAGAGCTGAATATTCCGGCTATGTCGTCTGGGATTGATTCTGATGGTTGGATTGAAGTTAGTAACAGTCTAACAACGGATTGAAACGGAAAGAGTCGAGGTTTTTACCGTGTAGATGAAATCTCGGTTTTCCGGCGACTTGCAGAGATTTTCTGGCGAGTGAAATTACGTCGAGAATTTGTGTGATTGTGAGCGAAAAGGTTATCAGAGGCTTGTGGGTGTATTTATAGGGAAGAACATCGATGAATTGAGTCCGATTACCGTCTTGATTCGTCGGTCAATAATTTTTCCGGCGGTTATGACTGATGTTGCGGACTGGACATCGGTTATAACCGATGTAATAGTTATTATTCGCGTTAAGACACAAGAAACCGACAGAGAAAGGCGAAATCGTCGGGATTTCCGACGACTACAAATTGGGCGCGTCGATTTGAAATCGAGATTGTGATATTGAAATATTACTAAAGAACACAAGTGGCGGAGTGGTTTGGTGAATGAGAGTTAAGACTTTGGCTGACCCAGGTTCGAATCCCGGCTTCAGCATTTCATTTTTAATTCACTATTTTTAATACATTTTCAAATATAAATTTTATATTCTAATATACTTATTAATTATGTATCGTTTAAAATTAATTTGAACATTAAATACGCAACGAAATTTTTTACTGGTTGTTCGGTTAATAAACGGAGCGGGTTTGGTAAATCCGGTTTTTGACGGATGTTACAGTATCCCCTACTTTTTAGAAATTTCGTCCCGAAATTTAAGTAGTGACATATTTTTCTAAAAAGGATGGTGTTTAATTTGACAATTACATACTTAGAAAGGAGTAAGAGTTTATATTTTGTTTGAGGCGGTAACGTTCCTTGTAAGGGTTGAGTACCCTGCTACAGGAATCGTTTTTTGTTGCCTACGGTAAAAATATTGATAAGCAGAGTTGATTCACTAAGTATGATTTCATGCGAAAGAGTTTTGATATGTTTGGAAAGATAAGGTTATATCCTAAAACAAAACTTCTAATACTAAAACCTACATGGAACTTCTCATAACCGCCTGACAATGCCTCTGATCCTTTGGCAAGAATACTTATATATAGGAGTACCAGCGGCGTATCCACCATATTCTTGTCAAATTTTCATTGGTTTTATCAGTAAGTTATGATTAGTTCTATGATGTGACTCTAGAACATAAATAAACACAACAACCAATGTCTGAGTCCTAATTCTGATAGTATACATGTTTGAATGATGACAGTATCCAATTTCTTTAAATGATGAGATGATATGAATGCTAATTCAGTGAGTATAAAACAAACTTCAACCAAGACATTACTAAATCCTACATGGAACTTCTCATAACCGCCTGACAATGCCTCTGATCCTTTGACAAGAATACTTATATATAGGAAGTACCAGCGGCGTATCCACCATATTCTTGTCAAATTTTCATTGGTTTTATCAGTAAGTTATGATTGGTTCTATGATGTGACTCTAGAACATAAATAAACACAACAACCAATATCTGAGTCCTAATTCTGATAGTATACATGTTTGAATGGTGACACAATCAAATTTCTTTAAATGCCGAGATGATATGAATGCTAAATCAGTGAGTATAAAAACAAACTTCAACCAAGACATTACTAAATCCTACATGGAACTTCTCATAACCGCCTGATAATGCCTCTGATCCTTTGACAAGAATACTTATATATAGGAAGTACCAGCGGCGTATCTGTCACACCCTCAATTTCCACTTGCGGAGTTTTACCGCTAGGCGTGTGAACAAACCAGAATCTGAAACACTAGTACGTCGAACGACTCTATATGATTTGATAATACGTTTTCCAAAATCATTTGTTGTAGATTTTATATTGTCTAAATTAGTTACCAATATTTAGCCGAAGCATTAGTTTTTAAAGTTTGAGCGGAAGCATAAATAAGTAGTAAAGCGGGCGCCAACATAAACGCCAAAACAAATGAAAAACCCCAAAACAATATTGATAAATAAGACTCGATAAAAGATGTCTTGTTCAATGCATGTGCGTGCACCTAGAGCTCCTAGCGTCCTGAGAAACATGTAAAGAAACAAGTGTCAACATTAAAGATGAGTGAGTTCACAGGTTTTCATAAATTCGTTTGTTCGGTTATAGTTTGTTTTCTCCGTTATCCCTAACCTGGGATAACGAATTGGTTCCATTATTCCAACCCGGAATAATAAGTTGTTGCTTCCGATATTCCAAACCCGGAATATTAAGTTGTTGCTTCCAATATTCCAAACCCGGAATATTAAGTTGTTGTTTCCATTATTCCAAACCCGGAACAATAAGTTGTTGTTTCCATTATCCTCAACCCGGGATAATACAGTTGATTCGTAATTAAGTTCAATGTTAACATATATAGGTAGCTAGCCTAAAGTTATGTCACGTAAGTATTCGCGATCGAAGCTGACTATTGTGCCTCCGTGTTGCCAGGCCTATCACTGACCATGGCGAAGTTAGGCCAAATTATCCACCCGTTGACCATACCCGGTCGGCTAGCGCGACTAGCTCGGATGGGGCTTGTCGGGCCCAGTAGTACTACTTATAATTCCCCCGCTATTAAACCCAATACTAACGATCCGAGAGATTGACGAGGACTTAAGTGATAAAGCTGCTTAGTGACCATAACATTACATTAACATTAACTTAGTTACCGAATAGTTATGTGACGTTAAATTCGTATAACGTAAAGAGATTGAGTTTGAGAGTGTATATATGTTTTCTCCCCTGTTGTTTAAAAACCGGATAAAGTTAGGGGCCGTGAACTCACCTTTATTTGCTCGGTTAGTGTAGCAAAGAAGTTATAAGAGATGGGACCGCGTTGCGTCCTAACAAACCAATTAATTCCAAGTCAGTGTGTGAACACACCAATACAAATTCTACGCGTAATTTACGCACACAATGATACACACATACAACATATCTAACACTCAAACATGCATGCAAGTATCCTCATGTGAACCTAGTGATTAAAACAACTTATCACAAACATAAACCAATCCATGCCACAATTTGGTGCACACAATCACAAGTTATCAAATTTCAGCTTAACACTCATAATTCAGCTGTTTTCTAGGATTTTTTTATAAAATAGTTCCAACATTCCAAAAATTCTAATATTTTTACAGTAGGTGACATTTATACCATAGAAATTTATATAAATTTTCCAAGTCCTAAATCTTTACCAATTAACCATAAATATTAATATACTAGGCTGCAGTCAGATTTATCACTTTCTGACTGCAGTCCACGAAAGAATTTATTTAAAAATCACCGATCGTCCAATTAACAAAATTCCAGTTGGAGTTGCCCGGAAATTTCCTTACCTAGTTTCTGTACAAAATTCATGACTCAACTCTCTACTGATTTAAAAATCCAACTCGATAAACAACTAACAAAATTTCAGGATTTTCACAGCTTTAGTTACTGAATTTATTTGGCCCTTTAAAAATATCAAATGACTTCAGAAAATTATGAATCCAGCGCCATTATATTCCTTATTCAAATATCTACGTTCTAGACATCAGAAAATCCGTTTTTCGACAACTAATGACCAAGTTACAGCCAGATGAAGTCGGCTGTAACTATTACTCAGCAAACTGTTTTCAGCATAATATTACCATAACTTGCATAAACCGTTCCTATGATCAACCTAAGCGAGCAAGAACCGATTTCTAATCATAGATCACTACTAGTAACATATCCATGCAAACCCTAGTTCATACTTCTAGTTTTTACAAACAAACATACTCGCAAACTTACAAGTTTCGCAAACAAATTTTACATGCAAACAAGGATAGTTCAGCCGATTACTTTCAAACACGTATAATCCGAAAACAAACCAATTAATCATTCAAGCACATATATCCGAACATGATCTTGTAATCCAAAGATAAACCCTAACCTTTGATTGCTAGGTAGTTAGCCAAGACTTGGACAAGAATGATCCGGCTGTTCAAGCAAGATCACGATCGAATGGAATGAAGAATCTGTTGTCGCGACCGGGAGATGATGTAGGCTGTTTTGTGATCGAATAGAGGTGAACAATGGTTGATCTTGCGACTTAATGGAGGTGAAAAAGGGCTGTTTGCGGTTGAATGGAATGGATGATCGGCTGTTCGCGATCAATGGAGCAAGAGAAGGCAGCCGACGGCTGTTTTGCTTGTTAGGGTTTGTGTTTGTGAATGAAACATGCATGGGTGTGTGTATATATAGCGCAAAGGAGATGAGGGTTACGGTTAGGCTTAAGCTTGTGGCCGAGGGACTTGGGTTGGGTCGGTTTGGGTTTTATCTTGCGGCCAGGATATGTTTAAGGTTGGTTTGATCTCGGTTCACACAATTGATCCCGCAATGGGTTTGCGGTTTGAGCTTGTTCTTCGCGGCCAAGGACTTGGGTTGGTTTGGTTTGGTTTGCACTTGGCTGAGAATGGCTTAAGGTTTAAGATCTAAATCTCGCGGCCGAAGACTTGGGTTTTAGGTTTCCTAGTTTCACAAAGAGTTCGGTTTGTGTTTGTGTCGCGGTTCGGTTCGTGTGCATATTTATTATATATACATATATTTTATAACTAAAACAATCACACAAACACACATCACGTATTCATTAACTCATACACGTTTAACACTTAGCATATACTTTATTCGACAAGTGTCGCGTTTAAGTTATCCGAAAAACCCGGGATGTCACAGTATCCACCATATTCTTGTCAAATTTTCATTGGTTTTATCAGTAAGTTATGATTGGTTCTATGATGTGACTCTAGAACATAAATAAACACAATCAACCAAAGCTTGAGTCTTAATTCTGATAGTATACATGTTTGAATGATGACAGTACCTCTCTCGTTTGTTATGATGGAGAGGTTAGTCCATGTAGAAGTGAGACACAGCTCAACTTCTTTAAATGATGACACTGTGATATGTCGTGAGATATGATGATATGAATGTTAAATCAATGAGTATAAAAACAAAACTGAATTAGTAATTCGCATTAAGATCCTTGGATAAATTTCCAATTTAAAATTGAGACACGTGAAAATTGAGATAACATAAAGAAAAACATAAAACTAAGCGGTTGGAGTTGAATCTTGATTTTTGGTGAAGGGGACTAGTTGGGTGGTTTCGTTTGGGCCGTCATTATCTTCAACAGGATTGACGTTGATGTTGAAAACTCTTCCTCTTGCTGGTGGCCTAGTGATTAGGTTTCCTTGATTTGCTTGGTTAACTGGGTTTGCTTGAGCTTAGGCGTTTATGATGTTAAACAATCGAGGGCACGTGTTTCTAAAGTGGGTAGGGTCGCCACAATTGAAACCAGCTCGAACATATGGGAACATGGGGTATTGGGGTTGTTGATATGTTTGGATCATGTTTTGAGTAGGGGTGGAGGTTTGGTTTTGAGGGGTGCGGCAAACCTTGCTCAAATGACCATAGCGTCCACAATTCGCACAGAGTCGACAAGGTAAGGTAGATGGATGGTGATAAAAACAGGTGTTACATTGAGGGTGAGGTCCAAGGTAAGGTTTCTTATTTGGGTAAGTTGAGTTGGGTGCTACTTGAGTGATTGGGATAGCTTGGAGGGGTACGGCTTGCGAGGCTGGTTGATTACGTTGGGTGAAAGCGAAAAGTTGCCCATCTCATTTTCTCTTAAAAATGGGTTGAGAAGGAGATTCGGTTTGGGTGGAGTTCGAGGTTTCAGTCGATACTTTATCCTTCTTCTTCTCCTCCTTGAAGTCTTTGTTCCATATGCGGTTCTCGGCGAGCTCTGTAGCTAACTCCATTGCTGCTTCCAAAGTTGCAGGCATGGTACTTATTACAGGGTCTTGAATTTTTGAAGGAAGACCTCGAATGTAGTGCTCGATCAAACGGTAGAGGGGAGTGAACAAGTTGGGAACCATTTGATTTAACTCAAGGAATCTTTTGTTGTACGTGGTGTGGTCGCCTTCCTTTTGTTTCAACGAATAGAACTCATCCTCTAATTTCTTGATTTCGCTCCTTGGGCAAAATCGTCTTGTCATGATTTCCTTCAATTCATCCCAAGTTAAAGTCATAGCATCTTCAACACCTCGTTTGGCCTTCTCTGTATTCCACCAAGTAAGTGCTATCCCAAGTAAACGACCAGTAGCATATCGCACTTTGCGATCATCGGGACAATCGCAATTTAGAAAAGTGTTCTCCATTTCTTCAAACCAATGGAGGAGAGCGGTGACACCTTCAGTCCCTTCGTATTTTGGAGGGTCGTAGGATTTGAAATGCTTGTAGGTGCATTTAGTGGTATTTGGGGGAGGGTTGATAACATTTTGATCTTCTTGGTTGACAGGATTTGCGGTAAGGGCTTGTTGGACTTAAATTACAATGTTGGGTATTACGGCAGCCATTTGTTGAGCGATTTGGGCAGCCATGCGCTCGCGGGCTTTTCCTGATCTCATCTTCCTACGAGCGAGACTAGAAGACATCTACAAGGAATGCATATCAAGAGTATGAGTTGGATGCTTTAGGATCATGTGTTGTATTTAGGAATGAACATTTATAAAATAAATATAAAATAATAAATCTACTACATCCATAGGATGTCTTGGGCTTTGCTCGTAATTGGGCCTTGCATGCCGCCATACTTCACCTTCGTAATCATGTGGGCCCCATGATTACCGGGTTTTTCATATGGTTCGCATGTGTTAGCCTGGTTACGTACACTAAAACCCGGAGAAAATCGAGAAATATGTATGTAACGTATGATATTCGAAATGTATCCGGTGTGGACACGGTGACACCTCAAAGTGGGGTTAGTTCGAACGACGTTTGGTGTGGCATGCTTTGGCCTAATAGGTCCTTCGTTCTCTCATCGTTAGTCCCCAGGTAGGCAAACTGGTCCGTTATATTGGATTTATACGAATGCCAACCTAGACAGGACGTTCCAACTACCGGTACTTGTACCCTTACAGTTACTACATGCCCGTCGCAGAACTCACTTTGATGAGATTTGAAAAATGAAAAAAAATGCGACAAAATCTTGAATAACGAAGTATGAAGATAATTTGAATATGTGAACATTGAAATATGTATGATGAATGTGTATGTAAGTATGTATGTTTGACTGTAAGTATAATTCACTATGTATTACAAAATGTAATATTGGAAATGTTTGCATGCATTTGTGTATGTAATAAATATGAAACAAATAAATATCATAAGTTTGCATGTAACCACATAAACAATTAAAATCTAATCAACTATAGTATAGGCTCTAAGGGTCTAATAACCTATCCTATATCCCTATAGTCAAAAGCTCTGATACCAATCTGTCACACCCCGACCCGCAGCGGAAAAGGTGATGGGGGCATGATTGGGTTTTCATCAAAGCTCATGACATTTATTATAACGTTTCATATTTATTATTACAATTTAAAGGGAAATCATACAATCGTAATTACTGTTCTACACAACTTTCTAGACTTCATTATTTTCTTCTAAGGCATTTCCTATGTTTTCCTTGCTTCATCATGTTCACCTGTATCATGTGTAAAAATGGTTTTTGGATCAACAAAAAGTTGGCGAGTGAATCCTATGAAAAACATTTAAACAAGTTTATTGAATTGATTATAAATAAAGTGCGTAACCACATATGAGTAAATATAGATGTAAACATATTCACAAATCACTTAATATTAAATAATGCACACATATACAATAATAGATTGTTTTGAGGCACGCGTTGCTCAACTCGTCTCCCACGAGGAACTGATGGGCCTAATGAATGAGTTTTGAGGCACGCGTTGTTCTACGAATGATGGGCCTAATGAATGAGTTTTAAGGCACGCGTTGTTCAACTCGTCTCCCACGAGGAACTGATGGGCCTAACAAATAATTTGCATACAACTTGACAATATGTAATACATAACTACAAACAATATTTACATTCTAAGTTTAAGTCATAATATGGTATGGCACGAGTTTGAATAAACGAATTAGTTTTAGTGACACATGATACACCCCAAACGTGTAATTAAAAAGGGGAGTTGTAAGATTCACTCACATTGGGTGCGTTCGGTTGATGATGTTGAATGCGCACGAAGTTGGATTTAACCACGAGTGAAACTAACCTAGATAAATAACATAATGGTTCGGTAAATAAGCGGATTTTATTAATCAATTTTTAGTAGGATTATTGGATATATTTTTGTGAGTTTAAGGCTATTTTCTAACTTTAAAAATGTTATTTTTAAGTATTTTTAATTGATTTTTAATTTAAATAAATAAATAAAAATAATAAAAAAATGTTGACTTTTGACCGTTGACCATAAGCGTTGACTGTTTGACCGGTTTTATTGTGTATATGTATGCGCTGGGTGAGGCTCGAACCCGAGACCTCCCGTATGCGTGCACGCAGCTCTACCAACTGAGCTACGTGTCTAACCCGAAATATTTCTGTTTTTAATTATATTTATATACTAATTAAGTTAATCCGAATATCATTTATTTTAAAAACGATTTAATTGCATCACTCGGTGCTCGCCACAGGTCTCGAACCCGGGACCTGTGGTTAGTTTGGCACACAGTCCACCGCTGGACTGTGTGTCTAACTTGGTAAATATTCTGGTTTTTATTATACTTAACATCTTACTGAGTTAACCCGGTTCGGTTTCTAAAAAAACATTTTTATTACAGAGGTTATGGTTGTGATAGGAATCGAACTCGCATCGTGTGCATATTGTTTGCACACAGTCCACCGTTGGACTGTTTGTCTAACCCGTTCAATATACTAATTTAATTAATCATATAATATATCTGAACTTCGTCTTCTTCGCTTAAGATTACTGATAATGATAATTCAACTGATTTATGTCTAATTCGATTAACAAGCTTTATAAGTAATTGAAAGGTAATGAATGGAGAGAGTTTGGGGGAAAGGATATACCAATCAGCGTCTTTCACAGAACTCCGGCGAAGACTCGTCGGCTCTGTTTGTGAACTTCGGCTGTTAGAATCAATTAACAGTTCTGTTTGATTAGTTATGATATTGAGGTACTTAAACAAGGATTTACAGAAGTTTGGATGATTATACCGATTCCCAGCGTAAGATCAGAAATTTCAGAGGTTTTTCGGCGAGAGCTGAATATTCCGGCTATGTCGTCTGGGATTGATTCTGATGGTTGGATTGAAGTTAGTAACAGTCTAACAACGGATTGAAACGGAAAGAGTCAAGGTTTTTACCGTGTAGATGAAATCTCGGTTTTCCGGCGACTTGCAGAGATTTTCCGGCGAGTGAAATTACGTCGAGAATTTGTGTGATTGTGAGCGAAAAGGTTATCAGAGGCTTGTGGGTGTATTTATAGGGAAGAACATCGATGAATTGGGTCCGATTACCGTCTTGATTCGTCGGTCAATAATTTTTCCGGCGGTTATGACTGATGGTGCGGACTGGACATCGGTTATAACCGATGTAATAGTTATTATTCGCGTTAAGACACAAGAAATCGACAGAGAAAGGCGAAATCGTCGGGATTTCCGACGACTGCGAATTGGGCGCGTCGATTTGAAATCGAGATTGTGATATTTGAATTAACTGTTTTGATATATTACCAAAGAACACAAGTGGCGGAGTGGTTTGGTGAATGAGAGTTAAGACTTTGGCTGACCCGGGTTCGAATCCCGGCTTCAGCATTTCATTTTTAATTCACTATTTTTAATACATTTTCAAATATAAATTTTATATTCTAATATACTTATTAATTATGTATCGTTTAAAATTAATTTGAACATTAAATACGCAACGAAATTTTTTACTGGTTGTTCGGTTAATAAACGGAGCGGGTTTGGTAAATCCGGTTTTTGACGGATGTTACAATTTATGTCGGATTTCGGGTATACCCGTCGGGCTCGGGTATTTTTGCCATCCCTACACCGGTTGGAGTGGTTAAAAAGTTGGAATCTTTAGTCACAAACTTTTTGCGGGGTGGTTCGTTTGAGGTGAGGAAAACCCATTGGGTTTCATGGGATAGGGTGACATGCTAAAAAAAAAAAAGGATCGAGGCTTGGGTTTGTCGAGACTAGAGGTATCTAACAAAGCGCTTCTCCTCAAATGGTTGTGGAGGTATAAGACGGAATCGAAGGCGTTGTGTAGGAAAACCATTGATACTAGTAGATGGGAGATGGTTCTAGTTAATATATAAACACATGTATACACAAAAGAAAAGTCTTAAAAACTAAGATTAGAAGTAATAATAATAATAATAATAAAATTTTGTTTTTAGCTTAGAGCAAATGTGTGGTTTAGAATCATGAAAAATAGTTCTTAATTAGCATAGGTTTCTCTTAGGATCCCAGCTGCTATAGGGGATCAATGGATATTTAAAAAAAATAATATGATAAGAGAAAGAAATAAACTTCACCTAACATTAATAAGATCAAAGTTTATAGATAATGGTAGCAATTTTTTAATTAATGAAAAATTTTAAGTTTTTTTTAATGTAAAAATTGAAAATTTTTGTATAAAAGTTTTAAATCTAACTTTATTAGGCAAATACATTTTATGCTAAACATGCCTAAATTTATTCTACATATATCAAAATTTATCATATATATATATTACACATTGAATTTATCCTATATATCATATACATATCGGAATTTCTCTTACACATCAAACGTTAACCTACATATTATCCTACACATATGTGACTGATAATATATGATTATAATTAAAAATAATTTTTGGATATGTATATGTAATTGATGAAAATTTTGTAGTTTTAATTAATATATATGGTTATGATAAATAAAATATTATTTGAACTAAAAAAAATGTAAATAAAAAAATGAAAGTGTTATTATTTTATTTAGATTCTTAAAAAGTGAAGTTGACAATAGTTAAAAATATTTTTTTTTGATTTGTTAGATATTTATACACTATAAATACGCAACACTTTGATGCATAGAGATGTTGTAACCAATGCTTAGAGAGGTTTTTAAAAAAAATATTACATATTTAGCTCAAAACTATTTTATTGTTTTCTTTAACCCAAAAGTTTTCATATCTTCTAATTTAACCTCACAACTTTTTTACTTTCAACTTTGTCCTCTACAGTTTTCGTATTTCACAATTTATTTGTTGTATACGTTTTGTTCTAAATTTTGAGAGTTAACACGGCGCAATGTGCGTGTGTGGTTCAACGTTTTTACATTTCATAAATTACGCTTCTTTCTAAATTTTGCGAGTAAACATGCGCAACGTGCATGTGTGATTCAACGTTTTTATGTCATCTAATTTTTTTTTGTTTAACAGGTTCGTCGCCACATGCGGGTCTTAAATCGTCTTAGTTCTTATTTTCTATGTCTTACGTTTCGGTCTAATTTCTTCCCAATAACACGTCATAACTTTAGTATTGTTGGTTGCTGAGGATGGTGTTGCATAGGTGCTAGCCTTTGCACATAATTAGACTTTGTGTTGGAAATTTTTTAAATGTGATGAATGGAAATTTAGTGAGATTATTAATATTAAATTCTACATATAGTGAAAAACTCTTGAGTAGAGTTATTTATGTCACTTGTTTAATTTTTTATTAAAATAATAAACGTTTCATGTGGTGGTATTGATGACAACTCTTGAGTAGAGTTTCTTTTATGACAATTGATTAGAGATTTTATGGCAAATTAAGTCTCTAATTATGTTGAACTTTTTACCACCCATGACTCTTGCTAACTTAGTAGGCTATGTGCCTCTTTTGATGTGGTTAGAGAAAAGAAAAAAATATAAGTAAAAGATACAAGAAAGAGATATGTATGCATGAAGAGTCCTTGGAGAAGAAGTACTTGATGACCCATATGTTGGGAACATATAGAGATAAGTTTCTCTACACGATTCAACTACATTTCTATTCTTAGTTTCCAAAAGTTCTAACACTATGATTTTACCCGGTGTAACCTCGGGCGCGTGGCCTTCTCCGGCAGTACAGACTGCTTCGGCTGTTGTACCCTGGGAGACAGACGCGTCGTCTTTAGTAGAGGCGCAAAATCTGTTTTAAGGGAAGCGTGTTGAACACGTGCCTCAGCCACAACCGCCAACATTTGTTTGTTCTTTTTGTAGGAAATTATTGTACAAGAAGACGTGGTTCACGAAGACATCGTTGAAGCCTATATGACGGACTAAAAACACAACCAACTATACAAGAAGACACGGTTAAAGCTCTTGTTGAAGACCATAGTTTGAATAAATTTATTTACATATGTTGTATTATACGTTATATTCGTTAGGATTTGTACACGGTACATATTTACTACAATTTCCCAAAATTATGTAAAGAGAGTATCTTTACATTTTTATATTTATTTGTATAATTTTTATTATAATTGTGACCCATGTCCTACAAACTTAAAACATATTCCGTGAGATTGTTGCTACAATCTTAAAATCTTATTTATAAGGATTTTGTGTTCACGAAAGGATTTATAATAAAAAAATATATTTTTTAGAGATTATGATCTTATAAAAATTTTTTGGGAAATATGTATGTAGTACAACTTGTTATGTTTAGATTTATTGAGATTGTGGTACAATCTTAAATCCTACACCGTGATACAAAAACGAATGACTTATGGTTCAAACGTTTGGTTTTGAAACGATTTTGGGAATCGAAATTTTCTAACTTTTGTGTTAGATCGGATTTATTAGTGTAAACCATACGTTTTTGTAAACGTTAAATTCTTTAACATGTGTGTTAGACCGGAATTATGGGTGTAAACCATATGTTTTTTGTAAACGTTAAATTTTCTTTAGTAGAGTTTTAATGTCTTTAAATAAAAGTTTATATTACTTGATTAAGTTTTATGTCTCTAATTAAGTCTTTATTTAAAGTGGACTCTTCATCAACCCATGGATTTATAGCACAAACTTTTAGTGATTCTAACACGAGACTGGTTTATATGTATTTGATATAAAATAATAAGCCTTATAATGATTTTTATAATCATATATTTCTAAATGAGCGTGTTAGAATTGGGTTTTATATATAAACTGATTTGTTTATAATGACTTCTGTAATCGTTTATTTCTAACGAGCTTGTTAGAACCTATTGGTATGATAATGATTTTTATAATCATATGTTCTAACAAGCATGTTAGAACATATTTAGTGATAAGCTTTATAACAATTTTTGTAATTGTTTACTTCTAACAAATGTGTTAGAAATAGTTTATAAAAAAAACGAAAATGATTTTTGTAATCATTTGTCTTCTAACATGCGTGTTAGAAACGGTTTATGAAAAGTGTTAGTTTGGAAGCAATTTTAATTGTTTATTTTCCAACATGTGTATAATAAGTGACTTATTTATATGAACCATATATGTGTTTATAATAAGTTGAATTAACATTTTGTGGAAATGTTAATATTTCTAACGTGCGCGTTAGAATTTCTTTCATTTTAACATGATTGTTGAAAAAGGTTAAATTACAAATGCTTTGAAATGTTTTATGTAAACATTTTATATAAGTAATTTGTTGTAACATTGGTTTTAATGAATATAAACATTTTATATTATGCTTTGTATGGTTTAGAAATAAAAGATCATACATTGAAGTTGATGTTTGATTGGCTTCAAGAATTAACTCACCATAAAGTGATGGTGTAGTTGTGTGTGATTTATCACTAACTTTAATTTGTGATTTCTAAATCCTAATGGAATGACTTGAATTTTCTAACATGTGTGTTAGAAAATATGTATCACAAATACAAGTTTAGAGATTGTTCATTTTATGAGCCGTAATGAACAGAAATGTTTTATGTAAACATTTAATTGCCTATGTGCGCATTAAAAATGATGAGGAATGGTTTATTTTATAAACTTTATCATTGGAAAATGTTTTATGTAAACGTTCGATTCTATGATGTGCCTGTTATAACATTTTTTTTCTAACATGCGTGTTAGAAAACATTATGCATAGTAAGACTAAACAATATAAACCCATTTGATATTTTGGGTTTGATTTATGTTATCATAAACTCTAATTGATATCATTAACATTGTACATTGCAAAATTAGGAAAATATTTTAAAATGATTTTTAAAACAAAGTTTTGCATAGTTTTGAAAATTCAAATGGTTTGCTACTCTTGCTAGAAGTAGCATTTGTTGAACAAAGTAATAATCTTATGGATATTATTTGGTGGAAAACGACTTGGTGTTGTGGTGTACAAATTCAGTGGTTTAAGTTTACTACTTAAACGTAGCTTTTGTAACAACTTGATGTCGTTTTGAGAAGAATTCTCCAAGTTTAAAGTTTCAAGATGAATTGGGAAACTTGTACTTACAAGTGCATGGAGTCTTATTGAGGGAGTACCTCAAGACATGCCATTGGACAATATCGTTGAAAAGATTTCGATCAGATTATAAGTGTTAAAGATAAAAGCACTTTGGTATTTAATATCTACATATCGTCTATGCTTCCGTTTAAATTTCAAAAGTGTTTGGCACTTATGATTTAGTTTCCAATGTATCTTATTGTTTTGTGTTCAATATCTTTGGATAACACATGCAATTTTTTACAAATAAATAAATCATTAATGTTTGTGATATATAAATTATTTTTGTGGAAAATAATTATAACGTCAATTATACATTATTTAAAAGAATATGGTTTTAAATGGATAGTACATGAAAATACTTGGACATAAACAACTTAAGAGTTGTTGCATTGACTAAAAGTCAAAGATGAGACTTCAAATGTGTAACCACATCACGAGTGAGTAGTGAGTGTATTAAGATGAAATACACAAACGAGATTAAAGTCGAAATACTTCGTTAGAAGTCATTGGAAAATTCACAAGTGTGAATTCTAACATATGAAAGTAAAAGTACTATATATGTTATTGTATACCTTTAATAAATCGTGCGAGATTTGTACGTAGATGCGTCTACCACTTGAATATGGAAATTTTACCTTTGTTTGGGAGAACATCCTAAATATACATATCTCCTAATGAATAACAATAGATGTGTGAAAATCACTTATGGAAAAATTATGATTGCCATGTTTTTGAGTGTGGATCTAGTTGACTATATCTTTCACATAATAGTGATTGTGGACGTGGAACATTCATCTTGTTGGCGATGAGTGTGTCCACCAAGTGACTTGGACTAAGACTTTTGTTTAAGTCCTTATGAGTCAATGATAAAGCGTTGGAGATCAAAGGTAAACAAGTTATGTTCCTTAATTGAATGATAAAATTTAGCTATATGCTATATACAATAATTTGTGAGACCTTCCTAAATATTGACGTTTTAGGATTATGAATAAGTCTCATTATTTTGTCTTAACAAAGGATGAATGTTGCAAAGTGATATCATGATATCCTTGGACTGTGAAGAATCAGAATGATGCATCTTCTGTTCACATGCTAAAGTATTGTAGTCTAAAGCATACTAGACTAGTACTTGGTTAATTATGGGTCTTGACGGAGACTAATTAACTCTAAACATTCAAATGTGTATGAACACAAAAAGAATTTGTGTATAGACAAAGTTGAGGGAGAATTATTCATTCATTATAAGGAAAAGACATGTAACTTATGAAGAGTTTGTTTGAAAACATAATGAGAACAATTCACTGTCTTGGCTTGTTCTATATGTTAAATAAGAATTATTTTAAGTTGATGACAAACTTATGACAATGGCATGTGTTGCTTTGGTCAGCTTGGAAGCTTATGTAAGCTAATTCAATATGAGTTGAATTCACTGATACAATGATGTTGGTCCTGTTCAATCATTTGTATAAATATCGTCATAAGTGAAGTTACGAAAGTGTTGATCAAATGACAAGAAATGTGGGGGGAAGAGCCATTTAAGAAACAACCCTCTAAGGATGTGTAGAAATGGTTTTTTCTTTACCTCATATGGATGTTATCCAATAACACTTAAATGTGGGGGTGTCTTGCATTTGTATCATAAAATTTTGGCAATAAGGATTTTGTAATCCAAGCTAATATTGCAAACATGCGACTAAGTGGAGGATACAAAGGTTATAGTACATAATGGAGATGTGTTTGCCTTAAATGATACGTGCATCTTACAAAGACATATATTATAACCAGATTGAGATGGCCACTGTGGTTATAGTCTTAGAAGTTGGCAATTGGCAAAATTAACTTGCGAGTTAAGAACACATCATGACAACTGATCTCAATACGTAAAGTTATTTATAGTGACTAGACAAAGTCAAAGATAATGTTATGGATCTAACAACCTGAGGGTTTATTAGAGATCAAGTTGTGGAATGAGACTAAAGCCCATGGAGAAAGGGTGTGTGGAGGAAACCTAACTTATTTGACTGGAGATCCCAAGATCTAAGTTCAATAGGACAACGAATTCATATGCCTAAGGGTGATCACTGTGGGGGTATAACTGATATGCATAAGCTAGTATATATGGTTATATATACCCCCTAAATGATAAAAGGGTGTTTAAATACGTCCTAGTTCATTCCTGTGAAATTCAGTGACAAATTGTAAGGCTAAGCACATTATGTGGTAAATGATTTTGCGTAATCATGGTAACCATGATGCTTTTAATGATTTAAAGAGAATCACCTATGTTAGAGAGAAGTGGGGTCGCTTCGAATGGAATTGGGGGCACAATTCCTAGAGCTCTCGCAGAACCAGGAAAGTGTTCCACGACCATTATTGGAAACAACTATGAGGGGATGACCGGCTAAGGAGAGTATTGTGTGAAGTGTATTGTCGTCTACACAAATGGGGGTTTGTTCAAGGACATAGCGTCTACAAATCGCTAGGAGGCTAAGTATGCTTCACAACGGAAAGTTCAAAGGGAACACCTACTTATCCGGCAATACGCAACTGTCGAGGTTGCATTGGAAATTTTATGTGTTTTGATCAATCTCCATTCATGTGGAGGATTGTTGGAAATTTTTTAAATGTGATGAATGGAAATTTAGTGAGATTATTAATATTAAATTCTACATATAGTGAAAAACTCTTGAGTAGAGTTATTCATGTCACTTGTTTAATTTTTTATTAAATAATAAATATTTCATGTGGTGGTATTGATGACAACTCTTGAGTAGAGTTTTTTTTATGACAATTGATTAGAGATTTTATGGCAAATTAAGTCTCTAATTATGTTGAACTTTTTACCACCCATGACTCTTGCATACTTAGTAGGCTATGTGCCTCTTTTGATGTGGTTAGAGAAAAGAAAAAAAAATATAAGTAAAAGATACAAGAAAGATATATGTATGCATGAAGAGTCCTTGGAGAAGTACTTGATGACCATATGTTGGGAACATATAGAGATAAGTTCTCTACACGATTCAACTACATTTCTATTCTTAGTTTCCAAAAGTTCTAACACTATGATTTTACCAGGTGTAACCTCGGGCGCGTGGTCTTCTCCGGCAGTACAGACTGCTTCAGCTGTTGTACCCTGGGAGACAAACGCGTCGTCTTTAGTAGAGGCGCAAAATCTGTTTTAAGGGAAGCGTGTTAAACACGTGCCTCGGCCACAACCGCCAACATTTTTTTGTTCTTTTTGTAGGAAATTATTGTACAAGAAGACGTGGTTCATGAAGACATCGTTGAAGCCTATATGACGGACTAAAAACACAACCAACTATACAAGAAGACGCGGTTAAAGCTCTTGTTGAAGACCATAGTTTGAATAAATTTATTTACATATGTTGTATTATACGTTATATTCGTTAGGATTTGTACACGGTACATATTTACTACAATTTCCCAAAACTATGTAAAGAGAGTATCTTTACATTTTTATATTTACTTATATAATTTTTATTATAATTGTGACCAATGTCCTAAACTTTTTACATAATCCAACCCCCTTCATAAAAGATTGTATCGAGAAAGACTATAACATCCAGTGGCCAAACTAATTAGTTTGGAACTTTGAGTCATTTCTTTCATGAAGTCATCACGTGCGTAATCCGATAACATTAATTTTGGTTGTTATCAAATCACATCCTACCTCCTTTAGTCTTTGTTCATTCGAAAGAAGCACATGGGCATTCGACTTTTTTTTACTAAAGTATAAATTTTCATAAATATTTATTATAAATAAATATTAATTATAATACATAACGTTAAAACAAAACTATAACATTCCATAACAAAGTTTTTAGTCAATAATAAAAATGCTTGCATTCTGTAATTGATATCATAATAAGTAGAACCTGTGGGGGCAACTTTGTTATTTTGTAATTCAAAAGCAAATTACAATTTAGGTTGTGTGATACTGTTACATGTAATTAAAAATTAAGTGTCAAAATCGACCAATATTATGATATCTCTGAAGCCTGATCGAGCTCTGCTCTTTTTATTATTTATGACATACATTAATAATTTTTACTACTTAAAATTATAGTTATAAATATATAACTTTGGTGAATTTGGTGCCAAGGAGTTGACAATGGAAGGGTAAAGTTATAACCTATGTTTTGAAAATTAAAACATTTGAATGGTCCAGGAGGTTGTTAGCATGCATATTTAAGAAGAACCTACTTCAGTCTTATTTCTCATCTCAAAATCATTCAAAAAGTTTTAACTATGGCGAACAAAGAAGGTGAAATCTCTCTTCTGACCCCGTACAAAATGGGGAAATTTGAGCTCTCTCACAGGTAATCTGTTTGATCTTGTCTCACTCATGTATCTTTTGTTCTGAATTACTTCTTGGGTTTCATTTATAATGACTTGCTCATGAACTGTTTTATAAATGCCATACAGGGTTGTTTTGGCACCCCTAGAAAGGCAAAGATGCTTGGGCTATGTCCCTCAGCCACACATGATCTCGTATTATTCACAAAGAACATCCAAAGGCGGGTTTCTTATTACCGAAGCTACTGGTGTCTCAGACATTTCCCAAATGTAAGGACACGTCTAAATTTTCTGAATTATGGTTGATTTTGGTTCTCAAGATCTGTTTATGTTATCATTGTCAAGGTCTCCGGAGATGCCAGGCATATGGACTAAAGAACAAGTAGAGGGTTGGAAACCTATTGTGGATGCTGTTCATGCAAAAGGAGGAATCTTTTTTCTGTCAGTAATTCATGTTGGAAGGGTTTTAGATACTGGTATGGTATACTCTTTGTTCATTGTTGTTTAGAAGTGGGTGGTATGGTTTTCCGGGAACGCCGTTAGCCAAACTCTGAAACCAGCATGGGCCCGGTTAACAAAACATAGTCTGGCCAGAGTGGGATTAGGGCCCTCTGTTTGGGAGGGTGTGAGATCTCTCTCTCAACATGTTAAAGATTCTCACCGTTAAAAAAAAAGGTGAAGTTATTACCATAAATACTTTTCTCATATATGTTTTTGAATTAGGGCCAAACGGGAAAGCCCCGTGTCTTCTTCAAACAAAAAACTGGCATTTCAACATCGATCTCCGAAGAAGCTAACAACACAAGAGATTCCTCTTGTTGTTGATGATTTCAGAGTTGCTGCAAGAAATGCACTTGAAGCCGGTAACATTTACTTCCTCGTAAGTTCTTGATCAGTGTTAGAATCCCTCCGCTATCTCATTGATCAATTTATGATATTTCAGGTTTTGATGGAGTTGAGATTCATGGGACTCATGGTTTTTGACCAATTTTTAAAGGATGAAATTAATGACAGAACAGACGAGTATGGTGGTTCTCTAGAGAACCGTTGCAGATTTGCTCTAGAAGTAGTTGATGTTGTTGTGAAGGAGATCGGAGGAGATAAAGTTGGCATAAGATTATCCCCATTTGCAGACTACTCGGAATCAGGTGACTAAAATCCGGAAACTTTAGGTCTTTACATGGCTAAATCTTTGAATGAGTTTAAGATTCTTTACTGCCATATGGTGGAACCTAGGATGAAAACATTATTTGAAAAAAGTGATTGCCTTGATAGTCTTGTCCCTATGAGAAAAGCATTCAAAGGGACTTTTATTTCTGCTGGTGGGTATGGCAGGGAAGATGGTAACAAGGTTGTGGCTGAAAACAAAACCGATCTTGTTGCTTATGGTCGTTTGTTTTTGGCTAATCCAGATTTGCCAAAAAGATTTGAGCTTAATGCTCCTCTTAACAAAGGAGTTGGAAGAAAATGAAGATTCTGTTAACATAGAAGTCTTGGATGTTCTTGTGAAATTGAGTTTACAGGGTGTGTAAACATTGATCATTTCAAATTAATCTATCAACAAGTTATGTAAGTTATCGTCGTCAATGATAATCTATTGTTTGTTTGACAAAAAAACTTTTTTACACGCATTCGGTGATCATATACTATAACCAATTAACAAAACAAAACTTATGATTTAGTAATGCTTAGCGACGTCCTAATGTAACATAATTCTGACTAGGTGAAACACCAATCAAGAAGGATGAATGTTAATGTCACTAAAATCTATTGTGTCAACTGCACACGGGATGATATGTATTTTGATAACTGATTTTTGATTTAGCCAAGAGATTACGTGTCAAAAGATTTTGGTATAAGACCAAAGAGTGTGGGGCTTTATCGCGCCACGTAAGCGTCACATTAGCGCCAACTGAACAGGAGACTTCAATGTTAACTAGTCTGCTCTGGGATAATGCTCCTACCATCATTACTTAATTATGTTTTTTTAATTTTAATTTTTGTAAAATATAAGGTGTCGGCCCCATGTTTGTTATTAGAAAAATCTTTCATTTGTTTAATTTAAAAACAAACGCGGACGATGACGCCAGTGACAAGTGTGTAAGGCAGGCGCCACCACCTATGACATTATCCCAAAATACTGATGGAAATGCTAGTGTTACTAAATATTATCACTTTCAACACGTGGCTCATTTTCATTAGGCCTAAACATCGTCGTCTAATCTTAAAACACTAGTGTCCACTTTGAAACATCTGTCAAAAACGGATAAATGAAAACCCGACCCGTTTATAAATTAGACTAATCATAATAAACAAAAATGTGAATTTCTGTATATACTCGTTTATTATTTGTTATTTGAATTTTGTATTATCTAGTTAATTAATAATAAACTAAACATCTCACCTCCCTAAACGATACCCATCACTTCTCTTCCCAAACGACATCAGTTATGCTTAAACGATATCATATCATGTTTGAAACCTAGGCCAAACGATAAGCAAATCTCAACTAAACGACATACATTTTCGTTTGGAACTTAGTCCAAACGAAATACTCAGTATTCTAAACGACAACCTAAACCTATGTCGTCTGCAAGAAAACAAAACGGAATACCATGTCGTTTGGTGCCTGAACCAAACGACAAATGTCTGCACTTCATCTTCTTCCAAATCGCGGTATCTGTAACCGACGAGTCCCCGTCTCTTCTAATTCTCGACTTTCTTCTAATTCTCAACTTTATGGCATCTTTATTGTCCCAATTAAGTGGGTTTTAATGACTAGAGTTATTGTAAACATTATGACACATACTGGTGCAATTGAAACCAAAATCATTATACCATTTTCATCTTCCTAAAACTCAAAACATCACACCAAATTCGTCCATCTCTCTACCTAAACACAGAACCAAACGATATCCCCTATCATATTTCACGAATCTCCATATCTACAACTTGCTAATCCACTCTAACTCGGGAATTTGGACAAGGATCAAAGTTAGGGCTTGGAACTTGGTGAGTTAATATCTTCTTCATTTCTTCATCAAATCAGGTAATTCCACTACTAGAAAACTAGGCAATTGCAACCAAAACTTGCTACCAAAAAAATGGTAGCAAATTTTGCAACCAATTTCACACGAATGTGTATATTAAGCGTGATACCCATTATACGGTAGCTAAGTGGTGGGAAATTTTGCCAGCGTTTATTTCCAGTGGCAAATTCGTATGAAAAAAAACATGTGACACACACTTTTATCGCAAACACATTGACTTGTGACCGTATTAGCGCGGTCGCAACATGAAAATTGAGGAAATTGAATTGAATTTGGCGGGCCAACTTTATCAAATCCGCGCTTCTCAAAATTAGGGTTTTGCTTAATTTACTTCTCTCCCTAAAATTAACCTCCCCTCCATCATCTAATCGAAGAACTATCTTCCGGTAGCAATCAACTTCATCATTGGGGTTTAGTTGATCGTTGAATCGATTTATGATCTCTTTCAGTTTTTTTTTTTTTATTCAATATGAAACTCCTTACTTCTAGTTTCTTCATCTCTAACTTTGAATTCTAGTCACCGTGTTTTGAAGTCTTCAATCATAGATAAAAAGCTTTTGCAAAAAAACAAAGTTCCTCATTCTCGTTATCCATATCCAAACATGTCTGAACTTTATAGAGTTCAACTTTTTAAGTTTTTCATAACCGGTTTATCCTTTCTGCATGCCTTTTGTAGTAAATAAACAAACTACCCTTACTAATATAGAAACAAGCCCATTGTTGAAGCTACAATCCAATGTTGATATCCAATTCAATTCAGTCAACTTAGACTAATTTTATCCCATTAAGATTAAGGGCTTTGATATTCATTGAGGACCAGAGGACACTATAGGTTTGCATAAAACTTATGTACCCCTAGCTTTTGCAGTTTTACATAACACTTGTGTACACCATAGGTTTGTTGGAAATGTTTCTTTTGGGATAAAAGAACTTCATGATGAGCCATCATAGTTTTCTCGTGAAATATATTTTGTACAAACCTTTTCAATCTTAACAAAATCAACTACTTTGATTGAATAGTGGCCATCACAAAACGTCATGTCACTTTCTTCACATTTATACTAAACTTTGTGGTTTTTGTTTTCCACCCACTTCTATGACAACCATTGTTATTTTTGGATTTTTCATCAAACAATTAAGTTTTCTCATCATATTTATTTTGAAAATCATCACTAAAATCATCATCACCATTCTTCTTCATCTTCTTTATCAAGAACATCAAACTCTACACACGATTTTGAATCATTAGAATTATCAGAATCACATTAGAGTTTAATACGAATCAAATGGTTTTCAATTGAGAAACATGTCTATACCATAGGTTGGCGGAACGTGGTGATAACCAATTCCTTCATTGGACATCTTCTTACCTTGAGAATCTACAAGGTTGTTTACAATTTTAGAAGATTCTTGAAAATTTGAAAGTTTTAAATTGCTTTCATCCAAATTAGTGTTCGCTTTGAATAACTCAGCTGACTAATTTCTCAATAACTATCTTGTATGAAATTAATTTACTAAATTTTTGCTTTTAAATCATGAATTGAGACACGGTTTTTTCAAGCTTCCTTTTGAAACCTAGTTTTGTTTTTAAAAGGAATATTGGATTTAAATAACCCCAACTTTCACCAATTGGCCGATAACACTCCCAACTTTCGATTCGTACACCAGCACTCCCAACTTTCAACTTATTTTCATCTAGCACTCCCTAACTAATTGAAACATAACCTAGTTAGTTTTTGTTGATGTGGCATCTGATGTGGACAATTAAGTTCATCCCAACAATTAGACTCTTATAGTGATCCTGATAACGATTAACTTTTGCAATACAAGCCTTTAAGCAAATATGTTCATGTACCTCAGTTGACAAATCAAAATTTGAATTATTTTCAGAATTTATACCCGTTTTTGCTTGATCATTAGATTTATGATCTGACTATAATGATGATGCTTGTAATGAATTCTTTTGTAGAACATTTTTTTTCTTAATGAAATCTTCATTTGACTCTCCAAAAATGTAATCTTCTTCATTTAAAAAACCTCCTTTAACATACGTTATAAGTTTATCAAATGGTTTATTCATCGGTTTCGGTTTCATATGGGTGGTTTGTTGGAAATGTTTATTTTCGGATAAAAGAACACCATGATGAGCCATCATAGTTGTGACACCCGGATATATAGAGTTTGTACCACATGTTATATAAATAAAAGTGTTATTTGATTTGATTTGGTGTTAATTAATGATCTTTGGTGTTCTAATAAGTCCAAATTTTATATAGAGTTATGTTGGTAACTATAAGATAAAGCTTATCGCTTTACGAACAAAAATGTGAAACTCACATCGATGATAGTCTGGTTAATGTTAAAATCCTAAAAAAAATCGGTTATGATTAAAATGATTTTTTTAATTATATCCAAGTGGAAAATTTAAATAAAACGCTTAAAAACACCATCTTGTGGTTTTAAAAGCGTATTACCTGATATCGCGTGTATCTTACAAAATTAAACGACCTTGTCAGACAAGGCGTATAAATTATTGTTCAACAATATTTTGGCTAGCTAATTTTTATAAATTAGTGAAAATAATATTAAACGCCTTAAAACGCGAATAAAACGCAAAGTATTACACCTGGTCCTTAGTTAATTACCTGTAAGTGTGTAACTATTATACATAATATATATTTGATTTATTTGGATTGGTGAATAAACACCTCCATCCTCCAAGTGGCGACACCACACCACACCCAACAGCATTAGCCTTGCATGCAATCCCTCTCCCCAACACATGTCCCACATGCAAAAGAAATTTAACACCACACCTCCATTTCTTCCTCCATACTCGTCCACCATCCTCACCACCTCCACTTTGATATTTAGTTTTCCATTCTTAAAAATCTAGTTCCAAGAATCCCAAAATCTTGGTGAAGGTATTCGTAGATTTGAAGTTTTATGGTGGAGATTCAAGCTCTTTGAAGGATTTTCTCAAGAATATTCATGCAAAACCTATCCTTGATTATAATGTTCATCAAGGGTATAAACTTTCATCTTTCTTGTTCTTGATCTTGTTTGTAAATTTTGATTTACAAAAGATTGTTTCTCAAAAGCTTGGATTCTTCACTCACTTGGGTTAATATAAGAAAATGGTTTAAAAGAAAACGAAAGTGGAAGTAAATGTGAGAAAGTGTGAGTCGTGAGAGTGTAAGTGTGAGTGTGTTAGTGTTTATGTTTTGTTAAAAAGTTAAGATATGATTATGATGAATCTTGAAAAGTAATTTCATGTATCATCGAAGTGGGTTAATGTGAAAATGAGTAAGATCTAAGTTAAAAAGTATGAAAAGTTGTCGTTTGGACATATGTGAATGTGTCATATATGTATACATGCATGTTTTGTACATGTAGGTTTGTTTATTAGTTTGAGGATGTTACATGCAATGATATGAAAATGATTAAATGAATGATTGAAGTGAAGATGATGTCTTGGATTATTTGGAGTTTAATTAAATGTAGGTTGGAATGCATTTAGTTGTTAGGTGATGAAGAAATGAGTATGATGCATTGAATACTTGTACATAAATGTTAGTGATGATTTGATGATGATATGATGTGTTGCATGAAAGATGATTTAAATCAGGTTGCATGCATGATAATATGATGAAATAAGAAGTGTTGTGATAATACAAATGTGTGTCATAAGTTTGATGGTCTTGCATGTTGTACACGAGACTTAAAAGGTAGTAAAATGGATAAAAATGCATGATTCATGCGATTTACATGAAATCTACACTAATGTGATTATAATCATCATTTCATACAAGTAAATAACATGTGTTGTGTTAAAATATGAAGTCTTGATGCTTTGAGATTATTAAAGTAAAGTTCAGTACAAGATCATGCGTTAAAAACGTTATAATGGACTTTTAAAGTGATTTTTGTGAAATGGATTTTAATCAGGTTATAAAATGATATATTTATAACAAATATGGATAATAAGACTTATGTTAAGTATCCATGGTGTTAGGCTAGTCATATGTGGCTTTCGACGCTTAAAAATGTGAATGAAATGTTAAAAATACGCATATTTTGATGTACGTGAAATGGATGGTTAAAGTGTGATATTGCATGATGAGATGTGTTATGTTGGTATGTCTTATGTGAAATATTAAGTGCTAACGTGATAGTAGGATATAAGGCTATATATGTGTACTAATTTGTGTAAACGAAGTTTTCATTAAAAAGACGTGTTATGATGTAACTTATTTGTCAAGCATGAAATTATACATAGGTTAACTAATGAAGTTATTACATGTATAAAAGCTTTAAAACGATGAATAATATAATATAATTTAGCAACTTATGTGCATTTTGATGTTTGGTGATGTGTTATATGCTAAGTGTTTGTGTAAATATGTTACAAATCGCAAATTGTAGATATATTGTACACAAATGGATATGATAAACGGATATAACATAATGAAGGTCACCAATAAAATCGTTCGAGTTCGCATAATCTTTTATATATATATATATATGGATTGGGTAAAATGAGAACCACCTTGAGATGTGAGAACCGTAGGAACCATTCTCAGCCTTTGATCATTCATGTTTGAGTGGCTGAGATTAAACAACATAAAGTAAAACAATAATTATGTAATAATTAGTTTGTCTTTTGTGAAAATAGTTTTAAATTATCAAAAGGGTTATTTGGTCATTTTGTATTAAGTTTTTGTCAGTTAGGTTTATACATGTCAGGGCTATGAAATAAAAAAAAAAACAAGAAAAATAATAAATCAAAAATATAACATATATTTACATTAAAACACCTAGTTCGTTGTCCATCAAAAATACAACACATATTTACATTGACGTAAAAATCACCAAACTTGTGCAAAAAAAATAATAAACTCAACTCGTTCTTCACTTGTGTGTTATCCTCGTCTTTAGCCATAAAGCCCAACACCCTGTGAAATAAAAAAAACATAGCTTGTAAACGAAAATCAAACGGGGACTTGTACAAGAACGTGAATCCGATTTACGTATGGTGTAGAGTGTCAAAAAAATTCCATATGGCACCAATTTTTTTACATATGGTGTAGAGTGTCAAAAAAAATTTACACATGCTGTTAAATGTAAAATGTTTTTTTAAGTAGAAGTTTTTTTTCACTCTTGTACTTGTGTAAAGGTGTGACTTAAAAAAAATTTTACGTAGAAGTTGTAAACTTTTTTATGCCCGGTTGAAAATTTTTTTTACGCACCAGTTGTAAACTTTTTTTATCGTCGTAATTTTTTTTACGCCCCGGTTGTAAAGTTTTTTACGCCCTTGTTAAAAAAAAGTAAACATTTTTTACACCACCGATGTAAACTTTTTAAGCCGTGGTTGTTAACTTTTTTTACACCACGGCTGTAAATTTTATGTACACAAATGTAATTCGTCAATGTCCTCACCTTTTTGCGTTGCTTCCCTAATGTCAACAAAAATAAATAAATAAAACCAAATCCAATCTTGATCTTCATCGTCCTCGTTCGCCAAAGACACCGCATCACCTTCGAACACAAGTATAAAAAAGAATTCCTTAGATAATGCAACAATGTAAACATATTTTACCTACGTCTTTACACAAACTTTTGAAAAAGAACTTCTAAACGTAAAAGTCACAAGTAGTTTTTTTAAAATGTCGACTATAAAGTCACAAGTAATTTTTTTACCGTATGTACATTTTTTTTGCATTCAACACGGTACGCAAAAAATCTTTTTACATTCAACAACGTACGTAAAAACGATTTTCAAACGTATGTAAAAAAGAACACGGACCGTAAAACAACATTTGAAACCGACCGTTCGTTACAATTTAAAACATTTGAAACCGACCTTAAATCTATTTTACCTTAGACCGTTCGTTATCATTTAAAACATTTGAAACCGACCGACCGAAAGTAAAAAAAGAACACTAACCGTAACCAAAACCGATGACCGGTTTCACGGTTTGAAGTCGGACCATAAACACTCCTAATACCTATAGCAATCTAAGTATCATTTACATCCGATTTTTATCGCTTTTTATCAACGTTTTCCACGGGAACACAGACACACACCAAAAATATCTTAAGTAGTTAACGTTTTTACATCAAAAAATTTTATACCATTTTGCGAAGAAAAAAACCAAGAATTGAAATCAAAACACATATGTAACATGAACAATCAAAACACATATGTAACATGAACAAACTGAAAGCTCGAAAATGAAACAAATCCAAATAAATAGAGTAAGAGTTGGATTATACCTTAAGCCCATAGAGTTCAAGCAAACACTTTAACTGTAGGTCCTCGCCGCTGCTGCCGTCATTCAAATCGAGCACCAAAAAAACAAGCTGCAGCCGTCCTCTTGCCACCTGCAACCAACACCTACAAATCATGCTCGTTAAAAAAAATAACCCGTAAAAGAATAGTTGAAAACATATAACAAAACGTCAAATGACATACACTCTATATCTAATACACACTTATACAGCTTAAACCTAAAAGTCATTTACATCTGCGTGAAAACACCACAAAAACCATCATTCTATAGCAATGTAAATATCATTTACATCTGATAGTTATCACTTTTTATCAATGTTTTCCACGTGAACACAGATACACACCAAAAAAAAAAACTTAGGTTGTTAATGTTTTTTACATCAAATTTTTTATACCATTTTGAAAAAAACAAAAACCCATAACTGAAATCAAAACCTATATGTAACATGAACAAACTGAAAGCCGATAATTAAACAAATAATAATAATAATAATAATAATACAATATGTTGGATAAATCAAAATCAATAATAGAGTAAGAATTGGACTTCACACTTGATATTTAATTCTTACGTTTTAGATTAATATATTGTTATGTAACAAATTAAAGAAATCCCTATCCCCGTCTTGAAATGTATGATCATATTATTATAATATAAAATTTGCATTACATTCACGATAAAAAAAAAATGTGTTATCCTCTTATCTATGCATATAAAATTACTAAAAACAAGTCATAAAATAAAAAGAAAGATAAACTAAATATGAAGAAGAGACTTTGTCGGGCAGGTTTGGATTTTCAATTTTCATTTTCGAAAATACTCATAATATTTTTGTTTGCATTGCAAAACTCCAAATCAAATCAACAAAGAAAACAGAACATGGGTGAAGAGAAAACGTACCAGAATTAAACCCTAAAAGACCCTTCTCAACAACCATATTTACAACCCTTAAGAAAATACAGATTCGAGCCACCATATCCAATCTGCCGCCGGAATCCCACAAGATTCAAACCACTTATGTTGGTTATTTTCCCGGTCGTCGACTAACCGGCGTTGAATATTGCTGGTGTTTGCAGTTGTTCTCCTGTTCTAATGTTCGGAGAAGACGTCACGGTGGTGTAACAATCACTGACTCACGGAGTCATGGGGGAGTGATTAACATGTATTGCTGCTGGAAAAATTTCAGAATCAAAGCCCAAATCTAATAACCCAGTTAGTTCCGACGCCGCATCAAGTACCCGGAATCTCTTTTGCATTCTCTCCGTTCGTCGGAAAATGGCACAACCGGCTTTCAACCGTTTATGACGTTCTCTGTCTGCTATATGGATTATGAAAGTGGAAGTGTTTTGGGTTTGAATTTAAATGAATTGCAGAGAGAGATGTGAGAGAGAGATTTGTGTGTGAGAGAGAGAGGTGTGGGAAAGGTGCATTTACAAAATGCCTTTCTACAAAAAGGTGTGTATACAGTGATGTGTCAACATGTAATTTGTTTAAAAGAGTTTCTACGGTTTGTAACTGAGAGTGGTTTCTCTTAAACCGAATCATATATATATATATATATATATACCAACATAATGGAAAATAAAGATATTTTAAGAAACCATAAAGTTGTGTAAAAAATCATAAATTTTGGAGAAACATATGGATTGTAGAATATTTGGTCAATGAATCATTCTTGTTTGAAAATAGGACACGTTGGTCAATATGTGTGGAAATCGTTAATTTGATATACACGCATCCGAATGTGAGTTTCATTGCCCTTCTTTTTACTGTTTTATATAACGTTTTGGGGGAAGAACACACCCCAAAAACGGATATGATATGTTTTATATAAAACATGGCTTTAAATGATTTATATTATATTTGCGTGGAAAATAGGAATGAAAATGAATATGTTGTGTTTCGAGGAAAACATGGATTTGGAAATGGACAATATAAAATTGTATTCAAGGAAAATGAGAACGGATTGAACAATAATCGTTTCATGGAGAAACATGGAATGAATTGAATATTAAATAGTTTCGGGAGAAACAGGGATGGATTTACATCGTTTGGGGTAAAAACGACTTCATAGATTTAAAAATGTTTTAATCTTAGTTGGGACGAATTTGCCTCATCTCAAAACAGTAGATATCATAATAGGCCTATGTCTCGGTGTGGACTTTGGGGAATTCATACAACATTCATTTTAACTTTTTTATAAAGTAAGATATATATATATATATTCGTAAGGCAGGAACCCAAAGTGGCCATTGAGAGGCACTTTTCGCAAACATTAGCGGTTTAATCATTAACACCAGTGTGCGCAGAATTGTTGATAGATTTACCGGGTTGGCAACCCCATCGTGACCGTTTGCCTCGAGTCAAGTCAAAACGCCGAATTGATATTTTGTGATTTGTCTGCATTGATTATACCCTTATGCGTTAATATATAGCTCATAGGCTTTGCAACCCTATGAATCCGACATATTGAACTTAGAAATTTAACATATAAACCCACGGGAAAAGGATTTGAATTAAAGGCCTTGGGAAGATGCTTGCATAAGAGAACTGGCCCATGGACTTTTAAAAGGGAAATTTCCCTGACTAATATGACTGGATTTGAAAAGAGACTCTCTAATAAGAAGGCTTTCCTTAAAGAAATTCTAGAGAAAATTTGCTTTTACTTTTACATACGTGAACTCACCATCCATTAAGTTGTCTAGAGAAAATTTGTTTTTTCATATAAATGATTTCAATTCGGGATTTTGACATGTTGCGTGTTTAGTGGATGCAATTAATAAAAAATTATGTTTTAGACAACTTTTAAAACTATTTTGAACCGCTTTTACTAAGATCCATAAAGGATGACAACTATGTTGTGGTTGTGTTTTATTTTTAAAAGTCCAATGGTTATGTTTTAATTAAGTTTAACGACCAAAATAATTAATGCATCGTCCATGAAATACTTATGGGTACCAACCTCCGTCACCGCCACATCTGTATTTCCGTTACGACGTTTTCGGGGTGTGATAATAGTTTTCTCGTGAAACATATTTTGTGTATCATAAGGTGGAGGAACGTGGTGATAACCAATTCCTTAATTGGACATCTTCTTACCTTGAGAATCTACAAGGATGTTTAAAAATTTGGAAGATTCTTGAAATTTTGAAAGTTTTAAATTGCTTTCATCCAAATCAATGTTTGCTTTAAATAACTCAGTCTTGAGTTTGCTGACTAATTTCTCAATAACCATGTGGTATGAAATTAAATTCACTATTTTTTACTTTTAGTACATGAATTAAGACACGGTTTTGCCAAGCATTTGAAATTGTTAAGTCTGAGTTTACAAGGTTTGTGAAAAACTAACAATTAAGCTTAAACAATATTGAATTGTATAAAAGATAAGTAATGATAAACGAGAAGTTATCATTAACAATTATTTTTCCTTGATTCAACTGTTTTACAAAAGATTGATTTTACATACTCTCTCTCAGACCAATCACTATAACAAAGATTGTTCGTACAAAACAAAAGGTGATGTGTAGTGATGAATAAATCTCTAACATGTGAGATCTATTTATACTAAGTAAGAAAGCTCTGTTTGTGATTGGCTAACATTACCCTAATTGTGACATCTAACATTCCTAACAGAAAAGATTCCAAGATGTTGCAAACATCAGTTCTAACTACGCTAAACAACAATACAAGATAAGTACTGTTACACTAAGAAACATCTGTTTTGTCTATCCTCTATTACCTTGATCCAAACATTTGTTTGGCCAGACAGATGTTTGGTCTTCTTCATCAGACATTTGGCTTCAACAGACTTTAGGCTTCAACAGACCTTATTTCTTCTTGAACAGTGGTTCGTCAGATGTTTGCTTTGTCTTCAATAGATGCTCTGATTTATGTGTTCAAGATTCAACATCTTTAGGGAGAACCTAGTTCAATTTTCTGTTTATTTCTTGATCACTTGATCAATGTTTTGGCTTTTGATATCATATGTTCTTTTGTAGGTCCAACGAAAACTTAGTTTTGTTTCTTAAAATCACCAGTAATTATCTTTAGAATGTTTATTCCGTCAATTAGACTCTTATTATGATTTTGATAACGATTAACATTTGCGATACAAACCTTTGAGAAAATATGTTCATGTACATCGGTTGACAAATGAGAATTTGTATTCTTTTCAGCATTTATACCCGCCTTTTCTGGAACATTAGATTTAAGTGTTGTTTGTTTTTTAAGATGTATAATGTCTGCAGTCTGCGAACCATATCTGTGGAAGAAGAGGTGGACCAAACCTCTACAGTCTGCAGGAAAAAAATGTTTGTTTTTTATTGTATGTAGACTTCTAAAATAAACTAGTGGTGATGTACAGACGGTGGTGGTGGTGGTGTTGTTGGACGGTGGTGGTGGGTAGTGGACGTGGATGGTGGGTGGTAGTGGTGGACGGTGGTGGTGGTGATGGACGATAGTGGGTGATGCACGGTGGTGGTGGGTACGTGGTGGTGGTGGTGTTTAACCTCTATAGACCTTAAAAGATCTTATAAGTGGCTAAGCCAAGTCTGCACCAAGAAGAGCTCACGCAGACATTTTTTAATGAAACGTCTTCAAAAAAACAAACAGTCTGCAGATGACAATATCTGCGCGTGGTCTGCGCAGCGAAGACAGAAGAGCTTGCGCATATCTTTTTTTAGAAAAACAAACACCACCTTAGTATGTACACATTCCCCATTGGAATTGTAGTGGTACACTCCTGGGAACACATCTCTATTCTTATCTACTTCGTTGTTGTAAGGTCCTAACTTAGAGGCTTATGCATCAAACTAGTGTATACGGGTATTGGGTACCGTTTAACCATGAACAAGGGTTAAGGGCGAGCCTTAAAGCTTAGGCTATGTGGACCGACAGCCATAGCCTATCTTATATAATGTGTTTTTTACTTGTTTAGTAGGGTTGGTATTTTCATTGTAGTTCTCACACTGTATTAGATAATTCGAAGTGATATTAGAAATTGTATATCATGATTCATTGGCTAGATGAATAAAAATCCTTGATCATGCAAGAATTTGGCTTCATTTCAACCTCCAATTTTTGGAATTTGTTGTTTGAGATTTTGAGAGGATACCCCCTTCTCTCTAAACACGACACATAAACACAAGTGTGTGTTTTTATTGTTTTTCAATCTCATATATTTCCAATTTTCCAAAAGTGCCTCTTTTAGTCCCTGTAGTTTTATTAGTTACTAAATTGGTTACAACTGACTTATTTCTACAAATATTAACTAGGTTAAATATTACTAATTAAATTACATTGTGTCCAAATATCACAATATAACACGGTAAGCGTATTTTAATATTTTGGGGTGTTACATAGTACACATCTGAGCTTGTAGTTTTTATTTTTATTTCAATATTTTTTTGTTTTGGGTTATTGAATTTTATTACTCTCAACTATAAGGTATTGGTCGCTGCTACTCCCAACTATCACTTTGAGTCTCACCACTCACAACTTAACACTTTGTGTGTTGTGTCACTCCGCATATAAACATTTGTTAGTGTTTGACTTGTGTTATTGGTGATATTAGGCTAAAACTTTATGAATTACTTATAACTGCAGGTGAATTTGTTCCTAAAAGACAAAAGGGGAGCCAAAAACCACTTAACCATAGTGACAAAACACACAAATTGTTAAGTTGAGTGTGGTAACAGTCAAAGTGATAGTTGGAAGTAGTAGCGGCCAACTTTACAATGGTAATATCCAATAACTCTTTTATTTTTATGCTAGATTTGCTCTTTTCTTTCATTTCTCAAGATGTTTAGACTTTTACATGTTTGTATTAAGGGACTTTTCAATTTCTCACCTTCTTGTAGCAAGGTCATAATAAGTTTTACTTTTGGGTTAGCTAAAGATCTTTTTAACATGAATTAACATTTTGTCATATGCTAAAATCATATTATGATATGTTATGTCCTTTTAGGTAAAACATGTGTTAATGTTCTGACTTAATCAATATTCCATATTCAATGAAGGTTGCAAGCCTAGAGATAGACAAACCAATGAACATTCGCAAAACTCTTTAGCTCCTAGTGGATATAACCTATTTACATATTTACATAATATAAATAACTAATATCTTAGTGCATAGAGGTTTGTGTCTATGCTTAGGGGGCTTAAAAAAAACTTAGACGTTACATTTTGTAACCCAAAAGTATTTGAATTTTCACTTTTAGCCTAAAAGTTTTCATCTTTTAAATTTTTGGGGTAACTTTGTAGAATAGTAACCAAGTTTTAAAATTGTTCTAATTAGGTCACTCAAGTTTCAAAAGTGTTCCAATCAGGTCACTCAACAATTATTTTTTATTAAAATTAAGGGGTTTTTTATCCATTTCATAGGTAACCATGGTGATGTGAATTTTTGTATATTTTTTCCCTTTCATTTGATGCTAACGTCCAGTGATTACGTGAATTTTAACTTGTTTTTTTAATTTTTAATGTAATTAAAGTGTTTGTATTTTTAATAAATAAAATTTCATATATTAATATAATCCGACCCTAGCATCTCATGCTCCATTTTTCTCTTGACACATGAAAAAAAGGACATGACTCGCTTTGAATATTAAGTAATCTAATTGGGACAAAAACGATACGAGTGACCTAATTAGAACACTTTTGAAACTTGGTTACTATTCTGTGACATTTTCCCTAAATTTAACCCCATAATATTTTACTTTCAACTTTGGTCCCCTACACTATTCATATTTGGGCAAATTTTTCATTTTACGTTTTGTTCTAGATTTTGCGAGTTAACATGGTGCAACGTGCGTGTGTGGTTCACCGTTTTTACATTTCGTTCTAAATTTTGCGAGTTAACATGACACAACGTGCTTGTGTGGTTCAATAATTTTATGTCGTCTATTTTTCTCGCTTGACAGGTTCGCCGCAACACACAAGTCCTAAATGGACTTAGGTATCGTTTTCTATATTTTACGATTCGGTCGAATTTATTCGCATTAACACATCACAACTTTAATGTTGGTGGTTGCTGGCGGTGGTGTGGCACTGGTGCTATTTGTCACGGTTTTACGCCCCCACCGAAACGGAAGAGGGGCTTAATACTAGTTGAAGTGGAATATTAAAGTACGATAGGTATGTAAATTATATTTTTTATGTGAACATTTTTATAACTTGTTAATTAATTAAATACTAGGAAATTGTCTCGCGCGTTGCCAAGGCGTTTAAAGAAATTACGTTAAAACGTAAAATAACTGAATATATACATAAAAATAAGCACGAAAACGTATTATATTTGACCCGGCTCATTACTGAAAAGAAAAAAAATACGTCAAAACGTAGACCAACCGAAAATGTACATAATAATAAGCATAAGAACATATTGTTGAGACGACTCATTTCCAGATAAAATTTATGTCGAAACGTAAATCAAATTGAATTTATACCCACATATACATAAACATAAACACGTAAAACTCAATGAAAAAATATTTAGAAAGTTAAGAGATTGTAAGTGGTAATGCATAATATTAAGTGGTAAAAGTAAAAAAAATAGAAAAAGACAAAAAAAGCTCAATATCAGTGTTCACGCATGGTTGATAATTGTAGTATATATAAGAGTATTCGCATCTCGTCCATCAGATTTTGTGAGAGGGTCCTCTATATTATAGATAGTGGTTATAAAAGGTTGTGAGTGGAGAAGAGATAAAATGTTACTATTCCTCTGTAAATATGAGAAAACACAGTTCACCCCTGTAATTTTTTTAATATTTTGAGAAAGTGGTTGTTAGTAGAGGGGAGAGAAAAAGCAATAATAAAGATATAACAAATATTATTTAATTAAAAAAGATAAAGATAGTAACTTTTAGTGTAATTATAAATATGAAAATGGTAAATGGATGGAAGAGCATTCACATCATAGCCATCAAAATCTGTGACAACAGGTTTTCATATTATAAAAAGTATAAAAGGTGGTTATGAATGAAGGAGATAAAAAATGTTATTTAATCTGTATATTTGAGGGACATAACCCTCTATAATTTTTTAATATATTTTAGGAGTGATTGTGAGTGGAATGAGAGAAAATGTAATAATAAAGATATAAAAAATATTATTTAATTGAAATGAAAGAGAAAAAATAATTTTTTTAGTATAATTATAGGATAAAAAATAATAGAGTAATATCAAAGGGAGTGCCTCAACAAAGTATTTTGTCTGAAGACTGCGGTGCATTCAATGTTTTAAATACCGGTATGAACCGGCCAGTTATACCGGTTAAACAGGATATCAGACACAAGTCTGGTACAATAAAGGCTAGTAAAAGCTAAATACGGTATGTCTTATGTAACGGCAATAATTCGGTTCTAACGGTTCAAACCGTTGAACCGGTTTGTATTATCTTAAGATTTGATTTCTTAATTTTAATATAATATGATATTAAGGTAATACTGATCTTCCATATTTCCTGTAATTAAACTAGTGCCTTCAATTCTAATATTTCATCGTAGTTTTACTGTTACTCACCTCGTACAATGCAATTTTGTTTATAACTAATAAAAATATTCTTAAAATGCTTAATAGTTTACAATTAGAATAGTTGTTTTTAGATAAAACTATGATTAGTTACATAAATCTTAGTTGAGATTGGATTGTTTTTTGCGATGACTTTGTATTTTATGGAATTTATAGGGTTAACTAGTAACCCGGTTTAACCGACCGATACAACCCGGTTCAACCGGTTAAACTATTTTAGAGCCCAACCCGATATGACTTAAAAGCCGGATTTTAAAACATTGGGTGCATTGGTTTGTATCAGATCTATGCTAATTGTGACACCAATAGCAATAAAGAACATTTCATAACGACTCATTTCGTCAGTTGCAATGTGAGTACTATCTCATGATCCGCCTTCCTTAAATTGTAACAATAAACTAGTGGTTAAGCAAAGGATTACTCGGATGGATCCCTTAAAATCTTAACTGCATAGATTTTGCTCGTCATGCTTGAACGTAATATGTATTTATATTAGAAATAATGAATTTTAATAATCCTAGTTGTTAGGCGTTGGCCAACAACGATCCCAACTTAAAAAATAACTGGTGGTCCCACATTTTCAAATATTGTAAACCAAATAACCAATGGACTTTTGCTAACAGAAAAATAAAAGAGGATAAAAAGAAATTAAGGTTCCATTAGTAAAGGTCTATTGGTTTACAATATTTGAAAAGATGGACGACCACTGGTTATTTTTTAAGTTGGAACCGTTGCCGGCTAACGGCTAATAACGCTACTAGAAAACTGGGTTTTTGTGACCGCATTTCCAGTCGCAAAACAATCGCAATTGCCCTATTTCGACAGTTTTGCAACCAATATTGCGGTAGGAAAAACCTCCGTCGCAATTGCCCTATTGCGGTCGTTTGCGACTGTCGCGTTTTCGACCATAATAGCAGTTGCAAAATTTGCGACTGTCTTTGATTTTGTGACTTTTTTACAAATTTGCGACTGCCTTTGCGACTGTTTAAACTTTACAGACTTGCGACTGTTTTGCGACCGCTTGACTTTTGCAATCGTTTTGCGATCGGTTGTGTTTTACAAATTTGCGACTGATCGACAAAAGTTCCCCCTTTTTTCGCCATTTCAGCTATTTTCTATTTAAAACCTGTTGTTTTTAAAATTTAAGCCTTCATCAACTTTTGAAAATTATATAAAATATTCAACTTAAAATTACAAACTAAAACATCAAATACCCAGGTAATCATAAAATAATACATATGCAAAATAAAGTGTTTATAGCGTATAACTTGATGATTAGACATTTTGAAACCTAACTTTTAAGATTGCTTCAATGTTTGTCCGCCTTATCCTTTATTTCCATCACCAACTCCACTGTACTCCATTCAACATTTCTTTCTCTTCTGATTCTTTCACAATCTCTTGAATGCTCACGTTCAATTTTTCTATATAAAAAACAACCAATACATAGAACTAAGGTTCAGATTTATTATATTAGATTTATTTTATTGGATGTTTGGATGTACTAATCAACAAATTTATAACTTAACAAGATGATCATTTAATATATTTTGTGGCTAATGGCCAAAAGATATGGTTCAATATATAACCCACATCTTTTTGTCTTAATCTCAGCAACCGGCATGTTCAAAAAAATATTTCTTTTGGTTCAATTTCTATGTAACTTTATTAAAATTTTGGTATTTAAATAAATACATAAATCACAAATCCTCTCTTCAAATCACCACCAATGATGTTAAAGTGATACCAATCGACCACTCTAAAACTTCACTTCATTTATAAAATATTTCCCTATTCGTATGACAGTAACTTATGATCAGGTGTTTTTGAATCAAGAGCAAGAGATTTCTACTACAGTTATTTCATTTTACAATAGATTTTATTATATGATATATAACTTATAGATAGGTAACGAGCATACCGTCAACCCAGTCTTTGGTCTTGTGAAGAAGAATGGTTCCACATAGCTCCGTCACAATCTGCGTAGGACTCTGCCCAGACCAGTCCCATTCAAAAATAAAAAATAAAAAAATAAAAAAAAAACTTCATGAGAAAAGATGTTATTAATGAGCATATCATCATTATGGCTCGTCATCATCAAGCCATAAAGATCAATTGATGTTGACAAAGTCAACAAAAGTCAAACCTGTCAGTTAAGTAATGGCCGTAACTACGTACCAACAATTATGACACTTCACTACTTAGATGACCAGCTACACTCCACCCACCAGCACTGTTTCTCCTCTGGTCACCATCCAAAACCGCTGTTGAACGGATTTTACACCAGAAAAATAAGAAAAGAAGAAAGAAAGATATCGGCTGCTATATAATCCTCTATCACATAGAAGCACTCCACAGCCAATTCTTCATTTCCAATAGAACTAAATAACTCGGCAGGATCCTTTAAAAGCTTCTCCCTTTCACAATGCGAAGCTCGGCCATCGCTATCAATTGCCCAGAGATAATAGGCCTTAGCCAAATTTTCAGAATTTACACCACCAGCCATCAAGAAGCACATTTGTGCCATCCTTAAGTTCTTCTCATGAAATAGCTGCAATAAACAAAGTATATATTATTAGATATATCCCAAAACCCAACTCGTCTATTCTAAGAACTGTTGATCAGACCTTAACGTCTTGTGATCTCCACTCGTCTTTACTGATTGAAATTTGCATTTGTTCAGCAAATGAATCACTCAAATATTTTGACTTCAACTAGGCTCAAATCCTTCTAGTAATCATAGATTGGTTCAGAGAAACTTCTGCTTTCACAAATCCATAACAGCTGCCTGGTTCGAGTGACAGCGACATACAACTGTTTCAGTTCACTGCACAAAACAGCATGCTTTTGCATATCAAAACATATATAACTAATTATACCTAAAACCTAATCAATCAAGTAGCCAAACAACAACAAATCAATTTTAGTGTAGAAATTTGCTACGAATTGGGAGCCAATTAAGTAATTATCAACAAAACAATAGTCTAAATTCTCAACAGATTACATATAAACAGTTTTCGGATTAGCAATAGACTCAACGAAATCAACAGTAAGCAAACCCTAACATGTGAAATTGAATTAACAAGAACTGAGGTCGAGAATATTACCTTGCTAAACCCTAATATGTGTAATCGATCTGCCATCGAAGGTTCTCTATGATTTTGATGGCAATCAATGTTCAACAGCTAATGTTCAACTTGATGCACTGTCAACCAAAACAACACAAACACGTATAAGAACAAATATCATTAATTCGAAAGCCAGCAAATTATTAAACAAACAACAGGAGTATCAAAACAGGTGCGGATTGAACAAATATCATCAATGCATAGACATCATTTTAACGACAATTAAGGTATATACAGAGAGAACGGTACTAGAAATAAAAAATACGTGTAGATTGAACAAAAACTTTGAGACTCGACTGAAATTACTTGGTTAAAGAACGGTACCGATTGTGTTCGAATTCGATTGATGTTACCTGTCACGACCTGATCATGTTCAAAGTCAATTGAAGAATTAAGAGATGAGGCGGAGGAGAGGAGATAAGGCAGGGGAGATAGGGCGGAGGAGGTGGGACGATTTGTGCGTGACTGCAGACTGCATGTGATATAGGGAAATTATTGCTTAATTTGCTACCGGTTATTTTGGTAGCAAATTTTGGTGGCAATTGCCCTCTTTTGTAGCAGTGTGAAACTATTAAATTCATAGAATAAGGCCTCAAAAATTAAGGGCATAGGCCTCTACAAGGTAAGTCGACTAAATCTAACCTTTCATATTCATAAAATCAATGAATTAATAGCTCAAGTAATACCTAACTATAATAAAAACCTAAAAGATCTACATTCTACATACATCTAGGTTACTTCTACATACATCACACACCTATAAATCACTGAAATTGTTAAATCTTTATAACAACAAAACAAAATCAACAAGAATAAACTAAATATTGCAACATTCAACAGATAAGATCATATAAACCCTAATTTACAACTCAAATCTCTTACAAATAAAACAAAAACGAACATGTGATACCTGTCGCTCAAGCTTGGAGATGACTAGATCGGAAAGCGCAAGGGAAAATGTATTGTCAAATAAAAAATCGTCATCAAATCGAAAGCTACGCATCGTTTCATGTTACGGATTCATAAATAACAGATTCATTTTAGATCCAATTCGTCATCGTCATTGTTACATCGTCATCTTCAGATCCAATTCATGGTTTCATTGTTTCATCTTCAGATCCAATTCGATATTAAACCTAAGAACCCTAATTAACGAATTGGGGGAGCGGGGTGGAGTGCTCGATGACGAATTGGATTTATAAACAAATGAACGCACCATCCATTTTTACATTTTGTTTTTAATAAATATGCCGGTTAAATTTTAAGAAAAAAATTGCGACCGCCAATACGGTGGCAACTCTCCCAAACTATATATATATATTTTTTATATTGCCACTGTTTAGCCTATTTTATTAATTAACTTTTATTATTATTATTATTATTTAGGATTTTTTGACTATTATAAAACCATAAATAAGCAATATTTTTGTGCATTGAGTCTTATATCTTATGCTTTGGGGGTTTAAAAAAAAAAATTTTATAACTATAACCCAAAAGCTTTTTATTTTTTGCATTTTTAACCCACATAATTATTTTTTTTCACTTTCAACTTTGGTCCCTTATACTTTTCATCTTTCGTAAATTTTCGTTTTACATTTCGTTTAAATTTTACGAGTTAACGCGGCGCAACGTGCGTGTGTTGTTCAACGTCTTTTTTTGTTTCGTTGAAAATTCTACGAGTTAACACGAAGCAACGTGCGTTAGTGGTTTAATGTTTTTACGTTTAATTTTTTCGTTTGATAAGCTTCTCGCAACGCGCGGGTCCTGGATTGACTCAGTGTTGGTAGTCGTTGGCGATGGTGTGGCATTAGTGCTATTTGGCATAGTTTTACGCCCCCGCCGCAACGCGGGGGAGCTTAATTCTAGTTTAGGATTAATTAGAAATTTGTTTTTATTTTTTATTAACAATAACAAGCCACTTAGGCTGGGATGGTTTTTTAATGTTTTGTATACAATTATTTACATTTAGATATTCTCATATTTGCGATCGCTTTAGACGGTCGCAACTTTTGCTTTTTTATATACTTCTATTTGCGACCGCTATAGATGGTCGCAACTCTAGCTTTCTCGGATTTGCGACCGCTTTAAACCATCGCAACATTTGCTTTTTTAATTTTCTTGTATTTGCGACAGTTTTCCGACCACTATTCAACTGATTTGCCAACTTGGAAAATGCGATCACAAAATTTGCGAATGTTTTGCGACCGAATCTGGGCTGGTCTTTATTTTTGCTACTGTTTTGGCTTTGGTCGCAAACCAGTTGCTAATTTTGCGACCACCTTATGTTGGTCGCAAATTTTAGTCGCAATTGCCTAGTTTTCTAGTAGTGTAATTAAAATTATTAAAATCCATTATTCCTTTATATTAAACCTCATAATTCATTTCCTTGATATATGCATCCACTGTCTTTAGTGATGGCAATGAAACTCGAATTCGATAGGAATACCTGAAACATCCAGGATGGTTATAGGGTTGGGTAATTGGGTATGAGACTTGGTATGGGATTACTTTTAAAATAGGCTAAATTGCACTTTTCGTCCTTTAAATATTTTGCGGGATGGCTATGAAATTTGGTGTTATGCTCATTTACCCGTCCGATAACACATACTCGTTTACCTGATTATATATCGGACATTATTTTCTTTTATTTATTTACATATTTTATGTTTATATTCGCAAAACACATAATTCCCATTAGGGGCGGATCTCCTTCATTACAAGGGGGAACGCCCGCCACCGCTTGGCAATTTTGAAAAAAATTGACGTTTGTTCGATTTCGTTAACGTTTTTTTATAAAACGTTACCACTTGGCGGATTTTCTAGATCCGCCACTGATCCCCATTATCGTAATTCCCATACCATTCCCAAAACTTGATAATTTGTAGAATTATTTGACTTTACCACTGAACCATTTCTTTTTTAATTAGGAAACACTGGATTAATAGTTACTTGATAGATGCTAGAGAGGTTTTTGGTCAGGTATGTCCAACGGGTATTTTTTTAATAAACTAACGGGTACATCCTATACACGATGGGTAATTACCGATTGATATCTGGCGAGTTTTGAATCGGGTATGAGACAAGTTTGTATAATCAGGTATATGTTGGAATTACCCAAACCTAACCCGCTTTAATCCCTAATTTTCTTTCAGTTGATCCTTGATTATATCACTCAATAACTTTTTGTTTGCTGGTCGTATATGAGGATATATAGGAGTTCTTGAACATGTTTAGTCATTTCTTAAATAACCAACTTGAAACATAGTTGCATGCTCATAGTTATAGGCCCTAATACGCCATTCACAACCATCCATACGACATGATGCCTTGAATTTTGAATTCGATATTCAATTATTTATACTCATAATATTAAGCAACACGAACTTTACTTAGTTTTAGCTTTAGTTGTACAGCTTTTTGCCTTTGAAACATTGTCCTGAACAACTTATATCTTTTTAAAGATATCGGGCAATTGCTCGAGCATCCTCCAAAATAATTTCAAGTGGAACTTTATACTAAAAAAAATTCTACACCCATAACATTTTCTACATCATCATAACATTTTTCTTTAAACTTTCAACCATGGTTGTAAAAATCTCGACTAGGCGCGGTTAATCGCTGACTAATCCCTTATTAATCTTGATTAATCAAAATTAGTCCTGATTATTCAAATTAATTGTGATTAACCCCTGATTAATCGCAAGTCCCCCACCGCCGGACTAGCGATTAGCAGTTACTGTTGTAACATCGCACATTCTCTTGAGGGAAGTTCAAATTAAGAATAATTCTATCATGACGCCAATGATACGTTATTTGTAGGAAAAGAGTCAAATAAAGACATCTAAGTCGTTTAATATTAAGTTTGTTAAAAAAAAATACGAAGGCTACTGACTCGTTGATTTCAGAACAACTGGACTACTACCAACATAAGCTTCTTGAGTAAAACATGTCATTTTGGTTATTAGCTTCCTTTTGTACTTGGTATATCTTGACATATTACGTATATCAGATTAATATTATTTTATTTCGTTTTCTTTTTGCTTTTTAATATATATACTTTAAAATTCTTATCAACATATTATATTTAAAGCATGATTGTTTGCGTATATTAAATAATTTAAATCAATATGTTCTTCTTGTATCTCCAATAAATCTTATCATTGCCCTTATTCTAGCTACATACAAAAGTTTTTTTTCTTTTTTAATTATATCAAATAACTTTGATTGATGTTTAGTCTTAACAAATATTTGGTCGGCCATTACGTCTTGTCTTCTTTTGTCATTCTGTCATGATATATAATTAATCTTTTTGTTACTCTGTAACTTATAAAAAAAAAGATGAAAAATCAAAATAAGAAACATAAATCCAACTCCAAATGTGTTTATTCATGTATAATGGTTGGAAGGATTTGGGTTTTTTTAAAGAATCAAGTTTAATCCCCACTAATGGTTGGAAAGATTTGGATTTTTCTTAAAAAATCAAGTTCAATTCTCACTAGTGTCATATTTGATAGATGAAGCCAAGGAAGGCTAGTTCTCTTAAACCCTAGGTCAAGAGTTCGAGCCCGAGCCACCCTGGGTTTTAGTCCACCGTGTGTGACATCAAAGAGATTCTCTCGTGGTGGCGCAAGCCCCTGCCACTAGCAGTGGGTGGTATGGTTTTCCGAGGAACGTCGTTAGCCAAACTTTAACGGCATCGTGGGCCGGTTAAGACAACACAATCAGACCACCGTGGGGTTAGGACCCTCTGTTTGAGAGGGTGTGAGATCTCATTTACAACAAGTTAAAAATTCTCACCTTAAAAAAAACAAAAAAAAATAACAAAACCATGTGTCCTTTTACCAAAATCTAATGCAACCACCTCCACCTAGGGGCGTACAAAAAAAAAACCGGTTTTAGAACTGAACCCAGAAAAAAAACCGAAACCGGTTTTAGAACCTAACTGACGGTTGTAGACCGGTTAGGGATCTTGAGCTTCAAACCGGTTATAAAAAACTGGTTTAAATCGGTAAAAAACTGTTTTTTTAAATAAACCGGTTAAAAACCGACCCTAACCGGTTGGACCGGTTATTGTTTTGACTTTAAAAAAACCGATTAGTAACCGAAACCGGTTATAAGAAAAATCGATTTTTTGTTTTGATGTAAAACATGTTCGGTTAAAAACCGAAACCGGTTATTGAAAAAAACCGATTTGTACACCTCTACCTCCACCTGACCAGGATCAAACGCAACTTGCATTGCTCTCTACAACTAAATCAAACTCCACATGTGTCTATTTTACCCGAATCTCATAACTACCACTTTCACATGGGGACCGATAAGATCCAACCAGGTGAAGCGATCTCCTACTTATTATATTCACTCACACGTTTACGACAGTGTTATAAAAATCCATATGGGGCCACTAAGATCCAACCAGGTGAAGCGATCTCCTACTTATTATATTCACTCACACGTTTACGACTTTGTTATAAAAATCGAAAGACGCTAGTTGATCGGTGAGGTATCTACAAGCAATTAATCAGATTGGAAATTTTATATGTAATTTTTATTATTATATATACACCCACATTTTCATATGTAATTTTTAAATAAACAGGTTTTAACCACCCATTGACCCATTTCTTTAAGTAATTGGGGGTATTTATAAGGTTAATATAGGACCATCGTTGACCGCCTAACGATTAATTAGTCATTATTCGGTAAACCTCCGATTAGTGATTAATTGGAGACTAATCAAAGCCTAGGCTGAATTTTTATGAACATGGCTTTTGTACATTGACTACATATAAATAATTAATGAAAAATAAAATTAAAGCTCAGGGTGATTACTATTGTTTTTGTTTAATTAACGGTTATGGGGATTCAACCGCACTTGATCATATTTTTCTCTCTCTTTTATAAGCCTCTTTGATCACTATTTATCATAGGTGACACATAATGTAGTGGTCAAATTTATTTTTTCTTAATCACAAGTTAGGTGTTCGGAACTCACTTCGAACATTATTGATCTTTTCGTTTTTGCTAAGTACAGCAAAATCTACGAAATGAAGGTCCGATGAATGATGTAAGTATCTCTAAGACAAGTTCTATCTTGGGCCTGATGAAAGCGTAGGCGGTGAAAAGTCGGTGTTTGTGTGCATCCTTTAACATTTTCTCGGTTTGAAGTCATATGTTTTGGAGAATCATGATCAATCAAAGAGAATACATCTCACCTGATTTTAGTAACATAATGTGTGATATCCTTATGTACATGAAAGAATGGAGTCACATAAAAACATTATATTTAAGAAGCGGCATATGCCTCTCAAAAGCCGCCCTACACCCACCAAGGGAACAACTTTTAACCTTCTTCAAAGCGATGGTACATTTTATAATAATGAAAAAATGGCAAAATAATCATTGTGATTTGGTGAAATTTCACCTATAGTCCCCAACTTTCTAAAATTAGAGCTATAGTCCCCAACTTTTGTACACTCATTTCTTAGATAGTGCCTAACGTGGATGTGTGTTAGTTTTCTCAATTAAGTGAGTGTAAAGTGACAAAATTGCCGTTACTTTTGAAATACTAAATAAAAGTAGGGTCCCCCCATTTTATTGTTTAATATTGAAAACAAAGTGAGACTCGCCTACCTCCCCCCCCCCCCTCTCTCTCACATCAACGCTATCCATCAACAGATCCACAAATTAACCAGCCACACAAGAATCACATTTCATATTTTACTACAAGTTACCCAGCCACACAAGAATCAAATTGCCGGTGAATCGTGAAATGAAACTTGTTTACATGAGAGAGAGAGAAAGCAATGGCCAGTTGTTGCCGTCGGAGAATTCCAACACCATCATCATCATCTACAATCGCCGTGAACGAACCCCGCATAAAACACCACCAATCTGTTATCACTAGAGAATCATCGCGATCACCTGATTGACCACCATTATCATCGTCTTCTGTAGCCGTCATCGGAAAGGGGGAGGTCGGCCAGCACCCTCTCCTTCATTCCATTCTCTGATCTCTCCCCCTTCACTCTACGACTGTCTCTCTCTCCCTAGATGTTCTTTCTCAAGAGTTTTGATAGAAATGAAAGGGTGGTTGGTGTTTTATGATAAAAAAAAATGGTAGGTAGTTTTGGTACTCGGAGTTGCGTGGCTGACCAGAGTTGCAGCGATGGGGGTTGGGTGTAACAACCCAAATATTTAATCAAATTGTAAAAGCGAAACGTGTCCAGAAACCCTCCAGATAATCCAGATATGTTGGAGGAGAGGGACAAAATTTATAAAATGAGGATTGGAATCGAGTTGAGGGACTGATAATGCGAAAATGCAAAATTTTCATATTCTGGAGATCCTTACAGACCGTAAGCCATCACCCTTTACGGTCTGTAAGGGATTTAAAATGTCTACGCACCAGAGGTTCTTACGGAACGTAAGGTATCACCTCTTATGGTTCGTAAGGGGTTCCCTGACAGCAGAATGCAACTGGCAGCTGCATTTTCGTCGTTGTGCCACCTCTCCTGCTATTTTTACCACACCTTTTCTTCTTGAAACACTTGGGATGCCTCTAATCTTCTCCTAAGAGCACTTGGGATATGTGGCATCACCTCCTCTCTCCAAGATTAGTATTGTAACAACTCTCCATAAACCCACTAAAACGGACCATAAACGACGAACCAGACACGCACCACGAGACCCGACGTGAAATACGAAGAAATTTCACCAGGGCATCTCAGGCGCCATACGCCAGAAACACTGGCATCTCCCGCGACGCACAGGAGAGTACAAGATGGCGTGTCTCCGTTTCACGACGCCTGGCTAAGATATACATGCAACGTAGCCTATCTAGGCCATATAGGCTTCCCCCGCGCCACGCGAGGGAGTCCCTGAATTCTCCCGCGACGCGCGGGAGGTGTTAATTTCGGGTATAAAAGGTCAGGCCTGGGACTGGAAAATTTGCACTTGTTCGATCGAAATTCTCCGATCAGAACTCTCTAGAATCTCCGTTTCTCTGAACAACACCCCCTAAACCCCTAAACCTGCGAAACGCTGCCCGCTATAAGTATCTTAACCCCCGATCACTAATTCATTATCCTACCCGATTTAGGACCCGCCAACGCATGTCAAGGCCCTGCCTGACTAAGATTCATTGGGGTTCTGTCTCATTTTGTATGGCTAAAGTGACTTGGGTTAATTTACTAACACGTGTGCATTGTATGTTTTAATAGAAATTCCAGGAAGTAATCAAGAATTATCACCAGAAAGGCCGTAGGAACACCTAAGTTTCAATGTGAGTATATTCTCTTTTTGTAAATCTTTTTATCAGTAAAAAATGTGTTACCAAAACCTCAAATGTTTTAGTTATGCTTAACAGTGATTGAGTATATCTATTCTACATTTACTGCCGGTATGTTGGGGTTTTGTATACATTACTAGTCCACAGTCACAGGAGTTTGACAGGAATCATTACTATTGGGTGACAGGACCCAAAGTAATATGACCCACAAGTCAGGTGTTGACAGTACTGAATGAGTAGTTTGTTAAACATTGTAATTGTTGATGCTCTCAATATTGTAAAGTTATAAAAACTTGTTTTGATTAAACTGGGATGCACTCGCAAGTATTTCTTGCTGATAAAATGTTTTTAAAATGCGTTTCAGGTAACTTAATGTGAAGCTAATAGAAGCCAGCTGGAGAGCACTGAAGGCTTAGAAAAGTGGCTATAAAAGTTACCTAAATGAAAAGGATTTATGTTTTTCATAAGTTAGGGTTTACCCCTACAAATGTATTGTAATTGAAACATGAGTTTTATCCCATTTGTTTAATATAAAAGTTTGGTGTTTTGTAACTCGGAAATTTATTTCCTAACTACGGTCCTGATGTCTCATTTCCGCTTCCATATTAATAAACACCGTTACCACCTCACTGTTGTCCTAGCGGCTCCCGCTCCCAGGGTAGGGGTCAGGGTGCGACAAGTATAAATAGGTGCTCATGTTGCACTTTGTTCTTCACACATTCACTCAAACTATTCTCATCTGCTTGGAGCTTGCTTCTGAACTTGAAGCCTCCTTTTCTGAGTTATAAGCTTCATTCTTAACACTAGTAAGTGTACCCTCTAGTTCTTTTTCATTTTATTAGCTAGTTATTAGCCGAAAGTCAAGCAATTTGACTTTTGCTTTGACTTTTGGTTCTGACCAATTCAGTCGAGTCAAAGTTCAAATTGAACTTTCCTATGTGATCGCAATAATGAAAGTGTTAATCCCTTGCAATTACATCCTCTGTTCATAACGTTTAGTAGGCGATATGACAAGTCAAACATGTATAAAATAAAAGTAAAAAACGTAGCAATTGCATTTTACGACGAATAAATTTTAAGCATCAAAACTATAAGTTTTGACATTATAACAATTTATATAAACATTATGATACTTGTTTTACCATGTCTAACTCGTCATATTCAGTTTAGCGCTCAATTCCTGATCGAAAGTCAAACAATTTGTCTTCTACTTTGACTTACGATTCTGACCCGTTTGGTCAACCTTAAAACCCAATCAAACCCGACTACATGATCATTGTAATGTAGGGAATAATCCCCTATAATTATACCTTCTGGTCATCACGTTTTGTCCATTCAAATGACGAGTCAAATATATGTTTATTAAAAAGTCTAAAATGCCCTTTTAGTGTAAAATCAAATAAAATGGCTTTAAGCCTATGTGTTAAACATTTGACTTCAAGACTGATCTTATAACATCATTATATATATATATATATATATATATAAGTATGTCAGACTCGTCATGAACTCATTTGACCACCTGATCCCGTATATACGCGCATGACTAATTTAAATGTTATAAAGCTATAAACTAGTCAGCAAGCAATAGCAGTTAGAAATACCCAAAACCTAGAAGCTAGACCTTTATGGGAAAAAGAGTTGGATAGACAATTTGCTAATTTTCACATGTTTGGACATATAGGAGGAGAACCTAATTTCAACCAAATAGCCAATCCAGAACCACCAATACTTCTTTATTTCCTAACCAACCCATGAACCTAGAACATAATCAGGGAAATCAATTTCCAATTCCAGCATTTGATCCCGATGAGATACCTAGGATTCCAGCAACAAACCCTTTAGATCAGTAGTGGGCTAACAACTGGGCAATCCAGAACCTACTAGAAAACCCATTTCCTTATGAAGAACCAGTTCCACCTTACCCTGAACCAGCGCCAGCCCCATTACTACCCAGGGATCATGTGGAGGAACTCCGCCAATATGGTGAAAAGTTATTGGAGGAAGGAAACTGGATTCGCCAAATCGGGGAGAAGCTCGTCTGGAAATATGACGAGCGGGAGATGCAGTTCTAAGAAAACAATCGCCTAATATATATATATATATATATGTGTGTGTGTGTGTGTGTGTGTGTGTGTGTGTGTGTGTGTATTTTGTTACTTTGAAAAAAAAAACACAAAAACAATAACTAAAATAGATATAATGTATATCACCTATATATATATATATATATATATATATATATATATTTATCGATGCGTAGTTACTAATGTTTGAATTCCAGTTATGGTTGTAATAGATGCATATATATGAAAAGAGTAAAAGTCGCAATGCTCGACGATTTTGGTTCACTGTGTTTGAGTGATTATTATTTAATTTATTTATTTTGTGATATTAATACCTGATAAATGTTTACGATTCAGATTTCAAACGAAGTAAATCAGGAAATCCAAAATAGCAATAATAACGAATCCAAGTTGATAAAAGTACTATCGAACACATAGTAGCCCAAGGAACCATAGATGCTATGCCCTATTTTATAGATACTATTAAAAAGGCAGAAAATAATGATTCTAGAAACAGGAATAAACGTATACCCACTGAATCAAATCGCAGCGTGAATGGAAATCACGAATTGTTTAATCCAGGCTCCGATTCCAAAAATAAGAAGAACCATCTCATATGGTTGTTCTTATAAAGAATTCTTGTCATGTAAACCGATAGAATTCTCAGACAATGAAGGATCTATTTCATCCTTGCGCTGGATAGAAAAGACAGAAGCAGTCTTAAAGATAAGTAAATGTGCAAATGAAGGTAAAGTCATGTATGCTTCTAATCTTTTTAAAGATGCAGCTTTAGAGTGATGGAATACCATTCTTCAGTCCAAAGGAAGTGACAAAGTTTACAGTATGGAATGGAACAACTTTAAGGAAATAGTTAAAAGGAAATTTTGTCCTCCTAATGAAAAGGAACAGATTGCTAATAAGTTCCTAAATCATAGAATGATCGGGGTAGATTGCAGAGAATATACTACCACATTCTTTGAATATGCAAGGATTGTACCAACCCTGGCCTCACCAGAACCAGTATTAATCTCCCATTACATATGGGGATTAATCAGTGAGATCAGACATGTAGTCAAAGCAGCTAGACCACAAGCCAAAGAAGAAGCAGTAGAGCTAGCAAACACCTTGACAGATGAATTGGTACGTACGCAAGAAGAGAACCAGAAAAGGAACCTAGCTCAAAAGATCACCCAGGAACTATGTTATGGTAATACCAATCGCGGGAAAAGGGCAAGTTCTTCTTCACCCCCATGTAAGTACTGAAAAAGGAAACCTTCAGGGAAATGCTCTACATACTGCTATTTCTTCAAATTTCCAGGGTATAAGGAAGAAGACCGCAGAAAGAAAGCTAGCAATAAGCTATGCTACAATTGTAGAGAAGCAGGTCATATTAAAACCAACTGTCTGAAACTGGCTCCAGCAGCAAACAACAAAGCGAAGACGACGGAAGGACCCAAGAGAAATGCCAGAGCACTCGTGTTGACCGCCGTGGAAGCCAAGATGATTCCGGATGTGATTGCTGGTACATTTTTTGTTAATGATGTTTATGCCAAAGTATTATTTGACTCTGGTGCAAACCAAAGTTTCATAAATACTTCTTTCTGTAAACTGCTCAATCAACCATTAACTAAACTACGCCAAGACTGTCTGGTAGAAACGGCAAATGGATCTTCTCTCAAAATAAGCGAAATCCTGCAAGAAGCAAAGATAGAAATTTTAAGTCATAACTTTACTGCTAACCTTTTTCCAATGGATCTAGCCGGATTCGATGTCGTGTTAGGAATGGATTGGTTGGTAACCAACCAGGCCCGAATATTATGTTATCAAAAGTCTGTAGAAGTAGATGCGCCATCTTGCTAAAAGATCACAATTAAGGGAGACAAGTCGACAAGGGCAACAAAGTTCATCTCGGTAGTGAAAGCTGCAAGCTATATACGAAAAGGAGGAATGGTGTATATGATTCCCATAATCATTAACACTAAAGGAAAAGAATTAAAATATATTCCCGTAATATCTGAATTCTCTGATGTTTTCCCAGAAGAGTTGCCTGGACTACCGCCAGATCGAGAGGTTGAATTTAGAATTCACCTAATACCAGGAACGGTACCGATTGCCAAAGCACCCTATCGCCTAGCACCGACGGAGATGCAGGAATTGAAGAAACAACTACACGAATTACTAGAGAAAGGGTTCATCACCATGGGGAGCACCGGTGTTATTTGTCAAGAAGAAAGACGGATCAATGTGTATGTGCATTGATTACCGAGAATTGAATAAAGTGACCATAAAAAATCGGTACCCGTTACCGAGAATTGATGATTTGTTTGATCAACTCCAAGGAGCCCGATTCTTTTCTAAAACCGCTTTCAGAACGAGGTACGGTCATTATGAATTTACAGTCATGCCATTTGGTTTAACCAATGCCCCAGCTGCATTTATGGACATGATTAACAGGATATGTAAACCATACCTGGATAAATTCATAATTGTCTTTATAGATGATATTCTAATTTACTCTAAGAGTAAGGAAGATCATGCAGAGCATTTGCATATACTCCTGTCATTGCTGAGAAAGGAAAAGCTTTATATGAAATTCTCAAAATGTGAATTCTGGTTACAAGAAGTACAATTCCTTGGATATCTGGTAAACCATGAAGGAATTCATGTGGATCCTACAAAGATCGAAGCAATTACCAAATGTAAGGTCCCAAAATCACCAACAGAAATAAGAAGTTTTCTTGGATTGGCAGGATATTATAGACGTTTTATTCAAGATTTTTCTAGAATAGTCATCCCGTTAACCAAGCTAACTTACAAATCAGTTAAGTTTGAATGGGGACCACAACAACAAGAAGCATTCAGGATATTGAAGCAAAAGTTAACCAATGCTCCAATACTCACCTTGCCAGAGGGAACTGAAGACTTTGTAGTTTATTGTGATGCGTCTAAGTTAGGATATGGATGTGTGCTGATGCAACGTCAAAAAGTAATTGCTTATGCCTCTAGACAACTTAAGAAGCATGAAGAGGATTATACAACCCATGATCTAGAGTTAGGAGCAATATTTTGCCCTTAAGATTTGGAGACATTATCTTTACGGTAGTAAGTTTGTTGTATTCACGGATCATAAGAGTTTAAGATATGTCTTTCGACAAAAGGACTTAAACATGAGATAGAGACGATGGATGGAAATCCTTAGCGATTATGATTGTGATATACAGTACCATGCAGGAAAAGCCAACATAGTAGCTGATGCTTTAAGTCGAAAGTATCATGAGAAGCCGAAAAGAGTACGCTATCTTAGACTAAACCTCTAGATAGATTTAAATGAGCAAATTAAACAGACACAGGAAACAACAATCAAGGATAATGCTGAAGGATTAAAAGGAATGATTAAGGAATTAGAGGAATGAACATATGGAATTTGGAGATTCCATAAGAAAAGGATTTGGATTCCTATCCAAGGAGACCTACGAAATCGAATTTTAGAGGAAGCCCATAAGACTAAGTATACAATGCATCCTGGAAGTGATAAGATGTATAAAGACTTAAGAAAGAATTTTTGGTGGATAGGAATGAAAAAGGATATAGCAAACTACGTTGCTAAATATCTAACTTGTTCACAGGTTTAAGCCGAACATCAGAAACCTTCAGGCTTGTTGCAACAATTGGAAATGCCAATTTGGAAGTGGGAATTAATAACAAAGGACTTTGTTACCAAATTACCTAGACACGAAAAGGTAATGATACAATCTGGGTAATTGTAGACATATTAACCAAATCTGCCCATTTCTTACCAATGAAAGAGACTTTTAATATGGAACAGTTAGCCAAGTTATATGTAAATGAAATAGTTTCATTGCATGGAATTCCTATATCTATTGTGTCTGACAGGGACAGTCGTTTTACCTCTCATTTTTTGACAAGTTTCCAAAAAGCAATGGGAACTAGATTAAATCTAAGTACAACATATCATCCCCAAACAGACGCTCAAAGTGAAAGGACAATACAAACAATGGAAGATATGCTTAGAGCCTGCATAATTGATTTTGGAGGAAATTGGGACGAACATTTACCTTTGATAGAATTTTCCTACAACAACAGTTATCATACCAGCATCAATGCTGCTCCATTTGAGGCACTCTATGGACGAAAATGTCGAACACCAGTATGTTGGGTGGAAATTGGAGAAAAGCAACTATCAGGTCCTGAAATTGTGCAAGAAACAACTGACAAGATCATTCAAGTAAAGGAAGGACTGAAAGCACCCGAGATAGTCAAAAGAGTTATGCAGATAACAGACATAAACCCTTGGAATTTCAAGTTGGAGATAAAGTACTATTAAAAGTCTCACCATGGAAAGGAATCGTAAGATTCGGTAACAAAGGAAAGCTAAGCCCAAGGTATGTTGGACCTTTCAAGATTATCAAGAGAATATGAACAGCAGCTTATCGGCTACAATTTCCAGAGGAAATGGCAAGAATACATGATGTATTTCATGTATGTAATCTCAAGAAATGTTTAGCAGATGAATCATTGGAGATACCTCTTCAAGACATAGAGGTAAATGAGAAGCTTAAGTTTGTAGAGAAATCTATTCAGATTGAAGATAGAAAGATCAAGAATCTCAAACACAAGAGATTAGTTCTAGTCAAAGTAAAATGAGATTCAAAGAGAGGACCAGAATACACATGGGAACTAGAGTCAGAAATGTAACATTTGTCAAAAACGGGTTTCCAAAACCCGCTCCGTTTTGTAATCGAATATCAAGTTATAAATGTCACGTTGTATATTTATGGCTATTTTAATTTTTAATGATACATAATTAATAAACAGACTAAACTATAAAAATTATATTTGATAAAAAGTGAAAACAAAATAAATAAAAATAAACTGTTGCTGCCGGGGCTCGAACCCGGGTCAGCCAGAAATTGGAAATCCAAAGACTTAACACACACACACACACATCACCACTCCGCCACTTGTTTGTTTTCTGTCAACTCTAGGAAACAAATGATTCTTATATACAAACCCAGATAAACCGGTTACGCCAACTGAAAAACTGAAATCGGCTATTCAACCGTCTAAACGTTTGAATAATCGCGATTTCAGGTTTATAACCGATGCACCGACGATTTTAATCAATTCGGATTTGAATGAACTTCAATTTTGATCATGATCGGCTTTTATAACCGAAAATAATCAATGTCTGAATTACTTCAATCAAGACCCCTCTCGCGACTCAGAAACATCATACAAACATTCCATTTCACTTTCATCACACATTCGGTCCATCAGAAAGCTTAAATCAACTCGCCGGAAAATTCTGCAAGTTCGCCGGAAAACCGTACTTTTCCTCAAATCGGTAAGTTCTTCAATACCGTCGTAGTATAATAGTTGTTAAGTTATTTCTAACTCAAACCTTTCACTTGAGATCGAATTCAGACACTGTTATCAGATAATTCCAGTTCGCCGGAAAATTTCTGGAAATCTTTATCTTCGTCTGTGAAACGGTAAGGACCTTCAAACACACGGTTAATGTTTGTTTAGCACTTCAATTTCATGATTAGCTAATCAAAACGATTAATTGATTTGCTCAGTTGAAGTTCTTAAAAACAGAGACCGAAGCCTTGCCGGAACTCTGTAATCAATCGTTCACCGGTATGTTTTCCTCTAATTATCATCTCTGCTATCTCATATTACTCTGTGCAATGTTTAACAATCGAATTAACAAGATTTAATGGTGTAATCTGCTGTCGGTAAAATCCAACGAAGAAGATGAACTGTGATAACACTATAAGTATAATTAGAATTGGTATTTTAAACGGGTTAGACACACAGTCCAGCGGTGGACTGTGTGCAAATAATACGCACACGTCATGAGTTCGATCCCTGACACACGCACCCTCTATGTAATAAAATGCCTTTTTGTTTAAAGCTGAACCGGGTTAACTCCGTTAGTTGTTAAGTATAATAAAAACCGAAATATTAACCAGGTTAGACACACAGTCCAGCGGTGGACTGTGTGCAACACTAAGTCGCAAGTCACGCGTTCGAGTCTGGTTAACGGCACCGGTTCGATGATTTAAAATCTTTTTTAAAAACAAATGAATTTTGAATAAATCGAATTAGTATATAAATATAATTAAAAACAAGATTATTTCGGGTTAGACACGTAGCTCAGTTGGTAGAGCTGCGTGCACGCGAACGGGAGGTCTCGGGTTCGAGTCTCACCCAGCGCATACATGCACACTGACCGAACCGGTCAACAGGTCAACAAGTCAACGGTCAACGGTCAACGCAAAAATAAACAATTTTTTTTATATTTTTATTTATTTAATTTAATTTATAAATCAATTAAAAATACTTAAAAATAATATTTTTAAAGATAGAAAATAGCTTTATACTCACAAAAATATATCTAAAAATTCCATTAAAATCCTTATAAAATCCACTCATTTACTATATTTTTTCGTTATTATTTAGGTTAGTAATTCTCGTTGTTCAACTCTCCCGACTCGTGCGCATCTCATCATCTCCAATCAAACGCACCCAATGTGAGTGAATCTTTACAAATTCCCCGTTTTAATCACGTTTTGGGGTGTATCATGTGTCTTGCTATATATTATATTTAAACCATTGTGCATACATCATATCATGAACTTGTGTATTCAGTTTGTTCCAACTGTTTGTGTGGTTATTGTTAGATTCAATTTATTATTTCAGTACATGCAATTTCATAGGCCGCCGCGCCCCATTACATTATGAGCGTTGAACATGTTCCCCATTACATTATGAGCGTGAACCTGGCGTGCCCACATACGATCTGCTCCGTTTGATTGAGCCTTGATCGCACAGACATTTATCATTTTCAGTACATGCAATACGATCGGCTCCGTTTGATTGAGCCTTGATCGCACAGTTTCATTCATGTTATTTATCGTATGATGTTGGTATGTTAATGTATGCTATCATATGTTATTGTATGTTATGGATGTGATTGCTATTGCTACTGCTTGGGTATTTACATTTGCTCATTTATGATTATGCACAATTTTTCATTGATAAACTAATAAGTAAATCAATAATAAATGTTTATCTAACAAGGTTCACTCGCCAACTTATGTTGACCCAAAAACCCCCATTTTTACCATGATACAGGTGAACCAGCTGCAGCAAGAAACACTTAGGATTGGACTAGAAGAATAAAATGATTTAGAGTTTGGGATTGTTTTGTTTGGTTTATTCTCTTTGTATTGTATGGACATGTTTGGATATTTGGAATGTAATTTTGACTTTAATAAATATGACACATATTCGTAAATATCATGAGCTTTGGTGATAACCCAATTATGCCCCGACTCTTATTCCGCTGCGGGTCGGGGTGTGACAGCTTGGTACCAGAGCCATGACTATAGTGATATAGGATAGGTTATTAGACCCTTAGAGCCTATACTATAGTTGATTAGAAACTTAAAAGATTTTTTTGTGTTACATGCCAAATTTCATGATGTTTATATGTTTTATGTTAAATGTTACATTCAATGTTATGCAAGCATGTTCATAAGTATATATTATCATATAATGCCTATCATGAATCATATTCTCATAACACATCATATCCATGAAAGCACACACCACATCATGATTGCTTTTACAATGATATTTGTGTTTTCAAATCTCATCAAAGTGAGTTCTCATGACGGGCATGTAGTAACTGGAAGGGTACCAGTACCGGTAGTCGGAACGTCCTGTCTAGGCTGGCATTCGTATAAATCCAAAATAAAGGACCAGTTTGCCTACCTGGGGACTAACGATGAGAGTACGAAGTACCTATTAGTCCAAAGCATGCTATACCAAACGTCGTGTGAGCTAACCCCACTTTGAGTTGTCATTGTGTCTACACCTGGACACATTCCGACCATACATCTCGTAAACATATTTTGTGGTTTGCATTCGGGTGATGCGAGTGTTAAATCGCCAATACTAATGTGAATCCTACCAAGCCAATAGCCATGGGGGCCCACATGACTATACAGGTGAAGGTATGGGGGACATTTGAGGCCCAACATGAGCAAACCCAAGACATCCTATGGATGTAGTTGCATTATTGATATTTATGTTATTTTCATTTTTCTTAAAGACACATGACACCTAAAAAGACTCCATAAACTCACAATCTTCTTATGTATGTTCCTGTAGATGTCGTCCAGACAACGACGAGGGGGTAAAAGATCAGGAAGGTCTCAGGAACGCTTGGCCACACACATTGCAAAACAAATGGCCACGATACTGCCTGACATTATGGTCCAAGTACAACAAGCCCTCGCTACAAATCCTACTAACCCTCCCTAACAAGACGACCAGAACATCGGCAACCCTCCTACCAGCAAGTGCTCATATAAACATTTCAAGTCTTGTGATCCTCCTAAATTTGAAGGGACCGAAGGTGTCACTGCTCTCCTCCACTGGTTTGAGGAGATGGAAAACACCTTCCTCAACTGTGATTGTCCTGGGATCGCAAGGTTCGATACGCCACCGGGAGACTATTTGGGGTAGCTCTCACTTGGTGGAATACTGAAAAAGGGAAGAGGGGAATTGATGATGCAATGGCCTTAACTTGGGAGGAGTTAAGAGAAATCATGACTAGGCGTTTCTGTCCTAGGAGTGAAATTAAAAAGTTGGAGGACGAATTTCATTCTTTAAAGCAGAAGGAGGGAGATCACACCACCTACAACAAGAGGTTCTTGGAGTTGAACCAAATGGTTCCAAATTTGTTTACCCCAACTTATCGTCTGATCGAGCATTATATTCGAGGACTTCCCTCGAAAATTCAAGATTCAGTTCTCAGCATTTCACCGGTAACACTTGAAGCTGCTATGGAGCTAGCAACTGAACTGACCGAGAATCGAATTCGCAACGGGAAGTTTAAAGAAGAGAAAAAGAAAGCCCCCGTTGAGGGTCAAACTTCAAACCATTCCATCTCCTCCTCTAAGTTTGCTAACAAGAGGAAGTGCAACACAAGAAACTTCGCCGTTACACAAACCAACCTCCTAATTCCTGCTGCACCCATTACCCAGGTCTCTCCTTCACCTGCACCATACAAAAGACCATACTCTGGCCCGTTACCAAAATGCAACCGTTGCCAATATCACCATTCTCCTGATTATCCTTGCCAACATTGCACCGGCTGTGGTCGCGCGGGTCATACTGTTCACAACTTGCCGCATGCCTCAGCGAACGAACCGCCACCAGCCTTCAACCCAAACCCACCAACAATTAATGGGTCAAGCCCAACAACCCCTACAATATCCACCCGCCCAACATTTAGCCCAAACATATTACCAACCCAATTATCCTATGGGTCAACCTATGCGGGCTTGCTACAATTGCGGAGACCCAAGCCATTTCAGAAACACTTGTCCAAGGTTGGTAAACATTATCCATGCTCACGCCCAAGCCAACCCGGTGAATCAAGCGAACCAAGCTCCTCCACCTGCAAGAGGAAGAGCTTTCAATATCAACGCTAATCAGGCTAGAGCTGACGGCAATGTGGTTAACGGTACGTTCCTTATAAATGATAGATATGCGTCTATGTTATTTGATACTGGTGCGGATAGAAGTTTTGTGTCCTTAGAATTTGAACCTATCTTAAACCAAAATCGGGATAAGCTCTTGGAATCCATAACAGTAAAAGTTGCTGACGGGAAACCAGTTTCATTAAACTCTATTATACGCAACTGTACACTCACCTTAAACGATCACGATTTCTCAGTCGACCTTATTCCTATGAAGCTGGGAAGTTTTGATATCATAATTGGTATGGACTGGCTCAGTCAACATCAGGCAGAAGTTGTATGTCGCGAAAAATTTATACGTATTCCTCTTTCAAACGGTCAGACTCTTCGAATCCTTGGAGAAACCTCGTCGAAGGGGCTTAGCTTAATGTCTTGTCTTCAAGCCCAAAAATATCTTCGCAAAAATTATGTCGCGTTTTTAGCTCATATCATCAACAAGGGAACCATGGAGAAGAAACTTGAAGACATCCCAGTAGTAAAAGATTTCCCGCAAGTTTTTCCTGATGACATTTCAGGACTTCCTCCAGTTAGAGAAGTCGAATTCCGTGTTGATCTTATACCTGGTGCTACACCAGTTGCAAAGTCTCCTTATAGGTTAGCCCCCTCTGAAATGCAAGAGCTAGCCAGTCAATTACAAGAGTTGACTGACAAGGGATTCATACGTCCTAGCTCATCGCCTTGGGGTGCACCTGTCCTTTTTGTAAAGAAGAAAGATGGATCGTTTCGTATGTGCATCGACTACAGAGAGCTCAACAAATTAACAATCAAGAATCGCTATCCATTACCTCGCATTGATGATCTTCTTGACCAACTTCAAGGTGCCAGCTACTTTTCCAAAATCGACCTTCGATCTGGTTATCATCAACTTAGAGTACATGAAGAAGACGTCCCAAAGACCACATTCCGAACTCGTTATGGTCATTATGAATTCATGGTCATGCCATTTGGTTTAACCAACGCTCCAGCAGTCTTCATGGACCTAATGAACAGAGTCTGCAAACCTTATCTTGATCGATTTGTTATAGTTTTCATCGACGACATTCTTATTTATTCAAAGTCTAAGCCCGATCATGAGCGTCATCTTCGACTCATCCTTACACTTCTAGAGAAGGAAAAGCTTTACGCCAAATTCTCCAAATGCGAATTCTGGTTAAAAGAGGTACAATTCCTCGGACATGTAGTCAATGACAAGGGAATACATGTCGACCCCTCAAAGATCAAAGCGGTACAAGAATGGCAAGCTCCACGTACACCAACTAAAGTAAGATCTTTTCTGGGTTTGGCTGGTTATTATCGTCGATTCATCTCAAACTTCTCACGCATTGCTGTACCACTCACGGCTTTAACTCATAAGGGAAAACCTTTCATATGGGGACCCAAGCAAGAAGAAGCCTTCCAAACTCTTAAACAAAAACTTTGTGATGCACCAATCCTTACTCTTCCTGAAGGTTGTGATGATTTCGTGGTCTATTGCGATGCGTCAGGGCAAGGATTAGGCTGCGTTCTAATGCAAAGAGGAAAAGTTATAGCTTATGCTTCGAGACAACTCAAGACGCATGAGAAGAACTACACCACCCATGACCTAGAACTTGGAGCCGTTGTGTTCGCTCTTAAGATATGGAGACATTATCTCTATGGTACTAAGTGTGAAATATACACTGACCACAAGAGTCTTCAACATATCTTCAATCAAAAGGAGTTAAACATGAGGCAACGAAGATGGGTCGAACTTCTAAATGACTACGACTGTGAAATTCGATACCACCCTGGCAAAGCAAATGTGGTGGCCGATGCACTTAGTCGAAAGGGTTATGCGAACTCCATTCGTCTTCTATGTTCGCAAATCATAACTGACATTAAAGATCAAATTTGAGAAGCCCAACATGTTTCAGTAACGGAAGATGATGTACGAAAGAAGATGTCCTGTGGAGCTGAACTTAAAATAGAAACTAAATCTGACGGTATTCTGTACTACCTAGATCGTATCTGGATTCCTAACCACAACAATCTTCGTGAAATTCTTATGAAGGAAGCTCACAAAACGCGATACTCTATACACCTAGGAGCCGATAAGATGTATCAAGACTTACGATATACCTATTGGTGGCCTGGAATGAAAAAGGATATTGCTGTTTTTGTTTCTAAGTGCCTTACATGTTCCAAGGTGAAAGCTGAACACCAAAGACCCTCAGGACTTCTGGTCCAACCTGAAATACCTGTATGGAAGTAGGAAAATATAACCATGGACTTCATTACCGGGTTACCTCGCACTTCTGTTGGGTATGACACTATATGGGTAATAATTGACCGACTTACAAAATCAGCTCACTTTATTCCTATCCGCGAAGATTTCAAGAACGAAAAGCTTGCTCGTATTTATATCAGCGAAATCGTAAGCCGACATGGGGTACCGTTAAGCATTATTTCTGATCGTGATGGTCGTTTCACCTCACGAACATGGCAAGCAGTACAAGCCGCTATGGGTACGCGATTAGATCTCAGTACCGCCTATCATCCTCAAACTGATGGTCAATCTGAACGCACCATTCAAACTCTGGAAGATATACTTCGAGCATGTGTTATAGACTTCAAGGGAAATTGGGACGCTCATCTACCATTAGTCGAATTTTCGTACAACAACAGCTATCATTCAAGCATCGGCATGGCACCTTTTGAAGCCTTATATGGTCGTAAGTGCCGATCTCCAGTATGTTGGCACGAAATTGGGGAAGCTCAAATCACTGGTCCTGAATTGATCCAAGAAACCACAGACAAGATCCATCAAATCCGAAACAATCTTCTAGCGGCTCAAAGTCGTCAAAAGAGTTATGCAGATAAACGACGGAAGCCTTTAGAGTTTAACATTGGTGATCATGTACTTCTAAAAGTATCACCGTGGAAGGGAGTAGTTCGTTTTGGTCAAAAAGGCAAGCTAGCACCACGCTACGTAGGACCTTTCAAGATACTCGAAAGAGTAGGACCTGTAGCATACAAGCTTGATCTACCAGAAGAACTCAACAGGATTCATCCCACATTCCACGTGTCGAACTTGAAGAAGTGCCTCGCTGATGAAAACCTCCACATTCCTCTGGAAGATATTCAGATTGACGAATCTATGCATTTTATTGAAAGACCAGTAGAGATCATGGACTTCGGGGAGAAACGTTTACGACGAAGTCGCATTCCAATTGTTAGGGTTCGCTGGGAGTCGAAACGGGGACCTGAGTTTACTTGGGAACGTGAAGACTCAATGCGTGAAAAATACCCGCATCTTTTTCCTACTACTTCAACTACTTAAATTTCGGGACGAAATTACTAAAAGTAGGGGATACTGTAACATTTGTCAAAAACGGGTTTCCAAAACCCGCTCCGTTTTGTAATCGAATATCAAGTTATAAATGTCACGTTGTATATTTATGGCTATTTTGATTTTTAATGATACATAATTAATAAAAAAACTAAACTATAAAAATTATATTTGATAAAAAGTGAAAACAAAATAAATAAAAATAAAATGTTGCTGCCGGGGCTCGAACCCGGGTCAGCCAGAAATTGGAAATCCAAAGACTTAACACACACACACACACATCACCACTCCGCCACTTGTTTGTTTTCTGTCAACTCTAGGAAACAAATGATTCTTATATACAAACCCAGATAAACCGGTTACGCCAACTGAAAAACTGAAATCGGCTATTCAACCGTCTAAACGTTTGAATAATCGCGATTTCAGGTTTATAACCGATGCACCGACGATTTTAATCAATTCGGATTTGAATGAACTTCAATTTTGATCATGATCGGCTTTTATAACCGAAAATAATCAATGTTTGAATTACTTCAATCAAGACCCCTCTCGCGACTCAGAAACATCATACAAACATTCCATTTCACTTTCATCACACATTCGGTCCATCAGAAAGCTTAAATCAACTCGCCGGAAAATTCTGCAAGTTCGCCGGAAAACCGTATTTTTCCTCAAATCGGTAAGTTCTTCAATACCGTCGTAGTATAACAGTTGTTAAGCTATTTCTAACTCAAACCTTTCAGTTGCGATCGAATTCAGACACTGTTATCAGATAATTCCAGTTCGCCGGAAAATTTCTGGAAATCTTTATCTTCGTCTGTGAAACGGTAAGGACCTTCAAACACCCGGTTAACGTTTGTTTAGCACTTCAATTTCATGATTAGCTAATCAAAACGATTAATTGATTTGCTCAGTTGAAGTTCTTAAAAACAGAGACCGACGCCTTGCCGGAACTCTGTAATCAATCGTTCACCGGTATGTTTTCCTCTAATTATCATCTCTGCTATCTCATATTAGTCTGTGCAATGTTTAACAATCGAATTAACAAGATTTAATGGTGTAATCTGCTGTCGGTAAAATCCAACGAAGAAGATGAACTGTGATAACACTATAAGTATAATTAAAATTGGTATTTTAAACGGGTTAGACACACAGTCCAGCGGTGGACTGTGTGCAAATAATACGCACACGTCATGAGTTCGATCCCTGATACATGCACCCTCTATGTAATAAAATGTCTTTTTGTTTAAAGCTGAACCGGGTTAACTCCGTTAGTTGTTAAGTATAATAAAAACCGAAATATTAACCAGGTTAGACACACAGTCCAGCGGTGGACTGTGTGCAACACTAAGTCGCACGTCACGCGTTCGAGTCTGGTTAACGGCACCGGTTCGATGATTTAAAATCTTTTTTAAAAACAAATGAATTTTGAATAAATCGAATTAGTATATAAATATAATTAAAAACAAGATTATTTCGGGTTAGACACGTAGCTCAGTTGGTAGAGCTGCGTGCACGCGAACGGGAGGTCTCGGGTTCGAGTCACACCCAGCGCATACATGCATACTGACCGAACCGGTCAACAGGTCAACAAGTCAACGGTCAGCGGTCAACGGTCAACGCAAAAATAAACAATTTTTTTTATATTTTTATTTATTTAATTTAATTTATAAATCAATTAGAAATACTTAAAAATAATATTTTTAAAGATAGAAAATAGCCTTAAACTCACAAAAATATATCTAAAAATTCCATTAAAATCCTTAATAAAATCCACTCATTTACTATATTTTTTCGTTATTATTTAGGTTAGTAATTCTCGTTGTTCAACTCTCCCGACTCGTGCGCATCTCATCATCTCCAATCAAACGCACCCAATGTGAGTGAATCTTTACAAATTCCCTGTTTTAATCACGTTTTGGGGTGTATCATGTGTCTTGCTATATATTATATTTAAACCATTGTGCATACATCATATCATGAACTTGTGTATTCAGTTTGTTCGAACTGTTTGTGTGGTTATTGTTAGATTCAATTTATTATTTCAGTACATGCAATTTCATAGGCCGCCGCTCCCCATTACATTATGAGCGTTGAGCATGTTCCCCATTACATTATGAGCGTGAACCTGGCGTGCCCACATACGATCGGCTCCGTTTGATTGAGTCTTGATCGCACAGACATTTATCATTTTCAGTACATGCAATACGATCGGCTCCGTTTGATTGAGCCTTGATCGCACAGTTTCATTCATGTTATTTATCGTATGATGTTGGTATGTTAATGTATGCTATCATATGTTATTGTATGTTATAGATGTGATTGCTATTGCTACTGCTTGGGTATTTACATTTGCTCATTTATGATTATGCACAATTTTTCATTGATAAACTAATAAGTAAATCAATAATAAATGTTTATCTAGCAAGGTTCACTCGCCAACTTATGTTGACCCAAAAACCCCCATTTTTACACATGATACAGGTGAACCAGCTGCAACAAGAAACACTTAGGATTGGACTAGAAGAATAAAATGATTTAGAGTTTGGGATTGTTTTGTTTGGTTTATTCTCTTTGTATTGTATGGACATGTTTGGATATTTGGGAATGTAATTTTGACTTTAATAAATATGACACATATTAGTAAATATCATGAGCTTTAGTGATAACCCAATTATGCCCCGACTCTTATTCCACTGCGGGTCGGGGTGTGACAAGAAATGCAAAGAGAGTATCCACACCTATTCCAGTGAATCTCGAGGACGAGATTTAAAACAAGGTGGAGAGGATGTAACAACTCTCCGTAAACCCACTAAAACGGACCATAAACGACAAACTGGACACGCACCACGAGACCGAACGCGAAAAACGAAGAAATTTCACCAGGCGTCTCAGGCGCCATGCGCCAGAAACACTGGCATCTCCCGCGACACGCGGGAGAGTACCAGATGGCGTGTCTCCGTTTTGCGACGTTTGGCTAAGCTATACATGCAACGTAGCCTATCTAGGCCATATAGGCTTCCTCGCACCACGCGAGGGAGTCCTTGAATTCTCCCGCGACACGCGGGAGGTGTCGATTTCGGGTATAAAAGGCCAGGCCTGGGGCTGGAAAATTTGCACATGTTCCATCAAAATTCTCTGATCAGAACTCTCTCGAATCTCCGTTTCTCTGAACAATACCCCCTAAACCCCTAAACCTGTGAAATGCTGCCCACTGTAAGTATCTTAACCCCCAATCACTAATTCATTTCCCTACCCGATTTAGGACCCACCAACTCATGTCAAGGCTCTGCCCGACTACGCTCGTTGGGGTTCTATCTCGTGTTGTATGGGTATCCTAACCGATTGATTTAGGACCACCGACGCATGTCAAGGCCCTGCCTGACTAAGATTCGTTGGGGTTCTATCTCGTGTTGTATGGCTAAAGTGACTTGGGTTAATTTACTAACACGTGTGAATTTTTTGTTTTAATAGAAATTCCAGGAAGTGATAAGGAATTATCACCAGAAAGGCCGTAGGAACACCTAAGTTTCAATGTGAGTACATTCTCTTTTTGTAAATCTTTTTGTGAGTAAAAAATGTGTTACCAAAACCTCAAATGTATTAATTATGCTTAACTTTGATTGAGTATATGTATTCTACAATTACTGCCGGTATGTTGGAGTTTTGTATACATTACTAGTCCACAGTCACAGGAGTGTGACAGGAACCGTTACTATTGGGTGACAAGACCCAAAGTAATGTGACCCACAAGTCAGGTGTTGACAGTACTGAATGAGTAATTGTGTAGATATAAATATTGTAATCGCTGATGCTCTCAATATTGTAAAGTTATAAAAACTTGTTTTGATTAAACTGGGATGCACTCGCCAGTATTTCTTGCTGATAAAATGTTTTTAAAACACGTTTCAGGTAACTTAATGTGAAGCTAATAGAAGCCAGCTGGAGAGCACTAAAGGCTTAGAAAAGTGGCTATAAAAGTTACCTAAATAAAAAGGATTTTATGTTTTTCAAAAGTTGGGTTTACCCCTACAAATGTATTGTAATTGAAACATGAGTTTTATCCCATTTTTTTAATATAAAAGTTTGGTATTTTGTAACTCTGAAATTAATTTCCTAACTACGATCCTGATGTCTCATTTCTGCTGCCATATTAATAAACACCAGTACCACCTCACTGCTGTCCTCGCGGCTCCCGCTCCCGTGGTAGGGGTCGGGGCTGCGACAAGTATAAATAGGTGCTCATGTTGCACTTTGTTCTTCACACATTCACTCAAACTATTCTCATCTGCTTGGAGCTTGCTTCTGAACTTGAAGCCTCCTTTTCTGAGTTATAAGCTTCATTCTTAACCCTAGTAAGTGTACCCTCTAGTTCTTTTTCATTTTATTAGCTAGTTATTAGCCGAAAGTCAAGCAATTTGACTTTTGCTTTGACTTTTGGTTCTGACCATTTCAGTCGAGTCAAAGTTCAAATTGAACTTTCCTATGTGATCGTAATAATGAAAGTGTTAATCCCTTACAATTACATCCTCTGGTCATCACGTTTAGTAGGCGATATGGCAAGTCAAACATGTATAAAATAAAAGTAAAAAACATAGCAATTGCATTTTACGACGAATAAATTTTAAGCATCAAAACTATAAGTTTTGACATTATAACAATTTATATAAACATCATGAGACTTGTTTTACCATGTCTAACTCGTCATATTCAGTTTAGCGCTCAATTCCTGATCGAAAGTCAAACAATTTGACTTCTACTTTGACTTTCGATTCTGACCTATTTGGTCAACCTTAAAACCCAATCAAACCCGACTACATGATCATTGTAATGTAGGGAATAATCCCCTATAATTATACCTTCTGGTCATCACGTTTTGTCCAGTCAAATGACGAGTCAAATATATATTTAATAAAAAGTCTAAAATGCTCTTTTAGTGTAAAATCAAATAAAATGGCTTTAAGCCTATATGTTAAATTTAGAATGTTTGGTTAATAAACTCATGTTACACGAGACTCCACACTCGTACGGGCATAAACAAGTTCTATTCGGCCAACGCTTAATCTAGCGAAACCGAGCGTATTTCTAAGTTAACCGGTCAAAGTCAAAGACTTAAAAATGACACATTAACATTCTAGCGGATAGTGTTTCTGTTCATTGCGGACTGTAGAGCCTCTAGTATATTGCCACTAGATTTATATACTTTGAATATGGTTGTGTTGTACGGTATAAATACATTGTTTTTATAAAGACTAGCACATTAAATATTTTTAGCCTATTTTGCTTATAAAGATTTGGGATATGGCACTAGCCACTTGGTCGGGTATTGCAAAAGGGCTAATATTGTCATAGAAATGCAATAATCCGTTTTAATCTATAATCCTTGATAAAATTAAAACACTTGGGGGTTAATATGACCATGTACGGGTGTCCCGACTCATTTAAATACAAATGACCATGAAATAAGGGCGAGGTGTAGGCATACAATTGACATATGCAAATAATAAACATGGTGTATCTATTAATCATGTATCAGCTTTTGATTCCCGATCCCGACTGTATTGACAAGCATGTAAACTGGTAACAAGAGATATGATTTATCCCAATATTAAATGGAAATTAATACCAAATGGTTTCAAAGGGTTTTCAAAAGGATTTTAAAAGAGCCGGTTAATAGTATTTACAAGTGAAAACTGACGTATTTTTAACGGTTAACCATAGGTTAAGCAAGTACGAAATAGGCTGGAGTGGACTTGGTCATAAACCTTGGAATTCGCAACCCCTTAGCTAGAGACTCGTTATAGTCTCAAGTCCATTTTATTAGATCCTACCTTGTGTGATATTTTGTATCGAACAACTTGTTATAAATTTTATTTAATATATTTTAAGCTTTTATGTTAAAATATTTTATCATCATATCTTCCGCTACCAATAGTAATATTGTTATCAATCGTCACGCATAAACCCCAAGTCTGGGTCCACCGAGAAATCAGGGTCTGACCCGGCCGGATGGGTACGGCGGGGTCGGTTTGTCGGGAAGACAGGGTAGGAGGGGATATGCGCGGTATTGATGGTTTAGGTGGTGGTGTTGGTGGTTGGGATTAGGGGGGTTGGTGGTGTCGATGTGTGAGGGTGTTATGGTAGTGATAATGGTTTGGTGGTGTAGAGAATAACGAGAAAGAGAGAAAGAAAAGGGGAGAGGGAGTAGGTAAAAGCTGATCCATATTTATTGTTTTTTATTAGTAAGGGCATTTTAGTCATTTCACACCCACTTAACTAAGAAAACTAACCTATCCACACTAGGGACAATCAGATAAATGAGTGTGCAAAAGTTGTGGATTATAGCTGTAATTTTTAATGGCTAAACTTACAAATCCATAAGGATTAAATCATGATATCTTATTACTCTAAATTTTATCTAATTTATCAACACTAGTGAGTTATTTCCATGTACATTAGAAACATTTAATGTTTAATTTTATTACATAAGATTGATCCAGATGTCTACATTTTTGTCTTTTTCTAGCCATCTTGTTTCATCAGCTAACTCTTTATGTATATTTTTTGGAAGCATTGCCGTGTATTTTAGTTTTTTGTAAATCGTGAGATGCCGGTTTATTTAAAGGAATTCAAACCCCAAATAATGGTTCAGTTCTCTCGCATCTTTATATGTTGATGACGCTTTAATCCTAGGAGAATGGTCTAGAGAAAATGTGGAAAATGTGTTGAGATTTCCGAGGGTTTTCTATATGTCTGTCCGGGTCTAAAGATTAATTTGCATAAATCAAATTTATATGGGATTAGGGCGGACCATGTAGAGGTCACAAATATGGCGAAGGTTCTAGGGTGTAAAATGGATGATATTCCTCTCACATACATGGGGATAACAGTGGGGCAAATATGAACAGACTTAACAACTGGAAACTAGTTATTGACGTTTTCGATAATCGATTATCCGGGTGGAAAGCGAAAAATCTCTCAATTGGGGGTGACTCACTTTGTTTAATGAGGTGTTAGAAAGCCTCCCAATTTACCTTTTCTCTTTATATAAAGCTCTAGTGGGTATAATAAATGTTCTAGAAACAAAAATAAGAAAGTTCCTTTTGGCTGGGTCAAGTGAGACAAGCACAATTTATTAGGTGTCTTGGGATGGGTAACTTCTCCTAAAATGATGGGGGTTTGGGGATTAATAACGTTAAAGAGGTAAATGAGACGCTCTTAGCTAAATGGGTGTGAGGTTTATGGTGGAAAATCAAGTTTATGTAAGAAGGCGGTGGTCACGTGTCATTTTAAAAATAGAAATGGGTTTCCTCCCTTTAAACGAAAACATTTATGGGTGCTAGAAAAATATCATGCTATTGGAGTCTAAATTAAAATTTAATGTGAGAGGTATAAATAGCTTAATTTTGGGTAAGGTGGGAATGGGGTGATATTCGTTTCTGGGTCAATACATGGGTTGGAAATCAACCGTTTATGGTTAGATGGCCCCACCTCTTTGGTCTAGAGTCGTTTAAATCTTGCAGGGTGGCAGATAGAACTAATTCGGAGCAAACAAGCTTAGGGTATAATTGGAATGGTCTAGAGCGCCGGAGTCGGAGTCGAGATGAAGGAATGGCAGGAATGCCAAGATATTCTTGAGCTGGTGGTCCTATCCGGTGAGGAGGATACATGGAAGTGGTTGGGAGATCACACGGGAATGTTCTCGGTGAAATCTATAAAAAAATAAAGGAAGAAGATAGGGGAGTGCTTTAGTTGCCGGTCTTTCAATGGTGCAAATGGTTCCACTCAAATGCAACATTATCGCATAAAGAGCGAACCTGGACAGATTAGCAACTAGGAAGAATTTAAGAATAAGGAATGTAAATATCCCGAAAGTTTTTGTCCTATATGTGAGGAGCGGGAGAAAACGGCGGATCATCTATTTACGGCTTGTATGTTATTGAATAGAATTTGGATGGGGCTTGGTGAGTGATGTAATATTCCGTCAATTTTCGTTTTCGAGTTCAAAGACCTTATGGAAGCTCATAGTTTTTTTTGCAATTGGGGTAAAGAAGATTATTAAAGGTATCCATATAATAACATGTTGGTGCATTTGGAAAGGAAGAAATGAGGTGGTTTTTCAAAACATTAAGCGCGGCCTGCAAGATGAGAGAAATGGTGTAAATATTTAGAGGGTTTGGGTGGTTAAAAAATAGGTCCTCCTATAATTTTATTAGATGAAAGAAATGGTGTAAATATCCCTTATACATGTTGTAATTTGTGTGCCTTCTACCCGTTTGGATAGGAAGTGTGTTGTTTGTTGGCCTTTTGCCCTTTTGGGTCGGAGGTGTGTTTAATGAAGTTTACTTAGGGGGTGTTTGTTTTTTAGGAAAAGTACTTCAGAACCTCTTTTCTCTTCCTCACGCAGACCACGCACAGACATAGGGGTTTGCAGCTTGTTTGTTTTTAGAAGAGTTTTCATTAAAAAAACCTATTCCCCACCTTTTTGTCGCGCAGACCTGGCCTTAGGTCTTCTGCCCTCTTTAAAACACTTCTCAATCAAAACATAACATCTCCAACCCTAATCTTCTCCCTAGCCGCACCAAGCTCCTCCCCCACCATCTCCACGTCCGCCGCCGCCCTGCTCCACCTCCTCCGCCGCCCCACCACGTCGGCCTCCACTCTACAGCCACACCCACCATATGTCGCACCCCCACATCGCGAAAACTACATACCTCAGCCCGTCGACCACCACCTCAGCCGCACCCCCACCACCTCCACACATCCACCATCTGTCGCACCGCTCCAGCCACACCACCACCACGTCGACACCTCCACCATCAGCCTCCACAACCGAGACACGGGTATGTTGTTTAATTGTTGTCAAAAAATTGTTTCTTTTCTTGTTTGTTGTTAGTTTACAATTGTTAATTTTTTAATGTTAGTTCATAATGTTTGTCAAAAAATTGTTCCTTTTGTTGTTTGTTGTTAGTGTTAGGTTATAATTGTTGTTTGTTGAAAAACTCTTTTAAGTATAATAAATCAGTTTATTTGTATTCAATTTATTTTAGCAATTTGCAGAAGTAAAAAAAACAAAAAGTCTTCTCTTGTAGGCTGCAGACATTTGGTCCAGCACTTTTGCTACAAATGTCTGTAGATGTGGTCCGCAGACCACAGATCTTTTACCGCAGAAAAAACAAAGAGCACCTTAAAAAAAAACCTATTTATGTATTTCTACTTTTCCTTTAATAGATATAGATAAATGAAGACATTAATGTTATAAACTTTGTCAAGGTAATTAAATATTTCCATAAATTACATTGACAGACTATAAAGTTAAATTAATTACTATCTGAATGATCAAAAGTATCCATAAATTACATTGACGGACTATAACTTAAATTAATTACTATCTTGAATGATCAAAAATATTTATATAAGAATGATACCGGTGTCATTCGCAAGATATAAGGTAGCGTTTGATATGCAGGAATGAGAGGGGGAATAGAATGGACCATTGTGAGGGAATGAAGAAAAGAGTGTTTGGTTGGTCAATGGAATGGAATCGCTCATTCCAAAATGCATTCCATTCCCTCAAAAGCATTCCATCCCTCCCCCCTGTTTTTTTCCCATTCTATTAACTCTTCACCCTTCATTACAACACAACCCACTATCTTGCCACCACCCACCACCACCTTCATCCGCCGCCACCGTCATCCGCCCCGCCATCGCCGTCACCCGCCGCCGCCCGCCACCCGCCTCCGCCGCCACCCGTCACCTGCCTCCACCCACCGCCACCCGCCACCGCCACCACCCACCCGCCACCACCCTGCTGCCACCCGCCACCACCCGCAACCGCCCGCCACCCACCTCCGTCGTCACCCACCACCACCACCGCTGTCTCCGCCCACCACCACTGATGTCGCTACAACTGCCATCTATCACCACCCACCATCACTGCCTATCATTGACCACATCCATCCGATTTTATTTATTCGTCTTTTCACGCATACCAAACAACAAAAAGCAATGGTTCATTCCATTCTCACATGGTAACCAAACAAGACATGGAATGGTAATGATTAATTCTATTACCTCATCCATTCCATTACCTCGTCCATTCCATTCCGCCGCTCATTCCATTACCCCATACCACACAGACCCTAATAGCCTAACAAACTAAGGGAGTCTTCGGAGTGTATTGATTTTACATTTTTTTCTTTTTTTTCGATTTTACGGCACTATCTTTTGGATTTTAAAATTCTCTTTTTGCATCTGTCTACATTTTGGAGTTAACACCCCGTAAAGTGAGTGTATGATTCAATCCTTCTACGTTTTTTTATTTAACTATTCCGCCGCAACACACGGGTCATGAATACTCGTTAGAAAAAAAAGTAAACTAAATTATACTTAAACTGAAGGAGAGAAATAAGTTATATTTTAAGGCACAGGTTCATTACCCGGTGCAATTTTAACTAGAGGTGTTCAGAATTCGATTCGTATTTAAAAAAATTGAAATTCGACTCGATTCGAATTCGATTTGATTCGTATTCGATTTCAGTAATCAAATTAGAATCGAATACGATTTATGATTTTCAGTTCGATTCGATTCGAAATTCGAATTCAATTTATATATAATTTTTAATATATGTACACACACAAACATATAACTTCTAAACTTGGCCAAATTATGAACTACCTCCACAAGTGATAAGTTTATTATTTATAACATTATCAAACCTACTGACTGTATCATCCGTCAAAAAACGGATTTTACCAAACCCGCTCCGTTTATTAACCGAACAATCAGTTAAAAATTTCGTTGCTTATTTAATACCCAAAATAATTTTAAACGATACATAATTAATAAGTATATGGGGATATATAATTTGTCTTTGAAAAACTGTTAAAAATAACGAAATAAAAATAAAATGGTGCTGCCGGGTTTCGAACCCGGGTCAGCCAGCGATTCAAACAACAACTTAACACTCAACTCTCCAACCACTGCGCCACTTGTATTTCTTGTTCACTATTGAAGACAATTAAATCATAACATGATTATCGAATTCAAAATCGGCGCGCCCAAATTTCAGTCGTCGGAAATCCCGACTAACTCGCCAAGAATTTACGATTTCTTCAGTTATAACGTAAACCTTAATCACTACATCGGTTATAACCGACGCCTGAGTCCGCGACACAAGTTATAACCGCCGGAGAGTTTCTAACCGACGAATCAAGTCGGAAATCGGACCAAATTCATCGATGACCTGCCCTATAAATACCTCCTCGAACCTCTGCAAGCTTTTTCGCTCAAAACCGCACCTTTACCCGACGTAATTCCATTCGCCGGAAAACTTATGTACCTCGTCGGAAAACCGAACCCTTCACTTCTGAGCCTTACTGAACCCCCAGAGCTTATACCGAAGTCACCCACATCCATTTCAAGCTTGCTGAAGACTCTCTGCCGCAAGACATACGTCGCCGGAAATTTCTGCAGTCACCGGAGTTTCGCAGGAGAAACAGAGGAGTCCAGTTTCGGTATATCTAACACTTAATTTTTCATTCTTTTATTTATCTCACCTGTAATTAACTGAAACACACTAAAGAACATGATTAAAATCGTTGAATCAGTCAGTCATCATTTCTGGTTAAGGTCAACGAAGAAGACGAAGTTTCGGTAGTATATAAGTTTAATTTAAATCAAGAAATAACTCGGGTTAGACACACAGTCCAGTGGTGGACTGTGTGCACATTAAACACGTAAACGTCTCGAGTTCGATACATGTCCCACGCACACTCGCCTTAATAAAAATGCCTTTTTTTACCGAATCGGATTCACTGCTGATATATAAGTTTAATAAAAATCAGAATAATAACCAAGATAGACACACAGTCCAGCGGTGGACTGAGTGTATGTTTAATCACAGGACACGAGTTCGAGTCCGGGCTACCGCACCGGTCCGGACAATTATTAAATTTTTTATTTAAGACATAAAAGAAAATGTTTAGTTTGTATATAAGTATAATAAAAATCGGTTTATTTAACAAGTTAGACACACAGTCCAGCGGTGGACTGTGTGTTAACTCAACCCACAGGTCCCGGGTTCGAGACCTGTGGAGCGCACCGGTCCGACTCATTAAACCGTTTTTAAAAATAAATGATTTTCAGTTTAATCTAATTAGTATATAAATATAATTAAAAACAGAAATATTTCGGGTTAGACACGTAGCTCAGTTGGTAGAGCTGCATACACGCGTATGGGAGGTCTCGGGTTCGAGCCTCACCCAGCGCACACATACACGCATACGAACCGGTCAACAGTCAAAGTCAATGGTCAACGGTCAACGGTCAAAAAGTCAACATTTTTTTATTATTTTTATTTATTTATTTTATTTAAAAATCAATTAAAAATACTTAAAAATAACATTTTTAAGGTTAGAAAATAGCCTTAAACTCACAAAAATACACCCAACAATACTACTAAAATGGATTAATAAAATCCGTTTACTTACCGAACCACTATGCCATTATCTAGGTTAATTTCACTCGTGGTTAAAACCACTTCGTGCGCATTCAACATCATCAACCGAACGCACCCACTGTGAGTGAATCTTACAACTCCCCTTTTTAATTACACGTTTTGGAGTGTGTCATGTGTTATAAAATTTACTCGTTTATTTAAACTTGTGTCATACCATATTGTGATCTAAACTTAGATTGTATACATTGCTTGAAGTTATGTATTTCATTTTGTCTATTTATATGTAATTTATTCATTAGGCCCATCAGTCCCTCATGTGAGACGAGTTAAGCAACACGTGCCTCAAAACAAATCCATTATTGTTCGTGTGTGTATTATTGAGTTTATATTGTTTGTAGTTATGTATTTCATATTGTCAAGTTTATGCAATTCATTCATTAGGCCCATCAGTTCCTCGTGAGAGACGAGTTGAGCAACGCTTGCCTCTAAACGATCCATTATTGTTCATGTGTGTATTGTTTAAATATTAAATTGATTGGTGAATAAGTTTACATCTATTTTTACTCATGTGTGGTTGTGCACTCTATTTTATAATCAATTAAATAAACTTGTTCAAATGTTTTCCATAGGATTCACTCGCCAACTTTTTGTTGATCCAAAAACCCTTTTTACACATGATACAGGTGAACAGGATGAAGCAAGGAAAACATAGGAAATGCCTTAGAAGAAAACAATGAAGCCTAGATTGATATTTAGGACATGATGTAATATTGATTGTAATTTTCCATTAAAGTGTATTAATGAATATGAAACGTTATAATAAATGTCATGAGCTTTGATGATAACCCAATCATGCCCCGGTCACCTTTTCCGCTGCGGGTCGGGGTGTGACAGATTGGTATCAGAGCCATGACTATAGGGATATAGGATAGGTTCTTAGACCCTTAGAGCCTATACTATAGTTTGCCTAAATTTTAAATTGTTAGGTGGTTACATACAAACTTATGATGTTTATTTGTTTCATATTTGTTTATACTTACAGTCAAACATACATACTTATATACACATTCATTATACATATTTCAATGTTCTTATATTCAAATCATTTCAATACTCTCATTATTCAAAGATTTTGTTGCAATTTTCAAATCTCATCAAAGTAAGTTCTGCGACGGGCATGTAGTAACTGGAAGGGTACAAGTACCGGTAGTCGGAACGTCCTGTCTAGGTTGGCATTCGTATAAAACCAATATAACGGACCAGTTTGCCTACCTGGGGACTAACGATGAGAGTACGAAGGACCTATTAGGCCAAAGCATGTCACACCAAACGTCGTTCGAACTAACCCCACTTTGAGGTGTCACCGTGTCTACACCTGGACACATTCCGAATATCACACGTTATATACATATTTCTCGATTTTCTCCGGGTTTTAGTGTACATAACCAGGCTAACACATGCGAACCATATGAAAAACCCGGTAATCATGGGGGCCCACATGATTACGAAGGTGAAGTATGGCGGCATGTAGGGCCTAATGACGAGCAAAGCCCAAGACATTCTATGGATGTAGTAGATTTAATTTTCTATAATTATTTTATGAATGTTCATTCCTAGTGCGACCCATGAACCCAAAAACATCCAACTCATACTCTTGATATGTATTCCTTGTAGATGTCTTCTAACCTCGCCCGTAGGAAGATGAGAGCAGGAAAAGCCCGCGAACGCATGGCTGCCCTAATCGCTCAACAAATGGCTGCCGTAATACCCAATATTGTAATCCAAGTCCAACAAGCACTTACCACTAATCCTGTCAATCAAGAAGATCAACACGTTATCAACCCTCCCCCAAATACCACTAAATGCACCTACAAGCATTTCAAATCATGCGACCCTCCAAAATACAAAGGGACTGAAGGTGTCACTGCTCTCCTCCATTGGTTTGAAGAAATGGAGAACACTTTTCTAAATTGCGGTTGCCCCGATGATCGCAAAGTGCGATATGCTACCGGTCGCTTATATGGAATAGCACTTACCTGGTGGAATACAGAGAAGGCCAAACGAGGGGTTGAAGATGCTATGACTTTAACTTGGGATGAACTGAAGGAAATCATGACCAGACGATTTTGCCCAAGGAGCGAAATCAAGAAATTAGAAGATGAATTTTATTCGTTGAAGCAAAAGGAAGGAGACCACACCACATACAACAAAAGATTCCTCGAGTTACATCAGATGGTTCCCAACTTGTTCACTCCCCTCTACCGGTTGATCGAGCACTATATTCGAGGTCTTCCGTCAAAGATTCAAGACTCTGTAATAAGTACCATGCCTGCAACTTTGGAAGCAGCAATGGAGCTAGCAACAGAGCTCACCGAGAACCGAATCCGGAACAAAGACTTCAAGGAGGAGAAGAAGAAGGATAAGGCATCGGCTGAAACTTCAAACTCCACCCAAACCGAATCCCTCTCCCAACCCACTTTTAAGAGAAAAAGAGATGGGCAACTTTTCGCTACTACCCAACGTAATCAACCAATTTCACACGCCATACCCATCCAAGCTATCCCAATCACCCAAGTGGCACCCAACTCAACTTACCCAAATAAGAAACCATATCTTGGACCTCACCCTCGATGTAACACCTGTTTTTATCACCATCCCCTTACCTTACCTTGTCGACTATGTGCAACTTGTGGACGCTATGGTCATTTGAGCAAGGTTTGCCGCACCTTCCAAACCAAATCGCTCCCCCTACCCAAAACATGATCCAAACTTATCAACAACCCCAATACCCCATGTTCCCATGTGTTCGAGCTTGTTTCAATTGTGGCGACCCTACCCACTTTAGAAACGCATGCCCTCGACTGGTTAACATCATAAACGCTCAAGCTCAGTCAAACCCAGTTAACCAAGTAAATCAAGAGAACCCAACCACTAGGCCACCAGCAAGAGGAAGAGCTTTCAACATCAACGCCAATCTTGTCGAAGATAATGACGACCCAAACGAAGATACCCAACTAGTCCTCTTCACCGAAAATCCAGATTCAACTCCAACCGTTTAGTTTTATGTTTTTCTTTATGTTTTAAAATCACATAGAACCAATCATAACTTAAGGATAACGTCAATGAAACTTTGACAAGAATATGGTGGATACGCCGCTGGTACTTCCTATATATAAGTATTCTTGCCAAAGGATCAGAAGCATTATCTGGCGGTTATGAGAGGTTCCATGTGTAAACTGTTTGAGTGATTATTGTTTATTATTTTCAGTACATGCAATACGATCGGCTTCGTTTGATTGAGCCTTGATCGCACAGACATTTTTCATTTTCAGTACATGCAATACGATCGGCTCCGTTTGATTGAGCCTTGATCGCACAGACATTTTTCATTATCAGTATCCTGTGGTTGTTGTGTTTGTTGTAGAGTCACATAGAACTAATCATAATGTGTGGATAAAGTCGTTGAAAATTTGACAAGAATATGGTGGATACGCCGCTGGTACTTCCTATATATAAGTATTCTTGTCAAAGGATCGGAGGCATTATCAGGCGGTTATGAGAGGTTCCATGTATTAACTGTTGTGTGATTATTGTTTAGATTAAATTTATTATTTTCAGTACATGCAATACGATCGGCTCCGTTTGATTGAGCCTTGATCGCACAGACATTTTTCATTTTCAGTACATGCAATACGATCGGCTCCGTTTGATTGAGCCTTGATCGCACAGACATTTTTCATTATCAGTATCTTGTGATTGTTGTGTTTGTTGTAGAGTCACATAGAACTAATCATAACTTGCGGATAAAGTAAATGAAAATTTGACGAGAATATGGTGGATACGCCGCTGGTACTTCCTATATATAAGTATTCTTGTCAAAAGATCGGAGGCATTATCAGGCGGTTATGAGAGGTTCCATGTATAAGCTGTTTGTGTGATTGTTGTTTAGATTAAATTTATTATTTTCAGTACATGCAATACGATCGGCTCCGCTTGATTGAGCCTTGATCGCACATACATTTTCATTTTCAGTACATGCAATACGATCGGCTCCGTTTGAGTGAGCCTTGATCGCACAGACATTTTTTCATTTTCAGTATTTTGTGTTTGTTGTATTGGTTGTAGAGTCACATAGGACTAATCATAATTCACTGATAAAACCAATGAAAATTTGACGAGAATATGGTGGATACGCCGCTGGTACTTCCTATATATAAGTATTCTTGTCAAAGGATCAGAGGCATTGTCAGACGGTTATGAGAAGTTCTATGTAGGATTTAGTAATTTCTTGGTAACCAATCATAACTTGCGGATAAAACCAACGAAAATTTGACAAGAATATGGTGGATACGCCGCTGGTACTTCCTATATATAAGTATTCTTGCCAAAGGATCAGAGGCATTATCAGGCGGTTATAAGAAGTTCCATGTAGGATTTAGTATTGTCTTGGTTGAAATTTGTGTTACATTTATATCATCTCGCTATTTAAAGAAATTGGATTGTGTTCCATTTCTACATAAACTAACCTCTCCATCATAACAAACGAGAAAGGAATTGTCACCATTCAAACATATATGCTATCAGAATGTGCATTCAAATATTGGTTGTTGTGTTATTTATGTTCTAGAGTTACATCATAGGACCAATCATAACTTACTGATAAAACCAATGAAAATTTGACAAGAATATGGTGGATACGCCGCTGGTACTTCCTATATATAAGTATTCTTGTCAAAGGACCAGAGGCATTGTCAGACGGTTATGAGAAGTTCTATGTAGGATTTAGTAATTTCTTGGTACATTAGTTGTTGTGTTTATTTATGTTCTATAGTCATAGAACCAATCATAACTTACTGATAAAACCAATGAAAATTTGACAAGAATATGGTGGATACGCCGCTGGTACTTCCTATATATAAGTATTCTTGTCAAAGGATTAGAGGTATTGTTAGATGGTTATGAGAAGTTCCATGTAGGTTGTAGTATTAGAAGTTTTGCTTTAGGATATAACCATATCCTTCCAAACATATCAAAACTCTTGCGCATGATATCATATTTAGCGAATCAACTCCGCTTATCAATATTTTCACCGAAGGCAACAAAAAGCGATTCCTGTAACAGGGTACTTAACCCTTACAAGGAACGTTACCGCCTCAAACAAAAACTTAAACCCTTACTTTTCTAAGTATGTAACTGTCAAACTAAACACCATCATTTTTAGTTAAATATATCACTACTTAAATTTCGGGACGAAATTTCTAAAAAGCAGGGGATACTGTAACATCCTTCAAAAAACGGATTTTCCAAACCCGCTCCGTTTATTAACCGAACAATCAGTTAAAAATTTCATTGCTTATTTAATGCCCAAAATAATTTTAAACGATACATAATTAATAAGTATATGGGGATATATAATTTGTTTTTGAAAAACTGTTAAAAATAACGAAATAAAAATAAAATGGTGCTGCCGGGTTTCGAACCCGGGTCAGCCAACGATTCAAACAACAACTTAACACTCAACTTTCCAACCACTGCGCCACTTGTATTTCTTGTTCACTATTGAAGACAATTAAATCATAACATGATTATCGAATTCAAAATCGGCACGCCCAAATTTCAGTCGTCGGAAATCCCGACTAACTCGCCAAGAATTTACGATTTCTTCAGTTATAACGTAAACCTTAATCACTACATCGGTTATAACCGACGCCTGAGTCCGCGACACAAGTTATAACCGCCGGAGAGTTTCTAACCGACGAATCAAGTCGAAAATCGGACCAAATTCATCGATGACCTGCCCTATAAATACCTCCTCGAACCTCTGCAAGCTTTTTCGCTCAAAACCGCACCTTTACCCGACGTAATTCCATTCGCCGGAAAACTTTTGTACCTCGCCGGAAAACCGAACCCTTCACTTCTGAGCCTTACTGAACCCCAGAGCTTATACCGAAGTCACCCACATCCATTTCAAGCTTGCTGAAGACTCTCTGCCGCAAGACATACGTCGCCGGAAATTTCTGCAGTCACCGGAGTTTCGCAGGAGAAACAGAGGAGTCCAGTTTCGGTATATCTAACACTTAATTTTTCATTCTTTTATTTATCTCACCTGTAATTAACTGAAACACACTAAAGAACATGATTAAAATCGTTGAATCAGTCAGTCATCATTTCTGGTTAAGGTCAACGAAGAAGACGAAGTTTCGGTAGTATATAAGTTTAATTTAAATCAAGAAATAACTCGGGTTAGACACACAGTCCAGTGGTGGACTGTGTGCACATTAAACACGTAAACGTCTCGAGTTCGATACATGTCCCACACACACTCGCCTTAATAAAAATGCCTTTTTTTTACCGAAGGGATTCACTGCTGATATATAAGTTTAATAAAAATCAGAATAATAACCAAGATAGACACACAGTCCAGCGGTGGACTGAGTGTATGTTTAATCACAGGACACGAGTTCGAGTCCGGGCTACCGCACCGGTCCGGACAATTATTAAATTTTTTATTTAAGACATAAAAGAAAATGTTTAGTTTGTATATAAGTATAATAAAAATCGGTTTATTTAACAAGTTAGACACACAGTCCAGCGGTGGACTGTGTGTTAACTCAACCCACAGGTCCCGGGTTCGAGACCTGTGGAGCGCACCGGTCCGACTCATTAAACCGTTTTTAAAAATAAATGATTTTCAGTTTAATCTAATTAGTATATAAATATAATTAAAAACAGAAATATTTCGGGTTAGACACGTAGCTCAGTTGGTAGAGCTGCATGCACGCGTATGGGAGGTCTCGGGTTCGAGCCTCACCCAGCGCACACATACACGCATACGAACCGGTCAACAGTCAAAGTCAATGGTCAACGGTCAACGGTCAAAAAGTCAACATTTTTTTATTATTTTTATTTATTTATTTTATTTAAAAATCAATTAAAAATACTTAAAAATAACATTTTTAAGGTTAGAAAATAGCCTTAAACTCACAAAAATACACCCAACAATACTACTAAAATGGATTAATAAAATCCGTTTACTTACCGAACCACTATGCCATTATCTAGGTTAATTTCACTCGTGGTTAAAACCACTTCGTGCGCATTCAACATCATCAACCGAACGCACCCACTGTGAGTGAATCTTACAACTCCCCTTTTTAATTACACGTTTTGGAGTGTGTCATGTGTTATAAAATTTACTCGTTTATTTAAACTTGTGTCATACCATATTGTGATCTAAACTTAGATTGTATACATTGCTTGAAGTTATGTATTTCATTTTGTCTATTTATATGTAATTTATTCATTAGGCCCATCAGTCCCTCATGTGAGACGAGTTAAGCAACACGTGCCTCAAAACAAATCCATTATTGTTCGTGTGTGTATTATTGAGTTTATATTGTTTGTAGTTATGTATTTCATATTGTCAAGTTTATGCAATTCATTCATTAGGCCCATCAGTTCCTCGTGAGAGACGAGTTGAGCAACGCTTGCCTCTAAACGATCCATTATTGTTCATGTGTGTATTGTTTAAATATTAAATTGATTGGTGAATAAGTTTACATCTATTTTTACTCATGTGTGGTTGTGCACTCTATTTTATAATCAATTAAATAAACTTGTTCAAATGTTTTCCATAGGATTCACTCGCCAACTTTTTGTTGATCCAAAAACCCTTTTTACACATGATACAGGTGAACAGGATGAAGCAAGGAAAACATAGGAAATGCCTTAGAAGAAAACAATGAAGCTAGATTGATATTTAGGACATGATGTAATATTGATTGTAATTTTCCATTAAAGTGTATTAATGAATATGAAACGTTATAATAAATGTCATGAGCTTTGATGATAACCCAATCATGCCCCGGTCACATTTTCCGCTGCGGGTCGGGGTGTGACAGATTGGTATCAGAGCCATGACTATAGGGATATAGGATAGGTTCTTAGACCCTTAGAGCCTATACTATAGTTTGCCTAAATTTTAAATTGTTAGGTGGTTACATACAAACTTATGATGTTTATTTGTTTCATATTTGTTTATACTTACAGTCAAACATACATACTTATATACACATTCATTATACATATTTCAATGTTCTTATATTCAAATCATTTCAATACTCTCATTATTCAAAGATTTTGTTGCAATTTTCAAATCTCATCAAAGTAAGTTCTGCGACGGGCATGTAGTAACTGGAAGGGTACAAGTACCGGTAGTCGGAACGTCCTGTCTAGGTTGGCATTCGTATAAAACCAATATAACGGACCAGTTTGCCTACCTGGGGACTAACGATGAGAGTACGAAGGACCTATTAGGCCAAAGCATGTCACACCAAACGTCGTTCGAACTAACCCCACTTTGAGGTGTCACCGTGTCTACACCTGGACACATTCCGAATATCACACGTTATATACATATTTCTCGATTTTCTCCGGGTTTTAGTGTACATAACCAGGCTAACACATGCGAACCATATGAAAAACCCGGTAATCATGGGGGCCCACATGATTACGAAGGTGAAGTATGGCGGCATGTAGGGCCTAATGACGAGCAAAGCCCAAGACATTCTATGGATGTAGTAGATTTAATTTTCTATAATTATTTTATGAATGTTCATTCCTAGTGCGACCCATGAACCCAAAAACATCCAACTCATACTCTTGATATGTATTCCTTGTAGATGTCTTCTAACCTCGCCCGTAGGAAGATGAGAGCAGGAAAAGCCCGCGAACGCATGGCTGCCCTAATCGCTCAACAAATGGCTGCCGTAATACCCAATATTGTAATCCAAGTCCAACAAGCACTTACCACTAATCCTGTCAATCAAGAAGATCAACACGTTATCAACCCTCCCCCAAATACCACTAAATGCACCTACAAGCATTTCAAATCATGCGACCCTCCAAAATACAAAGGGACTGAAGGTGTCACTGCTCTCCTCCATTGGTTTGAAGAAATGGAGAACACTTTTCTAAATTGCGGTTGCCCCGATGATCGCAAAGTGCGATATGCTACCGGTCGCTTATATGGAATAGCACTTACCTGGTGGAATACAGAGAAGGCCAAACGAGGGGTTGAAGATGCTATGACTTTAACTTGGGATGAACTGAAGGAAATCATGACCAGACGATTTTGCCCAAGGAGCGAAATCAAGAAATTAGAAGATGAATTTTATTCGTTGAAGCAAAAGGAAGGAGACCACACCACATACAACAAAAGATTCCTCGAGTTACATCAGATGGTTCCCAACTTGTTCACTCCCCTCTACCGGTTGATCGAGCACTATATTCGAGGTCTTCCGTCAAAGATTCAAGACTCTGTAATAAGTACCATGCCTGCAACTTTGGAAGCAGCAATGGAGCTAGCAACAGAGCTCACCGAGAACCGAATCCGGAACAAAGACTTCAAGGAGGAGAAGAAGAAGGATAAGGCATCGGCTGAAACTTCAAACTCCACCCAAACCGAATCCCTCTCCCAACCCACTTTTAAGAGAAAAAGAGATGGGCAACTTTTCGCTACTACCCAACGTAATCAACCAATTTCACACGCCATACCCATCCAAGCTATCCCAATCACCCAAGTGGCACCCAACTCAACTTACCCAAATAAGAAACCATATCTTGGACCTCACCCTCGATGTAACACCTGTTTTTATCACCATCCCCTTACCTTACCTTGTCGACTATGTGCAACTTGTGGACGCTATGGTCATTTGAGCAAGGTTTGCCGCACCTTCCAAACCAAATCGCTCCCCCTACCCAAAACATGATCCAAACTTATCAACAACCCCAATACCCCATGTTCCCATGTGTTCGAGCTTGTTTCAATTGTGGCGACCCTACCCACTTTAGAAACGCATGCCCTCGACTGGTTAACATCATAAACGCTCAAGCTCAGTCAAACCCAGTTAACCAAGTAAATCAAGAGAACCCAACCACTAGGCCACCAGCAAGAGGAAGAGCTTTCAACATCAACGCCAATCTTGTCGAAGATAATGACGACCCAAACGAAGATACCCAACTAGTCCTCTTCACCGAAAATCCAGATTCAACTCCAACCGTTTAGTTTTATGTTTTTCTTTATGTTTTAAAATCACATAGAACCAATCATAACTTAAGGATAACGTCAATGAAACTTTGACAAGAATATGGTGGATACGCCGCTGGTACTTCCTATATATAAGTATTCTTGCCAAAGGATCAGAAGCATTATCTGGCGGTTATGAGAGGTTCCATGTGTAAACTGTTTGAGTGATTATTGTTTATTATTTTCAGTACATGCAATACGATCGGCTTCGTTTGATTGAGCCTTGATCGCACAGACATTTTTCATTTTCAGTACATGCAATACGATCGGCTCCGTTTGATTGAGCCTTGATCGCACAGACATTTTTCATTATCAGTATCCTGTGGTTGTTGTGTTTGTTGTAGAGTCACATAGAACTAATCATAATGTGTGGATAAAGTCGTTGAAAATTTGACAAGAATATGGTGGATACGCCGCTGGTACTTCCTATATATAAGTATTCTTGTCAAAGGATCGGAGGCATTATCAGGCGGTTATGAGAGGTTCCATGTATTAACTGTTGTGTGATTATTGTTTAGATTAAATTTATTATTTTCAGTACATGCAATACGATCGGCTCCGTTTGATTGAGCCTTGATCGCACAGACATTTTTCATTTTCAGTACATGCAATACGATCGGCTCCGTTTGATTGAGCCTTGATCGCACAGACATTTTTCATTATCAGTATCTTGTGATTGTTGTGTTTGTTGTAGAGTCACATAGAACTAATCATAACTTGCGGATAAAGTAAATGAAAATTTGACGAGAATATGGTGGATACGCCGCTGGTACTTCCTATATATAAGTATTCTTGTCAAAAGATCGGAGGCATTATCAGGCGGTTATGAGAGGTTCCATGTATAAGCTGTTTGTGTGATTGTTGTTTAGATTAAATTTATTATTTTCAGTACATGCAATACGATCGGCTCCGCTTGATTGAGCCTTGATCGCACATACATTTTCATTTTCAGTACATGCAATACGATCGGCTCCGTTTGAGTGAGCCTTGATCGCACAGACATTTTTTCATTTTCAGTATTTTGTGTTTGTTGTATTGGTTGTAGAGTCACATAGGACTAATCATAATTCACTGATAAAACCAATGAAAATTTGACGAGAATATGGTGGATACGCCGCTGGTACTTCCTATATATAAGTATTCTTGTCAAAGGATCAGAGGCATTGTCAGACGGTTATGAGAAGTTCTATGTAGGATTTAGTAATTTCTTGGTAACCAATCATAACTTGCGGATAAAACCAACGAAAATTTGACAAGAATATGGTGGATACGCCGCTGGTACTTCCTATATATAAGTATTCTTGCCAAAGGATCAGAGGCATTATCAGGCGGTTATAAGAAGTTCCATGTAGGATTTAGTATTGTCTTGGTTGAAATTTGTGTTACATTTATATCATCTCGCTATTTAAAGAAATTGGATTGTGTTCCATTTCTACATAAACTAACCTCTCCATCATAACAAACGAGAAAGGAATTGTCACCATTCAAACATATATGCTATCAGAATGTGCATTCAAATATTGGTTGTTGTGTTATTTATGTTCTAGAGTTACATCATAGGACCAATCATAACTTACTGATAAAACCAATGAAAATTTGACAAGAATATGGTGGATACGCCGCTGGTACTTCCTATATATAAGTATTCTTGTCAAAGGACCAGAGGCATTGTCAGACGGTTATGAGAAGTTCTATGTAGGATTTAGTAATTTCTTGGTACATTAGTTGTTGTGTTTATTTATGTTCTATAGTCATAGAACCAATCATAACTTACTGATAAAACCAATGAAAATTTGACAAGAATATGGTGGATACGCCGCTGGTACTTCCTATATATAAGTATTCTTGTCAAAGGATTAGAGGTATTGTTAGATGGTTATGAGAAGTTCCATGTAGGTTGTAGTATTAGAAGTTTTGCTTTAGGATATAACCATATCCTTCCAAACATATCAAAACTCTTGCGCATGATATCATATTTAGCGAATCAACTCCGCTTATCAATATTTTCACCGAAGGCAACAAAAAGCGATTCCTGTAACAGGGTACTTAACCCTTACAAGGAACGTTACCGCCTCAAACAAAAACTTAAACCCTTACTTTTCTAAGTATGTAACTGTCAAACTAAACACCATCATTTTTAGTTAAATATATCACTACTTAAATTTCGGGACGAAATTTCTAAAAAGCAGGGGATACTGTAACATCCTTCAAAAAACGGATTTTCCAAACCCGCTCCGTTTATTAACCGAACAATCAGTTAAAAATTTCATTGCTTATTTAATGCCCAAAATAATTTTAAACGATACATAATTAATAAGTATATGGGGATATATAATTTGTTTTTGAAAAACTGTTAAAAATAACGAAATAAAAATAAAATGGTGCTGCCGGGTTTCGAACCCGGGTCAGCCAGCGATTCAAACAACAACTTAACACTCAACTTTCCAACCACTGCGCCACTTGTATTTCTTGTTCACTATTGAAGACAATTAAATCATAACATGATTATCGAATTCAAAATCGGCACGCCCAAATTTCAGTCGTCGGAAATCCCGACTAACTCGCCAAGAATTTACGATTTCTTCAGTTATAACGTAAACCTTAATCACTACATCGGTTATAACCGACGCCTGAGTCCGCGACACAAGTTATAACCGCCGGAGAGTTTCTAACCGACGAATCAAGTCGGAAATCGGACCAAATTCATCGATGACCTGCCCTATAAATACCTCCTCGAACCTCTGCAAGCTTTTTCGCTCAAAACCGCACCTTTACCCGACGTAATTCCATTCGCCGGAAAACTTTTGTACCTCGCCGGAAAACCGAACCCTTCACTTCTGAGCCTTACTGAACCCCCAGAGCTTATACCGAAGTCACCCACATCCATTTCAAGCTTGCTGAAGACTCTCTGCCGCAAGACATACGTCGCCGGAAATTTCTGCAGTCACCGGAGTTTCGCAGGAGAAACAGAGGAGTCCAGTTTCGGTATATCTAACACTTAATTTTTCATTCTTTTATTTATCTCACCTGTAATTAACTGAAACACACTAAAGAACATGATTAAAATCGTTGAATCAGTCAGTCATCATTTCTGGTTAAGGTCAACGAAGAAGACGAAGTTTCGGTAGTATATAAGTTTAATTTAAATCAAGAAATAACTCGGGTTAGACACACAGTCCAGTGGTGGACTGTGTGCACATTAAACACGTAAACGTCTCGAGTTCGATACATGTCCCACACACACTCGCCTTAATAAAAATGCCTTTTTTTTACCGAAGGGATTCACTGCTGATATATAAGTTTAATAAAAATCAGAATAATAACCAAGATAGACACACAGTCCAGCGGTGGACTGAGTGTATGTTTAATCACAGGACACGAGTTCGAGTCCGGGCTACCGCACCGGTCCGGACAATTATTAAATTTTTTATTTAAGACATAAAAGAAAATGTTTAGTTTGTATATAAGTATAATAAAAATCGGTTTATTTAACAAGTTAGACACACAGTCCAGCGGTGGACTGTGTGTTAACTCAACCCACAGGTCCCGGGTTCGAGACCTGTGGAGCGCACCGGTCCGACTCATTAAACCGTTTTTAAAAATAAATGATTTTCAGTTTAATCTAATTAGTATATAAATATAATTAAAAACAGAAATATTTCGGGTTAGACACGTAGCTCAGTTGGTAGAGCTGCATGCACGCGTATGGGAGGTCTCGGGTTCGAGCCTCACCCAGCGCACACATACACGCATACGAACCGGTCAACAGTCAAAGTCAATGGTCAACGGTCAACGGTCAAAAAGTCAACATTTTTTTATTATTTTTATTTATTTATTTTATTTAAAAATCAATTAAAAATACTTAAAAATAACATTTTTAAGGTTAGAAAATAGCCTTAAACTCACAAAAATACACCCAACAATACTACTAAAATGGATTAATAAAATCCGTTTACTTACCGAACCACTATGCCATTATCTAGGTTAATTTCACTCGTGGTTAAAACCACTTCGTGCGCATTCAACATCATCAACCGAACGCACCCACTGTGAGTGAATCTTACAACTCCCCTTTTTAATTACACGTTTTGGAGTGTGTCATGTGTTATAAAATTTACTCGTTTATTTAAACTTGTGTCATACCATATTGTGATCTAAACTTAGATTGTATACATTGCTTGAAGTTATGTATTTCATTTTGTCTATTTATATGTAATTTATTCATTAGGCCCATCAGTCCCTCATGTGAGACGAGTTAAGCAACACGTGCCTCAAAACAAATCCATTATTGTTCGTGTGTGTATTATTGAGTTTATATTGTTTGTAGTTATGTATTTCATATTGTCAAGTTTATGCAATTCATTCATTAGGCCCATAAGTTCCTCGTGAGAGACGAGTTGAGCAACGCTTGCCTCTAAACGATCCATTATTGTTCATGTGTGTATTGTTTAAATATTAAATTGATTGGTGAATAAGTTTACATCTATTTTTACTCATGTGTGGTTGTGCACTCTATTTTATAATCAATTAAATAAACTTGTTCAAATGTTTTCCATAGGATTCACTCGCCAACTTTTTGTTGATCCAAAAACCCTTTTTACACATGATACAGGTGAACAGGATGAAGCAAGGAAAACATAGGAAATGCCTTAGAAGAAAACAATGAAGCCTAGATTGATATTTAGGACATGATGTAATATTGATTGTAATTTTCCATTAAAGTGTATTAATGAATATGAAACGTTATAATAAATGTCATGAGCTTTGATGATAACCCAATCATGCCCCGGTCACCTTTTCCGCTGCGGGTCGGGGTGTGACACTGACAAGTTGCTCATACTACGTATTTCTAAATTTTTACCTAACTTAAATGGCTACTGACAACCAACATATCTTCTAATTATTGGTGTTTTGACATATAATAGTTAATTAATTTTGCAGATTATTATATTTTATGTTGAATATAATTGGTTTCTAGTACTTTTGAAAAATGAAAGCAAAATAATTTATTGTTTAGGGTGAATTTGAATTATATCGAATTCGGTTCGAATTTGATTCAAATTCGAGTTTCAAATACTAATCGAATACGAATTCAGATAAAACAAGTAAAAATTCGAAAACTTCGGAAATTCGTAATTCGATTCGATGAACACCCCTAATTTTAACAACAAAGAGCATACAATAGTTTTAAATAGGGGTGAGCATGAAACCGAAATAACCGAACTGCAACCGAAATAACCGGAAAAGACCGAAAAAACCGAACCGAAATAACCGAAGGGACAGTTATTTATATTTTTGATAACCGCATGTTGCGGTTCGGTTATGGTTATTATTAGTTTCATAACCGCAAATAACTGAACCGAACCGAATATTTTAAACATGGCCGAATATATAAGACCATATGTTTTTAAGTTAGTGTTTAAGTGTTTAACCATGGTACAATCCATATTTTTTTTGGTGAAGTGTTTAAGTCTTTTAACCATGACCCAACCTCATTAAACTTAAAACTCTAGCCACTTTGTATGTATGCTTCCACATAACACGTGGAAGTAAAATATAATTGATAATTCTACAAGCTTGTGCATATTTATTTTTCGCGCATGATATTTGCATAACCCACACGTTTAAAGCCTAACTTTAGAAACGATAAAATAACCGACCTATAATCGAACCGAAATCGCATTAACCGGCAAATAATCGATTAACCAAAACCGCATTAACCAAACCGAATGGTTATGATTTTTTGATAACCGAAGTGTACGGTTATTGTTTTGGTTATAGGCAATAACTGAACCGAACCGCACCATGCTCACCTATAGTTTTAAAAAAGTACACTCATCAATTATGTATACATGAAATGTACAATGGTTTCAACGTGATAAATATGCAAGGAAGATATGACAATGTATTATATATAAAGGTTAAATGACCCACTTGCAAGTTGTAATAATGATATCTCAATGTTACTTTTTCCCCACAACATTACCTATTCTATTCTATCGAAGCTAATATAACACGATCTCAATTCGTTGATGTTGGTCACAAACGGGCATCTTTTTTTTCTATCTTTATTGTTTAGAGCTGCTTTTGAAGAGATGGTTAATACACATGTATAATTACTTATTTTAGAGCATGTAAAAATCCTAAAAGGTGTAAGATCAATAAGGACGCAAAACGTGTAGTTAAGGAAAAAGAGTAAACGTGTTTGTCTATGTACGCAGCTTAAGAAACCTGGCCTGTGGCCGTGGACACTTTGGAGACACATTACAAACACCATCACATCTCACACACACAGACACATATTTATTATATATATATATATATATATATATATATATATATATATATATATAAAAATGAGATCAGAAGAAAACGATTTGAAGTTTGAGAACGTGAGAACGGATCCTGGCCTAACACGTGGCAAAGAGGCGCTAATTTGTATGCGGGACAATAATGTCATTCTACAGTTTCCGTCCAATAAAAGACGTTTTCAATTCGTTTCGTGCAAAATTCCAAAAATTGGTTACCTCCTCCCCAAGCTTTCCAGACACTTGGCGTTTAACATGGATTCTGATTCACAGAGTAATATTTGAATATGAGGTTTTATGTTTATTAATGTTGTTCATCATATATTCAATATTTTGGCGTTTGTATTATTAACGAGTTGACGTTAGTCCGCGTGTTGCGGCGGGAAGTTGATTTTAGCATCGGTATATGAGATGTGAAACGAAAATGCTTGCTTTTATGCAAAACATGGGTTGCATTTAGTATCACAATATGAGATGCGAAACACAAATTCTTGACTATGCAATTCGTACTTTTCATTGTTAAATTAAACTCAATGAACAACAAAATTTCAATATCTTCAAAACAAGTCTAACATAATCAGTGCTGAAAACAACAAATCCTTGCTCAATCTATTGATTAAAATGCAATAAACAATACATCAACGACAAAATTATGGTAAATAGATTTGATATGAATTTTTGGTAGAGATTTGTCAAGGTCAAGAAGGAAAAGCAAACATAGAGGCATATACGTGAATCGGTTGACAATTTAAAAAATAAATATTTTAAAGTGCTAACTCAATATCAATTTGTTTATCCAGAAATAAAATATAAATATTTTAAAGTGTTAACTAAATATCAATTTGTATATCCAGAAAATTATTGTTTCTTCAAGTTAAAAGGACAGTTTCACATCATCAATCCCATTAATAAAATTATCTACACATGATCATCAAATTTATATGTATCAACATGTATCTATCTTCATGAATAAATAAAATATCAACAATCAAAATTACAATAACAAAAGTATGATCTATGAATATCAACAATCAAAATTTGATATGACCAAATCAACCAAATTCAAAAAAAAAAAAACTGAAAATGATGAAAAAAAGAAGCACAAAGTTGATATAATAAGATTATCCCATGTAATGCGTGCGGGAATTTAGTCAATGTTGATTTGATGTCGATTTGATTCTTTACGATAATGAATTTGTTGTCGCAAACAAAAGTTAAAACCCAAATGCCCAAAATGATAACGGTGTACAAAGTATAACTTGAAAACCTAAAAAGTTGAAGAAAGAGAAAGTTAAGTAATATATGTGTTTTGCACATTTGAAGTTGATCTTTAACCGAACATGATTCAGAACTCAAAGACCTCACAAAAGAATTGAAATCCCCTAATTCCAAAGAAAAATTCATAAATAGAAGACTTCAATAGGTTTTAGAGGAAAAGTGAGAAATGCCATAGAAAACTCCACTTCCCCATGATCCATCATTATCTTCTTGTCAACAGATTGAATTCCCATAATCGATTCATGTCCGATTCAATGTCTTCTAAACGGTTATTAACGTGTACAGATGAAAACCGCTAACTAACGTACACATGAAATCACGTGCCTTGTTCACACCATAGAAACAGAGAACATATGTAAATCAAACAATTGCATGAAATTCTTGTAGGATATACATAATTCTGATCGTCATCTACATGACTAAATAAAAACACATATATGATACTAAATAACCCTAATGAAATCATTTGTCTACAAACGTCACAATTTTATCAAGTCAAGGATCATCGGTATATATCATTAATTTATGACTTCAATGCAACAACTTTTGTTTGTTATGTAAGTCTCTGTTCTTTGTTTGAACGTGAAGATACAAAGAACTAACCGGACTCTGCTATAGCTAGCCTCTGCACTCTGAGGGAGGATTGTAGATTCTAACCTGCACACTAAATAAAACCGTTAGGCTCGTCACAGGGGAGATGGGAGGGCCCCTCTGTGACCACCCTCCGGCGTGAGGATAAGTGTTTGCTTAGAGAGAGAAAATAGAGAGAAGAAAGTAAGGACGAACGTACTGACAGTGTGTACTTACATTGTACTTTGGGGGTATGTATACTAGTCATTATGATGACGTCATCGTCTTTGACGTTTAAGACGAGGCCGGACATATCCATATGCGTCTTGGTTTTGTGGTGCGGCCTCTTTATATGGACAGGTAGGTCCGGATCTTGCTGGTCCGGCGCTACCTTTACAAGTCCCCCAGTTTTCAAGTGATACGTCACTTGAGAAAATCTAAAGTGTTTTGGTGGGTGATGTTTAATGCTGACGTGTTAGTTATGACTTTGAGTCACCCACATGTCGCTCCATCCGGTCTCTTCTTGGGGAATGTGAGACCGCCCTTTCGAATGACCTGATGGGATTGTTATTTCATCATTACTTTCTTTATATATATATATGTGTGTATATATATATAATATATATATAGGGTGCTTTCCCCTTTTTACTTCACCACTTCCCTACCCTCATAACTTCCTCAAGTATCTCTCTCTTGTGTTCATAAATCTGTTTCCCTCCCGGATCACATTTACAGAGGTGTGTCTTCTTTTATCACAGTTTTTTCTTAGTACTTTTCATCCATTATGACTCCTGGTAAGGATAACATGTGATCCTCTTTTAGTGTCATGACCGAGAGAGAACTAGAGAAGTTTGTGACACAGTATCAGATTCCCCATGATCTGAACCCCGTTCTTCCTGAGCGTGACAGGGTCGTGTACCCTTTGCCGCCCGATCAGTTCGCTTTTTACACTCGGTCGTGTAGTTTTGCGAACTACCGAGTTCCTTTTACCAAGTTTCTGATAAAAGTTCTTAAGTTTTTTAGGGTTCATGTTAGTCAGATTAACCCATTTGGGCTTATTAGGGTTAACCATTTTGAATTATCTTGCCGGGCGGTTGATAGAAAGCCTGATTTGAGGGTTTTTCGGTATTTTTATGAGTTCGGCGCGACCGGTGACTGGTATACCTTCTTGCATCGAAAGAAGGTTGCTCATATAACATCATTGGAGAAAACCAGTCTGAAACATTGGAAAGTCCATTTTTTTTGGCTTGATGACCGGTGTCTTTCGTCAGATACGGTGTGGAGGATGAAGGATAGTTCTATGAATTTTGAGTTTGGAGACGATTTTGACTTTGACTGAGATTTGGCTAGGTCGTTAGTTGGAAACCCTAGCCCAGTTCGTCTATTACCGGAGTACGTTCTTTTGTTAGGCCGAGTAAGCCGGATCTGGACTCATGGCGACAGGGATTGGCCAGTTATATCTAGGAAAACCGACCAGTTTTTATTTTTCGTTCATGCTTTTAATTAGCTCTTTCTTACGTTTACTTTCTCGTTTGCAGATTCAGTCATGTCTTTACGTGATGCTCTTTCCGTCCCCAATTATGACGATCTGATGTGTTCTTCTGAAATCAACACTCAAGATGCTCCTCCCTTCTTAGAGCAGACTGCATCAGCGGCATTCCCGATTAGAAATTTGGTGGTCGCTGCTCTGGAGAAGAAAGATGTATCTTCTGTGGGAGGATCTTCATCTGCTTCTAAGGCTGCTATATCTGTCCCGGTGAAAGAGTCGATCCATGTTGTTAGCCCGGGTTCTATTACTCCCACCGATACTTCCAAGCATATCCTTGTGGACGAAGATAGTGATCCGGAGATAAGGGAGTTAGACTATGAGTTGAGTAAGGGTCAGTCTGGTTTTAAAGGGAAGGGAGAGGAGAAACTTGTCTCTTTTGGGTTCAATTCTCCGGACGCTTCGAAACGGAAGCGTACTACAGTGTCTCCCACTTCTTCTCGAAAACGTCAGTACTTACCTTCTTTATCTAAAAAACGGGCTTCTGCTTCTCAAGTCACTGATTCTGTTCTTAAAAATTTACATGAACATCTTGTAGGAGGGAAGTCTTCACGAGACGAGACTCTGAAGGGTGTTTTGGGGCCGGAGGTTGACTTTACTCGGACTGATCCAGATGACGATGAGGGTGTTTTCGAAGTTATTGATAAGTCTGCTCCGGCCGTGGTGCCTAAACGGAAGAGTGGGATTCTGTCAGGTATGGAGTCGGTTTCTTTCTTGGATCCGAACCCGGAAGTTGAGGATGATATCTCCTCCCTTCCTCCTTCTTGGTTCGGTCTGGAAAGGATAACCACCTGTCGTGACCTTTTTTCAGATGTTATGGAAGTGGATCCTGCCACTGCTGGGGAGAAGTTCATCCCTGATGGAACATTCGGAACCAAGACTCTGTCATGGATGCTCTTACCGCCAGGCTTTTCGTGTTGAATATATGTACACCTATGGATTATTGCCAGAGCCAGAAGCTATCTGGTGAAGAGCTTGGTGCGGCGTTTTTGAATAACCAGGCGCAATCCAATGTGTTGGCTTCTGAAGTTTACCGGCGCTGGGTGGAGACCAAGGCTACAAGGGAGGACTTATCCAAGCAGTTAGCCGGAGTGAAACAAGAGAGCCGCAGGACTCTTGATGCTGAAAAACAGGCCGCTCGCCTACTTCAAGAATTAAACCAACACAAGGAGAAGGTCAAGGGTTTGAGTCTTCAACATAAATCCGTTATTGTTGTTGCTGCTGCTGCTATGGAGGAGCGTGATAGGCTAAAAGGTGATTTGATGCTTTTGTAGCTAGGGCCAAGGAGGAAGATGCGTCCCAAAAGCAATGCCTTGCTAAGGTGGAGGAAGCCTTGATTCAGGCAAAGGACACTTATGACAAGGAGGTCCAAGGTACTTGTCTCATTCTTTTTGTCAATTTTTAATTGTTGTCCCTACCTCACCTTTATTAGGATGTTCATTGGGCTACGCAGCTGTGGCGGATTTGAAAGCGGAGCTGGTAGCCGAAAAGGCAAGTCGGGCCTCCGACACTAAAAAGTTAAAGGAGAGATCTGAAGAGTTGATGTATGTCAAGTCTTGGTTTTTCTCAGAGGGTGCCCGCAATATCGCTCGGTATGTGTATAAAAGCAAAGAGATGCAGGAGGCCGTGGCTGCTGTTAATAACGCTATGAGCAAGGTGGGGCTGAACACCGGCGTGAAAGCCGGTATGTTGTTTGCTCAGAAGGGAATTCCTTATGAGAAGGTTCCCGTGGTTACCGCCAATGCCGAGGCTTTTCTTACCGAGGCAATAGAGAAATTTGACACCGTGACGTTTTCGGTGATCGATGGACTGGCTGCAGCATCCGAGGAACCCTTGTCCAAGATAATGGAGCTGTTGAAAACTGATTAAGGGGAGGTGGATTTATCCGGTCATTTGGGATAGGCACCTAGTTTTTTTTTTTACTGAAATTTGTTGAAAACTCACGGTCGATTGGACCGATCAATGATGTAACTGACATTACTTTTAAATGCACATGTAATTTCTGTCTTTAATTATTCGATTTTGTCATGCGTCCATGTTATGTTCGAATATATTTAAATTGATCCGGATTTTGTTCTATTCGGACATTACTTACTGAAGGTTAATTCAGACATTTCGCCATGTCCGTAACTAATCCTTTTGAATGATTTATAGCGAGTACGAACTGTATAAATTTAATTTTTTAGAGATGCATCTTGACAATTTTCGGCCGTCATATCGGTCCGGATTGTTTTTTTATTTTGTTTGGGCGGCATAAAAATCCGCTGGTTACATAAAAAAGTTAACTGCGGGCATAAACATCCGCTGGTTACATAACAAAGATAACTGCGGGAATAAACATCCGCTTTACATGGAAATAAAAAGAACATTATTATTTTTGCCCCGGCTTACATATAGCACTTCTTGAGGTGAACCCCGTTCCAAGTTCGTGGTACTGTTGTGCCGTCCAGGCGAGACAGGGTGTACGCCCCTTCTTTTCCGGCCGTTTTAACTACATACGGTCCCTCCCATTTGGGTGATAACTTTCCTGTTCCTTCGGCCAGACTGGCTTGGTTTGACCTCATTATGTATTCCCCTGGTTTGAAACGTACTTCTTTGATTTTTGAATTGTAGTGTTTTTTCAACTCCCTTTTGTATCTGGCTTCACGTATTGCTGCCATCTCCCTACGTTCTTCAACCATGTCTAGATTTAATCTTAACTCTTGTTCGTCCTGAGATCCAACCAGCATCCTGTGAGTTGGAACTCCGACTTCGGCTGGTATCACAGCCTCAGTCCCGTAGGTTAGACTGTAGGGAGTTTCTCCGGTGCTGGTTTTTGGCATCGTTCGGTGTGCCCAAAGGACGTGTGGTAGCTCCTCTACCCAGGATGCACCGTTGCGTCCCAACCTCTTTTTAATGCCGGACACGATGCTTTGATTTGCCCTTTCTACCTGCCCGTTCGCCTGGGGGTGAGAGACGAAGGTGAATCTTTGCTCGATGTGGAGCTTTTCGCACCATGTTTTAAATGGTTTTCTGAAAATTACTTTCCGTTGTCACTGATGATGCACATGGGAAGACCGTATCGGCACACAATGTTTTCCCAGACGAACCGCACCATTTTTTTCTCCGGAGATGGATATCAAAGGCTTGGCCTCTACCCATTTAGTGAAGTAATCTATTGCAATCACCAGGAATCGCACCCCACCCGATGATTTAGGGAAAGGTCCGACAATGTTGATCCCCCACTTTTGGAATGGCCACGCCGAGGTGACAGGGATCATCTCATTTTTGGATCTTAGACTGATTGGAGCATGTCTCTGACAATCTTCGCAACTTTGGAGTTCATTGACGGCGCTTTGGTGCATATTTGGCCAAAAATACCCGGCGTTCATTGCTTTCGATACAACCATTCGTGGTCCTACATGAATGCCGCAAATTCCCCAGTGAATTTCACAAATCACATAACTGGCTTCATCTGGAGTTAGGCATCGAAGTAAGGGGCCTAAGAATGTCTTTCGGTACAGAATTCCTGCCTGCAGTTGGTATTGTAGAGCCTTAACTTGGATCTTTCTTGCTTGGGATTTATCAGCTGGGAGAACATCTTTCGCTAAGTAACTGACAATGGGAGTCATCCAATTCTCCTGGACGGTTACGGACATGCTTTCCAGAGGACATTTAATGGCTGGAGTTGAGAGTGTTTCGACCAACACTTCTTTGGCTAGATAACAGAAGGAGACCGAAGCTAATTTACTTAAAGCATCGGCCTTCTTGTTTTTACTCCGTGGTATGTGGACCACTTTACAAGTGTCAAATTTTGAAATTAGCTCTTGGACCTTCTGAAGGTACTTGCTCATATTCACCTCCCGGGCTTCATATTCCCCACTTATGTGATTAGCTACTAGCAAGGAATCAACATGTGCTAGGACAGATCTAGCACCGGCTTTGAATGCTATCTGTAACCCGGCGATCAAGGCCTCGTACTCGGCTTTGTTATTGGAACTGCGGAAGTCAAAACGCAGGGCATAGGTGAATTCTGACCCTTCTGGGTCTGATAAGATCAATCCGGCACCTGCCCCTTCTTTGCAGGAAGCACCATCAGTAAACAAGTTCCATACTTCTGGTTTTTCTGTCTGTTTTTTTGTTTCCTTCGGGTAGTACAACCAGGAAATCTGCAACGGCGTGACCCTTCAGGGAACTCCTAGCCCTGTACATTATATCGAATGCGCTTAATTCGATGGCCCACTTGGTCAATCGCCCAGAAACCTCCGGCTTTCGTAGTACTTGCTGAATGGGAAAATCCGTTTGTACCTCGATTTTGAAAGCTTGAAAGTATCTCCTTAATCGCCTTGACGCATGTACAAGAGCTAGAGCTAATTTCTCAATCATAGGGTACCTGGTTTCATAGTCCTTCAAGGTCCGGGTGACATAGTACACCAGTATTTGAGCCAGAGCTCGATGAACGATGAGAACTGTGCTGATTGCGAAATGCGATGCCGATAGATATACTGTAACTGTTTCCCCAGTAACTGGTGCAGTCAAAGTAGGGAGCGAGCCGAGACAGATTTTAAGGTTTTGAAATGCTTGTTCGGCTTCGTCAGTCCATTCGATCTTTCCTTTACCCAAACTCTTTTTCAGGACTGTCATGAAAGGGAAAGATTTATCAGCGGCTTTTAAAATGAATCGGTGTAGAGCTACCAATTTTCCATTTAAGGACTGGATTTCTTTCACGGTCTTCAGAGCCTGCAGGCTGACCACGGCTCGAACTTTCTCCGGATGGGCTTGAATCCCTGACTGGGTGATCCATACTCCTAGAAACTTCCCTTCTTCTAGGCCGAATGAGCATTTTTTTGGGATTTAACTTTAGGTTGATGCTCCGAAGACGGGTGAAGGTCTCCTGAATATCATCAATCATTCTTTCTTCATTTTCACTCTTGATTACCAGATCATCCACATAAATCTCTAGGTTCCTCCCGATCTGGCTTTTGAATGCCTTGTCCATTAATCGTTGATATGTGGCCCCGGCATTTTTAAGCCCAAACGGCATTTTTGTATAACACAACAGACCTTCATTAGTGACGAATGTTGTCTTGTCTTCGTATGCCACGGCCATTTGAATTTGATGACATCCCTTGTATGCATCCAAAAAGCATTTGATTCGGAAATGAGATAGAGAGTCTATATTTAGGTCCATCTCCGGGAGGGGGTAACAATCTTTTGGACAAGCATTATTTAGATCGGAAAAGTCCACGCACATTCGCCAAGACCCATCTTTCTTAGTTACCATTACCGGATTGGACACCCAAGTCTAATATCGGACCTCCCGGGATTATTCCGGCGTCCAGGAGTTTTTTCACATCTTCCCGCGATGGCTTTGTTTCTGGAAGGGGCCATGCTCCTTTTTCTCTGGGCTATTGGTTTTACTGAATGTGATGTCTTCAACTTGTGTTCGGCTAAGGATCTTGGGACGCGTATCATGTCCTAATGTTGCCAAGCATATATGTCAAGGGAGTTGGATAATACTTTCCATAAGAGTTTTTTGGTTCGCTCCGGGAGCTGAGACCCAATGGCGATCTTTTGCTCTGGGAAGTGAGGATGGATGGACCATTCTTCCACGGACGAACTTCGAGGATCTGTACTACAGCTTCCGGCATGCCTTACTTCGGCCACCTGGCTTGTTACTTCTGAAAGTATTGTGGCAATTCCCCGCTCCGTTGGGAATTTTACCGAACCATGTATGGTTGAGCTGACCATTCCGAAAGCTAGCATTCCAGGTCTGCCCAGGATAACATTGTGCACTGATTTCGCTCCAACCACGAGAAAAGACAAACAAACTGTTCGATGTTTATCTTCTTCCCCTATGGTAACTGGAAGGGTGATTTGCCCTAAAGGCTGAACCACCTCTCCGGAGAAGCTAACGAGTGGTACGGAAACTTGAATGAGTTTGGCCTTGGTCTGTGGTGCAAGCTGCTGAAAACACTGTTGATACATGATTTCCAAAGCGCTTCCACTATCAATATACACATGGCGAACCCTATGACCAGCAATTACGGCAGAGATGATGACCGGGCCATATTTTGCTTCGTCTAACCCGATTGGTGGAAAGGATATGGGTTGCCTCATCCAATCGGCCATGTGGCAGCTTGACCGCTTGAGACCTTTATTGACAGTACTTTGGATCATCAGATGTTTTGCTGGTTGTTGGGGTTTTCAAGTGCCGGCATTTTTCCTTCTTTAACTTCTCTGACTAGGTGAGATAATTTGTCGGACCGCACGGCATTTTCTATTTCTTGTTTAAACGGCCAACAATCATCAGTATTGTGCCTTTTTGCTCGGTGGTAATCATAATATTTTTTTGAATTTTTATCTCCGGAAGACCGGAGCTTGGGGGAGCTAGAAAATTTGATCCTTCTACACTGAGGATTTCACTAGGCGTTTTGGTGAGGTTAGTAAGGTTCGAGAATCTAGATCCGAAGCTTCGGTCTTTCTGCCCTCGGTCATTTCGGCCGTAGGGAGAGTGCCGCATCTTTTGGTTTCCTGATGTTTTGTCAAAAACAGACCCGCCATTCTTCTTCCATGATGAACCCTTGGTCTCTATATCACCTGTCAGATTACAAGCGTTCTTTCCTCGAGCAAAAGCTTGTGCGTGCTCCGTAAGGACTTCCATTGTTTTAGGGAGGTTCTCATGCAATTTTTCAACCAGTTGGTTGTTCCGGACCCCATGACAGAATCCGGAGACTCGTAGTTGATCAACAACACCGCTGATTTGCATACTCTCACGGTTAAAACGGTCGATGAAATTATCCAACGACTCTCCGTCTTTTCTTCGGATGTTATGGACTTCGGTGATTTCTTTAGAGCAGTGCCTCTGCTCGCTGAAATTTTGAAGAAACAATCGTCTGAGATCTTCGAAATCGTTGATTTCTCCTTCATTTAAAGCATCAAACCATATCCTGGCCGCGCCAGTTAAGGTTTGAACGAACATAAAACACCATGCTGGCATGGACCATTGTTCCACCCTTGCTGCTCCGTCGAAATCAAACATGTGATCGCCCGGATCCGAAGTGCCGTCGTATTTTTTTTACTGTGGAAGGCATTTTGAGTTTCGAAGGCAACTTGGCGTTGACGAGACATTAGGAGAACTTTGACCGTGCAGTCATGGATACCGGATGGTAAGGCTTGGTGAGATCAAAGTCTCCGCCGATTACTAGACGAGTAATCGTGTCGTTAGTACGAGGGTACACAGATCCGGAGTAATCGTGTGGAAGATTGTTACTAACCAATCCTGGTGGAGTGGATACGATTGTGGAGTGGGTGGTTACCGCGGGGATTGATGGTCCTTGAGAAGGATGAGAGATATTGTTTGAAAATAACCTGGTTCGTAAACCGAGAAGTTGCTCATCCTGAGCTTGCTGGTTTTTTAAGCGTAGGAGAAGATCAACATTTTTTTCCAGAAAAGAGGGGTCAAACTCTACTGTTAAATGAGGAGGTATCAAAACGAAAGGCATAGCCGCACTTGGACTAGAGCCAAGCGGGGCTGTGAAATTTTCAGTGGTGACCGATGAAACGGTTTGTGAAGCAAAGATTGATTTCTGAGTACTGGACAAAGGAGCCGCCATAGATCAGTAGTAACGTTCAAGAAATTCAACTAGTGAAGGACTGTGAATCGTTAAAATCGGATGGCGCCAATTGATGATACAAAGAACTAACCGGACTCTGCTATAGCTAGCCTCTGCACTATGAGGGAGGATTGTAGATTCTAACTTGCACACTGAACAAAACCGTTAGGCTCGTCACAGGGGAGATGGATGGGCCCCTCTGTGACCACCCTCCGGCGTGAGGATAAGTGTTTGCTTAGAGAGAGAAATAGAGAGAGAAAGTAAGGACGGACGTACTGACAGTGTGTACTTACATTTGTACTTTGGGGGTATATATACTAGTCAAGATGATGATGTCATCGTCTTTGACGTTTAAGACGAGGCCGGACATATCCATATGCGTCTTGGTTTTGTGGTGCGGCCTCTTTATATGAACAGGTAGGTCCGGATCTTGCTGGTCCGGCCCTACCTTTACAGAACAAAAGTAGCGAGATTGCGAGAACATACAAGAATTGAACGGAAGTGCTATGACGATCGGTAATGGAGGAAAATGAAGGCGAGAATCAGCGAGAGAAAAATAGAAACGGCCGAAAACCTCTCGGATATATGGCGGTTATGAGATGGACGGAAAAATGTATACTTGTTCATTTGAGTGGTGCATCGGTTTTTTGAATGTTTTTTTGAACGGTAAGGAACGACGTGCCAACTACCGTGACACCGGGCGTTGTGGCCAAGGTCGACTACTCGACCGCCGCCAGCCCTTTGGCTCTCCCAGATGCGCGGAAACCCGACCTCCACCCGCCCGAAGGCACGACAGTGGAATAATCAGTAAAACCTCGCCTCCCATCCAAGACGAACCGGCGCCACCAGTATTCGCCCTTCACCTGGATGCCGCAGGAAAATAATGGGGAGAGTGAGAGTCGAACCTGGGTCACAAGAAACACCAAGTTTTTTTCCAACCACTCCACCACTACCTCATTGGCTTTTTTGAATGTTTTTAATCTGTGCGTCAGTGTGGGTTTCATTTGAGTGTGTATTCAATGCCTTTTTGTTTTCGAACGGTGTGTAGTCATAGTCATGACCTTCTTAAAACGATGGGAGTTGGTTTTGGATGTTCTTGAATCGGTAGGAGTTGGTTTTTGTATTAGGGATGTAATTCGTATAATAATTGTCGTTTGTTTTTTTAGGATTATTGTATTGTCTGTACAATTTCATATTCAAATTATGGTGTTTTTCATCGTTTAACAGAGTAATATTTGATTCACATAGTAATATTTGAATATAGCGTTTTATATTTATTAATGTTCATCATTTTTTCAATATTTTGACGTTTGTATTATTAATTCGTATAATAATTGGCGTTTGTTTTTTTAGAATTATTGTATTGCCTGTACAAATTCATATTCAACTTATGGCGTTTTCATTGTTTAATATCAATTCGTGTTCTCATGTGTTTTAATTATGTTCTACGATCTGTGAACATTATTTTTTTACGTACATATGATTATTGTTGTAGATAGAAAGTAGATACTGGTGTTAATACTGGTAGTTTTTTACTAATATGTGTTTAGTATTATGATGTGTACAACTTCTTATTGATCACCTTTCAATAAATGGCGTTTTAATTATGGCGTTTTAATCATTAAATGATGTGTTTGTTTTTTGTCGATAATGTTTGTTCAGACGAGGGTGCTTCTTCGAGAACTGTTTTGCCAATTGTCATTCCTGACGTTAGTGAGGAGATAAAGCCAAAAATAGATATGATACTCCCAAGCCTCGATGATTGTTATACAATGTATGTTATGTATGCGAAGGCTTGTGGTTTTTCTGTTAGGAAAGGTACTGTAAAGGTAAACGCCAAAGAAGAAACACATATTAAGTATTATATGTGTACAAGAGCTGGGTGTATAAGGACAAGAAGGTTGATACGTTAGACCCTAATCAAAAGCAAAGGAATGTACGATCCAATTTCTCCAAAAGGACTGATTATGGAGCACAATTTTGTTTTATATTTGAATCTGGATCAAGGAAGGTCTATAAGTTTGTTGAGGAGCACAACCATGGTCTTGTTATACAGCCTGATATGCATTTTCTCCTGTCCGAACGACACCTCACTCAACTCCAGAAGCATGTTATACGTAGCATGTCTAAGTTGAATTTGGGACCCGTTAAGGCGTCTAATTTTATGAAGACTTGTTTTGGTGGTTTTGAAGACGTTGGTGCAAGTAAAGTTGATTTTAAGAACTACAAAAGGCAAATCAACTTGTTTATAGGGGAGTATGATGCTGAGATGGTTGTTAGACATTTGCATGCAAAAAAAACAGTCCCAGCCTAATTTCTCGTATGATTACTTCACAGACGATGATAATCGTTTGAAGAGTTGGTGTGATGATCAATGCAAACGTTATTACCACGTGTTTGGTGATGTGATTTCGTTTGACGCCACGTATCGTTCCAACAAGTAAATATTTTTTTCTATGTTTTTTGGCGTTTTTTCACCAATACGATGCAATGGCGTTTTATAGAAATTTATTTATAAATGGCGTTTTTCATATGCAGATACTCTATGGTCTTTGTACCGTTCACTGGTATAGACATTCATCATTGTAATGTTACATTTGGTGCTGCATTATTGGCGTTAGAAACGGCTGATACATATATATGGTTGTTGAGAGTTTTTCTAAAAGTTGTTGCTTCACAACCAAAAGTTGTTGTCACTGATCAGGATCCAATAATGAAGAAGGCTATTTCTGTTGTATTTGTTGACATGAGACATCGGTTATGCATGTGGTACGTGATGCATAAACTGTCTCTAAAGGTTGATTTTATTATTCTCGTGTATTTGGCGTTTTAAGATATATGGCGTTCTATGTTAAGTGTATTATATTTTTAGTTATTTATTCATATGGTATTTTATTTTTTTCATAGCTTTTTCGTGTTTTTTTATAGGTTGGTGTTATGCTATGCAATTCAACAAATTTCAAAGAACTTATTTGTGGCGTTATGTGGACGAATATTCTAACACCTGAAGAGTTTGAAACTGGATGGGAAGAGGTTATTAAAGAGTTCAGTTTAGAGGATAATGACTGGCTTTCTGATATTTTTGCCCTTAGGGATTCTTGGATTCCTGTATATTATAGAATGGAGGAACTGTCGGGCCTTATGCAGACGACATCGAGGTCGGAGAGTGAGAACCATTTTTTTGGCCAAGTTTGCAATTCCAAGTCTACTCTTGTTGAGACCGCAATAGAAGGACAGCGTCACACGCACCGGAAAAATGATCACGAATCTCGTTACAAACGTCCCCAGTTGAAAAGTAATTACAAAGTGTTGGAGAACCAAGCTTCTGATATATACACCAAAACTATTTTTTGTGACATTCAAGCTGAGCTGATTGGGCTTGCGGATTGTATAAATCAACGGTACGAAGAGCAGGAGGATGGGTTTGTTAAGTTCTACATAGAGGATTTCAAGTGGCCCTATACATCCTTATTTGAGGTAAATAATGGCGTTTTCTGAGTATGGCGTTTATGCAAGTTTTCAACATGGCTTTTTATGTATGTGTTTTAAACATTGCGTTTTATTTTGATTTGGTTTTTTTTATTGTTTTCTTTATACATACATTAGGTGCATGGAGTTTTATACATTCAACTCTCTTTTGGCGTTTTACATGTATTGTACCGTAAGTTTGATTGCACTAGCACTTGCTCCTGTAGGCGTTTTGAGCAGTTTAGTTTGCTATGCATACATATATTTTATGTTTTGAGAAGTTTGGATATTAGGGAATTTCCAAAACAGTACATTTTGAACAGATGGCGTAAAGATTCTTCGCCAAATTGCTCTTCAGATTGCTCAATGAATCCTGATTTTATCCAAAGTGCGCTTGATCCCGATGTGCAAACTATGATGCGAGAAATTATTTTTGCGACGGAGCATAGTTTGAACCGTTTATCTGGTAATAAAGAGGAGCTATCCTTATTTAAGGGTCATATTCAATCTTATAAGAAGAAAGTTCAAGATATGCAGATTGTTGCTCCTCCTCCTAATACTAGGGATAGATTTGCTGAGATAACAGGGCAATATCAAAACGACAAGAATCCGATTAAAGTCCCTTTTGGGTATAAGTCGAAAGGTTCTGAATCTCGCAAGCGGTTAAAATCAAAACAGGAGGAAGCTATCGAATAAACAAAAACAAAAGGGAAAGTCGGGGCTAAAGAAAGACAGTGTAAGAATTGTAAAGTTTTCAGACACTATGCATCGACATGTTCGATGCCCGTAATCAAAAGAAGAACGGCACGGTCTTCGAGAGCAAGTAAAGAGTAGTCTGGTGTTTTATTCATTATTTTGTTTACTCAATCTTTGATACACAACATACAATCATCTGGCGTTTTATATTTTTCATATACAACCTTTGAGCATGTTAGAACACACAACTTATGGGTTTGCCATCTGTGATTTTAGAACTTTTTGGCGTTTTTGAACCACTAAGTTGAGGATTTATCTCAATAAGATTTCACTGAATGAGATGGACAACATTGTTAATCATCATTTTGAAGGAATGACCTAATAATGTTGTCCACCCCATCAGCGAAACTTTTATCGAGAATAAAACTTAATCTCCAAGAATCGAGTTTTTACATATGATGTTTTTGCCGTGTTGTATGAATGGAGTTTTAGATTAAAATTTTGTAAACTATAATTTAACCACTATGGCGTTTTTGAGACATCAGACTTCATTATATTTTTTTTATTAAAGGCATAGTTAGTTAGTTAGTGTGTATTTTTGGCGTTTTACATTTAAGTAGGGAAGTAAATTTAATATAAACCATTGAGATTGACATTCCATAAGAAAAAAATAATTAAAACTCTCCGTCTGGTCTGAGAAGTATCCATCGCTCCCCTCGTCTTCATCTTCCGATTCCTTATCAAAATTCTCATCCAAATCTTCACTGTCATCATTTTCTTGTTCTTGAAGACTTTGGCACCTCCATAAGAACATGTCAGTCAACAACGCCAATTTGGTTGTCATGTTTGGGTTCAAACATATTGTGTTGTATAGCTCCTGCATGAAGTCAAGTTTTTGTTCGGTCATGATGTTTTCAATTGGGTAGGTCTGCTGCTCACCGTTGTCCCATACAACACTCACTAACTCGTTGTTTTCATCATAACGCCAAGATTGGATGACTGGATTCATTATTGGATTTGCAAGGTACGGACCGAATTTTCTGGTTAACCTTCTTATAACCGTCTGTGTTTTGTCACATAGGTTATGAAGTGGAATGCCAAGCGCTAGTATCCCCCTTTGAATTTCTTCATCCAAGATTAGAATTGCTTAGGGGGTTTTCACAAACACCCATCTTTTGTTGTTAAAGAGGATTACGAATTTATTGATTCTCTGGTTGAACCTCCATGAAATAACGTTTGCCATCTGTCCCTTTTTTTGGCGTGTTGGTGGAAAATTGCGTTTTCTGATTATGATCAATGGAAGTGACGTTAACATCATTTTTATAATGATTTGTTTGGCGCGTAGTCTAGGCGGAAATTTTTTATAGTAAATGTTAGTAATAATTTTTTAGTTTCTTTTTGTTCAGCCTTTTACTTTTAACATTGTAACGCTAATAATTTGATTTGACCCAACGGCTGATGACGTTATATATAAAATATGACATTTTATATGTCTTAATGGCGTTTTATATATAATTTGGCCTTTTATAAATGAGTGTGGCGTTTTATGTGTCAGTTGGGGTTTTATGTTATCGAAGTTAAAAGACCTTTTTACCCTTAATGAAGTGCGCCAACGTAATAAAGTTGGGGTTATTTACAAAAACGCCACCGTTCTAATCTAATCCATTGATTGTTTTGATCCAACGGCTGATGGCCTTTCTCACCGTTAAAGAATGTTATTACTGCATATTGAATAAAATAAAAGGACTGAGAGAAACTAATAGAAAAACAAATTATAAACTATCGTTAGAAGAGAAAAAAACAAAAATATAACAATTATCTTTAGAATAACTTCAGTAGTTTGAAGTAGTGATGAGCATATCTTGTCGAATTTCTCGTACCATATCGGTACTCACTTTTTTACGTTTTTGTTATTGATACGGTACTGGTATTTTACTAAATTTTGACTTCAAATACCGGTATCGTTATCGACTCAGAGGCGGAACTACAAGGGGGTCAGGAGTGTCTGTTGACCCTCCGGCATATCAAATTTCATACTGATCCAAGGTCTAATGATGAAGTTTATTGATATTTTGACCCTCAATTATCTCCCTAGATGAAAGAAAATAGAAGATAAGAAGATCTTAAGAATGTAATATGATTCTCCGGTGGGTGGCGGTAGTTAAGGTGCTGTTGTTATGTGGGAAAGATGAAGACGAATATAAACAAAACATACACCCGATTTTTAAGGTGTGCTTTTCAACTTATTTGTGGCCCAGTTAAAAAATCTGATAAAAGAACCAATATAACAAATATGAAAAAAGTTTAAACTAATATTTATTTATATATTAAGTTATTCGATTTGATTTAATATTAAAAATATATAAAAAATTTGTTGTTTATATTTTAGTTAATAAATTTATTACATTCTATTTAATATGTTGTTTAATCTAATGTAGATATTGTTTTTTATTATAAACTTACATAAAAAACTCAAAACAAATATAAATGGATTGTCTTTTATTATAAACTTATATAAAAAAAAACTCAAAACAAATATAAATCTGTAGGTAATGTGGGACTAATTCACTTGGTAGAGACTATTGTCTCTTAGGAGAAGGTATTAGGTTCAATCCCAATCAAGTAGTAGACTACCATTTATTTGGTGTATTTAGGACGTATATAAGCATTGCTATTAAAAAAAAATCGCTAAAAATGTCTAGACTGTGTTTAGCAATATAAAATCGTTATATTGGTTACATCCATTGAAAAAATAAAATAAATATATAAAAATTACATTACGACCCCTTTTCATAAAAGTCTGGTTCCGCTACTAACCAAGCTCACCCTAGTTTAAAGGTTAATAGAAAAAAGAGGATGGTATGTAACTAGGATAAAACCAAAAAATAATAAATATGTTTTAATATCATTTTAACAAAGTAACTCACATTTTCATTCAAAAAACAAACACCATTTGAGTTTCAATATTATTGCAGTCTTGTAAAACTATTATATATATGTGTATACTTAAGAAACTAGTTGTATGATATGAAATATTCAACAAAACTATGGATTTTCAAACGACACTAACCTCGTCCACCTATGCGTAGCTCTTAGATATGAAAATTCAAAGTAAACTTTTCTTTAGGTGCCTTATTTTCTTATATTATTTATTATATTATTGAGGTATCTTAATTTTAAGTGAGTATACCCTTTTTTTTCTTTTTCATGTAACCATTAACGCATTTTAATATAATTATTTATGCAAGCTTCGAATAACTATAAATAATAAGAACTTATAAAAAAGATAAATTGTAAATTTACAATATATATATATATAGGGTTAGGGTAAAATGAAAATCATACGAGTTGTGAGAACTTAGAGAACTCGGCCTTACGGAAGGTTTTTTCAAAAAAATTTTTTACCAAAAATCCTAAAAAAAATCAACTTTTCAAAAAAAAATAAAAAAAAACTTGTTTTTTTTTCATTTACGGCGGCCGTAAATGCTGAAAAATATGATTTTTCATGCTTATGTCATCACCATTTTACAGCCACCGTAAGGGGGCGAAAAACACCACTACGAATTTTTTTACGGCAGTCGTTTCTAACATTTTAATCTAGAGGTGTGAAAAAAATAGGGTCTAAAAGAGCACGAGAAGGCCGGGTTCTCTAAGTTCTCACAACCGTAAGAGTTTTCCCTTGATCCCTAATCCTATATATATATATATATATATATATATATATATATAGGGAGAGGATCATGAGAAAACTATATATAAATAAGAAAACTAGAAAACTAACTAAAAAAGCCTAAAAAAACATAAATTTTTTTTTTACAATTTTTTATTAAAAATCGCTACTTTTTATTAAAAAAAAACTTTTTTTCAAAAAAAAAAAACTTGTACTGCATATGTGCATTATATGCTTAAAGTTAGCTTTTGAGTTTAGTATAGCTTCTAGGGTTAGGTTTTTGGAGATTTAGGATTAGTATTAGGTTTTTGGGGGTGTGGGGGGGGGGGGGGGTTAGGTTTTTTGGGGGGTGCGGGTGGGGGGTTTAGGTTTTGTGGGTTTATGTTTACGGTTTAGTTTTCGGTTTTTTTTTAGGGTGGAGGGTGGGGGGTTTATGTCACACCCCAACCGATGGCGGAATCATCGGGGTAGTGGCACTAGGCGAATCAAATTGGTCAAGAGAATTCCATAACAGCCATTTCAAAGATAAACATCAACATTTAATATCCCATACTATCAAACTCATAAACCTTCAAAATAACCATTAAAATACCAACAAAATCTCTTAAACACAATCCAATTCGATCTCCCGTAAATTTTATTACAGACCGTTCTAAAACAAACTAAATAAAAACAACTAAACTACGCATGCAACATCCAAGGCATCCAAGCTATAAATCCTCAACCTGTTACATACGTTAAAATACAAGTCAATACAATTAAGTAAATGTGAGCATACGAGTTTGAATAATACTAGCATAGTCGAGAAAGCGTTTGTGAAACAATCTAATTACATATCATGATACACCAAAACACTTAACATAACATAGGCTCATTTCTCATGCTAACTACCGTGAAAAAGGCTTGCGCGACCATCGTAACTAGACCCCGTCGGGTGTTAGCCAAACTGTAGTACCATACTAGCTAAGGAGGCAAGTTAACGAGAATAAATCATAGTCACATGTTTCTAGTATCACGTATCGAGCATATACAATCAGATTATTCGCGTGTGATAAACAGTTTTGATTTGTGAAGTGTTTTTGATATAGGAACGTATGTAACACCCAAAAAGTGCGTTAAAGAGAAAATTGGTTAAGTATACTCACTTTGGGTGCGTTTAGGTAAGAGTTCGGGATCTGAGGAGAGTCGAGAATAGCGCCAGATCAGCCTGCATACGCGAACGTAAGTGCATTAGTCTCCGAAAAGCTGAAACAGTTAAGTCTTGGTTGGGCAGTAGCCAAGTTCGGGAGAACTTGTGTGTAAACACACAAGTTCGAGCGAACTTGTGTGGAATTGGGTGAGTTGTGAGTCAAGTTCGGGCGAACTTGTAAGAAACCTTACTGAAAAGACAAGTTCGGGCGAACTTGCATAGTTTCTTAGGAAACTAGACAAGTTCGAGCGAACTTGTAAGAAACTTTGGTGGATTTTGCCCTAAGTTCGGTCGAACTTGACCAGTGTGCTGGGGATTCTTGAGCGAACTTGATGTTTTCGGGTCCAAAATCTTGCGTTTTCGCGTCGTTTGCTGAGGAAAATCGAGTGTTCATCCCTCCAACCCTGTGCTACTGAGCAAACTTAGGTCGGAGAGGTCTTTTAGAGCTGTTTTAGCTGTTTTACAAAAGCGTGGGCTAATCCGGGCGAACTCGGGGTTCGTTCGGATTAGTCCGGCTTGTGTAAACCAACATAAACGACCTTGTGCTTCCAGATCTGTGATCTTGAATGATAGATGCTTCGTTTCATATCAGAAGATGAACAAAACATCATCAAAAGTCCGTATTTTGTGTAGAAATCAATGTTTATCAAAGGTTTTTCTCAGATCTATAACTTACAAGCCGAGATCTTTCACATCTCGTATTTGGGAAGCCTCTGCTAACACCAAACGAACTCGTATTGTGTAGATCTAAGCCTAAAACAGAAGTTTTGGAAGAAAAAGATGAAGATTTTCGTAAAAGAATGAGTTTTGATGAAAACGAAGGCTATGCCTTGTGCCAAAATCGTTGTAAACCTTTGTAGATTGTTGATAAATGTTGTTGCAGTGAAATCGGGATGATTCTTACTTAGAACATGAAGGTTTCGGGTTTCGAGAGCTCTGGGCGAACTTACAGCAAGTTCAAATGAGAGGAATGAGCTGAGTATTTATAGGTGAAGGCCAAAAGGTGAGCTGGTGGGAGCAAGTTCGGCCGAACTTGTACAGATTTGTACAAGTTCGCGCGAACTTGTAGGAATTTGGGAGATTGGAGCTAAGTTCGGCCGAACTTGTAGTTAAACAAGGATTCTGGTTTTCTTCATCCATGTTTGGCCGAACTTGGGAACACCAAGTTCGAGCGAACTTGACTTAAGTTGTTGAATTTTCTTTGTTTTTCGCGTTAAGTGTTCGTTTGGTGATTCGATTCGTATTAGTTAGTTATATTAAGCGTTTTAGTAAAGCGTTAAGCGTTATACTTGATATAATAGTGCGATTTAGCGATTCGAGAGTGCGAGAGCGATGCGATAGCGAGCGTAAACATAACCACAAACACACATAACACATAAATAATATAAAACCACATAAATAATTGCGATTTGCGATGCGATGAGACTAGCGATTCGATTTGATAAGCGTTTAGATGCGATAATAACGTACAATACCATAATTAATTAACATAAACTTTATTATAAACCGAATCTCGGGATTACAAAGTAGATAAACTGGAAAACAAAATGGAAAGATAGCAATCGAATTTTCGAGTTGTTACAGTTTAGGTTTTTGGGGGTGGGTGGATTTAGGTTTTTGGGGAGTGGGGGTGGGGGGTTTAGGTTTTGGAGGGTGTCGGTGGGGGGTGGGTTTTTTTAAGCTTTTCCGTATTAATGCGCATGTGCCGTACAATTTTTTTATTTTATATTGTATATTAATATTAGTGATTTTTGATAAAAAAAATTTAAAAATTAATTTGATAAATTTTTTTGGCTTTTTTAGTTAGTTTTTTAGTTTTCTCATTTAAACTAGTTATATATATATATATATATATATATATATATATATATATACATATATATATATATATATATTTGCACGATTTAAAGATTACAGAATAAAAGTGCAGAGGGAGGTTCATTTGAGAAGAACTTTTAATTGACAAGAAATAGACCAATGGGTACAAATGTAAAACATTAAATAGTTTTTCTTTGACTAATTAATTAGTCATAAATACTATCATTATTCACACTAAAAATTTGCCTACACATATCAAAAATTATCTTACACATTTCGAAATTTATCCTAAACATTCTGAAATTTATCCTACACTATTCGTAATTTATCATACACATCTCGTAATTTATCTTATACTCTAAATTATTATTTTTAAATACATATTTTGAAAATAAGTTACAAATTTTATTTAGTTAGTTATTAAAAAGGAATACTATAATTTAATAATCTATGTAAGTTACTAATATACCATTACAATGACATTAAATACAAAAAATTAATGAATCAAAATAAAGCAATTCTATTGCTTGAAATTTCTTATTTTTTCTTTTTACAAAAAAATTGTTTTTATTTAGACACTCCAATGTAGTAATGAGATATCAAAACAAGAGCGTAGAACCTCAAATATGACGATTATACAAAACCTTATAATTAGGATGGCAATGGGTCAGGTTTTGGACGGGTTTAGGTAATTTTAAACCCAAACCCGGTTAGATAAGCTTGTCCCAAACCTAGCCCAAAACCCGTCGGGTTTCTAGCGGGTAAATACCCATCGGGTATCGGGTATACCGGCGGGTTTCGGGTAACACGTTAATTTAAAAAGCTTACCCGTTGTGTATACCTGAACCCATCTGGTATCTATCGAGTAACTACTAATCAGTTACATATAGTATTATCACTGTAAAAATATATCAAGTAACTACGATGTATACGGAATAAAATATCTATATGTGTAAAAAATGGTTGTATTATACATATACATATTTAATAATATCGGGTATACAATCGGATAAACAGGTACACTTTATCGGGTAAATGGGTAAGGTAAACGGGTATATCACCAAATCCCAAACCCGTCCCAAACCCGCGAAAAAAATAAAAGTTATTCCCAAACCCGTTCCAAACCCGATTAACCGACCCCAAACCCATCCCAAATGTGTCAAGTTTCGGGTTTACCCACCAGGTTCGGGTTTGATTGTCATCCCTACTTATAATCTATTTATTTTTCCATGCATAAACGCTATACAATTAATATATTCAATTCCATCATGCATAAAATATATAAGTCATAAAAAAAACTAAAAACACCATTATAAGCCAAAAATTGACACGTGGACATCCACAATAATAATTATATTTCCTAGATTACCCTCGCCGGTGTTCTTCTCCGGTGCCGTGAAATCACACACGAGCTCTCTTGAGGGAAGTTAACGTAACTTTAGCACCTAACGGAGACGCGGCGACCTCGATATCGAACGAATCGTATCGCCGGAAAAGTTCAACAACAAACAACCGAGTGATCAACACCACAAAGTCTTTTCCGGCACACTGTTTGTTCCCCACCGTGGGCCCCTCCGTCTCCGGTCCGTTAGACCATGTCACGTACTTCAAAAGCTCCTCACCCGCTCCGACAAACCGGTCCGGCACAAACTCTTCCGGCCGGTCAAACACTTTCGGATCCTTGGTCGCAAATGGTTGGTACCCGAACAACATTTCGCCTTCTTTGACTTTGAAAACGGCGTCGTGCGACTCGATTGTCAAGTCACGTTTCGCCTTTCCGTATTGCAATGCCACCGGAGGTTCGATCCTGAGTGTCAACGATATTAGTTAGATATAATATATATTATCTCATGTTTATTGTAGTTACACTCACGTAACTAAAAGAGAGATGTTTGGATTAGGTATAAAATAAAATATAAAAATATTTTATAAATTTTTATATATTTACGAGTTTAAAATAAAAGTAATAAGACGTAACTAAAAGAATATCTAAACTAAAACATAAAAGTTATATATAGTTGATTAATAATACAATGTAATAATACCTGAGTGATTCGTACACTACGGATTTCATCAACGGCATCTGCTCCATCGCGGCCATCGTCACCTTCCCACCGTGATTCTTGATCGCCCCTCGGATCTCTGCCGCCAATTGGGTATGCAAATTCGCACCCGCCCGACCAATCCATTTAAGCGTGTTCGGAAACAAAATCTTGATCCCGCCAAAAGTATTAAAACAAATTGTAAACAAAATGTTATGGACTGCTTCCTCTTTCGAAATCCCCAACGATTCGGCATGTTCAATAATCGGAGACGAAAACGACTCAAAAAACTCATAAAGTTTGTTATAATTTTTCTTTATGAGCGCCGGCGGGAGCCGAAAAGTATGTAGAAGCGGCTCCTCCACAAACCACGGAAGCCCAAGACGGAGTAACGGCCCGAGGTTGAATAGCACCCACGTGCTGATTAAATTCGGGCCGTCTTTACCAATCTTGGTTTCTTCCGGGTTGGTTTCCAAATACGCCCGGCCCAGAAACCGAAACGCCGCCAGTTCACCGGCGTCGTTGAAAAGGGCTTTACCCTTTTGGGCCAACTCGGATTCGAGCCCGTCAAAAAGTTCGTTATAAGTCGTTTCAAACTCCGGCAAGACTCTTCTAATTGATGACTTGAGCATGAAAAACACCATGTTTTTTAATGGGCCGTGTTTGGGCTCCGATGGGTCAAGATAGGAGAGGACACGGTGGCCGCCGGTGAGCTCGGTTGACGGCATGTAAGTTCCGGTGAACAGGTCTTTCTTTTCGACTTTAGAAACATCAAAAAGGGTTGGAAAGCTTTTGGCGTCGAGTAAAACGACGACGTTTGGGTTGTTGGAGATGAATGGGCCGGGAGGCATGTTGGCCCGGAACACCGTTGACTGGAATTTATGCACCCGGGATTTAAAATATTCGTCCCGGCCACCGGGGCCGTAAAAGTATTCGAAGCGATCTTTAAGTGGTTGGTAGAAAGGAATGCCATAGGAGCCCGGGATTGGCCGGATAGGGAGGTTGGTAGCGTCGGCGGTGGTGATGGTGGCTATGTCGGCGGAGGTGGCGGAGAGTGGTGGGATGGAGTCTTTAGTGGCTTTGATTAAGTGAACGCCCGTGGCTCGCCGGCGCCGGAAAGTTATGGGTGTGTCAAGATTCCGGTGGTGGAGGGGTGGGAAAGCTAAAGAGGAAGTTGCCATTTTGTTTATTGACCAAATGTGAGATGATGATGAAACATAAGGGGAGTTTGGGTTATTATATAGATGTTTAGAACATTTGAGGGTGAGTGGTCAATGTTTATTGGTCAATTAGCCGACCTCTCCATGAGGGTATGAGAAACTAAAAAAAACACGTTTGTGCATTAAGGGTTGTACGTTTGACTTGAAAGAGGTTAAAGTTGACCGGGCCATGGGGTGGAGTGGTAAAGGCTTTAATAATTATAACCACGTTCTCCACATTTGTATACACTTTTAGTGCACATTGCACAAGCCACAAGAAGGAAGTGGCTTGTTGAATAAAAACAAATAGTAATGTGAGCTACTTCAATCGTGACATTTCATGGGGTTTAGGATATTGCTTCAAGTGTTATGATTTCCTTTTTTAATACATTAAAAAATATAAAATAAAGTGTTATTGAAGTTGATTAAAAGTGGTTCAAAATAAGTTAAGAATGACAAATCTCTATGAATTACAATATAGAAAATATTACATTGTTCATCTATTGAAAATATATCAAGTTCTATAAATATTGTTTCAACTGTTATTTTAAAAAAATATATATATATATATATAAAATAATATTTCATAAAACCTCAAGTGTTCAAACTTTGTTTTTCTAAAACATTAATATATATAAAATAAGGTTTCATAAAACTGAAGTTGATTAAAAGTGGTCCAAAATCAAATCAATTGAGAATGTCGCCCAAAGAATGGATAGTTGAGACCTCTTGGGCAAATATTACATTGTTCATCAAACCTTCCCTATCTTGGTGAAAAGTTTGAATTCCAAATGAATTCATGTAACCCAGCTTAAATGCCTAACAAACAATAAACCCTCTTTGTGTTTATTCTTTCGAAACGTTTTTTTTTTTGAAAGGTGAACTTCATTAGAAAAACAGCCAACCTCAAACCGAGGCCATCAAACCAACAAACAACATTACATAATTACAAATTTACACCAGTCTTGCCAAGATAATTCTAAACCTTTAAACCTATTCCTTAAGAGCTTAACCATAAGAAACCCAAAGCCTTTATTTCGCTAATAATGTCTTCTATACTGGTCTCCTTATTTTTTAAACGGACTTTGTTTCTAGCTCTCCATAAACTTCAACATCCGATCCTCACAATCCCTTTTAGAATTTCCTTTTCCTTATTATTTGTTCAGACGTTATCCCTTGCGTTTCCTCATTATTTAGGTAGTCTTCCAATCCTTTGCACCATCGGTGCCACGCGCTATATGTTGTCAACCTATGATTGGTTCGAATGTTGCCTCACGATGGTTCTCATCCTCCAAGGTTACGGCTGCCACTATCGTTGTTTTGATGGTTGAAGAAAAATCTGTGATTTTAGATTTGGTATGGAATGTAGAGAAGTGTGCAAAAAGAGAAAATTAATTCATTAATTTTTTAAAGTTTTTTTTTAAATATATATGTTGTAACTCGAAACATGACCATGGAGCACATGTATACTTTAAAATGAGTAACATGCAAAAATTGGTTTTGTCATTCATTCCCTTAGCCTTAAATATTTGCCTATCTTTTTTTTTTGTTTACAAGTGCATTGTTGGGTCATTAACAAGTGTTTAATCAATTAAAATAAGTGTATAACAAAGAAACAAAAAAAAAAAAAACTATTCACCCCCTTCATCTAGTTTTCTACAGATGGGACATTTTATAGTGATAAAAACATGTTGCAATTAATTTGGAACTCTATTTGATAATTGCCTTCTACCAACCGTACTTAGTGTTGAAGCACCGGCTGACAATTACCTCTGATCGCCCAAATATTGTTATTGTTGATCACACAATTTGTTGATGATTACCTAAGTTGCTATTGATCGTAGTTAAGGCTAATTGGACAAGTTGCTATTGATAGTGGTTGTTGTTCATCAACTAATTCCTACTATGAGCGAGCTTCAACTCATGATTAATTCAACATAAAATCCATTAACCATGTAAATTCGAAGCATGTCTAACAGGCTTTCAACTTGGGAAATTGAATTTCCGCTCATAGACTTAGCCCGGCCTCTAGAACTTGCTTGGAGGTGCTACCCCTTGAAAACCCTCAGGTTTCTTAGTGTTAGGAAATTTCATAAAATCTCGTTCAGTAAATGTTCATAGACCATTCGTAAACACATTTATTTTCTTAATGAGAACACGAACAAGGCCTTGTTCGTGTTCGTTCCGTTCGTTTACAGACCTAATAAATAGACATAGGGAGACAAGGATGAAAATAATAAGATAACTTGCACATACGAGAAGATATAGAGAATTAAAATTTACTGACATAAACTTTTCTTTACATTTTAACTGTTTTTCCATAAAAATATTATACAAGATATTAAAAGATAATTTTTTATTTAAAAATAATTTATTAATCTACATACGTTTCTTTTATAAATTTAAGTATTTAACAACTAACATCCTTCATAACAATACGCTTTAACTTGTAACACATTATTCATTCTAATTCTAACAAATAACAATTCAAATCATGAACAGTAGTTATTCTTTAATATATTAATTTTTATTGGTGACTTAATTTTTTGATCAAGTAATTTAAACTGGTGACAACTTTTATAGGGCAATAATATATACATATTTTTGTTTAATAATTTAATTTTTTAACTTGAATTTTAATATTATCTGGACTTTATTTTTTTAAATGATTTACGTTTACATCGCTAAAATTTAATAAATTATCATACGGAAGTTTGATAGTAACTTTTTTTCTATACACGATTCACATTTCGACCACGGAACTTTAAAAGAGTTATCAGAAGCTCTTAATAAAGTTTTTTTTCTTCCTTTTTTACGTATAGTTGTTCTTTTATCTTTTTTATGCTTAATTCTTTTTTTACTTATTATTTAATTAAAACTAACTTTTAACTCTAGATGTGTTTATTTAATTAACTTCTTATTTTTACTTTCGTGTATTAAACCTTCAATATATCAGGTAACAAATCAAATTATTATTTTTATTTACCTTATTATAGATGAAGATAAATTTTAGTTCTATACACTTCTGTGCTGATTGCTTATTTTTTACCGCCGTTCACATTAAAGTATACATGGTCTATAATAACCCACTGATATATCATGTAATAAATACATCATCGTCAGCACCTTCTTACGACTCCGCCGCGAAGCGCGGGCTATATTACTAGTTTACAACATAGACAATTCAACCTCTATTATTGAACTGGAACTTTCGTTGCCAGCTTTGGACATTTTTGACTAATGGAGGTTAACGTCAGGGTTAGTCAGCTCAACCCAAGTTTTTTTAAGGGTTCAATATGCAATATGAACAAACAAAAAGGGCTGTTATACAATCATTTTGAAATATAAAGCTGCCACCGGCCCACCGTCTACACGTCCTCCGTCCAGCCGCAGCAGTCATATTCATTTGAACCAAATTAATTGATTTTACTCATTTTTCATGCTTCAAATTTAAATAAATTGATTTTGATTGGATCTATTGAGGGACGGAAAAGCTGCCATATGACCCCGATAATATTTATAACTTCTTTCATACTTATATATGAGTTTCGGTCTTTTTAATAATTTTCACTGTTCTCACATCCTTAAATTTTATTTTCACGTTCATTTTCACTGTATCTCTCTCTCTATATATCTATGTAGGTAAGAGAGATAGAGAGAATGAGTGTGCGAATAATAAAATTTTTTTAACAGTAACAATTGTAACATCTTAATTATTGAGTTTGGATAAAATGTTACTTGCGTAAATCTTCAAGGGGTTAAAAGATAGAAAATCAGTAGAGGTTGGATTCGAATCTAACACGTTAAAGACTCAAATGTTTACCGTTGCATCGCCCTCTTGAAGGTTGTTTACATGAATTGGTGAAATTTTATCCGACGTGGATTTTAAAAAACCAAAACATCATAAGTTTGCATGTTATTATATTAGGAACAAATCATGAAGCAATAAGCAGCATCTTATTATATTACAATAAAATCATGAAATAACAATCAATCAACTTTCAATAATGTTTGTAAGAAAGTCACATTTAGTATTGTTCTATTACTTTGAACTATTCATAACTAGTTTAATACCTGTTTGGTGGACGGGTTACGCTAACAACGTAACAAACAAAAATAATGTATATTGAGGGCAGTGGCGGAACCAGCCTATTGAATCAGGGGTATCCCAAAAAGAAAATTTATCGTGCAATCATACAATATTAAAAAAATGACAATAAATAAATAGAGTAAAACAAATACTTAATATATTTGTCCTTTTCTTATTCATAGCCTGAAATGGTTCAATCACTTCGTCCAGTGGCGAAACTTGAAATTTTCAACCGGGGGGACGGAAGTCATTAAACCAAAAAATTTCTATAAAACCGGGGGGGTCGAAAACGTATATACCGAAAAATTTCTATACGAAAACTACATGTTCTCCACTACTTAACGAAAAGTTTGAGGGTCGGTCGCCCCCTCCCGCCCCTTAAAAGCTTCGCCCATTACTTCGTCGTCTTTCACTTTATGAAAAAATATCCTTTTCGAGCGCACAAACCAGGGCATGGTTCAAAAATTCCGGGTTGGTTAGGGGTATCCTTGTATTATTTTATAATTTTGGATTGATTAGGGTATCCTTGTATTATTTTAGGGGTGTCCTTTTTATAAAACCGAAAAAAAATAAAAAAGAAATACACTACCGATATGGACTTGAGCGGTAGCCCGTGCTATGGCTAATATTAGTTTGGTTCCGCCTCTAATTGAGGGTGTTTGAGATTGCTTCTCCTTTTCTTCTTTTCCATCTCATTTTTGAAAAAGTAATAACCATCTAACTTTTCCTTTTTCTTCTATTCAAACCACAAAAACTAATTCTCAACACATTATCAAAACACTACAAAAATGACCTATTAACTTTTAAGAAGTCAAAAACTTAAAAGGAGCTCAAAATAAGCAATCCCAAACATCCATATTATGTGGGCACAAGTCTAAACAACATTATAAACAAAAACACCTAATTCTACCAGTATTGATGCCATGCCAGCCATGAGATGCCTCATTTGAAAAAAATGCATATGTGAAAAAAGTTCAAACATGTTAACATTAGTAATGTAATTATAAAAAAAGTAATGTAATGATAAAAAAGATTATACACCCGAGTGAGTATTTCAACAGAAGCCGGGTGGTTACCCTCCTGTTTAAAGTAATTAAACGATGATGGCCTAATTTGCACCCATGTCTAAAGGGCTTCAAGTTGATATGTTTTTATTGCTGCAACAAAATCCGTCTTCTTATAAGATGGGGTGCCATCTACAAAAACATAAGCTTATCATAATGCCAACAATCAATAGCCAAACAATAATTTCAAATCGCTAAGCATAAAAACCAATTGCTAAGTTAAACACATATACCTTCACACTTGTTCTTGAAGCTATAGTCTCCCCAACTCTTAGTAACACCTGTAAGATTATAGCAAGGATGCGAATAAATTATTGGTGAATGCCGCATTTGTGCCAAAGAAAGTGTAGTGAGCAATGTAAACATCATGCCCAAAAGTATATCTTTAGAAAATGTTTAACACACCCTAAGGAATTACTAATTAAGAAATAGTGATCACAACCATTCAAGCCTTACCTAAGTGATATACCGTGACCAAAGACTGATAATAGGATGTTTTGAACCTTTCGGTTGTCACCACAAAGCTTCATGTCTCATCTATGGTATTTAGAAGAAAAAAAAATAGATACATAACCTCCTAAAAACTATACAAGATTCCGCACACCGCATACGCTTCTGAACACTGAAAACAAATTCGCATGAAGTACCTTGTTGAACTGAGATGAAGGAGGATTAGCAATGTCGCGTCTGAATGCAATAGTGATCGTTGTAGAAATACGCATGAACCCTAGTTTTTCCAATTTGGGTATAAATCAAATGGATGATTCTATGCTTTCACGATCGAAAAAAGGAAAGATTAAGGAGGTGAGGAGTTTACGAAAGATAATTACGAAGATGAATGTTTTGTTGTAGATACCTGTATTTGCAAATTGGGGATTGACCAACCATGGAATGACTCTTGATGGAGAATCTGTTCAACTGAATTGACACCACTATCCAAGTTTGTAGGAGCTTTGTCGTGGAACCACCCACTAACGTAGTTGTCCTAAACTTTAAATATATATAAAGACAGATATAACTTATTATTTACTAAAAATTAGGAAGATAGGAAACATGGGCCATTTATTTAAGTAAAATAAAAACCGAATAAAAACCATTTATGGAGGAGATTTCTAACTTCCACCTAAAAAACTTATTTGTTGAACATAACTGATTTATTTATAAAAACTGAATTGGAGATGAGGGTAACTCCCAACCCACAATCCTAGGAGCCATACGTGGGAACATGGGGATGAAAAATGCAGAGTTAACTCCCAGCTAAAGAAACTGCTCGTAACTTCCGTCATAGCGGTTAAAAAGGAGTTTAAACGGACATGATTTCATCTCAGCAAGATCTAAGGGCTAAGAATAATTTGAGAGTTGGTTAGACTTAATGGGCTTAATATATATATATATATATATATATATTTATATAATTGTTTAATTTTTATATCTAAAAATGAAAGGTTATAGATCATCTTAGTTAATATCTAGTTACTTTTTTCATAGAGTTAATTACGTTTTTCGTCTATGTGGTTTGTTAGAAATCACTATTTCAATCCATTAGTTTAAAATTGTCATTTCAGTCCCTGTGGTTTCACTTTCGTAACTATTTCAATCCACATTTGTTAAATCTATCCAATTATTCTGACACTATATCGCAAACTAATGGACTGAAATAGAGATTTTTGACAAACCAATGGATTGAAATAGTTACGAAAGTGAAACCATAGGGACTGAAATAACAAATTTTAAACTAATGGACTGAAATAGTGATTTTTGACAAACCACGGGATGAAAAACGTAATTAACTCTTCTTCATAACTTAAAAAACCACTAAAAAGCAAATTAGAATTAGAAAATTAGTTTAAAAGAGAAAAATGGCATATATATATAAAAAAGGACAATGAAATAGTCTTAACAAATTAGCTTTTAATTAAAAGATTGTGAATTCTTTTATAACGGTTAAATCATACATCTTTAAACCTATTAAATTTATTCTAACATTTACTATTATACTAAAACCCGTTACCATTTAGAAAACACCATTATGATATTGCTACATTACAAACTCTTTATTCTTTAAAAAATAATTGTTTGTTCTCACTTTTGGGATTTTTTTGGCTGAAGTACGATTGGAATTTCATTAGAGAATTATGAAAAAAATTACTTATAATCACAACTATGTGACGAGGCGCTTTCAAATCATGATGAGAATATATATAAATAAATTTGTGGACTTTGATTTCTACTTAGAAACATTTTGATTTCTACTAGAAACTACGCTTTGAAGTTTAAATTCGTTGGCCATTTTAAAAGTATGATTTATTTCCACTACAAAAAAAAAAAGAAATATATAATATAAAAGTGTAATAAATGTATAACATACACGTGCTCCGTCCTCATGTACCGATATTTAAATTCTTTTTAAATACTGAAAGAACACATTAAATAAATGATTTTTCTTTTGTAATTTTGTTCCTTCGTGCTCCGTCCTTATGCTTCGGTGTATGATACTATGAATAAAAATTAGTATCGATTAAAAATATTAAATCATTGCGAAAAAGAAAGATGGTAAATTCATTTAAAAATATAAGGAAAATGTAATAGTAACTAAGTTTTAAAAGTGTTATAGTTAGGTGAATTGTATCGTTTTTGTCAATTTCAGATAACTTAACATTCAAATCGAGTCATGTTCTTTTTTTCATGTTTTAAGAAAAAGACGAAGTATAAGATGTTGGGGTCGGATTATTTTAATATATAAAATTATATTTATTAAAAATAAAAACACTTTAATTACATTAAAAATTAAAAAATAAAAGTTAAAATCCACGTGGTCATCGACGTTAGCATCAAATAAAAAAGAAAAAAGAAACAAAAATTCATATCACCACGGTGACGTATACAATGAATGAAAAAACCCTTAATTATATATATATATATTAAAGAAGAGAAGTTCTACGGTGTGCTCTCTTCTTTAATATATATAATATTAAATTATTATTATTATTATTATTATTATATATATATTTCGTTTATTAGTCTATTTTATCATTTAGATCCCATTTAGTTTAATTATTGTATTTTTTTCGTTTACTTTAACCGATCGAATTCCTATTGTTTTCTTTTCCGTTTTACCTTTATCATTTATTGTATTGTTTTGCTCTTTTCTATTTTTTTATCTTCAAAGCCGAGTTACACCAAAAATAACATAACACGTTTAGATATTATTTTGTTATGGTGTACGATACGTTCTAAATTTCAGTCGCATCCCTGCTCAACACGCGGGTTACTACTACCCTAGATTTAATGAAATATGAATGTTGAGTACCCTAATTGGAATGAGTTACCTAATTGAAACAATTTTCAAACTTAGTTACTATTCTATAAAGTTACTCTAATAACATATTATAAGTCAAGGTTAAACCAAGAAGAACTAAAGAATATCGTCTCTATTTACCTTTTTTATAAATAACGTTTAAAATAAATGTCCTAAATCCTAATTAGTGTTTTACCTAATAATCCTAACTTTTATCAATCGGCTAATAACACTCTCAACTTTCGATTTGTACACCAACACTCCAAACTTTCAACTTATTGGCCAATAACACTCTCTAACTAAATGAACCTTAACCCAGTTAGTTTTTGCTGATATGGCATCTAACATGGCATTTTTTGATGACATGGCAGCTGATATGACAGGTGACATGGCATTTTTGATGACGTGGCAGCTGACATCAGCTAACTGGGTTAGAGTTCAGTTAATTAGGGAGCGTTATCTGTCAATAAGTTCAAACTTAAGAGTGCTGGTGTACAAATCGAAAGTTAAGAGTGTTATCGCCAAATTGGTGAAAGTTAAGGTTATTTAAATACAAAATCCCAACTCAAAACTAAACAGATAACCAATTTAACTAAGTCTATATATCCGCTTTCGTTAAAGTCGACTTCTATTAGAACCACTTTTATAGTTTTATTCAACTTCTATTTTATTAAACGTTATTTTATAACTTTCTTTCCCGAACACCATGAAGGCATGATTGAAGTAGCTCACATCATTATTTGTTTGAACTCAACAAGCCACTTTCATCTTGTGGCTTTTGCACTACAAATAAACAAGCTAAAATACAAATGTGTACCACGTGGTTACAATTATTAAAGCCTTTAGCTACTCTACCCCATCACCTGGTCAACTTTAACTCCGTTCAAGTCAAACGTACAACCCTCAATGCACAACATGTTTTCTTTCACTTCCTCGTACTCTCATGGTCGGTTCATTGACCCATTGACCACCCCCCTCAAATGCTCCATATAATATCCCCAAACCCCCCCAATCTTCCATCATCATCTCACATTTAGTCAATAGTCAACAAACAAAAAGTCAAAAATGGCAACTTCATCTATACCTTTCTCATCCCTCCACCACCGGAATCTTGACACACCCATGACTTTCCGGCACCGACGACCCACCGGCGTCCACCTAATCCAAGCCACTAAAGACTCCATCCCACCTCTCTCCGCCACCTCCGCCGACACCGCCACCACCAGCACCTCCACCGTCACCAACCTCCCTCTCCGGCCAATCCCGGGCTCCTATGGCATTCCTTTCTACCAACCACTTAAAGATCGCTTCGAATACTTTTACGGCCCCGGTGGCCGGGACGAATATTTTAAATCCCGGGTGCATAAATTCCAGTCAACGGTGTTCCGGGCCAACATGCCTCCCGGCCCATTCATCTCCAACAACCCAAACGTCGTCGTTTTACTCGACGCCAAAAGCTTTCCAACCCTTTTTGATGTTTCTAAAGTCGAAAAGAAAGACCTGTTCACCGGAACTTACATGCCGTCAACCGAGCTCACCGGCGGCCACCGTGTCCTCTCCTATCTTGACCCATCGGAGCCCAAACACGGCCCATTAAAAAACATGGTGTTTTTCATGCTCAAGTCATCAATTAGAAGAGTCTTGCCGGAGTTTGAAACGACTTATAACGAACTTTTTGACGGGCTCGAATCCGAGTTGGCCCAAAAGGGTAAAGCCCTTTTCAACGACGCCGGTGAACTGGCGGCGTTTCGGTTTCTGGGCCGGGCGTATTTGGAAACCAACCCGGAAGAAACCAAGATTGGTAAAGACGGCCCGAAGTTAATCAGCACGTGGGTGCTATTCAACCTCGGGCCGTTACTCCGTCTTGGGCTTCCGTGGTTTGTGGAGGAGCCGCTTCTACATACTTTTCGGTTCCCGCCCGCGCTCATAAAGAAAAATTATAACAAACTTTATGAGTTTTTTGAGTCGTTTTCGTCTCCGATTATTGAACATGCCGAATCGTTGGGGATTTCGAAAGAGGAAGCGGTCCATAACATTTTGTTTACAATTTGTTTTAATACTTTTGGCGGGATCAAGATTTTGTTTCCGAACACGCTTAAATGGATTGGTCGGGCGGGTGCGAATTTGCATACCCAATTGGCGGCAGAGATCCGAGGGGCGATCAAGAATCACGGTGGGAAGGTGACGATGGCCGCGATGGAGCAGATGCCGTTGATGAAATCCGTAGTGTACGAATCACTCAGGTATTATTACATTGTATTATTAATCAAGTATATACAACTTTTATGTTTTAGTTTAGATATTCTTTTAGTTACGTCTTATTATTTTTATTTTAAACTCGTAAATATATAAAAATTTATAAAATATTTTTATATTTTATTTTATACCTAATCCAAACATATCTCTTTTAGTTACGTGAGTGTAATTACAATAAACATGAGATAATATATATTATATCTAACTAATATCGTTGATACTCAGGATCGAACCTCCGGTGGCATTGCAATACGGAAAGGCGAAACGTGACTTGACAATCGAGTCGCACGACGCCGTTTTCAAAGTCAAAGAAGGCGAAATGTTGTTCGGGTACCAACCATTTGCGACCAAGGATCCGAAAGTGTTTGACCGGCCGGAAGAGTTTGTGCCGGACCGGTTTTTCGGAGCGGGTGAGGAGCTTTTGAAGTACGTGACATGGTCTAACGGACCGGAGACGGAGGGGCCCACGGTGGGGAACAAACAGTGTGCCGGAAAAGACTTTGTGGTGTTGATCACTCGGTTGTTTGTTGTTGAACTTTTCCGGCGATACGATTCGTTCGATATCGAGGTCACCGCGTCTCCGTTAGGTGCTAAAGTTACGTTAACTTCTCTCAAGAGAGCTCGTGTGTGATTTCACGGTACCGGAGAAGATCGCCGGCGAGGGTAATCTAGGAAATTTAATTATTATTGTGGATGTCCACGTGTCAATTTTGGTGTTTGTTGGTGGGTTTAGTTTTAAAATGCATATGACTTGTATATTTTATGCATGATGATGGAATTGAAGATATTTAAATCGTATAGCGTTGGTCAGATGTAATATGATGTAGGGAATAATAATCGTCTTGTTGTTCACGTTTTTATCCATTGCTCTGACATCTCATATTTATATATACACTTTTATTTAATCCATAATCCGTATTGGTTAAATTTTTGACGTTTTCTCCCTCAAACATGCCCACCCCCCCCCCCCCCCCCCCCCCCCCCCTCCCCCCGTTTGCTGGAGTTATTTATCATAAACCTCCCCCGCATTGTTTGAAAAACGCTGGAATTGGCACAACTTTTGATTGTTTGGCCAATGAGATCAAGCGAACTCAAATACCATTAATTTTAAATTTAAAAAAAACGAGAAAATAATAACTGGGTAATCATTGATGGGGCGGTATCCCACTACGTCTATTTGTGAAAAACGCCCATAATGCCCTTTGCTGACTGTGATGACACGTGTCACACAATGCCTGTGGGTGGGAGCATTATTCATGTGTACCACTACACATGGTCTAAGAACTGATCTTGAACGTTAATTAATTGAATTAATGGTTAAGATTGATTACACATCATTACTAACAATAACTATACATTGAATGAGTTTTAAGGTTCTTTTAGCCATTTTCCATTAACTACTATTTTCACCCAGTTTTTATAACTAAAATTACCTTTATATACTTTAGTATTTTACTAAAAAACACAATACCATAAAATCAAACATATTTTCGTCCTTTATATATACTTTAGTATAATATTGCTGTACTTTAAAAAAAAAAATATTTTTTTAAGTTGCAAAATAACGTTAATAAGTATAACCAACAAATGAGTTTCTATAATTAACACATACCTATATAATTATAACCAGCACAGACGTAAACGATTATAACCGACACATAATATATATAAACAACAGATTAATATGTATAGCCAGCACATACGTATATAATCATAACCAATACATATACAAGCAATGCATTAATTTGTGTAATCAGCACATAAATTTGAAAGTGCTTGCATAATTTTAGGAATTTTTAGAAACAACTTTAAAATAAAATACAAAATTGCCCTTTATAGATGAATTAAAGGGATGACACGTGAGATGTTATTAAAGTTTGTATATGATCCTACGAGTAGGTTTGTATATTAGTTACATGTTTCCCTTCTCAACAAAATTGTCTATATTTATGGGTGTTTTTTTAAAAACACACAATTTAAAGCATGGGTTACTACTCATAAACTACACACCTTTCTCTTGACAAGCCTCCAAACTACTACAGATTCGTTCATTCAAATTTCAAACCTATAAAGCTTTCTCTCCCTGCCTCCCTCCCTTGACAATATGGAAGTTTTGATTTTCTCTTTTTAACCTTTCTCTTTACGCCTCCCTTCTCAATCTGTAAGTTTTGATTTTCTCTTTGTAACCTTCCTCTCTCTGTCTCCCTTCTCAATCTGGAATCAACAACATTCATCAGACTATTGACTGTTCGTGAGTCTGTACAACTTTCTCTTGTGTCATATGTCTTAAACGCGTGTATTTGGTGTGATAATGCTCAAAAAATCATGGATTTTAGATATGAAGCGGCAAATACTCTATTTAGAGTTTTTCTTTTCACGTAATAATCGTTTTATGTTTATAGTGTTTGGTTGAAATGGCGTTATTTAATGTAGAATTTTCTTATTTAGTCTTTAATCTGCCATTAAAAAAAACAAAATAAAGCTTTGAACTTGAAATTTAATTAGGTTGCTTTTAAAAAAAAATTACGTAGTGGTATGAGAGCCTGGAATAATGGGTTGTATGGAAAAAATATGTAGTTTGGTGCTTCTCCGGTATTCGTAGTCAGAACCCCATCACCATTGAAGTCTCTACAAGAATGATGTGGGTTTTTCAACCATTTAGCATTGAACAACTAATAATAATGTGTAAACGATGTGCTTATTTGTTTATAAATTTCAGTGTAAATTTCATTTGAATAACTTATAATAACCGTAAAGGTGATAAAAGAATAACTTGATCACATCGATTTATGTAAAAACACAATATAAAAAGTTACAGTAATTCTAAAACAAGAAAAGTAAACAATTTAATTAAACAAATGAAAATAAACACGTTATACAAAAACATATAATCAATAAAACATTAGTGATAAAAATAATAAAAAAAGAAAAAAAAAGAACTTGAGTAAATTACAGATTATGTCCTTTTATAAATAAATTACAGACTACATCCTTTGGACAAAACGATCATTCACCTTAAAGTTAATTGAAAAACTAACACCCGATAGTTTAAAAAACATATGATGCTAGTTGATATATAAATAAAGGACAATCTGTGTAATTTACTTAAGTTTTTATGTTGTAAAGAGAATTTGACATCCATGCCAATTTTCTAAATACCAATATTTTCTTTCTTCATATCATCTCCATCCAAAGTGTTTCCACAATCGTATCGTATAATCTATATCTTCGTCTTTTCTTCGCTCAACTCTTAGAAGTTAATTTTAACATTCAATGATGTTTGATTGATCAAGAATAACATAGTATTGTTGATTTTAGTGTTATTAAGACATTTTCGTTAATTGGGTTTCGTTTAAAATTAAAGAAAGATCGCTTAAATATCGTTAGAAGTCAGCTAATCCAACAAGCCTATAACTATGTACGGATGAGAAAAATAGTATTTAGTTAATGCTTCATCAATTTTTATTATATCCTAATCACACATTAGAAGTACTCCTTATAGTGTGAAGATAATCAATAACATTGATACAAATCATTAATTTTTATTATTTCAAGCAATAGATAGAATATGCAAGTGACTGCTTAAAATAAACACTAGAAATTAACTGATTAAAAATTTTATTGTTAATGGAAGTTCATTTTAATCCGGAATAATTAATGTATCTAAGTTCCTGCCAGAATGGGATAGTAAGGAGAGTGAAAGTGTTGGATATTTTAGTGTAATTTGAGATTGCGTGTGACGTTCAAATAAGAGTGCACGCTTATTTGAATGTCATCGGGACTAACGGGGGATCCAAGGGGGCAGCGCTCCTGGGAGCAGGGTCCAAGGGGCAGAGCCCCTGGCTGGGGTCGAGCTGCCAGGTCAGCTTGGAAATTTTTTTATTTTGGACAAAAGTCCTTTATCAAAAATGCATCAGAAATTGAATTTCGGGCTAAATATGCACTTTTGAAAACTTAAGAGACTAAAGGTGTTTTTGTTCAAAATTGAAACTGCAAGCAGTTGTGAAAAACTGAAAATACGCTCCCAAATTTTTTAGAGAAAACCCTGGACGAATTTTGATTCGACACGAATCCCCAAAATCCCACAATCAAAAATTGCCATACAAAAATCTAGAATTTTTCTGATTTTATCCGATCAAAGATTGGTAGCCACTCCAATTGTTTGATCTGATAGTGATTACACGACTTAAGATTTATCCAAGCAATTTCAAATTATTCCCAATAGAAAGCGCGTAAATCATTGGTACATATTTCGCCTTGAAACCCATTTGTAAGATAATATTCTCATAGTCAACTAAATAAAACCTTAATGTAGCATCATAACGATCTGATATAATATTGTTCAATAGAAGGAACTATTTTACCTTTTGTGGTAAAGTATTATATCATGGATAACTGAAGTAGAATAGTTAATACCTTAAAAAACCAAAGGATTGAGATAAAGCCAAGAAACCATAGTTCTTGAATTCGATTCTTATAAGGAGTTTTTTTTTTTCATATTTATTGGGTTTTTTTTTTCTAAATTGGTGTATAAGGAGGGCCTTTTTCCATATTCATTGGGTTTTCTTCTAAATCAGTATATAAGCATTATGTATAGTGGAGATGGATATGATCGAGGTGGTTTCGCTGATGACACAATGATAATCCAGTGGTCCGTCAGTTATCCAAATTTACCGAAAAAAGTAGGTTGCATTTTAGGATAATGGTTCAATCGAGGGGAGAACATGGGTTGTGAAATTTATAATAACTACCAACCATAACCCATAGTGGTGTTATATTGATGTTATATGTCATTTCAAAAGGTATCCATGTCCACTTTAATTCGAACACATACCTAAAATGTCTAAGAGTTTCGAAAGTTATGCATGTCCACTTTATTTTGAACACAAACCTAAAATATCTAAGAGTGAGTCAATATAGGTCACTAACTATTTTTCTAACAAGAAATTATGAAAAAAAAAATAAAGGAAAAGAAAGAGTTAATTTCGTTTTTTGCTCCCCATAGTTTGGTTATTTTAACGTTTTTGTCCCAATAGTTTAAAAATTATCATATTGCTTCTTATGGTTACTATGTTTTTTTCTCAATTAACTCCTTGATACTAACTTCATCTAAAATGTTTGTTAACTGTAAGTGTCTTTTGGTAACTTCAAGCATAAAACTAAGAATATTTTGGTAAAAATTATAACTAAAGATTATATGATATATAATATAAGTATAACAAAACACATAACACTCTTTGTGGTATCTTTTCCTTTCTCTAGATATCCTCTACCTTCTCCATCACCAACAACCACTACCATCACCACCTCATCATTAGCTGACATCACTGTCATCAGCCACCACCACTGCCCACTTCACACAGTTATCGACCACCACCACTACTGCCACCCCACCATAATCCTGACACCGGCCTCGTCACTCCAGACGACGACCACCACCACCACGACCACTGTCACCGTCAATAACTCAGATCTGCTTCGAAAAACGTAAATATGAGATCGATTTGAGCAAAATGGAGTCACGCAAGAGAAAGGCACACACCAGAAAGTTGGTTCCTACCTGGAAACCTAGATATGACACTACCGCCACCCAATAACGATTGTTACACCATCATCGTTGTCGAGGGGTGCGTCGGTTAATCTTTGAACCGCCACTATTGTAACGCTTCACATTTATGAACTTTCCTTATTTAGAAAGTGTAATCGTATTTCTATATTTGGAAACTTGTATCGTACCTTGCATCTTTCATTTCAATCCTTGTAATCTAAGATCTTGTTCATAATGGAAACTTTATTCAATACTTATACGTCTTAATACACTTGATTCATACTTAGCAAACTTAATTACATGATTATATGCAAGAAACTCATACCTGAAATACTTATATGCATTTTACTTATACATGATTCTCTTATGCCTAAAATACTTAAAATCGGCTAAATACGCGAAAACAACCCAAACTAGCACCTCCGTGCGAGCTGGAAACCGTTTCGCATGAAGTGAGCATCACTTCTTACGAATGCCACCTTGTACGAAGTGGGCTCCAACTCATACGAAGTGAACATGCTGCCTATAAATAAGTGCTCCCCTCCACTCCTAAACCCTTTGCTCACTCCGAAAATTACTCTCAAGATGCTAATTTCTCTCCCAACGATCAGATTCGTATCAGAAGGTTCTCAAGCCTTCTGAGTGAGTTCAACTCACTAATAACTTGTAAATTTTATAAACTTTCTTCTAATTTTTCTTCTCTTTTCTTTTGTACCAAGTGTGTGAGCTAAGCCAAGTTATGATGAACTTGTGTTTCAACTAATGTGAGGACGTTGGAAGCTTGGACTATCTGAATTAAGTTCCACCGCCACTTGTGCATGTTTTTTATTTACATTCTATCATTCATAACCAGCCGGGTTGTTTCAACCTTGTGCTTTGGTGAATCATATAATGAGGTGTTCGCACCCCTATGTTTGACTTCTACGACAAACTTGTTGGACTAAATAATCTATATATATTCGTGTTATTACTTTTCTAACCGAAATCATGATGTTAACTAAGTAATGGTTAGGTGTTATGAAATTGGACTATCCTGCCTCGTTCCTAAACCTCTCGTTCACAAAATTCAATGACAGAACGGGAGCTGAAACGAGCTAAAATCGCTAAATAGTTAGCTTCGTACGAAGTGGACTATTACTTCGGACGAAGTGAACAAGTCACTTTGCACGAAGTGAGCAATCGCCTAGCACGACGTTGTACTTTCATACGTATACTTTTCTCGAACTTTTTGACTTCGAATCCGAATCTGTTCCCAACTCAGAATACTCATACGCTCCGTTTCCCTTGTGTAGGGTAACTTCTTGCTCCAAACTTCAACTCATCTAGTGAATTTCTTAGGAAAGTATACTCGACCCCGTTTATCTTTTAACACTTTTGGGTGCAATACATGCACTTTATCAAAAACACACAAACATGCTAAACTTAAATCACAAACAATCTTTATCCATGCTCACTGTGCTAAACTTGAATTCACACATGCTTATACTTGAAATGCATATGCTTAGTCATTAACTTCGATCAAGCCTCCCTTAACATGTATAGCGCTATAGGAGTAACGCACCGCCCGTAAACTTGAGGTCATGTTAAGTTAAACACATACGATCTTTTCATTTAATGAATAGATTACACGCTAGCGGAAAACTTTGGGTTGACATGTATAATTGCATACTAGTTTAATGTATGTTAGCCTCGAGATTAGACATTTATGCATGAAGGATTTGTTTAAAACGTTATTACTATGCTATTACTCAAACTTGTATACTCGCCAATGCCTTGTGTGTTGAACTATAATTTAACATGTATTGCAGGTTGAATGTTGATGATGATGACTTTGGAAACAAGTAGGATGACTTAGATACTCATCTAAATTTTGTATTAGAAATGTTGTTGTACTTATATTTCGTTTCAAACATGTTGTATTTTGATTTCAAACACTTGTACTTGATCAGTATCAATGAAATGAAATTTTGTTATAAAAATACTTATCACATTTTGGTGTTATGAAGTCTCGATCAATCTTGTTCGTCCCGCCTTGATGTTTCCGTTATCGGATGAGGTGTGACAACTGTGACCACCGATCTAGCCCATCCTATATGGATATATCTGAATCATATGATTTGTTCTTGATTTTTTTAAAAACAATTGGGAATTATGATGATACAATTTGGGGTTTGATTCTAAGTTATGTTTTCGTAGTTCAAATCTTCTGATGAAAACAGGGTTGGTTAGAGAGAGAGAGAGAGAGAGGAGAGAGGAGTGGGCGGGGGTGGTGAAGAAGGTAGAGAGCGAGATAAGTGGCAGAAAAGGTATGGGGGGGGGGGTGATGATGGTTTAACATAAAGTTTAGAGGTGGAGGATGGTGGTGGTGGTGGACTAGTTATGATGGCAGGTGGTGACGGCCAGATGGTGGTGGTGGCCGATTAAAATCTAAATACCTATATAAACTTAGTTAAAGTCAAGGGACAAACTGACAATAAAATGGAAACCTTAGGAAGGAAAATGACAATTCTTAAACTATTGGGGCAAAAGAGTTAACGTAACCAAACCATAGGGTGTAAAAACGAAGTTAACTCAAAAGAAAATTGTTAACTTTTATATTTCATATATAATTAGGTATAAGTCCATATAGGTGATTCAAATGGATTGGAATGTTTAGATAATGCGTAAACTTGTGATGAATCTATATTTTTTTAAATTAATGAACAAGAGATGGACCACTAATCCACAATACCAAATGTGATTATCTTGACTTTCCAAACTAGAGACATATACTAAAACGTTTCTTTACGATAGTGCATTTCAATTTCTCTACACTGAATTTTGTGGAAGTCATTGTATCGTTGGTGATGACTTCAATTTTTCTTTAACAAAAGAACTTTTTGAAACAAATTTTAAAATCATGATATTCCCTACAAAATACAGAGAACGAAAAAAACGTTTTTAAAGTTATGAAGCATTCTCTCATTTCAAAAAGTGCTCTCATGAAAATGAAGTATCCTCACATAGTAGGCCATAGCACCAACCATAGATAGTAGGGGTGGATTTTTAACAAGCCACGAACCGAGGTGTTTGAGTTTAGCGTAAACTGATCTAAGTTATTTTTAAGTTGAATCTGTGAGTAAATTCAGTTAAATCGGTCAGGTTAGAATTGGCAAGCGGGCTTGTGGATTGATTTGTTTTGTTCTTATAAATTAAAAGAATGTATTATATCACACTTTTAACTCACTGAATATTTCACGTAATAAATTTTACATTTTTAAGCTCAATAGCTTTATAAACATTCGGTTTTTCCATTGCAAAATGGATTTTTACATTTTTCATATACAAGAATTATATTATTGTTAGGTTAAACGAATCAGTGTTTCTATCAACGAATCAGTGTTTCTATCAACCCTTATACATATATCACATCCAATTTTACATGTATAATATAATTTTTGAATTCATGTAGCATTCGGGTACAAACTTCAAGAGTAAAAATCCTGTACAAATAGAGTAATTGAATAAAATGTACGAGTGAAAAAGTAAAAAACACGGTGACATTTTCGTAATTATTCTATTCGTAGAGTAATTCTACAAGTGCATCAAACAACATAAAAATTCAAAATTACTCTACAAGTGTATATAATACTCTACCAGTTCATCAAAATAACATAACATACACAACAAATCTACAAGTTCATCAAACAGCATACAATTTATAATTACTCTATGGCTGCATCTTAATTACTCCACTAGGTCATAAAAAAATAACATACGCCTTTACTCTATAAGTTAATCATACAACATAAAATTCAAAATTACGCTACAAGTGTATCATAAATACCCTACTAGTTCATCTAGATAATTACTCTACTAATAGACCAATTATGAAAAGGCCACCTCGCTTTTTACCTTTTCCATATCATGCGTAAGTTTTGTAAGATAATCGTATTTGTATTTGATCTTTTGTCTAAGCTTCAAACCACCAACGGCGGGCCAACCCATCATCTGATAACTAATTTGAAAAACCTATAAAAACAAGGCCCAAGCCACAGCCCACATTTGCATATCAACAGTTGAACTTATGCAGTCAAGCTCCGCTCCATTTTTTGATTTTTCCGGCAAAAGTTTTCGTCGATATCCGAACCACTGTCTCCGATCAGACGACCGGTGACCGCCGGCAAATTAGCCAGGACGCCGAATTTAAGCCCGGCACCATTTCAAATCCGACCACGCTGTATTGACACCGGTAAACCTAAACCCTAGATTCGATTGAAATTACTAAAAAAACCTATGTAGTTGTTACTTGCAATTAGGTAATAATATTGTGCATTTATGATTTTGAGTTTCTATGATGACACAGAACTACGGTATTTTTAATTTTATGAATTGTGAACTTTGTAATTTGGTTGAAATTTGTTGGTGTACTAGTTAGGGCATTTATGCTACAGATATGTGATTTTGAAATTGCTATTATGGGCTTATGGAACAATTAGTAGTTTTTTTTTGATTGGTTGAAATTGGTGATTGTGAGTTGTTGTTTTTAGGTTCTTAATCTGTAATTTTTTAGGGTTTATGATTCTGTTTGTTTTTTAGGTCCTCTGTTAAGATACTCAATTTAGCGGTTGTTTTGGAGCCGGGGTTCTCTTGCAGCCTCTCTATTCCCTTGGATAGAGACCCTACCATGGTTTGTAGACTTAACATGTCAAAATATTTACTTTGTTATGGGTCAAAACCGGTCAGGTTGGGTTGACTTGAAACATGGTTTGGCTCAACCCATGTCTATGAAACTATTTCCTGGATCCAATAAAGATTAGAGCCAAGAAAAGAAGTTAAATAGGGATCATGGTTTAAAAAGGCTTTCCGAGGCCTGCTTCGAGGATTACGCCTCGGCTGAGGCTATGAAAAACTGGCTAAAAGGCTTAGCCTCATAAGGGTCAACTGAAACCTAGGCCTCAGTCATCCGAGGCTTCTTGAGGCTGTGCGAGGCGGTGAGGCTCAGACCTTGTGAAAATTGAAAAAAATTAGGTTTTCTGGACTTTATTTTAGACCCGTTTAGTTTTTTTGGGCTTAATTGGTGGCTCAACCCAATAGTTAACTTAGAAAACATCTATTAGATTAAAAAACCTAATTGCTAACAGCCTAATTGGAGTACGTTCAATAAAAAAAGGGTTGAAGGAGGGAACCCCTGGTCCTAGTACCCTAGTACCCTTTGGGTACTCATCATCCCACACCGCAAGGGCTATGATGCCGGCAAATAGCCTCGGTCGCTATGGGTACCACAAGGGTCGAACCTGCTTCATTACAACTTCCCATTTCAGTGTGACTTTCATCGGATGCGGGTACCACTGGGCTATAAGCCCATTGGTAAGTACGTTCAATCAAGTTCATACAAAAAGAAGAAATCAGTTGGGCATAGATAGGATGAATAAGTTGGTGTACGTTATGTACAGTAGGCGATTGAAGCAAAAGTTTATAAAGAAGACTAATCTAAAAGATGATGAAGATCCGATAGTTGCCGATGCTGTTTTGTCGGATGATGAGTGGATAGCCAACCCGAGTGGGGATGAAGATGGCATTGGTGGAGTTGGCAGGTGCTGCAGGTCAAATGAGGAAGAAGGTGAGAGTTCATCATCTAGGAGGAAAAATAAAAGAGTTATTAATTTGGTTGATGAAGATGACAATGCTGAAAACATTGAGAATGATGATTAATTTAAGTTGTTTGAACTATTTATGATGTTTGTTTTATGTTAAACCTTGTTTGTTGAACTATTTTTGATGTTTGTGTTATTACGTAAGTGGGTTTTATGTGAATTTATGATTTTATAATAATGTTTCGAGGCTTACGCCACGACCTGCCTCGAGGCTTACACCTCGTGAGGCTAAGAGAAAACGCCTCGGTGCCCGTTTCCAACTTTTTGAACCTTGATAGGGATATAACTTGAGTTCTGTTTTGACAAAGACTAAGTAGTGTCGGGTTAAGATACACAGAATGACTTATAAATAATATTTATGAATACATTACCACAATGCTGAATAAACTGATCATAACCAAGGTTTAAAGAGGCGGAAACGGGTATCGAGGCGTTTTCCCTTAGCCTCATGAGGTATAAGCCTCGAGGCAGGTCGAGGCGTGAACCTCAAAACATTATTAATAAAAAAAAATAAATAAATATATATCTCATAAAAATCACAAATTAACATAAAACAAACATCATAAATAGAAAATAGTTCAACAAACAAGGTTTAACATAAAATAAACATCATAAAATAGTTCGAACAACTTAAACTAGTAATGTTATGATATCTAAATATCATAGAACTTGTGTTCCTCCGCATCGTCATCCTCCAAAGTTTTCATCTGGCGTATGTAGATCGTCATCTTCATCAACCAAAATAATAACTCTTTTCCTTTTCCTCCTAGATGATAAACTCTCACCTTTTTCCTCATTTGACCCGCCAACTCCACCTGCCATCTTCATCCCCACTCGGGTTGGCTATCCACTCATCATCCGACAAAACATCATCGGGAACTATCGGGTCTTCATCATTTAGATTCGTCTTCTTTATAAACTTTTGCTTCAATCTCCTATTGTACATAACGTACACCACCTTGTTCATCCTATCCGTGCCCAACCGATTTCTTCTTTTAGATTAGGTTTTTTTTTTTTTTACCTAATAGATGTTTTTAAGTGAACTGTTGGGTTGGCCCACCAATTAAGCCTAATAAACACTAAATGGGTCTAAAATAAAGTTCAGAAAACCTAAAATTTTTCAATTTTCACAAGGTCTGCTTAGGCTTAAGCCTCAGCGCCTCGGACAACCTCGGAAAGCCTCAAATGACTGAGGCCTAGGTTCCCCTATGAGGCTAAGCCTTTAAGGCGTTTTTCATAGCCTCAGCCGAGGCGTAAGCCTCGAGGCGGGCCTCGGAAAGCCTTTTTAAACCATGATCATAACATCCATGCAAAGTGATAATATATAGATCTCTCTGCTGATACTTCCGTATGATCTTTTGTGCAAAACATTGAGCGTGTGTGTATTATATTCATATGTTTGAATGAATGGTCTTGATTTTTATCCTTGATAATTATGTTGCCGCATAAGATGTCACGGATATTAATAACTGTACTTTATAAGTAATAGCAATTGACTATCTAAAGTTCTAGTGTAGTAGTGTGCAACTAACATCCAGGTATCATTTTTTTTTGTAAAACAGAGAGAAGTATAGTGAACTTTTGACTAAAATGTAACCTCGTCACACTGGTATATGAAATGTAAACAAAAACGTGAAATCGACCTACTCGGAAGATAAATAAATAGGGGTGCTCATTATTCGATTTTAAACTAAATGAACCGAACCTGACCGAAATCGTTTAAAAGCGAACCAAATCGATATTCGGGTTATTCAGTTTTCGGTTTCACAAATCCTGAATTCGGTTCGAGTGAATAACCCATATATAATCATATATTAATCTGGTTTCACAAATCAAGGTTCATTTAGCTTAGCCCACTATGACAGCCCAGTAACCCACATCACTTATAAATTTTATCAAAAAATAATACTCCATTTGTGATCTATATTCTGTTGAGTGTCTGGAGGATAGTAGACTTGAACTTCAAGAGGAAACCCTAACTCCATCTAAAGACAATGAATCAAGAGAAAGTAGATAATACTTTCTGTTCTCGTAAGTTTATTGCTCTATTTTTTGCTCCCCAAGTTATTGATCTCAGTTACAACTTACAAGCAAGGTATAGATTTAGTTAAATTAGGTTTTTTTTGAAATGAGGTAGAAATTTAGTTTAATTTGAATGTCAAAATCTCAAAAACTGTTGCTGTATCAATTTTATTTTTAAGAATATATATTTTAAAATTTGAATCTTTATGGGTCTTTAGTTCTATACCATACCCTCCATCCCCATTGTCAATAGCCCTAGATTTCATTCTTGGTTTATTTGGTTAAAATTGAACTGAATTCTTATTTCGGTGTTTCGGTTTGCTTTGGACATCAATGAATCCGATTCGATTTGGTTTCTCTTACGATTGAATAAATCCCAATTCGAATAAACCGAAAACAGAACCGATGAAGTGATGAACACCCCTATGAAGAAACTTGTTTTCTACTGTGGGTGTAATTTTTGTTCTTATTGATTTTACAGGCAAAGAGAGGTGTTATAACTAGACTTGAAGTAAAGTACCAATGGAGTGTGTGGTACAAGGAATTATAGAAACACAGGTAACAATGCACTCGGTACTTGTTATATTTATCGCATTTATGCAAATAATGAAATAACGCCTGATCTAAGCAGTCAATTGCGGTTATCAGGCTCTTCCAAAATAGCGGTGTCAAATAGTGGTCCAGAATAGCAGAGCCGCTATTATCGGCGCTATTGACCGCTATTTGACTGCTATTGACCGATGTTTGACTGATATTGACCATTATTTTGGAAGCTTTGGTTGATGTGGACTCGGAGGAAGATTTCATGGCTTACGATAAGATCATGTTTTAAATATTGGCACTTTTGAGTTTTAACATTTGATATTACTATTAATCTTATATATGTTTTACGTCTTATATATGCATATATATAAATTTTGCACGATATAAAATCACCAATATCCGACCGCGATAACCTATATCTCAAATATCTGCCCTTGACCGCTATTTGATTTTGGACCACTATAAATGCATAGCGCCTGATTCTACGCTTTTCTGTTGAGTTAATCAACCCTCTAATCCCTTAAACACATATCATTCTCATTACTTCATGATTTGAATCAATATTCCATTTTTATTAAAGCATGAGAGAGGTGTATAACTAATAATTGTATATCCATCAGTATATTTATAACTGTTTCCAGTAATTCGAAAATAACATTTTCTTTTTACCCAAAACAAACTCATAAAAGAAAAACAAGTGCATGTTTTCACTCATCGGGTTTTTCCTTTGCAGCATGTTGAAGCCCTTGAGATTCTTCTTCTAGGCCTATGTGGTGTTCCTAAGGAAAACATAAGGGTTCATGAATTATGCCTTAAAAGTGGGCCCCACCTAGGTTCTGAAGCATCAGAGATTCGAATTCTGTGTGATCTCATGCAGCCGGAGCCCGCTTGGTAAGCACAACAGTCGGGTAACGGGTCGGGTCAGGAGCCCAAAGCACTACTTATCGTTTTGTTTTTTTTCTCACAAAATTATTATAACAATCAGGACGGTTCGGCATGTGGGGGGTTCAATGAGGGGTGCAGGTGCTGATCAAATATCTGTTTTAGTTCGGACTATGGTAGAAAGCAAAGCAAGCAAACACGTGCTTCGGTTATTTTATTTGCTTGGGTACAAGTTAGATCATGAGCTGCTGAGAGTCGGGTTTGCTTTTCATTTTCAAAGGGGCGCTCAAATAACCGTAACGGTTTCTTCTTATAGTAAGTTGCTAAAGTTACATGCCACTGAATCCATTGATGACAACGTACCCGTGACACCTGGCATTCAAATGGTTGAAGTGACTGCACCTGCGTCAGCTGAAAATTACACTGAAGTTGCTGCAGCAGTTTCTTCCTTTTGTGAATATCTTGCTCTGTAAGTTCACGTTATTATGTAATTTTTTTACACCTTACCCTCAGTTCTAGCAAGTGTGGTAATTCCTGACACGACCCGAAACCCGTTTTGGGTTGTCAATTCTAACATGTTTAATTAGCAAGTCGTGTTCAGGTTGACCCGTTTAAATAAAGAGGTTGAAGTCTAGGGCTGCAAACTAACCACACGTTCAGCGAATAGTTCGTGAACTGTTCGGCATGAAGTTTGTTTGTGTTCGTTTGTTTATTAGACAAACGAACACTGACAAGAAATTTCATTGGTTTAGTTTAACGAACAAACATGAATAGAAGCCGCGTTCGTTCATTTATGTATGTGATCGTTCGGTAACGTGCTCTTTTACGTTCGATTGTATTCAATAGTTCATTAGTGTTTTTAGTTTTTATATTTTATTTAAGTACTTCAAAATTCCAACAAATATAATATCTAATAAGTGTCAGTGTATTATATATTCTGTTCATGAACGCTTGTTTGTGTTCTTTTTTTTTTCCATTTGGGTTCATGAACGTTCGTTGCCTAAAATTAACAGACGAACACGAACATGAACATAAATATCATTCGGTAAGTGTTCATGCACACATATATTTCTTAACAAACGAACACGAACAAGGTCTTATTTGTGTTCATTCGGTTCGATTGCAGCCCTAGGTTGACCCGTTTAAAATTTGAATAGAAAAATATTTTTTCTATAAGGTCAACCTGCCAACCTGTTTATGACCCATTTAATTTGTTTACAACTTGATTACAACTCATTTCCTGTCAACTTGTTTGGTTAGGATCAATGTCTCTCACTTGTATATTTGTTTGTTTGTTTATGTCAGACTGCTGCATTTGTCGAAACCTGGTGTTTCAACAGGAGTTGTTCCAACTGCTGCAGCAGCCGCAGCTTCTCTCATGTCATTCAGTGGATCTACCAATATGTAGCTAACAATTACTAACCAAAACTATGTGTTTCATGCCTTCATTGGTATTTTAAATGCAGGCTGTAGGTTTAAAGTTGTTTTATACTTTTGAGGCTTCTTTTAGCATGAGTTGGATCCTAGAACATTGTGATTATCGTTGTGTGTTTCTTGATTTTGAATTGTAATCTGCTAGAATATTTAGTGGACATTCGAAGATCGAACCTCATAAACTTAACACCCCCTTTTCTGCATTAAGAAAAATAAAACGTTGAACATGCTATTGTTAACGAAGTCATGAAGGATCCATTTAAATTAGAATCAACCACTAAGTGCGAGGGGGCTTGAGATTGTAAAGGAAGCATTGCAAGTGCTAGTCTAGGTCATACACATAATCCACCAATAGCTGTAGTTTAATACCATCCAGAGTTTGATAAAAACTATCTTAATTGATGAAAGATAGTGAAGAAACTTGAACTCTAAAAATGTAACACCCCAACCGATGGCAGAAATATCGTGATGAGACGAAAACGAGATTGCTCATTGCTCACAACATTAATAAGTGACAATAATTAATTAAACCATATTTCATTTCACAAAAATTGTCAAATACATCAATGTAACAAAACAAAGAAACAACATAACATTTGCAAAGTCATAACAAAATTGATACATCAACATTAAACCTAACGTCTAATTTGTGTGTATCTAGTCCTTGCTATTTTGTTTTCATAGATGATCTCCTTCAACCTGTAACATGTTTTGAAATAATGTCAATGCGAAAGCAAAGGCGAATACACAAGTTTAGGCATAGCATACGTATACGAATAAGTTTAAACAATCCTCATGGCAACTAAATCTATACAAGAGCAATATCAAGGCATGCAATACTAATAATCAAACCCTTAACGCAATCACGATGTTTTAACATGACCTCACGAATAACACGATGGAGGTGGATGCGTGAATTCCTATAGCGCTATGCATGTCAAACGAAGGCTAAAAATAGTTAATGACTAAAGCATAGCATAACGAATATCCAAGACAAGCAACAAGTATATGATTCAAGTATTCATGGGTATAGGATTGTTTGTGTGTTTCATAAAGTTTAAGTGTTTGTGATTTTTGTATAAGTAAAAACATGTTACACCCAAGAGTGTTATAAACGAAAGTGGGTCGAGTGTACTAACGGTTTGTTAGTCTTTTCTACACTTGACAATCCGTGAAGACGTTGGTTCGAGGATGATGCCGAATTATCCTACAAGAGGAAACGAGGCGTATGTCTATAGAGTTTAGACGGGAGATGAGGAGTATTCGAGCATGATTAAAAATAAGTGTGATAAAGTATTATGATACGAAAGTATTCACTAAGATGTAACACTCGTTCTTGACACTATAGTAACTCTTACGAGTTGGATGTGATTTCATAGGTTCGGGACCTATTAGAATCGTGACAAGGAATTACATACTTTAGTGTTAAACTTAATAACTTGATAGTTGATTATAAGGTCACTATCAAGGTTTCTGTTTTAGGATTATAATATAGTTCCATATAGTTATATAATCATGTAGGAGGTGGGAGGATGGATCATCCACTTTGGAACCTCTTAGTATCATGTAAGTCAAGTAGGAGGTGGGATGATTAACCATCCACTTTGGACCTCATATGATTGTTCACCACTTCACGAGTCACCAAAGGTAACAAGGAGGGTCTTAGAACAAGATAATAACATACAAGAAAGTAAATAACATGAATGTAAAGATGTGTCACCATGATACCAAGTAGCCAAGTGAAATACAACCCGGTGAGCACACTTTGACACACGTCAAAGGCTAGACGGGGTTGTGACACTTTCAAGCTAGCAAACTAACTTGGGATAATGATGAAAATCATCAAGTGATGTGTGGTCTTAGAGTTAGGATAGCCCAAGCTAACCAAGGTAGACACACATGAACAAGTTCAAGACTTGCATCACTTGTGAGCTTAAAGCTCCATGAAAACAGAAAGTTTATGAGGATAAATCCTCTAAATTTGAATGTCACACCCTTGCTTTTAAGCCCAACTAACCATACAAGTGATTATGAGTATTAGGACATAGGAATGTACGAAGAAAACATAAGTTTTCTTCCAAAACATGAAGAATTAAAAATATGAAAATGAGCAGAATTTTAGGTGCACTTTGAACCTCAAAAATGGTGAGGTTTCACCTTATTTTGCCCAAGAAAACTTGTGAGAACCTTCCTAGAGGTTGTACAAGTGTTATAGAAGAAGAAACAAGAATTGAAGGAGAAGTGAGTTAAAACTCACTTTTTATGGCTGGAACTCTAAAAAACGTGGCTGAAACTCAGCTGAGTTTGGGAGAGTTTTTGAAGTGTTTGGAGGCTTGCAAAAGTGGAATAAGGAGTGGGAAGTGTTTATTATATAGGGAAGGGATTAGGGTTTAAGTGAGTTGGGCTTTGGACAAGATTTGGGGGAGTTTAGACTTGAAACTAGTCCACTAAACCCAGCCAAAAGCTGAAAAATAGGGGCTGCCATTTTTTATTTTTTTTTTCTTATTTTTTGTTATTTAATGTTATATATTAGGTTAATATATGTTATGTATTATGTACATAACATGTATTATCGTGTGACAAGTTATTTCGGGAGTATGAACCTCATAAGTTAGAGTTTTATTAGCGAAAAGAGCGGGTTTTAAAGTTTAAAAAATTCCTAAGATGGTTACAAGTGTAGATTTCATAATTATACTTTTTGCGATCGAATAATCAAGTGTCTCGTGTGAATGAAGCGTGTACGCATTACGAATACACGATAAGGATTTACGATTTAATTCATGTTTAGAAATCATGTAATGAATGTACGCACGAACCAGTGTATATATAATGTCTATCTCGCATAAAATATAAATTTCATTACAATCATGTCTCGGATTTACAACGATTCGAAAATGAGATACAATTATAAGACGGCAAATTTTCGAAAACAGGATTCCGATTCCTCCTTTCTAAAAATAGAAAGTTGCAAAAGACGAAGTGTTACAGTCTCCCCTCCTTTAGGAAATTTCGTCCCGAAATTTAGGAAGGTGTAACGAACCGATGTGGATGCTTAGTCTTCATATCGCTTTCGAGTTCCCAAGTAAACTCAGCGCCACGTTTTCCTTCCCATCGAACCTTCACGATAGGGATTCGACTGCGCCTTAATTGCTTGGTCCCTCGGTCCATGATCTCGACTGGTTTTTCCATAAAATGCAATGTTTCGTTGATTTGAAGATCTTCGAGTGGGACTTGAAGTTATTCTTCAGCTAAACACTTCTTCAAGTTTGAAACGTGGAAGACTGGGTGAACATTGTTGAGCGCTTGAGGTAGATCCAGTCGATACGCTACCTTGCCAATCCTCTCGAGAATCTTGAAAGGACCTACATAGCGAGGAGCGAGCTTGCCTTTCTTACCAAACGAACAACTCCTTTCCAAGGTGATACCTTGAGGAGTACTTGATCACCAACATTGAATGCCACGGGCTTACGTCTTCTATAAACATAACTCTTTTGTCGGCTTCGTGCTTTGAGTAAGTTGTCACGTATTTGCAGGATCTTGTCAGTCGTCTCTTGTATTAGTTCGGGACCGGTGAGTTGTACGTCTCCGATCTCGTGCCAACAAATAGGCGAATGGCACTTGCGACTATACAATGCTTCAAATGGAGCCATTTGAATACTTGCATGATAGCTGTTGTTGTATGAGAATTCTACCAAGGGTAAGTGCGAATCCCAGTTGCCGCCAAAATCGATTACGCATGATCGAAGCATATCCTCTAGAGTTTGGATAGTACGCTCGGTCTGACCGTCAGATTGAGGATGAAAAGCGGTGCTAAGATCAAACGAGTGCCAAGGGCGGATTGGAAAGTTTGCCAAAGGCGAGAAGTGAAACGAGCATCGCGATCAGAAATAATATCAAGAGGAGTACCGTGACGACTAATGATTTCATTCGTGTAGATACGAGCCAATTTCTCGACTTTGTAATCTTCACGAATGGCAAGGAAGTGAGCGGATTTCGTCAGATGATCAACGATAACCCAAATGCTATCGTGACCCGAGGTAATTTCGTGATGAAGTCTATGGCTATGCTCTCCCATTTCCATACGAGAATTTCAGGTTGTTCGAGCAGACCAGAGGGACGTTGACGTTCTGCCTTGACCTTGGAACACGTAAGGCATTTGGACACGTAGAGAGCGATATCGTGTTTCATCCCAGGCCACCAATATGATGCACGCAAATCATGGTACATCTTATCAGCTCCAGGATGGACGGAGTATCCGGATTTATGGGCTTCACCCATCAAGGTAGTCCGAAGGGAGTTACGATCGGGGATCCACATACGATTGTTGAAGTAAAAGATACCATCAGCCTTAGCAACGAATGGGCGCTGGTCACCGGTTTTCAGTTCAGACTCGAGATAGCCTTCACTTATGACCGAATGTTGAGCATCACGAATGAGGTCAAGAAGGTTTCCCACGATTTGGTAGCAACGATTACTCATAACATGAGTTTTACGACTAAGTGCATCGGCCACAACATTCGCCTTACCAGGATGGTAGCGAATGTCACAATCGTAGTCGTTCAACAATTCTACCCAACGACGTTGACGCATGTTGAGTTCTTTGTGGTCAAAGATATGTTGTAGGCTCTTGTGGTCGGTGAAGACCGTACACTTGGTACCATAAAGGTAGTCGCCAAATATTTAATGCAAAAACAACCGCACCAAGTTCAAGGTCGTGCGCAATATAGTTTTTCTCATGAATTTTGAGTTCCCTTAACGCGTACGCGATTACTTTGTCTCGTTGCATGAGAACGCAACCAAGACCCTTGTTAGAGGCATCGCAATACACGACAAAGTCGTCGTTTCCATCGGGAAGAGTAAGGATAAGAGCATTACAAAGCATGTCCTTGAGTGTTTGGAAAGATTCCTCTTGTTCGGGACCCAAACAAAAGGTTTATCTTTCTGAGTCAACGAAGTCAAAGGAACAAGGATCTTTGAAAAGTTCGAGATGAAACGGCGATAATATCCAGCTAAGCCAAGGAAGGAACGAATTTCAGAAGGCGACTTAGGTGGCAATCCAATTCTTAACAGCTTCTATCTTTGCGGGGCAACATGAACACCGAGTTCGCTGACGGTGTGACCCAAGAATTGAACCTCTTTTTGCCAAAAGTCACACTTGGAGAATTTGGCGTAAAGACGTTCGGTTTGCAAAAGCTGAAGAATGAGACGTAAATGTCGTCCAGGCTCTTCTTTCGTTTTGGAATAGATGAGAATATCGTCGACGAATACAATGACAAAACGATCTAGAAACGGCTTACACACATGGTTCATAAGGTCCATGAATACGTCGGGTGCGTTAGTCAAACCAAAAGGCATGACCACGAACTCATAGTGTCCATATCGTGTGCGGAAAGTGGTTTTAGGTACATCTTCTTCGAGAACCCGAAGTTGATGATAACCATAACGGAGATCAATCTTTGAAAAGCAAGTTGCGCCTTGTAATTGATCGAAGAGATCGTCAATGCGAGGAAGAGGATAGCGGTTCTTGACTGTGAGCTTGTTGAGCTCACGATAGTCAATACACATGCGAAATGATCCATCCTTCTTCCTGACGAAGAGTACGAGAGTGCCCCAAGGAGAAGTGCTAGGGTGTATAAAGCCTTTATCGAGAAGTTCTTGTAGTTGGCTCGATAACTCCTGCATCTCCGCAGGTGCTAAACGATAGGGAGCCTAAGTTGCGACAGGAATGAGGTCAATACGAAAATCAACGGCTCGAGGAGGCGGAGGACCAGGAAGATCCTCGGGAAAATAGAAGGAAACTCACAAACGACATGAACGTCACTTAGGCTTGGACCTTTGTCTTTCACAACGTGGGCCAAAAAGGCAAAGTACTCCTTGCGTAAGTATTTGCGAGCTCGGATACACGACATTAGCTTAAGGCCTTTAGAAGGCTTCTCGCCATAGACGTGTAGGGAATCACCTTGAGGTAGGGGAAGACGAATGAACTTCTCGGAACAAACAACTTCGGCACGTACTTGCTTAAGCCAATCCATGCCTACTATGATGTCAAAACTACCCATTTGCATAGGTATGAGGTCGATGGAAAACTTATGATCGTTTATGATTAGAGAGCAACTAGAAAGAACGGAGTCAACGGAGATGGTCTTGCCATTAGCGACTTCGACAACAAAAGGATTAAGCAATTTAGTTCGTTCGCACTTAAGCAAGGGTTCGAATTCAACAGACACAAAACTTCTATCTGCGCCAATATCAAACAGAAAAGTCGCATAGATATGGTTCATAAGGAACGTACCAGTGATGACGTCATTCGAGCTTTGGGCTTGATCTGAGGCGAGAACGAAAGCTCGTCCTTTTGCAGGTTCAGTCTGCTGCTGTTGCTGGTTGTTGGTGCGTTTCGGGCAAACGTTGGCGAAATGGTTAGGATCGCCACAATTTTCAAGCAGGAGACGCTTGAGCTTGGTGGTTTGGGTTCGGGTTAGGGTTAGGGTTAGGATTGGGTAACAGGGATGGGGTTTGCTGGCTCTGGGGTAGGCAACAAAAGTTGGAGAGGTGTCCCAACCTATTACAGTTGGCACATTTTCGACATGGGGTACCGACGGGATGGTGGTAGTTGCAAGTAGTACACTGAGGATGAGGGCCAGTGTAACCACGTGCGGGTTGGTTGCTATTTTGGGTAGCGGCAATGGCATTTAGGGGTGCAGGGTTAGGCGGAGTGACGACCGTGTTGTTTTGAGAAGAAGCCTTTCGCTTCTTGTTCTTGTTGTGGGGCTTTTTGGCTGGAGGGGTAGGTGATTCGGTGGTGTTGGCAACGGCTTGGTGCGCATGCTTCGTAGGGACCTTGTCGTAGGCCCCCTGAAGGATGCAGTTATGGTTGAGCTGGATGGTTATGGCATAGGCTTCCTCGATGGTTTTCGGGTTGGCTGCAGCTACATGGTTCATGATCACCGTTGAGAGGCAACAGATGAGCTTGGCGATTAACTTGGGAACAGTATCGACTTGCCCAGGCAAATGATTGTTTGAAGCGCGCGATCAATCCTTCAGCGTCGCTCCCCAGTTGTGTGAGATTCCAGAACGCGTTTACAAGTTTCTGGTTCTCGTGGGGAGAATAGAATTGCTCCTTAAGCTATTCCCAAGGCATCACGTGGGCCGCTTCTGCCACGCGTGTTTCGTTCGGTGGTCCACCACTCGAGGGCTCTCTTGCGAAAGACCCCAGTGGCATTAGGGGTTCAGAGTTCCTCAGGGTAGCCGCCCTGAAGGAAAATAAGCTCCATTGAATCAAACAATTGATCATGGCGGTAACACCGTCCATGCTAGTGAATTCCACTGGTTTACAAGCCATGAAATGCTTGAATTGGTAAGATGGTTTGGGGGTATCGGCTTTGGAATCAGCGGCTGATTTAGGTGTGGCTTCGGCGTGTATGGTGTGGATTTGGCTAACAATGTCGGGTATTATCTTAGCCATTTGCCCAGCCATTTGCTCCGAAACGAGCCCAATCAGTTCTTGCTTCGATATCGAGTCCTCGTTGTTGGATTCCTTATTGGAACCCGACTTCGTGGACTTTTTGTGGCGGTTCAACGAGTTACGGAAAGGAGGCATCTAGAGGTTGTAAACAAGACAAAAGCATGAGACTTGATCGTAGTAAAAGAAAATAGGTTTTGCATGCATGAGTATAACTTCGTGAAAAATCGAATACGCGGAATGAGAGATTTCACCAAAAATTGTAAGTCATTGGACCTATTTTGGTGCAAATCGTCTCGTTTGTGTTATGAGTTTACTCAAGCGTCCAAACGTGTATTGTGTAAGAGTGTCTTAGGAAAGACATCATGTATATGTATTAAGACCAAAAAAAAAAGAGAGAAGCAAAGTAGGAAGCATAAAGTTTTAAGCATAAACAAGAATGGTCAAAACGGGTACTTAGAACTATAGAATAGGTGAACATGGCAATTCTACCTAATTCCCTACAGTTATGGCTCTGATACCAATCTGTCACACCCCAATCGATGGCGGAAACATCGGGATGAGACGAAAACGAGATTGCTCATTGCTCACAACATTAATAAGTGACAATAATTAATTAAACCATATTTCATTTCATAAAAATTGTCAAATACATCAATGTAACAAAACAAAGAAACAACATAACATTTGCAAAGTCATAACAAAATTGATACATCAACATTAAACCTAACGTCTAATTTGTGTGTCTCTAGTCCTTGCTATTTTGTTTTCATAGCATGATCTCCTTCAACCTGTAACATGTTTTAAAATAATGTCAATGCGAAAGCAAAGGCGAGTACACAAGTTTAGGCAAACCTCAAGAATAACACGATGGAGGTGGATGCGTGAATTCCTATAGCGCTATGCATGTCAAACGAAGGCTAAAAATAGTTAATGACTAAAGCATAGCATAACGAATATCCAAGACAAGCAACAAGTATATGATTCAAGTATTCATGGGTATAGGATTGTTTGTGTGTTTCATAAAGTTTAAGTGTTTTTGATTTTTGTATAAGTAAAAACATGTTACACCCAAGAGTGTTATAAACGAAAGTGGGTCGAGTGTACTAACGGTTTGTTAGTCTTTTCTACACTTGACAATCCGTGAAGACGTTGGTTCGAGGATGATGCCGAATTATCCTACAAGAGGAAACGAGGCGTATGTCTATAGAGTTTAGACGGGAGATGAGGAGTATTCGAGCATGATTAAAAATAAGTGTGATAAAGTATTATGATACGAAAGTATTCACTAAGATGTAACACTCGTTCTTGACACTATAGTAACTCTTACGAGTTGGATGTGATTTCATAGGTTCGGGACCTATTAGAATCGTGACAAGGAATTACATACTTTAGTGTTAAACTTAATAACTTGATAGTTGATTATAAGGTCACTATCAAGGTTTCTGTTTTAGGATTATAATATAGTTCCATATAGTTATATAATCATGTAGGAGGTGGGAGGATGGATCATCCACTTTGGAACCTCTTAGTATCATGTAAGTCAAGTAGGAGGTGGGATGATTAACCATCCACTTTGGACCTCATATGATTGTTCACCACTTCACGAGTCACCAAAGGTAACAAGGAGGGTCTTAGAACAAGATAATAACATACAAGAAAGTAAATAACATGAATGTAAAGATGTGTCACCATGATACCAAGTAGCCAAGTGAAATACAACCCGGTGAGCACACTTTGACACACGTCAAAGGCTAGACGGGGTTGTGACACTTTCAAGCTAGCAAACTAACTTGGGATAATGATGAAAATCATCAAGTGATGTGTGGTCTTAGAGTTAGGATAGCCCAAGCTAACCAAGGTAGACACACATGAACAAGTTCAAGACTTGCATCACTTGTGAGCTTAAAGCTCCATGAAAACAGAAAGTTTATGAGGATAAATCCTCTAAATTTGAATGTCACACCCTTGCTTTTAAGCCCAACTAACCATACAAGTGATTATGAGCATTAGGACATAGGAATGTACGAAGAAAACATAAGTTTTCTTCCAAAACATGAAGAATTAAAAATATGAAAATGAGCAGAATTTTAGGTGCACTTTGAACCTCAAAAATGGTGAGGTTTCACCTTATTTTGCCCAAGAAAACTTGTGAGAACCTTCCTAGAGGTTGTACAAGTGTTATAGAAGAAGAAACAAGAATTGAAGGAGAAGTGAGTTAAAACTCACTTTTTATGGCTGGAACTCTAAAAAACGTGGCTGAAACTCAGCTGAGTTTGGGAGAGTTTTTGAAGTGTTTGGAGGCTTGCAAAAGTGGAATAAGGAGTGGGAAGTGTTTATTATATAGGGAAGGGATTAGGGTTTAAGTGAGTTGGGCTTTGGACAAGATTTGGGGGAGTTTAGACTTGAAACTAGTCCACTAAACCCAGCCAAAAGCTGAAAAATAGAGGCTGCCATTTTTTATTTTTTTTCTTCTTATTTTTTGTTATTTAATGTTATATATTAGGTTAATATATGTTATGTATTATGTACCTAACATGTATTATCGTGTGACAAGTTATTTCGGGAGTATGAACCTCATAAGTTAGAGTTTTATTAGTGAAAAGAGCGGGTTTTAAAGTTTTAAAAATTCCTAAGATGGTTACAAGTGTAGATTTCATAATTATACTTTTTGCGATCGAATAATCAAGTGTCTCGTGTGAATGAAGCGTGTACGCATTACGAATACACGATAAGGATTTACGATTTAATTCATGTTTAGAAATCATGTAATGAATGTATGCACGGATCAGTGTATATATAATGTCTATCTCGCATAAAATATAAATTTCATTACAATCAAGTCTCGGATTTACAACGATTCGAAAATAAGATACAATTATAAGACGACAAATTTTCGAAAATAGGATTCCGATTCGTACTTTCTAAAAATAGAAAGTTGCGAAAGGCGAAGCGTTACAAAAACATAGCTGTAGTTTGACTTGCATAGTTAATAATTACACTGATATACCGTGTTGAAGTATGTTCATAGGATTCACACGCCTCTTGATATAATTAGCGCGAGTTGGTTGCAGCATTTTCCTGCTCAATGTTCATACAGACTCCATAAAACTGCCTCGGGTCAGCATCTAATAAGATATTACAAGGGGGTGGTACATTGGTAAGCGTCAGATTTCCCCTCTAGCACAGCCTAGAGGTTATGTCTGCCATAACCCCTTGAGGGCCAGACCACTTGCCCATCACTGTACTGATGATTAGTAGATATGTTCCAAATGCAAATCCAAAATACCCTATATTCAGCATTAAGACAAAAAAAGAAAAAGCAAAAACATTTGTAGTTAGTCTACCTGTGATTGTATGGTACGACACCCATATGTCAAACACGTCGCTCATTTTGTTCTATCCGGTGACATTCTTCATCTACATTTCTAGGGAGAAACTAGAGGCAGTTCAAAAAGTCACACCGCTCAACAAAAAAAGTCAACTTCCAGGATCAAACTGTGCAGCGATTCTTTCTTCCGGCGCCTCAAGTAAAAGGCGCACATATCCGGTTGCATCTGCTTTCTGACCACTGACCAGAACTATATCCTTCTGTTATCCGTGCATTGATATGCACCGTAAAGGATCAGTCTTGTATGCCCGATCAACAACTGCATAAAAATCCTCCTGAAAGTCAAACATAATGTTTTTCTAATCATAACTAACTAGTGGCAATGTCAAACTGTTTACGTATAAATGGGTCGGCTTGGGTTGTGTGTGTGTGTGTTTTTTTATATTTTTTTTATAATTAAAGCAAACGGGTCATACAAGTTGAAAGTCACCCGAAGATTATTTTTGATTGTATACGACCTCTTAAATCGTGTTTTATTCAAGTATTCTGATTATTATTGTAATAATATTTCTATCTAATCATAATTAACACTTCAATTAATTATGAAAAAAATGGATAAAAGTGTTTGTAGGTCAACCTAACCCAGCCCAACTTGGTCCATACTAAAAAAATGACTCGTTTCAACCTTTTGACCCGTACCAACCTGACTCACCCATCAAGCATGTCACTCGCTTTGTGAAGTTAGAATAAATCAATAGGAAGATGATCAAGTACTTGGAGTCCATCGAGTAATTCACGAAGTGACTCGTGTAGTCCTCCAAGCTCTGATATGCCTACAAGATTTTAAATATATAGAGATCAACATCACTATTTGCTATATGAACAATTAAAGAACAACAAAATGCATGAATATATGTTACTTTTGTTGGTGCTTTTGAATAGATTAGATATATTTAGAGATAAATATTGTGTCAATATCGTATTTCTAAATATATCTAATCTATTAGAAAGCACCAAGTAACATATTTTCATGCATTTTGTTATTCTTTAATTGATATAGCAATTAGTGATGTTGCTAAATATATCTAATCTAATTATTGGGCCGGCCCACCTGGTTATTTCCCTTCACCTTGGGCCGCATGGCCTGTCCTGCCTTGCCCTTACCCAACACTTCCCAAGTCCAACAACTCGAGCCCAGGCTTACTAGGCCCACATCCAGCCCAAAACTAGTCAGGCCACCTCGTTTGCTGACTACCACACGCCCACGGACATCACACAGGCTCTTTACCGTATATCGCTGAACCAGCATGATCCAAGCTGGACTATGGATACATGTGCGGCCGATCACATGTCTAAAAATTTGATTAATTTCTCGTCTTATTTTAATAACAACATGTCTCGTAATATTTTAGTAGGTATTGGTAACACCATTCCCGTACATGGACACGGTAACCAAACCTTATCCTCACCGCTTCCTCCCTTTAAACTAAACAATGTCCTTTATGCCCCATCCTTGATTAAAAATTTTCTTTCGGTTCGTGGCTTTACAACTGATAATCAGGTTTCGGTTGAATTTGCTGTCATACCCTGACCCGCAGCGGAAATGGTAGTCGAAGCATGATTGGGTTTTCATCAAAACTCATGACATTTACTATAAAGTTTCATATTTGTTATTTCTTTTTAAAGAAGAAATTACAACAAGCAAAACATGTTCAAATACATTTTTCATGACTTCTTTATTTTTCTTCTAAGGCAATATCCAATGTGTTCCTCGCTTCAACCTGTCCACCTGTATCATGTGTAAAAATAGGGTTTTGGGTCAACAAAAGTTGGCGAGTGAATCTTATTTAAATGTTTGAAAGAATTAGTTATATTGGTTATTTGAATAAAAATGTGCATAACCAAATATGAGTATACGTACATGTAAATTAAACCACAAAACACAGCACACACACACATATCAAATGATGAACAATGAGATCAAGGCTCAATCAAACGGAGCCGATCTAATGAGGCACCTGATGCTCAACCCGTCTCCAACGAGGAACTGATGGGCCTAATGAATGATTTGCACGCAACTTGACAAAATGTAAACACGCAATACGACAAACAACATTTACATCACACGTACGATCATATAATGGTAATAGCACAAGTGTTTGAATAAAAGATACAAATAAATGACACATGATACACCCCAAAACATGAATAAAAAGGGGAATTTGTAAGAATTCACTCACAGTGGGTGCGTTCCTTGATGATGATGAATGCACAAGAAATTATGATTCAACCGACGAGGAAAAACTAACCTAAATAATCACGTAATAATTCGATAAATATATATATCTTCTATTTGAAATTAATATTTCTAACTAATGCCCTTTATTAGATTTTTAGATCTATTTTTGTGGTATTTACTACAATTTTTAAACTTAAAAAGTCATATTTTTGAAGTATTTTTAAATGAATTTTAAATAAAATAATAAAGAAAATAATTATAAAAAAATATACCCTTTTACAGGGTTGACCGGTCGGACCGCGTTAACTTTGGTAGTATAGGCATCGTGTGAGGTTCGAACTCGTGACCTCTCGGTTGCGTGCACGCAGCTCTTCCAACTGAGCTACGTGTCTAACCCATCAGAAACAAGATTTTTATTTTTCTTATATTCTCTTTAGCTGAATCCTGATTTTGATTTATTAAAAAGGTTTTCGAATTTAAGTGATCGGTGTATGAAGTGATACTCGAACCCGCGCCTGTCCGATGTATTGCACCCAGCCCATCCAACTGGGCTGGGTTTCTAACCCGCTTGAATAAGAAATTTACTTATACTTAACTACATGATACAGTTTGTCTTCCCCACTCGAACAGAACCCGTTTTGATCTTCTACTAATCAAAACCCGCCCAATTGAATTTCGATATTAGCTTGGGCTTATGAGTGCCACTCATTTCAATATGATAAGGAAAAAATTAACGAATCAATACCAAGACGGTGGCGGTGAATATCTCCGGTGATGAAGATCCCGGCGGTTTAACTATTCCAACGAAGACAACAACAATTTGCGATGGAACAATGTGCAGCGAATTTTGAGATTTTGGGTAAATGACTGAGCGATTATCTCAGAGCCTATAATCCACTATTTATAATTACCGCAGAGGACAGTTTCGAATCTTGATTAAGAAATCTCAGTTACGAGTCAGTTATCTCCATGATTTTGTAACTGAATTATGATTGGGGAGGTCGGTTTCGGACCTGATTTACGTCGAAGATAATGCTTCATCAATTTGGATTGGAGGTTTCAGCAACTGAGATTTGGGCGGGTTACAATTTTGAACTGATTTTAAAGGTTGGTTGTTGCATAAAATCTATTTGAATCAGGTTTATTTCACAAATGAGGGCATAGACCAGCGGTGATTTAAGAGTGTGACATGCGTGGGAGACCTGGGTTCGATTCCGGTTTCCTCCTTTCATTTTATTTTAATTTGATTTATTATTTTTTTTAAAAATTTATTTAACTTACTAATTGTTTTTATTTATTAATTATGATTTAAATTCTAATAACATTATTAATTTTTAAGATAAACGACACAAATAAATACGCAACGAACATTTAACTAACACTTGATTCATAAAAGGTGCGGGTTTTTGATACCCGTTTTACACAAATGTTACAGTATCCCCTACTTTTAGAAATTTCGTCCCGAAATTTAAGTAGTGGTATATTTGACTCGAAGGGAGGGTGCTTTAATTTGACAATTACATAATCAGAAGAGGGTGAAAGTTTAAATTTTATTTGAGGCGGTAACGTTCCTAGTAAGGGTTGAATACCCTGCTACAGGAATCGCTTTTTGATGCCTAAAGTATAAAAATGCGAAACATTGGTAAATAGAGTTGATTGACTAAGTATGATCTCATGCATAAAAGTTTTGAGAGAATTGATACGTTTAAAAAGATAAGGTTATATCATAAAACAAAAACTTCAACCATGACGATATTAAAACCTACACGGAACTTCTCAGAACCGCCTGACAATGCTGTTGATCCTTTGACAAGAATACTTATATATAGGAAGTACCAGCGACGTATCCACCATATTCTTGTCAAATTTTCATTGGCTTTGTCAGTAAGTTATGATTAGTTCTATGTGATTCTAAAATCTACAAAACAAACACAACAGCCAAAGCTTGAGTCTCAAATCTGAAAGAATACATGACTGAATGACGACAGTACCTCTCTCGTTTGTTATGATGAAGGGGTCAGTCTATGAAAAAGTGAGACACAACCCAACTTCTTTAAATGATGAGATCGAGATACGTCGTGATGTATGATGATATGAAAGTTAAATCAATGAGTAAAGATATAAAACAAAATGCAATATCAATTTGCATTAAAATTCTTGGATACATAAATTCCAAAACAAGGATGCGTAAAGATTGAGAAAACATTAAGAACTAGATGGTTGGAGTTGAGTCTTGATTCTTGGTGAGGGAATGCTAGTTGGGTTGTTCGTTTGGGCCGTTATTATCTTCAACAGGATTGGCGTTGATGTTGTAAGCTCTTCCTTTTGCTGGTGGTAGTGCTGGGTTTTCTTGATTTGCTTAGTTAACTGGGTTTGCTTGAGCTTGGGCGTTTATGATGTTAACCAATCGAGGGCACGTGTTTCTAAAATGGGTAGGGTCCCCACAATTAAAGCAAGCTCGAACATGTGGAAACATGGGGTATTGGGGTTGTTGATATGATTGGATCATGTTTTGGGTAGGGGTGAAGCTTGGTTTCGAGGGGTGCGACAAGTTTTGCTCAAATGACCATAACGCCCACAATTAGCACACAGTCGACAAGGTATGGTAGATGGATTGTGATAAAAACAAGTGTTGCATTGAGAGTGAGGTCCAATGTAAGGTTTCTTATTTGGGTAAGTAGGGTTGGGTGCTACTTGAGTGATTGGGATAGCTTAGAGGGGTACGACTTGTGGAGCTGGTTGATTGCCTTGGGTGACAGCGAAATTTTGCCCATCTCGTTTTCTATTAGAAGTGGGTTGAGAAGAGGATTCGGTCTGGGTTGAGCTTGAGGTTTCGGTTGATGCTTTATCCTTCGTCTTCTCCTTCTTGAAGTCTTCATTCCGTATGTGGTTTTCGGTGAGCTCTGTAGCTAACTCCATTGCTGCTTCCAAAGTTGCAGGTGTGGTACTTATTACAGGGTCTTGAATTTTTGAAGGAAGACCTCTAATGTAGTGCTCTATCAAACGGAGTGAACAAGTTTGGGACCATCTGATTCAATTCAAGGAATCTCTTATTGTATGTGGTGTGGTCACCCTCCTTTTGTTTCAAAGAGTAGAACTTATCTTCTAATTTCTTGATTTCGCTTCTTGGACAGAAACGTCTTGTCATGATCTCCCTCAACTCTTCCCAAGTCAAAGTCATAGCATCCTCAGCACCTCGTTTGCCCTTCTCTGTATTCCACCATGTAAGTGCTACTCCGAACAAACGACCGGTAGCATATCGCACCTTGCGATCATCGGGGCAGTCGCAATTGAGAAAAGTGTTTTCCATCTCCTCAAACCAATGGAGGAGAGCGGTGACACCTTCAGTCCCTTTGTATTTTGGAGGATCGCAGGATTTGAAATGCTTGAAGGTGCATTTAGTGGTGTTGAGAGGAGGGTTGGCGACATTTTGTCCTTCTAGATTGGTTGGGGTGATAGGATTGGTGACAAGGGCTTGTTGGACTTGAACTACAATGTTGGGTATTACGGGTGCCATTTGTTGAGCGATTTGGGCAGCCATGCGCTCGCGGGATTTTCCTGATCTCCTACCTCTACGAGAGAGACTAGAAGACATCTACAGGGAATACGTATCGAGAGTATGAGTTTGACGTTTTAGGTGTCATGTGTCGTATTTAGAAATGAACATTCACAAAACAAATGAGGTAAATTAATTTGCTACATCCATAGGATGTCTTGGGCTTTGCTCATGTTTGGACCTCCATATGTCCCCTTACTTGGCCTTGGTAGTCATGTGGGCCCCCATGACTACTGGGCTCTGGTAGGGTTCATATTGGTGTTGGCCTGTTAACACTTGCGCCACCCGAATGAAAATCGTAAAACATGACAGCAAAGTATAAGGTCGAAGGGTGTCCTGGTATGGACACAATGACATCTCAAAGTAGGGTTAGTTCGAACGACGTTTGGTGTGGCATGCTTTGGCCTAATAGGTCCTTCGTACTCTCATCGTTAGTCCCAAGGTAGGCAAACTAGTCCGTTATATTGGATTTATACGAATGCCAACCTAGACAGGACGTTTCGACTACCGGTACTTGTACCCTTCCAGTTACTACATGCCCGTCGTAGAACTCACTTTGATGAGATTGAAAAACGAAAAATGCCACAAAATCTTGAATAAAGGAAATATGAGGATGATTTGAATATGTGAACATTGAAATATGCGTGATGAATGTATATGTAAGCATGTTATGTTTGACAACAAGTATAACTCATTAAGTATCACACAAAATGATAGTGGAAGTGTTTGCATGCATTTGTGTGTGTAATAAATACGAAACAAATAAACATCATGAGTTTGCATGTAACCACATAAACAAGTAAAATCAAATCAACTATAGTATAGGCTCTAAGGGTCTAATAACCTATCCTATATCTCTATAGTCAAAAGCTCTGATACCAATCTGTCACACCCTGACCCGCAGTGGAAATGGTAGTCAGGGCATGATTGGGTTTTCATCAAAGCTCATGACATTTACTATAAAGTTTCATATTTATTATTTCTTTTTAAAGAAGAAATTACAACAAGCACAACATGTTCAAATACATTTTTCATGACTTCTTTATTTTTCTTCTAAGGCAATTTCCTATGTGTTCCTTGCTTCAACCTGTCCACCTGTATCATGTGTAAAAATAGGGTTTTGGGTCAACAAAAGTTGGCGAGTGAATCTTATTTAAATGTTTGAAAGAATTAGTTATATTGGTTATTTGAATAAAAATGTGCATAACCAACTATGAGTATACGTATATGTAAATTAAACCACAAAACACATAATATCAATTAATGCACACACACACATATCAAATGATGAACAATGAGATCAAGGCTCAATCAAACGGAGCCGATCTAATGAGGCACCTGATGCTCAACCCGTCTCCAACGAGGAACTGATGGGCCTAATGAATGATTTGCACGCAACTTGACAAAATGTAAACACGCAATACAACAAACAACATTTACATCACACGTACGATCATATAATGGTAATAGCACAAGTGTTTGAATAAAAGATACAAATAAATGACACATGATACACCCCAAAACATGAATAAAAAGGGGAATTTGTAAGAATTCACTCACAGTGGGTGCGTTCCTTGATGATGATGAATGCACACGAATTTATGATTCAACCGACGAGGAAAAACTAACCGAAATAATCACGTAATAATTCGATAAATATATATCTTCTATTTGAAATTAATATTTCTAACTAATGCCCTTTATTAGATTTTTAGATCTATTTTTGTGGTATTTACTACAATTTTTAAACTTAAAAAGTCATATTTTTGAAGTATTTTTAAATGATTTTTAAATAAGATAATAAAGAAAATAATTATAAAAAAATATACCCTTTTACAGGGTTGACCGGTCGGACCGCGTTGACTTTGGTATTATAGGCATCGTGTGAGGTTCGAACTCGTGACCTCTCGGTTGCGTGCACGCAGCTCTTCCAACTGAGCTACGTGTCTAACCCATCAGAAACAAAATTTTTATTTTTCTTATATTCTCTTTAGCTGAATCCTGATTTTGATTTATTAAAAAGGTTTTCGAATTTAAGTGACCGGTGTATGAAGTGATACTCGAACCCGCCTGTCCGATGTATTGCACCCAGCCCATCCAAGTGGGCTGGGTTTCTAACCCGCTTGAATAAGAAATTTAATTATACTTAACTACATGATACAGTTTGTCTTCCCCACTCGAACAGAACCCGTTTTGATCTTCTACTAATCAAAACCCGCCCAATTGAATTTCGATATTAGCTTGGGCTTATGAGTGCCACTTATTTCAATATGATAAGGAAAAAATTAACGAATCAATACCAAGACGGTGGCGGTGAATATCTCCGGTGACGAAGATCCCGGCGGTTTAACTATTCCAACGAAGACAACAACAATTTGCGATGGAACAATGTGCAGCGAATTTTGAGATTTTGGGTAAATGACTGAGCGATTATCTCAGAGCCTATAATCCACTATTTATAATTACCGCAGAGGACAGTTTCGAATCTTGATTAAGAAATTTCAGTTACGAGTCAGTTATCTCCATGATTTTGTAACTGAATTATGATTGGGGAGGTCGGTTTCGGACCTGATTTACGTCGAAGATAATGCTTCATCAATTTGGATTGGAGGTTTCAGCAACTGAGATTTGGGCGGTTACAATTTTAAACTGATTTTAAAGGTTGGTTGTTGCATAAAATCTATTTGAATCAGGTTTATTTCACAAATGAGGGCATAGACCAGCGGTGATTTAAGAGTGTGACATGCGTGGGAGACCTGGTTTCGATTCCGGTTTCCTCCTTTCATTTTATTTTAATTTGATTTATTATTTTTTTTAGAAATTTTATTTAACTTACTAATTGTTTTTATTTATTAATTATTATTTAAATTCTAATAACATTATTAATTTTTAAGATAAACGACACAAATAAATACGCAACGAACATTTAACTAACACTTGATTCATAGACGGTGCGGGGTTTTGATACCCATTTTACACAAATGTTACAGTTGCCCCTTTTGGTTTTCTTGTGAAGGATCTCTAAGACCCGGACCCTATCCTACGATGCAATAGCTCCGGGGATTTCTACACGCTAGATCCTACACAAGCCACCAAGTTCACTTCTCCGACCACGTTTGCTGCTGTAATTGAAGACATGTCGCATCATAGAGTCGGTCACCAGGGATCTGATTTATTGCAGTCATGAAAACAATCTAGTTTTATTAATTGTGGACCTTTGAAATCTCAGTTTTGTCAATCGTGTGTCTTTTGTAAACATATTAAGTTGCCGTTTATGGATTCCATTAATTTCACTTTTTTGCCATTTGACATTATTCACAGTGACATTTGGACCTTCCTGCTTTTAAGTAGCGGAGGTCACCGTTATTACATATTATTCCTTGACGATTTTACTAATTTCTCATGGACTTACCTAATCAGTAATTTCTCTAATTTCTTATGGATTTTACAAATCACAAGTTTTCTCAATGTTCACTAATTTCTCTGATTTCATTGCCACACAATTTGAATGCAAAATTAAACAATTTCAATGGGACAATGTAAAAGAGTATGCAAACTTCCAATTTAAACAATTTTGCAACCAACATGGTATGCATTTTCATTTCTCATGCCCTCACACTTAGTCTCAAAATGGCAAAGCCGACCACAAAATTAGATCTATTAATAACATTATCTGCACCCTTCTTGCTCACCCCCACCTACCAAAGACCTACTGGCATCACGCTCTTGAAGTTGCCACTTACCTTCTTAACATTCTTCCTAGCAAACTCCTAAACTACCAATCTCCCACCCAACGCCTCTACCTTTGCCGCCCCTCCTATGACCGCTTGCACGTGTTTGGTTGTTTGTGCTACCCGCTTATACCATATACAACCATTCACAAACTTGAACATCGTTCCATGCCTTGTGTATTTCTCGGTTATCCTCCTAAAATCGCGGATACAAGTGTCTTGATCTAGCCACCAATAAAATCCTTATCACCGGTCATTTCATTTTTTACGAATCAATCTTCCCCTTCGCCAATCAACCAAAACCCTCCCTTCACACTTACGGATTTCTTACCAACCTACTCCATCCACTCTACTGGCCTCACACCGTCCCTCCTACTTCCCTCAACCCAAATCCCGTTAACGCCCCTATTACACCTCACGTCCCAACCTCAACCGACCAACCTTCCAGCCCACTTCCAGCGCATGACCCACCCAACTTCTCTACTTCCATCCCAATTACACCTTCCCACTCCCATCCAACTTCATAACTTGCTCCTTCCAGACCGACTTCACCCGACCCTTCTGTCCTCCGAACATATTCCAGGCGTCCTCGACTTCCTAACACTGCTCCTCCTCCCACACCTCCCGCTCCTCATACTCAATCGCTCCTACCTAATGCTCCTTCACCATCACCTCCCCCTCCACCACCAACCCGTACCATACGGACACGCTCCATGGACGGGATCTCTAAACCCAAACAACCCTTTAACCTTCATACTTCCCTATCACTCCCATCTCAAAATCCCCCAAAGAAGCTCTATCCACTACAGAATGGCATAATGCCATGACTACTGAATTTAATGCTCTTATTAAAACTAAGAGTTGGGAATTAGTCCCACATATGCTTGACATGAATGTCATTCGTAGTATGTGGTTATATAGACATAAATTCAGGTCTGATGGTTTGTTAGAGAGGTATAAGGCCCGTTTAGTGTGTGATGGAAGCACTCAACAGATAGGCATTGATTGTGGTGAGACATTTAGTCCAGTTGTTAAGCCCACCACTATCCGGACTATTTTGACTCTTGCTGTCACACCCCAACCGATGGCGGAAACATCGGGGCGCGACAATAGGCGAATCAAATTGCTCAAGAGATTCAATAACAACTATTTAAGTGACAATATTTAAACGTTCAATGTCCCATAGTATTAAACAATACAATCCTCAAATAATTATTACAATTTAAATAATCTCTTAAACATAAAATCCAATCCGATCTTCCCTAGATTTATTACATGCGTTTCTAGAGATATCCTAATCCATTTGCAAAAAGTAGATAATCCTCAACCTGCCACATACGTTAAAATAAAAGTCAATACAATAAATTAAAGGTGAGCATACAGGTTTGGATACATAATAGATATAAAAGCGTTTAGCACACACCGCATGACATACGTAAGAGTCGTGAACTATGTAACTACTTAGATTCAAGTAAACCAACAAACCGCGATTGATCGAGGCATGCGAACAAGTGTCCACATCCTAAAGAGAAAATAAATGCGAAATAAAAATACGAGCCTTAACAAACCCGGGCCTCCGGGTGGCGGGTCAACCTCTAGCAAGCTATCATGTTAAAGGTGGCGTACAAGCAATCAAGTAATACATACAATTCAGCAGATTTCACGTATAGTCATGTATTTAACGCGCTGCGAATAAGCGTTTCAGAGTCGTGTGATGTGATTTGATATATGAACGTATGTAACACCCAAAAGTGTGTTTAAGCGTAAAAGGGTTCAAGTATACTCACAGTTGGTGCGATTAGAGAGAGTGACAGGATCTGATGTGGATTGAAGGGAGCGCTGGTTCAGCCTGTAAGCGAACAGAAGTGAATCAGTCTTTCGAATTGCTGAAACGGTCAAAACGTGAAGGAGCAGAGAACAAGTTCAGGCGAAGTTGTACCAAATCTCTTGGATTCGGTACAAGTTCGGGCGAACTTGACTGCTTTGATTACTGGAAGTACAAGTTCGGGCGAACTTGTCTGGTTTCCTGAGAAACTGGACTAGTTCTGGCGAACTTGCCTTATTTTGGTTGAAGTTGATACAAGTTCGGGCGAACTTGTTTGTTTTCTTGGAAATGTTAGCAAGTTCGGCCAAAGTTGGTCACAGTTTGTGACAACTTCGAGCGAACTTGATCAATTTGGAGCGAACTTGATCTTTTTGGGCACCAAATCGTGCGTTTTCGCGTCGTTTGCTGAGGAAATCGAGTGTCCATCCCTCCAACCTTAAGCCACTGAGTAAAACTTAGGCTGGAGAGGTCTTTTGGGGCGAGTCTAGCCATTTTACAGAAACTCGGGCTAATCAGGGCGAACTTGATGGTTTGTACGGGTTAGTCCAGCTTGTGTAAAGTGACGATTTCGTCCTTGTGCTTCCAGATCTGAGATCTTGCTTGACAACGTCTCGTTCCACTTCATAGTGAACGAAACATACGTCATTTAGTCCGAATTATGTGTAAAAATCGATGCTTAAAAGGTTTTACTTAGATCTAAGTGTAGATCTAAGTGAAAAAGAGAAGTTTTGTAGAAAAAGATAAAGATTTTTCATAAACAGAAGAGTTTTGATGAAATCGAAGGTAAAACCTTGTGAGAATTCGTTGTAAAATGTTGTTGTTACATAAAAACGGGTTGATTCTTACTTGGAAATCAAGGGTTTTCGGGTTTGGGAGCTTTCGAGCAAACTTGCAGCAAGAGGAGCACGGATGTAGGTGCCGGGTATTTATAGGAGAAGAGGAAAGAAGCTGGAAATGATCAAGTTCAGGCGAACTTGATGAATTTCATTGATTTGGTAGCCAGTTCGAGCGAACTTGGCTTATATGCTGAGTGCTGGTGGCCTGGACAAGTTCAGGCGAGCTTACTCCATTTTCCCAGTTTTGTTTGTTGTATGTTCGTAGTATATAGTTACGTTAAGCGATTTAGCGATGTGTTAAGCGTTATATTACCATCGATTTGAGAGAGAGCGAGTTACGTGAGCGTGCGAGCGTTTTAGCGATAGCAAACCATAACATAAACAAATATAACACACATAAAACATAATTCCACATAATTAACTGCGTTTTGCGGTGCGATGAGATAAGCGATGCGATGTCACAAGTGGTTATTGTTCAACAACACAGTCGACTATTAAAGTAACACAGTTACTTGTGATTGTGTTGAGTTAGCGTTGCGTTTAATAGATGCGATATCATCGCTACAAAATATAATTACTTTAGCATAGACTTTTCCATAATCGAATTCCGGAGTAAAATGAAGAATATGAATGAAATACACGGGAGTAAAATAAAACAAAATTAACAACGAAAATTGTGAGTTGTTACAGTCTCCCCTACTTCAGGAAATTTCGTCCCGAAATTTAAGTAGTGGCAGCAACAAAGAGATGCAGATACTTAGCTTTCATATCACTTTCCAATTCCCAAGTGAACTCGGCACCGCGTTTGCCTTCCATCGGACTTTCACTATAGGCATGCGAGAGCGTCGAAGTTTCTTGGTCTCTCGATCCATGATTTCTACTGGCTTTTCCAGGAAGTGAAGAGTCTTGTTGATTTGCAAATCCTCGAGACGTACATGGAGATTCTCTTCAACAAGGCATTTCTTGAGGTTTGAGATGTGGAAAGTCGGATGTACGTTGTTGAGTTCCTCCGGTAATTCGAGTCGGTAGGCCACTTTGCCAATTCTTTCCAGAATCTTAAAGGGACCCACGTATCATGGCGCTAGTTTCCCTTTCTTTCCGAAACGGATCACTCCTTTCCAAGGTGCAACCTTTAAGAGAACGTGATCTCCCACTTCGAACTGTAGGGGCTTGCGGCGTTTATCGGCACAACTCTTTTGGCGACTCCGAGCTTTCATGAGATTGTCTCTGATTTGGAGGATTTTGTCTGTTGTTTCTTGTATTAACTCGAGACCGGTGATTTGTCATCTCCGATCTCGTGCCATGCAATATGCGATCGACATTTTCTTCCATATAGTGCCTCAAAAGGAGCCATTTGAATACTAGCATGATAACTATTATTGTACGAGAATTCTATTAAAGGTAAATGCGTATCCCAATTACCACCGAAATCTATAATGCATGCGCGAAGCATGTCTTCAAGGGTGCGGATCGTGCGCTCAATCTGACCGTCGGTTTGAAGGTGAAAAGCGGTACTGAGATTAAGCGTAGTACCGAGAGCGGATTGGAAAGTCTCCCAGAGACGTGAGGTAAAGCGACCATCGCGGTCAGAGATGATGTAACAAGGCATCCCGTGTCGACAAATGACTTCGTCGGTGTAGATTCGGGCTAATCGTTCGACCTTATAGTCTTCTCGTATAGCAATAAAGTGAGCGGATTTGGTAAGATGATCAACGATAACCCAAATGATATCATGACCAGAGGAGGTGTGAGGGCGTTTCGTAATAAAGTCCATAGCTATACTCTCCCACTTCCACATAGGGATTTCGGGTTGTTCGAGTAAGCGAGAGGGCCTTTGATGTTCAGCTTTAACTTTCGAACAAATTAAGCATTTTGAGACGTACAGGGCGATATCCTTTTTCATACCCGGCCACTAATACCTAGGATGAGGTCCTGATATATTTTGTCGGCTCCGAGGTGAATGGAATATCGGGATTTATGAGCTTCGGTCATTAGAAATTATCGGAGATTACTACGACTAGGAATCCAAATACGGTCGAGATAGTAATAAATGCCATTTGGTTTAACCACGAGTTGAGTTTCGGCACCACATTTCATTTCTTCTTGCAGGGTATTCTCACTAAAACAAGCAAACTCGGCGGGGCGAATCAGAATTTCGAGGTTATTCAAAGCTTGAGAGTCACGGACTCTATACACATAGCTTCGTCGACTGAGAGCATCGGCTACAACGTTTGCTTTGCCAGGATGGTAGCTTATTTCACAATCATAGTCGTTGAGAAGTTCAACCCATCTGCGTTGGCGCATGTTCAGTTCCTTTTGATTAAAGATATGCTGTAAGCTCTTATGGTCGGTGATGACCGTACACTTGGTACCGTAAAGGTAGTGTCGCCATATCTTTAAGGCAAAAACAACTGTAACGAGTTCGAGATCGTGGGTTGTGTAGTTCTTCTCGTGGATTTTGAGTTGTCGAGAGCATACGCGATAACTTTGTCTCGTTGCATAAGAACACAAACAAGACCTATGTTAGAGGCATCGCAGTAAACAACGAAATCGTTGTTTCCGTCGGGTAGAGCGAGTACAGGAGCGTTGCATAGCATACGCTTGAGGGGATTGAAAGGCTTCTTCTTGTTTGGAATCCCAAATGAAAGGCCTATCCTTATGAGTTAAAGCGGTAAGCGGAACAACGATTTTAGATGCATTATTCAGCGTATTCCAACTCTTTACAGCTTCTATCTTTGCAGGGTCGACGTGAATTCCTTGACTGTTAACGATATGACCAAGGAATTGGACTTCCTTGAGCCAGAATTCACACTTAGAGAACTTAGCATCAAGGCGATTTCTTTGAAGGAGTTCGAGGACTAAGCGGAGATGACGCGCGTTTTCGTCTCTTGACTTCGAGTAAATAAGGATGTCATCGATAAACACAATGATGAAGCGATCCAAGAAGGCTTTACACACATGGTTCATCAAATCCATGAAAACCGCGGGTGCATTTGTAAGACCAAAAGGCATGACCACGAATTCAAAATGGCCATAATGGGTACGAAAGGCGGTTCTTGGATATCTTCTTCCAATACACGCAACTGATGATAACCGGAACGTAGATCGATCTTAGAAAAACAAGTAGCACCTTGAAGCTGATCAAATAAATCGTCGATACGAGGAAGATGGTAGCGGTTCTTTATCGTAAGCTTATTAAGTTCACGATAATCGATGCACATTCGGAACGTCCCATCTTTCTTTTTAACAAAAATAACGTGTGCGCCCATGGCGAAGTGCTCGGGCGTATGAAACCTTATCTAGTAACTCTTGAAGTTGGATAGATAGCTCGTGCATTTCGGATGGTGCAAGGCGATAGGGAGCTTTAGCGACAGGAGTAGCACTGGGTACAAGATCAATATGGAATTCGACATCACGAGTAGGGGGTAAACCAGGTAAATTGTCGGGAAAGACCTTAGGAAACTCACAAACAACGGGTACATCTTTCCAGGTTTTTTTTCCTTCTCCGGGTTCACATGTGGGCTAAGAATGTAATACATTGCTTGCACAAGTACTTGCTCGCTTGGGTACATGACATAAGCATCAACTTCTTTGAGGGAGTCTCACCATAGACATGTAGCTGATCACCGTTAGGAAGAGGAAAACGAATCATTTTATCGAAGCAAACAACTTCAGCACGATTTTCGCGAAGAAAATCCATGCCTACTATGACATCGAAGCTACCTAATTGCATAGGTATAAGATTGATCGAGAAGATGTGGTTGTTGAGATCGAGAGTACAACCACGTAGGATGGAGTTAACAGTCCCGGTTCTTCCGGTGGCGACTTCAACATCGAAAGTCTTTGGGAGTTCAGCGCGTTTACATTTTAAAACCTTAATTCTAATGACACAAAACAGTTATCGGCACCAGTATCAAATACACTTGAAGCATAAATACCATTAACAAGGAACGTACCATTGAAAACATTGTTGTCGTTCTGAGCCTGGCGATGATTAAGATTGAAGGCGTGCCCACGCACAGCCTGTGGTTGCTGCTGCTGAGGCTGTGGTGGTTGTGGCTGCTGCTGCTGCTCTTGCTTCACGGCTTTGTTTGGGCAGACGTTGCTAAAGTGGTTAGGATCACCACGAATGTAGCAAGCACGTGCCTTTGGGGCTGGTGCTTGCTGCGAGAGCTGCTGTTGGTTGGCTTGAGGGGTACGAGGTGGAGCTGGTAGAGCTGTTGGTGCTGCTGGTGCTTGAGGAGCTGGCTGACGAGGACCAGTACGGTAGCTGACAGTAAAATGGCCGCAAATGTTGCAGTTGGTACAGAAACAACAATTGCCTCCAACCTCATGGTGATAAGTGCACTTCGAGCACAAAGGGTGAGGACCAGTGTACGCACGCTTTATCGGCGATGCGCTTGGTGTAGCAGACTGAAGCGGTTGAGGGTTCGGTGGTTAACAAGTGCACAGTTCTTGCTCGGGTTTCCTCTTTTACGACCTCGACGGCTTGACCTTGATTCTTGAGGCTGGTCGGAGGAGCTGCTGATTCGGTGATTGCCTGGTTTGCGACTTTGCTGTTCTTGAAGTAACCAGCCTGAACCCGTTTGTCATTGATTTCTGCGGCTAGCTGATAGGTCTCCTCAATGGTAACAGGACGCGCTGCTTGGACAAAATCAGCGACACAGTCCGGTACAGCTCGGAGGTATTTCTTGATTGCCTTTTCGGTAGTGTCCACCTGACTGGGACAGATGATACTCAGCTGCTTGAATCGGGCTGTGAGACCAGCGTTGTCGGGACCGTCTTATTTGATACCCCAAAATTCGTTCTCGAGCTTCTGAACTTCATGGGGAGGACAAAATTCCTTAATCATGATTACCTTGAGTTCATCCCAAGTGAACCCGTAAGCTTCGTCGTTTCCGCGTTTGTTACGATCCGCGGTCCACCAATCAAGAGCCCTCGATTGGAACACGCCGGTAGCATTGATGGTGCGGAGGGGTTCGGGACATCCACTCTGGCGGAATGTGACCTCGATAGAATCGAACTGGTGGAACATAGCACTCGGTCCTTCAGTGCCGGTGAAAGTAAGAGGTCCACATGCTTTGAACTGCTTAAAGCTGAAAGAGGACTTAGGCGCATCGGTCTTTGAATCCACAGACGAATTGCTGCTCACAGCCTGGATCTCGCTGACGATCTGAGGGATCACTTTGGCTATTTCCTTTGCCACAAGTGATGCGATGCGCTTGTCAGCGTTGCTGCGCTGGAGATTCCTCCTGGTGTGAGATCCCATGGAAGACATCTACATGAAGGATTTGATTGGATGAGATTCGATTATAATAGGTTTATGTTCAATAGTTTCAGTATTATTATTATTATTATTATTATTATTATTATTATTATTATTATTATTATTATTCACATAAGGCACAAAATCACTTAAACACGTATCCACGTAAGCACGTAAACACATAATCACGTAAGCATATAAGCACGTAGGCACATAAGCACGTAAGCACATTTTTTGCATGTATTCACCTTTTCATAAGTAAAGCGTATTGCGTTCGAGAGTTAGCGTATCGCGGTTGCATGTAGTAGTACAATGGGCGAGGTACTTGTAGCGTAGCGTCGGCGGGATGCGTTATTTGGATTATCTGCGGTTTTTATTAGAGTTTTAGATTGCGAGCGCTGTGCGAGTTGTGCATATATCGATGGAGCGTAAAAGCGATAAATCTAGAAATCGATAAAACGAGAAATCAAATAAGCGTAAAATCCACAAAATTTAAACATATCAATAAAACTCGATGATGCATAAAATCGGCGATTGCGGGCTTAAATCAATTTGGAGTGTCCTGGGTTTTGAGACAGCGACTACCCGAAGTGGTTCGAGAATTCTCTGAATTCGGACACACGATTTGGCCTAATAGACAAATGCTCTTGCCGTACAACGGTTAATGGAATTTATCCTTCCAGTTACGTCGTGTTCCAAGTCATCGAAATAATTCAGACTTTGGTGAGATTGAAAATCGAGGAGTGGAACTAGTTATTAAGATGTGGGTTTCACCCCTAACTTAACAACTTCATTCCTAGTTGTGGTTGTGCTCACCGATCAGATCGGGAGTTCCACTAGATAGAGGTGGAGATTTTCTTCGAGGTTTGGATATCACTCCTAACTCAACGAAGGTATCTCGTGCGGTAGAGAATGCGCGGAGTGAGTGATCTCATCGAGAGTTCTCGGTTTTCACATCTAACTTGGTTGAAGTTGATACAAGTTCGGGCGAACTTGTCTGGTTTCCTTGGAAACCATACAAGTTCGAGTGAACTTGTCTGGTTTCCTTGGAAACCATACAAGTTCGAGTGAACTTGTCTGGTTTCCTTGGAAACCATACAAGTTCGAGTGAACTTGTTTGTTTTCTTGGAAATGTTAGCAAGTTCGGCCAAAGTTGGTCACAATTATGTGACAACTTCGAGCGAACTTGATCAATTTGGAGCGAACTAGATCTTTTTGGTCACCAAAACGTGCGTTTTCGCGTCGTTTGCTGAGGAAATCGAGTGTCCATCCCTCCAACCTTAAGCCACTGAGTAAAACTTAGGCTGGAGATGTCTTTTGGGGCGAGTCTAGCCATTTTACAGAAACTCGGGCTAATCCGGGCGAACTTGATGGTTCGTACGGGTTAGTCCAGCTTGTGTAAAGTGACGATTTCGTCCTTGTGCTTCTGGATCTGAGATCTTGCTTGACAACGTCTCGTTCCACTTCATAGTGAACGAAACATACGTCATTTAGTCCGAATTATGTGTAAAAATCGATGCTTAAAAGGTTTTACATAGATCTAAGTGTAGATCTAAGTGAAAAAGAGAAGTTTTGTAGAAAAAGATAAAGATTTTTCATAAACAGAAGAGTTTTGATGAAATCGAAGGTAAAACCTTGTGAGAATTCGTTGTAAAACGTTGTTGTTACATAAAAACGGGTTGATTCTTACTTGGAAATCAAGGGTTTTCGGGTTTGGGAGCTTTCGAGCGAACTTGCAGCAAGAGGAGCACGAATGGAGGTGCTGGGTATTTATAGGAGAGGAGGAAAGGAGCTGGAAATGATCAAGTTCGGGCGAACTTGTCACAAGTTCGGGCGAACTTGTCACAAGTTCGGGTTCGAGCGAACTTGATGAATTTCATTGATTTGGAAGCCAGTTCGAGCGATCTTGGCCTATATGCTGAGTTCTGGTGGCCTGGACAAGTTCGGGCGAACTTGGTGTTAGCCAAGTTCGAGCGAGCTTAATCCATTTTCCCAGTTTTGTTTGCCGTTTGTTCGTTTATCGATTGTTCGGTGATTTATTCGTATTATATAGTTACGTTAAGCGATTTAGCGACGTGTTAAGCCTTATATTACCATTGATTTGAGAGAGAGCGAGTTACGTGAGCGTGCGGGCGTTTTAGCGATAGCAAACCATAACATAAACAAATATAACACACATAAAATATAATTCCACATAATTAACTGCGTTTTGCGGTGCGATGAGATAAGCGATGCGATGGCACAAGTGGTTATTGTTCAACAACACACTCGGCTATTAAAGTAACATAGTTACTTATGATTGCGTTGAGTTAGCGTTGCGTTTAACAGGCGAATAGATGCGATATCATCGCGACAAAATATAATTACTTTAGCATAGACTTTTCCATAATCGAATCCCGGAGTACAACGACGAATATGAATGAAATACATGGGAGTAAAATAAAACAAAATTAACAACGGAAATTGCGAGTTGTTACACTTGCCTTATTTGGACGTTCATCAGTTGGACGTCACCAACGCATTTCTTCATGGGAATTTGAGTGAAATCGTCTGTATGTATCAACCCATCGGCATTGTAACTTCCCAGATTATGTGTGTCTTCTATGGAAATCTTTATATTGTTTAAAACAGGCACCCCGAGCTTCGTATCAACATTTTACAAATTTTGTGTTAACCATTGGGTTTCAACAGAGTAAGTGTGACAACTCCCTTTTTATTTATTTTAGTGACCAGGACGTTACATACTTATTTATTTATGTTGATGATATTATTCTCACCACTTCTAATGAGAAATTACAGGTTGATATTGTGGCACGACTGGTTGCTGAATTTGACATGAAAGATCTCGGTCCCTTGAGTAATTTTTTAGGCATTCAGGTGACTCGCCAGCACGACCACATGTTTCTATCTCAACAATCCTGTACTAAGGACATGTTCTAACGTGCGGGAATGCATTCTTGCAAACTGGTTACCACTCCGGTTGATACCAAGCTCAGTGCGACGTCTAGTCTTATTTTTGAGGACCCTACACTTTACCGCAGTCTTGCAAGTGCTCTTCAGTACCTAACTTGACCCGACATCAGTTATGCTATTCAACAGGTGTGCATGCATATGCACGGACCCCGTATGGATCATTAGAATGCGTTAAAAGGCATTATGCGGTATCTCCAGGGCACTTCTTCTCTTGGTCTGACACTGGGTTCTTTCACGGACTTCTCGTTACGCGCATACACTAATGCTGATTGGGCTGAATATCCTGACACTCGTCGCTCAACTTCGGGTTACTGTGTCTATTTGGGTCCTACTCTGTTATCTTGGTCATCTAAACGTCAGGCAGTGGTCTTCCAGTCTAGTGGCAAATGTAGTTGCTGAATTATGTTGGCTTTGTAATCTTCTTCTGGAGCTACATAAACCCTTACCCAAGGCCAGCCTAGTTTATTATGATAACATTAGTGCGGTGTATCTTTCAGGTAATCCGGTTCAGCACCAACGCACTAAGCTTATTGAACTCGACATTCATTTTGTTCGTGATCGAGTGAAATGAGGTACCGTTCGTGTTCTTCATGTTCCCTCACGTTATCAGATAGCGGACATCTTCACCAAAGGTCTCCCACGGATTCTGTTCGATGATTTTCGATGCAGTCTCAGTATTCGGCATCCTCTCGCTTCGATTGCGGGGGTGTAATAGATTAGATATATTTAGAGATAAATATTGTGTCAATATTGTATTTAAATTAGAATATATATATCTCCCAAAAATATGGAGAAGTTTGGTAATATTTATAGGATTTCGATGGAATGAGAAGGCAATCAAGAATCATTCTCTATCACTTTCATCATCATCAATGTCCATAATCCCTAATTCCTAAATCATCAGATTAGTCACCATTGGTAGGTGGAGCAAGTGCAGAAGCTCCAAAGCACATGAAGTGTGAAAAAAGGAACTGTGCAATAATAATGATGATAAATATATAATTCTGACTTCTTAATTCCTTATAGCCTCATCAACACGAAGTGGGATACATATGGTGAGCATCTTGGCATCTCGGAAGCACGGAAACGCCTGGGAGGTGCCGTCTCCCATCCCGGGGACTGCTAGGGGACGGAAACGGCACAGGGACGGCCGGGAAACGTCCCCGACATGTAGGAAACGGCCAGGAAGCGTGCAGGAGAAGGGGACGGTGTATGGGGACGCGCAGGAAACGTTTCCTGCAAGTTTCCGGTCATAGTTATCGACTGAATAGCGTGAAAATAGCGGATTCCGACGACGACTTCTGGCCGGAAACCTGCAATTTCTGCCGGAAACTTGCTGGAAACTGTGAAGAAGAAGAGCGGGTGTTTTTTTGTTGCGTTTGAGCCTTTCTAGGGTTAAATAAGTTTATGGGTTTTAACATTTAACCCCTCTATCTTTCATTAGGTTACTTTTAGTCATTAAAACTTGTAAAACTTACATAAAAAGTGTAAATTAGTTTTTGTATTTTAACATTTAACCCCCCCTATTTTCACTACCTTACATTAGATTAGAAAGAAATGGGATTTTTGAGCTTTACGTCAATATATAACTATTTTGGGGTTTTGTGTTACATTATCTTTGATATATATTTATTTTTTATATGTTTTTATTCCCGTACCCGTCCCATCTCCGCTTCTTGAATTTTTTAGTTTTGCCGTTTCCCGTACCCGTCCCCGTACCCGTCCCAGTGCATCATAGCTTGGCATATGCTTCTGAAACTATTGAAGCATCTACATTGTTCACATTTTGATTTGAACCAGCGTAACACTGAAGCCAGACCGGTGGATTATTTTGATGCTTTAGTACTAGCTCTAAGCTCGTTAGCAATAACAGTAAGTAGACAAGAATTTAGAACACAATATCAATAAGTTGAAACAACTATTGATATTTAAAGATGGTAAAATGTGTGAGCAGGCAGGTTGAATAATGGGTCAAAATGAGTTCAGTTCAAACATGTAACAAAAATATTAAATTAAAATACTAAAGTAACAAATTACAAACAAGTGGCAGGTATAAGGTATACGTAGTCTCTCAAGAACATTACTGCTTACATTGACCATAAAGTTTGTCAAATCGTGCCGAAATGAAAGGTGGCGTCATTGACAAAAGGCTCGGTTTACAAAATGGCATACACATTTGCTACTTCTAAAGCGTTAAGTTCAAGTTTTAACTGTTCAGAAAAGGCTTCTGCTTCACCAATGTCCATCACATATCTGAGTTAAAATTCATGCCTAAGGTTTCATGTTACTGATATATTACAATAGCATTGTTTCATATAAAAGTAATTAGTTTAGAAACATATAAAGAAACATACGCGTCGAAAAGAGCCTCCATGGCTCCATGTCCTCTTCTTCTGATCGAGAAATAAGTTCTTTTATAACTGTAACCTTCTTGTCACTTTCTGCAAGGACATCCTTGGTGGGCCCGGGCCCAGGTCCATCTTGAGAATATATCACTTCATCAGAACTGCAAGTGTATTTTCCTATACAAGTAAAACCACTATAAGCTACATTATGTGTAACCAAAAATTATAAAGTTTCTCATATTAAAGTTCAATATTTCTTCTTTATTCTCCAATAATCTACAGTAAATAAAAATTTGTATTTTATCGGTAAACCATGCACCAAGCCCTTCTTCGCCATTGTCTCTATCTTCTGAAAGTTCACATGACCGAACCTTGAGTGCCAGATCCAGGCTTCATTGTCCAGTTTAGTTCTCAAACAAATCAGCTGTGTTGTTGTAAGAACTATTTTGCATAACCTGTTCTTGGAGCGTTGCACCTTTATAATGAGTCTGCCTTGTTCATCATGCATTCTCAAGTATTCACGACTGATGACGGGGGTAGCTCAAGCCTCAATAAAATGGTTTAAGCATATCACTGCTTGAAAGCTTAAAAGGTTAAAGGATTCGAATCCCGTGAACTCAGGTGAACAGCAAAAAGCATGTGAACAGTAAACCATCACCTCATTGATTGCTTGTCAAAGTCTCTCACAACCGTAAAAGAGAGCATGTGCACAGAGAGCACCCTTTTATCCGTAGGTCCAAAGCCTTCAACCTTCAAACGGGTAATTCCTCCACTGTAGCCTTGGATCCTTGGTCACGAGCTTCCTCTTATAGCATGTGTCTTATCTATAAAAGCCAGCTCACAACAACCATGTTCCACACACCAGATCTGCTGAGTTTACACATGCTCACCGATCTTCTCTCCTTTCTTGAGAACAAGCTCCTTGCTTGCTTCTCTTCTTCACTTCAAACAACATTGCTTCACTAACAACTTCATTCTGGCTTGAATTCCCTTCAAGCTAGAATCAAAAGCGATCAATAAACAAGTGATCCAACCCCACGTGCTACAAACGTGGGAGGACCCCACGACCTGGGTTAGGCTAATCGAAACCCTTGAAGCCTTTTAGCCTAACCATCCTGTCCACTATCCTTGGTCTTGTATTTGTTGTAGCAACAAGTTGGCGCCCACCGTGGGGCTACGCTCCTTGGTCTTGTATTTGTTGTAGCAACAACGACGTAAATTTGATTTCATATCCATCTTCGGCCATCTACCCCAAACTCAATATATCGCTATTAAGAGCCAGAATGAAATACACGTCTTGGACTACTAATTGATCACCGTTTGTGCATTCGAACAAAACTGTTCCTTTCCCTTTATCTGGACTTTCGACCGCCAAAACAAACTTGACCAGTCACATTATCATCCAACTCTGCGAAAAAATCTTTGAGCCCCGCCTATGATTGCTGGCTCCGTTGTCTAGGTTTTGTCTTTGTACGACTTAGGTTTGTCTTTTCATATATAGTTTTTGCAAGTACATTGGTGTTTTCGAACTTTGCTTCTGTATTATAAGATATGATTTTGCAGTGATCCAACAATATTATCATACACACTAATAGATCCTGTAAACGATAATACAAAATAGGTGTGAATTATTATCATGTTTCTTTACACATTACTCAGTTAATATGTTTTAGGTTCTCATAGTATGTATTACGTTGTGCGCTTTAAAGTTGTCTTTTCACCTAATCTAATCTTTGAAGGTATACTTTGAGACTTTGCTTCTATTATATATAACTGTGATTTTGTAATCAACAATCAAACACATTAATATAAATGATAAAACAAAATAAGCATGATCATTGTTATGTTATTTTATGTGATGATTTTGTAAGTTAGTTTTCTCAAATTACAATAAAAAAAGATATAGTTTGATTTAGCATTGAAAATCAAGTATTTTAGTACCAATATTTATTTGTTTCTTTATAAATTTGTTCATGCAAATGTCGACACAACTTTTTTGGTAAGTTTCTTGACAAAAACCTAATCAAATTCCTCGGATCAGTAACATATGGTAGTGAAAGAAAACTAATTATTTTTTCAGTATAACGTTGTACGCTTTAAAGTTGTCTTTTCATCTGATCTATGAAAGCATACTTAGAGACTTTGCTTCTCTTAAAATGTGATATGTAATTAACAATTAAACACATTAAAAGTATAAATGATAAAACAAAATAAGCATGAGTTATTCTTATGTTGTTTTTATGTGATGATTAGTTGATTACACATTTATCATTAGCTTTTCCTTGAATTATGTTGTGGGTTCTCATATATAAAGAGGTTATCATGCTTTATTAATTTCTCATTAGAAAAGTAGCAGGTCTTAGTATAAAAAACATATACATTTTTTATACATATTATATAGTTCATAAAAATATTTTCTTATATATATATATATATATATATATATATATATATATATATATATATATATATATATATATATATATATATATATATATTTAAAGGGTGAGGTCATGAACAAAAAAAGACCTTATAATAAAAAACTAGTTTAAAAACCTTACACTTTTTTTTTTGGTTTGTACAATAATGTATTTAACAAATGTAATAATTAAAATTCAATATAGAAGGTTCATTTAAAGCACATGCAACAAAGTAAAGAAGTACGTGGCAACTTTGTAACAAGTGACGGGAACAATTTCATTTTTTTATATACCCTATATAATATATAAAGAATAAAAGTAAATAGTTACATTAAGGTACTTAAATAAAAATGTTTCTCATAATCAAATGCATCTCTCTATCATTATTCAATAATCTGGTATAAATTATAATTTTTATTTTATTGGCGGAGAAATTCCTTACATGGAAATGACATATTTGAGTAAATTCTACACATTTATGCACTTATTCGCCGTTGCCCCTAACTATCCTTGATAAACTTAGCTCATTCCAATTCTAATAAGATAGATACAGTTTGATTTAATGCCAACAATTATGTTTTTTTGTACCTAAGTTTGTTTGTTGCCTTACATACATGATCTTGCAAGTTTCAACACACTCTTTTGTCTATTCTCCTTAAATTAAGAACAATCAATCAGCTCAATGCAACTTCTGTATTGCAAAGAAAGGAAATTAAATAATTGATAGCATTAGTCCGTGCTGTTTGGAATTCTATTTTTCATATAACTTGATACGGCTTGTGAAATTAGTGCGATACAACAGGAAAGCAAATACGGTTTATAGAATGATTTAAAGAATACGAAAAGATAAGAACAACAGAAACAGAGATAATCCAGGGCCTAGCCTCTCTCACTGCACAATCGCAGGAGCCTTAACACGCTAACAAACTCAATCCTATCTCCCTACAGATTATTGATACCTATATATATAGAAATATAAGTTGCACTTTACCCTCTCCTAAAATAGACAAATTGTCACACCCCAATCGATGGCGGAAACATCAGGGTAGTGGCACTAGACGAATCAGATTGATCAAGAGATTCCATAACGATCATTTCAATGACAATAATCAACATTTAACATCCCATACTATTAAACTCATATAATCTTCAAATAATCATTACATTTCAAAATAATCCCTTAAACATAAATCCGAATCGATCTCCCCTAGATTTATTACATGATTCTAAAACAAAAACCTAACAACTAAGCATCCAAAGCATAATCCTCAACCTGCCACATATGTTAAAATAAAACGTCAATACAATTAAGTAAAGGTGAGCGTACAGGTTTGCGTAGATAATAGATATGAAAGCGTTTACCATACACCGCATGACATACGTAAGAGATGTGAACTATGTAACTACTTAGATTCATGCAAACCAACAAACCGTGATTGATCGAGGCATGCGAACAAGCGTTCACATCCTAAAAGAGAAAATAAATGTGAAAAGTAAAATGCAAGCCTTAACAACCCCGGGCCTCCGGGTGTCGGGTCAACCTCTGGTGTACTATCATGTTAAGGGTGGCGTGCAAGCAATCAAGCAATACATACAATTCAGCAGATTTCACGTATAATCATGTAACAGCGGGTTGCGAATAAGCATTTGAGATTTGTGTGATGTGATTTGATATAGGAACATATATGACACCCAAAAGTGCGTTTAAGCGTAAAAGGGTTCAAGTATACTCACTGTGGGTGCGTTTTGAGAGATGAGACGGGATCTGTGAGGAGTTGCGGAGAGTGCCGGATCAGCCTGTAAGCGAACAGAAGTGCATCGGTCTTCCGAATTGCTGAAACGGTTAACGGTTGGAAGAACAACCGACAAGTTCGGGCGAACTTATACTTGATAGTACAAGTTCGGGCGAACTTTTACGCCTGAGCTTACTGTGGGTACAAGTTCGGGCGAATTCTCATATTTCCTGAGAAATTAGACAAGTTCTGGCGAACTTGTACCGGTTGTTGAGGGATGATACAAGTTCGGGCGAACTTGTTTAATTCTCTCAAGAAATGGACAGAGTTCGGGCGAGCTTGTGCTAGTTTTGAAGTTTGGTCAAGTTCGGGCGAACCTGATCACCAATCTGGTGACAAGTTCGAGCGAACTTGATGTAATCCGAGCGAACTTGATCGTTTTGGCATCCAAATCGTGCGTTTTTGCGTCGTTTGCTGGGGAAATCGAGTGTTCATCCCTCCAACCTTAAGCCACTGAGTAAAACTTAGGCTGGAGAGGTCTTTTGGAGCGAGTTTAGCCATTTTACAGAAACTCGGACTAATCCGGGCGAACTTGAAGGTTCGTACGGGTTAGTCCAGCTTGTGTAAAGTGATGATTTTGTCCTTGTGCTTCGGGATCTGAGATCTTTCTTGACAACGCCTCGTTCCACTTCAAAGTGAACGAAACAGACGTCATTAGTCCTAATATTGTGTGAAAATTGATGTTTAAAAAGGTTTTACTCAGATCTAAGCATAGATCTGAGTGAAACACAGAAGTTTTATGGGAAAAGATGAAGATTTTCGTAAATAGAAGAGATTTGATGAAAACGAAGGCAAAGCCTTATGAAAAATCGTTGTAAAACGTTGTTGAACGTTGTTGTTGTTGAAAACGGGTTGAATCTTACTTAGAAAACAAAGGGTTTCGGTTTGGGGAGCTCCGGGCGAACTTGCAGCAAGTTAAAATGAGAGAATGGAGCTCAATATTTATAGGTGGAGGTGAAATGAGAGGGGCAGACAACAAGTTCGGGCGAACTTGCTACAAGTTCGAGCGAACTTGTATGTTCTGGTGGGTTTCCAGACAAGTCCGGGTGGACTTGTCAGTTTTGAAGAGTTTAAGAGGCTCAGACAAGTTCGGGCAAACTTGTGTTATACAAGTTCGGCCAAACTTGACCTAGGGCCAAGTTTTGTTTGATTATTTCGCGTTAAGAGTTCGTTCGGTGATTGGGTTCGTACTAGATAGTTATATTAAGCGTTATAATAGTGTGATTTAGCGATTCGAGCGTGTGAGAGCGTTGCGATAGCGATTATATCCATAACGTAAACAAACATAACACACATAAAACATAATTCCACATAATTAACTGCGATTTGCGATGCGATGAGATAAGCGATGCGATGGCACAAGTGTTTATTAAACAATAACACACCCGGCTCGTATAGTAGCATAATTACTTGTGATTGCGATTAAATTAGCGATGCGTTTAATAAGCGATTAGATGCGATATAACTGTGAATCAACATAATTTAATTAACACAACTTTCTTATAAACGAATCTCGGGATTACAAGCGATAGATACAACGGAAATAAAAATAAAATGATAACAACGAAAATTGGAGTTGTTACACAAATGACACTTAGACTAGAAACTATAACACGATTCCTATCATTACTCGCCCCTTCAACCGATATGACGATAGACGGATTGTGAAGAGTGACTGTTGGACAGGAAAATAAAGGCACCGTACCTCCTTTCCAACCCAGACGTCTATCGCTAATTTTGAACATAGACACCACCGTTGCCTTAGGAAATTGTTTTTCTAGCAGTGGAGGTTGCTGACACAAAATTACAGTGATTAGGACATCCTCCGACCCCCCGAGTCGACCAGCCCCGAGTCAACCAGCAGATGGAGAAGACACGCGCTCAAGTGAACGTGAATTCCATTGCAACCCTGAATCAACAAAGGGAAACGCAATTGGAGGCTTTGGGAGTAGAACGACATCCCTAGAGGCTAAAATAATTTTTTCACACAATAGGCCCAACCCTGGAGAGTCCTGGCACATAGAAGTTTTTGCCCCTCACCGTGGCCCACCACTAAGCTCCACATCCCATGTACGTCATCCAACATGACTCCATTAGGGTTATGTGACATCAAATGGGCATGGCCTAGTGAGTTTTCTTCAGATTTGGAAGTTATAGCCGGCACTGGAGCTAATAATGATGGAGAATTAGGAAGAGACGGAGATCTGAACAAAGGATCTGCGGAACCGCCTGAAAAACTTGAATCCGAATGAATATTCTTCAGCAATTGGCCATGGTCGGCTGGAACTTCTTAAAATCGGTCATGGAAAAATGCGTTTTCAGCAGTCGATAAGGTCCATTTAACACTATCCACATCCATTGTGCAGCCACGATTTCCCCAAGTGTTCTTCAGATCTAGAAACGAGCGCCTCCAATTGAGCTAATAGAGATGGAGGTGGAGAAATAGAACCTGAAGAGCGATCTAGAAGAGGCGCCGGAAAACTGGAGCACGAACCCGATCTCGACGAAGCAACAACGTTCGTCTGCTTATGATGTTTCATCCAAGCGAGAATCACCTTCCGAAACGCCCTGGAATCCACGAGATCCGCTTCTAACACTTTTTAATTGGTTTTGATTTCAGCAACATGACCTTGAAGTTGTTTAATCTATTGTTCATGGGCATTCAATCGAAGAGTCTGAGCTAGGGTTTCCATGATGATAAACAGAATAAAACGGCAGGTCACAGGCAGGTCGGACCAATGATACAGTTTGTGAAATTAGTGCGATACAATAGGAAAGTAAAACGGTTTCTAGAATGATTCAAAGGATACGAAAAGATAAGAACAACAGAAACAGAGATAACCCAGGGCCTAGCCCTCTCTCACTGCACAATCGCAGGAGCCTTAACACGCTAACAAACTCAATCCTATCTCCCTACAGATTATTGATACCTATATATATAGAAATATAAGTCGTACTTGACCCCCTCCTAAAATAGACAAATGACACTTAGACTAGAAACTATAACACGATTCCCATCATAACTTTTGCAAGTACATTGGAGTCATCGCTTCTATTATATGAAATATTTTTTTCATATACTTTTGCAAGTACATTGGAGTTTTTGAACATCGCTTCTATTATATGAAATATGATGTTGTAGAGATCAACAATCAAACACTAATAGTTACTATAAATGATAAAACAAAATATGTATAGATTATTGTTGTGTTATCTTTATGCATGTAATTATACATTTTTCATTAGCTTTTTCTTAAAATGTTGTAGGTTCTCAGACTATGTTTGTTTCATAAATGTATGTTCATGGAGCTTTATACGACTGTAATGTTGTAGAGTTGATCAAGGAAATGAGGTAAGATTTTAATTTGTTCTAAGAGTTATCTTCTTATGGTATGAATCAAGAAAACATGTTCGTGGATCCACATTTTACTGTTTCTAAAAAATGTGAAACCAAGGACCATAATAAGATTGAGTATGTAGAATCTAGCTCGGAAAGGAAAGCGTCCACTGGAAAACAAGGAAGATGAAGACGCTAACCAAGATAGAAAAATATCAAGAAATATATGCAAGAGGATGATGGTGAAGAAATCCAAATCCAATTAGCATATGAGGATCTTCCCAGTGCCCCACCAGTTCTAGATGATGCCAATTTTAGGGAAATCATGCATGGATATGGATATAATAATCTAGCACTTGTTCCCTTAAATCCATAATCCCAGCTCCACCATTAGAAAACCATCAATCAGGATTTTAACTTGAACTATTTGTTCCATGGCATTGGTTGGGACCTCTCTATTAGAAGTCTCATTGGTTTGCCATGGATCGAAGTGGAAAGGTCATGAATGTGGTAGAGAGTTACCACAAAATAGGGACTTGGAAGACTCTTCCTAGTCTGATTAAGCCGTGGAAATTGAGTTCTGGAGTGTTTACGGATGGTAAGTTTTATGTAATATGAGGGATTGACAGTCATGATACAAATGCATTGACGTGTGGATAAGAGTATGATCTGGATGCCCAAAAGTGGACTTAAATTCCCAACATGTCGCCCGGTGATGGCGGGCTTGCAATGGCTCCGCCTCTGATTGCTGTGGCAAGCAATGAATTATATAACAGATTAATGTTGACCTGGCATATTCTGTTTTGTCAAGTCCTTGACCAAGTAAAATGAAGTGGAGTAGTTGAGATCATGTGAACGTGCAACATGGGACAACATGGAAGACTTGGTACATGACATCCTAGTTTTCAGATTTTAGTTTCTCTTTCTTAAGTACTATATAATAAACAGTAGGCTAGTTTGTTTCAGTACGAGTGATTTCCCTTTCAGTATTTTGTTTCATTGTAATCGTTGATTTCTTTGAGTTATAAAAATCCAGAAAATTGCCCCACCTGTGAGTTTTACTTAGCCAAATATATCTCTGATATCCAATATTATATGCTACTGATTGTGCAGCAATGGAATTGGAAGGTTGCCTGAAATAGCACACAATATGGACGATTGGGGTATCACATTTAGAGGATGTGGGATTCGTGTCGTCATCATATTTGTGGCCCTAGAGCTACCAGGGATAGATATATAGAGATAAATTCATGGGTCCCTAACGTAGGGCCACTCAGTGGACGACGGAAAAGTTGTAATAACTTTGTCTACAGTTGTGCTATATTGAGCTGTTAAGCTAAGAAGAAAACTGGTCCAAGATTGTTCTAAATGATTAAAAAATCTAAGTAATTTGTCTTAGTTTTATGAGTACTATAAATCCAGGTTCTTTATCTTGCCTTGTGATTACTTTTCTAATTTGTAGCAATAATTGTAAAGACAGATATTTACAAACCAGGTACAAGGATATGTGTCTATTTTGGTGACTTATGGTGATTTGAAGAAATATCCATCAACAATAACTGTTGCAGATTCAAAACTGTATTACTTCATCGATGGATTACCTTATGTTTTACTCACTTCCTAGATTATATCATGCAATTGGCAAATACACATTAGATCTTATAATTGAATTGTGGTATAAATGTTCATCATAGTTGTTTGGAGATCATGATCAGGTTTTGTATGGTTTGACTGACTATTCAATTAATTGGTTTATACTTGGATCTGTTGGTTCACGGAAACAAATATAAAAATTGTACGCACTGTAGTGGCATAACTATAACTTAATTATGGGGTCATCCTAAGGCTATTTTCTCTACCGGCTACAAGTAGAGCCTAGGAATCATATTTTTACTAGAAAAGATCTAAGATTTTATATAAAGAAAGCCAACGAATTCCCGTGCTTGTGGGTCAAAGAACCCTCTTGGCCCCTGGTTCCGTCCATGCGCATTCATAGTCTTCACCAGCTTAGAAATGCTTTATTATTATTATTATTAATTTTTTTGTCATTTTTGGTATACAAATGGGTATATATTGTGTGGATACATAAGTCCAAACCTGTATAACAAGCGAAGAAAAACTCCTTGCATATAATTGTTTAGAAGGATGTTCACAAGTCACAATATCGACAATATTGTAAGTAACTCGTTTTATATTGCAATCCCAAAATTATTTATTCCTCTCATTCGAATTAGAGATGGGCATAATCGGGTTTTATTATTACCCGGAACCGGTTCCAACCCGGACCCGGTTCTGCTTGGATGTCATTGAAACCGGGTATGGTGTGGAACCGGTTCCAGTTCCTACCCGGGTTCACACCCAAGAATATGGAACCGTGTAGAACCGGGTACGGGTATTATGGAACTGGGTATGGTGTGGAACTGGGTATGGTGCAGAAGTATTGGGAACCGGTTCCTGACAGTCAAACCTGCCATTTTACTGTTCAGAACCGGTCCCTGATAAATGTTACCGTTGGAAACCGGTTCCTGATTAAAAATTGATTTTTTATATAAACCCCTTCCTACTTACCATTTCTAAACTTAACACTCACCGTCATCAACTTACAAAATCAATCAACTTCTAAGTTCTTGCAAATACCTATGGCATGCAACGATGAAGTTGTTACGGTCTTAGAGACGAAAAGAAACCCTGCTATATGGAAGAATTTGATCTCTGTTTAATGTCCGACAGCCACGAGATGGCTAGATGCAACGATTGTGGAAAATTTATGAAGGCCGCCGCCAACTCAACCCTTAAGAAACACACTGAGCGGCATTGCCCATTGACGAAGGCAAAGAAAAATGAGACGGGAGAAGGTTCCGGCACCGGTTCTTCAAATGTTTGATGTAACCCGTTTGTTTTGGTGTTTTTAATAAAGTTTGTGTAATGTTTCTTTCTATTGTGTTTGTTATGTTTGATCTTTATTATTAGTTATATTGATAAAATAAAAATAGTAACAATAATCGGTTAAAATTAAAAAAAATTAATCGGTTACAATATATAAAAAAATTAACCGGTTACAAAAAAAAATAAAAAATACTCAGAACCGGTTCCAGTAATATTTTATTTCTTTGATCTTTTACTAGCGGCAGGTGCAACACTTTCCGATGAGTTTCACTTAGATGCGGGTACCTCGGTACAATCGTCGTCCGAATCGTTAGTCTCCACTTCTTCGTCCTCCTCTTCGTCAACAATTTTATGCTCTAACTCAACTTCATCTTCTAGACTAGTTTTATTTTGAACACGATCAACGGCATCCAAATGGTCCTTTAAGCATACTGCCATCTCTAGCGATTCCGGAGTTAGTCTTGTTTTTCTAATTGACAAAACCCTGCCACTAAGAGAAAACACACTTTCCGAAGCTACCGTGAAAGCTTGGACCGTTAGTATATCACGAGCCATGGTGGCTAGAATCGGGTATTCGGATTCTTTCGATTTCCACCATGCCAAAACATCAAATTTCCTATACTCCTCGGTGGTCATAGTAAGCGAATACTGATTTTTTATATCTCCCAAGTTCACTTGTTGGTTCACTATCCCTTTGTTGTCTAGCCGTCTCGTCTCTAACGACATTCAACATGGTTATAAGTGGATCCCCGCTTGTTTCATCGTTAGAGGCCGTGGACCGAGACTAAAACAAATTTGTATGATTTTTTTCACCATATTTTTAAAATAATGATCATAAAGTTTGGCCATACACTCATTGAATATTTTTTTTGTTTTTGCTTTTAAAGTTGGATCCTCCTCATGCATATCCAACCTGTCATAAATTTCATCAATTAAAGCTTCAACACCCGGTACGTTCAAAGTTGGATTAAAGCGGCGACACATAGAAAAACGGGTGGTAATTCTAAAAACTATTTTTTAAATTTTTGAATCATTGGTCTCGTCATATTCCTTAACATGTCACTAGAATTTTCAAACTTTTTAAAATTAGTTGTTATCAAATACAATTGGTCCACAACTTTAGAACTAGTAGGATAATAAACACCAGAAATCAAAGTCGTTGTAGTTCTAAAAACTTATAAAAAAGTACTAAGGTTATGAATATTTTCCCAAGCCGTGTCAGGAAAGGGGACGACTAGGTACTCATCACTTAAAGTTGTATGAAAAGATTTAAAGTGCCCATTTGCTTTATAGCCATTTCAAACATATGACAAGTTGAATTCCAACGAGTCGGTATATCCCAATTCGGTCCAATAATTTTTTGGTTGACATCTTTACAAAGTTTTTTATATTCTTTATATCTTTCTTTTCCACTTTTGAAAACATCTTGGAGCATAGCTCTAAATGCTATAATAAAATCCGATACAAATTGATCTTTTAAACCGGTTTGCACTACTAAGTTAATAATATGTGCAACACATCGTGTGTGGAAAAAAACACCATCAACTATTGGTTTGTACTTCAACTTTAATTTTTTAATCGCCGTTGTGTTGTTTGAAGCGTTATCAAAGGATATTGAAAAAAATTTATCTTCTAAACCATATTTAATTATTGTGCCATTTATAATTTTATAAATATTTTCTCTCGTATGAGGAGAAGGAAACTCGTCAAACGCAATCGTACGCTTCATCATTTGCCATGTATCGGGATCAACCCAATGAGCGGTGACACATATGTACGATTCCGGTAAACCATGTGGAGTCGACCACACATCACTAGTTAGGTTTACACTAGTTTTTAAATTCCTAAAAAAACAATTAAATCTTTTTTTGCATTTTCCCATAAACTTAAACAATGACTTTTTAAAGTGCGACGACTTACATGTTTACAGCGAGGTTGTAGCGTCTCCCGAATAAGATTAGTAAGATTGGGGTCGTCGAAGTGTCCAAACGGCAACGCTTTTTGTATCACCAACTTCGCCATCCGATCGCGAGCTAATATTTGCTCATAACGAAAAATGGTACCATCTTTGGATAGTGGAACTTGACCGGATGTCATCCTTTAAAGCTTTGCAATACTTATTAATATGCTTCGTTAACGTTGAGTTTGATTCCTTGACTAATAACGATCCACAATGTTTACATTGAGCTTTTTGCGAGCCGTCACTCATCTCGACCAACTCCCAATTGCTCCAAACTTCCTTATTGCGATTATGAGACAATGTTCCAACCACATATGGAACCGATTGATCTTGAGGAACATTGTTAACGGATTGAGAATTTGCGTTTTTGGAACTCTTTGAGGCCATTTGTTGATTAGTATGTGAAAAAGACAAGAAAGAAATGTAACAAGAAGAATAGATATGAGAAATTGTGTGCTAAACAATAGATTTCTAAACAATATATATAGAATCGGTACCAACGGTCAGAAACCGGTTCCAACGGTAACATTGAACGGCTATAACCGGTTCCAACGGTAACATTATAACGGCTATAATCGGTTCCTTCTTGGACTGCATTTCCGGGTACTGGTGGAACCGGGTACTAGTGAAACCGGGTACGGGTAGGAACCGGGTACGACCCGATTCAAATGGTAAAATTGTGGAACCGGGGTGGAACCAACGGGTATTTTGAACCCGGAACCGGTTCTACTTAATGTCGGGTAGGAACTGAAACCGGGTCCAGTGTAGTTCTACCGGTTCGGGTTCGGAACCGGTTTTTTATGCCCATCTCTAATTCGAATAAACATGTACGCCAAATTTAATTCAGTGTATATATTCCTAACTCTTTAATTTAATTTATAGATGGAAACTAATCATATTAGATAGATAATATACTGGTTTTGGTTTGTATTTGTAAGTCTAAGATAGTTATAAAACATTTTACATATTCACAAATTAATAGTCAAATATGTCAAGCTACAAATTAATTATTATGCATCCAACATTCATAGAACAATTGTTGTTTCCTAGAAAGACTAAAAAAACTAGGAAAAAGCATAAATATACATATGAAATACGTGTTCGTAAGGGAAATAACATAAACTGTATGGAACACATATATTTGATATAACAAGACAATAGAGATGATCATTACTATATTTTCAATACAAGAAAATAAAATACCATTGAAAAACTTGTATATATGAGATCTTTTTCCTGAGGGTTGGTTTAAGTTCAACCTTTCTTTATTCTTATAGTTCTCAAATTTAAGTTCAACCTTTCTTTATTCTCAAATTGCGAAGCTTGGCGGAGAATCTACTCATATACATCTACATACATAAGTGGGGCATAGATTGAGGAAAGTTCTATAAGGCTGGTTAGATCTTTTTTAAGCCATCCAATTTGGTAAGTTACATCTTTCAAATTCCAATAAAAAATTTAGTATTGAAAACTATGTGTTTTAGTAGCCTTTATTGTTTGTTGCTTTACAAAGTTATTAAGTAAATGTCGACTCAGCGTTTTAGTCAATTTCCGTAAAATAAGCTAGTTTTGATAAACAATCAAATTCTATATCATTTCCATGGAATGAATTACTTTTGGTAGTGTGAATAAACTAGCTAGTTTACCTTATTATGTTGTACGCTTGTCTTTTCTTATAACGCTTGGAAGGACATTTTTCAGACTTTTAGCTTCTATTATAGATCAACAATCAAGCACATTAATAGTTCCAGTAAATTGTAAAAAGAAAAATTTGCTTCGGTTATGTCCTTACCCTTACCTATAAAGATGTTGTTATGCTTTATATATTCAACTAGTTCTTAATTGCGGATTTAGAAAAAATAGAACTCTTGGTTCAAAGAATATAAAACTTATTTATAATAATAGAAATATTTTCTTATGCCTATATTTTTTTTCTTTATACAAAGTATGAGGTATTGAACAGAAAAAAGAAAACTAATAACAAAAACCTAATTTGAAAAAACTTGTGTCGTTTTTTTTTAGTTTGGGGAAAACATATACATTAATGCATATGCGAAATATAATATTCAAAAAGCACATATAGAAGTTAAAATGAAATACATGTGACAAAGCAGAGGAGTGACAACTTTACATAAATACAAATGATGGTCAACACTTTCCTCATTTTCTCTCCGTATCCTATATCATTAATAAAGGAAAGAAGAGTAGTTATATTAAAGTATTTTTAGAAAAAAATTCTTATATTCAAATTAAACCCTCACTGTTATATAATAATCTAGCATCAACTAAATTTGTATTTGTTGTGGGAATTTCATAACGGAAATGGTGGATTTTGAGTTAATTCTATGTAGTGAGGCGTTCTTATTTACTCTATTTTATCTTCACTTTATCAACTTAGCTCATATTATTTCCAATTAATTACAAGCCTTGCAACACTTTTTTTTTGCATGCTCGTTAAATTAGTTACAAGCCTTGCAACACAGAAAAAGAATTTCTTAATTTTTAATATCATTTTGTAAGGATTCGTTTACCATTTAACTTTTGCAAGTGTAGGTCCACTAGAGGAGGATCTAGAATACCTTATCCTTGTTACCGAACACACCCGCAAGTGCCAAATCCAACCGGGTATGCAAACCGAGCTAGAAAACACAAACACAAAACACAGATTCAAACGTTAAAGCTCAATGTGTATTATTTCCGATCAGTTTGTTACAAGATTTATACAAGAAAAACTCTCTAACTCACTGAAATGCTCTCTCTGTGTTCTCTATTAAAACTGTGAACTAGTGTTTGTATATATAGCCCCATATCTCAGTACATCCACGAAGAATATATAAAACCCACGAACAATGTCCATGTCCACGAAGAACCTATTCTTCATGGACTACAAGGACGAACAACCTGACTCACGAAGCATGTTCTTCGTCCATGTGATTCTTCGGCAGGCAACCTATATAGACGAACCATCAAACCCACGAAGAAGGTTCTTCGTGATGACCTCGCTGGAATGAATTCTTCGTCGATAGATCCATGCATGGGATTCTTCGTGGTAAGACATGCAGCAGAAAAACACTCGCAGACATGCAGATCAAAACACAGCAGCAAACAGTTTGCATGCACAAACTGTTTTCCATCGGAAACATCATACCGTGTCAAGATAGGAGGACATCTCGACCTCAGTCTTCACTTCGAAACGAGTCGAACCGGAACGAGCTGTATCCACAATAAGATGCATCAACAAACTCCCCCTTGGATGATGCTCGTGATGGTTCGTTCTTCACATGTTGTCGAATCTCTAGATGTCTTCACATGTAACTGTCAGAAGGTGTATCAAAAAGCTACCCCTTGAACGTTGCTCGTGAGACGTTGATCTTCAACTGTTAGATCCTTGTGGTGTTGATGAGTGGGCAACGGAAAGTCGATCATCTTGCTCCTTTGATTGCATCCATGTTGTGTCTTCATTCCAAGCTTGTCATCTAACACGTTATCTTCGCCTTCAGCGAATGTCGCATCTGCACATACAACAGAGCTAAAAGCGTAATGAGAACAACCACTTGGAACATAATCAAAATAAACAAATGACACACATGTGACCAACTCTTAATCAACTACCGACGACAACAGTTTGAAAGTCGTAAAAGTTTGATCAGTTTAGATTTAACTTTCAATACTTACTGATTTCGACCTGGGTTTATGAAGATGCAATTGTTTTAGGTTTCGATCAGGCTTCTGGTGGAAAAAGGCTCGAGATTCAACATCGGGCAATCAAAAATAAATTAGAAATAAAATCTTTTTGGATTTTTTAAGTTTACATTAAAACACACATAAATCTTTTTGGAAGTTTTGCATATTTCAAATGTAGAGACGGAAAGCAGTAAATAAATATATACTGAAAAGTAGAAACGGAGAAATGTAAATAAGTATTTACAGACATTCTTTTTGCGAGTTTCGATGGTAAGAGAATATATCAGTGTACGGTCATGCCAAAACACTCTTATTGTTCAATTAGTTAATATTAGAAAAGCATCCTATAACGATTATCGGTATTGTTGTCCACTTAAGCTTAACTTATCAGATGTACTCGCGTTTAGGGGATACATTAAGGTATGATTTATACTTACCGACCGGTGTTCATCCACACACGACACATTTCCGTATCAAGGTATGCACGAGAGTTCATCTTACTGGTGAGTATACCATTTATCATATGTTTTCAACGTATATGATGTGAGATACTCACTTATTTTGGATGAATACGAGCCCTATGTGATAAAATCACTAATTGATGAGGAACTTGATATTCGATGCATGCAGGGCACAAGAGCAAGTCCGTGAACAGGTTAGTACCATCGTACCGACAAAGAGACGAACTTGACTCTCGGATGATAGATGTGGTTTAAAATCACTTATTGATTAGGACATGTGATTGTTTATCACTTATTGAGGTCGTATGCATCATGTATTATATACATGTTTGTATGATATATACACGTTCGTATGGTATCATGGAAGTTCTAGACTTGTGTCCCCATAGTTTTTGGTAAAAGAATCAACCATGATACCCAGATGATAAACAACATAAAGACCACGTATCTCTGAACCTCGGCAATCTATCAAACGAAATTTCGGTACCAAGACCATATGCCAATGAGTAGTTCCCACACGGTCTTCAGTCGATTTAGGTTTATATCACCCTACACACTTTAAAATGATTGTGAGCCTACCGATACCTCTTATATAGAGCTGCTTATTGTTTTTCACTTTAAGTTCAAAGATGTTTTGACAGACAACCGATGTACTATCATTTTCTCTTTTGCTCACCAGGAAACTCATTTTTTCTTTTTCTATTGTTTTTGTGTTTTTGAAAACTTTTGATGTTTTTGTATTTTTGAATTTTTTTTAGTGTTTTTGTATTTTCCGTTTTTTACTCCCCCTAAAATACAAAAAGTACGAGAAATTAAGAAACACAAATAAATATTTACAAAAATGATTTTCCGATGTTGGATTTACTCTGGCTTGACCTTAATGCTGTTTACCATAAGTAAAAAATCAAAACGTGATTTGTCAAATGCTTTGGTAAAAAGGTCGGCACGTTGGTCATCGGTGTGGACCTTTACAACAACGATAAGTCTTTTGTCAAAACAATCACGTATAAAGTGATATTTAATTTCGATGTGTTTGGTCTTTGAATGCTGCACATGATTTCTAGTGATCTGTAAGGCAGCAGAATTATCAACGAAAATAGGAGTAGATAAGAATTCATCGGGAAAGACCTTAGGAAATTCACAAACAACAGGAACGTCTTTAAAAGTCTTCTTTTCTTTCTCCAGGTTCACGATATGGGCTAGAAAAGCAATACATTGCTTTCGCAAACATTTGTGTGCTTGAGTACACGACAAAAGCGTCAACTTCTTTGAGGGAGTTTCACCATAGACATGGAGTTGATCACTGTGCGAGAGAGGGAAGCGAATCATTTTATCGAAGCAAACAACTTCAGCATGATTTTCACGAAGAAAATCCATGCCTACTATGATATCGAAACTACCTAATTGCATAGGTATGAGATTGATCGAGAAGACGTGGTTGTTGAGATCGAGAGTACAACCACGTAGGACGGATTTCACAGTAACGGTTTTTCAGGTGGCGACTTCCACATTGAAAGTCTTTGGGAGTTTAGCGCGCTTACATTTTAAAACCTTTTCGAATTCTAACGATACAAAACAATTATCGGCACCAGTATCAAATAAACATGAAGCATAAATACCATTTACAAGGAATGTAAGGTTGACACCATTGTTGTCATTCTGTGCCTGGCGATGGTTGAGGTTAAAGGCTCGTCCACGTGCAGCCTGTTGTTGCTGCTGCTGAGGCTGTGGTGGTTGTGGCTGTTGTTGCTGCTGCTCCTGCTTCACAGGTTTGTTTGGGCAGACATTACTGAAATGATTTGGATCACCGCACCTGTAACAGTCACATGCCCTTGGAGCTTGCTGCTGATTGGCCTGAGGAGGAGCTGGTAAAGCTGGTGCTGGAGGAGCTGACTGACGAGGGCTTGAATGGCAACTGACAGTAAAGTGGCCGTAAATGTTGCAGTTGGTACAGAAACGGAAATTGACTCCAACCGCATGATGATAGGTGCATTTTGAGCACAAAGGATGCGGGCCAGTATACGCACGCTTTGTCGGAGGTGCGTTTGGTGCTGCAGACTGAAGCGGCTTAGGGTTTTACGGAGCGGTAAGGGTAAAGTTCTTGCTCCGGTTTTCCATTTTACGACCTCGGCGGCTTGACTTTGACTCTCGTGACTAATCGATAGGAGCTGTTGGTTCGGTGATGGCCTGGTTCGCGACCTTGCTGTTCTTGAAATAACCAGACTGAACCTGTTTGTCAATGATCTCTGTGGCTAACTGGTAGGTCTCCTCGATAGTAGCAGTGCGTGCTGCTTAAACAAAGTCAGCGACGCAGTCAGGCAGAACATTGATGTACTTCTTGATTGCTCTCTCGGTCGTGTCCACTTGACCGGGACAGATAATGCTCAACTGTTTGAATCGGGCCGTTAAACCAGCATTGTCCGGACCGTCTTGCTGAATTCCCCAAAACTCATTCTCCAACTTCTGGATTTCATAGGGGGACAGAATTCCTTGATCATGATTGCTTTAAGTTCCTCCCCGGTGAGTTCATAGGCTGCATCGTTGCCCCTCCTGTTACGCTCCGCGGTCCACCAATCGAGAGCCCTGGACTGGAAAACGCCGGTAGCATTAATAGTGCGAAGGGGTTCGGGACACCCACTCTGGCGAAATGTGACCTCAATAGCATCAAACCAGTGGAACATGGCATTTGGTCCTTCAGTGCCGGAAAAAGTAAGGGGTCCACAAGCTTTGAACTGCTTAAAGGAGTCTTGGGCGCGTCGGCTTTCGAGTCCACAGAGGAGTTGCTACTGGCAGCTTAGATCTCGCTGACGATTTGAGGGATCACCTTAGCCATTTCCTTGGCCACTAGTGATGCAATGCGCTTGTCAGCTTGGCTGTGCTGATGGTTCCTTCTGGTGTGCGATCCCATAGAAGACATCTACATTGAAGGATTTGATTGGATGATATTCGATTATAATAGGTTTATGTTTAAAGTATTTATAATTATTATTCATACAAGGCACAAAATCACATAAACACGTAGGCAAGTAAACATGTAGGCAGACAAACACGTAGGCACATAAGCACATAGCACATAAGTACGTAAGCACATAATTCACGTAAGCATATACTTTGCACGTATTCACCTTCTTATAAGTAAAGCATAGCGCGTTCGAGATGCGAATTGTATAAGCGAGGTATAAGCAATATATAAGCGAGTAATACCGCGTATGAGAACATACGCATAAGAGAGATGAGCGTCTTAGTTTGGTTGGTGTAATAATTCGCATTTTAGATCATGAGAGCTGTGCGAGTTGTGCATATATTGATGGAGCGTAAAAGCGATAAATCGAGATATCGATTAAGCGAGAAATCGAATAAGCGAAAATTCGCAAAATTTATGCGTAAAATCGACGATAATAGGCTTAAATCAATTGGGAGCATCCTGGGTTTTGAGACGTTGACTACCCAAAGTGATTCGAAAATTCTCTGAGTTCGAACACACGATTTGGCCTAATAGAAAAATGCTCTCGTCGTACAACGGTTAACGACATTTATCCTTCCAGTTACGTCGTGTTCCGAGTCATCGAAATAATCGAGACTTTGGTGAGATTGAAAATCGAAGAGCGGAATTTTTTATTAAGATGCGGGTTTCACCCCAAACTTAACAACATCATTCCTAGTTGTGGGTATACTCACCGATCAAATCGGGAGTTCCCTATATAGAAATGGAGATTTTCGTCGAGGTTTGGATATCACTCCTAACTCAACAAAGGTATCTCGGGTGAGAGAATATGCGCGGAGTGAATGATTTTATCAAGAGATGTGAACTATGTAAGAGATGTGAACTATGTAACTACAGGTTTGCGTACATAATAGATATAAAAGCGTTTAGCATACACCGCATGACATACGTAAGAGATGTGAACTATGTAACTACTCAGATTCATGCAAACCAACAAACCGCGATTGCTCGAGACATGCGAACAAGCGTTCACATCCTAAAAGAAAAAATAAATGTGAAAAGTAAAATGCGAGCCTTAACAACCCCGAGCCTCCGGGTGGCGGGTCAACCTCTAGGATACTATCATGTTAAGGGTGGGGTGCAAGCAATCAAGCAATACATACAATTCAGCAGATTTCACGTATAATCATGTAATAGCGGGTTTCGAATAAGCTTTTGAGATTTGTGTGATGTGATTTGATATAGGAACATATGTGACACCCAAAAGTGCGTTTATGTCACACCCCGACCCGCAGCGGAAATAAGAGTCGGGGCATAATTGGGTTATCACCAAAGCACATGACATTTACTATTATGTTTCATAATTAAATGAAGTCAAAGTTACATTTCTCAAACATCCAAACATGTTCATTCATTACAAAGGAAAATAACCAAACATAATAATCCAAATACTAAAACGTTTTATTTCTTCTAATCCAGGTCCTATGTGTTCCTAGCTGCTGCTGGTTCACCTGTATCATGTGTAAAATAGGAGGTTTTTGGGTCAACATAAGTTGGCGAGTGAACCTTATAGATAAACATTTGATAATGATTTTCTGGTTAGTTTATCAATAAAATATTGTGCATAATCATAAAAGAGCACATGTATGAAATCAAACATTTGCAAACATCAATTACAATTATAAAATACATTAACAATCGATAGCATACATGAACATACCAACATCATATAATAATTATCATAAATAAACTGTGCGATCAAGGCTCAATCAAACGGAGCCGATCGTATTGCATGAACTGGAAATGTAAATTGAACTGTGCGCTCAAGGCTCAATCAAACGGAGCCGAACGTATTGCATGAACTGGAAATGTAAATTGAACTGTGCACTCAAGGCTCAATCAAACGGAGCCGAGCGTATTGCATGTATTGAAATGTAAAATGAAATGACCGATCAAGGCTCAATCAAACGGAGCCGATCGTGCGGGCACGCCCTGATCAACCGCATACTGAAATGGGGATCAAACTCAACCTCGATGGATGGGGAGCTACGGCCTCGGCAATTGCATGTATTGAAATAATAATTTGCAAACAATAATAACTACTTAACAGCAACAAACTAATACACATGTCATGATATGATATATGCACAATAACTTGGTTATAATATATAAATGAACAAGACACATGATACACCCCAAAAACGTGATTAAAACAGGGAATTTGAAGGGTTCACTCACATTGGGTGCGTTGAATTTGAGATGGTGAGATGCGCACGATTTAGACGAAGCGAGTCAACGAGGAATCACTAACCTAAATAATAATGGAAAAATATATTTAAATGAATGGATTTTATTAAAGATTTTAATGGGATTTTTAGATATATTTTTGTGAGTTTATGGCTATTTTCTATCTTTAAAAATGTTATTTTTAAGTATTTTTAATTGATTTTTGAATTAAAATAAACAAATAAATATTTAAAAAAAAATATTATTTTTTTTACTGTTTGACCGTTGACCGTTGACCGTTGACCGGTTCGGTCAGCGGTAAATACTTGCGCCAAGCGGGATTCGAACCGGTGACCTTCCGTTCACGGGCACGTAGCTCTACCAACTGAGCTATGTGACTAACCCGTTAGAAATCCAGTTTTAATTATATTTATACACTTATTCGAATTTACCGAAAATTCCTTTATTTTGCAAAACGTTTTAATCTCATTGAACCGGTGCTTGTGACGGGACTCGATCGCCCGACGTGTAGTTTATTTTGCACACAGTCCACCGCTGGACTGTGTGTCTAACCCGGTTATATTCTTGATTTATATTATACTTATCAACTACACGCTCTAACCCGGTTAGTTCATGAATAAAAAGGAATGTTATTACGCAGAGTGTGTGTGTAGTAAGGATCGAACTCGGGACTTGTATATAAACTTTGCACACAGTCCACCGCTGGACTGTGTGTCTAACCCGTTAATTATCCGAATTTTATTTACTCTTATCCCGTTTTTAAGTTCGTCTTCTTCACTACAATTACTGGTTTTTTTACTCAGACAACTGGTTCATGATCTAACTACTTAAATAACATGACTACTAGCTTGAATGTACAAACCAAACAGTTTGGGAAAAGGAAATACCGGACATGTCGTCTTCTTCAGGAAGTCCGGCGAGAACAGGCAACTCTGTTTTTGAACCTTCGGCTGAGAGGGTCTAACAACAGAATTAAAGAATTAGATTTGAAATTGAACCAGAGTACATGGATTATTAGCACGATTGAATGTGTTTACCGTTAACTAGCGAGTTTCCGGCAAAATCCAGAATTTCTCCGGCGAACCCAGAAAATCCAGCAAAGTCTTCTGTGACTGATTTTGAGTGACGGATTAATGTTAGTAGAGTCCTAACAATAGATTGAAACCGCAAAAGAGGAAAATCTTACCGGTTTGTGTTGAACACGGTTTTCCGGCGAGATTTGCAGAGAATTCCGGCGAACAGTTTTTTTTGTGCTCAAAAGACTTGAAAACGCGACGAAAAGGAATTGAAGTGTATTTGAGACGGTTCTGAATCGCATAAATGATTGGAACCTGAATTATTTGGAGTCTGAATGCCTTTCGGTTTCAAAACCCGAAACTTGAAGTTCATTCAATTTGAACTTAATTAGAAACCGATATTCATCGGTTATAAGTTAGCCAAACGAACTAAAACTGATTTGGCGATTCGGTTTACCGATTTCCGTTATTCAGATATCATTAACCGTTAATTCGTGTTTGCGTATAAAACTCAATTGTTTTCCTAAGGTTAACAGAAAACAATTAGTGGCGGAGTGGTTAAAGGATCGGTTGATAAGTTGTTAGAGGCAGTTGACCCGGGTTCGAGTCCGGTCAGCTACAAATGTTTTTTATTTATTTTATTTTAACTTTTTATCAAATATAATTTTTATAGTTTAGTTTATATATTAATTATGTAACGTTTAAACTCAAAATACTCATAAATACTTAATGTAATTTCATAACTTGGTATTTGATTACAAAACGGAGCGGGTTTTGGAGACCCGATTTATACAAATGTTACAGTATCCCCTACTTTTAGGAATTTCGTCCCGAAATTTAAACAGTTGAAGTAGTAGGGAAAAGATGAGGGTATTTTTCACGCATTGAGTCTTCACGTTCCCAAGTAAACTCAGGTCCCCGTTTCGACTCCCAGCGTACTCTAACAATAGGAATGCGACTTCGACGTAGACGCTTTTCTCCATAGTCCATAATCTCCACTGGTCTTTCAATAAAATGCATGGATTCATCGATCTGAATATCTTCTAGTGGAATATGAAGATTCTCATCAGCGAGGCACTTCTTCAAGTTCGACACGTGGAATGTGGGATGAATCCTATCGAGTTCTTCTGGTAGGTCAAGCTTGTATGCTACAGGACCTACTCTTTCGAGTATTTTGAAAGGTCCTACGTAACGTGGTGCTAGCTTTCCCTTTTGACCAAAACGAACTACTCCCTTCCACGGTGATACTTTTAAAAGCACATGATCACCAACGCTAAACTCCAAGGGCTTCCGTCGTTTATCTGCGTAACTCTTTTGACGACTTTGAGCCGCTAGAAGATTGTTTCGGATTTGATGAATCTTATCTGTGGTTTCTTGGATCAATTCTGGACCAGTAATTTGTGCTTCCCCAATTTCGTGCCAACAAACAGGAGATCGACACTTTCGACCATATAAAGCTTCAAAAGGTGCCATGCCGATGCTAGAATGATAACTGTTGTTGTACGAAAATTCGACTAACGGTAGGTGGGCGTCCCAATTTCCCTTGAAGTCTATGACACATGCTCTAAGCATGTCCTCAAGGGTTTGAATGGTGCGCTCAGACTGTCCATCAGTTTGAGGATGATAGGCGGTACTGAGATCTAGTCGAGTGCCCATAGCGGATTGCATTGCTTGCCATGTTCGTGAGGTGAAACGGCCATCACGATCAGAAATAATACTTAATGGAACTCCATGTCGGCTGACGATTTCGTTGATATAAATACGAGCAAGCTTTTCGTTCTTGAAATCTTCTCGAATAGGAATAAAGTGAGCTGATTTTGTAAGTCGGTCTATAATCACCCATATAGTGTCATACCCACTAGAAGTGCGAGGTAACCCGGTAATGAAATCCATGGTTATATTTTCCCACTTCCAAACAGGTATTTCTGGTTGGACTAGAAGTCCTGAGGGTCTTTGGTGTTCAGCCTTTACTTTAGAACAAGTGAGACACTTGGAAACAAAAACGGCAATATCTTTCTTCATTCCAGGCCACCAATAGGTGTACCGTAGGTCTTGATACATCTTATCGGCTCCTGGGTGTATAGAATATCGCGACTTATGGGCTTCATGCATGAGTGTTTCACGAAGATTGATGTGGTTAGGAATCCATATACGATCTAGGTAATACAAAATACCATCAGATTTAGTCTCAAGCTTTAGCTCGGCTCCACAGGACATCTCTTTTTGTACATCTTCCTCTGTTATAGAAACGTGTTGAGCTTCTCGAATTTGATCCTTAATATTGGTTATAATTTGTGAACATAGAAGATGAATGGAGTTCACATAACCCTTTCGACTAAGTGCATCAGCCACCACATTTGCTTTACCAGGGTGATATCTGATTTCACAGTCGTAATCATTTAGGAGTTCGACCCATCTTCGTTGCCTCATATTTAACTCTTTCTGATTGAAGATATGTTGAAGACTCTTGTGGTCAGTGTATATTTCACACTTCGTACCATAGAGATAATGTCTCCATATCTTAAGAGCGAATACAACGGCTCCAAGTTCAAGGTCATGAGTGGTGTAGTTCTTTTCGTGTGTCTTGAGTTGCCTTGAGGCATAAGCTATGACTTTTCCTCTTTGCATGAGAACGCAACCTAATCCTTGCCCTGACGCGTCGCAATAGACCACAAAATCATCACAACCTTCAGGAAGAGTGAGGATTGGTGCATCACAAAGTTTTTGCTTGAGAGCTTGAAAAGCTTCTTCTTGCTTGGGCCCCCATACAAATGGTTTCCCTTTATGGGTTAAAGCCGTGAGTGGCACCGCAATGCGAGAGAAGTTTGAAATGAACCGACGATAATAGCCAGCAAGTCCAAGGAAAGACCTTACTTCAGTTGGCGTACGTGGAGCTTGCCATTCTTGAACTGCTTTGATCTTTGATGGGTCCACATGTATTCCTTTGTCATTGACTACATGCCTGAGAAATTGCACCTCTTTTAACCAGAATTCACATTTAGAAAACTTGGCATAAAGCTTTTCCTTTTCTAGAAGTGCAAGAACAAGTCGCAGATGACGCTCATGATCAGCTTTAGATTTTGAATAGATAAGAATATCGTCAATGAACACAATAACAAATCGATCAAGGTAAGGTTTGCAGACTCTATTCATTAGGTCCATGAAAACAGCTGGTGCGTTGGTTAATCCAAACGGCATAACCATGAATTCATAGTGACCATATCGAGTTCGAAAAGCAGTTTTAGGGACGTCTTCTTCATGCACTCTAAGCTGATGATAGCCAGATCGAAGGTCGATTTTCGAAAAGCAACCGGCACCTTGTAGTTGGTCAAGAAGGTCATCTATGCGAGGTAAAGGATATCGATTTTTGATAGTTAACTTGTTGAGCTCTCTGTAGTCGATGCACATGCGAAATGTTCCATCCTTCTTCTTTACAAAAAGTACAGGTGCACCCCAAGGCGATGAGCTGGGGCATATAAATCCCTTGTCAGTCAACTCTTGCAATTGACTGGCTAGCTCTTGCATTTCAGAGGGGGCTAACCTATATGGAGATTTTGCCACTGGTGTAGCACCAGGTATAAGATTGATACGGAATTCGACATCTCTGATTGGAGGAAGTCCTGAAATGTCGTCAGGAAAAACTTGTGGAAAATCTTTTACAACAGGGATATCTTCAAGTTTCTTTTCTGAGGTCCCCTTCTTGATGATATGGGCTAAAAACGCGACATAATTCTTGCGAAGGTATTTTTGTGCTTGAAGACAAGACATTAAGTTGAGCCCTTTCGCCGAGGTTTCTCCAATAATTCGAAGAGTCTGACCGTTTGAAAGAGGAATACGAATAAATTTCTCACGACATACAACTTCCGCATGATGATGACTGAGCCAATCCATTCCGATTATGATGTCGAAACTTCCCAGCTTCATAGGAATAAGATCGACTGAGAAATCGTGGTCGTTTAGGGTGAGCGTACAGTTGCGTAAAATAGAGTCTAACGAAACTGGTTTTCCATCTGCAACTTCCACCTTTATGGATTCCGCGAGCTTATCTCGATTTTTACTTAAGATAGGTTCAAACTCTAATGACACGAAACTTCTATCCGCACCAGTATCAAATAACATAGAGGCATATCTACCATTTATAAGAAACGTACCGTTGACCACATTGCCGTCAGCTCTAGCCTGGTTTGCGTTAATATTGAAAGCCCTTCCTCTAGCAGGTGGAGGAGCTTGGTTTGCTTGATTCACAGGGTTGGCTTGGGCCTGAGCATGAATAATATTGACCAGCCTTGGACATGTGTTCCTGAAATGACTTGGATCACCGCAATTGAAACAAGCCCGCATAGGTTGGCCCATAGGGTAGTTGGGTTGATAGTATGTTTGGGCTAAATGTTGAGTGGGTGGAAATGGTTGTTGTTGTTGGGCTTGACCCATTAATTGTTGGTGGGTTTGGGTTATAGGTTGGTGGCGGTTTGTTCGTTGAAGCGTGCGGCAGTTTTGAACAGTGTGCCCAGCGCGACCGCAGCCGGTACAGTATTGGCAAGGATAGTCAGGGGAGTGGTGATACTGACAACGGTTACATTTTGGTAGTGGTCCTGTGTATGGTCTTTTGTATAGCGCGGGTGGAGGAGTGGCTTGAGTGACGGGTGCAACAGGAACAGGGGTGTTGGTTTGGGTGACTGCAAAGTTCCTGGTGTTACGTTTCCTCTTGTTAGCAAATTTAGAGGAAGGAGTGTGGTGGTTTGAGGTTTGTCCCTCAGCAGGGGTTTTCTTCTTTTCCTCCTTGAACTTCCCATTGCGAATACGGTTTTCGGTCAGTTCTGTCGCCAACTCCATGGCAGCTTCTAGTGTTACCGGTGAAACGCTGAGGACCGAATCTTGGATTTTCGAGGGAAGTCCTCGAATGTAATGTTCTATTAGACGGTAGGTTGGGGTGAATAAGTTTGGAACCATTTGGTTCAACTCCAAGAACCTTTTGTTGTAAGTAGAGAGATCACCATCTTTTTGTTTCAAGGCATGAAATTCATCTTCCAATTTCTTAATTTCACTTCTAGGACAGAATCGCCTAGTCATGATTTCCCTTAACTCCTCCCAAGTTAAGGCCATCGCATCTTCCGTTCCCCTCTTTCCTTTCTCAGTATTCCACCAAGTGAGAGCTACCCCAAGTAGTCTCCCGGTGGCATAACGAACTTTGCGATCCTCAGGACAATCGCAGTTTAAGAAAACGTTTTCCATCTCCTCGAACCAATGTAGGAGAGCAGTGACTCCCTCAGTCCCTTCGAATTTTGGGGATCGCAGGACTTAAAATGTTTGTAGGAGCATTTGATGGTAGGAGGGTTGTTGATGATCTGGTCCTGTTGTTGAGGAGGGTTAGTAGGATTTGCAGCAAGAGCTTGTTGTACTTGTACTACGATGTCAGGTAATATCGTGGCCATTTGATTCGCGATATGAGTGGCCAAACGTTCCTGAGACTTTTCCGATTTCCTACTCCTTCGATGCGGTCTAGACGACATCTACAGGATCATAAAATGAGAAGATTGTGAGTTTATGGTATCTTTTAAGGTGTCATGTGTCTCTAAGAAAATGAAAATAACATAAATATCAATAATGCAACTACATCCGAAGGATGTCTTGGGTTCGCTCATGTTGGGCCTCAAATGTCCCCCATACCTTCACCTATATAGTCATGTGGGCCCCCATGGCTATTGGCTTGGTAGGATTCACATTAGTATTGGCAATTTAACACTCGCATCTCCCGAATGCTAACCACAAAATATGTTCATGAGATGTTTTGGTCGGAACGTGTCCAGGTGTAGACACAATGACAACTCAAAGTGGGATTAGCTCTCACGACGTTTGGTATAGCATGCTTTGGCCTAATAAGTATTTCGTACTCTCATCGTTAGTCCCCAGGTAGGCAAACTGGTCCTTTATTTTGGATTTATACGAATGCCAGCCTAGACAGGACGTTCCGACTACCGGTACTAGTACCCTTCCAGTTACTACATGCCCGTCATGAGAACTCACTTTGATGAGATTTGAAAACACGAGAATCATTGTAAAATCAATCATGATGTGGTGTGTGCTTGCATGGATGTGATATGTTATGATCATACGATTTCATGATAGGCATTATTTGATAATACATACTTATGAACATGCTTGAACAATATCAAATGTAACATTTAACATAAACATATAAACATCATGAAATTTGGCATATAACACAAAAAAATTCTTATAAGTTGCTAATCGACTATCGTATAGGCTCTAAGGGTCTAATAACCTATCCTATATCCCTATAGTCATGGCTCTGATACCAATCTGTCACACCCCGACCCGCAGCGGAAATAAGAGTCGGGGCATAATTGGGTTATCACCAAAGCACATGACATTTACTATTATGTTTCATAATTAAATGAAGTCAAAGTTACATTTCTCAAACATCCAAACATGTTCATTCATTACAAAGGAAAATAACCAAACATAATAATCCAAATACTAAAACGTTTTATTTCTTCTAATCCAGGTCCTATGTGTTCCTAGCTGCTGCTGGTTCACCTGTATCATGTGTAAAATAGGAGGTTTTTGGGTCAACATAAGTTGGCGAGTGAACCTTATAGATAAACATTTGATAATGATTTTCTGGTTAGTTTATCAATAAAATATTGTGCATAATCATAAAAGAGCACATGTATGAAATCAAACATTTGCAAACATCAATTACAATTATAACATACATTAACAATCGATAGCATACATGAACATACCAACATCATATAATAATTATCATAAATAAACTGTGCGATCAAGGCTCAATCAAACGGAGCCGATCGTATTGCATGAACTGGAAATGTAAATTGAACTGTGCGCTCAAGGCTCAATCAAACGGAGCCGAACGTATTGCATGAACTGGAAATGTAAATTGAACTGTGCACTCAAGGCTCAATCAAACGGAGCCGAGCGTATTGCATGTATTGAAATGTAAAATGAAATGACCGATCAAGGCTCAATCAAACGGAGCCGATCGTGCGGGCACGCCCTGATCAACCGCATACTGAAATGGGGATCAAACTCAACCTCGATGGATGGGGAGCTACGGCCTCGGCAATTGCATGTATTGAAATAATAATTTGCAAACAATAATAACTACTTAACAGCAACAAACTAATACACATGTCATGATATGATATATGCACAATAACTTGGTTATAATATATAAATGAACAAGACACATGATACACCCCAAAAACGTGATTAAAACAGGGAATTTGAAGGGTTCACTCACATTGGGTGCGTTGAATTTGAGATGGTGAGATGCGCACGATTTAGACGAAGCGAGTCAACGAGGAATCACTAACCTAAATAATAATGGAAAAATATATTTAAATGAATGGATTTTATTAAAGATTTTAATGGGATTTTTAGATATATTTTTGTGAGTTTATGGCTATTTTCTATCTTTAAAAATGTTATTTTTAAGTATTTTTAATTGATTTTTGAATTAAAATAAACAAATAAATATTTAAAAAAAAATATTATTTTTTTTACTGTTTGACCGTTGACCGTTGACCGTTGACCGGTTCGGTCAGCGGTAAATACTTGCGCCAAGCGGGATTCGAACCGGTGACCTTCCGTTCACGCGCACGTAGCTCTACCAACTGAGCTACGTGACTAACCCGTTAGAAATCCAGTTTTAATTATATTTATACACTTATTCGAATTTACCGAAAATTCCTTTATTTTGCAAAACGTTTTAATCTCATTGAACCGGTGCTTGTGACGGGACTCGATCGCGCGACGTGTAGTTTATTTTGCACACAGTCCACCGCTGGACTGTGTGTCTAACCCGGTTATATTCTTGATTTATATTATACTTATCAACTACACGCTCTAACCCGGTTAGTTCATGAATAAAAAGGAATGTTATTACGCAGAGTGTGTGTGTAGTAAGGATCGAACTCGGGACTTGTATATAAACTTTGCACATAGTCCACCGCTGGACTGTGTGTCTAACCCGTTAATTATCCGAATTTTATTTACTCTTATCCCGTTTTTAAGTTCGTCTTCTTCACTACAATTACTGGTTTTTTTACTCAGACAACTGGTTCATGATCTAACTACTTAAATAACATGACTACTAGCTTGAATGTACAAACCGAACAGTTTGGGAAAAGGAAATACCGGACAGGTCGTCTTCTTCAGGAAGTCCGGCGAGAACAGGCAACTCTGTTTTTGAACCTTCGGCTGAGAGGGTCTAACAACAGAATTAAAGAATTAGATTTGAAATTGAACCAGAGTACATGGATTATTAGCACGATTGAATGTGTTTACCGTTAACTAGCGAGTTTCCGGCAAAATCCAGAATTTCTCCGGCGAACCCAGAAAATCCAGCAAAGTCTTCTGTGACTGATTTTGAGTGACGGATTAATGTTAGTAGAGTCCTAACAATAGATTGAAACCGCAAAAGAGGAAAATCTTACCGGTTTGTGTTGAACACGGTTTTCCGGCGAGATTTGCAGAGAATTCCGGCGAACAGTTTTTTTTGTGCTCAAAAGACTTGAAAACGCGACGAAAAGGAATTGAAGTGTATTTGAGACGGTTCTGAATCGCATAAATGATTGGAACCTGAATTATTTGGAGTCTGAATGCCTTTCGGTTTCAAAACCCGAAACTTGAAGTTCATTCAATTTGAACTTAATTAGAAACCGATATTCATCGGTTATAAGTTAGCCAAACGAACTAAAACTGATTTGGCGATTCGGTTTACCGATTTCCGTTATTCAGATATCATTAACCGTTAATTCGTGTTTGCGTATAAAACTCAATTGTTTTCCTAAGGTTAACAGAAAACAATTGGTGGCGGAGTGGTTAAAGGATCGGTTGATAAGTTGTTGGAGGCAGTTGACCCGGGTTCGAGTCCGGTCAGCTACAAATGTTTTTTATTTATTTTATTTTAACTTTTTATCAAATATAATTTTTATAGTTTAGTTTATATATTAATTATGTAACGTTTAAACTCAAAATACTCATAAATACTTAATGTAATTTCATAACTTGGTATTTGATTACAAAACGGAGCGGGTTTTGGAGACCCGATTTATACAAATGTTACAGTTTAAGCGTAAAAGGGTTCAAGTATACTCACTGTGGGTGCGTTTTGAGAGATGAGACGGGAGCTGCGAGGAGTTGCGGAGAGTGCCGGATCAGCCTGTAAGCGAACAGAAGTGCATCAGTCTTCTGAATTGCTGAAATGGTTAACGGTTGGAAGAACAGCAGACAAGTTCGGGCGAACTTCTTATATTTCCTGAGAAATTAGACAAGTTCGGGCGAAGTTGTACCAGTTGTTGAGGGATGATACAAGTTCGGGCGAACTTGTCTAATTCTCTCAAGAAATGGACAGAGTTCGAGCGGGCTTGTGCCATTTTTTAAGTTTGGTCAAGTTCGGGCGAACCTGATCACCAATCTGGTGACAAGTTCGAGCGAACTTGATGTAATCCGAGCGAACTTGATCGTTTTGGCATCCAAATCGTGCTTTTTTGCGTCGTTTGCTGGGGAAATCGAGTATTCATCCCTCCAACCTTAAGCCACTGAGTAAAACTTAGGCTAGAAAGGTCTTTTGGAGCAAGTTTAGCCATTTTACAGAAACTCGGACTAATCCGGGCGAACTTGAAGGTTCGTACGGGTTAGTCCAGCTTGTGTAAAGTGATGATTTTGTCCTTGTGCTTCCGGATCTAAGATCTTGCTTGACAACGCCTCGTTCCAATTCAAAGTGAACGAAACAGACGTCATTAGTCCGAATATTGTGTGAAAATCGATGTTTAAAAAGGTTTTACTCAGATCTAAGCAGAGATCTGAGTGAAAAACAGAAGTTTTATGGAAAAAGATGAAGATTTTCGTAAATAGAAGTGATTTGATGAAAACGATGGCAAAGCCTTATGAAAAATCGTTGTAAAACGTTGTTGAACGTTGTTGTAGTTGAAAACGGGTTGAATCTTACTTAGATAACAAAGGGTTTCGGTTTGGGGAGCTCCGGGCGAACTTGCAGCAAGTTAAAATGAGAGAATGGAGCTGAGTATTTATAGGTGGAGGTGAAATGAGAGGGGCAGACATCAAGTTCGGGCGAACTTGCTAAAAGTTCGAGCGAACTTGTATGTTCTGGTGGGTTTCCAAACAAGTCCGGTCGGGCTTGTCAGTTTTGAAGAGTTTAAGAGGCTAAGACAAGTTCGGGCGAACTTGTGTTATACAAGTTCGGCCAACCTTGACCTAGGGCCAAGTTTTGTTCGATTATTTCGCGTTAAGAGTTCGTTCGGCGATTCGGTTCGTACTAGATAGTTATATTAAGCGTTATAATATAGTGGATTTAGCGATTCGAGCGTGTGAGAGCGTTGCGATAGCGATTATATCCATAACATAAACAAACATAACACACATAAAACATAATTCCACATAATTAACTGCGATTTGCGATGCGATGAGATAAGCGATGCGATGGCACAAGTGTTTATTAAACAATAACACACCCGGCTCGTATAGTAGCATAATTAATTGTGATTGCGATTAAATTAGCGATGCGTTTATTAAGCGATTAGATGCGATATAACTGTGAATCAACATAATTTAATTAACATAACTTTCTTATAAACGAATCTCGGGATTACAATCAATAGATACGACGGAAATAAAAATAAAATGATAACAACGAAAATTGGAGTTGTTACACAAATGACACTTAGACTAGAAACTATAACACGATTCCTATCATTACTCGCCCCTTCAAAACAGGACTTGTCCTCAAGACTGGGATCAGCTGAATCGTCTGGTGGCCGACCCTACCCATGCACCACCCACGAATGAAATGTCCCCACAATCAGCTCAATAATTGGACTTGCAGTTGAGTACCACCAATGAATGCCTAGTAGTTTAGTAGGAAAGAAAGTGCCAACAGAGGCAAACGTGCCAAAAGACACAATCCGGCCAGCGTGAGTGGTCCAAAGCTGGGAATTCCACTAGATGAAGAACCCGTCAGAGAGGCTATTCGAATCGCCTTTTTGAAGAGAAGGAATGAAGCCAACCGATATGACGATAGACGGGTTGTGAAGAGTGACTGTTGGACAGAAAAATAAAGGCACCGTACCTCCTTTCCAACCCAGACGTCTATCGCTAATTTTGAACATAGACACCACCGTTGCCTTAGGAAGTTGTTTTTCTAGCGGTGGAGGTTGCTGACACAAAATTACAGTGATTAGGACATCCTCCAACCCCCCGAGTCGACCAGCCCCGAGTCAACCAGCAGATGGAGAAGACACGCGCTCAAGTGAACGTGAATTCCATTGCAACCCTGAATCAACAAAGGGAAACGCAATTGGAGGCTTTGGGAGTAGAACGACATCCCTAGAGGCTAAAATAATTTTTTTCACACAATAGCCCAACCCTGGAGAGTCCTGGCACATAGAAGTTTTTGCCCCTCACCGTGGCCCACCACTAAGCTCCACATCCCATGTACGTCGTCCAACATGACTCCATTAGGGTTATGTGACATCAAATGGGCATGGCCTAGTGAGTTTTCTTCAGATTTGGAAGTTATAGCCGGCACTGGAGCTAATAATGACGGAGAATTAGAAAGAGACGGAGATCTGAACAAAGGATCTGCGGAACCGCCTGAAAAACTTGAATCCGAATGAATATCCTTCAGCAATTGGCCATGGTCGGCTGGAACTTCTTAAAATCGGTCATGGAAAATGCGTTTTCAGCAGTCGATAAGGTCCATTTAACACTATCCACATCCATTGTGCAGCCACGATTTCCCCAAGTGTTCTTCAGATCTGGAAACAAGCTCCTCCAATTGAGCTAATAGAGATGGAGGTGGAGAAATAGAACCTGAAGAGCGATCTGGAAGAGGCACCGGAAAACTGGAGCACGAAGATTCAACCTCGCCGGAAATCCCCGATCTCGACGAAGCATCAACGTTCGTCTGCTCATGGTGTTTCATCCAAGCGAGAATCACCTTCTGAAACGCCCTGGAATCCACGAGATCCGCTTCTAACACTTTTTAATTGGTTTTGATTTCAGCAACATCACCTTGAAGTTGTTTAATCTGTTGTTCATGGGCATTCAATCGAAGAGTCTGAGCTAGGGTTTCCACGATGATGAACAGAATAAAACGGCAGGTCACAGGCAGGTCGGACCAATGATATGGTTTGTGAAATTAGTGCGATACAACAGGAAAGTAAAACGGTTTCTAGAATGATTCAAAGGATACGAAAAGATAAGAACAACAGAAACAAAGATAATCCAGAGCCTAGCCCTCTCTCACTGCACAATCGCAGGAGCCTTAACACGCTAACAAACTCAATCCTATCTCCCTACAGATTATTGATACCTATATATATAGAAATATAAGTTGCACTTGACCCCCTCCTAAAATAGACAAATGACACTTAGACTAGAAACTATAACACGATTCCCATCATCACTTTTACAAGTACATTGGAGTCATCGCTTCTATTATATGAAATATTTTTTTCATATACTTTTGCAAGTACATTGGAGTTTTTGAACATCGCTTCTATTATATGAAATATGATGTTGTAGAGATCAACAATCAAACACTAATAGTTACTATAAATGATAAAACAAAATATGTATAGATTATTGTTGTGTTATCTTTATGCATGTAATTATACATTTTTCATTAGCTTTTTCTTAAAATGTTGTAGGTTCTCAGACTATGTTTGTTTCATAAATGTATGTTCATGGAGCTTTATACGACTATAATGTTGTAGAGTTGATCAAGGAAATGAGGTAAGATTCTAATTTGTTCTAAGAGTTATCTTCTTATGGTATGAATCAAGAAAACATGTTTGTGGATCCACATTTTACTGTTTCTAAGAAATGTGAAACCAAGGACCATAATAAGATTGAGTATGTAGAATCTAGCTCGGAAAGGAAAGCGGCCACTGGAAAACAAGGAAGATGAAGACGCTAACCAAGATAGAAAAATATCAAGAAATCTATGCAAGAGGATGATGGTGAAGAAATCCAAATCCAATTAGCATATGAGGATCTTCCCAGTGCCCCACCAGTTCTAGATGATGCCAATTTTAGGGAAATCATGCATGGATATGGATATAATAATCTAGCACTTGTTCCCGTAAATCCATAATCCCAGCTCCACCATTAGAAAACCATCTATCAGGATTTTAACTTGAACTCTTTGTTCCATGGCATTGGTTGGGACCTCTCTATTAGAAGTCTCATTCGTTTGCCATGGATCGAAGTGGAAAGGTCATGAACGCGGTAGAGAGTTACCACAAAATAGGGACTTGGAAGACTCTTCCTAGTCTGATTAAGCCGTCGAAATTGAGTTCTGAGTGTTTACGGATGGTAAGTTTTATGTAATATGAGGGATTGACAATCATGATACAAATGCATTGACTTGTGGATAAGAGTATGATCTGGATGCCCAAAAGTGGACTTAAATTCCCAACATGTCGCCCGGTGATGGCGGGCTTGCAATGGCTCCGCCTCTGATTGCTGTGGCAAGCAATGAATTATATAACAGATTAATGTTGACCTGGCATATTCTGTTTTGTCAAGTCCTTGACCAAGTAAAATGAAGTGGAGTAGTTGAGATCATGTGAACGTGCAACATGGGACAACATGGAAGACTTGGTACATGACATCCTAGTTTTCAGATTTTAGTTTCTCTTTCTTAAGTACTATATAATAAACAGTAGGCTAGTTTGTTTCAGTACGAGTGATTTCCCTTTCAGTATTTTGTTTCATTGTAATCGTTGATTTCTTTGAGTTATAAAAATCCAGAAAATTGCCCCACCTGTGAGTTTTACTTAGCCAAATATATCTCTGATATCCAATATTATATGCTACTGATTGTGCAGCAATGGAACTGGAGATGTACAACAAGAAGAATAAAGAATGGGCGGTTATTGGAAGGTTGCCTGAAATAGCACACAATATGGACAATTGGGGTATCACATTTAGAGGATGTGGGATTCGTGTCGTCATCATATTTGTGGCCCTAGAGCTACCAGGGATAGATATATAGAGATAAATTCATGGGTCCCTAACGTAGGGCCACACAGTGGACGACGGAAAAGTTGTAATAACTTTGTCTACAGTTGTGCTATATTGAGCTGTTAAGCTAAGAAGAAAACTGGTCCAAGATTGTTCTAAATGATTAAAAAATCTAAGTAATTTGTCTTAGTTTTATGAGTACTATAAATCCAGGTTCTTTATCTTGCCTTGTGATTACTTTTCTAATTTGTAGCAATAATTGTAAAGACAGATATTTACAAACCAGGTACAAGGATATGTGTCTATTTTGGTGACTTATGGTGATTTGAAGAAATATCCATCAACAATAACTGTTGCAGATTCAAAACTGTATTACTTCATCGATGGATTACCTTATGTTTTACTCACTTCCTAGATTATATCATGCAATTGGCAAATACACATTAGATCTTATAATTGAATTGTGGTATAAATGTTCATCATAGTTGTTTGGAGATCATGATCAGGTTTTGTATGGTTTGACTGACTATTCAATTAATTGGTTTATACTTGGATCTGTTGGTTCACGGAAACAAATATAAAAATTGTACGCACTGTAGTGGCATAACTATAACTTAATTATGGGGTCATCCTCTTTCTCTACCGGCTACAAGTAGAGCCTAGGAATCATATTTTTACTAGAAAAGATCTAAGATTTTATATATAGAAAGCCAACGAATTCCCGTGCTTGTGGGTCAAAGAACCCTCTTGGCCCCTGGTTCCGTCCATGCGCATTCATAGTCTTCACCAGCTTAGAAATGCTTTATTATTATTATTAATTTTTTTTGTCATTTTTGGTATACAAATGTGTATATATTGTGTGGATACATAAGTCCCAACCTGTATAACAAGCGAAGAAAAACTCCTTGCATATAATTGTTTAGAAGGATGTTCACAAGTCACAATATCGACAATATTGTAAGTAACTCGTTTTATATTGCAATCCCAAAATTATTTATTCCTCTCATTCGAATTAGAGATGGGCATAATCGGGTTTTATTATTACCCGGAACCGGTTCCAACCCGGACCAGGTTCTGCTTGGATGTCATTGGAACCAGGTCCAGTTCCTACCCGGGTTCACACCCAAGAATATGGAACCATATGGAACCGGGTACGGGTATTATGGAACCGGGTATGGTGCGGAAGTATTGGGAACCGGTTCCTGACAATCAAACCTACCATTTTACTGTTCAGGACCGGTTCCTGACAGTCAAACCTGCCATTTTACTATTGGGAACCAGTTCCTGACAGTCAATCCTGCCATTTACTGTTCAGGACCGATTCCTGATAAATGTTATCGTTAGAAACCGGTTCCTGATTAAAAAATTGATTTTTTTGTATATAAACCCCTTCCTACTTACCATTTCTAAACTTAACACTCACCATCATCAACTTACAAAATCAATCAACTTCTAAGTTCTTGCAAATACCTATGGCATGCAACGATGAAGTTGTTACGGTCTTAGAGACGAAATGAAACCCTGCTATATAGAAGAATTTTGATCTCTGTTTAATGTCCGACAGCCACGAGATGGCTAGATGCAAAGATTGTGGAAAATTTATGAAGGCCTCCGCCAACTCAACCCTTAAGAAACACACTGAGCGTCATTGCCCATTGACGAAGGCAAAGAAAAATGAGACGGGAGAAGGTTCTGGCACCGGTTCTTCAAATGTTTGATGTAACCCGTTTGGTTTGGTGTTTTTAATAAAGTTTGTGTAATGTTTCTTTCTATTATGTTTGTTATGTTTGATCTTTATTATTAGTTACATTGATAAATAAAAATAGTAACAATAATCGGTTAAAATTAAAAAAAAATTATCGGTTACAATATATAAAAAAATTAACCGGTTACAAAAAAAAATAAAAAATTACTCAGAACCGGTTCCAATAAGATTTTATTTCTTTGATCTTTTACTAGCGGCAGGTGCAACACTTTCCCATGAGTTTCACTTAGATGCGGGTACCTCGGTACAATCGTCGTCCGAATCGTTAGTCTCCACTTCTTCGTCCTCCTCTTCGTCAACAATTTTATGCTCTAACTCAACTTCATCTTCTAGACTAGTTTTATGTTGAACACGATCAACGGCATCCAAATGGTCCTTTAAGCATACTGCCATCTCTAGCGATTCCGGAGTTAGTCTTGTTCTTCTAATTGACAAAACCCTGCCACTAAGAGAAAACACACTTTCCGAAGCTACCGTGAAAGCTTGGACCGTTAGTATATCACGAGCCATGGTGGCTAGAATCGGGTATTCGGATTCTTTCGATTTCCACCATGCCAAAACATCAAATTTCCTATACTCCTCGGTGGTCATAGTAAGCGAATACTGATTTTTTATATCTCCCAAGTTCACTTGTTGGTTCACTATCCCTTTGTTGTCTAGCCGTCTCGTCTCTAACGACATTCAACATGGTTATAAGTGGATCCCCGCTTGTTTCATCGTTAGAGGCCGTGGACCGAGACTCAAACAAATTTGTATGATTTTTTTCACCATATTTTTTAAAATAATGATCATAAAGTTTGGCCATACACTCATTGAATATTTTTTTTGTTTTTGCTTTTAAAGTTGGATCCTTCTCATGCATATCCAACTTGTCATAAATTTCATCAATTAAAGCTTCAACACCCGGTACGTTCAAATCTGGATTTAAAGCGGCGGCACATAGAAAAACGGGTGGTAATTCTAAAAAATATTTTAAAAATTTTTGAATCATTGGTCTCGTCATATTCCTTAACATGTCACTAGAATTTTCAAACTTTTTAAAATTAGTTGTTATCAAATACAATTGGTCCACAACTTTAGAACTAGTAGGATAATAAACACCAGAAATCAAAATCGTTGTAGTTTTAAAAACTTGTAAAAAGTACTTAGGTTTTGAATATTTTCCGAAGCCGTGTCAGGAAAGGGGACGACTAGGTACTCATCACTTAAAGTTGTATGAAAAGATTTAAAGTGCCCATTTGCTTTATAGCCATTTCAAACATATGACAAGTTGAATTCCAACGAGTCGGTATATCCCAATTCGGTCCAATAATTTTTTGGTTGACATCTTTACAAAGTTTTTTATATTCTTTATATCTTTCTTTTCCACTTTTGAAAACATCTTGGAGCATAGCTCTAAATGCTATAATAAAATCCTATACAAATTGATCTTTTAAACCGGTTTGCACTACTAAGTTAATAATATGTGCAACACATCATGTGTGGAAAAAAACACCATCAACTATTGGTTTGTACTTCAACTTTAATTTTTCAATCGCCGTTGTGTTGTTTGAAGCGTTATCAAAGGATATTGAAAAAATTTTATCTTCTAAACCATATTTAATTATTGTGCCATTTATAATTTTATAAATATTTTCTCCCGTATGAGGAGAAGGAAACTCGTCAAACGCAATCGTACGCTTCATCATTTGCCATGTATCGGGATCAACTCAATGAGCGGTGACACATATGTACGATTCCGGTAAACCATGTGGAACCGACCACACATTACTAGTTAGCTTTACACTAGTTTTTAAACTCTTAAAAAAACAATTAAATCTTTTTTTGCATTTTCCCATAAACTTAAACAATGACGTTTTAAAGTGCGACGACTTACATGTTTATAGCGAGGTTGTAGTGTCTCCCGAATAAGATTAGTAAAATCGGGGTCGTCGAAGTGTCCAAACGGCAACGCTTTTTGTATCACCAACTTCGCCATCCGATCGCGAGCTAATATTTGCTCATAACGAAAAATGGTACCATCTTTGGATAGTGGAACTTGACCGGATGTCATTTCCTTTAAAGCTTTGCAATACTTATTAATATGCTTCGTTAACGTTGAGTTTGATTCCTTGGCTAATAACGATCCACAATGTTTACATTGAGCTTTTTGCGAGCCGTCACTCATCTCGACCAACTCCCAATTGCTCCAAACTTCCTTATTGCGATTATGAGACAATGTTCCAACCACATATGGAACCGATTGATCTTGAGGAACATTGTTAATGGATTGGGAATTTGCGTTTTTGGAACTCTTTGAGGCCATTTGTTGATTAGTATGTGAAAAAGAACAAGAAAGAAATGTAACAAGAAGAATAGATATGAGAAATTGTGTGCTAAACAATAGATTTCTAAACAATATATATAGAATCGGTTCCAACGGTCAGGAACCGGTTCCAACGGTAACATTATAACGGCTATAACCGGTTCCAACGGTAACATTGAACGGCTATAACCGGTTCCAACGGTAACACTATAACGGCTATAATCGGTTCCTTCTAGGACTGCATTTCCGGGTACTGGTGGAACCGGGTACTAGTGAAACCGGGTACGGGTAGGAACCAGGTACGACCCGATTCAAATGGTAAAATTGTGGAACCGGGGTGGAACCAACGGGTATTTTGAACCCGGAACCGGTTCTACTTAATGTCGGGTAGGAACTGAAACCGGGTTCAGTGCGGTTCTACCGGTTCGAGTTCGGAACCGGTTTTTATGCCCATCTCTAATTCGAATAAACATGTACGCCAAATTTAATTCAGTGTATATATTCCTAACTCTTTAATTTAATTTATAGATGGAAACTAATCATATTAGATAGATAATATACTGGTTTTGGTTTGTATTTGTAAGTCTAGATATTTATAAAACATTTTACATATTCACAAATTAATAGTCAAATATGTCAAGCTACAAATTAATTATTATGCATCCAACATTCATAGAACAATTGTTGTTTCCTAGAAAGACTAAAAAAACTAGGAAAAAGCATAAATATACATATGATATACGTGTTCGTAAGGGAAATAACATAAACTGTATGGAACACATATATTTGATATAACAAGACAATAGAGATGATCATTACTATATTTTCAATACAAAAAAATAAAATACCATTGAAAAACTTGTATATATGAGATCTTTTTCCTGAGGGTTGGTTTAATTTCTGACAAGCCACTCGTCAACCCTCTTTGAATGGACCTTGTTTACTAGCCGGAGGTTTTTAGGGTTTTATTAGCTTGATCAAAGGATTTGGATGGCGGTGTAGGTTGGGTTTTTGACTGACAGCGGTAGCGGTGGTTTAAGGTTCAATTGGCAACGACAATGAGTGGTTTCCATGTAGATCCGCCACTTAAATTTAGAATCGTATTGTTAAATCTTATTCTCTGGTTAATGATAAATATATTTTACCTTTTTCATCTATTGGGGAAAAGTAGGCGACATGGCATTGACCTTATTCTAGCGTAACACATGGGCCAGAGATCTTCAAAAGTTTGGAGATTCCACGTATTATTCAGATTATTCATCTCGAAGCGTTATAAGGATTGTTTTATTTATGATCAAAGGGATAAAATTGTTTGGATGGAAATGGAACTGGTGTAGGATTTTGGAAGGTGGTATAGCATCGGCTCATTGCAACGACAAATTAATGGGTTTGGTGCCTTGATTTTGAAGATGAGTTCACGGTCAGAGGCACACACTATTTTATTGACCCGATTCATCTTCTGATGGGGATTATTCGATAAATTTGTATAGATTTGTTCCTGGAAGAGTTAACATTATGGCATTGCGGATCCTAGTTGAGTGATTACCTACAAGAATAAATTCAAGCAACAACAGTTTGGATATTCCATCATCTTTTCATGGCTCTTTTTCTAATCACGTGGAGACTTTAGATCATATTTTTTTAACAGATTATGCTATTGTTGTGAAAACATGGAGATTGATTCTAGGTGGCTGGATATGCCTCCCCTCTTCTGTTCCATAAGGGCCTTTTTCAAAATTTGTGGATTCATTGTCTTTATTTATATTGAAGGAAATTTTAATTGGTGACTTGGTGGGTTTTTTTGAGAATGCAGAACAACAAACATTGCATTTTATATTCCAGTGTTAGTTTCTCTTTTTTGGTTCATGGATAGGAACCATAAGGTTGATACTAGTTGGTTTGAGTGGCTTAAAAATCCTATTTTATATGATGTAGTTTCTTATTTCTCGACCTAGGCTAGGTTTTTCTTGTAGGATCTTGTATCTATTTATGCCCCTTTGCTGTTAATTTTTTTTTTTGAGTGAATCCTCTTTCTTCGCTATTATTGTTGGTACAGTTTTGTGTCTGTATCTTGTTCTTAGCTTTTGGTAGTTTGTACGGTCTTTATTTTACGTGTATGTATTTTGGTCGAGTCGGCCAAGTCGAGATATCCTCCTATCTTGACTTAGCACGACGTTTAGTTTATTGTGTTGTAAAGCAGCTGCATGTTGTAGTCTGTTAGTTGATAGTGTTTGTTATCTTAGTGAACTGTTGGTTGAAATGTTTCTGATATGCAGGTCCCTACGAAGAACCCTTGCTTCTTCGTAGGAATGATCATCAACGAACAATCATGGTTCGTTGTCTCTATAAGCCACGAAGAATCATTCTTCGTTGGCTGAAGTTGTTCGTAGATGAGTCCAACGAAGAACCATTCTTCGTTGGACAGTGCTTTTGGTAGTCTGTACGGTCTTTATTTTATGTGTATGTATTTTCGTCGAGTCGGCCAAGTCGAGATATCCTCCTATCTTGACTTAGCACGACGTTTAGTTTATTGTGTTGTAAAGCAGCTGCATGTTGTAGTCTGTTAGTTGATAGTGTTTGTTATCTTAGTGAACTGTTGGTTGAAATGTTTCTGATATGCAGGCCCCTACGAAGAACCCTTGCTTCTTCGTAGGAATGATCATCAACGAACAATCATGGTTCGTTGTCTCTATAAGCCACGAAGAATCATTCTTCGTTGGCTGAAGTTGTTTGTAGATGAGTCCAACGAAGAACCATTCTTCGTTGGACAGTGGATTATTTCGTTGGACTGCTGGTTCTTCGTAGCCATGCAGTACTGTGGGCCTATATATATAGAACCTCATTTCACAGTTTCACTAAGAGAGTCCTTAGAGAGTTTACACTGTGTGTGTATGTACTGATTCTCTTCCTGTTAATCAAAGATAGTGAATCTTTTGGTTACCTTGTGTTTGCTTTACATACGTTGTGTTGCTACGGTTTGCATTCACTAGGATTCTGCACTTGTATTTGTGTTAACAAACAATGAAGTATGTTATCTTGATCCTCCAAGTGGACCTACAATTATCTCCTACTTCAAGTTGATTGGAAAAAAACATTTTCACATCTTCGTGACCCAGATTTATATATGTTTCATTTGTCTTACTTAATATAGAAACAAACAAACATTTATAAAAAAATTAGCAATGTCATATATTGAAAGTTGAGTGACTTTAGAGTAAGAAAAAAAAACTTTGAGTGATATGCTAGAACTTTTGAAAAAACTTGGTTATTATAAAGTAATTTTGTTTTCATAAAAAAATTTCAAGTCGGTGTATAAATAAAATAATGCACACATGATAAATAAAAGAGTGCTAAATTTAAGGCTATTGTTACACTTTTATTTCTCTCTCAAAATCCTATATATTTTTTTCTCTCTCTAAACATTATATGCTTTTTTTTCTCTAAAATTAAATATGCATTTTCTCTCTCTAAATTCTATATTTGTTTTTGTCTATTTAAATCCTAAATTATCTATCATCTATTAATTTCGTAAGAAATAATTTTATTAAACTATCATATATGTCATATCCAAATTCAGTCATTTTTTTTGTTTCTAAATAATCTACCTTAACCAGAATGTCAAATAAAAGCAGTCGTTTTCATTTTTAACTTGGAGCGTACCATGTATAAATATAAAAATTATATTAACCAAAGTTGAAAAATAAAGAAATAAATTTATATTTAAGGGTCTAATGTAAATTAGAAAAAACTTACTAAAGTGAGAGGCTAAAAATATGATTACCAAAGTTGGGCGGCCAAAGAGGAAAAAGACAGAAAATCGAAATGAATAAAAAAATTAACAAAGGAAAACCATATTAAAGTTGAGGGCTAAACCTATCATTAGCAAAGTTAAGGGACCAAGAGAGGAAAAATTAAAAATAAATATTTATATAGTCCAAAATACAACTATTGAAGCTTAAGTGAATTGATAATTAGTGTGTACCATGTGTGTATATATATTACATTGTTAAATATACAAAATAAAAATAAATCATACATGATAAATATGAGAGAGTGATAAAATTTAAAACAAGAGTTACATTTTTTTCTCTCTATATCATATATACTTTCTCTCTCTAAATTTTTTATATCTTTTCTCTCTCTAAAATTAAATGTATTTTTCTCTCTCTAAATTATATATTTGATTTCTCTCTCTAAGTCCTATATAATCTCAAAAAAAATTGTTAAACTATCATAGTTCTCAAATTTAAGTTCAACCTTTCTTTATTCTCAAATTGCGGAGCTTGGCGGAGAATCTACTCATATACATCTACATACATAAGTGGGGCAAAGATTGAGGAAAGTTCTATAAGGCTGGTTAGATCTTTTTTAAGCCATCCAATTTGGTAAGTTACATCTTTCAAATTCCAATAAAAAATTTAGTATTGAAAACTATGTGTTTTAGTAGCCTTTATTGTTTGTTGCTTTACAAAGTTATTAAGTAAATGTCGACTCAGCGTTTTAGTCAATTTCCGTAAAATAAGCTAGTTTTGATAAACAATCAAATTCTATATCATTTCCATGGAATGAATTACTTTTGGTAGTGTGAATAAACTAGCTAGTTTACCTTATTATGTTGTACGCTTGTCTTTTCTTATAACGCTTGGAAGGACATTTTTCAGACTTTTAACTTCTATTATAGATCAACAATCAAGCACATTAATAGTTCCAGTAAATTGTAAAAAGAAAAATTTGCTTCGGTTATGTCCTTACCCTTACCTATAAAGATGTTGTTATGCTTTATATATTCAACTAGTTCTTAATTGCGGATTTAGAAAAAATGGAACTCTTGGTTCAAAGATTATAAAACTTATTTATAATAATAGAAATATTTTCTTATGCCTATATTTTTTTTCTTTATACAAAGTATGAGGTATTGAACAGAAAAAAGAAAACTAATAACAAAAACCTAATTTGAAAAAACTTATGTCGTTTTTTTTAGTTTGGGGAAAACATATACATTAATGCATATGCGAAATATAATATTCAAAAAGCACATATAGAAGTTAAAATGAAATACATGTGACAAAGCAGAGGAGTGACAACTTTACATAAATACAAATGATGGTCAACACTTTCCTCATTCTCTCTCCGTATCCTATATCATTAATAAAGGAAAGAAGAGTAGTTATATTAAAGTATTTTTAGAAAAAAATTCTTATATTCAAATTAAACCCTCACTGTTATATAATAATCTAGCATCAACTAAATTCGTATTGTTGTGGAAATTTCATAACGGAAATGGTGGATTTTGAGTTAATTCCATGTAGTGAGGCGTTCTTATTTACTCTATTTTATCTTCACTTTATCAACTTAGCTCATATTATTTCCAATTAATTACAAGCCTTGCAACACTTTCTTTTTTGCATGCTCGTTAAATTAATTACAAACAGAAAAAGAATTTCTTAATTTTTAATATCATTTTGTAAGGATTCGTTTACCATTTAACTTTTGCAAGTGTAGGTCCACTAGAGGAGGATCTAGAATACCTTATCCTTGTTACCGAACACACCCGCAAGTGCCGAATCCAACCGGGTATGCAAACCGAGCTAGAAAACACAAACACAAAACACAGATTCAAACGTTAAAGCTCAATGTGTATTATTTCAGATCAGTTTGTTACAAGATTTATACAAGAAAAACTCTCTAACTCACTGAAATGCTCTCTCTGTGTTCTCTACTAAAACTGTGAACTAGTGTTTGTATATATAGCCCCATATCTCAGTACATCCACGAAGAATATATAAAACCCACGAACAATGTCCATGTCCACGAAGAACCTATTCTTCATGGACTACAAGGACGAACAACCTGACTCACAAAGCATGTTCTTCGTCCATGTGATTCTTCGGCAGGCAACCTATATAGACGAACCATCAAACCCACGAAGAAGGTTCTTCGTGATGACCATTCTTCGCTGGAATGAATTCTTCGTCGATAGATCCATGCATGGGATTCTTCGTGGTAAGACATGCAGCAGAAAAACACTCGCAGACATGCAGATCAAAACACAGCAGCAAACAGTTTGCATGCACAAACTGTTTTCCATCGGAAACATCATACCGGGTCAAGATAGGAGGACATCTCGACCTCAGTCTTCACTTCGAAATGAGCTGAACCGGAACGAGTCGTATCCATAATAAGATGCATCAACAAACTCCCCCTTGGATGATGCTCGTGATGGTTCGTTCTTCACATGTTGTCGAATCTCTAGATGTCTTCACATGTCACTGTCAGAAGGTGTATCAAAAAGCTCCCCCTTGAACCTTGCTCGTGAGACGTTGATCTTCAACTGTTAGATCCTTGTGGTGTTGATGAGTGGGCAACGGAAACTCGATCATCTTGCTCCTTTGATTGCCTCCATGTTGTGTCTTCATTCCAAGCTTGTCATCTAACACGTTCTCTTTGCCTTCAACTAGTTTGAATGTCGCATCTGCACATACAACAGAGCTAAAAGCTAATGAGAACAACCACTTGGAACATAATCAAAATAAACAAATGACACACATGTGACCAACTCTCAATCAACTACCGACGACAACAGTCTGAAAGTCGTAAAAGTTTGATCAGTTTAGATTTAACTTTCAACACTTACTGATTTCGACCTGGGTTTATGAAGATGCAATTGTTTTAGGTTTCAATCAGGCTTCTGGTGGAAAAAGGCTCGAGATTCAACATCGGGCAATCAAAAATAAATTAGAAATAACAATTTTTTGGATTTTATAAAGTTTACATTAAAACACACATAAATCTTTTTGGAATTTTTGCATATTTCAAATGTAGAGACGGAAAGCAGTAAATAAATATATAATGAAAAGTAGAAACGGAGAAATGTAAATAAGTATTTACAGACATTCTTTTTGCGAGTTTCGAGGGTAAGAGAATCATATCAGTGTACGGTCATGCCAAAACACTCTTGTTGTTCAATTAGTTAATATTAGAAAAGCATCCTATAATGATTATCGGTATTGTTGTCCACTTAAGCTTAACTTATCAGATGTACTCGCGTTTAGGGGATACATTAAGGTATGATTTATACTTACCGACCGGTGTTCATCCACACACGACACATTTCCGTATCAAGGTATGCACGAGAGTTCATCTTACTGGTGAGTATACCATTTATCATCTGTTTTCAACGTATATGATGTGAGATACTCACTTATTTTGGATGAATACAAGCCCTATGTGATGAAATCACTTATTGATAAGGAACTTGATATTCGATGCTTGCAGCGCACAAGAGCAAGTCCGTGAACAGGTTAGTACCATCGTACCGACAAAGAGACTAACTTGACTCTCGAATGATAGATGTGATTTAAAATCACTTATTGATTGGGACATGTGATTGTTTATCACTTATTGAGGTCGTATGCATCATGTATTATATACATGTTTGTATGATATATACACGTTCGTATGGTATCATGGAAGTTCTAGACTTGTGTCCCCATAGTTTTTGGTAAAAGAATCAACCATGATACCCAGATGATAAACAGCATAAAGACCACGTATCTCTGAACCTCGGCAATCTATCAAACGAAAGTTCGGTACCAAGACCATATGCCAATGAGTGGTTCCCACACGGTCTTCAGTCGATTTAGGATTATATCACCCTGCACACTTTAAAATGATTGTGAGCCTACCGATACCTCTTATATAGAGCTGCTTATTGTTTTTCACTTTAAGTTCAAAGAGGTTTTGACAGACGACCGATGTACTATCATTTTCTCTTTTGCTCACCAGGAAACTCATTTTTTCTTTTTCTATTGTTTTTGTGTTTTTGAAAATTTTTGATGTTTTTGTATTTTTGAATTTTTTTAGTGTTTTTGTATTTTCCGATTTTTACTCCTCCTAAAATGCAAAAAGTACGAGAAATTAAGAAAACACAAATAAATATTTACGAAAATGATTTTCTGATATTGGATGTACTCTGGCTTGACCTTAATGTCGTTTACCATAAGTAAAAAATCAAAACGTGATTTGTAAAATGCTTTGGTAAAAAGGTCGGCACGTTGGTCATCGGTGTGGACCTTTACAACATCGATAAGTCTTTTGTCAAAACAATCACGTATAAAGTGATTTTTAATTTTGATGTGTTTGGTCTTTGAATGCTGCACATGATATCTAGTGATCTGTAAGGCAGCAGAATTATCAACGAAAATAGGAGTAGATAGGAATTCAAAACCGTAGTCGCGCATTTGTTGTTAAATCCATAGGACTTGGGAGCAACAACTTGAGGCAGCAATGTATTCAGCTTCACAGGTTGATGTAGCGACACAAGTCTGCTTCTTGCACTGCCATGTGACCAGGCGATTTCCTAAAAACTGACATCAAGCCGTTGTGGATTTGCCGTCGATTTTGCAGCCACCAAAATCAGAGTCACTGAACACGATCAAGTCGAAGCTATCATCCCTAGGGTACCAAATACCGGTGTCTGGGCAACCCTTCAAATAGCGAAAAATCCTTTTCACAGCTGCTAGATGTGAGTCGTTCGGGTTGGTTTGATAGCGAGCGAGCAGGCTCGTAGGATACATTATGTCGGGCCTCGAGGCTGTGAGATACATAAGAGATCCGATCATTGCGCGATAAAATGAAGAGTTAACACTTTCACCCTTCAAGTCCAGAGTAATCCTGTGATTCTGCGGAAGTGGGGTACCGATGGGCGTCGCTTTGGACATCTGGAACCGGCTCAAGATGTCTCCGACATATTTAGTCTGATGGATGAATATCCCAGACTCCGTTTGTTGAGCTTGTTGGCCCAAAAAGAAGTTCATTTCCCCCATGGCGCTCATCTCGAATTTCTCCTGAACCAACAGAAGATCTCCATCCTTCTCTTTGATGAAGAGAGTGCAATCGATAAGACCCCGGCGAAAACCATTCTCCAACAGATAGTTAGATAAGGTTGCTTACCAAGCTCTCGGTGCTTGATGTAATCCGTAGAGAGCTTTGTTGAGCAACCAAACCCGATCCGGATGAATAGGATCTTCAAAACCCGGAGGTTGTTCGACATACACCTCTTCTTCAACCATACCATGAAGAAATGCACTTTTCACGTCCATTTGGTAAACTTGAATCCTTTGAATGAAGCATAAGCTAGAAAAATCCGAATAGCTTCAAGACGCGCAACTGGAGCATAATCTTCGTTGTAGTCAATCCCTTTTATCGGACGAAAATCTTGAACAACTAATCTCGCCTTGTTTCGGACAACTACTCCACAGTCATCCTTTTTGCATTTGAAAACCCAACGGGTGCCAAGCTTCTTGTAGTTCTCAGGTTTCTCAACCAGTTTCCAGACACCAAGCTTCTGGAATTGTTGCAGCTCCTCCTGCATAGCTTCCACCCAAGAATTATCCTTTATGGCTTCTTTCCAGGACCTTGGTTCTTCTTGTGAAACATAACATGCGAAGGACCAATCATTCTGCAAACCCGATTCTCTAATCGCTGCATACAAACCAGCATTGTTGTTGTTTCTCAACTGATTCCTCGTCTGCACGCCACTATGAACATTACCAATGATGTTTTGTTGAGGATGGGTATTATGGATTCTCAATTCTGGATTATCCAGAACTGGAATATTTGTACCCAGATTGTTGAAGTTGAGATCCACAACCAAATCAATACCCTGAACTGGCGAAGAGGATGATGCAGTAGCTTCAGCTATTTTAGGGCAATCCGCTGGGGGTGTAGCCTCTGAAGAACCATGCACAACTGTTGCAGGAACGTCTTGGTCTGCATCAAGAAATTCATCATCCTCTGAAGATTCGTTCAGTTCAGCAGCATCGTGAAAATCCTCATTATCGAGGGTATTATTGTTAACAGAAGATGATTCTTGATTGTTGTCAATAATTGGACGAACCAACGGTGAATCTGTTGCGTTGTCACTCTCAAAAAACATCTGTGCCGCAGCATCCACTACCTCTTCTTCAGTATTGATCGAATTGAAACAGTCATCTTACTCAAACATCCACGGCTGACCCGGACATCTGACTGGCAACGTGTGCTTTTGTACTCTGACTTCAGACCATCCCTCGACCCTTTTTGTCTCGAGATTCCAAACTCTTAAATTTGGGGTGGCATACCCAAGAAAGTATCCTTCAATTGCTTTTGCCCCAAACTTTCCATTCGGATCGATCATAGTGCAAGGAGCCCCAAACGGTTCAAGAAATTGTAGATCTGGTTTTCGTTTGTGCAATAGCTCAAAGCAGGTCTTGTTGTGTCTTTTTACAGTAAGAACTCGATTCAACGTGTAACATGCAAATGCCACAGCTTCACTCCAGAATGGAATGGGCAACTATGACTCTACCAACATAGTCCTTACAGTTTCGATCAATGTGCGGTTCTTATGCTCAACGACGCCATTTTGTTGAGGAGTGTATCTAGCACTGAATTCATCAAGAATACCTTTGGATCTACAGAACTCCTCCATAGCATGATTCTTAAACTCAGTTCCATTATCGCTGCGTATGCGTCTCACTTTCAAAGTATACAAATTCTCAATCGTAGTGATCAAGTTTTTTGATAATTTTGAAAGTTTCACTCTTGTGTCCCATAAACGCCACCCAAGAAAATCTTGAATAATCATCTATCACCACGAGGCAGTACGAGTCATTACTGATGCTTTTATGCTTGACAGGACCGAATAAATCTATGTGCAGGCGTTCAAGCGGCACTGCCACCATGTTGATCTTCTTTATCGGGTGCGATTTCTTCCTTTGTTTTCCTTTTTGGCACGAAACACAGACGTCTTGCAGATGAAAATTTTTAACGAGAACACCGTTTACTAACTCAGTCTTCACCAGATGATTCACTCTCCTCAAGTGAATGTGTCTCATCCGCCTGTGCCAAGAGATTGTTTCCTTTTCTGTGGCTTTAGAAACAAAACATGTAACTTGTGCAGACGATGTAATTGCTTGACTCATATCAAGGACATACAAGTCATTAATCCTTGGTGCAGATAAGAGAATCCAGTCTTTAGGAATTGAAACCGAGCTTCAGCACATAACATCCATTAGCATCAAAGTGCACCGAAAACTTCTTATCACAGATTTGAAAAACACTAAGAAGATTGTGATCAAGTTGTTGCACAAAGTTGATCTTGTCAAAACTCACAACCCCGTTGGATACCATTCCTTCACCAGTAAGATATCTGCCTTTATCTCCAGCAAAAGCAACATAACCTCCTCTAATAGATTTGACGTCGTAGAGAAGTCTCATGTCGCCTGTCATGTGCCTGGATGCCCCACTATCTACAATCCAAAGACTATTGATAGTTCCTCCTGGAACACCCTGCACATGTACTCAAACGATTAGTTGGAGATGGGGACCAAGCCTTTGTGGAATTGGGTCTTCCATTTTCATCGACAAAAGTTATTTCAACTTCGCGATGATTTGGAAATAGTGATGCTCCCCATGAATTTGTGACCAATTTAGGTTTCCATGTCTGTTGGGTTTTACCAGTTTGATTGTTTGAAGATTTAACTTCGTGATTATTAGAAGTTTTTGACATTTCTGGTTTGACTGAAACATGTTGTTTTGGAATCACGTCGGTTTTAATACCCTTTTCAATTACCTTGATTTGCTTGCGTTTCTATTTCTTCTCCCTTTCTTTCACAAGACATGGATCTTGTTTTGAAGAAACAGATCGCTTATGGTAACTTTGCTCATGGGGAACGTCAACTTTAGCTTTCAACTTATGAAGATACGGATAATTTCGAATGATGTGTCCAAATTCACCACACTCAAAACATGATCTTCGTTCCACAAACCCCGACGTATCTTGTTGATGTCTTGTTGATGAACTTTGTGATTTCGAAGTACTTGGTCCTGAATTGTTTTGACCATCTCTTTTCAAAATTTTAACTTGATTAACATAATCTATGTAAGATTTGTGTTCAAAAGTTTTAAGTTTATCGGTTCCTTTCGACTTCACAAAGTTCATCTTTTGATTCTTTCGTTGGTTTTGATTCTTTCGACCTTGAGTCATTGATTTACCTTTCGTTTTAGTGTGGTTTTGCTGATTTTTCTTTGTTGGTAATTCTTGATTGCCATATTGTTTTCGAACGTCAGCTTTTGGAATCGGAGGACATTGTGTTACCACAACTCGTGAACTCGACCTCCCAAAAACTTACTTGTCGAATCCTCAAAAACTTTACTGATTAAAGATTGTTTTACATTCTTAATCGGAAAATCTTTGTTTGAATAAACTTTATCATCACCAACGAAAGTATGTAGCAAATTCACACTCTTAGAGTCTTGTGCAGAAATGGACTCAACCAGAACAGTCTTAGCAGGTTTTGCGGGAGGATCACATAGAATAGGATTCTCGAGAGGTATGTCTCTTCTTTGGTCATTGCATTAGACTGTGTTGAGTAGTATCCTCGGATTCATCATCTGAAGAATCGGCATCCTCAACAATGACTGGACGATTCTGATTTTGTTCAGTTGTTGACACTTTCGCAACTGCTGATTCATCCATACTTCCTTTTTGAAACCAAGTCCAGCTGCGAATTCCTCAACGTCTAGTGGAACAGCTGGCTCAAATTTAGGTTTATCCTCCTCATCAGGCATTGAGGTATAATTGTGTCTAACAGGTGGAGGACACTTCTTATATCCAATACACGTGACATCGTTCTTCTTTTTCTGTATGTCAATGATGTTATCCAGCACATACCTAGAGTTTGAGTAACTGTCTACCCTAAGCTGGATTGCCTCATTTTCACACTTGACACAGGCCGATTCCTTTTGTGCTTCCTCGAGCCTAGTGATGTAATTATTTATAGCAGTTTGTTTTCTTGAAATTGTTTTTATTAGCTCGGACTTATCTTCTTTTAAAGTGTCAATTAGCTTTTTAAATTCCTTTCATGATTTTTATGGAAAAAATTGGCCTCTGTGCATTTCGAAAGATCCACGATCAAATTTTGATTGTGGATAAATGTCACGTCATACTTGCTTTGCAAATCATCATATTTGCTTTGCAAGTCAGACAATCTAGCACCTAAATCAACACAATTATCACATTTATCAGATTTTGGTTTATCGACGCATACCTGACTTGACGAACTGCCAACATTAGCCATAAAGGCTGAATGATGAGAAGAAGAAGAATAAACAGCTTGATCCACCAGATTGATCTTCGGTCATTCCCTTCTCTAGCTTCACTCAAAATCTCCTCATCTGCATCAATGTTCTCATGTGACACTTCATCCGTACTGTCTTCACCTGAACTTGAGGTTTCCTCATCTGAGCTTCCACTATAACCAAAATTGTCTTTATCTGAAGATTCTCCACCACCAGCGTGTTTTAGATCCTTTACAGTCTCAGCAAAACAAGTTGTTCCACCCTGATCACCGTTACCCAGTTGAAGCGACCAATGACAGCCTTCATCAACTTGTACCACAAGAGCTCGGTTGTTGTTAGATGGTCCTGCTTGATGATTATTGTTTGTAGGCATCAAGGCACGCTCATTATTCCTGGTTTGATTCTGATTAGGTTGATTGCCCTGATTTCTGAACGGATCTGGTTCCCATGCTGAGCTGGCTTCGTGCATTCCCGTTTGAAATGACTTCGTTCACCACAATTAAAACACTTGACCGCTTGCTTATCGAACCCATACTTGGTGTCCTTCTTACTTTCCAAGCTGGTTCTGCTAGTTCTTTCCATAAAGTATTTTGCTCGCCTCACTGCACTAGCAAATGCCCACTTGATATCCATCAAATCCATTTCATCCTTATCAATTTGCTGATAAGCTTCCTGAGTCAAATTGATGTTTCCAATTTGCACTGCTACTAACCCACAGTGCGCGCTCACCAAAGTGTTTAACAGCTCCACATGTTCCTTTGCCACTTCAACACTCACTTTGAGAAACTTGAAGTTTGTCTAACGAACTGTGTTTGGATTGGTTGATTGACCAGCATTGGCTGTTGATGAAGTGTTTCCATAACAGGCTTGTTGTTGACCTTTGTAGTTTGGATCAAGAAATGATGGCACTCCAGTAGACTGATAGCGTTGCTCAGAGGCAGCTGGTTGTGGTGTTCCATACATATCGTTGCTTGAGACAAAAGTCATTTGTAGCTGAGCATGTTGAGCAGGTCTTGCAACCGTGCTAGTACCTCCACAATTTCCATAGTACATTTCTAGATTTTGAGGCACCGGGACTCGTTTTGCCTTTCTCATATCTTCTTGATTTTTGTTCTCCAGCAGCTCAATGAAATCATAGATATTGGTTGTTGCCAAAGTGCCATTATACTTCAGAATCTCCAAGAAACCACTCCATTGAGCGGGCAATGCATCGACAAACTTTGTAACCACCTCTTCCGAAGTTGTTACTACCCCAAAATTACCCATTTCACTCAGCAGGTGATAATATCGACTTGTCATATCTTCCAGTGACTCCCTTTCCATACACATGAATCCGTCGAACTCCTTTTTGAGCAGATCATGTCTTAGCTTGCGTGATGCCGCATTTCCTTGACCTCTCGCCTTTAGAGCATCCCATAGACTTTTATCGTTTTGAAACTCACAAACTGATGATAAATATCTTTGTTTAAGGCTTGAGTTAGGATTGAAAATGCTTTCTTTTCTAAATCATATGCCTTTTTATCATCGACAGAAAGATCTGCAAACGTTGTGGCATTCGAACCGGCTTCTTCAAGTGCTTGATTGAAATCCGTTGTAAAAGACAACCATAGCTCCGTGTTTTGCCCAAGAACATACGTATGAAATCTCTCTTCCCAACTGGGATACTCGTTCATATGCATCAGTTTTGGTGGACGGTTGTTACTACCGGTCTCATTGTCACTCAAAAGAAGATTTTGTATACTTTGATTTTGGTTAGTAACAAATGCCCACTGATTTGCTGTGATAGAACTAGTTTGTGATGTGGACGAAGTTGTGGGAGACTGGGCCCATGAAGGCACTAGACCTTTACTCGTATACCTTTCCGCATTAGGATCCGGTTTCCAACCCCACCAGTCTGAACTCATTTTGATGTTTTATAAAGGACTATTTGAGTTAAAGAACAAATTTTGTAAGTTTTGGAGAATTTATAAGCTCTCTGTGATAAACAACACACCACCTACGAAGAATGGATGGCCACGAACAATCATGTTTCCACGAAGATGTGATCTACGAAGAATAGTGTGATCTATGAAGAATCAAGTTCTTCGTCCAACAAGTCCTACGAAAAATAAGTTAGACGAATAATAGTTCTTCCACGAAGAATGATTTTTCGTCGAACAAATTTCATACACCAATAAACCAAGTTAAATATAATAGTTCTTCGTGGGTGATGGTTTTTCGTGAAAAGAATTTCCAACGAAGAATGATGGGTATGGTTTTGAAAATATGTTGAAAAAGGACAAACAACTTTGTTCTTCATTGACTACAAACAATTGTTCGTTGACTAAGTTCGTGGGTATTGTTGTTAGAAGTTGGTGAAAGTTGGTGAAATTTTTCAAATTTGGCAGGGTATGGTTTCTGAGATAAGGTATGGGTTAGAAAGTTATCTTCTTCAACAAAGAAAATCAGTGACTTTCCGGTTAAAACAACTCACCGGAAAGTTTTCCGAATACGATTTTACCAAAATTTTGAGAAAAACCAAATCTCTCCTCGAGTTTTAATCAGGTTTTTATGAAAATTTTCAACAAACAAACAAGTTTTTTTAGAGATTTAATCCATATTACTTTGAAAAACATATAAACTTTCTGAAAAACTCTCAAGGACAATGTTCGAAAAACTCAACACACGACTCGGTTTTAACAAGGATGAGAGTCAAGGCTCTGATATCACTTGTAGGTCCACTAGAGGAGGATCTAGAATACCTTATCCTTGTTACCGAACACACCCGCAAGTGCCGAATCCAACCGGGTATGCAAACCGAGCTAGAAAACACAAACACAAAACACATATTCAAACGTTAAAGCTCAATGTGTATTATTTCAGATGAGTTTGTTACAAGATTCATACAAGAAAAACTCTTTAACTCACTGAAATGCTCTCTCTGTGTTCTCTACTAAAACTGTGAACTAGTGTTTGTATATATCGCCCCATATCTCAGTACATCCACGAAGAATATGTAGAACCCACGAACAATGTCCATGTCCATGAAGAACCTATTCTTCGTGGACTACAAGGACGAACAACCAGACTCACGAAGCATGTTCTTCGTCCATGTGATTCTTCGGCAGGCAACCTATATCGAAGAACCATCAAACCCACGAAGAAGGTTCTTCGTGATGACCATTCTTCGCTGGAATGAATTCTTCGTCGATAGATCCATGCATGGGATTCTTCGTGGTAAGACATGCAGCAGAAAAACACTCGCAGACATGCAGATCAAAACACAGCAGCAAACAGTTTGCATGCACAAACTGTTTTCCATCGGAAACATCGTACCGGGTCAAGATAGGAGGACATCTCGACCTCAGTCTTCACTTCGAAACGAGCCGAACCGGAACGAGCCGTATCCACAATAAGATGCATCAACAGCAAGTAAATCAGTGCTTTCTTTTTTGATTTACTTACCGAAGAACAGACAAGGTCATCGTGATTGCTAAGAACCGAGAAATCACATTTACAATATACACTCGAACTTACAAAGAACTATAAAAAACTAATGAATAATACAATAAAAGAAATAAAAAAACAATTCACTTTTTGCCTCAAAGTATATTTCTCTCAAGGAATTGCATAACTACAAGCACACATCCCATTAGAGATTATTACAATACTTAGGGGGCTCTACACCAACATGCAAGTTGGTTGTACAACTAGAATCAATGTAAACTGTTAATTCTAAGGTTTTAGAAGCAATAAGAACGAACATGATGAGTCATGAAAAACTATTATCTTCAGTTACAAGGAAAACATAGTAAGTTCTTGTGATCATATCCGCATCAGTCTACAAAATCTTGTCTTGTACTGGAACATGGTGTGCGCACTACTTGGAACTGACACAAATCTTTACCAGTGAACATTTGTTCTTCAGTGACAATTGTACCTCGGTAGTGAACTCTTTATCCACATTAAAACTTAAACATCAACACCGAACATGAATTTCATTGTTGAATAACTCACCAGCTAGCATTGAAACTTCTTCGTCGATACCAAACATGGCTATCAGCTTTGAACTTGTTATCTTGTATTGTATCTGAATATAAGCACAGAACTTTTTCTTCAGTATCAAGCATTTAACTCTTTGGTACTGAAATGTGACTTAGAGTATTTTGGTAAACATTGGCCTTAACTGATCATATATCCTCTTTCTCTCTATATCCTATTTCATCAATAAAGAATAAATATAGAATAGTTATGTCAAATTATTTACAGAATAAACTTTCTCACATTTAAACCCAAACTTTATGATTACTCAATAATCTAGCAATAGTTAAAAATTGTATTTTGTTGATAAAAATTCATTCTTTAATGGAAATGGCGGATTCGATTAAAATTATATACTTAGGGGTTCTTATTTGCACTAATTTGTCCTCACCTAATTTTGGTAATTTAATTGGTTCCATTTCTAATTAGTAAGATATGGTTTTTCTTTGCAACTCACTGTTTGGGCCATTCATTGAATTAATTACAAGCAATAAACTATATAAAATTCTGTATGGTAGAAAAGGGAATTTTATTATATAGAAGGTTTAGAATTGTTTTCCATATAATTTTTGCAAGTGCATTGATCTTTTTTCTGTTATATAAACTATTATTTTTAGAGTTCAACAAACAAGCACACTAATAGTTACCTTAAATTTTATAACAGAATAGATGTGGATTATTATTATTATGTTTTCATTATGTAACTATACAAGTTCGTTAGTTTTTTCCTTAAGATGGTGTCGGTTATCATAATATGCATGCTCAAGGTGCTTAATATGACTGTAATCTTGTAGGTGATCAAGGAAACGGAACAAGGTTTGGATATGAGTTCGTTGATCCATGTCATCGGTCGTGACCTCACAATGAAAAGTCTCATGTCCGTGCCAAGATACAACTATGCTCGCATCGCGTCACTAAACCGGAGCTTTCGTGAGCTCATTAGAAGTGGTGAACTTTATAGGCTAAGAAGCTTTCATCAAGTAATTGAACATTGGGTGTATTTTTCTTGTGACCCATTGAAGTGGGAAGCTTTTGATCCTGTCAATGAGAAATGGATGAATCTACCCATGATGGATACTGACATAGGCTTCCAGCTCGCGGACAAAGAGTCCATGGCAGTTGGCACAGAGCTGCTGGTTATAGGCAATGATATGCTAGGTCCGGGTATCTACAAGTACAGTTTATTAACAAATTCATGGTCACAAGGGCTGCCAATGAATGAACCCAGATGGTTGCTTGGGTCAGCCAGTTTTGAAAATATTGCAATCTTTGCAGGTGGTGTGGATCGAAATGGAAAGATCATGGACGTGGTAGAAAGTTACAACAGTGAGACAAGGACTTGGAAGACACTTCCTAGTATGATTAAGCCTCGGAAATTGAGTTCTGGGGTGTTTATGGATGGTAAGTTTTATGTAATAGGAGGGATTAGCAGTAATGATTCAAATCCATTGACATGTGGAGAAGAGTATGATCTGGATGCCCAAAAGTGGACTGAAATTCCCAACATGTCACCTGGTGGTGGCGGACCTAGAATGTATCCGCCGCTGCTTGCAGTGGCAAGCAATGAGTTATATGTTGCTGATTGTGCAGCAATGGAACTGAAGATGTATAGCAAGAAGAACAAAGAATGGGTTGTTATTGGAAGGTTGCCTGAAATAGCACACAGTAGGGATGGTTGGGGCATCGCATTTAGAGGATGTGGGAATCGTGTCGTCATCATTTGTGGTCCTAGAGATACCCAGAATAGATATATAGAGATATATTCATGGATCCCTAGCGAAGGGCCACCACAGTGGATGAGGATTGGCTGGAAAAGTAGTAATAACTTTGTCTACAATTGTGCTATAATGGGCTGTTAAGCTGCGAAGAACACTGGTCCAAAAATCTTCTTAATCTTTCAATAAGCTAAGTGAACTGAACTGATGTGGCTAGTTCGTCGAATAATTGTGAGAAAATCTAGGGTTGTTTTTTGTTTGTTTGTTTGTTATCTTGTCCGAAATTTGTGGGAATTATCATTTGTGGGAAACTTGTGGGAATTTTCCTAGTTATGAGTACTTTTAATCAATCTTTTTAATCTTGCCTTGTTAATTATTGGTTGCAATATATGCTTGCTAATTTTTTGGTTGTGAAGACTGATATTACATAAACAAAGAATGAAGTCAAGATTATTATTTTGATAGTTCTTTTCTTTGCAAGCCAGGCGTAAGGATATGTGTCTATTAGGTAACTTATGGGGATCTGAAGAAATATTCATCAACAATAACTGTTACAATATCAACACCTCATTACTTACTTAATCAATCGATTAGCTTATGTTTTATACCCCTCTTTCGACAATAAATCGTGTAAACGTGGCACATTAATCTTTCAATTGACCTATCAGAATCGGAAATCTCCTGATCATGACAACAACCCAACCTTGTGATTGTGTATTTCTGGTTGGATAATCTTATGGTGAGTCTTTTTAATTGTTGTGACTGTTTTTTTACTCGGATCTTTTGGATCACTGAAACAAACATAAAAACTGCATGCACTCGTAATCTTCACTGCTTTGAAATGCCAACATTCTTGTCACTATATAAAGTTCGGATTCTACACTGAATTTAAGACCCTTATGGCTTCTACAGCGTTGAAAGTTAATTTTAATTTGTAATTTCATATGTGGTCTCAGCTATTGTTAGCATGTATTTGTGTTGGCCCCTCTCAAGCCAGTCTCAAATTGACGAGAGTTTATTATTATCTTCTTCAAGCATTGTTTATTTTATATGCTTATTTTAAAGGGAAGATTACATATAATGATAATAAATCTATACGAGAAATGTAGATTTTTTTTATGCTAAAAGTAACTGAAGTTTTTGTGATATTCTAGCATCGAAGTCTTTTAACTATTTTGTCTGTAACATTCGAAAAGGTTAAACCATAATAAATGTACCCGATCTAGTCCCACCTATTACACGTAATTATGGAATGTTTAAAAGATGATAAGCTAAGTTCTCATTCCCATTCTCAATTCCGCTGTTGTAACTTGTGTAATTTGGGTATACTAATATGTATGTGTTTTTTCTTTTATTTGTTATTCTCATGTAGTTAAAAGTTGACGATCTATGTGTGAAATGTGAGTCTGAGAGATAATTTAAGTTATCAGTTTAGGGTCATTGATTCATTCATGTGTTCAGAACTGCTGCTTGCCTCCTTCCATCGTCTTCCCCCTGTTGACTCAATTTAATTGTCTATGGTTCTTGTGGTTGTAGCGGAGTCTATAGTCCTTGTATTTGCTTTAAATCATCTTTGTGTAATGTTTTTTCATCTATATTTCATTCTGTAAAACAATTTGGGGTCATAACATTCAGGTGTGGGTATTTCTTGTTTTCGATCCACGCATGTTTGCTTACAAGAATCATGAAAAACCCTATTAAGATTATGTATCATTGGTCACATATATGTGTGTGGGGGAATACAATGAGGTCTATTACAAAGAAAACTTAATCAAAGTATATCTCCTATTGTACCCCACCATTTCGTGGAGTGGCAAAGGCAATCAAGAGAAGACCTCGGCCTCCTTTGGAGGACGCAAGTTCGAATCTTAGCCAACACGGGTTTTCGTCCCACCGTACACGTTAGCCAACACCGGACGGTCAAACCAGAGTGAAGAAAACAATCAAAAAATTAGAATGAAATGAACTTGCAATCATGAAAATATAAGAAAAAATATTTCCTATAAAAACTTTAATAGTAAGAAAACCTTGTGATGACAACGACGACGATACATCTAAGGTCATAGGCCGGCAAGAAGAATAAGACGCTATGGCAGAAGGAACTAAGACTATGACGGCATGAGCTACAAAGATGGTGATATGAAGAAGGCAGTAAAATAAAAATAAATAAAACCTAATATGTGTGTGTAAGCTTCTTCAGGGTCGGACCGTCGGACCGGAGGAGAGGGAGAACAAGAGAAAGAAAGTCCTTACACAAGGGGGTTATGATAGGCAATATTTAACATCCGCCAAAAACAGATCTATGAAACCTGAATCGGAATGTAAAACCGGATCCTTTGGAATAAAGTAGGGTTTTAAAATAATTATTTTATTTTTATATCTTTTATCATTTTGTTCACTTCATATATCGTGTTTGATTAAAACCGGACTAAAAACGTTAAACTTATAAAAAAATTTGTGCAGTGGATCTGATGAGCTATCTTCCATATCTACGGGACCCTCAATGCGAGCTCCTCTTGCTGCGCTCTTGCATAGGTGTTGCTAAGTTGTTGTTCGGTCTCAGAACGTGCCAACCCACGTTTGTTGGTGAGGATGTTTCGGTTTTTTACAAAGGCCTTCGGAGAGGTATCGAGGATATTGTGGTTTGCGGGGTTTCGTTTTTTGGGGATCTTCAATGGAGACTTGTATCCCTTCCGACCCGTTTTGGGGGTTTGGGTTTATGTTCGGCTGAGGATGTATCTACGTATGCTTTCGTGGCCTCGAGGGCGCAATCTTGGAGTTTGAAGGACCACATTCTTCGGACTGTGGTATTGTCAGGTTAGATTATGATTATATGTGTGCTTGGATTGCATGCACATGTACCTTCCGGATTTCGATCTTTGCGTTTTCTCTAATAAGGACACCACCCCCCCTAAAGCCCAGAATGCTTTGGCGAGTGCCCTATTTAGTAGAATTGTCCAGAGTTTGGGAGAGAAGTTTAGTTTATCTCCTCTTCAGAAAGTCGTACGTGTTTGATTGTCTTCGGGCTCCTCATGCTCAGGATTTCCTGACAGTCATCCCCGTTAAAGGACTGTGTAGGATTTTGGAAGGTGGTATAGCATCAGCTAATTGCAAGAACAAATTAATGGGTTTGGTGCCTTGATTTTGAAGATGAATTCACGGTCAGAGGCACACACTATTTTATTGACCCGATTCATCTTGTAATGGGGGGTTATTCGATAAATTTGTATAGATTTGTTCCTGGAAGAGTTAACATTATGGCATTGCGGATCCTAGTTGAGTGATTACCTACAAGAGTTAATTTGAGCAACAACAGTTTGGATATTCCATCTTTTCATGGCTCTTTTTCTAATCACGTGGAGACTTTAGATTATATTTTAACAGATTGTGCTATTGTTGTGAATACTTAGAGATTGATTCTAGGTGGCTGGATATGTTATCCCCTCTTCTGTTCAATAAGGGTCTTTTCAAATTTTGTGGGTTCATTGTCTTTATTTATATTGAAGGAAAATTTAATTGGTGACTTGGTGGGTTTTTTCTGAGAATGCAGAACAATAAAGATTGCATTTTTATTGCATTGTTAGTTTTTTTTTTTTTTGGTTCATGTAGGAACCATAAGGTTGATACTAGTTGGTTTGAATGGCTTAAAAATCCTATTTTATATGATGTAGTTTCTTGACCTAGGCTAGGTTTTTCTTGTAGGGCCTTGTATCTATTACTTTTTTGAGTGAATCATCTTTCTTCGCTATTATCTCCTACTTCAAGTTATTGAAAAAAAACATGTTCACATCTTAGTAACCAAGATATATGTTTCATTTGTCTTATTTAATATAGAAACAAACAAACATTTATAAAAAGATTAGCATTGTAACATATACTGAAAGTTGAGTGACTTTAGAATAAGAAAAAAAAAAACTTAGAGTGACTATGCTAGAACTTTTAAAAAAAACTTGGTTAGTATAAAGTAATATTTTTTTTCATCAAAAAAATTCATGTTGATGTATAAAATTTAAAATAATTGACACATGATAAATAAGAGAGTGCTAAATTTAAGGCTATTGTTACACTTTTATTTCTCTCTCTAAATTCTATATATTTTTTCTCTCTCTAAACGTTATATGTCTTTTTCTCTCTAAAATTAAATATGCATTTTCTCTCTCTAAATTCTATATTTGTTTTTGTCTATTTAAATCCTAAATTATCTATCATCTATTAATTCAATAAGAAATGATTTTATTAAACTATCATATATATCATATCCAAATTCAATCCTTTCTTGTTTTTAAATAATCTACCTTAAGCAGAATGTCGACTAAAAGTATAAAAGCAGTTGTTTTCATTTTTAACTTGGAGCGTACCATGTATAAATATAAAAATTATATTAACCAAAGTTGAAAAATAAAGAAATAAAATTATATTTAAGGGTATAATGGAAATTAAAAAAAAAACTTTGTAAGTGAGAGACTAAAAATATGATTACCAAAGTTGGGCGGCCAAAGAGGAAAAAGACGGAAAATAGAATAAATAAATAAAATATTAAGAAAGGAAAACGATATTAAAGTTGAGAGCTAAACATATCATTACCAAAGTGAAGGGACCAAGAGAGGAAAAAAATAAAAATAAATATTTATATAGTCCAAAATACAACTATTGAAGCTTAAATGAATTGATAATTAGTGTGTACCATGTGTGTGTATATATATTACACTAGGCTATCACCTGGAAACTTCCCAGGTTAGAAAATTTTAATTTATAATAAAAAAAAAGCATATAAATAACACTTTGAACCTCTAAAATATCCTCTTTCTCTTCTCAACCACAAATTTTTAGTTCAGTTTCATAAGCATCCCAACTTTGCCTCCATATGTATTCAAAGTTTTCATGTAAAGCTAATTCCTTTTTAATTCATAATAAGATCCCTGTAAAAGAATGTTTTCGAAACCCATACGCTTCGTATAATTATAAGCACTCACAAACTCTAAAAAATATATCGTACATATGTTAATGGGTGGGTCGAAGGTATAGAACGGCACAATAAATATCAAATATATGATGAATCAAATTGTTAAAAACACACTAAAATACAAACTTAACACGATGTTCTAATAAGTGACACCAAAAGCCAGAGTATTATAGCTATCCTACAGGAATTGCCATGATATGCAGTAAGGACCTAGCTTCCGAAAGCACCGACTTCACTACCAAGGACACTATACCAACATTTGGGCTCTCCCCTGAAATTATACGAAAATGTGGAAAAGATTAACATCACATTTTCGAGATAAAACATAATTGAAACGTTTATAAGACATATATGCACTCTATATGAAAGGACCAGGCTAGAAATATGGGAATTGTATTAAGATTCCAATAACTAACATACGAGTAGTAATAACTCTATATGAAGCCTGGTCTTTGATCATTTACACGGGGAAAAACCACTACCACAAACTGAAGTATCTAGAACACTACAATAAATAACTTCAACTTCACCAACAATAAACAGATGCATCTATGTAGAAAAATAACAACAATAAAAACCAAATTTAGAAAGCTTTGATTGGCCTCTCTACTAAATTTCAAATATAACTATTTGCAATACACTTAAGATTGAAATGAAAATGCAAACTCATTTAGACAGGTATGATAAGTCAATAATTTGGGAAAAAAAAAAACTAATACATACCTGCATAGAATAATAAAAACTAACGATGGATGATAAAGTTTTGAAAAAGAGTAAATTACGATTTTGGCCCCTGTGGTTATATCACTTTTACCCTATTAGCCCTAAATAGAAACTTTTATCATCTATATCCCCCGACGTCTCTATAACTAACTATTTTGGCCCCTGTGTCCAACTCAACTCATTACCATGGTTAATTAATTGGCACATGATGGGCATATATGTAAAATTACCTCCCCACTTTATCTCCTTTATAAACAAAACCCTACCATGAAAGAAAGATAACAGGAGGTGGAAAGTGTAATATTAGAACAGAAAATGTCAATATATTAAAAAACTTATCCCAGTATTCTTGCGAGTTTAATCTTCATAATCAAAATAGCATGTGCTTACCAGTTTCATCCTTTAAATCACTACTTGTGTTGGGACGAAACCATTTCTGGACTAAGTACAAAACGCATATGGCCGTAGTGACGACAACAAAACCAACTGCAGCTATTGCTGCAATTATTTTTGATGGAATTTTCTTTTTCCCTGCATCTAAAACGTACTTCTTATAAAACTTCCCTTTAGTTTCCGCGAAAAATGATAGAAAAACCAGTAAAAAGGTAAAAGATCTTCTGAAACCTATTTACACAATACTGTCACAATTAAAGAAGAATTAAATTGGTAATGAAACCTTGGTTTTGTGATGAGGCTGCTGGAAATTGTAAGAACTTATAGATCTCAAATCTAACATTGCAACTTGCGGCCAACACTCTTGCTCCTTTTCCATAACAGTACTTTGACAAACGATCTATACTTGTTCGTAGACATTGACCGCAATCAGAACCTGATAAATCCGGTGTGCACTGCACATATCCATAAATCTTTCCATGATTCCATCATTGTACGGTAATTCATCATATGCATGCTTCACCTCCATATCATTTAACGCACGGGTTGCTAATTGACCCATAAAATTAGTAGCAACATGCCAAAATCCAGTTTGATCAGAAACATTAACTTTGTTGCACTCGAGGATAAAAGTAGCAGAGTTCATCATCGAGAGCATTGAATAATTGGCATAATGTAACATGCAGCTGTCGCTCCACGACACCGCGGCTTTTGACAAAAAGCATGATTTGTTGACATCTTCGGGCTTTAAGCAAACAAGTACGACAGTCGTTAAGTTTGGGAGAACATCAGCTCGACAAAGATAGAGACCGTAGGCTATGTTCGGTTTAATTCGCGTACTGTTGTATAAGAATTGTTTATCACTGACAGTGGTATCTGAAGCAAGTGAGTCAAGGACTTGGATAAGATTTGAATAAAAAATCGTGTTGTTTATATGGCAGGCTGGTGGTGTTAAGTTCACAGTAATGGGTTTTAAATGTAATGGTAGGGTTTTGTTTGTAATGGAGATAAAGTGGGGAGGTGTTTTAACATATATGCCCAGTAAATCATGTGCCAATTAATTAACCATGGTAATGGGTTGAGTTAGATACAGGGGCTAAAATAGTTAGTTATAGAGACGTTGGGGGTACAGATGATAAAAATTTCTATTTTGGGCTAATAGGGTAAAAGTGATATAACCACAGTAGTCAAAATCGTAATTTACTCTTTGAAAAATTATAAGTTAAGTCCTGCAAAAGCAAAAATACCAGATTAACAACACCAAACAACAATTAACAAAACTATCAATGGGAAATAACAACAAAGCATCAACAACTTTCAGAATATTGACACGAATGTAGTCTAACCATCCAATACCATGCCTCTCATTAATTTAGTCGAACCCGGTTTAAAGAGTTGCGTGTATTTAGTCTAGTATTACCTTGATAACATAAACACATCCACACAACATTAGTCAAAACAGAAATAGCTAATTGGCTCATGCATGAGATGGTTTTCAGGTATGTACCGGTGCTTGAGTTGTAATAAACAGTTTTGAATGAAAAATTTTTATAAGCTCATAATATATCAATTGGTTCTACATTACATTGCATTGCATTTTCCTCATCCAGATGCTCTTTATATGTCAATTAAGTATAAGTACAGATAGGAATAAGGATATCCATTGCAATGCAACAACAATAATGCTTATCCACTTGTTTAATACATAATTTCCTTAACATCATATTATAAGAGTATACATCGAGTGAAAAACAGTTTCTCACTACTATAAATTGTTTAGACTCAGAATTGGTTATCCATTGTGGCTGCAAGTAATAATATTTGCCATGCCTCAACAATGGACACGCAAAATGTTTTGCATCATCTTAGCTTCTAAACACCATGGCTAGCTTTGAAGGCTTTGGAGGCCAAACGACAATTGTTTCCATCTCTAGACGTGTCTTAACACATGTACCCTCACACAATAGCCATATTACAATACTGCCCGTAGGTACACTAAGTAGATATAAAATGTAAAAACCCCAAATGCCCCCAAGAAAATGCAAAATACCAAAAATGCCATTAAACACTATTCATTCACTTTCACTATCATTATTAGAAAGAGAATGAAGAGATGTGGTGGTAAGGGAAAAAAAACCCTCTGCACAGGGAAGAAAACCCACTCAACACGTGGCACAAAATAGGAAATCGTACATTTAATGGAATCCAGTAAGGGAGTTAGTTACCAGCAGATACTAAAAACCCAAAATGCCGCCAAGAAACGCAAAATACCCAAAATGCCATAAGACACTATTCAATCCCAATGTTTGTTATTAAATAATAAATAATAAATGATATATGATATATAATATAATACCAAATACCAAAAGATGAACAGAAACTAAACATGACCGTAAATCGTTTAGGCTCAGAATTGGTTATCCATTGTGGCTGCAAGTAATAATACTTGCCACGCCTAAACAACAAACACGCAAAATTCTTTGCATCGTCACAACCTCAAAACAGTGTGGCTAGCTTCGATGGGTTTGGATCTTGAATTTATATCTTATATTATTAACCAACGATAGCAAATTCTCATCATTGAGCTAGGTAACAACCCAACATCTAGGAATTAATTTTTCTCATATGAGCAATGCTTCATCATATCATTGACCAACTTACATCATCATCAAGCTCACCAATAAGATAACCACAAAATCACGAAGACCCAACAATCCAGTAATAACACTAACAACAACAGGCAATCTACAGTTAAAACCAACCTCTCTTCATAACAATTATGAAATTTATACAAAATTCTCATAAGAGATATGCATTTACCTGTTCACATATGCTTATAAACTTCAATGTAATATCTTCGACTAACGTGACTAACATAAAAAATATTCAAACTCATTGTCATTCGATACTTAAGTCACAATCAATTCAAAACATGCAACTTTAGATTTGCACCAAATAATTACACAGTTTGGCATACCTTGGATTAGCCCAGAAAGAACCTTGCTCAAGTCAAATGAACTCCAAACATTCTAGTCCATGCGTTCTTGTTTAATGGGGCGTTAAATGTAGCTTCGTCAAACTCTGGCACCTGCAATGATTTACCACAAAACAATAAAGGACACAGATCATATACAAATTATACACTTGCGATGTGCCACCAGTTTATTAAATATTTTTTAAAGAACTAAATTATTCTTATTATAACAAAAGAGATATTATAATCATATATACTACTCTATAACTATTTTAATTTTTTTATGTAAGGATAAAAAGGGTTTGGATGGGTAAAGCCAAATCATACCCGACCAACACTAATTGACCCATCTTGACCCGTTAGCTATAATTTACCTTATGCTCACAAATGAGATATTGAGATCTACATAAGCTTTCATAACGAATGGGAACTATGTGGCAGTAGCATAAGTTCATTGATCAGCAATCCTAACAGGATATAAAAGGTCCAGTCTAAATTTCAAGCATATATTACATTCCAAATTCACTGTGTAAAAATTAGAACTAATAACTTTACTTACCACCAAGAGAGGGATAAAGAGCTCACTGAATTTCAAAATGCATTGACTAAATCTCTATTTTTTAGCTAAGCCGGGATTGTTTTCATTGGATCCATCACCGAATAAGAAGCTTATGTATTTATGCTTCCCATACCCACTTTAAAACGGGACCTTTTCAAAGAACAAAATAAACTAAAATTAATTGCACAAATAATTATACATTTTAATTAAAAAGTGAATATATCATGTTGTAAAAATGTAGTTTTAATGAATTTAAATGAAGATTAAAAAAAACAAAAAAAGGGTTAAACGGGTCGTGTTCGTGTCAACACGCGAATATTCACGTCATGTCTCGGTTCATATGTTTTGACACACTTTTCAAGTTTGAATCGTGTTCATGTTCAGGGTGGGTTGGTTGGACTTGCCAACCGCAAACATGACCGTTTAGCACCCCTAAAATTAATAATATACAACTTTAGAACTGTGAAATACATATATCGAGAGTCCCTTCTATATAAGTTACATGTTCTTAAAACATAATCTACACTAAATCCAAGCATCAAAGCACATAATCTACACTAATGCAACTCGAATGAAAACTATTTTGCATATAAAGGGTGATGCTTATTTGTGCCAGCAGAATGCCATTCACATCTACTCCGACCAGCAAAAGATAACAAACTTCCAGGTTGACGAACTTGACCTAGGGCGCCACCAGTTACCAGCAAAAGATAACAAACTTCCAGGTTCACAGGTTGACGAACTCAAAAAAGGACAATAAAAACCAATCAGACCTCATCCAAATGTAAAATTGACACACCATACATTTTGGTTTTTGATATTACAATACAAATGAAGATATCCTCCTATATAATAAAGAAGGGAGTTGTTTGGGATCATTGACAAATGCAACAACTTTAAATTAGGCTTTTCCCTACCGGAACAAAGCAGTCCATCAGTGATTTCAGAAACACTATATTATCACCTAACAACATTCATCAGTCACTAAAATCATGTCACAAACACAGTAACTTGATTTCGAACAAAAAACACTATAATTTCATGTAAGCAATTTAACAAACGGTTGGTGAGCAAGTATGATGGAGCATAGGGAATTCAACAAACTGCTACAAAGATTATTGAAGAGTTCCATAATCTTAAAAATCTAATTATACCAACAAACTGAGGGAAGATTAGAGCATATTTTAGAGATTATATGGATGTTAAGTTGTAAAGTTTCTAAAAATTAGACCAAAAAGTTTACCTCTAGGGTTAGAGAGGAAATCTATGTAAAAAAATGATTACGTCTGAGACGATTTCAGAGACGAATTGACGATCTAGGGTTACATGTAGAAGACGACTATGTCTTCATATGTGATTTAGAGTTGATTTCAGACTCAGTGTTCACTCTTTCAGTCTTCACAGCAACCACAGACCTGTTATATTCATTCAACCCAATTTCAACAGTTCTATTTTTTTGACCCTATCTGACCCGTTTCAGCCTTTCCAACTTTTTATGTTTGCCCATTTTGACCCAGCAAAAACAACATTAGAGACAAAAGAACCCATGAAATTATTATTTTGACCCATAAGGACCTATATTATGCTTGGTGGGTTACTTTTCCAGGCCTAATTCAAACTGAATTTTCTGTCATTTGCTCAAGATTATTAACAGTTTATAAATGGCTCAAGTATAAAGTGTATACATTTAAAGACAATTTTCAGTCTTTTGCTCGTTGCATTGTGTGTATATATGACAACAAAATAAACATTAATGATCTAGTGAGGTGGTGCCATTCAACGGGCCATACCGGATTCAAGCAAAATAACCATTTTTAAATATATTGTATTGCTTCAGAACAGGGTCCAACCAAAAAATGTTTGAGTTGAAATAGATTTAAGAAAAACAAAGTATTAGATGACTATAGGAACTACAATCAAAATAAACTCCATTTTCAACAGATTCCATAATCCCATGGAAGTGACAACTGAAACTTAGCCACCTTCAAAGTGACATCGGACGATATCAAACGACGATCTAAAACATCAAACCATTTATACACATGAAAACAACAAAACATTAATAAATGCATCACCTCATCTGTAAGCGCCAAATTCACATCGTAAAAAGTCTTGATTGTTCCATATCCTCTCTGCAATCTATAAACAAATACGCCTGCCACGATCATAAAAAAATATAAGAAAAATAAAGAAAAAAACATCAAAATGGACTATATTTCCATACTTGCGCATTATGTTTTGTGACTCTGACACAGTAGGAAGCAGTTCATATCCAAATTCGTTAGATGTCAGGTATCTCCATCTAGTTGCTTTAACAAAGCATCTTTCTTGAACACATGATACCCATTGATGCAATATATAGTGATTCTTCAGCTTCTTTTGTGATAAGCCAAGTAATGTTGTATCAACAAGCTGCAAAAACATAACAAAGGTTCAAGAAAACGACATTAGAATCATAAGTGGTTCATGTTTACACGCTGATCTTAGCCTTTCGGTTTCAGCAATTTGGACAACTTTACCCCGTTTAAAGTTTCAAATTAATAGACATTTCACAAAGTGGCACGCAGGAAACAAAGATATTGATGGTGATATCAGCGTCTCTGTCGATGTGATTTTGTTTGTAGATTTTAAAAGCATAGTAAAACTAAGACAAAAATTTTCATGTTTTTCACTTCATGATGCTCCAAAATGAAATGCTACATGCCTGCAGAAGTAAAGATAATTACCCTAGAAGACTAGTATATTCTCAACATCCTTGTTCTTGGCATCCTACATTAACCAAAAAAGTCAACACAATAAACAATGAATTAGAAGTTGATAAATACATAAAGTTGAAGATTTTTTATTAGACTATATAAAATCAATATAGTTAAATAAACGTACAAACGAACCTCGAAAACCCATGTAAATTGCTTCACGACATCTGTAGTTCCTTAAATCCAATTCATTCTAGTTTCACCAGATGTTTGAGTAACAGCCAACACCTGCAACAATCAAACATTTCTTTAATATCTCATAATAAAAAGTGTTTTTGGTCAACCCAACGTGTACAACAAACTAACAAAGTTGACCATTTTGAGCCGACCACTTGTTGAAGTTAATGAGCATATAAAGATCTTAAGGACAACCACTTATAGCCAATTGGTTTTTTAGTTAAAACAGTGAAAGCTTGGCATAAACAATGGAACACAAGACAACCAAACATTAAGTGGTAAGAACAAAAATTAGCATAATAATTAAGAAAAAAAACATTTGTTTGTTTGTTTCTTACATTATAATAGTCATTATATCACATATGGTAGGTCCAAAACATTCCTATCTATCTTAAAGCGTCAAACCTTTAGGCATGCATAGATCCTATAATCCTAACGTGCTTGACCATTAGTAATCTGTAACAAATCCTGGCCCTTCACATATTTTTCAACATAGACCTTCTAAAAATGAAGGAACTTATATTAACTTTTTTTAAAGAGGTCACATGAGTCATTCATTTGGACAATATGGTACCATCATGAAATCAAAAGAATGATTTGCACCTTGAGTGTGTAATCATCTTTTAATACATCAAGCTCACTAATGGAAGTAATCTTTTTTTAATCCATTAAATTATAGGTGAGTAAAAAATAATTAAAATCAATATTTAGATCATATAAAATATATTGAACCTATGAAGTACTAATCAGCAGTTAAATAAGGTGTGGTAACCGATTGTTGGTTGCACTTGCTTTTTGTTGTGTTAATAGTTTAATCAACTTTTCCCAGTAAAGTTATCATGTATATATAATTTTACATAAAAAGGAATAACTTATAAATCATACCTTTCACCAAATCGTTAAGAATTTAAAACATATATTACGTTTAAGCAAAAAAACAAATATCGATATTAAACTAAGAAACAATAGTTATGACCCAAAGTTTCATTCTGCAGCAACAGATGGGCCAGTCCCAAAAATCAAAAGCATACTGACATCCTGAACTATCTTCACAAATTTGGGTAAATCATACCTTTCACCAAAGTAGTACTAAAACCACATAAAAAACTACAAAAGAAAACATTAATCAGTCAACATTTAGATCAATTTCATACCTGTGTCGGCTGCAACCTGAAACGAAAAGCAAAGCAAGCTCCAGAAGATGAATTTCATACCCAGTTGCAATTGTTTAGACATTCAAGAAGATCACTGTCATAAGTCATAAGTCAGGCAACTTTACATTTTAAAATGAAAGTAGATCACTGTTTCAAGCCAAGAATTGACTCACCTATAGATACCAGGGTTGCGTGAATCGAGTACAGACAGAAAACAAATTCATCCAATTGTAAATCAACTGTCTATCCTGCAAACCTAAAAAGGGTTTGTAGTGCGATTAGGGTTTGTAGCCTATACAGGTATGGAATTGATCTAAATGTTGATTCTATTGAAGGATTCAAGAAACCCAATACATCTCACGATTTGTTTGTTCATACCAAAAAATTTAAAAAATATGGATAAAGCGCATACATCACCGAAACTCTATGAGGAAGAATACTATCGATCGTAGAAGACTGAATACTGATTTCTCCAATAGAGCGATTGAATGAGGAAGAATGCTATGGAAGAATCTGTGGCGGTAGGAGACAGGTTAAGGTTTCGTAAGAAAATGAGGCATATGAGAGAATTAGGTTAATTAGATAGTTTTTATAGCCGGGTCAAAAAAACCGGGTAGGATCCGTATAAAAATAACACTTTTTCTCACATTTTCCCACCAAAACATCAAAATACTTGCACTATGTGTCCCAAACCTTATTTATATATTATATATAGATATAGATTGTTAAATATACAAAATAAAATACAAGAAAAATTCGAGAGAGTGCTAAAATTTAAAACAAGAGTTATATTTTTTTGTTTCTCTCTCTATATCATATATACTTTTTCTCTCTCTAAATTTTTTATATCTTTTCTCTCTCCAAATTAAATGTATTTTTCTCTCTCTAAATTATATATTTGATTTCTCTCTCTAAGTCCTATATAATCTCAAATAAATTTATTAAACTATCATAGTTCTCAAATTTAAGTTCAACCGAGCTTGGCGGAGAATCTACTCATATGCATCCACATACATAAGTAGGGCATAGATTGAGGAAAGTTCTATAAGGCGGGTTCGCTATTCGATCTTTTTTTAAACCATCCAATTTGGTAAGTTACATCTTTCAAATTCGAATAAAAAAGATTTAGTATTGAAAACTATGTGTTTTAATAGCCATTATTGTTTGTTGCTTTACAAAGTTATTAAGTAAATGTCGACTCGGTGTTTCAGTCAATTTCCGTAAAATAAGCTGCTTTTTATAAAGAATCAAATTCTATATCATTTCCATGGAATGAATTGCTTTTGGTAGTGTGAATAAACTAGCTAATTTACCTTATTATGTTGTATGCTTGTCTTTTCCTATAACGCTTGAAAGAACATTTTTTAGACTTTTAGTTTTTATTGTAGATCAACAATCAAGCACGTTAATAGTTCCAGTAAATAATAAAAAGAAAAATTTGCTTCGGTTATATCCTTACCCTTACCTATAAAGATGTTGTTATGCTTTATATATTCAACTAGTTCTTAATTGCCGATTTAGAAAAAATAGAACTCTTGGTTCAAAGATTATAAAACTTATTTATAATAATTGAAATATTTTCTTATGCCTATATATATAATCTTTTTACAAAATATGAGGTATTGAACAGAAAAAAAAAAGTAATAACAAAAACCTAGTTTGAAAAAACTTGTGTCGTTTTCTTTGTGGTTTGGGGAAAACATATACATTAATGTATATGTCGAATATAATATTCAAAAAGAACGTATAGAAGTTAAAATCACAAGCAATACAATTTCATAATGGAAATGACAGATTTTGAGTTAATTTGTAGTGAGGCGTTCTTATTTACTCTATTTTATCCTCACTATTATGCAACTTAGCTCATTTCATTTCCAATTAGCTGATATAAATTACCTTTCAAAACATTGTTTTGTGCCATGCTTGTTAAATTAATTACAAGCCTTGCAACATAGAAAAAGAAATTTCTTAATTCTACTATCATTTTGTACGGATTTGTTTACAATTTAACTTTTGCAGTATATTAGTGCTTTCTTTTTTGATTTACTTACCGAAGAACATACAAGGTCATCATGATTGCTAAGAACCGAGATATCACATTTACAATATACACTCAAATTTACAAAGAACTATAAAAAACTAATGAATAATACAATAAAAGAAATAAAAAAACAATTCACTTTTTGCCTCAAAGTATATTTCTCTCAATAGGATTTGCATAATTTCAAGCACACATCCCATTAGAGATTATTACGATACTTAAGGGGCTCTACAACAACATGCAAGTTGGTTGTACAACTAGAATCAATCGTTAATTTAAGGTTTTAAAAGCAATAAGAACCATTTCTCCTAAGAACATATTGTGTCATGAAAAAACTATTCTATTTAGTTATCAGGAAAATATAGTATAAGTTGTTGTGATTGTATTATTTACTCTATATTGTCCTCACTTAATTTGTAGCATGCTCGTTAAATTAATTACAAGCAATACAATAAATCACAATATATTGGTAGAAAAAGGAATTTTATAATTTACAATATCATTTTGTATGGTTTAGATTTGTTTACCATTTAACTTTTGCAAGTACATATGTGTTTTCTGCTTTGCTTACTCAAGAACAAACATGGTCACCATGATTGCTAATAAATGCGAAATCACATTTATCAATATACACTAAACATACAAAGAAAAGTAAGAACACTAATCAATAGCACAATAACAAAAACATTTCACCCCAAGCCTCAAAGTATATTTCTCTGAACAGGAATTGCATAATTTCAAGCACACATCCCATTAGAGATTATTACGATACTTAAGGGGCTCTACACCAACATGCAAGTTGCTTGTACAACTAGAATCAATCTAAACTGTTAATTCTAAGGTGTACCTATTGGCATACCATCTTGCCTATTTTCACATCAAACCCTAACAAACCCTACCTTTACCTACGCTGCGTATAGGCCTATACGAAACTTAGGTAAATCATGGATCTCAGAGCCTGATCAGTAATCATTGCACAGAAAACAAGGTTTATATACGCTGCACATAGGTCTATACGCAGCATATATAAACCATCATATTCTTTGGGGTTATTTAGGTAGGGTTGAAGCATCGGTTTTTCCACAAAGTTTATATACGCTGCGTATAGACCTATACGCAACGTATATAACCTTCAGAAAATTTTTTTGTTCATTTCGCTTATTTGTGGTATAAATTCTCATCCGGTTACAACGTTAACTCGTTTAAAATATATAACGAGTTAAAAATATATAATGTTTTTTTATTATTTAGTCGATGTCGTCGGTAACGATGCTATGTCCGTTACACGCGTCGAAAAGCGTATAACGTTAAAAAAATTTGAAAAGCGTGTATACGGTCCGAATATATAATACAGTTTGAATATTATACATAACAAAAGATATAATACTATAAACAACATAAGTTTGATATACACAGCAAAAGTTTGTACATGCATAACAAAAGATATATAACTACGGTAGCGGGTCCTGCTGATGCCATTCCGCAGCCGGAACGAAGTGACGTGGAGCTAACTCGTCACGCTGTTGGCGCTCCTGCAGCTCCACAACCACCCACTCCATCACATAGTTCAACCGGTCAACGTCGCGACATAGCCTCTGATACTCCGCGTATGAGGGGGCAGGACCGGGCCCAACATGTCGTGGGAACTGAGGCAACCCGGGTGGTCCACGCGGATGTGGTGGCTCCGGAATGTACATCTGCTGCTCATGTCGCGGCACCTCCGGATCGCGCGGGGGATATATCAGATCGAACTGTGCCGGCAGCTGCGCAGGCACGAAATCTGTCCGTTCACATCCTTAAACCACTTACCGACATATGGGAACCTTTTGGTGATGTGCATTCTCGATATCGTGTTCATCCCCATCGGCTGTATCGCCGAGCCTATACGCGGGTCAGTCTCCGGGTGATAGCCAAGCGAAAGGGCTATCACGGTGACGTAGGCGCCGCCGAATAATAGAAAAGGAATGGCACTTTATATATAATCGAATTAGACATGATAGGTCTATTTCGATTGACTAATTCCTATTTTCGATCCACTCTTAAAATACCTTTATTTCGATATACATAACAATCAGATTTCAAAACAAAAACTTTCATTTCAATTTCGATTCTCTCTTCAAATACCTCTATTCGGATCCATTTTTTTAATCCAATTTTGATCACTTCTTCATGTGATATCTATTTCGATAACAATAATTTTACTTCGATTCGTACCAAGGGGATTATGATCCACCAAAAACGGATCTATGAACCCGACTCAAAAGGTAAAACCGGATCCATCGGAATAAAATTGGGTTTTGATTTTTTTTATTTTTTATATATTTTATCATTTTGTTAACGTCATGTATCGTGTTTGATTAAAACCGGACAAAAAATATTAAACTTATAAGCATTTTCGGTTGGTTTAGTTAAAAATATAAAAGTGAAACATTAACCGAGTTAGTTTGGTTAGTTAATTAAAGTAATAAGTTTAGGGGTTGTTTTGTAAAAGTTGAAACTAAGATATGTGAGAATCATTAAATATGATTTGTTTGCCTTCTGGCATTACAAAATATCATAATCTATTAAGTTGGTATTTCAAAGAATTTATCACATTTAATTATTCTAGAAATTCAAATACGAATTGGATATTATTTTTAAACAATTATTTTAAATATTTTAAGTCCCTAAATAGGAAAACGTAATTTCCTAAAATTATTATATTATTTCGTCTGTATAGTATTTTGTTTATTTATATTTTTAAGGTGGTTATTATTTGGATTTATCTTTTATACTCGTGTAGTAATTCTCATGGATTTATCTTAGCGTAATTCTAACATTTTCCCATATTTACATTTAAATCCTTTTGGGTGTATGTTCGCAAGCTTTACACAATCTCCATGGATTAAACACAAGAAACCTGAACTTCATAGAGTTCTAGAGAGACTGAGATAAAAGAGCAAAAACTAAAGAGAGACCTGAACTCCTTTTTTCTCTTTAAAAGATATGATGGACCAGATACCTTTTAGTATACATACATATACGAACACACATCATCTGGCACTAGGGCCTTCAGCCCATCAGCTATACCGCAACTCCAGTAGGCCTCATTAAGCCCAGAAGCAGATAATCAACCAATTAAGTCCAAGCCTACTTTGACATGATGTATATATAAGTCTAGTCCTCATGTATATTCATAACATGTCACAAAGATAAAAAAACAAATTATATAGCAACTAATAAAAACAAGTAGTGAAGGCATTAGAAGATATTAACATGAATTATATGTTTTGAAATTTAAATTGATAATAGACATATTTCAACACAATTCTTCAACAATTCAAGTCGAAAACAATTTAACACTTAAATAGACAACAATTCAAGTCAAAATCACACAAATGACAAAACCCCCAATTTGTCTCATAGAAATTGCCATACAATATTTAGCCTATCAAATTCTAACAAGCTATTATAAGTAATGTGTAAATAAAAAGCAGAACATAAACTCTAAACCCTTGAACTAAAAACAGAATCTAATAAAAATAAATTTACTCATCAGACTCTTTATCAAATTAGCACTGTTAAAACCACCAAATGAGGTCCGTGGGTGTGCGTTTGATTTTTTTTATTTTTTTTTATTTTTTTAGTTCAAGGTGGGGGAGAGGTGAAGGGAGGGAGGGTGGGGTTGGGTTTGGTCGCCGGTCATTTGTCGAAGAAGAAAGATGGGGGAAGACGGGTAGTGGTATAGGGTTGGTTTATAAGAAATTTAATTAAATTGTTTTATATAATATATAGGTGGGCCCACAGTTTAATCAAATTTCTTTTTTATTGTTTGATTTATATTTTTAATTTTAATATTAAGGGCCTTTTTGTAATTTACAGACACTTAACTGAATAATTTAACATCTATCCATTGTAGGGCTACACGAGTAACAAGTGAACAAACCACAGGAAACATACATGCCATTTTGAAAAGCTGAGGACTAAAGATGAAAAAATGGCAAACCACAAGAACTATCCGGGCAATTAACTCTACATTATATAATAGTAAGTATAGATATAGATACTAGTAGGGAACACCCGCTTTGCGGTGGAGCCTATAAATTACAACGCAGATTCTTTTTCTGATAGTTTATCAATTCCCTATTGATAATTGTTCACTATGTGGCTTGAATTCGGTTTCTCTTTGTAGCTTTACTTGTTCACTATGTCATCTCTTGGCTACACAAAACAGTTACCTTTCTTGATCAAGACAATTGTATGGTTTTAATTTCTCGTAATAAAAATATTTGTGCCAACTCATTAACACCTTCTACACCAACACGATAACAAAAACACAAACGCACCGTCTACAAAGCACTTATAAGGCTATGGGGTCTGGGGCGGAGGTTTGGGCGTGGGTTGGAGGACAACGCCCAAGTCACCACCCCGGAGGGGCTTGGCTTATGGCGTGGCCCGTTGGGCGGGGGTTTGGCACCCGGCGTTGGGCGGGGCTACGGAGCTGACTTGGCGGTTTTTGATTTGCCAATAAAAATAGCCGTTGGGGTAGCCGTTGGGGTAGCCGTTTGGGCAACCTATCCCAAACCGAAACCGTCCCCGAAACCCAACCCCTATTGATGGTTCATCCGTTTTATAAAGTTTGTATTTCCTAAGGTTTTTTATTTTATAAAGTTTATTTTAATATATATATATATATATATATATATATATATATATATATATATATATATATATATATATATATTGGGCTGGCCACGCCCCAAAGTCCCGTCCCACCATACCGCCTTCAATGTGGGTCAGCCCAGCGGAGCCCACCCAAGCCACGTGGGGTACCAACGCCTCAAACCTACGCCCACCATACCCCACGATCTAAGTACATAAACACATACATGCTACGATGATAAAATGTTTAAAAGAATCAACATAATTGTCACATCTAAATATTCCCACGTTTGAGTTCAATGCCAGATCGTTTCCCTGCCTGCAATTAATACACATAATCATTATATATAAAACCATTTATATTTATATATTCGATAATTAATGGTGGTATTAAACATGATTATAAACTTGTAATATAATTTAAAAAGCTTTCAACTTGTTTGACCCGTTTCCTCAACAAAACAAAAAAATAGGACTTGGTGATCCTATTTGTTCCAAAATATTATAAGAAAATAAACAAAAGTTTCAACTTAATTAAAAGTTATAAATGAACCATAGGTTAATACAAAAGTAGTTGATGTTATAAAGATGTTCACATACCAGAAGGTGTTGATTCAGAGCTCCTGCACATTCACAAAGAAAAAGGTATAAGTATTTTGTATGAAAAAGATTGTGGTGGTAATAAAACCACTAAAATATAAAAAAGGTATACCAAGTTACTATACTAAAAAATCTTTGACAGGTAAAAGTTTCTATAATAAAACTAAACAGCGTGATTGACATCCGAAGTACAACATGGTCGTTAACATGCTTATAAATAGTGGATGTTATTTTCGGTAAGGATCTCTCAATTTTGAAGATAATTACTCGAAAGATCAATTAAGCCAACATTTGGAAGACTGGAACTCATGTTCCCATAGAACTGATTGTTTGAGAAGTTTAAGGTGACACCAGAAGCATTAGGAAATGATGTAGAGTGTATGGATCTTGTCAAAATATTTTATTTATTTATTTTTTGTTTTTGGAACGGCGACTTTTTTTGTATTAGGCTACCGCACTCCATATTGGAGAGCCCCGTTGCCCCACTCCGGCCAGACTATGTTGTCTTAACCGGGCCCACGCTGGTTTCAGAGTTTGGCTTGGGCGTTCCTCTGAGAAACCATACCGCCGGCTGCCACTTGGCAGTCGTTGTGCCGCCACAAGAGCAGAACTCTCTGACGTAACACACGGTGGGACGAAAACCCGGGTGGGCTCAGGATAGAGCCTGACACCTCTGCAAGGAGGCTAGACTCTATCAATCATTGACATATCCACCAAAGTGACACAAGTGGGGATTGAACTTGAGTCTCCATTGGAGAACCCAAGCCTCTCAACCACTAGGCCACAAGTGGTGGATTTTAAACCGAGAATGAAAAAGCTGGCTCAAAGAGTATAATCCCAATGAGGGAATTATCTAAAGAAGTAAAAGATTAAGTTGATTCAAAGAACCAAGATCTAAGATCGAGCACCCGGAGTGTACTAAGATGATAAATATTCTAAAAAAACGAGAAAAATACACTTAAAAGATGCATGAACATAGTGTGTGTCACTTAATGGTAAAGTTGCCAATAGACATCAAGAGATGGAGTTTTGTACAAAAATATGTTGTGTATAGTATAGGTTAACTACACCCTACCTTTGGAATTTGAAAATATCCTTGATTGTCTGCTCTGATTACTTGATGATATCTTGCTTATCACTCCTTGCAGTTGCTGTGCTTTATATTAACAAATCAAATCAACTCTCAAGTAGACCAAAAACATTGGTTAAGGTCATTCATGGTTCTCCTAACAACATCAGATGAACATCAGCAATCATCTGTCTTGGTTTGTTTGATTAACATAGAGCGGGGAGTTCTAGATGGTTAGAAATGGTACTGGTAAAGAAAACTGGTTAAATGGGTCAAAAGGTTTGAAGTTGTCCGAAGTACGTAGTAAATGAACCAAAGGACATGTCTGGTCAATGATAACACAGCCTAGCCGGACCCAACCTACGCAATCAATGCATAATTTATGAACTTGAAACCGGACATGTTTTAGTGTAGACCCTTTTTAAATTTAAGTGGACTTTTTCCGCCTCAACAAAAATATCAAACTTTCAAGATAGAATTCACAAAATTTTAACCAGGAAGAAAATAAACTCATAGATTGGCTTGCAAATGGTACACTTGGGTGTACCCTTTGATGATTCACCGTTCCAGGGATTTCGATCAACTAGTGGGATTTATCAAAATACAAAGGCTTTCTCTGATGAAGAGATTAGAAAGATGTATGACGAAAATCCAGAGTTATTACTGATTGATGACGAACCAACATCATATGAAGAGGCAGTAACTGAGGAATCTTGGAGGAATGCAATACCGAATTAGCATCAATTGAAAGAAACGGCACGTGGAAGTTAACCCAATTGACTCCTGATCATAAGGCAATAGGGTTAAGATGGGTGTTCAGATAGAAAAGATATGCTAGTGGAAATGTTAAGAAGCACAAAGCCCGTTTGGTCGCGAAAGGTTATGTACAGAAGAAGGGAGTAGACTTCGAAGATGCTTTTGCACCTGTTGCAAGATTGGAAACAATCAGGCTTTTGTTGGCAATTGTAGCTAAAGAAAGATGGGTTGTGCATCATTTAGACGTTAAGTCGGCATTCCTTAATGGGGAGCTCAAAGAAGAAGTATATGTTGCATAGCCGCCTGGATTCGAGATTTAAAGGCAAGGAAAATACGGTTTACAAACTACACAAAGCTCTTTACGAGTTAAGGCAGACACCAGAGCACCTGGAACACTTGGCTAGACAAAACGTTGAAGGAACTTGGGTTTGTTAAGTGCGCACATGAACAGGCAGTGTATCATATACGAAAATCAGACTTGGTTATCATTGTTGGTGTATAAGTTGATGACTTGTTTGTAACTAGGTCAAATGAAGTAGATATTAACAAATTCAAAAGAAAGATTATCACACCCCAACTGATGGCGGAAACATCGGGATGAGACGAACAAATTTCTCAAAATGTCATAACACTACTTTGCGACAATATTTAACAACTCAAATTTCATTGATACTAAAGGGAAAAAACATTGTTTCGAGAATAAATTTACAACAAGTTCCAAATAACCATTTCAACATAAACGAAGTACATAATCAAAATTGGGCGTGTATCTAATCCACCCTAGTTGTGTTTCTTCCATGTCATCAACTTAATTTCCTGCAACATGTATTAAAATAATATATATCAACAAAAATGTTGGCGAGCATACAAGTTTGATACATAGCATAATTAAGAATAATTTTGTCTCATATCCAACACGGCAACTTGTACATAAATGATGATTGCATACAAGAACGTGTGAAGTTATATGTCAAACCAAAGTCTAACGCAATTGTGATTACCCAACATAGTCTTAAAACGGGTGTTTAAAAGGTTACTTAACAATACCACAAGCATACGGGCGGGCGTTACTCCTATAGCGCTATATTTGCTAAGGTTGGCTAGCAAAGTTAATGATCATATATCACAAGTTTAACATAGCATGCGTTAATTGAGTATATAAACAAGTGTCGTGTTTATAATGGATAGAGCAAGTTGTAAACTTGTTTTATGGTTTTTGTACATGTTGCACCCAAAATAAAAATAGGAAAACGGGATCGAGTATACTCACGGTTTTGCAAGCTAAATCCGACTTGAATTCCGAGAGTGTGGTAGGTTGATTATCTTTGAGCACCTTGCCCTTCTACAAGAAGTAACGAAGGTGGATGAGTATTGGGAGTTAACGGAAGATTATATATTCGGATTGTAAATAACGTAAAATAGTATTATGAAAGTAATCATCTTATAATCATGACACTTGTTCTTGACACTATAGAAACCGCAAGGGTTGGTGTGTTTTGATGGATTCGAAGAGCCATTAGAATCGTAACAAGTGTATGGTTTTTAGATGATGTAACTAGTTTCTTAACAAGTAACAATGGAGTTATTATTAAGTCTTTGTCACACATATATATACACACACACATAATTGATATACTTACTTTAAATCATAAATCAAGCATGAGGTAGGAGATCAAAGTCTCCATTTAGGCACTTCTAGTGTCATGGATATCATGTAGGAGGTAGGAAGAACATGCTTCCGTTTAGGCACCTCGAATGTTCACCACTACACTTGTGTTATGAACACAAGGAGGGTCATGAACTAAATAATAATAACAACTAATCTAATGGAAAGCATCAAGTAGTGTGTGGTTTCAAGATGGGTTGCCAAGGCTAGACCAACTTCACACATGCACAAGTTAAACTTGGACACTACTTGTGGGTGTAAACCCAAGTTGAAAAAACAGAAAGTTTGTGAGGTTTACACCTCTAGTTTGACATGTCTTAACCTTGTTTTTAAGCCTAACCAACCACTATAGTGTTGTAAGCATTAGGACATAGGTTTGAGATGCGATAACTCAAGTTTGAACAAGTTTGAACATGTTTAAACAAGCTTTGATGAAAACAGAAACAAACAGTCCACTTTGGAGCCTTTTTCTGGACATTCTAGAGCCTGTTTTTCCATGGAAAACCAATGGAAATGTTCCTAAGATTGTTCCAAGCAAGTGGGAAAAAGAATGGAGTGATTTGTTGAGAAATGAGTGAGTTACACTCACTTTAGTGAAGAAGAGTATTTCTGCTCGAACTTGAAACTTACAGTTGATTATGGAGGATTAGAGAGTGATTTAGAAAAAGTGTGAAATGCTTGAAAGAGGTGTGGGATTTATAGGGAAGTGATTAGGGTTTAGTTAGGTGAGTTTTAATGGGGTTTGGAGGCCATTGGAGGAGAAGAAAGTGTGTGGATTCGTGCAAAATCGCGGCTGATTCAAAAGTTCCCACGTCAGGTCCCCTTACTGACCGTAAGGGGGGATCCTTGCGGTCCGTAAGGCTTGGTCAGGATTCAAAAGTTCCCCCGTCAGGTCCCCTTACGCACCGTAAGGGGGGATCCTTGCGGTCCGTAAGGCTTGGTCAGTAGCCAAACCTTATTTTTTTATTTTTATTGTTTGATAACATACTTAAAGGTTATAACTTGCTATTTTATGAGCAAATAAAGGTTTCTAAGCATAAATAACAAGTGTCAAAGGTTCCATATGTATAAATTGAATAAGATTAAGTATAAATATCGCGTATAGTCTCCGTATCAAACATGTACGATACATATTGCAAGTATATCAAGTGTTTATGCGTATTTGTGGATCAAGTAGCTTATATGAAAAATATAAACGAGTTTGACATGACAAAATAGGACACGCGTTTCATTACGATTCAAGTCTTGAAATAAATATTACAACGGAAAGATGAGTGCAACGATTACAAAGTTTCCAAAATAGAATACAACAAGAGCTTTCCAAATATAGAAAGTTTGAAATAGCAGGGCGTTACAGTCTCCCCTCCTTTAGGAAATTTCGTCCCGAAATTTAGGAAGATGTAACAAAGAGATGCGGATACTTGGTTTTCATATCACTCTCGAGTTCCCAAGTAAATTCATCGCCGCGTTTACTTTCCCATCAAACGTTGACGATAGAAATTCGACTGCGCCACAATTGCTTGACTCCTCGGTCCATGATTTCGACCAGTTTTTCAATGAAGTGCATAGTATCGTTGATTTGGAGATCTTCGAGTGGAACTTGAAGTCCTTCTTCAGCTAGACACTTTTTGAGGTTTGAAACATGAAAGACAGGGTGAACGTTGTTGACTTCTTCAGGCAGGTTCAATCGATATGCAACCTTACCAATCCTTTCGAGAATTATGAAAGGACCTACGTAGCGAGGTACGAGTTTACCATTTTGCCAAAATGAACTACACCCTTCCAAGGGGATACCTTGAGAAGTACCTGATCACCAACGTTGAATTCCAAAGGTTTGCGTCTTTTGTCAGCGTAACTCTTTTGACGACTCGAGCTTTGAGTAGGTTATCACGTATTTGCAAGATCTTGTCTGTTGTTTCTTGTATGAGTTCGGGACCAGTGAGTTGAGCTTCACCAATTTCGTGCCAACAGATAGGCGATCGGCACTTCCGACCGTATAATGCTTCAAACGGAGCCATTTGAATACTGGCGTGATAATTGTTGTTGTACGAGAATTCTACTAAAGGCAAATGTGATCCCAGTTGCCACCAAAATCGATTACGCATGAATGAAGCATATCCTCAAGAGTTTGAATGGTACGCTCGGTTTGACCGTCGGACTGAGGGTGAAACGCAGTACTAAGATTTAGTTGAGTACCGAGGGCTTTTTGGAAGGTTTGCCAAAGACGCGAAGTGAAACGATCATCACGGTCCAAAATGATGTCAATGGGGATACCATGATGACAAATGACTTCATCCGTGTAGATACAAGCCAATTTCTCAACTTTATAAACTTCACGAATGGGGAGAAAGTGCGCGGATTTGGTCAAACGATTAATGATAACCCAGATGCTGTCGTGACCAGAGGATGTACGAGGGAGTTTCGTAATGAAGTCCATGGCGATACTATCCCATTTCCAAACGAGAATTTCTGGTTGTTCGAGTAAGCCAGAGGGGCGTTGATGTTCGGCTTTGACCTTGGAACACGTGAGACATTTCGAGACATAAAGAGCGATATCCTTCTTCATGCCAGGCCACCAATAGGACATACGCAAGTCTTGGTAATCTTGTCGGCGCCGGGATGAATTGAGTATCGGGATTTGTGAGCTTCCTTCATCAAGAAGTCACGAAGGTTGTCACGATTCGGGATCCAGACTCGATTGAGATAGTACAACATACCATCGGCTTTGGACGAGAGTTGTTCTTCGGCACCACACTTCATCTCATTGTATAAGTTGTTCTCGTTGACGGATGAGTGTTGTGCCTTACGAATTCGATCCTGAAGATTGCTTAGGATCTGGAAACAGCAGATGCTCTTTGCATGAGGTTGACGACTCAGAGCGTCAGCTACTACGTTCGCTTTTCCAGGGTGATAGCGAATTTCGCAGTCGTAGTCGTTGAGCAACTCCACCCATCGACGTTGACGCATGTTGAGTTCCTTTTGATTGAAGATGTGCTGAAGGCTCTTATGATCGGTGAAGACCACACACTTAGTACCATAAAGGTAGTGTCGCCATATCTTCAATGCAAAAACAACTGCACCAAGTTCTAGGTCGTGTGTAGTGTAGTTTTTCTCATGAATCTTGAGTTGTCTTGAAGCGTAAGCGATAACCTTGTCCCGTTGCATAAGGACGCAACCAAGGCCTCAGTTTGAAGCATCGCAATACACGACAAAATCATCATTTCCATCGGGAAGAGCGAGAATAGGAGCATTACAAAGCATGTCCTTGAGTGTTTGAAAAGACTCCTCTTGTTCGGGACCCCAAACAAAAGGTTTATCCTTTTTGGGTCAAAGACGTGAGAGGAACGGGGACCTTTGAAAAGTTCGAAATGAAGCGACGATAATAACCGGCTAAACCAAGGAAAGAACGAATTTTAGACGGAGATTTTGGAGCGATCCAATTCTTTACGGCTTCGATCTTTGCGGGATCGACGTGAATGCCCTTCTCGTTCACAACATGACCAAGAAATTGAACTTCCTTTAGCCAAAATTCACATTTGGAGAATTTGGTGTATAGTTGTTCACGTTGAAGGAGTTCGATGATAAGGCGGAGGTGTTGTTCTTGTTCGTCTTGAGTCTTGGAATAGATGAGGATATCGTGTATGAATACGATCACAAAGTGATCCAAGTATAACTTACCCACCCGATTCATTAAGTCCATGAAGACCGCGGGTGCATTCGTTAAACCGAATGGCATAACTACAAATTCGTAGTGACCGTATCTTGTACGAAAGGCGGTTTTAGGGATATCTTCTTCGAGGACTCAAAGTTGATGGTAACCAGAACGAAGGTCGATCTTGGAAAAGCAAGTTGCGCCTTGAAGTTGATCAAAGAGGTCATCGATGCGGGGAAGAGGATAGCGGTTCTTGACGGTGAGTTTGTTGAGTTCGCGATAATCGATACACATCCGAAACGAACCATCCTTCTTTTTAATGAATAAAACGGGAGCGCTACAAGGAGAAGTACTAGGGCGTATAAAGCCTTTATCAAGAAGTTCTTGAAGTTGGCTAGATAGCTCTTGCATTTCCGAGGGTGCTAGGCGATAAGGAGATTTAGCAACAGGCATAGCGCCAGGAATGAGATCGATACGGAAATCAACTGAACGAGGAGGAGGTGGTCCAGGAAGGTCTTCGGAGAAAACGTCAGGAAAATCACACACCACTGGGACATCACTTACGTCCTTTCCCTTGCCCTTTTCTTCCACAATGTGGGCTAAAAAGGCAAAGTACTCCTTACGTAAGTACTTGTTCGCTTGGGTGCATAACATGAGTTTGAGACCTTTTGAGGGTCTTTCTCTATAGACGTGTAAAGTGTCACCAGACGGAAGAGGCAATCGAACGAACTTTTCGTGACAAGCGATTTCAGCATGGTTCTTACGAAGCCAATCCATACCTACTATGATATCAAAACTACCTAATTGCATATGTATGAGATCGATAGAGAACACATGATTATTGAGGGTGAGAAAACAATCGCGAAGAACAGAGTCGACGGTGATAGACTTGCCATTGGCAACTTCGACGGTAAAAGATTTTGGAAGCTTAGAACATGCACATTTTAACATTGGTTCAAATTCTACGGATACAAAACTTTTATCCGCACCAGTATCAAATAGTAAAGAAGCATACCGTTCACGACTTCTTATCGTGTTGCGCTTGGTTCGCGTTGATGTTGAAAGCGTAGCCACGAGGAGCTTGTTGTTGTTGCTCTTTGTTTAACTGAGGACATTGGGGATGGAGATGATTTGGATCACCGCATTTGAAGCAAGCTCGGACGTTGTTGGCAGGTGCATGACGGTTTTGGTTTTGGGGAGGTTGCTGGTTTTGGTTGCCTTGTGGTGCAGGACCATTTCGGCAAGCGGCAGTTACATGCCCAAACCGATTGCAATTGGTGCAATGGCGACATGCGATGTTGGCTAGGTGATGGTGACGACATATGGTACACTTGGGATGATTCCCAACGTACGGTTTTCTAGCAGGTTCTTGTGGGGGATTTGGGTTTGCAGCTGGTGTGATCGCGTTGCAACTTTGGTTTTGAAACTTTCGTTTCTTGCCATTGTTATTTCGTGATTGGCTTTTGGGTTCATTAGGTTCGGTGATAGCTTGGTGGGCAGATTTGGTGGAGTTGGGTTTCTTATCGCGCACACGGTTATCATTGATTTCCGCGGCTAGTTGATAACACATCTCGATGTTGTCGGGTCTCGAGGCTTGAATGGCATCCCGTATGGAAGGAGGAAGGCCGTTAAGGTATTTTTACGGATGGCACGTGTAGGCGTGTTAACGAGGTGGGAACGATGATGCTTAGTTGTTTGAAGCGGGTGGTGTAACCGAGGTCATCGTCACCCACTTGCCTGAGGTGCCAAAATTCATCCTCAAGCTTTTCTTGCTCATGCGGAGGACAAAACTCCAACATCATAATCTCCCTAACCTCGATCCAAGGGAGGGCATAGGCTTCTCCGTTGGAATGAATGTTACGCTCGTTCGTCCACCACTCGAGAGCTCGAGCCTGGAAGACGCCCATTGCGCTTCGGGTTTTAAGGTGCTCGGGACAATCACTGTTGATGAATGTCACTTCGATGCTCTCAAACCATTCGAGCATAGCAGTGACACCCTCGTTGCCAGTGAATGGCCTAGGGTTGCAAGCGATGAGTGCTTGTAGTTGAAAGAGGTAGGCTTAGGTTGGTCTGCTTTGGAGTTGACAGACGAGTTGGCGACATTGGCGATAACCTTGCTTACAATGTCGGGAATCACTTGAGCCATTTGCTTGGCCATGAATGCAAGCATCTTCTTGCTTGAGTTCGACTTGGAGTTCCTTTTGGTGTTGGAAAGACGGTTGGAAGAAATCTACAAGGGTGATGATAAAAGATGAGACTTGATCATAATGTTTTTGAGAAAAGACATTTTGCATAGTTTAGCATGTAACATGTAGCACATAGTTTCAAATAGTTCACATTGGCAAAATAAGAATTTTACATGGTATAATCACAAATATTGACATAAAAGAGTGTAAATTTAGTTTGTTCACGAATGATTATTGTTGTTTGAGATTGCGAGATAAGTGCAACTTGTGTGATTGAAGTGAAGCTACAAACGTTCAAAGTATAAAACACATTAAAATTGATTACTCATAAAAGATAGGCTCAATAAAACATTGGAATGTTTCGGGTAGAGAAACGTCGACAATTCCAAAGTGGATCGAAAATCCTTTCGAGTTAGGGAAACATGTTTTGGCCTAATAGGTAGAATACTCTCATCGAGAAGCGACTAACGGTATTCACCCTTCCAGTTACTACATGTCCCTAGTCGATCGAAAATTCGAGACTTTGGCAAGATTGAAAATCGAGGAATGGGACTAGTTAACAAGGTGCGGGCTTCACCCCTAACTTGATAACATCGTATCCTAACTGTGGTTGGTACTTACCAAACGAGGAGCAAATTCCGACTTGTTGGTAAAGGTCCACTAGAGTTTGAAATAGAAGTCTTCCATCAAGATGTGGGTGTCACTCCTAGCTTGATGGCGTAACTTCGTGAAAAAAAACATAAACGCGGATTGAGGGATTTCACCAAGAATTGTGGGCCATTGGGCCTATCTTGGTGCAAATCATCTCGTTGATGTAACAAGAGTGTCTTCAAGTGTGTAATTTGTGTAAGATGTCTTAGGAAAGACACATAGTAATATTTAGACAAAAAAAGAGATAGAAGCAAAGGAGCAAGAATTAACATTTTAAGCATGAAGAAAGAATGGTCAAAAGTCGGACACTTAAACTATAGACTAGGTCAAGAACATGGCAATTTTCCTAATTCCCTATAGTTATGGCTCTGATACAAATCTGTCACACCCCAACCGATGGCTGAAACATCGGGATGAGACGAACAAATTTCTCAAAACGTCATAACACTACTTTGCGACAATATTTAACAACTCAAATTTCATTGATACTAAAGGGAAATACATTGTTTCGAGAATAAAATTACAACAAGTACCAAATAACCATTTCAACATAAACGAAGTACATAATCAAAATTGGGTGTGTATCTAATCCACCCTAGTTGTGTTTCTTCCATGTCATCAACTTAGTTTCCTGCAACATGTATTAAAATAATATATATCAACAAAAATGTTGGCGAGCATACAAGTTTGATACATAGCATAATTAAGAATAATTTTGTCTCATATCCAACATGGCAACTTGTACATAAATGATGATTGCATACAAGAACGTGTGAAGTTATATGTCAAACCAAAGTCTAACGCAATTGTGATTACCCAACATAGTCTTAAAACGGGTGTTTAAAAGGTTACTTAACAATACCACAACATACGGGCGGGCGTTACTCCTATAGCGCTATATTTGCTAAGGTTGGCTAGCAAAGTTAATGATCATATATCACAAGTTTAACATAGCATGCGTTAATTGAGTATATAAACAAGTGTCGTGTTATAATGGATAGAGCAAGTTGTAAACTTGTTTTATGGTTTTTGTACATGTTGCACCCAAAATAAAAATAGGAAAACGGGATCGAGTATACTCACGGTTTTGCAAGCTAAATCCGACTTGAATTCCGAGAGTGTGGTAGGTTGATTATCTTTGAGCACCTTGCCCTTCTACAAGAAGTAACGAAGGTGGATGAGTATTGGGAGTTAACGGAAGATTATATATTCGGATTGTAAATAACGTAAAATAGTATTATGAAAGTAATCATCTTATAATCAGGACACTTGTTCTTGACACTATAGAAACCGCAAGGGTTGGTGTGTTTTCATGGATTCGAAGACCCATTAGAATCGTAACAAGTGTATGGTTTTTAGATGATGTAACTAGTTTCTTAACAAGTAACAATGGAGTTATTATTAAGTCTTTGTCACACATATATATACACACACACATAATTAATATACTTACTTTAAATCATAAATCAAGCATGAGGTAGGAGATCAAAGTCTCCATTTAGGCACCTCTAGTGTCATGGATATCATGTAGGAGGTAGGAAGAATATGCTTCCATTTAGGCACCTCGAATGTTCACCACTACACTTGTGTTATGAACACAAGGAGGGTCATGAACTAAATAATAATAATAATAACAACTAATCTAATGGAAAGCATCAAGTAGTGTGTGGTTTCAAGATGGGTTGCTAAGGCTAGACCAACTTCACACATGCACAAGTTAAACTTGGACACTACTTGTGGGTGTAAACCCAAGTTGAAAAACAGAAAGTTTGTGAGGTTTACACCTCTAGTTTGACATGTATCAACCTTGTTTTTAAGCCTAACCAACCACTAGTCGTGTTGTAAGCATTAGGACATAGGTTTGAGATGAGATAACTCAAGTTTAAACAAGCTTTGATGAAAACAGAAACAAACAGTCCACTTTGGAGCCTTTTTTTGGACATTCTAGAGCCTGGTTTTCAATGGAAAATCAATGGAAATGTTCCTAAGGTTTTCCAAGCAAGTGGGAAAAAGAATGGAGTGATTTTGTTGAGAAATGAGTGAGTTACACTCACTTTAGTGAAGAAGAGTATTTTGCTCAAACTTGAAACTTTCAACTGATTATGGAGGATTAGAGAATGATTTGGATTATTAGAAAAGTGTGAAATGCTTGGAAGAGGTGTTGGATTTATAGGGAAGTGATTAGGGTTGAGTTAGGTGAGTTTTAATGGGGTTTGGAGGCCATTGGAGGAGAAGAAAGTGTGTGGATTCGTGCAAAATCGTGGCTGATTCAAAAGTTCCCACGTCAGGTCCCCTTACTAACCATAAGGGGGGATCCTTGCGGTCCGTAAGGCTTGGTCAGGATTCAAAAGTTCCCCCGTCAGGTCCCCTTACGCACCGTAAGGGGGGATCCTTGCGGTCCGTAAGGTTTGGTCAGTAGCCAAACCTTATTTTTTTATTTTTATTGTTTGATAACATACTTAAAGGTTATAACTTGCTATTTTATGAGCAAATAAAGGTTTCTAAGCATAAACAACAAGTGTCAAAGGTTCCATATGTATATATTGAATAAGATTAAGTATAAATATCGCGTATAGTCTACGTATCAAACATGTACGATACATATTGCAAGTATATCAAGTGTTTATGCGTATTTGTGGATCAAGTAGCATATATGAAAAATATAAACGAGTTTGACATGACAAAATAGGACACGCGTTTCATTATGATACAAGTCTTGAAATAAATATTACAATGGAAAGATGAGTGCAACGATTACAAAGTTTCCAAAAATAGAATACAACAAGAGCATTCCAAATATAGAAAGTTTGAAATAGCAGGGCGTTACAAAGATGAAAGTAGTTTTTTATATGTGACATAGGTAGTCTCACTTACTACCTAGGTATTGAGCTAGAACAGCCAGAGAAAGGAATAATGCTTAAGCAAGAGGAATATGCATTTAAAATGTGCATAATTGCTGGCATGAGCACTTGTAATGCAGCCACAGTGCCTATGGAGTCCAAACTGTTAACAAAAGATGAAAATGGAAGGCCAGTAGATGCTACAATGTATTGTCGTTTCATTGGAAGTTTTAGGTATCTGGTCCACAAGTCACACCCCAGCCCGTAGAAGAAATGGTGTGGGGCATGATGATTGTCCAAATCTTATGGCACTTATTAAATTTCATAAATTAAACATGTCAAGATTAAATATCACACTTTTCATATAAGGTCAAATATATCAAATACAACAATATCCAAACAAAATAATACGATCTTGTCTTTATTTATTTCTAAGGAAAAAGCTCCTACGTAATCTTGATTCAGTTCAATCCTCATTTCTTAGTACCTGTATCATTTGTAAGTAATATTTTTGGGTCAGCTACAACGAGCTAGCGAGTAAACCTTGTCCAGGTAAAAATAGGTTTATCATTTTAAATATAGAAGTAAAAGAAATATATTTTACCCTTTTCAGATTCAAATATTAGTTCAAAAATTAAACATACAAATATTCATACAGATAATCCAACAAGTAAAAGGAGCATAGAATGATGACTGCATAATGACTAAGACCAAGACCGACATCAGAACAAAAAGCAACTACTTGCGTCGCACACCCAAAAAGGGTATGACTGTGGCTATATCAACATCCCATAGTTAGGAGGAAAGGTTAGCCTAAGACTATTGGGGCGATACCAACATCTCCAAGTCATGAGGAAAGGTCAGCCTTGAATCAACTGAATGAATGACTGTTTGACTTCAATGACCAACACAACAATAACCTCAACAAACAACAACAAATAATGCATATACGACACACCATATATTTCATGCTTGATATTAGATAAAAGAAATTGATCAAGACACATGGATACACCTCAAAAGTTAATAATAAAAAGGAAGAGAGTTTACTCACTTTAGGGTGCAAGCAAAACCAAACAAGTTGGGAGTAATGTAGGCGATGGGAGAATCCCAAAGTGTTATCCTTAATATCGAAAGAGAAACCACAAATAATCAGTACGTGTGGAATAAGAGTTGCAAAGCTTATAATTATTACCGCGACCTTAATTCAAATAAATAAATGGTGTTCGTGTTGCTTGTAACATTTGGCATTTAAAAGAAAAACGTTTACAGACCTCTACGTTTAAGAGATCCTAGACCTTTTAGATAATGACTTAACAAATACATACATATAATATATACAGGGAACGGTTTAAATGAGAACGCTAAATATTGTAGAACCGTGAGAACGAATAAAAAAAAACCGCAAGAAATTGGTCAAAAACAATTCAAAAAAAATTTGGCACTTATCATTATTATTCGAATACAATGTTAGAAATTTAATTTACACGTTTAAATTTACGTGAATACATAAATAAGGAAAATTTAAACATGTGTAAATTTGTTATATTTATACATGTGTAAAAATCTAATAAGAGTGATTTTGAGAAAAAAAATGAATTATTTGATGTTGTTAATTCTTTTTTGATGTTGTATTTTAATTACAAGAGTTAATTACATAGTTAGTCCCTGTGGTTACACAAAATAACATACTTAGGTACTAATAGTTCAAATTATCTTCTACAGTATTAACTTTTCATTTTGTAACGTTTGGAGGTATTAACTTCTAGAGTATTAACATAGTTAGTCCCTGTGGTTTGCACAAAATAACATACTTAGGTACTAATAGTTTAAAATCACATTCTAGGGTATTAACTTTTCATTTTGTAATGTTTGGAGGTATTAACGTTAATTGTTTGTTAAACTATTAGTACCTAAGTATGTTACTTTGTGCAAACCACAAGGACTAACTATGTAATTAAATCTAATTACAATGAGGTTTGTATTAAGAAAATGGTTTTGATTGGTTTTTTCATTCGTTCTCAAGATTTTCGCGATATTTAACGTTCTCAAGATAACCATTCCTTATATATATTAAGATTAGTGTGAGGTTCACTGGGGAACACTAAAAAAGTGGGGAGCAGTGGGGAACCGACTCAAACGAACTCCGATTGGACTCATTCCAGCGGCGTTGAAACCGGCTCGTTGAACCCTAACTAGGATTTATTAACCCTAAACCCTAAATCCTGACCCCTAAACCCTAAATATATTAGGGTTTGAATTTAGGGTCTTATATTAGGGTTTAGCCTTAGGGTTTAGCTTTAGGGTTTAGTTTTAGGGTTAATCATTAGTATTTAGGGTTTAGCTTTAAGGTTTATGGTTTTAGGGTTTAGCTTTAGGGTTTAGCCTTTAAGGTTTAGCTTTTAGGGTTTATAGTTTAGATTTTACGATTTAGCTTAGGTTTTAGCCTTATTTTTTAGCTTTAGGGTTTAGGGTTATGATTTAGGATTTAGGGTTAAGAGATCCTAGTTAGGGTTCGATGAGCCGGTTCCAACGCCGCTGGAATGAGTCCAGTCGGAGTTCGTTTGAGTCAGTTCCCTACTGTTTCCCACTTTTTTAGTGTTCCCCAATGAACCTTCCCCATTAAGATTACTTAACAATTTATTTAAAAATTAATAATACTTTTCCATCGTTTGTAAGGTATTCAATAATTACCATACTTTTAATGGAAAGAAATTGATTTAATAAAATTAATCAAACAAAAGGACATCATAATACTATTTGCAAAGGTTGGGAGACAATAGGAGTTAAGCGATAGTCCTCTTTTTTCGCTATTTATATATTTTTTTTTCACAAGTTGTCGTACCCGTTTGCAAACATGCTATGAATCCATAAAATTAGTATACTAGTCGTATAATTTTACAAACTAAACTGTTTAACCTTAGTGGAACATAAAATTTAGAATGTATTTGTATTTCGCAAACAAATACAGAAGTTCCATTCAAAATATTATTGACTGACCTTTAACAATACTTGACTAAAAGACGTTAGTTTAAAAAAAGATAGTTAAATGTAATTTTAGCCTCTGTGGTTTGAGTTATTCCATTGCCATTTTAATCCACTAGGTTAACTTTATCTATTTTTCTGTTATTCGGTTTTAAAAACACAACCGTTACAGTCTTGAGTAAGTGCAAAAACCGCCTCGCGTGGACCCGGGTTTTCGGAGCTGCATTCGTGTCCGCAAGATGTACGTGAGTTCAACTAAATCCGGTTCCAAATTTTGCACCCCCTGCGCGCTCGCGCGTAGGAGCTTTGGTAAAACTAAACATAAAATTATATCACTTAGGTAAATGGATTACCTTATAAATAACTTTCAATTGTGTCTCCACACCAATGTGGGACAAATGCTTTTACCAATTAAGACATACATTCATACACCCAAATTTCCAACAGTATCGCCTGCAAGGGCTGTTACATGCGGCGGCGATGTCCGAAATTTCGACTGGAATGACAACGGTTCAAAAAGATTTACGAGAGAGTTTTGAGTCAAACTTGTGAGATTAGTAGTGAAGCAATCCAGTCTTTTAAGAGTACAACGATGTATCAGTTACCAAAACGTTTAACAGTCGTCTAATCATAAATATTACACATTGTATTTTATTTACGAGGAAGATGATCTGCAGGTTTGATTATGAAGCTTAAAGTCCATACTTTCAAAACAAACCTCAAGATAATAAGCAACTTATGAAATGGCCCCTTTTTTGTTTAATTTTAATTTTAACCACCCTAAACTATAAAAAATACAATGATATTTTTATAATAATAAAGAAAAAATATATTCTATTATTAACCCTATTTTTGTAACTAAATAAAAATAGAATATTTTTGTAATAAGATGGAAATGAAAATCAAATATAAGGACGAGTCGGGTCACAAGTATGGGTAGTCCACGAATAGCCGGGATTTAATTAAACTAATACGTATCTATATTAAAAATCATAATAAAAAAAACTCATTTATCATGCATTTTCACTTAAGATCGGGTTTACAAAACGAGTCGGGTTTCGGAGTTCCGTCTTTGGCGGATGTTACGCTAACGCCACACACGTCCCCACTTAAGTTACTCATTATTGCACTCAGTTCCTGTGAAGCTGAGTTTATGGCAGCAACATCAGCTGCCTATCAAGGTCTGTGGTTAAGTAATATGATTGGATGTTTGAAGAGAATTGAGGCATAGAAAGTTAAGCTCCTTGTGGATAAAGAATCATTCATTGCGTCATTGAAGAACCCAGTTTTTCAAGGCAGGAGTAAGTACATCGACACTAATAATCATTCCATACGCGAGTGTGCCGTAAGAGATCAATTTTCTGTGGAGCATGTAAGTTGGCAAGCAGACATCCTAACTAAAGTTATGGCACGAATCAAATATGCTGAAATGAGAAATATTATGGGAGTTCAAGACGTGAAGAAAGGGGTCAACATTGAGGGAGAAAATGTTAAATAAATGTTGATCAAATTTATTCGGTTCGGAATTAATTGTTTTTTGTTTGATTTTTGTTTTTAACTGTTTTTGGTTTTGTAACACCTCGTAAAATCCGTCCTGTAAAATTTTGACACGCGTCCTAAAGTCCACGTGTTAAATAAGAAGGATTAATTAAACTGTCATGTTATTCTTATAACCCCTGACGAGAAACGAATAAATTAAAGCGTCAACATGTTAATCATACCTCTGAGTGAACTTGTAAATCAAACCCGTACTCATCAATGCTCATCACTATGATCAATTGTTCCCAAACTAAACTTGAGGGATCAATAGTGCAAGAAATGGAAGTTCAGATGGGTTTAATAAGTCCAGGGACTGAAATGGCATTATTTTGAAAGTATGTGTGGCTGACCCGGGGCGGGTCACGGCCCGCGAAGACCTCATATGTCTCTCTCGCGGCTCGCGAGAGAGTTACAGTAACAGCAAGCTGCATATGTCGTGGTAGCTTGCATGTTTGCCATGTTTTTTCGCGAATTCCCACCTTGTCTCTCCATTTTACACGACCCTAGACACTTGTTTCCCTCTGCCAAGCCCTCTTAACACCTGTAATCTCCTCCTTCATCCTCCAACTCCATAAATGGGGTCTTGTGCATCCATTGAAAGAACTTGCATGTCTTAGAATTCACTCCCATCAACCTCTGCAAGTTCTGGAGCTACAAGGGCCTTCAAGTTCATCTCATTTCCGTGCAAGGACCTTGTGTAAGTGTTCTTGACCTCCCTCCTTCAGTTTATTACTCATTCTAGCCAAAACTCAAGCTTGTCGTAAAAACGGTTTGACTTGCGGTTAAATCCTTAGCGGTCCAGTCATGATCTGATCTAAACATGGTTACGTGATCGTAATAAGGTAGGTAACAACACCCCTTAAGGGCACCTCCTGATTACCGCGTTTGCATGTCTGATTGACGAGTCAAACTTATCAATAAAAAGTCAAACTGGGTCAGATTTGGTATCAAATGCACATCTAATAACTTTCATGCTATAAAATTAGTTTTGATACTCTAAATACTTGGTAATAATCATAAGAACATGTTCGGCTCGTCAAATCCAGGTCTAAAGGTCGGTTCGCAACCGAAAGTCACAAGATTTGACTTCTGCTTTGACCTTCAGTTCTGACCTGATTTAGTGTCTTCCAAGGCCGATTCTATGTTGCATTATGATCCTTATATAATGTAGTATAACCCTCTGAGGTCATACTACAAGGTCATAATCATAATCCAAGTTTATGCGCAAGTTTCATTAATGTGTCAAATTTGACTATTTTGTCCTTTTTGCTTAAATTGAGATTTAAACTAAAAATGAATATGCAACAATTTACCTACTGATATGTTAACTTGTTTTGCTTGCATGCATGTCGATAATTTGGTCATAAATTGAGTTCTTCCTAAATATCGCAAATCAAGCTTTTAAAGGACCAAAATGCCTTTTTCGGAAAATAAAATGTTTTAAACACAACTCCTACAATAAAATACTTTACCTACTGATGTTATAATATATTTAGAATTATTTGAGATTTTAAATCAATTTACAAACTGAGTTTATGTAAAGGCTCTTACATGATATCGATAAATGACGATAATACCCTTATGGCGCATAAAATGAGTTTAAACGCGTTTTCATAACCAAGCCTTTTACAAACTGACTTTATATAATAAATAAAGTATTTTGGTTATATAAGCCTGATCAAAACTATAATTTTCCTTAAACATCGGTTAAATCGTCATTTAGCGACTTTAACGCCTTTTCGACGCATAGTATGGGTTAAAACCATATCTAAGCATCAAGTCTTGTTACCTATTGATTATAAAACATATTTTAGATATTTTCACAGTAGGTATAGGTTATAAACTCAGATTCCCAAATAAGTCTTCAAATCTATATGTGAAATGACCAAAATACCCTTTCGGGGCATAGTTTGGTCTTTAAATATAAACCACACATGTATTTGCTATCTTACTAATGCAATATCATAAAATAAATATTTTATAAATAATATATGACCGTGACATCAGATTAATCACCAACTCATTTTATAAATCATAAAATGACCAAATTACCCCTTTAAAGTTGAAATCGATTTTAAAACTATAACGGGCATACGTGTTGGTATCTTACTGATATTAAAACATGTCGTAAGGATATTAACACATGAAACTTGTAAATGACTCATCCGGTTACCCGGCATCGCTTATATGCGTACGGTTAAGCCTACGTGACTAGTTTACGTAAATTCACCAAAACGGGTTTAACCTTATCATTTTTTTATCAAAATCCAGAATGTTATATGTTTACCCAAAATATACATGTCCTAGTACTTGTCTGGTTTAAACAACATTCTTTCTGGTCTTCGCTTAATCTAGCGTATCGTTCCGTTATGTATCCTTTAAGCTAACCGGTTTGAGTCAACGACTCAACCTAAACCCGTTAGCATTCTAATTGGTTATTAATACCATCAATCTAGACTAGAAGTGTCACACCCTGACCCGCAGCGGAAATGGTAGTCGGGGCATGATTGGGTTTTCATCAAAGCTCATGACATTTACTATAAGGTTTCATATTTATTATTTCTCTTTAAAGAGGAAGTTACAATAAATATACAAACACAACATGTTCAAATACATTTTCATTCAAATTACAAACTAAAGTACAATTACAAAGGAAAACAAAACTAAACGTTCATTCCAAGGCATTAACTTGTTTATTCTTCTAGGCCATCCTATGTGTTTCTTTTCTCAACCGGATCACCTGTATCATGTGTAAAATAGGGTTTTTGGGTCAACATAAGTTGGCGAGTGAATCTTATTTAAATATTTGAAAGGATTAGTTATGTTGGTTATTTGTATAAAATTGTGCATAACCAAATATGAATAAACGTAAATGTAAATTTAATCACAAAACACGTAATATCAATTAATGCACAAGCACACACACCAAATGATGAACAATGAGATCAAGGCTCAATCAAACGGAGCCGATCAAATGAGGCACCTGATGCTCAACTCGTCTCCCACGAGGAACTGATGGGCCTAATGAATGATTTGCACGCAACTTGACAAAATGTAAACACGTATCACAACAAACAATATTTACATCATAAGTTTAGGTCATATAATGGTAATGGCACAAGTTTGAATAAACGAAATAATTAAAGCGACACATGATACACCCCAAAACATGAATAAAAAGGGGAATTTGTAAGGATTCACTCACAGTGGGTGCGTTCCTTGATAATGATGAATGCGCACGAATTTGTGATTCGACCGACGAGGAAAACTAACCTAAATAATAATGTAATAGTTCGATAAATAAATAAATAAAGTTAATTTGAAATTAATATTTTTAATTAGTGCTCTTAATAAGATTTTTAGTTTTATTTTTGTGAATTTAATGCAAGTTTTTCGGCTTTAAAACCTTATTTTGAGGTATTTTTAATTGATTTTTCAACTAAATAAATAAATAAAAGAAAAATAAAAAAGTTGACTTCTTGACCGTTGACCATTGACCGTTGACCGTTGACCGGTCGGACTGTGTTTATTCTATGCGCTGAGTGAGGTTCGAACTCGTGACCTCTCGTATACGTCCACGCAGCTCTACCAACTGAGCTACGTGTCTAACCCGAAATATTTCTGATTTTAATTATATTTATATACTTTTTAGATTATTCAGAATTTTATTTAATTAAAAAGATTTCAAATATCATCTGACCGGCTGGCTTAGCGGGGATCGAACCTGTGACGTGCTTAATGTTTTTGCACACAGTCCACCACTGGACTGTGTGTCTAACCTGTTTATTATTTCGGTTTTTATTATATTTATACACTTATCACATGCTTCAGTATTTGGCTTTTATAAAAAGGGTATGTTATTTCAGTGGATCGGAACACAAACAGAACTCGAACCCGGGATGTATGCTATATAATTGCACACGGTCCACCGCTGGACTGTGTGTCTAACCTGGTTAAAACATCATTATTAATTATACTTATTTTCTAGGGAAAACTTCATCTTCTTCCTAAACATTACCCAGAAACAAAAGTCCGACTGTTACCTATATCTAATCAATTCTGGTTACTGGTTTACGAACTAACAGAATTAAATATGAACATAAAAAGGTTTTAGAGGTTCATACCCCCTGGAGAACAGAACTTTGATGATCCCGGTGACCAACTCCGGCGAGTTCCAATTTTTTCCGGCGAAGCTTGACTTGCGACAGATGCTCTACAGGGAGTTTGAGGTGAGTGTGGGTGACTTCTGTCTGAGCTCTAGAAGTCCTTATTTTAGAGTAAGGCAAAAATGGAATGGGTTCGGTTTTCCGGCGAGTGGATTTTGGCGATTCCGGTGAGTGCAGATCTTCCGACGAAGTGTTTCTGGTGAACAGAGAGTTGCAAGAAGATTTAAGAGTGTGTGGGTGCATTCTAAAGAGTTCTAGAGCTCCTATTTATAGATGAGGAGGTCGCACAATTTAAGTTTCGGTTTCGGTCAAAATTGTCACACCTCGACCCGCAGCGGAATAAGAGTCGGGGCATAATTGGGTTATCACCAAAGCTCATGATGTTTACTATAATGTATCATATTTATTAATATTCAAATTACAACTTCAATATTTCAAACAAGTCCATACAATTACAAGGAAAAAGTAACTAAATAAACAAAACCAAACTCTAAATCGTTTTATTCTTCTAGGCCGTCCTATATGTTTCTTGCTGCAACTGGATCACCTGTATCATGTGTAAAAATGGGGGTTTTTGGGTCAACAAAAGTTGGCGAGTGAACCTTGTTAGAAAACATTTATTATTGATTTCTTGTTGTATTTAATATGGAAAAATTGTGCAATAATCATATGTGAGCAAACGTAAATAAACATACAATAACAACAATAACAAACCACCTTACATGAGTATATGACCTGAATGATAATGTATATGTTGGCAACGTCACGTTCCGCTCATAGGTAATGGGGAACGGACGGCCTATGATGATGTATGTGCGATCAAGGCTCAATCAAACGGAGCCGATCGTATGTTGGCAACGCCACGTTCCACTCATAGGTAATGGGGAACGGTTCCGCTCATAGGTAATGGGGAACAGACGAGCCTATGATGATGTATGTACTGAAAATGATAAATTAAATCTAAACATTAACCACACAAACAATTTATACATATTGGATACACATTTGATCATGGATATGATGGATGCACAGGTGTTTAACTGTAATAAAAATAAGACACATGATACACCCCAAAAAGTGATTAAAACGGGGAATTTGTAGACATTCACTCACATTGGGTGCGTTCGTTTGATGATGTTGAATGCGCACGAGTTTAGAGGGTTGATCGACGAGGAATAACTAACCTAACGAAAAAGTACGGTAAATAAGTGGATTTTATTAACAATTTAATAGGGTTTTTTTAGATTTATTTTTGTGAGTTTAAGGTCATTTTCTAACTTTAAAAATATTATTTTTAAGTATTTTTAATTGATTTTTAAATTAAATAAATAAATAAAAATATAAAAAATGTTGACTTTTTGGGTTGACCGTTGACTTTGACTGTTGACCGGTTCGGACTTTGTGTTTATTTGCGCTGAGTGAGATTCGAACTTGTGACCTCCCGTACGCGTGCACGCAGCTCTACCAACTGAGCTACGTGTCTAACCCGAAATATTCTAAGTTTTAATTATATATATATACTAATTAAATGTTTAATTTATTCGGTTTATATTAAAAGAATTTAAATGGTTGAACCGGTTTGCAGGGAGCCGGATCGAACTCGGGTCCTTCGGTTTGTAAGCGCATAGCCCAACCAGTTGGGCTGTGTGACTTATCTGTTAAACTTACAATTTAAATTAATCTTAAGAACATCCTGAGTCCTACTCTGATTCAGTAACAAAAAAATTGGTTTTAATTCGGAAAGCCGGTGCGTTTGTAAGATTCGAACTCGTGACGTGCGCTATGTGTTTGCACAAAGTCCACCGCTGGACTGTGTGTCTAACCCGGTTTAATATTCGATTTATATTATACTTATACACAACGTCGACTTCGTCTTCTTTGTTCAAAGACACAGAACAACGATTATTCGACTGTTCTTGTTTAATTCGATTAACGGACATATAAATGTTTAAAATGAAATGGATAAAGAAGGTTTTGGAAATGAATGTACCGGAAAGATGATTTTCTCATAACTCCGGCAAAGGTCGTCGACTCTGTTTTATGAATTCCGTCTGAGAGGACCAATTAACAGTTTTGATTAACTAATTGTGAAATTAAATGACTAAACAAGAATTATCAGAGAGTTTAGATGTTTGTACCGATTCACAGCGTGATTTCGGAATTTTCAGAGATTTTCCGGCGGGTGCAGATTATCCGACAACGTCGTCTGGGACTGATTCTGATTGTAGGATTTGAGTTAGTATAAGTCTAACAATGGATAGAAGATGAAAGGATTGAGAAATTTACCGATTCGATGAATGTCACGGTTTTCCGGTGAAAGTCCGGCGATATCAGAAAACGTTTCTGTCGAACAGAAATTAGAGAGAAAGTGAAATTGAAGGTTCTGTGAGTGTTTCCGAATTATGAGACGATGATATTGTTAGTGTAAATCAGGAAGTAAATGATTTCGGTTTTCAACTCCCAAAATCATACGAACCGAGGCAATGAAGACCGAATTGATTAAGAACGTGGGTTGCAAATGTTTTATCGGTTATAATCAGTAATTAGCGATCACTCAACAGTCTGGTTAGTTGAAAGCCGATGGGCGGTTTCAGTTTTTGCGCAACCAGGTGAGTTCACGGATAACTTAAGTTTTATATGATTCCTTGTTTACACAAGATAACCAAGTGGCAGAGTGGTTAAGTTGTTTGTGTGTTAAGTGAGCCGGCTGACCCGGGTTCGAAACCCGGCAGCGGCTTTTATTTTTTTCTTCGACCGATTTTATTGTTTATTAATTATAGTTTATAAATTCTAATATATTTATTAATTATGTATTGTTTAAAATTAAAAATAGTATTAAATAAGCAACGAAAATTTGAAAATGACTATTCGATTAATAAACGAAGCGGGTTTTGAAAACCCGTTTCTCGACGGATGTTACAGTATCCTTTACTTTTAGAAATTTCGTCCCGAAATTTAAGTAGTAGTGGTAACAGGAAAAAGATGCGGGTATTTTTCGCGCATTGAGTCTTCACGTTCCCAAGTAAACTCAGGTCCTCTTTCGACTCCCAGCGTACCCTAACAATTGGAATACGACTCCGTCTTAAACGTTTTTCTCCGAAGTCCATGATCTCTACTGGTCTTTCAATGAAGTGCATAGATTCATCGATCTGAATATCTTCTAGGGAATATGGAGGTTTTCATCGGCGAGACACTTCTTTAAGTTTGATACGTGGAATGTGGGGTGAATTCTGTTGAGTTCTTCTGGTAGGTCAAGCTTGTATGCTACATGTCCTACTCTTTCGAGTATCTTGAAAGGTCCTACATAGCGTGGTGCTAGCTTGCCCTTCTGGCCAAAACGAACTACTCCCTTCCACGGTGATACTTTTAAAAGTACATGATCACCAATGTTAAACTCCAAGGGCTTTCGTCGTTTGTCTGCATAACTCTTTTGACGACTTTGTGCCGCTAGAAGATTGTTTCGAATCTGATGGATCTTGTCTGTTGTTTCCTGAATCAATTCTGGACCGGTGATTTGAGCTTCTCCAATTTCGTGCCAACATACTGGAGATCGGCACTTACGACCATATAAAGCTTCGAAAGGTGCCATGCCGATACTTGAATGATAGCTGTTGTTGTACGAAAATTCAACTAATGGTAGATGAGCGTCCCAATTTCCTTTGAAGTCTATGACACATGCTCGAAGCATATCTTCAAGAGTTTGGATGGTGCGTTCAGATTGTCCATCAGTTTGAGGATGATAAGCGGTACTGAGGTCTAATCGTGTACCCAAAGCGGCTTGTACGGCTTGCCATGTTCGTGAAGTGAAACGACCATCATGATCTGAAATAATGCTTAACGGTACACCATGACGGCTTACGATCTCGCTGATGTAGATACGAGCTAACTTCTCGTTCTTGAAGTCCTCGCGAATCGGAATGAAGTGAGCTGATTTTGTAAGACGATCAATGATTACCCATATAGTGTCATACCCACTGGAGGTGCGAGGTAACCCGGTAATGAAGTCCATGGTTATGTTTTCCCACTTCCATACAGGTATTTCAGGTTGGACTAGAAGTCCTGAGGGTCTTTGATGTTCAGCTTTTACTTTGGAACATGTAAGGCACTTGGAAACGAAAACAGCAATATCCTTTTTCATTCCAGGCCACCAGTAGGTGTATCGAAGGTCTTGATACATCTTGTCGGCTCCTGGGTGTATAGAGTATCGTGTTTTGTGCGCCTCATTCATAAGGAAATCACGAAGGTTATTGTGATCGGGGATCCATATGCGATCTAGATAGTACAGAATACCGTCGGATTTAGTTTCGATTTTAAGTTCAGCTCCACAAGACAGCTCCTTGCGTACGTCGTTTTCCGTTACTGAAACATGTTGGGCTTCTCGGATTTGATCTTTGATGTCGGTTATGATTTGCAAACATAGAAGACGAATGGAGTTCGCATAACCCTTTCGGCTGAGCGCATCGGCCACCACGTTTGCCTTGCCAGGATGGTACCGAATTTCACAGTCGTAGTCATTAAGAAGCTCGACCCATCTCCGTTGCCTCATGTTTAACTCCTTTTGGTTGAAGATATGTTGGAGGCTCTTGTGGTCAGTGTATATTTCACACTTGGTACCGTAGAGGTAATGTCTCCATATCTTAAGAGCGAACACAACGGCTCCAAGTTCCAGGTCGTGGGTGGTGTAGTTCTTCTCATGAATTTTGAGTTGTCTAGAAGCATAAGCTATCACTTTTCCTCTTTGCATTAATACACAGCCTAGCCCTTGCCCTGATGCGTCACAATATACTACAAAGTCATCGCAACCTTCAGGAAGTGTGAGGATAGGTGCGTCACAGAGTGTTTGCTTTAGAGTTTGGAAGGCCTCTTCTTGTTTGGGTCCCCATATGAAGGGTTTTCCTTTATGAGTTAAATCCGTGAGTGGTACAGCAATACGGGAGAAATTTGCAATGAAACGGCGATAATAACCAGCCAAACCAAGAAATGATCTTACTTCGGTAGGTGTACGTGGCGCTTGCCATTCCTGTACTGCCTTGATTTTTGAGGGATCAACATGAATTCCCTTGTCATTGACGACGTGTCCAAGGAATTGTACTTCCCTTAACCAGAATTCACATTTCGAAAACTTAGCGTACATCTTTTCTATCCTTAAGAGTGTAAGGATGAGTCGAAGGTGTCGTTCATGATCAGACTTAGACTTTGAGTAGATGAGGATGTCGTCGATGAAGACTATAACAAAACGGTCGAGATAAGGTTTGCAGACTCTGTTCATTAGATCCATGAAGACAGCTGGGGCGTTGGTTAAACCAAATGGCATGACCATGAATTCATAATGATCATAACGAGTTCGGAAGGCGGTCTTTGGGACGTCTTCTTCATGTACTCTGAGTTGATGATAACCAGAACGAAGGTCAATTTTTGAAAAACAGGTGGCGCCTTGAAGTTGGTCTAGAAGATCATCGATGCGAGGTAATGGGTAGCGGTTCTTGACTGTTAACTTGTTGAGTTCTCTGTAGTCGATACACATGCGAAACGTTCCATCTTTCTTCTTCACAAAAAGGACAGGTGCACCCCAAGGCGATGAGCTAGGACGTATGAATCCTTTGTCCGTCAGCTCTTGCAGTTGACTGGCTAGCTCTTGCATTTCTGATGGGGCTAACCTATAAGGAGATTTTGCAACTGGTGTAGCTCCAGGTATAAGATCAATGCGGAATTCAACTTCTCTCACGGGAGGAAGTCCTGAAATGTCGTCAGGAAAAACTTGCGGAAAATCTTTTACTGCTGGGATGTCTTCGAGTTTCTTCTCCTTGATTCCCTTTTTGACGACATGAGTTAGGAATGCGACATAATTCTTGCGGAGATATTTTCGGGCTTGAAGACAGGTCATTAATTTGAGTCCTTTCGAAGGGGTTTCTCCAAAGATTCGTAGAGTCTGACCGTTTGCAAGAGGAATGCGAATGAACTTTTCGCGGCATACAACTTCAGCATGATGTTGGCTGAGCCAGTCCATACCAATTATAATGTCGAAACTTCCCAACTTCATAGGAATGAGGTCAACTGGAAAATTGTGATCGTTTAGGGTGAGAGTACAATTGCGTATAATAGAGTTTAATGAGACCGGTTTTCCGTCAACAACTTCTACCGTTATGGATTCCATGAGTTTATCACGAGTTTGGTTGAGGATGGGTTCAAATTCTAAGGACACAAAACTCTTATCCGCGCCAGTATCAAATAACATGGATGCATAACTACCACTGATGAGAAACGTACCGTTAACCACATTGTTGTCAGCCCTAGCTTGATTAGCGTTGATGTTGAAAGCTCTTCCTCTTGCAGGTGGAGGAGCTTGGTTAGCCTGGTTTACTGGATTAGCTTGAGCTTGGGCATGGATGATGTTCACCAAGCGTGGACATGTGTTCCTGAAGTGGTTCGGGTCTCCACAGTTGTAACAAGCCCGCATAGGTTGCACCATGGGATAGTTGGGTTGGTAGTAGGATTGGGCTACATGTTGGGCAGGTGGTAGGAGTAAAGGTTGTTGGGCTTGACCCACTATCTGATGGTGGGTTTGGGTTGAGGGTTGATTGCGGTTCGTTCGCTGAAGTGGGCGACAGGTTTGGATGGTGTGACCTGCGCGGCCACAGCCGGTGCAATGATGGCAGGGATGATCAGGAAAGTAATGGTATTGGCAACGGTTGCATTTTGGGTATGGACCGGAGTATGGCTTTTTATATGGTGTAGGTGAGGGGGCAACTTGAGTGATGGGTGCAGCAGGGGTAGGGAAATTTGTTTGTGTGACAGCAAAGTTTCTGGTGTTTCGTTTCCTCTTACTAGCAAACTTTGAGGAGGAGGTGGAATGGTTTGAAGTTTGGCCCTCAATGGGGGCTTTCTTTTTCTCGTCCTTAAATTTGCCGTTACGGATACGATTCTCGGTAAGCTCGGTAGCTAGTTCCATAGCAGCTTCAAGTGTTGCAGGCGAAGTGCTTAGAACTGAGTCTTGAATTTTCGAGGGGAGGCCTCGAATATAGTGTTCGACTAAGCGGTATACTGGGGTGAACAAGTTGGGGATCATTTGGTTCAACTCCAGAAACCTTTTGTTGTAGGAAGTATGATCTCCTTCCTTTTGCTTTAACGAGTGGAATTCATCCTCTAACTTTTTGATCTCGCTTCTTGGACAGAAGCGTCTCGTCATGATTTCCCTTAACTCCTCCCACGTTAAGGCCATTGCATCTTCGATTCCTCTCTTACCTTTTTCTGTATTCCACCAGGTAAGAGCTACTCCAAATAGTCTCCCGGTTGCGTAACGTACCTTGCGATCCTCGGGACAATCGCAATTGAGGAAGGTGTTTTCCATTTCCTCAAACCAGTGGAGGAGAGCAGTGACACCTTCGGTCCCTTCAAATTTCGGGGGATCGCAAGACTTGAAGTGTTTGTAAGAGCACTTTTTGGAGGGAGGGTTGTCAACGTTCTGATCTTCTTGATGGGGAGGATTGATGGGATTTGCGGCGAGAGCTTGTTGGACTTGAATTACGATGTCAGGAAGCACCGCGGCCATTTGTTTTGCGATTTGGGTGGCCAAGCGTTCGTTTGACCTTCTACCCCCACATTGGTGCCTAGCCGACATCTACAGGAACATACATAAGAAGATTGTGAGTTTAAGGAGTCTTTTTAGGTGTCATGTGTCATAAAAAAAAATAACATAAACATCAATAATGCAACTACATCCATAGGATGTCTTGGGTTTGCTCATGTTTGGGCCTCCAATGTCCCCCATACTTTCACCTGTATAGTCATGTGGGCCCCCATGACTATTGGTTTAGTAGGATTCACATTGGTGTTGGCGGTTTAACACTCGCATCACCCGAATGAAAACCATGAAATATGTTTGCGAGATGTATGGTCGGAGGGTGTCCAGGTGTAGACACAATGACAACTCAAAGTGGGGTTAGCTCACACGACGTTTGGTATAGCATGCTTTGGCCTAATACGTCCTTCGTACTCTCATCGTTAGTCCCCAGGTAGGCAAACTGGTCCTTTATTTTGGATTTATACGAATGCCAAGCCTAGACAGGACGTTCCGACTACGGTACTTGTACCCTTCCAGTTACTACATGCCCGTCATGAGAACTCACTTTGATGTGATTTGAAAAAAAATACAAAAATCGTTGCAAAAATCATGAAAATTGTGTGGTGTGTGCTCTCATGGATATGATATGTTATGAGGATATGATTTATGATGAGCATTGTATAGTAATATGTACATGCTTGCACAACATTGAATGTAACAATAAACATAAAGCATATAAACATCATGAATTTTGTATGTAACACATAAACAATTTAAACAATTCTAATCAACTATAGTATAGGCTCTAAGGGTCTAATAACCTATCCTATATCCCTATAGTCATGGCTCTGATACCAATCTGTCACACCCCGACCCGCAGCGGAATAAGAGTCGGGGCATAATTGGGTTATCACCAAAGCTCATGATGTTTACTATAATGTTTCATATTTATTAATATTCAAATTACAACTTCAATATTTCAAACAAGTCCATACAATTACAAGTAAAAAGGTAACTAAATAAACAAAACCAAAGCCTAAACTGATTTATTCTTCTAGGCCGTCCTATATGTTTCTTGCTGCAACTGGATCACCTGTATCATGTGTAAAAATGGGGGTTTTTGGGTCAACAAAAGTTGGCGAGTGAACCTTGTTAGAAAACATTTATTATTTGAAATTTCTATGTTGTAATTTAATATGGAATAAATTGATGAATATATATGTGAGCAACACGTTAAACGAACACATACATAAAGAATAACAACCACCTTAATGAGTTATGACCTGAATCGAAATGTATATGTTGGCAACGTCACGTTCCGCTCATAGGTAATGGGGAACGGACGGCCTATGATGATGTATGTGCGATCAAGGCTCAATCAAACGGAGCCGATGTATGTTGGCAACGCCACGTTCACTCATAGTTAATGGAAACGATTCCGCTCAAGGTATTGTGAACAAACGAGACTTTGATGATGTATGTACTGAAAATGATAAAATAAAATCTAAACATTAAACCCACAAACAATTAACATATGGATACATTATCATGGATTGATGATGCACAGGTGTTATGAATAAAAATAGACATGATACACCCAAAAAGTGATAAACGGGGAATTTGTAGACATTCACTCACATTGGGTGCGTTCGTTTGATGATGTTGAATGCGCACGAGTTTAGAGGGTTGATCGACGAGGAATAACTAACCTAACGAAAAAGTACGGTAAATAAGTGGATTTTATTAACAATTTAATAGGGTTTTTTTAGATTTATTTTTGTGAGTTTAAGGTCATTTTCTAACTTTAAAAATATTATTTTTAAGTATTTTTAATTGATTTTTAAATTAAATAAATAAATAAAAATATAAAAAAAATATTGACTTTTTGGGTTGACCGTTGACCGTTGACTTTGACTGTTGACCGGTTCGGACTTTGTGTTTATTTGCGCTGAGTGAGGTTCGAACTTGTGACCTCCCGTACGCGTGCACGCAGCTTTACCAACTGAGCTACGTGTCTAACCCGAAATATTCTAAGTTTTAATTATATATATATACTAATTAAATGTTTAATTTATTCGGTTTATATTAAAAGAATTTAAATGGTTGAACCGGTTTGTAGGGAGCCGGATCGAACTCGGGTCCTTCTGTTTGTAAGCGCACAGCCCAACCAGTTGGGCTGTGTGACTTATCTGTTAAACTTACAATTTAAATTAATCTTAAGAACATCCTGAGTCCTACTCTGATTCAGTAACAAAAAAAATTGGTTTTAATTCGGAAAGCCGGTGCGTTTGTAAGATTCGAACTCGTGACGTGCGCTATGTGTTTGCACACAGTCCACCGCTGGACTGTGTGTCTAACCCGGTTTAATATTCGATTTATATTATACTTATACACAACGTCGACTTCGTCTTCTTCGTTCAAAGACACAGAACAACGATTATTCGACTGTTCTTGTTTAATTCGATTAACGGACATATAAATGATTAAAATGTAATGGATAAAGAAGGTTTTGCAAATGAATGTACCAGAAAGATGATTTTCTCAGAACTCCGGCAAAGGTCGTCGGCTCTGTTTTTTGAATTCCGTCTGAGCGGACCAATTAACAGTTTTGATTAACTAATTGTGAAATTAAATGACTAAACAAGAATTATCAGATAGTTTAGATGTTTGTACCGATTCACAACGTGATTTCGGAATTTTCAGAGATTTTCCGGCGGGTGCAGTTTATCCAACAACGTCGTCTGGGACTGATTCTGATTGAAGGATTTGAGTTAGTATAAGTCTAACAATGGATAGAAGATGAAAGGATTGAGAAATTTACCGATTCGATGAATGTCACGGTTTTCCGGCGAAAGTCCGGCGATATCAGAAAACGTTTCCGACAAACAGAAATTAGAGCGAAAGTGAAATTGAAGGTTCTATGAGTGTTTCCGAATTATGAGACGGTGATATTGTTAGTGTAAATCAGGAAGTAAATGATTTCGGTTTTCAACTCCCAAAATCATACGAACCGAGGCAATGAAGACCGAATTGATTAAGAACGTGGGTTGCAAATGTTTTATCGGTTATAATCAGTAATTAGCGATCACTCAACAGTCTGGTTAATTGAAAGCCGATGAGCGGTTTCAGTTTTTGCGCAACCAGGTGAGTTCACGGATAACTTAAGTTTTATATGATTCCTTGTTTACACAAGAGAACCAAGTGGCGGAGTGGTTAAGTTGTTTGTGTGTTAAGTGAGCCGGCTGACCCGGGTTCGAAACCCGGCAGCGGCTTTTATTTTTTTCTTCGACCGATTTTATTGTTTATTAATTATAGTTTATAAATTCTAATATATTTATTAATTATGTATTGTTTAAAATTAAAAATAGTATTAAATAAGCAACGAAAATTTGAAACTGACTATTCGATTAATAAACGAAGCGGGTTTTGAAAACCCGTTTTTCGACGGATGTTACAAAAATTGGGTTATGGCGGATTGATTGTATAGTTAATTGGACGTATTTTGACTCGATTTGAGTCTTGGTTCAGGATTGGAAGCATTTTCTTCGGTTATTTGCGAAGAATTCGCATTCTTGGTGATTGCTGGGGATTACAGCCGTTACTGGGCGGAAACTTTGAATCAGTCAAAGAGATAAGTGATACATAAAAGATTGTTTGATTAATTCATTTCAGATGTTGAGGTGTGGTGTAGCGGTGTATTATGTGCTTGGACTTGTGGGTGACCCGGGTTCGAAACCCGGCGTCTCCAATTTTTTTTAATTCATTACTTTTTTGTTATTTAATAATTATGTTTTAAAATTCTAATATATATATTAATTATGTATTGTTTAAAATTCATTTAAGCAATAAATACGCAACGAAAATTTATAACTGAATATTCGATTAATAAACGAAGCGGGTTTTGAAAAACCCGTTTTTCGACGAATGTTACAGTATCCCTACTTTTAGAAATTTCGTCCCGAAATTTAAGTAGTAGTGGTATATTTGACTTGAAGGGAGGGTGTTTTAATTTTGACAATTACATAATTAGAAGAGGGTGAGAGTTTAAATCTTATTTGAGGCAGTAACGTTCCTAGTAACGGTTGAATACCCTGCTACAGGAATCGCTTTCTGATGCCTAAAGTATAAGAATGCGGAACATGGATAAACAGAGTTGATTGACTAGGCATGATTTTATGCATAAGAGTTTTGAGGGAATTGATACGTTTGAAAAGATAAGGTTATATCATAAACAAAAACTTCAACCATGACGATATTAACACCTACATGGAACTTCTCATAATCGCCTGACAACGCTTTTGATCCTTTGACAAGAATACTTATATATAGGAAGTACCAGCAGCGTATCCACCATATTCTTGTCAAATTTTCATTGGCTTTGTCAGTAAGTTATGATTAGTTCTATGTGACTCTAAAATCTACAAAACAAACACAACAGCCAAAGCTTGAGTCTCAAATCTGAAAGGATACATGATCGAGTGATGACAATACTTCTCTCGTTTGTTATGATGAAGGGGTCAATCTATGTAGAAGTGAGACACAACCCAACTTCTTTAAATGATGAGGTCGAGATACGTCGAGATGTATGATGATATGAATGTTAAATCAATGAGTATAAAACAAAACTGTAATATCAATTCGCATTAAAATTCTTGGATACATAAATTCCCAATTTATAACTGGGAGACGTAAAGATTGAGATAACATAAAGAAAACACTAAAACTAGATGATTGGAGTTGAGCCTTGATTCTTGGTGAGGGAAAGCTAGTCGGGTGATTCGTTTGGGCCGTTATTATCTTCAACAGGATTGGCGTTGATGTTGTAAGCTCTTCCTCTTGCTGGTGGTGGAGCTGGGTTTGCTTGATTTGCTTGGTTAACTGGGTTTGCTTGAGCTTGGGCGTTTATGATGTTAACCAATCGAGGGCACGTGTTTCTAAAGTGGGTAGGGTCGCCACAATTAAAACAAGCTCGAACATATGGGAACATGGGGTATTGGGGTTGTTGATATGTTTGGATCATGTTTTGAGTAGGGGGTGAGGCTTGGTTTTGAGGGGCACGACAAGTTTTGCTCCAATGACCATAACGCCCACAATTTGCACACAGTCGACAAGGTATGGTAGATGGATGATGATAAAAATAGGTGTTGCATTGAGGGTGAGGTCCAATGTAAGGTTTCTTATTTGGGTAAGTAGAGTTAGGTGCTACTTGAGTGATTGGGATAGCTTGGAGGGGTATGGCTTGTGATGCTGGTTGATTGCCTTGGGTGATAGCGAAATTTTGCCCGTCTCGTTTTCTCTTAGGAGTGGTTTGAGAAGAGGATTCGGCTTGGGTGGAGTTTGAGGTTTTGGTTGATGCTTTATCCTTCTTCTTCTCCTCCTTGAAGTCTTTATTCCGTATGTGGTTTTCGGTGAGCTCTGTAGCTAACTCCATTGCTGCTTCCAAAGTTGCAGGCGTGGTACTTATTACAGGGTCTTGAATTTTTGAAGGAAGACCTCGTATGTAGTGTTCGATCAAACGGTAGTGGGGAGTGAACAAGTTGGGGACCATCTGATTCAACTCAAGAAATCTCTTGTTGTATGTGGTGTGGTCGCCCTCTTTTTGTTTCAAAGAATAGAACTCATCTTCCAATTTCTTGATTTCGCTTCTTGGACAGAACCGTCTTGTCATGATTTCCTTCAACTCTTCCCAAGTCAAAGTCATAGCATTCTCAGCACCTCGCTTGGCCTTCTCTGTATTCCACCATGTAAGTGCTACTCAGAACAAACGACCGGTAGCATATCGCACCTTGCGATCATCGGGGCAGTCGCAATTGAGAAAAGTGTTTTCCATTTCCTCCAACCAATGGAGGAGAGCGGTGACACCTTCAGTCCCTTCGTATTTTGGAGGATCGCAGGATTTGAAATGCTTGAAGGTGCATTTAGTGGTATTTGGGGGAGGGTTGACAACGTTTTGATCTTCTTGATTGATTGGGTTGACGGGATTAGCGGTAAGGGCTTGTTGAACTTGAACTACGATGTTGGGTATTACGGCAGCCATTTGTTGAGCGATTTGGGCAGCCATGCGCTCGCGGGATTTTCCTGATCTCATTTTTCTACGAGAGAGACTGGAAGACATCTACAGGGAATACGTATCAAGAGTATGAGTTTGACGTTTTAGGTGTCATGTGTCGTATTTAGAAATGAACATTCATAAAACAAATGAAGAATAATAAATTTACTACATCCATAGGATGTCTTGGGCTTTGCTCGGAATTGGGCCTTGCATGCCGCCATACTTCAGCTTCGTGATCATGTGGGCCCCCATGATTACCGGGCTTTCATATGGTTCGCATGTGTTAGCCTGGTAACGTACACTAAAACCCGGAGAGAATCGAGAAATATGAATGTAACGTATGAAATTCGGAGTGCATCCAGGTGTGGACACGGTGACACCTCAAAGTGGGGTTAGTTCGAACGACGTTTGGTGTGGCATGCTTTGGCCTAATTGGTCCTTCGTACTCTCATCGTTAGTCCCCAGGTAGGCAAACTGGTCCGTTATATTGGATTTATACGAATGCCAACCTAGACAGGACGTTCCGACTACCGGTACTTGTACCCTTACAGTTACAACATGCCCGTCGTAGAACTCACTTTGATGAGATTGAAAAATGAAAAATGCGACAAAATCTTGAATAAAGGAAATATGAGGATGATTTGAATATGTGAACATTGAAATATGCGTGATGAATGTATATGTAAGCATGTTAAGTTTGACAACAGGTATAACTCATTAAGTATCACACAAAATGATAGTGGAAGTGTTTGCATGCATTCGTGTGTGTAATAAATACGAAACAAATAAACATCATGAGTTTGCATGTAACCACATAAACAATTAAAATCTAATTAACTATAGTATTGGCTCTAAGGGTCTAATAACCTATCCTATATCCCTATAGTCAAAAGCTCTGATACCAATCTGTCACACCCTGACCCGCAGCGGAAATGGTAGTCGGGGCATGATTGGGTTTTCATCAAAGCTCATGACATTTACTATAAGGTTTAATATTTATTATTTCTCTTTAAAGAGGAGTTACAATAAACATACAAACACAACATGTTCAAATACATTTTCATTCAAATTACAAACTAAAGTACAATTGCAAAGGAAAATAAAACTAAACGTTCATTCCAAGGCATTAACTTGTTTATTCTTCTAGGCCATCCTATGTGTTTCTTTTCTCAACCGGATCACCTGTATCATGTATAAATAGGGTTTTTGGGTCAACATAAGTTGGCGAGTGAATCTTATTTAAATATTTGAAAGGATTAGTTATGTTGGTTATTTGTATAAAATTGTGCATAACCAAATATGAATAAACGTAAATGTAAATTTAATCACAAAACACATAATATCAATTAATGCACAAGCACACACACCAAATGATGAACAATGAGATCAAGGCTCAATCAAACGGAGCCGATCAAATGAGGCACCTGATGCTCAACTCGTCTCCCACGAGGAACTGATGGGCCTAATGAATGATTTGCACGCAACTTGACAAAATGTAAACACGTATCACAACAAACAATATTTACATCATAAGTTTAGGTCATATAATGGTAATGGCACAAGTTTGAATAAACGAAATAATTAAAGCGACACATGATACACCCCAAAACATGAATAAAAAGGGGAATTTGTAAGAATTCACTCACAGTGGGTGCGTTCCTTGATAATGATGTATGCGCACGAATTTGTGATTCGACCGACGAGGAAAACTAACCTAAATAATAATGTAATAGTTCGATAAATAAATAAATAAAGTTCATTTGAAATTAATATTTTTTAATTAGTGCTCTTAATAAGATTTTTAGTTTTATTTTTGTGAATTTAATGCAAGTTTTTCGGCTTTAAAACCTTATTTTGAGGTATTTTTAATTGATTTTTCAACTAAATAAATAAATAAAAGAAAAATAAAAAAGTTGACTTTTTGACCGTTGACCATTGACCGTTGACCGGTCGGACTGTGTTATATTCTATGCGCTGAGTGAGGTTCGAACTCGTGACCTCTCGTATACGTGCACGCAGCTCTACCAACTGAGCTACGTGTCTAACCCGAAATATTTTTGATTTTAATTATATTTATATACTTTTTAGATTATTCAGAATTTTATTTAATTAAAAAGATTTCAAATATCATCTGACCGGCTGGCTTAGCGGGGATGGAACCTGTGACGTGCTTAATGTTTTTGCACACAGTCCAACACTGGACTGTGTGTCTAACCTGTTTATTATTTCGGTTTTATTATATTTATACACTTATCACATGCTTCAGGATTTGGCTTTTATAAAAAGGGTATGTTATTTCAGTGGATCGGAACACAAACAGAACTCGAACCCGGGATGTATGCTATATAATTGCACACGGTCCACCGCTGGACTGTGTGTCTAACCTGGTTAAAATATCATTATTAATTATACTTATTTTCTAGGCAAAACTTCATCTTCTTCCTAAACATTACCCAGAAACAAAAGTCCGACTGTTACCTATATCTAATCAATTCTGGTTACTGGTTTACGAACTAACAGAATTAAATATGAACATAAAAAGGTTTTAAAGGTTCATACCCCCTGGAGAACAGAACTTTGATGATCCCGGTGACCAACTCCGGCGAGTTCCAATTTTTCCGACGAAGCTTGACTTGCGACAGATGCTCTACAGGGAGTTTGAGGTGAGTGTGGGTGACTTCTGTCTGAGCTCTAGAAGTCCTTATTTTAGAGTAAGGCAAAAATGGAATGGGTTCAGTTTTCCGGCGAGTGGATTTTGGCGATTCCGGTGAGTGCAGATCTTCCGACGAAGTGTTTCTGGTGAACAGAGAGTTGCAAGAAGATTTAAGAGTGTGTGGGTGCATTCTAAAGAGTTCTTGAGCTCCTATTTATAGATGAGGAGGTCGCACAATTTAAGTTTCAGTTTCGGTCAAAATTGGGTTATGGCGGATTGATTGTATAGTTAATTGGACTTATTTTGACTCGATTTGAGTCTTGGTTCAAGACTGGAAGCATTTTCTTCGGTTATTTGCGAAGAATTCGCAATCTTGGTGATTGCCGGGGATTACAGCCGTTACTGGGCGGAAACTTTGAATCAGTCAAAGAGATAAGTGATACATAAAAGATTGTTTGATTAATTCATTTCAGATGTTGAGGTGTGGTGTAGCGGTGTGTTATGTGCTTGGACTTGTGGGTGACCCGGGTTCGAAACCCGGCGTCTCCAATTTTTTTTAATTCATTACTTTTTTGTTATTTAATAATTATGTTTTAAAATTCTAATATATATATATTAATTATGTATTGTTTAAAATTCATTTAAGCAATAAATACGCAACGAAAATTTATAACTGAATATTCGATTAATAAACGAAGCGGGTTTTGAAAAACCCGTTTTTCGACGAATGTTACAAGAAGCCTCCCAGTAGATCGATACTTGCATTTGTCTTCTTGATTATCGGCTGAGTTACTATTCGTCAGAAGATCTGGCTCAGGTAAATACTTTAACTTATTTTCCCTATACGGGCTTGGGATACGGTATTATATTACGGCTTGGTCGGGTATGGGATCATGTTTATCGGATTGTGATTTACGAAATCTTATAACCCGTTTTATTCTGTATTGTCTGATAACTTAAACATTGGGGGTTAACTCGACCGTGTCCTGGATATCCTTGCCTCATTTAAATGACTAATGGCCACGACCTAAGCGCGGGGTGTAGGCATACACCTGACAGACGCTAATGCTAAACAAATTATTTTTATTATACTCCTCCGTGGGTTTTATTAAGTGGTGTGTCGGTTAATCAGGTTATTCGGTTTCTGCACCGGACCCCATATGTATTGACAGACCTGCAAAACTGTAAACAAGATCATTTTGAATTGTACTAGGTTATAAATGATATCCGTGCTCAATGCACCTAAACAAATTTTTAAATGTTTTCAAATGAGTCGGTTAAATGTATTTACCAGTGAAAACTGACGTATTTTCCAAAAAGGTTAAGTGACAGGTTTCGGCGTGGAATAGGCTAGGAGCTGCTCGGTAACGACGTAGGGAATTTTGCAAGTTCTTAGTCAAGCCTAAAGTCTGTCAGAAGATATCATTTTTGTACTTTCGATCCGCCTGTGAGTCTACTATTGCAAACCGTGTATTTTTATAGACTTTTAAACTCAACGGTTTGTAATAATATTTAATATTCAAGTCTTCCGTTGTGCTGTATATGTTTGACCATGACGATACCAATCTTACGTCACAATACTCCCCACCCGGGCCCACCGGGATTGTGTTGGAAATACGGGGTGTGACAGGTTTTGTAGTAATAAACTATGAATTTTTAAACATATCTTAGGTTGAAACATAACTTCATGTAGCAAGTTTTAAAAAAACTTTGTCACAATTTTGTTCAAATTTAACATCTGAATAGACTTTAATGTTTAAAAGAAAATGTTGAGAGACTTTTGGGAAATAAAACAGAAAGTATGTTGGTTTTTACGTGCAAAGAATTGTGGAAGGACTTTTATGAGAAAAATAAAAAAGTATATTGGTTTTTTATGGTATTTGACCTTCCAAAAAACATATAACATCCCTACAATCCATAAACGCGTCTAAAACGCGAGATCTAACAAAGTAACAAAAATAAAGTTACTAATATTAGTAACCGATGAACTAGGTTACTAATCATTGTTTCTCAATGAAATCAACCACACAAATCACACATAATATGTATAGGAACATTTTTAATTGAAAAAGACTCTTGCTCTATTGATAAAAATCCAACCTTGTTTATTCTAGTTTGGATGAGTGGGGCTTTGAATGAACGTGAAAGAGTAGAAAAGAAGAACAAAATCCTAAAAACTCTTAATTTTCCTATGAATTTTTGCTAGATAATGGATCCTTGATTAAGTCGAATAACGCGATCAATACCATTTATGTCGATACCGTCGCCACCTGATGTGCAAATGGTTGCCGGAAACTCTATGTTCACTATGTTATATTTGGGACAGTAAAAACCTGACCTTTAGGACTTTACATAGAAAACCCACCATTGGATTTGGGCGTCTAGGTGATATGAACACGCTATCCAAATTTGGCGATAATCCGACGGTTCAATCTCCGTAATTGCAACTTTTGTTCTGTTAGGTCACCCAAAAACGGTATTTTTCCTTCTTGGCTGAATTAGGGGTTGGGGAAGTAGAGTTTGAGGCCAAGAGTGGATTATGGGATCAGGGTTGGAAACTTTGGTTTGTATAGTTACTTTGTAAAGGTGGGATGGGTCTTTAAGTGGATTAAGAACTCATACATGGCTCTTTTAACCGGATCAAACTAACAACTGGATTCTTATATCATTAATTAGCTCGTTACTATTAAATAGTTCTTGCTAAATTAATTTTATAAAACTATTGTTATAAAAAATAAAAATAGGCTACACATAGGAACGTGTAATAACACGCGATTTCACGAAATTTAACAAAAAGCGATATAAATCACATACAATCAACTAACATTAACACATAGCTTTCACATATTATCATACTAAATGTATTTGTTTGAGTTGTTATGTTAATTTTTCACTAACGTCCGGGGACAGAACCTTACGTGAGTATTTGTGTAACACAAACACACTTAAACCCTAACCAAGCGCAACGCATGAATGTATGTTGGGAGATAATGAAAGCAGTGTTCACAAAGTTCCTCTGAAAATGTCGGGTGTCACACGTATAATTTCACATCTAACCATATCATTAGAACGAAGCTTCACTAAGGATTGCATTTTTCACAATTGGTAAACACATTCACTTATGAAAGATTAACAAACTAAATAAATGAAGTTTATTGATAAAGTATAGGTATATATGAAAATAATCAAATATGATTTTTCTCTCAATATAAAACATGAATCACAAGCTCAAATTAATCCACTCACAAAGATTGAAACTCACAAAATAAGCATAATAACCAAAGTTACTTGTTCTTGGAGGGCCATGAACTCAAAATTCAAGTTAGCATCGATACAGGGCCGTCTCCGAAAATATTAAAAAACATTTAGGCCCTATGCGAGATAAAAACAAAAAAAGACCAGGCCCTACCCCCTAAACTGATTGATATATAATACTGAGTGGTTCATTTTACCATTAATTAGATAGTTTAGCTTTAATTTTTAGATATGTATATGTAATGACGAAGCCAAACTTTTATGAACGATTTTATGTTACTAAGAGTAGTTCGGTAGGCCATACATTTTAACCACCTAATATTTGTTTTGATTTTTCTTCCAATGCAAGTTTATTATAAAAGAAGTAGATATTTATATCTATCTACTATATTAAAAGAATTCACGAATTCACTTCACGTGCAGTACATCCTCTTAATTAATCAAGAGAATACAATTTTGAGCGGCAATTTCTTTTCTCTTTGTTATCTTCACGCACTCTCTCTCTCTCCGGTCAAAACCCCTATTTCTCCTTTTCGTTCAATCATTCCCCTTTTCTCTTCACAAACCCTAATGTTCTCTACTGATCAATCAATGGTGATTTTCCTAAAATCCTTAATCTCAACCGATCGATTCATGAAACGCCATTCTTCCTATTTTCATCTATCCCTACCGAAACCCTAACTGCAATGAGATGAGATGAATCCAACCGATCGATCTTCTGATACAAGGTTTGTTTATCTTTGTGAATATTGAGGTTATTTTGGTTATTTGAAAACAAGTTGATCTAAATCCCTTTCCTTTATTCTTTTACAAGGTGGGATTGGGGATGGGATATTTGCTTTGTTTCTTCTAACCCATCGATTTCTATCGGCAACAGAGCTACCAAATCCGCCTCTCATCCGTTGATCTCTGCCACTGTTAAATCGTCTGGATTTACGGGCAGTCGTTTTATGTCTTTGAGAAATCCAAACACTCCAACTAAAGGTAGCAAATTTGATCCTCCTCTGTTATGTAGTGGTTCTGTATATGAATGATATCAATGAGTATTGCCATGTGATTCTTGATTTATTTCCAGCGATTGAATTTTTATTAAACTCATAAAGTTTTTGAGGCTATGGCCCTGGTGAGCATCATTTATGCATATGACAACACTTTCATTTCTTTATAATATATGTCTGGTTGAATGTTTCAATAGTTTATTGAAACTAATTGTGGTTTGATTTAGCTACGTATAGTGTTATATTGTTTTCTATTTTTCTTTCTAATTATAAGTCATTTCGATTAGTTTCTATAAGTTTATGTGTCTCTGTTTTGTTTTAGTCTACCTTAAGCCCCTGGCTCTCATGATGATTAGTGTCATGGTGTAAGAAAGTGGGAAAATGCTACATTGTCCATGACTATTTCGTACTTTGATAGGTTCAATAACACATGTTTCCTATTTTTTTTACTGTTTATGTGCAGTGTTTAAGACTTCAATGGTTTAAGCTTTCATGTGTTGTTGTACTAAATGACGGTTGGGTATCGGTGTTGAAATAGACGAAATGGTGTGTGAGGTTTTAATGTTATCTCAAGTTGATGTTAAAGCTGAACCAGGGTAAAAACTATTTATAATTAATAATGCATTTTACACACCGGAAACATCGTTAAATTTGAAGCTCAGATTGTAAGTCTCTTTCTTATTGTTGCGAATACCGATTGCTATTAGTTATTGCCTTAACGAAGGTCGCCGTTAAAAAAAATGGTTATTGCCGTTCTTTAAATACAATCTTTACATTCTTTCTCATAAGTAAACTAATTATTTTCTTATAAAAGGGCCCCAAATTACGGTGGATTCTGCAGTTTTTTTCTCCACAACACCAATCGGAGATTACCCATGTATCTATCCAGACTCCCTTTTCATTGTTTGTTTGTAAAACTTGCTATAAAGTATGATCAAGTTATAGCCAGTTCTTACTTAAATTCATATAACTTTCACGCTTTCCTTTTAACAGCAGGTGATTGATACGTAAGCCGTTTCAGATCGCTTCACATATTTGGGATTTTCATTCGATTTACTAAGGTATGTTCAATCAGTTGTTTATAATGCTATAATTATTCATATAATTTTTCTTTTTAATAATAGCATTTAATAACAGCTAATAAAAATTACGTTGATGTCTTCTAGATGGAAAATGCTTTATTGTAGGAAAAAACGTTGCAAGTAGATTTTTTGCGGGTGATTTTTTTGTGTTTCTTGAAATCGGAACTCTAATAAGTTGGCAATAGGAACAGACTTGGGCAATGCTGGAAGGGGGATCATAATGGTTTCAAGCATCGGGTAATACTTTTTCATGATTAATCATGAGAGAGGACTGATAGCATGGTCAATATCAACAATTCGTTCATTTAATAAAATTGGCATTTAACTATGTGCATAACATGTGTGAAATTTCTGTCAAAGATTGTGAAGTTCACTTTATAAATAACCACAAAGTCAGTATTGGTCAAAGGTATATGGACGATCAATGTATCTGCATCTGGTGAATAAAGTTTTAACACACAAGAGAAATATTATAAAGATTGGGCCTTATTCAAAAGCACTTTTCAGCTAAATGGAATTTTGATTACGAATAGGCCTAAACAACATATATGTATTAGGGTGAGGATTAGGTGTCCTATTAGCTTTGAGGAAAACAACTTCAGTAAGGATAATTAGGTTTGTAAAATGTGGGATGTATTGTAGTGGACTGACTATATTTTGGCCCAATCTTTACACATGGAAGACCTGGGAAAATTGCCGGGCCTAGAAAAAAACGTTGGTTAGGCTGTAATACTTTTAAGATCTACTGGGCCCATGGATTACAAGCCCAGTACAGGTTTGTTTTTATGGAAAAGGGTGGGCATATAGCAGTGCCCATGTCATTAATCCATGAGGTTTTCAATCATTGGTGTATTTGTTTTGTGGTGGTTGTTTGGATAAACGTTTTAGCAGGTCTAATGTGTTAGATATACTTATACTTGCCTAACTTTTAAACACTAACTAGGTTGTTGTAAATAAATTATTAAGTGTTCTTTTGTTGTCCATGATGGATGTTTTTTAGAAATGGTATGGATGTTTGTGTTGCTACAAAATGTTAAGCCACTTCACAATCTTTTATGTCTTTCCTAACTATTATTATGGTTCTCTTTACTCATAACTCTTTGGATTGTTTTATGGTATATATTAACAAATAACATAAAAGTACATATATATTAGAAAGTAAACTTATTACGAAGATAAAAAATGTAAAAATCATCAAAACATAGATTTATATATCGGTAATTGAAAATACCCAGTTTGGGTATGGAAAAAACCAGGTTTCGAGTATGGATCTGGAACCAGTTTTCGGGTATGGCCTCGGTACTGATTTTTGGGTATGGATCGGTTTGGTTCTAGGTACGGGTTTCTGTTTTAAATACGTACCCTATGCGTAGGGTCGTGTACCCAATACCCGGGTTATATTTATATTTATCTTTCATTTCAAAATCTTAATTACATGTTTTAGATTTAGTGGTAAGAGTCATGTTTTGATGGCACTGTGAACATTTTTTTGTGAATCAACTTTGTTTTAAAGTTTTATATATAAGGCTTCTCATTTACTTTATTTAGCCTCTTCACCCTACAATTTTTTTTCTAGAGATGAAAAACCTATGGGAAAATTGGTGATTTAAAGCGACTCTCATACTTCAGCGAGGTAGCACATGAGCTGGTTCATCTTCTTGGGCACATGATATTTTCTTGATGTGTCTAATTTTTTTGGATATGCTTTTTGTAGTTGAACATGCTCTATTCTACAGAGACGAATTTGGGTGATTTTGGGTGGTGGTTATGATGCAAGGGTTGGTACATTGGTTTATATTATTTCCGGTAGTGATAAGGATCTACAGTTGCGAACATGGGTGTTGTCCCTCTCGGATCCAAATATTTACTATGGAAAACTAAAAGGTATGGTCATCTCGGATCCAAAATACACGGGTTTCAATAATTAAGTAGGCTATTTGCAAATGATGTATGAAGTTTTTAAAGTTGTGCTATTGGTTATCAAGAATATAATTGATTTAATGTTTTATGTGTATTTAAAAGTACTATTAACGATGTTACCAGAAGGAATTGAGGTGTACTAGCTCGGGTCAACGATAGTGTAAAGAAAGGTGTTATTTTCACAATTTCAATATAAGATTTGGTGTTTGACGTCTCACACTTCAGGTGTTTACTCATTTGGTATAAAGTTTCAAGTTGTGGAAATGGTTAGCTATTAGAAGTTTATACCTATTTTATATTAATAACTTAGATGAGTGTTTAGTGGTTCTTGATAAATAGTAGATATCACAGATTATACATGTGTACGAGTAACGCAAAACTTATGAAATTACTTCAAATTGTGGCATAGTATATATAATTTAATAATGAGAAGAGATATCCAGGACTAATTGTCACACTCCGGTTTGAGACACCCAGGCAAAACAACAACAATTCTAGAAACAGGTTTGCTCTAAATGTCTAATCACTGCATTTATCAATCTTTTTTAAGTAAAATTTATAAACTATCTACTTTTTATTTTATATTTTCCTATTTAGATGTGGGAAGGAAAACCCAAAGAGGGAATTAAAGTGGAGATTGTACCACTAAAATCATCTAAAATTCCTCAAGAAACCGTGATGGAAAAACTCTAAATTATGTGGGCACGTAACTTTTTTAGAGGTTTATCAACTATATCATTTTCATTAGCTGTTGGCCTGCTAGACATCATCAGATTTATCGTTCACATTGTTGTCCTCTAGCCTTTAGATGTGTGGGAATGTGATTTCTATTCAACACTTTATATAAGTTCAGTTTTAATACTTTTTTGTTTATCTTTAATAGATGGGAATATGATCTTCCAGTGAAGTAAGCATTGAGGGAGTAGAGACATTGTACTATTTTGATAATATGTTCAAGAAAAAAAGGTACGCAAAAGCCTTTTCTTTTGATGGTGAGGTAAGAGGTAAAATATGGTTTTATTTTACCTGCAAATGTATTACATTCAACATAGTTATAAACTTATGACATAATTATTCATAAACAGAAGGGGTTCTTTTTGGACAAAGACGCCACGAGGCCTTTTATGATGATGTACCCTTTATAGAAGTAGAAGCATTTGACAATTGACGCATTTATATAACTTCTTCGATTGCTTTCTGTCGCGAATCGGTTTTAACTTGGTTTATTAATATTCATCGTAGAAATCAATTGCTAATTGTTGTTTATTAATGTAACTATTACAATTTTTCTTCTAAAATCAACAAATTTTTTTGTCAAATTTGGAGCTGCATAAAATAGTAGGACCTGTAGTTAAATTATAGGGAGCTCGAATAACCCTGTTTATATAGTATGCTGAAGAACTCATCATTGATTAATACTTGACCTTAAATTGATTGGATAATGGGTAATAGAAAATTGATCTCTTTTATTTTTGTATTTTGCTTTCTTAGAGTAAATAACTTCTTTGGGTTTTGAAGGTATTAATGTCGAATTTATTTTTTGAAGGTATCAAACAACATCGTCTCTTTTATTTTTATATAGTATGCCGAATAACTCATTGATCAATACTTGCTTTGCTGCGGGTCTATTACAGCCTTATAGGTATGTTTTACATTACTAAGAACGCTTTTTCATATTTACTTTCCGCCTAGAGTAGATGTGTATGTTTTGATATGAGTATGGTCATCTGTCTCTTAAAGGTAGAAATGTAGATGTGTATGTTTTGACACGAGTATAGACACGTGTCTCTTAAAAGTAGAAATTCTATCTTCACTTAACTAATGTGGATGTGTGCTAACATTTTAGGTTTTGGTTAATAAGTTTAAAATGATTTGAAAATTTACTTTTGCAAGATTTTTCCAAGAATTGGTTTTGAATTGAGTTGAACCTCAACTTTGTTTTACATTTTCAACTGACGTTGAATTGTTATAAGGACTTTACCGTATCAATGGGAATTTGACTTAATACGCTATAGCTTTTACACGTTTTCATATAAATTCTTCTTTTACTCTTATTTAACTGTTATATTGGTAGTTGATGCTTTTACTTGATATAAGATAAAGCATGCTTAAGGGAATAAATGATCGGTCACAAATCGGTGTATGATAAAGTTGAAAGTTTGAAGTTTGGTGATTGGAAGATGGATGCCTTGAAGAACAGCAGCCAGAAGATTAAATTCTTGAAGATTGAACATTGTTATGTTTTTAGTAATTATTAATAAAAAATGATAAATGCAGTATGTATTTATTTTTTATAGTTTTTTTCATTTAAAGTTTTTATTAACTGGAATCCATGTATAAGGCATGATAAGGCAACCACATATATTCAAGATAGTCTATGAATTATGAATTGTATAGGCTACAACAAATGTTAAAACATGTCATACAAGTTGATGTTATTGCTTCCTAAACAATGTGGGTCTTAAATCATGGTTTGTGGGGCCCATCTCATGCATTTATAGATTTATGAATTATTTATAGGTTTGTGATTTGTAATTGTAATTGAACTTTCTTATTATTTCATGTAATATGTAATTTCATTTTTATTTTATTTTTTTGTGGCCTTTTACATAAGTAATGGGATGTTCTTTCATTTCAAAGTTTATGTCAAAATCATGGAGAAGCAACGATTGAAATACCACCAGATCTTCTATTACCCACACATCTGACCCAATTGCCAGTTTAATTGATTCTGTTTATCCTTTAATATTGGAAAACGTCAACAATTATAAATATTTTTGTGTGCGGGCTATACTTGCACTTAAGAATAACGCTGTGCATGAGATTAATGATAGGTTGTTATCAATGTTTGCAAGTGAAGAAAGAGAGTATCTTAACTCTGACAATCTTTGCCCGACTGAAGACGCTAATTCTACACAACAAAGAATATCCTCTCCGGATGTGCTCAATGGTCTCATAATATCAGGCTTACCAAATCATAGGTTAGCGCTTATAGTTGGTGTTCCAGTAATGCTATTACGAAACATTGACCAGCGGAATGGTTCGTGCAACAGTATAAGGCTACAAGTAAGAAAACTGTACAAATAGAAGCGGAGATAATGTCTGGAGAAAATATTGGCAGTCGCATATATATACCTAGAATTAATTTGATCCATTCTGATAAAAAGATTCCTTTTGCTTTTCATATGAGGCAATTTTCACTGGCCGTACGTTTCGCAATGCCAATCAACAAAAGTAAAGGGCGGTCACTTTTTAGAGTTGGTTTGTATTTGAAACAACCCGTCTTCTCTCATAGTCAATTATATGTTGCTTTATCAAGGGTAAAAACACGAGATAGAGTCAAACTACTAATATTTGACAACAGCGACAAACCTACATATTAAACAACTAATGTTGTTTAAAAAGAGATTTTCAACGAATTGTGATCGTTGCATATTCATGTATATATTCTAATATATTCGTTTGTGTGTTAACGTGTATAAAATCATAATATTTATATCAACAGTGATATTAAAGATATTTTCTTTTAACAACCCGTGAAATTCACGGGTTCTTAAACTAGTTAAATTTAATATTATATTAAAGGGTCACATTATCCTCTTTTCTTCTATTTTTCTTTCAACATGGAGATAATTAAAGGGTCAAATTATCAATAGACATCACTGTAAGGTTCATTATAAAATTTGATCCACCGGAGGGTCGCCGGAGTCTCGGGCCCTTTAGGCTTTTGGCCCTAAGCCGTCGCTCAACCAGCCATGCTCAGGACTGTACCTGCATCAATACATTTGCAAATTTACTATAAGATACTTTTGGGGTACTATTTCTATTAATTAACGATTTTATACTTTTTTTTTTCTTTAACTTCTTAGTAACTAGAAACATTTTTAGTTGCGTTTTGGAGCTACAAACAATTTTAGTTGCCTTTTGGAGACCTAAATGTAGTTTGTCTGAATTATCAATTAAGTTATTAAAGCCAAGTACATGATTTATATTTTTTTCTGCCACAATCAACACACCAACTCCTCATTTTCTTAATAACATTGGTTATTTTTAAGTAAAATTGTTTTGAATTAAAGGTTTGCATGTCTAAAATTCTTGTATATAATTCTCGAAAAATAGAAATGATGCTTCTAATTACAATTTGCAAATAGTTGAATGACGTTTTGTCTGGATATATTTGGGAGAATAACCTTTTATTTCTAGTGGATATGAGTCATTTACCCTCTATAATTTATCAAAACTTCTCATGCACACAAAAACACTGTTCGTTTTTGTGTGTTTTTATCGGTTCAACCCATTTTTTTTTTTTTTTCTCATTTACTGTCTTTCTTTCTCTCACTCTTTTTTCTTCTCCACTACCCTTTTAATTCTTTCCCTCTTAAGTCTTTTCCTCCTCCAAGAGCATCACACCAGCATGCACCACCGATACCTCCTCAGGTGTTTCCCGTTCCACAAGACGACAGCGGCGACGGCATGGCATAGTCAAGATCTATGTTGGTGAAGATTGATGGATTTTGGATTCACAGGAGACGCGAGTTGGGTTGGTTATGAAATGTAGAAATTCGCTGGCCGGAGGTCACCTCTATGCTCCACGGCCCACCGGAAGCTAGGTACTGGTGCTGCACTATTGTGGTGGTGGTGCCATGGGGGTTTGGTGCTGATGGAGTTGGAAGCTGGCCGGTGGTGGTTGTAGTTGTGTTAGGTGGCGGTGACGACGATGGTGTCTCTCTGTGACTGACTGTGCTATGGTGGTGGTTTGTGTATATATTGTTATTTAAGGGTTTGTATGGACAAATCAACTGAATTTTTGTTTGTTGTAGATATGATGAGATGGTGCTCACGGTTGGTTTCAGAGCAGAATTGTTAGAATGGGATTGGTGCTATAGTTGGTGTTAATTTTTTTTTTGAAAGGCAACCTTTTATAACACAAAAAAGAAACAGAACATAAGCTACAGCCAAAAAGCAACAAACCACTATGTACAGAAGCTAAAATCTAACCATTTATCCCATTCTAAATTCACAATATTTGATCGATTTTTGATCCATAGGAATCCAACCGAACGTAGCTCGTCTAGAATATGCTCGATTACCACCCTTTTGGATCTGAAGATCACCTCATTCCTTGATTTCCAAATAAGCCAACATGCCAACAGCATGGACAGTTTGTTTTTTGACCTCCGAACCGCTGACATGAAGATGCATATTGACAATATCCAGAGTAGAGAAAGCGAAGACTTGCGGGATGCGACACCAAGATGATATTCTTTGCCATACATAGACGCCACGAAACATGAGGTCATAAGGTGATCCAAAGTCTCTTCGCCCTCGTTGCACAGTGGACACAATGAGTTCTTCACTCCAATGCCTCTTCAAATAAGCGCCGATCTCGTGGGTAACTTAAGTTTCTTGCACGGAGTTCGACTTCCAGTTTAATTAGTTCTTCCTATTTTTTATAAGGGTTAGTCTGCCACCAACCGAAAGAGTTGATGCCTTCCAATGCGATAGGCGACTTTCAAACGCTTCGATCACCGGACTCCAGTTAGAGAGTTTATTCATGTTGGCGCCTACCTTAATGCCATAGAAGATGGTGGAGATAAAATATAAAATATTAATTTTAGTTAATGTCCACCTTCAAAAAAACAAAGGACACACTCATAGATACATAAATAAACAAAATGGTATAAAATATATAATGCTTCAATCCAGTCTGTTAATTCTTTAAGAAAAAAATGTACAATTTTAATGTTTTCTCAACTTATTTTTACTATAACTATAATATAAGTTAATATAATATAACTAAAACTATTCAAGATTAAATGAGATGTAAGATCAGTTACGTTTAGGAAGATCTTTTAAGTTACAATTAACACATAAATTCAAATCCAATGCTATTAATGTCATCATTATTATTACTAGACTTTTCATTGTAGTCATTAAAGATGTTTTTTTACGTGAATTTTGTTATAGTTCTGACTTAGTTGTTATTTTCTATGATAATGTTCAGGTAAACACTTCTTAACGCACGTACATAATTAAATGTTTCAACGTCTGTATTTTTGTTTGGTTTAACGTCCCGCAGCAAAACGCATGTCCCAAAAACTCATTTAGCTTAATATGATTAAGGATTCCAACTATATATTGATAAAGTTAGATTTAAATTGCAACGTATATATTCTTTTGTTTATTAACCGATCCTTATCAAATGTTTCAAATATAAAAAAATTGCACTATTAACCGATCCTTATCAAATGTTTTAAATATAAAAAATTACACTATAAAACAAAATCGATAATTAATATCACATCCATGAAATTACAGGGTAGTTCCTACATTTTTGGGGACCCTAAGCAAACTATGAAGCGGGGGCCCTAATTTCGCCGATAAACTCTCCTCCAATCCCTAATTTTCATCTAGTGATAGTCGATAGCCTAGAATTGAAAGCAGGTTGCGATGGAAAGTGAGAACGAAGATTGCAGCTGTATTTAGGGGCTCTAGGCCGCTACATATTGATGATTAGGTCGATGGTTGTTGTGTTGTAATAGTTGCAAATCAAGGCGAAATGGGCTTTAAAACTTGGCCTTTTTTTTGCTAAACATTTATTTGGGGTTCCTTCAATGAAAAACCAACTTTGTTTTGAAATAAACGTATTTATTTGGGCCTAATATATATACTATATATAAAAACTTTCTAAAAACTTAAAGGCCCTAGGCCTGTGCCTATGTTGCCAAGCTTATAGAGCCGGCCCTACATGACAATAGTCCTAATTATTGCACTTGGTTTTCAAGTTTTGCTTCACCAATTAATATATGTATACATACAATGTTTCCTACCATTCGATGCTCTCTTACGTATTGGAAAAAAGATCAGGGTTTAAATCTTGGCTTGGGATGTAATTTAGTATCTATTGATGTAGTTTAGAAATAGGAGTAATGTAATCTTTGTAATTCAAAAAAAAAAAAACCTACCATGTTTCCTTATTTTCTTTAAACCGGGGAAAAAAGATATGTTAAATTGTGAGACTTAAACCCATACCACTTTAACGAGGACCCGACGTATTTCCTAAATCACTATGTTAAATTGTAAGGTACTACTACAAGTGTGAACTTTATTTCCTTAAAACTTTATTTGTGTTCTAAAATTATAAGGATTTCATTAATTATTAATGAAAAGTTTGGAGTATGATGTCTTTGCCAATTCTTAGTATGGCAGACGTACTTTTTTTACAAGTCCTACTCCTATCTCCCTATATTTTTGTTTGTCCTATCTCTATTCATCCTCATATGTGCTTGGTGTTTCTGCATATAAAGTGAAATGCCTTGGATTTAATGACTAGTTATTGATTTTATTAACGTTTACAAATTTTTAGTGGCGCTTTTTGACTTTGAGTGACACTTTCTAGTTATTGATTTTAGTAATTTTACAGATTTTTAGAGCCACTTTTTTACTTTGAGTGGCACTTTCTTACATGTATCAGTGAATCACATAATTTTTTTTTTCTTCTTAATGCATTTAGTGTTTAGAATTATATTGTAGAATTATATTATACCCTTATACAAAAAGCAAGATGCATCCTTTTTTAAACATAATTACCATTGCATCCCTTCATTGACAACGTTTCATTCATGTATTATATATAAAATAAAATAACTACCCTTATAACACCGGACACCTCCGTAATCAGACGCGACCATTAAAATTAAACCGTCTATACAAACTTCCTAAACACAACATGACGTCAGAACAACCAACAACAATGTGAAATATATATGCTTCTTCTCACAAACCCTACTGGTGTTAATGAAACCGACAACATTCAAAAGCCGTCATGATTAAAGATGATAACCAAAACGACGCACCCTTTCACTCCCTATATAACCCCCGCCATCATCATAAATCTCCGGCCATGGCGAGAGAGACCGCGAGGGCGATGGTTTTGGCGGTGATGGATGATGAAGAGTTTAGGACTTACAAATCGAACGACTATGGTAACGATGAATCTCTGGTGGTGCTGTGGTGACGGTGGTTCAGAAGACTGCGGTTCGTCGGTGATGTTGTGGTAGCGACGACTCCATGGTGGTGTTGTGTGGCTTCGGCTACGTGGTTGTGGTTGTGGTGGTGATGGAGTGGTGCACTGCTGGCTTCTTCTCCGATTCTTGAATTCATTTGTTGTGTATTGAGTGTAGAAGAAAACTGTCAAAGAGACTTTTGAATAGTGGAGATATGAATTTTGTTTTCTAATAGAATTACATATATTATATTATTGTGTGTGTGGTGGTATTTGATCGACCATTGATTCTCACCCACTTTTTTACCATCCCTACACATTTTATATTAGAAAATTTTGGAGTGTATCTGTTAAAAGTTTTGGGAGAAGATGGCTTAATTTAAAAAGTTTTGGGAGAAGATGACTTAATTTAAGCTATTAAACTGTTTTATTATTTTATGACTTTATCGATTTATCCTTTCATTAAGTTTTGGATTTACTCAAGGGCTTCACTTTTAGCAATACATAGTATGTTTCCAATTTTAATTCATTTGAGATATTTTAATAAAAAAACTAAATATTATTTATATATCTTTTAGAAATTTGATAACATTCTTGAGGGTATGGTATATATGATGAAAAATTGATTAACAATTTTGTTTTAAAAAATAATGAATTTCAAAAATTGTCCTTTATCTTTATACCCTTTTTCAGGCGATGTTCTTTATGTTTAAAGTTGATGAGTTTTGTAGTTTATGTTTTAAAATCATGCACGTTATGTCCTTTAGGCCTAACCCAGTTAATTTTTCTGTTAAATTAGGTAATGTGCAAGACACATGAGGACAATTTAATCTTTTCACATACCCTTTTCACTTCCCCCAATTTATATTAACAACTCACCCTCCTGCCACCATCCTCTCTACCTTATCTCCATCGCCACCACCAACCCTCTCTCTATCTCTTTCTCTTGCTCCGGTCACCATCTCCGGCAAGACCCCACCGCATCTCCGGTTAAATCCATAGCAACCACCACCACATCTTCGCCTCATCCTCTTCCTTAGATAACCAGTTCATAGAACGTTTAACTTAAGGCCGCCACCACATCTCCGGTCAAATCCACAATAATCACAATCAGTTTGTTGGAAAAACCCCATCATCAGTTCATCATAATCTAATCCTCGCCGCCGCCGCCCCCGGTTCAATCCACAACAACCACCACCACATATTCGTCGTTAGTTAGAAACTCATCGTTAGTAAATCCGAGAACCTCGGTGAGCCTAAGCCTAATTGTAGCACCAGTGGTCGATAATTCGAAGCTTCAGTTGTTTTAAGAGATTCACCATATTAAAGAGGTGCCTCTGACTATTCGTTTTGATTTCTGACATCTGAAATGGTGGATTTAGTATCTTCTACGGAGTTGCTTCCATTGTGTAGTGAAGACATCAAGATTTATGGTGGTTTAAGTTGTTTTAGACTTTTTGTTCATTTGGTGGTTTTGAGTTTAATTTGGTGGATTGGTGTCTGTTTAATTCAATTTATGGAAATTTCTGAAACGTATTTCTTATTTTGCTAAGGAATCATTGAATGCGCGAAAGGTTAAGGTGTTGAATCTTGATATGTTGTGTTTCTCTAGACATGGTGGTGGTGGATGGTTGTGGTGGCAGTAGCAGGAGGCTGAGTGTTAATATAAATTGGGGGAAGTGAAAAGGGTATGTGAAAAGTCTAAACTGCCCTCATGTGTATTGCATATGACCTAATTTAACAGAAAAAATTAACTAGGTTAGGCCTAAAGGACATAACTTGTAGAATTTTAAAACATAAAGTATAAAACTCATCAACTTTAAACATAAAGGACACCGCCTGAAAAAGAGTATAAAGATAAAGGACAATTTTTGAAATTCACTCTTTAAAAAATGTTATGATAAACTCACAAATTGTTTAGCTATGTAAAATTGAATATTTTGCCGCATTTTATTTTGTTTATTGTTATTACAATTACGTCGAATTAATAATCTTAAATATTACAGGTCCGTTTTTAACCGTCGCAAGGCACAAGTTTTATGTAACGTTTTGCGAGGCGTGTGCGTGCGTGGTTTACTGTTTATTTTTTTGTTTGGTTACTAAAGACATTCATAAGCAATATCCCGCCGCAACGCGCGGGTTAACGTCAACTCGTCGTTGTGTGACAAAAAGAGATAATTTACGTGGGCCAAATGTTTGTCCTATCAAAGCTTCTCCAATAAGCCCAAGCCCATTTCACATATGTTATTTACACTTTGGATAGTACACCGCAAACTAAGTAAAAAAATTTACATCTTTTATTGATAAAAAAAGGTCATCATACCACTAGTTTGTTTATAATGTTTGTGTAAGTTGACTATTATATCAAATAACATAATCGATTTTGATTCGGCGCAATTAGGTTTTTGGCATGTTTTGAAGGGACATTTTGCCCGTGACCAAAGTTCTTGGATCTGCAACTATAGAAGAATGAGGAGAGAGTGATTTTGAGATCAAGAAAGAGGTCATGTTGTATTAGAAAGAAATTTATTAATGGTTGATCAGATTTATAAGTTATATCAGATATTGGATGTGTAAACTTTTAAAGCCAAGCGACCAAGAAAAGGCAAGGAGGTAAAGAAAAGAAAATATATTTTTTATGGAATCCTTGCTTGGTATCTCTCAATTTTTATTTTATTTTTAACGAAAAATTTGTATCACTGACGGGCCCTGATGACTAGTAAATCCAATTCGAGGCCAACGAGTTCAAGAAGCCTGAAACCATCCATGTCTGGCATATAAACATCACTTATGATTAAATCAAATTTATTTCTATTCTATCTCAACAAATTTATTTCTTGATTTGATTGATGATAAGTGATGTTTACTTGCCAGACATGGATGGATTTAAGCTTCTTGAACCATTGACCTCGAATTAGATTTACCACTTATGATGTAATCAGGAGACAGTAACCTCAATCTTGTAATGAAGGGGATCACTCATTGTACTTGTGATTATCTTGTGAAGCCAAAAAACAACCAAGAAAAATCAGATCAATGGAACGAAGGCTGAGATCAAAATGAGAAGTTGAACCGAAGAAAAAGACGAAGAAAATCCAAATGAAAGTGACAGTACAATGACAAAGAAGACGCCAAAGACAAAAAAGAACTCTCATATCATCTCAATTGTAACACCCCGACCGCGTGAAACCCGCGGAGGAAATGTCGAGGAGTCACGTTACAATAGTGTTCACAACACATGGCACTATTAAAGTTGAAATATTGTATTTACAGTGTTCTCAAAATGTCACATAATATTTGTTTCTGGTTAAATCAACTAAGGCAAAGTCCATTTCCTTATGTGTAGCAAACTTGGATGAAGTCAGCAAACTAGCTCCTGAAACACTTGCGAAAAATAAAGCGCCAACTAAAAAGTGGGTGAGTTACATAGGTTTTGTGGCCATATATATGGCAAAAGAGTTTGGTATTGCAATATGTTGTCTAACTACAAGAGTTGGTGAGTAAATAGGTTTATGGCCAAAAACATTGCAAAATGTTTAGTATTTTAATCCATTGATTTTAATAGTCAAAACTTTTGTGATGGCAATATATGATAACTAAAGTAATTTGCATTTTACAATGTATGGTAACTAAGATGGGCTTAATCACGCCTAACGTTGACATATACGCACGGATTCTATCATCCCACGAGATACATCCCATGTACCATTGTCACACCCTGATTTTCACGTAGGTCCCGGTGGGGAGTATCGTGACGTAAGATTGATAATATCATAACCAAACAACACAAAGTACACAACGGAAGTCTTGAATTTAAAATAATATTACTAACCGAAATGTTCAAAGTTCAAAATATAATATACAGACGGTTCGTAATAAGATCCACAGGCGGATCGTAAATTGTACAAAATATAATCAACAGACTTTGGGCACAACTAAGGACTTGCAAGATCCTCTATGTCGCTACCAAGCAGCTCCCAGCTTATTACGTGTTGTCCCTGCAGCTTAGTCTTTTGAAAATACGTCAGTTAACATTGGTAAATACAAATAACCGACACATTTTGAAAATCTTTCAAAATTGATTTAAGTGCACATGACACATTTTTCTAAATAACTTGGGACAATTCAAAATGATCTTGTATACAGTTTTACAGGTCTGTCAATACATATGGGTTCCGGTGCAGAAACCGAATAACCTGATTAACCGACACGCCACTTAAATAACTCACAAGGAGTATATAAAAATATTTTAGCATTAGCATCTGACAGGTGTATGCCTACACCCCGTGCATAGGTCGCGGCCATTAGTAACTTAAATGAGCCGAGGATATTCAGGACACGGTCAAGTTAACCCCCAATGTTTAAGTTATCAGACAATACAAATTAAAGCGAGTTATGAGATTTAGTTAAATCACAATCCGACAACAAGATCCCATACCTGACCAAGCGGTAAAAATATGCTGTATCCCAAGCCCGTATAGGGAAAATAGATTAAAAGTATTTACCTGAGCTAGTCCTTCAAATTAATAATAACTCAACCGATAATCAAATAGATAAGTAAAGGTGACAATCTGCTGGTGTAACACATCGTAAAAACCCGTCCAATAAAATCCCGACACGAGTCCTGCTGATCCTCGTATGCCACGTGTTAACGAGACGGACCAATCACGTCGTCATGTTATTTTTATAACTTCTGAATGATGTTTGAATAAGTCGAGGGACCAATTGTGGCAAAAATATAAAATTTCATCTTCTGGCAAGGTCTTACGGACCGTAACCATATATGAGAATTGTTTCAGAGAGGCGGTTACGGACCACAACCATATATGCTTACGGTCCGTAACCATTCAAAAACCAGGGGCGCCTAAACAAGCTTATGGACCGTAAGCTGGAAGCTATACGATCCGTAAGGATCTGCCAGTGGAAGAATTGTTGGCAGTTTGCTAACGTGCCACCTTTCTCGCAACTTGGACACCTTTGCTCTATGATTGCCACCTCAAAAACACTTGGAGACATCTGAGATCATGTCCTAACACCTGGCTTGATCTTGTCCTTGCTCCTCAAGTATAAATAGGTGTGTTGTAGCAACACTTAAACTTGCTCAGTCACATCTTTGCTCTCTTCTCCTCTATTGCTCAAGTTGGAGGTTCCTGAGATCTTTGCGGACATCCCTGAGCTAATAAGATTTTCTTGGTTCATTTGTAAGTGTTCCATCCTTGCTTAAGTTGTTTTTGTTAGGCTTTAAGCCAAAGTCAAAGTGTTTACGTAAAAATGCTTTGGCCTTTGGCTAAGACCATTATGGTCCAGCCATTGTTCGGTACGAACATGGCTACGTGATTGTAATTAGATAGGTGTTAATCTCTTAAAAGGGCACCTCTTAATTACCACGTTTACTTGGTCAATTAACGGGTCAAAGTTATGGTCAATAAAAGTCAACGGGTCAGTTTTTGAAAATAATTCATATCTAGTAATGCAGATGTTATAAAATATGTATTATCACTTTAATAACTTGGTAATAAGTGTTAGAACATGTATAAACGTGTTCAGCCCGTCAATTCCATGTTTAAAGTCGGTTCGCAACCGAAAGTCGCAAGGATTGACTTATGCTTTGACTTTCAGTTCTGACCCAAATTAGCAACTTAGATTGCTGATTATGAGTTGCATTATGACCATGTTATATTGTAGTATAAGTCTTTGGAGTCATACTATATGGGCATGTAGTATTCTAAGTTGTTATGCAAGTTTCCGTTAATTGTGCCTAAAATGCCTTTTTTCGCCTAAAACAAGGTTTAGGCCATAAACAAACATATAAATGATTTGTAAACTGATATGTTAACTTGATTAAACTTATTTTGATGTCAACATTCTGGTCATGAACTAATTTTTGATTAAATGTCGTAAAATACGCTTCTAAATGACCAAATTGCCTTTTTCGGCATTTTAAACGATTTAAACATGATTCCTTCACCGAGATTAAGTACCTACTGATGTAATTTCATAAGTGGGACTTATTGGGATATTAAATTAGATTATAAATTGAGTTTGAGTACAAGATCTTGTACAATGCCGATAAATGACGGTAATATCCTAGCGGCACGTATAGGATATAGATTAAAAGTATTTACCTGAGCTAGTCCTTCAAATTAATAATAACTCAACCGATAATCAAATAGATAAGTAAAGGTGACAATCTGCTGGTGTAACACATCGTAAAAACCCGTCCAATAAAATCCCGACACGAGTCCTGCTGATCCTCGTATGCCACGTGTTAACGAGACGGACCAATCACGTCGTCATGTTATTTTTATAACTTCTGAATGATGTTTGAATAAGTCGAGGGACCAATTGTGGCAAAAATATAAAATTTCATCTTCTGGCAAGGTCTTACGGACCGTAACCATATATGAGAATTGTTTCAGAGAGGCGGTTACGGACCACAACCATATATGCTTACGGTCCGTAACCATTCAAAAACCAGGGGCGCCTAAACAAGCTTATGGACCGTAAGCTGGAAGCTATACGATCCGTAAGGATCTGCCAGTGGAAGAATTGTTGGCAGTTTGCTAACGTGCCACCTTTCTCGCAACTTGGACACCTTTGCTCTATGATTGCCACCTCAAAAACACTTGGAGACATCTGAGATCATGTCCTAACACCTGGCTTGATCTTGTCCTTGCTCCTCAAGTATAAATAGGTGTGTTGTAGCAACACTTAAACTTGCTCAGTCACATCTTTGCTCTCTTCTCCTCTATTGCTCAAGTTGGAGGTTCCTGAGATCTTTGCGGACATCCCTGAGCTAATAAGATTTTCTTGGTTCATTTGTAAGTGTTCCATCCTTGCTTAAGTTGTTTTTGTTAGGCTTTAAGCCAAAGTCAAAGTGTTTACGTAAAAATGCTTTGGCCTTTGGCTAAGACCATTATGGTCCAGCCATTGTTCGGTACGAACATGGCTACGTGATTGTAATTAGATAGGTGTTAATCTCTTAAAAGGGCACCTCTTAATTACCACGTTTACTTGGTCAATTAACGGGTCAAAGTTATGGTCAATAAAAGTCAACGGGTCAGTTTTTGAAAATAATTCATATCTAGTAATGCAGATGTTATAAAATATGTATTATCACTTTAATAACTTGGTAATAAGTGTTAGAACATGTATAAACGTGTTCAGCCCGTCAATTCCATGTTTAAAGTCGGTTCGCAACCGAAAGTCGCAAGGATTGACTTATGCTTTGACTTTCAGTTCTGACCCAAATTAGCAACTTAGATTGCTGATTATGAGTTGCATTATGACCATGTTATATTGTAGTATAAGTCTTTGGAGTCATACTATATGGGCATGTAGTATTCTAAGTTGTTATGCAAGTTTCCGTTAATTGTGCCTAAAATGCCTTTTTTCGCCTAAAACAAGGTTTAGGCCATAAACAAACATATAAATGATTTGTAAACTGATATGTTAACTTGATTAAACTTATTTTGATGTCAACATTCTGGTCATGAACTAATTTTTGATTAAATGTCGTAAAATACGCTTCTAAATGACCAAATTGCCTTTTTCGGCATTTTAAACGATTTAAACATGATTCCTTCACCGAGATTAAGTACCTACTGATGTAATTTCATAAGTGGGACTTATTGGGATATTAAATTAGATTATAAATTGAGTTTGAGTACAAGATCTTGTACAATGCCGATAAATGACGGTAATATCCTAGCGGCGCATAAAATGGTTTTAATGATATTTTCGTGACGAAACATTTTGCCTACTGATATATTATATTAAATAACATATTTTGAATATATAAACTGATCATAACTTCAGTTTTCATTAAACATCGCTTAAATCATCATTTAGCGCATCTATCGCCGTTTCGGCGCATAATATTGACCATAACTATTAACCAAAACTTGTTATCTACTGATTACTAAACTTATTTTAAATACTTTTACAGTAGGTACAAGTCTCAAATTCAGAATCCCAAATATGACATCAAAACTATGTGTGTAATGACCAAAATGCCCTTACGGGGCATAGTTTGATTTAAAACTAACAACCACACATATATTTGATATCCTACTGATATAACATCATAAAATATATATATTTTTACAGAATGTTTATGACCTAAATATCAGTTTATTCGCAATCCTCTTTTATAAAGCGTAAAATGACCAAAACGCTCTTTTAAGGCGTAATTTGATTTTAAAACCTAAACGGGCATACATGTTAATATCCTACTGATATTATAACATGTTTAGAGTATAAAGGCATATGAAACTTCTATACGACTCATCCGGTTACCCGGTTTCGCTTATATGCGAACGGTTAAGCCTACATGACTAGTTTACGTATTTTAACCGAAACGGGTTTAACCTTATTATTTTTATTCCAAAATCCAGAATGTAATATGTTTACCCATATTAAAAAAGTCTTAGTACTTGTTGGATTTAAAATACATTCTATTCCGATCATCGCTTAATCTAGTGTATCGCACCGTAATCATTACTTAAGACTAGCTGGTTCGAGTCAATGACTCAACTAAGGACCTGCTAGCATTCTAGTTAGTTATTAATACCATCATTCCAGGCTAAACGTCTTCCGGTAGATTGTAACTTGTACTTACTATTTGACTTGCGGCTGAGTTAATTATATATTGAAGATTTAGCTTAGATAAAAACTTTTAACCTATTTTCCCTATACATGCTTGGGATACTGTAAATTATTACCGCTTGGTCGGGTATGGGATCATGTTGTCGGATTGTGATTTAACTAAATCTCATAACTCGTTTTAATTTGTATTGTCTGATAACTTAAACATTTGGGGTTAATTCGACCGTGTCTGGGATATCCTTAGGCTCATTAAAATGCTAATGGCCACGACCTTAGCACGGGGTGTAGGCATACACCTGTCAGATGCAAATTATTATATTTTTATCTGCTCCTTGGGAGTTCAGAAGTGGTGTGTCGGTTGTTCATGTCTCGGTTTCTGTACTAGGCACCATATGTATTGACAGGCATATAAAACTGTAGACAAGGTCATTTGTACTGTCCCAATTTATTTTAAAACGTGCCAAGTGCACTTAAACAATTTTTGAAAAGATTTTCAAAATATGTCGGTTGATTGTATTTACCAGTGAAAACTGACGTATTTTCAAAAAGGTTAAGATATAGGTACAGCTCGTAATAGGCCGAAAGGCGTTCAACATAGAGTACCTTGCAAACCCTTAGTTGTGCCACTAAGTCTGTTGATCATTTGTGCATATTATACGATCCGCCTGTGGATCTTTATTACAATCCGTCTGGATTTATTATTTTGAACTTTGAACATTATCGGGTTGTAATAATATTTTAATCCAAGACTTCCGTTGTATTGCTCTGTGTTGTTTGGTTATGATGTTATCAACTTACGTCACAATACTCCCCGCCGAGACCCACCGGGATACACGTGGAAATAGGGGAGGCTTCTAGTCTGGAATGATGGTATTAATAACCAATTAGAATGCTAACGGGTCCTTATTAAGTCATAGACTCGGACCGGCTAGTCTTAAATAATGAAATACGGTACAAAACGCTAGATTAAGCGATGACCGGAATAGAATGTAGTTTAAACCCGACAAGTATTAAGACTTGTATATAACGGGTAAACATATAACATTCTGGGTTTTGAAATAAAAATGATAAGGTTAAACCTGTTTCGGTTAAATGACGTAAACTAGTTACGTATGCTAAGCCATACACATATAAGCGAAACCGGGTAACCGTATGAGTCATTGAAGAAACTCTAGATCAACTAGACCGAAATCACAGTAAATCTATGGAATGGGCTCTGCATAAAAGGGTTAACCCTCCGTTTGGTTTCACGATGGATGATGAATAGAACAATATTCCGGCTGATCCTGCAAAACAGAACACCGTTAGCTCGCCACAGGGAGAAGGGGGGTTCTCTCCGTGACCACCCTCCGGCGTGAGAATAAGTAAAGGTAGTTGGAAGTAAGTATTGTAAGTGAGAGAGTAGTTGAGTGTGAATACCTTTCCTTGAACTCCAAGTTACTTATTTATAGCCGGTGTTTGGCGCCAAAAAGAGAGATTGTTAACTTTAACGGAATCTTTTGCTATTCCGTTAACGTTTGTTGGCAATCCGTTAGTGCACACGGATCGTGAGCTCATCAGCGGTTAGGGAGGTGCCACGTGTCAACATGAGATCACTATATCTTATAAATGTGAGCATGCCATCACCGTGATCTTCCTCAGCCGTCCAGATGCTGCCATGTGCCAATTGGTTATAACCGAAATGATGCTTGCACGATTGGGTGTTAATGGCTTCTAGAAGGTTTCACAGCTGTTACCCATCTATTATTCACCACGTGTACATTCTGTTACAACAGAAAAGATTCCCTTTGCTTCTGCACCAAGTCAAGGATTTTGCTAAGGGAAAGTTTCTTAGGATTTACTGTTTCCTTGCGCGAGAAGTGCAAGTTAGTTAACTGATCTTCCTTCTTCTCCTTGCTGTTTAGCGCAACGTTTGGTGGATGCTTGCTTTGATATAAATATCTGCGCAAGGTTTATGCATGGAACATTATCAAACAAGAATGTTCAAGGTTAACATTGAACCTTCGCGAGCCCGCGCAAGGTAGTTAAATGAAGCATGATCAAACAAGAATGTTCAAGGTTAACTTTGAACCTTGAGCGAGCCCGTGCAAGGTAGTTAAATGAAGCATTATCAAACAAGAATGTTCAAGGTTAACTTTGAACCTTGCGCGAGCCCGCTCAAGGTAGTTAAATGAAGCATTTATCCAAAGAGAGTGTTCAAGGTTAACTTTGAACCTTACGCGAGCCCGCGCAAGGTAGTTAAATGAAGCATTTACCCAAAGAGAGTGTTCAAGGTTAACTTTGAACCTTGCGCGACCCCGCGCAAGGTAGTTAAATGACGTTTTCCTCTCTTGAATATTTGGCGCAGAGTTCTAATAAATCTTATTTTGGCAAAGAAGTATGTGCGCAGTTTTCTTAAAAGTTATTAATGGGTATGGTTTCCTGGATTGGTGCAAGGTTTTTGGGACCATACCCCTTCAAGTCCCCCCAGTCCAGTGTTGCTCCTATATAAGAATAAAAAGTAGGTGGAGCACTGGACTTAAGATAAATTTGTTGCGCTAGGTAAGGACTTGCTTTTTGTTGCTTTATGCATCTTGATGACGTGTCGTAAGTGAATTTTGAAAAAGTATTTGAATTTTAAATATGCTTAGACACGTGTCAGTTATCTGGATGGTGTAGTTGGTGACGACGCACGTTCTTGAGACGTGGTGGTACTGTTGACAGGCTGTCAATAGTACATGTCTTACCGTATTTATTGCTTTTTAGCGACACTCGTACGCGTGGCGCGGTTACTGTTCCCCACTCGCCCCTGCGGTTACTTGGGGATACGTGACGGTCGCAAAAGTCGCTGCAGTCAAATCGTGCATTAATTGCGGTTAGTATATAAAAGGATCAACGATCCATTTGCTTCCTCACCCAATTATAACTTGAGAGAAATTTGTGTTCAAAAATTCCGGCGACCTTCAAAGTTTTATAAGTTTTCTTCAAAGTTCGAGTTATGGCCACCGGTGCAAGTTCTGCTGAGATGTCGTCATCAAGTTTGCCACCGCTAAAGTGGTCAAAGAAAGATTTTGATAATCTTGCCACCAACTTCCTTTTCGCTCCGTCCTGGAAAGCGTTTCTTCCGGAGGCGAATGCCACGGCGGCTGATGCGCCGGCCGGCTACATTACATTATTTTACGATTATTTTCCCAAAGGGAACTTTCGGCTGCCGGTGACCCATTTATTGCTGGAAATTCTTGGTTTTTACAAGATTCATATTTCTCAGTTGAGCCCGATGGGAATGGTGAGGATTCGGCATTTTGAGTTCGTTTGCCGATCGATGCAGATCGTGCTGTCGGTCGAGAAGTTTAGAGTTTTCTACCAGTTGTACTGCTCGTTGGGTTTTTATTTGTTCCAACAGCGTGTGCAAGCCAAACGATTGTTGTTGGTGCCGCCGAAGTCCTACCACGACTGGAAGCAGAAGTTCTTCTTTATCAAGGCGGCAGTGATCCCGATGAAGATGACACTCCGGGCCGGTGAAGAGATCGAGCTGGAGACCTTTCCCATACCTGCCGACGAGGTATGGTATCAAGACATTAAAAATGTGCCCAATATTGTTTTGCCGGAGAGGGCCCTCATCGCTGGCGGGATGAGTATTTTCTGTAAAAGAAAGAACACCGAGAAAAACCGGTATATACAGAAGATGGAACTGGTATGTAAAGCAATATCTCTCAATAGATTGCATTGATGCAAAAATGTTTGTTATGTAGTTGCGCCTCTTTACTTGGTCTCTTTCAAGAGAGAGAAAGGAAAAATGGTCGTTGTAACATTTGTGTAAATTGGGTTTCGAAAACCCGCCCCAAGTTATCAATCAAGCGAACTTTTTATATCGTTCGATTATTGTTTAAAACATTAAAATATTTCTTATTATAAATAATAATAATCAACGTCGGAAATAACCTTAATGAAATAATATAATAAATAATCGATTAAATAATTAATATTTATAATTGATAAACTTAAAATAGTTAAATATAAAAAAAAGAAGAGAGAAAAGAGGTAAACCGGGATCGAACCCGGGTTCCCCAGGTGTCACACAAACCACTGCACCACACATAGAATATGTGTTAGAGATTCAGAACTCAATGTATTTATTTTCTTCTTAAGAGAAGCCGGCGACTACAGCCAATCTCCCCACCGGAGATTTCGCGGCCGACGCGGTTTGCTTGAACGTCGACAGCTGGCTCGACGTTATTTCCGGCAACTTCAATCATCGATAGCTGTCTCTTTCCTTTTCAAATTCAATCACCCTAATTGTTTTCCTAAAAACCGAAATCAAGCATCCCTATAAATGCTAGTCGAATCCTCTCAAATCAAATCGCCCATTTCCTTTGTTCATTCTCAAAACCTCTGTCGTCGGAAGACTCTGCTCCATCGGAGAACCATCGAGGTCGTCGGAATCCACTCGCCGGATTTTTCACCGGAAAACACCCACCGCCGACGGTAACCTCCTTCGTTCTAATTCAATTTGTATATTTATCAAATATCACATTAATAAAAAGAATCAAGTTTAATTCAGTTTAAAAATAAGAAAGTGTTTTGGGTGAATTATTCAAACGAAGAAGATGAAGTTCAACGTGTATTTTTATGTATTTAAAATATGAGTTTCAACCAGGTTAGACACACAGTCCAGCGGTGGACTGTGTGCAAAACCGAACTCATGGTCACTGGTTCGACTCCCATCTCTCACCGGCCGGATCACTTAAAAACCTTTTTGAATCTGTCATCTTTGGAATAACATATTAAGTATATATATATAATAAAGCTGCAAGTATTAATGGGTTAGACACCCAGCCTAGTTGGTTGGGCTGGGTGCGGGTTACAGCCAAGGTCTCGGGTTCGAGACTCAGGGCAGGCGTCCGGTTCGATCCAATAAAAACCTTTTTGAAATTAATTAAAATTGAATAAACCTAAAGTGTATATAAGAATAATTAAAATCCAGAATCTTATGGGTTAGACACGTAGCTCAGTTGGAAGAGTTGCATGCACACGAACGAGAGGTCGCGAGTTCGAGCCTCACCACACGCATGCCTGAAAACCGATCGAACCGGCCACTGACAAGCCTTGTCAGTCTGGCCAGAAAATTTTTATTTTTATTTTTATTTTTTTATTTTATTTATTTATTTATTTTATTCTTAATGATTACTTTATTTACTAACTTAAATCAATTAAAAACATAAATATATATTTCCAAAGGCTTTCAAACCCACAAAAATAATCTAAAAACTTAAACAAAAGATTATAACCTACATAATATCTTATTTATTTACCGAGTGATCACGTTATTATTTCTAGGTTAGTACTTTCTCGTTGATTAAATTCCCAACTCGTGCGCTCTCTTTACCATTCAAGAATACGCACCCAAGGTGAGTGAATCTCTACAAATTCCCCGTTTTAATCACGTTTTGGGGTGTATCATGTGTTGTACCATTTCTTAATTTTATTTAACACTTGTGCTAATATCATTTCGTGATCAAATGTGTATTGTTTGTTATGTGGGTTATACGTGGATACAATTTATCATTTCAGTGCAATCATTTCATTAGGCCCATCAGTTCCTCGTGGGATACGGGTTGAGCATCAGGTGCCTCATTAGATCGGCTCCGTTTGATTGAGCATTTATCTCAAATACATCATCATTTATGTCATATATTCATTCAATGTGGTTTGTGATTTGTTACATATATACATTTGTTCACATGTGATTTATGCACAATCTTATTTAAACAACAATAAAATTTATTTACTTAAATGTTTTATCAAGGTTCACTCGCCAACTTTTGTTGACCCAAACTTTTCTGTTTTACGCATGATACAGGTGATCAAGTTGAGGAAAGAAACACCTAGGATGGCCTTAAAAGAATAATCAAGTTATCTTGTTGGAACAATCGTTTGGTTTATTATTTGTGATTGTATGAAATTTTGTGTTGGATACTTGAATTTAATTTGGATTTAATAAATATGAACTTGTTAGTAAATATCATGAGCTTTGGTGATAAACCAATCATGCCCCGACTTTTATTCTGATGCGGGTCTGGGTGTGACAGTCGTCGTGCCTATTGCTGATGGTGAGGACACTTGGTTCTCACAAATCTTGGGGAACTTTGAGTTGCCCAAGCAGGAGGATCTGGAGGCGCAACCATGTTCGAAGACTGGTAAATAAGTCCATACAAAGCCTAAGTTGATATTGCAATATAACTTAATGGCGCAACCTTTACTCAATATGATTGATTATGTAGGTGACTTGCTAAACTTGGGTGTAGGCCCGGATTCGAGGAAGAAGAAAAAACCAACTACTGTTGCAGCTGCGGCGCCTCCCCCTTCCAACCCAGAGCAAAAAACCAAGCGATCAGCTGCTGCGAAAGCTGAGGGCAAGAGAGGTACACTTCCTATATCTGACTCTTGGTGTAATTATGTGGTGGCGTCGGACTCACCGGAGGGTCTTGCGCCTGTAGGTTTGAAGAAACCGAAGCCAGAACCCGTTGACACCTCATCTCTTCCTGCTGCGAACCCAGATGGTCCTTTGGAAGTACCTTCTAGCCCGGAAGAGGCGCTGAAGCGCACTTCTAAGAAGAGGAAGGAGGCGGAGACTAAAACTCCTACGCTGACCAAAGTTGGCGCCCGCACATTGGTAAGAAGGGCAATCAGGATTCCTTTGCAAAGAAGTTCTCACCTGGTACGTTTAATTTGTTGCGCATTTCTGTCATAAAAGTTGCGCATAATCTGATACCTGGTATTTGTTGATATGCTTTGCAGAGAAAATGGTGAAGGCTGCGCCGGCCACCTCATCTGCTATACCATCGCCGTGCAGGCCTGAGAATGTTGAGGGAGATGCGGGGCAAGAAACTCTTGTTCCAGAAGCCGACCCCATCGTCCCGGAACATATTGAGAAAGTGGCTCCAGAAGAATAGCCCAAAAATTTTGATACTGAGAATCCTGCTAGTGAGCAGGTTAAAGATACGGCTACATATGTTGGGGAACCGTCAAAGTTGATATCCAAGGGAACCGGACCTTCAACATAAAGCGAAGGCTTTGTGTTTGTTGAGGATTTGGATGGGGAATCGCCTATTCGCCCAGAAGAGACGCCTGGGATTATTATTATTGCTTATATTCTGAGAGGCGGGCCTCTGCGATTCATCAGCCCGTGTGGAATATTAAGCAGGGCGATGTTTTTACTGATTGGCACTCCTGTAGGGAGTGGTATAAGGGCATCTTCCCGCCGGCGGAGGTGAAGCGCCAGGAAGAAAAAGACCATGAAGCTACTTACGAGTCATATCTGCAAGAGTCTGCCCTTGCCTCGTCCACCATAAATAGATTTGTGCGCGAATGGCGCAGTATGAACAAGGAGTTGGACGAGGTTGAGCTTGAGAAGGCGAAGGCCAAGCTTGAGAAAGAGAAGACGTTGAAGATGCTTGTTGATTTTGAGGCGGAAAAGGCCCAATTTGAGAAAGAGAAGAAGACCGAAGAATGGGTTGCGCTATCTTGGAAGCGCAAGTGTGAGGCTTCTGCTGCGCAATATGCGGACGAACGCAAGCGCTTTGTGGAGGCTTGCGAGCGTGACAACAAAGAAAAAGCTTCTCTGCACAATGAAATTGAGAAACTCAAAAAAGAGAAAGCTGATGCAGTTGTGGCAGCAGAAGAGGCGCACTCACATAGAGAAAGGAGCGAGCAGAATGAGGTATCAACCAAAATGACTCTCCTTCTTAAGAATAAAGAAACTGATGATCGAACTGCTATGCTCTTTGACCAGGAGCGGCTGCAAGTTGAGGTTGACACTTTGAAAAAAGATGTCAACCTTCACCGAACAGAGAAAGCCGAGTTGATCCGCCGTTTGACTGAAGGCGAACAAAAACTTAACGACACAGAGGTCGCTCTCACTACTGCAGAAAGCTTGACCGAATCCCTCATGAACCAGCTTACCTGGTCGTGGAAGTACGGGATTGTGGAGGTAATATTCACTTTTCTTTATACATGTCTGGTTTGATTGTCGTATCATATACTGATTGTATTTATGTACAGATCGCAAATGCCATCCTGAACTCTACGGAGTTGGATGAGAGAGTGGCAGAATTGATGATCGCGGCGCGCAATGACGGGCATGCCGAGGGCTATAGAGAGTGCACTTTGCACGTGGCCCATGCGATGAAGACCGAATGGGATACAAGCCGTGCTGCCACGCATGGGCTAAATACTGCCGCCATTTATTCTGCTGCCAAAGAAAAATATGATCAATTGCAAATTCTGATTATGGACCTTGTGGATGCTGCGCTGCAACAAGACGACTTTGTTGATAAGCTAAAGGAGATCTTTTCTTCAGCAGAGAAGCAGGCGGGAACAAAGTCGATAGAATAGGAAATTTGTAATTTTTATGTATGATAACTTGTAACGTTGCGCTTCTGCGCAAGTATTGTGAATATAATATATTTCAGTTTTACTATGTTTGCATGGAACCAATTACTTGTGTAGGATAGACAAATGAACAATTTCTTCTCATGTGTGAGCGTAAGTATTAAAGTAGCTTGTGGCTCATGAGTTTGTGTTTTTGTTTATCCAAAGGAATTGCATGCATTTGTAAATGAACATATATAAGACTGTAAGTAGTGGCAAAGTATTTTATTCATACTGACAAAGCACAAGGCTGTGGCTGCCACTAAGATTACATAACAAAATAAAGTAAGCAGTCTCGTTACGCAAAGCTCAGAAGTTGCTTAGAGGACTGAGATTACATATAACATCAGCGTAGTTGTTGGGCGTTCCAGGTTCGAGGAACGCTGAATCCGTCCATACGCTTCAGAGTGTAGGCGCCTTTTCTCAATACTTCATTTATCACGTACGGACCTTCCCATCGCGGGGCTAACTTCCCCGGTTTTTCGGCATTCGACGATTCATTATCGCACAGAACAAAGTCACCGGGCAAAAAGGAACATATGCGCACCCTTTTGTTGTAATACTTTTCAAGCTGGGACTTGTATTTAGCTTCGCGAATCGCTGTATTTTCTCGTCGTTCTTCCAATAAGTCTACGTCGATGCGCCGTTTTTCTTCGTTATCTTGTTTTTCCAAAGCTAGCTAACCCAATTTCGGCAGGAATCACAGCTTCCGTGCCGTACACAAAGCTAAAAGGAGTTTCTCCAGTGCTAGTCTTGGGCATAGTTTGGTGTGCCCACAAGATGCTAGGCAATTCGTCAACCCACCCCCGCCGTGTCGTGCCAAGGCGGGCCTTGATACCGTCGACCAACTGTTTGTTTATGCTTTTAACTTGACCATTTGCTTGTGGGTGGGAAACGGAAGCAAAAACATGTTGGATTCCCATTTCGGTCATCCATGTTTGCAACTCTTCAGCCATTAAATTTGTGCCGAAACGGCAATAAAGTCGCTAAATAATGATTTAAGCGAAGTTTAATGAAAACTAAGATCATGATCAGGTTTATATATTCAAAATATGTTATTTAGTATAATATAACAGTAGGTAAAAGATTTAGGTATAAAAAGTATCATTAAAATCATTTTATGCACCGTAAGGGCGTAATCGTCATTTATCGACATTATACAAGGACTTGTATGGAGTGTATACTCTGATTTAACATCCCAATTAATCCTACTTATGATATTTTATCAGTAGGTAATGAGTTTGATATGAAAATTACGTTTAGAAACCGATTTAGACACCATAAGGGTATTTTAGTCCTTTAGAAGCATTGCTTGCGATATTTATACAAAACTCAGCTTATGACCAGATCCATGACATTAAAATAAGTTTAATTAGTTAGCATATCAGTATATAATTCACTTGTGAGCTCGTTTATGTTAAAAACCTTATTTTTAGTAAAAAGGGCATAATAGTCAACATAAGGCATATTAACCGAAACTTGCGTAAAAACTCAGATTACTATATGACCATGTAGTATAACTCCAGAGGGTTATACTACAATATAATATGGTCGTAATGAAACTTAGAATCAGTAGCTAACGTTGTTATCCGGGTCAGAACTGAAAGTCAAAGCAGAAGTCAAACTTTACGACTTTCGGTTCCGAACCTACCTTAAACCTGGAATTGACGAGCCGAACATGTTTACACATGTTCTAGAAATTATTACCAAGTTATTAAAGTGATAAAAACATATCTTATAACATCTACATTACTAGATATGCATTATATCAAAAACTGACTCGCTTGAGTTTTATTAACCATAACTTTGACCCGTTAATTGACCAAGTAAACGTGATTTCCAGGTGGTGCCCTCTTGAGGGATTAACACCTACCTTATTACGATCACGTAGCCATGTTCGCATCGAACAATGGCTGGACCATAATGGTCTTAACCGAAGGTCAAAGCGTTATTACGATAACGCTTTGACTTTTGGCTTAAAGCCTATAAAAATGAAAAGAGAAGGTTGGAACAGTTACAAGTGGTCCAAAGAAAGACTTAGAACTCAGAGGATACTCCCAATAAGCTCAGGAACTTCCAAGTGAGCAATGAGGAGAAAGAAAAGAATTGAGCAAGGAAATGAGGCAACTTGGGTGCCCTTTTATAGTTGAGGAGGAAGCACAAGGTGATTACAAGTGTCCAGGGGTGTTTTGAGAGGTCTCCAGGTGGTCTTGGACGTGGCAAGAGCTGCACAATGGTGGCAAGTCGCAAGAAAGGTGGCAGTCTAATAAGCTGCCAAAGAGTCTCCCAATGACAGTCCCTTACGGATCGTACGGGTAATGGCTTACGGTCCGTAAGCCATCTTGGCGCCCCTGGTTTTAAAATGGTTACGAACCATATGGAATAATCCTTGCGGTCTGTAACCGCCTCTCAACACAACATTTCCTTTAAATCTTACGGTCCGTAAGCACCATGCTTTACGGTCCGTAAAGGCTACTCAGAGGCCAAACTTTTGGCATGTTGGCACTTTTGGTCCCTCTACTTTATAGTTGTCGTTCAGAGGTTAAAATAATAAAATAACGGCAACTTTAGTCCCTCTCGTTTAACACGTGGCATACCAGGATTAGCGGGACACGTGTCGGAATTTTATTGGACAGGTGTTTACGAGGTGTTACCACCATGAGCAAGTCCATGCATGGGGGATGGGTCATCACACCTATAGCGCTATAATATACTACCGGTCGGCTTGATCAAGAATGCAACACAACGAGTTATCCAAACAAGTTTCACACAAAGGCAATTAGGAATATATAGTTACAAAAGTATTGTTTTATAAGTAAGTATATGTTTCATCCCAAAAGTTTAAGAAAAAAAGGGAACTATGTACTCACCTTGATGTCCTAGCGATGAGTTTATGTTTTCTCGAGGTTTACAAGATCCCGAGTAATTCCTAATAATAAGGATTATTCGTTAAGGTTTTGTTGCGATGATTTTTGTGGAAGGTATTGGTTAAAAGAACCCTTGGCAAATTATTGTTTGTTTAGTTTTTAGAAAATATAATTTTTGACAGTTTTATGTGTTGTTTTCATTTTACATTTTAAAAATAGTAAACGATGTCGGAAAATTATAAAAATTTCCAGTATAATAAATCAGAGTTTGTTATACAACTTTCATTTGAAAAATATTTTTGTTTGAAACCCGAAAATGGTCAAAACTGTTGATCTTTACAGATTGTACAATTTTGCGCTTCAAATTTGGTTTTAAACAGTTGAGGGTCCAAACATAAGTGTTTTTAAGCGTTTTATACATCATTGAAACCGTATTTCGATGTACTTGCTCATGGTGTAAGATTTTACTTTATTTAGTTAAGTTTTGATCAAGTTATGGTTGTTTAAGTGTCAACATAGAATCTGTCCAAAATAGGAATTACACTTATGTGTTCCCATTGGTAGTTTTTAATGCAAAAAATACGGGTTTGGACGGAAATAAGCTACAAAACTATTTGTTTATTGAAAGATCTAAGGGAAGGGAACTTACTACCACTTAGGATAATTTCAAAGGATTCCTTCAAGAGGAGCTTGCAAATTAGGAACTAAAGAACTCACACAAGACTTTGTTTATGTTTTGAGTTTGTGTGAAGAAAATGGGGATCAAAGGATGTTATCTATAATGAAGGGAGGTCAGGAGATTATGACAAGTGTCCATAGAGACTTAAGAATGTGATTAGTGTCCATTGAGGTGTCAACACTAGAAGAAGTGTGGCAAAGGAGAAGATATGTGGCAAACATGGGCAAGACAAGTGTTCATGGGTGTCTTAGAAGATGATTAGTGTCCTATGATGTGTTTAGAGCTTGAAGATGGTTAGGACAAGTGTCCATGAGTGTTTTAGGAAGTGATTAGTGTCTTGCTAGGTGACATAACATGGTAACTTAAGGTTTTTGCTATTTTTAATCCCTAGACTTTGAGTTTCGATGTTTTGGCGATTCTAATCCCTCAATTTAATTTTGGAAGTTTCAAGGTATGTGACACTTTGATTTGTTCCGGTAATGACGCTAAAAATTATTAAGTTTGAATGTCGGTTAATGAATATTTAGTACGGAAACTAAAAGCTCATTGGTCCGTTCCATATAATAAAGCGTAATGTTTAAATCACTTCATATGGGTTTAAATACATGTTATTTCGAATGAAAGTAAACGTGTTATAAAATGTTAATGAAGCTTAAATGCTTGTATGAATGTATATGGACTTCATAAATGTATAGAGGGTCCGTAGCATATAATAAAGCGTAATGTCTTAAATGTTTCAATTGGTTTTAAAAATAAAGCGTAATGTTTTAAATGTTTCAATTGGTTTTAAATGTTTTTTTTTTTCAATAATCCAAATTGACATGAGTTTTAAGGGAGTTGTTTGTATAAAGTAAGTCATAGTGTTAAGAGCATCGAAAGGTTATTCTGAATAAAAGAATTATACATTTCTTTAAACATAACTAAATTAAACTTGGCTTTATTCTATGTATTTATGAATACGTGCATGGTTTACTTTTAGGAAGATAACGACTCCCACTATAAACACACCTAAAGTCACGCCCCTAGAATTCAGATGTGACAAATTAAAGAATATATATGATATGTTTGTCTTAAAACAATTATACAAATATTCATCCTCATCCAAAAGTTTTGAACAAGTAATTGTATAATATACTAAAATTTAGTTATTTGTTAACAAGTGGGTTACCATTCGCGCTCTGCCAACGAGTTTGAAACGTACATACAAATAATAAATTAAAATCATGACAGACATTCTACATGACGATAAAAAAATCACGTTGCGACGGTATTTTAAAATTCAGGGCAAAGTTATGGCATTGTATACCAAAGCCAAGTTATTCTAACAAATTTACACCAAAACATGTATTAAGATAAGCACGACGGCCATGTGTTACAGCCAATGGCAAAGCTTGAAAGATATCTGACCGGGGGGTCGGAAGTCACAGAACCTAAAATTATACCTAAAAAATTATAAAACCGTGGGGGGAGGGGGTTGAAAACGTATATACCTAAAAAAATTCTATACGAAACGTACATACATAACACTACTGAACAAAAAGTTTGGGGGGGTTGGGCGCCCCTTCCGGCCCCTTCAAAGCTAAGCCCTGGTTACAGCGGGTCGTTTAAACATTGATAAAAAAACATGTCGCAATGGTGTATTTAGAGGTGAGGGTCGGATGGTTTAAAAAACCGAATGATTTAGAAACGTTTAAAACAACCGATCGGTTAAAAACCATATTACAAAATTTAATGTCGAAACGTAGATAAAAGCAACTCATGTTGAGCGTTACGAAACAATTAAAAAATTCACATAACAAAAAGTTCGAATTTAAAATTACTAAAGTTCAGGGGTTGTAGCGTAAAGTGGATAAAGAAAATGAACAAAAACAACTTTATTAAAGTTTAGAGGTTGTATTGTAAATTGGTTAAAAAGGTAAATTATAACTTTGGTAAAGTTGAGGGACCAAATGGTTACCTTATAAAAAATGAAGGTGTGTAAATGAAAATTATCTACTAAAAGACATAAACGGTACTATTCATATAGACAAGTATTAGAAAGTCGATGGGGTAAAAAAGAAAGGACCAAATGTGACTAGTAAACATCGTGTTAAATAGCAACCGAACGAAAAAAAAGTTGATGGACTAAATGTGACCACAAACACAAAAGAAAACAAAAAATTGTTACTATTCATCAATTTGTTACAAATTAATATTTATTTATGCAGAAAGAAAATAATATCATTTATCAAATGCTTGTACCCTAGCGATACCAACGTGTGTCGTAAAAGCGTTATTTCCAAGTGATTGATGCTCTATTTTAATGGTGAACATTGATGTACGTTTAGGGGTAGGTTTGGGGGGTCGGCATACTCTCGAAGCTTCATGCCAGAAAAGGATTTTTGGGCGGTGCTGCAAGGAGGGGATCGTATTCCCGCATTCTTGATCCCCCTTCTCTCAGTCTCCACTTGCTCTCTTCAAAAAAAATGCTAACGGTATAAACAAGCCGAGCTACTTGTGAGCTACTCCAGATTGGCTTGAAATAAGCCGAGCCATACCGAGCTTTAGCGAGTTTGGGCCCAAACTTAAGATTAAAAATAAGTTTGCTTAATAAACAAGCTCAAACATGAGCTTTACTTATCGAGCTCAAGCTTTATAAACAAAGCTCGAGTTCTCGTAAGGTAAACGAGCTTAAAGCTTTTTAGCCTAAAACCATCCTTAAATTGAAAAGAAATGGATGCTAAAGAGAATCTCTTCTCTTTAAAATTAAACTTGGAAACGTAGCTAGAGCATTTAGATCTCTTCTCCTATTATATTTTACTTTATAAGTATACTAAAAATAATTATATCATCTCTCTCATTTCCATTAAATATTATTCTTTATATATTTCTTCTTTATCACAAGCATTTTCAAAATACCAGTTTTCGAAATAACAATTTTTGTCTCCTCCAATCACACATGGTAAAATTTTATTCTCACATGGTGTATACGGACCGTATAAGGTTATACGACCCGTGTAGAATAAAATGAACTAACAAATATTTGGCAATGTTATACGGCTCGTATACATAGATAAAATAATAGGCCGCGTAACATTCTATACGTATCATATAACATTATAAGGGTCGTATAAACATTCTATACAGGTCGTAAAATGTTATACTGGCCGTATGGTATACAGAGACAAAAAATATTCTCTGACAATTTTTTTGCAACAATAAGTTACACAGGCCGTATACATAAAGAGACGTGAAAATAAGGTTTTAGGGGTGTGGGAACAGTTTAGATTTTACGGTTGATGTAAAAGCATAGATAACTTATCCTAGAAGTAACAGACTGTTGGAGAGAATGAAACAGGGGGAGAAAAAGCGATACTCGAATGCACTTCTTTCAACAACGATCGAAAATGGTTGGAATTCCGGCGGTGAAAGCTCAAACGAATACCTTTCCAACTTTTCAAATTAATTATAATCGTCCAATTCGAAGAAAGCGTGTGATCATGCAACAGCGATGATGGTAACAAACAACAGTTCTGATTCTTTTCATGAATATTATTTTTTAATTCCTAAATGTCAACGAATCATCTCTATATATTCAGATTTTTGGTGCCTTTTCATTCATTGTCCGTCCTCAGCTTCTTCTTCTTCGTCTTGTAAATTGTAATTTCAGGCTTTGGTTGCTTCGAATTTAAGGTTTTCGACTTCTAGGGTTTCATTGTAAGAAATTCTCATCTGATTTATAGATTTATTTGTAGAATTACACTGTTATTGTTCATGAAATTGAGAAATTTAGTCTCAGTTTCTTTTAATTTTTTGTTTGATTTCATCAATTAGGGTTTTGGATGTTGGCACTGATTTAACCTTTTTTTTAGTATAATTTTTTCGAACTCGAGTTCGGTTTGTTTCGAGCTGATTCCTAAAGCTCGAGCTCGGCTCGTTTATTATTTATTAATTAGTTGACATTTATTTTCAAATATTTTTTTACTAATTTAATTATAATGTTTATGTTATTTTCACCATAATTCGATATATGAAGTTAATTATTATATAAACATATATCAATAAATCATATATAGATAAAGGGCTCGTGGGCGAGCTTCAGCTTGGTTAATGAAGCTTGGGCTCGGGCATGTATATTAAACAAGCTTACTTTTAGACTCCAGCCCATATAAGCCGGGCTCTATTTGAGCTTTTAGTGAGTTGATCTCGAGTAGCTCATGAGTTGTTATGCTCGTTTACACCCCTAACCATGATATAATGGCGATTTGCAGATAAAGTTCAACTAGGCAATGGATTGGCTTAGCAGGATTTTCGAAGGGTCGAACCGTGGAGTTTCATGGGTATAATAATCATCATATATATTTTTAATCACGTATATGATATTTGATTTTTATTAAGCAATTAAGCATAACTAATTGTGCCTCATTGTTGGTGAAATATTGTGTAGGATTCACGGTCAGAGTTTGAGGACTTTGACCGGGCAATTGCCATGTCACTTGCAGAAGGGAGAAGAAGACATGGATTTAGTAAGAATTCATATTCGTATTTTTTTTAATAATTTCGTCTTTTTGCTAAAAGATTGTTAATCAACTTGAAATGAAATTTGTTGTTCAGGTGATGATTTCCTTCGGAAAGAAGATGAACGTCTTGCAAAGGCTCTGCATGGAAGACTGAAGCTCGAGCCTCCACCATGGAACAGAAACATGAACCGCAATGCAGATGTTCATCAACCACCTATGTCAATCTCACATTCAACAGGATATAGGTAAATTTTATTCTTTATATAATTACAAATATAAATCTAGATTTCTAGTCAGTTTTATAATCAGGGGCGCAACATAGTTGGGGCGGGAGGGGGCGGTTGACCCCCTGAATTTTTCGCTCAGTGGTGGAGAGTATGTAGTATTCGTATACAAATTTTGGGTGTATACGTTTTCGACCCCCCATTATATAGAACTTTTTGGGTATATACGTTTTCGACCCCCCGGTCGGAAATCTCAAGCTTCGCCACTGGTTTTATTTATATCTTATTGCTCTCAGTTTACAGCATATGTTGTTCAGTATTTAGTGAAAAAATTTAATATTAAATGTTTAATAATATTTTCATTACTTTTGCGTTGTCTTTGCGTAGGAAATGTGCTGGTTGCAATAATGTGATAAGTCATGGACAATATCTAAGATGCATGGGTGCTGTTTGGCATCCCGAATGTTTAAAATGCCATGCATGTAACCTGCCAATTTCTGATAATGAGGTACTAAGCACATGTGAAATATAAATACTTATTCTAATATGTATATCTGTCTTCTGTAAGGATATGATGAAAACTGAAATCTCTCTAATTTTCATGCAGTTTTTATTGTCGGGAAATTATCCGTATCACAAGTCTTGCTATAGAGAAAACCATCACCCACGATGTGATGTCTGCCGCCACTTTGTAAGTATTAGTTCCATATGTTACAATCTTTATTTTCTGTTTCTATGATTAATCTATATTTAATTTTGATTATTTGAAATTTATTTAATCTTTTTTACAGATTCGAACAGATGCTGCTGGTTTTGTTGAATATAAGGTACATCCTTTCTGGGCTCAGAAATACTGCCCGCGGCATGAACGTGACGGGACTCCTAGGTGTTGTAGCTGTGATCGTTTTGAGGTAAATTTTGATTAAGGATAATATCACTAAAGTAACCTATGGGTGCTAACAAGCCGAGCCCAAGCTCGACGAGCTCGATTAATTTATGAGAGCTCGAGCTCGGCTCATTTATTATCTATTAATTAATATATTAAATAAAAATTATAATAACTAATAGACTTGTTTAAGCTCGCGAGCTCGATAAGTGAAGCAGGGGCTCGTTTACTAAACACGTTTATTTTTAGGTTCACGCTCGGCTCGTAAACAAGTTTAAATAAGCTCAACTTGGCTCGTTTACTAGACAACTTTAAATAAGGGGTAGATGTTAATAAACTCTAGTAAACACCAATATTACACTAAGGCTCGACGAGCTTCACATGCTTATTTTTGGCTCAGCTCGGGCTCGATAAGGCTCGACTCGTTTCGAGCTTTTTCTCGAGCCGATCTCGAGTAGCTCGCGAGCTGCTTGGCTCGTTTGCACCCCTAAAGTAACCAAATTGGGTCAACTTCCTATGTCACGTAGTCAACTTTGACCCGGGAAAAAATAATGGCATGACCTTATGTGTTGGTAATTTTGACCATTTTGACTTTCTTTTCGGCCAATCAAAATATGAATCTTGCATGGTTTTTTGTTGCAAGTTGGTCACTTTTTTTTTCACAATTTGCCATACAAATAAATTACATTTGGATAAAACTTGTTTTTAGATTATTTTCGTATACCAAGAGAATGTTTGTTATTTACAGCCAAAGGAAATACAATATGCTGCTCTTAATGACGGTAGAAAACTATGCCTAGAGTGTTTTGATTCGGCAATCATGGGTACCGCTGATTGTCAACCGCTCTATCACGATATACAACAGTTTTTCGCAAGTATGAACATGAAACTAGAACAAAAGATTCCGGTACTTTTGGTTGAGCGGCAAGCACTTAACGAAGCCATGGATGGAGAAACAAATGTAACTTAAATATCCTTTGCTATCACTGAATATATATATATTCCATTATCTTGTCATTCTTCATTTCTCATTATTCATTTTTAATATACAGTTTCCATTTTCTTTTTTTGCCAGGGTCATTACCACATGCCAGAAACCAGAGGACTCTGTCTTTCTGAGGTACAAGTTGTCAGCACGGTAAGAGTTTCTGAATCGGTTTTGGATTTTAGGAACGATGTTATTTGTTTTGTTGAATGTTATTATGTTGGCAGGTTTCAAGACAACCAAGAATTGGGATAGGAAGTCGGGTCCCAAACATGAGAATAGAGCCGTATCAGCTGACCCGTCACGCTGAGGTCACCGCTATTCTCGTTTTATACGGCCTCCCAAGGTATTGTTTGTGTCTTCTCCTGTCTATAGTTTACTGAGACACTTTCGTGTTTGAAGATTAACTTAGTTTATGGCTACTAAATAACAGGTTGCTTACTGGATCAATCTTAGCTCATGAAATGATGCATGCATGGTTGCGACTTAATGGTTTGGCCACCGCTCTTTGTTCATCAGCATTTCAAAAACCGGACAATTTATATCATATCATATATGTCATATTAACTCATATACATATTAAATTAAACTATACCATCAAACAAAATTGATTTGATCAATTGCATACAAGTTATTATCTGGTTAACATAATATTCATTCATTTGTTGAAAAAATGTTCCGATTTATTCATAACTAAGCATTCTTTATAAGTTTCACGTATTGAAGTTTTCATATATTTAAATACATATTACATACTATAAATTAACTATTCCTGTTATTGTTTAAATGGGAAAAAAGGATGTCTGATATAAAATTTTTAAAAGTTTGTTTAAGATTGAACATTGTCACAAAAGTTTAAAACTTTATGTACACAAGAAGAAATTAATTAAGAAATTTAATAAAGAATGTGCATAAAGAATCATATTTTCTGATTTTTTTTAAAAATTTTCTTTAGCGCTCGACTCCCTGTTGTTGTATCCATCATTTACTGATTTTTATTTTTTATTTAAGGGTACCCGACTCTGCGTCCAGATGTGGAAGAAGGAATATGTCAGACGGTAGCTCATATGTGGTTAACAGCAGAGATAGCAGCCTTATCAAGGCAAGGGAGAAGATCTCCATTTGAGAAGAAGCTTGCAGACTTCTTTAAACAGCAAATTGAATCTGACATGTCACCCGTGTACGGAAATGGTTTCAGGGCTGGCAATCGGGCTGTACTTAAATACGGGCTTCAGAAGACGTTGTACCACATACGATCCACCGGGAGCTTTCCTAACTGAATGAGGTTTATACATACGTTATGTATTTTGTTATACCGAAACTACATTTGTTTGCTACTTGTAGAGTTGTGTCCATATTAGTAATATTATTAATAAACCATTAGCGGTATGTGTTACATGTTTATCGCAACATAATCCTATGTGATTAATAAAGGCCCTTTACATTGTAATGTAAGTCTTGGCATGCCTAATCTGAGTCATTAGCATGAGTTTTGTTTAGTGGTTATTTTATCTTTAAATCACACGATACATGAACCTCAATTCTAAAACACACAAATATTAGATAAAAACACTTACGATATGATAAGTGAGACCAAAAATTACATATATCAACAATACGCAAGCATACTATATTAATAATTATGCACAACATAAGACATCTACAATGTGTATGCCTATCGTACCTTACTTGATCTCATAACGTGCTAGACGCAAAATATAATTACTAGAATCTGATTAGCAAGAGTTCGAACCCTAATTCAGTTAGTAACTCGGTCCAAATCCGAATTCATTTAGGAGTCTGGCGGGATACAAGACTTGTGTTGACACATAGCTTTCAAGAGAACAAAAATACATAAAAAGAGATACTCCTAAATGAAAGGCTAGATGTGTAATTTGTTTGAATTTTGCAAGATTTCTGAGTAAAAGAAATGCACTTTAACATATTGTAGTGATGTGATGAATCTAACAAATGATGATATAATTCTACTGGTTTTTTGTAAAGGTGACTAAAAATTAGTGTTTAATTAAATCTTTTACAGTATGGACTAATTTACTTAAAAATCATTGCTTACTTCGTGTGGTAACTAAATGCAAAGTAACCGGACATCATGTCAGCTTATACCCAAACAAAATCTACATAATAGGAGTGATGACGTATCACGTATGTGGTAGGTCTAGTTCATGCTTAATATTTGGGCTTCGAACTGAATGAGATTCAGCCCGTTAAGCCCAACATGGCTCACAATCTCTCCTATATAACGAAGCTTAACCCTTTATCCACAAAGGACTCCCTCAGAGGGGGTACCCACCCTTAAGCCCGGGGTGGGGGACGCACCCTTAACAAAAAGAAAATTAGTTATATCAAAAATCCCACGCTGCACCCCTTAAAATTTTTAACTGCCCCTTTTAAAAAAAAATATCATGAATTTATAAAAAAGAAATTATATACACTAATTATTATGTATCCACTTAACTCTTAAACTACTAATCTTATAAGTTTAAGTCCAATATATAGCCCTATTTTATTACCCATTAAACCCAATCACCCATTGCAAATCCCCCAAAAAGAAACCCAGCGACGCACGACCAACCGTCCAGTTCGACGACATCCTTTTTTTCGGAAATCCCGAATTCCAACCACCACCGGTCTGTTTTTCGTCGGAATTCTACTGTTAAACGAGTTAGGTATGTCTTATGATGGGTTTTTTATAGTTTTATTGTCTTATTGAATGTTCAGAAGAAATAGAGATATATGGAAATAGATAAGGGTTGATCTTTGTATGTTTGTTGATGTTTTTTTTTATTATTGATTATGTTGTTTTATTTGAATCCTTGTTTATTTATGTTAATTAGAATAAAGTAAAACTAGGGTTTGATTGTTTAGAAAGTTTTGTTTTGGATAGATTTCAAAAATTGAAAACCCGTATGGCACAACTTTAAATATGTTCATAATAATGTTTGACTTGCTTTTGATGGTTATATGAATTGTAGTCGATGTTGTTTTGTTTTACATGACCCGACCCGCTATGAACCGAATTCTTTTTTTTATATAGTAGGGGCCTAAAATCATTAAAAATTTTCCGCACCTCTTGGAAAAGATTCCTGAGTCCGCCACACTGCCTTCGTCCCCCTCTCCACTACTTATCCCTCACTACTTACCTCATCAATATCTCTCTCTAGGTACTATCTACAAGTATACATATATACACTTGTTATACGTTTATATACAATAAATACTAACTTGATGGTCAAAGAATGGTACCTATATCATGGTCTCGGACTCATTCTGACACGTTTCCCCATGTTGCAATTTTAGGTAAGACTTGAGAAACGCTAAATCCGATTCGAATGGCTCCAAGTGCCATCCCGACAACCCTCGCTTCGACTAAAAGCTATTATTTTTGTCCATATTATCAAACATTGCAAGTGTAGTCAGCTTGTGATGCCATAAAGTGTAAACTACACTATATGAGTCAATTTCAACCCACTAATGACAATTTGGGCTTACATTCCATTCATAATAGGTCAATGAATAAAGTAGCTATAAAAAGTAAGCCACAGTAGTCAAAAGCATGTCCAAAGTTGCTATAAGTGTATCTTGACGTGTCATGCTAACTAGTACCTACTATAGAACTTTGTTCAATAAACTAGATTAGCACACAAATTATCTTCATAAAACTACTAAAATATTAGAAAAAAAAAGTGTTTTACGATAACTCGACCATTATTATAAAAATTTACTGATATGGACTCTCTACACAACCTGCCATTTCTCCACCTCTTGTGTGAGTTGTAGATGTAGCCAGTGTTGAAGTAATCGCTAGTCGGGCGGTGGGGTGGAGACTAGCGTTTAATCAGGATTAATCGACACCTAGTCAGGATTTTTACAACCATGGATGTAGCAACAAAACCTTAAAAGGCTAACATCATCCCTAAGGATTAGAAAAGATATCACTTTTTGCACGTGGTATACCTATATAGCTAATACTTGCTCGTGTACCTTAAAAGGCTAACATCATCCAACAATAGTATAGAAAAACCTAGCCAAAATAAACATACACGAATCAAATTGAAGTATAAAAAATGTCTTTATGTCGACATAATGTGCGAATCAAACATAAGCATCTACTTTTTAATATTACGTATTCTCTAAAAACGTCTTTTCACATGTCTGTCAGGTACTCGGGCCATCTAATGAGATTATTTTCTATTAAGAATATCCTTAAATGTGACAGTTTGTGACTTATACGGCCTTTGGTCTTAGGCACGTGGTAATGGCCCTGGTGAAAAGGAAAGCAGAAAATGAAAAACAAGAACCACAAAATTTCCATTGACATATTTTTGTTTCTTCATCCATGGCCACATTAAGTGCTTGACTCAGAACCAAAAGTTTAAGAATCTTGTCCACCATCATAATATGTTTTTTAACCTATTAGGAAGGGTAATAATGATTCTAAAAATTACAAAATTATATTTTTTTTATCAAATTAGTAAAAGTTTTTATCAAATTTTGTAACTATGAAAGTATGTTTTTTACATCAATTTTTAATTGGTGGTTAAAGTTTTATATCGAATAACATTCGAACTTAGAGTGAGGGGTTTAAAACACCTCAAAATCTAGTTATCTGTCGTTAAAAGAAGATAAAAATGTATTTGTGTTTGTAATTAATCATTTTTTAATGGAATAGTTTTAACTTTTTTTTTTATGAAGTCATGATCTATTATAAATGTCGGAGACATTAGAAAATGTATCTGAATAATATAATTTATTTAAAACTTATGGTATTTTATATTTTTAAAATTAATTTATAAATAATAGAGATATTGAATTTAAATAACCTCAACTTTCACTCATTGACCGATAACACTCCTAACTTTCCATTTGTACACCATCACTCCTAACTTTCAACTTATTGGCCGATAACACTCCCTAACTGACTGAACCCTAACCCAGTTAGTTTTTGCTAATGTGGCCCTTTTTGCTGACGTGGTAGATGATGTTGCAGTTGACATGGTATTTTTCGTGATGTGGCGGCTGACATGTTTTTTTTATGATGTGACAGCTGACATCAACTAACTAGCTAAGGGTTCAGTTAGTTAGGAGTGTTATCGGTCAATAAGTTAAAAGTTGGAAGTGCTGGTGTATAAATCGAAAGTTAGGAGTGTTATCAGCCAATGAGTGAAGATTGAGGTTATTTAAATCCAATATCCCTAAATAATAATGAAATATTTTTAAGGATGTGGTCATGTAGATCTTTTAAGTATTAAAGGAGCTTCATCTTACCTTATACTCAAGTCACCGATCATTTAATAAAAACTTACATTTACACCACCTCCTTTCTAGGTAGAGAAAGGTTGTATCTTAAATATAATAAAACCATAAAATGTTTGGGAAAGCCTCAAAGCAACCAAATTTAAGATTGAGAGATACAAGAATTGAGAGTTTTTTATAAAAAAAATTACGCGACAAACGTGGAAGAGAGAGGGTGAGGACAGAGAAGAAGATTGATCTGTAGGCATGCACAGTCCATTTGAGAAGAAGCGAAAATCTGTGAGGGGAAAGAATGTTGTGATCGTCCTTGTCTTTTAGCATACTCTGTAACACCCCGATCGCGTAAAACAACAACACGCGGCGGAAATATCGAGGAGTCACGTTACAAATTGCTCAGCCACAACTGATACTAAATTGTTTCACTATTATTAACATCGTTTTACAATACAAAGAAAACATGAAGTTGTCTTTTGATTAAAGAAGTCTAAAGTCCGGATGCATTCCTATGTGCAGCAAACTTGAATAATCGAAACCTGAAACATATGTGAAAACGAGACATCAACAAACAATGTTGGCGAGTACAAACTTTTGTTAGCCAAGTTAATGGCAAAAGTTTAGGGTTGCAATACCTCGACAACTACAGGAGTCGTCTATTGAAAATAGACTCTTTAAAGCCAAGGAATGGCAAAATGATTTAGTATTGCAATACATTAACTTGATTATGAAACTCGTGACAAAATAGTTTTGTATATGGCAACATGATTAATACTAAGTAATTTTTATGTCATTAAAAATTGTACTTTGTTCATTTTAATTGCCTTGAATTTGATCATAAAACTTGTGAGTGTGTTATTAGAAATCCAATCAAGGATTAATAACAACAATATTGAAAACTTGTCATAACTTGTGTGAGTATTATTAGAAATCAAATAAGCACCATAGTGATTTGAAAATCTCAACTTGGTATTCGTTTCAAAATCGTGTTCTTGTACTTAGAAGAATAGTGTTGTGAATTTGAAATTTGTTTGAAAATAAACTTTTGTTATACTTTTGGATGAGAAAATACAAACCAAGTTAATGGTTTGTGTTAAAATTTCTTTACTTTTGAAAATTAATTTTTAAGATAAAAATATTTTTAATCGAATGTATTTTTTTTAATATAGAGAAACTTCGTGTATAAATTTTGAGAACTCTTATCAAAATAAATAAAATTTTGAAAATTTGAAAAGCGAAATATAGTATTTGAAAACGAGGTAGTATTATAAAGTGTCGTGAGATAAAAGTGAAATTTGTCTCGGATGGGTTGAATATTGTCGTAACATATTACTGAAGGTAACATGTTAGAATAGTGTCATACGAGAAATAGTATTTAGGAATCGTTCGACTGATCAAGATAGATGGGTTTTCATAATGTTTCAAGAAGACATGCTTTAGCCTATAAGTGAACACTCACCCTAAGAGTTCCCAGGTAAGAGTGACTGGTTCGAAAATTCAAATTTGTACGAACACTCTAACCTTAGACAGAAAACTCGGGGTACAGCCATTCACCCTTCCGAATTGCATGAGTTCACATTATTAAAACCCAAGATTTCGATGAAAATGTTTGAGAGTAAAACATTTTGAGAAACCTTTCTGATATAATGTTTGAGATAAATAGGTCGAGAAACATTTTGTTGAGAACGTTTGAGGAAAACATTTTAAGAAGTATTATGATGAAAATGTTTTTGAGAAAATATTTTGAGGAATACTTTGAGGCATAAAGCCTAAGGATTTAGGATAAATCATCTAAGGATAGACGATTTGTAATTCATAGAGTAGTTGTAGCACGAGTAAGAATGAGGATTAGGATAGAGATCCTAAGTTTACTTATGTTCGGGTCCCTAGAAAGGTTATAGACTAGGTTAAAGGCATTCTAATAACCTAATTCCCTATAACCAGTGCTCCGATACCAATCTGTAACACCCCGATCGCGTAAAACAACAACACGCGGCGGAAATACCGAGGAGTCACGTTACAAATTGCACAGCCACAACTGATACTAAATTATTTCACTATTATTAACATCGTTTTACAATACAAAGAAAACATGAAGTTGTCTTTTGATTAAAGAAGTCTAAAGTCCGGATACTTTCCTATGTGCAGCAAACTTGAATAATCGAAACCTGAAACATATGTGAAAACGAGACATCAATAAACAATGTTGGCGAGTACAAAGTTTTGTTAGCCAAGTTAATGGCAAAAGTTTAGGGTTGCAATACCTCGACAACTACAGGAGTCGTCTATTGAAAATGGACTCTTTAAAACCAAGGAATGGCAAAAAGATATAGTATTGCAATACATTAACTTGATTTTGAAACTCGTGACAAAATAGTTTTGTATATGGCAACATGATTAATACTAAGTAATTTTTATGTCATTGAAAATTGTACTTTGTTCATTTTAATTGCCTTGAATTTGATCATAAAACTTGTGAGTGTGTTATTAGAAATCCAATCAAGGATTAATAACAACAATTTTGAAAACTTGTTATAACTTGTGTGAGTATTATTAGAAATCAAATAAATGATTTAAAATAATACTTTGGTTATCCTTCTAAGAATCTAACATATAAAAATATGAAAGAGTTCTACAAGGATTTGAATATTGTACTTTGAATCAATCAACACAAAATCCTAATGTGATTTGGATAACGCTACAAGAGTAATACAATAAGAACACTTATATATAGGAAGTACCAGCGGCGTATCCACCATGTTCTTATAGTATTACACTCGTTTCGTTATCTAGATCACAACTAATCACAATAACCACATAATCATCATCTTGGTCACATTGTCTTGTCATATACGTATGAAAGTACACATAATCCATTAAAGGACTACCAATTAGTACTTTAAACATCCCATGGGTATCTAACTATAAAGATAGATAGATGTGTTAGGGATATAGTTTAGTCACTTGTCTTGTCACATTGTCTTGTCAAATACGCATTAAAGTACACAGAATCCATTAAAGGACTACCAATTAGTACTTTAAACATCCCTTGGGTATATAACTATAAAGATAGATAGATGCGTTAGGGATATAGTTTAGTCACTTGTCTTGTCACATTGTCTTGTCAAATACGCATTAAAGTGCACAGAATCCATTAAAGGATTACCAATTAGTACTTTAAACATCCCATGGGTATCTAACTATAAAGATAAATAGATGCGTTAGGGATATAGTTTAGTCACTTGTCTTGTCAAATACGCATTAAAGTACACAGAATCCATTAAAGGACTACCTTAGTACTTTAAACATCCTACAAGAATCTAACTATGAAGATAGATAGATACTTTAAGGATTTACTTTAGTCACTTGTCTTGTCACATTGTATCACAAAATCATAATCTTAATGGTGATTCGGATAAGGCTACGAAGGGTAATATAATAAGCACACTTATATATAGGAAGTACCAGCGGCGTATCCACCATGTCCTTATTATATTACTCTAGTTTCGTTATCTAAATCACCAACAATTCTACACATAAACCATAACCATTGTCTTGTAAAGTACTTCTTAGAAATCTTACTATAAAGATAGAAAGATTTAAGACTGTACTTAAAATATCCTACAAGAATCAATTCATGAAGATAGAAAGATACTATAAGGATTTGTTTCGTGTCCCCAATTGTCATGTCTTGCATAAAAGGAATATTACACAAAAATGCACTTAGTAAACACATAATTGCCATACATTGTGAAAAATAGATTACACATATGAATCACCCCAAAAACATTTGAAAAACGTAAAAGAGGGGAGCTAAGTACTCGCCTGGGATTGCGTATAGATCTTGTTCAAATGATATAACAAAGCTCAAAGGATCAAGAGTTCAAGTGTCGAAGTGGTTCCTAGTGTATTTGATAACTACATGTTAGTGTGTCGAACTTGAAAACGAGAGATTGGATAGAATGAGGTATATAAACCAAACAAGAGTTGGATCTTGTATATTATGGTTTATAATATCAAACATTCTGAATTGGAAGCATTTCAAAGAGTTTTGACTCGCTACGGCTTGCTAAAGTGGTTTACGTCACTTTAACGGGTCATAAACGTAACTATGGGTTCGGGTGGTTAAATATGTCCTATGACAAGTCTAATATGCCAAAATTAGTTTATATAAATTGTATAATCAGTTTAGATGTCAAAACAATGCTCTAATATGTTCAAAACTAATTTAAGTGCAAAAAGGGTATTTTCTGCATTATAAGGAGTACATATTCGACCTGTCATTTGGCTAACCAAACGGTATGACCTTAAGGTATAACCTCAGAGGGTTATTCCCTATAATACTATGGTCATAATAATGGGCTTGGTCGGATCCTAAAGGTGACCAAACAGGTCAGATTCGAAAGTCAAAGCGGTAGTCAAGACCGCTCGACTTACGACCCTAAACAAGTACTAAACTAAAAGTGACGAGTTAGACATGTTTGACATGTCTAACTAAGTTTATAAAACTGATTTGGTATCAAAACAAAGTGTTTTGATACCTGAAAATAGTTCTGTCGTATAATGCGCATTTGCGCATTATTGACCGATCTTTGACTCGTCACTTCGACTAGTAAACGTGGTAATCAGTAGGCACGATCGCTAATGATCATAACCATCGTGATTACGATCACGTTGCAAAGTCCAATTGGACTTTGATTTGACCAATTAATGGTCAAAACCGAAAGTCAAACAGTAAGTCAAACTGTTTGACTTTTAGCTCATAATAAGCTAAAAGAATGAACAAGGCTTAGTTAGAGCACTTACTTGCACTCAAGGAAGCCAAGAAACTCAGATGGGAGGCCTCCTAATAAGATATCAACTCCATTTAGAGTTTAGAGAGAAGAAAGATGGAAATGAGCAAAGAATTTGGTTGAAGATCAAGGGTATTTATAGTTGTTGGAGAGCTTTAAGATCATGCCAAGTGTTGGGACATGTTCTAGGATGTTTCCAAGTGTTTAGTGAGGTGTCAAGAGCAGAGAAAGTGTGGCAAAAACGAGTTATAGGTGTCAAGTCAGATGAACAAGAAGCTGCCAGGTAATTGCTGAAAACTGGCATCCCCCGCGCGTCGCGGGAGATCTAAGTGATTCTCTCGCGTGGCGCCTGAGATTCCAAAGTTTCAGAATTGGCAGAACAGGTCCATGCAGCCTAAAACTTGTTTTTCGACGCGTTTTGGCACTTTTAACACCTGTTAACCCTATTTTTAAGCTTTATAAGGAAGATAAAGCATAGGGAACTTGAAATATGTCCAAATATATTTCAGGTGTCGGTTCGTTTGGTCGTACGGTTGCGGTTTTCGGTTAATTACGACGAAAGTCGTAACGGACGCGCAAATGACCGTAAATGCGTGACGAACGATATTTTTGCATTATAATCATTAAAATACAAGATTTTAATGATTATAAAATTTTTTGGATGTCCGTACATATTCCGGGTAGCGAAGTACGCAAATTGGCATAGTTTCGCTGAATTTGCAAAATAGCCCCTGAAGTTGCATAAAGGTGTTTTTATCATTCCTAAGCCCTCAAAACTTGTATCTAAGTTATGTAAAGAGTATTTAGGGTATGCGTAGCTTATGTCCTTGTTCCGGAGTGTGCGTTGCTATGAGAATCGGCAGACTTTCGTAGTTTGTCATAAATAGTCCCTGTGATCGAATATGCTTGATTTTGACATACCAAACCCTTTCAAAACTTATTTCTAAGTTATATAAAAGATATTTAGGGTATGTTTAGCTCGTGTCCTCGTCCCGGTTTGTACGTTGCATTAAACGGGTTACGTTTAAGTATCGGTTATTGAAATGCCTTCAAAGAAAAAGTTTTTGAAAGCTCGAAATTTTGCACAAGGGTTACATACACTCATACTCGCTACGTGAATTTTTGTAGCAGAACATTGTTGTGTATTATTTTACGTACTCACAACACACGACTTCACTAAGTCTAGCTGCTTACACATGTTATATGTATTCAATGATGCAGTAAAAGATTTATATATTAGGTTTTTAATAGGCTGGGATTTTATCACTAGACATCTACTATGAAATACCGCCCATACTATGATATGAAACTATATGCATATAAAAAGTCAAATGATTTAATGTTCCTCTACATCAATTACTACAATACAACAATATCTATACATATGTAATATTTATGGATTTAGCAAATCTTTTCATATAATTATCATTATCAATAATATTAAAGAACAACTTGGTGGTTATTGTAGCTTCAATCACATCAGGCTATATCAATCTTTCTTTTTTATTGATTTTTGCTATTTTTGCCGCAACTCTTTCACTTTCAGTTTTAACATTTAAACCACCTTTGTTTTCTAAAACTTTATGAAATGTCATTTTAACCTCTCCCCCCTCCACTCCTCGAGTTTTAAGTGTTAATCTTTGTATTTGTACGTGTCGGTACAAACTCAAGTTGGTTTACGCTTCATTGTTAATTATGTCGGGTCAAATATAATACTTTTCATGCTATTTCTATTCTAGTTTTTAGTCGGTGTACGTTTTGACGTAAATTTTGTTCGAAAACGAGTGTGGTCAAATACAATGTGTTTTCATTAGACATTATAAATTCGATTTTCTTTACGTTTCGACGTCGCGACAACGCACATGAGAAATTTACTAGTTACTACAATTCAACAATATCCATACATAAGTAATATTTATGGATTTAGCAAATCTTTTTATAATAAAAAAGATTTGTTGTAGTCTTTTTTGATCCTATATAAAAAAGTAGAGAAAACAACTAAATAAATTGTTTAGCCTTGAATGAATTGTAAGTTTTTGGACTATGTATTGAAGAGTACACAAATGTTGAAGAGTACACAAATGTTGAAGAGTACAAAAATAGTTTGTAACTAAGGTTTGTTTTTCTGTCAATTTGTCTGGCAAAATTTTATTTTATATTATCAATTGTAACTTTGGGAGTATGAAAAGGAAAATATGAAAATGATATACACCAATCTTATCTTTTATCTTATGGTGGCCCATGCCATGTAACGCGCTTCCAGTACGTAAACTGTACCTTTAATATTTAACTTGTTTTTATTATTCACCGACACCCATTTATATTGTCATGTATACTTACACGTTTATCTACTTTGTCCCGTCTAAAAGATAACGTTTGACCATTTATTTTTCATTCTTCATTCTTACAAAATTATGAATACAAAATGATAGTATAGATATTTATATAGTTAGTCACACTATATATATATATATATATATATATGGGACAGTTTAAATCAGAACGTTAAATATCGCGAGAACCGTGAGAACGAATGAAAAAACCACGAAAACTTGGTCAAAAACAACTCAAATTTAAATTTTTTTTTTACACTTATCATTACTATTCAAATACAATGTTAGAAATTTAATTTACACGTTAAAATTTACGTGAATTCGTAAATAATTTTTTTTTACACATGTGTAAGTTTGTCATTTACACATGTTAAATTTGTTATATGTACACATGTGTAAAAAATCTAATAAGAGTGATTTTGAGGGAAGAAATGAATTATTTGATATTATAAATTCTTATTTTGATGTTGTATTTTAATTACAATGAGGTTTGTATTGGTTTTGATTAATTTTCTCATTCGTTCTCACGGTTCTCGTGATGGGAGGGTTATCTATGTTTTAACATTAACCAATAAAATAAAATATAAAAGGGCTATGATCGAATTAAAATGAATGACTAGCAGAACTAGGCATGAGCATTAATTGAGAAATAAAGAAACACTAACCAAGCAGCCAAGTCATTAATGGAGATAGGATTTGTAAAAAGAAAAATTAACTAGGCAAGCAGGAAGGCTTGAACTCGTGACTACCTTAAAAATGAGGTTCTCAACCACAGATCTGTGAGTCTATTTGCTATCACGGTTTAATGAAGAATATAATATACGTATATAATATAAAAAAAATTATAAAATTTTACGGGCCATATTACGGTTTTGGCTCTGAGCCGGCACCCACCCGGCACTTGCTCAGGGTCGGCCCTGGATATGATGGTAAAGCAAATATATCAATTGTCGTTAGAATTATAAGACAAATTATTGTGCATGGTTGGTTTATAATCACATCAACTGGTGTTGGTTAATGTTTTCAACTTATCAAAAAATGAGAGCCTGATAGGTGTCGTGTCATAGCTGCATCTATTCATGATACTTGGTAAAACCAATAAGTTCTACGTTTAACTTTGTTCTCTTTTTAAGAGGGATTTGTTGCATAACCATCTACAATGCTCAAAATTAAAAACTCCAAGGTACTAACAAATATTTCCACCATACCATTTAAATGGTAGTGTTTTTTAGCTCTAGTTAATGACTTGACAATTGCATCATACGGCTAAATCATAGATAATGGATTAGGGGTCAAACGTAGTAATTAGATTGCACCTTGTCGCCATGTAGACAACATTCCAATCCAACCAACATACGTTTCTAACGGTTTGTACGTTTTTAGCACTATGTTCTCTTTGGTCAAACTCTTACATATTTGACAATGGAGATTGTATAGAGTACATATAAATAGTTTTATATGATGATGCCCATATGTTTTCTCATTCTTATAGTGCTGTTATTCCCATATGCAATTTAAAACACATTATCAATTGGTAAACGAGTCAAAATAATTAGTGGTAAGAAAAAAGAAGTTTAGTAACATAATGTTGTCTTCTATTATTAATGAGTCAAAATATGTTGTGAGGTTATAAATTGACCTCGTAATATTATTAGGGAGTTAATATTCATACACCCTCTTTCTCTGTATCTTTCATAAAGAGAGATAGAGTTAGAAAGGATATATGAATAAAATTTAAGGATGTGAAAATAATAGGAGCCTATTATTAACGACGTTCTTGGAAGCATCAAAATGTTGTCTTCTACTTCCTTTTAAAAAGGTCAAAAGTATTCATGCTAAAAAGTCAAGATAGTGGAGGATCCACATGATTAAAGGGTGAACAACCAAGAAATTGTATAACTATTCGGTTTTCATACGATAAGTGTCTCATACTTTCATACCATAAATGTATGACTTGCATTTTTTTTAATAATGCACGACTTCTTAGTTTCTTCATCAAGATATTTTATTAGATTTCATGTTTCAAATTCCCGTAACAAAATCTCAAAACACATGAATTTAACCAATACTTTTATCTCAAATATATTCCAAATCGCAAATAATCACAAATATCCAACGACATAATTTTAAATTTATTGTCTAAAATACAACCACGATTAAGTTTTTCCTTCTCATTTGTTTTTATTCCATACTCACAAATCACAATAACTGAATCGAACCAACATATAGTTTAATTTTTGTCGAATTTTAGACTTTTCACAATTTTTAATATTTGATGCTTTTGGTTAAACGTTTGTTAAAATTTATGAGTGATATCAAATCGTTTTGGTTGAATTTTGTTTGAATTTATTGTTTATACGATATCTTTTTTTTTTGAATATTTAGTAAAATCAGTACTACTATTAAAGATTATAGTTTTTTTAGTACTATATAATACATTAATATATACAAAAATACAATTAAAATTTTTTTCATGGTCAAAAAATTGAGTTATTGTTAGTTACACGTAAATTCACGGTTAACCGATCGTTATAACAAACAAAACCGATTAACCATAACTATCATAACCGATCGGTTATGGTTATGGTTTTCCATTAACCGACATCACGGTTATGGTTATGGTTTTTAGCCAAAACCGACCCATGCACACCCATATTTATTGGCCAACGATATGCTTGAAGCTGTGAAGTTCATGTTCAAGTGATATCCTCACATTTAAGCACAAGTTTATAACTAGGGGTGCAAACGAGCCGAGCGGCTCGCGAGCTACTCGAGATCGGTTCGATAAAAAGCTCGAAACGAGCCAAGCCTTATCGAGCCCGAGCCGAGCTTGGGCCTAAAAATAAAGCTCGTTTGTTTATCGAGCTCGAGCCTCGCATGTGAAGCTCGTTAGGGTCGTCGAGCCTTAGTGTGAACGAGTCGAGCTTATTTAAACTTGTTTACAAGCCGACTTCAAACCTGTTGGGATCAAACCCTAACAAAGGAACAGATGATATCAAAGCCAAATACACTATCCGAGCTTTGGTTCAACTATCAGTGGTTACAACCTCTGATCAACCTTTACACTGCTTTTCTTGAACAATTGTTCCTATCATCTGATTGAATTAAGAAGCAAAGGTCTGCTAGAAGAAACAAGATCAGAGGATAGAGATCAGTGCTTAAACTAGTTTTTACTTTATTCAATGTAACAGTGCTATGCACTGATAGTTTAGTATAACAGTGTTTTAGTTAGTTACAACTTTGTTAGCTGTCGCTATCAACTATGACGTCACAAAAGATGCTCAGTGGTTAGATAGTTAGTATAAATAGGTGAACGTTGTAAAAGTTAACTTCGTCTTCCTGAAAAAGATCATTTCGCACTTTATCTTCTTCATTTCTTACTATCAAACGATTGTAATTGGCTAAGGGGGAGTTTTTGAATCATATGCAAAGTTTATCAACTTAAAAGCATGATGGTGATGAAAACAAACGAACGATTGCTTGTAGTAAAAGTTTTCCACTAATTCCGCTGTATATCTTTATAATTCAATCCATTTTTCATATTTAGAAACAAAAACTACAAGTGATTCAAACTTAGATCCTGACAAAACCTAAAAATAAGCTTATTTAGTAAACGAGTCCGAACCCGAGTTTCACTTATCGAGCTCGCGAGCCTAAAATGTCTATTTATTATATAATTTTTTAATTAATAGATAATAAACGATCCGAGCTCGACCTTGAGAAAATACCACCGAGCCGAGCTCGTGAAAAGAAAGCTCGAATTGAGCCGAGCTTGAGTCCGAGCTCTCATAAGTTAGTCGAGCTCAAGCCTGGTCAAGCTTGGGCCCAGCTCAGCTCGGTTGCACCCCTATTTATAACAAATATATTGATGGTGCCATGGTGGTACTTCATTGGTTGATATTTGTTATTGAGGTTCAAAAGTAGTGATTGATGTAAAGGGAGCTAAAAAAAGAGTCCATATATTAAATTTTCATAAAGAATGGAACAAGAAGCACAAAAGGCATGGGCTTGACTTGGCCGAGACATAGCCATGGACCACATTCCAGCCAAGCCTAGTTCGAGCAGACCCTCACCAAAGGCACATACATGACTCCTAGCCTCGTAGGCTCATGGTCCTGGAAGTCGTGACAAAAAAATAAAAGTTCTGATAGAAAGTCAACTCACAGACCTGCCTTGACCTGGATTATGAATAATAATGATTATGCTTAACCAATTATCCATTTTTACTATTTGTAATAACGATTCTTATCGGGAGTCACTTATGCATGTCATTGTGAATACTCTTATGTGTAGATTTGATAATCAATCAATTACTATTTGTAGTTTTATTAGTGTGAGCCCACTTTAAGTATCTAAGGTTTTCTCTCTCTCTCTCTCTCTCTCTGTATATTGTAATAATCTATTGACTAATAAGGCAATCAGTCATTTACCATTTAACATGGTATTAGAGCCTTAGGGTTCTGTTTACCTTTCAATTTTCCGTCGCGCCACCTGAAAGAATACAAAACTAGCCGTCGTCACCAAGTGAAAACCTTAGACAGGGCGGTGTGCAGCCACCGCCTTGTCCCACCTTCGTTTTACTTTTTCTTTTTTTTTTTAAGTTTTACGTTCAAATAAAGTTTTGATTTCGGTTCAACATTCCGGCCATTATTCCTAATTTTTTGATCGCAAGCCTTGTTAGTTGTGGCCCATATCTTCCGCTAGTACGTTTCTTTTAAAATGGCCGATCACAAGAACAACCACACACGTGATGCTACGGCATCACATAGATGTTGCTACGGCCTAATCTTGTTGCTTATGCTTCTCCGCCATGTTGTTCTCTGTTGTCGTGCCGCCACCGCTCATTGGACTACAGTCCCCTGCCGCGTCGCCTGCAGGACTACGGTCCGCCGTCGCGCCGCTACTCGTCGTCGCCGCCCTGACGCATTGGATGCTTCTTGCAAGATTACAGGATCATTCAAAAGTGTGGATTCTTATTGAAGATCATGAATTGAAGATTATAAGATTGTGGTATTTTGTAAGAAGCTTTGACCGAATCTGAACCTTTTTTATTTTTTATGTTTTTCCAGTCTTTGCTTCCGTTTCTTCCGCTTTGATTGTGGAGGAGTATTGGACTATAGTTTTATTAGTGTGAGTCCACTTAAGGTATCTAGGGTTTCATATCTCTCTGTATATTGTAACCATCTAGTGAATAATAAGGCAATCAGTCATTTACCATTTAATAGTTACGTGTGTGTATACACACACACATTATAATGAATAATAGGGTTTGAATCAATATTAAAGTGAACCAAGTAACGCCTGATTTGAACTTCTATTAAGATCATCCGTAATGGTTAATGTTAGGGGCGTGAATTTCTGATACGACACGAACCTAACACGAAATTCGCGAGTTTAGGTTTAGTCTAAACGGGTCCGGGTCAGTTTCAGGTTGAACCCGCGACCCGTTTAGCTAAACGGGTCGAGTTCTGGTCAACCCGGTCGGGTTGACCCGTTTAATCCATTTATATCATATTTTATTTTTTTATAATATGTTATATGTCAAAAATTAATTTGGGTGTGTATGTTATGCATAATTATAACTTGAAAAGAGATATTGAGATAAAGTTTTATAATTAAAAAACAACTTTATCATACACATTTGTGTTTTTTTAGTAAAATTTTAATTATAATATATTAATCACAAAATTACACAAATCAACCTTTATGTTATACCTAAAATACATTTTATACCTTTCACTATGAAATCGGAAAAAAACAACCTTTATGTTCATATTTTGCTACAGGATCAACCTTTACCACTAACTCCGTTTATTTTTCTGGTTAACTTCCCTCACATGCAATGCATGTGAGGGTATTATTGTCTTTCATTTAATATAGTTTTTTAATCAAATTCCATCTCTCTCTCTCCATTAAGCCACAACCACACTTTAAATCCAGAAATATCTAGAGAGAGAAAGAGAAACCGGAGAGAGATTGGATGAGAGAGAAAACATAGAGAGAGAAATAGAGTTGGAGAAAGAGTCGTAGTGAATAACGAGAGACTGGCGGCGATGAGAGGCGGGGGCGACCGGTGATGATGGTGGTGGTGGTGGTATCACCGGTGACGAAAACGGGAACAGTGATGGGTTTGGAGGTGACAAAGACGGCGACTGTGTTGTGATAGAGAGAAGGAGATCAGAGATGAAGAGAGAGAGAGAGAAAGATAGAGATCGGTAGAAAGCAGAGATTCGGTCGGAGATAAGGGCCGGCTGTGGTCTCCGACCGGCGACTGTGTTGGATTACCCGTTCCGTATGAAAAGTATCCTAATTTCTCCTCTCTGTGAAAGCCAGTAGGGTTTGAAACTAATTACGTTGAGCATTTTCCATGAGTCATCTATTCCTTAAATTATAAATTTTAATGCTTTTACAAACTCAAAAAGATAACATAATCGATTGGGATGTCAATGGTTTCCAAGTTTTTATTCAAAATAGTTGACTGGATGGAATACATGTAATGGAATAATGGCACTAATTATTTTCTTAAATCTGATTTTCACAACTTTACTATGACTTGTGATAATATATCAAATTGCAGGCATTTGATATAATTTAAGGGAATGTGCACCACAAAACTAGAAAGATACGAGTTATTATTATTGTATATTTAATTCTGCCGGTGATCATAAACTGGGACCTCAATATAATGGGAACAACCAAACGTGTGGCTGGCTTAACTAAGGTTGAGAAAGATTTATCCATCTTTTGTTTTTTAAAATGATTTTATTTGAATGTTTTCGAGTATTTTAGTGTATGGGATTTGGGATGTACGGATGCCGATGATGAAATATTGATGTGCAGACCAACAAGAAGATGATGGAGATGGTGGGGCTACATTAACTTTAATTTAATTTAGTAATAAAAAAAGACAAAATTGAAATGACAATAATACCCTCACATGTGTTGCATGTGAGGCGGGTTTAACAGGAAAAACAAACGGTCATTTGTGTTGAAGGTTGACTCTGTAGCAAAATATGAACATAAAGGTTGATTTTTGCCAATTTCATAGTGAAAGTTATGAACTGCAATTTAGGTATAACATAAAGGTTGATTTGTGCAATTTTGTCTATATTAATTTGGGAAAAAAAGTTAAAAATTTGAAAATTCGGGTTGAACGGGTCGTGTTCGGGACAATATTTTCGGGTCAGGTCGGGTTCAGATTCATCTAAAATTTTCGGGTTCGGGTCGGGTTGAACCCGTGAACCCGCGAACCCGACTCGTTTAGCACCCCTATTCACGCACTCTAAGGGGAATTTTCTGTCACATCAGTATCATAACGCCCTTTTAAAAAAATGTTTAATGGTTAACGCCCCTTTATGTCATTTCAATCATTACTTTCCGTTTTGTTTTCTCTCAATTAGGTATTATATTAGAAATGTCCCTCCCTTTTCAAACTCCTATAACACCAAGGCCCGTGTTTGAGATATTATCAGGCTCCTTCACGCTTCTATAATGTCCCATTAGGCATGGCGTAAATCTTAATGCTTATAACCAAAATATCACACTTGTGACCGTACCCCCTGATGCGAATCCGTAAACCCTCGTCCCCGTCAGGTTCGAACCAGAGATTAAAGCCACGATTCGACCCTTCACCCAGATGTCCATCGAAAATGATCCAGGCGAGAATCGAACATGCGTCTCAACTAGGCTGGACAAGCCAATTAACCACTAAACCAAACTATCAAGACACGTTATTTAGTAGCTTAAAAGGTTGTTTTTAATCTAAACCTTGATGTCCTTGTGGATTCGATCCTCGATTACTAGATGTGTTGTATTATCTAATTTTACAAATAATTTAAAACTGAATTGACAACCTTTATATTCGGTTGATCATATTTTTGCAATAACTTTTTTCTTTCCGAGAAAATGGCACACGGCATTGCCTTTCCCTCCCCCCACCCCACCTCATAAATTATATTGGTGACATGTTATTTTCTTTTAAAAAGTGAATGCACCTATTCAATTTCAAATTATTTAAAACAATATAATTTTTGAAAATTTTAAAATCTCAAACTTTCTAATCTCTAATTTATGTTTTGCTATATATATATATATAGTAATATCAAACGTATTATTTGTAAGTGACTGCTTGTGAATCGGTTTATTATAAACATAACTTACATGTTTTACTAAAGTTCAAAAAAGAAGTATCAAATTTGAATGCTGAAAATATTACTGAACAACATAAATATTATATTCTTTTTATCCGAATTAAATTAGTTCACATATTAAATATACAAATAATATAGCACTTAAAATTTAAATTAACTTTTTATTTACTGATTTTTTAATTATTTTTTTTTACAATGATCCATAGTCGTCTTTTATGATAAAATTTGTATCCCATATCATAAAAGAATCATATCATATAATTGTTAATATAAATCACAGTCATTATGGCTGGACGGTACGGAAAAAAGACCAAAAAACCAAGATTTTGTAGACGAAGCAAAGGAAAGATCTAACGTGTAGAGGCGAGAACTCCACCCGCACTTTCAAAACTAAAAAACCATAAGAGCTACGAGCGTGATACACACCGGACATCCTAACAAAATAACAGATACATGGTGAAGAAAAAGGCTACTTTTACTACAATCACTTCGAAGTCTTGGACTTCCATTATATCACTACAACAAAATCATGAATTTCATTCTTCCTATGTCTAATTTACAACTACTTAACCAAATGTACATTTTTAACATTTAAACTATAAAAAAAGATAATACAAAAAAAAATTAACACCATCTACTTTCCACCAAACCATTCCGTAACAATCAAACTAATCCGTTTTCAACTATCAAAGGATGAAAACGGAGGTTTCAAAACATCATAAGGCGCACAAAGCGCGTCAAGCGGGCAGGGTCTGCCCGCATCAAGCCGTACCCACGGCTTCCCTTTCCCGCTCCAATGCAACAAACTAACCGGGCCGGGATGCAAATCCCGGCACAACCCCCTAAAATTATCCCCACCAAGCCCATGCTGGTTCCACCGGTGATCCACCGGCGAAATCTTCCCGCCAAACACCAACAAAAACGGCGGCAAAGATCCCAACTCATAAATCCTCATCCGCTTTTGCAACTCCATCCATTCCTCAATCTTTGTTGTAAACTCACCAAAACGCCACCGTTTTAGATCAATCACCATCACACCGGTGTTGAAGTAGCATGGTTTACGGTCAACGAAAGTCAACGAGAGAGATGGGTTTGACCAGAAAGTGGGAGTGAAGTAGAAAGTGAAGTTGGCGTTGCAATATTCAGGAGCGGCTAAAACGGCATCGTTTTGGAAGGGGGTGTTCGCTAGTTTTGAAATGTCGTCGACAAGGATAATGTCGGAGTCTAGGTAGACAACTTTGGTGACGTGGCAAGGGAGGATGTCGGGGAGGTAGGTACGGGCGTAGTTTAAGGGGCAGTCTAGGGCGGAGCGGATGGAAGTGGAGATGAGGCGGGAGACGGTGGAGTAATGGTGGTGGAAGGGATAGAGTTGGTAGTTAAGGTAGGGGAAGGTGGTGGTGAGGGTGGTGTGGAGGGGGGTGGGGGTGGGGGTGGGGGAGGTGATGAAATGGAAGAAGATGTTTTGAGGGCAGGAAGAGTGTTGGAGGATGGAGAGGATGGCGGCGATGGAGCCCGGAGGTAGGTGGTGTCTAGGGTCATTGCCACGTGGACGGTGGTGGTGTTGGTGGTGGTGGAGGTGGGGCAGTGGGGGGAGTTGTAGAATTTGGGGGCTTCTTTTGGTGGTGAGTGGTGGTGGAGGTGGTGGTGGTGATGATGAGTAGGAGGATGGGGAGGAGTGGTGGAGCATGGTGGTGGTCGGAGGGTGGAGCATGGTGGTGGCCGGAGAAGGTAGATTTGAGGAGGGGGTGATTTGGTGGTATTTAAGAGAGTGGAGAGAGAGAGAGGTGATTGATTGGGTGTGAAGCATCACAAGGTTTAGTCAAAGTGTCTTTTTTTATTAATATTTTGAAATTAAAAAAAAAGAAAATAATAATAATAATAATAATAATAATAATAATAATAGTTATAGTTATGTTGTAAACTGGATTTTAAACTATGAGGTTTGAAAACTAAAAGGGGCAGGCGCGTCCATCATTCACCATCCACTAATCACTCACAACATTCAATCATATTCCGTCACATTATCGAGTTTTATTCCATTACTAGTGATAGATTTTAGTGGAAATGTCCATCACTCACCACACCCAACAATTTCCTTCACAACCAAAAATTTCCCTCAAATCAACAACACGTGATAGTGGTCACGCGTTTTCTACTTCACGCGTGATGGTGGTGACCGGCGGTGGTGTGCCCAACCTAACACTCTGTACGCACAATTTGAAAAATAACACTATTAACTTTAGTTACTTACCAAATATAATTCGTATAATAATTATAGAATTTTCATTTGATTTCGTGCAAAAGGATGATTTTGATGATACGAAGAAATGTAGCTTCTGGTTTAAACAACATAGCATGAAAATCAAATGTAAATCAAGTCTAAATATATGTTTGTGAGATTGCTTTTGACAATAAAAGTAACGGTTGATAATGTTATCAATCAAGTTGTTAGCGTACCTGTTAGTAGAAAATAATAATAGGTCTTGCTTATGATTATTAAAATTCATTTTCATAATAAAAATAATAAAAGTTTGTGAGTAATAATAATAAAAAATAGAAATTAGCTGGAAGCTGATCTCACCGGCCAAACGAAAGAAAATTCCATTTAACAGGGAAAAAGCCAAATGGCCGCCCTTCTCACAAAGAGATTTTCAAATACGCTTGTTACTATATTACAAGTATCATTTTAATTAGTATTTTACATACGAAAAAAAAATATAGTAATCGAATATTGAAAAAAATCTTCTAATATAATGATTTAACATTTTTTTAATAAAACAATAAAAATTGAAGATAAAAATAATTGAGATATGACGTATGAACTCTTCTAGAAAAACTGTTTTTTCCTCTTTCATATCTTCTAGAAAAAATGTTTTTTCATCTTTCATAAAGAATATAAATATATATATATATATATATATATATATATAAGGGATTGTAAAATAAGAACCAACTTAAGTTATGAAAACCGTAGAACCAATATAAGCCATTGATCAAAAGTGTTTTAATAAATGAAATTAAAAGACAATAAAATAGTTGTAATCAATATGTTTTAATTAATAAATTTTTGTTTTTAGTGGGATAAGGGTAAATTGGTATTTTTATTAACCTCTTTAATGATTGGTAATTAAATTTGTAATCATTTTGCTTTAATTAATGTTTTTGTTTAATCAGTTTGATTTAATTAATGTTATTTTTTAATCATGCAGTAAGAATATTATTTTACACAGTGGTTCAAACTTTTTTCCGCGCCGGTTTTAAACATTTTCACGGTGGGTTCAGACTTTTTTACGCGTGGGTTCAAACTTTTTTACGCCCGATTTTGAATTTTTTGACGCGCCGGTTTTACATTTTTTTTACGCGCGGTTTTTGTCACACCCCGACCCGCAGCGGAATAAGAGTCGGGGCATAATTGGGTTATCACCAAAGCTCATGACATTTACTATTATGTTTCATATTTAATAAAGTGAAAGTTACATTTTCAAATATCCAAACATGTTCATTCAATACAAAGGAAATAAACCAAACATAACAATCCCAACTCTAAAATTTTTTATTCTTCTAGTCCAAGTCCTATGTGTTCCTAGCTGCTGCTGGTTCACCTGTATCATGTGTAAAATGGGAGTTTTTAGGTCAACATAAGTTAGCGAGTGAACCTTATTAGATAAACATTTATTAATAAATTAATTGTTAGTTTATCAATGAAAATTAGTGCATAATCATAGATGAGCAAATGTAAATAATCAAGCAATGGCAAATAGCAGTCACAACTATAACATACAATAACACATGACAGCATACATGAACATACCAACATCATACTGTAGATAACATAAATGAAACTGTGCGATCAAGGCTCAATCAAACGGAGCCGATCGTATTGCATGTACTGAATATGAAAATGTCTGTGCGATCAAGGCTCAATCAAACGGAGCCGATCGTATGTGGGCACGCCAGGTTCAACCGCATAATAAAATGGGGAACATGCTCAACGCTCATAATGTAATGGGGAGCGACGGCCTATGAAATTGCATGTACTGAATAATAAATTGCATCCAATAATAACTACTTAACAGCAACAAACTGAATACACATGTTCATGATATGATGTATGCACAATGGTTTAGTAATAATATATATATACAAAGACACATGATACACCCCAAAACGTGATTAAAACGGGGAATTTGTAAAGATTCACTCACACTGGGTGCGTTGGATTGGAGCTGGTGATATGCGGACGAATTAGATGAGCGGAACAACGGGGATTACTAACCTAAATAATAACGGAAAAATATATTAAATGGGTGGATTTTATTAAGGATTTTAATGAAATTTTTAGATATATTTTTGTGAGTTTATGGCTATTTTCTATCTTTAAAAATGTTATTTTTAAGTATTTTTAATTGATTTTTAAATTAAATTAAATAAATAAAAATATAAAAAAATTGTTTATTTAGCGTTGACCGTTGACCGGTTCGGTCAGCGAATTAATCTGCGCCGGGTGAGGCTCGAACCCGAGACCTCCCGTTCGCGTGCACGCAGCTCTACCAACTGAGCTACGTGTCTAACCCGATATAATCTTGTTTTTATTTCTACTTATACACTTATTCAGTTCACCCGGAATTCCCTTTAACTTCAAAAATATTTTAATTCAACGGACCGGTGTAAGTGACGGGTTTCGAACGCGCGACGTATGGTTCATGTTGCACACAGTCCACCGCTGGACTGTGTGTCTAACCCGGTTATTATCTTGGTTTTTATTATACTTAACAACTACTGAGTTAACCCGGTTTAGCTTTTGATCAAAAAGACATTTTATTACACAAGGTGTGCGTGGAGCAGGGATCGAACTCGGGACGTGTATGGTTTTTGTTTGCACACAGTCCACCGCTGGACTGTGTGTCTAACCCGTTTATAATTCTGATTTTAATTAATCTTATGTCATCACTGAACTCGTCTTCTTCATTACAAATGCAAACATCAATCAAAACAACCGATACGCGATTAATTTAGTTAATGAACATGATGTCCAGTTTGAATGCATTGAACCGAAAAGTTTGGGGAAAGAAGATACCGAACAGATAGTCTTCTTCAGAGAATCCGGCGAAACTTGTCGGCTCTGTTTTTGGAACCTTCGGCTGTGAGAATCAATTAACAGGTTTAAGGGATTAGATGTGAAATTGAACTAATGAGTATTGGTTATCAGCACGTTGGAATGAGCATACCGGTAATCAACGAGTTTCCGACAATTCCAGAAGTTTTCTGGCGAAAACAGAAAGTCCAGCAATGTCGTCTGTGGTTGATTATGAGCGATGGGTTAATGTTAGTAAGGTTCTAACAATTGATTAAAACCGTAAAGTAGAAGTATTTTACCGGTTTGAGTTGAATACGGTTTTCCGGCGACTTTTGCAGAAAATTACGGCGAGCTGTTTTAGGCGTTCTGATGGTCTGAAAATGCGACAAAAATGAAATGGAGTATTGGTATGATATCTCTGAGTCGCAAGAGTGGTCTGAAGTTTGTGTAATTCTGAACTTGATGATTTTTCGGTTTTAAAAACCGACAATGATGAGTCTTTAAGTTTAATCAATTTCCGATTTGATTAAAAACCGTCGGTGCATCGGATATAAACTGAATGTGTGAATAAACAACGAAATGACGATTGGTTTGCCGATTACCGTTTCTCAGATAGCGCAACCGGTTTTAACTGGGTTTATGTATAAATTTCATTTGTGTTTCTAGAGTTAGCAGAAAACACAATGTGGCGGAGTGGTCTTGGGAGTGAGTGTTAAGTTGTTGAAGTGTGTCTTGGCTGACCCGGGTTCGAGTCCCGGCAGCATTATAATTTTTTTATTTATTTTATTTTAACTTTTCATCAAATATAATTTTTATAGTTTAGTTTATTTATTAATTATGTATTGTTTTAAATCAAAATAATCATAAATATTCGACGTAACTTTTATAACTTGATATTCGATTACAAAACGGATCGGGTTTTGAAAACCCGATTTTTTACAAATTTACAGTATCCCCTACTTTTAGGAATTTCGTCCCGAAATTTAAGTAGTTGAAGTAGTAGGAAAAAGATGCGGGTATTTTTCACGCATTGAGTCTTCACGTTCCCAAGCTCAGGTCCCCGTTTCGACTCCCAGCGTACCCTAACAATTGGAATGCGACTTCGTCGAAGACGTTTCTCCCCGTAGTCCATGATCTCCACTGGTCTTTCAATAAAATGCATAGATTCATCAATCTGAATATCTTCCAGCGGAATATGGAGATTCTCATCAGCGAGGCACTTCTTCAAGTTCGACACAGTGGGATGAATCCTGTTGAGTTCTTCTGGTAGGTCAAGCTTGTATGCTACAGGACCTACTCTTTCGAGTATCTTGAAAGGTCCTACGTAACGAGGTGCTAGCTTCCCCTTTTGACCAAAACGAACTACTCCCTTCCACGGTGATACTTTTAAAAGCACATGATCACCAATGTTAAACTCTAAGGGCTTCCGTCGTTTATCTGCATAACTCTTTTGACGACTTTGAGCCGCTAGAAGATTGTTTCGAATTTGATGGATCTTGTCTGTGGTTTCTTGGATCAATTCTGGACCAGTAATTTGTGCTTCCCCAATTTCGTGCCAACATACAGGAGATCGGCACTTACGTCCATATAAGGCTTCAAAAGGTGCCATGCCGATGCTCGAATGATAGCTGTTGTTGTACGAAAATTCAACTAATGGTAGGCGGGCGTCCCAATTTCCCTTGAAGTCTATGACACATGCTCTAAGCATATCTTCAAGAGTTTGAATGGTGCGCTCAGACTGTCCATCAGTTTGAGGATGATAGGCGGTACTGAGATCTAATCGTGTGCCCATAGCGGATTGAACTGCTTGCCATGTTCGTGAGGTGAAACGACCATCACGATCAGAAATAATACTCAATGGTACCCCATGTCGGCTTACGATTTTGTTGATATAAATACGTGCAAGCTTTTCGTTCTTGAAATCTTCACGGATAGGAATAAAGTGAGCTGATTTTGTAAGTCGGTCTATAATTACCCATATTGTGTCATACCCACCAGAAGTGCGAGGTAACCCGGTAATGAAATCCATGGTTATATTTTCCCACTTCCATACAGGTATTTCCGGTTGGACTAGGAGTCCTGAGGGTCTTTGGTGTTCAGCCTTCACCTTGGAACATGTGAGACACTTAGAAACAAAAACGGCAATATCCTTCTTCATTCCAGGCCACCAATAGGTGTATCGTAGGTCTTGATACATCTTATCGGCTCCTGGGTGTATAGAATATCGCGTTTTGTGAGCTTCATTCATAAGAGTTTCACGAAGATTGTTGTGGTTAGGAATCCAGATACGTTCTAGGTAATACAGAATACCGTCTGATTTAGTTTCAAGTTTTAGCTCGGCTCCACAGGACATCTCCTTTCGTACATCTTCTTCTGTTATTGAAACGTGTTGGGCTTCTCGAATTTGATCTTTAATGTTGGTTATAATTTGCGAACATAGAAGATGAATGGAGTTCGCATAACCCTTTCGACTAAGTGCATCACCCACCCTTTCGACGTAACTTTTATAACTTGATATTCGATTACAAAATGGAGCGGGTTTTGAAAACCCGATTTTTTACAAATGTTACAGTTTTAAACTTTTTTTACGCGCCGGTTTTAAACTTTTTTACGCGCGGTTTTAAACTTTTTTTTACGCGTCGGTTTAGAACTTTTTAATGTGCCGGTTTAAAATTCTCTTTGTGCGCCGGTTTTAACTTTTTTTACACGCGGTTTCACTTTTTTTACGCGCGATTTTAAACTTCTTTTACGCATGGGATTAAACTTTTTTTACGCGCGGTTTTAAACTTTTTTTACGCGCCGGTTTTCAGCTTTTTTTACGCGTGGTTTTAAACTTTTCTTATGTGCCGGTTTTCAACTTTTCTTATGCGCCGGTTTTCAACTTTTTTACGCGTGGTTTTCATCTTTTTTACGCGCCGTTTTTCAACTTTTTTACGTGCGGTTTTAAACTTTTTTTACTCGATGGTTTAAAACTTTTTTACGCGCCGGTTTTAAAACTTTTTTTACGTGCGGTTTTAAAAATAATTTCACGCGCCGGTTTTAAACTTTTTTACACGCGGGTTTAAACTTTTTTTACACGTGGTTTTAAACTTTAAAACTATTTTTTTTTACAAAAAAACAATTTTTTTACGGGTTTAAACTTTTTTACAAAAAAAATATATTTTAAGCTAAACAAAAAAAAAAATTTTACAAAAAAGTTTTTTACATATTTTTTCGCCAAACATCTTTTTACGCCCCTGACACTCCGATTTCGGGTTTACGAAATTTGAGGATCTTACCAAACGAACTCACTCAAAAATCACGACTCAATAGATGTCTCATGTTGAATTTTAAATCGAAGAGAGAGAAAAGATGTGACATGTTGACTTTTAAATAAAAGAGAGAAAAAATTTGACATGAGAAGTAAAAGACTAAAATACCCTTTTGATTTAATTTGATTATTGGTGATGTGTAAATATACTATTGGATGATAGCAGTTCTCATGGTTCTCGCAATTAGAATTGGTTCTCTCTTGAACCGAATCATATATATATATATTTGAAGTAAAAGAATGAGAAAAGCTGTAATGTATTATCATGTTTTTATTTTTATATTTTTTGGGTGAATAACATATAAAAATGATGTCCTATATTCTGTACGTTAAATATAAAATATTGTCAACCTAAAAATAAAACTTACGAATGTTTATTATATCATAGTAATAGTAATAAAATATATAAAAAAATAATTATTTTATATGTTCTATCACCGTCTAATGTTGACATCCAAAGGGCTGTGAAAATGGCACCCGATCAACCAAACCTCTTGACTTCAACTTTCAGTAAAAGTAACATCCCAACTAAAATTGTATAAACTCAAATTCTATAACAATATTTCATTCAAATATATATAAATATATAAATATTAATTATAACAGAACTTAGACTACAAGTTAAAAAACCGCATAAGTCTTAACAGTATAAAGTTATTTATAAATATCCTTGTGTACTTTTTAACCTATATATAGACTTACATGTTTGTATATAGCTCGATAGTAGCTCAAGTCAAGTCTTTAGAAGCAACAACTCAACTTGTTGTATATTTCGAGCATGTTGTTTATGCTCGAGTTCAATGAAAGTTCAACTCGATCGAACAAACTTGAGTCTGAGCCGAGCTCGAGTTGCTTAATAAAGGCTTGACTTGAATGAGTTTGAACCAATCTCGTATTTTCTATTATTTTGATTATACTTCGGTTGGTTTTGATGGTCACTTCTAGTTGTAGTGCTTTATGGTTGGTTCTAGAGATTCATTGAGTGTCTAAATTGTTTGAGTTTCCATGTTAAAGGTGGTTATCCTAACGAAGATCTCGTCCGAATGCATCACCTCCTCTTTTTCCTCATTTGTCATCCCTCATCTTTTATCGACTTCATTTATCAAATTTTTTGTAGTGTTATTATTATTATTATTGTTGTTATTATACGAAAGGATAGTTTATTATCACTCTTTTTTTCCATTCGATCTAACTTGTGTTTAAAACTCCGATCCTAATCTGCTTCTAATTAATATTCTTATAAGCGACTACAAAAACTCAAGAAATCAAGACCGCGTCACCAATTCAACGAGAACATCACCGCTAGAACCATCGTAAACCACCGACAATGTATACGACTAACAATACAAGAATTATATATAATATATTGTGCTTAAATTAAAATAAAATGTTTTAATGTGATCATCATGTTATATGGCAAATTTCAGCTAAACCACAAACATTATATTGTAGCTTCATTTGTCAAAGGACCTACTTGTGGTGGAATCTATATGGTCAAATAGTTATGAAGTGAGTAAAACAAATTAATCTAGAGAAAAATGATACAAAAGGCATATAAAACCCACAATTATTACGTTATAAGGGGCCTAAATTTGACTTTGTAGGTCTAGTCGATTAATGCCTATTGTTCTTTTTTTTTTAAATTTTAATAGATTGTTTTATATTCATAAGGTTCGAGGTTTTGGATATGTTTTCTAAAGAGAAAAAGGCGTATGTATATTATTTAAGTATTTACTAATTTAATATAACTTGATTACTATAATAAAGTTAGATTTTACTTAAGTATCAATTTAATTTTTGTGCATGTAGCTATACAAAATTGCTTGATAATTATGAAATGACAAATTGCTCTTTAGTTTATGTTTTGGACACATCTAAAGCTTCCGAATCTACTCAAAAGCATCAACTTTAAAAAATTATTTTGTAATTCTAGATGAAATACAAAAATTAGGGGAATTTTGTCAGTTAGAAATTCCGGTAAATGTTTTTTAATCGACATAGATGATATCGATTGATAACTTTTTCTTAACGGCAAAGAAACTCGCGTTTAAAGCCATCCTGTTCGGAGCTATTTTTAAGATCGACTCCTCAACCGCCATGAGACCATACTTTCCTGATGTGCGCGAACCGGATGGAATCCATAAACTCCCGCTCCCTGTCAGGTTCAAACCCTGGATTAAAGCCCAGATTCATCTCTTCATTCAAATGTCCGTCAAACATGACCCAAACAGAAATCGAACCTACATCTCTACCAGGAGGGTATACCTTTTTGTCAGTAGACCAAAGTCTTAGGATAACCGATTGATAACTAGATGGCCTCTAAAGTAGTTTTGTTATTTAATTGACATTAAAACTTTTTAATACCGGGGATGGTCCATTTGTACAATATGCATTTTATATTATCAATATTGACACTTGGGGAAAGAAACACTCATATTATATATATATATATATATATATATATATATATATATATATATATATATATATATATATATTATATTAATTTAGAGAAAGTTGTGATGAATAGTAGTTGAATTATTGTAAATATTTGTTTTTCTTTAGTAATATTTTAACAATTATTTATTTGATTGTTTAGTAATAAGATAATTATTAGTTATTTGTTTTTTTATTAGTATCATTTCATTAAGCATTCAGTTTGACTTTTTTAAATAGCTTACGTTCGGATTACTATGATAGCGACATGATATATGTTATCAAACAAAAAACCATAAAAATTAATACATATTGGTACCGATGTTGTTCAGTTCGGTACGGTATGGTAGCAATACGGTTTATCAAAAGGAAAACAATAAAAATAAATCCTGGTACTGATACAAATGTTGTTCGGTCGGTTTCGGTTTTGGTTAGTACGATAGTGGCACAATAGCCGTTTTCCATAATGTTTATATAGCAATGTCGAAAAAAATAATCATAGAATGCAAACCAACCAAACTGATATCAACTGAACAACGCACAAATCAAATGACGTGTTGTGAGGGTTGATGCGTTGTATTGCAAGCAACTGATGTAAGTTCGATTGTCGTTGTGTCCGATGCTATGTTTTACCAATGTGGGGCTGGCCCACTAGATAGAGACATATGCCGCTTAAGGAGAGGTTCTAGGTTCAATTCTCGGTAAGGGTGAAAAATATTAGAATTACTGGTGAATAGAGCAGACCAAGCGTTGCCATTAAAAAATTAAAAAACGGACTATCGGTACTGACATCGACATTTGTTTTATTGTTTTCAATCGATGTGAGGTTTCTCTTTCGATTACTATAGCGAGTGTAGGTACTATAACGAACCGAACAGATACCAACCGAATTCTCGCCGCGAAGCGCGGAGGAAAATCACTAGTTGGATATTATGTAGCATTGATGTAAGTCATCTCGTTATGTTTGGTGGTTGGTGATGTACATGGTGAATTGACAAGTAAACTACATTGGCATTATTATAGAAAAAACAACAATTAGTTTGGTAGAGGAGAGCTTGAATATTCAAGAAGAAGTCGTGATTCAATATATGTATATATTGATTTTGATTGTGAAGCATGTGGACTTTTGGAGGGCCAAGACATAGTAAACCTTAGATTAACTATGATAAAGAACCATACCTTGAGCTAGAAGTGACGAGTGTCTCGATAACTTATCCTAGTCGGATGGATTCAACCAGCCAACAATAAATGGAAGATGGATTAATGGCAGGCTACAACAACGTTGCAATGTAGAACGGGATTAGATACATGTGTTCTGATGTATGGAAGTTCAAATTTCTTACCAACATGAATATTGCAAGGGTTGCATATGCGCATGTTTTAATCATGGTAGAATTGTCAGGCTCTTTGCATCCGTTTTAGAATATTTATTGGCGAAAAGACACAAACCAATTTTGTTTGACATCAAGATTGCCCATCTGGTGCAAGATGTCAAAGCCAAACAGGAATTCTGTAAAAGAAGCTTATTTAGTGCCTACGGTTTTGAGGGGTTATCTGGTATGCAAAAAACAATTCATGCAATCATCTTGACATATCTTTGAATCGTTTGGAAGGAGAGGAAGGATCGGACTTTAACAATGTTTGTAAAAGCGTCGGTCAACTTGCTAAAGACATTAAATACGAATGCGTTCTTTCTGAGTGAAATATTGGGCAAAATTACACATGTTAGACTAGAATAGCTTGAGCTTTTAATTAACGCAATCTTTTCTTTGAGCTTTTAGTTATGTCTATGTATCTAGCACCTTGCTAAAGACCTGTAATTTGTTTTCTTTTCTATTTTGTGAAATTTATCTCTTGCTTGTCGGTATATAAAAAAAAAAGATAAAGAGAGCATGTATGTTTGTTGGACTCATTACTTGTTGATTTGTTAAGCATTAAGATAAACTAGTGGGGAACCCGCGCGTTGCGGCGGAGTGGCAATTTACGGCGTTGTTATTGTTTTGTTAGTTTATCAATGGTTTTGTTTTATGTTAGGTTATATATCACTTAAAAGAACTAATAATTAACAATTTAGTAAAAACGAATAATAATAGCAAGCGAGTTTCGCGTGTTTACTTATAATTTATAAAATGAAAAATTTTAACTACACTCTCTCAGATAATGAAAAGGTTGCAGCACTTTAGAGACCTGTAACAATCCAGGATCATCATCAACTTCTTTTTTAATTTGTACTGCCTGCAAAGCCACATGAATTTAAAACATAGGTGAGGCCTACTTAATATACATAGTTACTTACACCTGAAGCTTTTCCTGGCACTCTAAAAGCTTGTTTCTTGATTGGCTCGCTACCATAGAAGCATCTTCGGGGAAAAATCATCATGATCTGTGATTTTTAGAATTTTTATTTATCTAAATTAGGGCATCTATTCAGTTACCCCTGCATTCTTCCTATACTTATAACAAATCCAATATGGAAGATATGCATCAAAAATTAAATAGCATCTCCTGTCTAAACTTAACATCAACAAGAATAGGCTTAATTAGCTGACCAGGATGGCAGAACTTTGAAGTTATACTTCCAGAAGTTCCTAGTTCTTCCAAGAAATTTTCAAATATTTCAGATAATAAACAGCCATATGCTTTTTCGATAGTTATAATCCTCTTTTGTGTGTATGGATGGCTATGTGATGGTGCTTTTGTTTGAAGTTCTGCAAGCTCTGTGGATTAGGTCGTTTGGAAAACAACTGAACCCATTTAATAAGTGCATTTCTAAGATGCAATGGGCACACTATAGCCATTTCTTACGAAACTCAACGCCAAAAAAAATCTGAAAAGAGGCATAGCATTACATGGTGCAAATACAAATGCTAAAATTACAGCTCTAAAGCATAATATTAAAACTTCGCCAAGAGCAAACATAAATGAAGCTAGCAACTGGGATCTTACAGGTAGGCTGCCTTTACACCTCTCTTTGGTCCATCTCGAAGGAAAGGAACATTAGACTTTTTAGGGGAGCAAGGGTTCTACGGAGTCGGTCTCGGAAGATGTCATTTCTTTTTCGTATGGTTGGGCGAAAAACCGATCAGATTTATAAGAAAACCCATCGGCTTCAGCCCATATTCTTTGTGTGCATGCCAGTTCGCCTATTACAAAATCTAATATACCAGGGTTAATCAGTTGTGATCCACTCAAAGAAAAGCTAACTGCACAGGAAATCCTATTCATTGGTCAGGATGGCCAATTGTAGGTACAAATCTGGGAAACCCTTCTCCACGCAATTTGAGCATGGTGTGAAACTTCAGTACTTGTTGAAATAAAATAAAATAAAATCTTTGAATATGTCTATAACTCCACAGGCTTCCCTTTGCTTGATGGAATGGACAAGAACGAGACCTTTGCCATGGGATTATATATACTGCGAATACAGTTTATAGTAGGAGGGAAAACCGAACTGCCAATTGGGCTCTGTGATTGTTAATTCAGAGACTTAGATCTTACGGCCTGGGATAAAGGAATGCGTTGCCTTTCTAACATTGGCAACAGCCAACAACCTGCATAGAATAGTATACCAAGTCAAATCTCATGCCAAATGCTCATGTTAAAAGGTGAAATGACTTACCAAGGAACACCACTACCCCTGATCATTATTTAAGTAATTAATGAATGTAAAAAAACAAGCAAACAGAAAGCAAAGAATTACCTTCAAATAGGAGAAAGCACACTCATGTTTGTTTTGTGTGCAATTTTCACTTGGAGAACCGATTCTTAAGTGTATCAGTTTCGCATATTTGTTTCGTGTGCAATATTCAACAACTTCATCACCGTTGCTGATCGTTTAGCACCTAATTGGTTCGCTCCTAATGGGCCATTTGGATTTGCTTATAAATACATTCCGATGATAGCCATCAGATTAAAAAATAATTGGTTCACTCCTAACGGGTAATTTGGATTTGCTTATAAATACATTCGGATGATAGCCATCAAATTAAAAAATAATTGGTTCACTCCTAACGGGTCATTTGGATTTGCTGAGTAAAAACATTCATATGATAGCTAGCAATTGTTGACAATATACATAGTTGTAGAACAACTTTGCTTGAAACAAAATAATATTGCTTTTGTATTTCAAGCTTTTGACAGTTGAAATAAAACTTTAAAAGTCAAAACAGATCTACATTCTACAGTTCCATACAATTGAAAGTATCTCCACCATGACAGTAAGGAATGGAACAAATATTCACAAATTCAATGCATCATTTCTCATTTTCTTGTACTGTTGTCATGTGATGGATGTTTTGCAGCACATTAATGGACTTAAAAAAAATCCTCAAATACTACATAATGTATTAAAAGAATGATGAAGATTAACAAACTCCCATTGAACTTCAACTTATCAATTGCCCTAATATAATGTATAACTATTATATGCACAAATACCACAAAAACTACATTTATATGTAGGTTAAGAAAACAGAGATATCAATATTAAGTAGACTACAATGTGATTTCAGATAGAATACCTATATTCGAACAAGAATTAAAATCTTATTACGAAAATTAAAATTTCTCTAATTTACAGTTAAGATCATATTGGTACCTAATTTAGGGTTCGGTTGATTTGCCCGGTGTCTTCTCGATGAATGCTCAACGATTGACCTCAGCAGTTGGCAGGAACCTGTTCAAACCTGAAACACACATAAACTTATGACTGCCATGAAAAGAGTGCTGAGATTCATCTTCTAAATGATCCTCATTTAGTCCATAATCAAATTTTCAACAACAAAAGTACCAATTCAGTTTCTAACACAAATTTACAAACAAATTAACCTAGCCTGAACACCAAAACCCCCCAAATTGCTCAAAAATCAAACCTGTAGCTCCGATTGGACGAAAGCGAACGACAATTGGACAATGTAAAAATAGAATCAACCTAATAAACAAATCATGACGTACAAAATCAACGCATCAACATGATTTATCAAATATAAACAACTATTGACTAAGGAACAAAATCGAAGCACCTAGGATTACGGGTTACCGGTTTCTGAATTCTCGTAGGTGGATAACTTGAATCTTTGTTTTCACCTTCAATACTGACATCGAACCCTAGAATTTTGAACAATCAATCCATCTCACAAATCAAGGTAAGAATTGAAAACAGGTTAGGGGAAGATGAGATTCATCGTTTAAGAATCAAAAATCAGGTTATTGAGGAGATTGGAAACTGTCGAGTACCAAAAGGAGGTCGCATTGTTCAATTGAATGAATTCCATCCTTTAATGCGCAGGATGCTTTAAAATCTCTGTATTTAATGAATTTTTATTTATTAAATAAAAATTCCACATGAGAAGGATATATAATGATGTAAAAGGACACCTATGATTGGTATTTAAAAGGAAAATCGTTCTTCTAGATTAAACTCATCATGGAGCATCTTAAATTCAACTTAACTTTAACGTTTTTCATTATTGAACATATATAAATAAAATTGGATGATACACACAATAAATATAAGAAATTATACAAGGGGCATAAGGATTAATTTAAATTTTAATAAATTAAAAACGATAAAAACACTTATTTTCATGTCGTTACCAAAGAAAATGGCCCCTTTTCATGCGTCGCCTCTTAACATCCCACCTCAAATTCAAAACATAGGATATAACCAACCAAAAAAGAGAAAGCGGGTCCTTTTCTATTTTCGCTTTATAACTTTATTTTCTGAGGCATTATGAGTTTTCATACTTTTCGCCAAATTGATCCATTGCCTCGGGTGTTTTATCGTTTTAACTTTATAAATATATATACTTTTATGTACCTTCGCTATCAAATAATACAATATTATTAGTTAGTACAATTTAGCAAGTATAATTATAAAAACATAAACACTTGGCATAAGTTTATGGTCTTTGTAGTTTGTACTATAGAACGCTTGTTAGAAAGGTAAATGTTTCATGTTTGAATTTATAGACAAAGAAGCTTCTTATGGATAGGCACGAGGCACTAAACTACAAACAAATGAAAATTTGTCGAGAAATAAAATAAAATAAAATAAATCAAAGAAATAATTGTGATGAAAGTAGTAGGTTTGCTAATACAAATGCACTATATTTAAGTTTTTACAGACCCAAAGTTTGACTTGTTAGGTCTAAAAGATTAATACCTTCAAGGATGTTCTTGTATTAATAATTTTGTATCTTTTACGTAGAGATATGTTATGTACACAAAAAATTATTAAAGTAATTTGTTCATATATGTATTGATTTTGTATTGTCACATAATATAACCTATACATAACCGAATGTCATTTGGTCAGTGGTAACTCCATGGTTTACCTTATAGGAGGTAGTGGGTTGAGGTTCTGCCTGAAACAATTTGCTTCAAGTTTAGCATGAGGTTTTCTTAGTTGTGGGTTTCCTCTTGGACAGGTGAGCCGGGATGCCGGGTCATCACATTCTGTTCTTTGGACTGTAGAGTGATTCATTTGTTAGAGTGATCCGAGTGTCATAAGTTTTTGTTATTGAAAAAAACTACACACCACCCATGCATAACGCATGTGTATATTACATACACAAAAGTACAATGAAACTAAGTTATGTCTTTTTTTTAATTTCAGGAGAGAGTGCTTAGAAACAATAATCACTATATTTGTATCATTTTCTTTTATTTTTAATTTTTATAAAATTGAAAAAATAAATGTTTTTTTATACTTCACCCTATATATGTGTGCATATATCACTCTACAATTTAAATTTATAATACTATCATTTTATTTGTGATCATAATTTCTAAGAGATTATTGTTTATAAGTGGTCAAAGTTTACAAAAGTGGTATAGTATTTAGGTATAAAATTAAACCAACATAATTATGAGAAAATGGCAAAATTCATATTAAATAGAAGATAAAAGGATATTTTGTAATTGGGGTTGAGTTATAATACAAAAGAGTTTAAAAATAAGAAGTGTAAGAAACCACCATAGGGTGACAAGTGTCTGTAATTTTGTCCATAAGAGAAAAAGAAAATGCACATGCAAAAATTAAGTATTTTTTGTTGTGTTCACATTGGAGTATAATCCTTCTTACCCTTTTTATTTATTTTAACCCTTTGTATTTGATCCTAATCCTTGGTAATTGATAAGCTGTTTACGATTTACCCCTTGTTTCACCTTTTTTTTCCTTGTAAAACAGTTTAGTAGGATCAAATACAAACCACATTTTGTGTACAAACTGTAAGAAACATTTAAAAAGTGTCATATTACATCCAATCAATTATAAAAAAAATGATAAAATAATAACCTAAATAATATCAATTATATTGAATTCTCTATAATTATGCAAACAAACAATTAATTCTTTATTTGGATATTTCTTTTGTTTTCAATGTGCTGATAAAAAAATGCTGATATCATTCACATATGTGCTAAAATCAATCATCTTGATTAATTTTAATGTGCTAATATAATTTAAAAGTGCCACTTTTATGTGTGTATTGTTTTAATATGTGCTAATTTAACTTTTTTATGTGCTAGGATCTGTTCTTAAGGTTTGTATAATAAACTAGGTTAGAACCCCGTGTATTACACGGGTTAAATAAATATAATTTTATAAACTAAATAATAAAAACGTTATATCTTGAAAAACACTGTGTATTGCAATTAAACCGGTGTTGAATAAATGTTATATCTTGAAAAACAATGTGTATTGTAGTTTTATATACTAAATAATAAAAATGTTATATCTTGAATAAACCCGTGTATTGAATTAATATAAATTAATCAATTAACACATATAGTCGTTAAAATGTTTTGAAAAATAAACTTTGATTTACTATTTATTCATAAAATTAAAATATGAGAGTACTAAGACGTATTGAAATCCTATTTTAATCACAAAAATAACAATACAATCTTGATTATCATATGAAAGAAATAAGATGTATTGAAATCCTATTTTAGTTACATACATACCGTAAAATTTTTATGTTCGAGACTGTGAATGTCTAATAATAGATTGTAAACATTTTTTAAATGATGAAGCTAACATATGTAAATCTTTTGTAAAATATAAATAGATTTAGTTAACTTATTGTTTAATATTATTATTTGATGATGATATCTTGTTAGAATTTGTTGTTTTAGGTATCATATTGGATCTATGATAATCCAACAACACCGTTTTAAATTTACGCCTCTCGGCAGTGTTGGTATAAGCATTGTCTGGGCTACAAAATGCAATAAATAATAAAAAATTATTGAAAAATTAAAGTTAGAAAACACATTAATAATGTATACACGTATAAGGTAATATATATCACACCATTTAAAATGTTATATAAAAAAGTTCTTTTCTCATCACTTACAAAGAGTTAGTCATATGTTTTTTTTTTGTTATTTTGCTATGTTATATTATATTTTACAAATAAAACATGTAGATGCTAAAAAAACTTGGATTTTGATGTATCGGCGTTGGTAAGCTTTTTAGAAGAACAAAGAATTTGTGTGTTTGATCTTTTGACATTTATTTGTATAATGAGAATGCATAACAATAAATTGTATTATAATTATAGTTCATACAACCCCTAATAGCTCAGTACGTTTTAAATATTATTCTTTTGATAAGACTATTTGTGTAATAATACCTCAATTTAAAAAAAAAAACAATTCTAAGTAAAAAATTTACTAATTACATATAAAGAACACATATATATATTGTTTCTAAACAAAGTTATTTAGCAGGAATGTTGTCTAAAAATGAAGATAGATAAACTTTTAACTAATACGTTTATTTTTTCGTTGAAATCCAATGATTTTTCTATCTTTTATATAAAGCCTAATTATTAAGGAAATCATGAGATGGACTTTGTTTTCAAGATGTAAAGTATAAGACATTATTAATAAGTTTAAAAAATAAATGTATTTGTTTTTTATGAAACATAAATAAAAAAATTAGAAATTAACAAATACAGCTATATACGTTTGTTTCATGAGATTTGGAATTCAATTCTTTTTGCATTATGTCTTTTGATGTTATCAAACTTTGGATATTTATAAATATATTCATTATAAAATTATCTTCTAGTATGAGAAAGATAATTTTAGAAAATTAATTAAAATCAATACCTATCTTATTTATTTTTATTTGTTATTTAAAGTAGAGATAAATGAGAAAAAGATATATATTTTAGCTAGGAAAACCTATATTTGATTTCCTTTATTATATATATAGATATAGATATGGTTTGTACCGGAACCAAACACAAACATAACAAAGCCCCCCCCCCCCCCCCCCCCCCCCCCCACACACACACACATTCTCTCTCAAAGGGCCTACTTTTAGGGTGACACCATATTAATTTCACGATGTTCAAGCAAAGAACGCTTAAGATATTGATGTATGTCATGTTTTTTTTGTGTATTTCGGGTCTATCCGCCTGCTATATAGATGACATAGAAATGGGTTAGATAAGCTAATTGAGGTAATTGGGCTGTTGTAAGCTGTAACTCTTAGCAGGCCTTTTTGTTTTGCCTGAGCTAATTGAGGTAATTGAGCTGTTAGGCCTTTTTGTTACTTGTAAGTCTTATTAGGCCTTTTTGTTTGCCTTTGAATTTTTTTTTTTGGTTTTGAGCCAAAATGGTGATTTTGACCTGAGTTATTAATGGGGGAATATTTGGATTTTAAAAAATGCTTATAAAATGTGTTACAAATTGTTATTTGTAGTTTGAAAGGATGCAAATTGAATTTTATAGGTTACATGTCCAATAAAACTATTTTTGTAGTGTGGTGCCAATGGGTGGTGTACCACAATGTACATTTTGGTGAAGGACTTCTATTTGTTAGGCATGAGTTGTTCTTTGGTTATCTCATGACAAAATTGAAGTTTTTAAATACCCGAAGTTTGACTCTTAGGTTTAGAAGGTACATTATCATACATGTTAATACGATGTTTTCTTTTTTCTTTTTATAATTTTGATTGTCATGAGTTTCTCCTCGCATAACGTGCGGACTAGGGGTGTTCATGAGGCGATCCGATCCGAGGGAGGTATGCTCGTGCTCGAATTGAATTACAACCGATCAGATCGAATTTGCAAAACCGAGCACAGAAGTGATGCTCGTGCTCGGATTGAATTTGAATCGAGCGGATCGTTTTCGCTCGGTTTTTCTCAGCACCGGAATTAAAACATGTGTAGCAACACAAGAAAACTGAAATCAGACTATTACAAGACTGCTTTAAACAAAAACAAATCATAACTTAATTAAAACATGTCCAAAACCTTACCAACAAAAGCAATACATAACTAAAATCATGATTCTAAAAATGTGCTTAACAATATCAAGAATCACAAAATAAAGTGTGAAATACAAATTGTACATCAAGTGTTCAATCTCGGTATCAAAATTGAAGTACAATCGAGATGAGCAGCAACTTGAGAAAAGATTGTTTGAGGTAGGAGATTGTACCGTGAGAAAAGATTGGATCCTCAACAATCGAACATGAGCAGCAGCGAGGTATGTGGCATGAGGTAGGAGATTGTACCTCTACTGATTTGAAGTAGTCGGCGAGGTAGGAGATTGTGCTGTATCCGTATGAGTTGGACTTAAGCAGCAGCGAGGCATTTGGCAGGAGGTATATAGCAGGAGATTAGGTGCTGGCTTGAATTTTTAGGAATTAGGGTTAGCTTTTGGTATTGGGTTAGGCTAGTATGTTTCTTGGGCTACTTATCTATATAACTATATGTGTGTGTATATATATTAATTATTTAATAAAAATAATTCGAGCGAAGCAGAGTGATCGAAGAGAGAGCGGACCTCTCATGCTTGGCTCATTTACAGACTGGCCGTGAATCGAACGAGCATTTTTCGGGCATTTTTCGAGCGATCGTCGAGCAGTTTGGACAGCCCTAGTGCGGACAATATAAACACTTGTAATGATAAATAACTATTACTTAAAAAATATATTTCCAATGATGTCTTTTTGGGGTGAGTAAGGCTGTTCATTTTTACCCGAAATCCGATCCGAATTCAGAGCCACCCGAACCCAAATTAGCGAATACCCGAAAAACCAAAAACACGGCCAACCCGAACTTTAAATGGTTCGGTTACCGGGTCACTTTTTCGTGGTCAAAAACCCGCAAACCTGACTTGAAAAACCCGAAACACGAAACTCGAAAAAAACCTGGAACATTTATTGTTTTTTTCTTATAGACGTGTTTAGATTTGGAGTTTTTAATAGATGGAACTAGGGATGAGCTCGGTACCAATCGGTACCGAAAACCCCAAAAGTGGGTACCGATAACGATTATACCCAGTATGGTATGGTTCGGTATCGATATTTGAGGGCAAAAACCAGTACCATACCGGACCGGTACCGAAAATGTACCAAATTCGGTAAATTCGGTACTGTTACCCGGTACTATTTACTCATCCTAGATGGAACACTAAGTTTTGGGACTTTTAAATATTATAATAGTGTATTGTTAACGAATATTTTAACTTTGATAAATAACAATTGTAACGCCTCGTATTTCCGCACTCCACTACTTTTAAGAAATACGTGTCGTGTCACTAAATTATTTATTTGTCCATTTTTATTATCATTGTTATTATTATTTATTTATTTATTCTTTTTATAAATAATAATGATAATAAACAAAATAAATTCGACAGTTTTATGAAACTCGTATTTAAAAACGGATCTCGTAAATGCGACTGGGCCACTCAAAAACCTGGTAACAAGCTAACGGGCTTTGAGCCCAACACCTAAACCTAAATAAAACCTAATATATTTGCAACACACACACTGGCCGCATACACACACACCCTCACAGCTCTCTCTCTCTCTCTCTATCTCTCACTCACATCTTAGGTCACCGGAGACGAAGTTCGACAGTCTCCGGCGCCGTCCGGGTTTCCGGCAAGCACACAACCTCCCACCTCGCCCCTGTAACACACCCACATGCCCTCCCTCACTCTCAATCCCTCTGTCGCTCTCTGCTTCCGACCGTTTTCTGGTTTCTCCGACCACCACAACACCTCTCCAACCGTCTCTCTCTCCTCGACACAATCACCGGAAGATCTGCGGTCATCTCCTCAGTCGCCGGTTTCGTTCAGGTTCCGTTTTGGGCTTTTTTATGATGATGGTGATGTCGGTGGTGGCCGACGGTAACCGGAGCCACGACGCCAGAGACCGACGGCGGCTGCAGTGATGATGGTTATTTGATCTTGGGTCAGTTTTGTTTCGGGTTTGTTTTGGTTAATTCTTGGGTTCGGGTTCAACAGTAGTCAACGAGGACACCGAGTCGACTCAGCAGGTGCACGGCTCGGTCTCGACTCGTTCTCGGTTCAGCAGATTCGTCACGGTCCAGGTACGAATTTTGTCACTATCGGCTCAGTTTTGGTCGGGTGTGCATCGGTTCAGTTTTTTGGGCTCGAGGGTTCGGTCAAAGCAGTCAATCAGGTTCGGGTTCGCGTCGGTCAGATTGTAACATGGGTCATGGATGATGTCCGGGTTCGGTTCAGTCGAACGTGGTCAAAGTCAGCCATCTGTTCAGATCCGGTCAACTGTCGGGTCAACAGGTTTAGCACAAGACCTGGTAAAATTCAAACGACTCGAATCTTCGTCACATTGTTGATATATATATTATATAGTTAACGCGAACCGTCGTGGCGTAGTTTGTACATTGAGTGGTAATCGACAACTTTATGAATATATATATATATATATATTATATATATATATATGTATGTTATCGAAATTGAATAATTGATGAGTTTTGACAGATTTATCGACAGCTAACATTGCCGGGATCGTCCAAAAACAGAGGAAACTCTGCCCGTTTTTCGTAAAATCCATAAGAGCAAAACATGTTAAATATAAAACGAAACGTATCGAATTCCTGTAATTTATGGGAATAATTATAAATGTAAATTTATCTTATAACACTTCGACAACCCCTAGTATATTTATATCTTCGTTTGCCCATGTGAGGTAAACTCGGTGCTCTGTCTTTCAATCGTCGACTCTCCACAGGATTCCAAAGGGAGCTTCGCAAAAGTGAGCATACTCGACCTCTTTTTACACTTTAATGCATTTTGGGGTGCAATATGTATAAATTACAAAATTTATTTTAAACAAAATTAAATGTGTTCACAATACCAAATGTGCCATCAGTTACGCTTATGTGAGTTATATGTGTTAGTTTAAACTTGTCTATACATGCTACTTGTTATGCTTGAGTTTGTTTATGCTTATTAGTTTTGACTTGTATTCTCATGATATCGTTATGCTTAGAATACTATGCATGCTAGTTAACGAATTCGATTATATGCTATTGTTATGCGAAAGTGGTCTACATATTCGTGCGATTCGACTTGAATATATACTTGTCACAATCAAAACAAACTTTTATACTTATAATTAATTTCAAACTTGTATGCTCGCCAATACTTTTGTATTGATCTGTGCTTTTAATACATGTTGCAGGAATTTTGATGACACCTGGAATCTAGTAGGACTGCCTAGAAACGCATTTAAACTTTAAATACTTATTATATTGTATTTGTTTCAAACATGTATTTCGTTTCAATATCTTGTATTAAATCGTTATCAATGAAATGAAGTTATATTTGTTACGTGTCGGGATCTAAATTTTGTATTATTTGATTTAAACTATGTAAAAAAGTAATTAATAAACACTTGACACAATTAGCGTTATGAAGCCTCTTGCAATCTAGTTTTTGTCTCATCCCGATGTTTCCGCCATCGGTTGGGGTGTGACAGATTGGTATCAGAGCAATAACTATAGGGAATTAGGTAGAATTGCCATCTTCGACCTAGTCTATAGTTTAAATACCATACTCTTGACCATTCTTGATAATTATCTAAATTATTATTCTTTCTACCGTGCTTCTCTCTCCCATTTGATTTTAAAACTTACGATATGTCTTTCCTAAGACACAAAACACAATACACATTTTTGAGAATATTCTTGTTCCACAATCGAAATAACTCATCAATACAGGGGTGATTCCCACCATTGGTGACGAGTTTCAATCCGTTTTACATGTTATTTCACACGAAATTCACCATCAAGTCAGGAGTGATATCCATATCTTGATGGGAGTTTCATTTCATAATCTAGTGGATCCTTATTGACGATTCGAGATTATATCTTGATACGTTCAATAAACCACAATTTGGGGACGAAATTGTCAAGCCAGGATTGACATCCACACCTTGATGACTGGTTCCGCTCCTCAATTTTCAATCTCACCAAAGTTTCGTATTTTTCGATCAAATTAGGGACATGTACTAACTGGAAGGGTAAAGTACCGTTAATCGCTTGGCGACGAGAGTATTATACCTATTAGGCCAAATCATGTCTCCCTAATTCGAAAGGACTTACGAGTCACTTTGGAATAGTCGAAGTTTCTAAAACCGAAACACTCCAACATTTTAACAAGCCTCTCTTTTATGCTATATTACATTTTATGCTATATAATTCTTATTCCTTCATTTCAATGTCACACTATACTAAAATCAAATTTATGCACGACAAACTTCGCATTTATACTAAATCTATTACACAACGATTCTATAGGTGCATACTAAACATCATACTTGATTTGGGATTACTGGAACGTTATATGTGATAAACTCATTATAAAACCACACCTTAACATGTATAGCACTATGCGTAGTGCTATAGGAGTAGCGCACCGCCCTTGAGACTTGGGGTCATGTTAAGTAAACTATTTCATACTAAGTAAACTATTTTACACTATGTTTCGACAATATTGACTAGTCAACATTGCGTACACGATGGTTTGACTTGTTTATTCACATGTTTATGTGGTAAACTCGTCATTAACTTTGATCAAGCCACACCTTAACATGTATAGCGCTTGTGTAGCGCTATAGGAGTGACGCCCGCCCATATTCTTGAGGTCATGTTAAGTAAATTATTTTACACCCTTTTCATTTTAACGATGATGGGTAGTCTACATTGCGGTACACGATGGTTTGACATGTTTATTCACATGCCAGTAATCCGTTAATCTTGGTTAACTAAAATATATCATTTGTGCATATACGCACTGTAACGCTCCGCGTTTCTATACTTTCTATATTTGGAAACCTTGTATCGTACTTCTATTTTTTAGTAAGCGTTGTATCTTGTATTCGTCTTTTGTTGTAAATGTTGTAAACCGAGACTTGGATTGTAATGAGAAACTCGTATTTTACCCATATTATGTTAATCAGTCCTGTTACACTTATACTTGTTCATACTTTAAACATGTAAACATATTCGTGGTACTCTCAATCGTAAACGTAACTTGCAAACATGGTATGTATGCGTAATCGAGACTTAAACGTGAAACTTGTAATCGTTAAACTAAATTTGTTACGAAAATATAATTACCTATTCATTTATTAAGTTAATTAATTAAATTAATTAATTAATTAATTAATTAAATTAGTTAATAAAATTAATTAATTTCTTTTTACAAAAAAAATTAAAATGCTAATTTATATATATATATATATATATATATATATATATATATATATATAACATTTTGAATTTAAATGTTAATATATATCTTCTTTAATAAAATCCAAGGTTTAAAGTGTAATTATTGGATTCTTGAACTTCAGGGGCCTTTCCTGCCAATTGTGAAACTGAATTATTGAGTTTTGATTAAAAATAAAAAGAAAATAATAATAATCAAACAAAACCGGATCCGCGGGACTCGAACCCGGGACCTCCGGTTCAACGTGCAGCGCCTTAACCACTCCGCCACTCACCATCAATCTGAAGTAACCCGGGAACAAAAGCCTTATATGCTTTGTTCCCGGTCGAGCTGAAAGGCAACAAGCGCGGACAGCAACCATTTGGGCGGGTTTTTGGTTAATTTTTTGAACTTTTTACCATTAATTACCCACTTAAACCCCACCTAACTAACCCTAATCCTTCCCCTATAAAACCCACCTCTAATCCAAGCATTTTTACACTTTAATCTCTCTCAAATCACTCTCAAATCACCTCAAGATCCTTGCAACATCAGATTTTCGAGCAGATTGTATACATCTTACTAAAGTGAGTGTAACTCACTCATTTCTTAATGAAATCACTCCATTCTTTTTCCTACTTGCTTGGATAAACTTTGGGTTGAATTCCTAGGTTTCTCCATGGAGAATCCAGACCTGGAAATGCCCCAAAATGTCCACAAACTTTCTGTTTTGTCTAAACTTTTATCAAACTTGTGTTTTAACTTCAACAAACTTGTGTTCTTGTGCTTACAATCAAGCTTATGATTAGTAAAGCCTAACCAAGCTTGTTAACATGAACTAAGGGCTGTTTTAACACCCTAAACTTTCTGTTTTTGAAGAGCATTGAGCTCACAAGTGATGCAAGTTCTTAAACTTGTTCATGTGTGTCCACCAAGGAAGCTTGGGCTATCCTAACTTGAGACCACACATCACTTGATGATTTTTCATCAAGATCCCAAGATAGTTTGCTAGACTTAAAGTGTCACAACCCCACAAAGCTGTTGACGATTGTCCTCGTGTGCTCGTCGGGTTGTTGAATACTTGGCTACTTGGTATCTAGATGACACCTTATCATTCTTGTCTTTACATTCTTGTATAGTATATAGTTCTTGTACCCTCCTTGTTACCAATGGTAACTTGTGTAGTGGTGAACATTATCCGAGGTTCAAAGTGGATGGTTTAACCTCCCACCTCATACTTGACATACATGACACTAGAGGTTACAAAGTGGATGGTTCATCCTCCCACCTCCTACATGATTATAATGATATATATATATAACTATATTATAATTCTAAAACCGAAACCTTGATAATGAACTTATAATCACCTATCAAGTTATTAAGTTTAACACTAAAGTATGTAATTCCTTGTCACGATTCTAATAGGCCCCGAACCTATGAAATCACACCCAAACTCGTAAGAGTTACTATAGTGTCAAGAACCAGTGTTACATCTTAGTGAATACTTTCATATCATAATACTTTATCAAACATATTTTTTTATCATGCTCGAATACTCCTAATCTCCCGTTGAAACTCTATACTCATACGCCTCGTTTCCTCTTGTAGGATAATTCGGCGTCATCCTCGAACCAACGTCTTCACGGATTGTCAAGTGTAGAAAAGACTTAGCAAAACCGTGAGTACACTCGACCCACTTTGTTTATAACACTTTTCGGGTGTAACATGTTTCCATATACAAAATCACGAACACTTAAACTTTATGAAACACACAAACAATCCCATATACATGAAAACTTGAATCTTATACTTGATGCTTGTCTTGGATATTCGTATTGCTATGCTTTAGTCATTAACTATTTTTAGCCTTCGTTTGACATGCTTAGCGCTATAGGAATTCACGCATCCACCTCCATCGTGTTATTCGTGAGGTCATGTTAAAACATCGTGATTGCGTTAAGGGTTTGATTATTAGTATTGCATGCCTTGATATTGCTCTTGTATAGATTTGGTTGCCATGAGGATTGTTTAAACTTATTCGTATACGTATGCTATGCCTAAACTTGTGTACTCGCCTTTGCTTTCGCATTGACATTATTTTAAAACATGTTACAGGTTGAAGGAGATGATGCTATGAAAACAATATAGCAAGGACTAGATACAAAACAAATTAGACGTTAGGTTTAATGTCGATGTATCAATTTTGTTATGACTTTGCAAATGTTGTATTGTTCTTTGTTTTGTTACATTGATGTATTTGACAATTCTTATGAAATGAAATATGGTTTAATTAATTACTGTCACTTAATAATGTTGTGAGCAATGAGCAATCTCGTTTTCGTCTCATCCCGATGTTTTCGCCATCGGTTGGGGTGTTACACGCACACTTACACTTATACACTATACTCATTCATACTTAATTACAATCATACTTATAGGATTATATACCTATACGTTATCATTCTCACTCGTAATACGCTAATAAACCCTGTTCGTGACACAGAACGTAACATGGCATTGATTAGCGAAACAGACGTAATATGGTATGAACATGGTGGATATGCCGCTGGTACTTTCTATATATAAGTGTTAGTGCCATATTACCAAGGTTTCGTAAAACGTGCCATGAGAAATTCGGTTGTTTCACTTCTATGTTTAATACAAACTTTAATCACTCATCATTCGTTTCTTGATTATACCCATACATACTTCGAAGTGCCATCTTTCTAAGTCTTCCTCTTGTATAAATTTCGGGACGAAATTTTCTAAAGTAAGGGAGACTGTAACGCCTCGTATTTCCGCACTCCACTACTTTTAAGAAATACGTGCCGTACCACTAAATTATTTATTTGTCCATTTTATTATCATTGTTATTATTATTTATTTATTTATTCTTTTTATAAATAATAATAATAATAAACAAAATAAATTCGACAGTTTTATGAAACTTGTATTTAAAAACGGATCTCGTAAATGCGACTGGGCCACTCAAAAACCTGGTAACAAGCTAACGGGCTTTGAGCCCAACACCTAAACCTATCTAAACCCTAACCTAAATAAAACCTAATATATTTGCACACACACACACACACTGGCCGCATACACACACACCCTCACAGCTCTCTCTCTCTCTCTCTCTCTCTATCTCTCACTCACATCTCAGGTCACCGGAGACGAAGTTCGGCAGTCTCCGGCACCGTCCGGGTTTCCGGCAAGCACACAACCTCCCACCTCACCCCTGTAACACACCCAGATGCCCTCCTTCACTCTCAATCCCTCTGTCGCTCTCTGCTTCCGGCCGTTTTCTGGTTTCTCCAACCACCACAACACCCTTCCAACCGTCTCTCTCTCCTCGACACAATCACCGGAAGATCTCCGGTCATCTCCTCAGTCGCCGGTTTCGTTCAGGTTCCGTTTTGGGCTTTTTGATGATGATGGTGATGTCGGTGGTGGCCAACGGTAACCGGAGCCACGACGCCAGAGACCGATGGCGGCTGTAGTGATGATGGTTGTTTTGATCTTGGGTCAGTTTTGTTTCGGGTTTGTTTTGGTTATTCTTGGGTTCAGGTTCAACAGTAGACACCGAGTCGACTCAGCAGGTGCACGGCTCGGGCTCGACTTGTTCTCGGTTCAGCAGATTCGTCACGGTCCAGGTACGAATTTTGTCACTATCGGCTCAGTTTTGGTCGGGTGTGCATCGGTTTAGTTTTTTGGGCTCGAGGGTTCGGTCAAAGCAGTCAATCAGGTTCGGGTTCGCGTCGGTCAGATTGTAACATGGGTCATGGATGATGTCCGGGTTCGGTTCAGTCGAACGTGGTCAAAGTCAGCCATCTGTTCAGATCCGGTCAACTGTCGGGTCAACAGGTTTAGCACAAGACCTGGTAAAATTCAAACGACTCGAATCTTCGTCACATTGTTGATATATATATTATATAGTTAACGCGAACCGTCGTGGCGTAGTTTGTACATTGAGTGGTAATCGACAACTTTATGAATATATATATATATATATATATATATATGTATGTTATCGAAATTGAATAATTGATGAGTTTTGACAGATTTATCGACAGCTAACATTGTCGAGATCGTCCAAAAACAGAGGAAACTCTGCCCGTTTTTCGTAAAATCCATAAGAGCAAAACATGTTAAATATAAAACGAAACGTATCGAATTCCTGTAATTATGGGAATAATTATAAATGTAAATTTATCTTATAACACTTCGACAACCCCTAGTATATTTATATCTTCGTTTGCCCATGTGAGGTAACCTCGGTGCTCTGTCTTTCAATCGTCGACTCTCCACAGGATTCCAAAGGGAGCTTCGCAAAAGTGAGCATACTCGACCCATTTTTACACTTTAATGCATTTTGGGGTGCAATATGTATAAATTACAAAATTTATTTTAAACAAAATTAAATGTGTTCACAATACCAAATGTGCCATCAGTTACGCTTATGTGAGTTATATGTGTTAGTTTAAACTTGTCTATACATGCTACTTGTTATGCTTGAGTTTGTTTATGCTTATTAGTTTTGACTTGTATTCTCATGATATCGTTATGCTTAGAATACTATGCATGCTAGTTAAGGAATTCGATTATATGCTATTGTTATGCGAAAGTGGTCTACATATTCGTGCGATTCGACTTGAATATATACTTGTCACAATCAAAACAAAATTTTATACTTATAATTAATTTCAAACTTGTATGCTCGTCAATACTTTTGTATTAATCTATGCTTTTACATGTTGCAGAAATTTTGATGACACCTCGAATCTAGTAGGACTGCCTAGAAATGCATTTAAACTTTAAATACTTATTGTATTGTATTTGTTTCAAACATGTATTTCGTTTCAATATCGTTTCAATATCTTGTATTAAATCGTTATCAATGAAATGAAGTTATATCTGTTACGTGTCGGGATCTAAATTTTGTATTATTTGATTTAAACTATGTAAAAAAGTAATTAATAAACACTTGACACAATTAGCATTATGAAGCCTCTTGCAATCTAGTTTTCGTCTCATCCCGATGTTTCCGCCATCGATTGGGGTGTGACAACAATATGGATTTTGATGATATTTTGTAAACAAAAAAAACATTTATTTTCAATTTACATCTAAACCCGAAAACCGAATAACCCGACCCGAACTATCCCGAACCCGAATAACCCAAGCCCGAACTATCCCGAACCCGAATAACCCAAACCCAACTAACCTGAACTTTAAAATGGATCAGTTATCAGGTCAATTTTCCTAGAGAAAAAACCCAAACAACCCAAACCGAAAAACTCAAAACCCAAAGAAAAATCCGATGAACACCGCTGATGATTTGGGAATAAAGGAACGAAGAAATGAAATATAAAACAATGTTGTGTATACTTATTCTTACTTTGAGAAAACCGTAAAAAAGAGGTTTTACGAAACCTAAGACCATGTATAATGGTCATGTGAAGTATCATTTCACAACCAACCACACGTAAAATATCATCCCTTTGCATGTGAAAGGGTCAAAACTCATGGTCTTCGTGGTTTCTATCGGGAGAGAGAGAGGTTGGTTCTGATGAGAGAGAAAATGGTTGTGTATGAAAAGTAAGTATTGGTTGATTTAATTTGATTCATACATTTCACACAAATACACCATTTTACAAGTAATTTCATGTAACATCCGTCAAAAACGGATTTACCAAACCCGCTCCGTTTATCAACCGAACAGTCAGTTAAAATTTTCGTTGCGAATTAAATGCCCAAAATAATTTTAAACGATCCGTAATCAATTATTATACGGGGATATATATTTAGTTTTTGAAAAACTGATAAAAATAACAAAATAAAAATGTTTTAATCATGCCGGGTTTCGAACTCGGGTCTGTACCGGTTCAAACCAAACACTTATCCCTCAGCCAAACAACCGCTCCGCCGCTTTGATTTTATGGTAATAACAAGAATCAATTAATTCAAATATTCAAGTTCGGAAGTCAAAATTCAGTAAATTGCGCCCAAAATAGCAGTCGTCGGAAATCCCGACGACTTCGCCGTTTAATTACGTTTTCGCCCAAATTTAACCGATGACTTAACTATTACGACGGTTATAACCGACATATGAACCCGCGACATCAGCTGTAACCGCCGGAGAACGGCTGACTTCGAATTGAGACCGAATTCAGACCCCATTCATCTCAATACTACCCTATAAATACACCCTCAACTCGCCAGAAACCTTTCACTCTCAAATCGCACCTTTTCTCGGCGAAAAATCACCCGCCGGAAATACTTGATACATCGCCGGAAAACCGTATTATTAGTCTCCGAGCTTTACTGAAACCCCTAAACTTTTACCGAAGTCACCCACAACCTTTGTAACCTTTCGGAAGACTCTCTGCTGCAAAAGACTCGTCGCCGAAGAACTTGCTGCCACCGGAGTTCTGCCGGAAAACAGAGGAGAAACAGCCGGTACTTCTCACGCCTAATTCCTTCCCTTTTTACTTTTATCTCGACTGTAATTGATCATAAAACGCTAAAGGATCTTGAATCAACATTCGAACCAGTCAGTCGCCACTTCCGGTTAAAAACCAGTGAAGAAGACGACGTTTCAGTAATGGTTAAGTATAATTAAAATCAGGATAATTACCGGGTTAGACACACAGTCCAGCGGTGGACTGTGTGCACTTTTAACGCTAAGGTCACGAGTTCGAGTATTGTCCCTCACACGCCGCCTTGATAAAAATTCTTTTTTCAGCAAACTGAACCGGGTTGATTTAAGAATATGTTAAATATATTGATAACTGAATTTATAACCAAGTGAGACACACAGTCCAGCGGTGGATTGTGTGTCCGCTAACCCACAGGTCCCGGGTTCGAGACCTGTGGAGCGCACCGGTTTTGTGATTTAAATCGTTTTAAAAATAAAGGATTTCTGTTAAATTCTAATTAATGTATATATGTAATTAAAATCGGATATATGACGGGTTAGACACGTAGCTCAGTTGGTAGAGCTGCGTGCACGCGTACGGGAGGTCTCGGGTTCGAGCCTCACCCGGCGCACAACAATATGCCTACGAACCGGTCAACGTTAGTCAAAGTCAACGGTCAAAAAGTCAACTGTAGCATAAATAAAATATTTTATTTATTTATTTTTATTTAATTATTTTAATTAAAAATCAATTAAAAATACTTAAAAATAACATTTTTAAGGTTAGAAAATAGCCACAAACTCACAAAAATACACCCAACAATCCTACTAAAAAATTAATAAAACCCGTTTACTTACTAAACCGTATTGCGATTTATCTAGGTTAATTTCACTCGTGGTTAACACCATTTCGCGTACATTCAACCTCATCAACCGAACGCACCCAATGTGAGTGAATTCTTACAAACTCCCCCTTTTTATTCACGTTTTGGGGTGTATCATGTGTCGTTTAAACTAATTCTCTTATGCAAATTTGTGCTATACCATTATATGAACTAAACTAGAATGTAACTATTATTGTTTGTGATATATTACATATTGTCAAAGTTGTATGCAAATTATTTAGGCCCATCAGTTCCTCGTGAGAGACGAGAACAACGCGTGCCTTAAAACTCATTCATTAGGCCCATCAGTTCCTCGTGGGAGACGAGAACAACGCGTGCCTCAAAACTCATACATTAGGCCCATCAGTTCGTAAGAACAACGCGTGCCTCAAAACTCATTCATTAGGCCCATCAGTTCCTCGTGGGAGACGAGTCGAACAACGCGTGCCTCAAAACAATTATTTGGTGTTTGTGTGTTCAATATTCAATATTATGTGTTGTGTGAATAAATTTACATCTACATTTACTCATATGTGGTATGCACCTTATTTATAATCAATTGGATAAACTTGTTCAAATGTTTTCCATAGGATTCACTCGCCAACATTATGTTGATCCAAAAACCTTTTTACACATGATACAGGTGAACAGGTTGAAGCAAGGAAAACATAGGATATGCCTTAGAAGAGAACCAAGAAGCTTAGATTGATAGTTAGAACATGTTGTAATCATTATTGTAAATTTCCATTAAATTGTATTAATGAATATTAAACGTTTAATAAATGTCATGAGCTTTGATGATAACCCAATCATGCCCCGATCACCTTTTCCGCTGCGGGTCGGGGTGTGACAGATTGGTATCAGAGCCATGGCTATAGGGATATAGGATAGGTTATTAGACCCTTAGAGCCTATACTATAGTCTGCCTAAATTTTAATTGATTAGGTGGTTACATACAAACTTGTGATATTTATTTGTTTCATATTACAGTCAAACATACATGCTTATATACATATTCGTTATACATATATCAATGTTCATATATTCAATTCATTTTCATACTCTCATTATTCAAGGATTTTGTTGCAATTTTCAAATCCCATCAAAGTAAGTTCTGCGACGGGCATGTAGTAACCGGAAGGGTACAAGTACCGGTAGTCGGGACGTCCTGTCTAGGTTGACATTCGTATAAATCCAAAATAACGGACCAGTTTGCCTACCTGGGGACTAACGATGAGAGTACGACGGACCTATTAGGCCAAAGCATGCCACACCAAACGTCGTTCGAACTAACCTCACTTTGAGATGTCACCGTGTCCATGCCTGGGCACATTCCGAATATCATACGTTACATATTTCTCGATTTTCTCCGGGTTTTAGTGTACGTAACCAGGCTAACACATGCGAACCATATGAAAAACCCGGTAATCATGGGGGCCCACATGATTACGAAGGTGAAATATGGCGGCATGCAAGGCCCAAATACGAGCAAAGCCCAAGACATCCTATGGATGTAGTAGATTTATTTTTCTATATTTATTTTATGAACGTCCATTCCCAAACACGACCCACGATCCCAAAGGCATCCAACTCATACTCTTGACATGTATTCCTTGTAGATGTCTTCTAACCTCGCCCGTAGGAAGATGAGAGCAGGAAAAGCCCGTGAACGCATGGCTGCCCAAATCGCTCAGCAAATGGCGACCGTAATACCAAACATCGTAGTTCAAGTTCAACAAGCCCTTACCACAAATTCCGTTAACCCAACCCAACAAGAAGATCAAAACACTATCAATCCTTCAGTCACTAAATGCACCTACAAACATTTCAAATCCTGCGATCCTCCAAAATACGAAGGTACTGAAGGTGTCACCGCTCTCCTCCATTGGTTCGAAGAAATGGAGAACACTTTTCTAAATTGCGATTGCCCCGATGATCGCAAAGTGCGTTATGCTACCGGTCGTTTACTTGGAACGGCACTCACATGGTGGAATACAGAGAAGACCAAACGAGGTGTTGAAGAAACTATGACCTTGACTTGGGAAGAGTTGAAGGGAATCATGACAAGACGATTTTGCCCAAGAAGTGAAATCAAGAAATTGGAGGATGAGTTTCATGCTTTAAAACAAAAGGAAGGCGACCACACCACATACAACAAGAGATTCCTTGAGTTAAATCAAATGGTCCCCAATTTGTTTACTCCCCTCTACCGTTTGATCGAGCACTACATTCGTGGTCTTCCATCAAAGATTCAAGACTCTGTAATAAGTACCTCGCCTGCAACTTTGGAAGCAGCAATGGAACTAGCAACCGCGCTCACCGAGAACCGAATCCGGAACAAAGATTTCAAAGAGGAGAAGAAGAAGGATAAAGCATCAACCGAAACCTCAAACTCCACACGAACCGAATCCTTTACACCACCTACTTCTAAGAGAAAACGTGATGGGCAAATCTTCGCCGTCACCCAACGCAACCAACCAGCTTCACAAGTTGTACCTCCTCAAACCATCCCAATCACTCAAGTAGCACCCAACTCAACTTACCCAAACAAGAAACCTTACATTGGACCTCACCCTCAATGCAACACCTGTTTCTATCACCATCCATCTACCTTACCCTGTCGACTATGTGCGAATTGTGGACGCTACGGTCATTTGAGCAACGTTTGCCGCACCTCTCAAAACCAAACCTCAACCCCTACTCAACCCATGATCCAAACATATCAACAACCTCAATACCCCATGTACCCATATGTTCGAGCTTGTTTCAATTGTGGCGACCCTACCCATTTTAGAAACACATGCCCTCGTTTGGTTAACATCATAAACGCCCAAGCTCAAGCAAACCCAGTTAACCAAGCAAACCAAGCAAACCCAGCTCCACCGCCAGCAAGAGGAAGAGCTTATAACATCAACGCCAATCCTGTTGAAGATGTTAACGGACCAAACCAACCACTTAACTAGCCTTCTCTCATCAAGAATCCAGATTCAACTCCAATCACTTAGTTTTTATGTTTTTCTTTATGTTATCTCAATTTTCACGTATCTCAATTGGAATTTTATCCAAGAATTTTAATGCAAATTACTAGTTCAGTTTGTTTTATACTCATTGATTTAATATTCATATCATCATACTTCACGACATATCTCAGTTTCATCATTTAAAGAAGTTGAGTTGTGCCTCACTTCTACATAGACTAACCTCTCCATCATATCAAACGAGAGAGGTTTTGTCAAACACGGATACTATCAGAATTAAGACTCAAGCGCTGGTTGTTGTGTTGTTTATGTTGTAGAGTCGCATAGAACTAATCATAACTTGCGGATAAAGTCAACGAGAATTTGACAAGAATATGGTGGATACGCCGCTGGTACTTCCTATATATAAGTATTCTTGTCAAATGATCGGAGACATTATCAGGCGGTTATGAGAGGTTCCATGCATAGGTTGTTTGTGTGATTAAGTTATTCATTTTCAGTACATGCAATAAGCTCGGCTCCGTTTGATTGAGCCTTGAGCACATAGACAATTTCATTTTTCAGTACATTCAATACGATCGGCTCCGTTTGATTGAGCCTTGATCGCACAGATATATATCATTTCAGTATTTTTATGTTTGTCGTATTGGTTGTAGAGTTATAGGACTAATCATAATTCACTGATAAAACCAATGAAAATTTGACAAGAATATGGTGGATACGCCGCTGGTACTTCCTATATATAAGTATTCTTGCCAAAAGGATCAGAGGCGTTATCAGGCGGTTATGAGAAGTTCCATGTAGGATTTAGTATTGCTTTGGTTGAAATTTGTGTTACATACATATATCATCTCACTATTTAAAGAAAAATTGGAATGTGATCCATTTCTACATAGACTAACCTTTCCATCATAACAAACGAGAGAGGAACTGTCACCATTCAAACATATATACTATCAGAATGTGGATTCAATTATTAGTTGTTGTGTTTTTGTGTAGATTGTAGTATTAGAAGTTTTGCCTTAGGATATAACCATACTTTTCCAAACATATCTACACTCTTATACACGATATCATTTTAGCGAATCAATCCTGCTTAACAATACTTATACAGTAGGCAACAAAAAGCGATTCCTGTATTAGGATACTTAACCTTTACAAGGAACGTTACCGCCTCAAACAAAAACCTAAACCCTTATTTTCTTCTAAACATGTAACTGGCAAACTCAACACCATCATTCTTTTAGTCAATTATATCCCTATTTAAATTTCGGGACGAAATTTCTAAAAAGCAGGGGATACTGTAACATCCGTAAAAAAACGGATTTACCAAACCCACTCCGTTTATCAACCGAACAGTCAGTTAAAATTTTCGTTGCGAATTAAATGCCCAAAATAATTTTAAACGATCCGTAATCAATTATTATACGGGGATATATATTTAGTTTTTGAAAAATGATAAAAATAACAAAATAAAAATGTTTTAATTATGCCGGGTTTCGAACTCGGGTCTGTACCGGTTCAAACCAAACACTTATCCCTCAGCCAAACAACCGCTACGCCGCTTTGATTTTATGGTAATAACAAGAATCAATTAATTCAAATATTCAAGTTCGGAAGTCAAAATTCAGTAAATTGCGCCCAAAATAGCAGTCGTCGGAAATCCCGACGACTTCGCCGTTTAATTACGTTTTCGCCCAAATTTAACCGATGACTTAACTATTACGACGGTTATAACCGACATATGAACCCACGACATCAGCTGTAACCGTCGGAGAACGGCTGACTTCGAATTGAGACCGAATTCAGACCCCATTCATCTCAATACTACCCTATAAATACACCCTCAACTCGCCAGAAACCTTTCACACTCAAATCGCACCTTTTCTCGGCGAAAAATCACCCGCCGGAAATACTTGATACATCGCCGGAAAACCGTATTATTAGTCTCCGAGCTTTACTGAAACCCCTAAACTTTTACCGAAGTCACCCACAACCTTTGTAACCTTTCGGAAGACTCTCTGCTGCAAAAGACTCGTCGCCGGAAGAACTTGCTGCCACCGGAGTTCTGCCGGAAAACAGAGGAGAAACAGCCGGTACTTCTCACGCCTAATTCCTTCCCTTTTTACTTTTATCTCGACTGTAATTGATCATAAAACGCTAAAGGATCTTGAATCAACATTCGAACCAGTCAGTCGCCACTTCCGGTTAAAAACCAGTGAAGAAGACGACGTTTCAGTAATGGTTAAGTATAATTAAAATCAGGATAATTACCGGGTTAGACACACAGTCCAGCGGTGGACTGTGTGCACTTTTAACGCTAAGGTCACGAGTTCGAGTATTGTCCCTCACACGCCGCTTTGATAAAAATTCTTTTTTCAGCAAACTGAACCGGGTTGATTTAAGAATATGTTAAATATATTGATAACTGAATTTATAACCAAGTGAGACACACAGTCCAGCGGTGGATTGTGTGTCCGCTAACCCACAGGTCCCGGGTTCGAGACCTGTGGAGCGCACCGGTTTTGTGATTTAAATCGTTTTTAAAAATAAAGGATTTCTGTTAAATTCTAATTAATGTATATATGTAATTAAAATCGGATATATGACGGGTTAGACACGTAGCTCAGTTGGTAGAGCTGCGTGCACGCGTACGGGAGGTCTCGGGTTCGAGCCTCACCCGGCGCACAACAATATGCCTACGAACCGGTCAACGTTAGTCAAAGTCAACGGTCAAAAAGTCAACTGTAGCATAAATAAAATATTTTATTTATTTATTTTTATTTAATTATTTTAATTAAAAATCAATTAAAAATACTTAAAAATAACATTTTTAAGGTTAGAAAATAGCCACAAACTCACAAAAATACACCCAACAATCCTACTAAAATAGATTAATAAAACCCGTTTACTTACTAAACCGTATTGCGATTTATCTAGGTTAATTTCACTCGTGGTTAACACCATTTCGCGTACATTCAACCTCATCAACCGAACGCACCCAATGTGAGTGAATTCTTACAAACTCCCCCTTTTTATTCACGTTTTGGGGTGTATCATGTGTCGTTTAAACTAATTCTCTTATGCAAATTTGTGCTATACCATTATATGAACTAAACTAGAATGTAACTATTATTGTTTGTGATATATTACATATTGTCAAAGTTGTATGTAAATTATTTAGGCCCATCAGTTCCTCGTGAGAGACGAGAACAACGCGTGCCTTAAAACTCATTCATTAGGCCCATCAGTTCCTCGTGGGAGACGAGAACAACGCGTGCCTCAAAACTCATACATTAGGCCCATCAGTTCGTAAGAACAACGCGTGCCTCAAAACTCATTCATTAGGCCCATCAGTTCCTCGTGGGAGACGAGTCGAACAACGCGTGCCTCAAAACAATTATTTGGTGTTTGTGTGTTCAATATTCAATATTATGTGTTGTGTGAATAAATTTACATCTACATTTACTCATATGTGGTATGCACCTTATTTATAATCAATTGGATAAACTTGTTCAAATGTTTTCCATAGGATTCACTCGCCAACATTATGTTGATCCAAAAACCTTTTTACACATGATACAGGTGAACAGGTTGAAGCAAGGAAAACATAGGATATGCCTTAGAAGAGAACCAAGAAGCTTAGATTGATAGTTAGAACATGTTGTAATCATTATTGTAAATTTCCATTAAATTGTATTAATGAATATGAAACGTTTAATAAATGTCATGAGCTTTGATGATAACCCAATCATGCCCCGATCACCTTTTCCGCTGCGGGTCGGGGTGTGACATTTCACTCATGCCATGATGAATTTCCTCTTCACATGGTGAACCATTGGTCGTGGTCTTAGGCTATGGGGTATGTTGGGGAGGGGGATTGGAGCATGGTCCGACACGTGGAATTGGAGAGGCACCGCCGGTCATGCATGCCATGCGGTGGGTATGGTGGGGCGTGGCTAGTCCGCGTGGCTAGGCCACATGTTAATTTTTTTTTTCATTTTTTTATAAATAAACACAATATTAAAAAAGCCTAAAACTATTATTAAAAATTCCTAAAAATTACAAAATTCTAAAAAAAAGGAATCAAATCTAAAAAAAACATACTTAAACATAAAAAAAACCTAAAGCGTTAGGTAGATCTCGAAGAGGGCGAGCTGGTCGAACGCCTTCCTCTCCTTGCACCGGTACTCGATGTTGGCCACCGCCACCCGGTCGTTGTGGCTTATGTCCCCGTCCGGGACGCTTTTGTAGTAGGCTTTGAACCGATCGAGTTTCGGCCGTAGTTCGCGCCAGTTGTGTTGGCACGCATTTAGGTTGTGCCGGTCGTTCCCGACGTTATGCCGATAGCTCGCAAAAGCCGCCGACCAGTAACGGGTTTCGCCGGGTTGGCGAGCCTTCATAGCGTCCACGACGCTCGTTTCAAGTGCAAGCTCTTCTTCGTTTGTCCACGAGGCCATGATCAGCGGAGGGGCAGGCGGTGTGGGGTGTCGGTTTGAAGGGGCAGGCGGTGGATAGCGAAGGTAACAGGCGGTGGGTGTTAGCCGTTTGGGTTAGCGAAAGGTGAGGCGGTGGGGTTTTATAACCGGTTGAGTTAGCCGTTTGGCCAAGCCAAACGGTTTATTTTTCAAATTCAAATAGGTGTCAGCCACCTAGCCAAACCGCCAATCAGCCTCCGCCATGTCATCTTGGTAGCCCCGCCCAACGGCCGGTCGGAAAGCCCCGCCCAACGGGACACGCTAAAACCCAAGCCCACCCGGAGTGATGCCTTAGGCGTTTCCCCCCAACCCACACCCCAATCCCAGCCCATAGCCCATATCCTTAGTAAGCAAGCGTTGAGAAAACATAACGGCAACTTTGACTTTGTTACAACTCTCGTGCCAATTTTTAGAAAATCTTTTATTTCTAAAAATCGCATTTTGCATTTGCTATTAATTTTATTTAGTTTAAATAAGTGCAACTTTTACCCATGATTTTAACAAATTATGTATACTAGGTAGTAAAATGTAAAAAAAAAGTTCAATAAACTATCTTTGAGTTATTATATACTTCGAGAATAATAAATTTCATAAAAAAATATTTATTTTTTCATATTTCATAAAAGTATATAATAAATTATTGTAAACATATTTCATAATATTACATAAAAAATTTAAAATTATTGTAAGCATATTTCATAATATTACATAAAAAATTTAAAATATAATAAACTGTTGAAACAAGGATTTTTTTTAGTTAATAAAATGTAAGAGTAAAATTGAGTAGGGCCCACAAAAAAATTCTTAGGACATGTGTGCCGAATATGAAACTCTCAAAAACAAAGACAAACAACCTAATGTTTTTACGAAGGATCTTACATTAGTTGTCTCATACATTCATAACTTTTCAAAAAAAAACATCCAATGTGATGCTCATACATTTATATAAAAAATGCATTAGTTCATACTATAAAACACAAATGTATGAAACAAACATTCATTTATTTTCATTTTCTTTTAAATTTATAAACTATACTCGTAACCGATGGTCCCAAAGAATAGTGATGGTCAAAAGAAGTAATAACAAGTCTGAATCCAAGACGGTGGACATGTCACATGTGCAATTGTACATTGACATGGGAAAAAAAGTGTGTGGACATTTTACATTTGTCATTTGTAATTCTTTGACTGATATTTTTTAATAGTTGACTATAAAGAAATAAATTTGGCATTTTATTATTTTTAATTGAATTATATGCCTTCGGTATAATAATAAAAAGAATAAAACATCATCCTGAATTCCTGAGCATAATATTTTTTAAGGACCTTGCTATTCACATACCCCACCAATCCATTTTGTCTATTCACACACTCCTCAGTATCGAGCTATGGCTAAAGCGCGGCATTTTGGTCCGGTCAACCAGACAAAGACTGACGGGTGTCTGACGGGTCTGTTGATCTGACCAAAACGCGGCCAAAGCTCGGCGTTTTGGTCCGGTCAACAGACCCGTCAGTATTTGTTTGGTTGACCGGACCAAAACGCCGCGCTTTGGCCACAGCTCGACACTGGGGGTGTGTGAATAGACAAAGTGGGTGTGTGAATATACATGTCCATTTTTTAATAGTTGACCATAAAGAAATAAATTTGGCATTTTTATTATTTTTAATTGAATTTTATATTTTTAAGGCGAAACTTCTATATAAAGAAATATAGAAATCGGACCAGCAAGTAACTGGAACCCGAATTACAAGACAATGTCACGGATGTTAAACTCTAATTATCTAAACCAATCGACATTACAAAATTTAGATCTACTTGTAATCCGAATAAACAAATTTTCCTTTATAACGCCCGCGAAGTTCGCTTGGATGTCGTTGAAGACCTTTGCATTTCTCGCTTCCCAAATAAACAAAAAGCCTTTATCCACCAAGACTATATCTTTCCATACACCCCCAATCCTGTTGTTAAAAGGAATAATTTTTATTATAATGAAATAGTTTAGTTTTTTACCCAGAGTGTTTCCTCGTTAGTTTTTACCTTCCACCACCATTTAGCAATGAGAGAAAGATTTAAACTACGAATATCTCCAATCCCCAAGCCCCCATGGCGTTTTGGACCCCCCCCCCATCTTATACACTTTATTTTGCCAGTACCATTATTAACCCCCAAACATAATTCCTGTCTATTTTTTTTAAAGAGACTTTATAACGCCAATAGGAGCCTTAAACAAGAATAAAAGAAGTTAGGTAGCGCCCCAGCACCGCCTTAGCCTAAGTGGCTCTCCCAGCTAGCGATAAGGATTTTGCTTTCCAACCGGATAATTTGCCTTAAACTTGTCGATGGCTACGAAAACTTTATCCGTTTCATATTTGCACCAACCATAGATATTCATGAAGCTTTTCGTGGTAACAAATTAAATGATTAGAAGACATTTGCTAATTACTAGACTAACACTCTAATCAAAACAAGACAACATACAATTATCCATGGTAGAATCAAATCAGAGAAATTACTAAACTTGTTGAAGGCAAAAATATATAACCAAGGTATTTATAGAGGGTTGAATAGATTATAATTTAGCCAAACTTGTTCAGACAGTCGGACAAGCAGGGAAAGTTAGGCTGAACCATGAGCCGGATTTAAGCGTTGGCTAACTCGGATTATTCGGTCTTCGAGCCACAATATTCCTATCTTCTCTAACCAGGACATGCACCTTCCCTTCACATGGATCAAACAAAGAATACCCATAAATTTGTTAAGGCTGGAAATATATTGTTCTTATTATCATGAAATTAGATAATACACCAAAATATATACAAGTGTCTTGTAATTACAGAAGTAACAACTACAAGGAGAAGAGAGGAGGGTTATGAAAGTACAAACACAAGTGCATACTATTCATAAGTCAAATCCACAAACAATGTTACCAGACATGTCACATGGGTGTTTATCCTTGGGAATTATGATGCCCAAAGAACATTGGAAAATGATATAACTTATGTAATCATGAACAATTCTAATTGCAAAAGTTTTTCTTGACTTTTTATCCAAAATCCCATGGGCACTGGGCCAAGAGACAAGAACCTGCCCCCCTACCCTTTTTTTTAGGTATTAGGTTACCACACTCTCCAAACCGGAGAGCCCCATTTTGTCTCACTTCAGCCATACTATGTTGTCTTAACCGGGCCACGTTGACTTCATAGTTAGGCTTTACCGGCCGTTCACTCGGTAAACCATACTGCTGGCTACCAATTGACAGTCGTTGTGCCGCCACAAGAGCAGAACTCTTAGGCGTAACACACGGTGGGACGAAAACCCGGGTTGGCTCGGGAATCGAACTGACAGCCTTGCACAAGGAATCCTTCATTGCCTATATCCACCTCAAAATGACATAAGTGGGATTTAACTCGGGTCTCCATTAAAAAACTCAAGTCTCTTACCAGTAGGCCACAAGTGGCGGGGACACCTGCACCCCTACCTTGAAGCGTTTATTCAATTGTACTATTGTTAAAATTCTTAGTATAAGTTAAATGATTGTAATTGTAATTATTATGTTCTTTTATACATTAGGAAAATAACATACATTTTCTATACCTATTAAATTTTTCAAAGATTTATTATTACGATTTCTTGTCTCAGACGTAAGTTGTTTTTTTTTCACGCCTGGTAATCCCTTTACACCTTAAGTGCGCCTTTGACTACGTACTATTACTAGCAACACTACTAAAATTACTCAAAATACAAATAATCAACTGGTCTTCTTTACACACAAATTCTCATGGAATATCAAATAACAACTGAAAGCTAAATTACCTCAGTTCCAAATTAGAGCCATGAGGAAAAGAAAACCAATTATAAAAAATGGCAGTGCTGCAGAAAACCGTGTTTCATGACGGTTAACTCTCTGTTGAGGGACCCAATGGGCATGAGGATGGGCCCCATAGGGATAGACCGGGTTGGACCCATACGATGAGGCCCGTTTCCAGACATCTGCGGGTCCGAAAACGTGTTCATCTGAAAATTGAAAAACGGAACCAAACCGCCAAATGAAAGACTAAAGTTCCCAAAACTAGTATTCACTGCAGGCCCAAAACCACCCATTGGTCCAAATGGGCCAAACCCATGTTGACCAAATGCATTTGGATCTGGTGGAGGAGCGGTTTCTGGTCTTTGGCCCGTGGGCCGATGTGGGATTTCGTCACCAGGAACGGGTCTTGATCTTCGAGTGGTTGAGTCCTTGCCTCTACCGTATAACGGGACTAACTTTTCCTCTTCGATTTGGGCTTTACAAACTGGGCATTCTTGAGATTGTGAATGTAGGTGAAGCCATTTGTAAAGACAGGGCCAGTAAAAAAGATGCCCGCATAATGTCACGATCGGGTCTTGGGCCAAGTCAAAGCATATGTTGCACTCGAAATCGCCAGCGTCGCCATTGTTGGGATTGTTGGTGGATGGGCCTTGGGTTGGCCCGCTCGGCACTTCGCTAAACCTAGCAGACATCTCGCTCGGAACAAATGCTCAATAGCCCTAAATTCACCTGAAAGATTAACAAAGAATCAAACCAAATACACCCCGAACCTGAAATCGTGTTGACACCAACACAACCTGTTTCACCTAAATTTTATATAACATTATTTTTTGCACATTTATGCTCTAAAAATTACAATTTACAACAAAAAATATAAAATATATATAACATAATTACATTTAAACTAGAGTAAATTGCCAAAATCGTCCTTGAGGTTTAAATCTTATGGACGATTTTGACAAAAAAATTAGATGTTTGGATGAAATGGCAAAAATCCCAAAAGTGAAGGGCAATACGGTACAAAAAAGTTGTTTTAGATGAAACTGGCAAACATGCCCAAACCTCAGGGACGATTTTGGCAATTTACTCTTTAAACTATATAATCTAATAGTTCTTTCTTTTTTATCTTTTAAATTTTGGCATAAAATAGTCGACCCGTTTAAGTTTGAGGTAAAACATAAAACTTTTAAAAAACATTAAAACCAAACGGGTCAACACGACAATTCACCAGTCAACTCAAACACCCTCAACTAAACGTGTCCATGTGTTCGACCCGACCTGACCTGTTTAGACTAAACTCAAACCTACGAATTGTATCAGAAATTGACACCTCTAGTTCAAGTATGAATTGGTTAGATCATAGATGCAACAATAGCTAGCTTGAATTCACCACTGAAACATGAAATCTCAAACCTAATAAAGTATGAAGATCAAAGACAACTAAATCAAAGTGAAATAAATCAATTTCTAGCTTCAATTGTGTCATTTAAATCTTATACTATTAACACAATCAGTCTGATGAATCACCAAATCATATAAACAGCTAGCAAATAAACAACATTGAAATTTGAAATAAACAACTAAAACATCATAAATCAAGACAGAGCTTAGAGAAATTACTCACCGTATGTATCGTCGGAATAATACTATACAGAAACTGACTTCCGGCAGTTATATATATATATACTTATACTTCTTGATTAACGTAGAATCATACGAAGATTCCAAGTTATCAACACAACGAGGAATCAAACATTTGTTAAATAATTCGTTGACTTTTGACATGTGGGTAATCGTTGAAACTTTGACGGGTTCCCACTCATGAAATTCTTGGAAGAATCGTTTTCTGCAAAAGAAAATTAAGCGTGGGCCCATCAAGTCTGTCTGTTTGGGCTTCGGAGATTGGTTTCAGTTTTCTTAGGCTTAGCCCAACTGGCTTAGTTAAGGGCCTAGCTTAAATGGCTTAAAAGTTTTATGTGGCTGGCCCAGTTGGTTTCGGGTTCGTTTTCTGGAACTATGTTATAATCTGATAAAAACAATTAGAATTACCACCCGTCACACTGCGGCGGGGGAATTCGTTAGTAATATATCAAATTAGATGAAAGACAAATATTTCTTACATGACTGCGAGCCTGTGTGTAAAATATAGAAAAGAATAACTAAGTCGATTTTGACCCGCGCGTTGTGATAGACCTATCAAACGGGGAAATATAGACGCGTTGCGACGGATCTGTCAAAAGGGAAAAGTAGATGAAAAAAACGTTGAACCCCACACGCACGTTGCGACAACTCGTAAAATTTAGAACGAAACGTTAAATGGAAACTTGCGAAAGAGAAAAGTACAAGGGACCAAAGTTGAAACTAAAAAAGTATTGGAGATAAATTGCAAAAGATGAAAAGCTTTGGGTTAAAAGTAAAAAAAAAATCAAAGGGGTTAAATCGCCTAAGATGGAAACTTTTGAATTAGAAATGAAAAATCAAATGAATCGAAGGAGTTAAATTGGCAAAAATTGAAACTTTAGACTTAAATTGGCAAAAATTGAAACTTTAGAGTTAGAAAGGAAAAATCCAACTTGTTTTGAAAAGCTCCTTAAGCCAAGGGTACAACAACCATAAACACAAATATATTGCTTATTTATATATTTTAATTTAATTTTAATGGTGTAGATTTTGATTAGAATTAAACTGTGGGTGACAAAAATTATCAGTGGGCAATAGTTAAGATATGCTGTTGAAAAATGGTAAGAATGTCTTAAAACTACTATGTTACTAGTGTGTATTAATTACCAAAATAGTATGGTTTGTTTAAATATAACTGTTTTATTCCAGGAAGACCCTTCGACAATGAAATCTGTAAGGTAGTGTCGTGTATTGGATACCAGGAAGACCACAACCCCATGTCACACCCCTAATTTCTATGTGTAACCCGGTGGACTCGGTTGAAGAATATCGTGACGTAAGTTGATATTATTATTACCACACTACAATATAACACAGCGGAAGTCTGGATAATTACTATTACAAACGTTCGAATCAATAAATACAACGCTTGTAACTAGATCCACAGGTGGATCGAAATGTAATTACAAAAGGAAATTTAACAGACTAAGGGCTTCTAAGCAAAGGGTTGCAATTCCTCTTAAGCTTCGCCGAGCACTTCCAGCCTAATTTCGTATACTTGTCACCTTACTAGTGAACCAAAGAAAGACTTAGAACTCAGGGGAATCTTCCAGATAAGCAGGAGCTTTCCAAGTGAGCAAGAGAGGTGAATGAAATGAATGAGCAAGGAATGCCAAGGTTGAGCTTGGTATTTATAGCCAAGGAAAAAGATTGGGAGCAAGACAAGTGTCTAGGACAGTTGTGAGGGGTCTCCAGGTGGTTTTAGACGTGTCACAACCAGCCAAGAGGGTGGCATTCGCGAGTTAAGTGGCAGGGCAGGAAGCTGCCATGCAAGCTGTTACTGGCAGTCCCTTACGGACCGTAAGGGTCATGCCTTGCGGTCCGTAAGGACCTCTGGCGCCCACAGATTTTGAATGGTTACGGACCGTAACTATTGAGGCTTGTGGTCCGTAACCGCCTTACTGAAACCATAATTTTGGCTACCTTACGATTCGTAACCAACAATGGTTATGGTCCGTAAGGACCTCTCAGAAGGTAAACTTTTGGTATTTTTTTCCACTTTTGATCCTCCGACTTTCCCGATGCTCGTTCAGAGGTTATTAAAATAACATGACGGCGTCCTTAGTCCTTTTCGGCTACACATGGCAATCAAGAATTTTCGGGACACGTGTCGGAATTTTATTGGACGAAATTTTCGAGCTGTTACATCTTCATCCCCTTAATAAAAATCTCGACTTCGAGATTTATTCAAATAGATAAGGGTACTTTTGTCGCATATTGGACTCGACCTCCCAAGTATATTCGGGACCTCGACAGGCATCCCATTTGACTTTCACAATAGGTACGTGCTTCCTACGAAGCTTCTTAACTTGCCGATCCTCGATCGCAATTGGTTTCTCAATGAAACGCAAGTTTTCATCAATCTGAATATCTTCATGTGGAATTGTTAGCGATTCGTCCACGAGACATTTCTTTAAATTGCTGACGTGGAAGACATCATGGATTCCACTGAGCTTCTCAGGTAGTTTAAGTCTATAATCTACGGGTCCGACACATTCGATTATTTCGAATGGTCCAATGTACCTCGGGCTTAACTTGCCCTTTTTCCCAAAACGCATTACACCTTTCCAAGGTGACACCTTTAACATAACCTTGTCCTCAACTTGGAACTGTAAAGGTTTACGCCTTTTGTCGGCATAGCTCTTTTGTCTATCTCGAGCTGCCTTAAGTCGATCACGGATTTGTACAATCTTTTCCGTGGACTTAAGAACGATTTCGGGTCCAAATAGTTGGGCTTTTCCAACTTCGGCCCAACACACAGGCGTCCTACGTTTTCTTCCATATAGGGATTCAAAAGGAGCGGCCTTAATACTTGTGTGGTAACTGTTGTTATAAGAGAACTCGATTAGAGGTAAGTGATCATTCCAACTTCCGCCTAAATCGATCACACAAGCTCGAAGCATATCCTCCAAGGTTTGAATGGTACGCTCACTTTGTCCGTTCGTCTGAGGATGGTAAGCCGTACTGAAGTTTAATCTCGTGCCTAGAGATTGTTGGAAGCTTTTCCAAAAGTGAGATGTATATCTTGTATCTCTATCAGATACAATGGATACCGGTACACTGTGCAAGGACACAATCTCATCAACATAAAGCTTAGCCAGCTTGTCAGAGTCGTATGTTTCCTTAACTGGCAAGAAGTGAGCGGATTTGGTTAATCTATCTATGATAACCCAAATCGTGTCATTGCCACGCTTGGTCTTGGGCAACTTAGTGATGAAGTCCATTGTTATCATTTTCCATTTCCACACTGGGATCTCAAGTTGTTGTAAAAGTCCTGACGGTTTCTGGTGTTCTGCCTTAATTTGAGAACACGTCAAGCACTTTGCTACATGATTGGCTATATCTTTCTTCATACCCATCCACCAATAACTGGGTTTAAGATCTTGATACATCTTGTCACTTCCTGGGTGAACCGAATATTTAGAATTATGTGCTTCTTGGAGGATTACATCTCTAAGTCCTCCAAAGATCGGAACCCAGATTCGATTGTTAAGCCTTCACATTCCGTCCTTTCCAGGTGCTAACTGATCGATAGTTGCACCTAATCCTTCCTTGGCAATGTTGTCCTCAGACATGGCCTGCCTTTGTGCATTTAGCAGCTTTTATTCAAGCTGTTCTTCAGTTCAATGCTCTTGGCATTGATCCTTAAAGGTTTGATTCTTTCCTTGCGACTAAGCGCATCAGCGACTACATTCGCCTTTCCTGGATGATATCGAATCTCGCAATCAAAGTCGTTGAGTGTTTCCATCCAACGGCGTTGCCTCATGTTCAAATCCTTTTTATTGAACAAGTGTTGCAGACTTTTATGGTCAGTGTAGATGATACACTTTATTCCATATAAATAGTGCCTCCAAAGTTTAAGTGCGAATATTACCGCACCCAATTCTAAATCATGGGTGGTGTAGTATCTCTCGTGCACTTTTAGTTGTCGTGATGCATAAGCAATCACTTTACCTTTCTGCATAAGCACGCATCCCATGCCTATGTGCGATGCATCACAATAAACTACGAAATCCTCCACACCTTCTGGCAGGGTTAACACCCGGGCATTGCTCAACTTATGCTTTAGCGTCTCAAAGGATTCTTGTTGTTTTGGACCCCAGTTGAAATTAGCATCCTTACGAGTTAGGATTGTCAAAGGAGCGGCTATTCGTGAGAAGTTCTCAATGAACCTTCGATAATAACCAGCCCGTCCTAAGAAACTACGTATCTCGGAAGGCGTCTTTGGGGCTTCCCAATTCATTATTGCTTCTATCTTTGCTGGATCTACTTGGATACCATATTCAGTTACTATGTGACCAAGGAACTGAACCTCACGGAGCCAGAATTTGCATTTAGAAAATTTTGCGTATAGCCTTTCTTGACGCAAAATTTCAAGAATGCACCTCAAATGTTTCTCGTGATCAGATTGATTACGAGAGTAGATAAGTATGTCGTCTATGAAGACAATGACAAACTTATCTAAGTATGGTTTGCAGAGTCTATTCATGAGATCCATGAATGTTGCTGGTGCATTAGTGAGCCCAAAAGGCATCACTAGGAATTCGTAATGTCCATATCTTGTTCTGAAAACAGTTTTTGGAACATCTTCGTCTCTAACTTTTAGTTGATGATATCGTGATCTCAAATCAAATTTCGATAAGAAACTCGCACCTTGCAACTGATCGAACAAATCATCGATCCTGGGTAAAGGATAACGATTCTTGATTGTTATCTTATTGAGTTGGTAATCAATGCACATCCGCATTGATCCGTCCTTCTTTTTAACGAAAAGGATAGGAGCTCCCCAAGGCGAAGAGCTAGGTTGGATAAAACCTTTCTCTAAAAGTTCGTCCAGTTGGGTTCTCAATTCTTTCATCTCGGTTGGCGCTAAACGGTATGGAGCTTTAGCTATGGGAGCTGCTCCAGGTATGATATCAATTCGAAACTCTACCTGCCTATCAGGAGTTGGTCCAGGTAATTCTTCTGGGAACACGTCTGGGTATTCAGAGATGATAGGTATATCTTCAATCTTCTATTTAGGTCCATCAACGGTGACTTGTGCCATATAGATGACACATCCTTTCGTCATACATCTAGATGCTTTAAGCAAAACTACTTTATCCGGCAATCCAAAGTATTTGTCTCCATGAACGGTGAGGATTTTACCAGATGGGGATTTGAGTTCAATGAGTTTCTTATCACAGGAAATGCATGCTTGGTTATGCGATAACCAATCCATGCCTAAGACTACATCGAATCCCGCTAGTTTCATGGGTAAAAGAGAGACAGGGATAGAATGATTCTTGATGGTTATGAAGCATCCTTCAAGAATGGAAGAAGCGGTTTCTATAGTTCCATCAGCGAGCTCTACTTCATAGGTTATGTCTAGAGTTCTTACGGGCAAGTTTAATAGTTCACTAAATTTATGATTTACAAACGATTTATCAGCGCCCGAATCGAAAAGAACTCTAGCAAAAGCGTCGTTGATAAGGAACATACCCGTTATGACATTGTTATCCTTCACAGCTTCCTTAGCATTCATTTGAAAAGCTCTAGCAGTGGCTTTCTTTGCCTCTGAGGTTTTGGGTTTACCCTCGGTATTTGTCTTTGGGCAACTTGTTTTGATGTGGACCTTCTCACCACATCCAAAGCAAGTAGCATCTTTTATGTTTCGGCACTCATGTGACCGATGCCCAGTCTTCTTGCAGATATTGCATTGTGTCGGTTTCTGATCTAAGCGACACTGTCCGTAGTGTTTCTTTCCACACGTCTTGCACGTGGGTTTGTCGCTCGACTTTTGATTATCCTTACTAAACCCATGTTTTCCTTTCTTGTTAAATTTCTGGGAGTTTCCATCCTCCCGTTTTCGCTTCCCATCATTGTCAATTTTAACTGACATTTGCCTCACATAATCTTGTGTGAGGGAGAGGGATAGCTCAACTGCAGACTTGTAGGTGTCTGGCTGCACCGCCTTAACCATACTCCTGATTTCAGGAGCTAGCCCATTGATGAAACGTGCAATACGTTTGGGCTCCGGGGTGACCAAATAAGGCACTAGACTTGAAAGAGAGTTGTAGTCGGTGACAAACTTCCGACAATCCATGTCCTTCATGGTCAGATTTAGAAAATCTGACTCGATTTTCTCCACCTCATGAGGTGGGCAGTAGGTATCCTTCACAAGATCTACAAACTTGGACCAACTCAAGTTGTAGAGATGAACCTTGCCCGAAGATTGGACTAAGGCTTTCCACCAGATAAGGGCATCGCCCTTGAACGATTAAGATACATACTTAACCACATTTTTATCAGCGCAACCGCTGATATCCACCACCGTTTCCATCTCATCCAACTATCTCAAACATTCCACTGCCCCTTTCTCCCCATTAAAATCTCGGGGTCTACAAGATACAAAGTATTTGTTGGAGCATCCATCGCCATCAACATTCGGTTTCTTAGGTTGCTCGTCACTCTTTACTATACTCCTTACATTTGAGGAGTGTACCTCACTTTTCTTCGACTTCGAGGGGCCTGGCTGAGATTTGGGTTTGGAAACAGGCTTGGAGCAAGAAGCACTCGACTCTGATTGTCGTTCGGATCTATCCTTTAAAGCTTTGCCAATTTCCGCGGCAATAAGTTCTCTCAAGTCATTCTTACTAATAAGAATGTTCTCATTGGAATCATTATCATTGCGTTTGCTGTTTACTTCATTAGAATCAGCCATTGCTGTAGCTTACTTCAATGTATCGAGATGGATTCAGTTAGTTGCTATGGTGTACCCTTATTCACGACATGGTTCTATGACCATATATGATTTAAATATTAAATGTAGTATATTTATGCATAACCTAGGTCTTGAAAGACCATCATAGGCATTTATAGATTGGACATAGTCCAGAATTTATCAGTTAGTGCATCAAGTGACACTACTGTATTTTGCACATTGGCTTTACACTACTATTGAGTGTTTGAATGATTTAGCCAGGATCTAGCTTGACCATTTAAGTGATAGGGTGTGAACATTGTCATTACCCAATTGATTAGTGTGACAATGATTGTCACGGGAAATTAAGGGTAACTCCTCACTGAGAGTAAATATAGAGAAATGATAAACTTGGAAGTTGAACATTGTTCACCTTTTCTAGACAAAAGGTTACTTCCGAAATTTTTATTTGCCAATTCCTAGTTGATCATAGTCATTGGCTAATAGATCTTGGGATAATATAGCAGATCAATAAAATTTGATTGAATCATGATGATTGATTGGATGAAGTAAATAATAATAAGGAAATTTTACTAAAAGGAACATTACAAATTGCCTAATATATAGGACTTAAGATAACAAAAACAATTCACGCAGGAACTTAACAGAAATAACAATGTCCATGCAGGGACTTTTGGAATTTAAATTACATATATGAAAATACAAAGTTAGTCATCCTTCCTTCCTTTTACGGCTTTGTAAAGCTTCTTGATAAATTTCGTTGTTTTCTTCTCTGATTCTTGACCTGTTGTCGCATTTCCCTTACTGGATCCAAGGCCTCATTAATGGCCTCGAGTGGTACTTGTGGTTAGGGTTGCGGCTGAGGTGGAGGTGGTTGCGGCTGAGGCGCAACTGGATACGGATATCCATAAGGTGGATACCCGATAGAGGTATAGGGAGGTGGGTAGGAAACGTAAGAGGAATGATAAAGGTTATTATGAATAATTGCATCATAATATGGATCTTGCTCTAAACCATGGTGAATGTAATTATACAAGCCAGGAGGGTCAACAGTGTGAAACCCTGATGGTCCTGTATATGCAGGTATTGGATTGGCAAAATCCAGCGGTGGTAGAGGTGGTTGAGGCAAAGGCTCAACAGCTGGTTGTGGCGGGGGTTCCGCCACTGGCGAGGTGTTTGAGGGCCCACCCATTTGTGCGTCCTCGGGGATAACTGGGTATGAGGGCGGTAAAGGTGGTAGCGAACCCGACCTTTTACCAGCACGTACTGACATACGTGTTCCACGCCTCCGGTGTGATTGTGATGATGATTCGGGTGGTGGCTGGGGTTGATCCACCTGTTGCATATCAACATCCTCTTGTGAGGATGGGGTGATGGGTTTGGATGCTGGGGAGTGCTATGGTATGAGGGTGTGTTGACGAACACATGCTGTGCCCATATTTGGTCAAATTCATCGGGACCTCTAAATGGAGATCCCGCCACGGAGTTCGAGCCGCTGGACAGCTCAATAGGATGACCATTCGATCCGGTTTGCGGGAATTCCTCCGGGTCGGAATCTTCCTCCATATGTGTGGGTGAGTCAACTGGAGGGGTTTCTGGTGCGAGTTGGTTGACTGGGTTATCGAAATAGGAGTTGAAGTATTCTTGTTGGGAATGGGAGTGTGAATGGTGAGATTGATGGGAATGGTGAGAATGGTAGGAATGCTGAGAATGTGAATGAGGTGGGGAGTATTCATGTGATATCGAATGTCGGTAAGGTTCAAAGGGGGATGAAGAATCTCCGGATCCTTCATAAGGGTTGTATTCAGGTAAGTTGGCTGCTCCAGCTAAAGAGGGTCTGTATGGTGGTCTAAAGGATGGTCCAGTGAAAGATGGTCCAGTCATTGAGGGTCCACCCCTCATGGGTCCTTTTCCCTTTCCTCCACGTCTAAACTTAGGCGGTATTGTTCCTGTTTCAAAAACAAGTTAAACAAAATAAAATCTAGAATAATAAGATGGAAATGATTACACCTAGGTCAAAGTCTAGACTCGAAAGTCTAAGAGATATGTGTTAATATGTATTCTCGAGATTAAACACAAAAGTCTATTGTTTAATTCACTCGAGAGTTGGCTCTGATACCAACCTCTCACACCCCTAATTTCCACGTGTAACCCGGTGGGCCCGGTTGGGGAATATCGTGACGTAAGTTGATATCATCATTACCACACAATACAATATAACACAGCGGAAGTCTGGATAATTACTATTACAAACGTTCGAATGTTCAAAGTTCAAAATAATAAATACAACACTTGTAATTAATCTACAGGCGGATCAAAATGTAATTACAAAAGGAAATTTAACAGACTAAAGGCTTCTAAGCAAAGGGTTGCATTTCCTCTTAAGCTTCGCCGAGCACTTCCAGCCTAATTACGTATACTTGTCACCTGCACTTAGTCTTTTGAAAGTACGTCAGTTTTCACTGGTAAATACATTTAACCGACTCATTTTGAAAATATTTTGAAAACATTTAGTGTACGCAATGGTACTTAGTTTTAATAAATAAATTGGGATAAATAATTTTCATGTTATCAGTTTTACATGCTTATAATACATTTAGAGCCCGAAAACTATGCCGGGATCATGATTAATCGACACACCACTTTAACACCTTTAATAGGTGCACCCCTAATGGGTCATAATTTTAAATCTGACGGGTGTATGCCTACACCCCGTGCTTAGGTCGTGGCCATTTGCAATTAAATGAGCCGTGGATATCCAGGACACAGTCGTTTTAACCCCCAAATGTTTAATATTAAGCAATACGAATTAAAATGGATTATTTGAATTCCCGACTCATTGGTCTTTGATCCCATATCCAACCATGCGGTATTAGCATACCGTATCCCAAGCCCGTATAAGGGAAAATAAGTTAAAGTATTTACCTGATCTTCTAAATAATAAGAAAATAAGCAAAGCACAGCCGTAATCAAAATAACTAGCTTGGCGACAATCTACCGGAAGTCTCTAGTCTGGAATGGATGGTATTATTAACCAATTAGATAGCTAGCGGGTCTTTATTTAGTCATTGACTTAGACAGGCTAACTTTAAAGTAAGGATAACAGTACGAAATGCTAGATTAAGCGATGATCGAAAAAGAGTGTATTTTGGACCCGACAAGTTCTAGGACTTGTATAATATGGGTTATCATTCTATATTCTGGAATTTGAGAATATTTTGAATAGGTTAGACCCGTTTCGGTTAAATTGCGTAAACTAGTCGCGTAGGCTTAACCGTGCGCATATAAGCGAAACTGGGTAACCGGGTGAGTCCTATACAAGTTTCATATTCCATTTAGTTTAAAATATGTTATTATAAAAGTAGGTTATTGATATGACGGCCCGTTATAGTTTAAAAGTAAATTATGCCTTAAAAGGGCAATTTCGTCATTTAAAATATAATAAAACGAGTTTATACGGTTTATAGTTTAAGACCAAACTATGTCCTGAAAAGGGCATTTTGGTCATTTCACATAATTAACAACTTATTTGGGAATCTTAGTTTGGGACCTGTACCTACTGTTAATAAGTTGAAAATATGTTTTGAAATCAGTAAGTATCAAGCCTTAACATTCTAAGATGGTTTTAAACCATACTCTGCGCCGAAACGGCGATTAAGTCGCTAAATGACGATTTAAATAGTGTTTAAGTAAAATTGTTGTTGTGACTAAATTTTTATGACCAAAATATGTTAATATATATACTACATTAGTAAGTACAAAGTTTTAGTCCATTTGAATGTTTAAAACCCATTTTAAGTGCCGAAAGGGTAACATCGTCATTTAAGGACAAAATATGCAAACTGTAGTTTAAACTTAGTTTGCAACCTGAGAGAATATCCCAAATAATCCTATTAATGAATTATATCAGTAGGTATGAGTTTTGATGTGAAAATTATGTTTAAACCATTTTATACATCAAATGGGCATTTTAGGCATATTTAACGGATACTTGTGTAAAGGCTCGGATTACTACATGACCATGTCCTATAACTCCAGAGGGTTATACTATACTATAATATGGTCATAATGCAACTTAGAGACAGTAGTTAATGTTGCTAAATCGGGTCAGAACTGAAAGTCAAAGCAGAAGTCAAACTTTGCGACTTTCGGTTGCGAACCGACCTTAGACCTGGAATTGACGAGCCGAACATGTTCTTATGATTATTACCAAGTTATTAGGATGTCAAAACAGGTTTTATAACACCTACATTGCTAATTAGGAATTTATTTCAAAACTGACCCGTTTGACTTTTTATTAACATGACTTTGACCCGTCAATTGGCCAAGCAAACGTGGTAATCAGGAGGTGCCCTCTTGAGGGATTAACACCTACCTTATTATGATCACGTAACCATATTCGTTACGAACATTGGCTGGACCATAATGGTCTTAGCTCAAAGTCAAAGCGTTTTTACGTCAACGCTTTGACATTGGCTTGAAACTTAATAAAACTGAAAGAAGAGGGTTGGAACACTTACTAGTGAACCAAAGAAAGACTTAGAACTCAGGGAAATGCTCCAAGATAAGCAGGAGCTTTCCAAGTGAGCAAGAGAGGTGAATGAAAGGAATGAGCAAGGAATGCCAAGGTTGAGCTTGGTATTTATAGCCAAGGAAAAAGATTGGGAGCAAGACAAGTGTCTAGGACAGTTGTGAGGGGTCTCCAGGTGGTTTTGGACGTGTCACAACCAGCCAAGAGGGTGGCATTCGCGAGTTAAGTGGCAGGGCAGGAAGCTGCCATGCAAGCTATTACTGGCAGTCCCTTACGGACCGTAAGGGTCATGCCTTGCGGTCCGTAAGGACCTCTGGCGCCCACAGATTTTGAATGGTTACGGACCGTAACTATTGAGGCTTGTGGTCCGTAACCGCCTTACTGAAACCATAATTTTGGCTACCTTACGGTCCGTAACCAACAATGGTTACAGTCCGTAAGAACCTCTCAGAAGGTAAACTTTTGGTATTTTTTTCCACTTTTGATCCTCCGACTTTCCCGATGCTCGTTCAGAGGTTATTAAAATAACATGACGGCGTCCTTAGTCCTTTTCGGCTACACATGGCAACCAAGAATTTTCGGGACACGTGTCGGAATTTTATTGGACGAAATTTTCGAGGTGTTACAACCCCCCCCCCCCCCCCTTCTGACGGTGAGCCCAATCCAAAGGTATGTCTATAAAAGACTGCCCATTTTACCCCGAACCCAGTTTAACCCTTAAGTTTTGTGTATGACTCGCGCTAAGCTTTTCATGTGTATGAAGTAATAATCAAATCTTTTGAAATTATTAATTACCTTTGTGTATGTCATTTGCTTTGTATATTATGACACCTTATAAGTTATATACGTCAAGTTCTCACATTCCCCTGCCAATTTTAATGTATGGTGTGACAATAGAATCCTTGTAAAACGGTGTTATAGTGGTTGACGTCAGGCGTGTGAAAACTCAGTTACCTGTATGCACGAATCAGACTCAAAAAAACAAAGATCTCACCAGGGGCGGATCTACTTAATACCAAGGGGGAACGCCCGCTACCGCTTGGCACTCCGGCGGCAGTGTAAATTTAGTGTAAATTTTGGAAAAATTTGACGTTTTTCGATTTCGTTACCGTTTTTTTATAAAACGTTACCGTTTGGCGGATCTAGAAGATCCGCCACTGGATGTCACATTGTAACAAGAAGCTTTTTATGAAAATGTATCTTTAGTGGCAACTATTTGTATCAAATTTATGTTGCATGCCAGTTTTACAATTTTCTAAAACACTAGTTATCAATGAACCTTTTTATATACCCAAGAGAGTCAAGAGGGATAATGTTGTCACTGGATTTGGATCCACAAAAGTGGGTCCATCAATAAGCTACTTTAATATCTAGTCAACAAACATAGCATCGCTCAAAGATCGTACTCCATGCTTAAGGGTGTAAACGAGCCAAACTATCTGTGTGATCTGCTCGAGTCAGCTCACTAAAAGCTCAAACTGAGCCGAGCTTAAACAAGCTCTAGACTAAAAATAATAAGTTTGTTTAATAAACATGCCTGAGCTAAATCTTTATTTCGATACCACTGCCCTGGAACTGCAATAAGACTAAATGTTGTAGCTCAAGGCAGTTACAAAATATTTATAAATGTGGACATCAATGTCCACCTGAAGATTTTTGAGGGCTTGTTACCACAAGTAAACATGTCACAAAATCGATGACTCGGTATTGGTCATTGAGCTTTTCAAGCCCTAAGTGATATGCTAATGCACGCGCATAAACATACATATATAAATGGAAGGTAAAACCAATCAAGATTAGTGGCAAATCTTCTCCCTCTTTAAGAAATTAAGCAAGTAAAATAACTATCCACATCTCAAAAGATCCAAACAACTATTGGGTTAGGATAAAAAACAAACCCCCTATATCTAAAGCCATTAGCACTTTGTGCTATGACTATCCCCTAAATTATACACTAAACCTAAAAAACACTACACCCAAACACAATTTTACAATTTTACTCGGGTAAAAAAAAACCAACTACCTGTGATTTACAAGAACTTAACTCGGGTTGATATTAACAATGTCTTCAAAACCATGATTCCATATCACCCCAACCCGTACATAAACCCTCACGCTCCCCGCCACCTTCTTCGCTGAAAAGAGTTTGATCCGAGCAATCCAATGATGCCCCACACGCCAAGTTATACGCTTGGCATGCCGAATGGCACACTCTTAATCTATTGTCACCGTCTTTTTCACATTTTTGTATTGATATCTGTTCCATCCAAGATAACAGAACATAAATTTGACCACAAAAACCAAATCATAACCGAATTAACCAAACCAAACCTACATTAAAAACAAACCTTCATATTTCCTAATTTTTTCTAAAAACAATATGTTCTATTTTGGAAAAGTTTTGTTATAACTTTTCATAATTAGTAGTTTGTTCTCCTTATAAGCTAAAAAAGGATATATTACTAAAAAATAGCTTCGAACAACCCACATCCAAAGTCAAAACGGTTAACCACATTAACAGAACCACAATTTCCGATAACCAAATCAACCGAACAGTTCATAGTAAAAACCGATCAGTTACGGAAATCCAAAAACTAAAAATCAATAAAAAAAGGTTTGGTGATAACCCATAACCAGTGTTGTAAGTATCGCTACATGCTAGTCGGCTGGTGAGGCATCGAGTAGCTATTAATCGGACTGAGATTTTATATGTAATTTTCGGTTTTATATCTATATACACACATTTTTATATGTATTTTTTTAAGCAGACAATTTTAACACCTTCGACCCATATTTTCAAGTAGATAGAACTAATTGCCGGAACTTACAGGTTTTGGTCAACAATCTGGCCGAAATTTGGCCGGAATAGCAAGACTGCCACCAATTTTGGCCAATTAGGACTGGATTTGACCATTGTTGTCCGCCTACTGATTAATTGGCCGATTAGCGATTAATCAACGACTAACCGGAGGCTAGTCAGGATTTTTACAACCATGGCCATAACCCAGCCGACCCATAACCATAAGGTTTCAAAATATATTGGTTCCCTGAAATTGAATATGACTGATTTGCCCTTTTCTAAAAAGAAAAAGAAAAAGATAACTTACCCAACAAGCTAGTCTTTTGGCAGCTTTATCACAGTTTCGGCCTCTAAACATGTTGAGAATTTTTCTAGCACCAGACGGGTATAACCGGTGGTAATTCGGCATGACCACGACTTCCTCGAGCTGCTGCAATATGCTGGATTCACTCGGTGCACAATGCTGACCGGCAGCATCGTTTATTAACACGCCTTTACATATTGCCAGGCTGTCAAGAAGATCCGAAGTGTTTCGACAGGTGTAGCCCGCATAGTCAGAGCACCGGAATTCACACACACCGTTGTCACACACCCCACCGTGAAGACTGCACTGTTCATCACATACAGCTACAATGCATACATGAAATTCATATAAATAAATGTATAATGACCATTATGCCCTTAAAAACTAAAAAAGAACACCAAACTCACCTGTCGAGCAATCAATCCCAGTGAACCCGTTCGCGCATTCACAAATACCGTTTTTGAGGCATTTCCCATTTTCGCTACAATTGCTAGGGCATGATCCTGGAAAATATTATAATATAACAAACGAAGTAACGAACCGAAGACAAATCAGTCGACTAAGTGAAAACACAAATGGAAAAGGATGCTTACGTTTACTACAATCGTGACCATCAAAACCGATAAAACAGTGACATGTTCCACTAACACAGTCACCGTTAGAGTTACATGAGTTCGGGCACTGCCCGGATGTCAAAACAGGGTCTACACTACAGAGTTCATGATATGCCGGGCAGATCAGCTCACCTGATATATACAAAAAATAATTATAAAAAAAATGATTGGTATGTTAATCACAACTCAGACAAAGGGGCAAGAACTTTTGCTTTGAAAAATTACCGTTAAAGCCAGGAAACTGGATCGGCCCACCGGCTTCGGGGCATAATTTCCAAATACCGTCAACAGCAACCTCCAATGTATTGTTTACACATCTTCGTTGATAACAACCGTTTCCTTGAGTCATAGAACCCCGAACAAAGCCGTTTCTTACCAATGAAGAGGCCATACACCTTCAAAATACAAAATAAAAACATAAGAATACTAAATAAATAATATTATATTTTATGGATTTACAAAGAAACCCACACCTCGAGTCACTTCCCCGTACTTCACCCAACATTTTGTCGGGCTCGCGTGCACTGTTAGTGTCTATACAAGAACCATCAGAATAAGCTACAAAATAAGTGCAAAAATCAGCCAATGAAGACTGTCCACCTGCAATCAACAAATTAAGATATTCAAAAGATTGTTTTGGTTTATAGATGGCATTTTATTTTTGAGTAAAATGCCATTTTCGTCACTGGGGTTTGGCCAGTTTTGTGACTTTCGTCCAAAGGTTTGTTTTTTTGCATATGGATTCAAAAGGTTTGAAATCTTGTCATTTTCATCCGGCTCGTTAACTCCATCCAGTTTTCTCCTTTATGTCAAGCATATTTCAGTCGTTTTTGTTAACTTAAAGGGCAATTCGGTCCTTTTCAGGGGTATTCGGTCTTTTTACATAACGTGAAAAAGACCGAATTGCCCTTTAAGCTAGCAAAAAAGACAGAAATACCCCCGATTTAACGGAGAAAAATGGACAGAGTTAATGAGCCGGATGAAAATGGCAAGATTTCAAACCTTATGGATCCGATTGCGAAAAAACAAACCTTTGGACGAAAGTCACAAAACTGACCAAACCTCAGGGACGAAAATGGCATTTTACTCTTTATTTTTAGAACTTAATTATAGATACTTAGCAAACTCACCTTTGTTAGGTTGAGGGAAATAACGGGCCCACAAAGGAAGATCGCCGCTGTAACTTACAATCGGGCAATAGCCCTCTGCTTCACGGTTATATGTACATCCCGTTAACTGCATTGTGTTACAATGATAAGCCCCTTTCCAAAGGTTACAAGGACCGGTAACAAACTCGGTCCCTTGGTTACTTCCCCAATCAAGACGGTCCGCCATACTATAATTAGCCTCGTACCAACCGCTATCTTCAAGCAAAGCCAGTGTCATTTTCGAAACGACCGATCGTGTGTCAACAGAACCGGTCATGATTTCATTCATCAAAAGTCTCTTTTCCCAGTGAGATCCTGACACGAGTTTGATGATCAAGAAAATGTTTTATTATGATCGAAATAAGTTATAAGCTTTCGTAACTTTACCAACCTGATGTTCCGCGGCCCCCACCGTCTTCTAGTTCGAGCCCGGTGAAATTCTCGGAGTACGTCTGCCAAGAGAAACTTATCTTTAGAGTAAACTACACGGATAGTCCTTGTGGTTTTCTAAAATTTTGGATTTGGTCCCTAGTTTTCAAAAGTACACGGATGGTCCCGGTAGTTTGCACTTTGTAACGCATTAAGTCCCCAACTTTTGCCAAACGTACATGGATGGTCCCTGTGGTTGGCACTTTGTAATGCATTTAGTCCCTACCTTGGACCTCCTGAAACCCTTAGATTTGTTGGTTGGGGACTAAATGCGTTAGAAAGTTCGAACCACAGGGACCATCCGTGTACTTTTGGAAAGCTATGAACCAAATCCAAAATTTTGAAAAACCACAGGGACTATCCGTGTACCTTACTCTTATCTTTATAAATGATCAGTACACCAAATACGATTACAAAAACTATTATTTTGAAAAGTAATGAAGTAATACCCCATAATGATGGCGTGAATGCATGATGACGTGTGGCAAAACGACACGAGTCACCATCCTCCCAAGCTTTTCATCCATTGTCTCTTCGGTAACCTACAAATATGTTAAAAAGAAAGTAATGATTAATATCACAAGCCCGTTATACCATTGTTTTAGCTTATTTAGAGGTTATTGAGCTAGCTTACAGTTTAAAGTCAAGATGTTACAAACTAAGTCAACCAGATGAATTAATGGTCAAATTTATGCAACTTATACAAGGACTTGATACAAATGGTTTTACCTTACTTCGTCGTCTTTTTCTCTCATCTCTAAAATGCGTGAAGGCGTGCGGATCAAACCCAAGTACGTGCATCACCTGGTAACATTAAACTTGTCAAAAATCTTTTTCAAAAATACCCCACGTAGTAGAACTACAAAAAATCCAAGAAATTTCATATATACCCCTGAAAAGTTATGATAATCATATTGCCAATTGAAAACACTTAAAAATTATTTTTGCGCATTTCCTTAAGTACAATTAATAATATGACCATCATACCCTTCTCCGTCTACTTACCCTACAAACTCTCATAACGTATGTCCTTACTTAAGAGAAGGGTATTTAAGTCAACAATATAAAACGGGTATATTCGATTATATGATTTTGGGTTGGGTAAATATGATATTATTCAAGTTTTTAAGGTGGGTATAGTGGTATATAAAATCATCCTAAAAGATGCAAGCAAACTCACTTCATGTATGAGGGTAGCTGAAAGTAACGTTTCGGCTTCTGCTGTCAAATGTCGAGGGGCAACATTCACGTGTCCTGCAAATACACGAATGGCATAAGGACAAGTGTGCGTTGACCTTTGAGACACTAATTCTTCTTTAAAGGTGTGTTTGAGAGTTGAGACAAAAAATAAAAATGTTACCGGCAATTGCACGACCCCATTGATCACGTTCACATGCTACCGCCCATGCTAAAGTATTGCCAGTGGTAGGCCTTGTAGTCACCAAAAGAACCAAATCGGCATCGGCAACACCCTCTATAGAAATAAAAAGATTAAATTTAGTGGGAAGTAATCAAGTGGTTAACTCAATTGTGTTTTTATCTCAAACGGGTCAAACCAAAAAAGTTTATAAACGAAACATTGCAACGAAAGGGTCATAAAGAAAACCTTCAATGTATGCACGTGGAAGTTGAACACCGCCATCTTGTCCACAAGCAGAGTAACCACTTAACCGCAAGTTTCCTCTTACACGCTCAACAGCCAAAGCTCTTCTAAACCAGTCAGCTGTCTGCCCTAACGCCTGATCTCTCATAAGATATTAAAATAAAATAAAAACAATTAAAACCGTAATGCACAAATAATAACCCATAACCAAAAACCCACAAAGAAAATGAAAATTTTGAAAATACCCTTCGAAGACGACGCCTTTTATCCTCTCCGGATATATCATCTGAAGTACAATTATACCAACAATCACTAAGTATTGGAGGATCATTGTGAGGATTACAAGAAGGTGTCTCCAAATTAGAAGCTTCCGAAGGTTCACCTAACTGAAAAACAGAACACAAATTAATCAAGAAAATTATTTAAATTTGACCCAAAAAAAAAATCAAAATACAGATTGTTTAACTAAACTTACTTTCACTATATCACCGATGCTTCTACAATCTCTTGTAGGCGAATGACCCACCGCGTCATAGTTTAGATAAATTCTGATGGGTTGTTTTGCATTCTTAGGAAAGCTTGAAACTTTTGGAATTTCCAACAATGCCCTTCCCTTGCGGTGAAGAGGCTCGGTGTCGGTGGCTTGATAAACTTGTGGAATCACTGAATAAACCTTGTTCCCGGATCTTTTTCTTCTTTGTTCGATTATCTCATCGTGAATACAAGAATGTGATGCGATATTTTCACTGCCCGTTTCTGGCCGTTTCCATTGCAATTGATTTCGGTCGTAATTTGCTTGGATTGCGTCGAACAATAGTAAAATTAATAGAATCTGAAACAAACACGAAACCCGTAATGATAATTTCAGCTAAAGGAAACTAAAAAGTGTATATGAATCACCATTTTAACTGTTTAGAACTGTAAATTTTCTATCTTTTGTTACCCAAATATCTATTTTTTTAAATTGACCCCTAATATGACCCCTAAAAGGGGTTAGCTTGTCAAAATCAGCAAATCCTAACAGTGTTCGATAAAACAGTAGTAATTGTAGCATAAGAAATATAAAAATTGAAATATTAATTCCAAGTTACAGATACTAAACAGCAATCAAGCACCATGAAAGCTTCGATTTTGGTCGTATGTTGTTTATATTATGTCAAAAAAAAAAAAAAAAACTAAAATTAATAGACAAATTAAGAGAATCTGAAACAAATAAGAAAAAAACCATATTGATTATTTCAACTAAAAGAAACAAAAAAGTGTATATGGATTACAATTTTAACTCTTTTGTATATTTTCTATCTTTTGCTTACCCAGATATCTAATTTTGACAAAAATTACCCTAGTTCTAACTCCTGATAATTCAAACCCTAATATCAAAAAATAAATAAATAATTAATACACTGATTTAACTTGTCAAAAATCAGCAAAACCCTAATAGTGTTCTATAAAACAGCTGTGAATATATCATAAAAAAATTAAATTGAAACATTAATCCCAGATTACATATATTAAACAGCAATTAAACACCATTCAAGATTTTGAAAGCTTCAATCTTTTACACCCAAAATGGTAAAACAGATAGAACCCTAAAATATTCCCCAATAAATATATCATACAATAAAAAAAAAATTAAATAAATAACAATGGAAGTAGAAGTTTACCTGTAGAAGTAATAGCTGGGGCCAACATTTCCCACAACGAATCTTGAACTCCATAAATAACTCAAATCTTCACCGGAAAACATCAAATCAACAACATTTATACAAAATTACAGATCTTTATCACATAATTTTTTAAAACAACAACTGGGTTTCAATAAATTTTCAATCTTTAAATAAAAAAGATTGAAAATTGAAAATTGTTAAATTTCTGTTGATGTGAACAATGGACAGATTTTGTTCTTATTTTGGGACCAAATTGAAAAGTAAAATTATGTTAAATAGTTATAAAGATTTGTTCTTGAGTGTTGGATTCTTGAAGAAAAGAAGAAAAAGTGAGTGGGTTGTGGGTGGATTTGATTTTTTATTTTTTTTTGGGTTTCTTGAAAATGCTATTTTGTGATGATTATATATAAGTTTTAAATTATTAGTTTATTAATAAATTGATTTTAGTAATCCAACCTCTGTTGTATTATATTTGTGTATTTCATGCCTTAAAAATGCATTACGCGTGATCTTATCTCCATGTGGATCTAGACAAAATTGATGTCTAGTCACTATGATTTATTTTGTTTAAAAGAACATAATAATACAAAGGTATTATTTTGATTTTGACTTGAATGCTTAAACTTGTGATATTTGGTATAAAAAGTTTAGGTTTTGTGTGTACATAAATACATTAAATCTTTAGAAGCTTTCTTAAGCAGTTGCAAACACATGATCGGTGTGATCAACACTTAAGTAATGATCTAAATAAACTAGATGGTTAAAGACTTATAAAAAATAAGAAGTGTATGTATATACAATGGAACATACAAGATGACACATTGTCGAGCAAAATATAACACAATGACGAAAAATATAACACAATGTTGAGGAAAAAAGACACAATGACGCAAATTTAAGAAAGACACACTGATAATAGACAAAAATTCTTAAATCTACAACCTATAAATCCGAAAGTGAAAATCTAAAATCTCACATCGTAGACTTCGATGAGATGTTCCAATGGCGCTTGAATGAGGTCAATCGGATTCTCGTTTGATCCCCTTTATACGACTTATTATTTTTAGGAGCCTTTGTATTTGATCCTAAACCTAAACAAGATGTCTGGTCACTATGATTTTTTTGTTTAAAAGAACATAATAACATCGGATATTATATCGATTTTGACTGAAATGCGTAAACATATGACATTTGGTGTAAAAAGTTAAGGTTTTGAGTATACACAACGACGTTTAATCTTAGGAAGCTTTCTTAAGTAGTTGATAACACATGATCGGTGTGATTACACTTGGGTAATTACGTGGCTGTGGCTGAGCAAATTAAGTCTTTATACACTAACCTTTAAATGTATTAGTGATTGCCCCAGTTAAGTAATTCCTTTGATACACTTTTCTCTTGTGGTCAATGTATAAAAGTACTTAAGCAAATCCTTTATCATAAACAAGTTATTAATTATTTTTTGAACAACAATTCTTATATTTTTTAGGATTAATCCTATACTATGCAGCAGGGGCGGTTCTTACCTGTGGCCAGGCGGATCCCGCCCTCCCCACCCTTTTTTTTGCTTTGTCGTATAAATTTTACCAAATTTTTCCAAAAAAAAGTTTATATAGTGTAAAATATTGGATTTTGATAGTCCGGCCCCCCTAATTTTACCGAAAACTAAGTTTAAGATCCGCCAATACTATGCAGGATTTGAACTCAAAACCTTTATCGTAAACAAGTTAATAGACCCAAATGGTTAATGAGAATGAATACTTAGGCAAATGAAGTTTAAATTCTTTATAACATGGTAGTGTACTTAGAGGGTGTTTGGGATTGTGTTTTGAGGTGATTATTTGATTATTGCGTTTGTAAAACATAAATAATCTAAAAAAGTGTTTGGATGAAAAAGTGCAGTTTTGGAGGAGCATGTACCTACATGCTTTTTCAAAACGCATTTTTGAAAACGCAAAATCTATTTTGAAAACGCATAATTTATTTTGAAAACGCAACACCAAACACCACCTTAGTGTAGTTATGAACTTTTGTTGATTCTAAGTCCAATTTACTCATGAAGTAACATTAGTGCATGATCATTATTTACATAACTCTAAGGGTAGGCGAGGCACCGGCGTTATATACCGTGATGATGGCCGACAACGCGTTATACACCAGCGCCGGTCACGATCATCACGCGTGAAGTGGAAAACTCGTGGCCTGGACAACGCGTGTTGAAAGTGAGAATGTGAGGGAAATAAAGCTCGATGAGGTGGCGGGACGTGATTGAATGTTGTGAGTGATGAGTGGGTGGTGTGGATGGACGCCCCTACCCCCTAATTTCATAGAGTATTTATTTATCAATTTCTATTGCAAAATAGGCCTAAATCATGGTGTTGCAGAATATTTGCATCTACACTTGTTGATTGAGTTCTAGCACCTCTAAATAAAGGAAGACTTCATCAGCATTCATCCATCCATCCATCACTAATTACTATACCAACAAAAAAAAGAAATAAATAAAATGAAAAGTTGTAAATTAAACAGTCTGTGAGGATTTCGTCTGTTACTGGCAATAGGGTTTATGACACGGGTTTAACCAACACACGCCAACGGATTACTGCGACTATTACGTCGCCGCGACTATGACGTCACTAGGGGTGGACCTAGGTAGAGGTCTGGGTGGGCGGGTGCACCCCTTGAAAAAAATAGTGTATTTTATAGGGTAGAATCCCAATCGCACCCCTTAATGATTTGGTTAAACTTCTTGTTCGCACCCCTTAATAATATTTCCCGGGTCCGTCACCGGACGTCATCCGTCCGTATTGCTTTCCCAAAATGCATACCAAATTTTAGTTCAGTAAAGAGTAATTAAGTTTGATATCTGAAGATTTATGAAACTTTTCTCACCAAAAATGTTTCTTTTGGGAGAATATATAGCTCATTTTCAATATTGTTTTTTGTAAATCATCCAAAGAGACATGCATATAAAACTTGAACTTACAAAAGTTGTACAATAGAGAATAAAATTGCATTCGTTTTAACATAAAAAAAACTATCTAATTTTAAAAGATAAACACACTAATTAGATAAACAAACTTATTTCAGTATTAAAATTTCAAATGATACTATTCGAATACGCAAGGCATACAAAATTATAGTTCGGTAATAAAGAGTAGTTAGGTTTGGTATCCATGACATAAAAATAAAATATTTAAAAATACCGATAATTGAATCCTTTTTACATTTGACTTCCATTTCGTTCTTTCTTTCATATTCCGTCGTTATAAAGTACAAAACACAAGTCCTTAATGCTTAAAGTTAAAACTGAAACAGAAGTCACTACTGGGACCACATAAACAAATAATAAATAATAAGTAAATATAATAAAATAAAATACTGTAATGAAATGAAAAAAACTTTATTTTGACTTTGACGGTTTTATAGCTTCGGTGCGGGCTTGAGTAGTGCTAAAAATCGGAAGAATATTTCAAATAAACAATAAAGTTTACACGTTAAAAATCAATTTCTTCTTAATAATAATTGTAATGTAATGCTTTTCTTGATAATAATAATAGTAATAACAATAATAATAATAATAATAATAATAATAATATATAATTAGCAGACATAATAAATAAATGATAGAAATTCGCATATATACACCTCTAAACCTTCAAAATTTGAATATATACACAAAATCAAACTTTTAAATATTAAAATTTAAAAAACTTCACTAAAAATTATTACTTTTTTTATACATTTTTATTATTACATTCATCTCTTCTTCACTCACAACTATTTTAAAAAAAATATTAAAAATTAATAGGATGAACAGTATCTACATATGCATAGTAACATTCTCTCTCATCCACTCAAAACCACTTTTATAATATGTAAAACATATTCACAAATATATGCAGAATGGGATGTTAATGCTCTTAATTCCTAAATTTGTTATTTTTACCCAAATGTTTATAAACTATTCCTCTTATAAAACCGGTTTGAGCCCACCATTGCATAAATATTTCCCCTTTACGAGCGCCGTCCAACATGCGGCTCCACATCACTCTACGAACATCTGTGGATGTCCCGTTAGAAATGGACTTATGATACTTATAAGACTTAATAATTATAATTGTATGAAATAAAAACAAAATAGGCAATAAAACAAAAGATATTCCCCACACCTCACTTGGATAATGCCTCTTAAAATTCAATTTACTCCCTTACATATGCCTTCCTTGGCAAAATCCCCTTAATATTAACTTTTATGAAAGAAATAATTTATATATGCCACATAAAAAATGAGCACCACAGCACCTAAAAGACAGCCTAAACCGCTTCTATTAAGTTACTTTTGAATATCTTTAGAATAATTGATAGATCGGTGTTCACACCTTTGAATATCTTTTAAATATCAAACTGATAGATTCGTGTTCAAGTTCACGTATAAATACTTTAACATACAAAACATACGAAAAACATGAAAAAGAAAAAAAAAAACGTTGTGGTATTTTCGTAATTATTTATTCCTATGGTAATTATCAAAATTACTCTATAAATAATCTTGTAGGATAATTTTATAAAATGATCTTGTAGGATAATTATCAAAACTACTCTACAAGTGTATCAAAATTACTCTACAAGTTTATCAAACAACATATAATTCAAAATTACCATACAAGATCATCTTTAGAGTAATTTTGATAATTACTCTACGAGTAAAATAATTACGAAAAACGTCATCGCGTTTTTTTAGGAAAACTTTCAGTTCGTACGTTTTGTACGTTAAAAGTATTCATATTTGATCTTTTTTCGTTCACTAAACGTTGTACCACTAAAATTTTCAAAACATCTTTAAAAAGGATAGTTTACTAAAGTTCATCGTTATACTCTAAAAAATATCATTTAAAATCTTACTAGCGAATATAGTAGAAGATTTAAGTATTTAACCTTTATATAAATATAAATTTACAAACATTAAATCACATCCTAATTTTCAAAAGATAAATTTAGACGGATGTAAATTGTATTCTCATCTTATATAAAACAAACAAGACTACATAGCTAGGTTACTTTTTCAGCCTCCCAGCGGGTTGGTGGTTTTTTAATGAAGTTTACCTATTTATTTTTTATAAAAAAGCGTAATTTCTCGATTTTAGTTTATTAGATTGTTACCTGAAAGTATAACTAAATCACACACAAAATCCTAAAGTGAATATTAAATCTTAGTGGTTTGCGGACTAGATCTTAGTGAAATATATACTTTGATATCATGATGAGATCTCAACAATCATTTGGATCACATAAATATTATGTGTGTGTATATGCATTATCTTGCATGCATGCTATAACGTTGAAAGCAAATAATATATCTTCTAGTGAAAATAATGGTTTTTTCATAAGGTTCTACTGTTCTAGTGGGGTTTGAGAAATGGGTATAGTGACTTTTAGCTTCTTGAAATTTACATACACTTGAACGAGTGAGAAATCAATTTTGTTATTATGCTGCTAAAAGCAAAGACAAAAAAATATAGAACAATATTATGATGTATTGACAACTCCAATACACATAACTCACTAAATTAAATAGTGACTAACTCGTATTAGTTTTATCGCTTGACATTAAATTTTTTAAATTTATATTCTGGTTTTAAAAAAGTTGAACACAATCGGATCAAGTTATTTAATTCTATCTTAACTCAAACATGATTCAAGTATTAAACCACTGAAACTAACCAACATAAAACATGATTATTCTGATGTCAAGTTTCTATCTTTCTGAACGTCTTATGAATTAGCACCCCCTAGCATTTTATATTTTTATGATTAAATTAAACATGCTTACGATTTGTATTTGGACTAGGATCATAGATTCTTAATACGAGAAAACGAAATTTGAATGAAGATTTGAAACATGATATTTTGGTGAGTATTAAAGACTAAATAACAAATAACCACAACAACTGGAAAACTTAATCCGAAATAACCGAGTCAATTGAGATTTTGATGGTAAGGTTATGGTTTTCTGTAACTCAAACAAGAAACGTTGTACCATAGGCGACAAAAACAGTCGTATATTATAAATTAGAAAATTTCCGTTTATACATGATAAAATACACTCATTTTCATATTCTTCTTGTTTATAAATTAACATTCTTGTTTCCTTTTTATTTTTCCCCGAAAGTTGAGTGTATATTTTTGCTGTAATACGTTTTGAGTTAGCCTATGTCCGTAACTGAATTAGCTAAGCTGTATTTTCGAATGACCTAAGTTTGTTTTTAGCCCGTAACCAAACGAACTATACATGCTCAACATTTGGTGGTATGTATCGTGATTTTATTAATGAATAATAATTCATATGATCATATCCATCATACAATTATATCCAATACATGTTAGGTAAGAAATCCAATCATCGAATAATAAACCAAACACTTCAACTTGTTTAAGCAGGACTAAAACATTTCTTAAATGTTTCATTCTTTATTATATATTAAATGTGGAAACAAGAGGTCTTGGGTTCAAGTCGCATAGACGACAGAGATAAAAGAAATTTGCCGTTAAAAAAAAGTACATGAAATAAACGTAGTCTGCCAAAACTAGACATAAAAAGTTAAAACCAATGTTTTCTATCAATCAAGTGTTTATTAAGTTTTTTTTTTTTTGAATGGTACACATCTCTTAAAATCTAACCCTAAAATCTACATATTGTCTACTTTGTGAGACCCGAACCCGCACTACTTTAGTGAGGATAAACACTTGACTAATGATTATAGTCACCGTAAACTGTTCTTTGGCTGAAAATTTCAGTGTTAACTTGGTTGATTGTAAAGTTTTAAGTAAAATGATGATTCTCGCTTGGGATTAAACCGAATTTAAAATTGGTACTTTTGTTGTACATAAAATACTTCCTCAAGTGTCTTGCAAATAAGACATTTGTATGGACGGTCATAAAATTCTTCTGGGTGTCTTAGTTAGGGGTGTTTTTCGAATCGGTCCCGGGTTATTTCAATCGGGTTATTTGGCTTTGGCATTTTTAAAGTTGTATTCGAATTTGAACAGATTCTAATTCAAATACTTCAAAACTGATTCAAATTCAAAAGTTCAAATTTGGGTTGTGAAGAAACCCTAGCTCAACTTGACCGAAATCTAAGTAGATCTATGGAATGGGCTCTGCATAAAAGGGTTAACCCTTCGTTTGGTTTCACGATAAAGATGAATGAAACTATACTCCGGCTGATCCTGCAAAACAGAATACCGTTAGCTCGCCACGGGGAGAAGAGGGGTTCTCTCTGTGACCACCCTCCGGCGTGAGAATAAGTACAGGTAGTCGGAAGTAAAGAATTGTAAAAGAGAGAGTAGTTGAGAGTGACTACCTTTCCTTGAACTCCAAGTCACTTATTTATAGCCAGCGTTTGGCCCCAAAAGGAGAGATTGTTAACTTTAACGAAATCTTCTGCTATTTCGTTAATGTTTGTTGGCAACCCGTTAGTGCGCACGGATCGTGAGCTCATCAGCAGTTAGGGAGGTGCCACGTGTCGACATGAGATCACTACATTTTATAAATGTGAGCATGCCATCACCGTGATCTTCCTCATCCGTCCAGATGCTGCCATGTGGTAATTGGTTATAACCGAAAAGATGCTTGCACGATTGGGTGTTAATGGCTTCTAGAAGATTTCACAGCTGTTACCCATCTGTTGTTCGCCACGTGTACATTCTGTTACAACAGAAAAGATTCCCTTTGCTTCTGCACCAAGTCAAAGATTTTGCTAAGGGAAAGTTTCTCAGGGTTAACTGTTTCCTTGCACGACAGGGCAAGTTAGGTAACTGATCTTCTTTCTTCTCCTTGCTGCTTAGCGCAACGTTTGGTGGATACTTGCTTTGATATAAATATTCCGCGCAAGGTTTGTGCATGAGGCATTATCAAACGAGATTATTCAAGGTTAACTTTGAACCTCGCGCGAGCCCGCGTGAGGTAGTTAAATGAATCATTTTATCCCAAGAGAATGTTCAAGGTTAACTTTAAACCTTGCGCGAGCCCGCGCAAGGTAGTTAAATGAAGCATTTATCCAAAGAGAATGTTTGGGCTTTTAACTTTGAACCTTGCGCGAGCCCGCCAAGGTAGTTATATGATCCTTTCCTCTCTTGGATATTTAGCGCAGAGTTCTAATAAATCTTATTTTGGCAAAGAAGTTTGCGCGAAGTTTCCATAGAAGTTATTAATGGTATGGTTTCCTTGATTGGCGCAAGGTTTTTGGGACCATACCCCTTCAAGTCCCCCCAGTCCAGTGTTGCTCCTATGTAAGAATAAAAAGTAGGTGGAGCACTGGACTTAAGATAAATGTGCTGCGCTAGGTAAGTATTAGCCTTTTGTTGTTTTCTGCATCTTGGTGACGTGTCGTAAGTGAATTTTGAAAAAGTATTTTAATTTCAAATATACTTAGACACGTGTCACTTATCGGGATGGTGTAGTTGGTGAAGATGCACGTTCTTGAGACGTGGTAGTACTGTTGACAGGCTGTCAACAGTACATGCCTTACGGCATTTAATGTTATTTCGGCGGCACTCGCACGCGTGGGGCGGTTACTGTTCCCCACTCGCCCCTGCAGTTACTTGGGGATACGTAACTGTCGCAAAGTCGCTGCAGTCAAATCGTGCATTAATTGCAATTAGTATATAAAGGGATCAACGATCCATTTGCTTCCTCACCAGACTAAATCTTTGGAGAAAAACTTGTGTTCATATATTCCGGCGACCTTCAAAGTTTTCTGAGTATTCTTCGAAGTTTGAGTTATGACCACTGGTGCAAGTTCTACTGAGATGCCATCGACGTCAAGTTTGCCACCGTTAAAGTGGTCGAAGAAAGATTTTGATAATCTTGCTACCAACTTCCTGTTTACTCCGTCCTGGAAAGCATTTTTTCCGGTTGCGAATGCCACGGCAGCTGATGCTCCGGCCGGCTATATCACGTTATTCTATGACTATTTTGCCGAAGGAAACTTCAGGCTTCCGGTGACCCATTTTATGCTGGAAATTCTTGGTTTTTATAAGTTCCATATTTCTCAGTTGAGCCCGATGGGAATGGTGAGGATCCGGCATTTTGAGTTTGTTTGCCGGTCGATGCAGATCATACCGACGGTTGAGAAGTTTAGAGTCTTCTATCAGTTGCACTGCTCGTTGGGTTTCTCCTCGTTCCAACAACGTGTGCAAGCAAAACGATTGCTGTTAGTGCCACCTAAATCTTATTACGACTGGAAACAGAAGTTCTTCTTCATAAAGGCGGCAGTAATCCCGATGAAGATGACTTTCCGAGCCGGTGATGATATCGAGCTGGAGACCCTCCCATACCTGCCGACGAGGTGTGGTACCAGGATATTAAAAATGTACCCAACATTATTTTGTCGGAGAGGGCCCTCATCACCGCTGGGATGAGTATTTTTTGGAAGAAAGAACGCCGGGAAAAACCGGTGTATATTGAAGACGGAATTGGTACGTAACCGTATAACCTCCTTTTAATATCTTTTAATAGATATGTGCTGATGTAAAAATATTTGTTATGTAGCTGCGCCGCTCTACTTGGTATCTTTCAAGAGAGAGAAAGGGAAAATGGCCGTCGTGCCCATTGCTGAGGGTGAGGATACTTGGTTCTCACAAATCTTGGGGAACTTTGAGCTGCCCAAGAAGGAGGATCTAGAGGCGCAACCATCTTCTAAGACTGGTAATTAAATTCTTACACGGCCTAAGTTGATATTGCAATATTACTCTTGAACATAATTTCTAAGTAATATTGCAATATAACTAATGGCGCAACCTTTGTTCAATATGATTGACTATGTAGGTGATTTGCTAAATTTGGGCGTAGGCCCTGACTCGAAGAAGAAGAAGAAACCAACTGCTGCCGCAGCTGCTGCACCTCCCCCTTCTAAACCAGATCAAAAAACCAAGCCCATCAGCTGCTGCGAAAGCTGAGGGTAAGAAAGGTACGCGTCTCGTATCTGAATCTTGGTGTGATTATGTGGTGGTGTCGGACTCACTAGAGGGTCTTGCGCCTGTACGTTTGAGGAAACCAAAGCCAGAACCCATTGACACCTCCTCTCTTCCTGCCTCGAACCCAGATGATCCCTTGGAAAAACCCTTAAGCCCAGAAGAGGCGTTGAAGCGCACGTCCAAGAAGAGGAAGGAGTCTGAAACTATACCTCCTGTTCCAACGAAAGTTGCGCGGCCGCGTATTGGCAAGAAAGGCAATCTGGATGCCTTTGCAAAGAAGTTCTCACCTGGTATGTTCAGTTTGTTGCGCATTTTTGTCAGAAAAGTTGCGCAGAATCTTATACTTGGTATTTGTTAATATGCTTTGCAGAGAAAATGGTGAAGGCTGTGCCGGCCACCTCATCTGCTATACCATCGCCGCGCAGGCCTGAAAACGTTGAGGAGAGAGATGTGGAGTGAGAAGCACCCGTTTTTGACGCTGACCCCATCGTCCCAGAAAACACTGAGAAGGTGGCTCCGGAAGAAGAGCCTAAAAACTTTGATGCTGAGAATCTTGCTGGCGAGCATGTTAAAGATACAGCTACAAATGTTGGGGTGAAAGATACTGCAACCGCGGAGCAAGAAAAAATATCTTCCCCTATGCCGGAGCCTTCAAAGTTGATGTTTAAGGGAGCTGGCCCTTCAACACAAAGTGAAGGCTTTATGTCTGTGGAGGATTCTGATGAGGAGTCGCCCATTCGCCCAGAGGAGACGCCTGGGGATTATTACTATCGCTCTTATTCTGAGAAGCGGGCCTCTGCGATCCATCAGCCTGTGTGGAAAGTTAGACAGGGTGATGTTTTTACTGACTGGCACTCGTGCAGGGAGTGGTATAAGGGCATCTTCCCCCGGCGGAGGTGAAGCGCCAGGAAGAGAAAAATCATGAGGCTACATATGAATCATATTTGCAAGAGTCTGCCCTTGCCTCTTCCACGTAAATAGGATCGTGCGCGAATGGCGCAGTATGAACAAGGAGTGAGATGAGGTTGAGATTGATAAGGCGAAGGCCAAACTTGAGAAAGAGAAGACGTTAAAGATGATCGTCGATTTTGAGGCTGAAAAGGCCAAGTTTGAGGAGGAGAAGAAGACCGAGGAGTGGTCTGCGCTGTCTTGGAAGCGCAAATGTGAGGCCTCTGCTGCGCAAAATGCGGACGAGCGCAAGCGCTTTATGGAGGCTTGTGTTCGCGATAATAAAGAAAAGATATCTCTGCGCAACGAAATTGAGAAGCTTAAGAAAGAGAAAGCTGATGCAGTTGCGGCAGCAGAAGAGGCGCACTCTCATAGAGAAAGGAGCGAGCAGAATGAGGTATCAACCAAAATGACTCTCCTTCTTAAGAATAAAGAGATTGATGATCTAACTTCTATGCTATTTGACCAGGCGCGGCTGCAAGATGAGGTTGATGTTTTGAAAAAAGATATCAACCTTCACCGAACAGAGAACGCCGAGTTGACCCGCCGTTTAACTGAAGGTGAACAAAAGCTTAATGACACGGAGGTCGCTCGCGCTACAGCAGAAAGCCTGACCGAATCCCTCATGAACCAGCTTACCTGGTTGCGGGAGTATGGGATTGTGGAGGTAAATTCCTTTCTTTCAATATATTCATCTTTGTTGAATATTTATATTTTATATTGACATGTTGATTTTGTAGATCGCAAACTCCATCTTGAACTCTACAGAATTCGATGAGAGAGTGGCGGAACTAATGGTGGCAGTGCGGAACGATGGTCATGCGAAGTGTTATAAAGAGTGCACCCTTCATGTGGCTCATGCGCTGAAGACCCAATGGGATACAAGCAGCGCTGCTACGCATGGAACTGATACTGTTGCCATTTATACAGCTGCCAAGGAGAGCTATGATCAATTACATATTCCTGTCATGGATCTTGTCGATGCTGCGCTGCAGTATGATGATTTCGTGGATAGATTAAAAGAAATCTTCTTTAAGGCAGAGGAACAAAAAGATGTGAAGGAGGAGGAACATAGAGTTAGATTGTATTTACTCCTGTAGCTGTCTGTAAATGTCTTTTTTTATGTATCGTTGCGCTTGATGAGCAAGTACTTTTGATGTGAATATAGTATATTTAGTTTACAATTTTTGCATGTGGCCAATTACTTGTTAGGATAGACAAATGAACAATTTCTTTCCTCATGTGTGAGCGTAAGTATTAAGTTAACTTGTGGCTCATGAGTTTGTGTTTTTGTTTATCCAAAGGAATTGCATGCATTTGTAAATAAGCATATACAAGACTGTAAGTAGTGACAGAGTATTTTATTCATACTGATAAAGCGTAAAGCTATGGCTGCCACTAAGATTACATAAGAAATAAAGTAAGCAGTCTCGTTACGCAACGCCCAGAAGTTGCTTAGAGGACTAAGATTACATATAACATCGGCGTAGTTGTTGGGCGTTCCAGGTTCGAGGAACACTGGTTCCGTCCATACGCTTCAGAGTGTACACGCCTTTTCCCAATTTATCACGTACGGACCTTCCCATCGCGGAGCTAACTTCCCCGGTTTTTCGGCATTCGATGCTTCGTTATCGCGAAGAATAAAGTCACCAGGCAAAAAGGAGCAGATGCGTACCCTTTTGTTGTAATACTTTTTAAGCTAAGACTTGTACTTAGCTTCACGAATCACTGCATTCTCTCGTTTTTCCTCTAATAAGTCTAGATCAATGCATCTTTGTTCTTCGTTATCTTGTTTTTCCAAGGCTAGCATCCGTGGAGATGGTAACCCAATTTCGGCAGGAATCACAGCCTCCATGCCGTACACAAAGCTAAAAGGAGTTTCGCCAATTCTAGTCTTGGGCATAGTTCGGTGTGCCCACAAGATGCTAGGCAATTCGTCAACCCACCCCGCCGCGCCGTGCCGAGGCGGGCTTTGATACCGTCGATCGACTGTTTATTTATGCTTTCAACTTGACCATTTGCTTGTGGGTGCGCAACAGAAGCGGAAACATGCTGGATTCCCATTTCGGTCATCCACGTTTGCAACTCTTCAGCCGTTAAATTTGGACCGTTGTCTGTAATAATGCGCATGGGTAGACCAAAACGGCAAATAATGTACTCCCAGATGAATTTGCGAATTACCATCGCTGTAGTAGAAGCTAAGGGTTTAGCTTCAACCCATTTGGTGAAGTAATCGACCGCAACAATGATAAACTTGACTGCGCCGGGCGCATCTGGAAATGGTCCCACTAAATCAATGGCCCATTGTTGAAAATGACAAGCTGTTGTGACAGGTACCCAAGGATTCTTTGGGCGCAACGTTTTAGGGGCATGCCTTTGGCAGGACATGCATTTGCCCAAGATCTCTACAGCGTCAACGTACATTTCGGGCCAATAATACCCTGCGCTTTTCACTTTGGCTACTACCATGCGCGACCTAGAATGTATACCACATAGCCCCTCATGAACCTCCCTGGTCAGGTATTGCGCATCATGTTTGTTAACACAGCGGAGCGAAGGACCCATGTACGAGCGTCGGTACAGAATACTGTCAATCATCTCGTAATTAAGGGCTTTGCATCGTAACTTACGTGCTTGCGCTTTATCTTCTGGTAAAGAACCATGTAACAAATACATCATTATTGGAGACATCCATGATGGATCTCCTACTTCGACCATTGTTACTTGTCTGAGAGGAACTGATGGATTACTTAAAACTTCGATGCGAACTTCCTTTGCCAAATATTTAAAACTAGTTGCTGCTAGTTTACTTAGAGCGTCAGCATGTTTGTTTTCGCTTCACTTTACGTGTGTGACTTTAAATTGTTGGAATTGTGCTATAAGAGCTTTAGCTTGCGCCAAGTACAAAGCCAAGATATCTCTCTTTGCATCGTACGTGTCACACCCCGACCCGCAGCGGATAAGGTGATCGGGGCATGATTGGGTTATCATCAAAGCTCATGACATTTATTAAACGTTTCATATTCATTAATACAAATTAAATGGAAATTTACAATAATGTTACAACATGATCTAACTAACAATCTAACTTCTTTGTTCTCTTCTAAGGCATATCCTATGTTATCCTTGCTTCAACCTGTTCACCTGTATCATGTGTAAAAAGGTTTTTGGATCAACATAATGTTGGCGAGTGAATCCTATGGAAAACATTTGAACAATTTATTTAAATTGATTATGAAATATGTGCACAACCAAACATGAGTAAAATTAGATGTAACTTGATCAATAATCATAAGATGTTAAATGAAAACACTCATGAACAATAATGGAACAATTAAAGGCACGCGATGCTCAACTCGTCTCTCACGAGGAACTGAGGGGCCTGATGAATGAATTGCATAAACATGATAATATGAATAACACAACTACAAACAATATAAACTCAATGATACACACATGAACAATAATGAAATTGATATGAAGCACGCGATGTTCTACTCGTCTCCCACGAGGAACTGATGGGCTTAATGTATGAGTTTCATATGACTTGACAAATGGCAATAAGTAAATCACAACAATAAAAACAATCTAAGTTTAAGTCATGATGTGGTATGGCACAAGTTTAAATAAATAAATTAATTAATTTCATAACACATGACACACCCCAAAACGTGTAATTTAAAAGGGGGAATTGTAATTTTCACTCACAGTGGGTGCGTTCGGTTGATGACGTTGAATGCACGCGAAGTGGTTTTAACCACGAGTGAGATTTAACCTAGATAAATTGCATTATGGTTTGGTAAGTAAACGGATTTTATTAAACTATTTTAGTAGGATGGTTGGGTGCATTTTTGTGAATTTGAGGCTATTTGCTAACCTTAAAAATGTTATTTTTAGGTATTTATAATTGATTTTTAATTAAAATAATTAAATAAAAATAATAAAAAAATTATTTTATTTTTGCTACAGTGACTTTGACCTGTTGACTTTGACTGGCGTTGACCGGTTCGAGGCATATTGTTGTGCGCTGGGTGAGGCTCGAACCCGAGACCTCCCGTACGCGTGCACGCAGCTCTACCAACTGAGCTACGTGTCTAACCCGTTATATATCCGATTTTAATTTCATATATACATTAATTAGAATTAACAGAAAATCATTTTTATTTTAAAAACAGTTTAAGCGGCCCGGTCTTGCACTCCACAGGTCTCGAACTCGGGACCTGTGGTTTAATCTAACACACAGTCCACCACTGGACTGTGTGTTCAACATGTTATATCATTCAATTTTTATTATACTTAAATACTATTTATTTATTTCCTTTTCTGCCTTAATTAAAAAGAGGAGATAATTGTCCGAGTCGGTGCTGAGGACCGGACTCGAACTCGTGACCTGCGATATAAACAAACACACAGTCCACCGCTGGACTGTGTGTCTAACTTGGTTATTATTCAGGTTATTAATATACTTAACATATATCTAAGGCGACTCCGGTTCAGTAAACAAAAAATGGATTTTTATTAAGGCAGCGTGTGTGAGACGGGAATCGAACTCGAGACCTTTGCATGTATAACGTTTTATGTGCACACAGTCCACCGCTGGACTGTGTGTCTAACCCGATAAATTTCATGATTTATATTATACTTATATAATACAGAAAAACATCGTCTTCCTCGCTGGAAAATAACCAGAGTTCGGAAATCGATTGGTTCAAATTTTTATCGGTTTGATAGTGTTTTACAGTCGATTAAGGTAAGATAAAAGTGAAAAGGAAAAGAAACTGGGCGGAGAAAGTATACCGACAGGACTCTCTGTTTTCCGGCAGAACTCCGGCGACAGGATTCAACTCCGGCGTCAGGTGTCTTGCAGCAGCAAGTCTCCGAAAAGATTGGAAAGAGTATGGGTATCTCCGGTATAAGCTTCAGAGGTTCAGAAAAGCTCGGCAATGGGGAAACCGGTTTTCCGGCGACGAACAGGTTTATTCCGGCGAGTGGAATTACGCCGTGAAAAGATGTGATTTTGAGCGAAAGTGTTTGTCGTGGGTGTGGTTGAACTTATAGTGCAAATCGTTGAAGAATCGGGTCTGAATTCCGACTGTATTCGTTTATTTAAAATTTCCGGCGGTTTTGAAAAGTGTCACGGACTTCAAACATCGGTTATAACCGATGTCTGGTTAATGGTTTACGTTATAACGTAAATCGTAGTTAAGACTCGCGAGTTTACCGGGATTCCGACGACTGAACTGATTGGGCGCCGGTTTTGCATTCGTAACGACACTTTATCAATTAAATGATTCTACTAGATAACAAACAAAGCAGTTGGCGCAGTGGTTTGTGTGTGAGGTGATAAGTCACTGAGTGACTCGGTACAGACCCGGGTTCGAAACCCGGCAGATGCATAATATTTTTATTTTGCGATTTTTGACAGTTTTTCAAAAACTAAATATATATTCCCGTATAATAATTGATTACGGATCGTTTAAAAATATTTTGGGCATTTAATTTGCAACGAAAATTTTGACTGACTGTTCGGTTGATAAACGGAGCGGGTTTGGTAAATCCGTTTTTGACGGATGTTACAGTACGTTCCAATTACTTGCTCAGCAACTAATAATGTATCAACATGGGCTTCTAAGTTTGTTGCACCCATTTTAATAGCGAGGCGTAAGCCTGCTAGGAAAGCTTCATATTCGGCCTCGTTGTTGGTGCTTTTAAAATCCAACCGAATTGCATATGTGAATTCTGCTCCCTCTGGACTCATTAATCGAAGACATGCTCCAGCCCCATCACTGTTTGATGCGCCATCTGTAAACAGTGTCCAAGCTCTATTGTCTATGACCGGGACTGGGTTTTGAATTGCTTGACATTCTTCAATTTTATCAGCAGGAATTTCAGCGATGAATCTGCCAAACCTTGGCCTTTGATAGCTGGTCTGGGTTTATAACAGATGTTATAACCTCCCAATTCTATTGCCCACTTCGTAAGTCGTCCAGAAACATTTGGCTTTGTCAAGACTTGGCCAATGTGAAAATTTGTTAAAACTGTAATAACATGCCCTGAAAAGTATCTTCGCAGCCTGTGCGAGGCGTGGACCAATGCTAAAACTAATTTATCCATAATTGAATACCTTGTCTCTGGATCGTTCAACATCTTGCTGATATAATAAATTGGAGATTGGACCCCTTCGCGTTCTACCAACAAGACAGCATCTACTGCTACCTCAGATGCAGCAAGATATAAGACCATGGGTTCTTTTTCAGAGGAGCAGTAAGTGTGGGAAGTTGAACTAAACAATCTTTCATTTGCTGGAAAGCTTGATCAGCTTCAGGAGTCCATGTGAACTCTTTGCTCTTCATACAATTGCGTAAGGTTCGAATAAATGGATAAGACTTTGCAGCATGATTGGCTAGGAAGCGGTTTAGCGCAGCTAACTTTCCAGCCAAACGTTGCATCTCTTTGATGGTATTAGGAGAAGACATTTTTTGTATTGCTTCGACCTTCTCAGGATTAACTTTGAAACCGTCCTTGGTGACGATGAAACCCAAAAATTTGCCCTCCTCCATGCCGAAGGAGCACTTGCTTGGATTTAACTTTAGATTTACCTTTCGCAGAGAGTCAAAAGTTCGTTGGATGTTGTCTAACATAGTGTCTTCTGAATTACTCATAATGACCAAATCATCAATGTAGACTTCCACAGTTTTCCCGATATCATCTCCAAAAACTGTATCCATCAATCTTTGATAAGTAGCTCCCGCATTGCGGAGACCAAAAGGCATCTTGGTATAACAAAAAATACCCTTCTCCTTGCGAAAAGCTGTTTTATCTTCGTCCTCTTTTTTCATCAAGACTTGATGATAACCTTTATAACAATCTAGAAAACATTTCCAGCGAAAGGAAGCCAAGGAGTCAACCTTTTTGTCAATCTCGGGAAGAGAATAACAATCTTTCGGACACGCCTTGTTTAAATCTTTAAAATCTACGCATATCCGCCACCCGCCATTATGTTTCTTTACCATGACTGGGTTTGCCACCCAGGTCTGGTATTTAACTCCGCGCAGAATACCAGCATTTAATAACTTGGTGACTTGTTCATTCATCGCCTCTGTATTTTTTGACCCGAGGCTGCGCTTTTTCTGTATAACTGGTTCTGCTGATGGAAATACATTCAGACAATGTTCCGCAATGTTGCGTGGGACGCCGACCATGTCGGAGGGTGTCCAGGCGAAAATGTCTTTGTTGCGAAACAATAGTAATTTAAGTTTTGCGCGAATTTCAATACTGACTGCAGGCCCTAACAAGATTGTTTGCTCAGGATACTTATTGTTGAGTACCATTTTTCTGGTTCGTTACTTGGCAATGTCTTGACAGCCTTCATAATTGGTTCTTCAATTTACATGATTTCTTTCCGCGCGTAAAGTATAGCTATACCATTTGGTGTCGGAAAACCACAAGCAGCATGTGGAGCGGAGGTAATCATACTAAAATCACGCTACGCGCGGCATCCCAATAGTACATCGTGACGGGAATTTGCCGTCATCACCATGAAATTGATGTTACTCGTTCGAGAACGCCTCCCATCAGATAAAGTAACAGGAAAAAGGATTTGTCCTAGAGGAAAGACAGCTTCATTGCAGAACCCAGTTAATGGAAAATCAACTGGTTCCAAGCGTGCCTTATCCTCAGGATCTAGCTGCTTGAAGCACTGTTCATACATAATATCCATGGAACTACCAGGATCTATAAACATATAATCTGTTTGGTAATGCCCAAAGATACCGGTGCCGGTCTTCTTGAGGACCTCCTGGAACGATAGGAAAAATGACTTGCTGCTCGCGCCATGTGTTGTTTTGAAAGTGTTGAAGATTACGCTTGCGCGACGGACCTCCTTGAATCATGGAAACATGCTGTTTCATTTTCTTGTTGCTAGGCCCTTCGTCCCCGCGCGTAATCTGTTTAATCTCTTTGCGCACATTCTGGAGTAGATGTGTAAGCTTCCCACTCTTTAATGCTTTCTCAATCTCCGTGCGCAGATTGATGCAGTTGTCTGTTGTGTGGCCTGTGTCTCTATGATAGTCACATAATAAATTTGGGTCTTGCCCTTTTTTGTTTTTCATTGGTTGCGGCTGTTTGAACTGATAATTCTCAGTGCTGAGAACTTCAGCTGGAGATTTCGTTAAGGGAGTCCACTGGCGTTCCCTATTCTCTTGTTTAATCGCTTTTTGAGTTGTTATCTTGTTGATTGTTGCACACGCATCAACTGGTGAATAAGGAGAGTACGAATTTTGACTTTGGCTACCTCTACTCAGGTCTTGCGGACGATTCTGAGGTAGAGGTGGCCTGTTAGAATTTAAGTTGCGCTCAGTCTGGGCGCAGACTTTGGCTGCCGCCATGAGTTTATCCTAGCTTTTTGGAAGGCCAGTTGTACCGGACAACACTTTAATCATTTCGTCACACCCCGCGTATTTGAACTGCGTGCGTATAAGGTCTTCGTGAACATCTCCAATCTCCAACACCTCTTTATTGTAACGCGTTATAAAATATTCGAGGTTCTCATCGTCCCTCCGCCAGATGTTCATTACATCTGAGGAGTCGCGCACGTATAGCCGTTGCTGACTGAAGTGTGTAAGAAAATTTTCTTTTAAGTCATTCCAAGAGGAAAGTTTACCTATCGGCAAATTATCAAACCAAAGGCGCGCATCTCCAGTAAGGGTCTGTACAAATAGGTGACACCACATTGGCAATGTCCAGCACCCAAGTAACCCTGCACCGGTAAAGAGGCGCATGTGATCATCAGGATCGGTTAAACCTTTAAACTTTCCAACGTTGGATGGCAATTTCGCTCGCTCCAACGGAGCTAGTGCTATCTCTCTGGTAAACTTTGATTGTTCAGCTGCTTCGGTTGGGCGATACACCAAATTGTAATCATGCTCAGCTTCTGGATTGTATGCTGCACGTACTTTTGGCTTGTAACTGGCATGAGCTGCTTCGGTTGGGCGATACACCAAATACTTGCACTATCCCCTTCTGTGAAGACCGCGGGCCCAAACGAGAGTGGACAGATGCATGACGCTGAACGTTGTCTTCTTGCCTTCTATTACCAGAATGAACAGGATCATTCCTGGTTTTAGAATACATTTCTGTTCCATCCTCAGGCATGTGCGAAGGGGAAGGAGCATGACTTTGAGTATTATAACTCAAAACTCGAGGTGCCGGCGAAGCACGAACCTAAGGAGCGTTAACCGGAGCTTGAAAAGCTGGAGTTCCGGTTTGGGCACATAACTGAGCATACATAGCGTTTAGAGCCGCTTGAGATTTGATTAACCATGATAATGGAGTCTCTCCAGGTGGTAAAATCGACGTAACATCAACCTGAGGGGCTGCCGGTGTTAAAGGAATACTCGTACGATTAGGATCATACTGAGCATTAGTTTCGCCGGAAGAATCCTCAACTATTTGTCCGTCAATCTGAGGTCCGACAACGACGCGTCGAATCTCCGATCGAGGACCTTGAAAAGATGATCCGTCAGCCATGATGCTGCAGATCTGGGTGAAACGGAACGAAAGATGAGAAAAAGAATTGAAATCGGTGGGCGCCAATGAAGAAACCCTAGATCAACTTGACCGGAATCTAAGTAGATCTATGGAATGGGCTCTGCATAAAAGGGTTAACCCTTCATTTGGTTTCACGATAAAGATGAATGAAACTATACTCCGGCTGATCCTGCAAAACAGAACACCGTTAGCTCGCCACGGGGAGAAGAGGGGTTCTCTCTGTGACCACCCTTCGGCGTGAGAATAAGTACAGGCAGTCGGAAGTAAAGAATTGTAAGAGAGAGAGAGTAGTTGAGAGTGAATACCTTTCCTTGAACTCCAAGTCACTTATTTATAGCCAGCGTTTGGCCCCAAAAGGAGAGATTGTTAACTTTAACGGAATCTTCTGCTATTCCATTAATGTTTGTTGGCAACCCGTTAGTGCACATGGATCGTGAGCTCATCAGCGGTTAGGGAGGTGCCACGTGTCGACATGAGATCACTACATTCTATAAATGTGAGCATGCCATCACCGTGATCTTCCTCATCCGTCCAGATGCTGCCATGTGGCAATTGGTTATAACCGAAAAGATGCTTGCACGATTGGGTGTTAATGGCTTCTAGAAGATTTCACAGCTGTTACCCATCTGTTGTTCGCCACGTGTACATTCTGTTACAACAGAAAAGATTCCCTTTGCTTCTGCACCAAGTCAAGGATTCTGCTAAGGGAAAGTTTCTAAGGGTTAACTGTTTCCTTGCGCTAGAAGCGCAAGTTAGTTAACTGATCTTCTTTCTTCTCCTTGCTGCTTAGCGCAACGTTTGGTGGATACTTGCTTTGATATAAATATCCGCGCAAGGTTTGTGCATGAGGCATTATCAAACGAGATTATTCAAGGTTAACTTTGAACCTTGCGCGAGCTCGCGCGAGGTAGTTAAATGAATCATTTTATCCCAAGAGAATGTTCAAGGTTAACTTTGAACCTTGCGCGAGCCCGCTCAAGGTAGTTATATGATCCTTTCCACTCTTGGATATTTGGCGCAGAGTTCTGTTAAATCTTATTTTGGCAAAGAAGTCTGCGCGAAGTTTCCTTAGAAGTTATTAATGGGTATGGATTCCTTGATTGGCGCAAGGTTTTTGGGACCATACCCCTTCAGGTTGATTCAAATTCAGCTAAATTCGGGTTCGAATCAAATTTTGGGTTTTTTTGAGTTTGGTTCATATAATGAACACCCATAGGTTTGATGATAAGCTAGTCGGTTCGGATTGAAAGGACAAAGTGATAATATGAAGAATTTGATCATAAGGGCACAATTAGCAAGAAAATACTGCTAATATAAGTTATTGTGTGCAAGATGAGTACATAGAGTTTTGTAAAACCCCATCTTAATTAATGATTTAATTAAACTTTCCAATATCTCTCATCTACAAAACTTGCTAACAAGTGATTTGTGTGGAGGCTAAGTTTATATAAACCTAAGCTTTATATAATGGAATTCAATACCTAATTGTATATAAGTCTAATATGTATTATTGAACTCATTAGTTCTAGACTTCTAGTGATTGCGTGCTAGATGCATACTAGCTAGATTTAGAAGTTAAGAAAGTATGTTTTACAACTATTGTTTTTTGCTTTAGGCTCATAATTTTTTTGAACGGCCAATTAAATAATCGGATAAACATTCTGAGATGCCCTCAAACGAGCAAATTCATCCCCTCCTCCATAACGGTTAGAGTTTGATGCATACCTGAGCCACCAAGCCACCAGTTCCGGGGAAAACACGCCCGCCCTAAGGCCCACTGCGGTAAAACCCGGTTTGGCTCGGTTTCAAACTGGTGACCTCCAAAGAGGTCTAGTCCTAAACTTCATTGCCACCACCAATGTCCTTTAAAGTGATGCTAGTGGGAGTTGAACTTGGAACCTCAAGGAAAAAAACCAAGTGACTAACCACTAGACCAACTTGTCAGGACTTTAGGCCAATAACTTGATGATGTAAAGTATGCTATGTAATTATGTATAGTTGTGAAACTCGTTTCCACATATAGATAACACAATTTTTGAAAATTAAAAGTGTGCTATTATCCTAAAGTAATGATATTTCCCTAGGGAATATGATTTTGGGTAGAATACCTAGCCACTTGGTGCTTTCTCCGGTAGTGAATTTAGAATGATATTTCCCTAGGGAGTATGATTACATCACTGTGGTATTTATTTGAAATCTGAGTGATTACGTAATTGGGTAAAAACAAAACATGTAATACATTATTTGATATAAAATATCTAATATTACATGTTTAATCATGTATCAAGGATAACTTATACAAAACATTAGCAAAATCAACTTATAATAACCACATAATGTCGTACATTAGAGATTTAATCACGTAATAAAGTATAAAACAATCAAATTCTTATTATTGAATGTGTAATCACGTAACGGATTTATACTGAATATGTCATTACGTAATGAAGTGTTGAATGTTGGATGAGTATTCAAAATCATGTAGTCATGTTCTAGTTATTCAAAACACGTAATGGATATTTAAAATTCTGTAAATTTTTTAAGAAAACTATAGCAATAGGCTGCTCGAATTAAAGAGATGGAATGCTTGTTAATGCGGTATACTTTTAAAAAAAAATATTAAGGTGTGAAAAGTTATAGTTGTTTGAAAATCAAGAAAGAAACTAGTTCACTTAAGAAAAGACTAAATTACCCTACCTGCTAATGACGCTTGTCACTCACTCCTCGCGTATGCTTCGTACGTGATTGTGTCTTGTACATACATGATCCAAGCATAAACAACCCACCTTCACGTCGGTCATCATCTAGTAGCTTTCAAAACCTTACAGAAATCCGTAACCACTGATGGATATGCGTGTATGAATCGAGATGAAGATAGAGATATCAGATGTAATTGCATTATCAGAATTTAAACAATTTTAATAAGAAAAACTGAATGTAAAAACTAGTTTTACACGTAAAAAGCATTAATGTTGTCACAAACCCGTCTTGATTAGCGCCATACAACCTTTTTATCGAGATAAGTCTGTGAGAACGTAAGACAAAAAGAGACAATAAAAGAAAAAAAAAGGTATTGCTAGCGTTGAATTAAAATCTTCATATATATTAGCAGAACAAGGTTCCGACCCCTCAAACTTCAAACCGAAAATCGGTTGTAGGGGTCTGGGTCGGGTCAGTTTGGTTCCGACCCATTGCACAGGCCTATGCACCGGTACATATATAGGTTTTGTCAAAGGTACGTTAGTGTGTATAAACCATAGTATTTCTTTTACCAATCTTCTCACCTTCCATGTTTTTATATACGTTTTCAACCATCACAAAGCGTCGATAATTTACCCACTACTAATTTATTTTGCTACCTCTAAACTTTAATAAACTTACCATATATTATTAGGGTACATATATTTTTGTCGTCATGGGTTTTGCACATGCTGGATCCCTACTGCAACATGCGGGTGAAACCAACTAGTAAACAATACCAAATACAATGAATGTTCACTAAACTCCATTAACTGAGATAATGGAGAAATATGCGGGACAGTGGATCGTGATGGGGGATTTTAACGCGGTTAGGCGCCCGTGCGAGAGAAAAAAATTGATTTTTAATAAGACTTGTGCTAAAGATTTCAATGGATTTATTGATCAGGTTGGATTGGTGGAATATAATATGAGAGGGAAGGCGATCCACCTTTTTTGGCTGAAAACTCCAATAAACTTAGTAAAATTGATAGGATTCTCGTTTGTCAAGAATTTTTTAACGACTGGCCTGAAGCTTGCCTTAGGGCTTTACCGAGGCTTCATTCGGATCATTGCCCATTGGTTTTATCTCTTGTGCATAACAACTTTGGGGCGAAACCTTTTCGGATTTTTAACTCATGGCTCGATCGGGATGGTTTTGAGGAGGTTATTACAAACGCTTTGGAAGGTTGTCAGTACACGGAGGATCCTACCGATGTGGTGTTGATGAAGAAATTTAAATATCTTAGGGGGAAATAAAAAAGTGGAGAGACGAGATCGTGGGAAAAGATAAGGAAGAAGAATTGACTTTAAAGGAAGAATTAGAGAAACTGAAAGAAAAAGAAGAATCAGAAGAATTACCAGATGAAGATAAGTGGGTTAAAGCTGAATGCAAAAAGGGGTTGGGTGAAATGGAAATTTACAAAGCCAAGGATCTAAAACAAAGATCTCGAATTCGGTGGGCAAGGGAAGGAGACGGCAATACAACTTTCTGTCACACCCCGATTTCCACGTGTATCCCGTTGGGCCCGGTGGGGAGTATCGTGACGTATAGCTGATATCATCATAATCAAACAACATAGAGCAACACAACGGAAGTCTTGGAGTTTAAAATAAACTATTACAAACCATAAGTGTCCGAAGTTTAAATACAAATTACAAGGTTTGTAATACGGATCCACAGGCGGATCGGAAATGTACAAAATGATAACAGACTCTAAAGGCACAACTTAAAGGGTCGCAAATCCTCAGTATCGATGCCACGCAGCTTCCGGCCTATTTCGTGCGGGTAACTTAATCTTTTGAAAATACGTCAGTTTACACTGGTAAATACAATCAACCGACTCATTTTGAAAATCTTTTCGAAAATGATTTTAGTTTACACTAGGCACATTTTCATAAACAACTTGGGACAGTACAAGTGACCTTGTATACAGATTTACAAGCCTGTCAATACATATGGGGCCCAATATAAAAACCGAGACATGATCAACTGACACACCACTTCTGAACTTTCACACAGAAAGCAGATAATAATAATAATGCAATTGACCGGTGTATGCCTACACCCCATGCTATAAGTCGTGGCCACTAGCACTTTAGTGAGCCAAGGATATCCCAGACACGGTCAAGCCCACCCCCAATGTTTAAGTTATCAGACAAAACAGATTAAAACGGGTTATGTGATTTAGTTAATTATCACAACTGGACAAAACATGATCCCATACCCGACCAAGCGGTAATAATTTACCTTATCCCAAGCTCGTATAGGAAAAATAGGTTAAGAGTATTTACCTGAGCTAATCTTCAGAAGAATCACAACTCAGCCGTAGATCAATAGACAAGTACAGGCAAAATCTATCGGAAGGCGTCTAGTCTGGAATGATGGTAGTATTAAGCAATTGGAATGCTAACGGGTCCTTAGTTAAGTTTTAGACTTGAACCGGTTAGTCTTACGTTAAACAAGTACGATACAAAACGCTAGATTAAGCGGTGACCGGAATAGAACGTAAATTGGGACCCAACAAGTATCTAAACTTGTATAATATGGGCATACCCATAACATTCTGGATTTTGATAAGGAAACGACAAAGTTAAATCCGTTTTGGTTAGATTACGTAAACTAGTAACATATGCTTCTTACGTAAACGTATAAGCTAAACCGGGTAACTGAAAGAGTCATATACAAGTTCTATATGCCAATATATTTTAAATATGTTTTAATATCAGTAAGATATTAATATGAATGCCCGTTTATGATTTAAAATCGAGTGATGCCTTAAAAGGGCGTTTTGGTCATTTTACGCTTTATAAAAGAAGCTTATAAGTAAACTGATGTCAAGGTCATAAACATTCTGTAAAAATATGTATTTTATGATGTTATATCAGTAGGATATCAAATATATGTGTGGTTGATGGTTTTAGAACAAACTATGTCCCGAAAAGGCATTTTAGTCATTTCACACATAGCTTTGATGTCATATTTGGGATTATGAGTTCGGGACTTGTACCTAATGTTATAATATTCAAAATAAGTTTAGAAATCAGTAGGTAATAAGCTTTGGTCCTCAAATATGGTTTTATACCATACTATGCGCCATAACGGCGTTAAATGCGGTAAATGACGAATTAAATGAAATTTAATGAAATATGAGATTATGGTTAAGTTTGTATACTCAAAATATGTTATTTAATATATTATAATAGTAGGTAAAAGGTTTAGATGTCAAAAGTCTTGTTAAAACCATTTTACGCGCCATAAGGGCGTTATCATCATTTATAATCATTATATAAGGACTTGTATGCAAACTTTGATAAACGGCAAATAACCGGTAATTCCGTACAATCTAATAACTTATTTTATTTCATAATCTCATGCATTTAGCGTAATTTAATTACATAACTATTCTGTATGATGAATAACAAGTATTAGGACAAGCAAAACATGTTATAGCATATACTGGTTTCCGACATATCGTGAAACAAATAAAACTACTCCTAAAAGTGTTGGTAGGAAGTGCTGAACGCACTATTCAGGGTTGCGCGATGTTTGCCGGCAACTACCGAAACAGAATAACGAACTAAGACATACTGATGACATAACTGAGTCCATGGAAATATGAAAACACTAATGTGGGAACAAATCTTTCAATATTACATAACTTTCCGGTACAACGCCCTAAACTTTAAATCGTCCTCGCTAAAAATAACAATTTTAAATCGCCCGAACTAGTAATTTAGCATTTCCGAGACTCCGGAAATAGGACAAATGATGACAAACACTTGAGAATAATATGAGGATATTAATGGGGTGTCTGAAACAGAAGCTTTCGGTGTTTCATTCCAAACTCCACAACTTGTCCGTTTTCGAAATGACAAGCTAATAAACGACATTTCAGGCGCCGAAAACAACCAAATGAAGGACTTGGTGAACTAGTTAAGCTTATTTTGGGATTCAAAATAACTTCATACTTCTTTGAATGCGGGATGACAATTCACGACAAACTTCCGTCAGTACGCGACAAAAGTGCAGTAAATTAACCGACGACGAAACGAAAAGCGTTCAAAGTATCAAAACATTTTTTACTAGCTTAGTGAACTAATTAATATTAATTTATGTTCCGAAACCCTAATTACCCACCTAATGGTGTAATTAACCCCTAATCACCATACTTTGATTAATTACCAAAATATCTAGATTTTTAATAACTTTTATAAAAAATTGTTACACTTTACCCCCCCTTCCATGTTGGTGGATACAAGTGGGTCCCACCCACTTGATTTGGTTTGAAAAATGGAGATTAGAAGCATGGCTATTGATGGATGAATGACTAGTGCATGAACTTGAACTTTTAAGACATTATAACATAACTTATCCTTCATTTTTATCACCAAAAATCAACACCAAACATCTTCATCTCTCTCATATTCACAGAAGCAACAAGCAGCCCTAGACCCTTCAATTTCTTCATTTAAACATCACCATTTCACTCACTTTTAAGTCTAACAAGAACCTCTAAGCATGGGATAAACATGGAGCTTCATTAGGATCATCTTGGAGCTTAAACATCTTCTTATTTTCTTGTCTAGCTTGTGCAATCTTGTAAGCTTTCAAACCTTTGTTTTTAAGCTTCATATTACTAGTAGATTACTAAAGTACAAGTTGATTATCTTGAAGATTAATAAAAATCTAATCAAAAACCCTAAACTCAAAACTAATAATCTACTAATCTAAACTTATTAGGTGGTTATTTGTGTAGATTAGTGTATCTAGTTTGTGTAATCATGTTGATTATATTGATTTTGTTAAGATTAGTGGTTTAAAGTTTATATTTATGATGATCTTGTGATTTGTTTTATGTAGTATTTTAGATTAGTGTTAGTCTAGCCATGAAACACTTAAAAATATGATTTAAACATTTATATGTTTGAATTATACAAGATCATCAACTTCAAAGATCATGAGTATTAAATGTATAAACTTTGATTAGTAATTTTTGGAGATATAAGATGTGGTATGAATATGATTCAAGACTTGTTAAAAACATTAAAAACTTGGTTTTTATTTAAAACGAGTTTGTAAGACATTATTTATAAAAAGTGGTTTAAAAGTCTTGAAAAATTTCTAATAAACTTGAAAAGTGGTTAACTTTAAAGTCTTAAAAGTTAACTTAAATAATGCTCATGAGAAATCTTTGAAGGAATATGTGATTACATGTGGTAAATATGATTTTGGTGAAACTTGATGAATTAGTGGTGAGTTGGAACTTGATTTGTGATTTAAATACGTTTTTGAAAACGTGAAAAACGCTATAATTTTGGGGGAATTATGGCAAAAAAATTTCTAAAAACATAATCATGATTAAATAGGGGTTAAAGTGTGATTAAAGTGGCTAATTACACTTAAGGATTTTAATCATGCTTAAACGAACTTTTGATGAAAGGTTTAAGTATTAATCATCCAAGTAAGTTTCTAAATCATTTGTAATGTTTTTTATAATATTTTTGGAGAAACCATCAAAGTGTATACATCATGTGTTATGTGTATGTATTTAGATACTTTGGGATAATCTAAATAATACACAAAGTATACCAAGGAAATACTTGAAGAATAATAGATATAAACACACATAAATACTTATACACAATATCCTCAAACTACTAATAATTCTAAATTAACGGACTAAACGGACGAGCGGATAACCCGGGCGACGAACAAAAATTATAAGAACATATATTGTCACCGATGACAAGGAGGCTACAACGACACTTGGTCGTGCATCGAAACAAATATATATATATTAAATGATAACAGTGACACGTCTAAAAATATATTTAGACACCGAACATATATATACATGTGCCTCCGATAACAAAATCCAGAAAGTTAAAAACTATAAACTACTAAGTGATTATATAAGTATCTGAGATACTTGAAAAATTCCATACTTAGTAAAATTCACTAAGTGTAAGAATTCCCATTAATGGACTCAATTTATGGTAATGGGCTAGGCCCAAATTACATAAAACATATGGGCTAGGCCCAATCACATAACTAAGTGGGCTAGGCCCAAGGACATAACTAAGTGGGCAAGGCCCAATAACATGTGTGCTAGGCACGAGGACAAGTGAAGGGCAAAGTCCGTTCACATGCGATAACATACAAGATAACAAATATATATTTGTAGAATATCTATGCAAATATTAATCGAAAATACAAACCTACCAACACTATAAAAGCAATGAAGTTGTTCAAAGAAAACAAACCAATACATAACAATAATTCAAGAAGAACAACTTGTACGAGGTCCAATTAGACCTAAGAGTCTAATGAATTCAATATACATGTAGGTCATACACGTGTACGGACACTCGCGGTACAATAGTACGACCATACGGAACGCAAAGTAGTGAGTTCATGTTCCCCCTTTTCTTTTAAACGTTTTTCGGTTTTATAACAATCGGGGGTGAAATACATGCTATGACATTCTATGACAAAGGGTATGTTAGCTATGGGTTTAGAAGATAACAAGATCAATGTGTGTAAGTAGGATGATAACATAATAACCATTAATCACTTAGTGACCAAGGTGCAAAGGTGTAGATCTATTGAGCTTGAGACACGCTCCACTCTGAATAAAACAAGTCCGTTCAGAGTGCTTTTGTGAGCCCTATGAAACTATGAATGACAAGTTGTCTCGGTTTGCTTATTTACTTATGACACATAATGTCAGGGGCTCGCTACCCACTGATAGATCCTTAAACCCTAGGAATAACAATAACATACCGGGATTTTCAAAATTTATGACAATTACTTATACGAAAACAATATTACATGAACTCGCTCAACTTTTGTTGATTTTTCAAATTACATGTATTTCAGGAAACAAGACATGAGCCGGTGATAGACCTCGGGATTTTGGGAAGACATAACAACGCATGCCACTTTTGAAGGGTTCGCCTCTTATATCCCAACTTCGTATGGGTATGTAGGAGACAAAACCTTGATGTGTTTCAGGATGATTACAGATTATCTTTTGTGTTGTAATATAACTGGAAGTGTGTTCTATGATAACAAACGTGAACGTGTTGAAAAGAAAATTGTAAACTTTGGCTGTTCTAACTCTATGACAAGGCATCGTTGTTAATTATGGTTTATCTACTCGATTGAATGCATTGATTACTTATTAGTCACACGTTGCGCTTCCGCTACGACCAGGGTGTGGCAGATTGGTATCAGAGCTTCGATTGTAGTGAACCGAGGAAAAACTTTTACAAAGTTTGGTCTACAATCACCTAGGGCTCTCACACGAAAACAAAGATAATGACATTACAAAACTATTTTTAGAATATGACAAGAATGACAAAAAGTTTCTCAAAATGCCACAATAAAATGAGGATCTATCACACGAGCTCAAGTATAGGTACTGAGCAAGGATTAATACATGGAATTCCTATGAGGAATAGACACAAAACAATAAGGATTACATGTGAAGCTAAACAACAAATTTGCATGAGATTTAGTGATTTTATATGTATAATGTGTTCATATATATGTTGTACGGAATATTTTGCCATGACGAAAGTACCTTCAACTACGAATTCTATTATTACCCTTGACTCACGCGATGAGAATAATGACCTCGCGTCTATTACGAAGCTTATGGCGGACGTGGTTTCTAAGTGAGACCCTAAAGCATTGATCCCATGGAAGATGGTTGTTTCCCCTCTGATAGTATATGTTTGGTTTTGGTAGTGACGACGAGGCGGAGGTGGCGGCCTTGGGAAAAAAAACTCTATTAGTGGGACGAGGTCCCTGAGACTCATACTAATCATGATTGATGACACTCTCGTCCAGACAAGGAAGATGAAGTACTCATCTTAAAGGTGCCCATCCAGTGGCTATTGCTGCAGATTCTCTCTACTTCTATTCATCTACCGTTGTGCCCTTTCACGAATAATGACAAAGGGTGTTAGCAAGTGGACCATTACGAAGGTCCCTTCTATGTTGAAGGTATGAAGAAGTGTCCTCTCTCTGGCTGATCGTCTGCTTTGAACGAGAGACACTAGGGTGACCATGCAAGACAATTTATTATTACGGGGGCCCACGTAATAACAACTTGTAGTGCATGGGAATCCTAGTGGGCTCTGCGGGTCGAGCTAGTGATCACTATCCCTATGAAATTCTTAAGTTGTTCAAGTTTCAATCTAGTAGAACACTAACTGGGGTGGTTACTATAACACCCCACAATACAAAAAGACCACACGTATTTGTTCGCACCTAACATTCGATCTATATCACGAGTCGTTAAGACTAGTCATAAACAAACAAAACTGGTTAACCATCCAAGGAGGATTTTTTTCCTCAACTGTCTAGAGTTCTTGTACATGGGTTGGTTCCTTGGTGTCTATGGCACCTCATCTTATTTATTGGAAGAGGTTACATTAAATTCTGTCATTTGACGTTTGTCTTATTTCAAGGAATGATATGGCATGAGCCATGCTCCAACCCTCAATTGCATTTTATTCGACATCCATGGAAATTATAACGGTTTTTTTTCGGAGCTCGTGAAGCTCAAGGGATATCAACGTATTCGTCATACGGGTTAGTGCGTCGAAGGATTTTCCTATTTTGGACGATCGAGGTCTATGAAGTGTGGAATACATGTTGTAAGGTTGGAGACGACTGTTTGGTTCCTCCTCCTCAACGGATTACTTTTTTTTCCCACTTAGGCATATGGCCAATACACGCAAGAAGTACTACGCATTTTGGATTGCAGTTATTCATGTTATCATTGTTTCAAACATGTATGAATAATGCGCTCTTGAAGTTTCCACGGCCGATTGCGTTCTTAATTCTTAGGCGCTTGGTGGACTATATATGTTCAAATATAAGTCCGGATCATTTGATATTATGTATCAAAAATTACATGGCGCCAAAAAGAAAATCTACGCCCTACTACTAAAGTCGAACTAGGGTTTTTATGGAACAACATGAGGTGGTGGAAATTGCACAACATGAGGTTGTTGAGTCGACACCAGTGATGGTACTGATGGTACCGGTAGTTCAAGTGGTTCAAATCCCAATGGGACGAGAATGAGAGGAAACTCCCGTGATGAGAGAAAACTAAGGCATTTTCTGCCATAAACGATGTTGACGTCAAGAAGCATGCTAATAACTTGCCGAAATCCGGAATGAGGTAAGTGGAACTTTCATCATGAGGGCACTTGCAAAAGTTCCAAGAGTAGCAGTGTGGTGAAACTAGGCACAAAACGGAAACTAATAAGTTAGTTATACTCAAGAAAGAACAAGGAGGTTTTAACTATGGCAAGGAGACCACTACGAGCATGGATGTCTAAGGATGAATCAAGCAAGTGAATAAGTGGGTGTATGAGTAGAACTATGAATACTCCCCAAAATCCCAATGTTGCCATGAGTACGTCCTACTCTACAACCAGCATGTATCAATTTTTTGGATACCAACATCGGCCTAACTTAGTGTCTTTAGATGTTAAGCACATACACGAATTAGAGTCATGTAGTTAGACATGTCTTGCTCTATCATGTTAGCTAATGGGAAATTAGCGGAGTCATGTGAGGTCATAAAGGGTCACCGATACGTTTCCTATCAACCGACCTGTTGCATCCATTTTGTTTAATACTGTGTCGGTATTAGTTCCATCCCCATAGAATTCAAAATATACTTGGCCTAGATTCAAGTAAGCTAGACGTCCCCTCATTCTATAGAATCGGCCGACGGTAAATTAGTTGAGCCGGGAGAAGACATTAAAGGATGCACACTCGAACTTAGAGCAAGGAAATTAAATATCGACCTTTCACCTATTCAATTGGGTTGTTACGACGTAGCTTTTGACATAGACTGGCTGACCGACAACCGAGCGGAAGTAGTCCCTCTGAGAAAACTATTCACATTCCCCCTGTCTGACGGGAGTTCAATATAGATCTCTTACCGGTTTAATTAGGTAGTTTCGATGTCGTTATTGGTATGGATTGGCTATCCTATAATCGAGCTGAAGTCATATGTCACGAAAAAGTCATTCGTATTCCCTTACCCGATGGAGAACAATTGTTGGTGCACGGAGAAAAACATGACCCGCCGCTACGGATTATCAATTGCATGAAGGCTCAGAAATGTCTGAGGAAAGGATGCATCACCTTTCTTGCCCATGTGGTTGACAAGAAAACCGAGGAGTGCAAGGTGGAAGACATACCTGTAATGAAGGAATACCCTGAAGTCTTTCCAGAAGACTTGCCGAGATTGCCTCCACAACGACAAGTAGAGTTTAGTATCGACTTAGTGCCAGGAGCAGCACAAGTGGCAAAAGCCCCATATAGACTAGCGCCCTCGGAGATGCATGAATTATCTACTCAGCTCCAGGAACTTCTTGACAAAGGATTCATAAGACCTAGTTTCTCGCCTTGGGGAGCTCCGGTTCTATTTGTCAAAAAAAAAAGACAGAACCTTCCAAATGTGCATCGACTATCGGGAACTAAAGAAACTAGCCATCAAGAATCGGTACCCGTTACCGAGGATTGATGATTTATTCGATCAATTGCAAGGCTCGAGTTTTTACTCGAAGATTGATCTAAGATCCGGGTATCATCAGCTAAGAATCCAAGAGGAAAGTATTCCTAAGACGGTGTTTAGGACTCGCTATGGTCATTATGAGTTCCTTGTTATGCCTTTCGGCTTAACAAATGCTCTCGCCATGTTCATGGATTTGATGAACCGGGTATGTAAGCCATACCTTGAAAAGTTCGTGATCGTAGTTATTAATGACATATTAATGTACTCACGAACCAAGAAAGAACACTAGCAACACCTGAGAACAATCTTAGATCTACTTAAGAAAGAACATTTATATGCCAATTCTCAAAATGCAAATTTTGGATTCATGAAGTACAATTCCTCGGGCACGTGGTGAACGAGAATGGAATTCATGCTGACTTATCCAAGATAGAAGCCATAAAGAACTGGAATGCCCCAAGGACCCCAAAGGAGGTACGACAATTTCTAGGCTTAGCGGGATATTACCGGAGATTCATTGAGAATTTTTCAAAAATTGCCCAACCGCTAACCTCACTTACACAAAAAGACCAAAAGTTCGATTGGGGAGAAAGACAAGAGTCGGCTTGCCGGTTGTTGAAGGACAAACTATGTTAGGCACCGATACTTTCACTTTCGGACGGGAACAATGACTTAGTGGTGTATTGTGATGCTTCGCATCAAGGCTTGGGTTGCGTGTTAATGCAACGTGAGAAGGTCATCGCGTGCGCGTTGCACCAATTGAAAGTTCACAAAAAGAACTATACCACCCATGACCTAGAGTTAGGCGCAGTGGTGTTCGCAATGAAAATCTGGCGTCATTATTTATATGACACTAAGTGTACCATATTCACAGACCATAAAAGTCTTCAATATATATTCAATCAGAAAGAATTGAATATGCGCCAACGATGTTGGGTTGAATTGTTGAATGACTATGACTGTGAGCTCAAGTATCACCCGGGCAAGCAAATGTAGTGGCAGATGCCTTGAGCCGAAAGGAATGTGTCAAAACTTTACGAGTGCGATCTTTAGAAATGATAATTCAAACGAACTTTATGACTCGAGTGCATGATGCACAACAAGAAGCTCTAAAACCAGAAAACATCCCAGTGGAATCTCTACGGGGAACGGAAAGACAAATGGAACTCTATATTTTATGGGAAGGATCTGGATTCCATATTTTGGCGATCTGCGAGACTTTGGGCTGGATGAGGCACACAAGTCAAAATACTCGATACATCCATGATCCGATAAAATGTATCAAGATTTGAAAGAGTATTATTGGTGGCTTATTCTCAAGGGAGATATCGCGACCTATGTCGGGAAATGCCTAACTTGTGCAAAGGTCAAGGCCGAATATCAAAAACCATCTAGCTTATTACAACAACCCGAGATTCCCATTTGGAAATGGGAGAAGATATCAATGGATTTCATTACAAAACTCCCACAGACCTCACAAGGTCATGATATGATTTGGGTTATCGTTGATCGATTAACGAAGTCATCTCACTTCTTACCGATTCGTGAGAAAGACAGTACTGAGAAGTTAGCTGAGCTGTACCTTAAGGAGATTGTGGCACGTCATGGAGTGCCTGTTTCAATAATCTCTGATAGGGATGGTCGCTTTGTGTCACAGATATAGCAGTCATTTCAAGCCTCGTTTGGATCTCAATTAGATCTAAGCACGACGTTTCATCCGCAAGCTGATGGCCAAAGCGAACGAACCATCCACACTTTGGAAAACATGCTTCGCCCCTGTGTGATGGGTTTAGGCGAAAACTGGGATACTCATTTACCATTGGTAGATTTTTCCTGCAATAACAGTTATCACACGAGTATAAAAGCCGCGCCATTCGAAGCACTTTATGGACGGAAGTGCTGATCTCCGCTATGTTGGGCGGAAGTTGGTGAAAAACAACTCATTGGTCCTGAACTAGTCCAAGACACCACAGACAACACCTGGGCTGGTTTGTCCTACCTACGAATAAGGGGACTGGTTGGGCCTGCTTACAGACACAAGGACTGGTTTGTCCTACATACTAATAAGGGGACTGGTTGGTCCTGCTTACAGACTCAAGGACTGGGTTGTACTACATACAAATAAGGGGACTGTTGGTCCTGCTTATAGACACAAGGACTGGATTGTCCTCTACTCAACACTAAGGGCCGTAGGGTCGCTTAAAACTGTACAGTGAAGTCCTCGCTACATGTCGGAACTATAACCGCCTGCTAGTCTACCGTCTTGAGTAAACGGTTTGGCGAGGCACTTTCTAGCACGAGGTGGGTTATAGGCTCATGCGAACATGTTGTCTTTGGCGTACGCTGACAAACGACGCAAACCATTATCCTTCAAGGTCGGAGACAAAGTATTACTAAAGGTCTCACCTTGGAAAGGCGTAGCTAGATTCAGGAAGCGTGGAAAACTAAACCTGGGATACATTGGACCTTTTGAAATTCTGGCCAAGGTAGGCACTATCGCTTACAAGTTGAAATTGCTAGAGGAACTCAATAACGTACACGACACATTTCATGTGTCTAATCTTAAAAAGAGTCCAACCAACGAGACAGTTATCATCCTAGCTGATGAAATTCATATTGATGACAAGCTCCAGTTTACCGAAGAACCTGTTGAGGTTATGGGCTGGAAGGTCCACAAGACAAGACGAAGCCTGATCAAACTAGTCAAAGTCCGCTGGAACTCACGTCATGGACCCGAGTATACTTGGGAACATGAAGATCAGTTAAACACAAAGTACCCCCACCTGTTCGAGAAGAATCCTTTAGAGGATGCCTCAAAGTGAATTTCGGGACCAAAATCTTTTTAACAGGGGGAGTATGTGACAAACGGCAAATAACCAGTAATTCCGTACAATCTAATCACTTATTTTATTTCATAATCTCATGCATTTAGCGTAATTTAATTACATAACTGTTCCGTATGATGAATAACAAGTATTAGGACAAGCAAAACATATCGTGAAACAAATAAAACTATGTTCTAAAAGTGTTGGTAGGAAGTGCTGAACGCACTATTCAGGGTTGCGCGATGTTTGCCGGCAACTACCAAAACAGAACAGAATAACAAACTAAGACATACTGATGACATAACTGAGTCCATGGAAATATGAAAACACTAATGTGGGAACAAATCTTACAATATTACATAACTTTCCGGTACAACGCCCTAAACTTTAAATCGTCCATTTCGCTAAAAATAACAATTTTAAATCGTCCAAACTAGTAATTTAGCATTTCCGAGACTCCGGAAATAGGACAAATGATGACAAACACTTGAAAATAATATGAGGATATTAATGGGGTGTCTGAAACAGAAGCTTTTGGTGTTTCATTCCAAACTCCACAACTTGTCCGTTTTCGAACCGACAAGCTAATAAACGACATTCAGGCGCCGAAAACAACCAAATGAAGGACTTGGTGAACTAAGTGGGCTAGGCCCAATCACATAACTAAGTAGGCCAGGCCCAATCACATAACTAAGTGGGCAAGGCCCAATGACATGTGTGCTAGGCACGAGTCCAAGTGAAGGGCAAGGCCCATTCACATGCGATAACATACAAGATAACAAATATATATTTTTAGAATATCTATGCAAATATTAATCAAAAATACAAACCTACCAGCACTATAAAAGCAATGAAGTTGTTCAAAGAAAACAAACAAATACATAACAATAATTCAAGAAGAACAACTTGTACGAGGTCCAATTAGACCTAAGAGTCTAATGAATTCAATATACATGTAGGTCATACACGTGTACGGACACTCGCGGTACAATAGTACGACCATACGGAACGCAAAGTAGTGAGTTCATGTTCCCCCTTTTCTTTTAAACGTTTTTCGGTTTTATAACAATCGGGGGTGAAATACATGCTATGACATTCTATGACAAAGGGTATGTTAGCTATGGGTTTAGAAGATAACAAGATCAATGTGTGTAAGTAGGATGATAACATAATAACTATTAATCACTTAGTGACCAAGGTGCGAAGGTGTAGATCTATTGAGCTTGAGACACGCTCTACTCTGAATAAAACAAGTCCGTTCAGAGTGCTTTTGTGAGCCCTCTGAAAGTATGAATGACAAGTTGTCTCGGTTTGCTTATTTACTATGACAAATAATGTCAGGGGGCTCGCTACCCACTGATAGATCCTTAAACCCTAGGAATAACAATAACATACCGGGATTTTCAAAATTTATGACAATTACTTATACGAAAACAATATTACATGAACTCGCTCAACTTTTGTTGATTTTTCAAATTACATGTATTTCAGGAAACAAGACATGAGCCGGTGATAGACCTTGGGAATTTGGGGAGACATAACAACGCATCCCACTTTTGAAGGGTTCGCCTCTTATATCCCAACTTCGTATGCGTATGTAGGAGACAAAACCTTGATGTGTTTCAGGATGATAACAGATTATCTTTTGTGTTGTAATATAACTGGAAGTGTGTTCTATGATAACAAACATGAACGTGTTGAAAAAAAATTGTAAACTTTGGTTGTTCTAAATCTATGACAAGGCATCGTTGTTAATTATGGTTTATCTACTCGATTGAATGCATTGATTACTTATTAGTCACACGTTGCGCTTCCGCTACGACCAGGGTGTGACACAAACTCAGTTCATAAACTGTTTCAATATCCCAAATATTCCAATATTACATCAGTAAGTATTTAGTTTAGATGAAGAGATTTTGTTAAAACCTTCTAAAATGCCGAAAAGGGCATTTTAGTCCTTCTAAACTTATTAGCGATATTAATTCGAAAACTTAACTTATGACCAGAGTCATGTCATCAAAATAGTCTAATTAAGTTTGCAAATCAGTTTATAACTCATTTTTATGTTTTTTTATGTTTAAAACCTTGTTTTGTGCAAAAAGGGCATTTTAGTAAAAGTTTAAGGCATAATAACGGAACTTGAATATAAACTCAGATTACTAACGAATCATGTAGTACAACTTTAGGAGTTTATACTATACTATAACATGGTCCTAAAATGATTTAAAGTCAGTAGCTTAAGTTGCTAAATCGGGTCAGAACTAAAAGTCAAAGCAGAAGACAAACTTCATGACTTTTGGTTGCGAACCGACCCTAGACCTGAACTTGAAGGGCCGAACATGTTTACACATGTTCTAATTATTATTACCAAGTTATTTAAGTGACAAAATATATTTTATAACATCCATATTAATAATTATGCAATACTTGCAAATCTGACCCGTTGACTTTATTGACTTTAAACTTTGACCCGTCAATTGGTCAAGAAAACATTGTAATCAGGAGGTGCCCTTTTAAGGGATTAACACCTACCTAATTACGATCACGTAGCCATGTTCGTAACGAACAATGGCTGGACCATAATGGTCTTAGCTCAAGGTCAAAGCGTTTTTACGTAAACGCTTTGACTTTGGCTTAAAAGCCAGACAAAGCAACTAGAAACGAATTGGAACACTTACAAGTGGTCCAGGAGATACTAAGAACTCAGGGGAATGCTCCAAGATAGCTAGGAACCTTCCAAGTGAGCAAGAGGAGAAGAATGCAATGAGTGAGCAAGTTGTGATCACCCAAATACCCCTTTAAATAGTTGAGGGAGGGTTAGGATGGCATGCCAAGTGTTTGAGAGTGTCCCTGGACGTAAACAAGTGTCCCAAGTCGTGGCAACAGGTGACAAAGGGTGGCAATGGCGACAAAGGTGGCAGCAAATGTAACAACTCGAAAATTCAATTGTTATCTTTTCTTTTTGTTTTCCTGTTTACCTATCTTTTGTAATTCCGAGATTCGACTTATAATAAAGTTTATGTTGATTAATTATGGTGTTGTACGTTATTATCGAATCTAATCGCTTATTGAATCTCATCGCTAATCTCATCGCATAGCAAATCGCAGTTATTTATGTGGTTTTATGTTATTTATGTGTTATGTGTGTTTGTGGTTATGTTTACACTCGCTATCGCATCGCTCTCCGCACTCTCGAATTGCTAAATCGCACTATTATATCAACTATAACGCTTTAATTTAACGCTTAATATAACTATTTAAGGCGAGCCGAATAACCAAACGAACACTTAACGCGAAATCGGCAAACGAAACTTGGTCACCAGACCAAGTTCGGCCGAACTTGCCTACCACAAGTTCGCCCGAACTTACCTGATAACCAAGGATCCCTTGTTGCCATCAAATTCGCGCGAATTTGCATATGTATATGCAAGTTCGGCCGAACTTAACCTAATACCCTTCAATATTCTCCCAAGTTCGGCCGAACTTGTCTCCCTCAGCTCCCCCTCCTATAAATACTCAGTTCATTCCTCTCATTTGCACTTGCTGACCAAGTTCGCTCAGAGCTCCCTCATCCCAAATCTCTCGTGTTCTAAGTAAGAAACGACCCGATTTCGACTACAACAACGTTTATCAACAATCAACAAGGTTTACAACGATTTTGCACAAGGATCTACCTTCGTTTTCATCAAAACCCATTCTTTTATGAAACTCTTCATCTTTTTCTTCAAAAACTTCTATTTTAAGCTTATATCTACACAATACGAGTTCGTTTGGCGATAGTAGAGACATCCCAAACACGAGATCAGTAAGATCTCGGCTTGTAAGTGATAGATCTGAGAAAACCTTTGATAAATATCGATTTTGACACAAAATACGGACTTTTGAGGATGTTTTGTTCATTTTCTGATATGAAACAGAGCATCTATCATTCAAGATCCCAGATCTGGAAGCACAAGGACGTTTATGTTGGTTTACACAGGCCAGACTAACCCGAACGAACCCCGAGTTCGCCCGGATTAGCCAACGCTTTTTTAAAACGGCTAAAACAACTCTAAAAGACCTCTCCGACCTAAGTTTCCTCAGTAGCACAGGGTTGGAGGGATGAACACTCGATTTTCCTCAGCAATCGACGCGAAAACGCAAGATTTTGGACCCGAAAACATCAAGTTCGCTTGAGAATCACCAGTTCCCCAAGTCAAGTTCAACAGAACTTGTACCCAAGTGGGTCAAGTTCGACCGAACTTGGGTACTTTTCACCAAGTTTTCTTGCAAGTTCGCCCGAACTTGCATAGTTTCTTAGGAAACTATACAAGTTCGCATGAACTTGTCTCCTCAGTAAGGATTCTCCACAAGTTCGCCCGAACTTTACAAGATTCCTAAGAATCTCATCAAGTTCGACCGAACTTGGCTCATTACTCACTAGAATTACACAAGTTCGCTCGAACATGTGTGTTTACACACAAGTTCGCCCGAACTTGGTTACTACCCTACCAAGACTTAACCGTTTCAGCTTTTCGGAAGACTGATGCACTTCTGTTCGTTTACAGGCTGATCTGGCACACTCCGCAACCTCTCCGCAGAATCTCCTACTTACCTAAAACACACCCACATTGAGTATACTTGACCCATTTTCGCTTTAACGCACTTTTTGGGTGTTACATACGTTCCTATATTAAAATCATATCACAAATCAAAACTGTTTATCACACGCGAATAATCTGATTCTATATGCTCGATACGTGATACTAGAAACATGTGACTAGAACTTATTTTCGTTAACTTGCCTCCTTAGCTAGTATGGTACTATAGTGTGGCTTACACCCGACGGGGTCTAGTTAGGATGGACGTGTCACACCCCGACCCGCAGCGGAATAAAAGTCGGGGCATAATTGGGTTATCACCAAAGCTCATGATATTTACTAAGATGTTTCATATTTATTAAATTCAAATTACAAACTTAAATATCCAAAAACAAAATTCATACAATTACAAAGGAAAATGAAACTATAGATTTATTCCAAAGCATGAACTTGTTTATTCTTCTAGGCCATCCTAAGTGTTTCCTGTCTCGGCTGGATCACCTGTATCATGTGTAAAACGGGGGAGATTTTGGGTCAACAAAAGTTGGCGAGTGAACCTTGATAAATCATTTTGACTAATTTCTTGTTTTATTTATTAAAGAAAAGTCGTGCATTAATCACATGTGAGCAAGCATATATATATAAACAATCACAAACCACTTTGGATGAGTATATGACATGAATGATGATGTATCTGAGATCAAGGCTCAATCAAACGGAGCCGATCTAATGAGGCTCCTGATGCTCAACCCGTATCTCACGGGAACTGATGGGCCTAATGAAATGCGTGCACTGAAATGATAAATTTAATCTACATATAATTCACACAACAATCAATACACATTTGATCACGGATATGATGTATGCACAAGTGTTTAAATAAAATAAAAGAATAGTACGACACATGATACACCCCCAAAACATGATTAAAACGGGGAATTGGTAGAGATTCACTCACAGTGGATGCGTTTCTTGATGACGATGAATGCGCACGAATATTATGATTCAACCGACGAGGGAAAACTAACCTAAATAATAACGACATGATTCGATTAAATAAATAAATTTTATTTGAGATTATTATTTTTAATTAGTGCTCTTTAATGAGATTTTTAGATTTATTTTTGTGAGTTTAATGCAAATTTTTAACTTTAAAAACCTTATTTTTAAGTATTTTTAAATAATTTTTCAATTTAATAAATAAATAAAAAGAAACAAAAATAAATAAAAATAAATAAAAATGGGTTGACTTTGTCAGGTTTGACCGGGTCTGACCGGTCAGACAGCATGTATTCCAGGCGGCGAGTGAGGTTCGAACTCGGGACCTCTCGTATACGTGCACGCAGCTCTACCAACTGAGCTACATGTCTAACCCGAAATATTCTCTGTTTTAGTGATATATATATACTAACTAACTTTAACCTTATTTAGTTTTTATTAAAAATGATTTAATATGGCCTAACCGGTTACAGAAACCCGGAATCGAACTCGGGACCTTCGGTTCGAGTGCACACAGCCCAACCAGTTGGGCTGTGTGTCTAATCTGCTTAAATACTGGATTATATTCCTCTTATATATATATACTGTGAATTGATCTGAATAGGTTTAAAAATGTTGGTTTTATTTCAGAAAGTCGGAAACATGTATGATTCGAACCCGGGACGTGTGTTTTATATTTGCACACAGTCCACCGCTGGACTGTGTGTCTAACCCGGTTAAATACCCGATTTTAATTACATTAATATACAACTTAGGCTTCGTCTTCTTCACTAAGAAAAACACAGAACAGTGAACCCGACTGTTTTGCTTAATCGACCAACAAACTTATACTCGATTGAAATAGAATAGAAAAATAAAGATTAAGTAATATGATATACCAAAACAGAGAGTTTTTCTTCAGATTTCCGGCAAGTTTCGTCGACCCTGATTTGCGATTTCCGGCTGAATGAACTGATTTTAACAGTTTTGATTATTGATTTAAGAATTAAATTATCAATCAAGAGATAGTAAGGAGGTTTAGACAATTATACCGTCTGAAGAACAACTGCAGTTTTCTGATCAATGATTCCGGCGATATTCCGGCGAGTGCGAAAATCTCCGGCGACGTGCTTTGGAAGGAATAAGGCTTCGGAAAGAGAGTGCGGTTCTGAGCGAAATGTTTACAAGGAGTTTGAGTGGGTATTTATAAGGGGGACAGGCCGATTGGGTTCGAATTAGGGGTCAAGATTCGCGGTCAATGATTTCAAACGGTTTTGACTAAAATTGAGTGCTAGGCAACGGTTATAACTGATCAGTTTATGCGTTTCAGTCAAAGGAAAATAGCCACATTTGCGGAGTTTTGGTTTTTCCGGCGATTGCGAGTTCTGGGCGCGCTGATTTACAGGTTTTGACTTTCGGTTTTTACTATAAGTGTTATTTGTTTCAGTATTTAACACAAATGATGTGTGTGGCGGAGTGGTGTGGTGTGTGTGTGTCTTCGCGGGAGACCCGGGTTCGAGACCCGGCAACCCTGTTTTATTTATTATTTTCTTATTATTATTATTTATTAATTATGGTTTTTAAATTCTAAAATATTTATTAATTATATATTATTTAAAATAATCTGAACAATAAATACACAACGAACTTATAACTGAATATTTGATTATAAAACGAAGCGGGTTTTGAACCCGTTTTTCATAAATGTTACATTATCCCCTACTTTTAAGAATTTCGTCCCGAAATTTAAGTAGTAGTGGTAACCAGAAAAAGATGCGGGTATTTCTCGCGCATTGAGTCTTCACGTTCCCAAGTAAACTCGGGTCCTCGTTTCGACTCCCAACTTACCCTGACAATTGGAATACGACTTCGCCTTAAACGCTTCTCTTCGAAATCCATGATTTCTACTGGTCTTTCAACGAAGTGCATCGATTCGTCGACTTGAATGTCTTCTAGAGGAATGTGGAGGTTTTCATCGGTAAGGCACTTTTTCAAGTTTGATACGTGGAATGTGGGATGAATTCTGTTGAGCTCTTCTGGTAGGTCAAGCTTGTATGCTACAGGACCTACTCTTTCGAGTATCTTGAAAGGGCCTACGTAGCGTGGTGCTAGCTTGCCCTTCTGGCCAAAACGAACCACTCCCTTCCACGGTGATACTTTTAAAAGTACTTGATCACCAATGTCAAACTCCAAGGGCTTTCGTCGTTTGTCAGCATAACTCTTTTGACGACTTTGAGCCGCTAGAAGATTGTTTCGAATTTGAAGGATCTTGTCGGTTGTTTCTTGAATTAATTCTGGTCCGGTGATTTGCGCTTCCCCGAAAGGAGCCATACCGATACTTGAATGATAGCTATTGTTGTACGAAAATTCAACTAATGGTAGGTGAGCGTCCCAGTTCCCTTTGAAGTCTATGACACATGCTCGAAGCATGTCTTCTAGGGTTTGGATGGTGCGTTCAGATTGACCATCAGTTTGAGGATGAAAAGCGGTGCTGAGGTCTAATCGTGTACCCAAAGCGGTTTGTACGGCTCGCCATGTTCGTGAAGTGAAACGACCATCACGGTCTGAAATGATGCTTAAAGGTACACCATGACGGCTTACGATCTCGCTGATGTAGATACGAGCTAACTTCTCGTTCTTAAAGTCCTCGCGAATTGGAATGAAATGAGATGACTTTGTAAGGCGATCGATTATTACCCATATGGTGTCATACCCACTGGAGGTGCGAGGTAACCCGGTGATGAAATCCATGGTTATGTTTCCCCACTTCCATACAGGTATTTCGGGTTGGACTAGAAGTCCTGAAGGTCTTTGATGTTCAGCTTTTGTCACACCCCGACCCGCAGCGGAAAAGGTGATCGGGGCATAATTGGGTTATAATCAAAGCTCATGACATTTATTATATGTTTCATATTCATTAATACAATTTAATGGAAATTTACAATAAATGATACAACATGTTCTAACTATCAATCTAAGCTTCTTGGTTCTCTTCTAAGGCATATCCTATGTTTTCCTTGCTTCAACCTGTTCACCTGTATCATGTGTAAAAAGGTTTTTTTGGATCAACATAATGTTGGCGAGTGAATCCTATGGAAAACATTTGAACAAGTTTGTCCAATTGCTTATAAATAAGGTGCATACCACATATGAGTAAATGTAGATGTAAATTTATTCACACAACACATAATATTGAATATTGAACACACAAACACCAAATAATTGTTTTGAGGCACGCGTTGTTCGACTCGTCTCCCACGAGGAACTGATGGGCCTAATGAATGAGTTTTGAGGCACGCGTTGTTCTTACGAACTGATGGGCCTAATGTATGAGTTTTGAGGCACGCGTTGTTCTCGTCTCCCACGAGGAACTGATGGGCCTAATGAATGAGTTTTGAGGCACGCGTTGTTCTTTCGAACTGTTGGGCCTAATGTATGAGTTTTAAGGCACGCGTTGTTCTCGTCTCCCACGAGGAACTGATGGGCCTAATGAATGAGTTTTGAGGCACGCGTTGTTCTAGTCTCCCACGAGGAACTGATGGGCCTAAATAATTTGTATACAACTTTGACAATATGAATACATCACAACCAATAATAGTTACATTCTAATTTAGTTCATAAAATGGTATAGCACGAATTTGCATAAGAGAGTTAGTTTAAGCGACACATGATACACCCCAAAACATGAATAAAAAGGGGAGTTTGTAAGAATTCACTCACATTGGGTGCGTTCGGTTGATGAGGTTGAATGCACGCGAAATGGTGTTAACCACGAGTGAAATTTACCTAGATAAATCGCATTATGGTTTGGTAAGTAAACGGATTTTATTAATCTATTTTAGTAGGATTGTTGGGTGTATTTTTGTGAGTTTGAGGCTATTTTCTAACCTTAAAAATGTTATTTTTAAGTATTTATAATTGATTTTTAATTAAAATAATTAAATAAAAATAATAAAAAAATATTTTATTTTTTGCTACAGTTGACTTTGACCGTTTGACTTTGACTAACGTTGACCGGTTCGAAGGCATATTATTGTGCGCTGGGTGAGGCTCGAACCCGAGACCTCCCGTACGCGTGCACGCAGCTCTACCAACTGAGCTACGTGTCTAACCCGTCATATATCCGATTTTAATTACATATATACCTTAATTAGAATTTAAACAGAAATCCCTTTATTTAAAAATGGATTAAATCCGGCGAATCGGTGCGCTCCACAGGTCTCGAACCCGGGACCTGTGGGTTAACGGACACACACTCCACCGCTGGACTGTGTGTCTCACTTGGTTATAAACTCAGTTATCAATATATTTAACATATACTTAAATCAACCCGGTTCAGTTTGCTGAAAAAAGAATTTTTATCAAGGCGGCGTATGAGGGGCAATACTCGAACTCGTGACCTTAGCGTTAAAAGTGCACACAGTCCACCGCTGGACTGTGTGTCTAACCCGGTAAATAACTTGATTTTAATTATACTTAACCATTACCGAAATGTCGTCTTCTTCACTGTTTTTAACCGGAAGTGACGACTGACTGGTTCGAAAAGTTGATTCATGTTCCTTTAGCGTTTAATGATCAATTACAGACGAGATAAAAGTAAAAAGGAAAGGAATTAGGCGTGAAAAGTACCGACTGGTTTTACTCTGTTTTCCGGCAGAACTCCGGCGACAGAAATCTTTTTCCGGCGACAAGTATCTTGCAGCAGAGAGTCTTCCGAAGGCTTGCAAAGGGTGTGGGTGATTTCGGTAAGAGTTTAGGGGGTTCAGTAAAGCTCGGAGACTAATAATACGGTTTTCCGGCGATGTATCAAGTATTTCCGGCGAGTGATTTTTCGCCGAGAAAAGGTGCGATTTGAGTGTGAAAGGTTTCTGGCGAGTTGTGGGTGTATTTATAGGGTAGCATTGAGATGAATGGGGTCTGAATTCGGTCTATATTCGTAGTCAGCCGTTCTCCGGCGGTTATGGCTGATGTCGCGGGTTCAGACGTTGGTTATAACCGTCGTAATAGTTAAGTTATCGGTTAAATTGGGCGAAAACGTAATTAAACGGCGAAGTCGTCGGGATTTCCGACGACTGCTAATTGGGCGGTAATTGACGAATTAAACTTCGGAACTTGAATACTTGAATTAAATGTTTCCTGATATTACCATAAAATCAAAGTGGCGGAGTGGTTGTTTGGCTGAGGGATAAGTCTTTGTTTGAACCGGTATGGACCCGAGTTCGAAACCCGGCATGATTAAAACATTTTTATTTTGTTATTTTTATCAGTTTTTCAAAAACTAAATATATATCCCCGCATAATAATTGATTACGGATCGTTATTAAATTATTTGGGCATTTAATTCGCAACGAAAAAATTTGACTGACTGTTCGGTTGATAAACGGAGCGGGTTTGGTAATCCGTTTTTGACGGATGTTACAGTATCCCCTGCTTTTTAGAAATTTCGTCCCGAAATTTAATTAGGGATATAATTGACTAAAAGAATGATGGTGTTGAGTTTGCCAGTTACATTTTTAGAAGAAAATTAAGGTTTAGGTTTTTGTTTGAGGCGGTAACGTTCCTTGTAAAGGTTAAGTATCCTAATACAGGAATCGCTTTTTGTTGCCTACTGTATAAGTATTGTTAAGCAGGAATGATTCGCTAAAATGATATCATGCATAAGAGTTTAGATATGTTTGGAAAAGTATGGTTATATCCTAAGGCAAAACTTCCAATACTATAATCTACACAAGTAAACACAACAACAAATAATTGAATCCACATTATGATAGTATATATGTTTGGATGGTGACAGTTCCTCTCTCGTTTGTTATGATGGAGAGGTTAGTCTATGTAGAAATGGATCACATTCCAATTTCTTTAAATAGTGAGATGATATATATATGTAACACAAATTTCAATCAAGGCAATACTAAATCCTACATGGAACATCTCATAACCGCCTGATAATGCCTCTGATCCTTTGGCAAGAATACTTATATATAGGAAGTACCAGCGGCGTATCCACCATATTCTTGTCAAATTTTCATTGGTTTTATCAGTGAATTATGATTAGTCCTATAACTCTACAACCAATACATCAAACATAAAAATACTGAAATGAAATATATCTGTGCGATCAAGGCTCAATCAAACGGAGCCGATCGTATTGTATGTATTGAGAATGAAATTGTCTGTGTGCTCAAGGCTCAATCAAACGGAGCCGAGCTTATTGCATGTATTGAAAATGAATAACTTAATCACACAAACAACCTATGCATGGAACCTCTCATAACCGCCTGATAATGCCTCCGATCATTTGACAAGAATACTTATATATAGGAAGTACCAGCGGCGTATCCACCATATTCTTGTCAAATTCTCATTGACTTTATCCGCAAGTTATGATTAGTTCTATGCGACTCTACAACATAAACAAACACAACAACCAGCGCTTGAGTCTTAATTCTGATAGTATCCGTGTTTGACAAAACCTCTCTCGTTTAATATGATGGAGAGGTTAGTCTATGTAGAAGTGAGACACAACTCAACTTCTTTAAATGATGAAACTGAGATATGCCGTGAAGTATGATGATATGAATATTAAATCAATGAGTATAAAACAAACTGAACTAGTAATTTGCATTAAAATTTCTTGGATAAAATCCCAACTGAGATACATGAAAATCGAGATATAAAGAAAAACATAAAAACTAAGTGATTGGAGTTTGAATCTTGATTCTTGGTGAGAGAAGGCTAGTTAAGCGGTTGGTTTGGTCCGTTAACATCTTCAACAGGATTGGTGTTGATGTTATAAACTCTTCCTCTTGCTGGCGGTGGAGCTGGATTTGCTTGGTTTGCTTGGTTAACTGGGTTTGCTTGAGCTTGGGCATTTATGATGTTAACCAAACGAGGGCACGTGTTTCTAAAATGGGTAGGGTCGCCACAATTGAAACAAGCTCGAACATATGGGTACATGGGGTATTGAGGTTGTTGATACGTTTGGATCATGGGTTGAGTAGGGGTTGAGGTTTGGTTTTGAGCGGTGCGGCAAACTTTGCTCAAATGACTGTAGCGTCCACAATTTGCACATAGTCGACAGGGTGAGGTAGATGGATGGTGATAGAAACAGGTATTGCATTGAGGGTAAGGTCCAATGTAAGGTTTCTTATTTGGGTAGGTTGAGTTGGGTGCTACTTGAGCGTTTGGGATAGTTTGAGGAGGTACAACTTGTGAAGCTGGTTGGTTACGTTGGGTGACGGCGAAGATTTGCCCATCAAGTTTTCTCTTAGAAGTAGGTGGTGTAAAGGATTCGGTTCGGGTGTGGTTTGAGGTTTCGGTTGATGCTTTATCCTTCTTCTTCTCCTCTTTGAAATCTTTGTTCCGGATTCGGTTCTCGGTGAGCGCGGTTGCTAGCTCCATTGCTGCTTCCAAAGTTGCAGGCGAGGTACTTATTACAGGGTCTTGAATCTTTGATGGAAGACCACGAATGTAGTGCTCGATCAAACGATAGAGGGGAGTAAACAAATTGGGAACCATTTGATTTAATTCAAGGAATCTCTTGTTGTATGTGGTGTGGTCGCCTTCCTTTTGTTTCAAAGCATGGAACTCATCTTCCAATTTCTTGATTTCACTTCTTGGGCAAAACCGTCTTGTCATGATTCCCTTCAGCTCTTCCCAAGTCAAGGTCATAGTTTCTTCAACACCTTGTTTGGTCTTCTCTGTATTCCACCATGTGAGTGCTGTTCCAAGTAAACGACCGGTAGCATAACGCACTTTGCGATCATCGGGGCAATCGCAATTTAGAAAAGTGTTCTCCATTTCTTCGAACCAGTGGAGGAGAGCGGTGACACCTTCAGTACCTTCGTATTTTGGAGGATCGCAGGATTTGAAATGTTTGTAGGTGCATTTAGTGACTGAAGGATTGATAGTGTTTTGATCTTCTTGTTGGGTTGGGTTAACGGAATTAGCGGTAAGGGCTTGTTGAACTTGTACTACGATGTTTGGTATTACGGTCGCCATTTGCTGAGCGATTTGGGTAGCCATGCGTTCACGGGCTTTTCCTGCTCTCATTTTCCTACGAGCGAGGCTAGAAGACATCTACAAGGAATACATGTCAAGAGTATGAGTTGGATGCCTTTGGGATCGTGGGTCGAGTTTGGGAATGAACGTTCATAAAATAAATATAGAAAAATAAATCTACTACATCCATAGGATGTCTTGGGTTTTGCTTGCTGTTAGGCCCTTCATGCCGCCATACTTTACCTGTGTAATCATGTGGGCCCCCATGAATACCGGTTTTTCATATGGTTCGCACGGTTTCAGCCTGGTTGCGTACACAAAAACCCGGAGAAAATCGAGAAATATGTATACAACGTGTGATGTTCGGAATGTGTCCAAGCATGGACACGGTGACATCTCAAAGTGAGGTTAGTTCGAACGACGTTTGGTGTGGCATGCTTTGGCCTAATAGGTCCGTCGTACTCTCATCGTTAGTCCCCAGGTAGGCAAACTGGTCCGTTATTTTGGATTTATACGAATGCCAACCTAGACAGGACGTCCCGACTACCGGTACTTGTACCCTTCCGGTTACTACATGCCCGTCGCAGAACTTACTTTGATGGGATTTGAAAATTGCAACAAAATCCTTGAATAATGAGAGTATGAAAATGAATTGAATATATGAACATTGATATATGTATAACAAATATGTATATAAGCATGTATGTTTGACTGTAATATGAAACAAATAAATATCACAAGTTTGTATGTAACCACCTAATCAATTAAAATTTAGGCAGACTATAGTATAGGCTCTAAGGGTCTAATAACCTATCCTATATCCCTATAGTCATGGCTCTGATACCAATCTGTCACAACCCCGACCCGCAGCGGAAAAGGTGATCGGGGCATAATTGGGTTATAATCAAAGCTCATGACATTTATTATATGTTTCATATTCATTAATACAATTTAATGGAAATTTACAATAAATGATACAACATGTTCTAACTATCAATCTAAGCTTCTTGGTTCTCTTCTAAGGCATATCCTATGTTTTCCTTGCTTCAACCTGTTCACCTGTATCATGTGTAAAAAGGTTTTTTTGGATCAACATAATGTTGGCGAGTGAATCCTATGGAAAACATTTGAACAAGTTTGTCCAATTGCTTTATAAATAAGGTGCATACCACATATGAGTAAATGTAGATGTAAATTTATTCACACAACACATAATATTGAATATTGAACACACAAACACCAAATAATTGTTTTGAGGCACGCGTTGTTCGACTCGTCTCCCACGAGGAACTGATGGGCCTAATGAATGAGTTTTGAGGCACGCGTTGTTCTTACGAACTGATGGGCCTAATGTATGAGTTTTGAGGCACGCGTTGTTCTCGTCTCCCACGAGGAACTGATGGGCCTAATGAATGAGTTTTGAGGCACGCGTTGTTTCTTTCGAACTGTTGGGCCTAATGTATGAGTTTTAAGGCACGCGTTGTTCTCGTCTCCCACGAGGAACTGATGGGCCTAATGAATGAGTTTTGAGGCACGCGTTGTTCTAGTCTCCCACGAGGAACTGATGGGCCTAAATAATTTGTATACAACTTTGACAATATGAATACATCACAACCAATAATAGTTACATTCTAATTTAGTTCATAAAATGGTATAGCACGAATTTGCATAAGAGAGTTAGTTTAAGCGACACATGATACACCCCAAAACATGAATAAAAAGGGGAGTTTGTAAGAATTCACTCACATTGGGTGCGTTCGGTTGATGAGGTTGAATGCACGCGAAATGGTGTTAACCACGAGTGAAATTTACCTAGATAAATCGCATTATGGTTTGGTAAGTAAACGGATTTTATTAATCTATTTTAGTAGGATTGTTGGGTGTATTTTTGTGAGTTTGAGGCTATTTTCTAACCTTAAAAATGTTATTTTTAAGTATTTATAATTGATTTTTAATTAAAATAATTAAATAAAAATAATAAAAAAAATATTTTATTTTTTGCTACAGTTGACTTTGACTAACGTTTTGGGTGTGGGCCAGTATACGGCTTTTTGAATGGTGCAGCTGGAGGAGCAATTTGGGTGATTGGTGCAACAGTGATAGGAGGGTTGGTTTGAGTGACGGCAAAATTCTTGCCATTTCGCTTCCTCTTACTAGCAAACTTCGAGGATGAGACTGGGTGGTTTGGAGTTGGGGTCTCAATGGGTGCTTTCTTCTTCTCATCTTTGAACTTGCCGTTTCGAATGCGATTTTCAGTGAGTTCTGTAGCTAACTCCATTGCGGCTTCAAGTGTTGCAGGCGACTTAAAACTGAATCTTGAATTTTCGAGGGGAGGCCTCGAATGTAGTGTTCAACTAAGCGGTACAAGGGGGTGAACAAATTTGGGATTATCTGGTTCAACTCGAGAAATCTCTTATTATATGAAGTGTGGTCTCCTTCCTTCTGTTTCAGTGCGTGGAATTCGTCTTCCAGCTTTTTGATTTCGCTTCTTGGACAGAAGCGTCTTGTCATGAGTTCCCTTAACTCTTCCCATGTTAAGGCCATGGCATCTCCAACTCATCGCTTACCCTTTTCCGTGTTCCACCAGGTAAGAGCTACCCCAAACAGTCTTCCAGTAGCGTAACGTTCCTTATGGTCCTCGGGAGAATCGCAAATGAGGAAAGTGTTTTCCATTTCTTCAAACCAGTGAAGGAGGGCGGTAACACCTTCGGTCCCTTCATATTTTGGGGGATCGCAGGATTTGAAGTGTTTGTAGGTGCACTTGGGGGTTTTGGAAGGAGGGTTGGCGACGCTCTGGTCTTCTTGGTTGGGAGGGTTGATGGGATTAGCGGTGAGAGCTTGTTGAACTTGAAGCACGATGTCAGGAAGTACTGCGGCCATTTGTTTAGCAATTTGTGTGGCCAAGCGTTCACTTGACTTTCCTGACTTTCTGCCTCCACGTAGTTGCCTAGCCGACATCTACAGGAACATATATAGGAAGATTGTGAGTTTAAGAATTTTCTAGGTGTCATGTGTCGTAAAAAGAATGAAAAACAACATAACTGACAAAAATTTAACTACATCCATAGGATGTCTTGGGTTTGCTCATGTTTGGGCCTCCAAATGTCCCCCATACCATTGCCTGTGTAGTCATGTGGGCCCCATGACTATTGGGCTTGGTAGGATTCACATTGATGTCGGCGAGTTAACACTCGCACCACCCGAATGAAAATCGTAAAATATGATTGTGGGATGTATGGTAGGAGGGTGTCCAGGTGTAGACACAATGACAACTCAAAGTGGGGTTAGCTCACACGACGTTTGGTATAGCATGTTTTGGCCTAATAGGTCCTTCGTACTCTCATCGTTAGTCCCCAGGTAGGCCAACTGGTCCTTTATTTTGGATTTATACGAATGCCAAGCCTAGACAGGACGTTCCGACTACCGGTACTCGTACCCTTCCAGTTACTACATGCCCGTCATGAGAACTCACTTTGATGTGATTTGAAAAATACAAAAATCATTGCAAAAATCATGAAAATCGTGAGGTGTGTGCTCTCATGGATATGATATGTTATGAGGATATGATTTATGATGAGCATTACATAATAACATGTATTTGTGAGCGTGCTTGCATAACATTGGGTGTGAAAATAAACATGAAACATATAAATATCATGAATTTTGCATGTAACGCATAAACAATTAAAATTTAATCAACTATAGTATAGGCTCTAAGGGTCTAATAACCTATCCTATATCCCTATAGTCACAAGCTCTGATACCAATCTGTCACACCCCGACCCGCAGCGGAATAAAAGTCCGGGCATAATTGGGTTATCACCAAAGCTCATTATATTTACTAAGATGTTTCGTATTTATTAAATTCAAATTACAAACTTAAATATCCAAAAACAAAATTCATACAATTACAAAGGAAAATGAAACTATAGATTTATTCCAAAGTATGAACTTGTTTATTCTTCTAGGCCATCCTAAGTGTTTCCTGTCTCGGCTGGATCACCTGTATCATGTGTAAAACGGGGGAGATTTTGGGTCAACAAAAGTTGGCGAGTGAACCTTGATAAATCATTTTGACTAATTTCTTGTTTTATTTATTAAAGAAAAGTCGTGCATTAATCACATGTGAGCAAACATATATATATAAACAATCACAAACCACTTTGGATGAGTATATGACATGAATGATGATGTATCTGAGATCAAGGCTCAATCAAACGGAGCCGATCTAATGAGGCTCCTGATGCTCAACCCGTATCCCACGGGGAACTGATGGGCCTAATGAAATGCGTGCACTGAAATGATAAATTTAATCTACATATAATTCACACAACAATCAATACACATTTGATCACGGATATGATGTATGCACAAGTGTTTAAATAAAATAAAAGAATAGTACGACACATGATACACCCCAAAACATGATTAAAACGGGGAATTGGTAGAGATTCACTCACAGTGGATGCGTTTCTTGATGACGATGAATCCGCACGAATATTATGATTCAACCGACGAGGGAAAACTAACCTAAATAATAACGACATGATTCGATTAAATAAATAAATTTTATTTGAGATTATTATTTTTTAATTAGTGCTCTTTAGTGAGATTTTTAGATTTATTTTTGTGAGTTTAATGCAAATTTTTAACTTTAAAAACCTTATTTTTAAGTATTTTTAAATAATTTTTCAATTTAATAAATAAATAAAAAGAAACAAAAATAAATAAAAATGGGTTGACTTTGTCAGGTTTGACCGGTCAGACAGCATGTATTCCAGGCGGCGAGTGAGGTTCGAACTCGGGACCTCTCGTATACGTGCACGCAGCTCTACCAACTGAGCTACATGTCTAACCCGAAATATTCTCTGTTTTAATTATATATATATACTAACTAACTTTAACCTTATTTAGTTTTTATTAAAAATGATTTAATATGGCCGAACCGGTTACAGAAACCCAGAATCGAACTCGGGACCTTCGGTTCGAGTGCACACAGCCCAACCAGTTGGGCTGTGTGTCTAATCTGCTTAAATACTGGATTATATTCCTCTTATATATATACTGTGAATTGATCTGAATAGGTTTAAAAATGTTGGTTTTATTTCAGAAAGTCGGAAACATGTGTGATTCGAACCCGGGACGTGTGTTTTATATTTGCACACAGTCCACCGCTGGACTGTGCGTCTAACCCGGTTAAATACCCGATTTAATTACATTAATATACAACTTAGGCTTCATCTTATTCACTAAGAAAAACACAGAACAGTGAACCCGACTGTTTTGCTTAATCGACCAACAAACTTATACTCGATTGAAATAGAATAGAAAAATAAAGATTAAGTAATATGATATACCAAAACAGAGAGTTTTCTTCAGATTTCCGGCAAGTTTCGTCGACCCTGATTTGCGATTTCCGGCTGAATGAACTGATTTTAACAGTTTTGATTATTGATTTGAGCAATTAAATTATCAATCAAGAGATAGTAAGGAGGTTTAGACAATTATACCGTCTGAAGAACAACTGCGGTTTTCTGATCAGTGATTCCGGCGATATTCGGGCGAGTGCGAAAATCTCCGGCGACGTGCTTTGGAAGGAATAAAGCTTCGGAAAGAGAGTGCGGTTCTGAGCGAAATGTTTACAAGGAGTTTGAGTGGGTATTTATAAGGGGGACAGGCCGATTGGGTTCGAATTAGGGGTCAAGATTCGCGGTCAATGATTTCAAACGGTTTTGACTAAAATTGAGTGCTAGGCAACGGTTATAACTGATGTCGAAATCAGTTTATGCGTTTCAATCAAAGGAAAATAGCCACATTTGCGGAGTTTCGGTTTTTTCCGGCGATTGCGAGTTCTGGGCGCGCTGATTTACAGGTTTTGACTTTCGGTTTTTACTATAAGTGTTATTTGTTTCAGTATTTAACACAAATGATGTGTGTGGCGGAGTGGTGTGGTGTGTGTGTGTCTTCGCGGGAGACCCGGGTTCGAGACCCGACTACCCTGTTTTATTTATTATTTTCTTATTATTATTATTTATTAATTATGGTTTTTAAATTCTAAAATATTTATTAATTATATATTATTTAAAATAATCTGAACAATAAATACGCAACGAACTTATAACTGAATATTTGATTATAAAACGAAGCGGGTTTTGAACCCGTTTTTCATAAATGTTACAGGACGCGCAAGCCTTCTCATGGTAGTTAGCATGAGAAATGAGTCTATGTTATGTTAAGTGTTTTGGTGTATCATGATATGTAATTAGATTGTTTCGCAAACGCTTTCTCGACTATCCTAGTATTATTCAAACTCGTGTGCTCACCTTTACTTAATTGTATTGACTTGTATTTTAACGTATGTAACAGGTTGAGGATTTATAGCTTGGAAGCCTTGGATGTTGCATGCGTAGTTTAGTTTGTTTAATTTAGTTTGTTTTAGAACGGTTGTAATAAAATCTAGGGGAGATCGAATTGGATTGTGTTTAAGAGATTTTGTTGGTATGTAATGGTTATTTGAAGGTTTATGAGTTTGATAGTATGGGATATTAAATGTTGATGTTTATCTTTGAAATGGCTGTTATGAAAATTCTCTTGATCAATCTGATTCGCCTAGTGCCACTACCCGATGATTCCGCCATCGGTTGGGGTGTGACAGCAAATGAGGCTGCCACATTTTTGGTCGCTGGCAGGTCCTTGCGGACCGTATGGGTTTGGCCATGTGGTCCGTAAGGATCCTCAGGCGCCCCCAGTTTTGTTTTGGTTACGGATCGTAACCAAAAGTGGTTGCGGTCCGTAACCGCTTTTCAAAACATGAAAATTTGGCATTTTACATATTGGCCCCTCAACAATCAATCACTACATATAGTGATTATAAATTTGCGTAATGACGACTTTAGTACCTCTCGTTCATGCATACGCCGTACGAGGATTCACGGGACATGTGTCGGAACTTTATTGGACGCAAAAACACGAGGTGTTACAATTTCTTTCACAGAGTTATTAATAACAGAAAAGCGAGGAACGGGTTTTTTGGGTTTAATATTGGACAATAGTTGGGTTTCGAATCCAAAAACTATAAAAAGAGAAACGATAGCATTTTTCAGAATTCATTTCAAAGAGGCAGTGGAGAACCGACCTAGGCTGAATTGTTTTGAGCTGAAAAAAGTCTCTCCGGATGAGGCCCGTGATCTTACGGTTTCTTTTTCAGAAGCGGAGATCAAGGATGCGGTTTTCGACTATGGTTTTGATCGGGCGCCGGGGCCGGACCGTTTCAATTTTAGTTTTGTTAAGAGGTATTGGAGATTTTTTGAGAAAGACTTCGGAGAGGTTATGAAAAATTTTCATGCCACTGGAATTATTAATCAAGGATGCAGTTTGTCGTTCATTTCCTTAATTCCTAAGTATAAAAGACCCGATTGGTTTGAAAGACTACCGTCCAATCAATTTAATTGGGGTAGTTAGTAAAGTCATCTCTAAAATTTTGGCGAACCTACTAAAGAAAGTAATTGGCTCGGTTATTTCGGACTCTCAAACAGCATTCATTAAAGAGAGATATATTCTTGATGGGCCTCTAATGCTTAGTGAACTGGTATCTTGGCTTAAGAACACTAGAAAGAAAAGTTTTTTATTCAAGATCGATTTCGAGAAAGCTTACGACAATGTTAACTGGGAATTCCTTATTGAGACGATGAGGCAAATGGATTTCCCATCGGTATGGTGCACTTGGATCAAAGGTATCTTAACTTCAGCGAGATCCTCGGTGCTAGTGAATGGATCTCCTACATACGAATTCCAATGCCATAAAGGTATTCGCCAAGGTTACCCGCTCTCACCTTTCCTATTTATTATTGTAATGGAAGCGTTTTCGAGTATTATCACCAAAGCAAGTTTGTTGGAGGTGATTGAGGGCATTCAGACTCCTAACGGAGGTCCGTTGGTGTCTCATTTTCTTTATGCGGACGATGCTCTTTTGGTCGCGAAGTGGTCTAGTGACAATATGAATATGGTGGCCAGATTGCTTCGAATTTTTTTATGCTTGTTCAGGTATGAAAATCAACATCCACAAGTAGAATCTCTTTGGTATAGGGTGGAGGCTAGTGAAGTGGAAGCCATGGCGAAAATTGTGGGATGCAAGATGGGAGCCTTACCCTTTACGTATCTTGGTATCACGGTGGGAGCAAACATGAAAAAGATTGCTAACTGGGATCCTATTGTGAGGCTCTTTGAAAATCGGCTCGCTTATTGGAAGGCCCGAACACTATCTTTCGGTGGTCGGGTTACGCTAGTCAAGGCGGTTTTGGAAAGCCTTCCGTTATATTTCTTTTCGCTCTTCAAAGCTCCGGTCAAGATTATCACAAGCATCACATTGTTCCATGTCTAAAAGTGGGTAGATCGTGTGTAAAAGAATCAAGTGTCGTGCGTTTAATATTGAATACATGTTACACCCAAAAGTTATAAATCGAAAAAGGGTCATGTATACTCACATTTGATTGCGTATAGTTTCTTGGTATTTGCACGAGTATAGATGAAGGATAAAACGGAAACGTTTAACCGAGTCGGAAGTGACGAAACGTGATTTCCGGGGTCTCTTGTTTCTTCGGCGAACTTCCGGCGAGCTGCAGGTATTTTCCGGCGAGGTGTCGAAGCAGAGGGTGGGGAGGTGATGTGTAGGTGAGTGTGAGAGAGGAATGGAGGTGAGATCGCTGAAATGGGGTCGGGTATTTGTAGTGTTTCCGAATAACGAATCGAGACAAGAAAAAGGATGTGTTTGGCGTTGAAATTCAGATGCTGGTTTGAACCAATTGATATAAAATTGGTAAACCCCTGCTTGTTCGATCCCGGCAAATCAGGCGAGCACCAAAAAGGCAACGACAGCTGGTTCATCACTGTTCTTGTTTGGCGTTGAAATTCAGATGCTGGTTTGAACATAACAACGTGTTATATTATTTTGTTTAATATTAATCTCGAATGAGGACTTGGTCCTCCTGGTTGGGTGTGTGTGTTTTAAGTCGCTAGCCGGTCTTGGTCGCGGGTTCGAAACCCGCCCAGAAACTTTTTGTTCTTTTTCACTTTTTAAGTTTCATAAATTACAATATTAGTCCTTGTACTTAGTTTAGTAAAAATGCACACTTAGTCCCTTGAATTACTAACTTAGTGGTTAACTAGGTTAGCTAATAAACTATGATTAGTTATAAAAACTTAGCTAAGTGTTTTTTGAACGGCAAATTTGGATCACTGACGGACCACCGGAGTATCATCGTGCCACCGGCGGAACCACCCGATCATATCCATCTTCACTTGGCAATAATGTCTCTCCAATTCAGGAGGAAACCCAATAAATATGGGAAAACCCCCTTGTGAGAATCAAACCCAGGACCTATTGGTTCCAAAGCAATATCTCACCCCCAAGATGTCACTAGGCTATAAAGCCATGGACTAAAAAAAAAACTTAGCTAAGTTGTTAACTTTTTAAACTTTGATTCTTTTAATTACTAAATAATAATAATTAATGAATAAATAATTAAATAACATGAATAAATATATAAATAATAAATGATTAAATAATTTAAATAAATAAGGATTTAAATAAACATATATAAATGAATAATGATTAAATAATTGAATAATAATTAATAAATATGTATTTAAATAAATAAATGAACAAATAAATAACTAAATAAACACGAAAATACGGAGCCTTAGATCACTGGCATGGGGATGAACCGCTGATGTTTCGTTGGCCTAATTTGTTCTCGTTGGAATCTAATAAAGTCTGCAAGGTAGAAGATAGAGTTAATAGGCATTGCAGTGTGGTTGAGTGGGATTGGAATTGGTTGAGACCTCCGAGTCTACGCTCGAGATTGGGGAGTGGCTTGATTGCATCAAGTCGATGTGTAATGTGTCTCTCTCAAATCAGCTCGACTGTTGGTCGTGGTCCGCGGATGATAAGGGTTGCTTCTCTACGGCGTCTGTCAAAAATCTTTTGGTTGAAAGTGTGAGCAGACCGAACGTTTTTGTCTAGAAAAGTGCAATTGGGTCCCTGCTAAATGCTTCTTCTTGGTTTGGAGAGCTTATTTAAATAAGCTTCCGACGAGAAACACATTGATTAGAAGAAATATTGCAGTAGAGGACGACTCGTATCCTCTTTGCGGAGAGGCTAAGGAGAGTGTGGATCACTTGTTTACAACATGTGGGGTTTCTGTCAGTGTTTGGGGTGATTTATGCAAGTGGGTCAATATGACGCCTTGGTTTGCTTTCACCTTCGGGGATGTTTTGCATTTTCACAAGATGGGAGAATTAAACAGTAAGCAACAAGAGGTGGTGTATGGGCTAATTATCATTGCAGTTTGGGCTATTTGGAAAGCGAAAAATGCAAAGATTTTTGCGGATGGTAGAGGGAGAAGCGAAAATATTGTGGGAGATATTAGATCTTTGGGATTTTTATGGTTCAAATGTAGGTCGAAACACAAAATATAGTTTGGAAAGAGTGGTGTAAATACCCGATGTATATGTTATAGTCCGGTTTGCGTTGGCCCTCCCTTTTGTTCGGACGACGTGTTTTTTAATGAAGTTTACTTTAAAAAAAACCTAAACTCCTCTCTCCTCTCTAAAGATGGGCCGAATTTAATTTACTGACAACACAATTCTCGGCCCACAAACCCATTTACATTTTTCGTCCATGTATTTTGATTTAAACATTAGATTTTATCCTCTCATGCATACAACTATACAAGTGGATTTGTTTATGGTGAGTAATGCTATTTTTGTGTGTAAAATTGTTTTTTTAGTTTTTATAAAACATCTCATTTTAACCCGGCTCTGTTTTCGTTAAATCCTTTTCTGACCCGAACCAAATTCACATTTTTTTAATCGACTCGTTTGGACCAGAGACCATTTCACTCATATTGTAGTCTCCCTGCTTGGCTAAAACTCAATTATGTGTTCACCTTATATATATATAGAGAGAAAGTGTAAAATACATTATGGCTTAACGTACGAACCGTACGACAACGTCTGGGATTTTTACAATAAACATGCGTGATTTTTTGAAAGTTCCAGCAAATTGACGACTTGAATTGGGTTCCAATTGGGTTCAAGTTTCTTTTCGTTTCAGTTCTAATTGGCCACTGTTCGGTCAATTTCATTGAATGGGAGTCAAATTCGTCGTTGATTTTGAAAAGTTTCATAAAAAACACCGACCTGAAATAAAAACAGTAGAACAGAGGATGAAGATGACAAAGCTGACCGTAGAACAGAGGATGAAATTCGTCCAATTCGTTTCAATTTTCTTTTTGTTTCAGTTCAAATTGGCCATTGTTCGGTCAATTTCATCGAAATTGTGTACAAATTCATCTTTGATTTTGAAAATTTTCATTAAAATGACGACAGACCGTAGAACAGAGATGCAGGAACATGACAGAGGATGCAAGAAATAATCCCTCATGTTAAAAAATAATCCCGCATGTGAAAAATAATCCCTCATTTGTAAAAAATAATCCCGCATGTGTAAAGGAAAAATCCCGCATGTTGTATATGAGTCTCGTATGTTACCGTACGTTAAGAGATATTGTATGTTAACTGCCCTATATATAGGTAGAGGATCATGTAAAAAAGGCCCAAAGTGTGAGAAGAGTAAGCAAGAATCTAAACCATTAGATCTTTAATCTAATGGTTGAGATCTCGTGATAGCAATCTTGTAAATAGTATAACAACTAAAATAATTAATTTTCTAGATTAAGAACATAAAGGTAAAATTAACATTTTTAATTTTAGAAAGTCACATGCAATCCACATGCAAGTTCCCCTTTTATTTTTTAAACGCCAATAACTTTTTACACGTCACTCGTTTTTTTTTTTAAATTACACCATAATAACAAGTGTTTTTTAATCTTTAATATGAATACCATATTACTATACTTATATACAGAAAAAAATTACGTTCAATCGAATGTTTCGGTTAATGTTTTTTATTTCAGTTCATGGTGTTATATAATTATTGAATGATGTTATATACTCATTGAATGGTGTTATATATGTGTTGAATTGTGTTATATACTTATTGAATGGTGTTATATAATTATTGAATGATGTTATATATGCGCTGAATGGTTGTTGCAGTGTTATTCGTAGTGTTTTTATAGAGATCTTTAAAATGTGTTATATACTTATTGAATGGTGTTATATACTTATTGAAGGGTGTTATATAATTATTGAATGGTGTTATATACGTGCTAAATGGTGTTTGCAGTGTTATTCGGTATTCCTATAAATTAGGGTGGCGGTTTATGGAAGGTTTTGAATTAATTAAATCAATGATAAAATTACTTGATTACCCTTTTCAATTAATTTAGATCTAATGGCTGAGATTCTTTCTTACCTTTCTCACACTTTTGATCTTTTTTACAATAACATTACCCTATATATATATATATAGGAGGGTTATCTTGAGAACGCTAAATATCGCGAGAACCGTGAGAACGAATGAAAAACCAATCAAAACCATTTCTTTTAATACCAATCTCATTGTAATTAAAATACAATATCAAAACAATAATTTACAACATCAAATAATTCATTTCTCCGCTCAAAATCATTGTTATTAGATTTTTTACACATGTGTAAATATAACAAATTTACATATGTGTAAATGGCACATTTACACATGTGTAAATTTTTTTTGTTTACGAATTCACGTAAATTTTGACATGTAAATTAAATTTCTAACATTGTATTCGAATAATAATGATAAGTGTAAAAAGAAATTTTGAATTTGAATTGTTTTTGACCAAGTTCTAGCGGTTTTAAAATTTGTTCTCACGGTTCTCACAATATTTAGCATTCTCATTTAAACATTTCCCTATGTATATATATATATATATATATATGGTAGGGATCCTAAGAGAAGAGCACACTATTTGAGAAACTTGAGAAGAAATCTGGACCACACATTTTTCTAAACTTTTCGTAATATACACATATGTATAGTTTACATTTGACTATATACATATGTGTATAATTCAATATACATATATGTATATAGTCACTTTTAAATATACATATGTGTATATTACGAATTACTTAGAAAAAATGTGTGGTCCATTTCTTCTCAAGTTTCTCAAATAGCCTACCTCTTCTCACATGATCCTAACCCTATATATATATATATAGGGGAGGGTTTAAATAAGAACGCTAAATATCGCAAGAACCATGAGAACGAATGAAAAAACCACGAAAACTTGGTCAAAAACAATTTAAATTTAAAATTTCTTTTACACTTATCATTATTATTCGAATACAATATTAGAAATTTAATTTACACGTTTAAATTTACGTGAATTCGTAAATAACTTTTTTTACACGTGTGTAAGTTTGTCATTTACACATGCGTAAATTTGTTATATTTACACATGTGTAAAAAAATCTAATAAAAGTGATTTTAAGGGAAGAAATGAATTATTTGATGTTGTAAATTCTTATTTTGATGTTGTATTTTAGTTACAATGAGGTTTGTATTAAAAATGGTTTTGATTGGTTTTCTCATTCGTTCTCACGGTTCTCGCAATATTTAGCGTTCTCAAGATAATCCTCCCATATATATATATATATATATATATATATATATATATATATATATATATATATATATATATATATATAGTAGGGATCATAAGAGAAGTCCACCCTATTTGAGAAACTTGAAAAACATTCTGGACCACACATTTTTCTAAGCTTTTCGTAATATACACATACGTATAGTTTAAAATTCACTAAATACATATATGTATATTGAATTATACACATATGTATATAGTCAAATTTAAACTATACGTATGTGTATATTACGAAAAGCTTAGAAAAAATGTGTGGTCCAGAATGCTTCTCAAGTTTCTCAATTAGCCTAGTGCTCTCACATGATCTTAACCCTATATATATATATATATATATATATATATATATTGAACGACCAACTAAATTACTGGATAAACATTCTGGATGTGCCCTCAATCAAGCAAATGCATTTCCTCCTCCATAACGGTCAGAGTTGGATCCATACCCGACCACTAAGCCACCGATTCCAGGGAAAACCCTCCCGCCCGAAGGCCCACTGCGGTAAAACCCGGGCGACCTCCAAAGAGGTCTGGTTTTAAACTTCATTGTCACCACCAATGTCCTTCAAAGTGATGCTAGTAGGAGTTGAACTTGGGACCTCGATGAGAGAAACCAAGTGACTAGCCACTAAACCAACTTGTTAGTACAAATACATACATACATATATATATATATAAACTGTTGGCCGCAGGATTCGAACTTGCGACCTCACCGCACAACTTAAGCACGCGGAAAGACTAACCACTACACCACCGTTGGTTGTTGTGTTCACCTCCTTGTATGAATCTTATCATATGTTTTTTGTAGAGTTTTCTTTTCGTTTCCATAACTTCAAAAAAGCAGTTTCATAACTAATAAAAGTAAAAAGCCATATATTAGATCCCACCTCAAACAAAAAACATCATAATTAGTTGTTTCATGATCTCCAGTTCTAAACAATTAAAGAACCTAACCACCAAATTCAAAAGGATCACACGAAAGCAGAACATATCTCCGATGGTGACATCAAACTCTCGACATATTCTGCCGACTGCAGCCTCCCTTCTCGGACAAAACTATTCAAGGCGTTCACCTCCTCATACGAATCCTTAAACATGTCATAGATGATGAGTTCTTTTGGCGACTTCAACATAAGCAGTTTCCCATCATCCAAAAAACACAACCGCCCGAAAACAGATGTGTACAAAATTAGAAATTTGAACGAGGATGTAAACGAACATATTGTCGACCATGACTCTCCGAACCCATGTTCATTCATCACCCTTAACTTGTATCCTTCATTATTAACTTGAAAGCAAAGCATGCAAAGCCGCCCATTGTACGTACCCAAATGATAAAATTCATTAGGATATTCTATCTCAGAAAACACCATATTCTTGATATCTAGAGCCAATATCGATAGACAAGAATACATCCTTCTCTCCGCATTCCAGTACAAAAATCCATTTGTAAATGTACCTGAATAAATACCCCAACTGCGATTGCCCCTAATTAACTCAGAAGGTCCTCTCCATGACCAAGTTTTAAGATCAAAGACGTCATAATATTTTGAATCATTTTTTAATCTAACAATCTTTAAATCATCTTCGGTTGAACCATAACCATATCCGTACACATACGTGCCATGTGAATCAAGCGACGGTGGATGAGGGACTGTCTTAAACTCTCTAGAGAGCGGGTTGTAAAGGATCATATGATCATCACACTGAATGTGACGATCGATGATGATCGGATTACAATACTTTAGGACTAAAAGAAATATCCCGTTAAACGACCCAACAATGGTGATCTCTTTATAACGTTCTCGGTTAATTAAAGGAGAGGAAAGCTTGATCATCGATGGGGCGCGTGTGTTGTCGATGGCATGAGGAGGTAGGCTGGGGAGAAAGATCATCCGTCGTGATCTAGACTTTATAAATTCAGGATCTGAAATCGTAAGCTTCCAATGCTTTGATAAACATTTGAATCAGCACAAGGGTTTTATAGGCAATTGAAGAAATATTTGGCTAATGATATGATCGGGTTGGTACGGTGCATCCGCCATTGATGAGTGATTGTGAACTGAAAGATATATTGAAAAGATCAGTTTATGTTTTACCTTGTAAAAAATATGTTACTAAAAACCGGTTCTAACCGGCCGGGTGTACCGGTTAAACCATCTGGTAGAATCGGTTAAACCGTCAGATACACCCAGTTAAACTGTTTCTGAGCCAAATCCGTTATGGTATAAAAACTGGATTTTAAAATATTGGGTATTATGGTGTAAAAGAAAAAGAGGCCGAACCTGTAACATGATTTAAAACACAGGCTGGGTCGTTCAAGAATGAAGAAGAAGCCTCATTCATTCATCCATTTAAGAACGAAGAAGAACCCTAGTGGATCAATTTGAATATTATCGATCTCACTCAACCTATTGGCCCGTTGAAGAATGGGGACCAAAAAGAGCCCAATCTCATTTCATCACAATTCTCAGCCCACAACCCATTTTTGTTAGCAATGTGGTATATAGTGGTGCACAAATCGGGTTTTTTGAATACCCGGTTCCGGGTATGAAACCGGGTTCGGGTATTACCGGGTTCTATAAAATCAGGTATTTACAATACCCAGGTCGGGTATTCTAATACCCGGGTATTATAATACCCTATTTCCGGGTTCGGGTAGGGTATGGATCGGGTATGGTTCGAGTACGCCTCGGGTATTCATTTTTTTGCATAAAAGATAGAAATATAAAATGCAAAACCTTTTTATTTCATAAAACATAGAAATACATGACACCTAAATAATCATAGAACTGGGTCGAATAAGATGATGAACATAGATAGCTTCGAATAACTTGATCGTCTTCGTTTATTGTTCGTCTCGAGGATAACACTTGCGATTAAACCAAACATAGACCCCTTTTATAGGGTATAGAGATACAATGTAAACAAATAAAATGGGTCAAAATACACTTTCTAGGCTATATAACCGTTACCAAGGTACAAAACTCGAAAAAAAACGAAAAAACCTGAACAGGGTATTTGAAAACCCTAACGGGTATTGTAAAAACCCGGTTCCGGGTTCGGGTTGAAACCGAGTATTCGTAAAACCCGGGTTGAAAACGGGTATAGAAAAACCCGGTTCCGGGTTCGAGTTTTATAACAGAAATGCATACCCTACCCTATGGGTAGGGTCGGGTTCGGGTATAAAAAAATCCGGGTTTTATAATACCCGGTTCCGGGTTTTCTTTTCGGGTCCGGGTTCGGGTTTTTGTGCACCACAAGTGGTATACTGGTATGATAACTGAGAAGTACCAACAGGTGCACAAATCGGTTAATTTCAGTACCTGGTTCAATTAATTGAATTGACGTTAGTTTAAAAAAATGGTTAATGCTTTAACCTGATTGGGTAATAACTGATTTCTTCTGGTAGTTAACCGGCTTTTCTTTTTCTTTTTTTTTTCGGTTTAAGTGTTAACCGCTAAACTGGTTAATAACTAGTTCCACTACTAAGAATCACTAACCGCTTAGGAACCGGTGGTTAAAATTAACTACATAGTACGGATTGTATACACTGTAATAGTTATTAACCGGTTTCAGTTTCGGGTAATAAACAGTTTCAGTTAACAAACTCTTTATTATGTGCACCTCTAGGTATGATATTATCATATTATTATGGTTTTAGACCTCAGCTTTTATTAATTACAGTTTGGTACCTAAAGTGAATGTCTGTTAGCTTTGACGCTAAGACTTATTGTTATGAAATAATGCCTAAAGTATGTATCATCATAGCTTTAAGAAGTTATAGTTTAATAAATTACATATGTATCATCATAGCTTTAAAAAGTTTGAAAATTCTAAAATATGTAAAATTCATAACAAGATAAATCCCAAGTTATAAGTTAATGCTCATAAAAAAAATTAAATTATATTATGATGTAACAAATCTAACGCTGTTATTTATATGTAAAAATATATATGCAGGGAGAGGTTAATCTACAATTGGGCTTAACGTACATTGCGTACGTTGGGTTTTATCAACATGCGATTTTGGTGATTTCAAAAATACAACATGCGATTTTTGTGCCTTAAATCAACATGTGAAATTGTTTGTTTTGTACAACATGCGATTCCATCAAACTTCCAACATGCGATTTCATCAATGTTGTTTTATAACATGCGAAATCACCCAACGTACCCAATGTACGTTAAGCCCAATTGTACGATATACTTTCTCTATATATGCAAATATATTATACATGTTATTAAATATGTTTCTTTGAATTAATTTTTTGGTTTCCCGCAATGAATATCAGCTCCTTAAGTAAGATAAACAAGTTGGGTCAAGCTGGCTTGTTTAACTTCGAGCCTGAGTTAAGCCCAACCTGACTTGGCTAGGATCGGGCCATTTTGTTTACAACCCTTTTTTTAAATATCTGTAACAACTTATTTTTACCATAATCTTAAGATGTGTGGATTGCGGTTACGATTATGGACTTATAGTTAGTGTACGCAACTTCTCTTATGGGCTTGGGCCGAGATTTTGGTATTGAACTCTGTTAAAATAAGATATGATAAAATCATCCATATGTTGTATAAACTAGTTGATGCCCCGCCCGCGTTGCGGGGCGATGGCCGAATAATGAGCGAGTGTTACGCAGCTCTTTGACACGGAAAACAATTAAATCGAACCAATTAAAACAAAACACTTTTATAGTTTTGCTAAAAAAACTAAAACAATGGCAATATTGTTATTTTTAACTAAGGGAAAGTTTTATTTTTTGATTGGGGTAAAATCGTAATTTGTCAAAAGCTAAAGTGATGGCAGTACTGTAAATTGGAACCAGTGGCAAAATTGTAAATTTGCATAAGGGCAAATTCGTAATTTTGAACTTAGGGCAACACAGTAATATAAATTTGAAATAATTTTAGGCTGGATGCAAAACCATAATTTTATTTTGCACCGAGAGCAAAATCGTAATTTTGAGTTGGAGCCAGAAGCAAAATTTTATTTTGAACAGGGGCAAAAACGTAATTTTGAACTGATGGCGAAATCATAATTTTTTAAACAGGAGAAAATCTATTTTTGAAGAGATAAGTTTAAGCTGGGGGCAAAAGCATATTTTTTTTTACTTTTGAATTGGGGCGAAAACGTAATTTTGAGCTGAGAGCCAAATCGTAATTTTGAATCGATGGCAAAATCGTAATTTTGGGCTGAGGACAAAAGGGTAATTTTATTTTGAACAGGGGGCAAAAACGTAATTTTAAACTGAGGGAAAACCGTAATTTTAAAGTGTATAAAAAATAGTAAACGATTTGGTCCAATGGGGGAGTGCCAGGCCAGCTGCCTGGCATTATTCCCCCAAACTTGTTTATGTATTATAAATAAATGTGCAGGTACATAAGCTTGAGGGGCTAAAATGAATGTTATGGGACTAGAAGGGTTAAAGTGTGAGGCAGACATAAGTTCATGGGCCTTGTTGTTTGTACGTGAGCTGATATAAAAGACCTATTAGGGTCCAGATGATTCTAACACCTCATTCTCATTCGTGGTCTTCTCGGTATTCGATTAGGGTTTGTTAGTGTAATATGTTAGATCCTACGAGATGTTGTAGTTTCTGGTTGTTGGTTGACCTAGATTGTTGTATTTTTTCCAAGATCTTACATTCGGTAAGATTTAGGGTATTTGGGGGGTGCTTTTAGGTTTGGGTAATCAATAAATTTTTGGTCACCGTTTTGTCGTTATATTCTGCGTTATTGATGATTTGTTGGTTCCATACCATTTTACAAACTCACCACGGTTCAGCCCACCAAATCAACCCAATTCCCTTCCAAACTTCGCGAAGCCCTTTCAGAAGGTATTATAGACTTGTAGTGCTACTTTCTACATACATATATAATTACATATTATACACATGTATACGTATTCATAAGTACATATTATATAAACTAAAACATATTTACTTGACTGTTAGAGGTGTCTCTTGAGGCACTATCCTCAGATCACCTTTTAAATACGTTTCTCTCCGGCCCGCATCCACCATGAAATGCGAGATATAGTATCCACCTGACATACTAGATATAGTATCCACCAAGAAAAAACCTTGAGCCCATAGAAAACGCAACAATGATGATTTTTTTCCTAGATTGTAATTAAGATGTTGCTTAAATGTGTATTTATTCACTTCTACATCAAATTTGATTTTCTCCATTTTGATCTAGTCTAACCATGGTGTCTCAACCCAAGCCATAACAAAAAAGATCATCGTGAACCATATATATTGGACTAATAGTACTTCGACCATCATTTCATTTGTCAGCTATTCATATGTTTGATAAATTTTCTATTAACAGTTGTATCTAGTGTAATCGTTTTCTTGTAGTTTAACCCTTAAAAAGTAAAAAGAAAAACTTCTGTATTGTAGCCCTCAATTAAAACTTTCTTTTTATTTACCATTTACCTAGAATTGATAAGAATAAAAAAAGCATTGAACAAACTAGATTGGACAAACATAATCAAAGTAACATTAGACAACATATACACAACTTATTATCAAAATATACATCCAAGTAAAGATCTAAATGTTTTATTATACAATATCGAGTACAAACATGTTTTAAACAAGACCAATAAGTATGAAATCACTCAATACCACTAAAACTATCATTATACAAAATCAAGTACAAAACATGCTTTAAACAAGACGAGTATTATATGAAATCACCACTGTACAAGTGCTACACATACCACTGACGTTATCTACATGTTATCTTACAACACAAATGAAAGTTTTGCTGCCCTTACTGACCTCTTATCACCAGCATAAAAAAAGCTCACCTCATTTAGCAATCCTCATGGTTTCTTCTGTCTCAAGAAACATTTCTTGTTATGCTAGCAACTACTCAAAACGCCAAGAAACATAAGTACTTCATAATTTTACGCCTTTTGTCCTCCTTACATGCTCGTTGTTTCCCTCTTTGAATCTATTTTCAGAAACACTTGAAGAAGATGTTATGTTAACACCATTTGAAGTGCTTGCGGTCCTCTTTTCTGCTTTGGTGGTCTCTTCGGCCGAAGGTTTGCACTCTTTGTTTTTTCTTGGAGACGCTGCTGATAAAAATCACAATAAGCACACATTACACCAAATCTAGAGAACAATTTCATTAGAGGTAGCAATTTTGGCTCATTACTTATTATAGGTCGCTTTAGGGTTTTTAAAAAAAATTAGCTAAAAGGGAAATGGGTCAAGTTAAAAAACATAGCTAAACAGTAAGGTTTGCAGATCAACTAAAACCGACATGTTTTGACCACTGTTAAGTATGACTTGGTTCAATCGAGCCCATTTGACCCGTTACTCAATTTAGCCATCTTGCCACATCTAGTTTTAATAAAAGGAGTCCACAACATGAGAAATTAAGTACCTGAAGTAGCAGTGTGTAACACTACATCTTTTGACTTTACAGGTGTAGAAGGATTTAACTTGTCACATAAATCTTTCATTTATTGATCTATAATATCATCCTTGAGTTCTTGCAAGAGAGCCACTGAGTCAAAGTATTCTTCTGAAGTCATGGTCAAATGTCAAAATGGTATGATACAATACAAATCACAAAGAATAACGTAGAACAACAAAGAAGCGACAAAACGATGACCAAAACTTTTATTAGTTACCCAAACCAGAAAAAACCTCCCAAACCCTAGGTCTCACAATTTGTGAGATCTGTAATCAACAAGATACAATACAATACCTGGATGATCATCAACAGCAGGTGAAATAATCTCTCACAATCCGAGAGAATATACAGATGATCTTCAAGATCACAACAAGAAGAAACACAAACCCTAACTCTATTCGAATACAGAGAACAAGAGAGAACAACAAATTGAAGGGGGTGAATAATTGACAAACATCCAGAACCTTCAGATATATACCAGCAGGACCACCAAGTTACACTTAGCACCAATAGAATCACAAGGAACGATTTCAACCCTCCAACATTTACAACCAGACCCTCCAGCTTTCCAATATTCGAACAACGCAACAACCTGCTACACATGGACCAAACACTAACAGGGAATATCAGCCCAATAACAAAAACATTATAAGCCCAACTACTAGAAAGATTATAAGCCCAAAACATTTGAATGACATTAGTTATTTAACAACTTCTTTTAACATCCCCCCTTCATTCAAATGTTTAAACATGTTAACCAGACCTAGTTTATCACAAAGAAATTCATGTTGAGAAACACTAAGACCTTTGGTAAACACATCTGCAAGTTGATATTTAGTATCAACTTTCACTGAAGTATTACACCAGCAGATACCTTTTCTCTTAAAAAATGTAAGTCCAACTCAAAGTGCTTTATCCTTTCATGGAAAACTGGATCTGAGGCTATGGACAAAGCAGCTTTGCTATCACAAAATAACTCAACTGGCAAGTTAACATCAAATTTAAGTTCCTTTAGTAAGTTAACAATCCACATTATCTCACAAGTAGCAGAACACATAGCTCTGTATTCTGCTTCAGCTGTGGATCTGGATACCACACTTTGTTTTTTGCTCTTCCATGAAATTAATGAAGAACCCAAAAAAATGCAATATTCAGTCACAGACTTCCTTGTAATAACACACTTACCTCAATCAGAATCTGCATATCCAGACAACACCAAGTTGTTCTCAGTGTCAAACTTAATTCCTTTACCAGGACTAGACTTCAAGTACCTTAACAGCCTTAAGGCAACTTGTAAATGTGACTCAGTAGGGCTATGCATAAATTGGCAAAGAAACTGAACAGCATATGCAATGTCAGGACTGGTTAAAGACAAGTATATTAATTTTCCTATTAATTTCTGAAAATTAGTAACATCTTTTAGCATAACAGGATTTTTCTCTGTTTTAGATGAAACTATATAATTTTGTTCAATAGGAACAGTAACAGGCTTACATCCTAATAACCCAAACTCATTTAATAACTCCACACAATATTTTTTTTGATTTAAACATACATTACTATCATTATCATACAACACCTCTATTCCAAGAAAGTACTATAATTCCCTAAATCTTTAATCTTAAAACTATCACTCAATAGTTTTTTCACTTTGTTTATTTCATTAACATCATTTCCAGTTAAAACGATATCATCTTCATATACAAGCAAAATAACAAACACTTCACCTTTAGTCAAAATGAACAAAGAATGATCACATAAACTTTGTTTAAAACCAATCTGCCCTAAGACTTCAACTAATTTCTCATTCCATTTACGAGGGGCTTGCTTAAGCCCATACTAGGACTTAACAAGTTTACAACCCTTTGTTTCCTTTTCAGAATAATAACCAGGAGGTAAAGACATGTATACATCCTCAGATAATGAACCATACAAAAACGCATTATTAATGTCTAACTGAAACAAAGGCCATTTATTTTTAACAGCTAAACATATAACACACCTAATGGTAACCATTTTAACAACAGGAGAGAAGGTTTCATTGAAATCTATGCCTTCTCTCTTATTGTAGAACCGTTCTACTTCACCATTAGCTTTATATTTAACCTTGTACACCCATTTGCACCCAATTGGCTTTCTATTGGGTGGCAAATCTACTAAGACCCACGTATTATTCTTAAACAATGCCTCCATCTCAGCATTCATGGCTTCAACCCACCTAATATCTTTAGAAGCCTCAACATAATTAACAGGTTCTACAATCTTATTTAAAGAATTAACAAAGCAATAATTCTCAGCAGACAAACAGGCATAATTAACAACTCTATCTATGCCATACTTAACTTTACCATCAAGAACAAAACCATCTAATTTTTTGGTAAGGAAACACTTCTTGAAGATCTTCTAACACTATGAACACCCTCAGACTGGGTAGTCTCATCATTTGATCCCAAAGTGTCCTCTGCCTCGCCATTGTGCCCCCACATTACTACTGTTCTCCTGTTCTGATGACAAACCACCAGAAGCAGGGGCTGATGTAGAGGGACACGATGGCTGCTGATCATCACTAACAGATCATGAGCACTATGTGTCCCTTCTTCATCATTCGGTATGTTAGGAACCTCAGATGAAATGCTTTCAAAAAAAATAAGTGATTAAGATTTGAATCAAACACAGGTTCTTGATTATCAAAAGATTTTATTTTAAAGGGATATACATTCTCATAAAACTTCACATCTCTTGAATAAAAAACTTTTTTATTATCCAAACTCAACAACTTATATCCTTTCTTCATATTTGAATAATCAAGAAATACGCATTTTACAGCATGATATGCAAACTTATCAAACTCATCTAATACAGACTAAAGCATAAACATCCAAAGTTCCTTAAGTGAGACAAAGAGGGACTAAAGTTAAAAATCATTTCAAAGGGACTCCTACCATTTAGAACATAGGAAGGTAACCTGTTAATAAAATACATAGCAGTTAGCACAGAATCAGACCAATACCTTAAAGGCAGGGCACCTTGAAACATCAAAGCTCTAGCTGTGTTAAGTAAATGCCTATGTTTTCTCTCCACCACACCATTTTGCTGTGGTGTATATGCACATGTAGTTTGATGAAATACACCCTTTGATTTGCAAAACAAGACCATTTGATTATTTACAAATTCTGTTCCATTATCACTTCTAAAAACCTTTCTTGTTTTTAAACTGTGTTAACATTAACTCATAAAAATCTTCCAGATTATTAAAAAATTCAGTTTTACTTGTCAAAAAATAACACCACACAGCTCTAGAATAATCATCAACTATTGTTAAAAAATATTTAAAACCATCATAACTTGTTACTCTGTATGGACCCCATAAATCTAAATGTATTAAATCACCTACACTTTTAGACTTATGTTCACTTAATGGAAAAGGAACCCTAACTTGTTTTGCTCTATGACATATTTCACAAGGACTATGTTCACTAGATTTTATTTTAAGCTTATGCTTTAACACAGCTAAAACTATGTTCACGTCGGTACAGGTTCACCGACGCTGCAAAAGGCAAATGTTGTTTGTTGTTGGCTGTCATTTAATAAAAAAAAATTAATCCGGTGCTGGTATTTAATAAATGAAAAATTAAATCCCAACTAAACGAATGGCACCAGTGTAACAACTCCGTTTTCCTCGTTGTTATCTTTATCCTTGTATTTTTAATTATTCCGAGATTCGGGCTATAAGAAAAGTTTATGTTAACTAAATTATGATTGTGTATGTTATATCACATCTAATCGCTTATTAAATCGCATTGCTAACCTCATCGCATCGCAAATCGCAATTATTTATGTGGTTTTATGTTATTTATGTGTTATGGGTGTTGTGGTTATGATTACGCTTGCTATCGCATCGCTCTCGCACACTCGAATCGCAAAATCACACTATTATATCAAGTATAACGCTTAACGCTTTACTAAAACGCTTAATATAACTAATTAATATTAACTGAATCGGCAAACGAACACTTAACGCGAAATAAACGAAGAAAACCCAACTTTTGGGTCAAGTTCGCTCGAACTTGGTGTTACCAAGTTCGCTCGAACTTGGTGTTACCAAGTTCGGCCGAACTTGACTGGCCCGGTGAATCCTTCCTAAACCTCAAGTTCGCTCGAACTTCACCTCTGAGAGGTCAAGTTCGGTCGAACTTGGCTCCTTTCTCTTGAAATCTTTACAAGTTCGCGCGAACTTGTACAATTTTGTACAAGTTCGACCGAACTTGACTCCACCAGCCCTCATCTTTGCCTTCCCCTATAAATACCCAGCTCATTCCTCTCATTTGAACTTGCTATAAGTTCGCCCAAAGCTCTCAAAACCCGAAACCTTCATGTTCTAAGTAAGAATCAACCTGATTTCAACTACATCAACGTTTACCAACGTTATACAAAGGTTTACAACGATTTTGGCACAAGACTTTGCCTTCGTTTTCATCAAATCTTCTCTGTTTACGAAAATCTTCATCTTTTTCCATAAAACTTCTGTTTTTCACTCCGATCTATACTTAGATCTGAGCAAAACCTTTAAAGTATTGATTTTACACAATATTCGGACTAATGACGTATGTTTCGTTCACTTTTGAGTGGAACGAGGCATTGTCGAAGCTAAATCTCAGATCCGGAAGCACAAGGACGAAATCGTCACTTTACACAAGCTGGACTAACCCGTAGCCCGAGTTTCTGTAAAATGGCTAAGTTCGCTCCAAAAGACCTCTTCAGCCTAAGTTTTACTCAGTGGCTTAAGGTTGGAGGGATGAACACTCGATTTCCTCAGCAAACGACGCGAATATGCAAGATTTTGGACCCGAAAACATCAAGTTCGCTCAAGAATCATCAACTCCCCAGGTCAAGAACCGAACTTGCACCCAAATGGGTCAAGTTCGACCAAACTTGGGCTATTTTTCACCAAACTCTTCACAAGTTCGACCGAACTTGTCTAGTTTCTTAGGAAACTATACAAGTTCGCCCGAACTTGCCTTATCAGTAAGGTTTTCTCACAAGTTCGACCGAACTTGACACTAAACCATACAAGTTCACACAAGTTCACCCGAACTTGCCTACTGCTCAACTCAAGCTTCACTGTTTTAGCTTTTCGGAAGACTGATGCACTTCTGTTCGTTTACAGGCTGATCCGGCGCACTCCGCAACTCTCCTCAGAATCTTAAGTCTTACCAAAACGCACCCACAGTGAGTATACTTGACCCATTTTCGCTTTAATGCACTTTTTGGGTGTTACATATGTTCCTATATCAAAACCACTTCACAAATCAAAACTGTTTATCACACGCGAATAATCTGATTGTATATGCTCGATACGTGATACTAGAAACATGTGACTAGGACTTACTTTCGTTAACTTGCCTCCTTAGCTAGTATGGTACTATAGTTTGGCTAACACCCGACGGGGTCTAGTTAGGATGGTCGCGCAAGCCTTTTCACGGTAGTTAGCATGAGAAATAAGCCTATGTTATGCTAAGTGTTTTGGTGTATCATGATATGTAATTAGATTGTTTCGCAAACGCTTTGTCAACTATGCTAGTATTATTCAAACTCGTATGCTCACCTTTACATAATTGTATTGACTTGTATTTTAACGTATGTAACAGGTTGAGGATTTAGCTTGGGTTGCTTTGGAGTAGTTTTATTTAGTATTTTGCTTATCTTGTTTAGAACGGTTGTAATAAAAAAATCTAGGGGATATCGAACCTTGTTGTTTTTATGAGAAAATCAGAATTTCTGTAATGGTTGTTTGAAATATTATGTTTAATAGTATGGGATGTTAAACGTTAAGTAATGTTGTTGGATAATTGTTACGGAATTTCTCGTGAGACAATCTGGTCGCCTAGTGCCACTAACCCCGATGTTTCCGCCATCGGTTAGGGTGTGACAACCAGCGCTCGTTTTTTCGAAGCGGCATTCGTGTCTGCAGGACGCACGGGCATGTACAAGCCTAGCCAAATTCGGGTTGGTTTGCACCCCCACTGCGCTCGGGTAGGACTTGTGGTAAAACATGGCACAAACAATTCAATGGAGTGTTAGATTTTAATCTTATAAACAACTCCTTAGTTTGTTCCCACACCAATGTGGGACAAAGTATTTTTTTTTTTGAATTAATTTTAAAGTTTTAGTTGTTTTATTTTAACACATAATTTAAAAAAAATGAAAACAATTTTTTTTTACCACTTTCAAGTGTTTAACCATTGCCAACACTTTTGACCAAAAGTTTAAACACTTTAGGTGGATTGACGTGGCATGCTCTCATTGGTTGATTTTAAAGTTTAAACACTTTAGGTGTTTAACCACTCTGTTCTCCTAATAGCTTAATAACACAAATGGGCTTAATGGGCTGAGATATTTAATTTTTACATTTGGGCTATTTGAAATTATATATGAATAATAATGATATATCATTTAATCATAAAAAAAATTACGTAATAAAAATTTGTAAATAAATAAAATTGACTAAGTGAATTAGCTACGAATGTAATAAAATAAATAATTAAGTTTTATTATAAATAATAATTATAGATTCAGATGTTTATAAAAACTAATGATTTTTAATATTTTAAAAATCAAATATATTATTATCCGGTTTTTAAATCCGGTCTACCCGTTCCGACCGGTTCGACCAGTGAACCGGTAAGGAGGCCGGTTTAACGTCCGGTTCGGTCCTGAAAACATTGCATATATGTATATTGAATTATACACATATGTATATAGTCAATTTTAAACTACAAAATATGTGTATATTACGAAAAGCTTTGGAAAAATATGTGGTCCATAATGCTTCTTAAGTTTCTCAAATAGCCTAGTGCATCTCACATGATTCTAACCCTTACATATATAGACATGTACATATATATGTATGTAGGGGTAAGATCAAATAAAAAGTTGATTTTGCGTAAGAAGGATAAGAAGGAATATTGACCTTTCATTTCCAAATCAATGGTTAAGATCAAACTGTAGTAAAAAAAATTGGTGTAAGGGTATTTTTGTAATAGCATATTTGTTGACTTTCTCTCTCCACATGCAAGGCACATGCATATTTCCTCTCGTTTTTTAAACGTTCATAACTTTTTCATACGACAATATTTTTTTTAAAAAAAATTGAACATAAAATCGAGCATCATTTTATCTTTAATTTAAGCACCATATTGCTATATAAAATATGTGATTTCAAAAAAAACCCAAAAAACGGCTTAGATTTATATGTTGTATAACATTTTTGTACTGGATTTTTGTACTACATTTTTGTGCTGGATTTTTTGTGTTGAATTTTTGTAGTTGATTTTTTTTTGTGCTATATTTTGTGTTGGATTTTTTTTGTGCTGGATTTTTGTGTTGGATTTTTTTGTGCTAGATTTTTTTGTACTTGATTTTTTGTGCTACTTTTTTTTTGTACTAGATTTTTTGTATTGTATTTTGAAAAAAAAAACAAATTGGTGGGAGTTTGTGTTTTAAGACCAAAATACCCTTCCATCCTACTTATAAGGGATGACACATGTCATCACCACAATCCTTCTTAGGCTACCTAGGCAAAATTCACTTTTTAGTGTATCTACCCTATGTATGTATGTCTTTACATAAAAAGGGCACATATTTCTATATGTGTTGTTTACTTTTCATCGGTATAAACGTATACGTATTAATGTAAACACATTCATATGTACATGTTTAATTAGTGTAAGTGCTTAGCGTGTGACCCAATATGGATAATGTGCCATTAGCAATGTGGTTAATAAATTATATCTTGAGTCTAGGGTACGGAAAGACCTCGCATATACAAACTAAAAAGAACAACTAAAAAATGTTGCAGACATATGTATAACTAACGCGATATGCATAACGACATATGAATGAACTAAAATTAGTCATTCTTTCAGGTACGCTAGACCTTTATAACCAAGTAACCATGTTAGAGTAATCACGTCTATGGCCATGAGATACACGAATCCATCTTTATATACCTGATTTTTTCGTGTATATTGCTTTAGTCACATAAATTCCGTGTTATATGTGACCAGATGTCACATGTTAGCTTCCACTTGTACTTTTTTCGAGCTAAATGCATGTCTTGGTTTATATTTGTAAGGATTCGACGCTCCTTCTATTCTACGTGTTGTTTATATTTATTAGCGTTTCAATTTCTTTTTTTAAACAATACAAATGGCTAATCAACTGAAAACAATCTAAAATAATTATTGGTAATCATGAGATATGGATTCATATACACCATACAATCGCATAATTGTTTTTTTTTTAAATTGTGATAGTAAATAAACAATAAATGTAAAATAGTTAGTTATTTGTTTAATGTATTGGCTGTAAAATAGTTAGTTATTTGTTTAATGTATTGGCTATAATTTGAGAAACTCCCCCCCCCCCCCCCCCCCCCCCCCCTCCCTCCGGATACATGCATATAACACAAGCGTACATATTTGTAAATACGTATTATACAACTAAAACACGAATGACCAACATCAGAAGGTGCTCTATGAAGCTCTAACCTCAAATACCTTTTAACGGGTTCTCATTAATCCACACTCTGAAATGCTAGATATGGTATCAGTCGGACAACAAACCCGAACCTTCAAATGCAACAACGATTAATTTTTTTTTTTTTTCAAGTTTGTAACTAAAATGTCACTTACTATCAAGTTAAATTGATATTTACTCAGTTTTATCTTTCATCAGTTTTGATTTTATTGGTTTCTAATCCGGTTGAACTATGTTTTAAACCAATGCACAACATAAAAGATCATCATGGACTATAGATATGACTAAAAGCATGTGGACCGTCATTTCATTTGTCAACTATTTATATTTTTGTCAAATTTTCTATTAATAGAGGTATCTAATGTAATCGTTTTCTTGTAGTTTGACCCTTAAAAGATAGAAAAATAAATAAACAAATAAGTACAAAAGTTTTATATTGTGATCCTCAATTGAAACTTTCTCGTTCTTTACCCACATTTCACATAGAATTTATAAGAATCAGAATAGCATTAACAAACCAGATAAAATAAACGTGATCATAATAACACTAGATGATATATATCACAACTTTGTATAGAAAGATACATCAAAGTGACGACGTAAATGTTTTATTATACAATATTGATTACGAAACATGTTTTAAACAAGACGCGTAAATATGAAATTACCATTGTACAAGTGTTACACATACCGTTGACACTATCTACATGTTATCTTACAACACAAATGAATGTTTTGCTGCTACTACTCTCCTCTTACCCGACTATATTCGACCTTCAATCCTCATGGTTTCTTCTTTTTAAATAAACTTATCTTGTTATGCAAGCAACTACTCAAAATGCCAAGAAACATAAATACTTCATAATTTTACGCCTTTTGGTCCTCCTAACATGTTCATTGTTTCCCTCTTTAGATGTGTTTTCAGAAATACTTGAAGATGATGATATGTTAACACCATTTGAAGTGCTTGCAGTCCTCTTTTCCGCTTTGGAGGTCTCTTCAGCCGAAGGTTTGCACTCTTTGTTGTTTCTTGGAGACGCTACTCATAAAATCACAAGAAGCACGCATTAGACCAAATCGAGAGAACAATTTCATTAGAAATAGCAATTTCTGTCCAATTACTTATCAATATAGGTTGATTTGGATTTTAAGCTCAAACAGGTCAAATAAAAGAAAACTAGTTAATGGGTCAAATAAAAGAAAAACACCTAAAAAGGGAAGGGGTCAAGTAAAAGAAAAACATCTAAAATGGGAATGGGTTAAAAAAGATATTGAAAAATAAATGGGTCAGTGAGTTAAACGTCATTAACTAACCTGTTAACTATTTATAATTTTCATAAAACTATTGAAATGAAACTTGAAAGTGTTTGCAGATCAAGCAGAATCGGCATGTTTTGACAACTACTAAAGATGATCCGGTTCAACCAAGCGCATTTGACCCGTTACTCAATTTGCCCATCTTGTCACCTCTACTTTTTCACACAAGCAGTCCACACTACACATAATCAGGGGGGGGGACCCCTGAACTTTTCGCTCAAGTGTTATATATGTAGTTTTCGTATAGAAATTTTTGGGTATATACGTTTGCGACACCCCGTTTCTATAGAAATTTTTGGGTGTATACGTTTTCGACCCCCCTGTCGGAAATCTCAAGCTTCGCCACTGCACATAATGAGAAAAAAACAGTACCTGAAGTGGCTGTGTGCAACTCCACATCTTTTGACTTTACAGGTGCAGAAGGATTTAACTTGACACTTGAACCTTTCATTTCTTGATCTATGATATCATCCTGCAGTTCTTGTAAAAGGGTCACTGAGTCAAAGTATTCTTCTGAAGTCATGGTCAAACAACTTGAATCGGATGAACTGGAAGAACACGATCCCGGATCATCAAGATCGTTTAACTCAAAATAGTCTCCCGTCGAAATACAATCCCGTTCAGATGAGTTTTCAAGAAAACGACCTGGAGATCCCCTGGTCACAGGTGGCGATCCTGTTTTGTTTTCCCCAGTTTTCTCCTACAAAACATACGCGAATTTTATTAAAATCAACAAAAAAACATTGTTGTCAATTGTGTCCTATCTACGTCTATCACGCATTACAGACACGATGAGAGGGTATAACCATATAAGCTAACTCACCACAAGTTCATTGGTCGAAACTGTTTTTGGCCCTAAATTAATGGAGATTTTGACATCAATATTAGCACTGCAGTGCCCAGAGGGTGGCTCATCCGTCCAATATTCGTCTTCGGCTGCAAGTGGAATGTGTGATGAAGGACACATTGCAGCTTATGCCCAAAGATAAACAAAATCTTGGCTCAAAATATGTTCCTACCTAAAAATGCAAGAAGGTTTTAACCAGATTAGATATGAAGGTAGATGTACGAGAATACCGTTCATAACAGATAAGTAGAATATGAGAAATGGAAGAAAAAAATTGGGACATGAAAGAGTTCATTTTATAAATGAATAGAATAAAAAGTCATCCCAATATATATATTACAAATGAAAAACAACAGAGACAGTTCCCTTAAAACAAATTTCATCTCAAAACCAAAAAGAACTGGCCAATCAGATCGGTCGGACCAGGAACCAGGGATGGAATTAATCTGGTTGAAACTCTTTTAAGTGTTCCTAATTGAAATTGGTTGAGCTGGTCCAGCGGGGGAACCAGTTCGTGTGGTCGAACCAGATCTGCAATTTTAATGGCCTTTTTTATATTTTTTTTCCTTCAAAATCTCTTTTTCTTATTCATTTAGTACTCGAGACTTCATATTTTATTTATTTAAGTCTTCATGTTTATTACAACTGCAAATTTATATCAAATCATAAAACTTTAGATATTTTGTTTCGCAATAAATATATGTATATAGTTTTAGTTATATATTATTTAAGAATATTGGATTTTAATAATCTCAACTATTCGTCGTTGCCCGCTAACGGTCCCAACTTCAAAAATAACCACCGGCAGTCCTAACTATTGACATATTGGCCACCAATGGACCCTCACTAACAGAACCCTAACGCCGTTAGAATCTGGAAAAACAAAAATAATCAAACATCTATTCTCCACTTTAATCACCTACCACAAATACAATCAATCTTGAGTATTCTCCACCATATACATCAAAATCCGCAAACATCAACCCAAAATCATGATCAATAAACATCAAATTTCAATTAAAATTGTACAGGACGAACGTATATAACTTATAAGCAATCAAATACTCGTATTCAATCAAATAGATAAATTAAATCCGCAAACATCAAGCATATGTCATGATCGTAAACACACGTTCGTAACGATACGCGATCTATAATTTATAAACATCAAATTTCGTGAAAATTCTAGACGATGAACGTATATTAGTAATTTAGCAGTCGAATTCAATTAAAAATTATAAGAAAAAAAAGATAATCCAAAAGAATATTCAGTTTAGATGATACGAATATACCTGTACGGTAGAACAAGAAGATCGTGATTATATATTTCCCGCGCAATTCACTTGTATTTTTTGTTTTTGGTTTAGAGTGTTAAAAACGCTAGCGATGAAAGAGGGGGTATTTATAGGAGAAGGAAGAATTAACCAGGGTTTAATTTGGGAAACCATGGTTAGTGAGCTAAACACTGGATTGGTTTGGTAATTTGATCGCTGGTGAGATATCTTCTTTTTTGTTTTTTGTCTTTGATCGGCTGTTTGGTACGTGGCGAGACTTCATTGGTTGGATTACGTTGTGGAGAAAGCGGGGTTTGATTAAAGCCATAGTCGCTGACGTCATACAATTTTAATCGGGTCGTCTCGGAATCTGAACGATTATCACATTCCACGATAATGTTATAATAATAAAATTTTATAAAATAATTAGGACTAGAATCTTGATTTTGTTTTTTTATTAGTTTTATGCGTCGCCCGCGTTGTTCGGTGCTAGGCAGAATCTTTTTGGGATATTAGATTTAAATAATCTCAATTTTCACCAATTGGCTGGTAATACTCCAAACTTTCGATTTATACACCAACACTCCCAACTTTCAACTTATTGGCTGATAACACTCCATAACTAACTGAACCCTAACCCAGTTAGTTTTTGCTAACGTGACATCTGATGTGGTCATTTTTGCTGACGTGGCTTATACGTGGCAATTGATGTGGCTTTTTTGATGATCTAGTAGCTGACATGGCAATTTTTATGACGTGGCAACTGACATGGCATTCCTGATGACGTGGCAGCTGGCATCAGCTAACTGGGTTAGGGTTCGGTAAGTTAGGGAGTGTTATCGGCCAATAAGTTGAAAGTTGTGAGTCCTGGTGTACAAATCAAAAGTTGTGATGACATGGCATTCCTGATGACGTGGCAGCTGGTATCAGCTAACTGGGTTAGGGTTAGGTAAGTTAGTGAGTATTATCGGCCAATAAGTTGAAAGTTGGGAGTCCTGGTGTACAAATCAAAAGTTGTGAATGTTTTTGACCAATTGATGAAAATTAGGGTTATTTAAATCCAATATCCCAATATTTTTCAGTCGATTAAAACAAACATTACCATAGTTTTGTCAGGAAAAAAACTAAAACGATGGCAAGGCTGTAATTTAGAGTTGGGGGTAAAATTATAATTTGTCAGGACCAATCAATAAGCGAGTGTTAGGCAACATTTTGACACGAATAAAAATTAAATGGAGTCACCCAATTAAAATAAAACATTTCCGTAGTTTTGCTAAAAAAACTAAAACAATGATAAGACTGTAATTTTCAACTGGGGCAAAAATGTAATTTTTAGATTTTTAGCTGAGGTAAAATCATAATTTTTTAAAAGCTAAAATAATGGCAATATTATAATTTTGAATAAGGAAAAAATCGTAATTTTAAGCACGAAGCAAATTTTTAGTTTTGAACTATAGGTAAAATCGTAATATGGCTGGGCTAATGGAGGAGTTTGTAGTATATATAAATATAAATGTTGAATTTTAAAAAGAAATAAAAGACAACATTTGTGATTTTCATTTATTGTATTCTAAATGTTTAAGAATATTTTTTTTTAAATTCGCGTAGTACTTGACTCTCTCAAAGTGTCAAACCCATCAGATGGATGGTTGTACAAAAACTTCATAGACAAGTAACGGAGAACATGATCAAGACGATAAAGCACCCGTAATGCAAAGTAAAGGATGGCCACACACATTGTCATGGCAACCAAGGGCGACCAAAGAGTTTGATAACTTTGAATATTCTATGCAATTTATTTTACGTAGTTTTTGTAAGTTTTAAGATTTAGTAATTTCCTTGAAAGCGTCTGGAGATCTCCTTGAGATTAAAGCATTCCACGAGTACACAAAATTAATAATCGGATAAGACAAAACTTGTTGAGTCTGACCTTGGTTAAATGATTAAAGTCCAGCCTTGCCTTTTGAAAAACGTTTATATTCAATAACATTTTTTTTTTCTTTGAGAATTCAAAGTGTTGATTTGATATTAAAATTAGATTAGAGGATTCCTTTATATATGGGTTGAACCAGTGGAATGTTTCAATCGGTAGTTATCCAATTTGGGGTATAGCACTGCAGGCAGTTATAACAGTTACATAACTAGGAAACACATCATTAACATTATCGTGAGTAAACATGTTGCTACCGAAAGTCTAACTTCCTGTTATATATTAAAAAAAAATTAAAAAATTTTAAAAAATAATAAATTCCAAATAATCTAAAAATTCAAGAAAATTAAAAAATAAAAATAAAAATAAAAAATTCAAAAAATCCTTAAAAATAAAAAATAATTCTAAAAAATAAAAAATAATTCAAAATAAATCTAAAAATTAACAAAATAAAAAATAAAATCACAAATAAACAATCAAAAGAATTCAGAAAATTTTAAAAATTCAAAAAAATCATAAACTTCCAAAAATTTCTATAAATCAGAAAATTCAAAATAAATCTAAAATTAAAAAATCGAAAAATAAAATATAAACAATCAAAATCAAAAGAATTCAGAAAACTCTAAAAATACTAAAAAATTATAAAAACTAAAAAATTCAAAAAATCAAAAACTTCCAAAAATTTGTATAAAATCAGAAAATTAAAAAAAATTAGATTTTTTTTATATTTTAGAATTCTTTTGATTTTATTTTAATTTTAGAATTTTACAATATTTTTATAATTTTTTTAAAATTTTCGACTTTTTTGGAATTTTTTTATTTTTTGATTTTTTATAATTCTTTTTAATTTTTTGAATTTATCTAGTTTTTTTATTTTAAATTTTTTAGAAATTTTAATCCCAAACATACCCAAATCTCAGGGACGATTTTGGCACAAAAAATCCCAAAAGTGAAGGGTAATATGGTATAAAAAAGTTGTTTTGAATGAAAATGGCAAACATACCCAAACCTTAGGGACGATTTTGCAATTTACTCTCTTTAGAATTTCTATTTTTTTTATCTTTTTTAACTTTTTTAGAATTTTGGAGTTCTTAGATATTTTTGAATTTTTTAGATTTTTATATTTTTAGAATTATTTTTAAATTTTTTTATTTTTTTTATCTAATTTATTTTTAGATATTTTTGAACTTTTTGATTTTTTTAGATTTTTTTAATTTATTAGGATTTTTTGAATTTTTTTATATTTTAGAATTTTTATCTTAAAACTTATCCTACTACTTAATTAAGTAATTTTAACTCATGCTAACTCGCTTGGGTTTTATCTCGTACCCCTCCTGACTTACTCACATTTTTATCCAGCACTTCATAACTTACCCTAACCTTTTGACTAGTTTTGTTTGGCCCATCTCAACCCATCTTAAAATTTAAAATTTCCATATGAACCCAAAATGAAATGGATTAACTTGTTTTGTCCCCCCCTCCCCCTCCTTCACATGCCACCTCACCGAGGCATTATTCCATAACAATTAGTCTCTATATCAAAGAAAGCTAACAGACATTCACTCTAGTTACCAAATATAATTAATAAAAGTTGAGGTCTAAAACCATAATAATATGATGATATCATACCTACAGGTGCACATAATAAACAGTTTGTTAACCGAAACTTGTTATTACTCGAAACCAAAACCGGTTATTGACCGTTAGAGTGTATACGGTCCGTAGTTAATTTTAACTGCCGGGTCCTAACTAGTTTGAGCTCGCGCCACTTATGTTGACACGCGTTTAAGTTGTGACACACGTTCCCGACATGTTGTTGGTATTGCCGAAACGCTTGTGTCCAATAGGCGGTTTGACCGCGGCGTAGGGTTCATTGAGTGTCAACGATCGACGTCATTAGTGTTATTTCCTCCTCCTCGGTCTAGTGAACCATTTTCGTTTATTGGTGTGGTTTTGGATGAAGATTTGTGTTTGGTTTTGGTTTGAAGATAGTATATAAAAAAATTTGATGTTTGGGATGAGTATTTATAGGTAATTTTTTTTAAAATTTTGATTTTACTTGGCAAAACCGCCAGCCCAAACGGCTAGTCCAAACGGTCATAAGTCTCTAGCCAATCGAAGCTAGCCAGCTCACCTCTCCCTCCGTCCCACGCCAACAGGGCAACGCCGTGACCAACGCTGGCCTGGTATGGCTAAACCGACGTTGCTTGGCATCCCCGCCCCCCGTGATCTAACAAAAATGGTTTGTGCTGAGAATTCTGATGAAATGAGATTGGGCCCATTTTGGTCCCCATTTGTCAAAGGGCCAATAGGTTGAGTGAGATAGATAATATTTCCCAAATTGATCAATCAACTAGGGTTCTTCTTCATTCTTCAACGGAGGAATGAATTTATGAGGCTTCATCTTCATTCTTGAACAACCCAACCTGTGTTTCAAATCACATTTCAGGTTCGGATGCTTTTTTTTTTTTACAAGTAGGTTCATTAATGTGCTGAAAAGAAAAATACCGCTAGAATTGTTGTAAGTTTTTTACATTTGTATTATGGTGGAGATTGTATAATCCCAAAACAAGCATTCTATTTACTTATTTGACCTACTTTCAGTTCACGGTCACTCATCAATGGCGGATGCACCATACCTACCCGATCATATTATTACCCAAATATTTCTTCGACTGCCTATAAAACCCTTGTGCCGATTCAAATGTTTATCAAAGCATTGGAAGCGCACGATTTCAGATCCTAAATTTATAAAGTCTAGATCACGACGGATGATCTTTCTCCCCTGCCTACCTCCTCATGCCATCGACAACACGGGCACCCCATCAATGATCAAGCTTTCGTCTCCTTTGATTAACCCAGAAAGTTATAAACAAATCACCATTGTTGGGTCGTTTAACGGGGTATTCCTTTTAGTCCTAAAGTATTGTAATCCGATCATCATTGATCATCACATTCAGTGTGATGATCATATGATCCTTTACAACCCGCTCTCTAGAGAGTTTAAGACAGTCCCTCATCCACCATCGTTTGATCCGCATAGCAAGTACGTGTATGGATATGGTTATGGTTCAACCGAAGATGATTTAAAGATTGTTAGATTAAAAAATGATTCAAAATGTTATGACGTCTTCGATCTTAAAACTTGGTCATGGAGCGGACCTTCTGAGTTAATCAGGAGCAATCGCACTTGGGGTATTTATTCAGGTACATTTGCAAATGGATTTTTGTACTGGAAGGCGGAGAGAAGGATGTATTCTCGTCCATCGATATTGGCTCTAGATATCAAGAATATGGTGTTTTCTGAGATGGAATATCCTGATGGATGTTATCGTTTGGGTACGTACAATGGGCGGCTTTGCACGCTTTGCCATCAAGTTAAAGGATACGAGTTAAGAGTGATGAATGAACATGGGTTCGGAGAGTCATGGTCGACAGTATGCTCGCTTACATCCTCGTTCAAATCGCTAATTTCCCTCTCATCTAATTTTGGGGATTTGTGTATTTTGGATGACGGGAAACTGCTTATGCCAAAGCCGCCAAAAGAAGTCATCATCTATGACATGTTTAAGGATTCATATGAGGTGGTGAACGCCTTGACGAGTTTTGTCCGAGTAGGGAGGCTGCAGTCGGCAAAATATGTCGAGAGTTTGTTGTCACCATCAGAGATATGTTCTGCTTTTGTATGATCCTTTTGAATTCAGTGGTTAGGTTCAGAAAGACAATGAATATATGGGTTTTAGGTTTTAGTTGTTTAGAGCTAGAGATTATGAAACAACTAATTATGATGTTTTTTGTTTGAGGTGAGATCTAATATATAGTTTTTAATTATTATTAGTTATGAAAATGGTGTACCGTTCAGGTACATACAAGAGGTGGGTTTGTATGATTTCCTTCCAAAATAATGTGGAATGATACGAGTTAAGGGTGATGAACAAACGTCGATTTGGGAAATCTTGGTTGTCCTACACTATGTTTATGGCTAAACTTCACCTCGCGTTTCAAATGTCCTTATTGTCTTGCTCATGATCGTCGTTACTTGATCCTACAAGGTTTTTTTTCAACTATCCACGCGTTTGAGAGACCAGGGAAGTAGCACGTGAGTTTTGATAAATGTTTTTTAACGAGTTAACGTCACCCGCGCGTTGCTGCGAGATGTTAATTATGAAAATCTTTGAGATCACTTTGTCTTCAAAACCCATTTGTTCTTAATTAATGATCATAGTTTTTGATAATTGTTTTTTTGACGAAACAACTTATTTTGATTTGGAATACAATAACTTTATATAATTTTACTTCAACCCCACCTCCACCACCACAAAACGTAAAAGTTTTATATTGCTAATGAATAAGAACAACATTTTGATAAATGTGATCTTGGGCAAATATGTGACAATCACAAATTTTTTATTGCAAAAGTTATCCCGCACAATGAATAGTAACCGAATTTTGGTTCTATAACAAACAGAAAAGTTTTATATTGCTAATGAATAAAAACTGAATTTTGAGCAAATTAGTAACATAAATTTTAGATCGCAAAATTTATGCCGCACAATGAATAGAAACTGAATATTGGTTCTTGTAAAAAAAAATTGTTTGAGTTGCGATTTTGTGAAGTTATGAGATTCTAATGCATATACAAATAGTTAAATACTAAAAAGGAAGTCGAAAACACAATAAATCAAAAATGTAATATGTTAGAATTTTGTCAATCTCCAAAAATTGGAAACACAACAAATCAAAAAACGTAATATGTTAGAAATTCTAATTTTTTTAAGAACAAATATGCAAATTTCCCATTTCCTACTCTCGCTCTAAATTGACATAACCATATAAAAAATATATAAACTCTCCATTTCCTACTCTCGCTCACCGCCATCGAAGACAAAAAAAACTCCGTCAAGGAATCGTCTTTGCCACAGATCTTTAAGTCGCCATCCGCCTCTCCCAAACTCGTCTCAATTGTGGTTCCAAATTATTAATCGGTGATGACGAATCCTCCTACATGTCAGATGCAACCAACGTCTTTGTCTCTACCATGAGGGACCGGTTGGGGTTTATCTGGCGAGGCCCTTGCGGCGATCCTCGGTGGCCAAAAAATGTGTCGTTCATGGCGTTGAGATATCCACCAAACCAGTTAGATCACTGATTCTTGGATGACCGAATGATCCCGTATACGCGTTGATCATGTTTGCAACCTTGGATTATATTTTTCAGATGCAAATGATCGCTGGAAAGTGTTGGTACGCTCAGCCGAAATATTGTGTCATTTCCCGAATCGTTGTGAGCAATGAAGCACGTTAAACATTGTGTCATTTACCGAATCGTTGTGAATGTATTTTTTAATGAAACACATGTTCGTTTAAAAAGATTCGATGGTTATAATACCGTTTCATAAATACCGTCTTTGAACACATGTCCCGGTAAGTCGGTTAAAGAAATCACTCGTTGCGTTTGGGATTGCATATATTATGTGGATCTTTTAGAAAATAAATACATACAATTAATCATCATGACAATTCCTCCAAAACCGTACACGTGTGTGCATGAAATTAAAGCTTATGATCGTTATTTTAGTATTTTATATCTTATTATAGTTTACTGTTCGAAAAAAAATTGAATGGATGTGTTATTTTGTAAAAGGGTGAAACTGCGTGAAATAATGTCTTAATACATGAAAGGGTGCGTAAAAGGGTATCTTAATACATGAAAGGGCATGTTTGTATTTTATACATTAGATTAGTATATTTTTGGCTTCCTTTTTTTTCACAAACCATTATGTATTATGTTATAATTGAAAGGTTATCTGTTATATCTATATATATTTAAATTTAAAATACCATAAATCACTAACTGAAAATGTATTAAGCTATTTTTTTCTTCTTTCAAAAAATTAGATTTTTTTTTCTGAAAAAAGAAATAGACAAAAAAAAATTTAATGCCCCAATTAATAAACAAGTAAAAGGTTTAATATCTTAGTTGCGAACACATAAATTGCTATATATAGTCTAAGATAATTACTCTCAACTTTTTGGTTTCGAATGTTTTGATTACAAGACACACACCTTATCCCTCATGACATGTCTCCTAAGAACCTTTGTTCAAATCTACGAAAACACACAAAACCTCTTTTCTTGATCCACCGATATTATTTATTCCGGTTTGAAGGAAACAAATTTTTGTTCCACATGACAAAACCTCATGACATGTCTCCTGAGTGACTGTGATATCAAATTGATGATCAGATTGTTGTTTAATTGTATTTTATGATGTGATTGAAGTGGAGAATAGATTTGAAATGATGTTTTTTTACTTTTAATTATGTGGATGATTGTAAGTTAATGCATATAATTGGACAGTTGATCATGATCTGTTGAATGTTGCTGATTGATCCGTGAATTGGTCAGTTTGACCATGAAAGTCAGCTTTTTGACTCGGTTATCATTGTCAGGTACCTGTGTTCAAGTTGATTAGTCTTATTTAGGGATGAGCGTTTGGTACCGTGTACCGAACCAGTACCAAACCGTACCGGGTATATTCGGTACCGGTTCCCAGTTTCCATGTTTTACGGTACCGGTATTTACGGGTAAAACACCAATAAATACCGGTACCGAACAGGCGTATTCGGTACCAGTACCACTTTTCCCCGCCGTGCTCATCCCTAGTCTTATATCATGGATTCATTTTCTTCATAATTGTATTCTTGTCTGGTTCATTGTGCTTTTTATTATTGAGTCTTCTAGCTTCATGGGGATATCAGCTTTGTAACTATCTATTGTAAGCTTCATGCTTCATTTGTTTGTGTTCGTAACCTAAAATTAACGAACGAACACAAACAAACATGAACACGTTCATTTTCTTGTGAACAAAAACGAACAAAAAATCTCGTTCGGTAAGTATTCATGAACACATCTATTTCTTTAGGCCTTGTTCATGTTCGTTTGCAGCCCTAACCGCAGTACAAATACTGCATAAACACTTATAAGCGCGAAATATGTTTTAAAAGAACCGTGTTTATTGTGTTAAAACCAAGGCCTCAACCATTCTTCTTCTTCTTCTTCTATCTTCTGATTCGATTTATTTATTTTGTAAAATTAGTATTAGACAAGTTCAGATTGTATTAATGTCCATTTCTCGTATCCTAAGTTTTGATTCTGCTCGTGCCTTTTTAAACCTATATTTTGAAGCAAGATTTTGTTTATCTTAGGGATAGGCTGCAATGTGTCCTTCATCATGCGTTCCACTTGCAGCCGAAAATGAATATTGGACGGATGAGGCCATCTGTATGTCCTTATTCAACTTCAAAAGCGGGGAACCTCTGCCCCTAAATGTAACCTCAGATGTAAATCCTTACCAACATAAACCCTCAAATCTACCTGGTTAGTATCGTTGTATCAACACAGTAATTGTTGTGATTAAATAGACATGATCATGATCTGTACGACTTTATCTTGTTTCCACCGTAAACTTACAGCTGGTTTATGGTACTTGTGCTCTGGGGTAAAAAGGGATGCAGAGTGTGGATTCTGGCAGGAAACCGAGTCATCCTTGGTTTAAGAACTACCCTTCAGTTTCATGAGGGCAGGGCCCCACATGGACGAAAGACTGATTGGGTGATGCAAGAATATAGAATAACCAACAAGTATGACAATGACCCGATGGTATACGTGATATCTGTTTTCCTTACTGCATTGTTTCAGATGTCAAAAGTTGAAACTGATTAGGTTGGATAATATGCAGGATCTTAGAGCATTATGCAGAGTGTTTTTGGCTGATGAAAACAGGCCACCCTCTGGGCACTGCAGTGCTGATATTAACGTCAAAATCTCGTTTGACTTCGGGCCAAAAGCAGATTCGACCAGTGAACTTGTGGTGAGTCGGCTTATACTCTCTCCTGGTGTTTGCGATGCGTGATAGATATAGATAGAACGTGATTGAAATCAATGTTTTTTGTTGATTTTAATCAAATTCACGTATGTTTTGTAGGGGAAAACTATGGAAAACAAATCAGGACTGTCACCCGAGACCAGGGGATCTCCAGTTCGTTTTCTTGAAAACTCATCCGAACGGGATTGTATTTTGACGGGAGACTACATTGAGTTAAACGATCTTGTTGATCCGGGACCACGTTCTTCCAGTTCATCGGATTCAAGTGGTTTGACCATGACTTCAGAAGAATACTTTGACTCAATGGCTCTCTTGCAAGAACTGCAGGATGATATACAATTCAAGAAATGAAAGATTCAAGTATCACGTATAATCCTTCGGCACCTGTAAAATCAAAAGAAGTAGTGTTACACACTGCTACTTCAGGTACTTTTTTTTCTCATCTTGTAAACTATATTTGTGGGAAGATACAAGAATTGGGTATCGGGTTAAACCGGCCCATCTTTAGCAGTGGTCAAAACATATCGGTTGTGGTTGATTTGCAAACACTTTTGTATCAACAGATATGAAAAAAAATTATAAATGGTTAACAAGTTAGTTATGATTACAAAAATAATATCATTACAACAATATTCTAAAATAAAACTATTTAGGAGGTTTCATAGATTAAAGTATTTTAGCCCATTTAACCCGTTCCCTCTTTAGTTATTTTCTTTTACTTGACACTCTTTTTAGCTATTTTTTCTTTTATTCGACCCGTTCCAGTTTTTGCTAATTTTCTATTATCTGACCCATTTGAGCTTAAAACCCCACATCGACCCATTAACAAGTAATTGGGCTGAAGTTGCAAACTTTAATGAAATTGTTCTCTCAGTTTGGTCTGGTCTTATGTGTGCTTCTTGTGATTTTTATCAGTAGCGTCTCCAGTAGACAACAGAGAGTGCAAACCTTTGGCCAAAGAGACCTCCAAAGCGGAAAAGAGGACCGCAAGCACTTTAGGTGTTAACATAACATCATCTTTAAGTATTTCTAAAAACACATCCAAAGAGGGAAACAATGAGCATATTAGAAAGACCAAAAGGCGTAAAATTATGAAGTATTTATGTTTCTTGGCATTTTGAATAGTTGCTTGCATAACAAGAAATGTTTCTTGAGATAGACGAAACCATGAGGATTGAAGAATGAACCAGACGGGTAATGTTTTTTTTCGTGGGTAAATGAGGTGGGGTTTTTCGATACTGATAGTAAGAGGACGGTTAGGACAGCAAAACTTTCATTTGTGTTGTAAGATAATACGTAGATAGTGTTAATGATACGTGTAACACTTGTATAGTGTTGATTTCATATTTACTTATTTTTTAATCAATATTGTATAATTTGGTATGTGTAACACTTGTACAGTGGTGATTTCATATTTACTCGTTTTGTAATCAATATTGTATAAATGGTATGTGTAACATATGTCCAGTGGTGATTTCATAGTTGTGTAATCAATGTTGTACAATAATCATTCGATACTATATAATAAAACATTTATATCTATACTTTATTGTATTTTTTATTACGTTTGTTTGTTTAATCTTAGTTTGTTCAATCCTTTTTTTAATTCTTGGTTTGTTTAGTGCTTTATTCTTATCGGTTCAAGTTCAATTGAGGGATTACAATTTAAAACTTTTTTTTTTACTTTTGAATGGTCAAACTACAAGTAAACAACATTAGATACCTCTACTAGTAGAAATTTTTTCAAAAAAAAAAAAAGAGAAATGAGAAATGAAATGATGGTCCATGTGCTTTTAGCCCAATATCTATGGTCCATTGTGATCTTTTTTGTTGTGCATTGGGCTGAAACATAGTTGGCGTGGATCAAAATAAAGAAAATGAAAAATTGATGGAAGTTAAAACTAAATGAATATAATATAAATTTAAGTGACGTCTTAATTACAAATTTAGGAAGAATGTTAATTGTTGCTGCAATTTTCGATGGTTCGGGTTTTGATGCCGGGTTGTTACTATATGTACATTCTAGGGTGTGAATTGAAGAGAAACCGTTAGAAGGTGATGCAAAACTAGAGTCTCAAGAAACACCTAACAACGATAAGATAAGAATGTGAAAACATTGTTACCCTTAAAACAAAGAATACTCAATCAAATCATCATTTTTGTAATTACCCTTTAAAATTAGAAAATGCCACAAAAGTAGCCACTTTTCCAAGTACGTTTAGACTTGTATGCCATGTTAGAGATATCATGCCTATGGCCATGAGATACACCAATCCATTTTCATCATAAACCTCATGTCATGCGTGACTGGATTTCACATACAACTTTCACTCACATATTATACTTTACTTCATGCTAATTGCATGGCTTGGTTCACATTTGTTTGTCTTTGACGCTCCTTTGTTACACATGTTCATCTAGGGGTGGACCCACCCTTAATGGGTCGGGTTCACAAACCCCAATCTTTTTATAAAAAATAATAAAGATGGTATAGAAATTTTTTGAAGAACCTAAAAAAATATATTTCTAGAGAACCCATAGTATCAATTTAAAGCTTGTTGAAGTAGCTAAACCTCTAGGCTTTTAAACAGAAAGGAACCGGTTCAAGACATTTGTTTTGGTCAAAAATCACAATAAGGATAATGCAACAACAAATATGATTTTGTGAGGTTGAGTGCTTGTATGATGAACAATGGGAAAATGAATTGCTTGATGAATGTAAAGATGAACACAACGATTTTTTACTTGGAAAAGCCCTTGATCGCTAGCAGATCGCTGGCATAAAAACCTCGGATAGTGAAAACTATCACTATCAACTATATTGCACAAAAAAGATTACAACTTTGGAAGATAACAAGCTCAATACTACGATTTTCTAGTGTGTAAGTGTGTGTTTCGCCAGTGAATATCAGAGTGTTCGGTGAAAAAGATTGTGTTTTTAAAATGAGCTTGTCATCCCCTTATAAATTAGAAAATATCTAGGTAACAAACTCTCCGAAAAAGGTGCAAGTCCCCCCATGTTCTCCATAACGGCTATTCTTCATCAAGCACGTGCTCTATGAAGCATATTCGACGAGATTCTAGCAAAGACTAAGTCCACGTCGTCCATTACCTGCGTATAAGCATTAAAAACGTAGATAATTGTTAGAAATCATAAGTAATGTTAAGGATCCTTGATCCTTCGAGTCCCTACAACATCCGCTAAGGATACGTGATCCAGGCAACGGTTCAGGATACAGGATCCATAGTTATAAAAATCTATGCCCTAACAATTGCCCCCAAATATGGCAGATAAGATGCGAATCAAGTCTGTCATATTTCTGTTGGATGTGAACTAGCCGTTGCTGCATGTAACTAGCCGATACACTGTCTGATGTCACTGATAAGACCTGCTAGAATATCATTGTAAAATATGGGGTTAGAGATAACTCCCTTTTCTATAAAGATCAGAAATCTTTCTATTTGTGGAGGATGAAGCCTTTTAGACCCTTCACTCTTATCCTTCCTGCACTTAAAACAATTAGTAACACCCTGTATCAACCCGAGTGGATGGGCCATGGATCGGTGGCGAAGCTCGTGTTGAGCATTTTGGTAACCTTGGCAGGGTTTTAGTAGAAATTTTAACCTTTTGACTATACTTGGTGTTGTTCATTTGTTTGATAAAGTTTACTTGATATGCTTCCATATTCAAATAGATTGTTCGTGAAAAATCATAAGTTCGACCTTATAAGAATTTAGAAAAAATTATGCTGTTAAAAATTTGTCGATTCTTGTATATAATAATCATGGATAAAATTAGATTAGATACAAGTAAATATTTCATATACCCTTAATTGCAAGGCTCAGGGTGAAGTCAATAAGATAAAAAAGTATGAGAATAAAGCATACCAGAGAATCCAATTTAGGATTATGTATCCTTAGGAACTACCTTTGTACAAACAAACAAGTCACCGTTAGATAAACTTTAAGGATCCAGGATCCTTTTTGAATCAACTTGTGAATCTTCGAGGCTCCAAAACCTGTTGAAATCAACTTGGGACTAAGCCAAACAAACTGGGACAAACCCAAATAAACTGGGGACAAGCCCAACAAACTGAGGACAAGCCCAAATAAACTGGGGACAAGCCCAACAAACTGGGGACAATCCCAACAAACTGGGGACAAGCCCAAAGCTTAAGCTAACATGAAAACGTTAGAAACCTTAGGATACTGGCGTATGGCCCAAACTGGTGACTAGCCCATCGTAAGTGACATGAAAATGCCAAAACCTTAGCTAACGTGAAAACGTTAGAAACCTTAGGAACGGATGTATGGTACGTCTACCATTATACTTGAGATCCTACATATAGCCAACAACAATGAAATTGTCAGCCCCTAAAGCGGGTACTGGTCCCATTGCCTTGAATTATACTTGGATAACGTGCGCTACTGGCGGGGTGTCAAAACCCAATTCGTGTGAAAGGTGAAAACCTTTAAACCTTAGAACTGGGGTCAAGCCCGTGAAAACTGGGGACAAGCCCAAAAGACTGGGGACTAGCCCAAACTAGTGCTTTAGGGAGCTTGAGATCTGCTGATACATTAATCATGGGAGAGAGATGGTCGACCCCTTAATCCTCTGTTAAAAAACTATGCAAAAGCTTAAAACTTGATAAAAGTAGATGTTAAATGTTTAACATCCTTTCCTTATAATGAATAATAAGTATAAAATGAAAGAGAGTGAAAGTAAGATGTTATCAAAGAAATGATCGTATATCCTTTGAGGATCCTTGTTCCTGAGTCAGGGTACTGAAATCTCTAAGGATCTATGATTCTTTTTACATGAAGTATTTTTCAGATGAACAGCATTCCAAGCTCTTGGGAGAAATTCACCATCCATAGTCAGTAGCAATATGCCCCATTTCCAGCTTCAGCTTCTATCAAGTAGGGACCTTCCTATTTTGGTGCTAATTTGCCATCAGCTGGATTCGTAGTGTTCTGGAATGCTTTCCTTAGCACAAAATCACCAACTTGAAATCTTCTGATCCTGACATTTTTGTTATATGCTCCAACCATTCTTTGTTGATAACTGGCCATCTGTCACAAAAGTTAGTAGTTCTACTCCCAATAAATTGGGATCCATTATCACAAATAATTTCAGAAGGAATTCTAAATCCTGTAATAATGTTTCGCTTAATGAAGGATATAACTTCCTTTTCTCAGACTTGAGTAAAAGCTTCTGCTTCTATCCATTTAGAGAAATAGTCTGTCATGGATAGCATGAACACCTTTTCGCCTGGTGCCTTAGGAAGCTTGCCTACTATATCCATTCCCCATCTCATGAATGGCCAAGAGGAAGATATAGGATGCAGATGTTCCGTTGGTTGATGAGAAATGTTACTATGTCTTTGGCAAGCATCACATTTCCTTGCGTGTTCCACAACATTCTTCTTCATTGTAGGCCAGTAATATCCTGTTCCGAGGATCCTTGAAAATAGTGCTCTGCCCCAGTGTGATTTCCAGAGTCTCCTTCCTGAAAACCCTTCAAGACTTTTTGGATCTGAGGATCCTCAATGCATCGTAGATAGTGACCTGCAAGAGATATCTTATATAACATGTTATTTAATATGGTGAATTGGGATACCTTAATCTTAAAGGCTTTAGGTTTTTCCCCTGTGGGAATTTCCCCTTTCAGGAAACAAAATTGGAAGGATCCTGGATCCTGAATTTGACTGCACATCATTACTAGGTAAATTGCAGCGTTCTCCACTATCTCCATTGCTTTATTTTCGTCAATTCCAGGAGACAAAACATGGATGATAGGTATCTTGACATCCTCTGGCATCTTTTGGTATGATCCAAGGTTAACTAAAGCGTCTGCTTCTGCATTCTCTTCTTTAGGTACCTGTGTCAAACTGAAAAAAAAACAATAGACTGGGGACAAGCCCAATACACTGGGGACAAGCCCAAATAGACTGGGGCAAGCCCATAAGAATCTGCCAGTTTTCTGACTATCTCTAAATATTTGATTAGTTTTTCTCCTTTGACAGTATATGAACCATTATAATAATTAATAATTAATAATGAATCTACATACACTTGAAGATACCTGATCCTTTGCTTAGCTAAATACACTTGGAAAATACGTAATCCATTATTGGCAGTTTGGAATTCAGATGCATGGATTGTGGTATAATGTCCCCCTGTAGCGATTTTAGTAGTAAGCCTAGTCCAGTTCTCTTGACATTTGAAGATCCATCTGTGAAGAGTGTCCAAGGATCCTTAGTCTCCTCAAGTTGTTGCAGTTCTAACTCAGCTTCCCTTTGTAGATCACTAGTGAAATCAGCCACAAAATCGGCTAGAGCCTGGGACTTGATGGCAGTCCTTGGTTCATACTTGATGTCATATGCACTAAGTTTAACTGCCCATTTTGCCAACCTGCCAAACATCTCAGGCTTCCTGAGGACATTCTTAATAGGAAAGTTAGTCTTTACGATTATAGTATGAGTTTCAAAATAATGTCTAAGTTTAGTAGAAGCCATGATTAAAGCAAGAATTAGTTTCTCTAAATGAGAATACCTGACCTCAACATCAAGTAAACTTTTACTTACATAGTATACCGGATATTGTTGGCCTTCATGATCCTTAACTAGGACTGCACTTACCGCTTTACCTAAGACAACTAGGTATAAGGATAATGGTTCTCCATCTTCCGGTTTCATCAAAGCTGGTGCAGAGGATAAGTAATCCTTGATGGCTTATAGAGCAAATTCATGCTTCTCAGTCCACTCAAACTTCTTGTTCTTCCTCAGAATATCATAAAAATCCTTGCATTTTTCTGAGGATTTTGAGATGAATCTGTTCAAAGCTGCAATTCTCCATGTCATTCCTTAGCATTGGCAAGAGATTTGATGTTCACTATAGCCTTGATCTGTTCTGGACTGGCTCCCATCCCTCTCTTGGTCACCATATACCCTAAAAATTTTCCGGCTTTGACTCCGAAATGACACTTGGATGGATTCAACTTCATGTTGTACTGGTCAAGAATATTAAATGCTTCTTCAAGATCCTTCAGGTGATCCTCAACTCTTTTAGACTTGACTACCATATCATCTATGTATACTTCCATTGTGTGTCCAAGCTGTTCCTTGAACATCATGTTCACCAGCCTTTGGTATGTAGCACCTGCATTTCTTAAACCAAAGGGCATAGCAATATAACAATATATGCCGGTGGGTGTCATGAATGTTGTATCCTCTTGATCAGATGGTTCCATCTGAATTTGCTGAAATCCAGATGAAGCATTCATAAAAGTTAACAACTCATGACCCGCCGTAGCATCCAACATGTAGTCAATGTGAGGTAAAGGGAAAGGATCCTTGGGACATGCCTTGTTCAAGTCAGTAAAATCGACACATACCCTCCACTTTCCATTTTTATTTTGAACAACAACCACATTGGCTAACCACATTGGATACTTTACTTCCCTAATCATACCTGCCTTTAATAATTTGTCAACCTCTTCTTGGGTGATGGCATTTCTCTCAGGTGCAATTTTACTCCTCTTTTGGTGTGTCGGCCTCAAAGACCTGTCAATACCAAGCTTATGAGTAATAACATCTTTTGAGATACCTGTCATGTCTTCATGTTTCCAGGCAAAGGTAGATTTTCTTCGCTTCAGGAAGGATATTAGATCCTGCTCTATGCTATCCTGGATCCCGGATCCTATATACACCTTGGATTCAGGATCCTCAGGTTCTAATAGAATATCCGTGACGTCTTGTTCTCTAGCCTCCATGACGTCTCTCGGAGGATACTTTAATTGCTATGCTTCCCTAGATTTTGAAGCTGGTTTCATCAAAGAAGTGTAGCAGTTCTTTGCCTCCTGTTGATCACTTTCTATTTTCACCACTCCCAATGGGGTTGGTAGCTTTACACCTTGATGGTATGTCGAGGGAACTGCCTTCATGTCGTGTATCAAAGACCTGCCAAGAATAACTTTGCAACAGGATAAGTAATCAATAACACAGAATTTCTAAATAGAGTTTACTCCCTTTATGTAGATCGTGAGTTTGATGTCCCCCAATGTATTTTTTGTTTCTCCATTGAATCCTATGAGCACCGACGATCTTCGGACAATTTCGGATTCAGGAATATTCATTCTTTTGAGGACATCCAACTGGATTATGTTCACCGAGCTTCCCCCGCCAATAAGGATCCCGTGAACAAAATGGTTAGAAATAAACAACGTAATGACTAAACCATCGTGATGAGGATCGTGTATGTCAACGCGGTCATCCTCATCAAAGGATATCACTTTCTGCTGGGTTATAGTGGTCTTTCAAAGAGGTCTCTCTCCATTCTTCATCTTTGTCTCCTTGGCGTGCCTCTTAGCTGCAGAAAATGAGGTTCCACAAATATCAAAGCCTCCAGAGATGAAGTTAATGATCTGAGCATCTACTGGCCGTGGAGGAGCTCTTTCAGGAACTTTTTCAGGATCCTGGATCCTTGACTTCTTCCTTCCGAACAGCTTCTTCAGGTAACCTTTGCTCAACAGATAGCCTATTTCCTTCCTTAGTGCTATGCATTCATCAGTGAGGTGACTGAAATCCTTATGATAAGCACACCATTTCGACTTATCTTTCCCCGACCATCTAGCCTTGTCACCTAAATTCTGCAAAGCAAGGATTAGTTCGGTGTTATCAGCTAGAAAAACCATATTCAGAAATATGAGGATAATCATCATCGTCTTCCTCTTGTTAATCCACATGAACATTCTGATTGTCATGCTTGGAGTATTGCTTGGTTTGATTATTCTTGTGAAATGATCATTGATATTCCTTTTTTGAGGATCCTGACAACCTATCCTGGATCCTCTTGTCATCCTCTAATGGATGAACCTTAGGGCCTTGTTCCTTACTTCGTCTAAATTCCTGCAAGGTGTCATAACAAGATCATCATAGAAGGGAGAATCTTTTAGTAATCTCATTTTAAAGGCTTCCACGACAGTGGGAATATCTAAACTAGGGATTTCTAAGGATTCTCTACTAAATCTAGTGATATAATCTCTAAGTGATGTCACACCCCGACCCGCAGCGGAAAAAGGTGATCGGGGCATGATTGGGTTTTCATCAAAGCTCATGACATTTATTATAACGTTTCATATTTATTATTACAATTTAAAGGGAATCATACAATCATAATTACAACATGTTCTACACATCTTTCTAGACTTCATTATTTTCTTCTAAGGCATTTCCTATGTTTTCCTTGCTTCATCCTGTTCACCTGTATCATGTGTAAAAATGGTTTTTGGATCAACAAAAAGTTGGCGAGTGAATCCTATGAAAAACATTTAAACAAGTTTATTGAATTGATTATAAAATAAAGTGCATATCCACATATGAGTAAATATAGATGTAAACTTATTCACAAAACACTTAATATTAAATAATGCACACACATACAATAATAGATTGTTTTGAGGCACGCGTTGTTCAACTCGTCTCCCACGAGGAACTGATGGGCCTAATGAATGAATTTTGAGGCACGCGTTGTTCTACGAACTGTGGGCCTAATGAATGAGTTTTAAGGCACGCGTTGTTCAACTCGTCTCCCACGAGGAACTGATGGGCCTAACAAATAATTTGCATACAACTTGACAATATGTAATACATAACTACAAACAATATTTATATTCTAAGTTTAAATCATAATATGGTATGACACGAGTTTGAATAACGAATTAGTTTAAGTGACACATGATACACCCAAAACGTGTAATTAAAAAGGGGAGTTGTAAGATTCACTCACCGTGGTTGCGTTTCTTGGATTGATGATGAATGCACACGAAATTGGATTTAACCACTAGAGGAACTAACCTAGATAATAACATAACGGTTCGGTAAATAAGCGGATTTTATTAATCAATTTTAGTAGGATTATCGGATATATTTTTGTGAGTTTAAGGCTATTTTCTAACTTTAAAAACATTATTTTTAAGTATTTTTAATTGATTTTTAAATAAAATAAATAAATAAAAATAATAAAAAATGTTGACTTTTTGACTTGACCGTTGACCGTTGACCATTACTATTGACCGTTGACCGGTTCGGTCGTTTGTATGTGTGCGCTGGGTGAGACTCGAACCCGTGACCTCCCGTACGCGTGCACGCAGCTCTACCAACTGAGCTACGTGTTTAACCCGAAATGTTTCTGTTTTTAATTATATTTATACACTAATTAAATTAATCCAAAAATCATTTATTTTAAAAAGGTTTTAATGTATCGACTCGGTGCTCTCCACAGATCTCGAACCCGGGACCTGTGGTTTAGTTTGGCACACAGTCCACCGCTGGACTGTGTGTCTAACTTGGTAAATATTCTGGTTTTTAATATACTTAATATCTTACTGTTGTGGATCCGGTTCAGTTTAAAAAAAAAAACTTTTTATTACAGCGAATGTGTGTGTATCAAGGATCGAACTCGGGACGTATGCATATTGTTTGCACACAGTCCACCGCTGGACTGTGTGTCTAACCCGTTCATAATATTGATTTTAATTAATCTTATATCTTACACGACTTCGTCTTCTTCGTTCAAAACACAGACAACGGTTAACTAACTGTTATTTAAATTAATTTAACGAACTTATAAACAATTGCAATGTATTGAACAGAAAGGGTTTGGGGAATGATTGTACCGAACTGATCGTGTTTCTTCAGAAGTCCGGCAAAGATCGTCGGCTCTGTTTTGGGAACTCCTTCTGTTCGGATTCAATAATCAGTTTGGATGAATTAGATGTGAAACTGAACTACTGAGTAACGATTATCAGTATGTTTGAATGATCATACCGGTTAACAGCAAGTTTCTGGAAATTTCATAAATTTTCCGGCGAAAACAGAAAATCCGACAACGTCGTCTGGAATAGATTCTGGGTGAGGGATTGATATTAGAATTTGTCCAATAATGGAATGAAACAGAAAAGTCGAGGTAATTACCGTGAAGATGAAAGTCCCGGTTTTTCGGCGACTTGCAGAGAATTCCGGCGAGTGAAATTTCTTTCGATAGAGATTCTTCAGAGGTTTAAGGTGAGTGTGGGTGATGTCAGTATGAGCTCTAAGATCTTATTTTAGAATAAGAAGAGAGGATGGAATGAATTCGGTTTTCCGGCGGTAATTTCCGGTTAATTTGCAGAGAATTCCGGCGACTGCGGCGAGGTTTTCTGAGCGAAAAGAAGAGTGTAATCTTGATAAACTCGCGAGCTCACTGATGAATAAAGTATAACTCAGGTTTAAGTGTATTTCCAGTTTCGAATTCAACACTTTTCGGTTACAGTCCGATGATTTGAATGAGTGGCATTAAGGTCTTTCAGTTATAACCGGCGTGGGTGTAAACGTATCCGTTATGACAAAAGAAAACGTTAAAGATTGACGATTTCGTCGGGATTTCCGGCATCAGTGACTTGAGTGACCGAATTCGACTTCAGTTTTTATTATATGTATTAATTGAATCAATATGTAAACAAAAATCACAAGTGGCGGAGCGGTTGGAGGGATGTGAGTTAAGACTTTGAATGATGCTCGGCTAACCCGGGTTCGAAACCCGGCTTCAGCATTTTATTTTTAAATCACTATTTTGAGTACATTTTCAAACATAAATTTTATATTATAATATACTTATTAATTATGTATCGTTTAAAATTAATTTGAGCATTAAATACGCAACGAAATTTTTAACTGGTTGTTCGGTTAATAAACGAAGCGGGTTTGGTAAATCCGGTTTTTTACGGATGTTACAAGTGATTCATCACGCCCTTGGGTGATACTATACAAGTCACTAGTTAACCTTTCAAAAGATCTACTACAAGAAAATTGATAATTGCATAAGTTAACTAAATGTGAAAATGAAGTAATTGAGTAAATAGGAACACTTAGCAGCCATTTGAGTGCTGATCTAGTGAGTGTGGATCCAAAGCTCTTACACAGACAGGCTTCCTTTAACCTTTCAGGGACGGGGTTGATCTCCATCCTTTCTCTGTACTGAGCCACATGCTTTTCCGGATCAGTGGTACCATCATAGAGCTTCATACTCGGAGTCTGAAAACGTTTTGGTATCTCGGCATTGCTTATGTGAGGTGCAAAGCGAGACACTCTGTGACTTCCATCCGACCACTCCGGGAACACTGGATATCATACCCTTGAGTTTTTGTAACTCCCTGGCCATAACTTGGTTGATACATGCGTCCTGCATGTAAGTAAAGTTAGTATCAAAAGATGTATTGAAATTGTTACCTCCCGATTGATTTGGAACTGGTATCCCAGAAGTATATCTAGGGTAAGACATGTCTGGTGCAAGGGTAGGTGTAACAACTCCGATTTTTGTTGTTATCTTTTCTTTTAGTTCCCATTGTATCTATCGCTTATAATCTTGAGATTCGGTTTATAAGAAAAGTTTATGTTAATTAATTACAATTATGTATGTTATATCGCATCTAATCGTTATTTAAATCGCATCGCTTATCTCATCGCATCGCAAAACGCAGTTAATTATATGGTTTTATGTTACTTATGTGATATGTGTGTTTACGGTTATGATTACAATCGCTATCGCATCGTCCTCGCACGCTCGAATCGCTAAATCGCACTATTAAATCAAATATAACACTTAATATATCGCTTAATCGCTTAACGTTACCTTATAACTCGAGTACATCGCTAAACAATCGATAAACGAGCGAAAAACGAAGAAAACCCAACAAATTGGGTCAAGTTCGCTCGAACTTGGTGTTACCAAGTTCAGCCGAACTTGACTGGCTCAACTAAACTCCGCATTTGCCTCAAGTCCGCTCGAACTTATCCTCAAAGGGTCAAGTTTGGCCGAACTTGACTCAAGTCTCTTCATTTCTCACAAGTTCGCGCGAACTTGCATGATTTCATGCAAGTTCAGCCGAACTTGACTCCACCAGCTCTCTTTTTTGCCTCCACCTATAAATACTCAGCTCCATTATCTCATTTGAACTTGCTGTAAGTTCGCCCAGAGCTCTCAAAACCCGAAACCCTCAGTTTTCTAAGTAAGATTCAACCCGATTTCAACTACAATGATGATCAACAACGTTCAACAACGGTTTACAACGATTTTGCACAAGGCTCTGCCTTCGTTTTCATCAAATCCCTTCTGTTTACGAAAATCTTCATCTTTTTCCATAAAACTTCTGTTTTCCACTCAGATCTATGTTTAGATCTGAGTAAAACCTTTTAAACATTGATTTTTACACAAAATACGGACTTTTGGTGATATTTTGTTCAATTCTGATATGAAACGAAGCATTTATCATTCAAGATCCCAGATCTGGAAGCACAAGGACGTTTATGTTGGTTTACACAAACCGGACTAACCCGAACGAACCACGAGTTTGCCCGGATTAGCCCACACTTTTGTAAAACGGATAAAACCTCTCTAAAAGACCTCCCCGACCCAAGTTTGCTCAATAGCACATGTTTGGAGGGATGAACACTCGATTTACTCAGCAAACCACGCGAAAACGCAAGATTTTGGACCCGAAAACATCAAGTTCGCTCGAGATTTAACTGATTTTGTGCAGCAACCTAGTCAAGTTCGCTCGAACTTACCCTCTAAGGGTCAAGTTCGGCCGAACTTGAGTGAAAATGGCCAACACTGAGCAGAAAACCCTCAAGTTCGCTCGAACTTGCAAAGTTTCTCAGGAAACTTCACAAGTTCGGTCGAACTTGTCATTTCACTTATCAGAACCCCACAAGTTCGCCCGAACTTGACTCACAACACAGCAGATTAGTACAAGTTCGCTCGAACTTGTATGTTTACATACAAGTTCGGCCGAACTTGTCTACTGCTCAACCCAAACTTGACCGTTTCAGCAATTCGGAAGACTGATGCATTTCTGTTCGTTTACAGGGTCACCCGGCGCTCTCCGCAACTCCTCTCAGATCCCTAATAATACCTAAACGCACCCACTGTGAGTATACTTGACCCGTTTTTGCTTTAATGCACTTTTTGGGTGTTACATATGTTCCTCTATCAAAAATCACTTCACAAATCAAACTGTTTATCACACGCGAATAATCTGATTATGTATGCTCAATACGTGATACTAGAAACATGTGACTAGGACTTATTTTCGTTAACTTGCCTCCTTAGCTAGTATGGTACTATAGTGTGGCTAACACCCGACGGGGTCTAGTTAGGATGGACGCGCAAGCCTTCTCACGGTAGTTAGCATGAGAAATAAGCCTATGTTTATATGTGTGATGTGTTTTGGTGTATCATGATATGTAATTAGACTATTTCACGAACGCTTTCTCTATTATGCTAATAATACTTAAACATGTATGCTCACCTTTACTTAATTGTATTGACTTGTATTTTAATGTATGTAACAGGTTGAGGATTTTAGCTTGGATGCTTTGGACGTAGTTTGTTTCGTTTAGTTGTTTTGCTTAGTTCAAAATGTAATAAATCTAGGGGAAATCGAACCTTTTTATTTTGTGGGAAAAACAAGTTTCTGTAATGATTATTTTGAAATATTGTGTTTAATGGTATGGGACGTTAAATGTTAAATGATGTTGATAGATAGTTGTTATGGAATTCTCATGAGACAATCTGGTCGCCTAGTGCCACTACCCCGATGTTTCCGTCATCGGTTGGGGTGTGACAGTAGCACCAGATGAAGCAATGGTCTGCATAGGAATGAAATCCCCTTCATGTACTTCGGAACTTCTGATTGGCTTACTCCTTGAGGATCCTTGATCCTGAAAGATGTTGGATCCTGGATACATTGGTGCTGAAGGCCTCGGAGGGTAATCCATGGATCCTTGAACCTGAGATGAGGATCCTTGATTCTGAAAGTAGGATACTTGAGCTGGAAACGTCTCCATATATCCTCCCGAACAGAGGAAGGATCCTTGATTCTGAGTTGTCTCCAATGATCCTTGCTGAAGGATAGAGGATCCTTGAGGCTGCGTCATTGCTAGTGATCCTTGTTGAAGGATATAGGATCCTTGGGGTTGAGTCGTGGATCCTTTGGACTGCTGGATTGTTAATGTGGAGTAGCAAAATCCAATGCTCTAGGCATGAGTGGAGACTGATTTTCCACTGGTCTCTTTTGCTTCTTTATTTCATCAATCTCGTGAAGGATCCTCTGGTTGGTTTTCTCTTGTTGTTCCATGTAGCCTTTCATTTGCAAAATCAATGTAGAAACATCACTGTTAGTAGTTGTAGATGAAGAAACAACAGCGGTTTTTGATCCTGTGAAAACAGATGACGTCTTCTTCTGAGAATTTTCAGCATTCTTCTGGAATTCAGGGGGAATAGGAGGCAACGGTGCATTGGCTTGAGATGAGATAACTGTCGGCATGGCACTTGAAGTAGATTTTCTCTGAGAAGCCATGTGGTTAATGGAGATGAACAGAAATGAATGAACTAAACGGAATTTTTAGAATTGAAGCACCGATTGCCCCACGGTGGGTGCCAAACTGTTTTGGTCAAAAATCACAATAAGGATAATGCAACCAAATCTGATTTTGTGAGGTTGAGTGCTTGTATGATGAACAATGGGAAAATGAATTGCTTGATGAATGTAAAGATGAACACAACGATTTTTTACGAGGAAAGCCCTTGATCGCTAGCAGATCGCCAGTATAAAAACCTCGGATAGTGAAAACTATCACTATCAACTATATTGCACAAAAAAGATTACAACTTTTGAAGATAACAAGCTCAATACAACGATTTCTAGTGTGTAAGTGTGTGTTTCGCCAGTGAATATCAAAGTGTTCGGTGAAAAAGATTGTGTTTCTAAAATGAGCTTGTCATCCCCTTATAAATTAGAAAATATTCTAGGTAACAAACTCTTCGAAAAAGGTGCAAGTCCCCCCATATTCTCCATAACGGCTATTCTTCATCAAGCACGTGTTCTATGAAGTATATTCGACGAGATTCTAGCAAAGACTAAGTCCACGTCGTCCATTACCTGCGTATAAGCATTAAAAACGTGGATAATTGTTAGAAATCATAAATAATGTTAAGGATCCTTGATCCTCCGAGTCTCTGCAGCATCCGCTAAGGATACGTGATCCAGGCAACACTTCAGGATACAAGATCCATAGTTATAAAAATCTATGCCCTATTTACCTTCCGTTTTGTTTTATTTTCCCATCTCCCAATATAAATCTGCAATATTTCAGTTTTTTGTTTCTCTGTGTGGACAATTTTGGTTAATTTTGTATATATATATAAAAGTAAATGGATGTCAGAATTTATAGATTGATGGACACATCTTTTCAAATTCTTAGCCATAATTTTAGAAGTAATACATTTTTTTATATTAATTTCTTTTAATACTATTACTATCACAATATCACTCTTACTGATATTCATATTACTAATTTTATTTTTATTACAAAAAACTTAAGGATTTAAACTTAATCTATTGCTAAACTGTAACTCTTTTACACTTTTACTGATATTCATATCATTAATTTTATTTTTATTAGAAAAAAACTTAAGAATTTAAACTCAATCTATTGTTAAATTGTAACTTTTATTAATAAATACACATGCCTAACTAATATTGCCTCACCACTATTTAGTTAAAAATTCTCCACTCATAATTATACTATTTCTTTTTTTGTTAGCATTAATTGGTCCATGGTCACTAGAAATTTCTCTGTCCATTATATTCCACTAGAAATTGTACAAACAATTAAGCATGGTGTACACGTTTATATAAGTAAGATTTAAAGAAAAAATTATCTATTATCTAACATGAACACGACTTCTATATTTTTTTGTGTTGTACTGTCGTAATACGATTTTTTTAATTAAGAATAACCTATCGCATATTTTAGGAGTATATGATTTGCGTACGCTGCAAAGTAAGTGATTATTGATGATGCTATTTTTTGTCGATGAACCTCTGGATCCAATGTCAACAACATCGTTGACATTACTCCATTTTTTTTCTACATTAATTAACAAAAATAAACACGACCAACAACAAAATTGTGAAAATTAAGTTTGAAATAGTGTTTTGAAAATCGAACCTATTTGTCCCACTTTCAAACCGGTATGTCTAACGGTTGTAGTTTTCCATAAGGCTTTTGGTGTTCCGCTTTTACTTGTAAACACGTTTGACAGTTTTCGACGTATTTTGCAATATCTCGTTTCATTCCCGGCCACCAATAATTTTGTTTTAGATCATTGTACATTTTGGTCGCCTCCGGTTGGATCGAGTATCGTGACTTATGGGCTTCGTTCAATAGAAGGTTCTTAACGTCACAAATGTTTGGAACCCATATCCTATCAAAACGAGATTTCAACCCATTTTCTCCATTCTCCAGATCCTTAACTAAACCTTTCACTCGCTCCTTTCTCCAATTTTCTTCTTTTGTTGCTTCTATTTGGGCATCTCGAATTTGTTCAAGTAGCCCTGATGTGACTATCAGTTGCATTGACTGCACCCGGATAGGTTCATAACTCCCTTTCCGACTAAGGGCGTCTGCCACGACGTTGGCCTTTCCGGGGTGATAATGTATTTCACAATCGTAGTCCTTTACCGTTTCTAACCAACGGATTTTCCTCGTATTTAGTTCTTTTTGTTCGAAAAAGTATTTCAAACTTTTGTGATCAGTGAATATCGTGCATTTCATTCCATACAAGTAATGCCTCCAAATTTTCAAGGCGAAAATTACTGCAGCCAACTCCAGATCGTGAGTCGGATACTTCATCTCATGCACCTTTAATTGTCTAGAGGTGTAGGCTATGACCTTGCCTCTTTGCATAAGCACGCACCCTAAACCGAGACGCGATGCATCAGAATATACCACCATGTCATCGGTGCCTTCCGGTAACGTCAAGACCGGTGCACAAGTTAGCTTTCCTTTTAATGTTTGGAATGCGTCATCTTGTTCTCTTCCCCAAGTGAATCTCTCGTTCTTGCGAGTTAACTTGGTCAACGGTAATGCAATCTTTGAAAAGTCTTGAATGAATATATCCCGCAAGCCATCTTATGTGCGAATTCCTCATCTAGTTATACTAGTCGAATTTAGAGATCCGTTATCTTAACTTTCTCTAATCTAACAAACAAGTTAATGATTATGGGTGCACTATTATATAATTTAGTTCATTAGGAGTTCACAACTCCATTTTAACCATAGATTCATTCCTATTTCTCAACACCCACTTATAAACTCAAGGTTACTAGTTTCAAGCACCTATTATAGCACTTGTTTCATCATCAAATGCCAAGGGTTTATCCCCAAATCATGTAAGGACTTCAATTTCAATATCAATTTCATAATAATTTCATCAATCAAGATCTTCATGTTCATCAAGATGTTCAATCTTACAAATTATAAAGTCCATAACATACCTTTAGATAAGATGATGCTACAGATTCTTATTCATGAAACATGCAATCACAAATTCTCTCTGATTTGGTTGATTTTGTGAGGATTATTAAAACTAGGGTTTTGCCCCTCTTTTCTCCTGCTAATTCATGTTCACGCACACATATGTTTGTGTTTTGTTTTTAAAATTCATTTTATATAATCAGGTTTTTCCTTTGTTCAATATTAGTCCCTCATCTTTTATTTGGGTATGAAAAGAATAATCAAAACCTATTGTATTATTTAGATATATTATATTAACTAGGTTGATATTCCTAGTTATTATTCTAATAAATTGTGATCACATACTCACATATTTTTATATATTTTTGGGGTGTTATACATTTTTGTCCCTGTAATTTGTCCAATCATGCCAGTTCAGACCAATTTTCAAATTTGTTCCATATCGTCCCTGACATTCTTGAAACTGTCAGTTTCGTCCAAAAAAAATATGAGCTAACTGTCATTTTCGTCCTTGTGCTTTGTCCAATTATTCAATTCAAGCATAGCCTTTTGGACGAAACTGGCATGTTTCAAGTACGTCAGGGACGAGAATGGTACAACTATAAATATTGGTCTGAACTGGCATAATTGGATAAAGTTAAGGACGAAAATGACAGTTAACTCATTTTATTTTAGTTGCGACGTGAATAAATAATAAGAGTTAAAATAGTCATTAAAATAGTGATATATTTATTCGATATAATAGTTGTAATAACTTAAGTGATAGTTGCGATGTTCAATAAATAATAAGAGTTAAAATAGCGATTTTCAATAAATAATAAGAGTTAAAATAGTCATATATATTTTTTATTCGATATCATATTTGTAATAACTTAAGTGAAAATAATATATCTCAATAACTATTCTCATGGACTTTGTATACATTATTGAAAAATGAGGATATAACAAATGAGCGTTAATTACGTAATGTTTTTACTATCATAAGCTAGAGATGGCATAATCGGGTTTTATTATTACCCGGAACAGGTTTCAACCCGGACCCGATTCTGCTTGGATGTCATTGGAACCGGGTATGGTGTGGAACCAGGTCCAGTTCCTACTCGGGTTCACACCCAAGAATATGGAACCGTGTAGAACCGGGTACGGGTATTATGAAACCCGGTATGGTGTGGAACCGGGTATGATGCGGAATTGGTTTATGATAGTGTTGGGAATCAGTTCCTGACAGTCAAACCTGCCATTTACTGTTCAGAACAGGTTCCTGACAGCCATTTACTGTTCAGAACCGGTTCCTGACAGTCAAAACTGCCATTTTACTATTGGGAACCGGTTCCTGACAGTCAAACCTGTCATTTACTGTTCAGAACCGGTTCCTGATAAATGTTACCGTTGGAAACCGGTTCCTGATTAAAAAATCGGTTTTTTTTGTATATAAACCTCTTCCTACTTACCATTTCTAAACTTAACACTCACCATCATCAACTTACAAAATCAATCAACTTCTAAGTTCTTGCAAAATACCTATGGCATGCAACAACAAAGTTGTTACGGTCTTAAAGACGAAAAGAAACCCAGCTATATGGAAGAATTTTGATCTCTGTTTAATGTCCGACAGCCACGAGATGGCTAGATGCAAAGATTGTGGAAAATTTATGAAGGCCGCAGCCAACTCAACCCTTAAGAAACACACTGAGCGGCATTGCCCAGTGACGAAGGCAAAGAAAAATGAGACGGGAGAAAGTTCCGGCACCGGTTCTTCAAATGTTTGATGTAACCCGTTTGGTTTGGTGTTTTAATAAAGTTTGTGTAATGTTTCTTTCTATTGTGTTTGTTATGTTTGATTTTTATTATTAGTTACATTGATAAATAAAAATAGTAACAATAATCGGTTAAAATTAAAAAACAAATTAATCGGTTACAATATATAAAAAAAAATTAACCGGTTACAAAAAAAATAAAAAATTACTCAGAACCGGTTCCAGTAAGATTTTATTTCTTTGATCGTTTACTAGCGGCAGGTGCAACACTTTCCGATGAGTTTCTCTTAGGTGCGGGTACCTCGGGTACTGGTGGAACCGGGTACTAGTGAAACCGGGTACGAGTAGGAACCGGGTACGGGGTAGGAACCGGGTACGACCCGATTCAAATGGTAAAATTGTGGAACCGGGTTGGAACCAACGGGTATTTTGAACCCGGAACCGGTTCTACTTAATGTCGGGTAGGAACTGGAACCGGTTCCAGTTCAGTTCTACCGGTTCGGGTTCGGAACCGGTTTTTATGCTCATCTCTATCATAAGCTAACATTTGTTTAAAATACACGACCATGGCTCCATATTAACTATCTTACTAAGACTATCCACTATCATAACCCAACCCAACCAAATCTTTCATTAGAATACTAATTTCTCTTTTTTCCACCTCCAGTCCTACACAACCCAACCCAATCTAATTTTTCACTCACATTCACAACCCAACCCAACCTAAACTAATATTTTATTATATAAATATGATTTATAATTACTATAAAAGAATTAAATATATAAAGATATAGAAATTAAATAATAGAAAAAAGAATTAAATAATATATAAAAGTTGGTTGCAACCATTCGTCAACCTGATTGTCTATTTAATTTAATTATTTAATTAAAATAATTTATTTCAATTATGTCTTATGTTCTACGTAACAACCGTTTATGTCATTTGATCACCATAATGACTAGTCTAAGGTCACTATAACCACCATATAACCATAACTATCTTACCATTTATGTCACTTACTTTTTTTTCGCCTTAATAATTTAGTTAATAGTGATTGTTTCATGTATTTCCCCAACACCTCTCTATATTGGAAAAAATGGATTACAAACAAGCAGAGTAGACTACCAATGTTATATTATATTATTAACATTAGTTGCTAAATATTAAAGGTAGAAACTTTTAAACATCTCAATGTAACAGAAGTCAAGAACGTTTAAACACCAATAACATATACAACTAGCACTTAAAAGAATCATTATCATCAATACAAATCACTGATACTTGACACACTCTCTCTATATATATTTTTAAATAACGATCATCATCAATAATAAATTCTAGCACTGCATCGTCATTTCCACCGTATATACACGATGAAAACGACTAATATGCAAGTCCATTTCACATATATGTTGAATTGTCACCTAATTACCAATGACATTACATTTGCTCATGATACGTGATGAGTGAAATTCAAATACACATCAACAAATTCACATACAACCTAACTTTTAGCCTCCGTTGACAAACATAAAGCAGATTACTCAAGAAAAACTGGACTCATGATAGTAGATTCAACGTATTTTGTTATTAACTCTTTTCTTTTAAACTTTAATCTTAACAATCAAAGAAAACTAATTTCATGATTTTCTTTTAAACTATAGGTATAATAACATCTTATAAAAAAACAAAATTAATTTCATAATTTTCTTTTAAACTTTTATCTCAACAAATAATTTCATGATTTTCATTTAAACTTTAATCTCAACAATCACTGATGCTCTAATGGTGGTTATAGGCGGTCCTGAGAATTCACATGTCCCGTCCGAACTAGAAAAATATACACTTTTGCCATCGTATTTAGATATTACAACTCATACATCTAATAACATGATGCGATTATTATTTTTCTTTCTCATTTATATGCCACAGTGTATCAAAAATCAACCTATCATATTTTTATATTTCTTTTTCACTTTGAACATGTTAGATACACAAGAAAATCGTCTGAGTTTTACCAAACCATCATTTGCATCTATATATAACTCGGATTTTTTTTAGTTTTTTTGTGCCCCCAACAAAAACATGCCCTGACCGGGCACCCACATTGCCCCTCCCTAGAGCCTCCCCTGGTGGTGGTTACCGGTATTTAAGTTTACCTATAATGGGTCCATGTAAGTTTTCCCCTCAGGTCTCATGTTCGATCTGGGTGATATGATTTTGTCATTAAAGAGTTTTAAATTGATGATTTATTATACGAGGAGACTCTCTAACGTAAACCCAATTAAAACAATATGATACAACTCCTGACATTCACGAATAATTAAAAAAAAGAATAGTAATAATAATCCAAGGAAGGACCAACAAGTTTCTCACACCCCCATACAAACAACCAAGTTCCTCGTGTTCTTCCCACATGATATTTCCCACTGGACCACTTCCAGTGTTTGATCACTTTTCCCTCAAAAAAAGCACACAAATTCACACACAACCAACATAAAACCCACAACACATCAAAATCCCACACACCCATCACCAACTCCGAAAACCAATCTTTCAAAACCAGAGTAAACGATGATGGCGTGGCAACCGGAACCATCACCGGCGGCGGAGGAAGTTGGTGGCGGTGGCGGAGGAGGGCGGAGGAAGCCGTCGTGGAGAGAGAAAGAGAACAATCGGAGGAGAGAGAGACGAAGAAGAGCGATTGCAGCGAATATTTATAATGGGTTGAGGTCACAGGGGAATTATAATCTGCCAAAACATTGTGATAATAATGAGGTTTTGAAAGCTTTGTGTAAAGAAGCTGGCTGGGTTGTTCTTCCTGATGGCACCACTTTTCGAAAGGTATAAATTATAATAATCATCTGTGTTTATAGTAATTTTTGTTAGATCTATTGTTTATGAACCGGTGGTTTTTGTTAATTAAGTTGTGTTAGTGAGGTTTAATTTGGGGGGGTGGGGGTGGAGGGAGGGGGTTGTGTGATTGGTTTATGTGGTTTTGTGATTTGATTTGGTTGAATGTGATTGTGTTTGATCAAAGATTAGAGGGTTTGTGAACGGGCCCGAACGTTTAGCGAACTGATCGTGAATTGTTTGGCGGGAAGTTCGTTTACGTGCGTTTGTTTGATGAATGAACGATCAAACAAATAGACGTAAACAGAGAATTTTGTTTGGTTAATTAAATGAAGAAGAATATTTTTCGTTGGCACAGAGAATTAATTTTGTTTGATAAACGAATGAACATAAACAAAGAATACAGTTTGTTAGTTAAATAAACAAAGAATTCCTTTCGATGACTTGAATGAACAAGAATTCGTTCGTTTAATAAATAAACGCACATGAACAAAGAATTTCATTCGATTTACTTAGGTGGTGTTTGTTTCTTCAGAGGTAAAATGTCTGCATTCTGCAGACCATATCTGCAGACATCTGTAGCAGAAGAAGTGGATCAAGCCTCTGCAGTCTGCAAGAAGAAGACTTTTAGTTTTTTGACTTCCGCAAACATCTAATTACCATTTTATCACAATTAAAACCGCTTGTTTAAGAAAAGCTAAATGAACTAACATGAACAAGTTCTCGTCAATCTGGTTCGGTCTGTTTACAACCTAATCAGATCAAGTTAAATGGATGAAAATTCCATTTGTTTCTGTTCGTTTATTAATTAGCGAACGAACATAAAAGAATTCCGTTCAAGTAATTAACTGAACAACGACCTCGTGTTTGATTAATTAAATGAACAAGGCATTTGTTTACGTGCGTTCGTTTAATAAATGCACGAACATGAACAAAGAATTTTGTTAACGAACATGAACAAAGAATTCCGTTCGTTTAGCTTTATAAACGAACGAACATTAACAAGTTCTCTTTCGGTTCAGTTCAGTTCATTTACAACCCTAATGAAGATCAAGCAAATTCGCATCATTAGTGATGATTTATCCAATTTATTTACTTCAAATGCATCAATTTGCTTGATCATTACTTTATGACACTAACTTGTATTCGAAATTGCAGGGATGCAAACCGCCACCATCTGCCATTGAAACCCGAGGCAGATCAACCAACACAACGCCATGTTCTTCTCAGAAACCGAGCCCACGGTCCTCAACTTTTCCAAGCCCAGTCCCTTCATACCAATGCAGCCCGACCCACATTGATGCAACAACCACCCCATCAACCAACCCGTTCGAGTTTCTTCCTAACTCAGTCCCACCATCACTCCCGCCTCTTCGAATCTCAAACAGCGCCCCGGGGACCCCACCTTCATTAAACATTCCAAAACAGAACAGTTTTGACTTTGGGTCAGTCAATATGCAATCTTTAGCCTGTTCTGTACCCACAAGCCCGACCCGGAGGCCCGCTACTATACCAGAGTGTGATGAGTCTTACTGGTCCACTTGCGATTCGTTTCAACGAATGCGGTTCCAAGATTGCAGCCCAATGATGACTAGCCCGAGTTCACCAACTTTCAATCTTGTGAACCCGATGGCTCGAGTGGGTGCGGAGAATGATGCGGTTGTGGAAAAGGGGAAAGCGGTAAAGGCGTGGAAAGGAGAGCGGTTTCAGGAAGTCGGGTTTGATGATCTTGAGCTCACCCTTGGAAGCGCGAATGCTTGAAGTGTTTTAGATTTTATCGGTTAGTTTAAATCATGTCGAGTCGAAGTAAGATTTAAATGAGTAGTGGTGTTGAGAATCGGTGTCGGTTTTGGTGTTTGTTTGATCATGGTAGTGATTTTGAGGTTATTATGTTTAAGATTCATGGAAGTAGATAGCATGGTGTTTAAGAAGATTGTGTTCATTGTAGATTGTAAGTAATCTTTTGGGCATTCATGGTGAATCAATATATTGTTGTGAATGAAATGAAATGAAGGTTTTTTTTTTTTTTGATATGAATCTTGCACTTCTGCTGATGTAAATTTATTTTACCATTTTTCAAAATTTTATTTTTAGTAAATAAAATCATAACAATCCAAATGAAGGAATATATAATTTAGAGTAAATTACACTTTGTGTTTTTAACTATAGATTAATTTACAGGTTGTGTCATTTAAATTTGATAATTACATTAGATTAGATGTCTTTATTTGAAAAGTTATCAATCTTTATGTCCTCTCCACTAACGGATATCAACCTTTTCTATTAGGTTCTTAAAATCGACAAATTTGGCCTTACAATTAAAAGATAAAAAGTGTAATTTTCACTATAATTTGCTTTACCAATTTTTTATCAACTTGTTTATTTTACATATTTTTTTGTAATTTATGTATTTTTATTTGTTGGATTAAGCTATTTACGTTTCTTAATTATTATTATTTATTTATTTATCTTTAAGAGGATTAAGGTTAATGACTTTTAAGGGGGAGTCAGATTATTTTATTTATTTATTTATTTATTTTTTATGCGTGTTATCGCTTGCATGTGTGTCTTTTTGAAGTGTTATTTGCCTATGTGTGTTTTATTTGACTATTATGTCTAGACATGGTTTTTGGAGTTGAGGTCTCACTGGAAGCAGTCTCTCTATCCTTTAGGATAGAGGTAAGGCTTCCTACATCCCACCCTCCCCAGACCCTACAAATAGTTCGACTATAGGCGGGATTATACTTGGTATGGTTGTTGTTGTTGTTGTAATTATTATTATTATTATTATTATTATTATTATTATTATTATTCAAACAAATTAGTTAATCATTTTGGGATGTAAACAAGTCTAGCCGAGCTAAGCCCGACCTTTTATACGCTTAATCTCAACTCATTTAACATGTTGAGACCGATTTGAACCAAAACACATAACTTCAATGCAAAAGTATTATAAATCGCCAAGACAAATATGGTGTGTGATCATAGTTGTCAGTTATTGCAAGTAGTTGTGCAATTGATGGCTATGACTTTCATAACTGAAATCCATTGACTTCCACAATTGAGGTCAAAGGCTCTTATGTGATTTTAAGACATCATCTCTTTTGGGCATTTTATCAAACACTCAATATGCATCTCTAAATTACCCATCTTTTGCATATAACCACAGGAGATTCACATTTTCACCTAGGGTTGTTCACGTTATAGTTTAAAATAGTGAAACTGATTATCAGTTTGGTTTTGTGGTCAGTTTTTTTCTTTCTAAATTCCGGTCAGACAATTAAAAAATCTCAAGCCATAATGAATTGGTTTATGAGTGTTACTTGTTTATGCTCACCAAAGTGATCATTAAGCTTTTTGGAGCAAAGGATGTAACACTTATAATTAGAAGGTGATCACCACCAACAAATTAGCGAAGTTTTTTATTTTCAAAACGAATTATACATCAGTCTAATAATCAACCCGTGTTTTATACAAGGGCCGAAGAAGTCCAAACCATTAGTAACGGTTTGGCCTAAAAAGTAAAAACCATCAAAAGCGTACCGTAAACACCCCTATTTGCACCTATGAGAATAAGATTAAGAAAGTTAACATTTACGGCAATAGAATTAAAAAAGGGATTGAAACAGGCAACAAAAAACGATTGGTGTCTGTCAGACAACCATGGAGCCATGCCAGGACCCATCATCAGATGGGCTGGCAACGATCCTCTACCGAGCCATGGTCAAGACCAAAGGCTCTGTTAATCACGCTCTGGCTCCATGGTCTTGGTTCATCAACCAGACATGGGTTTCTGTCTTCTTAGAAATCAAGAATACAGAGGTACGAGCCTATAGAACAGATCCTGTTCAAGTAAGGTCGTGCTCTTGGCTCTCTTTGCACCTATTATAACCACCATTTTGTTTTCAAATTCTACCGATGTGGGACAGGTTAGGTTTCGAGTATTTCACTATCAAAATATGTAATGTGTCAAAATTTCTGTAAATGCTCAAAAAGTTTTAGAATATCTGATTGGATATGCAAGTTCTAGTGTAAGATGTTGTATTCTTCTTTAGCTATATTACGGTTCATGTTTATGGGTTGGCAGGTCGAATCCAACACACATGAAAAAATAAGTTTATTTACCTGAACACGACGCGGGTTGACATGAACACGACACAAAATAGTTTTAAGTGATTACTTAAGCACACTTTGAAAAGCCACAATAGTCAATTTTTTATGTTGGACAAACAGATTTTGCTTTTAGTACACATCTAAGAACCCCCAAACTAGTTTTTTCTAAACAGATTCTGTATAACGTATATGTTGAGCGTTTTCTAAACAGATGATTGCATTATGCAAAGTAGACTTCAACGGCAAATAGTAACTGTCCCACCATACTCTATCTATATAGAGTTTGATCTTGCCCCACACATGTCAAAGGAAAAGGCATGCGAAAAAGAGATAGAATGAGAGTCAAGTGTGTTTTCCAATGCATCGGCTTAAACACATGATAATACGATATTGACTAATCGAGCCCCCTCATATGCAGATATCAGATCATGTCAGTTGTCACATATGATCCTATCCATACCGAAAAGTAGTCTTTGCTCTTTGTGAAATCCACTCACACTACATTGATGTGTATATGATTTTATATATTTATGGTTTTTTGATCTCTGATGGTTATTCTTGTTGGTTGTGCAGGGTAAGCTAATAATACTAGATATTGGTTAATTGGTTTGGCTGAAAAAACGAGTATATCATGCGGCTCTTATTGGTAAGCCTATTGTTTTGCATCAGAATGAAGACTGATAGGCCGTGTACAGTTTTGAAAAACGCATAAATGCAAACCACCATGATGTTTCATGCGTGTAACCTTAAACTTCTAGGACAGTGAAACCGAACAGAGCGTGACGTTAAACCATCATAGGTTGTGCATCAATCTGAAACAGGATGAAGAAAAACCCAACCAAAAAGATTTGTTTCTGTATCAGACAACCATGGAGCCATGCCGACCCATCCCGTTGGGCTGACAACGATCCTATACCGAGCCATGGTCTAGACCAAAGGCTTCATCAACCAACACATTGGTTTCTGTATTCTTAGGAATCAAGAACACAGGGTACGAGCCTATAGAACAGATCCTGTTCAAGTAAGATCGTGCCCTTTGTTCTTTTTGCACTTATTATAACCGCCATTTTGTTTTCAAATTCCATCGATGTGGGACGAGACAGAATGATACTGACGCTTCTTGCCCCCGTAGTTTAATGTTGGACTATCGTTCCATACACATGTTTATGACAGATTAATCAAATATCTAATCTGCCTTTATCACAATATATGTGCCAAAATGGGTGGGCCAGGTTGGGTAACAGGTCAAATTTTCGAGTATTTCACTATCAATTTATAATGTGTCATAATTTCTGTATATGCTCAAACATCGTATCGAGTTCTATAATATCTGAATGACTGAATGGATAGGCATCTTCTAGTGTCAGATTTTGTATTCTTCTTTTAACTGCATAATGGGCTGCTAAACGGGCCGTGTTCGCGGGTGGCAGGTCGAATCCAACACAAACCAAAAAAAAATTGATGTGTCGGTGATTGTTATATTTATGTCCTTTTGGTTTCTTATAATTATTGTTTTGGTTGTGTAGGGTAAGCTAATTATGTCGGATATTTGTTCTGGCGGAAAAACGAGTACATCAAGCGACTCTCAACGGTAGACCTACTGTTTCACATAAGAAAAAAGACGGATAGGCCCTCAAAACCGATAAACTTAGTTCCCTTGGGGTGTGCAGTTATGAAAAACTCATCAATGCAAAACTGTATGGATGTTTCATGGTGTAACCTTAAACTTCTAGGACCAATTCAGCAAGTTTTAACACACAAAACTGGGACACTTTTTTTGTAAGTTTTAACAAACAAAACTGGCACCAATTGTCACCTGTGGTTTCAAAACAGGATAAACCAAAACGGCTGTGTTGGTTGGATTGACTGGACTAGTCAAAATGGCTATGTTTGGGCGGTTTGAGCGGGTTTACTAAAAATTTTTAAAAGGCACGACTTCGTATAAAATTGCTAAAAGTGATGAGGGTTTATCATTATTATACATCTACATAACTGTACGTCTAAAAATAGAAATAAAACTAAATAAGATAAACGGTCAGTTTAGTTTACTAGTTGATAAAAGTTGGTTTGGACATATGACCGCCATTATGTATGTACGCCTCGGATGTTAGATATTCGTTACAACAAAAACCGAGCGGTATTTGAGACCCGACAGATTGACAAAAGTCAGATAAACAACTTCTCTACACATTGACTTTCCCAAAGTTTCAGATAGTTTGACCCTTTTCTAAATAGACGATTGCGTACTTCCTATGCAAAGTAGACTTCAACTGCAGATAGTAACTGTCTCACCATAGGGAAAACACATGTGGAAATGAGATAGAATGAGGGGCAAGTTTGTTTCTTGGGTTCTAAGTTTCTGACCGATGGCTAGCCATAGAACCAAAGTCAAAGTGGGTTACTGGAAGCATTGGCTACTGAAACAGGATGAAGACACCAAAACAAAAAGTTTGGTTTGTCTGTCAGACAACCATGGAGCCATGCCATGGACCAATCAGATGGGCTGGCAACGATCCTCTACCGAGCCATGGTCAAGACCAAAGGCTCTGTCAATCACGCTCTGGCTCCATAGTCTTGGTTCATCAACCAGACATGGGTTCCTGTCTTCTTAGGAATCAAGAATACAGAGGTACGAGCCTATAGAACAGATCCTGTTCAAGTAAGGTCGTGCTGCTTGATCCCTTTGCACCTACTATAACCACCATTTTGTTTTCAAATTCTATCGATGTGGGACGAGACAGAATAATAATGAATGCTACTTGCCTCCCATATAGTCTATTGTTGGACTACCTGCTGACTGCATCGTTCCATAAAATGTTTATGATAGATTAATCAAATATCTAATCCTCGTTTATAGTTTCAAAGTAGAGTAGATGTGCCAAAATAATGAACGCTACTTGCCTCCCAAAATAGATGCGTAAAATTTTCTTTAAATGCTAAAAAATCGTATTGAGATTTATAATATCTGATTGGATATGCAAGTCTAGCGTAAGATTCTGTATTCTTCTTTTAGCTGTATATCAGGCTGCTAAATGAGTTGTGTTCGCCGGTTGGCAGGTCAAATCCAACATGAACCCGGAAATTTTATACGAACCGCACACATCATAAACGAATAAACCCAAAAATCTTGTCACCATCCGATAGAGATTATGTCAGTGTGTGCCACTACTATGGCAGTGATCACTTCTTATCACTAAAACTGTAGTAATCGCCAATAAAAACGAGTGTTTTGAAGTGTTTACTTGGAATGTGTTAAGAATTTGGATAGATTCGGATACGCTGCCGTACATATGATTTGTATTTCTTTTTCTTTGTTTCTTGAGGAGAGAAGAAATTAGTAAAGAATTGTAGAAATGTTTGATCAGATCAAGTAACATGGCATCATCCAATTCCAAGTTGTTGCTGCTGAAGGCCCGAGGCTATTTACTTAAACATCTATGTATATACATTGTAGATTGTGATGAGAAAATTCGTGTTAGGCGTCATGGATTGCCTTTGAAACATGTTGAGGGGTAGGGTTTTACGGATCAATTCAGCAAGTTTTAACAAACAAAACTGGGACGATTGGTTAACCATGATTTCAAAACATGGTAAACCAAACCGGGTGTGTTGGTTGTATTGACCAGACTAGTCAGAATGGTTTGGTTTGAGCGGGTTTACTAAAAAAAGTTAAGGCATGAGTTCATATAAAATCGTTAAAATTGACGAGGGTTTATTACTATTACTATACATCTACATAACTGTAGGTCTAAAAAATAGAAATAAAAATAAAATAATTCGGATAAACAACCAGTTTCGTTTACTAGCTGATTTAAGTAGGTTTGGACAATTCTGACAGTTTCATTGCATATGACCGCCATTATGTATGTACGCCTCGGATGTTAGATATACAACAAAAACCGAGCGGTGTTTGAGACCCCACAGATTGACAAAAGTCAGATAAACAACTTCTCTACACATCGACTTCCCTAAAGTTTCAGATAGTTTGATTACAACATACACAACTAAGTAACAATCGAACCAAAACCGCCTTTTTAGGAGATTTCGCTGATAAAAAACACAACTCTAACCGGTAACCTTTCATGAATCGGGCACACGAGTTCTCGACAGTAAACAGCCCTTAAACGGCGACTGGAGAAACAACGACGACGTTGACAAATGTTTTTGTCTTGATGAAACCGAAGCTAAGCCGCTAAAACTATTGCTCCTTAGTCTTCTCTTCTCACTCTCGAATGGTAAGCAGCGAGGATCACGTTGCACACCGGACACTTTAAGGGCTTCCGGTAAAATAAAGCTAAAAGCCGAACCTGCGATTTCCAATAATATGCCCACACCAAATTTATTCAACTCGCACAGAATCTTTTATTTACGCTATGGGGTGCGTCTAATACAAAACCATTTTAAGTAGAGAATAACATAATCACTTGTACGCAGTACTACGTGATAAAATTAGACGGTTATGCAGTTAGATAACCACCTTATGTATTGCAATCAAAACGTTAGGTACAAATATAAAACATTTATGCTCTTCTTGCAGTTTTGTACTTGAATGTGTTTTCTCTTGGTTGGAGATGAATCTTTACATCATTTACACCAAATTGGTTTTTGGCGCATATGTATACATTGGAGATGGTTTAAATTATATATAGTAGAGGTTACAATTTCAATCCATTATGGGTCAATTTAGCGATGCTTTAACTCTAAAGGGTCAAAGGGGCCTAAATTTTAAAATTTGGGAGTAAAATGTCAAAATCGTCCCTGAGGTTTTGGCGCATTTGTCAGTTCCATCCAAAATGTTTATTTTTTGAAACTGGACCCTTGAGGTTTGAAATTTCTTGCCATTATCATCCAATACACTAACAAGGTTTATTTTTTCTGTTAAGTGAGGGGCATTTTCTGTCCTTTTAACTAAAGTGCAACATATTAAAGCCTGGTACAAGCTGTTAATTCATATAATAAATAAAATACAAACACATAATGAAAAATGCCCCTGCTTAACAGAAAAAATAAACGGTGTTAGTGTGCTGGATGGTAATGGCAAGACATGTCAAACCTCAAAGGTTCAGTTGCAAAAAATAAACATGTTGGATGGAACTGGCAGCTGTGTCGAAACCTCAGGGACGATTTTGATATTTTACTCAAGAACTGGGGTAACCATGAAACATGCCAATTGGATCATATAAACAAGTATATATTATATCAATGCTATAGTTTGTAAACATTTAATACATTAACTATTTGCAAAGTTCAGAAAAGTGTTAAGTGGGTCAGTCCGTCCACCTGTTTTGACCCATTACCCAACCTGCTTATTTTGCCACCTTCGTTATCTAGGGTTATATTATCAGTAAAAGAATAAAAAGAGGGGGAAAGAAAATGTTACCCAATTTAGCGAGTCGATTAACCCATTTAGGAATTTGCTTGCCAGTCAGCTTGTAGCAAATGTCGTTGCAGAAATGGTTGCAGTTCTTGATGATTAGGTGGTACGTATTACCATTGTAGTTTGCAGCATGATGCACCATGAACTCTCGGACCTGACCGGGGCTCAGACATGTAGTCCCGATTAGTATTGACCTCCGAAACTTGAACCCTGGGCATTGTCGTGGTTCGACCTCAAATACACCACTTGATGGATAGTCATGGGCTCCAAATGCATATTCTACACCATGAACTGTCAAGTGCAAAAATCATGCATCAGATAGCAGGAGAAAACGGTTCGGGTTGAAACGCGTTTTTTAGTAAAGTAGATCCGGGCCGGGTTGGATTGGGTTGATACACAAACACCATGTGGCCAAATTAGAAATAATCAAGAGTCAAATGCCATTTTCGTCCCTGAGGTTTGGCTAGTTCTGCGACTTTTGTCCAGAGGTTTGTTTTTCCGCATATGAATCCAAAAGGTTTGAAATCTCGCCATTTTCATCCGGCTTGTTAACTCCGTAAGTCAGGGGTATTTTCATCTTTTTGGTAACCTAAAGGGCAATTCGGTCTTTTTCACTTTATGTACAAAGCATTTAGCATAATGTACAAGTATTTAAAACAAAACAAAGTAGGTAAAAAGACAGAAATACCCGTGACTTAACGAGCCGGATGATAAAGGCAAGATTTCAAACCTTTTGGATCCAGATGCGGAAAAATAAACCTTCGGATGAAAGTCGCAAAACTTGCCAAACCTCAGGGACGAAAGGGCATTTTACTCTTAGAAATATATAAAAAACTATTAATGCAGAGATTATGTTTACAAACACCATATTATTACAACAGTATTGTATATCTTTAAATGAAATAATTTAGGAGGTTGTGTACATTAAAAAACAATCTTTTGTCGACTTTCGACCCATTTAACCCATTTGACATGCTCCCCTTTTCGGGTTTGAGGTAACACACATGTAAGCTCGATGTAAACAAACAAACCAATGGAGCAACATACCTTCTACACCAGAGTGAAAGATGCCTAATCCAGCCCAATAAGCATAGCCATTCATGGGTGTCAAATCATAAACATTGAGATAAACTGGTGTGTTTCCTGGCCCGTATTCCGCTTTTATTTTCGGGAAAAAACAAAAACGAGTAGCTGATTTTTCTTTTAAACGGAGTGGCACTATAGACTTCAGTCCTTTCTTTGTTACAAATTTCATGGTCCTTCCAGTGGTTGAAGCCAGAAATCGGTCAACACGGTTAACGCCTATATACCATCCTACATAACATACAATTGCAACAATTCAGAAATTTTATGTCAAAAAAGAACTACCACCATATAAAGCGAACATCAATAACAATATTATATTTGTTTTTGAAAGAAGTTTGTTCTTTTGCATTCATATACTTGACTTTTTGTTACAAAAATACTTCAAAACAAACAGTATTAATTTTCTAATTTCCACCAACCACATGAATCAGCTAACAGATTGACAACTACTTTATCTATTGCACATCAACTACTATTCCATTTACTTTCTGGAAACATACTTTATTCATAAGCTATTTGAGTTGACTTTGACAACTTGATGGAATGCCCACCCATATAGGCATTAGGCATTTGATTATATATAATTCATATCATATTATCATGATTCATGAACGTTGACTATCTAGCATAGGCTAGAGCTAAGGTCGAAGGGCATTAGTGGGAACCCATGAAAAAAAAGTCAATTATACAACATTAAGTTAATACACAATTACGTGGTAGATATCGTAAAACTACACATGTGCATTGAGACCATAAAGTATAGTAATTATAATATCATAAATTAAGGTTGTATCGATATCTTGATTTTAACTCAAGGATGTGAGAATATATTGATTGATATGAGGCATTAAAGAGGACTTGATTATATTGATTATGTGTTGATGGTTACAGGAGCAATAAAAGATGAATAAATGCAGACGGTACTATTATACCAAGTGACAATGATGTGTAAAGGCTATGTCAAATGGGAGGCACCACATTGGAAAACTAATTGCACTTCAGAAAGATTATAGAGTAAACTTTCGTTTTCCTCTCTGTTGTTTGGTCGTTTTAATGGTTTTGTCTCAATCCTTTAAAAATAGTCATTTTACTCCCTGATCTATGAAGCTTATCTCTATTTCACTCTCCGCCCCTAACGCCATCCACTTCAACTGTTAAATTCTGGTCACATGCCCCTCACATGAGGGGCATTTTAGTCTTTTCTCATCCCAGATAATATTATTAACATATTTTTTATTGATAAGAAAAAAAAAAGATAAGTATTTTGCTTCTAGTGATAAGTCACCATCTATATTCACCATCTTCTTTTCCTGCAACTCTGCAAGTGTCTCGTCGGCAATCACCACCACCGCCAACTCTTCTCCTGCCGCCGCAAATCAATACCACCGACAAGAATCACTTGCCTAGCCCCCAAAACACCAGAATCATCATCACCCACCTTATCTACATTTGCCGCCATCACCACCCCACTCACTACACCTGCTCTCTCTCCCCCTCTTTCTCCAAGTCAACCACCTTTTTTGATGAAAAGGTTTCACCTTTTTAAAACAAACCCTAGAATCAAATCCTAACTTGGATCATCAAAACCCCCAAATTTCAAAATCCCCAAATTTCAAAACCTCCAAATTTCAAACTCCTATTTCTCTCTCATTCTTTGTTTAATCCAGAAAATACCAACAAAATGTGTATATAGAAAGAGAGAAAGGACTGAATGAGAGCGAAAATATGAGAGAGAGAGGAACGCAGAACGGTGGTGACGGTGGAGTCTGTTGATGATGGTGACGGCGGAGTCCGTTGAAATCTGGTTTTAGATATGCTTTTAAAGGATTTTCGAGCAGTTTATGAGGCCGCCGGAGCGTGTGGGGGTGGTGCAAGATGGTGGCGGTCAGGTGGAGGTGGTGGTCGGGTGGGGCTATTGCAAGGTGGTTCTTAGGTGGGGCTGGTACAACATGATGGTAGTGGTGGTCGGTGGAAATGGTGGAGGGTGATGGTGGTGGTAGTTGTCGGGTGGATGGTGGAAGGGGCTGGTGGATGTACGGTGGGTTGGATGGTGTCTGATGGTGTGGGTGGTCGTTGTTACGAGATGCAGGGATGTGTGGTGATTTATAAGTGTGTTGATAATGATCTTGAATTGTGTATTATTAATATCATCTGTTGACTTGTAATTGTTGAACATGTATTGAATTGGGAATGATTTCTTTTGTTATATTTTTTTAAATATAAATATATAATTAGTAATAACATAGGGAGGATGGTAAAAGACTAAAATGCCTCTCATGTGAGGGGCATGTTACCAGGTTTTAACGGTTGAAATGGATGGTTTTATGGGCGGAGAGTGAAATAGAGATAAGCTTCATAGGTCAGGGAGTAAAATGTCTATTTTTAAAGGATTGGGGTAAAACCATTAAAACGACCAAACCATAAGAAGCAAAACGGAAGTTTACTCAAGATTATATATATTTTATTCATCTAAAATGGTATCTTAAAACATCCGTTTCTCTCTTTCCATTAAAATACACAATGATTGAGTGTTGGTTTTGACAAAAACTATATGCAAAACCGCTAATAAGCTTTTGAGATTATAGTTAAAATAAAAAGGGGTGTTCACGGTCTGGTTATGGCCGGTTTTGACAAACAAAAAAATCTGGGTGGCCCCGCTAATAAGGTTTTGAAAATTAGAAACCAAACGGGCCTGGTTAAATCCTTATTTTTAAATTTTCTTTCACATTCATTAGCTTTTATTAATGATTTAGAAAGGACAAAGATTCATGAATACTATGCATATGCATGAGTCATAACTACATATTCCAAAAGTGAAAAGGAAATATTTAACAATAAAGGTAAACGGCCGGTTCAGTTTACACGGTCTTTTGCATGTTCCAAATCGGCAAATCGTGAACCATTACACCTGGTTTTCAAACCATGAATCTTATAAACCTCAAACTTGCCTATTTGCTTTAATTAGACAGTTCGGCAGGTTTCAACTGTTTACAAACACCCAACATTCTTTCAAACATTATTTCCAGCGAGACAACTTTCAAACACCAAATACGTATATCCAACATTCTTTTTACACAATCATGAAAAATACACTTCCTAAATTACAATCTTCTAAAAACGGTAAAAACCACATGATTGAGAGCGAAAAAAAAAGCGAACAAAAAACATACAAAACAACAGTCACAACTATTTACATCATTCACAAGCCTCATCATGCCCCTAAAATACAGTCAAAAGTTAAGTAGAAAAAAAAAAGGCAAAACAGAATCCGCATGTCTACTTTCACCGCTAAACACACACTTTCATCATTTCAAAAACACACAGTAACACATAATATCATCAAATCAAAGCTAATTAACCTCCAACAACATACATTATCCAATTCGAAGCTTAAAAAAAGTCTAATTACAACAAATTAATAACTACAGACTCGAAATTTTGCTGCATTTAGAACATTTAGGTTTAGAAGAACAAAAACCTAATATATCATTTCAGATCTCGTGCAGCAGTTACAGAAACAAAACGAAACAAATCATACACTACAATTAACAGATCAAACGGATAAAGTAGTAGCAAATCTAACTTAATCATTGCGTGAGAGATAAATGTTAACCTAAAACATAAAGTAACATGAATTTGAGATTAAGAAGTGTACGATTTTGTTAATTTGGAGAAGAATGTGAAACTTACAGAGTAGAAGAAGAATCACCATTGGAGGATGCGGAGAATGAGAGGATTTGTGAGCATACAGAGTGAATTTTGCATTTGTAGAATCGGAAAATGGATGAAGTTGTAGGATCTCAAAGGTGAATTTACACACACGAGTGTGTGTAAGAGAGGAGAGAGATTAGTGACACGCTCTTTGCTTCATCAACTGTAATAAAACAAAAAATACAGCGCTTTTGTGTAATTTAATATTCTATTTTTAGAAAAAAGAAAAAACTATACGTGTAGACGATAATGAATAACAGTAGAGTTTATTCAATTAATTGGGTAGTAATTTTAATACGAGTTACACGTCCATGTGTTTTGTTTAAATTTGTCATTTTTCTAAAGATTTCCTCCTCCATAATAGTTATAGTTGGATGCATATTCAAGCCATCAAGTCACCAGTTTCGGGTAAAAATCGTCTGTCTAAAGCCCAAAGCGGTAAAACCCGGTTCGGCTTGGATTTGAACTGGCGACCTCCACAGAGGTCTGGTTCTAAAATTCATTGCTATCACCAATGTTCTTCAGACGATGCTAGTAAGAGTTGAAGTTGGTATCTCAATGAAAGAAATCAAGTAACTAATTTTTAGGAACAAAATTTGTCACTATATGCCAAACATCAAAATTGTACTTTTTTTTTCTTTCTTGATATTCTCAAAAACGTATATTTCAGTCCAAAAAATTAACTATAGTTTAAAAAAACTCAGTTAGCTTAGAGACGATAACATTCTACTCTAGATTTTTTTTATTTTTTTAATCCTCCTCTTCTTCTTCTTCTTAAAAACTCAATTAAAATGTATGAGCTAACTGAGATTTTTAAATAGGGTTAGTTTTTTGTATCGAAATAACACGTTTCAAAAATGTCAAAGAGAAAAATAACACAATTTTAAAATTAATCATAGAGACCTAAATGGTACTTACGTCTTTTAGTACTTAGAAATTCTATTGATAAAAGATTTTAACTAAAATTGGTACTTGCCGCAGCGGGGTTCGGTACAGACAATGACAATTTTTAAACACAACACATTCAAAGTACGTCTAATTGCTATCATTGTAATCTATACATCTAATAAAGTTCATACTTATGGGACACATGTAACAACCTAAATTTCGTTGTTATCTTTTTCTTTTATTCTCGTGTATCTATCTTTTGTAATTCCGAGATTCGAATTATAAGAAAGTTATGTTAATTAAGTCATGTTTATTGTAACATTCGTCGAAAAACGGGTTTCAAAAACCCGCTTCGTTTAATATCAAATATTCAGTTATAAGTTCGTTGCGTATTTATTGTTCAGATTATTTTAAATGATACATAATTAATAAATATTTTAGAATTTAAAAACCATAATTAATAAATAATAATAATAATAAGTAAAAAAATAAATAAAATAGGGTAGTCGGGTTTCGAACCCGGGTCTCCCACGAAGACACACACATACCACACCACTCCGCCACACACATGTTTGTGTTCAATTAATGAAACAAATAACACTTATAGTAAAAGCCGAAAGTCAAAATCTGTAAGACCGCGCACCCAGAACGCGAAATCGCCGGAAAAAAACCGAAACTCCGCAAATGTTGCCATTTCCCCTTGACTGAAACGCGTAAACTGATTTCGACATCAGTTATAACCGTTGCATAACACTCAATTTGGTCAAAACCGTTACCCTTGAAGATTGAAATATTGACCGCGAAATCATGGCCTCTAATTCGAACCAATTGGCCTGTTTCCCCTATAAATACCCACCCAAACTCCTTGTAAACATTTCGCTCAGAATCACACTCACTTCCTGAAGCTTTAGTCCTTTCAGAGCACGTCGCCGGAGGTTTTCGCACTCGCCGGAATATCACCGGAAAACCGAAGCTTTACTCCTAATCGGTATGATTCTCAACTCTTTTTGATAATCCATTATTCAGCATGTATAAGTCTAAATCAGTCAACCAGATTCTGTTTCAAACCATTTTCGGTCAGATTATATGTTCTGTGTTTTTAAAGCGAAGAAGATGAAGTTTAATATGTGTACAAATATAATTAAAATCGGATATTTAACCGGGTTAGACACACAGTCCAGCGGTGGAAACACTTAGGAAGGCCTAGAAGAATAAACAAGTTTATGCTTTGGAATAAATATATAGTTTCATTTTCCTTGTAATTGTATGAATTTTGTTTTGGATATTTAAGTTTGTAACATTGAATTTAATAAATATGAAACATCTTAGTAAATATCATGAGCTTTGATGATAACCCAATTATGCCCCGACTTTTACTCCGCTGCGGGTCGGGGTGACAGATTGGTATTAGAGCTTGTGACTATAGGGATAAAGGATAGGTTATTAGACCCTTAGAGCCTATACTATAGTTGATTAAATTTTAACTGTTTGTGCGTTACATGCAAAATTCATGATGTTTATATGTTTCATGTTTATTTTCACACCCAATATTATGCAAGCACGCTCACAAATACATGTTATTATGCAATGCTCATCATAAATCATATCCTCATAACATATCATATCCATGAGAGCACACACCTCACGATTTCCATGATTCTTGCAATGATTTTTGTATTTTTCAAATCACATCAAAGTGAGTCCTCATGACGGGCATGTAGTAACTGGAAGGGTACGAGTACCGGTAGTCGGAACGTCCTGCTAGGCTTGGCATTCGTATAAATCCAAAATAAAGGACCAGTTTGCCTACCTGGGGACTAACGATGAGAGTACGAAGGACCTATTAGGCCAAAGCATGCTATACCAAACGTCGTGTGAACTAACCCCACTTTGAGTTGTCATTGTGTCTACACCTGGACACCCTCCTACCATACATCACGCAATCATGTTTTTACGATTTTCATTCGGGTGGTGCGAGTGTTAACCCCCCGACACCAATGTGAATCCTACCAAGCCCAATAGTCATGGGGGCCCACATGACTACACAGGCAATGGTATGGGGGACATTGGAGGCCCAAACATGAGCAAACCCAAGACATCCTATGGATGTAGTTAAATTATTGTCAGTTATGTTGTTTTTCATTCTTTTTACGACACATGACACCTAGAAAATTCTTAAACTCACAATCTTCCTATATATGTTCCTGTAGATGTCGGCTAGGCAACTACGTGGAGGTAGAAAGTCAGGAAAGTCAAGTGAACGCTTGGCCACACAAATTGCTAAACAAATGGCCGCAGTACTTCCTGACATCGTGCTTCAAGTTCAACAAGCTCTCACCGCTAATCCCATCAAACCTCCCAACGAAGAAGACCAGAGCGTCGCCAACCCTCCTTCCAAAACCCCCAAGTGCACTACAAACACTTCAAATCCTGCGACCCCCCAAAGTGTGAAGGGACCGAAGGTGTTACCGCCCTCCTTCACTGGTTTGAAGAAATGGAAAACACTTTCCTCAATTGCGATTGTCCCGAGGACCGTAAGGTACGTTACGCTACTGGAAGACTGTTTGGGGTAGCCCTTACCTGGTGGAACACGGAAAAGGGTAAGCGAGGAGTTGAAGATGCCATGGCCTTAACATGGGAAGAGTTAAGGGAACTCATGACAAGACGCTTTTGTCCAAGGAGCGAAATCAAAAAGTTGGAAGACGAATTCCACACACTGAAACAAAAGGAAGGAGATCACACTTCCTATAATAAGAGATTTATCGAGCTGAACCAGATGATCCCTAATTTGTTCACCCCTTTGTACCGCTTAGTTGAACACTACATTCGAGGCCTCCCCTCGAAAATTCAAGATTCGGTTTTAAGCACATCACCTGCAACACTTGAAGCCGCAATGGAGTTAGCTACAGAACTCACTGAAAATCGCATTCGAAACGGCAAGTTCAAAGATGAAAAGAAGAAAGCACCCATAGAGACCCCAACTATAAACCACCCAGTCTCATCCTCAAAGTTTGCTGGTAAGAGGAAGCGTAATGGCAAGAATTTTGTTGTCACTCAAACCAACCCTCCTATCACTGTTACACCAATCACCCAAGTTGCTCCTCCAGCTGCACCATTCAAAAAGCCATATACTGGCCCACACCCAAAATGCAACCGCTGTCAATACCATCACCCTCCCGAAAATCCCTGCCAACATTGCACAAGTTGTGGCCGTGCGGGTCACACCATCCAAACCTACCGTACCCTTCAACGAATGAACCGCAATCAACCTCAAACCCAAACTCAAAATCAGATAGTGGGTCAAACCCAACAACCCTTACTTCTACCACCTGCACAACACGCAACCCAATCTTACTATCAACCCAACTACCCCATGATGCAACCCATGCGGGCTTGTTTCAACTGTGGGGACCCAAACCATTTCAGGAACACATGCCACGCCTAGTGAACATCATCCATGCCCAAGCTCACGCAAACCCGGTAAACCAAGCTAATCAAGCTCCCCCACCTGCCAGAGGGAGAGCTTTCAATATCAATGCCAACCAAGCCAGGGCTGACAACAACGTGGTCAACGGTACGTTTCTCATCAATGGTAGTTATGCATCCATATTATTCGATACTGGTGCGGATAAGAGCTTTGTGTCCTTAGAATTTGAACCTATCCTCGACCAACCTCGTGTTAATCTCATCGAATCTCTAACGGTGGAAGTTGCTGACGGAAAACCCGTTTCATTAAATTCTATCATACGCAATTGTACTCTCACCCTAAACGATCACGATTTTCCAATTGACCTTATTCCTATGAAGTGGGGAAGTTTCGATGTTATAATCGGTATGGACTGGCTCAGCCAGCATCACGCTGAAGTGGTGTGCCACGAAAAGTTCATTCGCATTCCTCTCGCAGACGGTCAGACACTACGTATTTTTGGGGAAACCCCTTCGAAAGGACTCAAATTAATGTCCTGCCTCCAAGCCCGAAGATATCTCCGCAAGAACTATGTCGCATTCCTAACTCACGTCGTCAAAAAGGGAAACAAGGAGAGGAAACTCGAAGATATCCCAATTGTGAAAGAATTCCCACAAGTCTTTCCCGACGACATTTCAGGACTTCCTCCGGTGAGAGAATTCGAATTTCGCATCGATCTTATACCTGGCGCTACACCAGTCGCAAAATCTCCTTATAGGTTAGCCCCATCCGAAATGCAAGAGCTGGCCAGTCAACTGCAAGAGCTGACTGACAAAGGATTCATACGTCCTAGCTCATCGCCTTGGGGTGCACCTGTTCTCTTTGTGAAGAAGAAAGATGGAACGTTTCGTATGTGCATTGATTATAGAGAACTCAACAAGTTAACGGTTAAAAATCACTATCCACTACCTCGCATTGATGACCTCCTAGACCAGCTTCAAGGCGCCACCTGCTTTTCAAAAATCGACCTTCGTTCTGGTTATCATCAGCTCAGAGTGCACGAAGAAGATATCCCAAAAACTGCCTTCTGGACTCGTTATGGTCATTACGAGTTCATGGTCATGCTATTCGGTTTAACCAACGCCCCCGCTGTCTTCATGGATTTAATGAATAGGGTATGCAAACCCTATCTCGACCGTTTCGTCATAGTCTTCATCGACGACATCCTTATTTACTCCAAGTCTAAATCCGATCATGAGCGACACCTTCGACTCATCCTTACACTCTTAAGGACTGAAAAGCTTTACGCTAAGTTCTCAAAATGCGAATTCTGGTTAGGAGAAGTACAATTCCTTGGACATGTCGTCAATGACAAGGGAATTCATGTCGATCCTTCAAAAATCAAGGCAGTGCAGGAATGGCAAGCGCCACGTACCCCTACCGAAGTAAGATCATTTCTTGGTTTGGCTGGTTACTATCGACGCTTCATCGCCAATTTTTCCCGTATTGCTGTACCACTCACGGCCTTGACTCATAAAGGAAAACCCTTCATATGGGGACCTAAACAAGAGGAGGCCTTCCAAACTCTAAAGCAAAAACTTTGTGACGCACCTATCCTCGCACTCCTTGAGGGTTGCGATGACTTTGTGGTATATTGCGACGCATCAGGGCAAGGGCTAGGCTGTGTATTGATGCAAAGAGGAAAAGTGATAGCCTATGCCTCTAGGCAACTCAAGGTTCACGAGAAGAATTACACCACCCACGACCTGGAACTTGGAGCCGTTGTGTTCGCTCTCAAGATATGGAGACATTACCTCTACGGTACTAAGTGTGAAATATACACTGACCACAAGAGTCTCCAACATATCTTCAACCAAAAGGAGTTGAATATGAGGCAACGAAGATGGGTCGAACTTCTCAACGACTACGACTGTGAAATTCGGTATCATCCTGGCAAGGCAAACGTGGTGGCTGATGCGCTCAGTCGAAAAGGTTATGCGAACTCCATCCGTCTTCTATGTTCGCAAATCATAACTGACATCAAAGATCGAATCCGAGCAGCTCAACATGTTTCTGTAACAGAAAATGATGTACGCGATGAGCTGTCATGTGGAGCTGAACTCAAAATCGAAACCAAATCCGACGGTATTCTATATTATTTAAACCGCATATGGATTCCTGATCGCGATAACCTTCGTAATTTCCTCATGAATGAGGCGCACAAAACACGATACTCTGTACACCCAGGAGCCGACAAGATGTATCAAGACCTACGATACACCTACTGGTGGCCTGGCATGAAAAAGGATATCGTTGTTTTTGTTTCCAAGTGCCTTACCTGTTCCAAAGTAAAAGCTGAACATCAAAGACCTTCAGGACTTCTAGTCCAACCCGAAATACCTGTATGGAAGTGGGAAAACATAACCATGGATTTCATTACCAGGTTATATGGGTAATAATCGATCGTCTTACAAAGTCATCTCACTTCATTCCGATTCGCGAGGACTTCAAGAACGAGAAGTTAGCTCGTATCTACATCAGCGAGATCGTAAGCCGTCATGGTGTACCATTAAGCATCATTTCAGACCGTGATGGTCGTTTCACTTCACGAACATGGCGAGCCGTACAAACCGCCTTGGGTACACGATTAGACCTCAGTACCGCTTTTCATCCTCAAACTGATGGTCAATCTGAACGCACCATCCAAACCCTTGAAGACATGCTGCGAGCATGTGTCATAGACTTCAAAGGGAACTGGGACGCTCACCTACCATTAGTGGAATTTTCGTACAACAATAGCTATCATTCAAGTATCGGCATGGCTCCTTTCGAAGCTTTATATGGTCGTAAGTGCCGATCTCCTGTATGTTGGCACGAAATTGGGGAAGCGCAAATCACCGGACCAGAATTAATTCAAGAAACAACCGACAAGATCCTTCAAATTCGAAACAATCTTCTAGCGGCTCAAAGTTGTCAAAAGAGTTATGTTGACAAACGACGAAAGCCCCTGGAGTTTGACATAGGTGATCAAGTACTTTTAAAAGTATCACCGTGGAAGGGAGTGGTTCGTTTTGGCCAGAAGGGCAAGCTAGCACCACGCTACGTAGGACCTTTCAAGATACTCGAAAGAGTAGGTCCTGTAGCATACAAGCTTGACCTACCAGAAGAGCTCAACAGAATTCATCCCACATTCCACGTATCAAACTTGAAAAAGTGCCTCGCCGATGAAAACCTCCATATTCCTCTAGAAGACATTCAAGTCGATGAATCGATGCACTTCGTTGAAAAGACCAGTAGAAATCATGGATTTTGGAGAGAAGCGTTTAAGGCGAAGTCGTATCCCCATTGTCAGAGTACGTTGGGAGTCAAAGCGAGGACCCGAGTTTACTTGGGAACGTGAAGACTCAATGCGCGAAAAATACCCGCATCTTTTTCCGGTTACCACTACTACTGAAATTTCGGGACGAAATTTCTAAAAGTAGGGGATACTGTAACATTCGTCGAAAAACGGGTTTCAAAAACCCACTTCGTTTAATAATCAAATATTCAGTTATAAGTTCGTTGCGTATTTATTGTTCAGATTATTTTAAATGATACATAATTAATAAATATTTTAGAATTTAAAAACCATAATTAATAAATAATAATAATAATAAGTAAAAAAATAAATAAAATAGGGTAGTCGGGTTTCGAACCCGGGTCTCCCACGAAGACACACACATACCACACCACTCCGCCACACACATGTTTGTGTTCAATTAATGAAACAAATAACACTTATAGTAAAAGCCGAAAGTCAAAATCTGTAAGACCGCGCACCCAGAACGCGAAATCGCCGGAAAAAAACCGAAACTCCGCAAATGTTGCCATTTCCTCTTGACTGAAACGCGTAAACTTATTTCGACATCAGTTATAACCGTTGCATAACACTCAATTTGGTCAAAACCGTTACCCTTGAAGATTGAAATCTTGACCGCGAAATCATGGCCTCTAATTCGAACCAATTGGCCTGTTTCCCTATAAATACCCACCCAAACTCCTTGTAAACATTTCGCTCAGAATCACACTCACTTCCTGAAGCTTTAGTCCTTTCAGAGCACGTCGCCGGAGGTTTTCGCACTCGCCGGAATATCACCGGAAACCGAAGCTTTACTCCTAATCGGTATGATTCTCAACTCTTTTTGATAATCCATTATTCAGCATGTATAAGTCTAAATCAGTCATCCAGATTCTGTTTCAAACCATTTTCGGTCAGATTATATGTTCTGTGCTTTTAAAGCGAAGAAGATGAAGTTTAATATGTGTACAAATATAATTAAAATCGGATATTTAACCGGGTTAGACACACAGTCCAGCGGTGGACTGTGTGCAATTACAAAACACAAGTCCCGAGTTCGAATCGCGCCTGTTTCCGACTTTCAGACATAAAACCAACATTTTTAAACTTATTCAGATCAATTCACAGCATGTGTATAAAATTTATATAATCCAGTGTTTATACAGATTAGACACACAGCCCAACTGGTTGGGCTGTGTGCACCCGAACCACAGATCCCGAGTTCGAGTCTTGTACCACTCAAATTCTTTGAAATATCACACCCTTTTTATAAAACCAAATTATGAAACTCAGCAGTAAGTGTATAAAAGAAATAGAAATCGGATATTGAATGGGTTAGTCAAATAGCCCAGTTGGTTGGGTTGGGTGCAGACGAAGCCAATGGTCTCAGGTTCGAACCGCGCATGTTACACCGGACCGCTGTAATATCATTGTTCTTTTTAAATGAAGGTAATCAGACTCATGTAATAAGTGTATAAGTATAATTAAAATCAGGTATTCTTCAGGTTAGACACGCAGCCCAGTTGGCCGGGCTGCGTGCACACAAACGATAAGTCGCGGGTTCGATCCCACACGCTGCCTGAATAATAAAATGTCCGACCGGTCAGACCCGGTCAGACCTGACAAGTCAACCCAAATTTTTATATTTTTTGTTTCATTTTTATTTATTTATGTAATTGAAAAATTATTTAAAAATACTTAAAAATAAGATTTTTAAAGTTAGAAAATTTCATTAAACTCACAAAAATAAATCTAAAAATCTCATTAAGAGAACTAATTAAAAATATTAATCTCAAATAAAATTTATTTATTTATCGAATCATTTCGTTATTATTTAGGTTAGTTTTCCCTCGTCGGTTGAATCATAAACTCGTGCGCATTCATCGTCATCAAAGAACGCACCCACTGTGAGTCAACCTCTACTAATTCCCCGTTTTAATCATGTTTTGGGGTGTATCATGTGTCGTACTATCCTTTTGTTTTATTTAAACACTTGTGCATACATCATATCCATGATTAAATGTGTATCAATTGTTGTGTGAATTATATGTAGATTGAATTTATCATTTCAGTACACGCATTTCATTAGGCCCATCAGTTCCCCGTGGGATACGGGTTGAGCATCAGGAGCCTCATTAGATCGGCTCCGTTTGATTGAGCCTTGATCTCAAATACATCATCATTCATGTCATATACTCATCCAAAGTGTTTTGTGATTGTTTACATATATGTTTGCTCACATGTGATTAATGCACGAATTTTCTTTATTAAATAAAACAAGAAATTAGTTAAAATGTTTTATCAAGGTTCACTCGCCAACTTTTGTTGACCCAAAATCTCCCCCGTTTTACACATGATACAGGTGATCCAGCTGAGACAGGAAACACTTAGGAAGGCCTAGAAGAATAAACAAGTTTATGCTTTGGAATAAATATATAGTTTCATTTTCCTTGTAATTGTATGAATTTTGTTTTGGATATTTAAGTTTGTAAAATTGAATTTAATAAATATGAAACATCTTAGTAAATAGCATGAGCTTTGGTGATAACCCAATTATGCCCCGACTTTTATTCCGCTGCGGGTCGGGGTGTGACATTTATATCGCACCTAATCGTTTATTAAAACGCATCGCTAATCTAATCGCAAATCACAACTAATTATGCTACTATACGGGCCAAGTGTGTTATTGTTTAATAAGCACTTGTGCCATCGCATCGCTTATCTCATCGCATCGCAAAACGCAGTTAATTATGTGGAATTATGTTTTATGTGTGTTACTTATGTTTATGTTATGGTTATACTCGCTATCGCAACGCTCTCACACGCTCGAATCGCTAAATCGCACTATTATATTAATTATAACGCTTAATGTAACTATCTAATACAAACCGAATCGCCAAACGAACTCGTAACGCGAAATAATCAAACAAAACTTGGCCACTAGGTCAAGTTCGGCCGAACTTGTGCATCACAAGTTCGCCCGAACTTGCCTAAGCCACTTAAAGTATTCACAAGACACAAGTCTGCCCAGACTTGTATCCAAAACTCAAGAAAATCAACAAGTTCGCTCGAACTTGTAACAAGTTCGCCTGAACTTGGTACAAGTTCGCCCGAACTTGATGCCTGCTCTCCCAAATCTCACCTCACCTATAAATACTCAGTACCATTCTCTCATTTGAACTTGCTGCTAGTTCGCCCGGAGCTCTCAAAACCCGAAACCCTTTGTTTTCTAAGTAAGATTCAGCCTGTTTTCAAATACAACAACGATTTACAACGATTTTGCACAAGGCTCTGCCTTCGTTTTCATCAAATCTCTTCTATTTTACGAAATCTTCATATTTTTATACAAAACTTCTCTTTTTCACTCAGATCTACTCTTAGATCTAGGTAAAACCATTTAAAACATTGATATTTACAAAATATTCGGACTAATGACATATGTTTCATTCACTTTTGAGTGGAACGAGGCGTTGTCAAGCAAGATCTCAGATCCGGAAGCACAAGGACGAAATCGTCACTTTACACAAGCTGGACTAACCCGTACGAACCATCAAGTTCGCCCGGATTAGCCCGAGTTTCTATAAAATGGCTAAACTCGCTCCAAAAGACCTCTCCAGCCTAAGTTTTACTCAGTGGCTTAAGGTTGGAGGGATGAACACTCGATTTCCACAGCAAACGACGCAAAAATGCACGATTTGGATGCCAAAACCATCAAGTTCGCTCGGAATACACCAAGTTCGCTCGAACTTGTCACCATATAGCTGACTAAGTTCGCCTGAACTTGGTCTCCCACATCAAATCAGCAAGAATGGCACAAGTTCGCCCGAACTCTGTCCAATTCTCAAGAGAATTAGACCAGTTCGACCGAACTTGTCTTCCCAGTTAGCAAACCTTACAAGTTCGCCCGAACTTGTATGGAAACATACAACTTCGCCCGAACTTGTCCTCTGCCCAATCCAAATTTAACCGTTTCAGCAATTCGGAAGACTGATGCACTTCTGTTCGCTTATAGGCTGATCCAGTGCTATCCCCGATTCATCTCAGATCCTGAATCTGTCCCAAAAACGCACCAACAGTGAGTATACTTGAACCCTTTTACGCTTAAACGCACTTTTGGGTGTCACATATGTTCCTATATCAAATCACATCACACAAATCTCAAATGTTTACTCGCAACCCGCTGTTACATGATTATACGTGAAATCTGTTGAATTGTATGTATTGCTTGATTGCTTGTACGCCACCCTTAACATGATAGTATACTAAAGGTTGACCTGCCACCCGGAGGCCCGGGGTTGTTAAGGCTCACACTTTTATTTCGCATTTATTTTCTTGTTCGCATGCCTCGATCAATCGCGGTTTGTTGGTTTGCATGAATCTAAGTAGTTACATCATTCACAACTATTGCGTATGTCATGCGGTGTATGCTAAACGCTTTTATATCTATATTGTATGCAAAACTCGTATGCTCATATTTACTTAATTGTATTGACGTTTTATTTTAACATATGTGGCAGGTTGAGGATTTATAGCTTTGGATGCTTAGTTTTAGGATTTTGTTTAGAAAATCATGTAATAAATCTAGGGAAGATCGGATCGGATTTATATGTTTAAGAGGTTATCTTGGATTGTAATGATTATTTGAAGATTGTATGAGTTTGATAGTATGGGATATTAAATGTTGATTATTATCTTTAAAATGGTTGTTATGGAATCTCTTGATCAATCTGATTCGCCTAGTGCCACTACCCCGATGTTTTCGCCATCGGTTGGGGTGTGACAGATTGGTATCAGAGCCATAACTATTGGGAAATTAGGTAGAATTGTCATGTTTTGCCTTAGACTATAGTTAGGATACCAAATTAGACTGTTACGCATCGATTAAACGCCGGAAATGAATACGAACAGCAATTCGCCCGAACTTGGGGTGACAAGTTCGCTCGAAATTGATTAAGTTCGCCCGAACTTGATCAAGTTGACTTGACCAAGTTCGCTAGAACTTGCCTGTCCCTCAACACTCAAACAAGTTCGCCCAGGGCTAGACAAGTCCACTCGAACTTGACATCAGACAGATGCCAAGTTCGCCCGAACTTGATCAGAATCCTTCGGCACGAACTTCTAAACACTGCTTTTCCTAAAGCAACCACAACACACGTTAGAACACTCGTATCACACAAAACGAGTGATCCAGTCGAGAATAGGTGTGAAAACCGAGAACTCTCGATGAGATCATTCATTCCACGCAAACTCTATCGCACGAGATACCTTCGTTGAGTTAGGAGTGATATCCAAACCTCGACGAAAATCTCCATCTCTATCTAGTGGAACTCCCGATTTGATCGGTGAGTGTAACCACAACTAGGAATGATGTTGTTAAGTTAGGGGTGAAACCCGCATCTTAATAACTAATTCCACTCCTCGATTTTCAATCTCACCAAAGTCTCGATTATTTCGATGGCTCAGAACACGACGTAACTGGAAGGATAAATGCCGTCAACTGTTGTACGGCGAGAGCATTTGTCTATTAGGCCAAATCGTGTGTCCGAACTCAGAGAATTTCGAACCACTTTGGGTAGTCAACGTCTCAAAACCCAGGACGCTCTCAATTGATTTAAGCCTACAATCGTCGATTTTACGCATCATCGAGTTTATTTATTATTTATTTGTTTAATTTTGAGAATTTTCGATTTATTCGATTTCTCGCTTAATCGATTTCTCGATTATCGCTTTTACGCTCCATCAATGTATGCACAACTCCCACAACTCTCGTAATCTAAAACGCTAATTAATACACCAACCAAACTAATCGCGCAACTCGCTTACGCCTATGAGGGCATGTGTGCCTCATGCGAGGTATTACTCGCTTATATATTGCTTATATCTCGCTTATATATCGCATCTCGAACGCGCTACGCTTTACTTATGAGAAGGTGAATACATGCAAAGTATATGCTTACGTGAATTATGTGATTTCGTGCTTACGTGCTTACGTGCTATGTGCTTATGTGCCTACGTGTTTGCCTGCCTACGTGTTTACTTGCCTATGTGTTTATGTGCCTTATATGAATAATAATAACAAATATTATAAACATAAACCTATTATAATCGAATCTCATCCAATCGAATCCTTCAATGTAGATGTCTTCAATGGGATCGCACACCAGAAGGAACCATCAGCGCAGCCAAGCTGACAAGCGCATCGCATCACTAGTGGCCAAGGAAATGGCCAAAGTGATCCCTCAAATCGTCAGCGAGATCCAAGCTGCCAGCAGTAACACTTTTGTGGACTCCAAAGCCGACCCGCCCAAGACATCTTTCAGTTTTAAGCAGTTCAAAGCTTATGGACCCCTCACTTTCTCAGGCACCGAAGGACCCAGTACCATGTTTCACTGGTTCGATGCTATCGAGGTCACATTTCGCCAGAGTGGGTGTCCCGAACCCCTTCGCACTATTAACGCTACCGGCATTTTCCAGTCCAGGGCTCTCGACTGGTGCATTGCGGAGTGTAACAGGAGGGGAAACGACGAAGCCTACGGACTCGCATGGGAAGAACTTAAGGAGATAATGATCAAAGAGTTTTGTCCACCTCATGAGATACAGAAGTTGGAAAACGAATTTTGGGGAATCAAGCAAGACGGACCCGACAATGCTGGTTTAACGGCTCGATTCAAACAGTTGAGCATCATTTGTCCCGGTCAAGTTGACACGACTGAGAAAGCAATCAAGAAGTACATCAACGCTCTGCCCGATTGCGTCGCTGACTTTGTTCAAGCAGCACGCATTACTACTATCGAGGAGACCTACCAGCTAGCCGCAGAGATCAATGACAAACGGGTTCAGTCTGGTTATTTCAAGAACATTAAGGTCGCAAATTAGGCCGTTACCGAATCAGCAGCTTCCTCCGATCAATCTCAAGAGGCAAAGAACAGACGCCGTGGTCGCAAGCGAGAAAACCCAAGCAAGAACTTTGCCCTTACTGCTCCAGCAAACCCTCAGCCACTCCAATCTACAGCACCAAACGCACCGCTGGCAAAGCGTGCGTATATTGGCCCACATCCTTTATGCTCAAAATGCACCTATCATCATGCAGTTGGAGGCAACTGTCGCTTCTGCACCAACTGGAATATCTATGGCCACTTTACTGTCAGTTGTCGTTCAGGCCCTCGTCAGTCAGCTCCTCAGGCCCCAGCAGCACCAGCTTTACCAGCTCCTCCTCAGGCCAATCAGCAAGCGCCAGCTCCACGGGCACGTGCTTGTTCCACGTGCGGTGATCCGAATCATTTCAGTAACGTCTACTCAAACAAACCTGTGAAGCAGGAACAGCAGGAGCAGCAGCCACAGCCACCACAGCCTCAGCAGCAGCAACAACAGGCTGCACGTGGACGAGCCTTTAATCTCAACCATCGCCAGGCTCAGAACGACAATAATGTTGTCAATGGTACGTTCCTCGTTAACGGTATTTACGCTTCATGTTTATTTGGAACTGGTGTCGATAATTGTTTTGTATCGTTTGAATTCGAAAAGGTTTTAAAATGTAAACGCGCTAAACTCCTAAAGACTTTCGATGTGGAAGTCGCCACCGGAAAATCCGTTTCCGTTACCTCCATCCTACGTGGTTGTACTCACGATCTCAACAACCATGTCTTCTCGATCAATCTCATACCTATGCAGTTAGGTAGCTTCGACATCATAGTAGGCATGGATTTTCTTCCTGATAATCATGCTGAAGTTGTTTGCTTCGATAAAATGATTCGCTTTCCTCTCGCTAACGGTGATCAACTCCATGTTTACGGTGAAACTTCCTCAAAGAAGTTGATGCTTTTGTCATGTACTCGAGCACACAAATGTTTGCGAAAGCAATGTGTTGCTTTTCTAGCCCATATCGTGAACCCGGAGAAAGAAAAGAAGACTTTTAAAGATGTTCCCGTTGTTTGTGAATTTCCTAAGGTCTTTCCAGACGATTTACCCGGCTTACCCTCTACTCGCGATATTGAATTCCGTATCGATTTAGTTCCCGGTGCTACTCCTGTTGCAAAAGCTCCTTATCGTCTTGCACCATCAGAAATGCGCGAGCTATCAAGCCAACTTCAAGAGCTTCTTGATAAAGGTTTCATACGCCCGAGCACTTCGCCTTGGGGCGCACCCGTTCTTTTTGTGAAAAAGAAAGATGGGACGTTCCGAATGTGCATCGATTATCGTGAACTTAACAAACTCACAATAAAGAACCGTTATCCTCTTCCACGAGTCGACGACTTATTTGATCAGCTTCAAGGTGCTACTTGTTTTTCCAAGATCAATCTTCGTTCCGGTTATCATCAGTTGCGTGTACTCGAAGAAGATATTCCGAAAACCGCCTTTCGTACCCATTATGGCCATTTCGAATTCGTGGTCATGCCTTTTGGTCTTACCAATGCACTTGTGGTCTTCATGGATTTGATGAACCGTGTATGTAAAGCTTTCCTAGATCGTTTCGTCATTGTGTTTATCGATGAAATCCTTATCTACTCGAAGTCGAGAGACGAACACGCACACCATCTTCGTTTAGTTCTCGTACTTCTTCAAGGTAATCGTCTTTATGCTAAGTTCTCTAAATGTGAATTCTGGCTCGAAGAAGTCCAATTTCTCGGCCACGTTGTTAATAGTCAAGGAATTCACGTCGACCCTGCAAAGATTGAAGCTGTCAAGAATTGGATTACGCCGAAGAATGCATCTGAAATCCGTTCTTTTCTTGGATTGGCGGGTTACTACCGTCGATTCATCGCCGACTTCTCGAAAATCGTCATTCCGCTTACCGCTTTAACTCATAAAGACAAGCCTTTTGTTTGGGATTCCAAACAAGAGGAAGCCTTTCAAACTCTCAAGCATATGCTATGCAATGCTCCTGTACTCGCTCTTCCCGATGGAAACGACGATTTTGTTGTTTATTGCGATGCCTCTACTCTCGGTCTTGGTTGTGTTCTCATGCAACGAGACAAGGTTATCGCGTATGCATCTCGACAACTCAAGATCCACGAGAAGAATTACACAACCCACAATCTCGAACTCAGTGCAGTTTTGCACTGAAGATATGGCGACACTACCTTTACGGTACTAAGTGTACGGTCTTCACCGACCATAGGAGCTTACAACATATCTTCAATCAAAAGGAACTGAACATGCGTCAACGCAGATGGGTTGAACTTCTCAATGATTACGATTGTGAGATACACTACCATCCCGGCAAAGCAAACGTCGTCGCTGATGCTCTCAGTCGACGAAGCTATGTGTATAGTGTTCGTGACTCTCAAGCTTTGAATGATCTCGAAATCATAATTCGCTCCGCTCAGTTCGCTTGTTTTAACGAGAATACCCTGGAGGAAGAAATGAAATGTGGTGCCGAAACTCAGCTCGTTGTTAAACCCAACGGTATCTATTATTATCTCGATCGCATTTGGATTCCCAGCCGTGATAATCTTTGTGAACTGCTAATGACCGAAGCTCATAAATCTCGATATTCCATTCACCCTGGTGCCGACAAGATGTACCAGGACCTTCGTCCTAAGTACTGGTGGCCATGCATGAAAAAGGATATCGCCGTGTACGTATCAAAGTGCTTAACTTGTTCGAAGGTTAAAGCCGAACATCAAAGGCCCTCTGGCTTGCCGAACAACCCGAGATCCCGATGTGGAAGTGGGAGAGTATAGCTATGGATTTTATTACAAAACTTCCTCGCACATCCTCTGGTCACGATAGCATCTGGGTTATCGTTGATCGTCTTACCAAATCTGCGCACTTCATTGCTATACGAGAAGACTTTAAGGTCGAATGATTAGCCGAACCTATACCGACGAAGTTATATGTCGACACAGGACGCCTCGTAACATCATCTTTGACCGTGACGGTCGCTTTACCTCACGTCTCTAGGAGACTTTTCACTCCGCCCTCGGTACTACCCTCAATCTCAGTACCGCTTTCCACCCTCAAATCGACGGTCAGACTAAGCGCCCGATCTGCACCCTCGAAGATATGCTTTGTGCGTAGAGGTGTACAAATTGGTTTTTTCGAAAACCGGTTTTGGTTATTAACCGAACCGGTTTTTCTCATCAAATCAAAAACTGGTTTTTTGTATAACCGGTTCCGGTTACTAACCGGTTTTTTACTCAAACTAATAACCGATCAAACCGGTTAGGGCCGGTTTTTAACCGGTTTAACCTAAAAAACCGGTTTTTTGTAACCGGTTTCGAAGGCAAAAAACCATAACCGGTCTACAACCGGTGGTTCGGTTTTGGTTACTAACCGGTTGTAAAAAACGGTTAAAAAAACCGGTTTCGGTTTTTTTTTCCGGTTTCGGTTCTAAAACCGGTTTTTTTTGTACACCTCTATTCATGCGTGCATCATAGATTTCGGTGGTAATTGGGATACGCATTTACCTTTAATTGAATTCTCGTACAATAATAGTTGTCAAACCAGCATTCAAATGGCTTCTTTTGAGGTGCTGTATGGAAGAAAATGTCGATCGCCTATTGCATGACATAAGATCGGAGAAGCACAAATCACCGTTCCCGAGCTGATTCAAGAAACGACACACAAAATCCTCCAGATCAGAGACAATCTTTTAAAGCTTCGAGTCGTCAAAAGAGTTATGCCGACAAACGCCGCGAGCCCCTACAGTTCGAAGTTGGAGATCACGTTCTCCTAAAGGTTGCACCTTTGAAAGGAGTGATCCGCTTCGGGAAGAAAGGAAAGCTAGCGCCACGATACGTAGGACCCTTTAAGATTCTGGAAAGGATCGGCAAAGTGGCCTATCGACTAGAACTACCGGCGGAACTTAATAACGTCCATCCGACTTTCCACGTGTCTAACCTCAAGAAATGCCTAGCTGAAGAAAATCTCCACGTCCCCCTCGAGGACTTGTAAATAAACGAGACTCTCCATTTTGTGTAAAAGCCTGTCGAAATCATGGACGGAGAAACCAAGAAGTTACGGCGCTCTCTCATCCCTATCGTGAAGGTCCGATGGGAAGGCAAACGGGGCGCCGAGTTCGCTTGGGAATTGGAAAGTGACATGAAGGCTAAGTATCCGCATCTATTTGTTACGACCACTACTTAAATTTCGGGACGAAATTTCCTAAAGTATGGGAGACTGTAACACCTTGATTTTCGTTGTTATCTTTTTCTTTTATTCTCGTGTATCTATCTTTTGTAATTCCGAGATTTGAATTATAAGAAAGTTATGTTAATTAAGTCATGTTTATATCGCACCTAATCGTTTATTAAAACGCATCTCTAATCTAATCGCAAATCACAACTAATTATGCTACTATACGGGCCAAGTGTGTTATTGTTTAATAAGCACTTGTGCTATCGCATCCCTTATCTCATCGCATTGCAAAACGCAGTTAATTATGTGGAATTATGTTTTATGTGTTATATATGTTTATGTCATGGTTACACTCGCTATCGCAACGTTCTCACACGCTCGAATCCCTAAATCGCACTATTATATTAATTATAACGCTTAATATAACTATCTAATACGAACCAAATCGCCAAACGAACTCATAACGTGAAATAATCAAACTAAACTTGGCCACTAGGTCAAGTTCGGCCGAACTTGTGCATCACAAGTTCACCCGAACTTGCCTACGCCACTTAAAGTATTCACAAGACACAAGTCCGCCCAGACTTGTATCCAAAACTCAAGAAAATCAACAAGTTCGCTCGAACTTGTAAAAGTTCACCTGAACTTGATGTCTGCTCTCCCAAATCTCACCTCACCTATAAATACTCAGCTCCATTCTCTCATTTGAATTTGCTGCAAGTTCGCCCGGAGCTCTCAAAACCCTAAACCCTTTGTTTTCTAAGTAAGATTCAGCCCGTTTTCAACTACAACAACGATTTACAACGATTTTGCACAAGGCTCTGCCTTCGTTTTAATCAAATCTCTTCTGTTTTACGAAATCTTCATCTTTTTATACAAAACTTCTCTTTTTCACTAAGATCTACTCTTAGATATGGGTAAAACCTTTTAAAACATTGATTTTACACAATATTCGGACTAATGACGTATGTTTCGTTCACTTTTGAGTGGAACGAGGCGTTGTCAAGCAAGATCTCAGATCCGGAAGCACAAGGACGAAATCATCACTTTACACAAGCTAGACTAACCTGTACGAACCATCAAGTTCGCCCGGATTAGCCCGAGTTTCTGTAAAATGGCTAAACTCGCTCCAAAAGATCTCTCTAGCCTAAGTTTTACTCAGTGGCTTAAGGTTGAAGGGATGAACACTCAATTTCCTCAGCAAACAACGCAAAAACGCACGATTTAGATGCCAAAACCATCAAGTTCGCTCGGAATACACCAAGTACGCTCGAACTTGTCACCATGTACGTGACTAAGTTCGCCCGAACTTGGTCTCCCACATCAAATCAGCAAGAATGGCACAAGTTCGCCCGAACTCTGTACAATTCTCAAGAGAATTAGATAAGTTCGCCCGAACTTGTCTTCCCAGTTAGCAAACCTTACAAGTTCGTCCGAACTTGTATGGAAACATACAAGTTCGCCCGAACTTGTCTCACATCTCAACAGGTTTCACAAGTTCGCCCGAACTTGTATGGAAACATACAAATTCGCCTGAACTTGTCCTCTGCCCAATCCAAACTTAACCGTTTCAGCAATTCGGAAGACTGATGCACTTCTGTTCGCTTACAGGCTGATCCGGCGCTATCCCCGACTCATCTCAGATCCCGATCTGTCCCAAAAACGCACCAACAGTGGGTATACTTGAACCCTTTTACGCTTAAACGCACTTTTGGGTGTCACATATGTTCCTATATCAAATCACATCACACAAATCTCAAATGTTTACTCGTAACCCGCTGTTACATGATTATACGTGAAACCTGCTGAATTGTATGTATTGCTTGATTGCTTGTACGCCACCCTTAATATGATAGTATACTAGAGGTTGACCTGCCACCCAGAGGCCCGGGGTTGTTAAGGCTCACATTTTTATTTCACATTTATTTTCTCTTTTAAGATGTGAACGCTTGTTCGCATGCCTCGATCAATCGCGGTTTGTTGGTTTGCATGAATCTAAGTAGTTACATCATTCACAACTATTACGTATGTCATGCGGTGTATGCTAAATGCTTTTATATCTATATTGTATGCAAAACTCGTATGCTCACCTTTACTTAATTGTATTGACGTTTTATTTTAACATATGTGGCAGGTTGAGGATTTATAGCTTTGGATGCTTAGTTTTAGGATTTTGTTTAGAAAATCATGTAATAAATCTAGGGAAGATCGGATCGAATTTATATGTTTAAGATATTATCTTGGATTGTAATGATTATTTGAAGATTGTATGAGTTTGATAGTATGGGATATTAAATGTTGATTATTATCTTTAAAATGGTTGTTATGGAATCTCTTGATCAATCTGATTCGCCTAGTGCCACTACCCCGATGTTTCCGCCATCGGTTAGGGTGTGACAACACATGTCCCCCATCTAGGGCCTCCGTTTTAGTTTTTCCCGCCTAAGCCACACTCTCCTTTGCTGCACGGGTTAGGAGGACCCGTTTTCTAATATGGGGCAAAATTGTGTTCATATAAATACCTTATAACCCGAAATGAGCATTATTTTTTTCATCTATCGTGTAGGGTTTCCCCAATTTCTCTCTCGCTCTGATCTCTTCAGATCTCAATAAATCTTCATATCCACACTCCGAATCAAGGTTAGATCATCAATACTTTTGATTAAACATATTGATTTTATCATTCTTTAATTGTCAATCTTTGTTTCCGTTGTTCATTGATTTGATCTTCATTCTCTTTTACCTAGGGTTTTTTTGATTTATGGTTCGATCCTTTTGTATGATTTCAACAGGTTTGATTGTTTAATTGTTTCCGTTTTGTGATTCCTACTTCTAATTCTATTTAACCACAACAAAATCTCTCACCATTCCATAATGTGTTTAAACATCAAGCTGCGATGATTTTAGGTTTTGCTTGAGGCATGGGCGATGCTAAATCAAGTCTGGTTGTACGATTCGTGAAAGGCGAAGTTTCAAAATTTCCAGGTTTGTTTGTTCATTCTCACTTTTTACTATGACGTTGACCTATTAGGGTTTTAATGTTATATGTATCACTGGTGACAGGATCAGAACGGCTTTTTGTGCAAACCCTAGCAGTGAACGACAAAGATAAAGAATTGTAAGTTTTGGTTTTTAATTATAATCTTGCGGGGAACATTTTGCAAAAAAAAAAAAAAAACAAAGAAAGAAAGAAAGAAAAACTTATAGATGTAGTTATGCTGTTTGGAGATCTGTATGTGATTATTTTGTTATGAAATGAGGTTCTGATTAAAATCCCACCTCAAAACTCCTACAATGCAGTTTGGAAAACACGAACTGTACAATGTTGTTTAGAGATCTGTATGCAATCTATGATTGTTTGTAATCTGATGTAGAAGCGTCTCAAGGGCTTCCCACCCTTGAAAAGGAAATGAATGCACGGGAAAATAACGTTCCGCTAATTAAAGTTGTGGTATGTAATTCTTCACTCTCTCTTGTGGTCACTAATACTTAACAGTGAATACACATATGATTTAGTTAAATATATTGTTAATCATGTAAGCTTCATTTAGTACTTAAATACATGTGTATCAACAATATTTTGTATACCAAATATGTTCATTCACCTTTTTGATTTTAGGGCTTTTGGGAAATTATTGTTATTTTTGGTATTTCGATTGATTCAGTTGTTTACAAACATGAATTTTGAAACAATATATTTACTACTGGTAAGTTTATGTGTTCAGATTTATACATCTTTTAAAAGTCGGGTTTATATGATTGTGTTCATCAGTTTCTTTTATCTTTTCATTGTTAATGTGTTAATTTCACTATTATTTCCTTTACTTTCATTTCATGATTGGTATGATTTTAGAAGATTGCTAAAGGATATGCGAGTTCTATGTCGAAGACCATGTTTGCATGATAATTAAAGGTAACCATTGTCAATGCATAATTAAGTTAACCACTTATGTGTTCTTTGTTCTAAGGTTAAGCTGCTCTTTTATTTTCTATATGTATTTTTTATTAACATATTTGTAGAGGAATTCAATTTTGATTTTGAATTTTGTGAGGATTGGATGACTATTGTTGGTACAAGGGTAGAAAATACGAGCCACTAAAGTGCGTGGTGTTGGGAATTAAGGAGTAGCAAGGCTGTTGAGATGAGAAGACTGATTTATAAGCTTTTGAGATTCTACATATATCTTTATTCGGTTATATGTATCTTAGGCCAATTTACTTAGATAAGTTTAAATCTGTATTAATTTTTATAATTTTAAAGTACTATTTGTTTTTTAAATTCTAATAAGTTATATTCGGCTATAATTCCTTTTTAAAATCTAATCAATTATTCAATTATATCTTTGGTCAATCATAAATACCATTCCTTTTTTAAATCTAATCAATTATTCAGTTATATATCTTTAGTCAATCATAAATACCATTCCTTTTTGAAATCTAATCAATCATTCATTTATATCTTTATTCAATCATAAATACCAATCCTTTTAAAAATCTAATCAATTATTTAGTTATATCTTTAGTCAATCAAGTTAAATGTAAATTACTTCTTTGATTTTAAAATACCATTCCTTTTTAATTATAATAATCACTTCTTACAAGGATTTTTTTTAATTTGATAATTATTCAATACTATCTGAACTCGTGATTTATATAGATTTAATTTACTATAATATTATTAATCCTAAATTATTTATTTTTCTGATTCCTTTTTTTAATTCAACGTTATGATGAAATTAAGAGATTTAGAGTTTATTTTCCTCTAAATAACTTAAAATTTTTAATTATGTTCATATATCATTCAATATTATCTGGATTAACATCATTTTCATGGGTATTGATTTTAAATTAACTATGTAGGAAGAATATTGTGATGAGATGCAAAATTTCATTTAAAAAGTTAAGAAAAAATATCTTGGGTATTTATCTTAATATGCAATGGCGAAAGTTTATACAAATTTCTATATTCTTCGGTAGCCTATAAAGTGTGAGTTTCGTAGTTGACGATGTTATTGGGTCGAGTGGCCATGCGTATGATTGGAAAGAAAGCTAATGTTTTACCACAAAGAGATAAATAAAATAACTTTGGATCACTATTTTCAACAAGGTTTGAGCTAGAATCTACTACTTATTGAAAGTGAACCAAAAGTTTCGGATTATCTGTTTTTTATTTTATTTTATAATTTACAAACATAATTTTATAGATTCAAATTAAAAAAGAATATAGTATATATATTCTTAATATTATTTATATACATGATTATAATATTGACGAAAACACAACACTAATATTTTGTTAGGTTGTAACTGTTTTTTCAATTGTTCAAAAACGAATTCGAGGTTATTGGTTACGAAGCAAACGGAAGTGTTAGAGTAATAGGCTTTTAATTTATTCAAACAACAAAATCGTATTTCCAACATTTACTTATATTTTAAGGTTATTTTAGATCTACAGTACGTTGATTCGTTGTATTTTCATCGTGAACTCCAGATTTCCATAATAATTTCATGTGCATAATAAAAAAACATATCATTTCTTAACACCGTGAAATTCACGAGTATTAGCACTAGTTAATAATGTATCATAAAAAGAGGGAACCCGGACATGATTTGTTTAACAAAACGGTTTGATCCATTATCACCTTTATGTTTAAGGGGGTTTTTTAGAGAGTTTATATTTAGACTTTAGAGGGGGTTATTTATATAAAAGATAACGTTTAAAGTTTGATACTTAGATTTAATTTTTCTGCCAACTATTGTTTTTGAGTATGTTCCTCTAACCTTAAGCTAAATATATAAAAACAAGTTTATTAATCGAGACTAAGAAATAAAGAACGAAAACTATTAGAGCGGCAATTACAAAATGAAATTCACGTAAGCTAGAGTTATTAGTAATTTAAATTGTAACTAAGTTATCATTTATTATTCATATTCACAAATACACATTAAATAATAGGCTCAAAAACAACACTTATTTAAGTGTTCTGGTTAAAGTTGATGTGTTTGACACAAATATATAGGGTCATATTTGAGTTAGCGGTTCACCTATTTAACCATCAACACGAATTAACCACCATCCCATAGATCCGACTAAATAATTAGAGTATGCTTTTAGAAACAGGATTTACTAAGTATGATGATGATGATGATTTTAGAAACGGATACACTTCGGTAAATATAGTGTTTTAAGACTTTCATGTAAAATTTTAAAAAAGCTTATCGTTCTTAGAATCGGGGTGTTACAAGTACGCTTTGATCATGACAATAGAACAAAGAGCATAGGATATTAGGATTGATGTTTTTGACACATAACTATATAGGATCATGTTTGAGTTAATGGTTCACCACCGTCAACACAAATTAACAACCATCCCATATATCCGACTAAATAATTAAAGTACGCTTTTAGAAACATGATACACTTTGGTAGATATAGTGTTTTAAAACTTTCATGTTGGTAAATATAGTGTTTTAAAACTTTCATGTAAAATTAAAAAAAAGGCTTATGGTTTTTAGAATCGGGATGTTATAAATACGCTTTGATCATGACAATAGAACAAGAGCATATAAGGAAAAGACAATTACAACCACAAATTCACACAACAGTGACAACACCTTTACTATTGTCTATCCTTCTTGAAAGGCTTTCACACAAACAGTGACTACAAATGGTATGTTTGTACTTCTTTAAAGTACCATCTTCATGTATTGTCATCTTAAAAAAAAAAAACTATTTTTACAGAAAGTAAAACACATGTATTCCTTAATCAAGTATTCATCTCCTACTAAATATCATTTGAGCACCGTATTGGGGCTGCAAAGTTAGTGACTGCATTGGAGCATGAACGTAAGAAGGCGAAACTACAAACGAGTAACGTTTAACGATCATCGCCAAAACGATTTTAGCCTCGACCATTGCTAGATTTTGGCCAACACAAACTCGTGGGCCCAAGCCGAATGGGAAGAACGCGCCTAAATGGTTCCGAGGCTCCAAAAATCTCAAGGGGTTGAACACATTTGCATCATCTCCCCATATTCTTACATCGTGATGGACCGCTGTCATGGCCAAGAAAAGTTGTGTACCGACTGGAACATCAAGTCGACCCCCGAGTTTCACATTTTCTGAGGCTTGTCTCATCATCATTACAGCTGGAGGGTAGAGTCTAAGTGTTTCATTCAAGATCATGGTAACCTACAATAGATCAAAATTCAAACCGTATTTAGTGGTGTTAAATGGGTTGTGTTTACGAGTTGAACCCAACACGAACCTGAAAAACATGTTAGACACGAAAACCCAGACACGACACGAGTTCTCACGGTTTGACAGGAACAAGACATGTTTAACCTAAATATTTTATTTATTTTTATACATTAATACTCTAAAATTATACATTTACAACAAAAAGTACAAACGTATGTAAAATAATTACGTTTAAATTATAATCTCTCTTTTTTTTTTTTTTTTTTCATAATTTGACATAAAATACTCAATTAGTTTAATATATGACGTAAAACATATTTTCCAAAATTGTATAAATAAATAGATAATTGGGCAAACCCATGAACCCATCCGGTTGACCCAAATTTGACTTGAACTCGTTTAGACTAAATTCAAACCTGCAAATTTCGTGTCAGTCACATGTTTTGTTTTCGTGTAATGTCACAAATTCACATTCATATATGAAATTATAGTCTACTTACGATCTTTAGGTCTACCAAACAGTCGGCACGGGGAAAGACGTTTTGACCACAAACGCGATTAACTTCTTCTCGAGCATTGTTCTGCCATTCTTGATGTAACCCAAGAAGGAGAAACGTCCATGTCAAAAGATTAGCCGTAGTTTCTTTTCCCGCAAAGTAAAACGTCTTGCATTCATCCACAATTTCCTTAAGATCAAGTATGTCATCTTTCTTAGAAGGTGATATCAAAGTGGCCAGTAGAGTATTTGAATTTTGTTTTGTGTTTTTGTTTTTCTCGATTAATTTCGTTATTAATTCTCTTGTTTCTTTTTCGAGCTTCCACATTGTCTTGTTCCTTTTTGTTGGTATAAACCTACACCAAGTTATAAGGTTAACACAGACAACCAAAACTAAGGTGTCAAGCCGAGTCCAAGCTAATGTAGTTTAATCTAAGAGAGCTCGAGTCCTGTCTCATTTAGCTAAAAGCGCTTGAGCTCAACCTCTATATCTAAAGCTCACATCTAAATAAGACGTAATTTCTCATGCGTAAGCTTGACTCGTTCATTATTATTTTTTTTGAACGGCAAACAACAAAACTTTATTCATCACCAAACTTTTGACAATACAATGGTTAGTTGACTCGTTCATTATTATTACTTTTTTAAACGCATGTACATATATTTTTATATTTATAGTTATATATAGAAGTAAAATAATATTTAGTATTATAATAGTAGACAAAAGATCAAATACAAATACGGTTATCATATAAAACAAAATGTAAGAATGGCGTGAAAAAATAAAAAAGAGCGACATTTTTGTAATTATTCTATCAGTAGAGTAATTATCTTGATGAACTAGTAGAATAATTATCATATACTTGTAAAGTAATTATCTTGATGAACTAGTAGAATAATTATCATATACTTGTAAAGTAATTATCTTGATGAACTAGTAGAATAATTATCATATACTTGTAAAGTAATTATCTTGATTAACTAGTAGAATAATTATCATATACTTGTAGGTAATTTTGAATTTTATGTTGTTTGATGAACTTGTAGAGTAATATTGATAATTACTCTACGAATAGAATAATTACGAAAATACCAACACGTTTTTTACTTTTCCACACCATTCGTACGTTGTGTTCGATAACTCTATATGTACGGGATCTTTACTCTATAATAGTAACATGCGGTCTCTTGTACCACTAATATTGTTTGTTTTGCCCACAATAAGCTCACAATTTTTTTCTTGTTGCCCTCACGAGGTCATCCATCCTGATAGTACTCCTACCTGAGAAGGTTTAACAAGGAAGGGTGGCTTCCTCGCAAGTCTCCACTCGGGCAATCAAACATAAATGCATGAGCTCATTGTGGCCAAAACAAACATATTAGTGGTTAGAGAGACGGGATGTTACAATCATACTTATTTATATAATATTACATATTATGTAATTATATATTTGTTATATTAGAGAAGTATAGTTACTTGTATCCTGGTATGTAGACATTTCGTAAGGCTTGCAAAACAAGTACAGCTTGTTGCTCCTGCAATTCGAATATTCGTTTGCCCTCTGAAAAATTGCTTCCAAAAGCGGTTCGTGATATAATGTCTGCTGAGAGTTGATGAAGTTCCTTGTGAACGTCAAATTCGAATTCGGACTTTTTTCCTGCTTCAATATTCGCATCCCATTTGCTCATCATGTTTTCAATGCTATCTACGATTTCAGGAACCCATTCCTAAGGCCCATTTGAAACAAAAACAGGCCCAATGGGCTTTTAGACGTGTGCAAAAACATAGACAAAATACGAAAATAGATCCACCAATGTCAATTGACTGAACTGAGTCAATTCAGGTGACAAAATTAACAAAAACTTCATGCATAATTAAAGAAGTAAAAGCTGGTTAGACGAGCTTAAATTCAGCTCATTTACTCTATTTTTATATTTCAGATTTTGTATTTAAAGCTCGAGCTCGAAAACTATTTAAACTCGAGTTTGCTTGTTTAATATACATTTTATAATTTATTTATCTAAATATTTTTTTTGTATTTGTAGTAATAATTTCATATGTTTTTGAACATCCTATAATTCATATTTATATAACACATATGTGTTAGCCAATAATATTATCACGATATTATTGGCATGTATTTTCCAAATATTGTATATCGATTTGTTAGTTAGGATTGATTAGGATTGATTGTTATTTCCGTGTATAGCTCCTAATTAGTCTCTCAACCTTGTATTATTTATAGGATATCATTTGTTAATGAGAATCAAGGAAATTCACAGACTTACATGGTATCACAAACCTTGGCCTGATCTCGATCTCGCCACCCCTGCCATCCATTTCCTTCACGTTTTTTTTTCTTTTCTTTTACCTGTTATTCAACCATGGGTGACAAAACACCACAAAGTTCAGCCGACCCCAAATCTCAATCACTCCACCCTGTCTACACCGTAACGAACATACAAAATAAAGTTCGGGTACTGGACGGTATTGAAGTTTCATACCCAACATGGGTTAAACTTTTTATGCTCCACGCCACCGGGTACGATTGGTTGACCACATCGACGGTTCGCCGGCACCCGAGAAAAACACACCGGAATATGGATCGTGGAAGAAGATTGATGCAGTGGTTCTACAGTGGATCTACGGCACCCTCAGTAACGACCTTCTTGTTCGTGTTCTTGAAGACCAATCAACCGCATACGAGGCATGGATCCGGGTCAAAACTCTGTTTCTGAACAATAAAGGACCCCGAGCCATGGCTCTACAACACGAATTAACCAACATCACCCTCGCCTCCATGCCTAATCTCGAAGCCTATTGTCAGAAAATCCGGGAGCTTTCCGATCAATTAGCCGCCGTCGACTGTCCACTCAGTAATACTCAACGAATTCTCCATCTCGTCAACGGCCTCCCGCGGGAATATGATACCACGGCCTCCATCCTGAATCAGAATCTCCCACCATGGGAGCAAGCTGTTGAACAATTGCAAGCCGAGGCACGTCGGATCACGGCACGAGAGGCCCGTAACCCGACCCCTGTCATTGCCGCCATCACCTCACAACCCGAAAGAAACCGTCCCAACAACCCTCCTCCTACATCAAACAGAGACAACAACCTCCGCACCTTCAATAATCGCCGAAATTCACAGAGGGGTAATCGGACCTCTAATCGTGGTCCAGGTTATTCACAACAACAGCCTTATCAGGCTCACCCTCAATTTGTTCCGAATTGGGCCCCTCACCAGGCCTATTACCCCTATTGGACACCGCCCCCTTGCCCCTTTCCAACTCAGTCGTGGGCTCAGCAGCCATGGGGACCTCGGCCCAATTCAAAGTCCAACAGCAACTCCTCACAAGGCTCTTCTAATACTAATCAGGCACAGGCCCACTTTGCTGGAGTTGATCCACTTGAACCCACCAGTTTAGCGAATGCGGTTCAGGCCCTCTCAATGGACTCCGGCTCACGCAACAACGAACAATGGCATTTCGACACAGGTGCATCGTCTCACATTACTTTTGATACTAATAAACTTGATACTTTTTCCACTTATTCTCCTATAGAGTCCATATTTGTAGGCAATGGTCATAAACTTCCAGTTATGGGTTCGGGATCTACCACAATAACCACACCCTCTAAACCATTACACCTAAAATCCGTTTTGTTTAACCCAAATATCATAAAAAATCTTGTTTCCGTGCGCAAATTTAATGTTGATAACAATACTTCCATTGAATTTGACCCCTTTGGTTTCTCTGTGAAGGATTTCAAGGATGGCACGATCCTGAGTCGTCACAACAGCACCAGTGATCTTTACCCGCTCACTTCAAATGCTTCCGCCACAGCTTGCTTTGCTTCCACTACAGTCTCTCCGTTTTGGCATCACCGACTTGGACACCCGGGTCAACATGTCATGGAGTTTCTAAATTCAAAGCATTTTATTTCATACAATAAACCAAAATTTCCATTTATTTGTCAATCTTGTCAGTTATCCAAACATAAACGGTTGCCATTTTTGGATTCTACTACTCGTACTTTTTTACCGTTTGCAATTTTACATTGTGACTTGTGGACTTCACCTATTTTGAGCCATGCAGGTTATAAATATTATATGGTGTTGACGGATGATTTTACCCAATATACTTGGGTCTATCCGTTAAAATTTAAGTCTGAGACGTTTACTAAATTTACACAATTTCATCAATTCGTTGCCACCCAATTTCGCATGCCAATACAATCTTTTCAATGCGACATGGGTGGTGAATTTGCCAACACCGAGTTCCAAAATTTTGCAACCAAACACGGCATTCAGTTTCGTTTCTCCTGCCCACATACCTCCCAACAAAACGGGAAGTCTGAACGCATGATTCGACGCATAAATGAAATCATGTTTACCCTCCTCACCCATGCGTCGCTACCTTCTTCCTTTTGGGTTGAAGCCCTCCACACCGCATCGTACCTTCACAACATTCTTCCAACCAAACTCCACAAACTTGACACCCCCACCTCACTACTCTACCTTCGACAACCGTCATACGACCACCTTCGTGTTTTCGGATGCCTTTGCTACCCAAACACCTCCTCCACTCGCCCACACAAACTTGCTCACCGCTCCGTCCCATGTGTGTTTCTTGGATACCCAGCAAATTACCGCGGGTATCGGTGCTTGGATCTATCCACGGGCAAAACCATTTTTTCTCGGCACGTTACCTTTGCTGAGACAAAATTCCCGTTCTCAAACCCGGCCACACCACAACCTACCCACTCCTTCCTTGACCCCTCCCCGCTTATATTTACTCCATCCTTCCAACACTCATCACCTACTGTCACGAACCCACCTACAAATCCTCCACCAAGCCCAACATTCCAATCCGACCCAACACAAGTCCCACCTTCTGACCCCATCCCGTCAAACAATAACCCCATACCACCTCAACAACCACATCCACACCCTCCAAACGACTCCACCCACCCAATGCAAACCCGATCAAAATCGGGTATCCATAAACCCCGTCAACCTCTATCACTCAACACCGAAACCTCCCCCTCCATTTCCCCACTTCCCAAATCACATCTCACTGGCCTCACTGACCCTAACTGGAAGGATGCCATGCAAAACGAATATAAAGCTCTATTAGAAAATAACACATGGAAATTAGTACCAAGACCGAGTAATGCCCCTGTTATTCGATGCATGTGGTTATTTAAACACAAATTTCATGCTGATGGAACCTTGGAAAGACACAAGGCTCGCCTTGTGGTAAATGGCAAAAGCCAAACCGTTGGAATCGACTGTGACGAGACCTTTAGCCCCGTAGTAAAACCTACTACAATTCGCACAGTTCTTAGCTTAGCTGTGTCAAAGGCATGGCCAATTCATCAATTGGATGTTAAAAATGCATTTTTGCATGGACATCTTAACGAGACTGTTTACATGTTTCAACCCCCAGGGTTCACCTCTTCTGAACATCCCAAATATGTGTGTAAGCTTCAGAAGTCCCTTTATGGCCTGAAACAAGCCCCACGAGCCTGGTACCAACGTTTTGCAGGGTATGTATCCAGATGTGGTTTCAAGAGTAGTGTATGTGACACATCTTTATTTGTTTATCGCAAGGGAGAACAGATGGCCTACCTTCTCTTATATGTGGACGATATTATCCTCACCGCTTCCCATGCCTCTCTTCTCCACAACATAATCAAGTCGCTATCCACCGAGTTCAATATGACTGACCTAGGTCAACTGTCACTTTCTCGGCATTGCGGTCCTCAAACAGCAAAATGGAATATTCTTATCACCGTCCACATATGCTGCTGACATTTTATCACGTGCTAACATGTCAACCTGTAATCCAGTTAGCACCCCAGTTGAAGTCGGATCTAAACTCAGCGCCACTCAGGGTACTCCTTTCTCAGATGGATCGCTATACAGGAGTCTAGCTGGTGCATTGCAGTATCTCACTATTACACGTCCAGACATCTCCTACGCAGTTCAACAAGTGTGTCTCTTTATGCATGCACCTCGAGAGCCTCATTTTCAGCTACTAAAACGCATCCTCAGGTACATCAAGGGGACTCTCTCTCATGGACTACACATCACACCCTCCCCCTCCACTAAGCTGACTGCTTACTCGGATGCGGATTGGGGGGGGTGCCCGGACTCACGACGGTCGACTTCCGGCTACTGTGTCTATCTAGGCGACAACCTGATCTCTTGGTCATCTAAGCGCCAACCCACCATATCCAGGTCTAGTGCTGAAGCCGAATATCGAGGAGTAGCTAACACGGTAGCCGAGACTTGCTGGATACGCAACCTTTTACTTGAACTTCATGTCCCGGTCCGACATGCCACTATCATCTACTGTGATAATGTATCTGCAGTCTATCTTGCTGAAAATCCGGTGCAACATCAGCGCACCAAACATGTTGAACTAGACATTCATTTTGTACGTGAGAAAGTTCGCCTCGGTGACATTAAAGTTCTCCATGTTCCGGCTGATTATCAGTATGCGGATATCTTCACCAAGGGTCTCCCTAAACACCTGTTTCAACGCTTTCGGACCAGTTTATGCCTCCGCACTATTACGGCTCAAACTGCGGGGGACTGTTAGCCAATAATATTATCACGATATTATTGGCATGTATTTTCCAAATATTGTATATCGATTTGTTAGTTAGGATTGATTAGGATTGATTGTTATTTCCGTGTATAGCTCCTAATTAGTCTCTCAACCTTGTATTATTTATAGGATATCATTTGTTAATGAGAATCAAGGAAATTCACAGACTTACAATATGTATATTATTTATGTCTATCATTCTTGTATATAATAATACTTGTTATTTACTATATTTTTAAGGTAAAAGTTACATAAACAATAGGCTCGCTCGATTAAACTCGTGGGATTAATCAAACTCTATAGTCTATATGTGAAGCTTGGGTCAACTCATTTATAATCTTCAAATTACGCTTGAGCTCATTCAAGCTTGGCTCAACTGAAGCTTTTAGCGAGCCAATATCAAGCAGTTCACGAGCAGCTCGGCTCATTTACACCCTCTATTCCAAGTTATAATTGGTAGCAAAATAATTTAGTGAATAGATACGCATAATCGTCAGGAGCGTAGCCAGAAACTTTTTCCTACGGGTTCGAAAATTTTACAGGGATCGATTTAAAAGCTTCTAAGGGTTCGATGGAGAAATTTCTTTTGGTGTGATGTCAAAATACACCTATCTATAACACTAAAAAAAATTTGGTACGGGTTCAGCTGAACCGGTACCCTTCTATGTAGCTACACCCTGATAATGGTCTAGTTATAGAACTATAATTAGTTTGACAAAAAAAACAGGTAAAACTAAACCAAATAGTAGTAATTTTCTTTTCTGTTCTCTATGTTTATTATAGATTTGTAGCTACAAAAATTAAAACTAATTGGATTTATATATTTCATGCATAGAAAGTGCATAAAACATACCTTAACCCTTTCCATATTAAAGGCGTGACCAGCGATTCTTCTATGAACAACCCATTTCTCCCCCTCCAACCCAACAAGCCCTTCCCCAAACAACCCCTTTGAAACCGGGTTAAACCGGATCTTCCCAAACGACCCGCTTTTGCTAACCAATATCTCTTTGATCATATCTGGGTCGGATACAGCCAGCCTAGCCTTTGACCCGAACCAATACAAAAAAGTATCTCCATAAACTTTTGACCAATTGTAGTAGTGTGGCATCACTCTTTTTACAACTCCCTCATGGTTGAAAGAAACCGGGCGAGATGATTCCGCCTCGGCGATCATCTTCCGCCGGGTCCCGGCTGAGTTTCCGAATATCGGAAGGTAGCCGGGACCCTGGACGCCTTGTCGGCGGAAGTGGAGTTGGATCCGCAGTGGAATCCATATGTATTTGTAGAGGATAGTGAAGATGGTGAAGAATAGAGGAAGAAGAAGCGTGAAACTCATTGTTGGTTGTGTGAAAGAGAAATCTGGTCATGGATTGGGATAGGGACTTCAATAAGCGTTGACTGTTTGAGTTGATCAACTACTTTGTATTTGTTTTAAACAGTATATATTGTTTTAGCCCAAAATAATGTATGCTAGTGGGAATTTTGCTGCGTGGTGAGATGTTATGGTATCGACATTCGTTGTAAGAACCGATTGAGAAAATCTTAAAAATTAATAACGGTGATATGTCCAAAATGATAGCGACATGTGTTTTACGTAGGCGGGGATAATGCGGGCCAGAGGTGCGTAGGCCCACGATGATTTTTCGCACGTAGTATTAATTTTACCGAAAATTTGTTTTTTTTTGTGTAAAATATTGGATTTTTAAGAGTCCGCCCCCACCGATTTGGATTTTTAGAGTCTGGCCCCCACCGAGTTTCGGTTCAAGCTTCGCCACTGGTGTTTTACGTCGATCAAAAAACAATGAAAACCAATGCCGGTGTCGAAGTTGTTTGTTCGGAGTTGGTTCGGTTCGTTACGGTATCGAGAGCGACACTCGCTATAGCTTACAATACCAAATAAAATATACTCCGTTTTGAAACTCTGTTTTCAATATTGTAATACCAGAATCAGAGCGAAATCTATACCAGACCATAAAAATAAATGATCATACATTCATAATGCTATTGAATTTGTTCGGACAGTAGCCTTTTAGTACCCTTTTGAATGTGACGATTACAATGACTTAGGTTGTATTTTTGGTCTAAAAACGCATTAAATGATTGTTAATACATGGATGCTTATACATTGTAAAATGTACTCTTTATATTGTCAAGCATTATTTTAAGGTTATATTGTATTGTATGATACCCCTATTGATTTTCAAGTTACCAACTAAAACATAAAGAAAAAATAATCAAACAAGAGGGTATAAACTGTTAAACTAAAAGTTTTTGAGAATAAATTCAATAAAATTCTACGAAAAATAAAGAAAAATTATCAAACATAAGGATATTTAAAACACACGTAATTGTTGAACAGGTTTTCAGCTCCTCCTAGTGAATATAATTTGAGCACCAAATTGTGGTTGCAAAGCTAGTGATTGCATTGGAGCATGGACATATGAAGGCGAAACGACAAACGAGTTACGGCTAATGATCATAGCCAAGGCAATTTTAGCCTCGACGAATACTAGATTTTGGCCAACACAAACGGTGGAGCCCAGGCCGAACGGGAAAAACGAGGCTAAATGGTTCCTAGGCTCCAAAAATCTCAGGGGATTGAACACATTTGCATCATCTCCCCATATTCTTACATCATGATGGACCGCTGTCATGGCCAAGAAAAGTCGTGTATCAGCTAGAATATTTAAGATCAAGGAAACCTGTTCGACATAATGAAATTAGGAACCTAAGAGTTCAAACCACATATGAAATTAGAGGTGTTGATTGAGTCATGTTTGCGGGTTAAACCCGACAATAACCAAAACACGATACAAATCCAGAAATCCTATTAGACATATGAACCCAAACATGACATGAATTTTCACGGATGGACACAAACATGACCTTTTAACCTGAAAATGAAAAGGTATTAATACTCTATATAGTTACACATTTTCAACAAAACTACAAATGGATGTAAAATAATTATGTTTCATATATAAAACGCCAATGTGTATTCTCTTTTATTTTTCAAATTTTGACGTAATATACCCAATAAGTTTCACCTATGATGTAAACGTATATTTTTTTAAACTTAAAAATTAAACGATTCAAATCACAAACCCGTTAGATTGACCAAGACATAACCTATTTAGCTAAACATGTTTGTGGCACCTGAAAATGACTTGAAGTTGTTTAGACTAAACTTCAACCCGTGAATTTCATATTAGGTCTGTATTACGTTGTTATGTAGTGTCACAAATTCACACCCGTATATGAGACTGACTGGAGATGTATAAACTTACGATCTTTAAGTCTGCCAAATTATCGGCACGAGGAAACACATTTTGACAACATACGCGATCAACTTCTTCTCGAGCTTTGTTTTGCCATTCCTGATGTAACCCGAGAAGGAGAAACGCCCATGTCAAAAGATTGGCCGTTGTTTGCTTTCCTGCGACATAAAACGTCTTGCATTCATCCACAATTTCCTTTAGATCAAGTATGTCGTCTTTCTTAGAAGGCGATATCATTGGAGCCAGTAGAGTATTTGAATTTTGTTTTGTATTTTTTTTTCTCGATCAGTTTCGTTACTAATTCTCTTGTTTCTTTCTCAAGCTTCCACAATGTTCTGTTCTGTTTTGTCGGTAAAAACCTACACCAAATTCTAACATATTAACGTAGAATTGTAGAAATCGAAACCAGGTATGTGAACGTTTTATTTAAACGTGCAACGTAAGTATAATAGTATGTAGTTATATATTTACTAAAATAAAATTATTATCATATTTATATAAATAACAATTTGATTTAGGGGTAAAGTTATCCTACAGATTCCTAAACCTAAGAAGTCTACAAAGACACAATGGTTTGCAAATGTAACACAATGTCGAGGAAAAAAGACACAATAAGTCGCAAAAAAAAAACCACACACACAATGACACAAATATAGAATAGACTCAATGTTAGATAAAAAGACACAATGATATAAACAAAAATTCTAAAATCTACAAATACAAAAGTGAAAACCTAAAATCTCATATCGTAAAGTTTGATGAAACGGTTACAATGCTGCTTGAATGAGGTCAATCGGAGTCCGTTTAACACATTTTTACGACTTCTTATTTTTAGGAGACTTTAACTTGATCTAACCCTTTATTTAGACTCACAAGCCCAGTTATGTTTTATAATAATCTTGGGCTTAAGGTAATAAACAAGTTTAAATTTAGGTTCAAATCATATTAGAGCTTTCAATAAGTCGATCTCAAATAGCTAACATACGCGAGAATAAAAAGAATATTTATTGTAATTACCCTCTTTTTCATATAATATATGAATAGAGGCACATTCTTTTCAAATACCACTTTTTTTAAAGGTATGAAACCACATAAAACACGACGATTAAAAGTTTAGTTACCTGAATCCTGGTATGTAAACATTCCGCAAGGATTGCAAAACATGTACAGTTTGTTGTTCCTGCAATTCGAATATTCGTTTGCCCTCCGAATAATTGCTTCCGAAAGCTGTTCGTGATATAATGTCTCCAGAGAGTTGATGAAATTCTTTGTGAACGTCAAATTCGAATTCTGATTTGTTACTTGCTTCAATATTTGCATCCCATTTGCTCATCATGTTTTGAGTACTATCCACAATTTCAGGAACCCATTCCTAAGGCCCAATTGAAACAAAAATAGGCCCAATGGGCTTTTAGACATCAATTTTTATTAGATATTGGATTTAAATAATCTGAATTTTCACATATTGATCGATAACATTCTGAACTTTCAGTTTGGACAGCAGCACTCCCAACTTTCAACTTATTGGCCGATGACACTCCAAAACCAGTGTCACGTCAGCTGCCCCCACGTCAGCAATTGGGAGTGCTATTGGCCAATAAGTTGAAAGTTGGGAGTGCTGCTGTCCAAACTGAAAGTTCAGAGCGTTATCGGCCAATATGTGAAAGTTGGGATTATTTAAATCCAATATTTCTTTTTTTATTAGTAAATTCCATCAAAAGGAGAAACAAATCGAGATGAGGGGAGTAAACGACTAACGAGTAAGTGGGTTTGAACTTTGAGTCGGTTTTTTTTTAATTTATATATTGGGAAGTGATTTATTTTAAAAAAGAATAATTATTCCTTGATATATTTATATAATTGTGTTCGTTTCAAACAAAATTTATTTATATCTATAGTCAATTAGTCATTAGATGTATAAATAAATTTAAAATTTCATATATCTAATCTAATTTAATCTAACTTATAATAAAAGACTCTAAATAATGCCATATGGCATCTTCTTCTTTAACTTATTAAATATTAATAATATTATTAGTATATCTAATTAGGAGATAAAGGTCTTGAATGAATTTCAATATCTTATCGTTTTAGCATATCTAATAAGGGAAAAAAGGTCTTGAATTAATATGAATATCTTATCGTTCAACAAAGGAAATTTTAAATAAGGAAAAACAATACGAGATAACTAAACTACACATTCTATATTAACAAGTTAACAATAAAAATAATATTATTAGTTAACAATAAAACTATTAAATTATTAAAAAAGGAAATTCCAAATAAAGAAAAACAATATTTTTTCTATGTTATATGTTTCAGACTAATTTATGCGTATTAACACACATAACGGTGTGTGTGGTTCAATGATTTTACGTCTGCCTTTCATTCGGTTTTATTTTTTTTCTTTTTTTATTTATTTTGTTTTTACAAACTTTTCCAATGTTGATGGTTGCTGATAATGTTGTGGCATTATTGCTATTTGGTACACTTTTACGCTCTCGTCGCAACGCGAGGGGCTTAATAATAGTATAAATAATATTGGAATATATATAAATAATATTGGAATATAAGAAAATAACTTACTTTTCAAAAACGTATCTTGTAATAAAAAAAAACAAGTACAAGTTGCTTAGTTTGGAAACTCTAAATTATTTTTAGTGGTATATAAAGTGGATACATCAAATAATTTGATAGGATATGAGCAGTAGCGTGTTTGACCAAAAGTTCTGGGAGGGAGAAGGGGAGGAGTCATGAGACCAATTTTTTTTCCTATCGTTATGTTTCGGTTATATGTTCGTGTCGGATTTTCGATTTCGGCGGGTCAAACAATAATAATTCCAAATAAAACTACATAATCTTAATTCTTTCAAATGAGGCGTTCTTACACATAAAAAACGCTAAATGTTGTTTAACAAAAATAAAGACCAAATATTTATAATGATGCGAGATAAATGTTAAGTAGCTGAATGAACAATAACAACTCAGCCCAACGATCTTTAAGATAGATTGTAAGTACCTTTAAAATAAAAAAGAACACTCAATTTTGATTTATATATAAAGTAGTAACAAACTTTACTTAAAGTTTATAAACAATTATAAAACTTACTAATAGCCCGCTATTCATATTTTTTAACCTAATATGAAAATATGTATAAATAATTTTGACAATAAACTTGGTAGGGGCAGGAGAATTTTAGGCAAAATAAATGGCGGGGCGGATCTATATGTTTTAAAATTTCCGAACGAAAAATCGAAATATTACATTTCTAACCGAAACATTCGAGGGCACCTCCCATCCCTTAAAAGCTACGCCACTCGATATGAGTACATAATTTAATAAACACCAAATTTAAAATGTTTATTTTTTTGTAATTTTGTTAGAAAAATAACGGTATAACATTCCATGTTCTAAAAATGTTTATTTTTGTAATTTTATTAGAAAATACCGGTATACAATTTCATGTAAATACCGGTATACAATTTCATGTAAATACCTTGCTTAATATCTTCCTCAGAAGAACCACTATTTCACTATTTCACTATTTGTATTCGACTTCTATAGAAATTTCATGTTAATTTAATACTAACCCGAAGAAATTACATGTTAATTTGATTCTAACCCGACCTCAAGTCTCATAGTTCACCTAACTTAAAACTTATTGAATTTATATTAAAAAGAAAAGCGTACCTTAACTCTTTCCATGCTAAAAACTTGAGTAGCGATCCTTCTATGGACAACCCATTTTCCTCCCTCCAACGCCACAAGCCCATCCCCGAACAAAAGCTTTGTAGCCGGGTCAAACCGGATCTTCCCAAAAGACCCACTTTTGCTAACCAATATCTCTTTGATCATATCCGGGCGGACAGGGCCAGCCTAGCCTTTGACCCGAACCAATAAAAAATGTATCTCCATAAACTTTTGACCAGTGGTAGTATTGTGGCATCACTCTTTGAACAACTCCCTCATGGTTGAATGACAATGAGCGTGATGATAGCGCCACGGCAATCATCTTCCGCTGGATCCCGGCTGAGTTACCGAAGATGGGACGGTAGCCGGGACCTTTTACGCCTTGGCGGCGGAAGTGGAGTTGGATCCGCAGTGGGATCCATATGTATTTGTAGAGGATAGTGAAGATGGTGAAGAATAGAGGAAAAAGAAACACAAAACTCATTGTTGGTTGTGTGTGTGAGAGTTGACAGAGTAATGTGGTCCTTGATTGGGATAGGGAGCTCCATGGTAGTTAACTATAGTGATTTTTTGATCTAAGTGCTGTTTATTTTATTATTTTACTAACATAGTAAATTGTAATTTAGACCTAAATAATGTATATTATACGAAGATTTATAATGACAAAAAAGAGTATAGGTTGGTTATATTTTATGTAACCTGATGACCGGATCGTATACTTTACTTGGGTCATGACCGGGTCGATTTCGATGTGGGTTCTGGGTCGGTCTCTTTGCTTATATGGTTGATGAAACCGATCAATAATGGTTACATGATGGTTCGGCTACAATTTTACATAGTTTGGTTTTTTGGTTAATTACAATCTTTGTGGGATTAGTAGGTTAACTTGTGGGATTAGTCTCGTTCAAATAATCTTCTTTCTTCCTCGATTGATTACTGCTTGATCCTGAAAAACAACACAACACAATTAAACTCGTTACAAGGAGGGGAATTGGGGAGTTCTCCTTATAACCACCCTCCGGCGTAAGAATAAGAACTTGTTTTAAGGATAATAAGTGTGTGTATTAAGTAAGAAAGCAAAAGAGATGCTTAAACCTAGAGATGAAGTCCTCTATTTATAGCCGAAGAGAATAACGAAGGAGATGGTGTCACACCCTGACCCGCAGCGAAAATGGTAGTCGGGGCATGATTGGATTTTCATCAAAGCTCATGACATTTACTATAAAGTTTCATATTTATTATTTCTCTTTAAAGAAGAAGTTATAATAAACATACAAACACAACATGTTCAAATACATTTTCATTCAAATTACAACTAGAGTACAATTACAAAGAAAAACAAAACTAAACGTTCATTCCAAGGCATTAACTTGTTTATTCTTCTAGGCCATCCTATGTGTTTCTTTTCTCAACCGGATCACCTGTATCATGTGTAAAAATAGGGTTTTGGGTCAACAAAAGTTGGCGAGTGAATCTTATTTAAATATTTGAAAGGATTAGTTATGTTGGTTATTTGAATAAAATTGTGCATAACCAAATATGAATAAACGTAAATGTAAATTTAATCACAAAACACATAATATCAAATAATGCACACGCACACACCAAATGATGAATAATGAGATCAAGGCTCAATCAAACGGAGCCGATCGAATGAGGCACCTGATGCTCAACTCGTCTCCCACGAGGAACTGATGGGCCTAATGAATGATTTGCACACAACTTGACAAAAATATAAACACACATCACAACCAACAACATAATCACATAATCTCAATCAATGCACAAGCACACACCAAATGATGAACAATGAGGCACCTGATGCTCAACCCGTCTCCAACGAGGAACTGATGGGCCTAATGAATGATTTGCACGCAACTTGACAAAATGTAAACACGCATCACAACAAACAATATTTACATCTCGAGTTTAGGTCATACAATGGTAATAGCACGAGTTTGAATAAATGAATTAATTAAAGCGACACATGATACACCCCAAAACATGAATAAAAAGGGGAATTTGTAAGAATTCACTCACAGTGGGTGCGTTCCTTGATAATGATGAATGCGCACGAATTTGTGATTCGACCGACGAGGAAAACTAACCTAATAATAATGTAATGATTCGATAAATAAATAAAAGTTCATTTGAAATTAATATTTTTAATTAGTGCTCTTAATAAGATTTTTAGTTTTATTTTTGTGAATTTAATGCAAGTTTTTAGGCTTTAAAACCTTATTTTGAGGTATTTTTAATTGATTTTTTCAACTAAATAAATAAATAAAAGAAAAATAAAAAGTTGACTTTTTGACCGTTGACCGTTGACCGGTCGGACTGTATTTAATTATGCGCTGAGTGAGGTTCGAACTCGTGACCTCTCGGTTGCGTGCACGCAGCTCTTCCAACTGAGCTACGTGTCTAACCCGAAATATTTCTGATTTTAATTATATTTATATACTATTTAGATTATTCAGAATTTTATTTAATTAAAAAGGTTTTTAAACCAATCGAACCGGCATGCCTGTTAACACTCGAACCCGTGACCATTGCTTTGATTTGCACCCAGCCCAACCAACTGGGCTGGGTGACTAACCCATTTAAATTAAGATTTATATTATACTTATGTACTATCTGAAAGGTGTTCTGTAAAACTTAAAAGAACCGAAAAAAAATGTTTTGTTATTGCGGGAACCGGATACGTACATGAATCGAACTCGAGGCTTGAACATTGTATTTGCACACAGTCCACCGCTGGACTGTGTGTCTAACCCGTTTAGTTTTCTGATTTTAATTATATTAATACTTATTAGCGACTTCATCTTCTTTGTATAAACCACCCAGAACCCGATCCCCACTGCTAACTAAGTTATGCCTATTTTGTTAACTGTGTTTGAATGTTAATATAGTAATAGCATAACAGAGGAAGATTTAAGGAAGTTTTACCGAATTGAAGAAGATTCCTATCTCCGATCGAAATTCCGACGGTGAACGGATTTCCCGGCGGTATGAACTGTTTTAACAGTTTTGATTATGGATTTGAATAATTGAAGTATAAATTAAAAGATAGCAGGAAGAGTTTAGATGATTATACCGTCTGATGAACGGACGTGGTTTTTCTGATCAAGGATTTCCGGCGATGTTTCGGCGAAATTGGAAATCTCCGGTGACGAGCTTCTGAGGAATTTCACTACGAAAAAGTGTGCGGTTATGAGCGAAATGATTTCCGGAAGGTTGAGGGGGTATTTATAGGGTAGAACTGGATGAATTTTGTCCGAGTTTGAGTCTTGGTTCACGGTCAAAATTTCTCCGGCGGTTATGACCGCAATTGACTGTTAGACGTCGGTTATAACCGATGTCGAAGTCGGTTATAGTGTTTCAGTCAAAAGGAAAGTGGCTAAACTCGCGGATTGCCAGATTTTCCGGTGATCGCGAGTTCTGAGTGCGCGGTGAACTCTGGTTTGAATTCGGGTTTTCTTTAAGTATTATTTATTTCAGTATGGTCACAAAGGAAAGCGTGTGGCGGAGTGGTGTGTTGTGTTTTTGTGTTTGTGGTTGACCCGGGTTCGAAACCCGGCGTCTCCATATATTTTTTAAATTCACGATTTTTTTGTTATTTGATAATTTTGGTTTAAAATTCATATATATATATTAATTATGTATTGTTTAAAATTTGTCCGAGCAATAATTACGCAACGAAAAATTATAACTGAGTATTTAATTTATAAACGAAGCGGGTTTGGAAAACCCGTTTTTCGACGAATGTTACAGTATCCCCTACTTTTAGAAATTTCGTCCCGAAATTTAAGTAGTAGTGGTATGTTTGACTCGAAAGGAAGGGTGTTAAAATTACATAATTAGAAGAGGGTGAGAGTTTAAATCTTATTTGAGGCGGTAACGTTCCTAGTAAGAGTTGAATACCCTACTACATGAATCGCTTTTTGATGCCTAAAGTATAAGAATGCGGAACATGGATAAACAGAGTTGATTGACTAAGCACGATTTTATGCATAAGAGTTTTGAGAGAATTGATACGTTTGGAAAGATAAGGTTATATCATAAACAAAAACTTCAACCATGACTATATTTAAAACCTACACGGAACTTCTCATAACCGCCTGACAATGCTGTTGATCCTTTGACAAGAATACTTATACATAGGAAGTACCAGCGGCGTATCCACCATATTCTTGTCAAATTTTCATTGGATTTGTCAGTAAGTTAGGATTAGTTCTATGTGACTCTAAAATCTACAAAACAAACACAACATCCAATGCTTGGGTCTCAAATCTGAAAGGATACATGATCAAATGATGACAGTACCTCTCTCGTTTGTTATGATGAAGGGGTTAGTCTATGTAAAAGTGAGACACAACCCAACTTCTTTAAATGATGTGATCGAGGTACGTCGAGATGTATGATGATATGAGAGTTAAATCAATGTGTAAAGGTATAAAACAAAACCGTAATATCAATTCGCATTAAAATTCTTGGATACATAAATTCCCAATTTATAACTGGGAGACGTAAAGATTGAGATAACATAAAGAAAACATTAAAACTAAACGGTTGGAGTTGAGTCTTGACTCTTGGTGAGGGAAAACTAGTTGGGTGATTCGGTTGGGCCGTTATTCTTCAACAGGATTGGCGTTGATGTTGTAAGCTCTTCCTCTTGCTGGTGGTAGTGCTGGGTTCGCTTGATTTGCTTGATTAACTGGATTTGCTTGAGCTTGGGCGTTTATGATGTTAACCAATCGGGGGCACGTGTTTCTAAAATGGGTAGGGTCGCCACAATTAAAACAAGCTCGAACATATGGGAACATGGGGTATTGGGGTTGTTGATATGTTTGGATCATGTTTTGAGTAGGGGGTGAGGCTTGGTTTTGAGGAGCACGACAAGTTTTGCTCCAATGACCATAACGCCCATAATTTGCACACAGTCGACAAGGTACGGTAGATGGATGGTGATAAAAACAGGTGTTGCATTGAGGGTGAGGTCCAATGTAAGGTTTCTTGTTTGGGTAAGTAGAGTTGGGTGCTACTTGAGTGATTGGGATAGCTTGGAGGGGTACGGCTTGTGAAGTTGGTTGATTGCCTTGGGTGATAGCGAAATTTTGCCCATCTCGTTTTCTCTTAGGAGTGGTTTGAGAAAAGGATTCGGTCTGGATTGGGTTGGAGGTTTCGGTTGATGCTTTATCCTTCTTCTTCTCCTCCGTGAAGTCTTTGTTTCGTATGCGGTTCTCGGTGAGCTCTGTAGCTAACTCCATTGCTGCTTCCAAAGTTGCAGGTGTGGTACTTATTACAGGGTCTTGAATTTTTGAAGGAAGACCTCGAAGGTAGTGCTCGATCAAACGGTAGAGGGGAGTGAACAAGTTGGGGACCATCTGATTTAACTCAAGGAATCTCTTGTTGTATGTGGTGTGGTTGCCCTCCTTTTGTTTCAAAGAGTAGAACTCATCTTCTAGTTTCTTGATTTCGCTTCTTGGACAGAAACGTCTTGTCATGATTCCCTCAACTCTTCCCAAGTCAAAGTCATAGCATTTTCAGCACCTCGCTTGGCCTTCTCTGTATTCCACCATGTAAGTGCTACTCCAAACAAACGACGGTAGCATATCGCACCTTGCGATCATCGGGGCAGTTGCAATTGAGAAAAGTGTTTTCCATTTCCTCAAACCAATGGAGGAGAGCGGTGACACCTTCAGTTCCTTCGTATTTTGGAGGATCGCAGGATTTGAAATGCTTGAAGGTGCATATAGTGGCTTTTGGGGGAGGATTGACAATGTTTTGATCTTCTTCGTTGATTGGGTTGACGAGATTAGCGGTAAGGGCCTGTTGTACTTGAATTACGATGTTGGGTATTACGGCAGCCATTTGTTGAGCGATTTGGGCAGCCATGCGTTCGCGGGATTTTCCTGATCTCATAATTCTACGAGAGAGACTAGAAGACATCTACAAGGAATACGTATCGAGAGTATGAGTTTGACGTTTTAGGTGTCATGTGTCGTATTTAGAAATGAACATTCACAAAAACAAATGAATAAAATAAACCTACTGCATCCATAGGATGTCTTGGGCTTTGCTCGTAATTGGGCCTTGCATGCTGCCATACTTCACCTTCGTAATCATGTGGGCCCCCATGATTACCGGGCTTTCATATGGTTCGCATGTGTTAGCCTGGTAACGTACACTAAAACCCGGTGAAAATCGAGAAATATGAATGTAACGTATGAAATTCGGAGTGCATCCAGGTGTGGACACGGTGACACCTCAAAGTGGGGTTAGTTCGAACGACGTTTGGTGTGGCATGCTTTGGCCTAATAGGTCCTCCGTACTCTCATCGTTAATCCCCAGATAGGCAAACTGGTCCGTTATATTGGATTTATACGAATGCCAACCTAGACAGGACGTTCCGACTACCGATACTAGTACCCTTACAATTACTACATGCCCGTCGTAGAACTCACTTTGATGAGATTGAAAAACGAAAAATGCGACAAAATCTTGAATAAAGGAAATATGAGGATGATTTGAGTATGTGAACATTGAAATATGCGTGATGAATGTATATGTAAGCATGTTATGTTTGACAACAAGTATAACTCATTAAGTATCACACAATATGATAGTGGAAGTGTTTGCATGCATTTGTGTGTGTAATAAATACGAAACAAATAAACATCATGAGTTTGCATGTAACCACATAAAATCTAATCAACTATAGTATAGGCTCTAAGGGTCTAATAACCTATCCTATATCCCTATAGTCAAAAGCTCTGATACCAATCTGTCACACCCTGACCCGCAGCGGAAATGGTAGTCGGGGCATGATTGGGTTTTCATCAAAACTCATGACATTTACTATAAAGTTTCATATTTATTATTTCTCTTTAAAGAAGAAGTTACAATAAACATACAAACACAACATGTTCAAATACATTTTCATTCAAATTACAACTAGAGTACAATTACAAAGAAAAACAAAACTAAACGTTCATTCCAAGGCATTAACTTGTTTATTCTTCTAGGCCATCCTATGTGTTTCTTTTCTCAACCGGATCATCTGTATCATGTGTAAAAATAGGGTTTTGGGTCAACAAAAGTTGGCGAGTGAATCTTATTTAAATATTAGAAAGGATTAGTTATGTTGGTTATTTGAATAAAATTGTGCATAACCAAATATGAATAAACGTAAATGTAAATTTAATCACAAAACACATAATATCAAATAATGCACACGCACACACCAAATGATGAATAATGAGATCAAGGCTCAATCAAACGGAGCCGATCGAATGAGGCACCTGATGCTCAACTCGTCTCCCACGAGGAACTGATGGGCCTAATGAATGATTTGCACACAACTTGAAAAAAATATAAACACACATCACAACCAACAACATAATCACATAATCTCAATCAATGCACAAGCACACACCAAATGATGAACAATGAGGCACCTGATGCTCAACCCGTCTCCAACGAGGAACTGATGGGCCTAATGAATGATTTGCACGCAACTTGACAAAATGTAAACACGCACCACAACAAACAATATTTACATCTCGAGTTTAGGTCATACAATGGTAATAGCACGAGTTTGAATAAATGAACTAATTAAAGCGACACATGATACACCCCAAAACATGAATAAAAAGGGGAATTTGTAAGAATTCACTCACAGTGGGTGCGTTCCTTGATAATGATGAATGCGCACGAATTTGTGATTCGACCGACGAGGAAAACTAACCTAAATAATAATGTAATGATTCGATAAATAAATAAAGTTCATTTGAAATTAATATTTTTAATTAGTGCTCTTAATAAGATTTTTAGTTTTATTTTTGTGAATTTAATGCAAGTTTTTAGGCTTTAAAACCGTATTTTGAGGTATTTTTAATTGATTTTTTCAACTAAATAAATAAATAAAAGAAAAATAAAAAGTTGACTTTTTGACCGTTGACCGTTGACCGGTCGGACTATATTTAATTATGCGCTGAGTGAGGTTCGAACTCGTGACCTCTCGGTTGCGTGCACGCAGCTCTTCCAACTGAGCTACGTGTCTAACCCGAAATATTTCAGATTTTAATTATATTTATATACTATTTAGATTATTCAAAATTTTATTTAATTAAAAAGGTTTTTAAACCAATCGAACCGGCATGCCTGTTAACACTCGAACCCGTGACCATTGCTTTGATTTGCACCCAGCCCAACCAACTGGGCTGGGTGACTAACCCATTTAAATTAAGATTTATATTATACTTATGTACTATCAGAAAGGTGTTCTGTAAAACTTAAAAGAACCGAAAAAAATGTTTTGTTATTGCGGGAACCGGATACGTACATGAATCGAACTCGAGGCTTGAACATTGTATTTGCACACAGTCCACCGCTGGACTGTGTGTCTAACCCGTTTAGTTTTCTGATTTTAATTATATTAATACTTATTAGCGACTTCATCTTCTTTGTATAAACCACCCAGAACCCGATCCCCACTGCTAACTAAGTTATGCCTATTTGGTTAACTGTGTTTGAATGTTAATATAGTAATAGCATAACAGAGGAAGATTTAAGGAAGTTTTACCGAATTGAAGAAGATTCCTATCTCCGATCGAAATTCCGACGGTGAACGGACTTTCCGGCAGTATGAACTGTTTTAATAATTTTGATTATGGATTTGAATAATTGAAGTATAAATTAAAAGATAGCAGGAAGAGTTTAGATGATTATACCGTCTGATGAACGGACGCGGTTTTTCTGATCAAGGATTTCCGGCGATGTTCCGGCGAAATTGGAAATCTCCGGCGACGAGCTTCTGAGGAATTTCACTACGAAAAAGTGTGCGGTTATGAGCGAAATGATTTCCGGAAGATTGAGGGGGTATTTATAGGGTAGAACTGGATGAATTTTGTCCGAGTTTGAGTCTTGGTTTACGGTCAAAATTTCTCCGGCGGTTATGACCGCAATTGACTGTTAGACGTCGGTTATAACCGATGTCGAAGTCGGTTATAGTGTTTCAGTCAAATGGAAAGTGGCTAAACTCGTGGATTGCCGGATTTTCCGGTGATCGCGAGTTCTGAGTGCGCGGTGAACTCTGGTTTGAATTCGGGTTTTCTTTAAGTATTATTTATTTCAGTATGGTCACAAAGGAAAGCGTGTGGCGGAGTGGTGTGTTGTGTGTTTGTGATTGACCCGGGTTCGAAACCCGGCGTCTCCATATATTTTTTAAATTCACGATTTTTTTGTTATTTAATAATTTTGGTTTAAAATTCATATATATATATTAATTATGTATTGTTTAAAATTTGTCCGAGCAATAAATACGCAACGGAAAATTATAACTGAGTATTTAATTTATAAACGAAGCGGGTTTGAAAAACCAAATTTTTCGACGAATCTTACAGATGGGCCTTGGGTTCAACGTCAACATCAAGAAATATCTCATTTGTCCCCCTGGACACAACCGTTAGTGTCTGCAGGTAAATCCATAAATGGGAAGATGGCGCACTATGAATGGATTCACGTGGCCTGGCAGTTGTCCTTGTTGTCGGGTTTGTCATCAACGGTTAATGGAGATTATGGAGCAGTGGTTGGTGCACGGTGATTGGTGACACATCACTGTCTTTTTATACTTCTTGTCTCCTACACGATCGTTTATCGTGCAACTCTACTGGACCTAGCCTAGCGTTCGCCTATTTGTTACATGCTCTGACCTTTGTATTGATTGTACTATGTCTTACTATCATGTACAGGCTCGCGCTGACGAGGCTTGTGCCATACGGCTTGCGCTAATATATTGAAAATGACTAGGTGTCACATACGTTTGAGCTAAGTATGGCTCTCTGTGCGCGATACATGCTTATAATTGCGTATGTCAACACATGATTTAGGACCATACCCCTTCATTTCAAGTCAAATATTCTTGCATAAAAAAATATTTAGTGTTTTTCGTATATGTAGAAAAGGAAGAATAAAGTTGTAGAATGAGGGTGGAACGAGTATTGACTATTTTTGTGGAACAAAATTGTTGTTTGGTACTACTACTACTACTACTATTATTATGTTTATTATTATGTTTATTATGTTTATTATTTATTATTATTATTATTATTATTATTATTATTATTATTATTATTATTATTATTATTATTATTATTATTATTATTATTATTATTATGTTATTATTATTATTATTATTATGTTTATTATTATTATTATTATTATTATTATGTTTATTATTATAATTATTATTATTATTATTATTATAATAATTATTATTATTATTATTATGTTTATTATTATTATTATTATTATTATTATGTTTATTATTATTATTATTATTATTATTATTATTATGTTTATTATTATTATGTTTATGTTTATTATTATTATTATTGTTATTATTATTATTGTTATTATAATATTATTATGTTTATTATTATTATTATTATTATTATTATGTTTATTATTATTATTATTATTATTATTATGTTTATTATATTATTATTATTATTATTATGTTTATTATGTTTATTATTATTATTATTATGTTTATGTTTATTATTATTATTATTATTATTATTATTATTATTATTATTATGTTTATTATTATTATTATTTTTATTATTATTATTATGTTTATTATTATTATTATTATGTTTATTATTATGTTTATTATTATTATTATTATTATTATTATTATTATTATGTTTTATATTATTATTATTATTATTATTATTATTATTATGTTTATTATTATGTTTATTATTATTATGTGTGATCCTTTCCTTACGATTTATTTTTTAATGAAGCTAAATGTTCATTTTATAAACACAACAAAAGAAACCAAAACTGCATATATAATATATATTAACCACAATTTGTTTAACTACTATGGATTTATGAGAAACAAAAACTCAAATATTCAATTCATGAAGAGTTGCAACTGGAGTAGAAACTTTATGAAGGTTTCACTGATGACGACGTCATAAGTGGAAATAGATTGATGGAAAAGTTTCACTAAAATGACCTCATCAGTAGAAACGAATTAGTGGAAGCCTAAATTTGTCACAACTGAGCCATCAATGGCATCTAAGCGATCCGTAAGAGGTAACGCTCATCCTCCTCGCACACATTAGTGTATCCTTTTTTTAAATAATACGTAAGGAGTTATAAATCACAAACTTTATTTCCAATTTTCACATCTTTGGTTTTAACCATCCAACTTCGAGTGTCGATATCTCATTCCATCATACCTCTGTTTTGGACGCGATTTGGTTTGTTGTGATGCTCTCACATAGTAGAATACTTATATAACACATACGTAAATGTACTTACTTATGTCAAAGTTAGCGAAAAATCATTTTCACTAACATAATTCCAACATATCCTAGATATAATTTGGTCTCACCATAAGAAAGATAATGTGACTATTAAGCATCATGTTAAGGTTGTATTGTATTGTATGACACCCAACTGATTTTTAAGTTATTAACTAAAAAATTAAGAAAAAATAATCAAACATGAGGGTATTCATGAACTGTTCAAACCATAAGTTAAGGGAAATAAATACCAATAAAACACAAATATTTGTTGAACAAGTTTTCAACTCCTACTGAATATCATCTGAGCACCATACTGGGGTTGCAGACTGCATTGGAGCATGAACGTACGAAGGCGAAACAACAAACGAGTAACGGCTAACGATCATGGCCAACATGATTTTGGCCTTGACAACTGCTAGATTTTGACCAACGCAAACCCTCGTGCCCAAGCCGAATGGGAAAGAACGAGGCCAAGTGGTTCCTAGGCTCCAAAAATCTCATGGGATTGAACACATGTGCATCTTCTCCCCATATTCTTACATCATAATGGACCGCTGTCATGACCAAGAAAATTCGTGTGCCGGTTGGGATATCAAGTCCACTCGCGAGTTTCACATTTTTCGAGGCTTGCCTCATCATCCTTCAAGCCGGAGGGTAGAGTAATTGTTTCTTTCAAGATTAGGGTAACCTGTTTGACAAAAAAAGAAACATGGATCTAGGAGTTTGAACCCTAAATAAAATCAGTGGTGTTAATAAGTCGTGTTTACAGATTGAACCTGACAAGAACTAGAACACGACACGAATCTGAAAATCGTGTTAGACACATGAACCCAGACATGCCACGTGTTTTAACGAGTGGACACAAACACAACCCATCTTACTTGAAAGAAAAAATTATTAATACTCCAAAATTACGCATTTACAACGAAAAATACAAATGTATGTAAAATAATTATGTTTCAAATATAAAACATGATGCTTATATTCTTTTGAGTAAATTACATGGTTTGTCCTTTAACTTTACACTAACTTGCATTGTGTGTCCTTTATCTTTAGAAATTACACAGAATGTCCTTTATTTGAAACTTTTGCACACCGTATGTCCTTTATACTAACATCCATCCATTTTAATGGTTAAAACCAATCATGTACGTCTTATATGAGGGGCAAAAATGTCGTTTTATCATTTTCTATATGAGATTTTTTGTTTTCTCATTTATATCTAGTTTTCTCATTATTCTCTCCCTATATATATATATATATATATATATATATATATATATATATATAGGATAAGGATCCGTTAGGAACCACCCTTTATTGCGAGAACCGCGAGAACTAGTGTGAACACAAACAATAATACCTAAAAAAATACTAATTTTTTTTTGTTTTTTAATATTTTTTTTTTTGAAAAAGTCGCTATATTTACTCAACAATAAAAAAAATAAAAAAAAAACAAAAAATTTGAGTACCAACTATCATGCATATGTGCAGTTTCGTCATTTATTTGACAAATTCCATAATAAATTACAAACATTAGACAATTGTACTTTCGTTTACAATACCATGTGTAACACACTATTTTTTACATTACCAATATTAGAAATGCACATGGGTATCTATATATATCAACATGAAATAAGGTGTTTTGGTACACTAATTTGAATACATTTTCTCTTTCATCTATCATACCATCCATAAATACACTACTATGCACATGTGCATTTTCATCATTTCTTTGACAAATTCCGTAATACATTACAAAAATTAGACAATTGTACTTTCATTTACACTACCATGTGTAGTTCACTACTTTTTACGTTACCAATATAAGAAATGCACATGTGCATCTATATGTATCAACATGAAATAAGGTGTTTTGGTACACTACTTTAAATACACTTTCTCTTTCATCTATCATACCATCCATAATACACTTTCATTACCTCCTACCATCCATAATACAATACCATTACCTCCTACCATTTATAATGCAATACCAATACTAATATTTTCACTTTATTACATGTATATCAACACCGTTTATACCATCCAATCAACATATTACATCATAAAGTGACAACTATAATGAACCCATCAACCACTAGATATAACTAACCAAAAAACATATATATGAGCCTACTTCATCATTCAAAATCACAAACTTTTTGTACCAAAACATGGTATATAATTGTTATACATAATGATGCACATGTGCATTTAATGTAAAATTGAATGTATTATGGATGATATTGTAAATTAAAGTGCAGTTGTCTCCTAGTGATAACGTATTACTGAATTTGTCAAAGTTATGATACATATGCACATGTGCATGGATAACTGTTACCCAAAAAAAAGTTTTTTGGTAACGAAATATAACGATTTTTATTAAAAAATATAAAAAAAAATTGAGTGCTTTTTTATTTTTTTAGATTTTATTTTGCAATAAAGGTGGTTCTCGCGGTTCTCACAATAAAGGTGGTTCTCGCATGAACCTTACCCTATATATATATATATATATATAGGTGAGGGTTTAAATGAGAACGCTAAATATCGGGAGAACCGTGAGAACGAATGAAAAAACCACGAAAACTTGGTCAAAAACAATTCAAATTTAAAATTTCTTTTACACTTATCATTATTATTCGAATACAATATTAGAAATTTAACTTACACGTTTAAATTTACGTGAAATCGTAAATAATTTTTTTACACATGTGTAAGTTTGCTATATTTACACATGTGTAAAAAATCTAATAAGAGTGATTTTGAGGGAGAAATAAATTATTTGATGTTGTAAATTCTTATTTTGATGTTGTATTTTAATTACAATGAGGTTTGTATTAAAAAAATTGGTTTTGATTGGTTTTTTCATTCGTTCTCACGGTTCTCGCAATATTTAGCGTTCTCAAGATAACCCTCCCCTATGTGTGTGTGTGTATATATATATATATATTAAAATATATATACTTGAGATGTTTTTTAAGGACAATACACGTAAATTAAATAAAAACGACAAAATAACAGTTTTGCCCCTCATGTGAGAGCACATGATTGGTTTTAACCATGAAAATGGATGAGGTTAGTATAAAGGACATGCGGTGTGCAAAAGTTTCAAATAAAGGATACTTGGTGTAATTTCTAAAGATAAAGGACAATCGATGCAAGTTGGTGTAAAGTTAAAGGACAATCCGTGTAATTTACTATACTCTTTTATTTTTCAAAATTTGACATACCGAATGAGTTAAAGTTATGACATAAAACATTTTTTTTAACTTATCTACCCAATGAGTTAAACTTATGACATAAAACATTTTTTTAACTTATAAAATATACAGTTCAACCCGCAAACCCGTTAGATTAACCTAAACACGACCTAATGAGCTAAACATGTTCGTGGGCACTTCAACATGTTTAGACTAAACTCAAACCCGTAAATTTATGTTATATTGTTATTACGTTGATGTGTAGTGTCACAAATTCACATCCTTGTAAGAAACTGGAGACATATAGACTTACGATCTTTAAGTCTGCCAAATTATCGGCACTGGGAAACACATTGTGACCACAGACGCGGTCTACTTCTTCTTGAGCTTTGTTTTGCCATTCTTGATGTAACCCGAGAAGGAGAAACGCCCATGTCAAAAGATTAGCGGTTGTTTCCTTTCCCGTGAAATAAAACGTCTTGCATTCATCAACAATCTCCTTTAGATCAAGCATGTCAGCGAGTAGAGTATTCACATTTTGTTTGGTTTTTTTTATTTTTCTCGATCAATTTGGTAATCAGTTTTGATGTTTCTTTTTCGAGCTTCCACAATGTTTTGTCGGTAAAACCTACACAAAATGCTAACATGTTAATACATAAATCAAAACTAAGGATGTAAACGAGCAAAAAAGAGCTCATTTATGTTTTGTTATGTTTTGTCGGTAAAAACCTCCACAATAGTCACTAAATAATAATCGAGATTAATAATTGTATCATTTAGCTCGTTTTCTATAATCATGAATTGCAACAACAGAACACTATACAAACTTGGGTGTTATGTGCAATTATAAAGAAGTTTATGTGATTTTAGTAAAAACATATTGAATATCGGTTGGGATTCATAATATTATTGTTAGCTATCGCAATTTGAAACATATATAATAGAGTTAAATGCCTAGTTAGTCCCTGTGGTTTGCGAAAATTGCAGACTTGATCCCAATAATTTACTAATTACAGAGTTGGTCCTAATAGTTGTAATTTTTGCATTCAATGGTCCTTATCATTAACCCCTGTTAAATTTCTTAGTTAAGTGTATGCAAAAATTACTTATCTACACCTGAACAATTTAAAAATTTTAAAAAGATGCCCACACTCATCTTCCCCATCTATCTCTCTCTCCTACCATAACATTTAACGACCACCATCCATCTCCACCACCGCCACCATCTATCTCTACCTCCACCTCCACCTCCACTTCCGCCACCATCAAAATATCCACCTCCGCCACTGCTCAACATCACACCCACCATCACCATTCACCCCTGAAACCTCCTTCACACCATGTAACCCACACTCACCACCTGCACCCTCACCCTATAACTCCGACCACCGCGTCACCTATAACTTCGACCACCGCCGTCTTCCTCCCTCATTGCAAACTCTGCCTCCACCGTAAACCCACCACCACCATGTCACCTTCAACCCACCGCATCTTCCTCCACCGTAAACCCACCACCACTAACACCAGGGGCGAAACCAGTGTAAGGTTAGCCATAGCACGGGCTACGGCTCAGGTTCATATTCATAGTGTTTTTTTTTCGATTTTATATCATAACAAAATTACCTTAAGTTGAATAGTGTAAATATTTGCAGGTGAGAGAAAGGATTGATAAAGGAAAAGATGATGTTGATGTAGGGCTGTTCAAATTACTCGACGCTCGAAACTCGTTCGATGCTCGCTCAAAAAATGCTCGGAATTTGCTCGTTCGATTCAGCTCGAGAAAAAGGCACTCGGTTCGGATTGGTTAGGTTGTAAACGAACGGGCATGAGCAAAGGTCCGCTGAGTTCGGTTGGCTCGATTCGTTTATATATATATATATATATGTAAAGGATCATGTACAAAGTGCCCAAAGTGTGAGAAATGTGAGAAATATTATGGAGATGACATGTGTCCTCAATCTAAATTAATTCAAACGGGTAAACATGTAATTTTCTCATTAATTTAATTAATTGATAACCTTCTATAACCGCCACCCTTCAATAACCGCCACCCATTGATTCTTCGTATGGTGTTTTAAACTTGCATTCATGGTGTTTTGAACCTGCAGTCCAGTATGTGTTCTTCGTATGGTGTTTTAAACCTGCATTCATGGTAACCTGCATTCATGGTGCTTTAAACCTGCAGTCAAGTATATGTTATTCGTATGGTGTTTTAAACATGCATTCATGGTGTTTTAAACCAGCAGTGCAGTATGTGTTCTTCGTATGGTGTTTTAAATACGCATTCATGGTGTTTTAAACTTGCAGTCCAGTATGTGTTATTCGTAACTTTTTTTGCCTGTATAAATATAACAATATGGTATCATATTAAAGATAAAAAAGCTCGTTAATATGATGTAATTTATTTTTTTAAAAACATTGCGTATAAAAAGTTATTGACGTTCACAAAAATAGGTGGAAGTTACATGTGCATTAAAGTTGATGGCGGTTTTTTTATTTAAAAATACAATATAAAAAGACACTATTACCCCTAATCTAGCCAAATTAGTCAAAAAAATAAAACATAATTTACATTTTAAGCTCTTTTTGATCTCAACCATTAACTACAAGATCTAAGGGCTTAAAACACTTCTTACACTTCTCACAAAACCACCCTTTTTCACACTAACCCTACCCATATATATATATATATATATATATGACTAGACGAGCACATTAACAATGTTTGGTCCAAGATCCAAATAGACGCCATTTAAGTATAGAATTGAAGGCCGACATCAATAGTTCATTGTCCAATAATCCAATCTACATTTGAGTAATTAAGGGAATAATGTCAAATACTAAAATGTGAAGCGTCAGTCGATACTCAAGTCTCAACCGCCATTCAATTCAAAAGTACATAAACCTAATTAGAACCCCACATTAACCATCATTATTCGAACTCTCCATTGCCAAGAAGCCAACTCCCTAGGGTTTTTCTTCGGTTGGTTCATTTGATTTTGAAATCTTTCCATAGAACAAGGGTCTGCTTCAATCGATCGACGATTCATCTTCCCGCTCAAATGATCTCGGTAGAACTAGTTGAATGTTTTTTTCTATTCCTTGTTATTTGTTAAATCTATACTTATGATCTAATTGGACGAAACCTTAGGGACAAAACTGCACTTTGCTCTAAAAACTAGCACCCCTATCATCACTTTCCTATTTTGTTCTCGATGCTCGATACTCGCTTGGCGTTGGTTCGATAACGTTCGGATCGAAAGACGCTCGTTCGACTTTAGCTCAGTTGATAAAATGTTCGATTCGGTTCGGATCGTTTTGTAAACGAACCGAGCACGAGTAAAGGTCCGATCGGTTTGGTTCGGCTGGCGAACAACTCTATGTTGATGGGTGTTTAAAATTCAATATTTTATTTATTTAACTTTTTCATTTTGAGTTGTTTGTTATTCTTTTAAACTTTTCAGTATGTGTGTAGGATTAGAGTCAACATTACTTTTTCGATTTTCATGAAAAGAATTATCAGAATGTAGGTTTATTTAAAAAAATTACCAAGTTATATTTGAGGTTTTCTTTGTAATTTATTAAATATTGATTGTATTTCTAAATATCTAATATTTTTTATCTCGTTTATTTCTAAATATTTAACTAGGTACCTGAAAAACAAAATTTATTAGAAGCCCAACTCTTCAAAAGAATTCATATTAATTAAAAGCCTACATTTAGCCTAAAATTCATAATAGTTAAACACCTAAATTAAATAAAAACACACATTTTTAATTGAAATTTAAAAGCCCAAATTCATATTACTGTTGAAAGAGATAAGAGATCGACCTCGGTAAGGATAAAACAAACCTGAATTTTTGTTCTAGATCCGTCACTGACTAACACCATTGTCACCCTCAGCCCCAGGGACGAACCGGTGTAAGGTTAGCCATAGCACGGGCTACGGCTCAAGTTCATATTCATAGTGTATTTTTTTCCGAATTTATATCATAACTAAATTAACATAAGTCGAATAGTGTAAATATTTGCAGGTGAGAGAAAGGTTTGATAAAGGAAAAAGATGATGTTGATGGGTGTTTAAAATTCAATATTTTATTCATTTAACTTTTTCATTTTGAATTGTTTATTATTCTTTTTAACTTTGGATTATAGTCAACATTATTTTTTCAATTTTAGTGAAAAAAATTATCATAATGTAGGTTTATTTAAAAAAAATACCAAGTTATGTTTGATGTTTTCTTTGTAATTTATTAATTATTATTGTATTTTTAAATATCTAATATTTTTTATCTCATTTATTTCTAAATATTTAACTAGGTACCTGAAAAACAAAATTTATTAAAAGCCCAACTCTTCAAAAGAATTCATATTAATTAAAAGCCTATAGTTAGCCTAAAATTCATAATAGTTAAACACCTAAACTAAATAAAAGCACACATTTAATTGAAATTTAAAAGCCCAAATTCATACTACTATTGAAAGAGATAAGAGATCGACTTCGATAAGGTCAAAAAAAAAAACATTCTATGAGTTCACAGTAAAAAAAATTAGGATACCCCTAAATTTTTGTTCTAGATCCGCCACTGATTAAAACCATTGTCACTCTCAGCCCCAGGGGCGTAACCAATGTAAGGTTAGCCATAGCACGGACTACAACTCAAGTTCATATTTATAGTGTATTTTTTTCGATTTTATATCATAACTAAATTACCATAAGTCGATTAGTGTCAATATTAGCAGGTGAGAGAAAGGATTGATAAAAGGAAGAAGATGATGTTGATGGGTGTTTAAAATTCAATATTTTATTCATTTAACTTTTTTTTATTTTGAATTGTTTATTATTCTTTTTAACTTTTCAGTATCTGTGTAGGATTAGAGTCAACATTATTTTTTCGATTTTAGTGAAAAGAATTATCAGAATGTAGGTTTATTTAAAAAAATTGCCAAGTTATGTTTGAGGTTTTCTTTGTAATTGTTAATTACTGATTGTATTTCTAAATATCTAATATTTTTTTCTCATTTATTTCTAAATCTTTAACTAGGTACCTGAAAAACAAAATTTATTAAAAGCCCAACTCTTCAAAAGAATTCATATTAATTAAAATCCTACATTTAGCCTAAAATTCATAATAGTTAAACACCAAAACTAAATTAAAGCACACATTTAATTGAAATTTAAAAGCCCAAATTCATATTACTGTTGAAAGAGATAAGAGATCGATCTTGGTAATGGCAAAACAAAAAAAAATTCTATGAGTTTACGGTAAAAAAATGGGATACCCCTGAATTTTTGTTCTAGATCAGCCACTGCTCAGCCCACCACCTTTGCCTCCACCGTGAACCCACTACCACCACCTTCAACCCAACCCCGCCATCAGCTTCAACCCACCACCTCCACCTCCACGTTTTTCCGGCGACACATAAGAGTTGCAGGTTTGATGAGCTTCGGTGCTTTGAGAGAAGTGAGAGTGAGTGAGCTAGCTGAGGAGAGAGAGAGGGAGAGAGAGAGAGTTGAAGGTTTGGGGTGGACACGCTTTTTGAAGTTATTTACTTTTATTTTTTTAATTGTTAAGGGTAATTTGGTCATTTAACATCAGCTTAACTAAGAAATTTAACAGAGGTTAATGATAAGGAACACCCGAGTGCAAAAATTACAACTATTAGGACCAACTCTGTAATTAGTAAACCATCGGGACCAAATCTGTAGTTTTCGCAAACCACAGGGACCAACCAGACATTTAACTCTATATAATATAGGTATATATTTACTATATTGAATAAAAAATTTATGTAAATAATAATTTAATTTAGACTTACAAGCTTAGTTTTGTTCATTATATGAATCTCGGGCTTGATGTGATAAACAAGCTCTAATTTAGGTTCAAGCTCATTTTTAGTCTTTGATCATGTGAGGGCCAGGATACTATACCCTTAAATTCATGGGTTTCAATCAAGTAATATAAGTTTAGTTAGGCTAAATGGAAAAATGATTTGAATGGGTCAAAACTAAATAGGTTATTGGGTATTAGGGTAGTTTAAAAATCATATTGTGAAATATTACTTGGTACAAAAAAGTGAAGGACTATATGGTACAAAAAAGTTATTTTGGATGAAAATGGCAAAAATGCCCAAACCTTAGAAACGATTTTGTCAATTTACTCTATATATTAATGTATGCAACTGTAATCTATTGATTACGTATAATCACCTGGATCCTGGTAAGTAGATATTTCGAGAGGATTGCAAAACGAGCAAACTTTATTGCTCTTGCAACTCGAATATTCGTTTGCCCTCCGAGAAATTGCTTCCAAACGCTGTTCGTGATATAATGTCCGCTGAGAGTTGATGAAATTCTTTATGGACGTCAAATTCTAATTCAGATTTGTTGCTTGCTTCAATATTCACACCCCATATGTTCATCATGCTTTGTGTACTATCCACAATTTCAGGTATCCGTTCCTAGGGCCCAATTGAATTAAAATAGGCCCAATGGGCTTTTAGTTATCAAATTATCTCTAAATATATTTCTGATTTCTAGACAAAAAAAAGCCCGGTTTTGATTTCCAAGCCAGGTCCTTACCCAACCCGATACCACACCTGAAACCAGTTTAACTCAAACCGATTCCAATCCGATCCAAACCGCCAGTTCGTATATCGGTTCCTACTCTCATTACTAAAAAACAGTTTGGACCTCGACCCAAATTGAGGGGTTGATTGGTCCAGCAATAGAGGCCCAAACATGGCTCGGGTTGGTGGTTTAGGTGGTTTGAACTAGGTTTTTAATTTTTTTTTTAAATCATTAGTTTTTATTTGATTTTTTAAAGTAATAAAGATAATTCCTTAATATTGTAGTATAACTACAGATTTCAATATTGAAAAACAAAATAAAAGTAAATTTAACCGCCGGTTTAGCTTACACAATCGGTTCTAAGTTTCAAACTATAGTTTAGATAGTGTTGCTGGTTTCTAACAATTTATGAGCACTTTTAAGTGAGACGAATACAAGATCAAATATTTTTGTATTTTTTTTATTAAAGTCAAACAAATAATTAATACAGGCTAAAAATATAAATCAATATATATACATATATATATATATATACATATATATATATATATATATACATATATATATATATATATATAAACTATCTTGAAAATAAGTATTTATTGATTGATTTTTCTAATAGTGTTCATGACAGATAAACTATCTTTATAGTAATTAAATACATAAATAAAATTAAAATTTTATTCTATGTCCATGTAGTATGTAATGGATTATTAAAACATAACTTACTTCTCAAAAAAAAAATTAGATTTAAAAATTTCAACTGTAAATAGAGATTTAAATAAATGTTGGTTAGTTTATAAACTCCAAACAATTTCTAGTGGTAAATAAATTAACATGAAATAATTTTTTTATTAGTAAATTAAATTAAACTAAACCAAAATGTATATTTTTATAATTTCTATAGATTAAAATTCAAAAACTGTTGGATTTTTTAATTAAAAAAATACCTTAACTCTTTCCATACTAAAAGCTTTATTAGCGATCTTTCTATGAACAACCCATCTCTCTCCCTCCAACGCCACAAGCCCGTCTCCGAACAAAAGCTTTGAAGCCGGGTCAAACCTGACTTTCCCAAATGACCCGCTTTCGCTGACTAGTATCTCTTTGATCATATCCGGGTCGGACACGGCCAGTCTAGCCTTTGACCCAAACCAATACAAAAACGTATCTCCATATACTTTTGACAAGTTGTAATAGTGTGGCATCACTCTCGGAACAACTCCCTCATGGTCGAAAGAAAGCGAGCGTGATAATTCTGCCTCCGAGATCATCCTCCACTGGATCCCGGCTGAGTCACCGAAGATCGGACGGTAGCCGGGACCTCGGACACCTTGTCGTCGGAAGTGGAGTTGGATCCGAAGTGGGATCCATATGTATTTGTAGAGGATAGTGAAGATGGTGAAAAACAAAGTTAGAATAAACAATAAGTTCATTGTTGGTTGTGTATGAGAGATATCTGACTCTTGATTGGGGTTTTGATTAACTGCTTTTTATTTTATTATTTTTATGAAACGACAGGTTTTAATATTTTTTTAATTTAGTTTGTAAACTTTAAGATGCCTCGGAAGACATCATTGGCCTAATCGAACACTTCAAAATGAATTGGAATCAAATATTGTTAAAAAAAGCTAAACGAATCCTCAGTGGGTTCATTTTTGAGAGAGAATATTGATAAAAAAATAAAAATAAAAATAAAAATAAAAAGCTTAACGATTACTCGGTGGGTTCACTTTTATATCAGTCATGGGCCGATGATTGACGCACTAAAAATATGTATTTTGTTTCTTTTATATCAGTCACGCCTAGAAACAGACCAAAAAGAAACAAAAATTCTCCTGAGTTGACCGATATTGTAAATATTAAACTGATAAAAACATATTTTCATTTCTTTTTGAACGGCCAACAGAATCAATCCTGAGCACTCTCGGGGCACCCACTGGACCAAACGGAGTACTCCGAGAGTAACCCGGGTCCACCACCAATTCCGGGGAAACCCGGTAACCCACCCGCCTGTAGGCACAACGATGAAATTACCAGTAAAATGATAATTGAACACTTTCCTTAAACGTTGCATACAACAAAACATGCATTTATGAACCACTACAAGTACCAGAATGGATATAACAAAAGCATTTGGAATGTGTCATGCCACAAAGCAAAAACATGACCATTGCTTGCCTAAACTGTGAAACTATGTTGTAGCTCAACATTTATACGACTACAATTTCATCACTACACCAAAACAAAACCTACGCTCTAGGGGCGACATGTTCTGAAAATCTCACCCCGCATCATGTCTATCGGGTTGTGGTCCATAGTGTAACGCTCTGGGCCTAAGTACATACCAGTTTTTTCTAGAATTGCGAGCCCTTCATCCTTACCGTATCTCGAGCTGTAGAGCTTCAGGTACTCGATGTCCTAAAACACAAGAAATATATATTTATCAGGAAAGAAGACAGATGGTAAACTTCTTAAATCAATTTATAGTTTCTTTAGTCATGTTTAAATTATAAATTATTTGTAAAATTCAAGCGAAGACAAACGGATTTAGTGGCGGCAATCATGTCGGGTTGTCGGGTTAAATTATTGAACCCAAACATGACCTATATACTTATTTGCGCTATAGACATCAACCCTAACCTAAACACACTTAAATTTCTCGAACACGACCCATTTAAACCTATATATCTAAATAAGTCGAATGGGTAGTAATCAAGTTGTAAATATGTTAAAACGGGCCGCAAATGGGTTGGTGGGTCAACTTGTTTAATTAAATAGGTTTGCATGTCGTCCTCTTTAATTGTATGAGGTTAAACATACCAACCCAAACACAGCCCGTTTATTAAGCGAGTTAGATGTTACAAATTGACAACCCAAAAAAACCTGATTACACCTATGTTTATCATGAAAGAAGATAAATGGTGAACTTCCAAAATCATTTTATTTTAAAATTAGATTACTATACTATAGGTTCTTTAACCATATTTAAGTTGATAAATATTTGCAAAAAAAAAATCATACTCAAGAAAAGACGAGACAAACAATTGTTGCTGGTTGAACCAACCCAGCATGTTTTGGCCCATTCCAAAATTATCCATTACCCACCCAAACCCAATATGAGCCTTGTTCCGGCCGATGTACTCTTGGGTATCCTACTGTAACATACTAGCATACAGTAATGATCAATTTTCATAATTATGCACCATTGTTTCAAACGGGTCATGGCGACATAACAGAATGAGAATTTACAAAGTAGAGTAAAAACTAAAAGATACCTGCAAGCCACTTAAAAGGCGCTCTAGCCTAAGAGAAGCCACTGGTTCACGCGAGGATGAGAAAACTTCACCAGGGTAAAACAATACACCGTCACCTGGGGAAGCCCCCGCCTGAATTTTATCTGTTCATATACACCCAAAATAAACAATAAAAGTTAAAAATAAATTAAAAAATACACATGGTGAGTTTGGTAAGGATACGTTTTAGTAGTGGTCAAAACAGGATGGGTCGGGTTGACCCATAAACATGAGGTACCTCTGCACTAGCAACAGTGGCCTTCTCGTAGCAGTTGGCACCCCAATAAAGAAAGCCAGTGCCACCTTCTTTCCATACGCGCCACATCACTGCACGGTGCTGTGTGCCCCGCATACCCAGGTGCCAGTTAGGGTGAGGATCCGATGGTCCCATGCAAACATATGTCCACCATTCCTGTTCAATATCATCATCAGGTCGTTTGTATACTAGTACTACTAATTTAGTAGATATCAAGAACTGGAAGTGACAAAATCGGTGGCCCGTCTGGTTAGGTAACAGCTCAAAAAGGACTGGGTCAATTGGGTTGACCAAGTCCCTTGATAAGTAAACGGGTCGAAATTGACACCAAGATACTACCTCATTATTTTCGGGTTTTATCTCCGCAATTATATCCTTCACCAAGTCCTCACGGTTACCAATCACCCATTCACTGCAAATGAAAAAAACATACATCGAACTCAGGTTTTGGTGCACTAGTATAGATTCTGTATACTCAAGGTCAAGTCTTTAGAAAATATTTAAGACATCAACTAACTGTATATACAGTTATGTACTTTTGCGCGTGTTAACAAAGATATCTAATCCTTAACTTCTCACATTTTTGCAACAATCACATATCACTTTCCTTCTTTAGGCCCTAATACCCCTAGTTAAACGCAACAGAACGAAAGCATAACTAGAAGAATAATATTATTACCTTGTACAATATATTTGTGTATGAGGGCGAAGGAACCCTGGTACTTTGAGAAAAGCCTCAAAATTATTTGGTGCAAGAGGTGCATCACTTGGACCTGAATAAAACTCGAAACTAGTCTCAGACCATCCCTAGCATCTATCCATTTCAAAATCATCACGATATTTTTAAAAGTATATTTGTTATTTTTTCTAACCAAAATGTCTACATGTAGTAGCTGGCTAAAAGATAAAACACAATCTAATGCGTAGTGGTCTTTATTATATCTTGGTTCGATTGTAACAGAAATAACTTGTAAGTTTATTGCAGGAAACATGGAGAAAAGATAGTGATGCAATTTGCAGATTAGGGACGCTCTTACCGGAGTAGTATGTAGTCAATACACGGGCATCGGGTGCATAGGCATGAATATCACTAGCCTGGTGGCGAATAGCATCGTACTGTTGCATATTCAATGGCTGAAAGAAAATCATGTGTTCCATGTTCAAACAAAGCAAAAGACAGATATGATAAATGTTTATCTCCAGATTGTTATTTTATGGTGGAACTTCATGCAGATCATATTGATGATTGTGAATATTAAGATTTTATGGTAAACTTGTAAATACAAGTTTGACACTAAAATCCTTTCATGATTCATGTTCCCCCATGAATTTTAAGATTTTCTGTTATTATTATGTTTGATCTTTTATCCGTATCCGCATGCACGCACATACATACATATATGTATATATATATGTGTGTGTGTGTGTGTATGCTTTTTAATATTTGGTTCAACAATTAATACCTCATCCCACAGGTAAAAGTAGGCTTTCTTCCAATGACCTTTTGATCTCAAGATCTCAACTTCGTTCTGCAGGTAATCCTTTGCTAAATCACCACTGTTAAGAATCAGTAATGTCAATGACGCATGATCAACATCATCATACAGTGGAGGTGACAAAATGGGAGGGTTGGGTCAAAACAGGTCATTTCTATTAGGATTCGCGTTGACCCAACACTTCTTGTCCAAAATTCTATAAAAGGTTAGTGCATATATTTATAGGGTAAGGTTATTGTACAAATGAGCTTAACATACTAAACGTGAGAAGTGAAGGAGGGATTTTTCTTTTCTTTTTTCCCCATCTTGTCAAGCATGCATTTGTTGGAACTAATCTTGCCATAACTCAAAAGTTGAGGATGCCAAATGTCTAGTTTATTTTAGGTGGAATATTTAGTATTTATGGTAGTTTCATTTTATTTGATTTCCTTCTAGGAGTAGCTTACTTGTTCTCCAAGGTGGTTGTTTAGTATACATAGGGGATCATATGTTTAGGGTTTATGTACCGTACCTTCAATTTTATTCAACTAGTTTTTTCTTGTTAATCCATTGTTTGATTATATATTGAAGAAGGCTTGATTTCCAACAGTATTTTAGTCCCAAAATCTAAAAAAAAATCGTGTAAATCACTAGTAGAGTAATTATGTAATCACTCTAGTGTAATTGCACATGGTTACTCTACTAGAGTAAATACACGAAAAAAAAATTAATATTTTTTACATATTTCAAGTTTTCAACTAAACATCATGCTTAAGTAGACGGAAAAAAATTCCTTCACTTCTCACGTTTAGTATGTTAAGACCCATTTGTATTTGATCTTTACCCTATATCTATATTTACACTCGGAAGCACGGAAACGGCTATGAGTTGCCGTCTCCCGTCCCGGGGACTGCTAGGGGACGGAAACGGCACGGGGACGGCATGGAAACGTCCCCCAAACGTTTCCGGGTTTGTGGGCACGGTGGCAAGACGTATCCGGGATCATGGGGACGGAAAATTCGACGTATCCGGGTTTGTTTTAGACTTTCAGCCAAAATTCCGGTTGGAGATATCAAAAAATTCTGGTTGTTGTCGGCGATGTATAAAGCTGCAGGGAAATGTTGTTAGGGTTTTTTTTTGTTTAGGAAGGAACAAGAGGTACAGTAGGTAAGACTTGTGGGTTGTGGGTATTTTTAATCTTAAATTGGGCCTGCTCAAAAATATCCACTTAAATAGTAAATGATAGAAAAACCCTAAACTACATAAGTAAATTATACTTTATTACGTTTTTGGTTTTGTGAGCTAATTTTATTCAATATCTATGTTTGCTGATCTTTCATTAGATGAACCGGAACTTGAAAGCGATTTGCTTGTTAACGTTTAACCTTTATTAGGAAGATATGGGATTTTTGAGCTTTACATCAATATATAACTATTTTGGGGTTTTGTGTTACATTATCTTTGATATATATATTTTTTTATATGTTTTTATTCCCGTACCCATCCCGTTCCGTCCCCGCTTCTTGAATTTTTTTAGTTTTGCCGTTTCCCGTGCCCGTCCCCGTACCCGTACCCCGTTCCCGTACCCGTACCCGTCCTAGTGCATCATAGTATTTACAAACACTAGATTATTACAACAATAACCTAATCTTTTGAATAAAACAATCTACAAGGTTGTATGCAATTAGATCACACTTGGGCCACTTTAACCCGTGTGATAGTGCCCTTTTTAGTTTATATTTTTTTATTTAACCAAACAGAACTGAACCATTTATATGTAAACGGTCGAAATCCCCACTCCTATGACACAGTAAACAACACTTCAGGCATCTAGTGACATACCAAGGGACTACAGGACTATATGGAACAGCATAAGCTGCAAGACGAGGGTCTGAGAAAAATTCATCTGATTTCGGATGATCCGCTACACGATACAAAAAGTTAAAGAGATAAGATATCTGATAATTGAATAAGATTAACTAGAAATAATCGCTTGAATGATCATACCAGGCCATGGAGAAGTGTAAGTCAAAACACGCATGCTGTTACCCCATTTGCAGAAATACGGACTGATTTTATATTGAAGCAGCCACTTAAAATGTAGCTCTAGAGCATCGTACCATTCAGCAGTTCCATGTTCAACACCAAATCGATCTTCGATTACAGTATCAGATATCTTAATAATCATGAAGGGTGGGGACATTTTTATAGAACATTTCTAGATGCCAAACAATATAGTCATTAAGTTAATATAAAGTACACAGATGGTCCCTGTTGTTTATCAAAATTTTGGATTTGGTCCCTAGATTTCTGAAGGTACACGGATGGTCCATGTGGTTTGCCCTTTGTAACGCATCTAGTCCCCAGCCAACAAATCAAAAGGTTTTAGCATGTCCAAGTTAAGGACCAAATGCGTTACAAAGTGCATACCACAGGGACCATCCATGTACTTCTGGAAAAAGTTGGGGGCTAAATGCATTACAAAGTGCAAACCATAGGGACTATCGATGTACTTTTGGAAAGCTAGGGACCAAATCTAAAATGTTGGTAAACCACAAGGACCATCCGTGTACTTTACTCTTATGTAGCAGGAATTTAGGATACACCAATGACAGCAGGAAGTGAAGGTGTTGTTGGGAGAACAAAGTCCCATACAGTCAAGCTTAGCTTCACACGTATCGAAAGGTTTGCATCTTCATCCATCATATCTAGTGGCCCATTTTCTGAAAAGAAATCAGAAAAAGAAGGTGAAAGAAGAACTCTTCGTAAAGTTGTAGTTGCAGATTTCGCTCTTTCTACCTGAATAAAAAAGAGAAGATTTTGTAAACGGTTCATTACAAAACGTGCTGCACAAAATGCATGCATAATATAATTCTAATCTCACCACTTCTTCGACTGGTTTCCCATCGATTTGCTCAATGACATCAAGACAATTTCTAAGTTCCCTATATACTTGATATTTTTCAGACTTATCATGAAATTGAGCTGCACATCTGTGAAAAATCAAAGTTAACATTCATTACTACAAATGAGATACAAAAATAAAAATCACGTATTTCTTTTCTAAATCAATTAATAGTATTAGTAATCCAAATATGGCCATGTAAACAAGCTAGCAATTATTTGGAATCACTGAATCAGCAATTAATATTTAACTGAAAAAAGAGGGTAGGCAATCACTCTGCATCGGTTTTCGTAGCCGTAACAATAAATTCTCCATCATATTGTCCTGGGGGCTGTGTACTCGGAACATCAATAGAAACCCAAATTGCAGTAGTTTCTCTGTAACAAATAAAAATAATAAATAGTAGTCAAATCAAAAGTCAACATGAAGAACATTCGAATTTAAACTTTCTATCGCTGATGTAGTAAATACCCTGGAAGTAGATTTATCTGTGAGACTGGCATATCAATTGGTACAAGTGCATCTGGAACACCCAAGATGGGGACCACACGTCTTAATGTAACTGATTGACCAATGACCAACCTGGTTATAACAAAATTTAATTATATTCTTAATTTGGAGAATTGGAGATACCATATTAATATTGCAGAACGCGTGTCATGAAATATTAACCTGTCACCAGAAGTTGAACAGAGATCAGTACACTGAATTTGCACAACCCCAGCATTACTGGATCCACTCCAAGAAACTTTAGGACGTATAGCGATTTGTATGCTTTCCCTCTCGTTTCTTCCGGCTAAAAGAGATACCTTCAAGGTAACATTAAGTTATTATGCATTCATGTGTGATTATAAACCATCAAACTTCAATTCAAGAGTAAAATTTCATTTTCGTCCCTGAGGTTTGGCTACTTTTGCGACTTTCGTCCAAATGTTTGTTTTTCTGCATCTGGATCCAAAAGGTTTGAAATCTTGCCATTTTCATCTGACCCGTTAACTCCATCCATTTGTTAACGTTAACTCAGGGGTATTTTCGTCTTTTTAGACTTTTTGTGATGATTAAAGGGTTTGGGTGGGGAGAAAGTCAACGTAGGTGGATCTTTATTTCTTATAGTGTTTTTTTAAATAAAAAATGTCTAAAAAGACGGAAATGCCCCTTATTTAACGGAGAAAAATGGATGGAGTTAACGAGTTGGATGAAACTGGAAAGATTTCAAACCTTTTGGATCCAAATGCAAAAAAACAAACCTTTGGACGAAGGTCGTAAAAGTGGCCAAACCTCAGGGACGAAAATGACATTTTTACTCTAATATTTTATATCAATGATAATAAGGAATACCAACAATCCTAATAGGTAACACGAAGAGCCTGGCAATTATAGAAATATATTATAAACAACACTTTTGCCAATGGCATTAATCTATTAAATAAACGCGACGAACAGCCAATGCCGATAAAGAATTAATTTCTTATTTCCAATTTTAATCCTTGCCTCATGTGACATGTCTACTATGATTCATAGTGGTGTTTTAAAGGATACACTAGCTCAAAAAGACCTTTTAGACATCATTATTGTTTAATAATCCAATAACCCTCGTTGTCCTTATATCCAATTTAGTCTGCACCGACAACTTTCAAAAACTTAGATACTTACGGGATCCAGTGGTCTAGGTGTTTCTTGAGGTCCGACATTTGCAGTGCTAGGCATGCACCACACACTCACTAGTTCAGAAGATGGAACCCTAGAAGGGTCGATTGTCCCTCTAAGTGAACTTTGATCCTGTAAGCTACCATCATCCCATCCATATGCTGTCCCACCCCCTGCAACCCCCTCAACTGGAGGAACCGTCTCTTGGGGACTCCCTGTAGCAGAGTATAAAATGCGATTGATGAATGATAAATTATGCATCCCATCGTAAGCCATTACATGAAAATCTTACAAATGTAAGTTAGCACGCAGAAAAACAGTTACACTTGCTTATTTCTAAATTAACTACTCATAATTTCCTATTCATATTTCATTTTAGTTTTGACAAGGCTGGTTACTGAATAAAGTTTAGACCAACTAAAATGGTCGGTAAGTTCAAGAAAATACATGTGAGGTGATATGTAGATGATATAATAATTGGTCCTTGATATGCATATAAGCCAAATAGAGTACATATCGATACATCCTTGGTGCATTTCTGTAACTACAAATCCAACGAAACCTAGTCCTTCCCAAGGGTAAGTTTAACTCTCCACCTTGGCCTAACATAAAAATTTCAGCAGCAACTACATATCTATCTTTAAGATAAAATTTAGAAACACTCTGTCAAGAGTAAGCAATCAAATGCTCTACAGTAAATATGAAAAAATCCGCCCCATGTATGATGAAAAACGTGGAAAAACTCCTTAAATCCACTTCAACCATATGAATTTCGCGATTAACAAACAGGTAATCCAAAAACTCCACAAATTCTAGCAGATTCTTATCATATTTCATAACATTAATAAATAATAAATTACACAACCTACAGATTCTAATCATCAAACTAAACCAAGAATCTACGCAAACATCAAAATACTTACAAATCATAACCGCCAAGTACAAAACCCTTAAAAACCATATAAAACCGATCACAAAGGCTGAATAGACAACCTAAGGTAAGTGAACAACTTGAAAGTGAACAACAGCGGATCAGGAACAAAATAAAGCAGGTAAGTGAAATGAAACGCTTCGATTAGATTACACAAACCGGAGTCATGTTTGATGTTGCAACTAGTATGGTAAAACCGGATACATGAAGAAAAAACAACGGAAAAAATTACTTAAACTTTACGAACTCCCAATCGACAAACACATAATCCAAAAACTCCACAAATTTTAGTACATTAACAAACCACACAACCTACAAATTCTGATCATCAAACTATCCAACAATCAACGCAAGCATCAAAATTACCGACAAATCATAACCATCAAGTATAAAACCCTAAAAATCATATCAAAACCGATCACTAACGCTAAATAGACGACGAGTTAAAGCTAAGGCAGTCCATAATGCAACTTAAAAGTGAACACATAATCCAAAAACTCCTCAAATTTTACTAGATTCTTCAACGTATGTCATAACATTAACAAATTACACAACCTACAAACTACGATCATCAAACTAAACCAACAATCAACGCAAACATTAATCTACTAACATATCATAACCGTCAAGTACAAACCCCTAAAAATCACATCAAAACCGATCACAAACGCTGAATAAACGATGAGTTAAACCTAAGGCAGTCCACAATACAACTTAAAAGTGAACACGTAATCCAAAAACTCCTCCAATTTTATTAGATTCTTCTTCATTTTTCATAACATTAACAAATTACACAACCTACAAATTCTGATCATCAAACTAAGCCAACAATCAACGCAAACATCAAATTTACCGACAAATCATAACCGTCAAGTACAAAACCCTAAAAATCACATCAAAACCGATCATATACGCTAAATAGACAACGAGTTAAACCTAAGGCAGTCCATAATACAACTAGAAAGTGAACACATAATCCAAAAACTCCTCAAATTTTATTAGATTCTTCTTCATACATCATAACATTAACAAATAACACAACCTACACATTACAATCATCAAACTAAACCAACAATCAACGCAAACATTAGAATTACCGACAAATCATAACCTTAGAGTATAAAACCCTAAAAATCATATCAAAACCGATCACGAACGCTGAATAGACGACTTGTTAAACCTAAAGCAATCCACAATACAACTTAAAAGTGAACACGTAATCCAAAAACTCCTCAAATTTTATTAGATTCTTCTTCATGTTTCATAACATTAACAAATTACACAACCTACACATTACGATCATCAAACTAAACCAACAATCAACGCAAACATCAAAATTACCGACAAATCATAACCGTCGAGCATAAAACCCTAAAAATGATATCAAAGCCGATGATAAACGCTGTATATACTAGGAGTTAAACCTAAGGCGATTGCTAATACAAGTTGAAAGTGAAGAAAAGCGGATCGCGAAGCAGATAACTGAAATTGAAATTGAAATTGTTGGATGAAGGATTGATTAGACAAACCGGAGTTATTCATGTTCGGTGATGCAGATTGAGTGTGATTCTGGTGTGGTGAAACTGTAGAAATGAGTGAACCGGATGATGATGATGATGATGATGATGGAAAAATGGGCAGGTAGGCACTGATTTGTGTGTTTTAAGCTGAAAGGAATCTTGATTAACTCATTGATTTGGTGCTTGTTTGTTACTCATTTTATTATTATTATTTTATATTTTTGAACACAAGTTACAAGAGGAAAGGATATAGAAGGAAAGTAAGTTTTGTGGGTAACTTTATTATTAAATAAAGAGTAAATTTCTGTTTTGTTTTCTGTGGTTTGGTCGTTTTAATGGTTTTGTCACAATCTTTTAAAAATAGTCATTTTACTCCAATAGTTTATCATGTTTTTTCCATTTTGCTCCCCGACTCATAACTCAGTTAAATCATTCAACTAAGGATAGGGGTATTTCAATAATTTTATATATAAGTAATTAATTATATATTATTAATTCCTTAAAACTGATTTTGTCTTTTTATTTATTAATTTAAAAATAAAATTAGCTTTCCAGATAACATTTCATACACCAACAAATCAGATTGCTCAATTGATGTATCAACTTTGTGTTCTTCCCTCTTTTTTTCTTGGAATCATCACTGCTGGCTTATAACTATAACCACAACCACCACCTATAATCACCAGACCACCCTCATCTGAGCACCAGCGTTCTCACCATCACCCTTATATCTTTCTAAGTCTTTCTCCCAGCCACCACCACCATTCACCACTTGCCGCCGCCACCGCCACCAATTCTCCGACGCCACCAGCCAACCGCCCATTGATGTGCTATCAATTCTCTGACACCACCAGCCAACCGCCCCAGATCGGTCAATCGGAACACTCTGAGATCTGAACCCCAAATCTGCATAGGCCCCAAACATGTCAGAGAGCGGCGGCGGATTTCGTTTGATTTGAAACCGTTCAGATCCGTGAAGAACAAAAATGGTAAGTTCAGATCCGGTTGGTGTTATGATTTTATTGGTGGTCGTATATGGGTTACGAAAAAGTTTGTTTTTTTAGACGAAGGAGGTCAGATTTGGGTTGTGAAAGTTGTTGTTACAGAGATAGAGAGAGCTTTTAAGGATGATGGTCAGAACAGTGGTGGTCAGACGGGGGTGGTTCTGGTGGTTATAGGCGGTGGCTATGGTGGTGATTGTAGGATGGGGCTGTAGTGGTGCTTTAGGAGGTGGGTGTCATGGCAGGGGTGAAGGGGTAAAACAAAAAAATGAAATTAATTTAAAATTTTTATATCTAGAATTACCATAATACCCTTACCTTTAACAAAAAAATTGGACGGAGTTAGAGGCGTGGAGTGAAATGGAGATAAGTTAAATAGACCAAGGAGTAAAATGGCTATTTTTAAATGATTGGAGCAAAACTATTAAAACGATCAAACCACAGGGAGCACAATAGAAGTTTACTCTTAAATAAATAAAAAGGAACTTAAAGGGACTTTTTTAGTTAAGTGTTGTTTTTATTTTTTCATTTCAATCTATAATTCTTAAAGGACCTTGCTATTCACAATAAATAAAAATGAACTTAAAGGGACTTTTTTAGTTAAGTGTTTTTTTATTTTTTCATTCGATCTATAATTCTTAAACGAACTTGCTATTCACACGCTCTACCTATTCATTTTTTTCTTTTCACACACCCTCTAGTATCAAGCTGTGAATAAATCGCGGCGTTTTGGTCCGGTTAACCAGACAAAGACTGACGGGTGTCTGACGGATCTGTTGATCTGACCAAAACGCCGAACTTTGGCAGCATTTTGGTCCTGTCAACTAGACAAAATACTGACAGGTTTGACACCGGGGGTGTGTGAATAGACATGTCCTTAAATATTGTTATTTTGATATTGATAGGATATGTCTATTCACACACCCATTTTGTCTATTCACACACCCCCCCAATATCGAGTTGTGGCCAAAGCGCGGCGTTTTTTGTCTGGTTGACAGGACCATAACACGGCCAAAGCTCGGCGTTTTGGTCCGGTCAACAGACCCGTCAGACCCCCGTCAGTATTTGTCTGGTTGACCGGACCAAAACGTCGCGCTTTGGCCACAACTCGATATGGGGGGGGGTGTGTGAATAGACAAAGTGGGTGGTCCATTTTGATATTGTGTTTTCTGTTTTGATGTCATTTCACTTTAAATTCTTCACTCTTGTTTTACTAGGGACACATTTCTTCTTGGGGTCTTGCTATTCACACACCCTCATCTACTCATTTTGTCTATTCACACACCCCTAGTATTGAGCTATAGTTAAAGCGCGATATTTTGGTCCGGTTAACCAGATAAAGACTGACGGGTGTCTGACGGGTCTGTTGATCTGACCAAAACGCCGAGCTTTGGCAGCATTTTGGTCGTGTCAGTCTTTTATCTGTTTGACAGGACCAGAATGCGGCCAAAGCTCGGCCTTTTGGTCTGGTCAACAGACCCATCAGCCTTTGTCAGGTTGACCGGACCAAAACGTCGCGCTTTGGCCACAACTCAACACTGAGGGTATGTGAATAGACATGCCCCTCTTCATGGGTTAAAGACATAAATGAGTCAAGTGACGATAAAATACAAAGGATAGTGCCAAAATGATAAGATTGTAAAATTTGGATTAAAATGGAAATCTAATCAAATCATATGAACGGACGAAAACGTCACTCAACTCAAGAAACAATTTTTTTTGAGCAAGTTTATTATAACACTTACCACTTGGATATTGTTGCATAAATTTTCCCTGTAAATATAAATACTTGGTTAAAAAAACAATAATATGTTATCCAAATTAAAACAAGAGGAGTAAACTGTTATTTTGGTCCCTGAGGTTTGGACAATTTTGCCACTTTAGCCCAAATCTCAAACTTTTTACATCTGGGTCCCTGTAGTTTCATTGTTATTGCCATTTTGGTTCAAAAGCAAAATCAACTCAGATTTAAAAAAAACCCTGCTATTTTGTCCTTTTCCTCAGGGCTAAAATGGTCATTTAAGCATTATATATATATATATATATATATATATATATATAAAATTAAAAAAACCTCAAAAGACCCCCCCTCTCTCTAAATACCCCTGTGTCTCTCTCTCTTCTCTCTCTAAAACACCACCGCCATCAAACCTCTGATCCATCCATCAAACCTCCGATGATGACGACGGTGCTCTGATGGCAGCTCTGATTAAAGGTGTTTGTAGATCGAATTTTAGGGTTTGGTTGCAGGTTTGAAGGTGGCGAAGGTGCTAAATTATTAAAGGCGACGACAATGCTGAATTTTAAGGTTTTATTGCCGGTTTGTAGGTCGAATTTTAGAGTTTTGTTGTAGATCTATTGTTAATTTCTGTTGAATTATTGAAGGTGTCTGATGGTGGTGTGTGATCCTAGGGTTCCAGAGTTCCGGCGCAACGTAGGAGAGGCGGATCTCAGTGGTGTTGGCGATTTGAAGATGAGAGTTGTGTGGACGGAGTTCTGTGAGTAAACTGCCATTTTGGAGGTGGCCGGAGTTCTATGAGTTTTATCACCGCTTGTGGGGGTTGTTGTGGTATGGGGTGGGGGGTGCGAGAGGGTGGTGGCAGGTGGTGGTGAGCGGACATCCCCATGGAAGACCAAATTCACGTTACCCAAATTACCAGAGGATTTAAGGAGCAATTGGGGGAAGATGGAAAATGTTCTGGGCTTTTATAGGGTCAAAGGTTAAAATAAAAATAAAAAATAAAAAATAAATGACCACTTTGCCATGAGGAAAAGGACAAAATACAAGGACAAATCGAAGCTGATTTCACTTTTGAACCAAAATGGCACAAAACTGAAACCACAGGGACCAAAATGAAAGTTTTGGACTAAAGTGGCAAAAGTGACCAAACCTCAGGGACCAAAATGGCAGTTTACTCTTGTTTCCTTTGAAGTCACTCCTTTTTTAGATGTTCCAATACAGATGTTAAAACAATTTAAATTAAGTTATCTGAGTGGAAAATATATGATCTAGTTATTATTTAGTGATTATTTTATATAAATCCAAAATAGGATATGTTGAGCTGTGGTTATTTTATATTCAATTCAACATAAGTTTTTTTTTAACCAGTCTCTTAAAGCTAAATTCGACCTTACCAAGAGTTAGAACAAATTATAAAGAGCAACGCAACATAAGAATTGTAGTTGACAAATGTAATAAGTGTAGATCGAACATATCATGTGTGGATAAAATTATCAAAGCTAAGTTTTGTCCTTCAAAGTTAACATTAAATAAGCATAAACATAGACATTTGTGCCACAGTTAAAGAAACTTATCATATATGTATGAACAATGTTAAACAATCATCTCATAAACTTATTATACATATATATATGTACAATGATGAAAAGAACATCTGATAATGTGCTTTTAAATTGTGTAATATGTACAATATGTTAGCTTATGGAGGATTTGACTCGAGCAGAGGATTCTTCCTTTAGTCTAATGTTTATTCCTCTGGGCAGATGATTGTTCCTCTAGGCAGAGGATTAGTCCTTTGTCTGATGAAAAATATTATTATTATATTCAGTAACCTAATTACCCTATAAATACTTCTCATTCTTGTACCTGTACACTTTGAGCACCTAATACAAAGGAGAACTAGTTGTGGAGAGTGGATGTAGATCAAGCTTGATCGAACCACTATAAATCTTGTGTTCTTGTGATTTAGAGTGTGTGAATGTGTGAGTTTGCTGATTATTGTTCTAGTGTTCGTGTGAGTCGTGTTCGGACCTAACAACTGGTATCAGAGCTCAGGCTCTTGATCAATCCGCACGAACAAGTAACAAACAGAGGTGAAAAAGAAGAAGATACCTGTCAGAACTAGGGTTCTGATCTGAAGACATCTTCTGCAGAAATCGTGACTAGGGTTTGTCGACCCAGTAGTCGCCGCCGCTGCCGCTCGTCTTCCCGCAGCCGCCAGCACAACCTCCGCCACCAGTTCCTAACCCCGATTAGGGTTTCGCACCATCACCTAGGGTTACAAAATTGGATATCATTGTTGCTGAATATAGCATCTAGGATCCCAAAATCGAAGACCTAGGGTTTCAATCTTGCTCCTAAGTCGATTGATTTGTGAAGTTGTTGGAGTAGAGGTCGCAGGAAGAAGAAGGAGATACATACGTGATTTTTTTTCTTTCTTTTCTTTAAGGGAAATCATCTTTCCCTTATTTGCAAAAGGGCCCCTCAACTTTGAACAAATCGATCTCATCATCTACAATTATTGTTCATCGCCATTTAAAGCTTGAAACAGATAAGTTTATCGTTTCTGTTTGCTTCCGCTAGTATAATTATCCCTTAGAAGTACGAACTCGTTTAGTTTGTAGCAGTTGATAATTATTTGTTCGTTAAAATGGCAGAAGATAGTAAAATCAAGGTTGACAAGTTTGATGGTAGTGATTATGGATTTTGGAGAATGCAAATAGAAGATTTGTTGTATCAAAAGGGTTTGCATTTGCCTATGTTGGGATGACAACCGGATGACATGTATGATGAAGAATGGAAGTTGTTGGATAGATAAGCCTTTGGGTGTGGTTAGGCTTTCCTTGGCAAAGAGTGTTGCGTATAACATTGTCAGTGAAACAACTACTCACGGTGTATTGAATGCATTGTCCAACATGTATGAAAAACCATCTGCTTCAAACAAAGTATTCCTCATCCGACAATTGGTTAACACCAAGAGGAAGGAAGGCATGTCGATTACATCTCACATAAACGAATTTAACTCGAGTATCTCTCGTTTAGCCTCAGTTGAAATAAAGTTTGATGATGAAGTACAAGCGTTCCTCCTTTTATCATCATTGCCCGAGAGTGGGTCAGGCACAGTCACAGCTGTGAGTAGTGCATCTGGCACTACCAAACTCACTTTTGAGAGTATTCCTAACTTGATTATTAATGAAGATATCAGACGGAGAAGCAATAATGAAACTTCTAGTTCAAGTTCTTTATTGCACACAGAAAGTAGAGGAAGAAGAAATGATAGAGGAACTAATCGAGGCAGGTCAAAGTCCAGAAAAAGGGAGCAGTCAAAGAACAGAAAAGACATTGAATGTTGGAACTGCAAAGAAAAAGGTCACTTTAGAAGCCAATGTACAAAACCAGCTGCAAAGAAAGAAGTAAACAGTGTATCATCTGAGGGATCAGGAGATGCTCTCATATGTTGTGTTGAGAATTCAGTGGAATCCTGGATTATGGATTCAGGTGCTTCTTTCCGTGCTATCTCATGCCCAGATATGGTCAAGAATCTAAGAACAAGTAACTTTGGTAAAGTTCGTTTAGCCGATAATCAAATGCTTGATATTACGGGTATTGGAGATTAGACTTGAAGACCTCATTGGGAACTATATGGACATTGAAAGATGTCAGGGTTATTCCTAATTTGAGGAGAAAGTTGATTTCAGTTGGAAAATTGGACGATGAAGGGTTAAATGTTCACTTTGGGGGTGGGCAATGGAAAGTGATCAAAGGCAACTTGGTGATTGCCAAAGGAAAGAAGAAAGGCACTCTATACATGGCTGAAGTTCATGTCACACCCCAACCGATGGCGGAATCATCGGGGCGCGACACTAAGCGGTTCAGATTGTTCAAGAGAATCCACAACGACTATTTCTAAATGACAATATTTAAGCCTCAATTTCTCATACAATCAACATACAATCATTACATAATCATCACGAATTAAAATAATCTCAAACAATTTCAAAGTCGATTACAATTTATTACAAGTTTCTAAGTAAAACCCTAGTCCATTTGCAGCGTGTAGTAATCATTAACCTGCAGCATACGTTAAAATGATTGTCAATACAAAGATGTATTGGCGAGCATACAGGTTTTGATATAATAGCATAGTAGATAAAAGTGTCGCGAATTTCCACATACATAAACATGATTCACATAACATATAAACTCATAAGACAAATTTCACATGTTAAGCTCTCGAAAAGGCTACGAAGTGCGATGTGTCCTTCCTAACTAGACCCCGTCAGGTGTTAGCCAAACTATAGTACTATACTAGCTAAGGTGGAGTTAACGAGACAGTATCCTAGTTTACACCACACGGAACTGCAAAGGCTCAAAAGCCATTCAAGGCTTGTTTTAGGTGTGGAAAAGAAGGTCATGTGCTCAAGCAATGCTCAGAGCGACATGATCCAGACGGTAAAGGCAACCAGTATTGCCTCTCTGGATCAAAAGGTAAAAATCACACATCTTTGAAAGATTGCATGGAAAACTCTCCATCCAGATCTCCACATGTGAAGCCGGTTTCACATGACTCAAAGATGAAAAGGACCAACACATCAAAACCTCAATCTTTCCCTCCGGGTCTTAAACATAAAATTATTCAAACTTTAAATCTTTTACAAACAAAATTTTTAAACCAACACAAGTTTGGCGAGTCAAACAAAAGGTTGTAAAAGAAATTAATGAGAGAAAAGATTTGGCATATCGGGAGGTTTCTTATTCTGATGAAAGGGGACAATCCAAGACTACGATGGCTTGGGTTCCACTCTCTAACTGAATTGCTTATAAGTGTAGGAACATCCAAGGAGGACTGATAGTAACACCGATTATTATCAGTGGTTGGTTTTAGATACAAGTTTAAAGAGGAAAATCACATGTTTGGTTGTGGTATCTAACCTGGTCGCGCAATCAACACTGCTGTAACACACTCATTTTCTTGCTGACATATGTTTTAGTGTGCATGGTGTGGAAGGCTTTATTTTGTAAATACATGTTTTATAATTTTTCATTTTTTAGTATGTCGTACAAAAATAAGATTTTGCGGGGACTATTAAAATACTTTCTAGACCATGAGATGTAATTATTGCAAAATGATCATGATCTTATATGAGAAATGATAGGAACTAACTTGATTATGTCTTCACATGAATAGGATCTGAAGGAAGATACGGCTCCAAGTTAACGATATGTCGGTAGATTCAGCATTTCAGACAAGTAAACTGCATCTTGGTGATAAAGATAAAGATCATATGATAATGTGGATATCCACCTTGTTGCAGGATTGCACAAACCGATTATGTCCAAAAGGGGTTGCGAGAATTTAGGCGTTCAAAAGACACACAATGTTGTGCATATATATATTTATCGAGAAAGACACCAAGGTGTGCAACCAAAAGACACCAATGCGTGCAACCCAAAAAAGAGCAAAAAGACACGCAATGTTAATGTCGTGCAATAGGAATAAAAGATACGCCAAAGCGCGTACATATATATTATTATATTAGCTATGCTCTCTAATCAGATGATCATCTTCTCTGCTTATGGAAACATAGACTTGAAGCTCTCATCATCTGATTTAAGGTGATCATCTCCTCTGCTTATGGAAACATAGATCTTGAGGTCTCATCACCTAGTAGATACTATTTCAAAGTTGTTAAGGTATGCATCTCAAAAGACCATGAGGACAGGAAAGTTTAACCGAACATGTGTGGGGTCCACTAGCTTCATCCTAAATATACCCAAAACATGATAATTAATCACCGAATGTATGTCGAAAGAATGGTGCATGGATTTAAACGGACAAACATACCAGCAATCGTTCTTGAGTCGTAGCTATCCTAAAGAAAGTTGAAGTGTGGCTAGGCTTTTCAAGTTGGTATGATCTCGTATTTGATCAACTCTATATCTCAAAGGTTGAAAGTTAAAAAAAAAATTTAAAAAATAATTATTAAAAAAACAAAAAAATGATTGTGACTTGTGTACAATTGTTTTTCTAAATCTTCCATATCACATCAATTGTGCCCCAACCGCGTGAGATACACTTTCCAATGCACACTACAGATGAATACGATTTTGTCTGTACTTTAAATCAGTCTAAAAGAAAATTTGGAGTGGTGTTTATGTTTGTGAATAGGTTCCTTCGACTACTTGATGCAATGATGGCCGATCATCAATTGAGCAAGATACCAGACCAAAGCACATGTTTCCTAAAGATTGTAGAAGATACCGAGCTAGGAATCCTCCTCATACGTCTTCTGAATCACTCAAGCTAAAGAGAGTTGGAAAAAGCTTGTTCCGGCTTGTCAGAGATGATGCATGCAAAAATGGGGAGCTTATCCAGATAAAGTACTCAAAGAGCAAAGTGTCAAAAGAAGATCTTCAGTGAAGAAAATTTGGAAAGCATCGGTCTAGGGGGAGATTGTTGGGTCTAAAATTAAGACTGAAGCTTGCCAAATTGAAGATCACAACACCCACGAAGTTGACGGTTCTAAAGATGATGCAAGAGTTTGATAACATTAGCCTAAGGGGGAGATTGTTGGGTCTAAACGTGTAGTCTAATGTTATCAACGAATCAAGTCAACAAAATCATCCCAAAGAAATCAAAGTCAACACGCAAGTCGACATGAGAAGATCGAAGAAAGATATGGCGTGTGGAAGATCGAGATTTGATAGTTATAATACTTTGGATAATTAAATATATTTTGTTTAGACAAAATATATTTATTATCTTATTTAATTAGTCTTCATGTTTATTGCTACTTTTGGTAAGATATTAACTCTAGGGACTTAATTGTAATTAGCCTAAAGTGGTTTAGGCTATAAATAGATAAAGATTTAGGGTTTTAGGGAAACACACTTAGATAGAGATTTGGGGGCTACATTGTATTATCATTTGCAAATCAATCAAGGGTCTTAAAGTTTATACTTTTAGTGTGTTCATCTTTGATTCTTACACAAAATCAGATTTTGAGCTCGTTTTGATCCTACACTTTTTATCTCGCTATTTTAGCTCTGAAAAAACTCCATCCGAAGATTATTGTTACCTTATGTTTCATGAAATTTTTATTATTTATAGCTATATTTAAAGGGAATTTATTAATTTTATGTGTTTTCATACTATTGGTTTAGACTAATCAATTGTTATACTCAACACATTTCAGTTACCCTTTCTCTAACTGTGACACAAATGTTTATGTGTGTGCTCGTATAATATTCACTTGAAAAGACAACATTTAGCTTTGATACTTTTATCTACCATTGACATGTGAAAACCTACACTTATTGCATTTGTTAACTATAGTTCTTATGTTGCTTTGCTCTTTGTAATTTGTTCAACTTTTGGTAAGGTCGAATTTGACGTTGGGAGGCAGTTAAAAAACCAGCTTATGTTGAATTGATATAAAATAATCATAGCTCAACATATTCTATTTTGATTAGTTAAAAAAAGTTATCTAAATTAAAACAAGAGTTAAGTGTTGTTTTCGTCCATGTGATTTGATTAGTTTTTCCCTTTTAATCCAAAGTTTATAATCTTATCATTTTGGCACTATCCTTTACATTTTACCCTCAATTAACTCATTTATGTCTTCTAACCCTTAACGCATAAAGAAATGTGTCCCTAGTAAAACAAAAGTTAAGAATTTATACTAAAATTAGATCAAAACAGAAAACACAATATCAAAATAACAATATTTAAGAATTTTAGATTGAAACAAAAAAATATATATAGCACTTAAAAAATAACACTTAACTAAAAAAGTTCCTTTAGTTTCCTTTTTATTTAATAATAAAGTTACCTACAAAACTTACTTTCCTTTCATATCCTTTCCTCTTATAACTTGTGTCCAAAAATAAAATAAAAACAAGCACCAAATCAACGAGTTAATCAAGATTCCGTTCATCTTAAAATACACAAATCAGTGCCTACCTGCCCATTTTTCCATCATCATCATCATCATCCCGTTCACTCATTTCTACAGTTTCACCACACCAGAATCACACTCAATCTGCATCACCGAACATGAATAACTCCGGTTTGTCTAATCAATCCTTCATCTAACAATTTCAATTATCTGCTTCGCGATCCGCTTTTGTTCAATTTCAACTTGTATTATGAATCGCCTTAGGTTTAACTCCTAGTATATACATCGTTTATCATCGGTTTTGATATGATTTTTAGGGTTTTATACTCCACGATTATGATTTGTCGGTAACTTGATCGATGGTGAACAAAATATAAAATCCTTAAAAACAAGCAAGTTCGCTCGAACTTGCACAAAGTTCAAGCAAACTGGCCAAGTTCGCCCGAACTTGTGCCAAGTTCGCTTGAATTTGTGCCAAGTTCGGCGAACTTGGTCTATATCAGCCTAACTTCTTCTTCCCCTATAAATACCCAACACCTCCATTTGTGCACTCCTTGCTGCAAGTTCGCCCGAAATCTACCGAAACCGAAAACCTTTGATTTCCAAGTAAGAATCAACCCGTTTTATGCAAGCAACAATGTTTTACTACGATTTTGCATTGTGTGTTTTACCTTCGATTTCATCAAAACTCTTCTGTTTACAAAAATCTTCATCTTTTCTACAAAACTTCTTCTTTTCACTTAGATCTATACTTAGATCTAAGTAAAACCTTTTAAACATCGATTTTTACACAAAATTCAGACTAAATGACGTATGTTTCGTTCACTATGAAGTGGAACGAGGCGTTGTCAAGCAAGATCTCAGATCCAGAAGCACAAGGACGATATCGTCACCCTGCACGAACTGGACTAACCCGTACGAACCATCAAGTTCGTCCAGATTAGCCCGAGTTCCTGTAAAGTGGCTAAAACTCGCTCCAAAAGACCTCTCCAGCCTAGGTTTTGCTCAGTAGCTTAAGGTTGGGGAGATGGACACTCGATTTCCTCAGCAAACGACGTGAAAACGCACGATTTGGTGACCAAAACAGCCAAGTTCGCTCCAAATTGATCAAGTTTCGGTGACCAACTTCTACCGAACTTGTCAAAATTTCCAAGAAAAACAACCAAGTTCGCTCGAACTTGTGTCAAACTCAATCAAACAAGGCAGGTTCGCCCGAACTTGTCCAGTTTCTCAGGAAACCAGACAAGTTCGCCCGAACTTGTACTTTCAGTAAGTCAAACAGTCAAGTTCGCCCGAACTTGTACCAATTCCAAGGAATTGGTATAACTTTGCCCGAACTTGTACTCTGCCCCTTCACGTTTCGACCATTTCAGCACTTCGGAAGACTGATGCACTTCTGTTCATTTACAGGCTGATCCGGCACTCCTATCAATTTACATCAGCTCCCCTCTCTCTCTAATCGCACCGACTGTGAGTATACTTGACCCGTTTTCGCTTTAATGCACTTTTTGGGTGTAACATACGTTCATATCAAAGTACACAAAACACACTAAACCGATTGACCATACGCGAATATCTGTTATACATATTGATACGTGATGCTAGGAATATATGATGGAACAAACTCGGGAATTTCCTCTGTAAGGAACTTTCCGAATCTGTTTTGCTTCAATTCTGGAACAAACACAGGGGATTCAAGCACAACATTTTCATCACAAAAAGCAAATTTCAAATCCATGCATTCAACCACTACATTATCATGGTTGCGGGTCATCGGTTTAGGCACATGCCTGTTACAGTCATCCCGAATATAAGTATCATTTGTTTTACCACAGTTCCAGGCAGACCAGTTAACCGTAGTATAACTGTTGCCTGAATACCCTATCCCTATTTTTGTGCCACCATACTCCTCATCACACACATCATCCTCACGCTCAATCACATCTTCATTGCTTTCAGAAATGTTAGTAATTTTGCCATTTTTGCAATCGACATTTTGAGAAATTAAATCATTTTTATCAATTAAATCGTTTTCTGGATGAGGAGTTGGCATTGGTACATAGTTTTTGCAGTGAGGAGGTGGAAAAATTCTTCTTGCATTTCCAACCTTGTCTTTGTACCCAATGCCATCTTTCGTGTATGTCGGTCGTTGGCTATTTTCAATATCAACCAGTGCCTTTTTGCTAACGTTCCATTTATCAATGGTGAGTTGCAGTTTAGTATTTTTATTTCAGAATTTTCTAGCCTTTTAGCTTGATCGTTTATAATAAAATCTTTCTTAAAAAGCAACTCCTTTAAAGATTGCATTTCAGTTAAAGTTGAGTTCAACTTTCTCTAATATGCAGCTTTGTTCAGTTTCATTTCTTTATTTACTCGTAAAACTTTTTCTTTTTCTCTAATAAGGTCACAGCTGAGCGATTTGTAATGAGCCACGACATTGACACACGGTTGTGAGCACAGTTTTACTTTGAATTCGTAGGGTATGTTGTTTACCAGGTGCTTTTCTTCCTTCTCCTTGCTAGATTCTGCCTTCTGGGCTTCAACGAGCGTCTTCTCTACATTCTTTCCACCTGCTTCACTGTAACCTGCATCCACCTTCTCAATCTGCTTCACCTCATTACCCTCCTTAGTAACTTTCTTCCCATTATCAGTTGTTACCTGCAGTTTCCACTATTTCTTTTTCACTTGCAGATGTTTTCGCAGGACTTGCTGGATGATTGAAACAGATGATGAACTTCCTACACTGATTGGAGAAATGAGTTTTCGGGCTTGCTTTTGTAGTGTCACCAATCCGATTCACTGCCTTTTCAAGAGATTTCAAAGCGTCCACGACATCTGTCAGCGTTCTTGGATACATTGTAAAGTCATTTCTAATCTTCATGCACCGCAGACTCCATTCTTTTGGTAGCGAATCTAGCAACCTTTTGATTTTAGCATAGTTGGTAACGGGAATTCCAGCTTTATTCATCTTTGTCAGCAAGTTCAAGAATCGGCTGATGTGGTCTGACAGACTTTTTCCGCGGACACTTCCGAACATGTCGTATTCTTTCCTATGTCTTTCTTTTTCTGAATCATTTCTTTGTTCCCTTCATAGTAGTCAAGTAGAGCCAACCAAAGTTCATGTGCGGTAGTGTATTCCTCAAACATGTTACAATCATTAGTTGATAAGGCCTTTGTCAGAACAGCATGAGCTCGGCGGTCGCGTTGGATCAATGCCTTATCTTCATTGGTAAAGGTCAAGGGGTCATTGTTGATTACACGAATATCATCATGAACTGTCATTGGGACATGAAGTCCGACAGTAACAGAGATCCATTGACTATAGTCCGTATACTGAAAGAATGTTTTGATTTGGTTCTTCCAACTACCGAAATCGGTTGATCCTTTCAACTTTGGAGGTCGAGTTGCGGTTCCGGTTTCAAGTACAACTTGTGCAGTGCGGGTTAACTGATTTAGAAACATTTTTTTTAATCCCGAAAAAATATCTGTATCAGCTCAAAACCCAGTTCGAATTACTTATAAAAAGAACCCGTATCAACCCGATAGAGCCCAAAAATTTACTTAAAACTCCCAACCCGGTTGAATTTTGCGAGCACAATTTAATTTTAAAAGGCCCAAAAATAAACTATGAATACCCGGCCCGAAACTAATCAAAATTCTTGCCCAACAAATAAAAATTTTAAGACCCGGCCCGAACTAGTTCACGACTTCAACTTAGGATTCAAACCTTCTGTTGTGTTAGGACTTCAATAGATTGAATTATCTAAATTCTAATCCAATAAAAATTATTTTGTATATTCAGCGAATCCCAATTGAAAATTAATGAACTTCAACTTTTAATTTGCTAAATTAACTTTTCAAATGTGAGAATTTCAAGACATCTGCATATTTCTTGTTTTAATTTACTTTTAGCTCCTTTGTAATGTCACTTGGCCCAAGAGAATTAAAATTGTTTGTCTAATTGTCTATGTGAAGATCTGATCCAAATATGAAATGAAGCCCAACGGTTTCAAATTCTTAGAATTTGTTGGCCCACAATTGAGCTTAACTCGTCCAACAATCTCACCAAACAAACTCCTGTCCCACACGTTAGAATTAAAAAAAAAAAAAGAAAAGAAAAAGAAACCCTAATACTTTAACAATTTCAGCCGTTACTTTGTCTTTGGTTCTTCACACCAATAAACTAACCCTAAGACAAAACTTTAGCCGCCACCTCCGATTATATTCAAGATGAACAACACCAGAGGCCACACAACTCTAAAAGTCATAACTTCTTCTACTCGTTTCTACCTTTTTTTATAAGCCGTTGATGGTGGTGGTGTATGGTCGTGATTCATGAACGGATATGGGTGGTGGATGTTAAACGATAATAGGGTGGTAGATCGGTGGTTTGGGGAAAAGAATGGCGGAGGTTGGTTTATGATGGTTGGGGTTGTAGATCGGAGTCAGTTCACCGGAAAGGCGGCGGGGCCGGAACAACTTATTGAAACCCGGTGTTTAAAGTCGATGACGTGGACCAGTGAAGGGTTGTACATCGCGCGGAGAAGTGGTGGTGATACGGTAGTTGTTAGTGTTGAAGATGAGGCAGGTGGTCGGAGGGTGGCTGTGACGAAGGTCTAAAATGTTGGTTGGACGGTGGTTTAACCTGCGGTGAAGGGTGATTTCTGGCTGAAAGAACAAGGAACAAAACTCTAAAACCTTTCTGCTTCTACTCTCTTCTTTGAAGTTAAATACGCTGGCCTAAAAAAACTACGGAATAACGTCAACGAAAAAAAAACGTTGATTGTCGGGCGTATTTATCAAATACGCCGTCAACTTGAACTCGCGTTCAAGATTTAAAAAATAGCCGGAAAAATTAAACTGGCCAGAAAAAGTAAAGGTACGCCGGAAAAATTCGCCGTCCAGATAAAAACGCCGGAAATTTGACAAAAACACCCAGATCCAAGAACTTCAAAGACTCTTCAAAAACTAGTAAAAAAAAAACTTTATGTTCTGAACTGCTCTTTAAATCATATGAAAATCATTCAGAATCTTTCTAATCACATGATTTTTAAGAAAAACTGAATAAAATAAAATAAAAACCTAAAAGTTTCAAAACTTTTCAAATAAAATCAGATTTTTTTGGGATGAATTTGAAGATTGTTAAATCCCAAATACGAGTACCAAAGCTCTGATACCAAATTGTAAGATCAAAACGAGCTCAAAATCTGATTTTGTGTAAGAATCAAAGATGAACACACTAAAAGTATAAACTTTAAGACCCTTGATTGATTTGCAAATGATAATACAATTTAGCCCCCAAATCTTTATCTAAGTGTGTTCCTTAAAACCCTAAATCTTTATTTATTTATAGTCTAAATCACTTTAGGCTAATTACAATTAAGTCTCTAGAGTTAATATCTTACCAAAAGTAGCAATAAACATGAAGACTAATTAAATAAGATAATAAATATATTTTGTCTAAACAAAATATATTTAATTATCCAAAGCATTATAACAATCAAATCTCGATCTTCTACACGCCATATCTTTCTTCGATCTTCTCGTGTCGACTTGCGTGTTGACTTTGATTTCTTTGGGATGACTTTGTTAACTTGATTCATTGATAATATTAGACTACACGTTTTAGACCCAATAAAAAGGTTTTCATTTTAAAGGCAATATGAATTACAGCTATGCGAAGGGCATGTTGATGTGTTTGGTGTTTGGAGTGACGAAGTGGTTAGGGTTTAAAAGTAGGTGAGTTGAGGGGAAATGAGAATTGTTTGATTTGAGGAAATTGGGATGAGATGATTATGATGATGATTGTTGATTTAGAAGATATTTATGCTGGCAAAGCACCTTTAACGAAAGATTTGGGTAATGGTGTGGTTACAAAAGATTGTTTGCTAGATTATTTTTAATCTAGAAGTTGCTAAATGATTGCATTTGGTATTATTGTTTTAAGGCTATGATCTTGTTTGAGATTCCAATGCTTAATGTTGTTTTGATTCTTTGAATGATCATTGGTTCACATAGTGGTGTTAAAACATGTAGGGGGATGAAATCACAATTCAGAGAGTCACAGATGTGTATTAATTTGGTGTAGGCTTAAACATAAATTTTTTATGTATTGCATGAAAAGGGTTATCTATTAAACTGTTATTAGTATAAGACTAACCATGTAACATTGAATAATGATTATCATACTGATTTTTGATATTTAGTAATTCATGTCGGACTAAAGCCATTTTATTAGTTTATGTGTTCGGCTCCTGGTGGTCAACTGTTATATTATAGAGTTTTTTTTTTGCCTGCTTTTTATAAAATTGTTGTAAAACTTTGAAACTTCACTTTATATAAGTTCAAGCCACTGACTGATAAGGTGATTTTGTCATGTGGAAAATATAAAGACAACTTGTAATATGGGCTAGTTAGGTAACAAGTTAAAATGGTAGTTCTTTCGTAAACTGGGTTGACTAGAAACATTTGTCTAAATATTTCATTGTTTTTAGTTTGTCAAATATATTACAATGATACAGATAATGTGTGTACATGCACATGGTTGTCAAATAAAAATCTCGGAAGTTGTTCATATTTGTTTATACTTTTTTTGAACGGAAAATTCTTTTATTCATGTCGTTTGTGGGACTTGAACCTAATACCTCGTTACTCAGTGGCCAAGCATAACGTTTTCGACAGGGGGTCGAAACGTATATACCCAAAAATTTCTATACGAAAACTACATATATAACATTACTGAGCGAAAAGTTCGCCCCCCCTCCGCGGCCCCTCTTAAGCTACACCCCTGTCCCTCATCCCAAGGTGTTTAGAGGCATTATCATTGCCAACGGACCACCACCTTTCCAACAACCTCACCACTATTGACCTGAGCTACAACAGGCTCTCCGGATCCTTACCCAACGCCTTCCCTCCCACCCTCCGCTCTCTCAATCTCTCCAGCAACCGCTTCACCGGCCCTATCAATCACTTCCACAACCTCATCGCCATCAACGTCAGCAACAACAACCTTTCCGGCACCATCCCCCCTCCATCTGCACCCTCTCCCCCGCTTTACTCATCCTCGATTTCTCCTTGAACGACTTCACCGAAGACATCCCCCAGGGCTTCGCTGCTTGCTCCACCCTCCAGGTTCTCAGCCTGGGCTTCAACAATCTCAGCGGCGGGATTCCAACCGACATCACTGCTGCCCGATCCCTGCAACACCTCTCCCTACCTAGAAACACTCTTTCCGATGGCATCCCTGAAAACATTACCCACTTCACAGGCCTCAGGAGCCTCGTCTTGTTTGGCAAGGGACTTCGCTCAGTAGTGTTCGGTATGTATGTAATGATGGGCAAGGGACTTTATGACTACGTGCTTTATTGCTATAACGCCCCTGTATGAGGTGACACGACATGTGTCGCATAACGCCCCAAGCAAACATGTCATACCTGAAGATCTATGGGAAAATACTCCCAAAGATATCAAAGTGACAACTGCAAACCAAGAAACAATTAGACTCAACAAGGTTTGTAGAAACCTTATTGTCTATTTCTCAGGAGAACCAGAATCAAAAGTTTTCTGAAGATTCTTGACAATCTACAAAAAATAAAAACAGGAATCTTTAATAAGGTGAATTACTACAGCCACAACTGTGTTATCACCAGTCACAGTAACACTCCACTGCCAAAGCACGAGAAAGAAGCTTTAGAAAAGATGGAACAACAAATCAACTTTAATAAGTGAAATCAGGCCTTGCCACAAAAGAAAGGCTTTGCCAAAAACTATGACGCATTTATGAAAATCATAATTGCCAATACTGTTCAACCAGTACAAAAGAAAGTGATAGCCTGCATCCCAATGGCTATTACTTAGATGAAGACACCAGAGAGCTGGACCCAACACATGGGTATGTCGACTAAAAACGTCATGCATGACGAATTAAGAAGGGCATTTTAGTCCTTTGTACATCTTCTCCGCCTATATAAAGGGGAATGATTTATGTGTTTAGGCATCGAATACTCTACCAATTTTTCTTATTTTGTAAACAAGCAATCAATGTGTAAGGGCGAGTGAACTCCTTTGCTAAAGGAGAGCATTATGTAATTACCAAGAAGTTCTTCCTCAGGGAAGAACAGTTATAAAATAAACGTACTAGTTTCTTTTATCCATCATGTTTATGTTTAAGCATTCTTCAAAACCTAGAGCCCTGGAGCTATATGAAACGCCTAGAACGAGAAATTGTTCAAGAAGAAGCAGAAATACAAATCTTTTTCATAAGAATAGAGCAAGTTAGAGCAGATTTTATGGAGGATCATAGAAGAAGATCTCTAAAAATAAAAGCTTTAAAAAATGAAATTTTAGTCGCCAAAGAAAGAATTAAAGATCTTAAGGCTAGAATGACAATAATCTCTACTACATGAGTTTAGTAAAGATAGAAGAATTGATTAAAGAACTAATCAAAAAGGTAGATGATTTAGCTACTAACGAAAATTTAGAAGCGATAGCCGTAAAAATCATTAAAGATATCTTAGACAAGATTAATGAGAAAAAGAAGAGCAAGCTTTGAAAATTGAAAAGCATAAAGAAAAAATTTCTGATGAAAAAAGGAGAATTCAAAAATATACTTTCCCCAACTTTAATGTGGGAAATCCATCACTAGGAAGTTCTAAAAGTCCAAATGCTTTAGAATGGCCTTTTGGATCAACCTCAAATGGCCTTTCAGAGCCATGTGCTCTTTTAACAGAAATGGGAAAATGTTTTCATAAAAAAGAAATAAATTAAAAATTAGTTTTAAAATTAATCTAAAAGACTCGATAGAACTGATTCTGAAGAATCAAGTAATCAAGAAATAACTGAAGTCATAAACTTTAGTGAAAATGAAAACGGTTTTGTATCAGATTATATGATTAATTTTGATCAACTAGAAAAAAACTAATAAGCTTAAATTTAAGCTCGACACAAAAAGGGTTTTTAATCAACCTAGTAACTTACAGAGTCTAGTCTCAAGAGCTTTCTCTAGAAAAAAACAAAATCTTCTACTGCTTCAATACCGAAGAACTTTCAGTAGATGTAAAGGATACTTCAGGGGAAGTATATTTACCACTTCTAACTAAAGGAGAAATAGCAAAAAGACTTTTGGCTATTAAACCTGAGTTAAGAAGATCTATGAACATGGTGCACATAGGAGCAGTAAAAATTCTTCTGAAAGCACAATTCAGAGATGGAATTAATTTTCCTATAAAAATGGCTTTAGTAGATAACCGGATTATCAACAGGCAAGATGCTCTTTTAGGAGCAGTACAAGGAAATTTAGCATATGAAAAATTTATGTTCACTGTTTATCCTAAATTTGCCTTACATCGAGATTCAAAAGATTTCGATAAAACATTAAGCTTCATACACGAGTGCGAAAGAACTGATCTCATGGAACCAGGTAATAAAGTATTTACGATTAATTATTTAATATCGTATGCTTTAACAAATAGTACTCACTCAATTGAGTATAAAGAAAAAGATAATATAACAATCGAAGATATATTCTCAGAAATTGGAACTGTTGAAGGAAGTAAGTTTTCCGAACCCTCACAGTTACATGAAGATTGGGCAATTAATATTGCACGAAACAAACCCCTTCTAGGATCCAGGCCTAGACACAGTTTTACGGGAAATCCTTTACGATTAGGAGAATCTAGTTTTACTGAATCACAATTAATACGATCTATATGGCGAAATTCTTAAAGAAATAGCTGGGAAATGACATCATCACTAATCCTTAAGAATCTAGAACGCCTAGAACGAGAAATTGTTCAAGAAGAAGCAGAAATACAAATCTTTTTCATAAGAATAGAGCAAGTTAGAGCAGATTTTATGGAGGATCAGAGAAGAAGATCTCTAAAAATAAAAGCTTTAAAAAATGAAATTTTAGTCACCAAAGAAAGAATTAAAGATCTTAAGGCTAGAATGACAATAATCTCTACTACACGAGTTTAGTAAAGATAGAAGAATTGATTAAAGAATTAATCAAAAAGGTAGGTGATTTAGCTGCTAACAAAAATTTAGAAGCGGTAGCGGCAAAAATCATCAAAGATATCTCAGACAAGATTAATGAGAAAAAAGAAGAGCAAGCTTTGAAAATTGAAAAGCATAAAGAAAAAATTTATGATGAAAAAAGGAGATTTAAAAAATATACTTTCCCCAACTTTAATGTGGGAAATCCATCACTAGGAAGTTCTAAAAGTCTAAATGCTTTAGAATGGCCTTTCAGATGAACCTCAAATGACTAATAAAAGTCAAATGAAGGCCTCTCTTCAACAAATAAATGTTGAGATTAGGATAAATAATTTTAACCTCCAAAGTGTCATTCGAAGAACAAATGAACTACAAAATGACTGGAGTATTGATCCATATGTTAAAGTAAGAAAACTAGCTCAGTTAGAGCAAAGAAAAACAATTTTATGAAAAAGAAATACAAGATCTTCAAGATAAAGGTTATTATATCTTGTAGATAAATGAGTTCTATTAAACAAAAACTAGAACAAATTTTTGATGAACGACTAGAAACATTTAGTTGAACAAATAAATGAACTTGTCCAACTCATGACCTTAAGTCAACAAGAATGTGAACAAAGATTTTCGGAAAATAAAGATCTAAAAGAAAAATATTTTCCAGAAAATAAAGAAAAGGTTTTCACAATAGAAGAACCTAAAACTGAAGAAGAAGACTCTTCAGAAGGAGAAACTCCAAAATATAGCCACACTAGTACTAGCAGCAGTAAGTACAAACCATCCTATAGGAAAAAGGACATGAAATCTGAATTTAGTATGCCATATCATAAAGGGATACCTAATTCTAACAATGATAATGGTAGCTCAACAGCAATAGATACCATTAAAATTGATTGTATCTTTGATTTTAATCAAAGAAAAGAAACAATCGATAAATGGAATACTGAAATTAGCTTAATCATTCAGTCTAATCCAGAAGAATTTTCCAATGCAAAGGCTTTATTGTTACTAGTAGAACACAAGTCTGCAGGAATAGTCCAAGATTTCATTAAAGGAACAACTTGGAATGAAGATTTATATGGTGAGGACCTCTTTGAGCAAATCATTAATGCCATGTACATGATGTTCTTAGGTCTTGATTTCCTCGCAAATAAAGACCATGAGAATCAAAAATTGCTTGAAAAAGCAAGACAGACCTTAACCCAATCTCAACTTTGTGATATATGCCTTTTAGACGACTTTACTTGTATTTTTGAGAAAAATTTATACAAGTTAAGTACAGGTGAATATCATTCATGGATCGAAGTCTATCTAATGAAAATTCCCATTGTTGGCAAAAAGGCCAAAGAACGATGGAATAAAGAAAAGAACCACCTAACTATGCATTCTCTCGGGTTTGCTACGAGGATTGTTAAAGAAGAAATTGCAGTTTACTACGAATTCTCCAACAAACAAAAACAACTAAAGAAATTTAATAAAAGTTGTTGTAAAAAATTAACTGAAACATCACAGTTATCTTTTGGATGTGAACAAGAGAAAAACAAAAAATATTTCAAAAAGAAATATAAAAGAAAATATAAAACCAAAAAAAGGTTTTGGAAACCTAAGAAAAGAAAATTTATTCCTGGAAAATACTTTTCAAACGAAAAACCTAAGGTTTGCCCTCAGGGTAAAAAGAAATGTCGTTGCTGGATATGTTCAGAAGAGGGACATTATGCCAACGATTGTCCTAACAGACAAAAGTTTCCAGAAAAGGTAAGACTTATTTCTGAAGCAGAAACAAAGGGATATTATCCTTCAGAAAATATTTTTGAAGATTGTATGCAAGTATTTTCTTTCAAAATAAAATATGGTTCATCTTCAGACACTAGTAATAGCTCTTCTAGTTCAGAATGAACAAAAATAAAGCTTTTGAATCGGGGGAGGACCCCAGATATTTTACATTTATGTAAAAATCTTCAAAAGAAAAATGAGTTAGTTTATTTGAATATAACTAATCCTAATTCTATTTATATCAAAGGAAAAATTTTTCTTAAAGGATATAAAGCAATAACTTTACATTGTTATGTAGACACAGGAGCTAGTCTCTGTCTACCAAGCAAACATGTCATACCTGAAGATCTATGGGAAAATACTCCCAAAGATATCAAAGTGACAATTGCAAACCAAGAAACAATTAGACTCAACAAGGTTTGTAGAAACCTTATAGTCTATTTCTCAGGAGAACCATTTCCCATTCCTACTATTTATCAACAAGAAACAGGAATAGATTTGCTCCTTGGAAATAATTTCTGTCAGCTATACGGGCCTTTTACCCAGTGGTTAGACATGGTATCTTTTCACCTTAATCAAGAAATGATTTTGATTAAAAAGGTAACAAAAGATTTTCTAGTTGGAAAACCTGGTTTTCTTGAATCAATGAAAAAAGATTAAAAACAAAACAAGTCCCTGGCACCAATATAACACAAGAAATTATAAAGCCAGAAGAAAAATATTTTCTTGAAATGCAAAAGTTTCAAAAAATAGAAGAGTTACTCGAAAAGGTATGCTCAGAAAATCCTATTGATCCAAAGAAATCCAAAAGTTGGATGAAGGCATCAATAGAATTAATCGATCCTAAAACTGTGACTAGGGTAAAACCTATGAAATATAGTCCACAAGATCGAGAAGAGTTTAGCAAGCAGATCAAGGAATTGCTTGACCTAAACTTAATCATTCCAAGCAAATCACCTCACATGTCTCCAGCATTTTTAGTCGAAAATGAAGCTGAGAAAAGGAGAGGAAAAAAGCGCATGGTTGTAAGCTACAAAGCAATCAATGCAGCTACCAAGGGCGACAATCATAATCTGCCCTGTATGCAGGAACTATTAACACTCCTAAGAGGAAAAACCTATTTCTCTACCTTCGACTGTAAAAGTGGTTTCTGGCAGGTACTGTTAGATGAAAACTCTCAGTCTTTAACTGCATTTACGTGTCCAGATGGTCATTACCAATGGAGAGTAGTTCCTTTTGGATTAAAACAAGCGCCAAGCATATTTCAAAGACATGCAAAATGCCTTAAGAGGTTTAGAAAATTATTGTACCGTCTATGTTGACGATCTTATAGTTTTCTCACACTTCGAAGATAAACACTATTTTCATGTTTTATCAGTTTTAAAGACAATTGAAAAATATGGAATTATTTTGTCAAAAAAGAAAGCAAATCTTTTTAAAACAAAGATAAACTTTTTAGGTCTTGAAATAGACCAAGGGACTCATTGTCCACAAAAGCATATCTTGGAAAATTTACACAGATTTCCAGATGCTTTAGGGATAAAAAAACATCTCCAAAGGTTTTTAGGTATTTTAACTTACGCGGAAAGTTACATCCCTAAACTTGCAGAACTTAGAAAACCACTACAGGTAAAGTTAAAAATGGATTATGTATGGGAATGGAAACAATCCGATACAGATTACATCAGAAAGATAAAGAAAAACTTAACCAGTTTTCCAAAACTTTATCTTCCTAAGGAAGATGATTTTTTAATCATAGAAACAGACGCCTCTCATGATTATTGAGGAGGAGTTTTGAAGGCCAGAACAACAGAAAAGGAAAAAATATGTAAGCACACTTCGGGAAGCTTCAAACAAGCAGAACGAAATTACCATAGTAATGAAAAAGAATTAATAGCAGAAAAGAATACTATTTCAAAATTGTCCATCATCCTTACCCCGGTAAAATTCCTCGTAAGGACAGATAATAAAAATTTTACTTATTTCCTTAAAACAAAAATTTCTGGAGATAATAAACAAGGCCGTCTTGTCAGATGGCAGATATGGTTCTCAAGATATTTGTTCGACATTGAGCATCTCGAGGGAATAAAAAACGTGCTGGCAGACTGCCTGACACGAGACTTTCAAAAAAATGTGAGCAATCATACCTTTTCCCCATATTTAAGGAACTAAAGATCGTTTCCAATGGACCACAACCTTTTTCTTTCCTATCTCATAAGACAAAGAAAGAAGAAAAATATTCCATTTTTAGAAAAAAGATAAAAGGAAAAATTTTATGGAAGAACTAAAGGCTTTGCGCCTCAAAGAAAAAGTTCTTCTTATAGAATTAAAGTCTATTCGAGAAAGAATAGTGCTCTATGACGAAAGTCTAGAAACAACTGCTTATTCAGAGCAGGAATCCGCAAGGAAAGAATCTGAATCTATTCCCTCTCAAACGACGAAGGGTAAAGAAAAACTAAGTCCGTTTACTCCTGTTGCTTTGGAAAAAAGCAAAAGCAAAGTAAATGAAGAACTAAAATCTTCATCTAGTCCAGAAGCAAACGACTCTGGTAAAGACACATCAAATCCGTTGATGGCTGACAGTTTGCCAAAAACTGAAAAGGTCTCACTAAGACCAAGCTACTCTCAAGTCGCCCAAGAACCAGAAAATCCCAAAGGGAAATTTTATGTAATCTTCGATGGCGAGCATAGAGGAATCTATGAAGACTGGTCAATAGTCAAAAACTACGTTGATAGAAGAAACGTCACACACAAAAAAATTGGGTCACTAGCTCAGGCCCAACAAGAAGCCACCCGTTATTCGGCCAACCTCGGAAAGAAAGAAATACCTCTAAAGGTAACAGTTTTTCCTGAACCTCTAAAACCCAGGAAACAAGAAAGAATCATTGAGTTTAGAAAAGCTACCCCTTTTCTCTCAAATTTGAAATTTTCTGAAGAAAAAGAGGAAAGAGAAATCCAAAATATTGTCTCTCTCGACGTATTTAGATCTATAGGGTCTAAAGCACGGTCTTTAAGTCAAAACGACTTCGAATCCGAGCACACTTATACAGAAGATAAAGCTACTAAAAGTTTATTGGTCTTTTGTCCAGGCGCAAGCCCAGAACTTGTTTCCCTAGCATTTTCTGCTGGGTTAATTAAGTATATTTATCCTGCCTCTAATTTACTAGAAATTAGTTAATTAGCTGAAGGAATGAAGAAAGCCATCAAGAACTTTTGAAAGAAGATTGCAGCTGCAAAAGATGCCAACATCTTTGTAAAATGCACATCCACACTTCCTGACTGGTACCAAGGAAAAAGTTTCCAAAGCTACCATCATCTAGAAATCGGTCTTGCCAAGACAAGGACCGTCTCTAGAGTTATGGAAGAAAAATACGAAGACCCAGACAATTGGGTAGAAACCAGAATCAAAAGTTTTCTGAAGATTCTTGACAATCTACAAAAAATAAAAACAGGAAGCTTTAATAAGGTGAATTACTACAGCCACAACTGTATTATCACTAGTCACAGTAACACTTCACTACCAAAGCACGAGAAAGAAGCTTTAGAAAAGATGGAACAACAAATCATCTTTAATAAAGTGAAAGCAGGCCCTGCCACAAAAGAAAGGCTTTGCCAAAAACTACGACGCATTTATGAAAATCATAATTGCCAATACTGTTCAACCAGTACAAAAGAAAGTGATAGCCTGCATCCCAATAGCTATTACTCAGATGAAGACACCAGAGAGCTGGACCCAACACATGGGTATGTCGACTAAAAACGTCATGCATGACGAATTAAGAAGGGCATTTTAGTCCTTCGTACCAAATCTTCTGTACCAACTTGGAAATTCGTTGTTATCTTTTTCCTTGTTTTTATCGCTGTACTTCTTTTGTAATCCCGAGATTTGGTTAATAATACAGTTTATGTTAATTAATTATGGTGTTGTACGTTATTATCACATCTAATCGCTTAATAAATCGCATCGCTTATCTCATCGCATCGCATCGCAAATCGCAATTGTTTATGTGGTTTTATATTATTTATGTGTTATGTGTGTTTGTGGTTATGTTTGCAATCGCTATCGCATCGCTCTCGCACTCTCGAATCGCTAAATCGCACTAGTATATCAACTATAACGCTTAACGCTTTAATTTAACGCTTAATATAACTATCTAATGCGAACCGAATAACCAAACGAACTCTTAACGCGAAACAAACGAAGAAAATTCAATATTTGGACAAGTTCGCTCGAACTTGGTGACCCAAAGTTCGGCCGAACTTGGCTGGTTAACTCAGAACTCCCAACTCTCCTTAAGTTCGCTCGAACTTGCCCATCTAGGGTCAAGTTCGGCCGAACTTAGCTCAAACCCTTCAAAAATTTCATAAGTTCGCGCGAACTTGCATGCTTTCATGCAAGTTCGGCCGAACTTGGTTTCATCAGCTCTACTTTTTGCCTTCTCCTATAAATACCAAGCTCTGTTCTCTCATTTGAACTTGCTGCAAGTTCGCCCAGAGCTCTTAAAACTCGAAACCTTTGTGTTCTAAGTAAGAATCAACCCGTTTTCACTGCAACAACGTTTATCAACGATCTACAAAGGTTTACAACGATTTTGGCACAAGGAATAGCCTTCGTTTTCATCAAAACTCATTCTTTTACGAAAACCTTCATCTTTTTCTTCAAAAACTTCTGTTTTAAGCTTAGATCTACACAATACGAGTTCATTTGGTGATAGTAGAGACTTCCCAAACACGAGATCTGCAAGATCTCGGCTTGTAAGTGATAGATCTGAGAAAAACCTTTCAAAACCATTGATTTCTACACAAGATACGGACTTTTGATGATGTTTGGTTCATTTTCTGGCATGAAACGAAGCATCTATCATTCAAGATCCCAGATCTGGAAGCACAAGGACGTTTATGTTGGTTTACACAAGCCGGACTAATCCGAACGAACCCGAGTTCGCCCGGATTAGCCCACGCTTTTGTAAAACGTCTAAAACTGCTCTAAAAGACCTCTCTGACCCAAGTTTGCTCAGTAGCACAGGGTTGGAGGGATGAACACTTGATTTTCCTCAGCAAACGACGCGAAAACGCAAGATTTTGGACCCGAAAACATCAAGTTCGCTCAAGAATTCACCAGTTCACCAAGTCAAGTTCGACCGGACTTGTACCCAAACGGGTCAAGTTCGACCGAACTTGGACAAATCTCACCAATCTCCTACAAGTTCGACCGAACTGGTCTAGTTTCTTAAGAAACTATGCAAGTTCGCCCGAACTTGTCTCCTCTGTAAGAGATTCTTACAAGTTCGCCCGAACTTGACAAGTTTCCTAAGGAAACTCATCAAGTTCGACCGAACTTGGCTCTAATCTCACCAATTCTACAAAAGTTCGCTCGAACTTGTCTACTGCCCAACAAAGTTAACCATTTCAGCTTTTCGGACACTGATGCACTTCCGTTCGCGTATGCAGGCTGATCCGGCGCTCTCCTCAATTTTTCTCAGATCTCTAATCCTACCTAAACGCACCCACAGTGAGTATACTTGACTCATTTTCGCTTTAACGCACTTTTTGGGTGTTACATACGTTCCTATATCAAAATCACTTCACAAATCAATCTGTTTATCACACGGGAATAATCTGATTATATATGCTCAATATGTGATACTAGAAACATGTGACTAGGACTTATTTTCGTTAACTTGCCTCCTTAGCTAGTATGGTACTATAGTATGGCTTACACCCGACGGGGTCTAGTTAGGATGGACACGCAAGCCTTCTCACGGTAGTTTGCATGAGAAATAAGCCTATGTTAATCTGTGTGAATTGTTTCGGTGTATCATGATGTGTAGTTAGATTATTTCGCGAACGCTTTCTTGATTATGCTAGTAGTACTTAAACCTGTATGCTCACCTTTACTTAATTATATTGACTTGTATTTTAACGTATGTAACAGGTTGAGGATTTTAGCTATGGATGCGTGGATGTTGCATGCTTAGCGTAGTTTAGTTTGTTTAGTTAGTTTGTTGATGTATCTCAGATTTTGAACTTATGTATGAAATCTAGGGGAAATCGAACCCCGTTGAATTATATGAGAAATCTCCGTTCTGTAATAATTGTTTAAATGTTATGTTTAATAGTATGGGATATTAAGCAGGTTGTGATATGTTAAATGATTGTTATGGAACATCTCGTGAAATCAATCTGGTCGCCTAGTGCCACTAACCCCGATGTTTCCGTCATCGGTTGGGGTGTGATAGATTGGTATCAGAGCGCCATAACTTTAGGATAATAGGTAGAATTGCCATGATTCGACCTAGTAGCATGTTTAAGTACCCGATAGACCCATATATGACTTAAATGCTAATCTACTTGCCATAAATGCTTAAATGTGCCTTTCCTAAGGCTAATACAATAATACACGCTTGGAAACGCTCGCATCACACAAAACGAGTGATCAAGTCGAGAATAGGTGTGAAAACCGAGAACTCTCGATACGATCATTCACTCCGCGCATCCTCTCGCATGAGATATCTTCGTTGAGTTAGGAGTGATATCCAAACCTCGACAAAAATCTCCACTTCTAACTAGGAACAAAGTTGTTAAGTTAGGGGTGAAACCCGCATCTTAATAACTAATTCCATTCTTCGATTTTCAATCTCACCAAAGTCTCGGTTATGCTGATGGTTTGGAACACGTATTAACTGGAAGGGTAAACGTCGTTAGCCGCTTGCGGTGAGAACGTTTATCTATTAGGCCAAAGCGTGGGTTCAAATGCAAAGGGTAGACGAATCACTTTGGCGTGTCAAATGTCTCAAAACCCCGGACACTCCCAATTGATTTAAGCCTATATCATCGATTTACGCATCATCGAGTTTATTACTATTTACGTGTTTACAATTTTGAGAATTTTCGCTTTATTCGGTTTCTCGCTTTGACGATTTATCATATCATCGATTTCTCGATTTATCGCACTTACGCTCCATCGAATGTATGCACAACTCGCACAGCTCTCGCAATCTAAAATGCTAACTAATACACCAACCAAACTAATCGCTTAACTCGCTTACGCCTATGAGGACGTGTGCCTCATACACGGTATTATCTCGCTTATATCGCTATTACATATCGCTTATATCTCGCTATATCTCGCATCTCGTATCACGCTACACATTGTTATTAATAGAAGGTGAATACGTGCAAATATGTGCTTATGTGCTTACGTGCTTATGTGCTTACGTGGCTACGTGCCTATGTGTTTATGTGATTTTGTGCCTTGTATGAATTATAATAATAATAATAAATATTTAAACATAACTCTATTATAATCGAATCTCATCTAATCTAAATCCTTCGTGTAGATGTCTTCTATGGGATCGCACACGCGAAGGAATCTCCAGCGTAGCAACGCCGACAAGCGTATCGCTACAATGGTAGCCAAGGAAATAGCTAAAGTCATCCCGTAAATTGTCTCAGAAATCCATGTTGTAAGCAGCAACTCTTCAGTTGACTCCATGGGAGATGCCCCGAAACCCCACTTCAGCTTTAAGCAGTTCAAAGCATGTGGACCGCTTACTTTCTCAGGCACCGAAGGGCAGAGTGCCACTGGTTTGACTCTATCGAGGTCACATTCCGCCAGAGTGGATGTCCCGAGGCTCTGCACACTGTCAACGCTACCGGCGTGTTTCAATCAAGGGCTCTCGACTGGTGGACAGCCTAGTGCAACAGGCGTGGGAAAGACGAAGCTTACGGACTCACTTGGTAGGAACTTAAGGAAATTATGATCAAGGAATTCTGTCCTCCCTACGAGATCAAGAAGTTAGAGAATGAATTCTGGAATATCAAGCAAGATGGTCCCGATAACGCTGGTCTCACCGCTCACTTCAAACAGTTGAGCATCATCTGTCCTGGTCAAGTGGATACGACCGAAAAGGCAATCAAGAAATACCTCAATGCTCTCCCCGATTGCGTCCCTGACTTTGTTCAAGCAGCACGTCCTACTACTATCGAGGAGACCGACCAGCTAGCCGCCGAGTTTAATGACAAACGAGTTCAGTCTAGTTACTTTAAAAGCAACAAGGTCGCAAATCAGGCAGTCACTAAATCAGCAGCTCCTACTACCGAACAGCCCCGAGAGCCAAAGAACAATCGCCGTGGTCGCAAAAGGGAAAACCCGAGCAAGAACTTTGCTCTTACCATTCCAGCGAACCCTCAGCCACTCCAGTCAGCAGCACAAAATGCACCGCCAACAAAGCGTGCGTACACTGGTTCACACCCTATGTGCCCTAAGTGCACATATCATCATGCCGTTGGTGGCAATTGCCGTTTTTGCATGAACTGCAACATCTACGGCCATTTTACAGTCAACTGTCATAGTGGTACTCGTCAGCCAGCTCCTCAGGCTCCAACAGCTCCAGCATTACCTGCTCCTCCTCAAGCCAACCAGCAGCAAGCTCCAAAGGCACGAGTGTGCTCCGTGTGTGGTGATCCGAACCACTTTGCTAATGTTTGCCCAAACCACACCGTGAAACAAGAGCCGTAGCAGCAACAGCCTTAGCAGCAGCCACCACCGCAGCCTCAGTAGCAACAACAAGCTGTGCGTGGAAGAGCCTTCAATCTCAATCACCACCAGGCCCAGAATGACAACAATTTTGTCAATGGTACGTTTCTCATTAACGGTATTTATGCTTCATGTTTATTTGATACTGGTGCCGATAATTGTTTTATATCATTAGAATTCGAAAAGGTTTTAAAATGTAAGCGCACTAAACTCCCAAGGACTTTCGATGTGGAAGTCGCCAACGGAAGAACCGTTACCGTTAACTCCGTTTTACGTGGTTGAAATCTCGATCTCAACAACCATGTCTTCTAGGTACACCATGACGGCTTACGATTTCGCTGATGTAGATACGAGCTAACTTCTCATTCTTGAAGTCCTCGCGAATCGGAATGAAGTGAGCTGATTTTGTAAGACGATCAATGATTACCCATAATGGTGTCATACCCACTGGAGGTGCGAGGTAACCCGGTAATGAAGTCCATGGTTATGTTTTCCCACTTCCATACAGGTATTTCAGGTTGGGTTAGAAGTCCTGAAGGTCTTTGATGTTCAGCTTTTACTTTGGAATAGGTAAGGCACTTGGAAACAAAAACAGCGATATCCTTTTTCATGCCCGGCCACCAGTAGGTGTATCGTAGGTCTTGATACATCTTGTCGGCTCCTGGGTGTACAGAGTATCGTGTTTTGTGCGCCTCATCCATGAGGAAATCACGAAGGTTATCGCGATCGGGAATCCATATGCGATTTAGATAGTATAGAATACCGTCGGATTTGGTTTCGATTTTAAGTTCTGCTCCACATGACAGCTCATCGCGTACGTCGTTTTCTGTTACTGAAACATGTTGAGCTTCTCGGATTCGATCTTTGATGTCGGTTATGATTTGCGAACATAGAAGATGAATGGAGTTCGCATAACCTTTTCGACTGAGCGCATCGGCCACCACGTTTGCCTTGCCAGGATGATACCGCATTTCACAGTCGTAGTCGTTAAGAAGTTCGACCCATCTTCGTTGCCTCATATTCAATTCCTTTTGGTTAAAGATATGTTGGAGCCTCTTGTGGTCAGTGTATATTTCACACTTGGTACCGTAGAGGTACTGTCTCCATATCTTAAGAGCGAACACAACGGCTCCAAGTTCCAGGTCGTGGGTGGTGTAATTCTTTTCATGAACTTTGAGTTGCCTAGAAGCTTAGGCTATCACTTTTCCTCTTTGCATCAGTACACAGCCTAGTCCTTGCCCTGACGCGTCGCAATAAACCACGACGTCATCACAACCCTTAGGGAGTGTGAGGATAGGTGCGTCACAGAGTTTTTGCTTTAGAGTTTGGAAGGCTTCCTTGTTTAGGTCCCCATATGAAGGGTTTTCCTTTATGAGTCAAAGCCGTGAGTGGTACAGCAATATGAGAAAAATTGGCAATGAAGCGGCGATAGTAACCAGCCAAACCAAGAAATGATCTTACTTCGGTAGGGGTACGTGGCGCTTGCCATTCCTGTACTGCCTTGATTTTCGAAGGATCAACATGTATTCCCTTGTCATTAACAACATGTCCAAGGAATTGTACATCTCTTAACCAGAATTCGCATTTTGAGAACTTAGCGTAGAGCTTTTCAGTTCTTAAGAGTGTAAGGATGAGTCGAAGGTGTCATTCATGATCGGATTTAGACTTGGAGTAGATGAGGATGACGTCGATGAAGACTATGACAAAGCGGTCGAGGTAGGGTTTGCATACCCTATTCATTAGATCCATGAAGACAGCTGGGGCGTTGGTTAAACCAAACGGCATGACCATGAATTCGTAATGACCATAACGAGTTCGGAAGGCGGTCTTTGGGACGTCTTCTTCATGTACTCTGAGTTGATGATAACCAGAACGAAGGTTGATTTTTGAAAAACAGGTGGCGCCTTGAAGTTGGTCTAGAAGGTCATCGATGCGAGGTAATGGGTAGCGGTTCTTGACCGTTAACTTGTTGAGTTCTCTGTAGTCGATACACATGCGAAACGTTCCATCTTTCTTCTTCACAAAAAGAAAAGGTGCACCCCAAGGCGATGAGCTAGGACGTATGAATCCTTTGTCAGTCAGCTCTTGCAGTTGACTGGCCAGCTCTTGCATTTCGGATGGGGCTAACCTATAAGGAGATTTTGCGACTGGTGTAGCGCCAGGTATAAGATCAATGCGGAATTCGACTTCTCTCACGGGAGGAAGTCCTGAGATGTCGTCGGGAAAGACTTGTGGGAATTCTTTCACTACCGGTATATCTTCGAGTTTCCTCTCCTTGTTTCCCTTCTTGACGACGTGAGTTAGGAATGCGACATAGTTCTTACGGAGGTATTTCCGGGCTTGAAGGCAGGACATCAATTTGAGTCCTTTCGAAGGGGTTTCTCCGAAGATTCGTAGGGTCTGACCGTCTGCAAGAGGAATGCGAATGAACTTTTCGCGGCATACTACTTCAGCGTGATGTTGGCTGAGCCAGTCCATACCGATTATAATGTCGAAACTTCCCAACTTCATAGGAATGAGGTCAACTGGAAAATCGTGATCGTTTAGAGTGAGGGTACAATTTCGTATAATAGAGTTTAATAAGACTGGTTTTCCGTCAGCAACTTCCACCGTTAGAGATTCCATGAGATTATCACAAGTTTGGTTGAGGATGGGTTCAAATTCTAAAGACACAAAACTCTTATCCGCGCCAGTATTGAATAACATGGATGCATAACTACCATTGACGAGAAACGTACCGTTAACCACGTTGTTGTCGGCCCTAGCTTGATTGGCGTTGATGTTGAAAGCTCTTCCTCTAGCAGGTGGAGGAGCTTGGTTAGCTTGGTTTACCGGATTTGCTTGAGCTTGGGCATGAATGATGTTCACCAAGCGGGGACATGTGTTCCTGAAGTGGTTTGGGTCTCCACAGTTGTAACAAGCTCGCATAGGTTGCATCATGGGGTAGTTGGGTTGGTAGTAGGATTGGGCTATATGTTGGGCAGGTGGTAGGAGTAAAGGTTGTTGGGCTTGACCCACTATCTGATGGTGGGTTCGGGTTGAGGGTTGATTGCGGTTCATTCGCTGAAGTGTGCGACAGGTTTGGATGGTGTGACCCGCACGGCCACAGCTGGTGCAATGTTGGCAAGGAGTTTCTGGGAGGTGATGGTACTGACAACGGTTGCATTTTGGGTATGGGCCGGAGTATGGCTTTCTATATGGTGCAGCCGAGGGAGCAACTTGGGTGATTGGTGCGGCAGTGATAGGAGAGTTTGTGTGTGTGACGGCAAAATTTCTGCTGTTTCGTTTCCTCTTACCAGCAAACTTTGAAGAGGAGATGGAATGGTTTGAAGTTTGGGCCTCAATGGGGGCTTTCTTTTTCTCATCCTTAAATTTGCCGTTTCGGATGCGATTCTCGGTAAGCTCGGTAGCTAGTTCCATAGCTGCTTCAAGTGTTGCAGGCGAAGTGCTTAGAACCGAGTCTTGAATTTTCGAGGGAGGCCTCGAATATAGTGTTCAACTAAGCGGTACACTGGGGTGAACAAGTTGGGTATCATTTGGTTCAGCTCGAGAAATCTTTTGTTGTAGGAAGTATGATCTCCTTCCTTTTGTTTTAACGAGTGGAATTCATCTTCTAGCTTTTTGATCTCGCTTCTTGGACAGAAGCGTCTCGTCATGATTTCCCTTAACTCTTCCCATGTTAAGGCCATGGCATCTTCGACTCCTCTCTTACCCTTTTCTGTGTTCCACCAGGTAAGGGCTACCCCAAACAGTCTCCCAGTTGCGTAACGTACCTTGCAATCCTCGGGACAATCGCAATTGAGGAAGGTGTTCTCCATTTCTTCAAACCAGTGGAGGAGAGCAGTGACACCTTCGGTCCCTTCATATTTTGGGGGATCACAAGACTTGAAGTGTTTGTAGGAGCACTTTTTGGAGGGAGGGTTGTCGACGTTCTGGTCTTCTTGATTGGGAGAGTTGATGGGATTCGCGGTGAGAGCTTGTTGGACTTGAATTACGATGTCAGGAAGCACTGCGGCCATTTGTTTTGCAATTTGGGTGGCCAAGCGTTCGTTTGATCTTCCTGACTTCCTACGTCCACGTAGCTGCCTAGCCGACTTCTACAGGAACATACATAGGAAGATTGTGAGTTTAAAAAGTTTTTAGGTGTCATGTGTCGTTAAAAGAATAAAAAATAACATAATCATCAATAATGCAACTACATCCATAGGATGTCTTGGGTTTGCTCATGTTTGGGCCTCCAATGTCCCCCATACCATCGCCTGTATAGTCATGTGGGCCCCCATGACTATTGGCTTAGTAGGATTCACATTGGTGTTGGCGGTTTAACACTCACATCACCCGAATGAAACCATGAAATATGATTGCGAGATGTATGGTAGGAGGGTGTCCAGGTATAGACACAATGACAACTCAAAGTGGGGTTAGCTCACACGACGTTTGGTATAGCATGCTTTGGCCTAATAGGTCCTTCGTACTCTCATCGTTAGTCCCTAGGTAGGCAAACTGGTCCTTTATTTTAGATTTATACGAATGCCAAGCCTAGACAGGACGTTCCAACTACCGGTACTCGTACCCTTCCAGTTACTACATGCCCGTCATGGGAACTCACTTTGATGTGATTTGAAAAATACAAAAATCGTTGCAAAAATCATAGGAATTGTGAGGTGTGTGCTCTCATGGATATGATATGTTATGAGAATATGATTCATGATGAGCATTGTATAATAATATGTACTTATGAACACGCTTGCATAACATTGAATGTAACAATAAACATAAAGCATATACACATCATGAATTTTGTATGTAATACATAAACAATTTTAAAATTCTAATCAACTATAGTATAGGCTCTAAGGGTCTAATAACCTATCCTATATCCCTATAGTCATGGCTCTGATACCAATCTGTCACACCCCGACCCGCAGCGGAATAAGAGTCGGGGCATAATTGGGTTATCACCAAAGCTCTTGATGTTTACTAAAATGTTTCATATTTTTTAAATTAAAATTACAACTTAAATAGTCAAATCAAATCCATACAATTACAAGGAAAATGAAACTAAGTAATACAATTCAAAGCTTAAACTGATTTATTCTTCTAAGCCTTCCTATGTGTTTCTTGCCTCAACTGGATCACCTGTATCATGTGTAAAACAGGGGATATTTTGGGTCAACAAAAGTTGGCGAGTGAACCTTGATAAAACATTGTTATTAAGTTCTTGTTGTATTTAATATTGAAAAGTTGTGCAATAATCACATGTGAGCAAACGTATGTATATAACAAAACACAAACCACTTAGAATGAGTATATAATATGAATGATGATGACTGTGAGATCAAGGCTCAATCAAACGGAGCCGATCGTATGACATGAATGATGATGTATGTGAGATCAAGGCTCAATCAAACGGAGCCGATCGAATGAGGCACCTGTACTCAACCCGTATCCCACGGGGAGCTGATGGGCCTAATGAAATGCTTGCACTGAAAATGATAAATCCAAACTAAACATAATTCACACAACAATTTGTACACATTTGATACACATTATATCACAAATATGATGAATGCACAAGTGTTTATATTTATATAATAGTAGAATTGTACGACACATGATACACCCCAAAATGTGATTAAAACGGGGAATTTGGTAGAGATTCACTCACATTGGGTGCGTTCTTTTGATGACGTTGGATGCACACGAGTTTTGGGATTTGATCGACGAGGAAGACTACCTAAAATAATAACGAAATGGTTCGGTAAATAAATGGATTTTATTTCATAATCTTAATAGGGTTTTTAGATTAATTTTTGTGAGTTTAAGGACGTTTTCTAACTTTAAAAATATTATTTTTAAGTATTTTTAATTTTTGTGAGTTTAAGGACGTTGACCGTTGACCGGACCGTTGACCGGTCGGACTGTGGTTAAGTGTGCGCTGAGTGAGGTTCGAACACGAGACCTCTCGTACGCGTGCACGCAGCTCTATCAACTGAGCTACGTGTCTAACCCGAAATATTCTCTGTTTTAATTATATATATATACTAATTATTTGTTATTTTTATTGGGTTAATATTAAAACGATTTAAAATGGCCGAACCGCTTGCAGGGACTCGGAGTCGAACTCGGGTCCTTCGGTTCGTATGCGCACAACCCAACCAGTTGAGCTGTGTGTCTAATCTGTTTAACTTACGGTTTATATTACTCTTATAAACATGCTGTGGCTTGTTCTGATTCAGTTTTAAAAAAGGTTGGTTTTAATTCTGAAAGTCGGTACGTTGTAAGATTCGAACTTGTGATGTGCGTTTATGTTTGCACACAGTCCACCGCTGGACTGTGTGTCTAACCTGGTTAATCATTCAGTTTTAGTTATACTTAAACACATTTCGACTTCGTCTTCTTCATTTATAAAGACACAGAACAAAGGTGACCGACTGTTCTTGTTTAAATCGGTCATCTATCATATAGTTGATTGAATTAAAATGGATAGAGAGGGTTACGAAATCGAATGTACCGATCAGAAAGTTTTCTTCAGAATTCCGGCAAGAGTCGTCGGCTCTGATTTGTGACTTCCGTCTGAGTGAATCAATTAACAGTTTTGATCAACGAGTTGTGAAATTAGGTTACTAAACAAGGGATATCAGGGGGTTTAGATGATTATACCGATTCACAGCGAGACTTCGGAATTTCCAGTGATTTTCCGGCGAGTGCAGAAATTCCCGGCAACGTTGTCTGAGTTGGATTCTGGTTGAACGATTTATGTTATTACTTGTCTAATAATGGATTGAAAACGAAGGAGTCGAGAAATTTACCGATTTGGTGTAAGTCTCGGTTTTCCGGCGAAAGTCCGGCGAATGCAGAATATCTCCTGCGAGTGCTAAAGCTTCGAGAAATTGTGCGATTTTGAGCGAAAAGATTACCAGAGGTTTGGGTGGGTATTTATAAGGAAGAATCGGGATGAATTTAGTCTGAATTTGGTCTTGATTCGTGGTCAAGGTTTCTCCGGCGGTTACGACTGGTATTGGGGGATTAAACATCGGTTATAACCGATGTCGAAGTTATTTCACGCGTTCAGTCAAAGAAAAACGGTCGTGATTTGCGAAATCGTCGGTATTTCCTGCGACTGCGGATTGGGCGCCCTGATCTCAGGTTTTGATTTCGAGTTTTATTTTAAGTATTAATTGTTTCAGTATATACACAAAAGATTCATGTGGCGGAGCGGTGTGTTGTTTGTTTGATGAACCGGCTGACCCGTGTTCGAAACCCGGCAGCTTCCTTTATTTTTTTCTTCACTCGTTTTTATTGTTTATTAATTATAGTTTTTAAATTCTAAAATATTTATTAATTATGTATCGTTTAAAATTAATTTGAGCAATAAATGTGAAATGAAAAATTATGACTGGATATTCGATTAATAAACGAAGCGGGTTTGGAAAACCCGTTTTTCGATGGATGTTACAAGTATAGCTATGGACTTCGTTACTAAACACCCGCGTACTTCATCCGGTCACGATAGCATTTGGGTTATCGTTGATCGTCTCACCAAATCCGCGCACTTCTTTGCTATACGAGAAGACTTTAAGGTCGAACGGTTAGCCGGAATCTATACCGACGAAGTTATATGTCGACACGGGACGCCTCGTGACATCATCTCTGACCGAGACGGTCGTTTTACCTCGCGTCTCTGGGAGACTTTTCAATCCGCTCTCGGTACTACTCTCAATCTCAGTACCGCTTTTCACCCTCAAACCGACGGTCAGACTGAGCGCACGATTCGCACCCTCGAAGATATGTTTCGTGCGTGCATCATAGATTTAGGTGGTAACTGGGATACGCATTTACCTTTAATTGAATTCTCGTACAATGATAGTTATCATACTAGCATTCAAATGGCTCCTTTTGAGGCACTTTATGGAAGAAAATAACGATCGCCTATTGCATGGCACGAGATCGGAGAAGCACAAATCACCGGTCCTGAGGTAATTCAAGAAACGACGGACAAGATCCTCCAAAATCAGAGACAATCTCTTGAAAGCTCGGAGTCGTCAAAAGAGTTATGCCGATAAACGCCGCAAGCCCCTACAGTTCGAAGTGGGAGATCACGCTCTCCTAAAGGTTGCACCTTGGAAGGGAGTGGTCCGCTTCGGCAAGAAAGGAAAGCTAGCGCCTCGATACGTTGGTCCTTTTAAGATTTGGAAAGAATCGGGTAAACTAGCCTATCGTCTCGAATTACCAGAAGAACTTAATAATGTACATCCGACTTTCCACGTGTCTAACCTCAAGAAATGCCTCGCCGAAGAAAATCTGCATGTCCCTCTCTAAGATCTGCAAATCAACGAGACTCTCCATTTCGTGGAAAAGCCTGTGGAAATCATGGACCGGGCGACCAAGAAACTCCGACGCTCTCGCATCCCTATCGTGAAGGTCCGATGGGAGGGCAAACTCGGCGCCGAGTTTACTTGGGAATTGGAAAGTGATATGAAGGCCAAGTACCCGCATCTATTTGTTACAGCTACTGCTTAATTTCGGGACGAAATTCCCTAAAGTAGGGGAGACTGTAACAACTCAAAAATTCGATTGTCATATTTTCTTTTGTTTTCCGTTTATCTATCCTTTTGTAATTCCGAGATTCGACTTATAATAAAGTTTATGTTGATTAACTATGGTGTTGTACGTTATTATCGCATCTAATCACTTATTGAATCGCATCGCTAATCTCATCGCATCGCAAATCACAGTTATTTATGTGGTTTTATGTTATTTATGTGTTATGTGTGTTTGTGGTTATGTTTACACTCGCTATCACATCGCTCTCGCACTCTCGAATCGCTAAATCGCACTATTATATCAACTATAACGCTTAACGCTTTAATTTAACGCTTAATATAACTATCTAATGCGAACCGAATAACCAAACAAAATATTAACGCGAAATCGGCAAACGAAACTTTGTCATCAGGCCAAGTTCGGCCGAACTTGACTACCATAAGTTCGCCCGAACTTGCCTGAGGCTCAAGGATCCTTTGCTTTCCCTCAAGTTCGCTCGAACTTGTACATACATGTACAAGTTCGGCCGAACTTAGCCATCCATCTTTGAAAATCTAACAAGTTCGCCCGAACTTGCCTGAAAACCGAACTTGGTCTCATCAGCTCTCATTTGTGCCTTCTCCTATAAATACCAAGCTCTGTTCACTCATTTGAACTTGCTGCAAGTTCGCTCAGAGCTCCTTCATTCCAAATCTCTCGTGTTCTAAGTAAGAATCAACCCGATTTCACTGCAACAACATTTTACAACGATCTACAAAGGTTTACGACGATTTTGGCACAAGGCATAGCCTTCGTTTTCATCAAAACTCATTCTTTTACGAAAACCTTCATCTTTTTCTTCAAAAACTTCTGTTTTAAGCTTAGATCTACACAATACGAGTTCGTTTGGCGATAGTAGAGACTTCCCTAACACGAGATTTGTAAGATCTTGGCTTGTAAATAATAGATCTGAGAAAACCTTTGATAAATATCGATTTTGACACAAAATACGGACTTTTAAGGAAGTTTTGTTCATTTTCTGATATGAAACTAAGCATCTATCATTCAAGATCCCAGATCTGGAAGCACAAGGACGTTTTTGTTGGTTTACACAAGCCGGACTAATTCGAACGAACCCCGAGTTCGCCCGGATTAGCCCACGCTTTTGTAAAACGGCTAAAACAACCCTAAAAGACATCTCCGACCTAAGTTTGCTCAGTAGCACAGGGTTGGAGGGATGAACACTCGATTTTCCTCAGCAAACGACGTGAAAACGCAAGATTTTGGACCGAAAACATCAAGTTCGCTCGAGAATCACCAGCTTATCAGGTCAAGTTCGACCGAACGTGTACCCATTTGGGTCAAGTTCGACCGAACTTGAGTGTTTCTTCCCCAAGTTTCTTGCAAGTTCGCCCGAACTTGCCTGGTTTCTTAGGAAACCATACAAGTTCGACCGAACTTGCCAAATCAGTAAGGTTTTCCTACAAGTTCGCCCGAACTTGACAAGTTTCTTAGGAAACTCCTCAAGTTCTACCGAACTTGACTCTAAACCCACCAAAACCCATCAAGTTCGCTCGAACTTGTGTGTTTACACACAAGTTCGCCCGAACTTGTCTACTGCCCAACCAAGACTTAACCGTTTCAGCTTTTCGGAGACTGATGCACTTCCGTGTAACATCCGTAAAAAACCGGGTTAACCAAACCCGCTTCGTTTATTAACCGAACAACCAGTTAAAAAATTTCGTTGCATATTTAATGCTCAAATTAATTTTAAACGATACATAATTAATAAATATATTAGAATTTAAAATTTATAGTTGAAAATTTATTAAAAATAACGAAATAAAAATAATACGCTGATGCCGGGTTTCGAACCCGGGTCAGCCGGGTAACCTCAAAGACTTAACACACAAACATTCCACCACTCCGCCACTTGTGATTCTTGTTGAATTATGTCACATCCGCCAAAAACCGGATTTACCAAACCCGCTTCGTTTATTAACCGAGCAACCAGTTAAAAATTTCGTTGCGTATTTAATGCCCAAATTAATTTTAAACGATACATAATTAATAAGTATATTAGAATATAAAATCTATTTTTGGAAATGTATTAAAAATAGTGAATTAAAAACAATATGCTGAAGCCAGGACTCGAACCCGGGTCAGCCAAGAGCCTACAAAGCATTAACACACATCTCTACAACCGCTTCGCCACTTGATCTTTTTGTGAAGTTCTGGGGAGCAATTAAATCATATGTTCAACTGAGAGTCAACCTGTTTCGCCAACTGAAACCGATATCGGCTTTCAAACCGACCAAGACGTTTGAGTGCTCGCGGAATCTTGATCATAACCGATAAAACCGACATCTTAAATCAATTCAGTCGTTAATGAACTTGAATCCAGGTGATGTTTGGTTTTTATAACCGAAAACTTTCATTCTGAAATTACTTCAACAAAACACTCATCTCGCGATTCAATTTCATTCCCAGAGCTTCTAATTTTGTGTTTATTCTATTTTCTAGTCGTCGGAATTGCTTTCTGATCATCGCTGAAATTAACTGCAAGTCGTCGGAAAACCGAGACTCAACTCAAAACGGTAAAATACCTCGACTTTATTGTTTCAATCAATTGTTAGAACCTTACTAACATTAACCCATCGCTCAGAATCAACCACAGACGACATTGCTGGACTTTCTGTTTTCACCGGCAAACTTCTGTATTTGTCGAAAACTCGCTGTTAACCGGTATGATCATTCAAACATACTGATAATCATTACTCATTAGTTCAATTTCACATCTAATCCCTCCAAACTATTAATTGATTCTAACAGCCGAAGGTTCCAAAACAGAGCCGACGAGCTTCGCCGGATTTTCTGAAGAAGACGATCTGTTTCGGTACTTTCTTTCCCCAAACTCTTCGGTTCAATACCTTTCAATACTTCATCTTGTTCATTAACTGAATTAATCAAGTAACAGTTAGATAACCGTTGTCTGAGTTTTGAACGAAGAAGACGAAGTAGTTATGTTATAAGATTATTTAAAATTGGTATTATAAACGGGTTAGACACACAGTCCAGCGGTGGACTGTGTGCGAACAAATACACATACGACGCGAGTTCGATTCCTGTCCCAACCTCATTCGCTGTAATAAAATGCCTTTTTTTGTAAACTGAACCGGGTTAACTCCGTTAGATGTTAAATATAATAAAAATCTGTATTTAAACCAAGTTAGACACACAGTCCAGCGGTGGACTGTGTGTAATATTAAGTGTCAGGTCCCGGGTTCGAAACCTGTTGACGACACCGGTCCGATGATTTAAAACATTTTTGAAAATAAAAGAATTTTGAATAAACTGAGTTAGTATATAAATATAATTAAAAACAGAATTATTTCGGGTTAGACACGTAGCTCAGTTGGTAGAGCTGCGTGCACGCGAACGGGAGGTCTCGGGTTCGAGCCTCACCCGGCGCATACACTTACACAATAAAACCGGTCAACAAGTCAACGGTCCACGATCAACAAGTCAACGGTCAAAAAGTCAACATTTTTTTTTTATTATTTTTATTTATTTATTTTATTTAAAAATCAATTAAAAATACTTAAAAATAACATTTTTAAAGTTAGACAATAGCCTAAAACTCACAAAAATATATCCAAAAATCCTATTAAAGTTGTTAATAAAATCCATTTATTTACCTTACTTTTCGTTATTACTTAGGTTAGTTTTTCCTCGACGATCAATCCTCTAAACTCGTGCGCATTCATCATCATTCACCGAACGCACCCAATGTGAGTGAATCTCTACAAATTCCCCGTTTAAATCACGTTTTTGGGGTGTATCACGTGTCTTACTATTTATTATATTTAAATCATTGTGTATACATCATATCATGAATAAATGTGTATTCAGTTTGTATAAACTGTTTGTGTGGTTATTGTTTAGATTTAATTTATTATTTTCAGTACATGCAATTTCATAGGCCGCCGCTCCCCATTACATTATGAGCGTTGAGCATGTTCCCCATTACATTATGAGCGTGAACCTGGCATGCTAACATACGATCGGCTCCGTTTGATTGAGCCTTGATCGCTCAGACATTTATCATTTTCAGTACATGCAATACGATCGGCTCCGTTTGATTGAGCCTTGTTCGCACAGTTTCATTCATGTTATATATTTATGCAAGTTGATATGTTATTGTATGCTGTTGGTTTGTTAATGTATGTTATTGTTTGTTGTTGTGTGATATCGTATGCTAATGGTTTGTTATTGTGTGCTAATTGTTGTTATTGTATGTTTATTTACGTTTGTTCATATATGAATAGTGCACAATTTTTCCATATAAAATACAACAAGAAATAAATAATTAATGTTTTCTAACAAGGTTCACTCGCCAACTTTTTGTTGACCCAAAATCCATTTTTACACATGATACAGGTGAACAGGATGAAGCAAGGAAAACATAGGAAATGCCTTAGAAGAAAATAATGAAGTCTAGAATGATGTAATTATGATTGTATGTTTCCCTTTTAAATTGTAATAATAAAATATGAAACGTTATAATAAATGTCATGAGCTTTGATGATAACCCAATCATGCCCCGATCACCTTTTCCGCTGCGGGTCGGGGTGTGACAGATTGGTATCAGAGCCATGACTATAGGGATATAGGATAGGTTATTAGACCCATAGAGCCTATACTATAGTTGACTAGATTTTAAATTGTTTATGTGGTTACATGCAAACTTATGATATTTATTGTTTCATATTTATTACATTCACAAATGCATGCAAACATTTCCAATATTACGTTTTGTGATACATAGTGAATTATAATTACAGTCAAACATACATACTTACATACATATTCATCATACATGTTACAATATTCACATATTCAAATCATCTTCATACTTTCGTTATTCAAGATTTTGTCGCATTTTTTTTCATTTTTCAAATCTCATCAAAGTGAGTTCTACGACGGGCATGTAGTAACTGTAAGGGTACAAGTACCGGTAGTCGGAACGTCCTATCTAGGTTGGCATTCGTATAAATCCAATATAACGGACCAGTTTGCCTACCTGGGGACTAACGATGAGAGTACGAAGGACCTATTAGGCCAAAGCATGCCACACTAAACGTCGTTCGAACTAACCCCACTTTGAGGTGTCACCGTGTCCACACCTGGACACATTCCGAATATCATACGTTACATATTCTGGATTTTCTCCGGGTTTTAGTGTACGTAACCAGGCAAACACATGCGAACCATATGAAAAACCCGGTAATCATGGGGGCCCACATGATTACGAAGGTGAAGTATGGCGGCATGCAAGGCCCAATTACGAGCAAAGCCCAAGACATCCTATGGATGTACTAGATTTATTATGCTATGTTTATTTTATGAATATTCATTCCTAAATACGACACATGATCCCAAAAACATCCGACTCATACTCTTCATATGTATTCCTTGTAGATGTCTTCTAATTCCGCTCGTAGGAAGATGAGAGCAGGAAAAGCTCGCGAGCGCATGGCTGCCCTAATCGCTCAATAAATGGCTGCCGTAATACCCAACATTATAGTCCAAGTCCAACAAGCCCTTACCGCTAATCCCGTCAATCAAGAAGTTCAAAATGTTGTTAACCCTCCCCCAAATACCACTAAATGCACTTACAAGCATTTCAAATCCTGTGACCCTACAAAATACGAAGGGACTGAAGGTGTCACCGCTCTTCTCTATTGGTTTGAAGAAATGGAAAACATTTTTCTAAATTGCGATTGCCCCGATGATCGCAAAGTGCGATATGCTACTGGTCGTTTATATGGAATAGCACTTACTTGGTGGAATACAGAGAAGGCCAAACAAGGTGTTGAAGATGCTATGACTTTGACTTGGGAAGAGTTGAAAGAAATCATGACAAGACGGTTTTGCCCAAGGAGCGAAATCAAGAAATTAGAGGATGAGTTCTATTCGTTGAAACAAAAGGAAGGCGACCACACTACATACAACAAGAGGTTCCTCGAGTTAAATCAAATGGTTCCCAACTTGTTCACTCCCCATTACCGTTTGATCTAGCACTACGTTCGAGGTCTTCATTCAAAGATTCAAGACTCTGTAATAAGTACCACACCTGCAACTTTGGAAGCAGCCAATGGAGATAGCTACAGAGCTCACCGAGAACCGAATCCGGAACAAAGACTTCAAGGAGGAGAAGAAAAAGGATAAAGCATCAACTGAAATTTCAAACTCCACCCAAACCGAATCCCCTTCTCAACCCATTTCCAAGAGGAAACGAGATGAGCAACTTTTCGCTGTCACCCAACGCAATCAACCAGCCTTACAAGCCGTACCCCTCCAAGCTATCCCAATCACTCAAGTAGCACCCAACTCAACCTACCCAAATAAGAAGCCTTACCTTGGACCTCACCCTCGATGTAACACCTGTTTTTATCATCATCCATCTACCGCACTTTGTCGACTATGTGCGAATTGTGGACGCTATGGTCATTTGAGCAAAGTTTGCCGCACCTCTCAAAACCAAACCTCACCCCCTACTCAAAACATGATCCAAACATATCAACAACCCCAATACCCCATGTTCCCATATGTTCGAGCTTGTTTCAATTGTGGCGACCCTACCCACTTTAGAAACACGTGCCCTCAATTGGTTAACATCATAAACGCCCAAGCTCAAGCAAACCCAGTTAACCAAGCAAATCAAGAAAACCCAACCACTAGGCCACCAGCAAGAGGAAGAGTTTTCAACATCAACGCCAATCCTGTTGAAGATAATGACGGTCCCCTTCACCAACAATCAAGATTCTACTCCAACTGCTTAGTTTTATGTTTTCTTTATGTTATCTCAATTCTCACGTGTCTCAATTTTAAATTGGAAATTTATCCAAGGATTTTAATGCAAATTATTATTTCAGTTTTGTTTGATACTCATTGATTCAACATTCATACCATCATACATCTCAACGTATTTCAATCTCATTATTTAAAGAAGTTGGGCTGTGTCCACTTCTACTTAGACTAACCTCTCCATCACAACAAACGAGAGAGGGACTGTCATCATTCAGACATGTATACTATCAGGATTATGACTCAGGCATTGTTTGTTGTGTTTATTTATGTTTTAGAGTCACATAGGACTAATCATAGCTTACTGATAAAACCAATGAAAATTTGACGAGAATATGGTGGATACGCCGTTGGTACTTCCTATATATAAGTATTATTGTCAAAGGATCAGAGGCATTATCAGGCAGTTATGAGAAGTTCCATGTAGGATTTAGTAATGTTTGGTTGAAATTTGTTTTACACTCACTGATTTAACATTCATATCAACTCATCATTTAAAGAAATTGGATTGTGTTCCATTTTCTACATAGACTAACCTCTCCATCATAACAAACGAGAGAGGTATTGTCATCATTCAAGGACTCAAGTTTTGGTTGTTGTGTTTATTTATGTTTTAGAATCACATAGGACTAATCATAACTTACCGATAAAACCAATGAAAATTTGACGAGAATATGGTGGATACGACGCTGGTACTTCCTATATATAAGTATTCTTGTCAAAGGATCAAAGGCATTATCATGCGGTTATGAGAAGTTCCATGTAGGATTTGGTATTGTCTTGATTGAAGTTTGTGTTATACTCACTGATTTAGCATTCATATCATCTTATCATTTAAAGGAATTGGATTGTGTCATCAATCAAACATGTATGCTATCAGAATTAGGACTCAGATATTGGTTGTTGTGTTTATTTATGTTCTAGAGTCACATCATAGAACCAATCATAACTTACTGATAAAATCAATGAAAATTTGACAAGAATATGGTGGATACGCCGCTGGTACTTCCTATATATAAGTATTCTTGTCAAAGGATCAGAGGCATTGTCAGGCGGTTATGAGAAGTTCCATGTAGGTTTTGGTAGTAAAAGTTATGTTTTAGGATATAACCTAATCTTTCAAACGTACCCAAACTCATATGCATAACATCATACTTAGTCAATCAACTCTGTGTATCCATGTTCCGTATTCATACACTTTAGGCAACAAAAAGCGATTCCTGTAGCAGGGTATTCAACTCTTACAAGGAACGTTACCGCCTCAAACAAAATTTAAACTCTTACTCTCTTCTAAGTATGTAATTGTCAAATTAAAACACCATCCTTTCTAGACAAATATGCCACTACTTAAATTTCGGGACGAAATTTCTAAAAGTAGGGGATACTGTAACATCTGCCAAAAACCAGATTTACCAAACCCGCTTCGTTTATTAACCGAGCAACCAGTTAAAAATTTCGTTGCGTATTTATGCCCAAATTAATTTTAAACGATACATAATTAATAAGTATATTAGAATATAAAATCTATTTTTGAAAATGTATTAAAAATAGTGAATTAAAAACAACATGCTGAAGCCGGGACTCGAACCCGGGTCAGCCAAGAGCCTACAAAGCATTAACACACATCTCTACAACCGCTCCGCCACTTGATCTTTTTGTGAAGTTCTGGGGAGCAATTAAATCATATGTTCAACTGAGAGTCAACCTGTTTCGCCAACTGAAACCGATATCGGCTTTCAAACCGACCAAGACGTTTGAGTGCTCGCGGAATCTTGATCATAACCGATAAAACCGACATCTTAAATCAATTCAGTCGTTAATGAACTTGAATTCAGGTGATGTTTGGTTTTTATAACCGAAAACTTTCATTCTGAAATTACTTCAACAAAACACTCATCTCGCGATTCTATTTCATTCCCAGAGCTTCTAATTTTGTGTTTATTCTATTTTCTGGTCGTCGGAATTGCTTTCTGATCATCGCCGGAATTCTCTGCAAGTCGCCGGAAAACCGAGACTCAACTCAAAACGGTAAATTACCTCGACTTTATTGTTTCAATCAATTGTTAGAACCTTACTAACATTAACCCATCGCTCAGAATCAACCACAGACGACATTGCTGGACTTTCTGTTTTCACCGGAAAACTTCTGGATTTGTCGAAAACTCGCTGTTAACCGGTATGATCATTCAAACATACTGATAATCATTACTCATTAGTTCAATTTCACATCTAATCCCTCCAAACTGTTAATTGATTCTAACAGCCGAAGGTTCCAAAACAAAGCCGACGAGCTTCGCCGGATTTTCTGAAGAAGACGATCTGTTTCGGTACTTTCTTTCCCCAAACTTTTCGGTTCAATACTTTTCAATTGTTCATCTTGTTCATTAACTAAATTAATCAAGTAACAGTTAGATAACCGTTGTCTGAGTTTTGAACGAAGAAGACGAAGTAGTTATGTTATAAGATTATTTAAAATCAGTATTATAAACGGGTTAGACACACAGTCCTGCGGTGGACTGTGTGCGAACAAATACACATACGACGCGAGTTCGATTCCTGTCCCAACCTCATTCGCTGTAATAAAATGCCTTTTTTTGTAAACTGAACCGGGTTAACTCCGTTAGATGTTAAGTATAATAAAAATCTGTATTTAAACCAAGTTAGACACACAGTCCAGCGGTGGACTGTGTGTAACATTAAGTCTCAGGTCCCGGGTTCGAAACCTGTTGTCGACACCGGTCCGATGATTTAAAACATTTTTGAAAATAAAAGAATTTTGAATAAACTGAGTTAGTATATAAATATAATTAAAAACAGAATTATTTCGGGTTAGACACGTAGCTCAGTTGGTAGAGCTGCGTGCACGCGAACGGGAGGTCTCGGGTTCGAGCCTCACCCGGCGCATACACTTACACAATAATACCGGTCAACAAGTCAACGGTCCACGGTCAACAAGTCAACGGTCAAAAAGTCAACATTTTTTTTATTATTTTTATTTATTTATTTTATTTAAAAATCAATTAAAAATACTTAAAAATAACATTTTAAAGTTAGACAATAGCCTAAAACTCACAAAAATATATCCAAAAATCCTATTAAAGTTGTTAATAAAATCCATTTATTTACCTTACTTTTCGTTATTAATTAGGTTAGTTTTTCCTCGACGATCAATCCTCTAAACTCGTGCGCATTCATCATCATTCACCGAACGCACCCAATGTGAGTGAATCTCTACAAATTCCCCGTTTAAATCACTTTTTGGGGTGTATCATGTGTCTTACTATTTATTATATTTAAATCATTGTGCATACATCATATCATGAATAAATGTGTATTCAGTTTGTATAAACTGTTTGTGTGATTATTATTTAGATTTAATTTATTATTTTCAGTACATGCAATTTCATAGGCCGCCGCTCCCCATTACATTATGAGCGTTGAGCATGTTCCCCATTACATTATGAGCGTGAACCTGGCGTGCCAACATACGATCGGCTCTGTTTGATTGAGCCTTGATCGCAAAGTCATTTATCATTTTCAGTACATGCAATACGATCGGCTCCGTTTGATTGAGCCTTGATCGCACAGACATTTATCATTTTCAGTACATGCAATACGATCGGCTCCGTTTGATTGAGCCTTGATCGCACAGTTTCATTCATGTTATATATTTATGCAAGTTGATATGTTATTGTATGCTGTTGGTTTGTTAATGTATGTTATTGTTTGTTGTTGTGTGATATCGTATGCTAATGGTTTGTTATTGTATGCTAATTGTTGTTATTGTATGTTTATTTACGTTTGTTCATATATGAATAGTGCACAATTTTTCCATATAAAATACAACAAGAAATAAATAATTAACGTTTTCTAACAAGGTTCACTCGCCAACTTTTTGTTGACCCAAAAACCATTTTTACACATGATACAGGTGAACAGGGTGAAGCAAGGAAAACATAGGAAATGCCTTAGAAGAAAATAATGAAGTCTAGAATGATGTGTAGGACATGATGTAATTATGATTGTATGTTTCCCTTTTAAATTGTAATAATAAATATGAAACGTTATAATAAATGTCATGAGCTTTGATGATAACCCAATCATGCCCCGATCACCTTTTCCGTTGCGGGTCGGGGTGAGACAAATTATTGAAACAATTAATACATATAATAAAACTAGAAATCGAATTCAATTACTCAGCGCGCCCAAATCCGCAGACGCCGGAAAATCCGACGATTTCGCCAATTATCGACGGTTACTCTTGACTTAACGTATATATTAACGACGACATCGGTTATAACCGATGTCTAGCACTAATTTTGGGTCATAACCGTTGAAGTAGCAAGAGAAATCAAGTCGCATAGCAGCCTATAAATACAGAGCTAATTTTCTCAATCCAACCAGTCTAATCCCTCAAACACTCTCTTAAACTCTCGCTAAAACACTCGGAATCAGTCGCCGCAAGTCGCAGGAACTTATCTGTGTTCGCCGGAATCCTCAGATACTTGCCGGAAAACCGAAGAATCGATTCCACTGTTGCTTCACCTTATAATTTGGCCATCAAGAGCTCGGACAGAAGTCACCCGCACTCACCTCAGAATTCCTGAAGATTCTCTGTCACAAGATACACGTCGCCGGAAAAACTCCAGTCACCGGAATTCGTCGGAAATCACACCTGTTCGGTACAACATCCTTAAAATCTTTCTGTTTAAATTAATTTCATCAATCAGTAAAAGCAATCAACTAATTCAACTATAATTTCCGATTAAACAGTCGAATTGATTTTTCTGGGTAAAGTTTAACGAAGAAGATGAAGCTACGATTGTATATATGTTTAATTAAAACAAGTTATATGAACGGGTTAGACACACAGTCCAGCGGTGGACTGTGTGCAAACGATTAACACACGTCCCGAGTTCGATCCTTGACACACGCACATTCGCTGTAATAAAAATGTTCTTTTTAAACTGAACCGGATCCATACGCAGTAAGATGTTAAGTATAATAAAAACCAGAATATTTACCAAGTTAGACACACAGTCCAGCGGTGGACTGTGTGCCAAACTAAACCACAGGTCCCGGGTTCGAGACCTGTGGGGATCACCGAGTCGATACAATTAAACCCTTTTTAAAATAAATGATTTTCGGATTAACTGAAATAGTGTATAAATATAATTAAAAACAGAAATATTTCGGGTTAGACACGTAGCTCAGTTGGTAGAGCTGCGTGCACGCGTACGGGAGGTCACGGGTTCGAGTCTCACTCAGAGTAACTATATAACTGACCGAACCGGTCAACAAGTCATGGTCAACGGTCAACGGTCAAAAGTCAACATTTTTTTATTATTTTTATTTATTTATTTAATTTAAAAATCAATTAAAAATACTTAAAAATAACGTTTTTAAAGTTAGAAAATAGCTTTAAACTCACAAAAATATATCCAATAATCCTACTAAAATTGATTAATAAAATCCGCTTATTTACCGAACCGTTATGTTATTATCTAGGTTAGTTTCTCTCGTGGTTAAATCCAATTTCGTGCGCATTCATCATCAATCCAAGAAACGCAACCACTGTGAGTGAATCTTACAACTCCCCTTTTTATCACACGTTTTGGGGTGTATCATGTGTCGCTTAAACTAATTCGTTTATTCAAACTCGTGCCATACCATATTATGATTTAAACTTAGAATGTAAATATTGTTTGTAGTTATGTATTACATATTGTCAAGTTGTAAGCAAATTATTTGTTAGGCCCATCAGTTCCTCATGGGAGACGAGTTGAACAACACGTGCCTTAAAACTCATTCATTAGGCCCATCAGTTCGTAGAACAACGCGTGCCTCAAAACTCATTCATTAGGCCCATCAGTTCCTCGTGGGAGACGAGTTGAACAACGCGTGCCTCAAAACAATCTATTATTGTATGTGTGTGCATTATTTAATATTAAGTGTTTTGTGAATAAGTTTACATCTATATTTACTCATATGTGGTTATGCACTTTATTTTATAATCAATTCTAAACTTGTTCAAATGTTTTTCATAGGATTCACTCGCCAACTTTTTGTTGATCCAAAAACCATTTTTACACATGATACAGGTGAACAGGATGAAGCAAGGAAAACATTGGAAGTGCTTTAGAAGAAAATAATGAAGTCTAGAAAGATGTGTAGAACATGTTGTAATTATGATTGTATGATCCCCTTTAAATTGTAATAATAAATATGAAACGTTATAATAAATATCATGAGCTTTGATGAAAACCCAATCATGCCCCGATCACCTTTTCCGCTGCGGGTCGGGGTGTGACATTCCGTTCGCGTATGCAGGCTGATCCGACGCTTTTCTCGACCTTCCTCAGAATCTCTAAGCTAACTAAAATGCACCCACAGTGAGTATACTTGACCCATTTTCGCTTTAAACACACTTTTGGGTGTTACATACGTTCCTATAAACAAAATCACTTCACGAATACAAACTGTTTATCACACGCGAATAATCTAATTGTATATGCTCAAAACATGATACTAGAAACATGTGACTAGGACTTGTTTTCGTTAACTTGCCTCCTTAGCTAGTATGGTACTATAGTGTGGCTTACACCCGACGGGGTCTAGTTAGGATGGACGCGCAAGCCTTCTCACGGTAGTTAGCATGAGAAATGAGCCTACGTTATGTTAAGTGTTTTGATGTATCATGATATGTAATTAGATTGTTTCGCAAACGCTTTCTCGACTATGCTCGTATTATTCAAACTCGTATGCTCACCTTTACTTAATTGTATTGACCTATATTTTAACGTATGTAACAGGTTGAGGATTTATAGCTTGGATGCCTTGGATGTTGCATGTGTAGTTTACTTTGTTTTATTTAGTTTGTTTTAGAACATTTGTAATAAAATCTAGGGGAGATCGAATTGGATTGTGTTTAAGAGATTTTGTTGGTATGTAATGGTTATTTTGAAGGTTTATGAGTTTGATAGTATGGGATATTAAATGTTGATGTTTATCTTTGAAATGGCTGTTATGGGAATTCTCTTGATCAATCTGATTCGCCTAGTGCCACTACCCCGATGATTCCGTCATCGGTTAGGGTGTGACAGGACGCCTCATGACATCATTTCTGACCGAGACGGTCGTTTTACCTCGCTTCTCTGGGAGACTTTTCAATCCGCTCTCGGTACTACTCTCAATCTCAGTACCGCTTTTCACCCTCAAACCGACGGTCAGACTGAGCGCACGATTCGCACCCTCGAACACATGTTTCGTGCGTGCATCATAGATTTAGGTGGTAACTGGGGTACGCATTTACCTTTAATTGAATTCTCGTACAATAATAGTTATCATACCAGCATTCAAATGGCTCCTTTTGAGGCACTGTATGGAAGAAAATGTCGATCGCCTATTGCATGGCACGAGATCGGAGAAGTACAAATCACCGGTCCTGAGGTAATTCAAGAAACGACGGACAAGATCCTCCAAATAAGAGACAATCTCTTGAAAGCTCTTAGTCGTCAAAAGAGTTATGCCGATAAACGCCGCAAGCCCCTACAGTTCGAAGTGGGAGATCACGTTCTCCTAAAGGTTGCACTTTGGAAGGGAGTGGTCCGCTTCGGCAAGAAAGGAAAGCTAGCGCCTCGATACGTTGGTCCCTTTAAGATTCTGGAAAGAATCGGGTAAAGTAGCCTATCGTCTCGAATTACCAGAAGAACTTAATAATGTAAATCTGACTTTCCACGTGTCTAACCTCAAGAAATGCCTCGCCGAAGAAAATCTGCATGTCCCTCTCGAAGATCTGCAAATCAACGAGACTCTCCATTTCGTGGAAAAGCCTGTGGAAATCATGGACCGAGAGACTAAGAAACTACGACGCTCTCGCATTCCTATCGTGAAAGTCCGATGGGAAGGCAAACGCGGCACCGAGTTTACTTGGGAATTGGAAAGTGATATGAAGGCCAAGTACTCGCATCTATTTGTTACAGCTACTACCTAATTTCGGGACAAAATTCCCTAAAGTAGGGGAGACTGTAACAACTCGGAAATTCGTTGTTATCTTTTTTCCTTGTTCTTATCGCTGTACTTCTTTTGTAATCCCGAGATTCGGTTAATAATAAAGTTTATGTTAATTAATTATGGTGTTATACGTTATTATCACATCTAATCGCTTAATAAATCGCATCGCTTATCTCATCGCATCGCAAATCGCAATTGTTTATGTGGTTTTATATTATTTATGTGTTATGTGTGTTTGTGGTTATGTTTGCAATCGCTATCACATCGCTCTCGCATCGCTCTCGCATTCTCGAATCGCTAAATCGCACTAGTATATCAACTATAACGCTTAACGCTTTAATTTAACGCTTAATATAACTATCTAATGCGAACCGAATAACCAAACAAACTCTTAACGCGAAACAAACGAAGAAAATTCAATATTTGGACAAGTTCGCTCGAACTTGGTGACCCCAAGTTCGGCCGAACTTGGCTGGTTAACTCAGAACTCCCAACTCTCCTTAAGTTCGCTCGAACTTGCCCTTCTAGGGTCAAGTTCGGCTGAAATTAGCTCAAACCCTTCAAAAATTTCATAAGTTCGCGCGAACTTGCATGCTTTCATGCAAGTTCGGCCGAACTTGGTTTCATCAGCTCTACTTTTTGCCTTCTCCTATAAATACCAAGCTCTGTTCTCTCATTTGAACTTGCTGCAAGTTCGCCCAGAGCTCTTAAAACTCGAAATCTTCGTGTTCTAAGTAAGAATCAACCCGATTTCACTGCAACAACGTTTATCAACGATCTACAAAGGTTTACAACGATTTTGGCACAAGGCATAGCCTTCGTTTTCATCAAAACTCATTTCTTTTATGAAAACCTTCATCTTTTTCTTCAAAAACTTCTGTTTTAAGCTTAGATCTACACAATATGAGTTCGTTTGGCGATAGTAGAGACTTCCCAAACACGAGATCTATAAGATCTCGGATTGTAAGTGATAGATCTGAGAAAAACCTTTCAAAACCATTGATTTCTACACAAGATACAGACTTTTGATGATGTTTGGTTCATTTTCTGGTATGAAACGAAGCATCTATCATTCAAGATCCCAGATCTGGAAGCACAAGGACGTTTATGTTGGTTTACACAAGCCGGACTAATCCGAACGAACCCCGAGTTCACCCGGATTAGCCCACGCTTTTGTAAAACGGCTAAAACTGCTCTAAAATACCTCTCTGACCAGAGTTTGCTCAGTAGCACAGGGTTGGAGGGATGAACACTCGATTTTCCTCAGCAAACGAGACGAAAACGCAAGATTTTGGACCCGAAAACATCAAGTTCGCTCAAGAATTCACCAGTTCACCAAGTCAAGTTCGACCGAACTTGTACCCAAACGGGTCAAGTTCGATCGAACTTGGACAAATCTCACCAAATTTCCTACAAGTTCGACCGAACTTGTCTAGTTTCTTAAGAAACTATGCAAGTTCGCCCGAACTTGTTTCCTCTGTAAGAGATCCTTACAAGTTCACCCGAACTTGACAAGTTTCCTAAGGAAACTCATCAAGTTCGACCGAACTTGGCTCTAATCTCACCAATTCTACACAAGTTCGCCCGAACTTGTCTACTGCCCAACCAAGACTTACCCGTTTAAGCTTTTCGGACACTGATGCACTTCCGTTTGCATATACAGGCTGATCCGACGCTCTCCTCAACTCTTCTCAGATCTCTAATCCTACCTAAACGCACCCACAGTGAGTATACTTGACCCATTTTAGCTTTAACGCACTTTTTGGGTGTTACATACGTTCCTATATCAAAATCACTTCACAAATCAAACTGTTTATCACACGCGAATAATCTGATTATATGCTCAATACGTGATACTAGAAACATGTGACTAGGATTTCTTTTCGTTAACTTGCCTCCTTAGCTAGTATGGTACTATAATGTGGCTTACACCCGACGGGGTCTAATTAGGATGGACGCGCAAGCCTTCTCACGGTAGTAGCATGAGAAATAAGCCTATGTTAGTCTGTGTGAATTGTTTCGGTGTATCATGATGTGTAGTTAGATTATTTCGTGAACGCTTTCTCGATTATGCTAGTAGTACTTAAACCTGTATGCTCACCTTTATTTAATTGTATTGACTCGTATTTTAACGTATGTAACATGTTGAGGATTTTAGCTATGGATGCTTGGATGTTGCATGCTTAGCGTAGTTTAGTTTGTTTAGTTAGTTTGTTGATGTATTTCAGATTTTGAACTTATGTATGAAATCTAGGGGAAACCGAAACCGGTTGAATTTTATGAGAAATCTCCGTTCTGTAATAATTGTTTAATGTTAAGGTTGTGAAATGTTAAATGATTGTTATGGAACATATCGTGAAATCAATCTGGTCGCCTAGTGCCACTAACCCCGATGTTTCCACCATCGGTTGGGGTGTGACATCTTCTCCGCCTATATAAAGGGGAATGATTTATGTGTTTAGGCATCGAATACTCTACCAATTTTTCTTATTTTGTAAACTAGCAATCAATATGTAAGAGCGAGTGAACTCCTTTGCTAAAGGAGAGCATTGTGTAATTACCAAGAAGTTCTTTTAAAGAACAGTTATGAAATAAACGTATTAGTTTCTTTTATTCATCATGTTTATCTTTAAGCATTATTCAAAACCTGGAGCCCTGGAGCCATATGAGTACTGTTTAGGCGGGAGGCCGTAGGGAACAGATTGGTTGGGTTGGTCACTTGGTCAACTTAAAGATTTACTTAGCCGGATAAAAAGAGGTATGCGTTATTCTAACTGTTAATTTACTTCAAAAGTATTCATTATAATCTCTCCTTAAGCATTATAATAATAACTGATTTTTCAAAAAATAAAAAAAACTCGATTAAGTTATTGTTGAAATGATTTCTTCAAACATAAAAATAGTCTTTATGAAAATAAAGAACCCCACGTTCTTCAAATTGTTCATGACAACTTTGAATTAAATTTTATTTATGAGCCATAATGGCCATAATTAAAAAAGTTTTCCGCACTCGCCCCCCCTCTGCGGCCCCTCTTAAGCTACACCCCTGTCCCTCATCCCAAGGTGTTTAAAGGCATTATCATTGCCAATGGACCACCACCCCATTGGTATATTTTTTATACTGTTAAACATGTTTAGCCATTGAAATCTCATGAGCCAAGAAACTCGTGAAGAAAAACGTCGTTGTTGCCAAAGAATGTGTTACTCTATTGTGGCCAATTGGTACACACTTGCGTCCATCCTTCTATTTGAGAGACAATCAGACATAATTTGTAACAAACTAACTAATGTTGTCCATATTATATGATTAAAAACAAATAAGTTAAAAAAAGTAAGTTCAAACTGAAAACTCTTAAAGAAAATGTGATGTTCATATAAATATAATAGTTAAATATACTATAGTTTTTATATTTTGTTTAAATACTTCAAAACTCTGACAAATAAAATATTTAATAAGTGTCAGTGTATTATTCATTATGTTCAAAAATGATTGCTCGTGTTCGTTTGTTCCAATTTGTGTTCATGAACATTAGTTTGTGCTCATCTGTGTTCATCAACGTCCGTTTTCATCCGTTGCCTAAAATTAACAAACCAAAGAAACATGAACAAGTTCATTTCCTTCACAAACGAACATGAACATAAAATCTCATTGGGTAAGTGTCCATGAACACATATATTTTGTGTTCGTTCGGTTCGTTTACAACCCAGGGGATGACTAACGGGCGCTATAGGGCGTTATTTTCGCTGATTTGGCCAAGGACGGTATACCACACCCTCTGGTCGAAGTGTGATACTAAACACACCCCCTTCGGTGGCTTTTGCTGAACTTATGGGATGATCTATTTGAAATGGTCAATCTATCAAGAAAATAAAGAAGAATTGTGACTCTTCGGAGCAATTTTATTATCTCATTCCAAAACAAAAGACATGCCTTTATATATTTAGAATGAAACCAGAGAAATATATTAACTGGCCAGTGGCCACTAACCCACTAAGAAAGATGGCATTTGCAGAAGATAAATAAACGAATAGAACACAATGCTATAAATAATGACTAGTGCATGGTGGACGTGGGAGTGTCACTTCTGATGTGGCTTGGATGCATGGGATCGTGGTTAGCATGCATCACCTTCCTTTTGTTTGTCACGTGAGTCATTATATCTGGTGTACGGACATATAGATCTGGTATGGGAGCATATAGCTCTGGTATACTGGTGATGACATGGTTACCCGAAAACCCCACTTAGGTGCTGTTTGTTTACCTTTTAATGAGACTCTTAATGGTTCAGACCTCTTACTGGTTCAACACTTAATGATTCAGACCTCTTATTGGTTCAACACTTAATGATTCAGACCTCTTATTGGTTCCACACTTAACCATTCAGAAGTTGCCAAACAGCTCCTTAGCAAGGCTAAGAACAATAATATCGTAACAGGCAACAAAAGACAAACTGGAAATAAGAAGCTGGAAGCCGGAAGCTAGAAGCTCCCGGCAGGAAGCTGATACATCAATAGCTAGCAACCAGAAGCTAAAGTCACTGACTCACTGTACACATTGGGACTTGAACTCAACAGGTCAAGAGTGATGGGATTTTGCCCAAAAGCACATAAAGGTGACCTCGAGACACACAAACCCGAATATTACCAAAAGAGGCAAGGCTAACTCTCCAAACATCAACCAAGGATAAGCATTACTAAGACGTGAAGTTATGAGCTGGCATAGGCTTCCTTGGGCAGAACACTCTACTTGTAAAAGGGGGTCTTTCCCAGCTTCAATTAAGTTCTCTCTTCCACTCTCACTCTCACTAACTATCCTTTACCATTCCGCTTAAACTCTTAGAGATCCATCAATTGATTCTCACAGTGGAGTCCAAACGCTGGAGGCCACCTCTCGCCTTAAGGCTAACGATGCTCTTTGATTGCAGATTAAAGCTACCTTTCGGAGTTGATCCTGGACCTTCCCCTGCCATACTTTTGTTGTTTTAACAACGAGTGTATTGGCCTAGTACATAGGCGTATAGTTCTTGAATACCCCTAAAATACAAACAAATACCCCTTCTATATGAATACATATATAGCTTGATATAAAAACATATCAATCAGCAAATTTCACAAATAGCAAAGCTATTGGTAAGGTTTGAGAAATGTAAGATGTAAAGTGTAGACAAACCTTGCATCCGACTTCAAGACAAAGCAACAAACAAACCTAACTAAAAACATAGACACAGGAAGCTACCTATAACAAAAGACGTGGTGGTAAAGTAATATATAACATTATAAAACACCATATAGACATAAATATAGGAAGACGATCACATATAAAGTCCATCTAAAATAGGGATGACAAAAAAATCCAACCCGGTGGAAATACTTAAAACTTGAAACATCTACATTGAGTATTGGGACGTGTATTCGTGTATAGAATTGAAAAAAATATATATATTTCAAGAGTATGAGACGGGTACGAGATTAAGTGATATCCGACCTGATTACACGAAAATCTATACCCATTAGCCAGAACCATATACCTAAAAAAATCCTTTTTATTTATATTTTCTCTTAACCTTTGTTACTAACGCCGCTTCATTCTAGTAATTTCATTATATGGAAATTAAACTTTTCTTTCATGGTATATATTTTTATGTAATTATTTAAGTTTGCAAGCTACGATATACGAACTTATCTTTTTATATATGTATTCTCTTGATATTTTTCATATCTATCTATATATAATAAATAAAACCTCTTTTGGAACACATGTCATTCATTGAAACTATGTATTATTTATGTTCACATAAAAGTTTCTTCAAATTATTTAAATAAATTCATTTTATTATTGATATTCCTTATACCTCAAAATTGTTAATTTAAATATCTATAACTTTATAGTAATTAGTCCGTATGTATATTTCTCACCATGATTTAATATTTACAAATGTTATCCTTGCATATTTTTGTGTGTTCTTTTAGCTACGAAACATCTAAATGATCATGTATCTTTTTTTATACATATTAAATTAGATTATATTTTACATCATAAATGATTAAATAGTTAGTATACCAATAAGCTACAATATATATTAGTTGGTATATATCTACTGTATCTGCCTATATACTATATAATAAAGTAAACCTATAGGATCACATGTCGTATTTCTATGCATCATCATAATTATTTTCTCGCCATTTCTTTTCTGTTATTTAGTTATATTCCTTAAATTAGTCATGATCTCTTATTTCTAGATAAGTAATTCTTATATATATTAGATCAATAATTAATAATATCTAATCTAATTAACTATATCCATATGTACGGGTTTGTTTAATTTTATGTTATAATAGATTAGCATCTAATATAGTATTCAGTTTAGTATTACGAACATATAAATATCTTATCACAACTTTCACCTCTACTCACCCGTGATGATTTTTTTACTTCATATTTACATTTGACTTTACAAAGTTTATATTTATCCTAGACACAAAAAAATACACTTTCGTTACTTTTTATATGGATGTAATTTAAATTTAATAATAACTAAGTTATTTTTCAATTATTACGGTGGAAGATGTCTACAAAATTAATAATATCTAATCTAATTAACTATATTAAAGTAAAAACTTGTCATCATATTAGTCGTGTCTTATGGATAATTATTATTTTAGTTTAATCTTTTCTAATTAATTATAGATAACAGTCTTACTAATTATTATTTAGTTTTGACTTAATTACTATTTTCGTCCCTGTGGTTTGTCAAAAATCACTATTTCAGTCCATTAGTTTAAAATTGCGATTTCAGTCCCTATGGTTTCATTTTCGTAACCATTTCAGTCCACCTCACAACCATTTCAGTCCCTGTACTTACAGAATAAATGGATTGAAGTGGTTACAAAAGTGAAACAACAGAAACTGAAATAGTTACGAAAGTAAAACCACAGGGACTGAAATCGCAAATTTTAAACTAATGGACTGAAATAGTGATTTTTAACAAACCACATGGACGAAAACAGTAATTAACTCTTTAGTTTTATATCTTATGGATAATTATTATTTAGTTTAATCTCTTTTAATTAATTATAAATAACTCTCCTATTAAATATTATTTTATTTAATCTTTTCTAATTAACATAGATAGTTATTGTTTAGTTTAAATTTAATGTATACTTCTCATTTATAATATTACTAATTTGAACTAATTAATACTGTTTTGGTCAAAAATTACCGAAGCAATTAAGTGATCAAATTAGTTTTGTGAGGTAGTATGCTAGCAATGCTTGTAAAAATATATTGGTTAGTTCGTTTATAAAATCAGTTTCAGGATATAGCCCCAGGATATGAAACTATATCGATAATCAAACAATGTGGAAAAAGTAAAAAATGGACACAGGATATACGAGGAAAGCCATTGATCAATCTAGATCTCCGGCATAAAACCTTGGGAGCTGACAAACGTCGGCTGCCTTGTTCTTCTTATTGCTTGAATATTCAGGATACCGTGCAGGATAATGCTCAGATCGCTGCTAAGTGGTACAAGATTGCAAGCGTGTGTTCGTGTGTAACTGAGAGAGAAAAAGTGTAAGAGTTCTAGAGCAGAGAGTGTGAAGTGTGTCGAGTGTGTTGAAGTGTGTGACGTACGATCTGGCTATCCGTTTATATAGTTACAAAGAATGAACCAAATCTCCTAAAAACTTAGGGTCCTCCTGAATATTCCTTTTTGAACGTTGGAGACCTATTCTTCCGGCTTTAACGTCTACATCCCAACTAAATTGAGCGAGTCTTCAGGAGAAAGGGTCCTTGTTAACGTTATGATGCTGCATTCATGACCTGCAAGCATATTGTTAGTAATTACCAGGATACCGCGTCAGGATGTTACCAATATCCTGATCAGGTATCCTGATCGTAAACAAGTATCAATCATTCAAGATATAACCCAGGATATGGGCTCAGAATTTCACCCATAACAATTGTCCCAAAAAATATAGCTGTTGGGATCCTGATCCTAACGGATATATTTTTACGTTTACCAAGGCAATTTAAGAGATAAGACCCCTGATATGATATGATGTAACTACCCAGGCTATATCTACTCATTGCCTCCCTATATCTTCTCGTCCTTATCCTCATTTAACCTTCATCAAGAAAGTGAAAAGGTAAAGTTTCTCTCTCATCCTCTTCTTCTTTCCCTTCCGTTCTTCAGTTTCCGGTTAAACAATGGCGAGGCAAATGAGATCTAGCTCCGGCGACTCATCCCCTACGTTCACACCACAGAATCTTCTCCAATATCCGGAGAAAGAGGTCTGTAAGTTCGACAATGCACACTTATCGGCCCTTCAATCTTCCGGTATCTTTCCGGATACCGCCATATTCCGGCCATACGACCGGGAACTCCGGTCGGACATGTCGTCTACAGAATGGCTTTGTTTCACAGCTTTCCCCTTTACGGTAGGCCTTCGATTCCCCTTTTCCGATTTCATCACCGATTTCTTCAACATTTCCGGCCTCAGTTTCTGTCAAACTGCGCGTCTTGGTCGTTCTTGATCGGATCAAGAATACCCACATTCCTGAGCTTTCCGTCAATGTCCTTTCATTAGCATACCGGCTGAGATCCCATGGGTCTAACCGGTTCCTGTTTTACTCCACTTCCAGCGATCCTCTGATACTACGAGCCACCAGGAATGAAGAGGAATGGAAATCCAAGTTCTTTTTTGTAAAAAGAAGTTCAATCCCTGGTGGAGCGGATTATCCGATGAAGTGGTTGACCAAGGGTAGGAGTCAGGGTTTTAGGGTTGTGATCAAAGATATCCTGTTTAACATCCTGTAAAATATCTTGTTCTGATGTCCTTGTTTTTCCTTTCGCAGCGGATTTCAGGAAACTAGCACCCCCTCGTCCTGATTCAGCAAAGAGGATTGAAGCCATTTACAAGCTACCAGAGATTGAAAGAAGTTTCGTACCAAACCCAACAACCTCAAGCCAATACTCAAGCTTAAACATGTCTGGTAAGGATCTTGTCCTATATCCTGCAAATATTCATTATCTAAGGTATATTGAAATTATATGGTTACCTCCCTTTTGTGAAGAACCAGCCAAGATCCCAGAAGTCTTCGATCTCGATGAGCTGGATAGCTACTCTGGACCTGCACTAGTGAAAAAAGAGCCAAGCTTTAAGCCTTCAGCCGCATCGAAGCCCTCCTCCAGCTCTAAGCCTGCTGCTGTCCCCAAGCCTTCTTCAACTTCCAAGGCTCGTGCCTCCAGTTCCCGTAAGAGAAAGGAGACTGATTCCCCTGCTACGCCTATTGAGGTCTCTCCTTATGAGAAGGGTTCCCCTATCCAGCAGCCTCATGACTTCTTTTTTCAACCAGGTAAATATCCTTATCCTATATCCTACGCGTATATACTGAATTGATATCCTGGTTAGTCATATTAATACTCTTACCTCATATTGTAGGGCCTAAATCGCCTGCTGGTTGCGTATGAAGAAGCTTGTGGAACTGCGGTCTTTCATGAGGCTAGGTCAAAGAAGGCGGAGGCAATCGTCGAGCAGTTGAAAACTGCTGCCAACACCAGGACCCGACACTATGAGGACAAACTAAAGAAGGTCACCCAAGACTCCGAGGCTGCTGCAGAGAAGGCTGCTCAAGAAGCTCAGGCCAAACTGGATGCTGCTCAGCTCCAACATGAGCAAGATCTGGTCTCTTATCGGGAAGGCCTCAAGGGTTCTGTTGTCATTTCCCTCTTCCAAGCCAGACTATAAATTGCTTTTGAAACCTGAGCCACGGGCTTTGAATGCCTTGTCTGGGACATCAAAGCCTGGGAGGCGAAACTGAGGGACCTTGGTGGCAAGCCCATGGAGTGCCCTGCCAAGTCTGCGGTTGCGGAGCCTCCGAAGACGGATGAGGTGGAGGTTGAGGATGAAATGGATCCTGGGGTTGATGTTGGAGCAGATGCTGATGGTGATGCTAGTGCTAATGCTGGTGCTGGGGAGGTGATGAAGGTTGGTGAAAATGCTGCTGTGTAAGAGCATCGAAGTGGGCAATGATGGATATTATTGCTTAGGCCGGAGCCCACTTTTTTGAATGGTCTGTACCCACTAAATAATTTACTTTTCCTGCACTTGAACAATTTATATTTCCTGCATGCTTTAAATATTAGTATTTTGTGATGACCGGGGGTGGAAGGATCCTGGGTTCCAAGACGAAGCCTTCGGTCACCAATGTTTATATGCCTTAGAACTTATCATACTCTTGGTGGATGGGTCTTGGTTTAAGACGAAGCCAAGAGTGTGACATTTTGACTTGTTAATAATAAACTAACCTTTCTGCTTTATGTTTTGTTATTATGTTTTTATTTTGAAAGGTATGTTTGGAATATTCTAAACAAATATCATGGTCAGGATACTGATAAAATGTTCAATACTTTTGTTATCTTTAATCAAAACATTAGAAAAACACTTGGTTTTCGTAGAAAAATTAGATCTTTTAGACAAAGTTTCCAAAACTAGTTAAATAAGAAACCATACCAGGAATAATTAGGCAAAACCTTTCAATTCCAACCTTTGAATCCTTTTCAATGTCCCCATCATGAATGTCCCCTGTCTGGTGCAGGTTTTTGCACCAGTGCATGGCATGCTTGAAAATTTCTTCACTTAGTGATTGAACTTCGTAATATTTTATACATAAAAGAATGTGTGTAAACACAATCACAATTTGAAACTTTTCAAAGACTTTAGTTTTGCTGGGGATAAACCCATAGTATCCTGGGGATAAACCCTTAGTATCCTGGGGATAAACCTTTAGTACCCTGGGGATAAACCCTTAATATCCTGGGGATAAACCCATGTTTTCGTACGCTACAGGAGGGAGTGTATAAACTCCAAAACTTTGAAATGTGAAAACCTTTAAACCTTAGAGAGTATGAAAATACCCTTTCGTGAGAGAGGGTGATCAATGCTCATATACCTTAAGTGAAGGGGTATGGTCCTAAAAACCTTGCGCCAAGCAAGGGAACCCATACCCACTATTAACTGCCAAGGAAACCTTGCACAGACTTTTCTGCCAAAGAAAGACTTCACTAAACTCTGCGCCAGGTATCCAAAAAAGGAAAGGATCATTTAACTATCTTGAGCGGGCTCGCGCAAGGTTCAAAGTTAACCTTGATTAATTTCCTTGGGTAATATTTCATTCCTAAACCTTGCGCTGATATTTGTACCAAAGAAGGAACTCAGCAGACGTTGCACTAAATAGCAAAGAAGGGAAAAGATCATTTAGCTACCTTGCGCCGGCTCGCACAAGGAAGATAGTTAATCTTGAGAATTCCCTGCCATTATTGGTTCCCAGAAACCCTACGCAACCCATAGCACAACAGAGGAGGTTTACAGCTCTCTGCGCCAAGCATCTAAAAGGGAAAATGATCATTTAACTACCTTGCGCCGCTCGCACAAGGAAACAGTTAATCTTGAAAGACTTTTCCTTAGCAAAGAATTTCTGTCCACGAGATATGGTGCAGTAACAAAAGGAATCTTTTATGTTGTAACAAACTGGACACGTGGCAAGCAAGGGATGTTACAGCTGTGAAACCTTCTAGAAGCCATTAATGCCCAATCGTGCAGAGCATCTTTCAGTTATAACCGAATGCCACATGGCAGTATCTGGACGACCAGGAAGATCATGGTGATAGCATGGTTGCATCAAGAAAATAGAATGATCTCATAATGCCACATGGCATCTCCCTGGCCTTAAATGACTAGCTGATCCGTGTGCACTAACGGTACGACTCACATTTAACGGAATAGCAAAAAATTCTGTTAAATCTTCATCTATCTTTTTGGCGCCTAAATCTGGCTATAAATAGGTAACTTCAGGTACAAGAAAGTCATTCACTCTCACTTACTCTCTCTCTTACTTCACTTAAGCTTTTCTTCAAGTACCGATACTTATTCTCACGCCAGAGGGTGGTCACGAAGAGAACTCCCTTCTCCCCGTGGCGAGGCTAACGACGTTTCTGTTTTGTAGGTATCGTCGGAAGTAATTGCAATCACCGTCGTGAAACCAAACGAAGGATTAACCCTTTTATGCAAGAAACTAAACCTAGATCTGATCAGATTCTTATCTGTTAGGTCTACGTTTCTTCATTGGTGCTCACTAATTTTCGATTCTTTTCTCATCTTTCGTTTCGTTTCAATCAGATCTACAACATCATGGCTGATGGATCATCGCTTCCAGGTCCTCGATCAGAGATTCGTCGCGTCGTTGGCGCTCCTCAGGTCGACGGACAAATTGTTGAGGATTCGTCTGGAGAAGCTGATGCTCCGTATGATCCAGATCATGCGAGCATTCCAGTAACTCCGGCAGCTCCTCACGTTGATGTTGCGTCAATCCTACCACCTGGAGAAACTCCGTTGTCGTGATTAATCAAATCTCAAACTTCTTTAAATGCTATGTATGCTCAACTATGTGCTCAGACCGGAACTACAGCTTTTCAAGCTCCGGTTAACGCTCCTCAGGTCCGTGCTTCGCCGGCACCTCGAGTGTTGAGTTATAATACTCAAAACCATGCTTGTACGCCTTCGCATGTGTTTGTAGATGGAACTGAAACATACTCTAAAACCAGGAATGATTATGTTCATTCTGATGTAGAAAGCAAGAAGAAAACGTTCAACGACGCACATCTGTTCACTCACTTTGGGCCCGCAATCGTCACAGAAGCGGGACACCCAACACGATGAGTATGATAAGACTTATGAAGAAGGAGATAGTGCAAGTGTTTTTAATAGTCTGTCTGCAGATCATGTTAGTTATAAGCCCAAAATACGTGCAACATAAAATCCAGAGGCGGAGTATGATTACAATCTGGTGTATCGGCCAGCTGAAGCAGCTGAGCAATCTAAATTTGTAAGAGAAATAGCGCTGGCTCCGCAAGAACGAGCAAAGTTACCATCCAATGTAGGCAAGTTTAACGGTTTAACCGATACTGATGATCACATGCGCCTCTTCACTGGCACAGGGCTAATTGGAGGATGGACATTACCAATTGTGGTGCCACCTGTTCGTACAAACACTTACCGGCGCCGTGCGCCTCTGGTTTGATAACCTACCTACAAGTAAATTGTCTTCCTGGAAACGATCTTAAGGAGACGTTCCTTAAACACTTTAGATAACAAAGGCGATACGTGCGCGATTCCTCAGATGTAATGAACATCTGGCAGAGGGATGATGAAAACCTTGAAGATTTTATCACGTGCTACAATAAAGAATTTTTGGAGATCGGAGACGTTCATGAGGACCTTATACGTGCACAATTTAAATACGCGGTAAGGTGCAACGAAATGATCAAAGTACTTTCTGGAACAACTGGCCTTTCGAAGAACTGGGATAAGCTAATGGCAGCAGCCAAGGTCTACATGCAGACAGAGCAGAACCTTAATTCTAACAGACCACCACTACCTCAGAATCGTCCTCAGGATTTGAGTAGGGGTGGCCGAAAGTTCAAAAAAGGATGGAAGGACTCCAACCAAAGCTCGTATTCCCTGTTCGCCAGTAGACGCCCCCAACGATTAATAAGATTACTACCCAGAAAGCAACCAAACAGGAAAATCGGGATCGACAATGGACTCCCTTAACGAAGTCTCCCGTGGAAGTCTTGAGCACAGAGAATTACCAATTTAAGCAGCCTCAGCCCATGAAGAACAAGAAGAGTCAAGACCCAAACCTCTTCTGTGATTTTCACAAAGACATAGGACACACAACTGACAATTGCATTAGCCCACGCACAAAATTGAAAAGGCTTTAAAAAGTGGTAAGTTGACACACTTGGTGCAATCAGTTTGAAAAGAGGTCAGACAACTCACGCGCCGGGATGAGGGGCCAAGCAACAAAAAAATGAAACAAGTAGCCATGATCCAAGGAGGCTCGTCGCGCAAGCGCAGCTTTCAACGATTTCGAAGTGAAAAATGGTGCGAGCAGCAAGTGATTTTTCCTGTTGTTCTAGGCGGATCTCAGGAAGAAAGACCAGTTGTAATCACAGGTATCTTTGGCCATATATCCGGGAAGTTCTATGGATATCATATATGAACAATGTTTCAAGCAGTTAGATCCGGAAGATAAGGCACGCCTGGAACCAGTTGACTTCCCGTTAACTGGATTCTGCAATGATGTTGTCTTTCCTCTCGGACAGATAGTTTTTCTCGTGATTCTTTCAGACGGTAAACACTCGCGAACCATTCAAGTAAACTTTATGGTAATGCCGGCAACCTCCCGTCACGACGTTTTATTAGGGCCTCGAGCGCAACGAGATTTCAGCATGGTCACGTCTGCGCCTCACGCTGCATGCGGTTTCCCAACGCCAACTTGAGTAGCTATCATATTCCCTCGAAAAGAGATTATGTCTATCGAAGAACCAGTTGTTAAGGTTGCTAAACCAACGTCACCAAATGAACCTGAGAAATGGGTTCTAAACAACAAGTATCCAGAGCAACCAATGAACCTGAGAAATGGGTTCTAAACAACAAGTATCCAGAGCAACCAATTATTCTTGGTCCTGCAATTTCTATGGCAATTCGCGCAAAACTCAAAACCTTGTTGTTTCGAAATATGGATATCTTTGCCTGGACACCTGCAGACATGATAGGGGTTCCACGCAACGTTGCAGAACATTGTTTAAATGTCTTCCCATCTGCGAAACCAGTAGTTCAGAAAAACCGCAGCCTGGGGACCGAAAAAAACGGAAGCTATGAACAAGCAAGTTGCCGAATTACTTAAAGCTGGTATTCTGTGCGAAGTCAAGTACCAAACCTGGGTGGCGAACCCCGTTATGGTCAAAAAACATAACGACGGGTGGCGCATGTGTGTCGATTTTAAGGATTTGAACAAAGCATGTCCCAAAGATTGTTACTCGCTTCCAGAAATTGACAAAAAAAGTGGACTCCTTAGCATCATTTCGCTGGAAATGTTTTCTCGACTGTTACAAAGGGTACCATCAAGTGCTGATGAAAAAAAGAAGATGAAGACAAGACGGCTTTCCGCATGGAGAAAGGTATTTTCTGTTATACAAAAATGCCTTTTGGGCTCCGCAATGCAAGAGCCATGTATCAGCGACTTATGGATTCAGTTTTTGGAGATGACATCGGGAAAACCGTTGAAGTGTATATTAGTGACCTAGTCATCATGAGCCATACAGAAGAAATGATGTTAGAAAACATTCAGAAAACTTTCGATTCCTTACGAAATGTCAATTTGAAATTAAACCCAATTAAGTGTTCTTTTGGCATGGAAGAGGGCAAGTTCCTCGGATTCATCGTCACAAAGAATGGATTCAAAGTCAATCCAGAGAAAGTTGAAGCAATTAAAAGTATGACATCTCCAGCAAGTGTAAAGGAGATGCAGAGATTGGCGTGACGATTAGCTGCTCTTAATCGTTTCCTCGCGAACCACGCAGCAAAATCTTATCCTTTCATCCGTACCCTACACAACTGCGTAAAGAAAGAAAAATTTCAATGGACATCAGAGGCAGAGAAGCTTTCCAAGATATGAAGGACTGTTTAATCCAGTTACCAACTTTGACAGCTCCGCGCAACAAAGAACCTCTGATTCTCTATCTTGCTGCGTCTGAATTGGCAGTAGGAGCAGTTTTGCTTGTTGAACGAGAAGGTGTTCAAACGCCTATTTATTACATCAGCAAAATGCTAAATGACCCATAATCTCAATACTCAATGATTGAAAAGCTGGTACTTGCGCTAATTCATGCTTCGCGCAGGCTTCGCAGGTATTTTTCACGGCACGTCATCAATGTCTTGACAAATTATCATATTGGTCAAATTCTTTCTAAACCAGACGTCTCAGGACGATTAGCCAAGGCTATCGAACTAGGCGGTCACAATATTGTCTACAAGCCAAGGCCTGCAATTAAAGGGAAAATCCTTGCCGATTTTATAGCTGAAGTTCCAGCGGATAAAGCGCAAGAATGCGCCGAAATCCAAAATCCGATTCCAATTACGGATGAACGGGAGTGGCTATTACATATGGATGGCGCATCCAATAGTGATAGAGCCGGCACAGGCCTCCGACTAGTCAATCCAGATAACCAAGAATTCACTTATGCTATACGCCTGGATTTCAAAAGCACAAACAATGAGGCTGAGTAGGAGGCATTTCTGGCAGGTTTGTGCCTTGCTATAAAAATGGGCGCGGCAAATTTAACAGCGCATGTTGATTCTCGACTAGTAGCAGAACAAATCAACGGTACTTATGATGCGTGAGGTGATGTTATGGCATTATATTTGGAACAAGCCAAATCGTTAATGAGTCAGTTTCGAAAATTTAAAGTTGTACACGTCAACAGAAGTGACAATAAACACGCCAGCGCATTAAGCAAACTTGCAGCCACGAGCTTTCAACATCTAGCAAAAGAAGTCAGGATTGAAGTCCTAAAAAATCCATCTGTTCCACTAAAGCAAGTTACCACTGTCGAAATGGGGAGTCCATCCTGGATGTCTCCGATTATCTTGTTTCTACAACACGGCCAACTTCCTGACAACAAGGCGCAGGCACGAAAGATCGGATGCAAGGCCTTAAACTATGAAATGGCAGGCGGTATTCTGTAACGCAAGTCGTACATGGGCCCTTTATTGAGATGTGTCGATAAGAATGATGCACAATATTTGATTCGAGAAATCCATGAAGGATTGTGTGGCATACATGCGGGGCCATGCATGGTCGTTGCTTATGTGATGGGCGCAGGTTACTATTGGCCTAGGATGTACGTGGATGCTGTGGACACGCTGCGCAAATGCATGGCTTGCCAAAGACACGCACCAAAAACTTTGCGCCCCAAGAATCCATTGGTCCCAGTAACGTCAGCATGGCCTTTTCAACAGTGGGCCATCGATCTTGTGGGACCTTTTCCTGATGCGCCTGGCACAGTAAAATTCATTGTTGTTGTAGTCGATTACTTCACAAAGTGGGTCGAAGCAAAACTGTTAGCCTTGACAACAGCCATGGTAATCCGAAAGTTTATCTAGGAACACATTATTTGTCGTTTCGGATTACCCATGCGCATCGTCACAGATAATGGCCCCAATTTAGCATCTGAGGACCTGCAAAAATGGATGCAGGAAATGCAGATTGAACATGTGTTTTCATCCGTTGCGCACCCCCAGGCAAACTGGCAAGTTGAAAGTATTAACAAATAAATAGTTGACGGCATTAAAGCCCGCCCTGGCTCGGCGCGGTGTGGTTGGGTCGATGAGTTGCCCACCATTCTATGGGCGCATCGAACAATGCCTAAGACAAGTACGGGAGAAACCCCATTCAGTTTGGTATATGGTACGGAGGCGGTGATCCCTGCTGAGATAGGTTTCCCATCACCAAGAATGCTTACATTAGAAAAACAAAACAATGAAGAGCAACACCGCTTGTATTTAGACTTGGTTGAAGAAAGACGTGAAAACGCAGCCATCCGCAAAGCGAAATATAAATCTCAGCTGGAGAAATATTATAACAAGCGGGTGCGCGTTTGCACATTTGTACCGGGGGATTTCGTCATCCGCGATAATGAAGCATCTAATGCTGAAAAACCGGGTAAACTTGCGCCAAGATGGGAAGGCCCCTATGTGATCCATGAAGTTCTTGGCAAAGGAGCATACACTTTGAAGCGCTTGGACGGTTCTAGCGTCCCGCGGACCTGGAACGCCCAGCAATTGCCCAGATGTTACATGTAATCTCAGAGCTCATTAGCCTTGCGCTTTCCATGAGCATGCTTACATTAATTCTTGCTTGTAATCTTAGTGACAGTTGTAGCTTTATGCTTTATCTATGAATAAAATACTTTCTGTCGCTACTTACAATTTTCTTATATATTTATTACAAATGCATGCAATTCCTTTAGATAAACAAAAACACATACTCATGAGCCACAAGATAAAACAATGCTTACGCTCACACATGAGATTGATTATTGTTCATTTGTCTATCCTAAACAAGCAATTGATCACATGCAAACATTGTAAACTAATATATTGTATTCACATAAAAAAGTACTTGCGCATCCGCACAACGATACATCAAAAGCAAATACAACATCTAGAAAATTCCAGCAATCTAGGTTACTTTTCCTGCATCTTTTGTGCTTGTTTGCTTCTCCGCCACTGCAAAGATTTCTTTCAACCTATCTACAAAGTCATCTTGTTGCAGCCCGGCATCCACAAGGTCCATGATTAGGATTAGCAAATGGTCATATTTTTCTTTCGCAGCAGTATAGATGGCGGAAGTATGTGGTAGCTCGGCTTGTATCCCATTTGGTCTGCAAAGCATGTACCACATGCAGCGTGCACTCTTTGTAGCCCTCGGCATGACCATCGTTGCGCGCCGCTACCATCAATTCTGCCACTCTTTCATCTAACTTCGTAGAGTTCAAGATGGCATTTGCAATCTGTATACAAGCACATCAGTATAAGCTATGATAATTAATCAAGTAAAAAATATGTCAAGATAAGAATAATACCTCCACAATCCCATACTCACGCAACCAGGTGAGCTGATACATCAACGACTCTGCTAGGCTTTCGGCTGTGGCACGAGCGACCTCCGTATTGTTAATTTTTTGCTCATCTTCAGTAAGACGGCGGGTCAACTCGGCCTTCTCAGTTCGATGAAGTTTGATATCCTTTTTAAAGGAATCAACTTCCGCCTGCAGTCGCTCCTGATCAAATAACATAGAGGTTAGCTCATCAATCTCTTTATTCTTAAAGATGAGAGTCATTTTGGTCGCTACCTCATTCTGCTCGCTCCTCTCCCTATGTGAACGAGCCTCCTCTGCTGCAGCAACCACATCGGCTTTCTCTTTTTTAAGCTTCTCAATTCCGTTGCGTAGAGAAATTTTTTCATTATTATCACGATCACAAAGCCTCTACAAAGCGCTTGCGATCTACAGCATGCTGCGCGGCAGCGGCCTCATACTTGTTTTTCTAGCTGGTGGCGGACCATTCTTTGGTTTTCTTCTCTGATTCAAATTTGGCTTGCTTGGCCTCTAGCTCAACCAGCATCTTCTTCACCTTCTCATTCTCAATCTCAACTTTGAACTTTTTGGACTCAAACTCGTCCCATTCCTTGTTCATGCTGCGCCGCTCGCGCACAATATGATGGGTCACAGATGAGGCCTGCGCCGTCTCCAGTAGATAGGCTTGATAAATTTGGTCATGCTTTTGGTCTTCTTGGCGCTTTACTTCCGCCGGTGGATAAATTCCCTTATACCATTCCCTGCAAGCTTGCAGTTCGGTAAAGGTGTCACTTTGTTTCAATTTCCACACCGGCTCATGTATGGCGGAGGCTCTTTTGGCGGAGTAAGTACGGTAGTAATAGTCCCCAAGAGTCTCCTCAGGACGTAGGCGACTCCTCTTTAGGATCGTCAAAAAATGAGGAGAACCCTTGACCAGCTGTAGAAGGACCTACTCCCTTAATATTTGAAGTGATATTCTCAGCATGAATATGGGAAGTAGTCGTCTCTTGTTCGGCATTTATAATCCCGCAGATGGGGGGGGGGGCAGTATCTTTAACCTGCTCGCCAGCAGGATTCTCAGTAGCAGTCTTTTTTGGCTCTTCTTCCGGAGCCACCTTCTCAGGAATCTCAAAAACATTAGCCTCCACCTCATCATCTTCACGCCTTAACTCCTCTTCGCCATCTTTGTGAGCACCCTCTGCCATGGTTTGTTGCGCGGTAGAGGCAGTTGTGGCTGGAATAGAAGAAGAGGTTTTCACAAGTTTCTCTGCAACAAACAAGCACAATGATCAACACAGAATTCAAAGTGTAAGACAGTGCGCAACTATTACAATAGAATGTTCAAAAAGTACCCTTACCAAAACTTTTTTGCTAGAGCATCTAGGTTGCTCTTCTTGCCAATGCGCGACCGTGCAGCTTTTTTCGGCGGTGAAGGTGGTACGGTCTCAGGATCTTTCCTCTTTTTTGAAGGACGCTTCAACGCCATTTCTGGGCTTGCGGGTATTTCCAAGGGTTCGTCCGGGTTAGAAGCAGGAATGGATGTTGTGTCTATGGGCTCCTCCTTTGGCTTCCTCAAACCTACAGGCGCGAGACCCTCTAATGAGTCTGACACCACCACGTATTCACACCAAGAATCAGATACGAGACGCGTACCTTTCTTGCCCTCAGTTTTTACAGTTGCGGATGTCTTGGTTTTTTGGGCGTCTGGCTTGGTGGGAGGCGGCACAACAGCAGCAGTTGGTTTCTTCTTCTTTTTGGAATCAGGGTCTACGCCCAAGTTTAGCAAATCACCTACGTGATAAACAAAATAAACAAAATGTTGCGCCATAAGTTATATTGCAATACTACTAGAACTAATATCTAATAGTAATATTGCAATGCTAACTCAGGCTTTACAACATACTACATACCAGTAGTGGAAGAGGGCTGCGCGTTAAGGTTTTCTTTCTTAGGGAGTTCAAAATTTCCTAACATTTGATCAAACCAAGGCTCTTCATTTTCTTCAAGTGGCACAACTACCATCTTTCCATTGTCTCTCTTGAAAGAGACAAAGTATAACAGCGCAACTGTATCACAACACCTAGAAAGGAACATCATCAATATACACTTATAACAGATGATCATAACAAGTTATATAAGGAACATACCAACTCCATCCTCCGTATAGACTGGTTTCTCTTGACGTTCCTTCTTCCACAGGATACTCATCCCAGCAGCAATCAACGCCCTTTCTGGCAAAATAATGTTAGGCACATCCTTAATATTTTGATACCATACCTCGTTGCTAGGAATGTCCAACGTCTCCAGTTCTATCTCCTCTCCGGGAACGTCATCGTTATCAGGATAACCGCCGCCTTCACATAAAAAACTTTTGTTTCCAGTCATGGTATGAATTGGGAGGCACAAGTAACAAGCGTTTCGCTTGAATTCGTTGTTGGAATGAATAGAATCCCAGAGCACAGTGCAACTGGTAAAAAAACTCGAAACTTCTCTACCGTTGGAATAATGTTCATCGATCGGCAAGCAAATTCAAAGTGCCTGATTCTAACCATTCCCATAGGATTTAACTGAGAAATATGGAATTTGTAGAAATCAAGAATTTCCAGCATAAAATGGGTCATCGGAAGCCTGAAGTTGCCCTCGGCAAAATAATCAAAGAATAAAGTGATATAACCGGCCGGAGCATCCGCCGCTGTGGCACCCTCCTTAGGGTAAAATGCTCCCCAGGATTTAGCAAACAAGAAATTATTAATCAAAGCATCAAAATCTTCTTTCTTCCATTTTAACAGTGGAAGTAACGATGTCGCCTGCATCTCGGTCTTCCCAGAACTGGTACCAGTAGCCATCGATCTATGAAGATAAGTTTCTTAAGATGGAGGAAATATCAAAGAAGAAGAAGAGAGATTTTGGTAGCATAAGGCAAAGGGTGCCTGATCATCTTCTATTTAAAGGGGTCGCAATTAATGTCACGGTAAAGGTGTAACCGCCTCTATACTTTTTCAAAACCCGAGGTACTAGCAGGGCGAGTGGGGAACAGTAACTGTCCCTCACGCGCACGTGTGAGTCACTTTTTTTGTCAGGCAATTAATGTTGTACGATTGACAACTGTTGATAGCTGTCAAACAGTGCTCAAAACGTCACAGCAGCACGTACTCTTTCACCAACCCCTGACACAAGACAGCTTTTTCAAAATTCAAAATTGCCTCTCCTTATCCAGAGGTTTTCTTCTCCAGGAAGTTTCCTTTTGCCTTCAGCGCAACTATCTATAAGCATACACCACACCATTTTTATTTAGTACAGTGCACCTACTTGCTACTTGTGCATAGGAGCAACACTGGACTGGGGAGACTTGAAGGGGTATGGTCCCAAAATCCTTGCGCCAAGCCAGGGAACCATACCCACTATTAACTGCCAAGGAAACCTTGCGCAGACTTTTCTGCCAAAGAAAGACTTCACTAAACTCTGCGCCAGGTATCCAAAGAAGGAAAGGATCATTTAACTATCTTGAGCGGGCTCGCGCAAGGTTCAAAGTTAACCTTGATTAATTTCCTTGGGTAATATTTCATTCCTAAACCTTGCGCCGATATTTGTACCAAAGAAGGAACTCAGCAGACGTTGCGCTAAATAGCAAAGAAGGGAAAAGATCATTTAGCTACCTTGCGCCGGCTCGCGTAAGGAAGATAGTTAATCTTGAGAATTCCCTGCCATTATTGTTTCCCAGAAACCCTGCACAACCCATAGCACAACAGAGGAGGTTTACAGCTCTCTGCGCCAAGCATCTAAAAAGGAAAAGGATCATTTAACTACCTTGCGCCGCTCGCACAAGGAAACAGTTAATCTTGAAAGACTTTTCCTTAGTAAAGAATTTCTGTCCACGAGATATGGTGCAGTAACAAAAGGAATCTTTTATGTTGTAACAAACTGGACACGTGGCAAGCAAGGGATGTGTTACAGCTGTGAAACCTTCTAGAAGCCATTAATGCCCAATCGTGCAGAGCATCTTTCAGTTATAACCGAATGCCACATGGCAGCATCTGGACGACCAGGAAGATCACGGTGATGGCATGGTTGCATCAAGAAAATAGAATGATCTCATAATGCCACGTGGCATCTCCCTGGCCTTAGATAACTAGCTGATCCGTGTGCACTAAAGGTACGACTCACATTTAACGGAATAGCAAAAGATTCCGTTAAATATTCATCTCTCTTTTTGGCGCCTAAATCCGGCTATAAATAGGTAACTTCAGGTACAAGAAAGTCATTCACTCTCACTTACTCTCTCTCTTACTTCACTTAAGCTTTTCTTCAAGTACCGATACTTATTCTCATGCCGGAGGGTGGTCACGGAGAAAACCCCTTCTCCCCGTGGCGAGGCTAACGGCGTTTCTGTTTTGTAGGTATGTCGAAAGTAATTGCAATCACCGTCGTGAAACCAAACGAAGGATTAACCCTTTTATGCAAGAAACTAAACCCTAAATCTGATCAGATTCTTATCTGTTAGGTCTACGTTTCTTCATTAAGGATCCATGATATAGCCAACAATAACGAAATTGTCAGCCATTGTTACATGAACTGGTCCCGCTATCTTGAACTATTACTGGATACTTGCGCTCCAGGCGGGGTGTTTAAACCCAGTTCGGGAGAAAGGTGAATACCTTTAAAACTTTGAAGGGATATAAATCCCTTAAACGTGAGAGAGGGGGCCAATCCTCTAATCTTTCGATCCATCTTGAGTATATATATTGGAGTAATATCCTTAAGAAGATCCTACAAAACACCTTCAAACTAAGGCGGGTGTTAGCTAGGCTAACACCCCTCCGATGCATCAGTCCGTATTTGGTTTCAAAGAATAATAAATTTAATTAAAAATATATTCAAAAAAGATAGAATTCATACCACCCTTGGTTAGAAACTAAATTCTACACTCACTTGAAATAAGCTTTAAGATGTATAGCGTTCCAAGATCTTGGCAACATATCTCCCTCCATGATTTTGAGTCGGTATGCTCCCTTCCTGGATTCTGATTCAATTTCATATGGTCCTTCCCATTTTGGGGCTAACTTTCCATCAACAAGATTGGTTGTATTCTGAAACGCTTTCCTCAAAACCCAATCTCCGACTTGGAACCTCCTAGTCCTTAAATTCTTGTTGTATGACTTGGCTATCCTCTACTTGTATGCTGTCATCCTTAGTTTTGCTGCATCTCTAGTTTCATCAACAGTTTCCAGTTCTTGACATAGGGTTTCAGGATTCACTTCAGGATCCGTAGGCTTGACCTAGCTGTGGGTATCACCATTTCTGTTGGAATCACTACTTCTACCCCAAACACCAAAGAAAATGGGGTTTCCTAGTAGCATTCTTCACTGTTGTTCTATCTGCCCATAGTACAAATGGTAGTTCTTCAGCCCATTGTCCTTTCTTGGCACCTAACTTTTTCTTCAAGTTATTGACAATTATCTTGTTAGAGGATTCTGCTTGTCCATTAGCCTGAGGATGCACCGGTATTGATGTGATCATCTTAATTCCCCAACTTTTGCAAAAATCAGTAGCTCTTTTGCTGATGAATTGGGAGCCATTATCACAAATTATCTCAACCGGTATCCCAAATCTTGTTAGGATATTCCTTTTGATGAAAGATACCACTTCTTGATCCCTTACTTGGACAAAGGCTTCTGCTTCAACCCACTTGGATAAATAATCTGTCATTGCCAGCATGAAAACCTTTCCTCCTGGAGCCTTAGGGAGTTTCCCCACTATATCCATACCCCACTTCATAAATGGCCAAGGGGATATGATAGGATATAAGGGTTCGACAGGCTGATGTAGTATATTGTTGTGTCTTTGACATGCATCGCACTTTCGAGCATACTTTGCAGCATCCTTTCTCAACACCTTCGAGAATAAAATCTGCCTCCAGTATGGTTACCACAATCTCCTTCGTGTATATCCTGAAGTACCTTCTTGGTTTCAAGATCTTCCAAGCACCTTAGGTATGGACCTGCAAGGGATTTCTTATACAAAACATTATTTATAATAGTAAAACGGGATACCTTCATTGTGAAAGCCTTAGGATTTTCATCCTTTGGGATGTCTCATTTTTCAAGATACTTCACGATTGGAGTCATCCAGGACTCAAGATCCTCCCCAATACATACATCACAAGGATCCTGGATACTTGCTACTACCTTATCCTGGGGCCTGAAAAGTTCCATTGCAGGATACATGATATGTAGTATTGGTATCTGAGTTCCTTCCGGTATCCTGACAGTAGATCCTAAATTTGCTAGAGCGTCTGCTTCAGCATTTTCTTCTCTTAACATCCTGCTCCGAAGTTTCCACGATATCCTAGGCTTGTATCTTTAATTTCTATCCTGCTCTGGATTTTGTTGACGCCTTCATCGAAGAGGAGTAGCATTCCTTCGCCTCTTGTTGGTCGCTTTCCACTTTGACTACCCCCCAAGGAGTAGGAATCTTGACACATTGATGATAGGTAGAAGGTACAACTTTCATATCATGAATCCATGGCCTGCATAATATAATATTGTAGCAGGATAATGATTCCATGACACAAAATCGTTGCATTGAGTTCATTCCTTCAATGTATACATACAACTTTATTTCTCCAATAGTGTTCTTTGCTTTTCCACTGAACCCTACAAGCACAGTGGACTTCGAGGTAATCTCCATTTCTAGGATGTTCATCCTCTTCAGGGTCTCTAGTTGAATGATGTTGACCGAGCTGCCATTGTCCACCAATTTCTTGCGTACAAAATGATTAGCAATATATAACGTGATTACAGACCATCATGATGAGGATCCTGAATGTTATCTTGGTCGCCACTGTCAAAAGTTATAACTTTGTCAGTTGTAAGTGTTGTCATCCTCGTTGGCTTGTCCCCTCTTTTCGCCTTTGCCTCTTTGGCATGTCTCTTGGCTACAGAATAAGAGGTTCCGCATATATCGGATCCTCCGGATATTAAATTGATTATCTTGGCGTTTATGGGAGGTGATGCTGCTCGTTCAGGATCCCTGTCAGTATCCTAACCCTTATTCTTCTCCCTGTCGATAAGGTCTTTTAAGTAGCCTTTACTTAGCATATAGCCTATCTCCTTCCTCAGCGCTATGCAATCTTCCATCACATGTCCAAAATCTTCATGGAAGGCACACCACTTGGACTTATCCTTCCAATCAGCCTTTTGTTGGTTCTTCCTTGGCCACCTTGCTTTATCTCCTAAACCCTGCATGGCATATATCAGTTCAAGAGTATTAACAGAAAAACAATATTCTGATAACTCAGGATATTCTTCGCCATCTTCATCCTCGACAGCATTCACTCTCTTGCTGTCGTTTTTACCATATGGCTTAGAGCGGTACGGTTTATACGAGGATTCTGATTTCCTGTTTGTTGATTCGTATGTTGAGGATGAATTTATCCTCTCTTGAATTTTCTTGTCGTCTTCAAGCCTGACATATCTCAGAGCCATGTTTCGAGCTTCGTCCAAGTTCCTGCAAGGATTCATTACAAGATCCTGATAAAATTGAGAATCCTTTTGTAATCCCATCTTGAATGCTTGTACAGCTGTAGCAACATTAAGATGTGGGATATCCAAAGATTCCCTACTGAATTTGTTAACATAATCCCTTAGGGATTCTTGAGGTCCCTGTGTTATCCTGTAGAGGTCACTTGTTAGTTTTTCAAAGCTTCTACTACAAGAAAATTGACTATTAAACAAATTAACCAAATGAGCGAATGAAGTAATTGAATGAGTTGGAACACTTAAGAGCCACTTCAAGGCTGATCATGTCAGAGTAGAGCCGAAACCCTTGCAGAGGCATGCTTCTATAAGATCCGGTGGAATAGGGTTTACTTCCATCCTCTCGCTATACTGAGCAATATGCTCTTCAGGATCCGTCGTTCCATCATAAAGCTTCATGTTGGGAGTTTGGAATCTCTTCGGGATTTCAGCATCACAAATATGGCGAATGAAGCGCGATATGTTATGACTATCCTGGGATACTTCCGGTATGGGTTGTGTTATGGGTGGAATTTTCTGACTCATATACTGAGGATATATCTTGATCTTACATATTGATTACAGCGATCAGGATACTGAACCAGGATATTGGTAACATCCTACGGGAGTATCCTACTCATTACTAATGATTTTCTTTGGATGCAAGGTACCAACGTTCACAGGGCTTGGTCCTCCTGAAGACTCGGTCATGACGGTTGAAAGAAAGACGTTGGAGGCCGGAAGAAAGGGTCTACAATGGTCAAGAGGGAATATTCGAAGGATCCCTAAAATGTAGGATAGTTAGTTAGTCTTGTTTACTATTTAAAGGGCACTTGGATCAGCAGTAAGACACACATCATCTCGCACTCTTCCACTTTTTTATTACAGAAACACTCAAAAACACTCACTGCACTCACATTATTCAAACATTGTAACACCTAGAGCTGATCCAAGCAGTATCCTGAAGTTGTATCCTCCTGTTTGATCAATAAGAAGAACAAGGCAGCTGACGATTGTCAGCTCCCGAGGTTTTATGCTGGCGATCTAGATTGATCAAGGGCTTTCCTCATATATCACATGTCAACCTTTACTTTATTGCATTGTTTTTACGAATTGATGTAGTTCTGAATTCTGGAACTATATCCTGAAACTGCTTATATTTTCAATCAAGTTATCACATTTTTATCTAATCTACATAGCACACTACCTCACAAAACTAATTTGATCACTAAATTGCTTTGGTAATTTTTGACCAAACAATTTGGCGCCTACCGTGGGGCAAGTGGTGATATTTCTAATCAAAAGTCTTCTAAAATCATTAATCGGTTTTTGTTCTCTAATCTTTTCATGAGGTTATCTTTGATGGCATCTCAGTCAGGTTTGAGTTCTTCTTTGGTGCCCGCATCAACCTTTGCTGTAACTGGTTCATTGCCTCTTCCACCTCCACCAGTCTAGACTTCCCAAACGAGGAATGAAAGCCAAGCAGCTCGAGATGCAACTACTGCTCAAAATATCTCCAGATCCGGAGTTTCAGGGAGAACTCCTGTTTTTGCTTCTAACGATGAAATTTTGTCTTCGTTTAGTAGTATAAAGGGTCAAATGAAGCAACAACGGGAAACTAACCAGATGCTGATAAGAGAAATACAACTTTAAAATCCAACCCCAGGAAACTTGCTAAGGATATTGTCACTCCCTTGCAACCCAGGATGTTGAACTTAAGTTCGGAAGTATACACTGAGGATAATCAGCACAATTTTATATCGAGTCTCTCCCGAAGCAATATCCCAGAGATCCCCTCATCAAACAGGATGTCAACTGTCAGGGATCTAGGATATGGCCAGAATCAACAGGCTGGTAACTTATCTAATAATGTTAATACTTTTGCTACTAACAATGTTGGATCTTTGCAGGATACAAGTGTAACCTCAGCACTCTCTAGAGAGCTTCAGAAGTTGAAGGATATGATATCAAGTGTACCTAGGGTAGTGCAGCCTATACCGGAAGTATCCCAGGATAGTCACAACGTATCCCGCTTTGTTCGCCACATTTGTGATGTTGAAATCCCAAAGAGATTCCAAACTCCCAACATGAAGCTTTATGATGGGACAACGGGTCCTGAAGAGCATATTGCCCAGTATAGGGAGAGGATGGAAGTAAATCCTATTCCACAGGATCTTAAAGAAGCATGTCTCTGCAAGGGCTTCGACTCTACTCTGACAGGATCAGCCTTGAAGTGGCTCTTAAGCGTTCCACCTCATTCAATTACATCATTTGCTCATTTGGTTAATTTGTTTAACAGTCAATTTTCTTGTAGTAGAAGCTTTGAAAAACTAACAAGTGACCTCTACAGGATAACACAGGGACCTCAAGAATCCCTTAGGGATTACGTGAACAAATTTAGTAGGGAATCCCTGGATATCCTAAACCTTGATGTTGCTACGGCGGTACAAGCATTCAAGATGGGATTACAGAAGGATTCCCAATTTTATCAGGATCTTGTGATGAATCCTTGCAGGAATCTGGATGAAGCTCGAAACAGGGCCCTGAGATATATCGGGCTTGAAGATGACAAGAAAATGCAAGAGAGGATGAATTCATCCTCAACATATGAATCAACTAACAGGAAGACAGAATCCTTGTACAAGCCATATCGCTCTAAGCCATATGGCAGGAATGCCAACAAAAAAGTGAATGCTGTTGAGGACGAAGATCCTGAGGAGTATCCTGAGTTATCTGAGTACTGTTTTTCTGTTAATACTCCTGAACTAATATATGCCATGCAGGGTTTAGGAGATAAAGCAAGATGGCCTAGGAAGAACCAACAAAATGCTGATTGGAAGGATAAATCCAAGTGGTGCGCCTTCCATGAAGATTTTGGACATATAACGGAAGATTGCATAGCCCTGAGAAAGGAGATAAGCTATCTCCTAAGCAAAGGCTACATGAAAGATCTTATCGGCAGGAAGAAAAATAAGGGACATGATACTGACAAGGATCCTGAACAAGCAGCATCGCCTCCCTCAGATGCCAAAATAATCAATTTCATATCCGGAGGATCCGATATATGTGTGACCTTTTATTCTGCCTCTAAAAGGCATGCCAAAGAGGCAAAGGCAGAAAGAGGGGATAAGCCAACAAGGATGACAAAACTCACGAATGAAAAAGTCATAACATTCGATAGTGACGACCGGGATAACATCCAGGATCCTCACCATGATGGTTTGGTTATTACCTTATATATCGCTAACCATTTTGTACGCAGGATATTGGTGGACAACGGGAGCTCGGTCAACATCATCCAGTTAGAAACCCTGAAAAGGATGAACATCCCAGAAATGGAGATTACCTCGAAATCCACCGTGCTTGTAGGGTTCAGTGGAGAGGCAAAGAACACTGTTGGAGAGATAAAGCTACCTTTCTACGTTGAGGGAGTAAATTCTATGCAGCGATTTTGTGTTATGGATTCATTATCCTGCTAGAATATTATATTAGGCAGGCCATGGATTCATGATATGAGAGTCGTGCCTTCCACTTATCATCAATGTGTTAAGATTCCAACTCCTTGGGGGGTAGTCAAGGTGGAAAGTGACCAGCAAGAAGCAAAGGAATGCTATTCCTCCTCGATGAAGGCGTCAACAAAATCCAGGGCAGGATAGCAATTAAAGATACAAGCCCAGGATATTGTGGAAACTTCTGAGCAGGATTTTAAAAGAATTATCCGAGATCAGGATAATCTTGATATCTCGATGCTTGTAGGGACCAATATCCCTCAGGATATTGAGAGTCAACTTACTAGCTTTTTGAAATGCCTGATGTCCACGTTTGCATGGAAACATGAGGACATGACAGGTATATCGAAATATATTATAACTCATAAACTTGGAATTGACAGGTCTTTGAAGCCAATTCAGCAAAAGAGGAAGAAATTTGCTCCTGAAAGAAATGCGATTATACAAGAGGAGGTTGAAAGATTATTGAAGTCTAGGATGATTAGGGAAGTCAAGTTCCCTAAGTGGCTAGCAAACGTAGTAGTGGTTCAAAAGAAGAATGGAAAATGGAGAGTTTGTGTAGACTACACAGACCTCAATAAAGCTTGTCCTAAAGATCCATTCCCATTACCTCACATAGATTCAATGGTAGATGTGACAGCCGGCCATGAAATGCTGACCTTTATGGATGCATCTTTAGGATTTCAACAGAACCAAATGGAGCCATCTGATCAGGAAGATACAACATTCATGACACCTACAGGTATATCATGCCTTTTGGTTTAAAAAATGCAGGTGCAACATACCAAAGGTTAGTCAATATGATGTTCAAAGACAAACTGGGGGACACAATGGAGGTGTATATTGACGATATGGTGGTAAAATCCAAGAAAGATGAGGATCATCTTCAGGATCTTGAACGTGCATTCAATATCCTGGACCAGTATAATATGAAGCTGAATCCTGCTAAGTGTCACTTCGGAGTGGGGGCAGGAAAATTTCTAGGATATATGGTGACTAAGAGGGGAATAGAAGCAAGTCCAGAACAGATTAAAGCTGTCCTAGATCTCAAATCACCATCCAATATGAAGGATGTTCAAAGGCTAACAGGAGAGTAGCAGCATTAAACAGGTTCATATCAAGATCCTCAGAAAAATGCAAGGAATTCTATGATATCCGGAAGAAAACAAAAAGTTTTAATGGGGTGAAAGACATGAAGCTGCCTTGCAAAGTTGAAGCAATATCTTTCAAGTGCACCTCTGTTGATGAAGCCTGAGGATGGTGAACCCTTATCCCTATATCTTGCAGTATCAGGGAATGCAGTTGGTGCTGTTTTGGTAAAGGATCACGAAGGTCAGCAATATCCTGTTTATTATGTTAGTAAAAGCTTACTAGATGCTGAAACCAGATATTCGCATTTGGAAAAACTAATATTAGCTCTAGTCATGGCATCAACTAAACTTAAACATTACTTTGAAACACATAGGATTCGTGTTAAAACCAATTACCCTGTTAAAAATGTGTTTAGGAAACCCGAAATGTCTGGTAGAATGGCTAAATGGTCAGTTAAACTAAGTGCTTATGATCTAGTATATGAACCTAGAAATGCTATAAAGTCTCAGGCTCTAGCAGAATTTGTGGCACATTTTAGTAGTGATATTCAAAATGAAGCTGACCTAGAAGTACAACAACTAGGTGAGGATTCAGGATGTTGGATATTGTGTACTGATGGTGCATCTAATATAAGGGGTGTAGGATTAGGAATACTACTAAAATCGCCACAGGGGGACATATTACCCCAGGCTATATGATGTGAATTTCCTGCTACGAATAATGAAGCAGAATATGAAGCCCTGATAGAAGGATTAGAATTGGCTAAGAATATGAACGTTAAGTGTTTGCAAGTGTATGTTGACTCCCTGTTGATTACTAACCATTTCAATGGATCTTATACAGTCAAAGGTGAAAAGTTAGCTGAATATCTTGAAATTGTTAAAAAAATAGCAGGATACTTAGAAAATTTTACACTTGAACAGGTACCAAGAGAGGAAGATGCTGAGGCCGACGCTCTAGCAAATCTAGGAACTACTGTCAGGATACCGGAAGGAACTCAGATACAAATATTACATATCCGGTATCCTGCGACGGAACTCTTGAAGTTTCAGGATAAGGAGGTAACAACTGTTCAGGATCCTAGTAAAGCAAATCCTGATAAGGATCCTGAATCCTGGATGACTCCAATTGTGAAGTACCTTCAGAAAGGAGATGTCCCAAAGGACGAAAATCCCAAAGCTTTCAGAATGAAGGTATCCCGCTTTACTATAATAAATGATGTGTGTATAAGAAATCCCTTGCAGGTCCATATCTGAGGTGCTTGGAAGATCCTGAAACCAAGGAGGTACTTCAGGATATACACGAAGGAGACTGTGGCAACCATACTGGGGGTAGATCTTTATTCTCTAAGGTATTGAGAACAGGATACTACTGGCCGACCATGAGGAAGGACGATGCGGAATATGCTCGAAGATGTGATGCATGTCAGAAACATAGCAATATACTACATCAGCCTGCAGAACCATTATATCCTATCATATCTCCTTGGCCATTTATGAAGTGGGGGATGGATATAGTGGGAAAACTCCCAAAGGCTCCTAGAGGAAAGGTTTTCATGCTAGCAATGACAGATTATTTCTCTAAGTGGGTTGAAGCAGAAGCATTTGTAAAAGTTAGGGATCAGGAAGTGGTGTCTTTTATCAAGAGGAATATCCTGACAAGGTTTGGGATACCGGCCGAGATAATCTGCGACAATGGTTCCCAATTTATTAGCAAATGGACTACTGATTTTTTCAAAAGTTGGGGAATTAAGATGATCACGTCAACACCGGTGCATCCTCAAGCTAATGGACAGGCAGAATCCTCGAATAAGATAATTGTCAATAAATTGAAGAAGAGATTTGGTGCTAAGAAAGGAAAATGGGCAGAAGAATTACCATTTGTGTCACACCCCGACCCGCAGCGGAAATAAGAGTCGGAGCATAATTGGGTTATCACCAAAGCACATGACATTTACTATTATGTTTCATAATTAATAAAGTCAAAGTTACATTTTCAAACATCCAAACATGTTCATTCAATACAAAGGAAATAACCAAACATAAAAATCCCAATACTAAATCGTTTTATTCTTCTAATCCAGGTCCTATGTGTTCCTAGCTGCTGCTGGTTCACCTGTATCATGTGTAAAATGGGAGTTTTTGGGTCAACATAAGTTGGCGAGTGAACCTTATTTGATAAACATTTGATAATGATTTTATGGTTAGTTTATCAATGAAATATTGTGCATAATCATAAAAGAGCAAATGTAAGTAATCAAGCATTGGCAAATAGCAGTTACAATTATAACATACAATAACACTTGATAGCATACATGAACATACCAATATCATACGAAAACTAACATAAATGAACTGTGCGATCAAGGCTCAATCAAACGGAGCCGATCGTATTGCATGAACTGAAAATGTAAAATGAACTGTGCGATCAAGGCTCAATCAAACGGAGCCGATCGTATTGCATGTACTGAAAATGTAAAATGAACTGTGCGATCAAGGCTCAATCAAACGGAGCCGATCGTATGCGGGCACGCCAGGTTCAACCGCATAATAAAATGGGGAACAAGCTCAAACCTCATAAATGGGGAGCGGCGGCCTCGGCAATTGCATGTACTGAAATAATAATTTGCATCCAATAATAACTACTTAACAGCAACAAACTAAATACACATGTCATGATATGATGTATGCACAATAGTTTAGTTATAATATGTATATACACAAAGACACATGATACACCCCAAAAACGTGATTAAAACGGGGAATTTGAAAGGTTCACTCACATTGGGTGCGTTGAATTGGAGATGGTGAGATGCGCACGATTTAGATGAGCGGATCGACGAGGAAATACTAACCTAAATAATAATGGAAAAATATATTAGATGGATGGATTTTATTAAGGATTTTAAATGAAATTTTTTGATATATTTTTGTGAGTTTATAGCTATTTTCTATCTTTAAAAATGTTATTTTTAAGTATTTTTAATTGATTTTTAAATTAAATTAAATAAATAAAAATATAAAAAAAATATTATTATTATTTTTTTTAAGTGTTGACCGTTGACCGGTTCGGTCAGCGCATAATTCTGCGCCGGGTGGGATTCGAACCGGGGACCTTCCGTTCGCGTGCACGTAGCTCTACCAACTGAGCTACGTGTCTAACCCGTTATAAACTCGTTTTTAATTATATTTATACACTTATTTGAATTAACCGAAAATTCCTTTATTTGCAAAAACGTTTTAATTCAATTGGACCGGTGCTCGTGACAAGATTCGAACGCGCGACGTGAAGTTCATGTTGCACACAGTCCACCGCTGGACTGTGTGTCTAACCCGGTTATATTCTTGGTTTTTATTATTCTTAACAACTATCTGTTTTAACCCGGTTTAGTTCTTGATAAAAAAAAGCATGTTATTACACAAGGCGTGTGTGTAGCAAGGATCGAACTCGGGACGTGTGTGTGAAATTTGCACACAGTCCACCGCTGGACTGTGTGTCTAACCCGTTTAAAATACCGTTTTTAATTAATCTTATGTTCTGTTATGACTTCATCTTCTTCGCCGATTTACACAGACAGCATAATTCGACTGGTTATGATTGATTTGTGATTTATACAATTCTCAGACATTAACAGTACTTCAAAAGTAGAGAATGGAGAGAGTTTAAGGAAAAGAGTATACCGATTGATGTTATTCACAGAAATCCGGCGGAGGTTCGTCGGTACTGGAAGTGAACTCCGGCTGTTGATCAAATCCGAGAAGCCCAGCATGTTTCAGTAATAGAAAAGAGACGTATGCAAGGAGCCGTCTTGTGGAGCTAAACTAAAAAAAATTGAAACTAAATCCGACGATATTCTATACTGTCTAGATCGCTTATGGATTCCTGACCACAATAACCTTCGTGATTTTCTTATGAATGTAAACCAATTAACAGCGTTGATCGATTATTCATGAAGTTGAGTCGCTTAAACAAGGTTTAAAAGAAGTTTAGGATATCATACCAGTTCACAGTGTGATTCCGGCAGTCTCAGAAACTTTCCGGCGAAGATAAGATTTTCGATAAACGTTGACTAGGATCGATTCTGATGATGGAGTTGTGTTAGAGACTGATTAATCACATGATTTAAACAGAAAGAGTCGGAGGAATTACCGTGAGAATGTGAGTCCCGGTTTTCCGATGACTTGCAGAAATTTTCCGGCGAACTGATTCAGAAGATCTTATGGTTCAAAAATGCGACGAAAATGAAATTGAGTATTGATATGATAGCTCTGAATCGCGAGAATGGACTGAAGCTTGAGTTATTCAGGAATTTGATGAACTTTCGGTTTCAAATACCGAAAATGATGAAGCTTTAAGTTCAATCAATTCTAACTTGATTAGAAACCGTCGTGCATCGGTTATAACTGAAATTGTGAGGTAAACAATCCATTTGACGATTGGTTTGCCGATTACCGGTTTTCAGATGGCATCATCGGTTAAATTGAGTTTGTGTATAAGTTCCATTTGTTTTCCTAGAGTTAACAGAAAACACTTTGTGGCGGAGTGGTTTAGGGAAGGAATGTTAAGTTGTTTAAAGCCTTGGCTGACCCGAGTTCGAGTCCCGGCAGCTTCAAATATTTTTTATTTGTTTTATTTTAACTTTTTATCAAATATAATTTTTATAGTTTAGTTTATTTATTAATTATGTACCGTTTTAACTCAAAATAATCATAAATAATTAACGCAACTTTTATAACTTGGTACAAGATTACAAAACGGAGCGGGTTTTGGAGACCCGATTTTTACAAATGTTACAGTATCCCCTACTTTTAGGAATTTCGTCCCGAAATTTAAATAGTTGAAGTAGTAGGAAAAAGATGCGGGTATTTTTCACGCATTGAGTCTTCACGTTCCCAAGTAAACTCAGGACCCCGTTTCGACTCCCAGCGTACCCTAACAATTGGAATGCGACTTCGTCGAAGACGCTTTTCTCCGTAGTCCATGATCTCCACTGGTCTTTCAATAAAATGCATGGATTCGTCAATCTGAATATCTTCCAGCGGAATATGGAGATTCTCATCAGCGAGGCACTTCTTCAAGTTCGACACGTGGAATGTGGGATGAATCCTGTCGAGTTATTTCGCTAGGTCAAGCTTGTATGCTACAGGACCTACTCTTTCGAGTATCTTGAAAGGTCCTACATAACGTGGTGCTAGCTTTCCCTTCTGACCAAAACGAACTACTCCCTTCCACGGTGATACTTTTAAAAGCACATGATCACCAATGTTAAACTCCAAGGGCTTCCGTTGTTTATCTGCATAACTCTTTTGACGACTTTGAGATGCTAAAAGACTGTTTCGGATTTGATGAATCTTGTATGTGGTTTCTTGGATCAATTCTGGACCAGTAAATTGTGCTTCCCCAATTTCGTGCCAACAAACAGGAGATCGGCACTTTCGACCATATAAGGCTTCAAAAGGTGCCATGCCGATGCTCGAATGATAGCTGTTGTTGTACGAAAATTCAACTAACGGTAGGTGAGCGTCCCAATTTCCCTTGAAGTCTATGACACATGCTCTAAGCATATCCTCAAGAGTTTGAATGGTGCGCTCAGACTGTCCATCAGTTTGAGGATGATAGGCGGTACTGAGATCTAATCGTGTGCCCATAGCGGATTGTACTGCTTGCCATGTTCGTGAGGTGAAACGACCATCACGATCAGAAATAATACTTAATGGTACCCCATGACGGCTTACGATTTCGTTGATATAAATACGAGCAAGCTTTTCATTCTTGAAATCTTCTCGAATAGGAATAAAGTGAGCTGATTTTGTAAGTCGGTCTATAATCACCCATATAGTGTCATACCCACCAGAAGTGCGAGGTAACCCGGTAATGAAATCCATGGTTATATTTTCCCACTTCCATACAGGTATTTCCGGTTGGACTACAAGTCCTGAGGGTCTTTGGTGTTCAGCCTTCACCTTAGAACATGTGAGACACTTGGAAACAAAAACGGCAATATCTTTCTTCATTCCAGGCCACCAATAGGTGTATCGTAGGTCTTGATACATCTTATCGGCTCCTGGGTGTATAGAATATCGCGTTTTGTGAGCTTCATTCATGAGAGTTTCCCGAAGATTGTTGTGGTTAGGGATCCAGATACGATTTAGGTAATACAGAATACCGACTGATTTAGTTTCAAGTTTTAGCTCGGCTCCACAGGACATATCTTTTCGTACATCTTCTTCTGTTATCGAAACGTGTTGAGCTTCTCGAATTTGATCTTTAATATCGGTTATAATTTGCGAACATAGAAGATGAATGGAGTTCGCATAACCCTTTCGACTAAGTGCATCAGCCACCACATTTGCTTTACCAGGATCTAATTTCACAGTCGTAATCATTTAGGAGTTCGACCCATCTTCGTTGCCTCATATTTAACTCTTTTTTATTGAAGATATGTTGAAGACTCTTGTGGTCAGTGTATATTTCACACTTAGTACCATAGAGATAATGTCTCCATATCTTAAGAGCGAATACAACGGCTCCAAGTTCTAGGTCATGAGTGGTGTAGTTCTTTTCATGTGTCTTGAGTTGCCTCGAGGCATAAGCTATGACTTTTCCTCTTTGCATAAGAACACAACCTAATCCTTGCCCTGACGCGTCGCAATAGACTACGAAATCATCACAACCTTCGGGAAGAGTGAGGATTGGTGCATCACAAAGTTTTTGTTTAAGCATTTGAAAAGCTTCTTCTTGCTTGGGTCCCCATACGAATGGTTTTCCCTTATGGGTTAAAGCCGTGAGTGGCACCGCAATGCGAGAGAAGGTTGAAATGAATCGACGATAATAGCCAGCTAGTCCAAGAAAAGATCTTACTTCAGTTGGTGTACGTGGAGCTTGCCACTCTTGAACTGCCTTGATCTTTGAAGGGTCAACATGTATTCCTTTGTCATTGACTACATGCCCGAGGAATTGCACCTCTTTTAACTAGAATTCACATTTAGAGAACTTGGCATAAAGCTTTTCCTTTTCTAGAAGTGCAAGAACGAGTCGAAGATGACGCTCATGATCAGCTTTAGATTTTGAATAAATAAGAATATCGTCGATGAAAACTATAACAAATCGATCAAGGTAAGGTTTGCAGACTCTGTTCATTAGGTCCATGAAGACAGCTGGTGCGTTGGTTAATCCAAACGGCATAACCATGAATTCATAGTGGCCATAACGAGTTCGAAAAGCAGTCTTAGGGACGTCTTCTTCATGCACTCTAAGCTGATGATAGCCAGATCGAAGATCGATTTTTGAAAAGCAACTGGCACCTTGTAGTTGGTCAAGAAGATCATCTATGCGAGGTAAAGGATAGCGATTTTTGATGGTTAACTTGTTAAGCTCTCTGTAGTCGATGCACATACGAAAAGATCCATCTTTCTTCTTTACAAAAAGGACAGGTGCACCCCAAGGCGATGAGCTGGGACGTATGAATCCCTTGTCAGTCAACTCTTGCAATTGACTGGCTAGCTCTTGCATTTCAGAGGGGGCTAACCTATATGGAGATTTTGCAACTGGTGTAGCACCAGGTATAAGATTAATACGGAATTCGACATCTCTGATTGGAGGAAGTCCTGAAATGTCGTCAGGAAAAACTTGTGGAAAATCTTTTACTACAGGAATATCTTCAAGTTTCTTCTCTGTGGTCCCCTTCTTGATGATATGGGCTAAAAACGCGACATAATTCTTGCGAAGATATTTTTGAGCTTGAAGACAAGACATTAAGTTGAGCCCTTTCGACGAGGTTTCTCCAATGATTCGAAGAGTCTGACCGTTTGAAAGCGGAATACGAATAAATTTTTCACGACATACTACTTCCGCATGATGTTGACTGAGCCAATCCATACCGATTATGATGTCGAAACTTCCCAGCTTCATAGGAATAAGGTCGACTGAGAAATCGTGGTCGTTTAAGGTGAGTGTACAGTTGCGTAAAATAGAGTCTAATGAAACTGGTTTTCCATCCGCAACTTCCACCGTTATGGATTCCGCGAGCTTATCCCGATTTTTGCTTAAGATAGGTTCAAATTCTAATGACACGAAACTTCTATCCGCACCAGTATCAAAAAACATAGAGGCATATCTACCATTTATAAGAAACGTACCGTTGACCACATTGCCATCAGCTCTGGCCTGGTTCGCGTTAATATTGAAAGCTCTTCCTCTAGCAGGTGGAGGAGCTTGGTTCGCTTGATTCACAGGGTTGGCTTGGGCCTGAGCATGAATAATATTAACCAGCCTTGGACATGTGTTTCTGAAATGACTTGGGTCGCCGCAATTGAAACAAGCCCGCATAGGTTGGCACATAGGGTAATTGGGTTGATAGTATGTTTGGGCTAAATGTTGGGTGGGTGGAAATGGTAGTTGTTGTTGTGCTTGACCCATTAACTGTTGGTGGGTTTGGGTTAAAGGTTGGTGGCGGTTTGTTCGTTGAAGCATGCGGCAGTTTTGAACAGTATGTCCTGCGCGACCGCAGCCGGTGCAGTATTGGCAAGGATGCTCAGGGGAGTGGTGATACTGACAACGGTTACATTTTGGTAATGGGCCTGTGTAGGGTCTTCTGTATGGCGCGGGTGAAGGAGTGACTTGAGTGGTGGTTGCAACAGGAATAGGGGTGTTGGTTTGGGTGACTGCAAAATTCCTGGTGTTACGCTTCCTCTTGTTAGCAAACTTAGAGGAAGGAATGGGGTGGTTTGAGGTTTGTCCCTCAACAGGGGCTTTCTTCTTCTCTTCTTTGAACTTCCCATTGCGAATTCGGTTTTCGGTCAGTTCAGTTGCCAACTCCATGGCAGCTTCGAGTGTTACCGGTGAAACGCTGAGAACCGAATCTTGAATTTTCGAGGGAAGTCCTCGAATATAATGTTCGATCAGACGATAGGTTGGAGTGAATAAGTTTGGAACCATTTGGTTCAACTCCAAGAACCTCTTGTTGTAAGTAGAGTGATCACCCTCCTTTTGCTTTAAGGCATGAAATTCATCCTCCAACTTCTTAATTTCACTTCTAGGACAGAAACGCCTAGTCATGATTTCCCTTAACTCCTCCCAAGTTAAGGCCATCGCATCTTCAGTTCCCCTCTTTCCTTTCTCAGTATTCCACCAAGTGAGAGCTACACCAAGTAGTCTCCCGGTGGCGTAACGAACCTTGCGATCCTCAGGACAATCACAGTTTAAGAAAACGTTTTCCATCTCCTCGAACCAATGTAGGAGAGCAGTGACTCCCTCAGTCCCTTCGAATTTTGGAGGATCACAGGACTTAAAATGTTTGTAAGAGCACTTGATGGTAGGAGGGTTGTCGATGTTCTGGTCCTGTTGTTGAGGAGGGTTAGTAGGATTTGTAGCAAGGGCTTGTTGTACTTGTACCACGATGTCAGGCAATATCGTGGCCATTTGTTTCGCGATATGTGTGGCCAAACGTTCCTGAGTCTTTCCCCATCTTTTACCCCTTCGATGCTGTCTAGATGACATCTACAGGATCATAAAATGAGAAGATTGTGAGTTTATGGTGTCTTTTTAGGTGTCATGTGTCTTTAAGAAAATGAAAATAACATAAATATCAATAATGCAACTACATCCATAGGATGTCTTGGGTTCGCTCATGTTGGGCCTCAAATGTCCCCCATACCTTCACCTACATAGTCATGTGGGCCCCCATGGCTATTGGCTTGGTAGGATTCACATTAGTATTGGCAATTTAACACTCGCATCCCCCGAATGCAAACCACAAAATATGTTCATGAGATGTTTGGTCGGAACGTGTCCAGGTGTAGACACAATGACAACTCAAAGTGGGATTAGTTCACACGACGTTTGGTATAGCATGCTTTGGCCTAATAAGTACTTCGTACTCTCATCGTTAGTCCCCAGGTAGGCAAACTGGTCCTTTATTTTGGATTTATACGAATGCCAGCCTAGACAGGACGTTCCGACTACCGGTACTAGTACCCTTCCAGTTACTACATGCCCGTCATGAGAACTCACTTTGATGAGATTTGAAAACACGAAAATCATTGTAAAATCAATCATGATGTTGTGTGTGCTTTCATGGATGTGATATGTTATGAGCATACGATTTCATGATAAGCATTATTTGATAATACATACTTATGAACATGCTTGCATAATATCAAATGTAACATTTAACATAAAACACATAAACATCATGAAATTTGGCATATAACATACAAAATTCTTATAAGTTTCTAATCGACTATAGTATAGGCTCTAAGGGTCTAATAACCTATCCTATATCCCTATAGTCATGGCTCTGATACCAATCTGTCACACCCCGACCCGCAGCGGAAATAAGAGTCGGAGCATAATTGGGTTATCACCAAAGCACATGACATTTACTATTATGTTTCATAATTAATAAAGTCAAAGTTACATTTTCAAACATCCAAACATGTTCATTCAATACAAAGGAAATAACCAAACATAAAAATCCCAATACTAAATCGTTTTATTCTTCTAATCCAGGTCCTATGTGTTCCTAGCTGCTGCTGGTTCACCTGTATCATGTGTAAAATGGGAGTTTTTGGGTCAACATAAGTTGGCGAGTGAACCTTATTTGATAAACATTTGATAATGATTTTATGGTTAGTTTATCAATGAAATATTGTGCATAATCATAAAAGAGCAAATGTAAGTAATCAAGCATTGGCAAATAGCAGTTACAATTATAACATACAATAACACTTGATAGCATACATGAACATACCAATATCATACGAAAACTAACATAAATGAACTGTGCGATCAAGGCTCAATCAAACGGAGCCGATCGTATTGCATGAACTGAAAATGTAAAATGAACTGTGCGATCAAGGCTCAATCAAACGGAGCCGATCTTATTGCATGTACTGAAAATGTAAAATGAACTGTGCGATCAAGGCTCAATCAAACGGAGCCGATCGTATGCGGGCACGCCAGGTTCAACCGCATAATAAAATGGGGAACAAGCTCAAACCTCATAAATGGGGAGCGGCGGCCTCGGCAATTGCATGTACTGAAATAATAATTTGCATCCAATAATAACTACTTAACAGCAACAAACTAAATACACATGTCATGATATGATGTATGCACAATAGTTTAGTTATAATATGTATATACACAAAGACACATGATACACCCCAAAAACGTGATTAAAACGGGGAATTTGAAAGGTTCACTCACATTGGGTGCGTTGAATTGGAGATGGTGAGATGCGCACGATTTAGATGAGCGGATCGACGAGGAAATACTAACCTAAATAATAATGGAAAAATATATTTGATGGATGGATTTTATTAAGGATTTTAAATGAAATTTTTTGATATATTTTTGTGAGTTTATAGCTATTTTCTATCTTTAAAAATGTTATTTTTAAGTATTTTTAATTGATTTTTAAATTAAATTAAATAAATAAAAATATAAAAAAAATATTATTATTATTTTTTTTAAGTGTTGACCGTTGACCGTTGACCGGTTCGGTCAGCGCATAATTCTGCGCCGGGTGGGATTCGAACCGGGGACCTTCCGTTCGCGTGCACGTAGCTCTACCAACTGAGCTACTTGTCTAACCCGTTATAAACTCGTTTTTAATTATATTTATACACTTATTTGAATTAACCGAAAATTCCTTTATTTGCAAAAACGTTTTAATTCAATTGGACCGGTGCTCGTGACAAGATTCGAACGCGCGACGTGAAGTTCATGTTGCACACAATCCACCGCTGGACTGTGTGTCTAACCCGGTTATATTCTTGGTTTTTATTATTCTTAACAACTATCTGTTTTAACCCGGTTTAGTTCTTGATAAAAAAAAAGGCATGTTATTACACAAGGCGTGTGTGTAGCAAGGATCGAACTCGGGACGTGTGTGTGAAATTTGCACACAGTCCACCGCTGGACTGTGTGTCTAACCCGTTTAAAATACCGTTTTTAATTAATCTTATGTTCTGTTATGACTTCATCTTCTTCGCCGATTTACACAGACAGCATAATTCGACTGGTTATGATTGATTTGTGATTTATACAATTCTCAGACATTAACAGTACTTCAAAAGTAGAGAATGGAGAGAGTTTAAGGAAAAGAGTATACCGATTGATGTTATTCACAGAAATCCGGCGGAGGTTCGTCGGTACTGGAAGTGAACTCCGGCTGTTGAAACCAATTAACAGCGTTGATCGATTATTCATGAAGTTGAGTCGCTTAAACAAGGTTTAAAAGAAGTTTAGGATATCATACCAGTTCACAGTGTGATTCCGGCAGTCTCAGAAACTTTCCGGCGAAGATAAGATTTTCGATAAACGTTGACTAGGATCGATTCTGATGATGGAGTTGTGTTAGAGACTGATTAATCACATGATTTAAACAGAAAGAGTCGGAGGAATTACCGTGAGAATGTGAGTCCCGGTTTTCCGATGACTTGCAGAAATTTTCCGGCGAACTGATTCAGAAGATCTTATGGTTCAAAAATGCGACGAAAATGAAATTGAGTATTGATATGATAGCTCTGAATCGCGAGAATGGACTGAAGCTTGAGTTATTCAGGAATTTGATGAACTTTCGGTTTCAAATACCGAAAATGATGAAGCTTTAAGTTCAATCAATTCTAACTTGATTAGAAACCGTCGTGCATCGGTTATAACTGAAATTGTGAGGTAAACAATCCATTTGACGATTGGTTTGCCGATTACCGGTTTTCAGATGGCATCATCGGTTAAATTGAGTTTGTGTATAAGTTCCATTTGTTTTCCTAGAGTTAACAGAAAACACTTTGTGGCGGAGTGGTTTAGGGAAGGAATGTTAAGTTGTTTAAAGCCTTGGCTGACCCGGGTTCGAGTCCCGGCAGCTTCAAATATTTTTTATTTGTTTTATTTTAACTTTTTATCAAATATAATTTTTATAGTTTAGTTTATTTATTAATTATGTACCGTTTTAACTCAAAATAATCATAAATAATTAACGCAACTTTTATAACTTGGTACAAGATTACAAAACGGAGCGGGTTTTGGAGACCCGATTTTTACAAATGTTACAATTTGTCCTATGGGCTGATAAAACAACTGTGAAGAATGCTACTGGGCAAACCTCATTTTCTTTGGTATTTGGGGAAGAAGCAGTGATTCCAACAGAAATGGTGATACCCACAGCTAGGTCAAGCCTACGGGATCCTGAAGCGAATCCTGAGACCTTATGTCAAGAACTGGATACTGTTGACGAAACTAGAGATGCAGCAAATCTAAGGATGGCGGCATATCAACAAAGGATAGCCAAATCGTACAACAAGAATTTAAGAACTAGGAGATTCCAAGTTGGAGATTGGGTATTGAGAAAAGCGTTTCAGAATACAACTAATCCTGCTGATGGGAAGTTAGCTCCAAAATGGGAAGGACCATACGAGATTGAGTCAGAATCAGGAAAAGGAGCATACCGGCTCAAGACCATGAAGGGAGATATGATACCAAGATCCTGGAATGCTATACATCTTAAGGCTTATTTCAAGTGAGTTTAGAATTTGATTTCTGACTCAGGATGGTATGAATTCTATATCTTTTAAATATATATTTTTAGTTTGAGTTTTGAAACCCAATACTGACTTAAGCATCGGAGGGGTGTTAGCCAAGCTACCACCCACCTTAGTTTAAAGGTGTTTTGTAGGATTTGCTTCAAGATACTTGCTCAAGATAAATCGAAAGATTAGAGGACTGGCCCTCTCTCTCACATTTAATGGATTCAGATCCCTTCACAGGTTTAAAGGTATTCATCTTTCTTCCGAATTGGGTTTAAACACCCTGCCTGGAGCATAAGTATCCGGGTATAGTTCAAGTTGGCGGGACCAGTTCATGCAAAAGTGGCTGACTTTCGTTATTGTTGGCTATATCCCGGATCCTTACGGTATATGAGGATTGATCACCCTCTCTCGCGAAAGGGTATTTTCATACTCTCTAAGGTTTAAAGGTTTTCACCTTTCTAAGTCTTGGAGTTTATGCACTCCCGCCAGTAGCGCAGGAAAATAAGGGTTTATCTCCAGGATACTAAGGGTTTGTCCCCAGTGAAACTATAGTTTTTAGAAGATTTCATGAGTGTGACCATGATCACACACATCCTTTCATGGAGAAAGCGTTACAAAATTTGATCATTAAGTGAAGGGATACTCAAATATGTCATATACTGATGCGACATCCTGCACAGACAGGGGATATCCATGTTGGGCACATTGCAAAGGATTCAAAGGTTGGAATCGAAAGTTTTTGCTAAGTATTCCTGGTATGATTTTTTATTTATCGAATTCTGGAAATCTTATTTGGGTCCAAGTTTATGTCTAACAATTTTTCATTAAAGGTGACAAAAACTTATCGGGATCCTGACCAGGATATTTGATCAGGATGTTTAAAAACATGTCTTTCAAAATAAAAATATAACAACAACAAATAAAACAGAAAGGTTAGTTTATTATTAACATTCCAAAATGTCACATTCTTGGCTTCGTCTTAAACCAAGACCCATCCACCAAGAATGTGATAAGGTCTAAAAGCATATAAAGAATGATGACCAAAGGCTTCGTCCTGAAACCCAGGATCCCTCCACCTCGGGTCATCACAAAATACTAATGTTTAAAGTGCAGGAAATATAAATTGTTCCAGTGAAGGAAAAGTAAAATTGTTTAGGGGATTACAGACCATTCAAATTAAAAAAGTGGGCTCTGGCCTAAGCAATAATATCCATCATTGCCCACTTCAATGCCCTCACACAGCGACATCTTCACCAACCTTCTTCACTTCTTCAGCATCATCAACCACATCCTCACCACCAGCATCAGCACCTTGATCACCGGCACCAGCATCAGCCTCAAGATCCTTGGGAGCCTCAACCGCAACTTCAACCGCCTTGGAGGACTCTACAACCGCTGGCTTGGCAGGATACTCCACAGGTTTACCTCCTAGTTCCTTTAGCTTCGCCTCCCAAGCGTCGATGTTCCAGGCAAGGCATTTAAAGCCCGCAACTCTGGCTTCATACGCCATTTCAGCCTGGCTTGGAGGAGGGAAATCACGACAGAACCTTTGAGGCCTTCCCGGTAGGAGTTCATATCCTGCTCGTGCTGAAGTTGAACTTCATCCACCTTGGCCTGGGCATCCTGATTAGCCTTTTGGATGGCAGCCTAAACTTCCTGAGTCATTGCCTTGTATTTGTCCTCGTAATGTTGGGATTTGGCGGCGGCAATCTTTTCATGGTTCTTGATCGTGACTTGAGCTTCCTTCAGCTTGGCCTCTAGCATCCTGTTGACCCCACATGCGTCCTCATAAAGATGCATCAGGCGACCGAGACCCTACAGTCCGAGATACAGGTATCAGTACATATATAATATAATCAGGATATCTGTTCAGAATATATGTACAGGATACAGGATAAGGATATTCACCTGGTTGAGAGAAGAAGTCATCAAGACACTAGACTCGAGGAATCCCTAGTTCTCGTAGGGAAAAGCCTCACCGGTAGCAGGGGAGTCTGTTTCTTTTCTCTTTCAAGAGCTGGTGGCACGTGGCTTTGTGGCAGGGGAAGGCTTAGGCATGGCCGTGGCCTTGGAACTGGTGGCAGGCTTGGATGTAGTGGATGGCTTGCTGGATTCCTTCTTCACTTGGACAGGGCCAGATTAGCTGTCAAGTTCTTCAAGGTCGAAAACTTCAGGCTTTTTGACTGGATCTGCATAAAGGGGAGAATTCTTAATCTTAACTTTAATTTTATAAACACATAGTTATGTACGGAAATATGTAATCTCTACCAGACATATTGGATGAAGAGTATTGGCTTGAACTTGAGTGAAGGGACGTGAAACTTCTATCACTTTCGGGTAATTTGTAAATTGCTTTGATTCTTTCCACAGACTCTGCAGTAGGAGGGGCACGTTCCTTGAGATTCACTGCAAGAAAAAGGAAATATCAAGATGTCAGTTCAGGATGTAAGATCGGGATACATTTGGGGATATCCCTAAAACCCTAAATCCTACCAGTAGTCAGCCACTTCATCGGAAGGTCAACACCTTCGTCGATGGAGTCCCTCTTAACAGAGAAGAAATTGTGTTTCCAATCATCCTCATTTTTTGTCACTTTGAGGATGAGGGGGTTGTTAGAGGTGGAAAAAAGCAAGAATCGACTAGAACCGTGTGATCTTAGGCAATAGGCAATGGGTATATCCTGAATGCACAAGTCAGGGATGTGATAGGTCTTGATCTGGTCAAGTACAATCAATACCCTCCAGATCATAGGCATGGTTTGAGCAAAGCTAAGGCCGGTGGTACGAAAAAACTGCATGATAAACTCAAGAAATGGGTATCGAAGGCCTAAAGAAAAGGGGTAGGCTAGAAAACAGATCCACTCCTTGGATACCGCATCTGATCGTAGATTCCGGTCAAATGGTCGGATAATTGCCCCATCGGGAAAGGCGCCGGAAGCCCGGAGAGAGGCGATATCAGCGTTATCGAAGGAGCACACCTCCTTCTCTGGATTCTTGAGAAGATTTTGGCCGGTGAAAGTCGGGGTCGAATCGCCGGTATGTGATCGCGTTCGAGTAGCCATGGAGGAATAGAGAACAGAACAAAAGAAACGAAGAGAAATTAGGAAAAAGAGGGAGAAAATACCTGAGAATTCCGAAAATGTTATGATAAGTATCCAAAGAAAAGGAGAAGATATAGGCAAGAGATAGATAGCAATGAGTAAAAATCGCGTTGGAAGTTGCACCAAGTCACATCAATCTCTAATCCCATTAATAGCATTGAGTGGCGTAAAGAAAAATATATCCGTTTGGACTAGAGAATCCCAACAACTATATTTTTGGGGACAATTGTTATGGGTGAAATTTTCTGACTCATATACTGAGGATATATCTTGACCTTACATATTGATTACAGCGATCAGGATACTGAACCAGGAAATTGGTCACATCCTGCGGGAGTATCCTACTCGTTACTAATGATTTTCTTTGGATGCAACGTACCAACGTTCACAGGGCTTGGTCCTCCTAAAGACTCGGTCATGACGGTTGAAAGAAAGACGTTGGAGGCCGGAAGAAAGGGTCTACAACGGTCAAGAGGGAATATTCGAAGGATCCCTAAAATGTAGGATAGTTAGTTAGTCTTGTTTACTATTTAAAGGGAACTTGGATCAGCAGTAAGACACACATCATCTCGCACTCTTCCACTTTCTGATTACAGAAACACTTGAAAACACTCACTGCACTCACATTATTCAAACATTGTAACACCTAGAGCTGATCCAAGCAGTATCCCGAAGTTGTATCCTGTTGTTTGATCAATAAGAAGAACCAGGCAACTGGCGATTGTCAGCTCCCGAGATTTTATGCCGGTGATCTAGATTGATCAAGGGCTTTCCTCGTATATCACGTGTCAACCTTTACTTTATTGCATTGTTTTTACGAATTGATATAGTTCTGTATCCTGGAACTATATCCTGAAACTGCTTATATTTTCAATCAAGTTATCACATTTTTATCTAATCTACATAGCACGCTACCTCACAAAACTAATTTGATCACTAAATTGCTTCGGTAATTTTTGACCAAAACAGGTTGCACTACCCCAGGTACACTTGATATCATATCCTTCAGCTTCTGAAGCTCTCTGGAGAGTGCTGAGGTTACACTTGTATCCTGCGAAGATCCAATATTGTTAGTAGCAAGAGTATTAGCATTATTAGATAAGTTACCACTCTGTTGATTCTGGCCATATCTTGGAGCGTATCCTGGGCCCCTCTCAGTCGATATCCTGGCTGACGAGGGTATCTCAGGAACATTGCTCTGCAAACGGCTTGGTACGACATTGCCCTGATTATTCTCAGTATACAACGCTGAACTAAAGTTCAGATTTCTGGACTTCAAAGGGGTGACAACATCCTCAGCAGGTCTCTTGGAGTTGGAGTTCAAGAGTTGTATTTCTCTCATTATCATCTAGTTAGTCTCATGCTGTTGCTTTATCTGATCTTGTATATTACCAAACAAAGCTAAAATTCCATCATTAGAAGCCATAATAGAAGTTCTCCCTGGGACACCAGATCTGTAGACATTCTGAATAGGCAGAGTGTCTTGGGATGGAGGTGGTGGAAGCACTGAACCGGTTGTAGCAGGGGTTGTAGCAGAGGTTGTAGTAGGTGTGGAGGAAGAGCTCATGTTTAATTTCGAAGCCATTGAAAACAGTTGTGAAAAATTTTTTGAAAATAAAAAGTCAAGTAATTATTTTAACAAAGCTTTTAGTAGAGATAGCACCACTGGCCCCACGGTGGGCGCCAAATTTTTTTGGTCAAAAATTACTGAAGCAATTAAGTGATCAAATTAGTTTTGTGAGGGAGTGTGCTAGCAATGCTTGTAAAAATATATTGGTTAGTTCGTTTATAAAAACAGTTTCAGGATATAGCCCCAGGATATGAAACTATATCGATAATCAAACAATGAGCAGAAAAAGTAAAAATGGACACAGGATATACGAGGAAATCGCTTGATCAATCTATATCTCCGGCATAAAACCTCGGGAACTGACAAACGTCGGCTGCCTTGTTCTTCTTATTGCTTGAATATTCAGGATACAGTGCAAGATAATGCTCAGATCGCTGCTAAGTGGTACAATGATTGCAAGTGACGAGTGTTCGTGTGTAACTGAAAGAGAAAAAGTGTGAGAGTTCTAGAGCAGAGAGTGTGAAGTGTGTCAAGTGTGTGACCTACGATCTGGCTATCTGTTTATATAGTTACAAAGAATGAACTAAATCTCCTAAAAACTTGGGGTCCTCCGGAATATTCCTTTTTGAACGTTGGAGACCTATTCTTCCGGCTTCAACGTCTACTTCCCAACTAAATTGAGCGAGTCTTCAGGAGAAAGGGTCCTTGTTAACGTTATGATCCTACATTCATGATATGCAAGCATATTGTTAGTAATTACCACGATACTGCTTCAGGATGTTACCAATATCCTGATCTGGTATCCTGATCATAAACAAGTATCAATAATTCAAGATATAACCCTGGATATGGGCTCAGAATTTCACCCATAACAGCCAGCATGAAAACCTTTCCTCTTGGAGCCTTAGGGAGTTTCTCCACTATATCCATACCCCACTTCATAAATGGCCAAGGGGATATGATAGGATATAATGGTTCGACAGGCTGATGTAGTATATTATTGTGTCTTTGACATGCATCGCACTTTCGAGCATACTCCACAGCATCCTTTCTCATGGTCGGCCAGTAATATCCTGTTCTCAACACCTTCGAGAATAAAGATCTGCCTCCAGTATTGTTACCACAATCTCCTTCGTGTATATCCTGAAGTACCTCATTGGTTTCAGGATCTTCCAAGCACCTTAGGTATGGACCTGCAAGGGATTTCTTATACAAAACATTATTTATAATAGTAAAACAGGATACCTTCATTGTGAAAGCCTTAGGATTTTCATCCTTTGGGATGTCTCCTTTTTCAAGATACTTCACGATTGGAGTCATCCAGGATTCAAGATCCTCCCCAATACATCCATCACAAGGATCCTGGATACTTGCTACTTCCTTATCCTAGGGCCTGAAAAGTTCCACTGCAGGATACAGGATATGTAGTATTGGTATCTGAGTTCCTTCAGGTATCCTGACAGTAGATCCTAAATTTGCTAGAGCGTCTGCTTCAGCATTTTCTTCTCTTGGTACCTGTTCAAGTGTAAAATTTTCGAAATATCCTGCGAATTTTTAACAATTTCAAGATATTCAGCTAACTTTTCACCTTTAACTGCATAAGATCCATTGAAAGATTAGTAATCAACAGGGAATCAACATACACTTGTAAACAATTAACATTCATATTCTTAGCTAATTCTAATCCTGCTATCATGGCTTCATACTCTACTTCATTATTTGTAGCAGGAAATTCACATCTAATAGCGTAGGGTAATATGTCCCCCTGTGGTGATTTTAGTAGTATCCCAATCCTATACCTCACCATCAGTATATAATATCCAAGATCCTAAATTCTCACCTAACTGTTGTACTTCTAGGTCGGCTTCAGTTTGAATATCACTATTAAAATCTGCCACAAAGTTTGCTAGAGCCTGAGACTTTATAGCATTTATGGGCTCATATACTAAATCATATGCACTTAATTTTACGGACCACTTAGCCATTCTACTAGACATTTCAGGTTTCCTAAGCACATTTTTAACATGATAATTGGTTTTAACATTTATCCTATGTGTTTCAAAGTAATGTCTAAGCTTAGTTGATGCCATGACTAGAGCCAGTATCAATTTTTCTAAGTGTGAGTATCTAGTTTCAGCATCTAACAAACTTACTAACATAATAAACAGGATACTGCTGACGTTCGTGATCCTTTACCAAAACATCACTTAATGCATTACCTGATACTGCAAGATATAGGGATAAGGGTTCACCATCCTCAGGCTTCATCAACAGAGGTGCACTTGAAAGATACTGCTTCAATTCTTGCAGGGCAGCTTCATGTCTTTCATCCCATGCAAACTTTTTGTTCTTCTCCAGGATATCATAAAATTCCTTGCATTTCTCTGAAGATCTTGAAACGAATCTATTCAATACTGCCATTCTTCCAGTTAACCTTTGTACATCTTTCATGTTGGATGGCGATTTGAGATACAGGATAGCTTTAATCTGTTCTGGACTTGCTTCTATCCCTCTTTTGGTCACCAGGTATCCTAAAAACTTTCCTGCCCCCACTACAAAATGGCACTTAGCAGGATTCAACTTCATATTATACTGGTCTAGGATATTGAAGGCACACTCTAAATCCTGGAGGTGATTCTCCGCTTTCTTGGATTTCACCACCATATCATCAATATATACTTCCATTGTGTCCCCCAGTTTGTCTTTAAACATCATATTGACCAGCCTCTGATATGTTGCACCTGCATTTTTTAAACCAAAAGGCATGGCAGTATAACAGTATATACTTGTGGGTGTCATGAATGTTGTGTCTTCTTGATCGGACGGCTCCATCTGGATTTGCTGATATCCTGAGGATGCATCCATAAAGGTCAGCATTTCATGGCCAGCAGTTGCATTTACCATTGAATCTATATGAGGTAATGGGAATGGGTCTTTAGGACAGGCTTTATTGAGGTCCGTGTAGTCTACACAAACTCTCCACTTCCCATTCTTCTTTTGGACCACCACCACGTTTGTTAGCCACTTAGGAAATTTAACTTCCCTGATCATCTTGGACTTCAGCAATGTAACAACCCGATCTATCAGATTGTAATCCGAATTCCGTTATTATCGTTAATTCTGTTTATTTTCAGTTTAAAACCCGTTTGTACCCTGAGATTGATATAATGGTTTACAATTATTTTGAAACGCATATTACGTCGCTTATTTATCGCATTTAAATCGCTTACTACTCATAACTCGCAACGCAAACTCGAATTGCGGCTAAATATGTTACATTATGTTACTTATGTGTTATGTGTGCTTTATGATTTATAGTTATACTCGCTATTGCAACGCTCTCACTTGCACGAATCGCTTAAATCGCATTATTTTATCATTTAAAACGCTTAACACCTCGCTAAAACCCTTAACATAACTATCTAATACGAACCGAATAGCCAAACGAACACCTAACGCGAAAATAACGAACAAAACTTAGCCAAAAGGCCAAGTTCGCCCGAAGTTGGGTACCCCAACTTCCCCCGAACTTGACCAGGCCTCCAAAACCTTCAAAACTCAGCAAGTTCGCTCGAACTTGCACATTTTCAAGCAGAATTGGCCAAGTTCGCCCGAACTTGGTCTCCAACGGCTTATTTTCTCCTCACCTATAAATACCCAGCACCTCCATTCATGTTCCCCTTGCTACAAGTCGCCCCAAAGCTCCCAAAACCGAAAACCTTTGATTTCCAAGTAAGAATCATCCTGTTTTATGCAAAACAACAATGTTTTCACTACGATTTTGCACAAGGATTACCTTCGTTTTCATCAAAACCCTTCTGTTTATGAAAATCTTCTCCTTTTTCTACAAAACTTCTCACTTAGATCTACACTAAACGAGTGTATTTGGGCTTAGCTTTGGCTTCCCAAGATAGAAATCCTTATGATTTCGACAAACCAAGTGTTAGATCTGAGTAAAACCTTTTAAACATTGATTTTTACACAAAATACGGACTAATTGTAACGCCTCACTTTTTCGCATCCTTATTTTAGAAAATAAATATTTGTATCATAATTTGAGGCGTTAAAACATAATAAAAATATATGTGTATATATTATTATTAATCATTATTCATGTAACGCCTCGTATCTTCGTATTTCTATTTTAAAAATGTCCCTATTCGTATTCTAATTTTAGAAACCTTACATTCGTATATTAATGTCAACCTCACAATCGAGGCGTTAATCATAATAAAATTCATATTCTATACATATTTTTTTTATTCACACAACCGATCATTTAAATACGTATTTATACGCAACCCGACACAATTATACGTATAAATACTTATACGCACATCCTCAATACTTGAATTATACTTTTATACTTTTTACATACTCAATTACATAATATATACTCAAGAAATACCAAGAAATATACCAATCATCTTTTCCACCTCATCAATCCCCTTCCATCTTCTTTAACCAATCATATTTCACCCTTTTCCACCTCCTTTCTCCACCAATCATCTTTTCAATCCTCTTCCACATTTTTTAACCAATTATATTTCACCCTTTTCCACCTTCTCTACCTATAAATACCAACCTCCTTCTACCATTTTCTTCACACCATTCTTCTCTCCATCTCTCTAATTCTCTCAATCTCCTAAATCAAGAATTCTAAAAGGACACTAAGTGTTCCAACCATTCTTCTCTCAACCTCTCTACTTCTCTCAAATCTTCCAAGCAAGGAAGAGAACTCTAAGAGTTCTAAAAGAAAACACTAAGTGTTTTAAAGGAAGCTTTGAAGCTCCAACCTCCAACTCTTCATGGAATCACCAAAGAAAACTTTGCAAAACTGTGAGTATACTCAACCCTTTTTACGCTTTAACGCATTTTTGGTGCAACATGTATACAAAATCCACTTTACACAATCGATTATAATGAAATACTCAAACCAGCGAATACATTCATTGTTATGCTTAGGTTGTTTATGCTTGTTAGTTTCAACTTGTAATCTCATGATATTGTTATGCTTAGATTGTTATGCATGCTAGTTAAGGATTTTAATTATATATTATTTGCTATACGTAAGTTGTTTATGTATGCTCATTCATCTTGAATATAAAATGCCATGTGAATTTGAGACAAACTTTTACACGTATACTTATATTCAAACTTGTATGCTCACCAGTGCTTTTGTACTGATCCATGCTTTATTACATGTTGCCGGATTGTGACAGATGAAACTAGTAGTATTACCTAGAAACGCATTTAAATTTTAATGTTCGTTGTGTTGTAATTTATGTTTAATCCTGTTGTATCTCTATTCCAATTCTTGTACAAAAATCATTTTAATGAAATGAAATTATTTATTTGAATACTTATTATACATTCTTCATTTTAAACTTGTGGTGTTCCTAGTTCAAGCAACGTAAAAAGCAATTATTAGATCCTTGTCACAATTAGTGTTATGAAGTCTCTTGCAATCTCGTTTTCGTCTCATCCTGATGTTTCCGCCATCGGTTGGTGTGAGACTAATGACGTATGTTTCGTTCACTATGAAGTGGAACGAGGCGTTGTCAAACAAGATCTCAGATCCGGAAGCACAAGGACGATATCATCACCTTGCACGAACTGTACTAACCCGTACGAACCATCAAGTTCGCCCGGATTAGCCCGAGTTCCTGTAAAGTGGCTAAAACTCGCTCCAAAAGACCTCTCCAGCCTATGTTTTGCTTAGTAGCTTAAGGTTGGAGGGATGGACACTCGATTTCCTTAGCAAACGACGCGAAAAAACGCACGATTTTGTGACCAAAATAATCAAGTTCGCTCCAAAAAGAGCAAGTTCGCTCGAAGTTGTCAACAGATTGGTGACCAACTTCGCCCAAACTTGTCAAACTTTCAAGAGAATCATCCAACTTCGGCCGAACTTGTTTAAACTTCAAGAAAACAAGGCAAGTTCGCCCGAACTTGTGCAATCTGTAAGACAAACAGTCAAGTTCGCCCGAACTTGTACCGATTCCAAGGAAATTGGAACAACTTCGCCCGAACTTATCCACTGCTCCTTCACGTTTCGACCGTTTCGGCACTTCGGAAGACTGATGCACTTCTGTTCGCGTTTACAGGCTGAACTGGCGCTCCCTTCAATCCAAAACCGCTTCGTGTTTGTTTATCAAACACTAACAGTGAGTATACTTGAACCCTTTTTCGCTTTAGTGCATTTTTGGGTGTTACATACGTCTCGATATCAAAACACGCTAAACACAATGCTAAACTCTTTTAACGCTTACCGCTCTCACATGTTATACGTGAATCGCTGAACGTTTGTTTGCTATGTGTGAATAATGAGGACTTGAAGACAACCCTTATCAACGATAGTACTATAGTTTAGACTCAGTACCCGATTGGTTCGAGGGTTGTTAAGGCTCGCAAATTTACTTTACGTGCGTGTTCGCTATTGGGAACACGTATCGCGCATACGCACATCGCAGTCGTGTTGGTTAGCATGTATCATTATTGTTAGCTTACTTAGATTCACTTTCTCTATGTATACATGTTGGTTATGCATAATCGCTTTTATCACTATTATTATGCTATCAAACCTGTATGCTCACTTTTACTTAATTGTATTGACTTGTATTTTAACGTATGTGACAAGTTAAGGATGATTTTCGCAGCAAATGGACTTAGGGTTTTTGCTTTAGAAACATATAATAAATTTGTAATCGACTTTGAAATTGTTTGAGAATATTTGAATTTGTGATGATTATGAAATGATTGTATGTTGATTGTATGCAAAATTGATGCTTAAATACTGTCATTTAAAAATAGTCGTTGTGGATACTCTCGAACAATCTGAACCGCTTAGTGTCGCGCCTCGATGATTCCGCCATCGGTTGGGGTGTGACAAGCAACCTTTCAACCTCCTCTTGTATAATTGCATTCCTTTCAGAAGCGAATTTCCTTCTCTTTTGTTGAACGGGCCTGAAAGATTTGTCAATTCTAAGTTTGTGAGTTATAATATCTTTCGATATACCTGTCATGTCATCGTGTTTCCATGAAAACGTGGACATCCTGTATTTCAAAAAGTTAGTAAGATGATTCTCAATATCCTGAGGATATTGGCCCCTACAAGCACCGAGATATCTGGATTATCCTGATCCAGGATAACTTTCTTAACATCCTACTCCGAAGTTTCCATGATATCCTAGGCTTATAACTTTAATTGCTATCCTGCTCTGAATTTTGTTGACGCCTTCATCGAAGAGGAGTAGCATTCCTTCGCCTCTTGTTGGTCGCTTTCCACTTTGACTACCCCCCAAGGAGTAGGAATCTTGACACATTGATGATAGGTAGAAGGTACAACTTTCATATCATGAATCCATGGCCTGCATAATATAATATTGTAGCAGGATAATGAATCCATGACATAAAATCGTTGCATTGAGTTCATTCCTTCAATGTATACATGCAACTTAATTTCTCCAACAGTGTTCTTTGCTTCTCCACTGAACTCTACAAGCACATTGGACTTTGAGGTAATCTCCATTTCCAGGATGTTCATCCTCTTCAGGGTCTCTAGTTGAATGATGTTGACCGAGCTGCCATTGTCCACCAATTTCCTGCGTACAAAATGATTAGCAATATATAACGTGATTACCAGACCATCATGATGAGGATCCTGAATGTTATCTTGGTCGCCACTGTCAAAAGTTATAACTTTGTCAGTTGTAACTGTTGTCATCCTCGTTGCTTGTCCCCTCTTTCCGCCTTTGCCTCTTTGGCATGTCTCTTGGCTGCAGAATAAGAGGTTCCGCATATATCGGATCCTCCGGATATTAAATTGATTATCTTGGCATCTAGGGGAGGTGATGCTGCTCGTTCAAGATGCTTGTCAGTATCCTAACCCATATTCTTCTTCCTGCCGATAAGGTCTTTTAAGTAGCCTTTGCTTAGCAGATAGCTTATCTCATTCCTCAGCGCTATGCAATCTTCAGTCACATGTCCAAAATCTTCATGGAAGGCACACCACTTGGACTTATCCTTCCAATCAGCCTTTTGTTGGTTCTTCCTTGGCCACCTTGCTTTATCTCCTAAACCCTGCATGGCATATATCAGTTCAGGAGTATTAACAGAAAAACAGTATTCTGATAACTCAGGATATTCTTCGCCATCTTCGTCCTCGACAGCATTCACTCTCTTGCTGTCGTTTTCACCATACGGCTTAGAGCGGTACGGTTTATACAAGGATTCCGATTTCCTGTTTGTTGATTCGTATGTTAAGGATGAATTCATCCACTCTTTCATTTTCTTGTCATCTTCAAGCCTGATATATCTCAGAGCCCTGTTTCGAGCTTCGTCCAAGTTCCTGCAAGGATTCATTACAAGATCCTGATAAAATTGAGAATCCTTTTGTAATCCCATCTTGAATGCTTGTACAGCTGTAGCAACATCAAGATGTGGGATATCCAAAGATTCCCTACTGAATTTGTTAACATAATCCCTTTGTGATTCTTGAGGTCCCTGTGTTATCCTGTAGAGGTCACTTGTTAGTTTTTCAAAGCTTCTACTACAAGAAAATTGACTGTTAAACAAATTAACCAAATGAGCAAATGAAGTAATTGAATGAGGTGGAACACTTAAGAGCCATATCAAGGCTGATCCTGTCAGAGTAGAGCCAAAACCCTTGCAGATGCATGCTTCTTTAAGATCCGGTGGAATAGGGTTTACTTCCATCCTCTCCCTATACTGAGCAATATGCTCTTCAGGATCCGTCGTCCCATCAAAAAGCTTCATGTTGGGAGTTTGGAATCTCTTCGGGATTTCAACATCACAAATGTGGCGAACAAAGCGCGATATGTTATGACTATCCTGGGATACTTCCGGTATGGGTTGCAGTACCCCAGGTACACTTGATATCATATCCTTCAGCTTCTGAAGCTCTCTGGAGAGTGCTGAGGTTACATTTGTATCCTGCGAATATCCAATATGGTTAGTAGCAAGAGTATTAGCATTATTAGATAAGTTACCACTCTGTTGATTCTGGCCATATCCTGGAGCGTATCCTGGGCCCCTCACAGTCGATATCCTGGCTGATGATGGTATCTCAGGAACATTGCTCTGGGAACGACTTGGTACGACATTTCCCTGATTATCCTCAGTATACACCGCTGAACTAAAGTTCAGATTTCTGGGCTGCAAAGGGGTGGCAACATCCTCAGCAGGTCTCTTGGAGTTGGACTTCAAGAGTTGTATTTCTCTCATTATCATATGGTTAGTCTCCTGCTGTTGCTTCATCTGATCCTGTTTATTACCAAATAAAGCTAAAATTTCATCATTAGAAGCCATATTAGGAGTTCTCCCTGGGACACCAGATCTGTAGACATTCTGAGCAGGCAGAGTGTCTCGGGATGGAGGTGGTGGAAGCACTGAACCGGTTGTAGTAGGGGTTGTAGCAGAGGTTGTAGTAGGTGCGAAGGAAGAGCTCATGTTTCATTTCGAAGCCATTGAAAACAGTTGTGAAAAAAGAATTGAAAATAAAAGGCAAGTAATGATTTTAACAAAGCTTTTAGTAGAGATAGCACCACTGGCCCCACGGTGGGCGCCAAATTGTTTTGGTCAAAAATTACCGAAGCAATTAAGTGATCAAATTAGTTTTATGAGGTAGTGTTCTAGCAATGCTAGTAAAAATATATTGGTTAGTTCGTTTATAAAAACAATTTCAGGATATAGCCCCAGGATATGAAACTATATCGATAATCAAACAATGAGCGGAAAAAGTAAAAATGGACACAGGATATACGAGGAAAGCCCTTGATCAGTGTAGGTCTCCGGCATAAAACCTCGGGAGCTGACAAACGTCGGCTGCCTTGTTCTACTTATTGCTTAAATATTCAGGATACAGTGCAGGATAATGCTCAAATCGATGCTAAGTGGTACAATGATTGCAAGTGACGAGTGTTCGTGTGTAACTGAAAGAGAAAAAGTGTGAGAGTTCTAGAGCAGAGAGTGTGAAGTGTGTCGAGTGTGTGACCTACGATCTGGCTATCCATTTATATAGTTACAAAGAATGAACTAAATCTCCTAAAAACTGGGGGTCCTCTGGAATATTCCTTTTTGAACGTTGGGGACTTATTCTTCCGGCTTCAACATCTACTTCCCAACTAAATTGAGTGAGTCTTCAGGAGAAAGGGTCCTTGTTAACGTTATGATCCTGCATTCATGTCTGCAAGCATATTGTTAGTAATTGCCAGGATACTGCATCAGGATGTTACCAATATCCTGATCAGGTATCCTGATCGTAAACAAGTATCAATAATTCAAGATATAACCCAGGATATGGGCTCAGAATTTCACCCATAACAATTACTATTACATTTATTCAACCCGTGTAATACACATATTTTTAAAGATGAAACTTTTTCACTATTTAGTATATAAAATTACATTTATTCAACCTCTGTAATACATGAGGTTTTTAAAGATGTATTATTTTATTCTTTGGTAAACAACATTATATTTATTCAACCCGTGTAATACACGTGATTTCAAGATATAACTTTTTTATTTGTTATATAAAATTACATTTATTCAACCCGTATAATATGGTTCTTATAGATATAAACTTTTATTATTTAACATATAAAATTACATTTGTTCAACTCGTGCAATAAATGGGGTTAAGATATATATTATTTTATTATTTAGTATATAAAGTTCATTTATTCAACCCGTGTAATACACGGGGTTATAGCCTAGTTTTAGATATTTCAAATATCTTATGGTGAGCGGTGACAAGGATATGTTTGTAATCCATCATAGTTTAATTTATCGTAGATTCTAAAAACATGAAAGAAATATACATAGTTTAATTATTGTAGATTCTAAAAACATGAAAGAAATATACATACACCTGAAAATTCACAACGTGTAAATTTTACATAGCTGATGGGTATAACTGATGCCCGATACCCAATGCGTAATTACTCGACAAATACCACTATTAAAAAACAAGGTCACGGAGGTCGAGTACTCCTCGAGTATACAAGGTAGGTTGTCGAGGCTCAAGTACCCTTCGCCTAAGACGAGTACTCCTCTAGTACTCTTAACTCCGACTAGGGAACGCCTAATGACTATTTTTACGGGTATTGGGCCGGGTATTGTTAGGGCATGGAATTTATGCTGAGGATCATCTATCCTGAGACAGGACCTGAATCACGGATCCTTAACGGAAATTGCAGGGAGTCTAAGGATCAAGGATACTTACCTATATCTATGTTAGCTAACAATTGTTCCTTTATATTATGCAGGTAATATGAACGAGTCAACATGATAATATCGCAAGAATATCCCGAATATAGCACGGGAGAGTGAAGCCATGACCGTTACATGTGAACGTGGGGAGCTTGCATGGAATTCGGAGAGTTAGTTAATAGATTTTTGTTTAACAATTAAAGGGGTTAACGAGCTCATAGGACACACACGGAGATTCTCTTAAGGCAACGGATATAAACACACACTTACACTATTGCAAATCTTTGTACTGAGCTTGTTAACTTCCGAAGTTGTAATCTCTGTTTCTAATATAGTTGGTGATCGGTAGTTTCCATCACCTGAGGTTTTTTATGCCGGAGATCAACTCTTGATCAAGGGCTTTTTCCTCGTACAAATCATTGTGTTCATTGTCATTTAATTTTGATATTTGTTCATACATTTGTTCATTTAACCAAGCATCTAACCTCACAATCAGATTTGGTTACATTATCCTTATTGTGATTTTTGACCAAAATAGTTTGGCGCCCACCGTGGGGCAATCGGTGCTTCAATTCTAAAAATTCCGTTCATTTCATTCATTTTCATCCATTCTTTTCAACTACATGGCTTCTCATGGAAAATCTGCTTCAAGTGCCATGCCGGCGGTTACCTCATCTCAGACTTGTGCATCATTTCCTCCCATTCCCCCTGCACCGGCGAGGAGTGCTGATAATGCTCAGAAGAAAACTACTCCTGTTTACACAGGATCAAAAACCTCCACTGTTTCTTCATCTACAGTTACTAACTATGATGTTTCTACCTTGATTTTACAGATGAAGAACTACATGGAGAAGCAGGACAAAACCAACCAAAGGATTCTCATGGAGATTGTTGAAATCAAGAAGTAGAAGATATCAGTGGAGGATCACTCTCCGCTGATGCCTAGATCATTGGATTCCATTTCTCTAGCGTCAGCAATCCAGCATTCCATGGGATCTGGTGTTTATCACACCCTCAATTTCCACTTGCGGAGTTTTACCTCGAGGCGTGTGATCAAACCAGAATCTCAGACACTAGTAATATCGAACGACTCTATATGATTTATTTAAACATTTTCCAAAAACATTTGTTTAACCATTCATAGTCATTTTCAAAATATCTTAGTTTCAAAGTTTAGCGGAAGCATTAGTTTCAAAGTTTAGCGGAAGCATTAAAGTAAAGTAAAGTAACGGGCACCAACATAAACGCCAAAACCAAAAATCCCAAACATTATTCGTAAATAAGACTCGATAAAAATGTCTTGATCAAATGCAAGTGAGTGCACCTAGCGCTCCTAGCGTCCTGAGAAACATGTAAAGAAACAAGTGTCAACATTAAAGAAGAGTGAGTTCACAGGTTTTTATAAGTTCACAAGTTCGGTTTAAAAGTTTGTTTTCCCCGTTATTCCTAACCCGGGATAACGATATAGTTCCATTATTCCTAACCCGGAATAATAATGTTGGTTCGTAATTAAGTTCAATGTTAACATGTAGGTAGCGAGCCTAAAGTTACGTCACATAAGAGTTCGCGATCAAAGCTGACTGTTGTTGCCTCAGTGTTGCCAGGTCTATCACTGACCATGGCGAAAGTTAGGCCAAATTAATCACCCGTTGACCATTCCCGGTCGGCTAGCGCGACTAGCTCGGGTGAGGCTTGTCGGGCCCACTAGTACTACTTATAATTTCCCCGCTATCTAACCCAATACTAACGATCCGAGAGTTGGTTGAGGACTTCCGTGATAAAGCTACTTAGTGACCATAACATACATTAACATTAACTTAGTTACCGAATAATTAACGACGTTATTTTTGCATAACGTAAAAGATAGAGTTATAGAGTGTATACATGTTTCTCTCCCTATTGTTTAAAACCGGATAAAATAGGGGCCGTGAACTCACCTTAAATTGCTCGGTTAGAATAACACAAAAGAAGCAAATGATGGAACCGCTAATCGCGTCCGAACATGACAACCGATTTAAAGTTAGTGTGTGAACACACTGACACAAAATCCTAAGCATAACTAACACACAGTACGGCACACGCAACAACCAATTCGAAACAAAAATCATGCATCCAAAATATCACCATACAAAATAATGACCAAACCAACTTTTCATAAACACAGGTTAACTCATACAACACTTAGGTACACACAAACGCAAGTTATCATGTTTCAGCTTGTACGCTCATAACTGGGCTGTTTTCGAGGATTTTTATAAAATTGTTCCAACGTTCCAAAAATTCCAATTTTTTTACAGGAGGTGTCAACTAAACTGTAAAATTTTATGTAAACTTTTCAAGTGCTAACGCTTTACCAATTATTTATAAACATTTATATACTAGGCTGCAGTTAGATTCGTCGCTTTCTGACTGCAGTCCACGGGTAAAATTATTTAAAAATCATTGTTCATCCAATTAACAAAATTCCAGCGTGAGATTTCCGGAAATTCCCTTCTCCAGTTACTGTACAAATTTCGTGACCTAACCCCCTACAGACTATGAGATCCGACTCGATAAACAACCTGAAAATTCTGCAGAATTTACGCAGCTTCAGCTGCTGCACTAAATGACCACTTAAAAATAGCAAACGACCTCAGAAAAATATGAATCTGGCGCCATTAGAAGCGTTTTTCAAAAATACACGTTTTAGGCTTCAGAAAATCCACTTTCAATAGATAATGATCATGTTACAGCCAATGGAAGTTGGCTGTAAATGTCATTCAGCAAACTGTTTTTGACTTGTATCGCATTAGAACATGTTTAAACGATCATGACGCTTAGTAATAATGATTAACAACAGGTTTATTTGTCAAATATCATCATGTATATCAATATTCATGCAAACCCTAATTATATAACATGATCTTTATCGCTAAAACGCAGCCTATGATTTTAGTATTCAACATAACATCACAATCGCAAAGATTCGCACAATCATCCGAACTAATCATAAATCACAACACTTTTCATACTAATAATCCTACCTTTACACATAATCATGATCAAGATTACACAAACCCTAATGTGAATCGCAAAACAATTAAACCCTAACCTTGAAACGATGATGATTAGCGAACCGGGACAAGATTGGAATCAATCCGGAAGATGTGGGGTTTTGCGATCGAGAGAGGGGGGGGGCTGCTGTCGCCTTCCTCTAGGTGCTAGGTTTTTGTTGTTTTTTTTTACCAAACAATCCATGCATACATACATATAAATATAACAAGGGAAAAGAAGGGGAGGGGGCGCGACCGCGATAGGGGGGGGGCGGTTTGGGTTAAGTGGCTTGGGCCTCAAGTTTAGGTTATTTCCTTGGGCCGCAAGGAGGTGAGGTCGACACGTTTCACGGCTCGGTTCGGTTCGGCTATTTATTTATTAATTTTTTTATAACTAATAATTGCGAAATCAATGCGTGATAGAAAAATCTACAAAATCTACAAACGTCTAATAACACATAGCACGTAATTCACCCAATAGATTCACAAAGTTAGCGTAGTTATTGCGAGCGTGTAATTTAATTCTCCGAATTAAATCAGCGTAGGAATGAATAACCGTAACGTAGCGCGTTTAAGATACCTGAAAAGCTGGGATGTCACATTATCCCCATGTTGAAAGAATTTTCGTCCCGAAAATTGAGTAAACGCGGTTTAGAATGCAACGCATAAAGATTCAGTTTGTTAGTAATGGTACAAGTAATTCCCAGGCTGTCACATCATCCCCATGTTTTGAAAGAATTTCGTCCCGAAATTTAGTTGGTGGTAACATCAGATTGCTGCTCAGCTGCAAAAAGGTGTGGGTATTTGCTTTTCATTTGGTCCTCTCTTTCCCACGTGAACTCCGGTCCACGCTTAGAGTCCCAACGAACCTTGACATCTGGTATCTTGTTGTGCCTTCGAGTCTTAATCTCACCATCCATGATCTCGATAGGTTGTTCCACAAAATGCAGTTGCTCATCCACTTGAATCTCATCCAATGGAATGACTAGGGTCTCATCTGATAGGCACTTCTTCATATTGGACACGTGGAAAACGTTGTGAACTCCACTGAGTTCGGTAGGAAGGTATAACTGATAAGCTACGGGCCCGATACGCTTCGAAATCACAAATGGGCCTACGTATCGTGGATTTAGTTTGCCTCGTTTCCCAAAACGAATTACACCCTTCCAGGGTGACACCTTCAGTAGGACGCGGTCGCCTACTTGAAATTCGAGTGGTTTGCGTCGTTGATCAGCGTAACTTTTCTGTCGATCTCGATTCGCTGCCATGCGGTTTCTGATTTGCACAATCTTTTCAGTAGCCTCAAGTATCAACTCAGGACCTGTGAGTTGACTGTCACCGACTTCTGCCCAACAGACCGGTGATCTACATTTGTGACCGTATAATGCTTCAAACGGTGCCGCTTGAATACTCGTATGGTAACTGTTGTTATACGAGAATTCCACTAAAGGCAGATGGATTTCCCAACTGTTCCCGAAGTCTATCACACATGCCCTAAGCATATCCTCCAAGGTCTGAATGGTCCTTTCACTTTGACCATCCGTCTGAGGGTGATAAGCTGTGCTCATATCTAAGCGTGTACCCAACGCTTTCTGAAGTGACTGCCAAAAGTTGGACGTGAAACGAGCATCTCTGTCTAAGATGATGGACGTTGGCACCCCGTGCCGAGAAACTACTTCCTTAATGTAGAAGCGAGTCAACTTATCCATCTTATTTGTTTCTTTGATCGCTAGGAAGTGTGCAGACTAGTTAGACGATCCACGATTACCCAGATGGTATCGCAGCCACCCGGAGTTCACGGGAGTTTAGTGATAAAGTCCATCGAGATCTGATCCCATTTCCACACTGGGATCTCAGGTTGTTGAAGTAACCCTGATGGCTTCTGGTATTCCACCTTGACTTTCGCACAAGTCAAATACTTGCTCACGTAGGTGGCTATATCCGCTTTCATGTTGGGCCACCAGTACGCGGCTTTAAGGTCTTGATACATCTTATCTGAACCAGGATGGACAGAGTATCGGGATTTGTGAGCTTCGTCCATAACTAGCTTTCTGAGATTTCCGTAGAGAGGTACCCATATACGATTCATGAAATACCGGGCACCATTGGGTTTCACTTCCCAATCGCGTTCCATCTTTCCCACAGATTCAGCCTTGATGTTCTCTTCCTTAACTGCTTCAAGTTGCGCGTCGCGTATCTGTTCGGGTAACCCCGAATGAATGGTGAACTGTAGTGCTCATACCCGACGAGGTTTCAAGTGCTCCTTCCTACTGAGGGCATCAGCTACCACGTTAGCTTTACCCGGGTGATACCGAATGGCGCAGTCATAATCGTTCAGGAGTTCGACCCAACAACGCTGTCGCATGTTCAACTCCTTCTGGTCGAAAATATGCTGGAGGCTCTTATGATCCGTGTAGATTGTGCACCTTGTTCCATATAGATAGTGTCTCCAAATCTTAAGTGCAAACACAACTGCTCCCAATTCCAGGTCATGTGTCGTATAGTTCTTCTCGTGAACCTTCAACTGTCGGGATGCATACGCGGTGACCTTATCACGTTGCATGAGTACACATCCCAATCCCTGAATGGAAGCGTCACAATATACCACAAAATCATCCGTCCCTTCTGGCAAGGACAAAATGGGCGCACTGCAAAGTTTCCTGCTTGTCACCCCAAGCATACTTGGTGCCCTTCTGGGTGAGAGTGGTAAGCGGTTGTGCGATCTTGGAAAATCCCTCGATGAAACGTCTGTAGTAACCAGCCAAACCCAAAAATTGGCGGATCTCTGTCGGTGTCCTGGGTGCTTCCCAGTTCTTGGCGGGATCAACGTGTATACCCTTTTCATTCACGATATGCCCAAGGAACTGAACTTCCCGAATCCAGAAATCACACTTCGAAAACTTGGCATATAGTTTCTCCTGTTGAAGTAGTTCCAGCAATAATCGCAGATGCTCGGCATGTTCTTCTTCACCCTTAGAGTAGACGAGTATATCATTGATGAACACGATGACAAACTTGTCGAGATACGGCTTACACACGCGGTTCATGAGGTCCATGAACACCGCGGGTGCATTGGTGAGACCGAAAGGCATGACCAAGAACTCAAAATGGCCATACCGAGTGCGAAATGCCGTCTTGGAGACATCCTCCTCCCAGATGCGTAACTGGTGATAACCGGACCATAGATCAATCTTGGAGTAGTAGCTTAACCCTTGGAGCTGGTCGAAAAGATCGTCGATGCAAGGTAATGGGTATCGGTTCTTGACGGTAACCTTATTGAGTTCCCTGTAGTCGATGCACATGCGGAAGGTCCCGTCCTTCTTCTTGACAAAAAGGACCGGAGCTCCCCATGGCGAAGTACTGGGTCAGATAAATCCTTTTTCCAACAATTCCTGAAGTTGGGTAGACAGCTCTTGCAGCTCTGCTGGAGCTAAGCGGTACGGGGCCTTGGCGATAGGAGCCGCATGGTTCGCCAATTCGATTTTAAACTCCACTAGTCGATGTGGTGGAAGACCAGGTAACTCCTCTGGAAACACATCGGGAAAGTCACAGACGACGGGGATATCTTCAATCCGCTTCTCGTCCTTAGGCTGCTCGGTGACCAGTGCGAGCAAAGCAAAAGAGTTCTTTTCCCGAAGATACTTCTGAGCTTGCATGTAAGAGATGATGTTTGTGACGGCGCCTGCCTTCTCGCCTTGCACCATCAAGACTTCGTCGTTAGAGAGCAGAATACGGATAGCTTTCTTAAAATAGAGAACTTCAGCTCGGACGTCGGATAGCCAGTCCATTCCGGCTACCACATCAAAACTACCCAGGGTATTTGTCATCAGATCAATGGTAAAGGTGTGACCCGCGAGTTTAAGTTGACAGCCGGTTACTAAATGGGTCACATCTACAGATTTACCATTGGCTAGTTCTATGACGTAAGGGGTCTCTAGGGGTTTAGGCGTGAGATTTAGGTTCTTCCTAAAAGACTCAGATATAAAACTCTTATCCGCACCGGTATCAAAAAGTACAGTAGCAAAATGATCGTTAAGGGGAAACTTACCAGTGACCACATTCGAGTCGTTTCTGGCCTCTCCACGGCCCAGCGTGAATGCACGACCTTTGGCACCTCCTGTGCCACCATTTCCATTATTGCCATTGTTGTTATTATTGTTGTTGTTGTTGTGGTTGTTGTTGTTGTTCCCACCATTGTTGTTGTTGCGAAGCTGCGGGCAGTCTCGCTTGAAATGGGCAGTGCTACCGCACTGATAGCATCCCCGGTTATTACCTTGCTGTTGACCCTGGTGCTGATTCTGATTTTGTCGAGACATGATTTCCCCACGACAATCCTTGCCGCGTGTCCCTCTTTGCCACATCTTTGGCAGCGATTTCCGGCGCAAGGGCCGTGATGATGGAGGTTACAACGGTTACATTGCGGCTTTCGACCCGCATAGCCGCTCGAGTTCTGCGTGTTGTTGGCAGACTGATTATTGTGACCCCGATTGTTGGACCGCTTCTGGTTTCCTTGTTGTGGCTGGGCTGACGAAGACTATCGAGCAGGTGAGTCTTCAAATTTTCTTTTGTTATGAGGGACTTCAGTTGCACCCTGAGGTGGCCACTTCCTTTGCTCCACCGCCTTATCGGAGAGTTTATGCGCCAGCCTAATCGCTTGATGCTCCGTCGTAGGGTTGCTAGACATTACCATGCCCTGGATCCCAGGGACCAGACCCCCAAGATAAAACTTAAGTCGCTTTTCGACGGTGTTAGCCAAATCGGGACAAAGGAACACCAGATCATGATGTTTTGCCGTGTACGCTTCAATTTCTGACCCGACCATCTTGTGGTTCCATAACGCTTGCTCCAACTGCTGAATCTGTCCCGCGGACAGTATTCCTCCTTGATTAGGGCCTTAAACTCGGTCCAGGCCATTGCGTTCGCCGCAACAAGTCCACGCGTTTGGACTTGTGCGTTCCACCAGGTTAATGCCCCATCTTCCAACGTTGAGGCAGCATACTTGACCTTATTGGCTTTAAGGCAATTGCACATCTCGAACACTGATTCAGACTTTTCAATCCAACGGACCAGTCCTATGGGTCCTTCAACACCCGTGAACTTGCTCGGTTTTGCATCGAGGAACATCTTGTAGGGGTTAAGACCCCCTCCTGAGGATAGAGGATAGGTAGTCAGTGAGAAAGTCTACTAGCCAAACTGTTAGATTTTCCCATGAAAATTTAATAATGGTTACCTGCTGGTGGGTTTTGAACACCTGCCAGAGCAGCATTCACGTGTTCTTGGATTAAAGCGGCCAATTCTTCAGTTGACATGTTGATATTTCCGCGACGTCCAGTTGCCATTTCAGATCTTCGCAAGACAACACAAACACACACCGATAAGTATATATATCCAATATAGTTATCATATTCCACACTTCAATAATCACACAAGTTATGTCAACCCAACAAATTAAACAATCAAAAGGAACATTCGATTAAATAAATTGCAATGTCTCACAAAATACCAACCAAACATCTCAGTTTAATTATAAAATTTTCAAGTTCAAACATAAGTGGAAACAAACAAACTAAAGAAAACAAAGCGGAGATTGGCGAGACGAGTTAGTCATCTATGTCTCCATCTCCCAAGTCCCTATCACTGCCGTCATCCTTTTCGGTGTTTTCAGCTTCAACAGTCGGGTCCTGTTCCGGCTCCTCTTCCTCCGGGTCTTCCTCTGGATCCTCCTCCGGGTCTTCGTCTGGATCCTCCTCTTCTTCCTCTACCGGCGCTGGAGGGGCTGGTGCTGGTGGGGGTACTGGGACAGGTGCTTGATTCTACTCCAGTTCTTGAATCCTCCAACTGGACTCAAGAACTCTGTCTTCGAGCCAGTCAGCCCTCAGCTGCTCAGCACAAAGATCCTTAGTTAAAATGTTTCGAACTCTCTTATTCTCATATTGCTCTTCCTCGAGCTTCCCAGTTTTACCAGTTAGTTGACGTATCATCCATCCTTGTGCTTCGATAGTCTCCTGCATTCTATCTAGCTGTTCCTGTTGTTTCCTTAACATATCCCTAAGTAGATCGTCCCCTACTCCTAACGAGTTGACCGGTTCGACCAGTATAGCGGTGGTCGGATGGGAGGACGACTCCCCTCCTAGAGCGAGTCTTTTTCCTAGCAGCTGAGCGTGTCTCCACGCCATGAGGTGGTGAAGGTTCGACCATGGGTGCCTTCCCCGGTGCCCTTGATTGTCGAGATTTGTCGGATGATGATGATGACATTGCCTGCTGGGTTGGTGTAGTTAGTTACGAGTTGCGTGCATCACAATATACATATATATCTCACATAAAATAATTGTAGTATAACACATAACAAGATATCACAGTTCGGTGCCAACTAAGTCTAGTGTCGTGTAACAGCTATAGTTTAGGTCTACTTTTAATGCAAACCTGGTTCTCTATAGCTAGAGGCTTTGATACCAATCTGTCACACCCTCAATTTCCACTTGCGGAGTTTTACCGCGAGGCGTGTGATCAAATCAGAATCTCAGACACTAGTAATATCGAACGACTCTATATGATTTATATAAACGTTTTCCAAAAACATTTGTTTAACCATTCATAGTCATTTTCAAAATATCTTAGTTTCAAAGTTTAGCGGAAGCATTAGTTTCAAAGTTTAGCGGAGCATTAGAGTAAAGTAAAGTAACGGGCGCCAACACAAACACCAAAACCAAAAATCCCAAACATTATTCGTAAATAAGACTCGATAAAAATGTCTTATCAAATGCAAGTGAGTGCACCTAGCGCTCCTAGCATCCTGAGAAACATGTAAAGAAACAAGTGTCAACATTAAAGAAGAGTGAGTTCACAGGTTTTTATAAGTTCACAAGTTCGGTTTAAAAGTTTGTTTTCCCCGTTATCCCTAACCCGGGATAACGATATAGTTCCATTATTCCTAACCCGGAATAATAATGTTGGTTCGTAATTAAGTCCAATGTTAACATTTAGGTAGCGAGCCTAAAGTTACGTCACATAAGAGTTCGCGATCGAAGCTGACTGTTGTTGCCTCAGTGTTGCCAGGTCTATCACTGACCATGGCGAAAGTTAGGCCAAATTAATCACCCGTTGACCATTCCCGGTCGGCTAGCGCGACTAGCTCGGGTGGGGCTTGTCGGGCCCAGTAGTACTACTTATAATTTCCCCGCTATCTAACCCAATACTAACGATCCGAGAGTTGGTTGAGGACTTCCGTGATAAAGCTACTTAGTGACCATAACATACATTAACATTAACTTAGTTACCGAATAGTTAACGACGTTAATTTCGCATAACGTAAAAGATAGAGTTATAGAGTGTATACATATGTTTAAAACCGGATAAAATAGGGGCCGTGAACTCACCTTAAATTTATCGGTTAGAATAAAACAAAAGAAGCAAATGATGGAACCGCTAATCGCGTCCTAACATGACAACCGATTTAAAGTTAGTGTGTGAACACACTTACACAAAATCCTAAGCATAACTAACACACAGTACGGCGCACGCAACAACCAATTCGAAACCAAAATCATGCATGCAAAATATTGCCATACAAAATAATGATCAAACCAACTCGTCATAAACACAGGTTAACTCATACAACACTTAGGTACACACAAACGCAAGTTATCATGTTTCAGCTTGTACGCTCATAACTGGGCTGTTTTCAAGGATTTTTTTTAAGATAGTTCCAATGTTCCAAAAATTCCAATTTTTTAAAAGGAGGTGTCACTAAACTGTAGAATTTTATGTAAAAGTTTTAAGTCCTAACGCTTTACCAATTATTTATAAACATTTATATACTAGGCTGCAATCAGATTCGTCGCTTTTTGACTGCAGTCCACGGGAAAAATTAGTTAAAAATCATCGTTCATCCAATTAACAAAATTCCAGTGGGAGATTTCCAGAAATTCCCGTCTCTAGTTATTGTACAAATTTCGTGACCTAAGCCCCTACAGAATATGAGATCCGACTCGATAAACAACCTGCAAATTCTGCAGAATTTACGCAGCTTCAGCTGCTACATTAGAAGAGTTTTTCAAAAATACACGTTTTAGGATTCATAAAATCCACTTTTCGATAGATAATGATCATGTTACAGCCAATTGAAGTTGGCTGTAAATGTCATTCAGCAAACTGTTTTCGACTTTTATCGCATTAGAACATGTTTAAACGATCATGACGCTTAGTAATAATGATTAACAACAGGTTTATTTGTCAAATATCATCATGTATATCAATATTCATGCAAACCCTAATCATATAACATGATCTTTATCGCTAAAACGCAGCCTATGATTTTAGTATTCAACATAACATCACAATCGCAAAGATTCGCACAATCTTCCGAACTAATCATAAATCAGAACAGTTTTCATACTAATAATCCTACCTTTACACATAATCATGATCAAGATTAGACAAACCCTAATGTGAATCGCAAAACAATTAAACCCTAACCTTGAAACGATGATGATTAGCGAACCGGGACAAGATTGGAATCAATCCGGAAGATGTGGGGTTTTGCGATCGAGAGAGGGGAGGGGGGCTGCCGTCGCCTTCCTCTAGGTGCTAGGGTTTTGTTGTTTTTTTTACCAAACAATCCATGCATACATACATATAAATATAACAAGGGAAAAGAAGGGGAGGGGGCGTGACCGCTATGGGGGCGGCGGTTTGGGTTAAGTGGCTTGGGCCTCATGTTTAGGTTATTTCCTTGGGCCGCAAGGAGGTGAGGTCGACACGTTTCGCGGCTCGGTTCGGTTCGGCTATTTATTTATTAATTTTTTTTATAACTAATAATCGCGAAATCAAGGCGTGATACAATAATCTACAAAATCTACAAACGTCTAATAACACATAGCACGTAATTCACCCAATAGATTCACAAAGTTAGCGTAGTTATTGCGAGCGTGTAATTTAATTCTTCAAATTAAATCAGCGTAGGAATAAATAACCGTAACGTAGCACGTTTAAGATACCTGAAAAGCCAGGATGTCACAGTGTTCAAATACAAAATCCTCCATTTACCAGCAGGGATCAATGGCGATGACACAGGCTCAAGGATCCTTAGGATTGCAGCATGGATCATTGGCAATGACGCAGCCACACGCATCTCGTTACCAGCCTTATGGATCCTCATCCCAATCTTCAAGATCATCGCATCAGTATCAAGGAGGCTATCTCAGTTCAGGAGGATATTTGGAGACAGTTGCACCGAATGAATCCTATTTCCAGCATCAAGGATCCTTTCCTCAGAATTAAGGATCCTCTGTTTGGGACAAGGTTCAAGGATCCTCCTCTCAGGTTCAAGGATCCATGCAATATCCTTCAAGGCCGTCAGCACCCATGTATCCTAGACCTAATATCTTTCAGGATCAAGGATCTTTAGGGAGTCAGATGTTCAAGGATTGTGAGTTCACAAAGGGGACTTCATCCCTATGCAGACTATTGCTTCATCTGGCCCAACTGTGACACCTGAAGTGTCCACTTTTGGATATACTTCTGGCATACCACTTCCAAACCAATCAGGAGGTAACAATGTTAATACATCTTTTGGCACTAACTATGGTTTCATGCAGGATACAGGTATCAATCAGGCTACGGCACGGGAACTCCAGAAGCTTAAGGATATGATATCCAGCGTCCCAGGAGTGGTTAAACCCATTCCTGAGATCCCAGATGGAATCCACAGGGTGTCTCGTTTCACACCTCCTATCTGCAATGTTGAGATACCAAAACGCTTTCAAACCCCCAACATGAAGCTGTATGATGGTACAACTGATCCGGAGGAGCATGTGGCACAATACCGGGAAAGAATGGAGATCAATCCCATTCAAGAAAGATTAAAGGAAGCCTGCCTTTGCAAGGGCTTCGGATCCACACTCACTAGATCAACACTCAAATGGCTGCTAAGTCTTCCTCCTTACTCAATTACTTCATTTTCTCATCTAGTTAACCTGTTCAATAATCAATTTTCATATAGTAGAACTTTTGAACGATTAACTAGTGATCTATATAGAATAACCCAGGGACGTGATGAATCATTAAGAGATTACATCACTAAGTTTAGTCGAGAATCCTTAGAAATTCCTAATTTGGATATTACCACTGCTGTGGAGGCATTCAAAATGGGATTGCTTAAGGATTCCTCATTCTATGATGACCTTGTTATGACACCTTGCAGGAATTTAGATGAAGTGAGGAACAGGGCACTGAGATTTATTCATTTAGAAGATGACAAAAGGATCCAAGAGAGGCTCTCAGGATCCTTGAAACAGGAAAAACAAGGATCATTCTTTAAGAATAATCGATCCAAGTCATACTCTAAACATGACAATCACAATGTGAATGCAGTTGAACAAGACGAAGACAATGAGGATTGCCCGCTAATATCTGAGTATTGTTTTTCTGTGGATAATCATGAACTAATCCTTGCTATACAGAGTCTAGGTGACAAAGCTAGGTGGCCTCGGAAAAATGAGAAGGCCACAGTCAACAAAGATAAATCCAAATGGCGCGCTTATCACGAGGATTTTGGCCACCTTAGTGATGAGTGTATAGCATTGAGGAAGGAGATTGGCTATCTTCTTAGCAAAGGGTATTTGAAGGAATTGCTGGGAAGGAAACGTTCAAGGACTCAGGATACTGAGAAAGTTCCTGAAAGAGCTCCTCCACCGCCAGCAGATGCTCAGATCATTAACTTTATTTCTGGTGGTTCTGATATCTGTGGAACTTCATTTCCAGCGGCTAAAAGGCATGCTAAGGAGACAAAGATGGAGAACGGGGAGAGATCAGTCCGAACATCTACCCTAACGCATCAAAAAGTGATATCCTTTGATGAGGAGGATCGCGTAGACATTCAGGGTCCTCATCATAATGGTCTTGTCATTACTTTGTTTATTTCTAACCATTTTGTTCATAGGATCCTTATCGATGGATGGAGTTCAGTGAACATAATTCAGTTGGATGTCCTAAAAAAGATGAACATCCCTGAATCCGAGATCATACCAAGATCATCGGTGCTCGTGGGATTCAGTGGGGAAACCAAGAATACATTGGGGGACATCAAACTTCCAATCTACATAGAGGGAGTGAATTCTATCCAAAAATTTTATGTAATAGATTGCTTATCTTGTTGTAATTTTATCCTTGGCAAGCCATGGATACACGACATGAAGGCGGTCCCATCAACGTACCACCAATCCAAAAATTTAGAGAAGTCAAGTATCCAAGATGGTTAGCCAATGTGGTTGTTGTTCAAAAGAAAAATGGAAAGTGGAGGGTATGTGTCGACTTTACTGATTTGAATAAGGCATGTCCCAAGGATCATTTCCCTTTACCCTACGTTAACTCCATGGTGGATGCTACGGCGGGTCATGAGTTGTTAACTTTTATGGATGCTTCATCTGTATATCAGCAAATTCAGATGGAACCATCTGATCAAGAGGATGCAACGTTCATGACACCCACCGCATATATTGTTATATTGTTATGCCCTTTGGTTTAAGAAATGCAGGTGCCACATACCAAAGGCTGGTGAATATGATGTTCAAGGAGCAACTTGGACACACAATGGAAGTATACATAGATGATATGGTGGTCAAATCTAAAAGAGCCGAGGATCACCTGAAGGATCTTGAAGTAGCATTCAATATTCTTGACCAATACAACATGAAGTTGAACCCGTCTAAATGTCATTTCGGGGTCAAAGCTGGAAAAGTTTTAGGATATATGGTGACCAAGAGAGGAATTGAAGCAAGTCCAGAACAAATCAAGGCTTTAGTGAACATCAAGTCTCCTGTCAATGCCAAGGATGTGCAAAGATTAACAGGAAGGATTGTCGCCTTGGATAGATTCATCTCAAAATCCTCAGAAAGATGCAAGGATTTCTATGATATTCTGAGGAAGAATAAGAAATTCGAGTGGACTGAAAAGCATGAAGCTGCTCTACAGGCTCTCAAGGTTTACCTATCCTCAGCACCGGCTTTGATGAAACCAGAAAATGGAGAACCATTATCCTTATACCTAGCTGTTTCAGGTAAAGCAGTAAGTGCGGTCCTTGTTAAGGATCACGAAGGGTAACAACATCCGGTATACTATCCTTGATAGCATGTTTGCAACTAGCTAAAAATATGAGGATCAAGTATCTTCAAGTATTTGTATATTCTTTATTGATTATTAATCATTATAACAGATCCTATGCTGTTAAAGGCGAAAAACTAATCAAATATTAGGAGATAGTCAGGAAACTGGCAGATTCTTTTGCTTTTTTCAGTTTAACACATGTACCTAGGGAAGAGAATGCGGAAGCTGATGCTCTAGCCAACCTTGGATCCTCATTGAAGATGCCTGAGGATGTGAAGATACCTATTATCCATGTACTAACTCCTGTAATTGAGGAGAATGAAGCAATGGAAATAGTGGATGATGTTGCAGTTGTTCCCAATGATGATATGCAGTCGAATTCAGGATCCTAGATCCTTCCAATTCTAAAATGTATTCAGAATGGAGAAATCCCTACTGGGGAAAATCCAAGAGCATTCAGGATTAAGGTATCCTAGTTTACATTATAAATAACATGTTATATAATAAATCTCTTGCAGGACCCTATCTAAGGTGCATTGAGGATCCTGAGATACAAGAAGTCCTGAAGGATTTTCACAAAGGAGACTGTGGGAATCACACTAGGGGCAGAGCACTGTTTTCAAGGATCCTTAGAACAGGATACTATTGGCCTACTATGAAGAAGGATGTTGTAGAATAAGCGAAGAAATGTGATGCTTGCCAGAGACACAGTAATATCCTTCATCAACCGGCAGAACCTCTGCATCCTATATCCTCCTCTTGGCCATTTATGAGATGGGGAATGGATATAGTAGGCAAACTTCCCAAGGCACCAGGAGGAAAAGTGTTCATGTTGGCTATGACAGACTACTTCTCCAAATGGATAGAAGCTGAAGCCTTTGCCCAAGTCAGAGAAAAAGAAGTCATATCCTTTATTAAAATAAATATTATTGCTAGATTTGGTATTCCTTCTGAAATTGTTTGTGATAACGGATCCCAATATATTGGGAGTCGTACTACTAACTTTTGTGACAGTTGGGGGATTAGGATGATAACATCAACACCAGTCCACCCACAAGCTAATGGCCATGCAGAATCATCTAACAAGATTTTCATCAACAATCTGAAGAAAAAGCTTGGATCCAAGAAAGGGAAATGGGTTGAAGAGCTGCCATATGTTCTATGGGCAGACAGAACAACTCCCAAGAATGCTACGGGTCAGACTCCTTTCTCCTTGGTCTTTGGAGCTGAGGCAGTGATCCCTACAGAAATGGTAGTCCCTACAGCCAGAACAAGCATCCGTGATCCTAAGGCGAATGCTGAGACTCTAGCTCAAGACTTGGACACCGTGGAGGAACTTAGAGACTTGGCAAGAATAAGGTTGGCTAGTTATCAACAAAGGATGGTTGGTGCTTATAACAAGAATGTCAGAGTAAGAAGATTTCAAGTTGGTGACATGGTATTAAGGAAAGCGTTCCAGAATACCACGAATCCTTCTGATGGCAAATTGGCACCAAAATGGGAAGGCCCCTATCTTATCGAAGCTGAAGCTGGAAAGGGGGCATATCGTTTGCTAACTATGGATGGTGACCTTCTATCAAGAGCGTGGAATGCTATCCATCTAAAAAGTATTTAATGTAAAGGATTGGGGATCCTTAAGTATCCTAGGTGATCAATTCAGATTGAAGGATCCTCAAAGGATATATAATCCTTGATTCGGTAACATTTTACTAATGCTTTCATTCTTATTATACTTCTTATTATTTATTATAAAGTAAGGATGTTGAATTTTCAACATTCAACCTTATCAAGCTTTAAGTTTTGCAGAAGTTATTACAAAGGATCAAGAGGATGGCCACCTCTCCAAGACTTTGGGCATGCCCCCAGCTTAAGGTATCCAATACCTTCTAAGGTTTAAAGGTTTTCACCTTTCACACGAATTGGGTTTCAACACCCCGCCAGCAGCGCACGTTATCCAAGTATAGTTCAAGGCAATGGGACCAGTACCCGCTTTAGGGGCTGACAATTTCATTGTTGTTGGCTCTATGTAGGATCCTAAGTATAATGGTAGACATACCATACATCCGTTCCTAAGGTTTTTAACGTTTTCACGTTAGCTAAGATTTCGACATTTTCATGTCGCTCACGATCGGATAGATGCCAGTTTGGGCCATACTCCAGTTTACACCAGTTAGTTAGGTTTGTCCCCAGTTATTTGGGCTTGTCCCCAGTTATTTTGGGCTTGTCCCTAGTTATTTGGGCTTGCCCTCAGTTACTAATGAGTCATTCAATTGATGTTTGGCTTAGTCCCAAGTTGTATGTTATGACAGGTTCCTGAAGCTTAACAAATAAGGATCCTGGATCTTACAGTTCTACTAATTTTTATTTCGTGTTGCTACGATTGTAAGTTTTAAGGATAAAGAATCCTAACTTGGATTCACTGGTATGATCCTTTACTGAGCCCTCTTTTGTCTTTGGATACTATCCTCAATCTTTGACGAGAGCCTATGTGACCCTTGATCATGTATTGTTTAACCTTTTAAAACTAAACTTGTTTTGACAAATACTTATTATTCTTTTTAAGAACTCGTGAGCTAACAAGTACAAGTATAATTGTAATCGAATCAGGAAAGAAACATAGTCAAAAGCTTAAGTTTTATTTATTTATAAAAACCCTTTTTAAAAGGTTATCAAAATTGCCTACCCAAGCTTCTACCAGCAAAACGTGGCCCGTCCACTTGGGTTGGCAAAGGGTGTCCATGCTAACGATTCATAAAGTGCAGGAAAATAAAGGCGGGGGCATCAAGGGCTTCATCCTCCACAAACAGAAGGACCCATCCACCTTTGTTACCCCCTATTGTCTGAAGGATCGGTGATCCTTAATCCTAAAAACTATTGTTTCAGTACAGACCATCATTGTTCAAATAAAAACACCGACAACCAAAAGACATAAAAAAGGGCTCCAGCCACGTCTACAAATTTCCATCATTGCCCATTGATGCAGCCTACTCCTTCGCTGCTTCATCACCTACACCGCTACCACCAGCTGCTGCCTCCTCAGGATCCTTAGTGCCACTTGGGATAGCCTCCAGCGTGAGTGTCTCCTCCAGCTCATCCTCATCCCCAAGCTCCTTCAGCCTTTGCCTCCAGCTAGCAGTGTCCCATTCAGCCCTGTCGAAGGAAGGATCTGTAGCCTCCTTTGCCATCTTGAGTTTGGCTTTTAGAATCACGATGGCAGCGGACAACTTGGCCTCTTCTGTGACCTCCAGCCGATCCTTGTTGGCCTGGATTTCACCCACCAGGATCTGCTTCTCCAAGCGACCATTCTCCTTCTCTAGTTAGGCGATTTTCTTCTCCATGGCAGCACCGATGGCACGAAGATTTGCCACCGTCTCCTCAGCTTCGGCAAGACGCTTGCTCTGGATGGTTTGGATCTCAACAAGTTTCTGTTAAGAGGAAATTGTTAGAATTCATGACGCTCAAATATCTTTAAAAGAAGGATCCATGATCCTTACCTCGGAGATGAAGTCGTGAATCTGCTGTTCAATCCCAGGGATGTCACTGGATGGCGCATCTGGCTTCTTCCTCTTGGCTCCATGTTTAGCTTTGCTGGTGGTGCTCCTGGTCCCGACTTGGCTTGGGCCTGTGGCCAGCTCTTTCTTGATGGATCGGGGAGACATGATACCTTCGACATCTCCCATGCCGAACCTGGTGGCTGATTTGATGAAGATTTAGCAACACCTACAAACATAGAATTCAGATAAGTATTCATTTTTTATTTCATACTAAATAATTAAATACATATGTACATGCATACTTACTTGACATGGTGTAGGAGGCTGATGTTGTTTCTTCTAAATCTTTGATCTTAGGATGGAATGTTCTAACAGTTGAGTCTAGAGCCCAAAAAGCAGCAACTCTCTCAGTGGTGGTAGCTAAGTCTTTCGAGCTGTTGATATTGGTCACTGTACAAAAAAATGAAGGATCAGATATCCTTAGATTAAAATATCGAATTTTCTATGGAGCGATCTTATAAATCCTACATCCTACCCTCTACGTTCCACTTTTTGGGAAGATGATCCCCGTTGGGAATGGAATCCCTCCTGACGAAGAAGAATTGACTTCTCCAATGGGAATCATTTTTGGTAATTTTGAGTATAGGGTGGGGTTGTTGAGGCTTGGCTTTGAAGAAGAATCGGTGAGACCCGTGGCTAACCAGATTGTACAGGTGGTTAAGTTCAGCAAGACGAAGCTCTATGCCCTCTCTAGCGAAGATCTGCTCAAGGGTATAAAGAACCCTCCAAAGCATAGGCATGCCCTGGATGTAGCATAGGCCGGTAAAGGTGAAAAGGCTCTGGGTGAAAGCTGGAAAAGGGTAAGTAAAACCTATTTGAAAAGGGGTAGCAGGAAAACACACCCATGTGGATGATATGCAGTCACTCTTCATTGAAGAATCAAAGGGCCTAAAAATAGCACCCTTCGGAAAACAGGGGTGCATCTGCTCTGCGAAGGTTCTTTCAAAAGGTTTTGGCTTTTGGGAGGACTGTTTTTCCCTTGATCCTTGTGTGGTGAGGATCGGATCATGGTTTTGGTCATGATGGACGAGAAAGAAAAGAGGATTGAAACACAAATTCGAGAGATAAGGAAGAGAGAATACCTTTCAAGCTCTTGGATGCTGTTATAAATGCCAGAGATCAGGTTTTAAATGGAAAATTCATCCTTATCTAACCCCTATATATAATGATGATTGTTGCAGGAGCTATCTTGTCGATGACGTCACAACAGTAACGGCTAGTCCGGTTTTAACGGCTAGTGTATGGCTAACGCATAGTTCGATTCTAACGAAAATATGACTCATTTAATTACATCTTATTTCTCATATTTTGGGGGCAATTCTTAGGGCATGGAATTTATGCTGAGGATCATCTATCCTGAGACTAGACCTGAATCACGGATCCTTAACGGAAATTGAAGGGAGTCTAAGGATCAAGGATCCTTACCTATATCTATGTTAGCTAACAATTGTTCCTTTGTGTTAGTTTACATATGCAGGTAATATGAACGAGTCAACACGAGAATATCGCAAGAATATGCCGAATATAGCACGTGCGAATGAAGCCATGACCGTTACATGTGAACGTGGGGAGCTTGCATGGATTTAGGAGAGTTAGTTAATTAGATTTTTGTTTAACAATTAAATGGGGTACGATCTCATAGGACACACACGGAGATTCTCTTAAGGCAACGGATATAAACACACACTTACACTATTGCAAATCTTTGTACGATTGTTAACTCGAATGACTTGTTCAACTTAAGTTGTGAATCTTTGTTTCTATATAGTTGGTGTCGTTTATTCATCACCGGGGTTTTATGCCGGAGATCAACTCTTGATCAAGGGCTTTTTCCTCGTACAAATCATTGTGTTCATTGTCATTTAATTTTGATATTTGTTCATACATTTGTTCATTTAACCAAGCATCTAACCTCACAAACCAGATTTGGTTACATTATCCTTATTGTGATTTTTGACCAAAACAGGTATGGAACGTGATTTAACAATCGTGTTTGAGATAAGAATTAGCCATAGCCGGCTCATAACCTACCCATTGTCATCCTTATCTAGAGTATAAAAAATATAAGCTCCTAAGGGGGACGGGGCGCCCGAGTTAAGGGGTAGCATGTACCCCCTACCTGCACCCAAACATCGTCGCTGGTGGTACAGGTAGGGGCAGGTGGGCACGGGGTGGGTTAAGTACTACTCGATGGTTTATATGTGAAAGATGAGATAAATAGATAGAGTTGTGTTTATGAAGAGAGTGAGATATATGGTGGGTAAAATGGTGGTGTCCAAGTTTCAGGGTAATAGTGACACTAAATTGGGTAATTTAGGGTAGTAAATTGACCGAGTGACGTAGCACAAAGGATTGGCGGGACTTAGGATATGTGGGTTATGTGTCCCTTTCCCTTAAGACAAAGCTCAAACCCATGTACCCTCCCTAAAGGTGCATAACATCAATTATACTTCTCCACAAATTCCTATGTTGAAACATTTACTAGGAAATATGCAACTCTTACAAATCTTACCTAATCTGCTCATCTCAAGTCAAGCTCGATCTGCCTCAACTTCTTCTCTCTTTCAATGTGATGTTTTCCACTACTCTAACTAATGTGGTTGTCAGTCTCCTCTTTGTATGCTCAAACCTTCTAAGTCTCTATTCTCCACCCCTTTATCTAATCTAATATACTAGCCACCCTTAATATTTCCTAAAAACCTATTTTTGTCTGGTCAAACAATGTATGTCCGTACATCCATTCAACATCCTCGTCTCTTCTAACTTTATCTCGAAATTCTCATATATGTTAGCTCCATTTCAAATGTGTGTGTTTTTGATAGCTTAGCAATTTGTGCCACGTATTAATTATTTTATACATATGAATTTATACTTAGGATGAATACTAAACTTATTTTTAATGATATTTGATTTTCAAATAATAATTAATTATTTTTCTTCCTAATAACATTTGATTTTTTTAGCAACAGTGATATCATTGTTTTTTTATCCCCTTTTACCGTTGTATTACGTATGATATGCGTTTTTAACCCGTTTATTTTTTTTACTAATTTCTTTTTTATTCGATGATTTGTCTTCGTTGGCTTAAAAAAGATACATACGTAGTTGTGTTTGATATTATAAATTTTATTAATAGAGTGTTTATTTTTTTGGTATCAAAGAGTTGATCAAGTGCCAATTTCATAAAGATACCGTGATGAACAAAACAAATGCCTACAAGGGCAATACCTGTGTCGGTATTATCGAAACAGGTATAGGTATATACATTAAAGTATTCGATAACTCGCGTTCATTATCTATTTTTATAAAGTTGAATACACGATTGTCTTTAATATAGTTTTTTCACCTTTCCTTTACAAAACTTTCTTGGAAAAAGATTTTATTCAAAAAAGTATCGTAATTAACCACCGATATTCGTTTTCAAGCTAAAAGGCGTACGGACTTATCATGATTTTATACCGAGTGCAGGTCCTATATCGATACCGAATTGTTACCAAATGAATATCTGCGTAACGAATCAAACCGATACGAACGACTTCACGCTGTACCGCGTGGGCAAATTCCGCTAGTTAAATAATAAAAATGGAGAATATTCCTTCTAGCAAACCCCTCTCATATTCATCAAACTATAATATTTAAGACCAAAATAAAATAATTATTTAAATGTAAGATATTTTGAGAAAGAATATTTGTAAGTCGACAAAAAGTAGTATTAAATGCAAACCTTATTTATCAAGCTTTGTTTATTTAATTACTAAGGGTGGTGGGAGTGGGCGGAAGGGTGTCGGCAAACCCTTTTGCCGAGCGGTAACACCGCCCCCACCCCTAGATTGCCGATCGATGACTTAGGTGTTCGGTAAAGGTTTGCCGCTCGACAAAGTGGATATTTTTGGCATGCGTTTGAATTCTAACGGCTATAAAGCCGTTACAAAATAAAAAAAAATATTTTTTTAACATTTTACACTATAAATTCAAACCAAACCCAATTTATTTCATTTTACACCATAAACTCATCTCCAAATCAACCAAAAATACCAAATACTAGACCGACTCCTACAGAAACATGGCGGCACCCCACCTGTCGGTCAATTCTGACGAGGACTAGTTTATTTTAATTGTTTTAATTTAGTGTAATTTTATTTCTTTTTTATTTATTTTGTGTTTAATGTAATTTATTTGTTTTTAATTTATTTTATTTTAATTGTTTTTATTTAACACATAATTTAAAAAATTAAACAAATAAACTAAGTTTGCCACTTTCAAGTGACAAAACTACTCCCATCATTTTTCATTAAAAGTTTAAACTTTTTTTACTAAATAAGGTGACAGTTAGTTGGTTTAAAAATTTGCCACCTAATCATTCCTACCACCCTAAAACACCTATACCATCACCCCCAACCTCTTTTGGATAACGAAGGAACCTTCCCGATTTCCCCTGCCAATCGCCATCAAATCTACGTGTACGTATATAAGTATTTAACCCTCCTGATCTCAAGATATTTCGACATCTGGGTCCTCACCATATCCAGTTTCTGATTTTCCTTTTTAGGGCTTTTAAAGTGGCGATCTAAAGCTATTTTGTGGAGTGTTTGAAAGCGATTGATCAAATTACCTTGTGGCTTGTGTTCAATTTGATTATTTAGCAAGTGGGTGTTCACTGTTGTCATTGATTTCGTGGTCGGTAAGCTGATTTATCAACAATTTGTTTGTGGTTTTGTCGGTATTAGGGTTTGATTGCTGAATATTAATTGAGCATCTTCTTGGTTAAAGTTTGTATTTTAATATTCTGGGATTAGTGAATTGAACAAAAGGATTATCTGGGAGCAGTTATTGGCTTTGGATCATTGAATTCTGGTGCGTTTTTATGATTTTTTATTGTTGAATTTTGTTAGGGTTTATTGAATTCTGGTTTACTGTGTGTGATTTTAAGCTTCATATTTGTTTAGGGGGTGGATATGGCGGTTCGGTTCGGTTTTGAGTATCATAGAAACTGAGATGTTTGGTTATTGTATTCTTTTAACTGATAGGTTTTTGGTTAATCAGTTTGGTTGGGTTAATCGGTGAGGTTTGGATTTTTCACCGATGACAATGACCATAACCGAAACTGAACTGGTAAATTTGGTGTTTAGAAAATTATTAAACCGAACTGTTGGTTTTTGCTATGGTTCGGTTATGTTAGTTAATTCAGTTACGGGTTAATTAATTCGGTTTTCTACTCACCCCATGTGTATGTATATAAGTTGATTGGAAATAAAAATCTGATCTTTGCAGATAAGTTTCCAAGAATTCAGTTTTTTAGAGAATCACTAAACCGAACCGTTGGTTTTTTGGTATGGTTCGGTTATGTCAGTTAATTCAGTTACGGGTTGGTTAATTCAGTTATAAGTTGATCAGAAGTTAAAATCTGAACTTTGCATATGAATTTCCAAATTGGGATTTCTAAGATTTAATCAACTGATTGTGATTATAATGTTTGTTTTTTTAAGCAGTGTTTGTTCTTTGAGCTTATTTTCCATGAGAATTAAGCTCACAGAAACATGGAGAATTTAAACGGAGGAATCAAGAACAACCTTCAAATCATAAAATATCCTACTTACAAACCGTACGCAAAACCGCGATTAGCCTGGTTCGATATACGTGTGTTCTATGTTCGAATCAGCAACTTTATGGTGGACAGTTACACACCTGAATATCTCACTCTCAGCCATATTCCGTTAGACCCTGACACGATTCTCGAAGTCAACAATAAACGATGCACCCTTGACTCACCAGGAAGTTCGTGTCGTTTGAAACGAAACCGAGTGGACAAAAAGTTCGAAGAAGCCACATTTGTTAGCACAGACAGTATAAGATTATCAGGAAGTGTGAAATTCGAGGTTTTCGACGGTGAAGATCTGATTCTTTCTGGGACATTGGAAATGTGTAAGAATAGTAACGGGAATAGTAACGGTTTTGTTGGTAAACCGAAAACGGATGATGTTGAGAGATGGAGTATGACATGTGAATCGATGATTGGGCCGAACACTCGGGTTTTGAAGGGGAAACATTTGATGGGTTGTGAGTCGATGCCACCGATGATTGAAGTTTATGTTGCGGGTTCGTTTTCGGGTGAACCTGTTATTTTGACCAAGGCGTTGCAGGTTGGTATTAGAAAGAAGCAGAATCGAAAAGGGGCGTTGGATCCGATTCCCGAGGGTGATTTGACTGAATACAAGAAAGATGTTGCATCTGGACTTGATCTTCAGGTATTCAATAAAATTTAAGATTTGTTTACCTATGAACGGGTCACTTTGTGTTATGTTTTATCTCCGGCGGATAAAATGAAAAGTTAGCTAAAAAGAAAACGGGCCAAATGAGTTAAAACTTAAAAGTCACTTAGAGTGTATTTTTATGCAATAAACATCCTGAATCAGTTTGTTGAGATAATATAGTTTCTGTAATTGTATTTGGCACACTAATTGTTTATAAAAAGAAGTTAAAATTAATTATGTCACAAAATTGAGTTAAATGCCATTTTAGTCCCTGTGGTTTGGGCCATCTTGCTAGTTTAGTCCAAAGGTTTCATTTTTCGCCTGTGGGTCCAAAAAGGTTTCACCGTTGCCAGTTTAGTCCACTAGGTTAACTTCATCGATTTTTTCTAGTTAACGAGAAGGGCAATTCGGTCATTTTATATGTGGCCGAATTGCCCTTCTAGTTAACACCCTTCTAGTTAACAAAATTACATATAAAATGACCAAATTGCCTTTCCCTTTAACAGAAAAAATGGATGAAGTTAACCTAGTGGACTAAAATGGCAATGGTGAAACGTTTTTGGACCCACAGGAGAAAAATGAAACCTTTGGACTAAACTGGCAAAATGGCCCCAACCACATGGACTAAAATGGCATTTAACTCCAAACAATTTTATAGACTTGATCGTTTGGTATTCATTAAAATTCATGATTTACTTTGACTTATCTTGGTAACCTGAGGTGGTAATTTTGACTTGTTTACTTATGAACGGGTCGGTTCAAAGGCTTAGATGGTTTTAAAGCCTAAAAGTGTATTTTTAATGCAATAAACATCTTGAATCATTCTATTGAGTTAGTATAGTTTCTGTAATCATATCTTGCACCCTGATTGTTTTTCTTGTTTATAATAAAGTTTAACATTTATGACAAAACCATCATTTTATAAGAATCATATGCTATTTTCATTTTTGTTACTTGAACTTTTCACCATTTTGTTAATGCAGGAAGCCGAATATGGACCGTACAAGACTGAAAATGAGTATGATTACAATAATAGCCTGGCGCATTGGAGGCAAAATGAGTACATGGAAGGTGAAGATGGGGAGCTCACATGGTTTAATGCTGGTGTGAGGGTTGGTGTCGGTTTAGGCCTCGGAATTTGCCTCGGCGTTGGAATCGGAGTCGGTCTTCTGGTTCGTACCACCCGAAATTTGAAAAGGCGACTTTTTTAATTTGTTTTATCAAGTTTTTTTGTTCTTTTTACGGTTTGATGATATATGTAATTAGAGTGTGTGGATACCGATTGGAATGAGTATAAGTAAAAACTACATAGACATGAAGACATTAAAAAACTGGTAGCGATTTTGCATGTTGAATTTTAGTCATTTTTTATAAATAGGTTTTGTTGATCTGTACAAGAAGAGTAAACGATTTTGTGTACTTGTTGGTTGGTTCATGATACGCATGGTTCAAATCTAGCTTAGCTAAACGTGTTTGTAGGTTCAGTTTGAAATTGGCTCAAAATTGTTTAGGCTAGCTATACCTAAAACACGTAAATTCCGTTTTAGATTCATGGTAAATTGTATGTAAAAGACATGTAAATAGTAGGGTTAACAATAAATTTCTGTATAAGACACGATTATACATGTTCATTGAAAAAGTACACAACATGAGCTTTTACCTTTTTACAAATAAATAAAATTATGATGTTAAAGATCCATCATTTCTTCTTCTTGATACATAAAACATAAAATTCCGTTATAGACATCAGATATAAAGTAGTTAAACGAGTTGTGTTCATGCTTAATACTTGTGTTACACGCGTCGTCAGAGACCTATTAAACCGATAAGACACGATTTGCTAGCCCTAGCAAATAGGGCTCAAAGTTTCATAATGTGCGCACAATGGATTTGTAACATTCAGCGAAACAACTCGACATTTATGTCCTCTCTCGTCTTTTTCTATTCGTAGCACATCACACATAAAGAGTTATTCTCTTATTGTTATTGTATTAAAATTTAGAAGGTATAAATTTTGATTATTGAATTCAATTTAGTATTCATGAGATTTTAAACCACATAACCGAGAACACACGCGCCATCTTTGCATGCATTAAGAATGACATGTTTCTCCTCATATCGGACTTCGTTGGATGTTCTAGCCACACAAATCCAATTTTAATATAGCGCGCTAAGCGTGTCTACTATATCAAGGTGACAAATAAGCACATCACATTTGTAAATTTATTAGATTATCAAAATCAGTATTCAAAGTCCAATTACCATGTCACTGATCGAATGCAAATAAAGACATAACTATGAACACAACTTCACTTCAGGTTAATACCTATACAATAAACTAACTTCACCTGGTTGAAGAACCACCTAATTCACTGCCTTTCTGTTCCATGACAAGTAGGATGGATCCCCAAGAGGCCTGCAATGCATCATGAATCTTATTATTTCAATAATAATCTAATTATTTTATATACTTGTTAGAGATGAAACATAGCCTAAGCGTTAAACCAAATATAAAATTGAGTTAAATGCTATTTTAGTCCCTGTGGTTTGGGCTATTTTGCCAGTTTAGTCCAAAGGTTTCATTTTCCAATGTGGGTCCAAAAAGGTTTCATCGTTTGCCATTTTCGTCCACTGGGTTAACTTCATCCATTTTTTCTGTTAGCGAGAAGGGTAATGCGGTCATTTTATATGGCCGTATAGCCCTTCTAGTTAACAGAATTACATATAAAATGACCGGATTGCCCTTCTTGCTAACAGAAAAACTGGATGAAGTTAACTTAGTGGATAATGGCAACGATGAAACCTTTTTGGACCCACAGGGAAAAAATAAAACCTTTGGACTAAACTGGCAAAATGGCCCAAACCACAGGGACTAAAATGGCATTTAACTCTATAAAATTTCACTAACCTAGGTTTGAAAACATATAGAAGGATGAAGTTTAGTGCCATAAACAAGCAGATCCCACCAACCGTAAGATACGCTATCCCGAGAAAATCATTTTTCCCACCAATCCAACTTGTAGTGGACAGAACAAGCTTCTTTTGGCCACCAAAACTATAAGTATTATAATTATTCTCCAAAACAACTGTTATCGTATCATGGGCCTCAAGACTCGTGTTTATTTTCCCGTAAAGCTTTCTAAAAGTAGGTAATGCAGCGGTTCTCATCCAAACAATAAGATCTTCTTGTTCGCTCAGCTATCACATATAATACGAAAGTGTCACATATAAGAAATCGAACAATAAAATATTTGATATGTTGCAAAACTTACGGGTATACTTTCGTTGAGCTTTCCGCCCCCGACTAAAGCATTAGATTGAAAATTTTTTGGATATACATTTGACCCGAATTTGACTTTCGTGTCACTTTTCCAAGCTATGCCTTTCTTATTGATGTTTAAGACTTTGTCTTTCTTTATAAGATTGTATGTGTCATTAAACAAACTCCATGCAATTAGTCCACAAGGAACAATAGGGACCGAAACCCCAGACTTGTTGAACCGGGCTTCGGGTTCGCATTCCTTAGTTGAGTACTCGTATGCAGCACTCCGCAGTTGCTTGTCACTTCTACTTTTGACGTATCTGAAATCATATAACTATATGAATATACGAGCAAGATAACATCATGCCACTTCAGCATGTTGACCAAAAATTAGGCCGACTTACCTGCGATGATTCTGATAGAAGTTGTCAAGCTGATAATAAACAAAGATGGGGGGATCCATTTTTTTAGGTACCTATCGAGTTAACCCGCAGGGGGATCAAGAAAGATTCATGTTAGTGCCATAAAAAGTCAAAATAGATTATTATTATAAGAGTAGTGTAGAGTGTAGACTAACGGTTATATTCCCGATACAGGTTTTGTTAGTAAGGGAGTTTCGGATATATGCAGACACGTTGCCACGATACATTTCAGGGACACAATCTTGATCATAACGATAAACAATTTCCACCACCTGCGTGCCAATTAAAAGAAATTGTCATCAAGGAATTACTTGTAAGCAAATATGAATCAAAAGATATGGTTTGATTCTTACACGCTCTGATGCAAACAGAGAGACGAGTCCAATAGGGATGAAAAGGAAGGCAATGGCTAGAAATGATGTGATGACCTGAGGCGGATAATGTTAGATCAGATGTTAAACAAAACCTTTAACAGATGCTAAATCAGTTGATAATGTAGTATAATAATCATATCTTACCCATCCTGGAGTTAAAATCGGTTTCCAAGCCGGAAGTTCTTGTTGTGTAAACCTAGAATCTGGAAAAATGGATCATCATTACTAAAAAGATCAATAGAATTCAAGAAATGATAGCTTGAGAAAAATGTTGGTGCATACGTATTCTATAGATTATACAATTGATTATCATTACTCATGAAATCAATAGAAATTCAAGAAATGATAGCTTGCAACAAATGTCCGTGCGTACTTGTTCTAAAATCTACACCTAGCAACCAACTGATAAATAAAGAGATTGCTAGGATATGCTTCAAGGGAATTATTGTAATCAGTTTACCCAAACAGTCAAAACAGCTTACAGGGACATCAAGTTGCATTGATCACTTAGAAAACACACAAGCCAAACACCTCACATTTGTAATAGAAACCAACATTTCCCATATTCTGATATCAGTTACAACAATGCTACATCAAAACCAGACATAAATAAAATAAATGATTCAAAACAGTGTTAACCAACCTATGATTCTGCTTACTCCTGCTTAGTTGACTAAACCCAAAAAGTCAACATACAAGTTATTTAAGCTAATACCAACTTTCCAGTGTCTAACCACACGTCTATGATCAAACCTCACAACTTTCACCACCTCTTCCCTCATCAATCACCAAGGTTTAAAAAACGGAAACGAGTTTCGAGGCGTTTTCTCTTCGCCTCACGAGGCGTAAGCCTCGAGGCGAACCGAGGCGCAAGCCCGAGTTAAAAAATAAATATAAAAATTATATATCTTACAAAAATAATGATACTAACTAAATTCATCATCAAAATCATCAAAAACACACATAAAAAGACATAAATTGCTTGAAATTGACACAAATGTCAAAAACATCAAAAACAAATATAAAAAACCCCTGAGGTGCAGCCTTTTTAGCGCCCCAGCCCCTCTAGCGCGCACGTACAATATAGACCCCCTGAGGCACGCCTCATGATCGTTTTTTGGGCGTTTCGCCTTGAGGCCCACGCCTCAACCGTTTTTAAAACCATGTCAATCACACTTCACACAAATACCTATTTTCACATTACAACTTCAAACAAAAACCATAACAAAACCTAAGTTCATGTTCATCCAAAAACAGCCAAAAAAGTTAAAACCCTAGTATGCAACTACTTTCTCCATAGATCAAAGAAACCTAGCACGAATTTCAGTACAAAACACAAGATCACAATCTCTGATTAACAATTTCAACGCAAATCACAATCTCCATCATATATCCAAATATCCAATCTATGATTCTGCTTAGGTAACACTAAACCCTAAAAGTCAACACTAAAAGTCAACATACAAGTTATTGAAGCTAATGCTAACTTTCCAGAGTCTGTAACAACACATCTATGCTCAAACTTCACAACTTTCACCACCTCTTCAATCAGCAAGCACACAAATACCTATTCCACATTACAATTTCAAATAAAAACCCTAACACAGCCTAACTTCATCCAAAAAAAGCCGTAAAAGTGTAAAAACCCTAGCACACAACTACTTCTCTCCACAGATCAAACAAAAAATTTCAGTAACAAACACGAGATCACAACCTCCGAATCAGAATTTCAACGCAAATCACAACAAAAACAGTATCACTAGCAACCACTTCACTACCGTAACACGATCAAAAATCAAAATCAAAGCAACAGAAACAAAATTAACAGCAAAAGAAGTGAAAGTATAGAATCAAAGTGATGATGAACATTTATAGGGTTATACACGTGAATTGATATGCAATGCATGTGAAAATCGAAGTGAAATTGCGAAATTTGATGTGTGATTGATGAAGACGAACATACATTCGGGTTTTTTGGAGATTTTTTTGGATTTTAGGGCTCCGTTGGTGACCTGATTCATGTCTGCGTTTGTAATTTGGGGAAGAATTGGTTGCAAAAGTGAGTAACTTAAAGGGAAAGGAAGTGTGGGGGGGGGGGGGGGGGGAAGAGTTACAAGATTGTGACACGTGTCATGGGTTTGTATTTGTTTGTATAGTGTGTTGTTGTGACTTAAATTCTCTGCGATGTGTCAAGTCAAATAACTAAGTATAATATTCTAGAAAAATCCAAGGTGTTATAGTTTTTTAGTGTTACTTGTTATTTTAAACACTTTTTTTAACGGTTAATTTCTTTAATCCCTTGTCGTTTGTGGGACTTGAACCCAAGACCTTTCCCTTTGCCTTTATCAATGGATCACCACCCCATTGGCATGTTTTTTTAGGTTATTATTGGTTTGATTCGTTATGATATTGGTACTGTTATATCGAGTATTAATCGTTTTCGCGATCTGTAAGAATCATTTACACCCACCATAAATCAATATAGCACCTGGTAGTAGCGAAGCTTGAGATTTCCAGTCGGAGGTCGAAAACGTATATACCCAAAAATTTCTGTCAAACCGTGGGGTCGAAAATGCATATGCCAAAAAATTTCTATACGAAAACTACATATTTTCCACTACTGAGCGAAAAGATTTTGTTAATCTATATAAGAGTAAACGGTTTAGTGTACTTGATTTTTTTATACCTATGTTTAGTTTAACATGTGTTCAGCCTAAAACTGACTCGTTATCATTTAGAGTTAAACCTAAATCGTTAAGAGTAAATGATTTTGTGTACCTGTTGATTCATGGTATGTATAGTTCAAAGCTTGTTTGGCTAAATTTGTTTTGCAGATTCACTGTGAAGCCGACTTAAAATTGTTTAGGCTAAACTCGCAAATTGTGTTTAGATTCATGTAAGAATGTCATACTCTACGTGGTAGTACTCTTATGTGCTCACCCTCATGGTAAGGTAGTCGATAGGATTTTTTTTTGTAATTTTCTCCTTTTGTGTTTTCCATTTTTTACTTTATTATTGTTTTCATTTTTTCTTTTTTCCCTTTTTGTGTTATATTTTTTTAAGGATCCTAACCTATGCCATCATGGCGATTCCAACCAAAAAAACATCGGTATCAGTACTATCAGAATCGTTACATGAATTGACGTAAAACACGTGATGACATCTTATTGGGCTTATGACGACTTTGACCATTGCGTCGTCTATATCGAGTGTTGTTCATAATGAAAAGAATCAACATCATCCAAATTCCAGCCATTAGTGTTACTTTTACCTTCGTGTGTATACGTTTTCATTTAAAATTGTTAAAAATCGGCAGGCCCGCCACAAAGCGCGGATGTAACCCGCCAGTTGTATGTTAAAGACATGTAAATAGGGCTCAAAGTTTAACAATGTAATAATATGCTAGCAAAAGACAGATGAATAGCAAAACACATAAAAGAGTTCAAACATCATAAGCAAAATTAGCATACCAGAAGAGTTTGAGCTATCATTGATCTAATAATCATCACCAGTTAACCATCTACACTAGACACCATGGTTAATCAGATCACTCTAGCTTGCTGTAATACTTATTGGCTTAGAGGGCTCAGGAGCCACTTCTTCACTCGCAGCGTAGCCACTGGTCTTTTGGTCAAAACCCCAGAATTTAGCAGCTTTCACATCATCCTGAGCCATTAATCTCGAGAAATCTTCATGGTCATACTTCATGGTCGCTTTTCCACCAAACTCCGTCGGGAGGTTATCCATGTCGAAATACGACCTCATCAGCTCTACGCTATCTTTGTTCTTCGGGTACACAAATTTCACCTTCTGGACCGTCTTTGGATCCATGAAAATCTTTACAATCTGCAATCATGAAGTATGGATATTTAGATCATATAAAAAGTTAAAAACTAGCATGAAAAAGGTGAAATTGTCAAATTACTATATTGACCTTCCAAAATGCTTGGAAAATTCTTGGTGGAGCGTACAAAAATGCCACTGCTAGTCTCTGAGGATAATGGTCTTGCAGTATATTGATGGTGTCTTTGGCGGTTCTAACGGGTACGTTAGTGGTAAACGACCACCCGGTAAAGTGGATCAACCATGCCATTTCTTCCTGACCTTCTGGAAGATTAAGCATCGCGTTTTCCATAAGGTACACGAGGTGTTTGATCTGGTTGTCCATTGATGTAGTATTCTGCACAAAGTGTATAACCGACATAAGTTATGCAAGAAACCTTATAAATTGTTTCTTCTTTTATTTATGAGTAAAATGCCATTTTCGTCCCCTGAAGTTTGGCCAGTTTTTCGACTTTCGTCCAAAGGTTTGTTTTTCCGCAACTGAATCTAAAAGGTTTAGAATCTTGCCATTTTCATCCGGCTCGTTAACTCCATCCATTTACTCGGTTAAGTCAGGGGTATTTTCGTCTTTTTTGTTAACTTAAAGGGCACTTCGGTCTTTTTTGACTTTATGTACAAGCATTTAAAATACTCCTGACCGAATTGCTCTTTAAGTTAACAAAAAAGACGGAAATACCCCTGACTTAACGGAGAAAAATGGATGGAGTTAACGAGCTGGATGAAAATGGCAAGATTTCAAACCTTTTGGATCCAGATGCGGAAAAACAAACCTTTGGACGAAAATCGCAAAACTGGCCAAACCTCAGGAATGAAAATGGCATTTTACTATTTTATTATTAATGTTGAAATAGTATAATTTTGTAATCATATCCGAACTACTTTCATTTTTATATAAAATACTTCAAATCTATGGAGAAAAAGCCTTTTGGATCAACAGGACCCGACCCATATAAAAAATACCCGTTTTTTTAACGTGACTTAAAAAGCGCAACGTGTCCAGTTTATACGGAAATGGAGACTGGTAAATCACCTGCAACCCTGGCTTCAGTATCAGAACAGTTCTTCCAGCTCGGTCATGAAAGTTTGCTCTGAATAGTTTCCCTGTTTCGCCTTCAACTGCAACTTCATGCTAAAAAGTGAAACTAGAATGATTAGAGAAAATATAATATTTTTTCGAAAAAATGACTGCGGGTCAACTTCATGTATTAAAATGATTAGAAAAACTAGAAGACGATAGTATTTTTTTTTCAAATAAAGAGGTTGTAAACATTTATATATAGTTTGTGTCACTTTCAATCCAATCGACCCAGTTGACCCGTTCCATTTTCACCAAGTTTTGAGTTTACCAGTTTGACCCATTAGAGGTTAAATACACCCCGAATCACTCCATTTTCGGTAAATTAGATGAGATTGCCACCTCAGATTTCTAATCACTAACATGAATAAAATCAATAACTAACCCAACGGATTTCTTCAGGCTTATAGGTTGATCTCCAAGCAAGTGTTTCTTCCAACATCTTTTTTGCTTTCTCTGCGTTCCAATTTCGGGCTTCCAAATATCTTCTCAAACATGCATCAGTGCAGTATAGTAACCTACGTCCAGAAAGTGGTCCGAGAGTCCCTTTGAGCTCGTTGACCTGCATTGACCACAAACCACGGCAGCCCTCATAGACAGTACAATCACTCACACAAAAAAAAAAACAATTAAAAAAAATAGATCCCAAATCTTTTAACGTAATTAACAACAAATTGTTGCACCTTGGATTCTGACTGCAACTCAGGTTGCTCCTTCTCTTGCTGTTGCAGAGAAGACGCGCGACGCCAAAAGATGGACATGCTGACAACCAGTGCAACTACAGATAAACAACTGAATTATCTATAATGAACATGACACATAACAAGTAAGAACGTTATATCAATGTCCATTTCAGATGAATTAGTGCTAAAAAGCTTGTTCATAAGAACAAGATAGATAGAGGATCTCGCCTGCAAAAAAAAGCTAGTTTGATGAAATGAAAGTTCACCTCACAGTATGCAAATTTGGACATGATCTTTGGTAAATATAACCAAAACTAGCAACGCATAAATTGGTAAGCAGATAAAGCTACTTTATTGAACCAAACTTTTGTTTATTATCACATCCATGTATAGTCATATCGACACTAATGCGTAGAAGTATGCCGAATCAGTGATTCATGATGTCTGATTGTTAGGCTCCATAAGCTACTAATAACAAAAATATCGAACAACATGATATCCGACAATAGTAGGTATTATTACTGATTATCTAAATCAAAAGTTCGACACCAATATGAAGGAAGTCTTAACAGACTAAACCTTAAAGAGCCACCTGCCCTTGGTTTAAAAAAGTGCGAGCCACTTCAAGGCGTTTAGGTCCCAAAAGCCGAGTCGCATGCATCATGCCAAACATTGCTCTAGTTACAACCAGAAGTTGCGTCTCTCCCACTTGTTTACAAATCAACCTTTTATCAAGTAAACGTTTCACAATTTTTTCATCCCTCTGGTTGTTTTTACATATTAGCCTCCTACATACCCTATTTTTGTTCACTCTTGACCAAAAAGTACATGAAGTGCCACCGCAAGACCAAGGCGGTTTCCGGCTCGCCTCGCGCCTCTTAAAACCAAGCACCTGCCAGTGCAAGCTCAGTGTATTGGTGGAGCCAATGAGTTTTCAAGAGACGGATTCTCACGGTTGTAAAAAAAAATGTTAACAGACTAGAAAACCTTCACAAATAAGGAGTTCAATCATTTAAGAAAATGTATCCAAGCACACACGACCAGCAAAAAACTTTCCAGCCTCATATTTCGGTAGTTTTCGATTTTTCGTGTTAGAACATGAATTCATCCCTATGGATAACTTCTATCGTTACATAACAATTTCAACAAATGAGTAAAAAACTAATAATTAATCCTTACAAATAACAGAATCCTTGAGTTCTTTACAACAATTCACTATTCAGTGAGTAGTCACCTGTTTAACTTAACTCGATTTCAACAACATGCATTACTAAAACTAACACCTACAAATCAAATCAAATCAATCCAAATGATCTGAACAACAAATTTCATAACAAACCGAAAATGAAAGCAACAACAACCACATGAATCTCCTTCCTGCATAACTCTAGACTCTCGTGTAACAAACACTAATCAAGCACATGTAAAGGTACACATCAGCCTACCAAACCCTAGATTCAACAATCAATCACACACAGCAGCAAAATCCGTACGAAAGCATTTCTAGAAACTTCTATAAAACAACAAAATCGACAGATCTTCAAGCATCATACATAACTACTACAAAATAACATATCAATATTCATACATATTCGTCCAATCACAAAATAATTACAGAAATATCAATACAAAAACCAAAATGTATGAAAACGTATCAATATCCACAATAAAATACATCGCAAGAGTTTGAATTCTTGTGTGTAGGCACATAGAAATAAAATTCGTACGAAAACATTTCTAGAAACGTCTATAAAACAACAAATCGACAGATCGTCAAGCACGTACATATCTACTACAAAATAGTTAAATAACATCTCGATCTTCAAAATTATTCATACAAATACAAAGTAATTACAGACATATTGATACAAAAAATCAAAATGTGCGAACGATGCATCGATATTCACAATAAAATTAATCGCGAGAGGTTGAATTCTTGTGTGTACGCACAGAGAAGCAAAATTCGGACGAAATTATTTCAAGAAACTTCTATAAAACAACAAAATCAACAGATCTTAAGCATCGTACATAATAAACACAGATTAACATCTCGAATTTCATACAAGTACGAAGTGATTACAGACGTACTGATACAAAAATCAAAATGCACGAACGATGCATCGATATTTACAACAAAATTACATCGCGAGAGATTAATTCCTGTGTGTACACACACAGAAGCAAAATCCGAACGAAAACGTTTCTAGAAACTTCTATAAAACAACAAAATCGGTAGATCTTAAGCACCGTACATAATAAACACAGATTAACATCTCAAAATTCATACAAATACGAAGTAATTACAAACGTATCGATACACTGAAATATCAAAATGCACGAAAGATGCATCGATATTTACAGCAAAATTACATCGCGAGACTGTGTGTACGCACACAGAAGCAAAATCCGAACAAAAACGTTTCTAGAAACTTGTATATAACAACAAAATCGGCAGATCTTAAGCATCGTACACAATAAACACAGATTAACATCTCGAAATTCATACAAAAAAGAAGTAATTACAGACGAATTGATACAGAAAATGAAAATGTAGGAAGGATGCATCGATATATACAGCAAAATTTACGTAGCGAGAGGTTGAATTACGCACCTTCGATCGAACAGTAATCTGCAGAGAGTGCAAGAAAAGTGTTGGTGAGATGAATTGAGCTCACAAGATGTGAGCGAATTGCGTGGGAGAAGAGAGACGAGAGTGTCAATTTGCAAAAAGTTGACGCGTGGGGATTTCTTTTATTTTAATTTTGAATTGAATGTGTAACAGGTAGCGCTCCAAACGAACCAAACGTTCGGCGAACAGTTCGTGAACTGTCGGCGGGAAGTTCGTGAAAACGAAACAGAAATTTCGTTCGTTTAGTTAAATGAACAAACATGAACAGAGTCGTGTTCGTTCGTTTTTTAGTGTTCGATAGTTCATCAGTGTTTTTAGTTTTTATATTTATTTAAATACTTCAAAATTCCGATAAATTAAATATCTAATAAGTGTCAGTGTGTTATGTATTCTGCTTATGAACGATTGTTTGTGTTTGTTTGTTTCCATTTGTGTTCATGAACATTAGTTCGTGCTCATTTGTGTTCGTCAACGTTCGTTGCCTAAAATTAACAAACAAACAAAAACGAACATGAACAAGTTCATTTCCTTAACAAACGAACACGAACATAAATCCCGTTCGATAAGTGTTCGTGAACGGTTCGCGAACTCATATATTTCTTAACAAACGAACACGAACAAGGTCTTGTTCGTGTTCGTTCGGTTCGTTTGCAGCCCTAGTAACAGGCTGACCGGCGTTCAATACAATTAATTATTGGAATATGTACTAGTTTCCTCCTAAAGATACTAGAAACGTCCAACTTTAGTCCAAAAGTTAAAACACAAATAAATTAGAGAGGTTAAATGAAGGGTATTATTTAACCCAGTTAAATAAGGTGAAGATAAAAAGAAATATGAAATGACAATAACAACCTTCATTTAACATGTCTGACTTAACTGGGTTTTATTTTTGAACTAAAGTGGCACGTTTTCAGTATGTCAGGTGGCCTGAAATGGCAAAAATGAATCAACCACATGAACAAAAATGACAATTAACTCATAATTTTAACTATTAGTTGTTAGCCGACAACAGTTTCAAGTTAAAAAATAATCAGTGGTGGTCTAACATTTTCAGATATTATAAATCACTGGACCTTTACTAACATATCCTTAATTTCTTTTTGTCATCTTTTCCTTTTATGTTAGTAAAGGTCCATTGGTTTACAATATGTGAAAATGTAGGATCACCACTGGTTATTTTTAAAGTTTGGACGGTTTCCGGCCAACGGCTAATAGTTGCGATTATTAAAATTCATTATTCCTTAATTATTAAACACTAGCAAAATAGATATTTTGATTTGAACAGTAATCACTACATTTTCTCTCTTTTTTTCAATTAAATAATATCTTTTTACACATTTATTGTTATTTTTTCTTTCTTCTCCACTTATAACCGTTTCCAAAAAATATTAAAAAAATTAATGTGGATGAATAGAGTTCCCAAATATACAGATGAACAGTAATTTCTCCACTCACAACCACTTTTTATAATGTACATAACTCACTCACATAAAAATACTGAATGCGGTGTGAATGCTCTTATTCGGTATAAATGGCTTATGTTTGGTTTTCGGTTTAATTGGTTTGAAACTAGGTGTTTATCACTTCTCATTTGGGCTGATTTTTGTAATCATAGTCGGTTAGTCGAATGTTGAATGGTAAAATCTTGTCTTATACTTGTCAAGTAACTAATTCATATATATGTATTAATTCTTAACATCTTGATGAATAGTACATTTTTTTGTCTTTTGTGATTTTTTTTACTTTAGGGTTTTTTTGATTTATTTTTGTTTTACAAATTTGATTTTTATTTTTATAATTTTGCCATACAAAGTTAAAGAAGTTTAGTTTTTATTAATTTTTGTTGTACGTTTTTTTCAGGATTTGGTTGTCGTTAGGTTGCTATTTACCACAATGTTTGGTAGTTTTTATGTCACGTATGTTACTTGGTGTTAAAAATTCGTGCTTTTGTATTATATTATTTCCCCGTCTCTTATCGTAATTCAGTTGTTACTTAGCACGGTTTATGCCCCAATCCGACAACGCTGGTAACACAGTTTTACGCCTCCCGCCCCGCAACGCGGAGGGCTTAAGACTAGTTACTTTTTATTTGTTAGGTTTGTAGGTTTCTCGCAGATATCAAAAATCATACTTATGAACTCATATTGACAAAATAACTAGATGAGATTCTCATTACAGGAAATTCGATCACAAACTTAACATAAAATGACTTGAAATATCGATGATTCAAATACAATTAATTTCAACCTTTGACTTTAGGATGTTATATGTAATACTTTTTAGGGAATAATATAAAAGTATATTTGGCTTCGAAACATGTGAGCAAGTCAAGTATCATGCAATCGGACCGGTAACACCTTATATTATGAAGACTTTATAGTTGCTATTATGCTTGAATATTTTGAGTTTTGATTTTCCTATTTAATTTCAAGTTTTCTGATACCTAGGACTCTATGGTGTGTCTTATAAAGTGTATTTTATGAAGTGAATTTCGCAATCAGTTATTTGAAAATTTTGTTTGCTTAGATAAAATAATTGCTAACTAGGTTAATTTACCGCGCGTTGCGGCGGTAGATTACCACGAGCATTGGATTGGTATCGGTTCGATTTACTACAGTACCGGAACGATTGCACTCGCTATAGAAATAAACACGTGTTTATATCGATGTTGTCGTCGAACGGTATCGATTGGTTTAGTATCGAAATTCTCGCAGTCAAGTTGTATAAATGAAAAATTATTGAAACCAGAAACCATCAAAATAAATACCGGTACCGATTTTGTTTGATACGATACGTGTCAGCTTATCAAAAGTAAAAACAACAAAAATAATACCCATACAGACTTGTATATATGAAAAATAAATACTTTAAAATAATAAATTACCATTCATCGTTGGTTTCAGTTCGGGTGGTATCATAGTGGCATGGTGTTCACTTTTAATGATACTTATATCGCAATATTGTAAAGAAAACATCGATACGGATTTAAAAAAATTGAAAAAAAATTAACAGACACATCTTATTAGAGTACGATGCGTGTCAACTTATCAAAAGTATAAACAATAAAATTAAATACCTCTACAGAGTTGTATAAATGAAAAATAGATACTTTAAAATAATAAATTACCATTCATCATCGTTTTTAGTTCAGTTGATGTCACAGTGGCATTATGTTCATTTTCAGTAATACTTATATCGCAATGTTGAAAAGAAAACATTATGTGGATTTAAATGTTTTGAAAAATTAACAAACACATGTTATTAGATAAAACAAAATAAATTGGATAATGATTATATATTTTTAAGAAAATACATCAATGTTGAATATAGAATTAAAAAGTAAACGAAACATTAAAATATTAGAAGTGAGATCACTCTTCATGATCAATTTGAATTCATATATATAATAACTAGATATGTGTGATAATAGCAATACTGATACCTTTACCGATGTTCGATCATAATCAATTCAATTTGTTAAGGTACCAATACGGTACCAAAAAACACTCTAAGTTGAATGCAACTTCGTTATGACCAAATGTTATACCCGAATATTAACAAACAAAAGAACCGTTTATAACAGAATTAAACTTATGAGTTTTTTTTATTGCATTAATGATACAATACACGCTTTAAGGACTTCTCACGAATCATTGTTGATCCTTTAATCAACAATTGAGATAATATAATAAAAGTAATCAAATCTAAAAAGACAAACCACAGCAATAAAACAATATTGTTCATGAGCAGTTTCTTTTAATATTGGAGCGTTTCGGGTTGAGAAACTTCGACTATTCCAAAGTGAATTGTAAGTCCATTCGAATTAGGGGCATGCCTTGGCCTAATAGGTAAAATACTCTCGTCGACAGGCGATTAACGGTATTTACCCTTCCAGTTAATATATGTCCCTAATTTGATCGAAATTACGAAACTTTGGCGAGATTGAAAATCGAAGAATGGAACCAGTCATCAAGGTGTGGATATCAATCCTAGCTTGACAATTTCGTCCCCAAAACGTGGTTTATTGAGAGAAACAAGATAAAATCTCGAGTCATCAATAAGGATCCACTAGATTATGAATTGGAAATTCCCATCAAGATATGGACATCAATCCTAACTTGATGGTGAAATTCGAGCAAAAGTATCATGTAAGATGGATTGAAATTCGTCACCAACCGCGGGAATCAGCCTGTTTTAATGAGTCCTTTCGATTGTGGAACAAGAGTATTCTCAAGAGTGTGTATTGTGTTTTTTGTCTTAGGAAAGACATATTGTAAGTATTAAGACAAAAGAAGAGGTAGAAACAAAGTAGGAAGAATTAATCATTTTAGCAAGAATAAAAAATGGTCAAAGTTTGGTACTTAAACTATAGACTAGGTCGAACATGGCAATTCTACCTAATTCCCTATAGTTATGGCTCTGATACCAATCTGTCACACCCCAAACAATGGCGGAAACATCGGAGTGAGATGAAAACGAGATTGCAAGAGACTTTATAACACTAATTGTGACAAGTATTTAATAATTACTTTTTACGTTGCTTGAACTAGGAACACCACAAGTTTAAAATGAATAATGTACCACAAGTATTCAAATAAATAAATTTCATTTCGTTACAATGATTTTTGTACACGTATTGGAATCGAGATACAACATAATTGAAAATAAATTACAATTAAAATTTAAATGTGTTTCTAGGAAATCCTACTAGATTCAACTGTCACAATCCTGCAACATGTAATAAAAGCATGAATCAATACAAAGCACTGGCGAGCATACAAGTTTTAATATGAGTATATGTATAAAAGTTTGGCTCAAATCCACATGGCATTTTATATTTAAGTTTAAACGAACATACATAAATAACTTACGCATAGCAAATAGTGTATAATTAAAATCTTCAACTAGCATTCATAACAACCTAAGCATAAATGAGAATACAAGTTGAATCTAACAAGCATAAACTACCTAAGCATAACAACGAACGTGTTCGATGGCTTGAGTATTTAATTATAATAGATTGCGTAAAGTGGATTTTGTATACATGTTGCACCCAAAAATGCGTTAAATCGTAAAAAGGGTCGAGTATGCTCACAGTTTTGCAAAGTTTCATTTGGTGATTCCGTGAAGAGTTGGAGGATGGAGCTTCAAAGCTTCCTTTAAAACACTTAGTGTTTTCTTTTAGAACTCTTAGAGTTCTCTTCCTTGCTTGGAAGATTTGAGAGAAGTAGAGAGGTTGAGAGAAAATGGTTGGAACACTAAGTGTCCTTCTAGAATTCTTAGAATTCTTGATTTAGAGAGATTGAGAGATTAGAGAGATGGAGAGAAGAATGGTGTGTAGAAAATGGTAGAAGGAGGTTGGTATTTATAGGTAGAGAAGGTGAAAAATGGTGAAATATGATTGGTTAAATAAGGTGGAAGAGGATTGAAAAGATGCTTGGTGGAGAAAGGAGGTGGAAAAAGGTGAAATATGATTGGTTAAAGAAGGTGGAAGATGATTGATGAGGTGGAAAGATGATTGATATATTTTTTGAGTATATTTATGTAATTGAGTATATAAAAAGTATAAAAGTATAATTCAAGTATTGAGGATGTGCGTATAAGTATTTACACGTATAATTGTGTCGGTTTGCATATAAATACGTATTAAATGATCGGTTGTGTGAATAAAAAAATATGTATAAAATATGAATTTTATTATGATTAACGCCTCGAAAATGTAAGATTGAAATTAAAATACGAATGTAAGGTTTCTAAAATTAGAATACGAATACGAACATTTTTAAAATAGAAATACAAAAAAGCGAGGCGTTACAAGGATGATACTGATACTCGATATAACAATCAGGAGAATATACCCACGTGTTTTGTGTCAAATGCAAACCATAAAAACGAATACTTATACTGATGTTCTACAATCGATAGTAAAAAATGAGAAAGTAAATTCGTGAAAAGACGAAACCACTACAAGAAAAAAAAGGTCACTGTTCATTTAGTTAATATAGTACAATATAGCGTTATGTTTATAATAAACACATGCGGTCATACCTCTTCAATTATTAATTTATAAAATTCTTAACATTATGATTATTTTATTAATTTGGTAACTTTGTGTTTTTTTCTTGTATGATATCATTAATTAATATCAAATAATATTTATAATGATATACTTTTATCTCATCTCATGTATTATATAATAACATAAAAAAGAAAAAATATAATATATGAATTATATAAATAAAATACTATTCAAATATTACTGTTCATGGGGAGTTTGAAATAATATGTATAATAGCAATGTATGTGTGTGAAGAGTAGAGATGAGCAAATCAGACCCGGTATCGGTTCGGAATCGGTACCAGTACCGAATTTACCGAACCGGGTACTTTTTCGGTACCGACTTTTGACATTGTCGGTACCGGTTTGGTACCGGTAATTACCGGATTTTACCCTCAAATACCAGTAATATTCGACAGATGTATGCCATATTGCGCCAAGACCTCACCAAGGAATTTCGACATCGGTAACCGAAGGTTACCTTCCTTAAAATAGGCAGCATACAAAGTCATGTAACCAGGAGGGGCGTCTAGGGCGGTACAACCAGCAGTCGGAAACTGAACCCCCCAATCAGAATGAAACTTCAGATCTTGAATAATATTGTGGAGTTCTTCTTCCTTCCAGTTGACCGGGAGGATTTCTAGGCCTAGATTGCTCTTTTCTTTGTACCCACCTGCTTAGAAGAAGTAGACATTGTGAAATCGCCGAGTAACCTAAGAGAAAAGGAGAAGAAATCTGGTGGAAAGATGGAGAGAAAGAGGGAAGATTTTCGGAGAAGTGGGAAAAGATGTTAAGGGTCGCCAGATATATATACCCATCGCATTTAATGCGATGGGGCAAGAAGGCAGAAAGAGGCCCAATAAGGTGGAGCCACGTCAGGAGAGAGAAAACGCAAGCCGCCCATGTGGGGCGCGTGGCCGTCACGCGCCTGACAAAAAGCGAAAAAGGTGCATCTGACACCTGCAAAAGCAACTGTTCACCTACTCCGACAAGACAGCTATCAGACAGGCGTCAATCAAGTCAAACGTCTTTTCTCACCAAACACAAGTACCTTCTCTAAGAAGAAATCTCCATGCGCCATGCGCTGTTTTGGTTCAATTTTGTACGCCATCTCCCATGCGCCATGCGCCGTTTTGGCATAATTTCGGACGCCACCTCTCATGCGCCATGCGCCGTTTTGGCTCACTTACGCACGCCATCTCCCATGTGCCATGCGCCGTTTTGGCTCAATTTTGTACGCCATATTCATGCACCACGCGGCGTATTAGCTAAGAACGGCATCAAAAACAAGTAAATAAACCAAAATAGCGACAACACTCACATTTTTATGAGTCCAGAATCTCTCCGGGATGATAAACTTGTAACATTTGTCAAAAACGGGTTTCCAAACCCGCTCCGTTTTGTAATCGAATATCAAGTTATAAATGTCCGTTGCGTATTTATGCCTATTTTGATTTTTAATGTTACCTAATTAATAAACAAACTAATCTATAAAAGTTATAATTGATAAAAAGTAAAAATAAAACAATTAAAAATAAAATGAGGCTGCCGGGACTCGAACCCGGGTCAGCCGGAAGAGATCTCAACGACTTAACACACACACGCATAACCACTCCGCCACTTGTTGTTTTCTGTTAACTCTAGGAGACAAATGAGCTTTATAGTCAATCATAGATCAACCGGTTGCGCCAACTGAAAACCGTAATCGGCTATTCAACCGTCCAAAATGTTTGATTAAACGCGAATTCTGGTTTATAACCGATGCACCGACGATTCTAATCAATTCAGACATTGAATTAACTTAAATTCTTATGATGATTAGTTTTATAACCGAAGATATTCAATACCTGAATTACTTCAATCAAAGACCTCTTTCGCGACTCAGAAACACTCTACAAACCCGCCATTTCACTTTCGTCATACACTCAGTTCATCAAAAACGTTTATTTTACTCGCCGGAAAAATTATGCAGTTCGCCGGAAAACCGTATTCTTCATCAAAACGGTAAGTCTTTCAATACCGTCGTGGTTTAACAATTGTTAAGCTATTTCTAACTCAAACCTTCCAATTGGAACCAAATTCAGACGCTGTTATCGGATAATTCCAGTCGCCGGAAAACTTCTGGAAATCTTTACTTTCATCTGTGAAACGGTAAGGACATTCAAACACTCTGTAAACGTTTGTTTAGCACTTCAATTCCACGATTAGCTAATCAAAACGAATAATTTGCTTGCTCAGTTGAAGTTTATAAAAAACAGAGCCGACGCCCTACCGGACTTCTGAGTTGAATTATTCCTCCGGTATGTTTGTTTCCAACACAGTCTTTGTCATTTCATCTCAGTCTTATGAATGTGTTAATCGTTTTAAAACAAGAAAACAGAGGGGTAATCGGCTGTCTGTAAAAACTAACGGAGAAGATGAACTGTGCAAACATTATAAGAATAATTAAGATTGGTATTTTAAACAGGTTAGACACACAGTCCAGCGGTGGACTGTGTGCAAATAATACGCACACGCCGCGAGTTCGATCCCTGATACACGCACCCACTCAGTTATAAAGATGTTTTATTTTTCTAACTGAACCGGTTAATTTACGTTAGTTGTTAAGTATAATAAAAATGTGTATATTAACCAAGTTAGACACACAGTCCAGCGGTGGACTATGTGTAATGTTAAAGCACAGGTCCCGGGTTCGAGACCTGTTGGTGACACCGGTTCGAAGATTTAAAATGTTTTTGAAAACAAAAGAATTTTGAATAAACTAAATTAGTATGTAAGTATAATTAAAAACAGAATTATTTCAGGTTAGACACGTAGCTCAGTTGGTAGAGCTGCGTGCACGCGTACGGGAGGTCTCGGGTTCGAGCCTTACCCAGCGCATGTATTTACACAATAAACCGGTCAAACAGTCAACAAGTCAAACGGTCAACGGTCAGCGAAAAAGTCAACACATTTTTATATTTTTATTTATTTAATTTAATTTAAAAATCAATTTAAAATACTTAAAAATAATGTTTTTAAAGATAGGAAATAGCCTAAAACTCACAAAAATATATCTAAAAAGCCTATTAAAATTAATAATAAAATCCACTCATTTACCATATTTTCCGTTATTATTTAGGTTAGTAATTCTCGTTGTTCAACTCTTCCAACTCGTGCGCATCTCACCATCTCCAATCAAACGCACCCAATGTGAGTGAATCTTTACAAATTCCCCGTTTTAATCACGTTTTGGGGTGTATCATGTGTCTTGCTACTTATTATACTTAAATCATTGTGCATACATCATATCATGAACAAATGTGTATTCAGTTTGATTCAATTGTTTGTGTGGTTATTGTTAGATTTAATTCATTATTTTCAGTACATGCAATTTCATAGGCCGCCGCTCCCCATTATGAGCGTTGAGCATGTTCCCCATTACATTATGAGCGTGAACCTGGCGTGCCAACATACGATCGGCTCCGTTTGATTGAGCCTTGATAGCACAGACATTTTTCATTTTCAGTACATGTAATACGATCGGCTCCGTTTGATTGAGCCTTGATCGCACAGTTTCATTCATGTTATCTATTTATGCAAGTTGTTATGTTATGGTATGCTGTTGGTATGTTATTGTATGTTATAGTTTGTGGTTAACATTGTTACTGATTGATTATTTTCATTTGCTCATTTATGATTATGCACAATTTTTCCTTGATAAAATAACAAGAAAATCAATTATAAATGTTTATCTAACAAGGTTCACTCGCCAACTTATGTTGACCCTAAAACCCCCATTTTTACACATGATACAGGTGAACCAGCTGCAGCCAGAAACACATAGGATTGGTCTAGAAGAATAATATGGTTTAGAGATTGGAATTGTTTTGTTTGGTTATTTTCTTTGTATTGTATGGACATGTTTGGATTATTGGGAATGTAATTTTGACTTTAATAAATATGAAACATATTAGTAAATATCATGAGCTTTGGTGATAACCCAATTATGCCCCGACTCTTATTTCGCTGCGGGTCGGGGTGTGACAGATTGGTATCAGAGCCATGACTATAGGGATATAGGATGGGTTATTAGACCCTTAGAGCCTATACTATAGTTGTTTAGAAATTTTTAAGATTTTTGTGTGTTACATGCCAAATTTCATGCTGCTTATATGTTTTATGTTAAATGTTACATTCAATGTTATGCAAGCATGTTCAGAAGTATATATTATCATATAATGCCTATCATGAATCATATTCTCATAACATATCATATCCATGAAAGCACACACCACATCATTTTCATGATTGCTTTTACAACGATTTTTGTATTTTCAAATCTCATCAAAGTGAGTTCTCATGACGGGCATGTAGTAACTGGAAGGGTACCAGTACCGGTAGTCGGAACGTCCTGTCTAGGCTGGCATTCGTATAAATCCAAAATAAAGGACCAGTTTGCCTACCTGGGGACTAACGATGAGAGTACGAAGTACCTATTAGGCCAAAGCATGCTATACCAAACGTTGTGTGAGCTAATCCCACTTTGAGTTGTCATTGTGTCTACACCTGGACACATTCCGACCATACATCTCGTAAACATATTTTGTGGTTTGCATTCGGGTGATGCGAGTGTTAAATCGCCAATACTAATGTGAATTCTACCAAGCCAATAGCCATGGGGGCCCACATGACTATACAGGTGAAGGTATGGGGGACATTTGAGGCCCAACATGAGCAAACCCAAGACATCCTATGGATGTAGTTGCATTATTGATATTTATGTTATTTTCATTTTCTTAAAGACACATGACACCTAAAAAGACTCCATAAACTCACAATCTTCTTATGTATGTTCTTGTAGATGTCGGCTAGACAACAACGAGGGGGTAAAAGATCAGGAAGGTCTCACGAACGCTTGGCCGCACAAATCGCGAAACAAATGGCCACGGTGCTTCCTGACATTGTGGTTCAAGTACAACAAGCCCTCGCTACAAATCCTACTAACCCTCCCCAGCAAGATGACCAGAACGTCGGCAACCCTCCTACCAGCAAGTGCTCATACAAACATTTTAAGTCTTGCGATCCTCCTAAATTTGAAGGGACCGAAGGTGTCACTGCTCTCCTCCACTGGTTTGAGGAGATGGAAAACACTTTCCTCAACTGCGATTGTCCTGAGGATCGCAAGGTTCGATACACCACCGGAAGACTATTTGGGGTAGCTCTTACCTGGTGGAATACTGAAAAAGGGAAGAGGGGAATTGATGACGCAATGGCCTTAACATGGGAGGAGTTAAGGGAAATCATGACTAGGCGTTTCTGTCCTATGAGTGAGATTAAAAAGTTGGAGGACGAATTTCATTCTTTGAAGCAGAAGGAGGGAGATCATGCTCCCTACAACAAGAGGTTCTTAGAGTTGAACCAAATGGTTCCTAACTTGTTCACCCCAACTTATCGTTTAATCGAGCATTATATTCGAGGACTTCCCTCGAAAATTCAAGATTCAGATCTCAGCACTTCACCAGCAACACTTGAAGCTGCTATGGAACTAGCCACTGAACTGACCGAGAATCGAATTCGCAACGGTAAGTTAAAAGAAGAGAAAAAGAAAGCCCCTGTTGAAGGACAAACTTCAAACCATTCCATCTCCTCCTCTAAGTTTGCTAACAAGAGGAAGCGCAACACCAGAAACTTCGCGGTCACTCAAACCAATTTCCCTATTCCTGCTGCACCCATTACCCAAGTCGCCCCTTCACCTGCACCATACAAAAGACCATACTCTGGCCCGTTACCAAAATGCAACCGTTGTCAATACCACCATTCTCCTGTTCAAACCTGCCGCATGCCTCAGCGAACGAACCGCCACCAGCCTTCAACCCAAACCCACCAACAAATAATGGGTCAAGCCCAACAACCCCTACTATTACCACCTACCCAACATTTAGCCCAAACATATTACCAACCCAACTATCCTATGGTACAACCTATGCGGGCTTGCTACAATTGTGGAGACCCAAGCCATTTTAGAAATACTTGTCCAAGGTTGGTGAACATTATTCATGCTCAGGCCCAAGCCAATCCGGTTAATCAAGCGAACCAAGCTCCTCCACCTGCAAGAGGAAGAGCTTTCAACATTAACGCTAATCAGGCTAGAGCTGACGGCAATGTGGTTAACGGTACATTCCTTATTAATGGTCGATATGCATCCATGTTGTTTGATACTGGCGCGGATAAAAGTTTTGTGTCCTTAGAGTTTGAACCTATCTTAAACCAAAATCGTGATAAGCTCATGGAATCCATAACAGTAGAAGTTGCTGACGGGAAACCGGTCTCATTGAACTCTATTATACGTAATTGCACTCTTACTCTAAACGACCATAATTTTCTAGTTGACCTTATTCCTATGAAGTTGGGAAGTTTTGATATCATAATCGGTATGGACTGGCTTAGTCAACATCAGGCAGAAGTTGTATGTCGCGAAAAATTTATACGTATTCCTCTTTCAAACGGTCAGACTCTACGAATCTTTGGAGAAACCTCGTCGAAAGGGCTCAGCTTAATGTCTTGTCTTCAAGCTCAAAAATACCTTCACAAGAATTATGTCGCGTTTTTAGCTCATATCGTCAAAAAGGGAACCATGGAGAAGAAACTTGAAGACATTCCTGTAGTAAAAGATTTCCCGCAAGTTTTTCCTGACTACATTTCAGGACTTCCTCCAGTTAGAGAAGTCGAATTCCGTATTGATCTTATACCTGGTGCTACACCAGTTGCAAAGTCTCCTTATAGGTTAGCCCCCTCTGAAATGCAAGAGCTAGCCAGTCAATTGCAAGAGTTGACTGACATGGGATTCATACGTCCTAGCTCCTCGCCTTGGGGTGCACCTGTCCTTTTTGTAAAGAAGAAAGATGGATCGTTTCGCATGTGCATCGACTACAGAGAACTCAACAAGTTAACAATCAAGAATCGCTATCCATTACCTCGCATTGATGATCTTCTTGACCAACTTCAAGGTGCCAGCTGTTTTTCAAAAATCGACCTTCGATCTGGTTACCATCAACTTAGAGTGCATGAAGAAGACGTCCCAAAGACCGCTTTTCGAACTCGTTATGGTCATTATGAATTCATGGTCATGCCATTTGGTTTAACCAACGCTCCAGCTGTCTTCATGGATCTAATGAACAGAGTCTGCAAACCTTATCTCGATTGTTTTGTTATAGTCTTCATCGACGACATCTTCATTTATTCAAAGTCTAAGTCTGATCATGAGCGACATCTTCGACTCATCCTTACACTTCTAGAGAATGAAAAGCTTTATGCCAAATTCTCCAAATGCGAATTCTGATTAAAAGAGGTGCAATTCCTTGGACATGTAGTCAATGACAAGGGAATACATGTCGACCCCTCAAAGATCAAAGCGGTACAAGAATGGCAAGCGCCACGTACACCAACTGAAGTAAGATCTTTTCTTGGTTTGGCTGGTTATTATCGTCGTTTCATTTCAAACTTCTCACGAATTGCTGTACCACTCACGACTTTAACTCATAAGGGAAAACCTTTCATATGGTGACCCAAGCAAGAAGAAGCCTTTCAAACCCTTAAACAAAAACTCTGTGATGCACCAATCCTCACTCTTCCTGAAGGTTGTGATGACTTCGTGGTCTATTGCGACGCATCAGGGCAAGGATTAGGCTGTGTTCTAATGCAAAGAGGAAAGGTTATAGCTTATGCCTCGAGACAACTCAAGACTCACGAGAAGAACTACACCACCCATGACCTAGAACTTGGAGCCGTTGTGTTCGCTCTTAAGATATGGAGACATTATCTCTATGGTACTAAGTGTGAAATATACACTGACTGTAACATCCGTCAAAAACGGATTTACCAAACCCGCTCCGTTTATCAACCGAACAGTCAGTTAAAATTTTCGTTGCGAATTAAATGCCCAAAATAATTTTAAACGATACATAATCAATTATTATACGGGAATATATAATTAGTTTTTGAAAAACTGTTAAAAAACGCAAAATAAAAATACAATGTCTCTGCCGGGTTTCGAACCCGGGTCAGAGACCGGTCCGGAAACAGACTTAACACATAACACTTGAACCACTGCGCCACTTGTATTGTCTGTTAATTATAAAGATCATTTAATTCATAAAGTGACGTTACGAATTCAAAACCGGCGCCCAAAAGTTCAGTCGTCGGAATCCCGGTAATCTCGCGAGCTTTTAACAACATTTTCAGTTATAACGTAAACTATTATTAGGACATCGGTTATAACCGATGTTTGAGTCCGCGACACCTTCTATAACCGCCGGAGTTTTTATAACTTATGAATCCAGTCGGAAATCAGACCAAGTTCTTCGACGATTTGCCCTATAAAGTCACCCACAACCCACTACAAACCTTTTCGCTCAAAACCACACCTTTTCTCGGCGTAATTCCACTCCCCGGAATTATTCTGTTCGTCGTCGGAAAACCGTTTTCCCCATTTCTGAGCCTTACTAAACCATTTGAACTTACCGAAGTCACCCACATATTTTGTAAGCTTTCTGGAGACTCGCTGCTGCAAGACACTCGTCGCCGGAAGGAATTTCTGTCGCCGGAGTTCTGCCAGAAAACAGAGGAAAGCGAGTCGGTATACCTCACGCTTAATTTCCTTTCTTTTTACTTATATCTCATATGTATTTAATCATCAAACACTAAAGAAACCTAATTGAAACTTCGAACCGGTCAGACATCACTTCTGGTTATAACTCAGCGAAGAAGACGAAGTCACGGAACGTATATGTATAATTAAAATCAGGATATTACTCGGGTTAGACACACAGTCCAGCGGTGGACTGTGTGCACATTAAACATACAAACGTCTCGAGTTCGAATCCGGTTTCACACACGCTGCCTTAATAAAATGATTTTTTTTATTAACCGAACCGGAGTCATACTGATATATGTTAAGTATATTAATAACCGGAATAATAACCAAGTTAGACACACAGTCCAGCGGTGGACTGTGTGTATGTTTATATCACAGGTCACGAGTTCGAGTCCGGGCTACTGCACCGACTCGGACAATTATCTATTCTTTTTAAATAAGACAAAAAAGGAAATAACTAATTTGTGTTTAAGTATAATAAAAATCAGTAAAGTTAACAAGTTGCACACACAGTCCAGCGGTGGACTGTGTGTTAGTTTAAGCCACAGGTCCCGGGTTCGAGACCTGTGGAGCGCACCGTTTCATTGATTTAAATCACTTTTAAAAATAAAGGATTTCTGTTTAACATAATTAATATATATATATAATTAAAATCGGATATATGACGGGTTAGACACGTAGCTCAGTTGGTAGAGCTGCGTGCACGCGTACGGGAGGTCTCGGGTTCGAGCCTCACTCAGCGCACATCAATACGCACTCGAACCGGTCAACGGTCAAGTCAACGGTCTGAAAAAGTCAATTTTTTTATTATTTTATTTAATTATTTTAATTAAAAATCAATTAAAAATACTTAAAAATAACATTTTTAAGGTTAGAAAATAGCCTCAAACTCACAAAAATACACCCAACAATCCTACTAAAATAGATTAATAAAATCCGTTTACTTACCAAACCATAATGCGATTTATCTAGGTTAATCTCACTCGTGGTTAAAATCATTTCGCGTGCATTCAACATCATCAACCGAACGCAACCACTGTGAGTGAATCTTACAACTCCCCCATTTAAATTACACGTTTTGGGGTGTATCATATGTTATGAAAATAATTAACTTATTTATTTAAACTTGTGCCATACCACATCATGACCTAAACTTAGATTGTTTATATTGTTGTGATTACTTATTTCCTTTTGTCGAATTATATGAAACCCATTCATTAAGCCCATCAGTTCCTCGTGGGAGACGAGTTGAACAACGCGTGCCTCAAATCAAATTCATTATTGTTCATGTGTGTATCATTGAGTTTATATTGTTTGTAGTTGTGTCATTCATATTATCATGTTCATGCAATTCATTCATTAGGCCCCTCAGTTCCTCGTGAGATACGAGTTGAGCATCGCGTGCCTCTAAATGTTCCATTATCGTTCATGTGTGTTTCAATTAATATCTTATGATTGTTGATTAAGTTTACATCTATTTTTACTCGTGTTTGGTTGTGCACATATTTCATAATCAATTTAAATAAATTTTGTTCAAATGTTTTCCATAGGATTCACTCGCCAACATTATGTTGATCCAAAAACCCTTTTACACATGATACAGGTGAACAGGTTGAAGCAAGGAAAACATAGGATATGCCTTAGAAGAGAACAAAGAAGTTTAGATTGTTAGTTAGAACATGTTGTAACATTTATTGTAAATTTCCATTTAATTTGTATTAATGAATATGAAACGCATAATAAATGTCATGAGCTTTGATGATAACCCAATCATGCCCCGATCACCTTTTCCGCTGCGGGTCGGGGTGTGACAGATTGGTATCAGAGCCATGACTATAGGGATATAGGATAGGTTATTAGACCCTTAGAGCCTATACTATAGTCTGCCTAAATTTTAATTGATTAGGTGGTTACATACAAACTTGTGATATTTATTTGTTTCATATTTGTTTACATTTACAGTCAAACATACATGCTTATATACATATTCATTATACATATATACATATTCATTATACATATATCGATGTTCATGTATTCAATTTATTTTCATACTCTCATTATCCAAAGATTTTGTGCAATTTTCAAATCTCATCAAAGTAAGTTCTGCGACGGGCATGTAGTAACTGGAAGGGTACAAGTACCGGTAGTCGGAACGTCCTGTCTAGGTTGGCATTCGTATAAATCCAATATAACGGACCAGTTTGCCTACCTGGGGACCAACGATGAGAGTACGAAGGACCTATTAGGCCAAAGCACGCCACACCAAACGTCGTTCGAACTAACCCTACTTTGAGGTGTCACCGTGTCTACACCTGGACACATTCCGAATATCACACGTTGTATACATATTTCTCGATTTTCTCCGGGTTTTTGTGTACGCAACCTGGCAAACCCGTGCGAACCATATGAAAAAACCGGTATTCATGGGGGCCCACATGATTACACAAGTAAAGTATGGCGGCATGTAGGGCCTAACAGCGAGCGAAACCCAAGACATCCTATGGATGTAGTAGATTTATATTTCTATGATTATTTTACGAATGTTCATTCCTAATGCGATCCATGAACCCAAAAACATCCAACACATACTTTTGTCATGTATTCTTTGTAGATGTCTTCTAACCTCGCCCGTAGGAAGACGAGAGCAAGAAAAGCCCGCGAACGCATGGCTGCCTTAATCGCTCAACAAATGGCTGCCGTAATACCCAACATTGTAATCCAAGTTCAACAAGCACTTACCGCTAATCCTGTCAATCAAGCAAACCAAAACCTTATCAACTCTTCCCCAAATACCACTAAATGCACCTACAAGCATTTCAAATCACGTGACCCTCCGAAATACAAAGGGACTGAAGGCGTCACCGCACTCCTCCATTGGTTTGAAGAGATGGAGAACACTTTTCTAAATTGCGATTGCCCTGATGATCGCAAAGTGCGTTATGCTACCGGTCGACTATATGGGATAGCACTTACTTGGTGGAATACAGAGAAGGCCAAACGAGGCGTCGACGATGCTATGACCATAACTTGGAACGAATTGAAGGAAATCATGACCAGACGATTTTGCCCAAGGAGCGAAATCAAGAAGTTAGAAGATGAATTTTACTCATTGAAGCAAATGGAAGGAGACCACATCACATACAACAAAAGATTCCTCGAGTTACATCAAATGGTTCCCAACATGTTCACTCCCCTCTACCGTTTGATCGAGCACTACATTTGTGGTCTTCCGTCAAAGATTCAAGACCCTGTAATAAGTACCAAGCCTGCAACTTTGGAAGCAGCAATGGAGCTAGCAACAGAGCTCACCGAGAACCGAATTTGAAACAAAGACTTCAAGGAGGAGAAGAAGAAGGATAAAGAATCGACTGAAACCTCCGACTCCACCCAAACCGAATCCCCTTCTCAACCCAATCCTAAGAGAAGAAGAGACGGGCAACTTTTCGCTGCTACCCAACGAAATCAACCAGTTTTACACGCCATACCCCTCCAAGCTATCCCAATCACTCAAGTGTCACCCAACTCAACTTACCCAAATAAGAAGCCATATCTTGGACCTCACCCTCGATGCAACAACTGTTTTTATCACCATCCCCTTACCTTACCTTGTCGACTATGTACAACTTGTGGACGCTATGGTCATTTGAGCAAGGTTTGTCGCACCTTTCAAAACCAAACCTCTTCCCCTACTCAAAACATGGCCCAAACTTATCATCAACCCCAATACCCCGTGTTCCCATATGCTCGAGCTTGTTTCAATTGTGGCGACCCTACCCACTTTAGAAACACATGCCCTCAATTGGTTAACGTCATCAACACTCAAGCCCAATCAAACCCAGTTAACCAAGTAAACCAAGAAAATCCAACCACTATGCCACAAACAAGAGGAAGAGTCTTCAAGATCAATGCCAACGGTCGAAGATGACGGCCCAAGTGAAGATACTCAACTAGTCCTCTTCGCCGAAGATCCAGATTCAACTCCTATCGTTTAGTTTTATGTTTTTCTTTATCACATAGAACCAAACATAACTTAAGGATAAAGCCAATGAAACTTTGACGAGAATACGGTGGATACGCCGCTGGTACTTCCTATATATAAGTATTCTTGTCAAAGGATCAGAAGCATTATCTGGCGGTTATGAGAGGTTCCATGTGTAGACTGTTAGAGTAATTATTATTTATTGTTTTCAGTATATGCATTTGCCGAGGCCGCAGCTCCCTATCCATCGAGGTTGAGCTTGATCCCCATTTTATTATGCGGTTGATCTTGGCGTGCCCGCACGATCGGCTCCGTTTGATTGAGCCTTGATCGGTCATTTCATTTTACATTTCAATACATGCAATACATTCGGCTCCGTTTGATTGAGCCTTGAGCGCACAATTCAATTTACATTTCCAGTTCATGCAATACGTTCGGCTCCGTTTGATTGAGCCTTGGGCGCACATACATTTTCATTATCAGTATCTTGTGGTTGTGGTGTTTGTTGTAGAGTCGCATAAACTAATCATAACTTGCGGATAACGTCAATGAGAATTTGACAAGAATATGGTGGATACGCCGCTGGTACTTCCTATATATAAGTATTCTTATCAAATGATCGGAGGCATTATCAGGCGGTTATGAGAGGTTCCATGCATAGGCTGTTTGTGTGATTGTTGTTTAGATTAAGTTGTTCATTTTCAGTACATGCAATACGTTCGGCTCCGTTTGATTGAGCCTTGAGCGCACAGACAATTTCATTATCAGTATCTTGTGGTTGTGGTGTTTGTTGTAGAGTCGCATAGAACTAATCATAACTTGTGGATAAAGTCAATGTGAATTTGACAAGAATATGGTGGATACGCCGCTGGTACTTCCTATATATAAGTATTCTTGTCAAATGATCGGAGGCATTATCAGACGGTTATGAGAGGTTCCATGCATAGGCTGTTTGTGTGATTAAGTTATTCATTTTCAGTACATGCAATACGCTCGGCTCCGTTTGATTGAGCCTTGAGCACACAAACAATTTCATTTTCAGTACATTCAATACGTTCGGCTCCGTTTGATTGAGCCTTGAGCGCACAGACATTTCATTTTCAGTACATGCCATACGATCGGCTCCGTTTGATTGAGCCTTGATCGCACAGATATATTTCATTTCAGTATTTTATGGTTGTTGTATTGGTTGTAGAGTTATATAGGACTAATCATAATTCACTGATAAAACTAATGAATATTTGACAAGAATATGGTGGATACGCCGCTGGTACTTCCTATATATAAGTATTCTTGTCAAAGGATCAGAGGCATTGTCAGACGGTTATGAGAAGTTCTATTGTAGGATTTATTAGTTCCTTGGTAACTAATCATAATTTGTGGATAAAACCAATGAAAATTTGGCAAGAATATGGTGGATACGCCGCTGGTACTTCCTATATATAAGTATTCTTGCCAAAGGATCAGAGGCATTATCAGGCGATTATGAGAAGTTCCATGTAAGTTTTGGTATTTGCCTTGGTTGAAATTGTGTTACATTTATATCATCTTGCTATCTAGAGAAATTGGATTGTGTTCCATTTCTACGTAAACTAACCTCTCCATCATAACAAACGAGAGAGGAGCTTCCCCCATTCAAACATATATGCTATCAGAATGTGGATTCAAATATTTGCTGTTGTGTTTATTTATGTTCAAATATTAGCTGTTGTGTTTATTTATGTTCAAATATCAGCTGTTGTGTTTTATTTATGTTCCATGTAGGTTGTAGTGTTAGAAGTTTTGCTTTAGGATATAACCATACTTTTCCAAACGTATCCAAACTTTTATGCATGATATCATTTTTAGCGAATCATTTCCTGCTTATCAATACTTATACAGTAGGCAACAAAAAGCGATTCCTGTAATAGGGTACTTAACCCATACAAGGAACGTTACCGCCTCAAACAAAAACTTAAACCCTTACTTTTTCTAAAGCAAGTAACTGACAAACTAAACACCATCATTCTTTTAGTCAAATATATCACTATTTAAATTTCGGGACGAAATTTCTAAAAAGCAGGGGATACTGTAACATCCGTAAAAAATGGATTTACCAAACCCGCTCTGTTTATCAACCGAACAGTCAGTTAAAATTTTCGTTGCGAATTAAATGCCCAAAATAATTTTAAACGATACATAATCAATTATTATACGGGAATATATAATTAGTTTTTGAAAAACTGTTAAAAAACGCAAAATAAAAATACAATGTCTCTGCCGGGTTTCGAACCCAGGTCAGTGACCGGTCCGGAAACAGACTTAACACATAACACTTGAACCACTGCGCCACTTGTATTGTCTGTTAATTATAAAGATCATTTAATTCATAAAGTGACGTTACGAATTCAAAACCGGCGCCCAAAAGTTCAGTCGTCGGAATCCCGGTAATCTCGCGAGCTTTTAACAACATTTTCAGTTATAACGTAAACTATTATTAGGACATCGGTTATAACCGATGTTTGAGTCCGCGACACCTTCTATAACCGCCGGAGTTTTTATAACTTATGAATCCAGTCGGAAATCAGACCAAGTTCTTCGACGATTTGCCCTATAAAGTCATCCACAACCCACTGCAAACCTTTTCGCTCAAAACCACACCTTTTCTCGGCGTAATTCCACTCGCCGGAATTATTCTGTTCGTCGCCAGAAAACCGTTTTCCCCATTTCTGAGCCTTACTAAACCATTTGAACTTATACCGAAGTCACCCACATATTTTGTAAGCTTTCTGGAGACTCACTGCTGCAAGACACTCGTCGCCGGAAGGAATTTCTGTCGCCGGAGTTCTGCCGGAAAACAGAGGAAAGCGAGTCGGTATACCTCACGCTTAATTTCCTTTCTTTTTACTTATATCTCATATGTATTTAATCATCAAACACTAAAGAAACCTAATTGAAACTTCGAACCGGTCAGACATCACTTCTGGTTATAACTTAGCGAAGAAGACGAAGTCACGGAACGTATATGTATAATTAAAATCAGGATATTACTCGGGTTAGACACACAGTCCAGCGGTGGACTGTGTGCACATTAAACATACAAACGTCTCGAGTTCGAATCCGGTTTCACACACGCTGCCTTAATAAAAATGATTTTTTTTTATTAACCGAACCGGAGTCATACTGATATATGTTAAGTATATTAATAACCGGAATAATAACCAAGTTAGACACACAGTCCAGCGATGGACTGTGTGTATGTTTATATCACAGGTCACGAGTTCGAGTCCGGGCTACTGCACCGACTCGGACAATTATCTATTCTTTTTAAATAAGACAGAAAAGGAAATAACTAATTTGTGTTTAAGCATAATAAAAATCAGTAAAGTTAACAAGTTGCACACACAGTCCAGCGGTGGACTGTGTGTTAGTTTAAGCCACAGGTCCCGGGTTCGAGACCTGTGGAGCGCACCGTTTCATTGATTTAAATCATTTTTAAAAATAAAGGATTTCCGTTTAACATAATTAATATATATATAAAATTAAAATCGGATATATGACGGGTTAGACACGTAGCTCAGTTGGTAGAGCTGCGTGCACGCGTACGGGAGGTCTCGGGTTCGAGCCTCACTCAGCGCACATCAATACGCACTCGAACCGGTCAACGGTCAGGTCAACGGTCAACGGTCAAGTCAACGGTCTGAAAAAGTCAAATTTTTTTATTATTTTATTTAATTATTTTAATTAAAAATCAATTAAAAATACTTAAAAATAACATTTTTAAGATTAGAAAATAGCCTCAAACTCACAAAAATACACCCAACAATCCTACTAAAATAGATTAATAAAATTCGTTTACTTACCAAACCATAATGCGATTTATCTAGGTTAATCTCACTCGTGGTTAAAATCACTTCGCGTGCATTCAGCATCATCAACCGAACGCAACCACTGTGAGTGAATCTTACAACTCCCCCTTTTAAATTACACGTTTTGGGGTGTGTCGTGTGTTATGAAAATAATTAACTTATTTATTTAAACTTGTGCCATACCACATCATGACCTAAACTTAGATTGTTTATATTGTTGTGATTACTTATTTCCTTTTGTCGAATTATATGAAACTCATTCATTAAGCCCATCAGTTCCTCGTGGGAGACGAGTTGAACAACGCGTGCCTCAAATCAAATTCATTATTGTTCATGTGTGTATCATTGAGTTTATATTGTTTGTAGTTGTGTCATTCATATTATCATGTTCATGCAATTCATTCATTAGGCCCTTCAGTTCCTCGTGAGAGATGAGTTGAGCATCGCGTGCCTCTAAATGTTCCATTATCGTTCATGTGTGTTTCAATTAATATCTTATGATTGTTGATTAAGTTTACATCTATTTTTACTCATGTTTGGTTGTGCACATATTTCATAATCAATTTAAATAAATTTTGTTCAAATGTTTTCCATAGGATTCACTCGCCAACATTATGTTGATCCAAAAACCCTTTTACACATGATACAGGTGAACAGGTTGAAGCAAGGAAAACATAGGATATGCCTTAGAAGAGAACAAAGAAGTTTAGATTGTTAGTTAGAACATGTTGTAACATTTATTGTAAATTTCCATTTAATTTGTATTAATGAATATGAAACGCATAATAAATATCATGAGCTTTGATGATAACCCAATCATGCCCCGATCACCTTTTCCGCTGCGGGTCGGGGTGTGACACTGACCACAAGAGTCTTCAACATATCTTCAATCAAAAGGAGTTAAACATGAGGCAACGAAGATGGGTCGAACTTCTAAATGACTATGACTGTGAAATTCTGTACCACCCTGGCAAAGCAAATGTGGTGGCTGATGCACTTAGTCGAAAGGGTTATGCGAACTCCATTCGCCTTCAATGTTCGCAAATCATAACTGACATTAAGGATCAAATTCGAGAAGCCCAACATGTTTCAGTAACGGAAGATGATGTACGAAAGGAGCTGTCCTGCGGAGCTGAACTTAAAATCGAATCTAAATCTGACGGTATTCTGTACTATCTAGATCGTATATGGATTTCTGACCACAACAATCTTCGTGAAATCCTTATGAATGAGGCTCACAAAACACGATATTCTATACACCCAGGAGCCGATAAGATGTATCAAGATCTACGATATACCTATTGGTGGCCTGGAATGAAAAAGGATATTGCTGTTTTTGTTTCTAAGTGCCTTACATGTTCCAAGGTGAAAGCTGAACACCAAAGACCCTCAGGACTTCTGGTCCAACCTGAAATACCTGTATGGAAGTGGGAAAATATAACCATGGACTTCATTACCGGGTTACCTCGCACTTCTGGTGCGTATGACACTATATGGGTAATAATTGACCGACTTACAAAATCAGCTCACTTTATTCCTATCCGTGAAGATTTCAAGAACGAAAAGCTAGCTCGTATTTATATCAGCGAAATCGTAAGCCGACATGGTGTACCGTTAAGCATTATTTCTGATCGTGATGGTCGTTTCACTTCACGAACATGGCAAGCAGTACAAGCCGCTTTAGGTACGACATTGGATCTCAGTACCGCCTATCATCCTCAAACTGATGGTCAATCTGAACGCACCATTCAAACTCTTGAAGATATGCTTCGAGCATGTGTCATAGACTTCAAGGGAAATTAGGACACTCATCTACCATTAGTTGAATTTTCGTACAACAACAGCTATCATTCAAGCATCGGCATGGCACCTTTTGAAGCCTTATATGGTCGTAAGTGCCGATCTCCAGTATGTTGGCATGAAATTGGGGAAGCTCAAATCACTGGTCCAGAATTGATCTAAGAAACCACAGACAAGATCCATCAAATCCGAAACAATCTTCTAGCGGCTCAAAGTCGTCAAAAGAGTTATGCAGATAAACGACGGAAGCCTTTAGAGTTTAACATTGGTGATCATGTACTTCTAAAAGTATCACCGTGGAAGGGAGTAGTTCGTTTTGGTCAAAAAGGCAAGCTAGCACCACGCTACGTAGGACCTTTCAAGATACTCGAAAGAGTAGGACCTGTAGCATACAAGCTTGATCTACCAGAAGAACTCAACAGGATTCATCCCACATTCCACGTATCAAACTTGAAGAAGTGCCTCGCTGATGAAAACCTCCACATTCCTCTGGAAGATATTCAGATTGATGAATCTATGCATTTTATTGAAAGACCAGTAGAAATCATGGATTTCGGAGAAAAACGTCTACGACGAAGTCGCATTCCAATTGTTAGGGTACGCTGGGAGTCGAAACGGGGACCTGAGTTTACATGGGAACGTGAAGACTCAATGCGTGAAAAATACCCGCATCTTTTTCCTACTACTTCTACTACTTAAATTTCGGGACGAAATTCCTAAAAGTAGGGGATACTGTAACATTTGTCAAAAACGGGTTTCCAAACCCGCTCCGTTTTGTAATCGAATATCAGTTATAAATGTTCGTTGCGTATTTATGCCTATTTTGATTTTTAATGTTACCTAATTAATAAACAAACTAATCTATAAAAGTTATAATTGATAAAAAGTAAAAATAAAACAATTAAAATAAAATGAGGCTGCCGGGACTCGAACCCGGGTCAGCCGGAAGAGATCTCAACGACTTAACACACACACGCATAACCACTCCGCCACTTGTTGTTTTCTGTCAACTCTAGGAGACAAATGAGCTTTATAGTCAATCATAGATCAACCGGTTGCGCCAACTGAAAACCGTAATCGGCTATTCAACCGTCCAAAATGTTTGATTAAACGCGAATTCTGGTTTATAACCGATGCACCGACGATTCTAATCAATTCAGACATTGAATTAACTTAAATTCTAATGATGATCGGTTTTATAACCGAAGATATTCAATACCTGAATTACTTCAATCAAAGACCTCTTTCACGACTCAGAAACACTCTACAAACCCGCCATTTCACTTTCGTCATACACTCAGTTCATCATAAACGTTATTTTACTCACCGGAAAAATTCTGCAGTTCGCCGGAAAACCGTATTCTTCATCAAAACGGTAAGTCTTTCAATACCGTCGTGGTTTAACAATTGTTAAGCTATTTCTAACTCAAACCTTCCAATTAAACCAAATTCAGACGCTGTTATCAGATAATTCCAGTCGCCGGAAAACTTCTGGAAATCTTTACTTTCATCTGTGAAACGGTAAGGACATTCAAACACTCTGTAAACGTTTTTTTAGCACTTCAATTCCACGATTAGCTAATCAAAACGAATAATTTGCTTGCTCAGTTGAAGTTTATAAAAAAACAGAGCCGACGCCCTGCCGGACTTCTGAGTTGAATTATTCCTCCGGTATGTTTGTTTCCAACACAGTCTTTGTCATTTCATCTCAGTCTTATGAATGTGTTAATCGTTTTAAAACAAGAAAACAGAGGGGTAATCGGCTGTCTGTAAAAACTAACGGAAAAGATGAACTGTGCAAACATTATAAGAATAATTAAGATTGGTATTTTAAACGTGTAGACACACAGTCCAGCGGTGGACTGTGTGCAAATAATACGCACACGCCGCGAGTTCGATCCCTGATACACGCACCCACTCAGTTATAAAGATGTTTTATTTTTCTAACTGAACCGGTTAATTTACGTTAGTTGTTAAGTATAATAAAAATGTGTATATTAACCAAGTTAGACACACAGTCCAGCGGTGGACTGTGTGTAATGTTAAAGCACAGGTCCCGGGTTCGAGACCTGTTGGTGACACCGGTTCGAAGATTTAAAATGTTTTTGAAAATAAAAGAATTTTGAATAAACTAAATTAGTATATAAGTATAATTAAAAACAGAATTATTTCAGGTTAGACACGTAGCTCAGTTGGTAGAGTTGCGTGCACGCGTACGGGAGGTCTCGGGTTCGAGCCTCTCCCAGCGCATGTATTTACACAATAAACCGGTCAAACAGTCAACAAGTCAAACGGTCAACGGTCAGCGAAAAAGTCAACACATTTTTATATTTTTATTTATTTATTTAATTTAAAAATCAATTTAAAATACTTAAAAATAATGTTTTTAAAGATAGGAAATAGCCTAAAACTCACAAAAATATATCTAAAAAGCCTATTAAAATTAATAATAAAATCCACTCATTTACCATATTTTCCGTTATTATTTAGGTTAGTAATTCTCGTTGTTCAACTCTTCCAACTCGTGCGCATCTCACCATCTCCAATCAAACGCACCCAATGTGAGTGAATCTTTACAAATTCCCCGTTTTAATCACGTTTTGGGGTGTATCATGTGTCTTGCTACTTATTATACTTAAATCATTGTGCATACATCATATCATGAACAAATGTGTATTCAGTTTGATTCAATTGTTTGTGTGGTTATTGTTAGATTTAATTCATTATTTTCAGTACATGCAATTTCATAGGCCGCCGCTCCCCATTATGAGCGTTGAGCATGTTCCCCATTACATTATGAGCGTGAACCTGGCGTGCCAATATACGATCGGCTTCGTTTGATTGAGCCTTGATCACACAGACATTTTTCATTTTCAGTACATGCAATACGATCGGCTCCGTTTGATTGAGCCTTGATCGCACAGTTTCATTCATGTTATCTATTTATGAAAGTTGTTATGTTATGGTATGCTGTTGGTATGTTATTGTATGTTATAGTTTGTGGTTAACATTGTTACGGATTGATTATTTTCATTTGCTCATTTATGATTATGCATAATTTTTCCTTGATAAAATAACAAGAAAATCAATTATAATTGTTTATCTAACAAGGTTCACTCGCCAACTTATGTTGACCCAAAAACCCCCATTTTTACACATGATACAGGTGAACCAGCTGCAGCCAGAAACACATAGGATTGGCCTAGAAGAATAAAATGGTTTAGAGCTTGGAATTGTTTTGTTTGGTTATTTTCTTTGTATTGTATGGACATGTTTGGATTATTGGGAATGTAATTTTGACTTTAATAAATATGAAACATATTAGTAAATATCATGAGCTTTGGTGATAACCCAATTATGCCCCGACTCTTATTCCGCTGCGGGTCGGGGTGTGACAAACTCACCCCGAAGAGACATTGGACTAGGGGGACTTGAAGAGGTATGGTCCCAAATCAGTGCACATGTGGCAGGGACCATACCACCTTTTTTTTCTAGCTTGGCGTCCCACATCAGCCAAGGACTTCCAGAAGCTTCTAGAGAGTTCTGGAAGGAATCGTAGGGGACAGCGAAGATGCTCCTACAGACATAAAGGACGACACGTGTCACCAACAAAAGGACGCCAACTGGACCAGCAAGAGAACTGGAGGACAGGCCGACATCTAGTACCAGACGACGTCTTGCTGGACGAATAGGGGCGCGCCACGTCACCCACTACTCTGGTAACGACAAAGGGAACAAAAAGGATATGCCCCATGTCGGACAGCTGGCGCTCGTTGGCTAGCTGGCAGGTCTCCTCCTCCTCCTCCATCATTCGTCTATAAATAGAAGACTCCTCCTTCAGGTTCAAGGATCTCCACTCTCACACTCTTACTATTTGTTAAGGCTGGGTTAAATTATTTTAAAGTCAGTGATCCTTTTATATCTTTAGTATATATTATCCTTCTGCTGAGTAGCGGATACTGGAAGGATCAAGGATCCTTAATATTTGTAACAGTTTCTAACGATTGTCTTCGATATGTTGTTTGAGTTTAGTGCAGGTACTCATCAAAGACTAGGTCAAGCTGGAATATTGGAATATACCTGGAATTACGCACGTACATTGAGCAAAGTGGACGTTATGCTTGGACGTGGGAGATCCCCGATATTTCGGATAGTTAGTTGCAAATTAAAAACGTTATTACTTTAGAGGATATTGAGCTATTATTAGACACTACTCGAACACCCTACCACTCCTGGCGAACACACGCTACACTTAAGAGATCGATTGTAAATAGCTCAATATCTTCCGAAGTTGTAATTTTGTTGGTTTAATAGAATTGATAATGATAGTTTTCAGTATCCGAGGTTTTTATGCCGGAGATCTACTAGTGATCAAGGGCTTTTCCTCGTATAAATCTCGGTGTTCATCGTTGTTTACATTTCATACTTGTTCATACAATTGTTCATCATATCAAGCACTCAACCTCACAATCAAAGTTTGGTGACATTATCCTTAATTGGATTTTTAACCAAAACAGTTTGGCGCCCACCGTGGGGCAATCGGTGCTTCAATTCTAAAATTCTTATTCATTTCATTCCCTTTCATCCATTATTTTCAACTACATGGCTTCTCATGGAAAATCTGCTTCAAGTGCCATGCCGACGGTTACCTCATCTCAAACTAGTGCACCATTACCTCTCATTCCTCCTGCATACCAGAAGAGTGCTGAGAATCCTCAGAAGAAGACTACACCTGTTTATACAGGATCGAAAACCTCTGTTGTTTCCTCCTCTACACCCACTAACAGTGATCTCTCTATTTTGATTTTGCAGATGAAAGGATACATGGAACAACAGGATAAAACCAACAAGAGGATCCTTAGGGAGATTGATGAAATCAAGAAGAAAAAGAGATCCGTGGAGGATCACTCTCCACTGATCCTCAGGTTATTGGATTTCGCTTCTCCAGCATCAACGAATCAGTATTCTCAAGGATCTGGTGTTCAAATGCAAGGGTCCTCCAACTATCAGCAAGGATCACTGGTGATGACACAGGCTCAAGGATCCTCTTCTCAAGTTCTGGGATCCTACTTCCAGACTCAAGGATCATCTATCCTTCAGTGAGGATCGCTATGAATCACGGAGCCTCAAGGATTCTTATATCAATCTACAGGATCGCAGGGGATGTACCAGTCCAGAGGATTCTATGCACCACATCAAGGATCCTCATCTCAAGTTCAAGGATCCAACTTGTTCCAAGATCAAGGATCCTTAGGGAGCCAACCATCTAGGAACTCTGAAGTTCATTAGGAGACTTCATTCCTATGTAGACTATTGCTTCATCTGGTCCAACTGTTGTACTTGAAGTGTCTACTTTTGGATATACTTTCGGGATACCGGTTCCAAACCAATCAGGAGGTAGCCATTTCAATACGTCTTTTGGTACTAATTATGGTTCCATGCAGGATGCATGGCCAGTGAGCTCCAGAAGCTTAAGGATATGATATCCAGCGTCCCAGGAGTGGTTACGCCCATTCCTGAGATCCCGGATGGAAGTCACAGGGTGTCTCGCTTCGCTCCTCCTATATGCAATGCCGAGATACCAAAACGCTTCCAAACCCCCAACATGAAGTTGTACGATGGTACAACTGATCCAGAGGAGCATGTAGTACAGTATCATGAAAGAATGGAGATCAATCCTATTCCAGAAAGGTTAAAAGAGGCCTGTCTCTACAAGGGCTTTGGATCTACACTCCCTGGATCAGCATTAAAATGGCTGCTAAGTCTTCCTCCTTACTCAATTACCTCGTTTTCTCATTTAGTTAACCTGTTCAATAATCAGTTTTCATGTAGTAGAACTTTTGAGCGATTGACTAGTGATTTGTATAGGATAACATAGGGCCGTGATGAATCCTTAAGGGATTACATCACTAAATTTAGTAGAGAATCCTTAGAATTCCCTAATTTGGATATTTCCACTACTGTGGAGGCATTCAAAATGGGATTGCTGAAGGATTCCTCATTCTATGATGACCTTATTATAACACCTTGTAGAAATTTAGACGAAGTGAGGAACAGGGCATTGAGGTTCATTCATTTAGAGGATGATAAAAGGATCCAGGAGAGACTGTCAGGATCCTCAAAACAGGAAAAGCAAGGATCATTCTTTAAGAATAATCGATCCAAGTCATACTCTAAGAATGACAACCACAATGTGCATGCAGTCGAGCAAGAGGAAGACGATGAGGATTATCCTCCAATCTTTGAATATCATTTTTCTACTGATAATAATGAACTAATCCTTGCTATGCAGAATGTAGGTGACAAAGCTAGGTGGCCGTGAAAGAATGACAAGCCCACAACCAACAAGGATAAGTCCAAATGGTGCGCTTATCATGAGGATTTCGGTCACCTTATTGATGAATGCATAGCCTTGAGGAAGGAGATTGGTTACCTTCTCAGCAAAGGATACATGAAGGAGTTGCTTGGAAGGAAACGTTTAAGGAACTAGGATCCTTAGAAAGTCCCTCAAAAAGCTCCTCCCCCACCAGTAGATGATCAAATCATGATTTTCATCTCAAGAGGCTCAGATATATGTGGAATGTCATTTTTCGCGGCCAACAGACACGCTAAAGAAACAAAGATGGAAAATGGAGAAAGACCAGTTCGAACTTCAACATTGACTCAGCAGAAAGTTATATCCTTTGATGAGGATGACGTGTGGACATACAGGATCCTCATCATGACGGTTTAGTTACTACGTTGTTTATTTCTAACCATTTTGTTTGCAGGATCCTTATTGATGGAGGAAGTTCAATGAACATAATACAGTTGGATGTCCTAAAAAGATGAACATTCCTGAATCCGAAATCATCCCAAGTTCATCTGTGCTTGTGGGATTCAGTGGAGAAACCAAGAATACGCTGGGTGACATCAAACTCCCAATTTATATAGAGGGAGTGAATTCTATCTAGAAATTCTGTGTAATAGATTGCTGATCTTGTTACAATGTTATCCTTGGCAGGCCATTGATCATGACATGAAGGCAGTCCCCTCAACATATCACCAATGTGTCAAGCTCCCAACTCCATGGGGAGTAGTCAAGATAGAGAGTGATCAGCAGGAGGCAAAGAACTGCTACACTTCTTCGATGATACCAGCTTCCAAATCCAGGGAAGCATAGCAATTAAAGTATCCTCCAAGAGACGTCATGGAGGCTAGAGAACAAGACGTCAAGGATATTCTGTTAGATCCTGAGGATCCTGAATCCACAGTATATATAATCCGGGATCCAAGATGGCATAGAACAGGATCTAGTATCCTTTCTGAAACGAAGAAAATCTACATTTGCCTGGAAACATGAAGACATGATAGGTATATCAAAAGATGTTATTACTCATAAACTTGGTATTGACAAATCTTTCAGACCAATACACCAAAAGAGGAGAAAGTTTTCACCTGAAAGAAATGCCATCATCCAAGAGGAGGTAGACAAGTTACTGAAGGCAGGTATTGTTTTGGTCAAAAATTACCAAAGCAATTTAGTGATCAAATTAGTTTTGTGAGGTAGTGTGCTAGCAATGCTCGTAAAAAATGTGTTGGTTTGTTTGCAAATAAAAACAGTTTCAGGATATAGCCTTAGGATATGAAACTATACCAATAATCAAACAATGAGCGATATAAGTAGAAGTGGACATTGGGTATACGAGGAAAGCCCTTGATCAATCTAGATCTCTGGCATAAAACCTCGGGAGCTGACAATCATCGGCTGCTTTGTTCTTCTTATTGCTTGAATAACCAGGATACAGTGCAGGATATTGCTCAGATCGCTACTAAGTGTTACAACAATTGCAAGTAGTGAGTGTTAATGTGTGGTTGCTAGAAAGAAATGAGAGTGTATGAGTATGAGAGCTCGAAAGTGTGTGTTGTTCCTACGATCTGGCACTCCTATTTATAGTTACAAATAACATCTAACTCTCATATTATTCCGGGATGCTGGGAATATTCCATTCTGAACGTTGGGGGACTGTTTCAACTTGTTTTCCACGTGCATATTAACTATAATTCCGGGTCTTCAGCTCATATAACCGTTACAACATTAATAGCATTGACCAACATCCTAAATTCTCGTAGAATATGCCTTTCTTCTATCCTGACCGTTACAAGACCCATTCTTCTGCCATTTTCAACCATCTTGAGCGAATTTTCAGGTAGATCAAGTCCTTTAACGTTGGTACCTTGCAACCAAAGAAAATCGTTAGTAGCAAGCAGGATACCCCCGCAGGATGTTACCAATATCCTGGTTCAGTATCCTGGTCGCGGCATTAAGCATATAATATCAGGCTATGCCTTCGGGATATAAGCTCAAAATTCCACTCATAACAATTGTCCCCAAAAATATATCTGTTAGGATCCTGAATCCAAACGGGTATATTTTTCTTTGCGTTGTTCGATGCACTTAATGGGACGTAGATATTGATGTGACTTCGTGCAACTTCCAAGGTTATACTTTCTCATAAGTAGGTAGTCTTCTGGCATGTCTGGTAAGGATATCTGTTTTAAGTTTTCATGCATATGTTTGGTTACTTCAAAATATTATCATCTAATAAAATTAGAATTACTCATTTTTACGTAGATTCCACCAAGGACCCTGCTACTTTCGATCTATAGGAGCTTGACAGCTTTTCTAAACCTTCTTCTGCTGCTCCTAAGCCTTCCCTTCTGACCAGGTCCCGGCATTAGGATCTAAGAAGAGGAAGGGTGCTGATCTCCCTGCTACTGCTACCACAGCCTTCTCCTATGAAAATCTGGGCTTCATGGAGTCCATTGATTCCATGAACACATCCATGTCTTCTGTTTTATAGGGTTTGAATCGCTCGGTGTCTCTTTACGAGGAGGCTTGTGGAATAGCAAAGCTCCTGGAGCAAAGCTGGAGGATTTGGAAGGCAACCCTGTGGAGCAGGTGGCAAGGCTGATGAGGAAGGTAGAGCTTGAGCTGGTGGTGGTGTTGGTGTGATGTTTGTCAAACAATTTACTTTCCTTGCACTTGAACAATTTATATTTCCTACATGCTTTAAAACAATCCAACAGTTGTAGGTGGAGGGATCCTGTGTTTTCAGGACGAAGCCTTCAACTGTTTATGTAAATATATTTTAAGACTAGTTGTACTTCTGGTGGATGGGTCCTGCTTTGGGATGAAGCAAAGAGTACAACCTTTTGATGCATTAGTAATAAACTAACTTTTTTGCCTTATCTGTTGTTGTTATGTTATTATTCTGAAAAACCTGTTTTGGATATCCTGACCGAATATCCTGGTCAGGATACTGATGAAATGTTCAGCATTTTTATTACCTTTAATCAAAATGTTAGACAAAAACTCGATTGAATAATATCATATAAAATCTGGATTATTTAGAGAAGGCTTTCAATCTTTGAAAAATAAAAACCATACCAGAAACACTTGTGCAATAACTTTCAACTCCAACCTTTGAATCCTTTGTAATGTCCCCAGCATGGATGTCCCCTGTCCGTGCAGGATATTGCATCAGTGCATGACATACTTGAGTATCCCTTCACTTAATGATCGAATTTTGTAACGTTTATTCCATGAAAGAATGTGTGTAATCATGGTCACATTTTTGGAATCTTTCAAAAACTATAGTTTCACTAGGAATAAACCCTTAGTATCCTGGGGATAAACCCTTAGTCCTGGGGATAAACCCTTATTTTCATGCGCTATAGGCGGGAGTGTATAAACTCCAGACTTAGAAAAGTGAAAACCTTTAAACCTTAGAGAGTATGAAAATACCCTTTCGCGAGAGAGGGTGATCAATCCTCATATACCGTAAGGATCCGGGATATAGCACAGTCACTTTTACATGAACTGGTCCCGCCATCTTGAACTATACCCGAATACTTGCGCTCCAGGCGGGGTGTTTAAACCCAATTCGGAAGAAAGGTGAATACCTTTAAACCTGTGAAGGGATCTGAATCCCTTAAACGTGAGAGAGGGGGCCAATCCTCTAGTCTTTCGATCCATCTTGAGTAAATATCCTGAAGCATATCCTACAAAACACCTTTAAACTAAGGTGGGTGTTAGCTTGGCTAACACCCCTCCGATGCTTAAGTCAGTATTAGGTTTCAAATATTACTAAATTAAATATATATAGAAGAGATAGGATTCATACCATCTTGAGTTAGAAATTAAATTCTAAACTCACTTGAAATAAGCCTTGAGATGTATAGCATTCTAGGATCTTGGTATCATATCTCCCTCCATGGTCTTGAGTCGGTACGCTCCCTTTCCAGATTCTGAATCAACCTCGTATGGTCCTTCCATTTTGGGGCTAACTTGTTGTCGGCAGGATTGGTTGTGTTTCGAAAAGCTTTTCTCAATACCCAGTCTCCAACTTGGAATCTTCTGGTTCTTAAATTTTTGTTGTATGACTTAGCTATCCTTTGTTGATATGCTGCCATCCTTAGCTTTGCTGCATCCCTTGTTTCATCAACAGTATCTAGTTCTTGACATAAGACTTCAGGATTCGCTTCAGGATCCCGTAGGCTTGATCTTGCCGTAGGTATCACCATCTCTGTTGGAATCACTGCTTTTGCCCCAAATACCAATGAGAATGGAGTTTGTCCAGTAGCATTCTTCACTGTCGTTCTATCTGCCGACAATACAAATGGTAGTTCTTCAGCCCATTGTCCTGTCTTGGCACCTAATCTTTTCTTCAAGCTATTGACAATTATCTTGTTGGAGGATTTTGCTTGTCCATTAGCCTGAGGATGCACCGGTGTTGACGTGATCATCTTGATTCCCCAATTTTTACAAAATCCGTGGTTCTTTTGCTGATAAATTGAGAGCCATTATCACAAATTATCTTGGCCGGTATCCCGAATCTTGTCAGGATATTCCTCTTGATGAAAGATACCACTTCTTGCTCCCTTACTTGGACAAAGGCTTCTGCTTCAACCCACTTGGAAAATAATCCGTCATTGACAACATGAAGACCTTTCCTCCCGGAGCCTTAGGTAGTTTCCCTACTATATCCATCCCCCACTTCATAAATGGCCAAGGGGATATGATGGGATATAATGGTTCAGCAGGTTGTTGTACTATATTGATGTGTCTTTGGCATGCATCACATTTTCGAGCATACTCCACAGCATCCTTCCTCATGGTCAGCCAGTAATATCCTGTTCTCAACACTTTTGAGAATAAAGATCTGCCCCCAGTATGGTTGCCACAATATCCTTCATGTATATCCTGAAGTACCTCCTTGGTTCAGGATCTTCCAAGCACCGTAGATATGGACCTGCAAGGGATTTCTTATACAAAACATTATTTATGATAGTAAAACGGGATACCTTCATTCTGAAAGCCTTGGGACTTTCATCCTTTGGGGTATCTCCTTTGTCAAGATACTTCACAATTGGAGTCATCCAGGATTCAGGATTCTTCTCAGGATATCCATCACCAGGATCCTGCACAGTTACTACTTCCTTATCCTAAGACTTGAAAAGTTCGATAGCCGGGTACACGATATGTAGTATTGGTATCTGAGTTCCTTCCGGTATCCTGACAGTAGATCCTAAATTTGCAAGAGCGTCTGCTTTAGCATTTTCTTCTCTTGGTACCTGTTCAAGTGTAAAATTTTTGAAATATCCTGCTAATTTTTTAACAATTTCAAGATATTCAGCTAACTTTTCACCTTTGACTGCATAAGATCCATTGAAATGGTTAGTAATCAACAGGGAATCAACATACACCTGTTCGATTGGTATCAGAGCCACTCCTGTGTCGTTCGGGATGTTGGGGCAAAACCTCATCGAGGACGATGAGTCCCTTAGGGGGGGTGATTGTAACACCTAATGGCAACCTCCCAAATGTGGGGCAAAAAACCTCATCGAGGATAATGGCAACCTCCTACATGTTGGGGCAAAACCTCATCGAGGACGATGAGTCCCTTAGAGGGGGTGATTATAACACCTAATGGCATACCTCCCAACATCGTCCGTGGACAGGAGAGATTTCTGGTTCATAAGTAATGCCATACCTCTAAAATCACCAACGCGTTTTAGGCTTAATGCTAGTGGATGAGAGGAGAACTCCACAATTAAGCGTGCTCAAGTGGGAGTAGTACTAGGATGGGTGACCTTCTGGGAAGTCTCCACCAGGGCAACAAAAAACAAAGCCGTGAGTTCCTGGATGGGCCACCCATCGGTGGCAAAGCGGACAATATTGGTGATAACGAGGGCCAGGGTGTTACATGTTGGTATCAGAGCCATAACTATAGGGAATTAGGAAAAGTAGGAATGCTTTTCCCTAGTCTATAGTTTTAGGAACTTGATTCTTATTTGTTGTTTAAAACTTCATTCATACTACCTTATTTGCATCTATTTCTCCTTCTTGGTCTATTAAACTCACATGCCTTTCCTAAGGCCAACATAAATACACTTGAAGCTTTGAAAACACTCATGTTTTACCAATGAGGCGATTTGCACCAAGATAGGCCCAATGGCCCACAATTTTTGGTGAAGTACCTCATTCCGCGTATTCAATTTTGCACGAAGTTACGCCATCAAGCTAGGAGTGATATCCACATCTTGATGGAAAACTTCCATTTCATACTCTAGTGGACCTTACTAACGAGTTGGAATTCGCTCCTCGTTTAGTAAGAAACAACCACATTAGGGTACGAAATCGTCAAGTTAGGGGTGAAACCCGCACCTTGTCGATTAAGTCCCATTCCTCGATTTTCAATCTCGCCAAAGTCTCGATTGTTTCAATCGATTAGAGACGTGTAGTAACTGGATGGGTAAGATACCGTTAATCGCTTCTCGACGAGAGTATGTTACCTATATGCCAAAGCACGTTTCTCTAATTTGAAAGGACTTTCGAACCACTTTGGAATAGTCAACGTTTCTCTACCCGAAACAATCCAATGTTTTATGAGCCTCTCTTTTATGTTATCTCAATTTATATGTGATTTTAAACTTAATACTTCGTTCATTTCAAACTTTTACACGATTCGCACGTCTATTGCAATAAAAAACAATAATAATCTCTTGTGAACAAACTAAATTTATGATGCTTTCATTATACATGTTATGCTATGTGGAATTCATGATTATGCTATGTGAGGAAAATTGAACATGTTATACACTATGTGAAACTATATGCTATGTGATGCATTCATGAAAGCAATTTTTCTTAAACAATCATTATGATAAAGTCTCACCTATTCGTTCTTTTGAATCTTAGATGTCTTCTCATCTCTCCAACTCGATTAAGAAGTCGAAGACCAACTCCAAAAATAAGATGATGGCTTTCATGGCCAATCAAATCGCTCGTATCGTCCCAAAGATCGTTACCGAAATTCAAGCTTTGAACACCCCCAACGGTTCCGTGGAATCGAAAGCGGCTCAACCCAAAACTGTGAACTTTAATTACAAGCACTTTTCGTCTTGGAACCCTAAGCCATTCACTGGCAACGATGGGGTGACTGCTATGCTCGAGTGGTTCGACAGCATAGAGGTCACGTTCATCAATAGTGAATGTCCCGAAGAGCTCAAAACGCGTAGTGCGACTGGGGTATTCCAAGCCCGAGCTCTAGAATGGTGGATAAACGAAAGGAATCTTCGTTCTAACGAAGAGGCTTATGCTTTACCTTGGGAGGAAGTTAAGACACTCATGATGGAAGAATTATGTCCCCCGGACGAGCAACAAAAGCTGGAAGATGAATTTTGGACTCTAAAACAAATTGGCGATGATAACCTACACTACCCATTTCAAGCAACTCAGTTTCATTGTTCCTCACCTTGTTTCAACCCTCGATTGCAAAATCCGCAAGTACCTCCATGGGTTACCTCCTGCTATGCGAGATACCATCGAGGCAGCCAAACTCAATAATATCGAAGTTGTTTATCGCCTCGCTGCTTCCCTAAACAACAATCGCGATAAGCAAAATGAAACCCCCGTTTCTTCCAAACCAGCCCACCAACTTACCCAACAATCAAGTGGCAACAAGGGGAAGAAGCGAAAGCAATCGAACCCTGGTTGTAACGCGATTGTACCAGTTGTTAATCCAAACCCTGCTACACCTGCAAATGATCGAAAGCCATACACTGGGATTCACCCCAAGTGTGCTACTGCAACTATCATCACCCTGCCAACGTCAATTGTCGCCATTGCACCATTTGCAACCGTTTTGGCCATAACACCGCATATTGTAAGAACAATCCTGCTCCACAATCCTAACAAGCTCAAAATGCTAGACCAGCTAGAGCCCGCTACAAGTGTGGCGACGCTTCGCATCTTCGTCCTCAATGTCCCCAACTGAATCAAGAGCAACAAGCTACTAGGGGACGAGCTTTCAACATCAATGCAAACCAAGCGCGCAACGACAATGAAGTCGTTAATGGTACGTTTCTTATTAATATCCTTTACGCTTCAATGCTATTTGATACAGGTGCGGACAAAAGCTTTGTGTCCATGAATTTGAATCTTTGTTAAATTGTACACGCTCTAAATAGCCTAAGTCATTTTCCGTTGAAGTCGCCAATGGCAAATCCATCTTAGTCGTTCCATCCTTCGTGATTGTCTTCTCACTCTTAACGAGCACACTTTCCCTATCGACCTTATACCCATGCAGCTGGGTAGTTTCGACATCATAGTAGGCATGGATTGGCTTCGCAAGAACCATGTTGAAATTGCTTGCCACGAGAAATACGTTCCTTTGCCCCTACCTTCTGGTGACACCTTACGCGTATATGGAGACCGGCCTTCGAAAGGACTGAAATTGATGTCCTGCACACAAGCGAATAGGTACTTACGTAAACAGTACTTTGCCTTTTTAGCCCATGTTGTGGAAGAAAAAGGCAAGGGAAAGAGTGTAAGTGATGTTCCAGTGGTGCGCGATTTCCCTGGCGTCTTTCCTGAAGATTTACCTGGTCCTCCTCCTCCCCGATCCACTGATTTTCGTATTGATCTCGTACCTGGTTCGACACCTGTTGCCAAAGCTCCTTATCATCTTGCACCCTCTGAGATGTAAGAGTTATCTACTCAACTCCAAGAACTCCTCGATAAAGGCTTCATACGCCCAAGTACCTCACCTTGGGGTGCTCCTGTGTTTTCGTCAAGAAAAAGGATGGCTCGTTTCGCATGTGCATCGACTATCAGAGCTTAACATGCTCACCATCAAAAATCGTTATCCTCTCACGCGTATCGATGATCTCTTTGACCAACTTCAAGGCGCAACTTGCTTCTCCAAAATCGATCTTCGATCTGGTTATCACCAACTTCTTGTTCTTGAAGAGGACATTCCCAAAACCGCTTGGTATGGGCATTACGAGTTCGTGGTTATGCCCTTTGGCTTGACCAACGCACCAGCCGTGTTCATGGATCTTATGAATCGTGTTTGTAAACCATATTTGGATCGCTTTGTAATCGTTTTCATCGATGACATTCTTATTTATTCAAAGACGCAAGCTGACCATGAGCGTTATTTACGCACCATACTCGAACTTTTGCGTATTAATCGTTTATACGCGGAGTTTTCCAAGTGCGAATTCTGGATCAAGGACGTCCAATTCCTTGGGCACGTTGTCAGTGAGAAAGGAATCCATGTTGACCCGTCCAAAATCGAAGTTGTGAAGAATTGGACTGCAACTAAGACTCCTTCTGAAAACCGTTCTTTGTTGGGATTGGCGGGTTATTACCGTCGATTCATCTCGAACTTTTCAAAAATCACCGCTCCTCTCACTTCGTTGATTCAAAAAGAGAAACCTTTTGATTGGGGTCCTGAGCAAGAGGAATCTTCTCAAAAACTTGCTTTGTAACTCTCCTATTCTTGCTCTTCCTGATGGTAATGATAATTTCGTGGTATATTGCAATGCCTCAAATCGTGGTCTTGGTTGCGTGCTCATTCAACGAGACAAAGTCATTGCTTATGCTTCTCGTCAGCTCAAAATACATGAGAAAAACTATACTACCCACGACCTCGAGCTTGGCGCAGTTGTTTTTGCGTTAAAGATTTGGCGACACTACCTATATGGTACGAAGTGTGTGGTTTTCACTAACCATAAGAGCCTACAACACATCTTTGACCAAAAGTAACTGAACACGCGTCAGCGACGTTGGGTGGAATTGCTTAACGACTACGACTGCGAGATTCGCTATCATCCTGGTAAAGCGAATGTCGTGGCCGATGCTCTTAGTCGTAAGGCTCATGTTAGTAGCATTCATTGTTTTCAAATCTCAAGCGATCTCCACACTTGCATTTGTGAAGCTCAATACTCGCCAGCAAATTAGGGAAGTCTAATTGACGGAGTACGAGGTGCTTCTATGGATCAACTCGTGACAAAATCAAACGGACTTCAATACTAACTTAATCGTATTTTGGTGCCAGATCGTGACAATCTTCGTGAACTCATTATGAACGAGGCACACAAATCCAAGTACTCGATTCATCCTGGTGCTGATAAGATGTACCATGATCTTCGTACATCCTATTGGTGGCCTGGTATGAAAAAGGACATTGCCATCTACGTTTCGAAATGCCTCACTTGCTCGAAAATCAAAGCTGAGCACCAGCGTCCGTCTGGTTTGCTCAATCAGCCCGAAATCCCTGTTTGGAAGTGGGATAGCATTGCTATGGACTTCATCACCAAACTTCCTCGTACACCTTCTGGTCATGATAGCATTTGGGTAATCATCGACCGTCTCACCAAATCTGCCCATTTCCTTGCTATTCGCAAAGATTTCAAAGTTGAGAAACTTGCTTGAATCTATACTGACGAAATCATATGTCGCCATGGTATACCCATTGACATCATATCTAACCGAGATGGTCGTTTCACTTCCCGTCTTTGGCAAACTTTCCAGTCCGCTATGGGTACTCATTTGAATCTCAGTACGGCTTTTCATCCTCAAACGGATGGACAAACTGAACGTACTATCCAAACCCTAGAGGACATGATCCGTTCTCGTGTCATCGACTTTGGTGGTAGTTGGGACATGCATTTACAATTGATCGAATTCTCGTACAACAATAGCTACCACTCTAGTATCCAAATGGCCCCGTTCGAGGCATTGTATGGTCGAAAAATGCCGATCTCCTCTTAGCTGGCATGAGATTGGTGACAAACAAATTACTGGCCCTGAGATCATACAAGAAACAACGGGTAAAATTCTTCAAATCCGTGATAATCTACTCAAGGCTCGAAGTCGACAAAAGAGTTATGCTGACAAGAGACGTAAACCATTGGAGTTTAATGTTGGTGACCATGTATACCTCAAAGTATCTCCTTGGAAAGGAGTAGTTCTTTTTGGTAAAAAGGGAAAACTTGCCCCTCGCTATGTTGGTCCTTTCAAGATACTCGAGAGGATTGGCAAGGTAGCTATCGACTCGATTTACCTCAAGAACTCAACAACGTTCACCCAACGTTTCACGTTTCAAACCTCAAGAAGTGTCTCGCTGAAGAAGGACTTCAAGTTCCTCTCGAAGATCTCCAAATCAACGACACCTTGCATTTTGTGGAGAAACCCGTCGAAGTCATGGACCGAGATGTCAAGAAACTGAGGCGCAGTCGAATTCCTATTGTTAAAGTTCGATTGGAAGGAAAATGTGGCACTGAATTTACTTGGGAACTCGAGAGTGATATGAAGACTAAGTATCCGCATCTTTTCGTTACTTCTTCCTAAATTTCGGGACGAAATTTCCTATAGGATGGGAGACTGTAACGCCCGGCTTTTTCGTACTTTCCATGCTTGGAAAGCATCCCTTGTATTTCTATTTTTAGAAGCCTTGTACTCTACTTTCGTTTCATTTGTAATTCGAGACTATTGATCATAATGAAAATGAAGCTATTTTAATCATGTTTGTGTGTTCATATTCGACTATGTGCGGCTGATAATAAAAAAAATTCACGTTCGAACGATATACAAGACTCTCGGTTCGTCATTGGAAATTTGATGCTCGTTAAAACTCGTAAAATAATGGAAGTCGAATCCTAATTCTTGAAACTTAGAAATTTTGCGAAATGGTTAATCGTTGAAGTAATCTTGTAGCTTTAATTAAAGTCGTTATAAATATGGTCATTTGTCCAATCGTTTAAAATTAATTAAATTAAGTAATTTTATTATTATTCAAAAGTTTATTTTTATAATAATCTAGTTAGATTTCAAAGTTAGTAAAAACAAACTAACTTAGTTAGTTTAAATTATAAAGTTAGTTTCCCTTTAAAATAACATAACTTGGTTAATTAAAGTCCAAGGGTGATTTGTGTAATTTGCTGAAAGTTTAAATTAAAAAAACAAAACAAAACAAAACAAAAAGAAAATAAATTAACAAAAAGACTGAAGACCACGGGACTCGAACCCGGGACTAGACCCCCCAGCTCACTGTTGGGCGGGATTTTGGGTTGTTTTTGGGTTTCAAACTTGTTTTAAGCATTAATTATGCAACCACAACCTAACCTAAACACTTCCCTATAAATACCAAGCCTAATCCAAGCATTTTTACACTTTTTTAATCATCAAAACACTCTCTAATCCTCCATAATCAAGCTGAAAGTTGCAAATTCGGACATAATTACTCTTCTTCACTAAAGTGAGTGTAACTCACTCGTTTCTCAACGAAAACACTCCATTCTTTTTCCCACTTGCTTGGTTTGACCTTGTGCACATCTCCAATGGTTCCATGGAAAATCAGGCCCTGGAATGTCATGAAAAAGGCTCCAAAGTGGACTGTTTTGTTGCAATCTTCATTTAAACTTGTTAAACTTTGTTAAACTTGAGTCTAACTCATCTCAAACCTATGTCCGAATGCTTACAACACTATTTTTGGTTGGTTAGGCTTAAAAACAAGGTTGAGACATTCTAATCCTCTCAAACATTCTGTTTTGTTTAAGTTTTTACACCCACAAATAGTGTTCAAGTTAAGCTTGATGAATGTGTGATATTTGGACTAGCTTGGGCTATCCATCATTGAATCCACACACTACTTGATGATTTTCATAGCTTAGTTGTCTCATTTCATTCTTTACTTGTAAGTTCATGACCATCCTTGTGTCTAAGACACATGTGTAGTGGTGAATCCAAAGAGGTCTTAAGTGGATGGTAAATCCTCCCACCTCCTACTTGACTTATGTAAACTACAAAGAGGTTCCTAAATGGATGGTTCAACCTCCTACCTCATGCTTGACCTATATGACATAATGTACACTATATAATACTTATATATTATCAAAGTAATCGAACTTTTGATGATGAACAAGTGGTCATTTGTCAAAATAGTAGGTTACATCATCTAAGGGCCATAATGCTTGTCACGATTCTAGTGGGTTGCCCCACGAAAACACATAAACTCTCTTGAGTTTCAATAGTGTCAAGAACAAGTGTCATGTGCACAAGATGATTACTTTCATAATACTATTTTCATGTTATTTTAATTCCGAATCTATAATCTTCCGTTAACTCCCAATACTCACACGCCTATGTTTCTTCGTGTAGAAGGACAAGGTGCTCGAAACTAATCCATCAACCAACAACATTCGCGGTATTTCAAGTGGGAAAGCTTGCAAAACTGTGAGCATACTCGATCCTTTTTTCTTTTTTTTACACTTTGGGTGCAACATGTACATTATACAAAATCACACGACACTTAAACTATTTTAATCTCTATCCATGCTTAACATGAAACTACTTGATGCTTGTTAGACTTGTATGTTATGTAAACTTTTGTGTCGATATATGCTCATTAACTTTGCTAGCCTACCTTAACAATTATAGCGCTATAGGATTAACGCACCGCCCACGAAACTTGGGGTATTGTTAAGTTAAACATGTTAACCTCCGCTACTCTATTGGGATAGGCTATTTTAATGCGTTGGATTCTTGGGTTTGAACATATAGAACACCGTTTCAACATGCTAGTAAACTTGCATATCATGATTCATGTTGGATATGAGACTTTAAACACTTTTATTCTATATTATGCTATGTAACAAAACTTGTATGCTCGCCAACCTTTGTTGATATATTTTAATACATGTTGCAGGTTGATTGATGAGACGATGTTGAGAAGAAATGCAATTTAGGTGGACTTAGATATACACCTAGATAAATTTTGTTATTATGTTATGAACAATGTTGCTTTTATTTGAAATCTTTGCATGACATTTTAGTCTTGAAATGAAATTTGAATTCAAATTATATTCACATAGCGTTATGAAGTTTTGAGCAATTTGTTCGTCTCATCTCGATGTTTCCGCCATCGGTTGGGGTAACTTTTCACCTTTGACTGCATAAGATCCATTGAAATGGCCAAGGGTGTTACACATTTAACATTCATATTCTTAGCCAATTCTAGTCCTGCTATTAGGGCTTCATATTCAGCTTCATTATTAGTAGCAGAAAATTCGCATCTAATAGCATGGGGTAATATGTCCCCCTGTGGCGATTTTAGTAGTATACCTAATCCTACACCTCTTATGTTGGATGCACCATCAGTATACAATATCCAAGAGCCTGAATTCTCACCTAGTTGTTGTACTTCTAGGTCAGCCTCATTTTGGATATCACTACTAAAATCCGCCACAAAGTATGCTAAAGCCTGAGACTTTATAGCATTTCTAGGTTCATATATTAAATCATATGCACTTAGTTTTACGGACCACTTAGCCATTCTACCAGACATTTCGGGTTTCCTAAGCACATTTTTAACAGGATAATTGGTTTTAACATGTATCCTATGTGTTTCAAAGTAATGTCTAAGCTTAGTTGATGCCATAACTAGAGCTAATATCAATTTCTCTAACTGCGAATATCTAGTTTCAGCATCTAACAAACTTTTACTAATGTAATAAACAGGATACTGCTGACCTTCGTGATCCTTTACCAAAATAGCACTTACTGCATTCCCTGATACTGCAAGATATAGGGATAAAGGTTCACCATCCTCAGGTTTCATCAGCAGATGTGTACTCGAAAGATATCGCTTCAATTCTTGCAGGGCAGCTTCATGTCTTTCACCCCATTCAAACTTTTTGTTTTTCTTCAGTATATCATAGAATTCCTTGTATTTTTCTGAGGATCTTGATATGAACCTGTTTAATGCCACTACTCTTCCTGTTAATCTCTAAACATCTTTCATGTTGGATGGCGATTTGAGATCCAGGATGGCTTTAATCTGTTCTGGACTTGCTTCTATCCCTTTTTTGGTCACTAGGTATCCTAGAAACTTTCCCGCCCCCTCTCCAAAATGGCACTTAGCAGGATTCAGTTTCATATTATACTGGTCCAGGATATTGAAGGCACATTCAAGATCCTGGAGATGATCCTCGGCTTTCTTGGATTTTACCACCATATCGTCAATATACACCTCCATTGTGTCCCCCGGATTGTCTTTGAACATCATATTGACTAGCCTCTGGTATGTTGCACCTGCATTTTTCAAACCAAAAGGCATGGCAGTATAACAATATATACCTGTGGGTGTCCTGAATGTTGTATCTTCCTGATCAGATGGCTCCATTTAGATTTGTTGAATTCCTGAGGATGCATCCATAAAGGTCAGCATTTCATGACCGGCAATTGCATCTACCATCGAATCTATATGAGGTAATGGGAACGGGTCTTTAGGACAGGCTTTATTGAGGTCTGTGTAATCTACACAAACTCTCCACTTCCCATTCTTCTTTTGGACCACCACCACGTTTGCTACCCACTTAGGTAATTTAACTTCCCTAATCATCTTGGACTTCAACAACCTTTCAACCTCCTCTTGTATAATCGCGTTCCTTTCGGGAGCGAATTTCCTTCTCTTTTGTTGAATAGGCCTGAAAGATTTGTCAATTCCAAGTTTGTGAGTTATAATATCTTTCGATATACCTGTCATGTCTTCATATTTCCATGCAAACGTGGACATCCTGCATTTCAAAAAGTTAGTAAGCTGACTCTCAATATCCTAAGGGATATTGGTTCCTACAAGCACCGAGATATTTGGATTATCCTGGTCCAAGGACAACTTTCTTAACATCCTGCTCCGAAGTTTCCACGATATCCTAGGCTTGTATCTTTAATTGCTATATTGCCCTAGATTTTGTTGATGCCTTCATCGAAGAGGAGTAGCATTCCTTCGCCTCCTGTTGGTCGCTTTCCACTTTGACTACCCCCAAGGAGTAGGGATCTTGACACATTGATGATAGGTGGAAGGCACAGCTTTCATATCATGAATCCATGGCCTGCCTAATATAATATTATAGCAGGATAACGAGTCCATGACACAAAATCGTTGCATCAAAATTCACTCATTCAACGTATACAGGCAGCTTTATCTCTCCAATCGTGTTCTTCGCTTCTCCGCTGAACCCTACAAGCACAGTGGACTTCAAGGTAATCTCCATTTCTGGGATGTTCATCCTCTTTAGGGTCTCTAGTTGAATGATGTTGACCGAGCTACCATTGTCCACCAATATCCTGCGCACAAAACGGTTAGCAATATACAAAGTGATTACCAGACCATCATGATGAGGATCCTGAATACTATCCCGGTCTTCACTGTCGAACGTTATCACTTTGTCAGTTGTAAATGTTGTCACCCTCGTTGGCTTCTCTTTCTGACTTTGCCTCTTTGGCATGCCTCTTAGCTGCAGAATAAGAGGTTCCGCATATATCGGATCCTCCAGATATGAAATTGATTATCTTGGCGTCTGGGGGAGGCGATGCTGCTCGTTCAGAATCCTTGTCAGTATCCTGGCCCTTATTCTTCTTCCTGCCGATGAGATCTTTTAAGTAGCCTTTGCTTAGTAGATAGCTTATCTCCTTTCTCAGGGCTATGCAATCTTCCGTCATATGTCCAAAATCTTCATGGAAGGCGCACCACTTGGACTTATCCTTCCAATCAGCCTTTTGTTGGTTCTTCCTTGGCCACCTTGCTTTATCTCCTAAACCATGCATGGCATATATTAATTCAGGAGTATTAACAGAAAAACAGTATTCAGATAACTTAGGATACTCCTCAGGATCTTCGTCCTCAACAACATTCACTTTTTCGCTGTCATTCCTGCCATATGGCTTAGAGCGATATAGCTTGTACGAGGATTCTGACTTCCTGTTAGTTGATTCATATGTTGAGGATGAATTCATCCTCTCTTGCATTTTTTTTGTCGTCTTCAAACCTGATATATCTTAGAGCCCTGTTTCGAGCTTCGTCCAAGTTCCTGCAAGGATTCATTACAAGATCCTGATAAAAGGGAGAATCCTTTTGTAATCCCATCTTGAATGCCTGTACAGTTGTAGCAACATCAAGATGTGGGATATCTAAGGATTCCCTACTAAATTTATTCACATAATCCCTAAGGGATTCTTGAAGCCCCTGCGTTATCCTGTAAAGGTCACTTGTTAGTTTTTCAAAGCTTCTACTACAATAAATTGATTGTTAAACAAATTAACCAAATGAGCAAATGATGTAATTGAATGAGGTGGAACGCTTAAGAGCCACTTCAAGGCTGATCCTGTCTGAGTAGAGCCGAAGCCCTTGCAAAGACATGCTTCTTTAAGATCCGGTGGAATAGGATTCACTTCCATCCTCTCCCTATACTGGGCAATATGCTCTTCAAGATCCGTCGTCCCATCATAAACTTCATGTTGGGGGTTTGGAATCTCTTTGTGATTTCAGCATCACAAAACTGGCGAGCAAAACGGGATATGTTGTGACTATCCTGGGATACTTCCGGTATGGGCTGCACTACCCCAGGTACACTTGATATCATATCCTTCAGTTCCTGAAGCTCTCTGGAGAGTGCTGAGGTTACACTTGTATCAGTCGATATCCTGGCTGATGAGGGTATCTCAGGAACATTGCTCCGGGAACGGCTTGGTACGACATTGCCCTGATTATCCTCAGTATACACCGTTGAACTAAAGTTCAGATTCATGGGCTTCAAGGGAGTGACAACATCCTCAGCAGGTCTCTTGGAGTTGGACTTCAAGAGTTGTATTTCTCTCATTATCATTTGGTTAGTTTCCTGCTGTTGCTTCATCTGATCCTGTATATTACCAAACAAAGCTAAAATTTCATCATTAGAAGCCATAATAGGAGTTCTCCCTGGAACATCTGTAGACATTCTGAGTAGGCAGAAATGTCCCGGGATGAAGGTGGTGGAAGCACTGAACCAGTTATAGCAGAGGTTGTAGCAGGCATGGAGGAAGAGCCGTGTTTGATTTCGAAGCCATCGAAAACAGTTGGTGAAAAAAGTTTTGAAAATAAAAAGCCAAGTAATGATTTTAACAAAGCTTTTAGTAAAATAGCACCACTTGCCCCACGGTGGGTGCCAAATTGTTTTGGTCAAAAATTACCGAAGCAATTTAGTGATAAAATTAGTTTTGTGAGGTAGTGTGCTAGCAATGCTCGTAAAATATGTGTTAGTTTGTTGGCAAATAAAAACAGCCTCAGGATATGAAACTATACCAATAATCAAACAATGAGCGATAAAAGTAGAAGTGGACACAGGGTATGTCACACCCCGACCCGCAGCGGAAATGGTGATCGGGGCATGATTGGGTTTTCATCAAAGCTCATGACATTTATTATAAAGTTTCATATTTATTATTTCTTTTAAAAGGAGATCATACAATCAAATCATACAAGTACAACATGTTCTATACATTTTTCAAGACTTCATTATTTTTCTTCTAAGGCAATTTCCTATGTGTTCCTTGCTTCAACCTGTCCACCTGTATCATGTGTAAAAATGGTTTTTGGGTCAACAAAAAGTTGGCGAGTGAATCCTATAAAAACATTTAAATGTGTTTATTGAATCAATTATAAAATAAAGTGCATAACCACATATGAGTAAATGTAGATGTAAATTTATTCACAAAACACATAATATTAAATATTGCACACACATACACCAAATGATTGTTTTTGAGGCACGCGTTGTTCAACTCGTCTCCCACGAGGAACTGATGGGCCTAATGAATGAGTGTTGAGGCACGCGTTGTTCAACGAACTAATGGGCCAAATGAATGTTTTTTTGAGGCACGCGTTGTTCAACTCGTCTCCCACGAGGAACTGATGGGCCTAATGAATAATTTGCACACAACTTGACAATATGTAACACATCACAACAAACAATATTTACATTCTAAGTTTAGATCATATAATGGTATAGTACGAGTTTGAATAAGCGAATTAATTTAAGCGACACATGATACACCCCAAAACATGAATAAAAAGGGGAATTTGTAAGAATTCACTCACAGTGGTTGCGTTTCTTGGATTGATGATGAATGCGCTCGAATTTGGATTTAACCACGAGAGAAACTAACCTAAATAATAACATAATGGTTCGGTAAATAAGTGGATTTTTATTTGAGATTAACAATTTTAATTCATAACCTTAATAGGATTTCTAGATTTATTTTTGTGAGTTTAAGGACATTTTCTAACTTTAAAAATATTATTTTTAAGTATTTTTAATTGATTTTTAAATTAAATAAATAAATAAATAAAATATAAAAATTTTGACTTTATGACTTTGACCGTTGACCGGGCGTTGACCGTTGACCGGTCGGACCGTGTTTATTATATGCGGTGAGTGAGGTTCGAACTCGTGACCTCCCGTACGCGTGCACGCAGCTCTACCAACTGAGCTACGTGTCTAACCCGAAATAATCTCATTTTTAATTATATATATATACAAATTAGATTAATTCATTTCTGTCTTTATTTAAAAACTTGATAATTGCCAGAACCCGTTACAGAAGCAGGATTCGAACTCGGGACCTGTGGTTTAACTTTGCACACAGTCCACCGTTGGACTGTGTGTCTAACCTGGTTAGAATACTGGTTTTTATTAAACTTAAATACTAACTGAAAGGTGTTCTGGGGCCTTTCAAAAAAATTGAGATTTATCACAGGAAACCGGTTAAGTGCACGAATCGAACTCGGGACGTGTGGTTTAAAATTGCCACAGTCCACCACTGGACTGTGTGTCTAACCCGTTTAAAAATCCGTTTTAAATTAAACTTATATATTAACAGTGCTTCATCTTCTTCAGTTTATGAAACTAGAGAATCAACACGACTGTTTAATCAGTAATTCTGGTATACTTTAGTAAATTAAATGATAAAAGGACATGGATCAAAAGATTATACCGATCAGAGTCGAATTGAAATCCTCCGGTGATGATTCCGGCGAGTAACTGGGGATTCCGGCGACTTGCAGAGAATTCCGGCGAAGTTTAACTTTCAACAGAGGCTCTACCAGAAGTTTGAGGTGAGTGCGGTGCTTTCTGTCTAAGCTCTAGAAGTCTTATTTTTGAGTAAGGCAAAGAAGTGAAATGGGTTCGGTTTTCCGGTGACCAATTCCGGCGAAATTGAAAATCTCCGGCGACGAGTTTCTGAGCACATCAACTACGAAAAAGTGTGCGGTCTTGAACGAAAGGATTCCCGGAAGGTTGAGGGGGGTATTTATAGGGTAGAACAGGATGTAGTGGGTCAGAATTTTGTCTTGATTCACGGTCAAAACTTTTTCCGGCGGTTACGACTGGAATTGGGGGTTAGACATCGGTTATAACCGATGTCGAATTTAGTTCACGCGTTTTAGTCAAAAGAAACGGTCGTGATTTGCGAAATCTTCGGTTTTTCCGGCGACTGCGGATTTGGGCGCGCTGATTCCTGATTTTGAGTTTCGGGTTTACTTAAATGTTATTTGTTTCTGTATTTGTTACAAATGGAATGTGTGGCGGAGTGGTGTGTTGCGCGTTTGTTGAAACGGGTGACCCGGGTTCGAAACCCGGCGTCCCCTTTTATTTTTTTTATTCCTTATCTCTTTTTAATTTTCAATTATAGATTTTAAATTCTAATTTATTTATTAATTATGTATCGTTTAAAATTAATTTGAGCATTAAATGAGCAACGAAAATTTTTTACTGGATATTCGATTAATAAACGAAGCGGGTTTTGGAAACCCGTTTTTTGACGGATGTTGTCCCCTACTTTTAGAAATTTCATCCCGAAATTTAAGTAGTAGTGGTATATTTGACTTGGAGGGAGGATGTTTTAATTTGACAATTACATAATTAGAAGAGGGTGAGAGTTTAAATCTTATTTGAGGCGGTAACGTTCCTAGTAAGGGTTGAATACCCGGCTACAGGAATCGCTTTTTGATGCCTAAAGTGTAAGAATACGGAACATGGATAAACAGAGTTGATTGACTAAGTATGATGTTATGCATATGAGTTTTGGGTACGTTTGAAAGATAAGGTTATATCCTAAAACAAAACTTTTACTACTAAAACCTACATGGAACTTCTCATAACCTCCTGACAATGCCTCTGATCCTTTGGCAAGAATACTTATATATAGGAAGTACCAGCGGCGTATCCACCATATTCTTGTCAAATTTTCATTGGCTTTATCAGTAAGTTATGATTAGTTCTATGTGACTCTAGAACATAAACAAACACAACAACCAAAGTTTGAGTCTTAATTCTGAAAGTATACATGTTTGAATGATGACAATACCTCTCTCGTTTGTTATGATGAAGAGGTTAATCTATGTAGAAGTGAGACACAACCCAACTTCTTTGAAAGATGAGATTGAAATACGTTGAGATGTATGATGATATGAATGCTAAATCAGTGAGTATAAACAAACTTCAACCATGACATTACTAAATCCTACATGGAACTTCTCATAACCGCCTGACAATGCCTCTGATCCTTTAGCAAGAATACTTATATATAGGAAGTACCAGCGGCGTATCCACCATATTCTTGTCAAATTTTCATTGGCTTTATCAGTAAATTATGATTAGTTCTATGTGACTCTAAAACATAAACAAACACAACAACCAAAACTTGAGTCTCAAATCTGAAGGTATACATGATTGAATGATGATAGTACCTCTCTCGTTTGTTATGATGAAGGGGTTAGTCTAGGTAAAAGTGAGACACAACCCAACTTCTTTAAATGATGAGATTGAGATACGTCGAGAGGTATGATGATATGAATGTTAAATCAATGAGTATAAAACAAAACTGAAATAGTAATTCGCATTAAGATTCTTGGATAAATTTCCAATTTATAATTGAGATACGTGAAGATTGAGATAACATAAAGAAAACATAAAAACTAAGCGGTTGGAGTTGAATCTTGATTTTTGGTGAAGAAAACTAGTTGGGTGGTTCGTTTGGGCCATTATTATCTTCAACAGGATTGGCGTTGATGTTGTAAGCTCTTCCTCTTGCTGGTGGCCTAGTGGTTAGGTTTTCTTGATTTGCTTGGTTAACTGGGTTTGCTTGAGCTTGGGCGTTTATGATGTTAACCAATCGAGGGCACGTGTTTCTAAAGTGGGTAGGATCGCCACAATTAAAACAAGCTCGAACATATGGGAACATGGGGTATTGGGGTTGTTGATATGTTTGGATCATGTTTTGAGTAGGGGGTGAGGTTTGGTTTTGAGGGGTGCAGCAAACCTTGCTCAAATGACCATAGCGTCCACAATTCGCACATAGTCGACAAGGTAAGGTAGATGGATGGTGATAAAAACAGGTGTTGCATTGAGGGTGGGGTCCAAAGTAAGGTTTCTTATTTGGGTAAATTGAGTTGGGTGCTACTTGAGTGATTGGGGTAGCTTGGAGGGGTATGGCTTGTGAAGTTGGTTGATTGTGTTGGGTGACAGCGAATATTGCCCATCTCGTTTTCTCTTAGAAATGGGTTGAGGAGGGGATTTGGTTTGGGTGGAGTTTGAGGTTTCAGTTGATGCTTTATCCTTCTTCTTCTCCTCCTTGAAGTCTTTATTCCGCATGCGGTTTTCGGTGCGCTCTGTAGCTAACTCCATGGCTGCTTCCAAAGTTGCAGGATTTGAAATGCTTGAAGGTGCATTTAGTGGTATTTGGGGGAAGGTTGATAACATTTTGATCTTCTTGATTGATTGGGTTGTCGGGATTAGCGGTAAAGGCTTGTTGAACTTGAACTACGATGTTGGGTATTACGACCGCCATTTGTTGAGCGATTTGGGCAGCCATGCGCTCGCGGGATTTTCCTGATCTCATTTTCCTACGAGCGAGACTAGAAGACATCTACAAGGAATACGTATCAAGAGTATGAGTTGGACGTTTCAGGGGTCATGTGTCGTATTTAGGAATGAACATTCATAAAATAAATATAGAATAATAAATCTACTACATCCATAGGATGTCTTGGGCTTTGCTCGTAATTGGGCCTTGCATGCCGCCATACTTCACCTTCGTAATCAGTGGGCCCCCATGATTTCCGGGTCTTTCATATGGTTCGCATGTGTTAGCCTGGTAACGTACACTAAAACCCGGAGAAAATCGAGAAATATGTATGTAACGTATGATATTCGGAATGTATCCAGGTGTGGACACGGTGATACCTCAAAGTGGGGTTAGTTCGAACGACGTTTGGTGTGGCATGCTTTGGCCTAATAGGTCCTTCGTACTCTCATCGTTAGTCCCCAGGTAGGCAAACTGGTCCGTTATATTGGATTTATACGAATGCCAACCTAGACAGGACGTTCCGACTACCAGTACTTGTACCCTTACAGTTACTACATGCCCGTCGTAGAACTCACTTTGATGAGATTGAAAAACGAAAAATGCGACAAAATCTTGAATAAAGGAATATGAGGATGACTTGAATATGTGAACATTGAAAGATGCGTGATGAATGTATATGTAAGCATGTTATGTTTGACTATAAGTATAACTCATTAAGTATCACACAAAATGATAGTGGGAGTGTTTACATGCATTTGTGTATGTAATAAATACGAAACAAATAAACATCATGAGTTTGCATGTAACCACATAAACAATTAAAATCTAATCAACTATAGTATAGGCTCTAAGGGTCTAATAACCTATCCTATATCCCTATAGTCAAAAGCTCTGATACCAATCTGTCACACCCCGACCTGCAGCGGAAATGGTGATCGGGGCATGATTGGGTTTTCATCAAAGCTCATGACATTTATTATAAAGTTTCATATTTATTATTTCTTTTAAAAGGAGATCATACAATCAAATCATACAAGTACAACATGTTCTATACATTTTTCAAGACTTCATTATTTTTCTTCTAAGGCAATTTCCTATGTGTTCCTTGCTTCAACCTGTCCACCTGTATCATGTGTAAAAATGGTTTTTGGGTCAACAAAAAGTTGGCGTGTGAATCCTATGAAAACATTTAAACGTGTTTATTGAATCAATTATATAAAATAAAGTGCATAACCACATATGAGTAAATGTAGATGTAAATTTATTCACAAAACACATAATATTAAATATTGCACACACATACACCAAATGATTGTTTTTGAGGCACGCGTTGTTCAACTCGTCTCCCACGAGGAACTGATGGGCCTAATGAATGAGTTTTGAGGCACGCGTTGTTCAACGAACTGATGGGCCTAATGAAAGTTTTTTTGAGGCACGCGTTGTTCAACTCGTCTCCCACGAGGAACTGATGGGCCTAATGAATAATTTGCACACAACTGGACAATATGTAACACATCACAACAAACAATATTTACATTCTAAGTTTAGATCATATAATGGTATAGCACGAGTTTGAATAAGCGAATTAATTTAAGCGACACATGATACACCCCAAAACATGAATAAAAAGGGGAATTTGTAAGAATTCACTCACAGTGGTTGCGTTTCTTGGATTGATGATGAATGCGCACGAATTTGGATTTAACCACGAGAGAAACTAACCTAAATAATAACATAATGGTTCGGTAAATAAGTGGATTTTTATTTGAGATTAACAATTTTAATTCATAACCTTAATAGGATTTCTAGATTTATTTTTGTGAGTTTAAGGACATTTTCTAACTTTAAAAATATTATTTTTAAGTATTTTTAATTGATTTTTAAATTAAATAAATAAATAAATAAAATATAAAAATATTGACTTTTTGACTTTGACCGTTGACCGGGCGTTGACCGTTGACCGGTCGGACCGTGTTTATTATATGCGCTGAGTGAGGTTCGAACTCGTGACCTCCCGTACGCGTGCATGCAGCTCTACCAACTGAGCTACGTGTCTAACCCGAAATAATCTCGGTTTTAATTATATATATATACAAATTAGATTAATTCATTTCTGTCTTTATTTAAAAACTTGATAATTGCCAGAACCGGTTACAGAAGCAGGATTCGAACTCGGGACCTGTGGTTTAACTTTGCACACAGTCCACCGTTGGACTGTGTGTCTAACCTGGTTAGAATACTGGTTTTTATTAAACTTAAATACTAACTGGAAGGTGTTCTGGGGCCTTTCAAAAAAATTGAGATTTATCACAGGAAACCGGTTAAGTGCACGAATCGAACTCGGGACGTGTGGTTTAAAATTGCACACAGTCCACCACTGGACTGTGTGTCTAACCCGTTTAAAAATCCGTTTTAAATTAAACTTATATATTAACAGTGCTTCATCTTCTTCAGTTTATGAAACTAGAGAATCAACATGACTGTTTAATCAGTAATTCTGGTATACTTTAGTAAATTAAATGATAAAAGGACATGGATCAAAAGATTATACCGATCAGAGTCGAATTGAAATCCTCCGGTGATGATTCCGGCGAGTAACTGGGGATTCCGGCGACTTGCAGAGAATTCCGGCGAAGTTCAACTTGCAACAGAGGCTCTACCCGAAGTTTGAGGTGAGTGCGGTGCTTTCTGTCTGAGCTCTAGAAGTCTTATTTTAGAGTAAGGCAAAGAAGTGAAATGGGTTCGGTTTTCCGGTGACCAATTCCGGAAAAATTGAAAATCTCCGGCGACGAGTATCTGAGCACATCAACTACGAAAAAGTGTGCGGTCTTGAACGAAAGGATTCCCGGAAGGTTGAGGGGGTATTTATAGGGTAGAACAGGATGTATTGGGTTGAAATTTTGTCTTGATTCACGGTCAAAACTTTTTCCGGCGGTTACGACTGGAATTGGGGGTTAGACATCGATTATAACCGATGTCGAATTTAGTTCACGCGTTTTTGTCAAAAGAAACGGTCGTGATTCGCGAAATCTTCGGTTTTTCCGGCGACTGCGGATTTGGGCGCGCTGATTCCTGATTTTGAGTTTCGGGTTTACTTAAATGTTATTTGTTTCTGTATTTATTACAAATGGAATGTGTGGCGGAGTGGTGTGTTGCGCGTTTGTTGAAACGGGTGACCCGGGTTCGAAACCCGGCATCCCCTTTTATTTTTTTTATTCCTTATCTCTTATTAATTTTCAATTATAGATTTTAAATTCTAATTTATTTATTAATTATATATCGTTTAAAATTAATTTGAGCGTTAAATGAGCAACGAAAATTTTTTACTGGATATTCGATTAATAAACGAAGCGGGTTTTGGAAACCCGTTTTTTGACGGATGTTACAGGGTATATGAGGAAAGCCCTTGATCAATCCAGATCTCCGGGATAAAACCTCGGGAGCTGACAATCGTCGGCTGCCTTGTTCTTCTCATTGCTTGAATAACCAGGATACAGTGCAGGATATTGCTCAGATCACTACTAAGTGTTACAACGATTGCAAGTAGTGAGTGTTAATGTGTGGTTGCTAGAAAGAAATGAGAGTGTATGAGTATAAGAGCTCGAAAGTGTGTGTTGTTCCTACGATCTGGCACTCTTATTTATAGTTACAAATAACAAACTAACTTTCCTATTATTTCGGTATGCTGGGAATATTCCATTCTGAACGTTGGGGATTGTTTCAACTTATTTTCCACGTGCATAATTCCGGGTCTTCAGCTCATATAACCGTTACAACATTAATAGCATTGACCAGCATCCTAAATTCTCGCAGAATATGCCTTTCTTCTATCCTGACCGTTACAAGACCCATTCTTCTGCCATTTTCAACCACCTTGAGCGAATCTTCAGGTAGATCAAGTCCTTTAATATTGGTACCTTGCAACCAAAAAAAATCGTTAGTAGCAAGCAGGATACCCCCGCAGGATGTTACCAATATCCTGGTTCAGTATCCTGGTTTAGTATCCTGGTCGCGACATTAAGCATATAATTTCAGGATATGCCTTCGGGATATAAGCTCGAAATTCCACCCATAACAGGTATGATTAGAGAGGTCAAGTATCCAAGATGGTTAGCCAATGTGGTTGTCATTCAAAAGAAAAATGGAAAGTGGAGGGTATGTGTCGATTTTACTGATTTGAACAAGGCATGTCCCAAGGATCCTTTCCCTTTACCCCACATTGACTCCATGGTGGATGCTACGGCGGGTCATGAATTGTTAACTTTTATGGATGCTTCATCTGTATTTCAACAAATTCAGATGGAACCATCTGATAAGAGGATACAGCATTAATGACACCCACCGGCATATATTGTTATATTGTTATGCCCTTTGGTTTAAGAAATGCAGGTGCTACATACCAAAGGCTAGTAAATATGATGTTCAAGGAGCAACTTGGACACACAATGGAGGTATATATAGATGATATGGGGTCAAGTCTAAAAGAGCTGAGGATCACCTAAAGGTTCTCGAAGAAGCATTTAATATCCTTGACCAATACATCATGAAGTTGAATCCTTCCAAATGCCATTTCGGAGTCAAAGCTGGAAAGTTTTTAGGATATATGGTGACCAAAAGAGGAATCGAAGCAAGTCCAGAGAGCAGATAAAAGCTATAATCAACATCAAATCGCCTGCCAATGCTAAGGATGTACAAAGATTGACAGGAAGAATTGCTGCCTTGAACAGATTCATTTCAAAATCCTCAGAAAGATGCAAGGATTTCTATGATATTCTGAGGAAGAATAAGAAGTTTGAATGGACTGAGAAACATGAAGCTGCTCTACAAGCTCTTAAGGATTACTTATCCTCTGCTGTAGCACTAATGAAACCAGAAAATGGAGAACCAATATCCTTATACCTAGTTGTTTCAGGTAAAGCAGTAAGTGCGGTCCTTGTTAGGGATCATGAAGGCCAACAACATCCGGTATACTATGTAAGTAAAAGTTTACTTGATGCTGAAGCCAGGTATTCTCATTTAGAAAAACTTATCCTTGCTTTAATCATGGCTTCTATTAAACTAAGACATTATTTTGAAACTCATACCATTGTTGTTAAAACTAATTTTCCTATTAAGAATGTTCTCAGGAAACCTGAAATGTCGGAAAGAATGGCAAAATGGGCCGTCAAACTTTAGTGCATATGACCTTAAGTATGAACCCAGGACTGCCATCAAGTCCCAAGCTCTGGCTGACTTAGTGGCTGATTTCAGTAGTGATTTACAAAGGGAAGCTGAACTAGAAGTGCAACAACTTGAGAAAACCAAGGATCCTTGGACACTCTTCACGGATGGAGCTTCAAATGTCAAAGGAACTGGATTAGGTGTACTACTAAAATCGCCACAGGGAGACATTATACCTCAATCTATAGCATGTGAATTTCAAACCACTAATAATGAGGCTGAGTATGAGGCCTTGATAGCAGGTTTGCAATTAGCTAAGCACATGAGGATCAGGTATCTTCAAGTATTTGTAGATTCTCTATTAATTACTAATCACTATAATGGTTCCTATGCTGTTAAAGGTGAGAAACTAATCAAATATTTGGAGATAGTCAAGAAATTGGCAGATTCTTTTGCTTTTTTCAGCCTTACACAGGTACCTAGAGAAGAAAATGCAGAAGCAGATGCATTGGCCAATCTAGGATCCTCACTGAAGATGCCAGAGGATGTAAAGATACCTATTATCCATGTCCTAACTCCTGCAATTGAGGAAAATGAAACAATGGAGATAGTGGATGGTACTGCAATTCTACCTAGTGATGATGTGGAGTCGAATTTAGGATCCTGGATCCTTCCAATTCTGTAGTATATCCAGAATGGAGAAATTCCCATTGGCGAAAATCCTAGAGCCTTTAAGATCAAGGTATCCCAATTCACTATAATTAATAACATGTTATATAAGAGATCTCTTGCAGGACCCTATCTACGATATATTGAGGATCCTGAGATCCAAGAAGTCTTAAAGGATTTTCATGAAGAGACTATGAAAATCACACTGGGGGCAGAGAATTATTCTCAAGGATCCTCAGAACAGGATACTATTGGCCTACAATGAAGAAGGATGCTGTGGAGTATGCAAGGAAATGTGACGCTTGCCATAGACATAGTAACATTCTTCATCAACCGGCAGGACCCCTGCATCCTATATCCTCTTCTTGGCCATTCATGAGGTGGGGAATGGATACAGTAGGCAAACTTCCCAATGCACCAGGAGGAAAAGTGTTCATTTTGGCTATGACAGACTACTTCTCCAAATGGATAGAAGCTAAAGCATTTGCCCAAGTCAGAGAAAAGTGAGTCATATCCTTTATTAAAAGAAATATTATTACTAGATTTGGTATTCCTTCTGAAATTGTTTGTGATAACGGATCCCAATTTATTGGGAGTCGTACTACTAACTTTTGTGACAACTGGGGGATTAGGATGATAACATCAACACTAGTCCACCCACAAGCTAATGGCCAGGTAGAATCATCCAATAAGATCATTATCAACAATTTGAAGAAAAAGCTTGGATCCAAGAAAGGAAAATGGGCTGCAGAGTTACCATACGTCTTATGGGCAGATAGAACAACCCCCAAGAATGCTACGGGTCAAACACCTTTTTCCTTAGTCTTTGAAGCTGAGGTTGTGATCCTTACGGAAATGGTAGTACCGACAGCCAGAACAAGCATCCGTGATCCTGAAACATATACTGAGAGTCTGACTCAAGACTTGGATACCGTGGAAGAGCTTAGAGATATGGCAAGAATCAGGTTGGCTAGTTATCAACAAAGAATGGTCGGTGCTTACAACAAGAACGTTAGGGTTAGAAGGTTTCAAGTGGGTGATATGGTATTGAGGAAAGCATTCCAGAATACTACGAATCCTGCTGATGGTAAGTTGGCACCAAAGTGGGAAGGCCCCTATCTCATTGAGGTCGAAGCTGGAAAGGGGGCATATCGTTTACTAACCATGGATGGTGATCTCCTACGAAGAGCTTGGAATGCTATTCACTTAAAGATATACTTTATGTAATAAGGATCAAGGATCCTTAAGAATTCTGATATTCAGTTCAGGATGAAGGATCCTCAAGGGATATATGATCCTTTGCTTGGTAACATTTTACTAATCATTTCACATTATATTTGTTGTTATTTATTGTGAAAAAAGGATGTTAGATTCTGAACATCCAGTTTTATCAAGTTTTAAGTCTTGTAGGGTTTGTTACATCTTTGACAAAGGATCAAGAGGTTGGCCACCTCTCCAAGACTTTTGGGCATGTCCCCAGCTTAAGGTATCTAATACCTTCTACGGTTTAACGGTTTTCACCTTTCACACGAATTGGGTTTCGACACCCCGCCTGTAGCGTACGTTATCCAAGTATAGTTCAAGGCAATGGGACCAGTACCCGCTTTAGGGGCTGACAATTTCATTGTTGTTGGCTATATGTAGGATCCTAAGTATAATGGTAGACGTACCATACATCCGTTCCTAAGGTTTCTAACGTTTTCACGTTAGCTAAGGTTTTGGCATTTTCATGTCACTTACGATTGGTTAGTCGCCAGTATGGGCCATACACCAGAATCCTAAGGTTTCTAACGTCTTCACGTTAGCTTAAGTATCACAAGTTGTATGGGCTAGTCCCCAGTTATTTGGGCTTGTCCCCAGTTTCTAATGACTTGTTTAGTTTATATGGCTTAGTCCCAAGTTGGTCATTACAGGTTCCCGAGGTTTCGCAAACAAGGATCCCGGATCCTTGAATCTTAAATATTTTATATGCTCTGTTTATGCTACAGTAGTGTCTAAGGATATTGGATCCTAACTTGGATTTTCTGGCATGTCTTATTCTCATTTTTCTTGAACATTGCACTTAGGGGAATATAACTTATTTACACATATCTAACCAGATTTTATCTGAGATTATTACGTATCACGATTGAGAAATTTTAACAACACAAGGTTTTCTAAGTTTTTATAGAATGAAACCTATAACTTTCACAAACAATTTATCTGAACATGGAAACATAAGCATGTCAAGTAAACTTTGCCAAATCAATGAACAATACCGGAAATAGTCAAAGTCTAATATTATTAGGTCCATTAATATTTATCAAAAGTATACGGCCCGGACTTCACCAGCAAAATGTGGACCATCCATCCAGGCCGGATCAGGTTCATCTAACATTAACATAACAGTTAATACAATGAGGAGTTAAGGGTGTGGAGAGTCACTATAAAAGATATATTCATAACATCTTTATTTTTTCCATTTTCTTCTACTAAATTACTATTTATAAATTCTTATATTGTAGCGTTCGGGGCATGATAATGTTTTCTATATATGTTCTAGTCCCCATAATTGACCTGTCATAACTTCATACGTTTTTTTTTTCTTTTAACCGTATCTCCCTGCTACAATGCGTGGGTACCATGAAAATTGAGATCGACACCGACTGAAAGAGCATCGTTTCCGTTACATAATTATTTTACGTCGCAACTTAAATTATACACGTTTCTTTTAGTACTTGCACAGTTATGCGCGTTAGTGCCACCACCTCAACCGTTTAGCATATGTTTCCCACCACGGAACGTGGGGCTACGTTTCTCGTATAGTTAAATTTAAAAGATTATGTATGTAGAAAATTAATATGAAGAATTGGTTTCTTATTTACTAAATCTATTTAAAAATCCATTTATTCATATATTCTAGCATTTGATTCGGTCGTTTTTTCAATATTTCTTAACCTAATACATTTTTATTTATCATCTACATTTAAAGTTAGATCCACAACAAAATGTGAGTTGATGACAAACGTAAAGAAGATGCAAAGTAGGCATGCCTTTATGAGATAAATATTTCAATGTCCTTCACTATTCACTGTAAAAAGTACAAAGGATAACATTGTGGATCAAGTTAGTTAGTATGTCATCAAGACGATCAAACTAAAACCCTTGATTGAATGAGTTTGTTTGAAAGAACCTAATTAGAGATCTCACATATCAATTCAATAGTTTAACATGCTTGAATAAACAAAGGGAGGTCATTGTGTGTCAAAGAGGGGGTAAGTATTCCATTTTTGTAGAAACTGGTGAGATTTTTCACGCTATGTGGCGGAAATTCAATCGGTATCGGTTCAGCTCGTTAACATACCGACACTCATTGTAGCAGCCGAAAGAAAAAAACCTAAAATATAAAGTCCTGATATTTTTTAGAGTTAATAATATACATAATATTAGATTAAATTAAATTAACAGTAGCACTGAAAACACTCATATTGTATTTTCACAAATCTTAATCCACTATCAGAGGGTGAAAGCTAATTTCATTAAATAATTTAATTTTTAGTCTAAAATATTAGAAACCTGGCAAAGTGTTAGATTAATACAAAAATTGTTGTAAACCTAACAAAGTTTTCGGTTAATACAAAGGTTGTTGAAAAAAAAATAAAGGGTAGAGCTCAAGCCCACCAATCAGATGAAAGCACCAACATGTGTTGGTGTTTTAATAGATTATCATAGAATTCCTAAGAAAAAAAAACAAATTAAAAAAGTCAAAGGCTAAAATTAAAAAAAAAAAAGTAAGTAAAACATTGTGGCCAAAATTTAAAAGTAAAAAACTCTCTTGTCGCTAACAACTTGTTGATTTATATATATAATAATAACTAATAGCATCATTTTTAATTATTTGTGAAGAAAAAAAACACTATGTAAGAAAGAAGTGTGGTAGTAAGAACCAGACTATGAGGAGTTAATTGTATCAAGATGGTTCATGTTTAACTGTTTTACAATCTACACATTTGACACGGAGCTGTTAGATTTGGTTAACAAGCTGTTCCAAATGATCTTTCGTAGCGGTCAAGATAAATGGGTTTGGTCGGAAGAAAAGTCTGGTATATTCATTGTTGTTTCAGTAAAAGGGTTGTTGAGCCCGAACCCCTCCAATATTAGCAGTTCAGCCTTTGTTTGAAACAACTGGGCACCAACGAAACTTAACACGTTTGGCTGGAGGCTCTCGATGGGAAGGTTGCCATCTCCAAGGAGTTACAGAAAAGGAATACCGTGTCGTCTATATAATGGGCTACATCAATTTTTTGAGCTTTCTTTGAATTTCTAATAGGGCTAAGTGTCACGGAGTTACTTCTAACTCACGTGTAGTGACTTAGACTTGATCTAAGTTAAGCTTTTGTGCCCAATGATGATAAGGTTTTATGGGAATCAAGTGTTGATCGCAAGTGTTGCTTTCAAAGAAGCAAGTTAGTATTGATTACACGATGTTTACAAAAGAGAGTTTACAAGTACAAGTACGGCAACTTGCTAATGTGTTGGGTGATCTCAAAATGAGACCTTCATATCCTATTTATACTACTCCTTCCTAGTTCTAGAGAATTCTCTATCTAGATAATTCCTTACATAATATCTTTGATATTTATAGGATGATTTGTAGAGTGTTCTTGCAAAATATCCAGCAATTCTAGACTCTTTCGAGGCCCTTCAAGGTTGATCTTGAACATTCTAAGGGTGCTACAAGGTTCCAGCAACTTGTAGGCTGTTCCGGAGACTTCCGGGCAGCCTTAGATGCTTCCTTAGTGTTCCGGAATCTTCCGTAACTCGCAAAAAAAATTTCTGTAGTTAGGCGGATTGTGACATTCTCCCCCACCTAAATTCACGACTTCCTCGTCGTGGCACTTGCGTGGTCGACGTCTTGTTCTCACGATCCGCATGGCGGACAAGGTTTCGCCTTGACGCCTTGTATCCGACTCCAAGGGTGTCGTGTGAACTTCTTTATTCTTGATGATGTACATGGTGTTGAGAAAGGGTGCTTGAATGGCGTTGGACCTCCGGAAGAAAGCCATCCCGAGCACGATCTTGTAACCGTCCATGGGAACGACTGAGAAAGTGATCTTGCCGTTCCATGTCTCGACCTTGGCCTTAGCATTATATGTGACTCCTTCGATTGCTTTGGGGTCTCCACCAACAACCTTCATCATTGGTCCCTCTTGCGTGTTGATCCGTAAACCAAGTCTTTTGGCCTCATCCCTAGTGATGAAATTGTGACTGGCTCCGGTATCAACTAAGGCTTTTGCAAGTTTCCCATTAATCTCGAGTGTTATGAATCGAAGGCCTTTCGGGCCCTTATCTGCATAACTCTTCATGGTGGTGGGAGAGTGTCACGAGCCAAATATTTGAAGGTCGCAATGATGTGGGCTGTGCTTGAACGCTTGGGTTACTGGCTAGTCTTGGACTTTATCGGGGGACGGAGTCAGTGTTGTCATACCCCAACCGATGGCGGAAACATCGGGGCGCGGCACTAGGCGAATCAGATTGATCAAGAGATTCCATAACAATTATTTAAAGACAATAATCAACATTCAATATCCCATACTATCAAACTCATAAAATCTTCAAACAATCATTACATAATTCGAAATAATCTCCTAAACATAACATCCGGTCCGATCTTCCCGATTTATTACAAGATATTCTAAGGCAAAACCTAACACTAAGCATCCAAGCTAAAGCCCTCAACCTGCCACATATATTAAAATAAAACGTCAATCCAATTAAGTAAAGGTGAGCATACGAGTTTTGCATACAATATAGATATAAAAGCGTTTAGCATACACCGCATGACATACATAATAGTTGTGGATGATGTAACTACTTAGATTCATGCAAACCACCAAACCGCGATTGACCGAGGCATGCGAACAAGCGTTCACATCCTAAAAGAGAAAATAAATGCGAAATAAAAGTGTGAGCCTTAACAACCCTGGGCCTCCGGGTGGTGGGTCAACCTCTAGTATACTATCATGTTAAGGGTGGTGTACAATCAATCAAGCAATAGATACAATTCAGCAGCTTTCACGTATAGTCACGTAATACAGCAGGTTGCGAATAAGCGTTTGAGAGTTGTGTGATGTGTTTTGATATACGAACATATGTGACACCCAAAAGTGCATTTAAGCGAAAAAGGGTTCAAGTATACTCAGGGAGATTTGGGATCTGAGATGAGTCGGGGAGAGCGCTGGATCAGCCTGTAAGCAAACAGAAGTGCATCAGTCTTCCGAATTGCTCATATGGTTAAGTTTGGATTGGGCAGAGGACAAGTTCGGGCGAACTTGTGAAAACCTGTTGAGATGTGAGACAAGTTCGGGCGAACTTGTCTAATTTCCAAAGAAATTATACAAGTTCGGGCGAACTTGTAAGGTTTGCTAACTGAGGAAGACAAGTTCGGGCGAACTTGTCTAATTCTCTTGAGAATTGGACAGAGTTCGGGCGAACTTGTGCCATTTTTGAAGATTTGACGTGGGAGACCAAGTTCGGGCGAACTTAGTCACCAACATGGTGACAAGTCCGGGCGAACTTAGTCACCAACCTGGTGACAAGTTCGAGCGAACTTGGTGTATTTCGAGCGAACTTGATGGTTTTGGCATTCAAATCGTGCGTTTTTGCGTCTTTTGCTGACGAAATCGAGTGTTCATCCCTCCAACCTTAAGTCACTGAGTAAAAATTAGGCTGGAGAGGTCTTTTGGAGCGAGTTTAGCCATTTTACAGAAACTCGGGTTAATCCGGGCGAACTTGATGGTTCGTACGGGTTAGTCTAGCTTGTGTTAAGTGACGATTTCGTCCTTGTGCTTCCGGATCTGAGATCTTGCTTGACAACGCCTCGTTCCACTCAAAAGTGAACGAAACATACATCATTACTCCGAATATTGTGTAGAAATCAATGTTTTTAATGGTTTTACTCAGATCTAAACATGGATCTGAGTGAGAAACAGAAGTTTTGTAGAAAAGATGAAGATTTTCGTAAATAGAAGAGATTTGATGAAAACAAAGGCAAAGCCTTGTGCAAAATTGTTGTAAAACGTTGTTGAATGTTGCTGTAGTTGAAAACGGGTTGAATCTTACTTAGAAAACAAAGGGTTTCGGTTTTGGAGAGCTCCGGGCGAACTTGCAGCAAGTTCAAATAAGAGAATGGAGCTGAGTATTTATAGGTGGAGGTGAGAATGAGAGATCAGACAGCAAGTTCGGGCGAATTTGTTACAAGTTCGAGCGAACTTGTATATGCTCTCCTGAATTAGCTCAAGTCCGGGCGGACTTGTTAAAAATGAGGTCCTTGGTACACTAGACAAGTTCGGGCGAACTTGTTATATACAAGTTCGGCTGAACTTGACCTAGTGGCCAAGTTTTGTTTGATTATATCGCGTTATGAGTTCCGCCGGTAGTTCGAGTCGATAGGCCACTTTGCCGATCCTTTCCAGAATCTTAAAGGGTCCTATGTATCGTGGCGCTAGCTTTCCTTTCTTCCCGAAGTGGATTACTCCCTTCCAAGGTGCAACCTTTAGGAGCACGTGATCTCCCACTTCGAATTGCAGGGGCTTGCGGCGTTTATCGGCATAACTCTTTTGACGACTCCAAGCTTTCAAGTCTCTGATCTGGAGGATTTTGTCTGTCGCTTCTTGATTAGCTCGGCACCGGTGATTTGAGCTTCTCCGATCTCGTGCCATGCAATAGGCGATCGACATTTTCTTCCATACAGCGCCTCAAAAGGAGCCATTTGAATGCTGGTGTGGTAACTATTATTGTATGAGAATTTAATTAAAGGTAAATGCGTATCCCAATTACCACCGAAATCTATGATGCACGCACGAAGCATGTCTTCGAGGGTGAGAATCGTGCGCTCAGTCTGACCGTTGGTTTGAAGGTGAAAAGCGGTACTGAGATTAAGAGTAGTACCGAGGGCGGATTGAAAAGTCTCCCAGAGACGTGAGGTAAAGCGACCGTCGTGGTCAGAAATGATGTCACGAGACGTCCCGTTCGACAAATGACTTCGTCGGTATAGATTCGGGCTAATCGTTCGACCTTAAAGTCTTCTCGTATAGCAATAAAGTGCGCAGATTTGGTAAGGAGATCAACGATAACCCAAATGCTATCGTGACCAGAGGAAGTGCGAGGAAATTTCGTAATAAAGTCCATAGCTATGCTCTCCCACTTCCACATCAGGATTTCGGGTTGTTCGAGCAAGCCAGAGGGCCTTTGATGCTCGGCTTTAACCTTCGAGCAAGTTAAGCACTTTGAAACGTACACGGTGACATCCTTTTTCATGCCCGGCTACCAATACTTAGGACGAAGGTCCTGGTACATTTTGTCGGCTCCGTGATGAATGGAGTATCGAGATTTATGAGCTTCGGTCATTAGCAGTTCACGAAGGTTATCACGGCTGCGAATCCAAATGCGATCGAGATAATTATAGATACCGTTAGGTTTAACAACGAGCTGAGTTTCGGCACCACATTTCATTTCTTCCTCCAAAGTATCCTCATTAAAAGAAGCGAATTGAGCGGAGAGAATCATGATTTCGAGATCATTCAAAGCTTGAGAGTCACGAACACTATACACATAGCTTCGTCGACTGAGAGCATCGGCGATGACAGTTGCTTTGTCGAGATGGTAGCATATCTCACAATCGTAATCGTTGAGAAGTTCAACCCATCGGCGTTGGCGCATATTCAGTTCCTTTTGATTGAAGATATGTTGTAAACTCTTATGGTCGGTGAAGACCGTACACTTAGTACCGTAAAGGTAGTGTCGCCATATCTTCAATGCAAAAACAACTGCACCGAGTTTGAGATCGTGGGTTGTGTAGTTCTTCTCGTGGATCTTGAGTTGTCGAGATACATACGCGATAACCTTGTCTCGTTGCATGAGAACACAACCAAAACCAAGGTTTGAGGCATCGCAATAAGCAACGAAATCATCGTTTCCATCGGGAAGAGCGAGTACAGGAGCGTTGCATAACATACGCTTGAGAGTTTGAAAAGCCTCATCTTGCTTGGAATCCCAAACAAAAGGTTGTCTTTATGAGTTAGAGCGGTAAGCGGAACGGCGATTTTCGAAAAGTCGGCGATGAATCGACAGTAGTAACCCGCCAATCCAAGAAATGAGCGGATTTCGGAAGCATTCTTCAGTGTAATTAAACTCTTGACAGCTTCAATCTTTGCAGGGTCGACGTGAATTCCTTGACTATTAACGATGTGGCCGAGAAATTGGACTTCTTCGAGCCAGAATTCACATTTAGAGAACTTAGCATAAAGGCGAATGCATTGGAGAAGTTCGAGGACTAAACAGAGATGGCGCGCGTGTTCGTCTCTCTCGACTTCGAATAGATGAGGATGTCATCGATAAACACAATGACGAAACGATCTAAGAAAGCTTTACACACACTGTTCATCAAGTCCATGAAGACTGCTGGTGCATTGGTAAAACCGAAAGGCATGAACACGAATTCGAAATGGCCATAACGAGTACGAAAGGCGGTTTTCGGAATATCTTCTTCGAGTACACGCAACTGATGATAACCGGAACGAAGATCAATTTTAGAAAAACAAGGAGCACCTTGAAGCTGATCAAATAAGTCATCGATTCGAGGAAGAGGGTAGCGGTTCTTTATCGTGAGTTTGTTAAGTTCACGATAATCGATGCACATTCGGAACGTCCCATCTTTCTTTTTCACGAAAAGAACGTGTGCGCCCCAAGGCGAAGTGCTCGGGCGTATGAAACCTTTATCAAGAAGCTCTTGAAGTTGGCTCGATAGCTCGCGCATTTCTGATGGCGCAAGACGATAAGGAGCTTTTGCAACGGGAGTAGCACCGGGAACTAAATCGATACGGAATTCGACATCTTGAGTAGGGGTAAACCGGGTAAATCGTCGGGAAAGACTTTAGGAAATTCACAAACAACGGGTACATCCTTCTAGGCTTTCTTCTCTTTCTCCGGGTTTACGATATGGGCTAGGAAGGCAACACATTGCTTTCGCAAACATTTGTGTGCTCGAGTACATGACAAAAGCATCAACTTCTTTGAGGGAGTCTCACCATAAACATGGAGTTGATCACCGTTAGCGAGAGGAAAGCGGATCATTTTATCGAAGCAGACAACTTCAGCATGATTTTCACGAAGAAAGTCCATGCCTACTATAATATCGAAGCTACCTAACTGCATAGGTATGAGATTGATCGACAAGACATGATTGTTGAGATCGAGAGAACAACCACGTAGGACGGAGGTGACGGTGACGGTTTTTCCGGTGGCGACTTCCACATCAAAAGTCTTTGGGAGTTTAGCGCGCTTACATTTTAAAACCTCTTCGAGTTCTAGCGATACAAAACAATATCAGAACCGGTATCAAATAAACATGAAGCATAAATACCATTAACCAGGAATGTACCATTGACAACATTGTTGTCGTTCTGAGCCTGGCGATGGTTGAGATTAAAGGCTCGTCCACGTGCAGCCTGTTGTTGCTGCTGTTGAGGCTGTGGTGGTTATGGTTGTTGCTGCTGTTGTTCTTGCTTCACAGGTTTGTTTGGGAAGACATTACTGAAACAGTTAAGTTTGGATTGGGCAGAGGACAAGTTCGGGCGAACTTGTGAAAACCTGTTGAGATGTGAGACAAGTTCGAGCGAACTTATAAGGTTTGCTAACTGAGGAAGACAAGTTCGGGCGAACTTGTCTAATTCTCTTGAGAATTGGACAGAGTTCGGGCGAACTTGTGCCATTTTTGAAGATTTGACGTGGGAGACCAAGTTCGACCGAATTTGGTGTATTTCGAGCGAACTTGATGGTTTTGGCATCCAAATCGTGTGTTTTTGTGTCGTTTGCTGAGGAAATCGAGTGTTCATCCCTCCAATTTTAAGCCATTGAGTAAAACTTAGGCTAGAGAGGTCTTTTGGAGCGAGTTTAGCCATTTTACATAAACTCGGGCTAATCCGGGCGAACTTGATGGTTCGTACGGGTTAGTCTAGCTTGTGTTAAGTGACGATTTCCTCCTTGTGCTTCCGGATCTGAGATCTTGCTTGACAACGCCTCATTCCACTCAAAAGTGAACGAAACATGCGTCATTAGTCCGATTATTGTGTAGAAATCAATGTTATTAAAGGTTTTACTCAGATCTAAACATAGATCTGAGTGAAAAACAGAAGTTTTGTAGAAAAAGATAAAGATTTTCATAAACAGAAGAGATTTGATGAAAACGAAGGCAAAGCCTTGTGCAAACTCGTTGTAAAACGTTCTTGAACAATGTTGTAGTTGAAAACGGGTTGAATCTTACTTAGAAAACAAAGGGTTTCGTTTTTGGAGAGCTCCAGGCGAACTTGCAGCAAGTTCAAATGAGAGAATGGAGCTGAGTATTTATAGGTGGAGGTGAGAATGAGAGATCAGGCAGCAAGTTCGGGCGAACTTGTAGCAAGTTTGGGCAAACTTGTTACAAGTTCGAGCAAACTTGTATATGCTCTCCTGAACTAGCTCAAGTCCGGGCGGACTTGTTAAAAATGAGGTCCTTGGTACACTAGACAAGTTCGGGCGAACTTGTTATATACAAGTTTGGTCGAACTTGACCTAGTGTCCAAGTTTTGTTTGATTATTTCGTGTTATGAGTTTGCTCGGTGATTCGGTTCGTATTAGATAAGTATATTAAGCGTTGTAATTAATATAGTAGTGCGATTTAGCAATTTGAGTATGTGAGAGCGTTGCGATAGCGATTATAACCATAACATAAACATAAATAACACACATAAAACATAATTCCACAATAATTAACTGCGATTTGCGATGCGATGAGATAAGCGATGTGATGACACAAGTGCTTATTAAACAATAACACACTTGGCTCGTATAGTAGCATAATTAGTTGTGATTTGCGATTAGATCAGCGATGTGTTTAATAAGCGATTAGATGCGATATAACTGGAGTTCAACATAATTTAATTTACATAACTTTCTTATAATTCGAATCTCGGAATTACAAAAGATAGATACAACGAAAGTAAAAGAAAAAGATAACAATGAAATTTGGAGTTGTTACAAGAGTCAATGAAGAGGTGTACGTGCCTAGTCGTGCAAACAACGAACGCACCACTGGTCGAGAGCTGGCGCCGCTCTCCTGATGAGTCCAAGGCAGGAAGAAACCAGTGACCCACATAAAGAACGGGATAGATTGGCTTGTCCCCGGGGATTTGGGACGCCACGCGGGATCGAAAACTAACCCCGTGACAACTTGGTATCAGAGCAGAACGATTCTCGGATTCGTTGGAACGTGGCTTTTAACAAAATGAGCTTAACATTTAGAGTATGGTTGCGCAATGGTGGTGGGAGAAGACCAAATATGGGTTTGCTTCGGCAAAGGTCTTTGTACTCCGCGAGTATGGGATCGTGAGAGCCGCTCAAGTATAGTTGCAGTGAAGCCCTCCGTGTTATGTCTAAAAATCTACGGTAAGCAGCGCCGTAAAAAGGAAGTTTTGTGAAAGCTGCTACATTTATTCAGGTTCCCCGTATTCCTGAAACAAGGTGAATCATCGGCACCATATCCGATGCGGCGGACGTCAGCGCCACTTCAAACCAAAACTGACGTACTATATTCAACATGCACGACAAAAGATCCATGTTGTTGTGCTTCCGGGTGTCCTGCCCTCCCAAAGTGAATCATGCTCAACAGAAGGGATCATGCATTATCAAGCGTGCGAGCTGGTATGGGACGGCGAGCATGCACGAGGACGTGCATGAAATGGTGGTGGGAGAGTGTCACGGGCCAAATATTTGAAGGTTGCAATGTTGTGGGCTGTGCTTAAACGCTTGGGCTACTGGCTAGTCCTGGACTTTATCGGGGGACGAAGTCAGTGTCAATGAAGAGGTGTACGTGCCTAGTCGTTCAAACGACGAACGTACCATTGGTCGAGAGCTGGCGCCGCTCTCCTGATGAGTCCAAGGCAGGACGAAACCAGTGACCCACACAAAGAAGCGGGATAGATTGGCTTGTCCCCGGGGATTTGGGGACGCCACACAAGGTCAAAAACTAACCCTGGGACATAAGGCTTAGAGGTGCACAAATCGGGTTAGGTTTCAACCCAAACCAGTTTTAACCCAGGTTGGGGTTTGGATGAAAATATTCGAACCGGTTTGACACTCAAACCGGGTTGGGTTCTACCGGGTTAGGAGTCAAGAAAATCGAACCCTAAGTGTCACACTCCAACCGATGGCGGAAACATCGGGATGAGACGAACAAATTGCTCAAAACTTCATAACGCTATGTGACAATATAGATTAAATTCAAATTTCATTCAAGACTAAATTGTCATACAAAAATTCCAAATAATAGTCAACAATTGTTTCAAAACTACATTAATCTAGGTGTGTATCTAAGCAATCCTACTAGATTTCTTGCATCATCAGCTTTCCTGCAACATGCATTAAAAGCGTAGATCAATACAAAAGTATTGGCGAGAATACAAGTTTGAAAATAAATCTAAGTGTAAGAGTTTATTTCAATCATAACGGGAGTATAATAAAGCTGAATCGCATATATATATAGATGACTCTCACATAATAATAGCATATAATTGAATTCCTTAACTAGCATGCATAGTAACATAATCATAACAATGTCGTGAGAATACAAATTAAAACTAATAAGCATAAACAACTCAAACGTAACAAGTAGCATGTATAAACGAGTTTAATCTAACACATATAATCCACATAAGCGTAATTGATAACCCGTTTGGTGTTGGGAACACATTTAATCTTGTTAAAAATAAATTTTGTAATTTATACATGTTGCACCCCAAAATGCGTTAAAGTGTAAAAAAGAAGGGGTCGAGTATGCTCACCTTTTACGAAGTGTCCTTTAGTATGCCGCGAGGTGTTGAAGGGCTTGACATTGCCAAGCTGAGGTCATCATACATGTGTAAACGAAGGTAATGAAATGCGTCTAGAATAAATAAATATATATATATATTAAATATATATATATATATTTGTAAAAAAATATTAATTCGGATACGATGGACTCGTTTTATTATATAGCGCATTTTGTTTTAAGGATTTTAATGAAAAACGGGCAGAGTTTCCCCTATTTTTGGACAAACCCGACAACATAAGTGTCGATATAATTTTCAAAACACGCTAGTTGATAGCACAATACTATATAACTTCCGCCACGGGTGTAAAGTTATAACTTGCCGAATATTAAACGGATTCCCCCTTTTTTTACTATAATACGGATTAGTCGTGATACGTTGAGTCGGTTTTTAATTTAGTGAGAATAAGTTTTAAATAATGTAAGTGTGCAAAATCACAAAGTTTATAGCCGTGGTGGTTTGAGATCGGTTCGTGTTAGATAAAAGAATATATATAGGTAACATAATAAAAGTAAATAAATAACAGAAAAAATATAAACGAAAGAGTGCCGAATTTCTTTACCGAGCCACTCGCTGAACGGTTGACCGGGTCTGACCCGCGTTGATTGCAGTTGACTGATTTGACCAGTTTTGACCGGACTACCACTGACGTGATCACACCACCCGACAAGAACCCGAACCAATCTGACCGTCACCTGGATCGAGCACCACCATCGCCACTGCCGTTTCCGGCATCACCGTCGTTGGAACCATTGCCGGAAAGCCGACACCATCGTTCACTGGTCGGGCACCACCATCGCCATCGTCGTGTCTCGCTAGCCGGAGTCCCATGAGATCCCCGTACCTCGGGTCAGATGCGAGGCAAACGCATCACCGCCGCCGTTCGCGGCGTTTTGGGTCGCCGGTTTGACGGCTCTGCCGTCTGCCATCGTTGCAGCGCCGCCGCCGCCGCCTTCCGTCGTCGCGTGATGCCACCGAGTGTGGTGGCGCCGCTGTGTTCACCAGGGAGAGAGAGAGACGAGAGTGGGGAAGGGGTTAGGGTGTGCGTATGTGTGAGAGAGAGGGGGATGAGTGGCTGTGGTGGGTGGTCACGTGTGGCTGGCCGGAGCACCGAGGGTCGCCGGAGGGACTCGCCGGAGTCCGATCTCCGGTCGCCATAGGGAAAAGAGAGGGAAGCAGGGGCAGGGGTGGAGTGAAGTGAGTGGGGGCTAGGGTTTCTTAGTGTAGAGTTGAATATATAGGCTTAGGGTTTTGATAGGTTTAGGTGTTGGGCTCAAAGCCCGTTAGTTTATTACTAGGTTTTTGAGTGGCCCAGTCTCATTTACAAGATCCGTTTTTAAATACGAGTTTCATAAAACTGTGGAATTTATTTTGTTTATTATTATTATTTATAAAAAGAATAAATAAATAATAATAACAATGATAATAAAAATGGACAAATAAATAATTTAGTGGTACGACACGTATTTCTTAAAAGTAGTGGAGTGCGGAAATACGAGGCGTTACAGTCTCCCCTACTTTAGGAAATTTCATCCCGAAATTTATACAAGAGGAAGACTTAGAAAGATGGCACTTCGAAGTATGTATGGGTATAATCAAGAAACGAATGGTGAGTGATTAAATTTTGTATTAAACATAGAAGTGAAACAACCGAATTTCTCATGGCACGTTTTACGAAACCTTGGTAATATGGCACTAACACTTATATAGAAAGTACCAGCGGCGTATCCACTATGTTCATATTATATTACGTCTGTTTCGCTAATTAATGCCATGTTACATTCTGTGTCACGAACAGGGTTTATTAGCGTATTACGAGTGAGAATGATAGCGTATAGGTATATAAGCCTATAAGTATGATTGTAATTAAGTATGAATGAGTATAGTGTATAAGTGTAAGTGTGCGTATATGCACAATCGTGCACAATACAAATGATATATTTTAGTTAACCAAGATTAACAGATTACTGGCATGTGAATAAACAAGTCAAACCATCGTGTACCGCAATGTAGACTACCCATCATCGTTAAAACGAAGAGGGTGTAAAATAGTTTACTTAACATGACCTCAAGAATATGGGCGGGCGTCACTCCTATAATGCTACACAAGCACTATACATGTTAAGGTGTGGCTTGATCAAAGTTAATGACGAGTCTACCACATAAACATGTGAATAAACAAGTCAAACCATCGTGTACGCAATGTTGACTAGTCAATAATGTCGAAACATAGTGTAAAATAGTTTACTTAGTATGAAATAGTTTACTTAACATGACCCCAAGTCTCAAGGGCGGTGCGCTACTCCTATAGCACTACGCATAGTGCTATACATGTTAAGGTGTGGTTTTATAACGAGTTTATCACATATAACGTTCCAGTAATCCCAAATCAAGTATGATGTTTAGTATGCACCTATAGAATCGTTCTGTAATAAATTTAGTATAAACGCGAAGTTTGTCGTGCATAAATTTGATTTAGTATAGTGTGACATTGAAAAAAAAATGAAGGAATAAGAATTATATAGCATAAAATGTAAGATAGCATAAAAGAGCTTGTTAAAATGTTGGAGTGTTTCAGTTTTAGAAACTTCGACTATTCCAAAGTGACTCGTAAGTCCTTTCGAATTAGGGAGACATGATTTGGCCTAATAGGTATAATACTCTCGTCGCCAAGCGATTAACGGTACTTTACCCTTCCAATTAGTACATGTCCCTAATTTGATCGAAAAATACTAAACTTTGGCGAGGTTGAAAATTAAGGAGCGGGACCAGTCATCAAGGTGTGGATGTCAATCCTGGCTTGACAATTTCGTCCCCAAATTGTGGTTTATTGAACGTATCAAGATATAATCTCGAATCGTCAATAAAGATCCACTAGATTATGAAATAGAAACTTACATCAAGATATGGATATCACTCCTGACTTGATGGTGAATTTCGCACAAAATAACATGTAGAGTGGGTTGAAATTCGTCACCAATGGCGGGAATCACCCCTGTTTTGATGAGTTATTTCGATTGTGGAACAAGAATATTCTCAAAAATGTGTATTATGTTTCATGTCTTAGGAAAGACATATTGTAAGTTTTAAGACCAAAAGGGGGAGGAGCATGATAGAAAGAATAACAATTTAGACAAGTATCACAAATAGTCAAGAGTATGGTACTTAAACTATAGACTAGGTCGAACATGGCAATTCTACCTAATTCCCTATAGTTATGGCTCAGATACCAATCTGTCACACCCCAAACGATGGCGGAAACATCGGGATGAGACGAACAAATTGCTCAAAACTTCATAACGCTATGTGACAATATAGATTAAATTCAAATTTCATTCAAGACTAAATTGTCATACAAAAATTCCAAATAATAATCAACAATTGTTTCAAAACTACATTAATCTAGGTGTGTATCTAAGCAATCCTACTAGATTTCTTGCATCATCAGCTTTCCTGCAACATGCATTAAAAGCGTAGATCAATACAAAAGTATTGGCGAGAATACAAGTTTGAAAATAAAATCTAAGTGTAAGAGTTTATTTCAATCATGACGGGAGTATAATAAAGCTGAATCGCATATATATGTAGACGACTCTCACATAATAATAGCATATAATTGAATTCCTTAACTAGCTTGCATAGTAACATAATCATAACAATGTCGTGAGAATACAAATTAAAACTAATAAGCATAAACAACTCAAACGTAACAAGTAGCATGTATAAACGAGTTTAATCTAACACATATAATCCACATAAGCGTAATTGATAACCCGTTTGGTATTGGGAACACATTTAATCTTGTTAAAAATAAATTTTGTAATTTATACATGTTGCACCCAAAATGCGTTAAAGTGTAAAAAAGAAGGGGTCGAGTATGCTCACCTTTTATGAAGTGTCCTTTAGTATGCCGCGAGGTGTTGAAGGGCTTGACATTGCCAAGCCGAGGTCATCATACATGTGTAAACGAAGGTAATGAAATGCGTTTAGAATAAATAAATATATATATATTAAATATATAGATATTTGTAAAAAAATATTAATTCGGATACGATGGACTCGTTTTATTATATAGCGCATTTTGTTTTAAGGATTTTAATGAAAAACGGGCAGAGTTCCCCCTATTTTTGGACAAACCCGACAACATAAGTGTCGATATAATTTTCAAAACACGCTAGTTGAAAGCACAATACTATATAACTTCCGCCACGGGTGTAAAGTTATAACTTGCCGAATATTAAACGGATTCCCCCTTTTTTACTATAATACGGATTAGTCGCGATACGTTGAGTCGGTTTTTAATTTAGTGAGAATAAGTTTTAAATAATGTAAGTGTGCAAAATCACAAAGTTTATAGCCGTGGTGGTTTGAGATCGGTTCGTGTTAGATAAAAGAATATATATAGTTAACTGATCGGTTCGTGTCACAAAGTTTATAGCCCTGGTGGTTTTACTATAATACGGATTAGTCGCGATACGTTGAGTCGGAAAGCCGACACCATCGTTCACTGGTCGGGCCCCACCATCGCCATCGTCGTGTCTCGCTAGACGGAGTCCCATGAGATCCCCGTACCTCGGGTCAGATGCGAGGCAAACGCATCACCGCCGCTGTTCGCGGCGTTTTAGGTCGCCGGTTTGACGGCTCTGCCGTCTGCCATCGTTGCAGCGCCTCCGTCGCCGCCTTCCATCGTCACGTGATGCCACCGAGTGTCGTGGCGTCACTATGTTCACCAGGGAGAGAGAGAGACGAGAGTGGGGAAGGGGTTAGGGTGTGCGTATGTGTGAGAAAGAGAGAGGGATGAGAGGTTGTGGTGGGTGGTCGCGTGTGGCTGGCCGGAGCACCGAGGGTCGCCGGAGTCCGATCTCCGGTCGTCGGAGGGAAAAGAGAGGGAAGCAGGGCAGGGGTGGAGTGAAGTGAGTGGGGGCTAGGGTTTCTTAGTGTAGAGTAGAATATATAGGGATAGGGTTTTGATAGGTTTAGGTGTTAGGCTCAAAGCCCGTTAGCTTGTTACTAGGTTTTTGAGTGGCCCAGTCGCATTTACAAGATCCGTTTTTAAATACGAGTTTCATAAAACTGTTGAAATTATTTTGTTTATTATTATTATTGTTATTATTATTATTTATAAAAAGAATAAATAAATAGATAGATAATAACAATGATAATAAAAATGGACAAATAATAATTTAGTGGTACGACACGTATTTCTTAAAAGTAGTGGAGTGCGGAAATACGAGGCGTTACACTATGAAACCAATTCGGGTTGGGTTGGAACCAGGTTGGGTTCTCAAACCGGGTTCAACCCTATTGCCCAACCATGTTAATATAAAATTCTTAAAAACAAATAATATACATAAATTACTCAAATTTTATAATTTATTTGTTTTTTATAAGTAAACTAAAACATAATTTCATGAAAAAAAAACATTATGACACAAAATAAAACTTTTTCTACATTTTCCGGTAGGTTTGGTAATGGAATAACCCATATTGACGGATGAATGCCCGCTTTCGATTCCAAGGCGTCTTTGGAGCGCTTATATTTTTGCGTTTTGAGTATTGTGATTTAACTAACACCATAAATAAAATTTTGGATGAAAAATGTCTAAGAAATCAACATCAAATATACTATAATGTCACAAAGCCATTAAATAGCCACTGGGTAATAGGTTGGTCCATTTATATGGACGGGTTCGTGACGTCGGGTTCAAACCAGGTTGAGTGATCGGGTTGTCAACTGTCGGGTTGAAACCGGTTTGACTGTGAAATACCCAAACCGAGTCCTACCCTATGGGTTGAAACGGGTCCAAACCCGGTTGGCTATCGATCGGGTTCAAACCGGGTTCGGGTAGGGTTGGTTTATCGGGTTCGATTTCTAACCCGGTTTAAGGTTGTACCTCTAAGGCTATTAGTATCGACTGGGATAAGTGGAAAAGTTTTATAGTGTAATTTGCTTTGTTGTTTCATTGTAGCTGTTTAGCCTTCCTAGCGGCTTGCTAGAGGCCCATTTTAATGAAAGTCATCGTTCAAAAAAATGTACACACAAATTAATTTAACATTATCATATTTCTTGATAGCTAAGAGCGCATTTGGTTTGCATAATATTTTTTAAGAAGCTAAAATTCGAAGAAATTTGTGTTTGGTATTTTTTTATAAAATTTTACACAGAAACACTCAAACGTAACAATTTGCTATCATATGCACAATTCAACAATCAAGATTCTAGTGTTTTCAGTCAATCTACAATCTACATTAACGTAGAAATTTGTTAGAAAGAAAATAGAAAAAACATAGTTTTTTTATTTACTTTTGACTTGTGTATTATCATGTATGTAACTAATATACGTTCTTGACTATAATTTCCACAAAATATTTGATAAGGTGTCTAAAGCAAAATTTAAAGATTAAGAATTCATTTTTTTTTCAAGATGATGTGTTTAAAATTTCGAATTAAAACGAATTTAGCTGAGAATTCATGCTGAATAGATAGGTGAACAAACTAGTGAACAATATATAAAGAAGCCAACATGTTTTGCAAGCAACATCGCCGGTTTATACTCACACCTACACATAAGAAAGGTGCAAATCCATTGTGTCACTTGAATAAACCAAGCTAGTGCGTCCACTACTTGCGAAAACAAAGTTGGACCAAAGCTCTCAGATTGTTTTAACTAGAGATGGGCATAAAAACCGGTTCCGAACCCGAACCGGTAGAACCGAACTGGAACCGGTTCCAGTTCCTACCCGACATTAAGTAGAACCGGTTCCGGGTTCAAAATACCCGTTGGTTCCAACCCGGTTCCACAATTTTACCATTTGAATCTGGTAGTAACCGGTTCCTACCCGTACCCGGTTCCTACCCGTACCCGGTTCCTACCCTTAGAACCGGTTCCTGCCCTTATAATGTTACCGTTGGAACCGGTTATAGCCGTTAAAATGTTACCGTTGGAACCGGTTATAGCCGTTAAAATGTTACCGTTGGAACCGGTTCCTGACCATGTTGAATGTCGTTAGAGACGAGACCGCTAGACAACAAAGGGGTAGTGAACCAACAAGTGAACTTGGGAGATATAAAAAAAAATCAGTATTCACTTACTATGACCACCGAGGAGTATAGGAAATTTGATGTTTTGGCATGGTGGAAATCGAAAGAATCCGAATACCAGATTCTAGCCACCATGGCTCGTGATATACTAACGGTCCAAGCTTCCACGGTGGCTTCGGAAAGTGTGTTTTCTCTTAGTGGCAGGGTTTTGTCAATTAGAAGAACAAGACTAACTCCGGAATCGCTAGAGATGGCAATATGCTTAAAGGACCATTTGGATGCCGTTGATCGTGTTCAACATAAAACTAGTCTAGAAGATGAAGTTGAGTTAGAGCATAAAATTGTTGACGAAGAGGAGGACGAAGAAGTGGAGACTAACGATTCGGACGACGATTGTACCGAGGTACCCGCACCTAAGAGAAACTCATCGGAAAGTGCTGCACCTGCCGCTAGTAAACTATCAAAGAAATAAAATCTTACTAGAACCGGTTCTGAGTAATCTATTATTTTTTTTTTGTAACCGGTTAATTTTTTTTATATATTGTAACCGATTAATTTGTTTTTTAATTTTAACCGATTATTGTTACTATTTTTATTTATCAATGTAACTAATAATAAAAATCAAACATAACAAACACAATAGAAAGAAACATTACACAAACTTTATTAAAACACCAACGATAACATTTATCAGGAACCGGTAAGTAGGAAGGGGTTTATATACAAAAAAAAAACGATTTTTTAATCAGAAACCGGTTCCAACGGTAACATTTTATCAAGAACCGGTTCTGAACAGTAAAAGTCAGGTTTTTACTGTCAGGAACCGGTTCTGAACAGTAAAAGTCAGGTTTTTACTGTCAGGAACCGGTTCTGAACACTATCAGGAACCGGTTCCGCACCATACCCGGTTCCACACCATACCCGGTTCCATAATACCCGTACCCGGTTCTACACGGTTCCATATTCTTGGGTGTGAACCCGGGTAGGAACCGGACCCGGTTCCAATGACATCCAAGCAGAACCGGTTCCGGGTTAGAACCGGTTCCGGGTAATAATAAAACCCGATTATGCCCATCTCTAGTTTTAACCCATAAACTTTTTCGCCGCAAGATAATTACATCTGCCCATTTAATAGGAAAAAAGTTTTGATCATCCTTAACTGCTCAATAAACATTTAGATTGCATAATTGAAGCGCTTAATGACAGCTTCGCCTATAAAATCGACCTCACAGGTACAGTTTCTACACCACAAAAATATACATCATCATTGTTAAACCACTTGATGCATTCTTCCTCAGTCCATGAAATCACCACAAAACCACCCTGATAACAAAAAAACAGAGAAGCTCAAAATTTAAATCAAAATCTGAACCAATGAAGAACTTGTGCCAATATAAAGATTAAAACACCAACCGTCATTTACGCTAGAGGCGATTCTTGTTCAACTTGTTCAATTTCATAAACTTTGATATCGCAAAGCGTTCCTCCTGCTTCGTCAGCAAAACTGATTTTCTTCTTTTCTCTTTCTAAAGGCTTCTCAGGAATGCTGTTGCCCATCGCAGGATCACCGGAAGCAGAAGTTTTATGATCCTCATTCAGTTTCTGCATATCACGTATAGCATAACTTAAGTTATGTACTTATGTAATTGTCACGTTACAATATAAACCTGTTTTGAAAAATAGATTGTCACAAGCTCCTAAAAGTTGCTCCACATTTGGCATATGATTGGGGGATTGGGTAACAGGTCATTTGTATGTGTAAATCAAAACAGATATTAACAGGTTGTGTGTTATTGTCTTTTGTTCTTTACCGCCCCGCTTGCGGTATGCGCATATAATGTATATATGTGTGGGCGCTCGGGGGCAAAAGTGAAAGTGCACTAATTTTAACGTTATTTTACTAATTTCGTGAAAATAACGTTAAAAGAGAGGGATGGTTAATCATACATCATGTGATGGCGTTGATAGCCAAAAGACAAGGAGGTACATGCACTAATCGGCATTTGTCTCAATTGCTGAGTGTTATGTGCCTTATGTCCGAGGCTTGATGCAAAACTACTATCAAGCCAAGGGTCTCACTGAAGCAACCTCTCTAAATCTTACCCTCCTCGGACCCTACCTTAGTTTTGCTGTGATGATGATGATAGTTTCTTTTAGTAGAGTTTAGACAATTTAATTGTTTGAATACACTTTAGACTTTAACCCCGTTAAACCAGTGGTACCTAATTTGGCATGTTTGACCAGTTATAGCCAATTTGACCCGTTTAACCCGCTCTACCGAATTTGACTCGTTACATTTATAGCTAAAACTCTACATTTGACTAGGTGTTAATAAAGTACAAGACAAATTGACCCCTTCCTATATAATTTTTTTAAGAAAAATGCAATGAAATGAACACTTCTGCTTTTATAAAAGGTGAAAACTAATATAGGAATGTTATTGATAAAAGAAAAACAAACCATGATTTTGCAGAAACGGTTGCAGTCCCTCGCCATCATAGATAACCACTTTTTTGCTGTTTCTTCAGTTTTTGTTGCACTCTTGATGACTGATTTCACCTGTCAAAAGTGTAAACTAAAATCAGGTGCATGTGGGGCCATAATAAAAGTGGCACTTTCACAGTTTAATTATGATGGGTCCATTGGAATTAGTTTCAGCTCAAACAAACCAAACGGGTCATATCAGATGAAAGTATAAAACAATTTATTCAACCATTTTGAATTATTATGAACCTGAGGGTTTTTTTTTGTATTCATACTAAAGGATTAACTATTTTTAACAAAACAAAAGATGGAGCAAATATCAACAGATATCAATGAAAGAACTAGACTTGTTATATGCATACACTGTATACACACATGAGTATGTGACTGTGTGTGTGTGTGTTTGCTTCTGTGAGTGTGCCATGTACATTAACAAACGAAAGAAATGCCTATTTCCAGTATAAATACCTCATCTGCCTCATTTTTCAAGGAAGCTGAACGATACGCTTCATAGAGCATTTTCTCTTCCACAATAGTCTTCATGGAATTCAACTCACTCATTAGCTTCGAAGCAAGAGACTCAATGTCATGCATCTGTCTCTGTGAAAATGCAATAGCACTCTCGGAACACCCTTCAATGGAGGTGCACCCTGAGCTAAGACGAGGAAGCGAACGGCACAAACGGGGCCCATCAAGACAACCTTTAGACGCAATGCCTTTTTTCGTCGGAGAGCCTTTTTTGAAATTCCTTGGTCTCTTAAGCACTTGTTTGGTGCTTATAACTGTTTTGTTCTGAATGAGTTGCGTAGCCTGTTGAGGATGTAAATTTAATTCGTTATCGTCAGCATCTGATTTAGTTGATGAAAGCTTGCTCTCAGCTTGTTCTCCAAAGTCCAGTTTCTCCTTGCATTCTGGATGATAAACATTTAATATCAAATAATGCATATTAAATAAACCTTGACAACAAAAAACAGATAGTATTGTATATAGTGACTTACTGAAATGGTCTATGTCATTTAATGACTCTGCAGATTTCATTGCCTGACATAGTTTTTCCTGAGAGTTCGGAGAAATGAACTGTATGATACAATACACACAAAGTAAGCATACCACGTGAAAGAAAGAAATCATCTTGTTTATAAATTTAATGTTAAGATTTATGAACTGTAAAGTACCTTTCTTGTCAGAGGAAGCCTCTCGGTTTGTCGAATCTCTGATGCGTCACTCACAACACTTATTTTATTATTGTGATCCAACTTCACTTCTGAATCAGCATTTGCAGGGACAGCTGATATCAGCTCTTGATGAATGGAAACGTCCTCGGAAACTAAAGCAGCGTTATCGGATTTAAAAGAATCCGAATCAGCATCAGTATTCATTGGTGTTAAATTTGTATTCTCCTCAGAAATAAGTGATTTAGCCTCCATGGAGACCACATCTTCATTGAGCTCATCCTCAATTCTTGGAGATGAATCTTGAACAGCCTGCTGAATTGATGACGATTGGTTGACATTTGCTATAGTTTCTTCATCATCCATCTCCATGTTCTCGATGTCATCCAAACTATCAAAGAAAGATTCATTAAGTTCACATTTTTCCTCTTTCTCAGAAACAGACAGTTCGATCTTCTTTGACACCACAGCATCCTCATGGGCATCATCAGTTGTTAGATCTGAATCTTGAGCAACAGAGATTTCATTGGCTTGCTCAGGTGTCTGCTGGGTGTAGAATTGACTTTGAGAGCCATCAGTTACGCTTAATGTTGAATCATTATATGAAGAATCATTTGCCAGAGAGCTTAGCATTGATGTCGGTTGGTTGACATCTGCTAAAGTTTCTTCATCATCCATCTTCATGTTGTTGATGTCATCCAAACTATCACACAAAACTTCGTCTAATTCACATTTTTCCCCTTCGTTTGTAAACAATTCTGATTTCCTTCTCGTCAGATCATAACTGCTTTCAAAGTACTCCACTTCAGGAGCTTCAACTTTGACTTTAACAGTTGCAAAATCTTTACTTAATTCAGATGCAACTAAGTGGGCCCTACTAGAAGATGAAAAAGAGTTTCCGTTAGCAGACACCCTTTTGAATGGTGAACTCTTTGAAACCTTAGCTCTAAATTTACACAGTGGTTCAGCGAGATCAAAATCATTAACCTCTATTTTTGGGGTCGAAAGAATAGATTTTAACGACTTCCTTTTCTTTCTTTTAAGCTTTTTCTTGATTTGTGACAATGTCAGTTCCTCAAAAGTGTTTTCTTTTGATGGAACATTGGGTTCATACTCCTCAACGTAACTGTTACTTTCTCTTGTTTCTCTCTCTGCCAAATGTGGGGTTGTATATTCGGCATCTGTGTGTTGATATATTTCTTCTAGCCTTTTGAGCTTGGGAGTTGGTCTTCCAAATGAATCCATGTTGTGAACGTTTATCACCTCACCGTCTTTTATACTCCAGATAAAGTGAGAAGAACTGCAACCTCTTAAAGTCATTACTGATTTACTGGTAATCAACCTAATACCCGCTTTAGAGTATTGCTTCAAACTGTGTGTGGTGTAATGTTAAGTCCAGAGAGACACCTGATAGAATTAAACAATGACGTCATAAATAAAAAGGTAATGATACTTTAAGTGTGTGAAGCAACTGAATACCAACATGTGAAAAAAAAAGACCTAAAACTAAACAATGCTCGTTAAACTTTATATGATCAGTTATAAATCAAGTCACTAGCAGTGTGTTACGAGTTAAAATAACATGTGATGAGCTAAACACAAGACAAGTTTAAGATCAGGACCCTTAAGCTAACACTTAAAACCAGATATTTAAACGGTAACAGTATCTAATTTAGCTAATGATTGTAAGTCACGATTATCATATACTCTAAGCTACAAAATTCATGAATTCACTACATCACTTAGTAGCACTATCAACTTATCTAAGCTGATAGACCAAAAAATTACTGGTTTTACACTCAATTCAACAATTCCTGACAATTTCAGATATTAAGCAAACACAATCCAGAACGTAACCAAATAATTCCCGAATTAGTACCAATTTGTAGACTAGTAATGGCCAGAATTCCACAAGTGTTGTGGAGACTACCTAGCTAAAACACAAACAATAACAGTAACAATCTCATTGACTTTTATATGCAGTCCGATAACATGAAAATCTGACAAATCTAAAAAATACCTAAAAATACAAAAACGTGTTACAGCTATCGTTTTTCAAGATAAATTTCAGACAAAAACAATCGAACACCAATAAGTTCCTTTCATCTTCGATCTAAACCTAACTCGATTAAATAACATCGTCCATAGACTACATGAACAGAAACTCAAATTACCTTCTATATAAACTTCAATCGATAACTAATCTAACGCAGATAAGCTCCTTTCATCGTATCTTCTAATTTCGATCTATAAACCTAATTCGATTAAACAAAATCGTCCTAAAATACCTGAACATAAACTCAAATTACCTTCTAAATAAGCTTCAAGAGAGAACTAATCTAACACCGATAACATCCTTTCATCGTCTCTTCTAATTCAATCTAAACCTAATTCGATACATAAACAGAAACTCAAAAGCTAATCTGACGCCGATAATTCCTTCCATCGTTTCTTCTAATTCGATCTAAACCTAATTCGATTAAAAAAATCTCTAATTACCAGACAAATTAAGCAGATCTATCAATAACGTAGAATACAGTCGATTAAACGTATGAAATAAGCACCATATTGAAATTCTGAAGAAGATTTTGCAAATTTTTACCTTAATTCCAGATCGTTTTTTCCTTCACGCTAAAAGTTAGATTCAGATGCAGATGCAGATGCAGATGGAAGAATAGCAGATGTTGTTGGATTAGAGGTGGAGACGATGGCGGTAATATATTTGGTTTAGATCTGGCGCCAACGAGCCAACACGTTTGGCGGCAACAAGGGTTTTGAATTGGGGGACCTTACTTGACTATGGTCTCTGGTGGTACCACGGTAATTTATGTGTAAGATTAGGGTTAGTTTTGAGAGTTAATGTGGTCCTGCAATTTTGATTGTTTCGGATAAACGCTAAGATACATATATTTTGTTAAACTAGTTATAACTTTTTTTTTGTTAAACACGTTATAACATTTTTTAATTGAAAACTAGAATTGATTTCCCGGGTTACATGGTTGGTTTTTTAACATGATTTGAGTGTACTGATTTTTTTAATTGCGTATAGATCAAACACGGACCAACTGAGGACGTCCATAAAAATAAGCACAAAACGTATTATATTTAACGTGATTCACTTTCGAAATAAATTACGTCAAAACGTAAACCAATTGGAATTTATACCAAAACGTACATAAAAATAAGCACGTATTACTCGAGGGGGTCAAAATGATTACGTCAAAATGTAAACCAACTTGAATTTATACTGAAACGTACATAAAAATAAGCACGTAATACTCGAGAGGGTCAAAATGTCATTACTTCGAAACGTAGACCAACTGAAAACGGCAATAACAATAGCACCAAACGTATTATATTTGACATGACACAAGAAACGTAAAGCAACTCGAATTTATACAAACGTATTATATTTGACATCACTCATTTTTGAAATAATAAAGTTGAAACGTAATCCACTTAAGTTTATACCTACACCTACAAAAAGATAAGCATGTGAAACTCAATGGGGGTCAAAATGAAAATTTACAAAGTTTTTATAAAGTTGAGGAGGTGTAACTGTAAATGTTAAAAAGTTGAGAAGGGTAAAGTTAAAAAAGTATATAAAGTCAACGATATTGTCGCGAATTGGTTAACAAATTATATATATAATAACTAGGTTATATACCCGTGAGCTTCACGGGTTATGAGTTGTGTTAAAAAAAACAGAAATTGAATTACTTAGGGCATTTACTTCACAATAAAATATCTTATTTAGCAGTGTTGACATAAACCATTTGATGAAAGACACGTTCATGTTGTTGAAAACCGCATCGTTCCTAGCTTTCCATATGCTCCATATTACCGTAAGAACGACCGCTTGGATGGTAAGTTTTCTGACCATGGACCCGCCCGTAACCTCATGAAACGACAAAAGATCCTGAAACTGAAACGCATATACCGACGGGACCCGCCACCATTGAACCATAACATTCCAGATTGTGAGAGAGAAGTGGCAAGCGGTAAAGATATGATCTACGGACTCCATCGCATCTCCGCATAATCTGCACCAAGGGTTTTGAACCGCTATATTCCTAGCCCGTAAAGCGTCCGCAGTCGGCAAACTATTAAGATACACACGCCACGCCACGAAACGGTTTGATGATATTGAGTTAAAGATACGTGAGCTAATTGTTTTTGTTCCATCATATTAGACCTCTCTCTCCCCATATATACACTCACCTGTATAAGAAGTCATTTTGAATTGGAGCAGTTGTGTTATATTTTGTTTTCATGTTTCAAGTCTAGACGTAGACATGCATTTTTAACATAGAAATTCTTCAAATATATGTTTTTATATCAATTTTATATATTTAACTTTACTAAAAAAAAAGTTCCATTGTTCTATAAGTAAATACCAAATATCAAAAAAAAATAATATGGATTCGTACACAAACTTTACTAAAAAAGAAAAAAGTTCAATCGTTTTATAAGTAAATACCAAATATCAAATAAAATAATAAAACGGATTCGTACACAAGTATACCTTATGCACATTAATCTTGAAAAGTGCTAATAAAAATAAATAAATAAAAAGGTAATGATAAGGTGAGTGGTTAAGTACAGGTTTCGTTTGAAAGCGATAATCAAACTGATATCTACCGAAACAAATATTGTCAACAAAGTACAGTAACAAACACAAACCAAATGTAAACCATAATGATATGCAAATGAAAATACACTATCAAACCCATCTACTAAATGATAGATTTCAAAGCAAGAATTATGAATTCAATCCAACCATTAACATCACATATGGCGTGATGTCAAAGTACAAGTCTTGCATTTTTTGACCACTAAACTTGTCTTTTTATTAAATGCAATTCACTCTTACCACCAAGTTGTCATGAGAATCCACATACATCCTTGAACCCTGCAAGCATGAAAAGAAAAAAAAAAGGAACCAAAAAGATTAGATGTAAAAAAGAATTCAAAAACAATAACAACTTTGATGGTTATTCAACTTTTAATTATCTTACCCTGATACATTGGATGATAACACTTATGCTGCTCCTTTAAATTACTGTTCTGCAAAATACGTCAATTTAGGATGTCATAAACATTTACTTTAAGCAACTTTCAATCGCAAATTTGACCCGTTTCTGCCTGATGGTTTCAATAGAAATAAAATATAACTCAAATTAACACGTTGTACAAATCAAATAGGTTCATAATTTATAAAGATACTTACTCGAGAAAAGGAACTAATGATCAACCTCCCAAGCAAGATAAAATACAGAACATTGCCAAACGGGTCAATAGGTTCATAATTTTATCACATGTAGGAATATTATCTTTTCCGGACAAAGAGACACGACCCATTAGTAAATTAGCTGTAACAAATGATGTTTAAGATGGTAGTTCAGCGGGGTTGGGTTAAAAGGTAAACAAATGCGATTAAATGTGTCGGTTTGGGCGAAAAACATTTTTGTCAATTTTAAAAGCTTTTTATATAAAGCTTTTTAGCTTTAACTATGTCCCGCCGCAAGCGCGGGAAGTAAAATACATCTTTTTGATTAAATAACATATAACGTTTTTAGTTAATGAAAAAAAATCAAGCTATAGTTGCAGATTTAAGTTACCTAAAATGGCTGAGAAGGCTTCCTTCTCTGTGTATTGCAGACGGGAAAGTGATGTTACAGAGGTTTGGTTTCCAAATTTTTTGACTTTACAGCTTTTTCTTTGTCAGATGAATTGGTTAAACAAAACATAAAAATTGAAAAACTGACAAAATTACACGTAGGATTATTATGACGTGGGGTGCTTGTAATGATGACACATAAGTTTTGCTTTATTTTATAGAAGATAATAATAATAATAATATCACTTGACCTTTGTGTAAATATGTTTAATTTATACTCGTAAACAAGTGTAGCTAAACCGAGTTGGATTAAACTTGAGCTTAACAAGTTAGTTTGGCTTGACTCAAATATCATATCAAGTTGAAACTTTAAGATTAAGCCCGGCCCAGCTCGTGGCTTTTTTTAATTTTGAAAAGAAAATTACACATACTGAAAATATATAAGACAAAAAATATAGTTTTTGTTTATGATTATTATTTTATTATTATTGTATATGACTAAAAAAAACAAGTTGGATGACTAGTGCCATACATTTGTCAACTTTTTCTAAAGGTTTTTTTTTTTTGTCTTTTACTAATTTTTTAATTATTTTAGAATGTATCATTGTTTTTAGCATTGACACTTAAAACTTTCTAAAAACTTTATAATTATTTTTTACGTGTTTATATTTATGTCGTGTCGATATAAATTTAAGTTGATTACGTTTTTTTGAAAATGGGTAAGCTCAGATATAATATTATTTTTGTACGTTTTCAGTTGATCTACATTTTTGTATAAATTTAATTTACAACAAGTCAAGTCAAATATAATATGTTTTTATTAGACTTTCTAAATTAGACTTATTATATGTTTCGGCGTCACCGCAACGTGTGGTACCATTTTTAACTTAATTAAAAACAAAGTTAACGAATAGTACTTGTGAATTTTAAAATAATTATATGTTTCTTGAATTGAAATTGCACAAGCTGATAAAGGCAGGGTAGGGCACCTTGCGGCTTTGAGGGTGTGACATGGTTAACGCCACCATCTATGCGGGTTGGTGTGCGGCTTGATGACTCCGTGTATTGTTTACCGCTCAAAATTGATAAGATGTGACCGTTGAACGTTCACAAATACAGTCGTTCGGGGTTTTCTTTTTAAATCAAATTTTTATATCTTTATATTCCAATTCACTCTAACTTGCTATTATTTTTGCCACAAATTCACAAAAAAAAATTTGATGGCGGTTCAAACAAAAGAATCCTAAGACGTCGGTTCTAGCAAACGAGGTGGTGGTTCGAATCGAAGGGCATCTTTGATGGTGACTTTTATAGACCACACCAACCCACGCAACATCTTCTAAAGCAACACTACCAACCTAATTATTTTTATGAACAGCAACCTAATTTTTTTCACAACATATTGTTCCACCCGTTCGACTCGGTTTCTATCAAGAAGCTCTCAATAACTTCAAGCCATTTGGATCATATATGAGCCCACCTCACTTGTCACACCCCAACCGATGGCGGAACGAAGAGATTGCTCATTGTTCATAATACTATTTGCGACAATATTTATATAAATCGGATTGCATTTCATAAGTAGAGTTGTTGAGTACAATACATAGAAATCTCAAATACAACAATAATCATGGAAAATTTTGATACAACATTTATAAACCTAAACGTCTACGTGTGTATCAAGTCATCAATACTACTCCAATTTCATAGCATCATCTTCATCAACCTGTAACATGTTTTAAAATAGAGTTCAATGCAAAAGCAAAGGCGAGTACACAAGTTTGGTGATACATAGCATAAGTATGAAAAGTATAACACGAATCCACATGTTAATCGATATGGAAGGTAAATGCTAATCATGCAACACTAGATCAAACCGCGAGTTTCCACAAAAATACGAGATCGAGCTTCCCTCGCCACGAAAACGACGAGACTAAAAATGAGTATGAGAATCTTAACATAACCCGACGGGTGGTGTGCTACTCCAATAGCGCTATATATGTCAAGGTGGGCTAGCTAAGTTAATGATCGAGCATGTATAATTCTAGCATGTATCTAATCATAACAAGCATCATGTATTAAGGATTGAGCATGTAAAAGCATGAATTTGTGATAAGTGTATTTTGATAAGTAAACATGTTACAACCCAGAATGTGTTAAAGCGGTAAATGGGTCGAGTGTACTCACGGTTTTGCTAAAAGTGTTCCACTTAGGTAATCCCGCGAGCTTGTTGTACTTTTAGGGTTTGGCACCTTGTCCTTCTACAAGAAGAACATAGGTATAAGTACGAGTTTAAAGGGAGATTCGGATTATTCGAGCATATGTATAAGGATTTAAAGTATAAAGTACAAGAATATAAAAATAGTCAGTAAGGCATAACACTCGTTTCTTGACTCTATGTTAACCTATATGGATTTGATGTGATTTCATAGGTTTTGAAACCTATTAGAATCGTAAACGAGGAATTACACACTTAAGTGATAAACTTATTATCTTGAAAAGTGATTAGTTATTCATTATAAAGAGTTCGGTTTAAGATTATATTATACTCCATAGTTAGTATATATATGTAATAATAAACTACAACTAACAAAGATTTCATATAAGTCATGGAGGAGGTAGGAGGTAGAACCATCCATTTAGGAACCTCGTATGGTGTTCACCACTTCACAAGTTGTCATGGACAACAAGGAGGGTCAAGAACAAGTAATATGACAAGAATGTAAATGGGGTCACTATATCAAGTAGCCAAGTGAAATAGGTGAGCCAGCGTCGACACACGTCGAAGGCTAGACGGGGTTGTGACACTTTCAAACTAGCAAACTAATATTGGGATAATGATGAAAATCATCAAGTGATGTGTGGTCTCATAGTTAGGATAGCCCAAGCTAACCAAGGCGGACACACATGAACAAGTTCAAGACTTGCATCACTTGTGAGCTTAAAGCTCTTACGAAAACAGAAAGTTTGGAGTGTTTTAACACTCCTTTTTACATGTATAACAATCCTAGATTAGTCTCCTTAATCATCAAGTTGATTAGAAGCTCAAGAACACTAGGATGGATGAATAAAACATGAGTTAAACAAGTTTTGAAAAGGTTTTAGTCACTTCAGAAACGTTTAGCATACTTTGGAGCCTTTTTGGTGAATACCCAGGTCTGGAAATGCCATGGCAAGTCCGTGGGTTCGAACATAAGACTGATCCAAGGAAGTAGGAAGAAGAATCGAAGTATTTCGTTAAGTATTGAGCAAGTTATGCTCACTTTTGTGAAGGAGGTACAATCTGCCCGAATTATGATGTTGCAAGAGTTCTTAAGATGATTTGAGGGAGTTTTGAGAGATATTAGGAGGTGATTAAAGTGTGAAAATGTGTGGAGGACACTTGGTATTTATAAGGAAAGGTTTGGGTGTTGTTAGGTGAGCTTGAATGAGGTTAAAGGGTGATTGGGTGAGAGATTAGTGTGTGGATCCGTGCTAATTCGCGAGCCAAAAACATTCTGACCCGTCCAGCACCCCTTGCGGACCGTAAGGGTACCCATTGCGGTCCGTAAGGACCTGGTCCGGGTGGAAGTTTTGGTTTTTGTTGGTTTAGTCAAATGTGACGGGTTTAGGTGCCTTTTTATGATATTTTACTAACATGCAAGGTATTTTAGGTATAAGGGGCATGATATAAAGTGTATGTAAGTATAATGTGTACGAGATCGAGTATAAGCATCAAGTTTAATGTATGTATTAAGTATAAAATTCACGTATTTGCACGTTTGTCATGTTTTCGAGTATGAGCATCATGTGTAAGTAAGTATGATTGTGTATAACGGGTATAGAGATAAAGGTGTATATTCCATTATGATTCAAGTCTCGATTACAAGGGTTATAACGAAAATACGAATACGAGATACAATGATTTCCAAAAATAGAAGTACAAGACTAGCTTTCTAAACATGGAAAGTATGAAAAAACGAGGCGTTACAGTCTCCCCTCCTTTAGGAAATTTCGTCCCGAATAGGAAGATGCAACGAAGAGATGCGGATACTTAGTCTTCATATCACTCTTGAGTTCCCAAGTAAACTCAGCACCACGATTTCCTTTCCATCGAACCTTGACGATAGGGATTCGACTGCGCCTTAGTTGCTTGATTCCTCGGTCCATGATTTCGATCGGTTTCTCCACGAAATGCAATGTCTCGTTGATTTGAAGATCCTCGAATGGAACTTGAAGTCCTTCTTCGGCTAGACATTTCTTTAGGTTGGAAACATGAAAAACTGGATGAACGTTGTTGAGCGCTTGAGACAGGTCCAGTCGATATGTTACCTTGCCAGTCCTTTCGAGAATCTTGAAAGGACCTACGTAGCGAGGAGCAAGTCTGCCTTTCTTACCAAAATGAACAACACCCTTCCAAGGGGATACCTTGAGGAGTACATGGTCACCAATATTAAACTCCAAAGGTTTGGGTCTCTTGTTTGTGTAACTCTTTTGACGACTTTGAGCTTTGAGGAGGTTATCACGGATTTGTAGGATCTTGTCCATCGTTTCTTGTATTAATTCGGGACCGATGATCTGAACATCTCCAATCTCGTGCCAACAAATAGGCGAACGACACTTACGACCATACAACGCTCCAAATGGAGCCATTTGAATACTGGCGTGATAACTATTATTGTACGAGAACTCTACCAAAGGTAAGTGCGAATCCCAATTGCCGCCAAAATCGATTACGCAAGAACGAAGCATATCCTCCAAAGTTTGGATTGTACGCTCGGTTTGACCATCCGACTGAGGATGAAAAGCGGTGCTAAGGTTAAGACGAGTGCCAAGGGCGGATTGAAATGTTTGCCAAAGGCGAGAGGTGAAACGAGCGCCGCGATCAGAGATAATATCAAGAGGAGTACCATGACGACTGATGACTTCATCCGTGTAGATACGAGCCAATTCTCGACTTTGTAATCTTCACGAATGGCAAGGAAATGAGCGGATTTGGTCAATCAGTCAATGATAACCCAGATGCTGTCATGACCAGACGAAGTACAAGGCAATTTGGTGATAAAATCCATGGCAATGCTCTCCCATTTCCAAACAGGGATTTCTGGTTGTTCGAGCAAACCAGAGGGTCGTTGATGTTCGGCCTTGACTTTGGAACATGTAAGACATTTTGAGACGTAAATGGCGATATCTTTCTTCATCCTCAGCCACCAAGAAGATGCTTGGAGATCATGATACATCTTGTCGGCGCCAGGATGAATAGAGTATCGGGATTTATGAGCTTCATCCATCAAGGTGTTTCGAAGATTGAGACGGTCGGGAATCCAAATGCGATCATGGTAGTAAAGGATACCATCAGGCTTAGCTTCGAGTGGGTTTTCAACTCCACAATTCAACTCGTTATCGAGGTTACCCTCGTTAATGACGACAAATTATGTTTGGCGAATCAACTCGTTGAGTTTTCCCACGATTTGTTAGCAACGAACACTCTTAACATGAGTATTACGACTGAGTGCATCTGCCATGTCATTCGCCTTACCAGCGTGGTAGCGAATATCACAGTCATAGTCGTTTAACAATTCTACCCAATGACATTGACGCATGTTGAGTTCCATTTGATCAAAGATATGTTGGAGGCTCTTGTGGTCAGTGAAGACCGTACACTTTGTACCATAAAGGTAGTGTCGCCAAATCTTTAATGCAAAAACAAATGCACCAAGTTCAAGGTAGTGCATAGTATAGTTTTTCTCATGAATTTTGAGTTGTCTCGACGCGTAAGCGATAACCTTGTCTCTTTGCATAAGAACGCAACCAAGACCTTGGTTTGAAGCATCGCAATATACGACGAAATCGTCGTTCCCATCGGGGAGTGTAAGGATAGGAGCATTACAAAGCATGTCCTTGAGGGTTTGAAAAGACTCCTCTTGTTCGGGACCCCAAACAAAAGGTTTATCTTTTTGGGTCAAAGACGTAAGCGGAACGACGATTTAGAAAAGTTCGAGATGAAGCGACGGTAATACCCAGCTAGGCCAAGGAACGAACGAATTTCAGAAGGCGATTTAGGTGCAATCCAATTCTTCACAGCTTCTATCTTTGCGGGGTCAACGTGAATACCGAGTTCATTGACGGTGTAACCAAGGAATTGAACCTCCTTTAGCCAAAATTCACACTTGGAGAATTTGGCATAAAAACGTTCGGTACGCAAAAGCTGAAGGATAAGTTGCAAATGTCGCCCGTGTTCTTCTTTCGTCTTGGAGTAGATGAGGATATCGTCGATAGGGGTGTTCAAAAAAATCTGAATTCGAAACCAAATCCGAATTATCCGAATTTTCGGATATCCGAAAATTCGGATTCGGATAGCAATATTGAAAATTTTCGGCCATTTCGGATATCCGATACCCAAAATTTTAAATTGTTTTAATTTTTTAATTTTTAAAATGTATAACATATAAGTGAATTAAAACCCTAATTCTAGCCTACTTTATACGCTTTCTCAATCTCTCAGTCGCCCCTCCTTAGAGCTCCATAAAACAACTATGGTTTCCATTAAAGATAAAAACGATTTGAAGTAACTGAAGGTCTAAGGGTATGAGACTAACAAAGAAATCTTGAGTAATGGAAGTGAAATTTTTGGAATCTAAGTACACTTCAATGAGAAGAGAAAGATTCGATAAAGTGGGTAGTCAGCGGAGAGTGAGTGGCGTTCGATGGATAGAGTTTTGAGTTCGGAGAGATGGTTCAGCTTCGTTGAAACGGTTCCGGTGAGAGATCAGGAAGCGAGGTTGATGGCTGCGATTTGTTGAGTTATCAAAGTTGATTCTATCTCATGGGCAGAAATCGTTGGAATGATAATGTGGAAAAATCGATGAAACGAAAATGTGCAGATATCGGTGGAATGATGTGGAGGGTTAAGTTTATTTGTTTTTTTCTTTTTTAACATTGTATGTTTTCATATTTTCATTTGGTTTCATATGTTGAATTGTAAAAGAATTAGATAACTGGTGTTAGACTTTTATTTTGGACAATTTAAGTTTGAAATGGAAAAGATGATGATTAGTTTAGAATTTTATCTTAAAACATTTCTTTTTTTTAAATTTGGATATCCGTTTCATTATCCGAATCCGTATCCGAAATTTTGGATATCCGAAATTTTGGATATCCGAACTTCGGATATCCGAAATTTCGGATACGGACCCGGATAGTAAAATTAGCTATCGAAAATTTCGGATATTCCGAATTTTCAGATATTCGGTTTTGAACACCCCTAATCGTCGATGAATACAATTACGAAACAATCGAGAAAAGGTTTACACACGCAGTTCATGAGATCCATGAACACTGCAGGCGCGTTAGTCAAAACAAAAGGCATGACCACGAACTCGCAATGAACACTGCAGGCGTGTTAGTCAAAACAAAAGGCATGACCACGAACTCGTAATGTCCATAACGTGTGCGAAAGGCAGTTTTAGGCACATCTCCCTCAAAAACTCGAAGTTGATGATAGCCAGAACGGAGATCGATTTTCGAGAAACAAGTCGCACCTTGAAGTTGATCAAAGAGATCGTCAATGCGAGGAAGAGGATATTGGTTTTTGACTGTAAGTTTGTTGAGTTCACGGTAGACAATACACATCCGAAAGGATCCATCTTTCTTCTTGACGAACAAAATGGGAGCGCCCCAAGGAGAAGTACTAAGGCGTATAAAGCTTTTCTCAAGAAGTTCTTGAAGCTGGCTCGATAGCTCTTACATTTCCGAGGGTGCTAAACGGTAGGAGCTTTCACAACAGGAGTTGCGCCAGGAATAAGATCAATACGAAAATCAACGGATCGAGGAGGCGGAGGACTAGGAAGATCCTCAGGAAAAACATCGGGAAATTGACAAATGATAGGAACATCACTTATGCTTGGACCTTTCTCTTTCTTCTCCACAACGTGGGCAAGAAAGGCAAAGTACTCCTTGCGTAAGTACTTGTTCGCTTGAATACACGACATAAGCTTGAGACCTGTAGAAAGTTTCTCACCATAGACGTGCAACGAATCGTTGTTAGGAAGAGGAAGGTGAATGAACTTTTCGGAACAAACAACTTCGGCACGAACTCGCCTAAGCCAATCCATGCCTACTATGATATCGAAGCTTCCCAATTGCATGGGAATGAGGTCAATCGAACACGTATGATCATTAAGATTCAAGGAGCAATTAGAATGGACAGAATCAACGGTGATGGATTTCCCGTTAGCGACTTCGACAGCGAAAGGATTAGGCAATTTGGAGCGTTCGCACTTAAGTAAAGGTTCAAATTTGACAAACACAAAACTTTTATCGGCACCCAGCACCAGTATCAAACAGACATGAAGCATAAATATGGTTGACCAGGAACGTACCGGTGATGACGTCATTGGAGTTTTGAGCCTGAGCAGAGGTGAGCATGAAAGCTCGTCCTTTCGCAGGCTGAGGCTGCTGCTGTTGTTGTTGCTGAGGTTGCTGGTTGAGTAGTGGACAAACATTGCGAGATGATTGAGACTGCCACATTTGTAACACGCTCGCACAGGAGCATTCTAACGCTGTGGTTGAGGCTGGTTAGGGTAAGGCTTAGGCATGATGGCTTGATTGTTTTGGGGTTGGCGACAATGGTTGGCGAAATGCCCCATCATGTTACAGTTGGTGCGTTTTCGACACGGGGTGGATGGGAGATGGTGGTAGGTGCACCGTTCACATTTAGGCCAAGTATCGGTGTAGTTTCGTTTGGGTGGCTCGGTGTTTTGGGTAATGGAGACGGCGTTTAGTGGTGTAGGGGCAAGCGGAGTAACAACCGCATTATTCTGAACTGAAGACTTCCGCTTCTTGTTCCTGTTGTTGTTTTGTTTCTTGGCTTGGGAAGGAGGTAATTGGGTAGTGGTGTGGTATCAGCGATGGCTTGGTGTGCATGATTCGTGGAGACCTTGTCATAGGCTCCATGACAAATGCAGATGTGGTTCATTTCAATCGTGATGCTATAAGCATCTTCGAGGGTTTTGGGGCTTGCGGCGGTGACATGGTTCATTAGTACAGGCGAGACGAAACGAATGAGTTTGGCGATTGCCTTGGGAACGGTATCCACTTGCCCAGGGCAAATGATACTCAACTGTTTGAAGCGCGCGATCATTCCTTCAGCGTCGCTCCCCTGTTGGGTGAGATTCCAGAATTCGTTTTCGAGTTTTTGGGTCTCGTGAGGAGGACAGAATTGGTCCTTCATGAGCTGCCTTAGATCTTCCCAAGGTAACGTGTGGGCTGCTTCATTGCCACGTTTGTTTCTTTCAGTGGTCCACCACTCAAGAGCTCTCTCACGAAAGACCCTGGTGGCGTTCAAGGTTCGGAGCTCATCAGGGCATCCGCTTTGCAAAAAGGTGAGTTCAATCGCGTCGAACCAGTTCATCATGGCAGTAGCGCCATTATTACCAGTGAATTCCATGGGCTTACAAGCCATGAACTGTTTGAACTGGAACGTTGCTTTGGGAAGGTCCACATTTGAGTCAACGGAGGACTTGGGGGTTTCATGGATGGTTTGGATCTGGGTTACTATGTTTGGGATGATTTTAGCCATTTGCTCGGCTATTTGTTCCGCAACAAATCCTACCAATTCTTGCTTGGAGATAGAGTCTCCTTGGTTGTTTGAACCCCTCTTGGAGCCCTTGGATTTCTTGGAAGAGCTTGGAGAAGAGATCTAGGTTTACAACAGAAAGGAAAAGGGATGAGACTTGATCATAATGTAAAAATAAGTTTTGCATGTATAAGCATGGATAATTCACGTATGTTGCATGTATTTGACGAGTATTCAACATGTATTTGACAAGTATAATCACGTATGAATGCGTATAAGGAGTATAAATTTAGTTTGTTCACGAGGATTATTTTTGTTTCCGATTGTGATAAACGTGCGAATTGTGTAACGCTTTGAAACGAATAAGGTAACAAGTATAAAAAATCACATGAAAATAAAGAATACATAAAAGATTGGCTCAATAAAGCATGAGATTGTTTCGGATAGAGAAACGTCGATTATTCCAAAGTGATTCATAAGATCTTTCGAGTTAGGGAACATGCTTTGGCCTACTAGGTAAAACGCTCTCGTCGAGAAGCGATTAACGGCATTTTACCCTTCCAGTTACTACATGTCCCTAGTCGATCGAAAATTCGAGACTTTGGCGAGATTGAAAATCGAGGAACGGGACTTAATCGACAAGGTGCGGGTTTTACCCCTAACTTGACGATTTCGTACCCTAAGTGTGGTTGTTTCCTACTAAACGAGGAGCATATTCCGACTCGTTTGTAAGGTCCACTAGAGTACGAAATGGAAGTTGCCCATCAAGATGTGGATATCACTCCTAGCTTGATGGTATAACTCCGTGAAAAATCAAATATGCGGAATGAGGGATTTCACCAAAAATTGTAAGTCGTTTGACCTATGTAGGTGCAAATCGTCTTGTTTGCATCATGAGTGTCTTCGAGTCTTCAAGTGTATTATGTAAGATGTCTTAGGAAAGACATTATGTATGTATTAAGATCAAAAGATAAGGAAGAATCAATAAAGGAAGAATAATGTGTTAAGCATAATACGGGAATGGTAAAAAATGGACACTTAAACTACAAACGAGGTCGAACATGGAAATTCTACCTAATTCCCAATAGTTATAGCTCTGATACAAATTTGTCACACCCCAACCGATGGCGAAAACATCAAGGCGGGACGAAGAGGTTGCTCATTGCCCATAATACTATTTGTGACAATATTTAATTAAACCGGATTGCATTTCATAAGTAAAGTTGTTGAGTACAATACATAGAAATCTCAAATACAACAATAATCATGGCAAAATTTGATACAACATTTATAAACCTAAACGTCTACGTGTGTATCTAATCATCAACGCTACTCCAATTTCATAGCATCATCTTCATCAACCTGTAACATGTTTTAAAATAGAGTTCAATGCAAAAGCAAAGGCGAGTACACAAGTTTGGTGATACATAGCATAAGTATGAAAAGTATAACACGAATCCACATGTTAATCGATATGGAAGGTAAATGCTAATCATGCAACACTAGATCAAACCGCGAGTTTCCACAAAAATACGAGATCGAGCTTCCCTTGCCACGAAAGCGGCGAGACTAAAAATGAGTATGAGAATCTTAACATAACCCGACGGGTGGTGTGCTACTCCGATAGCGCTATATATGTCAAGGTGGGCTAGCTAAGTTAATGATCGAGCATGTATAATTCTAGCATGTATCTAATCATAACAAGCATCATGTATTAGGATTGAGCATGTAAAAGCATGAATTTGTGAAAAGTGTGTTTTGATAAGTAAACATGTTACAACCCAGAATGTGTTAAAGCGGTAAATGGGTCGAGTGTACTCACGGTTTTGCTAAAGTGTTCCACTTAGGTAATCCCGCGAGCTTGTTGTACTTTTAGGGTTTGGCACCTTGTCCTTCTACAAGAAGAACATAGGTATAAGTACGAGTTTAAAGGGAGATTCGGATTATTCGAGCATATGTATAAGGATTTAAAGTATAAAGTACAAGAATATAAAAATAGTCAGTAAGGCATAACACTCGTTTCTTGACACTATGTTAACCCATATGGGTTTGATGTGATTTCATAGGTTTTGAAACCTATTAGAATCGCAAACGAGGAATTACACACTTAAGTGATAAACTTATTATCTTGAAAAGTGATTAGTTATTCATTATCAAGAGTTCGGTTTAAGGATTATATTATACTCCATAGTTAGTATATATATGTAATAATAAACTACAACTAACAAAGATTTCATATAAGTCATGGAGGAGGTAGGAGGTAGAACCATCCATTTAGGAACCTCGTATGGTGTTCACCACTTCACAAGTTGTCATGGACAACAAGGAGGGTCAAGAACAAGTAATATGACAAGAATGTAAATGGGGTCACTATATCAAGTAGCCAAGTGAAATAGGTGAGCCAGCGTCGACACACGTCGAAGGCTAGACGGGGTTGTGACACTTTCAAACTAGCAAACTAATATTGGGATAATGATGAAAATCATCAAGTGATGTGTGGTCTCATAGTTAGGATAGCCCAAGCTAACCAAGGCGGACACACATGAACAAGTTCAAGACTTGCATCACTTGTGAGCTTAAAGCTCTTACGAAAACAGAAAGTTTGGAGTGTTTTAACACTCCTATTTACATGTATAACAATCCTAGATTAGTCTCCTTAATCATCAAGTTGATTAGAAGCTCAAGAACACTAGGATGGATGAATAAAACATGAGTTAAACAAGTTTTGAAAAGGTTTTAGTCACTTCAGAAACGTTTAGCATACTTTGGAGCCTTTTTGGTGAATACCCAGGTCTGGAAATGCCATGGCAAGTCCGTGGGTTCGAACATAAGACTGATCCAAGGAAGTAGGAAGAAGAATCGAAGTATTTCGTTAAGTATTGAGCAAGTTATGCTCACTTTTGTGAAGGAGGTACAATCTGCCCGAATTATGATGTTGCAAGAGTTCTTAAGATGATTTGAGGGAGTTTTGAGAGATATTAGGAGGTGATTAAAGTGTGAAAATGTGTGGAGGACACTTGGTATTTATAAGGAAAGGTTTGGGTGTTGTTAGGTGAGCTTGAATGAGGTTAAAGGGTGATTGGGTGAGAGATTAGTGTGTGGATCCGTGCTAATTCGCGAGCCAAAAACATTCTGACCCGTCCAGCACCCCTTGCGGACCGTAAGGGTACCCATTGCGGTCCGTAAGGACCTGGTCCGGGTGGAAGTTTTGGTTTTTGTTGGTTTAGTCAAATGTGACGGGTTTAGGTGCCTTTTTATGATATTTTACTAACATGCAAGGTATTTTAGGTATAAGGGGCATGATATAAAATGTATGTAAGTATAATGTGTACGAGATTGAGTATAAGCATCAAGTTTAATGTATGTATTAAGTATAAAAGTCACGTCACGTTTGTCATGTTTTCGAGTATGAGCATCATTTGTAAGTAAGTATGATTGTGTATAACGGGTATAGAGATAAAGGTGTATATTCCATTATGATTCAAGTCTCGATTACAAAGGTTACAATGAAAATACGAATACGAGATATAATGATTTCCAAAAATAGAAGTACAAGACTAGCTTTCTAAACATGGAAAGTATGAAAAAACGAGGCGTTACAGTCTCCCCTCCTTTAGGAAATTTCGTCCCGAAATTTAGGAAGATGCAACGAAGAGATGCGGATACTTAGTCTTCATATCACTCTCGAGTTCCCAAGTAAACTCAGCGCCACGATTTCCTTTCCATCGAACCTTGACGATAGGGATTCGACTGCGCCTTAGTTGCTTGATTCCTCGGTCCATGATTTCGACCGGTTTCTCCACGAAATGCAATGTCTCGTTGATTTGAAGATCCTCGAGTGGAACTTGAAGTCCTTCTTCGGCTAGACATTTCTTTAGGTTGGAAACATGAAAAACTGGATGAACGTTGTTGAGCGCTTGAGACAGGTCCAGTCGATATGTTACCTTGCCAGTCCTTTCGAGAATCTTGAAAGGACCTACGTAGCGAGGAGCAAGTTTGCCTTTCTTACCAAAACGAACAACATGGTCACCAATATTAAACTCCAAAGGTTTGCGTCTCTTGTTTGTGTAACTCTTTTGACGACTTCGTGCTTTGAGGAAGTTATCACGGATTTGTAGGATCTTGTCCGTCGTTTCTTGTATTAGTTCAGGACCGATGATCTGAACATCTCCAATCTCGTGCCAACAAATAGGCGAACGACACTTACGACCATACAACGCTTCAAATGGAGCCATTTGAATACTGGCATGATAACTATAATTGTACGAGAATTCTACCAAAGGTAAGTGCAAATCCCAATTGCCGCCAAAATCGATTACGCAAGAACGAAGCATATCCTCATAAGTTAGAAATCACCGGAAGCCTAGCTGTCGTTGAAGAGGCAGCGGCTTGGTCTTCCAGACACCAACAACGCCGCAAAAAGCAAATTGAAAACACTGATACATACTTTATACATCGCATAATAAGGACTGGTTGCTTCCACTCGCGATTGAAGATGAAGAAATCTAGGGTTCAAAAGATGGCAAATAACATATTAAAGATCATTAAAGCAACTCATATATGTTGCCTTTGATTGTATTTCCTATAATATTTTGACGAACACCATACATGTTTTGAATGTTCTGCGTTTCTTGTGTTCCGACCAAAACATTTGCAATGGAAAATTGTTGTAAACCGCTGCCAGGTCACAATGTGGATGACTAGATCTGGTTCGATGCCGGCAACCACATCACAATACTTTCAAAAATTTCATTCACGGTGAACATATATGAACAATAAAAACCCTAAATAAGAATGTATAAAAAAGCAAACCTTTAACCACACGAAAGATCGATGGATTGGATCTGATGATGTTATTCGCAGTTAGGGTTTCAGAAGGAGCGCAATGCAATGGTGTGAGAGCAGTTAGGGTTTCAGAAAGAGCACTGGTAAACAGTGGCAGACCCATAAATTATTTGTTGGGTGCGAATGATGTGTTCAACCATATTTTCAAGGGGTGCGGTTGGGTTTTTCCCTAAAATACACACTATTTTTTTTCTTTCAAGGGGTGCGACCGCCCACCTTGGCTAAAGGGTGGGTCCACCCATCATGGTAAAAGGATTGAACGGCGTGAGAAAGAAGAATAAGAAAAAAGGAATATAAAGGACCTAAATCGTGAATTCCGACCCAACGTCTCACCCGAATTATTCCGGATCCCACGTCCAAAGAAGAGTAGGTTACCTAATAGTGCCCTTCCTAAAATCAGCATCTAGCTCCACCATAACATGACATGTGGCCCAAATCTATCTCATTTATTAATATGCGAGGTTATCACCCGCAAACTTCGCTGGTTAAACCATTTAAATGATGGAAACAACGGTTGAACAAAGTACACCGGCTACACCTTTTAATGTTATAATATCTTTGATATTATGAGTTTTATTTAAATTACGTACTATACTAAATAAAAAATAACAATAATAATTCAATTTAAATATTCAAATCTTACAATGGAAAAGTAGACAAATAGTTGATAAATGTGTAAATATTTCTTTATCTACAACCATTTGCTATTTTATTTGTCACAATGGTATCTCTATCTAATATTTTCTTTTAACTCGTGGCAGCGCCACATACATCCATGAATCCTCAATATTAGTAAAATAAACAACATCCATCCGTGCATGATGAACACTGAGGTATTCGTATAAATTTATATCATGCAAAAAACAAAAGAAGTATATTGTAGCAAAATTGTTAAATACAAATACCATCATGCTTCATAGGTTTATATAGCATGTCAGTTGTGTTATAATAACTAATGTAGCGTCCATTCGCGTAAAATTAGGACGCCAAATTAGCTATTCACTTACCTTATTAGAAAGAAACTTGCATATCACAGTCTTGAAAAACTTAAAGATAATACCATCAGTATGCTTCAGAAAGTAAGGGGTTGGCCTCTATAATTGCTATATCTTTGCCCTCTGTAGACTGTAGTTGCTCTGTCTTTTAAACTAACTAACCCATCTTATTATTTGGTGTATCTTGCAATCGCTATGCCAAAGTTGACTTTATTGGTCCATTCTTAAACTTTAGCAAATGCATCTCTCAATTTGTTGAACTATGCAGAGTAAACAAAAATTAAATAGTAAAATAATACATTAGTTTACAAAAGTCCGAAAAAAAAACATTAAATATTAACACAATTTTTTTACATTTATCTAAGCAAAAGATACCAAATCCTATTTTACGTATCCTATTTTACATGTCATACGAATTGCTTTAAAGTTTCTTATGTTGTCATTCTATTTTATATATATATATATATATATATATATATATATATATATATATATATATCAAATTCAGTTCTCAAACCCACCAAAGTTGTAAATCATCTTAGCCCTTCAAACCACAACCAACAATACTAAGATGATCGTTTTATGGAGAATATTCTCCACACATTCAATAACCATTTAATGAAACCATATTATTTTTTCCACAAATATTGAATTTATAACCTTCAATCTACCGTATTAGACTTGATACATAAAAATCTTTATTTCACTGTTGACTTTAGACGGTTCTTATTCTTATTCGTCAAATTCAGCCATATAAATCAAGAAAATAGTAAATCTTCACAAGAATAACAAAAAAAATCGTAAAAAACTAAACTGGGTCAGACATGTAGAAAGTATTTTTGAAGTCGTTACACGCATACACAATACGCAAGCAAGCTATCAAAATGAAAATATCAAAATGACAAACTGGAGCAATAAAAACAATATAAGCCTAAAAGAAAGAATTACCCGTCCTCTAGAATTGGAACCTGAACCAGTTTAAGGATACTTCAATATAGTACATATCCTATCATAAAAATATTATATAAAAAAATTCATTAACCAAATGGTAGACATCAAATATAGAAGTTTAGATAATTGACATAAAAATTTGTTTATTTGGAACTTTAGAATTGATAAAAGCATTTTAGAATCTCAAATGAAAGAAACCTTTTATTACTTTTGTAAAGATTAAATTACAATAAACTAAAAAAATGAATAAAAAATCATAAATCTCTAAAGATTTTGTTATACACCAAATTAATTGTCTTGTTTGTATGTTTTTCATATGTAATTAATATATATTAGTAATTTGACTGCATCTTTAGTTTTACTCTTGGGGCAAAAGTTTTACTCTTGGGAAAAAAAGGATTTGTAGGATTGACCTCAAAAGGTCAAACAACATAAAAGAGCAAGAGAGTTCTGACACAATCTGACTTTTTACCCACTTTCTCATGAGTTCAGTTGAGTTAGTGATACATGGTATTTGGTGTCGTATTAAGTTAACTTCTACCTATACATTGAAAAAAAACGCAACAATTTACAAGTAAAAAAAATCATATTATTAAGATTGTCCAGTGCCTTAAAAGCATAAATAGCCTTACATAAACAATTTTTAAAGCCGCATTGTATATACATGTTTTCGTAATGTAAAAACAAAAACATAAACCTTATATTTATACTAAATAGCCTTATATAAAGGTTGTACTAATATAAAAAACTAACTTAAAACAAAAGATAAAAGTTATAATAATAAACTTAAAAAGTATCCAAAAAAATAAACTTAAGTCCAGCTTTACTCAGCCCAAATACACTTGACCCAACTTCATTTAGACCATCAACACATTGAATCCAGTTTCATTCAACCCAACAATAATGATATAATGAAAAGAAAAACAAATGTTACAAACAACAAACATAATCAAATATAAATCTATAATTGAATTGTCTATTACATTGTAGGAATGAAGTCCAATAAAATGACACTTAGATACATGATATATAAATGCCTTTAGAAAAGATAAATGATAAATAATATTATAAGTAATTATCATTATTAGATGAATGTCATTTCAAATTTGAAATCCATATCGGAAACTTTAACCATGGTGTAACACCTCGTGTTTTTACGTCCCATAAAGTTCTGATACGTGTCCCGCTAAGCCTCGTGTGCCATGTGCTTAAACAAGAGGGACTGAAGTCGTCAATACGTTAAATTATAATCACTAAGTGCTAGTGATTTAAAGTCAATGGACTAAGCTTGAAAAAAATGCCAAAACTTGCATTCTGGAAGGCGGTTACGGACCGCAAACCTTTTTTGTTACGGTCCGTAACCAGGATAAAACTAGGGGTGTCTTGAGGTCCTTACGGACCGCAACCACATTTGGTTACTGTCCGCAAGGACCTGCCAGCGACCAAAAATGTGGCAGCCTCATGTGCTGCCACCCTTGTCGCCATTGCCACCCTCTTGCACCTGTTTCCACGACTTGGGACACTTGTATACGTCCTATGACACCTCCATACACCTGGCAAGTCCTCAAGCTCTTCCCTCAAGTATAAAAGGCCACCATGAAAGCCTCACATACTTGCTCACTCCCATCTTCCTCCTCTCTAGCTCATTTGGGAAGTTCCTGGAGTGTTTGGGAGCACCTCCTAATTACCACGTTATCTTGACCAATTGACGGGTCAAAGTTATATTCATAAAAAGTCAAACAGGTCAGTTTTGAAATAAAATCATATCTAGTAATGTAGATGTTATAAAATATGTTTTAACACTTTAATAACTTGGTAATAATAGTTAGAACATGTATAAACATGTTCGGCCCGTCAAGTCCAGGTCTAGGGTCGGTTCGCAACCGAAAGTCATGAAGTTTGACTTCTGCTTTGACTTTCAGTTCTGACCCGATTTAGCAACTTAGGCTACTGACTTTAAGTTATTTTAGGACCATGTTATAGTATAGTATAACATCCTAAAGTTATACTACATGGTTTGTTAGTAATCTGAGTTTATATCCAAGTTCCGTTATTATGCTTTAACTTTTACTAAAATGCCCTTTTTATGTAAACTAAGGTTTTAAACATTAACCAACATACACATGAGTTATAAACTGATTTGTAAACTTAATTAAATTATTTTGATGTCATGATTTTGATCATAAGCTACATTTTCATTAAATATCGTTAATATAGCTTTAAAAGGACTAAAATGCCCTCTTTGGCGTTTTAGAAGGTTTAAACATAAATTCTTCAACCAAACTCTTTACATACTGATGTAATATCATAAGTAGGATTTATTGGGATATTAATTCTGGTTATAACCTGAGTTGATGCCATAGATTCGTATAATGCCGATAAAGGACCTAAATACCCTTTTTCGCATAAAATTGTTTTAACTAAACTTTTCATAACCAAATCTTTTACCCACTGATATAATATGTTAAATTACTTATTTTGGTTATATAAAACTGATCATAACTTCATTTTACATTAAACATCGAAAGAATCGGCATTTATCGACTTTATCGTCTTTTCGACGCATAGTATGGTTTAAAACCATATCTATGACCCGAGAATTGTTACCTGCTGATTTGTAACCTTATTTTAAATATTTTTACAGTAAGTACAAGTCCCGAACTCAGAATCTCAAATATGACTTCAAGGCTATATGTGAAATGACCAAAATGCCCCTACGGGACATAGTTTGGTTTAAAACTACCAAACACGCATATAATTGATATCCTACTGATATAACATCATTAAATTTATATTTTTACAGAACGTTATTGACCTTGACATCAGATTTCTCATAGGCATAAATTATAAAATGACCAAAATGCCCTTATGGGACGTAATTCGGTTTAAAATCATTACGGCATATATATTGATATTCTACTGATATCATAACATATTTTAAACATAATAGCATATGGAACTTGTATATGACTCTTTCGGTTACCCGATTCGCTTATACGCTTACTGTGACAACTCGTAATTTCGAGGTTAGAACTGTTCGTTGTCGTATTTATAAATCGTGTCTTACACTTATTTTATTCGACGAGTTAATTATACTTAACTAAAATATATTACAAGTCCATATTAGTCAAGCGATTAACTAGAAACCGAATCCTTATCATGTTGAACCGAACCGAACCGTTTGAACCAAAGCATGTGTCACGTGTCGATTCAACCCACTCGCGTAGCTCAAAACTTTTGAGTCCCAACAAAGTTACTGCCTCCAACCTTCACTTTGCATTAGTTAATTAATTGTTTTTACATTAGTTAATTAATTGTTTATTTTTTTTCTATTAGTTGATTGTATATATATAAAAAAATTAATTAAATGTAGAATATAAACAACAAAGTTACTGCCTCCAACCTCCACTTTGCGTTTTTGTTGGATGCAGCAAATCGGCCCAACACCAACTCCCCTTTGCCACTTTAATTTTTTTGGCCCAACCCCAATTATTCCTCTAAACCACTCCATACCCTCCATTTAATTCCAAACTTACGTATATGCATGATATAGAATTATAACTTCCCAAACCCTACCTATGATACTCCCCATACTAGCCTCCTGCCCTTTTTCTTTTGCGTACATCAATAGCAATTGGATTCAAGCAATCTTTGGTTTTTGTCAACATCCAAACTCTTGTACCACTAGGTATCACCACTCTTATTTTTTGGTTATAATTCTTGAAGTTTATACAAGTTTTTGCTATTAAAGCTATTGAATATCGGCTGCGTTTTTTTATCCATGATGATTGTTTATTATTTTTTTTATGATGATTCGTGTAGTTCGAGTGGTTTAAATCGTTTAATTATAACGTTAGGATCAAATATAAGTTTGGTTAAGTCTTTAGGGTTTCGGGTATGGGTTTAATCTTATGTTTTGGAATAATTACACATGGTTATGCATGGTTTATTTTACATCTAGGCTGCGTTTTAGGATTGGATGGTGATTCTTGGACATTATGGTAGATCACGGGTTCGGGTATGTCTCTAGGGTGTTGTTTATGGTTTAACATGATAGTTATTGATGAATTAGTTGCTGCATGGTCCTATTTATGATAAAAACCTGCTGTAAATAAAGTATATAATTCATTGCGTTCGTTAGATATTGGTTTGTGGGTTATAGGTAACGAATCAGCTTTTGTCCAGAATGTTACAGCCGACTTTAGACGGCTGTAACCGGGTCAAAATTTAACAAAAAGTAATCTTTTCTTGAGTCCATGATTAACTTCCACGAAATACCTTTCAAACCCAACTGGAGTCACAGTTTTTTGATGTCGTTTGGTATTTTAAACGATTTCTTTCGTGTCAAAGGTTCAGGCTGCGTTTTTCGTCAGATTTGCAGCCCATTACGAGAGTCATAACTCAATGTAGGAATTGGGTTATGATCTGAAATGTTTACCGTAAGTACTTCCAGGAGATTCCAAAAATCTCCAACTAGAATTACGTCAATCGGATAACTGAGGATTTTTAAATGAATTTTCCCGTGAGCTGCAGTCAGAAAGTGACGAATCTGATTGCTACTTAGTAAATGATTTTTTAATAATTTTTGGGTTAAGAGTTAGACTCTAAAATTTTAACACAAGTCCAAACCTTCCGAGGGGCACGTCATATAAAAATATCATAATTTTTGCAGTTTCGTAAGTATGGTAAACAGACACCCCAAAACATTTATTTTCAGTGAATTTTGCTATGCATGATTATAAGTGTATAATTGTCGAACTTGCTACGTTTTATATTCACACATGCTACATAATTGTGTAAATGGTGTTATTGCACATCGTATGTTATATTGTGAACACGTGCCTTAAAACTACTCGGTAATATATTTGTGACAACTTGTACGCATGTTAATTGCCAGATGCGTGTAGGATTTGCATGAATTACATAAACGATCCCTAATATTCTTGGTAACCATAATAGGACGTGGTTGACCATACTAACTCGCATAACTTAATCTGCCTAGCTAAACTAATATGAGTTCACTGCTCTTTTACAAGCATGTGTTCCGAGGGAACAAACAAACTATTATTCCTTGGAGGAATACACTTACGAAACAACTATTCCTTGGAGGAATACTTTCGGCAAACGTTATAGTTTAAATTCGATGTTGGATAATCTACTCACCTCTATCACTTATGTCCCATCTTATTACCGAACTAGTTTCTTGGAAGGCAACGGGGTATTAGTTGATAGCGCTATTAGGTTTGACAACCTCACACCGTACCTGGATTGGACGGGCGTGAACTAATGACCTTAACCACATGATCTCAATGTTGATAGGCATTGGGGAAGGGCAAACAAACTGACGTCACTGCAGTATCGAGTTATTACCAACATGTCTTTAAACTAAACACCTACGGTTTTATGGTAAACTAAACTGTGAACTCGTCGGCTTAATCGCTGATACTTTTTTTTCTGCATGCTTGCAGGTTGTTAGATAATCATTGCATGGGAACTTGCAGTCTGGGGAGCTTAAAGTGTCATGGGGCGTGTTACTGGATTGAAAACAATAAAACTTCACGCTTTAAAATATTTTGATTTCAATTATTTGAGATATTTACATTTGCTTCCGCTGAACACATATTTTGAATGTTTAATTCGAAATTCGTTATTCATGTTGGACATGATGACTTGTTTTATACTATTTTACTATTAGTTCAACATGATTAGTGGCTAGATCCTAGTACGTCACATGCTTCGCGGTAAAACCCCGCCGGTGGATTTTTGAGGGTGTGGCACTTACGGTTAAGCATACGTGACTAGTTTACGTAATCTACAGAAACGGGTTTAACTTTGTCGTTTCCTTATCAAAATCCATAATGTTATGGGTATGTACATATTACACAAGTCTAGATACTTGTTGGGTCCCAATTTACATTCTATTCCAGTCACCGCTTAATCTAGCATTTTGTAATGTACTTGTTTAACATAAGACTAACGGTTCAAGTCTAAGACTTAACTAAGGACCGTTAGCAATCTAATTGGTTAATAATATCATCATTCCATACTAGATGCATTCTGGTAGATTGTGCCTGTTCTTACCTCTTGATCTATGGCTGAGTTGTGATTTTCTCGAAGATTTAGCTCAGGTAAATACTCTTAACATATTTTCCCTATACGGGCTTGGGATACGGTAAATTATTACCGTTTGGTCGGGTATGGGATCATGTTTTGTCCAGTTGTGATAATTAACTAAATCACATAACCCATTTTAATTTGTATTGCCTGATAACTTAAACATTGGGGGTGGGCTTGACCATGTCTGGGATATCCTTAGCTCACTAAAGTGTTAGTGGCCACGACTTATAGCATGGGGTGTAGGCATACACCGGTTAATTGCATTATTATTATTATTATTATTATTATTATTATTATTATTATTATTATCTGTTTCTGTGTGAAAGTTCAGAAGTGGTGTGTCAGGCGATCATGTCTCGGTTTTCATATTGGGCCCCATATGTATTGACAGACTTATAAATCTGTATACAAGGTCACTTGTACTATCCCAAGTTATTTATGAAAATATGCTTAGTGCACCTAAAATCATTTTTGAAAAGATTTTCAAAATGAGTCGGTTTATTGTATTTGCCAGTGAAAATTGACGTACTTTCAAATGATTAAGTTACAGGTACAACAGGTAACAGGCCGGAATGTGACATCCCGGAAAAGTCAGGTAATCATCTTTGTGTTATACGATTTAATATTTCAGAAAACTCATGTCGCGATTTATTTGTCAAATGATAATATGTGTGTAATTATTTTACGACTTATAATACATATTCCGTTTAAAAGCCGAACCCGAGCTTAAATCGTTTCAACCTTTCATGAACCCAACACCTTGCGACTCAAGTAAACCCAACCCGAAAACCCTTACCCTTTTTCGGCCCCTACACCTAGCCGCCCCTCCCTCTTGTGTTTCTTGGGGAACAAGTTTCCTTGGGGAACAAGTTTGGGGGTTATAAATAAAAACTAGTTATCAAAAATTCAAAACCCTAATCCCCCTATCCCCTTTGGAGGTCGACGGCAGCCAACACCCCCCTCTCTTCATCGATGGCAGTCCCCTTAACACTTACGATGTCATTAGTATTGGATTATAGTGAGGGACTTTTTAGTAGTACTACTGGGCCCGACAAGCCCCACTCGAACTGGTAGCGCCAGTTAGACCGAACGTTGATGGTCACGGGTGTAGAATTTGCCTAACACTTAGCCATGGTTAGTGATAAACCTGGCACAACAGGGGCAGCAACGTCAGCTTCGGATCGAACACTTTGTTAACATGACCTAAGTTAGCTACCTAAACATATAACATAAACTGCTAATCAATATAACAACACGGTTCGGGTTTTGAATTGTGAACAACTTATAACAACACGATTCGGGTTTTGAATCAGGAACAACTTATAGCAACACGATTCGGGTTTTGAATCGGGAACAACTTATAACAACACGATTCAGGTTTTGAATCGGGAAACTTGAACACTCTAATTCGGGTTTAGATCAGGGGTTACTTATCATAACATAAAGGTTTGGGATTTGAACCAGTGGAAACAACTTATCTTATATCTGTAAACTAAAACCTGTGAACTCACTCATCATAATTGTTGACACTTGATTTTTACATGTTTTCTCAAGTTGCTAAGGTAGCACACATCAGGACTAGGATGCATTATGATGTCGCATTGATTTCATCAAATATTTAGACACAACTTTAAATTACATTAACTATTTTGGTTTTGTAATTATTACGCTTCCGCAACTCAATTGTATAAACAATATTTCTCATTAATGAGCAAACAAGAATATTTTTTTTAAACTCATATAGTGGTCCTTCAATATGACTAATGACTGTGATCCTGGTTTGTCACTCGCCTCGCGGTAAAATTTCGCAAGTGGGTTTTTGAGGGTGTGACACGGAAGCTACGTGGCATTGATACTGAGGAGTTGCGACCCTTTAAGTTGTGCCTTTAGACTCTGTTATCATTTTGTACATTTTCCGATCCACCTGTGGATCTTATTACAAGCCTTGTATGTATATTTGTGTTGAACTTTGGACACTTATGGTTTGAAATAGTTTATTTTAACTCCAAGACTTCCGCTGTGTTGCTCTGTGTTGTTTGGTTATGATAATATCAATCTTACGTCACGCTATTCTTCACCGGGCACACCGGTATACACGTGGAAATCGGGGTGTGACACATGGGAAGTCCAAATTACTTATTCTATAACCTTTTAAAACATTACCATGTTATCGAGTATTCAAATGATTTTATGTACTCATTTACAAAACATGTTAATTAAATAAGTATATAAAATCTACTTTTAGAAGATGAGATGTTTTTTGAAACAAAGTGTTAACATCAATGATTTTATAACCGGACCGGTCATCGAACCGGCCAGCCTACCGGTTCGCTGGTCGGATCGGTCAGACCGGATTTAAGAACCGGAAGACACTAATATAATTAGTTTTACATTTATTAAAATCTAACATATTTCTTTTACCAAATACTTCATCTTCTTATAATTTCAATGCTTGTTATTCGTTTTATTAATAACTTATTATTATAATTTTATATTATTAAAGATGTAAAAAAATATGTAAATAAATTATAATAAAATGAAAATTTACAAATATAAAAAATAACATGGTTTTGCTATTCTACATCAATGTACAACAAAAAAATATAAATATTTTCATGTTAAACAAATTTTAAAAAAGAGACATAGTGTAACTTTTGCAGGTCTAGAGATTTACCCACCTTTTTAGTCTTTTTAGTCAACACAATATTTATAGCCGCTTGATGATAATAGTATATGTATGGATTATTTAGGGTTGCTACATCACCTTTATTAAAACTTAAAACACTTCACCCTTGTACAACCTCTAGTATCTCTCTCTCATCTTACCCCACCACCTACCACAACCATTTATCCATAAATCAGCAGATTGAAGGTTCTATCTCATCTTTGATTGAAGTATTTATGGTTTTGTGAGCTCTGCACCGTGATCTCATCCGATTTCAGCGAATTACCAGAAAAAAAATTAAAAAATAAGCTATTCCGGTCTGACCTTTCAGCGGATTTCCGGCCGAACCGCCGGCCGCCCCTCCGGCTAACTGCAGATCCGGTCTGTTGTGGTGAACCGGCCCGGCAAAGACACCGAATCCCGGCCCGACCGGTCGGACCGGCAGGTCCGGTCCGGGTCTGAGAACACTGGTTAACATACTAACAAATTAATTTGAGTTATTTCAAAATTTACTCACCTTTTGCACAGATATGCCTTTGGATTCGAGCGGTCCAGCTCGACTGCTTTCTTTGCATCAAAAAAACCTTTTGCTCCAAAAAGAAATTATAAAAAGGTCAAATGCGTGAATATCGGCCATGTAGACGAATAAGGGTGGTAAAAGGATTAACTAAACCAAAATGTAACGAACTGGACATGAATATTTCTGTATAGAAAATTATATTCATGTTTTCTTATGGGTTGGTTAACTACAAGAAAGAGTACTAAACTTAACATGTATTGTAATTATGTGTAGCAAACTAAAAGACTTACTTTTTTATTGCACCAAACCTTCAAATTTCTATACATTCTATTGTATACCTTTGTTAAATACCATGTATATATAATCAACAAAATAGTCAACATAAAGCAAAATCAATGATGATCTATTAAAGATAGCAAAATCATGAAGACATAACATCTTCACCAGTCGATAACCACCCGTTGGTTCCCTCAACTGCAGTTTCTTCACCATACTCGACCCTAAACCCTCTAAGCTTCAAACTTCTTTAGAAGATCTTCGTCTTTATCCTCTCTATCACTCTCTTGATCAGACTCTATTCCAGGCCTAATGTAGTTTCCAAAATCATCATATAAATTGCCATCCTTCGATCACCAAAAACCTAGATCAGAAACCAAAACAGGCTAAGATCGAGCGTTTTGTGGTAGCTTTAGGAAAAGCATATGTAGTTTATGTAACAAGGCTATATCAAAAACCAAAACATGCTAAGATCGAGCGTTTTTAAGTTGGGAATTTGTTCACTTCGTACGAAAGGTCCACTTCGTGCGAATTGTCCAATTCGTATGAGGTGCACCCTCCTCATTCGAGGAGACACACTTCGTACGAATTGAGGTAAGTTGGCGCGTAAAGGTCTGTTTTGGTGCTTAGACTATAGACTAGGTCGAGCATGGCAATTCCACCTAATTCCCTATAGTTATGGCTCTGATACCAATTTCTCACACACCCCGGCCGATGGCGGAATCATCGGGGCGCAACACTAGGCGAATCAGATTGCTCAAAAGAATCTATAACAACTATTAAAACGACAATATACAAAAGTTTAACTTCCCATACAATTAAACAAATATTTCACCATAGTTAAATATATTACATGTCTTTTAAACAATTCAAATCCGACAACCTAGATTTCTATTTGAGTTTATAGCAATCCTATCTCTTTTCAGCATATGATAATCCATCAACCTGTGACATACGTTAAAATAAAAGTCAATACAATAATGTAAAGGTGAGCATACAGGTTTAGCATAATAATAGGAAATAAGTGTTTCGCATAAACCGCTTGAACATACGCAAAAGATGTGAATTATGTTAACAACATTGATACAAGTAACCATCAAACCGCGAGTACGAATCACGTGAACAAGTGTCCACGTACTAAAGAGAAAATAAAGCGAGAGATGAAAATGTGAGCCTTAACCACCTCGGGCCTCCGGGTGGCGGGTCAACCTTTAGCAAGCTATCATGTTAAGGATGGCATACAAGTCATCAAGCAATAACATACAATTCAACAATTCACGTATAGTCATGTAAGTGCGGGTTGCGTTTAAAGTGTTTAAGCGTTGTGTGTAGTGTTTTGATCTAGAGAACGTATGTAAAACCCAAAAGTGCATTTAAGCGAAAAGGGGTCAAGTATACTCACTGTGGGTGCGTAAACGGTTAAGTATGAGCGGAGGAGAGCGAGGAGAGTAACAGGTCAGCCTGTAAGCAGGAACAGAAGTGCATCAGTCTTCCACAGTGCTGAATCGGTCGAAATGGAGCGAGGTGTGGGAAAACAGGTCAATTCGTACGAATTGGTCAATTCGAACAAATTGAGCCCTTTTGTGCGAATTGAGTTGTTTCATGTCCAAAATCGAGTGTCTACGTGTCTTTTGTAACATCCGTCAAAAACCGGATTTACCAAACCCGCTCCGTTTATTAACCGAACAATCAGTTAAAAATTTCGTTGCGTATTTAATGCCCAAATTAATATTAAACGATACATAATTAATAAATATATTAGAATATATAAGTTACATTTGAAAAAGTATTAAAATTAATTAAATAAAAATAAAACAATGCTGCCGGGTTTCGAACCCGGTCAGCCGGGTCAACATGGTCAACAAAGCCTTAACACACATCCTTCCAACCACTCCGCCACTTGTGTTTCTTGTTCATTACTAGAAACAATTAATTCAAATACACAAACTCGAATTCAAACTGACGCGCCCAAATCGCAGTCGTCGGAACTCCCGACGAATTCGCCTTTCTCGGTCGGTTTCTTGTGTCTTAACGCGAATAATAAATATTGCATCGGTTATAACCGATGTCCAGTCCGCGACTTTGGTCATAACCGCTGAAAAACTTTAACCGACGAATCAAGACTGAAATCAGACCACATGCATCTCGATTCCTTCCTATAAATACACCCTCTAACCTCTGATAGCCTTTTCGCTCACAATCACCCCCATTCTCGACGTAATTTCACTCGCCGGGAAATATCTGCAAGTCGCCGGAAAACCGAGACTCACATCCACACGGTAATTCCCTCGACTTTTTCTGTTTCAATCCATTGTTAGTCTGTTACTAACACAAATCCACCATCCAGAATCAATACCAGACGACGTTGTCGTAATTCCTGCCTTCGCCGGAAAACTTCTGAAACTTTCAGAATCACGCTGAGAGCCGGTAGGAACATTCAAACTTCTGTTAATCTTTGTTTAAGTACCTCAATTTCATAACTAACCGAACAGAACTGTTAATTAATTCCAACAGCCGAAGTTCACTATCAGAGCCGACGGACCTCTGCCGGAGTTCTGTGAAAGACACGGATCGGTACCTCCTTTCCCCCAAACTCTCTCCATTCATTACCTTTCAATTACTTATAATGTTTGAAAATCAAATTAGGCATAAATCAGTCAAAACAGTCAGACTTTGTTTTTCTGGGTAAAGTTTAACGAAGAAGACGAAGGCGGGTTATAATATAAGTTTAATTAAAATCAGTTTATGAACGGGTTAGACACACAGTCCAGCGGTGGACTGTGTGCGAACAAATACACATACGACGCGAGTTCGAATCTTGTCCCAACCTTACTCTCTTGAAATAAAAAAAATTGCCTTTTTAACCGAACCGGGTTAACTTTCAAAATTATGTTAAGTATAATAAAAACCGGATTATTAACCAGGTTAGACACACAGTCCAGCGGTGGACTGTGTGCACGGTAACCCACAGGTCCCGGGTTCGAGACCTGTGGTCAGCACCGGTTCGATGCATTTAAAATCCTTTTTAAAAATAAATAATTTCTAGAAAAATCTAAATAGTATATAAGTATAATTAAAAACAGAATTATTTCGGGTTAGACACGTAGCTCAGTTGGTAGAGCTGCGTGCACGGGAACGGGAGGTCTCGGGTTCGAGCCTCACCCGGCGCACACAATTACACAATAAAACCGGTCAACAAGTCAACGGTCAACAAGTCAACGGTCAAAAAGTCAACATTTTTATTATTTTTATTTATTTATTTTATTTAAAAATCAATTAAAAATACTTAAAAATAACATTTTTAAAGTTAGAAAATAGCCTTAAACTCACAAAAATATATCCAATAATCCTACTAAAATTGATTAATAAAATCCGCTTATTTACCAAACCATTATGTTATTATCTAGGTTAGTTTCACTCGTGGTTAAATCAAACTTCGTGCGCATTCAACATCATCAACCGAACGCACCCAATGTGAGTGAATCTTACAACTCCCCTTTTTAATTACACGTTTTGGGGTGTCTCATGTGTCACAAAAATTAACTCGTATATTTAAACTTGTGCCATACCATATTGTGATCTAAACTTAGAATGTATATATTGTTTGTAGTTATGTATTGCATATTGTCAAGTTGTATGCAAATCATTCATTAGGCCCATCAGTTCGTAGAACAACGCCTGCCTCAAAACTCATTCATTAGGCCCATCAGTTCCTCGTGGGAGACGAGTTGAGCAACGCGTGCCTCAAAACAATCTATTATTGTATGTGTGTGTGCATTATTTAATATTAAGTGATTTGTGAATAAGTTTACATCTATATTTACTCATATGTGGTTGTGCACTTTATTTTATAATCAATTCAATAAACTTGTTCAAATGTTTTTCATAGGATTCACTCGCCAACTTTTTGTTGATCCAAAAACCATTTTTACACATGATACAGGTGAACAGGATGAAGCAAGGAAAACATAGGAAATGCCTTAGAAGAAAATAATGAAGTCTAGAATGATGTGTAGGACATGATGTAATTATGATTGTATGTTTCCCTTTAAATTGTAACAATAAATATGAAACGTTATAATAAATGTCATGAGCTTTGATGATAACCCAATCATGCCCCGATCACCTTTTTCCGCTGCGGGTAGGGGTGTGACAGATTGGTATCAGAGCCATGACTATAGGGATATAGGATAGGTAATTAGACCCTTAGAGCCTATACTATAGTTGACTAGATTTTAATTGGTTATGTGGTTACATGCAAACTTATGATATTTATTTGTTTCCTATTTGTTATTACTTACAGTCAAACATACATACTTACATACACATTCATCATACATATTTCAATGTTCACATATTTAAATCATCTTCATACTTTCGTTATTCAAAGATTTTGTCGCATTTTTCATTTTTCAAAATCTCATCAAAGTGAGTTCTGTGACGGGCATGTAGTAACTGTAAGGGTACAAGTACCGGTAGTCGGAACGTCCTGTCTAGGTTGGCATTCGTATAAATCCAATATAACGGACCAGTTTGCCTACCTGGGGACTAACGATGAGAGTACAAAGGACCTATTAAGCCAAAGCATGCCACACCAAACGTCGTTCGAACTAACCCCACTTTGAGGTGTCACCGTGTCCACACCTGGATACATTCCGAGTATCATACGTTACATACATATTTCTCGATTTTCTCCGGGTTTTAGTGTACGTAACCAGGCTAACACATGTGAACCATATGAAAAACCCGGTATTCATGGGGGCCCACATGATTACGAAGGTGAAGTATGGCGGCATGCAAGGCCCAATTACGAGCAAAGCCCAAGACATCCTATGGATGTAGTAGATTTATTATGTTATATTTATTTTATGAATGTTCATTCCTAAATACGACCCATGATCCCAAAAACATCCAACTCATACTCTTGATATGTATTCCTTGTAGATGTCTTCTAGCCTCGCTCGTAGAAAGATGAGAGCAGGAAAAGCCCGCGAGCGCATGGCTGCCCTAATCGCTCAACAAATGGCTGTCGTAATACCCAACATTGTAGTTCAAATCCAACAAGCCCTTACCGCTAATCCTGCCAACCAAGAAGATCAAAATGTTATCAACCCTCCCCCAAATACCACTAAATGCACCTACAAGCATTTCAAATCCTGCGACCCTCCAAAATACGAAGGGACTGAAGGTGTCACCGCTCTCCTCCATTGGTTTGAAGAAATGGAGAACACTTTTCTAAATTGCGATTGCCCCGATGTTCGCAAAGTGCGATATGCTACTGGTCGTTTATTTGGAATAGCACTTACTTGGTGGAATACAGAGAAGGCCAAACGAGGTGTTGAAGACGCTATGACTTTGACTTGGGAAGAGTTGAAGGAAATCATGACAAGACGGTTTTGCCCAAGGAGCGAAATCAAGAAATTAGAAGATGAGTTTTATTCGTTGAAGCAAAAGGAAGGAGACCACACCACGTACAACAAAAGATTCCTCGAGTTAAACCAAATGGTTCCCAACTTGTTCACTCCTCTTTACCGTTTGATCGAGCACTACGTTCGAGGTCTTCCGTCAAAGATTCAGGACTCTGTAATAAGTACACGCCTGCAACTTTGGAAGCAGCAATGCAGTTAGCTACAGAGCTCACCGAGAACCGCATCCGGAATAAAGACTTCAAGGAGGAGAAGAAGAAGGATAAAGCATAAACTGAAACTTCAAACTCCACCCAAACCGAATCCCCTTCTCAACCCATTTTAAAGAGAAAACGAGATGGACAACTTTTCGCTGTCACCCAACGTAATCAACCAATTTCACAAGCCATACCCATCCAAGCTATCCCAATCACTCAAGTAGCACCCAACTCAACTTACCCAAATAAGAAACCATACCTTGGACCTCACCCTCGATGTAACACCTGTTTTTATCACCATCCATCTACCTTACCTTGTCGACTATGTGCGAATTGTGGACGCTATGGTCATTTGAGCAAGGTTTGCCGCACCTCTCAAAACCAAATCTCTCCCCCTACTCAAAACATGATCCAAACCTATCAACAACCCCAATACCCCGTTACCTTATGTTCGAGCTTGTTTTAATTGTGGCGACCCTACCCACTTTAGAAACACATGTCCTAGATTGGTTAACATCATAAACGCTCAAGCTCAATCAAACCCAGTTAACCAAGCAAATCAAGGAAACCTAATCGCTAGGCCACCAGCAAGAGGAAGAGTTTTCAACATCAACGCCAATCCTGTTGAAGATAATGACGGCCCAAACGAAACCACCCAACTGGTCCCCTTCACCAACAATCAAGATTTAACTCCAAACGCTTAGTTTTTATGTTTTTCTTTATGTTATCTCAAGCTTTGTTTGATTGTGTTTGTTTATGTTTCAAAGTCACATAGAACCAATCATAACTTACGAATAAAGCCAATGAGAATTTGACAAGAATATGGTGGATACGCCGCTGGTACTTCCTATATATAAGTATTCTTGCCAAAGGATCAGAGGTATTATATGGCGGTTATGAGAAGTTCCATGTAGAATTTAGTATTTTCTTGATTGAAGTTTGTTTTGTACTCATTGATTTAGCATTTATAGCATCTCATCATTTAAAGAAATTGGATTGTGTTCCATTTCTACATAGACTAACCTCTCCATCACAACAAACGAGAGAGGTATTGTCATCAATCAAACATGTATACTATCAGAATTAAGACTCAAGTTTTGGTTGTTGTGTTTGTTTTAAAGTCACATAGAACTAATCATAACTTGCGGATAAAGTCAATGAAAATTTGACAAGAATATGGTGGATACGCCGCTGGTACTTCCTATATATAAGTATTCTTGCCAAAGGATCAGAGGCATTGTCAGGCGGTTATGAGAAGTTCCATGTAGGATTTAGTAATGTTTTGGTCGAAGTTTGTTCCATTTCATCATTTAAAGAAGTTGAGCTATGTCTCACTTCCACAAGGACTCACCTCTCCATCATAACAAACGAGAGAGGTGCTGTCACCATTCAAACATGTATACTATCAGAATTAAGACTCAAGCTTTGGTTGATTGTGTTTATTTATGTATTAGAGTCACATAGAACTAATCATAACTGCGGATAAAACCAATGAAAATTTGACAAGAATATGGTGGATACGCCGCTGGTACTTCCTATATATAAGTATTCTTGTCAAAGGATTCGAGGCATTATCAGGCGGTTATGAGAAGTTCCATGTAGGATTTAGTATTGTTCTGGTTGAAGTTTGTGTTATACTCACTGATTTAGCATTCATATCATCTCATTATTTAAAGAAATTGGATTGTGTTCCATTTCTACATAGACTAACCTCTCCATCATAACAAACGAGAGAGGTATTGTCATCATTCAAACATGTATACTATCAGAATTAAGACTCAAGTTTTGGTTGTTGTGTTTATTTATGTATTAGAGTCACATAGAACTAATCATAACTTTCTGATAAAACCAATGAAAATTTGACAAGAATATGGTGGATACGCCGCTGTTACTTCCTATATATAAGTATTCTTGCCAAAGGATCAGAGGCATTGTCAGGCGGTTATGAGAAGTTCCATGTAGGTTGTAGTATTAGAAGTTTTGTTTTAGGATATAACCTTATCTTTCCAAACATATCAAGACTCTTGCGCATGAAATCATACTTAGTGAATCAACTCCGCTTATCAATATTTTTACCGTAGGCAACAAAAAGCGATTCCTGTAGCAGGGTACTCAACCCTTACAAGGAACGTTACCGCCTCAAACAAAAATTTAAACCCTTACTCTTTTTCTAAGTATATAACTGTCAAATTAAACACCATCCTTTTTAGACAAATATGCCACTACTTAAATTTCGGGACGAAATTTCTAAAAAGTAGGGGATACTGTAACATCCGTAAAAAACCGGATTTACCAAACCCGCTCCGTTTATTAACCGAACAATCAGTTAAAAATTTCGTTGCGTATTTAATGCCCAAATTAATTTTAAACGATACATAATTAATAAATATATTAGAATATAAAAGTTACATTTGAAAAAGTATTAAAATTAATGAAATAAAAATAAAACAATGCTGCCGGGTTTCGAACCCGGGTCAGCCGGGTCAACATGGTCAACAAAGTCTTAACACACATCCTTCCAACCACTCCGCCACTTGTGTTTCTTGTTCATTACTAGAAACAATTAATTCAAATACACAAACTCGAATTCAAACTGACGCGCCCAAATCGCAGTCGTCGGAAATCCCGACGAATTCGCCTTTCTCGGTCGGTTTCTTGTGTCTTAACGCGAATAATAAATATTGCATCGGTTATAACCGATGTCTAGTCCGCGACTTTGGTCATAACCGCCGGAAAACTTTATCCGACGAATCAAGACTGAAATCAGACCACATGCATCTCGATTCCTTCCTATAAATACACCCTCTAACCTCTGATAGCCTTTTCGCTCACAATCACCCCCATTCTCGACGTAATTTCACTCGCCGAGAAATATCTGCAAGTCGCCGGAAAACCGAGACTCACATCCACACGGTAATTCCCTCGACTTTTTCTGTTTCAATCCATTGTTAGTCTGTTACTAACACAAATCCACCATCCAGAATCAATACCAGACGACGTTGTCGGAATTCCTGCCTTCGCCGGAAAACTTCTGAAACTTTCAGAATCACGCTGAGAGCCGGTAGGAACATTCAAACTTCTGTTAATCTTTGTTTAAGTACCTCAATTTCATAACTAACCGAACAGAACTGTTAATTAATTCCAACAGCCGAAGTTCACTATCAGAGCCGACGGACCTCTGTTGGAGTTCTGTGAAAGACACGGATCGGTACCTCCTTCCCCCAAACTCTCTCCATTCATTACCTTTCAATTACTTATAATGTTTGAAAATCAAATTAGGCATAAATCAGTCAAAACAGTCGGACTTTGTTTTTCTGGGTAAAGTCTAACGAAGAAGACGAAGGCGGGTTATAATATAAGTTTAATTAAAATCAGTTTATGAACGGGTTAGACACACAGTCCAGCGGTGGACTGTGTGCGAACAAATACACATACGACGCGAGTTCGAATCTTGTCCCAACCTTACTCTCTTGAAATAAAAAAAATTGCCTTTTTAACCGAACCTGGTTATCTTTCAAAATTATGTTAAGTATAATAAAAACCGGATTATTAACCAGGTTAGACACACAGTCCAGCGGTGGACTGTGTGCACGGTAACCCACAGGTCCCGGGTTCGAGACCTGTGGTCAGCACCGGTTCGATGCATTTAAAATCCTTTTTAAAAATAAATAATTTCTAGAAAAATCTAAATAGTATATAAGTATAATTAAAAACAGAATTATTTCGGGTTAGACACGTAGCTCAGTTGGTAGAGCTGCGTGCACGCGAACGGGAGGTCTCGGGTTCGAGCCTCACCCGGCGCACACAATTACACAATAAAACCGGTCAACAAGTCAACGGTCAAAAAGTCAACATTTTTATTATTTTTATTTATTTATTTTATTTAAAAATCAATTAAAAATACTTAAAAATAACATTTTTAAAGTTAGAAAATAGCCTTAAACTCACAAAAATATATCCAATAATCCTACTAAAATTGATTAATAAAATCCGCTTATTCACCAAACCATTATGTTATTATCTAGGTTAGTTTCACTCGTGGTTAAATCAAACTTCGTGCGCATTCAACATCATCAACCGAACGCACCCAATGTGAGTGAATCTTACAACTCCCCTTTTTAATTACACGTTTTGGGGTGTGTCATGTGTCACAAAAATTAACTCGTATATTTAAACTTGTGCCATACCATATTGTGATCTAAACTTAGAATGTATATATTGTTTGTAGTTATGTATTTCATATTGTCAAGTTGTATGCAAATCATTCATTAGGCCCATCAGTTCGTAGAACAACGAGTGCCTCAAAACTCATTCATTAGGCCCATCAGTTCCTCGTGGGAGACGAGTTGAGCAACGCGTGCCTCAAAACAATCTATTATTGTATGTGTGTGTGCATTATTTAATATTAAGTGATTTGTGAATAAGTTTACATCTATATTTACTCATATGTGGTTGTGCACTTTATTTTATAATCAATTCAATAAACTTGTTCAAATGTTTTTCATAGGATTCACTCGCCAACTTTTTGTTGATCCAAAAACCATTTTTACACATGATACAGGTAAACAGGATGAAGCAAGGAAAACATAGGAAATGCCTTAGAAGAAAATAATGAAGTCTAGAATGATGTGTAGGACATGATGTAATTATGATTGTATGTTTCCCTTTAAATTGTAACAATAAATATGAAACGTTATAATAAATGTCATGAGCTTTGATGATAACCCAATCATGCCCCGATCACCTTTTTCCGCTGCGGGTCGGAGTGTGACAGATTGGTATCAGAGCCATGACTATAGGGATATAGGATAGGTTATTAGACCCTTAGAGCCTATACTATAGTTGACTAGATTTTAATTGGTTATGTGGTTACATGCAAACTTATGATATTTATTTGTTTCCTATTTGTTATTACTTACAGTCAAACATACATACTTACATACACATTCATCATACATATTTCAATGTTCACATATTCAAATCATCTTCATACTTTCGTTATTCAAAGATTTTGTCGCATTTTTCATTTTTCAAAATCTCATCAAAGTGAGTTCTGCGACGGGCATGTAGTAACTGTAAGGGTACAAGTACCGGTAGTCGGAACGTTCTGTCTAGGTTGGCATTCGTATAAATCCAATATAACGGACCAGTTTGCCTACCTGGGGACTAACGATGAGAGTACAAAGGACCTATTAAGCCAAAGCATGCCACACCAAACGTCGTTCGAACTAACCCCACTTTGAGGTGTCACCGTGTCCACACCTGGATACATTCCGAGTATCATACGTTACATACATATTTCTCGATTTTCTCCGGGTTTTAGTGTACGTAACCAGGCTAACACATGCGAACCATATGAAAAACCCGGTATTCATGGGGGCCCACATGATTACGAAGGTGAAGTATGGCGGCATGCAAGGCCCAATTACGAGCAAAGCCCAAGACATCCTATGGATGTAGTAGATTTATTATGTTATATTTATTTTATGAATGTTCATTCCTAAATACGACCCATGATCCCAATAACATCCAACTCATACTCTTGATATGTATTCCTTGTAGATGTCTTCTAGCCTCGCTCGTAGAAAGATGAGAGCAGGAAAAGCCCGCGAGCGCATGGCTGCCCTAATCGCTCAACAAATGGCTGTCGTAATACCCAACATTGTAGTTCAAATCCAACAAGCCCTTACCGCTAATCCTGCCAACCAAGAAGATCAAAATGTTATCAACCCTCCCCCAAATACCACTAAATGCACCTACAAGCATTTCAAATCCTGCGACCCTCCAAAATACGAAGGGACTGAAGGTTTCACCGCTCTCCTCCATTGGTTTGAAGAAATGGAGAACACTTTTCTAAATTGCGATTGCCCCGATGATCGCAAAGTGCGATATGCTACTGGTCGTTTATTTGGAATAGCACTTACTTGGTGGAATACAGAGAAGGCCAAACGAGGTGTTGAAGACGCTATGACTTTGACTTGGGAAGAGTTGAAGGAAATCATGACAAGACGGTTTTGCCCAAGGAGCGAAATCAAGAAATTAGAAGATGAGTTTTATTCGTTGAAGCAAAAGGAAGGAGACCACACCACGTACAACAAAAGATTCCTCGAGTTAAACCAAATGGTTCCCAACTTGTTCACTCCTCTTTACCGTTTGATCGAGCACTACGTTCGAGGTCTTCCGTCAAAGATTCAGGACTCTGTAATAAGTACACGCCTGCAACTTTGGAAGCAGCAATGCAGTTAGCTACAGAGCTCACCGAGAACCGCATCCGGAATAAAGACTTCAAGGAGGAGAAGAAGAAGGATAAAGCATAAACTGAAACTTCAAACTCCACCCAAACCGAATCCCCTTCTCAACCCATTTTAAAGAGAAAACGAGATGGGCAACTTTTCGCTGTCACCCAACGTAATCAACCAATTTCACAAGCCATACCCATCCAAGCTATCCCAATCACTCAAGTAGCACCCAACTCAACTTACCCAAATAAGAAACCATACCTTGGACCTCACCCTCGATGTAACACCTGTTTTTATCACCATCCATCTACCTTACCTTGTCGACTATGTGCGAATTGTGGACGCTATGGTCATTTGAGCAAGGTTTGCCGCACCTCTCAAAACCAAATCTCTCCCCCTACTCAAAACATGATCCAAACCTATCAACAACCCCAATACCCCGTTACCTTATGTTCGAGCTTGTTTTAATTGTGGCGACCCTACCCACTTTAGAAACACATGTCCTAGATTGGTTAACATCATAAACGCTCAAGCTCAATCAAACCCAGTTAACCAAGCAAATCAAGGAAACCTAATCGCTAGGCCACCAGCAAGAGGAAGAGTTTTCAACATCAACGCCAATCCTGTTGAAGATAATGACGGCCCAAACGAAACCACCCAACTGGTCCCCTTCACCAACAATCAAGATTTAACTCCAAACGCTTAGTTTTTATGTTTTTCTTTATGTTATCTCAAGCTTTGTTTGATTGTGTTTGTTTATGTTTCAAAGTCACATAGAACCAATCATAACTTACGAATAAAGCCAATGAGAATTTGACAAGAATATGGTGGATACGCCGCTGGTACTTCCTATATATAAGTATTCTTGCCAAAGGATCAGAGGTATTATATGGCGGTTATGAGAAGTTCCATGTAGAATTTAGTATTTTCTTGATTGAAGTTTGTTTTGTACTCATTGATTTAGCATTTATAGCATCTCATCATTTAAAGAAATTGGATTGTGTTCCATTTCTACATAGACTAACCTCTCCATCACAACAAACGAGAGAGGTATTGTCATCAATCAAACATGTATACTATCAGAATTAAGACTCAAGTTTTGGTTGTTGTGTTTGTTTTAAAGTCACATAGAACTAATCATAACTTGCGGATAAAGTCAATGAAAATTTGACAAGAATATGGTGGATACGCCGCTGGTACTTCCTATATATAAGTATTCTTGCCAAAGGATCAGAGGCATTGTCAGGCGGTTATGAGAAGTTCCATGTAGGATTTAGTAATGTTTTGGTCGAAGTTTGTTCCATTTCATCATTTAAAGAAGTTGAGCTATGTCTCACTTCCACAAGGACTCACCTCTCCATCATAACAAACGAGAGAGGTGCTGTCACCATTCAAACATGTATACTATCAGAATTAAGACTCAAGCTTTGGTTGATTGTGTTTATTTATGTATTAGAGTCACATAGAACTAATCATAACTGCGGATAAAACCAATGAAAATTTGACAAGAATATGGTGGATACGCCGCTGGTACTTCCTATATATAAGTATTCTTGTCAAAGGATTCGAGGCATTATCAGGCGGTTATGAGAAGTTCCATGTAGGATTTAGTATTGTTCTGGTTGAAGTTTGTGTTATACTCACTGATTTAGCATTCATATCATCTCATTATTTAAAGAAATTGGATTGTGTTCCATTTCTACATAGACTAACCTCTCCATCATAACAAACGAGAGAGGTATTGTCATCATTCAAACATGTATACTATCAGAATTAAGACTCAAGTTTTGGTTGTTGTGTTTATTTATGTATTAGAGTCACATAGAACTAATCATAACTTTCTGATAAAACCAATGAAAATTTGACAAGAATATGGTGGATACGCCGCTGTTACTTCCTATATATAAGTATTCTTGCCAAAGGATCAGAGGCATTGTCAGGCGGTTATGAGAAGTTCCATGTAGGTTGTAGTATTAGAAGTTTTGTTTTAGGATATAACCTTATCTTTCCAAACATATCAAGACTCTTGCGCATGAAATCATACTTAGTGAATCAACTCCGCTTATCAATATTTTTACCGTAGGCAACAAAAAGCGATTCCTGTAGCAGGGTACTCAACCCTTACAAGGAACGTTACCGCCTCAAACAAAAATTTAAACCCTTACTCTTTTTCTAAGTATATAACTGTCAAATTAAACACCATCCTTTTTAGACAAATATGCCACTACTTAAATTTCGGGACGAAATTTCTAAAAAGTAGGGGATACTGTAACATCCGTAAAAAACCGGATTTACCAAACCCGCTCCGTTTATTAACCGAACAATCAGTTAAAAATTTCGTTGCGTATTTAATGCCCAAATTAATTTTAAACGATACATAATTAATAAATATATTAGAATATAAAAGTTACATTTGAAAAAGTATTAAAATTAATGAAATAAAAATAAAACAATGCTGCCGGGTTTCGAACCCGGGTCAGCCGGGTCAACATGGTCAACAAAGCCTTAACACACATCCTTCCAACCACTCCGCCACTTGTGTTTCTTGTTCATTACTAGAAACAATTAATTCAAATACACAAACTCGAATTCAAACTGACGCGCCCAAATCGCAGTCGTCGGAAATCCCGACGAATTCGCCTTTCTCGGTCGGTTTCTTGTGTCTTAACGCGAATAATAAATATTGCATCGGTTATAACCGATGTCTAGTCCGCGACTTTGGTCATAACCGCCGGAAAACTTTATCCGACGAATCAAGACTGAAATCAGACCACATGCATCTCGATTCCTTCCTATAAATACACCCTCTAACCTCTGATAGCCTTTTCGCTCACAATCACCCCCATTCTCGACGTAATTTCACTCGCCGGGAAATATCTGCAAGTCGCCGGAAAACCGAGACTCACATCCACACGGTAATTCCCTCGACTTTTTCTGTTTCAATCCATTGTTAGTCTGTTACTAACACAAATCCACCATCCAGAATCAATACCAGACGACGTTGTCGGAATTCCTGCCTTCGCCGGAAAACTTCTGAAACTTTCAGAATCACGCTGAGAGCCGGTAGGAACATTCAAACTTCTGTTAATCTTTGTTTAAGTACCTCAATTTCATAACTAACCGAACAGAACTGTTAATTAATTCCAACAGCCGAAGTTCACTATCAGAGCCGACGGACCTCTGTTGGAGTTCTGTGAAAGACACGGATCGGTACCTCCTTCCCCCAAACTCTCTCCATTCATTACCTTTCAATTACTTATAATGTTTGAAAATCAAATTAGGCATAAATCAGTCAAAACAGTCGGACTTTGTTTTTCTGGGTAAAGTCTAACGAAGAAGACGAAGGCGGGTTATAATATAAGTTTAATTAAAATCAGTTTATGAACGGGTTAGACACACAGTCCAGCGGTGGACTGTGTGCGAACAAATACACATACGACGCGAGTTCGAATCTTGTCCCAACCTTACTCTCTTGAAATAAAAAAAATTGCCTTTTTAACCGAACCTGGTTATCTTTCAAAATTATGTTAAGTATAATAAAAACCGGATTATTAACCAGGTTAGACACACAGTCCAGCGGTGGACTGTGTGCACGGTAACCCACAGGTCCCGGGTTCGAGACCTGTGGTCAGCACCGGTTCGATGCATTTAAAATCCTTTTTAAAAATAAATAATTTCTAGAAAAATCTAAATAGTATATAAGTATAATTAAAAACAGAATTATTTCGGGTTAGACACGTAGCTCAGTTGGTAGAGCTGCGTGCACGCGAACGGGAGGTCTCGGGTTCGAGCCTCACCCGGCGCACACAATTACACAATAAAACCGGTCAACAAGTCAACGGTCAAAAAGTCAACATTTTTATTATTTTTATTTATTTATTTTATTTAAAAATCAATTAAAAATACTTAAAAATAACATTTTTAAAGTTAGAAAATAGCCTTAAACTCACAAAAATATATCCAATAATCCTACTAAAATTGATTAATAAAATCCGCTTATTCACCAAACCATTATGTTATTATCTAGGTTAGTTTCACTCGTGGTTAAATCAAACTTCGTGCGCATTCAACATCATCAACCGAACGCACCCAATGTGAGTGAATCTTACAACTCCCCTTTTTAATTACACGTTTTGGGGTGTGTCATGTGTCACAAAAATTAACTCGTATATTTAAACTTGTGCCATACCATATTGTGATCTAAACTTAGAATGTATATATTGTTTGTAGTTATGTATTTCATATTGTCAAGTTGTATGCAAATCATTCATTAGGCCCATCAGTTCGTAGAACAACGAGTGCCTCAAAACTCATTCATTAGGCCCATCAGTTCCTCGTGGGAGACGAGTTGAGCAACGCGTGCCTCAAAACAATCTATTATTGTATGTGTGTGTGCATTATTTAATATTAAGTGATTTGTGAATAAGTTTACATCTATATTTACTCATATGTGGTTGTGCACTTTATTTTATAATCAATTCAATAAACTTGTTCAAATGTTTTTCATAGGATTCACTCGCCAACTTTTTGTTGATCCAAAAACCATTTTTACACATGATACAGGTAAACAGGATGAAGCAAGGAAAACATAGGAAATGCCTTAGAAGAAAATAATGAAGTCTAGAATGATGTGTAGGACATGATGTAATTATGATTGTATGTTTCCCTTTAAATTGTAACAATAAATATGAAACGTTATAATAAATGTCATGAGCTTTGATGATAACCCAATCATGCCCCGATCACCTTTTTCCGCTGCGGGTCGGAGTGTGACAGATTGGTATCAGAGCCATGACTATAGGGATATAGGATAGGTTATTAGACCCTTAGAGCCTATACTATAGTTGACTAGATTTTAATTGGTTATGTGGTTACATGCAAACTTATGATATTTATTTGTTTCCTATTTGTTATTACTTACAGTCAAACATACATACTTACATACACATTCATCATACATATTTCAATGTTCACATATTCAAATCATCTTCATACTTTCGTTATTCAAAGATTTTGTCGCATTTTTCATTTTTCAAAATCTCATCAAAGTGAGTTCTGCGACGGGCATGTAGTAACTGTAAGGGTACAAGTACCGGTAGTCGGAACGTTCTGTCTAGGTTGGCATTCGTATAAATCCAATATAACGGACCAGTTTGCCTACCTGGGGACTAACGATGAGAGTACAAAGGACCTATTAAGCCAAAGCATGCCACACCAAACGTCGTTCGAACTAACCCCACTTTGAGGTGTCACCGTGTCCACACCTGGATACATTCCGAGTATCATACGTTACATACATATTTCTCGATTTTCTCCGGGTTTTAGTGTACGTAACCAGGCTAACACATGCGAACCATATGAAAAACCCGGTATTCATGGGGGCCCACATGATTACGAAGGTGAAGTATGGCGGCATGCAAGGCCCAATTACGAGCAAAGCCCAAGACATCCTATGGATGTAGTAGATTTATTATGTTATATTTATTTTATGAATGTTCATTCCTAAATACGACCCATGATCCCAATAACATCCAACTCATACTCTTGATATGTATTCCTTGTAGATGTCTTCTAGCCTCGCTCGTAGAAAGATGAGAGCAGGAAAAGCCCGCGAGCGCATGGCTGCCCTAATCGCTCAACAAATGGCTGTCGTAATACCCAACATTGTAGTTCAAATCCAACAAGCCCTTACCGCTAATCCTGCCAACCAAGAAGATCAAAATGTTATCAACCCTCCCCCAAATACCACTAAATGCACCTACAAGCATTTCAAATCCTGCGACCCTCCAAAATACGAAGGGACTGAAGGTTTCACCGCTCTCCTCCATTGGTTTGAAGAAATGGAGAACACTTTTCTAAATTGCGATTGCCCCGATGATCGCAAAGTGCGATATGCTACTGGTCGTTTATTTGGAATAGCACTTACTTGGTGGAATACAGAGAAGGCCAAACGAGGTGTTGAAGACGCTATGACTTTGACTTGGGAAGAGTTGAAGGAAATCATGACAAGACGGTTTTGCCCAAGGAGCGAAATCAAGAAATTAGAAGATGAGTTTTATTCGTTGAAGCAAAAGGAAGGAGACCACACCACGTACAACAAAAGATTCCTCGAGTTAAACCAAATGGTTCCCAACTTGTTCACTCCTCTTTACCGTTTGATCGAGCACTACGTTCGAGGTCTTCCGTCAAAGATTCAGGACTCTGTAATAAGTACACGCCTGCAACTTTGGAAGCAGCAATGCAGTTAGCTACAGAGCTCACCGAGAACCGCATCCGGAATAAAGACTTCAAGGAGGAGAAGAAGAAGGATAAAGCATAAACTGAAACTTCAAACTCCACCCAAACCGAATCCCCTTCTCAACCCATTTTAAAGAGAAAACGAGATGGGCAACTTTTCGCTGTCACCCAACGTAATCAACCAATTTCACAAGCCATACCCATCCAAGCTATCCCAATCACTCAAGTAGCACCCAACTCAACTTACCCAAATAAGAAACCATACCTTGGACCTCACCCTCGATGTAACACCTGTTTTTATCACCATCCATCTACCTTACCTTGTCGACTATGTGCGAATTGTGGACGCTATGGTCATTTGAGCAAGGTTTGCCGCACCTCTCAAAACCAAATCTCTCCCCCTACTCAAAACATGATCCAAACCTATCAACAACCCCAATACCCCGTTACCTTATGTTCGAGCTTGTTTTAATTGTGGCGACCCTACCCACTTTAGAAACACATGTCCTAGATTGGTTAACATCATAAACGCTCAAGCTCAATCAAACCCAGTTAACCAAGCAAATCAAGGAAACCTAATCGCTAGGCCACCAGCAAGAGGAAGAGTTTTCAACATCAACGCCAATCCTGTTGAAGATAATGACGGCCCAAACGAAACCACCCAACTGGTCCCCTTCACCAACAATCAAGATTTAACTCCAAACGCTTAGTTTTTATGTTTTTCTTTATGTTATCTCAAGCTTTGTTTGATTGTGTTTGTTTATGTTTCAAAGTCACATAGAACCAATCATAACTTACGAATAAAGCCAATGAGAATTTGACAAGAATATGGTGGATACGCCGCTGGTACTTCCTATATATAAGTATTCTTGCCAAAGGATCAGAGGTATTATATGGCGGTTATGAGAAGTTCCATGTAGAATTTAGTATTTTCTTGATTGAAGTTTGTTTTGTACTCATTGATTTAGCATTTATAGCATCTCATCATTTAAAGAAATTGGATTGTGTTCCATTTCTACATAGACTAACCTCTCCATCACAACAAACGAGAGAGGTATTGTCATCAATCAAACATGTATACTATCAGAATTAAGACTCAAGTTTTGGTTGTTGTGTTTGTTTTAAAGTCACATAGAACTAATCATAACTTGCGGATAAAGTCAATGAAAATTTGACAAGAATATGGTGGATACGCCGCTGGTACTTCCTATATATAAGTATTCTTGCCAAAGGATCAGAGGCATTGTCAGGCGGTTATGAGAAGTTCCATGTAGGATTTAGTAATGTTTTGGTCGAAGTTTGTTCCATTTCATCATTTAAAGAAGTTGAGCTATGTCTCACTTCCACAAGGACTCACCTCTCCATCATAACAAACGAGAGAGGTGCTGTCACCATTCAAACATGTATACTATCAGAATTAAGACTCAAGCTTTGGTTGATTGTGTTTATTTATGTATTAGAGTCACATAGAACTAATCATAACTGCGGATAAAACCAATGAAAATTTGACAAGAATATGGTGGATACGCCGCTGGTACTTCCTATATATAAGTATTCTTGTCAAAGGATTCGAGGCATTATCAGGCGGTTATGAGAAGTTCCATGTAGGATTTAGTATTGTTCTGGTTGAAGTTTGTGTTATACTCACTGATTTAGCATTCATATCATCTCATTATTTAAAGAAATTGGATTGTGTTCCATTTCTACATAGACTAACCTCTCCATCATAACAAACGAGAGAGGTATTGTCATCATTCAAACATGTATACTATCAGAATTAAGACTCAAGTTTTGGTTGTTGTGTTTATTTATGTATTAGAGTCACATAGAACTAATCATAACTTTCTGATAAAACCAATGAAAATTTGACAAGAATATGGTGGATACGCCGCTGTTACTTCCTATATATAAGTATTCTTGCCAAAGGATCAGAGGCATTGTCAGGCGGTTATGAGAAGTTCCATGTAGGTTGTAGTATTAGAAGTTTTGTTTTAGGATATAACCTTATCTTTCCAAACATATCAAGACTCTTGCGCATGAAATCATACTTAGTGAATCAACTCCGCTTATCAATATTTTTACCGTAGGCAACAAAAAGCGATTCCTGTAGCAGGGTACTCAACCCTTACAAGGAACGTTACCGCCTCAAACAAAAATTTAAACCCTTACTCTTTTTCTAAGTATATAACTGTCAAATTAAACACCATCCTTTTTAGACAAATATGCCACTACTTAAATTTCGGGACGAAATTTCTAAAAAGTAGGGGATACTGTAACATCCGTAAAAAACCGGATTTACCAAACCCGCTCCGTTTATTAACCGAACAATCAGTTAAAAATTTCGTTGCGTATTTAATGCCCAAATTAATTTTAAACGATACATAATTAATAAATATATTAGAATATAAAAGTTACATTTGAAAAAGTATTAAAATTAATGAAATAAAAATAAAACAATGCTGCCGGGTTTCGAACCCGGGTCAGCCGGGTCAACATGGTCAACAAAGCCTTAACACACATCCTTCCAACCACTCCGCCACTTGTGTTTCTTGTTCATTACTAGAAACAATTAATTCAAATACACAAACTCGAATTCAAACTGACGCGCCCAAATCGCAGTCGTCGGAAATCCCGACGAATTCGCCTTTCTCGGTCGGTTTCTTGTGTCTTAACGCGAATAATAAATATTGCATCGGTTATAACCGATGTCTAGTCCGCGACTTTGGTCATAACCGCCGGAAAACTTTATCCGACGAATCAAGACTGAAATCAGACCACATGCATCTCGATTCCTTCCTATAAATACACCCTCTAACCTCTGATAGCCTTTTCGCTCACAATCACCCCCATTCTCGACGTAATTTCACTCGCCGGGAAATATCTGCAAGTCGCCGGAAAACCGAGACTCACATCCACACGGTAATTCCCTCGACTTTTTCTGTTTCAATCCATTGTTAGTCTGTTACTAACACAAATCCACCATCCAGAATCAATACCAGACGACGTTGTCGGAATTCCTGCCTTCGCCGGAAAACTTCTGAAACTTTCAGAATCACGCTGAGAGCCGGTAGGAACATTCAAACTTCTGTTAATCTTTGTTTAAGTACCTCAATTTCATAACTAACCGAACAGAACTGTTAATTAATTCCAACAGCCGAAGTTCACTATCAGAGCCGACGGACCTCTGCCGGAGTTCTGTGAAAGACACGGATCGGTACCTCCTTTCCCCCAAACTCTCTCCATTCATTACCTTTCAATTACTTATAATGTTTGAAAATCAAATTAGGCATAAATCAGTCAAAACAGTCGGACTTTGTTTTTCTGGGTAAAGTTTAACGAAGAAGACGAAGGCGGGTTATAATATAAGTTTAATTAAAATCAGTTTATGAACGGGTTAGACACACAGTCCAGCGGTGGACTGTGTGCGAACAAATACACATACGACGCGAGTTCGAATCTTGTCCCAACCTTACTCTCTTGAAATAAAAAAAATTACCTTTTTAACCGAACCGGGTTAGCTTTCAAAATTATGTTAAGTATAATAAAAACCGGATTATTAACCAGGTTAGACACACAGTCCAGCGGTGGACTGTGTGCACGGTAACCCACAGGTCCCGGGTTCGAGACCTGTGGTCAGCATCGGTTCGATGCATTTAAAATCCTTTTTAAAAATAAATAATTTCTAGAAAAATCTAAATAGTATATAAGTATAATTAAACATAATTATTTCGGGTTAGACACGTAGCTCAGTTGGTAGAGCTGCGTGCACGCGAACGGGAGGTCTCGGGTTCGAGCCTCACCCGGCGCACACAATTACACAATAAAACCGGTCAACAAGTCAACGGTCAACAAGTAAACGGTCAAAAAGTCAACATTTTTATTATTTTTATTTATTTATTTTATTTAAAAATCAATTAAAAATACTTAAAAATAACATTTTTAAAGTTAGAAAATAGCCTTAAACTCACAAAAATTATCCAATAATCCTACTAAAATTGATTAATAAAATCCGCTTATTTACCAAACCAATATGTTATTATCTAGGTTAGTTTCACTCGTGGTTAAATCAAACTTCGTGCGCATTCAACATCATCAACCGAACGCACCCAATGTGAGTGAATCTTACAACTCCCCTTTTTAATTACACGTTTTGGGGTGTGTCATGTGTCACAAAAATTAACTCGTATATTAAAACTTGTGCCATACCATATTGTGATCTAAACTTAGAATGTATATATTGTTTGTAGTTATGTATTGCATATTGTCAAGTTGTATGCAAATCATTCATTAGGCCCATCAGTTCGTAGAACAACGCGTGCCTCAAAACTCATTTATTAGGCCCATCAGTTCCTCGTGGGAGACGAGTTGAGCAACGCGTGCCTCAAAACAATCTATTATTGTATGTGTGTGTGCATTATTTAATATTAAGTGATTTGTGAATAAGTTTACATCTATATTTACTCATATGTGGTTGTGCACTTTATTTTATAATCAATTCAATAAACTTGTTCAAATGTTTTTCATAGGATTCTCTCGCCAACTTTTTGTTGATCCAAAAACCATTTTTACACATGATACAGGTGAACAGGATGAAGCAAGGAAAATATAAGAAATGCCTTAGAAGAAAATAATGAAGTCTAGAATGATGTGTAGGACATGATGTAATTATGATTGTATGTTTCCCTTTAAATTGTAACAATAAATATGAAACGTTATAATAAATGTCATGAGCTTTGATGATAACCCAATCATGCCCCGATCACCTTTTTCCGCTGCGGGTCGGGGTGTGACATCTTTTATTCGGGAAATCGAGTGTTCATCCCTCCAGCCTTAAGTTACTTATCAAACCGTGAGCCGGAGAGGTCTTTTGAGGGAGCTTAGTCACTTGTGGTAATTAGGACTGGTTCGTACGAATTTGTCAATTCGTACGAGCTAGTTCGATTCGTACGAGTTGACTGTTTAGCGTCTTCGTGTGTCCGGAACTGAGTTTCGCTTGGAACATACGTGGTTTCGAGTCCATTTCATGCTGATTTTGACACTGCTTCATCCCACTAAGTAGTGAACGAAACATACGTCGGTTTAGTCTGTTTCTGTGTAAAATCGAGTTTAAAACTATTTTATTTGGATAAAACACTTAGTGAGCTTGAACAACAAGGTTTCTATCTTGAGAAGCTAAAGCTAACTTAAATACACTCATTTAAGTGTGAATCCGAGGTAATAATCAGAAGATTTTATGAAAAAAGATGGAGATTTTTGTAAACAGAGAAGTTTTGATGAAATCGGAGATAAACTCGTGTAAAATCATAGTGGAAATCGTTGTGTTTTCTTGAAAATAGTTGTTTCTTACTTGGAAAAAACAGAGGGGAAGGGTAGAGAGTGTTTTCGTGCGAAGTGACAGCAAGAGGAGTGCGTGTGAGGGAGTATGGTATTTATAGGAGAGGGAGGGAGACCTGGATGCCAATTCGTACGAATTGGCCAGTTTCGTGCGAATTGTTTCCAATTCACGCGCCGGCTGTTCGTTAAGTGTTATAGCGAAGCGTTAAACGTTGTGTTAACAAAATAATGAAATAATGCGAGTTGCGTGAGCGAGTGCGTTGCGATAGCGAGTACAAACCATAAAACATAAAACACACATAAAGCAACATAAAGTAACATAAATAACTGCGATTTGAGTTTGCGTTGAGCGTTGCGAGTATTAAGCGATTAAATGCGTTAAATAGGTGGTATAAAATGCGTTTAAAATAGATTTACCATTATAGTTCGAATCCCGAAGTACAAAGTGGTTACAATTGAAATAATGATAAAACATATAACAACCGAAAAGTCGGGTTGTTACACAACACGTGGACTCAACGTGGGCTTCTAACCTGCCACACAAAGCAAATCACCATCCAACAACTCTTAAACTTCGTTTAAAAGACACGAAGGTATATTGAACCTAAGAGTTGTGTTTTAATAATACATACACAAGTAGAAAGATCACCTAGTGTACTTTTAGTGCAAAGAACTATTTAGATCAACATTAGATTAACATCCATGTAATATAATTATAATCGTATTTGACAGTTAAATTAATATTTAGGTAAAAATAACCCCAAAACATACCTCAAGCACTTTGTAAAACCAATTGTTAAAGGGATTTGTAAGTCATCCCAATCCGGTCTAAGTCAAGCCATCTCCGTCTGAATATGATTAATCGCAAAGTACCAAATATTATGACACCCAGAGCAAACTAATTAACAAAAATCGTTTTTAGAAGCAATTTTATTATAAAATATGGTAAAGATTTTATCACCTGCTACTTTCATCACCACAATTTCATATATGGACACGTAGCCAAAGTGGTTATATTCAGAACTTAACAAAAGAGCAAAATCGTTACCTCAATAGCCGAACAAAAAACAAATAAGAGAGGCAACAATGACGCTACACGGGTGTTGGGTCGTGAGCCGAAACTTCAATATGAGATGCAATGGCAAATTGTCAACCATGAAGAAGCTGATTTAGTGGTATGGGTAACTTTCTTTCCAAAAGAAATTCAATTGTCTTAAGCTTTTCGTCCAATTTGTTTGGCTCACCATTTTAGCTGGAACATCACAAACATGATTGCTTACGAGACAATACACATTTAATAACCCTATGTAACACATAAAATTTAATCTTTAAGATTGCAAGCTTTACAAATTTCATCACCCACTCAAACCTAACATAATGTAATTAATATTTTCTATTTATAAACAGTAGCAAATTAAAGAAGAAACAAAACTGTTGCACCAAACCGAATAAAAATTTATGGATGCTCACCTTCCTCAGTGCTCTCCCATTTTAAGTTAACATCATTATTCTTTAATGAAAAGTACATGACAAAATGTTATAAAAACATACATAAAATGAAAACTACAAAAACCAAAAAATATACGAAATCGCAAACCTGGTAACTGAATATAAAAATAAAAAATACATTAAAAATTTATCAAAACCATCATTTTGATTTTCGTCTTTATACTCAGGTACCACAATCTTAAAATAGTTAAAAGAACTTAGTCGATCTTGAACTATAATATCACAAAAGTAAGAAAGAACATATGCAAAATACATTTAAAAGATACCTGAATGATGAAGTTTTTTGATGATGAAAAGGTTCGATTAACATACATCCAGAGAAGAGATCATTACCCGAAAAAACACACACACAATTAACACAATGTTAACAATAAAACATGAAATTATTAAAAGATCAAGATACCTCTGATTAAAATCGTTGAATCATTGTGAACATCAACAACAACAAACTTGCATCAACATTTAGGGTTTGCAGAGCAAAAACAAAAGCAACGGAACCATCTGTAAGTTCGTATAAGCAAGAATCATTGATAAATATTACATAAATTAAACATACCGATTTCTATACGATGACCAGAAGAAGAATAAAGAAGGCGATGAACTTGTCGGTTAGGGTTTAGAGAGAATATGTGAGAAAGTGGTCTCATTGAGATATTTTCTTTGTATAAGGATGAATCAAGGAAAGATTGTGGAAAGGAAAGGGAAGTGTTTAGTAAAATAACAAAGAAAAAATAAAGAGGGAAAAGAAAAATAACATACCTATATAGGTATTTTCGAAAATCGATCGGTGAAGAAGGAAGAACCAAATTAGAGAAAAATGGATATAGGGTTTGAAAAAAGTGAGGATGTGAACAATTGTTGTTTGGAAAAGATGATGTATATGATCCATTTTTAGATTCGGATTCACGGGTAATGGATGACCCGGAATAAAATGGATCCCGCGTCTAAATAATAGTAGGCAATGTCACATTGCTTCCTACCTAAAATCAGCCTCTAACTCCACCATAACATGCCACGTCAGCATCTAGCTCCACCATAACATGTCACATGGCCCAAATCTATCTCATTTATTATATTATATAGATATAGATTGTGTGCAATGGGTAGGTAGTGAGGTGGAAATTAAGAAGGGTAAATATATTGTAAAGTTGGAGATGAAAATGAGTTTCTAAGGATATTATGTGGCAGATGACATGAAAGGACAAGGACGTATAAAAACACACTTAGTATCGAAGATGGTTTAACTATGTTAAGAAGTACAACATAACGTTTCTTACTAATTGGTTAAGAGTTTAGCGTCACACGAGACATAGATGTAGAGTTAGTGTAAGGGTATGTTTGCCAAAAGTAGCTGGTGGCTAAAAGCTGGTAGCTGTAGCTTTTTAAAATATTTAGATGTTTGACAGAGTAGCTACAACTTTTAATAAAATGTATAAAATGTTCAAAATGAAAATTAAAAAGTTGGTACATTAAAAAATTTATTATCTTTAGCGGTTATAATAGTCATTTTTTCCCTAAAAGGTTCAAGCTCCTCCAACCAAAGCTACTAAAAACTCCATACAAAACATAAAGTCAATAAACAAAAAAGTAAACCGATACAGATTCTTTTATTAATTTAAAATCAGCAAAACCTCAGTTTTAGCGCCTTTGTTACAAATTTCGAACCATTGCCGCCAAAATCACTCATTTCACATCTCCCTCCACAACTCCATAACCTCATCCCTTTATCTTTTTCAATTCATCCAGATCCATCTTCCACCTTTCTTCAAAATCAAACCCTAATTCTCTAAATCCTTCAACACAGAACAAATGGAAAGTGACGACGATTACGAGACCTGTTCGTTCAATAACACCGAGCCTTCACCTTCACCAAAGCACCGAAGACTCAAACGCCTGAAGAAATCCACAGATGTTACTGTTCAATCAACAAGGGTTGAATCGGTAAACGAACTCACTGAGTTACCGCGAGTCGATTTCGCCAGACTAGAAGCCCTAGAATCGTCAGATATCCGTGCATTTGATGACGATATTGACGACGATGGTTCAATTGAGCCGCCGTCTGAGCGTTTTAGCGGTAACGGTAATTGTGACGGTAACGGTAACGGATCCGGTGACGGTGATGAAAAGGAATTGAGCCCTAGGTTTGAAGAGGGTGACGGTGACGATGGGAAGGTGAAGGAGTTGAGATCTTGTTATGATGATGCAAAGGAATATCTGGAAACTGAAGAAGTTGCAGGTGATGATGACGACGACGTGGAAAAGGAGTTAGGTAACGGTGATGCGGTTGTGCGAACAGATCGGAAGGAAACAAAGAGGCAATTGGATTTTGATGATGATGTTGATGAGAGTGTAGGTATGGGAATTAGGGCAGACGAGAAGGAAGGCGAGGAAGATGTAGATGCGGAAGTTAGGGGAGATGAGGGGAAGAAAGGGGAGGAAGAAGTGGTGAATGAGAAGAAAGGGAAGAAAAAGAGGCGTAAGAATTCCGGTGATGGCGATGAGCCGAAAGTGAAAACTTCCTATTCTAGCAAAAGAAGGGAAGAGAAGGTACACAAATCTTATTTGTTTTGATGTTTTTGTATCTTTGATTGTGTTTCAGGTTGCTGTTTTTTTGGGTGTATACTTGTAAACTAGCCAAGCTAAAACTCGAATTGCACCAAGCTTAAACGAGCTCTTGTTTGAGATCGAGCCTAAAAATAAGCTTGCTTAATAAACAAGCCTTGATCCGAGCTATACTAGCCTATTATTTCAATAATTAATATATAAGATGTTAAATATATATCATGTTATATGTAGAAATTTTAATGATAAATATGATTTATTAATAAATAATAAATGAGCCGAGACCTAGCTTGAGAAACTACTAAAAAACAAAGCTCAAAATAAATCTGGTTTTTTGCTTTAGAAATAGAGTTTGAAACAAGCCAGGCTCACTTTTTAAAAGCAGAGTGTGAGCCTAGCTCGAGCTTATGCTAGGCTAGCTTGTGTTCAGTTTGGCTTGTTAACAACCCTACTGTTTTTAAATTAGTTTTAAAAACTACTAAAACAAAGCTTAAAATGAGCCTGGTTCTTGCTTTAGAAATATAGCTTGAAACGGGCTGGGCTCACTTTCTAAAAATAGAGCACGAGCCTAGCTTGAGCTTAGGTGAGCTCGTGTTTGGTTTGGCTTGTTAACAACCGTACTGTTTTTTAAATAGTTTGTTGGATAATTGTTGATTGATGGATTTACAGGAAAGAAGAGCTCATCTTGATCAACTTCATGTTGAATCTCAGAGAATTTTAAGAGGTGATTGGTTTAATCATGTGTTATCATCGTTGATTTTACTTAACCGTACCAATGCGTTCTGTTCAATGGTTTGATCAATTTGTTCTATTTATCTCCATTTTAGAAACTAGAGGTGTTTCATTCAAGTCGGTGCAACTTGTTCAAAAGCCCATATCATCCATTTTAGAAAGAATAAGACAAAGGAAGCTCGAGGTGTCAAAAAAGTGAGTACTGATCATGCTTTGTTATAGTTTGATACACGTGGCCCACTCCTTTAGTCGTATTCATTTTTATTCTTATTTTCAGGTTTTCCCAGTCAAACACCAATGTTTCTCACAAGGAAGTCAATGAACATGTGATAGATCACTCCAAGAGCGAAGAAACAGAAGTTAATGATTTATCAGAATCTTTGAAAGAGGAGAAAGTTTCAGATGTCCCGAATGTAGATCCTGTATCAGATGATGTTGGTATAGATGAACCTGATGTATGTGGAGAACCGAAAGATGACGTCAATGCTTGTTTACAGAAGGTATGCTTACTTGTGTGCATTGTTCATTGGAAGTTTTAATGTTAAGATGTCTCTTTTCATGCTCTTACAGGAATTGGATGTGGAGTCTACACCTGCTTTACGTGCGCCGGTTGATGATACTCAGGTTGCTTTTAAGTTTTAACTTACAAGTTTTTCAAAAGAGAGATTTCACCGAATCTACATTTAGCCTTTTTAGTCTATGCTCAATTACCTTGCGCTAATTGCAGGAACTCTTTGGCGACTCGCAAACAAGCGATGGTAAAGAATCTGAAAACGATGAATCCTGTGAGAATGATTCTAGTTCTCAGGAAGAAGAAGAAGAAATGGGACCTTCTTTACTAACTATGAAGTTAAAGTTCGATTCTGCTCCTGATGATATGTAAGTTTATGGTCAACATTTCATGTCAATATGTGTTTGGATTTAGTTGAGCAGTACAACACTTTTTTGTTCAAGATTTTAGTTTGCTTTACAGATTAACTAGTGGGTTACTACCCGCGCCTCGCAGCGGGGTTTAAAACTTAGATAAAAATAAGCGAATTGCCAGAGTTAAAGTTTGATGTTTTAGTAAAGGGACTAAACATGCCTTTATAAAAAGTGAGGGGACTAAACATGTCATTTTTAAAGTTGAGGGGCTAAAGTTGTTTATTATTTAAGTCGAGGGGCAGAAATTGTTCGATGTAGTTAAGGGGCTAAACATGCCATTATTAAAATTGAGGGATTAAACATGTCATTGTTAAAATTGAGGGGCTAAAATTGTTTTAGTTAAGGGGATAAACATGTCATTACCAAAGTTGAGGCAAACTTGTAAAGTGGCACTAATTGCTTGAATATTGCAGCTGTGACGAAGAAGAAAATGATAAAGAGAATGTTGACCCACATGGTCAAGAACACTCGTCTCCAAGAGGGGATCCTGCAAAAGCGTTTGTTGATGACGAGGCTGAGGAAGAAGATGATAGTGACAATGATCATATGGTGTTTGGAGATGACGAAGAAGACGAAGAAGAAGATGACATTGAGGAACTCAATAAGATGATAGCAACTGGTTATAAAGAAAGACCGATTGATTTAGAAGCTCGCAATGAACTACATCAAAAATGGCTTGAAGAAAAAGATGACGCTGGAACTGATGCTATTTTGAGAAGGTTTAATGTTGATTCCAAACTTAGAGAAGCATCTTTACTTGATGAGGAGGATGTAGAAATGAATGATAATGATGATGATGATAATGACGATGATGATGAGAATGAGAATGACGTTGATGAAGCTGTAGAGCGACCGCATGTTCGTATTAATGCAAAAAAAGCAAAAGAAATGTTTGCTCAATTGTTTACTGATAAAGATGATGCATACGTCTCATCTGATGATGAAGAAACAGAGAAGATACTTGTTAGAGAGCGCCTGCTGAACAAAGATGTTAGTGATTTTCTTTTTTCTTTTGCAATATCGTTTTGATTCATGATTACTTTCATGTTACATGCTTAATTTATGCTTTTTATTTTAGTGGTATACAAGTAAAGTACACCCATATGATTCTTGTGGCTTATAGAATTTTTGGATTTGGTCCATCCATAGCTTTTAAAAAGCACACATATGGTCCTTGTGGTTTGCATATTGTAATGCATTTAATCTCAACTTTTTCCAAAACTACATGGATGGTCCCTGTGGTATACAGTTTGTAACGCATTAAACCTTTATTTTTTTTGGCTGGAGACTAAATTTGTTACAAAGTGTAAATTACATGGACCATCCGTGCACTTTTGAAAAGCTAAGAACCAAATTTAAAATTTTGATAAACCATAAGGACCATTTGTGTATACTCTTAAAAGTACACTACTTTGGTTTATTTTTTTGTTTAATGTAACTGTTTGATTTCATTCATAATTAACTTTTAAAATTTAAATATTAATACAAGGTAATTTGTACATGTTTGACCATGTTGATTTTCCGACTTTGTTTGGTGCTGTTGTGGCACATACAAATTACTACAAACTGATTTTTCTTAGAAAAGAACAAGAACAAGAACCAGACTAGAGTTGATTTTTCTTTTATGCAATAACCTTTTTTATTTTATATAGTCCATATGAAGATTTATATTTTCAACTGCTATTTTACTCTACAGAAAGAAAAGGTCAGATTTGTGTCACCAATCGAAGACGAGGATTCAAGAGAAGTTTTCGGTCTTATAAAGAAGGTAAACACCGTTCCGGAGGTCCGGAAGAAGGCAACTGCAACATGTAAGTGGTCAACCTAATTTGTGAATCTGAGTAGATACTTGACTACTTAAAACTCTTGCCTTTGGGCTTTGTCTTACTAGATTAGATGTCTTTTTGCAGCATTCTTTGATACGATGCTTACTGGAGGGAATAGCAACAGCTCTTCTCGGGTAACATAATGATTTCTTTGATCAAATGTCCATTCGACTGAAAATTTTATAGTACATATACTTTAACAAGATGCCTCTGCTGTCTAGTTGGATGCCTGTTTTTCAAAATTTAAAAAATGTGAGAATTATAGTAACGTGTTTTGTGATCTTAATGTCACAGTCATCTTTCTTGAGCCGAATGTCAAAAATTTCTGTTCCGGTTTCTTCTAAGCAAGGGGGATCAAGCGGGGCCCGGTCTTTTATCTTCGGAAGAGATGACAGCAATAGCCAAAGTTCACTCTCAGTTTCAGAGGACATGCCAGATACAACTGTAAGTTTAAAAAATAGAATCCGGATTATCATAATTCCTATGATTTCTTTCATGCATCTAGTGTGATCACTTGTACACATTTTTGGAAAGTGTTTTTCGCATCCGGATCCAAAAGGTCTGAAATCTTGTCATTTTCATTCAGCTTGTGAACTTCATCCATTTTTCTTCGTTAAGTCCAGAGTATTTTCGTCGTTTTTTGTTAACTTAAAGGTCATTTCGGTCTTTTGAATACTTGTGCATAAAGTGAAAAGACCGAATTGCCATTTAAGTTAACAAAAAGACGGAAATACTCTTGATTTAACAAAAAATGGATGGAGTTAATGAGCCGGACGGAAATGACAAGATTTCAAACATTTAGTATCCAGGTGAAAAAAACATTTGGATGAAAGTTGTAAACCTGGCTAAACCTCAGGGACAAAAATGGCATTTTACTCTAAAAAATATGACCACATTACACAAACATTGTAAATGAAAGTACCAGATGATGAATTTTGTGCTATTTATTGCTTATAACATGCAGACATCCAGCGAAATGCAAACAAAAAGGGCTACAGTTAAGTACAGAAGCTCACAGTCACAAGGCGGATCAAGTACCCAAACGACAAACCTTGTTTCTGAAAGCAGAAGCACTTCGTTCTTTGAGATATTGAAGTGGTCCTCAGTGCAACCCGACGTTCATAATCACGATCATAAAGTTGAACTTAGTCAATCTGTTTTTGATGCTTTTAAGATCCCCAAGAAGCCTATAAAGATCCAAGGAAGGGTATAATTTTATTACAATTTGAATTGTTTTTCTAGATGTTTATTATAATCATACAAGAACATGGCAAATAAGGTCAACTGGTTTGTTCCTTGGTGTTCTCATGATTTGGAAGTGTAGAATTACTATGTTAGATGTGAGTTTAGTTATTTAAGTTTGATATTTGTTATAATGTTTATGCAACAAAATAGTTTCCTTAGAGCATTGTGGTGTGTTTGTTTTCATTATACATAAGAAAACTGTAAAAAAAAAGTTTAATATGGTTTTCAAAAAGCATGCATTTGTCATTTCATTACTTATTCATCATCATATTCTCAATCATACAATTTTATATGTAGTTCTTTGTACTTCGCTTTTTTTCTTTTTCAGCTATGTATAATACTTAGGTGGTGTTTGTTTTTCTAAAAATAATCTGCGCAACCTTTCCTGTTTGCGCCACACAGACATTGTCATCTGCAGACTGTTTGTTTTTTCGAAAACGTTTCATTAAAAAACACCTCCGCGAGCTCTTTTTGGTGCAGACTTGGCCTAACCACTTCTAAGATCTTCTAATGTCTGCAGAGGGTTAAACACCACCACCACTATCGTTTGTACACCACCACCAGTTTATTTTAGAAGTCTGCTTATGTTAACAAACAAACAATATTCTTCTTGCAGACTGCAAAGGTTTGGTCCACCTCTTCTATAGATGTTTGCAGATGTGGTCTGCAGACATTTTACCTTTTAAAAAACATACAACACCTTATTAAATAAACAAGTTATATTAAAACTCATTGATTTTACTTTTTACTTAAAGCTGGTTTTGGTATATTCTTCATATCTCCTTAGACCTTAATGGGTTATTGATTTTTTTTTCATACATTGCTTCCATTGTTTAATCTTTTAATAGAGGTTATTATAAGATGTTTTAGTTGATGTGTAACTTTAAAGATTAAAATCTTATTTTTACTACTTTCATAACTCTAGAGAACCTTTTGATAGAAATTACAAGAGCACTTGAAGTTTGACTCTTTAATTCATATATTAAAAATATTATATTATTTGCATTACTATTGACCAGTCAGAGTACTTGAAGTTTGACTCTTTAATTCATATATTAAAAATATTATATTATTTGCATTAACTATTGACCACTCAGAGCACTTGAAGTTTGACTCTTTAATTCATATATTAAAAATATTATATTATGGCATTAATTATTATTTTTTTTGAACGGCAAACTGCAATTTCATTCAATCACCCAGATACAACACCTCTATTTACAAATCTTATAGACTAACAAGATGCTAGGATCATAAGAATAGCCCAAACCGCATATATTATCACCCATCACATACATCTCAAGTAGACACTAATCTAAAACATCAAATTTCACACCATTTACTCCATTGGATTGTATCGCGTTTCGCCCTATTTTTACCCAAAAGAAAGACGATGTTTGCACTTCCCCGAAAACTTTATCAATGAGAACTCTTTTGCCGTTGAAAATGAGATCGTTTCTAGCTTTCCATATCGCCAATATAATCGTTTGTATTAGCTGCTTTTTCTCTCCCGAAACCGACAAATTCCTGTGAGCTTCCACCAAATCTTTAACGAAGATATGTGGAATGTTACACCAGGAACTAACCATTTGCCAAATAACCGACGCCACATAGCAAGACACGAAAAGATGGTTCGCGTCCTCTTCATACTCCCCACACAATCTGCATAAGGTTGAACCGTGAATGATACCCCGCTTCTTTAGCCCGTTCAAAGTTGGCAAACGATCCTGTACGCCCCGCCACCCAAATATATTAATTTTCTTCGGGACCCATTTAATCCAATCCAGTGGATAAAATGGGACAGAGAATTGTGGTAATAGGCGGCGACACGAGGCGGCAGAGAATTTGCCATCCTTTTCGGCGGCCCAAATCCACCTGTCATCATTCTCCGCAATAGCCTGAACACTTGGAACCTCTCTCAGACGCCCCAACTGATCCCGTTCTGCGCTGGTGAATGGCGTTCGCCTCCATTCCAACTCTCCAACTCTGAGAGAAACTGGTGCGTTTTTCTGACTTCCCAACAAAACAAGTCTGGGAACTCCACTTTTAACGGTTGATTCCCGACCCATTTATCAAGCCAAAACCGAGTATCATTTCCATTACCAATTTCACTTTTTATCAGCTGCCCAACCTGCACATTTAGCGACTCAAGATCTTTTTCTACTTTGTAGATCCCGTTCCATACACCCGCTACACCCCCTTTTACTGGAAGATACGTGTAGATATTGTCTTGACCATGGATAGCAGTGATAATCCTCCACCAAAAGCTGCCTTTTTCAGTCTTGTACCTCCACCACCACTTCAAAAGTAAGCTAACATTCATGTCACGCAAGGAGCCCAACCCAAGACCTCCCTTTTCTAATGAACCTGTAACTTTATCCCAGCAAACCCAAGCGGTTTTTGCTTTGTCTTCATCGCCGCCCCAAAAAAATCGTCTCCTAAGTGCCTCTAAAGTGTCCAAAACACCTTTAGGCGCTTTAAAGAGAGAAATAATATAAAGGCAAGCTATCTAGGACCGATTTTAACAAAGTTAACCTTCCACCCGCCGACAACAATTTTGACTTCCATCTTGAAACCGGGCTTTGAAACAATCTACCACGCCCTTCCAATGCTTTAGTTGATTCATATTTGCCCCGATTAATAGCCCAAGATACTTGCATGGAAACTTCCCCTTGTTACAATTTATTGCATTTGCTACCATCGTAACTGATGCTTCCTCAACACCGATCCCAAATAAATTTGATTTTTTCTGGCGTAGTTTCAAGCCCGAGATAAGGTGAAAACATATCATGAGCCGAATGACATTACGTATCAAGCTTTCCCCCCACTCACCCATGAACACTACATCATCCGTGTACATTAGGTGGGTTAGCGTGGGCCCGTTATTTGGCAGCTTGATGCCTTTAATACTCCCTATAGAACTAGCTTTCGAGACAAAACCAGTTAAAGCTTCCATCGCTATTATAAAAATAAATGGTGACAACGGGTCACCTTGTCGTACCCCCCTATAGCATTGAAACTTGAGAGTGGGAGAACCATTAATCAGGACCGAAGCTCTTGACGATATAAGAATGCCTCTCACCCATTTTCTCCATAACGACGGGAAACCCATTTGATGGAGAACTATGTCGATGAAGTCCCAATTAATTGAATCGTAAGCCTTCTCAATATCGATTTTGAAAATAAAGGTTTTAGACTTACTCTTTTTCGCCCAAGAAATTATCTCATTCAATATCAATGGGCCATCGACGATGCTCCGGTTGGCCAAAAAACCGGATTGAACCTCCGACACCACCGACCCACCATCCTTTTTAATCTATTAGCAAGAACCTTTGATATGATTTTTGAGATACACCCAAGAAGACTAATTGGACGGTAATCATTAAAGGAAATTGGGTCTGAACCTTTTGGAATTAGCGCCAAGAAGGAAGAGCCGCAACCTCTATTTATAACGCCACCCGAGTAGAAAGTCTCTAGGATTTTAAGGATATCGTCTTTAAGTATCCCCCAAAAATGTTTTATAAACCCAAAATTGAAACAATCCGGTCCCGGAGCACGGTCGCTACCACAATCCCAAACCGCATCCTTGATTTCAAACAAAGTGAATGGGGACACTAAACCGTTTGACTCGTCTGGAGATAACTGTTTCAGATTGGGGCAAATAAATTGCGGCCTCTGCAACATGGGTTCCCTAAACTTCAGTGCAAAAAATTTCCTTGCCTCGTGTTTAATTCTTGTAGGATCCATAACCCACTCCCTATTTATTGACACCCAATTCAGCCTTTTATCAATGTTATTTGAGTTTATAATACCATGAAAAAAGGCTGAATTCTCATCGCCCTCCACTGCCCAATTCACCCGTGACCTTTGTCTGAGATCCCTAGCCGTTACCATATTAACTCCTGTGCCACCCTTTTACACTCTAGCCATTCCGCTATTTCACCTTCCGTCAAACTTCTATCTTCCATAATACTATCAAGGGCCCCAATTTTTGATTCCAACCCATTTTTTAAAGCACTTTCCTTATCTCTTTCAATGCATAGCCAAGCTTTTATGGCCTTTTTTATTATTTTTAGTTTTTCAGCAAAGACCAAGTCCGGGGGGCATAAAAAACCTGACCAGTTAAAGCGTTTGACACCACGTTTTCGAACCCGGGCCGCTCGATCCAAGAGTTAAAAAAACGAAAAGGAGTTGACCGAAAATTACTTACAGAAGTGGAGAGTAAAATTGGATTGTGGTCCGAATCACACCTTGGAAGCGCCGTGACGCATCAGGCCATCGACACCAATTATGACAAACCAAGAACCGATCGAGCTTGCTTAATTTGTCTCCGGAATCAGACACCCGCGTGTACTTTCGCCCACCCATCGGATATTCCGTTAGCCCATTAATGTCAATAAATTCGTTAAAAGCATCCGCGCACCCCGGATTGAAATCAGTGTTGAACCTTTCTTCCGGACTCCTTACGGCGTTGAAGTCACCCATTAAAACCCACATGTCATCCATGGGTCCCATCTCCTCTGTATTGAGTTCCATAATTCCCACTTTGATGTTAATCTTTGCGGTGCATATACGTTTATAAAATGGATCTTGTCATGTGGCCCCTCGAAAAAATTTCATGAAATAAAAATCCGACACGTGTCCCGAAATCTTTGATTGCCACGGGTAGCCGAGAGGGACCAAAGACGCTGTCATGTTATTTTAATAACCTTTGAACGAGCATCTGTAAAAGTCGGAGGATCAAAGTGGACAAATGCCAAAATTCAAAATTTTGAAGGTCCTTGCGGACCGTAATCATACTTGGTTACGGACCGTAAGGATAAACAAAATATTGTTTTAGTAAGGCGGTTACGGACCGCAAGCCTCAAATGGTTATGGTCCATAATCAATTCAAATCTGTGGGCGCCAGAGGTCCTTACGGACCGCAAAGCATAACCCTTACGGTCCGTAAGAGACTGCCAGTGGCAGTTTGCTTGGCAGCTTCTTGCCTTGCCACCTATTCGTGAATGCCACTCTCTTGGCTGGTTGTGACACGTCCAAAAACACCTGGAGACTGCTTGTAACACTCCTGGACAGTTGTCCTGGCCTCATGCCCCATCCTTTGCTATAAATAGCATCCATGAGTGAGCTTAGAACTTGCTCATTCTCATTTCCCTTCTTCTCTTGCTCACTTGGGAGTTCCTGAGACTTTTGGGAGCACCCTCTGAGTTCTTAGTACTTGTTTGGATCACTTGTAAGTGCTCCAACCCTCCTTGTTCAATCTTGTTAGGTTTTAAGCCAACGTCAAAGCGTTGACGTAAAAACACTTTGACTTTGAGCTAAGACCATTATGGTCCAGCCAATGTTCGTAACGAACGTGGCTACGTGATCGTAATAAGGTAGGCGTTAATCCCTCAAGAGGTCACCTCCTGATTACCACGTTTGCTTGGTCAATTGACGGGTCAAAGTTATGTTAATAAAAAGTCAAACGGGTCAGTTTTGAAATAAAACCATAACTAGCAATGTAGGTGTTATAAAAATATGTTTTGACACTCTAATAACTCGGTAATAATCATAAGAACATGTAGGAACATGTTCGGCTCGTCAATTCCAGGTCTAAGGTCGGTTCGCAACCGAAAGTCGCGAAAGTTGACTTCTGCTTTGACTTTCAGTTCTGACCCGATTTAGCAACATTAGCTACTGTCATTAAGTTGCGCTATGACCATTTTTTAGTATACTATAACCCTCTGGAGTTATAGGACATGGTTATATAGTAATCCGAGTTATTATGCAAGTATCCGTTAAAATATGCCTAAAATACCCTTTTGACGTATAAAATGCTTTAAACATAATTTTGACATCAAAACTCATTACCTACTGATGTAATATCATTATTAGGATTATTTGGGATATCCATTCAGGTTGCAAACTGAGTTTAAACTATAGTTTGCATATTATGTCCCTAAATGACAACATTACCCTTTTAAATAGTTTTTTTAAACATTTAAATGAATCAAAACTTTATACTTACTGATATAATATATAAACTAATATATTTTGGTCATACAAACCTGGTCACAACAACATTTTTACTTAAATACCATTTAAATCGTTATTTAGCGACTTAATCGCCGTTTCGGCGCATAATATGGGTTAAAACCATATTGGAGTATCAATACTTGGTACCTACTGATTTCAAAACATTTTCAACTAATCAACAGTAGGTACATGTCCCAAACTCAGATTCCCAAATAAATTGTCGAATTATGCGTAAAATGACCGAAATGCCCTTTTGGGACATAGTTTGGTCTTAATCTATAAACCACGCATATAATTGATGTCCTACTGATATAACATCATAAAATAGGTACTTTTTCAGAATGTTTATGTTAATAACATCAATTTACGTATAAGCTCGTTTATTATATTTTAAAATGACAAAATTGCCTTTTAAGGCATAGTTTGTTATTAAAACCATAACGAGCCATCTTCTCAATAACTTACTGTTACAATAACATATTTTAAAGTTAATGGTATATGGAACTTGTGTAGGACTCACCCGGTTACCCGGTTTCGCTTATATGCATACGGTTAAGCCCACATGACTAGTTTACGCAACTTAACCGAAACGGGTTTAACCATATCAAAATATTCTCAAATTCCAGAATGTAAAATGGTAACCCATATTATACAAGTCCTAGTACTTGTCGGGTCCAAAATATATCTTTTCCGGTCACCGATTAATCTAGCGTTTTGTACCGTTATCTTATTTTAAGTTAGCTGGTCTAAGTCAATGACTAAATAAAGACCCGCTAGCTAACTAATCGGTTAATAAAACCTTCCATTCCAGACTAGAGACTTCCGGTAGATTGTTGCCAAGCTAGTTTATTTGATTACGGCTGTGCTTTGCTTATTTTCTTATTTACTAAAGAATTGCAAGCCAGGTAAATACTTTAACTTATTTTCCCTTATACGGGCTTGGGATACGGTATACTACTACCGCATGGTTGGATATGGGATCAAAGACCAATGATTCGGGAATTCAAATAATCCATTTAATTCGTATTGCTTAATATTAAACATTTGGGGGTTAAAACGATCGTGTCCTGGATATCCACGGCTCATTTAATTGCAAATGGCCACGACCAAGTACGGGGTGTAGGCATACACCCGTCAGATGCTAAATTGAATTATAACCCATTAGGGGTGCACCTATTAAAGGTGATAAGTGGCGTGTCGATTAATCATGATCCTGGCGTAGTTTCCGGGCTCTAAGTGTATTATTAGCATGTAAAACTGATAACATGAAAATTATTTCTCCCAAGTTATTTATTAAAACTAAGTACCACTGTGTACACTAAATGTTTTTTAAATGTTTTCAAAATGAGTCAGTTAAATGTATTTACCAGTGAAAACTGACGTATTTTCAAAAGATTAAGCGCATGTGGCAAGTATACGTAATTAGGCTGGAGGTGCTTAAGCGAAACTTAAGAGGATTTGCAACCCTTGCTTAGAAGGCCTTAGTCTGTTAAATTTCCTTTTGTATTCACATTTCGATCCGCCTGTGGATCTAGTTACAAGCGTTGTATTTATTATTTTGAACTTTGAACATTCAAACGTTTGTAATAGTAATTATCCAGACTTCCGCTGTGTTATATTGTATTGTTTGGTAATGATGATATCAACTTACGTCACGATATTCCCCAACCGGGCTCACCGAGTTACACGTGGACATTAGGGGTGTGACAGGTTGGTATCAGAGCCAACTCTCGAGTGAATTAAACACTAGCCTTTTGTGTTTAATCCCAGGAATACATATTAACACATATCTCTTAGACTTTCGAGTCTATACTTTGACCTAGGTGTAATCATTTCCATCCTATTATTCTAGCTTTGTATTTTGTTTAACTTGTTTTTGAAACAAGAATAATGCTGCCTAAATTTAGACGTGGAGTAAAGGGCAAAGGACCCATGAGGGGTGGACCCTCTATGACCGGACCATCCTTCAGACCACCTTATATATCATCTCTAGCTGGAGCAGCCGATCTGCCCGACTACAATCCTTATGAATGATCCAGAGATTCTTCGTCCCCTTTTGAACCTTTCAGACATTCTATATCACACGAATATTCTCCACCTCATTCACACTCCCAGCATTCCTACCATTCTCACCTTTCCCATCAATCTCACCATTCACATTCTCATTCCCATCAGGAATATTTCAACTCTTATTTCGATAACCCTGTCAACCAACCCGCACCAGAAACCCCTCCAGTTGACTCACCCACCCATATGGAGGAAGATTCCGATCCGGAGGAATTTCCCCAAACCGGATCTTATGGACACCCCATCGAGCTGTCTAGTGGCTCGAACTCTTTGGTAGGATCTCCGTTCCAAGATCCTGATGAATATGAGCAACGATGGGCACAATATGTGTTTGTTAACACGCCCTCCTACCATAGTACCCCTCAGCATCAAGCTCCATCACTCCATCCTCACCAAGAGGATGTAGAAATGCAATAGGTGGATCTACTTCAGCCACCACCTGAATCATCATCACAACCACGCCGGAGGCATGGGGCACGCATGTTGGTGCGTGCTGGTCAAAGGTCGGGTTCGCTACCACCTTTGCCACCCTCTTACCCTATCATCCCTGAGGACCCACAAATGGGTGGACCCTTGAACACATCGCCAGCGGTGGAGCCTCCACCACAACCAGCAGTTGAGCCTCTGCCTCAACCACCTGTACCACCACCGGATTTTGCCAATCCAATACCCGCATATACAGGACCATCAGGGTTTCACACTGTCGACCCTCCTGGCTTGTATAATTACATTGACCATGGTTTAGAGCAAGATTCTTATTATGATGCAATTATTCTTAATAACCTTTATCATTCATCTTACCCTTCCTATCCACCTCCTTATACCTTTACTGGGTATCCACCTTATGGATATCCGTATCCAGTTGCGCCTCAGCCGCAACCACCTCCACCTTAGCCTCAACCCTAACCACAAGCACCACTGGAGGCCATTAATGAGGCCTTGGATCAAGTAAGGGAAATGCGGCAACAAGTCAAGAAATCGGAGAAGAAAACAACGAAATTTATCAAGAAACTTTATAAGGCTGTGAAAGGAAGGAAGGATAAATAAATTTTGTATTTTCATTTTAGTAATTTAAATTTTCAAGAAGTCCCTGGGAGGACGTTGTTATTTCTGTCAAGTTCCTGCGTGAACTATTTTTGTTATTTTAAGTCCTATATATTAGGCAATTTTGTAATGTTCCTTTTAGTAAAATTTCCTTATTTTTATTTACTGCATCCAATCAATTATCACGATTTTATTCAAGTTTTGTTGATCCGCTATATTAACCCAAAATCCATGAGCCAATGACTATGATCAAATAGATTGGCAAATGAAAATTTTGGAAGTAACCTTCTGTCTAGCAAAGGAGAACAATGTTCAACTTCCAAATTTATCATTTCTCTATATTAACTCTCAATGTAGAGTCACCTTCAATTTCTTGTGACAATTATTGTCGTACTAATCAAATGGGTAAGTGACAATGTTCACACCCTATCACCTAAGTGGTCAAGTTAGATCCTGGCTAAAATGTTCAAACACTCAATAGTAGTGTAAAGCCAATGAGCAATAATACAATAGTGACCCATGACGCACTAACTGATAAATTCCGGACTATGTCCAACCTATAAATGCCTATAATGGTCCTTTGAGACCTAGTTTATATATAAATATATACCACATTTGATATTGGAAACTCTGTATGGTCATAGAACCATGTTGTGAATAAGGGTACGCCATAACGACTAATCGAATTTATCTCAATATATATATAGAAGTAAGTTGCAGCAATGGTGGATTCCAATGAAGTTAACAGTAATCGCAATGATGATGACGCCAATGAGAATATTATTATTAGTAAGAACGACTTGAGAGAACTTATTACCGTGGAAGTTGGCAAAGCTTTAAAGGATAAGTCCGAACGACAACCGGAGTCGAGTGCTTCTCGCTCCAAGCCTATTTCTAAAACAAAATCTCAGCCTAGCCACCCAAAGTCGAAAAAGAGTGAGGCACACTCTTCGAATGTGAGGAGTATAGCAAAGAGTGACCCACAACCTAAGAAGCCGAATGTTGATGGCAATGGATGCTCCTACAACTACTTCGTGTCTTGTAGACCCCGTGATTTTAACGGGGAAAAAGGAGCTGTTGAGTGCTTGAGATGGTTAGATGAGATGGAAACGGTGGTGGATATCAGCGGCTGCGCTGATAAAAATGTGGTTAAGTATGTATCACAATCGTTCAAGGGTTGCCCTTATCTGGTGGAAAGCCTTAGTCCAATCTACGGGCAAGGTTCATCTCTACAACTTGAGTTGGTCTAAGTTTGTAGACCTTGTGAAGGATACCTACTGCCCACCTCATGAGGTAGAGAAAATCGAGTCAGACTTCCTAAATCTGACAATGAATTACATGGACTGTCGGAAGTTTGTCACCGACTACAACTATCTCTCAAGGCTAGTGCCTTATTTAGTTACCCCGGAGCCCAAACGTATCGCACGTTTCATTATTGGACTAGCTCCTGAAATCAGGAGTATGGTAAAGGTGGTGCAGCCAGGCACCTACAAGTCGGTAGTCGAGTTATCCCTCTCCCTCACACAGGACTATCTGAGGCAGTTATCAGTTAAGACTGACAATGAGGGAAAGAGGAAGCGGGGGGACGAAAACTCCCAGAAATTCAACAAAAAGGGTAAACATGGGTTTAACAAGGATAACAAAAAACCAAGCGACAAACCCACGTGCAAGACGTGTGGAAAACAACACTATGGGCAGTGTCGTTTGTAACAAAAACCAAAGCAATGCAACATCTGCAAGAAAACAGGGCATCGATCTCATGAGTGCTGGAATATTAAAGATGCTACTTGCTTTGGGTGTGGTGAGAAAGGCCACATTAAGACAAATTGCCCTAAGGCAACTACTGAAAGTAAGGCTAAAACCACCGAAGCTAAGAAAACCACTACTAGGGCCTTTCAAATGAATGCCAAGGAAGCAGTGAAGGATAACAATGTCATAACGGGTACGTTCCTTATCAACGACGCTTTTGCTAGAGTTCTTTTCGATTCGGGCGCCGATAAGTCGTTTGTAGATCATAAGTTTAGTGAACTATTAAACTTGCCCGTAAGAACTCTAGACATAACCTATGAAATGGAGCTCGCTGATGGAACTATAGAAACTGCTTCTTCCATTCTTGACGGATGCTTCATATCCATCAAGAATCATTCTATCCCTGTCTCTCTTTTACCTATGAAACTAGCGGGATTCGATGTGGTTTTAGGTATGGTTTGGTTATTGCATAACCAAGCTCACATTGCCTGTGATAAGAAACTCATTGAAATCAAATTCCCGACTGGTAAAATCCTCACCATTCATGGAGACAAACACTTTGGATTGCCGGATAAGGCAGTTTTGCTTAAGGCATCTAGGTGTATGACGAAAGGATGTGTCATCTACATGGCACAAGTCACCGTTGATGAACCCAAACCAAAGATTGAAGATATACCTATCATTTCTGAATACCCAGACGTGTTCCCTAAAGAATTACCTGGCCTACCTCCTGATAGGCAGGTAGAGTTTCGAATTGATATCATACCTGCAGTAGCTCCCATAGCTAAAGCTCCGTATCGTTTAGCACCAACTGAGATGAAAGAATTGAGAACCCAACTGGACGAACTCTTATAGAAAGGTTTTATTTAACCTAGCTCTTCGCCTTGGGGAGCTCATATCCTGTTCGTAAAAAAGAAGGACGGATCAATGCGGATGTGCATTGATTGTCGTGAACTCAATAAGATAACAATCAAGAATCGTTATCCCTTGCCCAGGATCGATGATTTGTTTGACCAATTGCAAGGTGCAAGTTACTTCTCGAAGACTGATTTAGGATCGGGATATCACCAGCTTAAAGTTAGAAACGAAGATGTTCTGAAAACTGCCTTTAGAACGAGATATGGACATTACGAATTCTTAGTGATGCCTTTCGGACTCACTAATGCACCCGCAGCATTAATGGATCTCATGAATAGAGTCTGCAAGCCATACTTAGATAAGTTTTTCATTGTCTTCATTGACGGCATACTTATCTATTCTCGTAATCAATCTGATCACAAGAAACATTTAAGGTGCATCCTCGATATACTACGTCGGGAAAAGCTGTATGCAAAGTTTTCCAAATGTGAATTCTGGTTACGTGAAGTTCAGTTCCTTGGTCACATAGTAACTGAACATGGTATCCAAGTAGATCCAGCAAAGATAGAAGCAATAATGAATTGGGAAGCCCCAAAGACACCTTCCGAGATACGTAGTTTCTTAGGATTAGCTGATTATTATCGAAGGTTCATTGAGAACTTTTCACAAATAGCCGCTCCTTTAACAATCTTAACTCGTAAGGATGCTAAATTCAACTGGGGTCCAAAGCAGCAAGAATCCTTTGAGACTTTAAAGCATAAGTTAAGCAATGCACCGGTGCTAACCTTGCCCAGAAGGCATAGAAGAATTTGTGGTTTATTGTGATGCTTCGCACACTGGTATGGGATGTGTGCTTATGCAGAGAGGCAAAGTGATTGCCAATGCATCATGACAACTAAAAGCGCACGAGAGAAACTACACCACCCATGACTTGGAGCTGGGTGCGGTAGTGTTTGCACTTAAGCTTTGGAGACACTACTTGTACGGAACAATGTGTGTTATCTACACCGATCATAAAAGTCTCCAACATTTGTTCAATCAAAAGGACTTGAACATGAGGCAACGTCGTTGGATGGAAACACTCAACGACTACGATTGTGAAATTCGACATCATCCAGGAAAGGTGAAAGTAGTTGTTGATGCGCTTAGTCGCAAGGAAAGAGTCAAACCTTTAAGGATCAATGCCAAGAGCCTTGAATTGTAGAATAACTTGAACGAAAAGCTGCTAAATGTACAAAGGCAAGCCATGTCTGAGGACAACATTGCCAAGGAAGGATTAGGTGTAACTAGCGAGCAGTTAGCATCTGGAAAGGATGGAATGTTTAGGCTTAATAATCGGATCTGGGTTCCGATCCTTGGAGGACTTAGGGATGTAATCCTCCAAGAAGCACATAGCTCTAAATATTCGGTTCACCCAGGAAGTGACAAGATGTATCAGGATCTTAAACCTAGTTATTGGTGGATGGGTATGAAGAAAGATATAGCCAGACATGTAGCAAAGTGCTTGACGTGTTCTCAAATTAAGGCAGAACACCAGAAACCTCAGGACTTCTACAACAACTTGAAATCCCAGTGTGGAAATGGAAAATGGTAACTATGGACTTTATCACTAAGTTACCTAAGACCAAGCGTGGCAATGACACAATTTGGGTTATTGTGGATAGATTAACCAAATCCGCTCACTTCTTGCCAATTAAAGAAACATATGATTCCGATAAGCTGGCTAAGCTTTATGTCGATGAGATTGTGTCCTTGCACGGTGTGGCGACATCTATTGTATCTGATAGAGATACAAGATACACATATCACTTTTGGAAAAGCTTCCAACAATCTCTAGGCACGAGATTAAATTTCAGTACGGCTTACCAGCCGCAGACGGACGGACAAAGCGAGCATACCATTCAAACCTTGGAGACATGCTTCGAGCTTGTGTGATCGTTTTAGGTGGAAGTTGGGATGATCACTTACCCCTAATCGAGTTCTCTTATAATAATAGTTATCACACAAGTATTAAGGCCGCTCCTTTTGAATCCTTATACGAAAGAAAATGTAGGACGCCTGTGTGTTGGGCCGAAGTTAGAGAAGCCCAACTATCTTGACCCGAAATTGTCCTTGAGACCACGGAAAAGATTGTGCAAACCCGTGATCGGCTTAAGGCAGCTCGTGATAGACAAAAGAGCTATGCCGACAAAAGGCGTAAACCTTTACAGTTCCAAATTGGGGACAAAGCTACTTGGAAAGGTGTAATGCGTTTTGGGAAAAAAGGAAAGTTAAGCCCAAGGTACATTGGGCCATTCGAAATAATCGAATGTGTCTGACCCGTAGCTTATAGGCTTAAGCTACCTGAGAAGCTCAGTGGAATCCATGATGTCTTCCACGTTAGCAATTTAAGGAAATGTCTCGTGGACGAATCCTTAGCAATAGCTCATGAAGATATACAGATTGATGAAAACTTGCGTTTCATAGAAAAACCTATTGCGATCGAAGATCGACAAGTTAAGAAACTTCCTATGAAGCACGTACCTATTGTGAAGGTCAAATGCGATGCCCGTCGGGGACCCGAATATACTTGGGAAGTCGAGTCCAATATGCGACAAAAGTACCCTTATCTATTTGACTAAATCTCGAGGTCGAGATTTTTATTAAGGGGGTGAAGATGTGACCCCTCGAAAAAATTTCATGAAATAAAAATCCGACACGTGTCCTGAAATCTTTGATTGCCACGGGTAGCCGAGAGGGACCAAAGACGCTGTCATGTTATTTTAATAACCTCTGAACGAGCATCGGTAAAAGTCGGAGGATCAAAGTGGACAAATGCCAAAATTCAAAATTTTGAAGGTCCTTGCGAACCGTAACCATACTTGGTTACGGACCGTAATGATAAATAAAATATTGTTTTAGTAAGGCGGTTACGGACCGCAAGCCCCAAATGGTTATGGTCCATAATCAATTCAAATCTGTGGGCGCCAGAGGTCCTTACGGACCGCAAAGCATAACCCTTACGGTCCGTAAGAGACTGCCAGTGGCAGTTTGCTTGGCAGCTTCTTGCCTTGCCATCTATTCGCGAATGCCACTCTCTTGGCTGGTTGTGACACGTCCAAAAACACCTGGAGACTACTTGTAACACTCCTGGACAGTTGTCATGGCCTCATGCCCCATCCTTTGCTATAAATAGCATCCATGAGTGAGCTTAGAACCTGCTCATTCTCATTTCCCTTCTTCTCTTGCTCACTTGGGAGTTCCTGAGACTTTTGGGAGCACCCTCTGAGTTCTTAGTACTTGTTTGGATCACTTGTAAGTGCTCCAACCCTCCTTGTTCAATCTTGTTAGGTTTTAAGCCAACGTTAAAGCGTTGACGTAAAAACGCTTTGACTTTGAGCTAAGACCATTATGGTCCAGCCAATGTTCGTAACGAACGTGGCTATGTGATTGTAATAAGGTAGGTGTTAATCCCTCAAGAGGGCACCTCCTGATTACCACGTTTGCTTGGTCAATTGACGGGTCAAAGTTATGTTAATAAAAAGTCAAACGGGTTAGTTTTGAAATAAAACCATAACTAGCAATGTAGGTGTTATAAAAACCTGTTTTGACACTCTAATAACTTGGTAATAAGCATAAGAACATGTAGGAACATGTTCGGCTCGTCAATTCCAGGTTTAAGGTTGGTTCGCAACCGAAAGTCGCGAAAGTTGACTTCTGCTTTGACTTTCAGTTCTGACCCGATTTAGCAACATTAGCTACTGTTCCTAAGTTGCGTTATGACCATGTTTTAGTATACTATAACCCTCTGGAGTTATAGGACATGGTTATATAGTAATCCGAGTTTATGCAAGTATCCGTTAAAATATGCCTAAAATACCCTTTTGACGTATAAAATGGTTTAAACATAATTTTGACGTCAAAACTCATTTCCTGTCACACCCCAACCGATGGCGGAAACATCGGGGTGAGTGGCACTAGGCGACCAGATTGTCTCACGAGAAATTCCGTAACAATTATCCAACAACATTACTTAACGTTTAACATCCCATACTATTTAACATAATATTTCAAACAACCATTACAAAAATTCTGATTTTCTCATAAAAACAACATGGTTCAATATCCCTAGATTTTTATTACAACCGTTCTAAACAAGATAAGCAAAATACTAAATAAAACTACTCCAAAGCAATCTAAGTTAAATCTTCAACCTGTTACATACGTTAAAATACAAGTCAATACAATTAAGTAAAGATGAGCATACGAGTTTGAATACTACTAGCATAGTCGAGAAAGCATTTGCGAAATAATCTAATTACATATCATGATACACCAAAACACTTAACATAACATAGGCTTATTTCTCATGCTAACTACCGTGAAAAGGCTTGCGCGACCATCCTAACTAGACCTCGTCGGGTGTTAGCCAAACTATAGTACCATACTAGCTAAGGAGGCAAGTTAACGAAAATAAGTCCTAGTCACATGTTTCTAGTATCACGTATATACAATCAGATTATTCGCGTGCGATAATCAGTTTTGATTTGTGAAGTGATTTTGATATAGGGACGTATGTAACACCCAAAAAGTGCATTAAAGCGAAAATGGGTCAAGTATACTCACTATGGGTGCGTTTTAGTAAGACTTAAGATTCTGAGGAGAGTTGTGGAGTTCGCCGGATCAGCCTGTAAACGAACAGAAGTGCATCAGTCTTCCGAAAAGCTGAAAGGGTGAAGTTTGAGTTGAGCAGTAGCCAAGTTCGGGCGAACTTGTATGGTTTTGGGTGGTTTAGTGTCAAGTTCGGTCGAACTTGATGAGTTTCTTTGAGAAACTTGTCAAGTTCGGGCGAACTTGTGAGAAAACCTTACTGAGAGGGCAAGTTCGGGCGAACTTGTATAGTTTCCTAAGAAACTAGGCAAGTTCGGGCGAACTTCTAAGATTTTTTGTGATGAACACCTAAGTTCGGTCGAACTTGACCCAATATGGGTACAAGTTCAGTCGAACTTGACCTGGTGAGCTGGTGATTCTTTAGCGAACTTGATGTTTTCGGGTCCAAAATCTTGCGTTTTCGCGTCGTTTGCTGAATAAATCGAGTGTTCATCCCTCCAACCCTGTGCTACTGAGCAAACTTAGGTCGGAGAGGTCTTTTAGAGCGGTTTTAGCCGTTTTACAAAAGTGTGGGCTAATCCAGATGAACTCGGGGTTCGTTCGGGTTAGTCCGGCTTGTGTAAACCAACATAAACGTCCTTGTGTTTCCAGATCTGGGATCCTGAATGACAAATGCTTCGTTTCATATCATATCTAAGACTATTGATTTTGAAAGAAAAGTAATTAACTTGAATTGAGATCGACACATACATAAATATAAGTATGTAAAAAATGATTATAAAGTTTTTAGAAAGTTGAAGGTTTGTAGGTGTTAATACTAAGTATTAAAGGATAAAGCTAGAAAAGCAAAAACTTATTAAAAGGAAAAAAATAAAAGTTGAACAATAGGCGGTTCCCGTTCACCAACATGAAAATGGCCATCCAAATTCTATTTATAATTATATCGAGTTGACGTATAGCAACTTATACTAATTTAAAAAAATGGAATAAAATACTATTAGAATTACTGTATATAGAACTTAAAATTGTAAGTATATTAAAAAAAATGAATAAAATACTATTGGAATTAACATGAAAATGGCCATGAACAAAACATCATCAAAAGTCCGTAATTTTGTGTAGAAATCAAGTCTTTAAAAGGTTTTACTCAGATCTAAGCATAGATCTGAGTGAAAAACAAAAGTTCAATGGAAAAAGATGAAGATTTTCGTAAATAGAAGAGTTTTGATGAAAACGAATGCTATGCCTTGTGCCAAAATCGTTGTAAACCTTTGTAAATCGTGGATAAACGTTGTTGTAGCTGAAATCGGGTTGTTCTTACTTAGAACACAAAAGTTTCGGGTTTGAGAGCTTTGAGCAAAGTTGCAGCAAGTTCAAATGAGAGAATGGAGCTGAGTATTTCTAGGTGAAGGCAAGATTTGAGCTGCTGGGAGTCAAGTTCGGCCGAACTTGTAAAAATTTGTACAAGTTCGCTGGAACTTGTAAGAATATAAGAGAAAAAAAGCAAAGTTCGACCGTAATTGACCTCGTGAGGTGAAGTTCGAGCGAAACTTGAGGTTAGGAAAGATTATGGGCCAGTCAGTTCGGTGAACTTGTAAACCAAGTCGAGGAATCAAAAGTTGGTTTTTTCGTTATTTCGCGTTAAGTGTTCATTTTAGCAATTCGGTTGTTTAGATGTTTATTAAGCGTTATAATTGATGTAATAGTGCATTAGCAATTTGATGAGAGAGCGATGCGATAGCGAGGTAATCATAACACAAAATACTAAACAAAATACATTAAACCATATAATTAACTGGTTTTGCGATGGATGAGAAAAAGCGATGCGATTTAATAAGCGATAATCGATGTAAATACATAACCATAATTATTAACAAAACTTTATTATAAACCGAATCTCGATTCAAAGATAGATACATCGGAAAGACATAATAACATAGATACACAACGAAATTTCCGAGTTTGTTACATTACCTTATGATGTATAATATAATTATTAGGATTATTTGGGAATATCCATTCAGGTTGCAAACTGAGATTTATAACTATAGTTTGCATATTAATTTATTTTGTCCATTAAATCGAAGACAATTACCCTTTCGACACTTTAAATTGGTTTTTTATACAGTTAAATGATAAATCAAAATCTTATAACTTAAATGGTTATACATTATATAAACTAACACATATATAAAAATTTTGGTCATACAAACCTGGTCACAACAACAGTTTTACTTAAACACCATTTAAATCGTCATTTAGCGACTTCATCACCGTTTCGGCGCATAATATGGGTTAAAACCATATTGGAGTATCATACTTGGTACCTACTGATTTTGTTTGTGCAGTTTGTGTTCGTCACTTGTCGAATAGGCTAGATTGAGTGTTTGTTGAATATTGTATAGGTTAGAATCGAACACGCGACCGAAATACGGAGATTACAGTGTAAAAGGGAACAAGTTCGCTCGAACTTCACCTGTATTGGTCAAGTTCGCCCGAACTTGATGTGCCTTTAGTCAAGTTCGCTCGAACTTGACTAATGCAGGCCAAGTTCGCTCGAGAATGCTCTTAGGAAGTCAAGTTCGGCCGAACTTAACTAGGTCAAGTTCGCCCGAACTTCCATACACTCCAGGGAACTTGTCTCCCTATATATAGGTGTGTTGTTCATTTGTCATTTAAGTTTTTGGCATCCCTACGGGGAGGTGCTGTCGGATTCTCTCCAGGAACTCCGGCAGCTAGACTTATAAAGATGTATACTCTTTCGGTATGAATGAAGACTTCCGCTGCATTCTGTTTCTACTCCTTTCTGTAATAACATTCTACCGAATCGGTTTACGTTTATCCACTAACTTCCGTCTAGAACCGCCTGATCACGGACCTTCAATTGGTATTAGAGCTATGGTTATCATCTAAGCTCATGAATTTGGACATTTATGGACATTAGGAGGGGTTTTGGACGTAAATCATGAAATAAACCTACAATCCACAGATAAAATCCAAAATTGAATGGATAGGATTGTTAGAAAACCAATTTTGACCATATCTATGGTGAAATCATCTCAAAATTCGAAGAAATAAGGATTTTGGATAGAAAAATGTGAAAAAATGGCTGATTTGGGAGACCAAGTTCGCCCGAACTTAACATGATTTTTCAAGACTTTTCATCAAATTCGCCCGAACTTGACAAAGTTTTTCATGAATTTTCATCAAGTTCGCCCGAACTTGACAAAGTTTTTCATGAATTTTCATCAAGTTCGCCCGAACTTGACTATTTTTCATTGAAATTAAGCACAAGTTCGCCCGAACTTATCTATTTCATGCAAGTTCGCCCGAACTTGGAAGTGGCCAACCAAGTTCGCCCGAACTTGTCTCAAACCGACTAAGTTCGACCGAACTTGTCTCAAACCGACTAAGTTCGACCGAACTTGTCACACAATGACCAAGTTCGCCCGAACTTGTCACGCAAGTTCGCCCGAACTTGTCAGGATGCCTAAAAAAAGCATTGAAAAAAATTTATTGCTCGGTTTGATGAGACAGGTGTCTAGAAAAAAATTAGTGATAGAAATTTTTTCGATTAACGTCCGATACTGACCGTTCGGGGACACCGTCAGAGGCCTTAGAGATAGGCTGAGATGATGAGGTTAGAGATAGTTGTAGAAGAGAGAGTAGTCATTGATTCCAAAGCAATTTGGTGATCATTAGAGTTGAAGACTACCGATGGGTCTAAAGTTAAATTCTGCATTTCATGAAAACTGAAAATTCCGGATTTGAGGGGGAATTTCAGTAAAAATTTCAGTATGGTCAAAATTTGCAAAAATGAGGGGGGATAAAAAATTTCTAATATTGGAATATTCCAGCATTTTTGAAATTTGTGACTACCGCAACAGTATCCGGGTGGTTATTGATTGCAGATTTTCGGGAAATGCATAGAATTGAGATTCATTGAGATTTTGTGATCATAGGAAGTTTCGATTTATCAGATCATGATACAGATTGATGCTTAAGGGTTAGAGTCCTGATCTCCGGTTAAGGAACAGTTAGTTGGATTAGCAGTCGTTAGTACTGATGAAGGAACTGAGGACGTTCAAAACGTTCAGTGATGATCTTAGGATTGATGACTAGCTCCGAAGACGGATGGTTTCACAATTACCAAGGAGATCTGAAGTGATCCCAGATACGCTAACTGATGATAGCCTTGGTGGCCATTTTTTTTAGTCTTCAAGCAGATGAATCATTATTTTCTTTTGGATTAACCGCTATGGATGATGATGTTTGGTGATTAAGTGGCGTTGGTCTACCGGAGATAGCTATATATCTGGCATTATGACTGAAGAGGAAGAATGTGATTTGATCATGGACAAGTGATTCTCAGATTCGAAGTGTTACCAGATGATTTGGTTCCGATGAAGATTTGCTGATTGAAAAATATTACCGATTTGCTGATCTGGAGTGATTACGGAAATCGGGATTTCAGATTATTGCGGGTAAACATTGATTTGAAGTTTACCAGTGTGGTAATTCGAAGTTTCTATCAATTACCGGTTGAGTCTTAAAGATCGGAAGATCGAGCATAGGAGATATGCGCTAAACTGATCGTGAATGTGGTTAAAGTTGAAATGGAGAAGCTGCATTGATAAGCTTCAAATTGTCACACCCCGACCGATGGCGGAATCACATGGGTTAGTGGCACTAGGCGACCAGATTGTTCTCACGAGAAATCCATAACAATTAAACGTTTAACATCCCGTACTATTAAACATAATATTCTAAATAATCATTACAAAATCTAAAATTTTCTCATAAAAACAAAACGGTTCGATTTCCCCTAGATTTATTACATTCCAACTAAACAAAACAAAAGAAAATAAACTAAGCTAAGCATGCAATCATCCAAGCATCCATAGCTAAATCCTCAACCTGTTACATATGTTAAAACACAAGTCAATACAATTAAGTAAAAGTGAGCATACAGGTTTGAATACTACTAGCATAGTCGATAAAGCATTTGCAAAACAATCTAATTACATATCATGATACGCCAAAACACTTAACATAACATAGGCTCATTTCTCATGCTAACTACCGTGAGAAGGCTTGCGCGTCCATCCTAACTAGACCCCGTCAGGTGTAAGCCACACTATAGTACCATACTAGCTAAGGAGGCAAGTTAACGAAAATAAGTCCTAGTCACATGTTTCTAGTATCACGTATTCGAGCATATACAATCAGATTATTCGCATGTGATAAACAGTTTGATTTATGATGTGATTTTGATACACGAACGTATGTAACACCCAAAAAGTGCGTTTAAAGCGAAAATGGGTCAAGTATACTCACTGCAGGTGCGTTTTAGTTAGCTTAGAGATTCTGAGGAGAGTTGTGAAGAGCGCCGGATCAGCCTGCATACGCGAACGGAAGTGCATCAGTCTCCGAAAAGCTGAAACGGTTAAGTCTTGGTTGGGCAGTAGGCAAGTTCGGCCCAACTTGTACAGAATTGCTGAGGTTAGAGTCAAGTTTGGGCGAACTTGTAAGTTTCTTAAGGAAACTTGACAAGTTCGGGCGAACTTGTGGGGTTTTGGCAAGAGAAGAGACAAGTTCGGCTGAACTTGTGAAGTTTCCTGAGAAACTTTGCAAGTTCGAGCGAACTTGAGGGTTACTGAAGTAAAATGTGAGTATTTCCACTCAAGTTCGGCCGAACTTGACCCCTTGAGGGCAAGTTCGAGTGAACTTGACTTCCTGTGCTGTCAAAATCAGTGCAATCTCGAGCGAACTTGATGTTTTCGGGTCCAAAATCTTGCGTTTTCGCGTCGTTTGCTGAGGAAATCGAGTGCCCATCCCTCCAACCTTAAGCCACTGAGTAAAACTTAGGTCGGAGAGGTCTTTTGGAGCGAATTTAGCCATTTTACAGAAACTCGGGCTAATCCGGGTGAATTTGATGGTTCGTACGGGTTAGTGCAGTTTGTGTAAAGTGACGATTTCGTCCTTGTGCTTCCGGATCTGAGATCTAGCTTCGATAACGCCTCGTTCCACTCAAAAGTGAACAAAACAAACGTCATTAGCCCGAAAATGGTGTAAAAATCAATGCTTTAAAGGGTTTTGCTCAGATCTAGTATAGATCTGATTGAAAACAGAAGTTTTGATGGAAAAAGATGAAGATTTTCGTAAACAGAAAAGGTTTGATGAAAACGAAGGCAAAGCCTTGTGCAAAATCGTTGTAAAAGTTGTAAAGCGCTGTTGAACATCATTGTGCTTGAAATCGGGTTGATTCTTACTTAGAAAATAGAGGGTTTCGGGTTTCGGGAGCTCAGAGCGAAGTTGCAGCAAGCTCAAATGAGAGAATGGGGCTGACTATTTATAGGAGAAGGCAAAAATGTGAGCTGGCACACAAGTTCGCGCGAACATTATAGAATTTCAATGGGGGAGAGGTAAGTTCGGCCGAACTTGCATATATATATGCAAGTTCGCGCGAACTCGATAAAACGAAGGGTTCTTGGTTTCCAGGCAAGTTCAGGCGAACTTGTGGTAGTCAAGTTCGGCCGAACTTGGCCTGGTGATCAAGTTCCGTTTGCTGATTTCGCGTTAAGGGTTCGTTTGGTTATTCGGTTCGCATTAGTTAGTTATATTAAGCGTTAAATTAAAGCGTTAAACGTTATAGTTGATATAATAGTACGATTTAGCGATTCGAGAGTGCGAGAGCGATGCGATAGCGAGCGTAAACATAACCACAAACACACATAACACATAAATAATATAAAACCACATAAATAACTGCGATTTGCGATGCGATGAGATAGGCGATGCGATTCAATAAGCGATTAAATGCGATAATAACATAATACACCATAATTAATTAACATAAACTTTATTATACTCGAATCTTAGAAATACATAAGATGGGAACAAATGAAAAAAGATAACAACAAAAAACAGAGTTGTTACTTGTCTATTCAAGACAATCTGTCAGTCAAGCAAATCAGAGGAGGTTGGAAACTGTGCAACAAATATCTGAACTGGAGATTTCAGGGGGAATTAGATGTTGATAATGCAAACCCGGATCATCAATTAAGGGGGAATTTGTTGAAGCGTTTCGACGACATCGGCAGATACCTTTATTGAAGTTGCAAGAATATTCAAACACGGCTCACGTTTGAAGACCAAGATTCGACAGTAACGAACAAGGGGGAATCTGTTGGTGCACTTTGTGTTCGTCACTTGTCGAATAGGCTAGATTGAGCGTGTGTTGAATATTGTATAGGTTAGAATCGAACACACGACCGAAATACGGAGATTACAGTGTAAAAGGGAAAAAGTTCGCCCGAACTTGACCTGTATTGGTCAAGTTCGCCCAAACTTGATGTGCCTTTAGTCAAGTTCGCTCGAACTTGACTAATGCAGGCCAAGTTCGCTCGAGAATGCTCTTAGGAAGTCAAGTTCGGCCGAACTTGACTAGGTCAAGTTCGCCCGAACTTCCATACCCTCCAGCGAACTTGCCTCCCTATTTATAGGTGTGTTGGTCATTTGTCATTTAAGTTTTTGGCATCCCTACGGGGAGGTGCTGCCGGATTCTCTCCAGGAACTCCGGCAGCTGGACTTATAAAAATGTATACTCTTTCGATATGAATGAAGACTTCCGCTGCATTTTATTTCTACTCCTTTCTGTAATAACATTCTACCGAATCGGTTTACGTTTATCCACTAACTTCCGTCTAGAACCGCCTGATCACGGACCTTCAGATTTCAAAACATATAATCAACAGTAGGTACATGTTCAAGACTTAGATTCTCAAATAAATTGTCGAATATGCGTAAAATGACTGAAATGCCCTTTTGGGACATAGTTTGGTCTTAATCTATAAACCACGCATATAATTGATGTCCTACTGATATAACATCATAAAATAGGTACTTTTTCAGAATGTTTATGTTAATAACATCAGTTTACGTATAAGCTCGTTTATTATATTTTAAAATGACAAAATTGCCCTTTTAAGGCATAGTTTGTTATTAAAACCATAACGAGCAATCATATCAATAACTTACTGTTATAATAACATATTTTAAACTTAGTGGTATATGGAACTTGTGTAGGACTTACCCGGTTACCCGGTTTCGCTTATATGCGTACTGTTAAGCCACGTGACAAGTTTACGCAACTTAACTGAAACGGGTTTAACCATATCAAAATATTCTCAAATTCCAGCATGTAAAATGGTAACCCATATTATACAAGTCCTAGTACTTGTCGGGTCCAAAATACATCTTTTCTGGTCACCGCTTAATCTAGCGTTTTGTACCGTTATCTTATTTTAAGTTAGCCGGTCTAAGTCAATGACTAAATAAAGACCCGCTAGCTAACTAATCGGTTAATAAAACCTTCCATTCCAGACTAGAGACTTCCGGTAGATTGTCTCCAAGCTATTTTATTTGATTACGGCTGTGCTTTGCTTATTTTCTTATTTACTAAAGAATTGCAAGCCAGGTAGATACTTTAACTTATTTTCCCTTATACGGGCTTGGGATAAGGTATACTAATACCGCATGGTTGGATATGGGATCAAAGACCAATGAGTCAGAAATTCAAATAATCCATTTTAATTCGTATTGCTTAATATTAAACATTTGGGGGTTAAAACGACCGTGTCCTGGATATCCACGGCTCATTTAATTGCAAATGGCCACGACCAAGTACGGGGTGTAGGCATAAACCCGTCAGATGCTAAATTAAATTATAACCCATTAGGGGTGCACCTATTAAAGGTGATAAGTGGCGTGTCGATTAATCATGATCCCGACAAAGTTTCCGGGCTCTAAATGTATTATTAGCATGTAAAACTGATAACATGAAAATTATTTGTCCCAAGTTATTTATTAAAACTAAGTACCACTGTGTACACTAAATGTTTTTAAAATGTTTTCAAAATGAGTCGGTTAAATGTATTTACTAGTGAAAACTGACGTATTTTCAAAAGACTAAGCGCAGGTGGCAAGTATACGTAATTAGGTTGGAGGTGCTCAGGCGAAGCTTAAGAGGAATTGCAACCCTTGCTTAGAAGGCCTTACGCTGTTAAATTTCCTTTTGTATTCACATTTCGATCCGCTTGTGGATCTAGTTACAAGCGTTGTATTTATTATTTTAAACTTTGAACATTCAAACGTTTGTAATAGTAATTATCCAGACTTCCGCTGTGTTATATTGTATTGTTTGGTACTGATGATATCAACTTACGTCACGATATTCCCCAACCAGGCCCACCGGGTTACACGTGGACATTTGGGGTGTGACATGTCACCATTCTGCAAAGTGCCTGAAAGAATCAGGAAGTTTTGGTTTCGAAACGTGTATTGTCTATTAAAGAAAGCTGGATCCATAAACACACCAAACCACCCGATCTCCCGTCCGAGTTTACCCACTCGAAGTCCACTGGGCCCCTCCCCCAAATCTTTCTCACTTGGATTTTCGACCCATCTTTAGCCAATGTTTCTTGAATCGCCAGAAATTGAGGTTTATGTCTTTTAAATACATCACCCAAAGAGAAGATTTTGTGATCTTCTCTTATTCCCCTGATATTATAAGAAATTATCTTCATTGGACAAATTCCAACCGTGTCACCAAAACATACCGTATTTTGCACCTCCGTATCTAGATTCTGATGCTCATGATCAACCGCATCAGCTTTAGGTAAAAGCGGGTTTGCTGTCACCACATTAAAGCAAGCCGGCACTTCGACTGAGGAATTTGTGTTTGCTCTAGGGACCCTTCTATTTTTAGCAACACAAGCCCTAGGAAGTTGTTCTGTTCTCACCCTAGATGTTGCTAGAGATTGTGTAGAAAGAAGAGAATGAAAGTCAATGTTCACACGTGAAGGGGATGCATTAAGGTCAAGATACACATTAAACTCAGACTCCCTCCTGGCCCGCTTCCTAGATTGAAACCCAATATTATCATTTAACCCCTGGCCCACATTTGTATTGCTCGTATTCGCAATATTAAGCCCGACCGATGGCGGAATCACCGGGGTTAGTGGCACTAGGCGACAGAATTGTTCTCACGAGAAATTCCATAACAATTATTCACAACATTACTAAACATTTAACATCCCGTACTATTAAACATAATATTCTAAATAATCATTACAAAATCCAAAATTTTCTCATAAAAACAAAACGGTTCGATTTCCCCTAGATTTATTATATTCCAACTAAACAAAACAAAAGAAAATAAACTAAGCTAAGCATGCAATCATCCAAGCATCCATAGCTAAATCCTCAACCTGTTACATAGGTTAAAATACAAGTCAATACAATTAAATAAAGGTGAGGATACAAGTTTGAATACTACTAGCATATCGATAAAGCATTTGCGAAACAATCTAATTACATATCATGATACGCTAAAATACTTAACATAACATAGGCTCATTTCTCATGCTAACTACCGTGAGAAGGCTTGCGCGTCCATCCTAACTAGACCCTGTCGGGTGTAAGCCACACTATAGTACCATACTAGCTAAGGAGGCAAGTTAACGAAAACAAGTCCTAGTCACATGTTTCTAGTATCACGTATTCGAGCAAATACAATCAGATTATTCGCATGTAATAAACAGTTTGATTTGTGATGTGATTTTGATACACGAACGTAAGTAACAACCAAAAAGTGCGTTTAAAACAAAATGGGTCAAGTATACTCACTGCGGGTGCGTTTTAGTTAGCTTAGAGATTCTGAGGAGAGTTGTGAAGAGCGCCGGCTCAGCCTGCATACGCGAACGGAAGTGCATCAGTCTCCGAAAAGCTGAAACGGTTAAGTCTTGGTTGGGCAGTAGGCAAGTTCGGCCGAACTTGTACAGAATTGCTGAGGTTAGAGTCAAGTTTGGCCGAACTTGTAAGTTTCTTAAGGAAACTTGACAAGTTCGGGCGAACTTGTGGGGTTTTGGCAAGAGAAGAGACAAGTTCGGCCAAACTTGTGAAGTTTCCTAAGAAACTTTGCAAGTTCGAGCGAACTTGAGGGTTACTGAAGTAAAATGTGAGTATTTCCACTCAAGTTCGGCCGAACTTGACCCCTTGAGGGCAAGTTCGAGCGAACTTGACCTCCTGTGCTGTCAAAATCAGTTCAATCTCGAGCGAACTTGATGTTTTCGGGTCCAAAACTTGCGTTTTCGCGTCGTTTGCTGAGGAAATCGAGTGCCCATCCCTCCAACCTTAAGCCACTGAGTAAAACTTAGGCCGAAGAGGTCTTTTGGAGCGAACTTAGCCATTTTACAGAAACTCGGGCTAATTCGGGCGAACTTGATGGTTCGTACGGGTTAATCCAGTTTGTGTAAAGTGACAATTTCGTCCTTGTGCTTCCGGATCTGAGATCTAGCTTCGACAACACGTCGTTCCACTCAAAAGTGAACGAAACATACGTCATTAGTCCGAAAATGGTTTAAAAATCAATGCTTTAAAGGGTTTTGCTCAGATCTAGTATAGATCTGAGTGAAAACCAAAGTTTTGATGGAAAAAGATGAAGATCTTCATAAACAGAAAAGGTTTGATGAAAACGAAGGCAAAGCCTTGTGCAAAATCGTTGTAAAACGTTGTAAAGCGTTGTTGAACATCATTGTGGTTGAAATCAGGTTGATTCTTACTTAGAAAATAGAGGGTTTCGGGTTTCGGGAGCTCAGAGCGAAGTTGCAGCAAGCTCAAATGAGAGAATGGGGCTGACTATTTATAGGAGAAGGCAAAAATGAGAGCTGGCATGATAGAATTTCAATGGGGGAGAGGTAAGTTCGGCCGAACTTGCATATATATTTGCAAGTTCATGCCAACTTGATAAAACAAAGGGTTCCTGGTTGCCAGGCAAGTTCGGACGAACTTGTGGTAGTCACGTTCGGCCGAACTTGGCCTGGTGACCAAGTTCCGTTTGCTGATTTCGCATTAAGGGTTCGTTTGGTTATTCGTTTCGCATTAGTTAGTTATATTAAGCGTTAAGCGTTATAGTTGATATAATAGTGCGATTTAGCGATTCGAGAGTGCGAGAGCGATGCGATAGCGAGCGTAAACATAACCACAAACACACATAACACATAAATAATATAAAACCACATAAATAACTTCGATTTGCGATGCGATGAGATAGGTGATGCGATTCAATAAGTGATTAGATGCGATAATAACGTAATACACCATAATTAATTAACATATACTTTATTATACTCGAATCTCAAAAATACATAAAACGGAAACAAATGAAAAAGATAACAACGAAAAACAGAGTTGTTACAGTCTCCCCTACTTTAGGGAATTTCGTCCAGAAATTAGGCAGCGGCCGTAACAAAGAGATGTGGATATTTCGTTTTCATATCATTTTCGAGTTCCCAAGTGAACTCGGCGCCGCGTTTGCCTTCCCATTGGACCTTCACGATAGGTATGCGAGAGCGTCGGAGTTTCTCGGTTTCCCGATCCATGATTTCAACGGGGTTTTCCAAGAAATGGAGAGTCTCGTTGATTTGCAGATCTTCGAGAGGGACATGGAGATTTCCTTCGGCTAAGCATTTCTTGAGGTTAGACACGTGGAAAGTCGGATGTACATTATTGAGTTCCTCCGGTAATTTGAGACGATAGACTACTTTACCGATTCTTTCTAGAATCTTAAAGGGACCAACGTATCGAGGCGCTAGCTTTCCTTTCTTGCCGAAGCGGACCACTCCCTTCCAAGGCGCAACCTTTAGGAGAACGTGATCTCCCACTTCGAACTATAGGGGCTTGCGGCGTTTATCGGCGTAACTATTTTAACGACTCCGAGCTTTCAGGAGATTGTCTCTGATCTGGAGGATCTTGTCGGTTGTTTCTTGAGTTAGCTCAGGACCGGTGATTTGTGCTTCTCCGATCTCGTGCCATGCAATAGGAGATCAACATTTTCTTCCATACAGTGCCTCATAAGTAGCCATTTGAATGCTGGCATGATAACTATTATTGTACGAGAATTCGATTAAAGGTAAATGCGTATCCCAGTTAACACCAAAATCTATGATGCACGCACGAAGCATGTCTTCGAGGGTGCGGATCGTTCGCTCAGTCTGACCATCGGTTTGAGGGTGAAAAACGGTACTGAGATTGAGAGTAGTACCGAGAGCAGATTGTAAGGTCTCCCAGAGACGCGAGGTAAAACGACCGTCGCGGTCAGGATGTCACGAGGCGTCCCGTGTCGACATATAACTTCGTCGGTATAGATTCGGGCTAACCGTTCGACCTTAAAGTCTTCTCGTATAGCAATAAAGTGCGCAAATTTAGCGAGACGATCAACGATAACCCAAATGCTATCGTGACCGGATGAAGTACGCGGGAGTTTAGTTACGAAGTCCATAGCTACTCTCCCACTTCCACATCGGGATTTCGGGTTGTTCGAGTAAACCATAGGGCCTTTGATGCTCGGCTTTAACCTTCGAACAAGTTAAGCATTTTAAAACATACACAGCGATATCCTTTTTCATTCCCGGCCACCAATACTTAGGACGAAGGTCATGGTACATCTTGTCGGCACCGGGGTGAATGGAATATCGAGATTTATGAGCTTCATCCATTAGCAACTTACGAAGATTATCACGATTGGGAATCCAAATGCGGTTAAGATAGTAGTAAATACCATCAGATTTAGATACAAGCTGAGTTTCGGCACCACATTTCATTTCGTCTTCCAGAGTATTCTCGTTGAAACACGTGAATTGAGCGGCACGGATGAGGGTTTCAAGCTTAGCACAAGCTTGAGAGTCACGAATACCATATACATAGCTTCGTCGACTTAGAGCATCGGCGACGACGTTTGCTTTGCCGGGATGGTAGCGTATCTCACAATAGTAGTCGTTGAGAAGTTCAACCCATCGTCGTTGTCGCATGTTTAGTTCTTTTTTATTAAAGATATGTTGTAAGCTCTTATGGTCGGTGAAGACCGTACACTTAGTACCGTAAAGGTAGTGTCGCCATAACTTTAATGCAAAAACAACTGCACCGAGTTCGAGATCGTGGGTTGTGTAGTTTTTCTCCTGGATCTTGAGTTGGCGAGACGCATACGCGATAACCTTGTCTCGTTGCATGAGAACACAACCAAGACCAAGATTAGAGGCATCACAATAAATAACGAAATCATCGTTTCCGTCGGGAAGAGCGGGGATAGGAGCATTGCATAGCATACGCTTGAGAGTTTGAAAGGCTTCCTCTTGTTTGAAATTCCAAACAAAAGGTTTGTCCTTATGAGTTAAAGCGGTAAGCGGGACGACGATTTTCGAAAAGTCGGCGATGAATCGACGGTAGTAACCCGCCAATCCAAGGAATGAACGGATTTCGGAGGCATTCTTCAGCGTAATCCAACTCTTGACAGCTTCAATCTTTGCAGGGTCGACGTGAATTCCTTGACTATTAACAATGTGGCCGACAAATTGGACTTCTTCGAGCCAGAATTCACACTTAGAGAACTTAGCATAAAGGCGATTTCCTTGAAGAAGTTCGAGGACTAAACGGAGATGATGCGCGTGTTCGTCCCTCGACTTCGAATAGATAAGGATATCATCGATGAAAAAATTGATGAAACGATCCAAGAAAGCTTTACACACACGGTTCATCAAATCCATGAAGACCGCAGGTGCATTGGTAAGACCAAAAGGCATGACCACGAATTCGAAATGGCCATAGCGAGTACGAAAGGCTGTTTTAGGAATGTCTTCTTCCAACACGCGCAACTGATGATAACCGGAACGAAGATCGATCTTGGAAAAACAAGTAACACCTTGAAGCTGATCAAATAAATCGTCATTCGAGGAAGAGGGTAGCGGTTCTTTATCGTAAGTTTGTTAAGCTCACGATAATCGATGCACATTCAGAATGATCCAATCTTCTTTTTCACGAAGAGAACGGGAGTGCCCCATGGCGAAGTGCTCAGGCGTATGAAACCTTTATCAAGAAGCTCTTGAAGTTGGCTCGATAGCTCGCGCATTTCGGATGGTGTGAGGCGATAAGGAGCTTTAGCAACGGGAGTAGCTCGGGGAAGTAAATCGATACGAAATTCCACATCTCGAGTAGGGGGTGAACCGGGTAAATCGTCGGGAAAGACTTTAGGAAATTCATAAACAACGGGAACGTCTTTATAAGTCTTCTTTTCTTTCTCCGGGTTCACGATATGAGTAAGGAACACAACACATCGCTTTTGCAAGCATTTGTGTGCTCGAGTACATTACAAAACCATCAACTTCTTTGAGGGAGTTTCACCGTAAACATGAAGTTGATCACCGTTAGGAAGAGGAAAACGAATCGTTTTATCGAAGCAAACAACTTCAGCATGATTCTCACGAAGAAAATCCATGCCTACTATGATATCGAAACTACCTAACTGCATAGGTATGAGATTGATCGAGAAGACATGGTTGTTGAGATCGAGATTGCAACCACGTAAAACGGAGTTAACAGTAACGGTTCTTTCGGTGGCGACTTCCACAACGAAAGTCTTTGGGAGTTTGGCGCGCTTACATTTTAAAACCTTTTCGAATTCTAACGATACAAAACAACTATCAGCACCAGTATCAAATAAACACGAAGCATAAATATCGTTAACGAGAAACGTACCGTTGACAACATTGTTGTCATTCTGAGCCTGACGATGGTTGAGGTTGAAAGCCCTACCTCGCGCAGCTTGTGGTTGCTGCTGCTGCTGAGGCTGTGCTGGCTGCTCTTGCTTAACTGGACGATTCGGGCAGGCATTGGCGAAATGGTTAGGATCACCACAAACATAGCACACACGTGCTTTTGGAGCTTGTTGATTGGCTGGAGGAGGAGCAGGTAACACTGGAGCTGCTGGAGCCTGAGGAACGGGCTGACAAGGGCCGGTACGGCAGCTCACTGTGAAATGGCCGTAGATATTGCAATTTGCGCAAAAACGGCAGTTGCCACCAACTACCTGATGATATGTGCACATAGGGCACATCGGGTGAGGACCAGTATACGCACGCTTGGCAGGAGGTGCGTTGGGTGCTGCGGATTGGAGCGGCTGCGGGTTCGCTGGAGTTGCGAGGGCGAAGTTCTTGCTGGAGTTCTCACGCTTGCGACCACGGCGACTGTTCTTTGACTCGCGGGGCTGATCGATAGGAGGAGCTGCTGATTCGGTAACTGCTTGATTTCCGACCTTGGTGTTCTTGAAGTAACCTGACTGAACACGCTTGTCGTTGATTTAGGCTACTAACTGATAAGCCACCTCGATGGTAGAAGGGCGTGCTGCTTGCACAAAGTCAGCGACGTAATCGGGGAGAGCATTGAGGTACTTCTTGATTGCCTTTTCGGTCGTGTCAACCTGACCGGGACAAATGATGCTCGACTGCTTGAAACGAGCGGTAAGACCGGCATTGTCAGGACCGTCTTGTTTGATGTTCCAGAACTCGTTCTCCAATTTCTGAATTTCGTACGGAGGACAGAACTCCTTGATCATGATCTCCTTAAGTTCCTCCCATGAGATCCCATAGGCTTCGTCGTTTCCGCGCCTGTTGCGCTCGGCTGTCCACCAATCGAGAGCCCTCGACTGAAACACGCCTGTGGCGTTGATAGTGCACAGTGCCTCGGGGCATCCGCTTTGGCGGAAGGTAACCTCAATCGAATCAAACCAATGGAACATGGCACTTGGTCCTTCGGTGCCAGAGAACGTTAGAGGTGCGCAAGCCTTGAACTGCTTGAAGCTGAAGCAGGATTTCAGAGCATCACTCTTGGAGTCAACAGACGAGTTGCTGCTAACCGCTTGAATTTCGCTAACAATTTGCAGGATCAACTTAGCCATTTCCTTGGCTACGAGAGAGGCGATGCATTTATCAGCGTTATTGCGCTGAACGGTGCGGCGAGTGTGAGATCCGATTGATGCCATCTACATAAAGGATTTAGATTAGACGAGATTCGATTATAGTAGAGTTATGTTTAAAATAAATATTTATTATTATTATTCAAGCAAGCACAAAACATGTAAGCACGTATCCACGTAAGCACCCACATAAGCACGTAGGCACATAGTCACATAAGCACATATTTTGCACGTATTCACCTTTAACTTCATAAATCATGCGTAGCGCGATTTGAGATGCTAGATAGTAATAGCGAGATATATGCGATATATAATAGCGAGATAAGCGAGATAATACCGCGTATGAGGCACACGTCCTCATAGGCGTAAGCGAGTTAAGCGATTAGTTTGGTTGGTGTATTAATTTAGCGTTTTAGATTACGAGAGCTGTGCGAGTTGTGCATACATTCGATGGAGCGTAAATGCGATAAATCGAGAAATCGGTGATATGATAAATCATCAAAGCGAGAAATCGAATAAAGCAAAAATTCTCAAAATTTTAAATACATAAATAATAAACTCGATGATGCGTAAATCGACGATATAGGCTTAAATCAATTGGGAGTGTCCTGGGTTTTGAGACGTTCGACACGCCAAAGTGATTCGACTACCCTTTGCATTTGGACCTACGCTTTGGCCTAATAGATAAACGTTCTCACCGCAAGCGGCTAACGACGTTTACCCTTCCAGTTAATATGTGTTCCAAACCATCGGTATAACCGAGACTTTGGTGAGATTGAAAATCGAGAAGCGGAATTCATCATTAAGGTACGAGTTTCACCCCTGACTTAACAACTAGTTCCAAATTGTGGTTACGCTCACCGACTATGTCGGGCGTTCCACTAGATAGAAATGGAGATTTTCGTCGAGGTTCGGGTATCACCCCTAACTCAACGAGGATATCTCGTGATGAGTAATACGCGGAATGAGCGATCTTATTGAGAGTTTGCAGTTTTCACAACTAATCTCAACTCGATCCTCGTTTGTGAGATACGAGCGTTTCCAAGCGTGTATTCTGTATTAGCCTTAGGAAAAGCATATTTAAGCATTTATGTCAAGTAGTTTAGCATTTAGATCAAAGATTGGTCAATCGGGTACTTAGACATGCTACTAGATCGAACATGGCAATTCTACCTATTATCCTAAGGAACTCGCTCTGATACCAATCTGTCACACCCCGACCGATGGCGGAATCACCGGGGTTAGTGGCACTAGGCGACCAGATTGTTATCACGAGAAATTCCATAACAATTATTCACAACATTACTAAACGTTTAACATCCCGTACTATTAAACATAATATTCTAAATACATTACAAAATCCAAAATTTTCTCATAAAAACAAAACGGTTCGATTTCCCCTAGATTTATTACATTCCAACTAAATAAAACAAAAGAAAATAAACTAAGCTAAGCATGCAAGCATCCAAGCATCCATAGCTAAATCCTCAACCTGTTACATACGTTAAAATACAAGTCAATACAATTAAGTAAAGGTGAGCATACAGGTTTGAATACTACTAGCATAGTCGATAAAGCATTTGCGAAACAATCTAATTACATATCATGATACGCCAAAACACTTAACATAACATAGGCTCATTTCTCATGCTAACTACCGTGAGAAGGCTTGCGCGTCCATCCTAACTAGACCCTGTCGGGTGTGAGCCACACTATAGTACCATACTAGCTAAGGAGGCAAGTTAACGAAAACAAGTCCTAGTCACATGTTTCTAGTATCACGTATTCGAGCATATACAATCAGATTATTCGCATGTGATAAACAGTTTGATTTGTGATGTGATTTTGATACACGAACGTATGTAACACCCAAAAAGTGCGTTTAAAGCGAAAATGGGTCAAGTATACTCACTGCGGGTGCGTTTTAGTTAGCTTAGAGCTTCTGAGGAGAGTTGTAAAGAGCGCCGGATCAGCCTGCATACGCAAACAGAAGTGCATCAGTCTCCGAAAAGCTGAAACGGTTAAGTCTTGGTTGGGCAGTAGGCAAGTTCGGCTGAACTTGTATGTAAACATACAAGTTCGAGCGAACTTGTACAGAATTGCTGAGGTTAGAGTCAAGTTTGGGCGAACTTGTAAGTTTCTTAAGGAAACTTGACAAGTTCGGGCGAACTTGTGGGGTTTTGGCAAGAGAAGAGACAAGTTCGGCCAAACTTGTGAAGTTTCCTAAGAAACTTTGCAAGTTCGAGCGAACTTGAGGGTTACTGAAGTAAAATGTGAGTATTTTCACTCAAGTTCGGCTGAACTTGACCCCTTGAGTGCAAGTTCGAGCGAACTTGACTTCCTGTGCTGTCAAAATCAGTTCAATCTCGAGCGAACTTGATGTTTTCGGGTCCAAAACTTGCGTTTTCGCGTCGTTTGCTGAGGAAATCGAGTGCCCATCCCTCCAACCTTAAGCCACTGAGTAAAACTTAGGCCGAAGAGGTCTTTTGGAGCGAACTTAGCCATTTTACAGAAACGCGGGCTAATCCGGGCTAACTTGATGGTTCGTACGGGTTAGTCCAGTTTGTGTAAAGTGACAATTTCGTCCTTGTGCTTCCGGATCTGAGATCTAGCTTCGACAACGCCTCGTTCCATTCAAAAGTGAACAAAACATACGTCATTAGTCCGAAAATGGTGTAAAAATCAATGCTTTAAAGGGTGTTGCTCAGATCTAGTATAGATCTGAGTGAAAACAGAAGTTTTGATGGAAAAAGATGAAGATTTTCGTAAACAGAAAAGGTTTGATGAAAACGAAGGCAAAGCCTTGTGCAAAATCGTTGTAAAACGTTGTAAAGCGTTGTTGAACATCATTGTGGTTGAAATCGGGTTGATTCTTACTTAGAAAATAGAGGGTTTCGGGTTTCGGGAGCTCAGAACGAAGTTGCAGCAAGCTCAAACGAGAGAATGGGGCTGACTATTTATAGGAGAAGGCAAAAATGTGAGCTGGCACACAAGTTCGCGCGAACATGATAGAATTTCAATGGGGGAGAGGTAAGTTCGGCCGAACTTGCATATATATATATATATGCAAGTTCGCGCGAACTTGATAAAACAAAGGGTTCTTGGTTTCCAAGCAAGTTCGGGCGAATTTGTGGTAGTCAAGTTCGGCCGAACTTGGCCTGGTGACCAAGTTCCGTTTGCTGATTTCGCGTTAAGGGTTCGTTTGGTTATTCGTTTCGCATTAGTTAGTTATATTAAGCGTTAAATTAAAGCGTTAAACGTTATAGTTGATATAATAGTGCGATTTAGCGATTCAAGAGTGCGAGAGCGATGCGATAGCTAGCGTAAACGTAACCACAAACACACATAACACATAAAGAATATAAAACCACATAAATAACTGCGATTTGTGATGCGATGAGATAGGCGATGCGATTCAATAAGCGATTAGATGCGATAATAACGTAATACACCATAATTAATTAACATATACTTTATTATACTCGAATCTCAGAAATACATAAGACGGAAACAAATGAAAAAAGAAAACAACGAAAAACAGAGTTGTTACATGTCTATTCAAGAGAATCTGTCGGTCAAGCAAATCAGAGGAGGTTGGAAACTGTGCAACAAATATCTGAACTGGAGATTTCAGGGGGAATTAGATGTTGATAATGCAAACCCGGATCATCAATTAAGGGGGAATTTGTTGACGCGTTTCGACGACATCGGCAGATACCTTGATTGAAGTTGCAATAATATTCAAACACGGCTCACGTTTGAAGACCAAGATTCGACAGTAACGAACAAGATTCGACAGTAACGACATCGGCAGATACCTTGATTGAAGTTGCAAGAATAGTCAAGTTCGCTCGAGAATGCTCTTAGGAAGTCAAGTTCGTCCGAACTTCCATACACTCCAGCGAACTTGTCTCCCTATATATAGGTGTGTTGTTTATTTGTCATTTAAGTTTTTGGCATCCCTACGGGGAGGTGCTGCCGGATTCTCTCCAGGAACTCCGGCAGCTGGACTTATAAAAATGTATACTCTTTTGGTATGAATGAAGACTTCCGCGCATTTTGTTTCTACTCCTAATAACATTCTACCGAATCGGTTTACGTTTATCCACTAACTTCCGTTTAGAACCGCCTGATCACGGACCTTCAGATTTCAAAACATATTTTCAACTAATCAACAGTAGGTACATGTTCAAAACTCAGATTCTCAAATAAATTGTCGAATTATGCGTAAAATGACCGAAATGCCCTTTTGGGACATAGTTTGGTCTTAATCTATAAACCACGCATATAATTGATGTCCTACTGATATAACATCATAAAATAGGTACTTTTTCAGAATGTTTATGTTAATAACATCAATTTACGTATAAGCTCGTTTATTATATTTTAAAATGACAAAATTGCCTTTTAAGGCATAGTTTGTTATTAAAACCATAACGGGCCATCTTCTCAATACTTACTGTTACAATAACATATTTTAAAGTTAATGGTATATGGAACTTGTGTAGGACTCACCCGGTTACCCAGTTTCGCTTATATGCATACGGTTAAGCCCACATGACTAGTTTACGCAACTTAACCGAAACGGGTTTAACCATATCAAAATATTCTCAAATTCCAGAATGTAAAATGGTAACCCATATTATACAAGTCCTAGTACTTGTTGGGTCCAAAATATATCTTTTCCGGTCACCGATTAATCTAGCGTTTTGTACCGTTATCTTATTTTAAGTTAGCTGGTCTAAGTCAATGACTAAATAAAGACCCGCTAGCTAACTAATCGGTTAATAAAACCTTCCATTCCAGACTAGAGACTTCCGGTAGATTGTTGCCAAGCTAGTTTATTTGATTACGGCTGTGCTTTGCTTATTTTCTTATTTACTAAAGAATTGCAAGCCAGGTAAATACTTTAACTTATTTTCCCTTATACGGGCTTGGGATACGGTATACTACTACCGCATGGTTGGATATGGGATCAAAGACCAATGATTCGGGAATTCAAATAATCCATTTAATTTATTGCTTAATATTAAACATTTGGGGGTTAAAACGATCGTGTCCTGGATATCCACGGCTTATTTAATTGCAAATGGCCACGACCAAGTACGGGGTGTAGGCATACACCCGTCAGATGCTAAATTGAATTATAACCCATTAGGGGTGCACCTATTAAAGGTGATAAGTGGCGTGTCGATTAATCATGATCCTGGCGTAGTTTCCGGGCTCTAAGTGTATTATTAGCATGTAAAACTGATAACATGAAAATTATTTCTCCCAAGTTATTTATTAAAACTAAGTACCACTGTTTACACTAAATGTTTTTTAAATGTTTTCAAAATGAGTCGGTTAAATGTATTTACCAGTGAAAACTGACGTATTTTCAAAAGATTAAGCGCATGTGGCAAGTATACGTAATTAGGCTGGAGGTGCTTAAGCGAAACTTAAGAGGATTTGCAACCCTTGCTTAGAAGGCCTTAGTCTGTTAAATTTCCTTTTGTATTCACATTTCGATCCGCTTGTGGATCTAGTTACAAGCGTTGTATTTATTATTTTAAACTTTGAACATTCAAACGTTTGTAATAGTAATTATCCAGACTTTCGCTGTGTTATATTGTATTGTTTGGTAGTGATGATATCAACTTATGTCACGATATTCCCCAACCGGGCCCACCGGGTTACACGTGGACATTTGGGGTGACATGTCACCATTCTGCAAAGTGCCTGAAAGAATCAGGAAGTTTTGGTTTCGAAACGTGTATTGTCTATTAAAGAAAGCTGCCATAAACACACCAAACCACCCGATCTCCCGTCCGAGTTTACCCACTCAAAGTCCACTGGGCCCCTCCCCAAATCTTTCTCACTTGGATTTTCGACCCATCTTTAGCCAATGTTTCTTGAATCGCCAGAAATTGAGGTTTCTGTCTTTTAAATACATCACCCAAAGAGAAGATTTTGTGATCTTCTCTTATTCCCCTGATATTATAAGAAATTATCTTCATTGGACAAATTCCAACCGTTTCACCAAAACATACCGTATTTTGCACCTCCGTATCTAGATTCTGATGCTCCTGATCAACCGCATCAGCTTCAGGTAAAAGCGGGTTTGCTGTCACCACATTAAAGCAAGCCGGCACTTCGACTGAGGAATTTGTGTTTGCTCTAGGGACCCTTCTATTTTTAGCAACACAAGCCCTAGAAGTTGTTCTGTTCTCACCCTAGATGTTGCTGGAGATTGTGTAGAAAAAAAGAGAATGAAAGTCAATGTTCACACGTGAAGGGGATGCATTAAGGTCAAGATCCACATTAAACTCAGACTCCCTCCTGGCCCGCTTCCTAGATTGAAACCCAATATTATCATTTAACCCCTGGCCCACATTTGTATTGCTCGTATTCGCAATATTAGGCCCACCATCACTGATAAGTGGATTTCCTGTAACAGGCCCAAAGTCTTTTATGGTCGTATTATCTTCCAGACCTGTAGTTGCATGCTCCTGGGAAGTTGCACCCACCGACCCTCCCACCGTGCATTGCATGCTTCCCAATGTGGACGTTTGGTCTCCCAAAACACTGTTCAACTCGCCTCCACCGTTGTCCCCCTGACTTCTGGCCACCGCTTCCATCGGTTGACAATAATCATTATTTCCAGCAATTTCCCCTCTTCTAGCTCCATTTCGATTTCCATCTCCTGAGTTAAAGTCTTATTACCAGAAACAGGATTCTGATCTTCTCCTTCGACAACTTTATGGGCACCAATGTCATGCTCCAACACATCTGACATGGCCTTATTATACTTCACAAAATCTGGGCACCAATCTGCTTCCGATTCAACCACCCAAACCGCAAAGGCTTCGTTCTTCCAGCGAATCTCTATTTTATCTATGATTTGCATCCCATTCGTAACGAGAACTCCAACAATTTCCTGGGCCAGGTTTCCGTCTTTTGTCGAAGCTGCTGAACCTTGCACGACTATGCCATAATTTTCAGCAATAGAGTCGAAGACCTCCTTGTCCCAGAGGTGCACAGGAACTCCCGCAATCTTCAGCCATGCTATTCGTTCAAATGGTAACCTTTGTCCTTCCCAAAGTTCAAGGGATGAGAACCAAGGCATCCACAAGTCCACGCTTTCTTCCAAAATAATTCTCGCATTGTTGTACGTCGAGAACGTGAGTAACACTTTCATGCCACCAACATATCGAGTCGTCACCTCATCAATCTCCACTAATCTTAAGAACTCGTCTATTCGACATAATCTGGTGACGTCCCTCACCATACCAATCAACGATCGTCTCCTCCACGCGATTTGAGATGTAAAGACCTTGTTGGGCATATGGACGACTGATTTGAATTTCTCCACATTTTGTTCAGTCGGGATTCCTTGCCTATCCGATGGGAAGGGCTTTGGTCTCCAGGCCTGTTTGGTGATTGGCGGAATTGATCGTGTCTGCTGTTGGAGGTTAATGCCTTTGTCAAGCTTCATCCGAGTGTTATCATCTTTCTTGTTGAACCTTGCTACGTTTGCAATCACCTTGTGGTCCCCTATAATCACCGCACACAGAGCTTTCACCATCTTCTCCTTGTTTTTCACACCTTCAAAACGAATGAACGCAAAATATCTCCCTGCCCTATCCTTTCTCCTTGCAAGGTAGGCATCCACCATCTTTCCACAACCACGAAACTCCCTCCACAGCATCCCGAGTGAGCAATGGTTGGGGAGGTTTGCTACATAGAAGGTGGTGGAGTCTCCCTGCACTTCACTGTCGCCATGCTGGTGAAAGGGTTGTTGTTGCCGATTTCTCTGACCTCTCTCCCTCTCTCTCCATTTTTGACTGAATTCTAAAAACATGATTATGGCATTAATTATTGACCACTCTTGACATGCACATGAGGAGTTTTCTGCCACTGACCATCAAAAGTAAAGGACTGTCCTACTGAATTGACCAATAACTAATAAGTATGTGATTTAAATTAAACGACACAAACCTAATTGAAAATATGAGTTCACAACTTCTCATAACAAGACAAATACCATATCTAATCATACATTAATTAATTAATGTCATTTATATCTTCTTAGCTGCTGTTGTGTTTATCTCTTAATGAGAGTTCTCTTAAAGGTTTATACCTCTTACTGGTTCAGACTGTTTGTTTAGTAAGCAAATATCTGAATGGTTCAGACATTTGCCTCTGAATGGTTAAGCATTATACTGAGTCTGAATGGTCTAGACATCTAATCTGAATTGGTCAGACATTAGCCTCTGAACGGTTAAACATTATACTGACTCTTACTGGTTCAGACCTCTTACTGGTTCAACACTTAATGATTCAGACTTCTTACTGGTTCAACACTTAAATATTCAGAAGTTGCCAAACAACACGTTACTTAATTAATTTAGTAGGCAAATATCTATCATTCTCAGGCTATGGGACGTGCCTTTCATTTCTCACATTTGAAAATCGGGCTGTCCGTCAGTTTTCACATCGAATCATATGATGAAGAAAATAATTTCACATATTACATGCTTTCATGTACTACATATTTTATTTTAATTTACAAACAATTTTGGTTTAAAATTTGTAAATAAAAAACATACTTGAACACGACATAAATACAAAACTTCAGATTAAATACCATAAACCAAATAATAATTAGCAAAACAGGAAACAAACTTTAATAATCCTTTGTAAGGGTTAGTATCATCTAAGAAAATAAGAAACACCTATCCTATAGATTGAAAAGTAATCACCAAGCCAAATACGAAAAAAACATCATTGAAAATTCAAAAAATACCCCTAAAAGACTTTGAACGAACACGTTCCAAGCGTGAATCTTTAATCTCCACTCGTTACTCCCAAGTGAAGAGGGTCGATATTTGGAGTGGATCTTCCAGGAAGTTAGAAATCCCGAAAGCAAAGATGAAACTGGGATATGTTGGTTTGCTATTCTTTTTCGTAACCATAAGAATCTACTAAGGAAAAACTCAAGAGACTTCGTTAATACCCTGCTAACTAATCAGCTCACAGATACAAGCTTAATTCTAGTGATATGTGAAAATGGTTTTACAAGGTTACACATATGTCCGAGTGATTCACATGCACAAAGTTTCTAGTTTCCCTGGTCAACATAACTGTTTTAGTTTTTCGTACAAAGAGATGTAATTATTGCGTAAATTAACTTATTGTTGTTTTTATCTTTTTTTTATGATTTATAACAATATTATTTTTACAAGTAACAAAAACAATTTTAGTTTATAATGTAAACTAGTAGAAATTTCTCCCTACGATGGAATGAGAAATATGTATGTATTACAATAAACTAAACTAGTAGAAATTTTTTCGCGCGATGAAACGAGAAACATGCGTGTATTACAAAATTAAATAAAAACTTATTTATATGGTATAATGTTTTAAAAATGTTTAACTACACAAAAAAAGCTTATTGATAATGGTACAATGTTTAATTATACAAAAGTTGTCTCCAAAATGATATCGGCACATGTTTTACATTGATCGAAACCGTAAAAATGAATACCAATACCGGTTTTGTTTGGTCGGCATTTGTTCGATACGTGCCTCGTTTGGTATCGATATATTAAAATTAGAAACCGATACCAGTACCAATATTGTACGATCGATTTTAGTTCGGTACAAAACTTGTTGATATTATCAAAACTAGAACTTGTTGATAAATGGAACGTTATCAAAACTAGAACTTGTTGATAAATGAAATATTATCATAACTAGAACTTGTTGATAAATGAAACATTATCAAACTAGAAAACAATATCGATGTTAAGTCTGTATCTGCTCAAATGCTAGCGGTACAATATCGGTTTATCGAAATTGGAAACCATAAATGAAACATTATCAAACTGGAGATGGTGGGTTTGTGATACCCAACGCTATCTATGAGCGCGGACGTATGAATCGTCTTTTGCCATTGGGTTACCCTGAGTAGCCGGATTTTTAGTCGTTAGTCGTTCAAAAAAATGGTTGATAATAAAAGAAATAGAAAGGTTTAAACATATTACTTTAAATCATTCTATTTCTTTTACTTTAAACAAGGTCTCGGAGACTGATTACTCCCCGAGTAATGCTATAAGGTAGGGTGCCGAGACCCGAGTACTTCCTGAGTACTCTCAACTTCGACTAGAAAACCCTTAACAACTTTTGCAACATGATACTATAATAATTTTATTTTAACATTAAACCGAAAATAATGGTCGTTAATCTTTGTTCATGCATAAAGATCATGATTAACACCATGAAGTTTAATTTTATTTCAACGATTAGTGTGATTATCATTGTTCGATAATGGTTGTTAATCTTTTTTCATTATCATTGGAGATCGTGGGCTTGGAAGACCACTTGTGTTTTATAAGAATATAGAATATAGATCAGTAATTGTTTTTTTAGAAATAATGGATACTATTGTTAATTGGTCGTTACCGGTCCCAAAAAAAAATCACCACTAATAATACCAACTATTACACAATATTAGAACATCAAAATAAACTTCGATAACTTTTGAGAGAAAAAGAAATTTAGTCACTTAATAGAACAGTTGATAAAGTTATAAATATCTATGTATATTTGTTTTTATATTATCTTCATATATTTTTAATGTCTTTCTTTTACAACTGTGTTGGCATTTAAAAAATAGTAAAATATAAAACATAATAAAAGTATAAAGAGTTAAATGCATGGTTGGTCCCTGTGGTTTGCAAATATTGCAACTTGGTACTAGTGGTTCAATAATTACAGAATTGGTCCTAGTGGTTGCAATTTTTGCACTCGGGTGGTCCTTATCACTAACCTCTGTTAACTTTCTCAGTTAAGTGTATGTAAAATGACTATAATACCCTTGAGCTATTAAAAATAAAAATCATATCTTCTTTCTCATTATATATCTCCTAAAACAACACACCATCAACTCACTACCACCACCTTCAACCCACCACCACCACCTACACCATCACTTTCAACCGTCCACATCCACCATCAACCCACCACCACCTCCACCGTCAGCTTCAACCCATCACCACCACTTCCACCATCCTAAACACTAACAAATCAGTAATTATTGAACCCGACCTAGAACCGGAGCACGCGTCAGTTCCCCCAGCTCCCCACCGCTAACGAATCTCTGCAACATCCACCGGAGATTCATTCAAATCCGGACCCTCCCGGAACGGCGACGAAGCTTCCAAAGGTATCAAACTCCTGGATCTTGACAACAATTCGGGTTGACCGGAATGGTGGTTATTTGACCTTTTCTTCTCCCCCACAGACCCGAATTCAGCCCGGAGATAAACCTCGTACAACATTCTTCTTCAATGCTGTGAAAACCCATGTTTTTTCTCCATGTTTAAGGTAAACCCAAATGAGATTTAAGGTTGGTTCAGTTAGTGATGTGTGAGAAAGTCAGTTATGATAGATAAACAGAGGATGGTGGAGGTGGGGGTGGGGGTGGTGGGTTGAAGGTGACGGTGGAGGTGGTGGTCGTGGTTGGTTGACGGTGGATGTGGAGGGTTGAAGGTGATGGTGGAGGTGGTGGTGGGTTTGAAGGGGGGTGGTGATGGGGGTTGTTGAACAGGTTTCTGGAGGTATATATATGAGAAAGAAGATAATGGATATTTTTTTATTAATAGCTCAAGGGTATTCTAGTCATTTTACATACACTTATTTAAGAAAGTTAACAGATGTTAGTGATAAGGACCATCCGAGTGCAAAAATTGTAACCACTAGGACCAACTCTGTAATTATTGAACCACTAGGACCAAGTCTGCAATATTTGCAAACCACAGAGACCAACCATGCATTTAACTCAAGTATAAAATATCTTACACTTTTCAACGTAAATATCAAAGCAAATAAAAAATTATATTTATTTTAAGATATAAAACAATTTTTTTTAAAAAGGTGAGGCTAAATGTATTCCTTTGGGATGAATATTGGGCAATGATGGTGACAAATCACCGAGGGGGGTTCGATCCTGAGCCGCACCCCGGTTTTCATTCGGCTGTTACTTCAGCGAGACAACTCGTGTGGAGGCAGTATGGTTTTCGGGGGAACGCCATAATCAAGTCTGACTAGCCCTGCACAGGTTCGGTTAAGACAACATAGTCTAAACAGATATTGGCTAGGCTGCCGTTTAGGCGATGTAACATTTGATCACTTGAAAAGAAAGTCACCGTTATGATTGATAACAAAGAGATGATATGATGATATGATTGATTTGATTGGAGAAATATACATTGACTAAAAATAATAGGAATAATAGATTTTAATAATCCAAACTTTTAGTCGTTGGCCGACAATGGTCCCAACTTAAAAAATAACTGGTGGTGGTCCAAACTTTTCACATATTGTAAATAAATGGGCTTTTACTAAAAAAAACCTTAATTTCTTTTTGTCTCTTTATCTTTTTCGGTTTAGTAAAGTTCCATTGGTCTACATTATACGAAAAAGTTGCCGAAAATAATAAGGAGATAAAAAGAAAATAAGTTTTTTTTAGTAAAAGTCCATTGGTTTACAATATACGAAAATTTGGGACCACCACCGGTTATTTTTTAAGTTGGGATCATTTCCGACCAATAACTAAAAGTTTAAATTATTAAAATCCATTATTCCAAAATAATAATAGAAAGAGTACATTTATAAAAAAAGTTATTGTTTATGGAAAAAAAAAGTCAAATAAATAAACAGATCGAACACCCACCAACTATATTACTTGATGCCTGAAAAAATAATAAGAAACAAACTATCTCACTATAGCCCATTTCAACCATTTTACGCGTTCAATCATCTATTAACACCTCACTTTCATATTTATAACATTTCACTCATCATACTTATAACACTCATCATATCCCAAAATAAACATCACACCTAGTGATCACAATTTAACACCCTATGGCTTTTTATCAACATCAAAGCCAACACACATCATCATGACCGTGATAATCATAACGAAAAACCCCTTCGCCATGTGATAAACAACACATGCGACATTGTATCACACCATCACAAGCGTATGAATATTTATCACGGGGGTGCATCGTCCCCCTAAGGGCACATGGGTCATCTATCATTTAACACCCTGTTTTATAGACAAAACTGAAAATATATAAATATATATATAACTTTTATATATTATTAGTTTTGTCTACAAAACGATGTGTTACATGATAAATGCCCCATGTGCCCTTAGGTGGACGATGCACCCCTGTAATATATATATATATATATATATATATATATATTCTCGAACGAGTAGAATGGTTATTTGAAATAAGTAGTATTTAGATAAGTATTTAGTATTATAAGAGAATGTATAAAAAATAATAAAATATATTATACATCGACCCTACTCCATTTCTAATGACATTTAAGTCAAAATGTAGAGAAAAATGAGTAAGTCTCACTAATATATTTGTAATTTTATAGAAGACTATAATTTTAAAGTTCTTAGAAAAAAAACGAAGTAAGCAGCTGAATTAATTATAATTATAAAAAAATATAATATTTTATTTATTATTATATTATAATATATTTTAAAACACATCATGGAGCTACAGTACACGCTGCTCTTCATTTTAATTTTAATTACAACAATGCAATTATATTTTGAGATTTAAAATATGTAAGGGCTAAGGGTATACATGTCATAAAAGAGAATGAGGTTCACTTCAATTTTGTCTTCCTTCTCTATTTTGTTCTTTTTTCATTTACTTTTATAACTTTTTTTTATGAAAATAATAGTTAAAAATGAATTATAATACAAGAGAAAATTAATAAAAAAGAAATTTCTAGAAAAGTGGTATGAAAAATATTAATTTTGTATAAACCAGTGTACAGGACCAAATCGGTAAACTCGCACAACATTTTTTATGATATTGATAATTGTTTTATAATGAAAAATAATATAAGTATTTATTTCAAATAAATAATAGAAATAATAATTATTAACAACTTTAACTAAATAAGTGGCTTGCACTATTTGTATTTTTTATTTTTATATGTTATCTAAAATTCGTTAAATAGACCATTATTAATTAGAACAACTTGGTTTTTACCTAAAAAGGGAGCAGTATTATTTGGTTCGTACACGGATTCCCCGTCGCAACGCGCGGTGGGAAAATCCTAGTTAGTATTAATTCACAACATATGAATGAATAGTGAAATTTGTGTTTTTCTTTTCTATTTTTCTTTTTCAATTACTTTTCAAGTTTCAAATTTACCCCTACACTCTACATAATATATCTTTTTCAACCAAATAGTTTTATTTATGTATATAACTTCCGTTCATTAATTTTTTTGCAATAACTAAATACTCGATATACTCGAAAGAAGATCTAGATATTCTATCAAGAAGTCAAATTAGGTCTACAAAGAAGTATGAGGTGTGTGTGAAGATGTGGACTACTACTGTAGTTAATGTTAAAGCATCAAGACTGTGTGTTGATGAATCAGGACCGTGGTGATAACAACCAAGGTCCATCTTCTCATAATCAGTAATAGCATAAACCTAAGGAGGGATTGTTAGAACCTAAAGGTTTATGTATTATAGTTTGGGCTTGGTTAGACTAGAGAGTGGATCTTGAGATCATCCTTACAAGATCTCGAGATAGGCTTATAATGTTTTGGGGTTTTGGCTTGTATGTCTGGGCTTGGGGCATCGCCAGTTTTACTTGTATCACCTATATAGTGTGACTTGATATTAGGTTGAACATCGAGGGTATATTATCAACAACTTGTATCAGACGAATTGATCTAATTGTATGCAAGCTTGTTTATTGAATCTTGGTGTTTATCTCATTGTTTTCGATTTTCCGGTTTTGTGTTTGGTGAATCAGTTTGTTTGTGTGATTCCACCACACAAACAAATCTATGTTGATATCATATTGTTGAGATCCAGTTTCGGGACTAACATTGGTATATCATGTACCTGCATTGAGCTCGACTAAACAGAAATCATCATCATCATGAAGAGCATCAAGTGACTGGTAAGTTAAAGGAGCATAGTTGGCTAATAAGTTTTTGTCTTAGACAAGTCTCATGGGCAAAGAAAACACCGAATATCCACAGGTTAGCTTACAAGTTTCTGAGTTAATTATGACAGGTTAGCTTATAAGTTTCTGAGTTTATTATGACATTAAAATACCCGTCCACTGGACGAGTATAGAACTAGTTAGTAAAGATCAAGCAATTATATAAAATCAAATTATATATCTAGCATTTTGCATGGTTGGTAAATACTGCTTACAATTTACATCATATAGTGTTTCAAGTTTTGATTTTTCTTTAATAAATTTTGTTCGTTAACTTAAAAAAATAATACCCAATAATCTTTATTTTTTCCTCTCAATGCTTCGATTTCGTTAAAAACGAAGTTGTATTCACAACAAAGTAGTTTTTTATCGTAAGCTACAACGAGTGCTGCAAACGTAGCGGTTACAATATATGTATTATTGAAACCGGTACTTATATTCGTTTTTATGGTTTTCGTTGCATGTAAAATACATGTCTATATCCTCTTGAGCATATCACGCCTTTATTTTTTTAGTTTTCTCTTTCAATTTCTATACCAAGTCTAGTATTGTACATCCGTTGTAACGAACCGAACCTGTATTGACCGAATGTCCGTAGTGTAGCGAGATAGAATCCCACTACTATATATAACACCCCAATTTTTAATAAACGGTAAACGTGATGCATAATTTAATAATATGTTAGAAAGGAAAGCCCATACTTGAGAGCATATTATGGCAAGGCCCATGAAGGGCAAAATGGTAAAAGTCTTATGAAACCTAATAAGAAAAGGGGCATGTTCAACCTTCTCATTCTCACCATACACACCTTTATTCTAGAGAGAGAAACCACGAAATGAGCCCTAAATCGCACGGGTTATGTATTTCACCTTGAGGATTCACATTATCTAATCGGTTTCTGTATCTTGAAACGCAGGCAGCTGTTCATCACGACATCTCAACCGGTTTTGAAGCTTAGAAGTCGAAAACAAATCATGTTAAATTGGCTTGAGTTAAAACAATTACACTATACAAACCTACTAATACAAATAAAATTTATGTATGTCCATTAGAGAGAGGTTCAATGGGGAACAAAAAAAAAGGGAACTGGGGAACGAGGGATAAAACCTGTAAAAAAATGCACTTTTACCCTATTCTTTTTAGAGCTTTTGTATGTAACATATGTAAAATCCCTTCAAATAATAAAACTCATTTTTGTATTTTTTTAATCTTTTAATTGTTTTTATTTTTTTATAAAACGGTTTCTACATATATGTAAAATAAGCAAAAACTGGAAAAAAAATTAGATAAAAGTGAGTTTTTACATATAAAAATGAAATACACAGTATACAAGCAAATTGTTTGTATAATAGACATCCTAGCATAATAAATGGGATCCTGAACATGTGTAAGCGACCTAGATTTTACAAACAAATATGATCATTGATCTATTTGCTATTTTTGTAAGCTATATGTTTTTAACTTTTTATATTGTTAGTCATCGGGCTATATTTATTAATCGTTGGTCCCTACTTTGTCTTAGTTTTTTTTTCTCGTGCTTAGATCAGTCAATAATGTTAAGTAGCAACCATTGTTTAAATAATAGACTAATAGTTTATATTGTTTTTACAAATCTCAATTTAAAAATTTTATAAAGGGCATCAAGTGATCTATGAGTAAAGAATAGGTGCTTGAAGTGGCAACATATATTGATGTAATTTTAATTCCTCTAATTTCCTTGTTCTGAATTGGCTTTTAGCCAGGGGTGGAATCAGGGGAGGGTCAGGGGGGTCAGCTGACCCTCCGGCAAAACAAACATTTATGTTATTTCTGTATCCAGTGAAATGCCGCTTGTTTTATTTTCTTTTCGTTTAATGAAATGCCGCCTTTTGAAAAAAAAGGTTATATTGTTTTGGTTTTTAAACACCAGCATGAATTTAGTTAAAACAAATGAAATCATGGATAAACAAACTTTGTTCTCATCATCATTGTTCATGGATCATCAGTTTGAAAGGTCAGCCTTTGCTTCATAGGGTTTAGAATCAGCATGGAAGGTCACCAGCCTCAAAGTTGACAAAACACATGATCAACTTTCACACACACACACACTTTGCTAAGGTTTTAGCACACATCTTAAGTTGGTCCACAATGTCTATTCGGCCAAAATGTCAAAAATACCAACCAATTGCGAGCTTTTACACATGCCAAAATGTTTGTAGTATATAGGAATAATGGATTTTAATAATCCAAACTTTTAGTCATTAGCCAGAAATGGTTCCAACTTAAAAAATAACCGGTGGTCCCAACTTTTCGTATATTGTAAACCAATGGACTTTTACTAAAAAAAACCTTAATTTCTTTTTATCTCCTTATCCTTTTCGGCAACTTTTTCGTATAATGTAAACCAATGGACCTTTACTAAACCGAAAAAGATAAAGAGACAAAAAGAAATTAAGGTTTTTTTTAGTAAAAGTCCATTTGTTTACAATATGTGAAAAGTTGGGACCACCACCAGTTATTTTTGAAGTTGGGACCGGTGCCGGCCAACGACTAGAAGTTTGGATTATTAAAATCCGTTATTCCTAGTATAAATGAATAGTTTATCTTTAAGAGCATTCATATCTCTTCCATTAAATTGTGTGAGAGATGCTTTTAAATTATAAAAACTGGTTCTGAGTAAATACGAGAGAAAACGTTACTGCTCATCTGTATATTTGAGAGGACACTGTTCATTCTCTATAATTTTTAATATATATTGAAAGTGATTATGAGTGGATAAGAGAGAAAAAAGTAATGATAAAGGTATAAAAATATTATTTAATTGAAAGAAGTGAGAAAATATAGTTGTGTTTAGTGTAATTACAGAGTAGATTTGGTGGAATGGATGTGAATGCTCTAACCCTTTGAGTCATGTCATTCTGTAGGTCCAGAATTTGGATTGGTCTTTAGGCTATGAGGTGTGGGAAGGCAGAAGGGGTCAGGAAGCTAATTGTTGTGTGTGTGTGTGTTTTGATGATGATTTTGAAGCTCTTGAATTGGAGGGGAAGGGGAACAAACCCCCCCCTCCCCCCAAAGGGACGGAAAGAAAGGTGGTGTGAGGTGGAGGTGATGTGACGGATGAGGTTGGTCGAGGAGGACAAAACCACACCCCATAGCCTTACGAGTGTACACTCTACACCATATAAGACCTAAAATCTTTTTGGCCTCATCGTAATTCAAATCAGGGACATTCCTGAAAATTCAAAGGCCCTACGACGAGTAATAAAATGCGCTTCTAAAATATATTTTTTTACGATATATAAAAATAATGAATTGATTTTTTTTACTTTCTTATTTTGGGCATCTTGGGAGAGTGGGTCCGGCAGGGACACCTGCCCACTCTTCCCCACCCTTGACTCCTTGAGTCGGATTTGTTGCCAATTACAAAAAAAAGTCGATAAAATAAATCATCGATATTTACCACTATATGTCATGGACTGACTCACTAACATGATCTAAGATCCCACTTTACTCATTTATTGTTTATATGCCAACATGATGAGATTGATAAACAATTACACCAAATCAAATAAAAACCCATGTCCTACATGCTACCACACTGCATTTTTTTTCATTTTTAAATAAAAATAATTTATAAAATTAAATAACATTGTTACATGACACTAAACTCATAATCAATCATAAATACAAAACAAAGAAATCATCCACTTACCCTCTTTTCTCATTGCACTTCAACCACATTAGTTTGACACGACCATTCTTTAATTCTCTTGTCAGCCAAGGAGGCCTACAAAGATGAACACACTCAAGTAATTTGAGTCTATAGTAGAAACTTTGTTAAAAAAATAATTCAAAATATTGGTATGATGTAAATTACCTCTTTGTTCCAGTTGGTCCGGTAACAAATTAAGAACAAAATTAGGGTTTGTACGACGGTTCCAGTCAACATGCCAATCCATATACCCTATAATAACCGATCACATTTTAGTTTAGTGATCTCTTTGATAAGATGTGTGGATATCGATACATAGACACATCGACGGATGAAAATGTTAATCATGTCAAAAGTTTTGTTTTAGTATATAAAAAGTTATGATTTGTTGTGTTATAGAATTATATTATTATAATATTATAGAGTTTTTTAATTAGTTAAACGCATTAGTGATTTATAAAATGCTTTCTAAAATGAAGAAGAAAATGCTTACGTACGCCCTTGACCCTTTTATCACCCATTTTCCGACTTTATTTACAAGTTCAGAAAGACGGAAATACTAATGATCTGTTTAGAAAGACTGAAATACTCATGATCTAGTGGTATGGTATTTTCTCCTTCCAAAAAAGTTATGAGTACAAATACTTGCAAGTGTTAGGTTATATGGTATTCAGATGCAAATAAGTATTGTTAAAAAATAAAAATTAAAGACCGAAATAAATTAAAATATTTAAAGATCTAACCTTTATGCCCCAATCGGCTACAAATCCCAAAATGAGTCCCAAAGGTATGCCAAATATGTAATAGCATGCAACATTAATGTAAGCTATCACGGATTGCCATCCTGCCCCGATTGCCACCCCTGCGTTTTCATATAAGATATACAACTATAATTCCGCGGCTAAATAAATTACTAAAATATGTCACACAATAAATATATGGTTTTAACTAAGAACAATATAAGAAAATGTATTAAATTTTTTATTTTTGGTATTGTGAGTGGCGGATCAATAATAGCGTCGTCGACGTTTTCTTCATCATCAAGCCTTATTTTTAGGTGAAACAGAAAATAAATAAATGAGCATACACACCGGTGAGTGCAGGTTGAATATTGTTAATGATAAGACAAGCCGCTAGCAATGGAGTAAGAGCGTAAACCGCTTGTTGAACTTCTAAACTTTCAGCAAAGATTGCTGGATACTGATGTCGAAAAATAATTAGGAAAATCGCGAGCATGGTACAAATATGAAAGAGGAAATAACCACCACCCCGATTGCGAATTTGGCAGCTCTTGGGTGGCATGCCCCTAGTTCGTTTGACACCCTTACACTGCAACCAAAAGTTAATTTTTTGATTTATTTATAATTCTTTTTAACATTTGGAAAATGATGAGTTAGTAAAAGTTTCTTTAGAAACTAACCTGATTGCTATATTAAATCCAATTGCTATCATAACTGCCCAACCAACAATGTTTGTACTGCAATAGTTATTGAAAAAAATATTAACTTAAGATAAAATAAAATAAATAATAAAGTAAAATAAAATGGAAACTAGAAAAAGGGAAAAAAAACACAATCATGAATCTATGGGAAGGAGTCAAATAAAATAGAAGATTGTGTTAAACACGTCCTCACAATATCATGTGTTAACCATACATGAAGGTATGTTAACTAAAAAAAACACCCATTTGATTGAACCACAAAAAAAACCTTGAACCGAACCTAATAACCCAAAACTCATTTTTTAATATTTTTTTAAAGTATTGATTTAGGAATTATTAATTTTATTCTTGAATGTTAACTATTTATAATAAGAACATTAGCATCTTTATTTATCTTGCGAAATGGTTTATCTATTGACGACAAGAAATTACAAAATTTAACATAAATATTAAATGATTTTTAAAGTATTAGAAAAGAAAATGTGTTAATAAAAAAACTTAGAAGAAACATTTAAATAGATTAGAAGGTTAGGTCTTCGTAAATAATATTAATTAAAAATGCTATATTTATCAACTTAAATATAAACATTTAAGAAAGATTCTCAAATAATGAATTATATTTTTTATGTTTGAATCTTAAGTAATTTGTTAAAAAAACCAAAATGAACCGTTGCTAAAACCCTAAAAGTCAAAACCAAACAGTTTTTAAATACCGAAAACCAAACATTTTGATTTTGATTTTGATTTTACCGTAAAACCAAACAGAATCCAAGTATGCACATCACTAGTTATTGCTTTGGTCATATTTACTGGTCACGTAATCATTATTGGAAAGATGCATTTAATATTTTGTAGCTACTTAAAAATATCTGTTTCTCAATAATTTATTATCTATACTATTTTATTAAGAGAACTGGGTTTTCTACCATTATGATAATCTTACAATGTGTACACATTTTGAAACAACATGTACAAGAGAGCCAAACTAATTTAGAGAGGCTAAAGTTACGCATTATCCAAAAATTTAAGACAATTTAAGGTCATTTTAGGGATTTTGGTACAATCTTAAGCAGACAATCTCAATTCTCAAACAATGATTCTAATATTATTTTCTTAAAAAAAATATATTGGATTTCAATAACCCCAACTTTTATCAATTGTTGGCTGATAACACTCCAAACTTTTGATATGTACCACAACACTCCCAATTTTCAACTTATTGACCGATAACACTCCCAAACTGACTGAACTCTAACCCAGTTAGTTTTTGCTGATGTGACATATGATATGGCCCTTTTTGCTGACGTGGCAGCTGGTGTGGCAGCCGACATGACATTTTTGATGACGTGGCAGCTGGCATCAGTTAACTGGGTTAGGGTTCTGTCAGTTAGGGAGTGTTATCGGCCAATAAGTTGAAAGTTGGGAGTACTGGTGTACAAGTTGAGAGTGTTAGCGACCAATTGATGAAAATTGGGGTTATTTAAATCCAATATCCCTAAAAAATCAATATTAATAAAAATAAGGGTTGTTATCTTTTTAAAAGTCGCAAATCAAGATGATTAAAGTTTTAAACAATAGTTAAAACAGAAATTATTATAATAGAACTCTATTGACATTCAAACATACCTTTTTACTTTTTATATCAAAACAAAACAGGCTACTAATTTGTCGTAAGATAAGGTTGGGCATTTATACTTTTCCACTCCTACTACAAATTTCAGATTAGGATTGACATGTGATCTCATAATAAGTTAACCTTATGTTCTCTCCATGTTTTAAGGAATAAAAAAAAAAGAAACAAATACTTTTGGAAAAGATTATGTTTTAATATCCTTTTTATCATATTTAGTTTTGAAAAAACACTTACTTAGTTTAATGAAGACGATTCAAATTTGGGAAAACTTGGTTTTATGAAAACAAAACAAAATTATGAATTCTTAAAATAGATTCAAATGTAAATATGTAACTCCGATCAATCTTTTAAAAACCGGTTCAAACTGGCCGGTTGTACCGGTTGAACTAATTTAATATAATTACTTTATAAATGATCGTTTGATTTTAATTTTTCATAACATATAGAAAAAAAATCAGAAATATGCCTCCTTTAAATTTAAGCTGACTAAATCTATCCATAGTGAAAAAAGAGAGTTATAAGTGTATATAACTATAATAAAAAGTTTGGATTATAATCTATCTATCAACTGTGTTTTTCTTATACGTATTATAGGTATAACTATACAGATAATTTTTTTTATATTACGTATAAACAGTATATATTATTCAAATCCTTTTTAAATGTATAGAAGTCTAACAAACCTCTGACATAATCACTATGTCCAAATGCATGCACATGACAAAACATTATCAAACAAGACTATATTCTCTAAAAAAATGAAAAAAATATATAAAACAACTTTATATTATATTCGTCACTATTTACATTATATTCGTCACTATCTATAACCTGATTTATTGTCACAATATATTCGTCGCCACCTAAGAAAGTGAGATATATAAGAATCAAAGGAACCACTCAAAAAATTAAGACAGATGACGGCCATAATAAATATATATATACTATATACACACATATATATATATATATATTCCCATGTTAAGTCATATAAAAACAAAATGGAAGAGAATGGCAACTTTAGTACGTTAAATATATGTTTTTAAATTGTTAATTATAAATAAAAAACTATTTTGGTTCTTAGTTAATTGTATTTTGAAGAAATTCCAATCGAAGGATTATCAAGACAAATATGTGTAACAACTACCGATGTAGATAACAAACTTCTTTCATCCAAATTATTATATAAACATTTTTAATACTTCATTATATAAACTTTTTAATACTTAATATAATATTGTTTAGTGTAAACTTCCGTTTTGCTCCATGTGGTTTGATCGTGTTAATGATTTTGTCCCAATTATTTAAAAACGGACATTTTCCTTCAATAATTTACTACTTTTTCCCATTTTACTCCTGGCCTCTAACTCCATCCAAATTGTTTGTTAACTGAAAGGGTATTTTGCTAACATAATACCCTTAGTTTTATACTTGGTGTTACCAAAATACTCTTTCAGTTAACAAACAATTTGGATGGAGTTAGAGACCATAAGCAAAATGGGAAAAACATAGTAAACTATTGAAGGAAAATGACTGTTTTTAAATGATTGGGACAAAACTGTTAAAACGATCAAATCATAGGGAGCAAAACGAAAGTTTACTCTATTATTTATTTATAAATTTATTTATTATTATTTTAAATTAGTATGTATCACATGTTTAAGCAAGAATAGAACTGACCATATGGAGAGTGCATCCACAGCAACTTCTGCGTTTTTTAAATATCCAGCAAACAGCACCAATGCCATAAAGTACCATGTCTCCAGGCTGCCTCAATGACAAAATTAAATATCAATTATACAATATATATTTATTGTTTTCATGCTGTTTTTTAGCAATAATTTATTAAATAAATACATGATAATATACACTATAACCATCATGCATGATGTCCCATTCGGACCTATTGTTTTCAACATGAAGAAGACAGGCAAGAAGAAAACAACAAGATGGTCTTTAATGCAGTAACTCGACCTCTAATTTAACTTTACATCATGACTTCTTTTAGCTGTCAACCACACCACATTTTACTTCCCCGTAATACGTAGCCACCCATGTATGCGCGTATGTACCGATACGTGAGAAGGAACAGGGGATACCGCGTGTTATAAGGGTTGACGGTAAGTATATGTGTTTAACGAAAACGTACAAATCCAGGCGATGAGTCATATAAACCTAGCGTACAACTATATGGTGTAAACACATTATGTACACGCTGTTAATAAAAAATGTCATTTGTAAAAAAAATTTATATGACAATACCATATCAGAACCAAAGAGATTCTTTTTTTTTTTTATAAATTTACGATATCTTTAAAAAAGAATTAACCTCTTTTCTATAAATGATTAACCTAAATAAAAATAAAAATAACCATTAATAGGATTAATAACACTTTCATATATAACAGCCGATGCAAAACCAGAGAGATTTTTTTTTCTTATAAAAAAAACTATAACAATACCATATCAGAACCAGAGAGATTTTTTTTCTCTCAATATTACGATACAACAAAAGTGTCATTTATAAAAAAAAACTATAACAATACCATATCAGAACCAGAGAGATTTTTTTTTTCAATTTTACGATAAAAAGAATTAAATTTTTTTTCTATAAATTATTAACCTAAATTTAGAAAAAGAATTAATTTTTTCTATAAATGATTAACCTAAATAAAAATAAACAATAACCATTAATTGGATTAATACTTCAACATTTTTATATGTTTTGACTTACCAAAGCATCACAGCCGATGCAAACGACAACTTCACGAAACTCCAAAGATTATTAAACGCACCCCAACTAAACCCTGACCATGCTCGACCACAAGTCCCACTAAAAATATAAATCAACTGAGACACCACAATGAACCACCACGACAGGTTCAACACCACTGCACCCCCGGCTAACCCCCAACCCAACTTCAACATAAACAACCAACTAAAACCCGTGTGCAACACCAGCACGGTCCCCGCGATATACGCCATCACCATTATCTTACTCTGGGCTTGCAAAAACTTCGCGATCGGATAGTTTAATGCGTACGCGAACAGTTGGGGGATCATCCATAGCGCCATCTTCCCCGCCGCGTGTGCTATTTCTTCGGTTTGCCCGATTAGTAACAGCATCGGTGTTGCGAATATGTAGAGGTTCACCATTATTAGAGCAGTGACTAGCAGGATCACCCAGGATCGTTGCATATATACCCCCAACATATCCACCTGCCCGGCTCCGTATGCTTGCCCGCATAACGTCTCTAACGCGCTTCCCATCCCGAGCTGCGGATCGTTCGTTAGTTAAACGAAGTTGGATCATTTTGTTACACTACTAGAAAACTGAGTGTTGCAAATTTTGCGACCGATGTGATTTCGGTCGCAAAATTTGCAATATATATATATATATATTATATTTTTATCGCAGATGCCCAGTTTTCTAGTAGTGTTAAAAGTTTATTAATTGGATCCATTATTATTACACTACTAGAAAGCTGGGTATTTGTAGCGTAGGTAACCAATCATAAATTTTGAGACCTCGTTATATGTGGTTGCAAATATTTGTGAAACGTGATTACTGTCGCAGAGTTGTCGCTAACTAGCGACTTTTTCTTTTCACAAATTTTATGATTTATTAAACACATATAAACCATCATAAATGGTCATTTTTCGTGTAGTAAATCACAAGTTTAATGAGTTACCAAACACACACAAAAACCATATTAAATGATCGGCTTTCTAGTAGTGAATCACAACTTTAATGAATTATTAAACACAAACCATGATCCCTAGCGAAAACCCCGCGATGACGGAGTTCTCAACGGAGAAAGCCGCAAGATCAAGAGTTCCAACATGACCCGCGAACATTTGAGTGACCGCGCCAAGAGAGTACCGACAAACGGATGTGAAGATGGCTGGTCCCGCAAGGTACCAAAGCTTCTTCGATTCAATACGGAACTGCAGAAGCAGTTCCTTCGCTCCGGTAATCGGAGGAATATCCTCAGTACCGAAGCGGAAGGTGGTGGTATTTTTAGAGGACAGAAGGGGTACATTTTGGTCGCTATCCATCGACCGAATGATGTTTTCTTTTCTTGTGAAGTGGTGGATTGCATCCACTTATAAAGAGATGATATTTGTGTAGGAAGTAATAAAACAGCCACCTACCACCCTCAAGTTAAAAAAAAAAACTACGAGGTGTGAATATCCGGTTCACATAAAATAAAAATATGAAAAAGGAGGGTTTGGATCATATTTTAATGGCTAATATAGTAATATTATAAAGTAGTGTGCACAAATAAAAAATAACGATAATTATGAATGATGTTCCACCCTCCGGTTCAAGATTGGTGTATAAAATATGGTTAAATGATGAGAGAGACAATTTGAAAGGCTGCTTATAATAATAGTGGAAAAGATATATGGTTGATTTATGAAATTAAGAATAAATAAATTAGGACTGAGGCTATCTTTTTCGATTACTAATAAGAATCATACACGTATAAGATTCTATAAAAGATTATAAAAGTGAAAATGACCTAAAGTTGATCATAAATATAATCATATGATATGCTTATTAAAATTTATATAAACACCACCACCCTTACCCAGTTTATCCCACCTATAGCTAAGAAGATATTGGTAGGATCTGGAAAGAGTGAGATGTTGGCACACCTTACCTCTATCCTAGGGGATAGAGAAGCCGTTTCCTGCGAGACCAACGGCTCCAAAGACATATCAAGATATAATAGACATAGAAAGTATACATCTGCACGCATCGACGCCAAAAAAAGAAAAACATATTTGGTTTAAAAATTCACCTCGCAAAGAACTACAAAAGGCTAAGTTTCTAAGACAAAGAGACCCCCCCCCCCATAAGTCCTTAAAATTAATCATACGTCTCCACGAACTCCTATCCTCGACCACGTCCCCAGAGAGGTGAAAGTCTAACAAATCCTTTCTAATTCGCTCTTTCCAAGTTAATTTCGGCTCCGTTTCCCCTCCACGGTAAGAGTTTCTACTGTTCTAAACCGTAGCTGACACTTTTCTCCTCCTTACATGCCCAAACCATCTCCCTTACCTTATCTGAGATATTAGCCACTCTCAATCTTTCCCTAAAAACCTTGTTTCTTATCCTATCCATTCTAGTATGGCCACACATCCACCTTAGCATCCTCATATCTGCTACCTCCGGTTTCCGCGCTTGTGTCTTCTTGATGGCCCAACACTCTGTTCTGTATAACATAGAAGCTCTAACCGCAACCCTATAAAATTTCCCTTTTAATTTATATCACACCCCAACCGATGGCAGAAACATCGGAGTGAGACGAAATAGATTGCTCATTGCTCACAACGCAAATAATGACAATAATTAGTTAAAACCGAATTTCATTTCACAAATAAATCATTATTACAATACATGGAATTTCCAATAACAATAACAATTAAGGACAAGATTTAGACAACATGATTAAGCCTAAACGTCTATATGTGTATCTAGCATCAACGCTACTTCCATTTCATAGTATCGTCTTCGTCAACCTGTAACATATTTAAAATGAAGTCAATGCAAAATCAAAGGCGAGTACACAAGTTTGGTGAATACAGTATAAAATGTATAACTCAAATCCACATGATAATTGTAAGCAAAGTATATACTAATCATGCAATACTAGATCAAACCCCGAGTTTTCACAAAAGTTTTACGAGATCGAGCTTCCCTCATCACAAAAGCGACGAGGCTAAATGAGTATGAGAATCTTAACATAACCCTGACGGGCGGTGTGCTACTCCTATAGCGCTAGACATGTCAAGTTTGGGCGAGCTAAGTTAATGATCAAACATGTATAATCAAGCATGTATCAAAGCATAACAAGTATTCATGTATAAGGATTGAGCATGTAAAAGCATGAATTTGTGTATTCTGTATTTTGATAAGTAAACATGTTACAACCCAAAAGTGATTAAAATGGTAAATGGGTCAAGTGTACTCACAAATTGCTAAGTCTTCTTTGGAAATCCACAACGATACGATGAGTTGGAAATTGGGACACCTAGGTCACCTTAAATGACAAACGAATGTGTATGAATAATCGAAAAAATACAACGGAGGATTCGAATCGGGGTTGAAAGTACGTATGTGTATATCACGTGATTTATGTAACGATTCTAAAGTTAAATTCGTCAAAGGTGTCGTAAAGGTTTGTCAAAATAATACAATAAATATAAATATTTCTGGCGAAAAGCGTACGAGATATATACTTTATTGTTAGATAAATATATTTTGCCGAAAAGAATAATATGTATATATTTTGTCGTTAGATAATTATGTTTTGCCGTAAAAATAACATATTAGATAAGAACATATACCTTCTCACGCAAAAATACCATAAGTATATATATGTATTTTGGCGAAAGATACAATAGGTATGTATATATGTTTTGACGAAACAGAAACGTAAAAGATAATTATGTATATTTTGACGAAAAGGTAACATAATAGATATATTTATATATCTTGACGAAAGGAGTATAATCGATGTGTATATTTGTTAAAAGTATAATAAGTAAATATATTTCGTCGAAAAAATATAATAAATGAATATATATGTTTTGTCGTGAAGTATATTAAGTAACATATTTTGTCGAAAGGTGAAATAAATATGTATACGTATGTTTCCCTTGTTTGTTTTGTCGCAGAGTTTCCCTTGTTTTTGGACGATCCCGACAATTTGGTTGTCGATATATTTTCCAAAACACAACGATAAAAAACGCAATCATCGACGAAACAATATAGATATTTATTTACATACACTATTATGTTTACAGTTTCTACAAGGTTTGGTTACGTGATTAAAAGATAAATAAATACAAAACGACATAGTTAATATACGTGTCATTATACCGGGTCGTGCGTTGACCGGTTTGACCCGAAGTTGAGTGTGAACCCGAACCGAAACCGAATCTGAATTTGTCAAACCGAAGCAAGTGCCCGAGCCGAGCCGAGACGAGCCAGGACTTAGCCGAGTCTACCGAGTATGAGCCGAGTTAACTGGAATAACAAACATGATTTAAAACTGAAACCGGACTAAGAACCGAGCTAAAGAACTGAGATAAGGACCGGATTTATACCTGAACCTGAGCCGAGATCAAGCAAAACCCGAAAATAAACCAAGATGAACCGGGCCTGTTTGAAACTGAACCGAGTTGACTAAAATTTCAAAACAATATTTGAACTGAAACTGAGAACTAAAACATAACCAATAAATCGAAACTCTTACCGGAACTGAACTGGCCGGAGCTCGAATTGGCCTGAACTTGAACTGAATCGGAATCGGATGGGTGGCGACCCGAGGTGACGCTGGGGCTCGAACCTGGAACCAGAACCGGGGCACTACCGCCACCGCCGCTGCTCGTTTGTCGCTGCCGCCACTGTTGCTGGTGATTCGCGGCGCTGCCGCTGCTGTTGTTGATAATCCGCGGCGCTGCCACCACTGGTGGTGGCGTTGCTGCTGCGGCCTTCCATCTGTGAGAACGAGGAGAGAGAGTGCCGTGTGGGTCTCGTCGGTCTCACCGGTGCCGGAAAAACGAGGGGAGAGAGGCGAGAGAGGTGCATGTTATAGAGGGGGGGTGTGTGAGGTGCGGCCGGTGAATGGAGAAGAAGGGGAAGTGGGTGTGACCGGAGAGGACGGCTGGCCGGAGGTCCGCCGGAATTGCGACTCTGGTCCTAAGCCCGTTAGCGGCCCGGAGAGGGAGGCAGGGAGGGTATTAGGGTTTTACGAAGGAAGTGAAGTTAGTGATGTATTTATACCCTTAGGGTTTTAATCGGACTGGGCCCTAAGCCCGTTAGCGACCCAAACGTGATTCAAGTCCCATTTTCGCACCCAACGTCGCGAAATGCCGTCAAAATATAGTTTCAGGTTCAAAATAAGTAAAATGGTGTTGATACCCGATATCCGTTGTGTTCGTTTGTCGTTTCGCGTTAAAAGCGCGTAAAATGCGTAGTTTCTCCGTTTTAAATCCATTTTTCGATCACGTTTCAACTATGATCCTGAAAATAGAAAATGAACACGAATTTTTATAAAAATGTCGAATTATGGAAATACGAGGCGTTACAATTTAGCTGGGAATCTCTTGTCGCACAAAACCACTGAAGCTGCTCTCCACTTACACCATCCAGCCTGAATGCGATAGGCTACGTCACTATCCATCTCCCCATCATTTTGTATAAACGATCCTAGGTACTTGAATTTAGTTACCTCCGGAACCACTTGCCCCTCAATGGTGATCTGAGTGTACGGTTCGTCGCCTGCATAGCTGAAATCACAGTAAAGATACTCAGTCTTAGCGCGACTAATCATTAAACCTTGACCTTCCAGAGCTATACACTACTCCTCTAGCCTTGCATTCAGACTTTGTTTACTCTCAGTCACTAACACAATATCATCCGCAAAAAGCAAGCACCACGGAACTGTCACCTGAATATATTTCTATTTTTTTTAAGTCGGTAGTCTAAGCGGAGTAGTCTCATTATCCATTAGGATAAAACAATATTTCTCCTTTCTTACCATATACATGAAATTTTACCTTGTACATTTGTTCCTTGTTTATAACTAGTGAGATTATTCACACTTCACAAGGGGTTTCGATTGATGTTGGGTCAGTTCAATATGGTACTGGCACTCGGAATAGCAACCAAAAGACGCACGCACAAGAGGATATACACATTGATTGATAAAGCAAAAAAAAATTGAATATCGGTACCGATATTGGTGTTGTTCGGCCAATACCGGTTCGTTCATCATGGTAAAGTTACTGTACCGGACTTGCTATAGCTTATGGTACCAAAAACTTCTTTATTGCAAAAAAACTCCATCTTTAACAAACATTATACCACTATGTCGAGAAAACCATAAATGTAACATTCGTCGAAAAACGGGTTTTCCAAACCCGCTTCGTTTATTAATCGAATAATCAGTTTCAAATTTTCGTTGCTCATTTAATGCTTATTTTAATTTTAAACAATACATAACTAATAAATATTTTAGAAAATGGAAATTAAAATTGTTAAAAAATAAAAATAAAGTAACTAAAAATAAAAATGGCTGCCGGGTTTCGAACCCGGGTCAGCCGGAAGACACTAGCATCAAACATTTAACCACTCCGCCACTTGCTATCTTTGTGTAATCTAGGAAACAAATAATACTTAACTTTACCTGTGAAATCATCTGTTTGCGCCAAAACTGAAACCGTTCATCGGCTTTCAACTTTCTAGTCGATTGAGTGATCGCAATTACTGATAATAACCGATGAAACCATTACGACGCACGTTCTTAATCAAATTCAGTCTTTATTGTTTCGATTCATATGAGTTTGGGAGTTAGAAACCGAAATCTTTTACTTCCTGATTTACTCTATCAATATCATCATCTCGCGACTCAAAAACACTCACAGAACCTCCAATTTCACTTTTGCTCTAATTTCTGATCGTCGGAATCGCTATCTGATATCACCGGACTTTCGCCGGAAAATCGTGTCATTCATCAAAATGGTAAATTTCTCAATTCTTTCATCTTCTATCTGTTGTTAGACTTTTACTAACTCAAACCATTCAATCAGAATCGGTCTCAGACGACGATACCGGATAATCTGCAATCGCCGGAAAACTTCTGAAAATTTCTAAATCACGCTGTGAATCGGTATGAGCATCTAAACTCTCTGATAACTCTTGTTTAGTCATTAAATTTCACAATTAGTTAATCAAAACTGTTAATTGGTCCGCTCAGACGGAGTTCACAAAACAGAGCCGACGACTTGGCCGGAATTCTGAGAAAATCATCTTTCCGGTATGTTCATTCCCAAAACCTTCCCTATCCATTTCATTTTAATCAATTATATGTCCGTCAATCGAATTAAACAAGAACAGTAGAGTGAATCGTTGTCTGTATTGTTTTAACGAAGAAGATGAGCTTAGACTGTGTATATTCTTAATATAAATCGGGTTATATCTCGGGTTAGACACACAGTCCAGCGGTGGACTGTGTGCATTTGAAACATAGAGATACCAAGTTCGAGTCCGTCCTTGTTCCGATTCGTCACAATATTCAGACTTTTTATAAAACCCAAATACGGAAACTTCCAGTTAGTATATAAGTGAAATAAAAACAAGTATTTTAACCAGGTTAGACACACAGTCCAGCGGTGGATTGTGTGCAACGTTAAACAACAGGTCCCGGGTTCGAGACCTGTTATACACTGGTTCGATATAATTAAAATCCTTTTTAAAATAAATGAATTTGAATAAATTACATAGTATATAAATATAATTAAAAACAGAAGTATTTCGGGTTAGACACGTAGCTCAGTTGGTAGAGCTGCGTGCACGCGTACAGGAGGTCACAAGTTCGAACCTCACTCAGTGCAAACAAACACAAGACCGAACCGGTCAACAGTCATGGTCAATGGTCAACGGTCAACGGTCAACCCAAAAAGTCAACAATTTTTTTATATTTTTATTTATTTATTTAATTTAAAAATCAATTAAAAATACTTAAAAATAATATTTTTAAAGTTAGAAAATGATCTTAAACTCACAAAAATATATCTAAAAATCCTATTAAAATTGTTAATAAAATCCACTTATTTACCGTACCTTTTCGTTATTATTTGGTTAGTTATTCCTCGTCAATCAACCCTCTAAACTCGTACGCAATCAACATCATCAAACGAACGCACCCAATGTGAGTGAATCTCTACAAATTCCCCGTTTTAATCACGTTTTTGGGGTGTATCATGTGTCATATTATTTATTACATTTAAACACTTGTGCATCCATCATATCCATGATCAAATGTGTATTTAATATGTATCAACTGTTTGTGTGGTTAATGTTTAGATTAAATTTATCATTTTCAGTACATACATCATCATAGGCCGCCGTTCCCCATTACCTATGAGCGTGAACCGTTCCCCATTACCTATGAGCGTGAACGAGGCGTTGCCAACATACGATCGGCTCCGTTTGATTGAGCCTTGATCGCACATACAATCATCATAGGCCGTCTGTTCCCCATTACCTATGAGCGGAACCGTTCCCCATTACCTATGAGCGTGAACGTGACGTTGCCAACATTTACATTATCATTCATGTCATATATTCATGCAAGGTGGTTTGTTATTGTATGTTATCGTATGTTATTGTATGTTATTGTATGATTATTTACGTTTGCTCACATATGATTATTGCACAATTTTTCCATATTAAATACAACAAGAAATCAATTATAAATGTTTTCTAACAAGGTTCACTCGCCAACTTTTGTTGACCCAAAAACCCTCATTTTTACACATGATACAGGTGATCCAGTTGCAGCAAGAAACATATATGATGGCTTAGAAGAACAAATCGGTTTAGACTTTGGATTGTTTATTTAGTTACTTTTCTTTGTAATTGTATGAACTTGTTTGGAATATTGAGGATGTAATTTTGAATTTAATAAATATGAAACATATTAGTAAACATCATGAGCTTTGGTGATAACCCAATTATGCCCCGACTCTTATTCCGCTGCGGGTCGGGGTGTGACAATAAAAATGAATACGCTACTGGTGACGATACCGATGTTGTTCAACGATATCGGTCAATTCCTTACGGTAAAGATTAAGTATATTTGACACGTTCGAATAAAGTTATAAATGAAAAACAAAATATACTCAAAGGTATAATAATAATAATAATAATAATAATAATAATAATAATAATAATAATAAATGAAACTAATTTTATATAATTAAAAATCTAATAGATAAAAAAATCTGATAAAGTTATATTTGTAAAGGTAAAAATACAAATATATTATTCAACTACTTAAAAAATGTAAGATAATAGTTAAGTAATTTAACCTTCTCAGACCACAATAATAGCTTTGATATACCTGAAATTTTACCAGTACCTATGTTTCTTGTTTATATAATTCTTTTTTAATCTTAACTAAAAAAATAAAAAAAATCATATATATTCAACTCTCATGATACCTTTTATAGATCATATTGAAAAGTGTGATATGATATAGTTTCACATGTCTCGGACAAGAGGACAATGTCATCTTTTATTACTTGCTAGTTTTAAATGCGTTCCACCACTTAACAAGAAACTCTCATATGTTTTCGATCCCTAAAAAGACGTAAGTTGCTAACAATCTCTCACAACAGATCTCATGAAATCTTTTTGAACCTACACACGTTTTTTATGAAAGCATGTGCTAAGCATGAAGATGATAATATAATAATAATTGCGTACCTCAATCACAAGAAATTGATGGTTTATCTAAATTAATTAAAATTTTAATCTATCATTAAAACACGTTATTTGTAAAATCATTAGAGCATGTGTAGTCATAACACCCTAAAAGGGGCGTTATGCGACATGTGGCGTGCCACGTCAGCAGGGGACTTTATGAGCCGTTATAACACAAGATGCCGTAGTTATAAGACCCGTACCTCATCATTACGCAATTATTAATTTTTAATATTTTATAATTAATTTCTAACTTTATACAATTTAAAAAACAATTTCATTAAAATAAAAATATTACACAAAAAATAAAAATAAAAACATTACACTAAAAATAAAGACAAAAACATTACACTAAAAATTAAAAAAAACACACACACTAAAAAAAACTCAAAAATTATTTTTTTCGATTCGCTCTTTTTGTGCCAACACCATCTTCAACGCTTTACCGGTTAGGTGGTCATGCGGTTTCGAGTAAAATTCAAAGTTATAAGCCCATTGTCTATCCCGCATAATCTCGGTCACTTCCCGATTCTCATCTAGACGTTTATTCCCGAGTTCGTGTATGTCTTGAAGGCGTCGGTTTACCTCCAAAAACGCATTAGTCATATCGGATGACATCGACGGGGTTTCAAATTTCAACCCCCTTAGCGCACCCTGTAATGGTGTGGGCGGCGCTATGGGGCGCCTTCGGCCACCTCCCCCACCACAAAACGCCCCACTACAGAAAACCTTAGACTCGTAATTTATAATAATACTTTCTCTTTCCTCTTATTTAACAAGAATCAAATCATCATCCTAAATTTTGTTGTGAAGGTTAGTAATGGTGGTTATTTTATAGCCAATTTGTATAACAACGAAGGTTAATAATGGTAGTTATTTTATTATGAACTTGTACAACAACACATGTTAAAACTAGTGGAGGAACTAGAGGGTCAGCTTACTTTGATCATAAGAATTTGATGAATTTTTTTCTATAAAATCTGAGATTTTTTAGAAACCAAACATTATTTGGGTCCTCTAGTTATAATAGGTAGAAAATAGAGGTTTATGATGACATGATGAAATAAAAAATCTTGTTTCACCATTTGCTACATACATCATGAAAAGTTTATGGTTAAATATTTAAGACTTTTGTTTCACCATTAGCTACATTTACTGGATATATATAAACAAGATGGAGAAATAGTGTCAGACAGCTGTCGACACCCTTCTATTGGTTCAGGCATATTACGATCTTAACCCCTATTAAAAATTATGAATTTGCCCTTGTTCAAAGTTACGCTTTTGTCTCTGGTTAAAATTACAGTATTGTCATCGCTTTAAATTTTTGCAAATTACGATTTTAACCCAGCTCAAAATTACAACTTTGCCCCAGCTAAAAATTACTGTATTGTCATCTTTTTATTTATTTAAAGGTTTGTGGGGGAATGGTGTCATTTGTTCAAAATTATGGTCTTGCCAATTACGATTTACCCCAGCCAAAAATTACAATTTTGACATTTGTTCAAAATTACGGTCTTGCCATCGTTTTAGCTTTTTATTTCTAGCAAACTATGATAGTGTTTTTTTAATTGGTTAGGAAATATTCGGCCAACCGCCCGCAATGCGGGCAGGACATACACTAGTTTAGCTACATACATCGTGAGAAGTTTACGGTTCAATATATAAGACTTTTGTTTGTAATACCTCGGAAATTTGTGTTGAATTACATAATGACACGTGTCAAGTTAACTCTCAATTATGCCACGTTATTGGACGAGAGGGACTAATCTTGTAAAAGATTCGATGTAGAGGGACTAAATATATTAACATGCCAAAGTTTAGCCTCTGAGTGACCTTAACGGACCGCAAGGCATATGCCCCGGACCGCAAGGCAGTTATCGATATTGTTACTAGCAGGCGTGTTGATGCATATGTCTGTTGCCTACGTCATCGTATAATATTGAGTCGGTGTTTAAGAGCGAAACGTTAAGTTTATGCATGTAAATGAGCAAGTTCGCCCGAACTTGTAATGTACATGAACAAGTTCGCCTGAACTTGTCCTGTGAAGGACAAGTTCGCCCGAACTTGGTCATGCCACATTTGGAGCGAACTTGTTCTCCTATAAATAGGAGTCTTGATTTCTCATTTGTAACATTCAGAGATTTTGTGTACTGGACAGCGAAGCTCTGTCCAACTGTTTCCAGGATTTGTAAAATTTACTAATCAATGAAACAGTGATTAAACAGTAAAGAACTTGTCTACAATGTCGCCTATGCAAACGGATTCCGCACGTTTAACAAAGGTTTGCCAAATTAGGACCAGAATGATACGTACAACGGACCTACAATTGGTATCAGAGCAGGATTGACCTAATTTGAAGACATTGGACATAGAACTTCATATCTTCTACTAAGTTCTTTCATTTTTAAACTTTTCTTGGACACTACACGGACAAAATGGACGATTTTCAAGTATAATACGTAAAATCCATAATAGTAAAACCCTTGAAAAGATCAGAGCTTAAAACAAACGAATTCATGTCGGAAATTTGAAAAACCATGTTTGAAAACACATGTTCGCTCGAACTTATCATCAAGTTCGCTCGAACTTGACTGAAAATTTCACTTTTTGAGTGATTTTTCATCAAGTTCGCTTAAACTTGATTGATTTTTCAAAGATTTTCACTCAAGTCCGCTCGAACTTAGCTGTTTTTATCAAATTTAATCAAGTTCGCCCGAACTTGATCAAAATTTGTTGAAATTCTTTACAAGTTCGCCCGAACTTGGTGTTTCTCTTGAATTTTCACATAAGTTTGCTCGAACTTGTTCTCAGGGTGATATTTTTATAAATCTCAATACAAGTTCGCCCGAACTTGTTAAGTAGCTGATTTTCACAAGCTGTGACAAGTTCGCCCGAACTTGTCCAAGGTTTCAAAAAAAAGGCATGATAATTCAGAAAACGTCTCGGACATTATACATCATTGAGTTCGTCTTGACGAGACGAGTTTAAAGCTCTAATATGGTAAAAATAGTTTTCAAAATTTTTTTTAAACGTTTTAACGACCCGATACGTTAATATTGTCGATTAAGAAGTCAAATTTTACTAGAATTGTCTGTTTGCTAATCATTTTTCAAGTGTTTTTGAACGACAAATAAATTTGGAAAACGAAATGGGGTTCGTGAAGCCGCCAAAGTTGATGAGTATGGACGAGTATGAAAGCTGGAAAGAAAAATCCGAGAACTGGAAACGAGCAAATTTCTTCTACCAGAATGTTCATGAGAAGAAGATGATCAGCTTGTTACAACAATCGATAAATGAAGATATCTTGATTCTACTACTAGAATGTGATACAACACAGAAGTTGTGGAATGCTCGACGTGCTAAATATATAGAGAGTGCTGAGATGATTAAGAGCAAGAAGGCTCTAATAAAAAAGGAGTTTGATATTTTTAAGATGATCAAAGGAGAAATGATGAAGCAAATGATAGATCGATTTTGTCATTTGAAAGTGCAGATGAGAAGGCATGGTCTTGATAAGACAGAAGCAGAGTATATAGACAAATTGGCTGATGTTCTTCCAGAGGGTGAATGGACAACGTACTTAATGGTGTTAAAGGAAAGTCCGAGCTTGGAATTTTTCAAGCTTTCTACCTTTATTGACAAATTAGAGGGATATGAAGTGGAATTACTAAAGAAGTCTGAGCTTGTCAGTAATCAAGGGAATGATCAGTTGAAGAAAGAAGGGAATATAATGGCAAAGAACTGTGAAGCACAAGTTTTAAGTACATCTGCAAATGAGCCTTCAAGTTCTAAACCAATCTACCCAGTCTTTGATGTAGATCTGAATGATTATCTGACAGATAATGCCAAACCCTTGACCAAATGGGAGAGTTTGACATTAGAAAATAAAAAATTAAAAGAAAGTGAAAATTCTTTTGAAAATAAAATAAAAAATTTAGAAATGAAAAATATGTTTTAAATAAAAATGTTTTTGAAAAACAAAATATAATAAACTCGCATCTTGAAAAAATCAGAAAACTTGAACAAGATACTAAGATTACTAAAAATAAAGTTGTTGATACAGAAAAGAAGTTGAAAGATTTTGTGACCTCGTCATTAATTCTCGATCAGATATGTCCAAAACCGATCAGTGAAAATAAAAAGAAAATTCCAATAAGTGATAAAGTCACAAATTATGACAATGTCATAATTGGGGATTGTGATGATGATACCGATGATGAAAGAGCTAAAAATGATAAACATGATATATTTTTAAAACTAAAAGAAAAATTCCAAGAAACTGTTTTACAATCTTCTGAGAAAGGTGAATGCTCAACGCAAAAACCTTCTAAGCAGAATGGAGAACGAAAACAAAAAGAAAAACAAAGTTTTAAAAATTCTAAAAATGTTCAAATGAAAAATAAAAGCTCATCGGTATGATCATCCAATCATTATAAAAATTCACAAAAATTTGAAAATAAGTGGTGCAGGTCGGACCACAGTGCTTTAACGTCAAATCAAAGTTACAGACGAAGCAGGAAAGATGGCTACCACACGTCAAATCAGTGTTATGATTTGAGTCTATGGTTTGATAGAAAACGATATGATAACAGGGTGTGTCATATTTGTGGGGTAACTGGACACATTGCTAAAAAATGTCTACAAATTAAACCTAAACCTGTTCATATTGATAAGAAAAATTCTGAAGATTTGAAAATACCAACTCAGGTTTTGAAACAATGTACAAAAACTACAAACAAGGTAAAACCAGTTATTACTAAGTTTTCAAATTTTGAAACTGGTGAATTCTAGAATAGTAATGAACTAAAAGTTTCTACATTTTCAAGAAAGCTTTAACGAAAAATCAATCATGGTTGGTCAAAGGAAAGGAAGTGACACAATCAGTGAAAATTGAAAGTTTAGAGGACTTTCCAAAACTTTAGAAAGTTCTAAAAAAACCTGATTGTGAAAAGAAAGTCAAAATTAAGGTTGAAGAAATAACACCTAAGACTGCAAAGGCTTGGGTGTCACTATTCAATTAATTGTTTGAATTTCTGTGCAGGAACTTCTGAGAAGAAAGCAAATTACTGAGAATGGAGTTCCGTGGCACACATTGAAGACGAAGGGCCGGGTTAACAAGTTTTATATAAAGGCCATTTGTTTACAAAATTTGAAATTCAAATAATGTTTGCTTTACAATTTTTGAAAATTTTTGGAGAAAATTTTTCAAAAAACATGTTTCAATAATGTTTACTTGAAAGTTTTACAAATTTTTGAAGAAAATTTGAAAACTATCACAGAACCCTCACTTTTGAACAGACAAAACTCAGGGATATAAATGTTCTATAAACACAAAGGTGTCAAGGTTTTTGTCATCATGAGAGAGAGAGGATTTAAAAGAAATTTGTGAAGCAGTAATGGATGGAGAATTGAAGTGATTCTCATCGGTTGGTCAATGTTTTTCCATAAATAAAAAAATCCAAAAATATGTTTTTGACTTTTAGGGGGAGAAAAAATTATCAGAAAATAAAAAACATATCAAATGCAAAAAGTACAAAAACATGAAAAAGGCAAAAAAAAAAGAGTTTTGCGTGTATAAAGGAAATGATAGTACATCAGTGGACTATCACAGTATGCTAACGATTTGAAAAGTTTAAAAAGGGTAAACAAGTCTTACTGTGGATGTGTCGATAGGCTTTACACGTTCAGTAGATTGTTTCCGGGATATAAACTAAATTTTACAACTGCTTAAACTTGTGGATTAACATCTCTCGGATATATGGACTTAGTACTCCAAAATTTCGTTTGAGAGATTGCCTGATTCTGAGATACGAGGTCTTTATAGGTGATTGATATCTGGGGTATTATACAAGTTCTTCTGATTTTGCGTAAGCAATGGCCTAGAACTTCTATAATGCTTTTGCTAAAAACCCTAAAACTGCAGCAAAATTGAAAATATCGAAAGATACTACAATTGCAGTCAAAAGATTCCAGTTTTGGAACATTACTTATAAGTCGAGCTTCATCTCTTTGTTTGTACGGTGGTACTAACCTGAGCTCTCAAGGTCTCGCATAACCCATATACAGATATCAGTTACGCTATACTCACCTGTAAGATGAAATCCAGGCAATCTTGATACGGGAGTATATTCTGAGATGGGAACCATAGTTAAAGTCAAGTTTCATAAGTATACCTAACATATCTTGGAACAATTGAGAAATGTGTCGAAGTTTAAATGGACAAACATGTCGACAATCTAGGTAAACAAGTTTAGAACTTAAAGTCAATCAAAAGGTCAACGGTACTAGTGATATGTTCCAAAAACTGATATGATCCTTTAACACAAACTCAACAAAAATATATTTGTAAATATGTTTGTAGTGTTTGATATTCATTCATTAAAAAAAGATTATATTATCTTTTAGTTTTGACCACTGATGATAAAAAGCTGATTTTCCAAGTCTAAAGTGCTAAACAAAATCTAAAAATTGAAAATTGATCTGAAAAGTTTAAAAGTTCATTAAGTTGAAACTTACATTTGAATAAATGTGTCATTTTAGTGTCAAAACGTTTAATCAAGATCATTAAGTTGAACTTGATACATAAATCAGATATTCAAGGTCATTAATTTGGACTTGATTAACTGAGAGGGTTTAAAAACTGATAAAAGATTAAAATTTGAAATGTTTGTGTTATGAAATTTCAAAGTTTGAATCTAAAATGTGTATTTCAATGTTTAAGGAACTTTGAAACAGGAAGTAAATTTTAAGGGGGAGCTGGATAAAAACGATGAAGATACCAGAAAGCTCAAAGCAAGGGAGAGCATGGTGATTAAAGTTTTATCAAGACAAGCACAAGAGAATAGGATTGAAGAAGATATGAAGATCAAGGAAGTTAAAGTTATTCAAAAAGTAAAGATCAAGAGAAAATTAAAGACTCAGGAACTTAATTGAAGAATGATGACTACGACAACATCCAAGGGGGAGTCTGTTGATGCATATGTCTGTTGCCTACGTCATCGTATATGTGTTTAAGAGCAAAACGTTAAGTTTATGCATGTAAATGAGCAAGTTCGCCCGAACTTGTAATGTACATGAACAAGTTCGCCCGAACTTGGTCATGCCACATTTGGAGCGAACTTGTTCTCTATAAATAGGAGTCTTGATTTCTCATTTGTAACATTTAGTGATTTTGTGTACTGGACGGCGAAGCTCTATCCAACTGTTTCCAGGATTTTTAACTGTTACTAATCAATGAAACAGTGATTAAACAGTAAAGAACTTGTCTACAATGACGCCTATGCAAACGGATTCCGCACGTTTACCTTAGGTTTGCCAAATTAGGACCAGAACGATCCGTACAACGGACCTACAAGGCAGTTACAGACCGTGAGACATTGCGTCTTACGGACCGTAAGCAATTTGAAAACCATGGGTGCCAAGGTGCTTACGGACCGTAAGCACTGATCCCTTAAGGTGCGTAAGGGACTACAGCTGGCAGTTTTGTTTGCGGCCCAAGGCAGCCTGCATATTGTGCCACCTTGCTCGCGAACTTGAACCATTTCCCTGGTCTTGATATGTAATTAGACACTAATCTACACCAGGAAAACCTTATGAACACTTAGCATGATCTTGAGAACCTTGTGCAACTATAAAGAGCAGCATAAATTCACCAATTCAACTTGCTCATTTCACTCCTTTTCCTCTACTCACCCTTGGAGTTGCTTCTAGTCATAAAGAGGTCTCCCATTGAGTTCAATCTTCTCCTAGAACACTTGCAAGTGTTCTTTCCTAGTTCTGTCATTTTATAGGCTAAGTATTTAGCCAAAAGTCAAGTAAATTGACTTTTGCTTTGACTTTCGGTTATGAGCATTATGGTCAAGCCAATATTCGAATTGAACATGGCTACGTGATCGTAATAAGGTAGGTGATAATCCCCTATGAGGGCACCTCCTGAAAATCACGTTAAGTTGGTCAAATGACGGGTAAAAGTTATGTTTAATTAAAAGTCAAAACGCCGTTTTTCAGAAAACATATATAATGAACTTATAAACGTTTAAACATGTATTTTTGACACTAGATCAGTTGGTAAATAATATTAGAAAATATCTAAACATATTCAGCTTTTCATTTCCAGTTTATAGTCCGGTTTGCAACCGAAAGTCTAGCAGTTTGACTTCTGCTTTGACTTTCGATTCTGACCCGATTTAGCTAAGTTAGCTACTGATTTGAAGTTGCATTATGATCATAATTATGTATAGGATAACCCTCTGAGGTTATACTATTTGATCATAATCAGTTATCGGGTTTTATGCAAGTTCATACATTATGCAATAAAAATGCCGATTTTGCCCTTTTGTGCATGAAATGGGTTTTAAACCATAATATACATATAAAATGTAATACCTACTGACGTGGTAACTTATAATCATGTTTGAGCATAATGAACTTGACCTTGAGTCATCCGATCACCCGATGCCGCCTATGCGCGTACGGTTGACTAATGTAACTTAGTTTATGTAAGTTAACCGAATTGGGCTAAATTCCTTCAATTTCATTCATAATTAGAATGCATTATGTTTACCCATATTATACAAGACTTAGTACTTGTGAGGGTTTAAACTACATTCTATACGATCACCGCTTAATCTAGCGAACCGTACCATTTTCTTTATATTATAGTTACTGGTCCAAATCAAATGACTTGAATAAGACCTGTTAACATTCTAATGGGTTATTATACCATTTTATTCTAGACTAAGGGAGTCCAGTAAATTGCAACCTTGTTAGTTGTTTTGTTTGAACGACTGTGTTTATATTTATCTTTGGATTTTAGTGATTTAAGCCAAGTAAATACTCTTAACCTATTTTCCCTATACAGGCTTGAGATACACTATATTATTACCGCATAGTCGGGTATGGGATCAATGACCTATGTGTTGGGAATCCAAATAATCCGTTTTAATTCGTATTGCTTGATAACTTAAATATTATGGGTTAATACGACCGTGTCCTGGATATCCTCGGCTCATTTAATTGCAAATGGCCACGATCTAAGCACGGGGTGTAGGCATACACCTGACAGATGCTAATGCTATGATAAAATAGTTTTATAACCGAATACGGGTTTACCTATAAGGGAATTAAAGTGTTGTGTCGGTTAATTATGATCCATACATAGTTTCCGGGCCCTATATGTATTGACAAGCATGTAAAACTGATAACATGAGAAATAGTTTATCCCAAGATATTTATGAAAATATATGTACCATTGTATACATAAAAATCATTTTTAAACATTTTCAAAATGTGGGTGTCCCGGATATCCTCGGCTCATTTAATTGCGCATGTTGCAAAGTACGTAAATAGACGGGAAGCTGCCCGGTATATCCTTAAGTGGAATTTGCAACTCCATGCATGAAGCCTAGTAGTCCGTTTACATAAACATTTTGTTATTTCGATCTGACTGTGGATCTTTTATACATTTCTGTATGTATTATATTTAGACATTCCAACACTTGTAATTTGTAATAGTAGTTTATACTCCCAAGACTTCTGCTGTGTTAATTATGAATATCTATATCAATATATCACAAATAAACCCCAAGTCCGGGCCCACCGGGAAATCGGGGTGTGACAGATTGGTATCTGAGCCAACATATGAGTGAATTAAACACTATCCTTTTGTGTTTAATCTTAAATATCACAATAATGTAATCTTTAGACTTTCTCGAGTCTAGCTATTGACCTAGGATCACTCATATCCATATTAAGTTATTGCTATTGTTTTTGATATTTAACAGGTAATATGCCGCCAAGAATTCGAGGACGAGGAAAAGGTCCAATGCGGGGAGGACTATCTAGACAAATACCATCATAGTCCCATAGTTCGGACCACCCACAATACTCAAACGGGTTTCACTTGTCGCAGCCTGTGAGACATTCTATTTCACACCATTCTTCCCACTCTAATCACTCACATCATTCATCTCACTCTCACCACTCGCACCATTCTCATCACCCCCAATCACATTCTCATCACTCCCAATCACATTCTCATCATGACTCTTTTGACCCTAACCAATTTATAAACACACCACCTGTTAGGCAAAACTAACCGGATAACGATTCTGACCTGGAAATGCCGCCAACAGGATCCCATATGCATCTGATTGAACTGTCAAGTGACACGATATCCTATGCAGGATCTCCATATCAGGGTCCCAATGAATGGGACCAATATTTTAATCAATTTACCTTTGTTAACACACCCCCTTATTCACCTCCGTAAACACCACCACCTCCACAAGAGGACGAGCCAAAGGAGCTCGCAGAGAAACTGCAACCACCACCACAACCAAGAAAGCCTCATGGTGCACGTATGTCGGTACATGCGGGGCAATGGTCGGGTTCGCTTCCACATTTGCCTCCAACTTATCCTCCTATCCCAGAGGACCCACAAATGGGTGGACCCTCTAATACTGAACCAATTGTTGAACCATCTCAACAACCACCTTTGGGTTTTGAAAACCTGATTCCTACATGTCCAGATATGACTGGATATGATACTTTATATTTGGCAGCATCTATGGATTATAATTATCTAGCTCCATCATACGACCCCTACTTCAAGCAGTTGTTCATAATGCACTTTATCCATCACCATTTCCTCCCGCTTATCCAAATATTGGATATCCCAATTATGGGTACCAGTATGCTGTTACTCCTCTACCACAACCACCGTAACAACTCGAGGCTATTAATCAAGCCTTGGAGTGAACGGAGCAGATTCAACGTCAGGCTGAAAAAACAAAAAAAGAACAAGCAAGATCTTCAAAAAGCTTTCCAAGATAATCAAGGGAACGAAGGATGAATGAAGATTTGTTATTTATCTTTTATTTGTATTTCACTTTTAAAATTTCAAAAGTCCGTGTTGGACATTTCATTGTATTTCATTTTCAACAGTCCATATGTGGACTAAGTTTGTAATTTTCTTTCAAAAGTCCCTATGTGGACAAGTATTGTAATTTCTTAAAAGTCCCTGTGAGGACTCCTATCGTAATTCCCTATCTTAAATGATAATTTTGAAATAATATTGTATGTATTCATTTCATCCTTTTCAAGTGCTCGCCTCGATTTTAATTTGAACTTTATCAATCTGCTCAAAGTTTCAACAGGTTCCTTCTAATGGTTTGATTAACCCATATGGCAAGCCTACATAATTGGCAATGATAAAATGGCAGTGTGGCAATGAGGAATCACACTGACCAAAGAGGTGGAGGGCATATGCCCAAAACTTATTCCCATGGTCCAATGAGACTATGGATAATGATATATATATATATATATATATATATATATATATATATATATATATATATATATATATATATCAAACAATAAAGACATTCATTCTGTATTAACATTCATTGTAATGTTAGTATTTCTAGCAATGTGTCAATGAGGAATCACATTGACCAAAAAGGTGGAGGACACATGTCCAAGCCTTATCGCCTATATAATCGAATGAGATCTTGGCTAATGATATCTTAGATGATCATTATATTTTAACATTCAATGTAATGTTAAAATGATTTACCTATGAGCTATATTTTATTGTCCATTGTGACAATGACGGTTGTGACCATATGGGCATCCTGTCCAAATAGGGTGGAGGACATATGTCCAAACCCTATAGCCACATGATCCAATGTGATCGCGGCTTATGTTATTATTGAATCATTGAGACATATTTAAATACTCAATGTAGTGTTTAGGCAGTTGTGACAATGAGTACACTGTCCAAAAGGTGGAGTCCGAAAATTCTATAGATGGCCAACCAAAATTCTGGTGGAGCCGATAGCGGGCGTGCTAACATCAGACACCCTACCCGCGAGGGAGAAGGAAGTAACCTTCAAGCGCTGATTGACTCTGAGGTAGGCAAAGCCATGGAGAATTTCGTGGCTAATTTTAAAAGCTCGGGTTCAACCTATCCAAAATCCCAATCAATCCCACATTCTTCCACACATAAATCTGAAAGCTCACATTATTCCTCGAATGGGAGGAGTGAGCCTAAGCGTGTTTCCAAGGAGAAGACCCGGTCTGTTAAAGACGGGTTCACCTACAAATATTTCGTATCATGTAAACCTCGAGACTTCATGGGTGAGAAAGGAGCCATCAATGCCATGAAGTGGCTCGATGCAATGGAGACTGTTGTAGATATCAGCGGCTGTGTTGATAAAGATATTGTGAAGTATGTATCTAAATCATTCAAGGGCGATGCCCTGACATGGTGGAAAGCCATGATACAGTCAACAGGGAAAGTATCCCTGTATAATATGAAGTGGTCCAAGTTTTTGGAACTAATCAAGGAGACTTATTGTCCTCCTCAAGAAGTTGAGAAAGTGGAGTCTGATTTCTTAACTCTCTCTATGAAGAACCTGGACTGTCGAAAATCCGACTACAACTCATTGTCTAGATTGGTTCCATATTTGATTACCCCGGAGTCCAAGCGTATTGTGCATTTTATTGGTGGATTAGCAACAGAGATCAAGGGCATGGTTAAAGCATCCAAGCCTACAATTTTTAGATCCGCTGTGGATCTATCTCTTTCACTCACTCAGGATGAAGTGAGGTTGAAGTCAGTCAAGACGGAGACTGGCGGAAAGAGGAAACGTGGTGATGATCACTTCCAGAAATCAAAGAAAGGCAAATTTGGGTTCAATAAGAACCAGCAGAGGTCTGATGAGAGACCAGTATGCAAACTTGTGGGAGACGACACTGGGGACAGTGTCGGACAAACCAGCAGTCGAAGCATCGTGGTATCTGCAAAAAGACTGGTCATCAGTCCCATGAATGTAGGGACTTGAAGAATGCTGTTTGCTTTGGATGTGGTGAAAAAGACCACATAAAGACCAATTACCCTAAGCAAGCTGCTGAGGATGATGCAAAGCCTGGGGGGCAAAGAAGCCCAATGCGATAGCTTTTCAGCTAACCGCAAGAGAAGCAGTTAATGGTACCAATGTTATTACGGGTATGTTTCTCGTAAATGATATATTCGCTAGAGTTTTGTTTGATTCAGGAGCTAATTGAAGCTTTGTAGATCATAAGTTTAGTAAACTACTAAACCTACCTCTAAGAGCTCTAGGTATAACTTATGAAGTTGAAATGGCTGATGGTAGCATAGAAATAGCCTCCACGATTCTTGATGGATGTGTTATATCCATTAAGAATCATTCTATTCTTGTCATTCTTTTGCCAATGCATTTGCCAGGATTCGATATAGTCTTAGGCATGGTTTGGTTAGCTCATAACCAAGCCCGTATTGCCTGCGATAAGAAACTTGTCGAAATTAAATCCCCATCCGGTGAAGGACTCACCATTTGTGGAGATCAGCACTATGGATTTCCTGAGAAAGTGTCATTGCTTAAGGCGTCCAAGTGTTTAAAAAGAGGATGTGTCAACTACATGGCACAAGTGACTATTGATGAGTCAAAGCCAAAGATCGAAGATATACCAGTCATTTCGGGGTATCGAGATGTATTTCCTGAAGATTTACCCGCTCTACCCCCGGAGAGGCAAGTCGAGTTTAGGATCGACATCTTGCCAGGATCTGCTCCTATAGCTAGAGCCCCTTACCGCTTAGCACCCACGGAGATGAAGGAGCTGAAGGCACAACTGGATGAGCTATTAGAGAAAGGCTTTATTCAACCGAGTTCCTCGCCTTGGGGCGCTCCTATTCTGTTCGTCAAGAAGAAAGACGGTTCAATGCGGATGTGCGTTGATTATGTAACATTCGTCGATAAACGGGTTTCAAAACCCGCTTCTTTTTATAATCAAATATTCAGTTATAAGTTCGTTGTGTATTTATTGTTCAGATTATTTTAAATGATACATAATTAATAAATATTTTAGAATTTAAAAACCATAATTAATAAATAATAATAATAAGAAAATAATAAATAAAACAGGGTAGCCGGGTCTCGAACCCGGGCCTCCCGCGAAGACACACGCACACCACACCACTCCGCCACACACATGTTTGTGTTCAGTTACTGAAACAAATAACACTTATAGTAAAAACCGAAAGTCAAAAACCTGTAAGTCAGCACCCAGAACTCGAAATCACCGGAGAAAAACCGAAACTCCGCAAATGTTGCTACTACCCCTTGACTGAAATGTGTAAACTGATTTCGACATCAGTTATAACCGTTCCTTAACATCCAATTTAGTCAAAAACCATTATTTTTGAGAATTGAAACCTTTGACCGTAAATTTTGGTCTCCCAATCGAAAACAACCAACCTGTTCACCTTATAAATACTCACCCAAACTCCTTGTAAACATTTCGCTCAAAACCATACTCACTTCCTGAAGCTTTATTCCTTTCAAGCACGTCGCCGGAGATTTTCGCACTCGCCGGAAAATCACCGGAAAACCAAGGCTTTACTCCTAATCGGTATAATTCTCAACTCTTTTGGTAATCCATTATTCAACATGTATTAATCTTAATCAGTCAACCAGATTCTGTTTCAAACAATCTTCGGTCAGTTATATGTTCTGTTTTTTTAAGTGAAGAAGATGAAGTTTAATATGTGTACTAATATAATTAAAATCGGGTATTTAACCGGGTTAGACACACAGTCCAGCGGTGGACTGTGTGCAAATATAAAACACATACCCCGGGTTCGAATCACACATGTTTCCGACTTTCTGAAATAAAACCAACATTTTTAACTTATTCAGATCAATTCACAGCATATATATAAAATTAATATAATTCAGTGTTTATACAGATTAGACACATAGCCCAACTGGTTGGGCTGTGTGCACTCGAACCAGAGGTCCCGAGTTCGATTTCGGGTTCTATAACCGGTTTCGGCATATTAAATCATTTTTAATAAAAACTAAATAAGGTTAAAGTTAGTTAGTATATATATATATATAATTAAAACAGAGAATATTTCAGGTTAGACACGTAGCTCAGTTGGTAGAGCTGCGTGCACGTATACGAGAGGTCCCGAGTTCGAACCTCACTCGCCGCCTGAAATTCATACTATCCGACCGGTCAGACCCGGTCAGACCTGACAAAGTCAACCTTTTTCTTTAATTTTTGTTTTCTTATTTTATTTTATTAAATTGAAAAATTGTTTAAAAATACTTAAAATTAAAGATTTTGAAGGTTAAAAATTTGCATTAACCTCACAAAAATAAATCTAAAAATCTCATTAAGAGCACTAATTAAAAGAATATTAATCTCCAATAAAATTTATTTATTTATCGAAACATTTCGTTATTATATAGGTTAGTTTTCCCTCGTCGGTTGAATCATAAATTCGTGCGCATTCATTGTCATCAAGAAACGCATCAACTGTGAGTGAACCTCTACCAATTCCCCGTTTTAATCATGTTTTGGGGTGTATCATGTGTCGTACTATTCTTTTATTTTATTTAAACACTTGTGTATACATCATATCCGTGATCAAATGTGTATTGATTGTTGTGTGAATTATATGTAGATTGAATTTATCATTTCAGTGCACACATTTCATTAGGCCCATCAGTTCCCCGTGGGATACGGGTTGAGCATCAGGAGCCTCATTAGATCGGCTCCGTTTGATTGAGCCTTGATCTCAAATACATCATCATTCATGTCATATACTCATCCAAAGTGGTTTGTGATTGTTTACATATATATGTTTGCTCACATGTGATTAATGCACGAATTTTCTTTAATAAATAAAACAAGAAATTAGTTAAAATGTTTTATCAAGGTTCACTCGCCAACTTTTGTTGACCCAAAATCTCCCCCGTTTTTACACATGATACAGGTGATCCAGCCGAGACAGGAAACACTTAGGATGGCCTAGAAGAATAAACAAGCTTATGATTTGAAATAAATTTATAGTTTAATTTTCCTTTGTAATTGTATGAATTTTGTTTTTGATATTTAAGTTTGTAATTTGAATTTAATAAATATGAGACAACTTAGTAAATATCATGAGCTTTGGTGATAACCCAATTATGCCCCGACTTTTATTCCGCTGCGGGTCGGGGTGTGATAGATTGGTATCAGAGCTTGTGACTATAGGGATATAGGATAGGTTAATAGACCCTTAGAGCCTATACTATAGTTGATTAAATTTTAATTGTTTATGCATTACATGCAAAATTCATGATGTTTATATGTTTCATGTTTATTTTCACACCCAATGTTATGCAAGCACGCTCACAAATACATGTTATTATGCAATGCTCATCATAAATCATATCCTCATAACATATCATATCCATGAGAGCACACACCTCACGATTTCCATGATTTTTGCAATGATTTTTGTATTTTTCAAATCACATCAAAGTGAGTTCTCATGACGGGCATGTAGTAACTAGAAGGGTACGAGTACCGGTAGTGGGAACGTCCTGTCTAGGCTTGGCATTCGTATAAATCCAAAATAAAGGACCAGTTTGCCTACCTGGGGACTAACGATGAGAGTACGAAGGACCTATTAGGCCAAAGCATGCTATACCAAACGTCGCGTGAGCTAACCCCACTTTGAGTTGTCATTGCACCCTCCTACCATACATCTCGCAATCATATTTTACAATTTTCATTCGGGTGGTGCGAGTGTTAACCCGCTGACACCAATGTGAATCCTACCAAGCCCAATAGTCATGGGGGCCCACATGACTACACAGGCAATGGTATGGGGGACATTTGGAGGCCTAAACATGAGCAAACCCAAGACATCCTATGGATGTAGTTAAATTATTGTCAGTTATGTTGTTTTTCATTCTTTTTACGACACATGACACCTAGAAAATTCTTAAACTCACAATCTTCCTATATATGTTCTGTTAGATGTCAGCTAGGAAACTACATGGAGGTAGAAAGTCAGGAAAGTCAAGCGAACGCTTGGCCACACAAATTGCTAAACAAATGGCCGCAGTACTCCCTGACATCGCGCTTGAAGTTCAACAAGCTCTCACCACTAATCCCATCAACCCTCCCAACCAAGAAGACCAGAGCGTCGCCAACCCTCATTCCAAAACCCCCAAGTGCACCTACAAACACTTCAATCCTGCGATCCCCCAAAATATGAAGGGACCGAAGGTGTTACCGCCCTCCTTCACTGGTTTGAAGAAATGGAAAACACTTTCCTCAATTGCGATTGTCCCGAGGACCGTAAGGTACGTTACGCTACTGGAAGACTGTTTGGGGGTAGCCCTTACCTGGTGGAACACGGAAAATGGGTAAGCGAGGAGTTGAAGATGCCATGGCCTTAACATGGGAAGAGTTAAGGGAACTCATGACAAGACGCTTCTGTCCAAGAAGCGAAATCAAAAAGCTGGAAGACGAATTCCACGCACTGAAACAAAAGGAAGGAGACCACACTTCTTATAATAAGAGATTTCTCGAGTTGAACCAGATGATCCCAAATTTGTTCACCCCGTTGTACCGCTTAGTTGAACATTACATTCGAGGCCTCCCCTCGAAAATTCAAGATTCGGTTTTAAGCACATCGCCTGCAACACTTGAAGCCGCAATGGAGTTAGCTACAGAACTCACTGAAAATCGCATTCGAAACGGCAAGTTCAAAGATGAGAAGAAGAAAGCACCCATTGAGACCCCAACTCCAAACCACCCAGTCTCATCCTTGAAGTTTGCTGGTAAGAGGAAGCGAAATGGCAAGAATTTTGCTGTCACTCAAACCAACCCTCCTATCACTGTTGCACCAATCACCCAAATTGCCCCTCCAGCTGCACCATTCAAAAAGCCATATACTGGCCCACACCCAAAATGCAACCGCTGTCAATACCATCACCCTCCTGAAAATCCCTGCCAACATTGCACAAGTTGTGGCCGTGCGGGTCACACCATCCAAACCTGCCGTACCCTTCAACGAATGAACCGCAATCAACCTCCAACCCAAACCCAAAATCAGATAGTGGGCCAAACCCAACAACCCTTACTTCTACCACCTTCACAACACGTAGCCCAACCTTACTACCAACCCAACTACCCCATGATGCAACCCATTCGAGCTTGTTTCAACTGTGGGGACCCAAACCACTTCAGGAACACATGTCCACGCCTAGTGAACATCATCCATGCCCAAGCTCACGCAAACCTGGTAAACCAAGCTAACCAAGCTCCCCCACCTGCCAGAGGGAGAGCTTTCAATATCAATGCCAATCAAGCCAGGGCTGACAACAACGTGGTCAACGGTACGTTTCTCATCAATGGTAGTTATGCATCCATATTATTCGATGCTGGTGCGGATAAGAGCTTTGTGTCCTTAGGATTTGAACCTATCCTCGACCAACCTCGTGTTAATCTCATCGAATCTCTAACGGTGGAAGTTGCTGATGGAAAACCAGTTTCATTAAATTCTATTATACACAATTGTACTCTCAACCTAAACGATCACGATTTTCCAATTGACCTTATTCCTATGAAGTTGGGAAGTTTCGATGTTATAATCGGTATGGACTGGCTCAGCCAGCATCACGCGGAAGTCGTGTGCCACGAAAAATTCATTCGCATTCCTCTTGCAGACGGTCAGACATACGTATTTTTGGGGAAACCCCTTCGAAAGGACTCAAATTAATGTCCTGCCTTCAAGCCCGAAGATATCTCCGCAAGAACTATGTCGCATTCCTAACTCACGTCGTCAAGAAGGGAAACAAGGAGAGGAAACTCGAAGATATCCCAATTGTGAAGGAATTCCCACAAGTCTTTCCCGACGACATTTCAGGACTTCCTCCTGTGAGAGAAGTCAAATTTCGCATCGATCTTGTACCTGGCGCTACACCAGTCGCAAAATCTCCTTATAGGTTAGCCCCATCAGAAATGCAAGAGCTGGCCAGTCAACTGCAAGAGCTGACTGACAAAGGATTCATACGTCCTAGCTCATCGCCTTGGGGTGCACCTATTCTTTTTGTGAAGAAGAAAGATGGAACGTTTCGTATGTGCATCGATTATAGAGAACTCAACAAGTTAACGGTTAAAAATCGCTATCCACTGCCTCGCATTGATGACCTCCTAGACCAACTTCAAGGTGCCACCTACTTTTCAAAAATCGACCTTCGTTCTGGTTATCATCAGCTCAGAGTGCACGAAGAAGATATCCCAAAAACCGCCCTCGTTATGGTCATTACGAGTTCATGGTCATGCCTTTCGGTTTAACCAACGCCCCCGCTGTCTTCATGGATTTAATGAATAGGGTATGCAAACCCTACCTCGACCGTTTCGTCATAGTCTTCATCGATGACATCCTTATTTACTCCAAGTCTAAATCCGATCATGAGCGACACCTTCGACTCATCCTTACACTCTTAAGGACTGAAAAGCTTTACGCTAAGTTCTTAAAGTGCGAATTCTGGTTAGGAGAAGTACAATTCCTTGGACATGTCGTCAATGACAAGGGGATTCATGTCGATCATTCAAAAATCAAGGCAGTACAGGAATGGCAAGCGCCACGTACCCCTACCGAAGTTAGGTCATTTCTTGGTTTGGCTGGTTACTATCGACGCTTCATTGCCAATTTTTCCCGTATTGCTGTACCACTCACGGCCTTGACTCATAAGGGTAAACCCTTCATATGGGGACCTAAGCAAGAGGTGGCCTTCCAAACTCTAAAGCAAAAACTTTGTGACGCACCTATCCTCACACTCCCTGAGGGTTGCGATGACTTTGTGGTATATTGCGACGCATCAGGGCAAGGGCTAGGCTGTGTATTGATGCAAAGAGGAAAAGTGATAGCCTATGCCTCTAGGCAACTCAAGGTTCACGAGAAGAATTACACCACCCAGGACCTGGAACTTGGAGCCGTTGTGTTCGCTCTCAAGATATGGAGACATTACCTCTACGGTACCAAGTGTGAAATATACACTGACCACAAGAGTCTCCAACATATCTTCAACCAAAAGGAGTTGAATATGAGGCAACGAAGATGGGTCGAACTTCTCAACGACTACGACTATGAAATTCGGTATCATCCTGGCAAGGTAAACGTGGTGGCCGATGCGCTCAGTCGAAAAGGTTATGCGAACTCCATTCGTCTTCTATGTTCGCAAATCACAACCGACATCAAAGATCGAATCCGGGTAGCTCAACATGTTTCTGTAACAGAAAATGACGTACGCGATGAGCTGTCATGTGGAGCTGAACTCAAAATCGAAACCAAATCCGACGGTATTCTATACTATTTAAACTGCATATGGATTCCGGATCGCGATAACCTTCGTGATTTCCTCATGAATGAGGCGCACAAAACACGATACTCTGTACACCCAGGAGCCGACAAGATGTATCAAGACATACGATACACCTACTGGTGGCCTGGCATGAAAAAGGATATTGCTGTTTTTGTTTCCAAGTGCCTTACCTGTTCTAAAGTAAAAGCTGAACGTCAAAGACCTTCAGGACTTCTAGTCCAACCCGAAATACCTGTATGGAAGTGGGAAAACATAACCATGGATTTCATTATCGGGTTACCTCGCGCCTCCAGTGGGTATGACACCATATGGGTAATAATCGATCGTCTTACAAAGTCATCTCATTTCATTCCGATTCGCGAGGACTTCAAGAACGAGAAGTTAGCTCGTGTCTACATCAGCGAGATCGTAAGCCGTCATGGTGTACCATTAAGCATCATTCAGACCGTGATGGTCGTTTCACTTCATGAACATGGCGAGCCGTACAAACCGCTTTGGGTACACGATTAGACCTCAGTACCGCTTTTCATCCTCAAACTGATGGTCAATCTGAACGCATCATCCAAACCCTTGAAGACATGCTGCGAGCATGTGTCATAGACTTTAAAGGGAACTGGGACGCTCACTTACCATTAGTTGAATTTTCGTATAACAATAGCTATCATTCAAATATCGGCATGGCTCCTTTCGAAGCTTTATATGGACGTAAGTGCCGATCTCCAGTATGTTGGCACGAAATTGGGGAAGCGCAAATCACCGGACCAGAATTAATTCAAGAAACAACCGACAAGATCCTTCAAATTCGAAACAATCTTCTAGCGGCTCAAAGTCGTCAAAAGAGTTATGCTGACAAACGATGAAAGCCCTTGGAGTTTGACATTGGTGATCAAGTACTTTTAAAAGTATCACCGTGGAAGGGAGTGGTTCGTTTTGGCCAAAAGGGCAAGCTAGCACCACGCTACATAGGACCTTTCAAGATACTCGAAAGAGTAGGTATTATAGCATACAAGCTTGACCTACCAGAAGAGCTCAACAGAATTCATCCCACATTCCACGTATCAAAGTTGAAAAAGTGCCTCGCCGATGAAAACCTCCATATTCCTCTAGAAGACATTCAAGTCGATGAATCGATGCACTTCGTTGAAAGACCAGTAGAAATCATTTTGGAGAGAAGCGTTTAAGGCGAAGCCGTATTCCAATTGTCAGGGTACGTTGGGAGTCAAAGCGAGGACCCGAGTTTACTTGGGAACGTGAAGACTCAATGCGCGAAAAATACCCGCATCTTTTTCCGGTCACCACTACTGCTTAAATTTCGGGACGAAATTTCTAAAAGTAGGGGATACTGTAACATTCGTCGAAAAACGGGTTTCAAAACCCGCTTCGTTTTATAATCAAATATTCAGTTATAAGTTCGTTGCGTATTTATTGTTCAGAGTATTTTAATTAATACATAATTAATAAATATTTTAGAATTTAAAAACCATAATTAATAAATAATAATAATAATAAGAAAATAATAAATAAAACAGGGTAGCCGGGTCTTGAACCCGGGTCTCCCGCGAAGACACACACACACCACACCACTCCGCCACACACATGTTTGTGTTCAGTTACTGAAACAAATAACACTTATAGTAAAAACCGAAAGTCAAAAACCTGTAAGTTAGCACTCAGAACTCGAAATCGCCGGAGAAAAACCGAAACTCCGCAAATGTTGCTACTACCCCTTGACTGAAACGCGTAAACTGATTTCGACATCATTTATAACCGTTCCTTAACATCCAATTTAGTCAAAAACCGTTATTTTTGAGAATTGAAACCTTTGACCGTAAATTTTGGTCACCCAATCGAAAACAAGCAACCTGTTCACCTTATAAATACTCACCCAAACTCCTTGTAAACATTTCGCTCAGAACCATACTCACTTCCTGAAGCTTTATTCCTTTCAAGCACGTCGCCGAAGATTTTCGCACTCGCCGGAGATTTTCGCACTCGCCGGAAAATCACCGGAAAACCGAGGCTTTACTCCTAATCGGTATAATTCTCAACTCTTTTTGGTAATCCATTATTCAGCATGTATTAATCTTAATCAGTCAACCAGATTCTGTTTCAAACAATCTTCGGTCAGTTATATGTTCTGTTTTTTTTAAGTGAAGAAGATGAAGTTTAATATGTGTACTAATATAATTAAAATCGGGTATTTAACCGGGTTAGGCACACAGTCAAGCGGTGGACTGTGTGCAAATATAAAACACATACCCCGGGTTCGAATCACACATGTTTCCGACTTTCTGAAATAAAACCAACATTTTTAACTTATTCAGATCAATTCACAGCATATATATAAAATTAATATAATTCAGTGTTTATACAGATTAGACACATAGCCCAACTGGTTGGGCTGTGTGCACTCGAACCGAAGGTCCCGAGTTCGATTTCGGGTTCTATAACCGGTTTCGGCCATATTAAATCATTTCTAATAAAAACTAAATAAGGTTAAAGTTAGTTAGTATATATATATATAATTAAAACAGAGAATATTTCAGGTTAGACACGTAGCTCAGTTGGTAGAGCTGCGTGCACGTATACGAGAGGTCCCGAGTTCGAACCTCACTCGCCGCCTAAAATTCATACTATCCGACCGGTCAGACCTGACAAAGTCAACCTTTTTCTTTAATTTTTGTTTTCTTATTTTATTTTATTAAATTGAAAAATTGTTTAAAAATATTTAAAAATAAAGATTTTGAAGGTTAAAAATTTGCATTAACCTCACAAAAATAAATCTAAAAATCTCATTAAGAGCACTAATTAAAAGAATATTAATCTCAAATAAAATTTATTTATTTATCGAAACATTTTGTTATTATATAGGTTAGTTTTCCCTCGTCGGTTGAATCATAAATTCGTGCGCATTCATTGTCATCAAGAAACGCATCAACTGTGAGTGAACGTCTACCAATTCCCCGTTTTAATCATGTTTTGGGGTTATCATGTGTCGTGTTCTTTTATTTTTTTAAACACTTGTGCATACATCATATCCGTGATCAAATGTGTATTGATTGTTGTGTGAATTATATGTAGATTGAATTTATCATTTCAGTGCACGCATTTCATTAGACCAATCAGTTCCCCGTGGGATACGGGTTGAGCATCAGGAGTCTCATTAGATCGGCTCCGTTTGATTGAGCCTTGATCTCAAATACATCATCATTCATGTCATATACTCATCCAAAGTGGTTTGTGATTGTTTACATATATGTTTGCTCACATGTGATTAATGCACGAATTTTCTTTAATAAATATAACAAGAAATTAGTTAAAATGTTTTATCAAGGTTCACTCGCCAACTTTTGTTGACCCAAAATCTCCCCCATTTTTACACATGATACAGGTGATCCAGCCGAGACAGGAAACACTTAGGATGGCCCAGAAGAATAAACAAGCTTATGATTTGAAATAAATTTATAGTTTCATTTTTCTTTGTAATTGTATGAATTTTGTTTTTGATATTTAAGTTTGTAATTTGAATTTAATAAATATGAGACATCTTAGTAAATATCATGAGCTTTGGTGATAACCCAATTATGCCCCGACTTTTATTCCGCTGCGGGTCGGGGTGTGATAGATTACCATGAACTGAACAAGATAACGATTAAGAATCGTTATCCATTGCCAAGGATCGACGATCTGTTCGACCAGCTACAAGGAGCTAGTTATTTCTCGAAGATAGATTCGAGATCATGTTATCATCAGCTGAAAGTTAGGAACAAGGATGTTCCAAAGACGGCTTTCAGAACCAGATTCGGCCACTATGAATTTCTGGTGATGCCTTTTAGGCTCACAAACACACCTGCAGCATTCATGGATCTCATCAATAGAGTCTGCAAGTCGTGCTTAGATAAGTTTGTCATTGTCTTTATAGATGACATACTTATCTATTCTCGTAATCAGAATGATCACATAAAACATCTCAGATGTATTCTTGAGTTGCTAAGGCAAGAGAAACTCTATGCAAAGTTCTCTAAGTGTGAGTTTTGGCTTAGAGAGGTTCAGTTTCTTGGACATGTCATAAGTGAGCATGGTATCCAAGTGGATCCGCCATGATTGAAGCTATTATGAATTGGGAAGCACCCAAGAATATGTTTAAGATTCGTAGTTTCTTAGGACTGGCCGGTTATTATAGAAGGTTCATTGAGAACGTTTCTCGAATTGCCACTCCTTTGACTACATGGATCCGCAAGAATGTCAAGTTTGACCAGGGTCCCAAGCAAAAAGAATCATTTGAGATTCTGAAACATAAATTGAGCAATCCTCGTGTCTGAACCCTACCTGAGGGTATTGAAGACTTCGTTGTTTACTTTGATGCCTTGCACACAGGTATGGGTCGTGTACTCATGTAAAGAGGCAAAGTGATTGCATATGCATCACGACAACTCAAAGTGCACGAAAAGAATTACACCACCCATGATTTGGAATTGGGTGTTGTTGTATTTGCACTTAAGTTGTGGAGACACTATTTATACGGCACAAAGTGTATTATATACACTGACCATAAAAGTCTCTAGCATCTGTTTAATCATAAAGATTTGAATATGTGACAACGCCGTTGGATGGAAACTTTAAATGATTACGAATATGAGATTTGTTACCATCCCGATAAGTCAAAGGTTGTGGCTAACGCCTTGAGCCACAAGGAAAGGGTTAAGCAGATAAGAGTTAACGCCAAAAGCATTGAGCTACGTGCTAGCTTGAGTGAGAAGCTGCTAGATGCTCAGAAACAAGCCTTATTAAAAGCAAATGCTTCTAATGAAGGATTAGGTGGAACTGTTGATCAGTTAATACATGGAAATGATGGAATCCTGAGATTTAGTAATCGCACACGGGTTCCCATTTTTGAAGGACTCAGAGATCCGATTCTCCATGAAGCTCATAATTCCAAATACTTTGTTCATCCTGGAGGAGACAAAATGTACCAGGATTTGAAAAAGAATTATTGGTGGATGGGTATGAAGAAATCTGTAGCCACCTATGTAGCTAAGTGTCTGACGTGTTCACAAGTTAAAGCTGAACATCAGAAACCGTCAGGACTACTAAAACAACTTAAAATTCCCACATGGAAATGAGAGATGGTAACTATGGATTTGATTACCAAGTTACCAAAGACTAAACATGGCAATGACACGATTTGGGTGATTGTCGATAGACTGACTCAGTCAGCCCATTTTCTACAAATTAAGGAGACTTATAGTTCCGACAAATTGGCCAAATTATATGTGGACAATATTGTGTCCTTGCATGGCGTGTAAGTATCCATAGTATCTGATAGAGACACGAGATATACATCTCATTTTTGGAAGAGTTTCCAACAATCATTGGGCACAAGATTAAATTTCAGTACGACTTACCATTCACAGACTGATGGACAGAGTGAGCGTACCATTCAAACATTGGAAGTCATGCTGAGAGCATGCGTGATTTATTTAAGAGGTAGTTGGGATGATCATCTTCCCCTAATTGAATTTTCCTACAATAACAGTTATCATACTAGCATCAAGTTTGATCCATTTGAAGCCTTGTATGGGAGAAATTGCAGAACACCCGTTTGTTGGGCTGAAGTTGGGGAAGCCCAACTATCAGGACCTGAGATAGTCCTGGTGACCACGAAAAAGATTGTTCAGATCCGTGATAGGCACAAAGCTGCCTGTTATAGGCAGAAGAGCTATGCTAATAAGAGGGTAAACCTCTTAAGTTCCAAATTGGGGACAAAATTTTATTAAAAGTATCACCCTGGAAAGGTGTGATGAGATTTGGAAAGAATGGTAAGCTGAGCCCGAGATACATTAGACCATTTGAGATAATTGAATGTGTCGGTTCCGTGGCTTATAGACTTAAGCTGCCTGAGGAACTCAGTAGAACCCATGATGTGTTCCACCTATGCAACTTAAAGAAATGTCTAGCCGATGAGTCGCTAGCAATGTCGCACCAGGGTGTGCAGTTTGATGAAAACCTGAGGTTTATTGAGAAACTGATTTCCATCGAGGATCGACAGGTTAAAAAGTTTCGAAAGAAAATGATTCCCATCGTGAAAGTCAAATGGGATTTCCGTCGTGGCCCAGAATATACATGGAGGTTGAGTCCAATATGAGACAAAAGTACCCCTATCTATTTGAATAAAAATCTCGATGACGAGATTTTTCTTAAGGGGGTGAAGATGTAACACCTTGGAAATTTGTGTCGAATTATAAAATGACACGTGTCCAGTTAACTCTCAATTATGTCACATTGTCGGACGAGAGGGACTATCCTTGTAAAAGATTGGACGTGGAGGGACTAAATATGTCAACATGCCAAGTTTGGCCTGTGAGTGACCCTTATGGACCGCAAGGTATATGCCCTACGGACCGTAAGGCAGTTATCGATATCGTTACTGGCAGGCGTTTACGGACCGTGAGACATTGGGTCTTTCGGACCATAAGAAATTTGAAAACCATGGGCGCCAAGGTGCTTACGGACTGTAGGCATTGATCCCTTACAGTTACTAAGGGACTTCAACTGGCAATTTTGTTTGCTGCCCAAGGTAGCCTGTTGTGCCACCTTGCTCGCGAACTTGAACCATTTCTCTTATCTTGACACGTCATTAGACACTAATCTACACTAGGAGAACCTTATGAACACTTGGCATGATCTTAAGAACCGTGTGCAACTATAAATAGCACCATGAATCCACCAATTCAACTTGCTCATTTCACTCCTTTCTCTCTACTCACTCTTGGAGTTGCTTCTGATCATAAAGAAGCCTACCTTTGAGTTCAATCTTCTCCTAGAACACTTGTAAGTGTTCTTTCATTTTCTAGGCTAAGTATTTAGCCCAAAGTCAAGCAAATTGACTTTTGCTTTGACTTTCAGTTACGACCATTATGGTCAAGCCAATGTTTGAATTGAACATGGTTGCGTGATCATAATAAGGTAGGTGATAATCCCCTATGAGGGCACCTCCTGAAAATCACGTTAAGTTGGTCAAATGACGGGTCAAAGTTATGTTTAATTAAAAGTCAAAACGCCATTTTTCAGAAAACATATATAATGAACTTATAAATGTTTAAACATGTATTTTTGACACTATATCAGTTGGTAAATAATATGAGAACATATCTAAACATATTCAACCCATCATTTCCAGTTTATAGTCCGGTTCGCAACCGAAAGTCTAGTAGTTTGACTTCTGCTTTGACTTTCGATTCTGACCCGATTTAGCTAAGTTAGCTACTGATTTGAAGTTGCATTATGATCATAATTTTGTGTAGGATAACCCTCTGAGGTATACTATTTGATCATAATCAGTTGTCAGGTTTTATCCAAGTTCATACATTATGCCATAAAAATGCCGATTTTGCCCTTTTGTGCATGAAATGGGTTTTAAACTATAATACACATATAAAATGTAATACCTACTGATATGGTTACTTAATAATCATGTTTTGGCATAATTAACTTGACATTGATTCATCCGATCACCCGATGCCGCCTATAAGCGTACGGTTGACTAATGTAACTTGGTTTATGTAAGTTAATCGAATTGGGTTAAATTCCTTCCATTTCATTCATAATCAAAATGTATTATTGTTTACCCATATTATACAAGACTTAGTACTTGTGAGGGTTTAAACTACATTCTATCCGGTCAACATTTAATCTAGCAAACTGTACCATTTTCTTTATATTATAGGTAACTGGTCCAGGTCATATGACTTGAATAAGACCTGTTAACATTATAATGGGTTATTATACCATTTATTCCAGACTAAGGGCGTCCAGTAAATTGCAACCTTGTTAGTTGTTTTGTTTGAATGGCTATGCTTATATTTATCTTTGGATTTTAAAGATTTAAGCCAGGTAAATACTTTTAACCTATTTTCCCAATACGGGCTTGGGATACGGTATATTATTACCGCATGGACGGGTATGAGATCAATGACCTATGTGTCGGGAATCCAAACAATCCGTTTTAATTCGTATTGCTTGATAACTTAAACGTTGGGGGTTAATACGATAGTGTCCTGGATATCCTCGGCTCATTTAATTGCAAATGGCCACGACCTAAGCATGAGGTGTAGGCATACACCTGACAGATGCTAATGCTATAATATAATATTTTTATAACCCAATACGGGTTTCCCTACAAGGGTATTAAAATGGTGTGTCGGTTAATCATGATCCCGACATAGGTTCTGGGCCCTATATGTATTGACAAATATGTAAAATTGATAACATGAGAAATAGTTTATCCCAGGTTATTTATGAAAATATATGTAACGTTGTGTACATAAAATGATTTTTAAATATTTTCAAAATGTGTCGGTTATTTGTATTTACCAGTGTAAACTGACGTATCTTTAAAAGACTAAGCGCATGTTGCAAAGTACGTAAATAGGCTGGAAGATGCTCGGTAAATGCTTAACTGGAATTTGCAACTCCATGCATAAAGCCCAATAGTCTGTTTACATAAACATGTTATTTGGATCTGCTATACATTTCCGTCTGTACTATATTTGGACATTCCAACACTTGTAATTTGTAATAGTATTTTATACTCCCAAGACTTCAACTGTGTTAATTGTGAATATTTATATCAATTTGTCACAAATAAACCCCAAATCTGGGCCCACGGGAAATCGAGGTGTGACATTGTTTCATCATTAGCTACATACTTATGAATATAATAATATTTTTTAAATTATACTTAGTAATTATGTTTTTACTTTTTTTATATGGGTTATTATTACATACCAGAATTTCTACGGGTGATTAGAAAACAGGGTAACTGAACTAAAACAACATTAACCGAGCCATACAAAACAAAACATTGATGATTTGGTTTTGTATTTTTCGAAAACCAAAACTTACGGTTCAGTTTCATTTTTCCATTTTCTTAAAACCCGAATCCAAACAATAACCAAAGATCTGTTTATGCCTACATGTGTAATAATTAATTAGTCAATAATATACCATTTAAATATGTTATTTATTAGTCAATGATTATAAAAAAAAGTGTAAATGGTGAAGCCCAAACAAATTATACCCAAATGTGTAACAATCAATTCATTATTAATTAACAAAAAGAATTAGGCTTAAAGTTTCCCTCCATATTCATTATTTTGGGCCTTTTTCAGCCCAAAAATTTCAAGCCCAAATGAAAAAACCAACAAAAAAAAAAATTGAACTCAAACCGTCATGAACACCAAAAACCAATAAAACCAGAACCGAATGGTTTTTTTCAAAACTCTTAAACTAAATTTCCGATTTCTAGTTATGTTTGAAACGCCCCATACCCAGGTGTTGGATTTACACATTGGCAAATAGTTTATAACCATAAATTTCATTCAAATGCAACATGTATTTTAAGTCTTTAAAAACCAATAAACATGTAAATGAGTGTCTTAAACTAAAAGCTGTAGATGAGCCAGTAGTCACCTGTCCTGTCAACTTGATGCGTATACTAAAGAGTCAGTTATGTTGAGTGAGTTCTATTCTAATTAAGACAACACTAAATTTTAGCAATCATTAAACATGTTAGATATATAAGGAAAATAGGTATATCACATAACGACACACTATGTAATAAACACAACACTTTAACATAAAATGTAATACTTTATTATAGACTCTAACACACACACACACACACTATACTATCCATAGTTGATCAACTGCCAACAAGCCAGAAAGGCACTGATTGGTTGTCAAGGAATCAGTCAGAGATAGAGTTAAAATGTGTTCCTTATGTCACCAGGTTATCTTTCGATCCTCGTGTGGCTTCCCATTTCCCCATAGATAAGCCAATCCATCTCGCTCTTTGTGTTAGTCAATGGTTTCGTCTTGCCTTAGACTCATCAAGAGAGTGATGCCAACTCTCCACCAATGGCACAATTGTCGCATAGACACGACTAGGGAAGTACACCTTCTTATCTGCAGAGGTCGTCATTAATAAAGTCCTGGACTAGCCAGTAAACGCAAGTGTTCAAGTACAACCCATAGCATTATGATCTTTAAACATTTGGTCCGTGACACTCTCCCACTGCCATTTCATGCACGTCCTCGTGCATGGTCGTCGTCCCGTACCATCATGCATACTTAGACGATGCACTTTTCCCGAATGTTGAGCATCATTCACTTTGGGAGGGTAGGGCACCTGATAATATAACAACAACGTTTAGTATATTGCATCGGATCACTTATGTTGGCGCCGATGTTCACCAGTAGTTTCAGGAATACGAGGAACCTAAAGATTGTAGTAGCTTTCACCACTCATCTTTTACGGAGCTACTTGAACCGTAGTTGTTGAACTAAATCTAGGCGGGGTTCATTAAAACTATACTAGGGTGGCGTTCACAATCCCATACTTGTGGTGTACAAAGACCTTCACCAAAGTGCCCCATATTTGGTCTTCTCACACCAACATAGCGTAACCATACTCTTAATCTTAAGCTCATTATGGTGAAGAGTCACATTCGAATGTAACCGAGAATCGACCTACTTTGATACCGCTTTATCACGGGGTTAGCTTTCGATCCTCGCGTGGCGTCCCCATTTCCCCAGGGATAAGCCAATCTATCTCGTTCTTTGTGTGTTCACTAGTTTTATCCAGCCTTGGACCTCATCAAGAGAGCGATATCAGCTCTCAAATAGTGGTGCGTTCGTCGCATAAATGCGACTAGGCACATACACTTTCTTAACCATGGAGGCCTTCCCTGATAAAGTCCCGGATTAGCCAAGAAACCCATACATTCAAGTAAAACCCACAACATAACAATCTTCGAACATTTGACTCGTAACACTTAGTACCTTTAACTAGTTAGTTAGTGGTAAGAAGGATGTCAAACCATGAAGAATTTGTGGTTGGTGATCAAACAAGGTTGATTAAGATTACTTATGAAGTTAAAACCATTATGAAGTTTGCAAGTTGTGTTTAGATAATTGATTAAAAAGGGAACTAACATATTGATTCAATTAAACTATGAAATACTTTGACAATGGTTATGATTCTCAAACACTTCAAACGATAATATGGTTTTGATTGTAGATTTGCAACAAGAAACATAAATAAGAAAATTATAGGTTATAACAATGACTATGAATAAATCACACCCGAGTTCCAGGTTTAACAAGCAAATAGGTAATCTCTACTATAGCGATGAGTTCAAGATATCAAAATTGGTCAATTATGTTTGTATAAACAATTTCTCAACGAAAAACATCAATACCTGTCTAACATATTCAAATGGTGTAAGAAAATCCTCACAAGATGAATCTTGAACAAGTATAAGCAACGTTTTGACGACCGGACCGGTTGAACCAGGATTCATGACCATTGCCGGTCCGGTCATGATGCTTTGAGCCGTTTTCAAAAGAACCGGCCGCTTCTGGTAGTTAGCAAGTCAGCCGGCGAGCCGACGACCACAGCCAAACTAGACTGCCGTGCTTGAAAAGCAGAAAAGGTTGTTTTCGGAGTGTTGAGACCAAGGAGATTGTTCGTGGCCAGAGAGAAATGTGAAATGGTCGTCGAAGCCTTCTTAAGTTACCATGTTGCAAAGAATTTAGGAGCAGATCTCGTCATTGGAACTTAGATCAGGATAGAAGAAGTCAAAATCTGGATAGAAAATGAACAAAGCGCAAGAACTGATAGGACGTGGCAGCTAAATGTAAAGATACGTATGTTTATGTGTGATACTCTCATCTCAAAGGCCAAAACCCTTAAAGCCTATTAAGTTTTATGATTTCTTTTAAATCACTGGCCAATTGAAGCTAACCATTTAAAAATATTGGCACACTTGAAGTAGATTAAAGAAAAAAGCTGTTGTTAAATTATTTTATTTAAATAAATTTTATATAAGTATATTAAAAAAATTATATGTCGTTGTCTGGTTCTTGAATCCAGTCCAACCGATCTGACCGGTTAGACGAGTGAACCGTTAAGAAGGCGGTTCAACGTCTGGTCCGGTTATGAATACATTTAGTATAAGCAATATTGATTAAGAGCAATAACCAAACCCTAACATAAATCAAGAACTCTAGCAATTATCATATTACAATGTAAGTTCATAACATACCAAATTACATGATTCGTGTTGTTTTAACCAAACGATTACAATAATTGTTTCCTAAAGTATATATTAGATAAGAAAAACCTAGAAACTTACAAAATCCTACACATGGGAATGATTAGAAAGGATTAGTTACGCGTAGCCATGGATTTCATCTTCAAATCTTTGATTTTTGGTTGTTGATCTTTAGTTGGGTGAATAATGGCTCCAAGACTCTCTAAAAACTCCCATGATTGTCCAACACTGAATAAATTCTATTGGGGGACCCATCTTAATGAGTCAAAATTAGTTATTTCCCTAAATCTTGCGAACCAGAAACAGGTTCGTTGTTGGCGATGTGAACACTGGCATCTTTAACGCTAACTCCAATTTACTGATGCCAGCTTACGCTGCCCGATGCGTTGTGTACCTCTTGAGACACCGACGACATCGTCGATCCCACTTCCAGCTTCTTTCTTGTGTTTCCTCGTTTTGTGTTCCTATTTGTCCTATATCCCCAAAGCTCTGGTAAACTTTCAAAATACACCTTAAACCTGTCGAATCCTACAAGATACAAATAATCTCATAGTTGTGTGTTGTAAAAGTTAATTTCACACAAATTGGAAAAAGTAAACCCACTAAGCTTTGGAATTTACCAAGCCATTAGGCACTGCCCTTTAATCATTAGGTCATGGTGTTAACTTTAGACACCATGTCTTACCACAATGTTAACTTTAACCGTTGTTTGAGACTTCGTGTTAACTTCAGACATCAACGTTAACTTTAAATGGGACAAGTCTCCCTTAGCCATTGTCATGCAATATGCATACTATGAACACTTTATACTTTATCACTTTAACACTTTAGCACTATGGTTGACGGATCCAACATCGGTCGGCACGATTCATTAAGTCTATGAATGTCACACCCCAACCGATGGCGGAATCATCAGGGTAGTGGCACTAGGCAAATCAGATCGTTCAAGAGATCCCATAACAGTCATTTCAAAGATAATAATCAACATTCAATATCCCATACTATCAAACTCATATAACCTTCCAAACAACCATTACAATTCAACAAAATCTCTTAAACACAATCCAATTCGATCTCCCCTAGATTTTATTACAAACCGTTCTAAAACAAACTAAAAAAACAAACTAATCTAAGTACGCAACATCCAAGCATCCAATGCTAAAATCCTCAACCTGTTACATACGTTAAAATACAAGTCAATACAATTAAGTAAAGGTGAGCATACGAGTTTTAGTAATACTAGCATAATAGAGAAAGCGTTCGCGAAATAGTCTAACTACATATCATGATACACCGAAACATTTCACACAGATTAACATAGGCTTATTTCTCATGCTAACTACCATGAGAAGGCTTGTGCGTCCATCCTAACTAGACCCCGTCAGGTGTAAGCCATACTATAGTACCGTACTAGCTAAGGAAGACAAGTTAACGAAAATAAGTCCTAGTCACATGTTTCTAGCATCACGTATTGAGCATATATAATCAGATCATACGCGTGTGATAAACAGTTTGATTTGTGAAGGGATTTTGATATAAGAACGTATGTAACACCCAAAAAGTGCGTTAAAGCGAAAATGGGTCAAGTATACTCACTGTGGGTGCGTTTAGGTAAGATTAGGGGATCTGAGAAGAGGCGTGAAGAGCGCCGGATCAGCTTGCATACGCGAACGGAAGTGCATCAGTCTTCGAAAAGCTGAAACAGTGAAGTTTTGGTTGGGCAGTAGACAAGTTCAGCCGAACTTGTATGTAAACATACAGTTCGAGCGAACTTGCAAGGTTTTGGTAGTTTGGAGTCAAGTTCGGTCGAACTTGGTAAGATTCATAGGAATCTTGTCAAGTTCGGGCGAACTTGTAAGAAAACCTTACTAAGATGACAAGTTCGGGCGAACTTGCAAGGATTTTGATGGAGAGGACTCAAGTTCGGTCGAACTTGACCATATGGGTACAAGTTCGGTCGAACTTGACCAGGGAGTTGGTGATTCTTGAGCGAACTTGATGTTTTCGGGTCCAAAATCTTGCGTTTTCGCGTCGTTTGCTGAGAAAATCGAGTGCTCATCCCTCCAACCTTAAGCCACTGAGTAAAACTTAGGTTGGAGAGGTATTTTGGAGTGAACTTAGCCATTTTACAGAAACTCAGGCTAATCCGAGCGAACTTGATGGTTCGTACGGGTTAGTCCAGCTTGTGTAAAGTGACGATTTCGTCCTTGTGCTTCCGGATCTGAGATTAAGCACTTTGAGACGTATACGGCGATGTCCTTTTTCATACCCGGCCACCAATACCTAGGACGAAGGTCCTGGTACATCTTGTCCGCACCGGGGTGAATGGAATATCGAGATTATGAGCTTTGGTCATTAGCAGATTTCGAAGATTATCACGGCTGGGAATCTAAATGCAATCGAGATAGTAATAGATACCGTTAGGTTTAACAACGAGCTGAGTTTCGGCACCACATTTCATTTCTTCCTCCAAAGTATTCTCGTTAAAGCAAGCGAATTGCACGGAGCGAATTAGAATTTCAAGATTATTCAAAGCTTGAGAGTCACGAACATTATACACATAGCTTCGTCGACTTAGAGCATCGGCTACGACGTTTGCTTTGCCGGGATGGTAGCCTATCTCACAATCATAATCGTTGAGAAGTTCAAGCCATCGATGTTGGCGCATATTCAGTTCCTTTTGATTGAAGATATGTTGTAGGCTCTTATGGTCGGTGAAGACCGTACACCTGGTACCGTAAAGGTGGTGTCACCATATCTTCAATGCAAAAACAACTGCACCGAGTTCAAGATCGTGGGTCGTGTAGTTTTTCTCATGGATTTTGAGTTGTCGAGACGCGTACGCGATAACTTTCTCTTGTTGCATGAGAACACAACCAAGACCAAGATTAGAGGCATCGCAGTAAACAACGAAATCGTCATTTCCGTCGGGTAAAGCGAGTACGGGAGCATTGTATAGCATACGCTTGAGAGTTTGAAAAGCTTCCTCTTGCTTGGAATCCCAAACAAAAGGTTTGTTGTTATGAGTTAAAGCAGTAAGCGGAACGGAGATTTTCGAGAAGTCGGCGATGAATCGAAGGTAGTAACCCGCCAATCCAAGAAATGAACGGATTTCGGATGCATTCTTTGGTGTAATCCAACTCTTGACGGCTTCGATCTTTGTAGGGTCGACGTGAATTCCTTGACTATTAACGATGTGGCCGAGAAATTGGACTTCTTCGAGCCAGAATTCACATTTAGAGAACTTAGCATAAAGGCGATTACCTTGAAGAAGTTCGAGGACTAAACGGAGATGGCGAGCGTGTTCGTCTCTCGACTTCGAGTAAATCAGAATATCATCGATGAAAACAATGACGAAACGATCCGAGAAAGCTTTACACACACGGTTCATCAAATCCATGAAGACTACGAGTGCATTGGTAAGACCAAAAGGCATGACCACGAATTAGAAATGGCCATAACGGGTACGAAAGGCGGTTTTCGGAATATCTTCTTCGAGAACATGCAACTGATGATAACCGAAACGTAAATCGAACTTAGAAAAACAAGTAGCACCTTGAAGCTGATCAAATAGGTCGTCGATACAAGGAAGAGGGTAGCGGTTCTTTATCGTAAGCTTATTAAGTTCACGATAATCGATGCACATTCGGAACGATCCATCTTTTTTTCACGAAAAGAACGGGTGCGCCCCAAGGCGAAGTGCTTGGGCGTATGAAACCTTTATCAAGAAGCTCTTGAAGTTGGCTTGATAGCTCGCGCACTTCTGAGGGTGCGAGGCGATAAGGAGATTTAGCAACGGGAGTAGCACCGGGAATTAAGTCGATACGGAATTCGACATCTCGAGTAGGGGGTAAACCAGGTAAATCGTCGGGAAAGACTTTAGGAAATTCACAAACAACAGGAACATCTTTATAAGTCTTCTTTTCTTTCTCTAGGTTCACAATATGAGCGAGGAAGGCAACACATCACTTTTGCAAGCATTTGTGTGCTCGAGTACATGACAAAAGCATCAACTTCTTTGAGGGAGTTTCACCATAGACATGAAGTTGATCACCGTTAGAGAGAGGGAAACGAATCATTTTATCGAAGCATACAACTTCAGCATGATTCTCACGAAGAAAATCCATGCCTACTATGATATCGAAACTACCTAACTGCATAGGTATGAGATTGATCGAGAAGACATGGTTGTTGAGATCGAGAGTACAACCACGTAAAACGGAGTTAAAGGTAACGGTTCTTCCGGTGACGACTTCTACATCAAAAGACTTTGGGAGTTTAGCGCGTTTACATTTTAAAACCTTTTCGAATTATAACGATACAAAACAATTATCGGCACCAGTATCAAATAAACATGAAGCATAAATACCATTAACGAGAAACGTACCGTTGACAACATTGTTGTCATGCTGGGCCTGGCGGTGATTCAGGATGAAAGCCCTTCCACGCGCAACTTGTTGTTGCTGCTGGGGCTGCGGTGATGGCTGCTGCTGGGGCTGCTGTTGTTGCGGCTCTTGTTTGACAATACAGTTTGGGCAGACATTTGCAAAGTGGTTCGGATCACCAAACACGTAGCACACACGTGCTTTCGGAGCTGCTGCTTGTTGCTGCTGATTGTTCTGGGGAGTACACTGAGGAGCTGGCAGTGTTGGAGCTTGAGGAGCTGCTTGGCGAGGGCCAGTACGGAAACTGATCGTAAAGTGACCGCAGATATTGCAGTTTGTGCAAAAACGGCAGTTTCCACCCACCACGTGATGATATGTGCACTTAGGGCACAGCGGATGAGGACCGGTGTACGCACGCTTAGCTGAGGGTGCGTCCTGGAGCAGGAGCCTGATAAGGTTGAGAGTTGAGTGGTGTAGCAGCGGCGTAGTTCTTGCTAGGGTTTCCTCTCTTGCGTCCCTGATGCTTTCCCTTCGGATCGTTAGGTGGTTCGATAGCAGTGGTTGGTTCGGTAACGGCTTGATTGGCAACTTTCACATGGTTCTTGAAATAACCATCCTGAACTCGCTGATCATTGATCTTAGCGGCGAGCATGTAGGTCTCCTCGATGGTTGTAGTACGAGCAACTTTCACAAAATTTGCAACACATTCGGGTAAACCACGAATTTACTTGTTGATAGCTTTCTCAGTTGTATCAACTTGGCTGGGACAGATGATGCTCAAAATCTTGAATCGAGCGGTGAATCCAACATTGTCGGGACCATCTTGCTTTATACCCCAAAACTCGTTCTCGAGCTTTTGCATCTCGTGCGGAGGACAAAACTCCTTCATCATTACTTCCTTGAGTTCCTCCCAAGACAGACGATAAGCTTCATCATTGCCGCGCCTATTTCTTTCGGCGGTCCACCAGTCAAGAGCACGGGACTGGAAGACTCCGGTAGCGTTCACCGTGCGAAGGTCATCGGGGCATCCACTTTGCCTAAAGGTGACCTCAATGGCGTCAAACCAATGGAACATAGCTGTCGGTCCATCGTTGCCCGTGAAGGCGAGAGGTGCACAAGCTTTGAAATTCTTGAAACTGAATCATGGCTTGCGGTTTTCAGCTTTCGGGTCGACCGATGAGTTACTGCTCGCAGCATGAATTTCCGAGACGATTTGCGGATGACCTTAGCCATTTCCTTGGCTACCATTGTGCAATACGCTTGTCAGCGTTGCTGCGCTGGAGATTCCTTTGGGTGTGCGATCCCATTGAAGACATCTACATGAAGGATTTAGATTAGATGGGATTCGATTATAATAGAGTTATGTTTAAAATTTTGTTATTAGTATCATTCATACAAGGCACAAAATCACATAAACACGTAGGCACGTAAGCACGTAAGCACATAAGCACGTATTTCACGTAAGCATATACGTTGCACATATTCACCTTCTTATAAGTAAAGCGTAGCGCGTTCGAGATGCGATAGATATAAGCGATATATAAGCGAGTAATACTGCTCATGAGGCATACATATCCTCATAGGCGTAAGCGAGTTAAGCGATTAGTTTGGTTGGTGTATTAATTTAGCGTTTTAGATTACGAGAGCTGTGCGAGGAGTGCATGCGTTTACGGGGCGTAAAGCGATAAAGCGAGAAATCGATAATGCGAGAAATAAATAATTAAGCGAGAAATCGAATAAAGTGAAAACTCTCAAAATTTTAAACACATAAATAATAATAAACTCGATGATGTGTAAATCGACGATATAGGCTTAAATCAATTGGGAGTGTCCGGGGTTTTGAGACGTTGACTACCCAAAGTGGTTTGATCATCCTTTGACTTTGGACCCACGCTTTGGCCTAATAGATAGATGCTCTCGCCGCAAGCGGCTAACGGCATTATCCTTCCGGTTACTACGTATTCCAAACCATCGTCATAATCGAGACTTTGGTGAGACTGAAAATCGAAAGGCGGATTCGTTACTAAGATGCGGGTTTCACCCCTAACTTAGCAACGTCATTCCTAGTTGTGGCTACGCGCACCGATCACATCGGGCGTTCCACTAGATAGAAATGGAGATTTTCGTCGAGGTTTGGATATCACTCCTAACTCAACGAAGGTATCTCGTGCGATAGAGATTGCGTGGAGTGAATGATCTCATCGAGAGTTCTCGGTTTTCACACCTATTCTCGTCTTGATCACTCGTTGGTGTGATACGAGCGTTTTCAAGTGTGTATATTGTATTAGCCTTAGTAAAGGAACATTTAAGCATTTATGGCAAGTAGTTTAACATTTACGTCTAAGATAGGTCAATCGGGTACTTAAACATGCTACTAGGCCGAATCATGGCAATTCTACTGTCACACCCCGACCCGCAGCGGAAAAGGTGATCGGGGCATGATTGGGTTATCATCAAAGCTCATGACATTTATTATGCGTTTCATATTCATTAATACAATTTGATGGAAATTTACAATAAAGATTACAACATGTTCTAACTATCAATCTAAGCTTCTTTGTTCTCTTCTAAGGCATTTCCTATGTTTTCCTCGCTTCAACCTGTTCACCTGTATCATGTGTAAAAGGGTTTTTGGATCAACATAATGTTGGCGAGTGAATCCTATGGAAAACATTTGAACAAGTTTATTTGATTGATTATGAAATGAGTGCACAACCAAACATGAGTAAAAATAGATGTAAACTTATTCAACAATCATAAGATATTAAATAAAGCACACATGAACAATAATGGAACATTTAGAGGCACGCGTTGCTCAACTCGTCTCTCACGAGGAACTGATGGGCCTAATGTATGAATTGCATAAATATGATAATATGAATGACACAACTACAAACAATATAAACTCAATGATACACACATGAACAATAATGAATTGGTTTTGAGGCACACGTTGTTCAACTCGTCTCCCACGAGGAACTGATGGGCTTAATGGATGAATTCCATATAATTTGACAAAATGAAATAAGTAATCACAACAATATAACCAATCTAAATTTAGATCACGATATGGTATGGCACAAGTTTAAATAAACTAGTTAATTATTTTTATGACACATGACACACACCCAAAACGTGTAATTTAAAAGGGGGAGTTGTAAGATTCACTCACAGTGGGCGCGTTCGGTTGATGAGGTTGAATGCACGCGAAGTGGTTTTAACCACGAGTGAGATTAACCTAGATAAATCGCATTATGGTTTGGTAAGTAAACGGATTTTATTAATTTATTTTAGTAGGATTGTTGGGTGTATTTTTGTGAGTTTAAGGCTATTTTCTAACCTTAAAAATGTTATTTTTAAGTAATTTTAATTGATTTTTAATTAAAATAATTAAATAAAAATAATAAAAAATTTTGACTTTTTCTGACCGTTGACTTTGACTTTGACCGTTGACTGACCGTTGACCGGTTCGAGTGCGAATATAAGTGCGCTGGGTGAGGCTCGAACCCGAGACCTCCCGTACGCGTGCACGCAGCTCTACCAACTGAGCTACGTGTCTAACCCGTCATATATCCGTTTTTAATTATATTTATATATTAATTAAGTTAAACAGAAAATCCTTTTATTTTAAAAACGATTTAATTGATTCGGACGGTGCGCTCCACAGGTCTCGAACCCGGGACCACACAGTCCACCGCTGGACTGTGTGTACAACTTGTTAACTTAACTGATTTTTATTATACTTAAACACAAATTAATTATTTTCATTTCTGATTTATTTAAAAAGCTTAATAATTGTCCGGGTCGATGCAGAAGACCGGACTCGAACTCGTGCACTTTGATTAAACATACACACAGTCCACCACTGGACTGTGTGTCTAACTTGGTTATTTTTCCGATTATTAATATACTTAACATATATATAAAATGAATCCGGTTCAGTTAACAAAAAAGAACATTTTTATTTACGCAGCGTGTGTGGAACAGGATTCGAACTCGAGACCTTTGTGTGATTATTGTGCACACAGTCCACCGCTGGACTGTGTGTCTAACCCGAGTTATTTCTTTGATTTAAATTATACTTATGAGTTACAGGTTCATCGTCTTCTTCGTCGGATTTTAACCAGAGATGATGTCTGACTGGTTCGAGTTTTTATTCAGGTTTCTTTACCGTTTTAGGTTAATTACCGATGAGATAAAAGTAAAAAGAAAGGAAAATTAGGCGTGAGGTATACCGACTAGTTTTCCTCTGTTTTCCGGCAGAACTCCGGCGACAGCAATCCCTTCCGGCGACGAGTGTCTTGCAGCAGCGAGTCTCCAGAAAGCTTGAAAAAGGTATGGGTGACTTCGGTATAAGCTCAAAGGGTTTAGTAAGGCTCAGAAATGGGGAAATTGGTTTTCCGGCGACGAACAGAATAATTCCGGCGAATGAGTTTTCGCCCAGAAAAGGTGCGGTTTTGAGCGAAAAGGTTTGCAGAGGTTCGAGGGGGTATTTATAGGGCAAATTATCGATGAACTTGGTCTGATTTCCGACTGGATTCGTCGGTTATAAAAACTCCGGCGGTTATAACTTTGGTCGCGGACTCAGACGTCGGTTATAACCGATGTCTTAGTAAATGTTTACGTTATAACGGAAGATGTCGTTAAAACTCGCGAGATTGCCGGGATTTCCGACGACTGAACTTTTGGGCGCCGGTTTTGAATTCGGAACGTCAAGATATGAATTAAATGATCTTTATAATTAACAGACAATACAAGTGGCGCAGTGGTTTGTGTGTTGTGTGTTAAGTTGTTGCCGGACCGGTTACTGACCCGGGTTCGAAACCCGGCAGAACCAAAATATTTTTATTTTGCGATTTTTAACAGTTTTTCAAAAACTAATTATATATTCCCGTATAATAATTGATTATGTATCGTTTAAAATTATTTTGGGCATTTAATTCGCAACGAAAATTTTAACTGACTGTTCGGTTGATAAACGGAGCGGGTTTGGTAAATCCGTTTTTGACGGATATTACAGTATCCCCTGCTTTTTAGAAATTTCGTCCCGAAATTTAAATAGTGATATATTTGACTAAAAGAATGATGGTGTTTAGTTTGTCAGTTACTTGCTTAGAAAAAGTAAGGGTTTGAGTTTTTTTGTTTGAGGCGGTAACGTTCCTTGTAAAGGTTAAGTACCCTATTACAGGAATCGCTTTTTGTTGCCTACTGTATAAGTATTGATAAGCAGAAATGATTCGCTAAAAATGATATCATGCATAAGAGTTTGGATACGTTTGGAAAAGTATGGTTATATCCTAAGGCAAAACTTCTAACACTACAACCTACAGGGAACATAAATAAACACAACAGCTGATATTTGAACATAAATAAACACAACAGCTAATATTTGAACATAAATAAACACAACAGCTAATATTTGAACATAAATAAACACAACAGCAAATATTTGAATCCACATTCTGATAGCATATATGTTTGAATGGTGGAAGTTCCTCTCTCGTTTGTTATGATGGAGAGGTTAGTTTATGTAGAAATGGAACACAAATCCAATTTCTCTAAATAGCAAGATGATATAAATGTAACACAATTCAACCAAGGCAATACTAAATCCTACATGGAACTTCTCATAACCGCCTGATAATGCCTCTGATCCTTTGGCAAGAATACTTATATATAGGAAGTACCAGCGGCATATCCACCATATTCTTGCCAAATTTTCATTGGTTTTATCCACAAATTATGATTAGTTACCAAGAAACTAATAAATCCTACATAGAACTTCTCATAACCGTCTGACAATGCCTCTGATCCTTTGACAAGAATACTTATATATAGGAAGTACCAGCGGCGTATCCACCATATTCTTGTCAAATTTTCATTGGTTTTATCAGTGAATTATGATTAGTCCTATATAACTCTACAACCAATACAACAAACATAAAATTACTGAAATGAAAAATATCCGTGCGATCAAGGCTCAATCAAACGGAGCCGATCGTATTGTATGTACTGAAAATGAAATTGTCTGTGTGCTCAAGGCTCAATCAAACGGAGCCGAGCGTATTGCATGTACTGAAAATGAATAACTTAATCTAAACAACTATCACACAAACATCCTATGCATGGAACCTCTCATAACCGCCTGATAATGCCTCCGATCATTTGACAAGAATACTTATATATAGGAAGTACCAGCGGCGTATCCACCATATTCTTGCCAAATTTTCATTGACTTTATCCGCAAGTTATGATTAGTGCTATGCGACTCTACAACAAACACAACAACCATAAGATACTGATAATGAAATTGTCTGTGCGCTCAAGGCTCAATCAAACGGAGCCGAACGTATTGCATGTACTGAAAATGAAATTGTCTGTGCGCTCAAGGCTCAATCAAACGGAGCCGAACGTATTGTATGTACTGAAAATGAAATTGTCTGTGCGCTCAAGGCTCAATCAAACGGAGCCGAACGTATTGCATGTACTGAAAATGAACAACTTAATCTAAACAACAATCACACAAACAGCCTATGCATGGAACCTCTCATAACCGCCTGATAATGCCTCCGATCATTTGACAAGAATACTTATATATAGGAAGTACCAGCGGCGTATCCACCATATTCTTGTCAAATTTTCATTGACTTTATCCGCAAGTTATGGTTAGTTCTATGCGACTCTACTACAAACACCACAACCACAAGATACTGATAATGAAAATGTCTGTGTGCTCAAGGCTCAATCAAACGGAGCCGAACGTATTGCATGTACTGAAAATGATATTGTCTGTGCGCTCAAGGCTCAATCAAACGGAGCCGAACGTATTGCATGTAATGAAAATGTAAAATAAACTGATCGATCAAGGCTCAATCAAACGGAGCCGATCGTGCGGGCACGCCACAGTTCAACCGCATAATAAAATGGGGAACAAGCTCAAAACCTCATAAAGGGGGAGCTGCGGCCTCGGCAAATGCATATACTGAAAACAATAAACAATAATTACTCTAATAGTCTACACATGGAACCTCTCATAACCGCCAGATAATGCTTCTGATCCTTTGACAAGAATACTTATATATAGGAAGTACCAGCGGCGTATCCACCGTATTCTCGTCAAAGTTTCATTAGCTTTATCCTTAAGTTATGTTTGGTTCTATGTGATAAAGAAAAACATAAAACTAAACGATAGGAGTTGAATCTGGATCTTCGGCGAAGAGGACTAGTAGGGTATCTTCGTTTGGGCCGTCATTATCTTCGACAGGATTGGCGTTGATGTTGAAGACTCTTCCTCTTGCTGATGGCCTAACGGTTGGGTTTTCTTAGTTTACTTGGTTAACTGGGTTTGATTGGGCTTGAGTGTTGATGACGTTAACCAATTGAGGGCATGTGTTTCTAAAGTGGATAGGGTCGCCACAATTGAAACAAGCTCGAGCATATGGGAACACGGGGTATTGGGGTTGATGATAGGTTTGGGCCATGTTTTGAGTAGGGGAAAAGGTTTGGTTTTAAAAGGTGCGACAAACCTTGCTCAATAGACCATAGCGTCCACAAGTTGTACATAGTCGACAAGGTAAGGTAAGGGGATGGTGATAAAAACAGTTGTTGCATCGAGGGTGAGGTCCAAGATATGGCTTCTTATTTGGGTAAGTTGAGTTGGGTGCCACTTGGGTGATTGGGATAGCTTGGATGGGTATGGCGTGTGAAATAGGTTGGTTTCGTTGGGTAGCAGCGAAAAGTTGTCCGTCTCTTCTTCTCTTAGAATTGGGTTGAGAAGGGGATTCGGTTTGGGTGGAGTCGGAAGTTTCAGTCGATTCTTTATCCTTCTTTTTCTCCTCCTTGAAGTCTTTGTTTCGGATTCGGTTCTTGGTGAGCTCTGTTGCTAGCTCCATTGCTGCTTCCAAAGTTGCAGGCTTGGTACTTATTACAGGGTCTTGAATCTTTGACGGAAGACCACGAATGTAGTGCTCGATCAAACGGTAGAGGGGAGTGAACATGTCGGGAACCATTTGATGTAACTCGAGGAATCTTTTATTGTAGGTGGTGTGGTCTCCTTCCTTTTGCTTCAACGAATAAAATTCATCTTCTAATCTCTTGATTTCACTCCTTGGGCAAAATCGTCTGGTCATGATTTCTTTTAATTCGTTCCAAGTTAAGGTTATAGCATCTTCCACACCTCGTTTGGCCTTCTCTGTATTCCACCAAGTGAGTGCTATCCCATGTAATCGACCGGTAGCATATCGCACTTTGCGATCGTCAGGGCAATCGCAATTTAGAAAAGTGTTCTCCATTTCTTCAAACCAATGGAGGAGAGCGGTGACACCTTCAGTCCCTTTGTATTTCGGAGGGTCGCATGATTTGAAATGCTTGTAGGTGCATTTAGTGGTATTTGGAGAAAAGTTGATAACGTTTTGGTTTGCTTGATTGACAGGATTATAGGTGAGTGCTTGTTGTACTTGGATTACAATGTTGGGTATTACGGCAGCCATTTGTTGAGCGATTTGGGTTCATGGGCGCATTAGGAATGAACATTCATAAAATAATTATAGAAAAATAAATCTACTACATCCATAGGATGTCTTGGGCTTTGCTCGCCATTAGGCCCTACATGCCGCCATACTTTACCTGTGTAATCATGTGGGCCCCCATGAATACCGGTTTTTCATATGGTTCGCACGGGTTTGCCAGGTTGCGTACACAAAAACCCGGAGAAAATCGAGAAATATGTCTACAACGTGTGATATTCGGAATGTGTCCAGGTGTAGACACGGTGACACCTCAAAGTAGGTTAGTTCGAACGACGTTTGGTGTGGCATGCTTTGGCCTAATAGGTCCTTCGTACTCTCATCGTTGGTCCCCAGGTAGGCAAACTGGTCCGTTATATTGGATTTATACGAATGCCAACCTAGACAGGACGTTCCGACTACCGGTACTTGTACCCTTCCAGTTACTACCGGTACTTGTACCCTTCCAGTTACTACGTTCCGACTACCGGTACTTATTTTTCCGATTATTAATATACTTAACATATATATAAAATGAATCCGGTTCAGTTAACAAAAAAGAACATTTTTATTTACGCAGCGTGTGTGGAACAGGATTCGAACTCGAGACCTTTGTGTGATTATTGTGCACACAGTCCACCGCTGGACTGTGTGTCTAACCCGAGTTATTTCTTTGATTTAAACTATACTTATGAGTTACAGGTTCATCGTCTTCTTCGTCGGATTTTAACCAGAGATGATGTCTGACTGGTTCGAGTTTTTATTCAGGTTTCTTTACCGTTTTAGGTTAATTACCGATGAGATAAAAGTAAAAAGAAAGGAAAATTAGGCGTGAGGTATACCGACTAGTTTTCCTCTGTTTTCCGGCAGAACTCCGGCGACAGCAATCCCTTCCGGCGACGAGTGTCTTGCAGCAGTGAGTCTCCAGAAAGCTTGAAAAAGGTATGGGTGACTTCGGTATAAGCTCAAAGGGTTTAGTAAGGCTCAGAAATGGGGAAACCGGTTTTCCGGCAACGAACAGAATAATTCCGGCGAGTGAGTTTTCGCCGAGAAAAGGTGCGGTTTTGAGCGAAAAGGTTTGCAGAGGTTCGAGGGGGTATTTATAGGGCAAATTATCGATGAACTTGGTCTGATTTCCGACTGGATTCGTCGGTTATAAAAACTCCGGCGGTTATAACTTTGGTCGCGGACTCAGACGTCGGTTATAACCGATGTCTTAGTAAATGTTTACGTTATAACGGAAGATGTCGTTAAAACTTGCGAGATTGCCGGGATTTTCGACGACTGAACTTTTGGGCGCCGGTTTTGAATTCGGAACGTCAAGATATGAATTAAATGATCTTAATAATTAACAGACAATACAAGTGGCGCAGTGGTTTGTGTGTTGTGTGTTAAGTTGTTGCCGGACCGGTTACTGATCCGGGTTCGAAACCCGGCAGAACCAAAATATTTTTATTTTGCGATTTTTAACAGTTTTTCAAAAACTAATTATATATTCCCGTATAATAATTGATTATGTATCGTTTAAAATTATTTTGGGCACTTAATTCGCAACGAAAATTTTAACTGACTGTTCGGTTGATAAACGGAGCGGGTTTAGTAAATCCGTTTTTGACGGATATTACATCTACCTATTGTCCTAAAGTTATGGGCTGCTCTGATACCAATCTGTCACACCCCAACCGATGGCGGAATCATCGGGGTAGTGGTACTAGGCGAATCAGATCGATCAAGAGATCCCATAACAGTCATTTCAAAGATAATAATCAACATTCAATATCCCATACTATCAAACTCATATAACCTTCAAAACAACCATTACAATTCAACAAAATCTCTTAAACACAATCCAATTCGATCTCCCCTAGATTTTATTACAAACCGTTCTAAAACAAAGTAAATAAAACAAACTAATCTAAGTACGCAACATCCAAGCATCCAATGCTAAAATCCTCAACCTGTTACATACGTTAAAATACAAGTCAATACAATTAAGTAAAGGTGAGCATACGAGTTTTAGTAATACTAGCATAATAGAGAAAGCGTTCGCGAAATAGTCTAACTACATATCATGATACACCGAACATTTCACACAGATTAACATAGGCTTATTTCTCATGCTAACTAGCGTGAGAAGGCTTGCGCGTCCATTCTAACTAGACCCCGTCGGGTTTAAGCCACACTATAGTACCATACTAGCTAAGGAAGGCAAGTTAACGAAAATAAGTCCTAGTCACATGTTTCTAGCATCACGTATTGAGCATATATAATCAGATCATTCGCGTGTGATAAACAGTTTGATTTGTGAAGGGATTTTGATATAGGCACGTATGTAACACCCAAAAAGTGCGTTAAAGCGAAAATGGGTCAAGTATACTCACTGTGGGTACGTTTAGGTAAGATTAGGGGATCTGAGAAGAGTGGTGAAGAGCGCCGGATCAGCCTGCATACGCGAACGGAAGTGCATCAGTCTCCGAAAAGCTGAAACGGTGAAATTTTGGGAGCGAACTTGCAAGGTTTTGGTAGTTTGGAGTCAAGTTCGGTCGAACTTGGTAAGATTCATAGGAATCTTGTCAAGTTCGGGCGAACTTGTAAGAAAACCTTACTAAGATGACAAGTTCGGGTGAACTTGCATAGTTTCTTAGGAAACTAGGCAAGTTCGGGCGAACTTGCAAGGAATTTTGATAGAGAGGACTCAAGTTCGGTCGAACTTGACCCATATGGGTACAAGTTCGGTCGAACTTGACCAGGTAGTTGGTGATTCTTGAGCGAACTTGATGTTTTCGGGTCCAAAATCTTGCGTTTTCGCGTCGTTTGCTGAGGAAATCGAGTGCTCATCCCTCCAACCTTAAGCCACTGAGTAAAACTTAGGTTGGAGAGGTCTTTTGGAGCGAACTTAGCCATTTTACAGAAACTCAGGCTAATCCGGGCGAACTTGATGGTTCGTACAGGTTAGTCCAACTTGTGTAAAGTAACGATTTCGTCCTTGTGCTTCCAGATATGAGATTTAGTTTCGACAATGCCTCATTCCACTCAAAAGTGAATGAAACATACGTCATTAGTCCGAAAATGGTGTAAAAATCAAGGTTTTAAAAGGTTTTGCTCAGATCTAGTATAGATCTGAGTGAAAACAGAAGTTTGATGGAAAAAGATGAAGATTTTGTAAAATAGAAGAGATTTGATGGAAAACGAAGGCAATGCCTTGTGCAAAATCGTTGTAAAACGTTGGTAAACATTGTCGTAGTTAAAATCAGGTTGATTCTTACTTAGAGAACAGAGAGTTTCGGGTTTCGGGAGCTCAGGGGGAAGTTGCAGCAAGTTCAAATGGGAGAATGGAGCTGGGTATTTATAGGAGAAGGCAAAAATGGAGGCTGTGAGGTCAAGTTCAGCCGAACTTGCATGAATCATGCAAGCTTGAGTAGACTTGAGAGATATTGCAGAGTATTGAGCTAACTTCGGCTTAACTCGCTGAATCCCTAGAGATTCAGGCAAGTTCGAGCGAACTTGTGTTAAAAGAGAGAACCTGAGTTTGGCCAGTCAAGTTCGGCCGAACTTGGGGTCACCCAAGTTCGAGCGAACTTGACCCAGTCTTGGGTATTCGTTGTTTGTTTCGCGTTAAAAGTTCGTTTGGCGATTCGGTTCGTATTAAATAGTTATATTAAGCGTTATAATTGATATAATAGTGCGATTTAGCGATTCGAGTGTGCGAGAGCGATGCGATAGCGAGCGTAATCATAACCACAAACATACATAACACATAAATAACATAAAACCATATAATTAACTGCGAGCTGCGATGCGATTTAATAAGCGATTAGATGTGATATAACATACATAATCATAATTAATTAACATAAACTTCATTAATAAGCGAATCTCGGATTTACAAGGGATTGACACAATCGATAACAAAGAAAAAGATAACAACGAATTTCCGAGTTGTTACAATGAATGTCACTTAGGGTATTGGTCAATCCAAGTGCCATAATGAGAAACTCGTAATTAAGGTCTGAGATCCATGGTTCATCAAACTCAGTGAATTGCGATAACTCTTTCCACTCAAATGACTTTGTAGGTAGGTAACATTTACCAGTTATGTCAACTACAAAACTCTAAGATGGTATAGGGTCGCATAGATGAGCTTTGTCTAATCATTGATACGTTTAACCTCATATATGCCCACTCTTCCGTATAATTGGTGATGCCACTATTTATAGGGCCAAGTATACCCGTCCTTAAATCGGCAACTCGAAGAACCGACCCGAGTCACTTAGAAATACGTGACCCCTCTTGGTCATGACAACCGTAGGTCTGAATGCGAGGCGAAGGTATAATACACATGTGGTTCGGTTACATCGGTCAGAGTCTTCCTATAAATGGACGTCATAGACATATCGATCTAATTTTGGATTTGATTTTAGTGTAATTACGAATTTTTAAAAAAAAAACCCGAAAACCAATTTTTTTTAATTTTTGGTTCGGTTTTAGCTAAAAACCAACCCAAACCCACCCTTGCCTCCTAAACAATATGGCAAGTGATTCTATCCAACCACTTGTTAATCACAAGTGCTTGATCTCTGCAAAAGAGATGCATATATTCTCACACAAGTAAACAAGTTGATTGGTCGCAACACACGTTAGTAGTTAAAACCTTTTTCAGTTTGCATGTGTGACAAAAAAGCTTTTAGATGAGCTTACATACAGACTTTTATGTCGATCCGAATGAATCATACTTTTTACAGAGGCAAATCTTCGCATGTTAGGCAAGAAGAGAGGAAGCCACAAACTTTGTCGCTGTAGGATATTTATCTCTGTACTAGATTTTACTATAGTTAAATCATATCACATAATGATCTTTATATTAGAAAGAGTCTCTTTTGTTGACATAGTCGTTTCTATGTAATCAAGTATGTTAGTAACAAAAGGAAGTTAGAGGTACTAAAAAATTAAAAAAATCCTGTAAAAAATCCTAAAAATTCTGAAAAATAAAAAATTTCCAAAAAAGTTTTAAAAAATCCTTAAAATTAAAAAAAAAAAAATCTAATAAAAAATTCTAAAAACTATATCAAAAAAAAAATTAAATTAAACAAAACACTAATAATTTAAAAAACAAAAAAAAAAATTAAAATTAAAAAACGTAAAAAATCAAAAAAATTCTAAAAAACCAAAAAAAAAATTCTATAAATAAAAACCGTAAAAAATCTAAAATTTCTAAATAAAAAAACCTAAAAAAAAAAATTTCTAATAAATCAAAATTCTAAAATTCTAAATTCAAAAAATAAAAAAAAATCTAAGATAAAAAATTCTAAAAAATAAAAAAACTTTAAAATCCTAAAATAAAAAAAAACCTAAAAAATCTAAAAATCAAAAATAGTATTTTTTTCATTTTTCAGAAATTTTTTGAATTTGTAGAATTTTTTGATGAACTTTTTTGATTTTTGAATTATTTTGATTTTTGTGATTTTTGTGGTTTTTCAAATTTTTCTAAATTTTTTAATTTCTTTGATTTTTTTTGAATTTTTAGCCTTATTTTGAATTTTTTTGATTTTTTTCTTTTTATAATTTTTTGACTTTTAAGATTATTTTTTAATTTTTTAGATTTTTTGACTTTTTAGATTTTTTTATCTTTAGAATTTTTTCCGAATTTTTCGAATTTTTCGAATTTTTTGATTTTTCCAATTTTTAGGATTTTTAAGATTTTTTTCTAATTTTTAGGATATTTTTTAATATTTTGATTGTTTTTATTTTTTAGAACTTTTTGCATTTTTTATTTTTGGAATTTTTTGATTTTTTTGAATTTTTATGATATTTTTTAGAATTTTGTTTGGTTTTTAGATTTTTTTGGGTGACTATTTATATTTTTTTATATGATTTTTTTGAATTTTTATAAGTTTTTGAGTTTTTTCGAATTTTTAGTATTTTTTTTGAATATTTTGATTTTTTTGATTATTTTTAAATGAAAAACGACAATAGAGTAACCCGACGTCGATTGATGAAGTCATAGTTGTGAAGAGATATCTACGAGTAATAATTAGTTTACTGATTTTATCTTATACCCATCCTGACCCGCTTGGGTTTTATCTCATACCCATCCTGACCTACTCTTCTTTTTTATCCACCACTTCATAACCCATCCTAACCTAGTGATTAATTTTGTTTGGCCCATCTTAACCCATATTAAAATTTAAAATACCCATATCAACCTAAAATGAAATGGATGGACTTGTTTTGCCAGGTCTACTCATTGCTAATAAGATGCATGTCATTTAGAACTCTTGATTTGTTAGTCGCATATGTGTATGTGCTTTATCAATGATATTGTCATTAGAGAACAATTACAAGATGAACCATATGAAATCTTACTCCTTGGATAAACTAGATGAAGGGTGAGAAATTTTCTGTGCGAACTACATCGAAAGCACCACGACAAGTTAATTTGTCACAACAATCAGCCCGGTCGTGGCAACATCAAGCCCTATTTAAAAGAATATAAACAATGTACTCTATTACCGCTTCTACATTATTGTCCATAGCAGCACTCAAACCTCGACCTATTGGAAAAGAACACCGTTTTACATACCTGGATACTCCTAGGCCAAAAACCCTTCATCATCCTATAGTAAATAACCGAGTTTTAGATTACCCGAGATTTCTTTTAACATGGATAAAAAAAACTTAATGTAAGTAACATTTAAAGCTCACCCTCGTGTGTATAATGGATGAAAAGTTAAGTCTCACCAGACTCTTCATATAAACATTAAAAAAATTGGGACCATACATCGTTTGACTGATCAATGCCTAGGTTGAATTGGTCACTAGCTTAACCATATACCTTTTTCTTATGTTGAAAAACAAGGCCAACCAATTTTATTCAAACAGAGAAACCAAACTCTAGCAAGCAGCTGAGAGTTACAACTCCACAACAGAAACACTACGTGAACAAAAAAACAAAACACCGACCTCGCCCCTTCTTAATGTTTGTATAGGAATTCCAATTCTTAACAACTTGAAGGAGGTCGTTGACGCAGTCCCAAATAAGAGAGACCAGCATCCGTTGTAAGGGAATTTATAATGCAAACAACTTGAAGGAGGTCGTTGACGCAGTCCCAAATAAGAGAGACCGGCATATGTTGTAAGGGAATTTATAATGCAACGGATAATTTGAGAGGCGTGTCATCACTTTCAGATCAAATTATTTGAGTGATTCTCCAGAATAATTCAATTGGGTACAACTTAGAATTTAAAAGCAAAACTAGTATGTGAATTGGTGATGCCTGAGAGGCGTGTGATCACTTTCAGATTAAATTATTGCCGCCCCTTGGAGCCCCGTCTAAACACTTAGAACAATAAAAACTCAAACAAGTGTACACTCCGGCACCTCCTAACTTACTTGATATGTATTATAGTTCACCTTGATCACCACAATCCTAATTACACTACAATATCCAACATTCGAATCCAGCGAAGATGAGAGTCCACACATCCCTTGCAATAGGACAAGTGACCAAGACATGATTAATGTCTTCCACTCCCAACCTGCAGCTCGGTCAAATAAAATATGGAAACGTCATCCCCGAGCCACAAGCTCCTTTTTTGTTTGGCAATTCTACCGGTAGTGCCAAGACATGAATAATGTACTTCATGTTTGCCAAAGTCTTTGGGTTGTACATCAAATCAACACCACCATTATTAAAGTTATGTTATATTTTAAATCACATGCTTTTGATAAAAAATAAAAACTTCTAACAAATATCAAACCAAATAAATAAGGTGTCCAAACATTATCATAAAGCTATAAATTAAACTTAGTTACGGACCTGAAGCGATGCAACTAATGGCAGGGGAAGAGCTTAGTGGAAACTGGGGAATGCACCCGCCCCTGAATGTTTTGGCTAAAAGTGTCAATTTTTCGTCCTAAAATTTTAAAATTACAAAGTATCATCCCCAAATGATTTTGCCTAAATATTTATACAATATAAATATATAAATTGGGTCCCATGACCCCCAACCCCCTCCCGCGCGCGCGCGGAGCTTTTGGTCAAGCTCCGCCACCGACTATTGGAATATATAAATCTTAAATTTGAAAAATGCTAGATGTTGAGACCACATGGTATAGAGAGGCTTGAAGATGAGGCATTATGCGAGATGTGGAGCATGCGTCAGAACGGGGTTAAAACGAACAGTGTGGCCCAGGCCGTGGAAACATGGCGTTTTTGACACGTGTCACACACCCTTTGTATTATTTTATAATTAAAATTATATAATATTAAAACTTATAAAAATATTACTAGTTATTAAACAAATACATAACACTAAAAAAACATTACATAAATTTAAAAACATTGACATAAATAAAAATACGAAACTAAAAAACACATAATTTAAATAAAAAATCCAATGATTCCCACATTGAGCGGAGCTTGAATTCACGGTGATGCACGTGCCTAAAGTTGATGAGTATTAGATAGAGATTTATAATGTATTTATGTTAATGATTGTTTCTAGTTTTAGGTTGTAATTGTCCTATATATAGGACCTCCTATTGTAAACAATTATTCATTCAATACAATTCATAATTACATTACAAATATACAATTCATAATTACAATACACATTATCAGAGCCATACGCACTTGGATTACCTAAACCCTAAAATTGCCGACGCTGTCTCCTTTGTTTTCCGATCTCAACAAGACACTGCTCCTTTATCAACAACGCATAACAAGGCCCTGCTCTTTTTTTTCTCGGCTTCTGTTCCTTCAAACCTACCAACTTCTGTTCCTTCAAACTGACCAACTTCTGTTCCTTAAAATCTACCAACAATGGCCATTACCTCCTTCACCACAGTAGAGAAAACCACTCACAATTTTCACAAATTCAGTTTTCAACTAATCCCGATCAATCATGGATACTAGAAAACCATGATCAAACCTTTTCTCATTACCAATGGTTTGTATGTTTATATTGATGGCTCTCTTCCCTGTCCATCCCAAACCATTGTTGCTACCACCTCCTCGTCAGACAAAGACCCACCGCCACCCACACAACAACCAAACCCTGACTACTTGACATGGGTTTCCAATGATGCCCACGTTTGCATGCTCCTGCTGTCAACAATCTCTGAGCCTCCTTCAAACACGTACTAGGTGAAACTTCTCGTGACTTATGGCTTTCCCTGGAACGTGCTTACGCACCACACACATCTTCCCGAGAGTAGACACTAAGAACCCAACTTCTCAAGATGGAGATGCAACCTGATGAAACATTTGTTGCCGATATCACACGAGCCCAAGAATATAATGATGCATTAGCAAACATTGGTGCAGCCATGCAAGAAAAAGGATGTTGTTATGCTGATTATTTCAGGCCTTCGGGAAGAATATAACATCTTGAAACCCACCCGTGGTGCACGACACCCTCTAGTAACCCTCCTGGAATTACCTGGGCTACTCGCTAATCACGAATACATGACAAAGAAGACTGAACCCACTCTCTCTTCTGTTAACCAGGCCTTCAGTGCTACAACAAGCAATGACTCAGCCTCACAACCCAGCCTTCAAATCCCACCTGAAACAGTCCAGTCGCTTCAATAACTGCTTCAACAACTGATGACACAGTTAGGCTTCAATGTGCAACGTGCACAACAATAGAATTAGACTGATTACAGCACTCGTGGGCAGTCAAATCGCGATCGAAACAACAACCGACACAGACGAGGCAATTATAACAACAACCGCAATGTGGGCTCCTCGTTAGGTAACAATTCCAGATTTGCTTGGGCATCTATTCAGAATACCGTCTATGGTTCTTGCAACAGGTGTGGTATTGGGCGTGTTCCATCTCAATGCCCAAATCGTGATCCAACAACAATTCGTCAACCACGATAGGCTCCACATACGAATGTTGCTGATCATCGCTCACAAGTATCATCATCTAGGATGCCGGACACTGGTGCAAACAGTACTGCAACACCTGATCTCAATAGCCTCGACAATGCTGAGCCTTATTTCGGTAAGGACACACTTCTTGTTGGTAATGGCAATAGGTTACCTATTCTTCATATCGGTTCCACCACTTCCAATTCACCAAATAAAACTCTTTCTATTAAAAATATTCTACATGTTCCACAAACTAAACGAAATTTTCTTTTCGTACAACGTTTTTGTCAAGATAACAATGTGTTTTTTGTGTTTCACTCTACATTTTTATGTGAAGAATTCGGTTACCAAAACTATCTTCCTCACGGGTCCAAGTAAAGACGGTCTCTACACTCTTCATCTACCAAAGACCAATCATGTCTCAAATGTTGCCTTTTCTACTGTTGGACCTTTTCCTACGACTTGGACATCCTCACTTACAACTTTTAAAATTTATGATTACTTGTCTTCTTATTAGTAATAATTATGTTTTACCATTTTGTAATTCTTGTCCCATGGGGAAATCTTCACAATTGCATTTATCTTCCTCAAATTATAGAAGTACTCATGTATTGGATTTAGTTTTTTGTGATGTTTGGGGGCCTACTCCGTTTGCTTCCTTTTATGGTCATCGCTATTTTTTTTTACTTTGTGTTGATCATAACAATAGATACATGTGGATATTTCCCATTAAACAGAACTCTGATGTAATTAGCACCTTTAAACAATTTCACAGAATGGTTGAAAGACAATTCAAAACACAACTTAAATCAGTTTAAATAGATTGGGGAAGGGAATTTCAAAACTTATCCTCTTTCTTTGCAAAACTTGGAATTCTACATCGCCTATCTTGTCCTCATACAAGCGGACAAAATGGCTTTGTTGAGAGACGCCACGCCATGTGGTCGAAACTGGCCTCACCCTTCTAGCACAATTTGGTGGGTATTGTATAAAGCCCCTATGGGTTTTATCATGCCACATAAGCGTCACTTAGGTAACACATATCTCACACCATCAAATTCCACATGCGGGGTTTTACCGCGAGGCGTGCGACTGACCAGGATCCAGCCACTAATCATGTTGAACCAATTATTTTAGTTATACATCACAATCAACACGATTAATGATCAATCTTTAAAGGTCCAAAACACAGTTTAAGTTAGCAGCGGAAAAATAAAGTAAAACCCATCGAAACTTAAAACCACAAGTTTAATAGACGATCGAAACATAAAGCGTTAACGAACCACACACTCCAGCCGATTGCAACGTTCGTCCAAAGCTGTACCTAACGACCTGCAAAGCATGCACAAGTGTGTCAACAAATGTTGGCGAGTTCACAGTTTTCAGTGTTGTTACAAAAATAAGTTCCTTTAAATACTTTAGTTTTATAAGACATGTCATGGGGAGCTACCCCATCGTTAAGCTACTAAACTATGTGGTACCGAATCTTGACTGTTGTAGTTGTTTGTTCCCCAGGTCAATGTGTATCATCCTTGACCAGTTGCCAAGGCATAAAAGTTCACGTCCGTCCTCCCAGGCACGGTGTGAGGTTTGTCAAACCTAATAGCGCTATCAACTAATATCCCGTTCGCCAGGCCCCGGCAACTAATCAGTATAGGTGTGTGGGGACTTTCAGATAGAGTTCATTTAGTCCGCTAAAGACATGAAATATAAACTGTTATATTTATTTAGTCGTATTCCAACCCAGGAATATAAGGCGGTCCCAATCTGGGGATACTGTGGTCCACCTCCAGTGGATAGTTTGTTTCAGTGGTTCCAATCCAGGAACACGCGTGTAGCCCCAATCCAGGGGTACCGTATGTATTTCCCAAACCAGGGAAATAGTGTATGTCCCAAACCAGGGACGCATGCTTTTAGTAAAGGTTTGTGAACTCACCTTTGTTTTGCTCGGTAAGGCTTGAGTGTTTTATGAGTTGAAGTGGTCAACCACGTCCTATTATGGTTACCATAGGTTTGTTAGTGTGTGTGTATGCAAACACATAAGTTCTACACGTATCTAACACATAGCATGTATCTCATTAACATTCAGGTGTTCATGTGTTCATTCGAGTGAATTTGTGTACGTGATCATAGCATAACATACGGCATGTTAAACATCATTCATGTAGGGGCTAAACTAGTATTAACATCCCATTATAACACAAGCAACACATAGATACACATAATTCAATTCACAACACTACCAGTTTAAAACTCTGAAACTTAGCTGTTTTCGGGGATTTTATTAAAATACAAAACGAGCTTCAAAAATTACGATAAATTTATGCGATGTGAAAAATGGTCCATTTGTTATTGCGTAAAATTTTCAGAGCTTAGTTATTTACAGAAAATTTACGAAAAATCAAATAGTGCACATAACTCTGATTCGTCACTTTCTGGCGATAGTTTACCATAAAAATTATTTAAAAATCTTCGTTACTCTTTTAACGAAATTCCAGTTGGAGAATTTTAAGCCCTCCTAGCACTACCTACTGTATAAATTTCATATATTAACCCCAAACACGGACGGAGTTATGATATTTGTAATAGGCTGCAATTTCTGCCAAAAAACGCAGCCTGCACATTTGACACGGAAAAAATCATTTAAAATATTAAAACTCATCGAAAAATTATGATAGCTATTTCATGATATTACATATTAGACTCAAGAAACACAAGTTTTTGGTCAGTTTTACCCACGCTACAGTCGATACAAGTCGGCTGTAAATTCTGATAAGGTTTTGTTTGGATTCAGCTTTCAATTAAAAAATGTTTATGACACTATAAACCCTATTTTCTACAATCATAACCCCAACAACACTACATACAGGAATTTAGCATCAAGTCATCATCAACATCAAACATAATCAAAACCCTAGCATGCATACATGATCATCAAGTTACTAGACTATCATGAATCATTACCTAAACATCAAAATACATGTTTTGGCAAACCCTAACACGTATAAGATCATGTTTTCATGCATCAAGAATCAAAGCAAGATCAAGATTTCAAATCACACACATGTAAACGCAATATAACAATCAAGATGTGATTAGCGGAAGCAAGCAAAGAGCCTAGAGACGGAGAAGAAGATCAAACAAGTAAGATTAGGGTTCTTGGTTTTCTTGAAATCGCCTAGAGGGAGGGAGAGATGTGTATGTGTTCCTACGTGATTATAGGGGGAGGGGCTAGGGTTTGGGTTTTTACTATTATTTTTTTTAAAAACTTTGATAAATGCACAAATGATCCCCCATGTTTCCGAGTTGCAAACTTGGGTAGAAAGTTACTAACATAACTTTGTGTAATGACTCTCAAGTCCCTCCATTTGCAAAGTTAAACCAAATTAACTTCGTGTGTTTGTAAATTGTAATTAACAAAAAGGGTTAACGTCGTTACCCTGTAAATGCGGGATGTCACAACATAAGCACGAGACTTTATTGATAACTTGCTTGGTGTGGAATAAGCCCCCTATAAATCCCCTTTTTAACTATTTAAAAAATAAAATAAAGGTAAATAAAAAAAATCTGATTGGTTGATGAAAGTGGGCCCCATTGATTTCTTCCTATCACGCCCGCTATTCCTTTGGTGGAGGCCAAGGATAGCGCTCCCATTGGCGGAGGCAAGGTGGTGTAGGGCGCCATGGGACGCTAAAATTGATGATGTGGCAAGGGGCGCGAAACCACACACACCAGCCTTAATACCAAGGCTCAGTTGGCCAATAGCTTAACACCTTTTTTTATTTTGGAAAACAAGGCCAACTAATTTATTCAAACAGAGAAACCAAACTCAGTAAGCAGCTGAGAGTTACAACCCCACAACAGAAACACTACAGGAACAAGAAAACAAAACAACATGTTACAACCCCACAACAGAAACACTACAGAAACAAGAAAACAAAACAACACCATAAGAGACAACAAAAAATCACCACTAGGAAAACTGCACCGTTTCATCCAATCCTCCATATTAACTTTCGACCGATTGGACAACCAAAGGAAAGCTAAATCTTTGATGTCCCCCGCTATTTTCCCTATGGTTGTTCCCTACCGTTATATGTTGTGTTATTCTGGAGCATCCATATCCTCGAAAAGGTTGCATATATCACCGACCTCCATGCCTTCTTAATGTGTGCATAGGAATTCCAATAGTTAACAACCTGGAGGGGCTCATCGACGCCATCCCAATTAAGAGAGACCGGCACCCGATGTAGTGGAATATTTAATGCAACGGATAATCTGAGAGGCGTGTGATCACTTTCAGATCAGATTTTTTTGGTGATTCTCCCGAATAATTTTATCGGTTATAACTCAGAATTTAAAAGCAGAAGTCGTATGTTAATTTGTTGAGCTCTCTGTAGTCGATGCACATACAAAACGATCCATCTTTCTTCTTTACAAAAAGGACAGGTGCTCCCCAAGGCAATGAGCTAGGACGTATGAATCCCTTGTCAGTCAACTCTTGTAATTGACTGGCTAGCTCTTGCATTTCAGATGGGGCTAACCTATAAGGAGACTTTGCAACTGGTGTAGCACCAGGTATAAGATCAATACGGAATTCGACTTCTCTAACTGGAGGAAGTCCTGAAATGTCATCAGGAAAAACTTGCGGGAAATCTTTTACTACTGGAATGTCTTCAAGTTTCTTCTCCATGGTTCCCTTTTTGATGATATGAGCTAAAAACGCGACATAATTTTTGCGAAGATATTTTTGGGCTTGAAGACAAGACATTAAGCTGAGCCCCTTCAACGAGGTTTCTCCAAAGATTCGAAGAGTCTGACCGTTGAATACGTATAAATTTTTCGCGACATACAACTTCTGCCTGATGTTGACTGAGCCAGTCCATACCAATTATGTTATCAAAACTTCCCAGCTTCATAGGAATAAGGTCGACTGAGAAATCGTGGTCGTTTAAGGTGAGTGTACAGTTGCGTATAATAGAGTTTAATTCCATGAGCTTATCCCGATTTTGGTTTAAGATAGGTTCAAATTCTAAGGACACAAAACTTCTATCCGCACCAATATCAAATAACATAGATGCATATCTACCATTTATAAGGAACGTACCGTTAACCACATTGCCGTCAGCTCTAGCCTGATTAGCGTTGATATTGAAAGCTCTTCCTCTTGCAGGTGGAGGAGCTTGGTTCGCTTGATTCACCGGGTTGGCTTGGGCCTGAGCATGAATAATGTTTACCAACCTTGGACAAGTGTTTCTGAAATGGCTTGGGTCTCCGCAATTGTAGCAAGCCCGCATAGGTTGACCCATAGGATAGTTGGGTTGGTAATATGTTTGGGCTAAATGTTGGGCGGGTGGATATAGTAGGGGTTGTTGGGCTTGACCCATTATTTGCTGGTGGGTTTGGGTTGAAGGCTGGTGGCGGTTCGTTCGCTGAGGCATGCAGCAGGTTTGAACAGTATGACCTGCGCGACCATAGCCGGTGCAATGTTGGCAAGGATAATCAGGAGAATGGTGATATTGGCAACGGTTGCATTTTGGTAACGGGCCAGAGTAGGGTCTTTTGTATGGTGCAGGTGTAGGGACAACTTGGGTAATGGGTGCAGCAGGAATAGGGGAGTTGGTTTGTGTAACAGCGAAATTTCTGGTGTTGCGCTTCCTCTTGTTAGCAAACTTAGAGGAGGAGATGGAATGGTTTGAAGTTTGACCCTCAACAGGGGCTTTCTTTTTCTCTTCTTTAAACTTCCCGTTGCGAATTCAATTCTCGGTCAGTTCAGTCGCTAGCTCCATAGCAGCTTCAAGCGTTACCGGTGAAATGCTGAGAACTGAATCTTGAATTTTCGAGGGAAGTCCTCGAATATAATGCTCGATCAAACGATAAGTTGGGGTAAACAAATTAGGAACTATTTGGTTCAACTCTAAGAACCTCTTGTTATAGGTGGTGTGATCTCCCTCCTTCTGCTTTAAAGAATGAAATTCGTCCTCCAACTTTTTAATTTCACTCCTAGGACAGAAACGCCTAGTCATGAGATGTATGGTCGGAATGTGTCCAGGTGTAGACACAATGACAACTCAAAGTGGGGTTAGCTCACACGATGTTTGGTATAGCATGCTTTGGCCTAATAGGTACTTCGTACTCTCATCGTTAGTCCCCAGGTAGGCAAACTGGTCCTTTATTTTGGATTTATACGAATGCCAGCCTAGACAGGACGTTCCGACTACCGGTACTGGTACCCTTCCAGTTACTACATGCCCGTCATGAGAACTCACTTTGATGAGATTTGAAAACACAAAAATCATTGTAAAAGCAATCATGATGTGGTGTGTGCTTTCATGGATATGATATGTTATGAGAATATGATTCATGATAGGCATTATATGATAATATATACTTATGAACATGCTTGCATAACATTGAATGTAACATTTAACATAAAACATATAAACATCATGAAATTTGGCATGTAACACACAAAAATCTTAAAAATTTCTAATCAACTATAGTATAGGCTCTAAGGGTCTAATAACCTATCCTATATCCCTATAGTCATCGCTCTGATACTAATCTGTCACACCCCGACCCGCAGCGGAATAAGTGTCGGGGCATAATTGGGTTATCACCAAAGCTCATGATATTTACTAATATGTTTAATATTTATTAAAGTCAAAATTACATTCCAAATAATCCAAACATGTCCATACAATACAAAGAAAATAACCAAACAAAATAATTCCAAGCTCTAAATCATTTATTCTTCTAGTCCAATCCTATGTGTTTCTGGCTGCAGCTGGTTCACCTGTATCATGTGTAAAAATGGGGGTTTTTGGGTCAACATAAGTTGGCGAGTGAACCTTGTTAGTTAAACATTTATTATTGATTTTCTTGTTAGTTTATCAATGAAAAATTGTGCATAATCATGAATGCGCAAATGTAAATAATCAAGCAGTAGCAGTTGCAATCACAACTATAACATACAGTGACATATGATAGCATACATTAACATACCAACATCATACAATAAATAACATGAATGAAACTGTGCGATCAAGGCTCAATCAAACGGAGCCGATCATATTGCATGTACTGAAAATGATAATGTCTGTGCGATCAAGGCTCAATCAAACGGAGCCGATCGTATGTTGGCACGCCAGGTTCACGCTCATAATGTAATGGGGAACATGCTCAACGCTCATAATGTAATGGGGAGCGGCGGCCTATGAAATTGCATGTACTGAAAATAATAAATTGAATCTAACAATAACCACACAAACAGTTGAAACAAGCTGAATACACATTTGTTCATGATATGTTGTATGCACAATGATTTAAATATAATATATAGCAAGACACATGATACACCCCAAAACGTGATTAAAACGGGGAATTTGTAAAGATTCACTCACATTGGGTGCGTTTGATTGGAGATGGTGAGATGCGCACGAGTTGGAAAAGCGGGACAGCGAGAATTAACTAACCTAAATAATAACGGAAAATATAGTAAATGAGTGGTTTTATTAAGGATTTTAATAGAATTTTTAGATGTATTTTTACGAGTTTAAGGCTATTTCCTATCTTTAAAAACATTATTTTTAAGTATTTTTAATTGATTTTTAAATTAAATTAAATAATTAAAAATATAAAAATATGTTGACTTTTGGGTTGACCGTTGACTTTTTGACTTTGACTGTTTGACCGGTTTATTGTGTGACTGAAATGCGCTGGGTGAGACTCGAACCCGAGACCTCCCGTACGCGTGCACGCAGCTCTACCAACTGAGCTACGTGTCTAACCTGAAATAATTCTGTTTTTAATTATACTTATATATTAATTCAATTTATCCAAAATTCTTTTAATTTCAAAAACATTTTAATTCATCGAACCGGTGCCACTAACAGGTCTCGAACCCGGGACCTGTGCTTTAACGTTACACACAGTCCACCGCTGGACTGTGTGTCTAACTTGGTTAATATACAAATTTTATTATACTTAACAACTAACGGAGTTAACCCGGTTCAGTTTTAAACAAAAAGGCATTTTATTACATAGAGGGTGCGTGTATCAGGGATCGAACTCGGGACGTATGCGTGTTTTTGTTCGCACACAGTCCACCGCTGGACTGTGTGTCTAACCCGTTCAAAATACCAGTTTTAATTACTCTTATAATGTTATCGCAGTTCATCTTCTTCGTTAGATTTTACAGGCAGTAGATTACACCGTTATATCTTGTTTAGTTCGATAGATAAACATTGTACAAACTAATATGAATTGGCAGAAACGATAATTAGAAGTAAACATACCGATGAACGGTTTATTTCAGAATTCCGGCAAGGTGTCGGTCCCTGTTTTTGTGCACTTCAACTGAACAAGACAATTAACCGTTTTGATTAGCTAATCGTGGAATTGAAGTGATAAACAAACGTTAACAGAGTGTTTGAATGTCCTTACCGATTCACAGATGAAAATAGAGATTTCCAGAACTTTTCCGGCGAACTGGTATTATCTGATAGTAGCGTCTGAATTCGATTTTAAGTGAAAGGTTTGAGTTAGAAATAGCTTAACAATTGTTAGACTACGACGGTATTGAAGGACTTACCGTTTTTAGGAAGAATACGGTTTTCCGGCGAACTTGCAGAATTTTTCGGCGAGTAAAATAAACTTCTCCGGTGGACTGTAAAGTGTGCGGAAATGTAATTGGAGGTTTGTGGAATGTTTCTGAGTCGTGAAGGAGCTCTTTGATTACAGTAATTCGGATTATTGAGTAGCTTCGGTTATAAAACTCATCATCATCAGAATTCAAGTCAATTCAAGTCTGAATTGATTAGAATTGTCGGTGCATCGGTTATAAACCTGAATTCGCGATTATTCAAATGTTTTAGACGGTTGAATAGCCGATTTCGGTTTTCAGTTGGCGCAACCTGTTCATCTGGGTTTGTAAATAAGACTCATTTGTTTCCTAGAGTTGACAGAAAACAAACAAGTGGCGGAGTGGTTATGCGTGTGAGTGTTAAGTCTTTGAAGTTACAACCCGGCTGACCCGGGTTCGAGTCCCGGCAGCCCCATTTTATTTTTAATCGTTTTATTTATACTTTTATCAATTATAACTTTTATGGTTTAGTTTGTTTATTAATTATGTATCATTAAAAATTAAAATAAGCATAAATAGGCAACGAACATTTATAACTTGATATTCGATTACAAATGGAGCGGGTTTGGTAAAACCCGTTTTCGACAAATGTTACACTACTTGAAGACAATAGACTTATGGTAATCATCATCATCTATTCTTTCTGTATAAGACATCAATTAAACAATGAGACATGGATCAGATTCAATCTCACATGGCGTTCAATCATTACCGTTCTCGTTCATGAATCAAAGTGGTCCAATAAAACACACAGTAAGTTTGGGTAAGGCCTTACACTTCACCAGTTTGAATCAACGAGGGCGCCCAGATGTCTAAATGTTACATATATTGTAAGAGTACAGAATCCCATCTTGACTACATACAACTCCCACTGAACTTCAAAACTACTCCCAACCAATGCCTTTATGACTGGCAGTTACGCGACAGCGGTTGATACTGATCAAAGAATAGCCTTTAGTAAACGAAAGTTCTAGTATGTATCTCAGGTCAAAGGATACTAAATGAGTATACCAAAATCAAATACATCTTATGACTAAGATCCATGAAGATGATTTGATGCGAGTTACATCCAATGTCATTCATAATGAGGTCTGTGAGTTTGGAAGTCAACTCCTTGAGTCCAAAGTCAGAATAGTCTTAATACAGAGTCGTTCCCACGAATCTGACCGACTACGGATAATTTAGAATACAAGATTCATGGATTAAACGTATTAAAATCGAACACAGTTGTAAGATTCAAACATTGCATTTAACCAGTAAATCAAAGGTGAATTCAAAAGGTACAACTGTTTGAATGTTCGTACATCCAAATACTAAATCAAAACAAATGGCTAGTGAATCTAAGACCGATAGCATTCCTATGTTGGTCATGCTTGTCCCGGGTCATCGGTTTAGTGAACCGGTCTGCTAGGTTTTGATATGTGTCTAATTTGCTTATTAAGCTGTCTCCTTATTCTAGTATCCCATATATAGTGGAACTTTCTTAGAATGTGCTTGGCCCTGTGATGAGATATGGGATCCTTGGTTTGAGCAATAGCTTCTGTGTTATCACAGGACACCTCGATTGGTTTTGAATATTCGAAACCACATTGAGGTCAGTGATGAACTTCTTCATCCAAGCAACTTCTTTTGCAGCATCCGATGCAGCAATATATTCGGATTTAGTGGTTGAATATGCCACTACACTTTGTTTCGAGCTTTTCAAACGAACAACTCATCCATTGAGAGTGAATACGAATCCTAATTGTGAGCGAGAATCATCTCGGTCTCTTTTGGAAGCTAGCATCAGTGTAACACCTTACAGTGAGCTCTTCTTCCACTCCTCCAAACACCAAGAACATATCTTTGGTTCTTCTCAAGTACTCGGAATGTTCTTTACTGCAGTCCAATGGGCAATGCCAGGACTTTGCTGAAAACGACTGGTCATGCTTAAAGCATACAAGACGTCAAGTCTAGTACATAACATAGCATACATGATAGAATCCAATCGTTGAAGCATATGGAACTTCTTCCATTTGCTTTATTTCAATGTCCATTGAAGGAGATTGCGATTTGTTCAACACGGTTCCTTTAGTCATAGGAACACCTCCTTTCTTGGAGTTTTCCATCTTAAAGCGTGATATCATTTCATCTATGTAAGTACTTTGACTTAGCCTTAGAAGCCGCTTAGATCTATCTATATAGATCTTGATTCCCAGAATGTAAGCAGCTTCTCTAAGATCTTTCATTGCGAAGCAAGATCCCAAATTGTGTTTAACCTCATCAAGCATAGGGATGTTGTTTCCAATGATTAGTATATCATCCTCATACAGGATGAGGAATGATATGGTGCTCCCACTAGCCTTTCTGTAAACACAAGGCTCATCTTCATTCTTGACAAAACCAAACTCTTTGATCTTCTGGTCAAAACGAAGATTCCAGCCACGAGATGCTTGCTTGAGTCCATAAATAGACTTACTTAGTTTGCACACCTTAGTTGGATATTTGGGATCGACAAAACCTTCAGGCTGAACCATATAGACATCTTCAGAGAGATATCCATTAAGAAAAGCGGTTTTGACATCCATTTGCCATATTTCGTAATCAAAGTACGTAGCAATGGCAAGCAATATCCTAATTGATTTAATTAGAGCAGCGGGCGAGAAGGTCTCATCAAAGTCAATACCTTGAGTTTGAGTGAAACCCTTCACAACTAGCCGTGATTTATAGGTGTGGACATTTCCATGCATATCGGTTTTTCTCTTGAAAATCCATTTGCTCCCTAATGCCCGACAATCGGGGTGTAGCTCAACCAAGTACTATACTTGATTGTCACGCATAGATTGCATCTCGATGTTCATGGCTTCTTGCCCTTTCTTAGATTTCGGATCTAAGATTGCAGATTTCTAGTTAGCAGGTTCGTCGTTAGAGTCAACTACTAATAAGACTTCGGGACTATTTAGAGTGCCATAGGTATCTATCAGGTTCTTGGCGAATTCTACTAGTTCTGCGAACGTCTGTGTTTATGTCTGATTCATTGGCAACAACTACTTGTTGATCAAACGGTCCGACTTCATTAGCGGTTGTTTGTGGTTCTCGAATTTCTTCAAGATCAACCACATACTGAATTGACAATGTGGGCAGCGATCATAAGAGCATGACCTCAAAATAAGTGAGGCAAGTTAGTTCTACACATCATCGATCGAACCGTATTAAGTAGGGCTTGATTTTCTCCTTTCACTCACACCATTAAGTTGGGGCGTGCCAGATGGAGTGGGTTGTGAAACTATTCCACGTTCCTTAGATGATCGAGAAATTCTAAGCAGCGGTATTCGCCACCTCGATCTGATCGAAGTACTTTTATCTTTCAAGTAAGCTGGTTTACTACTTTGTTTTGAAACTTTTGAACTTTTCAAGTTTCGTGCTTATTCTTCATAAGATAGACACAAGTGTATCGACTATAATCGTCGATAAAAGTAACGAAGTATCCTTCATGGTTTCTAGTCGTGGTTCTGAAAGGGTCACATACATCAGTGTGAGTGAGTACTAGAAGGCCATTGGCCCGTTCACCAACACCAGTGAAGGGGTGCTTTGTGAGTTTGCCATTTAAGCAAGATTCGCAATCATCAAGGAGTCCTGTCCAATGGATTCAAGAACTCTTCGGACTGGACCTATTTTATACGTGTCTTACTTATGTGGCCAAGTCTACAATGCCAAAATTATGTTTCATTTATACCAGCTTTGTTACGCTTAGAAAGATGATATATGTTATTATTTATTTGAACATCAATCCCATTTTGAGGTTTAGCCTCAAAACAAAAGACATTTTTCAAGTAGGCAGAAATGGAAATTCCATTAGAACGTACTTGAATCCTTGTTCAAATAGTGAGAAACTAGAATAATGTTTCTGGTCAAACCGGGTGCAAACAAACAGTTATTTAAAGTAACTACAAGGCTAGAAAGACATGAAAAACAAAATGTTCCAGTTACCAGTATTGGAACTCTCTTTCCATCAACAACTATGAGTTCCATGTCGTCTTGTTTTAGTTTCTTCCATTTTTCAGGTTCTTGCAAGACATGAACGATGTGATAACCACATCCGGTATCAAATACCCATGTGTTGCTAGAAACAGTGAAAAGTTTAATAACATAAATGAGAATACCAGAAGAAGTGCCAATGTTATTGGCCTTGTTCATTTTCAGCTTGGCTAGATACTGTGGGCAGTTTCTTTTCAGTACCCCATTTGGTTGCATTCAAAGCACTGACGCTCCTCAGGAGGGTGTGGTTTTTGCAACATGCTTGTTGTTGGTGACATTTCTGGCAGCAATAACAACCTTTCTCTTGCCTTTGCTCTTATGATCTATTTTCTTATTGTTGGGCTTCTTAACACCACCATGTATCCTTTCATCTAAGCACATGAGTACTGACACATGATCCTTCCAGCATTTTACAGCTTATGAGCTGTTTCATGGTGTCATACCGCTCCTGTCGGGCTTGTTTCTGAAACATGCCTTTCACTTGCTGGATCATGTCATAAGTATCTTTATCTTCCATGTTCTTCTAAAGTTCAGAAGACATGGTGGCTTGCATAAGGAAGGCTACCTCAATGGCATCCTCGTTAAGTCTTTCCAGTGCCTTCGAGTAGCAGTAGTGTTACTTTCAGGCTCGGTAGGGACTAGGCCATCTAAGATACATAGCTTTTCGCCATCTTAAGAACTATTCTCAGATTGCAGTGCTGTTCATTAAAGTGGGTGTTATTCAAAATTTTCTTTTTCAAGTATAGACTTGAGAATGAAGGAGTTGTTTTCTTTAGACATCTATTATATAAGCAATGATTTTAATTAGTATTTTTGATGTATATTTCCTTATTTAATTAATGACCCATTACAGTAATTAGAACAAGGAATGAGAATCCGGTTAGAAGCTCTTTCTAAAGGCAGCTGTAGCACGCAACATTAGCAAGGGGTTCAAGCGGACTAACAACGATTGTCAGTTGTGAGAAGAGCACAACTCTCGGGTATGAGCCGCTAAGACAACTCTTGTCTATGCATTGATACGTCTAGCCTCATCTATGCCACTTTTGTTCTCGAGACAGCTGTAGCACGTAACACGAGAAGAAAAGTAATAGTCGTCCTAAAACGGTCACATGTGGAAGGGTCGGATGTGTTGACGAAGCCCTTGCACCTTGGAAGGATAAACTAGACACCAAGTGTTGTGCTGTGGCTCCAACACTGATGGTTCGCATTATGCTGCAAGTGTTACTAGTAGTAGGATGGCATTGACCATTGATTTTAATTATGGGTTAATTTTAATTTTTTACCAAATAGGGTCGTGAGAGCCAATTTTAGTCGTGACATCTTGATGAACCCTTTCATCTCTCAGGACACTTAGTTTTAAATATCCTATTAAAACTAAATTTGTCGCGACTTGAAATAACCAATTTTAAGTTAATAGAAAACTATTAATAGTTTTGGAAAATTGAATTTTGCAAAACTTAATTGGTTATTAGTTTGTTTTTGAAAACAACCTTTGTTTTATAACAAAGCTGTAAAATAATTTAGAATTTGTTTTAATGTGATTGTTTTTAATATTTTAAAACTCCTTTTAAAATCATGTTGGTATTTAGGTTGGTTATGTTATAACAACTTATAAGATAAAAAGCAACCACAATAGCAAGACAAATATGTAAATCTATATGGCCAAAAATTGTTCGATCTTGCTAGAGCCTAATAGCAAGATCAAACGGGTCACGGGGTCACAACACACAACCAACCACAAGGATGGACTTGAGTGCATCCAGTCGTCTCGAGCAACTCCCACTGACTTCATGACTCCTGTTTTAGCGTCCTCGGTTTTGTCTTCGGGTCTTCGTTTATTACAATATTTTAAAAATGCAATAAAGGAAGAAACCCTATCTATTACAACTTTAAACCATCTAAATGGCCATAAAATATAATTACAAAACCGAATAAAATATGCAACCACAAAACAAGATCGGGCCAGATTTACATATTCCACAACAATCGCAAATAAACCGGTCAATCTTTTGGTCAAGCAAACCAAATAAAATATTGACCAAAAATAAAGTTGCCCTTAAAATTATTTTAGATCAAAAACTTTAAAAAAATAAGGTTTGTGTTCTAAATCCGGTGAAAAGACCGGTACCGACTCGTATGCTGTAACCAAGGCTCTGATACCACTGAAGGGTTTCCATGGTGATCGGTTAAAAATTTTATTTATCAAAACCCGGTTCAATAAATAATAGTTAATTAATTAAGCGAGTTAATTAATAAAACGCAGCGGAAATAAATGAGTGATCAACAATAAACGAAACCCGACAGGATCCGGTTACATGCAAATACAAGCACAGTGATAAAACTCTAACTACCGATGAGAAAGATTTACCTCGGTTAATGACTAACCGGTTGAGACACCGAGGTTCAACGAAAACGTGCTAGTGAACGAACAAACGGAACGGGGTATAAGCCCGAGTAGCGGCGACGGAGCAGTGACGGCGGTTGCGATTGACAAATGGCGGACATGCACTAGGAGATTGACAAGTGTCGAGAAGGTCATGCATGCTTGCCAAGTGGCACACATGCGTAGTGCATGTGTTGCAATTGGCCAAGAGTTTGGTGCGCGACAAGTGGCGGTAGATGGATGCATGTGCGACATGTGGCGCATTGTCCCGTTACTCGGGATTCTCGATTATTCCATTTCTTGATGTTAGCAATGTACAATGGTCAAATAGGATCATTTTCTTCTCGGGACCTTTTACTGTTTTTCATCATGTGGGTCACTCGGTCCATGTACTCGTCTCTCAGTTAATACCCGCAACAATAATCCCGCTCATGATCATAAATATAATTATGATTCATTTCGCATATTGTTCGTAATTACCAGTTAAACTAGTTAAGTGGATTTAAGTTCGTTGCCCATGGTGTAACTCTTACGGGTCAAGATCCGGTCAGTCGCGTTGACTTATCAAACCTGAGATAAATATTCAACGCTAGTTAATCCCCCATTTGATGTACAATAAATAGAGAATGACATGACGTACGGAAAAGAAAAAGAAAACTTACAAGAAATGTTAAAAAAGATAATTATAAATCTGAAATAGAAAATACAGAAAACCAACTATTTAATTGTTTAGCAGCACCTAAAATTTAGATATTCGAATGTAAACTTGTTTTACCTTTTTGCGTCCTGTATTTTGTTGTCCTTTACCAGGAATAAGGAAACAGAAAATCAGAGAAAAGAAAGATAAGGAAACAGAAAGATTCAAAAAAGGAGAAAAAAATTCACTTGGATAGTGTTTGTCTATGACATTAGAGTCTAGTACCATATTGGGGGTAGAATAAGACTTAGAGATCATTAGATCCTAGATTCGATTCGATTCTCAAGAGAAGGTTTTTCTCAGATTACTGAGTTTTCTCCTGAATTTGGTGGTTTCGTTGATAGCACGATGATACTCCAGTAATCCGTCAGTGATCCAAAGTTGCGGTTAAAAAAATAGTGTTAAAGCTTGGATACAAGTTTGGACCAGAATGCTGAATAGTCATATTCCTATAAGTGATACCTACAATAAAAACAAAACTATAATCTTGACTCTTGATCTTATTGAATAGTTGTATTCCTATAAGTGATTCAATAGTCTTGTTATTATGAGATAGTTTAATTAATAAATCCGGACATTTTCAAATATTACAATGGTTACAAATAAATTTCATTACATTTTCATATATCACAACATAAAAGTTATACATGGTCATGACATTTCCAACTATCACAAATCTTACAAATCGATTACATTACATTTAAAGACCACCATTAATGCATAGTTTGATTCAACAAGTAGGGATTTTAATCACAAGTGCATTTGCTAGTGAAGGGTTTTGTTAGGGGGAGGACCCCAAAAACACCAGGAACATTCATGTCACACCCCAACTGATGGCGGAAATATCGTAGTGAGACGTAAACGAGATTGCAAGAGACTTCATAACGCTATTAGCGACAATACTTAAACAAAACCCATATTTCATTCATTCAACGATAACATTGTCAAATTACATCATTAAGCCAATTACAACAATTAAGAAATTTAAAGACGAGTACAACATAAGCATAACAACAAAATAATACAACATTTTAGCCTAATGTCTAAATGTGTATCTAGAGCATCATCACTACTCCAATTTCATGGCAAAATCTTCATCAACCTGTAACATGTTAAAAATACGAGTTCAAATGCAAAAGCAAAGGCGAGTACACAAGTTTGGTGATACATAGCATAAGTATAAAAGTGTAACTCGAATCCACATGGTAATTGTAAGCAAAGTTAATACTAATCATGCAATACTAAATCAAACCCCGAGTTTCCACAAAAGTTTTAACGAGATCGAGCTTCCCTTGCCACAAAAGCGACAAGATTAAAATGAGAATGGGAATTTTAACATAACCCCGACGGGCGGCGTGCTACTCCTATAGCGCTATATATGATAAGTTGGGCTAGCTAAGTTAATGATCAAGCATGTATAATCAAGCATGTATCTAGGCATAACAAGTATTCATGTATAAGGATTGAGCATGTAAAGCATGAGTTTGTAATATGTGTATTTTGATAGGTAAACATGTTACAACCCAAAAGTGATTAAAACGGTAAATGGGTCGAGTGTACTCACGGTTTTTGCTAAGTGTTCCACTTAAGTAATCCCGAGAGCTTTGTTGTGTTGATTTAGAGTTTGGCACCTTGTCCTTCTACAAGAAGAACTTAGGACTAGCACACTACTTGAGATGATGATGAAAATCATCAAGTGATGTGTGGTCTCAATGTTTAGGATAGCCAAATCTAACCTTGGTGGACACACATGAACAAGTCTATGAACTTGCATCACTTGTGAGCTAAATGCTCTATGAAAATAAAATTATTGTGAGGTTTAAACCTCTTGTTTGAATGTCTCAACCTTGTTTTTAAGCCTAACCAACCACAAGAAGTGTTGTAAGCATTCGGACATAGGTTTGAGATGAGTTTGACTCAAGTTTGATGAACATAAACGAAGTTTGAAAGAGTTTGAAAACAAACAGAAAGTTTTGGACAATTTAGGGGCATTTCCAGGTCTAAATTCTCCAAGGAGAGACCATGGAATCATGCCCAAAGGAAAAACAAGCATGTAGGAAAAAGAATGGGGCAATTTCGTGCAGTATTGAGTGAGTTATGCTCACTTTAGTGTAGAGGTACAAATCTGCCTGAAAATTGGATTCAGTTACGAACTTGGAGTGTTTTGGGAGGCTTGGAGGCTTTGTAAAGTGGAAAAATGGCTGGCATATAAGAAGTAGTTATAGGGAAAGGATTAGGGTTTAAGTGGGTTGGGTATTGAATAGAATTAGTGGGTCATTAGACTTGAAACAAGCCCAAAAACATACCCAAACAAGGGCTGATTGCAAGGCTGATTTTCAGCCTTTTTATTCTTTTTTTTGTTGCTTGAATGTAATAAAAGGTGTATTTGAGATGCACTTTATATAAATAAGATGTTACATGATATTTGGTGTATTATTCATAGGTTATCAAGGTCTAAAGTGCATATTAAATATGTTTTAAAGTGCCAAAATGTGTGATAAAAATACATGTAGGTGACATATCAAAAGTAATAAGTATGTTTGATTTATGGTTAGGTATAATCAAGTGAAAACATATAACTTATTATTAAAATCAAATAACCAAGTATTTGAATGTATGGAGATTTGATAATTACGAATACACGATCAATGTTTACGAGTTAAACTTACGTTTAAGCGAATTATGAATCATGTATCAACCGAATGCACGTATTAATGTATAGACATGTATAAACAATGTATAAAGATTCATTTTATTACGATCAAAGTCTCGGATTTACAATTATTTGAAAACGAGATACAATTACAAGGGAAAAAAGTTTCCGAAAAATAGAATTACGATACAATCTTGCTAAAAAAAAGGAAAGCTGCGAAAAGCGAGGCGTACAGTTTCCCCTCCTTTAGGAAATTTCGTCCCGAAATTTAGGAAGATGCAATGAAATGATGCGGATACTTAGTCTTCATATCACTCTCGAGTTCCCAAGTAAACTCGGTGCCACGTTTCCCTTCCCAACGAACTTTTAAGATAGGGATCCGACTGCGTCGTAGCTGCTTGACTCTCCGGTCCATGATTTCGACCGATTTTCCACAAAATGCAACGTCTCATTGATTTGAAGATCTTCGAGCGGAACTTGAAGTCCTTCTTCGGCTAGACATTTCTTGAGATTTGAAACATGAAAAACGGGATGAACATTGTTGAGCGTTTGAGGTAGGTCCAGTCGATATGCTACCTTGCCAATCCTTTCCAAGATCTTGAAAGGACCTACATAGCGAGGAGCGAGTTTGCCTTTCTTACCAAAACGGACAACGCCTTTCCAAGGGGATACCTTGAGAAGTACATGATCACCCACATTAAATTCCAAGGGATTGCGTCTTTTGTCAGTGTAGCTCTTTTGTCAGCTTCGTGCTCTGAGGAGATTATCACGTATTTGTAAGATCTTGTCCGTTGTCTCTTGTATTAGCTCGGGACCGGTGATTTGTACGTCTCCAATCTCGTGCCAACAAATAGGCGAACGACACTTGCGACCATACAATGCTTCAAATGGAGCCATTGGAATACTAGCGTGATAACTGTTTTGTACGAGAATTCAACCAAGGGTAAGTGCGAATCCCAATTGCTGCCAAAATCTATTACGCATGACCGAAGCATATCCTCCAAGATTTGGATAGTACGCTCGGTTTAACCATCAGACTGAGGATGAAAAGCGGTGCTAAGATTAAGTTGAGTGCCAAGGGCGGATTGAAAAGTTTGCCAAAGGCGAGAGGTGAAACGAGCATCGCGATCGGAGATAATATCTAGAGGAGTACCATGACGGCTAATGATTTCATCCGTGTAGATACGAGCCAATTTTTCGACTTTGTAATCTTCACGAATGGCGAGGAAGAGCGCGGATTTGGTCAATTGGTCAATCATGACCCAAATGCTGTCATGACCAGATGAAGTACGAGGCAATTTCTTAATGAAATCCATGGCTATGCTCTCCCATTTCCAGACAGGAATTTCTGGTTGTTCGAGCAAACCAGAGGGACGTTGATGTTCTGCCTTGACTTTGGAACACGTGAGGCATTTGGATACGTAAAGAGCGATATCACGTTCCGTCCCAGGACACCAATAGGATGCACGCAAATCGTGGCACATCTTATCAGCTCCAGGATGGACGGAGAATCGGGATTTGTGGGCTTCATCCATCAAAGTAGTCTGAAGATTGAGACGATCGGGAATCCAAATACGACCATGGTAGTAAAGGATACCATCAGTTTTAGCCTCGAGCGGGTTTTCGACTCCACAATTCAATTCACTATCGAGCTTACCCCTGTTAATGACGGCAAATTATGCTTGTCGAATCAACTCGTTGAGTTTTCCCACGATTTGGTAGCAACGAACACTCTGAACATGAGTCTTACGAATAAGTGCATTGGCTACGACATTTGCTTTGCCAGGGTGGTAGCGAATGTCACAGTCATAGTCATAGTCATTTAACAATTCTACCCAACGACGTTGACGCATGTTGAGTTCTTTTTGGTCAAAGATATGTTGGAGGCTCTTATGGTCGGTGAAGACCGTACACTTTGTACCATAAAGATAGTGTCGCCAAATCTTTAACGCAAAAACAACTGTACCAAGTTCAAGGTCGTGACTAGTATAGTTTTTCTCATGTATTTTGAGTTATCTCGACGCGTAAGCGATTACTTTGTCTCGTTGCATGAGTACGCAACCAAGACCCTGGTTAGAGGCATCGCAATACACGATGAAATCGTCGTTTCCATCAAGAGTGAGGATAGGAGCATTACAAAGCATGTCCTTGAGCGTTTGGAAAGATTCCTCTTGTTCGGGACCCCAAACAAAAGGTTTATCTTTTTGAGTCAACGAAGTCAAAGGAACGGCCCAGCTAGGCCAAGAAACGAACGAATTTCAGAGGGCAACTTAGGTGCAATCCAATTCTTCACAGCTTCTATCTTTGCAGGGTCAACATGAATACTGAGTTCATTGACGGTGTGACCTAAGAATTGAACCTCTTTTAACCAAAATTCACACTTGCAGAATTTGGCATGCAATAGCTGAAGAATGAGACGCAAATGTCGTCCATGCTCTTCTTTCATCTTAGAGTATATTAGGATATCACCGATGAATACAATGAGAAATGATAGAGAAAAGGCTTATACACACGGTTCATGAGATCATAAATACTGCAGGTGCGTTGGTCAAACCAAAAGGCATGACCACAAACTCGTAGTGTCCATAACGTGTGCGGAAAGCGGTTTTGCGTACATCTTCCTCGGAAACCCGAAGTTGATGATAGCCAGAATGGAGATCAATCTTTGAAAAGCACTTCACGCCTTGCAATTGATCGAAGAGATCATCAATACGAGGAAGTGGGTATCGGTTTTTGATTGTAAGTTTATTGAGTTCATGATAGTTGATGCACATCCGAAAAGACCCATCTTTCTTCTTGACAAACAACACGGGAGCGCCCCACGAGGAAGTACTAGGGTGTATAAAGCCTTTATCAAGAAGCTCTTGAAGTTGGCTTGATAGCTCTTGCATTTCCGAGGGTGCTAAACGATAGGGAGCTTTCGCAACAGGAGTTGCGCCAGGGATAAGATCAATACGAAAATCAACAGCTCGAGGAGGCGAATGTGCTCGCGTTTCCATACTTTCTATTTATAGCAAGCTCATGTTGTAATTCTATTTTTGAAAATCTTTGTATTCGTATCCTTCATTTTGTTGTAATGGAGACTTGAATCATAATGGAAAATACATGTTTATCTTTATACTTGTTATACACAATCATAGTTGTTCATACAATCTTATACATAATACATATACTTGAAAATGTGACATACTTGTTAATACGCGACGTTGATACATTATACATACATTATACGTGACATTTATACTCGATCTCGATCATTTGGTACATACACATATGTTATGATATGCTTCATATACTTAAAATGCACATTTTATGCTTAAAACACCATCAAAGCATCAAATATAAACTTCAGGGACTAAAATTGACAAAAAATAACAAAGTTTGGGAAATTTATCCTCTCACGGGCCGCGAGCGTGTAGACCTTTTCTTCTCGCTCCCCGCCACTCCCCCTTATCCGCAGAAAGTTTCTTCAGCTCATGGGATGGTCAATTTTAAGTCACAAGGATTGTGTTTCTTGCACTTATTGCACTCAACCACTAACCCTAATCACTTCCTATAAAACCAACTCATTCCCACACTTCTCCCACTTTACAAACTCACTAATCCTCACTCTAAACACTCTAAAATCAGTTGCTAAACTCAGAATCTGAGCAGAAAGTTCAAGCTTTCCAAAGTGAGTTCTAGCTCACTTCTACCTCTCCTTTCTTATTGTTTCTTCCTTCTTAGCACTTGGACACCTCTAGGTTTGTTTCCTTAGGTTTTTCCATGGAAAACCAATACGGAACTCCTTCATATTTGAGGTTGAAGTGCAAGAAACTTTCTGTTTTAATTAAAACTCTTTCAAAACGTGTTTAATCTATTTGAAACTTAAGTCAAACTCATCTCAAACCTATGTCCGAATGCTTACAACACTATTTGTGATTGGTTAGGCTTAAAAAAAGGTTGAGACATTCAAACAAGAGGATTTATCCTCACAATAATTCTGTTTTCATAGAGCTTCAAGCTCACAAGTGGTGCAAGTTCATAACTTGTTCATGTGTGTCCACCTTGGTTACCTTTGGCTATCCTAAACTTTGAGACCACACATAACTTGATGATTTTCATCATTTTCCCAAGTATTTTGCTAGTTCTAAAGTGTCACAACCCCGCGTAGCCGTTGACGTGTGTCAATGTGTGCTCCCCAGGTTGTATTTCACTTGGCTACTTGATATCATGGTGACACACATTATATTCCTGTCATTTACGTTCTTGTTTATATTCTTGTTCTAGTACCCTCCTTGTTACCTTTGGTGACTGGTGAAGTGGTGAACATAATAAGAGGTTCCAAAGTGGATGGTTAAACCACCCACCTCATACTTGACTTACATGATACTTAGAGGTACAAAGTGGATGGTTCATCCTCCCACCTCCTACATGATTATATAACTATGTATATATATTGTGGACTATAATATAATCCTAAAAACCGAACCCTTGATAATGACTAAGTAATCATCTATCGAGTTATTAAGTTTTATCACTAAAGTATGTAGTTTCTTGTCACGATTCTAATAGGTCTCGAACCTATGAAACCATATCAAATCCATTCGGGTTATCATAGTGTCAAGAACAAGAACTATATCTTAGTGATTATTTTCATACTATAATACTTTATTCTTATTCCCTTTTCAATCTTGCTCGAATATTCCGAATCTTCCGTTACACTCATAACTAATACCTATGTTCTTCTTGTAGAAGGACAATGTGCCAAACCCCAATCATAACAAGCTCGCGGGATTCTTTAAGTGGAACACTTTAGCAAAACCGTGAGTACACTCGACCCATTTACCGCTTTCTCACTTTTGGGTTGTAACATGTTTACCTATCAAAATACACAATTCACAACTTATGCTTTACATGCTCAATCCGTTAATACATGATACTTGTTATGCTTAGATACATGCTAGAATTATACATGCTCGGTCATTAACTTGGCTAGCCGAACTTATCATATATAGTGCTATAGGAGTAGCACACCACCCGTCGGGGTTATGTTAAGATTATCATACTCATTTTAGTCTTGTTGCTTTTGTGACAAGGGAAGCTCGATCTCATAAAACTTTTGTGGAAACTCGGGGTTTGATCTAGTATTGCATGATTAGTATATTTCTTTGCTTACAATTACCATGTGGATTCGAGTTATACCTTCTTATACTTATGCTATGTATCACCAAACTTGTGTACTCGCCTTTGCTTTTGCATTGAACTCTATTTTAAAACATGTTATAGGAAGATGAAGATGATGCCATGATATTGGAGTAGTGTTGATGACTAGATACACACATAGACGTTAGGTTTATAATTGTTGTATCAAATTTTGACTTAATTATTATTGTATTTGAATTTCCATGTATTGCACTCGAATGTTTTACTTATGAAATGAAATCCGGTTTAATTAAATATTGTCGCAATTAGTATTATGAGCAATGAGCAATCTCTTTCGTCCCGCCTTGATGTTCCCGCCATCGCTTGGGGTGTGACAGATTGGTATCAAAGCCATAACTATAGGGAACTAGGTAGAATTGCCATGTTCAACCTAGTCTATAGTTTAAGTATCCATTTTTTACCATTCCTATGCTATGCTTAAAACTTTATACTTCCTCACTGCTTCTTCCTTATCTTTTGGTCTTAAAATTTACATAATGTCTTTCCTAAGACATTTACATAATACACTTGAAGACTTGAAGACACTCCCGATGCAAACGAGACGATTTGCACCAAAATAGGTCCAATGACTTACAATTTTTGGTGAAATCCCTCATTCCGCGTATTCGATTTTACACGAAGTTATACCATCAAGTTAGGAGTGATATCCGCACCTTGATGGAAACTTCCGTTTCATACTCTAGTGGATCTTACAAACGAGTCGGAATATGCTCCTCGTTTAGTAAGAAACAACCACACTTAGGGTACGAAATCGTCAAGTTAGGTGTGAAACCCGTACCTTGTCGATTAAGTCCCCTTCCTTGATTTTCGCTCTCGCCAAAGTTTTGATTTTCTAATCGATTAGAGACGTGTAGTAACTGGAAGGGTAAAATACTGTTAATCGCTTCTCGATGAGAGCATTTTACCTATAGGCTAAAACACGTTTCTCTAATTAGAAAGGATCTTCGATTCACTTTGGAATTGTCGACGTTTCTCTACCCGAAACAATCACATGTTTTATGAGCCAATTCTTTCATGTTATCTCAATTTATATGTGATTTTATATTTGTTACCTTATTTGTTTCGAACCGTTACACAATTCGTACGTCGATCGCAATAAAAAACAATAATAATCCTAGTGTACAAACTAAATTTATACTCTTTATACGCATTCATACGTGGTTATACTTGTTAAATACTTGTTGAATACTCGTTAAATACATGCAAAACATGTGAATTGCCCATGCTTATACATGCAAAACTTATTTTTACATTATGTTCAAGTCTCATCCTTTTCCTTTCTATTTCAACCCTAGATGTCTTCGACAAGTTCTTCAAAGAAATCCAAGGGTTCCAACAGAGGTTCAAACAACCAAGGAGACTCTATCTCCAAGCAAGAACTAGTCGGGTTGATCACGGAGCAAATGGTCGATCAAATGGCCGAGCAAATGGCTAGAATCATCCCAAACATTGTGACCCAAATCCAAACCGTCCATGAAACCCCCAAATCCTCCGTTGACTCAAAGGTGGACCCTCCCAAAGCAACGTTCCAGTTTAAACAGTTCATGGCTTGTAAGCCCATGGAATTCACTGGTAATGATGGCGCTACTGCCATGATGAACTGGTTCGACACGATCGAACTCACCTTTCTGCAAAGCGGATGCCCTGATGAGCTCCGAACCTTGAACGCCACCGGGTCTTTCGTGAGAGAGCCCTTGGGTGGTGGAACACCGAAAGAAACAAGCGTGGAAATGAAGTAGCTCATGCATTACCTTGGGAAGAGCTAAAGCAGCTCATGAAGGACCAATTCTGTCCTCCTCACGAGACCTAGAAACTCGAAAACGAATTCTGGAATCTCACTCAACAGGGGAGCGAGGCCGAAGGATTGATCACGCGCTTCAAACAGTTAAGTACCCTTTGCCCTGGGCAAGTGGATACCGTACCCAAGGCAATCGCCCTGCTCATTCGTTGCCTCTCTCCGGTATTAACAAACCATGTCGCCGCCGCTAGCCCCAAAACTCTCGAGGATGCTTATAGCATCACGATTGAGATGAACCACAATTGCATTCGTCATGGAGCCTATGACAAGGTCTCCATGAAGCATGCACACCAAGCTATCGTCGATACCACCACCACTACCGAGTCACCTCCCTCCCAAGCCAAGAAACAAAACAACAACCAAAGGAACAAGAAGCGGAAGGATTCTGTTCAGAATAATGCGCTCCGCCCAACCCCCCGCCACTAAACGCCGTCTCCACTACCCAAAACACCGAGCCACCCAAACGAAACTACACCGACACTCCGCCCAACCCCGCGCCACTAAACGATGTCTCCACTACCCAAAACACCGAGCCACCCAAACGAAACAACACCGACACTTGGCCTAAGTGTGACGGTGCACTTACCACCATCTCCCATTCACCCCATGCCGAAAATGCGCCAACTGTAACAGGTTTGGGCATTTCACTAGCCATTGTCGCCAACCCCAAAACAACCAAGCCATCATACCTAACCCTAACCCAAACCAACCTCAACCTCAACATCAGAATGCTCCTGTGCGAGCGTGTTACAAATGTGGCAATCCAAACCATCTCGCTAATGTGTGTCCTCTACTCAACCAGCAGCCTCAACTCCAACAGCAACAGCAGCTTCAACCTGCTAAAGGACGAGCTTTCATGCTTACTTCCGCTCAGGCTCAAAACTCCAATGACGTCATTACCGGTACGTTCCTTGTCAACCATATTTATGCTTCATGTATGTTTGATACTGGTGCCGATAAAAGTTTTGTGTCTGTAGAATTTGAACCTTTACTTAAGTGCGAACGTTCCAAATTACCTAATCCGTTTGCTGTCGAAATCGCTAACGGGAAATCCATCACCGTCGATTTCGTTCTTTCTAATTGCTCTTTGAATCTAAACGATCATACATTTTCTATTGACCTCATTCCCATGTAATTGGGGAGTTTTGATATCATAGTAGGTATGGACTGGCTTAGGCAAGTTCGTGCCGAAGTCGTCTGTTCCGAGAAGTTCATTCGCCTTCCTCTTCCTAACGATGATTCGTTGCATGTCTATGGTGAGAAATCTTCTACAGGTTTCAAGCTTATGTCGTGTATTCAAGCAAACAAATACTTGCGCAAGGAATACTTCGCCTTTCTGGCCCACGTTGTGGAAAAGAAGGACAAGGGTCCGAGTGTAAGTGACGTGCCTGTCGTTTGCGATTTTCCCGAGGATCTTCCTGGTCCTCCGCCTCCTCGATCCGTTGATTTTCGTATTGACCTCATCCTTGGCGCAACTCCTGTTGCGAAGGCTCCTAATCATTTAGCAGCCTTGGAAATGCAAGAGCTATCAAGCCAACTTCAAGAGCTTCTTGATAAAGGCTTTATACACCCGAGTACTTCTCCTTGGGGTGCTCCCGTTTTGTTCGCCAAGAAGAAAGATGGATCCTTTTGGATGTGTATTAACTATCGTGAACTCAACAAACTTACAGTCAAGAACCGATATCCTCTTCCTCGTATTGACGACCTCTTTGACCAACTCCAATGTGCGACTTGTTTCATGAAAATCGACTTCCTTTCTGGTTATCATCGACTTCGAGTTTTCGAGGGAGATGTACCTAAAACTGCTTTCCGCACACGTTATGGACACTACGAGTTCGTGGTCATGCCTTTTGGTTTGAGCAATGCGCCCGCAGTGTTCATGGACCTCATGAACCGCGTGTGTAAACCTTTCCTCGATCAATTCGTAATCGTATTTATCGACATATTCTCATCTACTCCAAGACGAAAGAAGAACATGGGTGACATTTGCAACTTATCCTTCAGCTTTTGCGAACCGAGCGTCTTTATGCAAAATTCTCCAAGTGTGAATTTTGGCTAAAAGAGGTTCAATTTCTTGGTCACACCGTCAATGAACTCGGTATTCATGTTGACCCCACAAAGATAGAAGCTGTTAAGAATTGGAATGCACCTAAATCGCCTTCTAAAATTCGTTCGTTCCTTGGCCTAGCTGGGTATTATCGCCGCTTCATCTAGAATTTTTCTAAAATCGCCGTTCCGCTTACGTCTTTGAACCAAAAGGATAAACCTTTTGTTTGGGGTCCCGAACAAGGAGAGTCTTTTCAAACTCTCAAGGACATGCTTGGTAATGCTCCTATCCTTGCACTTCCCGATGGAAATGATGATTTCGTCGTGTATTGCGATGCTTCAAACCAAGGTCTTGGTTGCGTTCTTATGCAACGGGACAAGGTTATCGCTTACGCGTCGAGACAACTCAAAATTCATGAGAAAAACTATACTACGCATGACCTTGAACTTGGTGCGGTTGTTTTTGCATTAAAGATTTGGCGACACTACCTTTATGGTACAAAGTGTACGGTCTTCACCGACCACAAGAGCCTCCAACATATCTTTGATCAAAAGGAACTCAACATGCGTAAACGTCGTTGGGTAGAATTGTTAAACGACTACGACTGTGATATTTGCTACCACCCCGGTAAGGCGAATGTCGTGGCCGATGCCCTCAGTAGTAAGACTCATGTTAAGAGTGTTCGTTGCTACCAAATCGTGGGAAAACTCAACGAGTTGATTCGCCAAGCACAATTTGCCGTCATTAATGAGGGTAACCTCGATAATGAGTTGGATTGTGGAGTCGAAAACCCACTTGAAGCTAAATCTGATGGTATTCTTTACTACCATAATCGCATTTGGATTCCCAACCGTCTCAATCTTCGAAACACCTTGATGGAGGAAGCCCACAAATCTCGATACTCCATTCATCCTGGCGCCGACAAGATGTATCATGATCTTCGAGCATCTTATTGGTGGCCTGGAATGAAGAAAGATATCGCCCTTTACGTCTCAAAGTGTCTTACGTGTTCCAAAGTCAAGGCCGAACATCAACGTCCCTCTGGTTTGCTCGAACAACCAGAAGTCCCTGTCTGGAAATGGGAGAGAATTGCCATGGATTTTATCACTAAATTGCCTCGTACCTCATTTGGTCATGACAGCATCTGGGTTATCATTGACCGATTGACCAAATCCGCTCATTTCCTCGCCATTCGTGAAGATTACAAAGTCGAGAAATTTGCTCGTATCTACACGGATGAAGTCATCAGTCCTCACGGTACTCCTCTCGATACTATCTCTGATCGCGACGCTTGCTTCACCTCCCGCCTTTGGCAAACATTTCAATCCGCCCTTGGAACTCGTCTTAACCTTAGAACCGCTTTTCATCCTCAGTCTGATGGGCAAACCAAGCGTACAATCCAAACCTTGGAGGATATGCTTCGTTCTTGCGTAATTGATTTTGGCGGCAATTGGGATTCGCACTTACCTTTGGTAGAATTTTCGTTAAACAATAGTTATCACGCTATTATTCAAATGGCTCCATTTGAGGCATTGTATGGTCGTAAGTGCCGTTCGCCTATTTGTTGGCATGAGATTGGAGATGTTCAGATCACCGGTCCCGAATTAATACAAGAGACGGCGGACAAAATCCTACAAATCCGTGATAACCTCCTCAAGATTCGAAGTCGTAAAACGAGTTACGCAGACAGGAGACGCAAACCTTTGGAATTTAATGTTGGTGATCAGGTACTTCTCAAGGTATCCCCTTGGAAGGGCGTTGTTCGTTTCGGTAAGAAAGGCAAACTCGCTCCTCGCTACGTAGGTCCTTTCAAAACTATCGAAAGGATTGGCAAGATTGCGTATCGACTGGATCTACCTCAAGAACTCAACAACGTTCATCCTGTTTTTCATGTTTCGATCTTAAGAAACGTCTAGCTGAAGAAGGACTTCAAGTTCCACTCGAAGACCTCCAAATCAACGAGACTTTACATTTCGTGGAAAAACCGGTCAAAATCATGGACCGAGGAGTCAAGCAACTAAGGCGTAGTTGAATTCCTATCGTCAAGGTTTGATGGGAAGAAAACGTGGCGCCGAGTTTACTTGGGAACTCGAGAGTGATAAGAAGACTAAGTATCCGCATCTTTTCGTTGCATCTTCCTAAATTTCGGGACGAAATTTCCTAAAGGAGGGGAGACTGTAACGCCTCGCATTTCCATACTTTCTATTTATAGCAAGCTCATGTTGTAATTCTATTTTTGGAAATCTTTGTATTCGTATCCTTCATTTTGTTGTAATCGAGACTTGAATCATAATGGAAAATACATGTTTATCTTGATACTTGTTATACACAATCATAGTTGTTCATACATACTTATACATAATACATATACTTGAAAATGTGACATACTTGTTAGTAAGCGACGTTGATACATTATACATACATTATACGTGAAATTTATACTCGATCTTGATCATTTGTACATACACATATGTTATGATATGCTTCATATACTTAAAATGCACATTTTATGCTTAAAACACCCTCAAACCATCAAATATAAACTTCAGGGACTAAAAATGACAAAAAATAACAAAGTTTGAGAAATTTATCCTCTCGCGGGCCGCGAGCGTGTAGGCCTTTTCTTCTCGCTCCCCGCCAGTCCTCCTTATCCGCAGAAAGTTTATTCAGCTCATGGGTTGGTCAATTTTAAGTCACAAGGATTGTGTTTCTTGCACTTATTGCACTCAACCACTAACCCTAATCACTTCCTATAAAACCCAACTCATTCCCACACTTCTCCCACTTTACAAACTCACTAATCCTCACTCTAAACACTCTAAATTGAGTTACTAAATTCAGTAGCTGAGCAGAAAGTTCAAGGTTTCCAAAGTGAGTTCTAGCGCACTTCTACCTCTCCTTTCTCATTGTTTCTTCCTTCTTAGCACTTGGGACACCTCTAGGTTTGTTTCCTTAGGTTTTTCCATGGAAAACAATATGGAACTCCTTCATATTTGAGCTTGAAGTGCAAGAAACTTTCTGTTTTAATCAAAACTCTTTCAAAACTTGTTTAATCTATTTGAAACTTGAGTCAAACTCATCTCAAACCTATGTCCGAATGCTTACAACACTATTTGTGGTTGGTTAGGCTTAAAAAAAAGGTTGAGACATTCAAACAAGAGGATTTATCCTCAAAATAATTCTGTTTTCATAGAGCTTGAAGCTCACAAGTGGTGCAAGTTCATAACTTGTTCATGTGTGTCCACCTTGGTTAGCTTTGGCTATCGTAAACTTTGAGACCACACATCACTTGATGATTTTCATCATTTTCCCAAGTAGTTTGCTAGTTCTAAAGCGTCACAACCCTGCCTAGCCGTTGACGTGTGTCAATGTGTGCTCCCCGGGTTGTATTTCACTTGGCTACTTGATATCATGGTGACACACATTATATTCCTGTCATTTACATTCTTGTTTATATTCTTGTTCTAGTACCCTCCTTATTACCTTTGGTGACAGGTGAAGTGGTGAACATCATTAGAGGTTCCAAAGTGGATGGTTAAACCTCCCACCTCATACTTGACTTACATGATACTTAGAGGCACAAAGTGGATGGTTCATCCTCCCACCTCCTACATGATTATATAACTATGTATATATATTATGGACTATAATATAATCCTGAAAACCGAACCCTTGATAATGACTAAGTAATCATCTATTGAGTTATTAAGTTTTATCACTAAAGTATGTAGTTTCTTGTCAGGATTCTAATAGGTCTCGAACCTATGAAACCATATCAAACCCATTCGGGTTATCATAGTGTCAAGAACAAGAACTATATCTTAGTGATTATTTTCATACTATAATACTTTATTCTTATTCCCTTTTCAATCTTGCTCGAATAATCCGAATCTTCCGTTACACTCATAACTAATACCTATGTTCTTCTTGTAGAAGGACAATGTGCAAAACCCTAATCATAACAAGCTCGTGGGATTCTTTAAGTGGAACACTTTAGCAAAACCGTGAGTACACTCGACCCATTTACCGCTTTGTCACTTTTGGGTTGTAACATGTTTACCTATCAAAATACACAATTCACAACTTATGCTTTACATGCTCAATCCGTTAATACATGATACTTGTTATGCTTAGATACATGCTAGAATTATACGTGCTCGGTCATTAACTTGGCTAGCCGAACTTATCATATATAGTGCTATAGGAGTAGCACACCACCCGTCGGGGTTATGTTAAGATTATCATACTCATTTTAGTCTTGTTGCTTTTGTGACAAGGGAAGCTCGATCTCGTAAAACTTTTGTGGAAACTCGGGGTTTGATCTAGTATTGCATGATTAGTATATTTCTTTGCTTACAATTACCATGTGGATTCGAGTTATACCTTCTTATACTTATGCTATGTATCACCAAACTTGTGTACTCGCATTTGCTTTTGCATTGAACTCTATTTTAAAACATGTTATAGGTTGATGAAGACGATGCCATGATATTGGAGTAGTGTTGATGACTAGATACACACATAGACGTTAGGTTTATAATTGTTGTATCAAATTTTGCCTTAATTATTATTGTATTTGAATTTCTATGTATTGCACTCGAATATTTTACTTATGAAATGAAATCCGGTTTAATTAAGTATTGTCACAATTAGTATTATGAGCAATGAGCAATCTCTTTCGTCCCGCCTCGATGTTTCCGCCGTCGGTTGGGATGTCACAGCGGAGGACCAGGAAGATCCTCAGGGAAAACAGAAGGAAACTCACAAACAACTGGAACATCACTTATGCTAGGACCTTTGTCTTTCTTTTCCACAACGTGGGCGAGAAAGGCAAAGTACTCCTTACGCAAGTACTTGTTCGCTTTGATGCACAGCATAAGCTTGAGACCTTTAGAAGGTTTCTCGCCATAGACGTGTAGAGAATCACCTTGAGGAAGAGGGAGGCGAATAAATTTTTCAGAACAAACAACTTTGGCACGAACTCGCATAAGCCAATCCATGCCTACTATGATGTCGAAACTACCCATTTGCATGGGAATGAGGTCAATGGAGAACGAATGATCGTTAAGAATCAAAGAGCAAACCGACAGAACGGAATCAACGGAGATGGTTTTACCATTAGCGTCTTCGACAGCGAAAGGATTAGGCATTTTAGATCGTTCGCACTTAAGCAAAGGTTCAAATTCTAGCGATATAAAACTCCTATCGGTGCCAGTATCAAATAGACAAGTAGCATAAATATGGTTCACAAGGAACGTACTAGTGATGACGTCGTTAGAGCTCTAGGCTTGAGCGGAGGTGAGCATGAAAGCTCACCCATTTGCAGGCTTAGGCTCAGGCTGCTGCTGTTGCTGGTGCTGATGCTGCTGGTTGAGAAGAGGACAAACATTGGCGAGATTATTGGGATCGCCACATTTGTAACGTGCTCGCACAGGAGCATTCTGACGTTGAGGTTGAGTCTGGTTTGGGTTAGGGACAATGGCTTGGTTGCTTTGGGGTTGGCGACATTGGCTAGAAAGATGCCCCATCCGGTTACAGTTGGCGCACTTTCGACACGGGGTATTAGGGAGATGGTGGTAGGTGCAACGATCACACCTAGGCCAAGAGCCGGTGTAGCTTCGTTTGGGTGGATCGTTGTTTTGGGTGGAGGAAAAGGCATTTAAAGGTGTAAGGGCATGCGGAGTGACAACTGCGTTGTTTTGAACAGGAGCCTTCCGCTTCTTGTTCTTGAGGTTGTTCTTTTTGGCTTGAGGGGGAGGTGACTCGGTAGTGCTGGTGGCATTGGCGGTGGCTTGGTGCGCATGCTTCAACCTTATCGTAGGCCCTCTGAAGGATGCAGTTGTGGTTAAGCTGGATGGTTATGCTAAAGGATTCTTCGAGGGTTCTAGGGTTTGCGGCGGCTACGTGATTCATGATCACAGGTGAAAGCGAGCGAATAAGCTTGGCTATCGCCTTGGGAACCGTATCCACCTGTCCAGGACAGACGATACTCAACTGTTTAAAGCGAGCAATTAGTTCCTCAGCATCACTCCCTTGCTGCGTGAGATTCCAGAATTCGTTTTCGAGTTTCTGGGTCTTGTGGGGAGGACATAACTGATCTCTCATGAGCTGCTTGAGCTCGTCCCAAGTGAGAGCGTGGGCTGCTTCGTTGCCACGCTTGTTGCGTTCCGTAGTCCACCACTCGAGGGTTTTTTGGCGAAAGACCCCGGTAGCGTTAAGGGTTCAAAGGTCATCAGGGCACCCGCCCTGAAGGAAAGTAAGCTCCACCGCATCAAACCAATTGATCATGGCAGTGACACCGTCCATGCCAGTGAATTCTACCGGTTTACAAGCCATGAAATGCTTGAATTGGTAGGACGTTTTGGGGTTGTCGGTTTTAGAGTCGGCAGAGGATTTGGGTGTTTCGGTGTTAATGGTTTGAAGCTGGCTAACGATATCGGGTATCACACGGGCCATTTGATCGGCCATTTGCTCGGCGACAAGACCGATGAGTTCTTGCATGGAGATGGAGCCTTCATTGTTGTTGTTGTTGGAACCCTTGTTGGACCTCTTGGATTTCTTGGACGAGTTAGGAGAATTCATCTAGAGGTTCAACATAGAAGAATAGGGATGAGACTTGATCATAATATGGGAAAAAACAAGTTGTGCATGAATAAGCATGTATAAGGTTCAAGCATGGTTCACATAAAATTTGCATGAGTTCATCAAGTATAGTTTACAAAGTTTGCATGAATTCATTAAGTATAACATGTATAATCACGTATGGATGCGAATAAGGAGTATAATTTAGTTTGTTCACAAGGATTAGTATGTTTTTTATTGCGATAAATGTGCGAAATGTGTAACGAATAAGGTAAAAAGTATAAAGTCACATAATAATTGAGATAACATAAAAGATTTGCTCAATAAAACATGAGATTGTTTCGGGTAGAGAAACGTCGACAATTCCAAAGTGAATCGAAGATCCTTTCTAATTAGAGAAAGTGTTTTGGCCTATAGGTAAAATACTCTCATCGAGAAGCGACTAACGGTATTTTACCCTCCCAGTTACTACACGTCTCTAATCGATTAGAAAATCGAAACTTTGGCGAGAGCGAAAATCAAGAAATGGGACTTAATCGACAAGGTGCGTGTTTCACCCCTAACTTAACGATTTCGTACCCTAAGTGTGGTTGTTTCTTACTAAATGAGGAGCATATTCCGACTCGATTGTAAGATCCACTAGAGTATGAAATGGAAGTTTCCATCAAGATGTGGATATCATTCCTAACTTGATGGTATAACTTCGTGAAAAATCGAATACGCGAAATGAGGGATTTCACCAAAAATTGTAAGTCATTGGACCTATTTTGGTGTAAATCGCCTTGTTTGCATCATGAGTGTCTTCAATTCTTCAAGTGTATTATGTAAAATGTCTTAGGAAAGACATTATGTAAATTTAAGACCAAAAGATAAGGAAGGAGCAATGAGGAAGCATAAAGTTTTAAGCATGGTAGAAGAATGGTCAAAAATGGACACTTAAACTATAGACTAGGTCGAACATGGCAATTCTACCTAATTCCCTATAGTTATGGCTTTGATACCAATCTGTCACACCGCAACCGATGGCGGATGCATCGGAGTGAGACGTAAACGAGATTGCAAGAGACTTCATAACGCTATTAGCGATAATATTTAAACAAAACCCATATTTCATTCATTCAACGATAACATTGTCAAATTACCATTAAGTCAATTACAACAATTTAGAAATTTAAAGACGAGTACAACATAAGCATAACAACAAAATAATACAACATTTTAGCCTAACGTCTAAATGTGTATCTAGAGCATCATCACTACTCCAATTTCATGGCAAAATCTTCATCAACTTTTAACATGTTAAAAATACGAGTTCAATGCAAAAGCAAAGGCGAGTACACAAGTTTGGTGATACATAGCATAAGTATAAAAGTGTAACTCGAATCCACATGGTAATTGTAAGCAAAGTTCATACTAATCATGCAATACTAGATCAAACCCCGAGTTTCCACAAAAGTTTTAACGAGATCGAGCTTCCCTTGCCACAAAAGCGACAAGACTAAAATGAGAATGAGAATCTTAACATAACCCCGACAGGCGGCATGCTACTCCATAGCGCTATATATGATAAGTTGGGCTAGCTAAGTTAATGATCAAGCATGTATAATCAAGCATGTATTTAGGCATAACAAGTTATTCAATGTATAAGGATTAGCATGTAAAGCATGAGTTTGTGATATGTGTATTTTGATAGGTAAACATGTTACAACCAAAAGTGATTAAAACGGTAAATGGGTTGTGTGTACTCACGGTTTTTGCTAAGTGTTCCACTAATCCCGGGAGCTTTGGTGTGTTGATTTATAGTTTGGCACCTTGTCCTTCTACAAGAAGAACTTAGGTATTAGTTACGAGTGCAACAGTGGATTTGGAGTATTCGAACGAGATTATGAAAATAAGAATTAAAGTATTATGTATGAAAATATTCACTAAGACATAACACTTATTCTTGACACTATGATAACCCAAAAGGGGTTAATATGGTTTCATGGGTTCGAGACCTATTAGAATCGTGACAAGGAACTACATACTTTAGTGATAAACTTAATAACTTGATAGGTGATTATTTAGTCATTATCAAGGTTTCAGTTTTAGGATTATATTATAGTCTATAATATATACATAGTAGTAAGATCATGTAGGAGGTGGGAGGATGAACCATCCACTTTAGTACCTCTAAGTATTCAAGTAAGTCAAGCATGGAGGTAGGATGATGAACATCCATTTAACCTCGTTATAGCATTCACCACTACACAAGTTGTCATAGACAACAAGGAGGGTCATGAATGAGAACAATACAAGAATGAATTGACAAGAATTGTAAGTATGTCACCATAATACCAAGTAGCCAAGTGAATACAACCCGGAGAGCACACGAGGACACATGTCAACGGCTTGGTGGGGTTGTGAAACTTTAGGACTAGCACACTACTTGAGATGATGATGAAAATCATCAAGTTATGTGTGGTCTCAATGTTTAGGATAACCAAAGCTAACCTTGGTGGACACACATGAACAAGTCTATGAACTTGCATCACTAATTGTGAGCTAAATGCTCTATGAAAACAGAATTATTGTGAGGTTTAAACCTCTTGTTTGAATGTCTCAACCTTTTTTTTAAGCCTAACCAACCACAAGAAGTGTTGTAAGCATTCAGACATAGGTTTGAGATGAGTTTGACTCAAGTTTGATGAACATAAACAAAGTTTGAAAGAGTTTGAAAACAAACAGAAAGTTTTGGACAATTTAGGGGCATTTCCAGGTCTGAATTCTCCAAGAGAGACCATGGAATCATGCCCAAAGGAAAACCAAGCATGTAGGAAAAAGAATGGGGCAATTTCGTTGAGTATTGAGTGAGTTATGCTCACTTTAATGTAGAGGTGCAAATCTGCCCAAAAATTGGATTCAGCTACGAAGTTGGAGTGTTTTGGGAGGCTTGGAGGCTTTGTAAAGTGGAAAATGGCTGGAATATAATAGGTACTTATAGGGAAAGGATTAGGGTTTAAGTGGGTTGGGTTTTGAATAGAATTAGTAGCCCAAGAAATATACTAGCCCAACTCCATACCAAAACCTAACCCTAATTCCTAAAAATTCAAATCAGCACCTAATCTTCTGCTACATACCTCCTGCCACATACCTCGTGGTTGCTCAAGTTCAACTCATACGGATACGGTACAATCTCCTACCTCGCCGGCTACTCATGTTCGATTGTTGAGGATCCAATCTTTCTCACAATAGGATTTGTGTTTGTTGAATGCAGCTTTGTAATAGTCTTGATTTCAGTTTTTTTTGTTGCTACACATGTTTTAATTTTGGTGCTGAGAAAAACTGAGCGAAAACGATCCGCTCGATTCAAATTCAATCCGAGCACGAGCATCACTTTGTGCTCGGTTTTGCAAATTCGATCTGATCCGATCGGATCAGTTGTAATTCAATCCGAGCACGAGCAGACCCTCGCTCGGATCGGCTCATGAACACCCCTAGTAGGTGACATATCAAAAGTAACAAGTATGTTTGATTTATGGTTAGGTATAATCAAGTGAAAACATATAACTTAATCTTAAAATCGAATAACCAAGTATTTGAATGTATGGAGATTTGAGAATTACGAATACACGATCAATGTTTATGAGTTAAACTTACGTTTAAGCGAATTATGAATCATGTATCAACCGAATACACGTATTAATGTAAACAATGTATAAAAGAGTCATTTTATTACGATCAAAGTCTCGGATTTACAATGATTTGAAAACGAGATACGATTACAAGGGAAACAAGTTTCCGAAAACTAGAATTACGATACAATCTTGCTAAAAAAGGAAATTTGCGAAAAGCGAGGCGTTACAATTCATCTTTCTTTTCCAAGGTGACATACTTTGCATTGGCAGGTAAACCACATACGGAAATGAGAATTCCATGATCACCGTGTAGGGTTTTGTTTATGGACCGATGCACCAACGCCCCACTTTGTTAATAAACTAAATCAACACTTATCCTCATTTGTTAAGATAAGATAACCACCATGCATTAACGGTGTAACCTAAAACAAATAAGTGGTTTGTCAATTTTAAATATGAGAGCACCATTTCCAACATTTTCATCAAAGAATGGGGACAGAATAAGGAGGTTTGTTTTGGGGATGAAAAACGAACAAACATTACCAGATATGGTTTGAAAATGTTGTCATTGAGGGTCATATTAGAATATCATTAATAGACAATAATACTGATGGGGTAATGGGCCCCACCCTCTTAGTTACATGCAAATTCTAGTGGAAATCTCATCAAAAATCCAAACCTTGATTACCGAAAACCCAAGCCCACACCGAAGAGAAAATCTTATCAAACTTTATAAGTCTATTGGTAACCTCCTATCATTGATATTCATTTGTTTAGTAGTGATTTAATTAAACTACAAGGCTGATAACCACGTTTCTCACTTAGAATTTTGGGGCTCTAGCGAGTAGAAAAAATGGACTCTCAGGCGCGCCCCTTCATCAATTTGCCGCCGCTTTAATTTTCAAACTTTCACCCTTGTGTTTTTTTAATGAGTTTTAATTTTAAAATATTATTGAGTTTAGTTAGTTAAATTAAATTAAGTTTATTTGTTTTATGGGCTAAACTAAATATAATAAGTTAATGAGTTTGAAAATTTATTAGAGTTTTAAATTTAATTATATAGTTTGTTTAAAAAACTACATATAAAAATTATATTCATACAGATGTTTGGTAGGAAGATCTCAAACAATACATTTATAAAATATTATAAAACAAAGAACACGTTTTGTTTACCTTGGTATACATTTTATTAAACTTAGTTAGTTGTATATCTATTGTAGATTTTTATGACAATTAATATATTTTTATTATGTGTTTTAAATTTGATTTTTGTTATTTTTATTATGTGCCTTGACCGGACCCAAACTAAAAAAAGTAATATTTATGATCGAAAATCCGCCCCATAACAAAATTTCCTTGGTCCGTGACTGAATATGCTCAAAGTATTAATTATAATTAATAGTATAATAGTAAAAAAAAACCCATTATTTTGTAAATGCTATGGTACAATAAAAAATATAAGAACAACAAAATGATATCGAATTACGGGAATAGTTATTAGGCAGATAGACAACTACAGAGATAAGGCTATAAGGAGTGCTGCCCGGCATAGGCGCGACATCAAAGTTAGAGCTCCAAGTGAGACGTCAACACCACTCCGGGGTGGCCCGGTATGCCCACGGCGTGGCATTGACGGCATGTTCTCGCCGTTCATGACGCAGCAAAGGTGGAGCCCCCCCCTCTCTTCAACCGAGTCATCCTCCATTCCCCCGCTCCATCCTCGCCGGTTCATCCTCCAAAACTTGGGTAACGTGACCGCTTACGTGAAGCTCCATCCTCAAAGTGGAAGCAGCACCACTCCTTAGTGCATTCACAATAAATTTCTTTTCCTTATCCATATAATTACACTAAAAATCACTACTTTTTCTCTCTCCTATTCAATTAGATAATATTTTTTATACCTTTATAATTACATTTTTCTCTCTCCTCCACTCACAACCACTTTTAAAAATATTAAGAAATTTATAAGGGATGATCAGTATTCCCATATATTTACAGATGAAAAGTAACATTTTCTCTCTCATTTACTCACAATCACTCAAAACCACTCATAATTATTCCTTATAATATAAGTAACCCACTCACACAATATAAGAAAGCCATTATGAATGCTCTTATAGCCTAATTAGCATGCAATAAAAAAACAAAATCGCAGCAGTCCCAAATCATAGGTTACTTTACATGTAAAATTTTGCATGTATATATCCATATGAGTGCAATAATAACAAAAATAAACCCCTACCAATATAGGGTTTTAATGTTATATAAATGCTTATACAAATTATTATATAATAGTGACAATGGCTTTTTATCTAAAAAAATAAATTTATAAACCGGCATTTTCATATTCCTTTTTGAATTTAGAAATTAGGATTTTTTTATTATTTAAATTCGGAAAAGATATTTTTAGTCTTAAAATTTGAATAAACTAGAGCTTAGGTAAGTCCTTCACGAGCTTGGTTTTAATATATTTAATTATGTGTTCTTAGGTATCTATATGTATAAAACTAGTTTACTTTGAGAATGATATGAATCTCAGGTACGTGCAACTTAAAGGATACTTTTCAGGAGTTGTACAAGAGTTAGAAAGATATAAAAAGAAATAGGATGGAAGATAATACGATGAATATGGGTTTTGAGGGTGTTTGGATGAAAATTAGAAGCCGAAAGCGAAAACTGAGCAAGAATGGTCGACTAGAAAATAGTTAAGACTTCAAATGAGCTTATCTCGAGCTATAAATTAAGCTGCGGGAGATATAATATATGAATCTTGACTATTTCTGCGAGCTGAACATGATGAAATGGAAGAAAAATGGCAAGGGCATAAAGTATGCCCCTGAGGGCGCAGTTTATATCCTCACCATATTAAAGGGCGTAAATTAGAGGCTAGACTGGGTTTTCATCAGAGAGGAGAACACTTTAAGCCCTTCACTTTAATTACACAAATTAGGGTTTTAACACCCTATATAAACCTAACCTACCTGAAACAAAAATAATTATTCCCCTAGTAGTTTTTAGGCATCTAAAAGGTGATTTTGAGGCTTTTGATGAATTCAAGATCCACAACAACAATTAGAAAAGATTCAAGCATGCCAATGAGTGGCTAATTCTATTGTAACTTCCTCTAGGTGACGAGTTCGTGTAGGATTAACATTAAAACTTGTTTTGGTTATGTTTTCAGATTTGTTCTTTACTATATATTGTGGAACAACTTGACGCGAGTTAATTTAAACCAATAATTAATTTTCAGTTATACGTGTTTTATCATTTGCATTTAGCTTCCTGCATCGTGAGTGGTTTTGTAACCAGGGGGTATTTGGCATCTATGATTGGATAATTGAATTGTATGGATTATTATTAAAAAAACATGTCTTCATTTATCACCTCAAGTATTTAATCCGAAACCATGTCTATGTGGTGTTCAATTAACCAAACAAGTTTTGTGTGAAACTTAGAACCTGAATCCCGGAGAGAATTGCTTTACTTAAAACTGATAACTTTCTTAATCAATATTCTCTACTTTGCAATCAAGTTTCTCAAAACCAATTAGAAACTCATATTTGGTATTGTACTTAGATAACTAATTAAACACTTTCCAGGAATTCGCTAAGGATATGATTTTAATTACCTGTACTCGTGTAAGTACTTGATTAAGGGAAAAACTTAACTTGCTTTTTTCATTAGATCACGACATCCACATCAGCAGCGTCAATTTTCCTTGCGATGCGGCAATAATTCGGTCAATATTGTTTTGGTTTGTTATACGTAGAAAATTCGATCAGTTTCAGTTCGTTATGGTATCCTCATAGCGTCGGCACTCGGTACTAACACCACTAATAAGAAAAAAAAAAATTAAACCAACATATACTATTTGTTTCAGTGAATATATATATCTGAGATTATAGAAAACATGAATACTTCAATAAAACACCAGAATATATCCTAAAACAATCAAATAATGAAAAAAATAGCACTTCATAATTATGGCACTTTCTTTGTGGCCTTAAGTTTGAAGAAGTGTCTTCTTCCCTTGTTTGATTTGGAGATTACAACATTGTTTGTAGTCTTTAACACTTTTGACAAGACCTATAATTTCATGATTTCTCTCCTCATGAACCTAAACAGCTGAACCTAAAAGCTGATTCAATAAAAAAAATAAAAAATAAAAAAAATAGAATCACCTCATTCCTGAATAAGATGCATGTCATTTAGAACTCTTGATTTGTTAGTCGCATGTGTGTGTATGCTTTATCAATGATATTGTCATTAGAGAACAGTTGCAAGATGAACCATATGAATCTTACTCCTTGGATAAACTAGATGAAGGGTGAGAAATTTTCTAGGCAAACTCCATTGGAAGCACTACAAGTTAAATACTATTATTTGTCACAACAATCAGCCTAGTTGTGGCAACATCAAACCCTATTTAAAAAAAACAACGTACTCTACTACTGATTCTACATCATTGTCCATAGAAGCACTCAAACCTCGACCAATTGGAAAGGAACACTATTTTACACATCTGGATACCGCTAGTAAAAAGGCCCTTTCATCATCCTATAGTAATATTACCGAGTTTTTGATTGCCCGGGATTTCTTCTAACATGCATTAAAAACTTCATGTAAGTAACATTTAAAGCTCACCCTCGTGTGTATAATGGATGAAAAGTTAACTCTCACCAGACTCTTCATATAAACATTAAAAAAATGGGACCATATATGGTTTGACTGAGCAATTCCATGGTTCAATTGGTCAATGGTTAACCATATACCTTTTTTTTATTTTGAAAAACAAGGCCAAGCAATTTTATTCAAACATAGAAAACCAACTCTAGCAAGCAGCTGAGAGTTAGAGCATTCACATACTGGGAATCAAAATCTGTGTGGGGTTTTTTAAATATAAAGAGTATAAAAGTGGTTGTGAGTGGAGGAGAAAGAAAATGTTATTGTTCATCTGTATATTTAGGGGATATTGTTCATCCTATACTTTTTTAATATATATTGAAAGTGATTGTGAGTGAAAGAGAGAGAAAATGTAATGATAAAAGTATAAAGGTATTATTTAATTGAAAATGAGAGAGAAAAAACATTTGTTTTTAGTGAAAATATATTGATATAGGAGTTGTTTTTTAGTGGAATGTATGTATACTTTTAAGGAGCTGGATGTGAATGCTCTTACAACTCCACAACAGAAACACTACAAGAACAAAAAAAAACAACAATACGAGACAGCCAAAAAACTACACATCACCACTAGGAAAACTGCACCATTTCATCCAATTCTCCATCTTAGCATTCGACCGATTGGACAGCCAAAGGAAAGCTAAATTTGATGTTCCCCGCTACTTTCCTTGTGGTCGTTCCCCTCCCGTTGTACGTTTTGTCATTCTGCAACATCCATATCCTCCAAAATGTTGCATATATCGCCGACCTCCGCGCCTTCTTAATGTTAGCATATGAATTCCAATTCTTAACGACTTGAAGGAGGTCGTTGACACAGTCCCAAATAAGAGAGACCGGCATCCGTTGTAGGGGAATTTATGATGCAACGAATAATCTGAGAGGTGTGTGATCACTTTCAGATCAAATTATTTCAGTGATTCTTCTCCCGAATAATTCAATTGGATACAACACAAAATTTAAAAGCAAAACTAGTATGTGAATTGGTGATGAATTCAAATGAACACCAGTATGTGAACTAGTACCCGAGAGGCGTGTGATCACTTTCAGATTAAATTATTGCCGCCCCTTGGAGCCCCGCCCGAACACTTAGAACAATAAAAACTCAAACAAGTGTACACTCCCGCACCTCCTAACTTGCTTGATATGTATTGTAGTTCATCTTGATCACCACAATCCCAATTACACTACAATATCCAACATTCGAATCTAGGTGAAGGCCAGAGTCCACACATCCTGATATGTGCACAACCCGTATTCACCATATACTCTATGCAAATTAGAACATGGCTTTAGCACAACAGCACTATTTTTGTTGGTTCTTTTATAATTTTTAGGTTTTATGTTTAATCAGTGGGTCAGTTAATTTATGTTAGGAGTTTCTATTTACATTGTAGCCTATATAAGACATATGTCGTATGAATGAAAAAAGGTGAAGAAAATTGTCACAAAGTCTTGTCTTTCTCTAGTCTTGTTTCTTGGAGTCTAACCCATTGTACGGGTATCTATCGAAGACTAGCCATCTCGAATCGGCTTTCTATCACATCCTTGCAAGAGGACAGGTGACCAAGACATGATTAACGTACTTCATGTTTGCCAAAGTCTTTGGGTTGTACATCAAATCAACACCACCATTATTAAAGTTATGTTGTATTTTAAATCACATGCTTTAAAAAAAAAACTTCTAACAAATATCAAACCAAATAAATATAAGGTGTCCAAACATTATTATAAAGCTATAAACTAAACTTACTTACAGAGTTGAAGCGATGCAACTATTGGCATAAATCTTAAATTTGAAAAATGCTGGGTATTGAACTTTCAAAATGGAATGAGTGTATGGCCAGACTTAAACAGAAAAATTTGTAATCAACTTAATTAATAGATATTCGAACATTGAATGCTTGTGACACCTATCAGAAAGTTAATCCACCATTGGATGTACAGTAAATACATAATGACATGAGGTACGGAAAAGAAAAAGTAAAACTTACAAGTGATGTTAAATAAAAAAAACCAATTGTAAATCTGAAATAAAAAAAAGTAGAAAGTGATGTTAAATAAAAAAACCAATTGTAAATCTGAAATAAAAAAAGTAGAAAACCACCTTTTTAATTGTTTAGTAGCACCTAAAATTTACCTATTCGAATGTAAACTTGTTTTACCGTTATGCGTCCTATATGTCAGGGGCGGACCTACCTTAGGGGAAGGGGTAGCCTCCGTTACCGTTTGGCGTTCCGGCAGTAGTGTAAATTTTAGAAAATTTTGACTTTTTTACGTTTTTTGATTTTGTTAATGTTTTTTTTTATAAAACGTTACCGCTACGAAGATTTTTTAAATCCGCCACTGCTATATTCTTTACCAGAATAAGGAAACAGAATCTGAGAAAAGAAAGATAAGGAAACAGAAAATCAGACAAAAGAAAGATAGATCACTTAAGATTCAATAAAGGAGAAAAAGACAAATGAATATAAATGAAAATGCATAATTAGTAAATAGACTGATAGAGCATCCAAAAAACACATTAGACTCATATGATTGTCAGTCGCAAATACATAACACACTTTTTAAAATACGTGAATGCATTTAAGTGATTCGATAAATGAAACTGATTAAACTAAGCACAAGTGACGAGTCAATATTATTAATCTCGGATTAGGTTATGTTAAAGTTACATCAAGGTAATTTACATCTAAATCATGACGAGGTTATGTTAAAGTTACATCAAGGTCATTTACATCTAAATCATGACGAGGGCGTAAAATTTCACATAGATTGAGTTCATAGTTGTTCAAGGCATTATAGCCTAGAGGCATCTTAGGGGTGGGATAAAGATTAGGGACCATTAGGTCCTTGTTCGATTCTCAGGCAAGGTTTTTCTCAGATTTACTGGGTTTTTCTCATAAATTGGTGTATATGCATTATCGCCTAGTGGGAACGGATATGATCGGGTGATTCCGTTGGTGACACGATAATACTCTAGTGATCTGTTAGTGATTAAAATTTACCGTTAAAAAATAATATTCAATAAAAAAACTATAAGTGATACCTACAATAAAAAAAAACTATAGTCTTGATATTATTGAATAGCTGTATTCCTATAAGTGATTCAATAGTCTTGTTATGAGATAGTTTAATTAATAAATCCGGACATTTTCAATTTCAAATACTACAAAGGTTACAAATAAATTTCATTACATTTTCAAATATCACAAACCATAAAAAGTTATACATGGTCATGACATTTTCAACTATGACAAATCTTACAAATCGATTACATTACATTTTAAAGACTATCATTAAAGCAGGGTTTGATTCAACAAGCGAGGATTTTAATCACAAGTACATTTGCTAGTGGAGGGTTTTGTTTTGGGGGAGGACCCCAAAAACACCAAGAACATTCATCTTCCTTTTCCAAGGTGACATATTTTGCATTGGCGGGTAAACCACATACGGAAATGAGAATTCCATGACCACTGTGTAGGGTTTTGTTTTTGGACCGACGCACCAACGCCCCACTTTGTTAATAAACTAAATCAACACTTATCTTAATTTGTTAAGATAAGATAACCACCATGCATTAACGGTGTAACCTCAAACAAATAAGTGGACTCTAAGCCTTAGTTTGTCAATTTTGATTCCAAGAGCACCATTTCCAACATTTCATCAAAGAATGGGGATAGAATAAGGAGGTTTGTTTTGGGGATAAAAAACGAACAAACATTACCAGATATGGTTTGAAAATGTTGGAGTGTCATTGAGGGTCATATTGGAATATCATTAATAGACAATAATACTGATGGGGTAATGGGCCTCACTCTCTTAGTTACATGCAAAGTCTAGTTGAAATCTCATCAAAAATCCAAACCTTGATTACCGAAAACCCAAGCTCACACCGAAAGAGAAAATCTTATCAAACTTTATAAGTCTATTGGTAACCTCCTATCATTGATATTCATTTGTATAGTAGTGATTTAGTTGAACTACAAGGCTAATAACCACGTTCCTCACTTAGAATTTTGAGGCTCTAGCGAGTAGAAAAAATGGGCCCTCAGGCGATTATCGCCCCTTCACCAATTTGCCGCCCCTTTAATTTTAAAACTTTCAACCATTGTGTTTTTTAATGAGTTTTAATTTTAAAATATTATTGAGTTTAGTTAGGTTAAATGAAATTGAGTTTATTTGTTTTATAGGCTAAAGTAAATATAGTAAGTCAATGGGTTTGAAAACATATCAAACTTTTAAATTTAATTATATAGTTTATTTTTAAAAAACTATATATAAAAGTTAGAGTAAGGATCAAATACAAAGAACTTCAATTGTAAGAAGGGTAAGAAGGATTCTAGACCATTAATCTTAGATTTGGAGGGTTGAGATTAATTGTAGGAAAAGAAGATAATAGAAGGGCATAAAGAGAATCCTACATTTATGGATTTTCTCTCTCCACATGCAAGGCACATGCCAATTCCCTCATCGATTTAAAACTGTCACACCCCAACCGATAGCGGAATCATCGGGGCGCGACACTAGGCGAACCAGATTGCTCAGGAGAATCCATAACAACTAATTAAGCGATAATATTTAAGAGGTCCGATTTCACATACAACCAAACATAAAATCGAATACGCGATTTCAACTAGAGTATGAAATGGAAGTTTCCATCAAGATGTGGATATCATTCCTAACTTGATGGTATAACTTCGTGAAAAATCGAATACGCGAAATGAGGGATTTCACCAAAAATTGTAAGTCATTGGACCTATTTTGGTGTAAATCGCCTTGTTTGCATCATGAGTGTCTTCAATTCTTCAAGTGTATTATGTAAAATGTCTTAGGAAAGACATTATGTAAATTTAAGACCAAAAGATAAGGAAGGAGCAATGAGGAAGCATAAAGTTTTAAGCATGGTAGAAGAATGGTCAAAAATGGACACTTAAACTATAGACTAGGTCGAACATGGCAATTCTACCTAATTCCCTATAGTTATGGCTTTGATACCAATCTGTCACACCGCAACCGATGGCGGATGCATCGGAGTGAGACGTAAACGAGATTGCAAGAGACTTCATAACGCTATTAGCGATAATATTTAAACAAAACCCATATTTCATTCATTCAACGATAACATTGTCAAATTACCATTAAGTCAATTACAACAATTTAGAAATTTAAAGACGAGTACAACATAAGCATAACAACAAAATAATACAACATTTTAGCCTAACGTCTAAATGTGTATCTAGAGCATCATCACTACTCCAATTTCATGGCAAAATCTTCATCAACTTTTAACATGTTAAAAATACGAGTTCAATGCAAAAGCAAAGGCGAGTACACAAGTTTGGTGATACATAGCATAAGTATAAAAGTGTAACTCGAATCCACATGGTAATTGTAAGCAAAGTTCATACTAATCATGCAATACTAGATCAAACCCCGAGTTTCCACAAAAGTTTTAACGAGATCGAGCTTCCCTTGCCACAAAAGCGACAAGACTAAAATGAGAATGAGAATCTTAACATAACCCCGACAGGCGGCATGCTACTCCATAGCGCTATATATGATAAGTTGGGCTAGCTAAGTTAATGATCAAGCATGTATAATCAAGCATGTATCTAGGCATAACAAGTTATTCAATGTATAAGGATTAGCATGTAAAGCATGAGTTTGTGATATGTGTATTTTGATAGGTAAACATGTTACAACCAAAAGTGATTAAAACGGTAAATGGGTTGTGTGTACTCACGGTTTTTGCTAAGTGTTCCACTAATCCCGGGAGCTTTGGTGTGTTGATTTATAGTTTGGCACCTTGTCCTTCTACAAGAAGAACTTAGGTATTAGTTATGAGTGCAACAGTGGATTTGGAGTATTCGAACGAGATTATGAAAATAAGAATTAAAGTATTATGTATGAAAATATTCACTAAGACATAACACTTATTCTTGACACTATGATAACCCAAAAGGGGTTAATATGGTTTCATGGGTTCGAGACCTATTAGAATCGTGACAAGGAACTACATACTTTAGTGATAAACTAAATAACTTGATAGGTGATTATTTAGTCATTATCAAGGTTTCAGTTTTAGGATTATATTATAGTCTATAATATATACATAGTAGTAAGATCATGTAGGAGGTGGGAGGATGAACCATCCACTTTAGTACCTCTAAGTATTCAAGTAAGTCAAGCATGGAGGTAGGATGATGAACATCCATTTAACCTCGTTATAGCATTCACCACTACACAAGTTGTCATAGACAACAAGGAGGGTCATGAATGAGAACAATACAGGAATGAATTGACAAGAATTGTAAGTATGTCACCATAATACCAAGTAGCCAAGTGAATACAACCCGGAGAGCACACGAGGACACATGTCAACGGCTTGGTGGGGTTGTGAAACTTTAGGACTAGCACACTACTTGAGATGATGATGAAAATCATCAAGTTATGTGTGGTCTCAATGTTTAGGATAACCAAAGCTAACCTTGGTGGACACACATGAACAAGTCTATGAACTTGCATCACTAATTGTGAGCTAAATGCTCTATGAAAACAGAATTATTGTGAGGTTTAAACCTCTTGTTTGAATGTCTCAACCTTTTTTTTAAGCCTAACCAACCACAAGAAGTGTTGTAAGCATTCAGACATAGGTTTGAGATGAGTTTGACTCAAGTTTGATGAACATAAACAAAGTTTGAAAGAGTTTGAAAACAAACAGAAAGTTTTGGACAATTTAGGGGCATTTCCAGGTCTGAATTCTCCAAGAGAGACCATGGAATCATGCCCAAAGGAAAACCAAGCATGTAGGAAAAAGAATGGGGCAATTTCGTTGAGTATTGAGTGAGTTATGCTCACTTTAATGTAGAGGTGCAAATCTGCCCAAAAATTGGATTCAGCTACGAAGTTGGAGTGTTTTGGGAGGCTTGGAGGCTTTGTAAAGTGGAAAATGGCTGGAATATAATAGGTACTTATAGGGAAAGGATTAGGGTTTAAGTGGGTTGGGTTTTGAATAGAATTAGTAGCCCAAGAAATATACTAGCCCAACTCCATACCAAAACCTAACCCTAATTCCTAAAAATTCAAATCAGCACCTAATCTTCTGCTACATACCTCCTGCCACATACCTCGTGGTTGCTCAAGTTCAACTCATACGGATACGGTACAATCTCCTACCTCGCCGGCTACTCATGTTCGATTGTTGAGGATCCAATCTTTCTCACAATAGGATTTGTGTTTGTTGAATGCAGCTTTGTAATAGTCTTGATTTCAGTTTTTTTTGTTGCTACACATGTTTTAATTTTGGTGCTGAGAAAAACTGAGCGAAAACGATCCGCTCGATTCAAATTCAATCCGAGCACGAGCATCACTTTGTGCTCGGTTTTGCAAATTCGATCTGATCCGATCGGATCAGTTGTAATTCAATCCGAGCACGAGCAGACCCTCGCTCGGATCGGCTCATGAACACCCCTAGTAGGTGACATATCAAAAGTAACAAGTATGTTTGATTTATGGTTAGGTATAATCAAGTGAAAACATATAACTTAATCTTAAAATCGAATAACCAAGTATTTGAATGTATGGAGATTTGAGAATTACGAATACACGATCAATGTTTATGAGTTAAACTTACGTTTAAGCGAATTATGAATCATGTATCAACCGAATACACGTATTAATGTAAACAATGTATAAAAGAGTCATTTTATTACGATCAAAGTCTCGGATTTACAATGATTTGAAAACGAGATACGATTACAAGGGAAACAAGTTTCCGAAAACTAGAATTACGATACAATCTTGCTAAAAAAGGAAATTTGCGAAAAGCGAGGCGTTACAATTCATCTTTCTTTTCCAAGGTGACATACTTTGCATTGGCAGGTAAACCACATACGGAAATGAGAATTCCATGATCACCGTGTAGGGTTTTGTTTATGGACCGATGCACCAACGCCCCACTTTGTTAATAAACTAAATCAACACTTATCCTCATTTGTTAAGATAAGATAACCACCATGCATTAACGGTGTAACCTAAACAAATAAGTGGTTTGTCAATTTTAAATATGAGAGCACCATTTCCAACATTTTCATCAAAGAATGGGGACAGAATAAGGAGGTTTGTTTTGGGGATGAAAAACGAACAAACATTACCAGATATGGTTTGAAAATGTTGTCATTGAGGGTCATATTAGAATATCATTAATAGACAATAATACTGATGGGGTAATGGGCCCCACCCTCTTAGTTACATGCAAATTCTAGTGGAAATCTCATCAAAAATCCAAACCTTGATTACCGAAAACCCAAGCCCACACCGAAGAGAAAATCTTATCAAACTTTATAAGTCTATTGGTAACCTCCTATCATTGATATTCATTTGTTTAGTAGTGATTTAATTAAACTACAAGGCTGATAACCACGTTTCTCACTTAGAATTTTGGGGCTCTAGCGAGTAGAAAAAAATGGACTCTCAGGCGCGCCCCTTCATCAATTTGCCGCCGCTTTAATTTTCAAACTTTCACCCTTGTGTTTTTTTAATGAGTTTTAATTTTAAAATATTATTGAGTTTAGTTAGTTAAATTAAATTAAGTTTATTTGTTTTATGGGCTAAACTAAATATAATAAGTTAATGAGTTTGAAAATTTATTAGAGTTTTAAATTTAATTATATAGTTTGTTTAAAAAACTACATATAAAAATTATATTCATACAGATGTTTGGTAGGAAGATCTCAAACAATACATTTATAAAATATTATAAAACAAAGAACACGTTTTGTTTACCTTGGTATACATTTTATTAAACTTAGTTAGTTGTATATCTATTGTAGATTTTTATGACAATTAATATATTTTTATTATGTGTTTTAAATTTGATTTTTGTTATTTTTATTATGTGCCTTGACCGGACCCAAACTAAAAAAAGTAATATTTATGATCGAAAATCCGCCCCCATAACAAAATTTCCTTGGTCCGTGACTGAATATGCTCAAAGTATTAATTATAATTAATAGTATAATAGTAAAAAAAAACCCATTATTTTGTAAATGCTATGGTACAATAAAAAATATAAGAACAACAAAATGATATCGAATTACGGGAATAGTTATTAGGCAGATAGACAACTACAGAGATAAGGCTATAAGGAGTGCTGCCCGGCATAGGCGCGACATCAAAGTTAGAGCTCCAAGTGAGACGTCAACACCACTCCGGGGTGGCCCGGTATGCCCACGGCGTGGCATTGACGGCATGTTCTCGCCGTTCATGACGCAGCAAAGGTGGAGCCCCCCCCCTCTCTTCAACCGAGTCATCCTCCATTCCCCCGCTCCATCCTCGCCGGTTCATCCTCCAAAACTTGGGTAACGTGACCGCTTACGTGAAGCTCCATCCTCAAAGTGGAAGCAGCACCACTCCTTAGTGCATTCACAATAAATTTCTTTTCCTTATCCATATAATTACACTAAAAATCACTACTTTTTCTCTCTCCTATTCAATTAGATAATATTTTTTATACCTTTATAATTACATTTTTCTCTCTCCTCCACTCACAACCACTTTTAAAAATATTAAGAAATTTATAAGGGATGATCAGTATTCCCATATATTTACAGATGAAAAGTAACATTTTCTCTCTCATTTACTCACAATCACTCAAAACCACTCATAATTATTCCTTATAATATAAGTAACCCACTCACACAATATAAGAAAGCCATTATGAATGCTCTTATAGCCTAATTAGCATGCAATAAAAAAACAAAATCGCAGCAGTCCCAAATCATAGGTTACTTTACATGTAAAATTTTGCATGTATATATCCATATGAGTGCAATAATAACAAAAATAAACCCCTACCAATATAGGGTTTTAATGTTATATAAATGCTTATACAAATTATTATATAATAGTGACAATGGCTTTTTATCTAAAAAAATAAATTTATAAACCGGCATTTTCATATTCCTTTTTGAATTTAGAAATTAGGATTTTTTTATTATTTAAATTCGGAAAAGATATTTTTAGTCTTAAAATTTGAATAAACTAGAGCTTAGGTAAGTCCTTCACGAGCTTGGTTTTAATATATTTAATTATGTGTTCTTAGGTATCTATATGTATAAAACTAGTTTACTTTGAGAATGATATGAATCTCAGGTACGTGCAACTTAAAGGATACTTTTCAGGAGTTGTACAAGAGTTAGAAAGATATAAAAAGAAATAGGATGGAAGATAATACGATGAATATGGGTTTTGAGGGTGTTTGGATGAAAATTAGAAGCCGAAAGCGAAAACTGAGCAAGAATGGTCGACTAGAAAATAGTTAAGACTTCAAATGAGCTTATCTCGAGCTATAAATTAAGCTGCGGGAGATATAATATATGAATCTTGACTATTTCTGCGAGCTGAACATGATGAAATGGAAGAAAAATGGCAAGGGCATAAAGTATGCCCCTGAGGGCGCAGTTTATATCCTCACCATATTAAAGGGCGTAAATTAGAGGCTAGACTGGGTTTTCATCAGAGAGGAGAACACTTTAAGCCCTTCACTTTAATTACACAAATTAGGGTTTTAACACCCTATATAAACCTAACCTACCTGAAACAAAAATAATTATTCCCCTAGTAGTTTTTAGGCATCTAAAAGGTGATTTTGAGGCTTTTCAACTTGTTTCATGTACACTGATTGATGAATTCAAGATCCACAACAACAATTAGAAAAGATTCAAGCATGCCAATGAGTGGCTAATTCTATTGTAACTTCCTCTAGGTGACGAGTTCGTGTAGGATTAACATTAAAACTTGTTTTGGTTATGTTTTCAGATTTGTTCTTTACTATATATTGTGGAACAACTTGACGCGAGTTAATTTAAACCAATAATTAATTTTCAGTTATACGTGTTTTATCATTTGCATTTAGCTTCCTGCATCGTGAGTGGTTTTGTAACCAGGGGGTATTTGGCATCTATGATTGGATAATTGAATTGTATGGATTATTATTAAAAAAACATGTCTTCATTTATCACCTCAAGTATTTAATCCGAAACCATGTCTATGTGGTGTTCAATTAACCAAACAAGTTTTGTGTGAAACTTAGAACCTGAATCCCGGAGAGAATTGCTTTACTTAAAACTGATAACTTTCTTAATCAATATTCTCTACTTTGCAATCAAGTTTCTCAAAACCAATTAGAAACTCATATTTGGTATTGTACTTAGATAACTAATTAAACACTTTCCAGGAATTCGCTAAGGATATGATTTTAATTACCTGTACTCGTGTAAGTACTTGATTAAGGGAAAAACTTAACTTGCTTTTTTCATTAGATCACGACATCCACATCAGCAGCGTCAATTTTCCTTGCGATGCGGCAATAATTCGGTCAATATTGTTTTGGTTTGTTATACGTAGAAAATTCGATCAGTTTCAGTTCGTTATGGTATCCTCATAGCGTCGGCACTCGGTACTAACACCACTAATAAGAAAAAAAAAATTAAACCAACATATACTATTTGTTTCAGTGAATATATATATCTGAGATTATAGAAAACATGAATACTTCAATAAAACACCAGAATATATCCTAAAACAATCAAATAATGAAAAAAATAGCACTTCATAATTATGGCACTTTCTTTGTGGCCTTAAGTTTGAAGAAGTGTCTTCTTCCCTTGTTTGATTTGGAGATTACAACATTGTTTGTAGTCTTTAACACTTTTGACAAGACCTATAATTTCATGATTTCTCTCCTCATGAACCTAAACAGCTGAACCTAAAAGCTGATTCAATAAAAAAATAAAAAAATAAAAAAAATAGAATCACCTCATTCCTGAATAAGATGCATGTCATTTAGAACTCTTGATTTGTTAGTCGCATGTGTGTGTATGCTTTATCAATGATATTGTCATTAGAGAACAGTTGCAAGATGAACCATATGAATCTTACTCCTTGGATAAACTAGATGAAGGGTGAGAAATTTTCTAGGCAAACTCCATTGGAAGCACTACAAGTTAAATACTATTATTTGTCACAACAATCAGCCTAGTTGTGGCAACATCAAACCCTATTTAAAAAAAACAACGTACTCTACTACTGATTCTACATCATTGTCCATAGAAGCACTCAAACCTCGACCAATTGGAAAGGAACACTATTTTACACATCTGGATACCGCTAGTAAAAAGGCCCTTTCATCATCCTATAGTAATATTACCGAGTTTTTGATTGCCCGGGATTTCTTCTAACATGCATTAAAAACTTCATGTAAGTAACATTTAAAGCTCACCCTCGTGTGTATAATGGATGAAAAGTTAACTCTCACCAGACTCTTCATATAAACATTAAAAAAAATGGGACCATATATGGTTTGACTGAGCAATTCCATGGTTCAATTGGTCAATGGTTAACCATATACCTTTTTTTTATTTTGAAAAACAAGGCCAAGCAATTTTATTCAAACATAGAAAACCAACTCTAGCAAGCAGCTGAGAGTTAGAGCATTCACATACTGGGAATCAAAATCTGTGTGGGGTTTTTTAAATATAAAGAGTATAAAAGTGGTTGTGAGTGGAGGAGAAAGAAAATGTTATTGTTCATCTGTATATTTAGGGGATATTGTTCATCCTATACTTTTTTAATATATATTGAAAGTGATTTGTGAGTGAAAGAGAGAGAAAATGTAATGATAAAAGTATAAAGGTATTATTTAATTGAAAATGAGAGAGAAAAAACATTTGTTTTTAGTGAAAATATATTGATATAGGAGTTGTTTTTTAGTGGAATGTATGTATACTTTTAAGGAGCTGGATGTGAATGCTCTTACAACTCCACAACAGAAACACTACAAGAACAAAAAAAACAACAATACGAGACAGCCAAAAAACTACACATCACCACTAGGAAAACTGCACCATTTCATCCAATTCTCCATCTTAGCATTCGACCGATTGGACAGCCAAAGGAAAGCTAAATTTGATGTTCCCCGCTACTTTCCTTGTGGTCGTTCCCCTCCCGTTGTACGTTTTGTCATTCTGCAACATCCATATCCTCCAAAATGTTGCATATATCGCCGACCTCCGCGCCTTCTTAATGTTAGCATATGAATTCCAATTCTTAACGACTTGAAGGAGGTCGTTGACACAGTCCCAAATAAGAGAGACCGGCATCCGTTGTAGGGGAATTTATGATGCAACGAATAATCTGAGAGGTGTGTGATCACTTTCAGATCAAATTATTTCAGTGATTCTTCTCCCGAATAATTCAATTGGATACAACACAAAATTTAAAAGCAAAACTAGTATGTGAATTGGTGATGAATTCAAATGAACACCAGTATGTGAACTAGTACCCGAGAGGCGTGTGATCACTTTCAGATTAAATTATTGCCGCCCCTTGGAGCCCCGCCCGAACACTTAGAACAATAAAAACTCAAACAAGTGTACACTCCCGCACCTCCTAACTTGCTTGATATGTATTGTAGTTCATCTTGATCACCACAATCCCAATTACACTACAATATCCAACATTCGAATCTAGGTGAAGGCCAGAGTCCACACATCCTGATATGTGCACAACCCGTATTCACCATATACTCTATGCAAATTAGAACATGGCTTTAGCACAACAGCACTATTTTTGTTGGTTCTTTTATAATTTTTAGGTTTTATGTTTAATCAGTGGGTCAGTTAATTTATGTTAGGAGTTTCTATTTACATTGTAGCCTATATAAGACATATGTCGTATGAATGAAAAAAGGTGAAGAAAATTGTCACAAAGTCTTGTCTTTCTCTAGTCTTGTTTCTTGGAGTCTAACCCATTGTACGGGTATCTATCGAAGACTAGCCATCTCGAATCGGCTTTCTATCACATCCTTGCAAGAGGACAGGTGACCAAGACATGATTAACGTACTTCATGTTTGCCAAAGTCTTTGGGTTGTACATCAAATCAACACCACCATTATTAAAGTTATGTTGTATTTTAAATCACATGCTTTAAAAAAAAAACTTCTAACAAATATCAAACCAAATAAATATAAGGTGTCCAAACATTATTATAAAGCTATAAACTAAACTTACTTACAGAGTTGAAGCGATGCAACTATTGGCATAAATCTTAAATTTGAAAAATGCTGGGTATTGAACTTTCAAAATGGAATGAGTGTATGGCCAGACTTAAACAGAAAAATTTGTAATCAACTTAATTAATAGATATTCGAACATTGAATGCTTGTGACACCTATCAGAAAGTTAATCCACCATTGGATGTACAGTAAATACATAATGACATGAGGTACGGAAAAGAAAAAGTAAAACTTACAAGTGATGTTAAATAAAAAAAACCAATTGTAAATCTGAAATAAAAAAAAGTAGAAAGTGATGTTAAATAAAAAAACCAATTGTAAATCTGAAATAAAAAAAGTAGAAAACCACCTTTTTAATTGTTTAGTAGCACCTAAAATTTACCTATTCGAATGTAAACTTGTTTTACCGTTATGCGTCCTATATGTCAGGGGCGGACCTACCTTAGGGGAAGGGGTAGCCTCCGTTACCGTTTGGCGTTCCGGCAGTAGTGTAAATTTTAGAAAATTTTGACTTTTTTACGTTTTTTGATTTTGTTAATGTTTTTTTTTATAAAACGTTACCGCTACGAAGATTTTTTAAATCCGCCACTGCTATATTCTTTACCAGAATAAGGAAACAGAATCTGAGAAAAGAAAGATAAGGAAACAGAAAATCAGACAAAAGAAAGATAGATCACTTAAGATTCAATAAAGGAGAAAAAGACAAATGAATATAAATGAAAATGCATAATTAGTAAATAGACTGATAGAGCATCCAAAAAACACATTAGACTCATATGATTGTCAGTCGCAAATACATAACACACTTTTTAAAATACGTGAATGCATTTAAGTGATTCGATAAATGAAACTGATTAAACTAAGCACAAGTGACGAGTCAATATTATTAATCTCGGATTAGGTTATGTTAAAGTTACATCAAGGTAATTTACATCTAAATCATGACGAGGTTATGTTAAAGTTACATCAAGGTCATTTACATCTAAATCATGACGAGGGCGTAAAATTTCACATAGATTGAGTTCATAGTTGTTCAAGGCATTATAGCCTAGAGGCATCTTAGGGGTGGGATAAAGATTAGGGACCATTAGGTCCTTGTTCGATTCTCAGGCAAGGTTTTTCTCAGATTTACTGGGTTTTTCTCATAAATTGGTGTATATGCATTATCGCCTAGTGGGAACGGATATGATCGGGTGATTCCGTTGGTGACACGATAATACTCTAGTGATCTGTTAGTGATTAAAATTTACCGTTAAAAAATAATATTCAATAAAAAAACTATAAGTGATACCTACAATAAAAAAAAACTATAGTCTTGATATTATTGAATAGCTGTATTCCTATAAGTGATTCAATAGTCTTGTTATGAGATAGTTTAATTAATAAATCCGGACATTTTCAATTTCAAATACTACAAAGGTTACAAATAAATTTCATTACATTTTCAAATATCACAAACCATAAAAAGTTATACATGGTCATGACATTTTCAACTATGACAAATCTTACAAATCGATTACATTACATTTTAAAGACTATCATTAAAGCAGGGTTTGATTCAACAAGCGAGGATTTTAATCACAAGTACATTTGCTAGTGGAGGGTTTTGTTTTGGGGGAGGACCCCAAAAACACCAAGAACATTCATCTTCCTTTTCCAAGGTGACATATTTTGCATTGGCGGGTAAACCACATACGGAAATGAGAATTCCATGACCACTGTGTAGGGTTTTGTTTTTGGACCGACGCACCAACGCCCCACTTTGTTAATAAACTAAATCAACACTTATCTTAATTTGTTAAGATAAGATAACCACCATGCATTAACGGTGTAACCTCAAACAAATAAGTGGACTCTAAGCCTTAGTTTGTCAATTTTGATTCCAAGAGCACCATTTCCAACATTTCATCAAAGAATGGGGATAGAATAAGGAGGTTTGTTTTGGGGATAAAAAACGAACAAACATTACCAGATATGGTTTGAAAATGTTGGAGTGTCATTGAGGGTCATATTGGAATATCATTAATAGACAATAATACTGATGGGGTAATGGGCCTCACTCTCTTAGTTACATGCAAAGTCTAGTTGAAATCTCATCAAAAATCCAAACCTTGATTACCGAAAACCCAAGCTCACACCGAAAGAGAAAATCTTATCAAACTTTATAAGTCTATTGGTAACCTCCTATCATTGATATTCATTTGTATAGTAGTGATTTAGTTGAACTACAAGGCTAATAACCACGTTCCTCACTTAGAATTTTGAGGCTCTAGCGAGTAGAAAAAATGGGCCCTCAGGCGATTATCGCCCCTTCACCAATTTGCCGCCCCTTTAATTTTAAAACTTTCAACCATTGTGTTTTTTAATGAGTTTTAATTTTAAAATATTATTGAGTTTAGTTAGGTTAAATGAAATTGAGTTTATTTGTTTTATAGGCTAAAGTAAATATAGTAAGTCAATGGGTTTGAAAACATATCAAACTTTTAAATTTAATTATATAGTTTATTTTTAAAAAACTATATATAAAAGTTAGAGTAAGGATCAAATACAAAGAACTTCAATTGTAAGAAGGGTAAGAAGGATTCTAGACCATTAATCTTAGATTTGGAGGGTTGAGATTAATTGTAGGAAAAGAAGATAATAGAAGGGCATAAAGAGAATCCTACATTTATGGATTTTCTCTCTCCACATGCAAGGCACATGCCAATTCCCTCATCGATTTAAAACTGTCACACCCCAACCGATAGCGGAATCATCGGGGCGCGACACTAGGCGAACCAGATTGCTCAGGAGAATCCATAACAACTAATTAAGCGATAATATTTAAGAGGTCCGATTTCACATACAACCAAACATAAAATCCTCAATCAGTCATTACAAATATCAAATCTCTCAAACAAACATAGTTCGACAACCTAGATTTTATTTAAATGAGTTTCTAAGATAAGCCCTAAATCCATTGCTGCAAGTAGAAAATCCTCAACCTGTTACATACGTTAAAATACAAATCAATACAATAAAGTAAAGGTGAGCATACATGTTTAATAGCATAATAATAGCGATTAAGCATAACCAGCATGTAACACGTAGAGAAAGTGAATCTAAGTAAGCTAACAATAATGATACAAGCTAACCAACACGACTGCGAGGTGGGGTATGCGCGATACGTGTTCACAACAGCGAACACGCACGTAAAGTTAATATTCGAGCCTTAACAACCCCCAAACCAATCGGGTGCTGAGTCCAAACTATAGTACTATCATTGCTAAGGGTGGTATGCAAGTCCTCATTATTCACACATAGCAAACAAACATTCAGCGATTTACGTATAACATGCGAGAGCGGTTAGCGTTAAAAGAGTTTAGCGTTGTGTGTAGCGTGTTTTGATATAGAGAACGTATGTAACACCCAAAAGTGTGTTTTAAACGAAAAAGGGTTCAAGTATACTCACAGTCGGTGCTCAACGAAGAAACACGAACTGCTATGGATTGAAGGGAGCGCCGGGATCAGCCTGTAAGCGAGAACAGAAGTGCATCAGTCTTCCAAAGTGCTAAAACGGTCGAAACGTGAAGGGGCAGTAGGCTAGTTCGGTCGAACTCGTAGCAGGATTCAAGAGGTCAGCCAACTTCGGGCGAAGTTGTGCTGAGATTTTCTGGAATATACAAGTTCGGGCGAACTTGGTACCTTCTCTTCAGAAATGGGTACAAGTTCGGGCGAACTTGACAGTCTTCCTTAAAAGTTGTACAAGTTCAGGCGAAGTTGTCTGGTTTCTTGGAAATTGGAAGTTGGTCACCAATCTGGTGACAACTTCGAGTGAACTTGACCTTTTTAGAGCGAACTTGCCTATTTTGGTCCAAAAAACTTGCGTTTTCGCGCCGTTTGCTGAGGAAATCGAGTGTCCATCCCTCCAACCTTGAGCTGTTGAGCAAAACATAGGCTGGAGAGGTCTTTTGGAGCGAGTTTTAGCCATTTTACAAGAACTCGGGTTAATCCGGGCGAACTTGTCGGTTCGTACGGGTTAGTCCAGTTCGTGTAAAGTGCCGGCATCGTCCTTGTGCTTCCGGATCTGAGATCTTGCTTGACAACACCTCGTTCCACTTCATAGTGAATGAAACATACGTCACCTAGTCCGTATCTTGTGTAAAAATCAATGCTTTGAATAGTTTTCTCAGATCTAACACTAGGTGAGTCGAAATCATCAAGATTTCTAGCTTGGAGAGCCAAGGCTATGTCCAATAAACCCATTAAGTGTAGATCTAAGCTAAAACCAGAAGTTTTATAGAAAAAGATGAAGATTTTATAAACAGAGAGGTTTTGATGAAAACGATGGTAATCCTTGTGTAAAACGTAGTAGAAAAACGTTGTGGTTTGCATAAAACGAGTTGATTCTTACTTGAAAAACAGTGAAATAGAGTCTCGTGAGCTCTGGGGCGAAGTTAGCAACAAGGGTTGAATGAATGAGGAGCTGGGTATTTATAGGTGAGGAGAAATGAGGGTGTCAGCCAACAACTTCGGCCGAACTTGGGCACAAGTTCGAGCGAACTTGGCATAAGTTCGGGCGAACTTGGCCAGTTTTGCTTGAACTTGTGCAAGTTCGAGCGAACTTGTTTTTCTGCTGGCCTGGCCAACTTCGGCCGAACTTGACCTGGTGGCTAGGTTTTGTTCGTTATTTGTTCGTTAGGTGCTCGTTTGGCAATTCGATTCGTATTAGATAGTTATGTTAAGCGTTTTGGTGAGGCGTTAAACGTTGCGTTATTAAATTAATGCGATTTAGCGATTCGAGTAAGCGAGGGCGTTGCGATAGCGAGTATAACCATAAATCATAAAGCACACATAACACACAAATAATCGTAATGCAACATAATGTAATATAATTAACCGCGATTTGAGTTTGCGTTGAGAGTTGCGAGTACATAAGTGATTTAAATGCGATAAATAAGCGATAAAATATGCGTTTCAAAATAGTCTAACCATCTTAATGAATCTCAGAGTACAAACGGGTTCGAAACTGAAATAACGGAGAATAACAGAATTCGGATAACAATCCGAAAGATCGGGTTGTTACAAAAACGTCCATAACTTTTTCATACGACATTTTTTTTAAAAAAATTCACCATAATAACAAGCGTTTTTTATCTTTAATATGAGTACCATATCGTCATATAAAAATAAAATAAAAAGTTTCATTTTTTCTGGGTTTTTTTTTTTGCATTGTGTTAAAGGTTTAGGTCATTGTGTCTTTTAACTGGGTTTCGGTCATTACGTTTTAGTAGGGTTTCTATACATTGTATTATTATCAAAACCTATAACACAATGTTAATTTGGGTTTTAGCGATTGTGTTTTTATAAGAATCTATAACACAATATATGACACAATGAAGATGATATTATATCTGGGTTTTCTCTAAATTGTGTTATTGGTTTAGGTTATTGTGTTTAATCTGTTATCCATTGTGTTTTAATATGTTGTCCATTGTGTTTTAATCTCTTGTTCATTGTGTTTTAGTTTGTTTTGTATTGTGTATTTAGTTTGTTTTCTATTGTGTTTTCATTTGCTCTCCATTGTGTCTTTTATCTGATGTTATCAATTGTGTCTTTTATCTGTTGTCATCAGTTGTGTTTTAATCTCTTGTTCATTCTGTTTTAGTTTGTTTTGTATTGTGTTTTTTGTTTGTTTTTCTATTGTGTCTTCATCTGCTCTCTATCATGTCTTTTATCTGCTGTTATCAATTGTGTCTTTTATCTGTTGTCATCAATTGTGTTTTAATCTCTTGTTCATTGTGTTTTAGTTTGTTGTGTATTGTGTTTTTAGTTGGTTTCCATTGTGTCTTCATCTACTCTCCATTGTATCTTTTATCTGTTCTCATCAATTGTGTCTTTTATCTGTTGTCATCAGTTGTGTTATTATTTAGTCTCATACTTATTGTGTTATACGTTATGGCCATTGCGTAATACGTCATGGTCATGGTCATTGTGTTTTAGTTTGTTGTCTATTGCGTCTTTATCTATTGTCATTGATTGTATTTTTTATCTACTTTACATTTTGTTTTACGTCATGTCCATTGTGTAATACGTAACTGTGTTTTTTTATTGAAAAATATAACAATACGGTACTCATATTAAAGATAAAAACGCTTGATTTTATGGTATATTTTTTTTTAAAACAAATGATGTATAAAAAAGTTACGGACGTTTAAAAATTAGAAGGGAAATAACATGTGACTTGCATTTGCATATTCTCTTTTCTCTTGTAGACAAAATTATCATTCCCACTTCAATCCTCTTAGGACACTTGTCACTATCTGATAGTTTCTTACACTTTATATTTAGTTTGGGCTTTGTAGAATAACTTGACTTATATTCATATAGATGTTTGGTAGGAAGATCTCAAACAATACATTTATAAAATACTAGTTTAAGATCCCATGAATTTCACGGGTTGCTAAAAGAAAATATTTTCATCATTAACATTGACATAAATATTATGATTTTATACACGTTAAAACACAAACGAATATATTAAATTACGACGGCAAATTAAAATACATGAATATGAAACGCTCACAAATCATTGAAAATCTCTTTATAAAACACATTAGTTGTTTTATCTGTTTCCCATTGTTATCAAGTATTAGTAGCTTGACTTTATCTCGTGTTTTTACCCTTGATAAAGTAACATACAATTGACCATGAGAGAAAACGGGTTGTTTAAAGTACAAACCAACTTTGGCTCATAGAGACACAAACGGGCAGCTGTTTCGACTCCAACCTGCGTTGACCCGTTATCCAATCTGCTGATCCACCAATTTGACTACTCCTAAATATAACTACATAAGCTAAGGACTCAAGAAAAGAAACAAGTTTTATTTGACTTCCTCAACAGTCAAAGCATGAAGGCAAGGACTACTGAGTTTCGAGATCAACTGTGAAAGCCGAGAATGCATGCTTGATGGGTTCTTGAGCTGCAACTATGATAGGGCCATTTTTCGAACCTTTAAAATAGCCTTCCAGGTTGCATAAATGAGTTCATATTAGGTTCACTTCATGTACTGCAACATATAAGATCCCAACTTGGCATACGAAGAATCAAGGGAGAAAAAAACAACTTACATAAAATAAAAACTGTTTTTGTATTAAGAAATGTATAATTACCTCAAAACATGGCTTCTTTTAGGGATGAACTCTGATAATAACAAATAAATCTTTTGGAATATTCAGTACTCATTTCTAAGTTACAGATATGAGAACTACCCGATATTTACCTGATTAGAAATCCGACCTGCGACCATCCCCTGCATACATGTTTATCAAAAAAGAAATAAACAAAGTAATAATCAATTATAAAATTATGTATATAAACATGGGCTCAAACTTCATTTGGGTCGAAAGATCACTTGTTAAGAGAGAGAAACAAAACGAGTCAACCGTAGTCGAGCCTTACAAACTTAGGAGTGCTAAAAAATGGACCTTTTAAATATAAGGGTCTCACATAGAAAATTATGTATATAAAGCGTATAAATTCTAATAATTATGCTAGTCCCAAGCATAAAACAGTATCTAGAGTGTGACAATGCTTTTATGTTGCATTCGTGGCTTAATGGAGGTAATTCATCCTATAGGGGAAAATAAGATAAGTAGAACTAAAAAATGCCTGAAACTTAATAATTATATTATCTTTATCATAAAAGACGAAGCGAGTTCAGTAGCGGGTCAAACAAATTAATGTCAGGTTGACCCCAAAACCTCTTCTCTAGTTCTGTTAAAACAAATTTATAAATAATTATTGCGCTAAATATGATTACCGAAGCTATATTATTACAATAATATAAAAAAGACTTTAGTCACATTAAGTCTAGATTTTTAGTGAACTCTTGCTATGTGACCCGAGATAAAACATGACCAAATCAAATCGAAAACATTGGTACCGAAAACGCCAAACCTCAGTATCAAAAATATTTCGGTTCAGGAAATTCGGTACCGTTTCCAAATCGGTACTCGGTACCATTTACCAATCCCTAATCCGCCGTACGGGCCTAAGTTGCCACTTCTTTAACATGAAAAAAATGTAGAAAACGGTTTGTGAATTACGTAGAAAACGGTTTGTGAATTACGTAGAAAACGGTTTGTGAATTATGTTAACCTGAAAAAAAATGTACAAATAGATCAGCTACTCATGTCGACGCAATCACATAACACTAATTTCAATCGAACATACCTAGAAGATAATCACAATACATTAGAAGCCTATTCCTAAACAACAAATTTGGTCAATCTGGAGTTCAAATCAGCAGTCAATAGTATTTAAAATTAAATTAGGTTTTCACGAAACTGAATCATCACAAATTCTGATGATAAATTAAACCTCAGAACATAAAGTAATCTATAGGAAAGTCGAATATAGATATTACGTTCAATTTACCTTAGAAGCTTTGTATAACTGAATTCCATCATCCCGGCGAGAACCGGTGTCGAGGAGCACCCAGAGACGCGATAATCAAAGGTATGGAATTGCTATTTGCATATTTAGCAATGCACACTTTTCTAACTCGAACCTCTATTATAAGCCTAAAACATATAAAGGGAAAACAATTAACCACCCAAAATAAGCTCACCACAACAGAATTATGTTTTCTTGGTGCTTACACATGAATTAACTACAAATTCCCCTGCCTCGACTCATGATTTGGTCTTGAAAACCATATTTAGTGCATACTCACATGCTTTTTGACCAAAAAAAAAAACAAAACAAAAATATAACTGCAAAGCCTAACTTAAACTTAAATGAAAGACCATTCTAAAATTTTATATTCATTTAATCAATAATCATCAAGAAACTTAGTCCGTTCATTTAATCAATAATCACCATGTTCTAAAGGAGTATGCTTTAACAGTTTAAGGCCAGGAACTTGGAACTATCTATGCCAGTTCGAAATAAAAACAGTCCGGTTTACAATTCGGTTTTAACAGTTTAAGGCCAGGAACTTGGAACTATCTATGCAAACCAAACAGGCTGTTAATAATTCAAAATATGAAGTTATAGATATGTATTATAACTATAAACAACCATTGCCATTTTTTAAAAAGTTAATAGAAAATTATGCAACTTTATTGAAAATCGTATGTATATGTTTTGCCTAAAAACCGCAAACTAAAACCGTAAAAACTGGCCGGTTCAGGAAACCCAACCAACCCGGCCAGTTTGGTTTGTATTTTCTCATAATCGTAGTTACCAGCTGCCCCAAAACTTCCATCAAAACCAGCCACACAGAACAATGAACACCCCTAGTGAATACAAACCCTTACTTCCTTCATAGTCCAATAATTTGGAGAAGCATAAAAAACAAAAACAAAATCAAACAATGTGATAAACAAAAAAGACAATTAGCTCATAGCTTCAAACACACAAACAACACAATCTCCCACCATACAAAAAAGAAACACGTAGCATAATATACCTAGCTGATGCAGGCATTCAACTTCATCAAAAATGGAGTTAAATTTATCCGAATCCACTTTCGTTATATCATCTCTCTTCACTGCACCAACCACAAAAACCATCAAACACCTCCACAATTACATACAAAACCGTAACAAACTGTACGTATATATTACCGCTAATCAGATTCTTAACCACAAGATACAGAATCACTACATAACGGAGTAGGATCAAATTTATTACCTTTAGTTAGAGTGTTTGGATTTCTCAAAGACATAAAAGAGACTGCCGGTAATCCAGACGATTTAAGAGATTCAGAAGATCACAAAATAAAGGAAAGGGATCTGGATCAAATTGGTTTTAAATAACCAAAATAAACACAATAATCACAAAGATAAACAAACCTTGTATCAGAAGATCGATTGGTTGGATTTGATTGATCTTCATCTCATCGCAACGTAGTTAGGGTTTCGGTAGGATAGATGGAAATGGGAAGAATGGCGTTTCATGGCTCGATCGATTGAGATTCAGGATTTAAATTGCCATTGATCAGCGAATGTTGTTAAGAGAAAAAGGGGCGATGATTGAAGGAGGAGAGAATTAGGGTTTTTGATTGAAGAGAAAAAAGAGAGAGCGTGTATAATTGAAGAAAAGAAATTCCCGCCCAAGAGGGAATTCTCTGGCCTAAGAGGGTGTCCACAAACAAAGAACACCTTTTGTTTTAACTTGGTATACATTTTATTAAAGTTAGTTAGTTGTATATCTGTTATAGATTTCTATGACAATTAACATATTTTTATCATGTGTTTTAAATTTGATTTTTGTTATTTTATTATGTTCCCTGACCGGACCCGAACTAAAAAAAGTAATATTTACGATCGAAAATCCGCCCCCCATAACAAAATTTCCCGGGTCTGTCACTGAATATGCTTAAAGTATTAATAATAATTAATATAGTATAATAGTAATAAAACAAAAAAAACCCATTATTTTGTAAATGCTATGGTTCAATAAAAAATATAAGAACAATAAAATGATATCGAATTACGAGAATAGTTATTAGGAAGATAGACAACTACAGAGATAAGCCTATAAGGAGTGGTGCCTGGCATACGGGCGGCATCAAAGTTAGAGCTCCAAGTGGGACGGCAACACCACTTCGGGGTGGCCTGGTATGATCATGGCGTGCCACCGACGGCATGTTCTCGCCGTTCATGACGCAACAAAGGTGGAGCCCCTCTCTCTCTTCAACCGGGTCATCCTCCATTCCCCCGCTCCATCCTCACCGGTTCATCCTCTAACTTGGATGACGTGGCCGCCTACGTGAAGCTACATCCTCAAAGAGGAAGCAACACCACTCCTTATAGCCTAATTAGCATGCAATAAAAAAACAGAATCGTCGCAGTCCCAAATCATAGGTTACTTTACATGTAAAATTTTGCATGTATATATCCATGTGAGTGCAATAATAACAAAAATAAACCCCTATAAAAATATAGGGTTTTAATGTTATATAAATGCTTATACAAATTATATAATAGTCACAGTGGCTTTTTTATCTAAAAAATTAAATTTATAAACTGGCATTTTCATATTCCTTTTTGAATTTAGAAATTAGGAATTTTTTTATTATTTAAATTCGGAAAAGTTATTTAGTTTTAAAATTTGAATAAACTAGAGCTTAGGTAAGGCCTTCACGAGCTTGGTTTTAATATATGTAATTATGTGTTATTAGGTATTTATATGTATAAAACTAGTTTTTATTTTAAGAATGATATGAATCGCAGGTACGTGCAACTTAAAGGATACTTTTTAGGAGTTTTACGAGAGTTAGAAAAATATAAAAGGAAATAGGATGGAAGATAATAGGGTGAATATGGGTTTTGAGGGTGTTTGGATGAAAATTAGAAGCCGAAAGCAAAAACTGAGCAAGAATGGTCGACTAGAAAATAGTTAAGACTTTCGAGCTATAAATTAAGTTGCGGGAGATATAATATTTGAATCTTGACTATTTCTGCGAGCTGAACATGATGAAATGGAGAAAAATAGCAAGGGCATAAAGTATGCCCCTGAGGGCGCAGTTTACGTCCTCGTAGGATTAACATTAAAACTTGTTTTGGTTATGTTTTCGGATTTGTTCTTTACTATATATTGTGGAACAACTTGACGTGAGTTGATTTAAACCAATAATTTATGTTTGAGTTATATGTGTTTTATCATTTGCATTTGGTTTCCTTGCATCGGTTTTGTAATAGATCCGGAGATTCCAGAATAGGTTAACCTTTCAAACTGCTACTGAATCCATGGGCAGGCAAGAGACAACCTGGCGAACTGAAAACATCTTAGTAGCTAAAGGAAAAGAAAGCAAAAGCGATTCCTGTAGTAGCAGCGAGCGAAATGGGAGCAGCCTAAACCGTGAAAACAGGGTTGTGGGAGAGCAATACAAGCGTCGTGCTGCTAGGCGAAGCAGTAGAATGCTGCACCCCAGATGGCGAAAGTCCAATAGCCGAAAGCATCACTAGCTTATGCAAGGGATTGGGGGGGGGGGGGGGGGTATTTGGCATCTATGATTGGATAATTGGATTGTATGGATAATTATTAAAAACATGTCTTCATTTATCACTTCAAGTGTTTAATCCGAAAACCATGTCTATGAGGTGTCCAATTAACCAAACAAGTTTTGTGCGAAACTTAGAGCCTGAATCCCGGAGAGAGTTGCTTTACTTAAAACTGATAACTTTCTTAATCAATATTCTTTGCCTTGCAATCAAGTTTCTCAAAACCAATTAGAAACTCAAATTTGGTATTGTACTTAGATAACTAATTAAACACTTTCCACGAATTCCCTAAAGATATGAATTAAATTACCTGTGCTCGTGTATAGAGGTGCACAAATCGGGTTAGGGTTTCAACCTTAACCGGTTTCAAACTGAGTTGGGGTTAGGATGAAAATATTCAAACCGGGTTGGCACTCAAACCGGGTTGGGTTCTAACCGGGTTAGGAGACAAGGGAACCGAACCCTACGAAACCGATTCGGGTTGGGTTGGGACCGAGTTAAGTTATGAAACCAGGTTCAACCCTATTGCCCAACCCTGTTAATATAAACAAATATAATATAAATAAATAACTTAAAATTTATACTTTATTTGTTTTTTTATAAGTAAACTAAAACACAATATTATCAAAAAAACATTACGACATGAAAAACATTTTTTTTACATTTTTCGTACTCTTGGTAGGTTCAATAAAGGAATAATCCATATTGACGGACGAATGCCCGCTTTCGATTCCATAGCTCTTGAGAGAGTTTAATTATCTATTTTTGTGTTTTTGTGTGTTTTGATTTAACTAACACCTTTAATACATATGTATACTAATGTTTTGGATGAAAAAAGTCCAAAAACTCAACAGTAAATGTACTATAATGGTCATAAAGCCGTTAAATAGTCATTGGGTAATAGCTAGTTCCATGTATATGGATGGGTTTTTAATATCGGGTTCAAACCGGGTTCTCAAACTGAGTTGAGTGATCGGATTGTCAACTGTCGGGTTGAAACCGGTTTGACTGTGAAATACCTAAACCGAGTCCTACCCTACGGGTTGAAACGGGTCCAAACCGGGTTGGCTCTAGATCGGGTTCAAACCGGGTTCAGGTAGGGTAGGGTTGTCGGGTTCGGTTTCTAACCCGGTTTAAGGTTGCACCTCTACTCGTGTAAGTACTTAAGGGAAAAAGTTAACTTGTATTTTTCATTAGATCACAACATCTACATCAGCTGGCATCAATTTTCCTTGTGAGCAACAATACTTCAATCAATATTGTTTTAGTTCGTTACACGTTGAAAATTCGATCAGTTTCAATTCATTATATATGGTATCCTCATGGCGTCGGCACTCGGTACGACACCACTAATAATAAGAAAAAAAAAGTTAAACCAACATATACTATTTGTTTCAGTGAATATATATGAGATTATAGAAAACATGAATAGTTCAATAAAACACCAGAATATACACGCTAAAACAATCAGACAATGAAAAAAAATAGCACTTCATAATTATGGCACTTTCATTGAGGCCTTAAGTTTGAAGAAGTGTCTTGTTCCCTTGTTTGATTTGGAGATTACAACATTGTTTGTAGTCTTTAACACTTTTGACAAGTTCTATAATTTCATGATTTCTCCCCTCATGAACCTAAAACAGTTGATTCAATTAAAAAAAGTAAATAGAATCACCTCATTCCTGAATAAGATGCATGTCATTTAGAACTCTTGATTTTTTAGTCGCATATGTGTGCATGCTTTATCAATGATACTGTCATTAGAGAACAGTTATGTAACGCCTCGCTTTTTCATACTTTCCATATTTAGAAAGCTAGTCGTTGTATTTCTATTTTTGGAAACCTTGTATCTCGTATTCGTAGTAATCGAGACTTGAATCATAATGGAACATACTTTTTATCTCAATACTTGTATACTCAATCATACATACTTATACATGATGCTCATACTCGTAAATGTGACATACTTGCTAATACACGATGTTGATACTTTATACATATGTTATACATGATGTTTATACTCGATCTCGATCATTTCATACATACATATACTTTGTGACATGATACTTAAACTTATAATGCCTTATTTATTTATAAAATACCATAAATTAACTTATAAACCCGTCACATTTGAACAAATAACAAAAATCAAAGTGTTTTGCTCTGACCAGGTCCTTACAGACCGCAAGGGGAAACCCTTACGGTCCGTAAGCCACTCTGGGCGGGCAGAATGCTTTTTGGCTCGCGATTATGCACGGATCCACACACTAATCTCTCACCCAATCACCTCAAACCTCCTTTAATCACCTCCTATCAACCCTAATTCATCCCTCATAAATACCAAACATCCTCCAAGCCATTTTCCACTTTCACAACTCTCTAATCTCTCCAAAATCACTCTCAAAACTCTTGCAAACATCAGATTCTGACAAAATCATCACCTTGCACTAAAGTGAGCATAACTTGCTCAAAACTTACTTGTTTTACTTGATTCTTCTTCCTATGTACTTGGATAAACCTTAGGTTTGATTCCAAGGATTCTCCATGGAGAATCCAGACCTGGATATTCACCTATAAGGCTCTAAACTTTCTGTTTGATTTGAAACTTTTATAAATTTATGTTTTATCTTATACAGCCTTGTGTTCTTGAGCTCCTAACCAAGTTTATGGTTAGTAAAGCCAAACCAAGTTGTTTACATGAACTAAGGGCTGTTTAGACACCCTAAACTTTTTGTTTTCTAAGAGCTTAAGCTCACAAGTGATGCCAAGCCAAGAGCTTGTTGATAGTGTGTCTACCTTGGTTAGCTTGGGCTATCCTAAACTTAAGACCACACATCACTTGATGATTTCTCATCATTATCCCGAGCTAGTTTGCTAGTTGTAAAGTGACACAACACCCCCTAGCCTTCGACTTGTGTTGACGTCGGCTCCTCGGGTTGAAGCTCACTTGGCTACTTGGTATAGTGACCATATTTACATTCTTGTTATTCATATTGTTATTCATATTGTCCTTGACCCTCCTTGTGTCTATGATACTTGTGTAGTGGTGATACCAATCGAGGTTCCAAAGTGGATGGTTAATCCTCCCACCTCTTACTTGACTTGCATGACACAAAGAGGTTCCAAAGTGGATGGTTCATCCTCCCACCTCCTACATGACTATATATCTATATATAAATCTATGGACTATATAATATATCAAACCGAAACTTTGATGATGAATACATAATCATCTATCAAGTTAATAAGTTTTATCACTAAAGTGTGTAGTTCCTTGTCACGATTCTAACAGGTCTCGAACCTATGAAATCACATCAAACCCATTCGGGTTATCATAGTGTCAAGAAAAAGTGCTATACCTTAGTGATTATTTTCATACCATAATACTTTATTCTTATTTCCGTAATCATGCTCGAAAATCCGAATCTTCCGTTGTTGGGATTGAACCTTTGGAAAGGAACAGATGATATAAAGTCAAAACACACCATCCGAGCTTTGATCCAACCATCAGAGGTTCTAAACCACTGATGAGTATCTACTGCTTTCATTAAACTCATTGCTTCCTATCCTCTGACAGAAGAAACTCCCAACCGCTGATAGAAGATCACAAGAACAGAGGATAGCCAACAGTGCTTAGTTTAGAATTAGATTAATTAATGTAATAGTGCTATGCACTAATAGTTTAGTCTAAGCAGTGTTTGTAGTTAGTTACGTTTGTTAGCTGTCACTATCAACCCAGACGTCATTGTAAGACGATCAGTGGTTAGACATTTAGTATAAATAGGCGCTCAATGTAACAGTTAACACTGTCTTCTTAAAAAGATCAATTTCGCATATCTTCTTCATTTCTTACTATCAAACGATCGTTATTGGGCTAAGGGGGATTTTGTGAATCACATGCAATAGTTTTATTACTTGAAAGCATGATGGTGATGAAAACAAATGACCGATTGATTGTTGTAAAAGTTTCCATTAATCCGCTGCATTTATTTTCTGTTTTCAATCATTTTCTCTTACTTGAAACAAAAACAGCAATCAATTCAAACTTAGATCCTGATAATTGGTATCAGAGCTTGTTCAATCGATTTTGATTTAAAAGTCAAATTGATTTGAACAGATCAGCTCCTTGTTGCTAATTTCGTTTGATAAGTTTTGCTTGAATACAAAGTTTTATTACTACAAAAGTTTTTAAAACACAAATCTGTTGTAAACAAGAGAAATGGCTCAAAACACACCGGAATCCAATATTGGATCCATGTTCAAACCACCTATGTTGAAACGAAATGAGTACTTTATTAGGCAACGTAGGATGGGTCATATTTTCCCCCAACAGAACACCGGATGCTGGAGATCCGTTGTGTTTGGACCCCATTTTCCCATGGTTCCAAGTAGAGAGGATCCCCACACTCAGTCCCTAAAAAACTCAAAAATTACTCTGAACAAGATTTCCTCAAAATCGAATTGGATGCTAAGGCTTTTAGCATCATTGCTTCAGCTTTGCCCAATGAGATTTATGCGGGATTACTTCATTGTAATAGCGCTAAAAAGTTATGGGATGCTCTTAAAGAGCAATTCGGTGGTACTGAAGAGGTGATTGAGAATAATAGAGAAGTTTTAAATCAACAGTATGAAACATTTTGCCACGTTAAGGGTGAGTCATTAACCCAACAGTTCGAACGATATAGCTGTCTCATCAGTGAGCTCAAATTGGTACATGTGGAATTTCCAAATTCGACTGTCAATAGTTGTTTCTTGAGATCTTTACCTGAGAAATGGGAGACTGTAGCTTATGTCACTCGAACAACTGTTGGTTACAAGGAAATGACCTTGACTTAACTTCATGGTCGACTTCTCACATATGAGAGAGAGTTGAACCAGAAAAAGAAACTACAAGAGTCAGGGAAAATGACCGATGACTATACTCTGGGAAACACTGCTCTCTATAGTGATGAGGAGGGGTCTGGCAGTGGAAAGGATCAGAGTTTTGATGATTACATTGACATAACTTCTAGAAACAATTTCAACTCTGATCCCTATACACCCAATTTTGCCTTTGCTGCAAATGGTGAAAGCCAAACCTCTGACAATTTGAGTTTTGAGATGAATGACTTACAACACTTTGAACCCACGGATTTGGAAGAAATGGACATCCTACACCAGTTGGCACTTTTGAGTGTCAGGGCTAGTAAGTTTTACAAAAGAACTGGTAGGAGGTTTCCAGGTTTGCATGGGGGGTTAAAAGTTGGGTTAGATAAATCTAAGATAAAATGTTTCAAGTGCAATAGGATGGGACATTTTGCCAGGGAATGCATAACTCAAACTGCAGGACCAATTTTCACACATCCTGTACCCAATCCTCAAAGCACTGTCCAATATTCCCAGTTTGCCCCTGCACAACAAATGCAAAACACTGCTTATTTTGCAAATCCTGTAACAACTGTCCCTATTCAATACGTTCAAGCACCACCTCAAGTGCATGTGCAACAAGTTCCACATGTCACTCAAATTACTCAAACCACTGCTACACCAGCAGAGGTTACACAATAAAGCTTCTTTACCCAAGGTTTTGTTGACTGGAGTAGTTTACCTGAGGATTTAACTGATGAAAACTTTGCTCTCATAGCCAAAAATGATTTTGAAAATGAAAACTTGTCTTTTATGGCTCTTGAGACCATAGTTGAAGGTGATGAGTCTGTGGAACAAGAGTCAAAATCTGATGTGGTTGAATGTTGTGAAGCAGTGGTTACACCAAAAGTTACACATGTGGTTGAAATGAATGTTGTTGATGATGAAAAAGACAATCTATCTGACCCATGGGACACAAAGGTGTGTGAAGAAGAGTGTGACTGTGCTCTTATGGCTGCTTTGAAGGTATCACCTCAGATCCTAAAAGATCTATGTTCTGAAAAATGCATTATTGCTTTTGCAAACATAAAACAAGTGAATGAAAACCTGAGAAACAAAATTCTAGAAGATGAACTTAATTTTGAAAAACTTGTTAAAGAGTTGAAAACAAAGTTAAGTGAAAAAGATTCTGAAATGAGTAGCCTAAGGCATGAATCAAGCATAACCAAAGATCAACTCCAAACTATGGTAGAAAAATACCAAGTTTGCAAACAGGAGCTAGAATCTACCAAGATCACTTGTGAAAAATGGGTAGAGTCTTGCAAAGGTTATGAGCTTATGCTTGATGCTCAAGTCAAGAGCAACATAAAGTTTGGTATAGGCTTTAGGGAATATGACCATACTTGTGAAAATGTTGCAAAAATTGACTCTGAGCTTGTTGAAATAGTCCCCACAAACTTGGCTGGTGAAGAAATTAAAATCACTGATAAAGAAGGAAACAAAATTGTTCTTGAAAAACCAGAGGTTTCACCAAAAGAAAAAGAAATTGAAAAATATCAGTTTAAACCAACCTGGTCAGATGAATGTGATATTTTGGAAAACTTCAAGCCAATGGACTTTTCAACTCTTGATGGTATAAAAGCACCTAAAGCACTGGTGATCCCTATCAAGGACTTGCCAGCAGAGGTTACACCATCTGCTCTCAAAAAGTCTGATAGGAAAAGGAAAGAAAAGGTTAAACACTTGTTTTGTGAATTTTGTGAAAAGAGAAATCATGAAACAGCAGACTGTTTTCTTTTGAAAGTTAATGACATAAACAAAACCTGTGTTATACCTAAATCTCCTAGATGCACCTTCTGCAACAAAACAAATAATCCAACTCAAGAGTGTGTCTATCTCAAAACCTATCATTAAAAGGTAAAAGAGATTAGAGAAAAAGCTCTAGAAAGAGAATATTCAAGCTCTGCTGGAAATAAATCCAAGCAGAGGTTTGAATCAATTAAAACATCTGTCACCAAAGCTTTAAATCAAACCTCTGTTCGCAGAGAAATTCAAGTAACAGATGCACCTCCATCAAACCAGTTTCCAAGAGGGAAAAGCCAGCCAAATTACCAAAAGGTGCCTATGACGTATGAGACTTGCAAAAGCCTTCTAAGCCAAGGGTAAATAGACATCCTCATGGTTACCAACAGTTGATAGGAGGTAGCTCACAGCAGTGGTGACAAAAGCCTGATCTAACCACTGCTCATCAATCTGAACTTGAGTCTGGATCATCTGATACCTCATCCAAAGCCATTTTGGCTTGGGAGACCCACCTGAACTAATTATTTCAAAACATGTGCAGGGAGCTTCTACTTGCCTTGACAGTCTTTGGTATGTAGATAGTGGAGGCTCCAGGCACATGACAGGATGTAAAGCCCTGCTCAGAGATTTTAAGCTCATGGAGGGGGTGATATATCCTTTGGGAATAATTCAAAAGGGAAGGTGTTAGGGTCAAGATGTGTCTCAGCAGGAAAACTCAAGTTTGAAAATGTGAATCTCATTGACAATCTAAAATTCAACCTTTTAAGTGTCTCACAGATGAGTGATAATGGTTATGATTCCTTTTTCACAAAGAAAACTTGCCAAATTGTAGGGCCAGAGGTTGTCAAAAAGATTGATCAAATCATTGCAGAGAGCAAAGCACAGTTGACTGCTCATAGAGTAGGAAATGTGTATGTGGTTGATATGGTAAAGGATAATCCTATGTCAAATGCATGCTTGTTCTTAGTTGCCTCAAGCAAAGAGACAGAGGTATGGCATAAAAGGCTAGGACACACAAATCTAAAAACCATCTCCACTCTTTCAAAACAAAGTCTGGTTAGAGGTTTGCCCCACATACAATTTACTTGTGAAGAGCATTGTGTTTCCTGTTTAAAAGATAAACAACATAAAAGCTCTTACAAGTCAATTGAGGAGTCCAAAACAAGTCAGTGTTTACAGTTGCTTCATATGGACTTGTTTGGACCTGTAAAAATCATGAGCTTAAAAAAAAAGATATTGTCTGGTGGTAGTTGATGATTTTTCCAAGTTCACATGGACCTTCTTTTTATACTCTAAGGATGAAACATCAAACAATTTGCAAAACTTTGTCAAACAAGTTGAAAAGCAATTTGATTTTCCTGTAAAAAACTTTAGGAGTGATAATGGGACAGAGTTTAGGAACAAGAGTTGGATGCCTTCTGTGAGTCAAAAGGGATTGTTAGACAATACAACATCCCTAGAACTCTAGAACAAAATGGGGTTGTTGAAAGGAAAAACAGAACCTTAATTGAATCAGTAAGGACCATGCTTGCAGACTCAGGTTTACCCTTGTCCTTTTGGGCAGAGGTTGTAAACATTGCCTGTTATGTCCAGAACAGAGTTTTGATAAACCATAGGCATCAAAAGACTGCCTATGAATTGCTTTACAAAATCAAACCTCTGATCTCTTATTTCATAGTCTTTGGCTGCCCATGCTTCATTCTAAATATCAAGGATTCAATATCCAAGTTTGCAGCCAAAGTTGATTGTGGTTATTTTCTGGGATACTCAACCACTGCCAAAGCTTACAGAGTTTTTAACTCTAGGACCAAGTGTGTTGAGGAAACTCTAAATGTGAAGTTCAATGAACTCTCATCTTTGAAAATCCCAGCAACCTGCTGAATTGTTTCATTTGTCTAAATTTACATTTGAAGATGTGTCTGTCAAGACTAACCCTGCAGGTACCCCACAATCATCATTTCAAGAGCAAGGATATGATTGCATTCTTCCAAGTTTATCATTCCTACAGGCAGAGGAGCAGATGTTAGTAGCAATGGTGAAAACTCTGCCAGTTCAACAGTGGTTAATACTCAAACCTCTGCCAGCTCTCAAAACCAAACATCTGTTGATAAAAGTCCACAACAAATGGACAAAAATCAACCCACTTTCACATCCATACCACCAATTCCTCCACCACCATTCCAATCAGAGGTTGGACCATTAAATTCACCAGTAGGGGTTAGCTCAGATGATACACATTTGCAAGCTTCTCCTCAGAATGCCATTGTTCCATATCAAGGTGATTTGATTTTCCTCAAAAGCCATCCATTGGATCAAGTTATTGGCAACATCAATGAGGGTGTGCTCACAAGAAGCCAAGCCCAAAACATTTGTCTTTTTGCTGGCTTTCTATCACTCACACAGCCTGTCAAGTACCAAGAGGCACTGAAAGACAACAGCTGGGTAGAGGCCATGCAAGAAGAGCTCCTATAGTTCAAAAGACAACAAGTATGGGAACTTGTACCACTGCCAAAAGATGCGAGTCCCACCGGCACAAAGTGGGTCTTCAAGAACAAAACTGATGAAAGGGGTATTGTTGTCAAAAACAAAGCAAGGCTCATGGTTCAAGGCTACAGACAGGAAGAAGGGATTGACTAGGATGAAACTTTTGCTCCAGTAGCAAGGTTAGAAGCCATTCGTCTGTTCTTAGCTTTTGCTGCTAACCATAACATCAAAGTGTATCAAATGGACATCAAAAGTGCATTCCTGTATGGAAAGAACAAGGAAGAAGTATATGTTTGTCAACCTCCTGGATTTGAGGATCACTTTCATCCTGATCATGTTTACAGGTTAAACAAAGCACTGTATGGTCTAAAACAAGCACCAAGAGCAACTTTATCCACTTTTCTCTTATCCATTGGTTTTACCAGAGGTAGGATTGACAAAACCCTATTTTTAAAATGGAAAGGAAAGGATTTGATGCTTGTCCAAATTTATGTGGATGACATCATTTTTGGATCCACATGCACTGCATGTGTGAAGAGTTTAGAAAACTCATGGCAGCTGAGTTTGAAATGAGTGCAATGGGTGAGTTGCAATGTTTTCTTGGTTTACAAGTCAAACAAATGCAAAAATGCACTTTCATTCATCAAAATAAGTATGTGAAAGAACTACTTAAGAAATTTGATATGGATGATTGTAAACCTTGCATCACACCCATGGCAACATCCAAGCTAGTCACTGTAGATGGCAGGGATGACCTTGTTGATCAAACATTGTATAGAAGCATGATTGGGTCTTTATTGTACCTAACTGCATCAAGGCCAGACATTATGTTTGCCACATGTGTCTGTGCCAGATCACAGTCAATGCCAAGAAAATCAGATCTTATTGCTAGAAAAAGGATATTCAGATACATAAAAGATGCTCCCACACTTGGTATCTGGTATCCAGCTAATGGTAACATTGAGCTTGCAGGATATTCTGATAGTGACTTTGTTGGATGCAAAACAACAAGGAAGTTCACATCTGGGGGAGCCCAATTCCTAGGAGATTGCCTAGTGTCTTGGCGAAGCAAAAAGCAAGTTGCAGTATCCACATCCACTGCTGAAGCTGAATATATAGCTGCTGCAAGTTGCACTACTCAAATTTGTGGCTTCAAAATCAACACCTGGATTTTGGTGTGACTGCCTTGAGGACTCCTCTCAAAATTGATAGTCAAGCAGTAGAAAACATCATCAAAAATCCAGTTTCACATTCCACCACCAAGCACATCGACATCAGACATCACTTTGTGAGGGATTGCTATGAAAAAGGTCTGATTTCTTTACATGTCCATACCAAGGATCAACTAGCAGATGTGTTGACAAAAGCACTTGATGCTTCCACATTTGACAATTTGATATCTAGGCTTGGAATGCTAAACATGGATTAAAAACAAATTTTCTTGTGATCCATGTGTAAATAATAATAAATTTTTTTTAGAAAATCAGAAATTCATCTTTAAAAACAGTTAAAATTAAATTTTTCAATAAATCCTTAAAGTCTGTTTAAAGCTCTGATAGCACAAAAAGATTGTTGTTTAGAAAAATCTATCCACTGATGCAAACCTCTGATAGTGTTTACATTGGTCACAACCACTGGCAGTTTTGCTCTAACAGTGGTTAGCCAAACAACTGTTTTCCATTGTCAAACAGAGGTTACACGTGGACAAATGTTATTCGACAGATGTTGCATCAGACGCCACGTCATTTGCACTTTTTGAAAACCCTATAAAACCCTGTTTTATCCCCAAACAGAGGTTTCACTTTTCTTGTGCGATTTCAAAATTTTCAAAGCCCTTCTCTCAAAAAATCTTCCAAAATCATGGCTCCCAAAACCAAATCAAAGAAGAAATCGACACAAGAACAACCCCCATTTGTCCTAATCATCAAAACATCATATAATTACACCGCTACTCTCGAAGAAACCGATGCAAACACTCGATATCATCCAATGATACGGATTCTAAAAGAATGAAAATTTAAGCACATGTTGGAAGTCAAAGCCCCAGTTTACATCGACTCTTTAAGAGATTTTTGGGCAAATGCTAAAGTAAACTCGTCCGCTGATGGTGTGCCATATTCCATCACTTCCAAAGTTGGTGGCACAAAAATGCAAATAAGCCCACAATCTATCTCCCAAGTTTTCATGTTAAATGATATGCAACATCCGGTATCATTTCCTTTGAGGGAGATGCAGCATGAGTTTGTTGAAAGAGGTTACACCGGGCAGTTGAAAGGTATGACAATCTTCAAACCCAATTTTCCTGCAGAGATGAAATTCTTTTTTTCACACATTGCTTACCTGTGTCTCTGCAAAGACTACTGCCTTTAATGAGATCCCTTTAAACATGCAATATCTGGGATTTGCAACCTTAACTGATTCTGATTTTAACCTTTCCCAGGTATTATTCAATGATCTCATTACTAATTTTATAAACATTGAAAAACGAAAAGCTTTTTTGATACATCCTCGTTTCTTGAGTCTTTACTTGCAAGATCATATCAAATCAAACACAAGTAAATAAAGCGCCGTAACCAACCCTGGCCGCCTCAATCATGAAACCTTTACACGAATAACAAATCAAGACAAAGTTTCCAAAACAGAAGCAGGGGAGGCTGAGCCTATTTTACAAGAACAAAATGTTCAAGCTCAACCTTCGGCTACTGAGCCTACTGCTCAAGGTGATCAGGGCATCACAACCGCTGCCCTGAAACCCACACCTAAAATCTCCAAAAAGAAACCATCCAGAGCATCCAGAAAACCCACCAAACCCAAAAAGGGTCCTCTGGAAGATGAGATCCTAGAGGTTAACCCTGTGACAGCACCAACGTCACAAACCACTGCTGCTACTTCTTCACAGCAGATGGTAGAAAGATCTCAAACCGGCTTTGAAACTCCTCATGCATCCTCACAAAAGGATCAGGTTGTAGGGACAGGGACACCAAATTATGAAGCTCTAGGATCACTTGGTTCTATCTTCGACAGCCCCCCTCCCAGGGCAATGTCGCTTTCTACACAGCCACTCTCACCAATGACATCACTTCCACCTACAATGTTACCCTTGCTGAATGCAATAGAGATTGAGCAGACATTATCCAGCACTTCTCACCAACTCATTAATGAGAATATACTTCAACAAGAAGCTGGGTCTGACTTATTTCTAATTGCTAACCCATCAGCAAATGAAGAGGCTACATCCCTTGGGTTACATGTAACCCTTGGTGATAGTTCAACAAAGGCAGCCACTATAATTGCTGAACTCCCAAGTTCTCAATTGGACAGTGGTTACATAGCTAAGTCCTTGTTGAAGGCAACCACTGCTAAGACTACTAAGGTAACCTCTGTTCCAGTGGGAAGTTCCAAGAACCAAGACAAAGGGGCATCTAAGATTGAAGCAAGTAGCAAACCACATGCTCATGATATCTTAGATACAACTACCACATCTGGTAGGAGTTCATATGATCCTATTAAGTTAGGTGATGAGCTAAAATACCAAGAATTGACGGAGAGGGTTACCAATGTTGAAACCACTGTTGATGAAATTTAAGATCCTTTGAAACAGTTGATCACTATTCGGAGTCAACCCCCTGTTCCAACCACTGCTGAGCTCAAATCTGCAATAAATTCAATCTTTCAACAAGAGAAACATTTCCTGGAGCAAAAACATAAGCATCAGATGATGGAACTCAGGAATATGGTTGATGCAAGATACAATGATACTGCTGCAGATATTAAGGCAATCAAAGCCCACTTGTCACCACCACTGGTAAATCTCCTCCAAGTGTCATTTTTGTTAGTCCAGATGAAGCCAAAAAGGGGGAGAAACCTTTGGAAAAAGAAAAGTTGAAGATGGATGATGCTAAGGCATGGCCTACAGTGAATATCCCTAAGCCAGATGGCTCAAAGAAACCTGACACAACTGAAGATATCCTGGCAAGGGCAAAGATGTCTCATAAGAAGACTGTGTTTGATGAAGGCAAGGTGCTGGTTGAGAAAAAGATTGATTAGCAGTTAGAAAAGGGAGAGACTGGTACCTCACCAAAGAGGAGATCTTCTATAAAAGCAAGACAACCAGAATCCACACCTCTCAAAACTAAAGTTGCTACCAATCCAACCACGAAAACCTCTGTCATCACAAAATCAACCACATCTTCTCACACAACTCCATATCCACCTCAACAGATGTTGACACAGCAGAGGTTGTATCAGATGTTATCACAACCACTGGCATCCTCACCTTTCCCACTTCCACACAACAACTACCAACACCACCCAGAATTCCAAGCCATCCATCGTCACCATCAATCAGTTTTAAGAGGAGGAAGGTTACAAAGGTCATAAATGAAGAAAAGATCTCTGCTCTTATGCATCTTGCATCTGCACCAATGTTAAACCTAACCTCTGCTTCCCCAACTACAACATCTGCTCCTTCAAAAGAAGTGGTTCCTGCAGCTATAAAGTTTCCTCTTGATTTGCCTGCAGTTAAGAAAGAAATCATATATTTCTATGCTGAAGAAGATCCAGACAAAAGACATTTCCCATCTTTTCAAGGTTATCCAAAGCCTGCAAACATTGATAAGTATCTGGAACTCAAAGAAAGGCAGGCAGAGGATATTGCTAAGAAGTTGTCTAAAGGCAAAAGTGATAGAGAAGTGCAGAACCAACTCCAGTTTCAGCTGAGCAAAGTCCAATCACTGGAAAGATTTTCAAAGAATCTATCAAATAAGATTTCTGAAGCAGATGATAAATTTTTGAAAGAAAGGTACATCTCTCAAATCATGGAAACCAAGAAATATGTTGCAACTAGGGCATAGTTCAAAGAATGGTCGGTGAGTGAACTTCAAGAAGAATTTGCAAGAATAAAAAAACAACTAAAAGATCCTCACAACAAACCTACATGCCCTGATTGGAACAAATACAAAAAGAATGCACCTGAAAAGACCCTGAAGCTCAGAAGAATGAAAGAAGAGCTAATTCAAAATCATTATGGGTCAAAGAACCAGGTAATGAGATGGTGGGAGTTAAGAGTGTTGGCTACCTACAAGATGCTGGAAGCCAGAAGGAAAAAGGATCCATCAATGCCTCCTAAACCTGATTATACCAAAGAAGATGCTGCTCTCAAAGCCCAACTTTCTAAAAAGCCCAGCTCAACATCTGCCAAATCCACACTTACCTTGCTAAAGCGAAAAAGGCAAGAGGAAATGTCAGAGAAGGTTGACAGAGAGTTTGAAGAAGTATTCATCAAAGAAGGTATCAAAAATATGATGGAATATCCAACAGATGATAGAAGTACCAAGTTGGCAGAAGATCTGACAAGAATAGCTCCTTTTCTAACCTCAGAAATAAAGGCTCCTTCAAGAAAGCCTTCAGACCCAAAATTTCTAAAGTGGAAGGTCCACAAAGACACCCACGAATTGACTCTGCTCAAGTCTGATGGTAAAGCCACTAAACTATCCATGGAAGCTGCTTATGGGCTTAAAGTAGAATACTTCCATGAACTACTAAGTTTAGAGCTTGAGAAGGATGCTGATGACTTAGAATCTCTTAACTTTGAACTGCAATTCAAGGGTCAAATAAGAGAATTCTCTCTGAGGAATAAAGATCAAGAATAAGGTGTTTTTGGCATCATCTGTTCCAGGGGAGATTGTTGGGATTGAACCTTTGGAAAGGAACAGATGATATAAAGTCAAAATACACCATCCGAGCTTTGATCCAACCATCAGAGGTTCTAAACCGCTGATTAGTATCTACTGCTTTCATTAAGCTCATTGCTTCGTATCCTCTGACAGAAGAAACTCCCAACCACTGATAGAAGATCACAAGAACAGAGGATAGCCAGCAGTGCTTAGTTTAGAATTAGATTAATTAATGTAACAGTGCTATGCACTGATAGTTTAGTCTAAGCAGTGTTTGTAGTTAGTTATGTTTGTTAGCTGTCACTATCAACCATGACGTCATTGTAAGACGATCAGTGGTTAGACATTTAGTATAAATAGGCGCTCAATGTAACAGTTAACACTTGTCTTCTTAAAAAGATCAATTTCGCATATCTTCTTCATTTCTTACTATCAAACGATCGTTATTGGACTAAGGGGGAGTTTGTGAATCACATGCAATAGTTTTATTACTTGAAAGCATGATGGTGATGAAAACAAACGACCGATTGATTGTTGTAAAAGTTTTCCATTAATCCACTGCATTTATTTTCTGTATTCAATCATTTTCCATTACTTGAAACCAAAACAGCAATCTATTCAAACTTAGATCCTGGAATTCGTTAAAACTCATACTCATACCTAAATTCTTCTTGTAGAAGGACAAGGTGCCAAACCCTAATCACAACAAGCTCGCGGGATTTCTCTAAGTGGAACACTTTAGCAAAACCGTGAGTACACTCGACCCATTTACCGCTTTCTCACTTTTGGGTTGTAAGATGTTTACTTATCAAAATACACTTATCACAAATTCATGCTTTTACATACTCAATCCTTAATACATGATGCTTGTTATGCTTAGATAAATGCTAGAATTATACATGCTCGATCATTAACTTGGCTAGCCCAACTTGACATATATAGCGCTATAGGAGTAGCACACCACCCGTCGGGGTTATGTTAAGATTATCATACTCATATTAGTCTCGTCGCTTTTTGTGACGAGGGAAGCTCGATCTTGTAAACTTTTTGTGGAAACTCGGGGTTTGATCTAGTATTGCATGATTAGTATATACTCTGATTACAATTACCATGTGGATTCGAGTTATACTTTTTATACCTATGCTATGTATTCACCAAACTTGTGTACTCGCCTTTGCTTTTGCATTGAACTCTATTTTAAAACATGTTACAGGTTGATGAAGATGATGCCATGAAATTGGAGTAGTGTTGATGACTAGATACACACGTAGACGTTAGGTTTATACTTGTTGTATCAAATTTTGTCTTTTACTATTGTTGTATTTGAATTTCCCTTGTATTGTATGAAAATTTACGTATGAAATGAAATCCGATTTAAGTTAAATATTGTCACTATTAGTTTTATGAGCAATCTCTTTCGTCCCGCCTCGATGTTTCCGCCATCGGTTGGGGTGCGACAAATTGGTATCAGAGCCATAACTATAGGGAATTAGGTAGAATTTCCATGTTCGACCTAGTCTATAGTTTAAGTGTCCCGTTTTGACCATTCTTATATCATGCTTAAAACTTTATTCGTCCTTCATTGCTCCTTTCTTTTCTTTTGGTCTTAAAACTTACATAATGTCTTTCCTAAGACATTTACACAACACACTTGAAGACTTGAAGACACCCACTATGCAAACGAGGCGATTTGCACCAAGATAGGTCCAATGACTTACAATTTTTGGTGAAATCCCTCATTCCACGTATTCAATTTTTCACGAAGTTATATCATCAAGTTAGGAGTGATATCCACATCTTGATGGAAAACTTCCATTTCATGCTCTAGTGGATCTTACAAACAAGTCGGAATATGCTCCTCGTTTAGTAAGAAACAACCACACTTAGGGTACGAAATCGTCAAGTTAGGGGTGAAACCCGCACCTTGTCAATTAAGTCCCGTTCCTCGATTTTCAATCTCGCCAAAGTCTCGATTTTCAATCGACTAGGGACATGTAGTAACTGGAAGGGTAAAATGCCGCTAATCGCATCTCGACGAGAGCGTTTTACCTATTAGGCCAAAGCATGTTCCCTAACTCGAAAGATCTTACGAATCACTTTGGAATAGTCGACGTTTCTCTACCCGAAACAATCCCATGTTTTATTGAGCCCATCTTTTATGTATCTCAATTTTTTATGTGATTTCATACTTGTTACCTTATTTATTTCGAAACGTTACACAATTCGCACGTATCTCGCAATAAAAAACAATAATAATCCTCGTGAACAAACTAAATTTATAATCTTATACGCATTCATATGTGATTATACTTGTTGAATACTCATCAAATACTCGTTAAATACATCCAACATACGTGAATTATCCATGCTTAAACATGCAAAACTTATTTTTACATTATGATCAAGTCTCATCCTTTTTCCTTTCTGTTTCAACCCTAGATGTCTTCTCCAAGTTCTTCCAAGAAATCCAAGGGTTCCAAGAGGGGTTCAAACAACCAAGGAGACTCTATCTCCAAGCAAGAATTGGTAGGATTAGTCGCGGAACAAATGGCCGAGCAGATGGCTAAATCATCCCAAACATCGTGAGCCAAATCCAAACCATCCATGAAACCCCAAAGTCCTCCGTTGACTCAAAGGTGGACCCTCCCAAAGCAACGTTCCAGTTCAAACAGTTCATGGCTTGTAAGCCCATGGAATTCACTGGTAATAATGGCGCTACTGCTATGATGAATTGGTTCGATGCGATCGAACTCACCTTTTTGCAAAGCGGATGCCCTGATGAGCTCCGAACCTTGAACGCCATAGGGGTCTTTCATGATAGAGCCCTCGAGTGGTGGACCACCGAAAGGAACAAGCGTGGCAATGAAGCAGCTCACGCGTTACCTTGGGAAGAGCTCAAGCAGCTCATGAAGGACCAATTCTGTCCTCCTCACGAGAGCCAGAAACTCGAAAACGAATTCTAGAACCTCACCCAACAGGGGAACGATGCTAAAGGATTGATCGCACGGTTCAAACAGTTGAGTATCCTTTGCCCTGGGCAAGTGGATACCGTACCCAAGGCAATCGCCAAGCTCATTCGTTGCCTCTCGCTGGTACTAACAAACCATGTCGCCGCCACTAGCTCCAAAACCCTCGAAGATGCTTATAGAGTCACGATTGAAATGAACCACAACTGCATTCGTCATGGAGCCTACGACAAGGTCTCCACGAAGCATGCACACCAAGCCACCGCTGATACCACCACCGCTACCGAGTCACCTCCCTCCCAAGCCAAGAAACAAAACAACCGGAACAAGAAGCGGAAAGCTTCTGTTCAGAATTGCGCGGCCGTCACTCCGCCCAACCCCGCACCACTAAACGCCGTCTCCACTACCCAAACCACCGAGCCACTCAAACTAAACTACATTGGTACTTGGCCTAAATGTGAACGGTGCACCTACCACCATCTCCCATCCACCCCGTGTCGGAAACGCGGCAACTGTAATAGGATGGGGCATTTCGCTAGCCATTGTCGTCAACCCCAAAACAATCAAGCCATCATGCCTAACCCCAACCCAAACCAACCTCAACCGTAGCGTCGGAATGCTCCTGTGCGAGCGTGTTACAAATGTGGCGATCTCAATCATCTCGCCAACATTTGTCCCCAACTCAACCAGCAGCAACAACTTCAACAGCAGCAACAGCCTCAGCCTGCTAAAGGACGAGCTTTCATGTTCACTTCTGCTCAGGCTCAAAACTCCAATGACGTCATCACTGGTACGTTCCTTGTCAACCATATTTATGCTTCATGTTTGTTTGATACTGGTGCCGATAAAAGTTTTGTGTTTGTCAAATTTGAACCTTTACTTAAGTGCGAACGCTCCAAATTGCCTAATCCTTTCGTTGTCGAAGTCGCTGATGGTAAATCCATCACCGTTGACTCTGTCCTTTCTAATTGCTCCATGAATCTTAACGATCATACGTTTTCGATTGACCTCATTCCCATCCAGTTGGGAAGCTTCGATGTCATAGTAGGCATGGACTGGCTTAGGCGAGTTCATGCTGAAGTTGTTTGCTCCGAGAAGTTCATTCGCCTTCCTCTTCCTAATAACGATTCGTTACATGTCTATGGCGAGAAACCTTCTAAAGGTCTTAAGCTTATGTCGTGTATTCAAGCAAACAAATACTTGTTCAAGGAATACTTCGCCTTTCTGGCCCACGTTGTGGAAAAGGAAGACAAGGGTCCGAGTGTAGGTGGCGTTCCTGTCGTTTGCGATTTCCCCGATGTTTTCCGGAGGATCTTCCTGGTCCTCCGCCTCCTCGATCCGTTGACTTTTGTATTGATCTCATCCCTGGCGCAACTCCTGTTGCGAACGCTCCCTACCGTTTAGCACCCTCGGAAATGCAAGAACTATCAAGCCAACTTCAAGAGCTTCTTGATAAAGGCTTTATACGCCCTAGTACTTCTCTGTGGGGCGCTCCCATTTTATTCATCAAGTAGAAAGATGGATCCTTTCAGATGTGTATTAACTATCATGAACTCAACAAACTTACAATCGAAAACCGATATCCTCTTCCTCGCATTGACGATCTCTTCGATCAACTTCAAGGTGCGACTTGTTTCTCGAAAATCGACCTCCGTTCTGGCTATCATCAACTTCGAGTTTTCGAGGAAGATGTACCTAAAACTGCTTTCCGCACACGTTATGGACACTACGAGTTCGTCGTCATGCCTTTTGGTTTGACCAATGCGCCTGCAGTGTTCATAGATCTCATGAACCACGTGTGTAAACCTTTCCTCGATCAATTCGTAATCGTATTCATCGACGATATTCTTATCTACTCCAAGACGAAAGAAGAACATGGGCGACATTTGCAACTTATCCTTCAGCTTTTGCGAACCAAACGTCTTTATGCCAAATTCTCCAAGTGTGAATTTTGGCTAAAAGAGGTTCAATTCCTTGGTCACACCGTCAATGAACTCGGTATTCACGTTGACCCTGCAAAGATAGAAGCTGTGAAGAATTGGATTGCACCTAAATCGCCTTCTGAAATTCGTTCGTTCCTTGGCCTAGCTGGGTATTATCGTCATTTCATCTCGAACTTTTCTAGAATCGCCGTTCCTTTAACGTCTTTGACCCAAAAAGATAAATCTTTTGTTTGAGGTCCCGAACAAGAGGAGTCTTTTCAAACCCTCAAGGACATGCTTTGTACTGCTCCTATCCTTACACTCCCTGATGGAAACAACGATTTCGTCGTGTATTCTGATGCTTCAAACCAAGGTCTTGGTTGCGCTCTTATGCAACGAGACAAGGTTATCGCTTATGCGTCGAGACAACTCAAAATTCATGAGAAAAACTATACTATGCACGACCTTGAACTTGGTACAGTTGTTTTTGCATTAAATATTTGGTGACACTACCTTTATGGTACAAAGTGTACGGTCTTCACCGACCACAAGAGCCTCCAACACATCTTTGATCAAAAGGAACTCAACATGCGTCAACTTCGTTGGGTAGAATTGTTAAACGATTACGACTGTGATATTCGCTACCATCCTGGTAGGGCGAATGTTGTGGCCGATGCACTCAGTCGTAAGACTCATGTTAAGAGTATTCGTTGCTACCAAATCGTGGGAAAACTTCACGAGTTAAATCGTCAAGCACAATTTCCCGCCATTAACGAGGTAACCTCGCTAACGAGATGAATTGTGGAGTCGAAAACCCACTCAAAGCTAAGCCCGATGGTATTCTTTACTACCATGGTCGCATTTGGATTCCCTATCGTCTCAACCTTCAAAACACCTTGATGGACGAAGCTCACAAATCCCAATACTCCATTCATCCTGGCGCCGACAAGATGTATCATGATCACCAAGAATCTTATTGGTGGCCTGGAATGAAGAAAGATATCGCCCTTTACGTCTCAAAGTGCCTTACGTGTTCCAAAGTCAAGGCCGAACATCAACGTCCCTCTGGTTTGCTCGAACAACCAGAAGTCTATGTCTGGAAATGGGAGAGCATTGCCGTGGATTTTATCACCAAATTACCTTGTATATCGTCTGGTCATGACAGCATCTGGGTTATCATTGACCGATTGACCAAATCCTCTCATTTCCTCGCCATTCGTGAAGATTACAAGGTCGAGAAATTGGCTCGTATCTACATGGATGAAGTCATCAGTCGTCATGGTACTCCTCTCGATATTATCTCTGATCGCGACGCTTGTTTCACCTCCCTCCTTTGGAAAACATTCCAATCCGCCCTTGGCACTCGTCTTAACCTTAGCACCGCTTTTCATCCTCAGTATGATGGTCAAATTGAGCGTACAATCTAAAATTTGGAAGATATGCTTCGTTCGGATTCGCACTTACCGTTGGTAGAGTTCTCGTACAATAATAGTTATCACGCTAGTATTCAAATGGCTCCATTTGAAGCATTGTATGGTCGTAAGTGTCGTTCGCCTATTTGTTGGCACGAGATTGGAGATGTTCAAATCACCGGTCCAGAATTAATACAAGAGACGTCGGACAAGATGCTACAAATCCGTGATAACTTCGTCAAAGCTCGAAATCGTTAAAAGAGTTACATAGACAAGGCACGCAAACCTTTGGAATTTAATGTTAGTGATAAGGTACTTCTCAAGGCATCCCCTTGGAAGGGTGTTGTTCGTTTTGGTAAGAAAGACAAACTCGCTCCTCGCTACGTAGGTCCTTTCAAGATTCTCGAAAGAATTGGCAAGGTAGCATATTGACAGGACCTACCTCAAGCGCTCAAATGTTCATCCTGTGTTTCATGTTTCCAACCAAAAGAAATTTTTAGCTGAAGAAGGACTTCAAGTTCCACTCGAAGAGCTTCAGATCAACGATACATTTCACTTCGTGGAGAAACCGGTCGAAATCAGGGACCGAGGAATCAAGCAACTAAGGCACAGTCAAATCCCGATCGTCAAGGTTCGACGGGAAGCAAAACGTGGCACTGAGTTTACATGGGAACTCGAGAGTGATATGGAGACTAAGTATCCGCATCTCTCCGTTGCATCTTCCTAAATTTCGGGACGAAATTTCCTAAAGGAAAGGAGACTGTAACACCTCGCTTTTTATAATTTCCATATTTAGAAAGCTAGTCGTTGTATTTCTATTTTTTGGAAACCTTGTATCTCGTATTCGTACTTTCGTTGTAATCTTTGTAATCGAGACTTGAATCATAATGGAACATACTTTTTATCTCAATACTTGTATACTCAATCATACATACTTATACATGATGCTCATACTCGTAAACGTGACATACTTGCTAAGACACGACGTTGATACTTTATACATACGTTATACGTCATTTTATACTCAATCTCGATCATTTCATACATACATATACTTTGTGACATGATACTTAAACTTATAATGCCTTATTTATTCATAAAATACCATAAATTAACTTACTTGTTTTACTTGATTCTTCTTCCTATGTACTTGGATAAACCTTAGGTTTGATTCCAAGGATTCTCCATGGAGAATCCAGACATGGATATTCACCTATAAGGCTCCAAACTTTCTGTTTGATTTGAAACTTTATAAACTTATGTTTTATCTTATACAACCTTGTGTTCTTGAGCTCCTAACCAAGTTTATGGTTAGTAAAGCCAAACCAAGTTTGTTTACATGAACTAAGGGCTGTTTAGACACCCTAAACTTTCTTTTTTCTAAGAGCTTAAGCTCACAAGTGATGCCAAGCCAAGAGCTTGTTGATAGTGTGTCTACCTTGGTTAGCTTGGGCTATCCTAAACTTAAGACCACACATCACTTGATGATTTCTCATCATTATCCCAAGCTAGTTTGCTAGTTTTAAAGTGACACAACCCCGCCTAGCCTTCGACTTGTGTCGACGTTGGCTCCACGGGTTGAAGCTCACTTGGCTACTTGGTATAGTGACCATATTTACATTCTTGTTATTCATATTGTTATTCATATTGTTATTCATATTATCCTTGACCCTCCTTGTGCCTATGACACTTGTGTAGTGGTGAATCCAATCTAGGTTCCAAAGTGGAGGGTTAATCCTCCCACCTCCTACTTGACTTACATGACACAAAGAGGTTCCAAAGTGGATGGTTTATCCTCCCACCTCCTAATATCTATATATAAATCTATGGACTATAAATATATCAAACCAAAACTTTGATGATGAATACATAATCACCTATCAAGTTAATAAGTTTTATCACTAAAGTTTGTAGTTCCTTGTCATGACTCTAATAGGTCTCGAACCTATGAAATCACATCAAACCCATTCGGGTTATCATAGTGTCAAGAACAAGTGCTATACCTTAGTGATTATTTTCATACCATAATACTTTATTCTTATTTCTGTAATCATGCTCGATAATCCGAATCTTCCGTTAAAACTCATACTCATACCTAAGTTCTTCTTGTAGAAGGACAAGGTGCCAAACCCTAATCACAACAAGCTCGCAGGATTTCTCTAAGTGGAACACTTTAGCAAAACCGTGAGTACACTCGACCCATTTACCGCTTTCTCACTTTTGGGTTGTAACATGTTTACTTATCAAAATACACTTATCACAAATTCATGCTTTTACATACTTAATCCTTAATACATGATGCTTGTTATGCTTAGATACATTCTAGAATTATGCATCCTCGATCATTAACTTAGGTAGCCCAACTTGACATATATAGCGCTATAGGAGTAGCACACCACCCGTCGGGGTTATGTTAAGATTATCATACTCTATTAGTCTTGTCGCTTTTTGCGACGAGGGAAGCTCGATCTCGTAAACTTTTTGTGGAAACTCGGGGTTTGATCTAGTATTGCATGATTAGTATATACTTTGATTACAATTACCATGTGGATTCGAGTTATACTTTTTATACCTATGCTATGTATTCACCAAACTTGTGTACTCGCCTTTGCTTTTGCATTGAACTCTATTTTAAAACATGTTACATGTTGATGAAGATGATGACATGAAATTGGAGTAGTGTTGATGACTAGATACACACATAGACGTTAGGTTTATAGTTGTTGTATCAAATTTTGTCTTTTACTATTGTTGTATTTGAATTTCCCTTGTATTGTATGACAATTTACGTATGAAATGAAATCCGGTTTAAGTTAAATATTGTCACTATTAGTTTTATGAGCAATGAGCAATGAGCAATCTTTTTTGTCCTGCCTCGATGTTTTCGCCATCGGTTGGGGTGTGACAAGTTACAAGATGAACCATATGAAATCTTACTCCTTGGATAAACTAGATGAAGGGTGAGAAATATTCTGGGCAAACTCCATTAGAAGCACTACAACAAGTTAAATACTATTATTTGTCACAACAATCAGCCTAGTTGTGGCAACATCAAACTGTCACACCCCGATTTCCACGTAAGTCCTGGTGGGGGATATTGTGACGTATGTTGATATCATCATAACCAAATAACACAGAGTAACACAACGGAAATCTTGGAATAAAATTACTATTACAAACATATTTTTCAAAATTCAAACATAATATACAACGCTTGTAATAGATCTACAGGCGGATCGAAAATGTTACATCAAAAGAAAGTTTAACAGACTTTAGGCTTTCTAAGCAAGGAGTTGCAAATTCCTCTTAAGCTTCGCCGAGTACTTCCAGCCTATTTCGTAACCTTGCTACCTGCGTTTAGTCTTTTGAAAATACGTCAGTTTTCACTAGTAAATACAAATAACTGACACGTTTTGAAAACATTTCAAAATCATTTCCATGTACACATTGGTACATATAATTTTACAAATAACTTGGGACAAACTATATCTCATGTTATCAGTTTTACATGCTAGTAATACATTTAGGTCCCGGTAACTATGCCGAGATCATGATTAACCGACACGCCACTTTAATACCTTTATTAGGTATACCCATATTGGGTTATAAAATATTTTAGCATCTTTCAGGTGTATGCCTACACCCCGCGCTTAAGTCGTGGCCATTTGCAATTAAATGAGCCGAGGATATCCAGGACACGGTCGCATTAACCCCCAATGTTTAATATTAAGCAATACGAATTAAAACGGATTATTTGAATTCCCGATACATTGGTCTTTGATCCCATATCTGTCCATGCGGTAATATTATACCGTATCCCAAGCCCGTATAGGGAAAATAGGTTAAGAGTATTTACCTGAGCTTAGCAAAATCTTTTAAAGCAAGAAAATAAGATAAGCACAACCGTATACAAAATAACTAGCTCGGATGCAATCTACCGGAAGTCTCTAGTCTGGAGTGAATGGTATTATTAACCAATCAGATGGTTAGCGGGTCTTTATTCAAGTCATTGACTTAGACCGGCTAACTTAAATTAATGAAACCGACGTGATACGCTATATTAAGCGGGGACCGGAATAGAATGTAGTTTAATCCTAACAAGTACTAAGACTTGTATAATATGGGTAAACAATATACATTCAGTAATTTGAGATCAAAATGATAAGGTTTGACCCGTTTCGGTTAACTTACGTAACAAGTCTACATAAGCTTAACCGTACGCACAAATGCGATACCGGGTAACCGGATGAGTTATGAACAAGTTCAATATGCCTATATACATTAAATAAGTTGTAATATCAGTAGGATACCAACTTATATACCCGATAAGGTTTTAAAATGAAATTATCCCTCATAAGGGTTTTTCGGTCATTATGTGATATAAAAGGAACTTGTATGCGTTTTGATGTTATGATCATAAACATTCTGGAAAAGTACTTAATTAGTGATATAATATCAGTTGGATATCAAATATATGTGTGGTTTTTATTTTAAGACCAAACTATGCACCGTAGGGGCATTTTGGTCATTTCACACATAGTTTTGACAACTTATTTGGGATTATCAGTTCGTGACATATACCCACTGTAAAAATATTTAAAATGAGTTTATAACTCAGTAGGTAACAAGTCTTGGTGGCCATGTATGGTTTGAAACCATACTATGCGCCGAAACGGCGTTTAAGTCGTTAAAGACGATTTAAGCGATGTTTAGCGTGAACTGAAGTTATGATAGATTTGTGTGACCATAATATGTTATTTAATATATTATATCAGTAGGTAAGTGATTTTTATATAAAAGGCTTAATTAAAACCAATTTATGCGCCAAAAGGGCATTATCGTCATTTACCGACATAACACAAGAACTCGTATGTAATCTCATAATGTAATCTGACTTGATATCCTAAATATGTCTAATTATGACATTATATCAGTAGGTTACAAGTTTGATATGAAAATTATGTTTAGAAACCAATTTAGATGTCATAAGGGCATTTGTTCCTTTTAAGGACATAGTTTGCGATAATTATAAAAGCTCAGTCCCATACGGTCCGTAACTAGTTTGAAAACAGTGGGCGCCAGAGGTCCTTACGGACCGTAAGCACTATTCCATACGGTCCGTAAGGGACTGCTAGAGACAGATTCTTTGGCAGCTTGCAGTGTTGCCACCTCTCTCGCGTTTTGCCACACTTTGGCTGCTTCTTACACGTCCCTAGCCACGTGGAGACCTCTTGGAGCACCTCTAACACCTGGCAACAACTCCATGCTCCTCCCTTGGGTATAAATAGCATCCATCTTGAGCATTTTTCTTTGCTCATCTTCTTTTCTCTCATCTACTACTCTAAGTGGAAGTTCCTGAGCTAAGGAGCATCCCAACTGAGTTCTAGTCTTTCTTTGGATCACTAGTAAGTGTTCCATCTCTACTCATTTCATTTTGTTAGGCTTTAAAGTCAAAAGTCAAGCGTTATCATAATAACGCTTTGACTTTCAGCTAAGACCATTATGGTCCAGCCATTTTCTAATCGAACATGGCTAAGTGATCGTAATTAGGTGGGTGTTAGTCCCTTAAAAGGGCACCTCCTAAAGATCATGTTTACTAGACCGATTGATGGGTCAAAGTTTAATCATTAAAAGTCAAACGGATCAAATTTTTGTAAAACTCATAATCTGAGTTTATACATGTTATGAAAATTGTTTTGACACTTAAAATAACTTGGTAATAAACAATAGAACATGTGTAAACATGTTCAGCCCGTCAATTTCAGTCTTAGTGTCGGTTCACAAACGAAAGTCACGAAGTTTGACTTCTGCTTTGACTTTCGATTATGAATTGATTTAGCAACTTTAGCTACTGCCTTTAAGTTGCATTATGATCCTGATATAATGTAGAGTAACTCTCTAAGGTTATATTACAAGATCATAATCAGAATCTGAGTTTATGCATTAGTTCTTCATTATGCCGTACTTTGACCATTTTGCCCTTTTTGCTAAAAATAAGGTTTTACTCAATAAAGAACTTACACATGAAATATAAATAACATATCATGATGTTATAATATTGATCGATAACCCTTGTGGTCCGTAACCGCCTTCCTAAAACAACATTCCTCCTTGGCTTACGGTCCGTAACCATATATGGTTACGGTCCATAAGAGTCACTCAGAGGCCAAATATTTTGCATGTTGACATATATGGTCCCTCTACTTCATGGTTGTCGTTCAGAGGTTATAATAATAACATAACGGCAACTCCAGTCCCTCTCGTCCATCCTGTGGCATACGAGGATCTGTGGGACACATGTCGGAATTTTATTAGACAGGTTTTTACAAGGTGTTACACAAACCCTATTTGAAAAAAAAAACAATGTACTCTACTACTGATTCTACATCATTGTCCATAGCAGCACTCAAACCTCGTCCTATTGAAAAGGAACACCGTTTTATATATCTGCATACCGCTAGCCAAAAGGCCCTTTCATCATCCTATAGTAATATACCCGAGTTTTTGATTGCCCAAGATTTCTTTTAACATGCATAAAAAAACTTCATGTAAGTAACATTTAAAGCTCACCCTCGTGTGTATAATGGATGAAAAGTTAGTCTCACCAAAATCTTCATATAAACCAAACTATAGCAAGCAGCTGAGAGTTAAAACTCCACAACAGAAACACTACAGGAACAAGAAAACAAAACAATAATACGAGACAACGAAAAAACTACACATCACCACTAGGAAAAATGCACCATTTCATCCAATTCACCATCTTAACATTCGACCGATTGGACAGCCAAAGGAAAGCTAAATTTGGTGTTCCCCGCTACTTTCCCTGTGGTCGTTCCCCTCCCATTGTACGTTTTGTCATTCTGCAGCATCCATATCCTCCAAAAGGTTGCATATATCACCGACCTCCGCGCCTTCTTAATGTTTGCACAGGAATTCCAATTCTTAACAAGTTGAAGGAGGTCGTTGACGCAATGCCAAATAAGAGAGACCAGCATCCGTTGTAGGGGAATTTATAATGCAGCGGATAATCTGAGAGGTGTGTGATCACTTTCGGGTCAAATTATTTTAGTGATTCTCTGAATAATTCAATCGGATACAACTTAGAATTTAAAAGCAAAACTAGTATGTGAATTGGTGATGAATTTGAATGAACACCAGTATGTGAACTAGTACCTGAGAGGCGTGTGATCACTTTCAGATTAAATTATTGCCGCCCCTTGGAGCCCCGCCCGAACACTTAGAACAATAAAAACTCAAACAAGTGTACACTCCCGCCCCTCCTAACTTGCTTGATATGTATTATAGTTCACCTTGATCACCACAATCCCAATTACACTACAATATCCAACATTCGGATCTAGGCAAAGATCAGAGTCCACACATCCTGATACGTGTACAACCCATATTCACCATTTACTCCATGCAAATTAGAATGTGGCTTTAGCACAACAACACTATTTATGTTGCTTGCTTGATATGTATTATAGTTCACCTTGATCACCACAATCCCAATTACACTACAATATCCAACATTCGAATCTAGGCGAAGATTAGAGTCCACACATCCTGATATGTGCACAACCCATATTCACCATATACTCCATGCAAATTAGAATGTGCTTTAGCACAACAACACTATTTATGTTGGTTCTTTTATAATTTTTAGGTTTTATGTTTAGTTTTGTTTAATTAGTGGATTAGTGGGTCACTTAATTTATGTTAGGAGTTTCTATTTGCATTGTCGCCTATATAAGGCATATGTCGTATGAATGAAAAAAAAGGTGAAGAAAATTGTTGCAAAGTCTTGTCTTTCTCTAGTCTTGTTTCTTGGAACCTAACCCATTCTACGGATATCTATCAGAGACTAGCCATCTCAAATCGGCTTTCTATCACATCCCTTGCAATAGGACAAGTGACCAAGACATGATTAATGTACTTCATGTTTGCCAAAGTCTTTGGGGTTGTACATCAAATCAACACCACCATTGTTAAAGTTATGTTATATTTTAAATCAAATGCTTTTAAAAAAAACTTCTAACAAATATCAAACCAAATAAATAAGGTGTTCAAACATTATCATAAAGCTATAAACTAAACTTACTTAAAGAGTTGAAGCGATGCAACTATTGGTATAAATCTTAAATTTGAAAAATGCTAGATATTGAACTTTCAAAATGGTATGAGGGAGTGTATGACCCGACTTAAACAGAAAAAATTGTAATCAACTTAATTAATAGATATTCGAACATTGAATGCTTGCGACGCCTATTAGAAAGTTAATCCACCATTTGATGTTGGCCGTTAAAAAAAAAAGAATATTGGATTTTAATAATCTTAAGTATTCGTTGTTGGCCGTCAACAGTTCCAACTTAAAAAATAACCACTGACAGTCCCAACTATTGACATATTGGTCACCAATAGACCCTGACTAACAGAACACTAACACCGTTAGTCTCCGGTTACCGGAAAAACGTTTTTGTCCAGAAAAATGTTTCTAAAGGTACAAAGAGGTTTGAGACGAAGATGTTGAGTTTTCCGGCCAAAAAGTTGAGTTTTCTGGTCAAAGAGAAGTTTTCCGGCGGAAAAAAGAGTTTTCCGACGACTTCAATAATTGGGGCTTTTATTATAAATATGTTTCTAACTGTCCGTAATAAGGTTAGAAAGAGATTTGGGACAACAATGTTGAATTTTCTGGCCAAAAATGAGTTTTCTGGTCAAAAACGTTTTTCCGGGGGCCGGAGAGTAACGGCGTTAGGGTTCTGTTAGTCAGGGTCCATTGGAGGCCAATTTGTTAATAGTTGGGATTGACAGTGGTTATTTTTGAAGTTGAGACTGTTGGCGGTCAACAACGAATAGTTAGGATTATTAAAATCAAATATTCAAAAAAATATATTGGATGTACAGTAAATACATAATGGCACGTACGGAAAAGGAAAACTTACAAGTGATGTTAAAAAAAGACAATTGTAAACCTGAAATAAAAAAAAGTACAAAACCAACTTTTTAATTGTTTAGCAGCACCTAAAATTTACATATTCGAATGTAAACTTGTTTTACCGTTATGCGTCCTTATATTGTTGTCCTTTACCAGGAATAATAAGGAAACAGAAAATCAGAGAAAAGAAAACAGAAAACCAGACAAAAGAAAGATAAATCACTTAAGATTCAATAAAGGAGAAAAAGACAAATGAATATAAGGTTTGCTTGATTCTTTTCACAAATTTAGTGCGAGATGTGTTTTATGATGTCCTTAAGCGGGCTGTGAACTCGGCAAAAAAGGAAGCCCGGTGAATTTCTTGACCAATCCATTAGAAGGGAGATCTACCATACGGCCCGCTGATATTATTGTTTTTGGATGGGAAGGAGGGAAACACGTGTGCGTCGATTTGACAGGTGTGTCTCCCCTCGTTGGGCTAAGGGACCACGAGTTTGTGGCGGGGCATGCGATAACTAAGGCGGAGTCGCATAAGGCGGAGGCGGGCAAAGTAGCTAAGCACAAAAAAGCTTGCATCGAGAATCATCACGTGTCTGTCCCGTTCGCTTTCGATACCTTTGGCGCTCTCGCCCTTGACGAGGCGCGGTTCCTCAAGCGGGTTCAGCAAGTGGTTAGTAGTAACACTACGCATGTTAAGGGCAGAATTTTATGTTTAGCATGGTAGGGTTTGCTATTTAGAAGGGGGTAGCGGCGTAGCTTGTTGCCCGTCTACCTGCCATCAGTCTGTTAGTTGTATAATATATAAGGGTTATAACCGAAATATAAATGAAAATAGATAATTAGTAAATAAACTGATAGAGCATCCAAAAATCACATTAGCCTCATATGATCATGAGTCACAAATACATAACACACATTTTAAAATACGTGAATGCATTTAAGTGATTCGATAAATGAAACTGATTAAACTAAGACACACAAGTGACGAGTCAATATTATTAATCTCGGACTAGGTTATGTTAAAGTTACATCAAGGATATTTACATCTAAATCATCACGAGGGCGTAAAATTTCACATAGATTGAGTTCATAGTTGTTCATGGCATTATAGCCTAGAGGCATCTTAGAGATGAGATAAAGATTAGGGACCATTAGGTCCTGGTTCGATTCTCAGGGAAGGTTTTTCTCAGATTTACTAGGTTTTCTCCTAAATTGGTGTATATGCATTATCACATAGTGGGAATGGATATGATCGAGTGGTTCCGTTGGTGACACGATAATACTCTAGTGATCCGTTAGTGATCAAAATTTACCATTAAAAAATAGTATTCAAGCTTGGATACAAGTTTGCACCAGAATGCTGAATCGGAAATGTGGCAAGCTCTAATTCTTGATATTGTTGAATGGTCGTATTCCTATAAGTGATACCTAAAAAAAGAACAACTATAGTCTTGATATTATTGAATAGTTGTATTCCTATAAGTGATTCAATAGCCTTGTTATGAGATAGTTTAATTATAAATCCGGACATTTTCAAATGTTACAAAGGTTACAAATAAATTTCATTACATTTTCAAATATCACAAATTATAAAAAGTTATACATGGTCATGACATTTTCAGCTATGATAAATCTTACAAATCACATTTTAAAGACCATCATTAATGCAGGGTTTGATTCAACAAGTGGGGATTTTAATCACAAGTACATTTGCTAGTGGAGGGTTTTGTTTTGGGGGAGGATCCCAAAAACACCAGGAACATTCATCTTCCTTTTCCAAGGTGACATACTTTGCATTGGCGGGTAAACCACATACGAAAATGAGAATTCCATGATCACCGTGTAGGGTTTTGTTTATGGACGGACGCACCAACGCCCCACTTTGTTAATAAACTAAATCAACACTTATCCTAATTTGTTAAGATAAGATAACCACCATGCATTAACGGTGTAACCTCAAACAAATAAATGGATTGCAAGCCTTAGTTTGTCAATTTTAATTTCGAGAACATCATTTCCAACATTTTCAATCAAAGAATGAGGATAGAATAAGGAGGTTTGTTTCAGGGATGAAAAACGAACAAACATTACCGGTTATGGTTTGAAAATATTGGGGTGTCATCAAGGGTCAATACAATATCATTAATAGACAATAATAGTGATGGGGTAATGGGCCCCACCCTATCAGTTACATGCAAAGTCAAGTGGAAATCTCATAAAAAATAAACCTTGATTACGATGGAATAGCGAGGGATTACTTACGAAAACCCAAGCCCATACCGAAAGAGGAAATCTTATCAAATATCCAATCCCATATTACCGATGGAATTGTACCAACTTTATAAGTCTATTGGTAACCTCCTATCGTTGATATTCATTTGTTTAGTAATGATTTAATTAAACTCCAAGGCTAATAACTACGGGCGTCCCTTAGAATTTTGGGGCTCTAGCGAGTAGAACAAATGGGCCCTCAGGCGATTATCGCCTCTTCACCATTTTGCCGATCCTTCAGTTTTCAAACTTTCAACCTTTGTGTTTTTTAATGTGTTTGAAATTTTAAAACATTATTGAGTTTAGATAGGTTAAATGAAATTGAGTTTAATTGTTTATATGGGCTAAACTAAATATGATAAGTTAATGAGTTTGAACATATATTAAGTTTAAACTTTTAAATTTAATTAGACAGTTTGTTTAAAAAAACTACATATAAAAATTGTATTTTGAGAAAATAAAAAAAATTTAAGCCAATGGGAGAGTTGGCACTGATCGATACAAATGTAATTTGTAATGTATTTCTCTGTTTGTGCTCCTTAGTGTTTCTGAACGCGTCATTAAGTTTATGGAAGACAATATTTGCGTAAATTAACGTGGAACGACATTCAACAATTGCATGAGGCGCATGAATCAAGATGTGGTTTAAACGAAATGCTTGGTAGTATTGATCATACACACTAAAATTGGAGTAGTTGCCTGGTTGCATGGTGAGGTCAATATATGTGTGGTGATCATGTTGAGTATAAGACCTTTGGGCCGGTTTTATTTAGGGGCCATGTTTTGGTTCCTAAATTGTTTCGCCCTAATCTTGTTATTATATATATATATATATATATATATATATATATATATATCATGTAATTCTAATCTTGATTTTGTGATTAATGAAATAATATAGTTGCAGCTCGTGGATGTAGATCCCCCACTGGTTGTTTAATTAGTTCGTTTACGAGCTTTGATTATGTAACTGAATTTTAATTAAATTAATCACAACAGTTAAATAAATAATTCTTATTATTTATCTAGGTTTAATAAATTAATGGTTAATTTATTTAAATTATCTAATAGATGATTACCTAATTAGGTTTGAATTATTTACATAAGTTTAAACAAGTAAATCAGATATACCTTGCCAAGTAGAGATAGACATGGGGGCCTGATAGAGATAAACTCGAATTAGGGTTTGGTGGATTAAAAAAGAGTGTCAAGGGATTCAGATTTTGTTGAACCATTCTGAAAGGAAACCTAAAACCTTAGAACCATTTTCCCTCTCTCCCTCCCTCGCACCGCAAACCACCACCACCAGCTCCTCTTGTGTCGCTGACCACCCAAGCGCTGCCGCACTGCTATGCCACATGTGGTTTAGAGTATGTTGCAACTGATTTGAGGTATTCGGTTCTAAGCACCCTAATGTTGTGATTAATTCGTTTGTATTTGGTTTGCATTTGGACTCTTGGTTTGGATTAGTTCGTACATGTTTTTGTTTCCGCTGCGTTTAACCGTTATTATTATTATTTTTTTGTTAAAACCCATGTATGAAACCCAAAATGTGTATTATCTTACCGATATAATATATCCTGAAAATTCTATATTTGTCATATCATTCTCATGCCCACAAGATGAAATATAAGAAATATTCAAAACAACACAAGAAAAAGCAAGGAAGGATGTGGGACGAGCATTGCAATGAAAAGAATAAGAAACATAATATATGTGTGCATCACATTACATCATTTGATTTTAGAAGATGAAGATCATGCAATTTATAGCAATTTGTCAATAAATGAAAACGATATTCAACCTTCTTTAGGCGTAGAAGAAATCATATCCAACTAAAAGAAGGCTAATATTCGTGAATTATGTAACTGAAGTACGCATTGAAACCGTTGCTATGATTTGGTGAAACCTAGTTATCCAATTCATCATCCCCTCGAAGATTAGATATTTTAACTTCTACAATGTATGACTTTTTTCATTTTTTAATAGCAATATCAATATTAATATTAATCATATATTTATGTTCTTGTTTCAAAATTATTTTTGATATGTTTTGTGTTCAAAACATTAACAAAGTGTTGAATGGATGAAGTACTGCTATTGGTTGAATGGAGAATAGTAATATGCCTCAAGGCCATGATAAATATTGTAAGACAAATCTAACTATTATAATCATAAGAAGTATATTTATGGAGTTCATTGTTGCTTGAATAGATCATGGTATCATCATGAAAGTAATATTGTGGTTCATTATGGAAGTGATTGGCAACCATGCCTCTCCGAGGCATATTTCCGTTACCTAGTAAAAGGAAAATCAGTGGTCATAGTGTATTCCTTTTTGGCTTTTTTAATTAAAAGTCTACACGTAAGTCGTAGCCTAATCATGTGATAAGTGATTATGATTAATATAATAATAAACAAAGAGCAAGGATAAGGGAGGAAAGATAAGGTGTATCTTGCAAAAAAGAAAGTAGGATGAATGATTAATGGTTAAAAAAATCGTGTTTTTTTAATATTATACTAGATTATAGACATGTGTTTTACACGAGTTTAATAAAGAAATATTTTACGTACCGAAGATAATAAGCGTTATAGACATGAACAGGGAGAAACATTTCTAGTATAACGTCAAAGGAGATAAAAAATTTGGAAAGTAATGATTGAAAAGATATTAAGGGCGTTAATCCTTACGCATTTTTTTGAAGGTCGTTATGACCTTGATATTGCGAAAAATGCCCCTTATAGGGCATTAACCATTACAAATGGTCTAAGAGGCCACATATAATTATTGTTGATTATCATTAAATACATAAGTTAAAACTTATAATTTACTCAACATAAATTATAAATAATTAGAATTGGAAACTACACATCAAGAATATGTGAGTAATGCTAATAATTAACTTGGTAGGCTAGTAGGCAGTGATGGTGGTTAGTTGTTAGAGTTTGAAGAGTGAGGCTTGGTGGTTTTCATAGTCCCACGGACCGAAACGGAGTTCAAGAGCCCGGGAAATTTCTAACCACGTACCTAGAAGACGGTTGTTGGCAAGGTATTTATACCAAGTCAAGGCATCTCCGGTAAAGTAAAATTGGGTCAAAAAGTGACGTTGAGTAGGTTGTATGGAGTAGTAATCAAAGTAGTTGGTTCCTGAAAAAGCCAATCTAAGGGATTGGAACAGTCGAAGGTTGGCAAATGGATTTTTGGTGGCCGCATGCCGGAGTCGTTATGTGGTGGGTTGTGTGGCGGTGGGTTGTTTGGCGGTGTGTTGTTCGGCGGTGGAGTGGAAGACATGGCAAGGGAAATTGCAGTGGGAAGATTGGAGATGGCTTCAGCTAGGCTAGTGAGGGCGGCGTTGAGGGTGGTGTTGAGGGGGTAAAGTGGGTGGTCATGTGGTGGCGTTATTGTCAAGACGATCGAGCACGGTTTGCAGACCGTCATCAATGGTGGATATGGAGGTATCTTTCTTGGGAGCATTGGGGAGTTCAAGATGAAAGTACCAATTGTTAAGAGATTAGTTCGAGAGGACTACACTCCAAAAGATAAAAGTTAAAACACAAGATCTGGAACAATTTCTTTCTTAATTCTCGAATGAAAAATGATTACAATTAATAATGAAAGATGCTAAACATGAGGCCCTAAAATTATGCATGAAAATGTAAAAATGAAAAATGGGGTAACATCACTATCAAGCTACGTGCATGCAAACGTGGAAAAGAAACACTAAATTTGAATGGGTCCTATGCTCAACTACTCAACTACATGTGGCTGAAAATTAGGAAGCAGACTTGACTTCATCATTCTAGATCGTAGGGGCGGATCTATACAAGGGTTAGGGGTAGTCTGGAATAACCCTCAACTTTCTTGATAAAGTGTAATTTGTTTTATATTTTTTCAGTTTTATGTATTCGGATATCCCTTGGTAAACACCAGGATACCCCCTGAATGCATTATTATAGCGATGAGAAGAAAGCGAAATACTAAAAAAATAAAGAGTTAAATTACCATAGTTGAGCTCTCGAAGTTACAGAAATCTTGATGAGAAGAAGAGTTCGGTTTTTTAAACCAAAATGTTATTGTTAAAAAAATCATTTCTTGAAATCTAGAAAAGTATTCAACACACGTGACCACTCTACCTATTTTATTCAAAATTTCTATTTTCTTTATTATTTTTAAAATTGTCATGATGTCCATTCTTTATTTATTTTCTACCTTTATATTTTTCTTTCTTTTAATTTTTTTATTATTAACTTATATATTATTATTCTATTTAATCAACTTATTATCTATTAATTTCTCTTATTTTATTTATAACTTACTACTTATAAGAGAATCTTATCATAAGTTATTTCTTTGTAATTTAAACATATAAATGACTAGATAACACTTTTCGTTGTCACACCCTAACCCGCAGCAGAATAAAAGACGGGGCATGATTGGGTTATCACCAAAGCTCATGATATTTACTAAGAAGTTTCATATTTATTAAATCCAACTTAAAATTTAAATATCCAACAAAAAATTCATACAAATACAATAAAAATCTAAATGTTTGTTCCAACGCAATAACTTGTTTATTCTTCTAGGCCATCCTAAGTGTTTCTTTCCTCAACTTGATCACCTGTATAAGGAAATTTTGGGTCAAAAAAGTTGACGAGTGAACCTTAATAAAACATTTAAATAATTGTTTATTATGTTTATTAAAGAAAATTGTGCATAAATCACATGTGAGCAAATTTTATATGTAACCAAACACAAACCACATTGAATGAATATATGACATGAGTGATGATGTATCTGAGATCAAGGCTCAATCAAACGGAGCCGATCTAATGAGGCACCTAATGTTCAACCCGTATCCCACGAGTAACTGATGGGCCTAATGAAATGAGTGCACTGAAATGAATAAATAAATCCACATATAAGCCACACTACAAGCAATACACATTTGATCACGAAATGATATAAGCACAAGTGTTTAAATAAAATAGAGAAATGATACGACACATGATACACCCCAAAACGTGATTAAAACAGGGAATTTATAGAGATTCACTCAGAGTGAGTGCGTTCTTTGCTTGATGATGAATGCGCACGAGTTGAGGATTTGACCGACGAAAGAATACTAGCCTAAAATAATAATGCGATAATTCGATAAATATAACAAAATTAATATCTTGATTTAATACTTTTTGTTTGATTTTTAGGTTATTTTTATGATATTGATTGAGATTTTTAAACCTACGAAACCGTGTCTTTAAGTGTTTTTTTTATTTAATTTTTAAGCAAAATATATATATAAAAATAATATTTTAATATAAAATAAAATAATAATTAAAAAAAACCTTGTCAGACCTGACAGGGGGGGGGGGGGGTCTGACCGGTTCATGCATGATATTGGCAGCGTGCGGTGGGACTCGAACTCGTGACCTCTCGGTTGCGTGCACGAAGCTCTTCCAACTGAGCTACGTGTCTAACCCGTATGGATTCTGTTTTCAGTTATTCTTATACACTTATTTAGTTATTTCAGAAATTATTTAATTTAAAAACATTTTTAAAGTATCGGACCAGTGTGAAGGGTCGGCCTCGAACCCGCGACCTCGGTGTTATTTTGCACCCAGCCCAACCAGTTGGGCTGGGTGTCTAACCCGTTTAATATCGAAATATTACTATACTTAACAACTTACTGTGCGTCAATGTAATTTGGTTTTAAAAAATTGATTTTATTTCGGGGGGGGGGGGGGGGGGTCGGTGAGGCACAAGGGTCGAACTCGGTACCATTCGCGTGTAATGCACACAGTCCACCGCTGGACTGTGTGTCTAACCCGATTAAAACCTGATTTTAATTAATTATATATTCAACTCAAACTTCATCTTCTTTATCAAAACAACCCAGAACTCTAAACCCGACTGTTAACCCATATAACTTTGATTCCCAGTTTTAAACAAATACACATAAACAGTATCGAAGAAAATTGAATGTTTGTACCGATTGGGCGAGGTGCTAAACCTTTAGGTTTAACTCCGAACAGAACTCCGGTTGATTTCTAATGTTGACAGAAACTTCTGGTGAAGCAATAATTAAACACAGAGAGGAGTGCAGTGTATTTTGAGATTCCAGACAAACGATTGAGCGAGTTTTTACAAAACCTTATGCCCTCTATTTATAGATATCGTAAAGGAAAGTTTCAGAAATCGATTAAAAGATTTCAGTTATGATTGGATATCCTCCATGATTTGTAACTGAAACATGATTGGGGGTTCGGTTTCTGTTTTGAAGATAACCACCATTTACTTCAGATTGAAGGTTACAATTGCCGTGATTTTGGGCGGTAAAACTTGAACTGGTTTAAGTCTGGATTTAGTATAAGATTTATTTATGTCAGGTTAATCTCACAAATGTGAGTGTAGACCAGTGGTGTTTTGGAATGTGTGAATATGTGGGGGAACCCGGGTTCGATTCCGATTACCCGTCTTTTATTTTTATTATTTTATTATATAAAATTTAATTAATTTTCTTTTATTGATTATTAATTAAGTATGTATTTTATTTATAAATATTGGTTATAAACTAAATAAATTAATTAATACTAATAAATGCATAATGAACATTAAATAATTACTTGAGATTTCAAACGGAGCGGGTTCTTGAAACCCGTTTTACACGAATGTTACAGTATCCCCTACTTTTAGAAATTTCGTCCCGAAATTTAAGTAGTAACTGCAACTGGAAAAAGATGCGGGTATTTTTCGCGTATTGAGTCTTCATGTTCCCAAATAAACTCGGGCCCTCGTTTTGACTCCCAACGCACCCTGACGATCGGAATACGACTTCGCCTTAAACGCTTCTCACCGAAATCCATGATTTCCACTGGTCTTTCAACGAAGTGCATTGATTCATCGACTTGAATGTCTTCTAAAGGGATATGGAGGTTTTCGTCGGCGAGACACTTTTTCAAGTTTGATACGTGGAACATGGATGAATTCTGTTAAGCTCTTCTGGTAGGTCAAGCTTGTATGCTACAGGACCTACTCTTTCGAGTATCTTGAAAGGTCCTACGTAGCGTGGTGCTAGCTTGCCCTTTTGGCCAAAACGAACCTCCCTTCCATGGTGATACTTTCAAAAGTATTTGATCACCAACACAAAACTCCATGGGCTTTCGTCGTTTGTCAGCATAACTCTTTTGACGACTTTGAGCCGCTAGAAGATTGTTTCGAATTTGAAGGATTTTGTCGGTTGTTTCTTGAATCAATTCAGGTCCGGTGATTTGAGCTTCACCAATTCCGTGCCAACATACTGGAGATCGGCATTTACGACCATATAAAGCTTCGAAAGGAGCCATGCCGATACTTGAATGGTAGCTATTGTTGTACGAAAACTCGACTAACGGTCGATGAGCGTCCCAGTTCCCTTTGAAGTCTATGACACATGCTCGAAGCATGTCTTCAAGGGTTTGGATGGTGCGTTCAGATTGACCATCAGTTTGAGGGTGAAAGGCGGTACTGAGGTCTAACCGTGTACCCAAAGCGGTTTGTACGGCTCGCCATGTTCGTGAAGTGAAACGACCATCACGGTCTGAAATGATGCTTAACGGTACACCATGACGGCTTACCATCTCGTTGATGTAGATACGAGCTAACTTCTCGTTCTTGAAGTCCTCGCGAATCGGAATGAAGTGGGATGATTTTGTAAGACGATCGATTATTACCCATATGGTATCATACCCACTGGAGGTGCGAGGTAACCCGGTAATGAAGTCCATGGTTATGTTTTCCCACTTCCATACAGGTATATCGGGTTGGACTAGAAGTCCTGAAGGTCTTTGATGTTCAGCTTTCACTTTGGAACATGTAAGGCACTTGGAAACAAAAACAGCGATATCCTTTTTCATGCCAGGCCACCAGTAGGTGTATCGTAGGTCTTGATACATCTTATCGGCTCCTGGGTGTACAGAGTATCGTGTTTTGTGTGCCTCATTCATGAGGAAATCACGAAGGTTGTCGCGATCGGGAATCCATATGCGGTTTAAATAATATAGAATACCGTCGGATTTGGTTTCAATTTTGAGTTCAGCTCCACATGACAGCTCATCGCGTACGTCATTTTTCGTTACAGAGATATGTTGAGCTGCCCGGATTAGATCTTTGATATCGGTTATGATTTGTGAACATAGAAGACGAATAGAGTTCGCATATCCCTTTCGACTGAGCGCATTGGCCACCACGTTTGCCTTGCCAGGATGGTTCCGAATCTCGCAGTCGTAATCGTTGAGAAGTTCGACCCATCTTCGTTGCCTCATATTCAACTCTTTTTGGTTGAAGATATGTTGGGGATTCTTGTGGTCAGTGTATTTTCACACTTGGTACCGTAGAGGTAATGTCTCCATATCTTGAGAGCGAACACGACGGCTCCAAGTTCTAGGTCGTGGGTGGTATAATTCTTCTCATGAACTTTGAGTTGCCTGGAGGCATAGGCTATCACTTTTCCTCTTTGCATCAATACACAGCCTAGTCCTTGCCCTGATGCGTCGCAATAAACCACAAAGTCATCGCAACCCTCAGGGAGTGTAAGGATAGGTGCGTCACAAAGCCTTTGCTTTAAAGTTTGGAAGGCCTCCTCTTGCTTAGGTCCCCAAATGAAGGGTTTTCCTTTGTGAGTCAAGGCCGTGAGCGGAACGACGATACGGGAAAAATTGGCAATGAAGCGTCGGTAGTAACCAGCCAAACCAAGAAATGACCTAACTTCGGTAGGGGTACGTGGCGCTTGCCATTCCTGTACTGCCTTGATTTTTGAAGGATCGACATGAATCCCTTTGTTATTGACGACATGACCAAGGAATTGTACTTCTCCTAACCAGAATTCGCATTTTGAGAACTTAGCGTAAAGCTTTTCAGTCCTTAAGAGTGTAAGAATGAGTCGAAGGTGTCGTTCATCATCGGATTTTGACTTGGAGTAGATAAGAATGTCGTCGATGAAGACTATGACGAAACGGTCGAGGTAGGGTTTGCATACCCTATTCGTTAAATCCATGAAGACAGTGGGGGCGTTGGTTAAACCGAAGGGCATAACCATGAACTCATAATGACCATAACGAGTTCGGAAGGCAGTTTTTGGAATATCTTCTTCGCGCACTCTAAGCTGATGATAACCAGAACGAAGGTCGATTTTGGAAAAACAGGTGGCGCCTTGAAGTTGGTCTAGAAGGTCATCAATACGAGGCAGTGGATAGCGATTTTTAACCGTCAACTTGTTGAGTTCTCTATAATCAATGCACATTCTTCTTCACAAAAAGAACAGGCGCACCCCAAGGCGAAGAGCTAGGACGTATGAATCCTTTGTCAGTCAACTCTTACAGTTGACTAGCCAACTCTTGCATCTCGGATGGGGCTAACCTATAAGGAGATTTTGCGACCGGTGTAGCGCCAGGCACAAGATCGATTCGAAATTCGACTTCTCTCACAGGAGGAAGTCCTGAAACGTCGTCGGGAAAAACTTGCGGGAATTCTTTCACAATTGGAATATCTTCGAGCTTCCTCTCCTTGCCTTCCTTCTTGACGACGTGAGCTAGAAATGCGACGTAATTCTTGCGAAGATAACTTCGGGCTTGAAGGCAGGACATCAATTTGAGCCCTTTCGAAGGAGTTTCCCCAAAGATACGTAGTGTCTGACCGTCGGCGAGAGGAATACGAATGAACTTTTCATGGCACATCACTTCAGCGTGATGCTGGCTGAGCCAGTACATGCCGATGATAACATCGAAACTTCCCAATTTCATAGGTATGAGATCAATTGAAAAATCGTGATCATTTAGGGTGAGAGTACAATCGCGTATAATAGAATGTAATGAAGTGGGTTTTCCGTCAGCAACTTCCACCGTCAGAGATTCAACGAGATTATCACGAGGTTGGTCGAGGATAGATTCGAATTCTAAAGACACAAAGCTCTTATCCGCACCAGTATCGAATAATATGGATGCATAACTACCATTGATGAGAAACGTACCGTTGACCACATTGTTGTCAGCCCTGGCTTGGTTGGCGTTGATATTGAAAGCTCTTCCTCTAGCAGGTGGAGGAGCTTGGTTAGCTTGGTTTACCGGGTTTGCTTGAGCTTGGGCATGGATGATGTTCACTAGGCGTGGGCAAGTGTTCCTGAAGTGGTTTGGGTCCCCACAATTGAAACAGGCTCGCATGGGTTGCATCATGGGGTAGTTGGGTTGGTAGTAAGGTTGGGCTGCGAGTTGTGCAGGTGGTAGAAGTAAGGGTTGTTGGGCTTGGCCCACCATTTGATTTTGGGTTTGGGTTGGAGGTTGACTGCGGTTCGATCGCTGAAGGGTATGGCAGGTTTGGATGGTGTGACCCGCACGACCACAACTTGTGCAATGTTGACAAGGGTTTTCAGGAGGGTGATGGTATTGGCAACGGTTACACTTTGGGTGTGGGCCAGTGTATGGCCTTTTGAATGCTGCGGCTGAAGGGGCGACTTGCGTGATTGGAGCAGCAGTAATGGGAGGGTTGGTTTGGGTGACAGCAAAGTTCTTGCCATTTCTCTTCCTCTTACCAGCAAACTTCGAGGATGAACCTGAGTGGTTTGGAGTTGGGGTCTCAATGGGTGTTTTCTTCTTTTCATCATTAAATTTGCCATTTCGAATGCGATTTTCAGTGAGTTCCGTAGCTAACTCCACTACGGCTTCGAGTGTTGCAGGCGAAGTGCTTAAAACCGAATCTTGGATTTTCGAGGGGAGGCCTCGAATGTAGTGTTCAATTAGGCGGTATAATGGAGTGAACAGATTGGGGACCATCTGGTTCAACTCGAGAAATCTCTTATTGTATGAAGTGTGGTCTTCTTCCTTTTGTTTCAATGCGTGAAACTCGTCTTCTAGCTTTTTGATTTCGCTTCTCGGACAGAAACGTCTCGTCATGATTTCCCTTAACTCTTCCCATGTTAAGGCAATGGCATCTTCAACACCTCGCTTACCCTTTTCCGTGTTCCACCAGGTAAGGGCTACCCCAAACAATCTTCCAGTCGCGTAACGTACCTTACGGTCCTCGGGACAGTCGCAATTGAGAAAGGTGTTTTCCATCTCCTCAAACCATTGAAGGAGAGCGGTGACACCTTCAGTCCCTTCATATTTTGGGGGATCGCAGGACTTGAAGTGTTTGTAGGTGCATTTGGGGGTTTTGGGAGGAGGGTTGGCGACGCTTTGGTCTTCTTGGTTGGGAGGGTTGATGGGATTAGCGGTGAGGGCTTGCTGAACTTGTAGCACGATGTCAGGAAGCACTGCGGCCAGTTGTTTAGCAATTTGCGTGGCCAAGCGTTCGTTTGACTTTCCTGACCTTCTACCTCCACGTAATTGCCTAGCCGACATCTACAGGAATATATGTAGGAAGATTGTGAGTTCAAGAATTTCCTAGGTGTCATGTGTCGTAACAAAAAGAATGAAAACAACATAACTGAAAATAATTTAACTACATCCATAGGATGTCTTGGGTTTGCTCATGTTTGGGCCTCCAAATGTCCCCATACCATTGCCTGTGTAGTCATGTGGGCCCCCATGACTATTGGGCTTGGTAGGATTCACATTGGTGTCGGCGGGTTAACACTCGCACCACCCGAATGAAAATCAACATGATTGCAAGATGTATTGTCGGAGGGTGTCCAGGTGTGGACACAATGACAGCTCAAATGGGGGGGGGGTTAGTTCACATGACGTTTGGTATAGCATGCTTTGGTCTAATAGGTCCTTTGTACTCTCATCGTTAGTCCCCAGGTAGGCAAACTGGTCCTTTATTTTGGATTTATACGATTGCCAAGCCTAGACAGGACGTTCCGACTACCGGTACTCGTACCCTTCCAGTTACTACATGCCCGTCGTGAAAACTCACTTTGATGTGAATTGAAAAATATGAAAATATTCGAAAAGAAATAACGGAAATTGTGAAATTGTGAGGTGTGTGCTTCCATAGATATGATATGATATGAGGGTATGATATATGATGAGCATTGCATATTAACATGTACTTATGAGAATGTTTGCATAATGTTGTGTGTGAATATAAACATGAAACATATAAACATCATGAATTTTGCATGTAACACATAGAAAATTTAAATCTAGTCAACTATAGTATAGACTCTAAAGGTCTAATAACCTATCCTATATCCCTATAGTCACAAGCTCTGATACCAATCTGTCACACCCCGACCCGCAGCGGAATAAAAGACGGGGCATGATTGGGTTATCACCAAAGCTCATGATATTTACTAAGAAGTTTCATATTTATTAAATCCAAATTAAAATTTAAATATCCAACAAAAATTTCATACAAATACAATAAAAATCTAAATGTTTGTTCCAACGCAATAACTTGTTTATTCTTCTAGGCCATCCTAAGTGTTTCTTTCCTCAACTTGATCACCTGTATCATGTGTAAGACAGAGGAAATTTTGGGTCAAAAAAGTTGGCGAGTGAACCTTGATAAAACAGTTAAATAATTGCTTATTATGTTTATTAAAGAAAATTGTGCATAAATCACATGTGAGCAAATTTTATATGTAACCAAACACAAACCACATTGAATGAATGTATGACATGAGTGATGATGTATCTGAGATCAAGTCTCAATCAAACGGAGCCGATCTAATGAGGCACCTGATGTTCAGCCCGTATCCCACGAGGAACTGATGAGCCTAATGAAATGAGTGCACTGAAATGAATAAATAAATCCACATATAAGCCACACTACAAGCAATACACATTTGATCACGAAATGATATAAGCACAAGTGTTTAAATAAAATAGAGAAATGATACGACACATGATACATCCCAAAACGTGATTAAAACAGGAAATTTATAGAGATTCACTCACAGTGGGTGCGTTCTTTGCTTGATGATGAATGCGCACGAGTTGAGGATTTGACCGACGAAAGAATACTAGCCTAAAATAATAATGCGATAATTCGATAAATATAACAAAATTAATATCTTGATTTAATACTTTTTGTTTGATTTTTAGGTTATTTTTATGATATTGATTGAGATTTTTAAACCTACGAAACCGTGTCTTTAAGTTTTTTTTAATTAATTTTCAAGCAAAATATATATATAAAAATAATATTTTAATATAAAATAAAATAATAATTAAAAAAACCTTGTCAGACCTGACAAGGGGGGGGGTCTGACCGGTTCATGCATGATATTGGCAGCGTGCGGTGGGACTCGAACTCGTGACCTCTCGGTTGCGTGCACGCAGCTCTTCCAACTGAGCTACGTGTCTAACCCATAAGGGTTCTGTTTTCAATTATTCTTATACACTTATTTAGTTATTTCAGAAATTATTTAATTTAAAAACATTTTAAATTATCGGACCGGTGTGAAGGGTCGGCCTCGAACCCGCGACCTCAGTGTTATTTTGCACCCAGCCCAACCAGTTGGGCTGGGTGTCTAACCCGTTTAATATCGAAATATTATTATACTTAACAACTAACTGTGCGTCAATGTAATTTGGTTTTAAAAAAATGGATTTTATTTCGGGGAGGGGGGGTCGGTGAGGCACAAGGGTCGAACTCGGTACCATTCGCGTGTAATGCACACAGTCCACCGCTAGACTGTGTGTCTAACCCGATTAAAACCCGATTTTAATTAATTATATATTCAACTCAAATTTCATCTTCTTTATCAAAACAACCCAGAACTCTAAACCCGACTGTTAACCCACATAACTTTGATTCCCAGTTTTAAACAAATACACATAAACAGTATCGAAGAAAATTGAATGTTTGTACCGATTGGGCGAGGTGCTAAACCTTTCGGTTTAACTCTGAACAGAACTCCGGTTGATTTCTGATGTTGACAGAAACTTCTGGCGAAGCAATAATTAAACGCAGAGAGGAGTGTAGTGTATTTTGAGATTCCAGACAAACGATTGAGCGAGTTTTTACAAAACCTTATGCCCTCTATTTATAGATATCGTAAAGGAAAGTTTCAGAAATCGATTAAAAGATTTCAGTTATGATTGGATATCCTCCATGATTTGTAACTGAAACATAATTGGGGGTTCGGTTTCTGTTTTGAAGATAACCACCATTTACTTCGGATTGAAGGTTACAATTGCGTGATTTTGGGCGGTGAAACTTGAACTGGTTTAAGTCTGGATTTAGTATAAGATTTATTTATGTCAGGTTAATCTCACAAATGTGAGTGTAGACCAGTGGTGTTTTGGAACGTGTGAATATGTGGGGGAACCCGGGTTCGATTCCGGTTACCCGTCTTTTATTTTTATTATTTTGTTATATAAAATTTAATTATTTTTCTTTTATTGATTATTAATTAAGTATGTATTTTATTTATAAATATTGGTTATAAACTAAATAAATTAATTAATACTAATAAATGCATAATGAACATTAAATAATTACTTGAGATTTCAAACGGAGCGGGTTCTTGAAACCCGTTTTACACGAATGTTACATTCGTTATGTAAAAATGCTTTATTGTTGTGATTATATAAGGGAGTCAATAATAAAAACCTTATGTCACACCCCGACGCGGAACGGAGTATGTGATCGGGACATGATTGGGTTAACTCGAGAGCTTATGACTTGCTATTATTTTATATAATCATTAATTCATAACAATTGTCCCTTAAAACAAATAATTCAAATAAACAATTACAAACACAAGACGTTGTTCATAACAAATAAACTACGCTAATTCGTTTGTTGTTAACTAAGGCCCATCCTATGTCCAATCTTCTCTTCATACCTGTTAACCTGTATCATGTGTAAAAATAGTTTTTGGGTCAACAAAGGTTGGTGAGTGAAACTTATTGTTATTAGAAAATTAATATGTTTAATTTTGGTTTATTGAGAAAACGTGCGTGACCAATGTTAGTAAATATGTTGTATGCTATGTATCAAAACTCATAACACAACCTCAAACAATAAACAAACCAACTGTAATGATTCAAATGAATGTATGCATGTTGCACGGTATTATGGTGTGCTAATGAAAGTATGCATGTTGCACGGTATAATGGTGTGCTGCATGGTCTAAGCTCAATCAAACGAGGCTGACCTCGTATGGTTGGCAACGCCAAGTTTCGCTCATAGGAAATGGGGAACCGACAAGCCTATGATGATGTGATGTTCCAAAATGAATGAAATGCACCAAGTGATAAACAACCAAATAACACGTAACACATATACTACACATACTGGTAATTGCACGTATTTAAATTTGTAAAATGCGATAGAGATATGTTACACATGAAACACCCCAAAAACGTATAAATAAAATAAAAAGGGGAGTTGTAAGATTCACTCACCGTGTTTGCGTAGCGATTCCTGGTAAAATCAAGCTTGCGAATAGGATTCGGGACCTTGGAACTATGAGGATTATCCTAAAACAAAAATTTGGAACGCACTAAATAAAATGGATATTTAATAATAAAATTAGTTGTATTTTATTCTTTTACGTAGGGTTCTGTCACAGCCCCCGACCCCACCCTGGGAGCGGGAGCCACGAGCCAGCCAAGTGGTACCGGTGGTTGTTTTGAAAACATTGCAGCGGAAAATTTTATCAGGACCGTAGTTACGAAAAATATCAGAGTTTAGAAACACCGGATTTTTTTAATTAAACAAATGGGAATAAAATCCATGTTTTATAAAGTTAGTTTTTAATAAGGGATAAACGCGAACTCTTAAAACAACGTTTCTTAATTTAATTGATAAAATGAGCCACTTCCTTAAGCCTTTCGGTGTCGTCTCTCAACTCTTATTCAGATCTACTTTAATTACCTGAAACATGTTTAAAAACATTTTGTCAGCGGGAAATACTGGCGAGTTCATTCAGTTTGTACAAAATGACACATTCTTATATTTACAACATTAAGAGTTTTTACATGTGTTTATCTTACCGAACTACTATTGGCTAACTCATTGTCCAATAGTGAAGAAACTATTTTAAATAGTATTTGTCACTCGGTGGTAGTTCCTGTGACTGCGGTCATATCACACATTGGCTAACCCATTGTCTAATAGTGAAGATTATCAAGTAATGTATACAAAACCCCACATACTGACGGTAGTTTCCTAGTAAGAAAACAAAAACTTAATCACTGTAATATAACTGAAAAACATTTAGGGTTTTGCCAAAGCCTTTGATAAAAAGAAAGAATGACTCACATTGAAAACTTAGGTATTTCTACGGACCTTCTGGTGACAGTTCTTGATTATTTCCTTGAGTTTCTATTAAAAACATACAATGCACGCGTGTTAGTAAAAAACCAAGTCACTTTAGCCATACAACACGAGACAGAACCCCAACGAATCTTAGTCAGGCAGAGCCTTGACATGCGTCGGTGGGACCTAAATCAATCGGGTAGGATGCCCATACAACACGAGACAGAACCCCAACGGACTTAGTCAGGCAGAGCCTTGACATGCGTTGGTGGGTTCTAAATCGGGTAGGGTAACGAATTAGTGATCGGGGGTTAAAATACTTACAACGGGGCAGAGCTTTGCAAGTTTAGGGGTTTTAGAGGGGTACGAGATTTAGAATGGAGATACGAGAGAGTAAGTTCGTCAAAATTTGATCGAACTGGTGCAAAAACTTCAGTCCCACGCTGCTGGTTATATAGCCAAAATGGGCATCTCCCGCGCGTCGCGCCAGGTGACCTGGTTTATCCCGCATGGCGCGGGGATGGTCGACCTGGCTTCGACTGCCACGTGTCCCACGCTGGCTTGACACGTGGTGCGTTGTTGGACGCGTGTCCCTGGCTGCCTTTTTCGTCCAATCGGGCGTTTTTCTCGATTTTCGTGCCGATACTTATCGCGTACGCTCGGGTCTTGATCCCAATTGGTTTGGTTTTTAATTGTGAATCTAATAAGTATACTTTTGTGTGGGTTGGTTCGTCAACCGACAAGTTTTCTTAATCGCTAAGTTTCCTGATTGAGTACACAAGTTTCATCGCGCGCACTTAGGGTTTTGATTATGGGTTGTCGTCGGGAATATTTTTGAGGGTTGTTACATCCTCCCCACCTTGTTTTGAATCTCGTCCTCGAGATTTAGGTTATGATGTCATTTGCGATTTATGTTACGCGTTAGTCAATACTAATAGTTTTAGGGTAGATGACAGTTGTAAATGGATCAGGACATATTAAATTTTGTGAATATAAGTTCTATAATAAATAGAACTCAATGGTTTCGATATCAAACGAACAAAATGTAATGACATAATTATTAGAGTGACTAAGTTTACGTGGGTCAAACCAAAAGAGAGAATTATGACCAATAAGTGTCCAAATTGAATGTTTACAAGTTTTGAATGACTTTTTAGAAACAATAGGATTCACTGGCAAAGGAAAACTTACCTTGGTTGCAATTAAGGAAGACTTAAAATCAATATGCTCAAATGAAATAGAAGCACGAAGATGATGTGTCAACTATCAAATCATGAAATGAGGAAAATTCAATGTGTTGACATTATTGAATTAAAAAGGATACACCGAAAGATAACAAAGTTTAGTGAATCATTGTCTTAATACATAATTGTGTTAAGACTATTTTCAATGATGAGTAATACGTAGTTTTGTAAGATCATGATTAGCCCAAGCTACTAATTTATACCGACGCCACAAGGTGTCGTAATGATTGAAATAGTTCAAATAATTACGGTGATCGAAAAGTTCACCGTGTTCGTATCAATAGAAGGTTTAATGAAGTAAATTCGAATATTTATTTCAAATGAATCTCATAGGATTTTAAATTGATGATGAAAGAATATAGAACTTTCGGTAAATGATGAAAGAACCGTTAGAGGTACAACGAAAAAAATAACATGAAGTTGTGTACTCTTATCTTAACATATAATTGTATTAAGATTATTTAATGAATAAATAAGATGGGTTTTAAGAATAAATAAACTCGCATATCAGGTGTGCAAACGAGATTAGCTCAAGCTTCAAGTTAATGAAAAATACCACCACAAGGTGTCGTAACCAAATAAATGATTCAAAGAAGGTGAACATCAAACAAGTCTATTATGGTTCTGAACAGATGAAGTATTTAACAGAAAACATTATTTATTAACTTTAATTTGTACTAGGGTCAAATAATACTTTAACTTAGATATTACATATCAGCGATCACGACTGGAATCATTTCTGCTTCCTGCGTAGTAAGTACGAATGCTCGCGCGTTTTTCTTAGCACCGTTTGTTGTTTTTGCCTTGTTGTCGGGTGCCTCCGTCACTTTTGGGCAATATGGGCGGATATGACCTATTTCTCCACAGTTAAAACAGACTGGGTTTTTCCATTTGCATTGTTCTTCCTTATGGCCAGGTGTTTTGTAGAGGTTACAGTATGGTTTCTTATTAAGGTAGCATTTTCCTGAATGCTTTTTATTGCAGATTCTGCATATAGGTTTTTCAAATATTGGTTCAGTTCCTTTCTTCTTATAGGAATCATCAGGGCAAATTCTTGGAAAATTTTCCAGGCTAACTTTTTCTTTTTGTTTTATTTACTTGTGCGGATTAGTCCGTCGGTTGATGTATTGGCTAGTTCGACTGTTTCTTCAATAGTCTGAGTTCTAGCTGCCTTGATTATATCACGGATTTCACTAATCAATCCCCAAATATAACGAGAAATTAGTACAGGTTCTGGCAAAGCCAGAGTTGGTACCATTCTAGCATATTCGAAGAACGTTGTCGTATATTCACGACACTTCACATCGACCATTCTATGATTTAGGAACTTGTATGCCATTTGTTCCTTCTCATAAGGAGGACAAAATTTTCTTTTTGCCATTTCCTTGAATTCTCCCCAGTTGATGGCATAGGCCATGTCACTTCCTTTTGCCTGAAGAATAGTATTCCACCATTCTAAGGCTTCATCTTTAAAGAGGTTGGAAGCATACATTACCTTATCTTCTTCGGCGCATTTGCTGATCTTAAGAACAACTTCCGTCTTTTCCAACCATCGCAGAGCAGCCGTAGCTCCTTTACTTCCTGCGAACTCAGTTGGTTTACAAGCTAGAAATTCTTTATAGGTACACCCCGCAGTCATTGCCCTCATCTTCTTAGGAAATGGGGTTTTGATAATATCATCATTATCTCCATTGACGCTATTGTCACTATGGTTACGCTTGCTACTCACAGCTTTGGTGTGTTCTACGGGATTTTTTAACAGCCTCAATAATTAACGGGATATCATTGGCTATTCCTTGGGCGATTATGTTTTCTATGGCCTCTTTGTCTAAGGGTTTTTCATTATTCGCATAAACTTCTTGATTATGTGATACTTCATTTGACATCTGAATATCATATAACAATTAAAACAAAACAATCATATATGTTTAAATTTATATTCACATAAATAACACATAGGCTATTTTGCATTAACCTCTTAACTTTATGGTTCAAGTGTAAAATGACGCCTAAATGGCTTTCGAAAATATACATATCTATACGATCATATGTTTCATATACTGTGATATACATACCATTCAGAAGGTTAACGTATTTAACAAATTCATATTTCCAAAAACAGGTCAGACATCAGGTCATGTTATTATTTAGGGAATTCTGTAACTTTTTAACATGACATATACCCCATCTTACCCAGTCTTGCCGGAGAGGCTACCCCATCTTACCCGGACAAGTTGGAGAGTCTACCACACCATACCCAATCTTGCCGGAGAGGTAATTGTATTTCCCGTAAAAACGAATTTTCTCAAATCATGATTTAAAAGTGCATCTTTCTTAAGTGCAAGTCAAACCATGATTTTAAAAGTGCATCTTTCTTATCGCGTACGCTCGGGTCTTGATCTCAATTGGTTTGGTTTTTAATTGTGAGTATAATTAGTATACTTTTGTGTGGGTTGGTTCATCAACCGACAGGTTTTCTTAATCGCTAAGTTTCCTGATTGAGTACACAAGTTTCATCGTGCACACTTAGGGTTTTGATTATGGGTTATCATCGTGAATATTTTTTAGGGTTGTTACATCCTCCCCACCTTGTTTTGAATTCTCGTCCTCAAGATTTAGGTTATGATGTCATTTGCGATTTATGTTACGCGTTAGTCAATACTAATAGTATTAGGGTAGATGACAGTTGTAAATGGATCAGGACATATTAAATTTTGTGAATATAAGTTCTATAATAAATAGAACTCAATGGTTTCGATATCAAACGAACAAAATGTAATGACATAATCATTAGAGTGACTAAGTTTACATGGGTCAAACCAAAAGAGAGATTTATGACCAATAAGTGTCCAAATCGATGTTTACAAGTTTTGAATGACTTTTTAGAAACAATAGAATTCAATGGCAAAGGAAAACTTACCTTGGTTGCAATTAAGGAAGACTTAGAATCAATATGCTCAAATGAAATAGAAGCACGAAGATGATGTGTCAACTATCGAATCATGAAATGAGGAAAAATCAATATGTTGACATTATTGAATTAAAAAGGATACACCGAAAGATAACAAAGTTTAGTGAATCACTGTCTTAATACATAATTGAATTAAGATTACTTTCAATGATGATAATACGTAGTTTTGTAAGATCATGATTAGTCCAAGCTACTAATAATACCGACGCCACAAGGTGTCGTAATGATTGAAATAGTTCAAATAATTACGGTGATCGAACAAGTTCACTGTGTTCGTAACAATTGAAAGGTTTAATGAAGTAAATTCGAATATTTATTTCAAATAAATCTCATAGGATTTTAAATTGATGATGAAAGAATATAGAACTTTCGGTAACCGTTAGAGGTACATCGAAAAAAATAACATGAAGCGCTGTCATCCGTTTGAGCGGCAAATTTGTATTGGGTTTGAATGTTAACTCTTAGTTAACATTTAAATGATACGAGTTTTATCAGATGTTAAGGCTTGCTCCAGTGGTGCGTGTTGCCTGGTTTAGCCCGGTAGACCCGGGTTCGAACCCCGCGGTCTACAGGATTTATACACATTGTTGTTCTTTTTCTTTTGCAGCCCCTTAGTTCAAATAATACACAAAAGGGCCCTCTAGTTTTGTAAAAACTTAACTTAGTTAAGCAAGGGTTGTGTTTTTAACCTAAATAATTGTAAAAACTTAACTTAGTTAAGCAAGGGTTGTGTTTTTAACCTAAATTTCATTGTTTAACATTTCAAAGCTTGGTTGCTCGTAATAGAGTTTATATATGTTGGCATATGATAAGAATAAAAGTTTAAATAGAATAGTAATTTGTTTATTTATTGCAAATTTAATTACAAAGGTTACGGGTTTTAGGACCTGTTTTTCGACGGATGTTACACTTTAACGGATATACTAAATTAAAGTTTGTGATGAATTATTAGTACACATTAGAAAATACAAAAAACTTGCGTTATAACCCGACCTGAATTGAGTCAGAAATTTTTATGTTCGCTTGTATGAATTTGAAGCATCTACAAACAATGACTCCATACAAATAAAGTCATCTATCCGCCACCCAGTGTATGGTAATTTTTTTACGTCTTATGAATGTACGGTAATTTTTTTTTACGTCGTATGAATGTGCGATAAAAAAATAGGATACCCCTGAATTTTTTTCTAGTTCCGCCACTGCTTGATCGGGTTGACGGTTATGGGTCAGGTCCAGAGCTCTTGCCTGGATCGTGGCTTTGGGTTGTTGCCTCCTGGATCGTATCAGGGGCTCTCCACCTAGTGACTTCTAGCTACCTCTAGAGTCGCCACATATCTATAATATACGTGATGTTTACAATTTGCATACATACGTTTGTATACATGATGTTTAACTGGAAAATGTAAAAAAAAGGTCATAATTTTACACTAGTAGAGTAATTGTATACAATTTTTTTTAGATCCTGGAAAATAAAATACGTGATTAATAAGATAAGAAAAAAAACTAAAAACGAAATTGCTTAGGGCCTCACATTTTAAGGGTCTCTCGTATTAGCAGTTTTTCTTTTATAAACATTCTACATAATTGGGCTTGGGCTGTTTAGTACTCTGGGCTAGCTAATGCACTAAAAGAAAATAAGCCTATATACTCAAACAAGGTAAGATTTTAAAACTTAAATACAAGATTTGAAAAACCCATGGAACTTGAGTTCCTCTATTAAATGTTATTTCATACAAATCTTGGTTTTAAATGTAAACATTAAGATAGCCAGTTATGTTTTTTTAACAATGACAGTGGAATCTGATTACAACTTACAGGTTAGAAAGTGTATTATCATAGCAAAGAATCAAGAAAAGTATACTAAAGTCCTAGTCATGGATAAACGTTGGAGGTTTATAAAAATGAGATTCAGAAAAGGGCCCCAAAAGTATATTTCGCGTTGGCCTCTTAAAACGTTGGGCCGGTCGTGATATTCACAATGACACAATACGAGATATGTCCTCCAAAGTATAACTCGGTTTAAAAAAATGGGTTCTAATTTATGTTGGATCGTATCCCTTCAAGGGCCAAAACCCCTTTTTTGTGCAGCAACATATAAGGCGCCTGAAGAACTAGAACCCGACGCGTTTTTGCGCCCACCAACTATCTGGACAACAACCTGCTCAATGGTCATTTGGAATAATACTTGTAGTGCTAACATCCGAAACTTTTGAAATTCTCTTCTATAATATAGTTCACATCACTTCACAACTTGGTATAAGCATGGTTGCAAAAGTCGTTCAGCGCTCCCTAGTCGGAGTTGAGAGTATTCAGGGAGTTCGGGCTAGGCGGAGAGTACTCGGGGAGTACTCGGGCCTTGGTAGCCTACCTTGTAGCGAGTACTTGGGGAGTACTCGGCCTTCAAGACCATGTTTTACAACCATGGGTGTAAGTGACGACGAAACCTTGGTCTAAAATAATATCACACATAACAATATACGATAACTAGTAAACAAATTTCTTATTTAGTCCATTCACGAGACTCAAATTTAGAATTATCTTCACAGGTTTCCCGTGCATTACCTGGAAAGTATACACCAATTAGCCAAAACTAAACAAATACGCCAGAAGGTCTGTGCTCAAAACCTAATCAAAACAATAGGGAAAATAAAGTTATTTTTATAGCCTTGGAGATACATGGCTATGCGAATTCTATCACACACAACCTTATGATTTCATGTCACTCAAATCTACTTTATAGTCTGAAGACACAACTATGTATTTGAATCTCTAATAAACCTGTGATCTTCTTGTTAAATTCACTTTTGCTCTTTAAGCGGACACGAGTTCACGACTATGTTATTCACATCCATTTATGATTGAAGAAACACAAGTCTAATTTGAGGGGATTAAACCAATGCTCAACCGGTTGGAGACTAGTCTGATTTTCTTTGAGACGAAATGATTTTTTTTGTGGATGAACTAAATGTAATTTTTTAAACTTTTATGCTATTAAATTTTCTTTAGGACTAGATCATGGTATGAATAATTTGCATGCTACTGTTTTTTGGTGTTGATTGGACAAATCATTCAAGGTTTTTGTGAATTTTTTTTGTAAAATTGCTCGAATGGTGTTGTATTTGTGTTGATCAAGACAACTGTCGAATCCCAGAAAACCAACCGTAGATGTTAGCCGACGCGAATCGTCGATGTTCACTTCCTCACCGGATCTACTCCTACAAAATAGAGCACCGTTAGCCTTGCACGGAGGACGGGGGGGGGGGGGGGGGGGGGGGATCCCTGACTAAGTTCTGGCGTGAGAATAAAAATCTACCCGGAGGAATAAATAATATCCCACACAATAAATTGGTCGGAGCGTTGGTGTGGATTATGAATTGAATGTTCGAATTCACCGGGTTTGGTGATAAGGTTTCATCGGTTAGAATATGGTAGATGAGATTCTCTTACCTCTTTCTGCTCACCTCCTTGGCTTATAATAAGGAGAGTTGCTTATCGAGGTGGCCCTTCCCTTCCAGAGACCGTTGGACAATTCGTCGGGCTATGGGAATGTCCGAGCAAACATCAGAGACCTATTCCCTTTGCAAGATATTCTCGGAAATCTTCATTTAATGCCCATATCCCCTTCTAAGCAACCTCGCCGCTTCCTCTTTTCTCCATTCTAAGCATTAAATGCTATCTAGAGGTCATGTCGGTTATGCTCCTGCCGAACAGCACTTGTGCACACGGGTATGGACCTGGCTTGGAGATGTTATGACCAAGTCGCCTTTATGAAGAGACGAGACTTCCTACAAGTTTGGGCTTAACTATTTAGGAAAAGGTAATGGGCCATTCATTGATGAGAAGCGATAGGCCCAGACGAGGGGGGCTCAGTAACAGACCCTCGTCGTCAAGTCATCTTTAGTCCTGGTCTACTCATGGTTTGGGCATGTACTTAGTTATTTCTTATGTAGATTCTATGGGGCCCCTTAGATTAACAACCGCCGAGTTATGGCTACTTTCTTAATGACGATCCTCCCCTGTCATATGCGCGATCCAACGGTGGAGTTGTTCCTCAGGCACACCTGGGGGGATCTGGTGGGGTAGTTTCAAACCACGATTTGACGGTACCCGCCTATTCATTCTCTTGTATACCAGCATCCTTATCACCGATCGTTTCACTTCTTCTTTCTCACTTTCAAGAAATCATTTTCCCTCTTAACCTTCTCTTTCGCCATGAGGCACAAAGATCACTCAGCCATCCTCTCCATCATGACTCCAGAGGAGTTGCAGGCCTTTATAACCCGCTATCGTATTCCATCAAACTTGTCTCCTCACCTACCCGACCCTTTGGGACTGGCGACTTGCTCGTCGGAGCGAAAAGTGATCTACACCCCTTCTACCTCCTTGATCGTCTCTCAAAATGGAATTGTTTAAACATTACCAGATCCACTTTTTGCAGGTCCACCCTTTTGCCTTCTTGAGGATCATCCATTTTGAACTCACTGTCGGTGCCCCATTTTGGCTTTGTTTAGGCAGTTTTACCACTTGCGTGCTAACGGTGACTGGTTCACGTTTGAAAAAAGAAAGGAGAGTGTGTCCCCTTCCTATTACTCTTTCATGCCTACTTTCACTTATGGGCTGTTTGGCAACTTCTGAATGGTTAAGTGCTGAACCCGTAAGAGGTCTGAATCATTAAGTGCTGAATCATTAAGAGGTCTGAACCATTAAGAGGCAGTATTATGTTTAACCATTCAGAGGCAAATGTCTTAACCATCCAGACATTCGCTCGTGAAACAAACAGTCTGAACCATTAAGTGTTGAACCAGTAAGAGGTCTGAACCATTAAGAGCCTAATTAAGAGGTAAACAAACAGCCCCTTACTCGAATGAATGAAAGAACAAGTTCATTTTCATCTATCCAAATATGCTGCTTGAGCCTCTTGTTCCTCTGGATCCATCAGCCCCTTGTGGAAGCTGATGTGGTAGATTTTAATTTTCCCAAGGGGATTTTTGTGATGGGTGGGACGAGTTCTCTTTCTCCCCGACGCCCCAAGGTGATCTTAGATGTTGTTGGTAAGTAATTTTTCTTTTGCGTTCATTGGGGATTATTTTGTCTCGTGAGGGTTTTGACGCTAGTGGTTTACTTGCGATTGTTTGTTTTGTAGATATGTTGTTATCGAATTTGTTACAGGGTAATACTAAGGGTGTGGTTTTTTTGTATGAAAGTGGTGATCCTGTTGAAGATCCTAAGGTTAATGTTGTCCCATATAGTGGAACTCCCTCCCCCAAAGGTTCTGCTCATTAGACCTCAGAAGGCTCTAACACTTGTCCTCACATAGAGAATGTGAGTAATGGGGAGTATGAACCTACTGTTCCCTTGTCCCATAAACGTAAATCCGATTCTGTTGTTGTTACCGATTTTGAGAAGCACATGCCTGGGAGCCAGAACATTTGCTCCTGTCTGCACAATGCTAGTAATCAGAAGTCCCAACCTCCTTCCCGGACCGTATCAGCCTTGCCTTGAAGTCTACATTTATCAGTCATCTTTACTTTTTTCGCCTTACCGTAGCTTGTATTCGTGTTGTCTTGCTTATATCCTCCATGTTTTCCTTCCCTCTTCTCTTTCTCCTCCTTCCTCTGTTTTTTTTTTTTTTTGGAAAATCTATTCAAAGGTCATGTGGATCTTCCTATCTTCTCTGCCCCGGTGATTCCGAAGAACAGAACGATAAACCTATTAAAGCTTTGGATGTTGGCGACATTTCGTCCCCTCTTAACCCTTAGGCCGATACGAAACCTTCCCTCCTTTCTCTTCTATTGGTGTTCAACCTTTGGCTCATCAGTTCCAGGAGGGTTATTCTGCACCTTTCTGCCTGGTTGGAAGATTACTCCTTCCACTATTATAAACAGTGGAGACATTGCCCGAGATTTTATGTTGAACACCATTCCTCTTGCTCAAAGGTATGCTAATTCAGCCTTGGATCATCGCATTTTTTTGGATCAATACTGCTTAGCACTGTGTGAGGATTTTGTGAGAGGTGTGGGGATGTTGGATCATATGAATCCTTGGAGATGGAAAAAAAGGATTTGATTGCCCGTTTATCTACTTCTCACTCTCTTGCTGCTTAACTCCTGTCCGGTGTTAAGAATGCTTAAAGGTTGCTTGCTGAGAGGGTGGTATGTTTTCTTTGTACTATATATGTCCTTCCCCCTTTTTTATGTTCCCTGTTTTGAAGTTATCATCTCTGTCTCTTTATTGCTGTAGTCTGAGTTGTCCAAGTCCTCAGAGTCCTTGCAGTGTTTGGAGTCCTCGATCCAGGAAAAAAAGATAAGCTGGGAGAAGGAACGTAACTCACTACTGGAGCATCAAGGGAGACTGAATGAGGACCTCAAGCATTACCAAACTGTTTCTTCTGACACATCAAAGGATTTGGATAGCTTGTAGGCCGAGATGGTGATGGTCCAGGAGGATAACCAGAAGCTGGCTTCTAACAGAAACTGGTTAGTGGTCGAGGGTTTCAGTCAATTTCTTGCTCACATCATTAAGACTCCGGAGTACTTGGATTCGTTGGGGAAGGCTTACCAAGCCTGTCGAGATGTAGGCTATCAGTCTGAGTTGAAAGATGGGTATGCTTACTCTGCTCAGGGCTTGGACAAGAAGAAAACCCCGAAATACAACTCTAAATCTAAAAAAAAAACTTGCTAAACTTCAAGAGGAGTTGGATGGGTGGTCCCCACACGTGTTGGAGAAGTTTGGAGAAGTTTTATTCTAATCTTGCCATGTCCATACAGGAACTCGAAGCCCTGTTTTCTCCTCCTGCTCCCAATACACTGACCAGACTCTTTGAAGCTTTAACCTGGCTTCATTAAGTTGAACTCTTCCTTTTACGAAACAATCAATATGGTTGTAACTTACACACTTTAAACCTTCCCTTGTGTTGTGGGAGCCTTTATGTTGGGGCTCCCCGAACTCTGGTTTTCTTGGGGCTTCAAGCCTTAGTTCTATGTTATCGCTACTTACATATTTTGCTATTATTTATGTCTTGCATGTCGTTTGTTGATTGTTTTCTTCTGCAGGTATTTTGGCTTTATGGACTGGCGTCCGATATGCTTAGTTCTACTCTTGTGCTTGACTATTGCGGTGCAACGTTCGTCGCAAGCTTCAATGAGGAGTTAACTTGTATCTTCTAATTAGTTTGTAACCCTTATTCAAGTTGTAAATTGTCTCTGTAATGAGAAATTAATTTGTAACTTTCGCTTAAGTTGTCAATTATTTCGATAATGAAAAATTAATTTGTAACTTTTACTTAAGTTGTAAATTATTTTGTTGTGTATGGGAGACAATTAATTTGTATCTTATGTACAAGTTGTAAATTACCTTTGTCATTCGGACCTAGTCGACGTTGTCCTTGCCCCACGGCCAGGCTTTATTGCACAGTTGTTATGCTGGTGTACACGTTGTTCAAGGATGGGGCCAGTAGGTACGTCTGCAATGGTCCCTTCCTTTTCTATTGTGGTTAACATGTGAAGGCACATTGTCACATTTCTTGGCGTTAAATGAGTGCAAAATGCAACACACTTGTTACCATTTCATTGGAAACCTTTTGGTACAAATTTGTTCAAAAGATGATATACAAAATGGGAGTCGTTATCCCTAGTTAGTGATAAAAAGGGGGTCTCGCCCCTACTTCCCCTTGCTTTGACTCCTTCTTGGTTTCCTTATTTTCATCTTGATTCCCTTACACATAGTACTTACTTAGTTGCATGAGATTCGAGGTTCTTGGGATTTCCTCTCCATCAAGCGTTTCGAGCTTGCATGCTCCTGTACCATTGACTGACGTCACCCTACAGGGGCCTTCCCACTTTGATCCTAGCTTCCCGGTGCCTTCTTGAAGACGGGCTTCATTGTCCCCGAGGACAAAATCTCCAATGACCAGCTTGAGTGTCTTCATCTTGGCATTGTAGTACCTTTCCAATTGTCTCTTGTATTCTTCTTCTCCGACAACAGCTATTTCGTGTCTTTCCTCCGACATATTAAGGTTTGTTCTAAGGTCTTTTCATTTTCAACCTTCCTAGCTTTAGTCTTGCTGCAGGGGACCCAATGTCACGCCCCCGGCCCCACCTAGGCGGGAGCCGTGGGCAGATACATCAGTGGTATCAGTGTTTATTAAATTTGCAGTGGAAAATTTCATAAGAACCATTTTAGGAAAAAATTCAGAGTCGTAAAACACCAGAGATTTAATATTAAACAGCCGGGATAATACCCATATTACAACAAAAAGGTTTTTGTAAAGATAAACTTTATTTTTACAAAACACATTTTCTTTTCTTTATTCTGGTAACATAGCCACTTTATTTAAGCCTTCAGTGCTTCGTAGCATATTCCTTTACTTTCACAGTAAGTTACATGAAACGCGTTTAAAAATATTTTTTCAGCGAAGAATACTAGTGAGATCATTCATTTGTATAAAAAGACACAGTATGGTAATTTACAGCATCAAGGGTTTTTACATTTGTTTATATCTTTCAATACTCAATCAGTATTTGTCACGGTGGCAGTTCCTGTGACTGTGGTCATATTACTATTGGCTAACTCTTTGTCAAATAGCAACGCAGGACTAGTAGGGTATACAAAACCCCACATACCGGCAGTAATTCAGCATACAAAAACTTAATCACTGTAAATACAACTTGGAAAACATTTAGGGTTTGCAAATCATTTAAGTAAAAGAGAATGACTCACTTTACAAAATTAGGATTTCTAGTTATTTCCTCCTGGTTTAAGTCTTGGGTTCCTAAATAACACACAATGGAACATGTCTTAGTGTATTAACCCAATTCAACTTTTCAAGATAATTACGAGATCAAAACCTCAATGTAGTTAACAAAGTATAGCCTTATTCAAGCGGCACTTTGACATCCATTGATTTGTTTTAGATCAATCGGACAGGGTATCGTACCAGTGATCGAGGTTAGCACACTTTTTACAGAGCAGAGTCTTGGGGTTTAAGGTAATAGAAAGAGAGAGCGAGAGCAAGTGATTGAGACTGAACAGATTGAAATGCTCCTGAACTGCTCAATTTATAGGCGAAATTTGAGGTCGTCGCGTCACACGACCGGCTAACCACATCACCTTCGCGTAGCGCGACGAGGTGATCTAGGGCTTAGGTTGTGGCATAAGTCACACCTATAGACCTGCCACGTGGAAACATGTTTCTCCGGTTGAGAATTGAAGCGTCACATCACACGACCCGACTTCACTATTATTGTCGCGTAGCGCGACGAGGCCTGAAACTGGGTTTTCTCGTTTTTCATGCCGGTTTTCGTAGTACGTGTTCGGGGTGGTTCCGATAATGAACTGTTATGGGGCCTCGTTGAGGGTTGTTATATCCTCCCCACCTTGTTTTAAATCTCGTCCTTGAGATTTACTGGAATACGTAGGGATACTTTTGCTTCATTTCTGATTCTAGTTCCCATGTGTATTCTGATCCTCTTTTCGAATTCCATTTCACTTTGACCATAATCAGTTTTTTATGTTTGAGGCTCTTAACCTTCCTATCTTCAATTTGTAGGGGCTTCTCAACGAATTTTAGTTTCTCATTTACTTTTATATCTTGAAGAGGTACTAGAAGAGATTCATTAGCTAAGTATTTCCTTAAGTTTCATATATGAAACACATCATGTATACCTGCCATTTCTTCTGGTAACTTTAGCTGTTAAGCTACTGGCTCAATTCGCTTGATACTCTTAAATGGTCCAACATATCTTGGGCTTAATTTTCCTTTCTTACCGAATCGGACTACTCCTTTCCAAGGAGAAACTTTTAACAACACTTTATCTCCAACTTGAAATTTCAAAGGCTTACGTCGATTATCTGCATAACTCTTTTGACGATCTCGTGTTGTTTTTAATCTTTCCTTGATTTGAATTATCTTGTCAGTTGTTTCTTTTACAATTTTAGGACCTGATAATTGTTTTTCTCCTATTTCTACCCAGCATACAGACGTTCAGCATTTTCATCCATAAAGTGCTTCAAATGGAGAAACATTGATGCTTGCATGATAACTATTGTTGTAAGAGAATTCTATTAATGGCAAATGATCGTCCAAACTTTCTCCAGAATCTATTACACAGGCTCTGAGCATGTCTTCCAATGTTTGAATTATCCTTTCACTTTGTCCATCAGTTTGAGGATGATAGGCTATACTTAAGTTTAGTCGGGTTCCCATGGCTTTTTGTAAACTTTCCCAAAAATGAGAAGTAAAACGACTATCTCAATCTGATACAATGGATAAAGGGACTCATGTAACGAAACTATTTCATCCACATATAGTTTAGCTAAGCGTTCCATACCAAAGGTTTATTTCATTGGCAAGAAATGTGCAGACTTAGTTAAGCGATCCAGAATTACCTAGATTGTGTCGTTACCTTTTCTTGTTTTAGGTAATTTGGTAACGAAATCCATTGTTATCAATTCCCATTTCCAAATTGGCATCTCCAGTTGCTGAAGCAAACCTGAGGGTTTCTTATGCCCAGCTTTAACTTGTGAACAAGTTAAACACTTAGAAACGTAACTTGCTATATCCTTCTTCATTCCTACACCAGAAATTATTCTTTAGGTCTTGATACATCTTGTTGTTTCCAGGATGCATTGTATATTTGGATTTATGAGCTTCTTCTAAAATCTGGTTTCTTAGATTTCCTTGGATAGGTACCCAAATTATTTTCTTATGGAATCTCCAAATTCCATCGGTTCCTTTTTCTAATTCTTTTATCATTTTTTTAATCTTTCAGCATCATCCTTGATTGCTGCTTCCTGAGTATTTTTCAATTGCTCCATTAAATCTAATTGTAGATTCAATCTGAGAGCACTCTCCTTGGCTTCTCATGATACTTATGACTTAAAGCATCAGCTACTACATTAGCTTTACCTTCATGATATTAGATATCACAATCGTAATCACTAAGAATCTCCATCCATCGTCTTTGCCTCATGTTCAACTCTTTTTGCTTAAAGATGTATCTTAAACTATTATGGTCTGTAAAGATAGTGAACTTACTTCCGTACAGATAATGTCTCCAAATTTTGAGGGCAAAAATTATTGCTCCTAATTCCAGATCATGAGTTGTGTAGTTCTCTTCATGCTTTTTCAATTGTGTAGAGGCATAGGCAATAACTTTCTTACATTGCATCAGTACGCATCCAAAACCTGATTTTGATGCATCACAATATACTATAAAATCTTCAGTTCCTTCTGGTAAAGCAAGTAACGACGCGTTAATTAATTTTTGCTTCAAGATTGTGAAGGCTTCCTCCTGCTTTGGTCCTCATTCGAACTTAACGGATTTACATGTTAACTTGGGTAATGGGACGGCTATCCTGGAAAAATCTTGGATAAAGCGTCTATAATATCTTGCAAGTCCTAGAAAACTTCTAACTTCTGTTGGTGAAGTAGGGACTTTCCATTTGGTAATTGCCACGATCTTTGTGGGATCCACATGAATTCCTTCATGATTAATCAAATGTCGAAGAAATTGCACTTCTTGTAACCAGAACTCACATTTTCAGAATTTAGCATAAAGCTTCTCTTTTCTCAATAGTGTTAAAAGTACATGTAGATGCCTGGCGTGTATTTCTTCGCTTTTGGAATAAATAAGTATATCGTCTAAGAAGACACTTACAAATTTATCCACATATGGTTTGCATATTCTATTCATCATGTCCATAAATGCAGCTGGGGCATTTGTTAAACCAAAAGGCTTGACTGTAAACTCATAGTGTCCATATCTTGTTCTGAAAGCAGTTTTACGAATATCTTCTTCTTGCACTTTCAGTTGATGGCATCCAGATCGTAAGTCTATCTTTGAGAAAAATCGAGCTCTTTGAAGTTGATCGAATAGATCGTCAATTCTCGGTAGTGGGTACCGGTTTTTAATTGTGACCTTATTTAATTCTTTGTAGTCAATACACATGCGCATCGATCCATCTTTCTTCTTGACGAATAGCACAGGTGCTCCCCAAGGCGATGAGCTAGGTTGTATGAAACCTTTTTCCAACAATTCGTCCAGTTGCTTTTTCAATTCCAGCATTTTGCGTTGGTGCTAAACGATAGGGTGCTTTGGCAATTGGTATAGTTCCAGGAATTAGGTGAATTCTAAATTCAACCTCTCGATTAGGTGGTAATCCAGGTAATTCTTATAGGAAAACATCAAGATAATATGATACTACATATACATCTTTTAATTCTTTTCCTTTGGTGCTAATAGTCATAGCGACCATATACACCATTCCCCATTTTCATGCGTAGCTTGCGGCTTTCATCGCAGAGATGAATTTAGTTAACTTGGTTGGCTTGTCTCCTTGGATCGTAATAATTTCTCCTGTTGGCATACAGATTTCAATAGAATTTTGATCACATAGGATTCGAGCATGATTAGCTACTAGCCAGTCCATTCCTAATACTATATCGAATCCAGCTAGATTTATTGGTAGGAGGTTGGTTGTGAACTGATATCCTAATAATCCCATCTTTCCTTTCTGAAGTACTTCGCGTATGCCAATAGAGTCTCCATTCGCCGTCTCTACCGTGCGGGCTTGGCTAAGCTTGTTAACGTTCGATCGAGTAATTGGTAGAATGTAGTATTTATAAAACTTTAGTTTGCACCAGAGTCAAATAATACTTTAGCATAAATGTCATAAATGAGAAACGTACCAATGGTCACGCCGGGAATCATCGCTGCTTCTTGTACTGTTAATACAAAGGCTCGTGCGTTTTTCTTGGGTCCTTCGGTTGTCTTGGCCTTTTTGTCAGGTGCTTTTTTTAACTTTGGGCATTAGGGACGGATGTGGCCTGTCTCCCCACATTTAAAACAGACAATCATATTAGTTTTTCTTCTACATTCTTCTTCTTTATGTCCAGGTGTTTTTCAGAAGTTGCAGTACTTAGCACATCTTCATGCATGCTTTCTTTTGCAGAATTTACAGAAAAGTGACGATGATGACGAACCTGCTCCTCTTCTCCTATAGGAATTACTAAAACGTAGTTCTTGGGTAATCTTTTGGGCTAAATCCTTTATTCTGATTTTCTTCTCTACGAATCAGTCCTTCTGTCAGAGTGTTAGCTAGTTCAACTGTCTCTTCGATAGTCTGAGTTCTAACTGTCTAGACCATGTTTCAGATTTCACTGACTAATCCCCAAATATAACAAGAAATTAATACCGGTTCTGGCGAATCCAGGGCTAGTACTATCCTTGCATATTCGAAGAATTTTGTAGTAAATTCACGGCAATTTACACCAACAGTCTTATGGTTTAAGAACTTATTAGCTATCTGCTCTTTTTCATGAGGAGAACAGAATTTCCTTTCAGTCATTTCCTTAAATTCCCTCCATTCCATGGCATAAGCCATGTCACTTCCTTTTAACTGAAGAATAGTATTCCACCATTCTAATGCTTCATATTTGAAAGATTGGAAGCATACATTACCTTATCCTCTTCGGCGCATTTACTAATTTTCAGAACGACTTCATTCTTTTTTAGACAACGTAATGCTGCAATAGCTCCTTAATTACCAGAGAATTCAATTTGTTTGCATGATAGGAAGTCTTTATAAGAACACCCATAGGTTATGACCTTCTTTCGTTTAGGAAATGGAGCTCTGAAAAGAATATCATTGTCTCCATTGACACTTTGGCTAGATTCAGTGTGATGAGTATGCTTACTGCCTATAATAGTATTATTGTGTACATACATACGATTCCTAGTGGCTTCAATGATTAAGGGTATCGCATCGGCTATTCCTTGGGCTACTATATTTTCTATAGCACTTTTGTCACCAAAGGATTTCCGTTACTAGCGTGAATTTCTTGATTATGTGGTACTTCGTTCGACATCTGAATTACAAGCATTTTCAGATATTAATATCACAGAGCAATATAATCAAACAAATACACAAAGCATGATTTGTCAAAATCGTGGAGCATTGCGACTTACTCTTTTTATAGATTATATTTCTAATACATACATACCATAATTATACATATCAGTATATTTTAGTTTAGTTAGTTTTTTTCAAAAGTACTGGAATATATATATATACATATATTAAAGTAGGCCATCTTCAAAAGTGGTACACCCTCTCGTCCTCTCGTCATATTTCCATACGAGATTTTCTTCGATTGAGCGGATCTGATTGCATGCATTCATTAGCTCCTCTCCATAGTGCCTTAGCAGTGCTGGCCCTGAGAATTCGTGTACCCTGTTCGAGCTCGAAAAAACGTGCCCTTAGACCTTAACGAAATTGGGTATTAGGCTCACTCACTAAAGGTCTAAACCTAATGCCAAAGGGGTTAATAACTAATCTAAACTATAAGAATAGTTTTGTGAGTGGGCCTGTGTTTGTATTTGTATGAGTGTACCCTATTAAAAAAATATTTTACATATACATATCGGGTTTTTTTCATAAAAAACGTGCCCTTCGAAATATCGGGCCCTGGCTGGTGGTCCTCCCCGCCCACCCCAGGACCGGCCATGTGCCTTAGTTCAGACACATTTTCTGGGCTCATGGATGGGTAAGGATTTGGTAGATAAGGTGGAATATGTGGGATTTGGGCGTATGGGTCTTGCATTAGATTCTGAAATGCCCAGTCATTTGTCCACCACTGCTCCATTTGGTCTTCGAATGGCTGTTGTGGTATGGGTGCATGGATTCTAGGAATTTCTTCTGGGTTAATTATCATTTGTGCTGGATTGGTGCGGATTGGTTCAGGATAAAACGGTATTGGTCTAGATTAAACGAAATTTGTTCTACTACTTGGTTTGAGTTAAATGGTAATATCGGTTCTGGGTTAACAGATAGGTTTAGGTTTATTTCTTTGGCTATAGGTTGAAATATTTTATAGTTTGCTAGTCTACGGTCGAGTTCCTCCATCAGTGGTTTGGTTACTGGGATTTGAGTTGTTCCCTCAGTTAAGGTTATTGTAGCTAATGTATATTTCTTTTTCTTCCTTTTTTTCTCTTTATTAAACTATCCTCTCTTCTTAGGGGGTAGAGGTTCAGTAGGTTGGGATTGAAAAAATAAGGGTTCATCTTTGTCTCCCTCATATCCAGACTGACTTCCGGATTGTCCTTCATCAATTCCTAGATCATGAATATTTTGGAAAGCTCCAGCCACTTCTTTATCACTGTCGACTCAAAAATCGTTAAAAACGATGAAATACAAATTATATATACATATAGATTATTTTGTATTAAATTGCTAACTTTATTGTTTAAGTTTAAGCATTAAAATAACATCTAATGGCTTAAACCAGTGGCTCTGATACCACCTTCTGTCACGACCCTCGACCCTACCCTAGGTGGGAACCAGGGGCAGATACAACAGTGGTACCGGAGTTTATTAAATTTGCAGCGAAAAATTTCATCAAGACCGTAGTTAGGAAAAAAATTAGATATGTAAAACACCAGAGATTTAATATTAAACAGCTAGGATAAAACCCATATTACAACAAAAAGGTTTTTTATAAAGATAAACTCTAATTTTACAAAACACATTTTCTTTTCTTTATTGTGGTAACATAGCCACTTTATTTAAGCCTTCGGTGCTTCGTAGCGTATTCTTTTACTTTCACAATAAGTTACCCGAAACGCGTTTTAAAAAACATTTTATCAGCGAAGAATACTTATGAGATCATTCATTTGTATAAAAAGACACAGTATTGTAATTTACAGCATCAAGGGATTTTACATTTGCTTATATCTTTTAATTACACAATCAATATTTGTCATGGTGGCAATTCCTATGACTGTGGTCATATTACTATTGGTTAACTTTATTGTTTAAGTTTAAGCATTAAAATAACACCTAATGGCTTAAACCAGTGGCTCTGATACCACCTTCTGTCACGACCCTCGACCCCACCCTAGGTGGGAACCAGGGGCAGATACAACAGTGGTACCGGAGTTTATTAAATTTGCAGTGAAAAATTTCATCAAGACCGTAGTTAGGAAAAAAAATTAGATATGTAAAACACCAGAGATTTAATATTAAACAGCTAGGATAAAACCCATATTACAACAAAAAGGTTTTTTATAAAGATAAACTCTAATTTTACAAAACACATTTTCTTTTCTTTATTGTGGTAACATAGCCACTTTATTTAAGCCTTCGGTGCTTCGTAGCGTATTCTTTTACTTTCACAATAAGTTACCCGAAACGCATTTTAAAAAACATTTTATCAGCGAAGAATACTTATGAGATCATTCATTTGTATAAAAAGACACAGTATTGTAATTTACAGCATCAAGGGATTTTACATTTGCTTATATCTTTTAATTACACAATCAATATTTGTCATGGTGGCAATTCCTATGACTGTGGTCATATTACTATTGGTTAACTCTTTGTCCAATAGCAATGTTGGACTAGTAGTGTATACAAAACCCTACATACCAGCAGTAATTTCAGAGTCCAAAAACTACTGTAAATACAACTTGGAAAAAATTTAGGGTTTTGCAAATCATTTGAGTAAAAGAGAATGACTCACTTTGCAGAATTAGGGTTTCTAGTTATTGCCTCCTGGTTTAAGTCTTGGGTTCCTAATAACAAACAATGCAACACGTATTAGTGTATTAACCCAATTTAACTTTAACGATAATCACAAGATCAAAACCTCAACGTAGTTAACAAAGTATAGCCTTATTCAGGCAACACTTTGACATCCGTTGATTTGTTTTAGATCAATCGGAAAGGGTATCTTACTAGTGATCGAGATTAGCACACTTTGTACGGAGTAGAATTTCGGGGTTTAAGGTAATAGAAAGAGAGAGCGAGAGAAAGTGATTGAGACTGAACAGATTGAAATGCTCTTGAACTGCTCAATTTATAGGCGAAATTTGAGGCCATCGCGTCACGCGACCGGCTAACCACTTCATCTTCGCGTAGCGCGACGAGGTGATCTAGGGCTTAGGTGGCATGAGTCACACCTATAGATCTGCCACGTAGCTGCTACGTGGCAACCAATGTCTCCGGTTGAGAATTGAAACGCCGCGTCATGCGACCGGACTTCACTATTATCGTCGCGTAGCGCGACGAGGCCTAAAACTGAGTTTTCTTGTTTTTCGTGCTGGTTTTCATAGTATGTGTTCGGGGTTCCGATAATAAAATGTTGTGGGGCCTTTTTGAGGGTTGTTACACCCGATCTTAGCAGGGATCCTTGCCTCTGTCTCATATGTGAGGCTAAATAGGGTTTCTCTGTTCGACCCGTGATTTTTCATTTGCTCTCCCGTGATTTTTGCTAGGGGTTTTGCTTCAACCCATTTGGTAAAATAATCTATTGCCACCACCACATACTTCACTCCTCCTGGTCCTTCAGGAAAAGGTCCCACAATGGCTATGGTCCATTTCTGAAAGGCCCATGATGTAGAGACATGGATCATAGGATGTTTATGTTGGTGTGTAACCGGTGCGTGTACTAGATAGTTGTCACACTTCCCGATTTCTTCGACTGCACTGTTGTACATTCAATTCCAGGAGAATCTTGCATTCGTGGCCTTAGCCACCACTATCTTTGGTCTGGAATGCATCCCGCATATCCCTTTGTGAATTTCCCTTATCACATACTTTGCTACTTCCTATTTATTGCAATTGATGATTTGTTACACTTAATAAGTCGATGCAATTCATTTCCCAAACTTCATCATTGTTTCTATACATTTTGATCCTTTCACTTGTTGAGTGTTGTATATGGTGATTTTAGTCCTTTGTGAACCACTAAGGGGCTGTTTGCCAACTTCTGAATGGTTAAGTGTTGAACCAGTAAGAGGTCTGAACCATTAAGTGCTGAACCAGTAAGAGGTCTGAACCATTAAGAGGTAGTATAATGCTTAACCGTTCAGCCTTAGTATAATGCTTAACTATTCAAAGGCAAATGTCTAAACCATTCAGACATGTGCTCCCGAAATATTCAGTCTGAACCGTTAAGCGCTAAACCAGTAAGAGGTCAGCAAGAGTTCTGAATCATCAAGAGTCCCATTAAGAGGTAAACAAACAACCCCTAAGTGCTAGGTAACATGTACATAAAATACTAGTTTGAGTTCCTGTGTGTTACACGAGTTGTATAAAGGAAACACTTCTTATAAATCTATTTATAATAAATTACACATAGATGTAGATGTTACTATACGCATAAGCGGTCCCCGTGTTATTTTTATTAACATATTTTAACAATTTAACACCCTCATACTTTTTACCCCGCATCTATTTGCCCTTTAACTATGAATGTAGCCACCTACGTCTGTAAATGACACAGACGTCCAACCCGGCCCTTAAGAAAAAAGACACACACCACCCGTAATGACTTAACGCGAAATGACGTACCATACCGCAACCACACACAATAATAGGAAGTACGTACATATGCAAATTATGAAAAAGAAGTAAGAACCATAACCAATATGCATGAACGCATATTAATACACAAGATGCTGCAATTTAAGGCTTTTAAGCACATGCTAACCTTCAAAGCATTAATGTGGTAATAAATGCTCAGCAAAGTCTATGAAAAGTATACAACTATTATAAAAGTCTATAACAATCGTAGTCGAACCAAAATGGGGCTTTTTTCCCCTGGAAACGCCAAACAACGCCCATTGTCTTCCTCCTAGGGCGTTTTTTTTTTTTTTTGAAAATTTTGTTGAGGTGTCAAATATTCCACGCTAAAAGGGCAAAAATTGACCAATGGGAAGTGTGCCAACGGTAACAAACGGCTAGTTTGTTTTTTTTATTTTTTTTAACCTTTTTTAATATAAATACACTCATTCCTTATCCATTTTTTTAAACCACAACCAAAAAACTCTCATTCCTCATCCATTTTATACAAACCATAACCTAAATTTTACAAAACCTTCAACCATTTTTAAAAAAATGGATTCCCCCACATCCTCCTTGTTGTCCATTGCAAATTTTTACTACAAAATTTTCTTAGCGGATGAGGGTGACTCGACCGATGATGAGCTCGAACAAGAGGCGGTTACAAGTGCGTGCGAACTAGTGGCTCGGTATTCTAAACATTGTAGTGAGCCTCAACGTGAGAGTTTACCAAGAAAATATATTTAGCGGGACCGACAAGCGGCAAACGACCGGTTGATAAAAGATTACTTCGTTGAAACGCATACTTACCCAAACCCCGAAGTTTTTAGGCGTTGTTTCCGGATGAGTAAACGTTTATTTCTACGCACCGTTGAAGACCTTGAAAACACGCATGATTATTTTAAACAAAAAGCTGATGCGAAAAAGGTACTTGGATTCACCGGTATTCAAAAGTGTACTTCAGCGCTACGGGTCCTTGGATACGGAAACACGACTGACATCAACGACGAATATTTAAAAATGGCCGAGAAAACAACGCGAGATACCTTGGAGCATTTTTGTAAAGGTACATTACTATTTTATTTTTACATGGATCCATATTTTTTTATTTTTTTATTATTTACATTTATTCATATTTTTTTTAAGTTAGGTTAACGTTATATTTTAAAAAAAAGTGTTATAGAGTTTTACGGTCCCACTTGGTCCGAACTTCAAAAAAATTACGAGGTCCATGCTGAGCTCCACGGTTTACGGGGCATGTTCGGAAGTTTGGATTGTCGACATTGGGAGTGGTATAATTGTCCGACCGCATGGCAAGGTCAACACACACGAGGTGATCAGCACAGACCAACTGTTAATCTACAAGTGATGGCCTCACAGGACCTTTGGGTATAGTCGGCTTGCTTTGGGGTTGCAGGGTCATGCAATGATTTAAATGTTTTCGAGCAGTCTCCGTTGGTAGAAGACTACATATCTGGTCGAGCTGCCAAAGCATCTTTTTTATGCAAACGGGAACTACTACCCGCATGGATACTATTTATGCGATGAAATTTATCCAAATTATTCAATTGTCGTGAAGACGTTCAGGGACTCGTATAATGAAAAAAGAGCCTGCTTTAAAAAGGTTCAAGAGTCTTAACAGAAGGATATTGAGAGATGCTTTGGGGTTCTTCAACAATGGTGACATTATTTAAGAAATCCTTGTCGTGCATGGAGCAAAGAAAAAATGAGAGATGCAATGTAAGCTTGTATAATAATGCATAATATGATTTTAGAAGACGAAGGAAAAGCAATATGCAAGAACTATGTACCGGAAGACGAACTATGTAACGGAAGACGTTCAAGAGTATCCACAAGCAACAATGGAAGAAAGAGTCAAGAATGCACATGAATTGCCGTCTGATGTGGCACATTCAAAGTTAGCGCTTGATTTGGTCGAACATGTGTGGTCGGTTCGTTATATTCCAAACGAGGGTGAGGAAGAGTCAGATGACGAAGAAGAAGAAGATGATGGGAATGACAAAAGCGAAGACGAGAATAAAAAAATAATTATTAGTTTTCAAAATATTATGTAATTGTGTTTTATTATTTATGTAATTTTCTTTTAATTAATAGAATATAATTTGTTTGTTTTAAAAATAAAAACAAAGTAAAAAATAGGAAAGTGTGGAGGTGACACGTGGTGGACAACGCCCAAGGGTGGGGCTTTATACCACTACGCCCATTTCTTCACAATACCCCTTTGCTGACAAGAATGCCACGTGGTGGACAACGCCCAAGGGCGGGGCTTTATTCACCTAAACGACTACGCATGGTCTCACAACGAACATTTTAATGCCTTTTGTTGCCATGCAAAACATATGACTCTTGTTTTGTCAAATCACCGATCCAATCCCGAAATGTTTCCTCTCACTGCACGCTTTGCAGCAAGAGCTTCCTCGTCAAGAACTTGAATGGGCAACCATTCGGGCCATTTGAACCAGCCCGTTTCTTCTCAATACCTACTACTGACTCGTTATATAAAAAAAATAGATCTGATCTGGTAAAACATATCTACACGAAAAGTCCCGCAGATCACAATAACATTAGTGAAACGATAACTTTTATGTGGCATGTATTGAGGAATAAAATAGAAAATGATAAAATAGAATAAAAGGTTGTGCACAAACAGAAAAATGAAAAAAAAAAAAAAAAAGGTAAAATAATTGTCATATGTTTATCTGGCGTTTAGACTGATTCTTTGTTGGAAGAATGAAGAGAATCTTACCCTCAAACTAAAAATAGTAACACGAATAAAAACACTCAAAAGAAAAAACAGAATCATAAGATAAAGCTTCCCCTAATAAGAAGAAGAACGTAAGTGGACAGACGATTCAGTAACTTACCTCTTGAGTTGTGCCGATGGTTGCATAAAGCAATAGTTATTAGAACACGATCTGAACATAACAAAGCTTATCCGCATTGGCGAAGCTTTTAAGGGGCGGCCGACCCCGGAACTTTTCGCTCAGCAGTAGAGAGTATCTAGTTTCCGTATAGAAATTTTTGCGTGTATACGCTTTCGGTCCCCCGGTTTTATAGAAATTTTTAGGTCCGGTGACTTCCGACCCCCGGTCATAAATATCAAACTTCGCCACTGCTTATCCATAATTAGATCGAAAAGCTCCTCTGATATGCTTTCCCATTCGTTGACCATTTAAGAACATATAAAATAACAAATTAATATCTTCAAGAACTAATTGATTAGTATATACATGGCAAACTAAAACTAAAAGCATCACGATTGAAGACTCTAGATACGCAACTTCTTTGTTATTGTCTCCCACTGGAAAAAAAAATATTCCTTCAAGAGGAAATAAGAAACAAATAACTAACTTTAACATATCAATCTTTAGGAGAGTGTGTGGATATAAATTAATAAACAATAATCTAAAATTAACAAATAGGGGTACAAGTGCATTGTTCTGTTCAAATTTGCAAATGAGTTTGGTATTTGGAAATAGCTTTTTCTTTAACCTCAATCCCCATTTATTCAGTCCCCATTTATATAGGTTATACCTTGGGATAAGCTCGTTACGAGTACCGAAAATGTTCGGTAAGATACGATACCGCTTTTTTTTTTAAATTCGGTAAAATACTGGTACTGAAAACGCCAAAAAGTGGGTATTGAATCGGTAAAAAAAATCAATACGGGAAATTCGGTACCGGTACCAAAAATGTTCAGTACGGCATGGTACCGTTACCAAGAATGTTCGGTACGGCACGGTACTGGTATTTGTGTGTAAAATTCGGTAAAATACCGGTATCGTACCGAATCGAAAATATAGGTACTTAAAACTTCAAAAAGTGGGTATTGAGTCAGTAAAAAAAATTCGATACGGGAAATTCGATACTAGTACAGTATCGGTTCGGATCCGGTACCAAGTCGCAAATGCTCATTTGTAGTTATACCTCAATGTGCATTTGTTGAATTAACCCTATATCAACTAACTTATAATGATATTTAAAAAGTTATTCTAAATGAACCAATGAACAATTGAAATGATTAAGATATTATTATATCATCTCATACGGGACGTATTGGTACGAATTTCCACGTTTACATCCTTCTTCCATATTTCAAATACAAAAAACTACTCGTGACTGTGACTGCTGCTTTTGTTGCTTCAGCCGGCAGTTCACCCTAGACCCAACCATACTCGTTCACCGATTGTCTCGTTTGAACCACTGAACTGTAACTACTTAAAAAATTTGAAAAGTTTAGTTCAAAGCGTCAAAACCCAGTCGCCAAACTACTAAACACCTGTCCGGCTGACCCACCCAACCAAGCCAGTTTAGTTTGTTATTTTCTAAAACCATAGTTAACTATTTAGTCTAACTTTTTTACAAAACTGATTGAACCGGAGCATTATTATCTCTTTACAACCAACTTATACACACCTCTTTGAGTGATTTTTCTTTCAACACATCATCAGCTTTCATACCTTTAATCTCACTATGTGCAAACCCCAATTCGCGATCCTTCTTTGCAATACAAACCAACCCAAAGCATTAGTCGGCTCATATTCTTAACTAAACGAAACAACCAAACTACCACAAACTCACCTTTCAAGTGATTACACAGTCCCCAAAACATACTAAAAAAATAACACATATGTTCATTAAAATTAATATTTTTTGTGAGCTTCGGTCGGGTAGCCTTTAGCAGACATCACTTGCCGCTAAGTATCCTCATCAAACACCTTTAGTCAAGTACGTGCAATAGCAAAACTGAAACATTCAGCGTTGAACGTTCAACAATCATTCCCACTTTATGATGAAGCTAAGAAGCTTAACGTTTTTAAAAATTATAACCTCAACCGACGCCTACAATAACAAACATCCATCAAAAGCGCAATATCACTTAAAGGAAAAGGTAAGAGTATAATAAAAAAGAAAAAAAAAAGGTTAACCACCGCGAGTCACCAATAAGTAAGTTTTCAAATTTAGTCAACTTAGAATCAAGTAAACTCCCATCTTTCTGGGCTTGCATAAAAAATAGCTTCACTATTTGCCAAACTTGGCAATAAGATAATCTTTGTCATGCTAATAACTACATGGGTCAATCAAGCTTGTTTACTTATAAATGGGCCGGTCCCGTTAATTTACTTATCTTATACGGGTCAAACATGTAAAAAAGGGTTAGTTAAAAATGAAAAGAGTTTGAAAGTTGCCAAAAATGTATTTAGAATGCATAAAACCTCCAAAAACTTTATATTCAAAAATCAAACTGTTAATTAAAAAAACACTTTCAGATAACAACTTTTTTCATGTCAACCCAAACTGGCATGTTTTTACCACCTCTACTACAAATCACTTTAAATTATGATTAGAGAACGACACACAACATGATTGTTGATGATCTTAAAATAAAGGGCATACAAATACATATAATAAAAAACAGGGTATGCGGTTCTTGATAAAACTTACATTCGACTGAATATTGGATCCACATTGGGAATCATCATAGGTAGAAGCTCGTAAGAGTGGTGATTCCGCAGCTAGTTGTTCCCAACCACGCTAACGATCAAGCTCTCTTATATACGAGCACCAGACTTACACTTTCCTCATTTTTTTCATACATCAGATACACGATACAATGCAAGGCAAGCAAATTATGATAATTTGTCCATGGTTAACAGTTTCGCTGCATTTAAGATTAAAAAAAGACCCTTTTATGGACATCTAATATCTAACATATAAATTCGAACATTATTTGTTCGAAGATTGACACATGAAAATAAGTGTAAATAATGAACATATACGGACAAATAATGAGCATATACGAACAATTCACTACCGAAGTGGTACCTATGCAACAATTGCATCCATTGACTGATAATCAAATATATTCAAGTACAGAAACATGACTGCACCTGGATTCCTTTTGTTGTGCACCATCGAAATCCTTTGTGGTGTGTTCACCTGTGTAGTGTGTTCCTCGGAAGTGGAACTTTGTCAGATGCAGTCACTTTTTACTGCATTCGTTTATAGGATTTGCGGTCTCAGCTGCCATGATTCCACCATCATATTCAGAAGATTTCTCATCATTAGATATCATTGTAGTTTTCCATGCAAGGACTACAAATTGATCACGTATACAAGCTTTTATTGAAAAGTGAGTACACTTGGATTCCTTTTGTCCCGCATCACAGACATTGTGACAACTCGCATTTTCAGGTTTTTACCGTTAACATTCTTTGTTAAATCTTTATGATCTTGTAGCATATACGTACTTGCATTCACGTTATACGTGTAGGTTATAGCAGGTGAATCAACATAAACTAGTGGGACTAGTTTCGATTACACACTTAAAGTTAATTACTAACTTTCTATGCAAGATATTAGGTTTGATATGTGAGGGGCGGAACGTATATAAATTGAAAACAAGGCCGCAAATTCAGAATACCACACCACATCTCACAAATTCGGACAGCACATCTCACAAATTTGGACTCTATATGTATCGAACGCATGTCCTAAATTCGGACACACCTTAATCAACTTCATACATTCAGAACGCTTACACTCATCTCTAAATTTGGACACACTAAGACCATAAACTCAGACTCTTTATATTCTTATACAAACTCGGAACCTCACCACCGACTCTAGTCTCTGTATCTAAATACTAACCTAAACCCTAACTCGTCCCCATTCCCTGCACCTCCCTCTCAAGACTCTCTTGTAACCCTAGTTCTTCTGTTTTGAATATGTTTATGCTTTTGTATGTATCAATGTTAGTTTGATTGGGAAGTTGAGTGTATAAACTGCATGTACTTATGTTAGCTGTAAATATAAAAACTGAGTAAACAGTTGGATGTATGCACATATCTATGTATGCGATGTATGAGTATTGTATGTATATTTACGCGATATGTATGTATGAATGTGGGTTGTATACAAATGTGTATGTATATGTCACACCCCAACCGATGACGGAAACATCGGGGCGTGGCACTAGGCGAATCAGATTGATCAAGAGATTCCATAACAATTATTTAAGAGACAACATTTAATGTCCAACAACCCATACTATCAAACACATATAATCCTCAAACAATTATTACATAATCAAAACAATCTCTTAAACATCAATCAAATTCGATCTCCCTTAGATTTATTACATGATTTTCCTAACAGATAATCCTAACCCAATGCAGTAGTAGCAAATATCCTCAACCTGCCACATATGTTAAAATAAAACGTCAATACATTTAAGTAAAGGTGAGCATACATGTTTGCGTACATAATAGATATAAAAGCATTTAGCATACACCGCATGACATACGTAAGAGTTGTGAACTATGTATCTACTAGATTCAAGTAAACCAACAAACCGCGATTGATCGAGGCATGCGAACAAGTGTCCACATCCTAAAGAGAAAATAAATGTAAAATAAAAATGCGAGCCTTAATAACCCCGGGCCTCGGGTGGCGGGTCAACCTCTAGTAAGCTATCATGTTAAGGGTGGCGTACTAGCAATCAAGTAACACATTCAATTCAACAGATTTCACGTATAGTCATGTATAGCGGATTGCGAATAAGAGTTGAGTTGTGTGATGTGATTTGATATAGAACATATGTGACACCCAAAAGTGCGTTTAAGCGTAAAAGAAGGTTCAAGTATACTCACAGTTGCGATTTGAGAGAGATACGGGATCTGAAGTAAGTTGACGAGCGCGCCGGATCAGCCTGTAAACGAACAGAAGGGCATCAGTCTTTCGAAAAGCTGAAACGGTTAACAGTTGAAAGAACAGTAGACAAGTTCGGGCGAACTTGTGCTATTATTCTTGGAAGAGTACAAGTTCGGGCAAACTTGTCCTGATTCCTTGGAATCAGTATAAGTTCGGGCGAACTTGTGTGTTTTTGTCAAAAATTGATCAAGTTCGGGCGAACTTGGTCACCAATCTGGTGACAAGTTCGAGCGAACTTGATGTCTTTCGAGCGAACTTGATTGTTTTGGCATCCAAATCGTGTGTTTTCGCGTCGTTTGCTGAGGAAATCGAGTGTCCATCCCTCCAACCTTACTGACCAAAACCTAGGCTGGAGAGGTCTTTTGGAGCGAGTCTTAGCCATTTACAGAAACTCGGACTAATCCGGGCGAACTTGATGGTTCGTACGGGTTAGTCCAGTTTGTGCAAAGTGACGATTTCGTCCTTGTGCTTCTGGATCTGAGATCTTGCTTGACAACGCCTCGTTTCACTTCAACGTGAACGAAACATACGTCATTTAGTCCGAATATTGTGTAAAAATCGATGTTTAAAAGGGTTTTACTTAGATCTAAGTGTAGATCTAAGTGAAAAACAAGAGTTCTGTATAAATAGATGAAGATTTTCGTAAATAGAAGAGTTTTGATGAAATCGAAGATAAAACCTTGTGCAAAATCGTTGTAAAACATTGTTGTTGCATGAAAACGGGTTGATTCTTACTTAGAAAATGAAAGTATTCGATTGGGAGAGCTCTGAGCGAACTTGGTCAGCAAGGGGAGCATGAATGAGGAGCTGGGTATTTATAGGAGGGGAGGAGAAGTGGGCTGGATACATCAAGTTCGGGCGAACTTGCTTGTTTCCTGGGCATTGAGGCAAGTCTGGACGTACTTGATGTGTGATGAAGAGTTCTGGTGGCCTGGACAAGTTCGGGCGAACTTGGTATTAACCAAGTTCGAGCGAACTTAGTCCATTTTCCAGTTTATGATTGTTATTTCCACGTTAAGCGTTCGTTTGGCGATTCGGTTCGTATTAGATAGTTATATTAAGCGTTTTAGCGAAGCGTTAAGCGTTATATTACCATTGAATTGAAAGGGAGCGAGTTACGTGAGCGTGCGAGCGTTTTAGCGATAATAAATCATAACATAATTAAATATAACACACATAAAACATAATTTCCACATAAATAACTGCGTTGTGCGATGCGATGAGATAGGCGATGCGATGGCACAAGTGTTTATTAAACAATAACACACTCGGCTCTTAAAGTAGCATAACTACTTGTGATTGCGTTGAATTAGCGATTAATAAGCGATTAGATGCGATATTGATGTGATAAAATATAATTCTATTAACATAAACTTTTCCATAATCAAATCTCGGGTTTACAAGATAGATACAAACGGAAAATGCGGAAAAAGATAACGGCGAAGTTACGAGTTGTTACAGTCTATGCGCAGGTTATGGATAATTATTGGAATATATGTGTGTGTGTGTAGACATATGTTGTTTGTGAAATCATGATTTTATGTGGATGATGGAATGAATAGGTTTAGGAGTAGGCTAGGTATGATCCTTGTTATGTGTTGTCATGGATGGGTGTGTTTATATGCATGAATGGTCATAGGAGTAAGATGCACTGTGCAGTATGTATTAAAATCTGTGTATGTGTACAAGTACAGGAGGATAAGTGAGCGTATGAATGTGTATGTATTGGTGAGCATGTAATGTTATGTGTGGTTTGGGTGTTGCGATGTATGTATGCATGTTGTGTATGAACCATGTATAGGTGTACATATGAAACCGTATGAGCTATATGTGAAGGTGTGTATGTGATACGTATGTAGATACATATATGTGTGTTATGTATGCATGGGTAAGACTGTATGTACGTATGCATGAACAAAACTAGACGATGTTATGATAACAAGAATGAACGCGTACACATGCCAACTTGTATACATATGATCGTGTCTTGGTTTTTGTGTTAGGATAGTGTGCATGGTAATACGGATGTGAAATATGAAAACGGATTAGGTGCTTACATGTATGTGCATGCATGCTAAATGAATTATGTGAAAACACATTACCGTATCCCAGTAACCTAACTAACAAACAACATGGTAAACATATAGGATGTGTTTGAACCCAACCATCCACTAGTTACTAAATTCTCGTCGAGTACATCTATGGTGAGTTCACAACTTTACTAAAAGCATGCTATTCCTGGTTTTGGAAATACACTATCCCTGGTTTGGGACCACACTTATATTCCTGGACTCGAATATGGCAACTTAAATACTCTAGTTTAATTTCATGCCTATAGTGGACTAAACGAAACATCTATCTGGAAAGTCCCTACTCTTTTTACCGATTAGTTGTCGGGTTGGCAAGCGGGGTATTAGTTGATACGCTATTAGGTTTGACAAAACCTCACACCGTGTTGGGAGCCTGGCATGAACTTTTGACCTTAACTATTGCATCAATGTAGATAGACATTGATGCGGAGGGCACAAAAGCTTACTACGTCAGTTTTCGGTATCAAATGTTTAGTCGATTAATAGTGGGTTAGCTACCCATGACATGCCATTAAAACATTGTATTTGGAACTTACTTTTTGTTGAACTAACACTGTGATTTTGCCAACTTTATGTTGATGCACTTTAGCATGCTTTGTAGGTCGTTAGGTATAACGCGCATGGGAATGGGCAGCTTGGAGAGTGTCATGGTGTTAATGAACTGTTTTCATTATTTATGCTAAACAATTGTGGTTTTCCATTATGTCTGGATTTTATACTTTTTCTTCCATTGTTTTCGAACATTGAGATTGTTATCACTATTCATGTTGAATGTGATAGTTAAACATTTTCCAAATTATTGAATAGTTCAACATGATTAGTGGCTTGATCCTGTTATGTCACGCGCCTCGCGGTAAAACCCCACATGAGAAATTTGAGGGTGTGACTGATATTCTTTTTGTTCATAGAAAATGTGACACATTATCAAGCATGGCACCATCAAGTAATATTTTTTTATTTTCAGTTGGAATTCAAAGCCGAAAGAAAGATTGTTTATATTATTAATGGCTTTTTTCATTAACTGTACAACCGTATTTCTACTTATATACGCAAAGTGTTCAGATATCATTAAAAAGACCAGTTACATCGTTACACGGATGCTAGCATGTAGCATGGAACGGTTAATGAGTAACGACACAACAATTTGGTATTGTTTGTTATCATGAATTTTTTTACTAATCAGTTACAATTCACAACATTAAAATTAATGTTCATCGCATCTGATCTTTACTAATAAATTGCTTGCTATTTGTTCATGGTGTAAATTTTCACTCAAAAAGGGACAACCACACAATATAACCATTTAACATTTCAAGAACTTACAGAACCATCTAGAGCAGTAACTGTAGTCGTAGCTTCATCCTTCATCGAGTGAGCTCATGGTCACATACCCACAACCCCAGCTTACATCGGTCTCTTCATTTCTTGAGACCTTAAATAATCCATGAAACTAATGTATTATAACATAAATTATGAGCAAAAAACTAATAAAATTATATAAGTTGTAGCGAAAATATCATTAACTCAATGACAACCCAAAAAGATACATCCAAGAAGACCGACTCACCCATTCAGAAGTCATACCATTACCTTCCTAGTGCAGATCCGCATCATAAAACATTAACATTATAAGTTTAAGCAGTCCAAGGCAACAATATCACCACCTCTAGAACATACATCAAATTAGCACCAGGACACCAAATTATGCACAAAAATAGATCATCTCATGTGAATATGTGTATACCAAATATAAATAACTTAAACATCATTCAACATCAAAATCTGAACATTTTTTATTCACCGAAACCCTAACCATTAGATCCAATGCATATTTGTATCGCTCAACGTAATAGCATTTGACATACTCAATGCTTAATGATGTGCTAAAAGTGGTTTTATTTAAAAGAACTAAAATTAAACTAAAACTAGACACTCTAAACTTTAAATTTATAAACCTAGACTCAACCTAAACCTAAACCACATAATCTGCAAGTGAACCGGTCAATGTAATATAGCTAAAGTAAGTCCGAGTATCGAACCCACAAGACACTACTGACTATGAATACTAGACTCGATTAACTTATCTAACTGACTCAACTTAAATTATTTTGTTGTTTTGAGGGGGAGAGGGTTCTTATAAACTAATGAAACTAACTACATTAACTAACTAGACGGACTAGACACGAACTAAGACCGGAGATTTGATCAAATGATAAAAAGACACTAATTAGGTCAGAATCCTACACATGAATGACACGTTTTATAGGTTATGGAACTAATTGTGGAAACCAAGATCTTGAGATACTAAACTTACGGGATGACCTAAAGGACCCTCGACCCTCCTTGAGAAGAAACCTATGAAAACCTAAAAGACGTTAAACTACCGGTTTAGAGGATTCCCTCACAAGCTTTCCTACTATAATAATAAAGTACCCTCTAGACAATCTACCTTACAACGCGAAAGTCACAGGTAACTAAGGATTCCTAATTAGACTCGATAAGCAAGTAGTGAAAGGGAAACTAGGTAGATCTTCTCACAAAGTATCTAACCTTAGCAATCTAACACTAAATACAGACCGACAACCTCTCACTTGACAGCTATCGAGATTGGTTGAATTCTTAAACTTATCCAAATCACAACTATACTCCTATGATTACTACGTACGTTAGCAAACCATCTAATAATAAAAGACGGAGAAGAGGTAGGTCGCTAGCGACTACCTCTTCTCCGACCTCCCTTCTCCTTCGGCAACGTATATTTGCTCACGGAGGAATGGTGGGAGTGGTGCGAATAGTATGAATGATGGGAATGTTGTGAGTGAGATTGGGTGGTGAGTATTCATGGGATATGGAATGTCGATAGGGTTCCCGTGGCGATGAAGAAGAATCACTCGATCCATCATAAGGGTTGTAACTATGTATATTAGATGCTCCAGTTAAGGAAGGTTTGAAAGATGGTCCTGTCATGGAAGGTCCGCCCCTCATGGGACCTTTGCCTTTTCCACCACGTCTGAACTTGGGTGGCATGATTCCTGCTCCAAAACAAGTTAAAACGAAAACAAATAATGATAATAAATAAAACAATGTAAATGAGTAACCCTAGGTCAATGCCTAGACTCGAGAGTCTAAGGAATGTGCTATTGTGTATTTTCGAGATTAAACACAAAAGGCTAGTGTTTAATTCGCTCGAACGTTGGCTCTGATACCAATCTGTCACACCTCTATTTCCATGTGTAACCCGGTGGGCCCGGTTGGGGAATATCGTGACGTAGTTGATAACATCATGACCAATCAAACACAGCACATCGGAAGTCTTGGATTTAAATTACTATTACAAACCGAGTGTTCAAAGTTCGAATAAAAATTACAAGGCTTGTAAAGAAAGATCCATAGGCGGATCGAAATAAATATATACAAAGTATTTGTTTAACAGACTGCGGGCAACTAAGGACTTGCAAATTCCTCTTATGTCACTACCAAGCAGCTCCCGACCTATTTCGCGTTGTCACCTATAACTTAATCTTTTCAAAATACGTCAGTTTCACTGGTAAATACTAATAACCGACACATTTTGAAAATATTTCCGAAAATGGTTTTAGGAGCACTTGGCACATTTTATAAATAACTTGGGATAGTTCAAAATGACCTTGTTTACAGTTTTACATGTTTGTCAATACATATGGGGTCCGGTGTAGAAACCGAATAACTTGATTAACCAACACACCACAAATAATCCAGCAATGGGATTTAATATTTTATTTGCATTAGCATCTGACAGGTGTATGCCTACACCCCGTGCTTAAGGTCGTGGCCATTAATAACTTAAATGAGCCAAATATATCCCAGACACCGCCGAGTTAAAACATAATAAAACGGGTGATGAAGATTTAGTAAATCACAATCTGATAACATGATCCCATACCCGACCAAGCGGCATTAGTATGCCGTATCCCAAGCCCATATAGGGAAATCGGCAAAAGTATTTACCTGAGCAAATTCTTCAATAAGATTAATAACTCAGCCGATAATCAAAAAGTAAGCTTAGATGACAATCTACTGGAAGGCTTTAGTCTGGAATGATGGTATTATTAATCAATTAGAACGCTATCGGGTCCTATCTACATCATAGACTCGGACCAGCTAGCTTAAAATGATATTTACGGTACTAAACGCTTGATTAAGCGATGACCGGAATAGAATGTAGTGTAAACCCGACATGTACTAAGACTTTTTTAATTTGGGTAAACATATTACATTCTGGATTTTGCTAAAAAAATGATAAGGTTAAACCCGTTTCGGTTAAACTACGTAAACTAGTCACGTAGGCTTAATCGTACGCATATAAGCGAAACCGGGTAACCGGATGAGTCACAAGTTCCATATGCCATTATATTTAAAACATGTTGTAATATCATTAGGATATCAACATGTATGCCTGTTATAGTTTTAAAATCAAGTTACGCCTCAAAAGGGCGTTTTAGTCATTTTACGACTTGAAAAAGGAGCTTGCAAGTAAACTGATGTCATTGTCATAAACATTGTGTAAAAATGATTAATTTATGATGTTATATCAGTAGGATATCAAGTATACGTGTGGTTTATAGTTTAAGACCAAACTATGCCTCAAAAGGGTACTTTGGTCATTTCACGCATCGCTTGACGAATTATTTGGGAATCTGAGTTTAGATTGTGTACCTACTGTAAATATGTATAAAATAAGTTTTGAAATCAATAGGTACCAAGTCTTGATGCTCTAATATGGTTTGAAACCATATTATGCGCCGAAACAGCGATTAAGTCGCTAAATGACGATTTAAATGGTATTTGAGTAAAGCTGATGTTATGATCAGGTTTATATGTTGGAAATACGCTATATAATATAGTGCATCAGTAGGAAAGAGGTTTTGGTTCATTAAAATGATTAAAACACATTTAAAGTTCCGAAAGGGCAATATCGTCATTTAAGGACATAATACATAGACTTGTGTACAAACTCAGTTTACAACCTGAATTGATATTCCAAATAATCCTAATTATGATATTACATCAGTAGGTAAAGAGTTTTGATGTCAAAAGGGCGATTTGGTCACTTTAAAGTATGAAATACGCCTTTTTAATCAAGACTCGGTTTATGATCAGAATGTTAACCTTAAAATAAGTTAAATAAGTTAACATATCAGTTTATAAGTCACATGTATGCTCATTTGTATTTAAGACCTCCTTTTTAAGCATAAAGGGCATTTTAGCAAAATTTGGCATAATTAACGGCTACTTGCATACAAACTCGGATTACTATGTGACCATGTAATATAACTCCAGAGGGTTATACTACAACCTAACATGGTCACAATGCAACTTAGAATTAGAATTTAAAGTTGCTAAATCGGGTCAGAACTGAAAGTCAAAGCAGAAGTCAACTTCCGTGACTTTCGGTTGCTAACCAACTCTAGACTTGGATTTGTCGGGTCGAACATGTTTATACATGCTCTATACTTATTACCAAGTTATTAAAGTGTTGAAACTTATTTTATAGCACCTACATTGCTAGATATGAATGTACTTAAAATCTGACTCGTTGACTTTTTATTGAATATAACTTTGACCCGACAATTAACCAAGTAAACGTGGTAATTAGGAGGTACCCTCTTGAGGGATTAACACCTACATAATTACGATCACGTAGCCATGTTCGTAACAAACATTGGCTGAACCGTAATGGTCTTAGCCGAAAGTCAAAGCGTTTTTACGTCAACACTTTGACTTTGGCTTAAAGCCTAATAAAATTTTAAAGAGGGGAGTTAAGGACACTAACACAATGTCCTAGCATGAAAATATAACTGATTAGAGAGCTCCTTGTGGCCAGGAACCTCCAGAGGAGAAGTAGAGAAAGATTAAAGCAAATGAGCAAGTCTAAAGGTTGGAGTGTGTGGGTTTATATACTTGCGGGAGAGGCTTGAGCTTCTTACAGGTGTTTGCTAGTGTTATAAGGTGTATACAAGTGTTAAATGACGTGTCTTGAGTAGCTTAAAGGTGGCAAAATGCGATATAAGTGGCAGGGAAGGGAAACTGCCAAGTTGCTGCTGCTGGCACCTCCTTACGGACCGTAAGGGTTAAGCCTTGCGGTTCGTTAGGACCTCTGGCGCTCACTGTTTTTAAATTGGTTACAGACCGTAACCAGTTATGGTTGCGGTCCGTAACCGCCTTCCAAAAACCATTTTTGGCACTTTTCGATGTTTGGTCCCTTGACTTCATTAGCTGCCATCCAAAGTTTATAATTTAACATTTTGACGACATCAGTCCTCTCGTTTTAGCACACGGCATTCGAGGATCAGCGGACACGTGTCGAAATTTTATAGGACGGGTTTTTACGAGGTGTTACATCATGCAAAAACCTAATTAACCTAAGTAGCTAGGGTAAGCATGGTATTAAATCCAGAGGAGTCTGGTGGAAAGCGTTATGAATTAAATGTCAAAACTAATTGCAAAAATATAAAATCGGTTTCTTTGGTTATTTGATTAACTAATAATTGCTAAGAAAACGTGTTCGAAAATAGTGGAGAAAACAATGGTTCCTCCAGATTTTAGATTCAAAGCAAACGTCAATTATGTGTTTAATTGTGACAATCACATATACATGGTTGTTTAATTCAATTAACAAGTTGTGATTACCTAAAGACTACTTACATCGATTGTAAAACAACGGAAGGTTATCATTTAAGCAATCAACTGATATTACCAACCCTAATCCCTATCAAACATATCCCAATTACTAGAACTCTCGGGAATTGGATGAATCAGAAATAAAGTTTAAATAAAATCAATAGTTACAACGAGTCAATTAAATCAAATGGTAAAAAGCATCGAATGCTTAGATTACCAAGATTCACAAACTAGTTCAAACACATAAAAAAACATTAACTTACAAGAATCCTCTGCCTGGAGGAAACCATAAAAATACTAGCTGCTCATGTTTGAACGGTGTAGAGCCGCCAGAAGGCGGCTGCCTTCACCGTGCGTCCCTCTACTCTTTCTTTAGCCGTCCAACTCCTCTCTTTCTTATTGTGCGATCCCTTTAAATTGTTACCGATTCCCAAAATATTCCACCGCCCTTCATCTCTTAAGGCCCATCAACTATTTCTTCGCAAACTGGATTACCAAATCCAGTTCCTCTTTCATCGACGGTCCAACGAGAAAACTTTGTGGGTTGTCACTTGAATAAATAAATAATCATAATGCATGTCAGCCCATTTCCGTTTACCATTTGACTTTGAAGCATACAATGCATTAACCAATGAAATCATTCTACATTCTTAGTTATTTCCACATTATTCATTTGCAGATGTCAACTACAATCTAACTCAATAATTTAAGCTCATAATAACCCAATATGAATTAAGACATTAGGATTGATTATTAATTATGAACGCCGTCTTCGTCTCTTTTAATTAATTAAACCGTTTTATATTATTTTCATTTTAATCCACATGCTAATAAAACCCCATCAAGAATCATATTTTATAATAATATAAAGGCATTTTTGTCATACTTAATAATCAATAAAGTGTATCTAAAATGCACCGATCAGACTCAGACACCTACATCTTTCTTTTTTCGACAACAAAATCCTCGTTTTTATCTGGGCGATTGAATTGCGTTTTAACATCTCGAAACTACATCGAACAAAATGATAGAGCTTCTTCAACAGCATAACCTTAGCTATACAACCTTCTGGGTGTGTCTTGTTCTTGACATAGTTTTTTAGTTTTTTTATATACCTTTCAAACGGATACATCCATCTCATACATACCGGACCCCCGCGAATCGCTTCATCCAGTAAATGCACTACTAAATGAAATAATGTCAAAAAAACGCTGACGGATAGATCAACTCTAACTTGCACAATATCATAAGAATGACATCCTTCGCTTTTTTCATATCCTCCACCAGTAGTGTTCTCGAGCAAAGTTGCTTAAAGAACAGACAAAGGTCTAATACAAAATTGTCATGTTTATTATTATTTACGACATTTTATATATTGCCCTTAAAGATGTCGCCCCTAATGCTCCTTTTTCTTATAGTGAGACCCTATTTTACACACCTTGGTACCGTTTGAATAAATTACATATTTTATATTTTCATCTCAATTTTGATATTGTTGACATTATAACTCTATAAAATTTAATACAAACTAACGATTAAAAATACAAAAAAAAAGAAAGTTATTTTAACCTTATAATCATTTTGATCCCAACCCAACCTACCTATTTATGTTGTCGTTCTTCAAAATTGTAATTAGAAAGCTTACGTACAAGTTTCAGTTCGTCAAATTAGTTAAGCCAAACCGTGAATACCAAGATAGAGAGACAAAATGCACATGTTTTAACTTATGAGGCATGAATGTCAAACATCAAATCCCAATGGAACCGACATGGCATACTATACAAACTAAGCCGAGTGAATGTTTATAATAAATCCATAACCCCCAATTCACCTACCCAGCTTCACTCCTCCCCTGTGGAATAAAGCACCCACTGGAAAATTAAAAATTAAAAAAAACCATAAAACCAACTGTCACATACGCAAACTACTGTCGTAGCATGCAACCATCAAAATTAAACGAACTGAACCGAAAACCAACAAATTAACCTAATAAAGCGGGCCGAATAATCGAAAATTGAATGGTTAATAAAATATATTAATAGATGACTTGACTTTTAGTTTCGTTTGAGACTAATAACCAAACCGAACTAATCCATGCACACCCCTAGTGAATACTGAGTCTAAAAGATAAAATGCATAAATTTTAACTTAAGTGTTATAAAAATCAAAGCATCAAATCCTAATGGGAGCAACATGAAATAGTATAGAAAGTAAAGGGGGTGAATGTTTGTTAATTGTTATAATAAATCCATAGCCCCCAATTCACCCGCCCACCTTCCACCGGAAAAAAGAACCAACCACCACCACCGTCCTCCGCCACCACCACTAACCGTGCACCCTACAACCGTCTATCAACGTGTCACTCAACTCATTTACACAGAAACCACCTAAACCCTGAAAACTAGCGTGTTTTCTGGGGGGAATTAAGTTCCGTGAAGAAATGAAAAATGAATTTGAAATGCTGATATTAGTGGCTAAATTCCAACTGATGTGTTTAATGACTTTGGTATCAGATTCCACTTGTCACATTGATCACCATCTCAACATATATGCTATTTTTAGACTAGTGATAAGTTGCGTGTTATGAACTTTTTTTTTATATTTATAGCGTTCAGGTTTTTCACAATTTGCTACTTTCATTGCCGGTTCAGGGTTTCTGCATTACCAAAAGATCTCTCTCAGGGTTTGTTTCAACTGATGTTAGTATAATATACTTGAAACTATGCTGAATTTTCATCTGTTTAGAAGTATTTCTTTTATTTATACTGTTATGATGAATTTTGATATGCATGTAAGTGATTTTGGTGTTGATTGGTCAAATCAGTTGAGGTTTTAGGATTTTTGTAGTAAAGATACTCCAATAATAGTGTTTTTTGGAATTTCATATGGTAAGGAGTGTTTTTTTTTTGTAGTGTTACTGATTAATTTTGGTCTCCGTGTAAGTGGTTTTGGTTGGTTTCGGTACAAACCATGTAAGAACAGATCCTAACATTTAAAAAAAGTTAAATTAGCACATACTAAAACAATACATATATAAAATTAGCACTTTTAAATTATATTAGCACATGAAAAGTAATCAAGATAACTGATTTTAACACATATATGAATGATATCAGCACTTTTCTTTATCAGCACATTGAAAACAAAAGAAAGATCCAAATAAAGAATTAATTGCTTGTTAGCATAACTTTAATGAATTCAAGATAATTAATATTATTTAGGTTATCATTTTACCATTTATCTATAATTGGTTGGATGCCACATGACACTTTTTAAATGGTTCTTACATTTTGTATACAAAATGTGGTTTGTATTTGATCTACTCGTTTGGTATTGATCGGTCAAATCAGGCAAGGTTTTGTGTTTTTTTTTTGGTGAAATTACTAGAATGGTGTTGTTTTTGTGTTGATCTTCTTTGACATGAAATGATTTGTTTGGTTGATGAACTCAGTGTATAAATTCTTTCTCTTTTTAGTTTTAAATTTTCTTTAGGGCTAGATCATGATATGAGATTATGATCTGTGAATTTATGGTAATGAAATTTGTAGTTCTCGTGCTTCTTGATCTCACTGGGCGCCAAACTATTTTCCTATATTTTCCTTGTCACGTACGTTCTCTCTCTCCTCAACCTTTCCTTTATATCTGTTTTTTTGCAAAGCATAAACCTAGAACTCTAAATCAAGGATTCAAAGCATCGATTGAAGGCAACACGGTAAGTTATTTTCGGTCCTTAATCTGATCCACATATGTTTTTTCATTGATTCATGTTTCATATTTGTTAAATATTGATTTATCTTTCACAAACCCTAATTCTCAGTGATGCGATTCTAGAGACAAACCAGCGGTGGTGGATTTCCTCAGATGTCAGCGGCGTCGGTGGTTCCAAGGTAGTGGTTGTTGTTATTGGTGGTTTTCAAATGGTCAGATTCGTCTGCCGGTGGGTAGGGTTCTGCCATGAATCACTTCTTCTACTTCAAAAAATCGGCTCAAGATTTTTTATCCCTTTCGTTCACACTTAGGGTTTTGAAGCATATTTTTGGAAGAGGCTTTCTATTCAGGTGCGTTTGGATTATGTGCATTACAATTTCAATGTTACAATTGGGTTTTTCAATTGGGGATTTAGCGATTTTAGGGTTTTAACAGGTTTAATGAACACATTCGGTGTTTGTTTGTGAATTTCATCCCAAGTCTTCAATTCTTTGATTTCGATCATCACAGGTATGATTTATTTCTGTTTTAATTGGAACTGGGATTTTATAGTTGTGGATTTTAAGACAGGAGTTTGTTTGTTAATTTCATCCCAGGTCTTCAATTGTATTTAGCATATAAGCTTATTATACAATTTCTTATGTGTGTCTTGATTTGTTGATATTTAATCTTTTTGTTTTATCTTCAACTGATTGGTTTTTCTTCAGGGTAAAAGTCTGAAATGTTGTCATGTACAATCAACTATCAGGTTATGCAGTTGATCTGTGTGTGTTTTGTCGTGAATTTGAATGGATATACGTTTGATCTTCAAGTTGGAACACAAGGGGTCTGATGGTATAAAGCTGTTTTTTATTCAAGCCTTTTATTTTGCGTGGGGTGTGTTTTTTTGTGGTTTTTTATTTAATGTTTGATTGTTTTTGTTAAATGTAGAAGTGTCTCTGGCATTCAGAACTGAACTCCAAGAAGCTATCATATGGACGTATTTCTGTCACCGCAAGTGATGGCGCTATCAAGGTTAATGAACTTTCTTTTCTGTTTTGGTATTAATTAGAAGTTCAAACTGCAAGAATGCACCTTATTTACTAACATTTGATCTTATGACAGTGTGTCACACATTTTATTTTTAAATAGCATGTGACCATGGTACTGTTTGCTTAGCATAACATGGTTCTAGAAAATTGCATACTAACTTTGTATAAATAGCAACGATGAAGGTTACTATTCTTTAAACTCTTTTTGATGTGCAACACTACAAAAGAGATGGATTATTTATAGCTGCTATATTTTTAAAAATCCTTCATGTTTGAAAGATTGGCTTTTTAGTCCCTCAAAGTTCAGAAATACGTCAATTATAAGAAAAAAGAATATTTAAGGTTTAACCTATTTTAAAAAAATTCTAACCGTAGGGACTAATGTGCAATAAAACCAAACTTTTAAAAACCAAACACCTTCTTTCCCAGTCTTCTTCTCCAGCGACTTCGCCGGATTCCGGCGAACCCGAAATTAAGATAGGAATCTTGTTAAGCTAGCCCACTAAGCTGTAAAGATTAACACAGATTTTGATCATGCCAATCAAACTCTTCAGGATTATCATCAGTTGGAAGAATCGGCGCCTCCGACAAACGACTCTTCAACCCTAGATACCTCGGCCGCAAATTAGACTTAAACACTATCAAACGGTAATCGTGCTCCTCTGTAGTCGCGTACGTTTTACCAAACTTTGTTTAAACTAGGTTAAAACTTAAATATTCTTTTTTTATAATTGAAGTGGGTAATGAAGTTCTTCTCAGCGGATCCTTTGATGATATGGTAGTGGCGGTGTATCTTGCCAAAACTCTTATGTAAAGTGTATTTGTATTTTAATTCAAAAAATTATTTGATTGCCTACAAATGATCTTAGTAGTGAATGGGCTTCATTTAACATTGGAAATCAAATGGTTTTTGGTTATTTAAACATCTAGATTCAAGTTATTTTATTGGCAAGAATTATTGGCCTCGTGTAGTTTTGATCAACAAAAATATACTTGAATTCAAATGTTCTGCTTATTTTATTTGGTTTTAGCATTTATTAACTTTCATACTTTAAATTTGAATGGCAAACTTGGCAATCCGGGTCATTATGGGTTCGTGCTAACTAAAAAAGCATACTCACACAAGCATCGACACCCAAACCTGTACCAAACCAAAATCCATGTCGACCCGAACCTAAATAACCCATTTTGTGGGTTGAAGCATTATGGCACAACTCCGTAGTGACCCAAATCCATGAAGAAAGGACGTTTTTGTTTGAAATTTTCGAGTATTAAAATCAGAGATAGTAAATTACTTTTTGAGTCCCTGTGTGTGAGCGGTTTTAACCACTAGAGTCCAAAATTATTAAAAGGTTTAACGCTTTGAGTCCTTAACCACTCATTTTATAACGTCTAGAGTCTCTGCATTTTAGTGGTTTTAACCACTTGAGTCCAAAATCAAAAGTACAAGTGTTAAAATTGGACTCAAAACGTTATAAAATGAGCGGTTAGGGACTCAGGGCGTTGAACTTTTTGATTTTGAATTCAAGTAGTTAAATCCACAAAACAATAAGGACTCAAAAAGTAATTTACCCAATCTATAATGAAACCATAAAAGACGTCTAGAGTTGGTTTATGCTTGAAACAACCTGTCTTCTCTTATGGTCAGTTGTATGTTGCTATATCAAGGGTGAAAACACGAGATGAAATCAAACTACTAATACTTGACAATAACGTGAAACCTATCGATAAAACACTAATGTGGTTTATGAAGAAATTTTCAACGAATTATGATCGTTGCATATTCATGTATTTCAATTTGTCGTTGTAATCTAACATATTCGGTTGTGTTTTAACGTGTATAAAATCATAATACCTATGTGAACGTTGATAATGAAAATATTTTCTTTTACCAACCTGTGAAATTCGCGGGTTCTTAAACTAGTTTTGATTAATATGTAAAAAGCTGTCATTGAAGTGTTTTTACAATTGTTTAATTTTTTTAGTCATTTTTTGTTATTTTTTATTTATTTTTGTTATAACTTGAACTTTGGGTTTAATTTTTTTTCATTCCCCCAATTAAGTATTCCATTCAACATTCTTTAACTTTGATGGCTTGTTGAATCAACACATTTTATTTACTTACAAACACATATAATAGTAAATCTTTAACAGTTACCAATCTTCCAAAATTTAGAAGGTAATTTGTGGTTTCCCAATTTTATCAATTTTGTGAACTTTAGCTCATTTCCAAGAGAAGTTATCATAATTTTGTGAATCGTTGCAAATTATTCGACATTTTTCTAAGAGTGTTTACCTATGCATTTTCATATAGTTTACATATCAAAATGGTTTCATTTAGTTATGAAATGTAAACATAATAGTAGCTTTCTTGGATGAAAATCTATTTCATATGAAGCTGCATGAATGAGCCTTACAAAATGATGTTCTTTGCTCTCATGAATGTCAGATTTGTGGTTAACTTTTTTTTTCTTTTTATAATTAAACAGGTCCATTATTAGTTTATTGTGAATAGAATTATGTCAGAGGTAAAAGGAATTAATGAAGATGGTCATGATCTAGGCTTATCGTCATTTTCTGAAGAAAGGCAGAATATTGATGTCGGAAAACGAATTTACTGCAACAGTGCCGTAAACATGAACAACATTGTTGCCGTGGGGTAAGCCGACACTTTTGAATCGCTGACGTACCAGGGTACTGTCGAAAAGCTGGTCAGAAACTTGGGTTATCCTAAGGAGGTTTGCTTATATCTGCTTTGGTTTTCTAGGACAAGTTTTTTGTATAATTCTGTATCTTCTTTTTCCAAGTTGTTTGTAATGTTCATTTACGTGATGGTTAAACCACTTGATATCAGTTTTTATTTACTAGAATTTGTTTCAGCATTTTGTTATAATTCTATATTATTTCTATAACTCTTCCTCCGTGTTTTCTGTTTCGGTTCAGCTACTGGAATGGTCTTTTGACTGGACCTACATGGTTAGAGGCCTTGTCCTAGACAAAAAGAGAGGAAACATATTGAAGGTTTGTGAACGTCAAATAAATACGGAACTTTTAACTGTTTATGGACAGGCACAAATACGTATCTTAAATTCTTTCCCATTCTTAATTTTTCTGATTTTGTCCGTATCTTTGTCTCTCGCAGATGGACAGGCACAAATACGTGAAGATAGCGTACCATGGATTCAGATTGGTATCGAAGGATGAAAAAGTCGCTACATATGGGAACACTTATGTTAAAGAGGCGTTTTATGATCCCAATTACGCACATATTGATACATTTTTTTCTTTAGCTGAAGCATATCTGTTTGCTCAGCTTGTTGATTATAAGGATAGTAACCCTGGACAAATCTCAGAAGTCAAAGAGTAAGGAGCACAAATAACCTGAACCTCTAAATTCTCTTGCAAATATAGCATATTTATTACATACTCATTTCCTGATTGACGCTTTAGAAGTAATTGGCTTCACTAAGGGAAACTGATGACTAGAGTAATTGCTATTTTATTTTTTGTTTTTTATCTTAAAATGATTTGAATGCTTATGAAATATTAATGGTGAACATTCATTCAACATGTTGTGAGACTCTCCACCCAAACCTTGATATACAACTGTTGAATGTTAATGGGCACTTGTCAAATTTTAAAAAAAATATATATATATGTGTTTTGTGATCATGTTTATTGCATTAATGTGTTATACATGAACCACGAGAGCCAGATAAGCACTTGCACTTGTACGGAGTACATACAGAGATTTTACATGTCGCCTTGTCTATGTTATTTGGAATGTGTCTCACTAAAATATTAATGTCATGATTAATTTCTCGCAGCTACGCTCGTATCTATGCTGATGTCCGCTCTGCTGTTGATATGTGCCATCGTGATGGAACTTTGAAGGAAATGGTTGCAAAAGATCCAAAAAAGTATGTGTTTTTTTACTATAAATATATGATTTCTGGTATAAAGAAAGGAGTATTTGGCTTACATTATGTAGCTATTTGTTGCAAGACCATAGTGTTTTTCTGAGCTTGGGTGCAACATGCTGTTGCATTACATGTGGCTTTCGCATTTAGCGTTTGTCTTAGTTTTTTAAGTGAAACACTGAACCTGTTTCAATAACTTGTGTTAACAATTACACTTGTTTGAGTTCTTTTTTAAATAAAATATTCAAGCCCTTTTATTCTTCAGATATGTAAATCAATTCATAAATACTTTACCAACGATTTGTTTGAAATTCTATAATAGACTCTTTTAAGTAGGTGTTATGTTAACATCATACCTGAGGTTTATTCTAGATATTTTCAATCAATTGGGATTCTGGTAATGTGGTGTTAACTTTTCCTTGAAGTGACTGATTTATATCAATATAACATTATGCCTAATGCTGTAAGTGAATATTTACTAAGTGTTTTCAACTGAAAACTTATTAAAGGATTATTTACCATATTTATAGTTTTCTAATATTTTTTATTGACAGTAAAATAAAATTAGCTAATCACCTTTGTAATTTTCCTGTGTGTTTATTGTGCTCTCGTGTATGCGTTCTGAACTAATAAGAACACTTGATTTGTTTTTTTTTTTTTTTGAATTATTTTCCTAGTGCAAGTGTATGATATATATTTCTTTCGGTTGTAGATACACTTACGTTATAGCATTAAGTGCCTTGGAATACCTAGGATCAGGTGATAAGGAATGGTGTGTGTTTTCTGTATTTGTCTACTTTGGAAGGGAGGATCTGATATGCGGTAAAACATCAATATAGAATATCAAAGATTTAACAAATGGCATCCTATCAACATTAGTAAATTGAGACACCTATCAGACAAACCAGAGACATAAATCTGTAACAGGTATTACTGAAAGCTTAAAGTTGGGAAGATACTTCACTATAAACATGCTGAGCCAGAAGCTTAAACTTGTTAGAATCACAAGAAATCTGCTAAGAATAATATGTTTACGAGATATGCTAATTGCTAAAACAGATATGATTGTGTTTTGTTACTCAGTTAACCACATGAATATTACTCATCTTACCTTAGATATTAGAAATTTACGGCCACGAACTGTTTTGAAATACACTTAAATTTACACCTGACCTTGGATCTTGGTTGTTGAAGGCAACGCAAATCGATTTCTTTGTGTGTGTGTGTGTGGGGGGGGGTTAGAAACATGTTTTTAGTGGATAAACGGAGGTATCCACCTGTCCATATTCACCGCTTACAGTGTACACGTGGAAACTAGTACTACTTATTACTTAAGCCGAGTTGCGTCACCATGATGAATCGTGTACGTAGAGAACTAAATTATAGCTTGGCCATAAGAAAAACATATAATATAAAACTTATCAAACTATATTGAAATACAAGTTAGCTTACACCTGACCTTGGATCTTGGTTATAGATTTGGATGCAAAAAAGTTTTGAATGGTCTTAGATAGTGATCTTGGTTTTAGATATATAAAGTCATTTTCTGCCTTCAAGCTGTGAAGGTATCCAGCTGTTGATTTCGACCACTTATAAGGTATCCAGCTGTTGATTTCGACCAACAGGGCTGTCACAGCGGGGAAGAAAAGTGAACAAACTGGGAATCGAATTAAAAATAAGCAACATCAGAATGTTGGTTGCAATTCTGCAGCCCAAGAAGGAATGAAAACAAAAGGGAATGCTGTTAACATTTTGAAAACCAAGGGAGTGCAAAAGATATTAACAAAGCTAGTACAAGTGGTGTAAAAAAAGGAGGTTCGGGCTTTAACTTTGGTCGTGCTATTCAAGGTGTGAGTAGCTCAAAAACGCAGCAGAATTAAAACCAAAAGTCAACACAAAACAGCCCGAAATTGCAGTCTCAAATAGATTTTCAGTTCTGGATTTGACGGCGAGTGTTAGAGCGAATGATTTGGTGGCGGAACCTATGGATCTATATCCTATTGATAGTGGGAATATTGAAGTTTGCACCACCAATAATCAGAATACTTTTGATCCGGGTCGTGTTCTTCCCCGGTGTAATGCTACAAATGATAGTAATGTAAATTTGGATGGTTCGGCTCCTAACGCTATCATTTATCCAGATTCGGAATATACGGAGGTCGATTATGATACTAGGGAAGAACAACGTCGAACTATCCGAAGGGCCATTGTTAAATTTAAATGTGTGAGAGCAGAAGATACGAAAAACTGGTCTTCGGATGAATGGGAATACTTTTGGGATCAATGTGATTCTCTTGGCTTGGATCGAAATTTTGTTATCGAAGATGTTGGTCAGGATACGAGCGGAAGTGCAAAGTTCTTGACAAACCAGATGAAAGGGGGTAAGTACTTTGACCCAGTGGTTGCCAAACCAACCTCTCGCAAATAATTATCATGTCTTTGTTCAGTTTATCGAGAAGGTTTGGGGGTGGCTTAGTTTTTTCTAGTTCTGGTAGTTGGAAGGCTGTGTTTGTATTCGGAAGCTGCTTATTTTTGGCACTTATAGTTTGTTTTTTGTTCGGGCCCTGTGTCTTGTGTCAGAGCTGCGTTTTATTTTGCTTGGAAAGGGTGTCATCTAACGTGCTTAGGGGGTCCGAGATTTCACCAGACCCCTCCACCTGCCGTCTTTGAAGGCCCAATTCATTTGGGTTTGTTTCTTAGAGATTTGGTTGTGGTAGAAATATATATATTCCCTACTAGGTTGTTAGGTTGGTTTGATTAGCTTAGTAGGTCTTGTACTTATTTCTTGTTATAGAAGTTCCCGAAGCTTGTTTCGGTGTGTCCTCTTTTAGGTGTTTTCGGGGTATGCCCCTTTAAACCTGTAACACGTCCTTTTTTGGAATATATTTACCGGGCAAATGCTCACTTATCCAAAAAAAAGCCGGGTGGCGGTACCATGATGAATCATGTAAGTAGAGAACTAAATAATGATTTGGCCATAAGAAATTAAAACATATAAAAAATTACCGAACAGCAAAGATGATAGAAATAAAAGTTATAACAAATTAACAATTGCAAAACTATTTAGAGATGAATATGGAAGTTCTCTCCACCAACGCATAAGTTATTGATATTGAAGTTAAGAAAAGATTTTAAGGCTAATCAAGTAATAGAGACACATCTGGCAGAAGCTTGATTTTGAATATCACTTGTGTTTGTTTCTATATATACACCAACATATATATCAAATTTATTAATACGCATGCATGTGTTTCTAAATACAGGCTGATAGAGTCACAACGTATATATGCTTTTCTTGCAACTAGCTAGCTTCTTTTGTTTTTTTATCCTTAAACATGTTTAATTATCAGGTATATCAATGAGGATCACTCTATAATTCCAATGGTGAAAACGCTGAAAAATTCTGGCCGCGCGTTGTTCTTAGTAACTAACAGGTAGTTTTATAGGGTAAGTTCATGCGAGAACCACATTTATTGTGAGAACCGCGAGAACCACTAAAGTAACCCACTACATCACCACCCAAAGCCTAAAAAAAACCTAACCCCCCCCCCCCCCCCCCCCCCCCCCCCCCTAAAAAAAAAACCTAACCCCCCCCCCCCTAAAAAAAAAAACCTAACCCTCCACCCACCCAAAAAAAAAAAGAAAAAACCCTAAACACCCCCCCCCACACACACACACACACCCAAGCTAAATGCTAATAACTACACTCCTAAAAAATCTAAAAACCATCCAAAAAAATTTTTAACATTTTTTTTTTGTAAAAAAGCGCTACTTTTATTTAACATTTTTTAGGTATTTTTTGTTGTGTTCACATTGGTTCTCGCAATAAAGGGTGGTTCCTAACGGATCGTTCTCCTAGTTTTATATTCTTATTTTTTTTTCTGGCACTTTTGTTTATTATCTGTGAAAAAACTATATAATATATTAGTTAGTACCTTCATTATCTTAGTTGATAATTTTATTTTGTTATGTGCTAAGATGGGTTAATTTATGTGTAGTCTTTGGGATTATACAAACAAAAATGATGAACTTTCTGCTTGAGGCGTGCACAATCGATCGCAGTTCCTCATTGAGCGTTGATTGCTTTACTTAGTTTAAGGTCGCGTATATATTCAATGTGTAAAAAAACATGTCTATAAATAAAAAGATTTGTCAAAGCAGTGCTAAACCAAGCTTCTTCCATGATAAAAATCGTGCTGATCTTTTTGCGGTTGAGGTGGAAGCTTATTAACACCGACAATGGTACTCCGCTTGCTCAGGTTTGTGAATACACATCTTCCGTTCCATACACCTCTTATACTTTTTTTTATATGTTTAAATACTTGATTAATTATCATTAGGTAGGAGGCCCTGCTGTAGATTTGCCAGATCAGATCCCAAATAAGCATTGCAAGGTGTTTCAGGGAGGCAATGTCAGCCATCTGCATAAACTACTCAATGTAGGGTCAAGTTCACAGGTATCATTTTTTATTTTTTTGTTTTTCACTGCTTTTTGCAAAGTAGTTATTGGTTGTGTTTTGTGAACCTTTGATATTCATTGTATTCTGTTGATTGTTATATATTGCCTTCATTTATTTTATTGTGCTTTAGTAATTCCATAAAACTAATATACACTGTTCAATTTTCTTAGGTTCTGTATGTAGGAGATCATATATTCGGAGATATTTTAAGAAGCAAAAAAGCTCTGGGTACGATTTTTTGTATTCATGATGTCATTTGTAATACCATTATTATAGCTTATTGTAGTCTATATGCTTTATTATCTAATTGCTTCAAGATGACTCGGTTGTTGAATGTAATACTACATGAAACAGGCTAGAGGACAATGTTTATTGTTCCAGAACTTGAAAAGGAGGCTAGAATCCTTTCATCCTCATGGGAGACTCAAAAGGTGACATTCTAGTTTGTGATGTCAAATTTCAATATTAGATTTGGAATATGAACTCTTGAATATATATCGTGAGTTATGTTGTGATCTTAAAGGTGGAAATTTTGACCCATTGGGGTTATGTATTATCTCTTATGTGCCAAACGGGTAAAAAAAGCTTAAAAGGAAACATGTAAAACGGTTGGAAGTCACCCAAAGTGCATGTTTAATACCTAAAACCTTCTATTCTTCACAAACTATACATATATATGTGTGTATGTATTTATGTGTGTATACACACTTGCATATACTTCCATGCATGTATATGTGCTTCTGAGCAAACTTCAAATTCTGTATGAAAAATTATATTTGTCCTATCTGAACGTTTATTTGCGCAGAAACTCAAATTGCTCAGGGGTGAGCGAGATAATATTGAAGATCAAGTCCATCATTTGAAGTGGTACCTTGAGTACGTATTTCCTAGATGTGGCAAAACGGGCAGGTTTGGCTAACGGGTCATAACGGAAAAAATTGTACGGGTCGAAACACCTGTTAAGTTTCTATGTTCACGATTAGCATGTCAAATACAAATATTATATTGTTTAATGTAAAAATCTATTCTTTTAAATAATATGTTAAGAGGAGGTTTTATGCTTTAAAAATTCACTCTGAGCTATCCTCAGCATATTTGACCCATTTTCTTTTTAGATAATTTTTTAATTTACCTGGTAGAGATAAAACACACCAAATTGACCCGTTTAGTATTTTCCCTACAAAGAAACCCACATCAAAACAAATTATTCACATTTTTGCAATTCTTCGCCGTTAACTATAACTATGGAGTTTTTGCTGGTTTGTTTGTGCTTCCAGGCATGAAGATTTAGATACCAGTGAAAAGGAAAAGCTCACTGCAAAGCTGGAGCTACTTGAGTAATTTACTAAATGATTTCCAAAATGAGAAATGTGCTCTTGCTGAAAAGAAAACATCCTAAATCATTTTAGAATTCAAAGAATTAAATATTAATTAAATAAGATAAAGCATGGCCGTAACTAAAATCCAGCCGGACCCTACTTGTACCAAAATGTTATGTGCTATGACAAGCTACCCAACCCATCCGCCGCACCCATTTTACGACCTCTAGTTCCAAAGACTATAAAATATGCATATGCTGTAGATTGATGATCTTATATTGGTATAATATGTAATCATTGTTCTGTACACCACAAAATCTGTCTATGTTTTATCTTTTTACTTTCTTAAATATCCTTTGTATACCTTTTTAATTTAGAAATTGCTAGTGAGTATATGAACTGTGGTGCACTCGTAATTTTATTATGCACAGGGTTACCGAGCACGTGTTCGTGCAGATCATCAAGACACCCAGAGAAGTTTCCACCAGCAGGTAACCAATATTATAAAGATATTATGTTTTGCATGTGTTTGTGTATTTATTTATTTTGTTTAAAAAAAAAACGCATCCGTAGAAATATGCTGAATCCATACTTTTTGTATGTTCTTCGAGTGACGTTTTTATGTTATGGACCGTTCCATCCAGTATGGGGGCAGATCATGAAGGCCAGTGGCGAAGCTTGAGATTTCCGACCGGGGGGTCGGAAGTCACCGTACCTAACATTATACCTTAAAAATTATAAAACCGGGGGGTCGAAAACGTATATACCTAAAAAATTTTATACGAAGCCTACACATATAACACTACTGAGCAAAAAGTTCGGGGGGTCGGGCGTCCCTCCCGGCCCCTTCTAACCTTCGCCACTGATGAAGGCTGGGTATCAAAACTCTCGCTTTGCACACCAGGTTTTTATATATCTATTTTTTAAATGCAGGTTCACTTTATACAGTATAATTACGTATATAGATGACAATTTCGGCACATTTCAGGTTGTAGTTTATTGATAACGGGTCAAACAAAAGTAGCCTAATGTGCAAATGCTTGCATCCAAAATCATTTTATTTAGTAAAAACATATTAACAATATAGTTTTTGTAATCTTATACTAATACATTAATTAATTAAAACGTTAAAAATGCACATAAAGTGTCAACGGCTGGTGGAGTGGCTCAATTGTTTGACACGTTTTAAAGTACATGTTTTGACTTGAACACGTTTTGACCCGTAACTTAAACCGCCTGACCCGCCTTTTTTCATTGTATACAAAGCTGAACATGAGATCCGGATTATAATTTATATAGGTGGAGAGGTTTGCTTGCCTGTACACAAGTGAAGTTGGAAATCCGGGGCTATACTCTCCTAACAAATGCTATAGGCCAGCAGAGAACTTCATGGCTCATGAGTCAAATTTTCTCTCTTTGTAAAATACAAGTATGTTGTTTGTTTGTTGTGTGCAGTTCAAATAGATGCCGGTTAAACTTCGTTGCTATGTGCATATGCTTATGACTATATTTCATGAACCATTTTACTAGCATACTTTCTGGCACTAACACGACAATATGACATGAACCCACACAAACTTCACAGGTCATGTCAGTTTCCTGTTGAACTCATGAACACGTTAGCTAAATGGGCCATGCTCACGTCGACGTTGCATGTTCCCGGTGTGACCCATTTAAAAATAAAAATAAAAAAAAACTGCAAAATATGTATCGTGTCGTAACTTAATTTGATAGGTATTGAGTGTTAAGGTTTAAAGATTAAAAAGAATATACAGTTTAAATTTAATTACTTTAAACTATATATGAAGAATCAAACGATTTGCAGCGTGTTCATCAGGATTTGTAGAGAAATGTTGGATAGAATGACGTCAAAAAATATGATCCTTCATGCATTGATAGCCTTCTTGAGTAACTTCTAAGTGAGAGCCTTAGGAAGTCCCATTACACTATCCGTTGTTCCTTTCTGCATTTTAGTATATAATAAAAACAATTGGCCCTCAAGCTAATACTTACAACACGGTTATATCAGAAAGTTATTTTAAAATTTTGGTTTTTAGTCATAATTTTAAGGGTTTATAGCCGTTAAAACTATAATTATATATTTCAATTCCATATTTTACATTGTGGACATTTAAAGACAATTAATGCGTGTTTAACAATTCGGTCCACAGTTTAGTTTTGACAGTTTAGTAGTTCGACTAACAACTTGGACTTAGAGTTGGTCATGTAAGCTAAATTGACCTTTTAAACTTTACTAATATTCTTTTTATCTTTAAATGTCCGGTTATCACATTGGAACTTTTTTATTTTTCTTTGAAATAGAGTTTCTATTAGTTTGGTAAATGTGTGAAACACATAATAAACTTGTGATTTGCGAGATGTGGGGTAGGTCCACAAAATCATCCAAGAACAACACATAATATCGGTGGGCTCCGGAGCTCAAAATTGGAAGGTCCAGAGGTCATTGTGTATAGTATCAAAGGGCTGTAAATAACTAGAATTAGATAAATGAAAAGGTAGTCTGACACTTTTGCCAAACACACAAGGCTCACAAACATTTGTATTCAGTTTATCAAAGAAAATAGAACTAGAGTTTTTCAAAGATTGCAATAAAGTAGGTCTCGGGTGGCTGAGACGTTGATGGCAAAGATCAGAGGATAGAGTTGTGAAGGTGGAAGGTGTGTAGTTTTGTGACCTAGATGAGAGTGTGTATAAATCACTGCTATTATGAAGAAAAGGTTAAAGTTGAAGAAAAAAGAAAGCCCCGTGAACAATCTAGAAAAACTCTTGTATGCGGGTCATGAACAACATGTTGGAAATGGTGGACGAGGGAAATTCCGTCCATCACAAGGCCGAGCAGAATGTGCAAGTTCGGGCGAACTTGTCTGGTTTCCTTGGAAATTGGACAAGTTCGGACGAACTTGACTGATTTTCTTGAGAAATGGGACAAGTTCGGCCGAAGTTGGTCATCCCCTGATGACCACTTCGAGCGAACTTGCTTCTTTTGGAGCGAACTTGACTGTTTTGGTCACCAAATCATGCGTTTTCGCGTCGTTTGCTGAGGAAATCGAGTGTCCATCCCTCCAACCTTAAGCTACTGAGCAAAACATAGGTTGGGAGGTCTTTTGGAGCGAGTTTTAGCCACTTTACAGGAACTCGGGCTAATCCGGGCGAACTTGATGGTTCGTACGGGTTAGTCCAGTTCGTGCAAGGTGACGACATCGTCCTTGTGCTTCCGGATCTGAGATCTTGCTTGACAACGCCTCGTTCCACTTCATAGTGAACGAAACATACGTCATTAGTCCGTATTTTGTGTAAAATCGATGTTTTAAAAGGTTTTGCTCAGATCTAACACTTGGTGAGTCGAAATCATAGAGATTTCTTGCTTGGGAGCCGAAGCTAAGCCCAAATAAACTAGAAGTTTTACTGAAAAAGATGAAGGTTTTCGTAAACAGAAGAGATTTGATGAAAACGAAGGTAATCCTTGTGCAAAATCGTAGTAAAACGTTGTTGTTTGCATGAAAACGGGTTGATTCTTACTTGAAAATCAAAGGTTTTTCGGTTTTGGGAGCTTTCGGGCGAACTTGCAGCAAGGGGTGCATAAATGGAGGTGCTGGGTATTTATAGGTGAGGAGAAAATGGGGCTGATGGAGACCAAGTTCGGCCGAACTTGGCACAGATTCAAGCGAACTTGGCACAAGTTCGGGCGAACTTGGCCAAATCTGCTTGAAAATGTGCAAGTTCGAGCGAACTTGCTAGATTGGGGGAAATGTGAAGGCCTGGTCAAGTTCGGGCGAACTTGGGATGCCCAAGTTCAGCCGAACTTTGCATATTGGCTAAGTTTTGTTTGCTATTTTCGCGTTAGATGTTCGTTTGACGATTCACTTCATATTAGATAGTTATGTTAAGCGTTTTAGCAAAGCGTTAAGTGTATTAATCGTTTAAATTAGATTAAATCAGATAAAAGAGCGAGTTAGCATGCGGCTTTGTTCCCAAGTCTTACGAGAGTCGCGTTGTAGTTTAAGCGAGCAGATAGCCTTGGAAACTTCACGCAAAGTTTATAATGTTTAGCGAGTGCGATACAAGTGTAAGCGTTGTGAGGTGCGATGTGGTGAAAAATATGCGGTGTAGTGCGAAAGTATGCGATGTAGCGTAGTAAGCGATTTAGGTTACATTATGATCCGAATCTCTAGTGCTAGGCGTAACGAGAGTAACGAGCTGCGAAGAAGCGGGTTGTTACAACTGCAAAGGAAATTTGGGAAAATTTGAAAACGAGACACATTGGTGTTGATCGGGTACAAAAGGCTCGCTGGCATACGCTAATGTCAGAGTTCGAGTTGATGCAAATGAAGGAAGACGACACTGTGGACTCTTTCACTACAAAGATACACAGTATCGTTACACAGGTAAGTGAATTAGGGACAACACTGAGTCAACCGACTCCGGTACGCAAACTCCTAAATGTCGTGCCAGACAAGTTCACTCAGATTGTTGCTTCCATGGAACAATACTCCGATCTGGAAACAATGACGTTAGAAGAAGCAGTCGGAAGGTAGAAGACTTATGAAGAAAGGTTAAAGTTGAAGAAAAAAGAAAGCCCCGTGAACAATCTAGAAAAACTCTTGTATGCGGGTCATGGACAACATGTTGGAAATGGTGGACGAGGGAAATTCCGTCCTTCACGAGGCCAAGGGAGAGGCAATTATCAACATAGGGGTGAAGGACACACCTATTACGAGTCGGAAGGAACCGACAAACCACAAAGGGATGATAGCAAGCAAGAAATACCGGCTATGAGAGATAAGTCGAAAATCACTTGTTACAGATGTGAGAAACTTGGGCACTTTGCATACGAATGTCCAACCAAGAAAACCAAGGAAAATGAGACACTCTTGGTTGAAACAGAAGAAGATGATGAACCGGCACTTTTGATGTGCCCACACATTGAAGAGAAGTAGAAACATGAAATTTGGTCGTGTGAAACAATCAAAGGGAAGAACCGTGTGATGCGGAGGGAGATAACTTGTGAAAGGTAAAGTATTACAGTCCAGTGAGTGGAGTAGATACAGGGCTGGCCCTGAGAATTTATGTACCCTGTTTGAGCTCGAAAAAATGTGCCCTTATGCCTTACCGAAAAATTAACGCCTAAATAGTCCACAAAGTTTCTAACAATTAACGCCTAAATAACAGCGGTGGAACTAGAAATTTTTTTTCTTGGGGGCGGCAATCTTTAGGGGTCGTTTGTCCATCGTCAAATAATAAACTTTTTAATCCGGTTCAGGTCGAATCGGGTCAATATTCCCTAGTCAAATAAATTAATACAATAAAACTACCATTAAATGAGTAATTTATAAAGTTGTAATTTTTTTAGTTTGTTGATTTTCCCTTTTTTTCACAAATGAATCAGTCCTTATTCCCCTACTCATGATTTTTCCATTTTTTCTTTCATAGGGGCATTTAATTAGACATTTGATTATTAAGAAAACTCATGTGAATGTGAATAGTGGCCCATTCATTTAAAGGCCCATACCAAATAACATTAATATTAGCTTAACATTAGCAATTACCAGCCGTCGTTTTTGTTTCTTTCTTCCACAACAGAGTAATGCTGCAGCACAACAGAACAACCACTGCCGTCGGCCGAAGTCGGCTTTGACCAAAAAATTCCAGTGATTCAAACTGCACCCTTCTCTTCTTCTAGGAATGGGCTTATCTTGGTGTTTGTATAAGTACTAATATAAAAACAATATATAAGACATATATATCGGACGTGCCCCTGGAAATCACGGGCCCTGGCCGGTGGTCCTCCCCGCCCACCCCAGGACCGGCCCTGAGTAGGTAAAAGTGAAGTTATCATGAGGGAAGCAATCAGTATGACGAACCCGTTGTGAGAGACAACCATGAAGACGATATTAAATCTGTGATAGATCAAGGAGAAGACATGCATGTGAAGGATACAAATAATCTTGTGACAAAATCAGAAGAAAGAATTATTGTGTGACACAACCGCAAGAAGAATCGGAGTGGGTCAGATAGTCTAAAACTCTATGCGAGATGGATTCAAATCATGTGACATGACAATGGCAAGTTATTCAAGACTGGGAGTAGTAAGAGTTGAGACAACTAAAAAGAGGAGGTTCGTGTGATACAAATCAAGCGCGGTCAAAAAAACAAGTGTGGAATAAATGCAAGTATGAAGCAAAGGCAAGTATGAAGCAAAGTGTTCGCATGAAGCAAGTTCGTGTAAAGCATGGTTCGTGAGGAACATGGTTAATGAGAAGCAAGTTCGTGAGGAGCAAGGTTCGTAAATAAGAAGATACATGTGAAGTGTTGGATACCGAGAGATTCGAGAAGATAAATTGTCACACCCCGACCCGCAGCGGAATAAGAGTCGGGGCATAATTGGGTTATCACCAAAGCTCATGATGTTTACTAAAATGTTTCATATTTATTAAATTCAAATTACAACTTCAATATTCCAAACAAGTTCATACAATTACAAGGAAAAAGTAACTAAGTAATCAATCCAAAGCCTAAACTGATTTATTCTTCTAGGCCGTCCTATATGTTTCTTGCTGCAACTGGATCACCTGTATCATGTGTAAAAATGGGGGATTTTGGGTCAACAAAAGTTGGCGAGTGAACCATGTTAAAAACATTTGATATTGATTTCTTATTGTATTTAATATGGAAAAATTGTGCAATAATCATATGTGAGCAAACGTATATAATCAAACAAACACAAACCACCTTGAATGAGTATATGACATGAATGATAATGTATATGTTGGCAACGTCACGTTCCGCTCATAGGTAATGGGGAACGGACGAGCCTATGATGATGTATGTGAGATCAAGGCTCAATCAAACGGAGCCGATCGTATGTTGGCAACGTCACGTTCCGCTCATAGGTAATGGGGAACAGTTCCGCTCATAGGTAATGGGGAACAGACGAGCCTATGATGATGTATGTACTGAAAATGATAAATTTAATCTAAACATTAACCACACAAACAATTGATACATATTGGATACACATTTGATCATGGATATGATGGATGCACAAGTGTTTAAATGTAATAAATAATAAGCGACACATGATACACCCCAAAATGTGATTAAAACGGGGAATTGGTAGAGATTCACTCACATTGGGTGCGTTCGTTTGATTATGCTGAATGCGCACGAGTTTTGGGATTTGATCGACGAGGAAAGACTATCCTAAAATAATAACGAAATGGTACGATAAATAAGTGGATTTTATTAACAATTTTAATAGGATTTTTAGATTTATTTTTGTGAGTTTAAAGTCATTTTCTAACTTTAAAAATATTATTTTTAAGTATTTTTAATTGATTTTTAAATTAAATAAATAAATAAAAATATAAAAAAAATGTTGACTTTTTGTTGACCGTTGACCGGTCCGTTGACCGGACGAACAGTGACTTATGTGTGCGCTGGGTGAGGCTCGAACCCGAGACCTCTCGTACGCGTGCACGCAGCTCTACCGACTGAGCTACGTGTCTAACCCGAAATATTATGTGTTTTAATTATATATATATACTAACTAAATGTTGATTTGTCTGGTTTAAATTAAAAGGATTTAAACTGGTTGAACCGGTTACAGGGAAGCCGGATCGAACTCGGGTTCTTTGGTTTGTTAGCGCACAGCCCAACCAGTTGGGCTGTGTGTCTTATCTGTTTAATTTACGATTTATTTTAATCTTAAAAACATCCTGGGACCTACTCTGATTCAGCTTAAAAAAAATTGGTTTTAATTCGGAAAGTCGGTGCGTTTGTAAGGTTCGAACTCGTGACGTGCGCTGTGTGTTTGCACACAGTCCACCGCTGGACTGTGTGTCTAACCCGGTTTAATATCTTGTTTTAATTAACTTATACATAATATTCAACTTCGTCTTCTTCATTCAAAGACACAGACAAATGATATTCAACTGATCTGGTTTAAATCGTTCGTCTAACATATAAATGATTGAAATTTAATGGATAGAGAGGGTTTTGGAAATGAATGTACCGAAACAGATGTTTTTCTCAGAACTCCGGCAAAGGTCGTCGGCTCTGTTTTGTGAATTCCGTCTGATTGAATCAATTAACAGTTTTGATCGATGAGTTGCGAAATTAAGTTACTAAACAAGGATTATCAGAGGGTTTAGATGTTTGTACCGATTCACAGCGTGTTTTCGGAAATTTTCAGAGATTTTCCGGCGAGTGCAGATTATCCGACAACGTCGTCTGGGACCGATTCTGGTTGAAGGATTTGAGTTAGTAAAAGTCTAACAATGGATTGAAAATGAAAGAATCGAGAAATTTACCGATTTGATGAATGTCCCGGTTTTCCGGCGAAAGTCCGGCGATAGCAGATAACGTTTCCGACGAACAGAAGTTAGAGTGAAAATGAAATTGAGGGTGTTGCGAGTGTATCCGAGATGTGAGGCGATGGTATTGTTAGTGTATATTGAAAATAAATTTCATTTCGGTTTTAACTCCCAACAATCATATGAATCGAGGCATTGAAGACTGAATTGATTAGAACGTGGGTTGTAATTGATTTATCGGTTATACTCAGGAACTCGCGATAACTCAAGAGTCCCTGGATGTTTGAAAGCCGATGAGCGGTTTCAGTTCTTGGCGCAAACAGATGAATTCACGGGTGCAACTTAAGTTTTTATTTAATTCATTGATTACACAAACGAGTAAGTGGCGGAGTGGTTAAGTGTTGCTTGTTTCATCCGGCTGACCCGGGTTCGAAACCCGGCAGCCTTTTTTCCTTTTTATTTAATTTGTTTTTACTTTTTAACAATTATAGTTTCTAAATTCTAAAATGTTTATTAATTATGTATTGTTTAAAATCAAAATTAATCATAAATACGCAACGGAATTTTATAACTTGATATTCGATTAATAAACGAAGCGGGTTTTGAAAACCCGTTTTTCGACGGATGTTACAGTATCCCCTACTTTTAGAAATTTCGTCCCGAAATTTAAGTAGTAGTGGTAACAGGAAAAAGATGCGGGTATTTTTCGCGCATTGAGTCTTCACGTTCCCAAGTAAACCCAGGTCCTCGTTTCGACTCCCAGCGTACCCTAACAATTGGAATACGACTCCGTCTTAAACGTTTTTCTCCGAAGTCCATGATCTCTACTGGTCTTTCAATGAAGTGCATAGATTCATCGATCTGAATATCTTCTAGGGGAATATGGAGGTTTTCATCGGCGAGGCACTTCTTTAAGTTTGATACGTGGAATGTGGGGTGAATTCTGTTGAGTTCTTCTGGTAGGTCAAGCTTGTATGCTACAGGTCCTACTCTTTCGAGTATCTTGAAAGGTCCTATGTAGCGTGGTGCTAGCTTGCCCTTCTGGCCAAAACGAACTACTCCCTTCCACGGTGATACTTTTAAAAGTACATGATCACCATTGTTAAACTCCAAGGGCTTTCGTCGTTTGTCTGCATAACTCTTTTGACGACTTTGTGCCGCTAGAAGATTGTTTCGAATTTGATGGATCTTGTCTGTCGTTTCTTGAATCAATTCTGGACCGGTGATTTGTGCTTCCCCAATTTCGTGCCAGCATACTGGAGATCGGCACTTACGGCCATATAACGCTTCGAAAGGAGCCATGCCGATACTTGAGTGGTAACTATTGTTGTACGAAAATTCAACTAATGGTAGATGAGCGTCCCAATTCCCTTTGAAGTCTATGACACATGCTCGAAGCATATCTTCAAGAGTTTGGATGGTGCGTTCAGATTGTCCATCAGTTTGAGGATGATAAGCGGTACTGAGGTCTAATCGTGTACCCAAAGCGGCTTGTACGGCTTGCCATGTTCGTGAAGTGAAACGACCATCACGGTCTGAAATGATGCTTAAAGGTACACCATGACGACTTACGATCTCGCTGATGTAGATACGAGCTAACTTCTCGTTCTTGAAGTCCTCGCGAATCGGAATGAAGTGAGCTGATTTGTAAGACGATCAATGATTACCCATATAGTGTCATACCCACTGGAGGTGCGAGGTAACCCGGTAATGAAATCCATAGTTATGTTTTCCCACTTCCATACAAGTATTTCGGGTTGGACTAGAAGTCCTGAGGGTCTTTGATGTTCAGCTTTTACTTTGGAACATGTAAGGCACTTGGAAACAAAAACAGTGATATCCTTCTTCATGCCAGGCCACCAGTAGGTGTATCGAAGGTCTTGATACATCTTGTCGGCTCCTGGGTGTACAGAGTACCGTGTTTTGTGCGCCTCATTCATAAGGAAATCACGAAGGTTATTGTGATCGGGAATCCATATGCGATGGAGATAAGACAGAATACCGTCGGATTTGGTTTCGATTTTAAGTTCTGCTCCACAAGACAGCTCATTGCGTACGTCGTTTTCTGTTACAGAAACATGTTGGGCTTCTCGGATTTGATCTTTGATGTCGGTTATGATTTGCGAACATAGAAGACGAATGGAGTTCGCATAACCCTTTCGACTGAGCGCATCGTCCACCACGTTTGCCTTGCCAGGATGATACCGAATTTCACAGTCGTAGTCATTAAGAAGTTCGACCCATCTTCGTTGCCTCATGTTCAACTCCTTTTGGTTAAAGATATGTTGGAAGCTCTTGTGATCAGTGTATATTTCACACTTGGTACCGTAGAGGTAATGTCTCCATATCTTAAGAGCGAACACAACGGCTCCAAGTTCCAGGTCATGGGTGGTGTAGTTCTTCTCATGAATTTTGAGTTGTCTAGAAGCATAAGCTATCATTTTTCCTCTTTGCATCAGCACACAGCCTAGTCCTTGCCCTGACGCGTCGCAATAAACCATGAAGTCATCACAACCTTCAGGAAGTGTGAGGATAGGTGCGTCACAGAGTTTTTGCTTAAGGGTTTGGAAGGCTTCTTCTTGTTTAGGTCCCCATATGAAGGTTTTTCCTTTATGAGTTAAAGCCGTGAGTGGTACAGCAATACGGGAGAAATTTGCAATGAAACGGCGATAGTAACCAGCCAAACCAAGAAATGATCTTAGTTCGGTAGGGGTTCGTGGCGCTTGCCATTCCTGTACTGCCTTGATTTTTGAGGGATCAACATGAATTCCCTTGTCATTGACGACGTGTCCAAGGAATTGTACTTCCCTTAACCAGAATTCACATTTCGAAAATTTAGCGTACAACTTTTCTGTCCTTAAGAGTGTAAGGATGAGTCGAAGGTGTCGTTCATGATCAGACTTAGACTTTGAGTAGATGAGGATGTCGTCGATGAAGACTATGACAAAACGGTCGAGATAGGGTTTGCAGACTCTGTTCATTAGATCCATGAAGACGGCTGGGGCGTTGGTTAAACCAAATGGCATGACCATGAATTCGTAATGACCATATCGAGTTCGGAAGGCGGTCTTTGGAACGTCTTCTTCATGTACTCTGAGTTGATGACATCCAGAACGAAGGTCGATTTTTGAAAAACAGGTGGCGCCTTGAAGTTGGTCTAGAAGATCATCGATGCGAGGTAATGGGTAGCGGTTCTTGACGGTTAACTTGTTGAGTTCTCTGTAGTCGATACACATGCGAAACGTTCCATCTTTCTTCTTCACAAAAAGGATAGGTGCACCCCAAGGCGATGAGCTAGGACGTATGAATCCTTTGTCAGTCAGCTCTTGCAGTTGACTGGCCAGCTCTTGCATTTCGGATGGGGCTAACCTATAAGGAGATTTTGCAACTGGTGTAGCTTCAGGTATAAGATCAATGCGGAATTCGACTTCTCTCACGGGAGGAAGTCCTGAAATGTCGTCAGGAAAAACTTGCGGAAAATCTTTTACCACTGGGATGTCTTCGAGTTTCTTCTCCTTGGTTCCCTTTTTGACGACATGAGTTAGGAATGCGACATAATTCTTGCGGAGATATTTTCGGGCTTGAAGACAGGACATTAATTTGAGTCCTTTCGAAGGGGTTTCTCCAAAGATTCGTAGAGTCTGACCGTTTGTAAGAGGAATGCGAATAAACTTTTCGCGGCATACAACTTCAGCATGATATTGGCTGAGCCAGTCCATACCAATTATAATGTCGAAACTTCCCAACTTCATAGGAATGAGGTCAACTGGAAAATCGTGATCGTTTAGGGTGAGAGTACAATTGCGTATAATAGAGTTTAATGAGACCGGTTTTCCGTCAGCAACTTCTACCGTTATGGATTCCATGAGTTTATCACGAGTTTGGTTGAGGATGGGTTCAAATTCTAAGGACACAAAACTCTTATCCGCGCCAGTATCAAATAATATGGATGCATAACTACCATTGACGAGAAACGTACCGTTAACCACGTTGTTGTCAGCCCTAGCTTGATTTGCGTTGATGTTGAAAGCTCTTCCCCTAGCAGGTGGAGGAGCTTGGTTAGCCTGGTTTACTGGATTTGCTTGAGCTTGGGCATGGATGATGTTCACCAAGCGTGGACAGGTGTTCCTGAAGTGGTTCGGGTCTCCACAGTTGTAACAAGACCGCATAGGTTGTATCATGGGATAGTTGGGTTGGTAGCAGGATTGGGCTACATGTTGAGCAGGTGGTAGGAGTAAAGGTTGTTGGGCTTGACCCACTATCTGATGGTGGGTTTGGGTTGAGGGCTGATTGCGGTTCGTTCGCTGAAGTGCGCAACAGGTTTGGATGGTGTGTCCTGCGCGGCCACAGCCGGTGCAATGTTGGCAGGGATGTTCGGGAAAGTGATGGTATTGGAAACGGTTGCATTTTGGGTATGGGCCGGAGTATGGCTTTTTATATGGTGCAGCTGAGGGGGCAACTTGGGTGATGGGTGCAGCAGTAATAGGGAGGTTTGTTTGTGTGACAGCAAAGTTTCTGCCGTTTCGTTTCCTCTTACTAGCAAACTTTGAGGAGGAGGTGGAATGGTTTGAAGTTTGGCCCTCAATGGGGGCTTTCTTTTTCTCGTCCTTAAATTTGCCGTTTCGGATGCTTTTCTCGGTTAGCTCGGTAGCTAGTTCCATAGCGGCTTCAAGTGTTGCAGGCGAAGTGCTTAGAACTGAGTCTTGAATTTTCGAGGGGAGGCCTCGAATATAGTGTTCGACTAAGCGGTATACTGGGGTGAACAAGTTGGGGATCATTTGATTCAACTCTAGAAACCTTTTGTTGTAGGAAGTATGATATCCTTCCTTTTGCTTTAACGAGTGGAATTCATCCTCTAACTTTTTAATCTCGCTTCTTGGACAGAAGCGTCTCGTCATGATTTCCCTTAACTCCTCCCATGTTAAGGCCATTGCATCTTCGATTCCTCTCTTACCTTTCTCTGTATTCCACCAGGTAAGAGCTACTCCAAATAGTCTCCCGGTTGCGTAACGTACCTTGCGATCCTCGGGACAATCGCAATTGAGGAAGGTGTTTTCCATTTCCTCAAACCAGTGGAGGAGAGCAGTGACACCTTCGGTCCCTTCATATTTCGGGGGATCGCAAGACTTGAAGTGTTTGTAAGAGCACTTTTTGAAGGGAGGGTTGTTGACGTTCTGGTCTTCTTGATTGGGAGGGTTGATGGGATTTGCGGCGAGAGCTTGTTGGACTTGAATTACGATGTCAGGAAGCACCGCAGCCATTTGTTTTGCGATTTGGGTGGCCAAGCGTTCGTTTGACCTTCCTGACTTTCTACCTCCACGTTCCTGCCTAGCCGACATCTACAGGAACATACATAAGAAGATGGTGAGTTTAAGGAGTCTTTTTAGGTGTCATGTGTCGTCAAATGAAATAAAAATAACATAATTATCAATAATGCAACTACATCCATAGGATGTCTTGGGTTTGCTCATGTTTGGGCCTCCAATGTCCCCCATACCATCGCCTGTATAGTCATGTGGGCCCCCATGACTATTGGCTTAGTAGGATTCACATTGGTGTTGGCGGTTTAACACTCGCATTACCCGAATGAAAACCAAGAAATATGTTTGCGAGATGTATGGTAGGAGGGTGTCCAGGTGTAGACACAATGACAACTCAAAGTGGGGTTAGCTCACACGACGTTTGGTATAGCATGCTTTGGCCTAATAGGTCCTTCGTACTCTCATCGTTAGTCCCCAGGTAGGCAAACTGGTCCTTTATTTTGGATTTATACGAATGCCAAGCCTAGACAGGACGTTTCGACTACCGGTACTTGTACCCTTCCAGTTACTACATGCCCGTCATGAGAACTCACTTTGATGTGATTTGAAAAAAATACAAAAATCGTTGCAAAAATCATGGAAATTGTGTGGTGTGTGCTCTCATGGATATGATATGTTATGAGGATATGATTCATGATGAGCATTGTATAGTAATATGTACTTATGAACATGCTTGCATAACATTGAATGTAACAATAAACATAAAGCATATAAACATCATGAATTTTGTATGTAACACATAAACAATTTAAATAATTCTAATCAACTATAGTATAGGCTCTAAGGGTCTAATAACCTATCCTATATCCCTATAGTCATGGCTCTGATACCAATCTGTCACACCCCGACCCGCAGCGGAATAAGAGTCGGGGCATAATTGGGTTATCACCAAAGCTCATGATGTTTACTAAAATGTTTCATATTTATTAAATTCAAATTACAACTTCAATATTCCAAACAAGTTCATACAATTACAAGGAAAAAGTAACTAAGTAATCAATCCAAAGCCTAAACTGATTTATTCTTCTAGGCCGTCCTATATGTTTCTTGCTGCAACTGGATCACCTGTATCATGTGTAAAAATGGGGGATTTTGGGTCAACAAAAGTTGGCGAGTGAACCTTGTTAAAAACATTTGATATTGATTTCTTATTGTATTTAATATGGAAAAATTATGCAATAATCATATGTGAGCAAACGTATATAATCAAACAAACACAAACCACCTTGAATGAGTATATGACATGAATGATAATGTATATGTTGGCAACGTCACGTTTCGCTCATAGGTAATGGGGAACGGGTGAGCCTATGATGATGTATGTGAGATCAAGGCTCAATCAAACGGAGCCGATCGTATGTTGGCAACGTCACGTTCCGCTCATAGGTAATGGGGAACAGACGAGCCTATGATGATGTATGTACTGAAAATGATAAATTTAATCTAAACATTAACCACACAAACAATTGATACATATTGGATACACATTTGATCATGGATATGATGGATGCACAAGTGTTTAAATGTAATAAATAATAAGCGACACATGATACACCCCAAATTGTGATTAAAACGGGGAATTGGTAGAGATTCACTCACATTGGGTGCGTTCGTTTGATGATGCTGAATGCGCACGAGTTTTGGGATTTGATCGACGAGGAAAGACTATCCTAAAATAATAACGAAATGGTACGATAAATAAGTGGATTTTATGAACAATTTTAATAGGATTTTTAGATTTATTTTTGTGAGTTTAAAGTCATTTTCTAACTTTAAAAATATTATTTTTAAGTATTTTTAATTGATTTTTAAATTAAATAAATAAATAAAAATATAAAAAAAATGTTGACTTTTTGTTGACCGTTGACCGTTGACCGGTCCGTTGACCGGTCGGACAGTGACTTATGTGTGCGCTGGGTGAGGCTCGAACCCGAGACCTCTCGTACGCGTGCACGCAGCTCTACCAACTGAGCTACGTGTCTAACCCGAAATATTATGTGTTTTAATTATATATATATACTAACTAAATGTTGATTTGTTTGGTTTAAATTAAAAGGATTTAAACTGGTTGAACCGGTTACAGGGAAGCCGGATCGAACTCGGGTTCTTTGGTTTGTAAGCGCACAGCCCAACCAGTTGGGCTGTGTGTCTTATCTGTTTAGTTTACGATTTATTTTAATCTTAAAAACATCATGGGACCTACTTTGATTCAGTTTAAAAAAATTGGTTTTAATTCGGGAAGTCGGTGCGTTTGTAAGGTTCGAACTCGTGAGATCCGCTATGTGTTTGCACACAGTCCACCGCTGGACTGTGTGTCTAACCCGGTTTAATATCTTGTTTTAATTAACTTATACATAATATTCAACTTCGTCTTCTTCATTCAAAGACACAGACAAATGATATTCAACTGATCTGGTTTAAATCGTTCGTCTAACATATAAATGATTGAAATTTAATGGATAGAGAGGGTTTTGGAAATGAATGTACCGAAACAGATGTTTTTCTCAGAACTCCGGCAAAGGTCGTCGGCTCTGTTTTGTGAATTCCGTCTGATTGAATCAATTAACAGTTTTGATCGATGAGTTGCGAAATTAAGTTACTAAACAAGGATTATCAGAGGGTTTAGATGTTTGTACCGATTCACAGCGTGTTTTCGGAAATTTTCAGAGATTTTCCGGCGAGTGCAGATTATCCGACAACGTCGTCTGGGACCGATTCTGGTTGAAGGATTTGAGTTAGTAAAAGTCTAACAATGGATTGAAAATGAAAGAATCGAGAAATTTACCGATTTGATGAATGTCCCGGTTTTCCGGCGAAAGTCCGGCGATAGCAGATAACGTTTCCGACGAACAGAAGTTAGAGTGAAAATGAAATTGAGGGTGTTGCGAGTGTATCCGAGATGTGAGGCGATGGTATTGTTAGTGTATATTGAAAATAAATTTCATTTCGGTTTTAACTCCCAACAATCATATGAATCGAGGCATTGAAGACTGAATTGATTAGAACGTGGGTTGTAATTGATTTATCGGTTATACTCAGGAACTCGCGATCACTCAAGAGTCCCTGGATGTTTGAAAGCCGATGAGCGGTTTCAGTTCTTGGCGCAAACAGATGAATTCACGGGTGCAACTTAAGTTTTTATTTAATTCATTGATTACACAAACGAGTTAGTGGCGGAGTGGTTAAGTGTTGCTTGTTTCATCCGGCTGACCCGGGTTCGAAACCCGGCAGCCTTTTTTCCTTTTTATTTAATTTGTTTTTACTTTTTAACAATTATAGTTTCTAAATTCTAAAATGTTTATTAATTATGTATTGTTTAAAATCAAAATTAATCATAAATACGCAACGGAATTTTATAACTTGATATTCGATTAATAAACGAAGCGGGTTTTGAAAACCCGTTTTTCGACGGATGTTACATAAATTGTTCGGAGTTAAGATCTACAACAACCTAAGGATGTCCGTGATTAGGGGGTGAATGAAAGCTATAATCACTACACATCCTTAAAGTTAAAGGTTTGATTGGTATTAGAGAATTGAGTGGCGGTTACAAAGAACAAGGGTTGTTTGTGTCAAAACTGAAGATAGTAACTACCACCCTCAAGGGGTGCGATCTCCCATGGGGAGACACTACCATTCGCAGCCACACACACAGGGAAAAGACGTGACTATTCGGCCACGGGATACACCTCTACATCAACGGTCATGATCAAGAAACATGGAGACACAACCCCAAGTCGATGGCTGTGATTGAGAAGGAAAAGACGCACCTCTTCATGTGTGATCACAACCATTCATTCAAAGGACATGCCTTTCACGAAGAGACACGTCTATACACTCGTAACTCTAGGAAAACTATAAACAGGGCACAGATTCCATTTGTAAATCGTTCTTTACACATGTATTCAGATTCTTAGTTTATATATCAAGTTATTCGATTGTCTAGAGATCAAAGATCCATTTTGGGGCCAACACACGTATTGTAGGGAGTGTTATTATGCTTGAGAATTGTGTGCAGAAGATCGTTGGAGATATTATTGTATATCCATTGAGAACAACGGCATCAAGTTTGTCCCAAGAGTCCTCTGCGAGTTTAGATGGAGACTTGTCAGTGTCTTTCGGTGATGCGACTTTCTCAGCAAGTCGGGGAGATAGATGGTCGATATCCATAAAGGCACGACACCGGATTTTGAAAAGCTCACTCTAGGAATCGTATTAACCCGTTTCCATCTCGAGGGTGATTGGAATCAGGTTCTTGATTTTGGAAACGGTTGCGGCAGGGTGGAGTTTGGAGTCCATTAGAGAGAAGAAGGTGAGGATGACAGGAAGGAGATGTCGCCCGGAAGAAGGTGAGCCGGCGGTAGGCAGTGGCGGATGTATGGCTGTGGTAGGGTGGGCACAGGCACACCGTACACCCAGCCCAAGTGTTTTTTGAAGTTGTATTATTTGTTTTAAATCTAAAGTGCCCAAAGCTAAAGAAATATTTTTTGGTTGCCCGCCACCATTACGTGGTTGCCTTCCACTTATTCAATTCCTTTTGTTTAATGCTAAAAATACATCAGCGGTAAATAGTTATTAATTTTCCAAAAAACTGTAATTTGAGTAAATGAACATGATGCTTATCATTTGAAAATTTTAGGTTAAATGCAATTCGTGTCATTCATTGTACTTATTAACTGACTATTAAAATTTGAAATCGTTGATATGTGCAATTCTTTTTTTAACAGGAACTTAGCAACATGGATCAACAATTCTTTTCGAACAACATCATCAATTATTTTTGAGCGTGACTCACTCTTGACTCTTTTCCTCTTTAAGGTTTTATATCATCATCCAAGTCAAAGAGATGAAACAAAACAAGGTGTCGTATTGGTGATCATTTCTTGAACGCTTGCGTAATTTATGCTACAAGTAGATGAACTTCTCACTTTACTAATGAAAATGTAATCGAGTGTTACAAAAGATAAAAACACGTAGAGGACAAATCGAGATATATTTATATTATATTTAATATATTTAATGAACTATGTTATTTTATCATATTTCTTTGTCAACTCATTTTTAGTTGACTCATATTGTGTCCACCCTCCAGAAAATTTCTATATTCGTCATTGACGGTAGGGTTTGTAGGGTTGAAGGAGGATTGGTAGGGTTGATACCATGAAGGAGATAAATATTTCATATAATTCGCTGCTTCCTCTCATTAATCCGTCATATAAATATAGTTATAAAATCTCCTAAACTAGGAAAAAATATACCAGACTAGACTATACGTATTACAGGAGAATTGATTTATACTAAATATATAAGTTTATTCATCACTAGGTTATTAGACCCGTGTGTTACACGGGTTTAAGAGTAGAAATTATATAGTTTTAATAATGTCTGCACAAGTTTACATAACAGATTTTTTTTTACTTTGGGCAACGCTACATATAATTGGCCATGTGTAAAGACCGAATCTTTTCGAAACAAACCAACCTTACTCAGTGAATGTCCTTGATTTTTATTTATCGTAATGACAAAACATACGAGGAGAGGAAGCTGACTTTTTTTCAATATTAATAGAGTCATTTTGTCTGACGATAGTAATTGAAATCTAAGGATAAACCTTCGAGTGCCAATTTTACTTCCAAATAAGATTTGTGTCTCAATAACAAGATCGCCATTCATCGGACCTATAGTCGAGTACAATTGCATTAATTTGGAGATAAATAATAATTCTTTTATAAATAAAAGCTTTAGAGTTTAGTATATTCAAATAAATAAAAAGCTTTTGAGTTTGGTATATTAAGATAATTGAATTAATTTAATATTAACATATTAAAAAAGTAAACTTTTGAGTTTGGATTAATTTAATATTAACATTTAAAAAAATGGTCTTAAAAATGTTCGTTTGCTTAAAAGTAAATGAAAATCTTTTTGAGTTTGGTATATTCAGATAATTAAATTAATTTAATATTAACATATTAAAAAAAGGTTGTAGTTTTTGAGTTTGGTATATTCAAATAATAATTGAATTAATTTAATATTAAGATATTGAAAAAAATGGTCTTAAATAATGGTTATTTGCTTAAGAGTAGAAATTTAAACAAAATAAATCAAATTTAAAATTATTTATAGAAAAAAAGATATGTATTCTTATCTAATTTTTGTTTAAAATTATTATCCCTTAATATTATTATTATCATTATTTTATATAAGAGATAGATAAGGAAATAAAGTGAGAAAGCATCAGGGAGTGACATATGTCCACAAACGATTTTCATTTATTACTATAGTAAGATTCTAATTTTTATACAAGTTAAAATATGGTTAATAAATATTATTATCGCTATAAAAGTTTAAAATGTGTGTACATAATGATGATATAAAATTTAAAAGATAATTTTGTATTACTAACAACATTATATACTAACTTAAAAACAAATATCGGTGGAATTTACATAGTATATCCCTCCAGATTATTTTCCACTTGCCCTTCACGTCTCTTCTTTTATGCTTTGATCCTCTGCATTGCCTTCAGGTCTCATCTTTTATGCTTTTATCCTCTGCATTAATTGTTTATATTTCCTCTGCATTATCGTATTATTATATAAAGCATTTCCTATATATAAAATGATAAATTTCTATCAAATTTTAAGATGACATATGAATGGTCAAGTTAAAACGTCTAACTTTTGGTTTTTTTTTTCCATTTATACCCCTCTACCCTTGATCAGTGACATTTATGTTTAATAAATCTATACTATATATTAGATCTATAAATAATAAAAAATGTGTATTTGTGTATTTGGACTAAAGGATTAATCAATTAACCAAAATTAAAATGTGTTTTGTAATTTTAGAGAAGTTAGTTAAAAATTTAGATAGATAAAAAAATGTGCAGTATACTATATAATGTTCATCATAAGGGTTTCCTTATTTATCATAAGGGTTTCTCGTGCGTTACAGCCGCGAAGCGTGAGTGCTTTTACATATATACACACACAACGTATACATGATTTTTTAACGTTTTTAGGTTATAATTATGTTCTCCGCCCGTATTATCGACTGATCCGCTATAACGCGCGAGTTCCTTGTTAGTTATTGTTTATATACTTCATTTTATATGAAATTGTGACTTTGTGAGGTTTTAAGATATTACCCGCAAATTCAACCAATATATAAATGATATTTTCTGTCTTAAATTTTAAATAATAACAACTTAATTTGGGTTAAAGTTCTGCAATAATAATTAATACCATTTTATTTTACTGTGATTTAAAAACTATTTAACCAAAGTACGGAATTTATTGAATATATAATACACGTTTTCTACCTTATTTATTTTAGAGAAAGGTTATCGAAAAGAATTGTACGAAGTTTAGGAGAGAAGTTTGGTCATTAATTTGAAAGATTAATGGTTGAGATTAAGTGGTCCCCAAATATAGAATTCACATAACTAAAAACAAGAAAACAAGTGGGGAAAAGGGTAAAATAGGAAATCCTATATTGTTACTCATAAACCCACTCCCCCTTGATTTTCAAACGGCAATAACTTTTTCATACGTTAATATTTTTTATAAAAAATACACCGTATTAACGAGCATTTCATTCTCTTTAATTCGAGCAGCCTATTGCTATATTTTTCTTTAAAAAAAATTGAAGGATTTTGAAAGCCCATTGCATGACTACGTGATTTTTAATACCCAGTAAGTGACTACGTGATTTTGAATACACATCACGTGATTACTTGATTTCATTATAGTATTTTATGTGAAACCCACTAAGTGATTACGTAATTACGTAACAATAGTTGACTACTTAAATTACATGATTACATGATTTTTAATACCCATTTCGTGATTACGTGATTTTATTATAGTATTTATGTGAAACTCTACTGAGTGATTACGTAATTAGGTATAAACAAAACATGTAATAGTGTAATACATAATATTTCAAATGAAATACCTAATATTTCAAATGAAATACCTAATATTTAAGGTATAATCACGTATTAAGGATAAATTGTATACAAAACATTAACCAAACCAACCTATAATTGCGACATAATGTTGTATATTTGAGATTTAACCACGTAATAAATCATAAACAATCAAGTTCTTATTATTGAATGTGTAATCACGTAATAAGCATAATTGTATTAACATTCGTTATAACAAATCATATTGAATATGTAATGACGTAATGATTTTACGTTGAATGTTTAATGATTTATGTTGAATGTGTAATCACGTAATGGGTATTAAAAAATCACGTAGTCATATACCGGGTATTCAAAATCACATAATGGGTACTGGGTATTCAAAATCACGTAATCACGTAATGGGTATTCAAAGTCCTGTAAATTATTTTTAAGAAAACTATAGCAATAGGTTGCTCGAATTAAAGAGAATGAAATGCTCGTTAATACGGTGTAATTTTTTTTTAAATATTAACGTATGAAAAAGTTATAGCTGTTTGAAAATCAAGGAGGAGACTAATTAAAAGGAAAAAAGACCATCATACCCTTACCTTCTTAAATTAAGAAAAAAAATGCGGGGCCATGATTGTCTCCTATACTTCGTACAAAATTTCTCTCTTGTACATAATCTCTTACCAAGTATTTTACTAAATTTTCCTTCAATAACTTTCGTTCGCTAATTTCTTTTGTTTACCACTATTGTTCCTTTACTTTAAAAAGACTAATTTTTGACATGCATATTTTTATATACGTATCGGTATAAATTCGAGTTTGTCTACGTTTCGACATAAACTTTTTTGGAAACTGGTAAAGTCAAATAAAATGTATACATTTTCGTTTAAAAAACCATTTTTACGTGTGTACTTTTATGTACGTGTGGATATAAATTTGAATTGTTCTACATTTTGATGTAACCTTTTTTGGGAAACGACTCAGATCAAATATAATATGTTTTCGTGCTTATTGTATGTTTTGTAAATTTTGTTACGAACCAAGTGGAGTCAAATGTGGTTTCTTTTATTAAGCTTTAATTAATCCCTTTTGATTACACGTGTTAGTCTTTCTTTTATACTTGTTATGTTTTCTATGTATGAGTCGGATCACGTATAATAAGTTATGAGTGTACGGTATAAATTCGATTCACCTTATGTTTTGATCCAATCACAATGCTTATATAGGTTACACTGAGTCCAATCGGATATGTCAGGACGCGCGTTTTCATATGATAGACGCAACACATAACGCTTGGATTAATCTATTTGATACTTGCGATGCACCCGCGCCGCAACGCGCGCAGGCCTTGTTACTAGTATATAATAATATCATCAAGGTATACATCTTAAAAGAAATTTCATATTCTGATAAATGAAGCTAATGAAGCATTACTAAACAAGGGTTAAGAGGAGACGGGGCGCCCACCGTGATGGAATTCATAACGCGTGGTGACGCGTTATACACCACCGCCACCAACATTGAACACGCGTGGAAATTTCAACGCGTTGCCGTGAGCACGCGTTGAATTCAAAAATCCGACCGTTAATTTGACTGTTGATGATGATGGTTTGTTATATATATATATATATATATATTCAAATCAATTTTATAAAATACCAAATACAATCTCCCAACACAAACAAATACATTCTTTCAAACTACAAAAAAAAAAATACAATCCAACCCAAAATGTAAGGTTCAAGCAAACAAGGTTCGAGTTCGAAGAAAAAACATGTATGACCAAAGGTTCGATCTAATCTTGGCGAGCCGGCGAGATTTCGGTTGCAAGACGAACCCGACCAAATCCCGTCATTTCAAACCCAACCGTTTCCCAACCAACCATTTCAAACCCAACAATTTCCACCATTTCAAACCCAACAATATTAAAACCAACATTTCATTCCACCATATCAACCTCAACAATTTCAAACACAACCGTTTCAAACCCACCATTTCAACCTCGACCCACTAGAAGATAACAATGTCATTCACCAATTCGCTTGTGCATACCGCGAGCCACAACTACAACTTGATGACGATGATGATGGTGAACTGGTTCAATAAGAAGAAGAAGACGATCAAGAAGTTGAAATTGTCCCAATATCCGGTGGATGGAAACCGTGTACGAGCGCGGAGGAGGTCGCCTTGGTCAAGTCATACTTGCACGTCTCCGAAAACAAAAAGCATTCGAATGAACAAAGAAAGAGATGTTTTGGAGACGAGTTATCTCTCATTTTGGCAAACTTCCCGGTGCGACCAAGCGAAACATGGATCAAATGACTTCGAAGTGAGGAAATTTGAACCGAAAAAATGGGTAAATTTAACGCTAGTGTTATTCAAGTGGTACGTTTTTTTACATTTCTCTATACGTTTTTTTTATTTTTCTGTTTAAAAAATTGTTTTTTTATAAAAACTGAAAACAATTATTTTTTTATAAAAAAACTGGTTTTTTATAAAAACAGAAAACGGTTATTAAAAAAACTGTTTTTTATAAAAATATAAAACGGTTATTTAAAAAAAATGTTTTTTATAAAAACAGAAAACCGTTTTTTTAAATTGTTTTTTATAAAAACATAAAATTGTTTTTTTATAAAAACAGAAAACTGTTGAGTTTTTTTTATAAAAATGTTTTATAAATTTGTTTTTTTGTATTTTTTGTAGTCTCGAACTCCACAAAGTGGAGAGAGCGAGACGACTATCATAAAAACGCCTTAGAAGAATATTTCTGGACATTCGGGCATAAAAGTTTTCCACATTTGGCGGCATGGGAGATTGCGAGACATCATTCGAAATGGGAGCCGGTTGACTTAGTCAACGTGCATGGGCCGACGACTCCAAGGAGAAAAGGAGGTCCCAAAAGACCAAAAACTTCTGAGTCCGGGAACTACACTACTTCCGAGTCCGGTAATATGCCCCGAATGAATTTGAACGAACAACCCGATGATGAACCCAATGAAGACGATACACCCACAAAGCCGCGCCGCAAGAAAAATGGTGGTTCGTCAAGTAGAGTAAGGAAGCGGTGGCGGAGTCCGTCGCAGAATTCAAGGAGGCTAAATTGGTGGAAATGGCAGAATCCAAAGAAAGAAGAGAAAAACTTGTGGCGGTAAAACTTAAGCGTGAGGAGGTGTATATTAGACACTTGAGCGCAAAAGTAAAAATAGTGATTTAAACGTCTTGTTACAACCGCACGACAATCTCGACGAACCGTATAAATCGATTGTACTTCAACACAAACGCAAGATATGTGAAAAGTGGGGTTGGGAGATGTCGTAAATTTTTTAGGGTTTTTTAGTTTGCGATGTTTAGTTTTTTTAGTTTGTAATTTAGGATTTATTAAATGAAAATGCAATTTATAATTTTGTTGTTTTATTGTTAATTTATAATTTAAAAATAAAAAATAACCCATCACTAGTGATGGCCACTCCTAGTAAAATCCATCACTAGTGATGGAATTTGGCTCAAGGATGTGTCGTATGATGATTGGATGTTGTGAGTGATGAGTGGGTGGTGAGTGATGGGCGCCCATACCCCCTAAGACTATGGGGTATGGGGCTTGGGTTTCGGCGTGGGTTGGGTACAAACGCCCAAGTCACCACCCGGGTGGGCTTGGGTTTTGGCGTGGCCCCTTGGGTGGGGGTTTCAACCCGGGCGTTGGGCGGGCCTAGCGGTCCACTGTGGCGGATTCTTATTGGCTGGCTTGGCTAGGCCCCTGACCAAGATTTAAATTTTAAATTATAACCGTCAAACGGCCACCCCGAGTAGTATAAAACCCCCACCGCCATCCTTGTTCGCCATCCATGTTCGCCACCCCGAGTAGCATAAAATCCACCACCACCATCATCACCTGACACTCGAAATCATGGCCTCATGGAGGAACGAGGAAGAGATAGCACTAGTAACGAGTGTTGTGGACGCTATGAAGGCCCGCCGACCCGGTGATACACGTTACTGGCCGGAAGCTTTCGTGAGCTACCGGCACAACGTAGGGAACGACCGGCACAATCTAAACGCGTGCCAACACAAGTGGCGCGAACTACGACCGAAGCTCGACCGGTTTAAAGCGTACTACGACAGCGTGCCCGGCGGTGACATAAGTCATGACGACCGGGTGGCGGTGGCCAACATCGAGTACCAGGGCAAGGAGCGGAAGCCTTTTGAGAAGTTGGCCCTCTTCGAAATCTACCTAACGCTTTACGGTTTTTTATGCTTAATTATGTTTTTTTTAGATTTGTAATTATGTTTTTTTTAATTTGTAATTTTTATGAAATTTTAATAATATTTTAGGTTTGTTTTATTTTGGTTTTTTTATTTATAAAAAGATTGAAAAAAAATTACACGTGGCCTAGCCACGCGGGCTAGCCACGCCCCACCATACCCATCGATAAGTTTGCTGACCGGCGGGGCCCCTCCAAGTCCACATGTCGGGCCATGCCCCAAAGTCCCGCCCCACCGTATCCCACGGTCTAAGAAAAATAATAATAATAATAATTTTTTTAGGGGTTATGACTCGGGTATACAATTTGGGTAAACAAGTAAATAGTTTTGGGTAATCAGATTAAGTATTATCTAATCCCATATTTGTTCCATACTTATGAATTTTTTTTTTCCAATCTCATACCCATCAGGTTTCAAGCATACCCGACTCAGAAGTTTTGGGATTTAGATATTCATATGCCCGTCGGACTTAGTTTTTTTGTTTTCACCATCCCTAATCAACCAAAACTATGAGCATGAATAGTTGAATACACTACACCGAGTTAGTGAAACAAAATGCAGATGTTTTGACTTAAAGGTCATGAATGTCAAAACATCAAATCCCAATGGGATGGATATGAAACAGTATAGAAAGTAAAGGGGGTGAATGTAAATAATTATATAAATCCATAACCCCAAATTCACCCGCCCAGCTTCTTCACTCCTCCCCCTCGACAAACCACCTACCGGAAAACAAAAACATAATAAAACCAACCGTCACCGTCCTCCGCCACTGACGCAAACTACTGCCGTACCGTCCACCATGCAACCGCTGATCCACGTGTCACTCACCGCATTTCACAGAAACCGCCTAAAGCATTACTATTATTCGCTGAAAAGTAGCGTGTTTTCGGGGGAATCAAAGTTCCGTCAAGAAATGAATTTGAAATCCTGAAATTACTGGCTAAACTCCGACTGATTTGCTTTATTAATGACTTTGATATTGTGCTTACAATCGGATTCCACTTGTCACGTTGATTGATCCACCGTCTCAACATATATGCTATATTTAGACAAGTAATCATATGATAAGTTGCGTGTTATAAATAAACCCCTCACCGATTCACTTTGTGAACTCCTCTTTATCTATAAATAGCCTTCAGGTTTTTCACAATTTGCTACTTTCAATTCATTGTGGATTTAGGTTTTTTGATACTCCAAATTGCTGCATTACCAAAAGATATTAAGGTTTGCTTCAACTGTATGCATCATGATGTTTTTTAAACTGTTTGAATTTTACGTCTGTTTGTTTGATTTTGGTCTGCATTTAAGTGTTTTTGGTGTTGATCGGTCAGATTCGTTAACGTTTTGTGATTTTTTGATTAAATTTACTCAAATGTTATTGTTTTTTTTTTGGAATTATATCTGCTAAGAAGTGTTTTTTTTATTTGTGTGTTGACTGATTAATCTGTGCACATCTCACCCTCCGCTGACCCTACCAATAACCTTGCTATTTGGAGGATTTACTGGGTACGGTTGTTGTTGTTGTTGGTGTTGACTGATTAATTTTGATATGGATATAAATGTTTTTGGTGTCGATCAATCAAATCAGTTGAGGTTTTGTGATTTTTCTAGTTAAGTTACTAGAATGATGCTGTTTTTCTGTTGATCATTTTTGACATAAAATGATTTTTGTGGTTGATGAACTGAATATATGATTTTTTTTTAACTTTATTGCTGTTAAATTTTCTTTAGGACTAGATCATGGTATAAATAATCTGCATACTGTCTGTTTTTGGTGTTGATCGGCTAAATCATTAGAAGTTTTGTGATTTTTGTAGTAAGATTACTCGAATGGTGTTGTTTCGGTGTTGATCAAGTTGTTGAATCAAGACGTTTTATTTACTTACGAACAGATATAATAGTAAATCTTTAACAGTTACCAATCTCCCAGAATTTTAAAAATCAATTTGTGGGGTCTAAAACATTCCAGTTTTATCAGTTATGTGAACTTTAGCTCATTCCCGAGAGAAGTTAAAATAATTTTGCCAACCGTTTGAGAATTATTGGACATATTTCTAAAAGTGTTTACCTATGAGTTTTCATACAGTATACATATCAAAACGGTTACGTTTTTTAATGAGATGGTAAATGTGGTAGTAGTTTTTTAGATGAATATCTATTGCATATGAAGCTGCATGAATGAGCCATACAAAATGGTGGTCTTTCCTCCCACGAATATCAGATTGATGGTTAACTTTTTTTTCTTTTTATTATTAAACAGGTCCATTATTAGTTTGGAGCAAGGCGTTATTGTGAATAGAATTATGTCAGAGGTAACAGGAAATAATGATGATGGTCATGATCTGGGATTATCGTCATTTTCTGAAGAAAGGCAGAATATTGATGTCGGAAAACAAATCTTCTGTAACAGTGCTGTAAATATGAATAGTATAGTTGCCGTGGGCTTCGACATGGACTACACTTTGGCCAAGTACAAACCCGAAACTTTCGAATCCCTGGCGTACTACTGTCGAAAAGCTGGTCAGAAACCTGGGTTATCCTAAAGAGGTTTGCTTATATTTGCTTTTGTTTTTCTAAGATAAGGTTTTTGTATACATGTGCATCTTCTTTTTCCAAGTTGTTTGTAATGTTCATCTACTGATGGTTAAACCACTCGATATCAGTCTTTATCTACTAGAATGTGTTTCAGCATTTTTTTATGAATCTATATTACTTTTATAACTCTTCCGGATTTTTTTTTTCGGTTCAGCTACTGGAATGGTCTTTTGACTGGACCTACATGGTTAGAGGCCTTGTCCTAGACAAAAAGAGAGGAAACATACTGAAGGTTTGTGAACGCCAAATAACACGGAACTTTAACTGTTTATGGTAGCTTGCCTTAAATTCTTTCGCATTCTTTATTTATCAAATGCTGTCCGCATCTTTGTCTCTCGCAGATGGACAGGCACAAATACGTGAAGATAGCGTACCATGGATTCAGATTGTTATCGAAGGATGAAAAAGTCGCTACATATGGGAACACTTTTGTTAAAGATGCGTTTGACGGTCCAGATTATGCGCATATTGATACTTTTTTTCACTAGCCGAATCATATCTGTTTGCTCAGCTTGTTGATTATAAGGATAGTAACCCTGGACAAATCTCAGAAGCAAAAGAGTAAGGAGCACAACTAACATTTTCAATTCCTGATTGATGTTGTAGTTGCAATTGGCTTCTCTATGGGAAACTAATGACTAGAGTAATCGCTATTTTATTATTTTTTAATTGTTTGTTTTATATGATTTAAATGCTTATGGAATACAGGCCTTAATTCATTTATCTAGTGAACATTATGCTGTGAGATTCACTTGATTGCTACTATCAACTTCTTGCAATTTGGGGGAGAAGAAAATTTCATAGTTACACTCTCTACCCAAACCTGTATATATGAGTGTTGAATAATAATGGGCAATTGTCAAATTTAAAAATAAAAAATAGTAAGAGTGATTTATTTGTAATAAATGGAGTTGATAATGGCGTATAACCCTAAGAATGTGTTGCAAAAAAGTTTTGGAGCTAAATGTCCAACAATTACTTGTTTGTTATTTGGAATTGTGTCTCGCTAAATATTAATGTCGCAATTAATTTCTCGCAGCTACTCTCGTATCTATGCTGATGTCCGCTCTGCTGTTGATATGTGTCATCGTGATGGAACTTTGAAGGAAATGGTTGCGAAAGATCCAAAAAAGTATGTGCTTTTTTACTATAAATATATGATTTCTGGTGTAAAGAAAGTAGTATTTGGCTTACATTATGTAACTATTTGTTGCAAGCTAGGCCACAATATTCTTCTTAGCATGAAGCAACTATGGTACCATGCCATTGAATTACATGTGGATTTTATGGAATATTGTGGCATATAGCATTTCTTATTGTTTTTTAAGTGAAACACTAAAGCTATTTCACAATTATCTGTAGATCTTGTTAACCATTTTACCTTTTCGAGCTCTTTCTAAAATGAAATATCTAGGCCCTTGTATTTATCAGATATATAAATCAACTCAGGATCAACAATTTATAAATACTTTACCAACTAATTTATTGAAATTTTATAATACTCTTTTAAATAGCTACTAATTTAACATCATATCTGAGGTTTATCATAATTATTATAAATCAATTGTGATTCTGGTAATCTGGTGTTATATTTTCCTTGAAGTAACAGATTTGTATCAATATAACACTATACATACTGATGTGAATATATTTCCTGAAATTTGTAGGATAAAGTCAAAATTGTTGCTCTAAGTTTTTCAAATTTGTATGATTTGTTTTTTTTTTTTTGAAATCATTTTCCTAGTGTTAATGGTATGATATATATTCCTTTCAGCTGTAGATACACTCATGTTTTAGCATTAAGTAGTCTAACATGAACTGTGCATGAACCAGAATTAGTAAAGATCAAGCATAGAGTCAAAGAACGCCTTGCTAATTTCTAAAACAGATATGATTGTGTTTTGTAACTAAAGTAACCACATGAATATTACTGATCTTACCTTGGATATTAGAACTTTACGCCCACGAACTATTTTGAAATACAAGTTAACTACTTAACTTACACCCAACCTTGGATCTTGGTTTTTGATAGCGACGCAGATCAATTTTCGTGTGTGTGGGTTTGGGGGTGGAGGGGTAGAAATTGTTTTCGGTGGATAAGGGAGCTTTTATTTAGATGGATGAAGTCATTTGCTACTTTACAAGCTGTGGAGGTATCCAGTTGTGGATATCGACCGCTTACAATGTACACATGGAAACTAGTACTACTTATTACTTAAACCGAGTTGCGTCACTGTGATGAATCGTGTACGTAGATAACTAAATTATGGCTTGGCCATAAGAAAAACATATAAAAAGTTATATATTGAATTCATTTAAATCTATGCATGTGTTTCTAAACACAGTCACACACACATATATTCTTTTATTGCTGCTAGGTAGCTTCTTTTGTGTTTTCCTTTGTCCTTAACCGAGTTGTTTAATTATCAGGTATATCAATGAGGATGACACTATTATTCCAATGCTGAAAATGCTGAAAAGTTCTGGACGCACAGTATTTTTAGTGACAAACAGGTACTTCTATATTCTTACTTTTTATCTGTAACACTGTGCATTTTTGTTTGTTATCTGTGAATAATTATATAATATGTTAGCACCTTCATTATCTTAATTAATTATTTTATTTTCTTATGTGCTATATTTGTAACCTAAGATGGGTTAATTTAACGTGCAGTCTTTGGGATTATACACATGTGGTGATGAACTTTCTGATTGAGGCACGTACGATCAATAGCAGCTCCTCCTTGAACTTTAACTGGCTCCAGTATTTTGACTTTGTCATCACCGGCAGGTTATTGCTTTACTTAGTTTTAAGGTCGTGTATATATTCAATGTGTAACAAAACATGTCTATAAATAAAAAGATTTGTCAAAGCAGTGCTAAACCAAGCTTCTTCCATGATAAAAGTCGTGCTGATCTTTTTGCGGTTGAGACGGAGTCAGGGAAGCTTATTAACACCGACAATGGTACTCCGCTTTCTCAGGTTTGTGAATACACATCTTCCGTTCCATACACCTCTTATACTTTTTTTTATATGTTTAAATACTTGATTAATTATCATTAGGTGGGAGGCTCTGCTGTAGAATTGCCAGATCAGATCCTAAATAAGCATTGCAAGGTGTTTCAGGTACATATAATATAATTTATATATCGGAAAACGTTAGTTTGTTTAAATATTAGTGTAAACAATATGACACTTCTTGGCTAATTCAGGGAGGCAATGTCAGCCATCTGCATAAGCTACTTAATGTGGGGTCAAGTTCACAAGTATTAATTTTATTTTATTTTTTGTTTTTCATTGCTTTTTGCATGTAGTTATTGGTTGATTTCTGTGAACCTTTCTTTATTATTTCAGGAGCTTGTTAAAATTTTGTTTTATTAAATACTTTTCAATTATTCTTAGGTCTTGTACGTTGGAGATCATATATACGGGGACATCTTACGAAGCAAAAAAGCTCTGGGTACGATTTTCTGTAATGATGTCATGTATTATATCATCGTGCTCTTTTAGAAGTGTTTATTGTAATCTATTTGCTTCAAGATGACATTATTTTGTTTTTTAAGTTAATATTGACCGTTGATTGTGCAACTACATGAAACAGGCTGGAGGACAATGTTTATTGTTCCAGAACTTGAAAAGGAGGCTAGAATTCTTTCATCCTCATGGGAGGCTCGAAAGGTGATATTCTAGTTTGTGATATCAAAGATTAAGGAACAAAATTTCAATATTAGATTTGGAATATGAACTCTTGAATATATATCGTGAGTTATGTTGTGATCTTAGAGGTGGAAATTTTGACCCACTTGCGGTTACGTGTTATCTGTTATGTGCCAAACGGGTAAAACAAAAGCTTAAAAGGAAACATGTTAATTGGTCGAAAGTCACCCAAAGTGCATTTTTAATACATAAAACCTTCTATTCTCAGTTAACTTTATATGTCATCATCATCACCATCATCATACTCAGTAAATCCTACCAATAGCAAAGCTAAAGTAGGGTCTGAGGAGGGTAAGATGTGGACAGTCTTACCTCTACCCCGCAGGAATAGAGAGGCTACTTCCAGTGAGAACCCGGCTCAATAGTAGTTTTGCATTAAGCCTGGACATAAGGCACATAACACTCAGCAATTGGGACAAAAGCCAATTAGTGCATGTACCCCCTTGTCTTTCGGCTATCAACGCCACCACATGATGCATGATTAACCGTCCCTCGCTTTTTAACGTTATTTTCTCGAAATTAGTAAAATAGCGTTAAAACTAGTGCACTTTCACTTTTGCCCCCCGGGCCCACACATATATACATTATATGCGCATACCGCAACCGGGGCGTTAATTAACTTTATATGTGTGTATATTTAATATGCGCATTCGTGCAAACTTCAAATGCTGCATGAAAAATTATTTTTGTTGTAATCTTCTACTTTGAAACTTGTAATTTTGCAGAAACTCAAAATGCTGAGGGGTGAGCGAGATAAAATCGAAGATCAAGCCCATCATTTGAAGTGGTCTCTTGAGTATGTATTTCCTAGATGTGGCAAAAACGGGCAGGTTTGGGTAAAAACGGGTCAAAAGGGTAATTTTTGTGTGGGTTGAAACACTAATTAAGTTTCTATATTGACAATTAGCATGTCGAATACAAATACAAAATTATATTTTAGCGTAACTCGTAAGAATCTATTCTTTTGAATAATATGTAATAGGAGGTTTTATGTATTGGAACATATATTAAGGCGCCCTAATTATATATGTTCCAAGTACCCTAATAATATTTGTTCCAATATCATGCTTAAAAAATTCGCTCTAGGCTATCTTCGGCATATTCGACCCAAATTCTTTTTAGATAACTTTAGAATTTACCTGGTAGAGATAAAACACAACCAAATTGGCCCGTTTGGTATTTTCCCTATAAGGAACCCACATTAAAAGAAGTTTATTCATTTCTTTTGCAATTCTTCGCCGTTAACTATGGACTATTTACTCAAGGTTTTTTTTTTATTTTTATATTTTGCTTCCAGGCATGAAGATATTGATGCCAGTGAAAAGGAAAAGCTCATAGCAAAGCTGGAGCTGCTTGAGGTAATATATTAATTGGATTCTAAAATGAGGCTACAAGTGGACCGTAAAAACCAATTGTCAATGTTTTTATGTCAAGGTAGGGTGGTATAGTAACGTTCATAATCATGAAAAAAAAGTGAATATAGTTTGATTCAAAATTTTGAAATAAAGAATCTCCGGTTTTAATTTCAATACGGATTCTCAATAAAGAATCTCATTTAGTTATGAACGGCCAATACGGATTCTCATTAAAGAATCTCATTTATCTATAACAGGTAAACTGATCAAGAAAAGAATTAGCTTAAAAGGAAATCGGTCAAAAGTAGCCTAAATTGTATTGTCCATGCATAAAACCTCCTAAATCATTTTGTATTCAAAGAATTAAATATAAATTAAAATAACATAGATCTTGACCCTACTTGTACCAAAATGTTATGTGCTATGACCCGCTACCCAACCCACCCGCATCACCCATTTTACCACCTCTAGTTCCATAAATATGCATGTGCTGTAGATTGATGATCTTATCTTGGTATATTAGCATGGTTCTGTGCACTACAACATCTGCCTATGTTCTATTTTTTACTTTCTTGAACATCCTTTTGATACCCTTTTAATTTAGAATTTTTGCAAGTGAATATATGAAGCGTGGTGCACTCAATTTTAATTATATACAGGGTTACCGCGCACGTGTTCGTGCAGCTCATCAAGAGACCCAGAGAAGTTTCCACCAGCAGGTAACCAGTTTTATAAGGATCTTACGTTTTGCATGTGTATGCGTATTTATTTATTTATTTTGTTAAAGAAAAAAATGCATAAGTAGCAATGTGCTGAATCCATACTTTTTTTATATTTTTTGAGTAACGTTTTTATGTTATGGACAGTTCCATCCCGTGTGGGGGCAGATCATGAAGGCAGGACATCAAAACTCCCGCTTTGCACACCAGGTTTTAATTATTTAGTTTTTTTTATGCAGATTCACTCTATACGATATATATTTACAAGTAGAGATGACAATTTCAGCCCATTTACATAAAAACGGATCAATTCAGGTTGTACTTTATTGGAGCCGGGTCAAACAAAAGTAGCCTAATGTGCAAATGCTTGCAACCAAAATCATATTATTTAGTAAAAACATATTAACAATATAGTTTTTGTCATCTTATACTAATACATTAATTAATTAATTAAAACGTTAAAAAAATGCACATAAGGTGTCAACGGTTGGTGGAGTGGCTCAATTCGTTTTGACACGCTCAAAAGTACATGTTTTGACTTGAACACGTTTTGACCCGTAACTTAAACCGCCTGACCCGCCTTTTTTCATTGTATACGAGACTGAACATGAGTTATGCTTTGTAATAATACAGGTGGAGAGGTTTGGTTGCCTGTACACAAGTGAAGTTGGAAATCTGGGGCTATACTCTCCTAACAAATACTATAGGCCAGTGGAGACCTTCATGGCTCACGAGTCAAATGTTCTCTCTTTGTAAAAAGAAGTATGTTGTTTGTTTGTTGTGTGCAGTTCAAGTAGATGCTGAGTTAAACCCTATGGTCTCAGTGAACTAGTTTGTTTGTTTGTTGCTATGTGCATATATGTGTATGACTTTGGTTCATGAACCATTTTACTAGCATACTTTCATGGAATATGCAAGGGTCATGGTTGTGGTGAGGGGGTAAATTTCTGGCGCTAACACGAGAATATGACATGAACCCACACGAACTTCACATGTCATGTCAGTTTCCGGTTGAATCCGTGAACACGTTAGCTAAACTACTCATCTTCACGTCAACATGGCATGTTCGATTGATAACACGTTTATAGAAAGAAAATCTACAAAATATGTATCACGTCATAACTTAAATTGATTGGTATTTTATGTCAAGGTTTAAAGATAAAAGATTTGATAGTTTTAAGTTTAATTACTTTAAATACATTGTATCATCAGGTCGGGTTTAGCCATAGCAGTTGGAGGTAGCAAAATGGGTGGGTCGGTTAGATTATTAAAATTAAAACGGGTAGTCTCTTGGTATGATTCGAAACGGACTGGGTTGACCCAACACTACTCGACTCGTTACTCATTAGATAGAATGCATTTCATCACTCAAGAACAAGTTAAGGCACATTAAAAGTTTCCAAAAACTACACTTCCCTCAACCATCTTTCAATTTTGTGAACATGCGTCTAGCAAACAACCGTATTTGGATATAAATGTTTTAGCGGTATTCGTTAAGTAGACATGATATGTAGAATTAAATGATTTGCAGCGTGTTCGTCAGGATTTTGTAGAGAAATGTTGGATAGAATGATGTCGAAAAATATGATCCTTCACACATTGATTGCCTCCTTGAGTAACTTCTCAGTGAGAGCTTTAGGAAGTCCCATTACACTATCCGTTGTTCCTTTCTGCATTTTAGTATATACAAGTTACAACATGGTTTTGTTTCTCTAAAGATGAAGGCTTTAATTTTCTATACAAAATGGACAAGAAAAGGTTAAAGGATCAACTCAACATGTTTTGACCCGTTACCTTAAACATCAACTGATTCTAATTGGTATTTGTGTGCGAAAGAGAGAGGGAGAGACAAACCACATCTTTGACGCATGGAACGATTAACGGATGTTCAATTATAAGTGCTCCGGCAACCCTGAGTACTAGCCCCTCCTCAAGCTGTACAAAGATAAGAAAACACACGTGTAGGTTGTGAATTCAGTTACACAAATTTAAATGCATATGATGGCTTCGTTTAATTACCAGTTTATCAATAACATCGTCTGGTATCTCATGGAAATGAATCTGCAATCAACAGAGGTACCATGTTAATGGATCACCATTTTCATATAGGTTCCACACTAAATTGACAGGTAAATTAAAAAAAAAGTGAACATAGCAAATGGGTCGAAAACAAGTCAAAGTCGCCCAAAATGTATTTTTACACACAGAACCTTTTAAATTGTTTTATTCTAAAAATTAGATTATTATTGCAAATGAAAATACTGTAATCATATTTGACACAATAGTTATTTAAAAAAATAAAATACAATTTTCGGACAAAAGGGGTTTGGGGTCAATTTGACCTGACTCAATCCGTTTCCGTCTATACCAATTACCCAGTTTGACCCACACTGTTTTAACCCATTACCCAACCCGTTCGGTGTTCATTTTGTCAAATTTAAGAATTATGAACGACTCCGCTCATGTTTAGTTTTATTTCTAATAGACCTAACAGGCAAACTCAAGGAAGCGGATCAAATGGGTCGAAAATAACTAAAAATGTATTTAATTGCATAGAACCTCCTAAATAGTGTATTCATAAAATCATATTATTATTCAAATAATAATCATATTTCTCACAATAATTGTGCAAAAAATATAGCTTTTGGGCGAAAAGGGTTTCGGATCAATAGACACAACTATTCCGGCCCATACATGTTATCCGGTTCGACCTGAACCCATTTTAACCCGTTACACAACCGAACCGTTTTGCTATGTCTAATAAAAATGCTTTAATAAGAGAATAGTACCTCCACTTTGTCATAATCCCCTTTTGTGAATCCAGTCTTGAGGTTTGTAACAAAAACAGAGCTAAGAGTAGCTGCATGCTTACCAGAATAACCTGTCATACCTCCGATCATGAGACCACCAAACCAAACCCAGCAGATCATAGAACCATAACACGAAAACGAAAATAAACAAACTTTTAATAAACTGGCGTGCTTCTTCTTCATCGGAGGGTTTTTCCCTGATCGCGCCTTCATAAACCACCACCTATATATCACATAATCATTTTAGCAACATAATTAAAAACCAATAAATTTGGATAGTGAAATTGATTATACTTGGTCACAAGTAATTAGTAGTGTTGGCTCAGCATCTTTGTCTTCACCAATATGGAGCTTTGGGTTACCTTTTGCCTAATAACAACTATTAATTAATAAAAGTGAAAAAAATAACATAAAGTGAAATTTTCAACAAATTTGTTACAAGTTTTATGCATTTAACGGGCGACAGGCTCAGTTAAAACCTAAAAGCATTGGCATTGCTAGTAAAGTTGCGTGTAAAAGTAACTAACTCATACACAAAAGTTGCATTCTTCTTGCATGAATATAGTTATTCTAGTAATTGGTACTTTGGTAGTATAGTTAACAATAATGCTGCATGATATATATATAAGTTGAAAGCATATCTGAGAAAGAAATTAGATATACATACTGTATCAGATGCTATTAAGATACTTGGTTTTGCATCCTTCTCTTGATCATCACTAGTTTGAAGCTTCGACACTATGGCATCCGCCTGGGACAATGCATACCATAGATGATGTCAATACATAATTGTATACATGAGAATTAATAATGATGGATGTAGGAATATTTGAGATTTCATATGTATAATGTACATGGGTGTAACAGGGTGTTTGGATGAATTTTGGAACTGAAACAAAGATTCTAATTTTGTTTAGTCTGACTATTTACGGTAAACTAAAAGTACTTATTTAATCATTATTGAAACCTAACTTTTCACAAACAAAAAAAAAGTCACTTTCGGTCATTTTTTCTATTGGTTTCTCAAACAATCTTCCCACGTGGAGTAACATCCAAAAGGCAAAAACTATCTCCTACAGCCCGGTCTGTTACAGTTGATTATCTGTTTCAGAATTTACAATATACCATAACCAGTTTAAAACACACGTCTTATTTGTACTTTGTAGACCGAATTATAGACAACACACAAAGAAAGTGTGATATTATTGACGAGAAACCAAGAAGCTACCTTTGCTTTTGCAAGAGCCATCACCAAGTCTTCTGGTTTTTCAGTTCGAATAGCTTTCTCATCTATATCTGCAGACTATGCAGTATAAAAAAAAAGTTAAAACAAAACACAAGTATGTACATATGTTATAAATTATAAAAGAAAACAAAATAATACCATGATTTTAAACTCATATCCCATTTCAGCCAATATTTTCTGACGAGCTACGGAAGAAGATCCCAATATTATCTGCATAATCACAAATCACTTCAACACCCAAACATCTAACATTAAGGCATGTGTTATACCCATAGTAGTCGATAGCGAGCATAGCGATCGCTATAGCGCGCTACGTAGCGAAAAGGTCTAGGCTCGCTATTAGGGTTGTAGCGATAATAGCGACAGTTTTTTTAATATAAATGGCAATTAAATATGGCTATAAATAGCTGGATTTTAAGTTTTTGTTAAATATACATATAAAATAGCATATATACCAGGGTATTTTGATATATTATACATATATAAAAAAATTTAAAAAAAAATCTAATGTATCGCTATTTATAAAATAGCGCCCGCTATTTATCGTTGTTCGATATGTAGCATATAAGTACCTTGTCGCTATTCGTCATTAACAACTATGGTTATACCTAGTGAGTGGTGACAAAGGAGCATTGCCACGTAGGCGCCACATAAGCAGGAAAGTGATCACTCACTCACCATGCGCTATACCTAGTGAGTGGTGAGTTATTTAAATATGAGTTAACTGTCATTTTCGTCCCTGTGGTTTGTTCACTTTGTCATTTCAGTCCAATTTCAAAAATGCACCAGTTTCCTCCCTGACATACTGGAAACGTGCCACTTCAGTCCAAAAACTAAAACCAAGTTAAGTCAGACATGTTTAATGAATGGTATTAGTGTCCATTCATTTGTCAGACATAAAATAAGGTGAAAATAAAAGATATATGAATCGACAATAATACCCTTCATTAAACCTGTTCCGACTTAACTGGGTTTTAATTTTTGGACTGAAGTGGCACGTTTCCTAAACTGATGCATTTTTTTAAAATTGGACTGAAATGGCAAAAGTGAACAAACCGCATGGACGAAAATGGCAGTTAACTCTTTAAACATTAATAACACTTTTTTTACTTATAGCCATTGTAAAACGGTAAAAAATAGTTGGAATCTCACGAGCGTGAATGAGCTCACGGACTCACCGATCACGCAAGGGCGGCGCGGTGTTCCAGTGCTCATGATGCAAAACACACGCACTTAGTTTAAAACCCTAACTAACATAGATCTCAAGCAATGACTGAAAAGACCTAAACAAATACTTTTTTTCTAAAATTCAAATTAACTTGAACAACTATCCCCAAACTCAACTATGTTCCATGATCAACGGTAATATCTATATATAATAACAATTTAACGTATAATCAACTAATCAAGTTCCAAAACTACAAAATTCGTCGGTAAGATTGACGGAACAATGTAAGGGAAGTAACAGGAATCAGGATGCGATTTTTAGTGGAAAAACCCTAAGCAGATTGAATAGTTTGAAGAAATAAATGCAGCGGAACATTGAAAAAGAGAAGTGAGAGTAAGAAGGTTACCTTAAATGGAGAGTCAGCTGGCTTCATGGCTGGAGTTGATAGCAGGAAGAGTTGGAGATGAAGAAGGGAGTGTGTGCGTGCAGAGTATTTTAGAGCTAATTTGTGCACACGCGCCAAACTCACAGATTTGAGTATCAAGTGGTTTTTGCCCTGCCGGCGTTACGGAAGTTAAAACGAATATCTCTCTCATAACATGTACGTGCTATATATATTACTTATAAAATGCATGTTTGTGTTACGGTTACTTATATATATTACTAATAACACGATCTTAAAAAATTATAATTTTTCAGGACAAGTGAGCATGTGCTAGGTATGGTTGGACGATTAAAATTTACACTTCTGTCCACCTGCAGGGCATTAAATCGAATATCTCTTAGTTAGTTTCATAACATGTATGCATGTATTTAGGTTACTTGTACATACTACTTATAACACGATCTCAAAAAAATACATCAAGACAACCAATTAAACCAAAACACTACCAAAGTTTTGCTAAAAAAAAACTAAGAGGATGACAGGTTTGTAATTTTGAGTTGAGGTAAATTACTAATTTGTTAGGTACAATGAGCGAGTGTTATACAACTGCTTGACACAATAAAAGTTACATTGAGTCAACCAAGTAAAATAAAACACTACTCGAGTTTTGCAAAAAAAAAAGTAAAACGATGGCAAGATCACAATTTTTTACTGAGTGAGAAATGGTAATTTTTGAAATGGGGACAAAATCATAATTTGGAACAGAGGGCAAAATCATAATTTTGAGCTAGGGAAAACATAATTTTATTTTGAGCTAGGGACAAAAACATAATTTTGAGTTGAGGGCAAAATCGTAATTTTGAGGTAGAGGCAAAACATAATTTTATTTTGAACAGGGGGAAAACGTAATTTTAAACTGAAGGCGAAACCATAATTTTAAGCTGAAAACAAAAATTATAAATTGGTTGGTCCAATAGGAAAGTGCCAGGCAAGCTGCGTGAGACTATTCCCTGACCTTCTAAATGTATATGTAGTAAATAAATGTATATGTAGTAAATGGTGTTTTAAATATAAAATTATATAATATGTTTTTAGAGGGCGTACTAATAGATAGCCGATCATGTACAAGAGAGAATTTCCGTACGAGGGTGAGGACTTAACTGCAGGGGTGTTCAAAATTCGTTTTGAATTCGAAATTCAATTAAATTCAATTCGATTATCAAGAATTCGTTTCGATTATAAGAATTCGAATTCGATTCAATTCGAGTTAAGTAAATCGAATACGAATTTATAATTTCAAATTCGAAATTCGAATAAAATTATACATTTTATTTATTATTTTTATATATACTACATATATAACTTTTATTGGACTATACTATAACTTATTTTCAAAATTTATTCCAAGTATAAAAATTACCCATTACCAAACCCACTACATGGCCTATAACTAAAACCTGAGTAGCAAATCTATCAATAGATTTATAACCCTAAAAATATTAACTTGTAATGTGGAGTGATTATTCCCAACTTCTCGTTTTGAATGTTAGACTTGTGGTACTTTATTTGGAACCTTTTAATGTGATATCATGATTGATGATTGCTTTAAAATTTATGTTTCATTTTGATTGTTTTTTATATGTTTTAAAAGAATCTGAATCAAACTGAATTTATTCGAATTCGAATTTTTAATCGAATACGGAAGCAAAAGCGAATTCGATTTTTTAATGGAATACGAATTGAGTTTTTTATTCGAATACGAATTCGAATCGAATTGGGTAGGTTTTAATCGAATACTAATCAAATTCGAATTCAAGGAAAAATAAAAATTATTCGAATAATTCGAAAATTTGATATTCGATTCGATGAACACCCCTACTTAAGCGATAATGTGAGCCAATGGTCTCTCAACATCAATGGCTCAAAACTAGACAGTGGCGTTTTCGTAAATATATGGTTCAAACAGTCAACGAAACAAACAGAGAAAGGGTATTTTGCTCATTTCTCACTTGAACTTCTTCTTCCTTGATTTTCAAACGGCTATAACTTTTGCATACGTTAAAATATTTTTTTTGTTAGGATCTGAGTTTGAATTACTTGTAGTTTTTGTTTCAAAAATGGAAAATGATTGAGTTTTAAAAGAGATTTGCAGCGGAAATAAATGGAAAACTTTTACTACAAGCAATGGTCGTTTGTTTTCATCATCATCATGCTTTCAAGTTGGTGAACTCGCATGTGATTCACAAACTCCCCCTCAGCCTTTGCAATTGAAGTTTGGTAGTAAGAAAATGCAGAGAAGATGATATGCGAAAGTTGATCTTTTGATAGACAAGTTAAACTATTACACAAGTTACCTATTTATACTAAACTATCTAACCACTGAGCATCTTTGATGACGTCAGGGTTGATAGTGACAGGAAACTAAATGTAACTAACTACAAACACTGCTAATACTAACTATCAGTGCTTAGCACTGTTACATTGATAATCTATCTTAATGACTAAGTTCTGATCTCTATCATCTGATCCTTGTAACTCTGGCAGACCTTTGCAACTTTGTGAAGTCAGATGATAGGAGGGCAGTCTTTAGGGAAAGCAGTGTATGTACAACAGAGGTTGTAACCTCTGATAGTTTAACCAAAGCTCGGATAGTGTTATTTGGCTTTGTATCATCTGTTCCTTTCATAGGGTTCAATCCCAACAATCTCCCCCTGGAACAGATGATGCCAAAAACAATTTATTCTTGGTCTTTATTCCTCAAGAAGAATTCTCTTATTTGACCTTTGAATTGAAGTTCAAAGTTAAGAGATTCTATGTCATCAACATCCTTCTCCAGCTCTAAACATAATAATTCTTGGAAGTCTTCTACTGTAAGCCCATAAGCAGCTTCCATAGATAGTTTAGTGGCATTACCATCAGACTTGAGCAGTGTGAATTCATGGATGTCTTTGTCGACCTTCCACTTTAGAATTTTTGGGTCTGAAGGTTTTTTTGAAGGAGCTTTTATTGCTAAGGATTAAGAAGGAGCTATTTGTGATAAATTTTTAGCCAGCTTGGCACTTGAATCATCTGTTGGATAATCAATCATGTTATGTATACATTCTTTGATAAATGTATCTTCAAACTCTTTGTCAGTCTTTAGAGACATCTCCCTTTGCCTTTTTCTGTGTAACAGGGCAAGTGTGGAATGGGTAGATGTTGTGCTGGACTTTTTGGAGAGTTGGGCTTTGAGAATAGCATCTTTTTTTGAATAATCAGGTTTAGGAGGCACGGATGGATCCTTTTTCCTCCTTTCTACCAAATTTTTGTAAGTGTCTATCACCCTGACCTCACCCCATCTCATCACTTGATTCTTTGAACCATAATTGTTATGAATTAGTTCATTCTTCATTCTCTTCAACTTCAAGGCTCTTTCAGTCATATCTTTCTTGTATAAATCCCAGTTGGAAGGAGTTGGCTTTTTGAGAGGATCTTTCAACATTTCTTGCATTCTGTTGATTTTTACTCTTAGCTCATCTATGCTCCAATCCCTGAACTGTTCCCTTGTTGCCTTATACATCTTCTTCTCCATGATATACTCAATGAGTTCACTTTTGAGCAGCTTATCTTCCCTTTCTAACAACTGGTTGCTCAGGTTCTTGACAAAGTTTTGTAAAATGTTGGCTTTACTTAGTTGAAAGGACATGGCAATTTGTATTTCTCTATCACCTTTACCAACTGTTTCTCTTTTGGCAATATCCTCTGCTTGCTTCCGTTTCAATTCTAGGTAATCATCAACATTTGCAGGTCTTGGATAGGCATTACGGGATAGGATTGCTCTTTTGTCAGGGTCATCCTCTGAAAAGAAACTTAGGATCTCTTCCCTGACTGCTGGTAAATCAAGAGGATACAGCTTTGCTGCAGGAGTAACTTCAAGAGTTGAAGATGTTGTAACCACTGATGTGGAGGTCATTGGTTGTGATGATAGTGGAAGAGGTGCAGGAATCTTATCATCATTTATCACTTTTGTGATCTTTCTCCTTTTAAACCTTAAAGTGGGTGATGGTGGTTGTGGGATCTTAGGTGGTGTGGATAATGGATGAGTTGATGTGGGAAATGTGATCATGGCAGTGGATAGAGTTGCATCTGTTGCAACCTCTGCTGTATCAATAGATGTTGACACAATAGGTGTTGTAACATCTGCTTGTGTGGATGTGGGTTGTGGTTTTGAAGATGTGATAGGTTTTTGAGAGGCAGAGGTTTTAATGGTTTGGTTGGTTGCAGGCTTAGTTATAGGAGGTGTGGATGTTGGTTGCCTGGCTTTTCTAGCAGGTATCCTCTTTGATGAAGTACCAACCTCTCCTTTTTCTTTTTGTTGTCAATCTTTTTCTCAACCAACACTCCGCTCTCCTCGATCACTGTCTTCTTGTGATTAGCCGTTGCCTTGGCCACAATTTCATCAGTTAAATCTATCTTCTTTGAACCATCAGGCCTTGGAATATTTAAAGTAGGTCTGGCCTTATCATCATCTATTTTCAACTTTTTGTTTCCCAAAGGTTTCTCCCCCTTTTTGGCTTCATCTGTTGTAACAAAGATAACCGTTGGAGGTGCATGGCCAGTGGTTGTGAGTAGATGAGCTTTGATGGCTTTAATGTCTGCTGTAGTGTCTTGATACCTTGATTCAACCATGTTTCTAACATCATTCATCTGGTGCTTGTGTTGTAGATCCAAATAATGTTGTTGATGTTGAAATAGAGGGTTAAGAGCTTCGTTGAGATCAGCAGTGGATAGAACAGAGGGTTGACTTTTTGTAGCTATCATCTGCTTCAGTAAACTTTTGATGTCATCAACAGAATTTTCTATCCTTGTCACTCTCTCCGTCAAATCCTGGTATTTTAGCTCATCACCTAATTTAAAAGGATCATCTGAACTCCTACTTGAAAAGGTAGTTGTATCTATGGTATCATTAGCAGTGGTTTTAGTACCAGCCTCAACCATAGATGCCCTTTTGTCTTGAACTGGGGACTTCCCACAACAGAGGTAACAGTTGTTGCCTCAACAGTGGTTGCCTTCAACCAAGTCTTATTTATGAAACCACTGTCCAACCGAGAACTTGGGAGTTCAGCAATTGTAGTGGCTGCTTGAGTTGAACTATCACCAAGGGTTACATGTAACCCAAGGGATGTAGCATTTTCATGTGCTGATGGGCTAGCAATGAATAAAGAGTCAGACCCAGCCTCTTGATGAAGTATATTCTCAGTAATAGGTTGTTGAGAAGTGCTGGTTTGTGTCTGGTCTAATTCAATTGCATTCAGCAATGGTAACATAGTAGGTGGAAGTGTGGTCATTGGTGAAAGTGGCTCTGTAGAAAGCGACAGTGCCCTGGGAGAGGGGTTGTGGAAGATAGAACCAAGTGGATCTAGAGCTTCATAATTTGGTGTCCCTGTGTCTACAACCTTTTCCTTTTGTGAGGAAGAAGGAGGAGTTTCACAGTCGGTTGGAGATCTTTGAACCATCTGCTGTGAAGAAGTAGCAGCAGTGGTTTGTGACTTTGGTGTTGTCACTGGGTTAACCTCTGGGATCTCATCTTCCAGAGGACCCTTTTTGGGTTTGGTGGGCTTTTTGGTAAGTGTTTTGGTTTTCTTTTTGAGGATTTTTGGTGTGGGCTTCAGAGCATCGGTTGTGGTGCCCTGATCACCAAGAGTAGTGAGCTCAGTAGCAAGAGGTTGATTATGAACATTTTGTTCAGGTAAAACATGCTCAGCCTCCTCTACTTGTGTTTTCGCAACTTTATCTTGGTTTGTTATTCTGGTGAAGGTTTCATGAGTGAGGCAGCCTGGTTTAGTCACAACGTCTTTTTTACTTTCAGGACCTTTGATTTGATCTTGTTAGTAAACACTCAGAAAACATGGATGAATCAAAAAAGCTTTTCTTTTTTGCAATATTTTGAAAATTATTTACAAGATCATTGAACAGTATTTGGGAGTAGTTAAAATCTGTGTCAGTTAATATTGCATACCCCAGATATTGCATGTTCAATGGAATTTCATTGAAAGCAGTGGTTTTTGCTGAGAGACAAGTTAGAATTGTGTGAAAGAAAAATCTCATCTCAGTAGGAAAGTTAGGTTTAAAGATGGTCATACCTTTCATCTGGCCTACATAACCTCTTTCCAGAAACTCTGCTTGGATCTCATTTTAGGGAAATGACACAGGGTATTCTATGTCATTTATCTTGAAAACTTGAGATATTGATGGGGGGCTAATTTGCATCAACACTCCCCCTACTCTTGAGATTATTGTATAAGGAACACCAGCAGCAGTTGAGTGAACCTTAGCATTATTCCAGAAGTCACGAAGAGAATCAATGTAAATTGGGGCTTTGACTTCTAACATGTGCTTGAATTTCGACTTTTGCAAAATCCGAATCATTGGATGATAGCGAGTATTTGCGTCGTTTGCTTCAAGTATGGCGGTGTAATTATGTGGGGTTTTGATTATGAGAGTGTAGGGTGGAAGGGCTTGTGTGGATTTCTTCGAAGATTTTGATTTGGGAGCTATTGTGTTAGAGAGAAAAACTGTTTTGAGATTTTTGAAATCGACACAGTTTAGGGTAAACACTGGTGAGGGATAAAACAAGGTTTTTATAGGGTTTGAAAAAGTTATCATGACGTGGCATCTGATGCAATGTCTGATGGCTAACATCTGGCCACGTGTAACCTCTGATGAGAAAAGTACTGATTTTTAACACTATCAGAGGATAGCTATCAGTGTTTTTGAAAAGGTGGTAAAAATGGAAGTCAGAGGATACACTTTACCGGTGGATAAGATTTTGAAGCCTATCAGAGGTTTTGAGCAAACAGATGTTATGAGCAGACTTTTAAAGATTTATTGAAAAATTCAATTTTAACTATTTTTTAAAGATGAGTTTTTGATTTTCTGAAAACATTTGATGCTATGTACGCATGGATTTACAAGAGAACTTGTTTTTAATCCATGTTTAGCATTCCAATTCTTGAGATCAAGTTTTCAAAGGTAGATGTATCCAATGCCTTGGTTAAAACATCTGCCAACTGATCTGAAGTATGGACATGATGCAAAGAAATCAAACCTTTTTCATAGCAATCTCTCACAAAGTGATGTCTGATGTCAATGTGCTTTGTAGTGGAATGAGAAACTGGATTTTTAATGATGTTTTTAGCAGCTTGACTGTCCAATCTGAGTGGAGTATTTAGTGCAGTTACACCAAAATCCAGCAACTGGTTTTGAAGCCACAAGAGTTGAACAGTGCAGCTAGCAGCAACAATATACTCTGCCTCAGCAGTGGATGTTGAAACTGCAACCTGCTTTTTGCTTTGCCAAGACACTAGACAATCACCTAGGAATTGACATCCTCCTGAGGTGGACTTCCTTGTAGTTTTGCACCCAGCAAAGTCACTATCTGAAAAACCTGAAAGCTCAATATTCCCATTAGCTGGATACCAGATACCAAGTGTGGGAGCACCTTTTATGTATCTGAATATCCTTTTTACAACAATAAGATCAGACTTTCTAGGTAATGCTTGTGATCTGGCACAAACACATGTTGCAAACATGATGTCTGGCCTTGATGCAGTTAGGTACAGTAAAAACCCAATCATGCTTCTATAAAGGGTTTGATCAACAAGGTCATCTTTACCATCAATGCTGACTAGCTTGGTGGTTGCCATGGGTGTGCTGCATGGTTTACAATCATCCATATCAAACTTTTTAAGCAGTTCTTTCACATACTTGTTTTCATGGATAAATGTACCATTTTGCAATTGTTTAACTTGGAGACCAAGAAAACATTGGAGCTCACCCATTGTGCTCATCTCAAACTCTGTTGTCATGAGTTTTCGAAACTCTTCACACATAGCAGTGCTTGTGGATCCAAAAATGATGTTATCCATATAAATTTGGACAAGCATCTAATCTTTTCCTTTCCATTTTAAGAATAGAGTTTTATCTATTTTACCTCTAGTAAACCCTATGAATAAGAGAAAAGTGGATAGGGTTACGTACCAGGCTCTTGGTGCTTGCTTCAAGCCATACAATGCTTTGTTGAGCTTGTAGACATGATCAGGATGGAATGCATCTTCAAAACCTGGAGGATGACAAACATACACCTCTTCTTTGATTTTTCCATACAGAAATGCACTCTTTATATCCATTTGATACACCTTTATGTTGTGGTTAGCAGCAAAAGCTAAGAACAGGCGAATAGCTTCCAACCTTGCTACAGGAGCAAAAGTCTCATCATAGTCTATACCTTCTTCCTGTTTGTAGCCTTGAACAACGAGCCTTGCTTTGTTAACAATACCCCTTTCATCAGTTTTGTTCTTGAAGACCCACTTTGTGCCAATTGGACTTACATCTTTTGGCCGTGGCACAAGCTCCCAAACTTGTTGTCTCTTGAACTGAAGGAGTTCTTCTTGCATGGTATCTACCCAGCTGTTGTCTTTCAGTGCCTCTTGGTACTTGACTGGCTGTGTGAGTGATAGAAAACCATCAAAAAGACAAATATTTTGGGATTGGCTCCGTGTGAGCACCCCAGATTTGATGTTGCCAATAACTTGATCTGCTGGATGGCTTTTGAGATAAATCAAATCACCTTGGTATGGAACAATAGCATTTTGAGGTGATGGCTGCAAATGTGTATCATCTGAGCTAACCTCTGCTAGTGAATTTGAAGTATCAGCCGCTGATGGAAATGGAGGTGGTGGTATTGGGGGTATAGAGGTAACATTCTGATGATTTTGTTGCCCAATTGTAGGACTTTTATCAACAGATGTTTGATTTTGTGAACTGGCAGAGGTTTGAGGATCAAACACTGTTGACCCAGAAGTGGCAGAGTTTACGCAAGAGCTTGTGGCACCTGATCCTCTGTTGGAAGAATTGACTTTTGTTTGTGGAAGCAAACAGTCATATTCTTGATCTTGATCTTCTCCAGATGATTGTGGTGTACTTGCATTGTCTAGCTTGATAGAAACATCAACAAATGTGAATTTATCTAAATCAAAAAGCTTCGCAGGATTTGCTGGGATTTTCAGTGATGAAAGTTCATTGAACTTCACATTCAAAGGTTCTTCAACACACTTGGTCCTAGAGTTAAAAACTCTGTAGGCTTTAGCAGTGGTTGAGTATCCCAGAAAGTATCCACAGTCAATTTTGGCTACAAACTTAGATATAGAATCTTTTAAGTTCAAAATGAAGCATGGACAGCCAAAAACTTTAAAATAGGAAATCAGAGGTTTGATTTTATACAAAATCTCATAGGCAGTCTTTTGATGCCTGGGGTTAATCAAAACTCTGTTTTGGACATAGCAAGCAGTGTTTACAGCCTCTGCCCAGAAAGAAAAGGGTAAACCAGAGTCTGCAAGCATAGTTCTTGTTGATTCAATTAAAGCTATTTTTCCTTTCAACCACCCCATTTTGCTCTGGAGTTCTTGGAATGCTATATTGTCTAACAATTCCTTTTGACTCACAAAAAGCCTCCAACTCCCTATTTTTAAACTCTGTTCCATTGTCACTCCTAAAGATTTTTACTGGAAGATCAAATTGCTTTTCTACTTGTTTAACAAATGACTGCAGTTCATCCTTAGAGTGGAGAAAGAAGGTCCATGTAAACCTAGAGAAATCATCAACTATCACTAGGCAATACCTTTTGTGTTTTAAGCTCATGATTTGCACTGGGCCAAACAAGTCCATGTGAAGCAATTGTAAACACTGCTTGTTTTGGACTCTTCAATTGATTTGAAAGAACTTTTATGTTGTTTTCCTTTTAAGCAGGAAACACAATGTTCATCACAGGAAAATTGCTTGTGAGGCAAACCTCTTACAAGACTTTGTTTTGAGAGTGTGGTGATAGTTTTAAGATTTGTGTGTCCAAGTCTTCGATGCCATAACTCAGTCTCTTTGCTAGAAGCAACTGAGAATAAGCATGTTCCAGACATAGGATTATCTTTTAGCATATCTACCACATACACATTCCCACTTCTGTGTGCAGTGAGTTGTGCTTTGCTCTCAGCAATGATTTGATCAATCTTTTTAACAACCTCTGGTCTCACAATTTGACAAGTTTTCTTGGTGATGAAGGATCCATACCCTCTGTCACTCATTTGTGAGACACTCGGATAGTGTTATTTGGCTTTGTATCATCTGTTCCTTTCATAGGGTTCAATCCCAACATTTTTAAATTACACCGTGTTAACGAGCATTTCAATCTCTTTAATTCGAGCAGCCTATTGCTATAGTTTTCTTTAAAAAAATTACAGGATATTGAATACCTATTAGTCCATTACGTGATTATGTGATTTTGAATACCCAACATATGACTACATAATTTTGAATATCCATTACGTGATTACACATTCAATATGATTTGTTATGACTAATGTTAGTACAATATACTTATTACGTGATTACACATTGAATGATAAAAAGTTGGTTGTTTATGCTTTATTACATGATTAAATCTCTAATATACGGTATTATGTGATTATTATAGCTTAATTTGGCTAATTTTTTGTATATAATGTATCCTTAATATGTGATTAGACCTAATATATTAGGTATTACATATGAAATATTATGTATTACATGTTTTTGTTTTCATGTAATTGAGTAATCACTCGGTGTGGTTTCACATAAAATACTATAATGAAATCATATAATCTCGAAATGGGTATTCAAAATCACGTAGTCACGTAATAATACATATTCAATTATTGTTACATAATTACGTGATCACTTAATGGGGTCTCGCATACTATAATGAAATCACATAATCACGTAATGGGTATTCAAAATCACGCAGTCTTGTTGTTGTGTATTCAAAATCACATAATCACGTAATGGGTAATCAAAATCATGTAAAGAATTTTAAGGAAACTATAGCAATAGGATGCTCGAATTAAAGAGAATTAAATGATCTTTAATAAAAATATTAATGTATGAAAAAATTATAGTCGTTTGAAAATTAAGGGGTTGTTCACTTGAGAAATGACTAGAATACCCTACCTACCAATGACATTGTCTTCCTCTCCTTCTCGTGTAGGTCTCGTACGTAAATTTGGTCTTGTACAAGATCCAACCTCTATACTAATATAGGTTGTTAATCTTGTCGGCTTGACTGGTTGAAATGTGCAACCTGAACCCGACCCGTATTCTTATACTATTCTTGTCAAATATTTCATTCCTAACCGACACGCAAATAAATTTGGGTCAACTCGAACACAATGCATTTTATCTGTTTTTCAAATGACATACATGTTACCGAGTTATAAGCAGGTTGTTGGGTTGTACACGTGTCACGCCCCCCGACCCAACCCTGGGCGGGAGCCGCGACCAGATACAGTGGTACTGGTGTTTATTTTAAATTTCGCAGCGGAGAACTTTCATCGGGACCGGGTGTCGGGAAAAATATCAGAGTTTCAAACACCGCAGTTTTTTCATATTACAAAATATGGGATAAAACCCGTATTTACATAAAGGATTTTCACAGGAATACACCCTATTTTACAAAAACATGTTTTATTTAGATGTTCATAGCCACTTATTTAAGTCCGGGTGCCTCCTAGCACCTTTTCCCTTCACTTCACAGTAAATCACCTAAAACGCGTTTTAAAAACATTTGGTGAGTTAAAAATACTGGTGAGTTCATTCTATCTTATGAAAACACATTATTATAATTACAGTATTAAGGGTGATTACGTTTTTTTATCTATCAATTACTCAATCAGTATTTGTCATCCACCTGAAGTCGGTGACCGTGGTCAAATTACTATTGGCTATCTTTCGTCCAATAGTAACGTTGGACTAGTAGTGTATACACAAAACCCCACATACTGGCAGTAATTTAAGAATACAAAACTTAATCACTGTAAATATAACTGGTAAAATATTTAGGGTTTTGCAAAAGCATTTGAGAAAAAGAGAATGACTCACATTGCAGGTTTAGATATTGCCTACTGGTTTAAAGCTGGTAAACCTAATAAATACACAATGCACACGTATTTGTATATTAACTCGATTCAGCTTTTATGATAATCATGAAATCAAAACCCGCAACGAATGAAAAAGTATAGCCGGATACCGGCAGCACTTAAACATTCATTGGATCGGTTTCAGTCAATCGGATATAGTATCGTGTCAGCGATTTAGAGTTATTACCTGATAACGAGGCATAGTTGCAGAATACCAGGTACAATAGCAGTCTATCGAGAGAGAAAGAAATTTGTGACCGAAATTGAATTGAGCAGTGAAGCTCAATTTATAGGCTGATTCGTGCCCCTCTCGCGCCCCACGACCGTCCCCTGCACTTCTTCTCGCGGCCCGCGAGAGCCCCTAGCTAGAGCATAGGTGGCATGAGTCAGGGGGTAGGTCCGCCACGTGGTCGACACCTGTTGGACACATGTATGCTGGCCGACAAGGGCCTGTCGCGCCCCGCGAGAGACACCAAAACTTGGAGAAAATAATTTTTCGTTTCGGTTTTCATCGTACGTGTTTAGGGTTACAGTTAGGGTTCATTCTAGGGTGTTTTTGGGTGTTGTTACAACACGCGTTAGCAATAATGTGTAACACGCGTTAGCAATAATGTGTTTAATTGTGAGTATGGGTATGACAAGTAAATAATATGGTATATCAAAACTGATTACTATGACAAACATTCTAAATTGGAAAACGGGACAAACAAAAACAAATATATAAAAAAAATTCTAAATACTAAAACGAATCAACCTGAACCTAACCTGTTTTTTAATATTGGTCAACTCGAACCTGACCCCTTTTTAAATGGGTTGTGTTAGTCGACCTAAACCTGTTTTTTTTTTGGGGGGGGGGGGTTGGGGTGATTTGAAACTTTCAACCTTTTTGATAGTGAGACGAAAACTCATCACTACACCATGTCCGTTAAGGACACAGGAAGATAAAATTATAAATGGGGTGATGTTTGTGGTAAGCTTATATTAGAGTAAACCTAATGTTTAGTGGTATGTTAAACTTTATGTTTTCGTCTTTAAATATGAGAAATTATAGCTATAGTGATTGTTGTTTGCTTCACCTCACACACTTTTCATAAGCTAAAAATATCCCCGTAAACCCCCTTAAGTCTTACCTCTTAATTGTCAATAATTGCAGCCACCTACTAGCTACTCCCATAATTGCATCCACCTACTATCTATTCACTTTACTCTGCAAACTACAAAAGTTTCCCTAATTTAGTTATATCTTTAAAAACTCTAAACTGTCTCTAAATGGTCATATCCGACTTAGGGGTGTTCAAAATCGGATTATCCGGTTTTCGGGTATCCGAAAATCGAATATCTGAAAATTTCGGATAGTATATATTAATATTCGAAACCCGTTCTGAAAATTGGATACGGGTTTGGATATTCATTTAATTCATTTCGTGCATAGATTAAAACTAAACATATATTTGATTTTTCAAAATTACCAATGTTAAAACAAGGAACTTTTATAAATCCACATCCGAATCCAATTATTTACTATTTTTTAATATATTTCAAACTAAACTTAGTGCTCATATATATATATATATATATATATATATATATATATATATATATATATATATATATTATATATATATATAGTGGAGGGTTCAAATGAGAAGAAACTTTTTGTAAGAAGAAAAAAGAAGAAGTTTCAACCAATAAGAATGTTTTATTTTACTTCATTTAATATTTGTATTTAATTTTAATATAAGGGTATATTGATAAACTTACATAGAACATTAAATTGTTTTCTTCCTCTTTAACTACTAAGTAAATTAAATTTGTAACCCCTTTTCAAAATATATATTTTTTCAAATTAAAAAATAAATTAATTTAAAATATAGAATAAATTATTAGGTGTGTAGGATAAATTACGAGTTGTGTAGGATATATTTCGAGATGTGTAGGATAAATTTCGACGTGTGTAGGATAAAGTTTTATAATGTGTAGGGTATATGTAGGAGAATTTCGTTATGTGTAGGTTTTGTAGATTATATGTAGGATAATCAATAATTAGTTGACTTTTAATAGAGAGAAAAATTAAAGAGATAGGTTATAAATGAATTAGTATTTTACCAATATGTCATTTCTTCTTTTTCTTCTTGCAATAGTTTTCTTCTCATTTGATCCCCCTACTAAAATTTATCCTACACATGTCGAAAATTGTTCTTCACCATAAATTATTTTATCTTTAAAGAGTATTTTAAAAAAAATGAGTTACAAGTTTAATTAATTAGTTAATTAATGACAATTATCGATTTACCTATATGCCCTTTTCATAATATTAAATACACACATTAAATGAAGTAAATAGAGAATTTATATTGGTTTAAAAATTATTCTTTTTATTCTTACAAATTTTTTCTTCTCATTTGAACCCTCCACTATATATATATTATTAGTTTTCGGATGTCGGATAATCTGATGTAAGACCCAGTCTTAATTAGCTAAATACTTTACAAAAGTTATGCATTTATATAAGATGTTGATACACATCCATACTTAAATTTCGAGTTTCATAAACTTCCTTTCGAGTTTCATAAACTTCATAATGCAAACACATAAATTATACTCAAAATTTGAAGTTATTTAAAACTTCATAAGTATTAAAAAAACATTATGACATGTAAACAATGTTCGGTTTGTTACAACTAAACCAAATGTGAAAGCTTGATCTTTGAATGTGTTCGGTTCTTCGTTGAGCTTGATCGTCATCCGGTGTTTCAAAATTATTACCTATATTTCATAAATCATGAAATACGTTAGTTATAAGGAGTATATAACATAACAAATTAAACCCGAAGCCCCAAAATAACAAAATAACAAATTTGGCTAGATAGCCCACCATAAGCTACGACATGTATGTCGTACCTTACGGCACCCCTTTTTCAATTTGAACCAGCCAGCTCCATCTGTAGGCTACGGCTAAGAGCTGTAGCCTACGGCGCAGCCCAGCTGCAAAATTTTCATTTTTGTCCTTTTTACAAAAATGTCCATAACTTCTCGGACACTCATCTGTTTCGCTTCAAACTTGTTTCTAATTGTCCATAAAGCGTTTGCCTACGTATTTAATATGAAATCCTTAACCCGAATTCATAACTTTATGAATTACGCAACCATTACCCGGTTTATGCGCGTATTCTTTATGACCCGTTAAGGGATTTAAGCACATAAGCTTAAATCTCGCTCCTTCTTTCCTTACCTCGTGTTTCCACACTAAGACTTCTATTTATCTTCCACCACAACTCTTTTTGTGGTGGATTTGTTATAGTAAAATCATATATTCCGAATTCTACTATTTGGTTTGACAATTTACGAAAAGACCCAATAAGAGGCATTAAACCAAAAAGGCTCATGTCTTTCAATTTTACACTATCGGAAGGGTCTACTCAATTATAGAACTCATTTTAAACTACCCTTAAGAGTCGTTTTCCCAATTCATCATTCTTTAGCGTTTTGGTCAATATTAGTACTTGTAACTACGAAGGACATTTAAAAGCTTGTTTTGACCAAGTGGGCACTTTAACCCATAGTCTATTTAGAAATTCATTATGTTCCTAAGAACATAATATCATTAATTTAAATTACTAGATATACCTCACTAAGGATATTCCAATGTCCACCCATGACTCGTTTAACTCTCATCGGACCCTAAGTCCTCATTGAGAGTTTGACTCATTACACATAACTGGCCCGGGTCATAGCATTGACCCGTTTTAATACCTTGCACTATTAATTACTAACTAAAAGCAATGCAATCCATATGCTATTCTTCCCACGAGCACAAAACTCGACAAGCGACCATTAGTCATTATTATCAAATGACGATAACATCACCATTTGACCTATTTGGCCTAAGTGACCAATTTATTATTGTGAGATGGTATTTATTTTCCGACTCACTTATTTAGCCCGTTTTGGCTTACACCATATGATCATATTATTTAAAAGTTGTTTCTTAATTCGTTTGACCCATTTATTGGGTTACGTCATAGGGTGCCCTTTTCAAAACTCATTGTTTATCCGTCAACTCGTGATCAGATTAATGTTTTACCCTTTTTACCCATTATGGTTTACACCATAAGGTAACTTTTCAAAACTCCTTGTTTGTTCGTCATCACACCAAATTACCGTTTTACCCTTTTTACCATCAAATATGGTTTCTTACCATTTTCACTTGTTTCGACCAGTATCATTCCACGTCAGAACATCACATTTCAAATACTAATTTACCTTGTTCTTAACCAATACAATAAATAGGTGTTCTACTGGAATGGTGTAAGCTTTACTTACATTGCATCCGATTATTGAAGGGGTACGGTCCCAAATCCTTGCGCCAAGCAAGTGACCATACCCATTTATATTTGCCAAGCAATCCTTGCGCAAACTATGGTACAAAAGAAAGGCTTAATAAAACCTTGCGCCGGTCACCTTAAAAGGGAAAGAATCATTTAACTACCTTGCGCGAGCTCGCACAAGGAAAATAGTTAACCTTGAGTGAATTTCTTGAGTAATCATTTTACTCTCAAAAACCTTGCGCAGACATAATACCACAGAGGGGCATTATAAATCTCTGCGTCGGTCATCTAAGGAGGAGAAAGATCATTTAACTGCCTTGCGCATACTCGCACAAAGAAACAGTTAACCTTGAATATTTTCCTTGGCTAAATGGCATTTGTGCATGAGATGAGGTGAAACGAAAAAGAATATTTTCTGTTATAACAGAAAGTACACATGGCAAACAATAAGAGGATTACATCGGTATATCTTCTAGAAGCTATTAATGCACAATCGTGCAGAGGTACAAACGGTTACAACAGAATTACACGTGGCACGATCTGGCACAATCTCGAGAGTCACGATGATGGCATGATTTTGTGATAGGCATAGGGTCATCATCGCCAGCCACGTGGCAATCCCCAACCATCGATCTTACCACGATCCGTGTGTCTTGAAGAACAAGTTGATAAACAGTGGATCTTGACACCGTGAAATCTCTCCCTCTCTCTATTTTGGCGCCTAAATCCAGCTATAAATAAGTATCTTGGAGACAAGGAAAAGGTATTCACTCTCACTTACTGCCTCTCTTAATTCACTTAAACTATTCCCGACTACCGATACTTATTCTCATGCCGGAGGGTGGTTACGGAGAGAACCCCCTTCTCCCCGTGACGAGACTGACGGCGTTCTATTTTGCAGGTATCATTGGAAATCTAGTTGTGACCATCATCATCGAGCGAAGAGAAGGATTAACCCTCTTTATGCAGAAACTAAACCTTAGATCTAACTCGATTCCGATCAGTTAGATATACGTTTCTTCATTTCTGCTTTTCGCGTATTCGTTCCGTTTAACTGTTTCTTCCCAAGCTTCCACCTAGCTTATCAAGCGTCAAACTATCATTTATCATTCGCAAGATGGTTAGATTAGTCATCATTTATTACGACTATCCCACCTTACGCATTTTATATCAAAATTACCATTTGATCTTATATAGGTTAGTTTGACTTTTAAAAGTCAACTGCCTATTAACATATGCAAATGCACAAATAAGTTCAACAACTCATTTAGGCAATTAGTCAAATACTCGGTAGGCGTTATTTTTAGGCTACCATTTTAACTAAATTCCCAACCAAATTCATATAATTTCTTTCACTTTGACAAGTTCGAGCGATTATTAACATCAAGTTAACTTAGTTTCCAATTATAAATGCTAATTTATCCATTCATTGTGCTAGAACTAAGGGTTATCATCTCTATGTAAAACGCATTTCATCATATTACTAGACATTCATCCGAATACCGAATATAATCAAGTTCTACATACAAACTAGTAGACAACATGATTTCAAGCACCTATTAACATTGACATAACATCAATTTAATCATATCATATAAAACCCATTTCAAGTCATGTATGATCACTTACTCGAATCTTTAATTTGTTCAAGTATCTTACACATACATACAAGTGTGATGATCATAAACACTCATATATCATCAATTTCATCATATAATCAAAAACCCACTTCACATAGCAATATATTTAAAACTTTCACTTATGGTTTGTTCCTAAGCAAGTATACATCTCTTATCTTACTTCAATTTCTGAAATTCATACATGGATTGAAATCCATGAAATCTACCTACATTCATAATATCACCAAATTAAGATTTTTGACATACCTTATTATCCCTTAGTTTTGGAGATCATCAATATGCGTTCATGCACGGATTTGGTGTCCAATTTCCCTTTCAATTTCATGATTTTAGATGAACAAGGGTTTTGTTCCCCTTGTTCTCCTCCTGGTCGTCACACACACACACACACTTAGTGTGTGTTGTGTTTTGTTTTAGTTTTGATTGTTTAGGTTTTAGTTTTTCCCCTTTGGTCCCTCATGTTTGAATTTTAATATTGATGAATATCATCCAATATTTATCACTAACAATACTAATAATCAAGTAGGTTAATTATTCCTAGTTATTTTGTTTATGGGTTAACTTTTACCATTAACGGTATTTTACCCGCTCATCCCCAAATTAACTTGGATTAATTTAAAAGATCGTTTTTGGGGTGTTACATCATTTATTTGAAAATTTTAGAAATCCACATCTGAATCCGAAAATTTGGATTATTCGGTTTTCGGATAGCCGAAATTTCGGATACGAATTTTCGGATATTTCGGAATCAGTTTCAGATCTGGATTTTTTTAAACACCCCTAATATCCGTTAGCAACTTCTTAAACTTGTTCACGGATTTGTTTGATAGCCGATATTTCGGATACGGATTTTCGGATTTAGTTTCAGATCAGGATTTTTTTGAACACCCCTAATATCCGTTAGCAACTTCTTAAACTTGTTCACGAATTGGTTTCAATATTGATCGGAGTGTCGCGCCCAGGTCAAAGATAATATTTATATACCTGATTTACCCTTAACTATGAGTTAGTGGTAGTACGGGGTCGATCCACGAAGAGTCTGTGGTTCACGTGTGGATTAGATTAATTATGAAGTTGTCACGTTTTATGAAGCTTGCTATTTTGATTAGTTTAGATATTTGAGAAAAGGTGTTGGAATTAACCAATGGTGATTGTAATTTTTATTGACTACTACGAATGATTGACTATAATTAACGAAAAGATAACTAATGATTCAAACAATACTTGAGAAAAAGGGTTCACACCCGGTTTCGGTAATTGCCAACCTAGGGTTTCTACACGTTTTAGACTCAACTCAATTGCATAAAGATTAACGGATTTAGTGTACGGTGACTTAGGTGCCAATAACTATCAACGTCCCGAAGAACGGACAAGAATGCACTTTGTAATCACAACAAGTAAAACCTAACCAAAACAACGCATAAATACACATAACCATTTCGTAAAGTCATAACTTTATAATCGTTCGATAATTTATGAATACGAAACAAATGTAAACAATTGTCAAAGGTTTCAAAAATCAATACAATTTGTCACAAAGTTAAATCAATAAAAATTCGAAACCCTAAATTAAACAACTACCTATACCGGGGTGAAACCAAGATGATTAGCCGCTCATGGTGAACGGAACACGATCAAAGATGATTGAGAACTTGATTCTTGACATCTTGGAGCTTTATGATGGAGGGAGATGGTGGTTGGGATTGGTGGTGATGTATGAAGGTGATCGGTAGGTGATGATGAATGATTAGGGTTTGGATTGGTGGGTTGATTCAGATGATTCGGATTGATTGGAATGGTGGAAAATGATGTTGGTGGATGATTGTGGCTCCAAGAAGGTGTTTCAAACTCCAAGAAATCGTAACTCCTCAAAATAGGTCAAAAACCATGTTTTAACCCGTCCCCAACTCAACAAACTCAAAAATTCGCGAAGCAGATTTAGGAGGCCCGTCGCCGACGGCCTGATGCCCCGTCGGTGATGACATGTGTATATGCAGATTTCTAACGACGCTCTATCCTCCTGTCTACGAGCAACTCCGGGCGACGGAGAGAATGCATGGTGCGTCGCCGATGGCTTGATGCCCCGTCGGCGACGGACTCTATAAAGTCAGTTTTCTGATTTCTTTGTTTCTTGATTCCAGTTGATCCCGTTCGCGTTCCGGTGCTCCGTTTGGCTTCCAATTAGCTCCTTAAACTTTATTAGACCTGCAAAACACAATTCTAATTAAAAGTAGGCTATACGGAATTAAAAGTCACGTGAAAACATAGACTTATGCATAAACAAAAGCCGGCTTTCGACCACGTATCACATCCCCACACTTGTCTTTTGCTTGTCCTCAAGCAAATCTGTTTTTCACTTTCACGTGGGTTAAACGGAAAATACACTCCCCATTCTTGAGACATAAGTTAAGGACTCAAGTCATACCCGGTTCAAGATATTTTGCTATTTCAAGTTATTTAACAACAATGGACTGATCACATAAAAATGGTTATTCAAGATTAACTCGCCCTCAAAATTCACAAAATATGCATATCCCCACTACACTCGGTTTACAATTTTGCTAATTATATAATGTATTAGCACTTTTGAAAGTGATCACTCAAAATCGAATAGAACAAGTACCCGCATAGGCTTGCAACTCAATCATTCTCCACCACCGAACACAAATACTAAGCACAAGTCAAAAGGTCTTTAGAGGGTTGTAATGGGGCTAGGCTAGGGGTATGGAATAAGATATTTTTAAAGTGGCTAAGGTGATGAAAATTCGATCTTTATTACAAAACAACTATCTGAACAAAATTCATTACAATTAATCAACTACGAGGCAACAATCATCGCCTATTATTCAACGACTACAACTCATATTTTTGTACTTTTCTCAATGATTCTCTATTCTTTTTTGCAACATTTTCTGATTTTTTTTGCATACGAAACATGACTATACAAATACATAATCCTATACTCGAATTTTCATCACACGGGCTCGAAAAGAAAAGGTTTATGGTTGCGGGCTAAGTGGGTTGTCAAACCAAAGGTTTAGGCTCAACATGAGCGACTAGGGAATTTGTTTGGGTAAAGGTAGATAAATGGTTTTAAAGGAAAAGGTTCACCTAATGCCTTAATCATTCTCGTGCTTGTATTCGGTCTATGGTCTCAAACGTATCAAAAGATGCAGTTCTACAATACATGACTAACGGTCCACTCAACAAAGAAACATATGCATGCATAATGTATATAAGTGACTCAAAACCTCACATATAAAAGGTATGAAGTGTGACATGCACCAAACACAAGTTCTTTAGGCGAATTATTCCCAATTAACCACCCATTAAATACCCTTCATGCTATTAATTTGAACGCGACCATGACCAAAGACCAAATGGGTCGTGCCATCCCTCGCTAACTTAGTTACTTGCTTCTTAGATCGCTCCAAACAAAGACATATTCGAAAATTTTTTGAAAATTCCCCCCATCCCCACACTTGAGATAAATATTGTCCTCAATGTGTAATGTTTAAATGAATGGGTCAAAATCGAAAAACTTTTTGTCCCCCATCCCCATACTTGAGGTAAATATTGTCCTCAATGTGCAAGAATAGGCTTTTTAAATAGCACAAATGATGTGACACGGCTAACTTCCCCGAAATTTCACCCCAGAAAATGAACTACAAATTACAATCCACTTATTGACTAACTAAAAATCAAAAGTAAAAAGAAACGTATGCACCTGATTTTGTTCATGCCTCGTGTGCTCTTCTTCTTCAATAAATTTGGCCATCTCACGAACATAGCGTCCTACAATTCTTAACCCTTGTGTAGAAGCATGCTTCTCATAACCATCAAAAATTGTTAGTTACCTAGTTCTACCAATTTTATAAGATATTACCAAGTCATACGTTAATTACTTTTGATTAATGTGGAAAATAGCTTACAACAACGACAATCCTAACTCACTTTCGTAGGAATCACGGTTGCATTTAGCTTATGCAACAAGCCCTTTTAAACCTTCCGATAGCTCGGAAGGACGAGTAGGTCTCGTGAGGGTTACATAGGGAACACACCCACAACGTTCATTTAACTAAGAAAGCAATAAAAACTATCGAATAAAGAGACTAAAAACAAAAATTACAACAACATAAAACATACCTCGCCTACCGCTGGTAACCCGGTGAGAGACAACTCGAGTGGACCCGATTCCCCTTCAGATGGTGGTGGTGGCTGTATCGGGAAGAAACTTGAGCCCGGCATTTTGGGCCAGTGTGGAGATGGGTCAGAGAGTCCTTGAGGCACGGGAAGGTCCTCATAATTGTACCATGGTGTATATTGCTGAAATGGCAACCCGGCCATCAAATCCCGCTGATGCCTCTCTTGATCATGCAGGATCTTGGCGTTATTGATGGCTATTTGTTGATCTGTGCCAGTCACCATCCAACGGCGATCCTTAAAAGCTTCTTGCTCCCTACGGAGACGATCTTGTTCCTCCTCCCATGCTCTTCTTTGAGCATTCTCTTGAGCCCTTTGTTGCTCCATCAAATCCTATTGGGATTGTTGTTGGGCTTGGAACAACCGATGTTCCTCCCAAAACTGCTCAGCCTTAGCCCTATGGGCAACTTCCTCATTCCAATGGTTTTGGTACTGTGTTTGGAAGCTTTGCTCCCATTGGTGCCTTTCCTCATGGTACCCGCGGTTCTCCCAATGCCCGCAGATACATTATCATAGATACTTTGGTCTCCCCGATTGTAATTGCAATGGTAGGGTTTTCTTCGGGAGACCACAACCTGAGCCACCTCATTCGAGACCTCTTGGTGGGCTCTTGCTTATATTTGACGGGGTCTCCTATCAACCCCCTGCTCCTCTTCTTCCTCTTCTTCGCCCATCTGTACATCCCTTTGGGCTTCTTGATCCACAAACTGAAAACTGTTGCCATGCTCATCCTTGACTGTGTACTGGTTCCAAAAAATCGAAACATGAAACTTCCAGTGGCGCTTCATTGATGCAAAAGAAATTTGATCAATTGGTTTATCTACCCATAGTGACTCTGCAGGTAACGCGTTTTGCTGCAAAATCATGGCACTGATTATCCTCACATATGGGATCATCTTTCTGTTGCACGCCTCTCTTGTATCCCATGTATTCATCATGACTATCTGGCGCCACGACAGTTTTATCGAACCGTATAACAGAGCATGCAACACTCGACAATCGGGAGCTTTCACCTTTCCGCGGTCTCCGAACCGCACCATCACGTTTTCCAATGAAATGCCTTGAAGAATCTTTCCTTCCAAGGGCAGATCATTCCTTGATTCTCCCAAACCTCCTGATTTTACCAATACCGCCGCCAACATACCCGACGGGTCAACACCATTCATCTTGTTATCTAGAAACTGATCACTCGTGTAATAATCGTGTTAGGATCTGAGTTTGAATTACTTGTAGTTTTTGTTTCAAAAATGGAAAATGATTGAGTTTTAAAAGGGATTTGCAGCGGAAATAGATGGAAAACTTTTACTACAAGCAATGGTCGTTTGTTTTCATCATCATCATGCTTTCAAGTTGGCAAACTCGCATGTGATTCACAAACTCCTCCTCAGCCTTTGCAATTGAAGTTTGGTAGTAAGAAAATGCAGAGAAGATGATATGCGAAAGTTGATCTTTTGATAGACAAAGTTAAATTGTTACACAAGTTACCTATTTATACTAAACTATCTAACCAATGAGCATCTTTGATGACGTTAGGGTTGATAGTGACGGGAAACTAAATGTAACTAACTACAAACACTGCTAATACTAACTATCAGTGCTTAGCACTGTTACATTGATAATCTATCTTAATGACTAAGCTCTGATCTCTATCCTCTGATCCTTGTAACTCTAGCAGACTTTTGCAACTTTGTGAAGTCAGATGATAGGAGCAGTCTTTAAGGAAAGCAGTGTATGTACAACAGAGGTTGTAACTTCTGATAGTTTAACCAAAGCTCGGATAGTGTTATTTGGCTTTGTATCATCTGTTCCTTTCATAGGGTTCAATCCCAACAATCTCCCCTGGAACAGATGATGCCAAAAACACTTTATTCTTGATCTTTATTCCTCAGGAAGAATTCTCTTATTTGACCTTTGAATTGAAGTTCAAAGTTAAGAGATTCTATATCATCAGCATCCTTCTCTAGCTCTAAACATAATAATTCTTGGAAGTCTTCTACTGTAAGCCCATAAGCAGCTTCCATGGATTGTTTAGTGGCATTACCATCAGACTTGAGCAGTGTCAATTCATGGTTGTCTTTGTCGACCTTCCACTTTAGAATTTTTGGGTCTGAAGGTTTTCTTGAAGGAGCTTTTATTGCTAAGGATTGAGAAGGAGCTATTTGTGATAGATCTTTAGCCAGCTTGGCACTTGAATCATCTGTTGGATAATCAATCATTTTCTGTATTCCTTCTTTGATAAATGTATCCTCAAACTCTTTGTCAGTCTTTACAGACATCTCCCCTTGCCTTTTTCTGTGTAACAGGGCAAGTGCAGAATGGGCAGATGTTGTGCTGGACTTTTTGGAGAATTGGGCTTTGAGAATAGCATCTTCTTTTGAATAATCAGGTTTAGGAGGCATGGATGGATCCTTTTTCCTCCTTTCTTCCGACTTTTTTAAGTGTCTATCACCCTGACCTCACCCCATCTCATCACTTGGTTCTTTGAACCATAATGATTCTGAATTAGTTCATTCTTCATTCTCTTCAACTTTAAGTTCGTTTCAGGCATATCTTTCTTGTATAAATCCCAGTTGGGAGGAGTTAGCTTTTTGAGAGGGTCTTTCAACATTTCTTGCATTCTGTTGATTTCATCTCTTAGCTCATCTATGCTTCAATCCCTGAACTGTGCCCTTGTTGCCTTATACATCTTCTTCTCCATGATATACTCAATAAGTTCACTTTTGAGCAGCTTATCTTCCCTTTCTAACAACAGGTTGCTCAGGTTCTTGACAAAGTTTTGTAAGATGTTGGCTTTACTTACTTGAAAGGACATGGTAATCTGTATCACCTTTACCAGCTCTTTCTCTTTTGGCAATATCCTATGCTTGCTTCCGTTTCAATTCTAGGTAATCATCAACATTTGCAGGTCTTGGATACCCATCAAGGGATAGGATTGTTCTTTTGTCAGGGTCATCCTCTGAAAAGAAACTTAGAATCTCTTCCCTGACTGCTGGTAAATTAAGAAGATACAACTTTGCTGCAGGAGTAACTTCAAGAGTTAAAGATGTTGTAAGCTCTGATGTGAAGGTCATTGGTTATGATGATAGCGGAAGAGGTGCAGGAATCTCATCATCATTTATCACTTTTGTGATCTTTCTCCTTTTAACCTTAAAGTGGGTAATGGTGGTGGTGTGGATATTGGATGAGTTGATGTGGGAAATGTGATCATGGCAGTAGATAGAGCTGCATCTGTTGCAAGCTCTGTTGTATCAACAAATGTTGATACAATAAATGCTGTAACATCTGCTTGTGTGATGTGGGTTGTGGTTTTGAAGATGTGATAGGTTTTTGAGAGACAGAGGTTTTGATGGTTGGATTGTTTTCAGGCTTAGTTTTAGGAGGTGTGGTTGTTGGTTGCCTAGCTTTTCTAGCAGGTATCTTCTTTGATGAAGTACCAACCTCTCCTTTTTCTTTTTGTTGTTCAATCTTTTTCTCAACCAACACTCTGCTCTCCTCAATCACTGTCTTCTTGTGACTAGCCCTTGCCTTGGCCACAATTTCATCAGTTAAATCTTTCTTCTTTGAACCATCAGGCCATGGAATATTTAATGTAGGTCTGGCCTTATCATCATCTATTTTTAGCTTTTTGTTTCCCAAAGGTTTCTCCCCCTTTTGGCTTCATCTGTTGTAACAAAGATAACCGTTGGAGGTGCATGGCCAGTGGTTGTGAGTAGATGAGCTTTGATGGCTTTAATGTCTGCTGCAGTGTCTTGATACGTTGACTCAACCATGTTTCTAACATCATTCATCTAGTTCTTGTGTTGTAGATCCAAATAATGTTGTTGATGTTGAAACAGAGGGTAAAGAACTTTTTTGAGATAGCAGTGGATAGAACAGAGGATTGACTTTTTGTAGCTATCATCTTCTTTAGTAAATTTTTGATCTCGTCCACAGAAGTTTCTATCTTAGTAACTCTCTCCGTCAAATCCTGATATTTTAGATCATCACCTAATTTAATAAGATCATCTGAACTCCTACCTGAAAAGGTAGTTGTATCTTGTTCAATGCATGTGCGTGCACCTAGAGCTCCTAGCGTCCTGAGAAACATGTAAAGAAACAAGTGTCAACATTAAAGATGAGTGAGTTCACAGGTTTTCATAAATTTGTTTGTTCGGTTATAGTTTGTTACTCCGTTATCCCCAACCCGGGATAACGTATCAGTTCCATTATTCCAATCCCGGAATAATAAGTTGTTGCTTCCAATATTCCCAACCCGGAATATTAAGTTGTTGTTTCCATTATCCCCAACCCGGGATAATAAGTTGATGTTTCCAATATTCCAAACCCGGAATATTAAGTTGATCCGTAATTAAGTTCAATATTAATGTATATAGGTAGCTAGCCTAAAGTCATGTCACGTAAGAGTTCGCGATCGAAGCTGACTGTTGTGCCTCCGTTTTGCCAGGCCTATCACATGACCATGGCGGTGTTAGGCCAATTATTCACCCGTTGACCATACCAGGTCGGCTAGCGCGACTAGCTCGGATGGGGCTTGTCGGGCCCAGTAGTACTACTTATAATTCCCCCGCTATTTAACCCAAATACTAACGATCCGAGGAGATAGTCGAGGACTTAAGTGATAAAGCTGCTTAGTGACCATAACATTACATTAACATTAACTTAGTTACCGTATAGTTATGTGACGTTAAATTCGTATAACGTAAAGAGATTGAGTTTGAGAGTGTATACATGTTTCTCCCCTGTTGTTTAAAAACCGGATAAAGTTAGGGGCCGTGAACTCACCTTTATTTGCTCGGTTAGTGTAGCAAAGATGTTATAAGAGATGGGACCGCTAGTTGCGTCCTAACAAACCAATTAATTACACGTCAGTGTGAAATCACACCAATACAAATTCCACACGCAATTTACTCACAAAGTGATACACACAAACAACATATCTAACACTCAAACATGCATGCAAGTATTCTCATGTGATCATAGAAATCAAACAACTTATCATGAACATATTCCAAATCCATACAACACTTTATGCATACAATCACAAGTTATCAACTTTCTGCTTAACACTCAATTATTTAGCTGTTTTCTAGGATTTTTATAAAATAGTTCTAACATTCCAAAAATTCCCATATTTTTACAGTAGGTGACATTTATACCATAGAAATTTATATAATTTTTCCAAGTCCTAAATCTTTACCAATTAGCCATAAATATTAATTCATTAAGCTGCAGTCAGATTTACCGCTTTCTGACTGCAGTCCACGGAAGAATTTATTTAAAAATCACTGATCGTCCGATTAACAAAATTCCAGTTGGAGTTGCCCGGAAATTTCTATACCTAGTTGCTGTACAAAAATCATGACTCAACTCCCCACTGATTTTAAAATCCAACTTGATAAACAACCAACAAAATTCCAGAATTTTCACAGCTTTAGCTACTGAACTTGTTTGGCCCTTTAAAAATATCAAACGATTTCAGAAAATTACGAATCCGGCGCCATTAGATTCCTTATTCAAATCTCTACGTTCTAGATATAAGAAAATCCGTTTTTCGACAACTAATGACCGAGTTACAGCCAGATGAAGTCGGCTGTAACTTTTAATCAGCATCCTATTTCAGCATATCTTTATCATAAACTCGTGTAATCCCGTTCAAGCGACTAATCTAGGCGATCTAAAACCGATTTCTAATCCTAGATTAATACCAATATCTCATCCATGCATACCCTAGTTCTTACTTCTAGTTATTATAAACAAAACACAGCCCATATGTATTCAGCTTTCAAATTCATTCCAATCTCTCAATCTTGTATTAACAATCCGAAATTACACCGTTATGCGATCTGAGAACAGCACACATATATCCGAAACAACTAGCCATTCAAACATACATATAATCCGAGACAACTAAACATTCAAGCATATATAATCCGAGACAACAAATCATTCAAGCATGCATATATATCCGAAACAACTAGACATCCAAGCATGCATATTTATCGGAGACAATAAAATCATACGATCCGAACACAACAAAGTCACACACATGTATCCGAATATGGTCTTGTATCATATGATAAGGTAAACGAACCGTGATTAAGCTAAGGAATCCGGTGATCGAAGATTGCTTGCAACCGAGAGATCCGTGACCTAGAAAAGGATGTTGTTCGCGACTGGAAAGAATAGTGGGCTGTTTTGCGACTGAGTTGATAAAGGCTCCGGGTGCCGCTTGCTGCGACCGAGGAAAGAAGCAGGAAAGCTATTGCTTGCTGCGACCGAGATGATGATGAGGGTAAGGCAGCCGACGGCAATGAAACTCTAGGGTTTTGTGTTGTGTATAGAGCATGCATGAGTGTTAGTATATATAGGCGCAAGGAATAGGGTGAGGGTTAAAAGGGAAGGGTTACGGTTTGGGTTTGTATGCGGCCGCAAGGGAGCTTGGGTGGTTTGGTTTGGGTCTTGATCACGTGGCCGAGAACTAAAGTTGCATGCTATGGGTTTCGGTTTGGTTTTGATTTTATGGCCGAGACATGTTTGGGCTTGTTCTTGGTTTAGGTTTGTGGTTTGGGTTGCATATGGCCGAGAATGGCTTAAGGTTTGAGATCTACATCTCGCGGCCGAAGACTTGGGTTTCAGGTTTCCTAGTTTCACAAAGAGTTCGGTTCGTGTTTGTGTCGCGGTTCGGTTCGTGTGCATATTTATTATACATACATATATAACTAAAAATCCACACAACACACAACACGTATTCAATTCATGCACGTTGAATACTTAGCATATATACTATTCGACAAATATCACGTGTAAGTTATCCGAAAAACCCGGGATATCACATTATGCCCATGTTGAAAGAATTTTCGTCCCGAAAATTCAGTAAACGCGGTTTAGCATGTAGCGTACATGTTCAGAGTGCCACGCACAAAGAGTTAGTTCGTTAATGATAGTACACCACGTTACAAGAAGTTCCCAAGTGTCATACACAAAGATTTCCAAGTGCCATGCACAAGAATTTAGTCAACAATAGTACACGAAAGTATGAGAAATTTCCAGGTTGTCACATCATCCCCATGTTGAAAGAATTTTCGTCCCGAAAATTTAGTTAGTGGTATCGTTAGTTTGCTGTTCAGTTGCGAAGAGATGTGGGTATTTGCTTTTCATTTGGTCCTCTCTTTCCCACGTGAACTCCGGTCCACGCTTAGAGTCCCAACGAACTTTAACGATTGGAATCTTGCTGTGCCTTCGAGTCTTGATCTCACGATCCATGATCTCAATAGGCTTTTCCACGAAGTGTAGTTGTTCATCCACTTGGATCTCATTCAATGGAATAACTAAAGTTTCATCTGATAGACACTTCTTCACATTTGACACGTGAAATATGTTGTGAACTCCACTGAGTTCGGCAGGAAGGTCTAATTGGTATGCTACGGGTCCGATTCGTTTCAAGATTACAAACGGGCCTACGTACCATGGGTTAAGTTTTCCCTGTTTTCCAAAGCGGATTACACCCTTCCTGGGTGACACCTTTAGTAGGACGCGATCGCCTACTTGAAATTCGAGCGGTTTGCGTCGTTGATCAGCGTAGCTTTTCTGTCGATCTCGTGCCGCCGCCATGCGGTTTCTGATTTGTACAATCTTTTCAGTAGCCTCAAGTATTAACTCAGGGCCTGTGAGTTGACTGTCACCGACTTCTGCCCAGCAGACCGGTGATCTACATTTACGACCGTATAATGCCTCAAACGGTGCTGCCGAAATACTCGTGTGATAGCTGTTGTTATATGAGAATTCTACTAGAGGCAGGTGAATTTCCCAATTATTTCCGAAGTCCACTACGCATGCCCTAAGCATGTCTTCCAAGGTCTGTATGGTCCTTTCGCTTTGACCATCAGTCTGAGGGTAATAAGCTGTGCTCATATCTAAGCGGGTTCCCAACGCTTTCTGGAGTGACCGCCAGAAGTTTGACGTGAAGCGAGCATCTCTGTCTGAGATGATGGACGTTGGCACACCGTGCCGAGAAACTACTTCCTTAATGTAGATGCGAGTCAACTTCTCCATCTTATCTGTTTCTTTAATAGCTAGGAAGTGTGCGGACTTAGTTAAACGATCCACGATCACCCAGATGGTATCGCAACCACCCAAGGTTCGCGGGAGTTTAGTGATGAAATCCATTGAGATCTGATCCCACTTCCACACTGGGATCTCAGGTTGTTGGAGTAGCCCCGATGGCTTTTGATACTCCACCTTGACTTTTGCACAAGTCAAACATTTACTCACGTAGGTGGCTATATCGGCTTTCATGTTGGGCCACCAATACGCAACTTTAAGGTCTTGATACATCTTATCCGAACCCGGATGGACAGAGTATCGAGATTTGTGAGCTTCGTCCATGACTAGCTCTCTAAGGTTTCCGTAGAGAGGTACCCATATGCGATTCATGAAATGCCGGGCTCCATTGGGCTTTACTTCCCAATCACGTTCCATTTTTCCCACTGATTCGGCTTTGATGTTTTCCTCCTTAACTGCTTCTAACTGGGCGTCGCGTATTTGATCGGGTAGCCCCGAATGAATAGTGAGTTGTAGTGCTCGTACACGACGAGGTTTCAAGTGTTCTTTCCTACTGAGGGCATCAGCTACCACGTTAGCTTTACCCGGGTGATACCGAATGGCACACTCATAATCGTTCAAGAGTTCGACCCAGCGACGCTGTCGCATGTTCAACTCCTTCTGATCAAAGATGTGTTGAAGGCTTTTGTGGTCAGTAAAGATTGTGCACTTCGTTCCATAGAGGTAGTGTCTCCAAATCTTAAGTGCAAACACTACTGCTCCCAATTCCAGGTCATGCGTTGTGTAGTTTTTCTCGTGGACCTTCAGCTGTCGCGACGCATACGCGATGACCTTATCGCGTTGCATGAGTACGCATCCCAATCCCTGAATGGAAGCATCACAATACACTACGAAGTCATATGTCCCTTCCGGCAAGGACAGAATGGGTGCACTGCAAAGTTTCTGCTTCAGCAATTGAAATGCTGCTTCTTGTTTTTCACCCCAAGCATACTTGATGCCTTTCTGGGTAAGGGTAGTGAGCGGTTGTGCAATCTTTGAAAACCCCTCGATGAAGCGTCTGTAGTAACCAGCCAATCCTAAGAATTGGCGGATCTCCGTCGGTGTCTTAGGTGCTTCCCAGTTTTTAATGGCTTCAATCTTGGCAGGGTCTACATGGATACCCTTTTCATTCACGACGTGCCCGAGAAACTGAACTTCCCGGATCCAGAAATCACACTTCGAGAGCTTGGCATATAGCTTTTCCTGTTGAAGTAATCCTAGCAGTAATCGTAGATGCTCAGCATGCTCTTCTTCACTTTTGGAGTAAATGAGTATGTCATCGATGAACACGATGACAAATTTGTCGAGGTATGGTTTACACACGCGGTTCATGAGGTCCATGAATACCGCAGGTGCGTTAGTAAGACCGAATGGCATGACCAAAAACTCGTAATGGCCATACCGAGTGCGAAATGCTGTCTTAGCGATATCCTCCTCCCTGACGCGTAGCTGATGATAACCGGACCGTAAATCAATCTTAGAGTAGTAACTTGACCCTTGCAGTTGGTCGAATAGATCGTCGATGCGAGGTAACGGGTATCGGTTCTTGACTGTAACCTTGTTGAGTTCCCTATAGTCGATGCACATGCTGAAAGTCCCGTCCTTTTTCTTGACAAACAGGACTGGAGCTCCCCATGGCGAAACGCTTGGTCGGATAAATCCTTTTTCCAACAGCTCTTGTAGTTGGGTCGACAGCTCCTGTAGCTCGGCTGGAGCTAGGCGGTATGGAGCCTTGGCGATAGGAGTTGCATTGCTTGCCAATTCGATTTCAAACTCCAATTGTCGATGTGGTGGAAGACCAGGTAGTTCTTCTGGGAATACATCGGAAAAATCACAGACGACAGGGATGTCTTCTATGCGTTTCTCGTCCTTAGGCTGTTCGGTAATTAGTGCGAGTAAAGCGAAGGAATTCTTTTTCCGAAGATACTTCTGAGCTTGCATAAATGAGATAATGTTGGTGACGGCGCTTGCCTTATCGCCTTGTACTGTCAGGATTTCGTCGTTCGAGAGTGGAATACGGATAGATTTTTCAAAGCAGAGGACTTCAGCCCGGACGTCGGATAGCCAGTCCATTCCGACTACCACGTCAAAACTACCCAGGGTAGTTGTCATCAGATCAATGGTAAAAGTGTGGCCCGCGAGTTTGAGTTGACAGCCGGATACGATTTGGGTCACATCTACCGATTTACCATTGGCTAATTCTATCACATAAGGGGTCTCTAATGGTTTAAACGTGAGATTTAGGTTCTTCCTAAAAGACTCAGATATAAAACTCCTATCCGCACCCGTATCAAAAAGCACAGTAGCAAAATGTTCATTAAGGGGAAACTTACCGGTGACCACGTTCGTGTCGTTTCTGGCCTCTCCGCGGCCCAATGTAAATGCGCGACCTTTGGCACCTCCTGTGCCACCGTTCCCATTATTGTTGTTGTTATTATTGTTGCGGTTGTTGTGGTTGTTTCCACCATTATTGTTGTTGTGCGCAACTGTGGGCAGTCTTTTCTGAAATGAGCAGTGCTACCACACTGATAGCATCCCCGGTTTATACCCTGCTGCTGACCTTGGGGCTGGTTCTGATTTTGTCGGGACATGATTTCCCCACGACAATCCTTTGCTGCATGTCCCATCTTGCCACATCTTTGGCAGCGACTTCCGGCACAAGGGCCGTTATGGTGGAGATTACAGCGGTTGCACTGCGGCTTTCGGCCCGTATAGCCGCTTGCATTCGGGTTGTTGATATTGTTGTTGTTGTTGTTGGCGAGATGATTTTGATGACCCCGGTGGCTGTGGTAATGATTGAACCGTTTCTGGTTCCCTTGCTGCGGATGTGATGACGAAGGCTGTCGAACAGTGGAGTCTTCAAATTTTCTTTTGTTATCTGGGGCGACTTCAGTGGTACCCCGTGCTGGCAGTTTCTTCTGTTCCACCGCTTTATCGGTGAGTTTGTGAGCCAGTCGGATTGCTTGATGTTCAGTTACAGGGTTACTAGACATCACCATACCCTGAATTTCCGGAACCAGACCCCCGAGATAGAACGCGAGTCTTTTCTCCACCGTGTTGGCCAAATCGGGACACAGAAATACTAAGTCATGATGTTTTGCAGTGTAAGCTTCAATTTCCGATCCCACCATCTTGTGGTTCCATAGAGCTTGCTCCAATTGTTGCACTCTGTCTCGTGGACAGTACTCCTCTTTAATCAGGGCCTTGAACTCAGTCCATGCCATTGCGTTCGCAGCTATAAGCCCACGGGTTTGAACTTGGGCATTCCACCATGTCAGTGCCCCATCTTCCAGCGTTGAGGCTGCGTATTTGACCTTGTTTGCCTCTAGGCAGTTGCACATTTCAAAAACGGATTCTGATTTTTCGATCCAGCGGACCAATCCAATGGGTCCTTCCGCCCCGAGAATTTGCTAGGCTTTCCGTCAAGGAACATCTTATAGGGGTTAAAGCCCCCTCCTGCTGACAGAGAACAGGAAGTCAGCAAGGAATTTTACTAGCCTCACTATTAGATTTCCACGCGAAAATTTAATAATGGTTACCTGCCGGCTGGTTCTGAACACCCGCTAAAGCTGCGTTCACATGCTCCTGAATCATGGCAGCTAGCTCTTCGGGCGTCAAGTTAAGGTTTCCACGTCTTCCCGTCGCCATTTAGATCTTCGAAACACAACACAAGCACACCCCGATCAGTCTATACATCCAATATAGTTATCCTACTTCGTACTTTAATAATTATTAAGTTATGCCAACTCAATATGTTAAATAGTCAAAAGAAATACTTGATTAACTAAAATCTCAACATCTTACAAAAGTGTAAATCAAACATACGAATTTACTATAAAGTTTCAAGTTTAAACACAAATGGAAAATAATAAACTGGAGGAAAACAAATAATATAAACGAGACGTGTCAGTCGTCTACATCTCCATCCCCCAAGTCATTGTCGTTGCCGTCATCCTGTGCGTCATTTCCAGCTTCCTCAGCTGGGTCCTCCTCCGGATCCTCTTCAGGATCCTCCTCTGGATCTTCCTCTGGATCCTCCTCTACCGGCACTGGAGGGGCCGGTGCTGGTTCAAGTGCTTGATTTTGCAGTTCCTGAATGTTCCAACTGTTTTCCAGGACTCTGTCCTCCAGCCAGTCGGCTCTTATCTGCTCAGCACGCAGATCTCTGGCTATGGTGTTACGAGCTATCTTGCTCGTACGATGCTCTTCCTCGAGCGAGTCGGTCTTTCCGGTAAGGTGTCGGATCATCCATCCTTGTGCTAAGATGGTTTCCTGCATTCTTTCTAACTGTTTTTGTTGTGTATGCACTAGGATTCTAAGCATGTCAATTCCTATTTCTACAGGATTAACCGGTTCAACCGGTACAGCAATAGTTGGGCGCAACGACGACTCCTCCCCCAGAGCGAGCCTCTTTCTCGCCGCTGAGCGTGTCTCTACGCCATAAGGTAGTATGGGTTCCACCATTGGTGCCTTTCCTGGTGCCCTTGGTGGCGTAAGTCTGTCGGACGATGATGACGATGAGGATGATGACATTGCCTGTTTGGTCGTGTAGTGAGTTATGAGTTGTTTTCATTTCTTATTATGAAGGCATAATCTACCAAACACAATTGTGGTATATTGCATAACAAGATAATAATTCGGTGCCAAACTAGGTCTAGTGTCGTGATATCAGCTATAGTTTAGATCTACTTCTAATGCAAACCTGGTTCTCTATAGCTAGTGGCTCTGATACCAATCTGTCACACCCTCAATTTCCACTTGCGGAGTTCTACCGCGAGGCGTGTGAACAAACCAGAATCTGAAACACTAGTACGTCGAACGACTCTACATGGTTTGATAATACGTTTTCCAAAATCGTTCATTTTAGATTTTATATCAATTACCAATATTTAGCAGAGCATTAGTTTTAAGTTTGAGCGGAAGCATAAATAAGTAGTGATGCGGGCGCCAACACAAACGCCAAAACAAATGAAAAATCCCAAAACAATATTAATAAATGAGACTCGATAAAGATGTCTTGTTCAATGCATGTGCGTGCACCTAGAGCTCCTAGCGTCCTGAGAAACATGTAAAGAAACAAGTGTCAACATTAAAGATGAGTGAGTTCACAGGTTTTCATAAATTTGTTTGTTCGGTTATAGTTTGTTACTCCGTTATCCCCAACCCGGGATAACGTATCAGTTCCATTATTCCAATCCCGGAATAATAAGTTGTTGCTTCCAATATTCCCAACCCGGAATATTAAGTTGTTGTTTCCATTATCCCCAACCCGGGATAATAAGTTGATGTTTCCAATATTCCAAACCCGGAATATTAAATTGATCCGTAATTAAGTTCAATATTAATGTATATAGGTAGCTAGCCTAAAGTCATGTCACGTAAGAGTTCGCGATCGAAGCTGACTGTTGTGCCTCCGTTTTGCCAGGCCTATCACATGACCATGGCGGTGTTAGGCCAATTATTCACCCGTTGACCATACCAGGTCGGCTAGCGCGACTAGCTCGGATGGGGCTTGTCGGGCCCAGTAGTACTACTTATAATTCCCCCGCTATTTAACCCAAATACTAACGATCCGAGGAGATAGTCGAGGACTTAAGTGATAAAGCTGCTTAGTGACCATAACATTACATTAACATTAACTTAGTTACCGTATAGTTATGTGACGTTAAATTCGTATAACGTAAAGAGATTGAGTTTGAGAGTGTATACATGTTTCTCCCCCTGTTGTTTAAAAACCGGATAAAGTTAGGGGCCGTGAACTCACCTTTATTTGCTCGGTTAGTGTAGCAAAGATGTTATAAGAGATGGGACCGCTAGTTGCGTCCTAACAAACCAATTAATTACACGTCAGTGTGAAATCACACCAATACAAATTCCACACGCAATTTACTCACAAAGTGATACACACAAACAACATATCTAACACTCAAACATGCATGCAAGTATTCTCATGTGATCATAGAAATCAAACAACTTATCATGAACATATTCCAAATCCATACAACACTTTATGCATACAATCACAAGTTATCAACTTTCTGCTTAACACTCAATTATTCAGCTGTTTTCTAGGATTTTTATAAAATAGTTCTAACATTCCAAAAATTCCCATATTTTTACAGTAGGTGACATTTATACCATAGAAATTTATATAATTTTTCCAAGTCCTAAATCTTTACCAATTAGCCATAAATATTAATTCATTAAGCTGCAGTCAGATTTACCGCTTTCTGACTGCAGTCCACGGAAGAATTTATTTAAAAATCACTGATCGTCCGATTAACAAAATTCCAGTTGGAGTTGCCCGGAAATTTCTATACCTAGTTGCTGTACAAAAATCATGACTCAACTCCCCACTGATTTTAAAATCCAACTTGATAAACAACCAACAAAATTCCAGAATTTTCACAGCTTTAGCTACTGAACTTGTTTGGCCCTTTAAAAATATCAAACGATTTCAGAAAATTACGAATCCGGCGCCATTAGATTCCTTATTCAAATCTCTACGTTCTAGATATAAGAAAATCCGTTTTTCGACAACTAATGACCGAGTTACAGCCAGATGAAGTCGGCTGTAACTTTTAATCAGCATCCTGTTTCAGCATATCTTTATCATAAACTCGTGTAATCCCGTTCAAGCGACTAATCTAGGCGATCTAAAACCGATTTCTAATCCTAGATTAATACCAATATCTCATCCATGCATACCCTAGTTCTTACTTCTAGTTATTATAAACAAAACACAGCCCATATGTATTCAGCTTTCAAATTCATTCCAATCTCTCAATCTTGTATTAACAATCCGAAATTACACCGTTATGCGATCTGAGAACAGCACACATATATCCGAAACAACTAGCCATTCAAACATACATATAATCCGAGACAACTAAACATTCAAGCATATATAATCCGAGACAACAAATCATTCAAGCATGCATATATATCCGAAACAACTAGACATCCAAGCATGCATATTTATCGGAGACAATAAAATCATACGATCCGAACACAACAAAGTCACACACATGTATCCGAATATGGTCTTGTATCATATGATAAGGTAAACGAACCGTGATTAAGCTAAGGAATCCGGTGATCGAAGATTGCTTGCAACCGAGAGATCCGTGACCTAGAAAAGGATGTTGTTCGCGACTGGAAAGAATAGTGGGCTGTTTTGCGACTGAGTTGATAAAGGCTCCGGGTGCCGCTTGCTGCGACCGAGGAAAGAAGCAGGAAAGCTATTGCTTGCTGCGACCGAGATGATGATGAGGGTAAGGCAGCCGACGGCAATGAAACTCTAGGGTTTTGTGTTGTGTATAGAGCATGCATGAGTGTTAGTATATATAGGCGCAAGGAATAGGGTGAGGGTTAAAAGGGAAGGGTTACGGTTTGGGTTTGTATGCGGCCGCAAGGGAGCTTGGGTGGTTTGGTTTGGGTCTTGATCACGTGGCCGAGAACTAAAGTTGCATGCTATGGGTTTCGGTTTGGTTTTGATTTTATGGCCGAGACATGTTTGGGCTTGTTCTTGGTTTAGGTTTGTGGTTTGGGTTGCATATGGCCGAGAATGGCTTAAGGTTTGAGATCTACATCTCGCGGCCGAAGACTTGGGTTTCAGGTTTCCTAGTTTCACAAAGAGTTCGGTTCGTGTTTGTGTCGCGGTTCGGTTCGTGTGCATATTTATTATACATACATATATAACTAAAAATCCACACAACACACAACACGTATTCAATTCATGCACGTTGAATACTTAGCATATATACTATTCGACAAATATCACGTGTAAGTTATCCGAAAAACCCGGGATATCACAGTGTGGTTATTGGTGAAGGTGGTTGTGTAGAAAGCGACAGTGCCCTGGGAGAGGGGATGTGGAAGATAGAACCAAGTGGATCTAGAGCTTCATAATTTGGTATCCCTGTATCTACAACCTTTTCCTTTTGTGAGGAAGAAGGAGGAGTTTCAAAGCCGGTTGGAGATCTTTGAACCATCTGCTGTGAAGAAGTAGCAGCAGTGGTTTGTGACTTTGGTGCTGTCACTGGGTTAACCTCTGGGATCTCATCTTCCAGAGGACCCTTTTTGGGTTTGGTGGGTTTTTTGGCAAGTGTTTTGGTTTTCTTTTTGAGGATTTTTGGTGTGGGTTTCAGAGCAACGGTTGTGGTACCCTGATCACCAAGAGCAGTGGGCTCAGTAACAAGAGGTTGAGTTTGAACATTTTGTTCAGGTAAAACTTGCTCAGCCTCCTCTACTTGTGTTTTCGTAACTTTATCGTTGTTAGTTATTCTGGTGAAGGTGTCATGATTGAGGCGGCCTGGTTTAGTCACAACGCCTATTTTACTTTCAGGACCTTTGATTTGATCTTGTAAGTAAACACTCAGAAAACGTGGGTGAATCAAAAAAGCTTTTCTTTTTTCAATATTTTGAAAATTATTCACAAGATCATTAAACAGTATCTGGGAGTATTTAAAATCTGTGTGAGTTAAATTGCATACCCCAGATATTGCATGTTCAGTGGAATTTCATTGAAAGCAGTGGTTTTTGCTGAGAGACAAGTTAGAATTGTGTGAAAAAAAATCTCATCTCAGCAGGAAAGTTAGGTTTAAAGATGGTCATACCTTTCATCTAGCCTTTATAACCTCTTTCCAGAAACTCTGCTTGGATCTCATTGTGGGGAAATGACACAGGATGTTCTATGTCATTTAACTTGAAAACTTGAGAGATCGATTGGGGACTAATTTGCATCAACACTCCCCCTACTCTTGAGATTATTGTATAAGGAACACCAGCAACAGTTGAGTGAACCTTAGCATTATTCCAGAAGTCATGAAGAGAATCAATGTAGATTGGGGCTTTGACTTCTAGCATGTGCTTGAATTTCGACTTTTGCAAAATTCAAATCATTGGATGATAGCGAGTATTTGCGTCGTTTGCTTCAAGTATGGCGGTGTAATTATGTGGGGTTTTGATTATGAGAGTGTAAGGTGGAAGTTCTTGTTTGGATTTCTTCGAAGATTTTGATTTGGGAGCCATGGTGTTAGAGAGAAAAACTGTTTTGAGATTTTTGAAATTGACACAGTTTTAGGGTAAAAACTGGTGAGGGATAAAACGAGGTTTTTATAGGGTTTTGAAAAAGTGACGATGACATGGCATCTATTGCAAGATCTGATGGCAAACATCTAGCCACGTGTAACCTCTGATGAGAAAAGTACTGATTTTTATCATTATCAGTGGATAGGTATCAGTGTTTTGAAAAAGTAGTAAAGATGGAAGACAGAGGATACACTTTATCAGTGGATAAGATTTTGAAGCCTATCAGAGGTTTTGAGCAAACAGATGCTATGAGCAGACTTTTAAAGATTTATTGAAAAATTCAATGTTAACTATTTTTTAAAGATGAATTTTTGATTTTCTGAAAACATTTTGATGCTATGTACGCATGGATTTACAAGAGAACTTGTTTTTAATCCATGTTTAGCATTCCAATTCTTGAGATCAAGTTTTCAAAGGTAGATGTATCCAATGCCTTGGTTAAACATCTGCCAACTGATCTGAACTATGGACATGATGTAAAGAAATCGAACCTTTTTCATAGCAATCTCTCACAAAGTGATGTCTGATGTCAATGTGCTTTGTAGTGGAATGAGAAACTGGATTTTTAATGATGTTTTTAGCAGCTTGACTGTCCAATATGAGTGGAGTCTTTATTGCAGTTACACCAAAATCCAGCAACTGGTTTTGAAGCCACAAGAGTTTAACAGTGCAGCTAGCAGCAGCAACATACTCTGCCTCAGCAGTGGATGTTGAAACTGCAACCTGCTTTTTGCTTTGCCAAGACACTAGACAATCACCTAGGAATTGACATCCTCCTGAGGTGGACTTCCTTGTAGTTTTGCACCCAGCAAAGTCACTATCTGAAAACCTGAAAGCTCAATATTCCCATTAGCTGGATACCAGATACCAAGTGTGGGAGCACCTTTTATGTATCTGAATATCCTTTTTACAGCAATAAGATCAGACTTTCTAGGTAATGCCTGTGATCTGGCACAAACACATGTGCAAACATGATGTCTGGCCTTGATGCAGTTAGGTACAATAAAGACCCAATCATGCTTCTATAAAGGGTTTGATCAACAAGGTCATCTTTACCATCAATGGTGACTAGCTTGGTGGTTGCCATGGGTGTGCTGCATGGTTTACAATCATCCATATCAAACTTTTTAAGCAGTTCTTTCACATACTTGTTTTGATGGATAAATGTACCATTTTGCAATTGTTTAACTTGGAGACCAAGAAAACATTCGAGCTCACCCATTGCACTCATCTCAAACTCTGTTGTCATGAGTTTTCGAAACTCTTCACACATAGCAGTGCTTGTGGATCCAAAAATGATGCCATCCATATAAATTTGGACAAGCATCAAATCTTTTCCTTTCCATTTTAAGAACAGAGTTTTATATATTTTACCTCTAGTAAACCCTATGGATAAGAGAAAAGTGGATAGGGTTACGTACCAGGCTCTTGGTGCTTGCTTCAAGCCATACAATGCTTTGTTGAGCTTGTAGACATGATCAGGATGGAATGCATCTTCAAAACCTAGAGGATGACAAACATACACCTCTTCTTTGATTTTTCCATACAAAAATGCACTCTTTATATCCATTTGATACACCTTTATGTTGTGGATAGCAGCAAAAGCTAAGAACAGGCAAATAGTTTCCAACCTTGCTACAGGAGCAAAAGTCTCATCATAGTCTATACCTTCTTCCTGTTTGTAGCCTTGAACCACGAGCCTTGCTTTGTTTTTTATAACAATACCCCTTTCATCAGTTTTGTTCTTGAAGACCCACTTTGTGCCAATTGGACTTACATCTTTTGGCAGTGGCACAAGCTCCCAAACTTGTTGTCTCTTGAACTGAAGGAGTTCTTCTTGCATGGCTTCTACCCAGCTGTTGTCTTTCAGTGCCTCTTGGTACTTGACTGGCTGTGTGAGTGATAGAAAACCATCAAAAAGACAAATATGTTGGGATTGGCTTTGTGTGAGCACCCCAGATTTGATATTGCCAATAACTTGATCTGATGGATGGCTTTTGAGATAAATCAAATCACCTTGGTATGGAACAATAGCATTTTGAGGTGATAGCTGCAAATGTGTATCATCTGAGCTAACCTCTGCTGGTGAATTTGAAGTATCAGCCTCTGATGTAAATGGAGGTGGTGGTATTGGGGGTATAGAGGTAACATTCTGATGATTTTTATCCCCAAATGTAGGACTTTTATCAACAGATGTTTGATTTTGTAAACTGGCAGAGGTTTGAGGATCAAACACTGTTGACCCAGAAGGGGCAGAGTTTACACAAGAGCTTGTGGCACCTGATCCTCTGTTGGAAGAATTGACTTTTGTTTGTGGAAGCACACAGTCATATTCTTGATCTTGATCTTCTCCAGATGATTGTGGTGTACCTGCATTGTCTAGCTTGATAGAAACATCAGCAAATGTGAATTTATCTAAATCAAAAAGCTCTGCAGGATTTGCTGCGATTTTCATTAATGAAAGTTCATTGAACTTCACATTCAAAGTTTCTTCAACACACTTGGTCCTAGAATTAAAAACTCTGTAGGCTTTAGCAGTGGTTGAGTATCCCAGAAAATAACCACAGTCAATTTGGCTGCAAACTTAGATATAGAATCTTTTAAGTTCAAAATGAAATATGGACAGCCAAAAACTTTAAAATAGGAAATCAGAGGTTTGATTTTATATAAAATCTCATAGGCAGTCTTTTGGTGCCTGGGGTTAATCAAAACTCTGTTTTGAACATAGCAATCAGTGTTTACAGCCTCTGCCCAGAAGGACAGGGGTAAACCAGAGTCTGCAAGCATAGTTCTTACTGATTCAATTAAAGTTCTATTTTTCCTTTCAACCACCCCATTTTGCTCTGGAGTTCTTGGAATGCTATATTGTCTAACAATTCCTTTTGACTCACAAAAAGCATCTAACTCCCTATTTTTAAACTCTGTTCCATTGTCACTCCTAAAGATTTTTACTGGAAGATCAAATTGCTTTTCTACTTGTTTAACAAAGTTTTGCAAAATGACTGCAGTTTCATCCTTAGAGTGGAGAAAGAAGGTCCATGTAAACCTAGAGAAATCATCAACTATCACTAGGCAATACATTTTGTGTTTTAAGCTCATGATTTGCACTAGGCCAAACAAGTCCATGTGAAGCAATTGTAAACGCTGGCTTATTTTGGACTCTTCAACTGATTTGAAAGAACTTTTATGTTGTTTTCCTTTTAAGCAGGAAACACAATGTTCTTCACAGGAAAATTGCTTGTGAGGCAAACCTCTTACAAGACTTTGTTTTGAGAGTGTGGTGATAGTTTTAAGATTTGTGTGTCCAAGTCTTCGATGCCATAACTCAGTCTCTTTGCTAGAAGCAACGGAGAATAAGAATGTTCTGGACATAGGATTATCTTTTAACATATCTACCACATACACATTCCCACTTCTGTGTGTAGTGAGTTGTGCTTTGCCCTCAGCAATGATTTGATCAATCCTTTTAACAACCTCTGGTCCCACAATTTGACAAGTTTTCTTGGTGAAGAAGGATCCATACCCTCTGTCACTCATTTGGGAGACACTCAGCAGGTGAAATTTCAGATTGTCAATTAAGTTCACATTTTCAAACTTGAGTTTCCCAGCCAGAACCGACCCAGACCCTAAAACCTTTCCCTTTGAGTTATTACCAAAAGATATATCACCCCCATGAGCCATGAAGTCCTTGAGAAGGGCTCTAAATCCTGTCATGTGCCTGGAACCTCCACTATCTACATACCATAAGCTATCAAGGCAAGTAGAGGGTTCCTGCACATCAAGTAAATAGATCAGTTAAGGTAGGTCTCCAAAGCCAGAATGGCTTTGGATGGGGTCACAGATGGTCCAGTCTCAAGTCTAGGACAATGATCAGTGGTTTGGATATTTTCTTGTAACATATGCTCTTGACCATTTCCTATCAGATGATTGTATCCATAAGGATGCCTATTCACTCTTTGCTTTGAAGGCTTTTTGTATCCTTCATAAGTAAGAGGAACCCTTTTGTAGGCTGGTTGGCCATACCCTCTTGGAAATGAGTTTGATGGTGGGGCATCTGTCACTTGCACCTCTCTAGGAACAGAGGTTTTGTTTAACGCTTTTGTAACAGATGTTTCAATTGGTTCAAAACTCTGCTTGGATTTATTTCCAGCAGTACTTGAACCTTCTCTTTCTAGTGCTTTTGCCTTGATCTCTTTTACCTTTTGCTTATAGTTTTTGAGATAGGCACATTCTTAAGTTAAATGATTTGTTTTGTTGCAGATGGTGCATCTTGAAGAATTTTTGATAACACATGTTTTGTTAATGTCATAGGCTTTTAAAAGAAAACAATCTGCAGCCACATGATTTCTTTTTTCACAAAATTCACAAAACAAGTTTTTAATCTTTACTCTTCTTTTCCTATCAGACTTTTTATCAGCAGTGGTTGTGACCTCTGCTGGTACATCTTTGATAGGGATCACCAGTACTTTTGGGGCTTTAGTACCATCAGAGGTTGTAAAGTCCACTGGCTTAAAGTTTTCTAAAATATCACATTCATCTGACCAGATTGGTTTAAACTGATATTTTTCAATTTCTTTATCTTTTGTTGAAACCTCTGATTTTTCCAAAACAATTTTGTTTCCAGATTTATCTGTGATTTTTATTTCTTCACCAGCCAAATTTGTTGGGACTATTTCAACCAACTCAGAATTAATTTAGCAACATTTTTGTCATTTTGGTCATAGGTTCTAAAACCTACATCAAACTTAATGTTGCTCTTGATCTGAGCATCAAACATAATTTCATAACCTTTATAGGACTCAACCCATTTTTCACAAGTGATTTGGGTTTCTTCTAACTCCTTTTTACAAACTTGGTATGTTTCTATCATAGTTTGGAGTTGGTCCTTGGTTATGCTTGATTCATGTCTCAGGCTACTCATTTCAGAATCTATTTCACTTAACTTTGATTTTAACTCTTTAATCAGTTTTTCAAACTTAAGTTCATCTTCTAAAATTTTGCTCCTTAGGTTTGCAAAAGCAATGATGCATTTGTCAGAACATAGATCTTTAAGGATCTGAGGTGATACCTTTGTAGCAGCCATGAGAGCACAATCACACTCATCTTCACACACATCAACATTCCATGGGTCAGCATGAGAGTTCTTTTCCTCATCAGCAGCATTTTTCTTTTCTTCACTTGAAACCACTGTTTCATCACAAACTTGAACTTCATCAGTTTTTGACACTAACTCCACAGATTCAACACCTTCTGCAATTGTCTCTAAGGCCATTAAACAAAATTCTTGTTCAATATCATTTTTGGCCATTAAAGCAAAGTTCTCATCAGTCAAATCCTCAGGCAAGCTACTCCAATCAACATAACTTTGTGTGAAAAAGCTCTGTTGATCAACCTCTGCTGGACTAGCAGTGGTTTGAGCAGGTTGAGTGATAATGGGTGCTTGTTGCACATGCACTTGAGGATGTGATGGTGCCTGAACATATTGAATTTGTGGAGCAGTAGATTGAACATAATGCACTGGAACAATGGTAGCAGGATGTGCAAAGTGGGCAGCGTTTTGAACATGATGAGCAGGGGCATATTGGGATAATGAGCATTGTTTTGTGTGTGCTGAGGTCTAGGGCCAGGATGAGTCACTATTGGTCCAGAATTTTGAGACCTACCTTCTCTGGCAAAGTGTCCTAACCTAATACACTTATAACACTTGACTTTTGATTTATCCAGCCCAACCTTCAACCCGCCATGCAATCCTGGAAATTTCCTACCAGTTTTCTTATAGAATTTACTAGCCCTAACACTCAATAGGGCCAGTTGGTGCAAAATATCCATTTCTTCAAGATCAGAAGGTTCAAAGTGTTGCAAATCATTCAGCTCAAAGGATTGATTGTTAGAGGTTTGGCTTTCCCCACTAGCAGTGAAAGCATAGTTGGGTGCATATGTTTCAGATCCAAAGTTCCCACCAGAAGTAATATCTATATAGTGATCATAACTTTGGTCCTTACTGCTGCCAGATCCCTCTTCTTGGCCAAAAAGAGTTGTGTTACCCAATGAGTAATCATCAGTCATTTTGTCAGAATCTTGCAACTCCTTTTTCAAGCTTAACTCTCTCTCATAAGTGAGGAGTATCCCATGAAGTTGTGTCAACGACATTTCTTTAAACCCAACAGATTTTCGTGTTACATAAGCTACAGTCTCCCACTTATCTGGTAACGATCTAAGGAAACGACTATTGACATCGAATTAGGAAAAACCACGTTAACCAGTCTAAGTTCACTGATGAGACAACTATAACGTTCGAGCTGTTGTGTTAGAGACTCTCCTTTCAAGTGACAAAACGTTTCATACTGCTGATTTAGAACTTCTCTGTTACTTTCTATCACTTCCTCAGTCCCACCAAATTGCTCTTTTAGTGCATCCCATAACTCCTTTTCACTATTGCAATGGAGTAGACCAGCATAAATCTCATTGGGTAAGGCCGAAGCAACTATGCTAAATGCCTTAGCATCCAATTCAATTTTCTGGAAATCCTGCTCCGAAAAGTTTTCAGGATTCTTTGGCACTTGTTTAGTTGGATCCTCTGTGCTTGGAACCATCGGAACGTGAGGTCCATAAGCAACAGATCTCCAGCAACCGGTGTTTTGCTGAGCAAGGATATGACCCATTCGTCGTTGCCAAATGAAATATTCATTTCTTTTGAGCATCGGCGATTTGAATAAGGATCCAAAATTGGCATCCTGTGTGTTTTGAGACATTTTCAGTTGATTTTACACAGATTTCTGTTTTAAAAACTTTGAAGTAATAAAACTCTGTTTTTCAAGCAAAAACAACCAAACGAATAGCAGAGAGCTGATCTGTTCGATTGTTAGATCGAATTTGATGAATCAAGCTCTGATACCAATTGTTAGGATCTGAGTTTGAATTACTTGTAGTTTTTGTTTCAAAAATGGAAAATGATTGAGTTTTAAAAGAGATTTGCAGCGGAAATAGATGGAAAACTTTTACTACAAGCAATGGTCGTTTGTTTTCATCATCATCATGCTTTCAAGTTGGTAAACTCGCATGTGATTCACAAACTCCCCCTCAACCTTTGCAATTGAAGTTTGGTAGTAACAAAATGCAGAGAAGATGATATACGAAAGTTGATCTTTTGATAGACAAAGTTAAACTGTTACACAAGTTACCTATTTATACTAAACTATCTAACCACTGAGCATCTTTGATGACGTCAGGGTTGATAGTGACAGGAAACTAAATGTAACTAACTACAAACACTGCTAATATTAACTATCAATGCTTAGCACTGTTACATTGATTATCTAACTAATGACTAAGCTTTGATCTCTATCCTCTGATCATTTTAACTCTGGCAGACCTTTGCAACTTTGTGAAGACAGATGCTAGGAGAGCAGTCTTTAGGGAAAGCGGTGTATGTACAACAGAGGTTGTAACCTCTGATAGTTTAACCAAAGCTCGGATAGTGTTATTTGGCTCTGTATCATCTGTTCCTTTCATAGGGTTCAATCCCAACAAATCCTATGCGTCGACCCCCAATGAGTCAAATCGAGCTATTGCGTTTATATGTTCAAATGACATGATCATTTGGTTTTTGCCAATATCACCCACTAACTGCCATGTGTAGGCAGGCCCATCCTGATTAACAAATCCTAACGTTGACAACCACTCACATACAGCCGCTAAATAGACTCGGGGTGTGATATCCTCACACCAATCCAGCACACGTTCCCAACCAAGTTTCTCAAATTTCTGAACAATCCCTATGGCTCTGAATTCCTCCACATTAACAGATCTTTCTGGCACAATTCGCTCTGGCACCGAGGTAGTAACATTTCCTGAAACCATTTTCCATTTCCATATTTTAGCTTCTAACTTTTTGTTGTTGAATGTTGAAAGAGGTTTTTTCTTCTCGTTGTTCCATGCCGATGCGGTATGACTATTCTTGAACTCTTCCCAAGCCCAATCTTGTCGATACTGTCGTGCATCCCTTTCTTTGACCGCACTCAATTGCTCCCAGTTTCATTGAACATAACCCGAGCCAGAACCGGCTCCCGAGGATGAGCCTTCACTGGAAGTCTTACTCCTCTTCCTTCCAAACATGGCTACAATCACAAACAACGGAAACAATTAGCTAAACCCACTTCAAAAACTTCTCAAACCTTGAACATAGACTATGATGTTGACAAAATTCTTGCTTTAGACATAAATTAGCTTGTAGATGTGAAAAGTAGCAAACTTTATTATCTAGAGCTTAATTTTTTATCATGTTTACCCCTAAATCCATGTAGGTTTAACAAGATTCAACATCATATCTATGTTCAATCACACAAACAACAAGTGTAATCACATCACTGTGGTTATTGTATGCTCAACACCCACCCAAATCAAATATTCAACCTCACCATCAAGCTATAACATCATAAATCACAATAAACAACCTACTCTTAAACAAAAAGTTTAAAAATTTCGGAAGAAATTGACTAACCATATGATAATCATGCTTAATTTTGAGGAAAAACCATACCTTTAGTGTTATTACACAAGAGAAACTAGATAAAATTTGCGAAGCTTAAAGCTTAATGAAGACTCTTCAAAAACCCAAAATCCAATGCTCAGAAATCTTGCAAACGAGCAAGAATTGCTGGAAAATATGATAGGGGTTTTGTTTCTCTCGAGAAAAACACAAAATAGGCTCAAGAATCGGTCGATTTGGATGAGATTTGAGAAAGTTATGGAAACTTGAAGGTTAGGTTTCTTGAGAGACGATGGAGAAGATGAAGTGGTGAATGAGAGTTATGCAGAAGTTTTGTGGTTTAAGGAAGTTTGGATCAGATGTGGGGTCTATCGGGTCGAACATGTGGTTAAAACATCTTTAGGGTAAGTGAAATCGGGTCACAAATGAGTTTTAACTCGACCCAACTCGCTAACATCAAATCTGCATCGGACGGATTTTGGAGACCCGTCGGCGACGGACTGATGCCCTGTCGCTGACACCCCTTGTTTCTTGACTTTTCTGCCGACGGATCTTCCTGTCTACGCACAATTTTGACCGACGACACTTTTTCACAACCCGTCGGCGACGACCTCATGGCCCGTCGCCGACGCAACTCCTATATTTCATTTTTTTTCGAAAATATGAACAAAAAAATTAACTTTTTGTAAAGGGAGACTATGCTAGAAAAATCCTTAAAATTATTAAAAATCTTTTTTGTGCGACTTTTTCGGTTTTAAAACTCACGACCAACCTATCGTTTAACGATCCTACCACCCCCCGAATAGTCGTGTATTGTCCCAAATACACATAAACAAGTTCAAAAAAAAACCTTATGTCCTCAAACTCATTCATAGATTCCAGAACTTCACACATCTCAAGGAATTGTTAGATCGAAACAATAAGCATAACTTTTTAAAACAATGCAACCAAACAATGAAAAATATACAAAACTCTACAAAATTGTGTTACTGTCCTCTTTCAATCGACCTCATACATCGGAACGGTTTCCAAGAAACTCACCACTTCCTTGCCATGTTCTACGCCTTCGTTACCATCAAGAAATGGCTTGAGTCTATGACCATTCACCGTTTGTCGCGACCCATCCTTTGGATCCTCGATTGCATAACCCAATTGTCTGACCCGGGTTATCACATATGGTCCTACCCATTTACTCCGGAGCTTCCTTGGGAAAAACTTGAGTTTAGAATTGTAAAGCCATACCTTTTGCCCCACCTCAAACTCTTTCTTCTTCAACTTGGCATCAAGCGCTCTTTTCATTCCGTCCTTGTATTTGGACGCGCATTCATATGCCATCTCCCGTAGCTCCTCTAGCTCGCATAAATTGAGCTTCCTTTCCTTACCTGCATCATCATATTTAACATTAACCTCTTTAATTGCCCATAATGATCGCTGCACCAATTTGACCGGTAAATGACAGTTTTTACCATAAATTAGTCGGTAAGGAGTTGTGCCAATGGGTGTCTTACGCGTCGTCCGGTAGGCCCATAAAGCATCGTTCAATTTAATTGACCAATCCTTACGGTCCGTCCGTACGGTCTTTTGCAAGATTTGTTTGATCTGCCGATTTGACACATCCACTTGCCCGCTTGTTTGCGGGTGGTAAGGGGTAGCAATTCTATGTCAACACCATACCGTTTTAATAGTTTTCCAAACCGAAAATTTTTAAAATGAGATCCTCCATACTTATAATGACACGAGGAATCCCAAACCTTGAAAATATGTGGGATTGGACAAAACTACAAACGACGGTATGACCATTCGTCTTGGTAGCTATTGCTTCAACCCATTTCGACACACAGTCAACGGCCACCAAGATGTACAAGTTACCATAGGAATTGGGAAACGGGCCCATAAAGTCAATACCCCATACATCGAAAATATCAACAATGAGGATTGGCTGCATGGGCATCTCGTCCCTTTTTGAAATGCCCCCTAACCTTTGGCAATCAACACAATTTTTAGCAAACTCAAATGCATCCTTAAATATAGTTGGCCAATAAAGACCACTATTCAACACTTTATGTCCCGTTTTGTGACCACTAAAATGGCCACCACGTGCAAATGAGTGCACATGTCTCAACACGCTAAGAATGTCTTCGTCGGCTACACACTTTCGGATTCTCTGATCCGCACACTCTCTCCACAAATCCGGTTCCTCTAACCGGTAATACTTGATTTGAGACAAAAAATGTTGTCTCCTCCGTCGATCCCAATGTTTCGGTAAGCACCTGTAACAAGATAATTAACAATGTTAGCATACCATGGCAACTTAGATAAACTCAAAATATGCTCATCCGGGAACGACTCATTGATCTCTACAAATGTAGGATCCTCCTCAAAAATCACCCGGACAAGTGGTCGGCCACCACATTCTCACTTCCCTTTTTGTCCCGGATCTTCAAGTCAAATTCCTGCAACAATAACACCCAACGAATTAGTCTAGGCTTAGCATCCTTCTTTTCCATAAGATACCTTACGACACTATGATCCGAGTAGATGATCACTTTACTACCCCAAATATAAGCTCTAAACTTATCCAATGCGTATACCACCGCAAGTAGCTCTTTTTCGGTTGTCGTGTAATTCAATTGTGCGTCCGAAGGGTCTTACTTGCATAGTACATCGCAACGGGTTTCTTGTCAACCCTTTGACCCAACATGGCCCCAACCGCATAATCACTTGCGTCACACATAATTTCAAATGGAAGTGACCAATTTGGTGATTGTAAAATTGGGGCTTCAACTAACTTTTGCTTCAAAATGTTAAAGGCTTCTTTACAATTTTCATTAAACTCTAATGGGACGTCTTTTAATAAAAGATTACATAAAGGTTTTGTAATGTCACTAAATCCCTTAATAAACCTCCTATAAAAACCCGCGTGTCCCAAAAATGACATATTGCCTTTAACACTCGTGGGGTATGGTAAAGTAGAAATAACCTTAACTTTTGCCCGGTCTACCTCTATCCCACGACTTGACACCACGTTTCCCAAAACTATCCCCTCTTGAACCATGAAATGGCTCTTCTCCCAACTCAAAACCAAGTTAGTTTCAACACATCTTTTTAGTACTTTTTCAAGTTGGTCTAGACAAGTTTCAAAAGATGACCCAAAGATGGAGAAATCGTCCATGAAGATCTCAAAAGACTCCCCCACCATATCCGAGAAGATACTCATCATGCACCTTTAAAAGGTGGTGGGGGCGTTACACAATCCAAACGGCATTCGCCTAAATGCGAATGTGCCGTATGGACACGTAAATGTGGTCTTTTGTTGATCTTCCGTATGAATAGCAATTTGATTATATCTGGAATATCCATCCAAGAAACAATAAAATTTTTGTCCGTTTAGTTTCTCCACATTTTGGTCAATGAATGGTAAGGGAAAATGATCTTTAGAAGTAGCGTTATTCAACTTCCTATAATCTATACATATACGCCACCCGGTTACCGGCCGGGTAGCCACCTTCTCACCTACGTCATTTTTGACGACTTGAATACCTGCCTTCTTGGGGACGGTTTGTGTAGGACTCACCCACTGGCTATCAGAGATAGGGTAAATGATACCCGCATCGAGCCACTTCAACACCTCTTTCTTGACAACTTCCCGCATGTTTGGATTCAACCTCCTTTGTGCATCACGGGTGGGTGTGATGGTGTCACTAGTGATGATCTTGTGCATCACTACGAGGGACTAATACCCTTCAAATCCGCAATGGTCCATCCAATAGCTGCCCTATTAGTGACCAAAATCCCCATCAACTTCTGCTCTTGTTCCTTGGTCAAATTCAAAGCAATTATGACCGGAAGTGTATTGCCCTCTCCAACATATGCGTACTTGAGATGTTTGGGCAACACCTTCAACTCATCTTCCGGAGGCTCTACTAACGACAGCTTCAACTTTGTATCAATAGTCTCCGGTAAGCTCTCCACTTGAAGCGTCCATGTCGGTTTTCCCTCTTTAACCGCAAGCACCTCCAAACTCTTCACCTCCACGTCTATGCTCCTGTTTGTCTCCACCTGTGACCTGTCAAACATAGAACACTCCTCCATTGTGTTCTCCTCATCCACGACTATGTCGCAAAGAGGAATACACTGGTCAATAACATCTGCCATATAGCATTCGTCGTCAACTGAAGGATTCGTCGGTCCGGAAAAAACATGTAAACTCAACCTACGATTTCCAAATGTTATGTCAACCATCCCCTTTTTACAATCAATTTGAGCATTCGCGGTTACAAGGAACGGTCGACCTAATATCACCGTAGGTTGTTTGGTTGGGTCCATGGCCACATAATCAAGCACCAAAAAGTCCACCGGATAATAAAAGTCCTCGACTTTCATTATCACATCGGAGACAATCCCACAGGGTAATTTAGGAGTCAAGTCGGCTAACACCACGGTGATATTTGCCGCTTCAAGGGGCCAAAGTCATATTGGTCATATAGACTACCCGGTAGGATGCTCACGCTAGCACCAAGATCAAGGTGCGCCCGGTTAATTTTAAAATCGCCCACTTGGACCGAGATAATGGGTGCGCCCGGATCTTGAAGCTTCGTGGAAGTGCACCCGAAAGGATCGAACTCACATTTTCGGTCAAGTCTAATTTCTTTGGAAATTTATGAGTTCGTTTTTGGGTACATAATTCATTTTGGTACTTAGCATAAGACGTAACTTGTTTGATTGCATCTAAAAGAGGTAAATTGATTTTTACTTGTTTGAAAACTTCTAACAACTCTTCTTGTTGTGGACCTCTTTGGTTTACAATCTTTTTAATGGGTCCCTTCAATGCTTCGGGATAAGGGGCGATATTACCCTCCACACCCTTTTCCTTAGCAATAGGGACGGATGTGATCACAACGGGTGTTTTGACATCATTTTTAACAACTTTCTTGTTTTGACCCGTTTGACCATCATCACTCTCTTCATCACTCACCTCTTCCAGCACCCCTTCAACAAACTGAGATGGTGGAGTTTCGAAACCGTTATCAACGACTCGACCACTACGTAAAGAAATTTTATTGATTGGTACCTCACGTGTGCTCTTTCCGGAAGAGCCTTGGTGTTTTGAATTTACCATGGTATCGCTTGGAAGCCTTCCTCCGCTACCTCTCATTTGAGCCATCTCCTCCTCTAGTTGGCCCACTTGCTTTGCTAATGCTTCATGTGATTTGTCTCGAATCTCATTCTCCTTCTTAGACTCTTGCATCATCGAAAGCATCGCATCTATTTTAGCATTCAAGTCACTACCCCCCCCCCCCCACTCTGATTTCCCGTACCACTTCTGCCGCCACCTTGGTTGTTGTAATTCCTTTGGTACCCACCTTGATAGTTACTATTGTCACGACCTTGGTACCCTTGGTTGTAATTACGTTGATAACCTCCTTGGTTACCCCCTTGACGGTTTTGGAAGGAAGATCCGCCTTGGTTACCCACATGAAAATTCGGGTTCATTTGGTTTTCGGCATTCCCGTAACGAAAATTCGGGTGATTTCTCAAACCAGGATGGTAAGTGTTTGAATTCATATCGTTATTCTTGCGATCGCCATACACTTGATTCACTTCTTCAACCTCTTCGGCTTTCCCCATTTGACATTCACTGGTCCGATGGTCAAGTCCCCCACATCCGTCACAACCTGTGAATTGCACCGCATTCACATCCTTTTTCTTCATGTGTGCCAACTCCCGTTCTAAAGTAGCGATTCGATCTTTGGAACTAGAATCAAGATTGGGAAGTGACCGGGAGATTGGGTGCTTCTTAGCTCGGTCGGCCGACTCTTTGACTTTTGATCTTTTCGCCATCCTCTCGAGGAATTCCCAATCTTCGTCCTCGTTATTGCTTAGTATTGTCCCATTGCTAGTCGACTCGAGATGGTTCCATGTCTCACCATCTAAACCCCGTACAAAGCATTTCACCAACTCCCACTTCTCAATTTGATGATGCGGACACTTTTGATTTATTTCTTTGTACCTCATGAATGCTTCGTGTAACGGTTCACTCGAGAGTTGTTTAAAAGGCCTGATTTCATCCCGAGCATCATCTGTTTTGGACATTGAGTAGTATTCATCCAAGAATGCTTGTTGCATCTCGACCCATGTACGAATACTATTGGTGGGTAGGGTCAAGAACCATTGCTTTGCCTTGTCTTTTAAAGAGAACTGAAATAATCAAAGGCGAATCTCATCTTGGGAAAAGTCCCCCCCCCAATGGTACTACAAATTGCCGAAAATTCTTGTAAGTGCGTGTACGGCTCATCATTTGATCACCCATTGAAATGCGAAAGAATGTTGATGTAGTTGGGCTTGCAATCGAATACTAATCTTCCTCAAGGTGGTACGATTAGAGAATCATTCTCCGATATCATTGGTCAAAACCGACCATCAACCCCTTGTGGTGGACGTTGGTTGTTGCGGTTGTCATTTCTTACCGGACCATTCACCTCTTGGTTAACCGGCGGTCCACGTTTACTCGTCGGTGTTGTGGTTGATTAGCCATACCCACAAACGCGGGAATCCGAATATTGTTATTGTCTCGATTGTTGTTCGGATTCCTTTGGTTGTTGTTCCGGGGTTGGCGATTGTTTTGATAACCGACATCTTGGTTGTACCCACCATCGTACTCATTCCCATAACCGTTCCCGTCATCCCACTCTTCATTCCCATATTTGATGTTGGCATTTTGATACCCCTCTTCACGATCGAAACCCCTACCATCGTAGAAGTTCCCATCATTATCATTCTCCCCGAAGCCATCATCCCTCTCATCTTCTGATTGCCATGTGTTAGCGCTAAACCGATCCGGTGACCGATAACTTGGAACACTAAATCTAGCATCATCTGGAATGTTGTTCCTTAACTCGTCGTAATTCGGTTCATACTGATTCGCGTCATTTGGGTCTACCCGTTCGAATTCGGGTTGATTAAAATTTTGCTCAGGACCCAAGTTTTGGTTGCGGTTACGGTTGTTAAGGTTGGGTAGAGGGTTTTGGTTTTGAGGTTCGTTTTGTCGAAGTGGGTTGGCCGGTGGGCGGTTGTTGTTGCCCCACGAGAGGTTGTTACGGTTTTGAGGGTTTTTGATCCATTGGAACGTTTCCAACAGATGGTGCAGATGGTGAGTTTTGGGTATTTTGGGTATTTTGGTTAAGGGCAAGTGTTGCCTATAACCGGCTTGCTAAGTTTCTCCTTGCCACTCGCTCGATTTCCGTCTCCTATACTAACGGTGATGTTCGCCCGGAATTCCGTGTACGCATGCACTACCTGTAATCTGCACAAGTAACACACACCGCGTAACACAAAAGCAAATAAACTGAAAAAAACAAGAAATTAAACAGATAATCACAAAAATCAATAAATCCAAACGCAAAGCGCACTAACTCACCGGCAACGGCGCCAAAATTTGATCGGAGTGTCGCGCCCCAGTCAAAGATACTATTTATATCCCGATTTACCCTTAACTATGAGTTAGTGGTAGTACGGGGTCGATCCATGAAGAGTCTGTGGTTCACGTATGGATTAGATTAATTATGAAGTTGTCATGTTTTATGAAGCTTGCTATTTTGATTTGTTTAGATATTTGAGAAAAGGTGTTGGAATTAACCAATGGTGATTGTAATTTTTATTGACTACTACGAATGATTGTCTATAATTAACGAAAAGACAACTAATGATTCAAACAATACTTGAGAAAAGGGTTCACACCCGGTTTCGGTAATTGCCAACCTATGGTTTCTACACGTTTTAGACTCAACTCAATTGCATAAAGATTAACGGATTTAGTGTACGGTGACTTAGGTGCCAATAACTATCAACGTCCCGAAGAACGGACAAGAATGCACTTTGTAATCACAACAAGTAAAACCTAACCAAGACAACGCATAAATACACATAACCATTTCGTAAAGTCATAACTTTATAATCGTTCGACAATTTATGAATACGAAAAAATGTAAACAATTGTCAAAGGTTTCAAAAATCAATACAATTTGTCACAAAGTTAAATCAATAAAAATTCGAAACCCTAAATTAAACAACTACCTATACTGGGGTGAAACCAAGATGATTAGCCGCTCATGGTGAACGGAACACGATCAAAGATGATTGAGAACTTGATTCTTGACATCTTGGAGCTTTATGATGGAGGGAGATGGTTGTTGGGATTGGTGGTGATGTATGAAGGTGATCGGTAGGTGATGATGAATGATTAGGGTTTGGATTGGTAGGTTGGTTCGGATGATTCAGATGGATTGGAATGGTGGAAAATGATGTTGGTGGATGATTGTGGCTCCATGAAGGTGTTTCAAACTCCAAGAAATCGTAACTCCTCAAAATAGGTCAAAAACCATGTTTTAACCCGTCCCCAACTCAACAAACTCAAAAATTCACGAAGCAGATTTAGGAGGCCCGTCGCCGACGGCCTGATGCCCCATCGGCGATGGCATGTGTATATGCAGATTTCTAGTGACGCCCTATCCTCCTGTCTACGAGCAACTCTGGGCGACGAAGAGAATGCATGGTGTGTCGCCGACGGCTTGATGCCCCGTCGGCGACGGACTCTCTAAACTCAGTTTTCTGATTTCTTCGTTTCTTGATTCCAGTTGACCCCGTTCGCGTTCCGGTGCTCCGTTTGGCTTCCAATTAGCTCCTTAAACTTTATTAGACCTGCAAAACACAATTCTAATTAAAAGTAGGCTATACGGAATTAAAAGTCATGTAAAAACATAGACTTATGCATAAACAAACACTGGCTTTCGACCACGTATCAAATATAAATGGTGATCATCAATATCCAAAATTACAAACTCAACTTAGAATCAAAGTCCATTTCCAAAACACCTAAAAGAGATGCGATATCGAAATTTTGATATTGAACTCTGGCTAACGACGCTTCTCATTTGTTGGATTTATGCGATTGTTTGATTTGTCATTTGAATCTAATAAGCATATAAGAATATGATAACCACATAGCCTTGAATTATTCGAGACTCTGCCAGTCGAAAGAGTGTCAAATGAGGTGGATAATAGGATGGAACCTAACAGGTTGTTGTATGAGAAATTAGTTGTCCCGATACCAAGAATGGTTAAAGAATTTGGGATCTAGTCGTTGACTTTATTATGTGATAAATCAAGAACCAACGCCCTTTTAAACTGCAAGTTTGTATGTCCCTAGGGTCTACTATGGATTGAGAAACAAGATTAATTCATACAGAAAGTGTGGATTCCAAACTATAGGAAAATATGGATCGACATAATAAATGAATACGAGTAACAACACACAATCTATATAACTTTTCAATTTGTATTATATCGGAACACTGTTTACAATGATCTCACACATGATACAAACACATGCTCAAAGTCTACCAAACACGTTAATCACACACTGAGTTTTTATCCGCAGGGGATAGAACCCTAAGAAGTAGTCTCGACACGGGGTTAATCCTTAATCTTTTCACATATGAAACAACCGATGGAGTCTTGAGAGCTAATCTACGAAACGCCCTCCGACATGAAAATAAGTATTGTTTTGACGGTAATAAAACAATGTGTGTGTTAATAGGGGTATTTATAGCCAAAGGGGTTTGGAGAAGAGTGTGGGTTGATAAGCCTTGGGCCAGATGTCGCTTTCAGGGAATATCGACTTGGTACCCTTTGACACGACAAGTAGTGTTTGCAGAGGTAGAGGCGTCAAGGCACAACATGATTAGCTACACTTCCTCGACCAAGTGTACTTGTTGTCGCGTCTGTCATCAATCGTGAGTGGAGATCGTGGAACAATGAGTAGCGAGAGTTGATTGCTTCTACGTCATTGTCCTTTTGTCCTTGTTGTCTCCTACACGATTTATTCATTGCAGGGATTGTCTTTGCAAGGTCTGCTGCACCCTGATTGGCTACAGGCTATTGCAACCTACATCTTTTGTACTTTTACGAGGTGTTGTGTCTGCGTGTCCGCACTGGGTCCGCGCAGAGGACCTGGAGTAAGCTCAGTGTTTGTTAATTAAGTGTGGGTATGGTACTGTACGTGTATGGCTATGCACACCATTTTGCACCATACCCATTCACACTCATATTATAACCCGACAAATAAGTATGCCTAGCTTAGCCAGATACGCGAGGGTACTTTAGGACACCACCTCCCAAAACACATAAATACATTTACAAACTCAACCAACCTAATCTATCTATCCAGCTCTTTGTTCTTAAGTCTTCATTCAGTCCAATTGGTTGGTAGATGACTTCCAGCACAGACCTTGTACTTCACGCACATTTCAACAACAGTTTAAACCGCAACCTCCTGTTCTTGCCATTCCTTGTGATATTCAATCTTGATTCTCTCTAACTTTTTCAAGTCTTCAAGAGAGAAATTAATCAAATACAACAAATCATAAACTTAGGGTAGTTCATCTTTGTAACAACACCTTCACCAGTCAATCCATCAACAAACCACCACTTCATCTCATCAAGAAAGTCAATCAAATACTTCTCGATAGGTATCTTCTTCAAACACTTCATCGGTTTATACACAACTTTGATCAAATGCTTCTTGGTGATTGGATCAATTCTTTATTTATCTTTGATACGTTTTCCAGGTTGAGGATCCAATTTAACCCACTTTGAATCCTTAGACTCTCTTTGATAACATTCCGCATCTCATTCGCTAGACCATTGTCATTTTTGTTGGTAAGCTCTCTTTGAGCTAAGTTATGAATTTTACAATTTGGCGATGAACTAAATGACTTAAAATCAAGAAGTAAATACTAAACACTATAAATCCTTTTAATAAAACAAAAACAACCAGAGTTCTTCATTATATATCTAGCTCAAGATTCTCCCACCATTCTCTTTCTTTGACGCATAGTTCAGCTTCAACTTGGGCGCTGGAGGCGGCTTTTGTATGTCCTTGAACCATTTTTTCACCTCGGCTCTAGTAAAAACATTGCTTAGAACCTCATTATCATGATAGGGATTAGTCTCTTCAACTTCAGGTACTTCAGATTGTGTTCATATGTTTTATTAACTTCATTAAATTCTTCAAGAAATAATTAATCTCCACACCTTCACTGTTCTTGTAAGTTGTCTTCAACTGATCTGTCTCAAACTCTATATCATATTCTTTGTCACACTCACTCACACTCCATCAAATTGATTCACTCACGAGTGTGAGGGCAACCACGCCTTCCCCACTTTCAGCCATTCACTTGGGTGCAGCATGATGTTTGTGTGATAGTTATGCACACGTGGTTGGACCTCCTCTCACAGTCACATAACATATGGTCTTAGGGTAGAACATTAAAACCCATGTGTCTCTGATGATTGTCGTTAGTGTCATGCAAAAACCTATTCAAACTATTAGTATAAAAGTAGGGTATCGAACCAGAGGAGGATTGTGCAAAGTGTCGCAATGAAAAGTACTGCTTAACTATTACTGAAATGGAAAATCTTGTTTGTTTGGTTGATTGATTAAACTAAGAATTACTAAGAAAACGAGGTTGTGATCAATAGGAGAAATGATGGTTCCTCCGGATTTCAGATTAAGGCGACTTTAGTTCATGTTTGATGTTTACAATTACATAGACATAACTGTATAATTCGATTAATTGATTGTGATAAAAGAGGACTAAGTACTCTGATTGATTAACAATGATAGGTAATCACACGATTATCAATTGAAGATTACCAAACCCAATCCCTATCTAATATATCCTAATTACTATAACTCGCAGGAATTGAAAGAATCAAAACTAGGTTTAAAGCAAAATCAACCGTTTACGTATCAATCAATTCAAACTAATCGGTAACAAACATCGAATGATTAGATTATCGGATTTAACAATCGTTCAAACATAAAACATAGTTCACCTACAAGATCCTCCACCCGGAGGATACCACATAGGGTTTAGCCGCTCATCTCAGCCGAACAATCTTCAAACACTTGAGAGATGGAAGAATTCATGTTCGATCTTGTGGATTCGGTGAAGAAATATGATGATTGGTGATGAAATACGCTCCCAAAGTGTCTCTTGATCCCAAAAGTCGTCCAAGGAAGTGATAGATATCGAACTAGGGTTATAAAACCCTTTTTATACCTTCACAGGGCCAAAATCACGTTTTTTCGGAAAACACAACCTTAAGCTACGGTAATAGACCGTAACTTACGGTTTACAGGTTCTGTTTCTTTGTTTGCCACCACCGTAAACTACGGTACTCAAACCGTAAGTTATGGTTGGTAAATTCTGCTTCCTTTTCATCCTTTCACACTTGTTCACACTTTGCGTTTTCACACTTGTTCACACTTGCTCACATTATAAGTTACACTTTTGACCCTAGAGACTTGATAATTGATATTCCTCAACTGTAAGTTACGGTTTAATCAACCGTAACCTAAGTCGCAAATGTTAACTTCATTTATTAACTAAATTCAACTTTCATTTAATTACCAATCAGCCCCTAGACTTCATTGTTTCACGTTTCTTGCACTTTTTAGCTATTTCTTGACACAACTCAACTTCCGAACAATATACAATGCCTTGATTATCATCCTTGCTTGTTCATATCATCTCTACGCGTCGTAACTTCCCCGAATTAACTGATTTAACCTGTAAACCACACAAACTCGTAGTTAACCCATTCGAGGCATATAATCATGTAAAACGCATTAAAACGCATAATGTAATATACACTAAGGCTCGGGTTTTACCCTCTCCATCAGTCTCTGTGTATGCTTTAACATGTTACATAGTTTACTGGTTCAACCTTTCACCCTCTAGAAACTTTGGGTGATTTAGACAATTGGGCCTTGAGAAACACCCTTCAACCAGGGGGATATCTAGCAAAGGTTGAGGGGTAGCTCGTGCTATCCTTCAAGTTTCTTGGTGAAGCACATTTTTAGTGAAAAATAATAAATTTTCTTCTCTTCGTTTTATGTATCAACTACTCCTTAGCAAAAAAAAAGAAAATTGTCCGCATTACCCCTAAACTTTTCTTTTATGTCCACCCCTGCCTTAACCATCAATTCATTTAAGATATATGAAGGCATCTTCGTATATGTAAGTAACATCTGTGCCTCAGAGATAAGCTAGGAAAAGAAAACATTCGGAGATAAGCCACGAAAAGAAAACATGTACCCACATAGAGGGTACTTATGAGTATCTAAACCCGTACAATTCCTTTGCTCTAGGTATTGTTTTCAATTGCCATTGCTTTATTGAATGATTGCAATTTCTAATAAACTATGATGTATTAGCATGAGTGTACCTTCGTTGATCCTTATGATATCTGACTAGAGGTGTTCACGGTTTAGTTTAAAAACATAAACCACCTAAACCGATCATTGGTTTAGTTTCGTGGTCATTTTTCCTCACCATCCAGTTAATCTGTTTCAAAATTTTGAAACCATAACGAACTATTTGTAAAAAGAACCGGCCATTTGTAAAACCTGTCCGGACCAAAACATTTAATAATATGTATTAATTTTATAAATATGTCATATTATATATATTTAATTACTGGTATTTTTGTTAACTAGTTAAAATAAAACTGGGCTAAGTAATATTTAATATTGTACTAAAATTGGGCTATGTATTAATTTTATAAATATGTCATATTATATATATTTAATATTTAATATTATAACACACGGGTTCTTAAACTAGTATTTAATATTGTACTAAACACAATCCCTCATTTCTATATATTTGAAGTGAATTTTCTTAGATAAAACGGTGTGGGCTAGTGCCCCAGCCATCTCAGCTGGGTGACGTCCCCAACACCGTCTCGCCTAAGCCAAGGGAGGCGTTATCCTTGGCCTTTGTAAAATGAATAATGGGCGTGAATAGAAAGAAGGTGAAGGGGTCTACATCTTTTACCAATCAGAATTTGTTTTATTTGATTTTTTTTCCTTTTTTAATACAATTGAAAGAGGCTGTAGAGGGAGCGTTATTCTACACCATGCAAGTTAACGATAAAATCACTCATTTATGTGGTGCATACGTAACGCTTACTTGGCGTAATGAAACTCGTGAAGACTTTACCCCAAACAATATAGGCATATAGTGTTACTCTTACACTATGCATGGCCAACTTTTTGTATATCTATCTGTTTAGCATAAGGAAAGGTTTCATGGTTTTGTCATGTTAGGTTATCTTTCATATTTCAAGCCTTGTTTCTTGTTCCATACTTATCTGTTTTTTTCTTCTTGTTCTGTTATATATATTTTAGCCTATTATTGAAAGTTTTATTTAAATTTAAAATCTTATACATTTTATATGATGGCGTAATAATTCCTAAACTGTGATACCAAATTGAAAAAAAACCTCTTAGTAACGGTTTGGTTTGATTTAGTTTGGTTTGGTTTGATTCAATTTTATATTCCAATCGTTTGGTTTTGATTTTAATAATGAAAATTGTTACTAACAGATTGGCTTATAATTTAACCTAAAAATCATTAAAATCAGACAATAAATAACGCTATATCCGACTCACATGACCTTAATCTTCTCTGAGACCGAGTTCACCTAATTCTAAGCACCTCTTATCATCCATTTAACTAAATTATGAACATAGTTATAGTGTAAGAGCATTTAACATCCCCTTCTCTATCACTTATTATCATGGAATTATACAGAATAGTTTAACAATTACCTAACTTACCTTCATACCCCATTCTTTAAAACAGGGATATGGTTTAGAGAATTCCTTATTTATAGATACCTAAAGTCAAATCTGTTAAAATTACTATGAGTGTATGAAAATTAGTAAAAATATAATAAAATAAGTATTTGTGAGTAATATAATGACAGAGTAGAGGATGAAATGTGAGAGCATTCTCATCCTAGTCGGTATCTCTATCTATAACTGAACTGAAAACACATAGGTAGCGTTTGGTATGCAGGAATGAGAGCTGGAATGGAATGGACCATTGCGAGGGAATGAAAAAAGAGGGTTTGGTTGGTCAATTGAATGGAATCGTCCATTCCAAAATGCATTTCATTCCCTCAAAATCATTTCATCTACCCCCCCCCTCCCCAGTTTTTTTTCAATTCCATTCCATTCCCTCTTCACCCTTCATTAACATCACAACCTACCACCATTGCCACCACCCACCACCACCTTCATCCACCGCCATCACCCACCTCCGCCGCCACCCGCCAACACCGCTACCGCTACCGCCACCACCCACCTTCGTCCCGCCATTGCCGTCGTCGCCACCCAGTATTGCCGTTGCCACCTCCGATCACCGCCACCACCCACCTTCTATCATTGCCGCCACCATAGCCGCTGCCACCTCCGATCCGCTGCCCATCGCCACCCGCCTCCGCCAACGCTATCAACCGCCACCCCGCCGCTACCACCTACAACCATCGTCGCCGTCGTTACCACCTCCGACCACCGCCGCTACCACCTTCGACGTCACACACCACCACCACCGTTGTCACCACCACCCACCGCCGTCTCCATCCACCACTGTCGCCGACCACCGCCGCCGCTACAACTGCCACCCACAATCACCGTCCATCATTGACCACCGTCATCCGATTTTATTCCTTCGTCTTTTCTCGCGTACCAAACAACACAATGTAATGGTTCATTCCATTCTCACATAGTAACCAAACAAGACGCGGGATGGTAATGATCAATTCCATTACGTCATCCATTCCATTACCTTGTTCATTACATTCCCCCGCTCATTCCATTACCACATACCAAACATACCCTATTTTTAGAAAAACTTCTCATACCCGATTCTCCATTTCTACCTCTATCTAACTCAGAAACACTTATTTTGTTTATTGTCTCTATTTTGTACACTTACAAGATTATATAGATGAATGAATAATCACTCTCTTTTTGTTATAAATTTATAAGACCTGCCCTTGTTGGCTAACGTCCTTGTCCATGTGGGCATTTAACGTCCCTCAACACTACCACAAGGGCGTTGAAATAGGGTACCCCCCTTTAGACTACACGATATGTGCGTGGAGGAACAACGTTTATGCCCTTCCACGCTGCACACACCACAGTCACACCGTCCCCCCACGTTGTCAACAGCGTTATGTCAAGAGCTTGAAGAATCCCATCGGCGTTGTGTGAATTGGACATTGACAGGCCGTGCATTGGTTGGATGTGGCATGTAGACGTCAGACCCCAAAGACATTAAAAAAAAGATTTTTTATTTTAAAAACTCAATCACCCCACCTATATAAAAAACTCACCATTTTCACATCAATCTCTTCTACCCAACATCCATTTTTATAAAATCTCTCAAGCTTTTTATGAAAAAATAATGCACGCACACAACTGCAACTTTGGTCCGAACAACCCGTATGGTTACGGTGAAATACCGAACACCCCTTCGCCGCCTCAAGGGCCTCAACCGAACCAACCACTTTTAACGATGCACACATATTAGCGTACGATCATCTTCTTGCCAACATACCTTTTAGGTTTCTACAACAACCACTCACTCCTCTATCACAAACTCCACCTACACCCGAATCCGTACCGGAAACTCAACCTACACTAGCCGAATCCTCTGCGCGGAGAAAACGAAACCATAAAAAAAACCGAGTCTGAAAAGGAAAAAAGCAAAAGAGGACCGTCGTGTACATCCGTGGACAAACGAAGAAGAGTTGGTGTATTTAAGAGAATTCGGTTATAGGTAAACTATTTATATTAGTAATAATGCTACTATTTTAAAATTAATACATAATATGTAATTATTAAAATAAAAGTAATAATAAAAAATATGCGTCATGTGTCGGATAACGCCCCTCTTTCACGCCCCTTCTCACTCTCCTTTTTTCCATCACACCACTTTTCTGACACATACTAACGTAACGTTCACATACCAAATAAAGCCCAAATTCACGCTCCTCCACACCATATGATCTTTTAACACATGTTGGAGAGAAGAGGGGTGAGACCTATGAAACTTCAACTAATCATCAATTTTCTTTATTATTGTTATTTTTTTCAACTTTAATTAAATTTCAACATGATGGATAACCATTTTATTAAACTAAAAACCTATTGAAAAAGAAAATAATTAAATTACAACATGATGGATGACCATTTTATTAAATCAAAAACCTATTGAAAAAGAAAAAAAAAGAGTTAAATGCCTGGTTGGTTCTTGTGGTTTGCGAAAATTGCAGACTTGGTCCCAAGGGTTCACTAATTACACACTTGGTCTCAGTGGTTGTAATTTTTAAACTCAAGTGGTCCTTAGCACTAACCTTTATTAAACTTTTCAGTTAAGTCTCAGTGAAATGACTAAATTATCCCTAAACAATTAAACAAAAACAAAAAGATACACCCTCATCTTCTTCACCCCATCTCTCTCAACCCACCATCACCACCACCTCCTCCACCTTCAACCCACCACCACCTCACCAATCAGAGTCCAATAACACCTTACAGCTTCAAAAAAAAACGAGTGTGCTTCTTGACAGTTTCAAGAACAGACTGAATGCATCATCTTGAACCCCACAACTTGAATTTCCACTATTTCCCATTTCATAATCTAGTCAATTCGAAATTGAATTTGACCATACCCTCAAGAGCCAACCGAAACGAGCTCGGAGCAAGCATTGTGGACACGGGATTGCTTCATCAGCTTTATGTTTATCAAGATTTCGCGCTCGTTCAATCCTATCATTATTCATCACGAGCTCAATAGCTTCATTAAGAGACCCCGTTTCACAAAACTCTGTCTCGATTATCTCTTGCAGCTTTGCCTGTTTCTAAAGAGTAAAAATCACGGTGAGGTCAGGTTTCCTTTCGCCAGGTCACTGCCTGCCAGCTGGCTTCCAGTTGTTCCGCTCATTGTGTAAAATCCAATTTGTCATCAACAACCCGGAGGAGGTGGTGGTGATGGTGGGTTGAAGGTGAAGGAGGTTGTGTTGATGGTGGGTTGAAGGTGGAGGAGGTGATGGTGGGTTGAGAGAGATGGGGAGAAGAAGATGAGGGGTATCTTTTTTTGTTTTTGTTTAATTTAGTCATTTCATTGAGACTTAACTGGAAAATTTAACAAAGGTTAGTTCTAAGAACCACCCGAGTTTAAAAATTGCAACCATCGAAACCAAGTGTGTAATTAGTGAACCCTTAAGACCAAGTCTGTAATTTTTATAAACCACAAAGACCAACCAAGCATTTAACTAAAAAAAAAAGTGAGCCACGCTTCACTTTGTTTAATAGATAATACTCCCAATCACCTTCACTTCCACACATTTCATATTATTCTATTCCCATTTCCAATTCATCATTCAAACTTTACTCAAATCATTGCTCCCAATGTGAATCATTCACTCTTTTTTTATACATCAATTTCCCAATCTTTGACTCATCTGAACCCTAGCCCCCCCCCCCCCCCCCCCCCCCCCAATGGCCGGAGAACCCACCACCGCGGTTCAGATCAACCACCGCCGCCTGCCAGACTTCCTCCAAAGCGTGAATCTGAAACACGTCAAATTAGGTTATCATTATCTCATCTCTCATTTACTAACCCTATGTTTAATCCCTATCATGATAATCATATTAATCGAAGCCTCTCAAACAAACCCTAACGACCTCCGTCAGTTATGGATCCACCTCCAATACAATCTCGTTAGCGTCATAATCTGTTCAACCGTGTTAGTATTCGGATCCACCGTCTACATCATGACCCGACCCAAACCCGTTTACCTTATCGATTACGCCTGTTACCGCCCGCCCGATCACCTCAAAGCTCCGTACGAACGGTTCATGAAACACTCTAGGTTAACTGGAGATTTCGATGAAAGTTCGTTGGAGTTTCAGAGGAAGATTCTAGAAAGATCTGGTTTAGGTGAGGAAACGTATGTACCCGAAGCTATGCATTCGATTCCCCCGCGGCCGTCTATGGCGGCCGCGAGGGAAGAAGCCGAACAGGTTATGTTTGGGGCGTTAAACAACCTGTTTGCAGTTACGGGTGTTAAGCCGAAGGATATTGGGATATTGGTTGTGAATTGTAGTTTATTTAATCCGACGCCTTCGTTGTCGTCGATGATTGTTAATAAGTATAAGTTGAGAGGGAATGTGAAGAGTTTTAATTTGGGCGGGATGGGGTGTAGCGCGGGTGTGATCCGCGTGGATCTCGCGAAGGATATGTTGCAGGTGCATAGGAATACTTGCGCGGTTGTTGTGAGTACGGAGAATATTACGCAGAATTGGTATTTTGGGAATAAGAAGTCGATGTTGATTCCGAATTGTTTGTTTCGAGTTGGTGGGTCGGCGGTGTTGTTGTCGAATAAGTCTCGTGATCGGTCGAGGGCGAAGTATCAGTTGGTGACACGTGGTGAGAACGCATCGTGGGTCGGATGAGAAAGCGTTTAGGTGTGTGTATCAGGAGCAGGACGATAATGGAAAGACTGGTGTTTCGTTGTCAAAAGATTTGATGGCGATTGCTGGTGGCGCGTTGAAGACTAATATCACGACGTTAGGTCCGCTTGTGCTTCCGATTAGTGAACAGCTTTTGTTCTTCTGCACATTGATTGCGAAGAAGTTTTTCAAGAATGATATTAAGCCTTACATACCTGACTTCAAACTGGCGTTTGATCATTTTTGCATACACGCTGGTGGTAGAGCTGTGATCGATGAGCTTGAGAAGAACTTGCAGCTATCTCCGGTACATGTTGAGGCGTCGAGAATGACGCTTCATAGGTTTGGGAACACGTCTTCGAGTTCGATTTGGTATGAGTTGGGGTATATTGAAGGGAAAGGGAGGGTAAGAAAGGGTCATAGGGTGTGGCAGATTGCGTTCGGAAGTGGGTTTAAGTGCAATAGTGCGGTTTGGAAGGCGTTAAGGAATGTGAAACCGTCTGATCATAGTCCTTGGGCTGATTGCATTGATAAGTATCCTGTTGAATTAGTTATGTAGTGGAGTTATGCTTGTTTTGTTTCTCTGTTCATTGTACTTGATTTGATCATTGAACTTGAGTCTGTTTTTGGGTTTTCGTGTTTTCTGTTCATTTCGATAAAGTTGATTATTTAGTAGAATCGGTTCATTGTTTCTGGGTGTGTTTACACGAGGGTTGCGGTTATTGACCCGGCAGAAAAGTATTCAGGGTTTTGGGTTGGGTCAAACGAGTATGGACCGTAAAAGAGCTGATCTGGTATCCCGTTTACAAATGAGGCGTGTTCTGGTTGGGGTGAAAGTAAACGGGTTGACCCGAAAACCAATTTTAATCTAAAATTAAATATAGAAAAGATAATTTTTAGAAATTATCAACCCGTTTAGCTAGATTACAACTTGTCAACCTGTTTATTTACAGGTTACACAGATCGAGCGTGGATTAAATGGTTTTAAGCGTGTTTGGGTCTCTATGTAGTCAAAAGCACACAAGATGCATGCAGAGGCGAGATGAGGGGAAACCTAGGCCAGGCGTCTCAAACACACGCAAGGCGAGCTAGCGTAAGTGAGAGTAACGTCTAGGTCCAGCGAGCACCTTGGTCCATCTAGGCGCAAAAACCAATCTGAACCAACATACCAGTTTCAAATGGTTTTGACTGGCCAAAAAACGCCTGGTCAGGACTAGATCATGGCTGAACCAAGTGTGAATTGGCATGAACCAGCCATGAGCTAGCGTAAGTGAGAGTAACGTCTAGGTCCAGCGAGCACCTTGGTCCATCTAGGCGCAAAAACCAATCTGAACCGACATACCAGTTTCAAATGGTTTTGACTGGCCAAAAAACGCCTGGTCAGGACTAGATCATGGCTGAACCAAGTGTGAATTGGCATGAACCAGCCATGAGCTAGCGTAAGTGAGAGTAACGTCTAGGTCCAGCGAGCACCTTGGTCCATCTAGGCGCAAAAACCAATCTGAACCGACATACCAGTTTCAAATGGTTTTGACTGGCCAAAAAACGCCTGGTCAGGACTAGATCATGGCTGAACCAAGTGTGAATTGGCATGAACCAGCCTTATTGGTTTTTTTTTTTTTTTTTCTCAACTTTAGACTAGCCTTTCCAGTCATTTCCTTTACCAAATTTATTTACATCACTAGGAAAAACCAGTTTTATTTTATTTTACTTTTAGACTTTGATTAGAAGAAACTGTAATAGATTTTTTTATTATACGTATAGATAGTATTAAATTGTTAATTTTAATACATATTATATATTTTCTATGTTTTGGCGTGGCCATGAGTGGGGTTGGCGTGGTTACCCTCAGGGGCGTAGCTTTGTGGGGGCCGGGAGGGGCGCCCGACCCCCCGAACTTTTCGCTCAGTATTGCCCCGTATGTAGTTTTTGTATAGAATTTTTTAGGTATATACGTTTTCGACCCCCCAATTTTATAATTTTTTTAGGCATATACGTTTTCGAAGCCCAATCAGAAATCTCAAGCTTCGCTACTGATTGCCCTCACTTGTGAGTGAAGCAATTTGGAGGGTGGGTGTGTTCACTCCATCACATATGTTGCTAGTAGTGAGAGGGGACACCCCTCATGTTTTACGTGTCTTTCGCTATCACTATCACACTACATAACGCATGGTCTCACTTCATTACATATGTTATTGGTGGTGAGAGGTGACACCCTTCATGTTTAGGTAGCGCCTGCATAGCGTGCCCTTCAGTATCATTATCACACTACACAACACGTGGTCGAATTGATTTGCCAACAGAAGAGGACAATGCACCACATGAGACTATTCAAGGGGTAGCTATCAACAAAGGGTTTCTTAACCTATAGCTTTGTATAATAATATTCTTGATGGTTCTTAACAAATACGCTCGCTCGCGATATCAAATGGAAACCCAAGTGTGTTCTCTCCTCAAATCTGTCATTTTAGTTGTTCATGTATGTCTGCTACACTTACATTATATCACTTATTCTCTAGTATAATTCCTTCTCTTAGAAAATCATTACATGGTATTCTTATGGCACTTCTAGACATTATTATTGCATTCCCATACAATTATCACAAATTCCAATTTAGATTACAATCACAACCACCACCACCATCAAATAAAAAAAAAGAATATTAAAACCTCTAATAGAAACAAGGATGAAAAGGCAGCAGAGCATTTTATCTCAAGGAAAATTGTATCTCCTCCAATGTCTTTCCCTTTGTTTCTGGCACCAAAATGAACACAAACGCGACCGTAGCCGCACACAGTAGCATGTACAGAGTGAAGGTTCCTGTCAAAATGAACACATAAGATACCAACTACAAATAATCAACAGTTTTATCTACTATGGGTTTTCATACACCGTTGAAACTAACCAAACTACCCAAACCACAAGTTCAACAGGTTTGAGATTTATACGGGTCGGCACACAGTGTACAATTTGGAATACCGGGTTTAACGGTTGGCCGACGGTCTAGAACTTTGACCGATGTGGCCGACCAAACCAACCTGGACAGTTTGATTTGCAGTTTTCCAAAACCGTAGATAACGCTTCAACCTAATATTTGCATCAATTTGTTTAGAGAGAGAGAGAATGAACAAACCTCCGCCGCTCCATGCTAGAAGCAAAGGTGCGGTCATCGTAATCAACCAAGCAGTAAGCCAATTGGCTAATGTTGCTATACTCCCTGCAAGTCCTTTTATATTCACAGGAAGAATCTGGAACACATTTTTAAGTACATGAAACAATGAATTTGTAAAAAAGAAAAAAAGAAGCCAATTAATAGATTAAATATAGAGTAAAATGCCGTTTTCGTCCCTGAGGTTTGGCCAGTTTGCGACTTTTTTCCAAAGGTTTGTTTTTCGCATCTGGATCCAAAAGGTTTAAAATCTTGCCATTTTCATCCGGCTCGTTAGCTCCATACATTTTCTCCGTTAAGGGTATTTTTGTCTTTTTTGTTAACTTAAACGGCAATTCGGTCTTTTGAATACTTGTACATTATGCTAAATGCTGTACATAAAGTGAAAAAGACCATATTGCCCTTTAAGTTAACAAAAAAGATGGAAGTACCCCTGACTTAACGGAGAAAATTGACGGAGTTAACTATCCGTATGAAAACGGCAAGATTTAAAACCTTTTGGATCCAGATGCAGAAAAACAAACCTTTGGATTAAAGTCGCAAAACTGGCCAAACCTCAGGGACGAAAATGACATTTTACTCTTAAATATAATTACCTCAGACATTATGATCCATGGGATGGCCCCCATTCCAAGTGAAAATCCAATTACCATTCCCTATTTAAAGAAGTTGGTAAAATAATGTTAGAAGTTTGATAGTATACATATCCACAATCAGCATTATTTTGAAAGAAAGAAATCGCATACCACGACTCCAATCACTGATAAGATACCCATTGCAGTATACAACGAAGAACTGTCATCCACAGAACCCTGAGACGTTTTCCACAAAATTTACAATGGTTTTGATACGGGTTCATCCGAGTTGTAAGGCGAAAGAGAAAGGATGTAGATGATCACCTTAACGAAGAAGGAAGCCGCAACGACTACAAGACTGAGAGTCATTCCAGCAGAGGAAACCTATAACAAAGAATGTTTGTTTTCCCGTTTGAGATGGGTGTAGATATATGTTAAGAGATTTAAACTTCGAGTCATATGCTTATGAATGGGTCGATTGGGCGTCTGTTTTTATCTATGATGTTTCAAAAGAGGAACAGAAAGGCTAAAAAGGAAACGGGTCAAAAGGGACCCCAAGTGTATTTTTAATGCATAGAATCTCCTAATTTATTTTTATAATCATATGTAACATTAATAATTTTTTTTAAATTTTTTGGTAAAAAAGTCACCCATTCTGACGCATTACCCACCCACCCAATTTAGGGGCGTGAATTTATGACATGGACCTAACACAAAATTCACGGGTTTGAGTTTTGTTTAAACGGCTCGGCTTCAGGTTGAACTCGTGAACACGTTTAGCAAAATTGGTTGGGTTTGGGTTGACCCGGCAGGTTTACGAGTTGACCCCATCTAACCCATTTCTTTTATAAACTTTTAAAAAGTGTGAGATGTTATAACTTAAGCCGATTGAAACTTTATGCAAAATTTAAAAGTTAGAAGAGTAATGAACCTCAAGTTTTGCAGCTTAAACTTAATTTTAATATACACAATTATATTTTTTTTTCAAAATTTATTTTAGAGTATTAATATGTATAAGCATGATTTTTGCGTTCAGGGTTCGACCCCCAACCCATGAGCATGATCCAATAAGCACCCATACCGCCCATTTTGCAACCTCTAATAGAAATGTTTTGCTATAAGTAGTAACATTGATCCCTTACAGTTAGCAGAATCCGACGGCCCGTTTTGTCAACCAACCATGTGGAAACCCCAGTCGCAATAACCTTAAATAATATGATTTCTTTTGTTAGAAAGTAATTTAAATTACAAATAAAGTTGGAGAAAAAAAGTAGTTGTAAAAAGGTACTGATGCTTACTTGGGTAGCCCCAAGTGCTAATGTAGCAGCATCACTATTAGAAATTCCTGTCCACTTAGAATAATCAAATTAAAAAAAAACTAATATTTTTAGTAAATATGAAATAATTTTTTTAGAAAACACTAACCTGCGGATCGAAAGATGTTACTGGCGTAGAAGAGAACGCCATTGATCCCGCTTATCTGTTGAAGAACAAGTAGTCCAATTCCTATCTGCGGAATTTATTTTCAAAAAGATTACTTCCATTGTCACAAGAAAACAGAAAATAAAAGAATATATATATAAAATAATAATAATAATAATAATATTAAATACCATCAAAGGGAACCAATATCTTCTTTGTTTAAGATCTGAAAAGCGAATCGCAGCAGCTCTTCTGTTTGATGATGCTACAGACCTCTGAAAAATGTTATATTTTGGCCACCCAATGAAGACCGGTCTTCGTAAAGATTAATAAAAAAAGGTTCATAAAATACTTTACAGCATCAATGTTCATTATATACCTTAATTTCGTTTACTTCAACGGTGATATCGGTATCAAACCCACGAAGAACTTGTAAGGAAGCTTCAAAATCATCAGTCATACCCATCTTCGCCTGAATAATTTTTACAAAAAAATGCTCAAAAGTTACCACTAGTGAAATAACTCCAAACAAAATATAAAATAATAATAAAAAGTAAAAAAAAAACTCATTAATCTTACCAGCCACCGAGGAGATTCGGGGATAAAAAAGAGGCCGGGGATCAAAATTAAGCAGGGTAAAGTTCCTACAAAAAAAGTATGATCCTTTTATTTCCAATTTTGTGTCGACAAGAGAGGGGGGGGGGGGATTTTGACCTGTGTACTTATGAGTGGGTTGATTTGAGTTAAGTTTTACATCAAGTGTTCGATCGGGTAAAATCAAAATGTTTAGCTAACTAGGTAACATGTCAAATGGGTTGATACGTTAGAAGGGTAGAAAGACGCCAAAGTCTTTTTTTAATGCATACAACCTACAAAATCATTAGATTCAAAGATTTTGACTGTTATTGTTTTGTACTCGTCATTAATGCATCACTTATTTATAACTGATTTAAAAAATGACTCGTTTCAACGAGAACCCATTTTGACCTGTTACCCAACCTGTCTTACTAGCCCATCCACCTCAAGTTGAGTGTATTTAAATTATTATGATTGCCACCAAGACGTTTTTGATGTGGCTTGATTTGTGCGACGGTTACTGTTTCACATTGACTAGCGTCGAGAAGTAACTCATGGAAAATTGGAGATTGTATATAGCAAAAGAAGACCATGAAGATGAGTGTAACTTTGGAAGTGGTATCGTGACAATTACCCAATATTGCGAGTATTCTCCAATTAGCAAAAAGTCCCAGCAAATAAGCAAGCATTATCCCGATCGTAACAGATAGCTACAAACACAAAACAAATCGCAAATAAGAAAGTATAAATCTCGATTTCTTGACTCATCGCACCACAAATTCACATACTGAATTTCCGCATAGAATTACCTGATTTACAGAACCTAGCCCCCCTCTCATATTTTGAGGTGCTATTTCGGCTATATACACAGGAACCTTTGTAACACATTCAGAAAAAAAAAAGAATTTTAATCATGATTTTTTTCACAAACAAAATCGTTTTAAGACAAACTTTAAATATATAAAAGTTACCGTGTATGATATAATTCCAACACCAAAACCTTCCAACAATCTTCCCATATAAAGAAAAGACGTCTCCTACAAACACCGCACCCATTAATCACGTCGCACGCTTTTTTAAAACCAAGCGAAAAAGACGATTAAAAACCGGTTATTATTAGGAGCTTACTTTGGCAAATGATATACAAAGCCATCCAATAATATTAGGAATAGCTGCAATCATCAAAGACTGCAAATTTGACCACACAAATTACACAACTTTAATCCAGTACAAGCAACAATATATATATTTTTTCAGATTAAGAAATAAAAAGAAAACGCATACCCCTTTTCGGCCATATACTCTGCGATTTGACCACTAGCAATGGCCCCAACCATGGCACCCACATTTGACAAAGACCCAAACACAGAGAACTGAAATTTCAACACTTAAAATCAGTTTATATCCATTGAAACAAATCAAATTTTGGAAAATGTAACATCCGGCCTCTCATACCAGCCAATACTGTCCACATATTTGTTTTTGGTTACCCAGGTTAAGGTGCATGACAAACCGGTTCAAGAACCGAAACCGGAAGCTGTATTGAAACCAGTTTGGCAAGATCCGGCTAGGAACCAACCCGAACAGGCGGGTTGTAACTGGATTATAAACCTATACTTTGAAAGTGGTCAACCCCAAACCAAACCGGTTGTTTCAAACCCGAACTGCCGATCATTTCCCTAACAAAACCGGTTTGACCAAGATTGAGCCAAACCAAAACCGGTTACAACGCGAACCGATTAAAACCCAGTTTCAAACCGGATACAAGCCAATTCTTCCTTAACAAAAACCGGTTTTTACCATGATTGACCCAAACCAAAACCGGTTACAATCCGAACTGATTAAAACCCGATTTCAAACCGGAACCGAGCCGATCCTTTCCCTAATAAAAAACCGGTTTTGACCATGATTGACCGAAACCAAAACCGGTTATAACCATCATAGTACTACTCTCATTCGATCACGCTTAACTGTTCGGTGACTGCGCCCGAAACGCATTGGTGATAATGTATGAAAAACATGATTAACAACAAGAAGCATACCTCAGAAACTGTTAATTTAAGATCTCGAGTAATAGCAGCTTGTGTAGGCGAAGAATAACCCCCCTGAAAAACCAAAACAACCATCAAACTAAACAAACAAACTAAAACCAATCAATGATACAAACATATAACAATAATCAACCAATGAATGATAATAATAATAATAATAATAATAATTATGTGCTTATTACAGTGAAACCAAACTGAATAGGACCAAGTGCAACGATGAGAACACAGGCAAGAACAGAAACAGAACGATCTCTGATCATCTGAGATGACGTCATCATGCTGGATTGTCTAGAACCCATACGGTACCAGCTACCGGTTTGGAGAAACGGTTTTTTGAGGTAACTGTCGGTTCTTCCATCTTCGTTTTCGTCTCGGAAACTCATTGTTTCAGATACTAGCTATATGTTGGTGTATGATTGTAGTGCAGTTTGAGTGTTGAAAAGATCGAGTTTGTTTAAGTAGTAGAAGCAACGGTTATGGTGGGCACAGGTGGACGGTGGAGTTTGTGAAGTGGTGACTGGTGGTGACAGCCGACTTAAGAATGTAGATGATGATAGATAGATGATGTGGGGGTCACGGAAATGTTTCTTAACCAAGTATATAACTTTGTTAAAAGAAAAAAAATAACTAAAACGATAGGTAATTTTGAGCTTTAGGCAAAACTGTAATTTATATAAAATAATGAACAAGTGTTAGACGGCCGCTTAACACGAATAAAAAATTAAATCGAGTTAACTAATTAAAACAAACAGTTCTATAGTTTTGCTAAAAAAATCTAAAACGATGGCATTACTTTAATTTTGAACTGGGGCAAAATTGTAATTTTTGGTTGAGGGTAAAAGTGTAATTTGTCAAAAGCTAAAGCGGTGGCAATATCGTAATTTTTAACCAAGGGTAAAATCGTAACTTTGAACACGGGGCAAATTCGTAATTTTAAACTGGAGGATAAAATCGTTATATACCCGAACCAATGAGGGAGTGCCAAGCAGCAGCCTGACACTATTCCCCCACATTGATTCTGTAGTATATATAAATATAAATATAAATTTGAACACGGGACAAATTCGTAATTTTGAAATGGAGGGTAGAATCATAATATACTCGGATCAATGGGGGAGTGCCAGGGAGCAGCCTGACACTATTCCCCCACATTGGTTTTGTAGTATATAGTGGCACTATTCCCACACATTGATTCTGGCACTATTCCCCCACATTGGTTTTGTAGTATATATAAATATAAATTTGAACACGGGGCAAATTCGTAATTTTGAAATGGATGGTAAAATCGTAAAATACCCGAACAAATAAGGGAGTGTCAAGGAGCAGCCTGACACTATTCCCCCACATTGGTTTTTTAGTATATATTGGCACTATTTCCTCACATTGATTTTGTAGTATATTATGTTGTTCCTATCCGTGCGTTGCGACGGAGAACCAACTTTTTTAGAAAGCAAAATAACCATAGTAATTAAAAGTCTTGTTACCAATAAATTGCATAATGTATTTTTTAATAAAACATATGAAAAAATAGCTATTTAAAGATAAAAAAAAGACAAAAAAAATTATGATGAAAAGTAACGTGACATTTTTTAAACATATTATGAATGCTATAACATATAAAAATAATATACTAATAGATTTCACTAACATATTTTTTAATCAAACATATGAACAAATAGCTATTTAAAGAATAAAAAAGATAAAAAAATAAGATGAAAAGTAAAGTGAAAGAAAAGTTGCAGACTATTCACTTGTAGAATTTTGACTTCCAATGATGGCATTTTGGTAATAAAATTAGAAAGTAAGGTTTATTTATATACTGTAGCTTAGCTTATGATGTTCTTGAATATATAATAATAATAATAATAATAATAATAATAATAATTAATAATATCAATATCAATAGTTTAACATATATTTATTTATTTTTTGAACATTTTAAGAAGATTATATATGTTTTGATGCCTATTTGAATAAGTTATTCATATCATTGATAATTTTATGTTATATATGTTAAAGTTATAATGGTTAGAAACAAAAGAATATTTGTGGTTTGTGTAAAATGTAAAAAAGTGTGTCATGTAGTTATTGAGGTTTTTATATTTTACATTCACTAAGGCGTGTTGTGGTATGTGAAATAGATTCCTAGCTCTAATGCTCTTTTAGCCGGTCACGTCCTTTCTCTTGCCTTCACATTTCCCTCCAAGCCTTTTCTCTCTTGCCTCTCTATGTCCTCCTGTGGTGGTGTTCATGCTCGCGCCCTAGCTAATGTGTCACTACTTAGTGCCCCATAACACCCACTCTAAGAGTTGTATCTCTAAACCAGTATAGTTCATTGTCCCATAAAGTCAGGTGGGGATCACTCTTTGTGGCTCTCTTTCATGGTAGAGTTAACATATGTGTCTATCTTGTGTTCAATTCAGTGTCTATCTTGTGTGTCACTAACAAGGTAGTAAAAAAGCTTTTCTTTTTTCCATTAGTAGTAAGAATTGAATACTATCTCATCAATATAGGTAGTGGCCACCTTTCATACATCTCACTAATCTAAGTAGTAATCATCTTTCAAACATCATAGTGACTATGTCTCAAACATCTCACTAATTTAAGCACTGATTACCTTTTACAAGCAAAAATGTTTACTCATAAATATTATAATAAATATCACCAATATACTTTCTCCTTGAACCTTTTGATGTCCAAATAAAATTGTTCTAGTTTTGAGCTTTATAAAGGTTAAATTAAGGTGTGAATGAGAATGTCCTTTAAATAGCCAAAAGGAGAGAGAATACACAGTCTGCCCAAATAATATACGACAAGCCCTAAACTCGATCATGCTCGCCTTTCATACTCCCCCACGGTCAATCCAAGGCCGGAACAAAATATATATGGGACATCCACATACATTCAACATGCTCTAAGTAAAAGAACTTAACATATTAAAGAAAGGGCCTCTTAACAATTTTCTAACTAGGTCACTCACACGTCTTTTAAATCAAAAAAGTATTTGAGTAATCTAACTGAAACACTTTCAAAACTTGATTATCATAAATTTGTTTCTTAAAAAATTGATAAAACGAAGATATTCAAAATAACTTATATACACTCAAAACCATCACATTTTTATCATTTGTTTTGAAAAATTGGCCCGAATGAAACATGTAAATGAAAAGAATAGTATTGCCATCTTTCAAGTGACGACAAGGGAACCACCAAATGAGCTGGGGACGTGAACGTCTCGATCTAATATCTAAATCGATATATGGCATGCATTTAAATCATTACAAATAGTGTTCTATTGTTTTTAGAAGCACAATATATTTAAATATAGAAATGAAATGTTTAGTATTTTTATTTTACATAGCGTATTAATATTAATAATTAAATCAGAAAATGGGATAGACGGTCATGTAACCGTTTTTTATATTACACTTCAAATAAAATGTATGAATCGATTGTTATTATAGTTCTCAGTGTATTCAATATTTTATAATGAACGTTCCTCTTTATTTTCTTTTCTATTTTTTTAATTGTTAGGTACCACCCTCTTCTTATACAATGATCTATGGCATATCGAGTTAGAAAGGTTCATCATGATTGCAGGATTAACAACAATAATGTTATAAACTTTATTAGATCTACTATATGTAGGGGAGGGTCAGTGCCTCTATCTTAGCAACTTATTTAGTTAAACGCCATCATGCGCAACGAAGGGAGGGCGCCCTTCTGCCAAGCCCGGGCGTCAAGGGCACCCTTCTGCCAAGCTCATTGCGGGCGTTAGATAGAAAAGAGGCGGGGTCCACTATACACCAACAAATCACATCTTTTTTATTTATGTTATTTTTAATTAAACTATTACACCTAGTTATTGTGTAGTTACTTATTGTTTGATTATGTAACACTGGTTATTATGCTTTTTAGTTATTCTACTACACGTGTTCTTAGCTATGATATCAAAACCTTTATGCTCAATAAGTCATGATGTAAAAAAATATTTAATAACTCTTAAAATATAATGGGCAAATTTTATAAGAAAATAAAAATATTATACCCCTATTATATATATATATATATATATATATATAATTTGACAAGTTCTTAGCTAGAGTAGTAGTTGTAAATTCGTAATATCCTCAATTTTCATTCTAAGTACATGAAAGCCATGATATATTGTGGATGAGATTGGGTAAAGTAAGGGTGTAAATGTCAATGAGAAAATTTATTAACTTTATTGTTTATTCTATCAAACAAAGATGAAGGTGGGCCCTGCTAATGGCTCATTCAAAAAAAATAGCAATGTTTTTTTACAATTATTTATTTATTATCTATTTAAAGCTTGTATCTTACTTATGTCTAATTTTTTTACCCTTTTATAATAAAATATGATTTTTTTATATAACAACCTTTGATACAAGTTTATATAAATTGACAATTTTATTGATGTAAAATATGTGTACATATCTTTTAGAATATTGTTAAAGAGATTGTTGATATCGTAATAAACCAAACAGATTTCGACCAAACTCCTGCGGCGTAGCGCGAAAATTCCCACTGATTAATGGAAAAGTAAAAAGTTACAAAGTCAAAGGTATTAATTGACGGACCCTTATAACCCTCTCTCGTCGCGTTAATGATTTCACCAACAAATTTTTGTAAGTATTAACACAAAATACTATAATCCTGAGACTATTAGGTGTGGTCATGACCCTCATGGTCACCATGATCTTTCACATCAGTGTTATGTCACCCACTTCTAATCTATCATCTAAAACCATTACCTAAGGGTGTGGTCATGACCTAAATCACTATTCTCATATTTTAATTTATTTTTGTGAAAATGAAAAGGAAATATTGAGAAACGAAAGGAGGCCCATGGTTGTCATGGTTTAATCCATGCAAACCATCGTGGATGAGACAAGCGTGGTATAGCAATTCATTAATGGTCCTACGTGACGATTGATGACTCAACCCATGTCCCCACACCCTTCAGCCTAAGAGCATTCAGATTAGCAGCAACAAATACGTTAAAAGATGCTACAAATCTAATCCTAATAAAAAAACTCCAACTAATGTCACGTTACATTTCCATATTCAAAATTCTAACTAATACCACATGACATTTTCTTCTTCTTCAAATCATTAATACTATTATTTAATTAATATATAATTCTAATTAATGATTAATAATAATATTATGCTATTAATATTAATATTAATTAAGATTGATGATTAAAAAATACTTAAAGTTTTTATTAAAAGAATACTTCAACTTTTGTTAACGACAATTATCTATAATTTTAAAACCTATGATTTTTAATACTTTTTAGAATGAATAGTTATGCTTGAGCCTTTTCATATGATCTATAATTTTCATATTCCACATATTAGTTGTAGTTTTCGATTTATTCTTGTATTTCTCAATAATTTATGCTTAAGGTGGATATTATGTTGGTAATAAGATTTTTGTTTCATTTTTAGAGGGGAAGTGTTTGAATCTTATTTAGCCTTCTTTTCAGGTTATAATGGGTTCATTTGAGGCCAACGTTTCACCTTTTGTGCATTCTATATATATATATATATATATATATATATATATATATATATTTGAGAGTTCTTATTAAGAAAACGATTAAGAATATTTTAAGCATTCAAATACTTTTGACACATTTGTTCATTTCACTTTTATGCTTTTTTAAAAATGAAACATGTTACTTAGTTGAATCTTTCCGACAAAATACGACTCTAATTGACCGTTTCCACTATCATATGTAAAAATATAATTTCAATCCTATGATGTATACAAATATTTATGAATTATATCTATATATATATATACACACACAACCAGTGTAATACACGGGTCAATAACCTAGTACTTTATATATTAATCATAGAAGCAACAAAAAATATTTGTTAGGTTTAAAAAAAACTTCACATTTGATCCCCATATATACCCATAATCAATTAGATAATACATTTTTTAACTCACAACCACTAAAACAGAGATAGGGGATGAATAGTGAACCCCTAAATATAAGGGTTCTTTACTTTTCCATTTGGGGTATAGCAGATGGAGGTGTGGACTCCGATGTACGAGTAAAAATAAACAAAATCTCATATTTTTTCCATAATTTGGGCATGGGAACAAGATAGAGAGTCTATTGTGAGTCTTCGCACCCCATCTCTAAAATTTGAAGAAATGTTACGTTTTCACCTATTTTTTTCACTCCATCCCATTTTCTAAAATTGGGATGAGAATTAGGGACTCACTTGCCATTCTTTATATTTAGAGATTTATTAGATTATTCGTAGTATAATTTTCATCTCCATCTATATAATTTAACTAAATATCACATTTATCTAAATTTATCTTTACTTTTTTTAACCTACCACATCTCACTCTCCATCTCTATCTTTGTGCCACTCATAAATACTTATTTTCTCTTTTCAACACATCTACAAACTTTAGTATATAGATGAATTAGTGAATCTCTATATCTAGAGAATCATAATACATAAAGTTATAAATTTTCAGATAGAGATGGATGTCACACCTCGACCCGCAGCGGAATAAGAGTCGGGGCATAATTGGGTTATCACCAAAGCTCATGATATTTACTAATATGTTTCATATTTATTTAAGTCAAAATTACATCCTCAATAATCCAAACATGTTCATACAAATACAAAGAAAAATAATCAACTAAACAATCCAAGCTCTAAACCAGTTTATTCTTCTAAGCCAATCCTATGTGTTTCTTGCTGCAGTTGGATCACCTGTATCATGTGTAAAAATGGGGGTTTTTGGGTCAACCTAAGTTGGCGAGTGAACCTTGTTAGATAAACATTTATTATTGATTTCTTGTTATCTTTATCATGGAAAAACTGTGAAATAGTCATATGTGAGCAAATGTAAATAATCAAACAATAACAATAACAATAACAATAACAACCACAAACAATAACATACAATAACATATCAACTTGCATGAATATATAACATGAATGAAACTGTATATGTTGGCAACGTCACGTTCACGCTCATAATGTAATGGGGAACGGACGGCCTATGATGAATGTCTGTGCGATCAAGGCTAAATCAAACGGAGCCGATCGTATGTTGGCAACGCCCGGTTCACGCTCATAATGTAATGGGGAACAGCTCAACGCTCATAATGTAATGGGGAGCGGCGGCCTATGATAATGTATGTACTGAAATGATAAATTAAATCTAAACAATAACCACACAAACAGTTGATACAAGCTGAATACACATTTGTTCATGGATATGATGTATGCACAATGATTAATATATAATAAATGGTAAGACACATGATACACCCAAAAAACGTGATTAAAACGGAGAATTTGTAGAGATTCACTCACATTGGGTGGGTTCGGTTGAAGATGATGAAATGCGCACGAGTTTGGAGGATTGATCGACGAGACTTAACTAACCTAAATAATAACGGGAAGTATGGTAAATGAGTGGATCTTATTAATAATTTTAATAAGATTTTATATATATTTTTGTGAGTTTAAGGCTATTATCTATCTTTAAAAACATTATTTTTAAGTATTTTTAATTGATTTTTAAACTAAATAAATAAATAAAAATATAAAAAAAATGTTGATTTTTGCGTTGACCATTGACCGTTGACCGGGACTGTTGACCGTTTGACCGGTTTGCTAAAGTGTAAGTGTGCGCCGGGTGAGGCTCGAACCCGAGACCTCCCGTACGCGTGCACGCAGCTCTACCAACTGAGCTACGTGTCTAACCCGAAATAATTCTGTTTTTAATTATATTTATATACTATTTTAGTTTATTCAAAATTCTTTTATTTTCAAAAAAGGTTTTAATCATCGAACCGGAGTGTGCAACAGGTCTCGAACCCGGGACCTGTGTGTTAGTGTTGCACAGAGTCCACCGCTGGACTGTGTGTCTAATCTGGTTAATATACCGATTTTTATTATACTTAACATCTTCCGTGAGTTAATCCGGTTCAGTTAGAAAAATAAAACATCTTTATCACAGAGCATACGTGTGTGTCAAGGATCGAACTCGCGGCGTGTGATATATGTGCGCACACAGTCCACCGCTGGACTGTGTGTCTAACCCGAGATAATATCCAATTTATATAAAACTTATAAACAACCTAACTTCATCTTCTTCGTTACAAAATCACAGACTACGATTACTCTACTGTTTCTTGTTTAATTCGATTGATAAACATTCAAATGACTAATAGAAATGGCAGAGAAGATTTTGGAAGTAAACATACCGGAGAAACGATCTATCTCAGAATTCCGGCGAAGTCGTCGGCTCTGTTTTTATGGATTTCGTCTGAGCGGACAGAGTAACAAATTTGATTAGCTAAATGCGGAATTGAAGCACTGAACAAGAATTACCAGAAGGTTTAAAAGGCTATACCGTTTCACAGCGAGAATTGGGAACTTTCAGAAGTTTTCCGGCGAGAGTTAATTATCCGAAATCGTCGTCTGAAACTGATTCTGATTGAAGGGTTTGAGTTAGCAAAAGCTTAACAACTGATAGACGATGAAAGAATTGAGAGACTTACTGATTTGATGGAAGACACGGTTTTCCGGCAAAAGTCCGGCGAGTTCAAAAAGCAATTCCGACGATCAGAAACGAGAGTAAACGCGAGAATAGAAGTTCTGGGAATGTAATTGAGTCGCGAAATGAAGCTTTTGTTGAAGTAATTCCAGAAGTGAATGTTTTCGGTTATAAAAACCGAACATCACTTGAATTCAAGTCCATTCATGACTGAATTGATTAGAATTGTCGGTGTATCGGTTATTAACAGAAAATCGCGATCACTCAAACGTTTTGGACGTTTGAAAGCCGATTACGGTTACAGTCGGCGTAAACCGGTTGATTCCTGAGTGAAGTTATCATTTAATTGTTTCCTAGAATTCACAGAAAACATCAAGTGGCGGAGTGGTTATATGTGTGCGTGTTAAGTCTTTATACTTACCCGGCTGACCCGGGTTCGAATCCCGGCAGCCGGTTTTCTTTTCTTTTTTTAATTTCTTTTCACTTTTTATTAATTATAGTTTTTAAATTCTAATTTGTTAATTAATTATGCATCGTTTAAAATTAAAATAAACATAAATACGCAACGAAACATTTATAACTTGATATTCGATTACAAACGAAGCGGGTTTGGAAAACCCGTTTTTGACAAATGTTACAGTATCCCCTACTTTTAGGAATTTCGTCCCGAAATTTAAGTAGTAGTAGTAGGAAAAAGATGCGGGTATTTTTCGCGCATTGAGTCTTCACGTTCCCAAGTAAACTCAGGTCTCCGTTTCGACTCCCAGCGTACCCTAACAATTGGAATGCGACTCCGTCTTAAACGTTTTTCTCCGAAGTCCATGATCTCTACTGGTCTTTCAATAAAATGCATAGATTCATCAATCTGAATATCTTCCAGAGGAATATGGAGGTTCTCATCAGCGAGGCACTTCTTCAAGTTTGATACGTGGAACGTGGAGTGAATTCTGTTGAGTTCTTCTGGTAGATCAAGCTTGTATGCTACAGGTCCTACTCTTTCGAGTATCTTGAAAGGTCCTACGTAGCGTGGTGCTAGCTTGCCTTTTTGGCCAAAACGAACTACTCCCTTCCATGGTGATACTTTTAAAAGTACATGATCACCAATGTTAAACTCCAAAGGCTTTCGTCGTTTATCTGCATAACTCTTTTGACGACTTTGAGCCGCTAGAAGATTGTTTCGAATTTGATGGATCTTGTCTGTGGTTTCTTGAATCAATTCTGGACCGGTGATTTGAGCTTCCCCAATTTTGTGCCAACATACTGGAGATCGGCACTTACGACCATATAAAGCTTCAAAAGGTGCCATGCCGATATTTGAATGATAGCTGTTGTTGTACGAAAATTCAACTAATGGTAGATGAGCGTCCCAATTTCCCTTGAAGTCTATGACACATGCTCGAAGCATATCTTCAAGAGTTTGAATGGTGCGTTCAGATTGTCCATCAGTTTGAGGATGATAAGCGATACTGAGGTCTAATCGTGTACCCAAAGCGGCTTGTACGGCTTGCCATGTTCGTGAAGTGAAACGACCATCACGATCCGAAATAATTCTTAACGGTACACCATGTCGGCTTACGACTTCGCTGATGTAGATACGAGTTAGCTTCTCGTTCTTGAAATCTTCGCGGATTGGAATAAAGTGAGCTGATTTTGTAAGACGATCAATAATTACCCATATAGTGTCATTGTCACACCCCGACCCGCAGCGGAAATAAGAGTCGGGGCATAATTGGGTTATCACCAAAGCACATGACATTTACTATTATGTTCCATAATTAAATGAAGTCAAAGTTACATTTCTCAAACATCCAAACATGTTCATTCATTACAAAGGAAAATAACCAAACATAATAATCCAAATACTAAATCGTTTTATTTCTTCTAATCCAGGTCCTATGTGTTCCTAGCTGCTGCTGGTTCACCTGTATCATGTGTAAAATGGGAGGTTTTGGGTCAACATAAGTTGGCGAGTGAACCTTATAGATAAACATTTGATAATGATTTTCTGGTTAGTTTATCAATAAAATATTGTGCATAATCATAAAAGAGCACATGTATGAAATCAAACATTGGCAAACATCAATTAACAATCGATAGCATACATGAACATACCAACATCATATAACAGTTAACATAATTGAACTGTGCGATCAAGGCTCAATCGAACGGAGCCGATCGTATTGCATGAACTGGAAATGTAAATTGAACTGTGCGCTCAAGGCTCAATCAAACGGAGCCGAACGTATTGCATGAACTGGAAATGTAAATTGAACTGTGCACTCAAGGCTCAATCAAACGGAGCCAAGCGTATTGCATGTATTGAAATGTAAATTGAAATGACCGATCAAGGCTCAATCAAACGGAGCCGATCGTGCGGGCACGCCCTGATCAACCACATAATAAAATGGGGATCAAACTCAACCTCGATGGATGGGGAGCTACGGCCTCGGCAATTGCATGTACTGAAATAATAATTTGCAAACAATAATAACTACTTAACAGCAACAAACTAATACACATGTCATGATATGATATATGCACAATAACTTGGTTATAATATGTAAATGAACAAGACACATGATACACCCCAAAAACGTGATTAAAACGGGGAATTTGAAGGGTTCACTCACATTGGGTGCGTTGGATTTGAGATGGTGAGATGCGCACGATTTAGACGAGCGAGTCGACGAGGAATATTAACCTAAATAATAATGGAAAGATATAATAAATGGATAGATTTTATTAAGGATTTTAATGGGATTTTTCGATATATTTTTGTGAGTTTATGGCTATTTTCCATCTTTAAAAATGTTATTTTTAAGTATTTTTAATTGATTTTTAAATTAAAATAAACAAATAAATATATATAAAAAAAATATTATTTTTTTTTACTGTTTGACCGTTGACCGTTGACCGGTTCGGTCAGCGGTAAATACTTGCGCCAAGCGGGATTCGAACCGGTGACCTTCCGTTCACGCGCACGTAGCTCTACCAACTGAGCTACGTGACTAACCCGTTAGAAACCCAGTTTTAATTATACTTATATACTTATTCGAATTTACCGAAAATTCCTTTATTTTGCAAAACGTTTTAATCTCATGGACCGGTGCTTGTGACGGGACTCGATCGCGCGACGTGAAGTTTATTTTGCACACAGTCCACCGCTGGACTGTGTGTCTAACCCGGTTATATTCTTGATTTATATTATACTTAACAACTACTCGCTCTAACCCGGTTAGTTCATAAATAAAAAGAAATGTTATTACGTAGAGCGTGTGTGTAGTAAGGATCGAACTCGGGACTTGTACATAAACTTTGCACACAGTCCACCGCTGGACTGTGTGTCTAACCCGTTTATTATCCGAATTTTATTTACTCTTATCCCGTTTTTAAGTTCATCTTCTTCACTACAATTACCGACTTCACTCAAACAACTGGTTCATGATTTAACTACTTAAATAACATGACTACTAGCTTGAATGTACAAAACCGAACAGCTTGGGGAAAGGAAATACCGGACAGGTCGTCTTCTTTAAGGAGTCCGGCGAAATCAGATAGCTCTGTTTTTGAACCTCCAGTTGAGAGAGTCTATCAACAGAATTAAGGAATTAGATTTGAAATTGAACCAGAGTACATGGATTATTAGTACGATTGAATGTGTTTACCGTTAGCTAGCGAGTTTCCGGCAAATTCCAGAATTTCTCCGGCGAACCCAGAAATCCAGCAAAGTCTTCTGTGACTGATTTTGAATAATGGATTAATGTTAGAAGAGTCCTAACAATAGATTGAAACCGCAAAGGAGGAAAATCTTACCGGTTTGTGTTGAACACGGTTTTCCGGCGAGTTTTGCAGGGAATTCCGGCGAACAGTTTTTTTGTGCTCAAAAGACTTGAAAACGCGACGAAAAGGAAATGGAGTGTATTTGAGACGGTTCTGAATCGCATAAATGATTGGAACCTGAATTATTTGGAGTTTGAATACTTTTCGGTTTCAAAAACCGAAACTTTAAGTTCATTCAATTTGAACTTAATTAGAAACCGATATTCATCGGTTATAAGCCAGCTAATCGAGTTTGAACTGATTTGGCGATTCGGTTTACCGATTTCCGTTATGCAGAGGGCATTAACGGTTGATTGAGTTTGCGTATAAAATCTAATTGTTTTCCTAAAGTTAACAGAAAACACTTGATGGCGGAGTGGTTAAGGGATGGAATGATAAGTTGTTGGAGGCAGTTGACCCGGGTTCGAGTCCGGTCAGCTACAATTTATTTTTATTTATTTTATTTTAACTTTTTATCCAATTTAATTTTTATAGTTTAGTTTATTTATTAATTATGTAACGTTTAAACCCAAAATAATCATAAATAATTATTGAAATTTCATAACTTGGTACAAGATTACAAAAACGGAGCGGGTTTTGGAGACCCGATTTTTACAAATGTTACAGTATCCCCTACTTTTAGGAATTTCGTCCCGAAATTTAAACAGTTGAAGTAGTAGGGAAAAGATGAGGGTATTTTTCACGCATTGAGTCTTCACGTTCCCAAGTAAACTCAGGTCCCCGTTTCGACTCCCAGCGTACCCTAACAATAGGAATGCGACTTCGTCGTAGACGCTTTTCTCCATAGTCCATAATCTCCATTGGTCTTTCAATAAAATGCATGGATTCATCAATCTGAATATCCTCCAGTGGAATATGAAGATTCTCGTCAGCGAGGCACTTCTTTAAGTTCGACACGTGGAATGTGGGATGAATCCTGTCGAGTTCTTCCGGTAGGTCAAGCTTGTATGCTACAGGACCTACTCTTTCGAGTATCTTGAAAGGTCCTACGTAACGTGGTGCTAGCTTTCCCTTTTGACCAAAACGAACTACTCCCTTCCACGGTGATACTTTTAAAAGCACATGATCACCAACGCTAAACTCCAAGGGCTTCCGTCGTTTATCTGCGTAACTCTTTTGACGACTTTGAGCCGCTAGAAGATTGTTTCGGATTTGATGAATCTTATCTGTGGTTTCTTGGATCAATTCTGGACCAGTAATTTGTGCTTCCCCAATTTCGTGCCAACAAACAGGAGATCGACACTTTCGACCATATAAAGCTTCAAAAGGTGCCATGCCGATGCTAGAATGATAACTGTTGTTGTACGAAAATTCGACTAACGGTAGGTGGGCATCCCAATTTCCCTTGAAGTCTATGACACATGCTCTAAGCATGTCCTCAAGGGTTTGAATGGTGCGCTCAGACTGTCCATCAGTTTGGGGATGATAGGCGGTACTGAGATCTAGTCGAGTGCCCATAGCGGATTGTACTGCTTGCCATGTTCGTGAGGTGAAACGGCCATCACGATCAGAAATAATACTTAATGGAACTCCATGTCGGCTGACGATTTCGTTGATATAAATACGAGCAAGCTTTTCGTTCTTGAAATCTTCTCGAATAGGAATAAAGTGAGCTGATTTTGTAAGTCGATCTATAATCACCCATATAGTGTCATACCCACTAGAAGTGCGAGGTAACCCGGTAATAAAATCCATGGTTATATTTTCCCACTTCCATACAGGTATTTCCGGTTGGACTAGAAGTCCTGAGGGTCTTTGGTGTTCAGCCTTCACCTTAGAACATGTGAGACACTTGGAAACAAAAACGGCAATATCTTTCTTCATTCCAGGCCACCAATAGGTGTACCGTAGGTCTTGATACATCTTATCAGCTCCTGGGTGTATAGAATATCGCGTCTTATGGGCTTCATGCATGAGTGTTTCACGAAGATTGATGTGGTTAGGAATCCATATACGATCTAGGTAATACAAAATACCATCAGATTTAGTTTCAAGTTTTAGCTCGGCTCCACAGGACATCTCTTTTTGTACATCTTCCTCTGTTATTGAAACGTGTTGAGCTTCTCGAATTTGATCCTTAATATTGGTTATAATTTGCGAACATAGAAGATGAATGGAGTTCGCATAACCCTTTCGACTAAGTGCATCAGCCACCACATTTGCTTTACCAGGGTGGTATCTGATTTCACAGTCGTAATCATTTAGGAGTTCGACCCATCTTCGTTGCCTCATATTTAACTCTTTCTGATTGAAGATATGTTGAAGACTCTTGTGGTCAGTGTATATTTCACACTTCGTACCATAAAGATAATGTCTCCATATCTTAAGAGCGAATACAACGGCTCCAAGTTCAAGGTCATGAGTGGTGTAGTTCTTTTCGTGTGTCTTGAGTTGCCTTGAGGCATAAGCTATGACTTTTCCTCTTTGCATGAGAACGCAACCTAATCCTTGCCCCGACGCGTCGCAATAGACTACAAAATCATCACAACCTTCAGGAAGAGTGAGGATTGGTGCATCACAAAGTTTTTGCTTGAGAGTTTGAAAAGCTTCTTCTTGCTTGGGCCCCCATACAAACGGTTTCCCTTTATGGGTTAAAGCCGTGAGTGGCACCGCAATGCGAGAGAAGTTTGAAATAAACCGACGATAGTAACCAGCAAGTCCAAGAAAAGACCTTACTTCAGTTGGCGTACGTGGAGCTTGCCATTCTTGAACTGCTTTGATCTTTGATGGGTCCACATGTATTCCTTTGTCATTGACTACATGCCCGAGAAATTGCACCTCTTTTAACCAGAATTCACATTTAGAGAACTTGGCATAAAGCTTTTCCTTTTCTAGAAGTGCAAGAACAAGTCGTAGATGACGCTCATGATCAGCTTTAGATTTTGAATAGATAAGAATATCGTCGATGAATACAATAACAAATCGATCAAGGTAAGGTTTGCAGACTCTATTCATTAGGTCCATGAAAACAGCTGGTGCGTTGGTTAAACCAAACGGCATAACCATGAATTCATAGTGACCATATCGAGTTCGAAAAGCAGTTTTAGGGACGTCTTCTTCATGCACTCTAAGCTGATGATAGCCAGATCGAAGGTCGATTTTCGAAAAAGCAACTGGCACCTTGTAGTTGGTCAAGAAGATCATCTATGCGAGGTAAAGGATACCGATTTTTGATAGTTAACTTGTTGAGCTCTCTGTAGTCGATGCACATGCGAAAAGATCCATCCTTCTTCTTTACAAAGAGTACGGGTGCACCCCAAGGCGATGAGCTGGGGCGTATAAATCCCTTGTCAGTCAACTCTTGCAATTGACTGGCTAGCTCTTGCATTTCAGAGGGGGCTAACCTATATGGAGATTTTGCCACTGGTGTAGCACCAGGTATAAGATCGATACGAAATTCGACATCTCTGATTGGAGGAAGTCCTGAAATGTCGTCAGGAAAAACTTGTGGAAAATCTTTTACAACAGGGATATCTTCAAGTTTCTTTTCTGAGGTCCCCTTCTTGATGATATGGGCTCAAAACGCGACATAGTTCTTGCGAAGGTATTTTTGAGCTTGAAGACAAGACATTAAGTTGAGCCCTTTCGCCGAGGTTTCTCCAATAATGCGAAGAGTCTGACCGTTTGAAAGAGGAATACGAATAAATTTTTCACGACATACAACTTCTGCATGATGCTGACTGAGCCAATCCATTCCGATTATGATGTCGAAACTTCCCAACTTCATAGGAATAAGATCGACTGAGAAATCGTGGTCGTTTAGGGTGAGCGTACAGTTGCGTAAAATAAAGTCTAACGAAACAGGTTTTCCGTCCGCAACTTCCACCGTTATGGATTCCGCGAGCTTATCCCGATTTTTGCTTAAGATATGTTCAAATTCTAATGACACGAAACTTCTATCCGCACCAGTATCAAATAACATAGAGGCATATCTACCATTTATAAGAAACGTACCGTTGACCACATTGCCGTCAGCTCTGGCCTGGTTTGCGTTAATATTGAAAGCCCTTCCTCTAGCAGGTGGAGGAGCTTGGTTTGCTTGATTCACAGGGTTGGCTTGGGCCTGAGCATGAATAATATTGACCAGCCTTGGACATGTGTTCTTGAAATGACTTGGATCACTGCAATTGAAACAAGCCCGCATAGGTTGGCCCATAGGGTAGTTGGGTTGATAGTATGTTTGGGCTAAATGTTGAGTGGGTGGAATTTGTTGTTGGGCTTGACCCATTAATTGTTGGTGGGTTTGGGTTATAGGTTGGTGGCGGTTTGTTCGTTGAAGCGTGCGGCAGTTTTGAACAGTGTGTCCAGCGCGACCACAGCCGGTACAGTATTGGCAAGGATAGTCAGGGGAGTGGTGATACTGACAACGGTTACATTTTGGTAGTGGCCCTGTGTATGGTCTTTTGTATGGCGCGGGTGGAGGAGTGGCTTGAGTGATGGGTGCAGCAGGAACAGAGGTGTTGGTTTGGGTGACTGCAAAGTTCCTTGTGTTACGCTTCCTCTTGTTAGCAAATTTAGAGGAAGGAGTGTGGTGGTTTGAGGTTTGTCCCTCAGCAGGGGTTTTCTTCTTTTCCTCCTTGAACTTCCCATTGCGAATTCGGTTTTCGGTCAGTTCTGTCCCCAACTCCATGGCAGCTTCGAGTGTTACCGGTGAAACGCTGAGGACCGAATCTTGGATTTTCGAGGGAAGTCCTCGAATGTAATGTTCGATCAGACGGTAGGTTGGAGTGAATAAGTTTGGTACCATTTGGTTCAACTCCAAGAACCTTTTGTTGTAAGTAGAGTGATCACCATCTTTTTGCTTCAAAGCATGAAATTCATCTTCCAATTTCTTAATTTCACTTCTAGGACAGAATCGCCTATTCATGATTTCCCTTAACTCCTCCCAAGTTAAGGCCATCGCATCTTCCGTTCCCCTCTTTCCTTTCTCAGTATTCCACCAAGTGAGAGCTACACCAAGTAGTCTCCCGGTGGCATAACGAACTTTGCGATCCTCAGGACAATCGCAGTTTAAGAAAACGTTTTCCATCTCCTCGAACCAATGTAGGAGAGCAGTGACTCCCTCAGTTCCTTCGAATTTTGGGGGATCACAGGACTTAAAATGTCTGTAGGAGCATTTGATGGTAGGAGGGTTGTTGATGATCTGGTCCTGTTGTTGAGGAGGGTTAGTAGGATTTGCAGCAAGGGCTTGTTGTACTTGTACTACGATGTCAGGTAATATCGTGGCCATTTGATTCGTGATATGAGTGGCCAAACGTTCCCGAGACTTTTCCGATTTCCTACTCCTTCGATGCGGTCTCGACGACATCTACAGGATCATAAAATGAGAAGATTGTGAGTTTATGGTATCTTTTTAGGTGTCATGTGTCTTTAAGAAAATGAAAATAACATAAATATCAATAATGCAACTACATCCAAAGGATGTCTTGGGTTCGCTCATGTTGGGCCTCAAATGTCCCCCATACCTTCACCTATATAGTCATGTGGGCCCCCATGGCTATTGGCTTGGTAGGATTCACATTAGTATTGGCAATTTAACACTCGCATCCCCCGAATGCTAACCACAAAATATGTTCATGAGATGTTTGGTCGGAACGTGTCCAGGTGTAGACACAATGATAACTCAAAGTGGGATTAGCTCTCACGACGTTTGGTATAGCATGCTTTGGCCTAATAGGTATTTCGTACTCTCATCGTTGGTCCCCAGGTAGGCAAACTGGTCCTTTATTTTGGATTTATACGAATGCCAGCCTAGACAGGACGTTCCGACTACCGGTACTAGTACCCTTCCAGTTACTACATGCCCGTCATGAGAACTCACTTTGATGAGATTTGAAAACACGAAAATCGTTGTAAAATCAATCATGATGTGGGGTGTGCTTGCATGGATGTGATATATTATGATCATACGATTTCATGATAGGCATTATTTGCTAATACATACTTATGAACATGCTTGAACAATATCAAATGTAACATTTAACATAAACATATAAACATCATGAAATTTGGCATATAACACACAAAATTCTTATAAGTTTCTAATCGACTATAGTATAGGCTCTAAGAGTCTAATAACCTATCCTATGTCCCTATAGTCATGGCTCTGATACCAATCTGTCACACCCCGACCCGCAGCGGAAATAAGAGTCGGGGCATAATTGGGTTATCACCAAAGCACATGACATTTACTATTATGTTCCATAATTAAATGAAGTCAAAGTTACATTTCTCAAACATCCAAACATGTTCATTCATTACAAAGGAAAATAACCAAACATAATAATCCAAATACTAAGTCGTTTTATTTCTTCTAATCCAGGTCCTATGTGTTCCTAGCTGCTGCTGGTTCACCTGTATCATGTGTAAAATGGGAGGTTTTGGGTCAACATAAGTTGGCGAGTGAACCTTATAGATAAACATTTGATAATGATTTTCTGGTTAGTTTATCAATAAAATATTGTGCATAATCATAAAAGAGCACATGTATGAAATCAAACATTGGCAAACATCAAGTAACAATCGATAGCATACATGAACATACCAACATCATATAACAGTTAACATAATTGAACTGTGCGATCAAGGCTCAAACGAACGGAGCCGATCGTATTGCATGAACTGGAAATGTAAATTGAACTGTGCGCTCAAGGCTCAATCAAACGGAGCCGAACGTATTGCATGAACTGGAAATGTAAATTGAACTGTGCACTCAAGGCTCAATCAAACGGAGCCGAGCGTATTGCATGTATTGAAATGTAAATTGAAATGACCGATCAAGGCTCAATCAAACGGAGCCGATCGTGCGGGCACGCCCTGATCAACCACATAATAAAATGGGGATCAAACTCAACCTCGATGGATGGGGAGCTACGGCCTCGGCAATTGCATGTACTGAAATAATAATTTGCAAACAATAATAACTACTTAACAGCAACAAACTAATACACATGTCATGATATGATATATGCACAATAACTTGGTTATAATATGTAAATGAACAAGACACATGATACACCCCAAAAACGTGATTAAAACGGGGAATTTGAAGGGTTCACTCACATTGGGTGCGTTGGATTTGAGATGGTGAGATGCGCACGATTTAGACGAGCGAGTCGACGAGGAATATTAACCTAAATAATAATGGAAAGATATAATAAATGGATAGATTTTATTAAGGATTTTAATGGGATTTTTCGATATATTTTTGTGAGTTTATGGCTATTTTCCATCTTTAAAAATGTTATTTTTAAGTATTTTTAATTGATTTTTAAATTAAAATAAACAAATAAATATATAAAAAAAATATTTTTTTTTTACTGTTTGACCGTTGACCGTTGACCGGTTCGGTCAGCGGTAAATACTTGCACCAAGCGGGATTCGAACCGGTGACCTTCCGTTCACGCGCACGTAGCTCTACCAACTGAGCTACGTGACTAACCCGTTAGAAACCCAGTTTTAATTATACTTATATACTTATTCGAATTTACCGAAAATTCCTTTATTTTGCAAAACGTTTTAATCTCATGGACCGGTGCTTGTGACGGGACTCGATCGCGCGACGTGAAGTTTATTTTGCACACAGTCCACCGCTGGACTGTGTGTCTAACCCGGTTATATTCTTGATTTATATTATACTTAACAACTACTCGCTCAAACCCGGTTAGTTCATAAATAAAAAGAAATGTTATTACGTAGAGCGTGTGTGTAGTAAGGATCGAACTCGGGACTTGTATATAAACTTTGCACACAGTCCACCGCTGGACTGTGTGTCTAACCCGTTTATTATCCGAATTTTATTTACTCTTATCCCGTTTTTAAGTTCATCTTCTTCACTACAATTACCGACTTCACTCAAACAACTGGTTCATGATTTAACTACTTAAATAACATGACTACTAGCTTGAATGTACAAAACCGAACAGCTTGGGGAAAGGAAATACCGGACAGGTCGTCTTCTTTAAGGAGTCCGGCGAAATCAGATAGCTCTGTTTTTGAACCTCCAGTTGAGAGAGTCTATCAACAGAATTAAGGAATTAGATTTGAAATTGAACCAGAGTACATGGATTATTAGTACGATTGAATGTGTTTACCGTTAGCTAGCGAGTTTCCGGCAAATTCCAGAATTTCTCCGGCGAACCCAGAAATCCAGCAAAGTCTTCTGTGACTGATTTTGAATAATGGATTAATGTTAGAAGAGTCCTAACAATAGATTGAAACCGCAAAGGAGGAAAATCTTACCGGTTTGTGTTGAACACGGTTTTCCGGCGAGTTTTGCAGGGAATTCCGGCGAACAGTTTTTTTGTGCTCAAAAGACTTGAAAACGCGACGAAAAGGAAATGGAGTGTATTTGAGACGGTTCTGAATCGCATAAATGATTGGAACCTGAATTATTTGGAGTTTGAATACTTTTCGGTTTCAAAAACCGAAACTTTAAGTTCATTCAATTTGAACTTAATTAGAAACCGATATTCATCGGTTATAAGCCAGCTAATCGAGTTTGAACTGATTTGGCGATTCGGTTTACCGATTTCCGTTATGCAGAGGGCATTAACGGTTGATTGAGTTTGCGTATAATATCTAATTGTTTTCCTAAAGTTAACAGAAAACACTTGATGGCGGAGTGGTTAAGGGATGGAATGATAAGTTGTTGGAGGCAGTTGACCCGGGTTCGAGTCCGGTCAGCTACAATTTATTTTTATTTATTTTATTTTAACTTTTTATCCAATTTAATTTTTATAGTTTAGTTTATTTATTAATTATGTAACGTTTAAACCCAAAATAATCATAAATAATTATTGAAATTTCATAACTTGGTACAAGATTACAAAAACGGAGCGGGTTTTGGAGACCCGATTTTTACAAATGTTACAGTCATACCCACCAGAAGTGCGAGGTAACCCGGTAATGAAGTCCATGGTTATGTTTTCCCACTTCCATACAGGTATTTCAGGTTGGACCAGAAGTCCTGAGGGTCTTTGATGTTCAGCTTTTACCTTGGAACATGTAAGGCACTTGGAAACAAAAACAGCAATATCCTTTTTCATTCCAGGCCACCAGTAGGTGTATCGAAGGTCTTGATACATCTTGTCAGCTCCTGGGTGTATAGAGTATCGTGTTTTGTGTGCCTCATTCATAAGGAATTCACGAACGTTGTTGTGGTCAGGAATCCATATACGATCTAGATAGTACAGAATACCGTCAGCTTTAGTTTCAATTTTAAGTTCAGCTCCACAAGACAGCTCCTTTCGTACGTCGTCTTCCGTTACTGAAACATGTTGGGCTTCTCGAATTTGATCTTTGATGTCGGTTATGATTTGCGAACATAGAAGACGAATGGAGTTCGCATAACCCTTTCGACTGAGTGCATCGGCCACCACATTTGCCTTGCCAGGGTGATATCGAATTTCACAGTCGTAGTCATTTAGAAGTTCGACCCATCTTCGTTGCCTCATGTTTAACTCATTTTGGTTGAAGATATGTTGAATACTCTTGTGGTCAGTGTATATTTCATACTTAGTACCGTAGAGATAATGTCTCCATATCTTAAGAGCGAACACAACGGCTCCAAGTTCTAGGTCGTGGGTGGTGTAGTTCTTCTCATGAGTTTTGAGTTGTCTAGAAGCATAAGCTATCACCTTACCTCTTTGCATTAGAACACAGCCTAGTCCTTGCCCTAACGCGTCGCAATAAACCACGAAGTCATCACAACCTTCAGGAAGAGTGAGAATTGGTGCATCACAGAGTTTTTGTTTAAGGGTTTGGAAGGCTTCTTCTTGTTTGGGTCCCCATATAAAGGGTTTTCCTTTATGAGTTAAAGCCGTGAGTGGTACAGCAATGCGGGAGAAATTTGAAATGAAACGGCGATAATAACCAGCCAAACCAAGGAATGATCTTACTTCGGTTGGTGTACGTGGCGCTTGCCATTCTTGTACTGCTTTGATCTTTGAGGCGTCGACATGTATTCCCTTGTCATTAACAACATGTCCAAGGAATTGTACCTTTTAACCAGAATTCGCATTTGGAGAATTTGGCGTAAAGCTTTTCATTCTCTAAGAGTGTAAGGATGAGTCGAAGGTTCCGTTCATGATCAGACTTAGACTTTGAATAAATGAGGATGTCGTCGATGAAGACTATAACAAAACGATCGAGATAGGGTTTGCAGACTCTGTTCATTAGATCCATGAAGACAGCTGGAGCGTTGGTTAAACCAAATGGTATGACCATGAATTCATAATGACCATAACGAGTTCGGAAGGCGGTCTTTGGGACGTCTTCTTCATGTACTCTAAGTTGATGATAACCAGAACGAAGGTCAATTTTTGAAAAACAGCTGGCGCCTTGAAGTTGGTCAAGAAGATCATCAATGCGAGGTAATGGATAGCGATTCTTGATCGTTAACTTGTTGAGTTCTCTGTAGTCGATGCACATGTGAAACGTTCCATCTTTCTTCTTCACAAAAAGGACAGGTGCACCCCAAAGCGAGGAGCTAGGACGTATGAATCCTTTGTCAGTCAACTCTTGCAATTGACTGGCTAGCTCTTGCATTTCGGATGGGGCTAACCTATACGGAGACTTTGCAACTGGTGTAGCACCAGGTATAAGATCAATGCGGAATTCGACTTCTCTCAAGGGAGGAAGTCCTGAAATGTCGTCAGGAAAAACTTGCGGGAAATCTTTTACTACTGGGATGTCTTCAAGTTTCTTCTCCATGGTTCCCTTTTTGACGACATGGGTTAAAAATGCGACATAATTCTTGCGGAGATATTTTCGAGTTTGAAGACAGGACATTAATCTGAGCCCTTTCGATGAGGTTTCTCCAAAGATTCGTAGAGTCTGACCGTTTGCAAGAGGAATGCGTATAAACTTTTCGCGACATACAACCTCAGCCTGATGTTTGCTGAGCCAGTCCATACCAATTATAATGTCAAAGCTTCCCAACTTCATAGGAATGAGGTCAATTGGAAAGTCGTGATCGTTTAAGGTAAGAGTACAATTTCGTATAATAGAGTTTAATGAGATCGGTTTCCCGTCAGCAACTTCCACTGTTATGGATTCCATGAGCTTATCACGAATTTGGTTTAGGATGGGTTCAAACTCTAAGGACACAAAACTTTTATCCGCGCCAGTATCAAACAACATGGATGCATAACTACCATTGATAAGGAACGTACCGTTAACCACATTGCTGTCAGCTCTAGCCTGATTAGCGTTGATGTTGAAAGCTCTTCCTTTTGCAGGTGGAGGAGCTTGGTTAGCTTGATTCACCGGATTTGCTTGGGCTTGAGCATGTATAATGTTCACCAAACGTGGACAAGTGTTTCTAAAATGGTTTGGGTCTCCACAATTGTAGCAAGCCCGCATAGGTTGCACCATGGGATAGTTGGGTTGGTAGTATGATTAGGCTAAATGTTGGGTAGGTGGTAGTAGTAGGGGTTGTTGGGCTTGACCCATTATTTGATGGTGGGTTTGGGTTGAGGGCTGGTGGCGGTTTGTTCGCTGAGGTATGCGACAGGTTTGAACAGTGTGACCTGCGCGACCACAGCCGGTGCAATGTTGACAGGGATGATCAGGAAAGTGATGGTATTGGCAACGGTTGCATTTTGGTAATGGGCCAGAGTATGGCCTTTTATATGGTGCAGGTGAGGGGGCAACTTGGGTAATGGGTGCAACAGGGATAGGGTAATTGGTTTGTGTGACAGCGAAGTTTCTGGGGTTACGTTTCCTCTTGTTAGCAAACTTAGAGGAGGAGGTGGAATGGTTTGAAGTTTGGCCCTCAACGGGGGCTTTCTTTTTCTCCTCTTTAAATTTACCGTTGCGAATTCGATTCTCGGTCAGTTCAGTAGCTAGTTCCATAGCAGCTTCAAGTGTTGCTGGCGAAGTGCTGAGAACTGAATCTTAAATTTTCGAGGGAAGACCTCGAATATAATGCTCGACTAAGCGGTAAACTGGGGTGAACAAGTTAGGGACCATCTGGTTCAACTCTAAAAACCTCTTGTTGTAGGAAGTATGATATCCCTCCTTTTGCTTCAATGAATGAAATTCATCCTCTAACTTTTTAATCTCACTTCTAGGACAGAATCATCTCGTCATGATTTCCCTTAACTCCTCCCACGTTAAGGCCATTGCATCTTCGATTCCTCTCTTACCCTTTTCAGTATTCCACCAGGTAAGAGCTACCCCAAATAGTCTCCCGGTTGCGTATCATACCTTGCGATCCTCGGGACAATCGCAGTTGAGGAAGGTGTTTTCCATTTCCTCAAACCAGTGGAGGAGAGCAGTGACACCTTCGGTCCCTTCAAATTTCAGAGGATCGCAAGACTTGAAATGTTTATATGAGCACTTGTTGGTAGGAGGGTTGCCGATGTTCTGGTCTTCTTACTGGGGAGGATTGGTGGGATTTGTGGCGAGAGCTTGTTGTACTTGAACCACAATGTCAGGAAGTACCGCGGCCATTTGTTTTGCGATTTGAGTGGCCAAGCGTTCGTGTGACCTTCCTGATTTTCTACCCCCTCGTTGTTGCCTAGCCGACATCTACAGGAACATACATAAGAAGATTGTGAGTTTATGGAGTCTTTTCAGGTGTCATGTGTCTTAAAGAAAATGAAAATAACATAAATATCAATAATGCAACTACATCCATAGGATGTCTTGGGTTTGCTCATGTTGGGCCTCAAATGTCCCCCGTACCTTCACATGTATAGTCATGTGGGCCCCCATGACTATTGGCTTGGTAGGATTCACATTAGTATTGGCGGTTTAACACTCGCATCACCCGAATGAAAACCATGAAATATGTTTACGAGATGTATAGTCGGAAGGTGTCCAGGTGTAGACACAATGACAACTCAAAGTGGGGTTAGCTCACACGACGTTTGGTATAGCATGCTTTGGCCTAATAGGTACTTCGTACTCTCATCGTTAGTCCCCAGGTAGGCAAACTGGTCCTTTATTTTGGATTTATACGAATGCCAAGCCTAGACAGGACGTTCCGACTACCGGTACTTGTACCCTTCCAGTTACTACATGCCCGCCATGATAACTCACTTTGGTGTGATTTGAAAATACAAAAAAAATCATTGTAAAAACAATCATGAAAATGATGTGGTGTGTGCTCTCATGGATATGATATGTTATGAGAATATGATTCATGATAGGCATTATATAATAGTATGTACTTATGAACATGCTTGCATAATATGGAATGTAACATTAAACATAAAACATATAAACATCATGAAATTTGGCATGTAACACACAAAAATTTTAAAAATTCTAATCAACTATAGTATAGGCTCTAAGGGTCTAATAACCTATCCTATATCCCTATAGTCATGGCTCTGATACCAATCTGTCACACCCCGACCGCAGCGGAATAAGAGTCGGGGCATAATTGGGTTATCACCAAAGCTCATAATATTTACTAATATGTTTCATATTTATTTAAGTCAAAATTACATCCTCAATAATCCAAACATGTTCATACAAATACAAAGAAAAATAATCAACTAGACAATCCAAGCTCTAAACCAGTTTATTCTTCTAAGCCAATCCTATGTGTTTCTTGCTGCAGCTGGATCACCTGTATCATGTGTAAAAATGGGGGTTTTTGGGTTAACATAAGTTGGCGAGTGAACCTTGTTAGATAAACATTTATTATTGATTTCTTGTTATCTTTATCATGGAAAAATTGTGCAATAGTCATATGTGAGCAAATGTAAATAATCAAACAATAACAATAACAATAACAATAACAACCACAAACAATAACATACAATAATATATCAACTTGCATGAATATATAACATGAATGAAACTGTATATGTTGGCAACGTCACGTTCACGCTCATAATGTAATGGGGAACGGACGGCCTATGATGAATGTCTGTGCGATCAAGGCTTAATCAAACGGAGCCGATCGTATGTTGGCAACGCCCGGTTCACGCTCATAATGTAATGGGGAACGGCTCAACGCTCATAATGTAATGGGGAGCGGCGGCCTATGATAATGTATGTACTGAAATGATAAATTAAATCTAAACAATAACCACACAAACAGTTGATACAAGCTGAATACACATTTGTTCATGGATATGATGTATGCACAATGATTAATATATAATAAATGGTAAGACACATGATACACCCCAAAAACGTGATTAAAACGGGGAATTTGTAGAGATTCACTCACATTGGGTGTGTTCGGTTGAAGATGATGAAATGCGTACGAGTTTGGAGGATTGATCGACGAGACTTAACTAACCTAAATAATAACGAGAAGTATGGTAAATGAGTGGATTTTATTAATAATTTTAATAAGATTGTTATATATCTTTAAAAACATTATTTTTAAGTATTTTTAATTTATTTTTAAACTAAATAAATAAATAAAAATATAAAAAAATGTTGACTTTTGCGTTGACCATTGACCGTTGACCGGGACTGTTGACCGTTTGACCGTTTGCTAAATTGTAAGTGTGCGCCGGGTGAGGCTCGAACCCGAGACCTCCCGTACGCGTGCACGCAGCTCTATCAACTGAGCTACGTGTCTAACCCGAAATAATTCTGTTTTTAATTATATTTATATACTATTTTAGTTTATTCAAAATTCTTTTATTTTCAAAAAAGGTTTTAATCATCGAACCGGAGTGTGCAACAGGTCTCGAACCCGGGACCTGTGTGTTAGTGTTGCACAGAGTCCACCGCTGGACTGTGTGTCTAATCTGGTTAATATACCGATTTTTATTATACTTAACATCTTCCGTGAGTTAATCCGGTTCAGTTAGAAAAATAAAACATCTTTATCACAGAGCATACGTGTGTGTCAAGGATCGAACTCGCGGCGTGTGATATATGTGCGCACACAGTCCACCGCTGGACTGTGTGTCTAACCCGAGATAATATCCAATTTATATAAAACTTATAAACAACCTAACTTCATCTTCTTCGTTACAAAATCACAGACTACGATTACTCTACTGTTTCTTGTTTAATTCGATTGATAAACATTCAAATGACTAATAGAAATGGCAGAGAAGATTTTGGAAGTAAACATACCGGAGAAACGATCTATCTCAGAATTCCGGCGAAGTCGTCGGCTCTGTTTTTATGGATTTCGTCTGAGCGGACAGAGTAACAAATTTGATTAGCTAAATGCGGAATTGAAGCACTGAACAAGAATTACCAGAAGGTTTAAAAGGCTATACCGTTTCACAGCGAGAATTGGGAACTTTCAGAAGTTTTCCGGCGAGAGTTAATTATCCGAAATCGTCGTCTGAAACTGATTCTGATTGAAGGGTTTGAGTTAGCAAAAGCTTAACAACTGATAGACGATGAAAGAATTGAGAGACTTACTGATTTGATGGAAGACACGGTTTTCCGGCAAAAGTCCGGCGAGTTCAAAAAGCAATTCCGACGATCAGAAACGAGAGTAAACGCGAGAATAGAAGTTCTGGGAATGTAATTGAGTCGCGAAATGAAGCTTTTGTTGAAGTAATTCCAGAAGTGAATGTTTTCGGTTATAAAAACCGAACATCACTTGAATTCAAGTCCATTCATGACTGAATTGATTAGAATTGTCGGTGTATCGGTTATTAACAGAAAATCGCGATCACTCAAACGTTTTGGACGTTTGAAAGCCGATTACGGTTACAGTCGGCGTAAACCGGTTGATTCCTGAGTGAAGTTATCATTTAATTGTTTCCTAGAATTCACAGAAAACATCAAGTGGCGGAGTGGTTATATGTGTGCGTGTTAAGTCTTTATACTTACCCGGCTGACCCGGGTTCGAATCCCGGCAGCCGGTTTTCTTTTCTTTTTTTAATTTCTTTTCACTTTTTATTAATTATAGTTTTTAAATTCTAATTTGTTAATTAATTATGCATCGTTTAAAATTAAAATAAACATAAAAACGCAACGAAACATTTATAACTTGATATTCGATTACAAACGAAGCGGGTTTGGAAAACCCGTTTTTGACAAATGTTACAATGGAGATGGAGACGCAAAATAGAAAAAAATCCCCAAATTTTAGAGATGACGATGAAGATAAAGATAGAGATTCAAATGTGAATGCTCTTATTCATTCCATACCTAACAAACCTTATATTTTATAAGTGGAAGAGAAAGAAAAGGAAATAAAAATTAATATATTAGTATTATTTAATTGAAAAGAGATACATATAAAAAATGTGATTTAAAACATTTTAACAATATCAACAAAATTCAGATATAGAGATGAATTTTAGTTATTAGTTAAAGTATAAAAATGATGAGAAAGAATACAATATGAATGCTGTTAGCATTGTAAATTACAAATTTGTTTTGGTATAGATTAATCGATGTCACCGCCGCATCCACCACTTTGCGGCCATCGCATGAAAAAAATAGAGTTGATTAGTTGAAAATTGTAACTCTCCAAAACACCTTAAAACGAGCCATAATCGAAGTCCCTGACACGCACAACGAGACCCGACACGAAAAACGAAGAAATTTCACCTGGGCGTCCCAGGCGCCATGCGCCAGAATCACTGGCATCTCCCGCGACGCGCAGGAGAGTACCGGGACACGTGTCACCAGATCGCGACAAGTATCCAGCCTATACCCTTGACGAGGCTAATCTAGGCCTAGAAGACAGCTGTCGTGCCACGCGCGGGCTTCCCTAGAACCTGGCGCGACGCGCAGGAGAAACCCAGATGACTTATAAATGCAGGGGCTTGGGGCAGAAGTTGTTGCACCTGTTCGATCGAATTTCTCCGATCAGAACTCTCTCTATCTCCGTTTCTCTGAACAACACCCCCTAAACCCCTAAACCTACGAAACTCTGCCGCATTGTAAGTGTTCTAACCTTAATCACTGATTCGATACTCTGTCCGATTGATCTAAAACCCAACAACGGATGCCAAAGTGCTGCCTGAATATAAGGCTATACTTTGTAAACTACGTTGGGGTTTTGTCTCGTGATGTATCGTTAAAGTTTAAGTTGGGTTGTTGCACTGACACGTGTTGCATTGTAATGTTATTAGGAACTCAGAAATAACACCGAGAAGCTCTAAGATAACAACCTTAAAACTACAAAGTGAGTCATTCTTTCTTTTTATCAAATGCTTGACAATACCCTAAATGTTTTTCAGTTATATTACAGTGATTAAGTCTTTGTATTCTTACTGGGAAACTACCATCAGTATGTGGGGTTTTGTATACATTACTTGATAAACTTCACCATTGGACAATGGGTTAGCCAATGAGTGATATGATCACAGTCACAGGAACTGCCACCGAGTGACAAATACTATTTATAATAGTTTCTTTACTATTGGACAATGTGTTAGCCAATAGTAGTTTGGTAAGATAAACAAATATAAAAACTCTTAATGCTCTAAATATAAGAATGTGTCATTTTGTACAAATTGAATGAACTCACCAGTATTTCCTGCTAACAAAATGTTTTTAAACATGTTTCAGGTAATTACAGTAGATCTGAGTAAGAGTTGTGGGACGACACCAGAAGGCTTAAAAGAGTGGCTTATTTTATCAATTAAAGAAAGAAACATTGTTTTATGAATTTGGCTGTATCCCTATTAAAAGCTACCTTTATAAAACATGGGTTTTATTCCCACCTGTTTAAATAAATAAAATCTGGTGTTCTAAACTCTGATACTATTTCCTAACTCACGATCCTGATGAAATTTCCGCTGCAATGTTTTCAAAATAACCACCGGTACCACCTGACTGCCTCACGGCTCCCGCTCCCAGGTTGGGGTCAGGGGCTGTGACAGAAAGTGGTATCCGAGCCACTGGTTTAAGCCATTAAGTGTTGTGATAATACCTAAGCTTAAACAAAAGAGTTAGGAAATTGATATTAACTGGTAGCACCCGGATAGTATGTAGACTTAAACTTAAGAAATGCACTTTTAAAATCATGGTTTAAGAAAATTCTTTTTACGGGAAATACAATTACCTCTCCGGCAAGATTAGGTATGGTGTGGTAGACTCTCCAACTTATCTGGGTAAGATGGGGTAGCCTCTCCGGCGAGACCGGGTAAGATGGGATATATGTTAAAAAGTTACAGAATTCCTTAAATAATACCATGACCTGATGTTTGACCTTTTTTGGAAATATGAACTTGTTAATAAATTTACCTTCTAAATGGTATGTATATTACAATATATGAAACATATGATCATATAGATGTGTTTATCTATAAGAAAATCTAAAAGCCACTTAGGTGCTATTTACTTAAACCATAAAGTTAAGAGGTTAATACAAAATAACATATGTGTTATTTCTGTAAATATAAATTTATATATATATATATATATATATATATATATATATATATATATATATATATATATATATATATATATATATATGATTGTTTTGTTTTAATTGTTCTATGATATTAATACTTGCGATTCAGATGTCAAACAAAGTTAACCAATCAATTCAGAATAATCAAGAAAATCCTTTGGACAAACATGCTATAGAAAACATAATCGTCCAGGGCATAGCTAATGCCATTCCGTTAATTGTCGAGGCTGTTAAAAACCCCGTAGAACATACCGAAGCTGCGAGTAACAAGCGTACTCGTAGTGACAACTTTAGCCACAACGTCAATGGAGACAATGATTGTATTATCAAAACCCCATCACCTAAGAAGATGAAAACAATGACTGCTGGATGTTCCTACAAAGAATTTCTAGCTTGTAAACCAACTGAGTTCGCAGGCAGTGAAGGAGCTACGGCTGCACTGCGATGGTTGGAAAAGACAGAAGCAGTTCTTAAGATCAGCAAGTGTGCCGAAGAAGATAAGGTGATGTATGCTTCCAATCTCTTTAAAGATGAAGCTTTAGAATGGTGGAATACTACTCTTCAAGCAAAAGGAAATGACATGGCCTATGCCATGAACTGGGGAGAATTCAAGGAAATGGCAGAAAGAGAATTTTTTCCTCCTTATGAGAAGGTACAAATGGCAAACAAGTTCCTAAATCATAGAATGGTCGAAGTGAAGTGTCGTGAATATATGAAAACGTTCTTCGAATATGCAAGAATGGTACCAACTCTGGCTTCGCCAGAACCTGTACTAATTTCTCGTTATATTTGGGGACTGAATAGTGAAATCCGCGATATCTCAAGGCAGCTAAACCTCAGACTATCGAGGAAATAGTCGAACTTGCCAATACATTAACAGACGGACTAATCCGCACAAGAGAAGAAAACAAGAAGAAGGAGTTAGCCCGGAAAATTGCCCAAGAATTTTGCGCTGATGATTTCTATAAGAAGAAAGGAACTGAACTGTCATTTGAGAAACCTATCTACAAATACTGTAATAAAAAGCATTCAGGAAAATGCTACTTTAAGAGGAATCCCTATTGTAACCTCTACAAAACACATGGCCATAAGGAAGAACAATGCAAGAGGAAAAACCCAATCTGTTTTAACTGTGGAGAAACATGCCATATCCGCCCATATTGCCCAAAACTGACGAAGGCACCCGATAACAAGGCAAGAACAACCGACGGAGCTAAGAAAAACGCGCGAGCATTCGTACTTACTACACAGGAAGCAGAAATAATTCCGGACGTGATCGCTGATATGTAGTATCTAAGTTAAAGTATTATTTAACCTTAGTAAAAATTAAAGTTTATAAATAAAGCTTTCTATCAATACTTCATATGTTCAGAATCATAATTGACTTGTCTGGTATTCACCTTCTCTGAATCATTTACGACACCTTGTGATGGCATTTTTCATTAACTTGAAGCTTGAGCTAATCTCATACGTACACCTGATATAGGATTTATTCATTAATTTCTGTTGGTTCATTATCTTAAATAATCTTAATACACTTATGTGTTAAGATAAGAGTACACAACTTCATGTTATTTTTTGGTGTACCTCTAACAGTTCTTTCATCATTTATCGAAAATTCTATGATATTCATTTGTTATTTCGTCATCAATCGAAAATCCTATGAGATTCATTTGAAATATATATTCGAAATTACTTCATTAAACCTTTCAGTTGATTACAAACATGGTGAACTTGTTCGGGCACCGTAATTATTAAACTATTTCGATCATTACGACACCTCGTGGTGTCGGTATAAATTTGTAGCCTGAGCTAATCATGATCATACCAGACTACGTATGCTTTTCGTTTGACTCATTTTTGAAAAATAGTCTCAATACAACTATGTATTAAGATAATGATACACTAAATTCTGTTGTATTTCGATGTATCCTTGTAATTCAATGAGGTCAACACTGATTTTTCCTCATATCATGGTTCGATAGTTGACACATCATCTTCGTGATTCTATTTCAATTGAGCTTTTTGATTCTAAGTCTTCCTTAATTAACAACCAAAGTAGGGTTTTCCTTTGGCAGTGAATTATATTGTTTCCAAAATATCATTCAAAACTTGTAAAATTCGATTTGGACACCTATTGGTCATAAAACTCTCTTTTGATTTGACCCATGTAAACTTAGTCACTCCGATTATGTCATTTCACTTCATTCGTTTGATATCTGGAAATGATTCAATTAAACCATTGAGTTCTATTCATTGTAAACCTTGTATTCACAAAGAAATTCGAATATGTCCTTATTCATTTACCTTAATACTATTAGTATTGATTAACTCGAAAATGACATCATAACCTAAATCTCGAGGACGAGATTTTAAACAAGGTGGGGAGGATGTAACAACTCTCCAAAACACCCTAAAACGAGCCATAATCGAAGTCCCTGACACGTACAATGAGAACCGACACGAAAAACAAAGAAATTTCACATGGGCGTCCCAGGCGCCAAGCGCCAGAATCACTGGCATCTCCCGTGACGCGCGGGAGAGTACCGGGACACGTGTCACCAGATTGCGACAAGTGTCCAGCCTATACCCTTGACGAGGCTAATCTAGGCCTAGAAGACAGCTGTCGTGCCACGCACGGGCTTCCCTGGAACCTGGCCCGACGCGCGGGAGAAACCCAGATGACCTATAAATGCAGTGGCTTGGGACAGAAGTTGTTGCACCTGTTCGATCGAATTTCTCCGATCAGAACTCTCTCTATCTCCGTTTCTCTGAACAACACCCCCTAAACTCCTAAACCTGCGAAACTCTGCCGCGTTGTAAGTGTTTTAACCCTAATCACTGATTCGATACTCTGTCCGATTGATCTAAAACCCAGCAACGGATGCCAAAGTGCTGCCTGTATATAAGGCTATACTTTGTAAACTACGTTGGGGTTTTGTCTCGTGATGTATCGTTAAAGTTTAAGTTGGGTTGTTGCACTGACACGTGTTGCACTGTAATGTTATTAGGAACTCAGAAATAACACCGGGAAGCTCTAAGATAACAACCTTAAAACTACAAAGTGAGTCATTCTTTCTTTTTATCAAATGCTTGACAAAACCCTAAATGTTTTTCAGTTATATTACAGTGATTAAGTCTTTGTATTCTTACTGGGAAACTACCATCAATATGTGGGGTTTTGTATACATTACTTGATAAGCTTCACCATTGGACAATGGGTTAGCCAATGAGTGATATGACCACAGTCACAAGAACTGCCACCGAGTGACAAATACTATTTATAATAGTTTCTTTACTATTGGACAATGTGTTAGCCAATAGTAGTTTGGTAAGATAAACAAATATAAAAACTCCTAATGCTGTAAATATAAGAATATGTCATTTTGTACAAATTGAATGAACTCACCAGTATTTCCTGCTAACAAAATGTTTTTAAACATGTTTCAGGTAATTACAGTAGATCTGAGTAAGAGTTGTGGGACGACACCAGAAGGCTTAAAAGAGTGACTTATTTTATCAATTAAATAAAGAAACGTTGTTTTATGAATTTGGGTGTATCCCTATTAAAAGCTATCTTTATAAAATATGGGTTTTATTCCCACCTGTTTAAATAAATAAAATCCGATGTTCTAAACTCTGATATTTTTCCTAAGTCACGGTCCTGATGAAATTTCCGCTGCAATGTTTTCAAAATAACCACCAGTACCACTTGACTGCCTCACGGCTTCCGCTCCGAGGATGGGGTCGGGGCTGTGACAAAAATAACTTGAGTTAATTTTTTGTGATTAATTAAAGGAAATAAAGGTTGATTACCCGGGTTTGTTTAATTTATAATATAAACGTGTGTTTGAGTTTTGGTTCATAAAAATTAAATCTTAATAAATGAGTAAAGATTAAATAGGTTGAGGATAGTGATATCGTCCCTTACTTGAATTTATTTTATCTAAAACAGAAAACGAAAGAAAAAAAGAAGAGAAAGGAAACGAAGAGAAGTTTCCATCATACTTCTAGTGTGGTTTGTGTGAATGTAGTTTAAACCTCTGTTGGAATTTTGGTGAATGGATATCTAGCGAATTATAATTTAATAAAATTATAATTACTAATTAAACTTTTCATATGGTGAAACTCTTATGTAGAGTTTTAATGATTACATTTAATTAGTTTTATTAGAGTTTAAGTCTATACTTATTGAGACTCTTAACTCTTTATATGGTGAAACTTTTGATGACATTTGATGAGTTTTATTAGAGTATATGTATATATATAATGATACTCTTAACTCTTTAAGAGTCTTATATATTTAGAACACCATGTGCCTCATATGAAGAGAGCACTAGAGAAATACAAGAGATATGATACAAGGAAAATTCATGAATACATGGAGAGTTCTTAGAAAGATGAAATACTTGAAAACCCATGTGTTGGGTGCTAAGAGAGATATTTTTTTCTCTATACGATTTCATCGCCTTTGTGTCGTAATTTTTCCACAAGTTCTAACACTATAATTTTATCCGGTGTAACCTCGGGCGCGTGGCCATCTCCGGCAGTACATACTGCTTCGGCTGTTGTACCCTGGGAAACAATCGCAATGTCTTTAGTAGAGGCGCAAAATATGTTTTAAGGGAAGCGTGTTGAACACGTGCCTCAACAAAAACTGTCAACAATTTTTGTTTGTCTTGCAGTTAAGTTTCGAACAACAAGGTGCGGTTGAAGTTTTCCAAAGACGTCGACTTGAATCAAGATTGGTACAATGTATTTGTATTTCATTTATTTTTCATATAGTTTTGTAACCGGGTTATACTATCTTATTTCCTATGCATAACGAGAGTTTCGTTATTATATATTTTGTAATATATTTTAATAAAAGTGAACCTAGTTCAAATGTGTATGAACACAATAAGAATTTGTGTATAGATAAAGTTGAGGAAGAATTTTGAAGAGTTTGTTCGAAAAGCTAACGAGGAGAACTCATTTTCTAGGCTTATTCAAGATGTTAAATTAGAATTATTCTAAGATTGTGACAAACTTATGTCAATGACATGTGTTACTTTGGTCAGCTCGGAAGCTTATGTAAGCTAATGCAATATGAGTTGAATTCACCGATACAGTGAGGTTGATCTTGTTCAATCATATGTGTATAAATGTCGTCATAAGTGAAGTTACAAAAAAAAATATGTTGATCAAATGGCAAAAATGTGGGGAGGATCCATTTAGAAACAACCCTATAAGGGTATGTAGAAATGGTTTTCATTACCCCATCTGGATGATATCCTATAATGCTTGCATGTGGGGGTGTCTTGCATTTGTATCATAAAAGTTTGGCAATAAGGATTTTGTAATCCAATTTATCATTGCAAACCGACGACTAAGTGGAAGACACAAAGGTCGTAGTGCATAATGAGATGTGTTTGCCTTAAATGATACGCGTATCTTACAAAGACATATATTATAACCAGATTCAGATGGCCACTTAGGTTATAGTCTTAGAAGTTGACAACATGCAAAGTTAACTTACGAGTTAAGAACACATCATGACAACTGATCTCAAATACGCAAAGTTATTTGTTAATGTTATGGATCTAACAACCTGAGGGTTTATTAGAGATCAAGTTGTGGAATGAGACTAAAGCCCATGAAAAAGGGTATGTGAAGGACACCTAACTTAGTTGACTGGAGATCCCAAGATCTAAGTTCAATAGGACACCTAACTCATATGCCTAAGGGTGGTCACTGTGGGAGCATAAATGATATATATGCATAAGCTAGTATATATGGTTATACATACCCCCAAAGTATAAAAGGGTGTGTTTGTAACGCCTCGTATCTTTGTATTTCTATTTTAAAAATGTTCGTATTCGTATTCTAATTTTAGAAACCTTACATTTGTATTTTAATTTCAATCTCACAATTCGAGGCATTAATCATAATAAAATTCGTATTTTATACATATTTTTTTATTCACACAACCAATCATTTAAATACGTGTTTATACGTAAACCGACATAATTATGCACATAAATACTTATACGCACATCTTCAATACTTGAATTATACTTTTATACTTTTTATATACTCAATTACATAATATATGCTCAAGAAATACCAAGAAATATACAAATCATCTTTCCATTTCATCAATCCTCTTCCACCTTCTTTAACCAATCATATTTCACCCTTTTCCACCTCCTTTCTCCACCAATCATCTTTCCAATCCTCTTCCACCTTCTTTAACCAATCGTATTTCACCATCTTCCACCTTCTCTACCTATAAATACCAACACCCTTCTACCATTTTCTTCACACCATTCTTCTCTCCATATCTCTAATTCTCTCAATCTCTCTAAATCAAGAATTCTAAAAGGACACTAAGTGTTCCAACCATTCTTCTCTCAACCTCTCTATTTCTCTCAAATATTCCAAGAAAGGAAGAGAACTCTAAGAGTTCTAAAAGAAAACACTAAGTGTTTTAAAGGAAGCTTGAAGCTCCAACCTCCAACTCTTTACGGAATCACCAAAGGAAGCTTTGCAAAACTGTGAGCATACTCGACCTTTTTTACGCTTTAACGCATTTTTGGGTGCAACATGTATACAAAATCCACTTTACGCAATCGATTATAATTAAATACTCAAGCCATCGAACACGTTCATTGTTATGCTTAGGTAGTTTATGCTTGTTAGTTTCAACTTGTATTCTCATGATATTGTTATGCTGAGGTTGTTATGCATGCTAGTTAAAGATTTTGATTATATACTATTTGCCATGTTTAAGTTATTTATGTATGCTCGTTTCAACTTGAATATAAAATGCCATGTGGATTTGAGACAAACTTTTATACATAAAGTTATATTCAAACTTGTATGCTCGCCAGTGCTTTTGTACTGATCCATGCTTTTATTACATGTTGCAGGATTGTGACAGATGAATCTAGTAGGATTGCCTAGAAACACATTTAAATTTTAATGTTCGTTGTATTGTGATTTATTTTCAATCATGTTGTATCTCGATTCCAATACTTGTACAAAAATCATTGTAATGAAATGAAATTTATTTATTTTAAACTTGTGGGATTCCTAGTTCAAGCAACGTAAAAAGTAGTTATTAAATTCTTGTCATAATTAGTGTTATGAAGTCTCTTGCAATCTCGTTTTCGTCTCATCCCGATGTTTCCGCCATCAGTTGGGGTGTGACAGTGTTTAAATACGTCCTAGTCTATTCCTATGATATTCAGTGACTAAGAGTGTGGCTAAGCATAATATGTGGTAAATGATTTGGATAAATCATGATAACCATAATGCTTTTAATGATCTAAGGGGGGATCACCTATGTTAGAGAGAAGTGTGGTCGCTTCGAATGGAATTGAGGGCACAATTCCTAGAGCTCTCTCAGAACCAGGAAAGTGTTCCACGACCATTATTGGACATGACTATGAGGAGATGACTCGGCTAAGGAGGGTCTTGTGTGAAGTGTATTGTCATTTACACAAACGGCAGACGAGTTCAAAGACACCGAGATCTACTCAGAGCTAGTGGGCTAAGTGCATTTCATGAGCGAAGGTTCAAATTGTAACACCTACCTATCGTATGCAAAACTCAATTGTCGAGGTTCCACTAGAAATTTTATGTGTTTTGAACGATCTCATTCATGTGGGGGATTGTTGAAAATTTAGTGAATGGATATCCAGTGAATTATGATTTAATGAAATTATAACTACTAATTAAACTTTTCATATGGTGAAACTCTTATGTTGAGTTTTAATGATTACATTTGATGAGTTTTATTAGAGTTTAAATCTATAATTATTGAGACTCTTAACTCTTTATATGGTGAAACTCTTGATGATATTTGATGAGTTTTATTAGAGTTTAAGTATATATATAATGAGACTCTTAACTCTTTAAGAGACTTATATATTTAGAACACCATGTGCCTCATATGAAGAAAACTAGAGAAATACAAGAGATATGATACAAGGAAAATTCATGAATACATGGAGAGTTCTTAGAAAGATGAAATACTTGAAAACCCATGTGTTGAGTACTTAGAAAGATATGTTTTCTCTATACGATTTCATCGCCATCTTATCATAATTTTTCCACAAGTTCTAACACTATAATTTTATTCGGTGTAACCTCGGGCGCGTATCCATCTGCGGCAGTACATACTGTTTCGGCTGTTGTACCCTGGGAAACACTCGCGTCGTCTTTAGTAGAGGCGCGAAATCTGTTTTAAGGGAAGCGTGTTGAACACGTGTCTCAACCAAAACTATCAACAATTTTTGTTTGTCTTGCAGCGGAGTTTCGAACAACAAGGTGCGGTTGAAGTTTTCCAAAGACGTCGACTTGAATCAAGATTGGTACAATGTATTTGTATATCATTTATTTTTCATATGGTTTTGTAACCGGATTGTACTATCTTATTTCCTATGAATAACGAGAGTCTCGTTATTATATATTTCGTAATATATTTTAAAATAAAGTGAACCTAGTTCCTACATGTACTTGGAGAGTATATATGAGAGGGGTCGAGATTCGAGGGATGACGTCAAGTTCTTGTGATAATAAAAGAAGAACTATTTGTATTTCTGATTTTAAACTATTAACGAAGGAAAATAATATAGATGTTATTACTCTTGTTTCTTATTTATCTCTCTTACAAAATATGATTAAGTTGTTTAACTGTTTATTTAAAGTATATAATACACGTGTGTAGTTTATACGTATATGTGTATAATTTACGAGTATTCATATTGATAGGGGCTAATAACATATATAAACGTATTACTGAGCTGTTATATCAAATTTCATCTAATTATGTAAAATACTCATTTTCTCTTCGTTTATACAAACATTATTATAAATCCTTATTACAAAGTCTTACATTTCCGCATCATCGTCATTTTTTACATTTATTTTTCATAATGAAACTACTTTTATAACAAAGTAATTATTTACAAAAAAATATTTACTTACTATAGAAACAAATACTTTGTTAAGCACAAAGTGTTAGTTAAAAAATAAAGATAGGGTCCAATATTAGGTAAGCTAGTATTTTGTCCGCAAGCGTTGTCTCGGCCCACACACAATGTAACACCCCAATCGCGTATACAATATCACGCGGCGGAAATATCGGGGAGTCACGTTACAAATTGCTCACAACTACTGGTACTAAATTGTTGTATTATTGTTAACATTGTTTTACAATATAAAGAATACATGAAGTTGTCTTTTGATTAAAGAAATCTAAAGCCTGTATGCATTCCTATGTGCAGCATGCTTGAATAATCGAAACCTGAAGCATATGTGAAAAAGAAAGACATCAACAAACAATGTTAGCGAGTACATAGTTTTGTTGGCCAAGTTAATGGCAAAAAGTTTAGCGTTGCAATACTTCGACAACTACAAGAGTCGTCTTTTGAAAATGGACTCTTTGAAGCCAAGGAATGGCAAAAAGATTTAGTATTGCAATACATTAACTTGATTATGAAACTTGTGACAAAATAGTTTTGTATATGGCAACATGATTAATACTAATTAATTTTTATGCCATTGAAAATTGTACTTTGTTCATTGTAATCGCCTTGAGTTTTGTCATAAAACTTGTGAGTATGTTATTAGAAATCCAATCAAGAATTAATAACAACAATATTGAAATGTCATAACTCGCGTGAGTATTATTAGAAATCAAATCAATGATTTAAAATAATACTTTGGATATCCTTCTAAGAATTCTAACATATGAAAATATGAAAGAGTTCTACAAGGATTTGGATATTGTACTTTGAAACAATCGAACACATAATCCTAATGTGATTCGGATAACGCTACAAGAGTAATACAATAAGAACAATTATATATAGGAAGTACCAGCGGCGTATCCGCCATGTTCTTATGGTATTATACTCGTTTCATTATCTAAAACATAACTAATCACAATAACCACACAATCATCAAATTGGTCACATTGTCTTGTCATATACGCATTAAAGTACACAGAATCCAATAAAGGACTACCAATTAGTACTTCAAACATCCCACAAGTATCCAACTATAAAGATAGATAGATGCATTAGGGATTTTGGTTTAGTCACATGTCTTGTCACATACGCATTAAAGTACACAGAATCCAATAAAGGACTACCAATTAGTACTTTAAACATCCTACAAGAATCTAATTATGAAGATAGATAGATGCTTTAAGGATTCAGTGTAGTTACATCGTCTTGTCACATACGCATTAAAGTACACAAAGAATCCAATAAGGACTACCATTTAGTACATTAAACATCCTACAAGAATCTAACTATGAAAACAGATAGATACTTCAAGGATTTGGTTTAGTCACTTGTCTTGTCTCATTGTATCACAAAATCCTAACTCCTAATGGTGATTCGAAAAAGGCTACGAAGGGTAATACAATAAGCACACTTATATATAAGAAGTACCAGCGGCGTATCCACCATGTCCTTATTATAATACTCTAGTTTCGTTATCTAAATCACCAACAAATCTCTACACATAAACAATAACCATCGTCTTGTAAAATACTTCTTACAAATCTCACTATGAAGATAGGAAGATTTAAGACTGTACTTCAAATATCCTACAAGAATCTAACTATAAAGATAGAAAGATTCTACAAGGATTCGTCTCGTCAATCATCGCGTTTGCATAAAAGGAATAATACACCAAAAGTATTTAGTAAACACATACATGCCATACATTTGAGAAAATTCAATTACACATATGAATCACCCCAAAACATTTGAAAAACGTAAAAGAGGGGAGCAATGTACTCGCCTGGGATTGCATATAGGTCTTGTTCAAATGATATAACAAACCAAAGGATCAAGAGTTCGAATGTTGAAGTGGTTCCTAGTGTATCGGATAACTACGTGTTAGTGTGTCGAAACTTGAAAACGAGAAATCGGATAGAAAGAGGTAGATAAACCAACAACAGTTGGATCTTGTATAATATGATTTATAATACCTAACATTCTGAAATGGAAGCATTTCAAAGTGTTTTGGCTCATTACGGCTTGCTAAAGTGGTTTACAACACTTTAACAGGTCATAAACGTAACTATGGGTTCAGATGGTTATATATGTCCTATGGCAAGTCTAATATGGCAAAACTAGTTTATATAAGTTGCATAATCAGTTTAGATGTCAAAACAATGTTCTTATATGTTCAAAACTAATTTATATGTAAAAAGGGTATTTTCGGCATATAAGGAATACATATTCGACTTGTCATTTGACTAACCAAACGGTATGACCATAAGGTATAACCTCAGAGGGTTATTCCCTATAATACTATGGGCATAATAATGGGCTTGGTCAGATCCTAAAGGTGACCAAGTTGGTCGGATTCGAAAGTTAAAGCGGTTTTCAAGACCGCTCGACTTACGACCTAAACAAGTACTAAACTAAAAGTGACGAGTTAGACATGTTAAACATGTCTAGCTAAGTTTATAAAACTGATTTGGTATCAAAACTGTAACATTTGTATAAATCGGGTCTCCAAAACCCGCTCCGTTTTGTAATCAAACACCAAGTTATGAAAATACAGTAATTACTTATAGTTATTTTGAGTTTAAACGTTACATAATTAATAAATAAACTAAACTATAAAAATTAAATTGGATAAAAAGTTAAAATAAAATAAATAAAAACATTTGCAGCTGACCGCACTCGAACCCGGGTCAGCTGAAACACTCCAACAACTTATCAACCGGTCCTCAAACCACTCCGCCACTAAGTGTTTTCTGCTAACGTTAGGAAATCAATTGAGTCTTATACGTAAACTTGTATTAACAGCTAATGATATCTGAATAACGGAAATCGGTAAACCGAATCGCCAAATCAGTTTTAGTTTGTTTAGCTGGCTTATAACCGATGATTATCGGTTTCTAATTAAGTTCAAATTGAATGAACTTAAAGTTTCGGGTTTTGAAACCGAAAGGCATTCAAACTCCAAATAATTCAGGTTCCAATCATTTATGCGATTCAGAACCGTCTCAAATACACTCCAATTCCTTTTCGTCGCATTTTCAAGCCTTTTGAGCACAAAAAAAACTGTTCGCCGGAATTCTCTGCAAATCTCGCCGGAAAACCGTGTTCAACACAAACCGGTAAGATTTTCCTCTTTTGCGGTTTCAATCTATTGTTAGGACTCTACTAACATTAATCCGTCACTCAAAATCAGTCACAGAAGACTTTGCTGGATTTTCTGGGTTCGCCGGAGAAATTCTGGAATTTGCCGGAAACTCGCTAGTTAACGGTAAACACATTCAATCGTGCAAATAATCCATGTACTCTGGTTCAATTTCAAATCTAATCCTTTAATTCTGTTGTTAGACCCCCTCAGCCGAAGGTTCAAAAACAGTGTTGCCTGTTCTCGCCGGACTTCCTGAAGAAGACGACCTGTCCGGTATTTCCTTTCCCCAAACTGTTCGGTTGTGCACATTCAAGCTAGTAGTCATGTTATTTAAGTAGTTAGATCATGAACCAGTTGTCTGAGTAAAATCGGTAATTGTAGTGAAGAAGACGAACTTAAAATCAGGATAAGAGTAAATAAAATTCGGATAATTAACGGGTTAGACACACAGTCCAGCGGTGGACTGTGTGCAAAGTTTATATACAAGTCCCGGGTTCGATCCTTACTACACACACTCTGCGTAATAACTTTCCTTTTTATTCATGAACTAACCGGGTTAGAGCGAGTAGTTGTTAAGTATAATATAAATCAAGAATATAACCGGGTTAGACACACAGTCCAGCGGTGGACTGTGTGCAAAATAAACTACACGTCGCGCGATCGAGTTCCGTCACAAGCACCGGTTCAATGAGATTAAAACGTTTTGCAAAATAAAGGAATTTTCGGTAAATTCGAATAAGTGTATAAATATAATTAAAACTGGATTTCTAACGGGTTAGTCACGTAGCTCAGTTGGTAGAGCTACGTGCGCGTGAACGGAAGGTCACCGGTTCGAATCCCGCTTGGCGCAAGTATTTACCGCTGACCGAACCGGTCAACGGTCAACGGTCAAACAGTAAAAAAAATAATATTTTTTTAAAATATTTATTTGTTTTTTTTAATTTAAAAATCAATTTAAAATACTTAAAAAATTTTAAAGATAGAAAATAGCCATAAACTCACAAATATATATCTAAAAATCCCATTAGAATCCTTAATAAAATCCATCCATTTTAATATATTTTCCATTGTTATTTAGGTTAGTATTCCTCGTCGACTCGCTCGTCTAAATCGTGCGCATCTCGCTATATCCAATCCAACGCACCCAATGTGAGTGAACCCTTCAAATTCCCCGTTTTAATCACGTTTTTGGGGTGTATCATGTGTCTTGTTCATTTACATATTATAACCAAGTTATTGTGCATATATCATATCATGACATGTGTATTAGTTTGTTGCTGTTAAGTAGTTATTATTGTTTGCAAATTATTATTTCAGTACATGCAATTGCCGAGGCCGTAGCTCCCCATCCATCGAGGTTGAGTTTGATCCCCATTTTATTATGCGGTTGATCAGGGCGTGCCCGCACGATCGGCTCCGTTTGATTGAGCCTTGATCGGTCATTTCATTTTACATTTCAATACATGCAATACGCTCGGCTCCGTTTGATTGAGCCTTGAGTGCACAGTTCAATTTACATTTCCAGTTCATGCAATACGTTCGGCTCCGTTTGATTGAGCCTTGAGCGCACAGTCCAATTTACATTTCCAGTTCATGCAATACGATCGGCTCCGTTTGATTGAGCCTTGATCGCACAGTTCAATTATGTTAATTGTTATATGCTGTTGGTATGTTCATGTATGTTATCGATTGTTAATTGATGCTTGCCAATGTTTGATTCCATACATGTAATCTTTTATGATTATGCACAATATTTTATTGATAAACTAACCAGACAATTATTATCAAATGTTTATCTATAAGGTTCACTCGCCAACTTATGTTGACCCAAAAACCTCCTATTTTACACATGATACAGGTGAACCAGCAGCAGCTAGGAACACGTAGGACCTGGATTAGAAGGAATAAAACGATTTAGTATTTGGATTATATTTTGGTTATTTTCCCTTGTAATGAATGGACATGTTTGGATGTTTGAGAAATGTAATTTTGACTTCATTTAATTATGAAACATAATAGTAAATGTCATGTGCTTTGGTGATAACCCAATTATGCCCCGACTCTTATTTCCGCTGCGGGTCGGGGTGTTACAGATTGGTATCAGAGCCATGACTATAGGGATATAGGATAGGTTATTAGACCCTTAGAGCCTATACTATAGTCGATTAGAAACTTATAAGAATTTTGTGTGTTATATGCCAAATTTCATGATGTTTATATGTTTATGTTAAATGTTACATTTGATATTGTTCAAGCATGTTCATAAGTATGTATTATCAAATAATGCCTATCATGAAATCGTATGATCATAACATATCACATCCATGCAAGCACACACCACATCATGATTGATTTTACAATGATTTTCGTGTTTTCAAATCTCATCAAAGTGAGTTCTCATGACGGGCATGTAGTAACTGGAAGGGTACTAGTACCGGTAGTCGGAACGTCCTGTGTAGGCTGGCATTCGTATAAATCCAAAATAAAGGACCAGTTTGCCTACCTGGGGACTAACGATGAGAGTACGAAATACCTATTAGGCCAAAGCATGCTATACCAAACGTCGTGAGAGCTAATCCCACTTTGAGTTGTCATTGTGTCTACACCTGGACACGTTCCGACCAAACATCTCATGAACATATTTTGTGGTTAGCATTCGGGGGATGCGAGTGTTAAATTGCCAATACTAATGTGAATCCTACCAAGCCAATAGCCATGGGGGCCCACATGACTATATAGGTGAAGGTATGGGGGACATTTGAGGCCCAACATGAGCGAACCCAAGACATCCTTTGGATGTAGTTGCATTATTGATATTTATGTTATTTTCATTTTCTTAAAGACACATGACACCTTAAAAGATACCATAAACTCACAATCTCCTCATTTTATGATCCTGTAGATGTCGTCTAGACCGCATCGAAGGAGTAGGAAATCGGAAAAGTCTCGGGAACGTTTGGCCACTCATATCGCGAATCAAATGGCCACGATATTACCTGACATCGTAGTACAAGTACAACAAGCCCTTGCTGCAAATCCTACTAACCCTCCTCAACAACAGGACCAGATCATCAACAACCCTCCTACCATCAAATGCTCCTACAAACATTTTAAGTCCTGCGATCCCCCAAAATTCGAAGGGACTGAGGGAGTCATTGCTCTCCTACATTGGTTCGAGGAGATGGAAAACGTTTTCTTAAACTGCGATTGTCCTGAGGATCGCAAAGTTCGTTATGCCACCGGGAGACTAGTTGGGGTAGCTCTCACTTGGTGGAATACTGAGAAAGGAAAGAGGGGAACGGAAGATGCGATGGCCTTAACTTGGGAGGAGTTAAGGGAAATTATGACTAGGCGATTCTGTCCTAGAAGTGAAATTAAGAAATTGGAAGATGAATTTCATGCCTTGAAGCAAAAAGATGGTGATCACTCTACTTACAACAAAAGGTTCTTGGAGTTGAACCAAATGGTACCAAACTTATTCACTCCAACCTACCGTCTGATCGAACATTACATTCGAGGACTTCCCTCGAAAATCCAAGATTCGGTCCTCAGCGTTTCACCGGTAACACTCGAAGCTGCCATGGAGTTGGCAACAGAACTGACCGAAAACCGAATTCGCAATGGGAAGTTCAAGGAGGAAAAGAAGAAAACCCCTGCTGAGGGACAAACCTCAAACCACCACACTCCTTCCTCTAAATTTGCTAACAAGAGGAAGCATAACACCAGGAACTTTGCAGTCACCCATACCAACACCCCTGTTCCTGCTGCACCCATCACTCAAGCCACTCCTCCACCCGCGCCATACAAAAGACCATACACAGGGCCACTACCAAAATGTAACCGTTGCCAGTATCACCACTCCTCTGACTATCCTTGCCAATACTGTACCGGCTGCGGTCGCGCTGGACACACTGTTCAAAACTGCCGCACGCTTCAACGAACAAACCGCCACCAACCTATAACCCAAACTCACCAACAATTAATGGGTCAAGCCCAACAGCAACCATTTCCACCCACTCAACATTTAGCCCAAACATACTATCAACCCAACTACCCTATGGGCCAACCTATGCGGGCTTGTTTCAATTGCGGTGATCCAAGTCATTTCAGGAACACATGTCCAAGGCTGGTCAATATTATTCATGCTCAGGCCCAAGCCAACCCTGTGAATCAAGCAAACCAAGCTCCTCCACCTGCTAGAGGAAGGGCTTTCAATATTAACGCAAACCAGGCTAGAGCTGACGGCAATCTGGTCAACGGTACGTTTCTTATAAATGGTAGATATGCCTCTATGTTATTTGATACTGGTGCGGATAGAAGTTTCGTGTCATTAGAATTTGAATCGATCTTAAGCAAAAATCGGGATAAGCTCGCGGAATCCATAACGGTGGAAGTTGCAGATGGAAAACCGGTTTCGTTAGACTCTATTTTACGCAATTGTACGCTCACCTAAACGACCACGATTTCTCAGTCGATCTTATTCCTATGAAGCTGGGAAGTTTCGACATCATAATCGGAATGGATTGGCTCAGCCAGCATCATGCAGAAGTTGTATGTCGTGAGAAATTTATTCGTATTCCTCTTTCAAACGGTCAGACTCTTCGAATTATTGGAGAAACCTCGGCGAAAGGGCTCAACTTAATGTCTTGTCTTCAAGCTCAAAAATACCTTCGCAAGAATTATGTCGCGTTTTTAGCCCATATCATCAAGAAGGGGACCTCAGAAAAGAAACTTGAAGATATCCCTATTGTAAAAGATTTCCCACAAGTTTTTCCTGACGACATTTCAGGACTTCCTCCAATCAGAGATGTCGAATTCCGTATCGATCTCATACCTGGTGCTACACCAGTGGCAAAATCTCCATATAGGTTAGCCCCCTCTGAAATGCAAGAGCTAGCTAGTCAATTGCAAGAGTTGACTGACAAGGGATTTATACGCCCCAGCTCATCGCCTTGGGGTGCACCTGTACTTTTTGTAAAGAAGAAGGATGGATCTTTTCGCATGTGCATCGACTACAGAGAGCTCAACAAGTTAGCTATCAAAAATCGATATCCTTTACCTCGTATAGATGACCTTCTTGACCAACTACAAGGTGCTAGTTGTTTTTCGAAAATCGACCTTCGATCCGGCTATCATCAGCTTAGAGTGCATGAAGAAGACGTCCCTAAAACTGCTTTTCGAACTCGATATGGTCACTATGAATTCATGGTTATGCCATTTGGATTAACCAATGCACCAGCTGTTTTCATGGACCTAATGAATAGAGTCTGCAAACCTTACCTTGATCGATTTGTTATTGTTTTCATCGACGATATTCTTATCTATTCAAAATCTAAAGCTGATCATGAGCGTCATCTGCGACTTGTTCTCGCACTTCTAGAAAAGGAAAAGCTTTATGCCAAGTTCTCTAAATGTGAATTCTGGTTAAAAGAGGTGCAATTTCTCGGGCATGTAGTCAATGACAAAGGAATACATGTGGACCCATCAAAGATCAAAGCAGTTCAAGAATGGCAAGCTCCACGCACGCCAACTGAAGTAAGGTCTTTTCTTGGACTTGCTGGCTATTATCGTCGGTTCATTTCAAACTTCTCTCGCATTGCGGTGCCACTCACGGCTTTAACCCATAAAGGGAAACCATTTGTATGGGGGCCCAAGCAAGAAGAAGCTTTTCAAACTCTCAAGCAAAAACTTTGTGATGCACCAATCCTCACTCTTCCTGAAGGTTGTGATGATTTTGTGGTCTATTGCGACGCGTCAGGGCAAGGATTAGGTTGCGTTCTCATGCAAAGAGGAAAAGTCATAGCTTATGCCTCAAGGCAACTCAAGACACACGAAAAGAACTACACCACTCATGACCTTGAACTTGGAGCCGTTGTATTCGCTCTTAAGATATGGAGACATTATCTTTATGGTACGAAGTGTGAAATATACACTGACCACAAGAGTCTTCAACATATCTTCAATCAGAAAGAGTTAAATATGAGGCAACGAAGATGGGTCGAACTCCTAAATGATTACGACTGTGAAATCAGATACCACCCTGGTAAAGCAAATGTGGTGGCTGATGCACTTAGTCGAAAGGGTTATGCAAACTCCATTCATCTTCTATGTTCGCAAATTATAACCAATATTAAGGATCAAATTCGAGAAGCTCAACACGTTTCAATAACAGAGGAAGATGTACAAAAAGAGATGTCCTGCGGAGCCGAGCTAAAACTTGAAACTAAATCTGATGGTATTTTGTATTACCTAGATCGTATATGGATTCCTAACCACATCAATCTTCGTGAAACACTCATGCATGAAGCTCATAAGACGCGATATTCTATACACCCAGGAGCCGATAAGATGTATCAAGACCTACGGTACACCTATTGGTGGCCTGGAATGAAGAAAGATATTGCTGTTTTTGTTTCCAAGTGTCTCACTTGTTCTAAAGTAAAGGCTGAACACCAAAGACCCTCAGGACTTCTAGTCCAACCAGAAATACCTGTTTGGAAGTGGGAAAATATAACCATGGATTTCATTACCGGGTTACCTCGCACTTCTAGTGGGTATGACACTATATGGGTGATTATAGACCGACTTACAAAATCAGCTCACTTTATTCCTATTCGGGAAGATTTCAAGAACGAAAAGCTTGCTCGTATTTATATCAACGAAATCGTCAGCCGTCATGGAGTTCCATTAAGTATTATTTCTGATCGTGATGGCCGTTTCACCTCACGAACATGGCAAGCAGTACAATCCGCTATGGGCACTCGACTAGATCTCAGTACCGCCTACCACCCTCAAACTGATGGACAGTCTGAGCGCACCATTCAAACCCTTGAGGATATGCTTAGAGCATGTGTCATAGACTTCAAGGGAAATTGGGACGCCCACCTACCGTTAGTCGAATTTTCGTACAACAACAGCTATCATTCTAGCATCGGCATGGCACCTTTTGAAGCTTTATATGGTCAAAAGTGTCGATCTCCTGTTTGTTGGCACGAAATTGGGGAAGCACAAATTACTGGTCCAGAATTGATCCAAGAAACCACAGATAAGATTCATCAAATCCGAAACAATCTTCTAGCGGCTCAAAGTCGTCAAAAGAGTTACGCAGATAAACGACGGAAGCCCTTGGAGTTTAGCGTTGGTGATCATGTGCTTTTAAAAGTATCACCGTGGAAGGGAGTAGTTCGTTTTGGTCAAAAGGGAAAGCTAGCACCACGTTACGTAGGACCTTTCAAGATACTCGAAAGAGTAGGTCCTGTAGCCTACAAGCTTGACCTACCGGAAGGACTCGACAGGATTCATCCCACATTCCACGTGTCGAACTTGAAGAAGTGCCTCGCTGATGAGAATCTTCATATTCCACTGGAGGATATTCAGATTGATGAATCCATGCATTTTATTGAAAGGCCAGTAGAGATTATGGACTATGGAGAAAAGCGTCTACGTCGAAGTCGCATTCCTATTGTTAGGGTACGCTGGGAGTCGAAACGGGGACCTGAGTTTACTTGGGAACGTGAAGACTCAATGCGTGAAAAATACCCTCATCTTTTCCCTATTACCGCAGCTGTTTAAATTTCGGGACGAAATTCCTAAAAGTAGGGGATACTGTAACATTTGTATAAATCGGGTCTCCAAAACCCGCTCCGTTTTGTAATCAAACACCAAGTTATGAAAATACAGTAATTACTTATAGTTATTTTGAGTTTAAACGTTACATAATTAATAAATAAACTAACTATAAAAATTAAATTGGATAAAAAGTTAAAATAAAATAAATAAAAACATTTGCAGCTGACCGGACTCGAACCCGGGTCAGCTGAAACACTCCAACAACTTATCAACCGGTCCTCAAACCACTCCGCCACTAAGTGTTTTCTGCTAACGTTAGGAAATCAATTGAGTCTTATACGCAAACTTGTATTAACAGCTAATGATATCTGAATAACGGAAATCGGTAAACCGAATCGCCAAATCAGTTTTATTTGTTTAGCTGGCTTATAACCGATGATTATCGGTTTCTAGTTAAGTTCAAATTGAATGAACTTAAAGTTTCGGGTTTTGAAACCGAAAGGCATTCAAACTCCAAATAATTCAGGTTCCAATCATTTATGCGATTCAGAACCGTCTCAAATACACTCCAATTCCTTTTCGTCGCATTTTCAAGCCTTTTGAGCACAAAAAAACTGTTTGCCGGAATTCTCTGCAAATCTCGCCGGAAAACCGTGTTCAACACAAACCGGTAAGATTTTCCTCTTTTGCGGTTTCAATCTATTGTTAGGACTCTACTAACATTAATCCGTCACTCAAAATCAGTCACAGAAGACTTTGCTGGATTTTCTGGGTTCGCCGGAGAAATTCTGGAATTTGCCGGAAACTCGCTAGTTAACGGTAAACACATTCAATCGTGCAAATAATCCATGTACTCTGGTTCAATTTCAAATCTAATCCTTTAATTCTGTTGTTAGACCCCCTCAGCCGAAGGTTCAAAAACAGTGTTGTCTGTTCTCGCCGGACTTCCTGAAGAAGACGACCTGTCCGGTATTTCCTTTCCCCAAACTGTTCGGTTGTGCACATTCAAGCTAGTAGTCATGTTATTTAAGTAGTTAGATCATGAACCAGTTGTCTGAGTAAAATCAGTAATTGTAGTGAAGAAGACGAACTTAAAATCAGGATAAGAGTAAATAAAATTCGGATAATTAACGGGTTAGACACACAGTCCAGCGGTGGACTGTGTGCAAAGTTTATATACAAGTCCCGGGTTCGATCCTTACTACACACACTCTGCGTAATAACTTTCCTTTTTATTCATGAACTAACCGGGTTAGATCGAGTAGTTGTTAAGTATAATATAAATCAAGAATATAACCGGGTTAGACACACAGTCCAGCGGTGGACTGTGTGCAAAATAAACTACACGTCGCGCGATCGAGTTCCGTCACAAGCACCGGTTCAATGAGATTAAAACGTTTTGCAAAATAAAGGAATTTTCGGTAAATTCGAATAAGTGTATAAATATAATTAAAACTGGATTTCTAACGGGTTAGTCACGTAGCTCAGTTGGTAGAGCTACGTGCGCGTGAACGGAAGGTCACCGGTTCGAATCCCGCTTGGCGCAAGTATTTACCGCTGACCGAACCGGTCAACGGTCAACGGTCAAACAGTAAAAAAAATAATATTTTTTAAATATTTATTTGTTTTTTTTTAATTTAAAAATCAATTTAAAATACTTAAAAATAACATTTTTAAAGATAGAAAATAGCCATAAACTCACAAATATATATCTAAAAATCCCATTAGAATCCTTAATAAAATCCATCCATTTTAATATATTTTCCATTGTTATTTAGGTTAGTATTCCTCGTCGACTCGCCCGTCTAAATCGTGCGTATCTCGCTATATCCAATCCAACGCACCCAATGTGAGTGAACCCTTCAAATTCCCCGTTTTAATCACGTTTTGGGGTGTATCATGTGTCTTGTTCATTTACATATTATAACCAAGTTATTGTGCATATATCATATCATGACATGTGTATTAGTTTGTTGCTGTTAAGTAGTTATTATTGTTTGCAAATTATTATTTCAGTACATGCAATTGCCGAGGCCGTAGCTCCCCATCCATCGAGGTTGAGTTTGATCCCCATTTTATTATGCGGTTGATCAGGGCGTGCCCGCACGATCGGCTCCGTTTGATTGAGCCTTGATCAGTCATTTCATTTTACATTTCAATACATGCAATACGCTCGGCTCCGTTTGATTGAGCCTTGAGTGCACAGTTCAATTTACATTTCCAGTTCATGCAATACGTTCGGCTCCGTTTGATTGAGCCTTGAGCGCACAGTCCAATTTACATTTCCAGTTCATGCAATACGATCGGCTCCGTTTGATTGAGCCTTGATCGCACAGTTCAATTATGTTAATTGTTATATGCTGTTGGTATGTTCATGTATGTTATCGATTGTTAATTGATGCTTGCCAATGTTTGATTCCATACATGTGCTCTTTTATGATTATGCACAATATTTTATTGATAAACTAACCAGACAATTATTATCAAATGTTTATCTATAAGGTTCACTCGCCAACTTATGTTGACCCAAAAACCTCCTATTTTACACATGATACAGGTGAACCAGCAGCAGCTAGGAACACGTAGGACCTGGATTAGAAGGAATAAAACGATTTAGTATTTGGATTATATTTTGGTTATTTTCCCTTGTAATGAATGGACATGTTTGGATGTTTGAGAAATGTAATTTTGACTTCATTTAATTATGAAACATAATAGTAAATGTCATGTGCTTTGGTGATAACCCAATTATGCCCCGACTCTTATTTCCGCTGCGGGTCGGGGTGCTACAAAAACAAAGTTTTTGATACCCGAAAATAATTCCATCGTATAATGCGCACTTTGCGCATTATTGACCGAAACTTTGACTCGTCACTAGGACTAATAAGCGTGGTAATCAGTAGGCATGATCCCTATGGATCATAACCATCGTGATTACGATCATCTGCAAAGTTCGATTGAACTTTGCTTTGACCAATTCATGCTCAAAACCGAAAGTCAAACAGAAAGTCAAACTGTTTGACTTTTGGCTTAAAATGCCAAAAGAAATGAACAAAACTAAGAAGAGAGCACTTACTTATGTTGAAGAACACTTGAAGAGCTCAGAAAACTCAGTAGGATGTCTCCATAATGCTGGACACAAGCTCCAAGAGAGTAGGAGAAACAAATGAGAAAGGCGCAAGTTGGAAGTGAAAAACTCTTGGCTATTTATAGTGATCTTGAGCTCACCAATTCAAGCCAAGTGTCCATGAGTCATCAAGGTACTGATTAGTGGCATCACACTTGTCCAAAAGAGGTGAATTGGTGGCAAAAACGTGAGCTTGGTGGCCAAGAAAGATGCAGGAAGCTGCCAGCTGCGACTGTTGTGCTGGGCACCCATTACGGACCGTAAAGGGTGTGGTCTTGCGGTCCGTAAGCTAAGTTTGCTTTTTGGTAGCTTTGGCCCATGTACTTGTATTGTCGCATTTTGTCATTTCTAACACCCGTCAACCTAATTCTAATCTTTATAAGGACGAAAAATGTCACACCCCAACCGATGGCGGAAACATCGGGGCGCGGCACTAGGCGAATCAGATTGATCAAGAGATTCCATAACAATTATTTAATAGACAATATTTAACATCCAACATCCCATACTATCAACACATATAATCCTCAAACAATTATTACATAATCAAAACAATCTCTTAATCGTAAATCCAATTCGATCTTCCCTAGATTTATTACATGATTTTTCTAAAGGAAAACCTACGACTAAGCATCCATAGCAAATATCCTCAACCTGCCACATATGTTAAAATAAAACGTCAATACGATTAAGTAAAGGTGAGCATACAGGTTTGCGTACATAATAGATATAAAAGCGTTTAGCATACACCGCATGACATACGTAAGAGTTGTGAACGATGTAACTACTTAGATTCAAGTAAACCAACAAACCGCGATTGATCGAGGCATGTAAACAAGTGTCCACATCCTAAAGAGAAAATAAATGAGAAATGAAAATGCGAGCCTTAACAACCCCGGGCCTCCTGGTGGCGGGTCAACCTCTAGTATACTATCATGTTAAGGGTGGCGTACAAGCAATCAAGTAATACATACAATTCAGCAGATTTCACGTATAGTCATGTAATAGCGGGATTGCGAATAAGAGTTTGAGTTGTGTGATGTGTTTTGATATACGAACATATGTGACACCCAAAAGTGCGTTTAAGTGTAAAGGGTTCAAGTATACTCACTGTCGGTGCGTTTTGAGAGAAGAGACGGGATCTCAGATGAGTTGCGGAGAGCGTCGGATCAGCCTGTAAGCGAACAGAAGTGCATCAGTCTTCCGAACTGCTGAAACGGTTAACGATTGAAGGAACAGTTCGGGCAAACTTGTACCTTGGGGTACAAGTTCGGGCGAACTTGACTACCTAGACTTACTGGAGGTACAAGTTCGGGCGAACTTTTCTGGTTTCCTGAGAAACTGGACAAGTTCAGGCGAACTTGCCCTGTTTGATGAAGGGTGATACAAGTTCAGGCGAACTTATCCTGATTCCTTGGAATCAGTACAAGTTCGGGCAAACTTGTGTGATTTTGGTGAAGAATTGATCAAGCTCGGGCGAACTTGGTCATCAATCTGGTGACAAGTTCGAGCGAACTTGATGCTTTCCGAGCGAACTTGACTGTTTTGGCATCCAATTCGTGAGATTTCGCGTCGTTTGCTGAGGAAATCGAGTGTCCATCCCTCCAACCTTAAGCTACTGAGCAAAACCTAGGCTGAGGAGGTCTTTTGGAGCGAGTTTTAGCCATTTTACAGAAACTCAGACTAATCCAGGCGAACTTGAAGGTTCGTATGGTTTAGTCCAGTTTGTGCAAAGTGATGATTTCGTCCTTGTGCTTCCGGATCTGAGATCTTGCTTGACAACGCCTCGTTCCAAATCAAAGTGAACGAAACATACGTCATTTCGTCCGAATATTGTGTGAAGGTCGATGTTTAAAAGGTTTTACTTAGATCTAGGCATAGATCTAAGTGAAAAACAGAAGTTTTGCATAAAAGATGAAGATTTTCGTAAACAGAGGAGTTTTGATGAAATCAAAGGTAAAACCTTGTTCAAAATCGTTGTAAAAAATTTGTTGTAGCTTGAAAACGGGTTGATTCTTACTTAGAAAACAAAGGGTTTCGGTTTTGTGGAGCTCCGAGCGAACTTGCAGCAAGTTCAAATAAGGAGAGGCGTTGAGTATTTATAGGTGAGGTGGGAAAAGGAGCTGAAATGATCAAGTTCGGGCGAACTTGTACCAAGTTCGGGCGAACTTGTTACAAGTTCGAGCGAACTTGATGATTTTCCTTGGATTGGAACCAAGTTCGAGCGAACTTGGCTTGAAAGCTGAGCTCTGGTGGCCTTGAGAAGTTCGGGCGAACTTGTGATGCACAAGTTCGGCCGAACTTGGCCTATTGGCTAAGTTTTGTTCGTTTATTTCGTGTTAAGAGTTCGTTTGACGAATCAGTTCGTATTAGATAGTTATATTAAGTGTTTTAGCGAGCGTTAAGCGCAATATTACCATTGAATTGAGAGAGAGTGAGTTAGGTGAGCGTGCGAGCGTTTTAGCGATATTAAACCATAACATAAACTTATTTAAAACATAATTACACATAATTAACTGCGTTTTGCGATGCGATGGCACAAGTGTTTATTAAATAATAACACACCCGGCTCGTAAAGTAGCATAACTACCTGTGATTGCGTTGAATTAGCGATTAATAAGTGATTAGATGCGATTTAGCTGTACTAAAATATGATTCTATTAGGGGGAAGGGAGTGGTTAAACACCTAAAGTGTTTAAACTTCAAAATCAACCAATGAGAGCGTGCCACGTCAATCCACCTAAAGTGTTTAAAGTTTTGGTCAAAAGTGTTGGCAATGGTTAGACACTTGATGACTGGGTAAACTTTTTTTGTTTTTTGTTTTTAACTAAAACAACTAAAACATTAAAATTAATTACAAAAAACCATTACATTAAATTCTAACTTAAAAAAACATAAAATTCAAAAAAATTACTTTGTCACACATTGGTGTGGGAACAAACTAAGGAGTTGTTTATAAGATTAAAATCTAACATTCCATTGAACCTTGTGCCATGTTTTACCACAAGTCCTACCCGCGCGCCGGGGGGTGCAAACCGACCCTGATTTGGCTAGGCTCGTACATGCCCGCGCGTCCTGCGGACATGAATGCCGCTTCAAAAAAACGAGCCCGCATGCCTTTAGTTCTTTTTTATTAAAAAGCAACGCAGCAACAACATAAAAGATTTTCCTTCATGTGAACCCTCGCTGATCGACAATGAAACCGTGCGGTAAACACATCTTGGAGGCGGTGTTACCGCTCGGCAAACGAGTTTGCCGCTCCACTTTGCCGCCCACTCCCTTCCCCCTTAACATAACTTTCTCATAATCAATTCTCGGAGTACAACTGATAAGTATGAACGAAATACACGGAAGAGGGATAGAGTAAATAACAACGAAACTTACGAGTTGTTACAGTCTCCCCTACTTTAGGAAATTTCGTCCCGAAATTTAAGTAGTGGCCATAACAAAGAGATGCAGATATTTAGCCTTCATGTCACTTTCCAATTCCCAAGTGAACTCGGCACCGCGTTTGCCTTCCCATCGGACTTTCACGATAGGGATGCGAGAGCGCCGTAATTTCTTGGTTTCTCGGTACATGATTTCGACTGGCTTTTCCACCAAATGAAGAGTCTCGTTTATTTGCAAGTCCTCGAGGGGACATGGAGGTTTTCTTCAGCTAGGCATTTCTTGAGGTTCGACACGTGGAAAGTCGGATGAACATTGTTAAGTTATGCCGGTAGTTCGAGTCGATAGGCCACTTTGCAGATTCTTTTATGGCGCTAGCTTTCCTTTCTTTCCGAAGTGGATCACTCCTTTCCAAGGTGCAACCTTTAAGAGAACGTGATCTCCCACTTCGAACTGTAGGGGCTTGCGGCGTTTATCGGCACAACTCTTTTGACGACTCCGAACTTTCAAGAGATTGTCTCTGATTTGGAGGATCTTGTCCGTCGTTTCTTGAATCAGCTCGGGACCGATGATTTGTGCTTCTCGGATCTCGTTCCATGCAATAGGCAATCGACATTTTCTTCCATACAGTGCCTCAAAAGGAGCCATTTGAATGTTGGTGTGATAACTATTATTGTACAAGAATTCAATTAAAGGTAAATGCGTATCCCAATTACCACTGAAATCTATGATGCACGCACGAAGCATGTCTTCGAGGGTGCGGATCGTGCGCTCAGTCTGACCGTCGGTTTGAGGATGAGAATCGGTACTGAGATTTAGCGTAGTACCGAGAGAGGATTGAAAAGTCTCCTAGAGACGTGAGGTAAAGCGACCGTCGCGGTCAGAGATGATGTCACGAGGCGTCCCCTGTCGACATATGACTTCGTCGGTATAGATTCGTGCTAATCGTTCTACCTTAAAGTCTTCCCGTATAGCAATAAAGTGCACAGATTTAGTAAGACGATCAACGATAACCCAAATGCTATCGTGACCAGAGAGGTGCGAGGGAGTTTTGTAACAAAGTCCATAGTTATTCTTTCCCACTTCCACATCGGGATCTCGGGTTGTTCGAGCAAGCTAGAGGGCCTTTGATGTTCGGCTTTAACCTTCGAGCAGGTTAAGCACTTTGAGACGTATACGGCGATATTCTTTTTCATGCCCGGCCACCAGTACTTAGGACGAAGATCCTGGTACATTTTGTCGGCTCCGGATGAATGGAGTATCGAGATCTATGAGCTTCGATCATTAGCAATTCATGAAGATTATCACGGCTAGGAATCCAAATACGATCGAGGTAATAATAAATGCCATTAGGTTTGACGACGAGCTGAGTTTCGGCACTACATTTCATTTCTTCCTCAAGAGTATTCTCATTAAAACAAGCGAACTGGGCGGAGCGAATCATGATTTCGAGATCATTCAAAGCTTGAGAGTCACGAACACTATACACATAGCTTCGTTGACTGAGAGCATCGGCTACGACGTTGCTTTGCCAGGATGGTAGCGTATCTCACAATCGTAATCATTGAGAAGTTCAACCCATCTGCGTTGGCGCATATTCAGTTCCTTTTGATTAAAGATATGTTGTAAGCTCTTATGGTCGGTGAAGACCGTACACTTAGTACCGTAAAGGTAGTGTCGCCATATCTTCAAAGCAAAAACAACTGCACCGAGTTCGAGATCGTGGGTTGTGTAGTTTTTCTCGTGGATCTTGAGTTGTCGAGATGCATACGCGATAACCTTGTCTCGTTGCATAAGAACACAACCGAGACCAAGATTCGAGGCATCGCAATAAACAACGAAATCGTCGTTTCTGTAGGGTAGGGGGAGTACAGGAGCATTGCATAGCATACGCTTGAGGGTTTGGAAGGCTTCCTCTTGTTTGGAATCCCAACGAAGGTTTGTCCTTATGAGTTAAAGCGGTAAGCGGAACGACGATTTTAGAAAAGTCGGCGATGAATCGACGGTAGTAACCTGCAATCCAAGAAAGGAACGGATTTCGGATGCATTCTTTGGCGTAATCCAACTCTTGACGGCTTCAATCTTTGCAGGGTCGACGTGAATTCCTTGACTATTAACGATGTGGCCTAGAAATTGGTCTTCTTCGAGCCAGAATTCACATTTGGAGAACTTAGCATAAAGGCAATTACCTTGGAGAAGTTCAAGGACTAAACGGAGATGGTGCGCGTGTTCGTCTCTCGACTTCGAGTAAATGAGGATGTCATCGATAAACACAATGACGAAACGATCTAAGAAAGCTTTACACACATGGTTCATCAAATCCATGAAAACCACGGGTGCATTGGTAAGACCAAAAGGCATGACCACGAATTCGAAATGGCCATAACGAGTACGAAAGGAAGTTTTCGGAATATCTTCTTCCAACACTCATAATTGATGATAGCCTTAACGTAAATCGATCTTAGAAAAACAAGTAGCACCTTGAAGCTGATCAAATAAGTCGTCGATTCGGGGAAGAGGATAGCGGTTCTTTATCGTAAGCTTATTTATTTCACGCTAATCAATGCACATTCGGAATGTCCCATCTTTCTTTTTCACAAAAAGAACGGGTGCGCCCCATGGCGAAGTGCTCGGGCGTATGAAACCTTTATCAAGAAGCTCTTAAAGTTGGCTAGATAGCTCGTGCATTTCGGATGGTGCGAGGCGATAGGGAGCTTTAGCAACGGGAGTAGCACCAGGAATTAAATCGATACGGAATTCAACATCTCGAGTAGGGGGTAAACCGGGTAAATCGTCGGGAAAAACTTTAGGAAATTCGCAAAAAACGGGTACATCTTTCCAGGTTTTCTTTTCTGTCTCCAGGTTCACGATGTGGGCTAGGAAGACAACACATTGCTTGCCCAAATACTTGCTCGCTTGGGTACATGACATAAGCATCAACTTCTTTGAGGGAGTCTCGCCATAGATATGTAGCTGATCACCGTTAGGGAGAGGAAAGTGAATCATTTTATCGAAGCAAACAACTTTAGCATGATTTTCACGAAGAAAATCTACGCCTACTATGATGTCGAAGCTACCTAATTGCATAGGTATGAGATTCATCGAGAAGATGTGGTTGTTGAGATCGAGAGTATAACTACGTAGGACGGAGTTAACGGTAACGGTTCTTCCGGTGGCGACTTCCACATCGAAAGTCTTTGGGAGTTTAGCGCGTTTACATTTTAAAACCTTTTCGAATTCTAACGATACAAAACAATTATCGGCACCAATATCAAATAAACATGAAGCATAAATACCATTAACAAGGAACACACCGTTGACAATATTGTTGTCGTTTTGAGCCTGGCGATGATTGAGATTGAAGGCTCGTCCACGCGCAGCCTGTGGTTGCTGCTGCTGAGGCTGTGGTGGTGGCTGCTATTCTTGCTTCACAACTTTGTTAGGGCAGACATTACTAAAGTGGTTTGGGTCCCCACAAGTGTAGCAAGCACGGGCCTTTGGGGCTGGTGCTTGCAGCTGGAACTGCTGCTGATTAGCCTGAGGAGTGCGAGGTGGAGCTGGTAGAGCTGGTGCTGCTGGAGCTTGAGGAGCTGGCTGACGAGGGCCTGAACGACAGCTGACTGTAAAGTGGCCGTAAATGTTGTAGTTGGTGCAGAAGCGACAATTGCCTCCAACCGCATGGTGATAAGTGCATTTTGAGCATAGAGGATGAGGACTAGTATACGCACGCTTTGCCGGCGGTGCGTTTGGTGCGGCAGACTGAAGCGGCTAAGGATTTGGTGGTGCGGTAAGTGCACAGTTCTTGCTCGGGTTTTCTCTCTTGCGACCTCGGCGACTGGTCTTTGACTCTCGAGACTGATCGGAGGGAGCTGCTGATTCGGTGATGGCCTGGTTTGCGACTTTGCTGTTTTTAAAGTAACCAGTCTGAACCCTTTTGTCGTTGATTTCTGCGGTAACTGATAGGTTTTCTCAATGGTGACAGGGCGTGCGGCTTGAACAAAATCAGCGACGCAATCGGGTCGCAGATATTTCTTGATCGCTTTCTCGGTAATGTCCACTTGACCGGGACAGATAATGCTCAACTGCTTGAAACGAGCTGTTAGACCAGCGTTGTCTGGACCGTCTTGTTTGATATCCCAAAACTCATTCTCCAGCTTTTGAACCTCATGTGGAGGACATAACTCTTTCACCATGATTTCTTTGAGTTCCTCCCAAGTGAGCCCGTAAGCTTCGTCGTTCCCGCGCTTGTTGCGCTCCGCTGTCCATCAATCGAGAGCCCTCGATTGGAACACGCCGGTGGCATTGATAGTGCGCAGAGCTTCAGGGCATCCACTCTGACGGAAGGTAACCTCGATAGAATCGAACCAGTGGAACATAGCACTCGGCCCGTCCGTGCCGATGAAGGTGAGTGGTCCACATGCCTTAAATTGCTTAAAGCTGAAGGAAGTCTTTGGTGTGTCGGTCTTGGAATCGACGGACGAATTGCTGCTGACGGCATGGATCTCGCTGACGATCTGAGGAATGACTTTAGCCATTTGCTTGGCTACCAGTGAAGCGATGCGCTTATCGGCGTTGTTGCGCTGGAGATTCCTCATGGTGTGTAATCCCATGGAAGGTATCTACATGAAGGATTTTATTGGATGAGATTTGATTATGATAGGTTTATGTTCAAAAGTTTATTATTATTATTATTTTACAGTTAAGGCATAAAACACATAGGCACGTATCCACATAAGCACGTAAGCACATAAGCACGTATGCACATAATCACATGGGCACATAATCACATATTTTGCACGTATTCATCTTCAAACTAAATCATGCGTAGCGCGTACGAGATGCGATATAATAGCGTAATAAGCGAGTAAAGCTGCGTATGAGGCACGAATGCCCTCATGAGCGTAAGCGAGTTGAGCGATTAGTTTGGTTTGTGAATTAATTAGCGTTTTAGATTGCGAGAGCTGTGCGAGTAGTGCATATATCGAGGGAGCGTAAAAGCGATAAATCGATAAAGCGAGAAATCGAATAGCGAAAAATCCGTAAATTCAAACACATAAATAAAGAAACTCGATAATGCATAAAATCGACGATTATAGGCTTAAATCAATTAGGAGCGTCCTGGGTTTTGAGACAGCGACTACCCAAAGTGATTCGAAGATTCTCTAAGTTCGGACACACGATTTGTCCTAATAGACAAATGCTCTTGCCGTACAACGGTTAACGACATTTGTCCTTCCAGTTACGTCGTGTTCCGAGTCATCGATATAACGAGACTTTGGTGAGATTAAAAATCGAGGAGCGGAACTAGTTATTAAGATGCGGGTTTATCCTAACTTAACAACTTCATTCCTAGTTGTGGTTATGCTCACCGATCAATTCGGGAGTTCCACTAGATAGATATGGAGATTTTTTCGTCGAAGTTTGGATATCACTCCTAACTCAACGAAGATATCTCGTGCGAGAGAATGCGTGGAGTGAATGATCTTATCGAGAGTTCTTGGTTTTCACACCTATTCTCGACTTGATCACTCGTTTTGTGTGATACGAGCGTTCTTCACGTGTGCTGTGGTTGCTTTAGGAAAAGCAATGTTTTAAAGTTCAATTCAAAGGGTTCTGGTCAAGTTCGGGCGAACTTAGGATCAGTCTGATGTCAAGTTCGAGCGAACTTGCTCAATCCTAGTTGAACTTGTTTGATGTTGAAGGGGACTGACAAGTTCGGGCGAACTTGATCAATTTCGAGCGAACTTGCCCCCAAGTTCGGGCGAACTTTTCTGTTCGTTTCAGGTTCGGCGTTTAATCGATGCGTAACGGTCTGATTCGGTATCCTAACTATAGACTAGGTCAAACATGGCAGTTCTACCTAATTTTCCCTATAGTTATGGCTCTGATACCAATCTGTCACGCCCTAACCGATGGCGGAAACATCGGGGCGCAACACTAGGCAAATCAGATTGATCAAGAGATTCCATAACAATTATTTAAGAGACAATATTTAACGTCCAACATCCCATACTATCAAACACATATAATCCTCAAACAATTATTACATATTCAAAACAATCTCTTAATCGTAAATCCAATTCGATCTTCCCTAAATTATTATATGATTTTTCTAAAGGAAAACCTACGACTAAGCATCCATAGCAAATATCCTCAACCTGCCACATATGTTAAAATAAAACGTCAATACAATTAAGTAAAGGTGAGCATACAGGTTTGCATACATAATAGATATAAAAGCGTTTAGCATACACCGCATGACATACGTAAGAGTTGTGAACTATGTAACTACTTATATTCAAGTAAACCAACAAACCACGATTGATCGAGGCATGTAAACAAGTGTCCACATCCTAAAGAGAAAATAAATGAGAAATGAAAATGCGAGCCTTAACAACCCCAGGCCTCCTGGTGGCAGGTCAACCTCTAGTATACTATCATGTTAAGGGTGGCGTACAAGCAATCAAGTAATACATACAATTCAGCAGATTTCACGTATAGTCATGTAATAGCGGGATTGCGAATAAGAGTTTGAGTTGTATGATGTTTTTTGATATACGAACATATGTGACACCCAAAAGTGCGTTTATGCGTAAAGGGGTTCAAGTATACTCACTGTCAGTGCATTTCGAGAGAAGAGACGGGATCTGAGATGAGTTGCGGAGAGCGTCGGATCAGCCTGTAAACGAACAGAAGTGCATCAGTCTTCCGAACCGCTGAAACGGTTAACGGTTGAAGGAATAGTAGACAAGTTCGGGTAAACTTGTACCTTGGGGTACAAGTTCTAGTGAACTTGACTACCTAGACTTACTGAAGGTACAAGTTCCGGCGAACTTGTCTGGTTTCCTGAGAAACGGGACAAGTTCGGGCGAACTTGCCCTATTTGATGAAGGGTGATACAAGTTCGGGAGAACTTGTGTGATTTGGTGAAGAATTGATCAAGTTCGGGCAAACTTGGTCATCAATATGGTGACAAGTTCGAGCGAACTTGATGCTTTCCGAGCGAACTTGACTGTTTTGGCATCCAATTCGTGCGTTTTCGTGTCGTTTGCTGAGGAAATCGAGTGTCCATCCCTCCAACCTTAGGCTACTGAGCAAAACCTAGGCTGAAGAGGTCTTTTGGAACGAGTTTTAGCCATTTTACAGAAACTCGGACTAATCTGGGCGAACTTGAAGGTTCGTACGGTTTAGTCCAGTTTGTGCAAAGTGACAATTTCGTCCTTGTGCTTCCGGATCTGAGATCTTGCTTGACAACGCCTCATTCCACTTCAAAGTGAACGAAACATACGTCATCTGGTCCGAATATTGTGTGAAAATCGATGTTTAAAAGGTTTTACTTAGATCTAGGCATAGATCTAAGTGAAAAATAGAAGTTTTGCATAAAAAGATCAAGATTTTCATAAACAGAGGAGTTTTGATGAAATAGAAGGTAAAACCTTGTGCAAGATCATTGTAAAACGTAGTTGTAGCTTGAAAACGGGTTGATTCTTACTTAGAAAACAAAGGGTTTCAGTTTTGGGGAGCTCCGGGCGAACTTGCAGCAAGTTCAAATGAGGAGAGGAGCTGAGTATTTATAGGTGAGGTGGGAAAAGGAGTTGGAATGATCAAGTTCGGGCGAACTTGTACCAAGTTCGAGCGAACTTTATGATTTTCCTTGGATTGGAACCAAGTTCGAGCGAACTTGGCTTAAAAGCTGAGCTTTGGTGGCCTGGACAAGTTCGGGCGAACTTGTGATGCACAAGTTCGGACGAACTTAGCCTATTGGCTAAGTTTTGTTCGTTTATTTCGCGTTAAGAGTTCGTTTGACGATTCGGTTCGTATTAGATAGTTATATTAAGTGTTTTAGCAAAGCGTTAAGCGTTATATTACCATTGAATTGAGAGAGAGCGAGTTACGTGAGCGTGCGAGCGTTTTAGCGATATTAAACCATAACATAAACTTATATGAAACATAATTACACATAATTAACTGCGTTTTGCGATGCGATGGCACAAGTGTTTAATAAACAATAACACACTCAGCTCGTATAGTAGCATAACTACTTGTGATTGCGTTGAATTAGCGATTAATAAGCGATTAGATGCGATTTAGCTGTACTAAAATATGATTCTATTAACATAACTTTCTCATAATCAAGTCTCGGAGTACGAAGTATGAACGAAATACACGGAAAAGGGATAAAATAAATAACAACGAAATTTACGAGTTGTTACAATAAAGCTTAGGGAACTTGAAATATGTCAAGAAATGTCACAGATGTCGGTTCGTTTGGTCGCACGGTTGCGGTTTTCAGTTAATTACGACGAAAATCGTAACAAACGCGCAAATGACCGTAAATGCGCAACGAATGATATTTTTGCATTCTAATCATTAAAATGCAAGACTTTAATGATGGCAAAAATATTTGGATGTACGTACGTGTTCCGTATTAAGAAATACGCGAATCGACGTACTTTCACAGATTTTGCAAAATAGTCCCTGGAGTTAAAATAGCGTGTTTTTGTCATACCGAAGCCCTCAAAACTTATATCTGAGTTATGTAAAGGCTATTTTGGGTATTTTAAGCTTGAGCCCTCGTCCCGGTACGTATGTTACGTTAAACGGTTTACGTTTATGTATCAGTTATCGGAAAGCCTTCAAAGAAAAAGTTTTTGAAAGCCCGAAATTTTGGTACAAGGGTTACACACAACCGCCATCTCTTAAAAACCCACTCACTACTTCCAGCCCCACTTCTTCTGCCCATTTCACCCAGGAACCCTTAAGCCCAAAGAGCTTAGAACCAGTAAGCCCAACTCCCTCCACTACCCAACTAGCCCATACCCTCAACACCTTCCCCAAGCCTTTCTCCTAGCCTAATCAACTCACCACCTCCTACTTCCGCACCTATCAACACCTCTAACCCCATGACTGAAAACCAACCCATAAATTACCACCTCATGACCACTCGATCGAAAGATGGCATTTTTAAACCCAAACATTATGTCAATCTTTCTCACAAGTCTCTACTCATCAACTACATCACCCTCTCTTCTCCTCTCATGTATCATCAGGCATCAAAACCACTCTCAAAAATCCCAAATGGACTTAAGCCATGCATGATGAGCTCAAAGCATTGCATGAAAATAACACCTGGACACTTGTTTCCCACCCTTCTAGCACCAACATCATTGGATCTAAATGGATCTACAGAATCAAATATAAATTCGATGGATCTCTAGATCGCTACAAAGCTAGACTCGTAGCTCAAGGCTTTAACCAAATACCGGGCCTTGATTTCTCTCACACATTTAGTCCGGTTGTCAAGTCCTCCACTATCCCAGTTGTCCTTTGTCTCGCCATAATTAACAAATGGAATCTACATCAATTAGATATCAACAATGCGTTTCTAAATGGACATCTCACCGAAACAATCTTCAGGGAACAACCTCCGGGTTTTGAAGATCCACAAAAACCAACCCATGTATGTAAACTAAATCTGCTCTATATGGCTTAAAACAAGCACCACGTGCTTGGTTTCATCGCTTAAGCTCATTTCTCATTCATCATGATTTTCAAAACAGTTGAGCCGATCCCTCCTTGTTTGTATACAAACGTCAAGGCATCTTAATTTATCTCCTTGTTTACGTTGACAACATCATTATCACCGGGAATAATGAACCTTTCATTACCAACTTCACCTCTTGTCTAAACAAGGAATTTAAAATTAAGGACCTTGGATTACTCAGTCTCGGTTTGGAAGTTCATCACACACAAACCGGTCTCTTTTTAAATCAACCCAAGTATGCTTATGACATTCTCTCAAGAGCCGACTTGCTAGATTCCAAATCGGTCTCCACTCCACTCACATCCAAGGATGGCTTCAACTACCAAGGCAAATCGTTTCCTGATGCCACTCTTTATCGGTCTCTCGTAGGTGCTCTTCAATATCTCACTATCACCCGTCCTGATCTCTCCTATGCCGTAAACCAAGCCAACCAATACCTTAATAAACCCACCGCCGATCATTTCCGACTAGTAAAAAAGATTCTTCGTTATGTTAAAGGCACTTTAGCACATGGTCTTTCATTTGACCGACCTCCTAACACCACTTTATTAGGTTTTTCAGACGTAGATTGGGCAAGATGCATCGACATACGAAGATCCACCTATGGCTATTGTATCTATTTAGGTGGAAACTTAGTCTCTTGGAGTGCTAAGAAGCAATCTACGGTTTCGCGTTCAAGTTGTGATTCGGAATATCACACAATGGCAAATACGGCTACAGAGATCATTTGGATAACCAACCTTATTTGGGAACTTCACGCTCTACCACCGGGACGCCCAACATTATTGTGTGACAACAAGAGTGCTTTATTCTTAAGTCAAAATCCTATCTCACATAAAAGAGCCAAGCACATTGACATCAATTATCATTTCAACCGTGAATTGGTTACCTCTGGAAGGCTCCACACAGATTCATCACCACGGACAAACAAGTAGCCGACATTTTCACTAAAAGTCTACCAAAACCGTTGTTTGAAAGATTTCGCACAATGCTTCGTCTTGGATCACCTCCGCCTTGCATTGACCGGGGTATAAGGAAAGATCAAATCACAAGGATCGAAATCCTCCTGTCAATCCCACACCTTAATTACATTTATTTAGTCAATGTATATTTCTAGTAAACAGGAGTATTTCTCTCCTTGATAGATGTATAGCCTCTTGTATTTATAAGCCTTTGTTCTCTTGTAAAAATCAATTGATTATTACCATTCTTTACATGTCATAAACAATGATGCAACAACAGGAGTTAATAATCATCCCTTCCTAGGTTACAACAACAAATCCGATAAACATAACCCCAGTTGACATAAATGTTACGTCATTTTGTCCGCAAATCAACCATCATAGGCAATAAGGCTCAGGTGTACACAAAACCTGAATAGCCTTAGGCTAGAACCTTCATTGGCCACTATCAAACAAAACCCACAATTTCCTTACAATAGACGTAGGTCAAAACCACCATCAGCCACGACAAAAAAAAAAACCTACAGATATCATCCACAAACCATCACAACCAATAACTCTCAGGGATACACAAATACTCGAACAACTTCAGGTTAAAACATTCATCGGCCATCATCAAACGAACCCCACAATTTTCTTACAGTAAACCCATGCCAGAACCATCATCAACCATCACAAAAAAAAGACTAAAAGATATTTAATAATTTCTGAAATGTTTTTCCCCTTTCATTATCTTAAGATTTTCTTAGATTATATAACTTAAAAAAACTTATATTTTACTATATTTTAATAACTTTAGAAATGTTTTTTTCCCTTTGATTATCTAACTAAAATTTAGTAACAACAAATAACGACGTTATTTCATGAATTTTCTATTTCGTTGCTATGCATTGAAATCAATTGAGTATTCACCCGTTCTAATGCGCAGGTTTCACTAACCGGTTAAAATTAAAAAAAAAAGCTAGGGAGATGTGCCAATGGCATACAAAATGCACGTTGATTTCAATATAATGGTAATTTATTTTCAAAAAGTAGCAATATATGTCTGTCTTAATGCATGTATACATATACATTGTATGCGCATGTGCATGTTTTTATATCCATGTAAAGAAATTCAAATAAGAATCAATAGAAGTACATTGTCTTTTTTGAGGGGGTAGCTTTTCATTTTTATTGAAGCGCATTGTACACGTTTTAAAAGGAACGCTCTTGTGTGTGTATATATATATATATATATATATATAAAGTAAGGTTCATGCGAGAACCACCTTTATTGTGAGAACCGCGAGGACCACCTTTATTGTAAAATAAAATCTAAAAAAATCAAAAAAGCACTTCAATTTTTTTAAAATATTTTTTACTAAAAATCGTTATATTTCGTTACAAAAAAAAAACTTTTTTTTTCGAGTAACAGTTATCAATGCACATGTATCATAACTTTGACAAATTCAGTAATACGTTATCACTAGTAGACAATTGCACTTTAATTTACAATACACTCAATTTTACATTAAATGCACATGTGCATCATTATGTATAACAATTTGTGATTTTGAATGATGAAGTAGGCTCATATATATATGTTTTTTGGTTAGTTATATCTAGTGGTTGATGGGTTCATTATAGTTGTCACTTTATGATGTAATATGTTGATTGGATGGTATAGACGGTGTTGAAATACATGTAATAAAGTGAAAATATTGGTATTGGTATTGTATTGTATTATAAATGGTAGGAGGTAATGGTATTATATTATGGATGGTATGACGTAATTGAAGTGTATTATGGATGGTATGATAGATGAAAGAGAAAGTGTATTCAAAGTAATGTACCAAAACACCTTATTTCATGTTGATACATATAGATGCACATGTCATTTCTTATATCGGTAACGTAAAAAGTAGTGTATTACACATGGTAGTGTATATGAAAGTACAATTGTCTAATGTTTGTAATGTATTACGGAATTTGTCAAAGAAATGATAAAAATGCACATGTGCATGGTAGTGTATTATGGATGATATGATAGATGAAAGAGAAATGTATTCAAATTAGTGTACCAAAACACTTTATTTCATGTTGATATATATAGATGCACATGTGCATTGCTAATATTGGTAACGTAAAAAGTAGTGTGTTACACATGGTAGTGTAAATGAAAGTAGAATTGTCTAATGTTTGTAATGTATTACCGAATTTGTCAAAGAAATGACGAAAATGCACATGTGCATGGATAGTTGGTACTCAGAATTCTTTTTTTTTTTTTAGCAAGTATAGCGACTTTCAAAAAAATATTAAAAGAAACAAAAAAAAATTGGTATTTTTTTGGATTTTTTAGGTATTACTGTTTGTGTTCACACTGGTTCTCGCGTTTCTCGCAATAAAGAGTGGTTTCTAACGGATCCTTGTCCTATGTATATATATATATATATATATGGGAGGGTTATCTTGAGAACGCTAAATATTGCGAGAACCGTGAGAACGAATAAGAAAACCAATCAAAACCATTTTTTTTTTAAAACAAACCTCATTATCATTAAAATACAATATCAAAATAAGAATTTACAACATCAAATAATTCATTTCTTCCCTCAAAATCACTCTTATTAGATTTTTTACACATGTGTAAATATAATAAATTCACACATGTGTAAATGACAAACTTACACATGTGTAAAAAAAATTATTTACGAATTCACGTAAATTTAAATGTGTAAATTAAATTTCTAACATTGTATTCGAATAATAATGATAAGTGTAAAAAGAAATTTTAAATTTGAATTGTTTTTAACCAAGCTTTCATGGTTTTTTCATTCGTTCTTATATATATATATATATATATATATAGGATAAGTTTAGTTGGAAATTCAAAAAATTTGAGAAAACCCTAGAAAACCCAACCTCCAGACATTAAAAAAAACACATGTAATATACATGTTTTTAAAAGTTTTGGGTAAAAAAAACAAAAAAGCGCCGAAGGATTATTTTAAAAAATAAACAAATTTCAGCAACTTTTGTAACTAACATGTGTTAGACAAAAAATGCTGAAACTTGCTTATTTTTTTAAAAAATATTCCTTCGGCGCTTTTTTGTTTTTTTGGTCCAAAACTCTTAAAAACATGTATATTACATGTGTTATTTTTTTCAAAAAAAAATGTCGGGAGGTTGGGATTTCTCAAATTTTTAGGGTTTTCTATATAACCCTACCCTATATATATATATATATATATATATATATATATATATATATATATATGTGTGTGTGTGTGTGTGTGTGTGTGTGTGTGTGTGTGTGTTGGGTGAGGTTATTATAAAAAAAAATGTTTTTTATAGGAAGGGTAAGAAAAAAATCTAAACCATTAGATGTTTAATCTAGTGGTTGAGATCTTGATGACAATCTTGTAAATAGTGTAACAATTAAAATAATTAATTTTTCTAGATTAAGGGTATAAAGATAAAATTAACATTCTTAAATTTAGAAAGTCACATGCAATCCACATGCAAGTTCCTCCCTTATTTTTTAAATGTTAATAACTTTTTACACGTAACTCTTTTTATAAAAAAAATTATACAATAATAACGAGTGTTTTTTATCTTTAATATGAGTACCATATTGTTATACTTATGTATAGAAAAAAATTATGTTTCGATTGGATGTTTTAGTCCATGGTGTTTTTTTCCAATGTTCATACAATAGTGTTTTAATTGTATTTTGATTCGAGCCGTTGTGTTTTATACTAAAACACTATGGCGTAAATAAGACACAATAGCTTTGCAAATAATGAATTATGATGCAAGTCATGGTATTTTAACATCTAGAGTATGTAACATTGTATTGTGATTATAGTAATGGTGTTTTAACATCTGTGATAGCAATAGAATCATTCTAAATGTTTAAAACACCACGACTGTATTATGATTCAATTCATGGTATTTTTGGAATCTGTATGGTGTTTTATACCCGCAAAAATAACAAAAATCATTACAGATGTTAGAACACCATGGTTGTATTACGATTCAAGTTGTGGTGTTTTCTGGAATTCGTATGGTGTCTTATACGAACTGATGATGAGTTCCTAAAATAACTGAATTCCTTAAAAAAAACTCCTTAAAAACGGTTACAAAGATTTTATCTTTAATTGAGATTATTAGTAAAATTACCATTATAACCTTATACTAATAAAATGGATAGGGACACGTGTCATCGCCAGAGTCTTTCTTACCATTCTCACACTTTTAGTCTTTTTTACAGGATCCTCTACCTATATATATATATATATATACATACATGTGTATATACATTAGAGATCCGTTTCTCGTACCCGCTGACACAGATTAGAAACCCGTCAAGATTAATCCTACACAATTGTGTTGTTATGTCATAGTCCAGTAATAAAAGACAACTTATAACAAGAGAATACCATACATTGTCATTTGTCTAGCCTTATATACACACATATACGTATGCGTATACATATATGTGTGTGCTTAGTAAACAGGCTGGTATGGGCATGAAGTATGACACTGATGTTTTAACTGATTGCTAATATTTAAAATTTTTGTTCTATGATCATATGATGGTTGGTAATATACTAATATTAATGGCAAAGCTTGATATATATATATGGACATCAAGATGGATTGTTGCACTTTGGATGTCAACCGTCAATTTTCACTTTCACTTTTTGTATTTTCATAATCATGATGTTAACCCTTTCCCTTTTAAAATTCAACCACATTATAATTCATTTTTGTATAAATTGTAATCCTACAAGATTATGTGAATAAATGGATCTAGAGGGTTTGATGGTATTTGAAGTCTTTGGCCGACAATTCTTTTATTAGTAAGGGTAAGGAACTTTTTTACAGATCGGTAGAGTAGTTAAAATGAATATATAAGAAATCCATGTTAACTTTCAGGTTAAAAAGTTATAAATCTACCAGGGTTTGTACGGTTTATGGTAATAGGTTTGAGTATAAAATCATTTTAATTGTATTTTTATGTGAAACATTTTTGCTTGAATAGTTTTATCGTCAATTTTTTTTATCCGCATGTATATACATTTTTTATTTCTTACATCGTCTAGCTACCACCAAATTCTATACAATAATATTTCATTTCACAATGTGAACAATTCTAGTTTTTAATTGGTTTATTTTACTTTAATTTATTTTATTTAAAAGGTTACCATATTATTATTTTTTTTCTTTAGTAAATTTATGTTTATATGATTCTTTATTTTAATAGAGTTATCGTAAGACTTCTAAACGCTAATGGTTCTAGTTTTACAAACGATTTACGTTTATACCCTTGGACTTTAATAGATTTATATACATAAATTTAATAATAAATCTTTTTTCTATAAATGATTGACATTTCAATCACCAAACTTTAATAGAGTTATCATACGATACATGTTTAATAAAGTTATTTTGTTCTTTATCTTTTTATAAGTTTAACTCTTTTTTTAATTATTGTTTATTTAACATATTATAATTAAATCTAACTTTGTAAATCTTGAAATGTTTACTTAATCGTGTTGCTTGATTATTTTTACTGTCATTGAGATTAAATTCTAAATGATCTATATTAAGTATCAACCCTTTAATATACAAGGTAACAAATTTAAATATTTTTTATTTACCTTATTATAGTTAAAGCTAACTTAAAACTCTAGACATGTTTACTTAACCATGTTGATTACTTATCTGTCTACATAGTATATAATATATCATAAATATATCATGTAACAAATCTATCTTTGCCAGCATCCTCCTACGACCCGTCGCGAATCGTGGACTCTTCTACTAGTTATAAATATAGTAATTCCAAATTGGACTATTACTATAGCAATGGTCATGTTTTTTTTCTTTTTCTTTTTTGTTTTTGTCTTTTATTTTTATTTTTATTTTTATTTTTGTTTTTGGTATTTCTACCTCAATCCCTCAAAATTCTCCATTATCACTTACACCCCCTAAGCTTTATAAAACCTTTGAAAATTGTCATTTTGACCCTCTCGAGTTTTACGTGCTTATTTTTACGTACTTCGGTCAAATATAATACATTTTTGTACTTATTCTTTTTTGAATCTTTTCGTTTGGTCTATGTTTTGTTATAAGTTTTCTTCGAAAACGAGTTAGGTAAAAAATAATAGGTTTTTACTAGGCGGTATAAATTTGAATTACTTTACGTTTTAAAACCGCCGCATCGCGTGGTACTATTCTTTGACTTAAATAACACAATTTTGTTATGTGCTTTATATTAAGTACATTTTGGTATAAATCAAAGTTGGTTTACGTTTTGATTTAAATGGTTTCCATTTTTCATGATTTTTGTTCGAAAACGAGTGAGGTCAAATAAAATGCGTTTATGTTTCGATATAAATCCAAGTTGGTTTACGCCTTGACGTATTTTTCTCGGTAATGAGTCAGGTCAAATATAATATGTTTTCGTACTTATTTTTATGTCTGTTTTCAGTCCATCTATGTTTTGACGTAAGTTTTGTACGAAAACAAGTAGAGTCATATATTTGATGGAACAAATTCGAGTTATTTTAAGTTTTGATGTTGCCGCAGCGCGCGACGGTCAAATTCTAATTGTCTCTATGTATCATTGACTCTACTTGCTCTTACATTCTCTCCATGTTTGACTTTTTTTAATTATATATTTTATTTAATTGTTTAATAATATAATGATAATGTTATAGTGTGATACCAGGTTTATAATGTGATTTTGTAACGAATCAAGGAGTATAAAAGATTCTATACATAGTAGTTTAAAAGATATAGTATTATTATTATTTTACAAGTTATGATAATGAGAACCTTATACGTTTGCTACAAAAGGTTTTTCCATGAAATAAAATAAATTTCGATACAAACACACAAATCATAGGCTGATTGGCATCACCAATACAAGCATAATAGAAACTGGACACCTTTATAAACACACCCTAGAGCACACTAAACATAAACTTGAGTCCATGTTGAAACACAATCAAAATCACACCTTTTATTTAGGATTTTATGTGTTTTAGATCGTATTTAAATAACCTACACACAGACAGACCATACGTCACAACCCATCTTCAATTTGGTATGTTATTCATTCAATTAGACAAAAAAGACGGGTGGTGGTAGTCAAGGCGGTGAGAGTCTCAAAGTTGTTGGATGGAGAAAGGTCGTCGAAAGAGGATGGGAAATGGACATTGTCGGTGAACAGAGGAGGAGGGAAATCAGGCGTTTACCAACAAGAATAATATGGATTCAACCTGTAAACAAATGATTTTTTCTATTAAAATCTGATAACTTTGAGAAAAAAAATAGTTAGAAGTTTCAAAGTGTAACCATTATTAACTTTATTTTATATATCAAACCATTATTATATACAACATGATAAATTCTAACGTGAGAGATAACAAAAATTGACATGCTATAGGATTAGATAATGAACAATCTTTCAACAATTCCATTGTCGTCCAGCGGTTAGGATATCCGGCTTTCACCCAGGAGACGCGGATTCGATTCCCGGCAATGGAACCTTTTTTTGCTTAACACAAATCTGGATTTAACCCGCACCGAAAACCTTGTTTACAAAACCACATTTATGATTGATCTTCCTGATAAATTTGGTTCCTCATAACAGGTAAATCTATCACTGTTTTTATCTACTCTTTTTGCTGCATGTCTAATCATACATGGAACGTTTAGGAAACGTCCCCGACAAGTACCCGAGACGGGTACGGCCACGTAAATGGAGTCCCCGTGCTACATAGATGATTAGTTTTCGATCTTTCTGTTCCTTGCATTCTGAATTTATCTTTGGGTTTTGGCGAATAATGGCGGGTATGTTCATTGTTTATTTGCATTTGTGTCTGTTGATCCAAGAATTGGAAACTAAAATTTACAAAATTTTATAAACCTATAAACCATATACTCGAAATTCGCTAGACTTTAAATATTATGGACAGAACATGATCAAAGTTTTTATCTTGTAAATGCTTTATATCATAGGGGGCGAAATTCAAGGTTCCTCGCGGGTTTTAGTTATACCCGTTTAAAATCTTATGTGGTTCAAAGTTTTTTCATTACTCGAAACTTGGTATTAAGCTCGCCTTGATGTGCGTGTATGGGATTCGATACGAGTAATCATACGGGTGTCACCCAGTACTAATCCTGTACCAAATCTAAAGAAAGCTTTATGATTATTGAATCACATGCATAGTCTCATACTGGATTTCCTAACAACTTTAGATTTTTCTATCATCCCTAATTATTGCACTCTTGCCGCATGATAGTATAATATTATTTTGGAAAATCACAAATATACATATTGACCGAAGATAAAAGCCAAAATAAACATTGGAAACGGCTATGTAGTCTTTTTCCTATTTTCTTTTCACCGCCAGTTTATTTTAAAAGAAGTTACACCAAAGTAGGCCATAATACTCGGAGTGGATGCATAGAGCCTTATGTAGTGTTGGCATGATTGGTGGACGTTGTTAACGATATAGCTTGAAGAAAACTAGGAAACGGGTTGCGATGATGAATAATTCTAGTGATTCGATCATATACTTTTGGAGCAAACCATTGATCTTGATTATCTTTATTCTTAAACAGGTTAGTTAAATTAAATGACAAATTAATGTAAAAAGGGACGGGCTGAAAGTTGCTCAAAGCGTGTTTTTGGCTATTTCCTGCATTCCTAATTCACTTCATTTCATTCAAAAATTGAGATTATTATTGTAGTAATATTGTTGGAATCATTGATTTGCCATTATCTACTCTCCTCGCCAAATATCGAAATGGTAACTTACTTGTGATTCATATGTTCAGAAAATCAAGATTAAAGCATCTGGCCTTTAGCTCAGTTGGTTTACTTGTGATTCATATGTTCAGAAAATCAACATAAAAGCATCTGGCCTATTAGCTCAGTTGGTTAGAGCGTCGTGCTAATAACGCGAACGTCGCAGGTTCGAGACATGCATGGGCCAAAATTGTTTTTTGTTTTCTTCATTAATTTTTTTCCTATTTTTGGTAAGGTTTTTTGACTTCAAATTATAAGTTTATTAGTTAGTTTGAATTCAAATTTGTTTATATTCGTCAGTGTTCATTTCATTGGATTGCATTTGAGATAAACCGGTGGCACTTTCCATTGTACAAGCAAGATTGGTTGGATTAGCCCACTTTTCTGTAGGTTATATATTTACTTATGCAGCTTTCTTGATTGCCTCTACATCAGGGAAATTTGGTTAATTTTTTTCATTGAATGTTTTGTATCCGCGATAATCTCATTTCTTTCGATGAAGAAGAGATCCACCTTCTTATCTTATATTTCTACATCTAGGATCCGACTTGTATCATGGATACTAATAGGAACTTAACGAGTATGGCAAAAAAAAGTTTGATTCAGAGGGAAAAGAAGAGGCAAAAATTGGAACAGAAATATCATTTGATTTGTCGATCCTCAAAAAAAGAAATAAGCAAAGTTCGATCATTGAGTGACAAATGGGAAATTTATGGAAAGTTACAATCCCCACCGCGGAATAGTGCACCTACACGGCTTCATCGACGTTGTTTTTCAACTGGAAGGCCAAGAGCTAACTACCGAGACTTTGGACTATCCGGACAAGTGGTATTCAAGCTCTTATTTTTGCAACTTTAGCCGCGGCTTATATAGGTGAATCCATGGAGGGCCACCATTGACTAGTTTTCTAAATAGTCTTTTTTTAGTTTAACCTAAGGCAATGGTGCGTGGCTAAACAAAAAATGAAATTCGGAAATGAAAATATACAACTACACTATATACGATCTAGAGTAATAGAAAAAAAGATTATAACAAAGATTACAATATTGATATTATTCCAATATTGATATTAGAGTATAGAATTGAAAAAAAAAAAGGAAAGAGATCTCAAAGATCTTTTTCCTAAAATTCCCGTTTGGTCCATTTATATCATAATCATGCCTTCCCCTCAATGATAGATTGGTCATCGAATCCGAATATTCACTATTCGGAGTCGTAATTTAATGAAGTCTTGTGTTATTACGATGTGTTATTAAATAAAAAAAGGATGTTCTATATAATGATTCCCCTTTTCAGTTGATTTTATTCACCGATTGACCAAAAAAAATATTAATAAATAATAAATTGTATGATCTTAGATAAATCAAATCAATTTCTATGCAACGATTCGCCCCAATTAATTTATCCATTGATTATCTTATCAATTTGAGTTGCAGGATAATGATAAAAATGATAAAGAAGGGGGGAGGGAAAGGATAATTTCTAAAAAGCGGGGTTCATAAATGGTTCGTAGAGGGGAGGTCGAACTAGGTATATGGAATTGAATAGCTATAAGTTAACTCTTGTCAAGGGTTAGACGCATACTTATCAAATTGAATTGAAGATGAAGGAAGAGTTGGTTTACATTGTGGAAGAAAGACATGTATATGTGATATTAGATATTGACTAGTTATATACGAGCTAAAGATATATCTAATTTTCCCTACTAATCGAATGCGAATGTAGATGGGGATTCTATAGAAGTCCTTCTGTCTCATCTGTGACTGTGAGTTGAATAAACGGATGAAGTCAATAAAAAAATCGAAGAATTCAAAGAGTGATTCAGGACAAAGAAACGGAAAAACTAAAGTTGTATGGATTCACAAATACTTTATCGAGAGAAACTAAAAAAGAGATATCAAAGTCATTTTGATAATTCAAGAATGTTATTACTTGAATTTGAAGTTCATAGTTACTTCGACTGGATGAATCGTAGAAATGGAATAATTAAGTCATAGTTCATTGGTTGAATGTATCATTAACCATTTTTTTTTTGGTACGAGGAACTTATCATGAATCCACTGATTTCTGCCGCTTCCGTTATTGCTGCTGGATTGGCTGTACGACTTGCTTCTATTGGACCTGGAGTTGGTCAAGGTACTGCTGCGGGTCAAGCTGTAGAAGGTATCGCGAGACAGCCCGAGGCGGAGGAAAAAATACGAGGTACTTTATTGCTTAGTCTAGCTTTTATGGAAGCTTTAACAATTTATGGCCTGGTTGTAGCATTAGCACTTTTATTTGCTAATCCTTTTGTTTAATATTAGAAATATGAAAAATTTGGATTTTTCATATTTTATTGCCCTGGACTTGTGCTTTGTTTTTTTGAATTAGATAAAGGTTTCATTCCTAGAATTACTTATTCGTTGAGAAAATAACCCACGTGAAGGGTTGATTTGCAGATGAGGAATTAGCATACCAACTCGCTTTCATCCTTCCCGTTCGTGTTCGTAAGCCTTTTTTTAGTTTTTAAGAGGGGGTGCAACCAAGGAGATAATTCATGATTTCTAAATAGAATAGATTTTTGATTCGATTTAGAAAGTAGGAAACTATAACTATATATATATAAAGAGGACAAAGTAATACAAAAAGAACTCTGTTCGATTTTTTAGTCTATCTATATGAGGAGATCATATGAAAAATGTAACCGATTCTTTCGTTTCTTTGGGCCACTGGCCATCCGCCAGGAGTTTCGGGTTTAATACCGATATTTTAGCAACAAATCTAATAAATCTAAGTGTAGTACTTGGGGTCTTGATCTTTTTTGGAAAGGG